>JALAZF010000010.1:26972500-32104914 GCA_022829125.1 Lathyrus tuberosus
TATTATGGAACCTCACATCAATAAAATTGGTCCTAGCATGATACACCTGATTGTTTGCCAAATAGATAGCACTCTGATTATCACAATGCAAGTGAATTCCACCTTACTCAACACCCAACACATTTACTAAACTTGTAAGCCACAATGCTTCCTTGACAACTTCAACTAATGCATGTATTCTGCCTCAGTTGTAAACATAACTACTATGGATTGAACTGGTGGTTTCATGCATATAGATCCCCCACAAGAGTAAAGACATACCCTATTGTAGACCTCCTATCATCCAGATCACGTGCATAATCAGGATCCACATATCCCACAACTAATGGCATACCCTGCTCTATGATGAGCATGATACCACGGTTCGTTGTACCCTTTAAGTACCTTAGGATTCACTTGAATGCTTCCCAATGTTGCTTCTATTGCTTGGACATGAACTTGCACACTAGACTAACTGCTTGTGCCAAATTTGGTCTAGTTCAAACCATAACATATAGTAAACAACCAATTGCACTAGCATAAGGAATCTTAGACATGCCTTCAATCTCTGAGTCTGTCTTCAGACATTGTTCCAAAGAGATTTTAAAATGATTCTCTAATGGAGTACTCACATGTTTTGCTTTGCTCATGTCAATTCTACTAAATGCACCTTCAACATAGTCTTTCAGAGACACCCATAATTTATTAGCTCCTCTGTCCCTGTGAATCTCCATCCCAAGAATCTTCTTCGTAACACCCAGATCCTTAATATCAAACTCTTTATCCAACTTGGTCTTCAAATCATTTACATCATGCAAATTGTTGACATCAATCAACATATCATCAACATCAAGTAACAAGAAAATAAAAGAGCCATCATCAAGGCTCTTCACATAAACAAAACAATCATAATCACACCTCCTATAACAGATCTAAAGCATGTATGAATCAAAACGTTTATACCATTGCCTTGGAGATTTCTTCAAGCCATACAAAGATTTATTCAATTTGCAAACAAGACGTACTCTCATGTCCAGTTGTCATACCCCAAATTTGCCCCCCCCCCCCTCCCCCCTTCATATCGTCTAGCTATAGCCACTTAACTTTCATCTAATACTAAGATAAGATGTCCTTATGTCCTGACTTGATTTACTAATTCATACATCGACTCATTGTCATTGAATCACGTCTTTATACAATTTGGGCCCAAGTCAACCAAAGTCAACTTTTGGTCCAGTTGATCAATTTATCCATGTTCCTGAGCATCATGTTAAGATATTTCATTGCATTCATCATATTTCACCCCTTCATGAATAAAATACCAAAGTCAAAGCAAATTTAACAAAATAGTGACTTGAGGTAAAAGACAGAGGTTGATTCCTTTTATGTTTTTTCATGCATCATGTGCATTGTATTATTTACCATTCATCATACCATGTCCCATCATTGAATAAAATCAAAGTTAAAGTCAAGGTCAACATTTGGCTTTGAAGACTATTATTTTTAATTCCACTTCATATCATTCATCATTTTCATCAATAAGGGTTTAACGGTCAACTTTTAGGATTTAGAGGTCAAATAGGCCGGTTTAAAGAAGAAAGAAGTGAAATATGAGGATACATAACTTCGTGTGAGGCTTTCATGTGCAAGGGATGATCAAATACAAAATATTTGGGTCAAGTGCCATGTTTTGTGGTTTCCATTTCATTTCAAGTACATGTTACAAAGTGACTTCATTCTTGGTCCATATACAAATAATGCATCATGTTCTAGTTCAAATTTAAATCATATTCTATACCAAGTTTTTTATTCAAGTGGGTGTTAGTGTTCATTTTAATACATGATCATTATCTCATAGTTGTTATCTTCGATTTCATGAACCAAATGGTATTTTGAGCTACAACTGAATTTTCATATTATCATCTCACTTTTTAATACCACCATTCATCACATTTCAAATTAAATAAATCCCACAAAATAAATAAAAAAAAAACTAAAGTTAACTTTCAATTTCATCTTGAATTTACATGTAAATGTGGATTTCATGTGAATTTAGGTTACCTTTTAGCTTACATTCTTACACGGTTTTCATTCACCAACTATCCAAAATGGAATTCAAAAATAACAAAATAATAACTTTGAATTTCGTTTGATTTTCTTTTCATTTTTTAAGTTTTTTAAGACTTCCACATAGTTCACATACGCTTACGATCAAGAGCCAAAATCAAAATAGAGATTCATTTGAATTTAAATTTAATTTGAAATTATAATTTGAAAAAGCTTGTTACAGAATATTTTGCACATACTAGATAAACGAATTTTACGAAATTTCAAAATATTCAAAAAAAAAAAAAAGATAAAACAAAACGAAAAGAACATGGAAGTTGAATTCAAATATACATTTCAATTTGAATATGAATTTACACATTGAATTTCAATTTACATTTGAAACATTTGTTGCAAAATTCATTTGAACATGGCCAAGCAATACACAGTTTCACCGCATCCCACAATATCAGGGATTACACATACTCACTCTAACAGATTTCCAACTCTCATCCCCCACTCAATTCCATTTCACACGAATTTGCAATAGTTCCAATATATCCCACCCCTCATAATGCTTACAATAATCTTTCACATGCTTTCAATTTTTAAACCTAGTTGAAGTCTATATAAACTGACTCGTTCTACCTAATTTAAAAAACAGTAATCATCCTTCAAAACGTCACAACTTGAACAATTTTGAGCCACTTTACAACCTTCAGAAGACCTATCATCGACCTTATTATTTTGAGGGTTTCGGCCAAGACTTCTTTCTATGAGTCTTGTCTCCTTTGCCTTTGAATTTTTGGAACAACCATGCTTATTCCATGTCTAAGGCTGCAGTGCTTGTATCGAACCTTGAACCCCTTTCCTTTCGACAATCCTAATCTCATGCGCCACTAACGAACCAACCAAATCTTCCATTTTCAGTGTTTCAAGATTGTTGGATTCTTGAATAGTTGCGATAAAATGATCAAAGGTATAGGTCAACACATGCATTATCTTCTCAACTATCATCTTATTAGTTAGGGTTTCACCACAACCCTTCATAAGATGGACGAGATTCTGCACCTTCGACACATAGCTTGCAATCTTTTCTTCTTCTCCCATCTATAGTAATTCATATTCTCGTCGTCAAGTCTGCAATTTTACGAAATTAACTATCTTACCTCCTTCATAGTACTTGACAAGAATATCACATACCTCATTCGCTGATTTAGTATGAGAGATCTTGTCGAAGTTTGCCGAATCTACCGCCGATGGAATGCAATATGCGAGCTTGTAGTCTTTCTTCTTTACCTCCTTGTTCGCGAATCTATAAGTATCGGTTGCATTCTCAGCAAGCTCAGGGATGCCAATAGAAACCATTTCAAGGGTTTCTTGAAAGCCAAACAAAAATTGCGTCTGTTTCCTCCATTGGATCCAATTCTTTCCCTCAAGAATTGGAAGAGATTTCGGAATGCCATTAGTACCATTCATCTTTGCAACAATTGATTAACAACCCACAATCTCGAAAACATGATAACCGCCGTGTGATTTTTGAAAACACGATCAATAATCTAATTTGAGCTCTAGATACCAATTTGTTAGTGTGTGAGGCACTTTTAGTAAGGAGGGAAAGAACGAGTGAGAATGAAAATAAATATTAATATTATTGAATTATGATTGTAGAAACTAAATTACAAAATATGTCTATTTATATACAACTAACTTATGTACTAAGTAACAAATCCTAAATCCTAATTAACTTTGGGATTTGGCTACACAACTTGGATTATATTCATCATCTACCTTTGAAAGAATCTTATACATTAATTATGGATAAGCCAAAAAAAAAACATAAATCTCACATGAGTGACAAACAAGTTAGACTTCTTAACAATAAAAAAACTATATCTTAATTATTATGATCATTAACCACTGAAGAGCCATGATCATCATTAGAAAAAAATTGTTATAAATTTTGTGATGGATATGGCTCAATCGGTGTCATAATTTCATCATTTCCACGAATGTCATACAAGTCTCTCTTGGCTTCAAATGAACAAGTGTGCCCCCTCCTTTTTTGTTATAATCATCCACAAAAAACAAATCTGAGCTTTTAACGCTTGAATGTATAGCTCATTATCTTTGTGTTCTCCAGTATGTAGTAGTCTCGCAAAGTTTATAGAGGTAAACCCAACTTATGTATCTTAATGATTCTTGGTTTTGTGGTATTAGCTCATTAACATTTAAACATTGGCACTATGAAAAAATCATAGGAAAGCCAAATAATGTCTACCAATCTTACAAAGTAAGGAACCCCTCCGAATCTGATTTGGGGTATCAATATTGTTTGAATAACTCTGTCCCAAACACACCAAACATTCAATTGTTTTGAGTTTTTAAAAATTGTCTCCCCAATGAAGTCACCATTTTTCTGTAGCGTGCGATTTTTCAAGGTCGCCCTTACATGTGAACTTTTAATTTATCCTAAAAGGAGGAAAGGGAAAAAATCGGAATAAACCCGTGACTGTGCAAAGTGTAAAACAATGCAATAAGAGATCAGGAATTTGGGGTTGGTCATACTAAAGGAAGGTACTAGCACCCTAAGTGAAATTATGGAAATGCAGACAGCAGATGTCCTAACACATGTCTAGACATTGTTCTGCATAAACATTTAAACAAAGAACATAACTTCAGAGTGATTGCTTGAATATCATAACTGCAGAAATACAGATGTTACGACATCTGATCCAACATGCCAATCAAAACTGAACTGTAATTGGAAAATGATAAACAACATAGAATATGATGACCCAGTTCGGTGCAACTCACCTACATCTGGGGGATACCAATCCAGGAAGAAGAATTCACTATCAGTAGTATAGTTTTATGCAAACAACCTCAGATTTAGAGAACGCACCCACGCTAACCTATCACTGCCCAATGAACACTTTATCATTAGAAGTCACATCTAATTGATAAGAGAAACCCATCTCACTTTCTAAATAACAACATGTGATTATATAACAGTTAATACTTCATAACAGTATCATCCCTATTGAAAAACACCCATTCAAATACAAAGTTCAATCAAGCATTCTTGACTAAAATATCTATGTGGCTATTTAGACTCTGTTACTTATTTGCAATATTTGTTGCATGGCATACCAATGAAGCTGCTCTTCTAATTCCAACTCAGTTTCCAAAGCAACAACCAGCTATTATTCTTCAAAGTTCACAGGTTGTATTTGCTTCCACTTTCTCTAAAATATTTGTGTAAAAATTTTAGATTGAGCATTATTTATTGTACAACAATATAGGTGGAAAATAAATAAGTTCTTTATAGTGGAATTTTGATAGGAACTCAAGAAGTTGATATGGAATATAGGTATTTATTCTTGACTATATTTTGAAGATGTTACTGATGCCTGAAACTGCAATGTTACAAGTTGTTATTGGCAGGGTTTTCTGAAATACAGGCTTTACAATCTTCTGCGGTAAGTTTTATTTTCCGGTATCTATCTTCATGTCATCTCAATTAGCCATTTTTTTCTTATGTTATAATTGTTCTGCAATTGAGTAAAAAAACTGTTCTTCAATATAATAGAATGTGTTGGAAATATTTCATAAAACAATTATTGTTGGTTGCACATTTTGGCATTTGAGTTTTGTATTGAACACTCGCTTATTTTTATTGATTGGGAACTTGGATTTGAATTACACATGTTTTTGTTGATGTTAACACGCAGTTGAAGCACAAGAATGTCACTATTGATGTCAAAGTGGACACAACTTCTAATGTAAGTTTATACCATACTTTATCGTCTGTGATTTATTTTTGGTTCCATGTTCAGCTTGTAGTTGATACACATGCTTTCGCGTTTGAATAGAAGGTCTGTTATTGGAGCAGTGGGAATTGTGGTCGTCGCTTCTACTTTACTCTACTATGATAAATACACCAATTTCAGTGAGTAATTGATCCTCTTTTGTTTTGTTATAATCTTTTGTTGTTATCATTTACAATTGAAACTCAATTTTATAAAGAGATGATCTGTTAACCAATCTTTATAATCCTATATTATTTTATTTAGAAGATCGTTTTATAGACTTAATGGTTTGGTATTTAATTTCGTTATACGAAATAATCTACATGGTCAACCAATCTTTAGTTTCCTGATGGCTGGTGTATTTTTTTCTCAAATGCTATTTTCTGTATTTTCAGGAGAGCTTCTGTTCTTGGGCTTCACGATTGATTGGTTCTCAAGGGTGAGTTAAATAGCACATCTTATATCCCATGCTTAAATATAATCTTTCGTTTCTGAATTTGTAATTATATAGATATGAAATACTCCAATTATATTTATGCCTTTGAAATCTATTTACCATTGATGTAAATAGGTTTTGGGCCCATAATAACAATATACAATGTTATGCTTCCCAATGCCCCATATTAAATAATAATGTATTTTAAAATAAATGATAAACTTGACCATTCATATTCAATTACCAGCACTGGTTATTGAACTTCCCAACCAATAATTACAGCCCAAAAAAAACGTTTAGAATCTCAACGTAAACCATTATATAAACGTTTTCCTCTTCATTTTATCACACAACCAACATCATTCAAGAAGGAAAACGAACATGAGTACCAATGAAGTTGCCTAGAGCCAACAAAGTTCAAATGTTCAACAACCAACTTTAGATGTTCAAATACCTACTTCTGATGTTCAACAACCTGTTCACACCCAACAAGTCCAGCCCGAGGAAGCTGTGCAGAGGCTACAGTCGGTCTCAGTTGAAAGAAGGCGGAGGAGGATGAGATATAATAGAGCAAGAAGGATACGGAAGAAATGTAAGTTTGATTCAGATGATGAAGACTTAGCACCAATCGGTTGGAGCAATTTCATGTCGTTCAGGCCTTATAGATTTGACTATTAGGAGTTTTAGGGTTTCTTAATCTTGTAAATTTCGTTTCTGAATGGACCACTTTTGAATGATATAGATTTCAATTCATATGAATGAAATTGGTTTTGATATTTTGATTTCCTTTTATGCGTTACATATAATTGTAGTAGAAACATGCCCCAAACTGACTCGCTGTTGAAATCTAAGAGTACCATATTGTGTCTTGTGATACTCATTAAGATTTGACAGGTAGCATACCATATAGCTGTAATTTGTACTATTTTTTGACCTACTTGTGGTGTGGCTTTTGATAACTATATTTTAATAAAAGTGAAAAACTGTTTCTGCTAATAATTACAAACTTCTTCCAGGATTGGTTCTTGGATTTTGATTTTGCATTAATGACTGTCCGTTTGGAATCTCCATATCACAGGTTTTTTGGCATCCATCTTCTTCTTTGTGAAGTAATTCATTAGTCATAATATAAGTTATAAAATCTATTTGCTAACCAATTTGTCATGTTTGACTAAATAGGCTCTGACTGGTCAAGTGAAGCCTCTTTATCTGCAGTATGCCACTGCTAAGCTGGAGGAGAATTATAGACTAACGAAGCGAGCAATGAAGGTTTATGATCAAACCACAAAAGTTGTTGTCAACAATGATAACTTGACCATGTATGAAATATACATTTCTCTTCCAGCAATGACGAGGATTCTACAGTGAAAAATATGGACTATCTTTCTAATGTACTTTCAATATTCTGAAGAGAACATGATAATGATATAGGTGTTTACTTTATATATTGAGTGTGTAGTTTATAAGTTAATTAAGCTTGGCATGTTTATTGTGGTTCTTTTATTTTGTTTTCAAACTTTTACTTGTGCTTTTCTAATTAAACAAAAATAGTTAATCTTAGGATCTTTAACAAACCTTAACAAGCTTGGAGTGTTCTAATATGTATAAAATTGAGGTTTTTGGAGTTATATATATATATAGTCTCAACATTATTATAATTATATATACTTTCAACAAAATTGAGTGTTCTAATATGTACTCTACTGTAAACTTTTATTGTTGGTTGTTGTTGTTGTTGAATAATATAATTATTTATAAATCGTTAGAAAATAATCTCAACATTATTAGAACAGATGACAAGGTGATAGTATCATTAAAGCTTAAAGAGTAAGATGAGCGTTCATATAAGAAATAGTACGATTACAAATGAAATTCTTGAAAAAAAATTAGGTTAGTTCCTCTCATTGTAGAAAACATGACAATCTCCTTTTTAGTGTCATGTGGAATAAACATACATGTTGAAGCCTTTGTAAAGAACATGGATTATATGGAGAATATCTTAATACTACACAGAGAGTAGAGAGAGAAACCAAAGAAAGGGTTAATAGAGCTATAATTTAAAAAAGTATTTAATTTAGTAGAAGGACTTTATGGCTTTGTTGATGATATGTTTCTGTTATTTGTAATCAACGGGCACAATTTTTTTTTTATTCCAAGTTTTTTTATATACGAATAAAATACATATCTTATAAACGAGCACAACTTTAATTTTGAATCAATTTTTTAATATACGAATCAAATACTACTGTAATCCACGGGCACAACATTTTGTTTGTTTCAAATTTAGTTATACAAATGTTTTTAACGGACACAATTTTAATTTTGATTCAAATTTTTAATATACAAAACAAATACTATTGTTATAAACGAGCGCAACTTTAAGTTTGATTCAATTTTTTAATCTACGAAACAAATTCTTATGTAATCAACGGGCACACCTTTTTTTTTTATTCCAATTTTTTTATATACAAATAAAATACATATCTTATAAACGAGCACAACTTTAATATTGAATCAATTTTTTAATATACGAATCAAATACTACTGTAATCCACGGGCAAAACATTTTGTTTGATTCAAATTTAGTTATACAAAAAAATTATACAAATGTTTTAAACTGACACAATTTTAATTTTGATTCAAATTTTTTAATATACAAAACAAATACTATTGTTATAAACGAGCGCAACTTTAAGTTTGATTCAATTTTTGAATCTACGAAACAAATTCTTTTGTAATCAACGGGCACAACTTTTTTTTTATTCTAATTTTTTAATATACAAATAAAATACATATCTTATAAACGAGCACAACTTTAATATTGAATCAATTTTTTAATATACGAATCAAATACTACTGTAATCCACGGGCACAACATTTTGTTTGATTCAAATTTTGTTATACAAAAAAATTATACAAATGTTTTAAACGGACACAATTTTAATTTTGATTCAAATTGTTTAATATACAAAACAAATACTATTGTTATAAACGAGCGCAACTTTAAGTTTGATTCAACTTTTTAATATACTACGAAACAAATTCTTTTGTAATCAACGGACACAACTTTTTTTTTTATTCCAATTTTTTTATATACAAATAAAATACATATCTCATAAACGAGCCCAACTTTAATATTGAATCAATTTTTTAATATACGAATCAAATACTATTGTAATCCACGGGCACAACATTTTGTTTGATTCAAATTTTTTTATACAAAAAAATTATACAAATGTTTTAAACAGACACAATTTTATTTTTGATTCAAATTTTTTAATATACAAAACAAATACTATTGTTATAAACAATCACAACTTTAAGTTTGATTCAATTTTTTAATCTACGAAACAAATTCTTTTGTAATCAACGGGCACAACTTTAATTTTTTCTTTTATCAACACACAACATTTTCTTATATTTACTAATATAAATTTTTAATTTCAATCATATCTATTTTTATAATTTTAAAATTTTTCTTTTCAATTTGATTAATAATTACGCGTCCATAACATAAAATCTTCGAATAGACAGGCCCGTGCGAACGCACGGGTTAGTTATTAGTTTTTAGTAAGTGTGTTAAAGAGGCAAACAAAACACATTAATAAACATAAAGGACACTTAATAATAGTTATAATTTAATGAAATGACATTTAATAATAATTTTTATTAAGTGTCGTTTACAAATCCGCAAGAGCAAGAAATTATTTTACTGGTGAAACTAAGGAAGAACTTTATAATTTATAAAATGATAAAACCATTTATTATATTGAAAAGAAATAAATATGGCTAAAACTGTAAAGTTTGTTTATTTCATGGTTATCATATTTTCTCTATTTTTTGCTGCTACAAACGTCGATTGTAAGTCATTTTTATTCTTTCAATTTTTTTATTTAATTTATACAAAATATTTTAACTAATATAATATACATTACTTTATCGTCTTTCTTCTTACAGCGTTATATCCTAGAAGACATTGTTCTAGTGATACGGATTGTAGTTCAATTAAGTGTCAAAGCGCTATGATAGCAAAGTGTGTCAAAACTTGGTGTAGATGTGTAGATGCAAAACAGTTAATATCTTCTTAATTTTGTATAGAGGACCATTATCTAGAGAGTGGCCAATTTCACTCTAACAATTGTGCTGTCACTTAGCTTTATTTTTTTTTTCTTATCTAATTTCAAGAATTGTATTTTTATGACATTGAAATCTAAGATGATGGCTATGAAATAAAATAAGGTTTCAATTAATATATCATAGACTATCATTTTTATAAACTAGACAAGTATATATACGGGTGGCAAAATGGATATATTGAATGGTTATGAATTGGATTGTTAAGCGAGAAAAAGTTACTCAAATATCTCACATTTTCGAAAAAATTCTCAAAATATCCCATGTTTCAAAAAAATTTTCAAACTGCGCCAGTTAGGGCAAGACTTTGTACATTGTCGTCAAATGAATTGGCGACACCCCTTTAAGGCAAGACCCATGTCGCCAATTGGATTGGCGACTCCCTTTTGCCTTTGTACAGGGTCGCCAATTGCACTGGCAACTTGATAAACAAGGGAGTCGTCAATCCAATTGGCGACATGGTTGTAGCCTTAAAGGGGTGTCGCGAATTCATTTGACAACAATGTACAAAGCCTTGCCCTAATTGTGGCAGTTTGGAAAATTTTTTGAAACGTGGGGTATTTTGGGAATTATTTCGAAAATGTGGGGTTTTTGAGTAACTTTTCCGTTAAGCGATGGATTAAAACAATCAATTAATCCATTAATATTTAATAATTCACTTAATTTTATTTTTTGAAAAATTCAATCTAATCCATCAATTAAAAATATAATATATCCAATCTATCCATTGATATTTTTTTAATGGATGAATATCTATGTATCTATAATTAAATTATTCTAACATTGATGATCAAAGTGTATAAAATGTATGTTTCTGTAATGCATATGCCTTTCAGAGTATTTTTTACTCACATTAATATATTAAAGTATATGTTTTATTTCATTTTTCAACTTTTCTATTTCATTGACGTGTCATTCTTATTTGATACTTATTCAATTTACAGTCTTTTTATTTGATACTTATTTAATTTACAGCATGATATATGTGAATTATGGTTAGCGACCGGAAATGAATTTTTGCAATCTACAATCAAATGAATTTTCGTCGTGATTAACAACAGAAAATGAATTTCCGCAACTTTTTATTTCCTTATGAAATTCTTTTTTTTTCATTTCTTTTAATATTTGATTTCTATATCAGTTTAAAAAATAATTAATGAGTATATTGAATAATTATATTGAATATTAATTTATATTAAAAATTATTTGTTAAATTTAACATATAAAATAAAACAGTCTGTTGTATTTTTAGATATATTGGATGGATTGGATTCATCCATGACATTAAATGGATGGATTGAATCCAACCCATTAACTAAAATTTTACATAGTAGATGAATTGGATCGATTATTTATATGATGGATTGGACGGATAATTATATAATGGATTTAATTATCACCCCTAAATACATATGCTTTTGCAAGGGTTTCTTATTAGTGTTATATTAAGAGTTTGATAATTTAAAATTAAGTGTTAAATATATTTATGATCCTTTAAATATACTAAAATTTATTTTGTCTACAAAAAAATTTTCTTTCATCCAAATGTTTTTTATCCATATTTTCTCTCCCTCGTGTTAATAAAAATTGATGTAGCACACATATATAGTGGAAGGCTTTTGATGACAAGGAATACATGTGTAAATGCCAGTGTAAAAAAGATGTTGAAGTGGTATGTTATGTGACTAAGATTAAAATCATACTTAACCTTGAAATGATAGCAATTCCATAGCTAAAGTCGTAGCTAATCCGTAACAAATTCAATCTCCAAAAATTAAAACACATGTACAAGTCTTTAAATTTTCCATCCTTTCATAATATTTTTATTCCTTTATAAGCATATCTACCACAAAAATTCAAGTTTTATTTATTTATGTGGAATGATTTAAATATGAATTTTTTAAACGTCGATTTTCCATAAATCTTAAATAGTGCAATTTTTTCTATGATTGAATTTTCAAACGTTTTGCAGTAACTTTCCTCATAATAACAAGTTGAAAGGATTTGAAAATTTTCGTGGCATTTCGAAAAAATATCAAGATACATAAACAACATAAACATAAGCCTACTCTTCAGCTTTTTATCTCAATTTTTTCAAGATGAAAGCTCTAAAAGATTTGACTAAATTTTGGTAAAACAAAGTGTTGAACAAGATGTTCCAACATGTAGAATTCTGCTGAAAGAAGACATGTTAGACAAGATGTCCTAACTTGTGGATTCAACATCTTGGCCTGATATAACATGTTGTTGCAGATCTGGTCCAAGATTTAAGGAGCAATCAGAACATGATCAAGGAATAAATAAACAGATACTTTGAAGCCCATGGATAAATGAAGATTATAAAAGGAAGACCAAGACCTAGGGTAGAAAAAAAGGAAAAATTCTTATTAAGACTTTTGTAAAGTAGAAAAATAAGGATTTAGGGTTTTGAGATTCTTGTGTTGTAAGTCACCGTTTGTATGGTTTGATACATTGTGGTAGACATAGTTTTACAGATTTAAAAACCTGTAGGTAATGAATTGTATATTGTTCTTGGATGAAGCTATTAGGTAAATTCAAGAGTCTTGACTGAATGTTGTATTGGAATGGTGTCTTTCAATTGAACAGATTTATGCAGTTGCAGGATGTTGTAACTGTTAAATATCATTGAAGTGATTTAGGAATTGAGATAGGTTTCTCTTATCTAGATGGTGATTTCTAGGTAGAATTGTACTAGGTAGGGATTAAGTGAGGAGTTATAAACGGAGGAGTTTAGCTCTAAATTAATACTACTAATAGTGAATTCATTTCTGGCTTGGTAGCCCCCAGATGTAGGTGAATTGCACCGAACTGGGTCATCATATCTTTGTGTTATTTATCTTTCTATTTTGTTCAATTCAGTCTGCTCTCTTGATCAGAAGTTTATGTCTTAACTGATGTTGAAACATCTGTCACGACATTGTTTTATGAATCTGCAGTTTTATTGAAGGATCTTTTTTCTGCCCTTGTTCAGTTTTAGCATAGATCAATGTCTCGACATTTAATAGGACACCTGTGATCTGCATGCCAGAATTTTACAAGAATTTTGATGACGACAAATGTAAAAGAACTATAAAGTTTCGTAACATTCTGTGGATAGCTCAATCTATTATATTTTTCCGAGTATCAAGTGTTCAAGAGGCGAAAACAACATAAACGTGGACCGACATATCACATTTTTATCTAAATTTTTGCATAAATTTCTATGACAACAAATAAAGATGAACTGCAAAGTTTCGATGCATTCTCGAGATATCTTAATTTATTTTGATTTGTTTCCTCTTGAAAAATAATACATTTACATGTGTTTCGGTCAAAATAAATTGAAACTTGTTCGAAATAGTAAATAACTTTGTTGTTCTTTTTATGTATTATGCGAGAAGTCTTTGCAAAATATTTGCTCAAAATTCACCCATAAGCTAATGTTTGTTTTGTTTCCGTTTTCTAAAAAATCGACTTTTAAAAATCTCATATTTAATTTCTACCAAGTAAAAAATAGCTCTAAATTTTGTGATAGATATTTTTAGAAAGTGACGATCTTGCATGAAAAAATAATGAAAGCATGAAAAAATTAGAAAATTATGTGTTTAAATTTTTGGATATTGCATTTTTTTCGGATTAGCTGCGACTTTAACAGCGAGTTGGCTACCATTTTTTTGGTTGATGTATGTTTTTGATCTTAGTCATATAGCATGTCATGCGACCATCTTTGCAACACTAAAATTGTAACATGTATGTAGTGGTGGAAATAGGGCAAATCGATAACATGGGCCTACAGGCCTAGCCTACAAAGACTCAAGCCAGACAATTTTTTTTTTAAATAGAAAAGGTCTAGGCTTTTTTATAAGCCAATTTAGTTAAAAAGGCTAGGCCGACCTATTTAAATAAATATTAATAATTTTTTTTATTATCATTATGTTATGTTTTACTTTAAATTAAAATGCATAAATAAAAATTGGTTATCTTGAAGAACTTATGAAAATATGATGAAAACACCTTATGAACAATGTTATAAGTTATTTTCATAAGTTATCTTAAACAAATAATTTCATAAAACTTATGTTAATATGTAATTTAAAATAATTCAATGTAAACAAACTTTAGTCTCATTGGTTTTTTAATTTGTTAGTCTATCTAAAATAATATGCTTTTATTTAGGCTAACAAGCATTTTAATTTGTTAGTCTATCTAAAATAAAATAATCACAATCATTATAATTTAATTTAAAATATTTATATCAATATGATTTTTCAAATTTAAATTAAAAATTGATTTTTTAATTCAAGCATTGTGTCCTGTGTTTTTTTTATATTTTAGTTACAAATATTTTTCTTGTGTTTATTTTATATATTAGAGACACATATTTGTCCTATGTTAGGTTATATATGAACATTAATATTTGTTCCATATTTTTTTTAATTTAATCAATGATAGGTTTCATCTATTTTTTATATTAATCAACTATAAATGTGTGCCCATTATTTTATTTTTAATATATTAATAACAAAGATGTGTTCATTAATATTTATTTTTATAGTTATCAATGCTAAATAATTATTCAGTATTATATATATATATATATATATATATATATATATATATATATATATATATATATATATATATATATATATATATATATATATTTGGAAACAAGAAGACGTCTGTTCTGGAGATAGTAGATTCCATTAAATTTTTCTGTTGGAAGTGGCTGTCAATAGATTGTAAGAAAACCCCTATAGATTTTTATGTTTGGTACTCTTTTCCTTTGCTATGTTTGTGATCTTTGTTTGTGTGGTTCTTTGTTGCTGCATTGGTTGTAATCTTTTCTGGTTTGTAAGGGATCTCTGCACCCTTTGTGCAGTTTTGGTTTTAATGAAATCCATTGATTGTTGAAAATAAAAAAAGAAAAAAAAATATATTTATATATATATATATATATATATATATATATATATATATATATATATATATATATATAACATATATTTGTCATGTGTTTCTTTATATTAATTAATTATTTGATCCATATTTTTTTCCATTTCAGTAATAAATATTTTACTCTTTTTTTTTATAAGCCAAATATATATATAACATAGGGTACAAAATGTACCACCAGTCAAAGATACAGCCTCAAAAACAAATATTTTACTTGTATTTTTTTATCTATACTTACCAATGACAAGTATTTGTCTAATTTTGTCATGTAGTTGTGACAAATAACTATTTTCTCCATAATTATCAATGGAAAAACATGTGTCGTGCATTTTGATGGACAAAATGCATTGAGTGAATTTTGATCGTACGAAGAGAGATTTTATTTAAAAATATTTATCATTAAAAATACTTGTCATGTATTTTTCTTAAATATCATTGATAAATATTCATTCTATGCTCTTTTATATAAATATGTCACAAATATTTGTTTTGCACATTTATATATATATATATATATATATATATATATATATATATATATATATATATATATATATATATATATGTGTGTGTGTATATATATATATATATATATATATATAAGTATATATACATTTATATATACATTTATATATATATATATATATTTATATATATATATATATATATATATATATATGTATATAAATATATTTATATACATTTATATATATATTTATATATATATATATATATATATATATATATATATATATATATATATATATATATAGATATATTATTAGCTAAGATTTATATAATATTAGGGGTTCAATAAAGGGACCCCAACCCATATACAAAAAGCTCCTACCACAATATCAGGATCTACAAAAAATCACTAGGGCATTTAACCCAATTGTAATAATTACATGTATGAAATCTATTATGCACCCTACCTATCCAACTCCATGAGAAAAACAGAATACGATTTGTAATCGTATCAAAATCTCAAAATTCATCCTTAAAAATGATGTAGTTTCGAGAAGTTCAAATGGACCAACAAATAATCAACCACAATCCGAACGAGTTACTAATTGAGAACTTCCTGCCTACACACCCAGACACCCAACATGAAAAATGATTTAACAAACAACTAACCGCGATATCCGGAATGCCTAACCATTTGCAAACGAATTTCCAGATAAGAACAGATTTGTAACATCGGAAAAAAACATGATCAGCAGATTCTACTTCCTGGAAGCAAAACGGGCACGACTCTTCATGACGGTTAGTGATGATACTTCTTCTGATTAGATTGTCTCTCGTAGGAAGTTTGTTATGAACAAGCCGCCAGCCGAAAACCTTCACCTTAGGCGGAGCCTCAGCTAACCAAATGAGTTTTAACACCACGATAACATCTTCATGAAAATTATCATTGGCGCCTACACTTGAAACCTGCAAAAAATTATATAGAGACGAAACAGAAAACGATTCGGTATTATTAAGGAGCCAGCATGGTAGATCGTCTACGGCAACATTAGGACGGAACTCAGACAGCTTTTGGTGTAGCATCTGCAGATGACTCTGATGAGAATCCTGGACCAAATCTTGTGTAAAAATAGTGTTATCCCAAACCCAAGAGCCACCTATCCAAGATCCATTATGTGAAACATAACTGTTCTTAATTGCAGCCACCGAAAACAGCTCAGGAAACTGTTGTTTCAATGTTGACGAACCGACCCATCTAGATAGCCAAAACAGAATTGAGTTTCCTTTGCCTAAGGAGAAGGAAATACATTCTGAAATGATATCTTTACCGCAGAACCAAGCTAATTGCACGAGACCGCGCCACCATAAAGAAGAGGACATATTGTATTTTTGAGGGCAGCCTAACTGAAATTCAATCAAATGTTCCGAATACCGAAAATGAATGTAATCCTTCCAAAGTGTATCCTTCTTGACCAAGACTTTCCAAATCCATTTGAACATAAGAGCTCTGTTAAATAATTTGATGTCTTTTACTGCTAAACCACCAGCCTCCTTCTTTTTGCAAACAATACGCCACGACACCCACGACACACCTCGTTTAGAAACTAGACTGTTCCATAAGAATGATTTTTGAATGGACACAAGTATCTTGATAACCTTGATAGGGACCTTATAAAAGGACATGAATTGAATGGGGAGGTTGGTTAGGACCGAGTTTATCAGATTAACTCTACCACCCATCGAAAGAACACGACTTTTCCACGAAGTTAATCTAGACCGAAACCTCTCTATCAACGATTTCCAAAAAGCAATCAATCTATGATTACCACCAATAGGCACGCCAAGAAATTTAAAAGGAGGTACAACAAGCTTACACGCCAAGTAATTCTCTGCAGCCAGGAGCGTTGATTCTTCCATACCAAAACCAAAGAACGAACTTTTATTAAAGTTAATGTCAAGACCAGAAATCAATTGGAAACCCTTCAGAACATTTTTCATAGCCAAGATATTCCTCCATGAGCCATCGCCAATTAATATCGAATCGTCTGCGTATTGTAACAAGTGGAAGGATATTTCATCACTCACTTTAAATCCTGAGAAGCTACCAATATCAATTGCTCTGCTCATCATTACGGCCAGACCTTCAGCTGCGATTGTGAATAGAAGGGGTGCAAGAGGGTCACCTTGTTTAAGGCCCCTAGAGACACGAAAGTCCCGAGTCGGACTTCCATTGATCAAGACAGATGCAAAGCTGTTAAAAATACCTTTCTCCATCCAAGAAAGCCACCTATTCCCGAATCCCATAATCTTCATTACATCTCGGAGATAATTCCACTCGACGCAATCATAAGCCTTAGCAAAGTCCACCTTGAGTAACATAAGCTCTTTCTTGGAAAGTTTTGCAAAATCAATTATCTCATTTAGAACTAGTATGCCGACAACCAAACTTCTGTCTTTAATAAAGGAAGTTTGCGTTTTGGAAATGATACCACCAATCTTCCCTTTAAGTCTATTCGCCATAATCTTGGACAACACTTTGTAAACGGAGCTGATAAGAGAAATCGGTCTATAGTCGTCGAGGCAAATAGGAGCATCTTGTTTAGGAATAAGAACCACGAAAGATGAGGCGAAAACCTTGTGAAGTTTCTCTCCATTAAAGAATTCCAGAACGCATTTCGTGAAGTCTTCCCCTACAATATTCCAACAGCTTTTAAAGAAATCAAAACTGAAACCGTCAGGACCAGGGCTGCGGTCACCAACACACTCAAACACCACTCTTTTAACTTCTTCCGCTTCGACTGTAGCTTCTAATTCTGCAATATCTGATGCGGACAGCTTCTTGAAACCTGCTTCTCCAACAAACGGAAAACTCCGCTGAACCCTGCTGAATCTCTTGGGTCTTACACTCTATTAGAGGCCCAAGTGTTTTGAAAATGATTTATGAGGGTTGAATTAATCCAAAAACCCTAATTTGTTTTCAAAAATGTATTTAATTGAATAAAAATTCAATTAAAATGATCAAAATTGTTTAACATATGAAAAACAAATTGTGATCTTGGATTAATGCTTCAAAAATTAAGTATTGACCTACAAAATAATTAGAAAGCATTAAAAGTTTAAAAATCAATGTGGAAAAAATATTTTAAATGTTAAAAACAATTAAAACATTAATTCTTTGCAAAAATATCAATTATATGCAATAAATAATATTTTTGGGATTTTTTGAGAAAATAAAATATTTTAACATTTTTGTGAATTATTAAAAAAAGAATCAACTCAAAATCATTAAAACTCAAAGAGAAATTAATTTTTGAATCAATTAAATAAAATCACAAAATTCAAATATTCAAATTTCTAAAAATGGCGCCAAGAACAAGCTGAAGAACACGCGCGTGTTCTGGGATTCTCAGATTTGCATTTTCTCTCCAATCTCACTGAATACTTAATCATATCATGTAATCCACATATCATTATGCTCGTCTCAACCTCACGATCATGTCTATGGCATTTAATTTCATTTAAATTAAACATATAATAAGAAATCACGAAAAATCCTCAAGAACCCTAATTTCTGCATGAAGGCTAGGATTTTTGATACACGATTCAAACAATGCAATTAATTGAGGGGAAATATTCTATGCATGATTATGAACATATGGCCAAATTATTGTGCGAGGAAATATGCATAGATTGAGAGATGACCAAGTATATGCTTACCTCTAGGCCGTGACAGCAAGTGCAATGTGATTTTTGATTTGGAGGTGTTACAGATGAGTGGTGATGACCTGAACAGCTTCCCTACACCCTATGGATTGTGTTTGAATGCTTGGACTTGATTGAAATTGGCTGGATCACTTCATGGTATCTCAACTGCATTTTGGTTAAAACCTTGAGCAATTGACTGGTGATTCTGAGAAATCAGTGTTCCAGTTGTTGTTTAAGTGTTTGATCAGCTCATATGTGATGTATGTGAGGTGTGTGAGTGATTGGTTTGATTGGAAAAGCTCTCAAACTCAAAACCCGATAACTACCTTGCTAAGAAAGGCATTTTTGCCAAGAGAAAGAAATTTTGAGGAAAGCATCTGTTAGATGGATTTGGTGTACTCAAACTGATCACAATTGAGCTCTATTTATAGTAGAGCAAGTTTGTTTTGCAAGGAATAGTGAATGGCAACTGCTAAGTAGGTTTGGCCAATGTTGGCAAATGAAAATCCAAGTCTCCTCTAGCCATTGACTAGAGGTTAGGGCACAGAGCTTTGGTCCCCTTGGTCTTGGATAAGTCTTGACTGATTTCAGATGAGAAGGGCTCAGTCCATGCCACCTTGATGCTTCCATTGAATGCTTCAATCCAAATTTGGAGTCTTGTCCCTATTTTGGCCATTCTAGGTTCAACATGCTATTTCTTGTTCCATGGACTGTGGAGGCTTGGCTCAGTATTGTCCCCTTTAGATTCAATCCTCAGATGTGTCCAAGTGGATAGGAGCATTTGAATTTGGCTGATTTTGGCAAATCGAGCAAAAATGCAAATTCTGCCTTGCCTTGGCAGATTTCAGCAAGGCAACTTTCCAATGTCATATCTCATGATTTAAATGGAATTTGGCAATGTTCTTGGCCATTTTGGAAAGCCCTTACATGATACAACAACTGTTTGAACATGTTTGGTTTTGATCTCTTTTGAATCCAAGTGAAAAATTCCCCTACATTTGGAAAAAAGTGAAGGCAGATTCTGACTTAGTGAAAATTTCACTAAGTGTTGGAAAAAGTGACATTTTCATTTTTCAGCCATTTTGATCACTCCATAAATCAAAATCCTTAATGAATTGGACTTAGGTCTAGTTAAAGTTTTTGTAGAGGGTAATGAGGGCTACAAATCCATCTTTGGATGAGGAAAAATGGCTTTGTGGTTTAGGAGTTATGATCCTCCAAAGTTGGTACCCTTGTCACTTTATTTTTAAATTAGAAAATTTTCTAAGTCTTTATGGTTACCCCTTTTACAAGTTATCCCACTTTTCTTGATTTTTCTTGATGAATGATGATTCAAATCATACATTAACATCATTTTAGGGTTAAAAATCCAATTTGGTGAAAAATCTCAAAAAGTCAAAGTTGACTTTTGTGCACAGTTGACTTTTTATCAGATGAATTCCAAACTGTGCAATTCTTCAGGAAATCATGTCCTTGACCTAAATCAAACTTGATGGACATGTTTCATGGGTGTCATAGGGTATATTGATGCATGTCATAGGGCTTGGGAGCATGTCCTGATCAAAAGTCAAAGTTATAGTTGACTTTCCTCGCGAAACCCTAATTGTGGTGCAGATGAAATTGAGACTTGTTGCTCAAACTTCTTGGATTAATCCATTGTTCCAAATGGATTAATATAGTTCATTAGAGACCCTCAAACCCTCTCTTGAGGTCTTGGTTCATGATTTGTCCCAAAAGTCAACGTAGGGGTGAATTAGGTCAAGAAACCCTAATTCCTGATTTTTGATGAATGCATCCCCTGAGGCAAAATTGACTTGATGGTAGGGTCCATGAGGTTCCATGGAGTATATTAGGTTGTGTTTTGGATCTTTGGCTCGTGCCCAGATGAAAATTTCCATCTGGAGGCCCTGGTCGACCAAAACCTTAATTTGGTAACATTGGCGATCTTGAAACTTGATCCACCTAGAAGGGAGCAACCTTGTGCTTAATCCTTGAAGTGGGAGTCCTCTTGATCCATTGTTAATGTTTGAGAGGTTAGACAAGTTGAAGATCATGTCATTCCTTGATTTACCCTTTGTCTAAGCACTTAGAGAGGGCTTGAAACCCTAATTTTGATTGTAGTGGATGCTCACCCATCTTTGGGGAGACTGATGAAGTATGATGGTTCCTCCATATTGGGATGATGATTCTCACAATGATGGGAAATCTTAGTGGTCAAAATTTGGGGTATGACACATGATACACCTGATTGTTTGCCAAATAGATAGCACTCTGATTATCACAATGCAAGTGAATTCCACCATACTCAACACCCAACACATTTACTAAACTTGTAAGCGACAATGCTTCCTTGACAACTTCAACTAATGCATGTATTCTGTCTCAGTTGTAAACATAACTACTATGGATTGAACTGGTGGTTTCATGCATATAGATCCCCCACAAGAGTAAAGACATACCCTATTGTAGACCTCCTATCATCCAGATCACGTGCATAATCAGGATCTACATATCCCACAACCAATGGCATACCCTGCTCTATGATGAGCATGATACCACGATCCGTTGTACCCTTTAAGTACCTTAGGATCCACTTGAATGCTTCCCAATGTTGCTTCTATTGATTGGAGATGAACTTGCATACTAGACTAACTACTTGTGCCAAATTTGGTCTAGTTCAAACCATAACATATAGTAAACAACCAATTGCACTAGCATAAGGAATCTTAGACATGCCTTCAATCTCTGAGTCTGTCTTCAGACATTGTTCCAAAGAGATTTTAAAATGATTCTCTAATGGAGTACTCACATGTTTTGCTTTGCTCATGTCAATTCTACTAAATGCACCTTCAACATAGTTTTTCAGAGACACCCATAATTTATTAGCTCCTCTGTCCCTGTGAATCTCCATCCCAAGAATCTTCTTCGTAACACCCATATCCTTAATATCAAACTCTTTATCCAACTTGGTCTTCAAATCATTTACATCATGCAAATTGTTGACATCAATCAACATATCATCAACATCAAGTAACAAGAAAATAAAAGAGCCATCATCAAGGCTCTTCACATAAACAAAACAATCATAATCACACCTCCTATAACAGATCTAAAGCATGTATGAATCAAAACGTTTATACCATTGCCTTGGAGATTTCTTCAAGCCATACAAAGATTTATTCAATTTGCAAACAAGACTCTCATGTCCAGTTGTCATACCCCAAATTTGCCCCCCCCCCCCCTCTCTTCATATCATCTAGCTATAGCCACTTAACTTTCATCTAATACTAAGATAAGATGTCCTTATGTCCTGACTTGATTTACTAATTCATACATCGACTCATTGTCTTTGAATCACGTCTTTATGCAATTTGGGCCCAAGTCAACCAAAGTCAACTTTTGGTCCAGTTGATCAATTTATCCATGTTCCTGAGCAACATGTTAAGATATTTCATTTCATTCATCATATTTCACCCCTTCATGAATAAAATACCAAAGTCAAAGCAAATTTAACAAAATAGTGACTTGAGGTAAAAGACAGAGGTTGATTCCTTTTATGTTTTTTCATGCATCATGTGCATTGTATTATTTACCATTCATCATACCATGTCCCATCATTGAATAAAATCAAAGTTAAAGTCAAGGTCAACATTTGGCTTTGAAGACTATTATTTTTAATTCCACTTCATATCATTCATCATTTTCATCAATAAGGGTTTAACGGTCAACTTTTAGGATTTAGAGGTCAAATAGGCCGGTTTAAAGAAGAAAGGAGTGAAATATGAGGATACATAACTTCGTGTGAGGCTTTAATGTGCAAGGGATGATCAAATACAAAATATTTGGGTCAAGTGCCAAGTTTTGTGGTTTTCATTTCATTTCAAGTACATGTTACAAAGTGACTTCATTCTTGGTCCATATACAAATAATGCATCATGTTCTAGTTCAAATTTAAATCATATTCTATACCAAGTTTTTTATTCAAGTGGATGTTAGTTTTCATTTTAATACATGATCATTATCTCATAGTTGTTATCTTCGATTTCATGAACCAAATGGTATTTTGAGCTACAACTGAATTTTCATATTATCATCTCACTTTTTATTACCACCTTTCATCACATTTCAAATTAAATAAATCCCACAAAATAAATAAATAAATAAAACTAAAGTTAACTTTCAATTTCATCTTGAATTTACATGTAAATGTGGATTTCATGTGAATTTAGGTTACCTTTTAGCTTACATTCTTACACGGTTTTCATTCACCAACTATCCAAAATGGAATTCAAAAATAACAAAATAATAACTTTGAATTTCGTTTGATTTTCTTTTTTATTTTTAAGTTTTTTAAGACTTCCACGTAGTTCACATACGCTTACGATCAAGAGCCAAAATCAAAATAGAGATTCATTTGAATTTAAATTTAATTTGAAATTATAATTTGAAAAAGCTTGTTTCAGAATATTTTGCACATACTTGATAAACGAATTTTACGAAATTTCAAAATATTCAAAAAAAAAAGATAAAACAAAACGAATAGAACATGGAAGTTGAATTCAAATTTACATTTCAATTTGAATATGAATTTACACATTGAATTTCAATTTACATTTGAAACATTTGTTGCAAAACTCATTTGAACATGGCCAAGCAATACACAGTTTCACCGCATCCCACAATATCAGGGATTACACATACTCACTCTAACAGATTTCCAACTCTCATCCCCCACTCAATTGCATTTCACACGAATTTGCAACAGTTCCAATATATCCCACCCCTCATAATGCTTACAATAATCTTTCACATGCTTTCAATTTTTAAACCTAGTTGAAGTCTATATAAACTGACTCGTTCTACCTAATTTAAAAAATAGTAATCATCCTTCAAAACTTCACAACTTGAACAGTTTTGAGCCACTCTACAACCTTCAGAAGACCTATCATCGACCTTATTATTTTGAGGGTTTCGGCTAAGACTTCTTTCTATGAGTCTTGTCTCCTTTGCCTTTAAATTTTTGGAACCACCATGCTTATTCCATGTCTAAGGCTGCAGTGCTTGTATCGAACCTTGAACCCCTTTCCTTTCGACAATCCTAATCTCATGCGCCACTAACGAACTAACCAAATCTTCCATTTTCAGTGTTTCAAGATTGTTGGATTCTTGAATAGTTGCGATAAAATGATCAAAGGTATAGGTCAACACATGCATTATCTTCTCAACTATCATCTTATTAGTTAGGGTTTCACCACAACCCTTTATGGATGGACGAGATTCTGCACCTTCGACACATAGCTTGCAATCTTTTCATCTTCTCCCATCTATAGTAATTCATATTGTCGTCGCAAAGTCTGCAATTTTACGACATTAACTATCTTACCTCCTTCATAGTACTTGACAAGAATATCACATACCTCCTTCGCTGATTTAGTATGACAGATCTTGTCGAAGTTTGCCGAATCTACCGCCGATGGAATGCAATATGCGAGCTTGTAGTCTTTCTTCTTCACCTCCTTGTTCTCGAATCTATAAGTATCAGTTGCATTCTCAGCAAGCTCAGGGATGCTAATAGAAACCATTTCAAGGGTTTCTTGAAAGCCAAACAAAAATTGCATCTGTTTCCTCCATTGGATCCAATTCTTTCCCTCAAGAATTGGAAGAGATTTCGGAATGCCATTAGTACCATTCACCTTTGCAACAATTGATTAACAACCCACAATCTCGAAAACATGATAACCACCGTGTGATTTTTGAAAACACGTTCAATAATCTAATTTGAGCTCTAGATACCAATTTGTTAGTGTGTGAGGCACTTTTAGTAAGGAGAGAAAGAACGAGTGAGAATGAAAATAAATATTAATATTATTGAATTATGATTGTAGAAACTAAATTACAAAATATGTCTATTTATATACAACTAACTTATGTACTAAGTAACAAATCCTAAATCCTAATTAACTTTGGGATTTGGCTACACAACTAGGATTATATTCATCATCTACCTTTGAAACACTTTAACCATTCTCGTTTATAATGATGAATCAACATAAAAAGAAAGAATCTTATACATTAATTATGGATAAGCAAAAAAAAAACATAAATCTCACATGAGTCACAAACAAGTTAGACTTCTTAATAATAAAAAAACTATATCTTAATTATTATGATCATTAACCACTGAAGAGCCATGATCATCATTAGAAAAAAATTGTTATAAATTTTGTGATGGATATGGCTCAATCGGTGTCATAATTTCATCATTTCCGCGAATGTCATACAAGTCTCTCTTGGTTTCAAATGAACAAGTGTGCCCCCTCCTTTTTTGTTATAATCATCCACAAAAAACAAATCTGAGCTTTTAACGCTTGAATGTATAGCTCATTATCTTCGTGTTCTCCAGTATGTAGTAGTCTCACAAAGTTTATAGAGGTAAACCCAACTTATGTATCTTAATGATTCTTGGTTTTGTGGTATTAGCTCATTAACATTTAAACATTGGCACTATGAAAAAACTCATAGGAAAGCCAAATAATGTCTACCAATCTTACAAAGTAAGGAACCCCTCCGAATCTGATTTGGGGTATCAATATTGTTTGAATAACTCTGTCCCAAACACACCAAAAACTCAATTGTTTTGAGTTTTTAAAAATTGTCTCCCCAATGAAGTCACCATTTTTCTGTAGCGTGCGATTTTTCAAGGTCGCCCTTACATGTGAACTTTTAATTTATCCTAAAAGGAGGGAAGGGGAAAAAATCCGAATAAACCCGTGACTGTGCAAAGTGTAAAACAATGCAATAAGAGATCAGGAATTAGGGGTTGGTCATACTAAAGGAAGGTACTAGCACCCTAAGTGAAATTATGGAAATGCAGACAGCAGATGTCCTAACACATGTCTAGACATTGTTCTGCATAAACATTTAAACAAAGAACATAACTTCAGAGTGATTGCTTGAATATCATAACTGCAGAAATACAGATGTTACGACATCTGATCCAACATGCCAATCAAAACTGAATTGTAATTGGAAAATGATAAACAACATAGAATATGATGACCCAGTCCGGTGCAACTCACCTACATCTGGGGGATACCAATCCAGGAAGAAGAATATGGACTATCTTTCTAATGTACTTTCAGTATTCTGAAGAGAACATGGTAATGATATAGGTGTTTACTTTATATATTGAGTGTGTAGTTTATAAGTTAATTAAGCTTGGCATGTTTATTGTGGTTCTTTTATTTTGTTTTCAAACAATTACTTGTGCTTTTCTAATTAAACAAAAATAGTTAATCTTAGGATCTTTAACAAACCTTGACAAGCTTGGAGTGTTCTAATATGTATAAAATTGAGGTTTTTGGAGTTATATATATATACTCTCAACATTATTATAATTATATATACTCTCAACAAAATTGAGTGTTCTAATATGTACTCTACTGTAAACTTTTATTGTTGGTTGTTGTTGTTGTTGAATAATATAATTATTTATAAATCGTTAGAAGATACTCTCAACATTATTAGAACAGATGACAAGGTGATAGTATCATTAAAGCTTAAAGAGTAAGATGAGCGTTCATATAAGAAATAGTAAGATTACAAATGAAATTCTTGAAAACAAATTAGGTTAGTTCCTCTCATTGTAGAAAACATGCCAATCTCCTTCTTAGTGTCATGTGGAATAAACATACATGTTGAAGCCTTTGTAAAGAACATGGATTATATCGAGAATATCTTAATACTACACAGAGAGTAGAGAGAGAAACCAAAGAAAGGGTTAATAGAGCTATAATTTAAAAAAAGTATTAATTTAGTAGAAGGAATTTATGGCTTTGTTGATGATATGTTTCTGTTATTTGTAATCAACGGGCACAACTTTTTTTTTATTCCAATTTTTTTATATACGAATAAAATACATATCTTATAAACGAGCACAACTGTAATTATGAATCAATTTTTTAATATACGAATCAAATACTACTGTAATCCACGGGCACAACATTTTGTTTGTTTCAAATTTAGTTATACAAAAAAATTATACAAATGTTTTAAATGGACACAATTTTAATTTTGATTCAAATTTTTTAATATACAAAACAAATATTATTGTTATAAACGAGCGCAACTTTAAGTTTGATTCAATTTTTTAATCTACGAAACAAATTCTTTTGTAATCAACGGGCACAACTTTTTTTTTTATTCCAATTTTTTTATATACAAATAAAATACATATCTTATAAACGAGCACAACTTTAATATTGAATCAATTTTTTAATATACGAATCAAATACTACTCTAATCCACGGGCACAACATTTTGTTTGATTCAAATTTTATTATACAAAAAAATTGTACAAATGTTTTTAACGGACACAATTTTAATTGTGATTCAAATGTTTTAATATACAAAACAAATACTATTGTTATAAACGAGCGCAACTTTAAGTTTGATTCAATTTTTTAATCAACGAAACAAATTCTTTTGTAATCAACAGTCACAACTTTTTTTTTATTCCAATTTTTTTATATACAAATAAAATACATATCTTATAAATGAGCACAACTTTAATATTGAATCAATTTTTTAATATACGAATCAAATACTAGTGTAACCACGGGCACAACATTTTGTTTGATTCAAATTTTGTTATACAAAAAAATTATACAAATGTTTTAAACGGACACAATTTTAATTTTGATTCAAATTTTTTAATATACAAAACAAATACTATTGTTATAAACGAGCGCAACTTTAAGTTTGATACAATTTTTAAATCTACGAAACAAATTCTTTTGTAATCAACGGGCACAACTTTTTTTTTTATTCCAATTTTTTTATATACAAATAAAATACATATCTTATAAACTAGCACAACTTTAATATTGAATCAATTTTTTAATATACGAATCAAATACTACTGTAATCCACGGGCACAACATTTTGTTTGATTCAAATTTTGTTATACAAAAAAATTATACAAATGTTTTAAACGGACACAATTTTAATTTTGATTCAAATTTTTTAATATACAAAATAAATACTATTGTTAAAAACGAGCGCAACTTTAAGTTTGATTCAATTTTTTAATCTACGAAACAAATTCTTTTGTAATCAACGGGCACAACTTTTTTTTTTATTCCAATTTTTTTATATACAAATAAAATACATATCTTATAAACTAGCACAACTTTAATATTGAATCAATTTTTTAATATACGAATCAAATACTACTCTAATCCACGGGCACAATATTTTGTTTGATTCAAATTTTATTATACAAAAAAATTGTACAAATGTTTTTAACGGACACAATTTTAATTGTGATTCAAATGTTTTAATATACAAAACAAATACTATTGTTATAAACGAGCGCAACTTTAAGTTTGATTCAATTTTTTAATCTACGAAACAAATTCTTTTGTAATCAACGGGCACAACTTTTTTTTTATTCCAATTTTTTTATATACAAATAAAATACATATCTTATAAATGAGCACAACTTTAATATTGAATCAATTTTTTAATATACGAATCAAATACTACTGTAACCACGGGCACAACATTTTGTTTGATTCAAATTTTGTTATACAAAAAAATTATACAAATGTTTTAAACGGACACAATTTTAATTTTGATTCAAATTTTTTAATATACAAAACAAATACTATTGTTATAAACGAGCGTAACTTTATGTTTGATTCAATTTTTTAATCTACGAAACAAATTCTTTTGTAAACAACGGACACAACTTTTTTTTTTATTCCAATTTTTATATATACAAATAAAATACATATCTTATAAACTAGCACAACTTTAATATTGAATCAATTTTTTAATATACGAATCAAATACTACTGTAATCCACGGGCACAACATTTTGTTTGATTCAAATTTTGTTATACAAAAAAATTATACAAATGTTTTAAACGGACACAATTTTAATTTTGATTCAAATTTTTTAATATACAAAATAAATACTATTGTTATAAACGAGCGCAACTTTAAGTTTGATTCAATTTTTTAATCTACGAAACAAATTCTTTTGTAATCAACGGGCACAACTTTTTTTTTTATTCCAATTTTTTTATATACAAATAAAATACATATCTTATAAACTAGCACAACTTTAATATTGAATCAATTTTTTAATATACGAATCAAATACTACTGTAATCTACGGGCACAACATTTTGTTTGATTCAAATTTTGTTATACAAAAAAATTATACAAATGTTTTAAACGGACACAATTTTAATTTTGATTCAAATTTTTTAATATACAAAACAAATACTATTGTTATAAACGAGTGCAACTTTTAGTTTGATTCAATTTTTTAATCTACGAAACAAATTCTTTTGTAATCAACGGGCACAACTTTAATTTCTTCTTTTATCAACACACAACATTTTCTTATATTTACCAATATAAATTTTTAATTTCAATCATATCTATTTTTATAATTTTAAAATTTTTCTTTTCAATTTGATTAACAATTACGCATCCATAACATAAAATCTTCGAACAGACAGGCCCGTGCAAACGCACGGGTTAGTTACTAGTTTTTAGTAAGTGTGTTAAAGAGACAAACAAAACACATTAATAAACATAAAGGACACTTAATAATAGTTATAATTTAATGAAATGACATTTAATAATAATTTTTATGAAGTGTCGTTTACAAATCCGCAAGAGCAAGAAATTATTTTACTGGTGAAACTAAGGAAGAACTTTATAATTTATAAAATGATAAAAGCATTTATTATATGGAAAAGAAATAAATATGGCTAAAACTGTAAAGTTTGTTTATTTCATGGTTATCATATTTTCTCTATTTTTTGCTGCTACAAACGTTGATTGTAAGTCATTTTTATTCTTTCAATTTTTTTATTTAATTTATACAAAATATTTTAACTAATATAATATACATTACTTTATCGTCTTTCTTCTTACAGCGTTATATCCTAGAAGACATTGTTCTAGTGATACGGATTGTAGTTCAATTAAGTTTCAAAGCGCTATGATAGCAAAGTGTGTCAAAACTTGGTGTAGATGTGTAGATGCAAAACAGTTAATATCTTCTTAATTTTGTATAGAGGACCATTATCTAGAGAGTGGCCAATTTCACTCTAACAATTGTGCTGTCACTTAGCTTTATTTTTTTTTTCTTATCTAATTTCAAGAATTGTATTTTTATGACATTGAAATCTAAGATGATGGCTATGAAATAAAATAAGGTTTCAATTAATATATCGTAGACTATCATTTTTATAAACTAGACAAGTATATATACGGGTGGCAAAATGGATATATTGAATGGTTATGAATTGGATTGTTAAGCGAGGAAAAGTTACCCAAATACCTCACATTTTCAAATAAAATCTCAAAATACCCTATGTTTCAAAAAAAAAATTCAAACTGCCCCAGTTAGGGCAATGCTTTGTACATTGTCGTCAAATGAATTGGCGACACCCCTTTAAGGCTAGACCCATGTTGCCAATTGGATTGGCGACTCCCTTTTGCCTTTGTACAGGGTCGCCAATTGCACTGACAACTTGATAAACAAAGGAGTCGCCAATTGGCGACATGGTTGTAGCCTTAAAGGGGTGTCGCCAATTTATTTGGCGACAATGTACAAAGTCTTGCCCTAACTGGGGCAGTTTGAGAAATTTTTTGAAACGTGGGGTATTTTGGGAATTATTTCGAAAATGTGGGGTATTTGGGTAACTTTTCCGTTAAGCGATGGATTAAAACTATCAATTAATCCATTAATATTTAATAATTTACTGAATTTTTTTTTTGAAAAATTCAATCTAATCCATCAATTAAAAATATAATATATCCAATCTATCCATTGATATTTTTTTAATGGATGAATATCTATATATCTATAATTAAATTATTCTAACATTGATGATCAAAGTGTATAAAATGTATGTTTCTGTAATGCATATGCCTTTCAGAGTATTTTTTACTCACATTAATATATTAAAGTATATGTTTTATTTCATTTTTCAACTTTTCTATTTCATTGACGTGTCTTTCTTATTTGATACTTATTCAATTTACAGTCTTTTTATTTGATACTTATTTAATTTACAGCATGATATATGTGAATTATGGTTAGCGACCGGAAATGAATTTTTGCAATCTACAATCAAATGAATTTTCGTCGTGATTAACAACAGAAAATGAATTTCCGCAACTTTTTATTTCCTTATGAAATTCTTTTTTTTCATTTCTTTTAATATTTGATTTCTATATCAGTTTAAAAAATAATTAATGAGTATATTGAATAATTATATTGAATATTAATTTATATTAAAAATTATTTGTTAAATTTAACATATAAAATAAAACAGTCTGTTGTATTTTTAGATATATTGGATGGATTGGATTCATCCATGACATTAAATGGATAGATTGAATCCAACCCATTAACTAAAATTTTACATAGTAGATGAATTGGATCGATTATTTATATGATGAATTGGACGGATAATTACATAATGGATTTAATTATCACCCCTAAATACATATGCTTTTGCAAGGGTTTCTTATTAGTGTTATATTAAGAGTTTGATAATTTAAAATTAAGTGTTAAATATATTTATGATCCTTTAAATATACTAAAATTTATTTTGTCTACAAAAAAATTTTCTTTCAGCCTAATGTTTTTTATCCATATTTTTTCTCCCTCGTGTTAATAAAAATTGATGTAGCACACATATATAGTGGAAGGCTTTTGATGACAAGGAATACATGTGTAAATGCCAGTGTAAAAAAGATGTTGAAGTGGCATGTTATGTGACTAAGATTAAAATCATACTTAACCTTGAAATGATAGCAATTCCATAGCTAAAGTCGTAGCTAATCCGTAGCAAATTCAATCTCAAAAAATTAAAACACATGTACAAGTCTTTAAATTTTCCATCATTTCATAATATTTTTATCCCTTTATAAGCATATCTACCACAAAAATTCAAGTTTTATTTATTTATGTGGAATGATTTAAATATGAATTTTTTAAACGTCGATTTTCCATAAATCATAAATAGTGCAATTTTTTCTATGATTGAATTTTCAAACGTTTTGCAGTAACTTTCCTCATAATAACACGTAGAAAGGATTTGAAAATTTTCGTGGCATTTCGAAAAAATATCAAGATACATAACCAACATAAACATAAGCCTACTCTTCACCTTTTTATCTCAATTTTTTCAAGATGAAAGCTCTAAAAAATTTGACTAAATTTTGGTAAAACAAAGTGTTGAACAAGATGTTCCAACATGAAGAATTCTGCTGAAAGAAGACATGTTAGACAAGATGTCCTAACTTGTGGATTCAACATCTTGGTCTAATATAACAGGTTGTTGCAGATTTGGTCCAAGATTTAAGAAGCAATCAGAACATGATCAAGGAATAAATAAACAGATACTTTGAAGCCCATGGATAAATGAAAATTATAAAAGGAAGACCAAGACCTAGGGTAGAAAAAAAGGAAAAATTCTTATTAAGACTTTTGTAAAGTAGAAAATAAGGATTTAGGGTTTTGAGATTCTTGTGTTGTAAGTCACCCTTTGTATGGTTTGATACATTGTGGTAGACATAGTTTTACAGATTTAGAAACCTGTAGGTAATGAATTGTATATTGTTCTTGGATGAAGCTATTAGGAAAATTCAAGAGTCTTGACTGAATGTTGTATTGGAATGGTGTCTTTCAATTGAACAGATTGATGCAGTTGCAGGATGTTGTAACTGTTAAATATCATTGAGGTGATTTTGGAATTGAGATAGGTTTCTCTTATCTAGATGGTGATTTCTAGGTAGAATTGTACTGGATAGGGATTAAGTGAGGAGTTATAAACGGAGGAGTTTAGCTCTAAATTAATACTACTAATAGTGAATTCATTCCTGGCTTGGTAGCCCCCAGATGTAGGTGAATTGCACCGAACTGGGTCATCATATCTTTGTGTTATTTATCTTTCTATTTTGTTCAATTCAGTCTGCTCTCGTGATCAGAAGTTTATGTCTTGACTGATGTTGAAACATCTGTCACGACATTGTTTTATGAATCTGCAGTTTTATTGAAGGATCTTTTTTCTGCCCTTGTTCAATTTTAGCATAGATCAATGTCTCGACATTTAATAGGACATCTGTGATCTGTATGCCAGAATTTTACAAGAATTTTGATGACGACAAATGCAAAAGAACTATAAAGTTTCGTAACATTCTGTGGATAGCTAAATCTATTATGTTTTTCTGAGTATCAAGTGTTCAAGAGGCGAAAACAACACAAACGTGGACTGACATATCACATTTTTTTCTAAATTTTTGCATAAATTTCTATGACGACAAATAAAGATATCTTAATTTATTTTGATTTGTTTCCTCTTGAAAAATAATACATTTACATGTGTTTCGGTCAAAATAAATTGAAACTTGTTCGAAATAGTAAACAACTTTGTTGTTCCTTTTATGTGTTATGCGAGAAGTCTTTGCAAAATATTTGCTCAAAATTCACCCATAAGCTAATGTTTGTTTTGTTTCCGTTTTCTAAAAAATTGACTTTTAAAAATCTCATATTTAATTTCTACCAAGTAAAAAATAGCTCTAAATTTTGTGATAGATATTTTTAGAAAGTGACGATCTTGCATGAAAAAATAATGAAAGCATGAAAAAATTAGAAAATTATGTGTTTAAAGTTTTGGATATTGAATTCTTTTGCGGATTAGCTGCGACTTTAACAACTAATTAGCTACCATTTTTTGGTTGATGTATGTTTTTGATCTTAGTCATACAGCATGTCATGCGACCATCTTTGCAACACTAAAATTGTAACATGTATGTAGTGGTGGAAATAGGGCAAATCGATAACATGGGCCTACAGGCCTAGCCTACAAAGGCTCAAGCCAGACAATTTTTTTTTTTAAATAGAAAAGGTCTAGGCTTTTTTATAAGCCAATTTAGTTAAAAAGGCTAGGCCGACCTATTTAAATAAATATGAATAATTTTTTTTATTATCATTATGTTATGTTTTACTTTAAATTAAAATACATAAATAAAAATTGGTTATCTTGAAGAACTTATGAAAATATGATGAAAACACCTTATGAACAATGTTATAAGTTATTTTCATAAGTTATCTTAAACAAATAATTTCATAAAACTTATGTTAATATGTAATTTAAAATAATTCAATGTAAACAAACTTTTAGTCTCATTAATTTTTTAATTTGTTAGTCTATCTAAAATAATATGCTTTTATGTAGGCTAACAAGCATTTTAATTTGTTAGTCTATCTAAAATAAAATAATCACAATCATTATAATTTAATTTAAAATATTTATATCAATATGATTTTTCAAATTTAAATTAAAAATTGATTTTTTAATTCAAGCATTGTGTCCTGTGTTTATTTTATATTTTAGTTACAAATATTTTTCTTGTGTTTATTTTATATATTAGAGACACATATTTGTCCTATGTTAGGTTATATATGAACATTAATATTTGTTCCATATTTTTTTTTAATTTAATCAATGATAGGTTTCATCTATTTTTTATATTAATCAACTATAAATGTGTGCCCATTATTTTATTTTTATATTTATCAATGATAAATAATTATTCAGTATTATATATATATATATATATATATATATATATATATATATATATATATATATATATATATATATATATATATTTGGAAACAAGAAGAAGTCTGTTCTGGAGATAGTAGATTCCATTAAATTTTTCTGTTGGAAGTGGCTGTCAATAGATTGTAAGAAAACTCCTATAGATTTTTATGTTAGGTACTCTTTTCCTTTGCTATGTTTGTGATCTTTGTTTGTGTGGTTCTTTGTTGCTGCATTGGTTGTAATCTTTTCTGGTTTGTAAGGGATCTCTGCACCCCTTGTGCAGTTTTGGTTTTAATGAAATTCATTGATTGTTGAAAAAAAAAAAGAAAAAAAAAAAAAAAAAAAAAAATATATATATATATATATATATATATATATATATATATATATATATATATAACATATATTTGTCATGTGTTTCTTTATATTAATTAATTATTTGATCCATATTTTTTTCCATTTCAGTAATAAATATTTTACTCTTTTTTTTTTTTATAAGCCAAATATATATATAACATAGGGTACAAAATGTACCACCAGTCGAAGATACAGCCTCAAAAACAAATATTTTACTTGTATTTTTTTATCTATACTTACCAATGACAAGTATTTGTCTAATTTTGTCATGTAGTTGTGACAAATAACTATTTTCTCCATAATTATCAATGGAAAAACATGTGTCGTGCATTTTGATGGACAAAATGCATTGAGTGAATTTTGATAGTACGAAGAGAGATTTTATTTAAAAATATTTATCATTAAAAATACTTGTCATGTATTTTTCTTAAATATCATTGATAAATATTCATTCTATGCTCTTTTATATAAATATGTCACAAATATTTGTTTTGCATATTTATATATATATATATATATATATATATATATATATATATATATATATATATATATATATATATATATATATATATATATATATATATATGTGTGTGTGTGTGTGTGTATATATATATATATATATATATGTGTGTGTGTGTGTATATATATATATATATATATATATATATATATATATATATATATATATATATATATATATATATATATATATATATATATATATATATATATATATATATATATATATGATAACTCAAAAATATGTCACGTGCTTTATATATTCTAGAGACAAATATATGTCTCAATTTTTTATATTTATAATTAATAAACATTTGTCTCATGTTTTTTATAATAATCATTGACAAATATATGTTACATATTCCATTTTTGATTGACAAGTATATGTTAATGTGAAGAAGTTGTCACAAATATTTGTTAATGTGAAGAAGTTTAATTTAAATATTTATTTCTAATGAATACTTTCCCATTTTTTATGTAGCATTGAAGAATATTTTTTATGAGTTCTTTATATTAATAAAAAAAAAATATTTTTTTTTGTATATTTTTACTGTAAAAGTGGAATATCAACCCTTATGAAGATTTTATGCATAACGATTCGTCTCAGAAATTGGGGAGGTAAATCTATTTCTTAACACTGAAAAACATGTAACAAGTCCAAACAATATTTGAACTTGTCACTAGTGACCTACTTAGTCAACATATCAGTTGCATTCTCTAAAGTGTGAACCTTCTTAAGTAATATATATTTGGACGCTAACAATTTCCTGATATTATGGAACCTCACATCAATAAAATTGGTCCTAGCATGATACACCTGATTGTTTGCCAAATAGATAGCACTCTGATTATCACAATGCAAGTGAATTCCACCTTACTCAACACCCAACACATTTACTAAACTTGTAAGCCACAATGCTTCCTTGACAACTTCAACTAATGCATGTATTCTGCCTCAGTTGTAAACATAACTACTATGGATTGAACTGGTGGTTTCATGCATATAGATCCCCCACAAGAGTAAAGACATACCCTATTGTAGACCTCCTATCATCCAGATCACGTGCATAATCAGGATCCACATATCCCACAACTAATGGCATACCCTGCTCTATGATGAGCATGATACCATGATTCGTTGTACCCTTTAAGTACCTTAGGATTCACTTGAATGCTTCCCAATGTTGCTTCTATTGCTTGGACATGAACTTGCACACTAGACTAACTGCTTGTGCCAAATTTGGTCTAGTTCAAACCATAACATATAGTAAACAACCAATTGCACTAGCATAAGGAATCTTAGACATGCCTTCAATCTCTGAGTCTGTCTTCAGACATTGTTCCAAAGAGATTTTAAAATGATTCTCTAATAGAGTACTCACATGTTTTGCTTTGCTCATGTCAATTCTACTAAATGCACCTTCAACATAGTTTTTCAGAGACACCCATAATTTATTAGCTCCTCTGTCCCTGTGAATCTCCATCCCAAGAATCTTCTTCGTAACACCCAGATCCTTAATATCAAACTCTTTATCCAACTTGGTCTTCAAATCATTTACATCATGCAAATTGTTGACATCAATCAACATATCATCAACATCAAGTAACAAGAAAATAAAAGAGCCATCATCAAGGCTCTTCACATAAACAAAACAATCATAATCACACCTCCTATAACAGATCTAAAGCATGTATGAATCAAAACGTTTATACCATTGCCTTGGAGATTTCTTCAAGCCATACAAAGATTTATTCAATTTGCAAACAAGACTCTCATGTCCAGTTGTCATACCCCAAATTTGCCCCCCCCCCCCCCTCTCTTCATATCATCTAGCTATAGCCACTTAACTTTCATCTAATACTAAGATAAGATGTCCTTATGTCCTGACTTGATTTACTAATTCATACATCGACTCATTGTCTTTGAATCACGTCTTTATGCAATTTGGGCCCAAGTCAACCAAAGTCAACTTTTGGTCCAGTTGATCAATTTATCCATGTTCCTGAGCATCATGTTAAGATATTTCATTGCATTCATCATATTTCACCCCTTCATGAATAAAATACCAAAGTCAAAGCAAATTTAACAAAATAGTGACTTGAGGTAAAAGACAGAGGTTGATTCCTTTTATGTTTTTTCATGCATCATGTGCATTGTATTATTTACCATTCATCATACCATGTCCCATCATTGAATAAAATCAAAGTTAAAGTCAAGGTCAACATTTGGCTTTGAAGACTATTATTTTTAATTCCACTTCATATCATTCATCATTTTCATCAATAAGGGTTTAACGGTCAACTTTTAGGATTTAGAGGTCAAATAGGCCGGTTTAAAGAAGAAAGGAGTGAAATATGAGGATACATAACTTCGTGCGAGGCTTTCATGTGCAAGGGATGATCAAATACAAAATATTTGGGTCAAGTGCCAAGTTTTGTGGTTTCCATTTCATTTCAAGTACATGTTACAAAGTGACTTCATTCTTGGTCCATATACAAATAATGCATCATGTTCTAGTTCAAATTTAAATCATATTCTATACCAAGTTTTTTATTCAAGTGGGTGTTAGTGTTCATTTTAATACATGATCATTATCTCATAGTTGTTATCTTCGATTTCATGAACCAAATGGTATTTTGAGCTACAACTGAATTTTCATATTATCATCTCACTTTTTAATACCACCATTCATCACATTTCAAATTAAATAAATCCCACAAAATAAAAAAAAAAAAAAACTAAAGTTAACTTTCAATTTCATCTTGAATTTACATGTAAATGTGGATTTCATGTGAATTTAGGTTACCTTTTAGCTTACATTCTTACACGGTTTTCATTCACCAACTATCCAAAATGGAATTCAAAAATAACAAAATAATAACTTTGAATTTCGTTTGATTTTCTTTTCATTTTTTAAGTTTTTTAAGACTTCCACATAGTTCACATACGCTTACGATCAAGAGCCAAAATCAAAATAGAGATTCATTTGAATTTAAATTTAATTTGAAATTATAATTTGAAAAAGCTTGTTACAGAATATTTTGCACATACTAGATAAATGAATTTTACGAAATTTCAAAATATTAAAAAAAAAAAAAAAAAAAGATAAAACAAAACGAAAAGAACATGGAAGTTGAATTCAAATATACATTTCAATTTGAATATGAATTTACACATTGAATTTCAATTTACATTTGAAACATTTGTTGCAAAATTCATTTGAACATGGCCAAGCAATACACAGTTTCACCGCATCCCACAATATCAGGGATTACACATACTCACTCTAACAGATTTCCAACTCTCATCCCCCACTCAATTCCATTTCACACGAATTTGCAATAGTTCCAATATATCCCACCCCTCATAATGCTTACAATAATCTTTCACATGCTTTCAATTTTTAAACTTAGTTGAAGTCTATATAAACTGACTCGTTCTACCTAATTTAAAAAACAGTAATCATCCTTCAAAACGTCACAACTTGAACAATTTTGAGCCACTTTACAACCTTCAGAAGACCTATCATCGACCTTATTATTTTGAGGGTTTCGGCCAAGACTTCTTTCTATGAGTCTTGTCTCCTTTGCCTTTGAATTATTGGAACAACCATGCTTATTCCATGTCTAAGGCTGCAGTGCTTGTATCGAACCTTGAACCCCTTTCCTTTCGACAATCCTAATCTCATGCGCCACTAACGAACCAACCAAATCTTCCATTTTCAGTGTTTCAAGATTGTTGGATTCTTGAATAGTTGCGATAAAATGATCAAAGGTATAGGTCAACACATGCATTATCTTCTCAACTATCATCTTATTAGTTAGGGTTTCACCACAACCCTTCATAAGATGGACGAGATTCTGCACCTTCGACACATAGCTTGCAATCTTTTCTTCTTCTCCCATCTATAGTAATTCATATTCTCGTCGTAAAGTCTGCAATTTTACGACATTAACTATCTTACCTCCTTCATAGTACTTGACAAGAATATCACATACCTCATTCGCTGATTTAGTATGAGAGATCTTGTCGAAGTTTGCCGAATCTACCGCCGATGGAATGCAATATGCGAGCTTGTAGTCTTTCTTCTTTACCTCCTTGTTCGCGAATCTATAAGTATCGGTTGCATTCTCAGCAAGCTCAGGGATGCCAATAGAAACCATTTCAAGGGTTTCTTGAAAGCCAAACAAAAATTGCATCTGTTTCCTCCATTGGATCCAATTCTTTCCCTCAAGAATTGGAAGAGATTTCGGAATGCCATTAGTACCATTCATCTTTGCAACAATTGATTAACAACCCACAATCTCGAAAACATGATAACCGCCGTGTGATTTTTGAAAACACGATCAATAATCTAATTTGAGCTCTAGATACCAATTTGTTAGTGTGTGAGGCACTTTTAGTAAGGAGAGAAAGAACGAGTGAGAATGAAAATAAATATTAATATTATTGAATTATGATTGTAGAAACTAAATTACAAAATATGTCTATTTATATACAACTAACTTATGTACTAAGTAACAAATCCTAAATCCTAATTAACTTTGGGATTTGGCTACACAACTTGGATTATATTCATCATCTACCTTTGAAACACTTTAACCATTCTCGTTTATAATGATGAATCAACATAAAAATAAAGAATCTTATACATTAATTATGGATAAGCCAAAAAAAAAACATAAATCTCACATGAGTGACAAACAAGTTAGACTTCTTAACAATAAAAAAACTATATCTTAATTATTATGATCATTAACCACTGAAGAGCCATGATCATCATTAGAAAAAAATTGTTATAAATTTTGTGATGGATATGGCTCAATCGGTGTCATAATTTCATAATTTCCTCGAATGTCATACAAGTCTCTCTTGGCTTCAAATGAACAAGTGTGCCCCCTCCTTTTTTGTTATAATCATCCACAAAAAACAAATCTGAGCTTTTGACGCTTGAATGTATAGCTCATTATCTTCGTGTTCTCCAGTATGTAGTAGTCTCGCAAAGTTTATAGAGGTAAACCCAACTTATGTATCTTAATGATTCTTGGTTTTGTGGTATTAGCTCATTAACATTTAAACATTGGCACTATGAAAAAATCATAGGAAAGCCAAATAATGGCTACCAATCTTACAAAGTAAGGAACCCCTCCGAATCTGATTTGGGGTATCAATATTGTTTGAATAACTCTGTCCCAAACACACCAAAAACTCAATTGTTTTGAGTTTTTAAAAATTGTCTCCCCAATGAAGTCACCATTTTTCTGTAGCGTGCGATTTTTCAAGGTCGCCCTGACATGTGAACTTTTAATTTATCCTAAAAGGAGGGAAGGGAAAAAATATGAATAAACCCGTGACTGTGCAAAGTGTAAAACAATGCAATAAGAGATCAGGAATTAGGGGTTGGTCATACTAAAGGAAGGTACTAGCACCCTAAGTGAAATTATGGAAATGCAGACAGCAGATGTCCTAACACATGTCTAGACATTGTTCTGCATAAACATTTAAACAAAGAACATAATTTCAGAGTGATTGCTTGAATATCATAACTGCAGAAATACAGATGTTACGACATCTGATCCAACATGCCAATCAAAACTGAACTGTAATTGGAAAATGATAAACAACATAGAATATGATGACCCAGTTCGGTGCAACTCACCTACATCTGGGGGATACCAATCCAGGAAGAAGAATTCACTATCAGTAGTATAGTTTTATGTAAACAACCTCAGATTTAGAGAACGCACCCACGCTAACCTATCACTGCCCAATGAACACTTTATCATTAGAAGTCACATCTAATTGATAAGAGAAACCTATCTCACTTTCTAAATCACAACATGTGATTATATAACAGTTAATACTTCATAACAGTATCATCCCTATTGAAAAACACCCTTTCCAATACAAAGTTCAATCAAGCATTCTTGACTAAAATATCTATGTGGCTATTTAGACTCTGTTACTTATTTGCAATATTTGTTGCATGGCATACCAATGAAGCTGCTCTTCTAATTCCAACTCAGTTTCCAAAGCAACAACCAGCTATTATTCTTCAAAGTTCACAGGTTGTATTTGCTTCCACTTTCTCTAAAATATTTGTGTAAAAATTTTAGATTGAGCATTATTTATTGTACAACAATATAGGTGGAAAATAAATAAGTTCTTTATAGTGGAATTTTGATAGGAACTCAAGAAGTTGATATGGAATATAGGTATTTATTCTTGACTATATTTTGAAGATGTTACTGATGCCTGAAACTGCAATGTTACAGGTTGTTATTGGCAGGGTTTTCTGAAATACAGGCTTTACAATCTTCTGCGGTAAGTTTTATTTTCCGGTATCTATCTTCATGTCATCTCAATTAGCCATTTTTTTCTTATGTTATAATTGTTCTGCAATTGAGTAAAAAAACTGTTCTTCAATATAATAGAATGTGTTGGAAATATTTCATAAAACAATTATTGTTGGTTGCACATTTTGGCATTTGAGTTTTGTATTGAACACTCGCTTATTTTTATTGATTGGGAACTTGGATTTGAATTACACATGTTTTTGTTGATGTTAACACGCAGTTGAAGCACAAGAATGACACTATTGATGTCAAAGTGGACACAACTTCTAATGTAAGTTTATACCATACTTTATCGTCTGTGATTTATTTTTTGTTCCATGTTCAGCTTGTAGTTGATACACATGCTTTCGCGTTTGAATAGAAGGTCAGTTATTGGAGCAGTGGGAATTGTGGTCGTCGCTTCTACTTTACTCTACTATGATAAATACACCTATTTCAGTGAGTAATTGATCCTCTTTTGTTTTGTTATAATCTTTTGTTATTATCATTTACAATTGAAACTCAATTTTATAAAGAGATGATCTGTTAACCAATCTTTATAATCCTATATTATTTTATTTAGAAGATCGTTTTATAGACTTAATGGTTTGGTATTTAATTTCGTTATACGAAATAATCTACATGGTCAACCAATCTTTAGTTTCCTGATGGCTGGTGTATTTTTTTCTCAAATGCTATTTTCTGTATTTTCAGGAGAGCTTCTGTTCTTGGGCTTCACGATTGATTGGTTCTCAAGGGTGAGTTAAATAGCACATCTTATATCCCATGCTTAAATATAATCTTTCATTTCTGAATTTGTAATTATATAGATATGAAATACTCCAATTATATTTATGCCTTTGAAATCTATTTACCACTGATGTAAATAGGTTTTGGGCCCATAATAACAATATACAATGTTATGCTTCCCAATGCCCCATATTAAATAATAATGTATTTTAAAATAAATGATAAACTTGACCATTCATATTCAATTACAAGCACTGGTTATTGAACTTCCCAACCAATAATTACAGCCCAAAAAAAAATGTTTAGAATCTCAACGTAAACCATTATATAAACATTTTCCTCTTCATTTTATCACACAACCAACATCATTCAAGAAGGAAAACGAACATGAGTACCAATGAAGTTGCCTAGAGCCAACAAAGTTCAAATGTTCAACAACCAACTTTAGATGTTCAAATACCTACTTCTGATGTTCAACAACCTGTTCACACCCAACAAGTCCAGCCCGAGGAAGTTGTGCAGAGGCTACAGTCGGTCTCAGTTGAAAGAAGACGGAGGAGGATGAGATATAACAGAGCAAGAAGGATACGGAAGAAACGTAAGTTTGATTCAGATGATGAAGACTTAGCACCAATCGGTTGGAGCAATTTCATGTCGTTCAGGCCTTATAGATTTGACTATTAGGAGTTTTAGGGTTTCTTAATCTTGTAACTTTCGTTTCTGAATGGACCACTTTTGAATGATATAGATTTCAATTCATATGAATGAAATTGATTTTGATATTTTGATTTCCTTTTATGCGTTACATACAATTGTAGTAGAAACATGCCCCAAACTGACTCGCTGTTGAAATCTAAGAGTACCATATTGTGTCTTGTGATACTCATTAAGATTTGGCAGGTAGCATACCATATAGCTGTAATTTGTACTATTTTTGACCTACTTTTGGTGTGGCTTTTGATAACTATATTTTAATAAAAGTGAAAAACTGTTTCTGCTAATAATTACAAACTTCTTCCAGGATTGGTTCTTAGATTTTGATTTTGCATTAATGACTGTCCGTTTGGAATCTCCATATCACAGGTTTTTTGGCATCCATCTTCTTCTTTATGAAGTAATTCATTAGTCATAATATAAGTTATAAAATCTATTTGCTAACCAATTTGTCATGTTTGACTAAATAGGCCCTGACTGGTCAAGTGAAGCCTCTTTATCTGCAGTATGCCACTGCTAAGCTGAGGAGAATTATAGACTAACGAAGCGAGCAATGAAGGTTTATGATCAAACCATAAAAGTTGTTGTCAACAATGATAACTTGACCATGTATGAAATATACATTTCTCTTCCAGCAATGACGAGGATTCTACAGTGAAAAATATGGACTATCTTTCTAATGTACTTTCAGTATTCTGAAGAGTACATGATAATGATATAGGTGTTTACTTTATATATTGAGTGTGTAGTTTATAAGTTAATTAAGCTTGGCATGTTTATTGTGGTTCTTTTATTTTGTTTTCAAACGTTTACTTGTGCTTTTCTAATTAAACAAAAATAGTTAATCTTAGGATCTTTAACAAACCTTAACAAGCTTGGAGTGTTCTAATATGTATAAAATTGAGGTTTTTGGAGTTATATATATATATACTCTCAACATTATTATAGTTATATATACTCTCAACAAAATTGAGTGTTCTAATATGTACTCTACTGTAAACTTTTATTGTTGGTTGTTGTTGTTGTTGAATAATATAATTATTTATAAATCGTTAGAAAATACTCTCAACATTATTAGAACAGATGACAAGGTGATAGTATCATTAAAGCTTAAAGAGTAAGATGAGCGTTCATATAAGAAATAGTACGATTACAAATGAAATTCTTGAAAAAAAATTAGGTTAGTTCCTCTCATTGTAGAAAACATGACAATCTCCTTTTTAGTCTCATGTGGAATAAACATACATGTTGAAGCCTTTGTAAAGAACATGGATTATATGGAGAATATCTTAATACTACACAGAGAGTAGAGAGAGAAACCAAAGAAAGGGTTAATAGAGCTATAATTTAAAAAAGTATTTAATTTAGTAGAAGGAATTTATGGCTTTGTTGATGATATGTTTCTGTTATTTGTAATCAACGGGCACAATTTTTTTTTTATTCCAATTTTTTTATATACGAATAAAATACATATCTTATAAACGAGCACAACTTTAATTTTGAATCAATTTTTTAATATACGAATCAAATACTACTGTAATCCACGGGCACAACATTTTGTTTGTTTCAAATTTAGTTATACAAATGTTTTTAACGGACACAATTTTAATTTTGATTCAAATTTTTAATATACAAAACAAATACTATTGTTATAAACGAGCGCAACTTTAAGTTTGATTCAATTTTTTAATCTACGAAACAAATTCTTATGTAATCAACGGGCACAACTTTGTTTTTTATTCCAATTTTTTTATATACAAATAAAATACATATCTTATAAACGAGCACAACTTTAATATTGAATCAATTTTTTAATATACGAATCAAATACTACTGTAATCCACGGGCACAACATTTTGTTTTAAATTTAGTTTGATTCAAAAAAATTATACATTTATATATATATATATATATATATATATATATATATATATATATATATATGTATATGTATAAATACATATATATATATATATATATATATATATATATATTTATACATATATATATATATATATATATATATGTATGTATATAAATATATTTATATACATTTATATATATATATATATATATATATATGTATATAAATATATATATATATATATATATATATATATATTTTTTTTTTTTTTTATTAGCTAAGATTTATATAATATTAGGGGTTCAATAAAGGGACCCCAACCCATATACAAAAAGCTCCTACCACAATATCAGGATCTACAAAAAATCACTAGGGCATTTAACCCAAGTGTAATAATTACATGTATGAAATCTATTATGCACCCTACCTATCCAACTCCATGAGAAAAACAGAATACGATTTGTAATCGTATCAAAATCTCAAAATTCATCCTTAAAAATGATGTAGTTTCGAGAAGTTCAAATGGACCAACAAATAATCAACCACAATCCGAACGAGTTACTAATTGAGAACTTCCTGCCTACACACCCAGACACCCAACATGAAAAATGATTTAACAAACAACTAACCGCGATATCCGGAATGCCTAACCATTTGCAAACGAATTTCCAGATAAGAACAGATTTGTAACATCGGAAAAAAACATGATCAGCAGATTCTACTTCCTGGAAGCAAAACGGGCACGACTCTTCATGACGGTTAGTGATGATACTTCTTCTGATTAGATTGTCTCTCGTAGGAAGTCTGTTATGAACAAGCCGCCAGCCAAAAACCTTCACCTTAGGCGGAGCCTCAGCTAACCAAATGAGTTTGAACACCGCGATAACATCTTCATGAAAATTATCATTGGCGCCTACACTTGAAACCTGCAAAAAATTATATAGAGACGAAACAGAAAACGATTCGGTATTATTAAGGAGCCAGCATGGTAGATCGTCTACGGCAACATTAAGACGGAACTCAGACAGCTTTTGGTGTAGCATCTGCAGATGACTCTGATGAGAATCCTGGACCAAATCTTGTGTAAAAATAATGTTATCCCAAACCCAAGAGCCACCTATCCAAGATCCATTATGTGAAACATAACTGTTCTTAATTGCAGCCACCGAAAACAGCTCAGGAAACTGTTGTTTCAATGTTGACGAACCGGCCCATCTAGATAGCCAAAACAGAATTGAGTTTCCTTTGCCTAAGGAGAAGGAAATACATTCTGAAATGATATCTTTACCGCAGAACCAAGCTAATTGCACGAGATCGTGCCACCATAAAGAAGAGGACATATTGTATTTTTGAGGGCAGCCTAACTGAAATTCAATCAAATGTTCCAAATACCGAAAATGAATGTAATCCTTCCAAAGTGTATCCTTCTTGACCAAGACTTTCCAAATCCATTTGAACATAAGAGCTCTGTTAAATAATTTGATGTCTTTTACTGCTAAACCACCAGCCTCCTTCTTTTTGCAAACAATACGCCACGACACCCACGACACACCTCGTTTAGAAACTAGACCGTTCCATAAGAATGATTTTTGAATGGACACAAGTATCTTGATAACCTTGCTAGGGACCTTATAAAAGGACATGAAATGAATGGGGAGGTTGGTTAGGACCGAGTTTATCAGAGTAACTCTACCACCCATCGAAAGAAAACGACTTTTCCACGAAGTTAATCTAGACCGAAACCTCTCTATCAACGATTTCCAAAAAGCAATCAATCTATGATTACCACCAATAGGCACGCCAAGAAATTTAAAAGGAGGTACAGCAAGCTTACACGCCAAGTAATTCTCTGCAACCAGGAGCGTTGATTCTTCCATACCAAAACCAAAGAACGAACTTTTATTAAAGTTAATGTCAAGACCAGAAATCAAATGGAAACCCTTCAGAACATTTTTCATAGCCAAGATATTCCTCCATGAGCCATCGCCAATTAATATCGAATCGTCTGCGTAATGTAATAAGTGGAAGGATATTTCATCACTCACTTTAAATCCTGAGAAGCTACCAATATCAATTGCTCTGCTCATCATTACGGCCAGACCTTCAGCTGCGATTGTGAATAGAAGGGGTGCAAGAGGGTCACCTTGTTTAAGGCCCCTAGAGACACGAAAGTCCCGAGTCGGACTTCCATTGATCAAGACAGATGCAAAGCTGTTAAAAATACCTTTCTCCATCCAAGAAAGCCACCTATTCCCGAATCCCATAATCTTCATTACATCTCGGAGATAATTCCACTCGACGCAATCATAAGCCTTAGCAAAGTCCACCTTGAGTAACATAAGCTCTTTCTTGGAACGTTTTGAAAAATCAATTATCTCATTTAGAACTAGTATGCCGACAACCAAACTTCTGTCTTTAATAAAGGCAGTTTGCGTTTTGGAAATGATACCACCAATCTTCCCTTTAAGTCTATTCGCCATAATCTTGGACAGCACTTTGTAAACGGAGCTGATAAGAGAAATCGGTCTATAGTCGTCGAGGCAAATAGGAGCATCTTGTTTAGGAATAAGAACCACGAAAGATGAGGCGAAAACCTTGTGAAGTTTCTCTCCATTAAAGAATTCCAGAACGCATTTCGTGAAGTCTTCCCCTACAATATTCCAACACCTTTTAAAGAAATCAAAACTGAAACCGTCAGGACCAGGGCTGCGGTCACCAACACACTCAAGCACCACTCTTTTAACTTCTTCCGCTTCGACTGTAGCTTCTAATTCTGCAATATCTGATGCGGACAGCTTCTTGAAACCTGCTTCTCCAACAAACGGAAAACTCCGCTGAACCCTGCTGAATCTCTTGGAAAAATACGCCCTAACCACATTTTTGATTTCCTGCACATCATCAACATTAGAATCCTCAACTCTTACACAGGTGATGCTATTTCTATTCAACCTGTTACGCAAAGCTGCATGAAAGAATTTCGTATTGCCATCGCCCTCCAAACTCAATTTCAATCTAGATTTTTGTTTTAGGATACTTTCCTTAAACCTCATATTTTTCCACAATTCCACTTCCGCAGCATTCCTTACCTCCAACCAGTCAGATGACATAACCCCCCTATTATTTTCAAACATCTGTTCAATATCGTTAATGGTACTAGAATCATTTTTTATTTTTGTGTCAACCCAGCCGAATACATTGTTGTTCCACCAGCGGAGTCTAATTCTGAGGTTTTGCAACCTACTAGCAAGAATGAATGATGCTTTGCCTTCAACTTTGAATTCTCCCCACTCTTTTCTGATGAAAGGTATGAACTCAGGGTGGTTGAACCAGCAAGACATAATTTTGAAAGGTTTAGGTTCCCAGTCTGTGTTTTTGGCTGTGATACAAACTGGCCTATGGTCAGAAATGTCCCTATCTCCAATCTTCTGAGTTATCGTGTTCCAATCGTTGAAAATACCAGGAGAAATAATGAACCTGTCAAGCCTGCTACAAATATTTCCTTTAGGTTTGAACCAAGAGAATTTGAGCCCTCCCAGCGGAGGATCCACGCACCCCATCGAACTTATGAACTCAGTAAACTCGGACATATATCTTCTATTGAGACTTGTGTACCCTATTTGCTCGTTAGCAGACTTTAGAGAATTAAAATCACCCCCCAAAATCCACTCTCCCGGATCTAGAGAGTTTTTCAAGCTGATAAGAGATGACCATAGCTTTCTTTTCTCAGTAATGGAGCAAGGAGAATAGACGTTAAACAAATAATACGTTCGACCTCTCCACATAGCTTGCATTCCCAGAAAACCTAAACCCTTAAAACTGCAAATTGGAACCACACTGCCCACCTTCCAAATTGTTAACATGCCACTAGATAAACCATTAGAGTTGTTGGCCGACCAACCGCAAGATGAATCTCCCCAAAGACTATAAACTAATGCATCTTTCATAGATGTACATTTTGTTTCCTGAATGAAACAGAGATCCACTCCAGCCTTACGAAACGTATCGCTGATTTTCTTCCTCTTAAAAAACCCCCCCACACCCACGGATATTGTATGTAACAATATTCATGTTAAACCAACTGCTGCCTCCTTCTTATCTTTTCTGGATTTTCTATCATCTGCTTCTAACTTTCTCAAGATATCCTAAAAAATTCATCGTCTTCCTCAACTTCAATGCCTAAAGACTTAATAGAATCCCAGACTCTCGCAGGTAAATTCTCCAACTTCTTCTTAATTCTCGAGTTGTTTTGGATAAACCTAGATTCTGAAATAGAATTGTCTAAAGAATCATTCGCTCCTAAATGAGACTCGGTGTCACGCAAGGTATCTTCAAAATAAATACCAGTCTTAGTAGATTTGGAATATATACTCTCTGCGCGTAATAAAGTAGAATAATATGAAGGACAAAACGGGATCTTCATTTTCTGATAAATATCATCGATAACTTTCTTTTTCTTCTTCTTAGTAACAACCGACGGGCTCCCAACATATAACACTCTCTCTGCATCTCCTCTCACTCCATCTATTGAACAGCTGACATGATCCGGAGTATTTTCCAATTCAGAAGCCTTATCAGCAGCACCACCAACACACACATCGGATTGAAGGCAATGAGTACTCTTCTTTGAAGCTAGCGCAAGTGACTGTGGCAGATTAATTAACTCCTTATCAGCAATATTTTGACATCCCCCTACCTCTACTACAGATGAATTCAACTGGCCAGCCTCCCTCACACCTTCAGATTGAGACTTATCATCTTTGGCAGACCTCCTAATACTACTATCACTCAACTCTTGAGGCACCGAAGCAGAGGAATTGGACTGCGAGCTGATAACCTTAAATGGATCCTCCCAACCATCCCCACCCAACTCTTGTTCTTAATCAATTTCAGATTCAGAGTCGGAAGCAACGAGCTCTGAACTATCTTCTTCGAAATGGGAACACTTGTTTCTGGCATTCTCAAACACAAATGGACCAAATGAATCTCCCACTATCTTGATCCAATATGTGCTTTCGTTCACTTCCACATTGATACCTTCATTAAGATTCATGGCGAATTTAGTACGAACTAGAATTCTAGCAACATCTAAGCGAGATTGTTTTCTAGTGTCTTCATCCATCTTAACAAAAGCACCAATGGTAGCTGCAAGGAATTTGAAAAAATTTTCTCCCCAAACGTGACAAGGTAGACCAAAAATCTTGATCCAGGTAAGTCGTTCCTGATCAACATCAGCGGGAGTCCACGGGCGAACCTCAGAGAACCATTTAGCTATCCATTTAGGGTCTTCTACAATCAACCTCTTGATATCACCCGGGTTATCCTCTTCAAGTAAACAAAGATTCGCCCCCATAGGGGTAATTCTGATGTTAAAAAATCCTTCCATTTGGAAAGCCTTAGATACTTCAACTACAGATCCCGGTAATTCCAAAACCCCGGTAAACGCTTGTTCAAACCTTTCAACATCTTCCTTACTAAATTCAAAGCTGAGGTGAGCAAAATTTGGTTTATCACCAAGGAGAACCTTGTCCGAACGGATCGGTTGGTTGCGCTGAAAACCATTTGTGACCTGAGCATAAGATAGCCTATTTCCACCAAAACTCTTATCAACCATCCTAGCAGCAGCAACATTTGCACGACTACCTCCATTTCTACCAGACAGATTCTGAAACTTGTTAGGGCCTTCAAATCTTGCAATTGGATTATTCCTCCGGAATCTTGGTAAATTCACGAAAATCTTAATGCCATTAATGACAATGTTGTCAAGTTTAATGGCAAAAAGATGTTCATCTACAACTCTTTTGAACCTTACGAAGCCAAATCGTTTACCTCTAACATCAAGTCTTCCAAGAATAAAAACCTCTAGAATGTCGCCAAACTCCTTGAATAGGTCATACATTTGCTTGGCTTCATATGAATCTGGGAATTCCGTAAAAAAGAAAGACGAGGCTTCTAATATATCATTCTCTGTGGATTTTCCGGAGTGGTTTTTCCAGATCGAAGTTCTGACATGAGTATGGTTTCTAATCTTCTTCTTCCTGATCTCCACCCATTTCGAATTGGGGGCACTAGGGTTGTGGAGCGACATAACGGTAGCTACAAGGGACACAAGGAACACAGGTGGGAGAAACAGCCTAAAAGGGGTTGAGTCCGTGCGCGATTTAGAGAACCGACGGCCAGAAAGGCGACTGCAGCTGACCCACAGGGAGGAAGGTTCCTAGCCTGAAGACTAGGACTTTAAACCAAACCCTAATGAATCAAACAGAACACCAGTCCAAACGTCAGGCAAAGAATCCCAAGGCACGCAAACGGGGATGGGGGAGCGATTGTGACTCAATGCACCTGATACATCTTCGCTGACGGAAATGTTGGATGAGGCGTAGTGTTGAAAGACGAAGGGGGAAGACCAAAAGACGCAATATATATATATATATATATATATATATATATATATATATATATATATATATATATATATATATATATATGATAACTCAAAAATATGTCACGTGCTTTATATATTCTAGAGACAAATATGTGTCTCAATTTTTTATATTTATAACTAATAAACATTTGTCTCATGTCTTTTATAATAATCATTGACAAATATATGTTACATATTCCATTTTTGATTGACAAGTATACGTTAATGTGAAGAAGTTGTCACAAATATTTGTTAATGTGAAGAAGTTTAATTTAAATATTTATTTCTAATGAATACTTCCCCATTTTTTATGTAGCATTGAAGAATATTTTTTATGAGTTCTTTATATTAATAAAAAAATATTTTTTTTTGGTATATTTTTACTGTAAAAGTGGAATATCAACCCTTATGAAGTTTTTATGTATAACGATTCGTCTCAGAAATGGGGGAGGTAAATCTATTTCTTAACACTGAAAAACATGTAACAAGTCCAAACAATATTTGAACTTGTCACTGGTGACCTACTTAGTCAACATATCAGTTGCATTCTCTAAAGTGTGAACCTTCTAAAGTAATATATATTTGGACGCTAACAATTTCCTGATATTATGGAACCTCACATCAATAAAATTGGTCCTAGCATGATGTAGCGAGCAATTTTTGGACGCGGTTCTTAAGCGCTGGTCGCTCTCTGCGGTTGAGCTTTAACTACAGGTCGATTCATTTTTTATCCTATTAAAGCTGATGAAGGAAGGGAAATATATGTCTCCAATTAACCCTGCTTTGCATACTGAGTTTAAACAGCGGTCTGTTAGTTTACGGATGCTATCAATGTGGGGGGGGGGGGGCCTTTGTACTGGTTATTTGTATTTTCGCCAATACTGTTTTCTCTCTGGGATTTCTTGTGTTATTTTGACAGACAATTTTCTGGCGGGGAACAAGGATTAGGATGTTAGGACTGATGTTTTTGAATTACTGCTTTTGATTGATGGAGATATGGGATTTGGGTTTTTTGTTTAGTGTGCTCGCTAAGATCTTTTCTTTCGATCTTATGCCTACGTATTCCCGTTTACCGAAACAGGGAAATCAGAGCGTTCGTAGTTCCTCCTATTCTATGGGAGGAAATGGTGTTTTGGTGTCTTGTTCAAAGCCCAAGACGTGAAGCGAAAGGTAGTTTGTATCTTGTTCAAAGCCCAAGATGTGAAGCTGAAGGGTCTATTTGTATCTTGTTCAAAGCCCAAGATGGGAAGCTGAAAGGTGTTGCCTTTAGAGAGAATTCGTCATCTCTAAAGAGGGGGTTGTATGTCACAACTGTTGGGTGACTGGTTATAAAGGAGAATTACTTTAACCGGGATATGTGAATCCGACAATACCATAATTTCCTTTATAGGGGGTTTTTAACCTGAAGGGGAAGACTTTAACTCAATGTAGAGTAATGCCATCTTTCCTTAGGAATTTCTCATGCTAAAAGAGGGACAGTGGCATGGATGTAGATGATCCAGAGGCTTGCTGCTTACAGCGATTAGATGGAGGGGAAGGAGTTGTTGATGTTTGTGTACTGTGAACGAGGCACAGTTTTGATGCTAAAAGGTTGATTGGATCAACCAGTGGTTTTCTTATATAAAGCCTAAGAGGAGGCTAATATGTGTCTCGTACAAAGCCCGAGAGTGAGGCTAAAAGGTTTTTGACTCGACGATGGAGTATTTTGGTATCTCGTATAAAGCCCGAGATGAAGGTTATTTGACTCAATAAGAGAGTTTTTGTATCTCGTACGAAGCCCGAGTTGGAGGCTGAAATTTGTTTGGCTCAATAAGAACCTTTTTGTATCTCGTATAAAGCCCGAGATGGAGGCAAAAGGGTGATTGACTCAACGAGGGAGTCTCTTATGTGTCTCGTACAAAGCCCGAGAGAGAAGCTAACTTCACTGGAGAAGGATCATTATACAAAGCCTAAGAGGAGGCTGTGGTGACTGTTTCAGTTAAGTGACAGGTCCAGTATACTGATTTTAAAGAGAAAATCAGTTCTTATATGAGCAACACTGTACTCAAGGTTTTGATTTGAGGATCAGGGATATTTCCTTTTCTTTGAGGAAATGGGAAATCCAAAGGGTATTGAGACTGTCCGAGTCTACAGGTTTCCTTCCTATTTAACGAAGGGGTCACTTGAGAATGTCTTTGAGACTCAAGGAAGTTAGACTGTCCAAGTCTAGAGTTTTATCTTTGTACTATGTTTTGAGAAACAATATTAGACTCTATGAAAGGACTGTTCTATGAAGATGACTAGGTTCTGTTCCTATAACTCTAGGAGGTCGTCGGGACAATTTGTACAAAGCCCAAGAGGAGGCTGTAAACTTTTAAGAAGCCGACGGGTCCTTGTACTAAGCCCAAGAGGAGGCTATCATTCTCGGAGGAAGAGATCATTATACGAAGCCTAAGAGGAGGCTATGAATACTTCTAAGAAGCCGTAGGGTCCTTGTACTAAGCCCAAGAGGAGGCGGGATTGCTTTTAGGAAGCCTGTGGGTCCTTGTACGATGCCCAAGAGGAGGCCGATTGCTTTTAAGAAGCCGATGGGTCCCCAAACCCCGAGAAATTCAAGGCAATGCTATTCACCGAGAATAGATCAAAGTCAGGAAAATCCGAGAATTTGGAAGAAACTCAAGAGATGCCATTCACGGAGAAGAGATCATCTTTGGGGAATAGAGTTTCTTTGACAACTTCTATGAGTGACAGTCTATGAAAGGGTTCACAGGGAATGTTGCCTTTCATATCTCCATATTGTTTAACCCCAAGAGGAGGGAAGACTGTGTCTGGTAATCCTATGGGGATCTAGTTTAGACTATTTCTAAGAGTGATCAACAGGCTTAATGCTAGACGTAGTTGTCGGGGAAACTCTAAATATCTATACTATTATTACACAGTTGATATGAGTTTATGAAAGAAGACTTACAGCGAAACAGCCCCACAATACAGTTATATGTATATGAAAGCGGTAAATGAAAGCAATAACCACTTACTCGGTTGTAGAGCTTCCATGCTGTTTGGTTAGTTGTTCAACAAAGACATATTGAAAACAACAGTATATTCAAAATCAAATGAGAAAGTGCTTTGAAAAAGAAAGTTTTGGGGCTTACAGCTCAAGGAGAGGCCCAGGGTTTTATCAATGAGCGCACTGTTGAATTTGTACACAGGGACTTATACAAGTGACTGAGGCCCAGAAATTATTTTATATACAAAGGGATGGGTCTTACACTCTCTCAAGAGGCCTAAAAAGTTTTAAAGAAAAAGAGTGGGGCTTATAACACGAGGGTAGGCCCAATTGATTTTTCGTTTAAAAATGGCGATCACGCCGAGGTTTTCTTTTAACGCAGAGGGACTTATACAATAAGTGAGGCCCAAAAATTTTGGTTAAATGGGGGTTGGGTCTTACACTCTAATAGAGGCCCAAAAGTTTTGAATGGGTCTTATAGCTCAAGGAGAGGCCCAAAAGGTTATTTTTAAAAGGCGACGATCGCGCCGTTTGTTTTTGACGGTATCGGGACTTATACAATACTGAGGCCCAAAAAATGATTTGGTCAAAAAAGGGTTAGGTCTTACACTCTATTAGAGGCCCAAGTGTTTTGAAAATGATTTATGAGGGTTGAATTAATCCAAAAACCCTAATTTGTTTTCAAAAATGTATTTAATTGAATAAAAATTCAATTAAAATGATCAAAATTGTTTAACATATGAAAAACAAATTGTGATCTTGGATTAATGCTTCAAAAATTAAGTATTGACCTACAAAATAATTAGAAAGCATTAAAAGTTTCAAAATCAATGTGGAAAAAATATTTTAAATGTTAAAAACAATTAAAACATTAATTCTTTGCAAAAATATCAATTATATGCAATAAATAATATTTTTGGGATTTTTTGAGAAAATAACATATTTTAACATTTTTGTGAATTATTAAAAAAAGAATCAACTCAAAATCATTAAAACTCAAAGAGAAATTAATTTTTGAATCAATTAAATAAAATCACAAAATTCAAATATTCAAATTTCTAAAAATGGCGCCAAGAACAAGCTGAAGAACACGCGCGTGTTCTTGGATTCTCAGATTTGCATTTTCTCTCCAATCTCACTGAATACTTAATCATATCATGTAATCCACATATCATTATGCTCGTCTCAACCTCACGATCATGTCTATGGTATTTAATTTCATTTAAATTAAACATATAACAAGAAATCACGAAAAATCCTCAAGAACCCTAATTTCTGCATGAAGGCTAGGATTTTTGATACACGATTCAAACAATGCAATTAATTGAGGGGAAATATTCTATGCATGATTATGAACATATGGCTAAATTATTGTGCGAGGAAATATGCATAGATTGAGAGATGACCAAGTATATGCTTACCTCTAGGCCGTGACAGCAAGTGCAATGTGATTTTTGATTTGGAGGTGTTACAGATGAGTGGTGATGACCTGAACAGCTTCCCTACACCCTATGGATTGTGTTTGAATGCTTGGACTTGATTGAAATTGGCTGGATCACTTCATGGTATCTCAACTGCATTTTGGTTAAAACCTTGAGCAATTGACTGGTGATTCTGAGAAATCAGTGTTCCAGTTGTTGTTTAAGTGTTTGATCAGCTCATATGTGATGTATGTGAGGTGTGTGAGTGATTGGTTTGATTGGAAAAGCTCTCAAACTCAAAACCCGATAACTACCTTGCTAAGAAAGGCATTTTTGCCAAGAGAAAGAGATTTTGAGGAAAGCATCTGTTAGATGGCTTTGGTGTACTCATACTGATCACAATTGAGCTCTATTTATAGTAGAGCAAGTTTGTTTTGCAAGGAATAGTGAATGGCAACTGCTAAGTAGGTTTGGCCAATGTTGGCAAATGAAAATCCAAGTCTCCTCTAGCCATTGACTAGAGGTTAGGGCACAGAGCTTTGGTCCCCTTGGTCTTGGATAAGTCTTGACTGATTTCAGATGATAAGGGCTCAGTCCATGCCACCTTGATGCTTCCATTGAATGCTTCAATCCAAATTTGGAGTCTTGTCCCTATTTTGGCCATTCTAGGTTCAACATGCTATTTCTTGTTCCATGGACTGTGGAGGCTTGGCTCAGTGATTGTTCCCTTTAGATTCAATCCTCAGATGTGTCCAAGTGGATAGGAGCATTTGAATTTGGCTGATTTTGGCAAATCGAGCAAAAATGCAAATTATGCCTTGCCTTGGCAGATTTCAGCAAGGCAACTTTCCAATGTCATATCTCATGATTTAAATGGAATTTGGCAATGTTCTTGGCCATTTTGGAAAGCCCTTACATGATACAACAATTGTTTGAACATGTTTGGTTTTGATCTCTTTTGAATCCAAGTGAAAAATGCCCCTACATTTGGAAAAAAGTGAAGGCATATTTTTACTTAGCGAAAATTTCACTAAGTGTTGGAAAAAGTGACATTTTCATTTTTCAGCCATTTTGATCACTCCATAACTCAAAATCCTTAATGAATTGGACTTAGGTCTAGTTAAAGTTTTTGTAGAGGGTAATGAGGGCTACAAATCCATCTTTGGATGAGGAAAAATGGCTTTGTGTTTTAGGAGTTATGATCCTCCAAAGTTGGTACCCTTGTCACTTTATTTTTAAATTAGAAAATTTTCTAAGTCTTTATGGTTACCCCTTTTACAAGTTATCCCACTTTTCTTGATTTTTCTTGATGAATGATGATTCAAATCATACATTAACATCATTTTAGGGTTAAAAATCCAATTTGGTGAAAAATCTCAAAAAGTCAAAGTTGACTTTTGTGCACAGTTGACTTTTTATCAGATGAATTTCAAACTGTGCAATTCTTCAGGAAATCATGTCCTTGACCTAAATCAAACTTGATGGACATGTTTCATGGGTGTCATAGGGTATATTGATGCATGTCATAGGGCTTGGGAGCATGTCCTGGTCAAAAGTCAAAGTTACAGTTGACTTTCCTCGCGAAACCCTAATTGTGGTGCAGATGAAATTGAGACTTGTTGCTCAAACTTCTTGGATTAATCCATTGTTCCAAATGGATTAATATAGTTCATTAGAGACCCTCAAACCCTCTCTTGAGGTCTTGGTTCATGATTTGTCCCAAAAGTCAACGTAGGGTGAATTAGGTCAAGAAACCCTAATTCCTGATTTTTGATGAATGCATCCCCTGAGGCAAAATTGACTTGATGGTAGGGTCCATGAGGTTCCATGGAGTATATTAGGTTGTGTTTTGGATCTTTGGCTCGTGCCCAGATGAAAATTTCCATCTGGAGGCCCTGGTCGACCAAAACCCTAATTTGGTAACACTGGCGATCTTGAAACTTGATCCACCTAGAAGGGAGCAACCTTGTGCTTAATCCTTGAAGTGGGAGTCCTCTTGATCCATTGTTAATGTTTGAGAGGTTAGACAAGTTGAAGATCATGTAATTCCTTGATTTACCCTATGTCTAAGCACTTAGAGAGGGCTTGAAACCCTAATTTTGATTGTAGTGGATGCTCACCCATCTTTGGGGAGACTGATGAAATATGATGGTTCCTCCATATTGGGATGATGATTCTCACAATGATGGAAAATCATAGTGGTCAAAATTTGGGGTATGACACATGATACACCTGATTGTTTGCCAAATAGATAGCACTCTGATTATCACAATGCAAGTGAATTCCACCTTACTCAATACCCAACACATTTACTAAACATGTAAGCCACAATGCTTCCTTGACAACTTCAACTAATGCATGTATTCTGCCTCAGTTGTAAACATAACTACTATGGATTGAACTGGTGGTTTCATGCATATAGATCCCCCACAAGAGTAAAGACATACCCTATTGTAGACCTCCTATCATCCAGATCACGTGCATAATCAGGATCCACATATCCCACAACCAATGGCATACCCTGCTCTATGATGAGCATGATACCACGATCCGTTGTACCTTTTAAGTACCTTAGGATCCACTTGAATGCTTCCCAATGTTGCTTCTATTGCTTGGACATGAACTTGCATACTAGACTAACTACTTGTGCCAAATTTGGTCTAGTTCAAACCATAACATATAGTAAACAACCAATTGCACTAGCATAAGGAATCTTAGACATGCCTTCAATCTCTGAGTCTGTCTTCAGACATTGTTCCAAAGAGATTTTAAAATGATTCTCTAATGGAGTACTCACATGTTTTGCTTTGCTCATGTCAATTCTACTAAATGCACCTTCAACATAGTTTTCAGAGACACCCATAATTTATTAGCTCCTCTGTCCCTGTGAATCTCCATCCCAAGAATCTTCTTCGTAACACCCATATCCTTAATATCAAACTCTTTATCCAACTTGGTCTTCAAATCATTTACATCATGCAAATTGTTGACATCAATCAACATATCATCAACATCAAGTAACATGAAAATAAAAGAGCCATCATCAAGGCTCTTCACATAAACAAAACAATCATAATCACACCTCCTATAACAGATCTAAAGCATGTATGAATCAAAACGTTTATACCATTGCCTTGGAGATTTCTTCAAGCCATACAAAGATTTATTCAATTTGCAAACAAGACTCTCATGTCCAGTTGTCATACCCCAAATTTGCCCCCCCCCCCCCCCTCTCTTCATATCATCTAGCTATAGCCACTTAACTTTCATCTAATACTAAGATAAGATGTCCTTATGTCCTGACTTGATTTACTAATTCATACATCGACTCATTGTGTTTGAATCACGTCTTTATGCAATTTGGGCCCAAGTCAACCAAAGTCAACTTTTGGTCCAGTTGATCAATTTATCCATGTTCCTGAGCATCATGTTAAGATATTTCATTTCATTCATCATATTTCACCCCTTCATGAATAAAATACCAAAGTCAAAGCAAATTTAACAAAATAGTGACTTGAGGTAAAAGACAGAGGTTGATTCCTTTTATGTTTTTTCATGCATCATGTGCATTGTATTATTTACCATTCATCATACCATGTCCCATCATTGAATAAAATCAAAGTTAAAGTCAAGGTCAACATTTGGCTTTGAAGACTATTATTTTTAATTCCACTTCATATCATTCATCATTTTCATCAATAAGGGTTTAACGGTCAACTTTTAGGATTTAGAGGTCAAATAGGCCGGTTTAAAGAAGAAAGGAGTGAAATATGAGGATACATAACTTCGTGTGAGGCTTTCATGTGCAAGGGATGATCAAATACAAAATATTTGGGTCAAGTGCCAAGTTTTGTGGTTTTCATTTCATTTCAAGTACATGTTACAAAGTGACTTCATTCTTGGTCCATATACAAATAATGCATCATGTTCTAGTTCAAATTTAAATCATATTCTATACCAAGTTTTTTATTCAAGTGGATGTTAGTTTTCATTTTAATACATGATCATTATCTCATAGTTGTTATCTTCGATTTCATGAACCAAATGGTATTTTGAGCTACAACTGAATTTTCATATTATCATCTCACTTTTTATTACCACCTTTCATCACATTTCAAATTAAATAAATCCCACAAAATAAATAAATAAATAAAACTAAAGTTAACTTTCAATTTCATCTTGAATTTACATGTAAATGTGGATTTCATGTGAATTTAGGTTACCTTTTAGCTTACATTCTTACACGGTTTTCATTCACCAACTATCCAAAATGGAATTCAAAAATAACAAAATAATAACTTTGAATTTCGTTTGATTTTCTTTTCATTTTTTAAGTTTTTTAAGACTTCCACATAGTTCACATACGCTTACGATCAAGAGCCAAAATCAAAATAGAGATTCATTTGAATTTAAATTTAATTTGAAATTATAATTTGAAAAAGCTTGTTACAGAATATTTTGCACATACTTGATAAACGAATTTTACGAAATTTCAAAATATTCAAAAAAAAAAAGATAAAACAAAACGAATAGAACATGGAAGTTGAATTCAAATTTACATTTCAATTTGAATATGAATTTACACATTGAATTTCAATTTACATTTGAAACATTTGTTGCAAAACTCATTTGAACATGGCCAAGCAATACACAGTTTCACCGCATCCCACAATATCAGGGATTACACATACTCACTCTAACAGATTTCCAACTCTCATCCCCCACTCAATTCCATTTCACACGAATTTGCAACAGTTCCAATATATCCCACCCCTCATAATGCTTACAATAATCTTTCACATGCTTTCAATTTTTAAACCTAGTTGAAGTCTATATAAACTGACTCGTTCTACCTAATTTAAAAAATAGTAATCATCCTTCAAAACTTCACAACTTGAACAGTTTTGAGCCACTCTACAACCTTCAGAAGAACTATCATCGACCTTATTATTTTGAGGGTTTCAGCCAAGACTTCTTTCTATGAGTCTTGTCTCCTTTGCCTTTGAATTTTTGGAACCACCATGCTTATTCCACATCTAAGGCTGCAGTGCTTGTATCGAACCTTGAACCCCTTTCCTTTCGACAATCCTAATCTCATGCGCCACTAACGAACTAACCAAATCTTCCATTTTCAGTGTTTCAAGATTGTTGGATTCTTGAATAGTTGCGATAAAATGATCAAAGGTATAGGTCAACACATGCATTATCTTCTCAACTATCATCTTATTAGTTAGGGTTTCACCACAACCCTTTATGGATGGACGAGATTCTACACCTTCGACACATAGCTTGCAATCTTTTCATCTTCTCCCATCTATAGTAATTCATATTGTCGTCGCAAAGTCTGCAATTTTACGACATTAACTATCTTACCTCCTTCATAGTACTTTACAAGAATATCACATACCTCCTTCGCTGATTTAGTATGAGAGATCTTGTCGAAGTTTGCCGAATCTACCGCCGATGGAATGCAATATGCGAGCTTGTAGTCTTTCTTCTTCACCTCCTTGTTCGCGAATCTATAAGTATCAGTTGCATTCTCAGCAAGCTCAGGGATGCTAATAGAAACCATTTCAAGGGTTTCTTGAAAGCCAAACAAAAATTGCATCTGTTTCCTCCATTGGATCCAATTCTTTCCCTCAAGAATTGGAAGAGATTTCGGAATGCCATTAGTACCATTCACCTTTGCAACAATTGATTAACAACCCACAATCTCGAAAACATGATAACCGCCGTGTGATTTTTGAAAACACGGTCAATAATCTAATTTGAGCTCTAGATACCAATTTGTTAGTGCGTGAGGCACTTTTAGTAAGGAGAGAAAGAACGAGTGAGAATGAAAATAAATATTGATATTATTGAATTATGATTGTAGAAACTAAATTACAAAATATGTCTATTTATATACAACTAACTTATGTACTAAGTAACAAATCCTAAATCCTAATTAACTTTGGGATTTGGCTACACAACTTGGATTATATCACAACAATAATAGCATTGTGGTCCATGGTGTTACTGATATTTATCAACTACCTTTAATGAATTATATTCATCATCTACCTTTGCAACACTTTAACCATTCTCGTTTATAATGATGAATCAACATAAAAAGAAAGAATCTCATACATTATTTATGGATAAGCCAAAAAAAAACATAAATCTCACACGAGTGACAAACAAGTTAGACTTCTTAACAATAAAAAAAACTATATCTTAACTATTATGATCATTAACCACTGAAGAGCCATGATCATCATTAGAAAAAATTTGTTATAAATTTTGTGATGGATATTGCTCAATCGGTGTCATAATTTCATCATTTCCACGAATGTCATACAAGTCTCTCTTGGCTTCAAATGAACAAGTGTGCCCCCTCCTTTTTTGATATAATCATCCACAAAAAACAAATCTGAGCTTTTGACGCTTGAATGTATAGCTCATTATCTTCGTGTTCTCCAGTATGTAGTAGTCTCGCAAAGTTTATAGAGGTAAAACCCAAATTATCTATCTTAATGATTCTTGGTTTTGTGTTATTAGCTCATTCACATTTAAACATTGGCACTATGAAAAAATCATTGGAAAGCCCAATAATGTCTACCAATCTAACATAGTAAGGAACCCCTCCAAATCTGATTTGGGGTATCAATATTGTTTGAATAACTCTGTCCCAAACACACCAAAAACTCAATTGATTTGAGTTTTTTAAAATTGTCTCCCCAATGAAGTCGCCATTTTTCTGTAGCGTGCGATTTTTCAAGGTCGCCCTTACATGTGAACTTTTAATTTATCCTAAAAGGAGGAAAGGGGAAAAAATCTGAATAAACCCGTGACTGTGCAAAGTGTAAAACAATGCAAAAAGAGATCAGGAATTGGGGGTTGGTCATACTAAAGGAAGGTACTAGCACCCTAAGTGAAATTCTAGAAATGCAGACAACAGATGTCCTAACACATGTCTAGACATTGTTCTGCATAAACATTTAAACAAAGACCAGAACATCAGAGTGATAGATTGAATATCAGAACTCCAGAAATACAGATGTTACGACATCTGATCCAACATGCCAATCAAAACTGAACTGTAATTACAAAATGATAAACAACATAGAATATGATGACCCAGTTAGATGCAACTCACCTACATCTGGGGGATATCAATCCGGGAAGACGAATTCACTATCAGTAGTATAGTTTTATGTAAACAACCTCAGGTTTACAGAAAGCACCCACGCTAACCTATCACTGCCCAATGAAGACTTTATCATTAGAAGTCACATCTAATTGATAAGAGAAACCCATCTCACTTTCTAAATCACAACCTGTGATTATATAACAGTTAATACCTCATAACAGTATCATCCCTATTGAAAGACACCCCTTCCAATACAAAGTTAAGTCAAGCATCCTTGACTAACAAGTTAATTTGGATTTGCTTCAAAGCTTCATCCAAGAACACTACACGATTCATTGCCTACGGGCTTCTGAATCTGTACAAGTACCTATGTATACCACACTGCATCAAATCGATACAGAAAGAGACTTACAAGAGAAACCTGCGACTCTCAAAACCTAAACCCTACTTTACAAAATAGGATTCCTAAGTCTATGTCGTCTCCCTTCTGTCTTTCTGCCTTGGTCTTGGTCTTCTTTTATAGTCTTCTGCTTTGTTGGGCTTCATATATTTGATCCTTGATCCACTGCCAATCGCACCTTGAATCTTGGAACAGATTTAAACAAAACCTGTTGTGACAGTCATGATGTCGAATATTCATGTTGTGACATTCTATTCGACATTTTTGGTCTGGGGCATAAATCTTCATGTTGGAGCATCTTTTCCACCTTTATGATTTACCAAAATTTAGTCAAACTATTTGAGCTTTCAATCTCCCCCATTTGACAAATTTTTACTAAAACATTCTTCAGCTTGATGGTGCAGGCAGTGAAAGGATTGAGAAGATAACCTCTTCATTCCCTTGTGACACCAAATACAAACTTGCTTCTTAACTCTGATCATAAAACACAATCTCAGGATGTTAAAACAAACGTTAGAACATCCTTCGATGTTTTACTACATTTTTCCAAATCATTAGCATAGATGCTCATGCACCTCTCAGTAGCAGGCCAGAATCCATTCTCCCCCTTTTTAGGCAAAAGATGGTAAAAGTGACCCATGCAAACCCAAACCCAAATAATGCTTACCCACTCACGAACAAAACTCATTTGATCTTAACCTAAGAAAGATGTTCTAGCTCTATCTTCCTTAAATATTAAGAAGTTATGTAGGTAGAGTAAATCCAAACAAAAGACTAGTCAATGATTCCACCGTTTCTGACTTATCATCAAAACTGCTTCTGAACAGTGTCCTGATACCTAACCTGATTTTGTTAGGCTTATGGTCCCCACAAATAGGACTTTCTTAATTCAGATTGATCAAACTCGATTACAGCAGAATTTGTTCATTTACCTTTCCATTAGCAGAAGCCTAATTTTTTCCACACAGCAAACAAAATTTCCCAAGATACTTGTACCACTTCTAATTCAATCCATTGATACCCAATGACAGAATCAGAACAACCTGATTAGTTAACCCAGAACTTATACCAGTAGAGCAATGTCACGACATCTCATCTGAAATATCAATCTCACTTGAGGCACTCTATCATTAACTGTTTGACACCACAAATAATCTGCACCACTGCAGCAATACCTCTTAGATCAAGGAGCAACTCCCCTTATCTAAGATAACCAGTGCTCCTCCAATGAACACTTATGCTGATGAATGGAAAACATAAGATGCATCTTCATGTCTTCAAGAGCGCACCCTCTGTCCAACCTACCTGTTGAACACAATCACCTACTACTTGACCCTCAAGCAAATCATGTACCACACCAGTACATAAATCAGATAGAAGTTCTCCCTCTATCTTTCTCAACAGATGTTTCTTCAGCAAGAACCACCCAAAACCACCAAATGATATCCCATGATAACTTCATGATCATATAGTGTGTGAATACCCAGAACGCATCTGTGTACCACAACTACCAAACTCATGGAATGAGACCAAAGCTCCATTGATCCCTCTCGTCCAGAAATCATCCATACACCACACGAAATCCTCCTCAATTATCATGTATAGATCTCCTTGTTCCCTAAGATACATCCCAATTGACTCAGAATGCTTCAAATTAATTAAAGAGACGGACAGGGCCCCTTAGTTTGCTAGCTCACACAGATATTCTTCACACTTGAAGAACATCAAATACATGCTCCTGAAATCTTCAGCCCACCTGCTCCACAAGCACCAAATTGATTTACTTCTAGCATGTCTCATTCACATCAGACTTCCAAGACAATCCTTTACCCATCATTCTCCCACATGTTAAGATAAATACTTCTTAGACAAGATGTGAGTGTCAAGTTCTACACTCAGAACTTAGTATCCTATTCCAAGGATAACCAACCCAGAAAATGTTCTAACATCTGTTAGGACATCCTTCACATATCACAGACACCACACACCATGGTTCTTGATATGCTCCACCACCGGACTTACTATCTGCATAGTAATCCGACTGAAGATCTTCAAACAACCCTGCGCCACCAGCTTGATCAATAGAACTCCAGATAATCAAAGAAAGAAATAAACTCTCATCCACCAAAAGAAGGTATCTTTCATAAACTAAGAACTTCTGCCACAAGCTCCAAGAATCATCACCTCCTGTCGTTTTCAAGCATCTACCCTTCTGCTCAAGAGTAATTAGTTCCAAGCACCCTGCTTGAATGCACACTATGAAACCAACCAAATGCCACCTTTTGATTGATCTCACTCTTCTTCATAACTCCCATAAGATACACTGATCCACCAATGAAATTTGATCTTCAAGTTACATGAACTACTTGCTCTATAGCAAGACATCTTGGATCCACCAAGCCTCTAGACATGTAACATCTTCTCAAACCACAACTCCCGCAAACTACATGAGATAGACCTTTTTGAAGCATCCATAACTTCCGTTCTCCTGTAGAACACCTTATCTTAAGCTGATGTGCCATATCACCAGCTGAGACTCTGATGTTAAGCTAGATGTTAGAACATTCTGATACGATATCCAACTGCTGAATTCAGCTCCTCCTTCTGCCACTTAGAAGAACCTCCCCCCTTTAATAGAACAAGAGTTCCATGCCCTCATAGACTTGATTCAACAACCAAGTTTGAGTAGACAACCTCCATCCTTCTTATCACATATATTCCCTTCAAACTCACACCTTGATGAAAAATCATCTGCTTTGAAACTCCAAAGACTTCACACCTGCCTTGTCTAAATCTTCAGAAGATAAGTAGTCATAGACTACACCATAGCCATACCAAAGAATGCCACTTTACTTGAGTAGAGCAGTCTGTAGAAAGTCAGAGATAACTGCCACTTAACTTTGACCTTCAAAATGAGCAAGATCCCATGCTCCTAAGTACCTAGATCATTTTAAATAATTGCATTTAAATTAAACATATTTAATCCCCATTTGATAATAATCGGGTGTAAAATGAACAATGTTTACTCTGGATGTTGGCAAATTTACACCCTATTTTCTTTAAATAGGGTGTAAAAATATGATATATTACACCCGATTTTACCTTGAATGTTGGCAAATTTACACCCTATTTTCATAATATAATATGTTTATTTTATTTTCATAATTATATTATATTTAATTTGATTTAAACCTATTGCATTTAATCAAATATTGTTGTATATTGCTAAACATTCGGTAAACAAAAAGCACAACCAAAACAAATATATAATTCATGTAATTCTCACTAAATCAAATGAATTCCATTTTCAATTCAATTAGACCTATTCCCACAATGACAAAACGAGCATAATTTTCAATTATAAATAGTGTCACTAGTAGAAAAAACACTTGTTAAGTCGGTTAAAAACAACTTGTTAAGACGCTTACGAAACTGACCTAAGAACTGCCGACATAAGAAGTTTTGACTTCTTAAGTCAAATTTAGACCTGACTTAAGAAATATTTATTAGGTCTGTTAAACAACGCCCGACTTAATAAGTCGAGACTTTCACGAAGCACTAATGCCACTTGTACCATACTTAAGTTGTTTTCTTAAATCAGATATATTAACTGACCTAACAAGTTAGATTTATAGAATTATATAGCATAAAAATGATATGAGGATTAATAGACAAATCAAATCGATGAGAATGAAAATACAATGGCAGTAAGTAAAAAAAAATTGGCACATATTTTCTTAAATTTGAAAAACAAACACAAAAGTTAGAGATAAGAAATATTAAGGTGGGAGAGTTAAAAAAAGATATCTGGAGAATATAACATTATGTGTGAATAAATTTAATAGCGGATGCTATACTAAGCAGTGTTTTAAAAATCGAACCGGACCGGCCAGTCGGATCGGTTAGACCAGGAACCCGCCAGGTAATCGGCTGGGTTTGCTTGTTCGATCGCCCACGTAATCGAACCGGAGGGAACCGGGAAAACCGGTGGTTCAACTGCTTATTTTTTTTTATATTTTTTTTACTCAAATACATAGAAATTTTTCCCCAAGAATAATAGTGATCACTCGTTTGACTCAAGTGATACACAAATTAAGTTTCATAATATCCACGAAACTATTTTTACTATTTTGTATTTATATTGATTGAAAAACCATCATACAAATATTTGTATAGAAATTTTAGAACACAGATTAAGAAACTAAATATAATATAATTTTAGACTTAACTGATTTCCATTATATATATATACTTGAAAATTTTATTATTTAGAATAATGTTAATATTTGTATTGTTTTAATTATTAACATTAAAACTGATTTTCTATTAACATTAAAACTGTGAATTTAAATTAGACTCTGTTTAATTAAAACTTTGTTTAAAATTTACAATTAGACTCTGTTTAAAATTAGAATTTAAATTATGAACCTGTGAATTTATGATATGATATTTTCAAAAAATTTAAGTGCTAGTTATATTTTTTAGAGACTGAATCATCCGATTCAACCGGTTTTACCGGTTTTATACCTATTATAATGACAGGTTTATTCAATTGAGTTATCCGATTTAATCCGGTTTAATCCGGTTTGGTCATGCGGTTTGACCAATGACCCAGTGGTTCGACCAATTAACCAGTGACTCAGTACCTTCACCAGTTTGATTCTGGTCCAGTTTTTAAAACACTGATACTAAGAGATGCACAAATATCAAAATAAAATACATCTATTTATGACATGTAGCCTGCATGTGTAGTTTTAGATTACTATAAGTATACATCTAGAAGGATTGCCCCTGAGCTACTGGATAGTGATCTTTAGTTGTTTGTGACTTCAGTTGACTCGTATATTGTTGACATTCAAATTCTGCGATCACTTATTGGGTACAAAGTAGAAAGGGGAGATGGAGATATATCTACATTAAGTGAAGAAGATTGTTTGCTCTGTAACCGCAAATGGTCTTCAGCAAGCATAAGTATCACACTGGCATTCTCTACTAAGGTCACACTAGCATTCTCTACTAAGGCCACAGACAACTTGGCAAGATTATCAGCTTCAGCCTTAGCATCAGTTGGGGACAACCCTCAACTGCAACAATAATTTAAGTCTGCAACAAGGGAAAGTATAAACCAAAGAATAGAATACTCCAAGAGTAGAAATGAAACGAAAATGCTCAAAGAGATCATAATGGATGTAAAAACCTACATTACTTATTCTCCTGTGCTAGATCCACCTACAATAGAAAGCTACTCCGCACAATGATTGTTGCTTCGACACCCTGGATAAAATGAGAAACATTGAGTAGCCTAAATCTGACTGATAAAACCAAAAATAATGCAAGCGGCCACATATGGACGTTGAAAATGAAATTTAAATTCCAACAAAATGATGACCAAGAAGTTACACAATGTTTAAGCAGTCAGTTGCAGCTTCACATGCAAACTCCAGGAACATTTACTTCCTCTTGATGACCATAATTATGTGATTAGAAAACAAAATATTACGAAGTGGCTTAAAACTCAATGTTAATAATACTTTGTAGACAAGTCATTGCTCAAAACCAACAAGTATGGTGAACATCTAAAAGCCTCACCGAGCCCTTTTTCAGTGTCACTGAAATATGCCGGAGAAGAGAATGCCATATAAAATTGTCAACATAGTTACCGGTACAGTACAAGACCGACTTAAACGATTTAACAACAGACTAATTCAAAAGGCAATACCATTCGAGAATACAATGAATATGAAACTCGTGCTTGCAACTCGTCACCTAAAGGAAAAGTAACAACAACAAAAACTAAGATTTTTAGTTAATTAATTTTTATTTGAGTTTGATTTTTATACATTTTTATTTGAGTTTGATTCTTTATACTTTTTTTTATAAATAGCTAAGATTTCACTTAGAAAAGAAAATGTCCCATACTTCATTACCCAACAAAAACCAAGTCAAGTCTCAAGCTGGAACATCATTGAGCATTTTATTCAACTGGTAAACAGAAAATCAAGACAACCTACATGTTCCAAGGATCATGCATAAAATGGATAAAATAGAAAAAGGGAAATAAAGAAAAACCAAATAATGTCTACAAAAGAAATGGGACAATCATTGGATAACAAAAAGAAAGTCTGAGTTAACAATCAGAACATGTACAATTTTTCAGTTTAACACTACTATAAAAACTAGTTTGGTTAAGATAATAGCTTTTGGACATAGCAGATATGAGTTCAAGCAATTCCTTCTATATGTTTAATTTGAACTAGAACCTGCAGTGCAAGATGTTTTTGTGTCATTGTCTTTTAAAATACTAACCATTTCAGTGGCAGTTAAATGCTGATCATTGGATCCTTGAATTGGACCGTCCTCTAAACCACTTGGAGCAGAATTGCCATTGCTTCTATCATTCACTCTAGTCACCAAGCGTTCCATCATGCGAGACATAGTTGCAATCCCTGCATTAGAGAACTGATATATATGAGACTTATAAAGACTAGTAACTTCATCCAGTACCTTGTTGACACGACATTACGTTTAGATTCCAGAGATTCTAAAAATAACATGTTGTAACTCAAAATCGCCCAATATTGGATGATGAAATATTGTGGCATTTTTAGACGGATTTAACCTAAAGTTTCTCCCCTTCTCAACTCCTTCGAACAATTCCTGGCTGCAAATGGCAAAGATCGACCAAAAGTAAATAAATAAATATAGAAAAGGAATAATGCCAGGAGCCAAATGATAGAATAAAGTATATAAAGGTCAGTGACAAAATTACAAACCTCATGGGATCCTTGAGACTGATAGATTGTTAACACATAGGGGCACTAGGAGCTCCTCTGACACCTGAAAAATAAAAGTAAGAATTCATGACAGAGTCATACCCTTTTAAGAATTTTCAATTTTTCAAATTCTCCACACAAAAAATAATGATCCAATTTGTTTGTCAATATGGTATAAAAATAATTATATGGTATTTCAGACAGCCAATTTTTACTTTTCTATAACACAAACAAGTTATAAAAGCAAAATGAGTGCTTCTTGCATTGCACTCTTGGAGGAGCATTCAAAGAGGAAAGTGCTGAAGAAGAAATATTTGGGACAAACATTTCACATTTAGGCCAGTATTCAGCAATAGCTGAGAAGTCTTTGGAAAGATTTGCTTCTGCATTATCGGCTTTCAAATATACACCCGACTCTCGTGTCAGTGGTCTACACGCTCCGCTGAAAGACGTTCGCAACACTAATAACAATAATAGGTAATGTTTTTCTGCCAGGATGTTGGATTCACTGCCCCTTTGAGTTTCATATCAGTATAATGATCTTTAATCTTGTATATACATAGGCCAACAGCTGTAAACTTCACGAAATATGCGTACGTACCAAAACCATCAAAGACTAGAAGAGTAGCTCTGGATATTTGTAAAACTCGTAACAAATATGGGACCACAAAAGTTTCCTCCACAAAAGGGTTATTAAGATTAGTAACCAAACCTTCACATGAAAACCATTATTAGCATATATTTATATACTATAGCATGCAATACCTGCCGTTTTCGGAATCGTGGTCCCGAAAAGTTCCATGACTATGCGACCTGAAGTAAGAACCATCATTTTTTAGTGTCAAGTAACCGATTTGGATAAACTAATGCAGTTGCACCAAGATGTAATGACATGATATGCATTATTTTGTTATCTTGCTATGAACAAAGAATATATAAACTAAGAAACTTCCTGTTAGACATTTCACTTTAAATATTAGGTTATGTTCCAAACATTGTTTGTCACTGTATGAACAAGCAGGCCATGTGTTTTATGATATGACTCAAAGAAGTGTTGTTTGGAATTCTATACTTACTGGATACATTAAGTGCTGTGAATTCAAGCTAGAATTACATTAGTAAGAGCAGTTACAGGAAATGTGAAAATTAGTAATTCTAGCTCTAATAACATTGATGTGTTTCCCATAGATACTATACTCATCCAGCACCAACAACATTGATGTGCTTTCATAGATATACTAAAAGTAATAATTTATATTTTTCTTTCTATGTTGCTATTACACTAAAAGCAAGCCGCATGTCAACATGCAGTAATGTATAATCCAACGCTTGTTGAAGAAGAAAATTAGAACATAACTTAACTAGTCACTCAAATGGAGATACCACTGTATATTAAAGTTCCATTCTAATCCTGCACATTTAAGTTTTAAGCTATAGAGAAAATGATGAGCATTTTCATTAGATGGATAAGGAAATTGTAGAAACTCACAGGTTTTTTATGACACGTTGGAATGGTGTGATTGATTCAAAGAGTGACATTAGAGAAATCATGTATGCTTTTCTATAAATGAAAATAGAATCCTAACGATTTTTGTTAAGGATATAGGTACAGGTAATACAAACGAAATCACCATAAGAAAAAGTAGTCGAAATGTGACAAATTACCGACGGGAATGATGGCTAAAGCCAAGGCATTCTTCTCATCCAACTCTGCAGCAGCTGGAATAAGATCCTCCATATTCTGGTAATCAAATCAAAACAAGAGAAAAAAAAATTGCAGCGCAAGTAAAAGAAATCATGTGATAGATAAAGCAACCGTAATTGACAAAAACACGGTACACAAAAAAACGCAACAAGTAACAAAAGATCAGGTGGTGGTTGTACTCGTGGTGTTTCCACTTTCACAGGTTTAGGCTGTGGAGGGGGAGAGAGTGAACGTTCCTCCGGCACTTCTGGTTCCTTTTTATATTCAATAGGCAAAACTTCTTTTGGAGAAGCAATTTTGTTGTCAATGGACTGTCATAAACAAAAATCGAAGCACCAGTTCGTATAAGTTTTTAAAGCGTACGAATAATGACTTCATCAATATAGAAACTATAATTTCATCTTTATAACATTGTGATCTTCCTCTTATATCATTCATAATTCCCTTACAAGGTGACTTTAACCACTCCATTTAAGCCACAAATTAAGCATCTGAAATTGAAACTATAACTTCATCAAAATTTATCAACTTTACATTCAAGAATAATATGTACCAATCAATCAATACGAAGAGAGTAAATAATCTTGATATGGTGTATTACATTAATTTACTTCAGTTGATTTTTAACTTTTATAATCTAATGTATTAGTTAAATTTAATCATTTTTAAACTCTTTTTATGTGTTAAAACCAAATCAAATTGAAAATTTTCTCTTTGCAATTCAAAATTCTATAAATGAACCATTTTCTCCTAATACATATCTGTATCCTCGTATGATGAGACTGTATCATATATATTTCTTCATCAAGAGATTATGAATAGGGAGAGGCTAAGGTGTCCATTAGATGTAGTTCTGAAGGTGGTGTTTGTTTCTTCTGTGTTATTTCTATCCTAGCTATTGGTTTAGGCTTCAGCTTGATTCTGTATTTGGTTTTTGGGAGCGGAAGTAAGCGATTCTTGGCCAGTTTGTATTTTTATGGCATTCCTTATGCCAAATTCAATGAAGGAGTTTTTTATTGGCATTTTTATAATAGCAAAAGGAATCTTATTAATAATGAGAGGCATAAGTAATACCCTAAAATACACCAGAAACAAAAACACTTACTGCAGAGGCAAACAGCCAAAGCTAAGCAGCATTAGTCAATAAAACCCCATAATTTAAACACAGAAGAGAAGAAGAACTGAAACAAACTAAACTACAAGAAAGCAGCGATCCAGAATTTTCTAACAAAGACTACCAAAACAAAAACTACAAATGCTCCACACCAGGAAGACGAACATAATCAGACGCCCCAACAAAACTATCTCCTCTACACCAGATATCACTAGGACGAATCTATCTCCCAAGAACTATGAATACTACCCAAACCATCTTGTAATACAAAAAGAGGGAACTAAATCGACATACCACAACTCAAACATCGATGTTACTCCAGCCAAACAAAAGTGAAGCAAGCAAAATACACAACAACAGAGAATACAACCAAAACGTCTAAAGTCAACTCCATCCAAGACATTCCTTTGGATGTGAAATCCATTGATAAACATCAAAATTGAATCCTTTGATCTTGGTTTTCAACCATCTCCAAGGCTGAAAGGGTAATGAGACCACGCTCTACCAATCGGTACACACATGTTAAAATGGTATCACTGATCAACTGGTGGAAGCTAGCATTTAATAACGTGAAATTCCAATTCCTGCTGCAAAATTTATTCCAGTACCTGGTGTCTTTGAAGTTCCTGACTATGCAAATTGTTCTACTGTTCTCTTCTACAGACCAGATTATTATATATTCGCAAATGGCGATGAGTTTGACCGAGCAATAACAAGGAAAACTGGAAATTATGACATGGATTCAGAAGATGAAGAATGGCTGAGCAAGTTCAATATTAAGTTTCAATAGCATATTTCAGAGAATAATTTTAATTCAATTGTCGATGCTTTGGAGAAAACTTATCATTATAATTCAGATGACTGTTATGATGAAAAATCTACGACTTACTGGTGTCAGAGTCCTGTTAGCAAGAAGGTTATGGAAGCTGTACATAATTATTGGATTACAAAACGGAAACAAAAACATTCATGGCTGCTTAGGATTTTCACGGTTGCTTTCTCATCATTCTATTGCATATTTTATATGGAACATTTCATCTCATACCCATGCAATATCATGGTTTTAATTTCAATGGTTAATCTAGAACATTTCAATGTTCACTGGATAGTTTTTAGCATCATATTTTGGCTTAATCTAAGTTTGCTGTGATATACTAATTCAGGTTTATTGTTGTAAACTATAGTTCAACCTTATTATATGACTCACGTATTTGTTTTACTTTATTGTGTCAGAGTTATCAATCAAAGATATCTCCATTTGTTCCCAAGTCATTGTGGCAAAAGAAGAGATCCTTTATGAGACACCCTACTAACAACCAACTTCAATGTGTTTTGCAAGGTAAGTTTATGATTTCATGTTGTTAATAGGAATGTACAATGCAAATTTCTCTAGTTCTGCTGGAACATAGTTAATTTGATTGTTTTAGGTATTTTTACTTGTGAATTCTGGTGTCTTTGATAATTATGCAATTGTGTTTATTCTATACGCGTCTTCTAATATATTTGTAACTTCAGATCTTGAATTTGCATATCACTATTTTAAAAAACTGTATTCGACGGCAGATGTCGTAGATAACCATACCATTATCACTGTTTTTATGTTATGTTAAACAATAATTCATGGTTAATTCACTGTGACATTTGTAATTAATATCGCAACACCTGTACTAATCAAAATCGCAAAAACGGTGACATGACCATGACTGTTTTTTAATAATGCCCTGCTTATTTTTAATGTATTTTTTTATGCAGGAGTGTTTGAAGATTGAGATTTGAAGTAGAGATACAAAGTAAGATGGGTCATTTTTGTGGACATGGAAGAAAACGTCTCTTTGTTCCGGGTCCTACCAACATTCCTGAAGAAGTTATTCGTGCAATGAACCGAAACAATGAAAATCATCGTCCTCCGGTACAGATGTCGCGACCTTGAGTGCAGTTGTCGCCGTGTGAATCTACCACACTTTGTTATTTAACATACACAATTTGTTTTTAACATAAAAATGATAGCAATATCAATATCGATGCCGATACCGTTTTGTGGAGGCCTTCTTCATGACCATAGAATGTTTTTTAAAATTCCATCCAAACAATACTTCCAGAAAAAATAAGGAAATTCTAAGAGTGAGTTATAAATACCCTGATATGCCTCGTTTATATCCTGGAACATCGACGCAGCAGAATTCTGGTCTTTCTGTTTATCCGGGTGCCATTTCTGTGTTAAAATTCATAGCAAAAATAGATTACTTACACAATCCATCCCAAAACAAATGTAATTAGCAGAAAAAGAAGAACACATAAACCGAAACTCACAAGAGCGAGACAAATGTAATTAGAGCGAATAACATCCTCGTTAGCTTCGTAATCGACTTCCAATATCTTGTAATAATCCTGCACATCACAAATTAGTAACAAAAACAAACCCTAAATCGACGAATTATTCATAAAAAAAAAACCATAAGGGTGAGGGTTTGGAGAACCTTGGGTTTGGAGAGAGATTAGAAGAAATCGAAATTGAGATAGAAATTAGGGTGGAGGATTTGGTCGGGTTTTGGAGAGGCGTTGTTGTTGTTGTGATGGTGTTGTTCATCTTGTTCCCATTCCCTCATCGTGGTTGTGATTGAAGATAAAGGATGAGAGTGGGTTGGTTAGGGAAGAGAAATGATAGAGGTCGTGGCGAGGGGGTTTTTTCTGCGTTTATTGGTGTGACACGTGGGTTCGATGATGTGTGTATATATCTACTTGTTAGATATTTTTTTTGAATATAACATGAGTAATTTTAAAAATTATTTAGGGATAATGATACAAGTACGTTTTTTTAATACACTTTTCAATTATCTAATAAATTAGATTAAAGAATAGCTTTTTTAATGTGTTTAAGATGAATGTATTTAAATTAAAATTTAGAGTTATTAAAATAAATAATTTTTTTAGTCAATCTAAATTTACACCCTTTTTACTTTTAACAGGAGTAATAGAGATTTGACTATAATAATGATTTTAATTTATTATTATAATATTTTTAATTTACACCCTTTTTTTTTAAATTAGGGTGTCTATTTTCACTTGCTAATACTTAAAATAACATTTTATTTACAAATTTGCCACCGGATTTCTTATTTACACCCGTTTTTCGCATAATGGTGTAAATTTTAAAATTATATTCGTCACTTTGCACTAGTGTAACTCAAATAATCATGTACGATGCAAGAATTATAGAGTTCAGATTTTGAAAAATTACCTTGCAAGTGATTTATAGAATTCTTTAATAGAGGTGTTCCAGATGCAATCACTTGATGCCAATAACTTCCTTGACCTCCAAGGAGTGTGTTGCAATGCTTAAAATAAACTAAAACCTTCTGGAACTCCCTGGCTAATTCAATTAGCAGCTTGGTGCAAATGGGATGTGATCTTGATGATTTTGATGTTACAGAAAGTGTATGAGTGTTTGGATCACTTCCACATGATGTATGTGAAGTGTTTTGATCACTGGTTTGAGTGGAAATTACTTGAAGATGAAGTTTTAAGTTTTCACTTTCTTGAGACTTGAAAAATTTGGAAAGAGGAGGAATGTGAGAAAACAAGTCTTTGCTTTGTTTTGGTGTATTTTGAATGATGCAAAATGAACTCTATTTATAGAGAAACAATTCAGACTTGGAGGAAATTTTTTTGATTAGGATACATGCTATTATCCAATGGATGATGTCATGTACCTATTACTTGAGTGCTAAGGTGCACATAGCCTATTTCTCATATGGCTCAAATTATGATATTTTGTGCTTGGTTCTATCATATTGCATCTTGATCCTTGGTGTTTTGATCAATTCTTTACAAATTGGGGTGGTTTTTTGTCAATTCACTATTGCACTTTAATGCTAGAGGAAAAAACTTAAGTTCTAGCTTTTGAATGATTTTTTTCACATGCCAAGGGTTAGAACTTTGAAAATTCTGTTGTGATCTTGCAGAGCACATGGTGTATAATGATTTTGATGTTGATCTGGTGAAGAAATGAAGCTAGCAAGGTCATCCAAATCATGTACCAACAAATCTGCCCTTGAGAATTCAGTTGCAATAAGGCCTATTGTGAAATTCATAACTTCTTGCTCAAGTCAGGTAAATGAATGTTCTTGAACATTTTGAAAAGGTAAGATAACATACTTCAAGTTTGATGTTCAAAGTTTGTCTTGAATCAATGTGGATCATGGAGGAAAATTGCCTTAAAGTTGGCTCCAACACAAGGCAGATTTTTGTGAAAATTTCTCTAGGTGTCCAAGTTCAAAAAGTGATGAATCTCCAACTTCATTGATTCATATCTCTCATTCTATGCATTTTTTAGGAAATCACCCCCAATTACAAAGTTGTAGTATGTAATAAGCTCTTCAATTTGGTCTTTGGAGCAAAGAAAATGGTTACTTGGATTGGAAGTTATGGCCTTTGCAAGTTGGACAAAAATCATGAACTTTCATAACTTTCATAACTTGGAAGTTATGCCCTTTTTGTAAGTAACCTCATATTTCTTGATTTCTCTTGATTGATCATGATCCAAATCCCACATTATTATCATTCTTGACTTGAGGAAACCATGTTTGACTAAAAAAGTCAAAAGTCAAACTTGACTTTGATCAGTGGTTGACTTTTTATTAGATGAACTTGAACTTTGTGATCTTCAATAAAATTAAACCCTTGGGCTAATTGAACACTATGAATAGACTCGAATGTTGTTTTTGAGTGTCTTGAATTATGTCCCAAGGCTTGAGATCATGTCCTGGTCAAAATTCAAAAGTGCAGTTGACTTTTCATCAGAAACCCTAGTTTGTGGACCAGATGAATTTGAATTCTTGCATTGCTTATGAATCAAACTCCTTGGATCAATCCAATAATATGAACGGACTAATATGATTCATTTGAGGTCCTTGAAACATTTCTTGAAGCATGGAATCATCCTTAGATGAAATAAGTCAATTGTAAGCCTGATTGGATCAAAACCCTAATTTTGGTGCACTAGGGATCTTGAGGTTTGATGAGCTAGTCATGATGCAATCTTGCACTTGATTATTGATGAAGGGAAACTCTTGATCTTCATGGATGAATAAGGGACTTGAGATGCTGAATATGATGCCCATCCTTTGATAATTCATCTGCTTGAGCCCTTGGGGGACCACCTAACTTGTAAAGCAAGCAAGCACACACATCTTGTATTTGAAATGGGTTAGTGATTCATAAAGACACACACACATATGCAATGATGGATGTTATGAAAATGATGTAAATGAGGTGGCATCTTAGGAGTAAAAAATTAGGGTATAACAACACGGTTTTTAGGGAACGATCTACCTATCATTTCTTTATCATATTTTAGCACAAACTAGGGTTTCGAGATGAAAAGTCAACTGCACTTTTGAATTTTGAGAAGCCTACCTATTCTCTTTCCTTCCTAATAACTTGAGAAGCCTAACACTTAGAAGTAAACATTAACACACACTCCTAATCTAATAGTTCCCGTTGAGTACAATAGAGGTGAGAGGTGCTAATACCTTCCCCTCGCGTAACCGACTCCCGAACTCAGACTCTTGGTTTTGAGGATCATGTCTTTTCCTTTCGTTTAGCGGTTTTATCGATAATTTCCCTTTCCCCTTATAGGAATAATTAAAGTTCTGTGGGGACTCTGTTAGTCCATTCCGCAAGCCTGCGATTGCACTTCATGAGGTCGTCTCTCAGTTTTTCGAGGTACGACACCATTCATGATATTAATAATACAAAATCATTTATTACATTAAACAAAATTAAAATCATCAATAGACAATAAAACATTTTAAATACCCCCTATCATTGTATTTCTCCATTTATACAAATACTTCTATAACTAGACAAATAGTTAACTAACTTACTAACTCTTTCAAATATGTTATCCTAACACCAACACACCAAAGGTGTAATTTAGTCCATTTATTTGGGACATAGTTGATTGAACTCTACGTGAAAAAATAATATCATGAGTAAAAAAGTCGAGTTTATAAATACAGCACCTTAGACATATATTTTTCAATCTATTACAAATAAATTAATTGTGAATCTATTAATGAAGAAGCTCAAACAAGTGCATTTTAAAAAATAAACTATGGAGTAGCTTAGGAACCCCAAGTTCGAATGTAAAAGATACTATTGTAAAATCACACAAACAACTTCATCAATAAGAAAAGTTAGAATGAATAACAGAAAAATAATTTTCCTTTTCAACTCCTTCATGGTTAACAGGTTTCACTTTCACTATACCTCAAAGTGAAATCATAACTACCCCTCTACTTCAAATGTTAAATATACAATATTTGCATAACCAATTTTGTCAATGGAAGAATTAACTCAATTACAATAAAGGACTACAGCAAAAGCATTTATTTTGCACTTCTTTTGAAACAAGGCGCAAAGAATCTCAAACATTTCATTATTTTTCTGGTAGATTTTTAATCTAAATATTTGTATTTGAATGTAGGTAGCACACAACTATTAGTCTATATATTTATTTATTTATTTATATATGCTAGTCAAATATTTAAAAACGACAATTTAAAGACATCTAATAGCCTTACAGGTGTATGTGTTTGTATTAGCTGCAGCAGCAGAATACTTTTGAAGAAGAATATCCAAAGAGTCTCACAGAATGGCACAAGAAGTATCATACCCAGAATCAAAACCAAAGGGAAACAAAAAACAAATACATAAACATACAAAAAAAACCAGCATCATGCAAAGATAGAACTCTTCAATTTGAGGTAATAAATGTGATGATTATTGCAGATGGAACTGTTAGCCACTTCTAGGAAGTAAATGATATATTTGAAGAAAAGAACAAGGAAAATAAAATTTAAAAAAGAATAGAAGGGAAGTATATTTACAACTCAAACGAAAGAGAGAAATACTACAGAGGTAACTAAAATTTACAAAAGTTGCTTTTTATTTTAAATATTCAAAACAGAGCAGATAAATAAAAGGAATAATGCTGAAGATACCTTATGGAAAAGCCTTAGAATCAAAGAGAGTATAATTAAGCAGAAGTCTAGATTAAAATGGCACGAGGAAGGGGATCTCAACACAAAGTTTTTCCATGCTGCGCTAAAGAAAAGGATACATCAGAACACGATTCACTCTGTTTTGGTTAATGGATCCTATATAGAGGATGTTGAGGCTGTTAAGTCTGCGGTTAGACACCACTTCCAAAAAAGATTCAGCAAGGTAAGAAGACCTTTTCCATCCATTGGAAGTTCTGGCTTCAAAAGGTTATCTAACCAGGACAGATTAGAGCTTGAACAACCTATTGATGCTGCAGAGGTTAGAAGTGCCGTTTTTTATTGTGCAGGGGATCGTAGTCCTGGCCCGGATGGTTTTAGCTTCGAGTTTTTGAAAAAATGTTGGAACATAGTCGGTAATGATTTTGTAAAATGTATCCTGGAGTTTTTTGAAGGTGAACGTCTACACAAAGTCCTTGCATCCTCATTTCTTACCCTTATTCCTAAAAACGGAAGCCCTCGGAACCTTGATGATTATAGGCCTATTTCCTTGATTGGCTCAGTTTACAAAGTGGTAGCTAAGATCCTTGCTAACAGACTCAGGAACAAAATAGGGAGTGTAATCTCACAATCTCAAACGGCTTTCATTAGTGGGCAAAATTTACTTGACGGGGTGGTGACTTTGAATGAGGTTATTGATTTCGCAAAACGTTCCAAGAAAGAGCTAATAATGTTTAAGGTTGATTTTAGCAAAGCATATGATTGTGTGGACTGGGAATACTTGTGTGAAGTCATGACATACATGGGATTCGGAGATAATTGGATGCGGTGGTTGGATAACGGGGTTTTTAATAGTTTCACATCTGTCTTGGTGAACGGGAGTCCTTCGAAAGACTTTAGAGTTACAAGAGGGCTCAAACAAGGTGACCCACTAGCCCCTCTTTTATTTACTATCGCTGCTGAAGGGTTGACAGTTCTAATGAAAAGAGCAGTCGACAGTGGCAGCTTCTCAGGCTTCAAGGTGGATTCGAATACCTCTTTCCATCTTCTACAATACGCAGATGATTCCATAATACTGGGAGACGGTTCAATGAGTAACATATTGGCAATTAAGGCAATTCTGAAAGGCTTCCACCTTGTTTCTGGTCTAGAGATTAATTTTAGTAAAAGCTCTTTGTTTGGCTTTGGTGTGGATGACATAGTTCTTGCAGCTGCCGGTAATTTTCTCTCCTGCAAAGTCTCAGCCTGTCCATTTAAGTTTCTTGGCATTCCAATAGGTGGTAATCATAGGTTGGTTTCCTTTTGGAAACCTTTGATTAATACGGTTCGTGCAAGGCTAAACTCGTGGAAAGGTAGATTCCTCTCTATGGGAGGCAGAGTTACACTGATCAACTCTGTATTGGCGAATATCCCAATTCACTATATGTTTTTCTATAGAGTCCCAACCAAAGTTATTAAGGTATTAATGTCTATTCAGAAACGTTTCTTATGGCAAGGTTCTGTGGCGAAAATAGGCATTGCTTGGGTCCGGTGGAACTTGGTGTGCAAACCGGTTGAAGAAGGAGGGCTAGGAGTTAAAGATATAAGATTGTTTAATGCAGCTCTTATGTTCAAATGGAGTTGGAAGAATTTGTCTTAGGAGGACAGGTTATGTAGAGGATTAATTCATTGCAGGTATCCTAATTATTTACATGACTTGTATAGCTCTGTGGTATCTAAGAACCGCGTTCCTTCGTCAATTTGGTGGAGAGATCTTGTACAAGTATCTTCTTTCTGCGGCATTAATCTAGAAGATGGTCTGATTACGCATAAACTTGGAAACGGTGAGTTTATTCCATTCTGGACATCTCGTTGGGCAGTAGACCGTACCCTAGCTGATGAGTTTCCAGATTTGTGGCATCTAGCAGAAAATAAAAACAGCAGAATCATTGATAATGGTTTTTGGGAGGACGGCACATGGAATTGGAACATTAAATTTTCACATCAAATATTGCAGGAAGAAATCACTTTACAATATGATAAATTACTTCAAGTGCTGCAGGAACACAAGGTAGTCGAAGATGCGCAGGATTCGGCCATTTGGTCGCATGGCCACACTTCAGTTTTTTCTGTTTCGTCGTTATATTACTTATTGCAGGTAAAAGAGAGCAGCTTAGTTCCGGTTGCTGCAGAGGATGTTAAATCTGCGCTGAGATTGAATTGGTTGGCTGTCGCTCCACTTAAACTGAAAGTATTTGGTTGGAGATTGATTCTCAATAGATTACCTACACGCGACAACTTGGTTCGAAGAGGATTAATCACTAACGCCAATGAAAAGGTTTGCCCATTCTGTTTCTTAATGGAAGAAAATGCTGAACATCTCCTCTTTCAATGCTCCAATTCAAATCGTGTTTGGAAATTTCTATTCCGTTGGTTAGAAGTTGCGGAATTTTGGGTTGGAGATATTTCGAACCATATTCAACGTTGGATAAACGGGTGTTTACAAAATTCTCTTAGTGTAGGTACTGCTATGGGCTTTTGGCTAATTGTGTGCTGGGTCATATGGTCGTCTAGGAACAACATTATGTTCAGAGATGAGTTTTGGGATGTAGATACGATTACCAATCGTATAGTCATGTATTCTTGGTGGTGGATCGGTAAAAAACATAAAAATGCACTTAATTGTAATTATTATTCTTGGGTAAATGCCCCTCTAGAATTTTGTAGGCCTTGATTTTTTGTGGTTAGGCCTTGTATGTATATGGGATTGGATCTCCCCTTGAGATTCCTTAATTAATATACCACTAATCTTGCTTATTAAAAAAAAAATTCTGAATACTTGTAAGTTTTTAATTTGACTTTTTATTAAGTATGTTAAAGAGGCAAACAGAATACATTAATAAACATATAATGACAATTACAATTTTTTGAAGTGACATTTAATTGTATTTTTATGTAGTGTGTTTTACGATTCCACAAGGGCTATAAACGATTTTACTGATGTAACTAGGGGGTAATCTTTATAATTGATAAAGTGATAAAACCATTTATTACATGGAAGGGAAGAAATATGGCTAAAACTGTAAAGTTTATCATATTTTCCTTATTTTTTACTGCTACAAACGTTAATATTCCTTGTAAGTCTTTTATTTCCTTTTCAAATTTTTTTATTTAGTTTTTACACAATATTTTAACTAATATAATTCACATTAATTTATCATCTGTTATCCTTATAGCGTTCTATCCTGCTAAGCGATGTTATATTGATTTGGATTGTTCTCCATATAGGTGGTGAAATACTTTTATACCAAAATGTATCCAAAAATGGTGTAAATGTGTACCGAAAGATGATTTTATATTTTTTTAATTTTGTATTTTTTCGTTTCAAAAAAAATTTCTTTTAATGTTTTTAAACATTAAAAGATATAGTAATATTTATCTCAAGATATTATATTTTTTACTAGATTAATATTATAAACATGAAAATGACATTTATTTTAAATAGATTTTTTTTTTAATAGTCAATGGAATTAATTAAAAAAAAAGCACAAGGGGTGCTAAACCCGAACAAACAGAAAATTCAGACCCGGGTAATACAGTCTACAGGAGCACAAAACCAATCATAGAGACTAATCTGACAATTAACCCTATTGGAACAAAACCACTTCCAAGATAAGAACTTGACCGTGTAAAGCATGTCTACAACCGACACCAACTTACCTCTAAAAATCAGACTGTTTCTGCTTCTCCAAATACACCAAACAGCCGCTATCCAAAACACTACCCCATTGACATTCCCGGTAACTTTCCTAACATCCTTAGCAAAACACAAAAAGGATTCCGCACACGAAGCCTGCTCCAGAAGAGAAAAACCAGACCAGGTAGCAACGCCCCTCCAAATGGCAGCCGAATAATCACAGAACAAAAAGAGATGATCAGCGGTTTCTGCATACAGATTGCAAAACGAGCATAAAACGCCAGACTGACCAAGACAAATATTCCTCCTAACCAACTGCTGTTTCGTCGCAATCCTGTCCCTAACCAGACGCTAGAGGAAAATATGTATATTCGAAGGGACAACAATCTTCCAAATGAGCCGGAACGAGTTCTGCTTAATAACACCCGCCTGCCCCGCCTGGTTATCAACCTCGTCCGCAACAGCATCTAATAAAAGGTAACAATCAGCCACCGAAAAGAAATTAGAAAAACCAGAATTCCACGACAAGACATCGCGAGCGTCCCTCTTAGGAGAATGCCAGGCCAACAAAGAGTGCAGAACCAATAACTCATTTCCAGCAACAGAGTTGCAAGAGAAGGGGTATAATTCCAGCCTCCAATGCCAAACATCTTCTATCCAAAGACCTGCAGAGAAAACAGAGAAAGACGGATTTGTCGTGTACGAAAACAAATAAGGAAAAAGCTCGCTTAAAGACTTGTCCTCCATCCAAATACTGTGCCAAAAGGAAATGTTGATACCATCTCCAAGAGAGCATTTGACACTCTTCACAAACAAATCACCACTAGAAGACTCGACAACAGAAATCGACCTTAAATCCCTCCACCAAATGGAGTCACTCTTATTACCCTTCTGACCGGAAAAACTCATCACCTCAGAACACAAACTGGCCTTAGCATATCTGAATCTTAACAAGTCATACCAGATCACTTTATTTTCTTGCAGCACTCTCCATTTCCACTTCGACAGCAGAGCGATGTTGAAGCGAACCAAGTCTTTAACCCCGAGCCCACCTCTTTCTTTTGGTTTGCAAACTTCCCTCCAAGCCACCCAATGAATCGGTCTCTTCTCCAAAAAACCTCCCCATAAAAACTGACTCTGAATGCTAACTATAATATTAACCATCTTCTTCGGCACTTTATAAAAAGATAACGAATACAGCGGAAGCGCGTTAAGAACAGAATTGATTAACGTGACCCGACCTCCTAAAGACAAGTGCTTGCCCTTCCACAACGAAAGGCGTTTCCTGACACTGTCCACCACCTCCTTCCACATAGAAGCCTTACGCGGGCTATCACCAACTTGGATCCCTAAAAACTTGAAAGGAAAGGAACCAATCCCACAATTCAAAAAAGCAGTTGCCGCTTCCGTAAACCCAGGACTGGCATTAATACTCACCACACTACTTTTGCTGAAGTTAATTTTAAGCCCAGACATCAACTCAAAACCTTTTAGGACAGCCTTAACACACCACAAATTCTCCCAATTCGCTTCTCCTATCAACACCGTATCGTCGGCAAACTAAACAATCTTGAAGGACACACCCTTTTCCACCTCAAAACCTTTGTAAAGGCCTATATCCTCCGCCTTATTTAGCAATTGAGTAAGAACTTCCGTGATGAGAATAAATAAAAACGGGGATAGAGGATCCCCCTGACGTAACCCTTTAGATAACAGAAAGTCTCTCGAAGAACTACCATTGACGAGAACAGACGAAGAACCACCAAAAACCAAAGATTCCATCCAAGACAACCAAACATCCCCAAAATTCATCCTAGCCAGAATAGATTTCAGAAAATCCCAAGATACACAGTCAAAGGCTCGCTCGAAATCGATTTTCAACATCAGACAACTTCTGTTCTTCCTCTTAGCAAAATCTAGAATCTCGCTAACCACTAAAACACCATCGAATATGCATCTCTTGGGCACAAAAGCCGACTGTTCATGCGACACTATACTCCCAATCACTTTCTTCAATCTACCCGCCAATAACTTCGACAAAATCTTCTGATAACAGGTGACAAGGGAAATAGGCCTGTAATTAAAAAGAAATTGAGGATTTTTGGTCTTAGGAACCAAAGTGATGAAGGAAGCAGTCGCCCTTTAGTAAGTCTCGGGTTGGAATGGAATTGTCTAACGACCTGAATAACGTCTTCCTTCAATATCTCCCAACACTCTTGAAAGAAACCAAAAGAGTATCCGTCCAGGCCCGGACTCTTACCTCCATTACACATCCACACAGCTTCTTTTATTTCTTCTTCTGAGAATTCCCCCTCAAGACTCTCCCTCTCAACAACTGACAGACTATTAAGATGTAAATCACCAAAAGAAGGACGATTGGCAACGACCTCAGTGAAATTAACCTCAAAAAACTTTCTGACTTCCTCCTTAATCTCCTCCACTCCCTCCTTCCTCCCATTCACGGTGTTGACAAACGAGATACAATTCCTCCTCCTTCTACCCCTCAACACATTGTGGAAAAATCTCGTATTCTTGTCCCCTTCTTTCAACCAAAGGGCCCTGGACTTAAGCCGTAACAAGCTCTCCTTTAAACACAGACCCTTCCAAATGTCACCCCTCACTGCCCTCCTAAGCATAGCCTCATCTTCTTCATCAAGCAACCCACCACCGCCTACTTTCTCATCAAGAACCTTGAGCTCATCCACATCCTTACTAATCTTCAGATTCAACCAACCAAACACTTCCACATTCCAAACCTTAAGGCAATTCTTCAGCAATCCAAGTTTTACTTTCAAAACATAATCGCCTCTTCCGCTAACATCAAAGGAATTCCACTTCCCTTTGACAAATTAAAAAAAATCCGGATGTTTTAACCAACCATTGTTGAAAATAAATGGTTTCGGGCCCCAATCGACTACGTTGGGTTTCAACCAAATCGGACAATGGTCTGATACATCCCTGGAACCAATAAACTGACCCAGGATACCCCAATCTTCGACCAATTCCGCAGACACCAGGAACCTGTCTAACCTACTCTTCGCTGAGCCAGAACAGTTAAACCACGTGAACAAACCACCTACACAAGGTACATCTACGCAACAGACATCAGCAATAAAATTCTTAAACTCTTCATCTTCCTTTCTCTTACAACCCGCCGACAAACCTAACCTCTCACTCCTCTTAGAAACAGAATTGAAATCTCCACCAAACACGAATTCCACCTCTTTAAAATTCTCCTTCAATGTCACCAAATCCCTCCACAACTTTCTTTTAAGCTCTAGACGACACGACGAGTAGACATTAACCAACATGACATCTTTCCCTTTCCAATTCACTAAAACACCAAGAAACCCATTCCCCTTAACACTCAAAATACAAATAACTTCCTCAGAATCCCACAACGTGACTAACCCTCCAGCCGAGCCGACGGCATCCACCGCAGACCACACAACCATAGAATTACCCCAGACAGAATAAGCAATACTACTATCCATACTACTCAATTTAGACTCTTGAATGAAACAACAAACCATTTTACCTGATTCAATTAGGCCAGCAACTCTCTTCCTCTTCACAATATTCCCACATCCTCTGATATTGTACGAAATAATATTCATTAGACAACCTTAGATTTTTGCTCCCTCAAAACCACCTTCTCACGATCTCTGACCTCCAAATCTTGAATATCTTCTAAATAATCACCCTTATTTCCATCGCCTTTGACACCTAAGGACTGGAGAATATCCCACACCTTATTCGAAACCTTAGACTCCATTTCCGCCCAAAATCTCTTATTTCCAACAACTACCTCCGAATCTGTAACTGAATGACAACGGATACCCCCTTCATCCTGAGACGAATTCCCTCCATCATCCTGCTCCTCCGCCTGACTAGAGAGCTTCTTAAATTTAGTTTTCGCATAACAATTCCTTCTACACACCCCAAAATTCGACGACTCCGATAGAGAATCTTCAAGAAATTTAGCCCCAGATGAAGACGAAGCATTCTCTTCCTGACCCTGAGTCCCTACTATTTTCCCCAATTCCGATTTCTTAGAAAGAGTACTAGAAGCAACAACAGGCTTAGGCAAAGGAAAAGGGTCCAACCGTTTACTACTAGCCCCACAAGCCAATTGGGCCTTCAAAAGCCCATCAAAGGATATAGAATTGTCCTTCAGAACAACAGTACCCCCTTTAACTTCTTTTTCTCCTACACCGTTCAGAAAAGGACCCACCACTTTTGACTTGTCACCAACCTTAATCTCACCCCAACCAGAATCAGACACGCAGCCCCTACTCCTAGAAGCAACAGCTGCAGCAGAGGCTTTAGAAACCTCGAGCCCATTCTTTTTCTTCAATAAAGGAAAATCTGCTCCTACAGTACAACAGTCATTAAAGACAAAACCTGCCTTTTTGATATCACCTTTTCTTCCCCTCTGATCCATCATACAGTCTTGGGGAGAGTGCACTTCATCTTTTCCCCCCACAATGTCTTCACCACCATAATCTCCCTCTAACTCGCTTTCACTAACAAATGACGACTCAGAGTTAGAATCCAACGGATTAGAAGAATCCTTTAAGACCGTTTTAGATAGAGGCCCTAAAGTTTCCTCTGCAATTCTAATCCTAAAAACAACACCATTAATGGCAATCTTAAACACTTCATCAATTAACGAACCCACTGAAGTTCTAACCATCAAGTTAGCCACGTCAAATTTAGAAAAATCAGTTGTATATTCTTCACAACAAATGTAACTTCCCACTAAGGACCCAATGAACATGAAGAACTCAACGGTCCAAGCATGGCATGGCACTCCATAACAACGAAGCCATGTCAATCTTTCCGGATCTACCATATGAGGTTCCCACTTCACAACTTCACTGAACCACTGAGAAAGCCAATCTTTAGCATCCTTCAAAAGGCAGGCGAGCTCACCAACGTCACCCTCCTCCAAAAGACATAAGTTTGCTCCCAGAGGAGTAACTTTCACTCCAAAATACCCTTCCAAATGAAAATTTCTTTGCATATTGTACGAAGAACCTGGTTTAACAACCTTCCCCACAAACGCACTTTCGAACCTCCTCAACGACTCCTTTTCAATCTCGAAACTCAGGCGACCAACTTCCTCAACACCCTTCTTCCGCACTGCCTCAGCAAACGAGAAAGGACCCCCCAAGTCACCTCTAAAACCACCTTCCCCTTTCCTCTCGAACACATTCACCTTCTGCTACCTCCTAGTTGCACCCTCCTTACCTACTTCCGATTTCTCCTCCTTCCTCCTTTCCTCCGTTTTTGCGAACCTAGGCACGTTAGCAAAAAGCTTCTTACCGTCAATGAAGAAATTGTCCAGCTTCAACACTAAACTTCTTACATCTTCAACACCGAAAAACCGAACAAAACCATATCTCTTCCCTCTCTTATCTCTTTTCAGAGGGATAAACACCTCATCTACTGCTCCAAAGTCTTCCATCAGTCCGTAGATATCTTTAGCCCTCAACCTATCTGGAAACTCCGTGATAAAAATGGTAGTCGACACCTCCACCTTTTTCCCCCTTATCCTACCTTCTTCGTCCCACCCCTTCTTACTACTCTTATGTCTCCTATCAGAAACTTTTTGCCAACATTTTATTTGTTAAAATGAAAGTAATTTTAAAATGATGGGAGTGTATTGGATCATTATCCTAGAGAGTGGACAAATTCACTATAAGAATTGTGTTGTCACTTAGCTTTTGTTTTTATTTCTTTATCTAATTTCAATTTTTATGACTTTGTAATCTAAGATGATGGCTATGAAATAAAAAAGGTCTCATTTAATATTACTTAGACTATCCTCTTTATAAATATTAGGTATCAATTCAAGCATTTTTATATTTCATACATTCATTACTATCTATCATAATATCTTTAGTATTTAATTTGAAAATTAATTTTTTATGTTGCTTTTGACCCTACATTAACTATAACATTTTAACAATTGAGATTTTTCTATAACTTAAATTACATTTATTTTAAATTTTAATATGGGATAAATATATTTTTCATATGTAATGATAACATTCATCTTAGAGTCACTGAACCATTAGAAAAATATCGTTTAGAGACTTAAATTTCAGATGCTAAACAATAATACTACTAGAAAATTTGTCTATAGTCGCTATCAGTCACTAAAGTTTGAATATGCTTGCTATTTGTTATGGCGATTGAGGAAGCAACAAGCTGTTTTCAGATGAAAAGACGTTAGTCTTTATCTATTTTCCACTAATTTAATGATTGATATGATGCAACTTCATTTGTTTTTTTTAAAGCAATGGAATTAACAAAAGGATTATTAGGGATATTTGAATAAAAACCCTGATAATCCTCTTTAAACAATTAATTGATAGGATAGTTAAACCAATAAAAAATACAAGATTTGGGTAATCTAGAGTCTACATCCAACCGTTTAATAGAATGTGTTGGAATTAACCCAAAACCTTTTGTGAATTCCTATTCAATCTTGATTTCAAGATTGTTAACAAAACACACAATGACAATGAAAAAGGGTGGAGAAAGAAAAGAAAGAGAAAAGTTGGACAAGAAGATGAACAATTTTCTGCAGAGAACTCTCTGTCCACAAACTGTGGAAAATCTGTTATTTTACTTGCAACTGCAAACTGTGAATACAAGTTCTCAATTCTTAATTTTTTTTTTTTTACAAAACTAAAGGTTTCTCCCTATTTATAGATTTAGGTTAGCTTGCACCCCAAGCCAAGACCCAAAACTATAAATGCCCAAAATAGTTAACATTACTAAAATAGGCCTAAGTCGAAATCCTGTGTGAAGGAACCTCTTCGACACACTATTACAACTTGACACACACATTATCGCAATTCATCTGCTCCTTGTTTATATCGAGCTAAACTGCTTCGACACAAGGAATTACAACTTAACACACCACCTAATTCATCGTGTCTAAGCTGTCTACATTCATCATGGCTCTTAGTTTTTTGAAAATTTCGACCTGCGCTCCCTTCGTCATGATATCTACAATCTGATTCTCATTTCTGCTGTGTTCCAAGTTCATCGTCCCTTCTGCTACCCGCTCTCGAAGATAATGGAACCTCATTTCGATGTGCTTGTTTCGACCGTGTGCTATTAGATTCTTCGCCAAGTTGATAGCTGACATGCTTCCGATCTTCATGGTAATTGCTCCATGACTCTTCCCTGTAATCTCTTCAACCATGTTCACCATCTAGGTTGCTTGACATGCACAAAGAGAAGCAACTATATATTCTTCTTCGCATGATGACAATGCCACTACTGGCTCCTTTCTCGAACTCCAAGCAACTGGTGCACCACCTAACATAAACACATATCCAGCTGTGGATTTTCTATCCTCAACATCACTACACCAGCTAGAGTCGATGTATCCCACTAACTTGGATTCTTTCCCTTCATCAGCTGCAGGAAACAAAATTCCGTAGTCGAGAGTCCCTTTCAGATACCTCAGTATCCTCTTCGTTGCTGCTAGGTGTGATACTTTTTACTTCTGCATGAATCTACTTACCATACCCACACTGTATGCTAAACAGGCCTTGTGTGACAAAGGTATCTAAGTGACCTGATAAGTCTTCTGTATTGGGTTGGGTCGACATCATCTTCATCTGAATCCTTCGACAGTTGCAGTCTGGTCTCAGCTGGAGTCGAAGTTGGGTTGCAATATTGCATCTCAAATCTCTTGAGTATTTCCCCTGCATATCTTCTTTGGTGCATCATCAAACCTCTACTAGTCTTGTAGAATTCGATGCCAAGGAAATATGAGAGATTTCCCAAGTCTGACATTTCAAACTCCTCACTTAGGCCATGTTTGAAATCTTCGATCTCTTTCTTGCAACTCCCTGTTATCAACAAGTCATCGACGTAGAGACATAGTATGAGCAATTCATTATTGCTTCTCCTTACATACACTCCATGCTCAGTCGTGCACTTCACAAATTCCATCTCCCTTAAGGAGCCGTCAATTTTCTTATTCCAAGATCTTGGAGCTTGCTTAAGTCCATACAGGGCTTTATGCAACCTGTACACCTTTCCTTCTTCGCCTCGTTTCACATACCCAACTGGTTGTGCGACATAAACTTCTTCATCTAAGGGGCCATTAAGGAATGCACACTTTACATCCATCTGACATGTGGGCCAATTGTTCATATTTTCTAGACCAACAACCAGCCTGATTGTTTCGATCCTAGCAGCAGGTGCGAACACTTCATCGAAGTCGATTCCTTCCTTTTGAAGAAATCCTTTCGCCATAATTCTCGCCTTGTGTCGAGTTACTTCTCCTCTAGGATTCACCTTCACCTTGTAAACCCACTTCACATCAATTGCCTTTTTGCCTTGAGGCAATTCAACAAGTGACCAGGTGTTGTTGACTTCGATGGACTCTAACTCTTCATTCATTGCTTTCACCCAATTTGAATCTTTCAATGCCTCAACAGTATTGACTGGTTCGACATCTGTATAGAAAACATAATGTACTAGCTCACCCTCTTCATCAACCACATCATCTGATGTAATTACATATTCTTACAACCTTGCAGGCACATGTCTTGTTCGTCGAGGTCTGCTTGAGCCTGCTTCATCTCTGACTTGTTCCTGTCGAACTTCTCTTTTGACTTCAGTGGTTGGTTCTTCACAAGAGATTCTCACTAAATCCTTCTTGACATTCTCAGTCCAACCCCATTCTTTAAGCTCATCTATGATCACGTCCCTTCTGATCACTACCTGCTTATTCAATGGGTCGAATAACTTGTAACCTCCAGTCGAATGATATCCTATCAAGATCATCTGATTCGACTTGTCATCAAGCTTCCTTCTCAACTGATCTGGCACATGTCTATGTGTTATACTTCCAAACACCTTCAAGTGACTGAGGCTAGGCTTGACGCCAGACTAATATTCTTCTGGTGTGATTCCTTCAAGCTTCTTCGTCGGACATCTGTTCAAAATATATGTTGCTATTGAAACCGCTTCTCCCCATAATTTTTAGGTAAGTGCTTTCCATTCAACATACTTCTCACCATGTTCATGACGGTTCTGTTCTTTCGTTATGCAAATCCATTTTGCTGTGGAGTGTAGGGTGGCACCACCTTATGCACAATAACTTCTTTTTCATATAATGCATCGAACTCTTTCGAAACATACTCTCCGCCACCATCAGTCCTCAGAATTTTCAACTTTTGACCACTCTGTCTTTCGACCATGGATTTGAATCTGGCAAATATTTCGATCACATCACTTTTCTTCTTGATGAGGTAAGTCCAGAACCTTTGACTGTAATCATCTATGAACTTGACAAAGTATGTGTTGCCACCAATGAAATCCACCTGGATTGGACCACATACATCAGAGTATATGACTTCCAGAATTGCCTTCGACTTCCTTGCTGCATCCTTGCTGAATCTATTCCTGTGTTGTTTGGACTAAACACACTCTTCACAAACTTCACTTTGAAAGTCGATTTCTGGTAATCCTGAAACCATATTTCTTCTCTTTAGCTCTCTGATATCATTAAAGTTGAGATGGCCTAGTCGAAAATGCCATAACCACTCATCTCTTCTGGCTGCAGTTACTAGGCACTTGTGCTCCATCACATTGAGTTCAATCTTGAAGGTCCTATTCTGAGACATTAGAGCCTTCAAGATCAATCTACCACCTGCGTCGAGGACTCTCATCGTCTTGTCTTCGACAACTACCTTGTAGTTCTTTTCGACCAGCTGCCCTATATTGGGCAAATTACTCTTCATGCCTGGTATGTACAACACATTGGGAATTGTTGACCTCTTACCATCTCTCCTCTTAATCAGAACATCACCAACACCTTCAGCTGCTAGAATGTTGTCATTTGCAAAATTCACTGTGTTCTTCGACGAGGGCTTCATGTTGACAAACCAATATTTCTTTTCAGTCATGTGTGATGAGCATCCTGAGTCCAAGTACCACTGATCTTGGAATCTTTCTTCATCTCTTATTGTGACCATCAAAAACATCTCTTCTTCTTCATGTTTCGCCAGCTTTGCATCAGTTTCTTGATTTTTCTTCTTTTCTAGACAATCACTAAAATAGTGGTCATACTTCTGACAATTGAAACACTGAATGTGACTTTTGTCAGATTTTCGACCACCACCTCTTCCTCTACCTACAACACTACCTCTTTGGTTGCCTTGATTCCAGAGTTTTCTCTGATTCGACCAGTTTCTTCCTCTACCTTTGTTGCCATTCCCGCTTCCTTTGCCTTTCCTTTGCTTTTCTGACTGCGCCTGCAAAGCCATATCACTCCTCGACTTTGCTGCAACTCTTTCAGCCATCCTTTGTTCATGAGATTCAATTATCCCTTGGAGCTCTTTCTTCGTCAATACTGACAAGTCTTTTTGACTCTTCTATGGCTACTACCACGTGGTCGAACTTTGGAGCCAATAACCTCAAGATCTTTGCAACAACTGATCTTGATGTCAACACCTCTCCACATATCTTGATTTGATTCACCAGCTTTGTAACTTTGGTGAAGAAATCTATTATTCCTTAATTGTCTTCCATTTGAAGCAACTCATAGGTTCTCTTGTTAGTTTGTATCCTCACCTCTTTCACCTTCTCTGCGCCTCCAAACGACTTTTCAAGACTCTCGCACGCTTCCTTCGTTGACTCTACATCACTAACCTTTTCAAATTTATCTGGATTTACACACTGATGGATTAGAAAGAGAGTTTTATAATCTTTCTTCTTCAATTCTTTGTGTGCAGCCTTTTCTTGATCCGTCGCGTTCTCTACAAGCGGTGTTACTCCTTCCTTCACAAGATCCCAAAGATCTTGATAACAAAAAACCACCTTAATCAGCTTGCACCAATTCTCATAATTATCTTTCTTAAGAATCAGAAGGTTTGTCGAAAAGTTCCTGTTCGGATGATTCATCGCCATCACGATTTTCCTTTCTTGAATCGCAATCGGAGCTCTAGATATCAGATGTTGGAATTAACCCAAAACCTTTTGTGAATTCCTATTCAATCTTGATCTCAAGATTGTTAACAAAACACGCAATGACATTGAAAAAGGGTGGCGAAAGAAAAGAAAGAGAAACGTTGGAGAAGAAGATGAACAATTTTCTGCAGAGAACTCTCTGACCACAAACTGTGAAAAATCTGTTATTTCACTTGCAACTGCACACTGTGAATACAAGTTCTAAATTCTTAATTTCTTTTTTTTACAAAAATAAGGGTTTCTCCTTATTTATAGATTTTGGTTAGGTTGCACCACAAGCCAAGGCCCAAAACTATCAAAGCCCAAAATAGTTAACATTACTAAAATAGGCCCAAGTCGAAATCCTGTGTGAAGGAACCTCCTTCGACAATTAGACACACTATTACAGCTTGACACACACATTATCACAATTCATCTGCTCCTTGTTTCTGTCGAGCTAAACTGTTTCGACACAAGGAATTACAACTCAACAAAATGCAATTTCATTTGTGAATGGCCTAACAATTGAATTAGTGGTCGAGAAGAGCCACTCGACTTGAGACAGAAGTTTGAGAATTTGAATTTATTTTCATTCCTTAATTTTTTATTGCAATCTCCCAAATCATTTATTTGAAATCTCATAGCTTTGTATGCAACCTAATTTAAATTTCTCATGTGCAAATTAATAATTAAATATGTTTTGATGCCTTGGTGTGTTTAAAATTTATTGTGTTTTTGAGTTCCTCATAAAACCTTACACCCATACTAAGTTAAAAATGATTTTCATGTATAAAATGATATTTGACTATAAAGTAAGAATAAATCAAGTCATTATGTTGGTGAATCAACCCAAATAATTGTGTTTATGAATCAACTCAAACACACATGTGAATCGAGAGTCATGAAGAAATGTTTCAAGAAATCTGATTTCCACATTGGTATTTATCTTCTGTCTCCACATGCGTGTCATACAAATTAGTATGTTACATGTATAACTCGTAATAATGGGAAAACAATTATTATGCGGAATTCATATATTCTTGCTTCAAATATAATAATTTCATCACTTGACATTAATTTAGTCTTGTGTCACTGATCTTGTTAAAGAATGACGATTATCAATGGATGACTTTGGTTATTGTTTTGGCTTGAAAGTGAATTTATGCTCATGTTTCAGTTGCATCCTTTTCTTTGTTTGATTGGGATCATGACCGACTTTGGTGCCTTGGTTTTTAAGGGTGAACTCTGATGCTTGCCTTCTTTTGTTCTTTTAGATTCCTGTGTTTATCTCCCTTCAATAAGCTCTTTTTAGAGTGAGGTGTTTAGTGTCTTGATTGTAGTATTCTCAATGGTGTTGTTGAGTTTGTTTTATTTTTTTCACAGTTTTGTTTTACTAGCTACTCACTTCATTGGGGTTTTGCGTTTGGTGCTTTTATTTTTTAGTGCAATACTGGTTCTCTTAATGTATCATTTACTCTTTTTTTTTTTAAATATAATTTGACTGAATTTTGTTTTTTTAACTTGTTTTGTTTGAAATTATCAAAATATATAACAAATGTGTTTTTTTTTTTCTAAAATAGGTATTTAATTCTCTATATAATTGAAATATGATTTAAATATGTCTCAACATTAAACATATATTTGGGCTAAAAATTTCCCCCTAAAAACAACTTAAATAAACAACGATCGTATATTTTTGCTGAATTTTGTTTTAAAATTGTAACACACACATATAATACATGTCTAAAAATACATATTATACATAGTTGTAAAGTTGGTACTGAAATACATAAGCACCTAGTCGCAACATTGCCCAAAAAGAAACTACAACATGACATAATATATACAAGATGTCCAAAAATTAAAAACAAAGAACTAGATCATTGTAGAATGGTCTCAAAATATCCATCGGCACAGCAGAAAGTCATCCAAAATATCAAACAAGGACATCTAGCTATATTTAACGAAGACTATTCGAAATGCTTATAGAAAATGATGGTCAAAACATGTGATAATGAGATTTTACAAGTTACGTTTATCATAGATATGATGTTCCAACATTTTTAATTTTCTATCTATTGACATTCCTTTCAAATAAACTTCAACAAATAAAGATATTTTCGTATATCATACCACTCCCTATCATTGTATTTCTTGATTTATACAAATACTTCTCTAACTAAACAAATAGTTAACTAACTTACTAATAATTCTTTATAATATGTTATCCTAATACCAACACACCCAAGGTGTAATTTAGTCCATTAATTTGGAACATAATTTATTGAACTCTATGTGAAAAAATAATATAATGAGTAAAAAAAGAAGAGCTTATAAATAAAGCACCTTAGACATATATTTTTCAATCAATTACTAATAAAGTAATTTTGAATCAATTAATCAAGAAGGTCAAACAAGTGTATTTAAAAAAATAAACTATGGAGTAGCTCAGAAACCCCAAGTTCAAATGTAAAAGATATAATGTGAATACATATTGTAAAATCACACAAACAACTTCATCAATAAAAAAAGTTAGAATGAATAACAAAGAAAAATAATTTACCTTTTCAACTCCTTCATGGTTAACAGATTTCACTTTCACTATACCTCAAAGTGAAATCATAACTACCCCTCTACTTCAAATGTAAAATATACAATATTTGCATAACCAATTTTGTCAATGGAAGAATTAACTCAATTACAATAAAGGACTACAGCAAAAGCATTTATTTTGCACTTCTTTTGAAACAAGGCGTAAAGAATCTCAAACATGTCATTATTTTTCTGGTAGATTTTTAATCTAAATATTTGTATTTGAATGTAAGTAGCACACAACTATTAGTCTATATATTTGTATTGGCCGCAGCAGCAAAGTACTTTTGAAGAATAATATTCAAAGAGTCTCACAGAATGGCACAAGAAGTATCAAACCCAAAAGGAAACAAAAAACAAATACATAAACATACAAAAAAACCAGCATCGTTCAAAGATTTTTTTTTTTATAAGCAATATCAATTAATAGAGATTAAGGAAATCTCAAACCGAAATAACAACAAACAACAGTCCTATAATACTACAAAAAGTCATAAGGGAACTTGTACCATTCGTACAAGCTACACTTCCTACTATTATGCCTACCTAAAATCAACCAGTTCCAGGAGGAAACTTTAATAGCATTGACAATGTCATCTATATTACATATTTCATCATTGAATAAAATGTTATTTCTAGCTCTTCAAATGTTCCAGCAAGTGATAAACCATATCGAATTCACCGTTTCCGCTTTGCAATGACGATGGAGATACGATAGCCAAGCCTTCGCGTGACTGCCACAATCAACATCCGGAATCCTTCCTATATCCACTCACTCGCATATCTTGCTCCAAATCATCACCGACTTTTGGCAAGAGAAGAAAAGATGATTGAAATCCTCTAGTCCTTGAAAGCAAAGCATACAAACCTTTTCATGATCGTTGACGATAACGTTTCTATCTACCAAGTTCATCCTCGTAGGTAATCTGTCAAGAGCCATTCTCCAAGAAAAAACTTGAATTTTCAGCGGCAAAGCTGTCTTCCACACTAACTCAATCGAATCTGCCACTGATTCCTGTAACTTGTCTAAAGTTTCGCAGGAGCTGATGAAAGAATAAAAAGAATTCACAGTGAAACCCTTAGTGCTATCTAAAGACCACAACCATTCATCCTTAAGATTTAACTACAACTGTTGTGTTTCCAGCAGAGTACTCACATCTCTCACATCAGCCTCCAAGTCTGTGACTCCTTCTGATAATAAATCTCTGGTATTCCAATTCCATGAGCCATGATCCCAAACTTCCATATCACTAACAGCTCTGAACTTGAATTTGTTCATTTGATAAAGCATAAGAAAAGTATCTTTCAAGGTAGAATTAGAGATCCAGCACGACTGCCAGAATGTCGTACTTTCCCCTGCGCCCAATTTATTTACCAGCAAACTACCAAAGGAATCATGGTCTGCATAACCGTCCAAGGAGAATAAGTCCTTCATCCACAAAGAGTCTCTAGACGAGTTTCCAACATCCTTATAGGTTTGCACTTTAATACTCAAATTACCGCATCTCTCGACAAGAATAGGCCTCCAAATCTCATTTCCGTCACACGAGAATCTCCACAACCATTTTGCAAGAAGAGCTCTGTTGAATCTCCCCACATGTTTAATTCCAAGGCCCCCGAATTCCTTCGGTTTGCAAACCGTCTTCCAGCTAACCCATGAAATGTAGTTTTTATTCGAAGAGCCAACCCACAGAAATCGTCTTTGAACTGTTATTATTTCCTTCACAATCTTCTTAGGCATCTTGTAAAAGGACAAAAGATGGATAGGGATATTCGCCAGAACAGAATTTATTAGAGAGACTCTTCCACCAATAGATAAGTTGCGACCAATCCAAGAGGACAATCTATTTCTCACCTTGGTAACAATCAGTTTCCAAAACGAGACACGACGTTGATTACCTCCAACCATTAAACCGAGGAACTTGAATGGGAGGCAACCAGATTTGCAGTGTAAGAAATGTTCAGCTGCCTTAAGCATCCCCTCCTCCATTCCAACCCCATATAGGCAGCTTTTAGAGTAGTTTATTTTAAGGCCTGAAATAAGTTCGAAAGACCGAAGAATAGCTTTGAATGCCCAAATATTGGTAACAGATCCGTCCCCAAATAATAATGTATCATCTGCAAACTGGAGGATGCTAGGAGAAGATGAATTCTGAACTTTAAATTCAGTCAACAAGTTTTGCCTAGCGGCTCTCTTAACCAGGCTCGACAACCCTTCCGCAACTATAGCAAAGAGGAAAGGAGATAAAGGGTCTCCCTGTTTCAAGCCTTTGAACACCTTGAAGTCTTTAGACTGACTTCCGTTGATCAATATCGACAAAAAACTATTGAAAGTTGAGCCTCTCACCCATTTTATCCAGTTAGCTCCGAAACCCATCTTAATAAGCATAGCTTCCAGATACGCCCAATCAACACAGTCGTAAGCCCTCGCGAAATCTACTTTCAGAAGCAAGCACTTCTTCTTAAATCTTTTTGCATAATCAATAATTTCGCTAGCCAAGAGCACTCCATCCATTAACTGCCTGCCAGGGATAAAACCAGTCTGAGATGGCGAAATCAGCTTGTGAATAATCAAACCCAATCTTCTGGCCATCATCTTGGAAATGGTCTTAGATACACAGCTGACCAAACTAATAGGTCTAAAGTCTTCAAACTTTTGGGGATTGTCAATTTTTGGGACTAAAGAAATGAAAGAAGAAGCAAAAACCTTAGGCAATATACCAGTTCTGAAGAATTCAAGAACACAATTGGTGAAGTCTAATCCCACAATATCCCAACAGGTTTTAAGGAAATTTAAATTAAAACCATCCACACCTGGGCACTTGTTTCCATCACAATGAACACTGCATTCCGCACATCTTCAGGCAAGAAGTCAGATTCCAAGAAATTAGCATCTTCCAAATTGAGGCAAACCACCATATCCAAATTACAAAGAAAACCAGACCTCTGAGGTTGACTGAATTTCTTTTCAAAAAAATGTTTAGCCTCTGACTTTATCTCCTCAGGCTCCTCCACAAGCTTACCACCCACCTTAATAGCCATAATCGCATTCGAACGATTCCTAACCTTAAGGGAGTCATGAAAAAATTTGGTGTTGAGGTCACCGTCCCTCACCCATTTAGTTCTAGACTTCTGTTGAATCATACTTTCCTTTAACCTGAATGACTTCCACAACTCTTCCTGCACAACCAATCTCTCCTTAACTGACTCAGCATAAAAGCCATTATCTACAGAAGGCAAATTCATCTCTAAATGGTTCAGAATGTCAACATGATCTTCAATCTTCAGATCTAACCAACCGAAAATATTAATGTTCCAAGTTCTCAGATCAGACTTGAGAGCTTTGAACTTGTTCAGTAAGATGTTACCAAAAGAACCTGAGAAGTGATATGAGTTCCAAGACCTCTTGACGAAAGGTATGAAATCAGTGTGATCGAACCAGCAATTAAAGGATCTAAACGGCTTAGGTCCCCAGTCGACATTATTGGACTTCAACCAAACTGGCCGGTGATCAGAGATGTCTCTATCACCCACAGCTTGACTCTTCAAAAGCAACTTAGAAATGGCAACGTCGTCTACAAGAAATCTATCTAATCTACTCCGACACATGTCATTCGAGTTAAACCAAGTAAACCTGTTTCCAGTCGCCGGTAAGTCAATCAAATTAATGTCATCAATAAAGGCCCTGAATTCCTCTATATCTATACTATTTGCTCCTTGACTACCTTTTCTTTCCACCCTAGATTTTATCGAGTTGAAATCGCCACCAATTATCCAACCACCAAGAGGGTACCTACTCTTTAGAGATAATAAATCACTCCAAAGTTTCCTTTTCTCATTCGCGCCACAAGGGGAATAAACATTTATCACAATTAAGGACTGGTTCTTCCAAGAGAACAAAACACCCAGATATCCTTTACCTCCTAGGCTTGCACAAGTAGTCAGAGATTTTGAATTCCACATAGTTAGAATCCCACCAGAACAACCTTCCGAATTAGAAGCAGACCAATCTACGTCTGAACTTCTCCATAAGCTATGGATCAACTTGTCATCCATCTTCCTAACCTTAGTTTCTTGAAGAAGGCAAAGGTCAGCCTTCCCTTTGAAAAAAATCTGCGATATCCTCCTTCTTTTCAAGGAGCTACAGCATCCTCGAACATTGAAAGAGACAATATTCATGGGCCCCTAGTAGCTACAGCCTTCTTTCTCTCCCTCGCTTCCTTGTCATCTTTCTCCAGGTTCTTAAGGATGTTTATAACCACAACTTCATCCTTGTCACTTTCAACCCCCAATTTCTTCATAGAGTCTCACACTATGTTTGGAGCGCCATCGAGAATTTTTTTGCATCTCGAATTCCCTCTAATCACATCAGTTTCCGTTATAGATTCACAGCACAATAGAGGGGAGCTCGTTTCTCTCGACAAAATTCTTCCAGAACGTCTTGACGTTGTCACCCTCTTAGAGTTGTTAGCAGGAATGTCACTAGGATTCTTCATGGCAGCATGAAGGAGGGAAGAAAAATAAGACGGGGAATACGGAATCTTAACACAATCGTAAACTTCGTGCAGAGGCTTTTTCTTCTTTGACTTGGTCCAGTTCGAAATCCCAATCAACCCTCCAGGAGGACCTGAAATTGGGTCAGAAGTTCCAAGGTCCACAAATAATTCCCCCTTAGATAAATCGTTGTGACCTGTCTCCAAATTAATCGCTCCTTTATCCGGATAATATGATACAAGTCCAGTATTAACCGCAGGTTGAACACACACATTTTGTCCCTCACTACACGCTTCCCCTTCAACTTGTAGCTGTACCCTACAAGTACCAGCTAAAAGAACAGGACTTTGGGCAGGAAAGTCAACATCACCATCAGCTAGAAAACCACCACCTAAGGCCCTATAGCTGCCACTTTCACCATCCTAGAAGGTCTTTTGTAAATGGGTTTGGACACCCCTTTGTGTCCTTGAAATATATTTTGCTTATTAAAAAAAATAAACATAGAAAAAAAAACCAGCATCATGCAAAGATAGGACTCTTCAATTTGAGGACATAAATGTAATGATTATTGTAGATGTAACTATTAGCCACTTCTAGGAAGTAAATGTTATATTTGAAGAAAAGGACAAGTAAAATAAAATTTAAAAAAGAATAGAAGGGAAGTATATTTACAACTCAAAGGAAAGAGAGAAATACTAAAGAGGTAACTAAAATTTAAAAAGTTGCTTTTTATTTAAAATATTCAAATAATTCTGAATACTTGTAAGTTTTTAATTTGACTTTTTATTAAGTGTGTTAAAGAGGCAAACAGAATACATTAATAAACATATAATGACAATTACAATTTTCTGAAGTGACATTTAATAATTGTATTGTTTATGAACTGTGTTTTACGATTCCAGAAGAGCTAACTAGGGGGTGATCTTTATAAATTTATAAAGTGATAAAACCATTTATTACATAGAAGGCAAGAAATATGGCTAAAACTGTAAAGTTTGTTTATGTCATGATTATCATATTTTCCCTATTTTTTACTGCTACAAACATCAAAATTTCTTGTAAGTCATTTATATCCTTTTCAAATTTTCTTATTTAGTTTTTACACAATATTTTAACTAATATAATTCACATTACTTTATCATCTGTTATCCTTACAGCGTTCTATCCTGCTATGCGATGTTCTATTGATTTGGATTGTCCTCCAGATAGGTGTCGGAATACTCTTATACCAAAATGTATCCAAAAATGTTGTAAATGTGTACCGAAACATGATTTTATATTTTTTTAAGTTTGTATTTTCTTTGTTTCAAAATAAATTTTGTTTACTGTTTTTAAACATTAAAAGATATAGTACTATTTATCTCAAGACATTATATTTTTTTACTAAATTAATGTTATAAACATAAAAATGACATTTATTTTAAAATAAATCTTATATGTTAAAATGATGGGAGTGTATTGGATCATTATCCAAGAGAGTGGACAAATTCACTATAAGAATTGTGTTGTCAATTAGCTTTTGTTTTTATTTCCTTATCTAATTTCAATTTTTATGACTTTGTAATCTAAGATGATGGCTATGAAATAAAATAAGGTCTCAATTAATATTACATAGACTGTTTTCTTTATCAATATTAGGTATCAATTCAAGCATTTTTATTTTTCATACATTCATTACTATCTTTCATAATATCTTTAGTATTTAAATCGAAAATTAATTTTTTATGTTGCTTTTGACCCTACATTAACTATCATTTTAACAATTAATATTTTTCTATAACTTAACTTACATTTATTTTAAATTTTAATATGGGATTAATATATTTTTCATATGTAATGATAACATTCATCTTAGAGTCAATGAACCATTAGAAAAACATCGTTTAGAGACTTAAATTTCAGATGCCAAATAATAAAACTACTAGAAAATATGTCTATAGTCGCTATCGGTCACTAAAGTTTGAATATGGTTGCTATTTGTTTCATAACTTTTAATCCGTATGTCCGTTTCAGTCGCCGTTCGAATCGTTGAAAAACTGAATTCATATACTTTTTGATAAAATTAATTTCAATCCCAAAATTCCAACTATTCGATGCAGTAGTCGGGTTTTCGTGTATGTGTTATGTGTTGTACGTTGAAATGATGAATTCGGTTGTGTGTATGCGTGTTGTGGTTGTGGATTGCTGTTGTTGTATGTGTTGGCAGGTATATGCTGCGTGTTGGATAATTGTAGTATGATGTATGAACGTATTGATGGTCATATGCATTTAGTTGTCGTTGTATGTTGTCGTTGTATGCATGACAGGTTGCATAAGTTGTGTGATAAGTCGTGTGCCCATGTGGGGTGTGAGCGTCTTATCGGGATTCTTTGAAATAGAATCATGTTGTTGTTGTTGTTGAGGTGATCGTGTGCCCATGTGGGGGTGAGCGATCACGGATGTCGTGTGCCCATGTGGAGTGTGAACGACTGATATAGAAATTCCGACGGGAATTATGATCATGAAAAGGGGATCGAATTGGTACCACATGCATTGAGTCAAGGCGTGGGTCTCATTACATTGCATTATGTTGTGTTGTATGGTGGATTTTACGGTCGTGTGCTGATGTGGAAGAGTGTGATTTCGTTGAGGTAGTAATGATAGCATGAATTGTGTAATTGGTTAAATGCTTTTATATTTATATTATGCATTTCTTTTGTTGATTGAGAATCTCACCCCTTCTGTTTGAATGTTTCCTCTACGTGGATAACATACAGATAATCAAGATTAGTCCAGATTTGAAGTTAGTGAAGACAGATAATCTCACCCCTTCGTTGTGTCGGCGTCTGCTCTGATGTGTAACACTGGGGAGTTGGAACGCTTGTCGTTATTTGTTTCATTATTTGTTATCGCTCTATTTACTCGGTGATGATTATGTCGTATTAAACATGTTATATTTTCGTTGAACTTCCGCTGCGGTAGTAAAGGTTAATTAAGTATAATTTTAATTGTTGATATTTAAGTGTTACATATCATATGCATGAGCAGGTTATTGTTGAGGGTAATTGTCGCTCCCGGGATTTTCATCCTAGTACAAACGCGAAAGTGGCACCGAAACAGAGTCGCCAGCAATGTGTATTTATCCCGAGAGAGGGAAAGGAAACACCGCATAAACCTGAGGGAAAGGAAAAGCATGGTCTTGCGACCAAGAGAAATGGGTAAGGGAGTCGGTTACGCGAGAGGAAGGTATTAGCACCCCCACGCGTCCATCGTACCCGATGGGATCCACGCTTGCTTGTCTCGATCAAAGGGTGATAGAAAAGGATACTGGAGAAAAAACTAGAAGAAAGAAAGGAGAAAGAACGGAAAAGGAACGAGAAACAAATGTAGAGAAAATAAAAGAAGTGCTCGAATGGGCCCTACCCCACTGCCTACGTATCTCATCGGGAACATGAGAATCAGAGCGACGTAGTTCCCCTCACTAGGGATGGATTGTTTGTGTTTTTTAAGGAACGGCTAACGTTCTAGCTCAGGTGTTGCAGGCTCGCTGGTCCGAGTGCGTTACCATCTTGCAAGAGAACGAGGAGGAGCACGTTCGCACGTTGAGGATGAATGAGGTGAGAAAAGAATTCCCGAAGGAAAGACGTTGTTTGTTTGAAGTCTTTTAGAAATTTTTTTATTTGTTTGCATATGATAGTGTATCTAATTCTCAATCATTGGAATGTGTACATCCTCACATTCCAAGATGGAATGAGTAAGAAAGCACACTAAGGGTGAAGAAGACCCCCACACTTATTTCCAATTATCAAGGTTCAAACACACTAGCATACTTGTGTTTATTAAGTGTTTTTGTTGATTATGAAATGAAGAAATGTTTTTTTCTATTTGTATCTTCAACAAGTATTGCATTTAAGTCCCTCATACAAGATCAAATGTATAACACATTGACCCAAGATGGGCTATATGCTACACATTCTAAGATTATAAGAGAAGACCCCTTTATAATCTTTTCTTTATATGAAAGGCCTAAATGCAATAAGTGCCTACCTTTATTACATATTTTGAATTTTCTTTGAGATGAGAAAAGAGACACAAGAGAGGAGAAAAGGTAAAATCTATGTTATCTTAGACTCAATCCTAATTGATTAGTTAAGGGAGTGATCCTAATGGTTTGTGAGGTTTCAAAACCTAAAATCTAAAGAAAGAATGAATTAAACAACTCACTTCTAAACTAGAAGATGAATTGTAATTCAAAAGGGAAAGTAATGAGTTATTAAAAGAAAGCACATAAGTGCTTAACAAAACACAAAATGGAATTGTAAAAGATGAAGGGATATAAGTTTGAATGTGGATTCCTTATCCACACTCAATTACAACTTACCAAAGCCCCTACATGGTTAGTAAACATGTATAAGAAGTATAAGAAGTAAAAAAAACATTTAATGCACCATAAAACTCAAAAGAATTAGATGAGAAATCAAATCCTATTAGTCACAATCAGAATGTATATCATATGGAAAGCAAATGATCATTATCATGCAAGTCCAAGTGGATAGGCAACAAACATCATCCATGACATTAGAACATGCTACCATAAGAAAAGGGAGAATGAAAGATGAAAAGAAATGAAAAAAACATGCATGAATGGAACATGTAATCTAAGGATCAGAAGTGAAATGAAATGAAAAATGATTCACAAACATCTCACAAATGTGCATGCATAACACATCAAGACATTTAAGAAGTGATAGAAGAAGTAGAATTGAAATGGAAGTCCAAAAAAGGAAAGTGCAAACACAACATGTTAAAGGTGCACAAGGTTCAAATGATAATCAACATGCAAAGATGACATATAATATGTATCAATGACCTATTATGTCACATGAATGGTTCACCAAATATGCAAATGGTCATGCAAGTATGTACAAAAGAAATCATGTAAACATGCACAAAAGTTAAGATGATATGACATGTTATTATGCTTCAAAGGTAATGCATTAAACAAAAATTAAATGAACTCAAGGAAATTAAGCAAGCATGGTTTAAAGATACACAAATCAGAATTGAATCATATACCAAAATAACATGCAAGAAATCAAGGCAAAAAGGCTTTATACAATGTACTTAGGTCAAGTTGGATACACATGCAAAGTAATGCAAAGATGGACATCTAAACATGTCATGAAATGATCTAAAAAATAAAATGAAAATCATAGGACATACTTCAAGATGTTAATGACTTAATGCAAAAAGAAGCAAATCAAAACTATTTTTAATGATCAAGAACAAAAATACACAAAATCATGTACCACATTAAGAATGCACACAAAAGAAAATCAAAGAAAATTGTGGAACAGGGGCAAAAATGTCATAAAATCAGAAAATAAAATCACCAAAAATTTTCTAAATGTCTTAATGATGTTCATGAATTTTTGTGGAATTTTATGATGATATTTGATATTTTTAAAAATTAAAAAGCAAACATGTATGAAAATGAAGAAAATAAAATGAAATGAAATGAGGACTGGGGGTGTAAACATAGCAAATATTAGTTCAATATGATTTGGGCTTTTAAAAAGGGAGGTGTGGCTAGCAATCTGGTTAGGTCCATTTACGCGCATAACACATTAACTATCATGGTCACTCGGTCAACAAGAGTCAAATCATTCACAACCATCAGATCAAGTCAAGGTCAAGCCATGGTCAAAGTAATTGGAATCAACGCACACGCATGCATGAGCACCCTTACTATCATGTACCATGCCACACACCGTTTAAATGAAATCAGAATTAAAGCCACGTGACATGCACATGAATTTTAATGCGCTGGCACCTTTTCAACCACACGATCATGCAAAATGAACGGACACGATTAAAACCTACATAAACCCTAGTCATCAAACTCACCGGCCGGAGAGGGCCTCCGGTCACCTTCTCCGGCCAACAGCCACCACCTGCAACTCTCACATCTCACCAAAACGCACAATCTGTATACCAAATTAAAGCTGGACTAACGTAGATCACGAATTCAACACCATTATTCACATATCACACATACACATGGAGAACAGAGTAGATTAAAGCAAGCCCTAGATTTTGTAACTAAGCCTTTAGGAGGCCTATCCACTAGCCGGTTTGAGCAGAGCTTCTAGCAAGCTTAAAGCACCAAAAATAAGTGAAAATAACCAGAGATCGTGCAATTTAATTTCAAGAGTTCAAACCTAAAAGTGATGGAGCTTTGAATACACAAGAGTACCAGAGGAAACTGCTTCTTGCTCAAGCTTTGCCTGGCTAAATAAAGGCTTAGGTGTAAAAATAGATGATGATTCAATGAAGTTGCAATGTATTTTCTTCAACAATCCAGAGCTGCTTCAAGCTTAATGATGATTGAAGATGAAGCTTGAAGAATGAATCAGAGGAGAATGAGAAGAAACTTCGTGCACCTTGGAGAGAAAGAACAGAGATGAAGGGAGAGAGAGATTGAAGTGTGTTGGAGTGAAATGTGAAAGTGAAAACTGAAAAATGAAAATGGAGTATGTGATTTTCTTTTATAGTGTGAGCTTACCACGGTTTAATGAGTTGAGTTAGGGTGAGTCAAGGTGGTTAACTGAGTCCACCCTAACTAACTGAGTCAAGTTAGTTAGGGGGCGAGTGATCAAGGCTGGGTTATGGTGAGGTTAAGCTTATGACAGTTATGGTGAGGATGAAGAGTGAAGCTTGGAATGGTAGGACTGTTGTGGCAGAAACTTGCTCAACAAGTTGTTCTCTCCATTTTCATGCAAGGCACGTGATACTAAACATTATGTAAGTGATGTGTGCTTGGTCAAAAGAGGAAACCGTAGTGAGGAAGTGTTTGTAGTGTGTGTGAGCCAAATTATGCAACATGCTATCAATGTATCAGTGCCAACATAGGGCTGTTCATAGGTGAAATACTCTCCAACCATTGAACCATTTGATGAGATTTTGGGGTCTTTGGAAAGAGGACACATTGTAGCACAATGTTGGTTTGAAAATTGAAGTGAAATGGTGCCTCAAACATGTATAAAAATGACCATCAACAGATGGAAAAGGAACTGGTACATATGCGTGCAGACTTGTGGCATGGCATGGCAAGCTGGCCTGTGGATTTTCAGCATTATCACCATGACTTTGGACCAAAATATCTCCACCATAACTTGATCAAATGGGATTTTGTCCAACATGAACATTGAAGGTGACATTTCAATGAACAACTTTCATGTTGAAAACTTTTCCATTTGAAGCTTTTATCTTGATGAAAAGTGAATGAACATTTGGCCCACCAACTGTTTGAGGAAATGATGTGCGCGTGACCTGAAAATTCTTGGTCATGACATGGTTTTTGCCCTACTTTCCTCCAACTTTGATCCATCATATCTCCCTCAATTTTTATCCAATGAAGATGTTCTACACATGGATTTGAAGCTCAAAGCAAGATCTTTTGTTGTGGCCGAGTGGAATTTCCATTTGAGGCTTCAATTTTGAATGGCCTTGGTTCAAACTCTGATGCATAATGATCCAAAATTACTATTTTTGGAAACCCTTCTTCATCCAAAAATGGCAACTTTCCACATCTTGATTTTTTCATGATTCCTTTGGAGTTTTTTAATCAAATTTTGTACATTGGTCACATATAACATGAATTTCATGATTTTGGGCTCAAAAAGTCAAGAGTTGACTTTTTCCTCTGATTATTTGACTTGGCCGCAAATTTCCTATTTTTTATCTTTCTTCCAATTGAACCACTTCTAAAACCAATTGAGAGGTAATTTTCCACATACATACACTTAAGAACATGTAGAATACCATGACATCAAGTTTTGTCCAAAAAAATCAGAGATTCCCTGATTTTATTGTAAACCCTAATTTTGGTGCCCACCTCCTAGGAGAAAAATGTGCAGCCTTCAATTTCAAATTCCTCAGAGTATGTTGTGTATCCCTTTAAAGGATGATGAGATATGCCACTTGAGATTGATTTTGGATCAATGAGCTATCTATTTTGAGGGTTTTCCTTCAGTTTTTTGAACCTCTTGCATGTTGAAGTATGTATTGCTTCAATCTCCCATTGAATCTCACTCTCTTGAGGTTGTGGATAATCAAAGGAGATAATATGAGACATGAGAGACCTCTTGGCTTGCCTTGAGGCAACTTGATTGACCTTTCTGTGCCTTGAATGGTTCCTTGATTGTCCACCTTTCACCTGATCACATGCCTTGATGGTAAGAGGGATGCTATGCTTCATTTTTCTATGTTAAATGCAATGCAATTATGAGATGGATATGATATGATATATGATAATGCCATGCTATGATGTAAAAAAAGAGAGAGCAAATTTTGGGGTATTACAGCTGCCCCTATTCAAACACTGTAGACCTGAATGCCTGAAAGCGATTGCTTTCAGACTTTCAAGGTATATAGTGATTGAATACCAAATATAACAAAAAATTTGCTCTGGATGATGAAGAAGAAAAGGGATATAAACTCAACGAAACTGCTGGATTGAATCTTCAATGAACGTTGTCGGAGAGATCTGTCTTTTGAACGATGCAAGACGACTACTGGCTTGCCATACTGTCGACGGACTTTCAACAATGTCTTTTTGAACGACGCCAGATGACTACTGGCTTGCCATACCGTCGATGGACTTTCAACAACGTCTTTTTGAATGACGCCAGGCGACTACTGGCTTGCCATACTGTCGATGGACTTTCAACGATGTCTTTTTGAACGACGCCAGGCGACTACTGGCTTGCCATACTGTCGATGGACTTTAGCTGCTCTGCCAATCTGTCGTTGGACTTTTTGCCAAACTGTCGTTGGACTTTCACCAATTTGTGTTGGATTTCTGCCAATTTGTCGTTGGACTTCTGCCAAACTGTCGTTGGACTTTCACCAATTTGCTGGATTTCTGCCAATCTGTCGTTGGACTTCAAAGATTACCAAACTGGCGTTTGGGATCTCAAACTTGCCATCTTCAGATGGACTTTTGCAGCTTTTACCAAACTGTCGTTGGATTTCAGTGCTTACCAAACCGGCTTTGGAAGCTTTGCCAAACGGTCACTCCACCTGCTGGAATAACATGAACAAACTGTACGCCTGCCAAAAATAAATTGGACTTTGGATTATAAATGAACACTGCTGAGAATTACACCATCTGCTGGGTAATATCATATGTTGACACCTTGCTGAAGGAGAGATTCTGTCGATCTCTTTAAACCTTGCTGGGGAAATTACCGCGACTCGACTGGGGAGTATAACAGACAAGATTCAATGCTGAACTCTATGGGGGTACCATTACCAGAGATACGACCTTGCTAGGGATCAGGGCTGCTCCGCCGGGGACATGCAAATCTTGGTTGAAAGACAACCCGCTGCAACATGCTAAGAAAGAGCCCCTATAGATCTGTTAGGGAAACCCAAAGTAATTCCTCGGTACTCTGCTGAGGAAGAAGACTGTCGAGCTTAGGATAAATGTCACAGTGCCCCATGTTGGGCAAACTTTCCCTTTGACGACTCCGCTGGGGATAATGAGTTTACAACACACTCTGCTAGAGAAAACTGCTTTAAAGCGTCTCTTGTTGGGGCTGCCCTTCGAGAGGATTTTACAGAAGACCAAATGTCCTCAAACTCTACTGGGGATTATAGATCGGGAATATCTTTTGCTGGGGAGATAACATGCCCCATGCATGGGATGGTCAATAACTCCGCTGGGGACTATTCTTTGACAAATTTCACATGCAGAAACCTGCGGGAAATATGACACCACCACTCGCTGGTACATCCTGCCAAGAGTAAACTCCACAAGGGATGTTAGTACTAAAAGTTTCGTCTCTTAAGAGGATTTTATAGAAAACCAAGCATTTTCAAACTCTTATACGAACACTCTGCCTTGAACTACCCTTCACATCGTCTGCAAGGTACTGGAGAGTTGACACTCGTTATTTACCTGGAACGTTCACTGCATTAATAACCGTTATCAACACAGAAAAAATCCATCTTCGACCACCGTTGCCGTCACGAAACTCGGTGGGAACTCTTGAATGGAAGAATCGACTTAATAAGATACAACAGTATCAAGTCATAGCAAATATCTGCTCGTGGTTACGATCATGCTGTTTGGATCGATCGTGCTCCTTACCTGCAACAGAAAAAGAATATGCACATGCCCCAGGATATTGCGTGGTCTTTTGAGTCCACCATCCAAGGTTGTCCAACAAGCAAAGTAATTTCAATTGTCTTTGTGCATGTTTTTGCAAGGCCCAGATATTTTCAAAGTAACGTTTTATTATCAAAAATCGGACGTTTTTGCAAACAAAACAGTAAAATGAAAATAAGAGCTCGTGACTGAATATTCAATTTTATTGATGAAATGCCAAAAATTGGCGAATTTACAATCAGAAGCAAACCCCTGAAAGAGGCGATTGCCATAAAATTGAGAAAAGAAATATATCCTAATGATAATGCGGAAATTGGATTCCAACTGATTTCTGATTCTGTTATAGCCAGTATGTATTCCAACTCTCTTGATTATCTTTGCTTTCAGAAGCTTGTGGTCCGACCAATTCCTCCTTTGGAATTTTGCCAGTTCGCTGAAGAGTAGAGAACATACAGATTAATTCAGACTGCAGTCATTCGCTTTAATCCCTCTTTTGCGTGGATCGCCTTTTCAGGTTTTCAATCCACCGGGATACCCTTTTTTGCCTAAGTTGCCCTTTTGGGTTTTCAACTTACCGGGTGTACAATTTTTTCAATTATATCCCTAATTTTTGCCCGAACCTTTATTCTGTTTTTGGTTCGCCGGGATGCCCTTTTTTGCCTGGATTCCTTTTTTCTTTTATCCAGCGGGTCTCTTTATACAAATTATTTTTTAACTGCATCTGAATTAACAGGGGATGAAAAGTCTTCACCATCCATGGTTGTCAGCAAAAAGGCTCCACCTGAGAAAACCTTTTTAACCACGAATGGACCTTCATAATTAGGAGTCCATTTGCCCCTGTGATCTGTACTCGGAGGAAGTATTCTCTTGATTACCACATCCCCGACCTTGTAGACTTGAGGTCGAACCTTTTGATCGAATGCCCTCTTCATTCTGCGCTGGTATAGCTGGCCATGACATACTGCTGCCAGTCGTTTCTCCTCAATAAGGCTCAGCTGGTCAAATATGGCTCGTACCCATTCAGCTTCATCCAGCTTAACATCCATCAATACTCGGAGAGAGGGAATCTCCACTTCTATCGGTAGAACTGCCTCTATACCGTATACAAGTGAGTACGGCGTTGCCCCAGTGGACGTGCGGACTGATGTTCGATACCCATGCAAAGCCAATGGTAACATCTCATGCCAATCTTTGTACGTGACAACCATCTTCTGCACAATCTTCTTGATATTTTTGTTGGCCGCTTCGACCGCACCATTCATCTTCGGGCGGTACGGAGAAGAATTGTGATGCACGATTTTGAACTCCTGGCATAGTTCAGCCATCATCTTATTGTTCAAATTAGAACCATTATCAGTAATGATTCTTTCAGGAACTCCATATCGACAAATGATATCTCGTTTCAAGAAACGAGCCACTACTTGCTTAGTGACATTGGCATAAGATGCTGCTTCAACCCATTTAGTGAAGTAATCAATGGCGACCAAGATGAAACGATGGCCGTTTGAAGCAGTAGGCTCAATTTTCCCGATCATATCAATGCCCCACATTGCAAATGGCCACGGAGAGGACATGATACTCAACGGATTGGGAGGAACGTGCACTTTATCTGCATAGATCTGGCATTTGTGACACTTGCGTGCATACTTGCAGCAATCTGACTCCATTGTCAACCAATAATACCCCAATCTCAATAATTTCTTAGCCATCGCATGTCCTCCGGCATGGGTACCGAAAGAGCCTTCGTGCACTTCAATCATCAACAGGTCTGCCTCGTGTCTATCCACACATCTGAGCAGAACCGTGTCAAAATTCCTTTTATACAACACGCCATCTTTGTTCAAGAAGAAACTACCAGCTAGCCTTCTTAATGTCTTCTTGTCATTGGAAGATGCCCCAGGCGGGTATTCTTGATTTTTCAAGAAGCATTTGATGTCATGATACCAAGGCTTATCGTCAGACACTGCATCAACCTCAAACACAAAAGCAGGCCTATCAAGACGAGATACATCAATCCTGGGTACAAAGTTTCAACCGTGCACTTTGATCATCGAAGATATAGTGGCCAAGGTGTCTGCAAACTTATTCTCATCTCGGGGAACATGGTACAACTTGACAGTTGTAAAGAATGTCAGCAATCTTCTCGTATAATCTCTATACGAAATCAAATTCTGCTGATGTGTGTGCCAAGTTCCCTTTACTTGATTGATTACCAGTGCTGAATCACCAAAGATATCGAGGGTCTTAATTCGTAAATCAATAGCCTCCTCAATCCCTAGTACGCAAGCTTCGTATTCTGCTTCATTGTTGGAAGAATGGCATCAACAGCAATTGAAATCTCAAGCGGGTACGTTTTGTAGAGCTTCAATGGACCTTCGTTGACTGCATGTTTGTAGTGTATGGTAGTTATTTGTTTTTTGTTGAAACACAGGTCTTCGTCAGAATCGGAAATGGATGAAGAATTCATCCAAGCGACATTAAAAGCAATGTGCGATGAAGCTAGTGGTGGGAGTTTTGGGAAAAGAGTTGCTGGAAGGAGGAAGAAGATACCGACTGGTAATCATCGAGATGGAAAGACCGAAAAGGATCCAGGATCGGTTCGATAGGAAGGAGCGGGAGAAAGGAATCGAGAATCCGTGGTCGTTAGAACCCAACAGTTGAGGTATATTTCCTTAATAGATCATTGCATGCACGGTTTTTTTTTTTAAAAAGTGAAAGAAGAAAGTTTGAGTCGTTTACTGCACTTTTGAAATGGTGTTTTAGTTGTTGTATATGTTGCACATGTTAGAGTTTTAATACTTTCTGATTTGTTTCAGGAATGAATCAATTAGGATGGCTAAGAAAGAGTCGTTGCGACAGAAGGCACTCCAAGTCGATGTTGCTGGGAAATCGGAGACTGATCACAAACGATTGAAGTTGGAAGATTATAAAGGCAAAAGCAAATCAGGGTAAACAATGTCATAGATTGCATTGGGGGTGGATGTTTGCACATTTAGGATACAACTGTGTAAACGGTGGAAATAATCAAGATTTCTTGAAATTGATATTGTCTTAATAACTTCTAATAAACTGTTCCAAATATCAGGTGTGGAGATGTCGTAGCAGTTAAAAATGTAATACCTCCCCGACAGCATGTTTTGAGAATCGGTGTTGCGTCGAAGTCAATTGTTGAAAAAACGGGTTCAAGAATGGAAAGAGTTGGCGGGAATAGCACGAAAGGGTAATGTTCTAGGAAGTATTAGGAAGTAATATATACTTTGTGTGTAGAAGTTGTTTTTGATGATAGGCGTGTAGTTGGCATAGACTCGAAATAGCCTTTCTATGTAGTTGAATGAATATCAAATATATATGAGAATAAATATATTGGAAATGATGTTATTGTATGTGTTTAAAGTATTTGACTTTGGGTTACCTCTCTAGTGTTTTGCAAAAGTCATGTGCTGCATGTTAGGATGTTGTAATACAATTGAATCCACTGTAGGAAACAATCAATTCGGGATGCTGAAAGACATACAACATTGGTAGACAGGGCATTAAAATGCGATGTGGCCGGCAACTCAGAAGCTGATCCAAAAAGTTTAAAGCCTCCACATTATAAGGGAAAAAGCAAATCACAGTATGATTATTGATATTTAGCATTTGGGTTTTTTGGATGAATTTGTGAATGTGTTATAAACATATAATAGTGAATTTCAAAACGCAGGGATGGAGAAATTTCTCTAATTCCTCCCCCACTGAAGGCTTTCGATATCGGTGTTGCTTCTACCCCAAATGTTGGAAAAAAGGGATCAAAAATGAAAAAAGTTGGAGGAAAAATCATGAAAGGGTAAATTATTAGAAATTGTTAGCAATGAATATAAATATGTTTCGGCTATAAGTTGTTTTTGCTGCTACGTTTTTAAATGTGGTAGATTCGAAATATACTTTTATGATGGTGGTCTAGTTTTATATTTAAGACTTAATAATGCTGCTGGTTGAAAATATGCAGAACTTTTAAATATACATAAAGGTTATATGAAAGAATGATTTTTTGTCTTAGGTTCTGACTTTGAAATATTAATGTATTGCAGAAACGATGTTCTTCGAACTGGAAAACCATTATCTCAAACATGAAATGGACTGAAGTTTGAATCCAGTTATCATTCAAAGCTAGTACAACAATGTTCAAACATTGGAGAAGTCCATGAAAAAAGAATGGCGAGGTATGAAGTGTTTCATTGTAGGCAAAACAGATGCACTTGTATTATTGAACGTTAGAATGTTGATATATAATATGTTGTGTTACAATAGTAATGTATATCATGTTGTGCTTAAATGTTGAAGTCACTACGGTTTAGTAACAGTAAGTGATTTCAATAGGGTACACAATAGTTTTGTAAACCATATTAGTAGTAATTAGTTGTGTCTACATGTTTGAAATGCAGGCAAGAGAAACTAATGTTCTTGGAAAGAGAAGAACTGTGGCAACTTCGTTTAAGGTTGGCGAAAGCTTTCATGGACCCGAATATTAATAAGCACAGCAGTGATTCCGAATATGAAAATGAGGAACATTCTGAAGATGAATATTTTTGGGAAAAAGAAATCACTGGTGGTGATGTTGCTGGTAACCAAGTTTTGGTAAGTTAAATTTAAAAACAAAAACAATTTTATTTTGTTGACTGAGCTGTTGGATTGAAAATCTTTGTTCAATGTTCATAGCATTTTCCAAGAGAAATAACAAAAAACTGCCTCTACTGGAATAAAAAAGCCATCGAGTTTATTGATGATGACACTGGGAAGAGCTACTATGGGGAGGTTCGTTGTGCAAAAAGACACCAAAAGATATTTAAGAAAGAAAAGTATATCGGTAGTGGTTGGTATGAGTATTCCAAAGCGAAGAAGCTTAAGAAAGGGAATAAGCTTGGATTTTCGATAACATCTCCGCCATATGAGTTGTATGTCTCATTGCTTAACCGTTGACCAAAAATTGGGAAAGGCAGTGTACTAAGTTATGTTTTGGAAAACAATATGGTGTATTTTGTTTATTTTGTTGATGGCACTTTTTATATTTACCGTTATGCTTATGGATCTATTTTGATTTCGGTAGCATGTAAAGTAATTCTCATTTTGTTTGTGGTACTTGTGCATTACCGCAGAAATACGTAATGGTTTTCATGAATGTTATGTATGAAATCGAAACATATTTATGAAACCTTCAGTAATGTTTTGTATGAAACGTTGAGGTTATGGTATGTGTAGTCTTATATGTTAAGCATGTTAAGATCTAAGTTTAGGAATAGTGTTAAAAATGTGAAGCATTTGTGTAAAAAAAATGTTGCCACTTAATGAATAGAATTGTGACTGGGAATAACAAAACCATAAGAAATTGATGTTATGAATTAAGGAACCATGTATGCATCAATAAGGCCAGAGTATACGGTGTAATTTTCATTTAAGGTGTAAACCAAATGTTTATAATACTGACCATGAAGTTTAAAGAATTAAAATAAATGTGACCAAAATTAAAGTCTAGAATTGAACACATCAAAAACTTGTACGAAATCAAAAAAATTAGACGGAAGGGTACATTGCACTGTCACCCATAAACTGAAGCAAAACATAAGTCCGACATCAAACCAATGGCGACTGCAATGTCCAAACCACCGCCACAGTAAAACAGAAAAAAAATAGTTTGATAGTGTATGAATTGAATATTTTAGATACAGAACATAAACAATTAATTGATCAATGAGTTGTACCTTTTATAAGTTATGGAAAACTTCTTTGTAAACCACATTTGTTGTTGATTGTTTTCCCATATTTTGTTCATCATGTACCAAAATTTTGATTCCTGTTTTAGAGGTCACCCTTGAAATAGCAACATAAATTTGGCCATGGCTAAAAACGTCCCGAGGCAAATATAATCCAACCCAATCAAGAGATTGACCTTGTGATTTGTTGATGGTCATAGCATATGAAACAATGATTGGAAATTGTCTTCTATTCAATTTAAATGGCCAACGTGACTGTGATGGTGACATATCCATTCGTGGTATGTAAATGATATTTCCATGACATTTAACACCCATTATCCGTGCCTCAAGTACATGATTTGCCATTTTTGTCACAACTAAACGTGTACCATTACACAAACCATCAAATTGATCAAGATTCAGCATTAACATAATTGGAGTTCCAACCTTCAATTTAATGTGATGTGCGGGGAATCCTGAAGTTCTTAGAGTGCTAAGAAATTCAGGACTTAACAGTTCGATTACGTTTATGTCATGTATTTCAGATCTGTCAATTGAGTTGGAGCTATAGTAGTCTCTTGAATCACCTAAAATGAATGAAACAATTAATGTTGTATAATTTACAAAGTTATATAAATTATGTACTTTATGTGGTAGATTATTCCTTTAAGAAAAAGGATAAATGAAAACATGTACCTGGCATTAGAGCAAGAACATGATCATTGATTTGATCAACTGTTTCAATTGTTGCTGCTAGAATAGCTCGACTCTTAAGATAATCATATGAATGATAGTTTTCCAAAAATAACGGATATGTACTAAGCACGATAGCCTCTATTGGATCTTCAAAGTCTGATATTAATATATCTGGAGGTATATCAAAATCCGCATATCCGTCGTTTGGCTCATTAATTTTTCCCTCACCAAGATTCAACAACCATTTTGAAAAATGTTCGATTTCAAGGCATTCCGTTGGATTTTTACCACTTTGAAGTCTCAGATTTTTCGTAAGTGTAAGAACCTCACACTCATTCCAAATGTATGACGCATTTAAAGCACTATGTACAATATCTGAATGTGTTCCTCTTGGTACAACTGGTAGAATTTGTCTAAAATCACCTCCAAAAACAATGACCTTCCCACCAAAGATGGATTTAGAATTAGGATGCTTACCCATAATGTCTCTTATTATTCTATCAAGAGCCTCAAAAGTATGTTTGTGAGCCATTGGTGCTTCATCCCAAATTATTAACTGTGTTTGTCTCAACATTTCAGCAAGGTCATCTTTCGGTTCAATATTACAAAGAGAATTTTCTAAAGTAGGTACTGGAATCTTGAACTTTGAATGAGCCGTTCTCCCTCCAGGGAGCAAGAGTGCCGCAATACCACTCGATGCAACGGTTATAACAATTTGATGTTTTGATCTCAAATAACTTGAAAGAGTTCGCCACATAAATGTTTTCCCTGTTCCACCATGTCCTTGCAAGAAGAACACCCCACCTTTTTGTTTGGTTACAGCCAAGTTGATTTTATTAAAAACCAAATTCTGTTCATCTTAAAAGAACAGAAAAAACACAACTTTAGTTTCCGCTTGGACACTGTTGCAATGACATTCCATGTACAATATATACGATAAACATTAATATAAGTATGGAATATTAAGTATGCAATAGTATAAATGGAAACGTAGGCATGAAGTCGTGTTTACTGTTACAGTTGGAATATTTCAGTCGTGGAACAATATATATTGAAGTCGTGGAATATATTTTGTAGTCGTGGAATATATTAAGGTGGTGGAATATTGCATGGCATAATAATAATAAAAAACTGGTATGTAATATTACAATTATTGTTTTTGTTACAGCATGTTACATCATTAATAATAAATAAGTGTTGGGTGAATATTAGTTTAGTTACAGCATGTTGTAATAAGTATAGATTGTCATGTATGATAGCCATGCCTAAAAATAATTAATGGTATGTAAGGCTGTAACTTAATACCTGTTAGTGATGCAAACAAAGATGCGAATTCTATTTTAAGTGCAGAAACATCATAATTACATTCCTCATAAACCAAACGATTACCGAGTTGTTCTAAGACATAACCATTTGGATATGGAATTGGTTTGAAATCCTTCAAAGTCCGCCTATTTCCTTGCAATATCTTTTCAATTTCAAGTAATGTCAGATTCTGAATTTCTTCATCACATAACTCAAGATCTGTAATAATAAGCTAGATTTAATTAGCATTATTTGGACATAACAAAATTGCTTTCTAAGTGTACACAAAACTAAATATGTAATGCATAAATTGAAGTTTAATTAACCTTTACCTGAATTGGAAGATTAACTTCGTTGTTCATGTAAAATCCCATCAGATAACAAAATCCAAGTACTATTCCATACATGAGCTGGTCTATTGACGGCACCCGACAACAACATAATGACAAATAATTTTCTCAAGAATCCCCCCGAACCCCATTGACTTGCTTCTTGAATAGCCAAAATAAATTCCTTGTCATCTTCAAGGAATCCCATTGCAAAGCATGCATCTCTAAAAGTAAAGTATTGTGTATCACCAACTTTTTGAATGTTCTTGTAAGTTGTTGGTCCTTTTACAACCGCTAGCATCATCCTCAAATAGAATAACTCACCTGTTGTAGGTGGAACCCAAATCAAGCGGCCTATTGTAAAACCTTTTTTCCTTGGTTTCCAACATCTATTTCTTTTATCATAAACAAACTTATATACAAACTGACCATATGTAAGGGTTCTTGCTTCTTCAAACTTTTCATTTGCAATCAACCAAGCAGTAAACATGGATTCGATTACACTTGCTTTTTCAATGACGTTTTCCATCGTGGCATGGTCGGTAAAAAAAACGGCTTTCTCCCCAACTAAATGGTAGAACATACGTTCCACAGCCGGTTTGCGTCCATGAATTTTAAAAGAGAAAATTCTCCAACATGCCTCACTTGGTGAGACATACCGACAATCAAGATACTGTTGAATTTCATCTATAGCCCCTCCTGAATTTGAATTTCCTCCTTTGGATTGGACAATTGATGCCGTAATTCTATCATAGCCTTTGTGAATATATTTGAATAAGTACTTTATGGCCGAGCATTGGTTGCACCATTTCATATTTATGTGTGCTTGAAAATTCAACAACAACCTTGTGTTGTATGGCACAACATACCTATTGTCAAGGGTAACTCCATTTTTCACCACGGTTTTAGTGTTTGACCTTCTTCTATATTGAGGGTAACCATCTTTGTCAACAATTGTTGTCTCATTGAATTTTTTTGGAAAGAATTTTGAACATTTCCTATTTTTCATGCATGGTGAAGATATTCGCGCCAATCCGCATGGACCATGAATCATATGTTGCTTCACCAAATTATACAGCCTTGGATGTAATTCTGGATCATGTATTTCGCAGGATATGATCTTGTCAATATCAGAAGGGTTCGGGTACTTACTTTGAGGATGCAAGAATATTAGTATGTGGGCATGTGGTAGCCCTCTCTTTTGAAACTCAATTGTATATATGACTGTTAAGGAATTAAATAGTTAGAGCAAATTTATAAACATGTAAGTAATGGCAAATTTATAATGCATAAAAGTAACATTAATAAAAGTTAGAGCAGATATTTTCTTGTAGTAAATTGGTTTGTAATATAGCAGAGGTGTATTTATTATTGAAAGCAAAGTCTAATGCAGTAACTGTGACAATAATTGGAATGCAGAGGTTTATTTCTTATTAAAAGTTAGAATGCGACAATAATTGGAATTGAATTGCAATAACTTTGTCCACATGCATGCAACAGTAACTAAAGTGGCTTTTATAAATTAGGTGCCTTTAGAATAACAAGTATGGTGGTATGTACAGTCACGTTACAAAATGGACTTTACACGTGTATACTGACAAATATACATTTACAGATCCAGTGGGTGTTATGACATCCTTTGGTCATGTAAGTGACCATAACATGTGACAGGTCGTCTAGTCACAATGCAAACAATGGATTTGCAAAAAATAAAACAATAATACTTACATGCTAAAGACCTTTCCAAGAATATGCCGGCATGTAATATCAACCATCAACTCGTCAAATTTAATTTTGAACACCCGCGATACAATATCTGGACGATCGTGCGGCTTTAAATTATATTTTGCACATTCTCTCACAATTTCTGGCCAATTAGGATTACAGGTGAAAGTCAAAAACAAATCCGGAAACCCAACTGTACTTGAGATAGCCATACCATCGAAATATAATTGATCCATATATCTTTTTCTTCCAACAAATGAAGAAGGCAAGACAACTCTTTTTCCACTTTTCACAGTTGTGTTTTGTTCGGAGTTTCTTTCATTTTCCTTTAATTTGTGATATTTTCCAACTCTCAATTTAGATTGATTTTTCTTAACCAATTAAGTCTCTCGGTTTCCATCATTGTGTATCCATCCACCAAAAATTGATGAAATAACCTTCTTGATGTAAGAAGAGTTTTAGTTTTAGATTTTCTTTCTTGCAATCTATATGAAAGCCATTCCATAATTGTTTGCCGATTCCTTTTATTGACCTCAACATCACCTTTGTAAGCATGTAGAATATTATCCCTGTATCCGTCCTCCCCATATGGGAATAACAGGGATATTGAAACGCAAGGTAGCTAGGATGAAACTCATCAATTCTTTGCAAATTGCCACCACGTTCTTGAATGATAATATCTCGCTTGGTACCTGAGTCAACATCACCAACTATTAACGCAGCCACTTCAGAAATTGTAGGCTTGTTGTATACTTGACCATCGGTCTGACGGTCAGATATGAGCCTAAGTTTTAAATCTTTCACGTTTAGATTTTTTAGCATATCATGTTCCATTCTAAAAGCCTTTGCAAGAACATTATTATGGTCCAACATCTCATTCAGTTTGGCTACTATGGACCTGTCTAAGTTTTTGTTGTCCCTATTAAAAAAATTACAACAATAATGTTATAAAAACAATTGTTAAAGACTTAATAAATTTATAACAGTCTTGTTAAGTTCTATAAAATGGCCTCACCTAAAACATTCGATGCGATTGTCAATTTCGTTATCAGTATCGAAAATATACAACTGTGCATATTTAGGTGGCTGTCTAATCTCTAGCAGCAGTGTACCGATTCTATGGCATACCTGCCCATGAAGCCTTAAGGTAGGTGGACCACCACCCTTGCTAAATTTGGTGTCAAATTTCATGCCAGGCGATGTAAAAGAAAACATTGCATTATACATTCTTGTGTTGGACTGATAATTCTTTCCACCAATAGTTGTAGTGTCAGATAAAAGTTGTTTAAGCAAGAGTGGTGGGTCATCAAGCAGAGGCAGTTTGACCTTCCCTCCATGACAGTAGCGTGAGAATGTCGGACACGTCGTATTCCTTGACTTAGACATTCTTTCACCATACCACATGCAAGCAAAGCAAAATTGACACTTCCAAACCGGGTCGCCAATATCTAAGAATTCTGTTGATGCATTAAATGTTAGACATATCAAGCACATACAAAACTACGTACTTAATGGAGAAGTCATTAAATTTCTTATTTATCCGCGACTTAATCAAACAAATCCATAGTGTAAACAACAAACCTTGAAGGTGGTCATCCACCGAATAATCATCAGCACCATCGACGTCACTGTCGGAATCACCATTCGACAAATCATCAGAACTGGAATCCAAGTCGTGTGCTTGTAGTCTGTGATTTGTATAGAGTTCATTAGAATGTTGTGAACTGATGTTGTTGTTGAAAGATGTGGTAGCGGAAACATTTTCATCAATACTAGAGTGGCGCGGTGAAATCTGGTGCTTGTGAATTCAGAGTTTGTAGCTTGGAACTGGTTTAGAAGATTTACTGCAACATGTCTAAGAAATGAGTTGGTTTTTTTGCCTACATTGACGTTTAGGAGGTTGAGTATTGTCATCACAACCGTTAGAATCCTGAAGATGCGTTAGTGGTGAAAATGAATGTGTTCTCAGGCCTTGTGTGCTCGACTGTCCTGTAGGAGGGATATTTTCCTTTCCATTTGAATTGTATTGTTGCTTCTTGTTCATCATAGAGAATTTACTTTTCTTCCTAGCTGCTGATGCTTCATTGTTTGTGGAATCCATGTTTGATTATTAACTACAAGCTAATGGCATAAGAATTAAATTCCATTAAGACAAATGTAGAGCAATGTGTATTGTTTGTTAGTAAATTTGAAAAATAAAAGTGAGATAACATTTGGTAGGGGAGGCGCTAAAAGTTCCCTCTAAAAGTCAAAATGCAATATTGGAATTCACAATCTAAGTTACTTTTATTAGTGACAGTATTCATTTTTACTATTTCTATGTATAAAATAGTACAAATTGGCTGAGGTGTTGTTATTCGTTTAAAATAATATATTCATTGGTTATATTGATATTCATTGGCGTAGTAAAAGTTTTTTTGTCGTGTTGTTCTTTCCCCACGTGTGTAGCATGGATTTCATTTAAGCATTCATTTTAATTGGTTAAATGAATGTGGCGCATAGTGTGTATTCTGATGTGTCATGATAACACTTGTTGAAAATAGTATATATAGTGTGTTGAAGTAGGAAAGGTTTTACATTATAAAAAGGTAAGAGTTTTGAGTGAATATCAGAAGAGTTCTTTAAGAAGTGAGATAATGTCGTCAAAGAAGGTTGGTGAAGTTACAACATGGAGGTAACAATTTATACGTTATTGTGTAAATGAATTTTTTTGGACATAATCTTCTTATCATTGTTTGGTTTTTGCAGTCCTTATGCAAAAAGGGAAATACAGGTTGAGAACATTTCGTTTCAAATATGCAAGATGGAGTGCGAAATTGAAGACAAAGTCTGCAACATACAAGATGAGCATAATGAGGAAGCGCAGAATGAAGGTGATGTGGAGCAAGATTGGTTTGAAGAAGCTGTTAATGTTGAGTGTGAACACCATCATGAAGTTTGTGTTGACGAAGATGAGGATGAAGACGATGACGATGATATCGATATAGATGAAGTTGAGTCCGCAGTAGATGAGGATGATGATGATGCTGACGATGAATATGAGGAAGATGGCTATGACTTTGAGGTGTATTGGGAAATGGAAATAACATCAGCAAAGACAGCACAAAGAAATGTTTTGGTAATTGAGTCATATAAATTCCTTGTTATGTAATTGTTAAGTCAAAATTCGTATATTGATTTAGTCTTATTGTTGTGCGTATTGTGAAATTTCTTCACAATTTTCCAAGAAAGGCATCCAAAATGTGTAACCATAGAGATGGAGATGAAATAACTATAGTTGATATGGACAATGGAGACTTTTATTGAACTGTACTGCACTCTGCATAACGAAACCAAGATGACAAGTTTTTATGAAAAGGTTGGTACAACTATGCTAAGCAAAAGCGTTTAAAGAAAGGTGATGTCTTGGGCTTGACTTTTGATTCTTTGTCAAACATTGTGTATGTTAATAAGAAATAGTATGAGGTTCATAACAATAATTGGAAGCTGGTAGGTCCCCCTAAATGGTTAGTAATGTATGGAATGTAACTATTGTGGCTTATGTGTTTTTAGGGTGTTGTAATATGTTTTATTAAGGTGCAGTAAATCAATGTTTCTAATTTGGCTTATGTGTAGTGTAATGTTAGTAATATGATGTATTAAGAAGTTTTGTACTTTTATAAAATTGTGTTTAAATTCTTCGCTTTGGTAATGTCTTCGTAACACTTTGTTAGTTCCAGTTTTGGCAATTAAGTTTATAGGTGTTGCATGTATAATAAAAAATATTGATTTTAAAAGTAATGTTTCTTGAATATTGCATGTAGCAATAAAATCTGATGTAGCAATGAAGTTTTTGTCAGCTTTATTAAAAGTGATGCTTTTGAGTGTGAAAAAGTCAAAAGAGCATTGAAGTGGTAATACATTATGCAGTCAGCTACATTTTGCATGCCTTGGGAAGGGAAAGTTGTAGGAAGCTACATAGTAATTACTTACAGTAGTCTTTAATAAAGTTGATTTGACTACACACCTAGCTACTTTTCAAACTACAAGTGGATATAACACACAGTAGACATCATTGTTATGGTATTTTAATTTAATATATTAATAAAATCAATTCCATGTGGCATATGATATGAAACTCTATTTAACAAAGTAGAGATAATTGAGTAATCTTATGAAATGAATCTCTGAATTACGTGTGTCATTTTTTAAAATTCTCTAAACTCTAAAGGCAAGTTAATATTTAGTTCTGCAATGTTAACAAAGTTATACAGGTGTATACTACTTTCAAGTGCATGTAACAAAAGCAATGATCTAATATATGATACAACATGTATTTTACATAAAAAAACATGCCAACATATTCATGTCTTACATAAAACAAACATGTATTTTACAGTAGGCAAGCATGCCACACAAAATTCAACAAAAAACATACACATTCAAAAGGGTAGCATGAGTGTCCCATTCCTTTTTTTTTTTCAATCTTGACATGCTTGCGACGTAGCCTCGTCGAAGACTCTTCTCCATCACCACGTTCCTTAACATTGGCAGAGTCGCCTGAAGTGATGAATGCACCACATTTACCAGAATTGATTGGTGTTACTTGAGGTGCTTTTGTTGCCTTTGATTTTACATTCTTTGGGGTAACTTCTACTGATGTATTCTTGATAGTGGTCTGTGGGGATTTAGAACTCTGTTTATGTTTGAGATAACTCAAAATTAATAACATTATATTTGGGTCAGTAAGAAAACGTAAAATGTTAAAGTAAAAAAAAATTAAATTATAAACCATGATTGGAGATGGAACACAAGGTGATAGTTGTGAATTCAAATTTGAAGTGATTTCAAAATCCTGCACCGTTAAACCATTAAATTAGAAAATCAAGTATGTGGTGAATGAAATAATATGGTGAATGAATTTATAAAGCTGTATGTTAGGAAACAATGTACTAAATTATTGTATATCTTGATAATAAACTTGGTCTTACATTTATTACATTCCATTCCTCAGTCAATATTGCCTCATCAATGCTTTCCCTTATCTAAAATTATATATATGTTATGATTATAACATTATAAGCCATGGATTACAATGAACAAAATATATATGGTTTCTAAGTTGTATTTGCAGGCATACCTGGTTAAATTGATCGTCAACAACGTCAATCAAAGAAGGCTGTATCGAAGAATATTATACAATGTCAGCTAAATTAAGACAAAAAAAAACATCAAACTTTAAAATAACGGTCATGATAAATACCTTAGAAACTTCCCAATGAGCTACTACTTTGTCAATTGACTCTATGTCACTTTTTACAGCCATTACACTTGCATTTTTCCATCTAGGCTGCCATTTAACTTTGAATACGAATGTATGACCAATTAACTTATCAAGATCCAATGGTAAATCAAGTGGATCTTCAATACCAGCCTATTAGAAATTTATTTAATGTTATAAATTAATGCTTTTTGCAAATACCAAGTGGATCTTCAATACCAATTAACTCATGCTATAAATTAATGCTTTTTGCAAATACCAGCCTATTGAAAATATGACAACCATATAAGCAAACCTGAATTATTGTGCTGCGGAGTTCCGAAGCAGAAATTTCCGACAACTCTTTACACTCACGATCCCAAAATACAAAAATTGCTTGACAACCATCATCTACAACTTCAATCTCAATTTTATACCTATAAAGGTACAACTTATAAAAAAACTGAAATTTATCAAAACTAATCCAACTTAAATATGTAATGTGAAGATAATACCTATATATATCTATTTCTGTTGAATGGCCATTAGCACATATATAAGGGGGAGAATCACCCTTCGCAACTTTTGGACACTTGCAGCATGCCTGATAGTACCAATCGTTTGAAGTTGCTTTCAGTTTGCTTGTAGTTGCTACAGTTACACACCATGTGATCTGTTTCATGTGATATTAATGAAAATTTTGAATCATTACTAACAATCTAAATTTCGTATTATAGAACACTTCCACTTTATGTGTAGCATTTGAAGTAAACTTACATCAGGAAGCAGAATCAGATCTCGTAGAGAAACAGGGGTAGCATTTGACATAAACTTGTCATACGAAGTGATTTGAGATCCAACAGAGTTTTGTGACCACACATTGGATTGTATGCACATCAGTTGACTTGAACATCCAATGTTGCAGTCCTTGGGAATACTTTGATATACATGAATTACATTGGCATTTCAATTTACTCATCAAGAATTGAAAACAAAACTACACAACAAAAATTGAATTTTGGTACACAGTGCTATTACATTGTATGCATTACCTTTTTTGAAACTCAACGATTTCTGGAACATCTTCATTGATGACCAGCTTTGTGATGTTGTATGTGTTCGATACACAAAGCGGATACTTCCCTATTACAAAATAACAATCTAATAGTAAGTCTACAAACAATTAAAAACACTATATACAATCAAGGCTAATCTAATACTATTTATACCTTCGGCTTTCACTTTAGCATATTGTAACAGTATGATGGTAGGAACAACATCTTGGTTACTCTGCACGTATGAAATGAACTTCATAGCATAAGTCTCCCAAAGAGTACAGGTCATAGTGTCATTCCTTCACATGTTAGGAAATTAGATTAAACAAAAGAGGAATACAGTTTCTAGGATAATAATTAAAGCATAATAACTAAATATTAGGAAAATGTAGAACACTAACCCAATGTCTCTCAACGTTAGATTGACCTGTTGTTTCTTGCCAGCACTTGTTTGGGTGTAGCCAATCTCTTCAACGACTCCAATAACATTTATTGCCAAAACAATTTATTTGTAAACATATTCATATTAACTACAACAAAAGCATCATAATTAATTGTCCACCACGATTACCTATTAGTAAATCATTCCTCCAATTTCCAGATATAATTTCCGCAAAGGGCTTCAAGTTCAATTTCTTGGCAGGTATTTCATGCTTGTTTAAATCAGACACACGAGTCCCAGCAGTAAATCTGATAACAAAAGGGTGTTCCGATGTTTTGAACACAAGGTCATTTACTTGAGGCATGAAATTTGTCACAGTATATGCGTTGTTAACAACCAACACAACATCAAAAGTTGCCTTCAACCCAGGAGGTACTATGACATGAATATCTATCCCCTACAAATACATTACATTTTATGTTAGGTATCAAACAAAACAAACATGTATAGTTCATATCAACCACAACGTTCCAGACCTACCCTGCATCAACAAAAATAAGTTCAAAGTGTTCTTTGTTGCTAGTGATAACGCCCCACTTGTGGTGAACTTTTATTGCAACTTTCCATAGCTTTTTCGTATCATTAATATCAGCTATCCTTGAAAATGGCCTTGCCATTAGTTGAACCCTTCATATATCAACAGAAAAAGTCATCAGCTAGCCGAAGTAACAACATTAGGTTTTTCGTAAAACAAACCAAGAACGTACAAAAACTAACAAAATGATATCATATACAGTTAAACATTTTGTTTCAAAAAATTAAGTACACATAAACATCACCAACCCAGGAAGAGTTAAAAGTCAATGAACAACAATGACGCTACAGTAACAGTGCCTCATCTAACAATACTTTTCATTATTCCGTATACGCAAACACAACGATTCCACTGAGATTTGAAACAAAACACAAGTTGATGGAAAAAATCGTTTACATTTAGTTAAATCTGAGCAACATCCATATTTTAAAAGGACATGCAAGAGATGAAAAAGAAAAATTCTTCAAAACAACCAACAAAACGGAGATGCATGTCCATTCTAAGACATTTTACCTTGCTTTCAACGAAGACCTGTTGGAGAAGGTAGAAGACGCTTGTTGAAGGAGAAGTTGTAGAGTGGAAGAAATTTTGGCACACCAGAAATGAGAGAGAAATTGGATGCAAAATGAAAAAGCTGGAGAGAGACGGATCAGTTAAAGGACTCGGTGATGGTGACAGACTGAGAAAATAGATTTAGTTGGTAAAGTGTATAGGGAACCACAATTATGCCCAAATATTTTTTACTCTAGTTCATTTGAAACCAAACAACCACATCATACGCACCATTTCCAACAGGTCTAAGAAATGTTACATAGCATTGAAGTAACTATGTCATTATCTAGTGTCATTTGCTTGGAAAAAGTAATAATTAGACATGAAATGCCCCCAATTTGATTGGGTGGCAAATAATTAAGCAAGGGCAGAATGGTATATTCCAGAACAATAAATTTTCTTATATTATAAATTAATTTCAATACCAGAATTCCAACTGTTCGATGCAGTAGTCGGGTTTTCGTATATGTGTTATGTGTTGTACGTTGAAATGATGAATTCGGTTGTGTGTATGCGTGTTGTGGTTGTGGATTGTTGTTGTTGTATGTGTTGGCGGGTATATGCTGCATGTTGGATAATTGTAGTATGATGTTGTAGGTTACTAATTTCGACACCAGGGAAATTGTTCAAAAGAAAAGTGGAGAAATCGACAGGTCAATTCGACAAGTCATTTCGATTAGAAGGTTTTTAATGAGAAAGGCAAGTCGAAGACAAATGGTACTTAGGGAAAGCATTGGCAGATTTTTCTAAGTAAGAAGGATAATTTCAACACAAGAGAAATAGGCCCATTCGACGGGTATTTGAAATTCAAATTTCAGGAGGGAGTTTCACTTTTGAAATTGGACGCGTGGAACGCGTCTAGGAGGCGAATGCATGCAGAATGCCATTTGTTGCCATTAGGAGAAATAGCTGTTATTGGTAGTTATTTCATTTGTATATAAATAGGAGGTCTTAGTGTTAGATATGTCTGTTCCAAACTTTGTACAAATTACCGCAAATACTCAAAGTAACCGTGTGAGAGAAACGAGTGTTCTAGAAAATGTATGTATGGAAAAAACCAGTTTACATTTATGCACTTTAATAAAATTCCAAGTTTTTCTTCATTTCTTTACATTTAAGTCATTTCCTTTACTTGAGCAATTTACTTTTTTTCCCGTTAAACTTATCTTCTATTACCTTTTCGCCATTATTATACCTTTGTTCTTTTAGTCGAAAAAACCATTAAAAGAAACCTTAGCAAATACAAAACGAATAAATTCCTTTTCAAATCAAAGACATTTTCAAAAGCACTTTGTCCTAGGATTTGTGTGGTTGGTCCTGTTAGTAAACTAATTTTTATAAATTAGGAAACCAGAGGTTGTTCGCCAAATTCACCAGCGAACAAATTGGCACACCCGGTGGGACCCAGTGCATTTGTTTAGTTTATCTTTTGTTCTTATAGCAAATTCTTAGAAGAAAAATTTTTTATTTCATTGTATGATTCTAAGGAGTGGCAAGTTAGCCGTGAACAACGAAGAAAGACCAAAAAGAACAAGAACAAGAAGAATGGCGAATCAAAGCGCGCCTAATAATCAAAATGTTAACAACCCAACGCCTTTTCCTTCGACAGGAGACAATACGGCATTAGTTTCTGTATCAGAGGCGATACCATCATCAACGAGGTCGATCCCAGCGTTTTTGGCATCCCAAAACGCGCCCAGTGTCTCTACTGTGGGGCCCCAAATGCCTCATATGACCCCTCCTCCTTTAGGGGGTGTTCATAGGCCATTTGTGACAAATTTTTCCATGCCTCCACATAATAGAGAACAGCCCTATGGAATGCCAACAACGGTGATGGAAAGTTTGCACAATGCATCGTCATTATACTCTGACCCTTTGGTTAATGTTACTTCGCCCCTACAAGGATCAGGGTCTAGTGCGAACCACATAGGCAGAATGGGTCAGCCTGTGCCAATGGGATACCAAACTTATATGCCTGCAATCACTAACAATTCTGCACAAGTAATTAGGCAACAAATGGACGAAAGCAACCATGATATGGTGCAGATGCTAACACAACATATGGGGGCTGTGTTTAATCCTTTAATACAAAACACCACCCAAACGAACCAGTTATTAGCAGCGCAAATGACGCGCATTGCTGACTTCTTTTGTGTTCCTCAAACCCAACCAAGGGAACAAATAGTTCAGAATCCCAGAGTAGTTGTCGAAGAGGAACCCACAATAAACCAGAGGCTAGCGAATGTTCCTCAAGTAAACCCAAGAAACCAAGAGGTAGTGGTTGAACAGCCTCATGTCGAAATTCCTGTCCAACAAGAGCCTAGAAGGGTGTTAGTCCATAGAGACCAAGATGCTGATGATGTTGTGCAACAATTGCGTCATAACAACATGCCAGTAGAAAACAATTAAGCAGCCATGGTTGAAAGGATTATGGCCAGAAATGGTGTGAATGTGGGGCTGCAAAGGCCCAGTTATACATCCCCATTGTCTGAGTATATTTTGCAACAAGAATTACCCCTAAGATGGAAAGTCCCCAAGTTTACCAAATTCTCAGGGGGATACTAGCGAATCCACTGTCGAACATGTGGCCCGTTACTTGATCGAAGCAGGAGAAATTGCACGCAGTGAAAATTTAAAAATGAAATATTTTCCAAGTTCTTTAACAAAAAATGCTTTTACTTGGCTCACGTCTTTGCCTGCAAATTCGATCCATACTTGTGTCCAGCTAGAAAGGCTGTTCCATGAACAATTTTACATGGGACAAAAAAAAATAAGTTTGAAGGAGTTGGCTAGTGTTAAAAGAAAATTCTCTGAGCCAATTGATGATTATTTAAATAGGTTTAGATTACTTAAGGCGAGATGTTTCACGCAAGTGCCTGAGCACGAATTAGTCGAAATGGCAGCAGGTGGTCTTGACTATTCAATTAGAAAGAAATTAGACACTCAATATTTGAGGGATATGGCACAATTGGCGGATAGGGTGAGACAGGTCGAACGTTTAAAATCCGAAAAAGCTAGAGTAACTAAAAACAAGAAAGAAAGAGTGGCTTATGTGGGGGTATGTCAAGAAGATGATGATGACGAGATCGAATCATTTAGTTTCGACGAACAAGAAGTTGACTTAGCAGAATTGAAACAGGGTCCGCCATACTCCTGTAAAGTATTGGCTCCGTCGAATGGAAAAAACCCAGTCGAACCTGAGAAGAGTGATAAGTTTCCTAAAAGGACTTATACATTCGACGTCTAAATATTTGACTTGTTGGTTAAAGATGGCTAAATGATAGTGCCTCCTATAGAACAATAGAAAAAGAGAGGTTTTTGTAAGTACCATAATTTTTTAGGTCATAAAGCATCTCAATGTTTCCTTTTCAGGGATCTGGTGCAAAATGCCATTCGTGACGGAAGATTGAAGTTCGACGACAAGTCGAAGCCACCAATGAAGGTTGACTCGAATCTGATGCAGATGGTCGAAGCCCACTATGCTGAGCCATCCACAGTGAACATGGTGGAGGTCGAAGAGGGTTCTGACTGCAGCTTTGAGATGATAGAAGCCACTGAAGGTTTCGAATCAAATGTGAACATGGTAGAGATCGCTGAGATCCCTACAGATGAAAGTGATATGGAGGAAATATCCGAAGACATCATCAATAAACCAGTGATGATCAAGGTTACTGAATACCTTGGCAAAGGAAGCTTGAAGAATTGCATCAATAAGGAGGCCACTGAAGGCCTCAACAATGTGAACAAGGATGAAACCACTGAGGATTCCAACAATGCAAAGAATGACGAAACTACTGAAAGTTCCGTCGAGAAAGAGAAGGAGGCCACTGAGGGTCTCAACTTTATGAAGAATGACGAAGCTACTGAAGGCTTTGTCGAAGACAAGAATAAGGCTACTGAGGGCTTTAATGGAGACAACATGGAGTTTGGTGTTACTGTCGACCAAGCCAACCAAGCCAATACTGAGATTGGGGAAGGTATCTCTAAAATAAACGCAAAGGCTACTGATGGTCCTGCGAAGCCAACTATTTATGGGATTCTACGAAGAACAATAAAGGATCCCAGAGAGAAATATGTTGGTTTTTGTTGCCAACATGACATTAAGAAGCCATCGCCAGAAGGGGATTTCAACCTGGCAAAGAAGAAGCATGAGATTGAGGAGGGACTCACTCTCAAGATGAACAAGTTAATTATTGGAGATGGGCAAACAGCCAATGTTAATATGGTGGAGGTATCCCAGAAAGCTCCAATGCAGACTGGAGAAGAGCGCCGTAGAGAGGAATATCAAAAAGTGGCGTATCCTAAAGAGGAAGAGAATCTGATTGAGTTCCTTCAAAGGTGTCAGAAGAAAAAATCTGAGGTTATGTTGTGCCCCCGCTGTAGCGCTGTGTTCGACAAGAAGGCAGCAGACAACCTGGAGGGAATGGAAAAAGCAAAAAGGAAAGGAAACTGGGGGGCAGTTTCACCTGCGAGAACAGAGTGATTCGACCCAAGGCGAAATGATCAAAACCAGCAAAAGTTTGGAGGAAGGTACCCAAATACCTTCAAACCCACCAACAAAGCTCCTAGTGACAAATGGGTTCAACCAATAAGGGAGGCCCAGGGACAGAGGAAGTGGAAAATTTTTGAAGTTCAGAGGGGTTCTTCTATGGCTGGCAACAAGGAAGGCGAAAGGCCAAAACCAAGGCCTTATCCCTCAGAGAATTAGAAAGGCAAGAATCCCATGTCTAGGTCTAAATGGAGGCGATTACAAAGACAAAAAAGGGCGGAAAAGGAAGTTGCTGGGAAAGGGGTTGCTGAGAAAGTTGCTGTCGAATGAAGCAAACCAGAGTCAAGTAGCAATGCCGAAGTAGTGAATCGAAAAGAGGCATCTTACAGCAACAATTCTTGCAATGCAATTGAACCAGTACCATCTAAAGAAAAAGTGGGAGAGGATGACGAAATGACTGACGACTTCAGGTCTGAGTCAGACGCGTCTCTCGACATTGTATGCAACGTGGTCTCTGTCCTTCCAAAAGAATACGACCAAATCATGGAGGTCAAAGAAGAGGAGGATGTTATGGAGAGTGAAGTTATTAGGCACAGGCCAGTATGTTACTATATCATGAACAATGGCTATGTCGAGGAACAAAATGCCTTTTTCGAAAGGCCAGATGACTCCATGCGTGGCCACCTCAAGCCTCTATTCATAAAGGGGAAAGTGGAGAACGTGGGAGTGAACAAAATCCTGGTCGATGGAGGGGCAGCAGTTAACTTAATGCCCCATTATATGTTGAAAAGAATTGTGAAAGATGAATCTGACGCAAAACCCCAAAACATGGTACTATTAAACTATGAAGGCAAAGTGGGAACCAGTTTGGGTGTTATCCAAGTGGATTTAACTGTTGGGACTATAACTAGACCAACGATGTTCATGGTCATAGCCTCAAAGGCTAATTATAACTTACTCCTGGGTAGAGAATGGATCCATGGCGTGGGTGTTGTGCCCTCGTCGATGCATCAGCGTATAGCTATTTGGACAGTTGATGGAATTGTAGAAAACATAGAGGCGGATCAAAGCTATTTCATGGTTGAGATAAACCATTTGGATCTATGCAGCTTTGACAAACACTTGGCCCATATAGCTCCATGCAGTCCAGCAACCTTCGACCTGAAGGCAACTGATAATGCTTTTTGTTTGCTGTATCTCCACCCCACATATGGTTTCTAGTGGGATATGGAAGTGGTCGATGAGGCAAACTATGTCTTTGGGACTGCACATATAGAGCCAACGGGCTGGGGAAGTGAGTTTGGTGACGATGAGTGAGTCATCAGCGCTCGAAAGGATTACGGCTTATATAGCCGAAAATAAACTCAAGGCTGCTCTTGAAGCCGAAGTAAAATACATGGCTGCCAAAGCCAATGGAAATGATTTCAATAAACAATGTCCTCAAAGGGACGTTGAAGAGGATCTGTTCAACGCAGAAGTTGGCGAATGACAACATCAAAAGTTGGACGCCATTTATGATGACGAACCCTTGGGGTTCGAAAAGGATCCAGCTTCAACAGATATGAAGATGGTGGCGCAGGATCCATTGGAAGAAGTCGATTTAGGACTGGGGGCAGAAAAAAAGCCAACCTACATAAGTGCTAAGATGAACCCTCAGTTAAAAGTCGAAATAGTCCAACTGTTGAAAGAATTTAAAGACTGTTTCGCGTGGGACTACGACGAAATGCCTGGGATCGACAGGAGTTTGGTCGAATTGAAGTTGCCCATAATAGCAGGAAAGAAGCCTGTAAAGCAAACTCCCAGACGCTTCGCACCAGAGATTTTGTCGAAGATCAAAGAGGAGGTCGAAAGACTTCTGAAATGCAAATTCATCCGCACAACGAGGTATGTCGAATGGATTGCAAATATTGTTCCTGTAATAAAGAAAAATGGAAAATTAAGGGTATGCATTGACTTTCGAGATTTGAATTCAGCTACCCCTAAGGACGAATATCCTAGGCCAGTAGCGGAAATGCTGATAGATTCTACTGCAGGCCATGAGTATCTGAGTATGTTAGATGGATACTCTGGCTATAATCAAATTTTTATTGCTGAAGAAGATGTCCCTAAGACGACATTTCGTTGTCCTGGAGCCATAGGAACCTACGAATGGGTGGTAATGAACTTTGGTTTAAAAAATGTTGGGGCAACTTATCAGCGAGCCATGAATTCAATTTTTCATGATTTTATTGAAACTTTCATGCAAATCTATATAGATGACATTGTAATTAAGTCTGTTTCAGGCGAAAATCATGTTCACCATCTTCGACAGTCCTTTGAAAGGATGAGGAAGTTTGGTTTAAAAATGAACCCTCTTAAATGTGCTTTTGGTGTGTAGGCGGGAGATTTCCTTGGCTTTGTGGTTCACAAGAAGGGGATCGAAATCAATGAAAATAAAGCCAAAGCAATAATGGAGGCGAAAGTGCCATCGACAAAGAAGGAGTTGCAGTCTATGCTTGGGAAGATCAACTTTCTCAGAAGGTTCATCTCCAACCTTAGTGGAAAAACGCAAGCCTTCTCTCCTCTACTTCGACTAAAGAAGGAATATTTTGTATGGGGGCGAGATCAACAAGCTGCGTTCGACAAAATCAAGGAATACTTGACCCATCCCCCAATCTTGATGTCTCCTTGCAGAAGTAAAAGTATAAGGTTGTATATAGCGGTATCCGATAGGACGTTAGGAAGTATGTTATGTCAAGAGGATGAGAATGGCGTCGAAAGAGCCATCTACTACCTCAGTAGAGTCTCAAACGAACTAGGTATAGTGTAATAGAAAAGCTATGTCTGTGTGCTTACTTTTCGTGTATGAAGTTAAAACACTATATAAAGCCAGTCGATGTATATATTTCCTCTCATTTTGACGTAATAAAGCATATGTTATCAAAATCTATTTTACATAGTTGAATTGGGAAATGGGCTTTGGCATTGACTGAATATTCCTTAATGTACTTGCCTTTGAAGGCCGTTAAGGGGCAAGTGGTGGCTGACTTTATAGCTGACCACACCATAAATGAAGATTATATTGAATATGTCGAAATAGAGCCATGGAAACTATACTTAGACGGTTCCAGTCATAAGAATGGAACTGGTATTGGGATATTGATTATTTCTCCTAATAGAATTCCAACAAAATTCAAATACAAAGTCGAAGGCTTATGTTCGAACAATGAAGCAGAATATGAATCTTTGATAACTGGACTTGAGATTTTATTGTTATTGGGGGCAACTAGAGTCGAAAATATGGGTGACTCTGAGTTGGTAATAAAGCAAGTAACCAAGGAGTACAAGTGTGTTAAAGAAAATTTAATTATGTACTTCGTAATAGCTAACAGACTCTTGAAGAAATTTGACAGTGTAACTATCAGACATATTCCTCGAATGGAAAATCAAGTGGCGAATGATTTGGCACAACTCGCATCTAGTTATAGAGTGTCGAAAGATAAATTGGAAAAGGCCATTGAAGTAAGAGGAAGAGTTGTATCAACTAAGTTGTCCCCATCAGATTTGGAGACAATAAAGTTAGGGTATGGTGACGAAGAGAGTTTTGAGATATTTAATATAGACGATTCAAGAGTCGAAGATTAGAGAAAGCCCATTAAGGATTATTTACAAGACCCAAATCAGAAAGTCGAAAGAAAAGTTAAGTACAGAGAGTTAAGTTATGTGCTTTTTGGAAATGAGTTGTTTAAAAATACTTCAAAGGGAGTTTTGTTAAAATGTTTGCGCATCCAGCAGGCCATAAAATGAAATGGTTGTTATTTCGACAAGGAATGTATTGGCCAACGATGTTGAAGGACTGTGTCGAATTTGCAAAAGGTTGCCAAGAATGTCAGGTACATGCAGGAATACCACATGTTCCTGCAAGTGAGTTACATTCTATTGTGAAGCCTTGGCCATTTAGGGGTTGGGCTTTGGATCTAATTGGAGAAATTCGACCTGCCTCTTCAAAAAACCAGAGATTTATTTTGGTGGGAATAGATTATTTTACGAAATGGATTGAAGCCATACCCTTAGTGAACGTGGATCAAGAAGCAGTGATCGAATTCATTCGAAAGCATATCATCTATAGATATGGGATACTTGAGACAATAACAACAGATCAAGGATCTGTGTTTACTGGGAAGAATATGCAAACATTTGCAAAGGAAACAGGATTTAAGCTCCTGACATCAACACCTTATTACGCTCAAGCAAATGGACAAGTTGAAGCAGCAAATAAGGTTGTAATAAGTTTGATTAAAAAGCACGTGGGGACAAAGCCTAAGAATTGGCATAAAACTTTGGATCAAGTCTTGTGGGCTTGTCGAACGTCCCCTAAAGAAGCAACAAATACTACTCCATTTAGATTGACATATGGACATGATGCAGTTTTACCAGTTGAGGTTTATTTACAGTCGATTCGAATTCAGAGGCATCATGAAATTCCATCAGATACATATTGGGGTATGATGATGGACGAGTTAGTTGATTTGGACGAAGAAAGATTAAATGCGTTAGATTTATTGAAAAGACAAAAAGAAAGAGTCGAAAAGTTTTACAATAAGAAAGTGAAATGTAAGACTTTCCTAATTGGTGAGTTAGTTTGGAAAGTAATTCTCCCCATGGATCGAAAAGACAGACTTATGGGAAAATGGTCCCCTAAGTGGGAAGGACCTTTTCAAATTATACGAGTATTTTCCAATGGTGCATATGAAGTCGAAGAAATGGATAAAGATAAGCGTATATTAAAAATAAACGGGAAGTATTTGAAAAAATATAGGCCACATTAGAAGAAGTTAAAATAACAGTCGAATAATTATGCAGAGAAAAAGCAATATGGCGGATTGAAAATCTTTTCGCCAAATAGTATAGATCCAATGTCATTACAAAAAAGGCCTTAAAAAGCCAAATAAAAAATATTACAAATATTCAAATCGGGAAAGATTCTTTCAGCTTTTCAAATTTTGACTTCTGAATTTGGAGACGACGCTCACAAAGTGCCTTGCCTTTCGAAAGCTCCTCAATTTCCTCACCAAGTTTTCGGGCCCTATCAACATGATGCACACCAACTTCAAGTTCTTTACGGATTTCCTCTTGGTCGATCTGTTGCAGTTCTGCTTGACATTTTTCCGCCTGGGAAATTTTGCTTTAGAGAGCAGCAATTTGCTTCTTCCACTTGAGGATGTTCTCACCACACAGAGTGGCTTCTTTCTTATTTTGTTCAGACACTTTTTCTAGTTCAGTTACTTTGTTGGACGAATTGGAAGCAGCATCCCACTCAGCAAGTTGGGTTTCTGTCTTATTTTCGAGCTTCTTGGAGTAATCTCGAAGCCGATTAAAGTCAGTCACCACAAGATCTATCAGGGTAGTGAGGTACAACACCACATCAGTAACTTTAGGGGGAGCCTCCAGGACATTGATTTGCTTCAGGATTTTCTTTAGGTCAAATTGAGTAGATGAGTCATTCTCCAGAAGTTGAAATAGGTCAATGTCGAGAACTTTCTGTCGAATATTTGCCAACGATTCGTCTACTGATTTGGCATCAGAAGTAGTCCCTGAGGTGGTCGAACTACTAATGGTAGTATCAGCAAAATTGTAGCGGGAACTAAGCATGGTCTTTAGGTACTCAAAAGGTCTTTGGACCTTCATATTTTCAAGCTCCTCGTGAGAAAGTTGGGTCAAAGTTGTTGCGGCCGAAGCAGTTTTATTTGTTTTACCAAGGTCTTCTTTGTCGTTTTCTTTCTCTTCGTCCGTAGCAGCTATGGGAGTTGGCGCATTTTCGTTTTCTTTTTCTTCCTCCTCTTCGGTATCAGTTGCAACCTCCTCATCCTTCTCTTCGTCAGCAACTGGTGAGTTGAGGGGAGATTGGTCTTCAGGTTCATTACTTGTGATAACCACTGCAGTAGGCATCACAGTATCCCCACCAGTGTCGACTAAGTCGTCAGTCTCAGGACCAGTCTCTTCTTCCACTACGTCTGGAATTCATGTAGAAATAGCAGTGGGTTGATTTACTTGAGTAGCTGATTCCTTTGCCGAATTCTTAAGAGAAGATTCGGAGGCGCTGGTTGGTTTGTAGGTAGGATTACTGCTGGTCTTTGGGAGAACTTGGACCATGGGATGCCCATGAGTATCGACAGGTACCTGAAAGATAAATAGATCAAGAAAGGTAACACAAGTAATCATCCTTTTCAGCGTCGAAAGAAAAAAAAGACCATAACTTTGGAGTGTTAGTCTTCAGGCTAGAGCTTTCGCTTTCTGCTGGAGCAGGGGTAGTTTCCTCGCCTGGATTTTTGGGCAGAGTTTTTTCTAAAATTCTGGGAGTAGGAGGTTTCTGTGATGGAGGTTTGGTTGTTTTCTTTTTCTTCTTGGTAGGCTTTACTTGGTCTGGTGACTCATCACCATCATTAGTGTCGGCAGCTTTGACTTCATGTTCTTTCGGTTTTCTTTTCTTAGGCGTCCACTACACCAAAAATGACATTTACTAGCGCACCTTAGACAGCGCTTTTATGTAAATGCGCTGCTATAAGTTAAATAAAAAATAAAACACGGAAACTGTATACGAAAAAGATTAAAAAGCGCTGCTAAAAGGCCTACCTTAGACAACGCTTTTTTAAAAGCGCTGGTAAAGGACCACATTAGCCAGCGCTTCTGAGAAGCGCTGCTAAAGGCCTATATTAGCCAGCGCTTTTCTCAAAAGCGCTTTCTAGAGTCATATAAATTTAAAAAAAAAATAATCTCAAAAGCGCTGCTAAAGGCCCATATTAGCCAGCGCTTGTCAAAAGCGCTGCTAAAGGCCTATATTAGCCAGCGCTTTTCTAAAAAGCGTTGTCTAAGGTCTTATTAATTAAAATAAAAAATTGAATAGTATCAGTATTCTATTTTTCATATCTCTATTTTTTCCCTCTCTGCTGCGAACTGCGAACGACGAGAACGAACGAAGAACAACTCTCGCCACCGTCCTCCACCGTCTCGGTTACAGTCTCGCCGTCGTCCTTCCTCAATTGTCCTCCACCGTCCTCCACCGTACTCCACCGTTCTCCACCGTTTCGGTAAGATTTCTTCTTTTCTTTTATGGTTAACGTTAGAGATGGTTATGGTCATAACAAGACTCCATTACTTTAATCATTACAAGTTTTTTCTCAGTCATCCAACAACTGTTCCATGGATTTGTAAGGTCCATTTTCTGATATGAACATTTCTGCATTTAGGGTTCTTCTTTGAGGAATCTGATTGATGTAAACCATACGCTCTCTTTTATAAACAACTATGCCTTGATTAACCAAAAAAAAATTAAATCAAGATATAGAGTGTGGTATAGGTACTAAGTGTTTTGTTGTTCTCTTATGGATATTAATATCTTGGTTTTATGCTATTAAATTCAAAACTATACAATTATAAACGATTCAATTTTGGAATTCTTCAATGGCTTATTCCTGCTTTAATCTCTCTTGTGTTACTAACATCTTCATGGTTTTAGTTTTGAAGTTGATATTGATTGCTTTCAATTGTGATTGTTCTTTTCAGATTGTTGTTTGAGGAGAATTTGTTTTGAACCAAGTGCTACTACGAGAAAGGTATTTTATTCTTGCACTCAAATCTTCATATGGTAGACGATACGTGAAATAAAAGTTTGTATTAATCTTCTTTCTGTGACGCGAAAGTGTTTTTCTTAGGAAAATATTCTTTTATGTTCTTTTGATATAGTTGCGTGAATAATTATAGTAGTGTTTTTGTTTACCTTAATGAGTAGGAAAACCATGGATAAAAAATGGATGTCTGTCGGTCGATTGTCCAAAGACTACGAGAATGGGGTATTGGAATTCGTTAAGTTTGCTGTTCAACACGTTGAAGACCCCAGTCGAATGAAATGTCCTTGTTTGGGTTGTTGTTATGTGGGTCGGGTTGACGCAGATGGATTGAAATCGCATTTACTGATGCATGGAATTGATCGAAGTTATAAGTGTTGGATATTTCATGGTGAGAAAACTAACGAGAATGTTGAACCGAGGGGGAAAAGTAATACGACCTATGCTTCAGACGACAAAGACACGGAAACATACGATTGTGATTGAGTCGAAGAGATTGCAGAAGCACTTGAAGAAGATCTTCATGATTGTCCCAAAATGTTTGAGAGGTTGGTAAGCGATGTAGAGAAACCGTTGTATAAAGGTTGCACTAAATTCACAAGACTGTCTGCGGTATTAAAGTTGTACAACTTGAAGGCGGGCAATGGATGGTCGGATAAAAGTTTCACAGAGTTGTTGGCCCTTATGAGAGAAATGCTATCGGAGGATAATGTTCTTCCTAATCGAACCTATGAGGCCAAAAAAATGTTGTGCTCTATTGGCATGAGCTATGATAAGATACATGCTTGTCCAAACAATTGCGTTTTGTTTCGAAACGAATATGCATCGTTAACTGAGTGCCCTAAATGCGGTTTGTCTCGATATAAGAAAAAATTGTCTCCAGCAAAAGTCTTATGGTATTTTCCTATAATTCCGAGATTTAGGCGCATGTTTCATAGTGAAACCGATGCAAGACACCTGACTTGGCATGCAGATGAAAGAATTATTGATGGAAAGTATCGACATCCGGCTGATTCACCACAGTGGTCGAAAATTGATAATGATTATCCTGACTTTGGAGAAGAAGCAAGAAACCTTCGCTTGGCATTATCTACTGATGGAATGAACCCGCATGGTCTTCAAAGTATCTCACATACCACATGGCCTATGATTCTTATGATTTATAACCTACCTCAATGGCTATGTATGAAGCGTAAGTACATGATGTTATCTATGTTAATTTCTGGGCCTAAACAACCAGGGAATGACATAGACGTATACTTGGCACCCTTAATCGAAGATTTAAAGTTTTTGTGGGAGAACGGTGTGGAGGTTTATGATGGGTATAGGAAAGAAAGTTTCAACTTGAGGGCGATGTTGTTTGGCACAATTAATGATTTTCCAGCATACGGAAATCTATCAGGGTACAGCATAGAAGGTCAAGATGCGTGTCCTATTTGTGAAGATAAAACAGATTCGACGCGATTGGAGTTTGGTCAGAAGAATGTCTTTCTCGGTCATCGTAGATTCTTAAATTCTAATCATCACTACCGTGGGTGGAGAAAAGCATTCAATGGAGACACCGAACAGCGTAAAGCTCCACCTGCATTGTTAGGTGACCAAGTTTTTGAAAAGGTGAAAGATGTGCGTACTCAGTTTGGCAAGCCTTTTGCACATAAGGTTGTCAAAGGTGGGTGGAAGAAGAGGTCGATATTTTTTGAATTTCCATATTGGAAGTCTTTGTACGTGAGACATTTTCTCGATGTTATGCATATTGAAAAAAATGTATTTGAAAGTGTTATTATTACGTTACTCAATATGAAAGGAAAGTCTAAGGATGGCCTTAAAGCAAGGGAGGACATGTTAAAAATGGGAATAAGAACTGAATTAGCACCCGTGAAGAAAGGAAGATGAACATATCTACCACCTGCTGCTTTTACTCTATCTAGAAAGGAGAAAAAAATATTGTGTAAGTTTCTGAGTGAAGTTAAAGTTCCAGAAGGATACTTTTCAGATATTAGAAGACTTGTGTCTATGAAAGACCTCAAGTTGAAGAGTTTAAAGACACATGCTTGCCATGTTATAATGGAACATTTTCTACCAATAGGTATACGTTCTATTTTGCCAGAAAAAGTAAGAAGCGCCATAACTAAATTGTGTTTTTTCTTTAGGTCAATTTGTAGTAAGGTGATCGATCCGAAGATCTTACCAACACTACAAAAAGAAATAGTTATTACCTTGTGTGAGCTTGAAATGTATTTTCCTCCCTCTTTTTTTGACATAATGGTACATCTAGTTGTTCATCTTGTGAAAGAGACACAGTTGTGTGGACCAGCTTATATGAGATGGATGTACCCTGCTGAACGTTATATGAAAATATTAAAAGGGTACGTGAAAAACCAAAGTCGACCAGAGGGTTGTATTATTGAACGATACATTGTTGAAGAAGCGGTTGAGTTTTGTACTGAATATTTGTCCAATGTTCAATCGATTGGACTCCCCAAAACTCATATTTTCGAAAAAAAGGAAGGTAAAAAATTAATTGGAAATAAAATTGTGACAGTATCAAGGGATGAACGGGATCAAGTGAATTTGTATGTTCTGCACAATGATAATGAGGTTGAGCCATATGTTGAAATGCACAAGGATGTACTCCGAAGGTTAAATCAGAACAGAAATGAAAATTGGATAGTACGAGAGCACAATCAAAGTTTTATACAATGGTTAAAGGATCATATTTATTCGAAGCGCTCTTCAGATCCCGCTTCAGTAATAGAAAGGTTGAGATGTTTGGCATATGGTCCAAGTTTGCATGTATTTTCTCATAGCGCATACGCAATTAATGGATACACATTTTATACCAAAGAACAAGATGATAAAAGTACTATGCAAAATAGTGGTGTCACCGTGCTAGCTGAAGTAATGCACATATCAAGTATGAAAGACTTAAACCCCAAATATGCAAATCTGTCATATTTTAGAGTTATTGAGCACATTTGGGTGTTTGATTACGAGAAGTTTCAGATTCCTATCTTTGGTTGCAAGTGGGCAAATAGTAGTGGCATACGAATGGATAAGTCAGGATTTTTGCAAGTGGATCTTAATAGGGTGGGGTACAAAGATGAGCCTTTTATTCTAGCATCTCAAGCTAAACAAGTGTTCTATGTCACTGACCCGACGAGTACGAAATGGTCTATAGTGCTTTTATCTAACAAAGTGGTTGATGATAGCGGTGTAGATCAATGTGATATTGATGTTGAGAATGAGTCATGCATTAGACGGAATGAGTTGTATAATAGAAATGATCAAGATGAGGATCTTATAGCGGATGAGTCATATATCATAACGAGGGAATTTGGATCAATTCATCCGTCCGCATTGCCAAGAAACAAGTAATTCATATTCCAACCAAGAAAAGAAAGAGATATTAGTGAAAGAGTTAATATAATAAAATGTTATATATTATAATTTTTTATTCATTTATTTATTTATTTATGTGAATTGTTCTAAATATTCATTTATATTTTTTTAGCATTATACAAGCTTTTCGAGCACAAAGAGATATCCAAGTACCAAAGAGGAGAGCCAACAACATTACATGGATTGGAGTGAAGGTATATTAATTATCACATTTTTCATTATATTAGTGATGATACTTGATAAAACTTAGGATTTATCCATATTTTCTTTTCATGTGTAGTGTCCTCGGCAACGTAATGATATAGATAACGGTTATTTCATGTTGAGGTTTATGAGAGAAACTCTTTTTTTGGATCGAATAGAGATTCCATCCGATGTATGTATTTCTAACTTATGAGTTATTTTAATATTTAACACATATTTCTCATATAATTAAATAGTTGAAACTAAATCAAACTATGTTATATTATTATGTAGTACTTTGATGAATTCAAGTGTGCGTATTACTCAAGAGATCATTTGGATGAAATTAAAGAGGATTGGTGTCAATTCATTATTGAGCTCGGAGTTTTTTAAGGTATATTGTACTCTTACTTTAATTGATGAGAATTTTGAGTATGTATAACTTTGTAACTATAGACATTGTTTATGTCTTGTTTTAATTGAATTACAATCTTTTTGTGTTGTTTCAGGTTATATGTGCAAAGTAGAAGATAGAGTTATATTGATGTGCATTGCTTTTTGCTTAGCATTTCTATAAGTAATATGTAGATTTGAAGCAAAATGTTTTGTTGGATGAAATGATTTGTATCATCAATTGTTTTGTATATATAAATTGTTGGATGAAAATTGTATATATAGATAGGCAAAATTGGTGCGTATATATTGGTTTGAAGCTCCAATTTATGATATTTTAGTGCAAAATGTGGTTGAAAAACAGGTGCAAATAGTGGTTAAAAACCTGGTGCAAATTCTAGTTTAAAAATAGGTGCATATAAACTGTATAAAACAAACAGCGCTTTTTTTAAGTAATTTATATAAAAAATTTCGTATACCTTAGACAGCGCTTTACACTAAACGCGCTGTCTAAGGTGGGGTTTAGACAACACTTTCACAAAAAGCGCTGGCTAAAGTGGAGTTTAGACAGCGCTTTTACCAAAAAGCGCTGTCTATGGTATACCAATAAAAGCAAAAGCGTTGTCTAAGGTATACTAAAAAAAAAGGCAAAAAGCGTTGTTTAAGGTATACTAAAAAAAAAGGCAAAAAGCGTTGTCTAATGTTTGTCTGAAAAAAACAAAAAGCGTTGTCTAAAGCACCATTTAGACAGCGCCTTTACAATAAAAGCGCTGTCTAAAATATAAACAAAAGCGCTGTCTATTGTAAAAGAGTTGTCTAAAGCGGTGCTTTGACAGCGCTTTTTCAATCAATGCACCCCTTTAGACAGCGCTTTTTACATTAACCAAAGCGCTGTCTAATCTTTTAGCAACGCCAGTTTAGACAGCGCTTTTAAGCGCTGTGTAATGCCAAAAAAAGCGCTGTCTAAAGGCTTTTATGGCATAGTGGTCGATGGCGGTCTTCGACTTCCCTGTGGAACAAGAGAAATTTTATTAGTATGTCAGAAAATAAAACACTTGGTGACCTAAAAGAAAAGTAAAGTAATACCTTCGCCAAAGGTTTCTTGGCAGTGTCTTTTTGGGGTTCTGCATCTCCAGCAGTTGTTGCTTCGCCTGTGGCGGGTTTTTTGGTCGAAATCTTGATAGCTAGAAAAGAAAAGAAGAAAAGGGTCAAGCGTAAAATAACGTATATATGTTTGAGTAAATGAAAAGTGAGTTTGAACTTCTTCCCATTTTTCACACCTTCATATATAGGAGTTTCCAAGCGAACGTGTTCTATGCCAATATGAAGGTGGCCTTTGAAATTGTCCAGGGTGTACTTAGTCGGAACCACTCGCTTGGCACGTTTGTGGTTTTCTTGGTGAAGAATTTTCAGAGAATCCCCACAAATGAACCAATCTGGAAATGGAGGGCTAAGAGCCACGCCAAATTCAGCAGATGGTAGAGGGGGAAATTTTGGGCGATAGAATTTAAAAGCTACCTTATAACGTTGTTTTGGTCGAACATACGCAGGTAGTTTTAACTCATCAAGTTTTTCTGTAAATTTTTGTTTCAAAGTAACTGCTGCTTCGCTTATGGTTCGACTAAGTTCATTAGGCCTATAGGCAGTTTCAAAGTATTTTTGGAAAGCTTGGATTTCTTTGACGTGTCGAGAAGTACCTTTCTTTGTCTTGTCCTGCAAAAGGGCAAAGGCTCTGGTCAGTTGAATGGTGAAAGAATCCACATTACAAATTTGAGAATCATAATAGGCCCTCCACCATTCGTCAAACTCTTGAGTGCAAAAGAAGCTGGGTCGAAAGACCACTGGTTGGATTTCGACCAGATTTGAAAACTTCGCCAACAACTCAGAGCATTCGTCTTCAGTATGAGTCATATTATAGTGAATCAAAGAGCCTTTTCTGGAAAAGAGAGGTTTTGGTATTATTTGTATCAACCCAAACTGTCGAGAAACCAGATTGGGCTGATAATTGACAAGGGAAACCTTTAGTTTCGAAGGACCAAGTTTGGAAACTAAAAGTCTAGGAGTAAGAAAAGAGTCCCAGACATTGAGGAATTTGAGAGATTTCGACTCAAGGGGAAGTTTTCTGGTAAACCATGCAGGTCCAACCTTCCTATCAGCAAAAGGAGCCATGTTGGGCGTAAAATTGTAACGTTTAGCAAACATCATAACATAGCTGGTAAAGGTTTGTTGGAGGCTCAGACCTTCGTCATGGGGCGTTAGTTGTGCCAAACGAAGGCCTTCGACTCTTCTGTCCCCTAGAGCAGCTGCGTCCACAGTCGACTTGTTGGGAAAGGAGGCTTCGAAAGTGGCATTGAGCCATAATTGTAAGAGCCAGAAGGGTCCTGATAACAGTAGAGTTTTCTTCTCCTTAATATTCTTCAGGATGGTAACCCCTTCGCCAAGGGATTCGTAGAGATTCGCCAAAATCATCTCGCTAAGACACAGCCGGTGTCCAGCATGAAGCTAATTTGCTATGGTGATGTAGCGCTTCGCCACTTGGAGAGATCTGGAGCAAAAGACGCATCTCGACAGCCAAAGGGCCAGGAAGGCTACATGCTCTTGATCAGATACTTCTTTAGTCTCCTTATCATGATAGTTGGCAATGTAGGCTATAAAAGTGGCTTTGTTGGTGTCGAAGCCTATTGAATCATCAGATAACAAGTTTGGATCATAATTGACTCCTAAGGGGCTTAAGCCAGTAATGGCAGCTATGTCGAAAAGGGTGGGAGTAATCATCCCACAAGGAATGTGGAAGTTGTTATATGTGTTGTCCCAGAAATAGAGGGAAGCTAGAAGCATGGAAGGACAATATCTTGGCCTTACTTTCGACAGCTGAATAAGATCAAAAATACACATAGTTTTCCAATCATTACTTTTAACCTTCTCTATTTTTTCCAACCAAGCTAGGTAATCAGAGGGATCCTTCGACAAAGGGCAGGATCTAAAAATTCTAAAATTATTCATATACTCTAAGTTTATGACTTCTTCAGAGGGGGTCCGTTGGCCATCTACTTTGGACTTTTCGTCTATAATTTTTTCCTTATCCGTTCTAGGTCTAACCCCGTTCGCTATGGGTTTGTAACGTTGATAGGTTGGGAAAAATTCTCGTACCTTAACTGGGTCTAATTTTAAGTCAGGCAAAGGTCCTAGCATGGCATGGGATTTACCAGAAATCAAAATAGGAATGAGTACCTGGGATTGGTAGATGCAACGTTTTTCCTCTTCATTGGGAGGTTCCGGAACATATTCTTGATTTCCCACCACTTTGGGAACAAAAATTCTTTCTACTGGTGCTAAGCTGTTAGATTTCCAGGAATCTTTACCTGTGATTTTTGGAGTAGCAGAAGACGCCATTGTTGATTACAAAGCAATAGAGAAGAAAATGGAGAAGATGAAGTTTGAAAAGAGATTTGTTTTGGAAAGAAGAAACATAAAAAAGATGAAAAAATGGAGTTTTTAACTTATATATAGATGGAGGAATGGAAGCGGTTAGTATTCAGAAAATTTAATGGGAAAAATAATGGAAAGATTGTGGGACACGTGGAGATTGTGAAGTGGATAATTCAGACGGTGGAAGTTAGGGTTTTGACCCACGATCTGCTAGGGGTTAGAGTAGGAATGATGAAGATCTCAAAACGCGGGCTGAAAAGACGTTTGGGGAAAAGCGTAATGATGATTCTGACATTTCTAACGTCTAAATCATATGAACAGTCACTGGTCGAATTATTGATGGCGTCGAATTGCATTGGCAAAAAATGTTTTTTCTCCCTCAGTTGAAATGCATTTTTTGGGGGGCAAATTGTAGGTTGCTAATTTCGACGCTAGGGAAATTGTTCAAAAGAAAAGTGGAGAAATCGACAGGTCAATTCGACAAGTCATTTCGATTAGAAGGTTTTTAATGAGAAAGGCAAGTCGAAGACAAATGGTACTTAGGGAAAGCATTGGCAGATTTTTCTAAGTAAGAAGGATAATTTCGACACAAGAGAAATAAGCCCATTCGACGGGTATTTGAAATTCAAATTTCAGGAGGGAGTTTCACTTTTGAAATTGGACGCGTGGAACGCATCTAGGAGGCGAATGCATGCAGAATGCCATTTGTCGCCATTAGGAGAAATAGCTGTTATTGGTAGTTATTTCATTTGTATATAAATAGGAGGTCTTAGTGTTAGATAGGTGTGTTCCAAACTTTGTACAAATTACCGCAAATACTCAAAGTAACCGTGTGAGAGAAACGAGTGTTCTGGAAAATGTATGTATGGAAAACACCAGTTTACATTTATGCACTTTAATAAAATTCCAAGTTTTTCTTCATTTCTTTACATTTAAGTCATTTCCTTTACTTGAGCAATTTACTTTGTTTCCCGTTAAACTTATCTTCTATTACCTTTTCGCCATTATTATACCTTTGTTCTTTTAGTCGAAAAAACCATTAAAAGAAACCTTAGCAAATACAAAACGAATACATTCCTTTTCAAATCAAAGATATTTTCAAAAGCACTTTGTCCTAGGATTTGTGTGGTTGGTCCTGTTAGTAAACTAATTTTCATAAATTAGGAAACCAGAGGTTGTTCGCCAAATTCACCAGCGAACAGATGTATGGACGTATTAATGGTCATATGCATTTAGTTGCCGTTGTTTGTTGTCGTTGTATGCATGCCATGTTGCATAAGTTGTGCGATAAGTCGTGTGCCCATGTGGGGTGTGAGCGTCTTATCCGGATTCTTTGAAATAGAATCGTGTTGTTGTTGTTGGGGCGGTGATCGTCTGCCCATGTGGGGTGTGAGCGATCACGGATGTCGTGTGCCCATGTGGGGTGTGAGCGACTGATATAGAAATTCCGATGAAAATTATGATCATGAAAAAGGGATCGAATTGGTACCACATGCATTGAGTCAAGTCGTGGGTCTCATTGCATTGCATTATGTTGTGTTGTATGGTGGATTGTACGGTCGTCTGCTGATGTGGAAGTGTGTGATTTCGTTGATGTAGTAATGATAGGATGAATTGTGTAATTGGTTAAATGCTTTTATATTTAAATTATGCATTTCTTTTGTTGATTAAGAATCTCACCCCTTCTGTTTGAATGTTACCTCTACATGGGTAACGTGCAGATAATCAAGATTAGTGCGGAGTTGAAGTTAGTGAAGACGAAGTCTTCTATTTTATTTCGTTGTGTCGTTGTCTGCTCTGATGTGTAACACTGGGGAGTTGGAACGCTTGCTATTATTTGTTTCAATATTTGTTATCGTTCTATTTACTCGATGATGATTATGTGGTATTAAACATGTTATATTTTCGTTGAACTTCTGTTGCCGTAGTAAAGGTTAATTAAGTATGATTTTAATTGTTGATATTTTAGTGTTACATATCGTATGCATGAGCAGGTTATTGTTGAGGATAACATCCTAATCGTTGTATGTTTTATTTTATTATGAAATTCTATTATTAATTGCTTCGAGGGTTTAGGGTGTTACATAGTCTAATTTCAATTTTTATGACTTTGTAATCTAAGATAATGGCTAAGAAATAAAATAAGAATTGTGTTGTCAATTAGCTTTTGTTTTTATTTCCTTATCTAATTTCAGTTTTTATGACTTTGTAATCTAAGATGATGGCTATGAAATAAAATAAGGTCTCAATTAATATTACTTAGACTATTTTCTTTATAAATATTAGGTATCAATTCAAGCATTTTTATTTTTCTTACATTCATTACTATCTTTCATAATATCTTTAGTATTTAAATTGAAAATTAAAATTTTTATGTTGCTTTTGACCCTACATTAACTATAACATTTTAACAATTGAGATTTTTCTATAACTTAACTTACATTTATTTTAAATTTTAGTATGGGATTAATATATATTTTCATATGTAATGATAACATTCATCTTAGAGTCAATGAACCATTAGAAAAATATCTTTTAGAGACTTAAATTTCAGATGCTAAACAATAATACTACTAGAAAATTTGTCTATAGTCGCTATTAGTCACTAAAGTTTGAATATGCTTGCTATTTGTTATGGCGATTGAGGAAGCAACAAGCTGTTTTCAGATGAAAATGCGCTAGTCTTTATCTATTGTCCACTAATTTAATGATTGATATGATGCATCTTTATTTGTTTTTTTTAAAGCAATGGAATTAACAAAAGGATTATCAGGGATATTTGAATAAAAATCCTGATAATCCTCTTTAAACAATTAATTAAGAGGATAGTTAAACCAATAAAAAATACAAGATTTGGGTAATCTAGAGTCTACATCCAACCATTTAATAGAATGCAATTTCATTTGTGAATGACCTAGCAATTGAATTAGTGGTCGAGAAGAGCCACTCGCCTTGAGGCAGAAGTTAAGAATTTGAATATATTTTCATTTATTTTCATTCCTTAATTTTAAATTACAATCTCCCAAATAATTTATTTGAAATTTCATAGCTTTGTATGCAACCTAATTTAAATTTCTCATGTGCAAATTATTAATTAAATATGTTTTTGATGCCTTGGTGTGTTTAAAATTTATTGTGTTTTTGAGGTCCTCATAAAACCTTACACTCATACTAAGTTAAAAATGATTTTCATGTATAAAATGATATTTGACTAAAGAAGTAAGAATAAATCAAGTCATTATGTTGGTGAATCAACCCAAATAATTGTGTTTATGAATCAACTCAAACACAGATGTGAATCGAGACATGGTGAAATGTTTCAAGAAATCTGATTTCCACATTGGTATTTAAAGTGGTTAGAACATGCGTGTCACACAAATTCTATGGATTTCGTTTTCATCTATTGCCACCAATAATTCCTTCATAGATTAAGTTACATGTATAACTCGTAATAATGGGAAAACAATTCTTATGCATAATTCATATATTCTTGCTTCAATTAAGTTCCATCACTTGACATTAATTTAGTCTTGTGTCACTTAACTTATTAAAAAATGACGATTATCAATGGATAACTTTGGTTATTGCTTTGTCTTGAAAGTGAATTTATGCTCATGTTCCAGTGTTGCATCTTTTTCTTTGTTTGATTAGGATCATGACCGACTTTGGTGCCTTGGTTTTTAAGGATGAACTTTGATGCTTGCCCCCTTTTGTTCTTTTAGGTTCTTGTGTTTATCTCCCTTCAATATGCTCTTTTTAGAGTGAGGTGTTTAGTGTCTTTATTGTAATCTTTTCAATGGTGTTGTTGAGTTTGTTTTTTTTTTTTTTTTTTTTGCAGTTTTGTTTTACTAGCTACTCACTTCATCGGGGTTTTGTCTTGGGTGATTTTATTTTTTATTGCAATATAGGTTCTCTTAGATATATCATTTACTCTTTATTTTTTTTTTTTAAATATATTTTGACTGAATTTTGTTTTTTTTTTAAATCTTTTTTGATTGAAATTATTAAAATATATAACAAATGTGTGTTTGTCTGAAATCGGTATTTAATTCTCTATATAATTGACATATGATTGAAATATGTCTCAACATTAAACATATATTTGAGATAAAATTTCCCCCTAAAAAACAACTTAAATAAACAACGATCGTATATTTTGCTGAATTTTGTTTTAAAATTGTAACACCCACATATAATGCATGTTTATAAATACATATTATACATAGTTGTAATGTTGGTACTGATATACATAAGCGCCTAGCGGCAACATTGTACACATTTACATGCCCAAAAAGAAACTACAATATGTTCTAACCACTGTAAGTTTGTGTGACACGCATGTTCTAAACAGTTAAATTGGAGAGAGAAGGTCCCCTCAGCTCATTAGAGAGAGAAGGTCCTACTTCTCTCTACTTTCTATATACCATAGTTGTTTGGTTTTACCCCTTCATTTTCATTAGGTTTCTCAGAAATCTTCCTTGTTTTATCTTGGCAATGTAGGATTCTGGATGTTTTCGGTTTAAATTCATATACTTAGGTATAGGGACCTTGGCATCTAAAATCTGTTCATTGGCAAGTGTTTCTAGGCGGATCTATCTTTGTGTTCTGGTGTGTTTTTCTTTGGTTTTGGGTAACGAGTTCTTCGCTCGGGTTTTCTCTGCAGATCAACATCTGGATAAAATGGCTGAAGTGTTAGAGCAAGAGTTGTCTCAGCAAGTCATCTCTATGTTTTGATGATAACAATGAGTATTTGTGAAAGAATTGTTTTATGTTCTAATGTGTGTTGTGTGCAGATCATAATCATAGAAGATATCAGATCCAACAAGCACCAGCAAGATGTGCGTAAATGTTCATATGCGAATTACTATGTGTAACACAAGTCGCAAGAAGCAAGTATGCTTCTGTATCTGATCATAATCAGAAAGATCCAAGGATGCCGATATTGCTGTTGCAATGCTCTTGTGGATGCTGTTCTGAAATTGGTTATGATTCTGAAGATAGCGAAGCTTCTGAAGAGATAATCTTCTGGAGAACCAAAGTACTGAAGATTCTGATGACTTGAAGTTCTGAAGGCTGAAGGCTCTGAAGACCAAGTGCAGAAAGATTCTGAAGACTTATGAGTTCTGAAGATTTTGGTTCTAAAAGTCAAGTGCTGAAGACTCTGAAGACAGATTCCTAATGGACAAGTTCTGAAGACTTGAAGCAGTGAAGATAACGGGTATCTAGACAAGTGCTGAAGCTCTGAAGACAGATTCCTAACGGACAAGTTCTGAAGACTGAAGACTTGAAGATTCAGAAGACCCGGTTATAAAGTCTCTACTCATGCTTCAATTAATTACCATCACAAGCCTCTGAAGATTTGAAGATTTGTACACCGTACTGAAAAGATCTATCCCGTCACTTCTTCTACTGTAAAAAAGAAGATATGGCAGTACAACTTTCATCATTGCATAACGAATCTTTTCAAACAGCCAACAGTGCTTCAACGACTATATTTTTATTGGCTATTTAAAGGAAAGGAGAATGCGCTTCTGAAGGTGTCGATGTGATGAATGTCGCAACGATCAGTTTTCGTTGTTACACTTAACATTCAAAGCTATCACCATTAACACACGACCATTGTTGTTGAAACTCAAAGATCATCATTCAACACAACAACAATCAAGTGGAACAAAAGCTGTTGATGAACAAGACAACATTACAAATCAGTCAAGTCATCAACCAACTACATCATCTCTGCAATCAAAGATCAAAAGCAAGGGAGTTGTTGCTCGAAGCTTGCTCAACGAAGAAGATGAAGAATTCTGTAGATGTTATTCAACTGTCAAAACATGTACATCTTGTTAGAGTCATGTAGTTTGCAAGGAGTTGTTGCTCATATCTTGCTAGAACACTGTGTGTTCATTTGTACTTAAACATAGGAGAACTCTGCTTGTTAAGAAACATTCTTGTAACCTCCAACAAACTAATTCTATCTGAATTAGGATTCCTCAAGTGATCAGTGTGATCGGACACTTGAGAAGATATTGACTTGGTGTCATTGTGGAAATCCTGAAATATGGTCGATAATATTCATATCTTAAAGAGGACCAATGTTGGGTCAGACTCTTGTGAGATTACTGATGGAAGTCATTGAAAATCCTGGAAGAATGGTCAGTAAACGTTATATCCGTTAACTAGGATCCCTGAACGTTTAGCTGTGAAATCCTGATAGTAGATCTTGCGAGATTGGAACCTATTGGGTCAATGTTCGTTATATCCATTAACTTGTATCCCTGAATGGTTCATTGTGGGTTAGTCACAACTGCGGTTATGCAGGTTGTTAGTCACCGGCGTTAGCCCGTGCATCTGTAATCAGATTTGGTTATAGTGGATTAAGTCCTTGTGTTCAAGGCGAAATCACCTCGGAAGGGTGGTCTGGATTAGCTTGAGATTTGATCAGGTGAACCAGGATATATCGTGTGTTCTCTACTCTTGTTATGCTTTGATTTATTGTTTATGTTTCTGTATCGATTATCAGAACCTTACATAAGCAAGTCAGAACCTTGCAACCCAACTCTGATAAGCTTCCGAAATTGCAAGTCTGATTCAAGAATCGCTATTCAGATTGTCCTTGTCTCTTATGCTTTATGCATCGTACAATCTGAATGACGTTTGGCAAGTCAGAGTCTCTCAACGCAACTCTGATATTCTCTTAGCACGTTAACGATAAGAGGCAAAGAGTTTTAAAAGAGTTAAAACACAATTCAAACCCCCCATTTCTTGTGTCTTTCTCGCACCTTCAATTGGCATCAGAGCTCCAGTTTTGTTATTGATGGATATCAAACACTTAACAGTGTCAGAAAAAGATCCAGCTCTGGTGTGTAGAAATACTCTGGGTGAGATTTCAATCCACTTACAATTTCAGTATCAGTTCAGAAGTTGAATGTGTACTAAATTGTAATTAAACGAATTACTTGAGCAAGTCACAAATTCTTGAAGTTTTGTAACTGTCAACAACAAGAATCTTCCGCACTGAAGCTTGGAAGAAGATGGAAAAATTAGCTGATAAGATAGATTCATCAGATAAGTAGTAGTATCTATTGAATGCTTATCTTAGAAAATACGTCTGGATAAACCACGTATTTGCTCAAGATTGAATCATAAAAAAACTAGAAATCTTGGTTGCTGAAGATTATTTCTTTATGAGTTTTTGAGATGTTTTTAAGAAACGGATTAATCCACCCTTGACTTTCTCATTAGAGCTCATTAAAAATTTCTTCATGTAAAAAAGAGAGATTGTTGTTCTATGATTTTGAACTTCAGTATGAAGTCTACAAAAGAAACCAGAAACTGAAGAATTCAAGTTCTTAGAAGTGATTCAACATCTGAAGCTCAACTGATCAAGCAGTTAAAAGATTCAATTGAATGTTGGTTGCTTGAGAAGCTTTGCAGAAAACCAAAGAATGTTCATCGAAATCTGATTCAGGATGATTTCTGAGTCTTGGTTGAAATAACATAGACGATTGAGTTATGTTAACTTGAGATTCTATCTCAGTTGAACCGACTGTATTTGGTCAAAATGTTATCTGTTAATTCTCTCAGAATTTCATGTTGTACAAATTCTAGAATCAGAAGCTGCATGACTAGATGCAAAGACAGAAGTCATCTACTCGAAGCCGAAAAGGATTTATGTTACTGGTGTTTTTTAGAATGAAGAAATCAGTAGACATTCTTTTCAGAAACTGATATACTGTCAATCCTTGACGGACTAACTCTAAACAAGTTAGATCAGCATTTCCAGAACAAGAGTGTCATGCAAACTATGTCATATGTCACACACTTGTTTGATGATACTTGTATCTGAACAAGCTTTGCATCTGTTCGAAGAAACAGAGTCAGAAGATATTATAAGATGTCAATCAATTCTCTCTTGCACATAATCTCTCAGCAGTTTATGTTCAAGCTAAGAAATTATTGATCTTCCATAAGCAAGCATTGGCTTAAGTGAGACCTTGATGGAAGAAAGATGTTCTGTTGGTCAGAATATTTGTATCTGAAGTTTGCTCTCAGAAGTCAGATGAGTGTTTCTAAACGAAAAAGGGAAAAGATCATCTGAAGAGAAGATTGATTCTAGTTCTCAGACTAATGATCAGAATTCAGAATATACTCATTCTCTTCAACATTAAGATAAGAATTCTTGAAGAAAATGATAAACTAAAAGAAACACATTCAAAGTCTCTTATGAATCACTCTGAAGAAAGCAGATACAGAACAAGCCTGACCAGAAGCTTTACAAATGACGCTCCCATTAGACACTCAAGAAATCTTAATGGAAAACACTTAGATTTAGAATCGCTGTAAAAGGATCTCAGTATCTCTAAGGTATGATTTTCTCTATACCTGACCATTCTTATTTAAACAGTAGCAATATTTTAAATAATGTCTTAATCACTGATCATTCATTGACACATTAGGTTTCGTAAAGATTATTAAAAATAGAGTAAGATTCTCACGCAATTATGATTAGATGAATATTGAGAGTTAAATAAGCAGCTATGATTACTTTGTGTCGGCCACTTCCTTACGGCTCATAAGTATACATATGTCGTATACTTTTTGTGAACTGCTCTGACAACCACTTTATAGAGTTTATCACATGTCTTTTCGTTTTGAAACTGACAATATCTATACAATGCCATCACCACTCATAGCTATTCCCGAAAAATAATGAACCTTGCTTATTCCAGTTCATTAAATAGCTATTGCTCCTAAGCCCTTCTCACATTATTTCCTCTACTCAAAGAAGAGTCACTCTTTAACTATCTTATAGTTTAAACTCTTCCTCTCAAACAAAACCACTTCCGTTCAAAATGTCTTCCCACAACATCAGAGGAGAAATTTCTGATCTAGAACTCTTGAAATAATACACTCTGAATTTAAGTCATCTGCCACAACTCAACAAAACAAGTATCCTCTCTGGGATTGAATTCCAGAACTGAGAAAACTATTTCAACATGTTTGTTGGACCTGTCTTCCCTGAGCTTGTAACTGAGTTCTGGGCAAACGCTCGAGTACTAGAGTATGACTATAGCAAGAATTCTATTTTGTCTGTGGTTGCTGGCTGTCCAGTCTTAATCAACCCTACCATCATTGCCAAAGCCATTGAGTGTAATGAAGATGGTTTGATAGTTGAAAGCCACATTAACAATGCTCGTTTCGACAAGCACTTGCATGTGATTTTTGAGACTGAAGGTCATCCCACTCAACCATGTACCCTCACTCCCGTAGCTAAAGATTGGTACAAGTTAATGGTAACTAATTTAAAACCAAGAGAAAGAGGAGAAGGATGGTTATCTTACAAGGAAAGATTATTTATTTTCTTCTTAGTTTCTAGGATTAAAGTAAACCTACCCCAATCCATGTATAATCTTTTGAAGGAAGAAATTAATTTTTCTAGGGAAGACACGGTCTATCAAGTTCCATATTGTAGAGTCATTTCCCACATTCTTGATCTTCAAGGAATAGTTAGTCATTGCAAAAGAAATGGAATGACTGAGAAGATTCTTCCCGAGTTCTTTCAACCTATGACATTCTTAGTTTAAAATAGGAAGTTAGATTTCCTAGAGTCATTTTTTTGGTCTTTGTTCCTCTGTCCTTTTGTTTTTAAATCAACTTGTATCTCTTTGATCAATTAGTGAACTAACCCTGATTGTGAACTACTTATCCTTATGAATGATTAATTTTATGTTCATCTTATCACGATGCATTGTTTAATCTACACTTCATAAATTTACTATAGATTAGAATAAAATAATTAAGCATTATAATCAATTACATGCATTTATTGTTAGTCACACGAAAAGCCTTAGGGTTATCAAGAAACTACAATATTTCTTTAGGTAAGAATTGTGCAACGGTTACTCTCGCCACTCATAAGAGAGCAGTTATGCTTAATGATCGGTTAATTTTCTCTCGTTAAAGAAACTAGTCATTTACTCTAGTTTCCCACGTCCCTTAGCCGACCTAGGAAAGATAAACCATTACCCTCTCAAATTCTTTTGCCTTTACTCTCTTCATTATTTATAAATAGGCTCAACCTTAACCCACTCTTCACAGCCCTTACATCATCCAAATCTTGAGTAAACTCTGTTAGTGTGTTTCACCATCAACAATGGCCTTCTTCTCTCAAAATATATTATGCCCCATCACCACAAAAACACCAGTTGAAAAACTCATTGTCAAGTCTTAAACAATTGTGAATTTCAAGGATTTGAAAGCAAATGGATGTGATGTGACTCACTCCATGAATCATCAAGGGTGGAGCAACTACTTCAAAAAGTTGGAAGGACCAACCTATGCTTGTCTGGTCAAAGACATCTGGATTCATGCTACTGCGAGCACAACTGTCATTGTATCTTCCGTGTTTGGAAGGAAAATTGTTATATCTGAAAAGACCTTTTCAGATTTGCTGATGCATGACAATACCGGATTAAGAGTCACCAAGGATCAACTAAGCAAGGAAAGAGAAGCAAAAGTCTTGGCTACTATTTTTAAAGAAGAAACTGTAGTTGATGCGGAGAACCCAATATTCTCAAGTCTGAAGGATTCCCTACAAGTGTGGTTCAGAATCCTGCAAGGAAATGTGTTTCATCATCTTCCTTCAGATCAACTCAATGAGACTTAGAAGTGTGTCTTATTCCTCCTTCTAAAAGGAATCAAGATACATCTTCCTGCAATCTTTTTCAAACTGCGAAAAGAATCTATAAGGGACTCTAGAATGGGTTCTGGCACAGAATTCAGATATGTTCCGTATGGGAGACTCATCTCTGATTTTCTAGTGGAATCAAGAATAGTTGATGACATCCTGGTCAATGATGGAGAATCAAACAAACTTCTAAAAAGGGTTTCTGTTGGCTATAAGGGTTCCTGTTGAAGGGTTTCCTAACTTTAAAACACATGATCAAGTAGAAATGGCAAACCATCTGCTAAAATTCAAAGAGGAAGACATTGGTGTATGGATTGATCTAGAGAACATTACATAAGTGCTTCAAGAACTCGCAGAATGGAAGAAAAAGGGAAAGAAGCAGAAAAGTGCTGATAGCGAAGAACCTTCTTTGAAAATATCAAAAACTGTTAATGAAGCATTAACATCCTTCAAGGATAATGCTATCAACAAAATCCAAAACTTAATAGATATATTAGGTTCCAGCATGCATCCCACTGCTATGGGAAATATCTGGACTGAATTTCATGGATGGATGTCTGAAGAAATTGTGAAGGACAAGCAGTTAGCAATCACACAAGCTGAAGATAAACAGATACATGCTTCAAGAACCGATGAGTCTGAAAGCTCATCTTCCACCTCCTCCCTGTCCTTAGGAATCTCCTAGACTATTCCCTAGGAATCTGTTTTCATAGCCTATGTTTTGATCGCTCCAAACTACCTAGGATTAAGTAATCTATTTTAAATGAAATATCTTTTGAATCTATTTGAAATAGCATATTTTATGATAGACTGTTCACTATCATATTGATCATATTTAAAATGCTTAAACGCTCTAACTTTTTGATGATGTCGAAAAGGGGGAGAAATAGAAATATGATTTTGATAGAATGCAAAACTCAATCAAATAAATCAACGATATAAAATACGTTTACCACTAATGTTGGTTTGATGTTTTACCGAGGAACTCTGAGCAAGTTCACTAGGCATTCTTAGAACAGGTTTAAGAAAGAAGAACTCTATTTGTTCATATCATTGAAGTTCTACACTTCGTGAACATGTGTTCAGAATCAGATTGACCCAGTACTGTTCAGAAGTTGAGAACTTTCTGAAAGTCAAAGCTATCGTGATTTTGGTATCATCTTGTTTAGGAATTGTAAACTTTATGAGAATATGATATTCAGAACATAAGAATCAGAAGAAGAAATCTTCCTGAAAGCTGTCAAGACAAAGTCTACATTCAAAGATGCTCTTCAGAAGAACTGAGCAAATCAGAAGTCAAAGACTGTCTGAAGATCTGGATAGAAGATCAAAGAAGAAGAAGTTCTGATAAACCTAGAATTCAACTCAAAAGAAAATGAATTGGTATCAGACTCAATTAACAATTGGTATCAGACTTAGTTAAGTTGTGAACTGTTCTCAATTACCTTCATTGGTATCAAACTCAGTAAATTTGGTATCAGACTAAGAATCTAGATCACATTGGTATCAGATTCAGAATCAAGCTTCGATTGATCACAAAATATCTATCAATCAGATTAAGAATCAAGCTTTGATGAACCACTAAGTTGTGGCAGTAACAAGGTTCTGAGATGAAGGCATTTGTTCAAGTTAAACCTCTGAATAGTCAAGATCTTAATCGATGATCAGAACCGGTATGACCAAATCAAAAAATTTGAAGATCATCAAGTCTAAAACTCAGGGGGAGTTTCTTACATCAAAAGACAAGTTCAATTCTGATAAATAGAGTGGCTAAGTTATTAGAAGAGAATTGTTCTATCTCAGTACTAAAATGGTTCTGCTGAAAAGTAGAAATTGCTTCAGATGACTCTAAAGATTATGAGCTCTGATACGACGTCTAAATGAACTAAGTTCTAAAGATCTGAAGACAGAAGTTCTGATGAACAATTCCAGATGCTGAAGACATTTGTCTCCTCAAGACAGATAGGGAAGTAATCATTCTCTATTCTATGTTCTAACAACTCAAAATTGTAATTTTGTGAATCTTTGGATCATATAAAATTCTAGATGATCACAAATAAAATTTTGAGGTTAACACATTCAGGGGGGGCTGCTGTTCCGAAATCTGAATATGTTATGTTTGGTGATTACCTTGTATAAAATGTTCAATCAAAATACATGGTTTTGTCATCATCAAAAAGGGGGAGATTGTTAGAGCAAGAGTGGTCTCTGAAAGTCATCTTTATGTTTTGATGATAACAATGAGTATTTGTGAAAGAACTATTTTATGTTCTAATGTGTGTTGTGTGCAGATCATAATCATAAAAGATATTAGATCCAACAAGCACCAGCAAGATGTGTGTAAATGTTCATATGTGAGTTACTATGTGTAACACAAGTCGCAAGAAGCAAGTATGCTTATGTATCTGATCATAATTAGAAAGATCCAAGGATGCCGATATTGCTGTTGTAATGCTCTTGTAGATGCTGTTCTGAAAGTGGTTATGATTCTGAAGAGATAATCTTCTGGAGAACCGAAGTGTTGAAGATTCTGATGACTGGAAGTTCTGAAGGCTGAAGGCTCTGAAGACCAAGTGCAGAAAGATTCTGAAGACTTATGACTTCTGAAGATTTTGGTTCTAAAAGTCAAGTGCTGAAGACTCTGAAGATAGATTCCTAATAGACAAGTTCTGAAGACTCTGATGACTTGAATCAATGAAGATAACCGGTTTCTAGACAAGTGCTGAAGCTCTGAAGACAGATTCCTAATGGACAAGTTCTGAAGACTGAAGACTTGAAGATTCAGAAGACCCAGTTATAAATTATCTACTCATGCTTCAATTAATTACCATCTGAAGCCTCTGAATATTTGAAGACAGATGTTACTGTTGGCAATGACTGTACAACGTACTGAAAAATATCTATCCCGTCACTTCTTCTACAGTAAAAAGATGATATGGAAGTACAACCATCATCATTGCATAACGACTATTTTCAAACAGCCAACAGTGCTTCAACGACTATATTTTACTTGGCTATTTAATGGTAAGGAGAATGCGCTTTTGAAGGTGTCGATGTGATGATAGTCGCAATGATCATTTTTCGTTGTTACACCTAACATTCAAATCTACCACTATTAACACACAACCGTTGTTGTTGAAACTCAAAGATCATCATTCAGCACAACAATAATCAATTAGAACAGAAGCTGTTGATGAACAAGACAACATTATAAATCAGTCAAGTCATCAACCAACTACATCATCTCTGCAATCAAAGATCAAAAGCAAGGGAGTTGTTGCTCGAAGCTTGCTCAACGAAGAAGATGAAGAATTCTCAAGATGTTATTCAACTGTCAAAACATGTACATATTGTTAGAATCATGTAGTTTGCAAGGATTTGTTGCTCATATCTTGCTAGAACACTGTGTGTTCACTTATACTTAAACTTAGGAGAACTCTGCTTGTTAAGAAGCATTCTTGTAACCTCCAACAAACTAATTCTATGTGAATTAGGATTCCTCAAGTGATCAGTGTGATCAGAGACTTGAGAAGGCATTAACTTGGTGTCATTGTGGAAATCCTGAAATATGGTCAATGATAATCATACCTCAAAGAGGACCAATGTTGGGTCAGACTCTTGTGAGATCACTGATGGAACTCATTGAAAATCCTGGAAGAATGGTCAGTAAACGTTATATATGTTAACTAGGATCCTTGAACGTTTAGTTGTGAAATCCTGATAGTAGATCTTGCGAGATTGGAACCTATTGGGTCAATGTTTGTTATATCCATTAACTTGTATCCCTGAACGGTTCATTGTGGGTTAGTCACAGCTGCGGTTATGCAGGTTGTTAGTTACCGGCGTTAGCCCGTGCATCTGTAATCGGATTTGGTTATAGTGGATTAAGTCCTTGTGTTTAAGACGAAATCACCTCGGAAGGGTGAACTGGATTAGCTTGAGAGTTGCTCAGGTGAACCAGGATATATCGTGTGTTCTCTACTCTTGTTATGCTTTGATTTATTGTTTATGTTTCTGTATCGATTATCAGAACCTTACATAAGCAAGTCAGAACCTTGCAACCCAACTCTGATAAGCTTCCGAAATTGCAAGTCTGATTCAAGCATCGCTATTCAGATTCTCCTTGTCGCTTATGCTTTATGCATCGCACAAGTGAATGACGTTTCGCAAGTCAGAGTCTCTCAACGCAACTCTGATATTCTCTTAGCACGTTAACGATAAGAGGCAAAAAGTTTTAAAATAGTTAAAACACAATTGAAACCCCCTTTTCTTGTGTCTTTCTCACACCTTCATGAAGGAATTCAAAAAGCAGGAGGTTGGGAGTATGTTCAGAAATCGAAAACAAAGCGAAATGTGATAGTTAAGAGATCTATTTGGAAAGCTCATGGAGGCAAAGGGATCAATCAAGATTTATTCAAGGCTTCATCGTTTTTCTTCAGGGAATTTTTAGATTTATATGAGGCTAAAGAAATGTTCAATGTTTTTAAGGAATACTGTTTGGTGATTGAAGTTTTTATCCCTCCGAGAATGGACAAAAGAGGAAAGAGGTTTGATTTTGTAAGATTTAAGAAGGTGGTGGATGAACATCTTTTTGCCATTAAATTGGACAATATTCTCATTAATGTCAACAAGATATTTTCAAATACACCCAGATTTCAGAGAGGAGAAAGAGTAGGCAAATTGGGATATTTGAAAACAAAATTCGAAAAAGAAAATTACTGGAACAAGGTTAAAGGGGCGAACTATCAAGTTAGGAGTGGTGCGAATGGTGGGAGGTCATATGCTCAAGCTACTAAAGAAGGTTTGAATAAGAAATCTATGCATCAGGTCCAATTGGGAGACAAACCAAAATTTGCCCATTTAATGTTTAATGTTCTAGAAGAAGAATTAGAGATATTTGAACAAGGTTTTTTGGGAGTCATGGAGGTGCGTGGTTCATCTTATGAGGTGCAAGAAGCTCTACACATGGAAGGATACTTTAAGATTAAGGCTACCCCCTTTGGAGCCAACTTATGTCTATTGGAAGAAGAAACTACTAGAGATATTAGAAAAATGGTGATTAAAGATGAAGAATGGGTTTCAAAATGGTTTTCTGATGTTCATCCTTGGTCCCCAGAAGATGTTGATAAAGAGAGATTAACGTGGGTAAATATTTTCGGTCTACCATGTCACGTCTAGGGTAACAAATTCTTTTGTTTCTTGGCGGACAAAATAGGAACCTTTGTCAAAGCAGATGAGGAAACACAGAAACATGTGAAGTTAGACATTGCGCGCATTCTTATCAGAACCAAGTTCACGATGAATTTTGCAATATTGAAGTTAACAAAAATATTTATGGTATCAAAATCATGGAGGAGTTTATCGGTTTCTGTACTAGAAAAGCTTGTATCTTAAAAGAAGGTTCAATGGAGGATAGTTCTGAGGTGGAATCTTTCGATAGTATGGTGGAAGAATCAATGTTGGGCTCAATTAATCCAGAGGGTATTGACCAGCATGGAAAGCAGACAAATTGTATTGAAGACGAAGAGGTGTATGATCAAGATTTGAGATATGTTGGGGGAAGAGAAAAAGCAAAAGGTGATGGCGACATATCTAACAAATCCTTTGGACTAAGAAATCTGGTGTCAGCTGAAGATATGTGTGCCTTACCGGTTGTACAAGCGAACGAAGATAGTCAGCATATAGGCGATAGCCTTTTGGGAGGTGGGGTAGGGCTAAAACAGATTCCTAAGCGTTGTGGTTCAGAATAGTTTATACATATGGCTGAGATGGGATAACACATTAATGCTAAGAAAAAAATCATTAAAGAGGACAATAACTTAAAAGTTGGATTTTTGGAAAATACAGATGGGAATGACAAGAAAATGGAGCAGTCTGGGCCCAACGCTGTAGAGCCCTTTATCAGTAATAGGTCAAACAGGAAAAAGAAACTTTTGGAGGAGATATATCAAAATCTAAAAATTCCATTTGCACCCTTTTTCTATTCTACCTTGCTTCAAGCGGATAAGTTTCAGGAAACTCCGGCTAAAAACGCTATGGGTTCTAGCATGGAGGATAGTGAGAAGACAGAGTCAATTTCTAGATTTTCCGAGGATTCCAAAGGTGATAGTAGTGGATCTATACAAGATGAGGATGTAATCAAAAGCAATTCCAGAATAAAGAAGAAACTTGTAAGTCTACCTATTAAGGTGTGGGAATCCATTAAAGGGTTGGGAGTATAAGCAAATGAAGATGACGAAGTTTTTGAGTCAATAATACGTAATATGGAAACAGAAGATAGGAAAGATAAAAAATGCAAGAAGGTGGCTGCTACAGGTTTCTCATGAACTTTTTAACTTATAATATTAGAGGGAGTGGTAATAAGATCAAGAATAGGAAAATTTAAAATATGCTAAGAAGTGGTGGGGTTGACTTATGTTTCTTGCAAGAAACAAAATGTGTTCAAATGACTGATAAAATTGTACATAGTATTTGGGGCAATACTGATTGTAATTGGTCTGCTTCAAATTCTGAAGGTCTAGCTGGAGGTATTTTAACTATCAGGAGGAAATATTTGATTATTCCAATTTGTAGTTACAGAGGTATAGGTTATTTAGGTTTGAAGGCTATTTGGAACACCAAGATATGCTATTTTTTTTAACATCTACTCCTCGTGTTATAATGCGGAGAAAAGAAATCTTTGGAGTCATATTTTGCTGTTAAAATCACAGTTATAGGAGGGAGAGTGGATATTGGGTGGGGACTTTAATGCAGTTAAAAATGATAGGGAGAAAATAGGCAGTGCGAGTCATAACAGGAAGATCATGGCTGAATTCATAGATTTTATCCAAATGACAAGATGTGTGGATTTGCCAAGTTTGGGTAATAAGTATACTTGGTTCAGTTCATCTGGTAAGTCTTGTAGTAGACTAGATCGATTCTTGGTATCCAATGGGATTTTGAATGAGTGGAATATGGTATGTCATAAAGCGAGTGCAAGGGATATTTCAGATCACCGGCCAATATGAATTTCGGTAAGGAATATTAATTGGGGCCCAAAACCTTTTAAGATCCTTAAATGCTGGTTTGAGCATCCACATTTTTTGGATTTGTGAAGGAGTCATGGGACTTATGGCTGGTTATTTGTTGGGTTTTGTGGTCTTCTAGGAACAATATTTTGTTCAAAGAGGAGTTTTGGGACTTAGAGAATATTACTCATAGGATTATTCTTTTCTCTTGGTGGTGGATAGGTAAGAAACACAAAAATACAAATATATGTAATTGGTTGTGGTGGTTTTACAGGTGGTTTTACCTCACATATAAAAGTTGAAATTGGTTGTGGTGAAGATACTTTCTTTTGGCTATCCAAATGGTGTGGAGATGAACCATTAGCAGCCACTTTTCCTAGATTGTGGGAGGTAGCTTGTAATAAGAAGGGCTGTGTTTTGGAGTTCTACAATGTTATTGCAGGTTCAGTTGTGTGGAAAATGGATCAGATGCCCAGCGCTGCAGCTGGCAGCTTGTCGCGGGATTGAAGTTTATTGCAGAATATATTACCTGCTGATTGGGAAGTAACCGGAGATGATTATGTCAGCTGGGAGGGGGGAGGAGAAGATCATTACACAGTTGGATCGGGGTATGGTCTGCTACTAAAAGCCAATTGTCTGCAGCAAAATCAAAGTAATATGGGAGATGTTTGTAAATTGGTTTGGTGTTCCACTGCCCATCCGAAAGTTCAGATGTTTGGATGAAGGCTGTTTCGAGATAGGCTGGCTACGACGGACAATTTACGTAAAAGACGCATAGAGAGGAATAATATTGTTGTGTTGTGTCCTTTCTGTCATGAAGAGGAAGAGAGTTTACTGCACCTCATTTATATGTGCCATAATGCTAAGAAGATTTGGAAGTTTGTAGAGGGTTGGCTAGGAATTGTTATTGGAAATCATGAATCATTAATAGATATGTTGCAGCATTGGATTCAAGTACTGTTGGTAAAGAAGATATCAATCAAAAATGCAGTTGCTCTTTGGCTGACTATAGGATGGGGATTATGGCTAACAAGGAACAATATTGTGTTTAATGGTGAAGAGTGGGATTATGACTCTATAGAAAGGAGAATTATTTTGTATACTTGGTGGTGGGTAGGAAAAAGGATTAATGGGAGATTTACTTGTAATCACTTGGGTTGAGTTGGTATTTTTGTAGATGGGTTAGATACACCCTATGTATCTTGTTGGAATATATTTTCGCTTAGTAAAAAAAAAATATGTAATTATTATGAATGAGTTAGTGTTCCTTGTGAATTTTTGTAGACCTTGTTTTATGAGTTAGAAGGTCTTTTGTAAATGGGTTTGGACACCCCTTTGTGTCCTTGAAATATATTTTGCTTATTAAAAAAAATAAACATAAAAAAAAACCAGCATCATGCAAAGATAGAACTCTTCAATTTGAGGACATAAATGTAATGATTATTGTAGATGTAACTATTAGCCACTTCTAGGAAGTAAATGATATACTTGAAGAAAAGGACAAGTAAAATAAAATTTAAAAAAGAATAGAAGGGAAGTATATTTACAACTCAAATGAAAGAGAGAAATATACTAAAGAGGTAACTAAAATTTAAAAAGTTGCTTTTTATTTAAAATATTCAAATAATTTTGAATACTTGTAAGTTTTTAATTTGACTTTCTATTAAGTGTGTTAAAGAGGTAAACAGAATACATTAATAAACATATAATGACAATTACAATTTTATGAAGTGAAATTTAATAATTGTATTTTTATGAAGTGTGTTTTACGATTCCACAAGAGCTATAAACTATTTTACTGATGTAACTAGGGGGTGATCTTTATAATTTATAAAGTGATAAAACCATTGATTACATGGAAGGGAAGAAATATGGCTAAAACTGTAAAGTTTGTTTATTTCATGATTATCATATTTTCCCTATTTTTTACTGCTACAAACGTTAATATTCCTTGTAAGTCTTTTATATCCTTTTCAAATTTTCTTATTTAGTTTTTACACAATATTTTAACTAATATAATTCACATTACTTTATCATCTGTTATCCTTACAGCGTTCTATCCTCCTATGCGATGTTCTAGTGATTTGGATTGTTCTCCAGAAAGGTGTCGATATCCTTTTATACCAAAATGTATCCAAAAATGGTGTAAATGTGTACCGCAAGATGATTTTACATTTTTTTAATTTTGTATTTTCTTTGTTTCAAAATAAATTTTGTTTAATGTTTTTAAACATTAAAAAATATAGTAATATTTATCTCAAGACATTATTTTTTTTACTAAATTAATGTTATAAACATGAAAATGATGGGAGTGTATTGGATCATTATCCTAGAGAGTGGACAGATTCACTATAAGAATTGTGTTGTCACTAGGGATGGCAATTTGGCCCATCTCTAGTGGGTATCCAGAAAATTACTCACAATGGGTAGGGTAAAAATCCGCAAAAATGTGTACGAGTACGGACTCTGGTAATTATCCACTTAAATAAGCGGGGATGGGCGCGGGGATGGACACCTTAGTACCCAACCCGCCCCATACCCGCACAATATATATTTATATATTTTAATTTATATTATTATATAAAAATAAATATTTATAAAATTTAAAAAAAAATATCAATTTTAAACTACTACATATTTAATATACGTGATCATTTATTTCATAATTCAACAATAAAATTTTTTAAAAACTTTTTAATATTTTTAAAAACTTAAAATATTATAATATTTTATACTTGATATATTTATTTTTATTAGAAATGCGGGTAACGGGTACGGGTACGGGCACTTATATACCCATAGGATACGGGGACGAGTACCAATTTTGATACTCACGTGGGTATGGACTCGGGTACGGGGATTTTTTTCAACTGCGGATATGGGGACGGGTACTATACTACCCTACCCATACTCTGCCCATTGCCATCCCTAGTTGTCACTTAGCTTTTGTTTTTATTTCCTTATCTAATTTCAATTTTTATGACTTTGTAATCAAAGATGATGGCTATGAAATAAAATATGGTCTCAATTAATATTACTTAGACTATCTTCTTTATAAATATTAGGTATCAATTCAAGCATTTTTATTTTTCATACATTTATTACTATCTATCATAATATCTTTAGTATTTAAATTGAAAATTAATTTTTTATGTTGCTTTTGACCCTACATTAACTATAACATTTTAACAATTGAGATTTTTCTATAACTTAACTTACATTTATTTTAAATTTTAATATGGGATTAATATATTTTTCATATGTAATGATAACATTCATCTTAGAGCCAATGAACCATTAGAAAAACATCGTGTAGAGACTTAAATTTCAGATGCTAAACAATAATACTACTAGAAAATTTGTCTGTCGTCGCTATTAGTCACTAAAGTTTGAATATGGTTGCTATTTGTTTTGGGATTGAGGAAGCGACAAGCTGTTTTCAGTCTTTATCTATTTTCCATTAATTTATTGATTGATATGATGCAACTTCATTTGTTTTTTTTAAAGCAATGGAATAAAAGGAGTACCATGGATATTCGAATCCTTATAGAACAAAAACGGGAAAATTACATCCCCTTTAAACAATTAATTAATAGGATCGTTAAATCAATAAAAAATACATGATTTGGGTAATCTAGAGTCTACATCTAACCGTTTAATAGAATGCAATTTCATTCGTGAATGACCTAGCAATTGAATTAGTGGTCGAGAAGAGCCACTCGACTTGAGACAGAAGTTGAGAATTTGAATATATTTTCATTTATTTTCATTCCCTAATTTTTTATTGCAATCTCCCAAATAATTTATTTCAAATATTTGTATGCAACCTAATTTAAATTTCTCATGTGCAAATTATTAATTAAATATGTTTTTGATGCCTTCGTGTGTTTAAAATTTATTGTGTTTTTGAGTTCCTCTTAATACCTTACACTCATACTAAGATAAAAATGATTTTCATGTATAAAATGATATTTGACTAAAGACGTAAGAATAAATCAAGTCATTATGTTGGTGAATCAACCCAAATAATTGTGTTTATGAATCAACTCAAACACACATGTGAATCGAGTCGTGGTGAAATGTTTTAAGAAATCTGATTTTCACATTGGTATTTACAGTGGTTAGAACATGCGTGTCACAAAAATTCTATGAATTTCATTTTCATCTATTGCCACCAATAATTTTTTCATAGATTATGTTACATGTATAATTCGTAATAATGGGAAAACAATTCTTATGCGGAATTCATATATTCTAGCTTCAAATATAATAACTCCATCATTTGACATTAATTTAGCCTGGTGTCACATATCTTGTTAAAGAATGACGATTATCAATGGATGACTTTGGCTATTGCTTTGGCTTGAAAGTGAATTTAGGCTTATGTTCTAGTTGCATCCTTTTCTTTGTTTGATTGGGATCATGACCGACTTTGGTGACTTGGTTTTTAAGGGTGAACTCTGATGCTTTCTCTCTTTTGTTATTTTAGGTTCTTGTGTTTATCTGTTTACCTTGAAAATTGGTAAACAACCGCTGATCTTCTAAAACAACAAAGTTCTAGTAACTTACAGGATCGATCAGATTGATCCTAGGACATGTGTTGTATGTGTATTCAGAATATTTCACGATTTGGTAAAGTATGCCTTTCGACAATGCACATAAATAAAAAGGGTGTTTGAAGTGTAAAGGAAAGCAATAAAGATCAAAGAACTAACTAAGTCGAACAATACATCAAAGGAAAGAAAAGGCTGAATGTAAAGGTTTGGTAAAAACCGGAGTTCAATGCTGGAAATGAATGCATAAGGATCTAAAAATGCAGAAAGGTAAATGCTTGAAAGTAAAAGCCTTTTAATGTAAAACTTCAAGGTAAAGACTTGGTAATGTAACTGACTTGAAAGGTAAAAGTTTGTGAAAAAGACTTCAAAGTAAAGAATCTAAAACAGAAACTTCAAAGTAAATTGCATTGCAATAAAGGATAATGGTGATTACAATCACGTACATTCTCACTTCACTTGTTTCTCGACATACTGGATACTTTGAGTGAATATAGAGTTACTTGTACAAATATGATTTTCACACCTATTCTAACCCTAGGACTAACCTATTTATAATACTCTAAAGTAACCACCATTTGACGGTTTTACTCCTAGAATACACCACTTGGCACTTCGCATGTCTTCACGTTCTGGATCTTCGCCACCTGTCCTCTTTTCAAATTCAAAATAGTAGAACTTCCCTCCACTATTCAGTTGTAACTGCAACGCATTATCCATAGCCACTTCACCATGTCGAATTGACTCCTTGGACTTAGAAATATTTGAAGTCCTAAAAATCATTCTCTTTGACTCGGGTTTTCAACAAACATAGTCGAAGGCAATGTGGTCGAATCCTTCTTCTTTTAGCTTATTACTTTAAAGAGTAACTTCTTTAAAAGCCAAATTGTTTGAAATCATGTAGCGTCGAAATTAGGAGCTAACAAATTGCCCCCCAAAAATGTTCTTTCGCCAGTGTTGGTAGGAAGATCATTTTTTGATAATATAATTTTCGACGCCTGCTCATTCGATTATGGACAACATGGTCATAACTGACCAACCCACGATTCAGAAACTATTCAGTTTCTATAAACCATGCTTATGACGTCATGTCATGATGGCAAATTTTCAAACGTATTTTCAGCCGTATTTGTGATCAGTTTCCATCATCACCTTTCTTGGAACTAGACATTTGTGGTCTGACCATAACCACCACCATCCAACCATTTCAGATAAAGACACGCGTCCCACTATCGTATCCATTTCAACGGTGGACTCACAGTCCCCTAATCTTCCAATGCCTATAAATACCCTTTTCTTCCAACTTGAAACTTTTTGCATTCTCAGACTTTCTTTCAACTTACTTCCTCGTTCTTTAAACTCTCTCAAGAAAACCCAGAACGCATTCTCACTTTCCTCTTCAACTTCCAACAATGGCGTTTTCACAACCCATTCACCAAGACACAAAAAGCCAGAAAGGTAAAACCACCCCATTCAAGCAAACTCTCCCGCCATTTTCAAACATCCCCGGACCAAAGGTGGTGAAGAACCAACAGTTCATGCCGGAACCTCTTCTTGAGGAAGCAAGGAGCATTTACGAATCTCAGGTAATGACCCCTCTCCTTGTCTCTGATAAACCCTATCCTTTAGGTGGCCCCCTAGCTGATGTTAAACCCACCAATGAAAAACTGGGCGAGTTTTTTCCTTCTTACCGCAAATCTAGACCTCTAGGGCAAAAGAGCAACCCTAATGAGGATGGAACCTTCCCTGATACACCCACTTTGACGAAAATGGATCTGAGGTACCTTCATGATGGTACGAGATTGGTAAGAGCCGTCAACCCTTTAAAGGATTTTGACCTTTGGATGACCATAATGGAAAAGGTCAAAGCTGATCATTGGAAAACCATTGGAATCTATGATCTGCTTATGCTGTCGAAGACCAACATCCCTTATTGTTTGAACCTACTGGCAGCATCACTCTACTTTTGGGATAGTACCCACTGCATCTTTCATCTTCCTTGTGGGATGGTTATTGCCACACTCTTCGATCTTGCTGCCATTGCAGGTCTTCGACTAGATGGAATTTCATACGATCCTGATACTGATGCAGAGGATACCATAGGGATCTCTGACTCCAAGCTCACATACACCCACTTCATCAACCACCACAAACGTGATACCGAAGAAGTCACTGACAAGGAACACATTGCATTCCTCACCGTATGGCTGTCGAGGTATGTATTTTGCTACAAATCCCTGCAGGTGACCAAGAAGTATCTCACTCTGGCCAACCAACTTCACAACAATAGAGGAGTTTGCCTTAGTGGGTTGATTTTGGCGAACCTCTACGAGTCTCTCAGCGAAGGGGCGGCTCGACTTAAAGACTTGGAGGCCCAAGGTACTGTTCACTTGAATGGCCCCCTCTGGCTACTTCAGTTGTGGCTCAATGCAACTTTTGAAGCTAGCCTTCCCAAGAAAGGGCAGGTCGATGAGGATTCTGCTGACATCAAAGAAAGGAGGGTCGAAGGTACCCACCTGGTGAAACTCACGCCTAATGACGATGGGGAAACTCTCAAGAGAGCCTTCTCCAGTTACATTATGATGTTCGCCAAAAGGCATGAGTTCACACCTAGTATGGCTCCCTTTGCTGAGAGAAGATGTGGACCTGAGTGGTTTACAAGGCCATTCCCTGATTCATCCACCAAACTCGACGCCGAATCTGTCTCAATCTGGGAAGCCTTTTTTATTCCTATATTTATCATTCAATGGATGAATCTTGGAAGAGACATGGCAGCCTTGATTGCTTACCAACCAAATCTTGTCTCTCGACAATTTGGGTTGGGTCAAATTTTCCCCAAATGTATATATGGGAAGAAAGGCCATGTGGTGCTTCATACTGCCAGTTTTGATAAAGGAGGTGCTGCAGTCACTTTCGACTGGTGGAACGCTAGGAAAGCAACCCTTTCCCCTATGTACTTCCAGCCCACATTCTTGTGCACCAAACCCTTCCATAACTGGTGGTCGAAGTACTACAGTGAACTATTTCTTGATGTTGCTGCTTTTTCTTCATTACTTGACCAAGCTTTTCTTGATGTGCAGGAAAAAACCAAGAAGAGTAAGTTCATTCATGTCAAAGAAATTCAAGCCTTTCAAAAGTACTTTGAAACTGTCTATCGACTAGATGATATTAGTCGAACCGTTCGTGAGGCTGCTGTCACTTTGAAGGAGAAATTTCTACAAAAAATGGATCAGTTGAAAATCCCTTCAAACGTTCCTCTTGAGAAACATTATAAGGTAGCTTTCGAACTCTTTCCTCCAAAGTTCCCTCGACTGCCTAATGCTGATTTTGGAGTGGCACTTGCCCCCCCATTTCCAGACTGGTTTGTCTGTGGTGAGCACTTAAAACTCCTTCGACAGCAGTCTCAACCGAAAGCCCAACAGGTGGTTGCGACTAAACATACGCTGGATAATTTCAAAGGACACCTTCATATAGGGGTCGAGGATGTCCGTATCGAATCCGAAATATATGAAGGTTTGAGGCCCTTAATTTATGATTTTTAACTAACCACTCAATTATTAACCTTATAATAATCGTCTGTCTTTCAGCTATGGCCAGGAAGACCGGCTCATCGAAGGGTGCTGCAGGAGTCGAAAAGGACACTGAAGGCGCAAAGGTATTTTATATCCCTTGCCTAAGTCTTTTTGTGTAACCAATCTTCTAATGTTTGCATCACCTTTTAGGTTGCTCGAAAACCTCCAACGCCTTCAAAAAAGGGCAAGAAAGGTGCTCAAGCAGTTGTCCCTCCAGATACTGATGATGAGTCCCCTAAGGAGATAGTAGTTAAGAAGAAAAGGAAACTTGTCAAAGCTTCTGGAACTACCACCCAATCTCCCTCAAAGGCGGCAAGTCTTGAGAAGACACCTGCTGGTAGTGGTGTCAAGAAACAACTCTCCAGGGTTGCGTCGAAAATGACTGCTGGTGATCCTGAGAGTGCCAACTCAAGTCCTGACGCCGCAGCTGTACATGTATGCATACCATCTTCACTCAGTATTTGGATTCCCTACTCAAATTTCTCCCAATCTTATTCTCTTTACTTGTGGTTTTCAGGCTGATGTAGGTGGTTCTAACCCACCACAACCTTCATTCAGCTTTACAACAACTCTCCTGAATAGCCAAGGTGAGCCAACTTATCACCCTACCTCTGACCTTGGTTCTGGATATAGCTCACTGAGCGAAATTAACCAACCTATCCCTCTTACAATTCCACCTCCTGTAGCGGATGAAACAAACAAAAATTTGCCTGCCAGGACCAATACTCAACAATCCCAGACTGATGGCTCTGAACACGAAGAGGATGATGTTTCTAATCAACAACCTCTCGACCATACAGAGACCATTGGCATGGACATAGAAGGAAGGCCAACTGAAGCAGGAGAAGAGGAGGTCGAAGATGAAGAAGAAAAAGAAGAAGAAAGGGAAAGGACTGAGCAAGATCACACCCATTCGACTATGGCTGAGACAGGTCCTGTCAACAATCCAACTCCTGGACCTACAATCACTTCGACTGCTGGAGGACCCCCACTAGAGACCCATTGGCTGCTCTCAAGTGGTCAAATCCTCGAGAGTATGCTAGATTGATACTTGGGAAGAAGTAAAGTTCTTCAGGTACTAGTCTTAGTACTTCGACCAGTTCTGGGGGTCCTGCTCCAGATGACTTTGCCAGCCCTATCCTTCAAAAAATCAAAGACAAATTCTTAAAATGGGACATCCAAAATGTCTTACTTTCGGATCGAACTGCACCTCTCTTCCTGAAAGAGAGTCTCCAAAAACTGGATCTCTCGACTCTTAGTACAGATGTGTCTGAATTCCTTATGGAGTTAACTGCTTTAGTAAATCAAATGTCTGAGGACTTCAAACTCCTTCCCAAGATCCAAGACACCATTGAGGTTACAACTGGATTGGAACATGCAGCTTGGGACGAAGCACACGCATCAGAAACTAAGGTCCAAAATCTGGAGATTGATCAAAACAACAGGCAAGCAGAGATAGCATCGAACCAAAAGAATATTGATGACTGGAAACAGCAAATTGAGGAACTGCAAAACAAGATTTCCAATGCTGAAAAGAGTAACCTTGAACTGAAAGAATTCGATGATACTGAAATGGCCAGAGAGCTAAAGCGCACCATAGACTTCCTCGACAAAGCTCAAACACTTGAGATGGAACTTTCAGCAGCCAAGCTCAACAAAGCTCTATGTGAGAAACGCCTTAAGACTCACAAGGTCAACTTCCTTGAGTTAAAGTCGAAGCTTCCTTTCTGATTTATTCCATGATTTCTTGTTTGTAGTTCCTTTTTTATCATCATGTTTTATGGCCCTTTGAGGCCCAATCTAAAGACAATCTGAATACCCTATGGTATTTATTTAAATACTTATGTTTACTATTAACTCTTCGACTTACAAAATATTTGATAAGATCATGGCGTATTTCCTCTCTAACTTTGCTAATCTTTGTAATTAAAGTACTCTGCCTCTTTTCTTGGAAATCATGAAAATAATGCATCTTTTAACAGCTTAGTGTTCCAACGACACAAGTTTCTATTCCATAAAGGAATATGAATAGCGCAACCCTAGGGTATACTCCCAACGGTAATTTCACGTATTTCCAACGTTGACTGGCCAATCTTTCGAAGGCCTTGCCTCTATAAAATCCTCTTCAAGTGAGCCATATTTTGCATCTACAAAAGCAAGCATGAGTACTTCCTCAAAGAAGGCAATGACCAAGAAGGTGGCTGAGGAGACAAAGAAAGCTGAGGCAACAACTACTGCCCTAAATGATACTTCAAATGGAGCAACATCTCGCGCCAAGAAGAGAGAAACCAAGATGAAGGTCCCCAAGAAAGGACATTCCAAAGCACAAAACTCTGATGATGAAGCTGACGAAGATTATGTTGCCTTCCTCAACTCTATTAATTGGAGAGATTATGAATGATCTTTCTCCTAGGTTTCATGTTGTTGCACTTGTTTCCTTTCCTTTGTATGCCATTTTGGCCCCACATGGCCTATTTTGGCTTTTATAATCTGAATGAAACTTACGTTTTAATATGAATCTCTTGTAAAATAGGCTTATATTTTTTCAAATATTTGCCATTTACCCTTAAGACTCTTAAACCACCCTCCATCTCTTGAATCTCATAAGCATTATTACTAAATGCCTTAATAATTTGAAAATAACCTTCGCACTTAGGAGACCACTTCCCCAAAGTTCTGGTCTTTTGATCCATAGGTAAGATCACTTTCCACACTAGATCTCCAGCTGAAAAGGTTTTAATCTTGACCTTTTTGTTATAAAACTTCTCCACCCTTTTCTTTTGCCTTTTCAGCAACTCTAATGCATGGAGTCTTTCTTCATCTAAGTATACTAATTCATCAAGCATCATATTCCAATAAGTTTCAGATGGAATCTCGTGATGCCTTTGAATCGTTATTGACTGAAGATAAATTTCCACAGGCAAAACTGCGTCATGACCAAAGGTCAGTCGAAATGAGGTAGTATTAGTTGCCTCTTTAGGGGACGTTCGACATGCCCACAATATTTTGTCCAATGTCTTATGCCAATTTCTTGGCCTCTTTCCCACATGCTTTTTTATCAAACCAATAACTATTTTATTCGCCGCTTCGACTTGGCCATTAGCTTGAGCATAATAAGGTGTGGATGTTAAAAGATTGAATCCCATTTCTTTAGAAAACTCTTTCATTTTTCGACCAGTGAAGACTGATCCTTGGTCTGTTGTAATCGTCTATGGGATTCCAAACCTATAGATGATGTGCTTCTGGGTAAATTCAATCACATCTTCTTGATCAACATTTGGTAATGGGATAGCTTCGACCTATTTGGTAAAATAATCAATACCCACAAAAATGTACTTATGATTCTTTGATGATGCTGGTCGAATTTCTCCAACCAAATCCAAAGCACATCCTCTGAAAGGCCAAGGCTTTACTATAGAGTGCAACTCACTTGCAGGGACGTGTTGGATGTCAGCATGAACTTGAAATTCCTGACAACCCTTAGCAAATTCAATACAATCTTTTAACATGGTGGGCCAATACATGCCCTGTCGAAACAACAACCATTTTATTTTATGGCCTACCTGATATGCCCCACATGCCCCACTATAGACAGTTGAAAGGGCCAAGTATTCCTCTGCCTCACTGAGGCACTTAAGAAATACTCCCTTAGGAGTCTTTTTGAATAATTCATTACCCAACAAGACATAACTTAAAGCTTGATTCTTGATTTTCCTCTCTGTCGAAGCTATTGGATATTTCAGATAATCCATTATAGGTTTCCTCCAATCCTTGTCAGTTATGTTATCAACTCCCAGGATTGCAAAATTATCTTCATCAGCGTATCCAAGCTTAGTTTCTTCCAAGTCTGATGGGGCTAATCCTACTGACACCACCCTTCCTCTAACTTCCACTTCGATTGCATCTTGTAATTTGTCTTTCGAAACTTTATACCCTGATGTAATCTGAGCCAAGTCATTAGCTACCTGATTTTCCAGTCTAGGGATGTGTCTAAAACTAACTGCATCGAACTTTTTCAACAGTCGATTCACAACTACAAAGTACATAATCAAGTTTTCTTTTATGCACTTGTACTCTTTGGTCACTTGTTTTATGACCAATTCTGAATCTCCCATTATTTCAACATGAGTTGCCCCCAATTCCAACAATACTTCAAGTCCAGCAATTAAAGCTTCATATTCAGCTTCGTTGTTAGAACAACGGCCTTCGATTTTATACTTAAGTGTTGTTGGAATTTTATTAGGAGAAATAACAAGTACTCCTATGCCTGTCTCGTCTTTGTGGCTCGACCCGTCGAAATATAACTTCCAAGGTTCCACATCAAGATAGTTTAGGGGGGTCTCATTTGTAGAATGGTCAGCTATAAAGCCTGCCACTATTTGTCCTTTAACGGCTTTTAAAGGCTTATAAGTTAAAGAATATTCAGTTAATGCTAATGCCTATTTTCCAATTCGACTATGCAAAATAGGTTTGGACAATATATGTTTAATAACGTCATAACGAGAGGAAACATAAACATCAACTGGTTTTATATAATGCTTCAATTTGGTACAAGAGTAATACAAACATAAACATAATTTTTCAATCATGCTATATCTAGTTTCTGCATCATTTAAAACTCTACTAAGGTAATAAACGGCTCTTTCGACACCATCATCATCCTCTTGAGCTAACATGCTCCCAAAAGTTCTATCTGGCGCAGCTATGTACAATCTCATACACTTATTGCCACGAGGTTGTGAGAGAATAGGGGGGTGACTCAGGTACTCTTTGATCTTGTCGAAGGCTTCCTGTTGAGCCTGCCCCCAGTCGAACCCATCCTTGATAGTTCGAAGCAATGGTGAAAAGGCTTGCGTTTTCCCACTTAAGTTACATATAAATCTCCTCAAAAAATTTATTTTGCCCAAGAGAGACTGCAATTCCTTCTTTGTTGAAGGCGCTTTTGCTTCCATAATGGCTTTGGTTTTATTCTGGTTAATTTCGATCCCCTTCTTATGGACCACAAAGCCTAAGAAATCCCCTGCCTGCACACAAAAAGTACATTTGAGAGGATTCATTTTTAGACCATGCTTTCTCATCCTTTCAAAGGAATGTCGAAGATGGCTTATATGATCTTTTCCTGAAAAGGACTTAACAACAATATCATCAATATATATTTGCATAAAAGTCTCAATAAAATCATGAAAGATCGAATTCATTGCTCGCTGGTAAGTTGCCCCAGCATTTTTTAGACCAAAAGGCATTACTACCCATTCATAAGTTCCTAATGCCCCTGGGCATCGAAAAGTAGTTTTTGGGACATCTTCCTCAGCAATGAATATTTGGTTATAACCAGAATAACCATCCAGCATACTCAAGTATTCATGTCCTGCAGCAGAATCAATCAGCATTTCTGCCACAGGCATAGAATATTCGTCTTTAGGGGTTGCAGAATTTAGATCTCTAAAATCTATACAGACCCTTAGAGAACCATTCTTTTTAATGATCGGTACAATATTAGCTAACCATTCGACATACCTAGCTATACGGATGAAGTTGTATCTAAGTAGCCTTTCAATTTCCTCTTTGATTTTGAAAAGGATTGTTAGGGCAAACTGTCTTGGATTTTGCTTGACCGGCTTTTTCCCAGGTATGATTGGCAACTTATGTTCAACAAGCTCTCTCCTCAAACCAGGCATTTCATCATAGTCCCAGGCAAAGCAATCCTTGAATTCCTTCAATAGTTGGACCATTTCGACTTTGAGTAGCGGGTCGAGACTAGCACTAATATAAATAGGCCTTTTTACTCCCCCTTCACCCAAGTCAATTTCTTCCAAAGGATCTTGCGCCAGCATTTTAATATTGTCTGACAGTGGATCCTTTTCAAAACCTAAAGGCTCATTATCATAAACAGCATCAAGCCTTTGGTTTTGTTCTTCGATTTGAGCCCCATCAGGTGGCTCAGGTTCAAAGTCCTTACCAGGGCCTACTTCACAAATTTGAGTTTTGGCTTCGACAGCCATGTAGTTGTGTGCAGCCTCTAAGGTCGCTTGTAACTTAGATTCGGCCATATAGACCGAAATTCTTTGTAGCGTGTCGAATTCAGTCATTTTTACTGAATTCACTTCCCCAGCCTGTGGGGTCAACTTCAGGCAGTCCATAGTACGGGACATTGCCTTCTTCTCTTATGACTTCTCTGTCCCATCAAAATTCCTCCAGCGGGTGCAAGTGTAATGAGCAGAATGCATGGTCATCTGGGGTGAGATCAAATTCTGTTGGAGTACAAGGCGCAATATGCGCCATGTTTTTGTCGAACTCAACACCATCAACATGATTAATAGGCACCTTAAAGTACCCTTGATCGGCTTCAATGTTTTCTACTATTCCATCAGGCCTCCAGATTGTTATTCGTTGGTGCATTGATGAAGGTACTGCCCCAATGCCATGGATCCACTCCCTTCCCAGCAAAAGGTTGTAGTTAGCTTTACTCTCGACCACCATAAACAAGGTAGGTCTTGTCACTGTACCCACAGTCAAGTCAACCTGTAAGACACTTAGAGTGGTCCCAATCTTCCCTTCATAGTTAGAGAGGACCATGTTGTGGGGTTTAAGATCAGTGTCGAATTTACCAATTTTACTTAGCAGAAAATGTGGCATTAAATTGACAGTAAGTACACAATCCACCAAGATCTTATTTACAGCCACGTTCTCTACTTTCCCTGTAATGTACAGAGGTTTCAAGTGTCCCTTCATGGCCTCAGTTGGCCGCTCAAAGAAAGCATTCTGTTCTTCGACACAACCATTGTTCATTACATAATAGCACACAGGTTGGTGTGCTGCCATTTCTCCCTCAGCGTTGGCATCCAAGTTTTCCACTTCAGTCACTCTGTCATACTCTCTCGGCATTATTGACACTATGTTGACAATGATGTTTAAAGAAGCATCAGAGTCTGAATCAAAATTGTGGGTCGAAGCTTCATCTTCAATTGCTTCAACCGCAAATTTCTCCGCTTCTTCCTTCTTGGAAGTAAACAACTTTCGGCCCACAGGCAGCTGGTTTGTTGTTTTCATGCCAACACCTTTATTGCTAGCTGGCAGAACATTAGTGTTTGTCTCCGTCGAATCTTTGGCCTGAGCTTCCCTTATAGCCTTCGTTCATCTCTATTCTCTTCTCCACTGGGACTTGGACATAGAATTTTTCCCTTTGTAATTCTCAGAAATGTAGGCAGCTTTGTTGGAGGACTTGAATTCTTTCCTGTACTCAATTGAAGAACCTCTAGCCACATCGAAGCTTTTCCATCTTTGTTTCCCTTTTCCTGCTACTTCGACTGGTTTAACCCACCTTCCAGTTGGTACATCGCCGCTGGGCTTGAAAGTAGCTTGCTTGGCCCTTGGAATTTGTGGTCTTTGGCCATATTGTTTTTGAGTAGCTTTCCTTGGGTCGAAACGCGCAGGTCTTTGAGCAGCTCTCTTCTCACGTAAAGATTTGGCCTTTTTCCCCGCTTGGAGGCCATGAGCAGCTTCTTTGTCAAAGATAGCACTGCATCGAGGGCACAACATGACTTCAGAGTTCTTCCCCTGGCATCTGTGTAGAAAATCTACAATCGTTTCATCCTCTTTGGGATAAGCCAGTTTGTCGCAGTCCTCTTGTTCATTAATATCCATGGCCTTTCTGTCAGTAACTTCGACCATGTTTATGTTGACTTCATCTTTTAAACGCATTTTGGAGAAGTTAACATCAAGGCCTTCACCAGCCTCGTCCATCTGTCTGAAATGATCAGCAATCTCTTTTGTCACCATCTGCAATTTTGGCACTTCAGCTTTAGCATGGGTCTCGACTGTAGTTTCAGTGTCGAACCTTTGAACTTCAGAAGACGTGATAAAGTAGTGTTCAGCAGCCATACATATCAAATGCTCAAGCTGGTAACCATCCATTTCTTCAGCCTCTCTAATAAACACAAGATCATTAGTAAGGTCCTCAGTAACCTCCACCACTGTGGCATTTCTGCCAAGAGCTTCGTTGGTACTAACACTATCCGAGCTGTTGTCAGATAATTCAACCAGTTCGACCATGTTGACCTCCCCAGGCTCTGTATAGTTTTCTTCAGCTACTTCAAGGGGGTTGGTATCAATCTTCATCTGGGTCTTAGTTTTCTCCCCAAATTTGAGCCTTCCCTCCAGAATAGCATTCTGCACCAAATCCCTGAAAAGAAAACATTGAGACGTCTTATGACCCAAGTAAGTATGGTATTTACAAAAACCTCTCTTTTTTCTTTGCTCTAAAGGTGGTATTTTAGCACCAGGAGGCACTAGTATTTGACCATCCTTAACTAACAAATCAAAAATTTCGTCACATTTTGTGATATCGAAAGTATATGTTTTCTTTGGGAACCTATCGTTCTTTTCAGATTCGACGGGATTTTTTCCATTTGAAGGGACTAATAATTTACAAGAATAAGGAGGGCCCTTCTTAAGTTCAGCAAGGTCTATTTCATTTTCATCAAACCTAACGGACTCATCACATAACTCGTCGATACCCTCCTGGTATTCGACGTAAGATACCTTCCTGTTCTTATTCACCCTAGCTTTCTCATCTTTGAGACGCTCTAGCTGTCGAACTTTGTCAGCTAACTGGGCCATATCCCTTAAATACTGGGTGTCCAGTTTTTTTCTGATAGAGTAATCAAGGCCACCAGCGGCCATTTCGACAAGTTCATGCTCAGGCACTTGTGTGAAGCATCTAGCCTTGAGCAGTCGAAACCTATTCAAGTAGTCATCTATTGGCTCATTGAACTTTCGTTTCACACTAGCCAATTCTTTCAAACTAATTTTAGTCTGACCCATGTAAAATTGCTCATGGAACAAACGTTCTAACTGGGTCTAATTACAAATCGAACCAGATGGTAACGTAATGAACCACGTGAATGCAATTTCAGTGAGGGAACTACGGAAACATTTCACCCTCATACTTTCATCATTCGCAATTTCACCAGCTTTGATCAGGTAGCGCGCCACATGTTCGACGGTAGATTCTGTAGTATCTCCTGAGAACTTAGTAAACTTTGGTACTTTTGTCCTGGGAGGCAATTCAGCTTGGAGTATATAGTCTACTATAGGCGAAGTAAAGTTTGGCCTAGAAAAACCCATATTTAGGCCATTTCGAGCCATTATTCTTTCGACCATGGCTTCCAAATTGTTCTCTGCTGCTACATTGTTGCGTCGAACCTGATTCACCACATGATCAGCATTTTGATTTCTGTTCACTAGCACCATATTTGGCTCTTCCTCTTCAAGTATAGGTATTTGATTTCTAGGAGGCTCCTCCCTAGGTGGTTCGACCAACTCTGGATTCACTGGATTCACTTGTTGAGCATTCTCCCTCATCTCGACTCCTTAATTCTGGTGTTGAACAGGAGCGGGCATTCCCATGAATTCTGCTATACGCGCCATCTGGGTTGTCATCATTTGATTAGTTTGAATAGTATTCTGGATCAATGGCTGGAAAATCTCTCCCATCGTCTGAGACAAAGTGTGTACCATTTGCATGTTGCTCTCATCCATCTGTTGCCTCAAGTATGCTGCAGATTCGTTTGTTAAGTTGGGTCCTTGAGCAGAATACCCCAAATCTATGGATTTTGCTGTTTCGACCCATGTTAATTCCAGAACCTGACTCCTGTAAAGGGGAAGATATCACATTTTCTGAATATATTGGGGGTGCAGTACACAGATTCTGTATCATCGCCATTGGCATGCCATAGACTGGGTTCCTAGGCAAAGGTTGTGAAAATCCTGGGGGAGGAAATTGCCTATACGTCGAAACTCCTCCTTGTGGAGTCTGAGGATTCGTCACTGATGTACCAATGTACTCCAGGACTGGCTGAGTGTAAGGCCTCACATATGTCACTCCTGGTCCTGTTGTCGAATGTGTTGGTTCTGTCGCCATGGTTAACACTGTCGACCCTCTTGTCAAAGGAACTGGAGTTGGCGTTGGCGCCACAGTACTTCTTGGTAATTCTTGAGGACTGATGGTGTTGTTCTAAACACTTGAACTGCTTGGTTGAGTATTAGTCCCAGCAGAACTGGGATTTGAATTTCCTTGGCCAGATGCCATTCTCCTCACGTTTCTTCTCTTTGGCCTATATTCACTTAAATTGGCTACCTTTCCACTTCTCAAGTGCATCCAATAAAGTTCGCCACAATTTCGACCGATAAAACAAAAAAATTACAAAAAGGCAGTTATAAAACTTCCTTTTGGCAGTTATTAAAAAGTTATAAACTTCCAAATCCACGTTTAGCACTGTCCCACTGGGCATGCCAATTTGTTTACCTTGAAAATTGGTAAACAACCGCTGATCTTCTAAAACAACAAAGTTCTAGTAACTTACAGGATCGATCAGATTGATCCTAGGACATGTTCTGTATGTGTATTCAGAATATTTCAAGATTTGGTAAAGTATGCCTTTCGACAATGCACATAAATAAAAGGGGTGTTTGAAGTGTAAAGGAAAGCAATAAAGATCAAATAACTAACTAAGTTAAACAATACATCAAAGGAAAGAAAAGACTGAATGTAAAGGTTTGGTAAAAACCGGAGTTCAATGCTGGAAATGAATGCATAAGGATCTAAAAATGCAGAAAGGTAAATGCTTGAAAGTAAAAGCCTTTTAATGTAAAACTTCAAGGTAAAGACTTGGTAATGTAACTGACTTGAATGGTAAAAGTTTGTGAAAAAGACTTCAAAGTAAAGAATCTAAAACATAAACTTCAAAGTAAATTGCATTGCAATAAAGGATAATGGTGATTACAATCACGTACATTCTCACTTCACTTGTTTCTCGACACACTGGTTACTTTGAGTGAATACAGAGTTACTTGTACAAATATGATTTTCACACCTATTCTAACCCTAGGACTAACATATTTATATTACTCTAAAGTAACCACCATTTGACGGTTTTACTCCTAGAATACACCACTTGGCACTTCGCATGTCTTCACGTTCTGGATCTTCGCCACCTGTCCTCTTTTCAAATTCAAAATAGTAGAACTTCCCTCCACTATTCAGTTGTAACTGCAGCGCATTATCCATAGCCACTTCACCATGTCGAATTGACTCATTGGACTTAGAAATATTTGAAGTCCTAAAAATCATTCTCTTCGACTCGGGTTTTCAACAAACATAGACGAAGGCATTGTGGTCGAATCCTTCTTCTTTTAGCTTATTACTTTAAAGAGTAACTTCTTTAAAAGCCAAATTGTTTGAAATCATGTAGCGTCGAAATTAGGAGCTAACATTATCTCCCTTCAATAAGCTCATTTTAGAGTGACGTGTTTAGTGTCTTGATTGTAGTCTTCTCAATGGTGATGTTGAGTTTGTTTTATTTTTTTTCACAATTTTATTTTACTAGCTACTCACTTCATCATGGTTTTGTCTTGGGTGCTTTTATTTTTTAGTGCAATACTGGTTCTCTTTTTCTTTTATTTTTTAAATATATTTTGATTGAATTTTGTTTTATGACTTTTTAATTTTGAAATTATTAAAATATATAACAAATGTGTTTTTGTTTGAATTGATATTTAATTCTCTATATAATTGAAATATGATTGAAATATGTCTCAACATTAAACATATATCTAGGATAAAATTTCCCCTTAAAAAAAACAACTTAAATAAACAACAATCATATTGCTGAATTTTGTTTTAAAATTGTAACACCCACATATAATACATGTCTAAAAATACATATTATACATAGTTGTAATGTTAGTGCTGAAACACATAAATGCCTAGTGGCATTATTGTACACATTTACATGCCCAAAAAGAAACTACAACATGGCATAATATAAACAAGATGCCCAAAAATTAAAAACTAAGAACTAAATCATTGTAGAATGATCTCAAAATATCCATCTGCACAACGAAAAGTCATCCAAAATATCAAACAAGTAAGGACATCAAGCTATCTTGTCCTTACCCTTCACCTGCTCAAAACTACCTGAAAAATAATCAACAACATGGGGTGAGATGATAATTCCAATGGGTTCCCTATCTTATGGGTTGACTCGGCTCTACAAGGTTCTAATCAATTAAAACTCAGGTCGCATGGGAGAAAGACTTAAGTTCACAAGCTCACATTGTATGGAAACATGCCTCATGAGTTCAAAAACTCAAACAATCACTAATAAAAAACCAATCAATGTATCTTTCCTTGGCAAACCCAACGTCTAGGGTTATCGACACGGGTCACAGATTCATTATCTCATACTTTGACATACGGATGGATTTCGAATTCTAAGTGATAACATCCACTTCAAGAATCGTCACTTCTTATGGGACTCAAAACTTATTTCAAGCCTTTCCCCCATATGAGACACTAACCCAATTTGGGTTCCACTGATTGGGACTTTATCCCAAGTCATTCAAGTATAGGTGCATACTTCCCAAATCTTACTCTATCTAAGCAACACAAATTGGGAAGGCACAAACAAGGGTTGTTTCCGACTACGTGACTAGGTACAACAATATAACATGATTGTATTCGAAAATCACAAGGTGTTCAAACTCACCTTCATCACACAACAATATTACATGATCCATACAATGTATCCCACTCTTAAATATGTCAATCATCCATCCGTGATACTCACCTAGGTATCATATTGAATGGGTATCACTTCCTAGAGTTATTCAAGACATAATTCTAACATTCTTAATCTAAATAGCTCATTAGGTTAACTTACTTAATTCTTCAAATATATATAAATATATATGTCATGGCAAGTAATTGAAAAGGTATTACAACATGATTAGAAGTACGTAAAATCATCTTTTTGGAAAAATAGTAGACAACAATCTATTTGCACAATACAGGATTTAAGAAATTGACTTCTGTAATAGACATCAATCGAATTGTATTAAACAACAATTTATTTGCATAGTTAAAATTTCATAATTCTGCTTCTGTAATAGACAACAATCGATTTGCATAAAAAGGCTTCAGGGACCAATCGATTTGAAACTGCTATTTTAATGAAAACTCACTTCTAAACTCCCCTATTAACACTTGTAATGTCTTGTATCTTTCTCCAACAATTATGGAACATTAGAACAACATTTTAACATGTTTATACTCGTCAATCTCATGGATTTACTCTTTTAATATTCAACATGAAATTCACATTTTCATAAAAACAACCTTAACATTTAACATGTGAATCATCAAAGATCATAAAGAACACAATCAACATATCATTCATAGAAACTCCTGGTCATAAGAACAAACAATCCATTACCATGAACCCACCTTAACCCTAATTTCTACAAATAAAGTTCTACCTAGAACCCACCTTAACCAAGAAGATGAAGAAGATTGGTGGTAGAAGATGTAGTGAAATGATGAAGATGAAATTCCAAGTTCCTTTCTTCTTTCCCTTTCCACAATTTTCCCCTTCTTTCTCTCAAGCCTTGTTTTTTTTTCATTTTCTTTCCTTTTGTTGCTATTTACTGATGCATAGAAAGAGAAGTAGTATTTGGTAGCATAACTTGGTGGAAAAGTTTATAAGGGGTGCGTTAAGTGAATGTGTGGTGAGGAGATTAATATGAGATTAAAACACGTGGTCTCAATTTCTTTGATACATTGTGTGGTTGAAATGGATAAAGATAGTAAAACAAATATTTTAAGTACCACCAATTTAAATATTTGTTTTACTAGACCAATTGACCCATTATTAGTGTTATCAAAATTTCCTAATTAATAAAAGGTCAATTCCAATTAATATTAATTAAGTAAATTTGAACTCACTAGTTACTCTGATTATCCCAATTGATAACTTTCAGAGCACATAGGAACTCAGTTGATCTCAAATGATATAAATTGGAATATTTATAGAAACACGGGGTATTGCATTCTCCCCCCTAAATAAAAATTTGTCATCAAATTTAAATATTACCTGAAAGAGACATGGATAAGCTTCCCGTATCTCTGAATACAACTCCTAAGTAGCATCACCCGCATGTGATTCATCCCACTGAACCTTAACAAGACGAATCTCTTTGTTTCTCGATACCATAGTTTCCCTTCCTACAACATAACTTGGTTAAGGTTCAAAGGTTACATCCGCTTCTACTTCCACTGACATTGGTAGGATAGGCTGGAGAGAATCAGGAATGAACTCTTAAAGTTGGGACACGTGAAAAACATCATGCATCTCAGTTAGAGAAAGTGGTAATGCTAATCTATAAGCTAGTTCACCAATCTTCTCTATCATTTGATATGGTCCCACATATCTCGGACTTAACTTTCGCGACTTAAACGGTCCTTTCAATCTTAACCTGGGAGTAAACTTCAAGAATACATGATCACCTTCCTCAAATTCTAATGGTCTTCTTCTGTTATATGCATAACTCTTCTGCGATCTTGTGCTTTCTTTACCTTGTCATGAATCACTCTTATCTTGTCTGTCGTCTCTTGAATAGTCTCCGGTCCTAAAATTCTTACTTCAGCAACTTTCGTCCAACACAAAGGTGTTCTAAATTTTCTTTCATACAAAGCTTCATAAGGAGCCATTCTTATACTTGCATGGTAACTATTGTTGTATGCAAACTCAATCAATGGTAAGAGCTCCTTCCAATTTCCTCCACTTTCAAGCACACAAGCTCTTAACATATCCTTTAATTTTTGTATCGTCCTCTCCGAATGATCATCTGCTTGAGGATGATTACTCAAACTTAATTTATATCCTATGGCTTGCTGAAAATCTCTCCTAAATCTTAAAGTGAACTTTGGATCTCTGTCAGACACAATACTAGTGGGGACACAATGTAGTTTCACAATCTCAGAAATAAACAACTATGCAAGATGGCTTACCTTGTAAGTAGTCTTTGTGACTAGAAAATGTGTGGACTTTGTTAACCGGTCCAGAATCACCCATATGGAATCATATCCACCTTGTGTACGCGGTAAACCAACTGCAAAATCTATAGAAATATTATCCCATTTCCATACTAGAATCTCTAAGGGTTGCAATAAACCACCTGGTCTCTGATGATCAACCCTTACCTGTTGGCAAACTACACATTCAGATACATACTCCGCAATATCATTTTTCATTCCAGGCCATCAATAGTCTTTCTTCAAATCTTGATACATCTTGGATGAACCTGGATGTATGGTAAACACACCTTTGTGAACTTCTTCCAAAACTTTTCTTTTTAACTCTGCTTTATTCGGAACACAAATCCTTTGATTAGAAAGAACAACTCCATTTGTAGCTTGCGTGAAACCTGGTAGAATTAGCATCTCTTGTAGATTCACATCTTGAATTTGCCCTTGTTGAATTTATATTCTAAGATCGGAGGTAAGATTAAAAATTCCCATTATCATACCATTGAGTCTAAGAAAACTGAAGATTAAGATCTTGAAATTTTTCCAATAATGCATACTCTAACATCATCAACTCAGCTTTGAGTGTCTCTTTCCGACTTAATGTGTCTGCCACTTTATTTGCTTTACCTAGATGATACTTCAGTTCAAAGTGAAAATCTTTTAAATACTCCATTCATCTCCTTTGACGCATGTTCAACTCTTTCTGATCAAATAAATATCTCAGACTTTTGTGGTCATTAAACATCTCAAAATGTACTTCGCACAAGTGATCGGAAAAATAGCAAGTGTACTATTTTTACCGATGTAGTAATAATAAGGGTTTATCCCCAGTATCGATCTTGAGGACTGCGTAGTGAAATGCAAGCTTTATCGTAACTCAATTAAACAAAAATGATAAGGGTAGTGGTTTTTGTGTAATAGTGTGCAAGGGGAAATAAAATAAAGTAATAAAATTGAGATTTGAGACAATTATGAGAAACATGCTAGGGAAAGTGTATGAATTTCCCTATAACAACCTTAATCCTAATTTCAGTGACACGACTTATTTTACTTAATTTCTTGACTGCACTGTGTTTAATCCTAATTCCTTAGCGAAAAAACCTTTGATTTCATAATCTGACCACTCTGTCCAAATGTAATCAAATTTGAAATTAAGAATTATAATGTCAACAGTTTTCCAAGTGCACAAGGGTATTCCTATTCCTAGGTAATATCTACTGGGCAATCTCCCATTGTGCTTTTTGGGAGCCTGTTGCTGCTGTGGGTATTGGTGTTAATTTTGATCTTTCCAGGGGAAGTTAGGATGATTCTTCCACCCTGGATTATAAGTTTGAGCGTAGGGGTTATTCTGCTTTAGGAAGTTTATCTCTTCAATTTGTTGCGGAGTCGCAATAGAATGTGCAGTATAATGGGTGATGACACTGAATTTCACCGTATTTTTGACTCCGATTTCGCATGCATTCTTAGTCTTTTAATGTCATTTTATTATGTTATTATTATGTTTTTCTTTGTTTTCAGGTTTTTAGTCTAATCGGAGCCCCGAGCGAGAAAAGGAGCGAAAAAGGAGCCGAAATGAGCTAAAATAGAGAAAATCAGCATTTTGCACTTATGGCATCCACTCTGGCGGCCGCCACAGGGTCTTCCATGACGTGGCCATGTCTCAAACTCCACCCAACTATTTTCCCCCCACGATCTCCAACTGCCCAAGTAAGTTTACACTCATGGCGGGCGCCATGGTGTTGTGGCGGGCGCCACAAGAGCAAAACAAGTTCCCGCCCAAATTCAAATGCTAGGGGCATCCTTGTCTTTTCCACATGTTTCCTTGCCTATAAATAGGACTTTAGATTTTCGATTTTCTTCATCCAAGTTTAGTTGTTCATAAGCATATATCAGTGTAATAGTGGTAATCGCTTCACATCGAGGTGTTACTACATTCGAGAGATCGAGTCTGTAAGAGCCTGTGAGATTGAGTCTTGGAGCACTCTGGAAGGAAGTTAATCCTGCCGCCATTTTACTTTCAGTTCGCATTTTATTCAACCACTCCGATTGGAGCAGGTTTTTATTACTTTACCTTTTGTCAACTTTATTTCTTGCACTGTCTTTTAATTTCATTTATTTTCCGCACTGCTTTACTTTCATTTAATTCCGCACTCGCACTACTTTCATTTACTTTCCGCACTCGCACTTAAATACTTTTTTATGAAAAATCTAAAAATGAACTTTTACTTTACCATGTCTGGCTAATTTTATAAAGGTTAGAGTGTGAAGATCATAACTGAACCGATAATCTGTACAATTGTTAGTGGAAACACTTAAGGGCTATTTTAACTTTCAATATAAGTTTTCCTGTTCTTAAATTCCGTTGGGTAAGATCGAAAGCCGTCCAACGCCTATCTAAACTTAATTGTTTTTAAACTATTTCAAAAACAGCGAAAGCGCTTTGTTTAGTTTATTAGGAGTTTTAATTTAAAAGGAAAAGAGATTTTAAAACCATTTTCGGACGCGTTAAGAAGTTTAAAGTCTGGTTCGTAAGAACCTCTTTTTTTTAGAAAATCCAGGGTAAAATACTTTTCACCTTGGTCAAGATACTATATTTCTTAAAAATAGGTTTACTACTCTAACGCAATGCGCGCCTTTTTATCCGTGACAATAAGAGGGTTTGATTAGGGGGTACAACTCGGTTCTGAATATGCGAAAGCGACAGTTCCTGTCAAATTAGTTCTTTTCAAAGTAGAAAACATTGCCCGTAAGTAGTTCTATTAGCAAGTACTTGGATTATCAATTGGTTGTGTGAATTGCATTCGAACCTGTCTTTATCAATTAATTTTAATTACTTTATTTACTATCGTGCACTCTTTAAAACTACTATTTTCAATCACCTTAGATACACACCTTAACAATAGATAGTGATAGATTGACACTTGGTCTCTGTGGATACGATAATCTTTTATATTACTCTGACGCGTTCGTACACTTGCGAAAAAACACGCATCAAGTTTTTGGCGCCATTGCCGGGGACCAATTTCGTCAAATTTCATACCCTGTTGTTATACCGTTTAGACTAAGGAAGTTAGCCGCCGGTCAATGCGAAAAACTCGTAGTACCGGAAGTTTAGTAGACCCTCTAGCTGAACCAGAACGTTACGCTCGCGCACGTTTATATTTCCTGAAACTTAGGGAAGCTATGGCCAAAGATCAAAATCAAAGACCTCTTAAGGATTTCGCCCAACCATCCAACGAGGAGCCTAGTTCTAGTATAGTAAATCCAGCCATACCAGCTAACAATTTTGAACTTAAACCATCCCTGATGCAGTTAGTACAGCAGAGACAATTCGCAGGTCTTGCTACAGAGAACCCAAACCAACATTTGAAAAACTTTCTCCAACTAGCAGACACCTTTAAAACCAATGGAGCCCCTCCTGAGGCGATTCGCTTAAGATTATTTCCTTTTTCCCTCAGAGATAAGGCCCTATCTTGGTTAGATTCCCTTCCACCAAATTCCATAACAAGTTGGGAAGACCTTAGAAAAGTATTCCTTGCCAGATATTTTCCCCCGAGTAAGACCGCTGTTCTTCGAAACCAAATAACTAGATTTACCCAAAACCAAGGTGAATCGTTGTTCGAAGCCTGGGAGAGATATAAAGAGCTGTTAAGAGCATGCCCACATCATGGTTTAGAAAATTGGTTAATCATTCAAACCTTCTATAATGGACTTCATTATAACACTAAGATGACCATCGACGCCGCCGCAGGTGGCGCACTGATGAACAAACCTTACCCTGAAGCTAGTGCCCTTATCGAAGATATGGCCCAAAACCATCAATCATGGGGAGTAGAACGAGCGACAGTGGAAAAGAAGGAAGCCCAAGGAGGAATACATGAGTTAAGCTCTATAGACATGATGCAAGCTAAAATGGACGCATTAGCCCTAAGAGTTGAGCATATGTGTACAACCCCGAATACTGCAGCCGCAGTTTCGTCAGATTGTGAGATATGTGGGACGAAAGGACACCAATCCGTAGAATGCAGTCTGTTAAACGAGACCAGCTCTGAACAAGCGAACTATACCCAAGGGAACCCATTTTCAAATACCTATAACCCTGGATGGAGGAATCACCCAAACTTTTCCTATAAGAATAATAACCGTATCCAAAATACTGCCCCTCCGAGACAATCAAGTTATCAAGCCCCAAGATCAAATTAACCTATGCAACCTGTATCACCAAAACAGAGCCTTGAGAAAATTGTGGATAATTTTGTCGCTGCTCAAATCCAACAAAACAAGGAGTTCATGAACCAAAACGTTCATGTTAACGAACTATTTACCCAGTTAGGAACCAAGGTTGACCAAATAATCACTCACAATAAGATGCTTGAAACCCAAATCTCGCAGGTAGCTTTAAACCAAGCCCCTCAGACCACACCTGGAGGACAATTCCCTGGACAACCTCAACAAAACCCGAAAGGACAAGCAAATGCCATTACCCTACGAAGTGGGACCGCTTATGATGAACCTTTTAACCCAAGGTTGAGTGATCCCAAAACTTCTAAGGAAGATGACAACATCCCAGATAAAAAGAAGAAACCAGAGGAATCTGTAAACCAGGAAAGTCAAGAAAAAGGAGAAGAACCCAAAGACAAAACCTATATACCACCCCCGCCATACAAACCACCAATACCATATCCGCAAAGACTTAAACAAACCCAGATCAATAATCAGTATCAGAAATTCATTAAAGTTATAGAAAAACTTCACGTAGAAATCCCGTTCACAGAAGCCATTACCCAAATACCATCCTACGCAAAGTTTCTCAAAGACATCCTTACCAATAAACGTAGACTTGATGATCCGAAACCCTTGGAATGTAATTCTATTGCCGAAAATAAATTAGCAAAAAAGGATAAAGATCCTGGAAACTTTTCCATTCCTTGTATTTTGGGGAGTCATGTTATCGAAAAAGCTTTTCTAGACTTAGGAGCTAGTGTGAGCTTAATGCCCTTAGCGGTTTGCGAAAGGTTAAACTTAGGAGAGTTGCAACCTACCAAGATGTCACTTCAATTAGCCGATAGATCTGTCAAATATCCGATAGGCATACTTGAAGACGTCCCTGTTAGGATAGGTCAGCTGTTTATCCCTATTGATTTTGTTGTCATGGACATTAAAGAAGATGATGACATACCAATTCTTCTAGGTAGACCATTCTTATCGACTGCTGGAGCCATAATAGATGTCAAAACGGGGAAGCTAACCTTTGAGGTAGGGAACGAGAAGATAGAATTTATACTTTCAAAATTTCTTATGGCACCTGTGATAGGAGACGCGTGTTATGCGATAGATATCATTGATGAATGTGTTAGGGAGTTAGAGCAAGAAGAAGTCATTGAAACAATTAAGCTACCATCAACTCTTATTTTGGAAGATGACAATTATAAGAAACCCTACATCGATGATAACCTTTACGAATGTTTATCCCTTACCCCAGATCCTATGCCTTGCCCTATTAAACCAGCCTTGGAACTTAAGGAACTGCCTAAGAACATGAGATATGAGTTTCTTGATGAAGAAATGAATCGTCCGGTTATAGTTAGTGCTGCCTTGAGACAAAAAGAAACAGATCAACTCTTGGACGTTTTACAAAGATATCCCTCAGCCTTAGGATATAATATCTCTGATCTGAAAGGTATAAGTCCATCCGTATGCATGCATCGGATTTCGCTCGAAGTAGATTCAAAACCTTCCAGAGAACACCAGAGAAGGATAAACCCTATACTGAGTGATGTTGTCAAGAAGGAAGTTCTGAAGTTGCTAGAAACAGGTATAATATATCAGATCTCGGACAGTAAGTGGGTGAGCCCTGTACATGTGGTACCCAAGAAGGGAGGCATCACAGTTGTGCAAAATGAGAAAGGTGAACAAATAGCAAAACGGATAGAAGGAGGTTGGCGTATGTGCATAGACTATAGAAAGTTAAATAAAGCAACTAGGAAGGATCATTTCCCTTTACCGTTCATAGACCAGATGTTAAAACGTCTTGCCAGACATTCTTACTTCTGCTATCTAGACGGGTATTCGGGATTCTTCCAAATACCTATACATCTAGAAGATCAAGAAAAAACTACCTTTACATGCCCTTTTGGAACTTTTGCCTACAGACAAATGCCTTTTGGACTCTGTAATGCCCCTGCTACTTTCCAACGTTGCATGATGTTAATCTTTGCAGATTATCTAGATGGAATCATGGAAGTATTTAAGGAAGATTTCTCGGTTTGCGGTTTTGATTTCCAAAATTGTCTTATCAACCTTGAGAAAATCCTGGAAAGATGTGTGGAGGTGAACCTTGTGCTGAATTGGGAAAAATGCCATTTCATGGTGACTGAAGGAATTGTTTTAGGACATATAATCTCCGAAAGAGGTGTAGAGGTAGATAAAGCAAAAATAGAAGTTATAGAGAACCTAAAACCACCCAAGACTATCAGGGAAGTTAGAAGTTTCCTTGGACACGCTGGATTCTACCGCCGTTTCATCAAGGACTTCTCCAAAATAACAAAACCTTTAACTGGCCTGTTAATGAAAGATGCTGAATTCATCTTTGATGAAAAATGCAATGAAGCATTCAACCTTTAGAAGCAAGCATTGATTTCAGCACCCATTATGAAACCCCCTGATTGGTCTGAACCGTTTGAGATAATGTGTGACGCCAGTGATTATGTTGTAGGAGCCGTTCTAGGTCAGAGAAAAGATAAAAGATTACATGTAATATATTATGCCAGTAGAACCCTAGACGCCACCCAGCTCAATTACGCAACAACCGAGAAAGAACTCCTAGCGGTAGTTTTCGCTATAGACAAATTTAGATCATATCTAGTTGGAGCCAAAATTATAGTTTACACTGATCATGCTGCCATCCGTTACCTACTAAGTAAAAAAGATGCTAAACCCAGGTTACTTCGATGGATTTTGTTGCTACAAGAGTTCGACTTAGATATCTGAGATAAAAAAGGCACAGAAAATGTAGTAGCCGATCACCTATCTAGGCTAGAATACCTGAATCCTGAATTAGTACCCATAAATGATGATTTTGCCTATGATAGACTGATAGCCCAGTTGGAAACCATTGAAGATAAAAAACCAGACCCTCATGAGCACTTTCAAAAATCCTTAGCTGTAAGTAACGTGCCCTGGTACGCTGATTTTGTTAATTACCTAGCTGCTGATATCATACCCCGTGATCTCGATTACCACAAGAAGAAGAAGTTCTTAAGTGATGTTAGAAACTTCTATTGGGACGAGCCACTTCTTTTCAAGAGAGGTAAAGATGGCATTTTCCGCCGTTGTATTCTAGAAGACGAGGTAGAAAGTATAATTCAGCATTGTCACTCTGCGCCTTATGGTGGACATGCAAGCACCTCTAAGACCTACGCCTAGATTCTTCAAGCTGGCCTATTCTGGCCTACCATGTGGCGTGATGTCCATGCTTACATTGTCAAATGTGATAGATGCCAACGCACTGGAAATATTTCAAGACGCGACGAAATGCCTTTAAGAAACATCCAAGAAGTAGAACTCTTCGACGTATGGGGTATAGATTTCATGGGACCATTCCCACCATCTTTAGGAAACAAGTATATCTTAGTTGCTGTAGACTACGTGTCTAAATGGATTGAAGCAATAACTGCACCCACAAACGACACTAGAGTAGTGATTAAATTATTTAAAAATTATATATTCCCCAGATTTGGAACACCCCGTTTAGTTATAAGTGATGGAGGATCTCACTTCATATCAAGAATATTTGATAAGCTTTTAAGCAAGTATGGAGTTAAGCATAGAGTAGCAACACCATATCACCCACAGACTAGTGGCCAAGTGGAAGTATCTAATAGGGAGATTAAACAAATTTTAGAAAAAACTGTCTCTGTATTCAGAAAAGATTGGTCGCAAAAGCTTCAATAGGCTTTATGGGCCTACAGAACCGCTTCCAAAACCCCTATAGGAACAACCCCCTACCAACTAGTCTATGGAAAATCTTGTCATTTACCTTTTGAGTTAGAGCATAAGGCCTATTGGGCCATTAAAACTTTGAATTTGGATTACCTAACTGCTGGTGAGAAACGTATCCTTGACATACACAAATTGGAAGAACTCAGACAGGAAGCCTACGAGAATGCCATAATATACAAAGAAAGAACAAAAGCTTGGCATGACAAAAGAATCGTAAGAAAAGACTTCAACTTAGGTGACCCTGTTCTCCTGTTCAATTCTAGGCTACGGCTCTTCCCAGGAAAGCTCCGTTCAAGATGGACTGGCCCCTTCAAAGTATCAAAAATTCTGAGGTCTGGAGCTGTTGAATTCAAAAACGAGACATGTAAACCATTCATCGTCAATGGACAAAGACTGAAGCTCTACGAAGGAGGAGACATTCCAACAACCTACTCCAGCCACACTCTAAGTGATCCACCAATCCCGACAAGAGATGTATAAGTTCCAGTCGTCAAGCTAACGACGTTAAACAAGCGCTGCATGGGAGGCAACCCATGATTTTCTTACCTTATTTACTTTTTCTACATTTTGTTTTATTTTATTTCTTGTTATATTTTGTCAGGGCTAATGTTTGAAATGTTTGTGTTTTACAGGACCTTCTTCCTAACTCTGTGCAGAATGCAGAATTTTGACGACATGCATGTGACTTTCAGGAATGACGCCCAGAGAGAGCGTTACTTTGTCCACTCCAGGCATTCCCAGCAGGACGACGAGGGCACCAGTGGTCCACATCAGTAGTTTTACTGGTTACTCTCCTTATCTTATTTCGAAACTTTGGGGACAATGTTCGATTTAAGTGTGGGAGGGGATTTTATTGCTTTCTATTTTATTGCTTTCTATTTCCATTTTTAGTTAGTTGTTTATTTCTTGTTTTTGTCTATGTCTTTTTTCTAGAAAATGCATGAGTCTGACGAGTCACCAGTACAGTGTATCCCTAGTGCACCCTCATTTTCCCCATTTCTTTAGCCCTACAAAAATTTTTTTTTTTGCAAAAAGAAAACATTGTTGTTCTACACGTTTTTTGGGCTTTAAGACAGGTTTGGATTAGGATGTGGTGACTTAGGTGAACTTTTTGAAACATTAGTATCGTTTTAGCACCGTAGACTTCACGAATATAGGAATTATTCCAAAACCCCATGTACCATGGCCTTAATTATCATTTCCAAATTTGTCCTAAGTAGTTTATTTCAGCAGTCAGCTCCGGCCTAAGCATGTTCTACGTAGGGGACCGATGAACATAAGTGAATGATCCAATAAAATAAATAAAGAAAAAGGCAAACTCCAGATAGATGACCCTCACAAGGTCGTTTAAACCAAAAAGTTGAATTGTTGCCACAAAAAAAAAAAAAGAAAAAAGAAAAAAAAAAAAAAATATATATATATATATATATATATATATATATATATATATTTAATTTTAGCTCACCCATTGTTAGTTGGTTCAGAGGTATCTGGCGCTGAACTCGGTAGGGCGGATTACGATCCGATCCCCCACAACTGCATTTGGGTTAAATAAAAGGGTTTACACAGTCTTATGTGCCAGAAACCCTATGTTTTGGATCAGAATCACTAACGGGTCACTCTACTATGAAACATGTACGGATAACGGGCTTAATGTGATTGCGCCTTAATGAAAAGGACCCAAAAAGAGATGAAGAGGTAGGCCTAGTTATTGTGGGATGATACGGTTGATTAATATAAGAATGAAGTTTATGTCCGCCTCTGCGGATAAGTGTCATTACGATACCCTTGGTTCACTTAGTACCTGTCACTGCATCCTGACTTGAACTTAGAAGCCATTTTTTCCCGAATCACGTGTCAGCCCTAATTTTCTTACTTTGAGCTTTAAATGTTTTGCTTGAGGACAAGCAAAGGTCTAAGTGTGGGAGAATTTGATGACACTGAATTTCACCGTATTTTTGACTCCGATTTCGCATGCATTCTTAGTCTTTTAATGTCATTTTATTATGTTATTATTATGTTTTTCTTTGTTTTCAGGTTTTTAGTCTAATCGGAGCCCCGAGCGAGAAAAGGAGCGAAAAAGGAGCCGAAATGAGCTAAAATAGAGAAAATCAGCATTTTGCACTTATGGCATCCACTCTGGCGGCCGCCACAGGGTCTTCCATGACGTGGCCACGTCTCAAACTCCTCCCAACTGTTTTTCCCCCACGATCTCCAACTGCCCAAGCAAATTTACACTCATGTCGGGCGCCATGGTGTTGTGGCGGGCGCCACAAGAGCAAAACAAGTTCCCGCCCAAATTCAAATGCTAGGGGCATCCTTGTCTTTTCCACATGTTTCCTTGCCTATAAATAGGACTTTAGATTTTCGTTTTTCTTCATCCAAGTTTAGTTGTTCATAAGCATATATCAGTGTAATAGTGGTAATCGCTTCACATCGAGGTGTTACTACATTCGAGAGATCGAGTCTGTAAGAGCCTGTGAGATTGAGTCTTGGAGCACTCTGGAAGGAAGTTAATCCTGCCGCCATTTTACTTTCAGTTCGCATTTTATTCAACCACTCCGATTGGAGCAGGTTTTTATTACTTTACCTTTTGTCAACTTTATTTCTTGCACTGTCTTTTAATTTCATTTATTTTCCGCACTGCTTTACTTTCATTTACTCTCCGCACTCGCACTACTTTCATTTACTTTCTGCACTCGCACTTAAATACTTTTTTATGAAAAATCTAAAAATGAACTTTTACTTTACCATGTCTGGCTAATTTTATAAAGGTTAGAGTGTGAAGATCATAACTGAACCGATAATCTGTACAATTGTTAGTGGAAACACTTAAGGGCTATTTTAACTTTCAATATAAGTTTTCCTGTTCTTAAATTCCGTTGGGTAAGATCGAAAGCCGTCCAACGCCTATCTAAACTTAATTGTTTTTAAACTATTTCAAAAACAGTGAAAGCGCTTTGTTTAGTTTATTAGGAGTTTTTAATTTAAAAGGAAAAGAGATTTTAAAACCATTTTCGGACGCGTTAAGAAGTTTAAAGTCTGGTTCGTAAGAACCTCTTTTTTTTAGAAAATCCAGGTTAAAATACTTTTCAACTTGGTCAAGATACTATATTTCTTAAAAATAGGTTTACTACTCTAACGCAATGCGCGCCTTTTTATCCGTGACAATAAGAGGGTTTGATTAGGGGGTATAACTCGGTTCTGAATACGCGAAAGCGACAGTTCCTGTCAAATTAGTTCTTTTCAAAGTAGAAAACATTGCCCGTAAGTAGTTCTATTAGCAAGTACTTGGATTATCAATTGGTTGTGTGAATTGCATTCGAACCTGTCTTTATCAATTAATTTTAATTACTTTATTTACTATCGTGCACTCTTTAAAACTACTATTTTCAATCACCTTAGATACACACCTTAACAATAGATAGCGATAGATTGACACTTGGTCTCTGTGGATACAATAATCTTTTATATTACTCTGACGCGTTCGTACACTTGCGAAAAAACACGCATCAATGGGGTCCACTACAAATCTCACAACTCATGGGTTGACCAGTTTGAACTTGTGCCACACTTTTAGTACCTACATTCATAGCCTTTAACCTTCTTTCAACTTCCGCCGCAATCTGATCTTCCACCTTCACAACCTGATTATTCAACTTCAAGTCAATCAAACCCTCAGATTTACTCACACTTCGATCATATAACTCCAAATGTTCATTGGCCGCAATAGCTTTAATGATCTTCTTGATACCAGTTGCAGTGGTGAAGTTGGATGATCAACCAGCAGCTGTATCAATAAGTTGCTTAGTTTTCATTCGGAGGCCATTTATGAACATCTGCATCTGCTCAATTTGATCCATGTTGTGAGTCGGACAGGCTACCAAAACCTTCTTGAACCTCTTTTAGGTGTCGCCGAGTGATTCTCCGTCCTTCTGTTTAAAGTTCACAATATCATATCTTTTTCGGATATAAACAGAGGCCAGAAAATACTCATTCAGAAACGCCTTCTCCATCTCTTCCCAAGTGGTAATACTCCCAGCAGGTAACGAGTAGAACCACTCTTCAGCATCATCTTAAAGAGTGAAAGGAAACATTCTTAACTTTTTTGCTTCCTCGGAGTGTCCCTCAATCTTGAGAGTGGTGCTCATAGTCAGAAACCTTTGTAAATGTTTGTTGGCATCTTCATTGACCTTTTGGTGAAAGGTCTCCTCTGAAGCTAAGTGATGGTGCTCGGATGTAGCTGAAAATTCGTCACATTCACCGGTTGGTTCACAATTGTTAACCGACCAGCCGGTGTATATGTTGTTCTGTAATCATAGAGGAGTCTCTCTGTTGGTTACTCTGCAGCCATGGTCATTGTATCTTTGTCTGACTCTGAACCTGAGTTAGAGTGCTCCGAAGGTTTAACTTCAGACGCTATAAGTTTTGCTTGCCTATGCCTCTCGTGTAGCGTTCTTTGAATCTCTGCGTTAAAAAGAAAATTTGCTGAGGATTCTCCTCGCATAAAAGGTTGGACGCAGATTAGTAGTAACAAAACCAATAATACTAAATAAAAAAAACTAAAAATAAAATTTTAGTTGACGAGCAACAAAATTCCAATTGAATTAAAATTAAACTTATATTTCGGAAATCCCCGGTAACGGCGCCAAAAACTTAATCGGAAAAATAGCAAGTGTACTATTTTTACCAATGTAGTAATAGTAGGGGTTTATCCCTAGTATCGATCTCGAAGACTGCGTAGTGAAATGCAAGCTTTATCGTAACTCAATTGAACAAAAATAATAAGGGTAGTGGTTTTTGTGTAATAGTGTGCAAGGGGAGATAAATTAAAGTAATAAAATTGAGATTTGAGACAATTATGAGAAACATGCTAGGGAAAGTGTAGGAATTACCATGTAACAACCTTAATCCTAATTTTAGTGACACGGCTTATTTTACTTAATTTCTTGACTGCATTGTGTTTAATCCTAATTCCTTAGCGAAAAAACCTTTGATTTCATAATCTGACCACTCTATCCAGATGTAATCAGATTTGAAATCAAGAATTATAATGTCAACAGTTTTCCAAGTGCACAAGGGTATTCATATTCGTAGGTAATATCTACTGGTGCATTATCATTCAAAAGCATTAACAGTGGTTTGTCCGACCTAAAGTTAATCGTAAATCAAATCCTATTTGTTCGATAGAAAAAGCATTAAGAACATTGAAAAATAAAAATTGATTATAAAATAAGAACTTATGTCATAGGATTCAGAAAAGCAAAGTCATTACAGAAGCAATTCAGGGACACCCCCTAGCAATGGGGGTTTTAGTTACTCATATAATTCGAAGAAATTACAATATGAAAACTAAACATTACAAGAATTCAGGATTATGTTGATCTTCAATTGCTCCCGCGCATGAAAACCTTCCGTTCTCCGTTGGTTCTTGATCGCTCAATCTTTTATCGTAACTTTTCTTTTCGTCCAAAAGTCCATTTCTCCTTCTCAGAAAGTGTCTAAAATACACTCGGTCCAATACATTAATGGGGAAATGCCCAAAATACCCTTATGGAACACAAAGGTCAAAAATCCAAGAAAATGAGAAGATGAAGAATCCAAGCCAACACGGGTTGTGTCAGCTGACACGGGTGGCCGTGTATGAACAAAACCCTTGCTGAGGAAAAAATCATCAAACTTTACTGGGGAAATATCGCCAAACTCTACTGGGGATCTGTTAATAAATTCTGCTAGAGGAGCGAGAACGAACCCTGCTGAGGAATACATTGATCTTACCATTCTTGGAATAACCGTTGACATTCTTTTTATATTCATAAATCAAAGGAAAATGTTTTTATAATTTTTAAATATTTAAATAAATTATTCACATTTTGTTTCAAAAATCATCATAAAAAATAAATGAAATTTTGCAAACATAAACAAAATAAGAATTGTAAACAAAGGGATAAGGGCCCAAGTTTTATTAATAGAATGGAAGTCCGCAAATGGCGTAATTCCATGGATCATTACAAAGTTTGAAAAATGGTAAATACATGGAACAGGTTACATTGAAATACAATGACCACTATTCTCCCTACCAACTTTGAATTCCGATGTGCTCAAAACTTCAGCTGAGGATGATTGAGGTAGAACCATTAATGGATGATGTTGCTTTCAAATGATCAAGACCGGCCAGATGCAGTCACTTGCCATAATCCCTAACTTTTGCCTAGATTGCCCTTTCGGGTTTTCAATCTACCGGGATGATTATTTCTGTTTTTGTCTCTAATTTTTGCCTGGACTGTCCTTTCGGGTTTTCAGCCCACCGAGACGCTCATTTTTTCCTAAGCCGCCCTTTCGGGTTTTCAACATAGCGAGCTATTCTTTTATTTTTTTTAGGCGAAGTATTTCTTGACTGCATCGGCATTCACAGGATGAGTGAACTCTTCACCATCCATAGTTGTAAGAAGTAATGCACCACCAGAGAAGGCTCTCTTAATAACATATGGGCCTTCATAATTAGGAGTCCAATTGCCCCTAAAATCATTGGTAAAAGTCGAGATCCTTTTGAGCACGAGGTCGCCTTCTCTGAACACACGAGGTCGAACCTTCTTGTCAAAAGCTTTCTTCATTCTCTCTCAATACAATTGGCCATGACACAAGGTGCCATTCTTTTCTCTTCAATCAAATTCAATTGGTCATATCTGCTTTGGCACCATTCAGCCTCAGACAATTCAGCTTCCATCAAAACTCTCATAGAAGGGATTTTAACTTCCACTGGGAGCACTGCTTCCATACCATAAACAAGAGAGAAAGGGGTTGCCCCTGTTGACGTACAGATGGATGTACGATACCCATACAAAGCAAAAGGGAGCATCTCATGCCAATCCTTGTAAGTAATAACCATCTTTTGAACAATCTTCTTAATTTTCTCATTGGCCACTTCAACAGCCCCATTCATCTTATGTCTGTAAGGAGAAGAATTATAATGCTCAATCTTAAACTCATCGCATAATTCCTTCATCATCCTATTATTCAGATTCGACCCATTATCAGTGAGAATCTTGCTCGAAACACCATACCGATAGATGATTTGGTTCTTGATAAATCGGACCACTACTTGCTTGGTCACATTGGCATATGATGCCGCCTCAACCCACTTGGTAAAATAGTCAATAGCCACTATTATAAAACGGTGTCCGTTTGATGCTTTAGGCTCAATCATTCCAATCATATCAATGCCCCACATGGAGAAAGGCCATGGAGAAGAGATGACATTGAGAGGAGTTGGGGGCACATGAATTTTATCATCATAAACCTGGCACTTATGGAACTTCTTCACGAATTTGCAATAGTCAGATTCCATTGTCAGCCAATAGTAACCTGCCCTTAACATCTTCTTAGCCATTGCAGGCCCATTTGCATGTGTACCGAAGACCCTTCATGAATTTCTTTCATTAACATGTCTGCTTCGTGTCTATTCACGCATCTGAGCAAGACCATGTCATAATTTCTTTTATATAGCACATCATCATTCAAGAAGAAACTACCAGCTAGTCTTCTCAAAGTCTTCTTATCTTTCTTGGATGTCCCAAGCGGGTACTCTTGATTTTGAAGAAAGCATTTAATATCATAATACGACGGTTTATCATCAATAATCCCTTCAATGACAAACACATGAGCTGGTCTATCAAGCCGCATAACATCGATTTTGGGCACATCATTCCACGGATTCACCACAATCATGGAGGATATAGTGGCTAAAGACTCAGCCATTCGATTTGCTGCTATGGGTACATGGTGAGAAATCGTCTATTCTAGGTATGGGATACTTGTTCTTAATGATGGCTTTCTTCAACTAGCGATAATCAATGCACAAATGCATACCACCATCTTTCTTCTTCACTAGTAACACAAGAGGTCCCCAGGCCGAGACACTAGGTCGAATGAAATGTTTGGCTAATAACTCTTCCAACTGATTCTTTAACTCTCTCAACTTAAGTGGTGTCATTTGATACGGAGAAACGAATATTGGGGCCATCCCATGTATCAGATTAATAAAGAATTCCACTTCCCTCTCGGGAGAAAGAGAAGTGCCATCCTCAGGGAAAACTTTTGGAAATTCACAAACTATGGGAATTTGGGAAACCTTCAGGTCATCACTTGATTCCTTGGTGAGAACTAAGAGAACAGACTTTTCTTTCTCGAATAATAAATTAACCATGCCAACCGTACCTTCTAAAATAGTAGTTAACACATCTTTTGGAGTAGCTTCATTAGATGGAATGATGATTAAATTCTCTTCACATCCAATAAACACCAAATTAGCAGAAAGCCGGTCCATCCCCAAGACTACATCAGTTGTCTTAAGTGGAAAACAAGTAATATTAATCTAGAAAACTCTACCATTTACTGACAGCGAACAATTTTCACAAATTAATGGTGTCTCAACAACATCATCCATGGCGGTAGTAACCACCATTGGAGGAGACAAGGGAATTTCTTTCAAGCCAAGTCGATTCATACATTAGATTGATACAAAAGAGTATGTCACTCCACAATCAAACAAAACAAAAGAAGGATGATTATTTACGAAACACGTACCAGCAATCAAGTCATTTTTACCCTTAGCCTTATTTGCATCCAAAGTATAAACCCGACCAACATTCTCTCCTTGCATCTAATTCTTATTCTGAGGACAATCCCTAGCCATATGACCTTCTCCCTGACATTGATAGCATCTTAATACTTCTAGGTTACATCTTCCATAATGAGTCTTATGGCACCTATGACACATGTGAGGAGAGTTAGGTCTCACATTCTGCACCTATTTCCCTTTGAAAGGTCAAGGTCTAAACCTAAACTGCTGACTTGGTCTTCCTTGGTCTTTTGATTAACCCTATATTGATTCATTTCTTCTTGAACTTTCTTCATACTATTCTCAGCCACATAACATTGCCTTAGTAACTCAGCATACATAGTGAACTCCGTCCGAGACACACTATGAGAAATTTCACCTCTCAAACCAAAGAGAAACTGATCAATCTTCCATTTCTCATCTGGTGCATACACAGCTGTAGCGGGGAAATTTGTGAGTGTAAGCTATTGATTAACTTAACTAAAAAATAAACAAGAGTCGCCACCGCACTTTTATTTTTATCCAAAAAGGAAAGGAAAAAAGAGCGAACAAAACCTAAAGAGTTATAAAAGAACAAAGAGATAAAGGGTAAGGGGGGTTGGTTATGTAAAGGGAAGGTTTTACACACCCAATACATCTATAGTGCTCTATAGGAGCCCTTTGATGTATTCATGCTTTTGGTCTGAAAAGGTTTGCTTGAAAATAGATTGGGGAGATGAGAGGAGAATTATTTTTTAATATTTTTGTGTTTGGAAAGACTTATCGCCTCATGCCTACGTACCCACGATGTGCAATGCAGGATCAAAACCTCGTAGTTCGTGGTACAAAGAACAAAAATTTGTTTGTTTTGGTTGATTTTAAATGTAAAGACAAGTCGTAATTTCCAAGCGAATAATTCCACTTAAAGAAATGAATCATGTCTAAACTTATGAAAAAAGTTTAAAAGAAAAAGTGCGCAAAGCACAAAAAGAGATTGATGAGTTTTTATATTTTTTATGTTTTTATGAAATGGTCAAAATATGGTTAATATTTATTGATATTTGTTAAAGAAAACTAGGTAAAAAAAAATCACTTGACCAAATTCAAGGTTTTATTATGAAAGCGGTTTTAAGTTTGAAAATAAGAAAGTTTTGAAAAAAGAGAGGAGATTTTGAAAATTGAAGAAGGGGTGGAGAAGAAGTGACTATCCTAGTGCATAAGGTAAAAGTTAAGGATACGAAATATCTAACCACAAGGACAAGCTCCATAGCATAAGCATTTTCCTCTTTTTGACTTGGTCTTGATTCAAAATAAGTCTTTAAAAGAAAACTCCAAGTATCCAAAATCCAAGGTTTTCCATCACAAACTTTCAAGCAATAGGTTAAGATCCTAACTCTAAGTCCCTAAGTCCATAATCAAGAGTATAGGTCTTCCAAAGCAAGGGATAGTGGTCATAATCCAATAATTAAGAGCACAAGTCTTTTAGTGGTTTAATCCTTTATTAATGTTTTTGAGTCCAAAATGGACAAAAGAAAAAAAACAAAGCACAACACAAAATGGTCCAAGTGGACAAAAGAAAAATGACATAAACATAAACATGATATGATAAATGGCATAAAGCATAAAAATAAAGAGAAATAGGGAGCAATAAGGAAAAGTAAAGAAGTTAGAAGTTAGTGTTTAGTAGCACAGGGCTCTAGTGCCATAAGCCTTCACCGATTATTTCATTTCGCGTTACGAACTATAGTGATTAAACAATGCAATTAGGCCAAAGTTAATGAACTTGACCGAAGATTGGTAAAACCAAAGCCTCTACAACGCCAAGTTTCAAAGATTATGGACCTAATGCACGAAATTAATCAACATTGGGTTGACGCAACTAATCAAGGTCCGGACCACGAAAGTTCAAGTTCCGAATTGGATAAAGAGGGACAAATGTTGCGCTATGTTAAGCAACCACCGAGTAATTTATGGAGTAATTATCCTACAATGAGGCCAGTCAATAGCTCTTTGTGCTAATGCATGCTAGATGAATGATATGTAGATCGTCATCCGAAAGCAATACCTCACGAAAAGAAAATAGGTAACGATCTAGTCTTGATCAAGAATTCAACAAAGAAATTCTAGGATCCAATAGACTTTCATCGGTCAAAATAAAAAAAATAATTGGAAGAAGAGAAAGCCAAATTGAACTATAAAGTCAAGAACCTTTCATCTTCAAGTTCAATCACCTTTAATTGATAGATTTAAGTGTGAAAACATATCACTAATTCAAAGCACAAATGAATCCGACAATTCATTTAAAGATAGATTTGAACTAATGAATGTTTAATTAATCTAACCATATCCAAATTCCATTGAAATTGAGGAGAAATTAATCTGAACAATGTGTTTCAAGGCTAAAATAAGAAAGAAAGAGAAGAAAAGGGAACAAAACACCAAAACAGTCCCAAAACAAGGCAAAAAAACAGTTCTGTTTCAGAGTAATCGGTTACTCAAAGTGAGTAATCGATTACCATCTTTAAAAACACAGTTTCTGGTGAAAATTACACTTAGTAATCGGTTACTCTAAGTGAGTAATCGATTTGTATGCAGAGAGTAAAATTTGTGCAAAATTCAGCATGATCATCTTTCAAAACATTTTTCAAACACCTTATGATCATGAATCTGAGCTTGCACGATTTTTCAAATAAAACAATAGTAAAATCCAGCAACTAAACACAATTACAAGATCCAAAAGATCAAGTAACAAGGATATCCAAAGATCTACATTATGGAAGATGAAGATGAAGCTTCAACAATGGTGAAAGATGAATTACCACTTCAAATCTGAAAATTCCTTCAAATTGCTTCAAGATCTACACGCCAAAACCTTGATCTACTATAATTGATGAACAAAAACAAGAATGGATGAAGTTTTAGCTCAAAGTTGAACAAGATTCAATGTGAATTCTTGTTAACTTTCAAAAGAAGAAATGTGAGCTTTGGTGAATTTTGTGGGTGGGAATAGAATTTGCAAGAGGTTTGTTGGCTATCAAAAGCCCCAATGAATGAATGAAATGAAGGCTCTATTTATAGAGTTTAGGCATGGAAAATTTGGTGGTTTGGAATTAGGATTGGAAGATCAAAATTAGGAATGAAATTCAAATTTGGAGGGAAATCATAAAAGAGTGGTGATTAGTGATGGTACATGGTGGGGATTAATTATGATGATGTAGGGAATTAAAATGGGATGGTCTAGAATATTCCACATGTGATAAAAAATGATGAAAATTGCTGCCAATTTCTGATTTTAAATTTGCTGCCATATTTTTCAAATTTCCACGAGGGTAATCGGTTACCCCTAATTGAGTAACCGATTACTCAGTGCAAATTTTAAAAAAATTTCTCTTCTTGAGGGCACTGCTGTGGTTCGGCTCGATTCTTTTGCTTGTCAAAGAAAGCATGGAAATAAACACATGAACCTTGGAATTCCTTGGATAATAATCAATTAAAACTTGAGGAATCCTTTATCGGATAAAATTTGACATGATTACAGATCAACTTCGACATTGTACAGATGAAATTCATTCAAGCTGTGGGACTGATGTTTTGGTATTTTTAACCTGTTCTTCCCCTGAAAAATGTTAGTGAAAGAAAACAAAATATTTTTTGGATTTTAATTAATGGTTAATAAACATAAAAAAATTAAGCAATGAAACAACTAACACACACAAACTCAAAGATCCTTGCAAGGCACAATCCCGCAGAAGAGGGAATCAGTGTGTGATCCTGTTTGTGGTATGAAATGCAAATGAAAAGCAGAGAATCTTAGGGGAAAAATTAGGGTATTACAGCTGCCCCTATTTAAGTCTCTTCTATCCGGAGATAAGAAGATTGACATCTTTGTCTCAACGAGATAGAAGAGACTTAAATATAACAATAAACCTGATTTTTGGCCCTAAGAGACCACAAAATGATATGATCGTGCAAATGCTATGCAGACACAAGACCACTATGGGGAGAAAAATGCCACAGGAGAAAAACAAAACGAAGAACGGGAGAAAGAAACTCCACTGGGAAAATACATCACAGGAGACCACTGACTAGCCGGGGAACATACCACACAACTATTGGGACTCAACTGAGGAAAAGATTCAAACTGGGGATAAATGCAAATGGAAATAAACCACAACTCGACAAGGATATAACTCAACAGGGAAGACTTAGCACAGCAAGGCTCCACTGGGGAAAATCCAAACCTCAACAATGAACTATCTCTTGCATACGGAAGAGACTTACCATTCATCGGAGTAGAAGAATCTCAACAACGAACTGTCCCGTCTAACCGAAGAGACTTACCATTCATTGGAGTCACAAAATCTCAACAACGAACTGTCCCATCAAACCGAAGAGACTTACCATTCATCGGAGTAGAAGAATCTCAACAACGAACTGTCCCGTCTAACTGAAGAGACTTACCATTCATTGGAGTCACAAAATCTCAACAACGAACTGTCCCATCAAACCGAAGAGACTTACCATTCTTCGGAGTAGAAGAATCTCAACAACGAATTGTCCCGTCTAACCGAAGAGACTTACCATTCATTGGAGTCAAAAAATCTCAACAACGAACTGTCCCATCAAATCGAAGAGACTTACCATTCATCAGAGTAGAAGAATCTCAACAACGAACTGTCTCGTCTAACCGAAGAGACTTACCATTCATTGGAGTAGAAGAATCTCAACAACAAACTGTCCCGTCTAACCGAAGAGACTTACCATTCATTGGTGTCACAAAATCTCAACAACGAATCGTCCCATCAAACAGAAGAGACTTACCATTCATCGGAGTAGAAGAATCTCAACAACGAATTGTCCCGTCTAACCGAAGAGACATACCATTCATTGGAGTCACAAAATCACAACAACGAATCGTCCCATCAAACCAAAGAGACTTACCATTCATCGGAGTAGATGAATCTCAACAACGAACTGTCCCGTCTAACCAAAGAGACTTACCATTCATTGGAGTCACAAAATCTCAACAACGAACTGTCCCATCAAACCGAAGAGACTTACCATTCATTGGAGTAGAAGAATCTCAACATCAAACTGTCTCGTCTAACTGAAGAGACTTACCATTCATTGGAGTCACAAAATCTCAACAACGAACTGTCCCATCAAACCGAAGAGACTTACCATTCATCGGAGTAGAAGAATCTCAACTACAAACTGTCCCGTCTAACCGAAGAGACTTACCATTCATTGGAGTCACAAATTATCAACAACGAACTGTCCCATCAAACCGAAGAGACTTACCATTCATCGGAGTAGAAGAATCCCAACAACGAACTGTCTCATCTAACCGAAGAGACTTACCATTCATTGGAGTCACAAAATCCCAACAACAAACTGTCCCATCAAACCGAAGAGACTTACCATTCATTGGAGTAGAAGAATCTCAACAACAAACTGTCCCGTCTAACTGAAGAGACTTACCATTCATTGGAGTCACAAAATCTCAACAACGAATCGTCCCATCAAACCGAAGAGACTTACCATTCATCGGTGTAGAAGAATCTCAACAACGAATTGTCCCGTCTAACCGAAGAGACTTACCATTCATTGGAGTCACAAAATCTCAACAACGAATCGTCCTATCAAACCCAAGAGACTTACCATTCATCGGAGTAGATGAATCTCAACAACGAACTGTCCCGTCTAACCGAAGAGACTTACCATTCATTGGAGTCACAAAATCTCAACAACAAACTGTCCCATCAAACCGAAGAGACTTACCATTCATCGGAGTTGAAGAATCTCAACAACGAACTGTCCCGTCTAACTGAAGAGACTTACCATTCATTGGAGTCACAAAATCTCAACAACGAACTGTCCCATCAAACCGAAGAGACTTACCATTCATCGGAGTAGAAGAATCTCAACTACAAACTGTCCCGTCTAACCGAAGAGACTTACCATTCATTGGAGTCATAAAATGTCAACAACGAATCGTCCCATCAAACCGAAGAGACTTACATTCATCGGGGTAGAAGAATCTCAACAACGAATTGTCCGTCTAACCGAAGAGACTTACCTTTCATTGGAGTCACAAAATCTCAACAACGAATTGTCCCATCAAACCGAAGAGACTTACCATTCATCAGAGTAGAAGAATCTTAACAATGAACTATCCCGTCTAACCGAAGAGACTTACCATTCATTGGAGTTACAAAATCTCAACAACGAACTGTCCCATCAAACCGAAGAGACTTACCATTCATCGGAGTAGAAGAATCTCAACAACAAACTGTCCCGTCTAACCGAAGAGACTTACCATTCATTGGAGTCACAAAATCTCAACAACGAACTGTCCATCAAACCGAAGAGACTTACTATTCATTGGAGTCACAAAAGGTATTAACTGCATCGCCTCAGGCTTCTAAAATAAAGGAATGCCATGAAACAGTATTGAACCTTCCAAAAGGGGAATCATACGCAAATATGAGCAGAAGGGTATAAAATCCTCAAAGGTGCAAAAGAAATGCCATCTCAATCTAGGTTTCACAGCCTAGAGATCCAAACAAAAATTGCAGGTGACCAAAGTTTAATCCAGGAACAAGCTGGAGAGAAACGGTCAAACAAGACTCATCCCGAGGAGGAAATATCTCAACTGGGTACAAATTCCATCCAGATAAAGCACAAGAGAGGAAACTGAATCAAAATCATACATGAGAAATAAACCCAGTGGGGAATTAACAAAGATAGGTATTTTCTACTTACGGGTCAACACTCTTAATGGAGAGAGGATACACACGCTCTGCGGGGACAACAATACCAGAGAGCAAGGAAACAACAACACAAATGCAAGATGCACAATGCAACAGCAACATGCTATGCAGAACAAGAGGATGCGCATGCAATGCGTATGAGTATAAATATGCTGACAAAACAGACATAAAGGGTAAACAAAGGGTGGAAAAAACATCACAACATCACTGAATACTCAGTTAATCTCAACAAGATGGAGGTATCATTAGTACCTCTGCTAGGCATTTAGCTGAAGAAATCTTGCAAGAGATAAACAAAAGCCATCAAAGGAAAATAAATCCTACTACAAGGCTCAAATCTCGCTGGAGAAAGGAAGATACTCCTTGGGGAGAAACCCAAATATCAATCTTCAAATATCAACGATCCGCAAAGAGGATAACCACATAAACTCTGCTTTAAGGATGGCAGGAAAGCTGTCGGGGAATCATAACAACCCAAACTTTTCTGAATCTTCCATGGGATCATAAAAAATTCACAGGTACTTTTATTTCAAAAGGATGAAGAGATCTACTGTAGAGAAATAATGAATCCGCTGAGGGCAGTAGACATATAAACGTCTACGCAAAATCCTTCGGGAAAACAAGACAAATATGCTCGAGATACAAGAGAAAAGCTCTTTGAGGATTAACCAATTATGAGGAAAATAAACCTGGACTTGTTGAGGGAAACAACAACAAGGTCAAACTGTGGGGGATTTTAGATTGATATTCATCATAAATGAGAGAAACCCCAACAGGTGACTAATATCAGTATTCCTCAAATAGAGATATTATCAGCAACTTCAGTGGGGAAAACCCGAAATAGTGATGCACAATCTTCTCTGAAAACAAACAATCTAGAGAGAAATACGTCCTGGACTTGCTGGGGAAGATAACACTGCTCTGCGCTTGGGAACATCCCAAGCAACAACAACACACTTAGAAGGTAAAACTCTGATGGAAAATCCTCATATGATTCACACCGGGGGACAGCAAAAGTGAATCTCCGTATGAGGTCTACTACTTGGCTATCTGACCATATCATAATCAGCTGGAGCAGATCCGAATCAAAGCCTAGCCGGGGAAAAACCAAACAGCATTGACCGTTATGAATTCAACACATCATAACACAACTTTGAAGGAACCTATCATCTTGTCGACAACTGGTTGTATGAACAAAACCCTTGCTGAGGAAAAAATCATCAAACTTTACTGGGGAAATATCGCCAAACTCTATTGGGGATCTGTTAATAAATTCTGCCAAAGGAGCGAGAACGAACCCTGCTGAGGAATACATTGATCTTACCATTCTTGGAATAACCGTTGACATTCTTTTTATATTCATAAATCAAAGGAAAATGTTTTTATAATTTTCAAATATTTAAATCAATTATTCACATTTTGTTTCAAAAATCATCATAAAAAATAAATGAAATTTTGCAAACATAAACAAAATAAGAATTGTAAACAAAGGGACAAGGGCCCAAGTTTTATTAATAGAATGGAAGTCCGCAAATGGCGTAATTCCATGGATCATTACAAAGTTTGAAAAATGGTAAATACATGGAACGGGTTATATTGAAATACAATGACCACTATTCTCCCTACCAACTTTGAATTCCGATGTGCTCAAAACTTCAGCTGAGGATGATTGAAGCAGAACCATTAATGGACGATGTTGCTTTCAAATGATCAAGCCAGCCAAATGCAGTCACTTGCCATAATCCCTAACTTTTGCCTAGATTGCCCTTTCGGGTTTTCAATCTACCGGGATGATTATTTCTATTTTTGTCTCTAATTTTTGCCTGGACTGCCCTTTCGGGTTTTCAGCCCACCAGACTCTCATTTTTGCCTAAGCCGCCCTTTCGGGTTTTCAACTTAGCGAGCTATTCTTTTATTATTTTTAGGCGAAGTATTTCTTGACTGCATCGGCATTCACAGGACGAGTGAACTCTTCACCATCCATAGTTGTAAGAAGTAATGCACCACCAGAGAAGGCTCTCTTAACAACATATGGGCCTTCATAATTAGGAGTCCACTTGCCCCTAAAATCATTGGTAAAAGTCGAGATCCTTTTGAGCACGAGGTCGCCTTCTCTGAACACACGAGGTCGAACCTTCTTGTCAAAAGCTTTCTTTATTCTCTCTCGATACAATTGGCCATGACACAAGGTGCCATTCTTTTCTCTTCAATCAAATTCAACTAGTCATATCTGCTTTGGCACCATTCAGCCTCAGACAATTCAGCTTCCATCAAAACTCTCATAGAAGGGATTTTAACTTCCACTGGGAGCACTGCTTCCATACCATAAACAAATGAGAAAGGGGTTGCCCCTGTTTACGTACGGATGGATGTACGATACCCATACAAAGCAAAAGGGAGCATCTCATGCCAATCCTTGTAAGTAATAACCATCTTTTGAACAATCTTCTTAATTTTTTTATTGGCCGCTTCAACAACCCCATTCATCTTATATCTGTAAGGAGAAGAATTATAATGCTCAATCTTAAACTCATCGCATAATTCCTTCATTATCCTATTATTCAGATTCGACCCATTATCAGTGAGAATCTTGCTCGAAACACCATACCGATAGATGATTTGGTTCTTGATAAATCGGACCACTACTTGCTTGGTCACATTGGCATATGATGCCTCCTCAACCCACTTGGTAAAATAGTCAATAGCCACTAATATAAAACGGTGTCCGTTCGACGCTTTAGGCTTAATCATTCCAATCATATCAATGCCCCACACAGAGAAAGGCCATGGAGAAGAGATGACATTGAGAGGAGTTGGGGGCACATGAATTTTGTCATCATAAACCTGGCAGTTATGGAACTTCTTCACGAATTTGCAATAGTCAGATTCCATTGTCAGCCAATAGTAACCTGCCCTTAACATCTTCTTAGCCATTGCAGGCCCATTTGCATGGGTACCAAAAGATCCTTCATGAATTTCTTTCATCAACATGTCTGCTTCGTGTCTATCCACGTATCTGAGCAAGACCATGTCATAATTTCTTTTATATAACACATCATCATTCCAAAAGAAACTACCAGCTAGTCTTCTCAAAGTCTTCTTATCTTTCTTGGATGTCCCAAGCGGGTACTCTTGATTTTGAAGAAAGCATTTAATATCATAATACCACGGTTTATCATCAACAATCCCTTCTACGGCAAACACATGAGCAGGACTATCAAGCCGCATAACATCGATTTTGGGCACATCATTCCACGGATTCACCACAATCATGGAGGATATAGTGGCTAAAGACTCAGCCATTCGATTTGCTGCTATGGGTACATGGTGAAACTCAACCTTATTGAAGAAAGTTAACAACCTTCATGGATAATCTCGATAAGGAATCAAATCAGGTTGATGTGTTTCCCATTCTCCTTTAATCTGATTAATCACCAGGGCTAAATCTCCGTATACATCAAGAATCTTGATTCTTAAATCAATGGCTTCTTCGAAGCCCATAATACATGCTTCATACTCAGCTGCATTATTTGTGCAAGTGAACATCAGCTATGCCGTGAAAGGAATGTGAGAACTATGGGGAGTAACAATTATTGCCCCAATACCATTGCCATATTCATTAACAGCTCCATCAAAAATCAAACCCCAACGGGATCCAGGCTCAGGCCTTTCATCAGGTAATGGTTCTTCACAATCTTTAAACTTTAGATACATCACATCCTCGTCAGGAAAATTAAACCTGATAGGTTGATAATCATCAATTGGATGGTGTGCTAAATGATCAGCCAAAACACTTCCTTTTATCACTTTTTGAGTTCGGTACTCGATATCATATTCTGACAACAACATTTTCCAACGAGCGATCCTCCTAGTTAAAGCAGGCTTTTCAAATATATACTTGATTGGATCCATTTTGGATATCAAACAAGTTGTCTGATTCAACATATACTGGCGGATGCACTTGGCAGCCCAAGCTAAAGCACAACATGTCTTTTCAAGCATTGAATACCGAGACTCACAATCGGTGAACTTATTGCTCAAATAATAAATGGCAAATTATTTTCGACAAAATTCATCTTGTTGACCCAGAACACAGCCCATAGACTCTTCCAGCACAGTCAAATACATGATCAAAGGTCTTCCTTCCACGGGAGGAGACAAAATCGAAGGTTCAAGCAGATAGTCTTTAATCCTCTCAAAAGCTTTCTGACAATCCTCTGTCCAGACACAACCCTGATCTTTGCGAATAAGCTTGAAGATCGGCGCACATGTGGCAGTCATATTGGATATAGAATCCTCTTACTTGTTTTTCAGTTTTGGGCACAGGCATTTCTTGAATAGCTTTAATTTTACCAGGATCAACTTCAATGCCCTTTTGGCTGACAATAAAGCCCAACAATTTTCCAGAAAGGACACCGAAAGTGCATTTATTTGGATTCAAACGAAGCTTAAACTTTCTCAAATGCTGAAACAACTTCAATAAGTACTCAATATGATCTTCTTCAGTCTTCGACTTACAAATCATATCATCCACATAGACCTCAATGTCTTTATGCATCATATCATGGAATAAAGTAGTCATAACTCTCTGGTACGTTGCACCAGCATTTTTCAAACCGAAGGGCATCACTCTGTAACAGAATGTTCCCAAGGGTGTAATGAATGTTTGTTTTTCCATATCCTCGGGTGCCATCTTTATTTGATTGTAACCGGAAAATCCATCCATAAAAGAAAAGATACTAAATTTAGCAGTATTATCTACCAACATATCAATGTGTGGCAATGGAAAATCATCTTTTGGACTAGCTTTATTCAAATCTCTATAGTCGACGCACATTCGGACTTTTCCGTCTTTCTTTGGAACACGCACAATATTGACCACCCATTGAGGATACTCAGAAGTCACAAGAAAACCAGCATCAATCTGCTTTTGAACCTCCTCTTTGATCTTCACAGCTATGTCAGGATGAGTTCTTCTCAATTTCTACTTCACTGGAGGAGATTTAGGCTTCAATGGCAAATGGTGCTCCACAATATCAGTATCAAGACCAAGAATATCTTGATAGGACCAAGCAAACACGTCAACATATTCTCTAAGAAGCTCCACAACCCTCTTCTTAACATTTGACTGAAGTACTGCCCCAATTTTGACTTCTTTTATATCATCATCTGAACACAAATTAACCACTTCCAACGACTCTTCATGAGGCTGAATGGCCTTTTCCTCGTGCTCAAGCAACCGAGAAATTTCATCTGGAATCTCCTCAATATCCTCTTCTTCAGCTCCAAACACAGGGAACTCAAAGTTGGGAGGGGGCATAGGGTCATTGTTTTCAATGGGTTTAACAGTCAATCTGCACAGTGATTTATGTTTGATTTTAGAATATGAACAAAAAGTGCAAGTATCATGCAGATAAAAGTGATTATCACATTATTATTATTTTTGGTTTTTTATGTTACCATTTTTCAGAAATAAAGCAAAAAGGGAAAACATAATATGGATAAACAAAATAACATTTTATTGATGATGATAAAATTTGAAACAAAGCCCTCACAATTTCACTTTCACCACAGGCAGAGTGAAAGGATTTTTTTGAAAGAAACAAAAACAAATTACTTTGAAATATGAACAAAAGTGGGAACATCAACAACTATCTAATTCTGGCAGATCTGTCCATGTGTCACGAAATTGGGAAGTTCTTCCTCTTCATCATCTTCAATTATGGCAGTAGTAGAGTGATCCTTGTGGATGAATCCGGCACTGTGAAAGGCCTTATTAATACGATTCAAATCTCTTCTGACTGTACCAGGTGTAAGCCATAAACCAGTTTTGCCCAGGTTATCAACCACATCAATGACTCGGCCCCAACCGTCAGACCGACCAGTTTCTAACACATGCCGAGCATCTTTCAAAGAAGACATGGGTAACTCATTCTTCTTAATAGCTTTGTCCTCAACAGAAAGAGCTTGGGATGGAGTTCCAAAAGTTTCATCAGCATCAACATACGAAAAGGATGAAAGGTGGTTCACCAGCATCGCTTGCTCACCTCCAACAATTACCAGCTTATCATTCTTAACAAATTTCAAATTCTGATGAAGAGTTAAAGTCACTGCCCCAACCTCATGAGTCCAGGGTCAGCCAAGCAAACAACTATAAGTAGGATGAATATCCATTACTTGAAAAGTAATCTGGAAGAAGCATGGTCCTATTTTGATCGGAAGATCAACCTCTTCAATCACAGTTTTTCGAGATCCATCAAAAGCTTTAACAACAACCCCACTATACCTCATGGAAGTACCTTGGTAAGAAAGCCTTGATAAATTAGATTTTGGCAACAAATTCAAAGAAGAGCCAGTATCAACCAACACATTGGAAAGCGCATCTTCTTGACAGTTCATGGAGATATGTAAAGCCAAATTGTGATTCCTCTCCTCCTCGGGTAACTCTTCATCACAAAAACTCAAATTATTAGATGTGGTGAGGTTGGCGACAATGCCATCAAACTGATTAATAGTCACATCATGCTCAACATATGCTTGTTCCAATACCTTCTGCAAAGATTTCCTATGAACTTCAGAATTCATCAGTAAGGACAACACTGAAATCTTGGACGGGGTATGCAAGAGTTGATCTACAACACTGTACTCACTCTTCTTGATCAATTTCAATAGTTCATCCTCATAAGCCTTCGAACCACTAGACTGACTAGAAGCATCGACATTAGTCTCATCTTGAGTTCGTTTGCCAGCAATAACATTCTCCACAATCTTTGGAGGTTCAGGAGCAAAAACTCGACCACTCCGGGTCACTCTACTCACATCTGCGATGCTTACCATGGAAGACAAAGAAGGAATGGGCACTTCCTTACCATCTTCTACCATGGTAGTATTGTACTTATACGAAACAGCTTTGTCAGATTCATAGGGTACCATACCGGGCAACCGGATAACCAAAGGCGTAACAACTGTCTTCCAACTATCATAAGAGATAACAACTCTTTCAGGAATATTAAAGCGTGGTGTAATAACATTCACCTCATTCTGATATTCGTCTCTTTTAGCAGTGACCTCAATCAAATTCTCGTCCATCATTCTTTGAATGTCCCTCTTCACTATCACAATACCACGCAGATTCACAAAACAGATGCAACAAGCTTCATAATCATGATCAATATCACGGTTTTCACTCAAAAGTGCATGCATTTCCACAAGAGATCTGCAGATCCAATGGATATCAAAGATTTTGAATGTACCAGGATAACCATAAACCATATTGACAGACGCCTTGCCATGATTAGGCAGCGGATTAGATTGTCCATTAGGGTTGGAATCTTCGAAAGACAAAATACCACTTCTAGCCAACCTTTGAACTTCCATCTTTAATGGATAACAATTCTCAGTGTCATGCCTAGCTCCTCCCTGATGTAAAGCACAATGAGCTTCAGGATTATACCACCATGGTGAATCTTTTAGAACAGCAGGTGGTGGACGGATCTGAACAAGATTCTTCTGAAATAAACAAGGAAGCAACTCTGTATATGTCATCAGAATCGGATCAAAATCCTTCTGAAAACGTCCCCGTTGATTGTTTTGCTGATTAGGACGTTGTTGCTGAGCAGGAGCTACCTGAACAACAGGAGCTGAACTAAAAATAGGAGTGTCGGATGCAATATGTTGCTGACACTGATTATTCCTATTACAAGGTCTTCTATACCTTTCTCAAGAAACGACATTGGTTTCTCCTTCTTTCTTTTTGGCAAATCCCCTGCTATATTTTTTGGAACTTCAGTAGAATTGCCATCTTTCGACAAACGCCCCTCATGGACACCCTATTCCAATATCATCCCCACATTAACCATCTCAATGAAATCACTTGGGGCACTAGCAATCATACGCTCATAATAGAAAGGACACAGAGTTTTTAGAAAAATCTTAGTCATCTCCTTAGCGGGTAACCCAAGAATTTTTCCTTTGGTATCCACACGAGCCTTAATCTCGGAAACCTTCAAGTAAGTAGCCTTCACAATAACATGATGCTCGTGAGCTGGATCCAAACCAGAGAAAATCTGACTATGAACTGGCAAACCAAGCAGGAGAGAATACTCCTCTAGCGTAGGTACCAACTGATAATCAGGAAAGGTGAAACAATGAAGCAAAGGGTCATAGAACTAAACCCAAGTAGCAAGCAATCCTTCATCCATATCGACCTTCAAGAGAGATAAAAGCCTTCCATATCTGGATTCGAAATTCTTGGTATCAACAACCAAAGATCCTAGCTCTTTCAAACTCTCTAACTTAGGACTCTTGAAAGTGTACTTCTTGGTACTTCTCCTTCCAAAATCCATAACAAGAGTTCTTGCAATGTTTAGAATAACACCTTTAAGTTCCTTAAAACCTCCCAAAAGAATGCTCATGAATGCATGAGTGCATGAATGCAACACCCACAAACAAGATCACACAAAGCACACGTGTCAAGGTTCAATTCACGAGCAAGAAGCCAAGGGTAAGAACCAATCCCACAAAATACTAAGGTTTTGTCTTCATTGTACCTGCAGAAAACAGCGGTTCTAACAAAGTGCCCAAGGTCCACAATCCACTATCAGACACACCAACACACCGATTTTCTCGGAGGTTGGATGTTATGCTCAAGAGAATCTAACCTGAGTGTAGCATTGCATGACAGCTAAGTCAGACTTGCATCTTCATAGTTTCCGCGCTACGATCCTAAAAAGGCTAGGATGGGTTAAGGATTACTACGGTCCTCAGTGTTATAGGCTTCTATGGAAAAAGTAATGCCTTCACGATCGCTCGATCGACATCAGTAATTCCAAAGAGGGAAGCACCGAGTGCATAGATTCTCAAGTTCTTCTTTTTCCGGATTCGACTCCTTCAAAGTTCCCTTGACTATACTATCCTCATATCTCAAAGTGCACTCTGGTCCGGGTATAGCACCTATCTCACACACAGAGGAACTCCCAAACAAAACAAGCAAGTAACAAGCAAAACAGATAAAAAATAGTAAATAAATCAAAGTAGGCTAAACCCCTCAAGGGAGACAAATCCCCAAGAGTCGCCACTTTTCTGTAGCGGGGAAATTTGTGAGTGTAAGCTATTGATTAACTTAACTCAAAAATAAACAAGAGTCGCCACCGCACTTTTATTTTTATCCAAAAAGGAAAGGAAAAAAGAGCGAACAAAACCTAAAGAGTTCTAAAAGAACAAAGAGATAAAGGGTAAGGCAGGTTGGTTATGTAAAGGGAAGGTTTTACGCACCCAATACATCTAAAGTGCTCTATAGGAGCCCTTTGATGTATTCATGCTTTTGGTCTGAAAAGGTTTGCTTGAAAATAGATTGGGGAGATGAGAGGAGAATTATTTTTTAATATTTTTGTGTTTGGAGAGACTTATCGCCTAATGCCTACGTACCCACGATGTGCAATGTAGGATCAAAACCTCGTACTTCGTGGTACAAAGAACAAAAATTTGTTTGTTTTGGTTGATTTTAAATGTAAAAACATGTCGTCATTTCCAAGCAAATAATTCCACTTAAAGAAATGAATCATGTCTAAACTTATGAAAAAAGTTTAAAAGATAAAGTGCACAAAACAGAAAAAGAGATTGATGAGTTTTTATATTTTTTATGTTTTTATGAAATGGTCAAAATATGGTTAATATTGATTGATATTTATTAAAGAAAACAAAGTAAAAAAAATCACTTGACCAAATTCAAGGTTTTATTATGAAAGCGGTTTTATGTTTGAAAACAAGAAGGTTTTGAAAAAAGAGAGGAGATTTTGAAAATTGAAGAAGGGGTGGAGAAGAAGTGACTATCCTAGTGCATAAGCTAAAAGCTAAGGACAAGAAAGATCTAACCACATGGACAAGCTCCATAGCATAAGCATTTTCCTCTTTTTGACTTGGTCTTGATTCAAAATAAGTCTTCAAAAGAAAACTCCAAGTATCAAAAATCCAAGGTTTTCCATCACAATCTTCCAAGCAATAAGTTAAGATTCTAACTCTAAGTCCATAAGTCCATAATCAAGATTATAGGTCTTCCAAAGCAAGGGATAGTGGCCATAGTCCAACAATTAAGAGCACAAGTCTTTTAGTGGTTTAATCCTTTATTAATGTTTTTGAGTCCAAAATGGACAAAAGAAAAAAACAAAGCACAACATAAAATGGTCCAAGTGGACAAAAGAAAAATGACATAAACATAAACATGATATGATAAATGGCATAAAGCATAAAAATAAAGAGAGATAGGGAGCGAGAAGGAAAAGTTAAGTTAGAAGTTAGTGGTTAGTAGCACAGGGCTCTAGTGCCATAAGCCTTCACCGATTATTCTGTTTCGCGTTATGAACTATAGTGATTAAACAATGCAATTAGGCCAAAGTTAATGAACTTGACAGAAGATTGGTAAAACCAAAGCCTCTACAATGCCAAGTTTCAAAGATTATGGACCTAATGCACAAAATTAATCAACATTGGGTTGACGCGACCAATCAAGGTTCGAACCACGAAAGTTCAAGTTCCAAATTGGATAAAGAGGGACAAATGTTGCGCTATGTTAAGCAATCGCCGAGTAATTTACGGAGTAATTACCCTACAATGAGGCTGGTCAATAGCTATTTGCGCTAATGCATGCTAGATGAACGATATGTAGATCGTCATCCGAAAGCAATACCGCACGAAAAGAAAATAGGTAACGATCTAGTCTTGATCAAGAATTCAACAAAGAAATTCTAGGATCCATAAGACTTTCATCGATCAAAATAAAAAAAATAAATGGATGAAGAGAAAGCCAAATTAAACTACAAAGTGAAGAACCTTTCATCTTCAAGTTCAATCACCTTTAATTGATAGATTTAAGTGTGAAAACATATCACTAATTCAAAGCACGTCAAATGAATCCGACAATTCATTTAAATATAGATTTGAACTAATGAATATTTAATTACTCTAACCATATCCAAAGTGCATTGAAATTAAGGAGAAATTAATCTCAACAATGTGTTTCAAGGCTAAAATAAGAAAGAAGGAGAAGAAAAGGGAACAAAACACCAAAACAGTCCCAAAACAAGGCAAAAAAATAGTTCTGTTTCAGAGTAATCGGTTACTCGAAGTGAGTAATCGATTACCATCTTTAAAAACCCAGTTTCTTGTGAACATTACACTGAGTAATCGATTACTCTGTGCGCTGAGTGAAAAATTTGTGCAAAATTCAACACGATCCTCTTTCAAAACATTTTTCAAACACCTTATGATCATGAATCTGAGCTTGCATGAATTTTCAAATAAAACAACAGTAAAATCCAGCAACTAAACACAATTACAAGATCCAAAAGATCAAGTAACAAGGATCTCCAAAGATCTACATTATGGAAGATGAAGATGAAGCTTCAACAATGGTGAAAGATGAATTACCACTTCAAATCTGAAAATTTCTTCAAATTGCTTCAAGATCTACACTCCAAAACCTTGATATTTTTAACCTGTTCTTCCCCTGAAAAATCTTAGTGAAAGAAAACAAAATATTTTTTGGATTTTAATTAATGGTTAATAAACATAAACAAATTAAGCAATGAAACAACTAACACACACAAAATCAAAGATTCTTGCAAGGAACAATTCTATAGAAGAGGGAATCAATGTGTGATCCTATTTGTGGTATGAAATGAAAATGAAAAGCAGAGAATCTTAGGGGCAAAAATTAGGGTATTACAATAGCCTGCCTATAATAAGTAGCCATATCTTCAAACTTTTCAGCATACAAAGCTACTGACATATTACCCTGCCTAAGCTGCTGAATTTCAAACTCTTTTTGAGCCCTCAAGGAGCTAGGAAAATACTTCTCCAGAAAAGTAGTCTTAAAATGTTCCTAAACCATGGGTACTCTCTAGTTAGTCATTGAAGTTAAAGTACTTTCCCACCACCTCACAGCAGGACCCTTCATAATGTGAGAAGCAAAGACAACTTTATTCTCTTAACTACAATGCACTATCTGAAAAATCTTTTCCATACTGGTTATCCATGCATGAGCCTTCACAGGATCTAAACTACCATGGAACTCAGGAGGGTTCATGCAAAATAAATCCCAGAAACACCTACCTACAGATTCTTGTTGAACCTTTGGACGGTGTACGCCATCATTCAACTATTGCGTCATCTGTTGCATGAATTGATTCTTCTGTTGCGGCATTTATTGTACAAAATGAGGCTACTGAACATTTTCACTTCCGCCTGGAGGATTCGAATCAGAAGTATGAGTTCTGGGTTTACCACAGCTTTTGTGTCCGTCAACCATGATCCTAAATGTCATACAAATAGAATCAAGTTAATCAGGCTCAACACTATTAGTATAATATCCAAGACAACCATGACAACACACTGTAGACTACAATTTTTTTCGGTGAAGCGACCACCTTATCGCCATTTGTTTTTCCTCACCGTAATGGTAGGAGTTGGGTGCTACTTTCTAATTTCTTATTTATCCTGTGAATCTGAAAAGGAAAGGGAAGCTATCTAAAACTAACCTTGCACGTAAATGTTTAACTGAACAAATGCTTAAGACATTGGGGAGTTCGGGGTCAGGTTATACAATTGGGAGTTGTCAATTACCCATCCTATATGTGGTTATCCATAGGTCATTAGCAATTTCTATACTATTTTCTACTTACTGGTGTCTATCTGTTGAGGGTTGGGAAAGTTTCTCCTTTGGGAGTGTTGAGAGAGATATTTTTGTTGATGTCGGTTTTTTCAATGTTTTTGGTAAGGTATTGGACCTAAGGTTTTTTATTGGTGTGTGAAGGTACTGGACCTAAAGTTTTTGATTAGTATGCTCGCTAAGATTTCGCAATCTTACGTCTACGTATTCCCGTTAAAGAAAACAGGGAAATCAGAGCAATCGTAGTTCCTCCTATTCTATGGGAGGAAAGATGTTTGGTGTCTTGTTCAAAGCCTAAGATTGAAGCTAGATGAGTATTTGTGTCTTGTTCAAAGCCCAAGATTGAAGCTAAAAGGTTTTAATGAGAGAGAATTTGTCATCTCTAAGTGAGATATCTCATCTGTTTATCACAATTATTGGGTGATTGATTATAAAGGAGGGTTACTTTAAATGGGATATGAGAATCCAGCAATGCCATAATTTCCTTTATAGGGGGTGTTATCCTGAAGGAGAAAACTTTAACTCAGTGTTGAGCAATGCCATTTTTCCTTAGGAGTCTTTCATGCTAAGAGAGGGACATGGGCTTGGAGGTAAATAATCTAAAGGCTTGCCACTTACAGCTATTAGATGAAAGAGGGGGATTTACCAAGATAAGAGATGGACTACAGCTTGGATATTTGAATCAACAAGTGTGCCACTTATAGCAGTTATCTGGGATAAAGGATTGTTTTGAATGTTTGTTTTGACGTGTGATAGTACATAGAAGTATCTTCCTACAGAGAATTCTCAATTTCCTCTGAGGGGATATTGATTTTTGTATGCCTTGATCAAAGCCCAAGGTTGAAGCTAAAAAGGTTGATTGACTCAACTGGGGAGTTTATTATCTGTCTTGTACAAAGCCCAAGATTGAGGCTAAAAAAGAGATTGACTCTTTGGGGGATATCATTATATAAAGCCTAAGAGGAGGCTGAAAGTTGAGTTTTTTGGGGAAGTATTTTGTCTGTCTTGTACAAAGCCCAAGATTGAGGCTAAAAGAGGGTTTTTGACTTCACTGAGGAATATTTGTATGTGTCTTGTACAAAGCCCAAGATTGAGGCTAAAATGGGAAACTGACTCTACTGGTGAGAGGTTTTATCTGTCTTGTACAAAGCCTAAGATTGAGGCTGAAAGAAGATTGACTCTGCTAGAGAGTGTGATTTGTCTTGTACAATGCCCAAGATTGAGGCCGAAAAGAGACTTAACTCTACTTAGGGAGAATTTATATGTGTCTTGTACAAAGCCCAAGATTGAGGCTAAAAAATATTTTACTAACTCAACTGAAGATATTTATATGGTGTCTTGTACAAAGCCAAAGATTGAGGCTGAAAAGATGATTGACTCAACAAGAGAGTGTTTTTATCTGTCTTGTACAAAGCCGAAGATTGAGGCTGAAAAAATGATTGAATGAACAAGAGAGTGTTCTTATCTGTCTTGTACAAAGCCCAAGACTGAGGCTAAAAGAAAATTAACTCAACAAGAGAGTGAGGAAAGATCTTTATACAAAGCCTAAGAGGAGGCTGAAAAGTGACTGACTCAACAAGAGAGTGAGGAAAGATCTTTATACAAAGCCTAAGAGGAGGCTGACTTCTGCTGAGGATTATTGAGATCCAAAGGCAGGTCCAAATTGAGGAATCAACTCTTGTTGAGGATTACAGAAGAGTTGAAATATCAGATGCCTTGAGGTTCTGATAAAGGTTTATGGATAGTGATTTGACCCTAGCTGGGGAAAAATAAAGTGAGAGTTTAAAGATTGAGTTTTAAAACCTATGAAGGTTTTAACTCGGCTGGTGATTGATGAAATGATCAGGGTTTATCCCGTACTTTTGGGAAACTTGAGGGTTTCTTGGAAATTAAAAATGAGGTGAGACTGTCCAAGTCTACCGGTATGGGAAGGTTTATCTTTGTATAATGCCCAAGAGGAGGCTGGTGTTTTAAGGGATGAGAATCAAGCCTAAATTGTCCAAGGTTTGGACTCTTTCGAAAGACTGCTCTAACAAAGGATGACTAGGTTCTGTCCTACACATGTAAGAGGTCTTTGGGTCCTTGTACTAAGCCCAAGAGAAGGCATGAGAACTTCTAAGAAGCCTGAGGGTCCTTGTACAAAGTCCAAGAGGAGGCTAGGGATACTTTTAGGAAGCCTATGGGTCCAAACTTAAGAAAAGTTCAAGAAAAGTTTCACTGGGAATATTGTTTTCTTTAGTGAACAGTTCTAGGGTTTAAAGAAATTCAAAAGTGGTTTCACCGGGAATTAATCCTCTCTGGGGGAAATGAATTTCTTTGACAATTTTCTAATAGTGACAGTCTGAGAAAAGTTTCACCGGGAATAATGCCTTTCTCTGTTCCATATTGTATAAGCCCAAGAGGAGGCAAGACTGTATCTGGAAATTCCTATGGGGAACTAGTTTTGATTGTGTTGAAAGAGTGACCACTGTCTTTATCTAATCCTAGACCTAATTGTCGGGGAAAACTCTAAGCAGATAATATACCAGCATATATATACAGATGAAATATATATTGTATGTAAAAAGAGGGTAGGAGGACTTACAGGTGAGCAAGCTTCCAGCATTACAAACAAATATATATATACAAGTATGTAAAAGAAAGCTGATAAAACTTACAGGTGAACAAGATTCCATTGTAACATCTGTATGGTTAATTGTTCAAGAAATTAAAGAAAGTTTTGATAACAACTATGAATTTGAACCTAAATCAAAAGGGAAAGTTGTTTTGAAAAGAAGATTGGGGCTTATACTCAAAGAGAGGCCCAGTAATCGTACACTTTATCTGAAAATTGTATCGGGACTTATACAGTGACTGAGGCCCAAAAAAAGTTTTTGTAGAAAGGGGTTGGGTTTTACACTCTATTAGATGCCCAAAGTGTTTAAAAAAGAAAATATATGGGACTTACAACACAAGGCTAGGCCCAGATGATTTTGTTTTGAAAACGGCGATCGCGCCGAGATTTTTGAAATCGTATCGGGACTTATACAATGACTGAGGCCCAAAAAGATTTATTTACAAAGGGATGGGACTTACACTCTATCAAGAGGCCCAAAGTATTTTAAAAAGAATATATAATGGGGCTTACAACTCAGGGAGAGGCCCAAATGATTTTGTTTAAAGGGTGACGATCGCACCACGGTTTTAGAAAACACAGTGGGACTTATACAATGACTGAGGTCAAAAAAGGTTTATTTTACAAATGGATGGGACTTACACTCTATCAAGAGGCCCAAAAGTTTATTTATGTACAAAATATGGGGCTTATAACTCAAGGAGAGGCCCAGATGAAAAATAACTATCACACCGTTATTTTGAGAATCGTATCGGGACTTATACAATGACTGAGGCCCAAAATTATTTATGTACAAAAGAGGGTTGAATCTTACACTCTATTAGAGGCCCAAAGTGTTTGAAAAAGATTTGTGAGGGTGAAAAAACCAAAAACACTAATTGATTTAAAAATGTATTTTAATTGAACAAAATTCAATTAAAATGATAGAAATTATCAAACATGTGAGAAAAACAAGTTGTGATCCTGGATTAGTGTTTGAAAAATCAAGTTTCATTCATAGAATGATTTGAAAATCATTTGAATTTGCAAAATAAAGAGAAAGAAATACTTTTAAATGCCTAAAAACAAATAAAAATATAATTCTTTACAAAAATACCAAATATATGAAATAAATAATATTTTTGTGAAATTTTTGTAGAATAAAATATTTTAACATTTTTATGAATTTAAAAAAAAAACCAATAAAAAATAATTAAAATTGAGAGAGAAATTAATTTTGGAATTAATTAACAAAAACCATAAAATATGTGAAAAATAGCAAAAATAGGGAAAATGGCAAAATGGTCTGGGTGGGTCTTGAACCCACGACCTCACAACCAAACACACATACGCGCTACCACTGGGGTGGTGATACATCCGTGTATCAAAACCACCACATCAACATATATGGGTGCCTTGGATTTAGGCCTGGCCAAGGCGCCATGGCCTGGCCCTTTCCAAAGGCATGGCCTGATTTTCGCCCCTTGCATGAAGGCTTTAACTTCCTCATTTCTCCATGGATTTGGCAAAATTTAGGTGCATCCTGCCTAGAATTTCATGAGGAATCCAATTGTGGTTTTAGATTTTTCTAAAGATGTCCCTATTTTAAAACCTTATAGTGGTTTCAAAATATGCCTAGATTTGCATGTTCTATGCTATCTCATTACACAGGCAATAATAGCATATCAAATTGGTTCAAACACAACATCTATGATATGTATGAGATGTCTATGATCAATGGACATCAAAGCAATGCATGATTTAGAGAGTTCAAGTTGTGATGCACTTACCTCTTGAAGCTCCTTGTGCTATCTGTCAAGATCCTTGTGCCAGAAGTAATCCAATGCTTTAAACACTCTTGATTGATCCCTTAGAAGCTTTTAGGATGGTAAAAACCAGTTGGAATCCTCAGGAACAAGAATTGGCTCTTACAAAAAAGGCAAAAGTGACCAAAATGGTAACTCACTCAAATGGTGTTCCAGTTGAGGGGAACCGATTGGGACAGTTTAAGGATGATATTTGGAGTGTGTTTGAGGCTTTGTTTGGTTTTGAAAGTGATTGAATCAAGACATGGCTTGAAAAATGCAAAAAAAGTCAAAATTTGAGGTTTTGGAGGTTGACTTTTTTATTTTGGTGTTTCAGATCAAGGATGAGTGTTTGAACAGCTTATATATGATACATTAGATGTGTTTGGATCATGAGCTGTGGTGGAATTGCTCTCTAACTCAAAAACTCAGTGGTGACTTACAAAAGAAGGCATTGACTTGAGGTTAGGGCACAGACCTATGGTCCTTTTTTTCAGAGTTGAATCTTGACTTAATTCAGTTAGCAATGTCTTGATGCTTGGCACCTTGTTAATCCATTGAATGCATTGTGTAGCGCGATTTTTGTGGTTTCGAATCACTATCGCTTTGGTACTTCAATTCGATTCATTTTTTATCCAATGAAGCTGATTAAGGAAGGGAAATAGATGTCTCCAATTAACCCTACTTGCATACTGTGGTTAAACTGTCAAAACTGTTGGTTTACAGATGCTATCAAAATAAGGGGGTCTACCTTTAGGTTATTTCGTTTAAAAATGGAGTGTCGTGACTGTACAGGAGGATTTTGGTAAGGTGTTAGGTCTGATACTTTTTGATTGCTTTATGGAGGTACTGGACTTTGAGTTTTTGATTAGTATGCTCGCTAAGATTTCGCAATCTTATGCCTACGTATTCCCGAAACTGGGAAATCAGAGCGATCGTAGTTCCTCCTATTCTATGGGAGGAAAGAGATGTTTTGGTGTCTTGTTCAAGCCCAAGATGTGAAGCTAAAGGGTTTTGACTAAAAGGGAATTTGTCATCTCTAAAGAGGAATTGTTGATGTTTGTATGCTGTGAGTAAGGCACAAATTTGATGCTAAAAGGTTGATTGACTCAACCGGGGATTTCTTTATACAAAGCCTAAGAGGAGGCTAGAAGTTTGACTTTTCCGGGGAAAATGTTCTTTCTGTCTTGTACAAAGCCCAAGATTGAGGCTAAAAGGGATTCTGACTCTGTTGGGGAGAATGTATCTTGAATAAATCCCAAGATGGAGGCCAAAATGATTTGACTCAACAAGAGAGTACTTTTATCTGTCCTGTATAAAGCCCAAGACAGAGGCTAAAAAAGGTTGACTCAACATGAGAGTCTTGAACAGGTGATTGACTCAACAAGAGAGTCTGAAGGTTTATTGACTCAACAAGAGAGTCTTTTATACTCAACAAGAGAGTGATTTGCTATCTCGTATGAAGCCCGAGATTGAGGCTAAAAGGAGATTGAATCAACAAGAGAGTCTTTTATATTCAACAAGAGAGTGTTTTTATATGTCTTGTACAAAGCCCAAGATGGAGGCTAAAAGTGGTTGACTCAACAAGATAGTCTGAAAAGGTTAGCTCCGCTGGGGAGAATCATTTGTACAAAGCCCAAGAGGAGGCTGACTTACTGCTGAGGATTATTGAGATTCTGAAGCAGGTCCAAGTGTGGGGAACTCTCATGAGAGACACCGTGTTTCTGCTGGAGATTGATCGGTGTTTTATCCTATGTTTGAAAGGAACTTGAGAATGTTTTTGAGACTCAAGAGTTTTAGACCGTCCAAGTCTAGAGTTTTACCTTTTGTATAATGCCCAAAAGGAGGCGCGGGCATTAAGGGATGAGTATCAACTCTACAATGGCCGAAGTTTCGACGCGGGAAAGACTGCTCTAGCAAAGGATGACTAAGTTTTGTCTTATACCTTTAAGAGGTCATCAACGTCCTTGTATTAAGCCCAAGAGAAGGCATGAAAAATTTTAAGAAGCCGAAGGGTCCTTGTACAACGCCCAAGAGGAGGCGGGGATGATTTTAGGAAGCCTGTGGGTCCCCAAACCAAGAGAAGTTCAAGAAATGCAATTCACAGAGCAGAGATCATTCTAGGAAAGTTCGAGAATTTGGAAGGAACTTAAGAGATGTCATTCATTGAGAAAAGATCATCTCTGGGAGTTAGAGTTTCTTTGAAAATTTTTAAAGGTAGCAGTCTAAGAAAAGGTTCACCGAGAATACTTCCTTTCTCTTTGTTCCATATTGTTTAACCCCAAGAGAAGGGAAGACTGTATCTGGAATCCCTATGGGGATCTAGTTTTGTTTGTATTCAAGAGTGACCAACGGGCTTTACCTGGTTCTAGACGTAGTTGTTAGGGAAAACTCTAAATAACTATACTAGTATATATACAGTTGATATGTGACAAGTATATAAAAGGATGTGAAAGAAGACTTACAATGAAATAGCCCCACAATACAGGTATATACATATGAAAGCGGTAAATGAAAGCGGATAAACACTTACCCGTTGTAGAGCTTCCATGCTGTTTTGTTAGTTGTTCAACAAATAAATTAAAGAAAGTTTTGATAACAACATATATTTGAATTCAAAATCAAAGGAGAAAGTGCTTTGAAAAGATTGTTGGGGCTTACATCTCAAGGAGAGGCCCAAGTTTTAACGATGATCGCACCGTTGTCAAGAAAATGGTACAGAGGGACTTATACAATATGTGAGGCGTAAAAAGTTTTTATGTACAAGAGGGTTGGGTCTTACACTCTATTAGAGGCCCAAAGATTTATTTTTATACAAAATATGGGACTTACAACTCAAGGAGAAGCCCAGTTGATTTTGTTAAAAAGGCGACGATTGCGCCGAACGTTTGAAACTATACAGAGGGGCTTATACAATGTGTGAGGCCCAAATCATTTTGGTTTCAAAAAGGGGTTGGGTCTTACACTCTATTAGAGGCCCAAAGAAATTTAAAGAAAAGAAATGGGGCTTATAACATGAGGGTAGGCTCAGGGTTTTATTTTTGAACTGGCGATTGCCCCGAGATTTATCTATTAACGTAGAGGGACTTATACAATATCTGAGGCCCAAAATTGTTTTGGTTAAAAGGGGATTGGGTCTTACACTCTATTAGAGGCCCATGAGTGTTTGAAAATGATTGACGAGGGTTGAATTAATTAAAACCCTAGTTTTGTTTAAAAAAAGGAATTAATTTTGTTAAAAAATTTATAAAAAGTGTTGAAAACATGTGAAAAATGAGTGGTGATCTTGGATCAATATTTCAAAAATCATGTTTATATACACAAAATGATTGGAAACCAATTAAATTTGTAAAATCAAGGAGGAAAAAATATTTTAAATGCTAAAAACCAAATAAAAAATTAATTCTTTGCCAAAATATCAAGTATATGAAATAAATAATATTTTTGGGAATTTTTGGCAAAATAAAACAGTTTTACATTTTGTGAATTATTAAAAAAAGAATCAACTCAAAATCATTAAAACTCAGAGAGAAATTAATTTTTGAATCAAATAAATAAAATCACAAAATTCAAATATTTGAAATTTTGAAAAAGACGCCAAGAACATGGGCCAAGAACATGCGCGAAGGGAGTTTTGCTCAGATTTGCGTTTTCTATCCAATCTCATTGAATACTTGATGAAATCACACAATTCACATATCAATCTGCTCATTTTCACCTCACGATCATGTCTATGGTCTTTAATTTCGTTTATTTTAAGCATGGAATAAGAAATCAAGACAAAACCTCAAGGACCCTAAAATTTGAATGAAGGCTGAGAATTTTGGTGCACGATTCAAACAAAGCCATTAATTGTGGAGAAACATTCTATGCATGATTATGAACATTTGGCAAATGTAATGTGCGAGGAAATATGCATAGATTAAGAGATCACCAAGTTTAGGCTTACTTGAAGGTCGTGACAGGAAAAGCAATGTGATTTTTTAGTTGGAGGTGTTACAGATGAGTTGTGATGATCTGAACAGCTTCCCTACACCATATGGAGTGTGTTTGAATGCTTGGACTTGATTGGAAATGGCTGGATCACTTCATGGCATCTCAACTGCAACTTCGTGTAGCGCGAGTTTTTGCGTGGTTGCGAAGCACTATCGCTTTGGGGTACTACAGTTCGATTCATTTTTTTATTCTATTGAAGCTGGTGAAGGAAGGGAAATAGATGTCTCCAATTAACCCTGCTTGCATACTGAGTCTGAACAGATGATTGTTGGTTTACAGATGCTATAAAGATTGTGGGTCTCTCTTAGGTTATTTTGTTAAAAAAAACAGTGTCTGGGCTATTGGTAGGATCTTAGGACTGATGATTTTTTATTGATGTATGAAGGTACGGGATTTTGGGTTTTTGATTAGTATGCTCGCTAAGATTTTTTCCAATCTTATTCCTCCATATTCCCGTTTAACGAAACAGGGAAATCAGAGCGATCGTAGTTCCTCCTATTCTATGGGAGGAAAGAAAAGGTTGTTTTGGTGTCTTGTTCAAAGCCCAAGACGTGAAGCTAAACGTGGTTTATATCTTGTTCAAAGCCCAAGATGTGAAGCTGAAGGTTCTATTTGTATCTTGTTCGAAGCCCAAGATGTGAAGCTAAAGGGTTTTGACTTTAGAGAGAATTTGTCATCTCTAAAGAGGGTCTGTTTGTCACAACTGTTGGGTGATTGATTATAAAGGAGAATTACTTTAACTGACTTGTGTGAATCCAACAATGCCATAATTTCCTTTATAGGGGATTTTTAACCTGAAGGAGAAGACTTTAACTCAGTTTAGAGCAATGCCATCTTTCCTTAGGAATTTCTCATGCTAAAAGAGGGACAGTTGCGTGGATTTAAATAATCTAGAGGCTTGCCGCTTACAGCAATTAGATGAAGGAAAAGGAGTTGTTGATGTTTACATACTGTGAGCAAGGCACAGATTTTGATGCTAAAAGGTTGATTGACTCAACCGGGGTTTTCCTTATACAAAGCCTAAGAGGAGGCTATTGGCCCAACAAGAGGGTGTTTTTATGTGTCTCGTACAAAGCCCGAGAGAGAGGCTAAAAGGGGTTGACTCAACAAGAGAGTGCTAATAAGTGACTGACTCAACAAGAGAGTTCTTTTATATGTGTCTTGTACAAAGCCCAAGACGGAGGCTAAAAGGTTTTGACACCATATGAGGGTCGTTTATACTCAACAAGAGAGTGATTTTGTATCTCGTACGAAGCCCGAGATGGAGGCTGATAGGGAAGTGACTCAACAAGAGAGTCTTTTATACTCAACAAGAGAGTGATTTTTTTTATCTGTCTCGTACGAAGCCCGAGATGGAGGCTAAAAGGCTTTGAATCCACAAGGGAGTCTTTTATACTCAACAAGAAAGTGATTTCTATCTCGTACGAAGCTCGAGATGGAGGCTAAAAGTGGTTGACTCAACAAGAGAGTCTTTTATACCCAACAAGAGAGTGTTTTCTATCTCGTACGAAGCCTGAGATGGAGGCTAAAAGTGGTGTGACTCAACAAGAGATTCTTTTATACTCAACAAGAGAGTGATTTTGTATCTTGTACGAAGCCCGAGATGGAGGCTAAAAAGGTTTGACCCAACAAGAGAGTCTTTTATACTCAACAATAGAGTTATTTGTATCTTTTATGAAGCCCGAGATGGAGGCTGAGAGTGGGTGACTCAACAAGAGAGTCTGAAAAGGTTAGCTCCACTGGGGAGAATCATTTGTACAAAGCCCAAGAGGAGGCTATCGTACTGGTGACTGTTTCAGTTAAGTGACAGGTTCCGTATGTTGGATAAAAGAGAAAACCAGTTCTTATAAAGATTGAAGGTAAGGCACTGCTTTCTTACTGGTGTTTAAGGAAATGGGAAATCCAAAGGGTATTGAGACTGTCCAAGTCTACTGGTGTTTTGAGAAATTGATTCTCAGGTAGTGAATGATCTTTGTATGATGCCCAAGAGAAGGCGGGTATATTAAGGGTTGAAGGTCAACCCGTTAACTAGTTTGACACTCGACTCATAAAGACAACTCTAACAAATTGATGACTTGGTTATGTTCCTATACCTGTGGAGGTCTCTGGGTCCTTGTACTAAGCCCAAGAGAAGGCATGAGAGCTTTTAAGAAGCCGAAGGGTCCTTGTACAACGTCCAAGAGGAGGCGGGGATGCTTTTAAAAAGCCTGTGGGTCCCCAAACCCCGAGAAGTTCAAGACATGCCATTCACCGAGAATAGATCAAGCCAGGAAAGTCCGAGAATTTGGAAGAAACTCAAGAGATTCCATTCACGAAGAAAAGATCATCCCTGGGGAGTAGAGTCTCTTTGACAATGTCTAAGGGTGACAGTCTGAGAAAGGGTTCACAGAGAATGCTGACTTTCACGTCTCCATATTGTTTAACCCCAAAAGGAGGGAAGACTGTGTCTGGTAATCCTATAGGGATCTAGTGTTGTTTGTATTTAAGAGTGACCAATAGGGCTTTACCTAGTGCTAGACGTAGTTGACGGGGAAAACTCTAAATAACTATACTAGTATTACACAGTGGATATATAGCAAGTATATAAAAGTTTGTGAAAGAAGACTTACAGCGAGCAGCCGTCATACCCCAAATTTTGACCACTAAGATTTCCCATCATTGGGAAAATCATCATCACAATATGGATGGACCATCATACCTCATTCGTCTCCCGAAAGATGGGTGAGTATCCACTACAATAAAAAATTAGGGTTTCAAGCCCTCTCAGAGCTTTAGACAAAGGATCAATCAAGGAATGACATGATCTTAAACTTGTCTAAACCTCTCAAACATCCACAATGGATCAAGAGGACTCCCACAGCAAGAATCAAGCACAATGTTGCAGCATTCCAGGTGTATTAAGCCTTAAGATCGCTAGTGTCACCAAATTAGGGTTTGGTCGACCAGGGTCTCCAGATGGAAATTTTCCTCTAGGCATGAGCCAATGCTTCAAAGTATAACCTATGATGCTCCAAAGGACATCAAGAACCCAATCATCAAGTCAATTTAGCCTCAGGGGATGCATTCACCAAAAATCAGGAATTAGGTTTTCTTGACCTAATTCTCCCCTAAGTTGACTTTTGGCAAAAAACATGAGCCAAGACCTCAAAGGAGGATTTGAGGGTCTCTAATACACCACATTAATCCATTTGCAACGATGGATTGGTCTAAGAAGCTTGAGCAACAAGTTTCAATTTCATCAGAACCACAATTAGGGTTTTGAGGAAAAAGTCATCCGTGCCTTTGACTTTTGACCAAGACAGGCTCCCAAACCTTGGGACATGATTCAATACACCTATAACACCTATGAAATCAATCCATCAAGTTTGATTTAGGTCAAGGACTTGATTTCATAGAGGATCACACAGTTTGGAATTCATTTGATAAAAAGTCAACTGTGCACAAAAGTCAACTCTGACTTTTTGAGATTTTTCATAATTATGGTTCCTTAACCCTAAAATGATGTTAATGTGTGATTGGAATCATCATTCATCAAGAAAAATAAAAAAAAGTGGGATAACTTGTAAAAGGGTTAACCATAAAAACATAGAAATTCCTCATGGATTTGGAGGATCATAACTCCTAAACTACAAGGCCATTTTTCCCCATCCAAAGATGGATTTGTAGCTCTCATGGCACTCTACAAAAGCTTCAAACATAACTCATTCTAATTCCTTATGGATTTGAAGTTATGGAATGATGAAAATCACAAAAAGTGAAAATTTCACCTTTTTCCAACACTTAGTGAAATTTTCACTAAGTCAGAATCAGCCTTCACTTTTTTCCAAATGTAGGAGCATTTTTCACTTGGATCCGAAAAGTATCAAAACCAATTATGATCAAACAGTTGTTGTATCATATGAGGGCTTTCCAAAATGGCCAAGAACTCCATCAAATTCCACATGAGCCATGAGATATGACAATGGCAACATGCCTTGTTGAAAACTGTCAAAGCATGGCAGATTTGTGCATTTTGCTCGATTTTCGAAATTTGTGCAAATGACAAACACAGTTATCCATCTGAACACCTCAAGGGGAGACCAAGGAGGAACCAACTCTGATCCCAAGCCTCCCAAGTCCTTGGAACTAAAAATAGCATCTCAAACCTAGAAATCCCTAAAGAGGGGACAAGACTCCAATTTTGTTTTGGAGCATTCAATGGATGCACCAAGGTGGAATGGACTGAGCCATTTCCAACTGAATTCAGTCAAGACTTATCCAAGACCAAGGGAACCAGCAGCCTGTGCCCTAACCTCTAGTCAATGGCTAGAGGAGACTTGGATTCTCATTGATCAACATTAGCCAAACCTATGCAGCAGTTGCCATTCACTATTCCTTGCAAAACAAACTTGCTCTACTATAAATAGAGCTCATTTGTGATCAGTTTGAGTACACCAAAGCCATCAAACAAATGCTTTCCTCAAAATCTCCTTCTTCACTCCAAAATTGCCTTCCAAAGCAAGTCACTATCGGGTTCTGAGTTTGAGAGTTATTCCAACCAAACCAATCACACACAAACCTCATAAACATCATATAGAAGTGATCCAAACACTCACAACATCTGGAACACCAAAATCACAAAATCACTAGCCAATTGCTCAAGTTCTTGACAGATTTGCAGTTGGGGTACCATCTTGTTATTTCTTTGATTTTGTGGTTGGCATTTATTTTGCTAAAACTATTCTAGCAGAAAGATGTTGAAACAAGATGTTCTAATATTCTGTATTAAACATGTTAGATAAAGATGTCCCATCCTGGATCATAGGACATCGCGTCTGATTTTGGTTTAAAAGGAAGATTCTGTTGTTGGTATTTGTTACTGAATATTCTGTGAATATTTAGTTATCCTATGTGACATCCAAAGTATTTTGGGTTGAGTTTTTGTGTGTTGGTTTTCGAATTTTCAAAATTTTCTAAATATGGAGACATATTAGGAAACTTTAGATTGAAGACCTATTTTCTTGGAGTTTATTTTGCAGAATTGTGTGTAGTCTCTTTGCTGCGTTTTTGAAGCCCAATCCAGTCTAGATTTTATGCTATATATTGACCGGTGTAAACCTAGTTTTGGTGTGGAACTTACATGTGTTTTGTTAGGGTTTTTGAGTGTTATTTGTGAGCCTAACTGGTATCATTCTGATAACAGTACAAGGACTGGTTTTGTGTTGTAAGTTCTGTCAGTTACTCATAAGCTTTTAAGCATTGAGTTTCTTGTGTGTCAATTCTCATAAGCTTTGAAGTATTGAGAATTGTGTGTTTTGGAAGTGTGGCTTTCATTTTGTTACTTGTGTTGAAAGGAACCAGTCACAGTTTGTGATTGAAGAGGGATTTGAGGAGGGCCTCATACCTAGGTGAGTCTTAGGTAGAAGTCATAGGAAGGGTAGTGATTAAGTGAGCGGATTGTAATCGGGTGTGGTTGATGTATGATCTGCGAATTGATACTATCGTATATTGATTTCGTCCCTGGCTTAGTAGTCCCCCAGAGTAGGATTGTTGATCCGAACTGGGTAAACATATCACTATGTTCTTTACTTTCTGCACTGTTATTATTGTTAACTTGTTTATTGTGTTGGATATCAGTGTCTCAACATTTGTGTAGGACATCTGATATTTGTGCCAGAATTTCACATCTCAAGTTCCATATCATTTCCATTCATTCCAAGTATCCAGACACACTCCTTAGCACCTAGGGAAGCTGTCCATATCCTTGGAACCAAGCTGTAACACCTCTAACACAAAACACGATCACCAGCTGCAAGAGGTAAGTATGAGCTCTTCTAACTCTATGATCCATGCATTTTTTGCTGCAAAATAATTTGGCCATATGTTCATAATCATGCATAGAGTGTTTTCCCTTAATCAATTGCTTTGTTTGAATCACGTATGGAATTTCTGAACCTTCATGCAAATTTTAGGGTTCTTGAGGTTTCTCTTTGATTTTTTATTCCATGTTTAAAATAAATGAAATTAAAGACCATAGACATGATCGTGAGGGGAAAACGAGTAGATTGGTATGTAGATTGCATGATATCATCTAGTATTCAGTGAGATTGGATAGAAAACGCAAATCTGCAGAAACAGAGGGTGGCGCGTGTTCTTGCCATGTTCTTGGCGCCATTTTCAAATATTTGAATTTTTGAATTTTTGTGATTTTATTTAATTGATTCAAATATTAATTTCTCTCTGAGTTTTAATGATTTTGAGTTGGTTCTTTTTTTAATAATTCACAAAAATGATAAAATATTTTATTTTCCTAATAAATCCCAAAAATGTTATTTATTTCACATACTAGATATTTTTGTAAAGAATTAATATTTTAATTGTTTTTGACATTTAAAATATTTTCACCCTCTTGATTTTTCAAATTTTAGTGATTTCCAATCATTTTGTGAATAGAAACATAATTTTTGAAACATTAATCCAAGATCACAATTTTTTTTCCACATGTTTAACAATTTTGATCATTTTAATTGAATTTTTATTCAATTAAAATATATTTTGAAAATAAATTAGGGTTTTGATCAATTCAACCCTCACTAAATCTTTTTCAAACACCTTTGGGCCTCTTGGTAGAGTCTAAGACCCAACCCTTTGTAAATACAAACTTTTTTGGGCCTCAGTCTGTTGTATAAGTCCCGATACCGTCAAAAGGTTCGACACGATCGTCGCCTTTTTCACAAAAATCTTTGGGTTTCTCCTTGAGTTATAAGACCCATCTTTAATCTGTGGGCCTCTAATAGAGTGTAAGTCCCAACCCTTTTGTACATAAACCTTTTTTTTGGGCTTCACTTATTGTATAAGTCCCTCTGTACATTTTTGAAACAATGGCGCGATCGTCGTTCTCGGCATAATTCCCCATTCAAAAATAATTCATCTGGGCCTACCCTCGAGTTATAAGCCCCATTCTTTTTCTTTAAACACCTTTGGGCCTCTTGAGAGAGTGTAAGACCCAATCCCTTTGTACAGAAAACCTTTTAAGGACTCAGTCACTTGTATAAGTCCCTGTACAAAACAACAGTGCAATCAATGATAAAACCTTGGGCCTCTCCTTGAGCTGTAAGCCCCAACAATCTTTTCAAAGCACTTTATCCTTTCATTTAGAATATAATATTATTATCAAAGCTTTCTTTGTTGAACAACTAACAAAACAACATGGAAGCTCTACAACCGAGTAAGTGTTTACCCGCTTTCTTTATCCGCTTTCATATATATAACTGTATTGTGGGGCTGTTCAATGTAAATCTTCTTTCACAAACTTTTATATACCAGTCAAATATCAAACTGTGTAATACTAGTATAGTTATTTAGAGTTTTCCCCGGCAACTGCGTCTAGAACTAGGTAAAGTCCTATTGGTCACTCTTAAATACAAACAAAATTAGATCCCCATAGGATTACCAGACAAATTCTTCCCTCCTCTTGGGGTTAAACAATATGGGGACGTGAAAGGCAACATTCTCTGTGAACCCTTTCTCAGACTGTCACCCTTAGAAATCGTCAAAGAAACTCTAACTCCCTAGAGATGATCATTTCTCCGTGAATGGCATCTCTTGAGTTTCTTCCAAATTCTCGGACTTTCCTGGCTTAATCTATTCTTGGTGAATGGCATGTCTTGAACTTCTAGGGGTTTGGGGACCCACAGGGTTCTTAAAAGCATCCTCGCCTCCTCTTGGGCGTTGTACAAGGACCCTTCGGCTTCTAAAAAGCTCTCATGCCTTCTCTTGGGCTTAGTACAAGGACCCAGAGACCTCTACAGGTATACGAATAGAACCTAGTCATCAATTTGCTAGAACTGTCTTTCTAAGTCAAGTGTCAGACCTGTTAATGGGTTGGCCTTCATCCCTTAACATACCAGCCTTCTCTTGGGCATCATACAAAGATCATTCACTACCTGCGAATCGATTTCTCAAAACACCAGTAGACTTGGACAGTCTCAATACCCTTTGGATTTCCCATTTCCTTAAAGATTAGGAAATAACCCTGATCCTCTGATCAGTGCCAAGGCACAACAATACCTTTAATCGTTCCCTTTATAAGAACTGATTTTCTCTTTTATCCAACATACTGGACCTGTCAATAAACTGAAACAGTCACCAGCACAATAGCCTCCTCTTGGGCTTTGTCCAATGATTCTCCCAGCGGAGCTAACTTTTTCACACTCTCTTGTTGAGTATAAAAGACTCTCTTGTTGAGTCGAACCTATTTAGCCTCCATCTCGGGCTTCATACGAGATATAAAAACACTCTCTTGTTGAGTATAAAGGACTCTCTTGTTGAGTCAAAGCCTTTCAGCCTCCATCTCGGGCTTCGTACGAGATACAAAAACAGTCTCTTGTTAAGTATAAAAGACTTTCTTGTTGAGTCAAAGCCTTTCAGCCTCCATCTCAGGCTTCGTACGAGATACAAAATCACTCTCTTGTTGATTATAAAAGACTCTCTTGTTGAGTCAACAACTTTTAGCCTCCGTCTCGGGCTTCGTACAAGATACAAAAACACTCTCTTGTTGAGTCAAAAAGTTTTAGCCTCCATCTCGGGCTTCATACGAGATACAAAAACACTCTCTTGTTAAGTATAAAGGACTCTCTTGTTGAGTCAATCCCTTTTAGCCTCCATCTCGGGCTTTGCAAGAGATACAAAAATACTCTCTTGTTAAGTATAAATGACTCTCTTGTTGAGTCAAAGCCTTTCATCCTCCATCTCCGGCTTCGTACGAGATACAAAAACACTATCTTGTTTAGTATAAAGGACACTTTTGTTGAGTCTATCCCTTTTAGCCTCCACCTCGAGCTTCGTACGAGATACCAAATCACCCTCTTGTTGAGTATAAAAGACTCTCTTGTTGAGTCACTTCCCTCTCAGCCTCCATCTCGGGCTTCATGCGAGATACAAAACCACTCTCTTGTTGAGTATGAAAGGCCCTCATGTGGAGTCAAAACCTTTCAGCCTCCATCTTGGGCTTTGTACAAGACACATATAAAAGCACTCTCTTGTTGAGTCAGTCACTTGTTAGCACTCTCTTGTTAGGTCAACCCCTTTTAGCCTCTTTCTCAAGCTTCGTACGAGACATAGAAAAACACCCTCTTGTTGGGTCAATAGCCTCCTCTTAGGCTTTGTATAAGAAAACCCCGGTTGAGTTAATCAACCTTTTAGCATCAAAATCTGTGCTTTGTACAAACATCAACAACTCCTTCATCTAAATTGCTGTAAGCGGCAAGCCTATGGATTATTTACATCCACGCCACTGTCCCTCTTTTAGCATGAGAAATTCCTAAGGAAAGATGGAATTGCTCTAAACTGAGTTAAAGTCTTCTCCTTCAGGTTAAAAATCCCCTATAAAGGAAATTATGGCATTAGTGGATTCACATATCCCAGTTAAAGTAATTCTCCTTTATAACCAGTCACCCAACAGTTGTGACAAACAGACCAAATATCCCCTTTTAGAGATGATAAATTCTCTCTAAAGTCAAACCCCTTTAGCTTCACATCTTGGGCTTCGAACAAGATACAAACAAACCCTTTTAGCTTCACATCTTGGGCTTCGAACAAAATACAAATAGACCCTTCATCTTCACATCTTGGGCTTTGAATAAGATACAAACCACATTTAGCGAGCACACTAGTCAAAAAACCCAAAATCCCGTACCTTCATACATCAATCAAAAAGCATAAGTCCTAGTATCCTACCAATAGCCTAAACACTATGTTCTTAACAAAATAACCTAAGAGATACCCATAATCTCAATAGCATTTGTAAACCAACAGTCACCTGTTTGATCTCAGTTTACATGTAGGGTTAATTGGAGACATCTATTTCCCTTCCTTCATCAGCTTCAATAGGATAAAAAATAAATCGAACTGTAGTACCCCAAAGCGATAGTGCTTTGCAACTACGCAAAAACTCGCGCTACAGAAAAATGGCGACTCTACTGGGGATATGCCATTAGGATCCGTCTTACTTTAATCATCATTTGTCGCCATTTTCCACAGAAAAATGGAGACTTCACTGGGGAAGGATCATTTCTCTTCCCATCTCTCAAGTAGAAACCTTAAAGAAATGCCACAGAAGAAAGGCGACCATAGTGGGAGATATTCTTGCTTGCTTTCCCAAGGGAGGAAACCCTAAATTCGCATCACCGAAATGACAGCTCTGCTGGGGAGTCATTGTCTGTATAGGATCATAAGACTAGAGGTCTAGGATGATTAAGACAAATATATATACTTCTTTTCCAAATTGATATCTGTGTTTAATTTTCTGCTAATGGGAATGCGTGTGATACCGCATGTGGAAAGATTGAGTATACACCTAAGATAGGCGATGGCAATGCGGTTAATCTTGCTGGGAGTGAAATCTAGTTAAGAGCCCTCGATCGACCATCAAACTCAGTGGAGACTCCCTTTGCAGATACATTGCCTATATGACTCTGGTTGTTGAAAGTAGTGTGGTCGCTGGGTTATCTGAGAAGCTGAGGTTTTTAGTATACTTAAGCCATTTTTTAGTGCAGAAGCTATCAGAAATAGTTGTCACGCGATACTACCCTCATCTGAGATCACTCCAAGATACATCAGCTCGCTGGCGATCAGCTTGCTGTTATTATCCCAGAGGGGTCAATGATTTTGCAGACAGGTACAAAAAATACCAGTATAAACCTTTGGGGGCGGGGGTAGAGCCTTGACTTCATGACACCGACCCTTTGACCCCATGTTTTTTCTATGTTTTTGTGTGCTGCATTCATACATTCATTTAAAAAACATTAAAACAAAAGAAAATTTCTCTTCTAGTCTCTCTTTTTCAAATTAAACTAAGACAATGATTGCAAATTTCAGAAAAAGGAGATTGCGTTAATGGATTTCGGTAGAAGGAAAACTCATAAGTACACCTTCAAGGTTCCAAAACTAGAGGATTTGAGAGGTCTGCCTAGGATGATAACCAACCACGAGGCTTTCAGAGCCAAGTATGGGGGACTGTTGTCCTTGTTAAGGGTCCACGTAATTGAAGGAATCCTGTCCATGCTAATCTAGTTCTACGATCCGGTCTATCACTATTTCACATTCCCGGATTATCAACTAGAACCAACATTGGACGAGTATTCTCACCTGACTGATTTACATATTACTGATCAAGCTCCCTTTTCTGGACTGGAAGAAATTCCAAAGGATCAGACCATTGCAAGAGCAATCTATTTGGACGAGTCAGAAGTCAGGACTCACATGACCACTAAGGGTGGAATCCAGGGCTTGCCAGCCCAGTTCTTGACAAAGAAAGCCCTATACTTTGCTAGTATAGGGAACATAGTCGCTTTCGAGAGCATCTTTGTTTTGCTCACATACGGGTTATTTTTGTTTCCCAACATCGATAACTTTGTAGATATCAACGCCATTAAGATTTTCCAAATCGGAAACCCCGTACCGATCTTACTCGCAGATGCGTATCATTCGGTACACTTAAGGAATTTGTATAATGGAGGAATGATCACATGCTGTGTACCCCTGCTATACAAATGGTTCACTTCCCATTTGTCCAAGTCTGCTGCATTTTGGGTTCAAAAGAATACTTTACGTTGGTCGCAGAGGATCATGTCTTTTACCAACTCTGACATCGATTGGTACAATCGAATCTACGACGGGATCAGGATTATTGACCGTTGTGGAAATTTCCCAAATGTACCCCTTATAGGAACTAAGGGGGGAATCAACTATCATCCAGTGTTAGTTCGTCGTCAATTTGGATACCTGATGAGGCATGTCCCGCGAAATGCTCTTCTGGAAGGTCTTTTCTTCAAGGAAGGAGAAAATGACAGGGCACTAAAGACGGAAATAGTGCACGCTTGGAAATACGTTCATAGGAAAGAACGAGAGTCTCTAGGAAAACAAGACTATGTCTCGATGGAGCCTTATCTCCATTGGGTACAAACTAGAGCTCTCAAGCTGAGGATGCCTTACCCTCGTAAGGAGGTTCTTCCATTAAGGGACTCTGCCCTTTATTTCATGTCTGAGACGAAAAAACTTCAGGTTACTCTAAGCAAAGTTCAGCAGGAGAAGAGGTCTTGAAGGAACAAGTACCATATTCTCAATGTGGAGTGCAAGAAAATACAGCAACTGTTAAGAGAAAAAGATGCTCTAATTGAGATTTTAGAGTAGCATGCTATAGAAAACCAAGATGACCAAAGGAATTTGCTCGCTCCTTTCACTTGGCAAAGGAATGACAACCCGACAATGGCACAAGAGCCTCCGTCAACGAAAAGGGAAGCACCCGAACCAGCACCTGAGCTCTATTCAGCGAGGACTCAAGATCCATTAGTTTAGATTTCCTTTTCCAGCACTTTGTAATCTATTGTATTTCCCTTTCCGCAATCCTTTAAATTCAATAAAACGGGGTTTCCCCACTGTTTGATATTTGTAATCTAATTGTCGAAGTTTACTTTGAATAAACAAAAATAATTAATAATCATTGCATTCATCATTCTCATAAACGCATTCTTCTTACCTACAAATCTCACATTTGCGTCTCTATTCTAGAGTCAAACTGTCTCATTCGTATAATACTCGGGCCAATCGTCGGAAAAAGATGGATGATCTTGAGGAAGAGAACACAGAGTTGAGAGAAGAGATTGACACTCCGAAAGAGGATCTGAGAAAGCTTCATTACGGCATGCAAGCTCTAGTAGAAGCTCAGATGCAACAACAAAGGATTGTGATCTCAAAGATCACATCAACGCCCATAGTGGAGAAGTATGATCCTAGGTACAAAATGCCGAAATATCGTCCCTGGGGTATGCCTATCAACTATATCCCGAAAGGATATATTCCGCCGATCACTGAGGATTAAGGAACCGCTGGGCCTGAAGGTTACAAACTTTGGGAAAACGAAGATGCCAGGGGCATTGCAGCAACTCCTAAAGGTTAAAAACTTTGGGAGGCACCGAGGGCTCAACCATAATGACTATAGCACCACCCGTGGTACACACTGTCCCGGAAGGACAGATTCCACAGATACCTTCTAGTGGAAATGACAACATGTTCAACAGAATGAATGAGTTCCAGGAACAATTCCTGGAGATGCAGAAAGAACTGCAGGCCCTTCGCGGTCAGGATCTATTTGGAAAGGACGCCGCAGACCTCTGCTTAGTCCCCAATGCGAAAGTTCCGCAAAAGTTCCAAGTGCCCGACTTTGAAAAGTACAAGGGTAACTCTTTCCCTCAAAGCCACTTGGTGATGTATGCTCGGCGAATGTCAGCTCAGACAAAGAACCAGGAGCTACTAATTCATTACTTTCAGGATAGTTTAACCGGTGCCGCATTAAAATGGTACATGGGTTTAAACCGCGCTACGATCGGCACATTCAGAGATCTTGGTGCTGCTTTCGTTCAATAATATAAATACAATTTGGACATGGCACCGGACAGAGATCAACTCAGATCGATGTCACAAAAGGACTAGGAAACCTTTAAGGAGTACGCTCAGAGATAGCGTGAAATTGCTGTTTAGATTTCTCCACCTCTTGAGGAAAAAGAGATGACAAAGATATTCTTAAAGACCTTAAGCTCATTTTACTACGACAGAATGGTCGCCAATGCGCCCAGTGACTTCACCGAGATTGTGGCCATGGGAGTTCGCCTTGAGGCAGCCGTCCGAGAAGGACGTTTAGTAAAAGACGCTGGATCATCAAGTAGTACGAAACGATACGGCAGTGCTCTCCCTAAGAAAAAAGAGCAAGATATCGGGAATATCTCTCTCGGAAAGCAAATGCGAAGATATCAACCAGTAGCAGCTGTAACTCCAGCTATCATTCCCACGCCTGTTCCTACGTATCAATCTCAGGTTGCGCAGTGCCAACCGAACCAACAGCAACTTCAGCAAAGGACACAACAATCTCTTCAGTAGACTCGTCCTCCATACAACAATAATCTTACAACACGACCACCAGGGTTCAACCCTGTACCAATGTTGTACGCGGAACTGTTTCCATTAATACTGGCCAAGGGGCATGTCCAAACTAAGTCTTCTCTTACAGTACCCGAAAATCGGCCTTTTTGGTTCAAAGCGGATCAGACTTGTCCTTATCATCAAGGAGGACCAGGGCATAACATAGAAAACTGTCTCAGTTTCAAATGCGACGTACAAAAGCTTGTTAGGAGCGGGGTCTTATCTTTCAAAGATACGAATCCGAATGTTCTCACAAACCCGCTGCCTCAACACCAGAAAGCTACATTCAATTTGATAGAGGGAGAGTCTTTAACAACATCTATCAAATTCATGATGTACTCTTATTAAGGGCCAACTTGGTCAAGATGCATTGTAGACAGAGCGGATATGGCCATGTGCCACCTCATAACTACCACCAGTGTGATATCTGCTCTAAGAACAATCAGGGATGCTCTGTGGTGCGATCAGCTCTACAGGAACAATTGGATCTCGGATGGATCCAAGCGCATCAAGTTTGTGGAGTCAACATGACCTATACGAATTCCAACATCATTCAGAACCATAACATTCTGGCAATGAATGTCAACTTGGTGGCGATGCACTCAAGGCAAAGCCAGTATCACAATCTGCCGCGGCACGATTATAATTCATGTCTGACTTGCTTGGTAAACAAACAAGGATGCTCTTTCTTACAGGAGGCCCTCTAGTGTCAGATGGACCTTGGGTGGATCCAGTACTACCATGATAGAAATCCTTACCAGATCAACATGATTCAAATCTTTGATATTCTTCTGATGAATACCAGCTTGGTGGAGTTACACGCTACACAGGTCCAACTCGGTTTTCTCACTTCACATGATTATCAGAACTATAAAGGATGTTGTGAGAGTAACCAAGGGTTCGCTCTCGTTCAGAGAACTTTACAACACTTATTAAACCACTGGTGGCTTCCAATCTATCTGGATGAAGACGCACATCAAATCAGTGTGCTTAATGGAAACCATACTCGGCATCAAAGTCAGGATGTCCGATCTATGGAAACGAACCTTGTAAGGTTGCACTGCATTCAAAGTGGGCCTGGCCAGGTGCCACCACACAACTATGAACGTTGTAGAGTCTGCTCGGAGAATAACCAAGGATGCTACCTTGTGCGGGCAGCCCTTCAAGGTCAGTTGGATCATAAAGAGATTAACCCATGTCCGAGTCCCGATCCAATCAACTGAGCGCCGGACTACTTCGCGGATCAAATCAGAGACGTTGTCATAATCTCTGATCATCAACAGAACAAGGATGTTTGTACCTTCATCCCTCTAATGGATGAATCAAAGGTTCTTAGCCAGGAACTGATTGAAGTTACCTACGACAGTCAGAAAAATCAGAAGGCTCCTGTAGTTATCTATTTGCCGGAACCGTTACTGTATGAATCAGCTAAGGCGATCCCTTACAAATATGGTGCAACAATAATTGAGAACGGAAAGGAAATTCCATTACCCTCTTTCGTGAATATTGCAGACATCAGTCGAGTAACACGGAGCGATCAAATCTTCAACCGAGGGGTTGGAGAACCTAACAAAGAAAAGGAACTTCAAACAGAAGCTCCTGATCCACCAGTCGGTCAATCTAGTAATCCCGACCTTTCAAAAAATAATGATGAGATGCTGAAGCTCATCCAAAGGAGTGAATACAACATTTTTTATCAACTGTTACAAACTCCTTCAAAGATCTCAGTGCTATCACTTTTACTCAGTTTCGAAGCCCACAGAGATGCTCTACAGAAAGTCTTAGAGCAGTCCTTTGTGGAACAGGATGTGTCAATACAACAGTTTGATAGCATCATCTCTAACATCACTTCCTGCAACAACTTAGGATTCAGTGATGAGGATTTTCCAGAGAAGGGTCTGGTAGGACGATGCTTTAGCAAGCGTACTGGTAGACACAGGATCGACCATCAACGTTATGCCAAAGTCCACTTTGATACGACTATCATTCAAAGGGAACCCGATGAGGGGCAGTGAGGTTATCGTCAAAGCATTTGACGGGACTCGGAAAGAAGTTATCAGCAAAGTTAACCTTCCCATAACTATCGATCCTCACACTTTCCTAATTACTTTCTAGGTCATGGACATTCGGGCAATATACAATTGCTTATTAGGAAGACCTTGGATACACCAGGCTGGGGCAGTCACTTCGACACTTCACCAGAAATTGAAGTTCGTCAAGAACGATAAACTCATCACGGTTTGTGGAGAACAAGCCTTGCTAGTGAGTAACTTGTCATTATCTACTTGTGTAGAACCCGGGGAGGTTGTTGGAACTCAGTTCCAAGCACTATCGGTGAATAATGAGAATCATTCAAAGAAATCGATTTCTTCATACAGAGATGCTCTCGAAGTGATCGAGAATAACAATGCAAAAGGATGGGGACGAATTGTCATTCATACTGATAATAAAACAAAGAAGAGTCTTGGTTTTTCTGCAACCTGCACCCAGACAGCTGCTAACGATGAAAGTCTTCATCCAATTCAGGACTTCTTCCACAGTGGAGGTTTCCTTCACCCAGTGCCTCAAGTAGTCCATACTATCAACGAGGGAGATTCCTCCGATACGGAGGAAGAATGGAAGTCCTATCTTAACAAAGACGGTTATATGTCTCAGGAAGAAGTGCCTATGCCATTTTGCTATCCCGCACAGAGTCCGAGATTTATACGCAGGTCAGACGTCGAAATGATATACGGAGATTGTGATCCTGAAGGATGCCGTGATCTACCAAACTCATTAGAGGAGGATACTCTGATAAAGGACAAATTTGACCACGACTATTATGGCCCATTGGATGGCCTACCTATCTGGTAGCCGTACCCAGGAGACTTGTGGCAAGAAAATCAGCTGAACAATGAAAATTAGCTGAGCATCATTGAACATAATACCTGCGTCCCCACCATGTCATGGGATCAACACTCAGGTCATTCAGAAAATATCTAGTCTGGAAAAGCTTGCCAGACTAGAATTCATCAACTACGCTTTTCCTGAGGTCAACGTCATCGAGAGAGATGACTCCTCCAGTTCCAAAGAAGTGTGGGACATCTTAGGACAACTAAGTGGAAAATTTAACTTCATGGTCAAGTACACTGCTCCTTAAAGCTCTCGTATTAGGCTTGAAGACATCCAGCTAACTGGATGGGGAGATATACCTGATAGCACAAATACTTTGTAAAATACAACAGAGGAATCCTTCTACGACAACTCTGCCTGGGAGGCAGATTCCAATGATCCTGTTCCGCCAGAAATCAGTGTCATTTCTGAAGACAAATCAAGGAAAGTACCAGACTTTGTGATTCACCGAGGAGTTCACCGCCAATGGGTTGCTGTCGATGTTTTGAAGATCGTTCATAAGTCAAAGTAATTGTCGTCCTTAACCTTTCACCCTGCCCAGGTGAAACAGATGTTTTGATAGGGCTCACTTCCTGTAAATATCCCTCTTCGCTTCATCCAAAGCGACAGAGTTCTATTTTATAGGGTTGTAGTTTCAAGAATCGACTTGTTTATAAATAAAATAACGTCGTTCTGTAATCTCTGCATTAATTGTTGTTTTCTCTTTTCGCTTTTCTCAGAAAATGGTAATCCTAAAAAACAATTCAAAATAAACAAGCAGTTTTTCAAAAAAAATACACTGCACACACTTGCATTTTCTCTATCTCTTCTAAACACAAATCATCACATCATGCAGATTGCTTGTTTTAAACCCCATTGAAACATACGATCCAATGCCTTCTCCCAACTTTGAATTCCCGGTATTCGAGGCTGAAGAAGAAAATGCAAAGAAATTCTGGAAGAGATCTTCCGATTACTCCGACAAGAGGAAAGGTCCATTGAACCTCACAAAGAGCCATTGGAAGCCATCAACGTGGGTTCAGAAAAAGAGAGAAAAGAAATCAGGATTGGGGCACAGCTCAAGACAACTGCCAAAGAGAGCTTGAAAAAGCTTCTCAGAGAATTTCCCGATGTGTTTGCTTGGTCCTATCAGGACATGCCAGGGTTGGATGCCAGCATTGTAGAACATCATTTACCATTGAAATCATAATGTCCGCCAGTAAAGCAAAGGTTGAGACGGACTCACCCGGACATGGCCGTCAAAATCAAAGAGGAGGTACAAAAACAGATTGACACAGGTTTCCTCGCCACATCAGAATATCCTCAATGGTTAGCGAACATCGTGCCTGTTCTGAAAAAGGACGGAAAGGTCAGAATGTGTGTCGATTACAGAGATCTAAACAAGGCTAGTCCAAAGGACGACTTTCCTTTACCACACATTGAGATTCTGGTTGACAGTATAACAAAGTTCAAAGTTTTCTCCTTCGTGGATGGATTCTCGGGCTATAATCAAAGTTTTCTCCTTCATGGAAGGATAAAACTTTATTCATTACCCCATAGGGCACCTTTTGCTATAAGGTAATGCCGTTCGGATTGAAGAACGTCGGGGAAACCTATCAAAGGGCCATGACTACTCTGTTTCATGACGTGATACACAAATAAATTGAGGTATATGTCGATGATATGATTGCAAAATCTAAGACAGAAGAGGAGCATGTGACCCACCTGTCAAAACTATTCGAGCGGTTGAGAAAGTACAAACTCCGCTTGAATCCCAACAAGTGCACCTTTGATGTCCGTTCAGGGAAACTTTTAGGGTTCATCGTCAGCCAAAAAGGAATTGAAGTTGATCCTGACAAGGTCAAGGCCATTCAAGAAATGCCTTCTCCGAAAACCAAAAAACAAGTCAGGGGATTCTTGGGACTTCTGAATTACATTTCCAGATTCATATTCCTCATGACCGCGACATGTACGCCGATATTCAGATTACTCTAAAAGAATCAGGATGGCGTTTGGACAGAAGATTGCCTACCGCCTTCGACATTATTAAGGAATATCTGTTGAACCCACCGATTCTTTCACCTCTAATGGAAGGAAGATCACTGATCATTTACATAATAGTCCTAGAGGACTCAATGGGATATGTACTTGGCCAACAAGACGAAACCAAAAGAAAAGAGTCTGTCATCTACTATTTGAGTAAGAAATTCATTTACTGTGAGACTCAGTATACTATGCTTGAGAAAAATTGTAGTGCTTTAGCTTGGGCAGCCAAACGTATTCGCCGATACATGATTCGTCACACTATTGGGTTAATCTCAGAAATGGATGCAATCAAGTATGTCTTTGAAAACCTACTCTCACGGGAAGGATTGCCCGTTGGCAGATGTGGTTATCAAAATATGACATAGAGTACCATGCTCAGAAAGCCGTTAAAGGGAGTATTTTATCCAATCATTTGGCTCATCAACCGATTGAAAATCAAGAATCAATCGGGTCTGACTTCCCGGACGAAGATGTCACGTGTTGTACCCTAAATTTTTACCCGTAGATGTCATCCAGCTTTTGTGCATCTTAGGAGCATCCCCGTATTTGTTTGAACTAACCCATATCTTGTAGTTAGTTTCTTTGTGTTCAAATTAGGTTTACATCACCCTGAAGCTCCACAAGTTGTTTGAAGCAAGTCAAGTCAACAAAAGACCTCCAGTGCAAGGACTTTGGAATTAGGGTTTGCTCTGAAGAAATCACTGAGTATTTGGCTCTATCAAGTCAAGATTTGTGTGGTTCCCTTTCCATTTAAGGTCCTCTACCTCCAAGAGACATCATTCAACAAGAATCCAAGATCTATGGGTCCTCAACAAGAGAAGTTTGAGTCTCAGCCTCACTGTGCCTCCAAATTAGGGTTTCTGTGACACTTTTCAGTCAATGGCTTTGATCTTCATCAAAATGAACTCCCAAACCCTAATTCTTAATTCTATTGTTTTATCAACATCCTCAAGAGTCTCTTAAGACCTTTAGATGAGAAAGAAGAAGCAAGTTTATAAGATTTGACCTCAGTGCATTTACAGTCAAAATTAGGGTTTGACTGAAACCCTAATCTTTTAGAATTTTGGTTCAAATGAAGTGTTAATGGTTCTAATCATCATATATTGTCTCGTGAAGTGTTAATGGTTCAAATTTCTATAACTTAGAAATTTTTCTAAGTTTTTTTGGACTGTTTTTTGGACACGATTTCTTGATTAATTTTCTACCAATTCAAGGCTTCATTTCAATTATATTTCAACATGAGCATTGTTATATGAAATGTCTACTTTCCATAACACCCAAGAGCATGAAATTTGAACCATGGAATTGCAAGTTATCATGAGCTAAAGTGGGTTACTCGACTCTAAATTCCATCTCCCAAACCGTATCTCACTTTGAACTAATTCCAACCATCACCAAATACAAGTACTGCTGACCCTTTTCATTGCCTCCAATGTTTCACTTTCCCACGAAATCGTACAAGCAAAGTTATCTGAGTACAGCCTCATGTACTTTGTAAAAGGCCACCACCAAAAGTCAAGTGTATAAACCATCACACCAAGCACCCTACTAAACTTTTCTTTGTCAGTTTTCTATACTTCCCACTATGCCTCAAACCTGCTAAAAGCAACCTGCCAAAGCACAATCATTGTACTTGTTAATTAACTTTTACAAGCAAGACAAAAGGGACCATCGTGTACATGCTAAAACCACAAGATGCTGAACATAAACCCCTCTATTCTGACCTAAATTCAAAATAAACAAGCAACGGCTATAACTCTTCCACTTGGATCAAGGAGATTCATTCAAATAAACCATATCCTTCTCATGGATCTTTTTCCTTTGAGGAAAACCTTTGTCCACTAAATACTCAGCAAGATTATCCAGCCAAGTTTCACTATAAAAGGAAGAGATTATTCACTTGCAAAGACATCAATACCTATCAACAACTCTCTGAAAACTAACCCACGTTGTGAGAGCTCGAGTCAGCTGCAAGGAAAAGAAGCCATTGCGGATTCGCTTGGACACCAGGTAAGCTTCTTAACCTTCTACTTTAATGCTTATCATGTATAGTTTTCCATTCTGAATTGTGTAAGTTTTATGTTAGGATTATTATGATCATATGTTGTTCTTTATGTTCGTGTATTTATGGTGCATGTGTATGGTTTATTTGTTGTTATGCACCTCTGTTTGTGAATTTGTGTTGTTTTGTTATGTCATAATATATGTTGTGCATATCATAAGTCTGAGTTTAATGTGATGTGTGTGTTGTTATGATATGCGTTAAGTGTAGTAGCATTTGCTGAACGTCATGGGCTTATGCATTTTTAAATGAGTGTTAATGTGTAGTCATTCCATCTGATAGTTGATCTGCTTGTATTATTTTGATTGCATGTGCGTACTATCAGATATGACACGTAAAGAGTGTGTTGCTAACACAAATCAGATTGTGGTGTATGTTACATGTAATTATGCTATTGTGTTGTGCTGTAATAATCGTGACATGTGTTGTAGTGCGCTTATATGCAGTGTGCGATTGGCGTCTGCACCTCTTTAGTAAATGATTAATGCTGTTATATGAGTGACACGCAGAGAGTGTGATGTGGCGTGCAAACAATGTTATAATATGATAATCTGAAGTGTGTGATGTTCTTGCTTGTTACGTGTGATATGTGATACCTTTGTATGATGTGCATTTTGTAATGTGCTGCATCATTGCATTACAATGATTGTCGTTGTGTGTCTTCTCTACACTATTTTATCATCATGTTGTAGTAGTGTATGCATGTGTGTAGTCGTGTTGTGCATTATATAAGGTGTTAGTTATATCGTGAATGTGATTTCGTGTGTGTTTAAGTGTGCCTGTGTTATAATGTGATGTAATTGTACTGCAACAACTATGTATATCAGTTCTATGTATGTAGTTAATAGTATTGTGTGTGTAAATATATGTGCATAGTATCTACGAAGTGTTCACTGTAATTCTAAAAGTTTTCTTATGGTGTGAATCATTTCTGAGGTTTAAAATTGTTTAACATTGTTTGTATGCCTATTTTGTACATTACACGTGTATCTATTGGATCATCTTATGTCATTCATGTAAACAGTTTTAAGTGTGTCTATTGTTAACGTTACCCCACCCAGTCCATGTGCGTGCGTGCTTTTTCAATGTATTTTCCATGTCTTTGTTTGGTTTATAATTTTATTGAAGCAAGTAGTGAATGGATGAAACACGCCGTCCCAACGGTCGGTCACACACATGCACATATCTCCCCTTTCACTTGCCATGCCTGGGTTCGATCCTTGGATCAACCCTTTTGCTTCTTTTTTATTTTTCGCCTGATTGCCTTTCCTTTTCCTCCCATGGGCCTTGCACCCTAGCCTGCTATCCACACCCCTCTTTTCTTGGCCCAACTTCCATCCTTTATTTTTAAAACTAAACCCAATCACTTATACACCCCCTCCTTGCGTTATATTTCTTTTCAAAATCTTTTATTTTAAACCTCTTTTATCTTATTTATTTTGCTTAATGTTTATTTAATTTCAGTTTGGTCATTAATTATTTTTGTGATTAATTAATTAATATGTGAGAATTTTCTAATTATATTTTTAATTGTTAATTGTTTTGTTAACTTTTAATTTTAATTACCAATATGTGTTCTAATTGTTAATTTTAAATTGTGTTGTCAATTGGTTATCAATTTTGGTTTAATTGTTAATGTTGTTTATAAGCACCTTTGTTGATCATTTGAGTGTTATTTCACTAATGGCTTGTTTAATTCTTGAATTAATCCATCCATGCTTGACTCATCATAATATGAATATTATTCTACTTTGAATGTCATCCTTAATATCATTCTCTATGTTTGTCTTCCTTAAGATTGAATCATATTGACATGTCTTTATAATAATCCTGTCCATACTTTATCATGAAGCATCTTGCCATCCTTATGCTTGTATTGCTTTCATCTCATCATATTATATCAATGTTTTAGCTTTTATCATGTCTTTATCAATTCTCTTAGTATATTATCAACTGTTATTCCCCCTATTCCAAAGGAAGGTGATTAAGGTTGACTCTTAAAGTCATAGCCCCCACCTTAACCTAAGTAACCTCTTAGGAGAAACTTTATTGCTTGGCCTCATCAGAGCCATAGAAATTATAACTAGCCTTAGGAGAGAGTTCTTAAACTCTTATTGATATTCATCCTAATGAATTTATCACTTTCCCTACTGACTAAACCTCAACATAGGTCCATTATAACTAGATTTAGAGAGTTCTTAAACTCTACAATGAGCTTGTACTCATTTCCCCTCTGAATATTGACCATAGTCAATCATTCAGTAGAAGTAGAACTACGCATACTCTGATTCTATTCCCGAGGATACGTAGGCGCAAAGTGCGATGCTTTGTCGAGTATACTTAGATACTAACCCCTAGGGTTTCAACCTTTAGCATAGAACCTTTAGCAAACATTTGGATAACATTAAGCAAGAGGTTCCCATAGAGTACTACGGACGTTTAGGGTGTTAATACCTTCCCTAGGCGTAACCAACCCCCGAACCTTAGATCTCCCCCCTTTAGGTTTTTCTAACTATATTGAACCTTTCCTTTGGATAAATCAAAGTCGGTTGTAAAAGAAATATGATGCAAGTTAATTAATAGCTTGTTATCCGATTTTCACCGCAACAGAAATGGCGACTGCACTGGGGAAAGTTAGACCTATTGCTGGTCCTTTCCTAAGAGGGTTAAGCCTACCTTTGTTTTATGTTATTCATGTTTGCTTATCTACTTGTATGATTGCCTGTATGTCATATCTGCTTGCATGCTTGTATATCTGTTCTATGTTTGATATTATCCTGTTTGGTTTTGGTTGACATGATATCAGTGAGTGAGATAAGTCCTAACCCGGACTTGAGAGAACACATATGTTTAGGAACCGTGGACATAGTCAAGGGAACTTCGAGGGAGAAATCCCAAAGGAGGGAACTTGAAGTCCACACTCAGTTGAGGCCCTCTCGGAAGTGGTATACGTTGAACGAGCAATCGTGAATGCGTTACTACTTTCGACCTATGAGCCAGAGATACTGATGACCTTTAGTTACCCTTTTACCCCACTTGGCCTATTTAGGACGTAGTGCGATGACTGTGAGGGAGCAATCCCAAATAGTTGCTACGCGATACTACACTCAGACGAGACTCTCTTGATAATTTTATCGATCACCAAGCAATTGGAAAGTCGACAAAATCTGAAAGATGGGTTGTCGACTCTGGGAACTTATTAGAACCCTGTTCAGCAGATGAAAACCAGTAGTACACACCTATTGGGAGGGGTAGACCATGGCTACATTCATGAGACCTATAAACCTAGGGTTTGTTTGTTTTGTGTGCATATGTTTGTGCTCGTGTGCTTTGTGCATCTCTACATTCAAGCATTCTTAGCCCTTTGGTTTCGAGGAACTCAAATGTTTGTTTCCTTTTTAAAAAATCAATACAGATCAGAGATTTTAAAAACAAAAACTCTTCAATTTTCCAAAAAGTTTGCAACTTTCCTTTGAGTTCCTTGAAACCATTTGGCTTGCATTAGCATATCATCTGCATCATGTCATAGCATGTGCATTTTCTCTCTGTCTTCGTCTCATGTCACCGTTTTCCCTTCAGAATTGTCTTTGAACCGTCACCCGAGCCAAACTCAACAAAGGATGTCTGAACAATACTGCGAGTTGGACAGAGTTAACAATGAATTGAGTGAGCTCCGAGGAGGAATGGGGCTGATCATGGAAGTTTTGAATGTTATACAAGCAAAGGTGGATGCACAGGTCACCGTAGTCTCAGAAGTCGTTGCTACAACTGTAGAACCTCCCGTTACTATTGTGAACCCCACTTTGGGCATGCCTTTTAACTTCATGCGTGATCCGACTGTCACTTTAACTCAACAAGCTATTCCCTTGGTTAGTGAGGCTTTTCAAGCTATTCCTACCTTCACTCCAGCAACGGTACAAGCCCAGATGCACCCAGTTTTTCAGAATCCACCTCTGGTTCATGATCCTGTCAATAGGTCCGAAGAAGGGGATAATCGACATAAAAGGTTGAAGAAAAGTGTAGAGACAATGTAGAGGAAATTTGAAGCAATAGAGAGGAGAAATGTATCTAATACTAATGTTAAAGACTTGTGCTTAGTCTCAGGCTTGGTAATTCCACCCAAGTTCAAACTACCCAATTTGACCTATACTCTGGTGCGACATGTCCTAAGTCGCATTTGGTCATGTATTACCGACGAATAGCTGCATTTATGGATAATGATAAGTTAATGATCCACTGCTTCCAAGATAGTTTGAAAGGAGCTACTGTAAAGTGGTATTTGACTTTGGATCAATCTAGGATCCAATGTTTTCAAGATGTATCTGATGCTTTTGTAAAGCATTACAGATATAACATGGACCTCGCGCTAGATTATAGACAACTACTAAGTATGTCTCAGAACGGTACTGAGTCTTTTAGAGAGTATGCACAGAGATGGAGAGAACTGGCTTCACCGGTAGAGCCACCTTTATCTGAAAAAGAGTTGACTGATTGGTTCGTCGACACGGTGAGACCGGAATTCTACAAAAGGATGATCAGTAGCGTGTCAGCTTTTCCCGATATCGTAGCTGTGGGGATTAAAGTAGAGCTTGGTCTAAAGAATGGAAAAATGACCAAGAGAGCTGGTAGTTCGAGCGACGATGCCAAGATATCCTTCAAAAGGGAAGGAGATACCAATGTGGTGATGACAAACAAAAGGAGGAAAAATCAGTACTGGAAACGTTAGCAGCAACAGCAGTGCTATCGTGTTCAACAACCTTATGTGGCCGCTATCACGCCAGCATTCAACCATCAAGCTTCTATTTATCAGCCGGTTCCTCAACCACCAGTATATCAACGAGCCCCCAACGCTCCTACTTATCGCCAACAGACTCAAGTTTCTCGTCAGGATAATCCAGGAAAAAGAAAGGGTGGAAGGCCTCCGATTCATCCAATTCCTATGACATATACATCATTGTATCCTGTTTTGATGGAACAAGGATTAATAACTACAAGGTCATCAGGCCCACCTCCTGATCCGCTTCCACCTTCTTACAATCCCAAAACTCATTGTGCATTCCATGAAGGTGCACCAGGCCATAATTTAGAAGGTAGCTTTGCTTTGAAGCATATTGTGAAGGACTTAGTGGAGAAAAACATTTTGCCTTTCAACGGCTCCCAGCCTATCGTCAAGAACGATCCTTACACGCTCATGAGATAAGTAATGCTATGGAGGATGTATCAAGACAAAGATGGACGGTGATTGAACTCCTCTTTGATTTCCTGCATTTGATTCCCTAAAGCTGGCAATCTTTTGGATGTTTCAGCAGTTGTATTGTATTCCTTTGCACTTTGAATTTGTATTTGCTTATAAGCTTTGTTGTACTTTCAAATTGGCAACATTAATGAAATATTTATGCATCTTCTGGTTAAATCCATTTCTTTCACTCATTTACTTTTATTTTTATAAAAGTAAACATCTATATTTACCTTGTTTCACTCCCTTTTTCAAACTTTTGTTAAAGCAAAGATTATGGAGGATGATGAAACCCTCATGTTCATAATTGTTGTGGTATACTTTCAAATTAACCTCGCCGAGGATGTAAGGCATTGTTTCAATTCATCCCTTGTTAACCTTTTCGAGCCTAGAAGTAGGAGTTTTCTTTCAAAAACAAAAATAATCTCAACCTTGGGGGTAGGGTAGTTCTCAGTTTAACTCGATTATGCTTTCAAGCACGAGCGTTTCACATAAGGCGCCAGTCAGCTTTCAAATCAAGTGACTTCCTACTTTTGGAGATTTGAATGTATATCTTGAGTTAACTGAGCATAGGATTTGAGCCTTTTATCTTTTGTTTCATAAACCATGAACCACACCATTACAACCCTAAAAGACCTAATTGAGGTAAGGATGTTTTGAAAAGCATACTACGGCAAGGTTGATTAACCTGACTCCTAATAATCTTTGTTATTTGCGTGTGTTGATCACTTCATCTGTCATTCCGTAAATGGCTAGATCCACCTTTGCTTTTGATTTAATCATTCCACCGTGTGTGTTTTCATCAATAAACTTGATTTCAAAAGCTTGCATGAACTGTGCATTGAAATTGCCAATTTGTAATGAACAATATTTGTTTGCAAGACAATTCAATATCAAAAGAATCCCAACAAGTACAACCAGCTAAGGGATTCGACTTGATAAAGGAATCTCAGTCAGGGGCAACCAAGCAGAAGGATTTGCCAATCTATTGAATCATGGGCAAAGTTTGTTCCCCAAAACATCAAACAATCAGTCTGAAGCAAGTTCCAAGGCTTTGTTGTGCAAACGCCGTTAATCTGGGGCAGTTACGTCAAGATCTCTCCAAGAGTTTGAAGACATTGAAACACCCTGTATGCCAATTCTTCTATAAAATCCTCTTGTTATCGTATAGATCGTCTAACCTGGGCAGATGAGATTTGAAGATGGCAGTTATGCCAGTGGAATGCATAATTACTTTGTTAGCTCCCCAATAAGCTGTTACTTCAGCTAATCTTGGCCATTCTCTATGGATTCTCCACCAACAAAGGAATCAAGCTCATGATGGCAATGCTCATGATATTATACCTCAAGTGGAATACTATTTTCACCAATGAAGTTGTTGATTCTTCTCCATCCCCAGTATTGGTCTAACCTGTTGAGTTTGGCCGGGTGTTCTTTGTCGAGATGTTTTTTTTCATCTCCGATTTCGCTTCTTCTCTGTTTTGTCAGCATAAGCATAAGCATGGCATAAGCACTCATATGCATAGCATCCTTGCATTTCTGCTTCTTTTTTTGGTGTTTTCCTATTTTGGTTCACTTTGGCGGTTTTTCTCCCTAAGTGACTGGGTTTGTCTATTCTCTCCAATAGAGTTGTCAGCCCTTAGGCATAAAGTGCACATCTTTTCTGAATTCCCCACAGAGTTTGATTCTTGTGGAGGATGGTTGGTTCAGTTATCTTTTCCACATGTGGATTAGATGAATCCCCATTTGAGTTCATTCCTCAATTGGAGTCTTTTTGACCGTTTCTTTCTAGCTTGCTCCTAGATTGAACTTTGGTCCCTGGCAGGTGTGATTTTCAAACCTATCTTTAAACGTGCATTTATTTTGCACCGTTTCTCGCAAGAAGAATTTTTTGCAAGATCCTCATTGAAGACATAAATTATTTCTCCGACAGTATCGTGATATCAACATATCTTTGAAGCAGCAATTTCTTGAAAAAGCTTGGCAGTCTCTTATAAGCAGCTTATCTATCTCTGGTATTATTCAACCTCTTCGTAACCGTAATTGGGTATTCCCCAGGAAACCTTATCTTCAGTTACGTAACCCCAGTAATAACCTATCACCTTCTATACCTTTATCGGGGCCCATATTTTGGTTCAATCTCCAATAAGGGTCTTCTTTTTCCAAAGTGCCAATCGGTCATGCTTGAACCTGTTGTTCCATCACTTTGGATGTCTTTTCCCAGTGAAGACCGTTTTTCGGTTCAACCTTCATTGCGGATCTTTTCTAGAATGTCATCTAGTCTTGATGATCAATCATTCTATATACTTTGTTGGAGCCCATTTTTTTTTGGTTCTATCTCCAACAAGGTTACTTCTAAAGCGCCAACTGGTCATACTTGAACCTGTTGTTCCATCACTTTAGAGGTTACTTCTAAAGAGCCAACCGGTCATACGTGAACCTGTTGTTCCATCACTTTAGAGGTGTTCCTAGGATGTCATTTTCACGTTAGACTTGATGATCAATCATCCTAGATACTTTATTGGGGCCCATTTCTTGGTTCAATCTCTAATAAGGTTATTCTTTTTCCAAAGTGCCAACCGGTCATGCTTGAACCTGTTGTTCTATCACTTTGGATGTCTTTTCCCAGTGAAGACCGTTTTTCGGTTCAACCTTCATTGTGGATCTTTTCTAGAATGTCATCTAGTTGCGTTTATCCTTGATGATCAATCATTCTAGATACCTTTATTGGAGCCCATTTCTTGGTTCTATCTCCAATGAGGTTACCTTTCTGGCTCCTACCGGTTTTCCTTCATGAAGCAGCTTATGTGTTATCTCAACCAACTCTTATGTGAGTACCGGAGTCTATTCTTGACTCATTCACCATGTTCCCATTTAAACCCCAGCTCTTTATGCAGGAGTCCCCAGAGAAGTTAGCTGTTACACGACAGAATTCTTAGTCACTAGAATTGTTATTGGTCTTTGAATACAATAACTTCGTCATTTTCATCTGATTCTTGGAAGCGGGAAAGTTTTAAGAAAACACAAAGATGAACTAAGTTTTACTCTAATATCGAGATGTTTTATGGAATCAAGCTGGTACAGGAAGAGTTAGTTGTACTGTATTTTTGGCATGGATCTGCCACCTCCAGTGAAAAGAAGATTTCCCCGGTTATCCTTGACGTTTGGATTTTAGGGTGTTGGCTTGTGCTCTCCTTTCTTCTTTGCTGTTTTGCGTCGTTCGCGTCGTTTCTAGCATATAGCTAAGCATATGCATCATACCCTAGCATCTTCGTGTCCGTGTGCTTTGTTATGTTTGTGGTCTTTTGTTGGTGTTTGTCTTTATTTCCCCAGTGAAGTAAATACATTCCCGGTTTGCTTTGAATCTTTAAAACATTTTGTTGTTCCCCAAGAAGTTTAACTTTAAAATATTTTGGAAAACTGTTCTCGTTTGAATCGTGTCAAACTTGAACTTATACTTTGTTTGAATCGTGTCAGGCATTGTCTTATGTGTTCTCGTTTGAATCGTGTCAAACTTGAGCTTAGACTTTGTTTGAATCGTGTCAAGCATTGTCTTATGTGTTCTTGTTTGAATCCTGTCAAACTTGAACTTGGACTTTGTTTGAAGCGTGTCAAGCACTGTCTTATGTGTTCTTGTTTGAATCGTGTCAAACTTGAACTTGGACTTTGTTTGAATCGTGTCAAGCATTGTCTTATGTGTTCTTGTTTGAATCGTGTCAAACTTGAATTGGGACTTTGTTTGAATCATGTCAAGCACTGTCTTTTGTTTTAAAACTGTTCTTGTTCGAATCGTGTCGGACATTGAACCCTTATCTTGATTTCTGAAACTTGCTTTAAGCTAAGCTTCTTGGAACAAATTTCTTCAACCGTATAAGACTCCTATCTGGTGCGCAGAGTTTGTCTCTGTCTTCCTGGCTTTTCTTGAGGATCCCATTTTGAACGCTTCAGTTTGAGGTCCCCAGGAAGTCTTTGTTTGGTTGTTTGTCTCCTTTGGACTGATCCCTGGTGATCAGGTTTTTCTTTCTGGTTTCGTGCCCAGGAAGAGCGTGGGTTTGTTTTGTCCCCTGTGTTATCTATCTCCCTGGATCTTTCCCTAGTGGAGATTGTCTTTTGGTTTTTTTTCCCCAGTGTTTCTTTGGAGTCTCCCTAGTGAGTCTCTTTCGTTGGTTGACCTATATCCCCAGTGAGTTTTTTCTTGTGGATACTAGCTTCCGTCTTTCCCCGGCGAAGCTTGTCTTGTGTGTTTGCTTTCTGTAGTCCCAGGTGTCTGGTTTGTCTGCATCTTTTGCATCCCTGGCATCATATCATCATTTTACAAGTTCATGGCATGTCAGCATTTGCATGTCTGCTGCTTGTCCTTAGCATTTGCATTCCATCTAAGGGAAAAATTTTTGGTTTGCTATATTTAAATACCTTTCACCTTTATGCCCCTGGAATCTCCGTTCCTCGTGCCCTCTGGTGAAGCTATTTAAATAGAGGCAACTGTTGTACCCTAAATTTTTACCCTTAGATGTCATCCAACTTTTGTGCATCTTACAAGCATCCCTGCATTTTTTTGAGCTAACCCATATCTTGTAGTTTGTTTCTTTGTGTTCAAATTAGGTTTACATCACCCTGAAGCTCCACAAGTTGTTTGAAGCAAGTCAAGTCAACAAAAGACCTCCAGTGCAAGGACTTTGGAATTAGGGTTTGCTCTGAAGAAATCACTGAGTATTTGGCTCTATCATGTCAACATTTGTGTGGTTCCCTTTCCATTTAAGGTCCTCTACCTCCAAGAGACATCATTCAACAAGAATCCAAGATCTATGGGTCCTCAACAAGAGAAGTTTGAGTCTTAGCCTCACTGTGCCTCCAAATTAGGGTTTCTGTGACACTTATCAGTCAATGGCTTTGATCTTCATCAAAATGAACTCCCAAACCCTAATTCTTGATTCTATTGGTTTAACAACATCCTCAAGAGTCTCCTAAGACCTTTAGATGAGAAAGAAGAAGCAAGTTTATAAGATTTGACCTCACAACCTCCTCTTAGGCTTCGTATAAATGATTTCTTCCTCCGGGAATGATAGCCTCCTCTTGGGCTTCGTACAAATTGTCCCTCGGCTTCTTAAAAGTTTCCAACCTCCTCTTGGGCTTCGTACAAATTGTCCCAACGACCTCCTAGAGGTATAGGAACAGAAATTAGTCATCTTAATAGAACAGTCTTTCAACGAGTCTAGACCCTACTGTTTCTTAATGCATAGTACAAAAGATAAGATCCGTAGACTCGGACAGTCTCAATACCCTTTGGATTTCCCATTTCCTTAAAGAACAGGAAATAACCCTGATCCTCTGATCAAATCCATGAGCGCAACCTTACTCATATAAAAACTGATTTTCTCTTTGAACCAACTAAGTGGTCCCTCAAATGAAACAGTTACCATAGCCTATGCCTCGGGCTTCATACGAGACACCAAAAGACTCTCATTGAGTCAATCCCTCTTTAGCCTCCATCTCGGGCTTCGTACGAGATACAAAAAGGCTCTCTTGTTGAGCCAAACAACTTTTAGCCTCCATCTTGGGCTTCGTTCGAGATACAAAAAGACTCTCTTGTTGAGCCAAACCCTTTTAACCTCTCTCTCGGGCTTCGTACGAGACACACAAAACACCCTCTTGTTGGCCCAATAGCCTCCTCTTAGGCTTCGTATAAGGAAACCCCGGTTGAGACGATCAAACTTTTAGCATCAAAGCTGTGCCTCGTTCACAGTACACAAACATCAATAACTCCTTCATCTAATAGTTGTAAGCGGCAAGCCTCTGGATTACTTACATCCATACCACTGTCCCTCTTTTAGTATGATAAATTCCTAAGAAAAGATAGCATTTCTCTACACTGAGTTAAAGTCTTCTCCTCTAGGTTAGAAAGCCCCTATAAAGGAAATTATGGCATTGTCGGATCCACATATTCCGGTTAAAGTAATCCTCCTTTATAATCAGTCACCCAACAGTTGTGACAAACAGACCCCTCTTTAGAGATGACAAATTCTGTCTAAAGTCAACCTAATTCAGCTTCACATCTTGGGCTTTAAACAAGATACAAATAGACCCTTCAGCTTCATATCTTGGGCTTTGAACAAGATACAAATAATCACCTTCAGCTTCATATCTTGGGCTTTGAACAAGATACAAACAAATCACCTTCAGCTTCACATCTTGGGCTTTGAACAAGATACAGATCACTTTTAGCTTCACGTCTTGGGCTTTGAACAAGACACCAATACACCATTTCCTCCAATAGAATAGGAGGAACTACGATCACTCTGATTTCCCTGTTTCGGTAAACGGGAATACGTAGGAATAAGATTGAAAGAAAAATCTTAGCGAGCACACTAATTAAAAAACCCAAAATCCCGTACCTTCATACATCCACCGAAAAGCATCAGTCCTAACCTCCCACCAATTGCCCAGCCACTATTTCAACAAAATAACTTAAGAGAGACTCACAATCTCAATAGCATCTGTAAACTAACAGACCGCTGTTTAAATTCAGTATGCAAGCAGGGTTAGTTGGAGACATCTATTTCCCTTCCTTCATCAGCTTCAATAGGATAAAAAATTGAAGCGAACTGTAGTACCCCAAAAGCGATAAGTGCTTCGCAACCACGTCCAAAAATTCGTGCTACAGAAAGATGTCGACTTCACTGGGGACCTTACAAGATCTTGTTCTCTTCCCATCTCTTAAGTAGAAACCTTGAAAGTGGCGCCCACCGTGGGGCCTTTCTTTCTTTCTTTGGGAATTTCACTGAGATATGACTTTTTGTCTACTTCACTAGGATCTCAGGTCAAAACCTTTAAATTGGGAAGATACCACAGATTGGCGCCTCTGCCAAGGAGCCATTTTCTATAAGGAACTTAGGATTCACAGCTCTTAAAAAGTCTAGGACATTAGGACAAATATATATACTGCTTTTCCTAATTGATATATGTGTTTATTTTCCTGCTAATGGGAATGCGTGTGATGCCGCATGTGGAAAGATTGAGTATACACCTAGGAAAAACCCCTTTTAGTGGGACGGAAGCTATCGGAAATAGTTGTCACGCGATACCACCCTCTTCTGAGGACTCTTCGAAAAATACCACCTAGCACGGTTCCCGGCCCGCTGGTGTTTTCTCGACAAGAGTTGATGATGATGACAGACAGGTACAAAAATCACTAGTAAACCTTTGGGATGGGTAGAGCCTTGACTCCATGACAACGACCCTTTGACCCAATGTTTTTTCTATGTTTTTGTGTGCTGCATTCATGCATTCATTTAAAAAACATTAAAACAAAGAAAATTTTTCTCTTCTAGTCTCTCTTTTTCAAACTAAACTAAGACTGTGATTGCAAATGTTAGATAAAAAGATTGCGCTAATGGATTTCGGTTGGAAGAGAACTCATAAGTATACCTTCAAGGTTCCAAAACTAGAGGATTTGAGAGGTTTGGCGAGAATGGTCACCATGAGGCTTTCAGAGCCAAGTACAGAGGGTTATTATCTTTATTAAGGGTCCATGTGATTGAGGGAATCCTGGAGGCACTCATTCAGTTTTACGATCTGGTTTATCACTGTTTTACATTCTCGGATTATCAGCTCACACCGACGCTGGAAGAATATTCTCATCTGATCGATTTACACATCACTGATCGAGCTCCTTTTTCTAGACTGGAAGAAATTCCAAAGGATTAGACCATTGCAAGAGCAATTTATTTGGACGAGTCAGAGGTCAGGACTCACATGACCACTAAGGGTGGCATACAAGGTTTGCCAGCCCAGTTCTTGACAAAGAAGGCTCTATACTTTGCTAGTATAGGGAACGTGGCTGCTTTTGAAAGCATCTTTGTTTTACTCACCTACGGGTTATTTCTGTTGCCCACCATTAATAACTTCGTTGATATAAACTCCATTAAGGTTTTTCTCATTAGAAACCCTGTGCCAACTTTACTCGCAGACGCGTATTATTCTGTACACTTAGGGAATTTGTACAGCGGAGGGGAGATCACATGTTGTGTACCTCTGCTATACAAATGGTTTATTTCCCATCTGCCTAAGTCTGCTGCTTTTTGGGATCACAAGAGCGCCTTACGTTGGTCGCAGAAAATCATGTCTCTCACCAACTCTGATATAGATTGGTGTAATAGGATTTATGATCGAATTAGGATCATTGACCATTGTGGAAACTTCCCAAACATACCCCTTATAGGAACTAAGGGAGGAATCAACTACCATCCAGTTCTCGTTCGTCGTCAATTGGGATACCCGATGAGGCACGTCCCACGGAATGCTCATCTAGAAGGTCTTTTCTTCAAGGAAGGAGAAAGTGATAGAGTGCTAAAGATGGAAATAGTGAATGCTTGGAAACATGTTCATAAGAAAGGACGGGAGTCTCTAGGAAAATCGGACTGCGTCTCGGTGGACCTTATCTCCACTGGGTACAAACTAGAGCTCTCAAGCTAAAGATTCCTTATCCTCATCACAGAGTTCTTCTGCCAAGGGAATCTGTCATGTTCTTCATGACTGAGACGGAAAAACTTCAGGTTACTCTCAACAAAGTTCAACGGGAGAGGAGGTCTTGGAAGAACAAATTGATCACGACTTTAAGAGTCGACTGGGGTTACAAACTGCAAGCGCACAGTCTATCGCTTAGTTTTAAAAAGATATCGATCCCACAAGGACTGATAATCAAACTAGTGCTATCAGATCGTTACTATGTTTAGCTAAGGCTAATTGTTCTAAGGGAAATAAGGGCGACAGAATTTAAATCTAAGAATACTAACTTTTAATAAAAATAATTAATAACAAGATATCAGTATGTAACACATTAATCGTCGGGAATTTAGTAAGTCACCGGTGTAGGTTTAAACGTCAAATTACTTTTCAGTAGAAAATACTCATTTAAAAGACCTTATCTCACACTCTCGTGTTTATTGATTTAGACTATACCGTTAAATCAAAATGAGCGCTCTCGCTGTATCATTTGCATTTAAGAATACTTTTTGAAAATGAATAAGTCCTAAACAATTCTAAAGTGCTTCCGCTGTGTTTAAAATCAATGCCTCTCAAACTCTCGTTTATCTTGACCTTAACCTTAAATGCCTTTTTACTTTCGTAAGAAAAACCATTCGATTAAAAATAAGAAACCAAAGTCTAAAAACTAATTTGTAAAGAATTTGCACCGATTATTACTTAATTCCATCTGAATAACTTGTTTACATACTGATACCAAATAATGTAGCCAGACATGGTTGGAATGGAAAACATGCTAACACAACATATAGTACTAGTACTAAACATGCTGCAACAAACGACAGATAAAAGCATATAATAAAAACCTGGAATTGAAATAATCTGGAAAATGAATCCTTGCTACAAACTTGAAGCGATCCGGCACAAATTGAAAAACTTGAAGAAACAATGAAACTGGAAGTGCAGAAAAATAACAAAAGCTAATAACTGTTTAATTGAAAAAATGCATAAAACTAATTCACTCCCAGCTCTCTTGAAAATTCACGGACCCTCTCAAAGGAGGTCTTCAATTTAATTTATAATCATTCGTCTTGCCGTTGAGAAGAACGTGTGAGTCGTGTGGAAATCGCTTGAGAGAATAACGGATGGAAGTTGAAAACCTAGAGAAAGTAGGAAGAGTGGTGCAATTCTTCTTTTTCTCTCCCCAGAAAGTAGGTGGCTCGCGCCACCTCATCTTCCTTCATGGATGTGGCTTGCGCCACTTTAGTTGTTAGTGGTGGGCGCCCCCCACAATGTGGCTTGCGCCATATGTGTGGTGGTGGGCCCACCCTTTATATTTTTTTTTTCTTTTTTCTTTCCTTTGCATTTCTTTCCATTTCTTTCTCTTCTCTTCATTTTCTCTTCGTTTTCTTTTCTTTTCTTTTCCTCTTCATTTTCTACAATAAATCTTCATTTTTCCATTAAATTCCGGTTCGACTCGAATGCCTGAAAACACAAACAAATACGGGTAGAATAACACATAAATCGGGAAAAACCAATTAAAACACAATATAAATTCATGCATGTCAAGTCAAATACACGATATAATTTCGCGTTATCAAACTCCCCCACACTTGAACCTTTGCTTGTCGTCAAGCAAATGAAACATCTAAACACGGGTTTGAAACAAAAACACGACACAGATCATACAGTGATGCTAAGCCTTATCAGAAAGATAGGTACTAAATATCAATACCAAGGATACCGTAATGACACAGAATTACATTATGTAATCAAAAACTCCCACCTTATACAGACAGATCTGAATCATGGTATTATAACTCGACCTATTTTCTTTCACTTCTTTTTCATTCTCGCGCAATCACATTAAGCCCGTTATCCACGCACACCCATGGTAAGTAAACCTGTTAGTGTTTAGTGATCTCATTTTCCAAATCTTTTGCATTTCTTTTTCTTTTAGTTTCGAATTTCCAGAGTCTGATCCGTTGGGCTAAATGGTCGGGTGAAGACCACCTAACTTAGAGGGAACATGTCTTTTATTCTCCTTTTCTATTAATTCATTAAATTCACTTTTGAGATCGAACACATATTTGCATCAGTTTATTTCTTAGTTTGTGCCTTAGGATGGTGTTGACTGCTAGTATAAACTAATCAAGAGGTTATTTTCAAATTTCAGGTCTCGGCATAATAAGTACTCAGATTCATCTGTATATTCGGGGGTTCAGGGTGTCAAAACAGTACCAATTTTATTAACACTTTCCCAAGTAATAGCAGAAACTATGTGTAGAGACTCGACAGCACATGAATTTCTTTTATTGAATACAAAAAGCTGAGCATACTAATGAAAGGAAAATAAGCATGAAAAAATTTAAATCTACCTAGAAAAGCAGTAAATAACCAAAATAATTTAAATGAAAGCGATAAAACTTCCTCCCCCACACTTAAATTGAGCATTGTCCCCAATGTAACAACGTGAGGTGAAAAATGAAGGAGAAACCTGGAAAAAGGGGCTACTGGCGGCCTCTTCCTCGAGTCCGTGCTCGCCTGGTGTTTCTGGTTTGTTGTTCTGAAGTACCCAGATCCGGATTTTGATCATGTGCTTGCACAGGCAGACCGGCCATCCCTTGGATCAGCTCTGCCATGTTGTTTTGGCCTTGCTGCATTCGTTGTAAAACCTGGATCATCTCCGCTTGTTGGTTGTACATCTGGGTCTGTTGAGCCATCATTTGAGTCTGCTGAGTTGCGATGCTTTGTATGGTTTGGTCGCAGAGTGCGTTTTCTTCGCTCTGTCTAATCACCTCAGCGTATATGCTTTCTAGAGTTCCGGATGGTTCTTCCTCTCGTCTCCTAGGCCTGCGTCTGGATGATGTACCTGCAACAAAATTAGAGGAGGAGGGTGCGGTGTATGCTTGTGTGTTAGTTTCGTCCCCGCCAGCAGCAACATTCTCAGGAATGTGCACGGGGCCTGGGTTATCAGTATAACAATAGTTTTCCTCTCGCTGCACATCTGTGCGGCTTGGGTTAGGCAGTGTAAAATTTGGGAAAACTTTATTGTCAATCAGTAGATCATACATACCGTCTTCTCTTTTCTTAACCAGCTTCATACGTTCAGTCATTTTCATATCAATGGTAAGAGAAGGAAGTGGTGTTAAGGCTGCGAAATGGCCTTCGAGCTCAAGGGCTCGAGCTATAGTTGTTATTAGACCACCGAATGTGATGGCGCCTTTGTTTGAGGTGGTAATGGAGCACATATGATTAAGCATGAATGGGACATGGTTTATTCGGCAGTTTGCAAAGGTGTTAAGTAAATAGAAAAATTCCTTCTCATTCACTTTGTTTGAATTAGACCGGCCGAAAATTGTAGTAGCCAATAGTTGGCGGAAATAACGAAAAGCCGGGTTTTGAATAAGAGTGGCCTTATTTCCTTCACAACTTTGCGTATGAGTGCCTGTTAGACCTCTCCAAAGACACTTGTAACTGTTAACCCACTCAGGTCCACTCGGGATACTACACATTACATTGTTTCCTACTGGGAAATCTAGTTTAGCAGCCAGTTCATCAAAAGTGAATTTAAATTCAATATTAAACATTCGAAACTGGACCGTCCCTTCTGGGTCATAAATAATCGAGCTAAGAAATTCTAAGGTAAGAGGGACATAGACAGGGTCTCTATTAGATAAAAAATGTTTCAAATTTACTCGTTCTAATAAAAAGTCTACGCTTTTGGTAAGTCCTAAAACTTCTAAACAATTAGTATCTGCATACCTTGTAGGCTCGATCTTGCGTTGTGTAAGAGACCGGAGAAGAGTAGCTTGGTTTTGATCTCTGCAAAGTAATGTATACCCTTGTACTGTTGGTGTTGGTTCCATTTTTTTGTTGATAGCAATTTCACTCTCACAATTTAGACGTGCAGACAAAAAAATACTCTAAATGCAAGGTATGTGTGTGAGTGAATGTTACTGAAAGTGTGTATTTATAGTAGAAGGATTTATCATTTAATTTGTGTAGTTGTGGTAGGTGGCGGTCAAAGGCAATAATTTTGAAAACTGACAAGTGTGTGACATGCACATGTATTTTTACATGCATAGGCCAAAATAGGAGTGGCGGGGCCACAAGGAAAGGTGTGGCGGAAGCCACATAAATTAAAGTGGCGAGGGCCACATTCTTCAAGTGGCGAGAGCCACACTTCCAATGTGGTGGCGGGAGCCACATGCTCCTAAGTGGCGGGAGCCACTTCTAACATATATATATAATTATTTTCTTCTTTTATTTTATCTTCAAATTCCACACTTCCCCTGCATGTGATAACTCAGAGGTTCCTTCTATTTTTCACCAGCATTAAATCATGTAGTAGAGTGATGATAGATGATACGGCAGATGAATAACACTAAATGATGAAATAGCAGAATAATTAATGAAATAGCAGTCAGTATCACATGCTTGTACTGTAATAGTCAATAACTGAATCGAAAATAAATGTAGCCAAAACAAACCAACAGACTGAAAGAAATTAAAACTTGAAATTTAAGTCAATTGAAACCAAAATACATTAAACCCAAATTCAACTGAAATGAAAAATTTGTAACAGTAAAAAGAATTAAATTACGGAAATGAGAAAAACTGAATGAAAAGTTAGCTTCCGTCTCCCACACTTAGAAATATCGGTGTCCTCACTGTTAAAATGCAGAAACCCGGATGTGAAACAAATACTCTCCTAGCCACGTTGATTTGGATTGTTAGCAAGTCCTCTAGAAAATAGTTGTTGATGAAAATGATCCAATTATTCGACCACCATATCCATAAATCCATGAAATTCAGTGCGAATAGTGGTGAATTCTGCTTGAAGGTCAGTTACTCGGTTCTCCAAGGCTATTATGGCAGTGGTGAAATCAATGGGTGGAGGAGGAGCTACAGTAGGTGTGTGAGATTCAGCATCAGAAATATAGTCTTCATCAAATTCATAAATCTGTGGTGTATCAGGTGGTGATGGTGGGGCGTGAAGTGGGTCGGTCAAGTCATAAAACCAATTGTTTCTATTATGGACGCTGGTGCGCTCATGGTTAGGTAAAGTGAAAAGACGGACGACCTCATTATTAATTAGGTAGTCAAAGGTATCCGGTCCGAGGTTTCCTATGATTCGGCGGTTAAAGCAGAAATTAAGGTTCATAGGTCGGAAAGTACCAAGAGGGTTAAACCTGATCAGAGGATGTCTCAGTCCTATGGCATTTGCTATCATGGTGACTAAACCTCCTATTATGATTGGTGCGCGAGCATCCAGTACAAGAATCACAAAGTTGGTTATCATAAAGGTAGCAGCATTTACGGGGCGGCCCTGGGAAGCACAATACAAAATATAAAGCTCAGTTCTGGATACAGAGGTATCATTTTCTTCCTTACCGAAGATGGTATGGGCGAGGATTTTGTGAAAATACCGGATGGCTGGGTTGTGGATACTCTCGGAAAACATGCCAAAGGGTTCAGGATTATAATTACCAGTTATGTTACCCCAAAAGTAGTTTAGGTCGAGGTCAAGGAGCAATTCATCTTGGTAAGCGGTAACCACATCAGGTCCACTAGGAAATCCTAGGAGTTCAGCAAGTTCTCTATGGTTATGGGTATAATCATTATCAAACAGTCTAAAAGTGACCAACCCTCTATGGAATCCATAACCATGGTTAGGTATGTGAGTAAGGGAGCTAAGGAACTCAAGTGTCAGCCTACGATAAGAAGTAAACCTTCGTTTGATAGAAGCAGTCTCCCACCCCAGTTGGCTAAACAGAAATAGGATACTGTCCCTGATACCTAACTCAGGCATGGTAGGTCCATCATAGTAAATAGTCAAAGCCATATATCTCTGAGCTAACATCTCAAATCTCCTCCTCTGAGCTCTGCCTCTGAAAACAATGTTGATGTAATCTACTTGTTGCATCTTGAAAGTTAGTTACTAACTAAGCTAAGTTAGCCTGTAAGTAAGTAGATAGTCATGCAAAGTTAGTGATAAACATGTAAATTATGGCATCAAGAAATGGGGAGAAGGAGAGGAAAAAAAACAAAAATACAATAAAAAGTAAGAACTAAACAAGGAATGAAATAAAATCAAATAGAACAAAATAGAATAAAATAAAATGAAATGAAATAAAATAAAGCATTTGAAATTCAGGTATTAGAAATACGTGGGTTGCCTCCCACTAAGCGCTGTTTTTATTGTCTTAAGCCTGATATAGTTCTAGTGCAATGTCAGTTTTCAGAATGAACGGGCAGCTCTAGGAGCTTTAGACTAGCCGAGTAATCTCTATTGTCTACGCAGTGATAATGTTTTAAACGCTGTCCGTTTACTATAAATGGTTGACTAGATCTACTTTTTATTTCCACGACACCACTTGGGAAAACCTTACTTATTATGAAGGAACCTAACCACCTAGATCTAAGTTTTCCTGGGAAAAGTTTAAGGCGTGAATTAAAAAGGAGTACTATGTCGCCTTCATTAAATTCTTTACGGGAAATTCGTTTGTCATGCCATTTTTTAGTTCTTTCTTTATATATCCTAGCATTCTCGTATGCGTCTAGTCGAAGTTCCTCTAGTTCGTGAATGTCTAAGATTCTTTTCTCACCTGCGGCAGTATGGTCTAAGTTGAGGGTCTTAATGGCCCAGTAGGCTTTGTGCTCTAATTCTACAGGGAGATGGCATGATTTTCCGTAGACTAACTTAAAAGGTGTGGTTCCTATTGGGGTTTTATAAGCTATCCTATATGCCCACAGAGCTTCGTGTAATTTTGATGACCAGTCTTTTCTAGAGGTTGCAACAGTCTTTCCTAAGATTTGTTTGATTTCTCTGTTCGAGACTTCGACTTGTCCACTTGTTTGTGGATGATATGGTGTTGCTACACGGTGTCAGACTCCATACTTCAGTAGAAGTTTTTCAAATATCTTAGATATAAAATGGGAGCCTCCGTCACTGATGACAAGTCTGGGCACACCGAATCTAGGGAAGATTAAGTTCTTGAAAAGCTTAACTACTACTCGTGTGTCGCTTGTTGGAGAAGCTACAGCCTCGATCCATTTTGAAATGTAATCAACAGCGACGAGTATATATTTATTACCAAAAGAAGATGGGAATGGCCCCATGAAGTCAATCCCCCATACATCAAAGACTTCCACTTCTAAAATACCCTTTTGGGCATTTCATCGCGTCTAGAGATGTTACCCGTGCGTTGGCACCGGTCGCAGTTTAATATCGCGATATGGACATCTTTCCATAGATTAGGCCTGAATAGGCCAGATTGTAGGATCTTAGCGGAAGTCTTTGAAGTGCTTGCGTGTCCGCCATAAGGGGCAGAATGACAATGTGAGATTATGTTTTCTATTTCATCTTCGGGGACACATCGACGGAAAATTCCATCGGCACCTCTCTTAAAAAGTAGAGGCTCATCCCAATAATATTGTTTAAGGTCATGAAAGAATTTCTTCTTTTGTTGGTATGTTAGATCTGGTGGAAGTACCCCGGTAGCTAGGTAGTTAACAAAGTCAGCATACCATGGTAGTGTTGTATTCGTTTGAATTTCTTCCACTAATTCCTTTGGTTTGGTATCGTTCAAGGTTAATTCAGACATATTGCTTTCCAATTGGGCTATCAGTCGCTCATATGGGAAGTCATCATTAATAGGCACTTGCTCAGGCTTAATACCTTCTATTCTTGATAAATGGTCTGCGACTACATTTTTGGTGCCTTTTTTATCCTTTATCTCTAAATCGAATTCTTGTAAGAGTAGGATCCATCTTAAAAGTCTAGGTTTGGCATCTTTCTTGCTTAATAGGTATCTTATCGCGGCATGATTGGTATAGATAATGATTTTCGCTCCTACCAAGTTGGAACAGAATTTATCCAGAGCGAACACGACAGCTAGGAGTTCCTTTTCAGTGGTGGCGTAGTTCATTTGGGCAGGATCTAGGGTTCTACTTGTGTAGTAAATTGCATGGAGCTTTCTGTCCTTTCTTTGTCCTAAGACTGCGCCTACGACATAGTCACTCGCATCACACATGATTTCAAATGGTAATCTCCAATCAGGTGGTTGCATGATAGGTGCGGTAACGAGAGCCGTTTTCAATTGCTCAAAAGCTTTTAGGCATTTCTCATCGAAGATAAATTCAGCGTCTTTCATTAATAAACCTGTCAGTGGTTTGGTAATTTTGGAGAAATCTTTAATGAATCGTCGGTAGAAACCGGCGTGTCCTAAGAAACTTCTTATTTCTCGTACGGATTTTGGAGGTTGGAGGTTTTCTATAATCTCTATCTTGGCTTTATCAACTTCGATCCCTCTATCGGATACTACGTGTCCAAGTACGATTCCTTGATTGACCATAAAATGGCATTTCTCCCAGTTTAATACGAGATTGACTTTTACACATCTATCAAGTACCATTTCTAGGTTCGATAGACATCCTTCAAAACTCTGCCCACAAACAGAAAAATCGTCCATAAACACTTCCATAATGTCGTCTATAAAATCAGCGAAAATTGACATCATGCATCTTTGGAATGTTGAGGGAGCGTTACATAGTCCAAACGACATTCGTCGGTAAGCAAATGTACCATACGGACATGTGAAAGTTGTCTTTTCTTGGTCATCAAGATGAATAGGGATTTGGAAGAATCCTGAATAACCATCTAAATAGCAGAAGTAAGAATGTTTTGCCAATCGTTCCAACATTTGGTCAATGAATGGTAATGGGAAATGATCTTTACGAGTAGCTTTGTTCAATTTTCTATAATCGATACAATTCTACTTCCTGTTACAACTCTTTGCGTTATAGATTCACCTTTTGAGTTCTTAACAACTGTAACACCTCCCTTCTTAGGTACGACATGTACTGGGCTAACCCATTTACTGTCTGATATTGGGTATATAATTCCCGCATCTAAGAGCTTTTTCACTTCATCCTTAACTACAGTACTTAAGATTGGATTAATCCTTCTCTGGTGTTCTCTAAAGGTCTTACAGTCTTCCTCTAGCATAATGCGATACATACAGATAGAAGGACTTATTCCTTTAAGGTCAGCGATGTTGTAGCCTAACGCAGTTGGATATTTTCTTAAGACATCTAAAAGTTTCTTAGTTTCGGTTTGTCCTAAGTCTGCATTGACTATTACAGGTCGTTCGAGTTCTGTGTCTAGGAATTCGTACCTTAAACTATCGGGTAGTGTTTTCAGTTCTAAAACTGGTTTCTTTGGGCAAGGAAGATGATCGGGTGTAAGTGCTAAACATTCGCTTAGGGTATCATCTTGGTATGGTTCACGCCAATTATCATCTTCAAAAATCGGAGGTATTGGAATTTTTATAATATCTGAGTATATGGTCGGTTCCATTTCCATTTCTCTTACGCACTCATCTATGACATCTAATAGATAACATGTGTCCTCTATAGCTGGTGCTTGTAAGAATTGTGTCAGGATAAATTCAACCTTTTCTTCACCAACTTCAAAGGTTAGCTTACCCCTCTTTACGTCTATAATGGCTCCGGTGGTAGCTAAGAATGGTGTTCCTAATATGATAGGCGTAATGGAGTCTTCTTTAATGTCCATGATTATGAAATCGGTAGGAATATAGAATTGCCCTATACGAATTGTAACATTCTCTAGTATACCAACGGGATATTTAATAGAGCGGTCGGCTAATTAAACGGACATCTTAGTTGGTCTTAATTCTTCCATATCAAGCTTCTTGCATATTGATAAGGGCATTACACTGATACTGGCGCCTAAGTCGCATAGAGCTTTGTCTATGACGAACTTTCCAATTACACTGGGTATGGAGAAACTACCTGGGTCTTTCAGCTTAGGAGGCATGTTGTTTTGGATTATTGCGCTACACTCAGCAGTAAGTGTAACTGTTTCGTTATCCTCAATCTTTTTCTTATTAGATAGGATTTCTTTAAGGAACTTAGCATATGAGGGCATCTGAGTGATAGCTTTTGTAAAAGGTATTGTGATGTTCAATTGTTTCAGAAGTTCAACAAATTTCTTAAATTGCCCTGGAGTTTTAGAATTTGTGAATCTTTGAGGATACGGAATCGGGGGTTTATATGGTTGTGGAGGCACATAAGGCTTTTCCACGGCCTCTTGGTCATTATCTTCCTTTTCCTTGGGTTCATTCTCCTCCTCAGTATTAGGCTTTTGGTACATGGGCGGATTCTGAAGTCTTGGATCAATGGGTCCTTCTAGTTCTTTACCACTTCTCAATATAACGACATTTGCATGTCCTTTTGGATTAGGTTGTGGCTGTCCAGGAAATGTTCCTGCAGGAGCAGCAGTAGGTGCTTGTTGTTGTGCCACTTGCGAAATTTGCGTTTCAAGCATTTTGTTATGGGTGGCTAAAGCGTCTACTTTGTTCGCTAATTGCTTAATTTGTTCACTAGTGTGTATGTTTTGATTCAGGAAGTCTTTGTTTGTTTGAGCCTGGGTAGCTATAAAGTTTTCCATCATTAGTTCAAGGTTGGACTTCCTAGGAACATTAGGGGCAGTTGCGGCAGCCTTTTCGTAGCCTGGTGGTGCAGCAGGTGCTTGACCAGGTGCATATAATGCATTGTTGTTTTTGTAAGAGAAGTTTGGGTGGTTCTTCCAGCCCGGATTGTAGGTATTTGCATAAGGGTTTCCTTGAGCATAATTTACTTGGTCACTGGAGACTCCTGCCAGAATTTGACATTCAGTGGCAGCATGTCCAGGGTTTCCGCATAATTCGCAGTTTTGAGCTACAGCAGCCACGGTGGCTGTAGGCGTTATGGTCAAGTTATCGATCTTTTGGGCAAGGGCATCTACCTTAGCATTGATATAATCATGGCTACTAACCTCGTACATTCCACCTTTTGCTTGGGATTTTTCCACTACATTTCTTTCTCCTCCCCATTGGTAGTGGTTTTGAGCCATGCTCTCGATCAGTTGGTGGGCTTCTTCATATGGTTTATCCATAAGCGTACCACCAGCGGCGGCATCTATTGTCAATCTTGTATTGTATAAGAGACCATTGTAAAATGTATGGATGATTAACCAATCTTCAAGACCGTGATGCAGGCACATCCTCATCATGTCTTTATATCTTTCCCATGCATCGTATAGAGATTCGTTATCCTTCTGTCGAAAACTATTAATTTGGGCTCTCAGCATAGCTGTTTTTCTTAGGGGAAATATCGTGCTAAGAATACCTTTTTCAACTCATCCCACGTAGTAACAGAGTTTGATGGCAAGGATTGCAACCAAGCCAGGCTCTGTCTCTTAATGAGAAAAGAAAAAGACGTAGTCTTATCGCGTCCGCAGTTACACCATTTGCCTTTACTGTGTCTGCGTACTGCACAAACTTGGTCAAATGTTCGTTAGGATCTTCTGTAGGGTTTCCAGGAAACTGATGTTGTTGTACGGCTGACAGCAATGAAGGTTTTAAATCGAAATCGTTTTGATTGATAGCAGGGGCAGCAATGCTACTACGTGGTTCTTGCTCAGACGGGGTAGCATAGAATTTAAGACAACGGTTTTGTGGTCTTTCACCCATGTTTTGTTCTTTGACTGGTTCAGGGGTGTGAGCAAGGAGATCGGGAATATTATACTTGCGTTGATACTCAAGTATTTTGCGTCTTAAATGTAAGAAACGCTCTAATTTGGCGATTGGTGGTTGCAAGTCATCGCTTTGTGAGCGAGTACTTGGCATACAATCGAGAAAAAGGAAAATAAAATTTGTTGCCTTAGTCTATACTGCGCAACAAATGAATTGCACTAATGACTAAATCAAAGTCCCCGGCAACGGCGCCAAAAACTTGATCGCGACTTTATGAGTCGAATGGGATTACTAACTGCAAGCGCACAGTCTATCGCGTAGTTTTAAAAAGATATCGATCCCACAAGGACTGATAATCAAACTAGTGCTATCAGATCGTTACTATGTTTAGCTAAGGCTAATTGTTCTAAGGGAAATAAGGGCGACAGAATTTAAATCTAAGAATACTAACTTTTAAAAAAAATAATTAATAACGAGATATCAGTATGTAACGCATTAATCGTCGGGAATTTAGTAAGTCACCGGTGTAGGTTTAAATGTCAAATTACTTTTCAGTAGAAAATACTCATTTAAAAGACCTTATCTCACACTCTCATATTTATTGATTTAGACTATACCGTTAAATGAAAATGAGCGCTCTCGCTGTATCATTTGCATTTAAGAATACTTTTTGAAAATGAATAAGTCCTAATCATTCCTAAAGTGCTTCCGTTGTGTTTAAAATCAATGCCTAGTTTCAGTTATCTGGTTAAACTCTCAAACTCTCGTTTATCTTGACCTTAACCTTAAATGCCTTTTTACTTTCGTAAGAAAAACCAATCGATTAAAAATAAGAAACCAAAGCCTAAAAACTAATTTGTAAAGAATTTACACCGATTATTACTTAATTCCATCTGAATAACTTGTTTACATACTAATACCAAATAATCTAGCCAGACATGGTTGGAATGGAAAACATGCTAACACAACATATATTACTAGTACTAATCATGTTGCAACAAATGACAGATAAAAGCATATAATAAAAACCTGGAATTGAAATAATCTGGCAAATGAATTCTTGCTACAAACTTGAAGCGATCCTGCACAAATTGAAAAACTTGAAGAAACAATGAAACTGGAAGTGCAGAAAAATAACAAAAGCTAATAACTGTTTAATTGAAAAAATGCAAAAAACTAATTCACTCCCAGCTCCCTTGAAAATTCACAGACCCTCTCAAAGGAGGTCTTCAACTTAATTTATAATCAGTCGTCTTGCCGTTGAGAAGAACGTGTGAGTCGTGTGGAAATCGCTTGAGAGAATAATGGATGGAAGTTGAAAACCTAGAGAAAGTACGAAGAGTAATGCAATTCTTCTTTTTCTCTCCCCAGAAAGTAGGTGGCTCGCGCCACCTCATCTTCCTTCATGGATGTGGCTTGCGCCACTTTAGTTGTTGGTGGTGGGCGCCACCCACAATGTGGATTGCGCCATATGTGTGGTGGTGGGCCCACCTTTATATATTTTTTTCTTTTTTCTTTCCTTTGCATTTCTTTCCATTTCTTTCTCTTCTCTTCATTTTCTCTTCGTTTTCTTTTCTTTTCTTTTCCTCTTCATTTTCTTCAATAAATCTTCATTTTTCCATTAAATTCCGGTTCGACTCGAACGCCTGAAAACACAAACAAATACGGGTAGAATAACACATAAATCGGGAAAAACCAATTAAAACACAATATAAATTCATGCATGTCAAGTCAAATACACGATATAATTTCGCGTTATCACAAATACCGCATTCTCAATGTAGAGTGTATCAAAATACAACAATTACAGAAAGATAAGGATGCTCTGATTGAGATTTTGGAGCAACATGCTGTAGAGAATCAGGATAACCAAAGGAATTTGCTCACTCCTTTCACCTGGCAAAGGAATGACAACCCGACAACGGCCCAAGAGCCCCGGTCCAAGAAGAGGAAAGTACCAGAATCAGCACCCAAGCTCTCCTCAGAGAGGACTCGGGATCCATTAGCTTAGGTTTCTGTTTCCGCACCTTGTAATATAATGTATTTCCGTTTCCACAATTTTTGAATTCAATAAAATGGGGTTTCCCCCACTGTTTGATATTTGCAATCTAATTGTCGAAGTTTATTTTGATTAAACCAAAAAATAATTAATATAATCATTGCATTCATCATTTTCCCATAACGTATTCTTCTTACCTACGAATCTCACGTTTGTGTCTCGGTTCTAGAGTCAAACTGTCTCATTCGTACAATACTTTGGCCAATCTTCTGAAAAAGATGGATGATCTCGAGGAAGAGAACAGAGAGTTGAAGGAAGAGATCGACGCTCTGAGAGAAGATGTGAGAAAGCTTCGTAACGACATGCAAGCCATGGCAAAAGCTCAGCTACAAAGAACTGTGATCTCAGAGATCACCTCAACGCCCATAGTGGAGAAGTATGATCCTAAGTATCAAATGCCGAAAGATCGTCCCTGGGGCATGCCTGTTAATTATATCCCGGAAGGATATGTTCCACCGATCATTAAAGATCAGGGAATCATAGCAGAAGCCGCTGGGCCTGAAGGTTACAAACTTCAAGAAAGCGAAGATGCCAGAGGCATATTGAGGTCTCCTGAAGGTTACAAACTTTGGGAAATGCCAAGATTCACCGCCGTAGTAACGGTACCACCCCCTGTGGTGCACACTGTCTAGGAAGGACAGATTCCACAGATACTTTCTGGTAGGAAGGAAACTATGTTTGACAGAATGGACGAGTTCCAGGAATAGTTCCTGGAAATGCAGAAGGAACTGCAAGCCATTCAAGGTCAGGATTTATTTGGAAAGGACAATACAGACCTTTGTCTGGTCCCCAATGTGAAAGTCCCGGACAAATTCCAAGTGCCCGACTTTGAAAATATAAGGGTAACTCTTTCCCTCAGAGCCACCTGGTGATGTACGCTCGGCGAATGTCAGCTCAGACAGAGAACCAGGACTTACTAATTCACTACTTTTAGGATAGTTTAACCGGTGCCGCGTTAAAATGGTACATGGGTTTAAACCACACTACGATCAGCACATTCCGAGATCTAGGCACTGCCTTCATCCAACAATACAAATACAATTTGGACATGGCACCAGATAGAGATCAGCTCAGATCGATGTCACAAAAGGATAAGGAAATCTTTAAGGAGTACGCTCAGAGATGGCGTGAGATCGCCGCTCAAATTTGTCCACCTCTTGAGGAAAAAGAGATGACAAAGATCTTCTTAAAGACCTTAAGCTCATTTTACTATAACAGAATGGTTGCCAGTGCGCCCAGTGACTTCACCGAAATGGTCGGTATGGGAGTTCGTCTTGAGGAACCCTCCGAGAAGGACGTTTAGTAAAAGACGCTGGAACATCAAGTAGTACAAAACGATACGGTAGTGCTCTCCCTAAGAAAAAAAGCAAGATATTGGGAATATCTCTCTCGGAAAGCAAAGGCGACGTTATCAGCCAGTAGCAGCTGTGACTCCTGCTATCAACCCTACGCCTGTTTCTACGTATCAACCTCAGGTTGCGCAGAGCCAACCTAGTCAACAGAAAAGGACACAACAGCCTTTTCAACAGGCTCATCCTCAATACAACAACAACCGTACAACGCGGCCACAAGGATTTGATCTTATACCCGTATCGTACGCAGAACTATTTCCGTTACTACTGGCCAAGGGGCACATCCAGACTAAGTCCCCTCTTACGGTACCGGAAAATCCGCCTTTTTGGTTTAAGGTGGACCAGACATGCCCTTATCATCAAGGAGGACCAGGGCACAACATAGAGAATTGTCTTAATTTCAAATTCGACGTGCAAAAGCTTGTTAGGAGCGTTGTCTTATCTTTCAAAGATACGAATCCGAATGTTTTCACAAACCCGCTGCCTCAACATGAGAAAGCTGCAGTCAACCTGATAGAGGGAGAGTCTAACAATGTCTATCAAATTCACGATGTACTCTTATTGTGGACCAATTTGGTCAAGATGCATTGTAGACAGAGCGGATATGGCCATGTGCCACCTCATAATTCTCATCAATGTGATGTCTGCTGTAAAAATAATCGAGGATGTTTTGTGGTGCAATCAGCTCTACAGGAACAAATGGATCTCGGATGGATCCAAGAGCACCATGTTCATGGAGTTAACATGGTCTATACAAATTCCAACGTCATTCAAAACCACGACATCCGTCCGAAGAATGTCAACTTGGTGGCAATGCACTCAAGGCAAAGCCAGTATCATAATCTGCCACGGCACGATTACAGTTCTTGTCTGACTTGCTCGGTAAATAAACAGGGATGCTCTTTCATACAGGATGCCTTCCAGCGTCAGATGGATCTTGGATGGATCCAAGACTACCATGATAGGAATCCTTATCAGTTCAACATGATTCAGATCTTCGATATTCGCTTAATGAATACCAACCTGGTAGAGTTACATGCTGAGCAGGTCCGACTCGCGTTCCTAACATCACATGACTATCAAAGTTGTAAAGTAGGTTGCGAAAAGAATCAAGGTTGTGCCCTTGTCCAGGAGGCACTTCAGCACTTGTTAAATCACTGGTGGATGCCAATCTATATGGATGAAGATACTCAGCAAATTAGTATCAATAACAGAAACCCTACTCGGCATCAAAGTCAGGATGTCCGGTCTGTGGAAACTAACCTAGTGAGGTTACATTGTATTCAATGCAGGCGTGGCCAGGTACCGCCACACAACTATGAACGTTGTAGAGTCTGTTCGGAAAGTAACCAAGGGTGCTATCTTGTGCGAGCAACTCTCCATGGTCAGGTGGATCGTGGAGAGATTCGCCCATATCCGGGCTCTGGACCCATTAGCTGGACGCCGAACTACCTTGCTGATCAAATTGAGGAAGTTGTCGTAATCTCTGATCATCAGAGAACTAGGTATGTTTTTGCCATCATTCCTCTACTTGACGAATCCAGAGTTCCCAACCGGGAACGGATCGAGATTACGTACGATGGTCAGAAAAACCAGAAGGTTCCCATAGTCATCTGTCTGCCGGGACCACTACCGTATGAATCAACTAAGGCAATCCCTTACAAATACGGTGCAACGATAATTGTTAATGGAAAGGAAATTCCATTACCCTATGTCGTAAATATTGCAGACATTATTCGTGTAACACGGAGTGGTAGAATCTTCAACAGGGGAGTTGGAGAGTCCAACAAAGAAAAGGAACTTCAGACGGAACTTTCCGATCCACCAGTCGGTCAATCCGGTGGTCCCGACCTTTCGAAAAATGATGATGAGATGATGAAGCTCATCCAAAGGAGGAATACAACATTGTTGATCAACTGTTACAGACTCCTTCAAAGATCTCGGTATTATCACTGTTACTAAGTTCAAAAGCGCACAGGGAGGCTCTACAGAAAGTCTTGGAGCAGGCCTTCGTGGAACAGGATGTAACAATCAGACAGTTCAATAGCATTGTCTCTAACATCACTTTCTGCAATAATTTGGGATTTAGTGATGAGGAATTACCTGAAGAGGGTCGCCGTCATAACATGCCGCTCAATATTACAGTCAACTGCCAGGACGATGCTTTAGCCAGCGTACTGGTAGACACAGGGTCAGCCCTGAATGTTACGCCGAAGTCCACTTTGATGCAATTATCATTCAAAGGCCCTTTGATGAGAACCAACGAGTTCGTCGTCAAAGCGTTCGACGGATCCAGAAAAACAGTTATCGGCGAAGTTGATCTTCCCATAACTATTGGTCCTCACACTTTCCAAGTCAATTTCCAGGTCATGGACATCCGGGCAACGTACAGTTATTTATTAGGAAGACCTTGGATACATCAGGCTGGGGCGGTCACCTCGACCCTCCACCAAAAGTTAAATTTCGTCCAGAACGGTCAACTCGTCACAGTTTGTGGGGAACAGGCTTTGCTCGTAAGCAATTTATCGTCATCCACTTATGTGGAACCAGAAGGGATAATCGAAACCCAGTTCCAAATGCTTTCATTAGACAGTGGCGATCAATAAGAAGGAGGAACTTCTATTTCCTCATACAATGATGCTATTAAAGCGGTCGAGAGTGCCAAATTCAATAGAGGAAGACACTCCAATGAAGGACATTTTTTACCACACTTACTATGGCCCGATGGATGGTCTGCCGATGTGGCAACCGTATCCAGGAAACTTAGGGCAAGAAAGTCAGCCGAACAATGAAAATCAGCTGAGCATCATTGAACAGAATACCTATGTCCCCACCATGTCATGGGATCAACACCTAGGTTATCCTGAAAGTACCCAGCATGACGATGAACTCGCAACATTTGCAGGACTAGAATTCATTAACTATGCTTTTCCCGAGGTCAACGTCATCGAGAGGGATGACTCCTCCAGTTCCAAAGAAGTGTGGGACATCTTGGGACAACCAAGTGGAAAATTTGACTACATGGTCAAGTACACCGCTCCTGAAAGCTCTCGTATCAGGCTCAAAGACATCCAACCAACTGGATGTGGAGATACAGCTGAGAGTGCAAATACTATGCAAAATACAACTGAGGAATCCTCCTACGACAAATCTACCTGGGAGATAGATTCCAATGATCCTGCTCCGCCAGAAATCAGCGTTATTTCTGAAGCCAAATCAAGGAAGGTGCCAGACTTTGTGATTCACCGAGGAGTTCGCCGCCAATGGGTTGCTGTCGATGTTTCGAAGATTGTTCATAAGTCAAAGTAATTGCCGTCTTTAACCTTTCACCCTGCCCAGATGAAATATATGTTTTGATAGGGCTCGCTTTCTATAAATTTTCCCTCTTCGCTTCGCCTAAAGCAACAGAGTTTTGTTTTATAGGTCTGTAGTTTCAAGAATCGACTTGTTCAATAATAAAATAACGTCGTTCTGTAATCTCTGCATTAATTACTGTTTTCTCTTTTCGTTTTTCAGAAAATGGTAATCCTAGAAAAAAGAACAATTCAAATAAAAACAAGCTGTAAAAATGAAATACACTGCACACACTTGCATTCTCTCTATCTATTATAAACACAAATCATCACGTCATGCAAACTGCTTGTTTTAAACCCCGTTGAAACATACGATTTGATGCCTTCTCCCAACTGTGAGTTCCTGGTATTTGAGGCTGAAGAAGAAGAGGACAACGAAATTCCAGAGGAGATCGCCCGATTACTCAGACATGAGGAAAGGTCCATTGAACCTCACAAAGAGCCGTTGGAAATGATCAATGTGGGTTCAGAAAAAGAGAGAAAAGAAATCAGGATTGGGGCACTGCTCGGTACAACTGCCAAAGAGAGTTTGACAAAGCTTCTCAAAGAATTTCCTGATGTATTCGCTTGGTCCTATCAAGATATGCCAGGGTTGGATACCAGCATCGTGGAACATCATTTACCGTTAAGATTGGAATGTCCGCCAGTAAAACAGAGGTTGAGACGGACTCACCCAAACATGGCCATTAAAATCAAAGAGGAGGTACAGAAACAGATTGACGCGGGTTTCCTCGCCACATCAGAATATCCTCAATGGTTAGCCAACATCGTACCCGTTCCTAAAAAGGACGGAAAAGTCAGTATGTGTGTCGACTACGGGGATTTAAACAAGGCTAGTCCAAAGGACGACTTCTCCTTGCCATAAATTGACATGCAGGTGGACAGTACAACAAAGTTCAAAGTTTTCTCCTTCATGGATGGATTCTCGGGCTATAATTAGATCAAAATTGCGCCGAAAGACATGGAGAAAACTCCGTTCATTACCCCATGGGGTACCTTTTGTTACAAGGTGATGCTGTTCGGTTTGAAGAACGTCGGGGAAGCCTATCAAAGGGCCATGACTACTCTGTTTCATGACATGATACACAAGGAGATTGAGGTATATGTCGATGATATGATTGCAAAATCTAAGACAGAAGAGGAGCATGTGACCCACCTGTCAAAACTATTCGAGCGTTTGAGAAAGTACAAACTCCGCTTGAATCCCAACAAATGCACCTTCGGTGTCCGTTCAGGGAAACTTTTAGGGTTCATCGTCAGCCAGAAAGGAATTGAGGTTGATCCTGACAAGGTCAAGGCCATTCGAGAAATGCCTTCTCCGAAAACTGAAAAACAAGTCAAAGGATTCCTAGGACGTTTGAACTATAACTCTAGATTCATATTCCTCATGACTGCGACATGCGCGCCGATTTTCAAGTTACTCAAAAAGAACCAGGACTGCGTTTGGACAGGAGACTATCAAACCACCTTCAACAGTATCAAGGAATACTTGTTAAACCCTTCCATTCTATCACCTCCAGTGGAAGGAAGACCACTAATCATTTATTTAACAGTCCTAGAGGAGTCGATGGGTTATGTGCTTGGCCAACAAGACGAAACCAAAAGGAAAGAGTCTGCCATCTACTATCTAAGCAAGAAATTCACCGACTGCGAGACTCGGTACACGATGCTTGAGAAAACTTGTTGTGCTTTTGCTTGGGCCGCCAAACTTCTTCGCCAGTACATGATTCGTCACACTACTTGGTTGGTCTCCAAGATGGATCCAATCAAGTACATCTTTGAAAAGCCTGCTCTCACGGGAAGGATTGCCCGTTGGCAGATGTTGTTATCAGAATATTACATAGAGTACCATGCTCAAAAAGCCATAAAAGGAAGTATTTTAGCCGATCATTTGGCTCATCAACTGATTTAAGATCAAGAATCAATCGGGTTCGACTTCCCAGACGAAGATGTCATGTATTTGAAAATGAAAGACTGCATGAACCGCTACCCGGTGAAGGGCCAGAACCAGGTTCCCAATGGGGACTTATCTTTGATGGAGCTGTCAATAATTATGGAAACGGAATTGGGGCAATCATTGTTACCCCTTAGGGTACCCACATTCCTTTCACTGCCAGAATTACATTCAAGTGTACGAACAACGAGGCCGAATACGAAGCTTGTATTATGGGGCTCAAAGAAGCGATCGACTTAAGGATCAAGAACTTGGATGTATATGGCGACTCAACCCTGCTTATCAATCAGATTAAAGGAGATTAGAACACAGACCAATCAGGATTGATTCCTTACAAAGACTACGCAAGAAGGTTGTTACCCTTCTTCAACAGAATCGAGTTTCATCACATCCCTCGTGAAGAGAATCACATGGCTGATGCCTTAGCCACTCTCTCTTCCATGATTAGTGTAGGTCAATGGAATGACATACCTAAGATCGACATAATGCGCCTTGAACGGCCCGCTTACATCTTCGCGATCGAAGCAGTCATAGACGACAAACCTTGGTATCACGATATCAAATGCTTCCTTCAGAAACAAGAGTACCCACCTGGGGCACTAAGGAAGGATAGAAAAACCCTCAGAAGGCTAGCAGGCAGTTTCTTTCTAAGTGGTGATACACTCTATAAGAGGAACTTTGACATGGTCTTGCTTCGATGCGTCGACAGACCAGAAGCAGACATGCTGATGAAAGAAATTCATGAAGGATCCTTTGGCACGCATTCCAACGGACACACAATGGGAGAAAAATTTTAAGAGCAGGGTACTACTGGTTGACCATGTAGTCCGACTACTACAAGTACATGAGGAGGTGTCCCAAGTGTCAGATATACTCCGACAAAATCCATGTACCGCCATCGACTCTAAAAGTTCTCTCCTCCCCGTGGCCTTTTTGCATATGGGGAATCGACATGATTGGCATGATTGAACCTAAGGATTCAAACGGACATCGGTTCATTCTGGTAGCCATTGACTACTTTACCAAGTGGGTCGAAGCAGCGTCATACGCCAATGTAACCCGACAAGTGGTGGTCCGATTTATAAAAAACAATCTCATCTTCCGTTATGGTGTTCCGAGCCAGATCATTACTGATAATGGATCTAACTTGAATAATAAGATGATGAAAGAGTTGTACGCTGAGTTCAAGATTGAACACCATAACTCGTTTCCCTACCGACTTAAGATGAACGGAGCGGTAGAAGCGGCTAACAAGAACATCAAGAAGATCGTTCAAAAGATGGTTATAACCTATAAAGACTGGCATAAGATGCTACCCTTTGCCCTTCACGGTTATTGCACATTTGTCTGCACTTCAACAGGGGCTACCCCTTTCTCTCTAGTATATGGCATGGAAGCAGTGCTCCCCATAGAAGTAGAGATCCCATCAATCCCGGTATCGATGGAAGCTAAGCTTACAGAGGCTGAATGGTGTCAAAGTCGACACAACGAACTAAACCTGATAGAAGAAAAGAGAATAACGGAACTATGCGACGGTCAGTTGTATCAGCAAAGAATGAAGAGGGTGTTTGATAAAAAGGTCTGACCTCGCATCTTCAGGAAAGGAGACCTTGTGCTCAAGAAAATACAATCGTTTCTCACTTATTCTCGGGGCAAATGGACTCTGAATTATTACGGCCCCTATGTGGTCAAGAAAGCTTTCTCATACGGTGCCTTGAGACTTGCAACCATGGACGGAGAGGAATTTTCCTACCCCACGAATGTTGATGTAGTCAAGAAATACTTCGCCTAAAAAAAACGTCTCGGTGGATTGAAAACCCGAAAGGGCGGCCCAGACAAAAATTAGAGACATGATCAAAAAACATCCTGGTGGATTGGAAATCATCACAGTACAATCCAAGAAAAAATTAGGGATAATGTCAAGTAACTATGTCCAACAGAGGAGAGTCCCTCAGCAGCAGTTACGTCCTCCGTCAGAAAACTCTAGTCAGGGTCATCTTCGACAGAAGCTCAGGATGCCCAGAATTAAAAGTTGGTAGAAGGATAATGGTCGTTATGTTTCAACGTAGCCCTTTTCCCTGTAAATTACCATTTTCTAACTTTGTAAATACTCTTTGGATTCACACGCTTGGCTGTTTTCCATCCTATCAATAAAATTTGAGCCCTAGTGCTTTTGTTTGCCATTCTTGTTTGTTTTAGCCTTACATAACGACATTTTAACATGATTAACGATTCTTGAAATAAAATAAAAATGAATTTACTTGTTAAAACATTTCTGCTTTTAAAATAAAGATGGCAATTTCTTTTGACTTTTGAACATCGAAAGAACATCGATCGCTCCTCCGGAAGTAGTCGAGCTTCAAAGTGCAGAATCAAAGTACTCCATCTAAACTAGTACGCCTGAATGAAGGATCAATTGTATCAGATGTGATTTTCCCATCTGATATCCTCGGCCGAGTTCTTATCTCCTAAGCCCGACCAACGGTATTCCCCGCAAGGACTATCTCTCCTAAGCAAGGTAGAATTGCTACTTTTTGATCAACGGTACGTCTTCGCCCCGCGATGGCCGAGTATCCCGTCATGTTCATCCATTAGTCTGTATGTCGCGTCAATTTTGTCCGCATATATATACATACATCGTGCATTTTATTTGCATTCGCATTCATGTTGCGTCACTATCACTCTAGTCGGTCTTATCCCCTAGTGATAAAAATCCCCTCAATCGAGTTGTCAGTTCTTTCCTCGTCAAGAAATGTTGCGTCTGAACAATCTCTCCTCCAGTTTATGGTTGGATTGAAGTTGGCTCCCTTGGCCACTTTGATAGCTTGAACCTCTAAAAGGCCAGAGAAACGTTCAACAAACATCACTCTTCGCCATTGAAGATGATATCCTTGCTTTCCCAGATTAAGGAAAATCCCCAGAGAAAGCCTCTTAATCAAGAGATTCGGCGGTACGACAGTTTTTCTCCGAAAAACCACTGATGAAAAGGTCATTGGCACCTCAAAATTGGATCCCATCATATGGCATTTATCCAGGAAGATCCCGAAAAAAGTATGATGTAAGACCCCAAGCGGAAGCAGTCTCTCAAGAAAATCGCTTTCCCCAGTAAAAACAAATGGCATCTCCAACAAAGAAGGTTGTACACCTCTACAACCCAGACGAATTGGTTCCCCAGCAAGTCTGACGTCAAAACTTTTTCCGTCAAATGGCATCTCCCCAGGAAAATTCGGTGAGAAGTTTGAGGAAAACCGCTACGAATAGCGTCCCTTGTCAATAGAGTTTATTGACAAAAGAAACTAAGACCGGTTCCTTGGTAGGAAACCAGGATCGAGGGGAAGTTTATATCAGAAACTAAGACCAGTTCCTTGGTAGGAAACCAGGATCGAGGGGAAGTTTATATCAGAAACTAAGACCAGTTCCTTGGTAGGAAACCAGTATCGAGGGGAAGTTTACTACAGAAAGTTAGACCAGTTCCTTGGTAGGAAACCAAGAACGAGGGGAAGTTTATTTCAGCAACTAAGACCAGTTCCTTGGTAGGAAACCAGGATCGAGGGGAAGTTTTACCTTTTCTAAGCATCATTGCTTAGCAAAAGAAGAAGGATGTATGAACCGCCATTCTTAACCACCACCAAAATTTCGGATATTCCGATATTTAATCCTCTTGCACCCCGAATGCTCGAATACCTTCGCCATTAGCACCTTCAGGTCCAAGAAGATTAAATAGAGGCATCTGTCATACCCTAAATTTTGACCACTAAGAATTCCCATTATTGTGAAAATCATCATCATAATATGGATGAACCATCATGCCTCATCAATCTCCTCAAGGAATTGTTGAGCATTCACTACTATAAAAAATTAGGGTTTCAAGCCCTCTCAGAGCTTTTAGACAAAGGATCAATAAAAAAAGGACATGATCTTCAACTTGTCTAGCCTCTCAAATATCCACAATGGATTAAAAGAGGACTCCTATAGCAAGGATTAAGCACAAGGCTGCTCCCTTCTAGATGGATCAAACCTCAAGATCGCCAGTGTCACCAAATTAGGGTTTTTGGTCGACCAGGGCCTCCAGATGGAAATTTTCCTCTGGGCATAAGCCAATGCTTCAAAGCATATCCTAATATGCTCCATGGAACCTCATGGACCCAATCATCAAGTCAATTTAACCTCAGGGGATGCATACATAAAAAATCAAGAATTAGGGTTTCTTGACCTAATTCACCCCTAAGTTGACTTTTGGGACAAATCATGAACCAAGGCCTCAAGACATGATTTGAGGGTCTCTAATATACCACATTGATCCATTTACAACAATGGATTGATCCAAGAAGCTTGGGCAACAAGTTTCAATTTCATCTGCACCACAATTAGGGTTTCGCGAGAAAAGTCAACTGTAACTTTGACTTTTGACCAGGACATGCTCCAAAGCCCTAAGACATGATTCAATACACCCTATAACACCCATGAAACATGTCCATCAAGTTTGATTTGGGTCAAGGACATGATTTCCTAAAGGATTGCACAGTTTGGAATTCATCTGACAAAAAGTCAACTGTGCACAAATATCAAACTTTGACTTTTTGAGATTTTTCATAAAAATGGTTTTTTAACCCTAAAATGATGTTAATGTGTGATTGGAATCATCATTCATCAAGAAAAATCAAGGAAAATGGGATAACTTGTAAAAGCGGTAACCATAAAAACTTAGAAAATTTTCTAGGTTATGAAATAAAGTGGCAAGGGTACCGACTTTGGAGGGTCATAACTCCTAAACCACAAGGCCATTTTCCCCATCCAAGGCTTGATTTGTAGTTCTCATTGCCCTCTACAAAAGCTAAAAACTGACCTATCTCTAAATTCCTCATGGATTTTGAGTTATGGAGTGACCAAAATCAAGAAAGGTCACTTTTTTCCAACACTTAGTGAAAATTTCACTAAGTCAGAATCTGGCTTCACTTTTTTCCAAATGTAGGGGGATTTTTCACTTGGATCCAAAAGGTATCAAAACCAAATATGATCAAACAATTGTTGTATCATATGAGGGCTTTCCAAAATGGCCAAGAACATCACCAAGTTCAATTTGAGCTAAGAGATATGGTAATGGCAAAATGCCTTGCTGAAAACTGCCAAGGCAAGGCAGAATTTTGAATTTTTGGTCGATTTGCCAAAATCAGCCAATTCCAAGCCTTGTCATCATCTTGGACACATCTGAGGATCAAATCTAAAGAGGAGAATCACTAAGCCAAGCCTCCAAAGTCCTTGGAACAAGAAGTAGCATGCCAAACCTAGAACTGCCTAAAAGAGGGACAAGACTCCAATTTTGGAATGGAGCATTCAATGGAAGCACCAAGGTGGCATAGACTGAGCTATTTGCAACTGAATTTAGTCAAGACTTATCCAAGATCCAGGGAACCAGCAGCCTGTGCCCTAACCTCTAGTCAATGGCTAGAGGAGACTTGGATTTTCATTTGCCAACATTGGCCAAACCTATTCTGCAGTTGCCATTCACTATTCCTTGCAAAACAAACTTGCTCTACTATAATTAAAGCTCAATTGTGATCAGTTTGAGTACACCAAAGCCATCAAACTGATGCTTTCCTCAAAATCTCCTTCTTCACTCCACTTTTGCCTTCTAAGGTAAGTCACTATCGGGTTTTGAGTTTGAGAGCTTTTCCAATCAAACCAATCACACACACACCTCATAAACATCATATAGAAGTGATCCAAACACTTAAACAACATCTGGAACACTGATTTCTCAGAATCACCAGCCAGTTGCTCAAGGTTTTAACCAAGTTGCAGCGGAGATGGCATGAAGTGATCCAGCCATTTCCAGTCAAGTCCAAGCATTCAAACACACTCCATAGGGTGTAGGGAAGCTGTTCAGATCATCACAACTCATTTGTAACACCTCCAACTCGAAAATCACATTGCACTTGCTGTCACGACCTAGAGGTAAGCCTAAACTTAGTCATCTCTTAATCTATGCATATTTCCTCGCACAATACTTTTGCCAAATGTTCATAATCATGCATGGAATGTTTCCCCTCAATTAATTGCTTTGTTTGAATCGTGCATCAAAATTCCCAGCCTTCATGCAAATTTTAGGGTTCTTGAGGTTTTGTCTTGATTTCTTATTCCATGTTAAAAATAAATGAAATTAAAGACCATAGACATGATCGTGAGGTTGAGACGAGCAGATTGGTATGTGGTTTGCATGATTCCATCAAGTATTCAGTGAGATTAGAGAGAAAATGCAAATCTGGGCAAAACCCAGAACACGCGTGTGTTCTTGGGTGTTCTTGGCGCCCTTTTTGAAAATTCAAATATTTGAATTTTGTGATTTTATTTAATTGATTCAAAAATTAAGTTCTCTCTGAGTTTTAATGATTTTGAGTTTATTCTTTTTTTAATAATTCACAAAAATGTTAAAATATTTTATTTTCCCAAAAAATCCCAAAAGTATTATTTATTTCATATAATTGATATTTTTGCAAAGAAGTAATATTTTAATTGTTTTTGACATTTAAAATCCTTTTTCCTTCTTGATTTTGCAAATTTTAATGGTTTCTAATCATTTTGTAGGTCAAAACTTGATTTATGAAACATTAATCCAAGATCCCAATTTGTTTTCCACTTGTTAAAATAATTTTGGTCATTTTAATTGAATTTTATTCAATTAAAATACATTTTGAAAACAAATTCAACCTTCACAAATCATTTTCAAACACTTTGAGCCTCTAATAGAGTGTAAGACCCAATCCCCTTGTACATAAAAACTTTGTGGGCCTCATTCATTGTGTAAGTCCCTCTGTACATTTTCAAAATAACGGCGCGATCATCGCCTTTTTAACAAAATCAACTGGGCCTCTCCTTGAGCTATAAGACCCATTCAAAACTCTTGGGCCTCTAATAGAGTGTAAGACCCAACCCCGACTTTTAACCAAAACCATTTTGGGCCTCAAATATTGTATAAGTCCCTCTGCGTTAAAAGAAAAATCTCGGCGCGATCGCCAGTTCAAAAAATCACCTGGACCTACCCTCGAGTAGTAAGACTTATTTCTTTTCTTAAAACACCTTTTGGGCCTCTAATAGAGTGTAAGACCCATTCCTTTGTACAGAAAACCTTTCTTGGGCCTCAGTCACTTGTATAAGTCCCTCTGTACAAATGCGAAACGACAGTGCAATCATTGATAAAACCCTGGGCCTCTCCTTGAGCTGTAAGCCCCAATCTGTCTTTTCAAAGCACTTTCTCCTTTGATTTTGAAATATACTGTTGTTTTCAACTTTTCTTTGTTGAACAAACTAACAATATAGCATGGAAGCTCTACAACCCAGTAAGTGTTTACCCACTTTTCATTTACCGCTTTCATATGTATATAACTGTATTGTGGGGCTGCTCACTGTAAGTCTCCTTTCATAAACTCATATCAACTGTGTAATAATAGTATAGATATTTAGAGTTTCCCCGGAAGCTACGTCTAGAACTAGGTAAAGCCCGTTGGTCACTCTTAAAAATAGACAAACTAGATCCCCAATAGGAGCACTTGATACAGTCTTCTCTTTGGCTGTCCTCCTTAGGAACTGTCAAGCGACTCTACTCCCCAGAGATAATCTTTTCTCCGTGAATGGCATCTCTTGAGTTTCTTCCAAATTCTTGAACTTTCCTGGCTTGATCTATTCTTGGTGAATAGTCTGTCTTGAATTTCTCGGGGTTTGGGAACCCACAGGCTTCTTAAAAGCATCGGCCTCCTCTTGGGCGTTGTACAAGGAACCGCAAGCTTCTTAAAAGCATCCCCGCCTCCTCTTGGGCGTTATACAAGGATGCGTCGGCTTCTTAGAAGTATTCACAGCCTCCTCTTAGGCTTCGTATAAATGATTTCTTCCTCCGGGAATGATAGCCTCCTCTTGGGCTTCGTACAAATTGTCCATCGGCTTCTTAAAAGTTTCCAGCCTCCTCTTGGGCTTCGTACAAATTGTCCCGACGACCTCCTAGAGGTATAGGAACATAAATTAGTCATCTTAATAGAACAGTCTTTCAAAGAGTCTAGACCCTACTGTTTCTTAACGCATAGTACAAAAGATAAGACCCGTAGACTCGGACAGTCTCAATACCCTTTGGATTTCCCATTTCCTTAAAGAACAGGAAATAACCCCGATCCTCTGATCAAATCCATGAGCACAACCTTACTCATATAAAAACTGATTTTCTCTTTGAACCAACTTACTGGTCACTCAACTGAAACAGTTACCATAGCCTCTGCCTCGGGCTTCATACGAGACACCAAAAGACTCTAATTGAGTCAATCCCTCTTTAGCCTCTATCTCGGGCATCGTACGAGATACAAAAAGGCTCTCTTGTTGAGCCAAAACTCTTTTAGCCTCCATCTTGGGCTTCGTTCGAGATACAAAAAGGCTCTCTTGTTGAGCCAAACCGTCTTAGCGTCTCTCTCAGGCTTCGTACGAGACACACAAAAACACCCTCTTGTTGGGCCAATAGCCTGCTCTTAGGCTTCGTATAAGGAAACCCCAGTTGAGACGATCAACCTTTTAGCATCAAAGTTGTGCCTCGTTCATAGTACACAAACATCAACAACTCCTTCATCTAATCGCTGTAAGCGGCAAGCCTCTGGATTATTTACATCCATGCCACTATCCCTCTTTTAGCATGAGAAATTCCTAAGGAAATATAGCATTGCTCTACACTGAGTTAAAGTCTTCTCCTCTAGGTTGGAAAGCCCATATAAAGGAAATTATGGCATTGCCGGATTCACTTATCCCGGTTAAAGTAATCCTCCTTTATAATCAGTCACCCAACAGTTGTGACTAAAAGACTCCTCTTTAGAGATGACAAATTCAGCTTCACATGTTGGGCTTTAAACAAGATACAAATAGACCCTTCAGCTTCATATCTTGGGCTTTGAACAAGATACAAACAAATCACCTTCAGCTTCATATCTTGGGCTTTGAACAGCTACATATCTTGGGCTTTGAACAAGATACAAACAAATCACCTTCAGCTTCACATCTTGGGCTTTGAACAAGATACAGATCACGTTTAGCTTCACGTCTTGGGCTTTGAACAAGACAACAAAGCACCATTTCCTCCCATAGTGTAGGAGGAACTACGATCGCTCTGATTTCCCTGTTTCGGTAAACGGGAATACGTAGGCATAAGATTGAAAGAAAAATCTTAGCGAGCACACTAATAAAAAAACCCAAAATCCCGTACCTTCATACATCCACCGAAAAGCATCAGTCCTAACCTCCCACCAATTGCCCAGCCACTATTTCAACAAAATAACTTAAGAGAGACCCTCAATCTCAATAGCATCTGTAAACTAACAGACTGCTGTTTAAATTCAGTATGCAAGCTGGGTTAGTTAGAGACATCTATTTCCCTTCCTTCCTCAGCTTCAATAAGATAAAAAATGAATCGAACTGTACTACCCCAAAAACGATAAGTGCTTCGCAACCACGTCCAAAACTTCGCACTACAGAAAGATGGCGACTTCACTGGGGACCTTACAAGATCTTGTTCTCTTCCCATCTCTTAAGTAGAAACCTTGAAAGTGGCGCCCACCGTGGGGCCTTTCTTTCTTTCTTTGGGAATTTCACTGAGATAGGACTTTTTGTTGACTTCACTAGGATCTTAGGTCAAAACCTTTAAATTGGGAAGATACCACAGATTGGCGCATCCGCCGGGGAGCCATTTTCTGTCTGGAACTTAGGATTCATAGCTCTTAAAAAGTCTAGGACATTAGGGCAAATATATATACTGCTTTTCCTAATTGATATACGTGTTTATTTTTCTGCTAATGGGAATGCGTGTGATGCCGCATGTGGAAAGATTGAGTATACACCTAGGAAAAACCCCTTTTAGTGGTGTGGAAGATATCGGAAATTGTTGTCACGGGATACCACCCTCTTCTGAGGACTCTTCGAAAAACACCACTTAGCACGGTTCCCGGCCCACTGGTGTTTTCTCGACAAGAGTTGATGATGATGAGAGACAGGTACAAAAATCACTAGTAAACCTTTGGGATGGGTAGAGCCTTGACTCCATGACAATGACCCTTTGACCCCATGTGTTTTCTATGTTTTTGTGTGCTGCATTCATGCATTCATTTAAAAAACATTAAAACAAAGATAAATTTTCTCTTCTAGTCTCTCTTTTTCAAATTAAACTAAGACTGTGATTGCAAATGTCAGAGAAAAAGATTGCGCTAATGGATTTTGGTAGGAGGAGAACTCATAAGTATACCTTCAAGGTTCCAAAACTAGAGGATTTAAGAGGTTTGGCGAGAATGGTCACAAACCATGAGGCTTTCAGAGCCAAGTACGGAGGGCTATTATCTCTATTAAGGGTCCATGTGATTGAGGGAATCCTGGAGGCACTCATTCAGTTTTACGATCCGGTTTATCACTGTTTTACATTCCTGGATTATCAGCTCGCACTGACGCTGGAGGAATATTCTCATCTGATCGATTTACACATCACTGATCGAGCTCCGTTTTCTGGACTGGAAGAAATTCCAAAGGATCAGACCATTGCAAGAGCAATTTATTTGGACGAGTCAGAGGTCAGGACTCACATGACCACTAAAGGTGGCATACAAGGTTTGCCAGCCCAGTTCTTGACAAAGAAGGCTCTATACTTCGCTAGTATAGGGAACGGGCCGCTTTTGAAAGCATCTTTGTTTTACTCACCTACGGGTTATTTCTGTTGCCCAACATTAATAACTTCGTTGATATAAACTCCATTAAGGTTTTTCTCATTGGAAACCCTGTGCCGACTTTACTCGCAGATGCGTATCATTCTGTACACTTAGGGAATTTGTACAGCGGAGGGGAGATCACATGCTGTGTACCTCTGCTATACAAATGGTTTATTTCCCATCTGCCTAAGTCTGCTGCTTTTTGGGATCACAAGAGCACCTTACGCTGGTCGCAGAAAATCATGTCTCTCACCAACTCTGATATAGATTGGTGTAATAGGATTTATGATGGAATCAGGATCATTGACCGTTGTGGAAACTTCCCCAACGTACCCTTTATAGGAATTAAGGGAGGAATCAACTACCATCCAATTCTCGTTCGTCGTCAATTTGGATACCCGATGAGGCACGTCCCATAGAATGCTCATCTGGAATGTCTTTTCTTCGAGGAAGGAGAAAGTGACAGAGCGCTAAAGACGGAAATAGTGCATGCTTGGAAACATGTTCATAAGAAAGGACGGGAGTCTCTAGGAAAACCGGACTGTGTCTTGGTGGAGCCTTATCTCCACTGGGTACAAACTAGAGCTCTCAAGCTAAAGATTCCTTATCCTCGTCACGGAGTTCTTCTGCCAAGGGAATCTGTCATGTACTTCATGATTGATACGGAAAAACTTCAGGTTACTCTCAACAAAGTTCAATGGGAGAGGAGGTCTTGGAAGAACAAATACCGCATTCTCAATGTAGAGTGTATCAAAATACAATAATTACTGAAAGATAAGGATGCTCTGATTGAGATTTTGGAGCAGCATGCTGTAGAGAATCAGGATGACCAAAGGAATGACAACCCGACAACGGCCGAAGAGCCCCGGTCCAAGAAGAGGAAAGTACCAGAATCAACACCTGAGCTCTCCTCAGAGAGGACTCGGGACCCATTAGCTTAGGTTTCTGTTTCCGCACCTTGTAATTTACTGTATTTCCGTTTCCGCAATTTTTGAATTCAATAAAACGGGGTTTCCCCCACTGTTTGATATCTGCAATCTAATTGTCGAAGTTTATTTTGATTAAACCAAAAAACAATTATTATAATCATTGCATTCATCATTCTCCCGTAACGTATTCTTCTTACCTATGAATCTCACGTTTGTGTCTCGGTTCTAGAGTCAAACTGTCTCATTCGTACAATACTCGAGCCAATCGTCAGAAAAAGATGGATGATCTCGAGGAAGAGAACAGAGAGTTGAAGGAAGAGATCGACACTCTGAGAGAAGATGTGAGAAAGCTTCTTAACGACATGCAAGCCATGGCAGAAGCTCAGCTACAATGCCCATAGTGGAGAAGTATGATCCTAGGTATCAAATGCCGAAAGATCGTCCCTGGGGCATCCCTGTTAATTATATCCCGGAAGGATATGTTCCACAGATCACTAAAGATTAGGGAATCATAGCAGAAGCCGCTGGGCCTGAAGGTTACAAACTTCAGGAAAACGAAGATGCCAGAGGCATACTGAGGACTCCTGAAGGTTACAAACTTCGGGAAACGCCAAGATTCACCGCCGTAGTAACGGTACCACCCCCTGTGGTACACACTGTCCCGGAAGGACATATTCCATAGATACCTTCTGGTAGGAAGGAAACTATGTTTGATAGAAAGGACGATTTACAGAAACAGTTCCTGGAAATGCAGAAGGAACTGCAAGCCATTCGTGGTCAGGATTTATTTGGAAAGGACGCCGCAGAACTTTGTCTGGTCCCCATTGTGAAAGTCCCGTACAAATTCCAAGTGCCCGACTTTGAAAAATATAAGCGTAACTCTTGCCCTCAGATCCACTTAGTGATGTACGCTCGGCGAATGTCAGCTCAGTCAGAGAACCAGGACTTGCTAATTCACTACTTTCTGGATAGTTTAACCGGTGTCGCGTTAAAATGTTACATGGGATTAAACCGCGCTACGATCAGCACATTCAGAGATCTAGACACTGCCATCGTCCAACAATACAAATACAATTTGGAAATGGCACCAGACAGAGATCAGCTCAGATCGATGTCACAAAAGGATAAGGAAACCTTTAAGGAATACGCTCAGAGATGGCGTGAGATCGCCGCTCAAATTTGTCCACCTCTTGAGGAAAAAGAGATGACAAATATCTTCTTAAAGACCTTAAGCTCATTTTACTATGACAGAATGGTTACCAGTGCGCCCAGTGACTTCACCGAAATGGTCAGTATGGGAGTTCGTCTTGAGGAAGTCGTCCGAGAAGGACGTTTAGTAAAAGACGCTGGATCATCAAGTAGTACAAAACGATACGGTAGTGCTCTCCCTAAGAAAAAAGAGCAAGATATTGGGAATATATCTCTCGAAAAGCAAAGGAGACGTTATCAGCCAGTAGCAACTGTGACTCCTGCAATCAACCCTACGCCTGTTTCTACGTATCAACCTCAGGTTGCGCAGAGCCAACCTAGTCAACAGCAAAGGACACAACAGTCTCTTCAGCAGGCTCGTCCTCAATACAACAACAACCGTACAATGCGGCCACAAGGATTTTGATCCTATACCCGTATCGTACGCAGAACTATTTTCGTTACTACTGGCCAAGGGGCACATCCAAACTAAGTCCCCTCTCATGGTACCGGAACATCCGTCTTTTTGGTTTATGGTGGACCAGACATGCCCTTATCATCAAGGAGGACCAGGGCACAACATAGAGAATTGTCTTAATTTCAAATCCGACGTGCAAAAGCTTGTTAGCAGCGGGGTCTTATCTTCTAAAGATACGAATCCGAATGTTCTCACAAACCCGCTGCCTCAACATGAGAAAGCTGCAGTCAACCTGATAGAGGGAGAGTCTAACAATGTCTATCAAATTCACGATGTACTCTTGTTGAGGACTAATTTGGTCAAGATGCATTGTAGATAGAGCGGATATGGCCATGTGCCACCTCATAATTCTGATCAATGTGATGTCTGCTGTAAAAATAATCAAGGATGTTCTGTGGTGCAATCATCTCTACAGGAACAAATGGATCTCGGATGGATCCAAGAGCACCGAGTTCGTGGAGTTAACATCGTCTATACGAATTCCAACGTCATTCAAAACCACGACATCCATGCGATGAATGTCAACATGGTGGCAATGCACTCAAGGCAAAGCCAGTATTATAATCTGCGACGACACGATTACAGTTCTTGTCTGACCTGCTCAGTAAACAAACAGGGATGCTCTTTCATACAGGAGGCCCTCCAGCGTCAGATGGATCTTGGATGGATCCAAGACTACCATGATAGGAATCCTTATCAGATCAACATGATTCAGATCTTCGATATTCGCTTACTGAATACCAACCTGGAAGAGTTACATGCTGAGCAGGTCTGACTCGGGTTCCTAACATCACATGACTATCAAAGCTGTAAAGCAGATTGCGAAAAGAATCAAGGTTGTGCCCTTGTCCAGGAGGCACTTCAGCACTTGTTAAATCACTAGTGGATGCTCATATCCGGGCTCCGGACCCATCAGCTGGACGCCGAACTACCTTACTGATCAAATTGAGGATGTTGTCGTAATCTCTGATCATCAGAGAACTAGGGATGTTTCCGCCATCATTCCTCTACTTGACAAATCCATAGTTCCCAACCGGGAACGGATCGAGATTACGTACGATGGTCAGAAAAACCAGAAGGTTCCCATAGTCATCTATCTGCCGGGACCACTACCATATGGATCAACTAAGGCAATCCCTTTCAAATACGGTGCAACTATAATTGAAAATGGAAAGGAAGTTCCATTACCCTCTGTCATAAATATTGCATACATCAGTCGTGTAACACGAAGTGGTAGAATCTTCAACTGAGGAGTTAGAGAGTCCAACAAAGAAAAGGAACTTTAGACGGAACTTTCCGATCCACAAGTCGGTCAATCCAGTGGTCCCAACCTTTCGAAAAATGATGATGAGATGCTGAAGCTCATCCAAAGGAGTGAATACAACATTGTTGATCAACTGTTATAGACTCCTTCAAAGATCTCAGTATTATCACTGTTACTAAGTTCAGAAGCGTACAGGGAGGCTCTACAGAAAGTCTTGGAGCAGGCCTTCATGGAACAGGATGTAACAATCAGACAGTTCGATAGCATTGTCTCTAACATCACTTCCTGCAAAAATTTGGGATTTAGTGATGAGGAATTACCTGAAGAGGGTCTCCGTCATAACATGGCGCTCAATATTACAGTCAACTGCCAGGACGATGCTTTAGCCAGCGTACTGGTTGACACAGGGTCAGCCCTGAATGTTATGCCGAAGTCAACTTTGATGCAATTATCATTCAAAGGCCCTCCGATGAGAACCAGCGAGGTCGTCGTCAAAGCGTTCAACGGATCCAAAAAAATGGTTATCGGCGAAGTTGATCTTCCCATAACTTTTGGTCCTCACACTTTTCAAGTCACTTTCTAGGTCATGGACATTCGGGCAACGTACAATTATTTATTAGGAAGACCTTGGATACATCAGGCTGGGGCAGTCACCTCGACCCTTCACCAAAAGTTAAAGTTCGTCCAGAACAGTCAACTCGTCACAGTCTGTGGGGAACAGGCTTTGCTCGTAAGTAATTTATCGTCATCCACTTATGTGAAACCAGAAGGGATAATCGAAACCCAGTTTTAAACGCTTTCATTACACAATGGCGATCAATCAGAAGGAGGAACTTCGATTTCCTCATACAAAGATGCTATTAAAGCGGTCGAGAGTGCCAGTACAACAGGATGGGGACAACTTGTCCTCCCTACTGACAATAAAACAAAGAAGGGTCTTGGTTTTTTTGCAACCTGTACCCAGACAGCTGCCAACGATGAAAGTCTCCATCCCATTAAGAACTTCTTCCACAGTGGAGGTTTCCTTCACCCAATGCCTCAGGCAGTCCATGCTATCAATGAGGAGGATTCCTCCGATATGGTGGAAGAATGGAAGTCATATCTCAATGAGGACGGTTATATGTCTCAGGAAGAGGTGCCTACGCCATTTTGCTATCCCGCACAGAGTCCGAGATTTATACCCAGGTCAGACGTTGAAATGATATATGGAGATTGTGATCCAGAAGGATGTTGTGCTCCACCAAATTCAATAGAGGAAGACACTCCAATGAAGGACATTTTTTACCACACTTACTATGGCCCGATGGATGGTCTGCCGATGCGGCAACCATATCCAGGAAACTTAGGGCAAGAAAGTCAGCCGAACAATGAAAATCAGCTGAGCATCATTGAACAGAATACCTATGTCCCCACCATGTCATGGCATCAACACCCAGGTTATCCTGAAAGTACCCAGTACGACGATGAACTCGCAATGTTTGCAGGACTAGAATTCATTAACTATGCTTTTCCCGAGGTCAACGTCATCGAGAGGGATGACTCCTCTAGTTCCAAAGAAGTGTGGGACACCTTGGGACAACCAAGTGGAAAATTTGACTACATGTTCAAGTACACCGCTCCTGAAAGCTCTCGTATCAGGCTCGAAGACATCCAGCCAACTGGATGGGGAGATACAGCTGAGAGTGCAAATACTACGCAAAATACAACTGAGGAATCCTCCTACGATAACTCTGCCTGGGAGACAGATTCCAATGATACTGCCCCACCAGAAATCAACATTATTTCTGAAGCCAAATCAAGGAAGGTGCCAGAGTTTGTGATTCACCGAGGAGTTCGCTGCCAATGGGTTGCTGTCGATGTTCCGAAGATTGTTCATAAGTCAAAGTAATTGCCGTCTTTAACCTTTCACCCTGCCCAGGTGAAATGGATGTTTTGATAGGGCTCGCTTTCTGTAAATTTTCCCTCTTCGCTTCGCCCAAAGTGACATAGTTTTGTTTTATAGGGCTATAGTTTCAAGAATCGACTTGTTCATTAATAAAATAATGTCGTTCTGTAATCTCCGCATTAATTGTTGTTTTATCTTTTCGTTTTTCATAAAATGGTAATCCTAGAAAAAAGAATAATTCATATAAAAATAAGCAGTAAAAATAAATACACTGCACACACTTGCATTCTCTCTATCTCTTCTAAACACAAATCATCATGTTATGCAGATTGCTTGTTTTAAACCCTGTTGAAACATACGATCTGATGCCTTCTCCCAACAGTGAGTTCCCGGTATTTGAGGCTGAAGAAGAAGAAGACAACGAAATTCTAGAGGAGTTCGCCCAATTACTCAGACAGGAGGAAAGGTTCATTGAACTTACAAAGAGCCATTGGAAATGATCAATGTGGGTTCAGAAAAAGAGAGAAAGGAAATCGGGATTAGGGCACTGCTCGGTCCAACTGCCAAAGAGAGTTTGACAAAGCTTCTCAAAGAATTTCCCGATGTATTCGCTTGGTCCTATCAGGATATGCCAGGGTTGGATACCAGCATTGTGGAACATCATTTACCGTTAAGATTGGAATGTCCGCCAGTAAAACAGAGGTTGAGACGGACTCACCCAGACATGGCCATTAAAATCAAAGAGGAGGTACAAAAACAGATTGATGCGGGTTTCCTCGCCACATCAGAATATCCTCAATGGTTAGCCGACATCGTACCCGTTTTGAAAAAGGACGGAAAAGTCAGAATGTGTGTCGACTATAGGGATTTAAACAAGGCTAGTCCAAAGGACGACTTCTATAACACCCCATTTTCCCATTGATGAAAAATACATAAAATTCTATGAAAATAATCAGAGTTTTTACACCAAAATAAAGTAGGATGCCACATTCAAGAAAACAACATCAAAACTCCTTTTTATTGAATGAAATAAACGGCGGAAAATAATTTATTTATTTATTTCACGGCCACATGCCAACAACTCAAGAAAACTCCACATACCATCGTGGTTCACCATAAATTCATCAAAATAAAGATACGTAACAAAAACAATAACAAATAACAAATAACTGAAATCCCCATAAAATCCCGTGTTACGTATCAGAGCGACTCCTACGACTCGAACAAGCAACACGTACTCCAGCAACCTAAGTACCTGGATTATCTGAACTTCCGAAGAAGCACAGACACAACAACAACAAAGGGGTGAGAATCACATTTAATATTAAACGGTGAATAAATACATGATAAGAGTAGTATCCACGCACAATCATGCAATCAAGACCCACTGGTCACTAAGCATCACTATACAACACACATCCAACAACAAAATGCAATGCGACACAACTATGGACACAATGCATGTGGTACCAACATCATGGTTCATTCAATCGAACCCTGATAGATCACATACAGCCCTACTTCGCAATGATTTATCCCCACCATTCTTCATATCGAAGTACGGATGAATCACATACACTCCTCCTGAGCAATGATTCATCCCACCAACACCATGAAATGCATGACACAATATGCATATAAAACACACGTACGGTAACATATACATACATGTTCACGATCCTCCTGATCACACCTAAATTACACACCAATATCCAACACCATACATTTAGTTCACACAACACAAATCGATTACTAATTAATTAATTAATTCCCTAAAATTATTAAATTAATTATTTTCCTCTCCAATTTTATATTTCTCAAGGTCTGGCATCTATTCCCAACTCTCAAACCAAAAGAAACCGATTCAGACGCGAAAACGGGAAAGAAATCGCGAAACGGAAAAATTTTGCACTCACGCTGGCCATACGCGTATTGTCCTGGGCCATACGCGTATTACCCAATCCTCTCGCCCATTCCTACGCATACCAGACGCGTAAGGCGTCCTGCCTCGCCCCACCATACGCGTACTGACCAGCTTCATACGCGTATGGGCAGAGACCCATTTTTCCTCCAAAATCCAACTTCCAAATTTGCTTACGCGTACGGCTACTCCCATACGCGTATTCCCTTGCCACCATACGCGTACCCTTACGCGTATGGGAAGAGGGCCGTGTCAATTCTTCCTTTTGGCCTCCCCTTACGCGTAATGGCCCTTGCCCTGCCCAGCCCATACGCGTATCACCCCACCCCATACGAGTACGGCCAGATCTATTACCCAAATTAACCATTCCCACACCAGACTGAGTTTTGCTACGAAATCTTCACTTCTTCACTCCAAAACAGTCCTAAAATTAGTTCTTCATCAATTTTAGGTACTACAAATCATCCTACATCTTTCTCTTAACCTTACTAAATCATTTTTGGTCTAAATTCGTTCATTAAACCTGAATCACAACTAATTCTGCAACATTCACATTTCAAGCAACAATAACACATCAAAATGCAGACAAAATCAGTAGTTCAACACGTAATGTTCATCATAGATTCACATATACATGTCACAATCATATAACAGCATACATTTAACGAATTCCTACGGGGTTAAGGACTCCCCACTACCCTCACATGATAAATTCACCAATATTAAACCCGTTCTCCCCCCCTTACCTCGAAGTCTTGATTAATTTATGCGAAAATCTGATGGAGATCTTAGCCCTAGCACACCCTTGTTTTTCCTCTCCTTAGCTTTTTTTCTTTTCTATCTCTAAAATTCCGATTATGCTAAATCCCTACCAATTTTCACTAATTAATCTCTAATTACCAAACTGCCCTCGTTAATTCTATTATCCTATTATTTACTTAATTATATCAGATTTTATTTTACTAAATAATAATAATAACCATAATAATAATAATAATAATAATAATAATAATAATAATTCCACATTACTAACATTACCCCCTACGCACTCAGACACACACCCCAAACACGGTCAACAATTAAAATAAAACCAAACGATTAAATAATTAAAAATGGGGTGTTACAACTCTCCCCCACTTAAATTATTTTCGTCCTCGAAAATGTACCTGATGGAAACAGTTTTGGATACGACTCCCGAATCCTGCTCTCCAATTCCCAGGTCACACTTCCACCAGCAGCTCCTCCCCAAGCTACTCTCACCAGAGGTATCTCCTTTCCTCTGAGTTGCTTCATCTTGCGATCCTCAATCCTTAAAGGCATCGTCTCCACTGTATGATTCTCCCTGATTTGTACTTCATCCCTCTGAATAACATGAGACGGATCTGAAACATACTTCCGAAGTTGCGACACGTGAAACACATCATGCAAGTTCGAAAGTTCCGGTGGCAACACCACTCTGTAAGCAACTGCACCAACTCTCTGCAAGATCTGATACGGTCCAATAAACTTAGGGTCCAACTTCTTCGATTTTAATGCACGTCCCACACCGGTCACTGGGTTAACTCTCAGGAACATATGATCACCTTCATTGAATTCCAAATCTTTCTTCCGATTATCATGATAACTTTTTTGCCTACTCTGAGACGCCTTCATCTTTTCACGAATCATTTGAATCGTCTTAGTAATCTGTTGCACAATTTCTGGTCCAAGCACCACATTCTCACCTGTTTCATACCAACACAGAGGTGTCCTACACCTCCTACCATACAAAGCTTCGAAAGGCGCCATTCCAATGCTAGAGTGGTGACTGTTATTATACGTGAACTCAATCAATGGCAAATGAGTATCCCACGCACCACCTTTCTCCAACACACAGGCTCTCAGCAAATCTTCCAACGATTGGATAGTCCTCTCAGACTGACCATCGGTCTGTTGATGATAAGTCGAGCTCAACTTCAACTTAGAACCCAAGGCTTCCTGCAGACTCCTCCAAAATTCTGAAGTAAACCTCGGATCTCTATCTGATACTATGCTCGACAGAACACCATGCAGCTTCACAATTATTCTGATATAAATCTCCACCAGCTTCGATAATGGAAAACTGATGTTAATTGGTATAAAATGTGCGGACTTCGTAACTTGATCCACCACTACCCAAATAACATCAAAGCCCCTCGCCGTATTCGGTAAACCAGTCACAAAATCCATAGCAATACTGTCCCATTTCCATTCAGGAATCTCTAACGGTTGCATCAATCCCAAAGGCTTCTGGTGCTCTACTTTTGACTTCTGACATGTCAAACAAGCATAGACAAACTGGGCTATGTCCCTCTTCATACCGGACCACCAAAACAACTTCTTCAAATCATGGTAAATCTTTGTAGCTCCCGGATGAATACTCAAGCTACTCCGATGACTTTCTTCCAAGATTTCCTTTTTCAATTCCTCATTATCCAGTACACAAATTCTACCCCGGAATCTCAACACACCAACATTATCTACTTTGAAGTCACTATCAGGATCATCTCCTCCTGTAGGCATCAAGTCCACTAATTTCACATCCATTTTATGATTTTCCTTAATTACATCCAAAAAGTCATTATTCACTTTCAGCATACCCAATCTGATACTTCCCGGTGTAGTTTCACAAACCATACTCAAATCCCTAAACTGTTCAATCAATTCCATTTCCTTCACCATTAACGCAGGCATATGGATTGTCTTCCGACTCAGAGCATCTTCCACAACATTAGCTTTTCCCGGATGGTAATTCAAATTAAAATCATAGTCTTTCAAGAACTCCAACCATCTTCTCTGCCTCATATTCAACTCCTTCTGATCGAATAGATACTTCAGACTCTTGTGATCACTGAATACTTCAAATCTTGATCCATATAATTAATGTCGCCAAATTTTTAACACGAATACCACTGCAGGTAATTCAAGATCATGAGTAGGATAGTTCCTCTCATGCACCCTCAATTGTCGTGAAGCATAAGCCACTACTTTGCCGTCTTGCATCAACACACCGCCTAATCCCATCTTAGATGCATCACAATACACAACGAAAGAATCATTTGGACTTGGTAAAATTAACACTGGTGCTTTAGTCAACTTCTTCTTCAGTTCCTCAAAACTCTCCTCACAGGCAGCATCCCAGACAAAAGCTTGATTCTTCCTGGTCAACTGAGTCAATGGCAACGCCAATTTAGAAAACCCTTCAATGAATCTTCTATAGTAACCTGCCAACCCCAAAAAGCTTCTAATCTCCGTTGCTGTCTTCAGAGCATCCCATTGAAGTACTGTGCTTACTTTAGATGGATCCACTGCTATACTATCACCAGAAATAATATGACCCAAGAAACTCACAGTCTTCAACCAGAACTCACACTTCAAGAACTTTGCAAACAATTTATTATCTTTTAACACCTGCAATGCAATTCTCAAGTGACCTGCATGTTCTTCGTCAGACTTAGAATAAATCAGTATATCATCAATAAATACCACGATAAACTGATCCAGATAAGAGTGGAAAATACGATTCATATATTCCATAAATACACCCAGCGCATTAGACACTCCGAAAGGCATCACTGCATATTTGTAATGTCCATAGCGAGTTTTGAAAGCAGTCTTCTGAATATCACCTTCCTTTACTCTAATCTGATGGTAACCCAACCTCATATCAATTTTGCTGAAAACACGAGCTCCTACCAGCTGATCCATTAAGTCATCAATCCTCGAAAGTGGATACTTATTCTTAATGGTCACTTTATTTAACTGGCGGTAATCAATGCATAGACGCATACTACCATCCTTCTTTTTCACCAACAACACTGGAGCTCCCCATGGCGACACACTTGGTCTAATAAACTTCTTATCGAGCAATTCTCCGACCTGAGATTTCAACTCTGCCAATTCTGATGTAGACATCCTGTACGGTGCCGTAGAGATAGGTCTGGTACCCGGTACAAGATCAATAGTGAATTTAACTTCCCTTGTCGGAGGCAATTCTATGATGTCATCTGGAAACACTTCAGGAAATTCATTCACTACTGGTAATTCATTAACTGAAGCCTTGCCTTCAACAGATAAAGAGGCAAACACTGCAAACAGCTTCGCTTCATCCTCCAACAACGCCCTCAACTCCTTGCTAGATAGCGAATCTGCTAATGCTTCCTCTTCAGGAGTAAGAAACAGTAACATCTTCCTGAAGCAATCAATATACACCCGGTTGAACTCCAACCAGTTCATTCCCAAAATAACATCAAGATTACCGAGTGGCAAATAAATCAAGTCCACTTTGAAATCTCTACCAAACATGGTCAGTGGACACTTCAAACACACCAAAGAAGTAACCACGGAACCAATAGATGGAGTTTCAATCGTCATCCTCTACTCTAGAGTAGATGGCACAATCCCTAACCTCTTCACACAATCAACAAAAATAAACGAGTGGGTTGCACCCGTGTCAATGATAGCAATCAAAGGAACATCATTAATAAAGCAAGTACATTTGACGGAACGCTCCTCCACAGTGGATTGGGCTCCCACCAAGGCAAACACTTTCCCAGCAATTTGAGACGCCTGAGACTTCTTTGGCTTCTCATAGTGAGTGATGATGTGACCATTCTCTCCACAATTATAATAAGTATGCATAGTGGCTCTGCAATCAGCTATAACATGACCTGCTTTGCCACACTTGAAACACTTCTTCACCTCATTCTGACAGTTGTTAGCACGATGACCCGCACCACCACATCGGAAACACTTGAGGGTATCAGCACTTGCTCCCTTCTCCTTTGGTTTCTTCCCCACATCAGTTTTCTATTTCCCCTTATCAGTTGGAGCACTGTAAGGAGTACCTCCAAATCTCTGCTTACCCTTCTTCTTATTCACAGCCTTGTAGTGAGCAATTCTGGCTCTATTATCATTATCATAAATTCTGCTTCTGCTCACCAGCTCTGGATAGTTTCTTATCTTCTGACAAGCAATACCCAATTTGATTTCGGGACGCAGCCCGTTCTCAAACTTCAAACACTTCGAAGTCATCGAGCGGCAAACTCTGCAACTGTCTTATCACCTCATTTCAGCTCCAAAAATTCAACCTCTTTTGCACTACGAATGTCTTCCAGAAAATACTTTTCCAGAAACTCATCTTGAAACACAGCCCGAGTAATCTCAGTACCTGCAGCTTCTAATCTCAGTCGAGTATTGTCCCACCAAGCCTCAGCCTCTCCTTCCAGCACATGCGTACCAAACCGTACCTTCTGAGCATCACTGCATTCCATGGTCCTGAAGATCTTCTCCACAGCCTTCAGCCATTTCTGTGCAGCCTCTGGATCCAAGATACCTCCCTCATAAGTAGGCGGCTTGTTGCTCTGGAACTGTGCTAAGTCACGAAACTGAGCACCTCCAACCTGATTGGCGTTCTCTACAGCCTGTGCCATGGCTTGCATAGCAGCAGCAAGAGCAGCATCATTCTTCCTGCCATACTGTTCAACAATCAACATAAGGTCAGAATACCAAATCAACTCCTATTCTAAGGACAGACTCAACTATAACACCTGGCCGGACGGACCGACCTGCACTGATACCAATTGTAACACCCCACTTTCCCATTGATAAAAATACATAAAATTCTATGAAAATAATCATAGTTTTTACACCAAAATAAAGTAGGATGCCACATTCAAGAAAACAACATCAAAACTCCTTTTTATTGAATGAAATAAACAGCGAAAAATAATTTATTTATTTATTTCACGGCCACATACCAACAACTCAAGAAAACTCCACATACCATCGTGGTTCACCATAAATTCATCAAAATAAAAGATACGTAACAAAAATAATAACAAATAACAAATAACTGAAATCCCCATAAAATCCCGTGTTACGTATCAGAGTGACTCCTACGACTCGAACAAGCAACACGTACTCCAACAACCGAAGTACCTGGATTATCTGAACTTTTGAAGAAGCACAAACACAACAACAACAAAGGGGTGAGAATCACATTTAATATTAACGGTGAATAAATACATGATAAGAGTACTATCCACGCACAATCATGCAATCAAGACCCACTGGTCACCAAGCATCACTATAAAACACACATCCAACAACAAAATGCAATGCGACATAACTAGGGACACAATGCATGTGGTACCAACATCATGGTTCATTCAATCGAACCCGGATAGATCACATACACCCCTACTTGGAAATGATCTATCCCCACCATTCTCCATATCGAAGTATGGATGAATCACATACACTCCTCCTGAGTAATGATTCATCCCACCAACACCATGAAATGCATGACACAATATGCATATAAAACACACGTATGGTAACATATACATACATGTTCACGATCCTCCTGATCACACCTGAATTACACACCGATATCCAACACTATACATTTACTTCACACAACACAAATCGATTACTAATTAATTAATTAATTCCCTAAAATTATTTAATTAATTATTTTTGTCTCCAATTTTATATTTCTCAAGGTCTGGCATCTATTCCCAACCTCTCAAACCAAAAGAAACCGATTCAGACGCGAAAACAGGAACGAAATTGCGAAACGGCAAAATTCTGCACTCACGCTGGCCATACACGTATTGCCCTGGGCCATACGCGTATTGCCTAGTCCTCTCGCCCATTCCTACACGTACCAGACGCGTAAGGCATCCTACCTCGCCCCACCATACGCGTACTGACCAGTTTCATACGCGTATGTGCAGAGACCTATTTTTCCTCCTAAATCCAACTTCCAGATCTGCTTACGCGTCCGGCTACTCCCATATGTGTATTCCCTTGCCACCATACGCGTACCCTTACGCGTATGGGGAGAGGGTCGTGTTTATTCTTCCTTTTGGCCTCCCCTTACACGTAATGGCCCTTGCCCTACCCAGCCCATACGCGTATCACCCCACCCCATACGCGTACGGCCAGATCTATTACGCAAATTCACCATTCCCACACCAGACTGCGTTTTGCTATGAAATCTTCACTTCTTCACTCCAAAACAGTCCTAAAATTAGTTCTTCATCAATTTTAGGTTTTACAAATCATCCTACATCTTTCTCTTAACCTTACTAAATCAGTTTTGGTCTAAATTCGTTCATTAAACCTGAATCACAAATAATTCTGCAACATTCACATTTCAAGCAATAATAACACATCAAAATGCAGACAAAATCAGTAGTTCAACACGTAATGTTCATCACAAATTCACATATACATCTCACAATCATATAACAGCATACATTCAACGAATTCCTACGGGGTTAAGGACTCCCCACTACCCTCACATGATAAATTCACCAATATTAAACCCGTTCTCCCCCTTTACGTCGAATTCTTGACTAATTTCTGCGAAAATATGATGGAGATCTTAGCCCTAACACACCCTTGTCCTTCCTCTCCTTAGCTTTTTTTCTTTTCTATCTCTAAAATTCCGATTATGCTAAATCCCTACCAATTTTCACTAATTAATCTCTAATTACCAAACTGCCCTCACTAATTCTATTATCCTATTATTTACTTAATTATATCAGATTTTATTTTACTAAGTAATAATAATAACCATAATAATAATAATAATAATAATAATTCCACATTACTAACATTACCCCCTACGCACTCAGACATACACCCCAAACACGGCCAACAATTAAAATAAAACCAGACGATTAAATAATTAAAAATGGGGTGTTACAACTTCCCTTTGCCACACATTGACATGCTGGTAGACAGTACAGTAAGGTTCAAAGTTTTCTCCTTCATGGATGGATTCTAGGGCTATAATCAGATCAAAATTGCGCCGAAAGACATGGAGAAAACTTCGTTTATTACCCCATGGGGTACCTTTTGTTACAAGGTGATGTCGTTCGGTTTGAAGAACGCGGGGCCAACCTATCAAAGGGCCATGACTACTCTGTTTCATGACATGATACACAAGGAGATTGAGGTATATGTCGATGATATGATTACAAAATCTAAGACAGAAGAGGAGCATGTGACCCACCTGTCAAAACTATTTGAGCGTTTGAGAAAGTACAAACTCCGCTTGAATCCCAACAAATGCACCTTCGGTGTCCGTTCAGGGAAAATTTTAGGGTTCATCGTCAGCCAGAAAGGAATTGAGGTTGATCTTGACAAGGTCAAGGCCATTCGGGAAATGCCTTCTCCGAAAACTGAAAAACAAGTCAGAGGATTCCTGGGACGTTTGAACTATATCTCCAGATTCATATTCGTCATGACTGCGACATGCGTGCCGATTTTCAAGTTACTCAAAAAGAACCAGGACTGCATTTGGACAGGAGACTGTCAAACCGCCTTCAACAGTATCAAGGAATACTTGTTGAACCCTCCGATTCTATCACCTCCAGTGGAAGGAAGACCACTAATCATTTATTTAACAGTCCCAGAGGACTCGATGGGTTGTGTGATTGGCCAACAAGACGAAACCAAAAGGAAAGAGTCTGCCATCTACTATCTAAGCAAGAAATTCACCGACTGCGAGACTCGGTACATGATGCTCGAGAAAACTTGTTGTGCTTTGGCTTGGGCAGCCAAACGTCTTCGCCAGTAAATGATTCGTCACACTACTTGGTTGGTCTCTGAGATGGATCCAATCAAGTACGTCTTTGAAAAGCCTGCTCTCACGGGAAGGATTGCCCGTTGGCAGATGTTGTTATCAGAATATGACATAGAGTACCACGCTCAAAAATCCGTTAAAGGAAGTATTTTAGCCGATCATTTGGCTCATCAACCTATTGACGATTAAGAATCAATCGGGTTCGACTTCCCAGACGAAGATGTCATGTATTTGAAAATGAAAGACTGCGATGAACCGCTACCCAGTGAAGGGCCAGAACCAGGTTCCCAATGGGGACTTATCTTTGACGGAGCTGTTAATCATTATGGAAATGAAATTAGGGCAATCATTGTTACCCCTCAGGGTACCCACATTCTTTTCACTGCCAGACTTACATTCAAGGGTACGAACAACGAGGTCGAATACGAAGCTTGTATTATGGGGCTCGAAGAAGCGATCGACTTAAGGATCAAGAACTTGGATGTATATGGCGACTCAGCCCTGGTTATCAATCAGATTAAGGAGATTGGATTACATACCAATCATGATTGATTCCTTACAAAGACTACGCAAGAAGGTTGTTACCCTTCTTCAACAGAATTGAGTTTCATGACATCCCTCGTGAAGAGAATCATATGGTTGATGCCTTAGCCACTCTCTCTTCCATGATTAGTGTAGGTCAATGGAATGACATACCTAAGATCGACATAATGCGCCTTGAACGGCCCGCTTACATCTTTGCGATCGAAGCAGTCATAGACGACAAACCTTGGTATCACGATATCAAATGCTTCCTTCAGAAACAAGAGTACCCACCTGGGGCACTAAGGAAGGACAGAAAAACCCTCAGAAGGCTAGCAGGCAGTTTCTTTCTAAGCGGTGATACACTCTATAAGAGGAACTTTGACATGGTCTTGCTTCGATGCGTCGACAGACCAGAAGCAGACATGCTGATGAAAGAAATTCATGAAGGATCCTTTGGCACGCATGCCAATGGACACACAATGGCGAGAAAAATTTTAAGAGCAGGGTACTACTGGTTGACCATGGAGTCCGACTGCTACAAGTACATGACGAGGTGTCACAAGTGTCAGATATACTCCGACAAAATCCATGTACCGCCATCGCATCTCAAAGTTCTCTCCTCCCCGTGGCCTTTTTCCATATGGGGAATCGACATGATTGGCATGATTGAACCTAAGGCTTTGAACGGACATCGGTTCATTCTGGTAGCCATTGACTACTTCACCAAGTGGGTCAAAACAGCGTCATACGCCAATGTAACCCGACAAGTGGTGGTCCGATTTATCAAAAACAATCTCGTCTGCCGTTATGGTGTTCCGAGCCAGATCATTACTAATAATGGATCTATCTTGAACAATAAGATGATGAAAGAGTTGTGCGCTGAGTTCAAGATAGAACACCATAACTTGTCTCCCTACCGACCTAAGATGAACGGAGCGGTAGAAGCGGCTAACAAGAACATCAAGAAGATCGTTCAAAAGATGGTTATAACCTATAAAGACTGGCACGAGATACTACCCTTTGCTCTTCACGGTTATTGGACATCTGTCTGCACTTCAACAGGGGCTACCTCTTTCTCTCTAGTATATGGCATGGAAGCAATGCTCCCCATAGAAGTAGAGATCCCATCAATCCGGGTATTGATGGAAGCTAAGCTTACAGAGGCTGAATGGTGTCAAAATCGACACGACGAACTAAACCTGATCGAAGAAAAGAGAATAACGGTATTATGCCATGGTCAGTTGTATCAGCAAAGAATGAAGAGGGCATTTGATAAAAAGGTCCGACCTCGCATCTTCAGGAAAGGAGACGTTGTGCTAAAGAAAATACAATCTTTTCTCACTGATTCTCGGGGCAAATGGACTCTGAATTATGACGGCCCCTATGGGGTCAAGAAAGCTTTCTCAGGTGGTGCCTTGAGACTTGCGACCATGGACCGAGAAAAATTTGCCTACCCCACAAATGTTGATGTAGTCAAGAAATACTTCGCCTAAAAAAAAATGTCTCGGTGGATTGAAAACCCGAAAGGGTGGTCCATGCAAAAATTAGAGACATGATCAAAAAACATCCCGGTGGATTGGAAATCATCATAGTACAATCCAGGCAAAAATTAGGGATAATGGCAAGTAACTATGTCCAACAGAGGCGAGTCCCTCAGCAGAAGTTACGTCCTCCATCAGAAAACCCCAGTCAGGGTCATCTTCGACATAAGCTCAGGATGCCCAGAATTCAAAGTTGGTAGAAGGATAATGGTCGTTATGTTTCAACGTAGCCCTTTTCCCTGTAAATTACAATTTTTTAACTTTGTAAATACTCTTTGGAATCAACGCTTGGCTGTTTTCCATCCTATCAATAAAATTTGAGCCCTAGTGCTTTTGTTTGCAATTCTTGTTTGTTTTAGCTTTACAGAACGACATTTTAACATGATTAACGATTCTTGAAATAAAATAAAAATGAATTTACTTGTTAAAACCTTTCTGCTTTTAAAATAAAGATGGAAATTTCTTTTGACTGTTGAACATTGAAAGAACATCGATTGCTCCTCCGGAAGTAGTCGAGCTTCAAAGTGCAGAATCAAAGTACTCCTTCTAAACCAGTACGCCTAAATGAAGGATCAACTGTATCAGATGTGATTTTCCCATCTGATATCCTCGGGAGAGTTTTTATCTCCTAAGCCCGACCAACGGTATTCCCCGCAGGGACTATCTCTCCTAAGCAAGGTAGAATTGCTACTTTTGGATCAACGGTACGTCTTCGCCCCGCGATGGCCGAGTACCCCGTCATGTTCATATATATACATAAATCGTGCATTTTATTTGCATTCGCATTCATGATGCATCACTATCGCTCTAGTCGGTCTTATGCCCTAGTGATAAAAATCCTCTCAATCGAGTTGTCAGTTCTTTCCTCGTCAGGAAATGTTGCGTTTGAACAATCTCTCCTCCAGTTTATGGCTGGATTGAAGTTGACTCCCTTGGCCACTTTGATAGTTTGAACCTCTAAAAGGCCAGAGAAACGTTCAACAAACATCACTCTTCGCCATTGAAGATGATATCCTTGCTTTCCCGGATTAAAGAAAATCCCCAGAGAAAGCCTCTTAATCAAGAGATTCGGTGGTACGGCAGTTTTTCTCCGAAAAACCACTGATGAAAAGGTCATTGGCACCTCAAAATTGGATCCCATCATATGGTATTTCTCCGGGAAGATCCCGAGAAAAGTATGATGTAAGACCCCAAGCAGAAGCAATCTCTCAAGAAACTCGCTTTCCCCAGTAAAAACTAATGGCATCTCCAACAGAGAAGTTTGTACACCTCTACAACCCAGATGAATGGGTTCCCCAGCAAGTGTGACGTCAAAACTTTTTCCGTTAAATTCCATCTCCCTAGGAAAATTCGGCGAGAAGTTTGAGGAAAACCGCTACGAATAGCGTCCTTTGTCAATAAAGTTTATTGACAAAAGAAACTAAGACCAGTTCCTTGGTAGGAAACCAGGATCGAGGGGAAGTTCATATCAGAAACTTAGACCAGTTCCTTGGTAGGAAACCAGGATCGAGGGGAGGTTTACTACAGAAACTTAGACCAGTTCCTTCGTAGGAAACCAAGAACGAGGGGAAGTTTATTTCAACAACTAAGACCAGTTCCTTTGGTAGGAAACCAGGATCGACGGGAAGTTTTACCTTTTCTAAGCATCATTGCTTAGCAAAAGAAGAAGGATGTATGAACCGCCATTCTTAACCACCACCAAAATTTTGGATATTCTGATATTTAATCCTCTTGCACCCCGAATGCTCGAATACCTTCGTCATTAGCACCTTCAGGTCCAAGAAGATTAAATAGGGGCATCTGTCATACCCTAAATTTTGACCACTAAGAAATCCCATCATTGTGGAAATCATCATCACAATATGGATGAACCATCATGCCTCATCAATCTCCTCAAGGAATTGTTGAGCATTCACTACTATCAATAATTAAGGTTTCAAGCCCTCTCAGAGATCTTAGATAAAGGATCAATAAAAAAATGACATGATCTTCAACTTGTCAAGCCTCTCAAACATCCACAATGGATTAAAAGAGGACTCCTATAGCAAGGATTAAGCACGAGGCTGCTCCCTTCTAGATGGATCAAACCCCAAGATCGCCAGTGTCACCAAATTAGGGTTTTGGTCGACCAGGGCCTCCAAATGGAAATTTTCCTCTGGGCATGAGCCAATGCTTCAAAGCATATCCTAATACGCTCCATGGAACCTCATGGACCCAAGCATCAAGTCAATTTAACCTCAGGGGATGCATACATAAAAAATCAGGAATTAGGGTTTCTTGACCTAATTCACCCCTAAGTTGACTTTTGGGACAAATCATGAACCAAGGCCTCAAGACATGATTTGAGGGTATCTCATATACCACATTGATCCATTTGCAATAATGGATTGATCCAAGAAGCTTGGGCAACAAGTTTCAATTTCATCTGCACCACAATTACGGTTTCGCGAGAAAGTCAACTGTAACTTTGACTTTTGACCAGGACATGCTCCCAAGCCCTAAGACATGATTCAATACACCCTATAACACCCATGAAACATGTCCATCAAACTTGATTTGGGTCAAGGACATGATTTCCTAAAGGATTGCACAGTTTGGAATTCATCTGACAAAAAGTCAACTGTGCACAAAAGTCAAACTTTGACTTTTTGAGATTTTTCATAAAAATGGTTTTTAAACCCTAAAATGATGTTAATGTGTGATTAAAATCATCATTCATCAAGAAAAATCAAGGAAAATGGGATAACTTGTAAAAGGGGTAACCATAAAAACTTAGAAAATTTTATAAGTTATGAAATAAAGTGGCAAGGGTACCAACTTTGGAGGGTCATAACTCCTAAACCACAGGGCCATTTTTCCCCATCCAAGGCTTGATTTGTAGATCTCATTGCCCTCTACAAAATCTAAAAACTGACCTATCTCCAAATGTAGGGGGATTTTTCACTTGGATCCAAAAGGTATCAAAACCAAATATGATCAACCAGTTGTTGTATCATATGAGGGCTTTCCAAAATGGCCAAGAACATCACCAAGTTCAATTTGAGCTAAGAGATATGGTAGTGGCAAAATACGTTGCTGAAAACTACCAAGGCAAGGAAGAATTTTGCATTTTTGGTCTATTTTCCAAAATCAGCCAATTCCAAGCCTTGTCATCATCTTGGACACATCTGAGGATCAAATCTAAAGGGGACAATCACTGAGCCAAGCCTCAAAAGTCCTTGGAACAAGAAGTAGTATGCCAAACCTAGAACTTCCTAAAAGAGGGACAAGACTCTAATTTTGGAATGGAGCATTCAATGGAAGCACCAAGGTGGCATGGACTGAGCTATTTGCAACTGAATTCATTCAAGACTTATCCAAGACCAAGGGAACCAGCAGCCTGTGCCCTAACCTCTAGTCAATGGCTAGAGGAGACTTGGATTTTCATTTGCCAACATTGGCCAAACCTATTATGCAGTTTTCATTCACTATTCCTTGCAAAACAAACTTGCTCTACTATAAATAGAGCTCAAATGTGATCAATTTAAGTACACCAAAGCCATCAAACAGATGCTTTCCTCAAAATCTCCTTCTCACTCCACTTTTGCCTTCTAAGGCAAGTCATTGTCGGGTTTTGAGTTTGAGAGCTTTTCCAATCAAACCAATCACACACACACACCTCATAAACATCATATAGAAGTGATCCAAACACTTAAACAACATCTGGAACACTGATTTCTCAGAATCACCAGCCAGTTGCTCAAGGTTTTAACCAAGTTGCAGCTGAGATGCCATGAAGTGATCCAACCATTTCTAATCAAGTCCAAGCATTCAAACACACTCCATAGGGTGTAGGGAAGCTGTTTAGATCATCACAACTCATTTGTAACACCTCCAACTCGAAAATCACATTGCACTTGCTGTCACGACCTAGAGGTAAGCCTAAACTTGGTCATCTCTTAATCTATGCATATTTCCTCGCACAATACTTTTGCCAAATGTTCATAATCATGCATGAAATGTTTCCCCTCAATTAATTGCTTTGTTTGAATCGTGTATCAAAATTATCAGCCTTCATGAAAATTTTAGGGTTCTTGAGGATTTGTCTTGATTTCTTATTCAATGTTAAAAATAAATGAAATTAAAGACCATAGACATGATCGCGAGGTTGAGACGAGCAGATTGGTATGTGGTTTGCATGATTCCATCAAGTATTTAGTGAGATTAGAGAGAAAATGCAAATCTGGGAAAAACCCAGAACACGCGCGTGTTCTTAGGTGTTCTTGGCTCCCTTTAATATTTGAATTTTGTGATTTATTTTAATTGATTCAAATATTAATTTCTATCTGAGTTTTAATGAGTTTGAGTTGATTCTTTTTTTAATAATTCACAAAAAATGTTAAAATATTTTATTTTCCCAAAGATATTATTTATTTCATATAATTGATATTTTTACAAATAATTAATATTTTAATTGTTTTTGACATTTAAAATCTGTTTTCCTTCTTGATTTTGCAAGTTTTAATGGTTTCTAATCATTTTGTAGGTCAAAACTTGATTTATGAAACATTAATCAAAGATCCCAATTTGTTTTCCACTTGTTAAAATAATTTTGGTCATTTTAATTGAATTTTATTCAATTAAAATACATTTTGAAAACAAATTAGGGTTTTTGATTAATCCAACCTTCACAAATCATTTTCAAACACTTTGGGCCTCTAATAGAGTGTAAGACCCAATCCCCTTGTACATAAAAACTTTGTGGGCCTCATTCATTGTATAAGTCCCTCTGTACATTTTCAAAATAACTAAGCGATCATCGTCTTTTTAACAAACTCAACTGGGCCTCTCCTCGAGCTATTAGACCCATTCAAAACTCTTGGGCCTCTAATAGAGTGTTAGACCTAACCCCCACTTTTAACCAAAACCATTTTGTGCCTCAGATATTATATAAGTCCCTCTGCATTAAAAGAAAAATCTCAGCGCAATCGCCAGTTCAAAAAATCACCTGGGCGTACCCTCGAGTAGTAAGACCCATTTCTTTTCTTAAAACACCTTTTGGGCCTCTAATAGAGTGTAAGACCCATCCCTTTGTACAGAAAACCTTTCTTGGTCCTCAGTCACTTATATAAGTCCCTCTGTACAAATGCGAAACGACAGTGCAATCATTGATAAAACCGTGGGCCTCTCCGTGAGCTGTAAGCCCTAGTCTGTCTTTTCAAAGAACTTTCTCCTTTGATTTTGAAATATACTGTTATTTTCAACTTTTCTTTGTTGAACAAACTAACAATACAACATGGAAGCTCTACAACCGAGTAAGTGTTTACCCGCTATTCATTTACCGCTTTCATATATATATATAACTGTATTGTGGGGCTGCTCACTATAAGTCTCCTGTCATAAACTCATATCAACTGTGTAATAATAGTATAGATATTTAGTGTTTCCCCGGAAGCTACGTCTAGAACTAGGTAAAACCCGTTGGTCACTCTTAAAAATAGACAAACTAGATCCCCAATAGGGGCACCTGATACAGTCTTCTCTTCGGCTGTCCTCCTTAGGAATTGTCAAGAGACTATACTCCCCAGAGATGATATTTTCTCCGTGAATGGCATCTCTTGAGTTTCTTCCAAATTCTCGAACTTTCCTGGCTTGATCTATTCTCGGTGAATAGCCTGTCTTGAATTTCTCAGGGTTTGGGGACCCACAGGCTTTTTAAAAGCATCGGCCTCCTCTTGGGCATTGTATAAGGACCCACAGGCTTCTTAAAAGCATCCCTGCCTCCTCTTGAGCGTTATACAAGGACCCGTCGGCTTCTTAGAAGTATTCACAGCCTCCTCTTAGGCTTCGTATAAATGATTTCTTCCTCCAGGAATGATAGCCTCCTCTTGGGCTTCATACAAATTGTCCCTCGGCTTTTTAAAAGATTCCAGCCTCCTCTTGTGCTTCGTACAAATTGTCCCGACGACCTCCTAGAGGTATAGGAACAGAAATTAGGCATCTTAATAGAACAGTCTTTCAACGAGTCTAGACCCTACTGTTTCTTAACGCATAGTACAAAAGATAAGACCCATAGACTCAGACAGTCTCAATACCCTTTGGATTTCCCATTTCCTTAAAGAACAGGAAATAACCCCGATCCTCTGATCAAATCCATGAGCGCAACCTTAGTCATATAAAAACTGATTTTATCTTTGAACCAACTTACTGGTCACTCAACTGAAACATTTACCATAGCCTTTGCCTTGGGCTTCATACGAGACACCAAAAGACTCTCATTGAGTCAATCCCTCTTTAGCCTCCATCTCGGGCTTTGTACGAGATACAAAAAGGCTATCTTTTGAGCCAAAAAACTTTTATCCTCCATTTTGAGCATCGTTCGAAATACAAAAAGGCTCTCTTGTTGAGCCAAACCCTTTTAGCCTCTCTCTCGGGCTTCGTACGAGACACACAAAAACACCCTCTTGTTGGGCCAATAGCCTACTCTTAGGCTTCGTATAAGGAAACCCTGGTTGAGACGATCAACCTTTTAAAATCAAAGTTGTGCCTCGTTCACAGTACATAAACATCAACAACTCCTTCATCTAATCGCTGTAAGCGGCACGGCTCTGGATTATTTACATCCGTGCCACTGTCCCTCTTTTAGCATGAGAAATTCCTAAGGAAAGATAGCATTGCTCTACACTAAGTTAAAGTCTTCTCCTCTAGGTTGGAAAGCCCCTATAAAGGAAATTATGGCATTGCCGGATTCACATATCCCGGTTAAAGTAATCCTCCTTTATAATCAGTCACCTAATAGTTGTGACAAACGGACCCCTCTTTAGAGATGACAAATTCTCTCTAAAGTCAACCCAATTCAGCTTCACATCTGGGGCTTTAAACAAGATACAAATAGACCCTTCAGCTTCATATCTTGGGCTTTGAACAAGATACAAACAAATCACCTTCAGCTTCATATCTTGGGCTTTGAACAAGATATAAACAAATCACCTTCAGCTTCACATCTTGGGCTTTGAACAAGATACAGATCACTTTTAGCTTCACGTCTTGGGCTTTGAACAAGACACCAAAACACCATTTCCTCCCATAGAATAGGAGGGACTACGATCGCTATGATTTCCCTGGTTCGGTAAACGGGAATACGTAGGAATAAGATTGAAAGAAAAATATTAGCGAGCACACTAATCAAAAATCCCAAAATCCCGTACCTTCATACATCCACCGAAAAGCATCAGTCCTAACCTCCCACCAATTGCCCAGCCACTATTTCAACAAAATAACTTAAGAGAGACCCACAATCTCAATAGCATCTATAAACTAACAGACCGTTGTTTAAATTTAGTATGCAAGCAGGGTTAGTTGGAGACATATATTTCCCTTCCTTCATCAGCTTCAATAGGATAAAAAATGAATCAAACTGTAGTACCCCAAAAGCGATAAGTGCTTCGCAACCACGTCCAAAAATTCGCGCTACAGAATGGTGTCATAACCAAGAGAAAAAGGAGACTCGGTATATTAACTGGCTGGCAGTGGTTAACCGAAGAAAAAAAGACTGCAACTCTGTGGGGATAGAGGAGCATTGGTTTTACAGTGAAAACTGTGATTAACCAGGAAAACGGGTGTAGGACCGAATAAAGATCGTGACCCAAAAGGACGGGTGTAGGACCGAGCAAAGGTCGTGACCCAAAGGACGGGTGTAGGACCGAGCGAAGGTCGTGATGCAAAGTGGTTCAGTAAACTGACTAAACAAACAATACTCAACGGAAGAAAGGGTATTTGAACCAAAGAAAGGTTACTAACCCAAGGGTGCAAGTATTTGAACCAAGAAAGGTTGCCAACTGCAAGGGATTCAGTTTTGACAGACAGACTGCGATTAACCAAAAAAGTGAGTGATTAACCAAGAGAAGGTGATTAACTCGAAAAAGGGTTCAGTATTTTAACAGATGGACTGTGGTTAACTGAAGAAAAGGGTGATTAACCAAGAATAGGTGATTAACCTAAGAGGGACTCAGTGTTTTAATAGACGGACTATGGTTAACTGAGGAGATGGGTGATTAACCAAGAGAAGGTGATTAACCTAGGAGAAGCTCAGTGTTTTAACAGACGGACTGTGATTAACTGAGAAGGAGTGCAAACATTGGTATTTTAACTGACAGGCAGTGATTAACCAAACAAAGGAGAAGAACCAAGAGAAGGTTGCAAACTCCTGGGGAAAGATGGTCGTGACAGGAAAACTGTGTTGAACCTAAGAAAGAGAATTGAGACTCTTCAGGGGAATCAAAAAGCGATGATTGACCGTAAGAAAAGAATAGGGTATTGAAACAAAGAAAACATGCTAACCCAATGAACAAAGGATCATAACCAGGAAGGTGACTGATCAAGAGAGATAGAGATATGAGTGATCAAGGACCGAAAGAGATTGCAAAGAGCAAAGAGTGATCAAGGATTGAAAGAGATTGCAAAGAGCAAAGAGTGATCAAGGACCGACTCGACTGGGGAAAAGAGAGTACACTGCCGGTTGGAGATAGAGGTGACTAAGCCAAGGACAGGATCATTCGTCCCCTACCTGAAGTAGTCAGAATGAGAGTAGGAATTCTCTCTTCTCATTCCTTCTCTAACACACAGGGTGTAATGCGGAAGTTGAAACGGACAGCACAACAGCTCCAAGTTGTACAGTGCTCATGCGTAGAGAAACGGACAGCGTAACAGCGTCACTTTGTACAGTGCTCCGATGCAAGGCGTAGCACGAACTCCAACTCTACGAGGGGATCAAGAGAAAAAGCTCTAAAGGAGGCCTAAAGAGAGGGAAGGGGAAGATCGATTAATTGAAACAAAGTTTCGATCAATTAATCAAGGGAGAAACATGGTAACAACTTTCCAAAGAGGACGAAAAGTCGTTAAAGCAAAAAGGAGTGAATTATTGATTATACAAGATTAAGTTTATCCATGAAGAATAAACTTAATGCAAACTGAAATGGAAGGTGCAAAACAGTGCCAAATGATCATCAAAATGCCACACAAAATCATGTATCATGTTAACAAAGATAGTGCAAGACTTGCTATGTTCATACAATACTAAGAACATGAAACAAACGAATAATCGAAAATGTGCATCGAAAGTTCATGAACATGTTTCAACCAGAAGTGAAATGCCATTAAAAACATCCATAAAATCAAGCATGACAATCAATGGAAGCTAAAATGAAGAAAGCATGGCAAACACGCTTGAAAATGCAAGAAAATGGCCTTCTGGTTCAGTGTTAATCGATTAACACAATTGCACTACAAAGTGTTAATCGATTATCACGTGAAAAAGTGCAAAAAACACTGGTTAATCGATTAACACAGTTGCACTGCAATGTGTTAATCGATTAACACAGTACAGGGAGCAGAAAATCAGTTTTGAAAGGTGCTTTTGGCCAACTTTTTGATTGTGCAATCACTCCAATGCTAGGGTAAACAATTATGCACGAAAAATCAAGTTTTGAAACATCAAATGATCAACAATAGAATCAAATAAACACTCAAGATCATGGATCAAGCAAAAGTATAATCAATTCACATGCAAGAAAACGATCGAAACAGAAAAATGAGTGAGATATACCAACCTACAAGGTTGAGATGTGCCTTGGTAAATGTTGCAATGTGATCTTGGTGAAGATAATCAAAGAAAACCAGAGGAATCTTCAACTATAGCCGAAACGTACCGAAACCGATCAAATCGCGACGAAAACTACAAAATGAGAATTTACACCGATGAAACTTGAATCGATCACTTGAGATGAATCCAAAAGCTACTAGAACTCTGGAAAAACCAGTATAATGGAATGGCAATGGAGGTTAAGCTCAAGAAATAATCACTTTCAATGTGAAAAGTGATTATTCTTCAAGAATTAAGAGCTTTTAGTGAGGTTTTGGGAGAGAATTGAGACGAAGATGAAGAATGAGTAGAGAAATCAGCGAGAAAGTGAGAGAATTGAGAGTGAAGAATGGTAGAGAATGGTTGAGAAATGTGGGAAAATGATGGAGAGAATGAAAAGTGAGTGAAGGTGTGTTTATATAGATTTTAGGTTTGGAATGTGGTTTGGAATTAGCTTTGGGTTTGGACCTAGGTTAGGAGTTAGTTGGACTTGACTCACCTAGTCAAGGTGGTTAACTCGGTTAGTTAGAACCAACTCAGTAGCAATCCCAAGATGAACTTCATCATCCAAAGATCCACATTACTTGGAAAACAAGGAACATGGTGTACTTGATTTTAAGTGAAGTATTAAAGCAAATGCACTTGGAATGTTTAGAGCTGTCTAGAATATTCCACCTGCTGCTAGAATACTGTAGAATCCAAGACCAAAGTGTGTGCAAAGGTGTTGTCATGAAAAAGCAGTAAATTATGCCTATTTTGCCTGTGTTAATCGATTAACACAATTGCACTGCAAATGGTTAATCGATTAACTAGGCCAAAATATGCCCAATTTGCTTAAAAAAAGGTGCTATGGTCCCCGCTTAGATTTTCCACTTCTTGTATTGGTGAATAGGCATATAAACCTTCATTTTGTGCTTGTTTTGATGATGTGATGACCTTGTGAGGATATGATTAATCGGGCTTGGAAAACCTGAATATCCTGCAACAAGAAACACACGAAGAAAAGTGCGAAAGCGTATGCTAACGATGCGAATGCTTATGCTTATGAAAAAAATGCAAAAGAAGGAGGTCAAATTTTGGGCTACGACAACTGCCCCTATTTAATCCTCTTGGACCTGAATGTATGAATTGCGCCAGCTTTTCGATGATACGAAGTAAAAGGGGATTAAATAAAAGAGTAGCTTGAGAGTTTGGCCGACGGTAACAAAAGAAGAGTTGAAAGTGTTTGAATAGAGAAGTGCAAAGTTTGCCTGAAAATCTGCAAGGAGATAAGTCAGGTAAAAAGAGAGGGAGCATGATCAATGCATATGCTATGCATGCATTTCTACATGATGCTTGATATCATGCAATGCAAAGGCGCAAGATAAGGCACAATGTGAAGTGATTAGGTAGAAATCTTAGCAAAACGACTTCGACACCCTCGGTCGGGGAGAGGACCCGCAGATAAAGACAATCTCTGCTGGAGAAGAGTTCACAAAGAATGATGATCCTGCCGGGGAGAGAAACCGAGGACATCTCAGGTTTCTAAATCATCATGGCTGTCCCTGTTGGAGATGAAAGAATCAAGTCAATCCTTTCTACCAAGACTGGCTCTGCATGGGGGAAAGAAGTTCCCGAATTATGTTGACTCAGCTGAGGAGAAGCCACTACTGCTGGTGACAGATAGTTCCTAATCATTGGAGATGAAGCACAACCCTTGCTGGGGAAAAGTGAGCAAACCGTCTTTGCTGGGGATTACCTTAGCAACCTGCTGGAGAGAATGATGACTCTGCTGAGGAACAGCTGAGTAAACAACAACTTCTTCACTGAATCATAATACTGCCGGCCAGGCGTTAGGCTTACCAATGGATATTACTGATCATCCTGCAGGAGTTACCAGTAACACATGCAATGCATAATGCTTTCTCGATTAATTGAGCTTTTTATTGTTCTCAACGTTTTTTAGTATTATGTGATCAGAAATAATTGTTTATTTTGCAAACAAAATACTGGAATGAACAAATTGAGATAACAAAGAATGCATTTTATTGAATGTAAAATTTTTGTACATAAAGTGTGTACAAGGATGCAAAATCCTTGATGAGGAAATTTGCAATAAAATTGAAAAAAAGTGTAAATGGCAAAGGGAAATCATGTTTTGCATTGATTACAACATTGTCCACCATCCACTGTAAGTCTAGGTTCCAACGCCTTGCACCAGTTGATGATGATTGGAATGTTCTATCACTGTCTAAGGTCTAACCATGAGGAAGAGAGGCTCAAGTGTTCACAGTCAATGCCTTTATCCCTATTTTTTCCTGAACATGTTTTCACATTTTTTTTCGTCCACCGGGATGCCCATTTTTGCCTAAGTCGCCCTTTCGGGTTTTCAACTTAGCGGGCTATTATTGTTTTTTCGTTGTCCCTAACTTTTGCAAGGACATTTCTTTTATTTGGTCCATCGGGACGTCCATTTTTGCCTAGATTGTCCTTGCGGATGTCAATCTAGCGGACTCTTATGCATTTTTTTCTCTCAGGCATAATATTTTTTGACTGTATCGTAGTTCACAGGCGATGGCAACTCCTCCCCATCCATTGTGGTGAGGATCAGGGCTCCGCCTAAGAAGGCCTTCTTGACAACAAAGGGTCCTTCGTAATTGGGAGTCCACTTGCCTCGTGGATCCGAGTGAATAGGTGAATATCTCTTGAGCACGAGTTCGCCTTCACAGAATGTTCGAGGAAGAACCTTCTTGTCAAAAGCTCGCTTGAGGTGTCTCTGATATAATTGACCATGACAAACGGCTGTATGTAACGCCCTAGTCGGTCCGGTCAGTTTTGTCCTTTTAATTAATTGAGTCGTTTTGAGTATTTTATTATTATATTACTTTACTTTTGACTTTTATGTGAAAATATGTTATTTTTCGTCGTGAATATATTTTGTCGCGTTTTGGGAACATTTGCGAGATATTTGAGTGTAGGGGTATTTTGGGCATTTTGATTTATTTTGTTAAGTTAGAATATAATAGAAAAGAAAGAGAGAAAAATAGGAAGAGAAAGAAAAAGAAGAGAAGAAGAAAAGAAAAGGAGAAGAGAAGAAAAAGAGAGAATTTGGGAAAACTTGGAAATCAATCAACCGACTTTCTAGAACACGATTAAATCGGTTAAGGGTGCGAAACTCGATTATACTATGTTTGTGTATGATTATGTATGTGTGTTTGGATGATTCTCTTGTTTTTCATGTTTTTCACTTCTAGGTCGAAAATGATAAAATAATTAGGAATCGATGTTTTCGCGGTCGGAAATCGATATAATTTGCGTTGTATGATCACCATCTGTTTATGAATCATTGCTGATAATTGTTTTGGTGTTGGAATTGATTTGGAATGAAAAATGAGGTTTTTGGGGGTTTTTGGATCGTGTAACCCGTAACAGAATTTTTCTGGTTCTGGTGAGATTCGCCAGGCAAATTTGGGATTCGCCAGGCGAATTGAGTCTCGCTACTAGTTCGCCAGGCGAAGTGCTGGCGAAGGGAGATTCGCCAGGCGAATTCGTAAGTCGCCAGGCGAAATCGGAAATTACAGAAAGGGGGTAGGTTCTGTAACTCTTGGGGTTTTTCTAAATTGGTGATTCGCCACTAGTTCGCCAGGCGAATGGCTGGTGAATGGGATTCGCTAGGCGAAATCAATGGCGAATGGCTGGCGAATTCTCAAGTCGCCAGGCGAATTTGGTTGTATCTCAATAAATTCTTTTCTTTGATAATTCATAACTTTTGATCTGTGGTTCGGTTTAAGGCGTGGTTTGATGCGTTAGAAAGCTTATAAAATGTACTTTATTATGATGATGGTTTTGAGAATTATTGGCCGATTAAATTATATCGAGAATTAGAGAATGTGTTGTTTTGTTGTCGACTTTTGTCGTTTAGTTGTGTGAACTTGATGTGTATGTGCAATATGCTGTTGGTGTGAATATTGTATGACTTGTGTACTGTTGAGTGATGAAATTGCATGAAATACATATTGTGATGATGGTTGGTGGCCTTACGGCAAGAAAATGCGATGTATGGTAATTGTTGATATATGCATGATTATGGATGTGTATATGTGTGCATATTAAATGTCATGAGTCATTGTATGCCAAGCATCATGATATGCATTGTTGTGACGTCTTGAGTAATGGATTGATTCTAGAGGGAATCTGCTATAACATCGTGCGCCTTAAAAATAAGAGGACCTAAAGCGATTTGATATATCGTGCACATTAAAAATAAGAGGACCTAAAGAGATGGTTATAGACGATCGTGTGCCCATGTGGGGTGTGAACGATCGGATTGTGCGCCTTATACCAAGAGGACCTAAAGCAATCCATAAACGTCGTACGCCTTATACCAAGAGGACCTAAAGCGACGGGGAACATCGTAGGCCCAACGGGGTGTTACTTGAGTAATCCTCAGTAACGAGCGATGATTCCAGCAGAGTTCCTGATTGAACTAGTGATGAGAAATATTGGAAGTCAGTACCGTATGGCATGTGCATAGAGTCGTTGTGTAGGTCTCTGTGCATTTGCATAAATCATGGATTAATTGTGCATGGAATTGTGAATGTGATTGATGAGATGGAATATGTGTAATTGTATTGATGATGAGTGTATTGTGTATGATTGATGTGTAGTGGTATTTGATACTTGAGAATTGTACTGTGTTGTGTTGTATTTGATTGTGGTGCATTTGTGGTGAGAATGTTTTACCTGTGTATTTCTGTGTTAATATATAATTATATGCAACTGTAATATGATTGTTTTTCTCACCCTTCTACTGTTTTATAATGCTCTTTGAGGCATTGCAAATTAGAGTTGCTGGAGGTCTTTTTGTGAAGCTTTGCATCTTTATTCTTTTGTCGGTCGGCTCTGATATGTGACACCGGGTAGTTAGGGAGGCCGTTTGTGATTATTTTGTATTATGTATATGTATCTTTTGAATTGTACATATATGGTTGTACATGACGAACAAACTTTCATGATAAATATATATATATATATATATATATATATATATATATGTTGATATTCAGTTACGGATTTTCTGCTTATATTCTGTAATTGGATTGTGGGTGTATTACTACCTAAGATTGTTGCATATCTGTATGAGCAAGTGTTGTATGTTTTGTTTCAAATTGATGTGACCCCTCGGTCTATGCCGTGCATGTTTAAATATACTCTGATGAAATTTTGTATTTTCTTTTATTGCTTTAATAGCTTGGGGGTATAGAAGGGGGTGTCACATTAAGTGGTATCAGAGCCAGTCCATGTCAATCCTTGCCAGTCCGTGTCAGTTCGTGTCTGGTTGTGTTAGTCTTTGTCGGTGTTGGCGTTTGGAGTGAGCTGTTTGTTTAACCATAGTTTCTGTTATTGGAAATGAACAGAATATGGCTTGTAGGAATGATGTTGCGTTCGCTGCTGTGATGCAAGCTATGGCTCATGCTGTGCAGGGTGCACCTAATGCTGCGGGTAATGATGAGTTCAGGAAGAACAGACCGCCTGTCTTCAAAGGGAGACATGATCCTGATGGTGCACAGATTTGGTTGAAAGAGATTGAAAGGATTTTCTGAGTTATGGATTGTGCTGAGGACAGTAAGGTGAGACTGGGAACTCACATGTTACAGGAAGAAGCTGATGACTGGTGGGTTAGTACTCGTCAGGTGTTGGAAGCTGGGGATGAAGAAGTTACTTGGGAATTGTTTAGCCAGGAGTTTTTGAGGAAGTATTTTCCCGAGGATGTTAGAGGAAAGAAGGAGATTGAGTTCTTGGAACTGAAACAAGGTAGTATGTCTGTTGTTGATTATACTGCTAAGTTTATGGAGCTTGTGCAGTTTTGTCCTCATTATGCTGAAGCGACTGCAGAGTTTTCTAAGTGTGTGAAGTATGAGAGTGGATTGCATCCTGAGATTAAGTAGGAAATCGGTTATTAGAGGATAAGAAGGTTTTCTGATTTGATGGAATGTTGTAGGATTTATGAAGAGGATAGTAAGGCTCGTTCTACTCACTACAAGAGTGTGAGTGACAGAAAAGGGAAGCAACAGTTTCGTAGTGGTCCGTATGTAACACCAGCGGATAAAGGTAAGAAAAGGGGTACTTTTGATCGAAGGTCAGGTGGAGGAGGTATGTCTAATTCTCCGAGATGTTTTAAATGTGGTGAGTTGGGGCATCGTCAGTTTGAGTGCAGGAAAGATGTGAGAAAGTGTTCTAATTATGGAGGTGTCGGACATGTCGTAGCTGATTGTAAATGGAAGAATGTGGGGAAGTGTTTCAACTGTGGTGAACCTGGTCATATTAGGACAAAGTGTCAGAAATCGAAGCAAGCTCCAACTAGTGGGAAGGTATTTTCATTGGAAGGGACTCAAACTTCAAATGTAGATCGTCTGATAAGAGGTACTTGTTTTATTAATAGTACGCCTTTAGTTGCTATTATTGATACTGGAGCGACTCATTCGTTTATTTCGTCTGAGTGCGCGAAGCGTTTGAATCTGGTGTTGTCTTTGATGGATGGTGAGATGGTTTTTGATACTCCAGCAATTGGGTCAGTAACTACTTCTTTGGTTTGTTTGAGTTGTCCTTTGACCATTTATGGTAAAGACTTTGAAATGGATTTAGTGTATTTGCCGTTGGAAGGATTAAATGTGGTTTTGGGAATGAATTGGTTGTTGTTCAATATAGTTCATATTGATTGTTATCATAAGCTGGTAAGGTATCCTTCTCTTGAGGAAGACGAAGACTCGAGTTTCTTATCTACCAAAGAGTTGAAGAGACTTTTGGTGGATGAAGCTCAGTTGTTTGGGTTGTTTGCATCTTTGACTGTGGATAGTCAAGTTTCACTTGATGTGTTTCCGGTTGTGTGTGATTTTCCTGATGTGTGTTGCCGCCAGAGAGAGAGGTGGAGTTTTCGATAGATCTAGTTCCTGGTACTAGACCTGTTTCTATGGCATCTTATCGTATATCAGCATCTGAGTTGGTAGAGTTGAAGAAGCAATTGAATGAGTTGTTGGAGAAGAGGTTTGTGAGGCCAAGTGTTTCTCCTTGGGGTGCTCCAGTTTTATTGATGAAAAAGAAAGACGGAAGTATGCGATTGTGTATTGATTATCGCCAGTTGAATAAGGTGACGATTAAGATTAAGTATCCTCTTCCGAGAATTGATGATTTGATGGATCAGTTGGTTGGTGCTCGTGTGTTCAGTAAGATTGACTTGAGGTCGGGGTATCATCAGATTAGGGTGAAAGAGGAAGATATTCAGAAGACGGCTTTTAGGACACGTTACGGTCATTATGAATATTCTGTGATGCCGTTCGGGGTTTCTAATGCGCCAGGTGTGTTTATGGAGTACATGAATCGTATTTTCCATGAGCATTTGGATCGAATTGTTGTTGTGTTTATTGATGACATATTGATTTATTCTAAGTCTCGGGAGGTGCACGCGGAGCATTTGCGTATTTTTTTGCAGATTTTGAAGGAAAAGAAGCTTTTTGCCAAATTGTCTAAGTGTGAATTTTGGTTGTCGGAAGTGAGTTTTCTTGGACACGTAATTTCAGGTAATGGTATTGCTGTGGATCCATCTAAAGTAGAAGCAATTCTACAATGGGAGGCTCCGAGATCTGTTACTGAAATTCAAAGCTTTTTGGGTTTGGCCGATTATTATCGAAGGTTCATTGACGGTTTTTCTAAGTTAGCACTTCCTTTGACCCAGTTGACTTGTAAAGGGCAAGCGTTCATTTGGGATATTCGGTGTGAGGAAAGTTTTAATGAGCTGAAGAGAAGATTGACGACAGCTCCGATTTTGATTTTGCCGAATCCTACTGAACCGTTTGTGATGTATTGTGATGCTTCTTTGATTAGTCTAGGTGGTGTGCTAATGCAAGACGGTAAGGTCGTGGCGTATGCTTCGAGGCAGTTGAGAGTGCATGAGAAGAATTACCCTACGCATGACTTGGAGTTAGCGGCGGTGGTTTTTGTTTTGAAAATTTGGAGGCATTATCTTTTTGGGGCGAGGTTTGAAGTCTTTAGTGATCACAAGAGTTTGAAATATCTGTTTGACCATAAGGAATTGAATATGAGGCAACGAAGATGGTTGGAATTTTTTAAGGACTACGACTTTGGCTTGAATTACCATCCTGGTAAAGCTAATGTGGTAGCCGATGCATTGAGCCGAAAATCTATACATATGTCTGCTTTAATGGTTAAGGAGTAGGAGCTTTTGGAATTGTTTAGAGATTTGAGTTTGGTATGTGAAGTGTCGTCGGATAGTGTGAGGCTGGGTATGTTGAAGGTTACTAATGATTTTCTGATGACGGTGAGGGAGAAACAGAAGTTGGACGTGAAATTGGTGGATTCGATGTTGGTTGACGGAAAAGATCCGAGTGGTGATTTTCAAGTAGATATTAATGGTGTGTTGAGGTTCCGTGGGCGAATTTGTATTCCGGACGATTCAGATTTGAAACGAATGATTTTGGAAGAAGGACATCGGAGTAATTTGAGTATACATCCGGGAGCGAACAAGATGTACCAAGATTTGAAAAAGATTTTCTGGTGGTCGGGATTGAAAAGAGATGTGGCTCAGTTTGTGTATGCTTGTTTGACGTGCCAGAAGTCGAATGTGGAACATCAGAGGCCGAGTGGTTTGCTGCAACCGTTGGATATTCCGAAATGGAAATGGGATAGCATTTCTATGGATTTTATAACGGGGTTGCCGAGTACTCAACGAGGGCATAATGCTATTTGGGTGGTTGTGGATAGGCTAAATAAATCGGCTCATTTCATTTCGATTGACATCAGTTTTTCTTTGGAGCGGTTATCTGAGATTTATATCAGTGTGATTGTGAAGTTGCATGGAGTTCCGTTAAGTATTGTTTCGGATCGAGATCCAAGGTTTACCTCGAGATTTTGGGAAAGTTTACAGAAGGCATTGGGTTCTAAATTGAGGTTGAGTTCGGCTTATCATCCGCAGACGGATGGGCAGTCGGAGAGAACGATTCAGTCTTTGGAAGATTTGTTGAGAGCGTGTGTTTTGGAGCAAGGTGGTGCGTGGGATAGTTATCTTACGTTGATTGAATTCACGTATAATAACAGTTTCCATTCTAGTATTGGGATGGCACCGTTTGAAGCATTATATGCACGAAGATGTCGAACACTGTTGTGTTGGCACGAATCTGGTGAGAGAACGGTGGTTGGACCGGAGTTGATGCAGCAGACTACGGAAAAAGTGAAGTTTATTCGTGAGAAAATGAAGGCTTCTCAGAGTAGAAAAAAGAGTTATCATGATCGGAGACGGGAGGATCTTGAGTTTTAAGAGGGTGATCATGTATTTCTGAGGGTAACGCCGGTAACGGGTGTGGGTCGTGCATTGAAATCAAAGAAACTTACTTCTCGATTTATTGGTCCTTACCAGATATCTGCGAGAGTGGGTGTTGTGGCTTATAGGGTGGCGTTACCGCCGAGTCTGTCGAATTTGCATGATGTTTTCCATGTTTCACAGCTTCGGAAGTATATTCCGAATCCGTCTCATGTGATTCTGATGGATGAGGTTGAGGTAAGGGAGAACCTTACGGTTGAGGCTTTGCCGGTGAGTATTTTGGATAGCGAGTTGAAGAGGTTGCGGGGCAAGGATATTGCACTTGTGAAGCTGGCGTGGGGAGGCGCTGCTGAGGGCAATTTGACTTGGGAGTTGGAGAGTCGGATGCGGGAGTCGTATCCAGAGTTGTTCGTCTCAGGTAATATTTTCGAGGAGGAAAATTTCTAAGTGGGGGAGAGTTGTAACGCCCTAGACAGTCCGGTCAGTTTTGTCCTTTTAATTAATTGAGTCGTTTTGGGTATTTTATTATTATATTACTTTACTTTTGACTTTTATGTGAAAATATGTTATTTTTCGTCGTGAATATATTTTGTCGCGTTTTGGGAACATTTGCGAGGTATTTGAGTGTAGGGGTATTTTGGGCATTTTGATTTATTTTGTTAATTAGAATATAATAGAAAAGAAAGAGAGAAAAATAGGAAGAGAAAGAAAAAGAAGAGAAGAAGAAAAGAAAAGGAGAAGAGAAGAAAAAGGGAGAATTTGGGAAAACTTGGAAATCAATCAACCGACTTTCTAGAACACGATTAAATAAGGTAAGGGTGCGAAACTCGATTATACTATGTTTGTGTATGATTATGTATGTGTGTGTTTGGATGATTCTCTTGTTTTTCATGTTTTTCACTTCTAGGTCGAAAATGATAAAATGATTAGGAATCGATGTTTTCGCGGTCGGAAATCGATATAATTTGCGTTGTATGATAACCATGTGTTTATGAATCATTGCTGATAATTTTTTTGGTGTTGGAATTGATTTGGAATGAAAAATGAGGTTTTTGGGGGTTTTTGGATCGTGTAACCCGTAACAAAAATTTTCTGGTTCTGGTGAGATTCGCCAGGCGAATTGTGTCCCGCCACTAGTTCTCCAGGCAAAGTGTTGGCGAAGGGAGATTCGCCAGGCGAATTCGTAAGTTGCCAGGCGAAATCGGAATTACAGAAAGGGGGTAGCTTCTGTAACTCTTGGGGTTTTTCTAAATTGGTGATTCTCCACTACTTCGCCAGGCGAATGGCTGGCGAATGGGATTCCCTAGCCGAAATCCATGGCGAATGGCTAGCGAATGGGAATTCGCCAGGCGAATTCTCAAGTCGCCAGGCGAATTTGGCTGTATCTCAATAAATTCTTTTCTTTGAAAATTCATAACTTTTGATCTGTGGTTCGGTTTGAGGCGTGGTTTGATGCGTTAGAAAGCTTATAAAATGTACTTAATTATGATGATGGTTTTGAGAATTGTTGGCCGATTAAATTATGTCGATAATTAGAGAATGTGTTGTTTTGTTGTTGACTTTTGTCGTTTAATTGTGTGAATTTGATGTGTATGTGCAATATGTTGTTGGTGTGAATATTGTATGACTTGTGTACTGTTGAGTGATGAAATTGCATGAAATACATATTGTGATGATGGTTGGTGGCCTTACGGAAAGAAAATGTGATGTATGGTAATTGTTGATATATGCATGATTATGGATGTGTATATGTGTGCATATTAAATGTCATGAGTCATTGTATGCCAAGCATCATGATATGCATTGTTGTGACGTCCTGAGTGACAGATTGATTCGAGAGGGAATCTGCTATAAGATCGTGCGCCTTAAAAATAAGAGGACCTAAAGCGATTTGATATACCGTGCACCTTAAAAATAAGAGGACCTAAAGCGATGGTTATAGACGATCGTGTGCCCATGTGGGGTGTGAGTGTCGCTCTCGGGATTTTCATCCAAGTACAAACGCGAAAGTGGCACCGAAATAGAGTCGCCAGCAATGTGTATTTATCCCAAGAGAGGGAAAGGAAACATCGCATAAACCTGAGGGGAAGGAAAGAGCATGGTCTTGCGACCAAGTGAAATGGGTTCGGGAGTCGGTTACGCGTGAGGAAGGTATTAGCACCCCCACACGTCCATCGTACCCGATGGGATCCACACTTGCTAGTCTCGAACAAAGGGTGTCATTGTCTGGAGCTCCACTGCTACTGGAAAGGGAAAGGACCAGGAAAAAAAAAGAAAAGGAAAAGAGAGAGAAAAAGAAACAAATGTAGGGAAAATAAAAGAAGTGCTCGAATGGGCCCTACCCCACTGCCTACGTATCTCATCGGGAGCATGAGAATCAGAGCGACGTAGTTCCCCTCAAATAGGGTCGCTTTGTTGGTGTTTTTAGGGAACGACTAACGTTCTAGCTCAGGTGTTGCAGGCTCGCTGGTCCGAGTGCGTTACCATCTTGCAAGAGAACGAGTAGGAGCACGTTCGCACGCTGAGAATGAATGAGATGAGAAGAGAATTCCGGAAGGAAAAGACGTTATTGTTTGTTTGAAGTTTTTTAGAAATAAGTGTTTTGATTGTTTTGTGTTTTGTAACGTACATTGTATTTAAGTCCCTCATGTAAGATCGAATGTCTCGCATAACGACCCGAGATGGGACGCACGCTAAACATTCCAAGAAAATGAGAGAAGATCCCTCACTATCTTATTCTTACATGAAAGGCCTAAATACAATGTTTGTTTTGCCTTTATTAAGTACTTTTTACTTTTGTTTGAAGATGAGAAGAGAGAAAACGCAAAGGAAACTCTAAAGGGAGACTAAGGGTCCTAATGTTATCATGCATGGATGTCCTATGGTTAGTGAGGTTTAGGAGAAAAGACTACCTAAAACCTAATGCTAAACCTACTCGAAGCTTAATCAAAAATTAAGTTGGACTAGGTAGCTCTAAAGGGAAAGAATCCAAGACTTGAACAAGTCTTGAGATTCATGGAATGAGAAAGAGTGAAAGAGAAGAAAAGAGAAAGAGAAGAAGAGAAAAGAGATGCAATAAGTGGCAGCAAGCACAACATATCATAAATGTCCAACTCAAATCAATAATCATGTTTCAAATATCAATGCAAAACAACTCAAGTAAGCATGCAAAGATAAACATGGAAGAATGCAAGCATACTTGTATGAAATGCACAATTAAGCATACATGGACTTCATATCAAAATGAAATGAGAAAGGCAAGATGAAAATGAAGACAAGTCAGAACCAATATCATATCATCATCCACAATTCATGTGTGCACAAGTGATTCAAAACATGAAGCATTAAGATCCAAAGAAGTTCACAAAAGGAAAGGTAATGGTATTCATCATACAATTCAAGCCAAATGCATTCAACTATGCTCAAGCAACATGAAAACCAAGTATAGAGCTCAAGAGGCAGTAGAATATGAATCAATATCATATCAAAACCAAACTCAAGTCATACAAGTTCAAACATCAATCAACAACTTCAAAACATGCACCAAAGCAAACTACAAAAAGAGGACAAAGTCCCAACACTTAGGCATACTCAAACATGATCCAAACATGATCCACAAATTGCAAAAGTTGGTCTCAAAGGACCTCAACCAGGGGTAGGCATTATATCCAAAGCACATACAAAGAGCCAGCAAGAAACTCAAGCAAATGGACATGGTAAATCAACTTGTGCAAAGAAGTGTCAAGATATGGTCATGCATAATTCACTTAAGCACAAAAAATCAAACATGCATCAAATAACATTCAACAATTGTGAAATTTAAACTCAAATGATATAGATCAGAAGGAAATCACATGTTAAAAGATCTCCAAAAAATTCACAAGTTAAGCCATTCAAACAATTAAGCAAGGATCAAGTAAGAACCGTGTATCAATATGCAAAAGAGGGGGACCAAAATGCAATATGAAAAAGTTTTAAAAATGAAAGGAAAAAGTTTTTATGCACTTCAGAATGTCATCTAATAAATGCAAAAGGAAAGGATTGAAAATGTTTTATAGATGATGAGAAATAAATTCTACAAGTTAAAGTGTGCAAGTGAGACAATTAAAAAAAGAAGATTAGGAAATTAATTAAATCAGATGCCAAAAATAAAATAAAATGAGAAAATAAAATATGGAAAAATTTTATAAAACTAAAAAAAAACTTCATGAATTTTTTTATGATTTTTAGATGCATTAAAATGATTTTAAAAAATTAAAATGCAAAACAACAATTAAATGAAACAAAAAGAAAAAAAAAACAAGTAGGGTGCAAACAGCAACAAAAATGCGTGGAAAATGGAAGATGGGCTGAAAAGGAGGGTGCAAATATCAAAGCCCAAAGCTAAAGTCCAAAGGAGCAGTTCAATGATCTCATAAAATTCAGTCAACCATTCTGATTTAATCCAGACCACACAAATAATCCAACGCGCCATACCAAGTCAAACAAAAGCGCAGTAATCAAGATCAATGGCACAGATTCACACGCCCACCAATATTATCATACACACGTACAGGATTAATCAGAAATTATAAAAAAAAAGCACGTGAGCCTCGCATGCCTTTTTAATGCGCTGTCCAAATTCTAGCCACCAGATCATACCAACGCACATGATTAGATCAACAAATCAAAAAATGATTCAGATCAAAGGCCAAGACATGATGACCACAGTAATAACCATGGTCCAACACACATGCAAGCATTAAAATAAAAACAAAAAAAAGAAACGTGGCAACGTGTGGGACGTTAGATCAACCAACGGACGGACGAGATTGCTTCTTCATCATTCAAATCTCCTCGCCGGACTGAACAAAACCAGCCGCCGGAGCTAGGGCTCCAGTCACCCTATCCGGTGAGCTGCAACCAAATCATTTCCAGAAATTGCGCATAGGTACATCACTTTGACCAGAAAAATACGAGGATCAAGAATATCCAGTCCATTTTATCAAACAGCCAACAAATAGTGCAAATCGAAGGAAAGAAAAAATAGATCCAAAACTTTAAACTCAAAATTCATCCATGATACACGTCCAAACTTCAAATAAAATAGATCAACATGCTCAGTGAAGTTCACAGATCATAATGCACACAATAAAACTGAGTTCTATGAGTATGAAAAATTCACCAACCTGAACCTTGTAGAACTTGAAATCCTCCAAGAAATCCCTCCAAAAACTGCAGATCTACTCCTTGGAACCTCTAGATGCAAAATAAATGCAACTAGAGCTTGAAATCGTGCTAGATCTTGAGGTTTGAACTTGAATCCTCTTGAATGGCACTTGGTGAAATCCTCAGTATGAGCTCAAAATAGCAGTTGATCCTTGCTTTATTCTCTTCACTGATCAAGAATGTGAAGAGAAAACTCAAAGAAGCTTCAAGGAGAGTGAGTTTCTAAGAGAGGAAGTGTGCGAGCAAAAAACCAAAACTGTGCAAATGAGAGTCTCTGCCCTAGCTGTGAGGGTATGAGTTAGCTTATATACTCTCCATTGGTTCACTGATTAGGATTAGCAAGTGATTAGAACCTTGGTTAATGAGATTTGGATGAAATTGCAAATTTGCATTTTATGCTTAAACCCTTAAAACACACGTGCAAAACCCTTGCTCTAAGCATGATTCACCTCCAATTTACTTATGCATCACCTCTGAATAGAATTTGGGCCTTGTACTTACTTGGTTTGTAAGATTTGAATCCATTTGCAATTTTGCACTTTGTGAAAATAATGAGAAATAAGTCATGGAATGAATTGATTCAAAAGCCAAAAATGATCCTCTTGACTTGTATTTTGATGTTGTAATATAACATGAATCAATAAAATCAAATACAAGTCCATTTGTGCCAAAATGCCAAAGGTGGAAAAATGGAACCATATGAAAACCTTAAAATGCACCTTGCCATCTTTTGACCATAACTAGAGTTCCACAAATGATATGGAAATGTTCTAGTACTTTTTGGAAATGGGAGAGAAAGATATTCAACTTTCATGTTGGAGGAAAATTCATTTGGAGCTTCCTTGAATGTGGAAAGTCAAGTTGAATGTGGTGGAAAAATTGCCAAAAATGGAAAGTTCTCATTATAGGTCATTTTCCAAATTTAGTAACTTTTGCACAAACTCTTGATTTTTGATGAATGCTGTGAAACTTGACATTTGAAGACCATATGAGGATGTGAGACCTTGAAAACCATGACAAGAAACTCAAAATTCCACAGTTAACTTTCTCCTTTTGAACTGTTGACTTTTGCTTATTTCACAAGTAACTGATCCATTGAACATCTTCCCCAGAGAACCAATGACCAAGATTCCATCCATGAACACTTAAGAACATAAGGAATACCATGGGATCAAGTCTTGGCCAAGAAATCAGAAATAAACTAATTTTAGTTAAAACCATAATTTTGGCACCCTCTGGTTAGGAGGAAAAAACACATCCTCCAAATCCAAATTCCTCTGAGTATGATGTGTATCCTCTCAAACAATGATGAGATATGTCCTTTGGAGATGATAAAGACTCAAAGAGTTTTCCCATTTGGGGGTCAGATCCCAATTTTTGACTGCCTTGTGTAGGAGATCATGCACTGTCCAATCTTCTTGATGAACTCCCTTTTTTCGATGACTTGTGAGATCAAATAGAGATGATACATGATGTAAGAGATCCTTGAAGCTTGTGAGAAACACTTGGTCTTCTTCTTTAGCTTTGGAGAATCAACACCTTGGATCAACTGATCACATGCCCTTATGCAAGATGCAATGCTAGATGCTTGATGTTTTATTTTTCTATGCTTGAATGCAATGCAATGCAATGAAAGCTCATGCTAAAAGATATGAAGAAAAGAGAGGGAAAATTTTGGGGTATTACAGTGAGAGATCGGATTGTGCTCCTTATACCGAGAGGACCTAAAGCAATCCATAAACGTCGTGCGCCTTATACCAAGAGGACCTAAAGCGACGGGGAACATCGTAGGCCCGACGGGGTGATACTTGAGTGATCCTAAGTAACGAGCGATGATTCCAGTAGAGTTCCTAAGTGAACTAGTGATGAGAAATATTGGAAGTCGGTACCGCATGGCATGTGCATAGAGTCGTTGTGTCGGTCTCTATGCATTTACACAAATCATGGATTAATTGTGCATGGAATTATGAATGTGATTGATGAGATGGAATATGTGTAATTGTATTGATGATGAGTGTATTGTGTATGATTGATGTGTAGTGGTATTTGATACTTGAGAATTGTACTGTGTTGTGTTGTATTTGATTGTGGTGCATTTGTGGTGAGAATGTTTTACCTGTGTATTTCTGTGTTAACATATAATTATATGCAACTGTAATATGATTGTTTTACTCACCCTTCTGCTGTTTTATAATGCTCTATGAGGTATTGCAGATTAGAGTTGCTGGAGGTCTTTTTGTGAAGCTTTGCGTCTTCATTCTTTTGTCGGTCGGCTCTGATATGTGACACCGGGTAGTTAGGGAGTCCGTTTGTGATTATTTTGTATTATGTATATGTATCTTTTGAATTGTACATGTATGGTTGTACATGACGAACAAACTTTCATGATATATATATACATATGTTGATATTCAGTTACGGATTTTCCGCTTATATTCTGTAATTGGATTGTGGGTGTATTACTACCTAAGATTATTGTATATCTGTATGAGCAGGTGTTGTATGTTTTGTTTCAAATTGATGTGACCCCTCGGTCTATGCCGTGCATGTTTAAATATACTCTGATGAAATTTTGTATTTTCTTTTACTGCTTTAATAGCTTGGAGGAATAGAAGGGGGTGTCACACTGTAAGGCGCTTCTCTTCGATGAGATTCAGCTGGTCGTATCTGGATTGAACCCATTCAGCTTCGTCAAGACCTGCTTCCATGATGACTCTGAGCGAAGGAATCTCAACTTCAATGGGTAAAACTGTCTCTATACCATACACAAGCGAATACGGAGTTGCCCTAGTAGAAGTGCGAACTGAAGTTCTGTAGCCTTGCAATGCAAAGGGAAGCATTTCATGTCAATCTTTGTAAGTCTTGACCATTTTCTGGGCAATCCTCTTAATGTTTTTGTTTGCTGCTTCGATGGTGCCATTCATCTTGGGCCGATAAGGTGAAGAGTTGTGGTGCTCGATCTTAAATTCTTGACACACCTCCTTCATCATATTGTTGTTCAGGTTGCTTGCATTGTCCGTGATAATGTTGCTAGGAATGCCATAACGACAGATTATCTCTTTCTTGATAAATCTGGCAAACACTTATCATGTAACGTTTGCATAAGAACAACTTCAACCCACTTGGTGAAGTAGTCGATAGCAACTAAAATGAATCGATGACCGTTAGAAGCCTTCGGCTCGATCATTCCAATCATATCTATACCCCACATGGGGAATAGCCAAGGTGCAATCGAAACATTCAATGGAGTTGGAGGCACATGGATCTTGTCTCCGTAGATTTGGCAAAGTTGTAACAGTCTACCTCCATTGTTGTCCAGTAATACCCAGCCTGAAGGATCTTCTTGGCCATAGCAGGACCTTTAGAATGTACACCCTCGCAGCCCTCGTGTATGGACCTTATGATCGTGTTTGCTTCGTGTCTATCCACGCATCTGAGCAACACAGAATCATAATTCCTCTTGTACAGTATACCACCACTTAAGAAAAATTTGGCGCAAAGCCTCCTAAGAGCTTTCTTGTCAGTGATAGTGATACCCTCGGGATATTCCTGTTTTTCCAGATATCTTTTAATATCGTAGAACCAAGGTTTGTCATCAGACTTATCCTCGATTGCTAAATAGTGTGCTGGTTCTTTCAAGTGATCAATGCGGATATGAGGAGTTTCATTCTTCCACTTGACCTTGAACATGAATGCTAGAGTGGCAAGAGCATCAGCTAGTTGATTTTCCTCTTTGGGAATATGATGAAAAGTGATCTCATCAAAGTAAGGAATCAACTTCGCTATGTGTTATTGGTATGGAACCAGCTTGGAATCTCGAGTCACAAAGTTCCCTCTGACTTGACCAATGACCAAGGCATAATCTTCATAGACCTCAAGAATCTTGACTCTCATGTCAATAGCCGCTTCCATGTCGAAGATACATGCTTCGTATTCAGCCATATTATTGGTGCATGCAAAGCATAATCTAGCAAGGAAGGGAAGGTGAAAACCTGTTGGAGGGATGAGGATAGCACCGATTCCACGACCTTTGGAATTAGAGGCACCGTTGAACACGAGCATCCATCACGCCCCTGGTTCGGGTCCTATGTCAGGATCTGGAGTCTCATAATCTCTGATAAACAGAACATCCTCATCGGGAAAGTCAAACTTCATTTGTTGATAACCCTCTACAGGTTGATGAGCAAGGTAGTCAGACAAGACACTCCCTTTTATTGCTTTCTTGGTAACATGTTGGATATCATACTCAGGTAACAGCATCTGCCACCGAGCAATCCTTCCAGAGACAGCAGGCTTTTCAAAGATGTACTTTATCGGATCCATTTTGGATACCAACAAAGTAGTATGGAAAATCATGTATTGTCGTAGGCGTCGAGCAACCCAGACCAGAGCACAGCAAGTTTTCTCCAAGAGTGAGTATCTGGTCTCACAATCAGTGAACTTCTTGCTCAGATAGTATATTGCATGTTCTTTTCTGCCAGTGTCGTCATGTTGACCCAATACACATCCCATTGATTCATCGAGAACGGTGAGATACATGATTAAAGGCCTACCTAGAACTGGCGGTACTAAGATCGGTGGTTCTTGCAACTATTTTTTTATTTTGTCAAATGCTTCCTGACAATCATTAGTCCATTCAACCAATTGATTTTTTCTTAGTAATTTGAACATTGGTTCATAGGTAGCATTCAAATGGGAAATGAACCTTGAAATGTAATTGAGTCTGCCCAGAAAGCCACGGACTTCTTTTTCTATTTTGGGAGGCGGCATGTTCTGAATTGCCCGAACCTTGTCAGAATCAACTTCAATGCCCTTCTGACTTACAATAAAGCCCAATAATTTACCAGATCGAACTCCGAAGGTACACTTCGCAGGATTTAACCACAGTCTAAACTTTCGGAGTCTGTCAAATAGTTTCTTCAGATGAACCAAGTGAAAGATGGTTGTCATGGCGCGCTGGTATATTTTCCCTGCATTCTTTAGAACGAATGGCATGACTTTGTAACAATATGTACCCCATGGCGTGATGAAAGTAGTCTTCTCCATATCAGTTGGGGACATCTTGATCTGATTATATCCTAAAAAACCGTCCATGAAGGAAAAGACATAGAACTGTGTTGTGTTGTCTACCAAGACATCAATATGAGGCAAAGGAAAATCATCCTTCGGGCTAGATTTATTGAGATCTCGATAATCCACACACATTCTGACTTTACCGTCCTTCTTGGGAACCGAGACAATGTTGGCAATCCATTCAGGATATTTGGAAGTGGCTAGGAACCCAGCATCAAGCTGCTTCTTTACCTCTTCTCTGATTTTGAGTGCCATGTCGGGTCTAGTACTTCTGAGTTTCTGCTAGACAAGAGGACATCCGGGCTTAAGTGGTAAGTGATGTTTAACGATGTTGGTATCTAACCCAGGCATATCTTGATAGGAACAGGCGACGATATCAACATACTCTTTCAATAACTTGACCAACTCGGAGTGTACATGCTTAGCGAGGGATGCGCCAACCTTGACTTCTCTTCTGACCTCATCAGTACCAAGATTGACAACTTCTACTGGCTCTTTGTGTGGCTGAATCTCATTATGCTCGTGTTCAAGGAGCCTTTCCAGTTCAGTCGGTAACTCACAATCTTCCTCACCATCTTCTTCGGCTTGGTTAATTGGAATTCCAGAATTACAATGGATGTTTGCCATGTTGTTATCAATGCTTTTATTAGTTCTGCATGTTTATGGATATGTTCAGAATGAGCTATTTAAAAATGAAAAACAAAAGAAACTTTTGCCATTTGTTTGTGAAAAGTAAAATAAAGAAAGAAAATAGAGCATGATTTTGAATGCAAAAACTTTTATTTATTGATCACATAATATTGCAAAAGCGCGAGGCCCTTTACAAGCTATCCACTCATCTCGGGAGAGGACGGGGGAATGAGAAAGCAAAATGCATTACATGTTATATGGGAAAACCACAGGAATCACGGTAGATGTCCAATTGTTGAGCTTGAAACCCGATAGACATTTGCACACAAAGCTTGAAGCCTGATTACTGGGACCAACATCGTCAGCAGCTGCCACGATGTCACCCTGCTGGAAACCCGCGTTGTTGAACTTGATTAAGTTGCATTGCTTCTGACCAGAGGAACTAGATTGACGACCAGGATGATAACCCAATCCGAAACGATTATGCTTCTCAACCACATCAATCACATGCCCCCAGCCTGGCAAAGCACCTTTCCGGATAGTCTGCTTAGCACTCTTAGCAGATGCTAAAGTCAATTGTGGTGATCTACTTTGACTAGTTGAAGCAGAGCTGACATCTTCGAACTCAAGACACTGCAATGGCACCTCAGCTATGCCTTCCTCTGACACAGACAATGACAACCTGATCGTCAAACATGAATTTCCACTTCTGATGCAAAGTGGAGGTAACTGCCCCTGCCGCATGGATCCACGGGCGACCCAGTAGGCAACTGTACGCAGGATTAATATCCATCACTTGGAAAGTAATGATAAATAGATGTGGCCCAATATTGATGGGTAAGTCCACTTCTCCAATGACCTGTCTTCGAGAACCGTCAAAGGCTCTGACAACTAAGGCATTTGGTCTCATCTCGATTCCTTCCACTGGTAATTGACTCAGTGTGCCCTTAGGCATCACATTGAGAGAAGAACCGGTATCCACTAGAACACGAGATAACAGGATGTCTGTGCAGGTTACAGATATGTGCAGCGCTTTATTGTGGGCAATTCCTTCAGGAGGCAATTCTAATTCATTGAAACCCAAGTACCGACTTACAGTTATGTTGGACACTACATCATCGAATTCGACGACGGATATATCTTGCATAACGTGGGCATTGTTCAACACTTGCAACAAAGCTGATTTGTACGCAGTCGAACTCATAAGTAAGGACAAGATTGAGATCCTCGAGGGAGTCTGACTCAGCTGATCCACAATCTTAAAGTCACTTTTCTTGATTAACTTAAGGAACTCTTGATCATCAAGGGTCTCCTTGTTCTTTGAAACATCCTCAAACGGGATAGTCGGTACTGGAACTGCGGTAGAAGATGCCCCTTGTTGAATAATAGGGGTTACAGATGCAGGCGTTTCCTTGGGAGGAACAACAGTCAGAACTTGAACAGGCTTTGTAGTGACCTTCGGAGCAAACACTCGTCCACTACGAGTCATACCTCCATCGGCTGTAACATTCACGATCTCGGATTCGACGAACCTTATCTCTTGACCTCCAAAAAACACAGTCGACCCATACTTCCAAGGTACCTCCTTAGAATTCTGGTACAGAAACGGCTTTGGCAGACAAACCATGATCGGTTGCCCCCTTTTCTGCTTAGGAGATTCCATAGGAACCTTCCTATAGACGATGGTGAACGGCTCAATAGCAGCAACTTCCTCGATAGGTTTAGATCTGGCAAATTGTACTTCGCCACGGTTCATCAAAATCTGGACACAACCTTCAGCCTTCAACACTGGTTGGGATTATCATCGCAAATATGACACTTACCATGCAACCCCTTCAACAACCCGTGTTCATTCAATCTCTAGAAAACCACAGCCATTGGAGTCTTTACTTCGTCAACATCCATGATCAACTCATCCTTCGGATTATCCTGAATCATGTTAACTGCAGGTCCACCATGGTTCAGCAATGGATTATTCTGAATGTTAGGTCCTTCCTCAGCAAAAGTCAGAACCTTTTTATCAATGAGTTCTTGAACCTTGGTTTTGAAAACAAAGCAATCCTCTGTTGCATGTTCTATGTATCCAGCATGATAAGCACAAGACGCATTTGGGTTATGCTTCAGCCCAAATGGAGGAATTGCAGGTGCAATCTGTTTGGGGACAATTGCCCCTTGGTGAACCAAGTAAGGAAACAGTTCCGTGTATGACACCGAAATTCTGTCAAAATTCGGACGCTTACGGTTTCCTTGACTGTTGTTGTTCTGACGGTTTTGATTCTGTTGACTTTTGTTCTGTTGATTCTGTTGCTGATTCTGAATACTCTGAGCTGGTTGTTGCGGATGATACTAATATGGAGGTTGATGATACTGTGTAGCAGCAATGTACGGATGTGGATAATATGGCATAGGAGCCATGGGAGCTTGATACTGAGGAGAAACTTGAGCTGTCATAGCGTTGGATTCACTTTCCTTTTTCTTGGACTGACTGTTCTGAGACTTCCGAGCGGTCGGCTGCTGGGGAGCAGCACCAGGAATCTTTCCAGTCTTCAAACCATTTTCAATCCGTTCACCAATCGTCACAACATCAGTGAAGTTCGATGAGGAGCTACCCATCATTTTCTCATATTAAGATCCTTGCAATGTACCCATAAAGATATCAACCAACTCATTGTCAGAGAGAGTTGGTCGTACACGAGATGCCATCTCATGCCATCTTTGTGCATACTCCTTGAATGTTTCAGCTGAGCGCTGAGATTGGTTTTGTAACTGCAATCTAGTAGGCGCCAAATCAAGGTTATATTTGAATTGTCTCACGAACGCTTTAGACAAATCCCTCCAAGTACGGATTTTGCTGCGCTCCAAGCGCATGTACCAATCTAATGAAGCACCAGACAAACTATCTTGAAAACAATGAACTAGCAATTCATCATTATCAATATGGGATGCCATCTTTCTGCCGTACATAGTGATGTGACTACGCGGGCAGCTTAAACCTTTATACTTTGGTAAATCAGGTATCTTTAATTTCTGCGGCAGCACAACATTTGGAACCAAACACAGCTCTTTGGCCTCCATGCCAAAAGTAGGGAACCCTTTGATAGCTCTGATACGATCCTCCAATAACTTGTAGTCAACAGATCTATTCTGACTGGTGGGCCTGACGAGAATCTGAGGATTTGGCAGCTGAGGAACGGCAGGAGCATTCACTTGCGGAGTAGAAAACTGAGAAGGATACACCAAACCTGGATTAACCATCTGACCAGCATTCTAACCCATCGGAACACCATACAGATAATTTGGAGGAGGTACCCCAGCGGCTGAGGAAGATGCCCTAATGTAGAACATCCCAGGATGAGCATTCAGAACAGTAGTTTGAGCAACTTGAGACAAAATCGGAACATGAATAGGAGGACCTCTATACACATGCTCTTCTTCATCAGGAGTTTTAGTGTCAGGCAATCCGGCAGTTTGACGAGTTTGAGCCTGAAGATTTTCAGGATCATCATTCATCACTAGAGGCGGGACTGGTGTAGGCATGACCCATGGATAGGCGGCAGCCTTCCCATTAGGCTTGGGCGCAACAAAAGGCTGATATGGCAGGAAGGCACTACCATTATTTGCGATCTGAGGAGTGTAATTCGGAGTCATGCCCCAAGGAAAACCAGTGGGCATCTGGTTCAAACTAGGCTGAACAACAGGCTGATTCACAGGCTCAATTGGCACTTCAACTCTAGCAGGGGAAGGAACAACAACAATAGGAGTAGCCGTAACAACAGGAGGAACAATCACAATGGGAGTGACAACAGTTGCATTAGTAGTGGTCGCAACAACAGTGGAAGCAGCAACGACATCCCTCTGAGCACGAAGGAGCTCCACAATGACATCCATGTTCGTTTCGAACTGATCCATCCGACCTTGGAATTGAGCCAGAGTTTCCTTGTAAGCAGCGTTCTCAGCTTCAAAGTCATCCATGATTCTGGATTTGCTTTAGCGAGTAAAATAACGATGTCGAGTCGTCGTCTTACTACAAGGAATGCGGACAAGGATGAGCAACGGTTTCAGATGAGGGGACGTGCATATGTGTGCAGATGAATGTATGATATGCATGCAAAAATAAATTTTAAATTCCAGGAATTCTTAAACTTATCTTTGTTGACAATAATCATAAAGCATACAAGTAAAGGCATAAAGATAGAGCGAGCAGGCATCTTCATTCATTCAGCAATAAAGGAAAGAAGTACAAGTCGAATACAAGTCAAACATCTGCCTTTTAGGCTACAACAAAATCTGCATGGACTCTATCAAATACCACCCTACACACAGACAAGAAATGAAAAACAGCCCAAGGAAGCTGGTGTGGCAATGCATCAGTGTATGCATCCCTCAACAACCCAGGTAGGTCCTCCAATGCATGCTCAGCAAATCTGGCTAGACGGCCGTGCCTCTCACTCCAGTACTTCGCATCCTTCATGAGGTTACGCAGCAACGAATGATTAGGTCCCTGAAGCATGTCCTGAAGAAAGGCCTCTTTCTGATCCAGGAGGTTCTGTAGATGACGGTGTCATACCCCAAATTTTGACCACTAAGATTTCCCATCATTGTGCAAATCATCATCACAATATGGAGGAACCATCTTACTTCATCAGTCTCCCCAAAGATGGGTGAGCATCCACTACAATCAAAACTAGGGTTTCAAGCCCTCTCTGAGTGCTTAGACAAAGGATCAATCAAGGAATGACATGATCTTCAACTTGTCTAACCTCTCAAACATTCACAATGGATCAAGAGGACTCCCACTTCAAGGATTAAGCACAAGGTTGCTCCCTTCTAGGTGGATCAAGCTTCAAGATCGCCAGTGTCACCAAATTAGGGTTTTGATTGACCAGGGCCTCCAGATGGAAAATTTTCACCTGGGAACAAGCCAATGATCCAAAACATAACCTAATATACTTCATGGGACCTCATGGACCCAATCATCAAGTCAATTTTGCCTCAAGGGATGCATACATCAAAAATCAGGAATTAGGGTTTCTTGACCTAATTCACCCCTAAGTTGACTTTTGGGACAAATCATGAGCCAAGACCTCAAGAGAGGGTTTGAGGGTCTCTAATGAACTATATTGATCCATTTGGAACAATGGATTAATCCAAGAAGCTTGAGCAACAAGTCTTAATTTCATCTGCACCACAAATAGGGTTTTAAGGAAAAAGTCAACTGTAACTTTGACTTTTGACCAAGACATGCTCCCAAGCCCTAGGACATACCTCAATATACCCTATGACACCCATGGAACATGTCTATTAAGTTTTATTTAGGTCAAAGACAAGATTTCCTAAAGAATTGCACAGTTTGGAATTCATCTGATAAAAAGTCAACTGTGCACAAAAGTCAACTTTGACTTTTTGAGATTTTTCACCAAAATGGATTTTTAACCCTAAAATGATGTTAATGTGTGATTTGAATCATCATTCATCAAGAAAAATCAAGAAAAGTTGGATAACTTGTAAAAGGGGTAACCATAAAAACTTAGAAAATTTTCTAAGTTAAAAATAAAGTGGCTAGGGTACCAACTTTGGAGGATCATAACTCCTAAACCACAAAGCCATTTTTCCTCATCCAAAGATGGATTTGTAGCCCTCATTACCCTCTACAAAAACTTCAACTAGACCTAAGTCCAATTCATTAAGGATTTTGAGTTATGGAGTGATCAAAATGGCTGAAAAATGAAAATGTCACTTTTTCCAACACTTAGTGAAATTTTCACTAAGTCCAAATCTGCATTCATTTTTTTCCAAATGTAGGAGGATTTTTCACTTGGATTCAAAAGAGATCAAAACCAAATATGTTCAAACAGTTGTTGTATCATGTAAGGGCTTTCCAAAATGGCCAAGAACATTACCAAATTCAATTTGAGTCATGAGATATGACATTGGCAAGTTGCCTTGCTGAAATCTGCCAAGGCAAGGCAGATTTTTACACTTTTGGTCGATTTGCCAAAATCAGCCAAATCAAAATGCTCCTATCCACTTGGACACATCTAAGGATTGAATCTAAAGGGGACAATCACAGAGCCAAGCCTCCAAAGTCCTTGGAACAAGAAAAAGCATGTTGAACCTAGAATTGCCAAAATAGGGACAAGACTCCAAATTTGGATTGGAGCATTCAATGGAAGCATCAAGGTGGCATGGACTGAGCCATTTTCATTTGAATTTAGTCAAGACTTATCCAAGACCAAGGGAACCAGCAGCCTGTGCCCTAACCTCTAGTCAATGGCTAGAGGAGACTTGAACTTCCATTGGCCAACATTGAACAAACCTACTCAGCAGTTGCCATTCACTATTCCTTGCAAAACAAACTTGCTCTACTATAAATAGAGCTCAATTGTGATTAGTTTGAGTACACCAAAGCCATCAAACAGATGCTTTCCTCAAAATCTCTTCTTTCACTCCAATTTTGCCTTCTAAGGCAAGTGACTATCGGGTTTTGAGTTTGAGAGTTTTTCCAATCAAACGAATCACTCACACACCTCACATACATCATATAGAAGTGATCGAAACACTCACAAAACATCTGGAACACTGATTTCACAAAATCACCCGCGAATTGCCCAAGTTCATGACAATTTCATGATTTCTTGTTATATGTTTAATTTAAATGAAATTAATTGACATAGACATGATCGTGAGGTTGAGACGAGCATAATGATATGTGGATTGCATGTTATAATCAAGTATTCAGTGAGATTGGAGAGAAAATGCAAATCTGAGAATCTCAGAACACGCGCGTGTTCTTCAGCTTGTTCTTGGCGCCATTTTTTCAAAATTTGAATATTTGAATTTTGTGATTTTATTTAATTGATTCAAAAATTAATTTCTCTCTGAGTTTTAATGATTTTGAGTTGATTCTTTTTTTAATAATTCACAAAAATGTTAAAATATTTTATTTTCCCAAAAAATCCCAAAAATATTATTTATTTCATATAATTGATATTTTTGCAAAGAATTAATATTTTAATTGTTTTTGACATTTTAAATATTTTTTCTACATTGATTTTGCAATTTTTAATGCCTTCTAATCATTTTGTAGGTCAATACTTAATTTTTGAAGCATTAATCCAAGATCACAATTTGTTTTTCATATGTTAAACAATTTTGACCATTTTAATTGAATTTTTATTCAATTAAGTACATTTTTGAAAACAAATTAGGGTTTTTGGATTAATTCAACCCTCATAAATCATTTTCAAAACACTTTTGGGCCTCTAATAGAGTGTAAGACCCAATCCTTTTTTGACCAACTCATTTTTGGGCCTCAGTGTATTGTATAAGTCCCGAGACCGTCAAAAAACAAACGGCACGATCGTCGCCTTTTGAAAAAAAATAACCTTGGGCCTCTCCTTGAGCTATAAGACCCATTCAAAAGTCTTGGGCCTCTATTAGAGTGTAAGACCCAACCCCCTTGTACAGAAAACATTTTGGGCTTCATTCGTTATATAAGTCCCTCTGTACATTTTCAAATAAACGGCGCGATCGCCGCCTTTTCAAAACAACCCTGGGCCTCTCCTTGAGCTATAAGACCCATTCAAAAACACTTTGGGCCTCTATTAGAGTGTAAGACCCAATCCCCTTTTAACCAAAACATTTTGGGCGTCACTTATTGTATAAGTCCCTCTGCGTTAAAAGAAAATCTCGGCGCGACCGCCATTTTAAACGAAAAATTAATTGGGCCTACCCTCGTGTTATAAGCCCCACACTTTTTCTTTAAACCTTTTGGGCCTCTTGAGAGAGTGTAAGACCCATACCTTTGTACAAAAAACCTTTTTTGGGGCGCAGTCACTTGTATAAGTCCCTCTGTACAAATTCAAACAGTGCGCTCACTGATAAAACCCTGGGCCTCTCCTTGAGTTGTAAGCCCCAAGTCTTTCTTTTTCAAAGCACTTTCTCCTTTGATTTTGAATATACTGTTGTTTTTCAATATTTCTTTGTTGAACAACTAACCAAACATCATGGAAGCACTACAACCGAGTAAGTGGTTATTGCTTTCATTTACCGCTTTCATATACATATAACTGTATTGTGGGGCTGTTTCGCTGTAAGTCTTCTTTCATAAACTCATATCAACTGTGTAATAATAGTATAGATATTTAGAATTTCCCCGACAACTACGTCTAACATTAAGCCCGTTGATCACTCTTATACATAGTCTAAACTAGAACCCCATAGGATTACCAGACACAGTCTTCCCTCCTCTTGGGGTTAAACAATATGGAGACATGAAAGGCAGCATTCTCTGTGAACCCTTTCATAGACTGTCACTCATAGAAGTTGTCAAAGAAACTCTATTCCCCAGAGATGATCTCTTCTCCATGAATTGCATCTCTTGAGTTTCTTCCATATTCTCGGACTTTCCTGACTTTGATCTATTCTCGGTGAATAGCATTGCCTTGAATTTCTCGGGGTTTAGGGACCCACAAGCTTCTTAAAATCACTTGTCAAGAAACTCTACTCCCCAGAGATTATCTTTTCTCCGTGAATGGCATCTCTTGAGTTTCTTCCAAATTCTCGAACTTTCCTGACTTGATCTATTCCTTGTGAATAGCTTGCCTTGATTTTCTCGGGGTTTGGGGACCCATCGGCTTCTTAAAAGCATCGACCTCCTCTTGGGCATCGTACAAGGACCCACAGGCCTCCTAAAAGCAACTCCGCCTCCTCTTGGGCTTAGTACAAGGACCCTACGGCTTCTTAGAAGTATTCACAGCCTCCTCTTAGGCTTCGTATAATGATCTCTTCCTCCGGGAATGATAGCCTCCTCTTGGGCTTCGTACAAGGACCTCTCGGCTTCTTAAAAGTTTCCAGCCTCCTCTTAGGCTTCGTACAAATTGTCCCGACGTCCTCCTAAAGTTATAGGAACAGAACTTAGTCATCTTCATAGAACATTGCTTTCAAAGAGTCTACTACTGTTTCTCAACTCTAGTCATCTTCACAGAACAGAACTTAGTCATCTTCAAAGTGTCATCTTCATGAAACTCTAGACTTGGACAGTCTAATCTCCTTGAGTCTCAAAGACATTCTTAAGCACCCTTCAAGAATAGGAAGAAAACCCGTAGACTCGGACAGTCTCAATACCCTTCGGATTTCCCGCTTCCTTAAAGAACAGGAAATAACCTGGATCCTCGAATCAAATCCTTGAGTACAACATTGCTCATATAAGAACTGATTTTCTCTTTAAAAATCAGTATACTGGACCTGTCACTCAACTGAAACAGTCACCATAGCCTCCTCTTAGGCTTTATACAATGATTCTCCCCAGCGGAGTCAAACAACGTTTAGCCTCTCTCTCGGGCTTTGTACGAGACACATAAGAGACTCCCTCGTTGAGTCAAATAACCCTTACAACCTCCATCTCGGGCCTCGTACGAGGTACAAAATCACTCTCTTGTTGAGTATAAAAGATTCTCTAGGTGAGTCACCATCCTTAGCCTCCATCTCGGGCTTTATACGAGATACCCAAAGATTCCATCGTCGAGTCAAAATCTTTTAGCCTCTCTCTCGGGCTTTGTACTAGACACATAACAGCCTCCTCTTAGGCTTTGTATAAGAAAACCACTGGTTGATCCAATCAACCTTTTTAGCATCAAAGTTGTGCCTCGTTCACAGTACATAAACATCAACAACTCTTTCCCCTTCATCTAATTGCTGTAAGCGGCAAGCCTCTAGATCATCTACATCCATGCCACTGTCCCTCTTTTAGCATGAGAAATTCCTAAGGAAAGATGGCATTGCTCTACACTGAGTTAAAGTCTTCTCCTTCAGGTTAAAATCCCGTATAAAGGAAATTATGGCATTACTAGGATCCGCGTATCCCGGTTAAAGTAATCCTCCTTTACAGTCAGTCACCCAACAGTCGTGACAAACAGACCCCTTTAGAGGTGACAAATTCTCTCTAAGGTCAACACCTTTCAGCTTCACATCTTGGGCTTTGAACAAGATACAAACCACCTTTCGCTTCACGTCTTGGGCTTTGAACAAGATACCAAAACACCCATTTCCTCTCATAGAATAGGAGGAACTACGAACGCTCGAATTTCCCTGTTTCGGTAAACGGGAATACGTAGGCATAAGATTGAAAGAAAAATCTTAGCGAGCACACTAAACAAAAACCCAAAATCCCATACTCTCATGTATCTATCAAAAAGCATCAGTCCTAACATCCTAATCCTTGTTCCCCGCTATAAGATCCTAGAGAAAGAAAGAAATCCGTATTGCCGAAAATACAAATAACCAGTACAAAGCCCCCCCCCCCCCCACATTGATAGCATTCGTAACCTAACAGACCGCTGTTTAAACTCAGTATGCAAAGCAGGGTTAATTGGAGACATCTATTTCCCTTCCTTCATCAGCTTTAATAGGATAAAAAATGAATTGACCTGTAGTTAAAACTCAAACCACAGAGAGCGACCAACGCTTAAGAACCGCGTCCAAAATCGCTCGCTACAGAAAAATGGCGCCCACCGTGGGGCCAAATTCTGATTTCCTTTTTCTTCACTTGTGTGAAAACCACAGATTGGGGCTTCCGCCGGGGAACCCATTTCTGTCAGGAACTTAGGATTCATAGCTTTAAAAGGTCTAGGATGATTAGGACAAATATATATACTGCTTTTCCTAATTGCTATACGTGTTTATTTTTCTACTAATGCGAATGCGTGTGATGCCGCATGTGGAAAGATTGAGTATACACTTAAGATAAGTGATGGCGACGAGGTCGACCATCAACCTCGGTGGAGGCTGACCAATGCAACCCATTCTCTCACCTAGACAATGGGTCGATTGTTAAGTCTGAGAAGCTGAGGAGCCAAACCCTTTTGTAGTGCGGAAGCTATCGGAAATAGTTGTCACGCGATATAGCCCTATAAACCCTTTTGAGGCTGGTGATCTATTCTCGGTGAATGGCACTTACTCTAAGATTGCTCCACAACTCGCTGGCGATCCACTTGTTGTTTTGCTTTCCTGGGAGGAGCTGATGATAATGAGTACAGGTACAAAAATCACCCTAGTATAAACCTTTGGGGATGGGTAGAGCCTTGACTTCATGACAACGACCCTTTGACCCCATGTTTTTTCTATGTTTTTGTGTGCTGCATTCATGCATTCATTTAAGAAACATTAAAACATTCAAAAAAATTTCTCTTCTAGTCTCTCTGTTTTTCAAATTAAACTAAGACTGTGATTGCAAATATCAGAGAAAAGGGATTGCACTAATGGATTTCGGTAGAAGGAGAACTCATACGTACACCTTCAAGGTTCCAAAACTAGAGGATTTGAGAAGGTTGGCGAGGATGATCACTAACCCTGAGGCTTTCAGAGCCAAGCACGGAGGTCTGCTACCACTGTTAAGAGTCCATGTGATTGAGGGAATCATGGATGCGCTCATTTAGTTTTACGATCCGGTTTATCACTGTTTCACATTCTCGGATTACCAGCTTGCACCAATGCTGGAGGAGTATTCTGCCCTGATTGATCTACACATTACAGATCGAGCTCCATTTTCTGGACTGGAAGAAATTCCAAAGAATCAGATCATTGCAAGAGCAATTCATTTGGACGAGTCTGAGGTCAGGACTCACATGACCGCTTAGGGTGGCATCCAAGGTTTTCTAGCCCAGTTCTTGACAAAGAAAGCCCTGTATTTTGCCAGTATAGGAAACGTAACTACTTTTGAAAGCATCTTTGTCTTGCTCACCTACGGGTTATTTTTGTTTCCCAACATCAATAACTTCGTCGATATCAACTCCATTAAGGTTTTTCTTATTGGAAACCCTGTGCCGACTTTGCTCGCAGATGCGTATCATTCTGTACACTTGGGAAATTTGTATAGTGGAGGGGAGATCACATGCTGTGTACCTCTGCTTTATAAATGGTTTATCTCCCACTTGCCCAAGTCTGCTGCTTTTTGGGATTGCAAGAGTGGCTTACGTTGGTCGCAGAAAATCATGTCTCTTACCAACTCTGATATAGATTGGTGTAATAGGATCTATGATGGAATCAGAATCATTGATCGTTGTGGAAACTTCCCCAACGTAACCCTTATAGGAACTAATGGAGGAATCAACTATCATCCAGTTCTCGTTCGTCGTCAATTTGGATACCCGATGAGGCACGTCCCACGGAATGCTCATCTGGAAGGTCTTTTCTTCAAGGAAGGAGAAAATGACAGAGCACTAAAGATGGAAATAGTGCATGCTTGGAAACAGGTTCATAAGAAAGGACGAGAGTCTCTAGGAAAACCGGACTGTGTCTCGGTGGAGCCTTATCTCCATTGGGTACAAACTAGAGCTCTCAAGCTAAAAATGCCTTATCCTCCTTACGGAATTCTTCCGCCAAGGGAATCTGTCATGTACTTCATGACGGAAACTGAAAAGCTTCAGGTTACTCTCGACAAAGTTCAACGGGAGAGAAGGTCTTGGAAGAACAAGTACCGCACCCTCGACATAGAGTGCATCAAAATACAGTAATTACTGAAAGAAAAAGATGCTCTGATTGAGATTTTAAAGCAGCATACTGTGGAAAATCAAGATGACCAAAGGAATTTGCTCACTCCTTTCACCTGGCAAAGGAATGACAACCCGACAACGGCCCAAGAGCCCCAGTCAAAGAAAAGGAAAGTACCAGAGTCAGCACCTGATTTCTCTTCAGAGAGGACTCGGGACCCATTAGCTTAGGTTTCTCTTTCTGCACCTTATAATCTACTGTATTTCCATTTCTGTAATCCTTTGAATTTCAATAAAAAGGGGTTTCCCCACTGTTTGATATTTGCAATCTAATTGTCGAAGTTTATTTTGATTAAACCAAAAAACAATTAATATAATCATTGCATTCATCATTCCCACATCACGTATTCTTCTTCCCTACGAATCTCACGTTTGTGTCTCGATTCTAGAGTCAAACTCTCTCATTCGTACAATACTCGGGCCAATCGTCAGAAAAAGATGGATGATCTTGAGGAAGAAAACAAAGAGTTGAAAGAAGAGATCGACGCTCTGAGAGAGGATATGAGAAAGCTTCGTAACGACATGTAAGCAATGGCAGAAGCTCAGCTACAAAGGAATGTGATCTCAGAGATCACCTCAATGCCCATAGTGGAGAAGAATGATCCTAGGTATCAGATGCTGAAAGATCGTCCCTGGGGCATGCCTGTCAACTATATCCCGGAAGGATATGTTCCGCCGATCACTGAAGATCATGGAATCATAGCAGGAGCCGCTGGGCCTGAAGGTTACAAACTTTGGGAAAACGAAGATGCCAGAGGCATACTGAAGACTCCTGAAGGTTACAAACTTCGGGAGACGCCAAGATTCTCTACTGTAGTCACGGTACCACCCCCTGTGGTGCACACTGTCCCGGAAGGACAGATTCCACAGATACCTTCTGGTAAAAAGGAAACTATGTTCGATAGAATGGATGAATTCCAGGAACATTTATTGGAAATGCAGAAGGAGCTGCAAGCCATTCGCGGTCAGGATCTATTTGGAAAGGACGCCGCAGACCTCTGCTTGGTCCCCAATGTGAAAGTCCCGCACAAATTTCAAGTGCCCGACTTTGAAAAATAAAAGGGTAACTCTTGCCCTCAAAGCCATCTGGTGATGTACACTCGGCGAATGTCAGCTCAGACGGAGAATTAGGACTTACTGATTCACTACTTCCAGGATAGTTTAACCGGTGCCGCATTAAAATGGTACATGGGTTTAAACCGTACTACGATCAATACATTCAGAGATCTTGGTACTGCCTTCATCCAACAATACAAATACAATTTGGACATGGCACCTGACAGAGATCAACTCAGATCAATGTCACAAAAGGACAAGGAAACCTTTAAGGAGTATGCTCAAAGGTGGCGTGAAATTGCCGCTCAAATTTGTCCGCCTCTTGAGGAAAAAGAGATGACAAAAATCTTCTTAAAGACCTTAAGCTCATTTTACCATGACCGAATGGTTGCCAGTGCACCCAGTGATTTCACCGAGATGGTCAGTATGGGTGTACGTCTTGAGGAAGCCGTCCGAGAAGGACGTTTGGTAAAAGACTCTGGATCAATGAGCGGTACTAAAAAATACGGTAGTGCTCTCCCTAAGAAAAAAGAGCAAGATATTGGGAATATCTCTCTCAGAAAGCAAAAGCGTCGATATCAGCCGGTAGCAGCTGTAACTCCTGCTATCAGCCCTGCGCCTATTCCTACGTATCAACCTCAGGTTGCGCAGAGCCAACCTGATCAGTAAAGGACACAACAGCCTCTTCAGCAGGCTCATCCTCAATACAACAACAACTGTACAACACGGCCACCAGGATTTGATCCTATACCCGTGACGTACGTAGAGTTGTTTCCATTACTACTAGCCAAGGGGCACATTTAGACTAAGTCTCCTCTTATAGTCCCAGAAAATCTGCCTTTTTTGTTTAAGGTGGATCAAACTTGCCCTTATCATCAAGGAGGTTCAGGGCATAACATTGAGACTTGTCTTAATTTCAAGTCCGACGTGCAAAAACTTGTTAGGAGTGGGGTCTTATCGTTCAAAGATACAAATCCTAATGTTCTCACAAACCCGCTGCCTCAACACGAGAAAGATGCAGTCAATCTGATTGAGAAAGAGACTAACAATGTCTATCAAATTCATGATGTACTCTTGTTGAAAACCAATCTGGTCAAGATGCATTGTAGACAGAGTGGATATGGCCATGTGCCACCTCATAACTATCACCAGTGTGATATCTGCTCTAAAGACAACTAAGGATATTATGTAGTGCAAGCAGCTCTGTTGGAACAAATAGATCTCGGATGGATCCAAGAGCACCGAGTTCGTGGAGTTAACATGGTCTACACGAATTCCAACGTCATTTAGAACCACGATATCCGTACAATGAATGTCAACTTGGTGGCAATGCACTTAAGGCAAAGCCAGTATCATAATCTGCCGCGACACGATTACAATTCCTGTCTGATTTGCTCGATAAACAAATAGGGATGCTCTTTCATACAAGAGGCCCTCTAGCGTCAGATGGATCTTGGATGGATCCAAGACTACCATGATAGGAACCCTTATCAGATAATCATGGTTCAGATCTTTGATATTCGCGTGATGAATTCCAACCTGGTAGAATTACATGTTGAGCAGGTCTGACTCGGATTCTTAATATCACATGACTATCAAAGCTGTAAAGTGGGTTGCAAAAATGATCGAGGTTGTACCCTTGTCCAGGAGGCACTTCAACACTTGTTAAATCACTGGTGGATGCCAATTTATATGGATGAAGATACTCAGCAAATTAGTATCAGTAACAGGAATCCTACTCGGCGTCAGAGTCAGGATGTTCGACTCGTGGAAGCTAACCTAGTGAGGTTACATTGTATTCAAAGTGGGCGTGGCCAGGTGCTACCACACAATTATGACCGTTGTAGCGTATGTTCGGAAAGTAACCAAGGATGCTACCTTGTGCAAGCAGCTCTTCATGGGCAGGTGGATCATGGAGAAATTCGTCCATACCCGGGTTCTGGACCCATCAAATGGACGTCGAACTCCCTTGCAGATCAAGTTGAAGATGTTGTCACAATATCTGGTCATCATAGGACCAGGGACGTTTGTGCCATTATCCCTCTGTTGGACGAATCTAAAGTTCCCAACCGGGACCATTACTGTATGAATCAACTAAGGCTATCCCTTACAAATACGGTGCAACAACAATTGAGAATGGAAAGGAAATTCCATTACCCTCCGTTGTGAATATTGTAGACATCAGTCGTGTAACACAGAGTGGTAGAATCTTCAACCGAGGGGTTGGGGAACTTAACAAAGAAAAGGAACTTCAGACAGAAGCTCCTGATCTACCAGTCGGTCAATCCAGTAATCCCGACCTTTCGAAAAATAATGATGAGATGCTGAAGCTCATCCAAAGGAGCGAATACAACATTGTCGATCAACTGTTACAAACTCCTTCAAAGATCTCTGTGTTATCACTTTTACTCAGTTCAGAAGCCCACAGGGAGGCTTTACAGAAAGTCTTGGAGCAAGCCTTTGTGGAACAAGATGTAACAATCAGACAGTTCGATAGCATTATCTCTAACATCACTTCCTGCAATAATTTGGGATTTAGTGATGAGGAATTACCCGAAGAGGGCCGCCGTCATAACATGGCGCTCAATATCACAGTTAACTGTCAGGACGATGCTTTAGCCAGTGTACTGGTAGACACAGGGTCAGCCCTGAATGTTACGCCGAAGTCCACCTTGATGCAATTATCATTCAAGGGCCCTCCGATGAGAATCAGCGAGGTCGTCGTCAAAGCATTCGACGGATCCAGAAAAGCAGTTATCGGCGAAGTTGATCTTCCCATAACTATCGGTCCTCACACTTTCCAAGTCACTTTCCAGGTCATGGACATCCGGGCAACGTACAGTTGTTTATTAGGAAGACCTTGGATACATCAGGCTGGGGCAGTCACCTCGACTCTCCACCAAAAGCTAAAGTTTGTCAAGAACGATCAACTTGTCACAGTCTGTGGGGAACAAGCCTTGCTTGTAAGCAACTTATCATCATCTACTTGTGTAGAACCCGAGGAGGTTATTGGGACGCAGTTCCAAGAACTGTTGGTGAGCAAGGACAGTCAGTTCAAAGAAGGAACTTCCATTTCTTGATACAACAATGCTATCAAAGCAGTCGAGAGTACCAATACAAAAGGATGGGGACAGCTTGTCATTCCTATTGACAATAAAACAAAGAAGGGTCTTGGTTTTTCTGCAACTTGTACCCAAATAGCTGCCAACGATGAAAGTCTTCATCCCCTTCAAAACTTCTTCCACAGTGGAGGTTTTCTCCACCCAGTGTCTCAAGCAGTACATGCTATCAATGACGAAGATTCTTCTGACACAGATGAAGAGTGGAAGTCCTACCTTAACGAAGACGATTATATGTCTTAGGGAGAAGTGCCTACGCCATTTTGCTATCCCGCACAGAGTTCGAGATTTATACCACGGTCAGATGTCAAAATGATCTATGGAGATTGTGATCCAGAAGGATGTCGTGCTCCGCCAAATTCATTAGAGGAGGACACTCTGATGAAAGACAACTTTGACCACAACTACTATGGCCCAATGGATGGTCTGCCAATGTGGCAGCCTTACCTAGGAAACTTGGGGCCGGAAAGTCAGCCGAGTAATGAAACTCAGCTGAGCATCATTGAACAGAATACCTGTGTCCCCACCATGTCATGGGATCAACACTCAGGTTATTCAGAAACTACTCAACATGAAGATGAATTCGCAACGTTTGCAGGACTTGAATTCATTAACTATGCTTTTCCCGAGGTCAACGTCATCGAGAGGGATGACTCCTCCAATTCCAAAGAAGTTTGGGACACCTTGGGACAACCGAGTAGAAAATACGACTATTTGGTCAAGTACACTGCTCCCGAAAGCTCTCGCATCAGGCTCGAAGAAATCCAGTGTACTGGCTGGGGAGATGTACCTGAGAGCACAAATGCTATACAAAATACAATGGAGGAATTCTCCTATGACAATTCTGCCTGGGAGACAGATTCCAATGATCCTGCTCCACCAGAAATCAGCGTCATTTCTGAAGACAAATTAAGGAAGGTGCCAGACTTTGTGATTCACCGAGGAGTTCGCCGCCAATGAATTGCCGTCGAGGTTCCGAAGGCCGTTCACCAGTCAAAGTAATTGCCATCTTTAACCTTTCACCCTGCCCAGGTGAAACGGATGCTTTGATAGGGCTCGCTTTTTGTAAATTTCCCTCTTCGCTTTGCCCGAAGCAACAGAGTTTTGTTTTATAGGTCTGTAGTTTCAAGAGTCGACTTGTTCATTAATAAAATAACGTCGTTCTGTAATTTCCCCATTAATTGCTATTTTCTCTTTTGCTTTTTCTTAGAAAATGGTAATCCTAAAAAACAATTCAATAATAAAAACAAGCAGTAATAAATAAATACACTGCACACACTTGCATTTTCTCTATCTCTTCTAAACACGAATCATCACGTCATGCAAATTGATTATTTTAAACCCCGTTGAAACATACGATCCGATGCCTTCTCCCAACTTTGAGTTCCCGGTATTCGAGACCGAAGAAGAAAATGACGACAAAATTCCAGAAGAGATCTCCCGACTACTCAGACAAGAGGAAAGGTCCATTGAACCTCACCAAGAGCCGTTGGAAACGGTAAACTTGGTTTCAGAAAAAGAGAGAAAAGAAATCAGGATTGTGGCACTGCTCGGTCCAACTGCCAGAGAGGGTTTGATAAAGCTTCTCAGAGAATTTCCCGATGTATTCGCTTGGTCCTATCAGGATATGCCAGGGTTGGATACCAGCATTGTGGAACATCACTTACCGTTGAGATCGGAATGTCCACCAGTAAAGCAAAGGTTGAGGCGCACTCACCCGGACATGGCCATCAAAATCAAAGAGGAGGTATAGAAATAGATTGACGCAGGTTGTAACACCTCAATTCCCATCGCGAACAAATAATACATAAATAAAATCAGAGTAACTAAAAATTTATTTTTCCGACAGGAACAGGAATGCCACATTTAAATAAACAAAACATCATCCCTGCTCATAAATTTGATACATAGCATCAAATAGATTACCCTCAATTGGGAAACTTTTCCATATAAAGGTAATACTAAATATATTCAACAATTATATACATAAATAACATAATCGTTTCCCCGACTCCCGTGCTACGTATCAGAGCAGACACCAAGACCGACAACAGAACGGAGGACTAATCTTCACAAAAAGACCACCAGATACCTAATCTGCAATGCCTCGTAGAGCATCATAAAACAACAGAAGGGTGAGAAATATTATCATAATAACAATGCATATAATTATGTACTACAACATAAACATATAACACATATTCTCACCACAACTCATCATATATCACAATATAGATATATCATCAAGCATATTCATTATGCATACATTCACCATTATCATCATTCCACATAAACATACATATTATATTCATTCTTCAATGCATCATTACAACGATACAATTCTTATCACAATTCATCACATCTCATTCAATATACTTCGCAAGGCATATATATATATATATATATAAAACCAAGCATATTCATCACTATGCTTATCGTTCAACATAAACACATATATTCATGTTCATTCATCCATGCACAAATACAAGGATGACCAATGCAAATCATAGAGACTGACTCACGACTCTATGCAAATGCAATGCGGTACCGACTCAATCATCACTAGTTCACTCAGGAACTCTGCTGGAACCATCGCTCGTTACCGAAGTAACTCTCCGTCGGGCCTACGATGTTCACCCATTGCTCACACCCCACATGGGGACACAATGTTTATGGATCGCTCACACCCCACATGGGCACACGACCCGATCTCTCACACCCCACACGGGCACAGGATCCGATTGCTCACACCCCACATGGGCACACAATCATTCGTAATCATCGCTCACACCTCACATAGGCACACGACGTTACAACGGATTCTCATTAGAATCGCGCAACACAAGAATGCACATCCTGATGCTTCACATGCATGACTCGAAAGACATTATTGAAATGCATACATATTCACAATATATTCATGCATTCATCACATATAATCCATCATCATTCACATCAATTGTATAACAACATACACATTTATCCAAACAATTCAATTTACGGTTCACCGTAAAAGTCGGTTAAAAGTTAGCTAAAAATAATATCTTCCATCATCATCATAAAGTACTCATCCACAACTTCGATTCGATATAAAGAACACTTAAATCCGATAAACAACGAAGAAGATATGTATATTTCAAAATAACTCAAAAACATAAACCGGAGGCCCGACACTACGAAACGGTTCGAAAATACTGTTCCAATTGGACCAAGTTTAGACCTGAAAACCATTTTTCCTAGAAAGAACATCTCGTTAGCTTCCCAACGCTTCGAACGGGGGTCAAAACCGACTTACGGATCAAAAGATATGAATTTCCGAAGTTTCCCCGAAAACCAGAATTTTCTGGTACAACTCAGTATGTATCAATACATAGGCTTATGTATCGATGCAAAAAGGCAACATGTATCGATACATAGCACGCATGTGTCGACGCATGCTGTAGTGAAAATTCTATTTTCTTAAAATTCTACAGTATGTATCGATGCATAAGGGTTATGTATCAATACATAAACCATTTCGTATTGATACATGGCTGTTATGTATCGATGCATAACTCTGTTTTTCTCAAAAACCAGATTTCTCAAATTACACCCTTGCTGTAACTTTCCGGAATACCCGAAAACTCGACTAAATAGAACATTTTCACCAAAACAAACATATACGCGCAACCACCAAATACATAAGAACAATTTAGAACACATAAACGAAATTTCTACGACGTTCGATTTTTCGATTAAATTTCAACCTTTCAAAAACCAGAATTTTCAAACATCACCAAATCGAATAAAAAGCATGCTATACGACGACCTAACCTTACTCGATACAACTACGTAATTTATTTCGAAATTCATCCGTGAAAACATCGATTTCTATCGATTTCCCACAATTCGACCTAAACGGAAAAACAACGGAAACATAACGAAAACTAACCAAAACATAACCAAACTTCATGAAACTTTAAACAGCAGCTCACATACATATAACCAACCAACACATGTATTTATACGACTTTTCGACCGTAAAAACATCGGTTTCTATCGGTTTCGTCCAATACGGCATAAACGCAAACATATGGAAAACCAACCAAAACATCCACACAAAACACATATATAATCATACACAAAGTTAGGATAACAATATTTCACAACCTTACCCGATTAAATCGTGTTTGAAAAGTCGGTTGAATCAATTTCTTTCTCTCCATGTTTTCTCCCTTTTTCTTCTTTTCTTTCTCTGTTCCTTCTTCTTCTCTTTTTCTCTCAAAATTCTGTTTTTCTCTCTTTCTCACCTCTAACTTTCTATTTTAATAAAACAAATATCTATCCCAACAAAAAGACCAAAATACCCCTACACTCAAATATCTCGCAAACGCTCTCAAAACGCGATAAAACATAATCACGATGAAAAATAATATATTCTCAAATAAAAGTCAAGAATAAAATAATATAATAATAAAAATAATTAAATCGACACGATTAATTAAATAAGACGAAACTGGGGCGTTACAACTCTCCCCCACTTAGACATTTTCGTCCTCGAAAATATACTGAGACGAACAACTCCGGACACGACTCTCGTATCCGACTAACAAACCAACATGCCAACAAAAGGCACACCACAAATAACACAACTGACAAACCACTGTGCTCACCGCAGATACAACAACGGCACGACAACGACGACAACAACAACGACAAGATGCAAAGCCCATACGATTGACTTGACGACCAACTCACAACTCAAGGAAAACCACGATACCAACACACAGGTTCACTCTAGAACCGAAACACAACAAGATCGTTACCATCACCCCAGGTAACACTCCCCTAATTCACCACAAGAAATTAGCCACACACACTCGAACCATCACGATGGAAACGAGGCAACAACACAAACAAGAACATAAAGTTCCACGACACCACAAGGTCTCAACAACATCAACAAAACCAGAACACCAACATCCTTGTCACACAACCATACTACAACAATGCTACGATTCACCAATCGAACATACAATCAAAACATCCATTTACATAGTAGCCCATGAATAATATTCAAACCTTCCACCTAACACTTCTATTCTGAAACGTCCAATAGTCTCACCATTTCTACATGTTCTCAATGTTCAAACTATGAACTCTTACAAGTCCCACACGTACATACAATATGTGCCACCTCACGCTTCCGCTGCGCACTCTGATTACTCGTAACCACCAAAACTACCAATCTTACGTCCAAAGTCTAACTCTTCCTCATGTTCACCAAAATCACTGTTCACTGTTAATATACCCAACCTTACACTCTCCTGTGTTACCTCACACACCAGACACAAGTCTCCGAACTGCTCAAATCATTTCAATTCTCTGACCATCAAAACAGACATGCATAACAACTTTCGACTTAACTTTTCAGGCACAACCTTAGCTTTTCCCGAAGGATAATCTAGGCCAAATTCATAACTCGTCACGAATTCCAACCCCCCTTGTTGTCTCATACTCTATTCTTTCAGACCAAACAAGTACTCTAAACTCTTGTGATCACCAAACACTTCGAGCCTAGAACCATAAAGATAATACCTCCAAATTTCCCAAAACAATACAACCGCAACCAATTCCAAATCCAAAATAGTATAGATCCTTTTATGAATCCTCAAATGTCATATAGCATAAACCACGACTTTACTCTCTTACATTAGCACATAGACTAAACTCATCAGAGACACCTCACAACCGGTTTATTAGGATCACACAGAATCAAAACTAGAGCCGTAGACAACTTCTACTTCAGCTCACCAAAACTTACTCACAACGAACATCCAAAGCAAATGACTCACCCTTCGCAAGTCAACTGAGATAACCGAAGTACGAACTTAGCAAAGTCTTCCATAGTCTGCAGTAACAACCAACTGAGCCCAAAAATTTCTAATCTCCTCAACCAACTTCGGAGCCTCTCATGTAGAACTACATCTACTTCCGATGGATCCATTAACCATACTCTCATCTGAAATAACATTTCCAAGAAACTAACCCTTTTCAACCAAAATTCTCACTCGAATAACTTAGCATAAAACTTCGTCTCTTTTCAACACTTGTAATTCAAATCTCAAACACTTTACTCATTCTTCCTCTGAGTTTATAACAAATCCAAATATCCTCAATCGAAACCACTACGAACTTATCCAATTAAATATGGAAGATACGATTCCTCTACTCCATAAACATTAGAGACGCGTTACTAACACCAAATACCATCACTGTACGTTGCAATTCCCAACCAAAATCCAAAAGATATAAATCCTTAAAGCTTTTGCAAAACTTTTCACTGGGTAACTGGTTACTCACATACAAGCTTAACCGAGTAAATAACAACCTATTCCGAGGATAACAAACCTAACCAGTCACATTAAATCCATCAAAGCCTCAACTCACACAATTCACCACTCTTATCAAACATTCCAAACAATTGTAACTCACTCAAACTCAACCAAACCATTCTAGTCATCTGTTCATGAAAGTGGACACTTATTCTCAATCATTACCTTATTCGACTGTTAGTAATCCATACCCAATTTCATCTCCTGACCGTCCAATTCCGCAATTCCAACATGTATCAACAACCAACCAAAAAGAATTCTCAAACACAATGTTACATCCACCCACAAGGGTTTCCTCACAATTTCCATTAATGCCTTAAAACTCCAAAGACTCCAAACCCACCAGAACTCTAAGTTTGCTGTCCATAGTCTCAATACCATTATACTTGATATTCCATTCCATCATCCTTCCTTTTGTTACCAACAATACTGGAGCTCTCTAAGACAACACCTTAATGTTCCATCCAAAAACACATCTGAAAACTATGCCCAACTGACGGCCCATCACTGCGACTTCCTGCCAATTCCCAGAACACTACCATCACAGACAAAACAAACATCTTATTCCCATCTACTAAGAGTTTCCTACTTACTTAGCAGATATAAACCTCAACTATTCACCTTCGTCCAATTAAGTTCAATCTCTACTCTCTGTGAAGCAGTCCTTAAATAAAACCCAATCATTCTCTGTCAATGACTTCCCAACTGGACTAACATACCAAAACCTCTAATCCATTTCATCTTCCGATATTAGCATCTTCATCGACTCATCAAAACAATCTGTAATCATCTCCTTAAATTCCAAACAATTCATTTCACACGTTATCCAAGCCGGAAAGACCCGCCTATTCCATCCAACATTATTTCTGTCTGCTATCAACAAGAGATTAAGGGTGATCAGTTCCTAAATTTGCCAATAGACAGTCGACAATCATGATGGGGCATAACCCGTCTTTACCAAACTATAATAGCATTCCTTACATCCGGCGCACAAAACTACCTAAGGCACAAATCCTTAGTTGACATAAACCTTACCTCCGCATTCCCTCCAAAACCGGGAACCACACTGTCCAAACAACACTTACACTCTTGCAACCAACGGCACACTGAGCCAACACTCCACAACTGAAGCAACTTGGAGAAGTACCAGCTTCTCCCCCACTTATCTAATTCTAACACCTGAAGACAAAAGATTAGGAAACCAGAAAGTACCGACAGTGCTCCACACACATATCACGTTCTAAGGGACAACCAACAACATCGACAGTATTCAACTGTCACACCAACTGACTCAACAACTTGGCCGGACGGACCGACCTGCTCTGATACCACTAATGTAACACCCCAATTCCCATCGCGAATAAATAATACATAAATAAAATCAGAGTAACTAAAAATTTATTTTTCCGACAGGAACAGGAATGCCACATTTAAGTAAACAAAACATCATCCCTGCTCATAAATTTGATACATAGCATCAAATAGATTACCCTCAATTGGGAAACTTTTCCATATAAAGGTAATACCAAATATATTCAACAATTATATACATAAATAACATAATCGTTTCCCCGACTCCCGTGCTACGTATCAGAGCAGACACCAAGACCGACAACAGAACGGAGGACTAATCTTCACAAAAAGACCACCAGATACCTAATCTGCAATGCCTCGTAGAGCATCATAAAACAGCAGAAGGGTGAGAAATATTATCATAATAACAATGCATATAATTATGTACTACAACATAAACATATAACACATATTCTCACCACAACTCATCATATATCACAATATAGATATATCATCAAGCATATTCATTATGCATACATTCACCATTATCATCATTCCACATAAACATACATATTATATTCATTCTTCAATGCATCATTACAACGATACAATTCTTATCACAATTCATCACATCTCATTCAATATACTTCGCAAGGCATATATATATATATATATATATATATATATATATATATATATATATAACCAAGCATATTCATCACTATGCTTATCATTCAACATAAACACATATATTCATGTTCATTCATCCATGCACAAATACAAGGATGACCAATGCAAATCGTAGAGACCGACACACGACTCTATGCAAATGCAATGCGGTACCGACTCAATCATCACTAGTTCACTCAGGAACTCTGCTGGAACCATCGCTCGTTACCGAAGTAACTCCCCGTCGGGCCTACGATGTTCACCCATTGCTCACACCCCACATGGGCACACAATGTTTATGGATCGCTCACACCCCACATGGGCACATGACCCGATCGCTCACACCCCACATGGGCACACGATCCGATTGCTCACACCCCACATGGGCACACAATCATTCGTAATCATCGCTCACACCTCACATAGGCACACGACGTTACAACGGATTCTCATTAGAATCGCGCAACACAAGAATGCACATCATGATGCTTCACATGCAAAATGACTCGAAATACATTCTTGAAATGCATACATATTCACAATATATTCATGCATTCATCATATATAATCCATCTTCATTCACATCAATTGTATAACAACATACACATTTATCCAAACAATTCAATTTACGATTCACCGTAAAAGTCGGTTAAAAGTCGGCTAAAAATAATATCTTCCATCATCATCAAAAAGTACTCATCCACAGCTTCGATTCGATATAAATAACACTTAAATCCGATAAACAACGAAGAAGATATGTATATTTCAAAATAACTATAAAACATAAACCGGAGGCCCGACACTACGAAACGGTTCGAAAATACAGTTCCAATTGGACCAGGTTTAGACCTCAAAACCATTTGTCCTAGAAATAACATCTCGTTAGCTTCCCAACGCTTCGAACGGGGGTCAAAACCGACTTACGGATCAAAAGATATGAATTTCCGAAGTTTCCCCGAAAACCAGAATTTTCTGGTACAGCTCAGTATGTATCAATACATAGGCTTATGTATCGATGCAAAAAGGCAACATGTATCGATACATAGCACGCATGTGTCGACGCATGCTGTAGTGAAAATTCTGTTTTCTTAAAATTCTACAGTATGTATCGATGCATAAGGGTTATGTATCAATACATAAACCATTTCGTATTGATACATGGCTGTTATGTATCGATGCATAACTCTGTTTTTCTCAAAAACCAGATTTCTCAAATTACACCCTTGCTGTAACTTTCTGGAATACCCGAAAACTCGACTAAATAGAACATTTTCACCAAAACAAACATATACGCGCAACCACCAAATACATAAGAACAATTTAGAACACATAAACGAAATTTCTACGACGACCTAACCTTACTCGATACAACTACGTAATTTATTTCGAAATTCATCCGTGAAAACATCGATTTCTATCGATTTCCCACAATTCGACCTAAACGGAAAAAAAATGGAAACATAACGAAAACTAACCAAAACATAACCAAACTTCATGAAACTTTCAACAGCATCTCACATACATATAACCAACCAACACATGTATTTATACGACTTTTCGACCGTAAAAACATCGGTTTCTATCGGTTTCGTCCAATACGGCATAAACGGAAACATATGGAAAACCAACCAAAACATCCACACAAAACACATACATAATCATACACAAAGTTAGGATAACAATATTTCACACCCTTACCCGATTAAATCGTGTTTGAAAATTCAGTTGAATCAATTTCTTTCTCTCCATGTTTTCTCCCTTTTTCTTCTTTTCTTTCTCTGTTTCTTCTTCTTCTCTTTTTCTCTCAAAATTCTGTTTTTCTCTCTTTCTCACCTCTAACTTTCTATTTTAATAAAACAAATATCTATCCCAACAAAAAGACCAAAATACCCCTACACTCAAATATCTCGCAAACGCTCTCAAAACGCGATAAAACATAATCACGATGAAAAATAATATATTCTCAAATAAAAGTCAAGAATAAAATAATATAATAATAAAAATAATTAAATCGACACGATTAATTAAATAAGACGAAACCGGGGCGTTACACAGGTTTCCTTGCCACATCAGAATATCCTCAATGGTTAGCCAACATTGTACCCGTTCCCAAAAAGGACAGAAAAGTCAGAATGTGTGTCGATTATAGAGATCTGAACAAGGCTAGTCTAAAGGACGACTTTCCTTTACCACACATTGACATGCTGGTGGACAGTACAGCGAAGTTCAAAGTTTTCTCCTTCATGGATGGATTCTCGGGCTACAACTAGATCAAAATGGCGCCGAAAGACATGGAGAAAACTTCGTTCATCACCCCATGGGGCACCTTTTGTTACAAAGTAATGCCGTTCGGTTTGAAGAACGCCAGGGCAACCTATCAAAGGGCCATGACTACTCTGTTTCATGACATGATACACAAAGAAATCGAAGTGTATGTTGATGATATGATTGCAAAATCAAAAACAGAGAGTGAGCACGTTGAACATTTGTCAAAATTGTTCGAACGTCTAAGAAAATTCAAGCTCCGCTTGAATCCCAACAAGTGCACCTTCGGTTTCTGTTCGGGGAAACTACTAGGGTTCATCGTCAGCCAGAAAGGAATTGAGGTTGATCCTGACAAGGTCAAGGCTATTCAAGAAATGCCTTCTCCGAAAACTAAAAAACAAGTCAGAGGATTCCTGGGACGTTTGAACTACATCTCCAGATTCATATTCCTTATGACCGCGACATGTGCGCCGATTTTCAAATTACTCAAAAAGAACCAGGATTGCGTTTGGTTAGAAGACTGCCAAACTGCCTTCAACAGTATCAAGGAATATCTGTTGAATCCTTATATTCTATCACCTCTAGTGGAAGGAAGACCACTGATCATTTACCTCACAGTTCTAGAGGACTCAATGGGATGTGTACTTGCCCAACAGGACGAAACTAAAAGGAAAGAGTCTGCCATTTACTATCTAAGCAAGAAATTCACCGACTGTGAAACTCGGTACACAATGCTTGAGAAAACTTGCTGTGCTTTGGCTTGGGCAGCCAAATGTCTTCGCCAATACATGATTCGTCATACTACTTGGTTGGTCTCCGAAATAGATCCAATCAAGTACATTTTTGAAAAACCTGCTCTCACGAGAAGGATTGCCCGTTGGCAGATGCTGTTATCAGAATATGACATAGAGTACCACGCTCAGAAAGCCGTTAAAGGAAGTATTTTAGCCGATCATTTGGCACATCAACCGATTGAAAATCAAGAATCAATCGGGTTTGACTTCCCAGATGAAGATGTCATGTATCTAAAGACGAAAGACTGCGATGAACCGCTACCCAGTGAAGGGCCAGAACCAGGTTCTAAATGGGAACTTATCTTTGACGGAGCAGTTAATCATTACGGAAATGGAATTGGGGCAATCATTGTTACCCCTCAGGGTACCCACATTCCTTTCACTGCCAGACTTACGTTCAAATGTACGAACAACGAGGCCGAATACGAAGCTTGTATTATGGGTCTCGAGGAAGCGATTGATTTAAGGATCAAAAACTTGGACGTATACGGCGACTCAGCCTTGGTTATCAATCAGATAAAAGGAGATTAGAACACATACCAATCAGGATTGATTCCTTACAAAGATTACGCGAGAAGGTTGTTACCTTTCTTCAACAGAGTTGAGTTTCATCACATCCCTCGTGATGAGAATCACATGGCTGATGCATTAGCCACTATCTCTTCCATGATTAGTGTGGGTCAATGGAATGACATACCTAAGATTGACATCATGCACCTTAAACGACCCGCTTACATCTTCATGATTGAAGCAGTCATAGACGACAGACCTTGGTATCACGATATCGAATGCTTCCTTCAGAAACAAGAGTACCCACCTGGGGCACTCAAGAAAGATAGAAAGACCCTCATAAGATTGGCTGGAAACTTCTTCCTGAGCGGTCACACTCTTTATAAGAGGAATTTTGACATGGTCTTGCTCCGATGCATCGACAAACCAGAAGCAGACGTGCTTATGAAAGAAATTCATGAAGGATCCTTTGACACTCATGCCAACGGACACGCAATGGCGAGAAAAATTCTAAGAGCAGGGTACTATTGGTTGACAATGGAATCCGACTGCTACAAGTACATGAGGAGGTGTCACAAGTGTCAGATATACTCCGACAAAATTCATGTACCTCCATCACATCTCAAAGTTCTCTCTTCCCCATGGCCATTCTCCATATGGGGAATCGACATGATTGGCATGATTGAGCCTAAGGCTTCAAACAGACATCGGTTCATTCTAGTAGCCATTGACTACTTCACCAAGTGGGTCGAAGCAGCGTCATTTGCCAATGTAACCCGACAAGTGGTGGTCCGATTTATCAAAAACAATATCATCTGCCGTTATAGTGTTCCAAGCGAGATCATTACTGATAATGGATCTAACTTGAACAACAAGATGATGAAAGAGTTGTGTGCTGAGTTCAAGATCGAACATCATAACTCGTCTCCCTACCGACCCAAGATGAACGGAGCGGTAGAAGCGGCTAATAAGAACATCAAGAAAATCGTTCAAAAGATGGTTGTAACCTACAAAGACTGGCACGAGATGCTACCCTTTGCTCTTCACGGTTATCATACATTTGTCCGCACTTCAACAGGGGCTACCCCCTTCTCTCTAGTGTATGGCATGGAAGCAGTGCTCCCCATAGAAGTAGAGATCCCATCAATCCGGGTATTGATGGAAGCTAAGCTCACCGAAGCTGAATGGTGTCAAAGGCGACATGACAAATTAAATCTGATCGAGGAGAAGCGAATAACGGCACTATGCCATGGTCAGCTGTATCAACAGAGAAAGAAGAAGGCGTTCGACAAAAAGGTTCGACCCCGCATCTTCAGGAAAGGAGACCTCGTGCTCAAGAAGATACAATCTTTTCTTGCTGATTCTCGGGGCAAATGGACCCCGAATTATGACGGCCCCTATGTGGTCAAGAAAGCTTTCTCAGGCGGCGCCTTGAGACTTGCAACCATGGACGGAGAGGAATTTGCCTACCCCATGAATGTTGATGTAGTCAAGAAATACTTCGCCTAAACTAAAAAAAAAAAAAAAAAAAAAAAAAAAAAAAAAAAAACGTCTCGGTGGATTAAAAACCCGAAAGGGTGGTCCAGGCAAAAGTTAGAGACAAAATATGAAAAAAATCATCCCGATGGATTGGAAACATCATAGTACAATCCAGGCAAAAATCAGGGATAATGGCAAGTAACTATGTTCAACAGAGGCGAGTCCCTCAGCAACAATAGTTACATCATCTGTCAAAAAACTCCAGTCAAGGTCATCTTCGACAAAAGCTCAGGATGCCCAGAATTCAAAGTTGGTAGAAGGATAGTGGTCGTTATGTTTCAACGTAGCCCTTTTCCTTGTAAATTACCATTTTCTAACTTTGTAATTACTTTTTGGAATCACGCGTTTGGCTGATCTCCATCTTATCAATAAAATTTGAGCCTTTGTGCTTTTGTTTGTAATTCTTATTTGTTTTAGCTTTACAGAACGACATTGTTAACATGATTAACGATTCTTGAAATAAAACAAAAATGAATTTACTTGTTAAAACTTTTTCTGCTTTTAAAATAAAGATGGTAATTATTTTGACTGTTGAACATCGAAAGAACATTGATTGCGTCTCCAAAGGTGTTCGAGCCTCAAAGTGCAGAATCAAAGTACTCCTTCTACGCCAGTACGCCTGAATGAAGGATCAACTGTGTCAGAGACCTTATTTCGTCTGACACGCCACGGTCGAGTTCTCACCTCCTAAGCCCGACCAACATAGCTCCCAACAGGGACTATCTCTCCTAAGCAAGGTGGAATTGCTATCTTGAACCAGCGGTACTTCTTCGCCCCGCGATGGCCGAGTATCCAGTCATGTTCATCTTTTAGTTTGTATGTCATGTCAGTTTTGTCAGCATAAACATACATACACCATGCATTTGATTTACATTCATATTCATATTGCATCACTATCACTCTAGTCGGTCTTGTCCCCTAGTGATAACAGTCCTCTCAATTGAGTTATCAGCTCTTGCCTCGTCAGGGAACGCTGCGTTTGAACAATCTCGCCTCCGGTGTATCTCCGGATTAGAGTCGGTCCTCGACCACTTTGATAACTTGAACCTCTGAAAAGCCAGAGAAGCTTTCTACAAATTTCACTCTTCGCCATTGAAGATGATATCCTTGCTTTCCCGAATTAAGGAAAATCCCCAGAGAAAGCCTCCTAAGCAGAGAGTTGGCAGTGCAGCTGCCTTTCTCTAAAAGACCGCTGATGCAAAGGTCATCGGCACCTCAAAATTGGGCCCTATCATATGGCATTTATCCGGGAAGATCCCGAGAAAAGTATGATGTAAGATCCCAAGCGACAGCAGTCTCCCAAGAGACCTGCTTTCCCCCAGTAGAAACAAATGGCGTCTCTAACAGAGAAGTTTGTGCAACTCTACAACTCAGACGACTGGGTTCCCCAGGAAGTCTGACATCAAAAGTTTTTCCGTCAAATGGCATCTCCCTAGGAAAATTCGGCGAGAAGTTTGAGGAAAATCGCTACGCATAGCGTCCCTTATCAATTAAGTTTATTGACAAAAGAAACTAAGACCAGTTCCTTGGTAGGAAACCAGGATCGAGGAGAAGTTCAAAAATCAGAAACTAAGACCAGTTCCTTGGTAGGAAACCAGGATCGAGGGGAAGTTCAAAAATCAGAAACTAAGACCAGTTCCTTGGTAGGAAACCAGGATCGAGGGGAAGTTTAAATCAGAAACTGAGGCCAGTTCCTTGGTAAGAAACCAGGATCGAGGGGAAGTTAACAATCAGAAACTAAGACCAGTTCCTTGGTAGGAAACCAGGATCGAGGGGAAGTTTGTTTCCGCAACTTAGACCAGTTCCTGGGTAAGAAACCAGGATCGAGGGGAAGTTTACCTTTTCTAAGCATCATTGCTTAGCTAAAGAAGATGAATGCGTGAAATTACCATTCATAACCACCATCAAAATTTCGAGTATTCTGATATTTAATCCTCTTGCACCCCGAATGCCCGAATACCTTCGTCATTCACACCTTTGGGTTCAAGAAGATTAAATAGGGGCATCTGTCATACCCCAAATTTTGACCACTAAGATTTCCCATCATTGTGCAAATCATCATCACAATATGGAGGAACCATCTTACTTCATCAGTCTCCCCAAAGATGGGTGAGCATCCACTACAATCAAAACTAGGGTTTCAAGCCCTCTCTGAGTGCTTAGACAAAGGATCAATCAAGGAATGACATGATCTTCAACTTTTCTAACCTCTCAAACATTCATAATGGATCAAGAGGACTCCCACTTCAAGGATTAAGCACAAGGTTGCTCCCTTCTAGGTGGATCAAGCTTCAAGATCGCCAGTGTCACCAAATTAGGGTTTTGATCGACCAGGGCCTCCAGATGGAAAATTTTCATCTGGGCATAAGCCAATGATCCAAAACATAACCTAGTATACTTCATGGGACCTCATGGATCCAATCATCAAGTCAATTTTGCCTCACGGGATGCATACATCAAAAATCAGGAATTAGGGTTTCTTGACCTAATTCACCCCAAAGTTGACTTTTGGGACAAATCATGAGCCAAGACCTCAAGAGAGGGTTTGAGGGTCTCTAATGAACTATATTGATCCATTTGAAACAATGGATTAATCCAAGAAGCTTGAGCAACAAGTCTCAATTTCATCTGCACCACAAATAGGGTTTTAAGGAAAAAGTCAACTATAACTTTGACTTTTGACCAAGACATGCTCCCAAGCCCTAGGACATACCTCAATATACCCTATGACACCCATGGAACATGTCCATCAAGTTTGATTTTGGTCAAGGACATGATTTCCTGAAGAATTGCACAGTTTAGAATTCATCTGATAAAAAGTTAACTGTGCACAAAAGTCAACTTTGACTTTTTGAGATTTTTCACCAAAATGGATTTTTAACCCTAAAATGATGTTAATGTGTGATTTGAATCATCATTCATCAAGAAAAATCAAGAAAAGTTGGATAACTTGTAAAAGGGGTAACCATAAAAACTTAGAAAATTTTCTAAGTTAAAAATAAAGTGGCTAGGGTACCAACTTTGGAGGATCATAACTCCTAAACCACAAAGTCATTTTTCCTCATCCAAAGATGGATTTGTATCCCTCATTACCCTCTACAAAAACTTCAACTAGACCTAAGTCCAATTCATTAAGGATTTTGAGTTATGGAGTGATCAAAATGGCTGAAAAATGAAAATGTCACTTTTTCCAACACTTAGTGAAATTTTCACTAAGTCCAAATCTTCCTTCATTTTTTTCCAAATGTAGGGGGATTTTTCACTTGGGTTCAAAAGAGATCAAAACCAAATATGTTCAAACAGTTGTTGTATCATGTAAGGGCTTTCCAAAATGGCCAAGAATATTACCAAATTCAATTTGAGTCATGAGATATGACATTGGCAAGTTGCCTTGCTGAAATCTGCCAAGGCAAGGCAGATTTTTACACTTTTGGTCGATTTGCCAAAATCAGCCAAATCCAAATGCTCCTATCCATTTGGACACATCTGAGGATTGAATCTAAAGGGGACAATCACTGAGCCAAGCCTCCAAAGTCCTTGGAACAAGAAAAAGCATGTTGAACCTAGAATTGCCAAAATAGGGACAAGACTCCAAATTTGGATTAGAGCATTCAATGGAAGCATCAAGGTGGCATGGACTGAGCTATTTTCATTTGAATTCAGTCAAGACTTATCCAAGACCAAGGGAACCAGCAGCCTGTGCCCTAACCTCTAGTCAATGGCTTGAGGAGACTTGAACTTCCATTGGCCAACATTGAACAAACCTACTCAGCAGTTGCCATTCACTATTCCTTGCAAAACAAACTTGCTCTACTATAAATAGAGCTCAATTGTGATCAGTTTGAGTACACCAAAGCCATCAAACAGATGCTTTCCTCAAAATCTCTTCTTTCACTCCAATTTTGTCTTCTAAGGCAAGTCACTATCGGGTTTTGAGTTTGAGAGCTTTTCCAATCAAACCAATCACTCACACACCTCACATACATCATATAGAAGTGATCCAAACACTCACAAAACATCTGGAACACTGATTTCACAAAATCACCAGCCAATTGCTCAAGTTCTTGACAGTTTTGCAGTTGAGGTGCCATCCTCAATTCCAAACCATTTCAATCCATTCCAAGCACTCAGACACATCACTTGGCACCTAGGGAAGTTATCCAGATCATTGGAACCTAGCTGTAACACCTCTAACATAAATCACGATCACCAGCTGCAAGTGGTAAGAATGAGCTCTTCTAACTCTATGATCCATGCAATTTTTGCTGCACAATAATTTGGCCATATGTTCATAATCATGCATGAAATGTTTCCCCTCAATAAATTGCATTGTTTGAATCGTGTATCAAAAATCCTAGCCTTCATGCAGAAATTAGGGTTCTTGAGGATTTTTTGTGATTTCTTGTTATATGTTTAATTTAAATGAAATTAATTGACATAGACATGACCGTGAGGTTGAGACGAGCATAATGATATGTGGATTGCATGTTATAATCAAGTATTCAATGAGATTGGAGAGAAAATGCAAATCTGAGAATCTCAGAACACGCGGGTGTTCTGAAGCTTGTTCTTGGCGCCATTTTTTCAAAATTTGAATATTTGAATTTTGTGATTTTATTTAATTGATTCAAAAATTAATTTCTCTCTGAGTTTTAATGATTTTGAGTTGATTCTTTTTTTAATAATTCACAAAAATGTTAAAATATTTTATTTTCCCAAAAAATCCCAAAAATATTATTTATTTCATATAATTGATATTTTTGCAAAGAATTAATATTTTAATTGTTTTTGACATTTTAAATATTTTTTCTACATTGATTTTGCAAATTTTAATGCCTTCTCATCATTTTGTAGGTCAATACTTAATTTTTGAAGCATTAATCCAAGATCACAATTTGTTTTTCATATGTTAAACAATTTTGATCATTTTAATTGAATTTTTATTCAATTAAGTACATTTTTGAAAATAAATTAGGGTTTTTGGATTAATTCAACCCTCATAAATCATTTTCAAAACACTTTTGGGCCTCTAATAGAGTGTAAGACCCAATCCTTTTTTGACCAACTCATTTTTGGGCCTCAGTGTATTGTATAAGTCCCGATACCGTCAAAAAACAAACGTCACGATCGTCGCCTTTTGAAAAAAAATAACCTTGGGCCTCTCCTTGAGCTATAAGACCCATTCAAAAGTCTTGGGCCTCTATTAGAGTGTAAGACCCAACCCCCTTGTACAGAAAACATTTTGGGCTTCATTCGTTGTATAAGTCCCTCTGTACATTTTCAAATAAACGACGCGATCGTCGCCTTTTCAAAACAACCCTGTGCCTCTCCTTGAGCTATAAGACCCATTCAAAAACACTTTGGGCCTCTATTAGAGTGTAAGACCCAATCCCCTTTTAACCAAAACATTTTGGGCCTCACTTATTGTATAAGTCCCTCTGTGTAAAAGAAAATCTTGGCGCGACCGCCATTTTAAACGAAAAATCAATTGGTCCTACCCTCGTGTTATAAGCCCCACTCTTTTTCTTTAAACCTTTTGGGCCTCTTGAGAGAGTGTAAGACCCATCCCTTTGTACAGAAAACCTTTTTTGGGCCACAGTCACTTGTATAAGTCCCTCTGTACAAATTCAAACAGTGCACTCACTGATAAAACCCTGGGCCTCTCCTTGAGCTGTAAGCCCCAAGTCTTTCTTTTTCAAAGCACTTTCTCCTTTGATTTTGAATATACTGTTGTTTTTCAATCTTTCTTTGTTGAACAACTAACCAAACAGCATGGAAGCACTAGAACCGAGTAAGTGGTTATTGCTTTCATTTACCGCTTTCATATACATATAACTGTATTGTGGGGCTGTTTCGCTGTAAGTATTTTTTCATAAACTCATATCAACTATGTAATAATAGTATAGATATTTAGAATTTCCCCGGCAACTACGTCTAGCATTAAGCCCGTTGATCACTCTTAGACATAGTCTAAACTAGATCCCCATAGGATTACCAGACACAGTCTTCCCTCCTCTTGGGGTTAAACAATATGGAGACATGAAAGGCAGCATTTTCTGTGAACCCTTTCATAGACTGTCAGTCGTAGAAGTTGTCAAAGAAACTCTATTCCCCAGAGATGATCTCTTCTCCGTGAATTGCATCTCTTGAGCTTCTTCCAAATTCTCGGACTTTCCTGACTTTGATCTATTCTCGGTGAATAGCATTGCCTTGAATTTCTCGGGGTTTGGGGACCCACAGGCTTCTTAAAAGCACTTGTCAAGAAATTCTACTTCCTAGAGATGATCTTTTCTCCGTGAATGGCATCTCTTGAGTTTCTTCCAAATTCTCGAACTTTCCTGACTTGATCTATTCCTTGTGAATAGCTTGCCTTGAATTTCTTGGGGTTTGGGGACCCATCGGCTTCTTAAAAGCATCGGCCTCCTCTTGGGCATCGTACAAGGACCCACTGGCTTCCTAAAAGCAACCCCGCCTCCTCTTAGGATTAGTACAAGGACCCTACGGCTTCTTAGAAGTAATCACAGCCTCCTCTTAGGCTTCGTATAATGATCTCTTCCTCCGAGAATGATAGCCTCCTCTTGGGCTTCGTACAAGGACTTCTCGGCTTCTTAAAAGTTTCTAGCCTCCTTTTGGGCTTCGTACAAATTGTCCCGACGACCTCCTAAAGGTATAGGAATATAACTTAGTCATCTTCATAGAACAGTCCTTTCAAAGAGTCTACTACTGTTTCTCAAAGCATAGTACAAAAGATGAAACTCTAGACTTAGACAGTCAAATCTCCTTGAGTCTCAAAGACGTCTCAAGCACCCTTCAAGAATAGGAAGAAAACCCGAAGACTCGGACAGTCTCAATATCCTTCGGATTTCCCGCTTCCGTAAAGAACAGGAAATAACCCGGATCCTCGAATCAACTCCTTGAGTACAACATTGCTCATATAAGAACTGATTTTCTCTTTCAAAATCAGTATACTGGACCTGTCACTCAACTGAAACAGTCACCATAGCCTCCTCTTGGGCTTTATACAATGATTCTCCCCAGCGGAGTCAAACAATGTTTAGCCTCTCTCTCTGGCTTTGTACGAGACACATAAGAGACTCCCTCGTTGAGTCAAATAACCCTTACATCCTCCATCTCGGGCCTCGTACGAGATACAAAATCACTCTCTTGTTGAGTATAAAAGATTCTCTTGGTGAGTCACCATCCTTAGCCTCCATCTCGGGCTTTATACGAGATACCCAAAGATTCCATCATCGAGTCAAAACCTTTTAGCCTCTCTCTCGGGCTTTGTACGAGACACATAACAGCCTCCTCTTAGGCTTTGTATAAGAAAACCACTGGTTGATCCAATCAACCTTTTCAGCATCAAAGTTGTGCCTCGTTCACAGTACATAAACATCAATAACTCTTTCCCCTTCATCTAATTGCTGTAAGCAGCAAGCCTCTGGATCATCTACATCCATGTCACTGTCCATCTTTTAGCATGAGAAATTCCTAAGGAAAGATGGCATTGCTCTACACTGAGTTAAAGTCTTCTCCTTCAGGTTAAAATCCCTTATAAAGGAAATTATGGCATTACTAGGATCCGCGTATCCCGGTTAAAGTAATCCTCCTTTACAGTCAGTCACCCAACAGTCGTGACAAACAGACCCCTTTAGAGGTGACAAATTCTCTCTAAGGTCAACGCCTTTCAGCTTCACATCTTGGGCTTTGAACAAGATACAAACCACCTTTCGGCTTTGAACAAGACACCAAAACACCCATTTCCTCCCATAGAATAGGAGGAACTACGAACACTCTAATTTCCCTATTTCGGTAAATGGGAATACGTAGGCATAAGATTGAAAGAAAAATCTTAGCGAGCACACTAAACAAAAAGCCAAAATACCATACTCTCATGTATCTATCAAAAAGCATCAGTCCTAACATCCTAATCCTTGTTCCCTGCTATAAGATCCTAGAGAAAGAAAGAAATCCGTATTGGCGAAAATACAAATAACCAGTACAAAGGCCCCCCACATTGATAGCATTCGTAACCTAACAGACTGCTGTTTAAACTCAGTATGCAAAGCAGGGTTAATTGGAGACATCTATTTCCCTTCCTTCATCAGATTTAATAGGATAAAAAATGAATCGACCTGTAGTTAAAACTCAAACCGCAGAGAGCGACCAGCGCTTAAGAACCGCGTCCAAAATCGCTCGCTACAGACGGCTTTGATGCTCCCAATGAGTAATCTCTGTGTTGAGCTGATGCGCTTAGCTCTGATGTGCTTGATCTTGCAGCTTCTGAATTTCACCGAAGACTTTGACTTGCTGGGCTTGACATTGAGAAAAGTCCTTTGCTAACTGATTAGCACGGTCTTGCTCACTTTTCGACTTTGTCTTGAACTCGGATAACTTCCCTCGAAGCTCTTCAAGTTGCTTGTTGTAGCTCAGCTCCTTTTTGTAGGCTTGATAATGAGCATCGGCAAGTTGTCTCTTCTTTGAAGCAAGTCCCTCATAGGTGATATTCAAAGCATCAACCATCTTCCTACGCTTGTTCTGCTCAACTTCCACCTCTTTGAGCATGCGCTCGCGCTTATGATGGAGCTCAATCTATAGGATATCCTTATCGGAAGTGACTCTATCAAGGTTGAGATGTAGATCAACATTCTCCTTCTTCAACTTTTCAACAATCAGCTTCAGTTGGTCGACCTCAGATGGCGGAACAACGGCAAGTTTAGGAGGCATAGCATTCATGGAAGGCTCGGGAGAGAATGGCAACAAAATCTCTTTGACGCGCTCTTTGACCCAAAGTGTGTAAGCTTCCTTGGCTACGCAATTCTTCTTACCCAAATCGGATCTACCTTCAAGATTAATCTGAGTCCAAGCGGCTCTAAACTTCTTCAGCAAACCCATGTCATCAACCCCTTCATGAAAGATGAACTCTTCCACTACCTCAGGATCAGGCTTGTCAACCATAGGGTATCCTAACTGTCGGAAGGCAATTCTCGGATTGTAGTTAATTCCGCCCTTTGTGCCCAAGAGAGGCACATTGGAGAATCTCCCACAATGAAGTATGATCGGAACATTGTCGTAGACTCGAGAATACCAAGAGATATCATCAGTAGTAAGAGACATGATGCGTTGAGACCACTTGAGATTATCCTTATTCTCAACAAAGGGACCCTTATGTGGAAGGTGAGACATGAACCATCGGTACAGTAAAGGAGCACAGCAGACAATGGTTCTTTTCTTCTTTTCATTCCTGGAATGAATAGAATGGTAGGTATCAGCAAGAAGTGTCGGAACAGAGTTCTTGGACAAGAAAATATTGATGGCAGCCTGATCTACGAAATCCTCCATGTTCGGAAACAAGACAATCCCATATATCAGTGTTGTACCCCAAATTTTACCCTCATTTCCTGCTAATTGATGTTTGATTTATTTTTCTCTGCATTTCAATTTAATACGCATTTTTATTTATTGTTATTTTATTTAATATTTATTTTAATGTTTTATTTGTTTCTTTTATTTTCATTTAATGTTTATTTTAAATATTCTATTTGTTTTATTTTAATTTCAATATGGCTTATTTCATTTTTATTTATAGTTAAATTGTCCTATCTTTATCAATTTAATTTAATCTCAATTTAATTTAATTGTTCAAAATTATTAGTTTAACTAATTAGATTAATTGTTAGTTTAGCTTATTGTTTTATGTTATTTAATTAGAATATTAATTAATTGTTAATTATTATTATTATTTAACCTATTATTTCATTTAAAAAAAAAAGAGAAGTTTTATTCATTTCCTAGCCAACATGAGTGGTCCACCGTGTTCAATTTCTTAATTGGAGGATTTCATTAACCAACAACCAATGAGGATCAAGCTTTTGTGTTGACTTTTCAACTCAAGGGTCCAACCATTGGAAAGCTGACACGTGACATTGGAGAAGTGAGAAGAAACCAACATTTTCTTCTTCCTTATCGTGACCTTGATTCGCAGAGAAGGATTCAAGAATTCCAAACTCAACTCTTGCTCAAATTCATAACCATTTCAATTCATCCTTTGGCGTGTTCATCAATTTCAATTTCTCCAGGTTTATTTCCTCTTTGAGCTTCCAAGACTTGGTTCAGCAAAAGCAACTCTGAGCTTTCCCTGATTCATCTTCCACTCTGCCACACCCTGCATCACCTGCGAGATTGACATGGCATTATCCCTATCAGCTTCCTCTTATATTGCTTATTTATTTGACATCAGGAGTGTATTTCAGAAGCAATGCTCAATTTAACGTTTGACCCTGCAATCTCTGAGCATTGGAGCTGCAAAGAGCGTTTGTTCCCCAAGGTTACAACATTTGATTTTAGATCTCAAAACCCTAGCCACTGAGTTTTGGCTCTTTGGATGAATTCAACCCAGCCCATTAAGATAGCCTATATAAGGAGCTCAATCCCAACACTTGGACATCAACATTTTTCTCACAAAAGCACTCATAGAGATTCTTAGTTCTTCGAGACTTGCTTTAGAGGGCTTTGGTCAGTTCAGAAAAAAGGCATTCAGTTCATTGGAAGGTGCAGTGGACATTACTCCACTTGGTAACCATCTCTTTTCCCTTTCATGTTCATGCTCATCAAATAATCATTATGTTTTGTGCATTGTTTTGTTCTTTACATTATAACTTGTTGACATGTGTTCAAGTATACAACTGGTATGTTTCGGTTTTGATTAGATTGAACTGGTTGCATTTCTTTTGGCTTAAGTCCTTACTCCAACCCCATATTTGCAATGCTTCACTTTTGCTCGAATTTGTGTGTGGTATGCCTAAGAGGAGATGATATCCAATTGCTGAAAATGAATGTTGAGAATGTATTTGCTTACTGGTGTGAATCTCTTTCAAAGCATGTTTATCTTATTTATATCAGTTTCTGGTATATGGTATGCGTGCTCACTTCTGTTAGTTTAGTTTGTGACTAGTTACAAACTTGAATCCATGTGTAGGTTTGCCTTCCTTGTTTAAAGCTTATTCTGTCCATGTATCATTGCTATCAGTATGCTATTTGTATGCAAGTTTATAAGTGTTGATTACTGATCTGTTGGTCTACCCTTAATTTTGGTTGATATTGATTGCGAAATCCTTTGATTTATTTTCCTTAGAACCATATGTTCATTATCAAAGAACCACGTGCAGAGCCACCCCTAAGATCACTTTGCATTATCCTGAACCCTTGCCTTAAGTCACACACCCACACTTCAGTTGGAGGCATGCCTTTATGCTGCAAGTCTATGTTAGTATGCATCTGACTCATTGTTTAGCTTTCTCTTGATATTTGCTTTTGAATGGATTTATGACTATACAATCTCTGGTGCACCTGCTGAATTGATGTGTCTTTGGTTTGAAAGTCTTTGCATTTGTTCAAACATGATCCATATTGTTTTTTCTTAATTTGCTCATATGTCCATATCAGTTTGATTGGCTTTGGCTATGTCTTGAACTAAGTTTTTGTTGCTAAGTATTTGATTTGTTAACTTAAAATTTTTAAACTGACTATGAACCTTTGCTAATCTATACTTTATTGTTATACAAGTTGGCCTAAGTTTTGACATTCTCTTTTGTTAAAATCAATTTGAATCACTGAGCTGCTGGACCCGTTTTTTTTCGTTTCAAATCTTTTCTTCATGTTGTTACCGTACCTATGCCTGATTCTTAAGTCAATTTTGAATGTTGTGACCATGATGATGTAGGAGTTTTGGCGAATTGGATGTTACCATGCCTTGTGTGTTAGTTTGGAACTCATAGGATTTCTGTTTTCATCTTGAAGTATGTTTACTCTCAGGATGTAGGTTGTTTTCAAATTGAATTTTTGTGTGTTTGTACTCATTTGCTTGCCCTGATCCAATGACATAGTTTCCTGTCTTGAACTTTAACATGATATTTGCTTTGTTTCAACTGTTGTAATCAGTAGACTTATTCATGTTGCATTAATTTGTTATGCCTTGCCGTGTGCTAGTTCAATTCATGATGTTTGTTGATTTTGAAAACATGTTGATTCAATCTTGTTCAATTCAGTATGCTATGAATGCTTCCATGTTGTAACATTTCTCCATGACTTGTTTTCTTGAATTCCTTGACTGCCTCTACTTTGTGGCCAAATTATGTCTCATATATTAGGATTTAGGTTGATCTATTTACATTTTTGAAACGCTGGTTCTTTGCTGATTGATTTGGGCTTTTATTTTGTTAAGTTTGGTTGAGAATTGTGTAAGTTATATCTGTGTGAATATGGCTGGGAAAGTAAGTTTGGTTGGGAATTTGAACATGGCTGGCATGCATAGGTTTCTTACGTTTTTGGCATTTATGGATTTGGTTTGCCTTATTCTTTTTTGGAAGCGTATAATTCATGGATGAGAGCGTAGTACCACTGGTCCATGGAGGGAGTTATAAGTGTTTGCAAGCAAGGGGACTGGGGTTCGATCCCCTCGCCCAACCTTTTTTTTTCTTTTTTCTGATTTCGCTTATTTTTACATATATATTTGTGCTTGCATTTTCTGTTCAACCGCGTACACAGCCCAGATGGTGGAAGTTTTGGGCGTTCAAGCAAGGGCGTGGGTTCAAACCCTACATGGGACATTTCCATTTGCTTTTTAATTAATTGTTCATGTTATTTCTTTTGTTTGTACATGGTTTTGGAAACACTATAACTTGCTCATTATTCATCCTTTTTATCCCATTCTTGGTGCTATGGATTTCTAATTAAATTTACCTTTTAAAGCATAAAAAGAAATTGTTAAGAATATTTAATCTACTTGTTTGTAATCATGATAATATTAGGAATTTCTCTTAGGGTTTTTATTATCTTCTTTATTCATCTTGCCATGCTATTCTTGTTTATCATATTTGATCATTGTCTAATATGCATGATTCTAACCTTGTTTGATATCCTAAAGCTTTATTTCATCTCATAAATTTATTCATGTCTTTTTATGTCGTCATGTTTACATTAACTTGTTATCTTGTTAGTAACCTATAACTGTTATTTCCCCCATTCCAAAGGAAGGTGACTAATGTTGACTCATAAGTCATGACCTCCCACCTTAACCTAAGTAACCTCTTAGGAGAAAACTTTATTTCTTGGCCTAATCAGAGCCATAGAAATCACAACTAGCCTTAGGAGAGAGTTCTTAAACTCTTAGTGATATTCATCCTAATGAATTATCACTTTCCCTACTGACTAAAACATAATCATATGACCATCCAACTAGACTTAGAGAGTTCTTAAACTCTACAATGAGCTTGTACTCATTTCCCCTCTGAATATTGGCCATAGTCAATAGTTCAGTAGAAGCAGAACTACGCATACTCTGATTCTACACCTGAGGACACGTAGGCGCAAAGTACGATCCTTTGTCAAGTATACTTAGATACTAACCCCTAGGGTTTCAACCTTTAGCATAGAACCTTTAGCAAACATAAGATAACATTAACAAGAGGCTCCCGTAGAGTACTACGGACGTTTAGGGTGCTAATACCTTCCCTAGGCGTAACCAACCCCCGAACCATAGATCTCCCCCCTTTAGGTTTTTCTAACGATCTTGAACCTTTCCTTTGGATAAATCAAAGTCGTTTGTAAAAGAAATTTGATGCAAGTTAATTAATAGCTTGTTATCCGATTTTCACCGCAACAGAAATGGCGACTTCACTGGGGACAGTTAGACCTATTGCTGGTCCTTTCCTAAGAGGGTTAAGCCAATCTTGTTTTTATGTTATTCATGTTTGCTTATTTAATTGTATATGCTTATGTATGTCATATTTTTCTTATATATCTGTATGCCTATTCTTGCTTGACTTTTTCGTGTTTAATGTGGGTTGACATGATATCTATGAGTGAGATAAATCCTATACCCAGATTTGAGTGCACTTATTATAGGACGATGGTATTCAAGGAGGCTTTGAGGGAGTCGAATCCCAAAAATTTGAATTGATAACACCATCACTCAGTTGAGGCCCTCTTGAGAGTCTAGTTATGTTGAACGAATTCGTTCGTGAAAGCGTGCAACTCTCGACCTAGGAGCCCGTGATATTGAGAACCATAGTTACCAAACCCCAATTAAGCCTTTTAGATGTAGTGCGGAGACCATGATGGAGTCTATTTCTGAATTGGTTGTCACGCGATACTACACTCAGACGAGATCCTCTTGAGAATTTTATTGATTACCAAGTCATCTGGGAAATCGTTAAAATCCGAAAGATGGGTTGTCGACTCTAGGAACTTCTTAGAACCCTGTTCAGCAGGTGAAAACCAATAGAACATACCAATGGGAAGGGTGAACCCTTGGCTCCATGCTCAACCTATTCCCTTTTGCCTTTGTTTGTTTGTGCTCTGTGTGTGTTTGTTGCATCCATATAGCAAAAGCATTCATGTTGCATCTGTTTCATGGAACTCAGACTTCTTTTCTTATATCAGAGGAATATCATGGATAACTCAAGAAGAAATGCCATCAAATACACTTTCAAGAGTCCCAAATTGGATGTCCTAAGGAAATTGGGAGATTTGTTAACAGACCCTGAAGGATTCCTAAGCAGATATGGAAAGTTGTGGGTTTTGTTGAAGAAAATCGTTGATGAAGGACTTCTCTCAACTTTGCTCCAGTTTTATGATCCAAAATATCACTGCTTCACGTTCCCTGACTATCAGCTCTTACCCACCCTTGAGGAATACTCTCAGATAGTTGGTTTGCCTATCAAGGATGAGTCCCCATTTCCTATCTTCGAGGAGGATCCAAAAGAGGAAGAAATAGTCGAGAAAACCCATCTGGAGTTAGTTGACATCAAAAGTAATTTAACCTCTAAGGGAGGAATTTTTGGGTTAACTGCTAAGTTCTTGATTGGAAAGGCTCGTTACTTTGCTAAGAACTCCAACAGGGATGCCTTTGAAGCTGTATTTGCATTGCTTATCTATGGACTTTTCTTGTTTCCAAACATAGACAACTTTGTGGATCTAAATGCAATCAAAATCTTCTTGAAACAAAATCCCATACCTACCTTGCTTGCCAAAGCCTATCATTCAGTCCATACAAGAAATGCTCATAGAAATGGACAGATTACCTACTGTGTCCTTATACTGTATGGATGGTTTATTTCTCATCTGCCGAAGGCAGGCGCATTCTGGGATTCCAAGAAAGGATGGTGGTCTCAGAAAGTTATGGCACTCTCCCATGCAGATATTGACTGGTATAATAAGGTGTATGATGGAATCCTGATTATAGATAGTTGTGGAAACTATGGTAACGTGCCTCTTCTTGGCATCAAAGGTGGTATCAGTTACAACCCTGTATTGGCACGACGCCAATTAGGGTATCCTTTGGAGGACAAACCTCTTAGTGCTCATGTGGAAAGTATTTACTTTGAAACATATAACAAGAACGAAGAACAGAAGGAGCTGATCTTGAACGCTTGGGGGAGCAAGCACAAAAGAGGAAGAAGTTCTTTAGGAAGACCTAACTGTGTGTCCTTGGAGCCCTACCTCCAATGGGTTAGAAGAAGAGCTATAGAGCTAAAGATGCCCTACAAAAGACAAGAGCCAATTACTTTGAAGAAAGATCCTGTTTTGTACTTCATGTCAAGAGAAGAAGAGCTGGAGATTTTTCTAAGACAAACCCAAAGGTCAGAAGAAGCCTAGAAGCTCAAGTATCAAGTGGTCGTTGAAGAGAATCTGGAACTCCAGAAGCAACTGCAGACCAAGAATGAGGAGTTACTCTCCTGTAAGAAGAGAAAGGCCCAATAAGATCCAAGTTCCTCAAGCACTCAGCCTCCCGCTTGGAAATCCATTCTTGACAACCTCGTCGCAGAAAGAGATCAGATAGAGAAAGAAATCAGAAGACTCAACGCAAGGCTCTTAGGAGATTTTCCTTAGGACTTTCTAGCTTTTATTTAGCTTTATGTTTAGGGATCTTTTGAAAGTGTATCAACTATTGTAATTCACCTTTATTTAAATGAAAATGAGGTCTTTTGATATCTCTTGATATTTTGCGAACGTCTGAATTCCATGAAACCTTGAATTGCATTTTACATTCCGCTAAGCTATCAAGACACTAAACTTTGTTTTGCAGACTTTGTAGAAAATGAAGGCTACCAAGAAGATAAACTGGCCCTTTACGTTCCTGATCCCTAACGTCGAGCAGCTGTTAGAGATCGGAGGAAGAATTGAAGACCCGCTAAGTTTCATCGACAAGTACGGAGACCTTCTGTCCCTAATGAAACTACAGGTGAAGGAAGGATTACTGGAAACCTTGGTGCAACTGTATCATCCCGCATATCGTTGTTTCATATTTCCTAATTTCCAGCTGGTTCCAACTATAGAGAAGTATTCAGCCATGTTGAGTTTACCAATTCATCATCATCCTCCATTTTCTGGTGTGGAAGGGGAGTTCCTTAACCAAGAGATTGCTGCAGGGTTAAGTATCTAAAAGAGGCATATACGAGAGAACATGACTACTAGAGAAGGATATCGTCGTTTACCAGCTCAATATTTGATTGAAAGGGCTCTTTACTTTCAAGGAAGGGGAAACTCTGTAATGTTTGAATCAATTTTTGCTCTGCTAGTATACGGGTTGTTCCTGTTTCCCAATGTCAGAGACTTCATTGACGTACAAGCCATCCGAATCTTTATGAGTCAGAACCCTGTCCCTACTCTATTAGCTGACATGTACTTCTCAGTTACTACACAATCCATGAAAGGAGAAGGTGTGGTTGTCTGTTGTGCTCCACTACTCTATAAGTGGTTCATTTCGTATTTACCTACAACTCCAACATTTTGGGAGGTAAGAGACAGTGCCCTTTGGGCTAAGAAACTAATGGAGCTAGAACATTCTGCTATCAGGTGGTATGATTCAGACCCAAGAGGGACCCTTATGATCGTAAGTTGTGGAGACTATCCCAACGTGTCGCTCATGAGACGGAGTGGTTGCGTCAATTACAATCTGGTGCTCGCTCGTTGGTAACTTGGTCATCCCATTGAGGAGCAGCCAGATCCCAGGGAGCTGGAGTTGATCTACTATGGGTACGGAGAGGGATTTGAAGACAAACTCAAAATGGGGCACGCCTGGTTCCACATTAATCAGCAGAGGTGGACCATTACCGGTCCCGTCACAGAAGCTCACTTTAAATGGGCACAGGGGATTTCGCTCAGTATGAAGAAGCCTTTTCCATACTACAAGACACCCATGAGTGCCAAGCAGAAGAGGATGGAGTTGTTGGGAGAGCTGACTGTTGAGAAGGCCAGAACCAAGCAGCGCATCAAAGAGATCATGAAAGGGATTAGGGAAGGTGAAGGGCCCTCCTATTTAGATTTGTAGCTTTAAGGTCTCCTATTTTATGATCAGTTGTTGTAATCCTGTTTTAAGATGTATTTCTTTTAATGTAATTCGAAGAATGGTTGTAATATTCCCTTTTTGTAACCACTTGTTTTATCTTTCAGTGGGAAGGAGTTTATGTCGTTAATAATCCTGTTATTTACACTGTTTGCAAATAATTTTTAGTTCTTGATGGTTTAGCCTGCATTTGCATCTCATTTGCATCTTTGCATGCGCATGTGTATTCTCCCGTGTCTCATCGTTGTTTTGTCTTCTCCAGAACCGTCACCCTGAATTCTCTACGTCGTTACAACACCCGGGCACAGGCTTGAAGAGGAAGAATGTCTTAGAATTGAGAGAATTTGGATCAGGTTAACGACGATCTCAGTGAATTGAGAGTAGGAATGGGGAAGATCATGGAAGTTTTGAATGTTATACGAGCAAAGGTGGATACGCAAGTCACTGTAGTCTCAGAGGTCGTTGCTACAACTGTAGAGCCGCCGATTATACCTGTTGTGAACCCTACTCTAGGGATGCCATTTGATTCTATACCAACCATGGCTCCTCAGTCTACGCAACAAGTCGTGTCGTTGTTTGGCGAGAATCAACTAGCTATTCCAACTTATGCCCTGCCCGTGCTGCAGACCCAGTTCCAACCTATTTTTTAGAATCAGCATCATTTTGATTATGACAATATATCTGTGGAAGAGGATGATCGTAATGAGAAGTTGTGAGCGAGTATGGAGGTTATGCAGAGGAAGTTGAAGGCCATGGAGGGCAGTAATGTCTTCAGTACTGACCTCAAGGACATGTGTTTAGTTACATATCTGGTAATTCCACCGAAGTTCAAGCTGCCAGGTTTTGAATTATATTCCGGTGCTACGTGCCCCAAAGCAAATTTGGTTATGTAGCTCCAGAGAATGGCTGCGTACATGGACAACGATAAGCTAATGATACACTATTTCCAAGATAGCCTGAAGGGCGCCGCTGCAAAATGGTATCTAGGATTGGATCAGTCTCAGATCAAGTGTTTTCAGGACGTAATGGATGCCTTTGTGAAACATTATAAGTATAATTAGGACTTAGCTCTGGATCGTAGACAACTGCTGACTATGACTCAAAAGAACGCCGAGTCATTCAAAGAGTACGCTAAAAAATGGAGGGAGACGGCCTCGCAGGTTGAACCGCCGTTGACAGAAAAAGAATTAGCTGATTGGTTTGTGGACACCGTAAAGCCTGAATTTTATGAGAAGATGATCAGTAATATTGGTGCCAACTTTTTTGATATTATTGCCATTGGTGTGAAAGTAGAAACAGGTTTGAAGAGCGGAAAAGTGGCTAGTTCACCTAATAGTTCCACTAGTTACAATGTCAAGAAGTCTCCGGGTAATTTTCATAAGAAGAAAGAAGGTGAGACTAACGTTGTTATGTCAAAGAGTCAGAGTCCCCGATGGAAACAATCTCTCTTTCAACAACAACCAAGTCCCAGTTTTCCTCAACAACCAATTTACCCTATGCAGTTCGCACAACAACCATACGTGGCGTCCGTTATGCCCACTTTTAATCATCAGATATTGCAACAAGTTCCTGTTCCCCAACCACCGAATCAGCAGCAGTGGTCGAAGAATCAAAATCAGAATTACCAGCAGCCGAGGCGGCCAGCGCCACAGCAAAATACCCCTCAAAGAAGACAGACGGTAACACCAAATTTTCCACCCATACCGATGACATATACAGCATTGTATCCTTCTCTGGTGGAGTAGGGATTAATTGTTCTAGGACGTTGGGGCCACCATCTGAGAAGTCTCTGCAATTCTTCAACCCTAATGCAACCTGTGCTTTCCATCAAGGAGGGGTGGGCCATGATTTAGAAGGATGTTTGGCATTCAAGAATCTAGTGAAAAGTCTGATGGAGAAGAACATTCTGTCTTTTGCTAATAACCAGCCAAATGTGAAAAGTAACCCCTTGCCAACGCATGTAAAACTCCCCTGAGAACGTTTCATGCCAAGCTGTTCAGCGCCGGTTTGGTCAAAGTTTGCCATGATGGTTGTGGAGAGTGTGATGGTAGTAGTTAAGGGTGTCAGTTAGTTCAAGATGATATTCAGCAATTGATTAATGAAGGTTTCTTACAGGTTTTCAGAAAGGAAAATAGAGTAGCAGTGATTGAACCAGTGTTCAATTTTCCAAAGCAAGTGCCAGTGTTTAACGAAGAAGAATACATATCAGTAGTCCCTGTGTTCAACAATCCAGGGGCAAGTACCGTGAGTCCAGTGTTTAAACAATCAGTTCCAAGACTCAACAAACCTGAAGTTGTTTCTCTTGTTAATCATGTCGGGCGAAATAATTTCCCAAGACCAGTCCCATTCAGGTTCAAAGGAACCAAAGCGTTACCGTGGAGCTACGAAGATATTACAGGTGGTAAGAAGAAGGAGGAAATGATCCCAAGGAAAGAGGTGGGGGTCGTTATAGAAGAACCAGTCCCAAGGAAGGAGGTGAGGGCTGATGAGAAGAATGTGTCCAGTATAGTTGGAACGGGGAAAATGACGAGGAGTGGGAGGATTTATACCCCTGTGAACAAAGAAGTGTCCGGTAAAGAAGGTGGTATTCATGTACCTGTCAATGACAAAGGTAAAGAAGTAATCTCCAAAGAGGATTTCAAAGAATTTATCAGAATAATAAAAAGAAGTGACTACAGGGTTGTGGATCAGCTCCACCAGACCCCGTCAAAAATTTCCACTTTATCCCTGTTGATTAATTCACCAGTCCACCGATCAGCACTGCAGAAAGTATTGGCCCAGGCTCAGGTAGCTCAGGATATTACCGTCGGACAGTTTGATCATATTATCGCTAACATTACTGTATGCAATACACTCAGCTTCAGTGATGAGGAGTTGACCCAAGCGAGTCGAAAACATAATCTTGTGCTACACATATCAATGAAATGTCAGGAGGACACGTTGGCTAGAGTCCTTGTAGATACAGGATCTCCTCTGAATGTTTTACCGAAGAGGGCTCTCGATAAGTTGGCATACCAAGGAGGAATCATGAGACCCACGTCATTAATTGTCAAAGCTTTTGATGGTTCACATAGATCTGTGATGGGGGAAATTGAGCTATCGGTTTTGATTGGCCCTCAGGAATTCAATGTTCTGTTTCAAGTCTTGGATATTAATCCTGCCTATAGTTGTCTACTAGGAAGGCCCTGGATCCATGAGGCTGGTGCTGTCACCTCAACCCTACATCAAAAAATGAAGTTTGTGGTTGATGATAAGTTGGTCATTGTGCATGGGGAAGAAGACTTGATGGTTTGTAATCTATCGTCCTTCCTGATGAGGATGCGTTGGAGACTTCTTTCCAAGCCCTGGAAATAACTAATGTAGTTAGGATTGACAATGAGAAGCCAGTGGTACCAGAATACCCATCCTTTGCTTCGTGTAAAAGTATCCAGTCTGCCCTTCAAGAAGGCGTGCCTGCAGGTTGGGGCAAAGTTATAGAGGTTGAGAAGAGGAACCGATGCCAAGGGTTGGGTTACATACCAACTCCAGAAGATGAGGCTACTTCAGGTACAAGAGGAAGAGGAATGAAGATAAAGATTGTGCAGGAAACATTTGTTAGAAGTGGACATCAGGTCCACGCAATCATTAGAAGTGCTGAAGAAGAGGAAGATATTGATCGTTTGGTCTTTCGCCAAGAAGGCGCGTTAAGCAATTGGGAGTCTGTTGAGATCCCAACTTTGTACCCATAACCAGAGTAACTTGTTTTGATTTGTTGTTTTCATCTCCCTAGTCTTGCCCAAAGCTAGTGGATTGTTTTGTACGGGCCTCCGTTTTCAATATCTTTATCAATGAAATGACTTTTTGCTAAAATTCTCGTTGTCTTTACTTTATTGCATTCTGTTTCTAAAAATGGCAATCTTTTCAAACAAAAACATCTTCATCTCGCATGTTCTTGAATTGTTGTGCATTTTAATAATATAAGTCATTCTACCATGCAGAATGAATCATAAACCTATTGTATTCAATGACCTTGCTCTTACCATTGACTTTAACTCCCCTGTCTATCAAGCTGAGGAGGAGGAAGATTATGAGGTTCCCAAGGATTTAGCAGATATGTGTGACTACCAGTATATGGATCTCCAGCCTCATGAGGAGCAGGTGGATGTCATCAATCTTGGCACTGAGGAAGAGAAGAAAGAGGTTAAGATTGGAGCATCGCTGAAACTAGAAATTAGACAACGGTTGATTTCACTCCTTGAAGAGTATGTGGACGTGTTTGCTTGGTCCTACCAAGACATGCCTGGCTTAAATACAGATATTGTGGTTCACAAGTTACCGCTCAAGCCTGAGTGCCCGCCAGTAAAACAAAAGCTTCGCAGAATTCATCCTGACATGGCCCTCAAAATTCGAGATGAAGTTAAGAGACAGTTGGATGCCGAATTTTTAGCAGTTTCCAAATACCCAGAGTGGGTAGCTAATATTGTTCCAGTTATGAAGAAGAATGGAAAGGTATGAATGTGCGTGGATTATAGGGATCTTAACAAAGCTAGCCCCAAGGATGATTTTACTCTACCGTACATCGATATGCTAGTAGACAATACGGCTCGTTTCGCAATGTTCTCATTTATGGACGGTTTTTCAGGCTACAACCAGATTAGAATGGATCCAGCTGATATGGACAAGACTACTTTCATCACCCCGTGGGGTACTTATTGTTACAAGGTTATGCCTTTTGGATTGAAGAATGTCGGGGCAACTTACCAGAGAGCTATGGTGACCCTGTTCCATGATATGATCCATAAGGAGATCGAAGTGTACGTGGACGACATGATAGCCAAATCACAGAGTGAGGAGGAACACGTAGACCATTTGTTAAAGTTGTTTAAGAGACTTCAAAAGTATCAGTTGAGGTTAAACCCTGCAAAATGTACCTTTGGAGTCAGGTCAGGGAAGTTATTGGGTTTCATCGTTAGCCAGAAGGGCATTGAAGTGGATCCAGATAAAGTGCGAGTTATTCAAGAAATTCCAGGTCCGCAAACCGAGTCTCAAGTCAGAGGATTTTTGGGCCGTTTGAATTACATCTCCAGGTTCATCTCCAACATGACTCCAATATGTGCGCCAATTTTCAAATTACTCCGTAAGAATCAGCCAGTAGAATGGAATGCTGACTGTCAACAAGCTTTCGAGAAACTCAAAAGTTATCTCCAAAAACCTCCTATTATAATTCCTTCGGTTCCCGGAAGACCTCTCTTTATGTATTTGACTATTCTGGAAGAATCTATGGGCTGTGTTTTGGGACAGCATGACGAGACTGGCCGGAAAGAACATGCGATTTATTATCTGAGTAAGAAGTTTGCAGACAGTGAAAGCCGTTACTCACTACTTGAAAAGACCTGTTGCGCTCTGGCTTGGGCCGCCAAACGTCTAAGACAGTACCTGATTTGTCATACTACAGTGTTGACTTCCAAGATGGATCCGATAAAGTACATTTTTGAGAAACCTGCTCAAACGGGTAGACTTGCCCGCTGGCACATGTTATTATATGAATATGACATTCAGTATGTCACTCAAAAGGCCATTAAAGGAAGTGTTCTTTCAGAATATCTTGCCGATCAATCACTTGAAGACTATGAACCACTCAAGTTTGATTTCCCTGACGAGGATATTATGGTGGTGAAAGATTGTGAAGAGTCAAGCTCTGAAGAAGATCCCAGGGATGAGTATAGGTGGAAGATGATGTTCGACGGTTCGTCCAATTACAAGGGGCATGGAGTAGGTGTTGTTATAGTTAATCCTGAAGGTGGCTACACCCCTTTTACAGCTAGATTGGATTTTAGGTGTACGAATAATATTGCTGAGTATGAGGCGTGCATTCTGGGTCTGGAAGCTGCAATCGATCTTGGAATCTGTTTTCTTGAAGTTATGGGTGACTCTGCTCTGGTTATTTATCAAATCAGAGGCGAGTGGGAGACAAAAGATGAGAAGCTTATCCCTTATCATGCATATGCTTTGGAGTTGATTAAGTGTTTTGATGAGATAACATTTCGCCATGTGCCACGTACTGAGAATCATGTGGCTGATGCTTTAGCAACACTGGCTTCGATGTGGCAAGTTAGATTTATCAATGAAGATTCAGTAATCAGTATTAAAAGGAGGACTGAGCCTGCCTACTGTCAGTCCATTGAAGAAGAATCAGACGGCAAACCTTGGTTCCATGATATTTTGAACTTTCTAAAGAATCAAGAATATCCATTGATAAGAAGACTCTGCGAAGATTATCAGCCAAGTTCTTCATCAGCAATGGCGTACTGTACAAAAGGAATCATGATATGGTTTTGTTAAGATGTGTCGATAAGAGAGAAGCAGACTTGCTGATCCATGATATCCATGAAGGAGCTTTTGGCACCCATGCCAACGGACATGCCATGGCTAAGAAGATTTTGAGGGTGGGATACTATTGGTTGACTATGGAGACTGATTACATCCAGTACGCTAGAAAATGCCATAAATGTCATATTTATGCGGACAAAATGCATGTTACTCCTACTCTATTGAATGTGCTATCATCGCCCTGACTGTTCTCTATGTGGGGCATCGATATGATTGGGGCAATTGAGCCTAAAGCGTCTAATGGACATCGCTTCATTTTGGTGGCTATAGATTACTTTACCAAGTGGGTGGAAGCTGCCTCTTATGCGAACGTGACTAAGCAAGTAGTTGCTCACTTCATTAAGAACAACATCATTTGTCGTTACGGGATTCCGAGCAGAATGATAACTTCAAGATTGAACACCATAACTCTTCACTGTATCGTCCGAAGATGAACGGAGCGGTCGAAGCTGCAAAAAAGAATATCAAGAAAATTCTTCAGAAAATGGTCAAAACATACAAGGATTGGCATGAGATATTTCCATATGCACTACATGGATATAGAACGTCAGTCAGAACATCAACGGGGGTAACTCCTTTTTCGTTGGTGTATGGAATGGATGTTGTCCTACCTATAGAAGTTGAGATACCTTCTCTGAGGATATTGATGGAAATAAAGCTAGATGAAGCGGAATGTGTTCAAGAAAGATACGATCAACTGAATCTAATTGACGAGAAGTGCCTGACAGCCATGTGTCATGGTCGGTTGTACCAGAAGAAGATGAAGAGAGCATTTGATAAAAAGGTCCGCATTCGGGAATTTCGAGTAGGGGAGTTGGTACTTAAGAGGATTCCGCCGCCGCAGAGAGACGCCCGTGGGAAGTGGGCACCCAATTATGAGGGTTAATTCGTAGTAAAGACAGTGTTTTCATGAGGGTCTCTAATTCTTACAACTATGGATGGTGAACAGCTTGCGCAGCCTGTGAATGCTGATTCGGTGCAGAAGTATTATGCTTGAGACAAGGACACTTCACTGGTATCTTGGAATCCTCAAGGAAGCTCAAGTTTTCGCTACAACTAGAGTCCTTAGTCGTTAGGGTTATTGGTCATTGAATACAATGTAACCTTTGCCAAATTGCCATTTTGTTGCATTTGTAATATTTCATGGGACTCTGCTATTTGGCAAGTCACCATTTTTCAATGAATATCAGCTATTGAGCCATCTTCTTATTTAACACACTATCATCTTTATCCTGCAAAACTTTGTCATTTTCACTTAATTTTTGAAGACGGAAACATTGCAATTTCTAAAAAAACACAAAGATGAACTAAGTTTTGCTCTGGAATTAAGACGTTTTGGAATCAAGTTTTTACAGGAAGAATTAGCAGTACTGTGTTTTTGGGCATGGATCTGCCATCTCCAGTGAAAGGAGGTTGCCCCGGTTATCCTTGATGTTTGGATTTTAGGGTGTTGGCTTGTGTTATCCTTTCTTCTTTCCTGTTTTGCGTCGTTCGCGTCGTTTCTAGCATATACTAAGCATATGCATCATGCCCTAGCATCTTTGCATCCTTGTGCTTTGTTTTGCTTATGGTCTTTTGTTTTTGCCTGTCTTTATTTCCCCAGTGAAGTAAATACATTCCCGGTTTGCTTTGTGTCGTGCTTGTTCGGTCTTAACCTTTGCGCGCCAGATTTGAATCTTTAAACCTTTTGCTGTTCCCCAAGAAGTTTAACATTAAAGTTTTTGTAAAACGGTTCTTGTTTGAATCGTTTCAAACTTGAACTTGGATTTTGTTTGAATCGTGTCAAGAATTGTCTGCTTGTTTTGAAACTTGTTCTTGTTTGAATCGTGTCAAACCTGAACTTGGACTTTGTTTGAATCGTGTCAAGCATTGTCTGCTTATTTTGAAACTTGTTCTTGTTTGAATCGTGTTAAACCTGAACAGAGTCTTTTTTCGAATCGTGTCAGACATTGCCTCTTGTTTTAAAACTGTTCTCGTTTGAATCGTGCCAAACTTGAACTTGGACTTTGTTTGAATCGTGTCAAGCATTGTCTTCTTGTTTTAAAACCGTTCTTGTTCGAATCGTGTCGGACATGAACAGAGTCTTTGTTTGAGTCGTGTCGGACATTGCCTCTTGTTTTAAAACTGTTCTCGTTTGAATCGTGTCAAACTTGAACTTGGACTTTGTTTGAATCGTGTCAAGCATTGTCTTCTTGTTTTAAAACCGTTCTTGTTAGAATCGTGTCGGACATGAACAGAGTCTTTGTTCGAACCGTGTCAGACATTGCCTCTTGTTTTAAAACTATTCTCGTTTGAATCGTGTCAAACTTGAACTTGGACTTTGTTTGAATCGTGTCAAACATTGTATTGTGTTTTAAAACTGTTCTCGTTTGAATCGTGTCAAACTTGAACTTGTACTTTGTTTGAATCGTGTCAAGCATTGTCTTGTGTTTTAAAACTGTTCTTGTTTGAATCATGTCAAACTTGAACTTGGACTTTGTTTGAATCTTGTCAAGCATTGTCTTCTTGTTTTAAAACCGTTCTTGTTCGAATCGTGTCGGACATTGAACCCTTACCTTGGATTTTTGAAAACTTGCTTTAAGCTAAGCTTCTTGGAACAAATTTCTTCAACCTTATAAAACCTCTAATTGGTGCGCAGGGTTTGTCTCTGTCTTCCTGGCTTTTCTTGAAGATCCCATTTTGAACTCTTCAGTATAAGATCCCCAGGAAGTCTTCACTTGGTTGCCTGTCTCTTTTGGACTGATCCCCAGTGATCAGGTTTTTCTTTCTGGTTTCGTGCCCAGGAAGAGTGTGGGTTTGTTTTGTCCCTAATAGTCAATCTCCCCGGATCGTCCCTGGTGAAGATTGTCTGTGGCCTTTTCCCCATTGTTTCTTTGGAGTCTCCCCAGTGTGTCTCTTTTGTTGGTTAGCTTTTATCCCTAGTGAGGTGTTTCTCATGGATACTAACCTTCACCCTTCCCCGGTGAAGCTCTTTGGTCCTTTTGCTTCCTGTTTACCCCATGGTGTCTTGTTGCGTCTGCATTTTCTTGCATCTTCTTGGCATCATGTTTGCTGCATTGCATGTGTGTGCATCTGAGGGTAAAATTTTCGATTATCTGTATTTAAATATCTTTCACTGTTGATTACATAAGAATATTCATCTCTCATGTCATCAGGTGAAGATATTTAAATAGGGGCAACTGTTGTAACCCAAATTTTACCCTCATTTCCTGCTAATTGATGTTTGATTTATTTTTCTCTGCATTTCAATTTAATACGCATTTTTATTTATTGTTATTTTATTTAATATTTATTTTAATGTTTTATTTGTTTCTTTTATTTTCATTTAATGTTTATTTTAAATATTCTATTTGTTTAATTTTAATTTCAATATGGCTTATTTCATTTTTATTTATAGTTAAATTGTCCTATCTTTATCAATTTAATTTAATCTCAATTTAATTAAATTGTTCAAAATTATTAGTTTAACTAATTAGATTAATTGTTAGTTTAGCTTATTGTTTTAAGTTATTTAATTATAATATTAATTAATTGTTACTTATTATTATTATTTAACCTATTATTTCATTTTAAAAAAAAAGAGAAGAAGTTTTATTCATTTCCTAGCCAACTTGAGTGGTCCACCGTGTGCAATTTCTTAATTGGAGGATTTCATTAACCAACAACCAATGAGGATCAAGCTTTTGTGTTGACTTGTCAACTCAAGGGTCCAACCACTGGAAAGCTGACATGTGACATTGGAGAAGTGAGAAGAAACCAACATTTTCTTCTTCCTTATCGTGACCTTGATTCGCAGAGAAGGATTCAAGAATTCCAAACTCAACTCTTGCTCAAATTCATAACCGTTTCAATTCATCCTTTGGCGCGTTCATCAATTTCAATTTCTCCAAGTTTATTTCCTCTTTGAGCTTCCAAGACTTGGTTCAACAAAAGCAACTCTGAGCTTTCCCTGATTCATCTTTCACTCTGCCACACCCTGCATCACCTGCGAGATTGTCATGGCATTGTCCCTATCAGCTTCCTCTTATATTGCTTGTTTATTTGACATCAGGAGTGTATTTTAGAAGCAATGCTCAATTTAACGTTTGACCCTGCAATCTCTGAGTATTGGAGCTGCAAGGAGCGTTTGTTCCCCAAGGTTACAACATTTGATTTCAAATCTCAAAACCCTAGCCACTGAGTTTTGGCTCTTTGGATGAATTCAACCCGGCCCATTAAGATAGCCTGTATAAGGAGCTCAATCCCAACACTTGGACATCAACATTTTTCTCACAAAAACACTCATAGAGATTCTGAGTTCTTCGAGACTTGCTTTGGAGGGCTTTGGTCAGTTCAGAAATAAGGCATTCAGTTCATTGGAAGGTGCAGTGGACATTACTCCACTTGGTATAATCATTATGTTTTGTGCATTGTTTTGTTCTTTACATTATAACTTGTTGACATGTGTTCAAGTATACAACTAGTATGTTTCGGATTTGATTAGATTGAACTGGTTGCATTTCTTTTGGCTTAAGTCCGTACTCCAACCCCATATTTGCAATGCTTCACTTTTGCTCGAATTTGTGTGTGGTATGCCTAAGTGGAGATGATATCCAAATGGTGAAAATGAATGTTGAGTATGTATTTGCTTACTGGTGTGAATCTCTTTCAAAGCATGTTTATCTTATTTATATCAGTGACTAGTTACAAACTTGAATCCATGTGTAGGTTTGCCTTCCTTGTTTAAAGCTTATTCTGTCTATGTATCATTGCTACCAGTATGCTATTTGTATGCAAGTTTATGAGTGTTGAGTATTGATCTGTTGGTCTACCCTTAATTTTGGTTGATATTGATTGCTAAATCCTTTGATTTATTTTCCTTAGAACCATATGTTCATTATCAAAGAACCACGTGCAGAGCCACCCCTAAGATCACTTTGCATTATCCTGAACCCTTGCCTTAAGTCACACACCCACACTTCAGTTGGAGGCATGCCTTTATGCTACAAGTCTATGTTAGTATGCATCTGACTCATTGTTTAGCTTTCTCTTGATATTTGCTTTTGAATGGATCTATGACTATACACTCTCTGGTGCACCTGCTGAATTGATGTGTCTTTGGTTTGAAAGTCTTTGCATTTGTTCAAACATGATCCATATTGTTTTTTCTTAATTTGCTCATATGTCCATATCAGTTTGATTGGCTTTGGCTATGTCTTGAACTAAGTTTTTGTTGCTAAGTATTTGATTTGTTAACTTAAAATTTTTAAACTGACTATGAACCTTTGCTAATCTATACTTTATTGTTATCCAAGTTGGCCTAAGTTTTGACATTCTCTTTTGTTAAAATCAATTTGAATCACTGAGCTGCTGGACCCATTTTTTTTCGTTTCAAATCTTTTCTTCATGTTGTTACCGTACCTATGCCTGATTCTTAAGTCAATTTTGAATGTTGTGACCATGATGATGTAGGAGTTTTGGCGAATTCGATGTTACCATGCCTTGTGTGTTAGTTTGGAACTCATAGGATTTCTTTTGTCATCTTGAAGTATGTTTACTCTCAGGATGTAGGTTATTTTCAAATTGAATTTTTGTGTGTTTGTACTCATTTGCTTGCCCTGAACCAATGACATAGTTTCCTGTCTTGAACTTTAACATGATCTTTGCTTTGTTTCAACTGTTGTAATCAGTAGACTTATTCTTGTTGCATTAATTTGTTATGCCTTGCCATGTGCTAGTTCAATTCATGATGTTTGTTGCTTCTGAAAACATGTTGATTCAATCTAGTTCAATTCAGTATGCTATGAATGCTTCCATGTTGTAACATTTCTCCATGACTTGTTTTCTTGAATTCCTTGACTGCCTCTACTTTGTGGCCAAATTGTGTCTCATATATTAGGATTTAGGTTGATCTATTTACATTTTTGAAATGCTGGTTCTTTGCTGATTGATTTGGGCTTTTATTTTGGTTGAGAATTATGTAAGTTATATCTGTGTGAATATGGCTGGGTAAGTAAGTCTGGTTAGGAATTTGGACATGGCTGACATGCGTAGGTTTCTTGCGTTTTGGGCATTTACGGATTTGGTTTGCCTTATTCTTTTTTGGAAGCGTATAATTCATGGATGAGAGCGTAGTACCGCTGGTCCATGGAGGGAGTTATAAGTGTTTGCAAGCAAGGGGAATGGGGTTCGATCCCCTCGCCCAACCTTTTTTTTTTCTTTTGTCTGATTTCGCTTATTTTTACATATATATATATGTGCTTGCATTTTCTGTTCAACCGCGCGCACAGCCCAGATGGTGGAAGTTTTGGGCGTTCAAGCAAGGGCGTGGGTTCAAACCCTACATGGGACATTTCCATTTACTTTTTATTATTTGTTCATGTTATTTCTTTTGTTTGTACATGGTTTTGGAAACACTATAACTTGCTCATTATTCATCCTTTTTATCCCATTCTTGTTGCTATGGCTTTCTAATTAAATTTACCTTTTAAAGCATAAAAAGAAATTTTTAAGAATATTTAATCTACTTGTTTGTAATCATGATAATATTAGGCATTTCTCTTAGGGTTTTTATCATCTTCTTTATTCATCTTGCGATGCTATTCTTGTTTATCATATTTGATCATTGTCTAATATGCATGATTCTAATCTTGCTTGATATCCTAAAGCTTTATTTCATCTCATAAATTTATTCATGTCTTTTTATGTCATCATGTTTACATTAACTTGTTATCTTGTTAGTAACCTATAACTGTTATTTCCCCCATTCCAAAGGAAGGTGACTAATGTTGACTCATAAGTCATGACCTCCCACCTTAACCTAAGTAACCTCTTAGGAGAAAACTTTATATCTTGGCCTCATTAGAGCCATAAAAATCACAACTAGCCTTAGGAGAGAGTTCTTAAACTCATAATGATATTCATCCTAATGAATTATCACCTTCCCTACTGACTGAAACATAATCGTAGGACCATCCAACTAGACTTAGAGAGTTCTTAAACTCTACAATGAGCTTGTACTCATTTCTCCTCTAAATATTGGCCATAGTCAATAGTTCAGTAGAAGCAGAACTACGCATACTCTGATTCTACACCCGAGGATACGTAAGCGCAAAGTGCGATGCTTTGTCGAGTATACTTAGATACTAACCCCTAGGGTTTCAACCTTTATCAAACATAAGATAACATTAACAAGAGGCTCCCGTAGAGTACTACGGACGTTTAGGGTGCTAATACCTTTCCTAGGCGTAACTAACCCCCGAACCTTAGATCTCCCCCTTTAGGTTTTTCTAACGATCTTGAACCTTTCCTTTGGATAAATCAAAGTCGGTTGTAAAACAAATATGATGCAAGTTAATTAATAGCTTGTTATCCGATTTTCACCACAACAATCAGCAAAGCAAGAACGACGTTGAAAGCCTTCCAGTTTCCATCCTTAGCAAAAGTAGTGGCCTTGTCAACCAAGAACTTCGAAGCAAACCCTCGAATACCCTTCCCTTTGGTCTTGAGATTATCCTCCACATCTTTCTTACTAATGCAAAGCACATCAGCAATAAGATAAAACTTCGGACAACCGCTAGTGTAAACATAAGGAACCTGCTTCTTGATCTCAACCCCCAGAATATAAGCATGCTCCTCAAGTGTAGGCGCTAGCTGATAATCCTGAAATGTGAAGCACCTATATGGCGGGTCGTAGAACTGAACCAGAGTGTGAATATCAGTGATGTCGACGTTAGTGTTGAGGATGGTCAACGGATTACCATAAGTACCTATGAAAACCCCTTTGTGATCTCCAACCAACAAAGATGCCAAACCTCTCAAAATACATAGCTTAGGCTCCACAAACTTATAACTGAAGATGCCACGACAACCAATACTCATCTCTATGATAATTTCAACAAAAGATAAGCCTTCAAATACCTGGAAATGCACTTGCAAAAATTAACTTACATGATGAAATGATATGCAACATAACAACGAGAAGCCAACACAACCCGAATAATCAAATCTGAACAGTCCGGATATCTGTATATAATTCTGTGTCAGTGCAACATAATCTAATATGTCGGTGAAGAAATCTGGCGTGAGTGAGAACAAGGGTATGAAGTGGCTTATTTTCCTGCAAAAACCTATCCCCCTCACAGGTGTAATCTAGACACAACAAGGTGGTCCCTAGAAAGGTCACCCAAACCATAGGACTCAGGATGAAAATCCCCCGCCGTAGTGAATTCTCACAGGACGGAAGTATTCTCAAACGAATCATGATCTGGGATGTGGGTCTCGTGATATCCCAACCGGCAAAATGCAGGCCTCACAACTATCCACGTTCTAGCCTATGTGTATACTAGGCTCGGTGTTAGGACCTTTCTCTCCGATAATATCTGCCCATCCCAACAACAGCAGAAAATAGCAGATATCCAGAGTATGCAGCATATGAATATTCAAAGCAGTAAATAAATGCGATAAATAAACACAAAGCTAAAGCATAAAGATAAAGCAAGTAAAGCGCTAAAGATAAACACCCAAGCAAGCAAGAAAAAGCAAACAAAACTAGGCGAGACCCCTCAATAGAAGGACCAGCAGTAGGTCAATCTATCCCCAGTAGAGTGTCATACCCCAAATTTTTACCACTAAGATTCCCATCATTGTGTAAATCATCAGCACATTATAGATATACCTTTATGCCTCATTAGTCTCCCCAAAGATGGGTGAGCATTGACTACAATCAAGAGTTAGGGTTTCAAGCCCTCTCAGAGCTGTTAGACAAAGGATCAATCAAGGAATTACATGATCTTCAACTTTTCTAACCTCTCAAACATCAACAATGGATCAAAAGGACTCCCACCTCAAGGATTAAGCACAAGGCTGCTCCGTTCTAGGTGGATCAAGCCTCAAGATCACCAGTGTCACCAAATTAGGGTTTTGGTCGACCAGGGCCTCTAGATGGAAATCTTCCTCTGGGCATGAGACAATGCTTCAAAGAATAACCTAATATTCTCTATGGAACCTCATGGACCCAATCATCAAGTCAATTTTGCCTCAGGGGATGCATTCATCAAAAAATCTGGAATTAGGGTTTCTTGACCTAATTCACCCCTAAGTTGACTTTTAGGACAAATCATGAGCCAAGACCTCAAGAGAGGATTTGAGGGTCTCTAACATACCACATGTATCCATTTACAACAATGGGTTGATCCAAGAAGCTTGAGCAACAAGTCTCAACTTCATCTGAACCACAATTAGGATTTCCCGAGAAAAGTCAACTGTAACTTTGACTTTTGACAGAACATGCTCCAAAACCCTAGGACATGATTCAATACGCCCTATAACACCTATGAAATCAATCCATCAAGTTTGATTTAGGTCAAGGACTTGATTTCATAGAGGATCGCACAGTTTGGAATTCATCTGACAAAAAGTCAACTGTGCACAAAAGTCAAACTTTAACTTTTTGAGATTTTTCACAAAAATGGATTTTTAACCCTAAAATGATGTTAATGTATGATTTGAATCATCATTCATCAAGAAAAATCAAAGAAAGTGGGATAACTTGTAAAAGGGGTAACCATAAAAACTTAGAAAATTTTCTAAGTTATGAACAAAGTGGCAAGGGTACCAACTTTGGAGGATCCTAACTCCTAAACCACAAAGTCATTTTACCTCATCCAAAGTTTGATTTGTAGATCTCATGGCCCTCTACAAAAGCTAAAAACTGACCCCCTCCAAATTCCTCATGGATTTTGAGTTATGGAATTATCAAAATCACAAAAAGTGAAAATGTCACTTTTTTCCAACACTTAGTGAAATTTTCACTAAGTCAGAATCTGCCTTAATTTTTTCCAAATGTAGGGACATTTTTCACTTGGATCCAAAAAGTATCAAAACCTAATATGATCAAACAGTTGTTGTATCATATGGGGGCTTTCCAAAATGACCAAGAACATCACCAAATTCAACTTGAGCCATGAGATATGACAAGGGCAATATGCTTTGCTGAAAACTGCCAAGGCTAGGCAGAATTTTGTATTTTTGCTCGATTTGGAAAAATCAGATAATTCCAAGCCTTTTCATCACTTTGGACACCTCTGAAGATCAAATATAAAGGGGACAATCACTGAGTCAAGCCTCCAAAGTCCTTGGAACAGGAAGTAGCATGATAAACCTAGAATTGCCTAAAATAGGGACAAGACTCCAATTTTGGATTGGAGCATTTAATAGATGCTTAGAGGTGGCATGGACTGAGCTTCCTCTAACTGAATTCAGTCAAGATTCCTCCAACAACTAGGGAACCAAAGCTCTGTGCTCTAACCTCTAGTCAACGGCTAGAGGAGACTTGATTTCTATTGAACAACATTGGACAAACCTCTGATGCAGTTGGAATTCACTATTGATCCCAAAACAAACTTGCTCTACTATAAATAGAGCTCATTTGTGCTCATTTTGAGTACACCAAAGCCATCAAACAGATGCTTTCCTCAAAATCCCTCTCTTTAGGCCAAAATGCCTTCTTTAGCAAGGTAACTCTGAGTTTTTAAGTTTGAGAGCAATTCCAATAAAACCAATCACACAAACACCTCATAAACATCATATGTAGGTGATCCAAACTCTCACAAGTGACCTGTAACACCAAAATCACAAAGTCACCTCTCAAAACCTGAAAATAGGTTTTTTGTGCATTTTTCAAGCCATGTCTTGATTCAGTCACTTTCCAAACCAGATAAAACCTCAAACACACTCCAAATATCATCCTTGAACTGTCCCAAATGGTTCCCCCATCTCAAACACCATTTGAGAGAGTTGTTGTTAGTTCTTGGATTGGCTAGAATTTTGGTAAAACAAAGTTGTTCAATGTTGATGTCACATGGGTGATGTCTTAACATTGGTTAATGTTATATTGTTAAGTTGTTGATGTTTTGAAGTCTGATGTCACATGCGATGTCATGACATTAGATATGTAGATCATTAAAACATCAGGTTTGAGATGTTTTTAGGGTTAAGCGTATTAGCTGGATTTTTGGAGAGCTGTTAGAGTTATTGGATGCGAATATCTTGGAGGAGATATTTTCTGTTGCAAACAGATTTGATGCAGATTTGTAGGAGTGTTTAAAGTCTGAAGATTTAAGAAGATTTTGGAGAGAAAATCTGTTTTAAATAACAAATCAGGTCAGATATTGTAGCATGTCCAAGTCCAAATCAAATAGCTATATAAAGCGCATCAATCCTTTGAAGAAAGTACAGAAGATAGAGAGCATAGACTGAGTTTCAATCATTGTCTTTGTACGAATATTTTGTAAACCATTCTAGGTTGAATTGGTGGGTTGTAAGGTGTACTCTCTTAGAGCTGTGAAGCAAGAGAGTGTTGTTACTTGATCAAAGCTTGTAAGCAGGATCAAGGTGTTTCTTAAAGTGTGATATTTGAGGTGTTTTAGGAAGTGAGTAGTGTTCTCATACCTAAGTGGTCTCTTAGGTAGAAAGTTCATTAGGTAGAGATTAAGTTTAGGAGATGTCAACTGGGTTGTTGAGTCTGTAAATTAATTCTACTGATAGTGAAATTCCTTTCTGGCTTGGTAGCCCCCAGAGTAAGTTGTTTAACTGAACTGGGTGAACAATTCTTTGTGTAATCTTCTGTTGTTTTACATTGTCCATTGCAGAGTGTGTTGTTGTGACATCACACGTAACATCACATATCTGGTACCAGAATTTCAATTGGTATCAGAGCAGGCATCCTGCTCTGCATCTGGGTGAGATCTAGGGCTAATACTTTCTGGTAAAGATGGACAAGGAATTTGGTGGATTTGTGAATAGACCCCCTATTTTGGATGGCTCTAACTATGATTATTGGAAGCCAAGGATGATTACCTTTTTGAAATCCTTGGACAGCAGGGCTTGGAAGGCTATCATAAAAGAATGTAAAGCCCCTGTTGTTTTTGAGAAAGATGATGTTGGGAAAGAAAAAGAAGGCAGCTCAAAACTGAAACCTGAAGAAGAATGGACTAAGGAAGAAGATGAGATTGCCCTTGGTAATTCCAAAGCTTTAAATGCTATTTTCAATGGAGTTGATAAGAACATATTCAGGTTAATCAATACCTGTGAAGTTACTAAGGAAGCTTGGGACATCTTGAAGACTACTCATGAAGGAACTTTAAAGGTTAAGATGTCAAGACTTCAACTTCTGACATCAAAGTTTAAAAGTCTAAAGATGAAGGAAGATGAAACTATTCATGACTTTCATATGAGTATTCTTGAGCTGTCTAATGCCTCTAGTGCTCTTGGAGAAAAGATGACTGAAGAAAAGCTGGTGAGGAAAATCCTTAGGTCCCTTCCCAGAAATATAAGATGAAGGTGACTGCAATTGAAGAAGCTCAAGACATCAGCAAAATGAGGGTTGATGAGCTTATTGGATCTCTTCAAACCTTTGAGTTAGGGTTGAATGAGGAGGAACCTGAAAAGAAGACCAAGAGTATAGCCTTGGTATCCAATACTCAAGAAGAGAAGAAAGGGAATGGTGCGGAATCTCAGGAGGAGCTGTCTCGGGCCATTGCTATGCTGGGAAGATAGTTTAACAAGGTTTTCAAGAGGATGAATAAGAACTACAAACCTAATGTTAAGAACATCTCCTCCGACATCAGCAAGTCAAAAGAGAAGGATGAAGAGAAGACTGCTAAAGACAAAGGGGTTCAATGCTTTGAGTGTGAAGGTTATGGACTTGTCAAGAAAGAATGTCCTACATTCCTTAAGAAGCAGAAGAAGGGCATGACAGTTTCCTGGTCTGATACTGATAGTGAAAGTGAAGAAGAGTCAGCCAAGCATGTCAGAGCATTGACAGGAACTTGTGTTTCTGATGGAGAATCAAGTGATGAGGAACTGACTTTTGAGGAGTTACCAGCCTCCTATCAAAAGCTTTGTCTGAGGAGTGCAGAGATTTGTCAAGAAAGTGAGAAACAAAAGAAACAAATTGTTCAGCTTGAGACTGTTAAAGCTGACCTAGAAAATGAAGTCTTATTGGTTAAATCTCAACTTGACCAAATGACAAAATCTGTGAAAATGTTGAACAGTGGATCTGATACTCTTGATAAGATCCTTCAGGAAGAAAAGGTAGCAGGAGACAAGTCTGGATTAGGATTTGTTGCCGAGGAGAAGGTTTTTGCTGAAGCTAGTACTTCAGGAACCAAAAAGGACACGTCTCAACCAATGTCTCAACATAACAAAAAAAGACATAGTCCTAAACCCAAGCAGGTTGCTCATCAACAGTCTCAAAATGTTGAGAAAAGGTATGCTCATGGTCCTCATCAGAAGAAGGTTCACACGTCTGGTGCTAGGCAGTATATGCCTCCTCAATACCATAGGAGCATGCAGGCTTCTAGGTTTAACATGTTCCATCAGATGTCTCAACATCAGGGGAATATATATGGCTTTGAATATAATAATGTTGTGCCATATTATTATGGAAGAAGGAAGCCACATCACCATAGAAGACAGCCTAATAGACAGAATCCTCACTACAGGAGACAAGCAAACTATGGAAGAAAATAGCACCAGTACTATGGATGGCAGCCACAGCAGTTTTATCATCAAGGTGGCAGGAAGTTTAACAACTTCAGAGAAGAAAGAATAAGGTGCTTCTATTGTGGAAGATTTGGCCATATGCAATTTTCTTGCTTCAAGCTTCATGGTTATCCCAAGTCTACCCCTCAACCTAGACAGAAGGATAACAGGCCCAAGGTTGTTAAACAGTGGGTTCCTAAAGCTGAGGTTACATGTCTATTGGCTTACATTTAAGATAGACACTCTGCTAAGGATGGATGGTACTTTGACAGTGGTTGTTCAAAGCACATGACTGGATTCAAAAACCAATTGGTGGATGTCAAGTCTTGCTCCTCAATTGATGTTACTTTTGGAAATGGAGAGAAAGGGGTGGTAAAAGGTGTTGGAAAAGTGAAGTGTCATGATGGACCTGATCTTGACAATGTGCTTTTTGTCAAAGGGTTGAGTGCTAATTTGATTAGCATAAGTCAGCTTTGTGATGAAGGATACAAAGTAAGCTACACTAAAGATGAGTGTTTGGTGACTAATGAGAAGAATGAGGTTGTTATGAAGGGAGTCAGATCCAGAGATAATTGTTATCAATGGGTACCTCAAGAGGTCAGCTCATCTAATTATGGTAAGGTTGATGTTGTGACATCAAACTGTAACATTAAGTGTGAAAGTCTGAGCATGTTGAAAGGTCAATTAAGGTTAATAACTTATGGTGTGAATCCTTTTAAATTTTTAAAAGGAAAGTTATTTAGGATGGAGAAACTCATTGATTGGCGTTTAAGTGATCCACAAAATCAGGCTCCATACTTTAGGCCATCATTTCCTATTATAGCCATCTCACGCTTCATCAAACTCCATATCCCTAAACTGTTCATCTCCTTCTCCTTCAACAGAAATTGCCATTCATCTATGAATCTAAAATGCTTCACAGGAACAATGTAAAAACATATATCATCTCCATCTAAGAAATCTGATTCACAAAGTTCATCGCGTGAAAAAGCTAGGGTTTCTATAGAAGAGGGCTCTGCAGAAGAAGCGTTGAATGTAGCACCCATCTACATGATGGTTCCTGAATCAGGTAAGCCAAGACCTTCTAAACTCCAACCAAAAAGGGCTGCAACTAAATTTAATGATAATGAAACTAAGAGGCTAGTCACTAGTGTACTTTTTAGCGATAAATCTGCTTCTAGGTCTTCCACCTCTCAAGCTGTTGAAGAGAGGTTTGATGTTGATCGCAGTCTTAATCAGATTGCCTCCAAAATTTTGGATAAGGGTTTGTCTGTAAAAGGCATTTCTGTTCCCCTTAGACAAATGCCTACTGAAAAGGAGGACATGCAAAGTGCTGCTACAAATCTTCACAGACTGGCTATGTCTGTCATTGAAAATGCTGAAGTAGGTGTTGAAGAAGAAGGTGTTCAGGAGGAAGCTGATGTTGAAACAAATGTCAGAACATCGCCTGATAGAGATATTGAAACTAGCCATGGTGGCAAGAAGAATGAAGATGTGGTAAATTTTGTTGATTTGTATGATGATGAAGTGATTGGAAACGCCGTTCCTAGTCTTGCCAAGAGACTGAAAATAAGGAAAGGAAAGAATGTGGAATCTTCTCCAAAGAAGTCAGCTGAAGGAAAGAAGAAAAAAATTTCTATTGTTGGTCCTACAAAAACATGGAGAAAAGTTCATGTGAATCCCAGAAAGAGGAAGCTAGTGGAAGAATCTGAATCAGAGTATGATGTTGAGGATGATGTTCAAGACACCACCCCTGTGAGAAAGTCAATCTTGAAGAGAATTGCTAACAAGATACCTGATGTTCCTATTGACAACATTTCATTCCATTATGCAAGCAGTTCTTCCATGTGGAAATTTGTTTGTCAAAGAAGACTTGCTCTTGAAAGAGATATTGGCAAAGAGGCTATGGAAATTAAAGAAGTCATAGAGGTGATAAAGGTTGCTGGATTAATGAAGACTGTGTGTGGGTTCTCCAAGTGTTATGACAGTCTGGTTAAGGAATTTATGGTTAACATTCCTATGAATATTTCTGACAAAGGAAGTATGGATTTCATGAAAGTGTTTGTTAGAGGCAAATGTATTGAGTTCTCTCCTGAGGTTATCAACAATTACCTAGGAAGAAAAGAAGAAGAGTTTACAGAGTTAGAAGTTACTGATAATGATGTCTGCAAGGAGATAACTGCTGGTCAAGTAAAGGTGTGGCCCTTGAAAGGAAAATTCTCAACTAGCAAACTTAGTGTTAAGTATGCTATCTTGCACAGAATTGGAGCTGCAAATTGGGTGCCTACTAATCATAAAACCACAACAGCTGTGGGAATGGGAAGTTTCATTTATGTTGTTGGCACTAAGAAGAAATTTGACTATGGATCATATATTTTTGAACAGACTGTGAAACATGCCACCACTAATGCTATCAAAATGCCTATAGCATTTCCATCTCTTATTTGTGGGGTAATTTTGAAACAACATCCTGGCATATTGACAAGTTCAGACACAGTCTGCAAGAGGGAGTCTACTTTATCTCTGCATCCAAAATTGTTTGTTGGGAGTCATGTTCCAGACATTGTCTCAACATCAGATGCTGGGAACAAGAAGAAAAGTACCAAGGCTGATTTGCTTGCTGGATTGAAGGCTACTTGTAAGGATCTGGATGTTGTGATCAGTACCAGCATGACTAGAAAGAATGAGATTGAGAAGCTGATCCAGTCCTTGGAACAAGATGATAATGATGATGTCAATGCTGAAGGTGTCAATTCTGAGGAAGATGAAGAGGATGGTGAAAATGGCCCTAGCTCTGATGAAGATTAGTTCTTTTGTTGTTTCTGCTAGACAATAGTTTTTTTTTGCTTTTGTTGTTTTGTTCTGCACAGAATTATGTAATTTGAATATTGTGCCTTTTAAGCATTTTTTATGTTCTATGATCAGTCTTGTCTTGTATGTTGACTTTAGACTGACAATGAAAGCTAGATTAGGACTAACTGGTTGTTAGAAGGACTTCAAGTTGGTGTTTGTCCAATTATGGCTAAAAAGGGGGAGAGTTGGCCAAGCTAAGGTGTGGTTCCAAGGTGTAGTTGTGAATCCTATTTCTGATGTGGTGCAGAAGTTGAGGGGGAGAGTGTTTGTGCAGCTGTATGCTGGTTCTGGTTTTGAGGGGGAGCTTGACCCTTTGCTGAGCTGATGGAGTATGTGCAGCATTTTAAAGTAGGAGCTATTTTGAAGGAGTGCAGCTAGGAGTCTTTAACATTTTTCAATTTTTATCCGCTGCTGAAGTCTCTGATGTTGCAGAGATTGTTTTAGCCAAAATTAGCCAAAGGGGGAGATTGTTAGTTCTTGGATTGGCTAGAATTTTGGTAAAACAAAGTTGTTCAATGTTGATGTCACATGGGTGATGTCTTAACATTGAGTCTTAACATTGGTTAATGTTATATTGTCAAGTTGTTGAAGTTTTGAAGTCTGATGTCACATGTGATGTCATGACATCAGATATGCAGATCATTAAAACATCAGGTTTGAGATGTTTTTAGGGTTAAGCGTATTAGCTGGATTTTGGGAGAGCTGTTAGAGTTATTGGATGCGAATATCTTGGGGATTTGATGCAGATTTGTAGGAGTGTTTAAAGTCTGAAGATTTAAGAAGATTTTGGAGAGAAAATCTGTTTTGAAGATTCAGTTTTAAATAACAAATCAGGTCAGATATTGTAGCAGGTCCAAGTCCAAATCAAATAGCTATATAAAGCGCATTAATCCTTTGAAGAAAGTATAGAAGATAGAGGGATAGACTGAGTGTCAATCATTGTCTTTGTACGAATATTTTGTAAACCATTCTAGGTTGAATTGGTGGGTTGTAAGGTGTACTCTCTTAGAGCTGTGAAGCAAGAGAGTGTTGTTACTTGATCAAAGCTTGTAAGTAGGATCAAGGTGTTTCTTAAAGTGTGATCTTTGAGGTGTTTTAGGAAGTGAGTAGTGTTCTCATACCTAGGTGGTCTCTTAGGTAGAAAGTTCATTAGGTAGAGATTAAGTTTAGGAGATGTCAACTGGGTTGTTGAGTCTGTAAATTAATTCTACTGATAGTGAAATTTCTTCCTGGCTTGGTAGCCCCCAGGGTAAGTTGTTTAACTGAACTGGGTGAACAATTCTTTGTGTACTCTTGTGTTGTTTTACATTGTCCATTGCAGAGTGTGTTGTTGTGACATCACATGTAACATCACATATCTGGTACCAGAATTTCAGTTGCTATTTTGGTCACTTTTGACCCCTTTTGCAAGAAAGGGCCAGTTTGTGTTTTTGCAGGTACCAGCTGATTCCAATCATCCTAAAAGCTTTTAAGGGATCATTTGAGTGTGTCAAAAGCATCTAATCATTTCTGGAACAAGAGGCTTCACAGATTGCACAAAAACTACAAAAGGCTCAAAAAGAGGTAAGCATCATGACTTGAACTCTCCAAAATATGCATTGCTTTGAAGTCCACTGATCATGCACACCTCATACATGTTATATATGTTGTGTTTGAACCAATTGATCATGTAATTCATGCATGTATCAAAGTGTAGCATATAAAATGCAATTATAGGCCTTTTTCAAAACCACTATCGGATTTTGAGGAGGGGTGTGATCTAAAAAAATACCACCACCATTGGATTCCTTGTGAAATTATAGGCCTGATGCATATAAATTTTGTCCCCAAACATGGAGAAATGAGAAAGTTATGACCTTCACGTTTCTGAACCAAAACTTACCTTGCCTTGCCTTGGGCCAGGCCTAAAACCAAGGCATGACTTGTATGTTTGTGGTTTCATTTCAAACAATGGATGTATCACCACCCCAGTGGTAAGGCGCATGCCTTGTAACCTTGAGGTCGTGGGTTCAAACCCCACCCATGCCATTTTGTGTTTTTTCACATTTTTGCTATTTTCCAATATTTTCATGTTTTATTAATTAATTGGAAAATTAATAACTCTTTCAATTTTAATTATTTTTTATTGGTTCTTTTTGCAAAAAATCACAAAAATGTTGAAATATTTTATTCCACAAAAAAATTAAGTTTATATTATTTATTTAATATAATTAGTATTTTTGCGAATAAATTCCTTTTTAATTGTTTTAAACATTTTAAAAATGAATAATTACTTTGAAAAATCAAAATCAAATGAGTTTTAATATCTCTTGTGATTAATCCCTCATTTTTCAAAACTTAAACAAAAATCACAAGTGGTTTATTTAGTTCATTTGGTATTTTTCATTGATTTTCTTTTAATATTTACTTATAAAAGAAAACAAATTAGGGTTTCTTTGATTTTCACCCTCACAAATCATTTTCAAACACTCATGGGCCTCTAATAGAGTGTAAGACCCAATCCTTTGTAAATACAAACCTATTTTGGACCTCACTTATTGTATAAGTCCCGTTGTATTTCAAAAGTCCAGCGCGATCGTCGCCCGTTTAAAAAGAAACTATCTGGGCCACTCCTCGAGCTATAAGACCCACTCAAAAACTTTTGGGCCTATATTATAGTGTAACACCCAACCCCCTTTTAACCAAAACCTTTATTGGGCCTCAGTCATTGCTTAAGACCCACTGCATTTTCAAAAATCTCGGCGCGATTGCCATTTCAAACAAAAATCATCTGGGCCTACCCTCGTGTTATAAGCCCCATTTCTTTTAAAACTCTTTGGGCCTCTTGAGAGAGTGTAAGACCCATCCCCTTGTACAGAAAACCTTTCTTTGAGCTCAGTCACTTGTATAAGTCCCTCTGTACAAATTCAACAGTGCGATCACTGATAAAACCCTAGGTCTCTCCTTGAGCTATAAGCCCCGATATTTCTTTTCAAGGCACTTTCTCCTTTGATTTTGAATATAATATTGTTATCAAAGTTTTCTTTGTTGAACAAACCAACAAAACTGCATGGAAGCTCTACAACCGAGTAAGTGTTTACCCGCTTTCATTTACTGCTTTCATATGTATATAACTGTACTATGGGGCTGTTTCGCTGTAAGTCTTCTTTCATAAACTCATATCAACTGTGTAATAATAGTATAGATATCTGGAGTTTCCCCGGCAACTAGGTCTAGCACTAGGTGGAGCCCTGATGATCACTCTTAAAAATAGACAAAACTAGATCCCCCATAGGAGTACCATATACAGTCTTCTCTTCGGCTGTCCTCCTTAGGAATCCCCAAAGAAACTCTAACTCCCCAGGGATGATCTTTTCTCCGTGAATGGCATCTCTTGAGTTTCTTCCAAATTCTCGAACTTTCCTGGCTTGATCTATTCTCGGTGAATAGCATGTCTTGAATTTCTCGGGGTTTGGGGACCCACAGGGTTCTTAAAAGCATCCCGCCTCCTCTTGGGCGTTGTACAAGGACCCTTTAGCTTCTTAGAAGTATTCACAGCCTCCTCTTAGGCTTCATGTGGGAACGATAGCCTCCTCTTGGGCTTCGTACAAATTGTCCCTCGGCTTCTTAAAAGTTTCCATCCTCCTCTTGGGCTTCGTACAAATTGTCCCGACGACCTCCTAGAGGTATAGGAACAGAAATTAGTCATCTTAATAGAACAGTCTTTCAAAGATTCTAGATCCTGCTACTACTGTTTCTTAAGCATAGTACAAAAGATAAAACCCGCAGACTCGGACAGTCTCAATGCCCTTTGGACTTCCCATTTCCTTAAAGAACGGGAAATAACCCTGATCCTCGAATCAAATCCCTGAGTACAATAGTACTCATATAAGAACTGATTTTCTCTTTGAACCAACATACTAGACCTGTCACTCAACAGAAACAGCGCTTCAGCCTCTATCTCGGGCTTTGAACGAGATACAAAAAGACTCTTTTGTTGAGTCACATATTTCAGCCTCTATCTCAGGCTTTGTACGAGATACAAAAAGACTCTCTTGTTGATTCAAACACTTTCAGCCTCTATCTCGGGCTTCGTACGAGATACAAAAAGACTATCTTGTTGAGTCAAACACTTTTACCCTCCATCTCGGGCTTTGTACGAGATACAAAAAATACTCTCTTGTTGAGTCAAACAACCTTTAGCCTCCATCTCGGGCTTCATACGAGATACTAAATCACTCTCTTGTTGAGTATAAAAGACTCTCTTGTTGAGTCAATCCCTTTTAGTTTTCGTCTTGGGCTTTGTAACGCCCCAATTTTTGTTAGTTTTATTTAATCAAGTCGATTTAATTATTTTTATTATTATATTATTTTATTTTTGACTTTTATTTGATAATATATTATTTTTCGTCGTGAATATGTTTTATCGCATTTTGGGAACGTTTGCGAGATATTTGAGTGTAGGGGTAATTTGGTCATTTCACTTTATTTTTCTTAAGTTAGTAAAATAGAGAGAAAGAAAAAGAGAAGAAGGAAAAGGGAAAGAAAAGAGAAAGAAAGAAGAAAAGAGAGAAAAACTTGGAAAGGAAGAAAATCGATCAACCGACTATTGAAAACACGATTAAATCGGGTAAGGGTGAGAAACTCGATTATCTTATACTTGTGTATGATTATGTATGTATATATTTGGTTGTTTTTGGATTGAAATTGGATGTAGAACAAAAACCATATATGTTGAAATTGTTAGAATTCGATTAAATTGTGTCGGAAATCATGTTTTCAGGTTCCTTATGGTTGATACATGTTAGATATATGTTATTGTGCAATCTATTGGTAATTTTCTGGTGTTTAGGTGGAAATTGGAGTGTTTTTGGGGTGAATTTCGTAGCAAAAATTATGGGTTTCCTCTGCCGTTACGCGTATCAGGCATGTCCATACGCGTATTGGGTTGGGCAATACGCGTATGGCAGGTGCAATTTGAGGCAATACGCGTATTGAAAACCATTTTTCTCGGCCATCTGCTGAAACGCGTAATGGTACGCGTATTAGGCTGGGCAATACGCGTATGGCCAGCAAGGGTGCAAAATGTTGTCTTTTCGCAATTCCATTTCTTTTTACTTCCGTAACTTGTGTTTTGATTATCCGTTTTGAACATACTTGGTATCGTTGGAAAGCTATTGAGATGTATTATCTTATTAAAATGGTTTTGAGATTGTTGGTCGATTTAATTATGTCGGGAATTTGGAATAGTGTGGTTTTGTCGACTTTTACCATTGTAATTGTGTGAAATTGATGTGTATCATGCAATGTGTTGTTGATATGGATATCGTATGACTGGTGTGCTGTTGTGTGGTGAAAATGCATGTGATGAAATGTTGTGAAGATTGTTTGTGGCCTAAGGGAAGAAAATGTATTGTGTTGTGTTTGATTATATATGCATGATTATGGATGTGTATATGTGTGCATTTGAATGTCATGAGTCATTATATGCCAAGCATCATGATATGCATTCTTGTGACGTCGTGTGCCCTAGTGGGTGTGAGCGACGAAACGATTCTAGAGGGAATCCGCTATAACATCGTGAGCCTTATACCGAGAAGACCGAAAGCAATGAGTATAGACGATCGTGAGCCTTTTGCAAAGAGGACTGAAAGCGATCCATAAACGTCGTGAGCCTTATACCAAGAGGACCGAAAGCGATGGGGAACATCTTTTGTCCGACGGGGAGTTACACTATGTAACAAGCGATGATTCTAATAGTTCCTGAGAGAACTAGTGTTGAGAATGATGGATGGATGGTACCGCATTGCATTGCATAGAGTCGTTGTGTCGGTCTCTGTGTATTTACATAAATCATGAATGGATTAATTTTGTGTGGAATTGTGAATGGAATTGATGAGTTGAGATACATATATATATGTTGTTGGTAAATGCATTGAGCATGATTGATATGCCTTGGTGATGGATATATGAGATATGCATTGTGTTGTTTTGGTATTTGATTTCTGGTGAAAGTTGTGGTGAGAATATTTTACATGTGTATTTTTGGTGTTATTATATAATTGTATGCAATTATATTATGATTGTGTTTCTCACCCTTCTGCTGTTTTGAATGCTCTATGTGGCATTGCAGATTAGATGCTGGAGGTTATTTTGTGAAGCTTAGGTCTTCATTCTTTTGTCGGTCGACTCTGATATGTAGCACCGGGTAGTCGGGGAGATCGTTGTGGTTTATGTGTATATGTATATATATCTTTTAGATTGTACATGTATGAATCTATGTATGACGGACAGACTTTTATGTTATATATATATATGAGATTCAGTTGCAGATTTTCCGCTTTTATTCTGTATCTAAATTGTGGGTAGTAGGAACTGAGTTCCTCTGTTATGTGCTACCTGATTGTTGCATATCTTTATGAGCAGGTTTATTATGTTTTGATAAAATTTATGTGACGCCTCCGTCTATGCCATGAATGTTTTCATTATACTCTGATTAATTTTTTTTATCGCTTTATCTATTTGGGGGGATAGATTTGGGGGTGTTACAGGCTTCGTACAGGACACACAAAAATACTCTCTCGTTGAGTCAAACCTATTTAGACTCTCTCTCGGGCATCGTACGAGACACATAAAAACACCCTCTTGTTGGGCCAATAACCTCCTCTTTGGCTTTGTATAAGGAAAACCCCGGTTGAGTCAATCAACCTTTTAGCATTAAAGTTGTGCCTCGTTCACAGTATACAAACATCAACAACTCCTTTCCCTTCATCTAACTGCTGTATGCGGCAAACCTCTGGATTATTTACATCCACGCCACTGTCCCTCTTTTAGCATGAGAAATTCCTAAGGAAAGATGGCATTGCTCTACACTAAGTTAAAGTCTTCTCCTTCAGGTTGGAAATCCCCTATAAAGGAAATTATGGCATTGCCGAATTCACATATCCCAGTTAAAGTAATCCTTCATTATAATCAGTCACCCATCAGTTGTGACAGACAGACCCCTCTTTAGAGATGACAAATTCTCTCTAAAATCAAAAACCTTTTAGCTTCACGTCTTGGGCTTTAAACAAGATACAAATAGACCCTTCAGCTTCACATCTTGGGCTTTAAACAAGATACAAACCACCTTTTGCTTCACATCTTGGGCTTTGAACAAGACACCAAAACACCATTTCCTCCCATAGAATAGGAGGAACTACGATCGCTCTGATTTCCCTGTTTCGATAAACGGGAATACGTAGGCATAAGATTGAAAGAAAAAATCTTAGCGAGCACACACTAATAAAAAACCCAAAATCCCGTACCTTCATACATCAATCGAAAAGCATCAGTCCTAACAAATTCCCCATGAACAATCCTGTCATTTCACCCTAAACAAAGTAAGAAGAAAGAGGCCCCACTTCCATATCGCATTTGTAACTTAACAGACCGCAATTTAAACTCAGTATGCAAGCAGGGTTACTTGGAGACATCTATTTCCCTTCCTTCATCAGCTTTAATAGGATAAAAAATGAATCGACCTGTAGTAAACCCCAAAAGAGCGACAGCGCCTAAGAACCGCGTCCCAAATCGCTCACTACAGAAAAGTGGCGCCCACCGTGGGGCCCAATTAACTTTCGTTCTTACAATCTAGGGTGAAAGCCTTGGACAAATCCTTTTCATGGTAGTGGCTTCACTGGGGATAGGACTTTCGTTGACTTCATTAGGATCTTAGGTCAAAAACCTTTAATTTGGGAAGGAACCACAGAGTGGCGACTCCGCCGGGGAGCCATTTTCTGTCAGGAACATAGGATTCATAGCTTTTAAAAGTCTAGGACATTAGGACAAATATATATACTGCTTTTCCTAATTGATATATGTGTTTATTTTTCTGCTAATGGGAATGCGTGTGATGCCGCATGTGGAAAGATTGAGTATACACCTAGGAGAAACCCCTTTTAGTGGTGCAGAAGCTATCGAAAATAGTTGTCATGCGATACCACTCTCTTCAGAGGATTCTTTGAAAAACACCACCTAGCACGGTTCCCATCCCACTAGTGTTTTCTCGACAAGAATTGATGATGATGAGAGACAGGTACAAAAATCACTAGTATAAACCTTTGGGATGGGTAGAGCCTTGACTCCATGACACCGACCCTTTGACCCCATGTTTTTTCTATGTTTTTGTGTACTGCATTCATGCATTCATTTAAAAAAACATTGAAACAAAAAAGAAAAATATTCTCTTCTAGTCTCTCTTTTTCAAATTAAACTAAGACAATGATTGCAATTGTCAGAGAAAAAGATTGCGCTCATGAATTTTGGTAGAAGGAGAACTCATAAGTATACCTTCAAGGTTCCAAAACTAGAGGATTTGAGAGGTTTGGCAAGAATGGTCACTAACCCTGAAGCTTTCAGAGCCAAGTACGGAGGGCTATTATCTCTATTAAGGGTCCATTTGATTGAGGGAATCCTGGAGGCACTCATTCAGTTTTACGATCTGGTCTATCACTGTTTTACATTCCCAGATTACTAGCTAGCACCAACGCTGGAGAAGTATTCTCATCTGATTGATTTACACATCACTGGTCGAGCTCCTTTTTCTGGACTGGAAGAAATTCCAAAGGATCAGACCATTACAAGAGCAATTTATCTGGGTGAGTCAAAAGTCAGGGCTCACATGACCACTAAGGGTGGCATCCAAGGTTTGCCAGCCCAGTTTCTGACAAAGAAGGCCCTGTACTTCGCAAGTATAGGGAACATGACTGCTTTTGAAAGCATCTTTGTTTTACTCACCTACGGGTTATTTCTGTTGCCCAACATTAATAACTTCATCGATATCAACTCCATTAAGGTTTTTCTCATTGGAAACCCTATACCGACTTTGCTCGCAGACGCGTATCATTCTGTACGCTTTGGGAATTTGTACAACGGAGGGGAGATCATATGTTGTGTGCCTCTGCTATACAAATGGTTTATCTCCCATTTGCCTAAGTCTGCCAATTTTTGGGATCATAAGAGTGCCTTACGTTGGTCGCAGAAAATCGTGTCTCTTACCAACTCTGACATCGATTGGTGTAATAGGATTTATGATGGGATCAGAACCATTGACCGTTGTGGAAACTTCCCCAACGTACCCCTCATAGGAGCTAATGGAGGGATCAATTACCATCCAGTTCTTGTTCGTCGTCAATTTGGATACCCGATGAGGCATGTCCCGCGTAATGCACGTCTGGAAGGTCTTTTCTTCAAGGAAGGAGAAAATGACATGGCACTAAAGACAGAAATAGTGCATGCTTGGAAACACGTTCATAAGAAAGGACGAGAGTCTCTAGGAAAACCGGACTGTGTCTCGGTGGAGCCTTATCTCCACTGGCTACAAACTAGAACTCTCAACCTAAAGATGCCTTATCCTCATCACGGAGTTCTTCCACCAAGGGAATCTGTCATGTACTTCATGACTAAAATGGAAAAACTCCAGGTTACTCTCAACAAATTTAAACGAGATAGGAGGTCTTGGAAGAACAAGTATTGCACTCTCAATGTGGAGTGTATCAAAATACAGCAACTCCTGAAAGATAAGGATGCTCTGATTGAGATTTTAGAATAACATGCTGTAGAAAATCAGGACGACCAAAGGATTTGCTCACTCCTTTCACTTGGCAATGGAATGAAAACCCCACGACGGCCCGAGAGCCCTGGTCCAAGAAAAGGAAAGTGCCAGAATCAGCACCCGAGTTCTCCTCAAAGAGGACTCAGGACCCATTAGCTTAGGTTTCTATTTCCGCACCTTGTAATCTACTGTATTTCTGTTTCCGCAATCCTTTGAATTCAATAAAACGGGGTTTCCTCACTGTTTGATATTTGCAATCTAATTGACGAAGTTTATTTTGATTAAACAAAAAAAAATTAATATAATCATTGCATTCATCATTCTCCCGTCGCGTATTCTTCTTACCTATGAATCTCACGTTTGCGTCTCGGTTCTAGAGTCAATCTGTCTCATTCGTACAATACTCGGGCCAATCGTCAGAAAAAGATGGATGATCTTGAGGAAGAGAACAGAGAGTTGAAAGAAGAGATCGACGCTCTAAGAGAGGATATGAGAAAGCTTCGTAACGACATACAAGCCATGGCAGAAGCTCAACAACAAAGAACTGTGATCTCAGAGATCACCTCGACGCCCATAGTGGAGAAGTATGATCCTAGGTATCAAATTCCGAAAGATCGTCCCTGGGGCATGCCTGTTAACTATATCCCGGAAGGATATCTTCCGCTGATCACTGAAGATCGCGAATCATAGCAGAAGCCCCTGGGCTTGAAGGTTACAAACTTCGGGAAAGCGAGGATACCAGAGGCATATTGAGGACTCCTGAAGGTTACAAACTTTGGGAAACGCCAAGATTCACCGCCGTAGTCACGGTACCACCCCCTGTGGTGCACACTGTCCCGGAAGGACAGATTCCACAGATACTTTCAGGTAGGAAGGAAAGTATATTTGACAGAATGGATGAATTCCAGGAGCAGTTCCTAGAAATGCAGAAGGAACTGCAAGCCATTCGCGGTCAGGATTTATTTGGAAAGGACGCCGCAGACCTTTGTCTGGTCCCCAATGTGAAAGTTCTGCACAAGTTCCAAGTGCCTGACTTTGAAAAATACAAGGGTAATTCTTGCCCTCAGAGTCACATGGTGATGTACGCTCGATGAATGTCAGCTCAGACAGAGAATCAGGACCTACTGATTCACTACTTTCAGGATAGTTTAACCGGTGCTGCATTAAAATGGTACATGGGTTTAAACCGCACTACGATCAGCACTTTCAGAGATCTTGGCATTGCCTTCGTCCAACTTTACAAATACAATTTGGACATGGCACTGGACAGAGATCAGCTCAGATCAATGTCACAAAAGGACAAGGAATGTGGCCAGGATGTCCGATCTGTAGAAACTAACCTAGTGAGGTTACATTGTATTCAAAGCGGGTGTGGCCAGGTGACACCACACAACTATGAATGTTGTAGAGTTTGTTCGGAAAGTAACCAAGGGTGCTACCTTGTGAGAGCAGCTCTTCAGGTTCAGGTAGATCGTAGAGAGATCCGCCCATATCCGGGTTCCAGGCCGATCAACTGGATGCCGAACTACGTTGTCGATCAAATCGAGGACGTTGTCGTAATCTCGGATAATCAGAGGTCTAGGGATGTTTTCACCATCATCCCTTTACTCGACGAATCAAGAGTTCCAAACCAGGAACGGATCGAGATTACTTATGATGGTCAGAAAAACCAGAAGGTTCCTATAGTCATTTATATGCCGGGACCGCTACCGTATGAATCAACCAAGGCTATCCCTTACAAATACGGTGCAACGATAATTGAAAATGTAAAGGAAATTCCATTACCCTCCGTCGTAAATATTGCAGACATCAGTCGTGTAACACGGAGTGGCAGAATCTTCAACAGAGGAGTTGGAGAATCCAACAAAGAAAAAGAACTTCAGACAGAAGTTCCCAATCCACCAGTCGGTCAATCCAGTAATCCCGACCTTTCGAAAAATGATGATGAGATGCTGAAGCTCATCCAGAGGAGTGAATATAACATTGTTGATCTGCTGTTACAGACTTCTTCAAAGATCTCAGTGTTATCACTATTACTCAGTTTCGAAGCCCACAAGGAGGCTCTACAGAAAATCTTGGAGCAAGCCTTTGTGGAACAGGATGTAACAATCAGACTGTTCGATAACATTGTCTCTAACATAACTTCCTGTAATAACTTAGGGTTTAGTGATGAGGAATTACCTAAAGAAGGTCGCCGTCATAACATGGCGCTCAATATTATAGTCAACTGCCAGGATGATGCTTTGGCCAGCGTACTGGTAGATACAGGGTCAGCCCTAAATGTTATGCCGAAGTCCACTTTGATGCAATTATCATTCAAAGGCCCTCCGATGAGAACCAGCGAGGTCGTCGTCAAAGCATTTGACGGATCCAGAAAAATGGTTATAGGTGAAGTTGATCTTCTCATAACTATCGGTCCTCACACTTTCCAAGTCACTTTCCAGGTCATGGACATCCGGGCAACGTACAGTTGTTTATTAGGAAGACCTTGGATACATCAGGCTGGGGCGGTCACCTCGACCCTCCACCAAAAGTTAAAGTTCGTCCAGAACGGTCAACTCGTCACAGTCTGTGGGGAACAGGCTTTACTCGAAAGTAATTTATCGTCATCCATTTATGTGGAATCGGAAGGGATAATCAGAACCCAGTTCCAAATGCTTTCGCTACACAGTGGCGATCAGTCCGAACGGGGAACTTCGATTTCCTCATACGAAGATGCTATCAAAGCGTCCAGAGTACCGATACAACAGGATGGGGACAACTTGTCATTCCTACTAACAATAAAACAAAGAAGGGTCTTGGTTTTTCTGCAACCTATACCCAGACAACTACCAGCAATGAAAGTCTTCATCCCATTCAAAACTTCTTTCACAGTGGAGGTTTCCTTCAACCAGTGACTCAAGAAGTACACACCATCAACGAGGAGGATCCCTCTAACACATATGAGGAATGGAAGTCCTATCTTAACAAGGACGGTTATATGTCTCAGGAAGTGCCTACGCCATTTTTCTATCCCACACAGAGTCCGAGATTTATACCAAGGTCATACGTCGAAATGATATATGGAGATTGTGATCCGGAAGGATACCGTGCTCCACCAAATTCATTAGAGGAAGACACTCCGATGAAGGACAACTTTGACCACACCTACTATGGCCCAATGGATGGTCTGCCAATGTGGCAGCCTTACCCAGGAAACTTGGGGTAAGAAAGTCAGCCGGCCAATGAAAATCAGATGAGCCTCATTGAACAGAATACCTGTGTCCCAACCATGTCATGGGATCAACACTCAGGTCATTCAGGAACTAGTCAACGTGACGATGAATTTGCAACGTTTGCAGGACTAGAATTCATTAACTATGCTTTTACCGAGGTCAACGTCATCGAGAAGGATGACTCCTCCAGTTCCAAAGAAGTATGGGACACCTTGGGACAACCGAGTGGAAAATTTGACTATATGGTCAAGTACACCACCCCTGAGAGCTCTCGTATCAGGTTCGAAGACATCCAGCCTACTGGATAGGGAGATTTACCTGAGAGCACAAGTACTCTACAAAATACAACTGAGGAATACTCATACGACAATTCTGCCTGGGAGACAGATTCCAATGATCCTGCTCTGCCAGAAATCAGCGTTATTTCTGAAGACAAATCAAGGAAAGTACCAGACATTGTGATTCACCGAGGAGTTCGCCGCCAATGGGTTGCTGTCGATGTTTCGAAGATCGTTCATAAGTCAAAGTAATTGTCGTCTTTACTTTAACCTTTCACCCTGCCCAGGTGAAACGGATGTTTTGATAGGGCTCACTTTCTGTAAATTTTCCCTCTTCGCTTCGCCCAAAGCGAATGAGTTTTGTTTTATAGGGCTATAGTTTCAAGAATTGACTTGTTCATTAATAAAATAACATCGTTCTGTAATTTCCGCATTAATTATTGTTTTCTCTTTTTGCTTTTTTCAGAAAATGGTAATCCTAAAAAACAATTCAAATAATAAAAACAAGCAGTAAAAAATATACACTGCACACACTTGCATTTTCTCTATCTTTTCTAAAACACAAACCATCACACCATGCAGATTGCTTGTTTTAAACCCAGTTGAAACATATGATCCGATGCCTTCTCCCAACTTTAAGTTCCCGGTATTTGGGGCTGAAGAAGAAGATGACGACGAAATTCCAGAAGAGATCTCCCGACTACTCAGACAAGAGGAAAGGTCCATTGAACCTCACAAAGAGCCGTTGGAAACAATCAACGTGGGTTCAGAAAAAGAGAGAAAAGAAATCAGGATTGGGGCACTGCTCAGTCCAACTGCTAAAGAGAGTTTAACAAAGCTTCTCAGAGAATTTCCCGATGTATTCGTTTGGTCCTACCAGGACATGCCAGGGTTGGATACCAGCGTTGTGGAACATCACTTACCATTGAAATCGGAATGTCCGCCAGTAAAACAGAGGTTAAGACGGACTCACCCGGACATGGCCATCAAAATCAAAGAGGAGGTACAGAAATAGATTGACGCGGGTTTCCTCGCTACGTTAGAATATCCTCAATGGTTAGCCAACATTGTACCAGTTCCCAAAAAAAAAGTCCGAATGTGTGTCGACTACAGAGATCTAAACAAGGCTAGTCCAAAGGACGGCTTTGCTTTACCACACTTTGACATGCTGGTGGAGAGTACAACAAAGTTCAAAGTTTTCTCCTTCATGGATGGATTCTCGGGCTATAACCAGATCAAAATGCCGCCGAAAGACATGGAGAAAACTTTGTTCATTACTCCATGGGGAAACCTATCAAAGGACCATGACTACTCTGTTTCATGACATGATACACAAGGAAATCGAGGTATATGCCGATGATATGATTGCAAAATCTAAGACAGAAGAGGAGCATGTGACCCACCTGTCAAAACTATTCGAGTGTTTGAGAAAATACAAACTCCGCTTGAATCCCAACAAGTGCACCTTTGGTGCCCGTTCAGGGAAACTTTTAGGGTTCATCGTCAGCCAGAAAGGGATTGAGGTTGATCCTGACAAGGTTAAGGCCATTCAAGAAATGCATTCTCCGAAAACTGAAAAACAAGTCAGAGGATTCCTGGGACGTTTGAACTACATCTCCAGATTCATATTCCTCATAACTACGACCTGTGCGCCGATTTTCAAATTACTCAAAAAGAACCAGGATTGTGTTTGGACAGAAGATTGCCAAACCGCCTTCAACAGTATTAAGGAATACCTGTTGAGTCCGCCAATTCTATCACCTCCAGTGGAAGGAAGACCACTAATCATTTACCTTACGGTCCTAGAGGACTCAATGGGAAGTGTACTTGGCCAACAAGACGAAACCAAAAGAAAAGAGTCTGCCATTTACTATCTGAGCAAGAAGTTCACCGACTGTGAGACTCGATACACTATGCTCGAAAAACCTTGGTGCGCTTTGGCTTGGGCAGCCAAACGTCTTCGCCAGTACATGATTCATCACACTACTTGGTTGGCCTCTGAAATGGATCCAATCAAGTATGTCTTTGAAAAGCCTGCTCTCACGGGAAGGATTGCCCATTGGCAGATGTTGCTCTCAGAATATGACATAGAATACCATGCCCAAAAAGCCGTTAAAGGAAATGTTTTAGCCGATCATTTGGCTCATCAACCGATTGACGATCAGGAATCAATCGGGTTTGACTTCCTTGACGAAGATGTCATGTATCTAAAAATAAAAGATTGTGATGAATCGCTACCCAGTGAAGGGCCGGAACCAGGTTCCCAATGGGGACTAATCTTTGATGGGGCATTTAATCATTACGGAAATGGAATTGGGGCAATCATTGTTACCCCTCAGGTTACCACATTCCTTTCACTACCAGACTTACGTTCAAGTGTACCAACAACGAGGCTGAATACGAAGCTTGTATTATGGGTCTCGAAGAAGCGATTGATTTAAGGATAAAAAACTTGGACGTATATGGTGACTCAACTGTGGTTATCAACCAGATCAAAGGAGATTGGAACACATACTAGTCAGGATTGATTCCTTACAAAGACTATGCAAGAAGGTTGCTACCATTCTTCAATAGAATCGAGTTTCATCATATACCTCGTGAGGAGAATCATATGGCTGATGCATTAGCCACTCTCTCTTCCATCATTAGCATAGGTCGATGGAATGACCTACCTAAGATCGACATCATGCGCCTTGAACGGCCCGCTTACATCTTCACGATCGAAGTAGTCATAGACGATAAACCTTGGTATCACGATATCAAATGCTTCCTTAAAAAACAAGAGTACCCACCTGGGGCATCCAGGAAAGACAAAAAAACCCTCAGAAGGCTAGCAGGAAGCTTCTTCCTGAGCGGTGATACACTTTATAAGAGAAACTTTGACATGGTCTTGCTCCAATGTGTAGACAGACCAGAAGCAGACATGCTGATAAAAGAAATTCACGTAGGATCCTTTAGCACTCATGCCAACAGACACACAATGGCGAGAAAAATTCTAAGAGCAGGGTACTACTAGTTGACCATGGAATCCGACTGCTACAAGTACATGAGGAGGTGTCGCAAGTGTCAGATATACTCCGACAAAATCCATGTACCGCCGACGCATCTCAAAGTTCTTTCTTCCCCATGGCCTTTTTCCATAAGGGGAATCGACATGATCGGCGTGATCGAACCCAAGGCTTCAAACGAACATCATGGCCTTTTTCCATATGGTAGCCATTGATTACTTCACCAAGTGGGTCGAAGCAGCGTCATACGCTAATGTAACCCGACAAGTGGTGGCCCGATTTATCAAAAATAATCTCATCTGCCGTTATGGTGTTCCGAGCCAGATCATTATGGATAATGGATCTAACTTGAACTATAAGATGATGAAAGAGTTGTGCACTGAGTTCAAGATCGAACACCATAACTCATCTCCCTACCGACCCAAGATGAACGGAGCGGTAGAAGCGGCTAACAAGAACATCAAAAAGATCGTTCAGAAGATGGTTGTAACCTACAAAAACTGACACGAGATTCTACCCTTTGCTCTTCACGGTTATCGCACATATGTCCGCACTTCAACAGGGGCAACCCCTTTCTCTCTAATATATGGCATGAAAGCAGTGCTCCCCATAGAAGTAGAGATCCCATCAATCCGGGTATTGATGGATACTAAGCTAACGAGGCTGAATGGTGCCAAAATCGGCACGACGAACTCAACCTGATCGAAGAGAAACGACTAACGGCGTTATGCCACGGTCATTTGTATCAACAAAGGATGAAGAAGGCGTTTGACAAAAAGGTTCAACCTCGCGTCTTCAGGAAAGGTGACCTTGTGCTAAAAAAGATACAATTATTCCTCACAGGTTCTCGGGGCAAATGGACTCTGAATTATGACGGCCCCTACGTGGTCAAGAAAGCTTTCTCGGGCGGTGCCTTGAGACTTGCAACCATGGACGGAGAGGAATTTTCCTACCCCACAAATGTTGATGTAGTCAAGAAATACTTCGCCTAAACTAAAAAAAAACGTCTCGGTGGATTGAAAACCCGAAAGGGAGGTCCAGGAAAAAATTAGAGACATAATAAAAAAAAATCATCCCGGTGGATTGGAAATCTCTAAGTACAATCCAGGCAAAAGTTAGGTATAATGGCAAGTAACTACGTCCAACAGGGGCAAATTACCTCGTAGCAGTCATGCCATCCATCAGAAAACTCCAATTAAGGTCATCTTCGACAGAAGCTCAGGATGTCCTGAATTCAAAGTTGGTAGAAGGATAGTGGTCGTTATGTTTCAATGTAGCCCTTTCCCCTTAAATTACCATTTTCAACCTTTGTAAATACTCTATGGAATCACGCGTTTGGCTGATTTCCATCCTATCAATAAAATTCGAGCCCTTGTGCTTTTGTTTGCAATTCTTATTTGTTTTAGCTTTACAGAACGACGTTTTAACATGATCAACGATTCTTGAAATAAAACAAAAATGAATTTACTTGTTAAAAAAATTTCTGCTTTTTAAACAAAGACGACAATTTCTTTTGACTGTCGAACATCAAAAGAATATCGATCGCTTCGCCAGAAGTAATCGAGCTTCAAAGTGCAGAATCAAAGTACTCCTTCTAAACCAGTATGCCTAAACGAAGGATCATTTATGTCAGATGCGAATACTTCATCTGACATCCTCGGCCGAGTTCTCATCTCCTAAGCTCGATCAACGTAGCCCACCCACAGGGACTACTTCTCCTAAGCAAGGCAGAATTTCTATCGTGAACCAGCGATACTTTTTATCTCCCCACTATGGCCGAGTATCCAATCGTGTTCATCCATTAGTCTGTATGTCGTGTCAGTTTTGTAAGCATATACATACATGCATCATGCATTATTGATTTACATTCATATTCATATTGCATCACTATCACTCTAGTCGGTCTTGTCCCCTAGTGATAAAAGTCTTCACAATCGAGTTATCAGTTCTGTCCTTGTCAGGAAACATTGCGTCCAAACAGTCCCTCTTCCAGTTTATTTCTGGATTGTAGCGGGTTTTCGACCACTTTGATAACTTGAACCTCTGAAAAGGCAAGAAAACATTCAATAAACGTCACTCTTCGCCATTGAAGATGATGTCTTCGCTTTCCCGGAATAAGGAAAATCCCCAGAGGAAGCCTCTTAACCGAAGACTCTCAGCAGCACATTGGTTCTTCTCGCCAGAAAGTCAATGTTAACAAAGTCATCGGCACCTCAAAATTGGGGTACATCATATGGCATTTCTCCGAGAAGACCTCCAGAAAAGTATGATGTAATATCCCCAAGCGGAATCAGTCTCTCAAGAGACTTGTTTTCCCCGATAGAGTCGACAAATGGAGTCTCCAAACAGAGAAGTTTGTGTACCTCTACAGCTCAGACAGATGGGGTCCCCAGCAAGTCTGACATCAAAACTTTTTCCATCAAATGGCATCTCCCCAGGAAAATTTAGCGAGAAGTTTGAAGAAAATCGCTACTAATAGCGTCCCTTGTCAATAAAGCTCATTGACAAAAGAAACTGAGACCAGTTCCTTGGTAGGAAACCAGGATCGAGGGGAAGTTTACATCATAAACTGAGACCAGTTCCTTGGTAGGAAACCAGGATCGAGGGGAAGTTTACTTTCAAAAGAAAACTGAGACCAGTTCCTAGGCTGAAGACCAGAATCGAGGGGAAGTTTACCTTTTCTAAGCATCATTGCTTAGCAAAAGAAGATGAATGAGCAAGCTGCCATTCATAACCACCATCAAAATTTCGGGTATTCCGATATTTAATCCTCTTGCACCCCGAATGCCTGAATACCTTCGCCATTCACACCTTCAGGTATAAGAAGATTAAATAGGGGAATCTGTCATACCCCAAATTTTGACCATTAAGATTTCCCATCATTGGGGAAATCATCATCACAATATGGATGGACCATCATACCTCATTAGTCTCCCCAAAGATGGGTGAGCATCCACTACAATAAAAAATTAGGGTTTCAAGCCCTCTCAGAGCTTTAGACAAAGGATTAATCAAGGAATGACATAATCTGCAACTTGTCTAAACCTCTCAAACATCCACAATGGATCAAGAGGACTCCCACAGCAAGAATCAAGCACAATGTTGCAGCATTCCAGGTGGATTAAGCCTTAAGATCGCTAGTGTCACCAAATTAGGGTTTGGTCGACCAGGGCCTCCAGATGGAAATTTTCCTCTGGGCATGAGCCAATGCTTCAAAGAATAACCTATGATGCTCCAAGGGACATCATGAACCCAATCATCAAGTTAATTTAGCCTCAGGGGATGCATCCACCAAAAATCAGGAATTAGGGTTTCTTGACCTAATTCACCCCTAAGTTGACTTTTGGGACAAAACATGAGCCAAGACCTCAAAGGAGGATTTTAGGGTCTCTAATACACCACATTGATCCATTTTCAACAATGGATTAGTCTAAGAAGCTTGAGCAACAAATTTCAATTTCATCAGAACCACAGTTAGGGTTTTGAGGAAAAAGTCAACAGTTCCTTTGACTTTTGACCAAGACAGGCTCCCAAACCTTGGGACATGATTCAATACACCTATAACACCTATGAAATCAATCCATCAAGTTTGATTTAGGTCAAGGACTGGATTTCATTGCGGATCGCACAGTTTGGAATTCATCTGATAAAAAGTCAACTGTGCACAAAAGTCAACTTTGACTTTTGAGATTTTTCATAATTATGGTTCCTTAACCCTAAAATTATGTTAATGTGTGATTGGAATCATCATTCATCAAGAAAAATCAAGAAAAGTGGGATAACTTGTAAAAGGGGTAACCATAAAAACTTAAAATTTTTCTAAGTTATAGAACAAAGTGGCTAGGGTACCAACTTTGGAGGATCATAACTCCTAAACTACAAGGCCATTTTTTCCCCATCCAAAGCTGGATTTGTAGCCTCATGGCAATCTACAAAAGCTTTAAACATAACTCATTCCAATTCCTCATGTATTTTAAGTTATGGAATGTTCAAAATCACAAAAAGTGAAAATGTCACTTTTTTCCAACACTTAGCGAAATTTTCACTAAGTCAGAATCTGCCTTCCTTTTTTTCCAAATGTAGGGGCATTTTTCACTTGGATCCAAAAAGTATCAAAACCAATTATGATCAACCAATTGTTGTATCAAATTCCACTTGAGCCATGAGATATGACAATGGCAACATACCTTGCTGAAAACTGTCAAATCAAGGCAGATTTGTGCATTTTGCTCGATTTGCCAAATTTGTACAAATGACAAACACACTTATCCATCTGAACACCTCAAGGGGAAACCAAGGAGGAACCATCTCTGATCCCAAGCCTCCCAAGTCCTTGGAACTAAAAATAGCATGCCAAACCTAGAAATCCCTAAAGAGGGGACACGACTCCAAATATGTTTTAGAGCATTCAATGGATGCACCAAGGTGGCATGGACTGAGCCATTTCCAACAAAATTCAGTCAAGACTTATCCAAGACCAAGGGAACCAGCAGCCTGTGCCCTAACCTCTAGTCAATGGCTAGAGGAGACTTGGATTCTCATTGATCAACATTGGCCAAACCTATGCAGTAGTTGCCATTCACTAATCCTTGCAAAACAAACTTGCTATACTATAAATAAAGCACATTTGTGATCAGTTTGAGTACACCAAAGCCATCAAACAGATGCTTTCATTAAAATCTCCTCTTCACTCCAAAATTGCCTTCCAAAGCAAGTCACCATCGGGTTCTGAGTTTGAGAGCTATTCCAACCAAACCAATCACACACACACCTCATAAACATCATATAGAAGTGATCCAAACACTCACACAACATTTGGAACACCAAAATCACAAAATCACTAGCCAATTGCTCAAGTTCTTGACATATTTACAGTTGGGGTACCATCTCATGTTCCAGATCATTTCCATTCATTCCAAGCATCCAGACACACTCCATAACACCTAGGGAAGTTGTCCATATCCTTGGAACCAAGATGTAACACCTCTAACACAAAACACGATCACCAACTGCAAGAGGTAAGCATGATCTCTTTTAACTCTATGATCCATGCATTTTTTGCTGCACAATAATTTGGCCATATGTTCCTAATCATGCATAGAGTGTTTTCCCTTAATCAATTGCTTTGTTTGAATCGTGTATGGAATTTCTGAACCTTCATGTAAATTTTAGGGTTCTTGAGGTTTCTCTTTGATTTATTATTCCATGTTTAAAATAAATGAAATTAAAGACCATAGACATGATCGTGAGGTGAAAACGAGTAGATTGATATGTAGATTGCATGATATCATCAAGTATTCAGTGAGATTGGATAGAAAACGTAAATCTGTAGAAACAGAGGGTGGCGCGTGTTCTTGCCATGTTCTTGGCGCCATTTTCAAATATTTGAATATTTGAATTTTTGTGATTTTATTTAAATGATTCAAAAATTAATTTCTCTCTGAGTTTTAAAGATTTTGAGTTGGTTCTTTTTTTAATAATTCACAAAAATGATAAAATAGTTTATTTTCCCAAAAAATCCCAAAAATATTTTTTATTTCACATACTTGATATTTTTGTAAAGAATTAATATTTTAATTGTTTTTGACATTTAAAATATTTTCTCCCTCTTGATTTTTCAAATTTTAGTGATTTCTAATCAGTTTTTGAATAGAAAATTAATTTTTGAAACATTAATCCAAGATCACAATTTGTTTTCCACATGCTTATTAATTTTGATCATTTTAATTGAATTTTTATTCAATTAAAATATATTTTGAAAACAAATTAGGGTTTTGATCAATTCAACCCTCATCAAATATTTTTCAAACACCTTTGGGCCTCTTGGTAGAGTGTAAGACCCAACCCTTTGTAAATACAAACTTTTTTGGGCCTCAGTGTGTTGTATAAGTCCCGATACCGTCAAAAGGTTCGACACAATCTTCGCCTTTTTCACAAAAATCTTTGGGCTTCTCCTTGAGTTATAAGACCCATCTTTAATCTTTGGGCCTCTAATAGAGTGTAAGTCCTAACCCTTTTTGTACATAAACCTTTTTGGGCCTCGCTTATTGTAGAAGTCCCTCTGTACCTTTTTAAAACCTCGGCGTGATCGCTGTTTTCAAAACAAATAACCCTGGGCCTCTCCTTGAGTTGTAAGCCCCTCCACTTGTACAAAAATAAATCATTGGGCCTCTATTAGAGTGTAAGACCCAACCCCCTTTTTAACCAAAACTTTTTAGGCCTTAATGCATTGTATAAGACCTAGTACAGTAAAGAAATCTCGGCACAATCGCCCGTTCAAAAACAAATCATCTGGGCCTACCCTCGAGTTATAAGTCCCATTCTTTTTCTTTAAACACCTTTGGGCCTATTGATAGAGAGTAAGACCCAATCCCTTTGTACATAAAACCTTTTTGGGACTCAGTCTCTTGTATAAGTCCATGTACAAAACAACAGTGCAATCACTGATAAAACAACATGGAAGCTCTACAACCGAGTAAGTGTTTACCAGCTTTCTTTATCCGCTTTCATATATATAACTATATTGTGGGGATGTTCACTATAAGTCTTCTTTCACAAACTTTTATATACCTGTCAAATATCAAACTGTGTAATACTAGTATAGTTATTTAGAGTTTTCCCCGGCAACTACGTCTAGCACTAGGTAAAGCCCTGTTGGTCACTCTTAAATACAAACAAAACTAGATCCCCATAGGATTACCAGACACAGTCTTCCCTCCTCTTGGGGTTAATGTCGCTCCCGAAAGATTCACATCCAACGGTACAAACGCTAGAGCGGCGCGGAAAATAGAGTCGCCAGCAATGTGTATTTATCCCAAGAGAGGGAAAGGAAACACTGCATAAACCTAAAGAGAAAGGGAAAGGGCATGGTCTTGCGACCAAGAGAACTGGGTTAGGGAGTCGGTTACGCGTGAGGAAGGTATTAGCACCCCCACGCGTCCATCGTACCCGATGGGATCCATGCTTGCTTGTCTCGATCAAAGGGTGTCGTCAACTGGAACTTCGCTGCTGCTGGAAAGGAAAAGGGACTGCTGGCTGGAGAACCAGAAAAGGAAGGGAGAGAGAAAGAGAAACAAATGTAGGGAAAATAAAAGAAGTGCTCGCATGGGCCCTACCCCACTGCCTACGTATCTCATCGGGAGCATGAGAATCAGAGCGACGTAGTTCCCCTCACTAGGTGAGGATTGTGTTTTTTAGGGAATGGCTTACGTTCTAACTCAGGTGTTGCAGCTCGCTGTATGGAGACTTAGGCGTTACCGTCTTGCAAGAGAACGAGTAGGGGCACGTTCATACGCTGAGAGTGAGTGAGATAAGAAAAGAATTCCCGAAGGAAAGACGTTAGTGTTTGTTTGAAGTTTTTTGGACAGAAGTGTTTTTTACAGTTATTTGTAACTTGTATTGCACCAAAGTCTATCATGCGGGAACAAGCGAGTCGCATGGTCGCACCCAAATGGAACGTATGCTAAACTCTCTAGAAGAGGAGGGGGACCCCTCGTTCTTCATTTCCTACACTTAAGGCTCAAGCGCAATACACGCTAACGTTTATTAAGTATTTTTTACTTTTATTTTGAGATGAGAAGAGAGAAAACGCAAAGGTAACTCTAAAAGGGAGACTAAGGGTCCTAATGTTATCATGCATGGATGTCCTATGGTTAGTGAGGTTTAGGAGAAAAGACTACCTAAAACCTAATGCTAATCCTACTCCAAGCTTAATAAAAAATAAAGTTGGACTAGGTAGCTCTAAAGGGAGAGAATCCAAGACTTGAACAAGTCTTGAGATTCGTGGGAGGAGAAAGAGTGATAAAGAAGAAGAAGAAATAAGAAGGAAAAGATAAGATACAATAAGTGGCAGTAAGAACATCATATCATAAATGTTTAACTCAAATCAATCAACATGTTTCAAAGATCAATGCAAAACAACTCAAGTAAACATGCAAAGCTAAACATGAAAGAATGCAAGCATACTTGAATTAGATGCACAATTAAACACACATGGAATTCATATCAAAATGAAATGAAGGAGGCAAGATGAAAATGAAACAAGAATAGAAATCACATCATATTATCATCATCAATTCACAAGTGCAAAAGAGATTCACATTATGCAATATTATGCACCAAAGAAGTTACAAAGCAAAGGGGATGATATGCATCACATAATTCAAACCATGATGATCAAGTGAGATGAAAATCAAGTAATGAACTCAAAGGGCAGTAGCATACACATTATCATCATGTCAAGATCAAACTCAAGTCACACAAGATTAATCATCAAGCAACACATTCAAAACGTGTATCAAAATTGAGAAAGACATTCACTTATCATTCATGCAAGCAAGCAATGAAGTGTGAGGCATAAAATGAAATGAAAGTCACATAATGAACCTTAAATCAAGAGTAACAGAACCTCAAGAATATCATACAAGTCAAACAAAAGGTTTCATACATGAATGAATTCACACAAAGGAGCAATCACAAGATTATGTTGAACATATCACAAGATTCAAGTCCAAAACAACATCAACTTGTAAAATCAAGAACAGATTTAAAAATGATCAAATGAGGATGATTCCAAAGCCACAAGTAAGCTCAAACAGAACATGATCATACCATAAAAACATCTTAAGCATCACTCCATCACAAGTAAGCAAATGCACTCAAACTAGATCATGTATCAAAGTATACCTCAAGCAAACTTGCATCACAAGTAAAAATCAATAAAAAATAGCAAAGTGGCTCAATAAAATCCCAAAAAATAATCAAATGGAATTTAACTCATTCAAGTAACATATGCAAAAATATTGGATCAAAAAGAGTTAAAGAGCTTGTCAAAAGGTGAACCACAAGTCAAGATGTGCAAAGAAGTGTCAAGATATAGTCATGCATAATTCACTTAAGCACAAATAATAAAACATGCATCATATGACATTTAACAATTATGAAATTTAAGATCAAATGAACTAGCTTAGAAGACAACCACATGCTAAAAGATCTCACAAAAAATCCCAAGTTAAGCCAATCAAACAATTAAGCAAGGGTCAAGTAAGAACCATGTATCAATATGCAAAAGAGGGGAACCAAAATGTAATATGAAAAGGTTTTAAAAATAAAGAAAATTTTTTTTTATGCAATTTAGAATGTCATCTAACAAATGCAAAAAGAAAGGATTGAAAATGTTTTATAGATGATGAGAAACAAATTTTACAAGTTGGAGTGTGCAAGTGAAACAATTAAAAAAAGAAAATTAAGCAATTAATTATTTCAGATGCCAAAATAAAAATAAAATGAGAAAATAAAATATGGAAAAATTATATAAAACTAAAAGGAAGTTTCATGAATTTTTTTATGATTTTTAGATGCATAAAAATGATTTTGGAAAATAAAATGCAAAACAAACAAATAATAAAAATAAAGAAATGAAATAAACTAGGAGGGGGTCCAAACAGCAAGAAAAATACGTTGGAATTGAAACAAGGCCCAGATGGAGGGGTGCAAAAAGAAAGGCCCAAGGCCAAAGGTCCAATAGCGAAAGTCAAAGAGGAGCATAAGGACTCAGTCAACACTCAGATGTAATACTAGCCAAAGGATCAATCCAACGCGTGAAAACATATCAAACAAAAACCACAAGATCAAAAGGAGCTAAGATCAACGGTCCAGATCCCCAAATACACCATAATTCACATGTGTACACGCACACACAATCATAGAAAGCACCATGCAACCACACGTGACAAGCACATGCACTCATTAATGTGTTGTCACTCTTTCAACCACACGATCAGATCAACACACCATATTAAATCACCAATTCAAAAGTTCAACAAGATTAGTGGACATGATCTGAGGTACACGTCAACAAGCATGTCGTAACATACACATAAGCATTAAATTAAAAACTAAAAAAAGAAAACGTGGCGCAATGAGGAGCGTAGGATCAAGGTGATGGATGGACGTGATTACTTCTTTTCCATGAAACTCCTCGCCGGACTGAACTTCTTCCAGCCGCCGGAGCTAGGGCTCCGGCCACCTTCTCCGGTGAGCTGTAGTAAAAAATTCTCCAAAAAATGCGTATAGGTACACCATCTTGACCAGAAAAATGCAAGGATCTCAAATATCTCATCCATTTCAACAAACAGTCAACCAATAATGCAAATCGAAGAGAATAAAATATAGATCCAAAACTTTAAACTCAAAATACACACAGACTACTCGTCCAAACTTTAAATAAAATAGATCAGGATAATCAGTGAACATCATAGATCATAATGCACACAAGAAAACTGAGTTCTGTGAGTATGAAAAATTTACCAACCTGAACCTTGTAGAACTTGAAAACCTCCAAGAAATCCCTCCAAAAACTGTAGATCCACTCCTTGGAACCTCTAGATGCAAAATAAATGCAACTAGAGCTTGAAATCGTGCTAGATCTTGAGATTTAAGTTTGAACCCTCTTGAATGGCACTTGATGAAATCCTCAGTATGAGCTCAAAATAGCAGTTGATTCTTGCTCTATTCTCTTCACTGATCAAGAATATGAAGAGAAAACTCAAAGAAGCTCCAAGAAGAGTGAGATTCAATGAAAGGAAGTGTGAGAGCAAAAAACCAAAACTGTGCAAATGAGAGTCTCTACCCTAGCTGTGAGGGTATGAGTAAGCATATATACTCTCCATTAGTTCACTGATTAGGATTAAGAAGTGATTAGAACTTTAGTTAATGAGATTTGGGTGAAATTGCAAAAATGCATTTTGTACCACCACCACTAATTCACACGTGGGAAACCCTTGCCACCAGTATGATTCACCTCCAATTTACTCATGTATCACCTCTGAATTGAATTTGGGCCTTGCACTTTCTTGGTTTGTAAGTTTTGAATCAATTTGCATTTTTGAATAATGTGAAAATAATGAGAAATATGGCATGGAATGAATTGATTCAAAGGCCACAAATGATATTCTTGACTTGTATTTTGGTATTGTAATGTGACATGAAGCAATTGGGTACATTACAAGTCCATTTGTGTCAAAATGCAAAAGGTGGAAAATTTGACATATAAGAAATCCATGAAATACACCTTGCATTGTTTTGGCCATAACTAGAGTTCCGCAAGTGATATGGAAATGTTCTAGTACTTTTTGGAAATGGGAGAGAAAGATCTTAAACTTTCATGTTGGAGGAAAATGCATTTGGAGCTTCCTTGATGATGAAAAGTCAAGTTGAATGTGGTGGAAAAATGGCCAAAAATGGAAAGTTCTCATTATAGGTCATTTTCCAAATTTAGTAACTTTTGCACAAACTCTTGATTCTTGAAGAATGGCATGAATCTTGACAATTGAAGACCATATGAGGATGTGAGACCTTGAAAACCATGAAAAGAACCTCAAAATCCCACAGTTGACTTTCTCCTTTACAGTTGACTTTTTCTTATTTCATCAGCAACTGATCCACTGAACAGTCTTCACCATGAACCATCAACCAAATCTCCATCCATGAACACTTGTGAGCATATGGAAACCATAAAAACATGCTTGAACCCCCAAAGTCTTCAAGAAGCTCTCTTAAAACCAAAAACCCTAATTGGTCTCTCTGGTTAGGAGGGAGAGATCCACTTGCAATCTTTTGACATGCTTGATCTTAAGAAGATATGATGAACCCCATGAGCCACCTTGAATCTTAAGACTTGAGAATATAGACCAAGTGCCTTGATCCCATGCCCTATGCTGAATGCCATGCTATGCAATCTATGACCTACTATGGAATGCAAATGTGTAAAGCATAGACCAATTATTGAGAAAACATGAAGGTAAATTTTGAGGTATTACAGTTAAAAAATATGGAGATGTGAAAGGCACATTCTCTGTGAACCCTTTCTCAGACTGTCACCCTTAGAAATTGTCAAATAAACTCTAACTCCCCAAAGATGATCTTTTCTCCGAGAATGACATATCTTGAGTTTCTTCCAAATTCTCGGACTTTCCTGGCTTGATCTATTCTCGGTGAATGTCATGTCTTGAACTTCTCGGGGTTTGGGGACCCACAAGCTTCTTAAAAGCATCCCCGCCTCCTCTTGGACGTTGTACAAGGACCCTTCGGCTTCTTAAAAGCTCTCATGCCTTCTCTTGGGCTTAGTACAAGGACCTAGAGACCTCTACAGGTATAGGAACAGAACCAAGTCATCAATTTGCTAGATCTGTCTTTGTGAGTCAAGTGTCAGACCTGTTAATGGGTTGACCTTCATCCCTTAACATACCATCCTTCTTTTGGGCATCATACAAAGATCATTCACTACCTGAGAATCAATTTCTCAAAACACCAGTAGACTTGGACAGTCTCAATACCCTTTGGATTTCCCATTTCCTTAAAGAACAGGAAATAACCCTGATCCTCTGATCAGTGCCAAGGCACAATAATACCTTTAATCGTTCCCTTCATAAGAACTGATTTTCTCTTTTATCCAACATACTGGACCTGTCAATAAATTGAAACAATCACCAGCGCAATATCCTCCTCTTGGGCTTTGTATAATGATTCTCCCCAGCGGAGCTAACCTTTTCACACTCTCTTGTTGAGTATAAAAGACTCTCTTGTCGAGTCAAACCTGTTTAGCCTCCATCTCGGGCTTCGTACAAGATACAAAAACACTCTCTTGTTGAGTATAAAGGACTCTCTTGTTGAGTCAAAGCCTTTCAGCCTCCATCTCGGGCTTTGTACGAGATACAAAATCACTCGCTTGTTGAGTATAAAAGACTCTCTTGTTGAGTCAACAACTTTTAGCCTCTATCTCGGGCTTTGTACGAGATACAAAAACACTCTCTTGTTGAGTATAAAAGACTCTCTTGTTGAGTCAAAAACTTTTAGCCTCCATCTTAGGCTTCGTACGAGATACAAAAACACTCTCTTGTTGAGTATAAAGGACTCTCTTGTTGAGTCGATCCATTTTAGCCTCCATCTCGGGCTTTGTATGAGATACAAAAACACTCTCTTGTTGAGTATAAAATACTTTCTTGTTGAGTCAAAGCCTTTCAGCCTCCATCTCGGGCTTCGTACGAGATACCAAAACACTCACTTGTTGAGTATAAAGGACTCTCTTGTTGATTCAATCCCTTTTAGCCTCCACCTCGGGCTTCGTACGAGATACCAAATCACTCTCTTGTTAAGTATAAAAGACTCTCTTGTTGAGCCAGTTCCCTCTCAGCCTCCATCTCGGGCTTCGTACGAGATACAAAACCACTCTCTTGTTGAGTATGAAAGACCCTCATGTGGAGTCAAAACCTTTCAGCCTTCCTCTTGGGCTTTGTACAAGAATCATATCAAAACACTCTCTAGTTGATTCAGTCACTTATTAGCACTCTCTTGTTGAGTCAACCCCTTTTAGCCTCTCTCTCGGGCTTCGTACGAGACACTGAAAAACACCTCCTTGTTGGGTCAATAGCCTCCTCTTAGGCTTTGTATAAGAAAACTCCAGTTGAGTCAATCAACCTTTTAGCATCAAAATCTGTGCTTTGTACAAACATCAATAACTCATTCATCTAAATTGCTATAAGCGGCAAGCCTCTGGATTATTTACATCCACGCCACTGTCCCCCTTTTAGCATGAGAAATTCCTAAGGAAAGATGGCATTGTTCTAAACTGAGTCAAAGTCTTCTCCTTCAGGTTAAAAATCCCCTATAAAGGAAATTATGGCATTACTGGATTCACATATCCAAGTTAAAGTAATTCTCCTTTATAACCAGTCACCCAACAGTTGTGACAAACAGACCAAATATCCCCTTTTAGAGATGACCAATTCTCTCTAAAGTCAAACCCCTTTAGCTTCACATCTTGGGCTTCTAACAAGATACAAACAAACCCCTTTAGCTTCAGATCTTGGGCTTCAAACAAGATACAAATAGACCCTTCAGCTTCACATCTTAGGCTTTGAACAAGATACAAACCACATTTAGCGAGCACACTAATCAAAAAACCCAAAATCCCGTCCCTTCATACATCAATCGAAAAGCATCAGTCCTAGTATCCTACCAATAACCCAAACACTGTGTTCTTACCAAAATAACCTAAGAGAGACCCACAATCTCAATAGCATCTGTAAACCAACAGTCATCTGTTTGATCTCAGTTTGCAAGCAGGGTTAATTGGAGACATCTATTTCCCTTCCTTCATCAGCTTCAATAGGATAAAAAATGAATCGAACTGTAGTACCCCAAAGCGATAGTGCTTCGTAACCACGTAAAAACTCACGCTACAGCAGCCCCACAATACAGTTATATATATGAAAGCGGATAAAGAAAGCGGGTAAACACTTACTCGGTTGTAGAGCTTCCATGCTGTTTGGTTAGTTTGTTCAACAAATAAAGCTTTGATAACAATATTATACTCAAAATCAAAGGAGAAAGTTCTTTGAAAAGATTGTTGGGGCTTACAGCTCAAGGAGAGGCCCAAGGTTTTCTCAGTGATTGTACCGTGGTTTTAAAATTGTACAAGGACTTATACAAGTGACTGAGGTCCAAAAAGGTTTACTGTACAAAGGGATTGGTCTTACACTCTCTCAAGAGGCCCAAAGGTGTTTAAAGAAAAGGAATGGGGCTTATAACACGAGGGTAGTTCTGGATGATTTGTTTTTTTGAATTGGCGATCGCGCCGAAAATTCTTTACCGTACTGGGTCTTATACAATGTATTGAGGCCCAAAAAGTTTTGGTTAAAAGAGGGTTTGGGTCTTACACTCTATTAGAGGCTCATGTTTTATTTTTGTACAAGTGGTGGGGCTTACAGCTCAAGGAGAGGCCCAAAATGGTTTTTGTTTGAGAACGACGATCGCGCCGTTGTTTCAAAAATGTACAGAGGGGCTTATACAATATGTGAGGCCCAAAAAGTTTTATGTACAAAAAGGGTTGGGACTTACACTCTATTAGAGGCCCAAAGGTGTTTAAAGATGGGTCTTATAACTCAAGGAGAAGCCCAAAGATTTTTGTGAAAAAGGCGACGATCGTGTCAAACCTTTTGACGGTATCGGGACTTATACAACACACTGAGGCCCAAAAGGTTTGTATTTACAAAGGGTTGGGTCTTACACTCTACCAAGAGACCCAAAGTGTTTGAAAAAATATTTGATGAGGGTTGAATTGATCAAAACCCTAATTTATTTTCAAAATATATTTTAATTGAATAAAAATTCAATTAAAATGATCAAAATTGTTAAACATGTGTGGAAACAAATTGTGATCTTGGATTATTGTCTTAAAAATTATGTTTCTATCCACAAAATGATTGGAAATCACTAAAATATGAAATAAATAATATTTTTGGGATTTTTTTGGAAAATAAAATATTTTAATATTTTTGTGAATTATTAAAAAAAGAATCAACTCAAAATCATTAAAACTCAGAGAGAAATTAGTTTTTGAATCAATTAAATAAAATCACAAAATTCAAATATTTGAATTTTCAAAAAGGGCGCCAAGAACATGGCAAGAACACGCGCCACCCTCTGTTTCGGCAGATTTGGGTTTTCTATCCAATCTCACTGAATACTTGATGATATCATGCAATCTACATATCAATCTACTCGTTTTCACCTCACGATCATGTCTATGGTCTTTAATTTCATTTATTTTAAACATGGAATAAGAAATCAAAGAGAAACCTCAAGAACCCTAAAATTTGCATGAAGGTTCAGAAATTCCATACACGATTCAAACAAAGCAATTGATTGAGGGAAAACACTCTATGCATGATTTTGAACATATGGCCAAATTATTGTGCAGAAAAAAATGCATGGATCATAGAGTTAGATGATCTCATGCTTACCTCTTGCAGCTGGTGATCGTGTTTTGTGTTAGAGGTGTTACAGCTTGGTTCTAAGGATATGGACAGCTTCCCTAGGTGCTATGGAGTGATCTGGAACTTGAGATGGTACCCCAACTACAAATATGTCAAGAACTTGAGCAATTGGCTAGGGATTTTGTGATTTTGGTGTTCCAAATGTTGTGTCAGTGTTTGGATCACTTCTATATGATGTTTATGAGGTGTGTGTGTGTGTGTGTGTGATTGGTTTGGTTGGAATAACTCTCAAACTCAGAACCCGATAATGACTTGCTTTGGAAGGCAATTTTGGAGTGAAGAAGGAGATTTTGAGGAAAGCATCTATTTGATGGATTTGGTGTACTCAAAATGATCACAAATGCGCTCTATTTATAGTATAGCAAGTTTCTTTTGCAAGTAATAGTGAATGGCAACTGCTGCATAGGTTTGGCCAATGTTGATTAATGAGAATCCAAGTCTCCTCTAGCCATTGACTAGAGGTTAAGGCACAGGCTGCTGGTTCCCTTGGTCTTGGATAAGTCTTGACTGAATTCTGTTGGAAATGAATCAGTCCATGCCACCTTGGTGCATCCATTGAATGCTCTAAAACAAAATTGGAGTCTTGTCCCCTCTTTAGGGATTTCTAGGTTTGGCATGCTATTTTTAGTTCCAAGCACTTGGGAGGCTTTGGATCAGAGTTGGTTCCTCCTTGGTCTCCCCTTGAGGTGTTCATATATATAAGTGTGATTGTCATTTGCAAAAATTTGGCAAATCGAGCAAAATGCACAAATCTGCCTTGCTTTGACAGTTTTCAGCAAGGCATGTTGCCATTGTCATATCTCATGGCTCAAGTGGAATTTGATGGGGTTCTTGGCCATTTTGGAAAGCCCTCATATGATACAACAACTGTTTGATCATAGTTGGTTTTGATACTTTTTGGATCCAAGTGAAAAATGCCCCTACATTTGGAAAAAAGTGAAGGCAGATTCTGACTTAGTGAAAATTTCACTAATTGTTGGAAAAAAGTGACATTTTCCATTTTTGTGATTTTGATCATTCCATAACTTAAAATCCATGAGGAATTGGAATGAGTTATGTTTGAAGCTTTTGTAGAGTGCCATGAGAGCTACAAATCCAACTTTGGATGGGGGAAAATGGCCTTATGGTTTAGGAGTTATGATCCTCCAAAGTTGGTACCCTAGCCACTTTGTTCCATAACTTAAAAAAATTTCTAAGTTTTTATGCTTACCCCTTTTACAAGTTATCCAACTTTTCATGATTTTTCTTGATGTATGATGATTCCAATCACACATTAACATCATTTTAGGGTTAAGGAACCATAATTGTGAAAAATCACAAAAAGTCAAAGTTGACTTTTGTGCACAGTTGACTTTTTATCAGATGAATTCTGAACTGTGCGATCCTCTATGAAATTAAGTCCTTGACCTAAATAAAACATGATGGATTGATTTCATAGGTGTTATAGGGTGTAATGAATCATGTCCTAGGGTTTGGGAGCATATCTTGGTCAAAACTCAAAGGTGCTGTTGGCTTTTCTCGCGAAACCCTAATTGTGGTTCTGATGAACTTGAAACTTGTTGCTCAAGCTTCTTGGCTCAATCCATTGTTTCAAATGGATCAATGTAGTTTATTAGAGACCCTCAAATCCTCCTTTGAGGCCTTGGCTCATGTTTTGTCCCAAAATTCAACTTAGGGGTGAATTAGGTCAAGAAACCCTAATTCCTGATCTTTTGTGAATGCATCCCCTGAGGTTAAATTGACTTGAAGATTGGGTTCATGATGTCCCTTGGAGCATCATAGGTTATGCTTTGAAGCATTGGCTCTTGCCTAGAGGAAAATTCCCATTTGGAGGCCCTGGTCGACCAAAACCCTAATTTGGTGACACTGGCGATCTTGAGGCTTGATCCACTCAAAAGGTTGCACCCTTGTGCTTGGTTTTTTATGTGGGAGTCCTCTTGATCCATTGTGGATGTTTGAGAGGTTAGACAAGTTGAAGATCATGTCATTCCTTGATTGATCCTTTGTCTAAGAACTCAAAGAGGGCTTGAAACCCTAACTATTGTTTGTAGTGAGTGCTCGCCCATCTTTGGGGAGACTGATGGTTCATCCCTATTATGATGATGATTTAAACAATGATGGGAAATATTAGTGGTCAAAATTTTGGGTATGACAGATGCCCCTATTTAATCTTCTTGGACCCGAAGGTGTGAATGGCGAAGGTATTCGGGCATTCGGAGTACAAGAGGATTAAATATCGGAATACCCGAAATATTTATGGTGGTTATGAATGGTAACTTGTGCATTCATCTTCTACTACTAAGCAATAATTCTTACAAAAGGTAAACTTCCCCTCGATCCTGGTCTTTGTACCAAGGAACTGGTCTCAGTTTCTGAACTAAACTCCCCTCGATCCTGGTCTTTGTGCCAAGGAATTGGTCTTAGTTTCTGAAATAAACTTCCCCTCGATCCTGGTTTCCTACCAAGGAACTGGTCTAAGTTTCTTTCGCCAATAAACTTTCTTGATAAGGGACGCTATAAGTTGCGGTTTTCCTCAAACTTCTTGCCGAATTTTCCTGGAGAGACGCCATTTGATAGAAAAAACTTTTGATGTCGGACTTGCTGGGGAACCCATCTGTCTGAATTGTAGAGGGGTACAAACTTCTCTGTTTGGAGACACCATATGTTGGCTCTACTAGGGAAAGCAGGTCTCTCGGGAGACTGTTGTCGCTTGGGGGTGTTACATCATACTTTTCTCGGAGATCTTCTCGGAGAAATGCCATATGATGTGATCCAATTTTGAAGTGCTGATGACTCTATTAACATCGACTCTCCTGGGAGCAAAATCAATGTGTTGCTGAAAGTCTTTAGTTGTGAGGCTTTCTCTGGGGATTTTCCTTAATCCGAGAAAGCGAAGATATCATCTTCAATGGCGAAGAGTGACATTTGTCAAAATTTTTTCTGGTTTTCTCAGAGGTTCAAGTTATCAAACTGGTCGAAGACCGTCTCTAATCCAGAGATAAACTGGAGAGAGATTGCTTAGGTGATTCACTTCTTGACGAGGAAAGAACTGACAACTCAATGGAAAAGACGTTTATCACTAGAGGACAAGACCGACTAGACTGATAGTGATGCAATATGAACATGTATGAATCAATAATACATGATGTGTGTATGTCTATGCTGACGAAACTGACGCGACATACGGACTAATAGATGAACATGACTAGATACTCGACCATAATTGCAGATGAAAAGTATCACTGGTCCAAAAGTAGCCATTCTGTCTTACTTAGGAGAAGTAGTCCCTGTGGAGGAGCAACCGTTGGTCGGGCTTAGGAGGTAAGAACTCTGCCGAAGATGTCAGATGGAGTATTCGCATCTGACATAACTGGTCCTCCATTTAGGCGCACTGATTTAGAAGGAGTACTTTGATTCTGCACTTTGAAGCTCGATTATTTCTGGTGAAGAGATCGATGTTCTTTCGATGTTCGACAGTCAAATGAAATTGCCATCTTTATTTTAAAAGCAGAAAAGTTTGACAAGTAAATTCATTTTTGTTTTATTTCAAGAATCTTTAATCATGTTAAAATGTCATTCTGTAAAGCTAAAACAAATAAGAATTACAAACAAAAGCACAAGGGCTCAAATTTTATTGATAGGATGGAAATCAGCCAAACGCGTGATTCCATAGAGTATTTACAAAGTAAGAAAATGGTAATTTAAGGGAAAAGGGTTACATTGAAACACAACGACCACTATCCTTCTACCAACTTTGAATTCGGGGCATCCTGAGCTTCTGTTGAAGATGACCATGACTGGAGTTTTTCTTCTGATGGATGGCATTACCGCTGAGGAGTAGAACTGATCAGACGTAGTTACTTGCCATAAATCCCTAATTTTTGCCTGGATCGTACTTTGAGATTTCCAATCCACCGGGATGATTTTTTTTTATTATGTCTCTAACTTTTGCCTGGACCGCCCTTTCAGGTTTTCAATCCACCGAGACGTTTTTTTTTTATTTAGGCGAATTATTTCTTGACTACATCGACATTTGTGGGGTAGGCATATTCCTCTCCATCCATGGTTGCAAGTCTCTATGCACCGCCTGAGAAAGCTCTCTTGACCACGTAGAGGCCGTCATAATTCAAAGTCCATTTGCCCCGAGAATTAGTGAGAAATGATTGTATCTTTCTTAGCACAAGGTCTCCTTTCCTGAAGACGCGAGGTCGATCCTTTTTGTCAAACGCCTTCTTCATCCTCTGTTGATATAACTGATCGTGGCATAGTGCCGTTATTCATTTCTCTTCGATCAAGTTGAGTTCGTCATGTCGATTTTGACACTATTTAGCCTCTGTTAGCTTAGCTTCCATCAATACCCGAAATGATGGGATCTCTACTTCTACGGGGAGCACTGCTTCCATACCATATACTAGAGAGAAAGGGGTTGCCCCTGTTGAAGTGCAGACAGATGTGCGATAACCGTGAAGAGCGAAGGGTAACATCTCATGCCAATCTTTGTAGGTTATAACCATCTTTTGAACGATCTTCTTGATGTTCTTGTTAGCCGCTTCTACCGCTCCGTTCATCTTGGGTCGGTAGGGAGATGAGTTATGGTGTTTGATCTTGAAATTAGCACACAAATCTTCCATCATCTTATTGTTCAAGTTAGATCTATTGTCAGTAATGATCTGGCTCAGAAAACCATAACGGCAGATGGTATTATTTTTTATAAATCGTACCACCACTTGTCGGGTCACATTGGCGTATGACGCTGCTTCGACCCACTTGGTGAAGTAATCAATGGCTACTAGGATGAACCGATGTCCGTTTGAAGCTTTGGGTTCGATTATGCCAATCATGTCGATTCCTAATATGGAAAAAGGCCATGGGGAAGAGAGAACTTTGAGATGCATTGGCGGTACATGGATTTTGTAGTCAACCAGTAGTACCCTACTCTCAGAATTTTTTTGGCCATTGTGTGTCCGTTGGCATGAATGCCAAAGGATCCTTCATGAATTTCTTTTATCAGCATGTTTGCTTCTAGTCTGTCTACACATCGGAGCAAGACCATGTCAAAATTTCTCTTATAGAGTGTGTCACCGCTCAGGAAGAAATTTCCTGCCAGCCTTCTGAGGGTTTTTCTGTGTTTCCTTAGTGCCCCAGATGGGTACTCTTGTTTCTGAAGGAAGCATTTGATATCGTGATACCAAGGTTTGTCATCTATGACTATTTCAATCGTGAAGATGTTAGCAGGCCGTTCAAGGCGCATTATGTCGATCTTAGGTAGGTCATTCCATTGACCTACACTAATCATGGAAGAGAGGGTGGCTAATGCATCAGCCATGTGATTCTCATCACAAGGGATATGATGAAACTTGATTTTGTTGAAGAAGGGTAAGAACCTTCTCGCGTAATCTTTGTAAGGAATCAATCCTGATTGATATGTGTTCCAATCTCCTTTGATCTGATTGATAACCAGGGCTGAGTCACCGTATACGTCCAAGTTCTTGATCCTTAAGTTGATCGCTTCTTCGAGACCCATGATACAAGCTTCGTATTCGGCCTCGTTGTTTGTGCACTTGAATGTAAGTCTGGCAGTGAAAGGAATATGGATACCCTGAGGTGTTATGATAATTGCCCCAATTCCGTTTCCGTAATGATTGACAGCTCCGTCAAAGATTAGTCCCCATTGGGAACCTGGTTCTGGCCCTTCACTGGGTAGTGGTTCATCGCAATCTTTCATTTTTAGATACATGACATATTTGTCTGGGAAGTCAAACCCGACTGATTCTTGATCTTCAATTGGTTGATGAGCCAAATGATCAGCTAAAATACTTCCTTTAACGACTTTCTGAGCGTGGTACTCGATGTCATATTCTGATAACAACATCTGCCAATGGGAATCCTTCCCGTGAGAGCAGGTTTTACAAAGACATACTTGATTGGATCCATTTTAGATATTAACCAAGTAGTGTGACGAATCATGTACTGGCGAAGACGTTTGGCTGCCCAAGCTAAAGCACGGTTAGTTTTCTCAAGCATAGTGTACCGAGTCTCGCAGTCGGTGAATTTCTTGTTCAAATAGTAGATGGCAGACTCTTTCCATTTCATTTCGTCTTGTTGGCCAAGCACACAGCCCATAGAGTCTTCCAAGACTGTTAAGTAGATGATCAGTGGCCTTCCTTCCACTAGAGGTGATAGAATTGGTGGGTTCAACAGATATTCCTTAATACCGTCGAAGGCGGTTTGGCAGTCCTCAGTCCGAACGCAGTCCTGATTCTTTTTGAGTAATTTGAAAATGTCCCAGGAATCCTCTGACTTGTTTTTCAGTTTTCGGAGAAGGCATTTTTTGAATGGCCTTGACCTTGTCAGGATCAACTTCAATTCCTTTTTGGCTAACGATGAACCCTAAAAGTTTCCCTGAACGAACACCGAAGGTGCACTTGTTGGGATTCAAGCGGAGTTTGTACTTTCTTAACCGCTCGAATAGCTTTGACAAGTGGGTCACATGTTCCTCTTCTGTTTTAGATTTTTCAATCATGTCATCGACATATACTTCGATTTCCTTGTGTATCATGTCATGAAACAGAGTAGTCATGGCCCTTTGATAGGTTGCCCCGACATTCTTCAAACCGAACGACATTACCTTGTAATAAAAGGTACCCCATGGGGTGATGAACGAAATTTTCTCCATGTCTTTCGGTGCCATTTGGATTTGATTATAGCCCGAGAATCCAACCATGAAGGAGAAAATTTTGAACTTTGTTGTACTGTCAACCAGCATGTCAATGTGTGGTAAAGGAAAGTCGTCTTTTGGACTAGCCTTGTTTAGATCTCTGTAATCGACACACATTCTGACTTTTTTGTCCTTTTTTGGAACCGGTACGATATTGGCTAACCATTAAGGATATTCTGACGTGGCGAGGAATCCCGCGTCAATCTGTTTCTGTACCTCCTCTTTGATTTTGATGGCCATATCCAGGTGAGTCCGTCTCAACCTCTGTTTTACTAGAGGACATTTAGATGTCAATGGTAAATGATGTTCCACGATGCTGGTATCCTACCCTGGCATGTCCTGATAGGACCAAGCAAACACATCGGGAAATTCTTTGAGAAGCTTTGTCAAACTCTCTTTGGCAGTTGGACTGAGCAGTGCCCCAATCCTGATTTCTTTTCTCTCTTTTTCTGAACCCACGTTGATCGTTTCAAACGGCTCATTGTGAGGTTCAATGGACCTTTCCTCTTGTCGGAGTAATCTGGAGATCTCTTATGGAATTTCGTTGTCAACTTCTTCTTCAACCCCAAATACCGGGAACTCAAAGTTGGGAGAAGGCATTGGATCGTATGTTTCAACGGGGTTTAAAACAAGCAATCTGCATGACGGTATGATTTGTGTTTAGAAGAGATAGAGAAAATGTAAGTGTGTACAGTGTATTGTTTTTTTTTAATAACTGCTTGTTTATTTTGAATTGTTTTTTAGGATTACCTTTTTCTGAGAAAAGCGAAAAGATAAAACAGCAATTAATGCGTAGATCATAGAACGACGTTATTTTATTTATGAACAAGTCGATTCTTGAAACTACAGCCCTATAAAACAAAACTCTGTTGCTTTGGGAGAAGCGAAGAGGGATATTTACAGAAAATGAGCCTTATCAAAACATCCATTTCACCTGGGCAGGGTGAAAGGTTAAAGACGACAATTAGTTTGACTTATGAACAATCCTCGGAACATCGACAACAACCCATTGGCAGTGAACTCCTTGGTGAATCACAAAGTCTAGTACTTTCCTTGATTTGTCTTCAGAAATGACGCTGATTTCTGGCGGAGCAGGATCATTGGAATCTGTCTCCCAGGAAGAGTTGTCGTAGGAGGATTCCTCTATTGTATTTTGCATAGTATTTGTGCTCTCAAGCATATCTCCCCATCCAGTTGGTTGGATGTCTTCGAGCCTGATACGAGAGCTCTCAGGAGTGGTGTACTTGACCACGAAGTCATATTTTCCACTTGGTTGTCCCAAGGTATCCCACACTTCTTTGGAACTGGGGGAGTCATCTCTCTCGATGACGTTGTCCTTAGGAAAAGCGTAGTTGATGAATTCTAGCCCTGCAAGCTTGGCCAATTCATCGTCATACTGGATACTTTCTAAATGACCCGAGTGTTGATCCCATGACATGGTGGGGACGCAGGTATTCTGTTCAATGATGCTCATCTGATTTTCATTGTTCGGCGGATTTTCTTGTCGCAAGTCTCCTGGGTACGGCTTCCAGATAGGCAGACCATCCATTGGGCCATAATAGGCATGGTCAAAGTTGTCCTTCATCAGAGTGTCCTCCTCTAATGAGTTCGGTGGAGCATCGCATCCTTCAGGATCACAATCTCCGTATATCATTTAGACATCTGACCTCGGTATAAATCTCGGACTCTGTGCGGGATAGCAAAATGGCGTAGGCACCTTTTCTTGAGACATATAACTGTCCTTGTTGAAATTGGACTTCCATTCCTCATCTGTATCGAAGGGATCCTTCTCGTTGATGGTATGGACTTTTGAGGCACTGGGTTAAGGAAACCTCCACTGTGGAAGAAGTCCTGAATGGGATGAAGACTTTCATCGTTAGCAGCTGTCTGGGTGCTAGTTATAGAAAAACCAAGACCCTTCTTTGTTTTATTATCGGTAGGAATGACAAGCTATCCCCATCCTTTTGCATTGTTATTCTCGATCACTTCGAGATCATCTCTGTATGAGGAAATCGAGGTTTCTTTCTCTTATCGATTCTCCGTGTTCATCGAAAGTGCTTGGAATTGAGTTCCAACAACCTCCTCGGGTTCTACACAAGTAGATAATGACAAGTTACTCACGAGCAAGGCTTGCTCCGCGCAGACCGTGATGAGTTGATCGTTCTTGACGAACTTCAGTTTCTGGTGAAGTGTCGAAGTGACTGCCCCAGCCTGGTGTATCCAAGGTCTTCCTAATAAACAACTGTATGTTGGCCGGATGTCCATTACCTGGAAAGTGATTTGGAAAGTGTGAGGACCGATAGTTATGGGAAGGTTGACTTCGCCGATAACTGCTTTCCGAGATCCGTCAAAGGCTTTGACGATGACCTCACTGACCCTCATCGGGGATCCTTTTAATGATAGTCGCATTAAAGTGGACTTCAGCATAACGTTGATGGCCGATCCTGTGTCTACCAGTACGCTGGCTAAAGCATCGTCCTGGCAGTTAACTGTGATATTGAGCGCCATATTGTGGCTTTTTCCCCCCTCTGGCAAATCCTCATCACTGAATCCTAAGTTGTTGCAGGAAGTGATGTTAGAAATGATGTTATCGAACTGTCATATTAACACATCCTGTTCCACAAAGGCCTGCTCTAAGACTTTCTGTAGAGCCTCTCTGTGGGCTTCGGAACTGAGTAAAAGTGACAGCACTGAGATCTTTGAAGGAGTTTGTAACAGTTGATCAACAATGTTGTATTCACTCCTTTGGATGAGCTTCAGCATCTCATCATTGTTTTTTGAAAGGTCGGTATCACTAGATTGACCGACTGGTGGATTGGGAACTTCCGTTTGAGGTTCCTTTTCTTTGTTAGGTTCTCCAACTCCTCGGTTGAAGATTCGACTGCTCCGTGTTACTCGACTGATGTCTGCAATATTCACGATGGGGGGTAATGGAATTTCCTTTCCATTCTCAATTATTGTTGCACCATATTGGTAAGGTATCGCCTTAGTTGATTCATACGGTAATGGTCCCGACAGATAGATAACTACAGGAGCCTTCTGATTTTTCTGACTGTCGTAAGTAACTTCAATCAGTTCCTGGCTAAGAACCTTTGATTCGTCCAGTAGAGGGATGATGGTACAAAAATCCTTATTCTGTTGAGGATCAGATATTATGACAACGTCCCTGATTTGATTCGCGAAGTAGTTCGGCGTCCATTTGATTGGCTCGGGACTCGGACACGGGTGAATCTCTTTACGATCCAACTGACCTTGAAGGGCTGCCCGCACAAGGTAGAATCCTTGGTTACTCTCCGAGCAGACTTTACAACGTTCATAGTTGTGTGGTGGCACCTGGCCACGCCCGCTTTGAATGCAGTGCAACATTAACAGGTTTGTTTCCATAGATCGGACATCCTGACTTGGACGCCGAGTAGGGTTTCCATTAAGCACACTGATTTGTTACGTGTCTTCATCCAGATAGATTTGAAGCCACCAGTGGTTTAACAAATGTTGTAAAGTTCTCTGAACGAGAGCGCACCCTTGGTTACTCTCACAACATCCTTTACAATTTTGATAATCATGTGAAGTGAGAAAACCGAGTTGAACCTTCCTGGCATGTAACTCCACCAAGCTGGTATTCATCAGATGAATATCAAAGATTTGAATCATGTTGATCTGGTAAGGATTTCTATCATGGGAGTCCTGGATCCATCCAATATCCATCTGACGCTGGAGGGCCTCTTGTACAAAAGAGCATCCCTGTTTGTTTATTGAGCAAGTCAGACAGGAATTATAATCGTGCCGCGGCAGATTATGATACTGGCTTTGCCTTGAGTGCATCGCCACCAAGTTGACATTCATTGAACAGATGTCATGGTTCTGAATGATGTTGGAATTCATATAGGTCATGTTGACTCTACGAACTCGATGCTCTTGGATGCATCCGAGATCCAATTGTTCCTGTAGAGCTGATTGCACCACAGAACATCCCTGATTGTTCTTAGAGTAGATATCACACTAGTGATAGTTATGAGGTGGCACATGGGCATATCCACTCTGTTTAGAATGCATCTTGACCAAGTTGGCCCTTAATAAGAGTACATCATGAATTTTATAGATGTTGTTCGACTCTCCCTCTATCAAATAGACTATAGCTTTCTCGTGTTGAGGAAGCGGGTTTGTGAGAACATTTGGATTCGTATCTTTGAAAGATAAGACCCCGCTCCTAGCAAGCTCTTTTACATCGGATTTGAAACTGAGACAGTTTTCTATGTTATGCCCTGGTCCTCCTTGATGATAAGGGCAAGTCTGATCCGTTTTGAACCAAAAAGGCGGATTTTCCGGTACTGTAAGAGGAGACTTGGTTTGAACATGCCCCTTGACCAGTAATAATAGAAACAGTTCTGCATACAACATCGGTATAGGTTCGAACACTGGTGGTCCTGTAGTACGATTGTTGTTGTATGGAGGACGAGTCTGCTGAAGAGACTATTGTGTCCTTTGCTGAAGTTGTTGTTAGTTTGGTTGGCTCTGCGCAACCTGAGATTGATACGTAGGAATAGGCGTAGGATTAATAGCAGGAGTTACAGCTGCAACAGGTTGATATCGTCGCCTTTGATTTCCGAGAGAGATATTCCCGATATCTTGCTCTTTTTTCTTAGGGAGAGCACTACCGTATCGTTTTGTACTATTTGATGATCCAGCGTCTTTTACTAAACGTCCTTCTCGGACTGCTTCCTCAAGACGAACCCCCATGCCCACCATCTCGGTGAAGTCACTGGTCGCACTGGCAACCATTCTGTCGTAGTAAAATGAGCTCAAGGTCTTTAAGAAGATCTTTGTCATCTCTTTTTCCTCAAGAGATGGACAAATCAGGGCGACAATTTCACGCCATCTCTGAGCGTACTCCTTAAAGGTTTCCTTGTCCTTTTGTGACATGGCTCTGAGTTGATCTCTGTCTGGTGTCATGTCCAAATTGTATTTATATTTTTGAACTAAAGCAGTGCCAAGATCTCTGAACGTGCCGATCGTAGAGCAGTTTAAACCCATGTACCATTTTAATGCGGCACCGGTTAAACTATCCTGAAAGTAATGAATTAGTAGCTCCTGGTTCTTTGTCTGAGCTGACATTCTCCGAGTGTACATCACCAAGTGGCTTTGAGGGCAAGAGTTACCCTTGTACTTTTCAAATTCGGGCACTTTGAACTTATGCGGAAGTTTCACATTGGGGACCAAGCAGAGGTCCGAGGCGTCCTTTCCAAATCAATCTTGACCGCGAAGGGCTTGCAGTTCTTTCTGCATCTCCAGGAATTGTTCCTGGAACTCATTCATTCTGTCGTTTCCACCAGAAGGTATCTGGGGAATCTGTCCTTCCAGGACAGTGTGTACCATGGGTGGTGGTATAGTCATTATGGCCGAGACTCTCGGTGTCTCCCGAAGTTTGTAACCTTCAGGAGTTGCTGCCATGCCCTTAGCATCTTCAATTTCCCGAAGTCTATAACCTTTAGGCCCAGCGGTTTCTGCTGCGGTTCCCTGATCCTCAGCGATCGGCGGAACATATCCTTCTGGGAAATAGTTAATAGGCATGCCCCAGGGATTATCTTTCGGCATTTTGTACCTAGGATCATACTTCTCCACTATGGGCGTTGATGTGATCTCCAAGATCACATTCCTTTGTTGTTGCATCTGAGCTTCTACTAGAGCTTGCATGTCGTTATGAAGCTTTCTCAGATCCTCTTTCAGAGTGTCAATCTCTTATCTCAACTCTTTGTTCTCTTCCTCGAGATCATGCATCTTTTTCTGACAATTGGCCCGAGTATTGTACAAATGATACAGTTTGACTCTAGAATCGAGATGCAAACATGAGATTCGTAGGTAAGAAGAATGCGTTTATGAGAATGATTAATGCAATGATTATTAATTATTTTTGTTTATTCAAAGTAAACTTCAACAATTGGATTGCAAATATCAAACAATGCGAAAACCCCATTTTATTGAATTCAAAGGATTGCGGAAATGGAAATACAGTAGATTGCAAAGTGCTGAAAAAGGAAATCTAAACTAATGGATCCTGAGTCCTCTCTGAAGAGTACTCAGGTACTGGTTCGGGTGCTTTCCTTTTCTTTGACCGGGGCTCTTGGGCCATTATCGGTTGCCATTCCTTTGCCAAGTGAAAGGAGCGAGCAAATTCTTTTGGTCATCCTGATTTTCTACAACATGTTACTCTAAAATCTCAATCAGGGCATCTTTTTCTCTTAACAGTTGTTGTATTTTCTTACACTCCACATTGAGAATACGATACTTGTTCCTCCAAGACCTCTTCTCCTGCTGAACTTTGCTGAGGGTAACCTGAAGCTTTTCTGCCTCAGACATGAAATAAAGGCCAGAGTCCCTTAATGGAAGAACTTCATGGTGAGGGTAAGGCATTCTCAGCTTGAGAGCTCTAGTTTGTACCCAATGGAGATAAGGCTCCACCGAGACATAGCCTGGCTTTCCTAGAGACTCTCGTCCTTTCCTATGAACGTGATTCCAAGCGTGCACTATTTCCGTCTTTAGTGCCCTATCATTTTATCCTTCCTTGAAGAAAAGACCTTCCAGATGAGCATTTCGCGGGACATGCCTCATCGGGTATCCAAATTGACGACGAACTAACACTGGATGATAGTTGATTCCCCCCTTAGTTCCTATAACGGGTACATTTGGGAAATATCCACAACGTTCAATAATTCTGATCCCGTCGTAGATTCGATTGTACCTATCGATGTTAGAGTTGGTAAGAGACATGATTCTCTATGACCAACGTAAAGTATTCTTTTGATCCCAAAATGCAGCAGACTTGGGCAAATGGGAAGTGAACCATTTGTATAGCAGGGGTACACAACATGTGATCATTCCTCCACTGTATAAATTCCTTAAGTGTACCGAATGATACGCATCTGCGAGTAAGGTTGGTACGGGATTTCCGATCAAGAAAATTGTAATGGCATTGATATCTGCAAAGTTATCGATGTTGGGAAACAAAAATAACCTGTAGGTGACCAAAACAAAGATGCTCTCAAAAGCGGCCATGTTCCCTATACTAGCAAAGTATAGGACTTTCTTTATCAAGAATTGGGCTGGCAAACCCTGGATGCCACCCTTAGTGGTCATGTGAGTCCTGACTTCTGACTCGTCCAAATAAATTGCTCTTGCAATGGTCTGATCCTTTAGAATTTCTTCCAGTCCAAAAAAGGGAGCTTGATCAGTAATGTGTAGATCAGTCAAGTGAGGATACTCCTCCAGCGTGGGTGCAAGCTGATAATCCGGGAATGTGAAACAGTGATAAACCGGATCGTAGAACTGGATTAGCGGGGACATGATTCCTTTAATTACATGAACCCTCAACAAGGACAGTAGTCCTCCATACTTGGCTCTGAAAGCCTCATGGTTAGTGATCATTCTTGCCAAACCTCTCAAATCCTCTAATTTTGGAACCTTGATGGTGTACTTATGAGTCTTCCTTCTACCGAAATCCATTAGCGCAATCTCCTTATCTGACATTTGCAATCATTGTCTTAGTTTAGTTTGAAAAAGAGAGACTAGAAGAGAAGATTATTTTTTTTAAATGTTTTTATGTTTTTTAAATGAATGTATGAATGCAGCACACAAAAACATAGAAAAAACATGGGGTCAAAGGGTCGGTGTCATGAAGTCAAGGCTCTACCCCCCCCCCCCAAAGGTTTATACTGGTGATTTTTTGTACCTGTCCGCAAAATCATTGACCCCTCTGGGATAACAACAGCAAGCGGATCGCCAGCGAGCTGATGTATCCCAGAGTGGTCTCAGATGAGGGTAGTATCGCGTGACAACTATTTCCGATAGCTTCCGCACTACAAAATGTCTTAAGTCTACTAAAAACCTTAGCTTCTCAGATAACTCAGTCGACCACACTACTTTCAACAACCGAAGTTGTATAGGCAATGTATCTGTAAAGGGAGTCTCCACTGAGTTTGATGGTCGATTGGGGGCTCTTAACTAGAATTCACTCCCAGCAAGATTACCCGCATTGCCATCACCTATCTTAGGTGTATACTCAATCTTTCCACATGCGGCATCACACGCATTCCCATTAGCAGAAAAATAAACACAGATATCAATTAGGAAAAACAGTATATATAGTTGTCTTAATGATCCTAGACCTCTAGTCTTATGATCCTATACAGACAATGACTCCCCAACAGAGCTATCATTTCTGGGATACCAATTTAGAGTTTCCTCCCTTGGGATAGCAAGCAAGAATATCTCCCACTGTGGTCGCCCTTCTACTGTGGTATTTTTTAAGGTTTCTACCTAAGAGATGGGAAGAGATCATTCTTGATCAATCCCCAGCAGAGTCGCCATTTTTCTGTAGCGCGAGTTTTTGCGTGGTTGCGAAGCACTATCGCTTTGGGGTACTATAGATCGATTCATTTTTTATCCTATTGAAGCTGATGAAGGAAGGGAAATAGATGTCTCTAATTAACCCTTCTTGCATACTGAGTTTGAACAGATGACTGTTGGTTTACAGACGCTATAAAGATTGTGGGTCTTTCTTAGGTTATTTTGTTAAAAAAAAATAGTGTCTGGGTTATTAGTAGGATGTTAGGACTAAAGCTTTTTGATTGATGTATGAAGGTACAGGACTTTGGTTTTTTGATTAGTATGCTCTCTAAGATTTTTTCCAATCTTATGCCTACGTATTCCCGTTTAACGAAACAGGGAAATCAGAGTGATCGTAATGCCTCCTATTCTTTAGGAGGAAAAAAAAGGTTGTTTTGGTGTCTTGTTCAAAGCCCAAGACGTGAAGCTAAATGTGGTTTGTATCTTGTTCAAAGCCCAAGATGTGAAGCTGAAGGGTCTATTTGTATCTTGTTCAAAGCCCAAGATGTGAAGCTAAAGGGTTTTGACTTTAGAGAGAATTTGTCATCTCTAAAGGGGGTCTGTTTGTCACAACTGTTAGGTGACTGATTATAAAAGAGAATTACTTTAACTTGGATGTGTGAATCCAGCAATGCCATAATTTTCTTTAAAGGGGATTTTTAACCTGAAGGAGAAGACTTTAAATCAGTTTAGAGCAATGCCATCTTTCCTTAGGAATTTCTCATGCTAAAAGAGGGACAGTGGCGTGGATGTAAATAATCTAGAGGCTTGCCGCTTACAGCAATTAGATGAAGGAAAAGGAGTTGTTGATGTTTGTATACTGTGAGCAAGGCACAGATTTTGATGCTAAAAGGTTGATTGACTCAACCGGGGTTTTCCTTATACAAAGCCTAAGAGGAGACTATTGGCCCAACAAGAGGGTGTTTTTATGTGTCTCGTACGAAGCCCGGGAGAGAGGCTAAAAGAGGTTGACTCAACAAGAGAGTGCTAATAAGTGACTGACTCAACAAGAAAGTGCTTTTATATATGTCTTGTACGTAGCCCAAGACAGAGACTAAAAGGTTTTGACTCCACATAAAGGTCTTTTATACTCAACAAGAGAGTGATTTTGTGTCTCGTACGAAGCCCGAGATGGAGGCTGATAGGGAAGTAACTCAACAAGAGAGTCTTTTATACTCAACAAGAGAGTGATTTTTTTATCTGTCTCGTACGAAGCCCGAGATGGAGGCTAAAAGGCTTTGACTCCACAAGAGAGTCTTTTATACTCAACAAGAGAGTGATTTCTATCTCGTACGAAGCCTGAGATAAAGGCTAAAAGTGGTTGACTCAACAAGAGAGTCTTTTATACTCAACAAGAGAGTGTTTTCTTTACCGTACGAGATACAAAAACACTCTCTTATTGAGTATAAAGGACTCTCTTGTTGAGTCAATCCCTTTTAGCCTCTATCCCGGGCTTTGTACTAGATACAAAAACACTCTCTTGTTGAGTATAAAAGACTCTCTTGTTGAGTCAAAGCCTTTCAGCCTCCATCTCGGGCTTCGTACGAGATACAAAAACACTCTCTTGTTGAGTATAAAGGACTCTCTTGTTGAGTAAATCCCTTTTAGCCTCCACCTCGGGCTTCGTACGAGATACCTAATCACTCTCTTGTTGAGTATAAGAGATTCTCTTGTTGAGTCAGTTCCCTTTCAGCCTCCATCCCGGGCTTCTTACGAGATACAAAACCACTCTCTTGTTGAGTAAGAAAGACCCTCATGTGGAGTCAAAAACTTTCAGCCTCCGTCTTGGGTTTTGTACAAGGCAAATATAAAAGCACTCTCTTGTTGAGTCAGTCACTTGTTAGCACTCTCTTGTTGAGTCAACCCCTTTTAGCCTCTCTCTCGGGCTTCGTACGAGACACAGAAAAACACCCTCTTGTTGGGTCAATAGCCTCCTCTTAGGCTTTGTAATAGAAAACCTTGGTTGAGTCAATCAACCTTTTAGCATCAAAATCTGTGCTATGTCAAACATCAACAGCTCCTTCATCTAAATTGCTGTAAGCGGCAAGCCTATGGATTATTTACATCCACGCCACTGTCCCTCTTTTAGCATGAGAAATTCCTAAGGAAAGAAGGCATTGCTCTAAACTGAGTTAAAGTCTTCTCCTTCAGGTTAAAAATCCCCTATAAAGGAAATTATGGCATTACTGGATTCACATATCCCAGTTAAAGTAATTCTCCTTTATAACCAGTCACCCAACAGTTGTGACAAACAAACCAAATATCCCCTTTTAGAGATGACAAATTCTCTCTAAAGTCAAACCCCTTTACCTTCACATCTTGGGCTTCTAACAAGATACAAACAAACCCCTTTAGATTCACATCTTGGGCTTCAAACAAGATACAAATAGACCCTTCAGCTTCACATCTTAGGCTTTGAACAAGATACAAACCACATTTAGCGAGCACACTAATAAAAAAACCCAAAATCCCGTCCCTTCATACATCAATCGAAAAGCATCAGTCCTAGTATCCTACCAATAACCTAAACATTGTGTTCTTAAAAAAATAACCTAAGAGAGACCCACAATCTCAACAGCATCTGTAAACCAACGGTCATCTGTTTGATCTCAGTTTGCAAGCAGGGTTAATTGGAGACATCTATTTCCCTTCCTTCATCAGCTTCAATAGGATACAAAATGAATCGAACTGTAGTACCCCAAAGCGATAGTGCTTCGCAACCACGCAAAAACTCGTGCTACGGCAGTCCCACAATACATTTATATATATATATATATGAAAGCGGATAAACACTCACTCGGTTGTAGAGCTTCCATGTTGTTTTGTTAGTTTGTTCAACAAAGAAAGCTTTGATAACAATATTATATTCAAAATCAAAGGAGAAAGTGCTTTGAAAAGATTGTTGGGGCTTACAGCTCAAGCAGAAGCCTAAGGTTTTATCAGTGATTTCATTGTGGTTTTGAAATTGTACAGGGACTTATATAAGTGACTGAGGTCGAAAAAGGTTTTCTGTACAAAGGTATGGGTCTTACACTCTCTCAAGAGGCCCAAAGGTGTTTAAAGAAAAGGAATGAGGCTTATAACACGAGGGTAGGCCCAGATGATTTGTTTTTTTGAATTGGCGATCGCGCCGAGTTTTCTTTACCGTACTGGGTCTTATACAATGTATTGAGGCCCAAAAAGATTTGGTTAAAAGGGGGTTTGGGTCTTACACTCTATTAGAGGCCCATGGTTTATTTTTGTACAAGTGGTGGGGCTTACAGCTCAAGGAGAGGCCCAAAATGTTTTTTGTTTGAGAACGACGATCGCGCCGTTGTTTCAAAAATGTACAGAGGGACTTATACAATAAGTGAGGCCCAAAAAGTTTTATGTACAAAAAGGGTTGGGACTTACACTCTATTAGAGGCCCAAAGGTGTTTAAAGATGGGTTTTATAACTCAAGGAGAAGCCCAAAGATTTTTGTGAAAAAGACGACGATCATGTCGAACCTTTTGACGGTATCGGGACTTATGCAACACACTGAGGCCCAAAAAGGTTTGTATTTACAAAGGGTTGGGTCTTACACTCTACCAAGAGGCCCAAAGTGTTTGAAAAAAGATTTGATGAGGGTTGAATTGATCAAAACCCTAATTTGTTTTCAAAATATATTTTACTTGAATAAAAATTCAATTAAAATGATCAAAATTGTTAAACATGTGTGGAAACAAATTGTGATCTTGGATTATTGTCTCAAAAATTGTGTTTCTATCCACAAAATGATTGGAAATCATTAAAATTTGAATAATCAAGAGGGAGAAAATATTTTAAATGTCAAAAAACAATTAAAATATTAATTCTTTACAAAAATATCAAGTATATGAAATAACTAATATTTTTGGGATTTTTTTGGGAAAATAAAATATTTTAATATTTTTGTGAATTATTAAAAAAAGAATCAACTCAAAATTTTTAAAACTCAGAGAAATTAATTTTTGAATCAATTAAATAAAATCAAAAAATTCAAATATTAGAATTTTCAAAAAGGGCACCAAGAACATGGCAAGAACACGCGCCACCCTCAGTTTCTGCAGATTTTCGTTTTCTATCCAATCTCACTAAATATTTGATGATATCATGCAATCTACATATCAATCTACTCACCTCACGATCATGTCTATGGTCTTTAATTTCATTTATTTTAAACATGGAATAAGAAATCAAAGAGAAACCTCAAGAACCCTAAAATTTGCATGAAGGTTCAGAAATTTCATACACGATTCAAACAAAGCAATTGATTGAGGGAAAACACTCTATGCATGATTTTGAACATATGGCCAAATTATTGTGCAGCAAAAAATGCATGGATCATAGAGTTAGAAGAGCTCATGCTTACCTCTTGCAGCTGGTGATCGTGTTTTATGTTAGAGGTGTTACAACTTGGTTCCAAGGATATGGACAACTTCCCTAGGTGCTATGGAGTGAGTCTGGATGCTTGGAATGAATGGAAATGATCTAAAACTTGAGATGGTACCCCAACTGCAAATCTGTCAAGAACTTGAGCAATTGGCTTGTGATTTTGTGATTTTGGTGTTCCATATGTTGTGTGAATGTTTGGATCACTTCTATATGATGTTTATGAGGTGTGTGTGTGTGATTGGTTTTGTTGGAATAGCTCTCAAACTCAAAACCCGATAGTGACTTGCTTTGGAAGGCAATTTTGGAGTGAAGAAGGAGACTTTGAGGAAAGCATCTGTTTGATGGATTTGGTGTACTCAAACTGATCACAAATGAGCTCTATTTATAGTAGAGTAAGTTTGTTTTGCAAGGAATAGTGAATGGCAACTGCTGCATAGGTTAGGACAATGTTGATCAATGAGAATCCAAGTCTCCTCTAGCCATTGACTAGAGGTTAGGGCACAGGCTGCTGGTTCCCTTGGTCTTGGATAAGTCTTGACTGAATTCAGTTGGAAATGGCTCAGTCCATGCCACCTTGGTGCATCCATTGAATGCTCCAAAACAAAATTGGAGTCTTGTCCCCTCTTAAGGGATTTCTAGGTTTGGCATGCTATTTTTAGTTCCAAGGACTTGGGAGGCTTGGGATCAGAGTTGGTTCCTCCTTGGTCTCCCCTTGAGGTGTTCAGATGGATAAGTGTGTTTGTCATTTGCACAAATTTGGAAAATCGAGCAAAATGCACAAATCTTCCTTGCTTTGACAATTTTCAGCAAGGCATGTTGCGATTGTCATATCTCATGGCTCAAGTGGAATTTGATGGGGTTCTTGGCCATTTTGGAAAGCCCTCATATGATACAACAACTGTTTGATCATAGTTGGTTTTAATACTTTTTGGATCCAAGTGAAAAATGCCCCTACATTTGGAAAAAAGTGAAGGCAGATTCTGACTTAGTGAAAATTTCACTAAGTGTTGGAAAAAAGTGACATTTTCACTTTTTGTGATTTTGATCATTCCATAACTTAAAATCCATGAGGAATTGGAATGAGTTATGTTGGTAGCTTCTGTAGAGTACCATGAGAGCTACAAATCCAACTTTGGATGGGGAAAAATGGTCTTATGGTTTAGGAGTTATGATCCTCCAAAGTTGGTACCCTAGCCAGTTTGTTCCATAACTTAGAAAAATTTCTAAGTTTTTATGGTTACCTCTTTTACAAGTTATCCCACTTTTCTTGATTTTTCTTGATGAATGATGATTCCAATCACACATTAACATCATTTTAGGGTTAAGGAACCATAATTGTGAAAAATCTCAAAAAGTCAAAGTTGACTTTTGTGCACAATTGACTTTTTATCAGATGAATTCCAAACTGTGTGATCCTCTATGAAATCAAGTCCTTGACCTAAATCAAACTTGATGGATTTAGTTCATAGGTGTTATAGGGTGTATTGAATCATGTCCTAGGGTTTGGGAGCATGTCTTGGTCAAGAGTCAAAGGTGCAGTTGACTTTTCTCGGGAAACCCTAATTAGGGTTTGTGAGCAATTTAGTTTATTAGAGACCCTCAAATCCTCCTTTGAGGCCTTGGCTCATGTTTTGTCCCAAAAGTCAACTTAGGGGTGAATTATGTCAAGAAACCCTAATTCCTGATCTTTTGTGAATGCATCCCCTGAGGTTAAATTGACTTGATGATTGGGTTCATGATGTCCCTTGGAGCATCATAGGTTATGCTTTGAAGCATTGGCTCATGCCCAGAGGAAAATTTCCATCTTGAGGCCCTGGTCGACCAAAAGCCTAATTTGGTGACACTAGCGATCTTGAGGCTTGATCCACTCAGAATGTTGCAGCCTTGTGCTTGGTTCTTTTTGTGGGAGTCCTCTTGATCCATTGTGGATGTTTGAGAGGTTAGACAAGTTGAAGACCATGTCATTCCTTGATTGATCCTTTGTTTAAGAACTCAAAGAGGGCTTGAAACACTAACTATTGTTTGTAGTGAGTGCTCGCCCATCTTTGGGGAGACTGATGGTTCATCCATATTGTGATAATGATTTGCACAATGATGGGAAATCTTAGTGGTCAAAATTTAGGGTATGACACTTGGTCGAAAACATGAGCAACTGGCTGGTGATTCTGAGAAATCAGTGTTACAGTTGTGTGTTTAGTGTTTGATCATCTCACATATGATGTTTGTGAGGTGTTAGGGCAATTGGTTTGAGTGGAATTTCTCTCTACTAAAAAATTCGATAGTGAATTGCTAAGAAAGGCATTTTTGAGAGTGAGAAGATGATTTTGAGAAAGGTAAGTGTTGTAAGCCTTTGTTGTACTTAAACTGGGCACAAATGAGCTCTATTTATAGTAGAGCAAGTTTGTTTTGCAAGCAATAGCGAATGGCAACTGCAGCAGATCATTGTCCAATTGCATCATTTTGGAATCTTAAGTCTCCTCTAGCCATTGACTAGAGGTTAGAGCACAGACCTTTGGATTCCTAGTTCAGTGATCATCCGTGACTCATTCAGTTGGAAAAGGCTCAGTTCATGCCACCTTGGTGCATCCATTGAATGCTCCAAAACAAAATTGAAGTCTTGTCCCCTTTTTAGGGTTTTTAAGTTTGGCATGCTATTTGTAGTTACAAAGACTTGGGAGGCTTATGGATCAGTGTTTATTCCTCCTTGGTCTCCCCCTGAGGTGTTCAGATGGAAAAAATTGTCTGTCATTTGCACAATTTGATCAAATCGAGCAAAATGCACAAATATGCCTTGCCATGACAGTTGCAACAAGGCATATTGCCACTGTCATAACTCTTAGCTCAAATGGAATTTGATGGAGTTCTTGGCCATTTTGGAAAGATCTCATATGATACAACATATGTGTCATCATAGTTTGTCTTGACACTTTTTGGATCTAAGTGAAAAATGCCCTTTCATTTTGAAAAAAGTGAAACAGATTCTGACTTAGTGAAAATTTCACTAAGTGTTGGAAAAAGTGGCATTTTCATGTTTTTGTCATTTTGGTCACTCCATAACTAAAAATCCATGAAGAATTGGAGTGAGGTGTAGTTGACACTTTTAAATTATGCCATGAGAGCTACAAATCCATCTTTGGATCAGCCAAAATGGTTGCTTGGATCTTAAGTTATGATCCTTGGAAGTTGGTACCCTAGCCACTTTGTTCCATAACTTAGAAAATTTCTATGTTTTTTATGGTTACCCCTTTTACAAGTTATCCCACTTTTCTTGATTTTTCTTGATGAATGATGATTCAAATCACACATTATCATCATTTTAGGGTCAGGGAACCATAATTGATCAAAAAAACAAAAAGTCAAACATTGACTTTTGGGCATAGTTGACTTTTTATCAGATGAATTCCAAACTGTGCGATCCTCTATGAAATCAAGTCCTTGACCAAAATCAAACTTGATGGATTTATTTCATAGGTGTTATAGGGTGTATTGGATCATGTCCTGGTCAAAAGTCAAAGGCATAGTTGACTTTTTCCGCGAAACCCTAAGTTTGATTGTAGTGGATGCTCACCCATCTTTGGGGAGACTAATGAGGTATGATGGTCCATCCAAATTGTGATGATGATTTTCACAGTGATGGGAAATCTTAGTGGTGAAAATTTGGGGTATGAAAGTGCCCATATTTAATCTTCTTAGACCCGAAGGTGTGAATGGCGAAGGTATTCGGGCATTCGGGGTGCAAGAGGATTAAATATCCGATTACCCGAAATTTTGATGGTGGTTATGAATGGTAGCTTACGCATTCATCTTCTTTTGTTAAGCGATGATGCTTAGAAAAGGGTAAAACTTACCCTCGATCCTAGTTTTCAGCCAGGGAACTGGTCTCAGTTTCTAATGTAAACTTCCCCTCGATCCTGGTTTCCTACCAAGGAACTGGTCTCAGTTTCTAATGTAAACTTCCCCTCGATCGTGGTTTCCTATCAAGGAACTGGTCTCAGTTTCTTTTGTCAATTAAATTTATTGACAAGGGACGCTATTAGTAGCGGTTTTCCTCAAACTTCTTGCCGAATTTTCCTGGAGGGGATGTCATTTGATGGGAAAAGGTTTTGATGTCAGACTTGCTGGGGAAACCCGTCTGTCTGAGCTGTAGAGGTGTACAAACTTCTCTGTGGGAGACGCCATTTGTTGACTCTATTGGGGAAAATGAGTCTCTTGAGAGACTGCTTTCTTCTTGGGGATATTACATTATACTTTTCCTCGAGATATTCTCAAAGAAATGCCATGTGATGTAATCCAATTCTGAGGTCCTGATAACCTCTTTCTTCAGCGAATTTTTCGAAGGAGGACTGCTGTATTGCTGAATCTTTGGTTAAGAGTCTTTCTCTGGGGATTTTCCTTATTCCGGGAAAGCAAAGACATCATCTTCAATGGCGAAGAGTGATGTTTGTCAAAAGATCTTTGGCTTTTAGAGGTTCAGGTTATCAAAGTTGTCGAAGACCATCTCTACTGGAGAGAGATTTCTTAGATGATCTACCTCCTGACGAGGAAAGAACTGACAATTCGATTGAGATGACTGTTATCACTAGGGGATAAGACCGCCTAGAGTGATAGTGATGTAATATGAATATGAATGTAAATTAATAAAGCATGATGTATGTATGTTTATGCTGTCAATATTGACGCGACATACAGACTAGTAGATGAACACGACTGGATACTCGGCCACTGCGGGGGACGAAGAGGTACCACTAGGTTCAAAATAGAAATTATGCCTTGCTTAGGAGAGATAGTCCCTGTGGGGAATAACGTTGGTTAGGCTTAGGAGATAAGAACTCTATCGGGGGGTGTCAGATGAAATATTCACATCTGACATAGCTGACCCTTCATTTAGGTGCACTGGTTTAGAAGGAGTACTTTGATTCTGCACTTTAAAGTTCGATTACTTCTGGAGAAGCGATCGACGTTCTTTCGATGTTCAACAGTCAAAAGAAATTGCCATCTTTATTTTGAAAAGCAGAAAAATTTTGACAAGTAAATTCATTTTTGTTTTATTTCAAGAATCATTGATCATATTAAAATGTTGTTCTGTAAAGCTAAAACAAATGAGAATTGCAAACAAAGCACAAGGGCTTAAATTTTATATATAGGATGGAAATCAGCCAAACGCGTGATTCCATGGAGTATTTAGAAAGTTAGAAAATGGTAATTTTCGGGGAAAGGGCTACATTAAACATAACGACCATTATCCTTCTACCAAGTTTGAATTCTGGACATCCTGAGCTTCTGTCGAAGATGACCTTGACTGGAGTTTTCTCTGATGGATGGCATTACTGCTGCCAGGGGATTTGCCCCTTTGTTGGACATAGTTACTTGCTATTATCCCTAACTTTTTCCTGGATTGTACTTTGATATTTCCAATCCACCGGGATGATTTTTGATTATGTCTCTAATTTTTGCCTGGACCGCCCTTTCGGGTTTTCAATCCACCGAGACGTTTTTTTATTTATTTAGGCGAAGTATTTCTTGACTACGTCAACTTTCGTGGGATAGGAAAATTCCTCTCCGTCCATGGTTGCGAGTCTCAAAGCCCCACCTGAGGAGGATTTCTTGACCACATAGGGGTCGTCGTAATTCGGATTCCATTTACCCCGAGAATCAGTGAGAAATGATTGTATCTTCTTGAGCACGAGGTCTCCATTCCTGAAGACACGAGGTCGGACCTTTTTGTCAAACGTTCTCTTCATCCTTTGCTGATACAACTGACTGTGGCATAGTGCCACTATTCGCTTTTCTTCGATCAGATTCAGTTCATCGTGTTGACTTTGACACCAATCAACCTCTGTTAGCTTAGCTTCCATCAATACGCGGATTGATGAGATCTCTACTTCTATGGGGAGCACTGCTTACATGCCATATACTAGAGAGAAAGGGGTTGCCCCTGTTGAAGTGCGGATAGATGACTGATAACCGTGAAGAGAAAAGGGTAGTATTTCATGCCAGTCTTTTTGGGTTACAACCATCTTCTGAACGATCCTTTTGATGTTCTTGTTAGCCGCTTCTACAACTCCATTCATCTTAGGTCGGTAGGGTGATGAGTTATGGTGTTCGATCTTGAACTCAGCGTACAACTCTTTCATCATTTTGTTGTTCAAGTTAGATCCATTATCAGTAAGGATCTGGCTTGGAATACCATAACGGCAAATGATATTGTTTTTGATGAATCAGACCACCACTTATCGGGTTACATTAGTGTACGATGCTGCTTCGACCCATTTGGTGAAGTAGTCAATGGCTACCAGGATGAACCGGTGTCCGTTTGAAGCTTTGGGCTCGATCATGCCAATTAAGTCGATTCCTCATATAGAAAAAGGCCATGGGGAAGAGAGAACTTTGAGATGTGTTGGCGGTACATAGATTTTGTCCGAGTATATCTGACACTTGTGACACTTCCTCATGTACTTGTAGCATTAGGATTCCATGGTCAACTAATAGTACCCTGCTCTCAGAAATTTTCTCGCCATTGTGTGTCAGTTGGCATGAGTGCCAAAGGATCCTTCATGAATTTCTTTTATCAACAGGTTTGCTTCTTGTCCGTCTACACATCAGAGAAAAACCATGTCAAAGTTTCTCTTATAGAGTGTATCTCCACTTAGAAAGAAGTTTCCTGCCAACCTTCTGAGGGTTTGTCGGTCCTTTCTGAATGCCCCAGGAGGGTACTCTTGTTTCTGAAGGAAGCATTCGATACCGTGGTACGATGGTTTGTCATCGATGATTGCTTCGATTGTGAAAATGTAAGCTGGTCTTTCTATACGCATTACGTCGATCTTAGGTATGTCCTTCCATTGACCTACACTAATCATGGAAGAGAGAGTGGCTAATGCATCAGCCATGTGATTCTTTTCACGAGGGATGTGATGAAACTCGATTCTGTTGAAGAAGGGTAACAACCTTCTCGCGTAGTCTTTGAAAGGAATCAGTCCTGATTGGTATGTGTTCCAATCTCCTTTGATCTGATTAATAAACAGGGCTGAATCGCCATATAAATCCAAGTTTTTGATCCTTAAGTCGATCGCTTCTTCGAGACCCGTGATACAAGCTTTGTATTCGGCCTCGTTGTTTGTGCACTTGAATGTCAGTCGGGCGGTGAAAGGAATGTGGGTACCATGAGGTGTTATGATGATTGCCCCAATTTCGTTTCCATAATGGTTGACAGCTCCGCCAAAGATTAGTCCCCATTGGGAACCTGGTTCTGGCCCTTCACTGGTTCACGCCATCTCTGAGCATACTCCTTAAAAGTTTCCTTGTCCTTTTGTGACATGGCTCTGAGTTGATCTCTGTCTGGTGCCATGTCCAGGTTATACTTATATTGTTGAACGAAGGCAGCGCCAAGATCTCTGAAAGTGCCGATCTTAGTGTGGTTTAAACCCATGTACCATTTGAGTGCGGCACCGGTTAAACTATCCTGAAAATAGTGAATCTGCAGCTCTTGGTTCTTTGTCTAAGCTGACATTCACTGAGCATACATCACCAAATGGCTTGAGGGCAAGAGTTACGCTTGTACTTTTCAAATTCGGGCACTTTAAATTTGTGCGGAACTTTCACATTGGGCACCAAACAAAGGTCTGCGGCATCCTTTCCAAATAAATCCGAACCGCGAAGGTCTTGCAGCTCTTTCTGCGTCTCCAGGAATTGTTCCTGGAACTCATTCATTCTGTCGAACATACTTTCGTTTCCACCATAAGGTATCTATGGAATCTGTCCTTCCGGGACAGTGTGTACCACGGGTGGTGGTATAGTCATCATGGAAGTGACTCTAGGTCCTTCACAATCTCGAAGTTTGTAACCTTCAGGCCCAGTGGCTCCTGCTACGGTTCCCTGATCTTCAGTGATCGGCGGAACATATCCTTCCGGGATATAGTTAATAGGCATGCCCCAGGGACGATCTTTAGGCATGTTATACCGAGGATCATTCTTCTCCACTATGGGTGTTGATGTGATCTCTGAGATCACAGTCCTTTGTTGTTGTATCTGAGCTTCTACCAGAGCTTGCATGTCGTTATGAAGCTTTCTCAGATCTTCTTTCAGTGTCGATCTCTTCCCTCAACTCTCTGTTCTCTTCCTCGAGATCATCCATCTTTTTCTGAATGTCGGCCCGAGTATTGTACGAATGAGACAGTTTGACGCTAGAATCAAGACACAGATGTGAGATTCGCAGGGAAGAAGAATGTGTTTACGCGAGAATGATGAATGGTATGCAATGATTGTATTAAGTGTATATTTTTTTTTGTTTAATCAAAATAAACTTTGACAAATTTGATTGCAAATATCAAACAGTGGGGAAACCTCATTTTATTGAATTCAAAGATTGCGGAAATGGAAATACAGTAATTTACATAGTGATGTAAAAGGAAATCTAAACTTATGGGTCCCAAGCCCTCTCTGAGGAGAGCTCAGGTGCTGGTTCTAGTACTTCCCTTTTCTTTGACCGGGGCTCTTGAGCCGTTGTCGGGTTGTCATTCCTTTGCCAAGTGAAAGGAGCGAGCAAATTCGTTTGGTCATCTTGATTCTCTACAGCATGTTACTCTAAAATCTCAATCAGAGCTTCTTTTTCTTTTAACAGTTGCTGTAATTTCTTGCACTCCACATTGAGAATACGGTACTTGTTCTTCCAAGAATTCTTCTTCTGTTGAACTCTGTTGAGAGTAACCTGAAGTTTTTCCGTATCAGACATAAAATAAAGGACAGGGTCCCTTAATGGAAGAACTTCTTGATGAGGGTAAGGCATCCTCAGCTTGAAAGCTCTAGTTTGTACCCAGTGGAGATAGGGTTCCACCGAGACACAGTCTGGCTTTCCTAGAGGCTCTCTTCCTTTCCTATGAACGTGTTTCCAGGCATGCACTATTTCTATCTTTAGTGCTCTGTCATTTTCTCCTTCCTTGAAGAAAAGACCTTCCAAATGAGCATAACGCGGGACATGCCTCATTGGGTATCAAAATTGACGACGAACCAAAATTGGATGATAATTGATTCCTCCTTTAATTCCTATGAGGGGTACATTTGGGAAATTTCCACAACGGTCAATGATCCTGATCCTGTCATAGATTCGATTGTACCAATCGATGTCAGAGTTGGTAAGAGACATGATTCTCTGCGACCAACGTAATGTACTTTTTTATCCCAAAATGCAGCAGACTTTGGCAAATGGGAAATGAACCATTTGTACAGCAGGGGTACACAGCAGGTGATCATTCCTCTGCTGTACAAATTCCTTAGGTGTACAGAATGATAAGCATCTGCGAGCAAGGTCGGTACAGGGTTTCCAATCACAAAAATCTTAATGGCATTGATATCTACAAAGTTATCAAATTTGGGAAACAAAAATAACTCGTAGGTGACCAAAAAAAAGATGCTTTCGAAAGCATCACGTTCCCTATACTACCAAAGTACAGAGCTTTCTTAATCAAGAACTAGGCTGGCAAACCTTGGATACCACCCTTAATGATCATGTGAGTCCTGACTTCTGACCCGTCCAAATAGATTGCTCTTGCAATGGTTTGATCGTTTGGAATTTCTTCCAGTCCAAAAAAGGGAGCTTGGTCAGTAATGGGTAAATCAGTCAGGTGAGAGTACTCCTCTAGTGTTGGTGCTAGCTGATAATCCGGGAATGTGAAACAGTGATAGACCGGATCGTAGAACTGGATTAGTGTGGACAGGATTCCTTCAATTACATGGACCCTTAACAGAGACAGCAGTCCTCCATACTTAGCTCTGAAAGCCTCAGGGTTGGTTATCATCCTCGCCAGACCTCTTAAATCCTCTAGTTTTGGAACCTTGAAGGTGTACTTATGAGTCTTCCTTCTACCGAAATCCATTAGCAATCTCTTTATCTGACATTTGCAATCATTGTCTTAGTTTAATTTGAAAAAAAGAGACTAGAAGAGAAGATTTTTCTTTGATTAAAGTTTCTTTATGAAATGAATGCATGAATGCAGCACACAAAAACATAGAAAAACATGGGGTCAAAGGGTCGGTGTCATGAAGTCAAGGCTCTACCCTTCCCCAAAGGTTTATACTGGTGATTATTTGTACATGTCCTCAAAATCAGTGACCCCTATTGGGATGACGACAGCAAGCGGAGCGCCAGCGAGCTGTAGTTTCTTAGAGTAGTCTCAAATGAGGGTAGTATCGCGTGACAACTATTTCCGATAGCTTCCGCACTACAAAATGGTTTCAGTCAACTAAAATCCTCAGCTTCTCAGATATCCCAATCGAACAATCTGCTTTCAACAACGGAAGTCGTATAGGCATTGAATCCGCAAAGGGCATCTCCAATAATTCGATGGTCGACCAGGACCTCTTATCTGGGATTCAATCCCCGTAATATTACCCGTCTAGTGCCATCACTTATCTTAGGTGTATACTCAATCTTTCCAAATGTGGCATCATACGCATTCCCATTAGTAGAAACGTAAACACGGATATCAATTAGGAAAAGCAGTATATATATTTGTCCTAACATCCTAGACCTCTAGTCTTATGATCCTATACAGACAATGACTCCCCAGCAAAGTCGCCATTCTCTGTGACACTTTGTGAATTTAAAGTTTCCTACCTAAGCGTGTAAGAAAGAACAGACTCCCATTATGGTCGCCATTCTTCTGTAGCGCGATTTTGGTGGTTTTGAATCACTATCGCTTTGGTACATTAGTTCGATTCATTTTTTATCCTGTGAAGCTGATTAAGGAAGGGAAATAGACATCTCCAATTAACCCTGCTTGCATACTGAGGTTAAATAGTCAAAACTATTGGTTTACAGATGCTATCAAAAAAGGGGGTCTGTCTTTAGGTTATTTCATCTAAGAACGGAGTGCCGTGACTGTACAGGAGGATTTTGGTAAGGTATTAGGTATGATTCTTTTTTATTGCTGTATGGAGGTACTAGGTTTTGAGTTTTTGATTAGTATGCTCGCTAAGATTTCGCAATCTTATGCCTACGTATTCCCGAAATAGGGAAATCAGAGCGTTCGTAGTTCCTCCTATTCTATGGGAGGAAAGAGATGTTTTGGTGTCTTGTTCAAAACCCAAGATTGAAGCTAAATGTGATTTGTATCTTGTTCAAAGCCCAAGATATAAAGCTAAAGGGTTTTGACTAAAAGTGAATTTGTCATCTCTAAAGAGGAATTGTTGATGTTTGTATGCTGTGAGTTAGGCACAAATTTGATGCTAAAAGGTTGATTGACTCAACCGGGGATTTCGTTATACAAAGCTTAAGAGGAGGCTAGAAGTTTGACTTTTCTGGGGAAAATGTTCTTTCTGTCTTGTACAAAGCCCAATATTGAGGCTAAAAGGGATTATGACTCCGTTGGGGAGAATGTATCTTGTATAAAGCCCATGAAGGAGGTTGAAATGGTTTGACTCAACAAGAGAGTACTTTTATCTGTCCTGTATAAAGCCCAAGACAGAGGCTAAAAAAGGTTGACTCAACAAGAGAGGCTTGAACAGGTGATTGACTCAACAAGAGAGTCTGGAGGTTGATTGACTCAACAAGAGAGTCTTTTATACTCAACAAGAGAGTGATTTGTTGTCTCGTACGAAGTCCGAGATTGAGGATAAAAGGAGATAGACTCAACAAGAGAGTCTTTTATACTCAACAAGAGAGTGTTTTTATATGTCTTGTACAAAGCCCAAGAAGGAGGCTAAAAGTGATTGACTCAACAAGAGAGTCTGAAAAGGTTAGCTCCGCTGGGGAGAATCATTTGTACAAAGCCCAAGAGGAGGATGACTTATTGCTAAGGATAATTAAGATCCGGAAGAGGGTCCAAGTGTGGGGAACTCTCATGAGAGAGACCGAGTTTCTCCTGGAGATTGATCGGTGTTTTTTCCTATGTTTGAAAGGAACTTGAGAATGTCTTTGAGACTCAAGAGTTTTAGACCGTCCAAGTCTATAGTTTTACCTTTTGTACAATGCCCAAGAGGAGGCGCGAGCATTAAGGGATGAGTATCAACCCTATAATGGCTGGAGTTTCGACGTGGGAATGACTGCTCTAGCAATGGATGACTAAGTTATGTCTTATACCTTTAAGAGGTCGTCAGGGTCCTTGTATTAAGCCCAAGAGAAGGTATGAGAACTTTTAAGAAGCCGAAGGGTCCTTGTACAACGCCCAAGAGGAGGCGGGGATGCTTTTAGGAAGCCTGTGGGTCCCCAAACAAAGAGAAGTTCAAGAAATGTAATTCACAGAGAAGAGATCATTCTAGGAAAGTTCGAGAATTTGGAAGAAACTCAAGAGATGCCATTCATGGAGAAAAGATCATCTCTGGGGAGTTAGAGTTTCTTTGACAATTTTTAAGGGTGACAGTCTGAGAAAAGGTTCACCGAGAATACTGCATTTCTCTTTGTTCCATATTGTTTAACCTCAAGAGAAGGGAAGACTGTATCTGGAAATCCTATGGGGATCTAGTTTTGTTTGTATTCAAGAGTGACCAACGGGCTTTACCTGGTTCTAGACGTAGTTGCCGAGGAAAACTCTAAATAACTATACTAGTATATATACAGTTGATATGTGACAAGTATATAAAAGGATGTGAAAGAAGACTTACAGTGAAACAACCCCACAATACAGTTATATACATATGAAAATGGTAAATGAAAGCGGATAAACACTTACCCATTGTAGAGCTTCCATGTTGTTTTGTTAGTTGTTCAACAAAGAAATTAAAGAAAGTTTTGATAACAACATATATTTGAATTCAAAATCAAAGGAGAAAGTGCTTTGAAAAGATTGTTGGGGCTTACAGCTCAAGGAGAAGCCCAAGTTTTAACGATGATCGCACCGTTGTTTTGAAAATGGTACAAAGGGACTTATACAATATGTGAGGCCCAAAAAGTTTTTATGTACAAGAGGGTTGGGTCTTACACTCTATTAGAGGCCCAAAGATTTATTTTTATACAAGATATGGGACTTACGACTCAAGGAGAAGTCCAGTTGATTTTGTTAAAAAGGCGACGATTGCGCCGAACGTTTGAAACTTATCAAAGGGACTTATACAATGTGTGAGGCCCAAATCATTTTGGTTTCAAAAAGGGGTTGGGTCTTACACTCTATTAGAGGCCCAAAGAAATTTAAAGAAAAGAAATGGGGCTTATAACACGAGGGTAGGCCCAGAGTTTGATTATCACAACACCATCAAGGCTATAGGTATGAACTCCAACAGGTTTTGTGGATTATCCACCTTAGGAATCAGCACAAAGAAAGCTGAGCAGAAAGCCTTAGGAAGAGTAGTTTTTTTATGAGATTCTGTAATACATATGTAGAAATTATTTCCAACAATCCCCCAAGCCTTCTTTAAGAATTTAAAGTTAAAGCCATCTGGCCCAGGGCTTCTATCTCCTTTACAACTGTTTATGGTATCAACAACCTCATCATAAGAAAAGTTTTCTACAAGTCTACAACTATCTTCCCATGAGAGTTTGTTCAAATCAGATAGATCCATCTCAGCCTTTTCATTAACATTAGCTTTGTATTTGTTCTCAAAGAAATCTTTAACCACCTGTTTTACTTTCTCTACACCAACATCTACATCCAGTCCTAACCCAGCTGCTGAGATTGAATTAAGAGTCCTCCTCCTATTTATGACATTGTGAAAGTATTTTGTGTTATAGTCACCCTCCTCCAACCATCTCTGCCTGGATTTCTGGTGGAGAATACTTTCTTTAGTGTGAAGGTTATTCCACAATTCCTCCATTGCCTGCCCTCTAGCCTTTAAAGCATCCTCAGACCATTGATCATCAGCTTCTGACAGCAAATCCTCCATCTCATTAATACTCTTTATATTCTCTTGAATTTTCAGATCTTGAATACCAAACACATTCAAATTCCACCACCTTAGTCTTCTTTTAAGGTGCCCCATCTTTTGGATTAATGTATTGCTTGCATTTCCTGTATACTCCACCTCTGCCCAACATTCCTTTACAAATTCCAAAAAACTAGGATGTTCTAGCCAAGCATTGATAGATTTAAAAGGCTTAGGGCCCCAATTCAAATTGTTAACCACTAAGGAGATTGACCGATGGTCAGAACTATCTCTTAATCCAAACTTTTGGTTTGTCACCTTCCAAACATTGCATAATTCCCCACTGATAAGGAATCTGTCAAGTCTGCTTTTACATGAGCCATTTGCCTTAAACCAAGTGAACATATTCCCCACAGTAGGTAGATCTAACAATCCCACATCTTCAATAAACATGTCAAACTCCTCCATCTCATTTCTATTATAACTCCCACAACCCTGCCTCTCTTCCTTGCATTTAATAGAGTTAAAATCTCCACCTATTATCCAATCTCCCCTAGGCATACTAGCTTTGAATTGTAGTAATTTCTCCCATAATACTCTTTTTTCAGATAAGCCACATGGAGAGTAAATATTAATAACATACAAGTATCTATCTTTCCAACACCCATACACACCTAAATACCCTCTACCTGAAAAACTAAATATGGATTTGAAAAGTTTTTTATTCCAGATTGAGAGCATACCTCCAGATAGACTAGCTGCCTTTGTTTTGGTCAAACATATTGCTCTTAATAACTTAAACATACAAGCTCATTGTTGTAACACATTATTCTCAAAGTCATTATGAGTAAACGATAAGAATAATAAGAGTAATATGAGTAAAAATTTATAGATTTTGATCTATTGAACAACGAGCAATACAAAATGAGATACCACGCAAACAAGAAGGAAAATGTTAAAAACATAAAGTGATAATGATCCAAAGTGAGAAAGCGTAGTTGACTACTGTGTTAATGATGGTATGAGTTCACTTATGGCAATAGACCTCGACATATTTGCTCTAGGGCACATATCAGTGATTAAGTGAGTAGCATGAAATCTTGGAGCAAGGTGAGAGTATAAAAGAAAGTGTTTTGCAAATTTTTTTTAATGTATTTTCAAATGAACACAAGACCTCTTTTATAGTGGAGATTAATGGTGAGATTTTTCCGATTAAACTGGTGGAAGACTTTCATAGGCCAAAGAGGATAGTAGTGAAGAAAAAGGTTAACAGAGTCAGTGATTTGGAATCAACGTCGTCGGAATCAGATTCTGGTGACGAGGAAGACGGCGCGTGGGAAACAAATTCAGAAAGCAAAGGGGGAGAAGAAAGTATCAATGAAGAGGAATGTGAAGGGGTAGGAGTCAGAAATAGAGGTACAATAGCAGGGGTTCCTAGGTCTGCGGAAACAACTAATGATGACACGGGTAACAAGGAAACAATATTGGAGTGTCACATTATCCAAGACATTGGTGTAAGGTGAAGTTGGTGAAAAGGAGAATATTTTTTGGGAGAAAACTGACAAAACAAATATTTTGCGTGTCGAAGAAGTGTTAAGGAAGAGCATAAGGGGTGGATCAGGATAAGGTTGGGAAACCAAAAAACCTTCAAGAAGGAAAGTTGGTGGGCCTGGAAAGAGAAACTCATCATCTAATGGGCTTTAATTATTCTAGTCCAGATCCATTATGTACGGAAAGAGGTTTAGCTGGTCCAGTTCAGATGCTTGGGCCTAAAAAGGCAAAACTCATGACGGATCTTTATCAACACATCCAAATTCCATATTCACCATCATTTTACTCAGCCCTCATTCAGCGACCAATTCCACATATTTTCCATAATCAGGAGAAAGATATAGAAGTAAATGATAATTTGGAAGCATCTAAGGAAAGAGTGCGGTCTAGTAATTCGAATGGTCGTAGGGAGTCAATTGGAGATTCTGAGATTAACTGTGGTAACAGTAGATTCAGGAAAGAACAAGATAATATTTCAACAAAAGTCTGGCATTTAATAAAGGCAATAGGGGTTGAAGGCGATGAAGATGATGAAGTGGTGGAACATGCAATCAGAGAATTGGAACTTCGGGATCGAAAGACATTTGAAGACAAGTTGGGGACAGAAACGCGTATCCCAAGAATTGTGTGTCCTTTAACGTCAGAGGATGTGCATCTTCTCTTAAAAGACGAAGGTTGCAAAAGATAATAACTGAGGGAAGAGCAGAAGTATGTTTTCTGCAAGAAACAAAGATTCAGGAGGTTAATGGAAGTTGTATTCAGAAAATTTGGAATAGTGGGGAGGTAGATTGGTCCGCGCTATCATCTACCGGTCAATCTGGTGGCTTAGTCTCAATGTGGAATTTAGAATTGTTCAATGCAGAGTTTTCCTTCACTGCAGTGGGAATTTTGGGAGTGTGTGTAAGTTGCGTGGGGTTAAGTGTTACTTAGTAAACATTTATTCTCCTTGTAATCTGTCTGAGAAGAGGAAACTTTGGAAGGACCTATTTCAATTGAAAGATAAATTTCCTCCAGGAGAATGGTTATTAGCAGGGGATTTTAATGCGGTAAAGAATAAGGAGGAACGGAGAGGGCAAAGTAGCAATATGGAAACGGAGATGGCTGAGTTTTCTTCGTTTATTGAAGTAATGGAGCTGATAGATATACTGGTCGTGGGTAATAAATATACTTGGTTTAGACTGAATGGTTTGTGAAAGAGTAGGCTGGATAGGTTTTTAATTTCAGAAAGGCTTCAGGAGATGTGGGGTGTGCTGGCCCAGTCAGTGGGAGATCGAGACATCTCTGATCATCAACTAATAAGGTTGAAACCAAATATGGCTAATTGGGGACCTAAGCCATTTAAAATCTTCTCCTGCTGGTATGAAAGTCAAGGTTTCTTGGAATTCATCCATGCCTCTTGGACTTCGTTTTAAGTGGTGGGAAGTCCAACCTTTGTGCTAGTCAAAAAATTTAAAAGGCTTTGTGAGAAACTTAGGTGGTGGAATCATCACGTTTTCGGGTGGGTGGACTTGAATATTGAGGAAGGTGTGAAATCCTTAAAATCTATTGAGGATGCGATGGAGTGTCCAGCAGGCGAGTCTCATGAAGAAAAATTACAACAGAGGAGTTTGAAGTTAGATAGAATCTGGTCTAATCTGAAACGCAAAGAGAGTATCATAATCCATAAATGTAAGACAAAGTGGAGATTGGAGGGTGATTCGAAAGCAATTAGATCAGGTGAGGTTTTGGTGGAAGGGGTAGAGGGGGTTAAAACTCTACTGCAACAACATTTTAAGAGACAATTCGAAAGCAAATGGAGAATGAGGATTCGTTTAAACATGGATGGGCTGCAACAGTTATCTGAAAATGAGAATAACATGCTGGGGGAACCATTCTCGCATGAGGAGATTTGGGAAGCGGTATCCGGGGAAGATAGTAATACTAGTCTTGGTCCTGATGGATTTAGTATGGAGTTTTTGAAGAAATGTTAGGGTACGGTTGGTGAGGAGGTGACTAAGGTCATTGGACATTTACACCGTGCTCATCTACCAAAGGCATTATCATCTTCTTTCATAGCAATCATTCCAAAAGTAGAAACTCCACAAAAAGTGCAAGATTTTCGACCAATCAGTCTGGTGAATAGCATATACAAGATCATAGCGAAAATCATGACAGCAAGATTGAGAGGAGTGATGGATAAGCTAGTGTCAATAACACAAACTGCGTTTATCCCGGGGAGATAATTGTTAGATGGAGTGTTATTGGTAAATGAGGTCCTTGACCTGGCTAGGAGGCAGAAAAGTAAATGCATGGCGTTTAAGGTGGATTTTCAGCAAGCTTACCACTGTGTCGACTGGTCATTTCTTATTGAGGTTTTGAGAGCAATGAATTTTTCTTCTAAATGGATAAGCTGGATTAAGGGAGGTCCTCTAAATTGCTACTCATTTGTCTTGGTGAATGGGGGAACGACGTCGGATTTTAAAGCTTCCCATGGGCTCAAGCAAGGGGATCCATTATCCCCATTTTTATTCTCTTTGGTGGCAAAAAATCTTGCTCATATGTTGAGGCATGCAAACGCTTAGAATTTGCTGTGTGGATATTCAGGGAAGAAAACCTCTATGTCAATTTGGTACAGTTTGCTGACGACACAATTTTGCTTTGTGATGGGTTCTTTGAAGATATTTAGGCACTTAAGGCATTGCTACGTGGATTTGAATTACACTCAGGCCTTAGAATTAATTTTATGAAAAGTTCTATATTCGGTATTGGCTTTGAATTATCCTATATGCGAGCTGCAGTAACTTTCTTGGCGTGTAAAATAGGTGATCTACCCTTTATCTATCTGTGTTTACAAGTAGGTGGAAATCATAGAAGTATTGCTTTTTGGAAACCGGTTCTGCAGTGTGTTCGTACGAGGCTCTCCTTGTGGCGAGGGAAACTCTTGTCAATGGGAGGGAGGGTAATTCTTATAAATTTAGTCCTGTCAAACTTGCCTATACCCATTTAGTATTCTATAAGTTATCGGCAGCTGTGTTGGAAGAACTGGTTAAGATTCAACGGAAGTTCTTATGGTCGGGTTCAAAGGAGAAATTTGGTATTGCTTGGATAAGTTGGGACAAGGTGTGTCTTCCTAGGAACAAAGGTGGGTTAGGCATAAAAGATCTTGCTCAATTCAATAAGGCATTACTAACCAAATGGTTGTTGCAGATTGTTTCTAAACCTAAGGCAATTTGACAGCCAATCCTTGAGTTTAGATACGGGTGTTTGTTTGCAAGAGTTTTGTGTAAACGCAAGATGATGGGCAATTTGGTAGAGTCGCTCTGGTGGAAAGATCTGATGCCAATTGGAGATTCAGAAGCTAGAGGAGGATTCATGGATCAGCTTTCTTGTAGTCTTGGCAACGGCGAGCGCATTGCATTCTGGTACAATAGTTGGTATGGTCAGGTTCCATTTCGAATCCTTTATCCAAATCTTTTTCCTGTTCTGTTATGAAAGGTGCTGCAGTAGCTGAACTGGGGTGGTGGGTTAATGATGTTTGGTTTTGGGCTTTCGAATCCTTCTGTTTGGAGCTGCCACTTGAATTTATGCAGGAATTCCATGATTTAAAATTGTTGTTGCTGGTTGTGGTGCCAAATAGGGACATTATTGATTCGTTCACTTGGAAGACTGGTTGTTCTAGCAGGTTTACAGTCAATGCAAGCTATCACGCGCTGGCTCTTACGGATGTTGCGTTGGAACCCGAGATTATTGCCAAGGTTGTATTGGATGTCCTATGGAAGATTTTAGTTCCATTGAATGCTCAGGTTTTCGGTTGGCGCATTTTTTGGGACAGACTTCCCACTAGGGAGAAGCTGGCGGGCAGGGGCATAATCTCAGATCCACACGACATAGTTTGTGTTTTTTTCTTTAATGAGGTGGAAGATATTAATCATATATTTTGTACGTGTCCAAGGATTACAGAGGTTTGGCGTAAGGTTTTGGATTGGGTGGGCGTTCCGCCTAAGGTGGAATCACAAGTCCAACATCACTTTCTGGAATGGTTTATAAAGACGGTACGGAAATCCTCTAAAAATTCAGCATGTCTGATTTGGATTGCAATTTGCTGGTCGATTTGGTGGATGAGAAATCAAATAGTATTTAACGATGGAATTGGGAGGAACGAAGACATAGTCTTGTGAGTGAAACTTACTTTCGGGTATTGGTTGGGTGCAAATGTTAGGAACAAGTACAAATGTAATTTTTATGAGTGGCACAAAGCTCCTTTTGACTTTTTAGGTTAGTGGGTTTGAAGCATGATACTTCATTTTTGTAGGTTTGGAGTATATTTGTAAAGGTTGATTCTCTTGTATTAGGTTGGTATACCCTTAGTATACCTTTAATGTTATCATTGCTTAACAAAAAAAAGACCTCTTTTATAGTAAAAGATTTAAAGGAAAAAAGGAAATTTTGGAAGACCTAGATCAAGTCCATAACTGATTAAGAAAATAAGGAAATATTTACTAGATCAAAAACATTGGCGGTTACTAGGTCTCCATAATCGATATCAAATGAATTTCGCCTCATGATTGATTGAATAAGTGCCATAATCGATTATAGGCTGCCTTTTTCTACATAATTTATTATAAAGACGATTTAAAGTGATTTGGCCCAATTCAAAGTGATTTTCAAATGAGGGTTTGAAAATAGATGATTTTTAAAAAAAATAAGTTTTATGAGTGTGTATGTCTTTAGTAATTTGAGATTAACACACTCAAATTACAATTATTTATCTTAGAAAGATAAGCTAGCTGAGCACAAGATCAAATGATGAGCTTTCAACAAAAAAGTATGTTTCTTAATGTCGTTCTTTAGCATTTGACTATGTTAATCCAATCATTAAAAATATCTTGCTTGTTTATTTAATTCAAAATTTCTTCTTCGTTTGATAATTTTTATGATATCTTGTTTTGATCCCCTTTGTCATCATAAAAATATGTTAAATCTGTTAACCACATAAATCCATAGAAGACTCATTATAGGTTCAAGTAAATATTTACCACATGAAAAGGACAAAGAATTTGAGCAGGAGACTTAGTCATTTATATAAAAATATTTAGTTACTGTTAGTTTAGTTAGATAGTTTTATAATCATTACACAACCAATTCAATTGTGCTATGCGCACTGCTATTTTACAGTTATGTCATTTGTTGCCTAATAACAACTATAGTCGCTTTCGTATTGATTTAGTAATCATGTTTTTCGTGGATCAATGATATTCACTCACCACTTATTAATTTTTATTTCCACAACTTACTACACTTGATTGTACAATCAATAATTTTCCTATTTTTCTCTTCTATCATTTGACATGTTTGTTTTTTGGTTTTCTAAGTCACATCTCTTTATGTCTTTGGTTTTTTATGGCTTTCTCTAAATTTTATTTGATATTTCAATATATAAGTCAAATATAACTAAACTTGTGATATTTAATGCTATTATTTTTTAAATATTTTTTAATATATAAATTTTTATACACATTAAATAAAAAATTAATGTAATAAAAAAATCGATTACTCAATCTTTTTCTTACGATAATTGACACATTTACAAAAATATTGGGTGAGGTGAAAGAGTAGAGTCTGGATGTAGTGGAGTAGATATCATATGCAATGGTATGGGGGTAGACCTTCAAGGTTAACACTCTAATGCATAAGTCAGTAAGAGAGTGAGGATTAAAGTGAGTTATAGTTCAGAGAATACCCCATGTTTCATCTAGAATACCTTATATATGAGAGGTAGTTATGGACATTCCCTGCCATTTCGACATGGAATGCGGGAAGTCATCCATGACATCTAACAGTAAGAAATAGCCTACGGCGTGGATCCATTGTGAACCTCTAAAGCAGGGTGACATTGTACCTTCAATACTTTGGTGGAGAGACTTGTGCCTGATGATTAGGTTCCCCCTTTTGGCCTTGTGACTGGTGTAATACCCCAAAATTTGCTCTCTCTTTTGTCATCTTAGCATAGCATTATCATATCATATCATATCCATCTCATTAGCATTGCATTGCATCTTTAACATAGAAAAATGAAGCATAGCATCCCTCTTACCATCAAGGCATGTGATCAGGTGAAAGGTGGACAATCAAGGAATCATTCAAGGCACAAAAGGTCAAACAAGTTGTCTCAAGGCAAGCCAAGAGGTCTTTCATGTCTCATACTATCTCAATTGATCATCCAAAACCTCAAGAAAGTGAGATTCAATAGGGGATTGAAGCACTACATCCTTCACTATGCAAGAAGTCCAAAAAAACTGAAGAAAAACCCTCAAAAGAGATAGTTCATTGGTTCAAAATCACCCTCAAGTGGCATATCTCATCATCCTTTAAGAGGATACACAACATACTCAGAGGAATTTGGATTTGGAAGATGCGCAATTTCCTCCTAACCAGAAGGGGCCAAAACTAGGGTTTCCAATAAAATCAGTGTATCTCTGATTTTTTGGACAAAACTTGATGTCATGGTATTCTACATGTCTTTAAGTGTATGTGTGTGGAAAATTGCCTCTCAATTGGTTTTAGAAGTGGTTCAATTGGAAGAAAGATAAAAAATTAGGAAAATTGGGGCTAAGTCAAATAATCAGAGAAAAAAAGTTAACTCTTGACTTCTTGAGGCCAAATTCATGAAATTCATGTTATATGTGACCAATGTACAAAATTTGATCAAGAAACTCCAAAAGGATCATGAAAAATCAAGATTTGAAAAGTTGCCATTTTTGGAAGAAGTTTGGTTTCTAAATAGGGAAAGTTTTGGCTATTTTGCACCAGACTTTGAACCAAGGCCATTCAAAATTGAGACATCAAATGAAAATTCCACTCGGCCACAACAAAAGATCTTGTTTTAAGCTTCACGTCCATGTGTAGAACATCTCCAATGGATCATAATTGAGAGAGTTATGGATGATCAAAGTTGAGGGAAACTTGGGCAAAATGCAAGTCAGCTTGGGCATTTCTTAGGTCACGCGCAGTCATTTTTACAAACATGTGGTGGGCCAAATGTTTTGATCAATTACTCATGGTTAGATGCCTCAAATGAAAAAACTTTCAACATGAAAGTTGTTCCTCTATGTGAGATCTTCGAAGTTGGTGTTCATGATTTGTTCATTTGATCAAGGGATAAGAAGTTATGGTGGTCTCAAGATGGGGTGATTATGCTGAAAATCCATGCGCATTGTTGCCTTGCCATGACATGGCATTCCTTGCCCATGACCAGTTTCAAATTTGGATGTTCTAAGCCACTTTCCAACCTCTTCCAAGTCTCAATTCAATCCAAGATCCACACCAAACTTGTTCTACTATGTTCCTTCTTTCCAATGATTCCAAAAGCATGCCATTCCATGCCATGAACATGGAGAATTTCCTTCTCAAACTTGCTTGTTTCCATTGATGTCAAACTGTCATAAAAATCAGAAAAAACAAATGTTGTTGATGTTGTTATACCATTCATCCATTGCCCTTTTAAACCAAGCATCTTTCATATACACCATGGCACGTGCTTCATTATACATAGAAGTGGAAAGAATGAAAGCTTGTAGAACAAGTTTGCTTGCTGCAGCATATATGAGTTTGCTTTATTCAATTAACCTCCACCATAGCTCACCATAAGTCACCATCACCATATCACAGCTCGTCCCCTAACTAACTTGACTCAGTTAGTTAGGATGGACTCACCTAAACCATCAGAACTCAGTTAACTCACTCATGTTAACCATGGTTAAGCCAACTTATAAATAGCAAGCTTCACTCACATTTCAAGTTTCTAACTTCATTTTCTCATCTTCATCCCAAAAACTCTCTCCACTTTCTCTCTGATTCTCTCATTTTTTTCCATTTCAACACTCATCTTCCACATTCACCTCAGAATCTCTTTTCTTCTCTCTCAATCTCTCACCATTGCAACTGGTTTTGAAGTTCGATTTCAATTTCTCTCCACTGAATCATCATCAATTACTTCATCTAAGCCTTTATTTGGCCAAGAGTGAATCAAAAGCAGCTTGGAATCTCTGGTTTTCTGAAGAATATCTCAAGGTCACAAATCTTCAGGTACGAATTTCAGCCATTATAGACATGCTTTGAAGATGTTATCAGGTTCTTGAAGCTTCTTATAAGTTCAAGAACTTGTCTGGCTAGTTGATAGGCCTTTAGAGGCATAGTTGAAAAGTTAGGGCAAAACTTCTTCTGTTCGATTCTCTTATTTCATGAACCTTTTGTGCATTTTATCACTGGATTCATGCTCCTCATCACTTCAGCTTTCCAATGATGTATATTTTGTCCATTTGTGCTTGCCTGAAAATCATTGTCACCGGAGGTTGGCCGGAGAAGATGACCGGAGGTCTTCTCCGGCCGGTGGATTCAATTGCTAGGGTTTTACTCAGGTTTTAATTGTGACCGTTGGATGTACATGATCTGATGGCCACAAAGCTGCCAGCGCATTAAAATAGGCGTGCATATCTCGTGTTCTTTTTTCTGATTTCATTTAAACAAAATGTGGTGCAGTGCATGGTAGTGAGTGTGTGCCTTCACGCGTGTGCATTGGATGTGGTTACTTTGACTATTGTGTTGACTGGACTTGATCCAATGGTGATCATTGTGTTGACTTTATTTTGACTGAGTGTGCACCATTGTTGGTATAGACTGTGCGTACATGGACCTTGGATTATTGCTATTCACACCTCACATTTTTAAAGCCCAAACAATTTGAACGTGGAAATTTACTTCTATGCACCCCCTCTCTTATTTCAATTTCATTTTATTTTTTCTTTTATATGCACGTTTCATTTTTAATTTTTAAAATTTCAAAACAACATCATAAAATTCTATAAAAATTCATGACTATTTTTAATACATTTAGGAAATTTTTTGATATTTTTATTCCATGATGTTATTACATTTTTACCCCTGTTTCATAATTTTCTTTGAATTTCCATTTGTATGCATTCCAAATATGATACATGAATTTGTGGAATTTTGTTCTTGCTCATTACAAACTGTTTGGACATGATTCTTTTTGCATTGATTCAATAATACATTGAAGTATGTTAGATGATTTTTGTTTGATTTTTTAGGTCATTTTATGACATGTTTTGATGCTTATCTTTGAACCACTTTGCATGATGTTTCAACTTGACCTAATAGCTTTATTTGAAGTCCTTTTGCCTTGAATTTTGACATGCTATTTTGATGTATGATTTACTTCTGACTTAGGCATTCCAATACCATGCTTGTATAATTTTCATGAGTTCATTTGATCTTTGTTTGATGCATTACATTTGAAGCATAATCCATTGTCATATCATTCTAACTTTGGTGTATGTTTGCATGAATTCTTTTGTGCATATTTGTATGAGCATTTGCATATTTTATAAGCCATTCATGTGATATTATAGGTCCTTGGTACACATTATAGGTCATCTTTATATGTTTATTTCCACTTGAACTTTGTGCATCCTTAACATGTATTGTTGCACTTTCTTTTTGAACTTTCACTTCACTTCTTCTTCTATTACTTCTTGAATGTCTTGATTGTTGATTCATGAATACTTTTGAGATGTTTATAGACCATTTTCCATTTAGTTTCAATTCTGATTGTTGGATTACATGTTCCATTTATGCATGTCCTTTTCATTCCTTTTCATCTTTCATCTATCTTTTCTTATGATAACATGTTTAAATGCTATGAGTGATGATTGTTGCTTATTCATTTGAACTTGTATGATGATATTCGTTGGTTGTCAATATGATTCATATTCTGATTGTGATATTAAGATTTGGTTCTCCATCTTGTTCTTTTGAATTTTAATGTGTATTAAGTACTTTTTACTTCTTATACATGTTTCCTTGTTTACTAACCATGTAGGGGCTTTGGTAAGTTGAAATTGAGTGTGGATAAGGAATCCACATTCAAACCTCTTTCCTTTCATCTTTTACAATTCAATCTTGTGTTTTGTTAAGTACTTATGTGATTTCTTTGATTAACTCATTACTTTCCCTTTTGAATTACAATTCACCTTCTACTTTAGAAGTGAATTGTTTAATTCATTCCTTCTTTAGACTTTAGGTTTTGCAACCTCACAAACCATTAGGATCACTCCCTTAACTAATTAATTAGGATTGAGTCTTAGTTCACATAGATTTTTACCTTGCTCTCCCACTTGAGTCTTTCATCTTCTCATCTCAAAGAAAATTCAAAATATCTAATAAAGGTAGGCATTTATTGCATTTAGGCCTTTCATATAAAGAAAAGATTATAAAGGGGTCTTCTCTTATAATCTTAGAATGTGTAGAATATAGCCCATCTTGGGTCAATGTGTTAAACATTTGATCTTGTATGAGGGACTTAAATGCAATACTTTTTGAAGATACAAGAAAAACACTTCTTCATTCCATAATCAACAAAAACACTTAATAAATACCAGTATGCTAGTGTGTTTGAACCTTGATAATTGGAAATAAGTGTGAGGGTCTTCTTCATACTTAGTGTATTTTCTTACTCATTCCATCTTGGAATGTGAGGATGTATACATTCCAAGGATTAAGATTTAGATACACTATCATATGCAAACAGATGAAAAAACTCTTAAAAGACAAAAACAAATAATAATGTCTTTCCTTCGGGAATTCTTTTCTCATTTCACTCATTCTTCACGTACGAACGTGCTTCTTCTCGTTCTCTTGCAAGATGGTAACGCACTCGGACCAGCGAGCCTGCAACACCTGAGCTAGAACGTTAGCCGTTCCTTAAAAAAACATAAACAATCAATCCCTAGTGAGGGGAACTACGTCGCTCTGATTCTCATGTTCCCGATGAGATACGTAGGCAGTGGGGTAGGGCCCATTCGAGCACTTCTTTTATTTTCCCTACATTTGTTTCTCTTTCTCTTTCCATTCCTTTTCCAGTTCTTTTTCCAGCATCTTTCCTTACACCCTTTGATCGAGACAAGCAAGCGTGGATCCCATCGGGTACGATGGACGCGTGGGGGTGCTAATACCTTCCTCTCGCGTAACCGACTCCCGAACCCAGTTCTCTTGGTCACAAGACCATGCTTTTCCTTCCCTTCAGGTTTATGCGGTGTTTCCTTTCCCTCTCTTGGCATAAATACACATTGCTGGCGACTCTGTTTCGGTGCCACTTTCGCGTTTGTACTAGTATCAAAATCCCGGGAGCGACAACTGGCCCAACACAGTTTCCCCTAAGGTATGTCCTAGCGAAACAATGAAAAGTATTTTAAAAAATTAGGTCAGGCTTACCGAGTCGGGATTACTATATGGAGAAGTGGGAAAGATTTGGGATTCGACGTGAGTGGTCTTGAAAACAAATGCATCAAATGCTAGTCTTGTCATTGAAATGTCTTGCAAGATTGTTCTTACACATATCCATAGTTTCTTATACTAGGTTCTGGGGTTTCTCTCTAGGGTGCTCAAGTGTACTCGAGCTTTATTATAATATCGAGGAAAATCCAACTGTTGTTTTTCATCTGTCTATTTTCTTTTATTTGGGGCCATTGATTTACCTGTCCCACCTCAATATATAAAGGTTACTTCACCTTCCTAACCATATTTCCACTCTTTGTGCATATTATAAAGGTGAGAAGAGAAGTATTTCGTAATAATTTTGTGTTTGACAAGACTTCCTGAGCCCCGTGCCTACGTACCCACAAAGTGCAATGGAGGATCAAAACCTCGTAGTTCGTGGTAAAAAAAAAGAGATTTGTTGTAATTGATTTTAAATGGGAAGACAAGTTGTCATTTTAAGGAGAAAACTTCAACTGATAACCCACAATTGTATGACAATGGGCCTTTGCATCACTATTGAGAAGGGTTCCAACTTGGATAAAATCAACAAGTATGCCACTAACTCTCTCAAGTGGAAAAGAATCAGCACTAATCATAACTATGGAGATAGGAGAATTATATTTCAACTATGAAAAAGACTCATGTCTAAACCTTATGAAAAATTTTAAAAGCAAAAAGTGCACAAAAGGCACAAAATGGTTTGAATGAGTTGTGTATTTTTTATGTTTTATGAAAATGGTCTTGATATGCTTAAGATTGATTAGCATTTATTAAGAAAATGAGTTTGAAAATGCACTTGACAAAGTCAAGGTTTATTAAGAAAGTGGTTCTAGTTTGAAAAAAAAAGAAGGTTTTGAAAATTTAAGAAAGGGGAGGATATGAAGAGGCAATCCTAAAGCATAAAATAAAAGCTAAGGAAGGAAAGATCTAACCAAGATACCACACTATCTCATCCTTTGGATTCAAGCAACAAGATAAGCAATAACATAAGCAGCGAAACAACTAAAGCATAAGATGAAAACCATGTTTCCAAGCCAAGTCTTCATAAAAGGTCAACTCAAGGTCAAGGTACCAGATGAATTCCAAGGTCTTAAGTCACAACTCCAAAGCTTAGGGCAAATAACCTAATTCTAAGTCCAAAACTCCAAATCCATGCAAGGGATAGTCACCAAATAGTCCAAGGAGCTTAAGAGTATTTTAATGGTTTAAGCCTTTATTAATGTCTTATGGAAAAGAAAAAGAAAGTCCAAGTGGACAAAGAGAAAAAGGAATAAACATAAACAAAATTAAAATATGATATGAAATGATAAGCATAAAATAAAGAGAAAGAAATAAAGAGCATAAAAATAAATGGCATAAAGTAAAAGTTAGCACAATTAAAGTTAGTGCTAGTGTTAGAATTAATGAAGAAGACATTTTATCATTTAAAGTAGCTACTCAACTAATGAACCCAACAAGTATGAGAACTTTGCATCATCCTTTGAGAAGGGATCCAACTTGGATAAAATCAACAAGAATGCCACTATCTCTCTCTCTTAGGTGGAAAAGAATCAACACATCATGGAGATAGGAGAATTACATCTAAACTAAAAATGACACATATCTAGAGTTGGACCAAATGATCACTTTCCGATAAGGGATAAATTTAGCGCTATGTTAAGCAATCGTAGCACAATTTATAAGGAAGATCATATTGTGAGAGGCCGATCAATAACAATTTATGTACCATACATGTTAGAGATAAGATAGAGATCATACTCCTAAAACATGTAGCACAACTCAAAATAAGGTTGATCAAGACCTTACTCAAGGAAAGATGGATCCATTACATCAATCAACCCTTTATGATACTTAGGACAAACTTATGCAATAATATGAATTAAAATGCATCAAAATGACTTTTAAAATTAATTTTAAAATGAAAACAAAGATGAAAATGTAAACGATGCTTCAAATCAAATGACAAATGGTCAAGAAAATTCATGCAAGTCAGAAACAAGTCAAGAATGATATATAATATTTTTGATAATTTTAAAATGCACAAAACTATTTTTAAACTATTTAAAATGCTTCAAAAATGAGAAAATTAATAATACCTCCGGTCCTTTTTATAAGGAACATTTCACTTTTTTAGATTCATTAAATAATTAATGTATCTGGTCTATAGTACAGACTAGATACATGAATTATTTAATGAATCTAAAAAGGTGAAGTGTTCCTTATAAAAAGGACCGGAGGGAGTAAAAAACTAGGAAATAATGAAAATAAAATATGAAAAATATAAAATCACAAAGAGAAAAATAAAAGAGAATTTTAGAAGTTATTTTGCGATTTTTTGGAGTTAAGATGAATTTTCTATGAATTTTTGAAGTTAAATGCAATTTAAAATAAATATCAGAAAAAGGAAATAAAAGGAAAAAAGGAGGAGCGTAGGATCTAACTTCATTAATTGATGTGCCATATCTAACGCTCCTCAGATGATGGTGCACAGTGAAAAATAACAAAGAAAATGCGTTGGATCACATTTGAAATAAACCAATCAAAACATAACATTCTGCCAACGTGGATAACATTCAGGTCACCACCTTCACCTCTCCGGTGAGATGCTTACCAGAGATTGCTAAGTGGTAACATTAGGACACGAAACCACCATCATTGCAACCGTATCATCAAGGCGAACTCCACTACATGCTTCACTTTCATTGATTGAAAGAGAGAAGAGAGAATTTTGAGAAAAATCAGAAGAACACTGGAACACTAAAATAAATATTAAATGATAAACACAATGAATCAACACCAGCTAGGTTAGGGGAAACAATCAGAAGCAAATGACTACATTGTGGTAACCTGTTTGACTGAAAATGGAGCCTCAAACTACCATGTCTAAAAATGATCGGAGGAGCTCTGAAATTGGATTTGGTTGGACTTATTCAGGGACTATTAGAGCTTGGGAATTGTTGTAGAAGCTTCAGAGGATGCCGATGGAGCTAACTGAATTAAGATATTGAGTTGAAACAAGCTAGACATCAAAACACGATAGCTCAATTTTCTGGAAAATTTTGAGAGTGGAGCAGGGGTTTTCTGGCTCACAAGCTTGCGAAATGATTAGAATAAGGTCTCTATTTATTTGAGATGATGATGGACTTCTAAGAGGGATGGAATGATCCAGAATTCCATGTAATCGTGTGCACCCTCCAAGTGAGAAAAATGTGACTTCATGTGCCTCAAAACTCAGCCAAATGATGCGTTTTAGGAGTCAATTAACTTCAGGGAACTTTACTAATCATGTTTAGCTCCAAAATGCATGGTAATTTGTCATTTAAACATGTTTTAGTTGAGTTAAAAATTCTGATCATGGGGAAAACTTTAGTTCCAAGTAACCATGTTCAACTCAATGGGGCGTCTTGTACACGAGGCTTTTTGATTCCATTCTTTTTGTAATTGGTTAACATCATAAAAAAAATCACAGTGTGGCAAGAAAGGTTCCATTTGGATGCTTGAGAAAAAAATTTATGTCATGTTAACGTTGGCACAAAAATCTGGCAAACCAAACTTGAAATATTCTAAGTCCAAATGGCTAAAAATGACCTATAATGTATCAATGAATTCCTTGGCCTTCCAAGCACAATTTGACTTTAAACATTGAAGCAATCTTGTATAGGGTGTCACAAATGATATTGTTCAAAAATAATGAGCTCCATATGTTAAAAATTGAAGAATTTATGATTCTTGAAAGTTTAGAAAAAGTCACTTGAAAATAGGCAAAACTTCACTAAGTCCACAAATGACCTATAATATCTTCAAACTTTGAATGTTCCTCCAAGCATAATTGGCTCTTGACATATAAAGAGAAGTAGAATAATATATTGAGAAGAGTCATATTCAAAAAGAATCATTTGAAAATATTGAGAATTGAAGGAGTTGTGATCTTTTGAACTTTGACTTGAAATGTTGATTTTTTAGGTCAAACTTCCTTGAATCAACTCGTAAACTTGGACTTTCCTTGTAGTTCAAAGAACATGGATAATCATATGAATTAAAAATAATGTGTCCTTTAATGTTCTTTGATTAAATTGACCAAATCTTGAGATAACTTATTGATGAAGGCATGAAAATAAACACATGAACCTTTGACTTTTCTTGAGAAACAAGCTATTAAACCTTGAGATATCTTTGATCAAAATTAGATTTAATGATGCTTGAAGGGTAGACACTTTCTGCTTAAAGGTAGACACTCAAATGGATATAATATACACACTCTGTGGGGATAATAACACCATAGAGAGTGGGTAAAAACACCAAGAAATGTAAAAATGAACATGAATTTGTATGATGCGTGTATGAATGAATGTATGTATGCATGTGTAAGCTGACAAAACAAACACAAAGATAAACCGGAGACGACCAATCACCACAGTACAACCGGATACTCGGCTAAATCTCAACAATAGTGAAAGAAAAATTGCCAGGGATTTCAACTGGAGATAGTCAGGAGCCATCAAAAGAACAAAATTTAGCTACAAGGCTCATATCTCTGAAGAGAGAAGGATATTGTTTAGGGAGAAACCCACTGTTCCATCTTCTATTACCAATAATCTACTGAAGGAAAAATAGTATGAACTCCGTTAGGGAATGGAAATGTTTGTTAGGGAAATACAACAACCCAAATCTTCCTGACTCCTCTTGGGGATAAGAGAAAAATCCATATAACTCCGGTGGGGGAATGATGCAACACATACTTCCAAAACTCTAATTGGGGAAAAAGAGAAGTCCTCATAAAGTCTATTGCAGAAGGATGAAGACTTGTTGGGGAAAATGTAAAGCAAAGCTTTTCTGGGGATATCAACCTCCGAAAAGGATGGCATTTGCATTAACTCTGTTAAGGGATGGAAAGATGAATCTTCCAAAGACAATCTTTACAGCAATCTGCTATTGTATAATATGAAACTATTGATGATTACTAAGGAGAACCCTCTGTGGATTACCAATCTCAAGAGAAATAAGAATTTACATCATAACAACACATCAACCTACGGGAGATTTTAGAACTCAACACAGGGCGAGAGAAAACCCAATAGTTGATTGCTATCTCAATACTTATTAATGGGGAATATTGTTGAAAACACCACAAGAGGATAAAACCTGTCGGGGATTCTACAACATACATACTTGCTTGATTTCAACCTATCTAGAGAAGAAAATCACACTCGACTGGGGAAATCTAGATCAAGACTTAACTAGGGAACCCAAGTTTATGATTCAAACAGGGTGTTAAACCCGGTACTCAATTGGAGAACATTTGAATTAGCGCTTAGCTGGGAATACCACCAATAAGAACAAACTCTTCTTGGGAAGCATCGAGTTCCACACTTCGAGATCTTACCATTCCTTGAAGTAATTGTGGACATTCCTTTTAACATCCACAAATCAAAGGAAAACATTTTTGTAATTTTCAAAAAGATATCATTATTAATTACTTTTTGTTTCAAAAATTATGATAAAAAATAAATAAAATTTTGCAAACAGAAACAAATATAAGAATTGCAAACAAAGGAACAAATGCCAAAATTTTATTGATAGAATGATAGTCCACAAATGGCGTGACTCCATGGATCATTACAAAGTTGGAAAATGGTAAATACATGTAAAAGGTTACACTAAAATACAATGTCCATTATTCTCCCTAACATCTTTGAATTCCACTGTGCTTTACACTTCTGTCGATTTCCCTTTTGTCTTTTTCCATGATCCCTAACGTTTTCCTAGATTTCCCTTTCGGGTTTTCAATCTACCAGGGTGATTATTTCTGTTTATGTCTCTAACTTTTGCCTGGACCGCCCTTTCAGGTTTTCAGCCACCGAGACGCTCATTTTTTCATAAGCCTCCCTTTCGGGTTTTCAACTTAGCGAGCTGTTCTTTTATTTTTTTTGGTGAAGTATTTCTTGACTGCATCCGTATTCACAGGACGAGTGAACTCTTCACCATCCATAGTTGAAGAGTTAAGGCACCGCCAGAGAGGACTTTCTTAACAACATATGGGCTTTCATAATTAAGTGTACATACCAAATATATTTGATGCCGAGTTATGTAGACGGATAAGGTTAAGCTTGAGCTAGACTACAATAGCAAGAAAGGACGTGCAATGTAGAGAGCTAGGCAAGTATCATTTACAACCCGGGCCGGTTAGTGAGCCTGAATCCCATCAGCCGAATTCCTACGAGGCCAGGTACTATAACCCATCAACCCGGCACCGATGCCGGTCATGAACTCAATAAGTTCCACACCAACAGTTGTAACGGTGGCTGCGCATCAATGCAAACGTTACCTGATATTCAAAGCATGCATTCATGGAGACGAGTTACGACAATGATGGCCATGCAACGTCAGAAGGCCAAGAGACTTCTCTTAATGGCTTACCTTAAATGAAGATTGATAAAGGATATAATAGGGGCTCCCACATGAAGGTTAAACAAGACACATTCATCTTGAGACAACATACAACACTTGTATAGCTCTCAAATCCCCAAACATACTCAAACAGTATAGACAACATAGTCTTCTCTACCCTAAAGTAGAAGACTAGCAATTTTGGTGTTTCTAACCATTATTGGCTAGAACATTAGGAGTCCACTTGCCCCTAGAATCAGTGGTAAAAGACGAGATCTTTTTTAGCACGAGGTCGCCTTCTCTGAACACACGAGGTTGAACCTTCTTATCAAAATCTTTCTTCATTCTCTGTTGATATAACTGGCCATGACACAAGGCCGTCATTCTCTTTTCTTCAATCGAATTAAGCTGATTATACCTACTCTGACACCATTTAGCATCAGTTAGCTTAGCTTTCATCAAGACTCTCATTGAATAGATCTCAACCTCTACAGGGAGTACTGCTTCCATACCATATACTAGTGAGAAAGGGGTAGCCCCTGTTGAGGTGTGGACGGATATACGATACCCATGTAAAGCAAAAGGGAGCATCTCATGCCAGTCCTTATATATGACAACCATCTTTTGAATGATCTTCTTAATGTTCTTATTAGAAGCTTTAACAACCCCATTCATCTTTGGTCTATATGGAGAAGAATTATACTGCTCAATCTTGAACTCATCACCCAAATCTTTCATCATCTTGTTATTTAAGCTCGACCCCTTATCAGTGATAATCTTGCTAGGAACGCCATACCGACAGATAATTTGGTTCTTGTTAAACCTGACCACCACTTGCCTGGTTACATTAGCATATGACGCCGCTTCCACCCAGTTGGTAAAATAATCAATGGCCACTAAAATGAAACGGTGTCCGTTTGAAGCCTCATCATCATCATTTTTTCATTTTTCATTTCCCTATTTTTTTTTCATTTTTTCATTTCTTTTTCTCTTTTTTTTTTTCTTTTTTTTATTGCCCCATTTTTTTACGAACATTTTGGCTTAAGCGAGAGACGATGCTCCATAATATCGGTATCAAGACCTAGCATATCTTGATAGGACCAAGAAAATATATCCATATATTCTCTGAGAAACTCTACCAACCTTTTCTTAACATCTAAGTCGAGCAGTGCCCCAATCTTGACTTCTTTTCTATACTCTTTAGATCCCAAATTAATTACCTCCACCGACTCTTCGTGAGGCTGAATAGTCTTTTCCTCGTGTTCAAGCAACCGAGAAATCTCATATGGAATTTCCTCAACATCCTCTTCTTCAGCTTCAAACATAGGGAATTCAAAGTTGGGAGAGGGCTTAGGGACATTGTTTTCAATGGGTTTAACAATCAATCTGCACAATGATATGCTTGAATTTAGGAAACAAATAGATGTGCAAGAATCATGCAGATATTGAAATTATTATTATTTTTTGGTTTTTTAGGTTACCATTTTCCAGAAAAAAGAAAAAAGAAAAAAAGAACACATGGATAAGCAAAATAACATTTTATTTATGATAATAAAGTTTGAAACAAAGCCCTCACAAATTCACTTTCACCTTGGGCAAAGTGAAAGGATTTCTGAAAAACATAAAAACAAATTACTTTGAGAGTGAACAATAGTAGGAACGTCGACAGTTGTCCAATCTGGCAGACCACTCAGTGAGTCAAGAAGTTCGACATGTCATCTTCTGAGTCATCTTTAATGATTGTGGCAGCAGTTTGGTCTCCAGAGTGGATGAACCCAGCATTGTGAAAAATATCTTGGTAGCGCTTCAATTGCCTTCTAGTTGTTCTAAGAGAGAAACCCAGACTGACTCTATTCTTGTTTTCAGCAAGTTTAATAACTCTGCCCCAACCCACAGACTGGCCTTTCTCAACAACCTGTTGTGCATCTTTCATAGAAGAAATGGATGCCTCATTCTTCTTCTCAATATTGTTAACAATGGATAGGGCTTGGAACAGAGTTCCCACAACCTCTTCAGCGTCAATATATGAGAAAGATGACAAATGGCTTACCCGCATAGCCTGTTCTCCTCCTACCACAACAAGTTACCCATTCTTCACAAATTTCAGCTTTTGGTGGAGTGTCGAAGTGACAGCTCCAGCCTCATGGATCCATGGTGTGCCCAACAAACAACTGTACGCATGATGAATATCCATAACTTGAAAGGTAATCATAAAATATTCAGGCCTATTTTCATAGGGATATCAACTTCTCCTATTACCGTTTTCCTTGAATCATCTAAAGCTTTAACAACCACACCACTGAACCTCATAGGAGTACCTTGATATGACAATTTTGACAAGGTAGATTTTGGCATCACATTAAGAGACGAAGCAGTTTCAACCAACACATTAGATAAAGCGTCCTCTTGACAATTCATAAAAATATGGAAAGCCGTTATGATTCCTCCCTTCTTCCGGAAATTCCTTGTCACTGAAGCTTATGTTATTACAAGCAATAATATTACAAACAATACCTTCGAATTGATCAACAGTCACATTATAATCCACATATGCTTGTTCCAGTACTTTTCCTAGAGCTTTCCTATGAACCTCAGAGTTCATTAACTAGGACAATACATAAATCTTAGAGGGGTTTACAACAACTGATCCACAATTTTATACTCACTCTTCTTAATCAATTTCAATATTTCATCATCAGCATCTTGACTAGTACCACTAGACTGGCCACCAACAAATCTAGATTCGAATTGTACCACGGGCGTCTCAAACACAATCGACTTGTTAACAGGGATATTCTCATCCTTCTTAGGAGGTGCACCAGCAAATACTCGACCGCTCCGGGTCACCCTGCTAACGTTAGCAATATTCACAACAGAGAAAATAGAGGGAATAAGCACCTTTTTTCCATCCTCCAGCATTGTAGTATTGTATCGATACGATACAACATTATCAGATTCATAAGACACATGACCAAGTAAACAAATCACCAACGAAGTAACAGATAACTTCCGGCTATTGTAAGAAATTTCAATAGGTTCAGGAGTATTAAAGTGAGGGACAATAACATTCACCTCGTGATCAACATGATTACTTGGACGAGTAATCTGAATCAACCTTTGATCTAGCATTTCTTGAAGGTCTCTTTTTACAACAGAATAACCCCTAGGGTTTCGGGAACAAATACGACACGCAACATGATCATGCTCGTAATAGCTCAAACTACATAAACTAGCATGCATATCCACTAGAGAACCTCTAATCAAATTCACATAAAAAATACAATAAGTACCAGGGCAACCTTCCACCATATTTACACTAGCATTTCCATGCTTGGGCAAAGGATTCGCTTGAACATTAGGCCCAAGATCTTTAAATGACAGGATTCCACTTCGGATGAGTCTCTGAACCTCAGCTTTCAAAGTAAAATAATTTTCAATATAATATCTGGGTGCCCTTTGATGATAGGCACAAGAATGTTCAGCTTTGTACCACTTTAGGAATAGCTAGTGGGTCTCTGGGCTGCACAAGGTTCTTCTGTATCAAGGAAGGGTAAACTCAACATAAGACATCAGAGTAGGATCAAACTTATTTTTCCTTTGTGGACGATTCCGTGGATTATTTTGATGTGTTCTTTGTTGGAATTATGGTTGATATATTGAAGTAGCTTGAGAGGTTGGAGCAGTGTTGATGACAGGTGTAAGAGAAGCTACTTGTTGCTGATGATGATGATTGTTATTATTTCTTCCCATGTGTCTTCTGGACCTCTCTTGGGAAATGGCATTGGTTTCTCCATCCTTTTTTTAGAAAACCCAGTATTATACTTCTTTGCACTTCCAACATAATTTCCTTCCTTGGTCAAACTTCCTTCACGGACCCCCCATCTAAACGCATACCCATATTTACCATTTCGGTAAAATTGCTGGGCGCACTGGCTACCATTCACTCATAGTAAAATGAACTCAAAGTCCTCAGAAAAATCATAGTCATCTCCTTTTCTTCCAGCAGAGGAGTGATCTGCGCATCAATCTCATGCCACCTTTGGGCGTATTCCTTAAAGGTTTCCTTCTCTTTTTGTGACATAGCGTGGAGCTAATCACTGTCCGACACCATATCCAAGTTGTACTTATATTGACGAATGAAAGCTTCTCCCAGATCATTAAAAGTACAGATTTAAGTGCTATCTAAACCCATATACCATTTCAATGCAGCACCAGTGAGACTATCTTGGAAGTACTGAATTAACAGCTGATGTTTGTCAGTGTGAGCGGACATCTTTCTAGCATACATGACCAGATGACTTTATGGGCAAGTGTTACCTTTATACTTTTCGAAATCAGGAACTTTGAACTTGGCGGGAATCTTCACATTTGGGACAAGACATAGATCATGAGCATTATTTCTGAACAACTCCTTCCTCTTAAAGCTTTGATCTCTTTTTGCATTTCTTGAAATTGATCTTGAAATTCATCCATTCGCTCGTAAACGCCCAAGCTTTCACTTGGCTCAACATGGAAGATAGGTTCATCAGTCTGTGGGATAGTATGCACCACAGGTGGAGGAATTGACATCACAGGTTGAACAGTGGGAATTTCAATAATAGGCTTGTATCCCTCAGGGATAAAGTTCAAGGGCACGCACTAGGGAAAAGTAGGAGGCATAGAATATGACGGAACACTAATAGGAGCCACAAAAATTGGCACATAAACATCTTCAGAAATTAGAGTTGGTTGAGGCTAAGTTGCACGAGGAGTAGGAGCACGAGGAGACTGATTTTGTAGAGAATCCAGAGACTCTACCAGAGCATTAAGCTTCTCCATACCAGCACGAAAATTTGTAACCTCTTCACGAAGTTCACAATTCTCTTGTTCTAAGTGATCCACCATCTTTCTTTGAGAATTAGCACGAGTGTTGTATTGGTGCGACAACTTGACTTTTGAGAATACCAAGAGAAAAGCAAAAAGACAAATCCTCTAACAAAACATTATTAGGCTTACCCTTCAAAGTATATCCAAGCTGATGCCTTGCTAAACTCGAGTTGTAGTTAATTCCACCTTGTGTACCAAGAAGAGGTACATTGGAGAATTCCCCACAACTATCAATAATCTTGACACCATCAAACACAGAAGAATACCAAGTAATATCAGCATTGGTAAGGGACATGATCCTCTGAGACCACCTTAAACAACCCTTGTTTTCCTTGAAAGCAAATGACTATGGCAAGTGCAAAATAAACCACTTGTATAGCAAAGGTGCATAGCAAACAATGGTACCATTTCCCTTAGAAGTCCTATGGTGGATGGAGAAATAAGTATCGCCAAGTAAAGTCGGAACTAAATTTCTAATCAAGAAGATTCTAATAGCGTTAACATCAACAAAATTGGTAATGTTAGGGAACAAGACAATCCCATAGATGAGTCAAGCCAGAATAGCCTCAAATGCCATCATACTACTAGCACTAGGAAAAGTAGAAACTCTCTTAATCAGGAACTTAAAAGTCAACCCTTGAATGCCTCCCTTAACAGTAAGATTGGCGTCTATATCACATTTCCTAAAATGGATGACTGCAACAATAACATGGGACTTGGGAATCTCCTCCAAACCAGTAAAAGTAACTCTATCAAAAACTAGTATACCCACAAGATAAGCATACTCCTCCAAGGTAAGTAACAGTTGATAATTTGGAAAGGTAAAACATTGGTAGATAGGATCATAAAATTGCACAAGAGTATTAAGAATTTCATCTTCAACACTGGTAGAAAGAACAGACAAAAGTCTTCCATGACGATATTTGAAGTCCATAGGATCAGTCACAAAGGATGCTAGCTTTCTCAAATATTTAAGATCAGGAGCTTTGAAAAAATAGTTCTGAGTGTTTCTCCTTCCAATGTCCCTAATTTCAATATCTGCGATGTTTGCAAATACAATCTCCAAGTTCCTTGAAAATTGATTGAAACAAGATATTCATTAATGCATGAGTGCATGATTATGCAACAACCACAAACAATATCACAAACATGGTTCAAGGGTTCGGAGTCATGAGCATGAAGCCAAGGGTTAGAACCACCCACAAGGTATGTACTAGGGGTAAAAAATCACCTACACATGGTTCTACAAAGTTTCCCAGAGTCGTGATTCCATCTTTTTGATATTACCAGCTTAAACGGCTACTCATCAGCGAACAATATTCTCAGGAGAAACTCGTCTGAGTGTAGTATCACGTAACAACTAATTCAAGTATACACCTGAATAGTCACCGAACTACGTTCTAATAAGGCCAAGATGGATTAAAGGGTTCTAAGGTCCTCAGCTTCTCGGGCTCTCAGGTTAAAAGTAAAATGCCTTCACAACCACTTGTTCAGTATATTTACCCTCAAGGAGGCCTCCACTGAGTGGGGGATCTCAAGTCATCTTATTAAGGATTAACTCCACGTAAGCCAAACATGATTATACAACTCTCCTATCATAAGTGCTCTCAAATCCGGGTATATGACTTATCTCACCACTCAGAGATCACCAAGCACCAGACAAACAAAACAGCAAACAATAAATATAATACAAATACTGATAAACAAAGATAGGCTTAACCCACTAGGGGAAATTCCCTAGTACAGCCGCCACTTTTCTGTAGCATGAAAATTTGAGATTAAGTTATTGATTAACTTAACTCGCAAAACAAGAGTCGCCACCGCACTTTTATTTTTTCAAAGAAAGGAAAAAGAGCAAACAAAACCTAAAGAAGTTTTAAAACAAAAGTAATAAAAACAGAGACAAGGGTAAGGGGGTTGGTTACACAAAAGAAAGGTATTAGCACCCAAAACGTTTATAGTACTCTATAGGAACCTCTTGAAAATCTAGTGTTTGGCTTAAAAAGGTGTTGTTTGTAAAAGATTGGTTAGGTGAGAAGAGAAGTATTTTTTTAATAATTTTGTGTTTGACAAGACTTCCTGAGCGTCGTGCCTACGTACCCACAAAGTGCAATGGAGGATCAAAACCTCGTAGTTCGTGGTAAAAATAACAAAAAGAGATTTGTTGTAATTGATTTTAAATGGGAAGACATGCTTTCATTTTACGGAGAAAACTTCAAATGATCACCCACAAGTGTATGGCAATGGACCTTTGCATCACTATTGAGAAGGGCTTCAACTTTGATAAAATCAAGAAGTATGCCACTAGCTCTCTCAAGTGGAAAAGAATCAACACTAATCATAACTATGCAGATAAGAGAATTACATCTCAACTATGAAAATGACTCATGTCTAAACCTTATGAAAAATTTTAAAAGCAAAAACTGCACAAAAGGCATAAAATGGTTTGAATGAGTTGTGCATTTTTTATCTCTTATGAAAATGGTCTTGATATGCTTAAGATTAATTAGCATTTATTAAGAAAATGAGTTTGAAAATGCACTTGACAAAGTCAAGGTTTATTAAGAAAGTGGTTCTAGTTTGAAAAAAAAAAGAAGGTTTTGAAAAAGGGAGAAGGTTTTGAAAATTTAAGAAAGGGGAGGAGATGAAGAGGTTATCCTAAAGCATAAAATAAAAGCTAAGGAAGGAAAGATCTAACCAAGATACCAAACCATCCCATCCTTTGGATTCAAGCAACAAGATAAGCAAAAAGATGAGTAGAGAAACAACCAAAACATCAGATGAAAACCAATTTTCCAAGCCAAGTCTTCATAAGAGGTCAACTTAAGGTCAAGGTACCAGATGAGTTCCAAGGTCTTAAGTCACAACTCCAAAGCATAGGGCAAAGAACTAAATTTTAAGTCCAAAACTCCAAATCCATGCAAGGGATAGTCACCAAATAGTCCAAGGAGCTAAAGAGTCTTTTAATGGTTTAAGCCTTTATTAATGTCTTATGGAAAAGAAAAAGAAAGTCCACGTGGATAAAGAGAAAAAGGCATAAACATAAACAAAATTAAAATATGATATGAAATGATAAGCATAAAATAAAGAGCATAAAGATAAAAGTGCATAAAAATAAATGGCATAAAGTAAAAGTTAGCACAATTAAAGTTAGTGTTAGTGTTAGAATTAATGAAGAAGGCATTTTCTCATTTAAAGTAGATTACTCAACTAATCAACCTAACAAGTATGAGAACTTTGCATCATCCTTTGAGAATGGCTCCAACTTGGATAAAATCAACAAGTATGCCACTAGCTCTCACTTAGGTGGAAAAGAATCAACACACTATGGAGATATGAGAATTACATATAAACTAAAAATGGCTCATATCTAGAGTTAGACTAAATAATCACTTTCCAATTAGGGAAAAATTTAGCGCTATGTTAAGCAATCGTAGCACAATCTATAATGAAGGTCATACTATGGGAGGCCAGTCAATAAAAATTTATGTACCATACATGTTAGAGATATGATAGAGACCATACTCCTAAAACATGTAGCACAACTCAAAACAAGGTTGATCAAGACTTTAGTCAAGGAAAGAGGGATCCATTATATCAATCAACCTTTCATGATACTTAGGACAAACTTATGCAATAATATGAATTAAAATGCATCAAAATGATTTTTAAAATTAATTTTAAAATGAAAACAACGATGAAAATGTAAACGATGCTTCAAATCAAATCACAAATGGTGAAGAAAATTCATGCAAGTCAGAAACAAGTCAAGAATGATATATAACATTTTTGAGAATTTTAAAATGCATAAAACTATTTTAAAACTATTTAAAATGGTTCAAAAATGAGAAAAATCATAAAAAATAGGAAATGATGAAAATAGAATATGAAAAATATAAAATCAGAAAGAGAAAAATAAAAGAGAATTTCAGAAGTTATTTTGGGATTTTTTGGAGTTAAGATGAATTTTCTATGGATTTTTGAAGTTAAATGCAATTTAAAATAAATATCAGAAAAAGAAAATAAAAGGAAAAAAGGAGGAGCGTAGGATCTAACTTCATTAATTGATTTGGCATATCCAACGCTCCTCAGATGATGGTTCACAGTGGAAAATAACAAAGAAAATACGCTGGATCACATTTGAAATAAACCAATCAAAACCTAACATTCTGCCAATGTGGATAACACTCATCATTGTAACCGTCTCATCAAGGCGAACTCAACTACATGCTTCACTTTCATTGATTGAAAGAGAGCAGAGAGAATTTTGAGAAAAATCAGAAGAACACACGAACACTAAAACAAAAATTAAATGATGAACACAATAAATCAACACCAACTAGGTTAGAGGAAACAACCATAAGGCAAATGACTACATTGTGGTAACCTGTTTGATTAAAAATGGAGCCTCAAACTACCTTGTCTAAAAATGATCGGAGGAGCTCTGAAACTGGATTTGGTTGGACAGATTCATGGACTCTTAAAGCTTGGGAATTGTTGCAGAAGCTTCAGAGGATGCCGATGGAGCTAAATGAATCATGAAATTGAGTTGAAACAAGCTAGAAATCAAAACACGATAGCTCAATTTTCTAGGAAAATTTGAGAGTGGAGAAGGGGTTTTCTGGCTATCAGAAGCTTGAGAAATGATTGGAATACGGTCTCTATTTATATGAGATGATGCTGGACTTCTAAGGGGGTGGAATGATCCAGAATTCAGTGTAATCATGTGCACCCTCCAAGTTAGAAAAGTGTGACTCCATGTGCCTCAAAACTCAGCCAAATGATGCGTTTTAGGAGTCAATTAACTTCAGATAACTTCACTAATCATGTTTAGCTCCAAAATGCATGGTAATTTGGCAAGTAGACATGTTTTGGCTGAGGTAAAAATTCTGATCATGGGGAAAACTTCAGTTCCAAGTAACCATGTTCAACTCAATGGGGTGTCTTGTACACGAGGCTTTTTTATTCCATTCTTTTTGTAATTGGTTAACATCATATAAAAGATCACAATGTGGCCAGAAAGGTTCCATTTGGATGCTTGAGAAAAAAGTTATGTCATGTTGAAGTTGGCAAAAAAATCTTGCAAACCAAACTTGAAATATTCAAAGTCCAAATAGCTGAAAATGATCTATAATGTATAAATGAACCCTATGGCCTTCAAAGCACTATTTGACTTTGACCATTGAAGCAATCTTGTAGAGGGTATCACAAATGATATTGTGAAAAAAGAATGAGTTCCATATGTTAAAACTTGAAGAAGTAATGATTCTTGAAAGTTGTGAAAAAAGTCACTTGAAAATAGGGCAAAATTTCATTAAGTCCACAAATGACCTATAATGTCTTCAAACTTTGAATGATCCTCCAAGCATAATTGGCTCTTTTCATGTAAAGAGAAGTTGAATAAGATATTGAGAAGATACATATTCAAAAAGAAGCATTCAAAAATATTGAGAATAGAAGGAGTTGTGATATTTTGAACTTTGACTTGAAATGTTGACTTTTTAGGTCAAACTTCCTTGAATCAATTTGTAAACTTGGACTTTCCTTGCATTTCAAAGAACATAGATAATCATATGAACTGAAAATAATGTTTCATTGAATGTCCTTTGATTAAATTGACCAAATCTTGAGGTAACTTGTTGATGAAGACATGGAAATAAACACATGAACCTTTGACTTTTCTTGAGAGACAAGCTACCAAACCTTGAGATATCTTTGATCAAAATGAGATTTAATGATGCTTGAAACCTTGTACTTTGTTATTAGAAGCCATGGTTTGATGAGATATCCCTTGGGAATTAATGGTTTACCACACTTTAACCTTGAGGGAGCAAAACCCTAGCTGATGAATCATGCTTGGTGTTCTTTATATAGCACCCTACCTGCAAAGAAACAAAAGGATACAAGACATATTTTTTGATATTTTGATTAGTAGTTAGTGACATATAAAGCATATAAACACAAAGGAAAAATATACATAGAAAAGTGCTTGGTGATCTCTGCAAAGCCAAACCCAAGGATGAGATGGCTAAAGGAGAACCAAGTTTGTGATCATGATGCATTATGAAGATGCAAATGAGGTGGGATCTTAGGGTTAAAAAATTAGGGTATGATAGTCCCTTTACTAGGGATACTGATGTTGGCCCCTAATGTTGACTTATTTCATGATCAAGTGTTACAAAACCCCGATTTATCTATGAAAAGTAAAGAAACACCTGTTTAGGCTTTGCTTGCTTGTATATATCAAAAAAATATGAAAAGAAATGGAAAATCACGAATCAACACAAAGAAAACAGGAAAAATCAAAACCCTTAAAAACAAGGATTGTTAGACAATAGGCTTTAATCTAGAGGGGGTGGATAGATCTCAAGTTAAAAAGTTTTGGCAAAAACTGATTTGAAAAGTTTTATGGTACATCGGAAACAACCCGAATCGAATCGTCTAACTGAATCTCTATCGAAAAGCTCGAATATGCGTAAAGCTACAAAAACGAATGATAATGAACACAAAATTTTCAACAAATATTAATCAAAACCCATTGAATGCAAATATATACGTAAAGGTTATTCCCAATGATCAAAACACACAAAAACACAATAAGGCAATTTATCAAACACTTTGTGTGCAATTTATATCGTTTAGAAATTTTCTTGGTTTTGTTGATCTTAAAATTCAATCACAATCAAACGAATTATGATTACACCAACAAAACCTATTTCAAAATGTAATAAAAAATAGTTCCCAAACAAATTAATAAAAAAACAATGAATTCAATAATTTTCTAACACAAATTTAAAAAAGAGAGAGAGAGAGAGATAGAGAGAGAGAAAGACAAAGAGAGAGAGAGAGAGAGAGAAAGAGTACACAAGGATTTGTTTTGGAAGTTCCCCAATCGGCCTCACTATGGGTAAGTCTGCCCTCAATTAGAATTCGAATTGAGATAATTGCAATTAACCTTACTTTGCAAAAGTATGAACACGAGAGATGTAGCAATCCAACCCAAAAAAACCCTAGGTTTGATGTTGACTATATCACCTCCAAAATCCTTGATCAAAGATTGATCAAGTAACCAACAATGCCGCTTCAATTCACCTGCTCTTGCTTCTACCTTGCAAGACTCTCTTTGTCTCAAGGTTTTAACTCGGTCTAATTAATCCCAATAACACACTTGTTGAAACCCAAGATTTACCAGCACGATCCATTGTCTCACGCTACTCCCTTTCAAGGCACCCCTTGTCCCAAGGCTTTCACTCGATCGGTTCCAAATTGCGTAATCTTGTCTAAAACATTTAAATCCCTTAACGATCTTGAAGGAAAAACTCAGCTCGGTTTTATTATTTGAAATCCTCAAAGTTCTCAACCCAATATCAATGGTACAACAACCTAATTGGACGTTATCAACTCTAATCTAGATGGTCACCCAATCAAAGATTATGTGTAGTTTGATTGTGCGTATGCATAGAAGAGAGGTTGAAGATGATGAGAATGTTTTGAAATCTCGATTTTGTATAGGTTTACTCTAGAACCTTACTAGAAATGATGCATGTATCAAGTACTTATATGTATGCAAGTTTAGAGACAAAAGGAATGCAAAAGAATGGAGAAAATTATGAATTTTGGAAAAATGCATCGTATGAGTTGACCTATAAAAGTTATGAGTCAACCTATGAAGGTCTTGTGTTGATCTGGGACTGTCATGTGTCGACCTATAGGAGTCAGCACATGGAAAAAAGCCTGCATAATTTTATACTGCAGCGTATATGCCGACCTATAGGAGTCAGCACATGCCACAGGCTTTAAGAATGACTTGCATGTGCTGACACTTAACTCGTATGTGCGGATACATAACCTGTATGTACTGACACATAACTCGTATGTGCTGACACATAACTCGTATGTGCTGATACATAACCTGTATGTGCTGACACATAACTCTATTTTTCACATAAACACTTGTTTTTAATGCCTGACACCTTTTCTAAAGCATTTCCAAATGCAATATCCAAATGCATGAACCTTTTTATGCTTCCTAATGTTAAGATTCACATTATGACTCAGAGGATATCTTCCAATATACATAAACGCTTATCATACCATAAATTTTAACCACAAGATTTCACATCATTGAGCAAATCATCACCACAATATGGACGTACATTCATGCCTCATCAATCCTCTCAAAGATTGTTGAGCATTCACCTCAATCAAGAATTAGGGTTTTGGACCCTCTCAAAGTACTCAGACAAAGGATCAATCAAGAATGGACATGATCCTCAACTTTTCAAACCTCTAAAACATCCATGAAGAATCAAGAGGTCACCCACATCAAGAATCAAGCATAAAAATGCAACATTCTAAGTTGATCAAGCCTCAATATCACCAGTGTCACCAAATTAGGGTTTTGGTCGACCAAGGCCTCCAGAGGGAAATTTTCATCTGGGCATGAGCCATTACTTCAAAACATGATCCAAGAAGCTCAAGGGGACCTTGTGGATCCAATCATAAGTTCAAAATAGCCTCAGGGGATGCATTCATCAAAAATCAGGAATTAGGGTTTCTTGGCCTAATTCACCCCTAAGTTGACTTTTGGTACAAAACATGACCCAAGACCTCAAGAAATGTTTTGAAGGCCTCAAATATCTTTTATTGATCCAATCACAAGTTAAAATTAACACAAAGAACTTGGTTCAAATTCATCTGGACGACAGACTAGGGTTTCTGAGAAAAAAGTCAACCCTACCTTTGACTTTTGACCAAGACATCATCTCAAACCTTGGGAAATGATTCAAGACACTTTAAAACACCTATGGAATCCATCCATTAGGTTTGAATTAGGTCAATAACTTGATTTCATAGAGAATCACAAAGTTTGAAATTCATTTGACAAAAAGTCAATTGTGCCCAAAAACCCAGTTTGACTTTTGAGATTTCTTGACAAACATGGTTCCCTTAAGTAAAAAACAATGTTAATTCATGGTTTGGATCATCATCCATCAAGAAAAATCAAGAAAACTGAGGTTACTTGCAAAAGGGGTAATCTTAAGAAACTTAAAATTTCTCTAAGTTATGAAAAAAGGGTGATTTTTCCCAACTTTGCAATGTCATAACTCCCAAACCACAAAGCCATTTTCTTCCATCCAAAGCTCAAATGAAAGCTCTCCTTACACACTACAAAAGTGTCATAGTTCTCCATGAGCCAAAAAAGCTTGGATTTTGAGTTATAGAGCCATGAAGTTAGGGTTTCAAAACTTTTGAACTTGGACACTTAGTGAAATTTTTGGACAGAATCTGTTTTGTATTTTTACCAACTTTCAGGCTATTTTTTCATTATGATCCAAGATGAATTAAGACCAAAGTTAAACATCAAAGTTGAAGTATGATATAGGGGCTTTCTAAAAAGTACAAGAGCCTCCCATGATTCAACTTGAGCAAGGAGTTATAAGCTTCCCAAAATGGCATTTTTTACCCTGCCTACACAACAACATTGGTACATTACTTGTATCCCACAATTTCTTGAGCCAATTTTAGACACTTGCATCATTGTATTTCTGTCCAATATCATCATGAATGATGGAAAATCTGAGTATAAGACCACCAAGTCAAAAATCTTATCCTTTAGGCATGTGGCATTCAAGATTCATTTCCAAAAACTTCAACTTTGTCATGAAGCATTGAATGGATGCATAGAGTTGGCATGTATCAGTTCATAACATTACAAATGAGTCAAGATTAGTCCAAGAATCAGAAGACCATAGGCCTGCAAGATTGACTCAAGTCAATGGCTAGAGGAGACTTTGGCTACATGACAATTTCCTTGGGATAATAGGGTGATCCAGCCCCCAATCATTATTCCTTGCAAAACAAACTTCCTCTACTATAAATAGAGGTCATATGTGACTGATCAAACCACCCCAAAACATCAGAATTCATGTTTTCTAGCAAATCACCTTTCAAAACCAAAATTTCCTTCTTTGGCAAGTAACATGCGAATTTTCAAATAGAGAAGGATTCCACCACAACCAATGATCCTAACACCACACATACATCATATAGAAACTATCCAAACACTTCTCCATCGTCTGTAACCTCAGAATCACAAAGCTCAAAATCCAACTTAGGCCTATTTGCAGTTGAGGTACAACAATAAGTTCCCGGTGTTTCCAATCAATTCCAAGAATCTCAACACACTACTTGAGGTCCAAGGAAGCTGTCCAAATCACCAAAACACTTCTGTAACACCTACAACTGAGGATTCGATTTCCTCTTGCAAAGGTAAGCCTGGAACTCTCAAACTCTATGATCCATGCATCCTAAATGTGTTTTCAAGTTACAAACATGTTTTTGTACTTGTATAGAGTGTTTCCCCTCAATCAATTGCTTTGTAGCTATCGTGTATAGGATTACATAGTGTTCTTGCAAAAATTAGGGTTCATGTGTTCATCACTTGATTTCTGACTCCACACTTAAAATAAATGCAATTAATTGGTACCATTGGAATCCACTTGCCGCCTGAGAAAGCTTTCTTGACCACATAGGGACCGTCATAATTCGGAGTCCACTTGCCCCGGGAATTAGTGAGAAATGACTGTATCTTTTTGAGCACGAGGTCTCATTTCCTGAAGACGCGAGGTCGGACCTTTTTGTCGAACGCCTTCTTCATCCTTTGCTGATACAACTGACCATGGCATAGTGTCGTGATTCTCTTTTCTTCGATCAGATTCATTTCATCGTGCCGACTTTGACACCATTCAGCTTCTGTAAGCTTATCTTCCATCAATACCCGGATTGATGGGATCTCTACTTCGATGGGGAGCACTGCTTCCATGCCATATACTAGAGAGAAATGGGTTTCCCCTATTGAAGTGCGGACAGATGTGCGATAACCGTGAAGAGAAAAAGGCAGCATTTCGTGCCAGTCTTTGTAGGTTACAACCATCTTCTGAACAATCTTCTTGATGTTCTTGTTAGCTGCTTCTACTGCCCCGTTCATCTTGGGTAGGTAGGGAGATGAGTTATGGTGTTCGATCTTGAACTCTGTGCACAACTCTTTCATCATCTTATTGTTCAAGTTAGATCCATTATCTGTAATGATCTGGCTCGGAACACCATATCGGCAGATGATATTGCTTTTGATAAATCGGACCACCATTTGTCGAGTTACATTAGCGTATGACGCTGCTTCGACCCACTTGGTGAAGTAATCAATGGCTACCAGGATGAACCGATGTCCGTTCGAAGCCTTGGGTTCAATCACACCGATCATGTGGATTCCCCAAATAGAAAAAGGCCATGGGGAAGAAAGAACTTTGAGATGTGTAGGCGGTACATGAATTTTGTCTGAGTATATCTGACACTTGTGACATCTCCTCATGTACTTGTAGCAGTCAGATTCCATTGTCAACCAATAGTACCCTGCTCTTAGAATTTTTCTCGCCATTGTATGTCCGTTGGCATGAGTGCCAAATGACCCTTCGTGAATTTCTTTTATCAGCATGTCTGCTTATGGTCTGTCTACGCATCGGAGCAAGACCATGTCAAAGTTCCTCTTATAGAGTGCATCACCGCTCAGGAAGAAACTGCCTGCTAGCCTTCTGAGGGTTTTTCTATCTTTCTTGGATACCCCAGGTGGGTACTCTTGTTTTTGTAGGAAGTATTTGATATCATGATACCAAGGTTTGTCGTCTATGACTGCTTCAATCGTGAAGATGTAAGCAGGCCGTTCAAGGCGCATTTTGTCAATCTTAGGTAAGTCGTTCCATTGACCTACACTAATCATGGAAGAGAGAGTGGCTAATGCATCAGCCATGTGATTCTCCTCACGGGGGATATGATGAAACTCGAGTCTGTTGAAGAAGGGTAACAACCTTCTTGCGTAATCTTTGTAAGGAATCAATCCTGATTGGTATGTGTTCCAATCTCCTTTGATCTGATTGATAACCAAAGCTGAGTCGCCATATACATCCAAGTTCTTAATCCTTAAGTCGATCGCTTCTTCGAGAGCCATAATACATGCTTCGTATTCGGCCTCGTTATTTGTGCACTTGAATGTAAGTATGGCGGTGAAAGGAATGTGGGTACCCTGAGGTGTTATGATAATTGCCCCATTTTCGTTGCCGTAATGATTGACAGCTCTGTCAAAGATAAGTCCCCATTGGGAATCTAGTTCTGGCCCTTCATTGGGTAGTGGTTCATCGCAATCTTTCATTTTTATATACAAGACATCTTGGTCTGGGAATTCAAACCCGATTGATTCCTAATCGTCAATCGGTTGATGAGCCAAATGATTGGCTAAAATACTCCCTTTAACGGCTTTTTGAGCGTGGTATTCGATGTCGTATTCTGATAACAACATCTGCCAACGGGCAATCCTTCCCGTGAGAGCAGGTTTTTCAAAGACATACTTGATTAGATCCATTTCCGAGATTAACCAAGTAGTGTGACGAATCATGTACTGGCGAAGACGTTTGGCTTCCCACGCCAAAGCGCAATAAGTTTTCTCGAGCATAGTGTACTGAGTCTCGCAGTCGGTGAATTTCTTGCTCAAATAGTAGATGACAGACTCTTTCTTTTTGGTTTCGTCTTGTTGGCCAAGTACACAGCCCATGGAGTCTTCCAAGACTGTTAAGTATATGATCAGTAGTCTTCCTTCCAGTGGAGGTGATAAAATTGGTGGGTTCAACAGATATTCCTTAATACTGTCAAAGGCGGTTTGACAGTCCTCTGTCCAAACACAATCCTAATTCTTTTTGAGTAATTTGAAAATCGGCGCACATGTCGCGGTCATGAGGAATATGAATCTGGAGATGTAGTTCAAATGTCCCAGGAATCCCCTGACTTGTTTTTCAGTTTTCGGAGAAGGCATTTCTTGAATGGCCTTGACCTTGTCAGGATCAACCTTAATTCCTTTCTGGCTGACGATGATCCCTAAGAGTTTCCCCGAACGGACACCGAATGTGCACTTATTGGGATTCAAGCGGAGTTTGTACTTTCACAAACGCTCGAATAGTTTTGACAGGTGGGTCACATGCTCCTCCTCTGTTTTAGATTTATCAATCATATCATCGTCATATACCTCGATTTCCTTGTGTATCATGTTATGAAACAGAGTAGTCATGGCCCTTTGATAGGTTGCCCAGATGTTCTATAAACCGAACGACATTACCTTGTAACAAAAGGTCCCCCATGGGGTAATGAACGAAGTTTTCTCCATGTCTTTCGGCGCCATTTTTATCTGATTATAGCCCGAGAATCCATCCATGAAGGAGAAGACTTTGAACATTGTTGCACTATCTACCAACATGTCTATGTGTGGTAAGGGAAAGTCGTCCTTTGGACTTGCCTTGTTCAGATCTCTGTAGTCGACACACATTCTGACTTTTCGGTCCTTTCTCGGAACTGGTACGATGTTGGCTAACCATTGAGGATATTCTGACGTAGCGAGGAAACCCGGGTCAATCTGTTTCTGTACCTCCTCTTTGATTTTGATGGCCATGTCCGGGTGAGTCCGTCTCAACCTTTGTTTTACTGGCGGACATTCCGATCTTAACGGTAGATGATGTTCCACGATGCTGGTATCCAACCCTGGCATGTCCTGATAGGACCAAGCAAACACATCGGGAAATTCTCTGAGAAGTTTTGTCAAACTTTCTTTGACAGTTGGGCTGAGCATTGCCCCAATCTTGACTTCTTTTCTCTCTTCTTCCAACCCTAAGTTGACTGTTTCCAGCAACTCTTTGTGAGGCTCATTGGACCTTTCCTCCTGTCTGAGTAGTCGGGAGATCTCCTCTGGAATTTCGTCGTCATTTTCTTCTTCAACCCCAAATACCGGGAATTCAAAGTTGGGAGAAGGTGTAACACCCCCAATCTCTACCCCCAAAAATAAATAAAGCAATAAAATAAATTCATCAGAGTATAATTAAACATTCACGGCATAGACCGAGGGGTCACATCAATTGAAACAATATACACATAACCCTGCTCATAAAGATATGTAACAATCAGGTAGCAATTAACAGAGGAACTTAGTTCCTACTACCCACAATCCAGATACAAAATAAAAGCGGAAAAATCTGTACTGAATCTCATATATATATCATGAAAAGTTTGTCTGTCAATTACAATCATACATGTACAATCCAAAAGAAACATATACATATACACATAGATCACCAACGGTCTCCCTAACTACCCGGTGCCACATATCAGAGCCGACCGACAAAAGAATGAAGACCTAAGCTTCACAAAAAGACCTCCAGCAAATCTAATCTGCAATGCGTCATAGAGCATTATAAAACAACAGAAGGGTGAGAAAAACAATCATAATATAATTGCATATAATTATATAATAACACAGAAATACACATGTAATATATTCTCACCACAACTACACCACAATCGATTACAAAACAACACCCTGCATATCTCATATATCCATCACCAATGCATATCAATCATGCACAATACAATTATCACCAACACATGTATATATATATATCAACTCATCAATTACATTCACAATTCCACACCAAATCAATCCATTCATGATTTATGCAAATGCACAGAGACTGACATAACGACTCCATGCAATGCATATGCGGTACCATCCATCCATCAATCTCAACACTAGTTCACTCAAGAACTATTGGAACCATCGCTCGTTACTTAATGTAACTCCCTGTCGGGCATACGTTGTTCCCCGTTGCTCACACCTCTTGGTATAAGGCACACGACGTTTATGGATCGCTCACACCTCTTTGTATAAGGCACACGACCCGATCGCCCACACCTCTTTGTATAAGGCACACGATCGTCTATAATCATCGCTCACACCTCTTTGTATAAGGCCCACGATGTTATAGCAGATTCCCTCTGGAATTGATTCGTCGTTCACACCCACTAGGGCTCATGACATCACAAGAATGCATATCATGATGCTTGGCATACAATGACTCATGACATTCAAATGCACACATATATGCAATCATCTCAATCAACAAAATCATGCATATATCGTCAAATACCACACATTGTATTTTCTCGCCCTTAGGCCACAAATCATCATCACAACATCTAAACGTATGCATTTATATCATATAATCCGCACACAAGTCATACAACCTATATCTCAAGCATGTTGCGTAATAACACCTCAAATACACACAGTTAAAACGGAAAAAGTTGACACACAACACATTTCCAGATTCCCAACATAATTAAATCAACCAACAATCTCAAAACCATTACAATAATAAAGAACATTTCACAAGCTTTCTAACGCCTCAAACCGACTCACGGATCAAAAGTTATAAAGAAAACAAATTGGGAAAAGCTGTCATGTTCGCAGTGCGAAGCTCCTAGCGAGTCCTTCGCTTCTTCATTCGCAGTGCGAATGTCCCAACGAACAGTGGCAGAAGCAAAATAGCCTAGAAAATTCCTAACATTCTCTGTCCCATTCGCAGTGCGAATCCCGCAGCGAACCGTGGCAGAAGCAAAAATAACACAACGTTCGCAGTGCGAACCTCACGCGAACGCTCGCTACCCCATTCGCTGGCATTCGCAGTGCGAACCTGCGAAACCAGAAAATCCCAGCAGCGCTATTTCACAACCCAAAATCATATTTTCTGCACCAAAACATTTCCAAACCAACACATAGCAATCAAAACATAACCCAAGCATGGTAGCAAGTATTCTACAGTATTTACACCGATTTTCAACCGCGAAAACATCGATTTCTCATCATTTTTCCCATTTCCAACCTAGAATCAAAAGCTATGGAAAGACAAGAAAATATACAAACATACACATACATAATCATACACAAGCATAAGATAATCGAGTTTCACACCCTTACCCGATTTAATCGTGTTTAGAAAGTCGGTTCTATAGTATTCTTCTTTCCCAAGTTTCTCTCTTTTTCTTCTCTTCTTCTTTCTCTCTACTTTTCTTTTTCTCTTTTTCTTTCCTTTCTATTTTTCTTTCTTTCTATTTCTATACCCAAAATAAATGAAAAGACCAAAATACCCCTACACTCAAATATCTCGCAAACGCTCCCAAAACGCGATAAAATATATTCACGATGAAAAACAATATATTTTCAAATAAAATTCAGGAATAAAATAAAATAATAATAAAATAATCAAAACGACTCAAATAAACAAAAACAACAAAACTGGGGCGTTACAGAAGGCATCGGATCGTATGTTTCAACGGGGTTTAAAACAAGCAATCTGCATCACGTGATGATTTGTGTTTAGAAGAGATAGAGGGAAAATGCAAAAGTGTGTGCAGTGTATTTTTCTTTTATTGCTTGTTTTTATTATTGAGTTGTTTTTTAGGATTACCATTTTCTGAGAAAAGCGAAAAGAGAAAACAACAATTAATGCGGAAATTACAGAACGACGTTATTTTATTAATGAACAAGTCGATTCTTGAAACTACAGCCCTATAAAACAAAACTCTGTCGCTTTGGGCAAAACGAAGAGGAAAATTTACAGAAAGTGAGCCCTATCAAAACATCCGTTTCACCTGGGCAGGGTGAAAGGTTAAAGACGACAATTACTTTAACTTAGGAACAATCTTCAGAACATCGACAACAACTGATTGGCGGCGAACTCCTCGGTGAATCACAAAGTCTGGTACCTTCCTTGATTTGTCTTCAGAAATGACGCTGATTTTTGGCGGAGCAGGATCATTGGAATTTGTCTCCCAAGCAAAGTTGTCGTAGGAGGATTCTGTTCAATGATTCTCAGCTGGTTTTCATTGTTCGGCTGATTTTCTTGCTCCAAGTTTCCTGCGTACGGCTGCCAGATAGGCAGGCCATCCATTGGGCCATAATAGTTGTGGTCAAAGTTGTATTTCATCAGAGTGTCTTCCTCTAATGAATTTGGCGGAGCACGACATCCTTCAGGATCATAATCTCCGTATATCATTTCGACATCTGACCTTGGTATAAATCTCGGACTCTGTGCGGGATAGTAAAATGGCATAGACACCTCTTCCTGAGACATATAACCATCCTCATTAAGATAGGACTTCCATTCCTCATCTGTATCAGAGGAATCTCCCTCGTTGATAGTATACACTTCTTGAGTCACTGGTTGAAGGAACCCTCCACTGTGGAAGAAGTTCTGAATGGGATGAAGACTTTCATCATTAGCACCTGTTTGGGTGCAGGTTGCAGAAAAACCAAGACCCTTCTTTGTTTTGTTATCAGTGGGAATGAAAAGTTGTCCCCATCCTTTTGCATTGTTATTTTCAATCACTTCGAGAGCATCTCTGTATGAGGAAATCGAGATTCCTTTCTCTAATTGATTCTCAATGCTCACCGTAAGCGCTTGGAACTGAGTCCCAACCACCTCCTCGGGCTCTACACAAGTAGATGATGATAATTTACTTACGAACAAGGCCTGTTCTCCACAAACCGTGACGAGTTGGCCGTTCTGGACGGACTTTAGCTTTTGGTGGAGGGTCGAAGTGACTGCCCCAGCCCGATGTATCCAAGGTCTTCCTAATAAACAATTGTATGTTGCCCGGATGTCCATGACCTGGAAAGTGACTTGGAAAATGTGAGGACCGATAGTTATGGGAAGGTCGACTTCTCCGACAACCGTTTTTTTGGATCCGTCAAACGCTTTGACGACGACCTCGCTGGTTCTCATCGGAGGTCCTTTGAATGATAATTACATCAAAGTGGACTTCAGCATAACATTCAGGGCTGACCTTGTGTCTACTAGTACGCTGGATAAAGCATCGTCCTGGCAGTTGACTGTAATGTTGAGCGCCATGTTATGACGGCGACCTTCTTCAGGTAATTCCTCTTCACTAATCCCAAGTTATTGTAGGAAGTGATGTTAGAGACAATGCTATCGAACTGTCTAATTGTTACATCCTGTTCCAGAAAGACTTTCTCCAAGACTTTCTGTAGAGCCTCCCTGTGCGCTTCTGAACTAAGTAACAGTGATAATACCGAGATCTTTGAAGGAGTTTGTAACAGCTGATCAACAATGTTGTATTCACTCCTTTGGATGAGCTTCAGCATCTCATCATCGTTTTTTGAAAGGTTGGGATTACTGGATTGACCGACTGGTGGTTTGGGAACTTCTGTCTGAGGTTCCTTTTCTTTGCTGGGTTCTCCAAATCCTCGGTTAAAGATTCGACCGCTCCGTGTTACTCGACTGATGTCTTCAATATTCACGACGGAGGGTAAAGGAATTTCCTTTCCATTCTCAATTGTTATTGCACCGTATTTTTAAGGGATAGCCTTAGTTGATTCATACGGTAGTGGTCCCGGTAGATAGATGACTATGGGAGCCTTCTGATTTTTCTGACCATCATAAGTAATTTCGATCAGTTCCCGGTTGGGAACTCTTGATTCTTCAATTAGACGGGTAATGGTACAAACATCCCTAGTCCTCTGATGATCAGAGATTATGACGACATCCTCGATTTGATCAGTGAGATAATTGACTGATCCAGAACTTGACCATGACTTTGAAGGGCTGCTCGCACGAGGTAGCATCCTTGATTATCCATTGAGCAAACTCCACACCGCTCATAGTTGTGTAGTGGCACCTGGCCACGTCCGCTTTGAATACAGTGTAACCTTACTAGATCTGTTTACATCCTGACTTTGATATCTAGTAGGATTCCCGTTAGTGATACTAATTTGCTGGGTGTCTTCATCCATATAGATTGGAAGCCACCAATGGTTCAACAAGTGCTGAGTTGTTTCCTGGACAAGGGCACAGCCTTGATCGTCTTTGCAACCCACTTTACAGCCCTGATAATCATGTGATACCAGGAACCCGAGCCGGACCTGTTTAGAATGTAACTCCACCAAGCTGATATTCATCAAGCAAATATCAAATATTTGAATCATGTTGATTTGATAATGATTCCTATCATGGTAGTCTTGAATCCATCCAAGATCCATTTGACCCTGGAGAGCCTCTTGTATGAAAGAGCAACCCTGGTTATTTACCGATCAAGTCAGACAAGAATTGTAATCGTGTCGTGGCAGATTATGATACTGGCTTTGCCTTGAGTGCATTGCCACCAGGTCAACATTCATCGTATGGATATCGTGGTTTTGAATGATGTTGGAATTCGTATAAACCATGTTAACTCCAAGAACTCGGTGCTCTTGGATCCATCTGAGATCCATCTGTTCCAGTAGAGTTAATTGCACCACAGAACATCCTCAATTTCTTTTAGAGCAGATATCACATTGGTGATAATTATGAGGTGGCACATGGCCATATCCACTCTGTCTACAATGCATCTTGACCAAGTTGGCCCTCAATAAGAGTACATCGTGAATTTGATAGGTGTTGTTAGACTCTCCCTCTATCAAATTGACTGTAGCCTTTTCGTGTTGAGGCAGCGGGTTCGTGAGAACATTCGGATTCGTATCTTTGAAAGATAAGAACCCGCTCCTAACAAGCTTTTGCACGTCGAATTTGAAACTGAGACAGTTTTCTATGTTATGCCCTGGTCCTCCTTGATGGTAAGGGCAAGCCTGATCCACCTTAAACCAAAAGGGCGGATTTTTCGGTACTGTAAGAGGAGACTTAGTCTGGACATGCCCCTTGGCCAGTAGTAGCGGAAATAGTTATGAGTACGATACGGGTATAGGATCAAATCCTGGTGGCCGCGTTGTACGGTTGTTGTTGTATTGAGGAAGAGCCTGCTGAAGAGGCTGTTGTGTCCTTTGCTTATATTGCTGCGAATGCGGTTGGCTTTGAGCAACCTGAGGTTGATACGTAGAAACAGGCGCAAGGCTGATAACAGGAGTTACAACTGCTACTGGTTGGTACCGTCGCCTTTGCTTTTCGAGAGAGATATTCCCAATATCCTGCTCTTTTTTCTTATGGAGATCACTACCGTATCGTTTTGTACTACTCGACGATCCAGCGTCTTTAACTAAACGTCCTTCTCGGACGGCTTCCTCATGACGAATTCCCATGCCCACCATCTCGGTGAAGTCACTGGGCGCACTAGCGACCATTCTGTCGTAGTAAAATGAGCTCAAGGTCTTTAAGAAAATCTTTGTCATCTCTTTTTCCTCAAGAGGTGGACAAATCTGAGCGGCAATTTCACGCAATCTCTGAGCGTACTCCTTAAAGGTTTCCTTGTCCTTTTGCGACATTGATCTGAGTTGATCTTTGTTGGTGCCATGTCCAAATTGTATTTATATTGTTGGACGAAGGCAGTACCAAGATCTCTAAAAGTGCTAATCATAGTGCGGTTTAAACCCATGTACCATTTTAATGCGGCACCGGTTAAACTATCTTGAAAGTAGTGAATCAGTAGATCCTAGTTCTCTGTCTGAGCTGACATTCGCTGAGCGTACATCACCAAATGGCTTTGAGGGCAAGAGTTACCCTTGTACTTTTCAAAATCGGGTACTTGGAACTTGTGTGGGACTTTCACATTAGGGTCCAAACAAAGGTCTGCGACGTCCTTTCCAAATAAATCCTGACCGCGAATAGCCTGCAGTTCCTTCTGCATTTCCAGGAACTGCTCCTGGAATTCATCCATTCTATCGAACATACTTTCCTTTCTACCAGAAGGTACCTGTAGAATCTATCCTTCCGGGACAGTGTGCACCACAGGGGGTGGTACCGTTACTACGACAGTGAATCTCGACGTTTCCCGAAGTTTGTAACCTTCAGGAGTCCTCATTATGCCTCTGGCATCCTCGCTTTCACAAAGTTTGTAACCTTCAGGCCCAGCGGCTTCTGCTATGATTCCCTGATCTTCAGTGATCGGCGGAACATATCCTTCCGGGATATAGTTAACAGGCATGCCCTAGGGACGATCTTTCGACATTTGTTACCTCGGATCATACTTCTCCATTATAGGCGTTGAGGTGATCTCTGAGATCACAGTTCTTTGTAGCTGAGCTTCTGCCATGGCTTGTATGTCGTTACGAAGCTTTCTCATATCCTCTCTCAAAGCGTCGATCTCTTCTTTGAACTCTCTGTTCTCTTCCTCGAGATCATCCATCTTTTTCTGACGATTGGCCCGAGTATTGTACGAATGAGACAGTTTGACTCTAGAACTGAGACACAAACGTGAGATTCGTAGGTAAGAAGAATACGTGATGTGAGAATGATTAATGCAATGATTATATTAATCGTTGTTTTTTGTTTAATCAAAATAAACTTCGACAATTAGATTGCAAATATCAAACAGCGGGAAAACCCCCGTTTTATTGAATTCAAAGGATTGCGGAAATGGAAATACAGTAAATTACAAGGTGCGGAAACAAAAACCTAAGCTAATGGGTCCCGAGTCCTCTCTAAGGAGAACTCGGGCGCTGATTCTGGTACTTTCATTTTCTTGGACCGGGGCTCTTGGGCCGTTGTCGGGTTGTCATTCCTTTGCCAAGTGAAAGGAGCGAGCAAATTCCTTTGGTCATCCTGATTTTCTACAGTATGTTGCTCCAAAATCTCAATTAGAGCATCCTTATCTTTCAGCAGCTACTGTATTTTGGTACACTCCACATTGAGAATGCGGTACTTGTTCTTCCAAGACCTCCTCTCCTGTTGAACTTTGTTGAGAGTAACCTGAAGTTTTTCCGTTTTAGTCATGAAGTACATGACAGATTCCCTTGGCGGAAGAACTTCCTGACGAGGATAAGGCATCTTTAGCTTGAGAGCTCTAGTTTGTACCCAGTGGAGATAAGGCTCCACCGAGACACAGTCCAGTTTTCCTAGAGACTCCCATCCTTTCTTATGAACATGTTTCCAAGCGTGCACTATTTCCATTTTTAGTGCCCTGTCATTTTCTCCTTCCTTGAAGAAAAGACCTTCCAGATGAGCATTACGCGGGACATGCCTCATCGGGTATCCAAATTGATGACGAACTAAAACTGGATGGTAATTGATTCCTCCCTTAGTTCCTATGAGGGGTACGTTGGGGAAGTTTCCACATCGGTCAATGATCCTGATCCCGTCATAAATTCGATTGTACCAATCGATATCAGAGTTGGTAAGGGACATAATTCTCTGCGACCAACGTAAAGTATTCTTTTGATCCCAAAATGCAGCAAACTTGGGCAAATGGGAGATAAACCATTTATATAGCAGGGTTACATAGCATGTGATCATTCCTCCACTGTATAAATTCCTTAAGTGTACAGAATTATACGTATCTGCGAGTAAGGTTGGTACATTATTTCTAATGAGAAAAATCTTAATGGCGTCGATATCGACGAAGTTATCAATGTTGGGAAACAAAAATAACCCGTAGGTGAGCAAAACAAAGATTCCCTCGAAAGCAGTCACATTCCCTATACTAGCAAAGTACAGAGCCTTCTTTACCAGAAACTTGGCTGGTAAACCTGGGATTCCTCCCTTGGCGGTCATGTGATTCTTGATTTCTGACTCATCCAAATAGATTGCTCTTGCATTACTTTGATCCTTTTGAATTTCTTCCAGTCCAAAAAAGGGAGCTTGATCAGTAATGGGTAGATCAATCAGATGAGAATACTCCTCCAGCGTTGGTGCGAGCTGGTAATCCGAGAATGTGAAACAGTGATAGACCGGATCGTAAAACTGAATGAGTGCCTCCAGGATTCCCTCAATTACATGGCCCTTAATAGAGGTACCATACTTGGCTCTGAAAGCGTCAGGGTTAGTGATCATCCTTGCTAATCCTCTCAAATCCCCTAGTTTTGGAACCTTGAAGGTATACTTGTGAGTTTTTCTTCTACCGAAATCCATTAGCACAATCCTTTTCTTTCTGACATTTGCAATCATTGTCTTAGTTTAATTTGAAAAATAGAGACTAGAAGAGAAAATTTTTCTTTGCTTAATGTTTTTTAAATGAATGCATGAATGCAGCACACAAAACATAGACAAAACATGGGGCAAAGGGTCGGTGTCATGAAGTTAAGGCTCTACCTATCCCAAAGGTTTATACTAGTAACTTTTGTACCTGTCTCTCAAAATCATTGATTCTTGTCGAGATAACATCAGCGTGCCGGGAACCGTGCTAGGTGATGTATTTCGAAGAATCTCAGAAGAGGGTAGTATCGCGTGACAACTATTTCCGATAGCTTCCGCACTACTGAAAGAGGTTTTTCCTAGGTGTATACTCAATCTTTCCACATGCGACATCACACACATTCCCATTAGCAGAAAAATAAACACAGATATCAATTAGGAAAAGCAGTATATATATTTATCCTAATGTCCTAGACTTTTTAAAAGCTATGAATCCTATGATCCTAACAGAAAATGGCTCCCCGGCGGAGGCGCCATTCTGTGGTACCTTGCCAACCTAAAGGTTTTTGACCTAAGATCCTAGTGAGGGCCGATCCTAGCTATAATGACATTCCCCAATGGAACTGTCATTCGGTGATACCTTGTGAACCCAAGGACTCGTCCTAAGAGAAGGTTTTAACCAGAGAGATAAGAGAGACAAGATTCCTTTGTTTGGCTCCACGGTGGGCGCCATTTTCCCTGTGGAAAATGGGGACGACAAGATCTTACCAAGTCGCTCCCACTGTGGTCGCCATTTTTCTGTAGCGTGGTTTTTGTGGTTTCGAATCACTATCGCTTTGGTACTACAGTTCGATTCATTTTTTATCCTACTGAAGCCGATGAAGGAAGGGAAATAAATGTCTCCAATTAACCCTGCTTGTAAACTGAGGTTAAACAGTTAAAACTGTTGGTTTACAGCTGCGGGTTTAGATCGTGGGTCTCTCTCTGCTTATTTTGTTCAGAACGAAATACCGGGATTGTTCATGGGGTATTTGTTGGGATACTGTGCTAAATTGGCTGGAGATGGGGGACTTTGGGGTTTTTTGATTAGTGTGCTCGCTAAGATTCTTTTTCAATCTTATGCCTACGTATTCCCGGGATAGGGAAATCAGAGTGATCGTAGTTCCTCCTATTCTAGGGGAGGAAATGGGTGTTTTGGTGTCTTGTTCAAAGCCCAAGACATGAAGCTAAAGGTGGTTTGTATCTTGTTTAAAGCCCAAGATGTGAAGCTGAAGGGTTTATTTGTATCTTGTTCGAAGCCCAAGATGTGAAGCTAAAAGGGTTTAACTTTAGAGAGAATTTGTCATCTCTAAAGGGGGGGGGGTCTGTTTCCCACAACTGTTGGGTGACTGATTATAAAGGAGAATTACTTAAACTGGGATATGCGAATCTAGCAATGCCATAATTTCCTTTATAGGGGATTTTTAACCTGAAGGAGAAGACTTTAACTCAGTGTAGAGTAATGCCATCTTTCCTTAGGAATTTCTCATGCTAAAAGAGGGACAGTGGTGTGGATGTAAATAATCTAGAGGCTTGCCGCTTACAACAATTAGATAGGGGAAAAGGAGTTATTGATGTTTGTATGCTATGACCAAAGCATGATTTGATGCTAAAAGGTTGATTGAATCAAACGGGGATTTCTTTATACAAAGCCTAAGAGGAGGCTATTGACCCAACAAGAGGATGCTTTTGTGTCTCGTACGAAGCCCGGGATAGAGGCTAAAAGGGTTGACTCAACAAGAGAGTGTTTTTATATGTGTCTTGCACGAAGCCCAAGACATAGGCTAAAAGGGTTTAACTCAACAAGAGAGTCTTTTATACTCACCAAGAGAGTGATTTGTATCTCGTACGAAGCCCGAGATAGAGGCTAAAGGTGATCGACTCAACAAGAGAGTCTTTTTATAATCAATAAGAGAGTGTTTTGTATCTCGTACAAAGCCCGGGATGAAGGCTAAAAAATGTTTGACTCAACAAGAGAGTCTTTTATACTCAACAAGAGAGTGTTTTTGTATCTTGTACGAAGCCCGGGATGGAGGCTACAAAATGTTTGACTCAATAAGAGAGTCTTTTATACTCAACAAGAGAGTGTTTTTGTATCTCGTATGAAGCTCGAGATGAAGGCTACAAAATGTTTGACTCAACAAGAGAGTCTTTTATACTCAACAAGAGAGTGATTTTGTATCTCGTACGAAGCCCGAGATAGAGGCTAAAGGTGTTTGACTCAACAAGAGAGTCTGAAAAGGTTAACTCCGCTGGGGAGAATCATTGTACAAAGCCCAAGAGGAGGCTGAGGTTACTGTTTCAGTTGAGTGACAGGTCCAGTATGTTGGTTAAAAGAGAAAATCAGTTCTTATATGGGTAATGTTGTACTCATGGATCTGATCTGAGAACCGGGATTATTTCCTGTTCTTTAAGGAAACGGGGAATCCGAAGGGTATTGAGACTTCCTAAGCCTACGGGTGCTTTTTTCTATTTTTGAAAGGAACCTGAGAATGTCTTCGAGACTCAAGGAGATTAGACTGTCCAAGTCTAGAGTTTTATCTTTTGTATTATGCTTAAGAGAGATCAAGAGACAGCACGTTTGTCGTAGAAAGATCTACACTCTTTGAAAGACTGTTCTATTAAGATGACTAATTTCTGTTCCTATACCTTTAAGAGGTCGTCGGGACAATTTGTACGAAGCCCAAGAGGAGGCGAGGAACACTTTTAAGAAGCCGTAGGGACAATTTGTACGAAGCCCAAGAGGAGGCTATCTTCCCGGAGGAAGAATCATTATACGAAGCCTAAGAGGAGGCTGTGAAAACTTCTAAGAAGCCGACGGGTCCTTGTACAATGTGACACCCCCAATCTATACCCCCAAATAATAAAAAAAACAGTAAAAGAAAATTCGAAATTTCGTCAGAGTATATTTAAATTATCATGGCATAGACCGGGAGGGTCGCATCAATTTGAAACAATACATACAACACTTGCTCATAAAGATATGCAACAGTGGGGTAGCAGTCAACAGAGGAACTTAGTTCCTTACACCCACATTTCAGAATTTAGAATAAAAGCGAAAAATCTAAAACTGAATAACATACATATATATATATCATGAAAAGTTTGTCATACATCAAGTTGTACATGCACAAGCCAAAAGATATGCATATACATAATATACAATTATCACAAACGGCCTCTTTAACTACCCGGTGTCACATATCAGAGCCGACCGACAAAAGAATGAAGACGTAAAGCTTCACAAAAATACCTCCAGCGACTCTAATCTGCAATGCCTCATAGAGCATTATAAAACAGCAGAAGGGTGAGAAAAACAACCATAATATAATTGCATACAATTATATATATAACACAAAAATACACAAATATACGGTTCTCACCACAACTCACGCTATAATTCAAAACACAAGGCATTACAAGACGCAAAACATATTCCCATCACCACACATATCCATATATCAATTTATCCACAAATCCACACATAACCAACCATAGATGATTTATGCAAATGCAAGAGACCAACACAACGACTCTATGCATATGCACATGCGGTACCAACTTCCATTGTTTCTCATCACTAGTTCACTCAGGAACTCTGCTGGAACCATCGCTCGTTACATCACTGTAACTCCCCGTCGGGCCTACGATGTTCCCCACCGCTCACACCCCACACGGGCACAGGATGTTTATGGATCGCTCACACCCCACACGGGCACACGACCCGATCGCTCACACCCCACATGGGCACACGATCGTCTATAATCATCGCTCACACTCCACATGGGCACACGAAGTTATATCGAATTCCCTCTGGAATCCAAACCGTCACTCAGGACGTTCAATAATGCATATTATGATGCTTGGCATACAATGACCCATGACATTCAATATGCACACATGAATACATTCATTTACATCGACAAAAAAATCACACTTTGCACTTATGCCCAAAACAATGCATTTAATTTTTCCATACGGCCACAAATCATCACAACATCATCTAAACACGTACATTTACATCATACAACAGCACCTTGCACAATACATATCAATTACGTACAAGTATAACGACAAACGTCGACGACCGATACTATTCCCGACTTTCCGACATAATTAAATCGGCTAACAATTTCGAAATCATCCTAATAAGAAAGTACATCTCAATAGCTACGTAACGATACCAAGAATGTAAAAATCGGATAAACGGATCAAAAGTTACGAACGAAAACGAAAAACGATATTTTGAAAAGTCACATTTTGCAAAAGTCCTGTCCATACGCGTATCACCATGAGCCATACGCGTATGAGCAGAGACTCAATTTTCCCAAAAGTCACGTGTAAATGGCCGTACGCGTAATGCCCAAGCCCGTACGCGTATTGCCCCAAAATACTACACGTATCATACGCAAATGGGCATATGGCCGAGAAAACAAGCAACCCATACGCGTATTGGCCCCATGGCTCGCCCACAATACGCGTATTGCCAAGGTTCATACGCGTATGAACATGCCCCATACGCGTATGACCTGGAAATCTCAGAAAAATTCTTCTGCATAATTGTTCATACAGGTTCAACCCAAAACCCCCCCAAATCTCACCTACACACCAGAAAATTGCCAATACAATGCATTGCAACAAGGATCTATCATATACCAACAAGGATGAACACTTAACACATAAATTTCTACACATTTAATCAATTTCTACTCAATTTTACCAAAAATGGGTTTACTAAAATATTTCCATTTCAATCCAACAAACATCACAAATATACATACATAATCATATACAAGTATACAATAATTGAATTTCGCACCCTTACCCGATTAAATCGATACTAGAAGTTGATTTCTCTTGATTTTTCCAAGTTTTTCCACTATTTCTCTTCTTCTTCTCTTTTCTCTCCTTTTTCTTTCTTTTCTTTTTCTTTCTTTCTCTTTTTCTCTCTACTATTTTCTATTTTTCTTACTTAATCAAAATATCCTAAAATGACCAAAATACCCCCACACTCAAATATCTCACAAACGATCCCAAAACCCGATAAAATATCACAACATTGAAAAATAACATATTTTCAGATAAAAGTAAAAAATAAAATAAAATAATAATATAATAATCAAACGACTCGATTAAATAAAACGCACATGAAAACTGGGTCGTTACATACAACGCCCAAGAGGAGGCGGGGATGCTTCTAGGAAGCCTGTGGGTCCCCAAATCCCGAGAAGTTCAAGACATGCCATTCACTGAGAATAGATCAAGCTAGGAAAGTTCGAGAATTTGGAAGAAGCTCAAGAGATGCCATTCACGGAGAAAAGATCATCTCTGGGGAGTCAGAGTTTCTTTGACAATTTCTAAGGGTGACAGTCTGAGAAAGGGTTCACTGAGAATGCTGCCTTTCAAGTCTCCATATTGTTTAACCCCAAGAGGAGGGAAGACTGTGTCTGGTAATCCTATGGGGATCTAGTTTTGTTTGTATTTAAGAGTGACCAACAGGGCTTTACCTAGTGCTAGACGTAGTTGCCGGGGAAAACTCTAAAATAACTATACTAGTATTACATAGTTTGATATTTGACAGGTATATAAAAGTTTGTGAAAGAAGACTTACAGTGAGCAGCCCCACAATACAGTTATATATATGAAAACGGATAAATGAAAGCGGGTAAACACTTACTCGGTTGTGGAGCTTCCATGTTGTTTGGTTAGTTTGTTCAACAAAGAAATTGAAAATAACAATATTTTATAAAATCAAAGGAGAAAGTGCTTTTGAAAGGAAAATTGGGGATTACAGCTCAAGGAGAGGCCCAGGGTTTTATCAGTGATCGCACTGTCGTTTTGTACAGGGACTTATACAAGTGACTGAGGCCCAGGAAAGGTTTTCTGTACAAAGGGGATGGGTCTTACACTCTCTCAAGAGGCCCAAAATGATTGAAAGTGAACAAAGATGGGTCTTATAGCTCAAGGAGAAGCCCAATGATTAATTTTGAAAAGGGCGACGATCGCGCCGAGGTTTTGAAAACACCGTGGGTCTTATACAATGACTGAGGCCCAGAAGTTTTTGGTTTCAAAATGGGGTTGGGTCTTACACTCTATTAGAGGCCCAAAATGATTTTGAATGGGTCTTATAGCTCGAGGAGAGGCCCAGATGGTTTGTTTTAAACGGGCGATGATCGCGCCGAACTTTTGAAATACAACGGGACTTATACAACATTTGAGGCCCAAAATAGGTTTGTATTTAAAAAGGATTGGGTCTTACACTCTATTAGATGCCCAAAATTGTTTGAAAAATTCTGATGAGGGTTAAATTAATCAAAAACCCTAATTTGTTTTCAAAATGTATTTTAATTTAATAAAAATTCAATTAAAATGATCAAAATTGTTAAACATGTGGAAAACAAATTGTGATCTTGGATTAATGTTTCAAAAATCAAGTTTTGACCTACAAAATGATTAGAAGTCATTAAAATTTGCAAAATCAAAAAGGAAAAAATATTTTAAATGTCAAAAACAATTAAAATATTAATTCTTTGCAAAAATATCAATTATATGAAATAAATAATATTTTTGGGATTTTTTTGGTAAAATAAAATATTTTAACATTTTTGTGAATTATTAAAAAAAGAATCAACTCAAAATCATTAAAACTCGGAGAGAAATTAATTTTTGAATCAATTAAATAAAATCACAAAATTCAAATATTTGAATTTTCAAAAAAAGGCGCCAAGAACAAGGGCAAGAACACGCGCCACCCTCTGTTTCTGCAGATTTGCGTTTTCTATCCAATCTCACTGAATACTTGATTATATCATGCAATCTACATATCAATCTACTCGTTTCAACCTCACGATCATGTCTATGGTCTTTAATTTCATTTATTTTAAGCATGGAATAAGAAATCAAAGAGAAACCTCAAGAACCCTAAATTCCGCATGAAGGTTCAGAAATTCCATACACGATTCAAACAATGCAATTGATTGAGGGGAAACACTCCATGCATGATTATGAACATATGGCCAAATTATTGTGCAGCAAAAATTGCATGGATCATAGAGTTAGAAGAGCTCATGCTTACCACTTGCAGCTGGTGATCGTGTTTTGGGTTAGGGATGTTACAGTTAGGTTCCAATGATCTGGATAGCTTCCCTAAGTGCCATGGAGTGTGTCTGGATGCTTGGAATGGATTGAAATGATCTGGAACTTGAGATGGCACCCCAACTGCAAATCTGTCAAAGGCTTGAGCAATTGGCTAGTGATTTTGTGATTTTGGTGCTCCAGATGTTATGTGAGTGTTTGGATCACTTCTATATGATGTTTATGAGGTGTGTGTGTGATTGGTTTGATTGGAATAGCTCTCAAACTCAAAACCCGATGGTGACTTGCCTTAGAAGGAAAAATTGGAAGTGAGAAGGTGATTTTGAGGAAAGCATCTGTTTGATGGCTTTGGTGTACTCAAACTGATCACAATTGAGTTCTATTTATAGTAGAGCAAGTTTGTTTTGCAAGGAATAGTGAATGGCAACTGCTGCATAGGTTTGGCCAATGTTGAGCAATGAGAATCCAAGTCTCCTCTAGCCATTGACTAGAGGTTAGGGCACAGGCTGCTGGTTCCCTTGGTCTTGGATAAGTCTTGACTGAATTCAGTTGGGAATGGCTCAGTCCATGCCACCTTGGTGTATGCATTGAATGCTCCCATCCAAAATTGGAGTCTTGTCCCTTTTTTAGGCAATTCTAGGTTTGGCATGCTATTTTTGGTTCCAAATACTTGGGAGGCTTGGGATCAGAGTTGGCTCTTCCTTGGTCCCCCCTTGAGGTGTTCAGATGGATAGAGTTGCTTTCCCTTTGCAAAATTTGGGCAAATCGAGCAAAACTCCAAAATCTGCCTTGCTTTGGCAGTTTTCAGCAAGGCATATTGCCATTGTCATATCTCATGGCCCAAGTGGAATTTGATGGAGTTCTTGGCCATTTTGGAAAGCCTTCATATGATTCAACAACTGTTTGATCATAATTGGTTTTGATACTTTTTGGATCCAAGTGAAAAATGCCCCTACATTTGGCGAAAAGTGAAGGCAGATTTTTACTTAGTGAAAATTTCACTAAGTGTTGGAAAAAAGTGATATTTTCACTTTTTGTGATTTTGATCATTCCATAACTCAAAATCCATGATGAATTGGAATGAGGTGTACTTGAAGCTTTTGTAGAGGGTAATGAGAGCTACAAATCCAGCCTTGGATGGGGAAAAATGGCCTTGTGGTTTAGGAGTTATGATCCTCCAAAGTTGGTACCCTAGCCACTTTGTTCCATAACTTAGAAAAATTTCTAAGTTTTTTATGGTTACCCCTTTTACAAGTTATTCAACTTTTCTTGATTTTTCTTGATGAATGTTGACTCTAATCACACATTAACATCATTTTAGGGTTAAAAAACCATAATTGTGAAAAATCTCAAAAAGTCAAAGTTTGACTTTTGTGCACAGTTGACTTTTTGTCAAATGAATTCCAAATTGTGCGATCCTTTATGAAATCAAGTCCTTGACCTAAATCAAACTTGATGGATTGATTTCATATGTGTTATGGGGTGTATTGAATCATATCCTAGCGTTTTGGGAGCTTGGCGTGGTCAAAAGTCAAAGATACAGATGAAATTGAAACTTGTTGCTCAAGCTTCTTGGACTAATCCATTGTTGTAAATGGATCAATGTGGTGTATTAAAGACCCTCAAATCATGTCTTGAGGTCTTGGCTCATGTTTTGTCCCAAAAGTCAACTTAGGGGTGAATTAGGTCAAGAAACCCTAATTCCTGATTTTTATTGAATGCATCCCCTGAGGCTAAATTGACTTGATGATTGGGTTTGTGATGTCCCTTGGAGCATCTTAGGTTATTCTTTGAAGCATTGGCTCATGCCGATAGGAAAATTTCCATCTGGAGGCCCTGGTCGACCAAAACCCTAATTTGGTGACATTGGCGATCTTGAGGCTTGATCCACTCAGAATGTTGCAGCCTTGTGCTTAATCCTTGAGGCGGGAGTCCTATTGATCCATTGTGGATGTTTGAGAGGTTTAGACAAGTTGAAGATCATGTCATTCCTTGATTGATCCTTTGTCTAAGAGCTCTGAGAGGGCCTGAAACCCTAAGTCTGATTGTAGTGGATGCTCACCCATCTTTGGGGAGACTACTGAGGTATGATGGTCCATCCATATTTTGATGATGGTTTGCATAATGATGGGGAATCTTAGTGGTCAAAATTTGGGGTATGACACTAAGGAAATTGGGAAGAATGGTTACTAATTCCGAGGCTTTCAAAGCTAAGCACGGGGGACTGTTGTCTCTTTTGAAGATCAACATGGTTGAAGGGATCCTGTCTACACTGGTATAGTTCTACGATCCGGTATTCCACTGCTTCACTTTCCCAAATTACTAGCTCACACCAACACTGTAAGAGTACTCCCATCTGATTGATTTACCTATCACTGATCAAGATCCATTTTCTAGACTGGAAGAAATTCCAAAAGATCCAGCCATTGCAAGAGCAATCCCTTTGGAAGAGTCCGAAATCAGGACCCATATGACCACCAAGGGAGGAATCTAGGGTTTACCAGCTAAATTCCTGATGGAGAAAGCTCTATACTTTGCCAGTATAGAAAATATAACCACTTTTGAGGATGTCTTTGTTCTGCTCATATATGGGTTATTCCTCTTTCCCAACATTAACAACTTCGTTGACACCAATGCTGTTAAGATATTCTTAATTAGGAACCCAGTCCAACCTTGTTCGCGGATGCTTATCATTCGATACACTTCAGGAACTTGTACAGTGGAGGGATGATCACATGCTGTGTACCCTTACTCTACAAATGGTTTATTTCCCACTTGCCCAAGTCTGCTGCTTTTTGGGATCACAAGAGTAGTCTGCGATGGTCGTAGAAGATTATGTCCCTTACCAATTCCGACATAGATTGGTACAGTCGGATCTATGATGGAGTAAAAATCATCGACAAATGTGTAAATTTCCCCAATGTACCCCTCATTGGTACTAAAGGAGGGATCAACTATCATCCAATTCTAGCTCACCGTCAACTTGGATACCCGATGAAGAATATCCCACATAATGTTCATCTGAAAGGTCTTTTCTTCAAGGAAGGAGAAAATGACAGGGCACTAAAGAAAAAAATAGTGCATGCATAGTAACATGTTCATAGGAAAGGAAAAGAGTCCTTGGGAAGGCCAAACTGCACCTCTGCAGAGCCTTATCTCCACTGGGTACAAATTAGGGCCATCAAACTGAGGATGCCTTGCCCTCGTCAAGAAGTTTTCCCCTTAAAGGAATTTGTCCTTTATTTCATGTCTGATGCGGAAAAACTTCAGGTATCTCTTAACAAAGTCCAACGTAAGAAGAACTCTTGGAAGAACAAGCACCAGATTCTTAATTTGGAATGTACCAAGATTCAGGAACTGTTAAAGGAAAAAGATGCTCTGATTGAGATACTAGAGCAGCATGCCATAGAAAGTTGGGAGGAACGAAGAAATTTGCTCTCTCCTTTCACTTGGCAAAGGATCGTCGACCCGACAACAGCTGAAGGGGCCCGATCGAAGAAAAGAAAAATTCAGGAACCAGCATCTGAGCTCTCCTTAGAGAGAATCCAGGATCTATATGCCTCAATTTTCCTTCTCGCACTTTTTAAAATACTGTACTTTTCTCTATAAAAGGGTCTCCCCCGCGGTGTGATATTTTCAATATAATTGTTAAAAGTTCTTTTGAAAACAAAAACTAAAAAAATATATATCATTCTCTGCATATCATTCATAGTTCTCACATAATACATCTTTGTCTTTGAGTCTCACATATGTGTCGCACTCTAGAGTCAAACTGTCTCATTCATACAATACTCAGGCCAATCGACAAAAGAAAATGGACGATCTTGAGGAAGAGAACAGAGAGCTGAGAGAAGAAATCAATGCTCTAAATGAGAGTTTGGAGAAACTCTGCGACACCATGCAATCCCTGGCAGCAGCCCAGAAATAACAACATCAAAGGACTATGATCTCGGAGATTACATCTACACCAGCATTTGAAACACCTGACAGTCATCCTCAGTACAACATGCCTAAAGGTTTCCACTGGGGCATGCCTCTCAACTTTATACCTGAAGGATATATACCTTCGGTCACTGAAGACCTGATAGTCATAGCAGGAACCGCCAGACCTGAAGGTTACAAACATCAGGTCAATGAAGATGCAAGGATTACAACAGAAACTCCCGAAGGTTACAAACTTCAGGTCACTGAAGCGCCAAGAGTTACCGCCGTAATGACTATACCATAACCAGTGGTAAACACTATCCCGGAGGAGCAGATTCTGCAGGCTGCTTGTTGCAGAAACGAAGAAGTATATGAAAGGATGAATCAATTCCAGGAACAGATCCTGGAAATGCAGAAGGAACTGCATGCCATTCACGGTCAGGACTTGTTTGGTAAAGACGTCGTTGATCTCTGTTTGGTCCCTAATATAAAGATACCGCACAAATTTAAGTTGTCTGACTTTGAAAACTACAAAGGAAAATCTTTCCCTCGGAGTCATTTGGTAATGTATGCACGGAAAATGTCTACCCAGACAGAAAATCAATAGCTACTGATCCATTACTTCCAAGACAGTTTAATCGGTGTCGCACTCAAATGAACCACACCAAGATCACTACTTTCAGAGATCTTGGGACAACCTTCGTTCAGCAGTATAAATATACCTTGGACATGGCACCAGATAGGGACCGGCTCAGAGAAATGTCACCAAAGGATAAAGAAACCTTTAAGGAATTTGCTCAGAGATGGCGTGAAATCACCGCCCAGATCTGTCCTCCTCTCAAGGAAAAGGAAATGACAAAGATCTTCCTGAAAACATTAAGCTCATTTTATTATGACCGGATGGTCTCCAGTGTACCCAGTGACTTCACTAAAATGGTGAACATGGGAGTACGCCTTGAAGAAGCAGTCCGAGAAGGACGATTGGTCAAAGATGCAGAGCCATCTAATAATACTAAAAGATAAGGTAGTGCTTTCCAAAAGAAGAAAGAGCAAAATATCAGTAATATCTCTCTTGGAAAGCAAAGGCGAAGGTATCAACCGGTAGCAGCAGTAACTCCCCCTATCAACCCGGCGCCAGCTCCGACTTATCAACCTCTGGTTGCTCAGAGCCAACCAAATCAAAAACAGTATCAGCAAAGGCCGCAACAGCCTCTTCAGCAGGTTGGCCCGCAGTACAGTAATAACAATCGTACTACATAACCATCAGGGTTCAACCCTATACCAATGTTGTATGCAGTTATTTCCGCTTCTACTCGCCAAGGGGCACGTTCAAACAAGGACTCCTCTTAAAGTACCAGAAAATCCACCTTTTTGGTTTAAAACAGATCAAACTTGCCCTTACCATCAAGGAGGATCGGGACATAACATTAAAAATTGCCTCAGCTTCAAGTCTGATGTACAGAAGCTCGTCAGAAACGGGGTTTTATCTTTCAAAGATACTAATCCGAATGTTCAGACGAAACCGTTACCGCAACATGAGAAGACTACAGTGAATTTGATAGAAGGAGAACCAGGCAGCAGTTATCAAATTCACAATGTACGCTTACTAGGAACAAATCTGGTAAAAATGCATTGCAGACAGAGCGGGTACGACCATGTACCATCTCACAACTATCACTAGTGTGATATTTGCTCTAAAGATAATCAAGAATGTGCCATAGTACAAACAGCTCTGCAAGAGCAAATGGATATAGGCTGGATCCAGGATCACAGGATTTGTGAAGTAAACATAGCCCATGCACATCCCAACATTGTTCAGAACCATGACATTCGTGCAATAAACGTCAATCTAGTGGCAATGCATTCAAGACAAAGTCAGTATTACAATTTGCCGCGGCATGATTACAGCGTTTGCCCAATCTGCTCAAAAGACAATCAAGGATGCTCTTTTATACAAGAGGCCCTCCAACGTCAAATGGATCTTGGATGGATCTAAGACTACCATGAAAGGAATGATCATCAGATTAACATGGTCCAGATCTTTGACATCCGCTTAATGAATACCAGTCTAGTAGAATTACATGCCAAGCAGGTCAGACTTGGTTTTCTGGCTCGCACGATTATTAAGATTGCAAAGAATGCTACGAAAACGACCAAGGGTGTGCGCTTGTACAAAGGACTCTTCAACATCTATTAGACCACTGATGGCTTCCCATCTACCAGAATGAAGACACGCAACAAGTTATCATAACTAATGGGAATCCTAGTAGACACCAAAACTATGACGTCCAATTACTAGAAACATATCTGGTAAGGATGCACTACATACAAAGTGGATATGGTCGGGTACCACCTCACAATTATGAATGTTGTGGAATATGCTCGGAAAATAACCAGGATGCTATCGCGTATGAGCAGTTCTCCAGCATCAGTTAGACCGAAAGGAAATTCAACCACACTTGAATTCTGAATCAATCAACATGATACAAAGTTACCTCCCTGTTCAAAACAAGGACCAATGACTACTAGACAAAAGCCTTCTCATAGTCTCCAATCATGGAATAACCAAGGATGTTTGCGCCATAATTCCTCTGGTCAATGAGTCAAAAGTCTCTCTTGACAATAGAAAAATTCCAAACTTAGAGCTGATCGAGGTTGCTTACGACGGTCGAAAGGCCCAAAAATTCCTTATGGTCGTTTATTTTCCAGGTGCAATCGTACAAGTTAGAAAAAGCTATCCCATACAAGTACGGTGTAACGACCATAGAAAATGGAAAAGAAATTCCATTACCCTCCGTTGTGAACATTGCCTAGATTAGTCGGGTTACCCGGAGCGGTCAGATCTTCAACAGAGGAGTTGGAGAACCTGCCAAATAAAAGGAACCTCAAGTCGAAGTTCCAAATCAACAAGTCGGTCAATCCGGCAACACAGAACCTGTAAATAACAATGATGAAATGCTAAAGCTTATCCAGAAAAGAAAGTACAACATTGTGGATCAATTGTTGCAAACTCCGTCTCGCATCTCTGTGTTATCTCTCCTACTTAGTTCAGAAGATCATAGAGAAGCTCTGCAGAAGGTTTTAGAACAGGCCTTTGTAGAACAAGATGTGACAGTAGGTCAGTTCGATAGCATTATCTCCAATATCACTTCCTGCAACAACTTGGGGTTCGGTGAAGAAGAACTTCCAAAGGAAGGCAAAAACCATAATATGGCACTTAATAACACAGTCATTGCCAGGACGATGCTTTAGCCAGTGTACTGGTAGAAACAGGTTCATCCTTGAACGTCATGCCAAGGTCGACTTTGGTATGACTATATTTTCAAGGTACTCACATGAGAGGCAGTGAGATCATCGTCAATGTTTTGATGGATCCAGGAAAACGGATATCGGCGAAGTTGATATTCCCATAACTATCGGTCTTCACACTTTCCAAGTCACTTTCCAGGTCATGGACATCCGAGCAGCATATAACTATTTATTAGGAAGACCTTGGATACATGAAGCCGGGGCAGTCATTTCGACACTTCACCAGAAGCTGAAGTTTATCAAGAACAACAAACTAGTCACGGTATGCAGAGAACAAGCTTTAATCATGAGCAACTTATCATCATTCTCCCGCGTAGAACCAAAGGAAATTGTTGGAACTCAATTTCAAGCACTCTCGGTGAACAATGAGAATCACCAAGAAAAAGGAACGTCGCTTTCCTCATACAATGACGCTCTCAAAGTAATGGGGAGTGATGACATAAAAGGATGGGGACATATTATAATTCCTACTGATAACATGACAAGAAAAGGTCTTGGTTTCTCTCCGACCTGTACCGAGACTACAAAGAAGGATGAAAGTTTTTGTCCCATTTAGGATTTCTTTCACAGCGGAGGCTTCCTCCACCTAGTATCTAAAGAAGTCCACACCATCGATGGGAACAACTCTCCTGATACATATGAGGAGTGGAAGTCCTATCTCAACGATGAAGGTTATATATCTCATGGAGAAACGTACATACCATTCTACTATCCAAAACAAAATCCCAGGTATATACCGAGATCAGATGTTAGAATGATCTACGGAGATTGTGATCCCGAAGGATGCCATGCTCCACCCAACTCATTAGAGGAAGACACTCTGATGAAAGACAACGTCGACTATGATTCTTATGATCCCTTGGATGATTTTCCTATTTGGAGGCCTTACATGGAAGACTCAGGGCAAAAGAGTTAGCCGGATAATGCCTATCAGCTAAGTAATCTTGAAAAGAACACGTCTGTTCTCCCAAAATCATTGAATCCTTACTCCGAACATTTCGAAAATGTCTAACACCACGTTGATGAATTTGCAAAGGTCGCCGGACAAGAATTCATTAACTACGCATTTCCTGAAGTCAACGTCATTGAGAAAGATGACTCATCTATTCCCACAGAAACCTGGGATACGTTGGGGCAGCCAAGCGACAAGTACGACTTTCTAGTCAAATACACTGCTCTCGAAATCTCTCGCATCAGATACGAGGACATTCGGCCAACTAGATGTGGAGATCCTCTTGAGAGTGAAAATATTATGGAAGATGCGACAAAAGAGTCCTCTGATGATAAATCTGCATGGGAAGAAGACTCCAATGATCCTACTCTGCCAGAAATCAGTGTCATTTCTGAAGACAAACCAAGAAGGAATGTACCGGACTTTGTGATCCACATAGGAGTTCGTCTCCATTGGATTACGGTGATTGTCCCGAAAGTCGTTCATAAATCGAAGTAATTGCCACAACTTTGTTTTGACCTTTCACCTTGCCCAGGTGAAATGGATGTTTTATAGGGCTTACTTTTCTATAAATGTCCCTCTTTGCATTGCCCAAAGCGACAAAGTTTTGTTTTATAGGGTTGTGTTTCAAGAATCGACAAATCATGAATAAATAATGTCATTCTGAATTCCTGCATTTATTGCTATTTTCACTTTTTGTTTTTCAGAAAATGGTAATCCTAAAAAACAAACCAAAATAAAAACAAGCGTTTTCAGAAATTACACTACACACACTTTTGAATCCTCTCTGTCTTTTCTAAAAAGGAATCATCACGTCATGCAGATTACTTGTTTTAAACCCCATTGAAACGTATGATCAAATACCTTATCCCAACTTTGAATTCCCGGTATTTTAAGCTGAAGAAGAAGATAACCAAGAAATTCCAAAAGAGATCTTCCGACTACTCAGGCAAGAGGAAAGGTCCATCGAACCCTACAAAGAGCCGTTGGAAACTGTAGCGTACGATTTTTGTCGGTGACGCAACCACCTTATCGCCATGGGTTCCTCCTCATCGCAATGGTAGGGAAGGTGTGCTACTTTTTTATTTCTTATTTATCCCGTGAAGCTGGAAGGGAAAGGGAAGTTATCTAAAACTAACCTTGCACGCGAATGTTTAACTGAACAAATGCTAAGAGAGATTTGGGGAGTTCGGGGTCAGGTTATACAATGGGGAGTTGTCAATTAACCATCCTATATGTGGTTATCCACAAGTTGATTAGCATTAAGTTCTGCTTTGTACTTGATGGTGTTTATCTGTAAATGGGAAAGTTTTTTCTTTGTGGGATGTCTGTGAGAGAGAGTATTTTTGTTGATTTCGGGCTTGTTCCGGCGTTTTTGGTAAGGTACTGGACCTAAGGTTTGTGATATGTGTGAAGGTACTGGACCTAAAGTTTTTGATTGGTATGCTCGCTAAGATTTCGCAATCTTATGCCTACGTATTCCCGTTTAAAGAAACAGGGAAATCAGAGCAATCGTTGTTCCTCCTATTCTAAGGGAGGAAAGAGATGTTTTGGTGTCTTGTTCAAATCCCAAGATTGAAGCTAAAAGGTTGAGTATTTGTTTCTTGTTCAAAGCCCAAGATAGAAGCTAAAATATTTGACTGAGAGAATTTGTCATCTCTAAAGGGAGACATCTCATCTGTTTATCACAACTGTTGGGTGACTGTTTATGAAGGAAAATTACTTTAACTGGGATATGAGAATCCACCAATGCCATAATTTCCTTTATGAGGGATTTGTCCTGAAGGAGAAAACTTTAACTTAGTGTTAAGCAATGCCATTTTTCCTTAGGAGCTTTCCATACTAAGAGAAGGACAGTGGCGTGGAAGTAAATAATCCAGAGGCTTGCCACTTATAGTAATTAGATGAAAGAGGAAGTTTGCTAGTATAGTAGATTGACGACATCTTTTATATTTGAATCAATAAGTGTTCCATTTACAGCAATTATCTGAGATTAGGGTATGATTTGATTTATCTGTTTTGATGTGTGATAACACAGAGAAATGTCTTCCTCCAGAGAGATTTTGGATTTTCTCTGAGGGGATGTTGATTTTTGTGTGCCTTGATCAAAGCCCAAGGTTGAAGCTAAGAGATTGATTGACTCCACTGGGGAAGTCCTTATACAAAGCCTAAGAGGAAGCTGGAAAAGACTGACTCAACAAGAGAGTGTTTATCTATCTTGTACAAAGCCCAAGATTGAGGATAAAAAGAGACTGACTCTTTTGGGGATATCATTATACAAAGCCTAAGAGGAGGCAAAAAGGGGAAACTGAATCTACTGGTGAGAGGTTTTATCTGTCTTGTACAAAGCCCAAGATTGTGGCTAAAAAGAGATTGACTCTGCTGGAGAGATTTATATGTGTCTTGTACAAAGCCCAAGATTGAGGCTGAAGGATATTTACGGGTGTCTTGTACAAAGCCGAAGATTGAGGCTGAAAAGAGGATCGACTCCTATTTAGGGATATTAATTCTCAAAGCCTAAAAGAAGGCTGGGAGGAATTGACTCCGTTGGGGAGATATTTATATGTGTCTTGTACAAAGCCCAAGATTGAGGCTACAAAATATTTGACTGACTCAGTTGAAGATATTTATGGGTGTCTTGTACAAAGCCCAAGATTGAGGCTGAACAAGCTGGAGAAATCATTACACAAAGCCTAAGAGGAGGCTAAATGGGGTCTACTCAACAAGAGAGTGCCTCAAGGTAATTAACTCAACAAGAGAGTGTTTATGTTTCGTCCTACTGACTCAGCAAGAGAGTGTGGAAAGGTGATTGACTCAACAAGAGAGTACTTTGTTTGTCTTGTACAAAGCCCAAGATTAAGGCTAAAAAGGGTTAACTCAACAAGAGAGTGTTTTAAGAAAGAAGATGGACTCAATAAAAGGGTGCTTTTGGGGCTAATTCTACTAAGGAAAATCATTATACAAAGCCTAAGAGGAGGTTGACTTCTGCTAAGGATTATTGAGATCTGTCATACCCCAAATTTTGACCACTAAGATTTCCCATCATTGTGCAAATCTTCATCAGTCTCCCCAAAGATGGGTGAGCATCCACTACAATCAAAATTAGGGTTTCTAGCCCTCTCAGAGCCTTAGGAAAAGGATCAATCAAGGAATGACATGAACTCCAACTTGTCTAACCTCTCAAACATTCACAATGGATCAAGATGACTCCCACTTCAAGGATTAAGCACAAGGTTGCTCCCTTCTAGGTGGATCAAGCTTCAAGATCGCCAGTGTCACCAAATTAGGGTTTTGGTCGACCAGGGCCTCCAGATGGAAAATTTTCATCTGGGCACAAGCCAATGATCCAAAACATAACCTAATATACTCCATGGAACCTCATGGACCCAATCATCAAGTCAATTTTGCCTCAGGGGTTGCATTCATCAAAAATCAGGAATTAGGGTTTCTTGACCTAATTCACCCCTAAGTTGACTTTTGGGACAAATCATGAGCCAAGACCTCAAGAGAGGATTTAAGGGTCTCTAATATACCATATTGATCCATTTAGGACAATGGATTAATCCAAGAAGTTTGAGCAACAAGTCTCAATTTATCTGCACCACAATTAGGGTTTTAAGGAAAAAGTCAACTGTAACTTTGACTTTTGACCAGGACATGCTCCCAAACCCTAGGACATGCCTCAATATACCCTATTAAATCCATGAAACATGTCCATCAAGTTTGATTTAGGTCAAGGATATGATTTCCTGAGGAATTGCACAGTTTGGAATTCATCTGATAAAAAGTCAACTGTGCACAAAAGTCAACTTTGACTTTTTGAGATTTTTCACCAAAATGGATTTTTAACCCTAAAATGATGTTAATGTATGATTTGAATCATCATTCATCATGAAAAATCAAGAAAAGTTGGATAACTTGTAAAATGGGTAACCATAAACACATAGAAAATTTTCTAAGTTAAAAATAAAGTGACAAGGGTACCAACTTTGGAGGATCATAACTCCTAAACCACAAAGCCATTTTTCCTCATCCAAAGATGGATTTGTAGCCCTCATTACCCTCTACAAAAACTTCAACTAGACCTAAGTCCAATTCATTAAGGCTTTTGAGTTATGGAGTGATCAAAATGGCTGAAAAATGAAAATGTCACTTTTTCCAACACTTAGTGAAATTTTCACCAAGTCCAAATTTATCTTCATTTTTTTCCAAATGTAGGGGGATTTTTCACTTGGATTCAAAAGAGATCAAAACCAAACATGTTCAAACAGTTGTTGTATCATGTAAGGGCTTTCCTAAATGGCCAAGAACATTGCCAAATTCCATTTAAGTCATGAGATATGACATTGGAAAGTTGCCTTGCTGAAATCTACCAAGGCAAGGCAGAATTTGCATTTTTGCTCGATTTGCCAAAATCAGCCAAATTCAAATGCTCCTATCCACTTGGACACATCTGAGGATTGAATCTAAAGGGGACAATCACTGAGCCAAGCCTCCAAAGTCCATGGAACAAGAAATAGCATGTTGAACCTAAAATGGCCAAAATAGGGATAAGACTCCAAATTTGGATTGAAGCATTCAATGGAAGCATTAAGGTGGCATGGACTGAGCCCTTCTCATCTGAAATCAGTCAAGACTTATCCAAGACCAAGGGGACCAAAGCTCTGTGCCCTAACCTCTAGTCAATGGCTAGAGGAGACTTGGATTTTCATTTGCCAACATTGGCCAAACCTACTTAGCAGTTGCCATTCACTATTCCTTGCAAAACAAACTTACTCTACTATAAATAGAGCTCAATTGTGATCAATTTGAGTACACCAAATCCATCTAACAGATGCTTTCCTCAAAATCTCTTTCTCTTGGCAAAAATGCCTTTCTTAGCAAGTTGAGGTGCCATCTTCAACTCCAAACCATTTCAATCCATTCCAAGCACTCAGACACATCACTTGGCACCTAGGGAAGCTATCCACATCATTGGAACCTAGCTGTAACACCTCCAACACAAAACACGATCACCAACTGCAAGTGGTAAGCATGAGCTCTTCTAACTCTATGATCCATGCAATTTTTGTTGCACAATAATTTGGCCATATGTTCATAATCATGCATGGAATGTTTCCCCTCAATTAATTGCATTGTTTGAATCGTGTATCAAAAATCCTAGCCTTCATGCAGAAATTAGGGTTCTTGAGGATTTTTCATGATTTCTTGTTATATGTTTAATTTAAATGAAATTAATTGACATAGACATGATCGTGAGGTTGAGACGAGCATAATGATATGTGGATTGCATGTTATAATCAAGTATTCAGTGAGATTGGAGAGAAAATGCAAATCTGGCCAAGCCCAGAACACGCGCGTGTTCTTGGTGTGTTCTTGGCGCCATTTTTAGAAATTTGAATATTTGAATTTTGTGATTTTATTTAATTGATTCAAAAATTAATTTCTCTCTGAGTTTTAATGATTTTGAGTTAATTCTTTTTTTAATAATTCACAAAAATGTTAAAATATTTTATTTTATCAAAAACTCCCAAAAATATTATTTATTTCATATAATTGATATTTTTGCAAAGAATTAATATTTTAATTGTTTTTGACATTTTAAATATTTTTCCCACATTGATTTTGCAACTTTTAATGCTTTCTAATTATTTTGTAGGTCAATACTTAATTTTTGAAGCATTAATCCAAGATCACAATTTGTTTTTCATATGTTAAACAATTTTGATCATTTTAATTGAATTTTTATTCAATTAAATACATTTTTGAAAACAAATTAGGGTTTTTTGGATTAATTCAACCCTCATAAATAATTTTCAAAACACCTTGGGCCTCTAATAGAGTGTAAGACCCAATCTTTTTTTGACCAAATCATTTTTGGGCCTCAGTGTATTGTATAAGTCCCGATACCGTAAAAAACAAACGGCGCGATCGTCGCCTTTTGAAAAATAACCTTGGGTCTCTCCTTGAGCTATAAGACCCATTCAAAACTCTTGGGCCTCTATTAGAGTGTAAGACCCAATCCCCTTTTAACCAAAACATTTGGGCCTCACTTATTGTATAAGTCCCTCTGCATTAAAAGAAAACCTCGGTGCGATCGCCATTTTTAAACGAAAAATCAATTGGACCTACCCTCGTGTTATAAGCCCCACTCTTTTTCTTTAAACCTTTTGGGCCTCTTGAGAGACTGTAAGACCCATCCCTTTGTACAGAAACCAATTTTTGGGCCTCAGTCACTTGTATAAGTCCCTCTGTACAAATTCAAAACAGTGCGCTCACTGATAAAACCCTGGGCCTCTCCTTGAGCTGTAAGCCCCAAATCTTTCTTTTTCAAAGCACTTTTTCCTTTGATTTTGAATATACTGTTGTTTTTCAATCTTTCTTTGTTGAACAACTAACAATACAACATGGAAGCTCTACAACCGAGTAAGTGGTTATTGCTTTCATTTACCGCTTTCATATGCATATAACTGTATTGTGGGGCTGTTTCGCTGTAAGTCTTCTTTCATAAACTCATATCAACTGTTTAATAATAGTATAGATATTTAGAGTTTCCCCGGCAACTACGTCTAGCATTAAGCTCGTTGATCACTCTTAGAAATAGTCTAAACTAGATCCCCATAGGATTACCAGACACAGTCTTCCCTCCTCTTGGGGTTAAACAAAATGGAGATATGAAAGGCAGCATTCTCTGTGAACCCTTTCATAGACTGTCACTCATAGAAGTTGTCAAGAAACTCAATTCCCCAGAGATGATCTTTTCTCTGTGAATGACATCTCTTGAGTTTCTTCCAAATTCTCAGGCTTTCCTGACTTTGATCTATTCTCGGTGAATAGCATTGCCTTGAATTTCTCGAGGTTTTGGGGACCCACAAGCTTCTTAAAAGCAATTGTCAAGAAGCTCTACTCCCCAGAGATGATCTTTTCTCCGTGAATGGCATCTCTTGAGTTTCTTCCAAATTCTCGAACTTTCCTGATTTAATCTATTCCATGTGAATAGCTTGCCTTGAATTTCTCGAGGTTTGGGGACCCATCGGCTTCTTAAAAGCAATCGGCCTCCTCTTGGGCATCGTACAAGGACCCACAGGCTTCCTAAAAGAAACCCAGCCTCCTCTTGGGCTTAGTACAAGGACCCTACGGCTTCTTAGAAGTATCCATAGCCTTCTCTTAGGCTTCGTATAATGATCCCTTCCTCCGGGAATGATAGCCTTCTCTTGGGCTTAGTACAAGGACCCGTCGGCTTCTTAAAAGTTTCCAGCCTCCTCTTGGGCTTCGTACAAATTGTCCCGACAACCTCCTAGAGGTATAGGAACAGAACTTAGTCATCTTTATAGAACGGTCCTTTCAAAGAGTCTACTACTATTTCTCAAAACATAGTACAAAGATGGAACTCTAGACACGGACAGTCTAATCTCCTTGAGTCTCAAAGACATTCTCAAGTGACCCCTTCGTTAAATAGGAAGGAAACCTGCAGACTCGGACAGTCTCAATACCCTTGGGATTTCCTGCTTCCTTAAAGAACAGGAATAACCCAGATCCCTGAATCAAATCCCTGAGTACAGTGTTGCTCACATAAGAACTGATTTTCTCTTTAAAATCAGTATACTGGACCTGTCACTTAACTGAACAGTCACAATAGCCTCCTCTTGGGCTTTGTACAATGATCCTCCCCAGCGGAGTCAAACAACGTTCAGCCTCTCTCTCGGGCTTTGTACGAGACACATAAGAGACTCCCTCGTTGAGTCAATTACCCCTTTGGCCTCCATCTCGGGCTTTATACGAGATACAAAAACTTTCTTATTGAGCCAAATAAACAATAGCCTCTATCTCGGGCTTTATACGAGATACCAAAAGATTCCCTCGTTGAGTCAAAACATTTAGCCTCTCTCTCGGGCTTTGTACGAGACACATAATAGCCTCCTCTTAGGCTTTGTATAAGAAAACCACTAGTTAATCCAATTAACCTTTTAGCATCAAAGCTGTGCCTCGTTCACAGTACACAAACTTCAACAACTCTTTCCCCTTCATCTAATAGCTGTAAGCGGCAAGCCTCTGGATCATCTACATCCACGCCACTGTCCCTCTTTTGGCATGAGAAATTCCTAAGGAAAGATAGCATTGCTCTACACTGAGTTAAAGTCTTCTTCTTCAAGTTAAAATCCCCTATAAAGGAAATTATGGCATTGCCGGATCCGCGTATCCCGGTTAAAGTAATTCTCCTTTATAAAACAGTTGTGACATACAACCCCCTCTTTAGAGATGACAAATTCTCTCCAAAGTTGACACCCTTCAGCTTCACATCTTGGGCTTTGAACAAGATACAAATAGACTTTTCAGCTTCACATCTTGGGCTTTGAACAAGATACAAACCACCTTTCGCTTCACGTCTTGGGCTTTGAACAAGACACCAAAAACAACCATTTCCTCCCATAGAATAGGAGGAACTACGAACACTCTGATTTCCCTATTTCGGTAAACGGGAATACGTAGGCATAAGATTGAAAGAAAAATCTTAGCGAGCACACTAAACAAAAACCAAAAATCCCATACTCTCACATCAAAAAGCATCAGTCCTAACATCCTAATCCTTGTTCCCCGCTATAAAGTCCTAGAAAGAGAGAAAACCGTATTGGCGAAAATACAAATAACCAGTACAAAGGCCCCCCCACATTGATCACATCCGTAACCTAACAGACCGTTGTTTAAACTCAGTATGCAAAGCAGGGTTAATTGGAGACATCTATTTCCCTTCCTTCATCAGCTTCAATAGGATAAAAAATGAATCGATCTGTAATTAAAACTCAACCGCAGAGAGCGACCATCGCTTAAGAACCGCGTCCAAAATCGCTCACTATAGGAAAAATGGCGCCCACCGTGGGGCGTACTTCTAAACCTTTTCACCTCTTGTGTGAAAACCACAGATTAGGGCCTCCGTCGGGGAACCATTTTCTGTCAGGAACTTAGGATTCATAGCTTTAAAGGTCTAGGATGTTTAGGACAAATATATATATTGCTTTTCCTAATTGATATACATGTATATTTTTTCTGCTAATGGGAATGCGTGTGATGCCGCATGTGGAAAGATTAAGTATACACTTAAGATAAGTGATGGTGACGAGGTCGACCATCAACCTCAGTGGAGGCTGACTAACATAACCATTCTCTCACCTAGACAATGGGTCGGTTGTGATGCTTGAGAAGCTGAGGAGCCAAACCCTTTCGTAGTGCGGAAACTATCGGGAATAGTTGTTATGCGATACTACCCTCATTTGAGGCTGGTGATCTATTCTCGGTGAATGGCACTTACTCTAAGATCGCTCTACAACTCGCTGGCGATCTGCTTGTTGTTTTGCTTTCCTGGGAGGAGCTGATGATAATGAGTACAGGTACAAAAATCACCCTGGTATAAACCTTTGGGGATGGGTAGAGCCTTGACTTCATGACAACGACCCTTTGACCCCATGTTTTTTCTATGTTTTTGTGTGCTGCATTCATGCATTCATTTAAAAAACATTAAAACATTCAAAAAATTTCTCTTCTAGTCTCTCTGTTTTTCAAATTAAACTAAGACTGTGATTGCAAATATCAGAGAAAGGGATTGCACTAATGGATTTCGGTAGAAGGAGAACTCATAGTTATACCTTCAAGGTTCCAAAGTTAGAGGATTTGAGAAGGTTAGCAAGGATGATCACTAACCCTGAGGCTTTCAAATCCAAGCACGGAGGTTTGCTACCACTATTAAGAGTCCATGTGATTGAGGGAATCATGGATGCGCTCATTCAGTTTTATGATCCAGTTTATCACTGTTTCACATTCCTGGATTACCAGTTAGCACCAATGTTGGAGGAGTATTCTCATCTGATCGATCTACACATTACTGATCGAGCTCCATTTTCTGGATTGGAAGAAATTCCAAAGAATCCGACCATTGCAAGAGCAATTCATTTGGACGAGTCTGAGGTCAGGACTCACCTAACCACTAAGGGTGGCATCCAAGGTTTGCCAGCCCAGTTCTTGACAAAGAAGGCCCTGTATTTTGCCAGTATAGGAAACGTGACTGCTTTTGAAAGCATCTTTGTCTTGCTCACCTACGGGTTATTTTTGTTTCCCAACATCAATAACTTCGTCGATATTAACTCCATTAAGGTTTTTCTCATTGGAAATTCTGTGCCGACTTTGCTCGCAAATGCGTATCATTCTGTACACCTGGGAAATTTGTACAGCGGAGGGGAGATCACATGCTGTGTACCTCTGCTTTACAAATGGTTTATCTCCCATTTGCCTAAATCTGCTGCTTTTTGGGATTGCAAGAGTGCCTTACGTTGGTCGCAGAAGATCGTGTCTCTTACCAACTCTGATATAGATTGGTGTAGTAGGATCTATGATGGAATCAGAATCATTGATCGTTGTGGAAACTTCCCCAACGTACCCCTTATAGGAACTAAGGGAGGAATCAATTACCATCCAGTTCTCGTTTGTCGTCAATTTGGATACCCGATGAGACACGTCCCACGGGGTGTTCATCTGGAAGGTCTTTTCTTCAAGGAAGGAGAAAATGACAGAGCACTAAAGATGGAAATAGTGCAAGCTTGGAAACAGGTTCATAAGAAAGGACGATAGTCTCTAGGAAAACCGGACTGTGTCTCGGTGGAGCCTTATCTCCATTGGGTACAAACTAGAGCTCTCAAGCTAAAGATGCCTTATCCTCGTTACGAAATTCTTCCGCCGAGGGAATCTGTCATGTACTTCATGACGGAAACTGAAAAGCTTCAGGTTACTCTCAACAAAGTTCAAAAGGAGAGAAGGTCTTGGAAGAACAAGTACCGCACCCTCGACGTAGAGTGCATCAAAATACATCAATTACTGAAAGAGAAAGACGCTCTGATTGAGATTTTAGAGCAACATGCTATAGAGAATCAAGATGACCAAAGGAATTTGCTCACTCCTTTCACCTAGCAAAGGAATGACCACCCGACAACGGCCCAAGAGCCCCGGTCAAAGAAAAGGAAGATACCAGAATTAGCACCCGATTTCTCTTCAGAGAGGACTCGAGACCCATTAGTTTAGGTTTCTGTTTCTGCGCCTTGTAATCTACTGTATTTCCATTTCTGTAATCCTTTGAAATTCAATAAAAAGGGGTTTCCCCACCTTTTGATATTTTCAATCTAATTGTCGAAGTTTATTTTGATTAAACCTTAAACAATTAATATAATCATTGCATTCATCATTCTCACGTTTGTGTCTCGATTCTAGAGTCAAACTGTCTCATTCGTACAATACTCGGGCCAATCGTCAGAAAAAGATGAATGATCTTGAGGAAGAAAATAGAGAGTTGAAGGAAGAGATCGACGCTCTGAGAGAGGATATGAGAAAGCTTCATAACGACATGCAAGCCATGGCAGAAGCTCAGCTACAAAGGACCGTGATCTCAGAGATCACATCAACTCCCATAATGGAGAAGTATGATCCTAGGTATCAGATACCGAAAGATCTCCCCTGGGGCATGCCTGTTAACTATATCCCAGAAGGATATGTTCTGCCGATCACTGAAGATCAGGGAATCATAACAGAAGCCGCTGGGCCTGAAGGTTACAAACTTCGGGAAAGCGAAGATGCTAGAGGCATACTGAAGACTCCTGAAGGTTACAAACTTCGGGAGACGCCAAGATTCCCTACCGTAGTCACGGTACCACCCCCTGTGGTGCACACTGTCCCGGAAGGACAGATTCCACAGATACCTTCTAGTAAGAAGGAAACTATGTTTGACACAATGGTTGAATTCCAGGAACAGTTCCTAGAAATGCAGAAGGAACTGTAAGCCATTCGCGGTCAGGATTTATTTGGAAAGGACGCCGCAGATCTCTGCTTGGTCCCCAATGTGAAAGTCCGGCACAAGTTCCAAGTGCCCGACTTTGAAAAGTACAAGGGTAACTCTTGCCCTCAGAGCCATCTGGTGATGTACGCTCGGCGGATGTCAGCTCAGATGGAGAATCAGGACCTACTGATTCACTACTTTCAGGATAGTTTAACCGGTGCCGCACTTAATGGTACATGGGTTTAAACCGTGCTACGATCAACACATTCAGAGATCTTGGTACTGCTTTCGTCCAACAATACAAATACAATTTGGACATGGCACCCGACAGAGATCAACTCAGATCGATGTCGCAAAAATACAAGGAAACCTTTAAGGAGTATGCTCAAAGGTGGCGTGAAATTGTCGCTCAAATTTGTCCACCTCTTGAGGAAAAAGAGATGACAAAGATCTTCTTAAAAACCTTAAGCTCATTTTACTATGACCGAATGGTTGCCAGTGAACCCAGTGATTTCACCGAGATGGTGGGCATGGGCGTACGTCTTGAGGAAGCCGTCCGAGAAGGACGTTTGGTAAAAGACACTAGATCGACGAGCGGTACTAAAAAATACGGTAGTGCTCTCCCTAAGAAAAAAGAGCAAGATATTGGGAATATCTCTCTCGGAAAGCAAAGGCGACGTTATCAACCGGTAGCAGCTGTGACTCCTGCTATCAACCCTGCGTCTATTCCTACGTATCAACCTCAGGTTGCGCAGAGCCAACCTGACCAGCAAAGGATACAACAGCCTCTTCAGCAGGCTCGTCCTCCATATAACAACAACCGTACAACACGGCCACCAGGATTTGATCCTGTACCCGTAACGTACGCAGAGCTGTTTCCATTCCTACTGGCTAAGGGGCACAGTCAGACTAAATCTCCTCTTACAGTACCAGAAAATCCGCCTTTTTGGTTTAAGGTGGATCAAACATGCCCTTATCATCAAGGAGGTTCAGGGCATAACATAGAGACTTGTCTCAATTTCAAGTCTGACGTGCAAAAACTTTTTAGGAGCGGGGTCTTATCCTTCAAGGATACGAATCCTAATGTTCTCACGAACCCGCTGCCTCAACATGAGAAGGCTGCAGTCAATTTGATAGAAGAAGAGACTAACAATGTCTATCAAATTCACGATGTACTCTTGTTGAAAACCAATTTGGTCAAGATGCATTGTAGACAGAGTGGATATGGCCATGTGCCACCTCATAACTATCATCAGTGTGATATCTGCTCTAAAAACAATCAAGGATGTTCTGTGGTTCAACCAGCCCTACAGGAACAGATGGATCTCGGATGGATCCAGGAGCACCGAGTTCGTGGAGTTAACATGGTTTACACGAATTCTAACGTCATTCAGAACCACGATATCCGTGCAATGAATGTCAACTTGGTGGCAATGCACTCAAGGCAAAGCCAGTATCATAATCTGCCGCGGCACGATTACAGTTCCTGTCTGACTTGCTCGGTAAACAAACAGGGATGCTCTTTCATACAGGAGGCCCTCCAGCGTCAGATGGATCTTGGATGGATCCAAGACTACCATGATAGGAATCCCTATCAGATCAATATGGTTCAGATCTTCGATATTCGCGTGATGAATACCAACCTGGTAGAGTTACATGCTGAGCAGGTCCGACTCGGATTCTTAATATCACACGACTATCAAAGTTGTAAAGCGGGTTACGAGAACGATCGAGGTTGTACCCTTGTCCAGGAGGCACTTCAACACTTGTTAAATCACTGGTGGATGCCAATCTATATGGATGAAGATACTCAGCAAATTAGTATCAATAACAGGAATCCTACTCGTCGTCAAAGTCAGGATGTCCAATCAGTGGAAGCTAACCTAGTGAGGTTACATTGTATTCAAAGTGGGCGTGGCCAGGTGCCACCACACAATTATGACCGTTGTAGCGTCTGTTCGGAAAGTAACCAAGGGTGTTACCTTGTGAGAGCAGCTCTCCAGGGGCAGGTGGACCGTGGAGAAATTCGTCCATATCCGGGTTCTGGACCCATCAACTGGACGCCGAACTACCTTGCCGATCAAGTTGAGGATGTTGTCACGATCTCTGGTCATCACCAGACCAGGGATGTTTTTGCCATTATTCCTCTGCTTGACGAATCTAAAGTTCCCAACCGGGAACGGATCGAGATTACTTATGATGGTCAGAAAAATCATAAGGTTCCCATAGTCATCTATCTACCGGGACCACTACCGTATGAATCAACTAAGGCTATCCCTTACAAATACGGTGAAACAACAATTGAAAATGGAAAGGAAATTCCATTACCCTCCGTCGTGAATATTGCAGACATCAGTCGAGTAACACGGAGCGGTCGAATCTTCAACAGAGGAGTTGGAGAACTCGGCAAAGAAAAGGAACCTCACACAGAAGTTCCTAATCCACCAGTAGGTCAGTCCAGTAATCCCGACCTTTTGAAAAATAATGATGAGATGCTGAAGCTCATCCAAAGGAGTGAATACAACATTGTGGATCAACTGTTACAAACTCCTTCAAAGATCTCGGTATTATCGCTGCTACTCAGTTCAGAAGCGCATAGGGAGGCTCTACAGAAAGTCTTGGAGCAAGCCTTTGTGGAACAGGATGTAACAATCAGACAGTTCGATAGTATTGTCTCTAACATCACTTCCTACAATAGTTTGGGATTTAGTGATGAGGAATTACCTGAAGAGGGTCGCCGTCATAACATGGCGCTCAATATCACAGTTAACTGCCAGGACGATGCTTTAGCCAGCGTACTGGTAGACACAGGGTCAGCCCTAAATGTTATGCCGAAGTCCACTTTGATGCAATTATCATTCAAAGGCCCTCTGATGAGAATCAGCGAGGTCGTCGTCAAAGCGTTTGACGGGTCCAGAAAAATGGTTATCGGCGAAGTTGATCTTCCCATAACTATCGGTCCTCACACTTTCCAAGTCACTTTCCAGGTCATGGACATCCGAGCAACGTACAGTTGTTTATTAGGAAGACCTTGGATACATCAGGCTGGAGCAGTTACCTCAACCCTCCACCAAAAGCTAAAGTTCGTTCAGAACGATCAACTTGTTACAGTCTGTGGAGAACAGACCTTGCTCGTGAGTAACTTATCATCATCTACTTGTGTAGAACCCGAGGAGGTTATTAGGACGCAGTTTCAAGCACTGTCGATAAGCAAGAACAATCAGTTCAAAGAAGGAACTTCAATTTCTTCATACAACGATGCTATCAAAGCGGTCGAAAGTACCGATACAATAGGATGGGGACAGCTTATCGTTCCTATTGACAATAAAACAAAGAAGGGTCTTGGTTTTTCTGCAACCTGTACCCGGACAGCTGCCAACGATGAAAGTCTTCATCCCCTTCAAAAGTTCTTCCACAGTGGAGGTTTCGTTCACCCAGTGTCTCAAGCAGTCCATGCTATCAATGAGGAAGATCCCTCTGACACGGATGAAGAATGGAAGTCCTACCTTAACAAGAATGGTTATATGTCTCAGGAAGAGGTGCCTACGCCATTTTACTATATCGCACAAAGTCCGAGATTTATACCACAGTCAGACGTCGAAATGATCTACGGAGATTATGATCCGGAAGGATCCCGTGCTCCGCCCAATTAATTAGAGGAAGACACTCTGATGAAAGACAACTTTGACCACAATTACTATGGCCCAATGGATGGTCTGCCAATGTGGCAACCTTATCCAGGAGACTTGGGGCAAGAAAGTCAGCCGAACAATGAAAATCAGCTGACCGTCATTGAATAGAATACCTGTGTCCCCACCATGTCATGGGATCAACATGCAGGTCATTCAGAAACTACTCAACATGAAGACGAATTTTCAACGTTTGCCAAACTTGAATTCATCAACTATGCTTTTCCCGAGGTCAACGTCATTGAGAGAGATGACTCCTCCAGTTCCAAAGAAGTTTGGGACACTCTGGGACAACCGAGTGGAAAATATGACTATATGGTCAAGTACACTGCGCCCGAAAGCTCTCGTATCAGGCTCGAAGATATCCAGCTAACTGGATGGGGAGATACAGCTGAGAGCACAAATACTATGCAAAATGCAACAGAGGAATTCTCCTACCACAATTCTGCCTGGGAGACAGATTCCAATGATCCTGCTCCACCAGAAATCAGCGTCATTTCTGAAGACAAATCAAGGAAGGTGCCAGACTTTGTGATTCACCGAGGAGTTCGCCGCCAATGGGTTGCCGTCGAGATTCCAAAGATCGTTCATCAGTCAAAGTAATTGCCATCTTTAACCTTTCACCCTGCCCAGGTGAAACGGATGTTTTGATAGGGCTCGCTTTCTGTAAATTTTCCCTCTTCGCTTAGCCCAAAGCGACAGAGTTTTGTTTTATAGGGCTATAGTTTCAAGGATCGACTTGTTCATTAATAAAATAACGTCGTTCTATAATTTCTGCATTAATTGTTGTTTTCTCTTTTTGCTTTTTTCAGAAAATGGTAATCCTAAAAAACAATTCAAATAAAAACAAGCAGTAATAAAAATAATTCACTGCACACACTTGCATTTTTCTCTATCTCTTCTAAACACGAATCATCACGTCATGCAGATTGCCATTTTTAAACCCAGTTGAAACATACGATCCGATGCCTTCTCCCAACTTTGAGTTCCCAGTATTCGAGGCTGAAGAAGAAAATGACAACAAAATTCCAGAAGAGATCTCCCGACTACTCAGACAAGAGGAAAGGTCCATTGAACCTCATAAAGAACTGTTGGAAATGGTAAACTTGGGTTCAGAGCAAGAGAGAAAAGAAGTCAGGATTGGGGCACTGCTCAGTCCAACTGCCAAAGAGAGCTTGATAAAGCTTCTCAAAGAATTCCCTGATGCATTCGCTTGGTCCTATCAGGATATGCCAGGGTTGGATACCAGCATCGTGGAACATCACTTACCGTTAAGATCAGAATGTCCGCCAGTAAAGGAAAGGTTGAGACGGACTCATCCGGACATGACCATCAAAATCAAAGAGGAGGTACAGAAACAGATTGACACGGGTTTCCTCGCCACATCAGAATATCCTCAATGGTTAGCCAACATCGTACCCGTTTCCAAAAAGGACGGTAAGGTCAGAATGTGTGTCGACTATAGGGATCTAAACAAGGCTAGTCCAAAGGACGACTTTCCTTTACCACACATTGACATGCTGGTAGACAGCACAACGTAGTTCAAAATTTTCTCCTTCATGGATGGATTCTCGGGCGATAACCAGATCAAAATGGCGCCGAAAGACATGGAGAAAACTTCATTCATTACCCCATGGGGTACCTTTTGTTACAAGGTAATGCCGTTCGGTTTGAAGAACGTCGGGGCAACCTATCAAAGGGCCATGACTACTCTGTTTCATGACATGATACATAAGGAAATCGAGGTATATGTCGATGATATGATTGCAAAATAAAAAACAGAGAGTGAGCACGTTGAACATCTGTCAAAATTATTCGAACGTTTAAGAAAATTCAAGCTCCGCTTGAATCCCAACAAGTGCACCTTCGGTGTCCGTTCAGGGAAACTACTAGGGTTCATTGTCAGCCAGAAAGGAATTGAGGTTGATCCTGACAAGGTCAAGGCCATTCAAGAAATGCCTTCTCCGAAAACTGAAAAACAAGTCAGAGGATTCTTGGGACGTTTGAACTACATCTCCAGATTCATATTCCTCATGACCGCCACATGTGCGCCGATTTTCAAGTTACTAAAAAATAACCAGGATTGCGTTTGGTCAGAAGATTTCCAAACCGCCTTCGACAATATCAAGGAATATCTGTTGAATCCTCCGATTCTATCACCTCCAGTGGAAGGAAGACCACTGATCATTTACCTCACAGTCCTAGAGGACTCAATGGGGTGTGTACTTGGCCAACAAGACGAAACCAAACGGAAGGAGTCTGCCATCTACTATCTAAGCAAGAAATTCACTGACTGTGAAACTCGGTACACGATGCTCGAGAAAACTTGCTGTGCTTTGGCTTGGGCAGCCAAACGTCTTCACCAATACATGATTCGTCACACTACTTGGTTAATCTCCGAAATGGATCCAATCAAGTATGTTTTCAAAAAACCTGCTCTTACGAGAAGGATTACCCGTTGGCAGATGCTATTATCAGAATATGACATAGAGTACCACGCTCAGAAAGTCATTAAGGGAAGTATTTTAGCCGATCATTTGGCTCATCAACCATTGACGATCAAGAACCAATCGGGTTTGACTTCCTAGACGAAGATGTCCTGTATCTAAAAATGAAAGATTGCGATGAACCGTTACCCAGTGAAGGGCCAGAACCAGGTTCCCAATGGGGACTTATCTTTGACGGAGAAGTTAATCATTACGGAAATGGAATTGGGGCAATCATTGTTACCCCTCAGGGTACCCACATTCCTTTCACCGCTCGACTTACGTTCAAGTGTACGAACAACGAGGCCGAATACGAAGCTTGTATTATGGGTCTCGAAGAAGCGATTGATTTAAGGATCAAAAACTTGGACGTATACAGCGATTCAGCCTTGGTTATCAATCAGATAAAAGGAGATTGGAACACATACCAATCAGGACTGATTCCTTACAAAGACTATGCAAGAAGGTTGCTACCCTTCTTCAACAGAGTTGAGTTTCATCATATCCCTCGTGATGAGAATCACATGGCTGATGCATTAGCCACTATCTCTTCTATGATTAGTGTAGGTCAATGGAATGACATACCTAAGATCGACATAATGCGCCTTGAACGGCCCGCCTACGTCTTCACGATTGAAGCAGTCATAGACGACAAACCTTGGTATCATGATATCAAATGCTTCCTTCAGAAACAAGAATACCCACCTGGGGCATCCAGGAAAGATAGAAAAACCCTCAGAAGATTGGCTGGAAACTTCTTCCTGAGCTGTGACACTCTCTATAAGAGAAATTTTGACATGGTCTTGCTCTGATGCGTAGACAGACCAGAAGCAGACATGCTTACGAAAGAAATTCATGAAGGATCCTTCGGCACTCATGCCAACGGACCCACAATGGCGAGAAAAATCCTAAGAGCAGGGTACTATTGGTTGACAATGGAATCCAACTGCTACAAGTACATGAGGAGGTGTCACAAGTGTCAGATATACTCCGACAAAATTCATGTACCGCCATCACATCTCAAAGTTCTCTTTTCCCCATGGCCATTTTCCATATGGGGAATCGACATGATTTGCATGATTGAGCCCAAGGCTTCAAACGGACATCGGTTCATCCTAGTAGCCATTGATTACTTCACCAAGTGGGTCGAAGCAGCGTCATTCGCCAATGTAACCCGACAAGTGGTGGTCCGATTTATCAAAAACAATATCATCTGCCGTTATGGTGTTCCCAGCGAGATCATTACAGATAATGGATCTAACTTGATCAACAAGATGATGAAGGAGTTGTGCGTAGAATTCAAGATTGAACATCATAACTCATCTCCCTACCGACCAAAGATGAACGGAGCGGTAGAAGCGGCTAACAAGAACATCAAGAAGATCGTTCAAAAGATGGTTGTAACCTACAAAGACTGGCACGACATGCTACCCTTTGCTCTTCACGGTTATCGTACATCTGTCCGCACTTCAACAGGGGCAACCCCTTTCTCTCTAGTATATGCCGTGGAAGCAGTGCTCCCCATAGAAGTAGAGATCCCATCAATCTGGGTATTGATGGAAGCTAAGCTTACAGAAGCTGAATGGTGTCAAAGTCGACACGACGAACTGAATCTGATCTAGGAGAAGCGAATCACGGCACTATGCCATGGTCAGTTGTATCAACAGAGAATGAAGAGGGCGTTCGACAAAAAGGTTCGACCTCGTGTCTTCAGAAAAGGAGACCTCGTGCTCAAGAAGATTGAATCATTTCTCACTGACTCCTGGGGTAAGTGGACCCCAAATTATGATGGCCCCTATGTGGTCATGAAAGCTTTCTCAGGCGGCGCCTTGAGACTTGCAACCATGGACGGAGAGGAATTTGCCTACCCCACGAATGTTGATGTAGTCAAGAAATACTTCGCCTAAAAAAAAAAACCGTCTCGGTGGATTGAAAACCCGAAAGGGCGGTCCAGGCAAAGGTTAGGGACATAAAAAAAAAAAATCATCCCGGTGGATTGGAAACATCATAGTACAATCCAAGCAAAAATTAGGGATAATGGCAAGTAACTATGTTCAACAGAGGCTAGTCCCTCAGCAGCAGCAGCAGTTACACCATCCATCGGAGGAAAACTCCAGTCAAGGTCATCTTCGACAAAAGCTCAGGATGCCCCGAATTCAAAGTTGGTAGAAGGATAGTGGTCGTTATGTTTCAACGTAGCCCTTTTCCCCGTAAATTACCATTTTCAAACTTTGTAAATACTCAATGGAATCACGCTTTTGGCTGATCACCATCTTATCAATAAAATTTAAGCCCTTGTGCTTTTATTTGTAATTCTTATTTGTTTTAGCTTTACAGAACGACGTTGTTAACATGATTAACGACTCTTAAAATAAAATAAAAATGAATTTACTTGTTAAAACTTTTTCTGCTTTTAAAATAAAGTCGGCAATTTCTTTTGACTGTTGAACATCAAAGGAACATCAACCGCTTCTCTAGAAGTAAGCGAACTTCAAAGTGCAGAATCAAAGTACTCATTCTAGCCCAGTACGCCTGAATGAAGGGATCAACTGTGTCAGAGACCTTGTTTCGTCTGACACACCTCGGCCGAGTTCTTATCTCCTAAGCCCGGTCAACATAGCTCCCAACAGGGACTATCTCTCCTAAGCAAGGTGGAATTGCTATTCTGAACCAACGGTACTTCCTCGCCCCGCGATGGCCGAGTATCCAGTCGTGTTCACTTGTCAGTTTGTATGTCGCGTCAGTTTTGTCAGCATAAACATACACACATCATGCATTATTGATTTACATTCACATTTCATATTGCATCACTATCACTCTAGTCGGTCTTGTCCCCTAGTGATAGAAGTTTTCTCAATCGAGTTGTCAGTTCTTGCCTCGTCAGGAAACGTTGCGTTTGAACAACCTCGCCTCCAGTTTATTTCTGGGAGGAAGTTGGCCTTTGACCACTTTGATAACTTGAACCTTTGAAAATCCAGAGAAGCTTTCTACAAATGTCACTCTTCGCCATTGAAGATGATATCCTTGCTTTCCCAGATTAAGGAAAATCCACAGAGAAAGCCTCCTAAGCAGAGATTTGGCAGTACAGCTGCCATTCTCCGAAAAACCCACCGATGAAAAGGTCATCGGCACCTCAAAATTGGACCCCATCATATGGCATTTCTCTGGGAAGGTCCCGAGAAAAGTATGATGTAAGATCCCAAGCGACAACAGTCTCCCAAGAGACTTGCTTTCCCCCCCAGTAGAAACAAATGGCGTCTCCAATAGAGAAGTTTGTACACCTCTACAACTCAGACGACTGGGTTCCCAGCAAGTATGACATCAAAACTTTTTCGTCAAATGGCATCTCCCCAGGAAAATTCGGCGAGAAGTTTGAGGAAAACCGTTACAAATATCGTCCCTTGTCAGTAAAGTTTATTGACAAAAGAAACTAAGACCAGCTCCTGTGTAGGAAACCAGGATCGAGGGGAAGTTTACAAGAGAAACTAAGACCAGTTCCTTGGTAGGAAATCAGGATCGAGGGGAAGTTTACAAGAGAAACTAAGACCAGTTCCTTGGTAGGAAACCAGGATTGAGGGGAAGTTTACATCAGAAACTGAGACCAGTTCCTGGGCTGAAGACCAGGATCGAGGGGAAGTTAACCTTTTCTAAGCATCATTGCTTAGTAAAAGAAGATGAATGCACAAACTGCCATTCATAGTCATCAAAATTTTGGGTATTCCGATATTTAATCCTCTTGCACCCCGAATGCCCGAATACCTTCGTCATTCACACCTTCGTGTCCAAGAAGATTAAATAGGGGCATCTGTCATACCCCAAATTTTGACCACTAAGATTTCCCATCATTGTGCAAATCATCATCACAATATGGAGGAACCATCATACTTCATCAGTCTCCCCAAAGATGGGTGAGCATCCACTACAATCAAAATTAGGGTTTCTAGCCCTCTCAGAGCCTTAGGCAAATGATCAATCAAGGAATGACATGATATTCAACTTGTCTAACCTCTCAAACATTCACAATGGATCAAGAGGACTCCCACTTCAAGGATTAAGCACAAGGTTGCTCCCTTCTAGGTGGATCAAGCTTCAAGATCGCCAGTGTCACCAAATTAGGGTTTTGGTCGACCAGGGCCTCCTGATGGAAAATTTTCATCTGGGCACAAGCCAATGATCCAAAACATAACCTAATATACTCCATGGAACCTCATGGACCCAATCATCAAGTCAATTTTGCCTCAGGGGTTGCATTCATCAAAAATCAGGAATTAGGGTTTCTTGACCTAATTCACCCCTAAGTTGACTTTTGGGACAAATCATGATCCAAGACCTCAAGAGAGGATTTGGGGGTCTCTAATATACCATATTGATCCATTTAGGACAATGGATTAATCCAAGAAGTTTGAGCAACAAGTCTCAATTTCATCTGCACCACAATTAGGGTTTTAAGGAAAAAGTCAACTGTAACTTTGACTTTTGACCAGGACATGCTCCCAAAACCTAGGACATGCCTCAATATACCCTATGACATCCATGAAACATGTCCATCAAGTTTGATTTAGGTCAAGGACATGATTTCCTGAGGAATTGCATAGTTTGGAATTCATCTGATAAAAAGTCAACTGTGCACAAAAGTCAACTTTGACTTTTTGAGATTTTTCACCAAAATGGATTTTTAACCTTAAAATGATGTTAATGTATGATTTGAATCATCATTCATCAATAAAAATCAAGAAAAGTTGGATAACTTGTAAAAGGGGTAACCATAAAAAGTTAGAAAATTTTCAAAGTTAAAAATAAAGTGACAAGGGTACCAACTTTGGAGGATCATAACTCCTAAACCACAAAGCCACTTTTCCTCATCAAAAGATAGATTTGTAGCCCTCATTACCCTCTACAAAAACTTCAACTAGACCTAAGTCCAATTCATTAAGGATTTTGAGTTATGGAGTGATCAAAATGGCTGAAAAATGAAAATGTCACTTTTTCCAACACTTAGTGAAATTTTCACTAAGTCCAAATCTGTCTTCATTTTTTTCCAAATGCAGGGGGATTTTTCACTTGGATTCAAAAGAGATCAAAACCAAACATGTTCAAACAGTTGTTGTATCATGTAAGGGCTTTCCAAAATGGCCAAGAACATTGCCAAGTTCCATTTAAGTCATGAGATATGACATTGGAAAGTTGCCTTGCTGAAATCTGCCAAGGCAAGGCAGAATTTGCATTTTTGCTCAATTTGCCAAAATTGGCCAAATTCAAATGCTCCTATCCACTTGGACACATCCGAGGATTAAATCTAAAGGGGACAATCACTGAGCCAAGCCTCCAAAGTCCATGGAACAAGAAATAGCATGTTGAACCTAGAATGGCCAAAATAGGGACAAGACTCCAAATTTGGATTGAAGCATTCAATGGAAGCATCAAGGTGGCATGGGCTGAGCCCTTCTCATCTGAAATCAGTCAAGACTTATCCAAGACCAAGGGGACCAAAGCTTTGTGCCCTAACCTCTAGTCAATGGCTAGAGGAGACTTGGATTTTCATTTGCCAACATTGGCCAAACCTACTTAGCAGTTGCCATTCACTATTCCTTGCAAAACAAACTTGATCTACTATAAATAGAGCTCAATTGTGATCAGTTTGAGTATACCAAAGCCATTTAACAGATGCTTTCCTCAAAATCTCTTTCTCTTGGCAAAAATGCCTTTCTTAGCAAGTTGAGGTGCCATCTTCAACTCCAAACCATTTAAATCCATTCCAAGCACTCAGACACATCACTTGGCACCTAGGGAAGCTATCCACATCATTGGAACCTAGCTGTAATACCTCCAACACAAAACACGATCACCAGCTGCAAGTGGTGAGCATGAGCTCTTCTAACTCTATGATCCATGCAATTTTTGCTGCACAATAATTTGGCCATATGTTCATAATCATGCATGGAATGTTTCCCCTCAATTAATTGCATTTTTTGAATCGTGTATCAAAAATCCTAGCCTTCATGCAGAAATTAGGGTTCTTGAGGATTTTTCATGATTTCTTGTTATATGTTTAATTTAAATGAAATTAATTGACATAGACATGATCGTGAGGTTGAGACGAGCATAATCATATGTGGATTGCATGTCATAATCAAGTATTCAGTGAGATTGGAGAGAAAATGCAAATCTGGCCAAGCCCAGAACACGCGCGTGTTCTTGGTGTGTTCTTGGCGCCATTTTTAGAAATTTGAATATTATAATTTTGTGATTTTATTTAATTGATTCAAAAATTAATTTCTCTCCGAGTTTTAATGATTTTGAGTTGATTCTTTTTTTAATAATTCACAAAAATATTAAAATATTTTATTTTATCAAAAAATCCCAAAAATATTATTTATTTCATATAATTGATATTTTTGCAAAGAATTAATATTTTAATTGTTTTTGACATTTTAAATATTTTTTCCACATTAATTTTGCAACTTTTAATGCTTTCTAATTATTTTGTAGGTCAATACTTAATTTTTGAAGCATTAATCCAAGATCACAATTTGTTTTTCATATGTTAAACAATTTTGATCATTTCAATTGAATTTTTATTCAATTAAATACATTTTTGAAAACAAATTAGGGTTTTTTGGATTAATTCAACCCTCATAAATCATTTTCAAAACACCTTGGGCCTCTAATAGAGTGTAAGACCCAATCTTTTTTTGACCAAATCATTTTTGGGCCTCAGTGTATTGTATAAGTCCCGATACCGTCAAAAACAAACGGCGCGATCGTCGCCTTTTGAAAAATAACCTTGGGCCTCTCCTTGAGCTATAAGACCCATTCAAAACTCTTGGGCCTCTAATAAAGTGTAAGACCCAATCTTTTTTTGACCAAATCATTTTTGGGCCTCAGTGTATTGTATAAGTCTCGATACCGTCAAAAACAAACGGTGCGATCATCGCCTTTTGAAAAATAACCTTGGGCCTCTCCTTGAGCTATAAGACCCATTCAAAACTCTTGGGCCTCTATTAGAGTGTAAGACCCAATCCCCTTTTAACCAAGACATTTTGGGCCTCACTTATTGTATAAGTCCCTCTGCGTTAAAAGAAAACCTCGGCGCGATCGCCATTTTTAAACGAAAAAATCAATTGGGCCTACCCTCGTGTTATAAGCCCCACTCTTTTTCTTTAAACCTTTTGGGCCTCTTGAGAGAGTGTAAGACCCATCCCTTTGTACAGAAAACAATTTTTGGGCCTCAGTCACTTGTATAAGTCCCTCTGTACAAATTCAAAACAGTGCGCTCACTGATAAAACCCTGGGCCTCTCCTTGAGCTGTAAGCCCGAAATCTTTCTTTTTCAAAGCACTTTCTCCTTTGAATTTGAATATACTGTTGTTTTTCAATCTTTCTTTGTTGAATAACTAACAATACAGCATGGAAGCTCTACAACCGAGTAAGTGGTTATTGCTTTCATTTACCGCTTTCATATGCATATAACTGTATTGTGGGGCTGTTTCGCTGTAAGTATTCTTTCATAAACTCATATCAACTGTGTAATAATAGTATAGATATTTAGAGTTTCCCCGGCAACTACGTCTAGCATTAAGCCCGTTGATCACCCTTAGAAATAGTCTAAACTAGATCCCCATAGGATTACCAGACACAGTCTTCCCTCCTCTTGGGGTTAAACAATATAGAGATATGAAAGGCGGCATTCTCTGTAAACCCTTTCATAGATTGTCACTCATAGAAGTTGTCAAGAAACTCTATTCCCCAGAGATGATCTTTTCTCCGTGAATGGCATCTCTTGAGTTTCTTCCAAATTCTCGGACTTTCCTGACTTTGATCTATTCTCGATGAATAGCATTGCCTTGAATTTCTCGAGGTTTTGGGGACCCGCAGGCTTCTTAAAAGCAATTGTCAAGAAGCTCTAATCCCCAGAGATGATCTTTTCTCCGTGAATGGCATCTCTTGATTTTCTTCCAAATTCTCGAACTTTCCTGACTTGATCTATTCCTTGTGATAGCCTTCTCTTAGGCTTCGTATAATGATTTCTTCCTCCGGGAATGATAGCCTTCTCTTGGGCTTAGTACAAGGACCCGTCGGCTTCTTAAAAGTTTCCAGCCTCCTCTTGGGCTTCGTACAAATTGTCCCGACGACCTCCTAGAGGTATAGGAACTGAACTTAGTCATCTGCATAGAACGGTCCTTTCAAAGAGTCTACTACTGTTTCTCAAAACATAGTACTGTTAGTTCCTGGATTGGCTGGAATTTTGGTAAAACAAAGTATGTTCAATGTTGATGTCAAGGTGCTGATGTTGCAACATTGAAGTCTTAACACTGGGCTGTGTTAAGTAATTAATTGCTGAAGTTGGATGTCTGATGTCACATAGGTGATGTTGTAACATCAGATCTGCAGAATTAACAACAACAGGCTGTGATGTTGTTAGGGTTGCGTATTATCTGGAATAGTGGAGAGCAAGCTGTCTCATTGGATACGAATATCTTGGGATAGATATTTGATGCTGCATAGGAGATCTGTTGCAGATTTGTAGGAGATTTAAACGGTTGAAGATTTAAAAAGATTTTAGGAGAAAATCTGTTTTAAATATTCAGTTTTAAATAACAAATCTGGGAGATATTGTAGCAAGTCCAATACCAATTCAAGGAGCTATATAAAGCGCACAAGACCAAAGGAAAAAGTGACAGAAAACATTCAGAAGATCAGGAGTTGAAGGCTTAGTGTCTAGAGTTTGTTTAGAGCGCTTGTATTTACACTATTCTAGGGTTTGAATAGGTGTTGAGTTTCTGTCCTCTCTAGAAGCTGTGAAGCAATAGAGATTGGTTGCTTGATCGAAGCTGTGAAGTAAGATCAAGGGTACTCAAAGTGGTTTCTTTGAGAGTTTGTAAGGGATTGAGTGGTGTTCTCATACCTAAGTGGGTTCTTAGGTAGGAAGTCATTAGTAGAGTATAAGTTTAGGAGATTGTCAACGGGTTGTTGAGTCAGTAAATTATATCTACAAGTAGTGAATTCCATCCCTGGCTTGGTAGCCCCCAGAGTAGGTTGGTTGTAACCGAACTGGGTCAACAATTCTTGGTGTTATTTTACTGTTATTGTTGTCCATTGTGCAGAGTGTGTTATTGTGACATCACACCTTAACGTCACACGTCTGATACCAGAATTTCAATTGGTATCAGAGCAGGCATCCTGTCTGTCTCTGGGTGAGATCTAGGGAAGGTACTTTCTGGTGAAAAGATGGACAAAGAAGTTGGAGGATTCATCAACAGACCCCCTATTTTGGATGGATCTAATTATGACTATTGGAAGCTAAGGATGACCACTTTCTTAAAATCCTTGGACAGTAGGGCTTGGAAGGCATTTATTAAAGAATGGAAAGCTCCTGTCATGTGTGAGAAGGATGATGCTGGTAAAGATAAAGAAGGCACCTCTAAGCCAAAGCCTGAAGAAGAGTGGACCAAGGAGGAAGACGAGCTTGCCCTTGGAAATTCCAAAGCTCTAAATGCCATATTCCATGGAGTGGATAAGAATATCTTCAGGTTAATCAATACCTATGAAGTTGTTAAGCAAGCATGGGATATCTTGGCAGGCTACTCATGAAGGAACATCTAGAGTCAAGATGTCAAGACTTCAGATTTTAACATCAAAATTTGAAAGCCTGAAGATGAAGGAAGATGAGACTATTCATGATTTCCACATGAGTGTTCTTGAGCTGGCCAATGCATCTAGTGCTCTTTGAGAGAAGATGTCAAATGAAAAGCTTGTGAGGAAGATCCTTAGGTCCCTACCTAAGAAGTATAAGATGAAGGTTACTGCCATTGAAGAATCACAAGACATCAGCAAGATGAGAGTAGATGAGCTCATTGGATCTCTTCAAACTTTTGAGCTGGGGTTGAATGAGGAAGAACCAGAAAAGAAGCCAAAGAGTATAGCCTTGGTGTCAAATGATGCAGAAGAAAAAGGAAAGAGTTCTGAATCGCAGGAGGATCTATCTCAGGCCATAGTGATGTTGGGAAGACAGTTCACCAAAGTATTCAAGAGAATGAATAATAACTCCAGGCCTAATGTCAAGAACATGACTTCTGACACCAGCAAGAAGGATGAAGAGAAAACTACCCAAGATAAAGGAGTTCAGTGCTTTGAGTGTGAAGGGTATGGACATGTCAAGAAAGAATGTCCCACCTTCTTGAAAAAGCAGAAGAAGGGCATGACAGTTTCCTGGTCTGACTCTGATAGTGAAAGTGAAGGTGAGTCAGCAAAGCATGTGAGAGCTTTAACAGGAGCTGTGGTTACTGATGATGATTCTAGTGATGGAGAAGTAACTAATGAGGAGTTAGCATCTACCTATCAAGAGTTGTGTTTAAAAAGTGATGAGATTTGTCAAGAAAACAAGTGCCACAAGCAACAAATTGCTCAGCTAGAGAATGAAAAGACGGATCTGGAAAATGAAGTGGTGCTAGTTAGAGCTCACCTTGATCAAATGACCAAGTCTGTTAGGATGCTGAGCTGTGGTACAGACACACTTGACAAGATCCTTCAGTTAGAAAAAGCTGCTGGAGACAAAGCTGGGATAGGCTATGTGGCTGAGGGAACTTCAGAAGAAAGCACTTCAGGTTCAAAGAAGGAAGTGTCATAACTTTCATCTCAACATCAGCCAAAGAAGCAGGATCCTACCCCTAAGAAGGTTGATGTTTCACAACCTAAGAAGATTGAGAAGAAGACTGATCCCTATCAGAAGAGAAAGCAGCCACAAGGAGCTAGTCAGTATATGCCCCCACAATATCACGAGAGCATGCAAGCTGCTCAGTTCAAACAGCACATGTCTCATCAGGTGTCTCAACATTAGGACAACTGGTATGGTTATGGATATGGATACACCAATGCTGTTCCTCATGGAAGAAGAAAACCACACCATCATTGGAGACAATCCATGAAACAGTATTCTCTACCTTCTTATGGGAGAAGATACCAGCATAATAGATGGCAGGGCAGTTATGGTAGGAGGAGACCATATTATGGTTGGCAGCCTAAGTAATCTCATCATGGCAGACGATTCAGAGATGAAAGGGTAAGATGCTATTATTGTGGAAGGTTTGGACATATGCAGTACTCTTGCTACAAGCTGCATGGATACCCTCAACCTCAAAACAGATGGAGAGAGTACATGCCCAAAGTTGTTAAACAATGGGTACCTAAGGAGAAGGTGAAGTGCTTATTGGCTCACTTGGCTGACAAAGAGGCTAAAGAAGGAACATGGTATTTTGACAGTGGGTGTTCCAAGCACATGTCTGGATGTAGATCCATGTTTGATGAACTTAGACCTTGCCCCTCTCTTGAAGTTATGTTTGGCAATGGAGAAAAAGGTGTTGTTGCAGGAGTTGGGAAAATGAAAGGTGATGGTACACCTGAACTTGACAATGTTCTGTTTGTCAATGGGTTAAATGCAAATTTGATCAGCATAAGCCAGTTGTGTGATGAAGGGTACAAGGTAAACTACACTAAGCATGAGTGTGTGGTTTCTGATGAGCATAATCAGATTGTTATGAAGGGTACCAGAACCAAGGATAACTGCTATCAGTGGATTTCTCTTGAAGGAAATTCAACTAATGATGTTCAAGTTGATGTTATAACATCAGACTATGTCATCAGGAGACTGAAATGTCACTCAGAGTTAGTGAGTCCAGATGTGAATTATTTAAAAGGAAAGTATTTGTGGAGGGAAAAAGTCATTGACACTCTAAATCAAGCTTCTTACCTCAGACCCCCCTTTCCCGGTGGTGCAACATCACGCTTTTTCAAAGCCCTGTTCTCGCAACGAAGTAATTTCTTCGTCTTCAAGAATCAACCCTCACTGAAAAGAGTCATGGCGTCTCCATCCAAGAAATCTGAGTGTCAAAGTTCCACAAAAGGAAGAGCTAGGGTTTCCACTGACGAAGGCTCAGCATTCGATCCTATGGACATTGAGCCCCTCTCAACCATTCTTCCTGAATCAGGTACTACGAGACCCACTAAACTAACTCCCAAGAGACCTGCTACTATCTTTAAGAATCCTGAAACTATGAAAGTTGTTACTAGCATGTTATTTGGTCACAAACCTAGAACTACTAACCCGCATCCACAAACTACTGAGGAAAGGGTAGATGTTGATAAGTGCATGGGGCAGATTGTGGACAAAATTTTTGAGAAAGGACTTCCTATTAAGGGTATATCTAGACCCCTGAGACAAATGGTTGTTGATCAGGGTACAAGAGATAAGAGTGACATGCAATCTACTGATACAAATCTTCACAGATTGGCGGTCTCCGTAATCGAAGATGCTTAGAAGGAAGTTGAAGGTAATATTGAAGCAGAAGATACTCATGTTGAAGGGGATGTCAGAACATCGCCTATTAGGGATGATGAGACTACTCCTAGAGGAGAAAAGAGTACTGATGTGATTAATATTGATGACTTATCCAATGATGAAGTCATTGGAAGAGCAGTGCCTGGTTTGGCTAAGAGACTAAGAACAAGGAAGGAAAAGTAGGGTGAATCTTATCCAAAGAAGGCTTCAGATGATAAGAAGAAAAAGACTGTTGTTGGGCCAACAAAAGCTTGGAGCAAGGTGGAAGTGACTCCAAGAAAGAGGAAGATTGTGGAACAATCTGAGTCTGAGCATGATGATGAGGATGATGTTCAGAACATCACTCATGTCAGAAAATCTATCGCAAAAAGGATTGTAGACAAAGTCCCAGATGTGCCTGTGGACAACATCTCCTTCCACCGTGCAAGCAATGCATATATGTGGAAGTTCATTTGCCAAAGGAGAATTGCTCTTGAGAGAGAGATTGGCAAAGAAGCTATGGAGATTAAAGAAGTAATGGAAGGAATTAAATCTGCAGGGTTAATGAAAACTGTGTGTGGTTTTTCAAGGTGCTATGATGGTCTGGTAAAGGAATTCATAGTAAATCTTCCTATCAATATCTCTGACCAGAGCAGTCCAGATTATATGAAGGTTTTTGTCAGAGGAAAATGTGTTGAGTTTTCTCCTAAGATTGTCAACAGCTACTTAGGAAGAGAGGATGCAGAGTATCCAGAACTGGAGGATACAGATACTGAAGTGTGCAAGGTAATTACTGCTGGACAGGTTAGAGTATGGCCATTAAAAGAAAAGCTACCAACTAGCAAACTGAGTGTGAAGTATGCTATACTACACAGGATTGGAGCTGCAAACTGGGTGCCCACGAATCATAAAACCACCCTAGCTGTGGGATTAGGAAGACTTATCTATGCTGTTGGTACACTGAAAAAGTTTGACTATGGCACATACATATTTGATCAGACTGTAAAACATGCAACAACAAATGCTATTAAAATGCCCATAGCATTTCCTTCTCTCATTAGTGGAGTCATTCTGAGTCAACAACCAGGAATATTGACTTGTGCAGATAAAGCATGCAATAGGAAGTCTCCATTAACCTTGCATCAGAAATTGTTTATGGGAAGCCATGTTGCAGATATTGTGTCAACATCAAATGCAGGTATCAAGAAGAAAACTTCCAAGGCTGATTTGCTAGCAGAGCTGAAGGCAACCCGCAAAGACTTGGATGTTGTGATTAATACTAGTCTGACCAGAAAAGAAAAGATTGAGAAGATGATCCAAAGTTTGGAACAAGATGATCATGCTGACTCTGAAGATGAAGGACAAGATAGTGCAGATGAAGCAAGCTCAGAAGAGGACTAGCTTATTTTCTTTTGCCTTCAGTAGTTTTAGTTTTTTTTTGTGCAATGTTGTTTTTTTATGCTTGGTTGTGTAATTTGAATATTGTGCTGTTATATGCACTAGTTTTGTTTTTAGTTTCCTTCTATGATTTGTTTTGCCTGGTTGCTAACTGTGAGGCTAACAATGAGAGCTAGGGTGTAATGACTATAGTTAATAGGGCTTCTAACTGAAGTTTGCCTAATTGTGGCTAAAAAGGGGGAGAAAATAGCCATGAGAGTCAAGAGTAGCCAAGAGAGTCAAGAGTAGCCAAGATAGTCAAGAGTATCAAAGAGTGTAACTGCCAAATGCTGCTAATGAGATGCAGATATTAAGGGGGAGTTTTGACTGAACTAATGAAGATATTATGACATTTGAAGAGTGCAGCCAAGCAGACATCAAGGGGGAGAGAAGTGCTGCACATTGTGAGCTACTGAACAACTGTGATGCTGGTTCATATTTTAGAGGGGGAGCACCAATTGGCTGTTGTCAAGAATGAAGATGGTGCTGCAGCAGATCAAGTGATGAAGACTATGAAAATTGTCAAACTGCTGCTGATGAGAGTTTCAAAATGATTTAGTGATTGAAGTTTCTTCGCTGCTAAAGTCTCTGAAGGTGCAGAGTGTAGAGTTTGTTTGCAGAGTACAGAGATTGTTTTAGCCAAAATTAGCCAAAAGGGGAGATTGTTAGTTCCTGGATTGGCTGGAATTTTGGTAAAACAAAGTATGTTCAATGTTGATGTCAAGGTACTGATGTTGCAACATTGAAGTCTTAACACTGGGCTGTGTTAAGTAATTAATTGCTGAAGTTGGATGTCTGATGTCACATAGGTGATGTTGTAACATCAGATCTGCAGAATTAACAACAGCAGGCTGTGATGTTGTTAGGGTTGCGTATTAGCTGGAATAGTGGAGAGCAAGCTGTCTCATTAGATGCGAATATCTTGGGATAGATATTTGCTGCTGCATAGGAGATCTGTTACAGATTTGTAGGAGATTTAAAAGGTTGAAGATTTAAAAAGATTTTAGGAGAAAATCTGTTTTAAATATTCAGTTTTAAATAACAAATCTGGGAGATATTGTAGCAAGTCTAAGACCAATTCAAGGAGCTATATAAAGTGCACAAGACCAAAGGAAAAGGTGACAGAAAACATTCAGAAGACCAGGAGCTGGAGGCTTAGTGTCTAGAGTTTGTTTAGAGCGCTTGTATTTACACTATTCTAGGGTTTGAATAGGTGTTGAGTTTCTGTCCTCTCTAGAAGCTGTGAAGCAATAGAGAGTGGTTGCTTGATCGAAGCTGTGAAGTAAGATCAAGGGTACTCAAAGTGGTTTCTTTGAGAGTTTGTAAGGGATTGAGTGGTGTTCTCATACCTAAGTGGGTTCTTAGGTAGGAAGTCATTAGTAGAGTATAAGTTTAGGAGATTGTCAACGGGTTGTTGAGTCTGTAAATTATATCTACAAGTAGTGAATTCCATCCCTGGCTTGGTAGCCCCCAGAGTAGGTTGGTTGTAACCGAACTGGGTCAACAATTCTTGGTGTTATTTTACTGTTATTGCTGTCCATTGTGCAGAGTGTGTTGTTGTGACATCACACCTTAACATCACACGTCTGATACCAGAATTTCAAGTACAAAGATGGAACTCTAGACACGGACAGTCTAATCTCCTTGAGTCTCAAAGACATTCTCAAGTGACCCCTTCGTTAAATAGGAAGGAAACCTGCAGACTCGGACAGTCTCAATACCCTTCGGATTTCCCGCTTCCTTAAAGAACAGGAATAACCCAGATCCCTGAATCAAATCCCTGAGTACAATGTTGCTCACATAAGAACTGATTTTCTCTTTAAAATCAGTATACTGGACCTGTCACTTAACTGAACAGTCACAATAGCCTCCTCTTGGGCTTTGTACAATGATCCTCCCCAGCGGAGTCAAACAACGTTCAGCCTCTCTCTCGGGCTTTGTACGAGACACATAAGAGACTCCCTCGTTGAGTCAATTACCCCTTTGGCCTCCATCTCGGGCTTTATACGAGATACAAAAACTTTCTTATTGAGCTAAATAAACAATAGCCTCCATCTCGGGCTTTATACGAGATACCAAAAGATTCCCTCGTTGAGTCAAAACATTTAGCCTCTCTCTCGGGCTTTGTACGAGACACATAATAGCCTCCTCTTAGGCTTTGTATAAGAAAACCACTGGTTAATCCAATTAACCTTTTAGCATCAAAGCTGTGCCTCGTTCACAATACACAAACTTCAACAACTCTTTCCCCTTCATCTAATAGCTGTAAGCGGCAAGCCTCTGGATCATCTATATCCACGCCACTGTCCCTCTTTTAGCATAAGAAATTCCTAAGGAAAGATAGCATTGCTCTACACTGAGTTAAAGTCTTCTCCTTCAGGTTAAAATCCCCTATAAAGGAAATTATGGCATTGCCGGATCCGCGTATCCCGGTTAAAGTAATTCTCCTTTATAAAACAGTTGTGACATACAACCCCCTCTTTAGAGATGACAAATTCTCTCCAAAGTTGACACCCTTCAGCTTCACATCTTGGGCTTTGAACAAGATACAAATAGACTTTTCAGCTTCACATCTTGGGCTTTGAACAAGATACAAACCACCTTTCGCTTCACATCTTGGGCTTTGAACAAGACTCCAAAAACAACCATTTCCTCCCATAGAATAGGAGGAACTACGAACGCTCTGATTTCCCTGTTTCCGTAAACGGGAATATGTAGGCATAAGATTGAAAAAAAAATCTTAGCGAGAACACTAAACAAAAACCAAAAATCCCATACTCTCACATCAAAAAGCATCAGTCCTAACATCCTAATCCTTGTTCCCCGCTATAAAGTCCTAGAAAGAGAGAAAACCGTATTGGCGAAAATATAAATAACCAATACAAAGGCCCCCCCCAAATTGATCGTATCCAAACCTAAAAGACCGTTGTTTAAACTCAGTATGCAAAGCAGGGTTAATTGGAGACATCTATTTCCCTTCCTTCATCAGCTTCAATAGGATAAAAAATGAATTGACCTGTAGTTAAAACTCAACCGCAAAGAGCGACCAGTGCTTAAGAACCGCGTCCAAAATCGCTCGCTACAAGATCCAGAGGCAGGTCCAAAATGGAGAATCAACTCTTGCTGAGGGTTCCAGAAGAGTTGGGGTATCAGATGCCTTGAGGTTCTGATAAAAGCTTATTGGCAGTGATTTGACCCTAGCTGGAGAAATTTAGGATAAAAGATTATGTTTTTGAACCTACCGGGGTTTTAACTCTACCGGAGATTGATCGAATGATCAGGGCTTTTATGTATTCTGTAAGGAACTTGAGAATGTCTTTGAGATCCAAAAGGAGATTAGATTGTCCAAGTCTACTGGTATGGAAGAGTTTATCTTTGTATGATGCCCAAGAGGAGGTTGGTGTTTTAAGGGATGAGAATCAACCCTAAAATTGGTATGAGGTTTTGACTCTTTAGAAAGACAGCTCTAACAAAGGATGACTAAGTTATGTCCTATCCTTGTAAAATGTCTTCAGGGTCCTTGTATTAAGCCCAAGAGAAGGCATAAGAACTTCTAAGAAGCCGGTGGGTCCTTGTACAAAGCCCAAGAGGAGGCGGGGATGCTTTTAGGAAGCCTGTGGGTCCAAACTTAAGAATAGTTCAAGAAAAGTTTCACCGGGAATAATCTTTTCTTTAATGAACAGTTCTAGGGCTTAAAGAAATTCAAGAGAGGTTTCACCGGGAATTAATCCTCTCTGGAGGAAATGAATTTCTTTGACAATTTCTAATAGTGACAGCCTGAGAAAAGTTTCACCGGGAATAACGCCTTTCTCTTTGTTCCATATAGTTTAAGCACAAGAGAAGGCAAGACTGTATCTGGAATTCCTATGGGGAACTAGTTTTGACTGTGTTGAAAGAGTGACCATTGACTTTATCTAGTTCTAGACCTAATTGCAGGGGAAAACTCTTAGCAGGGATAAAAGTATATATACAGTTAATACATGACAAGTATTTAAAAGGATATGAAAGAAGGACTTACAGGTGAGCAAGCTTCCAACAATATAGATAAATATATATATGAAAGCATGTAAAGAAAGCTCATAAAAACTTACAGGCGAGCAGGCTTCCATTGTAACAGCTGTATGTTTAGTTGTTCAAGAAATTAAAGAAAGTTTTGATAAAAACTATGAGTTTGAACCTAAATCAAAAGGGAAGTTGTTTTTGAAAAGATTGTCGGGGCTTATACTCAAGGAGAGGCCCAGGTGAAAAACAGTAATCGTACCGTTGTTTTGTAAACTATACTGGGACTTATACAATGACTGAGGCCCAAAAAGGTTTTATTTACAAAGAGGGTTGGGTCTTACAACTCAAGGGGAGGCCCAAAGTTTATTTTTGTACAAGTGATGGGGCTTACAACTCAAGGAGAGGCCCAATGACTATTGTTTTAAAAAGGGTGACGATCCCGCCGAGATTTTTTGAAATCGCAGTGGGACTTATATAATGACTGAGGCCCAAAATTATATTATTTACAAGGGGTGGGTCTTACACTCTATCAAGAGGCCCAAAATGTTTTGAAAAAGAAAAGAAATGGGGCTTACAACTCATGGAGAGGCCCAGATGACTTTTGTTTAAAAGGCGACGATCGCGCCGAGATTTTAGAAATCGCAGTGGGACTTATATAATGACTGAGGCCCAAAATTATATTATTTACAAGGGATGGGTCTTAGACTCTATCAAGAGGCCCAAAAAAGTTTAAAAAAAGTTTTGAAAAAGATAAAAATCCAAGAAACCCTAATTTTATTTTTAAAGTAATTTTTCAAAGAAAAATTAATAAAATATGATAAAAACACCAAATAAGTTTGAGTAAACAACTTGTGATTTTTGGTTTAGGTTTTAAAAATGAGGTTTTAATCACAAGATGAATTAAAACATATTTGGTTTTGATTTTCAAGATGAAAATTCATTTTCCAAAATGTTTAAAAACAATTAAAAATGAATTTATTTACAAAAATATCAAATATATTAAATAAATAACATAAATTTGATTTTTTTGTGGAATAAAATATTTTAAAATTTTTGTGTTTTTTGCAAAAAGAACCAATAAAAAATAATTAAAATTGAGAGAGAAATTAATTTTGGAATTAATTAACAAAAACCATAAATATAGCAAAAATTGCAAAATATGGAAAATGGCAAAAATCGTCTGGGTGGGGTTTGAACCCATGACCTCTAAGACAAACACATGTGCGCGCTACCACTGGGGTGTTGATACATCCGTGTATCAAAACCACCCCATTAATACATAAGGGTGGCCTGGTTTCTAGGCCTGGCCAAGGCAAGAAACCAAGTCATGGTGGATTTGCATGAAGGTTGTAACTTGCTTATTTCTCCATGGATTGGGACAAAATTTAGGTGCATCTGACCTAGAATTTCATGAGGAATCCAATGATGTCTTTAGATTTTTCAGAAGATGCCTCTATCTAAAAATCCGATAGTGGTTTCAATAAGTGCCATGATTTGCATTTTCTATGCTAACACATCATATACACACTAATAACATGGTGAATTGGTTCAAACACAACATACATGATATGTATGAGATGTCTATGATCAGTGAACTTCAAAACAATGCATAATTCAAAGAGTTCAAGTTGTCATGCACTTACCTCTTGGAGCTCCTTGTGCTATCTGCCAATTTCCTTGTGCCAGAAGTGATCCAATGCTTTGAACACTCTTGATTGATCCCTTAAAAGCTTTTAGGATGATCAAAACCAGCTGGAATCCTCAGGAACAAGTATTAGGCTCTTTCTTGCAAAAGTGGCAAAGTGACCAAAATAGCAACTCTCTCAAATGGTTTTCTAGATGAGGGAAACCACTTGGGACAGTTTGAAGATGATATTTGGAGTGTGTTTGATGCCTGGGTTGACTTTGGAAGTGACTGAATCAAGACATGGCTTGAAAAATGCAGAAAAGTCCAATTTTGAGGTTTTGGAGATGGATTTTCTGATTTTGGTGTTTCAGGTCACAAGTGAGTGTTTGGACAGCTTAGATATGACATATTGGATGTGTATGAATCATGAGTTGTGGTGGAATTGCTCTATAACTGAAAAACTCAGAGATGACTTGCAAAAGAAGGCATTTTGGCCTAAAGAGAGAGATTTTGAGGAAAGCATCAGTTGTAGTGCTTTGGTGTACTCAAACTGATCACAATTGAGCTCTATTTATAGTGTGTCAAGTTTGTTTTGGCATCAATAGTGAATGGCAGCTACAGCAGGCCTTTGGCCAATGTTGAGCAAAAGGAATCTCAAGTCTCCTCTAGCCATTGACTTGAGGTTAGGGCGCATGCATATGGTCCTTTGATTCAGTGCTGATTCTTGACTCATTCAGTTAGGAATGTGTCATTCCATGCCACCTTGGTGCATCCATTGAATGCTTGGAAACAAAATTGGAGTCTTGGCAACTTTTTAGCCTTTTTAGGTTTGTTATGGCTATGTGTAGATTCTTGGACTTTGGAGGCTTTGGGATCAGATCATTCTCCTTTTGTTTAATCCTCAGATGTGTCCAAATGGATGACAAGGCTTGGAGTTGTCCAAATTTTCCAAATCGAACAAAATACCAAAATCTGCCTTGTACAAGGCAGTTGGAAATGGTGATTTTGAGGGGATCATATCTCCTTGTTCAAGTTGAGTTATGGGAGGCTCTTGTGCTTTTTAGAAAGCCCTCATATGATACAAAACATGTGTGATCATATTTTGTTTTGAAACTATTTAGATCCCATTGAAAAATCCTCATGAACATTGATGTTCAAGGCTGTTAACTTAGGCAGATTTTCACTAAGTGTTGGAAAAACTGTCATTTTCATGTTTTTGTCATTTTGATCACTCCATAACTCAAAATCCATGAAGAATTAGAGTTTGAGGTAGTTGAAGCTTTTGTAGAGTGTAGCAAGACCTACAAATCCAGCTTTGGATCAACCAAAATGGTTGCTTGGATTAGAAGTTATGATCCTTGGAAGTTGGTACCAAAACCATTTTTGTTCCATAACTTAGAAAAATTTTGGTTTCTTATGGTTGCCCCTTTTGCAAGAAACCTCACTTTTCTTGATTTTTATTAATGAATGATTATAAATACCAAAAATTAACATTATGTTTTACTTAAGGGAACCATATTTGTGAAAAAATCCAAAAAGTCAAACTTGATTTTGTGCACGGTTGACTTTTTATCGGATGAAATCCAAACTGTGCGATCCTTTGTGAAATCAAGTTGTTGACCTAAATCAACCCTAATGGATGGATTACATAGGTGTTATAACGTGTATTGAATCATGTCCCAAGGTTTAGGAGCATGTCCTGATCAAAAGTTAAAGGTACAGTTGACTTTTTCCTTCAAAACCCTAGCTGTGGTCCAAATGAAAATGAAATTTGTGAATCAAGCTTCCTAGATCAATCCATTATTGTAAATGGATCAATGTGGTATATTTGAGGCCCTAAAATCATGTCATGAGGTCTTGGCTCATGCTTTGCCTCAAAAGTCAACTTAGGGGTGAATTAGGTCAAGAAACCCTAATTCCTGATTTTTGGTAAATGCATCCCCTGAGGCTAAATTGACTTGATGATTGGGTCCATGGGGCCCATTTGAGTATCTTGGGTTCTGATTTGAAGCATTGGCTCATTCCTAGGTGAAATTTTTCATCTGGAGGCCTTGGTCGACCAAAACCCTAATTTGGTGACACTGGCGATCTTGAGGCTTGATCCACTTGGAATGTTGCAACTTTGTGCTTGATTCTTGATGTGGGAGTCCTATTGATCCCTTATGGGTGTTTGAGAGGTTAGACAAGTTGAAGATCATGTCATTTCTTGATTGATCCTTTGTCTAAGTGCTCTGAGAGGGCTTAAAACCCTAATTCTTGATTGTGGTGAATGCTCACCCATCTTTGAGGAGATTGATGAGGCATGATGGTACATCCATATTGTGGCGATGATTCTCACAATGATGGGAAATCTTGGTGATCAAAATTTGGGGTATGATAGATGCCCCTATTTAATCTTCTTGGACCCGAAGGTGTGAATGGCAAAGGTATTCGGGCATTCAGTGTGCAAGAGGATTAAATATCGGAATACCCGAAATTTTGACGGTGGTTATGAATGGAAATTTGCTCATCCATCTTCTTTTGCTAAGTAATGATACTCAGAAAAGGGTGAAACTTCCCCTCGATCTGGGTCTTCAGCCGCAGAACTGGTCTTAGTTTCTGATATAAACTTCCCCTCGATCCTGGTGTTCTGCCAAGGAACTGGTCTCAGTTTCTTTTGTCAATAAACTTCCCCTCGATCTCGGTATTCAGCCAAGGAACTGGTCTAAGTTTATTTTGTCAATAAACTGCCCCGCGATCCTGGTATTTAGCCACAGAATTGGTCTCAATTTTTTTTAAAGTTCCTTCCTTGACAAGGGACGCTATGTGTAGCGGTTTTCATTAAACTTCTCACAGAGTTTACTGTGGAGATGCCATTTGATTGAGAAACTTGATGTCAAACTTGCTGGGGAGACCCATTTGTCTGAGTTGTAGAGGTGTGCAAACTTCTCTGTTGGAGATGCCATTTGTTTACTCTACTGGGGAAAAACGAGTCTCTTTGAGAAACTGTGTTCTGCTTGGGGATACTACATCATACTTTTCTTCGAGATCTTTTCGGAGAAATACCATGTGATGTAATCCAATTTGGAGGTGCTGATGACCTCATTTGATAGCAAATTTTCAGAGAGAAATTGTTGTATTGCCGAGAGTCTTTGGTTAAAAGGCTTCCTCTGGGAATTTTCCTTAATCCGGGAAAGCGAGAACATTATCTTCAAGGGTGAAGAGTGACATTTGTTGAATGTTTTCTTGCCTTTCAGAGGTTCAAGTTATCAAAGTGGTTGAGGATCGGCTCCAATCCAGAAATAAAATGGGGAGAAATTGCTCAGACGCTGCATTTCCTAACGAGGAAAGGACTGACAACTCAATTGAGAGGACTTTTATCACTTGGGAATGAGATCGACTAGAGTGATAGTGATGAAATATGAATATGAATGTGGATCAATAATGCATGATGTATGTATGTTTATGCTGACAAAACCGACACGACATACAGACTAATAGATGAACACGACTGGATACTCGGCCACGGTGGGGGACAAAAAGTATCAATGTTCCAAGATAGCAATGCTGCCTTGCTTAGGAGAGATGGTCCCCGTGGGGAGAAAGAATTGTTCAATTGGTCTTAAGAGATACGTACTCTGTCGGGGATGTCAGATGGGACATTCGTATCTGACACAGTTGATCATTCATTCAGGCGTACAGGTTTAAAAGGAGTACTTTGATTCTGCACTTTGAGGTTCAATCACCTTCAGAGAAGCGATTGATATTCTTTCAATGTTCAACAGTCAAAAGAATTGCCATCTTTATTTTAAAAGCAGAAAAATTTTGACAAGTAAATTCATTTTTTGTTTTATTTCAAGAATCATTGATCATAAAAAATGTCATTCTGTAAAGTTAAAACAAATAAGAATTGCAAACAAAAGTACTAGGGCTCAAATTTTATTGATAGGATGAAAATCAGCCAAGCGCGTAATCCCATAGAGTATTTATAAAGTTTACAAAATGGTAATTTAAGGGAAAAGGGGGTACATTGAAACATAACGACCGTTGTCCTTCTACCAACTTTGAATTCTGGACATCCTGGGCTTCTGTCGAAGATGACCTCGACTGGAAGTTTTTGATGAATGGCACTAACGCTGGGGATTTAACCTTGTTGAATGTAGTTACTTGCCATTAATCCCTAACTTTTGCCTGGATTGTATTTTGAGATTTCCAATCCATCGGGATGATTTTTTTGCTTATGTCTCTAATTTTTGCCTGGACCGCCCTTTCGGGTTTTCAATCCACCGAGACATTTTTTTTCATTTAGGCGAAGTATTTCTGGACTACGTTAACATTCGTGGGGTAGGCAAACTCCTCGCCATCCATGGTTGTGAGTCTCAAGGCGCCGCCTGAGAAGGCTTTCTTGACCACATAGTGGCCGTCATAATTCGGAGTCCATTTGCCGTGGGAATCAATGAGGAATGATTGTATCTTCTTGAGCACAAGGTCTCCTTTTCGAAAGACACGGGGTCGGACCTTTTTGTCGAACGCTTTCTTCATTCTTTGTTGATACAACTGACCGTGGCATAGAGCCGTTATTTTTTTTTCTTCAATCAAATTTAATTCATCGTGTCGAATTTGACACCATTCAGCTTCTGTTAGCTTAGCTTCCATCAATACCCGGATCGATGGGATCTCTACTTCTATGGGGAGCACTGCCTCCATGCCATATACTAGAGAGAAAGGGGTTGCCCCTGTTGAAGTCCGAACAGATGTGCGATAATCGTGAAGAGAAAATGGTAGCATCTCGTGCCAGTCTTGGTAGGTTATAACCATCGTTTGAACGATCTTCTTGATGTTCTTGTTAACTGCTTCTACTGCTCCGTTCATCTTAGGTCGGTAGGGAGATGAGTTATGGTGTTCGATCTTGAACTCAGCGCACAAATCTTTCATCATCTTGTTATTCAAGTTAGATCCATTATCAGTAATGATCTGGCTTGGAATACCATAATGACAAATGAGATTATTTTTTATGAAGCGGACTACCACTTGTCTGGTTACATTGGCGTATGACGCTGCTTCGACCCACTTGGTGAAGTAGTCAATGGCTACCAGGATGAACCGAAGTCCATTTGAAGCCTGGGGTTCGATCATGCCAATCATGTCAATTACCCATATGGAAAAAGGCCATGGAGAAGAAAGAACTTTGAGATGCGTTGGTGGTACATGGATTTTTTCTACGTATATCTGACACTTGTGACACTTCCTCATGCACTTGTAGAAATCAGATTCTACTGTCAACCAATAGTACACTGCTCTCAAAATTTTTCTCGCCATTGTGTGTCCGTTGGCATGAATTCTAAAGGTTCCTTCGTGAATTTCTTTTATCAGCATGTTTGCTTCTGGTCTGTCTACGCATCGGAGCAAGACCATGTCAAAGTTTCTCTTATAGAGTGTATCACCGCTCAGGAAGAAGTTGCCAGCCAGTCTTCTGAGGGTTTTCTTGTCTTTTCTGGATGCCCCGAGTGGGTATTCTTTTTTCTGAAGGAAGCAATTGATATCATGAAACCAGGGTTTGTCATCGATGACTGCTTCAATCGTGAAGATGTAAGCGGGCCTTTCAAGGCACATTATGTCAATCTTAGGTATGCCATTCCATTTACCTACACTAATCATGGACGAGAGAGTGGCTAGTGCATCAGCCATGTGATTTTCTTCACGAGGGATGTGATGAAACTCGATTCTGCTGAAGAATGGTAACAACCTTCTCGTGTAGTCTTTGCAAGGAATCGGTCCTGATTGGTACGTGTTCCAATCTCGTTTGATCTGATTGATAACTATGGATGAGTCTCCATATACATCCAAATTCTTTATCCTTAAGTCAATTGCTTCTTCGAGACCCATGATACAAGCTTCGTATTTAGCCTCGTTGTTTGTACACTTGAATGTCAGTCGGGCGGTGAAAGGAATGTGGGTACCCTGAGGTGTTACGAAGATTGCCCCAATTCTGTTTCCATAATTGTTGACAGCTCCGTCAAAGATTAGTCCACATTGGGAACCTGGTTCTGGCCCTTCACTAGGTAGCGGTTCATCACAATCTTTCATTTTTAGATACATGACATCTTCGTCTGGGAAGTCAAATCCGACTGATTCATGATCGTCAATCAGTTGATGAGCCAAATGATCGGCTAAAATACTCCCTTTGATGGCTTTTTGAGCATGGTACACAACGTCGTACTCTGATAACAACATCTGCCAATGAGCAATCCTTCTCGTGAGAGCAGGTTTTTCAAAGATATACTTGATCGGATCCATTTCGAATATTAACCAAGTAGTGTGATAGATCATGTACCATCGAAGACGTTTGGCTGCCCAAGCCAGAGCACAACAAGTTTTCTCAAGCATAGTGTACCGAGTTTCACAGTCGGTGAATTTCTTGCTCAAATAGTAGATGGCCGACTCTTTTCTTTTGGTTTCGTCTTGTTGGCCAAGTACACAACCCATGGAGTCTTCCAATACTATTAGGTATATGATCAACGGTCTTCCCTCCACTGGAGGTGACAGGATAGGTGGATTCAACAAATACTCTTTGATACTGTCGAAGGCTTTTTGGCAGTCTTCGGTCCACACGCAGTGCTGATTCTTTTTTAGTAACTTGAAGATTGGCGCGCATGTTGTGGTCATGAGGAATATAAATCTGGAAATGTAATTCAGACGTCCCAGGAATCCTCTGACTTGTTTCTCAATCTTTGGTGAAGGCATTTCTTGAATGGCCTTGACTTTGTCAAGATCAACCTTAATTCCTTTCTGGCTGACGACGAACCCTAGCAGTTTTCCTGAGCGGACACCGAACGTGCACTTGTTAGGATTCAAGCGGAGTTTGTACTTTCTCAGAGGCTCAAATAATTTTGACAAGTGGGTCACATGCTCCTCCTCTGTTTTAGATTTGGAAATCATATCATCGACATATACTTTGATTTCTTTGTGCATCATGTCATGAAATAGAGTAGTCATGGCCCTTTGATAGGTTGCCCCAGCGTTCTTTAAGTTGAACGACATTACCTTGTAACAAAAGGTGCCCCATGGGGTGATGAATGAAGTTTTCTCCATATCTTCCGGCGCCATTTTGATCTGATTATAGCCCGAGAATCCATCCATGAAGGAGAAGACCTTGAAATTTGCTGGACTGTCTACCAGCATGTCTATGTGTGGTAAGGGAAAATCATCCTTTGGACTGGCTTTGTTCAGATCCCTATAGTCCACACACATTCTGACTTTTCCATCCTTTTTCGGAACGGGTACTATGTTGGCTAACCATTGAGGATATTCTGAGGTGGCGAGGAAACCTGCGTCAATCTGTTTCTGCACTTCCTCTTTGATTTTGATGGCCATGTCTGGATGAGTTTGTCTCAGTCTTTGTTTTACCGGCGAACATTCTGATCTTAACGGTAAATGATGTTCCACGATGCTGGTATCCAACCCTGGCATGTCCTGATAGGACCAAGCAAATACATCAGGAAAATCTTTGAGAAGTCTTATCAAGTCTTTTCTGACAGTTGTACTGAGCAGTGCCCCAATCTTGACTTCTTTCCTCTCTACTCCTGAACCCAACTTGACAGTTTCCAACGGCTCTTTGTGAGGTTCAATGGACCTTTCCTTTTGTTTGAGTAATCGAGAGATCTCTTTTGGAATTTCTTCGTCCATTTCTTCTTCAGCTTCAAATACCGGGAATTCAAAGTTGGGAGAAGGCATTAGATCGTATGTTTCAACGAGGTTTAAAACAAGCAATCTGCATGACGTGATGATTTATTTTTTAGAAGAGATAGAGAGAAATGCAAGAGTGTGTGTAGTGTATTTTTTGAAAAACTGCTCGTTTTTATTTTTGAGTTGTTTTTAGGATTACCATTTTCTGAAAAAGCGAAAAGTGAAAACAGCAATAAATGCGGAAATTACAGAATGACGTTAATTTATGGTTTAGTCGATTCTTGAAACTACATCCCTATAAAACAAAACTTTGTCGCTTTGGGAGAAGCAAAGAGGGACATTTACAGAAAGTGAGCCCTATAAAAACATCTGTCTCACCTGGGCGGGGTGAAAGGTCAAAACAAAGACGGCAATTACTTAGACTTATGGACAACCTTCAAGACATCGACAGCAACCCATTGGCAGCGAACTCCTCGATGAATCACAAAGTCTGGTACCTTCTTTCTTGGTTTGTCCTCAGAAATGACGCTGATTTTTGGCGGAGCAGGATCGTTGGAGTCTTCCTCCCAGGAAGAGTTGTCATAGACGAACTCTTCTGCTGTATCTTGCACAATATTTTCATTCTCAGACAGATCTCCCCATCCAGTGAGCTGGATGTCTTTGAACCTGATGCGAGAGCTTTCAGGAGCGGTGTACTTGACCAAGAAGTCGTACTTGCCACTCGGCTGTCCTAAGGTGTCCCATACTTCTGCGGGACTGGAGGAGTCATCCTTCTCGATGACGTTAACCTCTGGAAAAGCATAGTTGATGAACTCATGACCTGCAATCTTTGTAGATTCATCGTTGTGTTGGATATCTTCAAAATTTCTTGAGTAATGATCCCATGACTTGGTGGGGACGCAGGTATTCTTTTCAATGATGCTCAATTGATATGCATCGTTAGGCTGACTCTTTTGCCCCAAGTCTTTTGGGTACGGCTGCCAAATAGGCAAGTCATCCATTTGGTTATTATAGTCATAGTCGAAGTTATCTTTCATCAGAGTGTCTTCCTTTAATGAGTTTCGTGGAGCACGACATCCCTCAGGATCACAATCTCCGTACATCATCTTGACGTCTGATCTTGGTATATATCTCGGACTTTGCGTGGGATAGCAAAATGGTGTATGCGCCTCTCCCTGAGACATATAACCTTCTTCGTTGAGATAGGACTTCCACTCTTCATCTGTATCGGAGGAGTCACCCTCATTGATGGTGTGTAATTCTTGAGACACTGGGTGAAAGAAACCTCCATTGTGGAAGAAGTCCTGAATGGGATGAAAACTTTCATCGTTAGTAGCAGTTTGGGTACAGGTTGAGGAAAAACTAAGACCTTTCTTTGTCTTGTTATCCGTAGGAATGATAAGCTGTCCCCATCCCTTTGCGTTGTTACTCTCGATCACTTTGAGAGCATCTTTGTATGAGGAAATCGACATTCCTTTTTCTGATCGATTCTCATTGCTCACCGAGAGTGCTTGAAACTGGCTTCCAACAACTTCCTCGGGTTCTACACAGGAGAATGATGATAAGTTGTTCACGATTAAGGCTTGCTCTCTGCAGACTGTGACTAACTTGTCATTCTTGACGAACTTCAGCTTCTGGTGAAGTGTCGAAGTGACTGCCCAACTTCGTGTGTCCAAGGTCTTCGTAATAAATAGATGTATGCCGCCCGGATGTCCATGACCTAGAAATTTACTTGGAAAGTGTGAGGACCGATAGTTATTGGAAGGTCAACCTCGTCGATAACTGTTTTTCTGGATCTATCAAAGGCTTTGACGATGACCTCGCTGCCTCTCATCAGAAATCCTTGAAATGAGAGTCGCATCAGAGTAGATTTTGGCATAACATTCAGAGATGATCCTGTATCTACCAGTACCATTGCTAGAGCATCGTCCTGGAAATTTACTGTAATGTTAAGCGCCATGTTATGATTTTTGCCTTTTTCTGGCAGTTCTTCATCACTGAATCCTAAGTTGTTGCAGGAAGTGATGTTGGAGATGATGATGTCAAATTATCTTATCGTCACATCTTGTTCTACAAAGGCTTGCTCTAAGACTTTCTATAGAGCTTCCATGTGAGCTTCAGAACTGAGCAAGAGAGATAGCATAGAGATTCTCGAAGGAGTTTACAACAGTTGGTCTACAATGTTGTACTCGCTTTTCTGGATGAGCTTCAGCATCTCATCGTTGTTCTTCGAAAGGTCGGGATTACTGGATTGCCCGACTGGTTGATTGGGAACTTCTGTTTGAGGTTCCTTTTCTTTGGTGGGTTCTCCAACTCCTATGTTGAAGATCTGGCCGCTCCGTGTTACTCGACTGATGTCAGCAGTATTTACGACGGAGGGTAATGGAGTTTCCTTTCCATTTTCAATTATCGTTGCACCATACTTATAAGGGATAGCCTTATCTGATTCATACAGTATTGGTCCCCGCAAGTAGATAACCACAGGAGCCTTTTGATTCTTCTGACCATCGTAGCTAGCCTCAATTGGTTTGAGGTTGAGAATATTTCTACTGTCAAGAGGAACTCTTGATTCATGGAGTAAATGGATTATGGTTTATACGTCCTTGGTTATTTCATGATTAGAGATTATAACTACGTCTTTGCTTCGATCAGGAAGATAGTCTTGTATCGCTTTGATCGAGCCAGAACTTGAGCATGGTAGAATCTCTTTTCGGTCTAACTGGTTTTGAAGAGCAGACCGCACAAGGTAGCATCCTTGGTTGTTCTCTGAGCAGACTCTACAATGCTCATAGTTGTGTGGTGGCACCTGGTCACGTCCGCTTTGTATGCAGTGCAACCTTACTATATATGTTTCCATCGAGCGAACATCCTGACTTTGATGCCTATCAGGATTCCCGTCAGTCATACTGATCTGTTGTATAGCTTCATCCAAGTAGATTAGAATCCACCAGTGGTCCAACAAATTTTGAAGTGTTCTTTAGACAAGTGCACATCCTTGGTCGTCTTCACGACACACTTTACAGTCTTGATAATCATGTGAAGCCAGAAAGTTGAGCCTGACTTGCTTAACATGTAATTCTACTAGACTGGTATTCATCAAGCAAATATCAAAGATTTGAATCATATTAACTTGATGGCTACTTCTATCACGGTAATCCTAGATCCATCCGAGATCCATCTGACGCTGGAGGGCCTCTTGTACAAAAGAGCATCCCTGATTGTTTATTGAGCAGGTCGGACAAGAATTATAATCGTGCCGTGGCAGATCATGGTATTGACTTTGCCTTGAGTGCATTGCTACCAAGTTGACATTTATCGCCAGAATGTTGTGGTTCTGGACAATTTTGGGATTTGCGTGAGCCATATTGACCTCACGGATTCGATGATCTTGGATCCACCCGAGATCCATTTGTTCCTGCAGAGCTGATTGCACTACGGAATATCCTTGATTATTCTTTAAGCAGATATCACACTGGTGAGAATTATGAGACGGTACATGACCATACCATCTCTGTCTGCAATGCATCCTGACCAGATTAGTTCCTAATAGGAGTACATCGCGAATCTGATAATGGTGGATAAATTCTTCCTCTATCAAATTTATGGCAGTCTTCTCATGTTGAGGCAACGGGTTCGTCTGAACATTTGGATTTTTATCCTTGAAGGATAAGACCCCATTCCTGACAAGCTTTTGTACATCATATTTGAAGCTGAGACAGTTCTCAATGTTATGCCTCGGTCCTCCTTGATGATAAGGGCAAGTTTAATCCACTTTGAACCAAAAAGGCAGATTTTCCCGTACGGTAAGAGGAGACCTGGTTTGGACGTTCCCCTTGACCAGTAGTAGTGGAAACAGTTCTATTTACAACATCGGTATAGGGTCAAACCCTGGTGGTCGCGTTGTACGATTGTTGTTGTACTATGGACGAGCCTGCTGAAGAGGATGTTGTGTCCTTTGCTGATACTGTTGTTGATTTGGTTGGCTCTTAGCAACTTGAGGTTGATAAGTTGGATTCGGCGTTGGGTTGATAGCAGGAGTTACCGCTGCTACTGGTTGATACCGTCGCCTTTGCTTTCTGAGAGAGATATTACCAATATCTTGCTCTTTTTTCTTAGGGAAAGCACTACCGTATCTTTTGGTACTGCTTGATAATTCTGTACCTTTGACCAGTCGTCCTTCTCATACTGCTTCTTTAAGGCGTACCCCCATGTTCACCATTTCAGTGAAGTCGCTGGGCACACTGGCGACCATTCGGTCGTAATAGAATGGGTTTAAGGTTTTCAAAAAGATCTTTGTCATCTCTTTTTCCTCAAGAGGCGGACAAATCTGGGTGGCAATTTCACTCCATCTCTGAGCATATTCCTTAAAAGTTTCTTTGTCCTACTGCGACATGGCTCTGAGTTGATCTCTGTCTGGTGCCATGTCCAGGTTGTATTTATACTGCTGAACTAAGGCTGTGCCAAGATCTCTGAAAGTAACGATCTTGGCGTGGTTTAAACCCATGTACCATTTTAGTGCGGCACCGGTTAAACTGTCTTGGAAATAGTGGATCAGTAGCTGTTGATTTTCAGTCTGAGTCGACATCTTTCGAGCGTACATCACCAAATGACTTTGAGGGCAAGAGTTACCCTTGTATTTTTCAAAGTCAGGCACCTTGAATTTGTGCGAGATTTTCTCATTAGGGACCAGACAAAGGTCTGCGGCGTCCTTTCCAAATAAATCCTGATTGCGAATGGCGTGCAGTTCCTTTTGGATTTCTAGGAACTATTCCTGGAACTCATTCATCTTCTCATACATGTTTTTGTTTCCACCAGAAATTACTTATGGAATCTATCCTTCCAGGACAGTGTGTACCACGGGTTGTGGTATACTCATTGCGGCGGTGACTCTTGGTTCTTCTATGCCCCGAAGTTTGTAACCTTCAGGAGTTGCTATCATCACTCTTGCATCTTCGCTTTCCCAAAGTTTGTAACCTTCAGGCCCAGCGGTTCCTGCTGCAGTTTCCGGGTCTTCCGTGACTGGCAGAATGTATCCTTAAGGGAAAAAGTTAATAGGCATGCCCCAGGGACGATGTTTAGGCATGTTGTATCGAGGATCATACGTCTCCACTATGGGCATAGATGTGATCTCCGAGATCACAGTCCGTTGTTGTTGCCTCTGAGCTATTGCCAAGGATTGCATGTCATTGTGAAGTTTTTTCAAATCTTCATTCAGAGCGTCGATTTCTTCTCTCAGCTCTCTGTTCTATTCCTCGAGACAGTTTGACTCTAGAATCGTAATACATACGTGAGACTCGTAGATAGGAAGAATGCGTTTATGTGAGAATGATGAATGATATGCAATGATATTAATTAATTATTTTTTTGTTTTTGCTTTAATAAAAAAGAAACTTCAACAAATAGATTGCAAATATCATACAGTGGGGAGACCCCATTTTATTGAATTTGAAAGATTGCAAAAAGGGAAATACAGTATTTTACAAAGTGTTGTAAAAGGAATTGTCTAAGTTCATGGATCCCGAGTCCTCTCTGAAGAGAGCTCAGATGCTGGTTCTGGTACTTTCCTTTTTTTTGATCGGGGTTCTTTAGCTGTTGTCGGGTTGTCAGTCCTTTGCCAAGCGAAAGGGTGAGCAAGTTCCTTTGATCTTTTATAGCATGATGTTCTAGAATCTCGATCAGAGCATCCTTTTCTTTTAATAGTTCCTGAATTTTGGTACAGTCCACATTGAGGATGCAGTATTTGTTTTTCCAAGAGTTCTTTTCCCGTTGAACTTTGTTGAGCGCGACTTGGAGTTTTTCCGTATCAGACATAAAATAAAGGACAAATTCCTTTAATGGAAGAACTTCTTGACGAGGGTAAGGCATCTTCAGCTTGAGGGCTCTAGTTTGTACCCAGTGGAGATAAGGTTCCACGGAGATACAGTCTGGTCTTCCTAGAGACTCTCTCCCTTTCTTGTGAACATGTTGCCAGGCATGCACTATTTCTTTCTTTAGTGCTCTGTCATTTTCTCCTTCCTTGAAGAAAAGACCTTGCAGATGAACATTTTGCGGGATATGCTTCATCGGGTATCCGAGTTTATGGCGAACTAAAATTGGATGATAGTTGATTCCTCCTTTAGTTCCTATGAGGGGTACATTGGGGAAATTTCCACATTTGTCGATGATTCTTATCCCGTCATAGATCCGATTTTACCAAACTATGTCAGAGTTGGTAAGAGACATGATTCTCTGTGACCAACGTAGAGTACTCTTATGGTCCCAGATAGAAGCCGACTTGGGTAAATGGGAAGTGAACCATTTGTAAAGCAAGGGTATACAGCATGTGATCATTCCTCTGCTGTACAAATTCCTTAAGTGTACAGAATGATAAGCATTTGCGAGCAAGGTTGGTACGGGGTATCCAATCAGAAATATCTTAATGGTATTGGTATCGACAAAGCTATCGATGTTCGGAAAAAGGAAAAGCCCGTATGTGAGTAAAACAAAGATATCTTCGAAAGCAGTAATGTTTCCTACACTGGCAAAGTATAGGGCTTTCTCTACCAAAAACTTGGCCGGTAAACCTTGAATTCCATCCTTAGTGGTCATGTGAGTCCTGACTTCTGACTCGTCCAAATAGATTGCTCTTGCAATGGTTTGATCCTTTGAAATTTCTTCCAATCCAGAAAAGGGAGCCTGGTAAGTGATGGGTAAATCAGTCAGGTGAGAGTACTCTTCTAGCGTCGGTGCTAGTTGATAATCTGGGAATGTGAAGCAATGATAAACCGGATCGTAAAACTGAATCTGCGTAGACAAGATTCCTTCAACTACATGGATACTTAATAGAGACAACAGTCCTCCATGCTTAGCTTTGAAAGCATCAGGGTTGGTGATCATCCTTGCCAACCCCCTTAAATCCTTTAAATTCAGAGCCTTGAAGGTGTGCTTGTGCGTCTTTCTTCTACCGAAATCCATAACGCAATCCTTCTCTGATATTTACAATTATTGTTTTAGTTTAATTTGAAAAACAGAGAGGAGAAAAGAAGATTTCTTTTCTTTGTTTAAGAGTTTTTAAATGAATGCATGAATGCATCACACAAAAACATTGAAAAAACATGGGTTCAAGGGTTCAACGTCACGAGAATGGAGTCATGGCTCTACCCATCCCCAAAGGTTGTATTCTGGTCATTTTCTGTACCTGTAGAACGGGTTAAAAGTTCCCAAAATCATTGACCCCCTAGGGATTACAACAGCAAGCTGGTTCACAGACAAATATATATATATATATATATATATATATATATATATATATATATATATATATATGAAAGCATGTAAAGAAAGCTGATAAAAACTTACAGGCGAGCAAGCTTCCATTGTAATAGCTTTATGGTTAGTTGTTCAAGAAATTAAAGAAAGTTTTGATAACAACTATGAGTTTGAACCTAAATCAAAAGGGAATTTGTTTTTGAAAATATTGTTGGGGCTTATACTCAAGGAGAGGCCCAGGTGAAAAACAGTAATCATACCGTTGTTTTGTAAACTGTACTAGGACTTATACAATGACTGAGACCCAAAAAGGTTTTATTTACAAAGAGGGTTGGGTCTTACAACTCAAGGGGATGCCCAAATTTTATTTTTGTATAAGTGATGGGGCTTACAACTCAAGGAGAGGCCCAATGAATTTTGTTTTAAAAAGGGTGACGATCGCGCCGAGATTTTTTGAAATCGCAGTGGGACTTATACAATTATGAGGCCCAAAATTATATAATTTAGAAGGGATGGGTCTTACACTCTATCAAGAGGCCTAAAATGTTTTGAAAAAGAAAAGAAATGGGGCTTACAACTCATGGAGAGGCCCTGATGACTTTTGTTTAAAAGGTGACGATCGCGCCGAGATTTTAGAAATCGCAGTGGGACTTATACAATGACTGAGGCCCAAAATTATATTATTTACAAGGGATGGGTCTTACACTCTATCAAGAGGCCCAAAAAAGTTTGAAAAATGTTTTGAAAAAGATCAAAATCTAATAAACCTAATTTTATTCTTAAAGTGATTTTTCAAAGAAAAATTAATAAAAAATGATAAAAACACAAAATAAGTTTGAGTAAACAACTTGTGTTTTTTGGTTTAGGTTTAAAAATTGAGGTTTTAATCACAAGATGAATTAAAACTCATTTGGTTTTGATTTTCAAGATGAAAATTCATTTTTTGAAATGTTTAAAAACAATTAAAAATGAATATATTTACAAAAATATCAACTATATTAAATAAATAACATAAATTTGATTTTTTTTGTGGAATAAAATATTTTAACATTTTTGTGATTTTTTGCAAAAAGAACCAATAAAAAATAATCAAAATTGAGAGAGAAATTAATTTTGGAATTAATTAACAAAAACCATAAAAATAGCAAAAATAGTAAAATATGGAAAATGGCAAAAATGGTCTGGGTGGGGTTTGAACCAATGACCTCCAAGACAAACACATGCGCGCGCTACCACTGGGGTGGTGATACATCCGTGTATCAAAACCACCCCATTAATACTTAAGGGTGGCCTGGTTTCTAGGCCTGGCCAAGGCAAGAAACCAAGTCATGGTGGATTTGCATGAAGGTTGTAACTTTCTCATTTCTCCATGGATTGGGACAAAATTTAGGTGCATCTGTCCTAAAATTTCATGAGGAATCCAAAGGTGTCTTTAGGTTTTTCAGAAGATACCTCTATCTAAAAATCCGATAGTGGTTTCAAAAAGTGCCAAGATTTTCATTTTCTATGCTAACACATCATATACACACTAATAGCATGGTGAATTGGTTCAAACACAGCATATATGATAAGTTTGAGATGTCTATGATCAGTGGACTTCAAAGCAATGCATAATTCAAAGAGTTCAAGTTGTCATGCACTTACCTCTTGGAGCTCCTTGTGCTATCTGCCAAGTTCCTTGTGCCAGAAGTGGTCCAATGCTTTGAACACTCTTGATTGATCCCTTAGAAGCTTTTAGGATGATCAAAACTAGCTGGAATCCTCAGGAACAAGTATTAGGATCTTTCTTGCAAAAGTGGCAAAGTGACCAAAATAACAACTCTCAAATGGTTTTCCAGATGAGGGAAACCACTTGGGACAGTTTGAGGATGATATTTGGAGTGTGTTTCATGCCTAGTTTGGCTTTGGAAGTGAGTGAATCAAGACATGGCTTGAAAAATGCAGAAAAGTCCAATGTTGAGGTTTTGGAGATGGATTTTCTAATTTTAGTGTTTCAGGTTACAAGTGAGTGTTTGGACAGCTTAGATATGACACATTGGATGTGTTTGAATCATGAGCTGTGGTGGAATTGCTCTCTAACTCAAAAACTCAGAGATGACTTGCAAAAGAAGGCATTTTGGCCTAAAGAGAGAGATTTTGAGGAAAACATCAGTTGTAGTGCTTTGGTGTACTCAAACTGATCACAATTGAGCTCTATTTATAGTGTGTCAAGTTTGTTTTGGCATCAATAGTGAATGGCAGCTGCAGCAGGCCTTTGGCCAATGTTGATGTACTTACATGCCTCATCAATCTCCTCAAAGAGGATTAAGCATTCACTACAATCAAGAATTAGGGTTTCAAGCCCTCTCAGAGCACTTAGACAAAGGATCAATCAAGAAATGACATGATCTTTAACTTGCCTAGCCTCTCAAACACCCACAATGGATCAAGAGGACTCCCACATCAAGAATCAGGCACATGGTTGCAGCATTCCATGTGGATCAAGCCTCAAGATCGCAGTGTCACCAGATTAGGGTTTTGGTCGACCAGGGCCTTCAGATGGAAATTTTCATCTAGGCATGAGCCAATGCTTCAAAACACAATTCAAGATACTCCAAGGGCCCTCGTGGACCCAATCATCAAGTCAATTTAACCTCAAGGGATGCATTTATCCAAAAATCAGGAATTAGGGTTTCTTGACCTAATTCACCACTAAGTTGACTTTTGGGACAAAACATGAGCCAAGACCTCAAGACATGATTCGAGGGTCTCCAATACACTACATTGATCCATTTGCAACAATGGATTGATCCAAGAAGCTTGATTCACAAGTTTCAATTTCATCTGGACCACAATTAGGGTTTTAAAGGAAAAGTCAACTGTACCTTTGACTTTTGACCAAGACATGCCCCCAAACCTTAGGAAATGATTCAATACACCCTATATCACCTATGGAGTTCATCCATTAGGTTTGATTTAGTTCAAGGACTTAATTTCATAAAGGATCGCACAGTTTAAATTTCATCCGATGGAAAAGTCAACTGTGCAAAAATTCAAAGCTTGACTTTTGATTTTTTGGTCAACCAAGGTTCCTTGACCCTAAAACAATGTTAATATGTGATTTGAATCATCATTCATCAAGAAAAACTAAAGAAAATGAGTTAACTTATAAAAAGGGTAACCATAAAAAACTTAGAATTTTTCTAAGTTAAGGAACAAAGTGGCTAGGGTACCAACTTCCAAGGATCATAACTTGAGATCCAAGCAACCATTTTGGATGGTCCAAAGCTGGATTTGTAGCTCTCATTGCATACTTTAAAAGTGTCAACTACATCTCATTCCAATTCCTCATGGATTTTTAGTTAGAGAGTGATTAAAATGGCTAAAAACATGAAAATCACATTTTTCCAACACTTAGTGAAATTTTTACTAAGTCGAGATCTGCCTTACTTTTTCCAAAATGTTGGGGCATTTTTCACCTTGATCCAAGTCAAACCAGGTCTAGGGGTGAACATCAAAGTTGAAGTATGCCATGAGGGTCTTCCAACAAGTACCAGATCATCTCCAAATTCAATTTGAGCAAGGAGATACAGCCCTTGAAACATGGCATCCTGAACTGGTTTTTACAAGGCAGAATTTGTGCATTTTGCTCGATTTGTCCAAATATGATAAATCCAAGCCTTGTCATCATTTTGGACACATCTGAGGATCAAATCCAAGGGGGATGATCTGATCTCTTAGCCTCCAAAGTCCAAGAATCTACAAGTAGCATGCCAAACCTAAAAGAGCTAAAAAGTGCCAGGACTCAAATTTTGTTTCCAAGCATTCAATGGATGCACCAAGGTAGCATGAACTGAGCCTATTCCAATTGAATTCAGTCCAAGTTTATCTCTGAACCAAAGCTACAAAGCTTGTGCTCTAATCTCAAGTCAATGGCTAGAGGAAACTTGAGATTCCTTTTGCATAACATTGGCCAAAGGCCTGCTGTAGCCCTCATTCACTATTGATGCCAAAAAAACTTGACACACTATAAATAGACATCAATTGTGATCAGTTTGAGTACACCAAAGCTTCCAAACTGATGCTTTCCTTAAAATCCCTCTCTTTAGGCCAAAATGCCTTCTTTTGCAAGGTATCTCTGAGTTTTTGAGTTAGAGTGCATTTCCATCATAGCTCATGATCCAAACACATCCAATATGTCATATCTAAGCTGTCCAAACTCTCATATGTGACCTGTAACACCAAAATCACAAAGTCCCCTCTCAAAACCTCAAAATTGGACTTTTTTTGCATTTTTCAAGCCATGTCTTGATTCAGTCACTTTCAAAACCAGATAAAACCTCAAACACACTCCAAATATCATCCTTGAACTGTCCCAAATGGTTCCCCACATCTGGAACACCATTTGAGAGAGTTACCATATTGGTCACTTTTGCCCCTTTTGCAAGAAAGGTCCAGTTTCTGTTCCTGAGGATTCCAGCTGGTGGGGATCATTCTAAAAGCTCCTAAGGGACCAATTGACAGTGTCCAAAGCATCAAATTACTTTTGGCACAAGGAACTTGGCAGATATCATAAAAAGCTCCTAAAGAGGTAAGCATCACAATTTAAACTCTTTGAAATATGCATTGCTTTGAAGTCCACTGATCATAAACATCTCATACATGTTATATATGTTGTGTTTGGACCAATTCATCATGTAATTCATGCCTGTACCATGAGGTAACACAAAAAATGCAAATGGAGGCCTATTTCAAAACCACTATCGAGTTTTAAAATGGGGACCTCATCTGAAAAAACCAAGGGCACCATTTGATTCCTTGTGAAATTCTAGTAAGGATAAACCTAAATTTTGTCCCAATCCATGGAGAAATGAGAAAGTTATAGCCTTTACATTTTGGACCAAAACCTTGCCTTGCCTTGCATTGGCCAAGCCTAAAACAAGGCACCCCTTAAGTATTCATGGGGTGGTTTTGATACACAGATGTATCACCACCCCAGTGGTAGAAGGCGCGCTATAACCTAGGGGTCTGAGGTCGAATCCCCCTCGCCCCAGACCCTCTTTTTTACCTTTTTTCCATTTTCTTAATATTTGTCATATTATTTTATATGATTTGGAAAATTAATTTCTCTCTCAATTTTAATTATTTTTTATTGGTTCTTTTTGCAAAAAATCACAAAAATGTTGAAATATTTTATTTCACAAAAAAATCAAATTTATATTATTTATTTAATATAGTTGATATTTTTGTAAATAAATTCATTTTTATTGTTTTTAAACATTTCAAAAATGAATATTCATCTTGCAAATCAAAATCAAATGAGTCCTAAATCATCTTGTGATTAAAACCTCATTTTTCAAACCTTAATAAAAAATCACAAGTAGTTTATTTAGACTTATTTGGTATTTTTGTCATTTTTATTCATTTTATTAAAAGGATTACTTTTAAAAGAAAATGAAATTAGGGTTTCTTTGATTTTCACCCTAACAAATCTTTTTCAAACACTCATGGGCCTCTAATAGAGTGAAAGACCCAATCCTCTTTTAACCAAAATCATTTTTGGGCTTCAGATATTGTATAAGTCCCTCTGTGTAAAAATTTCAGCGCGGTCGCCATTTCAAAACAAAAATCATCTGGGCCTCCCCTCTTGTTGTAAGTCCCATCTTTCTTGTTCAAAACACTTTTTGGGCCTCTCCTTGAGTTGTAAGACCCATCCCTTTTATACATAAATAATTTTGGGCCTCAGTCATTGTATAAGTCCCGATGCGATCTTCAAAACAACAGCGCGATCACTATTAAAACCTTGGGCCTCTTCTTGAGTATAAGCCCCAACGATCTTTTTAAAACAACTTCTCTTTTGATTTAGATTCAAATATACATGTTGTTATCAAAACTTTCTTTAATTTCTTTGAACAACTAACAACAAAGCATGGAAGCTTGCTCACCTGTAAGTTTTATCTGCTTTCATTTACATGTTTTATATATAACTGTATTGTGGGAAGCTGTGCACTGTAAGTCTTTCTTTAATTCTTTTAAATCCATGTCAAATAAATATAAATGTATTGTGGGAAACTGCGCACTGTAAGTCTTCTTTCATATCCTTTTTCATACTTGTCATATATCAACTGCATATATACTAGTATAGTTATTTATAGTTTTCCCCGGCAACTAGGTCTAGAACTAGGTAAAGCCATGTTGGCCGCTCTTAAATACAGTCAAAACTAGATCCTCGTAGGATTTCCAGAAACAGTATTGCCTTCTCTTGGGATTAAACAATATGGAACAAAGAGAAAGAAAATATTCTTCGTGAACCTTTTCTCAGACTGTCACCTTAGAGATTGCCAAAGAAATTTTACTCCCCAGAGTTGATCTATTCTCGGTGAATAACATCTTTTGAGTTTCTTCAAACCTCAGAACCTTCACTAAATGATCTATTCTTGGTGAATAGTATTTCTTGAACTTTTCTTTGTTTGGAACCCACGGGCTTCCTAAAAGCATCCCTGACTCCTCTTGGGCTTTGTACAAGGACCCTTCGGCTTCTTAGAAGTTCTCATGCCTTCTCTTGGGCTTAATACAAGGACTCTGACAACCTCCTAAAGGTATAAGACAGAACTTAGTCATCCTTTGCTAGAGCGGTCTTTCCAGTGCCGAACCTCGAATTTAGGGTTAATTCTCATCCCTTAAAACACCTGCCTCCTCTTGGGCATCATACAAAAGATAAAACTCTTCCACACCAGTAAACTTGGACAGTCTAAAAACCTCTTGAGTCTTAAAGACATTCTCAAGTTCCCTACAAACATAGGAGAAACCCTGATCATCCGATCAATCCCCAACTGAGTTAAAACCCAGTCTCTCTCCTAAAATTCCCCAACCAGGGTCAGTTTATCATCAGTATAACACTATCTCAAATCTAAACCTCAAGGTATCAGTCATCTCAACTCTACTGTAATCCTCAGCAAGAGTTGATTCCCAATTTAGACCTACCTCGGGATCTCAATAATCCCTGGCAGAAGATTAACCTCCTCTTAGGCTTTGTATAATGACCTTTCCTCAGCACAGTTAGCCTCCTCTTGGGCTTTGTACAATGACTCTCCCCAGTGGAGCTAACCTTTTCAGACTCTCTTGTTGAGTCAATCACCTTTTTAGACTCTCTTGTTGAGTCAGTCAACTTTCAGACTCTCTTGTTGAGTCAATCACTCTTACAGACTCTCTTGTTGAGTCAATCACCTTTCAGTACTCTCTTGTTGAATCAATCATTTCAGCCTCCTCTTAGGCTGTGTATAATGATTTCCTCTAGCAGGAGTTAGCCTCCTCTCTAGCTGTGTATAAAAATTTCTCCAGCTTGTTCAGCCATAATCCTGGGCTTTGTACAAGACAGATAAAAGCACTCTCTTGTTGAGTCAAACACTTTTAGCCTATATCTTGGGCTTTGTACAAGACATAAATTTTCATAACCCTCTCTTAAGCTCGGGACAAACATTTTCCCAGCAGAGTCAATTCCTCCGAGCCTTCATTTAGGCTTTGGGAAATAAACTCCCAAGCAAAGTCGAACTCTTTTCCGCCTCCGTCTTGGGCTTTGTACAAGACAGATAATACTCTCCCGCAGAGTCAAATCCTTTTAGCTTCTGTCTTGGGCTTTGTACAGGACATCTAAAATATCCTCGTCTGAGTCAGTTAAATTTCCCATTTTCAGCCTCAATCTTGGGATTTGTACAAGACACATACAAACCTCCCCGGCAAAGTTAAAATCCCTTTTAGCCTCAAATCTTGGGCCTTGTACAAGACAGATAGAAAATTTTCCCCGGAAAAGTCAAACTTTTAGCCTCCTCTTAGGCTTTGTATAATGATATCCCCAAAGATTCAATCAACCTCTTAGCTTCAACCTTGGACTTTGATCAAGGCACACAAAAATCAACAATCCCCTCAGAGGAAGTCCAATCCCTCTTTAGAGATGACAAGTTCCCTCTCAGTCAAACCATTTAGCTTTAGTCTTGGGCTTTGAACAAGACACAAATAAACCTTTTAGCTTCAATCTTGGGCTTTGAACAAGACACCAAAACCTCTTTTTCCTCCCTTAGAATAGGAGGAACTACGATTGCTCTGATTTCCCTGTTTCCTTTAAACGGTGATAATGCGATATTACATAGTATATTTTTCCCTGAATTGCATTGATTTATTGCGTTATTTTAGTTTGTTAAGATTGTATTTGCAAGTATTAAGCACATTTTCAGGTATTCTCTTTAAGTCAACCAGCAAGAAGAAAGAAGAGGAAAACAGAAGAAAATAGAAGAAAAGAAGGTGTTTTGATAGCAGAAATAAGATTCTGCATTAAGGAAGCGTCACGACCGTAACACAAGGCATGACGACCGTCACAAGCTTTAAGCTATGACGACCGGCACAAGGGCATGACGACCGGCACAAGCCAATTTCTCAGAATTTAATTTTAAATGACGTGGCTTCTTAAACAGTTACAACTTAACACAAGCCACGATTAACCAGTCACTCAAAGATTTTAGGTCGTGTGCACCTGCCTGAGACTTTCTCTCCTTGTTTCACGTCAACTCTCAAAGGCTATAAATAAATAAGTTACTTCACAAGATGGGCTCTCTTCTTTTTCTCCACCGTTCCCAGTTTTTACGAGATTTTTTTTCCTGAGTTCAGAGCTTTTCATTCCTTGCATTACTTTTCCCATTTTCTTTTCTTACCTTCCAAAGCAATGGTTTCCTATACCGGGGAACTATTGCACTTTAATTAATTAGTTAGCTTAGTAGTTGTTTCATGTTAAGTTTTTATTTGTTCGAGCTAACCGAGTCCTGCCGGCTTGTGGAGGATCGCGTACTTAAGATTCGTTGTTTCTAGGTTTTTATTCAATTAATATAATTGTCATTTACGTTTAATTATTATGTCTGCATTAATGTTTTATTGTTTAAGTTTGCGTATGTCTGTTGAAATTTCTGGCTAAATTAATTATATCGGTATGTAATTAAGTCGATCGGAAAGGAGTTCGATTGATCGTAGGTAAACTTTGACACTTTAATTTTCTGGTTCCGTTTTCTTATTTTAATTAACTTTTGTTACGAGAGTAAGAAATTACTAAGGTTACGATCAATAAAACGGGAGTTTGAGATTTTAACCGGATAGCTGAAACTGGACATTGGTTTTAAATACAGCGAGAGCGCTTTAAAACCAATTAGGACTTATTAATTTTCAAAAGTATTTTTAAACTCAAATGGGCTAGCGAGAGCAGACATTCTGATTTAGGAGTATAGTCAGAGTCAATAACACGAGAGTGTGAGGTAAAGACTTTTAAATTGATATTTCTCTACTGAAAACTATTTTGACTAATAAGCCGATGATCTATTGGATTCCCGATGATTGATGAATTACGTGCCGATATTGCATTATATTTCAAATCAAATCTAAATTCTAGTTTAATTATAGTCTCCGTTGCACCTTAATATAAAAATCATCCGCCTTAGCTAAACATAGTAACAACCCGATAGCACTAGTTTGATTATCGGTCCCTGTGGGTTCGATATCTTTTAAAACTACGCGATAGATTGTGCGCTTGCAGTTAGTAATTCCGATAGACTCATAAAGTCGCGATCAAACGGGAATACGTAGGCATAAGATTGCAAAATCTTAGTGAGCATACTAATCAAAAACTCTAGGTCCAGTACCTTCACACATCAATCAAACTTAGGTCCAATACCTTACCAAAAACATCGGGAAGAACCCGAATATCAACAAAAACTAACTCTCCCTGTCATACTTTCCCAAGAAACTTTCCCAACCCATTACCAGATAAACACCATCAAGTACAAAGCGAAACCTAATGCTAATATCCTGTGGATAACCACATATAGGATGGGTAATTGACAACTCCCCATTGTATAACCTGACCCCGGACCCCCCAATCTCTTTAAAGCGTTTGTTTAGTTAAACATTCACGTGCAAGGTTAGTTTTAGATAGCTTCCCTTTCCCTTCCAGCTTCATGGGATAAATAAGAAATCAGAAAGTAGCACCCCCTCCTCATTGTGAGGAGAAAACCCAATTTCAGCGATAAGGTGGTCGCGTCACCGACAAAAATCACTGGCTACAGAAAAATGGCGACTCTGCTGGGGAGTCATTTTGTTTGTATAGGTTTATAGACTAGAATTCTTAAGAGGTCTAGGATGTTGGTTTTAGGAATAAATATATATATCACTTTTCCTACTTGATATCCATGTTTGTTTTTCTGCTAATGGGACTGCGGGTGATGCCGCCTCTGGAAAGTTTGAGTGACACCTAAGATAAGTGATGGCATTAGACGGGTAATCTTACAGGGAGTGACTCCCAAATAAGAGACCACGGTAGACCATCAAATCAGTGGACCCTTTGTGGATTCAATGCCTATACGACTTCGGTTGTTGAAAGCAGATTGTTCGATTGTGGTGTCCCTAAAACTGAGGATTTAGTAGGTTGAGACCATGTTACTATTTTGTAGTGCGGAAGCTATCGAAAATAGTTGTCACGCGATACTACCCTCATTTGAGATTACTCTAAGATACTGCAGCTCGCTCGGGTGAACCAGCCTGCTGTCGTTATCCCAAGAGGGGTCAATGATTTTGAGGACAGGTACAAAAAATCACCAGTATAACCTTTGGGGATGGATAGATCCATGACTTCATGACACCGAACCTTGGACCCCATGTTTTTTTCTATGTTTTTGTGTGCTGCATTCATGCATTGATTTAATTAAAAGACTTTAAACAAAGAAAATTTTCTCTTCTAGTCTCTTTCTTTTCAAATTAAACTAAGACAATGATTGCAAATATCAGAGAGAAAGATTGCATTATGGATTTCGGTAGCAGAAATATTCACAAGTACACCTTCAAGGTTCCAAATTAGAGGATTTAAGAGGGTTGGCAAGGATGATCACCAACCCTGATGCTTTCAGAGCTAAGTAAGAAGGATTGCTGTCTCTATTAAGGGTCCATGTAATTGAAGGAATCCTGTCTACACTCATTCAGTTCTACGATCCAATTTATCACTGTTTCACATTCCCAGATTATCAACTGGCACCAACACTAGAGGAGTACTCTCACCAGACTGATTTACCCATTACTGACCAAGCTCCCTTTTCTGGACTGGAAGAAATTCCAAAGGAACAAACCATTGCAAGAGCAATCTATTTGGATGAGTCAGAAGTCAAGACTCACATGACCATTAAGGGTGGAATCCAAGGTTTACCAACTCAGTTTCTAATAAAAAAAATCCCTGTACTTTGCCAGTATAGGGAACGTAACTGCTTTCAAAAGTATCTTTGTTTTTCTCACCTACTGGTTATTTTTGTTTCCCAACATTGATAACTTCGTTGATATCAATGCCATTAAGATATTTTTGATTGAAAACCCTGTACCAACCTTGCTCGCAGATGCTTATCACTCTGTACACTTAAGGAATTTGTATAACGGAGGAATGATCACATGCTGTGTACCCCTGCTATACAAATGGTTCACTACCCATTTACCAAAGTCTGCTGCTTTTTGGGATCATAAGAGTACTTTACGTTGGTCACAGAGAATCATGTCTCTTACCAACTCTTACATCGATTGGTGCAATCGAATCTATGATAGGATAAGAATCATTGACCGTTGTGGAAACTTCCCTAATGTACCCCTCATAGGAATTAAAGGAGGAATCAACTATCATCCAGTTTTAGTTCGTCGTCAATTCGAATACCCGATGAGGCATGTTCCGCGTAATGCTCATCTGGACGGTCTTTTCTTCAAGGAAGGAGAAAATGATAGGGCACTAAAGACAGAAATAGTGCATGCTTGGAAACATGTTCACAGGAAAGGAAGAGAGTCTCTAGGAAAACAAGATTGTGTCTCTGTGGAACCTTATCTCCACTGGGTACAAACTAGAGCTCTCAAACTGAGGATGCCTTACCCTCGTCAGAAAGTTCTTCCATTAAAGGAATATGTCCTTTATTTTATGTCTGATACGGAAAAACTTCAAGTCACTCTTAATAAAGTTCAACAGGAGAAAAAGTCTTGGAATAACAAGTACCACATTCTCAACGTGGAGTGTAACAAAATACAGCAACTGTTAAAAGAAAAAGATGCTCTGATTGAGATTTTAGAGCAACATGCTGTAGAGAATCAAGAAGACTAAAGGAATTTGCTCGCTCCTTTCACTTGGCAAAGGAATGACAACCCGACAACGGCTCAAGAGCCCCAGTCAAGGAAAAGGAAAGTACTAGAACCAGCACCTGAGCTCTCCTCAGAGAGGACTCAGGATCCATAAGTTTAGACATTTCCTTTTACAGCACTTTGTAAATTACTGTATTTCCATTTCCGCAATCTTTGAATTTAATAAAACGGAGTTTCCTCACTGTATGATATTTGCAATCCAATTGTTGAAGTTTCTTTTGAGTAAATAAAAAAAAATTATTAATATAATTATTGCATATCATTCATCATTCTCACATAACGCATTCTTCTTCCCTACGAATCTCACGTTTGTGTCTCGATTCTAGAGTCAAGCTGTCTCATTCGTATAATACTTGGGCCAATCGACAAAAGAAAATGGATAATCTCGAGGAAGAGAACAGGGAGTTGAGAGAAGAACTCAATGCTCTGAAAGAAGATATGAGGACACTTCACAATGACATGCAAGCTCTGGCAGCAGCTCAGATACAACGGACTGTGATCTCAGAGATCACCTCGACGGCCATAGTGGAGAAGTGTGATCCTCGGTATAACATGCCTAAAGATCGTCCCTGGGGCATGCCACTCAACTATATCCCGAAAGGATATATTCCACCGATCACGGAAGATCCAGAAACTGCAGCAGGGGCCACTAGGAAAGCAAAGATGCAAGGGGCATGACAGCAACTCCTAAAGGTTACAAACTTCGAGAGAGGGAAGCACCAAGAGTCACTGCCATGATGACAAAACCACCACCCGTGGTACACACTGTTTCGGAAGGACAGATTCCACAGACACCTTCTGGTGGAAACGAAAGTATGAACAACATAATGAAGGAGTTCCAGGAGCAATTCCTGGAGATACAGAAGGAACTGCATGCCATTTGCGGTCAGGATCTATTCGGAAAGGATGCCGCAGACCTTTGTTTGGTCCCCAATGTGAAAGTTCCGTACAAATTCAAGGTGCCCGAATTTGAGAAATACAAGGGTAACTCTTGCCCTCAAAGTCATTTGGTGATGTATGCTCGGAGGATGTCAACTCAGATAGAAAATCAACAGCTACTGATCCATTACTTCCAAGACAGTTTAGCCAGTGCCGCACTCAAATGGTACATGGGTTTAAACCACACTAAGATCGTCACGTTCAGAGATCTTGGCGCTGCCTTCGTTCAACAATATAAGTATAACCTGGACATGGCACCGGATAGAGATCAACTCAGAGCCATGTCGCAGAAGGACAAGGAAACCTTTAAGGAGTATGCTCAAAGATAGCGAGAAATTGCCGCCCAGATTTGTCCACCTCTTAAGGAAAAAGAGATGACAAAAATCTTCTTGAAAACCTTGAGCTCATTTTACTACGACAGAATGGTCGCCAGTGCGCCCAGCGACTTCACTGAGATGGTGGGCATGGGAGTTTGTCTTGAAGAAGAAGTCCGAGAAGGACGTTAAATTAAAGATGCTGGACCGTCAAACAATGCCAAAAGATATGGTAGTGTTCTCCCTAAGAAAAAAGAGCAAGATATTGGTAATATCTCTCTCGAAAAGAAAAGGCGACGGTACCAACCAGTAGCAGCTGTAACTCCTGCTATTAACCCTCCGCCTATTCCAATATACCAACCTCAGGTTGCTCATAGCCAACTGAATCAATAACAATATCTGCAAAGAACACAAAAGCCTCTTCAGCAGACTCGTCCTCAATACAATAACAACCATACAATGCGACCGCCATGGTTTGACCCTATACCGATGTTGTACGCAGAACTGTTTCCATTACTACTGGTCAAGGGGCACGTCCAAACCAGGTCTCCTCTTACAATACCAGAAAATCCGCCTTTTTGGTTCAAAGCAGATCAGACTTGCCCTTACCATCGAGGAGGACCAGGGCATAACATAGAAAACTATCATAGTTTAAAATTCGATGTGCAAAAGCTTGTCAGGAGCGGGGTATTATCCTTCAAGGATACAAATCCAAATGTACAGACGAACCCGTTGCCTCAACACGAGAAAGCTGCAGTAAATTTGATAGAAGAAGAGTCTAACCATAGCTATCAAATTAACGATGTACTCTTATTGGGAACTAACTTGGTCAAGATGCATTGTAGACAGAGTGAATACGGTCATGTACCGTCTCATAATTATCATCAGTGTGATGTCTGCTCTAAAAATAAACAAGGATGTTCTGTGGTGAAATCCGCTCTACAGGATCAAATGGATCTCAGATGGATCCAGGATCACCGAATTCGTAAGGTCAACATGACTTATACAAATTCCAACATCATTCAAAACCACGACATTCGTGCAATGAATGTCAACTTGGTGGCGATGCACTCAAGGCAAAGCCAACATCATAATATGCAATGACATAACTACGATTCTTGTCTGATCTGCTCGGTAAACAATCAGGGATGCTCTTTTGTACATGAGGCCCTCCAGCGTCAGATGGATCTTGGATGGATTCATGATTACCGTGATAGAAGTCATTATCAAGTTAACATGATCCAAATCCTTGATATTCGTTTGATGAATACCAGCTTGTTGGAGTTACATGCTAAGCAAGTCCAGCTCAGTTTTTTGACTTCGCATGAGTATCAGAACTGTAGAGTATGTCGTGAGAATGACCAAGGATGTGCTCTTGTTCAAAGAACGCTGCAACCCTTGTTGAACCACTGGTGGCTTCCGATCTATCTAGATGAAGACACACAACAAGTCAGCATAATTAACGGGAACCCTACTAGGCATCCAAATCAAGATGTTCGATTAATGGAAACAGATCTAGTGAGGTTACACTGCATACAAAGCGGGCGTGGCCGGGTGCCACCACACAACTATGAGGGCTGTAGAGTTTGCTCAGAGAATAAAAGAGGATGCTACCTCGTGCGAGCAGCCCTTCAAAGTCAGTTGGACCATAAGGAGATTCAACCAAGGTCAAGCTCTGGTCCGATTAACATAATGTCAGACTATCGTCCTAATCAAGGCAAGGGAGTTGTTTGATCCCTAAATGAGAAGTGGCCAAAGATGTGTGCGCCATAATCCCTCTGCTCCATGAATCAAGAGTTCCTCTTGATAGTGGGAGGATTCTCAACCTTGAACCAATTGAGGCCGACTACGATGGTCGAAAAAATCAGAAGGCTCCTGTAGTTATCTATCTACCAGGACCAGTACCGTACAAATCTGATAAGGCTATCCCTTACAAATACGGTGCAACAACAATGGAAAATGGAAAGGAAACTCCATTACCCTCCGTCGTGAATATTGCAGACATTAGTCCGGTAACACGGAGCGGTCGAATCTTCAACCGAGGAGTTGGAGAACCCAACAAAGAAAAGGAACCTCAAATAGAAGTTCCTAATCAGCCAGTCGGTCAGTCCAATGATCCCGACCTTTCAAAGAACAACGATGAGATGCTTAAGCTCATCCAAAGGAGTGAATACAACATTGTTGATCAGCTGTTGCAAACTCCTTCAAAAATCTCAGTGCTATCTCTTTTACTCAGTTCCGAAACCCATAGAGAGGCTCTACAGAAAGTCTTACAGCAGGCCTTTCTGGAACAAGATGTAATAATAAGACAATTCGACAGCATCATCTCCATCATCACTTCCTGCAACAACTTGGGATTTAGTGATGAGGAATTGCCAGAAGAAGGCAAAAGTCACAACATGGCGCTCAATATTACAGTCAACTGCCAGGACGATGCTTTAGCCAGCGTACTGGTAGACACCAGATCAGCTCTGAATGTTATGCCAATGTCCACCATAATGCAACTATCATTTAAAGGATCTCTGATGAGAGGCCGTGAGGTCATCGTCAAAGCATTTGACGGGTCCCAAAAAACAGTTATCGGCAAAGTCGATCTTCCCATAACTATCTGTCCTCACACTTTCCAAGTCACTTTCCAGGTCATGGACATCCGGGCAGCATAAAGTTGTTTGTTAAAAAGACCTTGGATACACGAGGCTGGGGCAGTCACTTAAACACTTCACCAAAAGCTGAAGTTTGTCAAGAACGACCAACTAGTCACAGTCTGTGGAGAACAAGCCTTGATCATGAGTAACTTATCGTCTTCCACTTGTGTAGAACCAGAGGAGGTTGTTGGAACCCAGTTTTAAGCACTTTCGGTGAGCAATGACAACCAATCAGAAAGAGGAACGTCGATTTCCTCATACAAAGATGCTCTCGAAGTGATCAAAAGTAACAATGCAAAAGGATGGGGACAACTTGTAATTCCTACTGACAACAAGACAAAGAAAGGTCTTGGTTTTTCTTCAACCTATACCCAGACTGCTATTAGCAATGAAAGTCTTCATCCCATTCAGGACTTCTTCCACAGTGGAGGCTTCCTTCACCCAGTGTCTCAAGAAGTACATACCATCAACGAGGGTGATTCCTCTGATACAGATGAAGAATGGAAGTCCTATCTCAATGAGGACGGTTATATGTCTCAGGGAGAGGTGCCTACGCCATTTTGCTATCCCGCATAGAGTCTGAGATATATACGAAGATCAGATGTCAGAATGATGTATGGAGATTGTGATCCGGAAGGATTTAATGCTCCACCAAACTCATTAGAGGAGGACACTCTGATGAAAGATAAATTTGATCATGGATATTATGGCCCAATGGATGGCCTGCCTATCTGGCAGTCGTACCCAGGAGACTTGAGGCAAAAGAGTCAGCCGAACGATGCTTACCAGCTGAGCATCATTGAAAAGAATACCTGCGTCCCCACCATGTCATGGGATCAACACTCAGGGCTTTTAGAAAATACCCAACACGATGATGAATTTGCAAATCTTGCAGGACTAGAGTTCATCAAATATGTTTTTCCCGATGTCAACGTCATCAAGAGGGATGAATGCTCCAGTTCCAAAGAAGTGTGGGACACCTTAGGACAACCAAGTGGCAAGTCCGACTACTTGGTCAAGTACACCGCTCCTGAAAGCTCTCGTATCAGGGTCGAAGACATCCGACCAACTGGATGGGGAGTTCCACCTGAGAGTGCAAACACTGTGCAAGATACAACAGAAGAATTCTCCTACGACAACTCTGCCTGGGAGACTGATTCCAATGATCCTGCTCCACCTGAAATTAGTGTTATTTCTGAAGACAAGTCAAGAAAGAAGGTACCAGACTTTGTGATTCACCGAGGAGTTCGCCGCCAATGGGTTGCTGTCAATCTCCCGAAAGTCGTTCATAAGTCTAAGTAATTGCCGTCTTTATCTTAACCTTTCACCTTGCCCAGGTGAAACGGATGTTTTGATAGGGCTCACTTTCTGTAAATGTACCTCTTCGCTTTGCCCAAAGCAACAGAGTTTTGTTTTATAGGGCTGTAGTTTCAAGAATCGACAAGATCATAAATAAAATAACGTCGTTCTGTAATTTCCGCATTTATTGTTGTTTTTACTTTTCACTTTTTCAGAAAATGGAAATCATAAAAACAACTCAAATAATAAAAACAAGCATTTTTAAGAAAATACACTGCACACACTCTTGCATTCTCTCTATCTCTTCTAAAAAAAATTATCACGTCATGCAGATTGCTTGTTTTAAACCCCGTTGAAACATACGATCCAATGCCTTCTCCCAATTTTGAATTCCCGGTATTTGAGGCTGAAGAAGAAAATGACGAAGAAATTCCAGAAGAGATCTCCCGATTACTCAAATAAGAGGAAAGGTCCATCAAACCTCACAAAGAACCGTTGGAAACGGTCAACTTGGGTTCAGAAGAAGAGAGAAAAGAAGTCAAAATTGGATCACTGCTCAGTCCGACTATCAAAGAAAGTTTGATAAAGCTTCTCAAAGATTTTCCTGATGTATTCGCTTGGTCCTATCAGGATATGCCAGGGTTAGATACTAGCATCGTGGAACATCATCTATCATTAAGATCAGAATGCCCGTCGGTAAAACAAAGACTAAGACGGACTCATCCAGACATGGCCATCAAAATCAAAGAGGAAGTACAAAAATAGATTGACGCGGGTTTCCTCGCCACATCAGAATATCCTCAATGGCTAGCCAACATAGTACCAGTTCCAAGAAATAACGGAAAGGTTAGAATGTGTGTAGACTACAGGGATCTGAACAAAGCCAGTCCAAAGGATGACTTTCCCTTACCACACATTGACATGCTGGTAGACAGTACAACAAAGTTCAAAGTCTTCTCCTTCCTGGATGGATTCTTGGGCTATAATCAGATAAAAATGCCGCCGAAAGACATGGAGAAAACTTCTTTCATTACCCCATAGGCCACTTTTTGTTACAAGGTATTGTCGTTCGGTTTGAAGAACGCCGGGGAAACCTATCAAAGGGCCATGACTACTCTGTTTCATGACATGATACACAAAGAAATCGAAGTGTATGTCGATGACATGATTTCCAAATCTAAAACAGAAGAGGAGCATGTGACCCACCTGTCAAAGCTGTTCGAACGTTTGAGAAAGTACAAACTTCGCTTCAATCCTAACAAATGCACATTCGGTGTACGTTCAGGGAAATTGCTAGGGTTCATCGTCAGCCAGAAAGGAATTGAGGTTGATCCTGACAAAGTTAAGGCCATTCAAGAAATGCCTTATCCAAAGACTGAAAAACAAGTAAGGGGATTCCTGGGACGTTTGAATTACATTTCCAGATTTATATTCCTCATGACCGCGACATGCGCGCCGATCTTCAAATTACTCAAAAAGAATCAGGACTGCGTTTGGACACAGGACTGCCAAGCCGCCTTCGACAGTATCAAAGAATATCTGTTGAATCCGCCGATTCTATCACCTCCAGTGGATGGAAGACTGTTGATCATCTACCTAACAGTCTTGGAAGACTCAATGGGTTGTGTACTTGGCCAACAAGACGAAACAAAAGGAAAGAGTCTGCCATCTACTATTTGAGCAAGAAATTCACCGACTGTGAGACTCGGTACACTATGCTTGAGAAAACTTGTTGTGCTCTGGCTTGGGCAGCCAAACGTCTTTGCCAGTATATGATTCGTCACACTACTTGGTTAATCTCCAAAATGGATCCGATCAAGTACGTCTTTGAGAAACCTGCTCTCATGGGAAGAATTGCCCGTTGGCTGATAAGTGCAAAATGTACCTATTTTTGTATATGATTTTTGTTGCACTTATAGTTGCTTTTTGTTAAATATCATACGAATAAACCCTGTTTTGTTTATAAATGCGTATAGTTTACATTTTAGTGTATATATTGCGATTCGTGTAAATATAATTAAGTTTAATTGATTTTTTCTCATTTTCGTAGGTATTCAAGCAGTGGGATTTTTCAATTGTTGTATAAAGCATTGAATAAGCTTTCTAATGCTGCCGGGGATTGGTATTTTTATTGGATCGCATTGCGATAGTTTCTTTGTTTTTGAGTTTTGTAGATATCATATATATTGTCTATTTTCACTTGTTGATATTGATACTTGTATATGTTTACCATATTTGTGAATTTTACATGTTTTGCATACTTGTAAATTTAGTGTATATGTTTGTTTCTCTTCACGTTTGCTAAGTGTTTGGTTAGGTTTCATCGTCGGTGAGCGCTAACCATGTAAGAGGCAACTTGGAGAAGTGTGTATAAATAATAGGCGTCGAACTTATGACGTAAAACAAGCATGTTTTATTATTCTTAGTTTCTAATGTTTTTTTCTCCCATTCTTTTAGTATGTTTATGGTAGTTTGTGTTAAGGTGTTAAGTTTTGTTTTCCTCAAGCTTGTCGTGTTTAACTTGAGGAAGTTTGTATGTGTAAATATTGTATGTTTTGTAATTGAGTTGTGTAGGTGTTAAGTGGAGGTCTACACCAGAACCTTGTTGTTGTACTGGTTTTTCTGGTTCTGGTGTAGCGCGCTTAGCGCGGGCCTGCGCGCTTAGCGCGCCCTGTTGTGCTGAGCCAGTGAATTCTTTTAATTGTTCACTTGGCTCCCCCTTCTTGCCACTTCCACCAAGGCCTTATATATTAGTAATTATTAGTAATTTTTCTAATTCTTTTGTTGTTGTTTGGACTCAAATTTTGGTTCGATGGCTTGAAGTCGCATTCGGTGATTTTCCAATTTTGAGTGTTTCAACTTGCGAATGCGTGGTAATGATAGTGTTTAAAGTTTGGTACGCGTTCAAGGTATGTATTTATCGCTTTCAATACTTTAGCATATTCATGATACTTAGGCTTTTTACAAACTTTCATGCAATTTATCCTTTTGTATACTTGTTCTTGTGTGAATCACTTTAGTTCCCAACCTTTTTGTGAGGAAGCCTTCCATTGTTCATATATGCTCGGAGTACCAATATTCTTGTTTTAACTGGATTTTATTATGCTTAATCTGTTGTTTATGTTGTGTATATGAATGCATGAAAAGGATCAAGGCAATTGTTTCATTTTGAGCACAACTACCTTAGCCAAATAGTCATTCACCTTGCGAGCGTGTGATCTTTCGTAACCCCTTTGAGCTTTTTGATCCATGTTTTATTTGAACTTAATGCTTGTCTATGAGTATTTAGTTCACTTATTTTTTATGAATTTTGTTTTTTCTTGGACATCAAATTTGTGTTGTTGTATGGATTTTTTGCCTTGCCTTAGAAATTAGGGAGTATTCACATGATGATGTGGTTGAATTCAAGTTGGGGGGAGAATGATTGTGTATTCATTAGTTGGATTCTATGAGGATTGAAAAAGAAAAGAAAAAAGCAAAAAATTTATGAAAGAGAAAAAGAAAAATCCTTGAAAAAGGAAACAAAAAAAGTTTCAATAATTGTGCTAAATAAGTATTGTGTTTTGTGTAACACTTGGGATTTTGGAAGAAGTTTGATTGAAATTTTGTGTTTGAACTTTTGTGAGTTGATCACTCCCTTAGGTTTAGGCAAGTTTTTGTTTCGATTAGCTTTAGGAATTGCCTCTTGTTTGTTTGCCCGACCACATTACAACCTTGAAAAGTCCTTGTGATTCTTGCCTTTGTATGTTCAATATGATTTTTGGATGGTTTCATAATTTAGTCTTTTGTTTGCAAGTTTGTTGTGTGAGTGAAAAATCCCTCATTTTGTGTTTTTCATCTACCGATGATTGTTTTTGCTAGGTGTGATTCACATTTGAACTTGTGTTGTTTTAGAATGTTTAGCATGAATTTTGTATTTAGCATTTGTTTCGTGATTATGTTATCGTTGAAGTTTAGTGGTAAGTATTTACTTTGTGTGTACCATTTTCGATTGAACCATTGCATTTATTTTTGTTTGTAAAAACTTGTTGTTGCGTGATTTCTTGGATTTCGCTTTTGTTCCTTTAGTTGTTGGCTTTATTTGAGGACAAACAATTATGTAAGTTGGGGAGAGTTTGATAAGTGCAAAATGTACCTATTTTTGTATATGATTTTTGTTGCACTTATCGTTGCTTTTTGTTAAATATCATATGAATAACCCCTGTCTTGTTTATAAATGCGTATAGTTTACATTTTAGTGTATATATTGCGATTCGTGTAAATATCATTGAGTTTAATTGATTTTATCTCATTTTTGTAGGTATTCAAGTAGTGGGATTTTGCCATTATTGTATAGAGCGTTGAATAAGCTTTCCAAAGCTTCGAACCGGACGAAAAACGGAATTACGGTTCAAACGTTATGAAGAAAACAAGCTTTGGATTTTCAAGCATGCTACGAGCGCGCTTAGTGCGCTCCTAGCCTAGGAAGCATGCTAGGAGCGCGCTCCTAGCCCACAGAAGGAGCAAATTCCAGTGAGTAGCGCGCTCAGCGCGCTTTTAAGGCGGTTTAACAATTTTTTAGGGCGCGCTTAGCGCGGTCTGCGACTTTGACAGCCATTAAATACAAAAAAAAAACACATTTTTTAGGGATGGTTTGGGTATTTTTTGCTGCCACTCCATCAAACTTCATTTCTTCATTGGATTTGCTTAGAAAACATCATGGAAGCTTGCATTTGGATGATCCAGGGTGGATTTCTCATCGATCGGCTCTAACAATCCGTGAAGTGTTTGGTTCATTTCTGATTTTCTTCATGTCTTTCTTCTTTGTTAGGTTTGTATATGTTTTTACTTTGATCTTATGTACATTTGTCGCCCATGGCATTATACTTAATTTTCTTTACAAATCTCTGTTGGTGATTATTCTTGATTTTTTCTTAAATGCTCGGGGTTTGGGTCGTGTTAGAGATAAACATCACAAGCTTCGATTAAGGATAATTATCTGTTAGTTTCTGGATGCTAGAGATAGATTTAGGGCTAACAATCCGTATGGGTGTCATAACTTAAATGCCTTCCGAATTTCAAGGCTTTATGCTCGAGAGTGACGAAGAGAGTGATACAGTTGTTTCTCAGCTCGGTGTGTCAGAGATGAACACTATTGTGAGCGATACCGGGTGATATTGAGGAGTATTGTAAGTAGAGTGTAACTGGTCGATAAGTTTAAGTTTGACGAGTGGAATATATACATGCTTGATAAGTCTTTTCTCTCTAATGAATGAATTTTCTTATGTTCTTATTTACTTTTCCGCATTTATGCTTTAAACCATTTAAACCCAAACTCATTAATAATTAAATTGTCAAATGGCAGTTCAGTAGCACCGATCTCTGTGGACACGATAATTCCCAGAAAAATACTTCCAAAACTTTTGTTGCTTGCCCTATACCGCTTCCAACATTGGCAGATGCTACTATCAGAATACGACATTGAGTACCATGCTCAGAAAGCCGTCAAAGGAAGTATTTTAGTCGATCATTTGGCTCATCAACCGATTGACGATCAGGAATCAATCGAATTTGACTTCCCAAACGAAGATGTCATGTACTTGAAAATGAAAGATTGCGATGAACCACTACCCAGTGAAGGGCCAGAACCAGGTTCCCAATGGGGACTTATCTTTGACAGAGCTGTCAATCATTACAGAAATGGAATTGGGGCAATCATCATCACACCTCAGGATACCCACATTCCTTTCACCGCCGGACTGATATTCAAGTGCACAAACAATGAGGCCGAATACGAAGCTTGTATCATGGGTCTCGAAGAAGCGATCGACTTAAGGATCAATAACTTAGATGTATATGGTGACTCAGCCCTAGTTATCAATCAGATCCAAGGAGATTGGAACACATACCAATCAGGATTGATTCCTTACAAAGATTACACGAGAAGGTTGTTACCCTTCTTCAACAGAATTGAGTTTCATCATATCCCTCGTGAAGAGAATCACATGGTTGGTGCTTTAGCCACTCTCTCTTCCATGATTAGTGTAGGTCAATGGAATGACATACCTAAGATTGACACAATGCGCCTTGAACGGCCCGCTTACATTTTCGCGATCGAAGCAGTCATAGACGACAAACCTTGGTATCACGATATCAAATGCTTCCTTCAGAAACAAGAGTACCCACCTGCGGCATTGAGAAAAGACAGAAAGACCCTCAGAAGGCTAGCAGGCGGCTTCTTCCTGAGCAGTGATACACTCTATAAGAGAAACTTTGACATGGTCTTGCTTCGATATGTAGACAAACCAGAAGCAAACATACTTATGAAAGAAATTCACGAAGGATCCTTTGGCACTCATGCCAATGCACACACAATGGCGAGAAAAATTCTGAGAGCAGGGTACTACTGGTTGACAATGGAATTCGATTGCTACCAGTACATGAGGAGATGTCACAAGTGTCAGATATACTCAGACAAAATCCATGTACCACCAATACATATCAAAGTTCTTTCTTCCCCATGGTATTTTTCCATATGGGGAATCGACATGATTGGCATGATTGAATCCAAGGCTTCGAACATACATCAGTTCATACTGGTAGCTATTGACTACTTTATAAAGTGGGTCGAAGCAGCGTCATACGCCAATGTAACCAGATAAGTGGTGGTCCGATTTATCAAAAATAATCTCATCTTCCGTTATGGTGTTCCAAGCCAGATCATTACTGATAATGGATCTAACTTGAACAATAAGATGATGAAAGAGTTGTGCACTGAGTTCAAGGTCGATCACCATAACTCATCTCCCTACCGACCTAAGATGAACGGAGCAGTAGAAGCGGCTAACAAGTACATCAAGAGGATTGTTCAGAAGATGGTTGTAACCTACAAAGACTGGAACGAGATGCTACCCTTTGCTCTTCACGGTTATCGCATGTCTATTCGCACTTCAATAGGCGCAACCCTTTTCTCTCTAGTATATGGCATGGAGGCAGTACTCCCCATAGAAGTAGAGATTCCATCAATCCAGGTATTGACGGAAGCTAAGTTAACAGAAGCTGAAGGGTGTCAAAGTCGATACGACGAACTGAATCTGATCGAAGAAAAGCGAATAACGGCTCTATACCACTGTCAGTTGTATCAAGAAAGAATGAAGAAGGCATTTGACAAAAAGGTCCAACCTCGCGTCTTCAGAAAAGGAGACCTCGTGCTCAAGAAGATACAATCATTCCTCACTGATTCCTGGGGTAAATGGACTCCGAATTATGACGGCCCTTATGTGGTCAAGAAAGCCTTCTCAGGCGGCGCTTTGAGACTCGAAACCATGGATGGAGAGGAATTTGCCTACCCCACAAATGTTGACGTAGTCAAGACATACTTCGCCTAAATAAAAAAAAAAACAACTCGGTGGATTGAAAACCCGAAAGGGCGGTCTAGGCAAAAATTATAGACATAATAAAAAATCATCCCGATGGATTGGAAATCTCAAATTACAATCTAAGCAAAAATTAGGGATTCATGGCAAGTAACTACATCCCACAAAGGAGCAAGTCCTCTAGCAGCAGTAGTGCCATCCATCAGGAAAACTCCAGTCAAGGTCATCTTCGACGGAAGCACAGGATGTTCTGAATTCAAAGTTGGTAGAAGGATAGCGGTCGTTATGTTTCAATGTAGCCCTTTTCCTTTAAATTACCATTTTCTAAACTTTGTAAATGCTCTATGGAATCACTCTTTTGGCTGATCTCCATCCTATCAATAAAATTTGAGCCCTAGTGCTTTTGTTTGCAATTCTTATTTGTTTTAGCTTTACAGGACGACATTTTAACATGATTTACGATTCTTGAAATAAAACAAAAATGAATTTACTTGTCAAATTTTTTTCTGCTTTTAAAATAAAGATTGGAATTTCTTTTGGCTGTTGAACATCGAAAGAACATCGATCGCTACTCCAAAGGCGATTAAGCTTCAAAGTGCAGAATCAAAGTACTCTTTCTAAACCAGTACGCCTGAATGAAGGATCAACTGTGTCAGAAACCATTTTTCATCTGACATCCCAGGCAGAGCTTTTATCTCCTAAGTCCGACCAACGTTGTTCCCCACAGGAACTATTTCTTCTAAGCAAGGAAGAATTGCTATCTTGGACCAAATGATACTTCTTCCTCCCCTACAGTGGCCGAGTATCCAGTAGTGTTCATCCGTCAGTTTGTATGTCACGTCAGTTTTGTCAGCATATACATACATACATCATGCATTATTGATTCATGCTCATATTCAAATTGCATCACTATCACTCTAGTCAGTCTCGTTCCCGAGTGATAAAAGTCCTCTTATCAACCGAGTTGTCAGTCTTTTCCTCGTCGGGAAGCGAGTCATCTAAGCAATCTCTCCCCAGTTTATTTCTGGATTGGAGACGGTCCTCGATCACTTTGATAACTTGAACCTCTGAAAGGCAAGAAGACATATCTAGAACATCACACTTCGCTATTGAAGATGATATCTTTGCTTTCCCGGATTAAGGAAAATACCTAGTGAAAGCCTCGCAACTAAAGACTCTCAGCAACACGTTGGTTTTTCTCTTCAGAAAGTCAATGTTAATGAAGTCATCAGCACCTCAAAATTGGGTTACATCACACGACATTTCTTCGAGAAGATCTCGAGGAAAAGTATGATGTAATATCCCCAAACAGGAAACAGTCTCTCAAGAGACTCGTTTTCCCCAGTAGAGTCAACAAATGGCATCTCTAACAGAGAAGTTTGAACACCTCTACAACTTAGAAGAATGGGTTCCCCAGCAAGTCTGACATCAAAAAAAACTTTTTCCGTCAAAAAGCATTCCCCTAGGAAAATTCGGCGAGAAGTTTGGGGAAAAACCGCTACGAATAGTGTCCCTTGTCAAGAAAGTTTATTGACAAAAGAAACTGAGACCAGTTCCTCGGTAGGAAACCAGGATCGAGGGGAAGTTTACATCAAAAACTGAGACTAGTTCCTCGGTAGGTGTAGCGCGCGATTTTGGACGCGGTTCTTAAGCGCTGGTCACTCTCTACGGTTGAGCTTAAAACTACAGGTCGATTCATTTTTTATCCTATTGTGAGCTGAATAAGGAAGGGAAATAGATGTCTCTAATTAACCCTGCATTGCATACTGAGTTTAAACAGCGGTCTGTTAGGTTACGGATGCTATCAATGTGGGGGGGCCTTTGTACTGGTTATTTGTATTTTCGCCAATACGGTTTTCTTTCTTTTTTACCTGGGCAGAAGGTTTCTGGCCGAGAACAAGGATTAGGATGTTAGGACTGATGCTTTTGAATTACTGCTTTTAATTGACGGAGATATGGGATTTGGGTTTTTTGTTGATTGTGCTCGCTAAGATCTTTTCTTTCGATCTTATGCCTACGTATTCCCGTTTACCGAAACAGGGAAATAAGAGCGTTCGTACTTCCTCCTATTCTATGGGAGGAAATGGGTGTTTTGGTGTCTTGTTCAAAGCCCAAGACGTGAAGCGAAAAGGTTGTTTGTATCTTGTTCAACGCCCAAGATGTGAAGCTGAAAGGTCTATTTGTGTCTTGTTCAAAGCCCAAGACGTGAAGCTGAAAGACCTCGATTTTAGAGAGAATTTGTCATCTCTAAAGAGGGGGAAGGAGAATTACTTTAACTGGGATACGCGGATCCGAGCAATGCCATAATTTCTGAAGAAAGGGTTTTAACCTGAAGGAGAAGACTTTAACTCAGTGTAGAGCAATGCCATCTTTCCTTAGGAATTTCTCATGCTAAAAGAGGGACAGTGGCATGGATATAGATGATCCAGAGGCTTGCCGCTTACAGCGATTAGATGAAGGGAAAGGAGTTGTTGATGTTTGTGTACTGTGAACGAGGCACAGCTTTGATGCTAAAAGGTTGATTGGATCAACCCGTGGTTTTCTTATACAAAGCCTAAGAGGAGGCTAATTTCCGCTAGGAAAATCATTATACAAAGCCTAAGAAGAGGCTATTTTGTGTCTCGTACAAAGCCCGAGAAAGAGGCTAAAAGTTTTTGACCCGACGATAGAGTCTTTGGGTATCTCGTATAAAGCCCGAGATGGAGGCTATTGTTTGTTTGACTCTACGAGGGAGTCTTTGTGTCTCGTACGAAGCCCGAGATAGAGGCTATTGATTTGACTCAACAAGAGAATCTTTTATACTCAACAAGAGAGTGTTTTATATCTCGTACGAAGCCGGAGTTGGAGGCTAAAAGTTTGTTTCAGTTGAGTGACAGATCCAATATACTGATTTTAAAAGAGGAAATCAGTTCTTATATGAGCAACACTGTACTCAAGGATTTGATTTGAGGATCAGGGATATTTCCTTCTCTTTGAGGAAACGGGAAATCCTAAGGGTATTGAGATTGTCCGAGTCTGCGGGTTTCCTTCCTATTTAACGAAGGGGTCACTTGAGAATGTCTTTGCGACTCAAGGAAGTTAGACTGTCCGTGTCTAGAGTTTTTTTCTTTTGTACTATGCTTTGAGAAACAGTAGTAGACTCTATGAAAGGACTGCTCTATGAGGATGACTAGGTTCTGTTTCTATACCTCTAGGAGGTCGTCGGGACAATTTGTACGAAGCCCAAGAGGAGGCTGGAAACTTTTAAGAAGCCGACGGGTCCTTGTACAAAGCCCAAGAGGAGGCTATCATTCCCGGAGGAAGAGATCATTATACGAAGCCTAAGAGGAGGCTGTGAATACTTCTAAGAAGCCGTAGAGTCCTTGAATAATGCCTAAGAGGAGGTCGATGCTTTTAAGAAGTCCGTGGGTCTTATCATCTCCTTTCTATTAGGAGAGATAACTCTTTTAAAGATAAAAACCACTGGTAAACGTGCGAGGTTTACTATCCAGCGACTTTTAACTTTTAAAGAGGGTTCCTTAGTTAAGGTCCAAGATTATGACCGTAGTGGGTAACCAAACCCCGAGACATTCAAGGCAAGCTATCCACAAGGAATAGATCAAGTCAGGAAAGTTTGAGATTTTGGAAGAAACTCAAAGATGCCATTCACGGAGAATACATTCATCTTGGGGAGTAGAGCTTCTTGACGATTCCTAAGGAGGACAGCCGAAGAGAAGACTGTATCTGGTGCTCCTATTGGAGATCTAGGCGTCTATTTCTATGAATAAATGAAACGGCGTCACCTAGTTCTAGACGTAGTTGCCGGGGAAACTCAAAATATCTATACTATTATTACACGATAGATATGAGTTTATGAAAGGAGACTTACAGTGAGCAGCCCCACAATACAGTTTATAATATGAAAGCAGTAAATGAAAGCGATAACCACTTACTCAGTTGTAGTGCTTCCATGCTGTTTGGTTAGTTGTTCAACAAAGAAAGATTGAAAACAACAGTATATTCAAAATTAAACGAGAAAGTGCTTTGAAAAAGAAAGATTTGGGGCTTACAACTCAAGGAGAGGCCCAGGGTTTTATCAGTGAGCGCACTGTTTGACTTTGTACAGCGGGACTTATACAAGTGACTGGGGCCCAAAAAGGTTTTCTGTACAAAGGGATGGGTCTTACACTCTCTCAAGAGGCCCAAAAAAGGTTTAAAGAAAAGAGTGTGGGGCTTATAACACGAGGGGAGGCCCAAATGATTTTTCGTTTAAAAATGGCGATCGCGCCGAGGTTTTCTTTTAACGCAGAGGGACTTATACAATAAGTGAGGCCCAAAATGTTTTGGTTAAAAGGGGGATTGGGTCTTACACTCTAATAGAGGCCCAAAGTGTTTTGAATGGGTCTTATAGCTCAAGGAGAGGCCCAGATGATTTTTTATTTTTAAACGGGCGACGATCGTGCCGTTTACTTGTACAGAGGGACTTATACAATGAGTGAGGCCCAAAAAGTTTTTGTACAAGGGGGGATGGGTCTTACACTCTCTCAAGAGGCCCAAAGAAGTTTTGAAAATGATTTACGAGGGTTGAATTAATCCAAAACCTAATTTGTTTTCAAAGTGTATTTAATTGAATAAAAATTAAATTAAAATGATCAAAAATTGTTTAACACATGGAAAAAAATTGTGATCTTGGATTAATGCTTCCAAAATTAAGTATTGACCTACAAAATAATTAGAAAGCATTAAAAGTTGCAAAATCAATGTAGAAAAAATATTTAAAATGCCAAAAACAATTAAAACATTAATTCTTTGCAAAAATATCAATTATATGAAATAAATAATATTTTTGGGATTTTTTGGGAAAATAAAATATTTTAACATTTTTGTGAATTATTAAAAAAAGAATCAACTCAAAATCATTAAAACTCAGAGAGAAATTAATTTTTGAATCAATTAAACAAAATCACAAAATTCAAATATTTGAATTTCTAAAAATGGCGCCAAGAACAGCTGAAGAACACGCGCGTGTTCTTGGTTTCTCAGATTTGCATTTTCTATCCAATCTCCATGAATACGTAATCATATCATGCAATCCACATATCATTATGCTCGCCTCAACCTCACGATCATGTCTATGTACATTAATTTCATTTAAATTAAACATACAACAAGAAATCACGAAGAGACCTCAAGAACCCTAATTTCTGCATGAAGGCTAGGATTTTTGATACACGATTCAAACAATGCAATTAATTGAGGGAAAACATTCCATGCATGAATATGAACATATGGCCAAATTATTGTGCGAGGAAATATGCATAGATTGAGAGATGACCAAGTATGTGCTTACCTCCAAGTCGTGACAGCAAGAGCAGATGTGATTTTGAGTTGGAGGTGTTACAGACAAGTTGTGATGATCTGGACAGCTTCCCTACACCATATGGAGTGTGTTTGAACACTTGGATTGAATTGAAATGGACTGGATCAGTTTATGGCATCTCAGCTGCAACTTCACTTCAAACTTGTGTGGATGGCAAGTGATTTTGATATTTTGATGTTCCATATGTTATATGAGTGTTTGATCAGCTCATATGTGATGTATGTGAGGTGTGTGAGTGATTGGTTTGATTGGAATTGCTCTCAAACACAAAACCCGATAGTGACTTGCCTTAGAAGGCAAAATTGGAGTGAAAGAAGAGATTTTTAGGAAAGCATCTGTTAGATGGCTTTGGTGTACTCAAACTGACCACAATTGAGCTCTATTTATAGTAGAGCAAGTTTGTTTTGGGATCCACAGTGAATGGCAACTGCAGCAGGTGTTTCCTCAATGTTGGCCAATGGAAATGAAAGTCTCCTCTAGCCATTGACTAGAGGTTAGGGCACAGAGCTATGGTCCCCTTGGTCTTGGATAAGTCTTGACTGATTTCAGATGAGAATGGCTCAGTCCATGCCACCTTGATGGTTCCATTGAATGCCTCATTCCAAATTTGAAGTCTTGTCCCTATTTTGGCCATTCTAGGTTCAACATGCTATTTCTTGTTCCATGGACTTTGGAGGCTTGGCTCAGTGATTGTCCCCTTTAGATTCAATCCTCTGAGGTGTCCAAGTGGATTGGATCAATTGAATTTGGCTGATTTTGGCAAATCGACCAAAGTTGCAAATTCTGCCTTGCCTTGACAGATTTCAGCAAGGCAACTTGCCAATGTTGTATCTCATGGTGTAGGTTGAATTTGGCAATGTTCTTGGCCATTTTGGAAAGCTCTTACATGATACAACAACTGTTTGAACAAGTTTGGTTTTGATCTCTTTTGATTCCAAGTGAAAAATCCCCCTACATTTGGCAAAAAGTGAGGCAGAATCTGACTTAGTGAAAATTTCACTAAGTGTTGGAAAAAGTGACATTTTCACTTTTCAGCCACTTTGATCACTCCATAACTCAAAATCCTTAATGAATTGGAATGACTTGTAGTTGAAGTTTTTGTAGGTGATAACGAGGGCTACAAATCCATCTTTTTATGAGAAAAAATGACCTTGTGGTTTAGGAGTTATGGTCCTCCAAAGTTGGTACCTTTGCCACTTTATTTTTAACTTAGAAAAATTTCTAAGTTTTATGGTTACCCCTTTTACAAGTTATCTCACTTTTCTTGATTTTTCTTGATGAATGATGATTCAAATCACACATTAACATCATTTTAGGGTTAAAAATCCATTTTGGTGAAAAATCTCAAAAAGTCAAAGTTGACTTTTGTGCACAGTTGACTTTTTATCAGATGAATTCCAAACTGTGCAATTCTTCAGGAAATCATGTCCTTGACTTAAATCAAACTTGATGGACATGTTCCATGGGTGTCATAGGGTATATTCAATCATGTATTAGGGTTTGGGAGCATGTCCAGGTCAAAAGTCAAAGTTACGTTGACTTTTCCCTTAAAACCCTAATTGTGGTGTAGATGAAATTGAGACTTGTTGCTCAAGCTGCTTGGATCAATCCATTTTTCCAAATGGATCAATATGGTATATTAGAGACCCTCAAATCATCTCTTGAGGTCTTGGCTCATGGTTTGTCCCAAAAGTCAACTTAGGGGTGAATTAGGTCAAGAAACCCTAATTCCTTATTTTTGATGAATGCATCCCCTGAGGAAAAATTGACTTGATGCATGGGTTCATGAGGTTCCATGAAGTATACTAGGTCATGTTTTGGATCATTGCCTTGTGCCCAGATGAAAATTTCCATCTGGAGGCCCTGGTCGACCAAAACCCTAATTTGGTGACACTGTCGATCTTGAGACTTGATCCACCTAGAAGGGAGCATCCTTGTGCTTAATCCTTGAAGTGGGAGTCCTTTTTGATCCATTGTGGATGTTTAAGAGATTAGACAAGTTGAAGATCATGTCATTTCTTGATTGATCCTTTGTCTAAGCACTCAGAGAGGGCTTGAGACCCTAATTTTGATTGTATTGGATGCTCACCCATCTTTGGGGAGACTAATGAAGCATGATGGTTCATCCTTATTGTGATGATGATTTTCACAATGATGGGAACTCTAAGTGGTCAATATTTGGGGTATTACAGATGCCCCTATTTAATCTTCTTGGACCCGAAGGTGTGAATGACGAATGGATTCGGGCATTCGGGGTGCAAGAGGATTAAATATCGGAATACCCGAAATTTTGAGGGTGGTTATGAATGGTAGCTTACGCATTCATCTTCTTTTGCTAAGCAATAATGCTTAGAAAAGGTAAACTTCCCCTCGATCCTGGTTTCCTACCAAGGAACTGGTCTCAGTCTCTTTTGAAATAAACTTCCCCTCGATCCTGGTTTCCTACGAAGGAACTGGTCTTAGTTTCTGATTTAAACTTCCCCTTGATCCTGGTTTCTTACCAAGGAACTGGTCTTAGTTATGGAAACAAACTTCCCCTCGATCCTGGTTTTCTACCAAGAAACTGGTCTTAGTTGTGGAAACAAACTTCCCCTCGATCCTGGTTTCTTACCAAGGAACTGGTCTCAGTTTCTTTTGGTCAATAAACTTTACTGACAAGGGACGCTATTCGTAGCGGCTTTCCTTCAAACTTCTCGCCGAATTTTCCTAGGGAGATGCCATTTGAGTGGAAAAAGTTTTGATGTCAGACTTGCTGGGGAACCCATTCGTGTGAATTGTAGAGGTACACAAACTTCTCTGTTTTGGAGACGCCATTTGTCGATTCTACTAGGGAAAGCGAGTCTCTTGAGAGACTGTTTTCGTTTGGGATCTTTCATCATACTTTTCTCCGGATCTTCTCGGAGAAACGCCATATGATGGGGTCCAATTTTGAGGTACCAATGACCTTCTCATCAGTGGTTTTTCGGAGCAAAACTAGCGTGCTGCCGAATCTCTGATCACGAGGCTTTCTCTGTGGATTTTCCTTAATCCGGGAAAGCAAGGATATCATCTTTAATGGCGAAGAGTAATGCTTATTGAAATTTTTCTCTGGCTTTTCAGAGGTTCAAGTTATCAAAGTGGCCGAGGACCAACTTCTTTCCAGAATTAAACTGGAAGCGAGGTTGTTCAGTCACAGTATTTCCTGACGAGGCAAGAAATGACAACTCGATTGAGAGGACTTCTACCACTAGGGGACAAGACCGACTAGAGTGATAGTGATGCAATATGAAATGTGAATGCAAATAAAAAATGCATGATGTATGTATGTATGTGCTGACAAAACAGACGCAACATACAGACGAAGAGATGAACACAATTGGATACTCGGCCATCGCGGGGCGAAGAAGTATCGTTGATTCAAAATAGCAATTCCACCTTGCTTAGGAGAGATAGTCCCGTTGGGAGCTATGTTGATCGGGCTTAGGAGATGAGAACTCGGCCGAGGATGTCAGACGAAACAAGGTCTCTGACACAGTTGATCCCTTCATTCAGGCGAACTGGTTTAGAAGGAGTACTTTGATTCTGCACTTTGAAGTTCGCTTACTTCGGGAGAAGCGATCGATGTTCTTCTGATGTTCAACAGTCAAAAGAAATGCCATCTTTAATAAAAAGCAGAAAAAGTTTTAACAAGTAAATTCATTTTTTGTTTTATTTCAAGAATCGCTGATTATGATTAAACAACGTCGTTCTGTAAAGCTAAAACAAGTAAAGAATTACAAACAAAAGCACAAGGGCTCAAATTTTATTGATAAGATGGAGATCAGCCAAACGCGTGATTCCAAAGAGTATATACAAAGTTTGAAAATGGTAATTTACAGGAAAAAGGGCTACGTTGAAACATAACGACCACTATCCTTCTACCAACTTTGAATTCGGGACATCCTGAGCTTCTGTCGAAGATGACCTTGACTGGAGTTTTCCTGACGGATGATGATGCAACTGCTGCTGCTGAGGGACTTGCCTCTGTTGAACATAGTTACTTGCCATTATCCCTAACTTTTTCCTGGATTGTACTATGAGACTTCCAATCCATCGGGATGATTCTTTTCATGTCTCTAACTTTTGCCTGGACCGCCCTTTCGGGTTTTCAATCCACCGAGACGTTTTTTTTTAGTTTTAGGCGAAGTATTTCTTGACTACATCAACATTCGTGGGGTAGGCAAATTCCTCTCCGTCCATGGTTGCAAGTCTCAAGGCACCGCCTGAGAAAGTTTTTGTGACCACATAGGGGCCATCATAATTTGGGGTCCATTTGCCCCGAGAGTTAGTGAGAAATGATTGTATCTTCTTGAGCACAAGGTCTCCTTTCCTGAAGACACGAGGTCGGACCTTTTTGTCAAACGCTCTCTTCATTCTTTGCTGATACAACTGACCATGGCATAGTGCCGTGACTCTCTTTTCTTCGATCAGGTTCAGTTCGTCGTGTCAACTTTGACACCATTCAGCTTCGGTGAGCTTAGCTTCCATCAATACCCGGATTGATGGGATCTCTACTTCTATGGGGAGAACTGCCTCCATGCCATATACTAGAGAGAAAGGGGTTGCCCCTGTTGAAGTACGGACAGATGTTCGATAACCGTGAAGAGCAAAGGGTAGCATTTCGTGCCAATCTTTATAGGTTACAACCATCTTTTGAACGATTTTCTTGATGTTCTTGTTAGCCGCTTCTACCGCTCCGTTCATCATGGGTCGGTAGGGAGATGAGTTATGGTGTTCGATCCTGAACTCTGCGCACAACTCTTTCATCATCTTATTGTTCAAGTTAGATCCATTATCAGTAATGATCTCGCTTGGAACACCATAACGGCAGATGATATTGTTTTTGATAAATCGGACCACCACTTGTCGGGTTACATTGGCGAATGACGCTGCTTCGACCCACTTTGTGAAGTAGTCAATGGCTACAAGGATGAACTGATGTCCGTTTGAAGCCTTGGGCTCAATCATACCAATCATATCGATTCCCCATACGGAAAATGGCCACGGGGAAGAAAGAACTTTGAGATGTGATTGTGGTACATGAATTTTGTCAGAGTATATCTGACACTTGTGACACCTCCTCATGTACTTGTAGCAGTCGGATTCCATGGTCAACCAATAATACCCGGCCCTGAGAATTTTTCTCGCCATTGTGTGTCCGTTGGCATGAGTGCCAAAGGATCCTTCATGAATTTCTTTCATGAGCATGTCTGCTTCTGGTCTGTCGACGCATCGGAGCAAGACCATGTCAAAATTTCTCTTATAAAGAGTGTCACCGCTCAGGAAGAAGTTTCCAGCCAATCTTCTGAGGGTTTTCCTGTCTTTTCTGAGTGCCCCAGATGGGTACTCTTGTTTCTGAAGGAAGCATTTGATATCGTGATACCAAGGTCTGTCGTCTATGACTGCTTCAATCGTGAAGGTGTAAGCGGGCCGTTCAAGGCGCATGATGTCGATCTTAGGTATGTCATTCCATCGACCTACACTAATCATGGAAGAGAGAGTGGCTAATGCATCAGCCATGTGATCCTCATCATGAGGGATGTGATGAAAGTCGACTCTGTTGAAGAAGGGTAACAACCTTCTTGCATAGTCTTTGTAAGGAATCAATCCTGATTGGTATGTGTTCCAATCTCCTTTTATCTGGTTAATGACCAAGGCTGAGTCGCCGTATATGTCCAAGTTTTTGATCCTTAAATCAATCGCTTCCTCGAGACCCATGATACATGCTTCGTATTCGGCCTCATTGTTCGTACATTTGAACGTAAGTCGAGCGGTGAAAGGAATGTGGGTACCCTGAGGGGTAACAATGATTGCCCCAATTTCGTTTCCATAATGATTAACTGCTCCATCAAAGATAAGTTCCCATTGGGAACCTGGTTCTGGCCCTTCACTGGGTAGTGGTTCATCGCAATCTTTCATCTTTAGATACATGACATCTTCGTCTGGGAAGTCAAACCCGATTGATTCTTGATCGTCAATCAGTTGATGAGCCAAATGATCGGCTAAAATACTTCCCTTAACGGCTTTCTGAGCGTGATACTCTATGTCATATTCTGATAATAACATCTGCCAACGGGCAATCCTTCCCGTGAGAGCAGGTTTTTCGAAAACGTACTTGATTGGATCCATTTCGGAGACCAACCAAGTAGTATGACGAATCATGTACTGGCGAAGACGTTTGGCTGCCCAAGCCAAAACGCAACCAGTTTTCTCAAGCATTGTGTACCGAGTCTCGCAGTCGGTGAATTTCTTGTTTAGATAGTAAATGGCAGACTCTTTCCTTTTAGTTTCATCTTGTTGGCCAAGTACACATCCCATTGAGTCCTCTAGGACTGTGAGGTAAATGATCAGTGGTCTTCCTTCCACTGGAGGCGATAGGATCGGAGGATTCAATAGATATTCCTTGATACTGTCGAAGGAGGTTTAGCAATCTTCTGACCAAACGCAATCCTGGTTCTTTTTGAGTAATTTGAAAATCGGCGCACATGTCGCGGTCATAAGGAATATGAATCTGGAGATGTAGTTCAAACGTCCCAGGAATCCTCTAACTTGTTTTTCAGTTTTCGGAGAAGGCATTTCTTGAATGGCCTTGACCTTGTCAGGATCAACTTCAATTCCTTTCTGGCTGACGATGAACCCTAGTAGTTTCCCTGAACGGACACCGAAGGTGCACTTGTTGGGATTCAAGCGGAGCTTGAATTTTCTTAGACGTTCGAACAATTTTGACAGATGTTCAACGTGCTCATCCTCTGTTCTTGATTTTGCAATCAAATCATCGACATATACCTCGATTTCCTTGTGTATCATGTCATGACACAGAGTAGTCATGGCCCTTTGATAGGTTGCCCCGACATTCTTCAAACCGAACGGCATTACCTTGTAACAAAAGGTACCCCATGGGGTAATGAACGAAGTTTTCTCCATGTCTTTCGGCGCCATTTTGATCTGATTATAGCCCGAGAATCCATCCATGAAAGAGAATACTTTGAACTTTGCTGTGCTGTCAACCAGCATGTCAATGTGTGGTAAAGGAAAGTCGTCCTTTGGACTTGCCTTGTTTAGATCTCTGTAATCAACACACATTCTGACCTTTCCATCCTTTTTAGGAACGGGTACGATGTTGGCTAACCATTGAGGATATTCAGATGTAGCGAGGAAACCCGCGTCGATCTGTTTCTGTACCTCTTCTTTGATTTTGATGGCCATGTCCGGGTGAGTCCGTCTCAACCTTTGCTTTACTAGCGGACATTCCGATCTTAACAGTAAGTGATGTTCCACGATGCTGGTATCCAACCCTGGCATATCCTGATAAGACCAAGCGAATACATCGGGAAATTCTTTGAGAAGCTTTATCAAACCCTCTCTGGTAGTTGGACTGAGCAGTGGTCCGGTCCTGATTTCTTTTCTCTCTTTTTCTGAACCCAAGTTTACCATTTCCAACGGCTCTTTGTGAGGTTCAATGGACCTTTCCTCTTGTCTGAGTAGTCGGGAGTTCTCTTCTGGAATTTCGTTGTCATTTTCTTCTTCAGCCTTGAATACCGGGAACTCAAAGTTGAGAGAAGGCATCGGATCGTATGTTTCAACGGGGTATAAAACAAGCAATCTGCATGACGTGATGATTTGTGTTTAGAAGAGATAGAGAAAATGCAAGTGTGTGCAGTGTTTTGATTTTACTGCTTGTTTTTATTATTGAATTGTTTTTTAGGATTACCATTTTCTGAAAAAGCAAAAAGAGAAAACATCAATTAATGCGGAAATTACAGAACGACGTTATTTTATTAATGAACAATTCGAATCTTGAAACTACAGCCCTATAAAACAAAACTCTGTCGCTTTGGACGAAGCGAAGAGGGAAATTTACAGAAAGCGAGCCCTATCAAAACATCAGTTTCACCTGGGTAGGGTGAAAGGTTAAAGATGGCAATTACTTTGACCGACGAACGACCTTCGGAACCTCGACAGCAACCCATTGGTGGCGAACTCCTCGGTGAATCACAAAGTCTGGCACCTTCCTTGATTTGTCTTCAGAAATGACGCTGATTTCTGGTGGAGTAGGATCATTGGAATCTGTCTCCCAAGAAGAATTGTCGTAGGAGGATTCCTCTATTGCATTTTGCATAGTATTGGTGCTCTCAGCTGTATCTCCCCATCCAGTTGACTGGATATCTTCAAGCCTGATACGAGAGCTTTCGGGAGCAGTGTACTTGACCATATAGTCGTATTTTTCACTTGGTTGTCCCAAAGTGTCCCAAACTTCTTTGGAACTGGAGAAGTCATCCCTCTCGATGACGTTGACCTCAGGAAAAGCATAGTTGATGAATTCTAGTCCTGCAAACGTTGCGAATTCATCTTCATGTTGAGTAGTTTCCGAATGACCTGAGTGTTGATCCCATGACATGGCGGGGACACATGTATTCTGTTCAATGACGCTCAGCTGAGTTTCATTACTCGGCTGACTTTCTTGCCCCAAGTTTCCTGGGTAAGGCTGCCACATTGGCAGACCATCCATCGGGCCATAGTAATTGTGATCAAAGTTTTCTTTCATCAGAGTGTCTTTCTCTAATGAATTTGGCGGAGCACGGCATCCTTCCGGATCACAATCCCCGTAGATCATTTCGACATCTGATCTTGGTATAAATCTTAGACTTTCTGTAGGAAAGCAAAAAGGCATATGCGCCTCTTCCTGAGACATATAGCCGTCCTTGTTAAGGTAGGATTTCCATTCTTCATCTGTGTCAGAGGGATCTTCCTCATTGATAGCATGAACTGTCTGAGACACTGAGTGAAGAAAACCTCCACTGTGGAAGAAGTTTTGAAGGGGATGAAGACTTTCATCGTTGGTGGCTGTCTGAGTACAGGTTGCAGAAAAACCAAGACCCTTCTTTGTTTTGTTGTCAGTGGGAATGACAAGCCGTCCCCATCGTTTTGTATCGGTACTCTTGACCGCTTTGATAGCATCTTTGTATGAAGAAATTGAAGTTCCTTCTTCGGATTGATCGTTCTTGCTCACCGATAGTGCTTGGAACTGAGTTCCAATAACCTCCTCGGGTTCTACACAAGCAGATGATGATAGGTTACTCACATGCAAGGCTTGTTCCCCACAAACCGTGACAAGTTGATCGTTTTTGACGAACTTTAGCTTTTGGTGGAGGGTTGAAGTAACCGCTCCAGCCTGATGTATCCAAGGTCTTCCTAATAAACAACTGTATGTTGTCCGGATGTCCATGACCTGGAAAGTGATTTGGAAAGTGTGAGGACCAATAGTTATGGGAAGATCAACTTCGCCGATAACTGTTTTTCTGGATCCGTCAAATGCTTTGACGACGACCTCGCTGACTCTCATCGGAGGGCCCTTAAATGATAATTGCGTCAAAGTGGACTTCGGCATAACATTCAGGGCTGACCCTGTGTCTACCAGTACATTGGCTAAAGCATCGCCCTGGCAGTTAACTGTGATATTGAGCGCCATGTTATGACGGCGACCCTCTTCAGGTAATTCCTCATCACTAAATCCCAAATTATTGCAGGAAGTGATGTTAGAGACAATGCTATCAAACTGTCTGATTGTTACATCCTGTTCCACAAAGGCTTGCTCCAAGACTTTTTGTAGAGCCTCTCTGTGTGCTTCTGAACTGAGTAACAGTGATAATACTAAGATCTTTGAAGGAGTCTGTAACAGTTGATCAACAATGTTATATTCACTCCTTTGGATGAGCTTTAGCATCTCATCCTTGTCTTTTGAAAAGTCGGGATTACTAGATTGACCGACTGGTGGATCAGGAATTTCCGCCTGAAGTTCCTTTTCTTTGTTGGATTCTCCAACCCCTCGGTTGAAGATTCGACCACGAATGGCTTGCAGCTCTTTCTGCATTTCCAAGAACTGCTCCTGGAATTCATCCATTCTGTCAAACATAGTTTCCTTCTTACCAGAAGGTGTCTGTGGAATTTGTCCTTCCGGGACAGTGTGCACCACAGGGGGTGGTACCGTGACTACGGCAGTAAGTCTTGGCGCCTCCCGAAGTTTGTAACCTTCAGGAGTCTTCAGTATGCCCCTAGCATCTTCGCTTTCCCGATGTTTGTAACCTTCAGGCCCAGCGGCTTCTGTTGCGATTCCCTGATCTTCAGTGATCGGCGGAACATATCCTTCCGGGATATAGTTAACAGGCATGCCCCAAGGACGATCCTTCGGCATCTGATACCTAGGATCATACTTTTCTATGATGGGCGTTGAGGTGATCTCTGAGATCACAGTTCTTTGTAGCTGAGCTTCTGCCATGGCTTGCATGTCGTTACGAAGCTTTCTCATATCCTCTCTCAGAGCGTCGATCTCTTCTTTCAACTCTCTGTTTTCTTCCTCAAGATCATCCATCTTTTTCTGACGATTGGCCCGAGTATTATACGAATGAGACAGTTTGACTCTAGAATCGAGACACAAACGTGAGATTCATAGGGAAGAAGAATACGCGATGTGAGAATGATGACTGCAATGATTATATTAATTGTTGTTTTTTTGGTTTAATCAAAATAAACTTCGACAATTAGATTACAAATATCAAACAGTGGGGAAACCCCTTCTTATTGAAATTCAAAGGATTACAGAAATGGAAATACAGTAGATTACAAAGTGCAGAAACAGAAACCTAAACCAATGGGTCCCGAGTCCTCTCTGAAGAGAAATCGGGTGTTGATTCTGGTATCTTCCTTTTCTTTGACGGGGGCGCTTGGGCCGTTGTCGGGTTGTCATTCCTTTGCCAAGTGAAAGGAGTGAGCAAATTCCTTTGGTCATCTTGATTCTCTACAGCATGCTGCTCTAAAATTTCAATCAGAGCATTTTTCTCTTTCAATAATTGCTGTATTTGGATACACTCTACGTCGAGGGTGCGGTACTTGTTCTTCCAAGATCTTCTTTCCTTTTGAACTTTGCTGAGAGTAACCTGAAGCTTTTCAGTTTCCGTCATGAAGTACATGATAGTTTCCCTTGGTGGAAGAATTCTGTAACGAGGATAAGGCATCTTTAGCTTGAGAGCTCTAGTTTGTACCCAATGGAGATAAGGCTCCATCGAGACACAGTCCGGTTTTCCCAGAGACTCTCGTCCTTTCTTATGAACATGTTTCCAAGCTTGCACTATTTCCATCTTTAGTGCTCTGTCACTTTCTCCTTCTTTGAAGAAAATACCTTCCGGATGAACACCCAGTGGGATGTGTCTCATCGGGTATTCAAATTGACGAAGAACCAATATCGGATGATAGTTGATTCCTCCTTTAGTTCCTATGAGGGGTACGCTGGGGAAGTTTCCACAACGGTCAATGATTCTGATTCCCTCATAAATCCTATTACACCAATCTATATCAGAGTTGGTAAGAGACATGATCTTCTGCGACCAACGTAAGACACTCTTGCAATCCCAAAAAGCAGCAGACTTGGGCAAGTACGAGATAAACCATTTATAGAGCAAAGGTACACAGCATGTGATCTCCCCTCCGCTGTACAAATTTCCCAAGTGTACAGAATGATACGCATCTGCGAGCAAAGTCGGCACAGGGTTTCCAATGAGAAAAACCTTAATAGCGTTGATATCGACGAAGTTATTGATGTTGGGAAACAAAAATAACCCGTAGGCGAGCAAGACAAAGATACTTTCAAAAGCAGTCCCGTTCCCTATACTAGCGAAGTATAGAGCCTTTTTTGTCAAGAACTGGGCTGGCAAACCTTGGATGCCACCCTTAGTGGTCATGTGAGTCCTGACCTCAGACTCGTCCAAATGAAATTCTATTGCAATAGTCTGATTCTTTGGAATTTCTTCCAGTCCAGAAAATGGAGCTCGATCAGTGATATGTAAATCAGTCAGATGAGAATACTCCTCCAGCGTTGGTGCTAGCTGGTAATCCGGGAATGTGAAACAGTGATAAACCGGATCGTAGAACTGAATGAGCGCATCCATGATTCTCTCAATCACATGGACTCTTAACAGTGGTAGCAGACCACCGTGCTTGGCTCTGAAAGCCTCAGGGTTAGCGATCATCCTTGCTAACCTTCTCAAATCCCCTAGTTTTGGAACCTTGAAGGTATACTGGCGAGTTCTCCTTCTACCGAAGTCCATTAGCGTAATCTTTTTCTCTGATATTTGCAATCACAATCTTAGTTTAATTTGAAAAACAGAGAGACTAGAAGAGAAAGTTTTTTGAATGTTTTAATGTTTTATTAAATTGATGCATGAATGCAGCACACAAAAACATAGAAAAAACATGGGGTCAGAGGGTCGTTGTCATGAAGTCAAGGCTCTACCCATCCCCAAAGGTTTATACTAGGGTGATTTTTGTACCTGTACTCATTATCATCAGCTCCTCCCAGGAAAGCAAGACAACAAGCGGATCGCCAGCGAGTTGTGTGCAATCTTAGAGTAAGTGCCATTCACCAAGAATAGATCACCAGCCTCAAATGAGGGTAGTATTGCGTAACAGCTATTTCCGATAGCTTTCGCACTACGAAAAAGGTTGGCTTTTCTTAAGTGTATACTCAATCTCACCACATGCGGCATCACACACATTCCCAGTAGTAGAAAAATAAACACGTATAACAATTAGGAAAAGCAGTATATATATTTGTCCTAATCATCCTAGATTTATAAAGCTACGATTCTTAAGTTCCTGACAGAAATGGGTTCCCCGGCGGAAGCCCCAATCTGTGGTTCCCTGCCTAAGAGATGGACCAGCATAGGTCAATCTTTCTCTTCGGTAGAGTTCCCATTTTCCGTAGAAAACGGGGATGATGACCTAAGGTAGAAAGATCTTGGCAATGACTCCCCAGCAGAGTCGCCATATTACAAGGAAAACATAAAGAAAGAAAGATCGGCCCCACGGTGGGCGCCACTTTTCTGTGAAAAATGGGGACGACCGTGCCTAGATCTAACTTTGAATGGCCCCACGGTGGGCGCCACTTTTCTGTAGCGAGCGATTTTGGACGCGGTTCTTAAGCGCTGGTCGCTCTCTGCGGTTGAGCTTAAAACTACAGGTCGATTCATTTTTTATCCTATTGTGAGCTGAATAAGGAAGGGAAATAGATGTCTCCAATTAACCCTGCTTTGCATACTGAGTTTAAACAGCGGTCTGTTAGGTTACGGATGCTATCAATGTGGGGGGGCCTTTGTACTGGTTATTTGTATTTTCGCCAATACGGTTTTCTTTCTTTTTTACCTGGGCAGAAGGTTTCTGGCGGGGAACAAGGATTAGGATGTTAGGACTGATGCTTTTGAATTACTGCTTTTAATTGATGGAGATATGGGATTTGGGTTTTTTGTTGATTGTGCTCGCTAAGATCTTTTCTTTCGATCTTATGCCTACGTATTCCCGTTTACCGAAACAGGGAAATCAGAGCGTTCGTAGTTCAAAGCCCAAGACGTGAAGCGAAAAGGTTGTTTGTATCTTGTTCAAAGCCCAAGATGTGAAGCTGAAAGGTCTATTTGTGTCTTGTTCAAAGCCCAAGACGTGAAGCTGAAAGACCTCAATTTTAGAGAGAATTTGTCATCTCTAAAGAGGGGGAAGAAGAATTACTTTAACTGGGATACGCGGATCCGAGCAATGCCATAATTTTCGAAGAAAGGGTTTTAACCTGAAGGAGAAGACTTTAACTCAGTGTAGAGCAATGCCATCTTTCCTTAGGAATTTCTCATGCTAAAAGAGGGACAGTGGCATGGATATAGATGATCCAGAGGCTTGCCGCTTACAGCGATTAGATGAAGGGAAAGAAGTTGTTGATGTTTGTGTACTGTGAATGAGGCACAGCTTTGATGCTAAAAGGTTGATTGGATCAACCAGTGGTTTTCTTATACAAAGCCTAAGAGGAGGCTAATTTCCGCTAGGAAAATCATTATACAAAGCCTAAGAGGAGGCTATTTTGTGTCTCGTACAAAGCCCGAGAAAGAGGCTAAAAGTTTTTGACCCGACGATAGAGTCTTTGGGTATCTCGTATAAAGCCCGAGATGGAGGCTATTGTTTGTTTGACTCTACGAGGGAGTCTTTTTGTCTCGTACGAAGCCCGAGATAGAGGCTATTGATTTGACTCAACAAGAGAATCTTTTATACTCAACAAGAGAGTGTTTTGTATCTCGTACGAAGCCCGAGATGGAGGCTAAAAGTTTGTTTCAGTTGAGTGACAGATCCAATATACTGATTTTAAAAGAGGAAATCAGTTCTTATATGAGCAACACTGTACTCAGGGATTTGATTTGAGGATCAGGGATATTTCCTTCTCTTTGAGGAAACGGGAAATCTAAAGGGTATTGAGACTGTCCGAGTCTGCGGGTTTTCTTCCTATTTAACGAAGGGGTCACTTGAGAATGTGTTTGAGACTCAAGGAAGTTAGACTGTCCGTGTCTAGAGTTTTTTTCTTTTGTACTATGCTTTGAGAAACAGTAGTAGACTCTATGAAAGGACTGTTCTATGAGGATAACTAGGTTCTGTTCCTATACCTCTAGGAGGTCGTCGGGACAATTTGTACGAAGCCCAAGAGGAGGCTGGAAACTTTTAAGAAGCCGACGGGTCCTTTTACGAAGCCCAAGAGGAGGCTATCATTCCCGGAGGAAGAGATCATTATACGAAGCCTAAGAGGAGGCTGTGAATACTTCTAAGAAGCCGTAGAGTCCTTGAATAATGCCCAAGAGGAGGCCGATGCTTTTAAGAAGCCCGTGGGTCTTATCATCTCCTTTCCATTAGGAGAGATAACTCTTTTAAAGATAAAAACCACTGGTAAACGTGCGAGGTTTACTATCCAGTGACTTTTAACTTTTAAAGAGGGTTCCTTAGTTAAGGTCCAAGATTATGACCGTAGTGGGTACCCAAACCCTGAGACATTCAAGGCAAGCTATCCACAAGGAATAGATCAAGTCAGGAAAGTTCGAGAATTTGGAAGAAACTCAATGATGCTATTCACGGAGAATTCATTCATCTTGGGGAGTAGAGCTTCTTGACGATTCCTAAGGAGGACAGCCGAAGAGAAGACTGTATCTGGTGCTCCTATTGGGGATCTAGGCGTCTATTTCTACGAATAAATGAAACGGCGTCACCTAGTTCTAGACTTAGTTGCCGGGGAAACTCGAAATATCTATACTATTATTACACAGTAGATATGAGTTTATGAAAGGAGACTTACAGTGAGCAGCCCCACAATACAGTTTATAATATGAAAGTAGTAAATGAAAGCGATAACCACTTACTCGGTTGTAGTGCTTCCATGCTGTTTGGTTAGTTGTTCAACAAAGAAAGATTGAAAACAACAGTATATTCAAAATCAAAGGAGAAAGTGCTTTGAAAAAGAAAGATTTGGGGCTTACAGCTCAAGCAGAGGCCCAGGGTTTTATCAGTGAGCGCACTGTTTGACTTTGTACAGCGGGACTTATACAAGTGACTGGGGCACAAAAAGGTTTTCTGTACAAAGGGATGGGTCTTACACTCTCTCAAGAGGCCCAAAAAAGGTTTAAAGAAAAGAGTGTGGGGCATATAACACGAGGGTAGGCCCAAATGATTTTTCGTTTAAAAATGGCGATCGCGCCGAGGTTTTCTTTTAACGCAGAGGGACTTATACCATAAGTGAGGCCCAAAATGTTTTGGTTAAAAGGGGGATTGGGTCTTACACTCTAGTAGAGGCCCAAAGTGTTTTGAATGGGTCTTATAGCTCAAGGAGAGGCCCAGATGATTTTTTATTTTTAAACGGGCGACGATCGCGCCGTTTACTTGTACAGAGGGACTTATACAATGAGTGAGGCCCAAAAAGTTTTTGTACAAGGGGGGATGGGTCTTACACTCTCTCAAGAGGCCCAAAGAAGTTTTGAAAATGATTTACGAGGGTTGAATTAATCCAAAACCCTAATTTTTTTTCAAAGTGTATTTAATTAAATAAAAATTCAATTAAAATGATCAAAAATTGTTTAACACATGGAAAACAAATTGTGATCTTGGATTAATGCTTCAAAAATTAAGTATTGACCTACAAAATAATTAGAAAGCATTAAAAGTTGCAAAATCAATGTAGAAAAAATATTTAAAATGCCAAAAACAATTAAAACATTAATTCTTTGCAAAAATATCAATTATATGAAATAAATAATATTTTTGGGATTTTTTGGGAAAATAAAATATTTTAACATTTTTGTGAATTATTAAAAAAAGAATCAACTCAAAATCATTAAAACTCAGAGAGAAATTAATTTTTGAATCAATTAAACAAAATCACAAAATTCAAATATTTGAATTTCTAAAAATGGCGCCAAGAACAGCTGAAGAACACGCGCGTGTTCTTGGTTTCTCAGATTTGCATTTTCTATCCAATCTCCATGAATACGTAATCATATCATGCAATCCACATATCATTATGCTCGCCTCAACCTCACGATCATATCTATGTACATTAATTTCATTTAAATTAAACATACAACAAGAAATCACGAAGAGACCTCAAGAACCCTAATTTCTGCATGAAGGCTAGGATTTTTGATACACGATTCAAACAATGCAATTAATTGAGGGAAAACATTCCATGCATGATTATGAACATATGGCCAAATTATTGTGCGGGGAAATATGCATAGATTGAGAGATGACCAAGTATGTGCTTACCTCCAAGTCGTGACAGCAAGAGCAGATGTGATTTTGAGTTGGAGGTGTTACAGACAAGTTGTGATGATCTGGACAGCTTCCCTACACCATATGGAGTGTGTTTGAACACTTGGATTGAATTGTAATGGACTGGAATAGTTTATGGCATCTCAGCTGCAACTTCACTTCAAACTTGTGTGGATGGCAAGTGATTTTGAGATTTTGATGTTCCAGATGTTATGTGAGTGTTTGATCAGCTCATATGTGATGTATGTGAGGTGTGTGAGTGATTGGTTTGATTGGAATTGCTCTCAAACTCAAAACCCGATAGTGACTTGCCTTAGAAGGCAAAATTGGAGTGAAATAAGAGATTTTGAGGAAAGCATCTGTTAGATGGCTTTGGTGTACTCAAACTGACCACAATTGAGCTCTATTTATAGTAGAGCAAGTTTGTTTTGGGATCCACAGTGAATGGCAACTGCAGCAGGTGTTTCCTCAATGTTGGCCAATGGAAATGAAAGTCTCCTCTAGCCATTGACTAGAGGTTAGGGCACAGAGCTATGGTCCCCTTGGTCTTGGATAAGTCTTGACTGATTTCAGATGAGAATGGCTCAGTCCATGCCACCTTGATGGTTCCATTGAATGCCTCATTCCAAATTTGAAGTCTTGTCCCTATTTTGGCCATTCTAGGTTCAACATGCTATTTCTTGTTCCATGGACTTTGGAGGCTTGGCTCAGTGATTGTCCCCTTTAGATTCAATCCTCTGAGGTGTCCAAGTGGATTGGAGCAATTGAATTTGGCTGATTTTGGCAAATCGACCAAAGTTGCAAATTCTGCCTTGCCTTGATAGATTTCAGCAAGGCAACTTGCCAATGTTGTATCTCATGGTGTAGGTTGAATTTGGCAATGTTCTTGGCCATTTTGGAAAGCTCTTACATGATACAACAACTGTTTGAACAAGTTTGGTTTTGATCTCTTTTGATTCCAAGTGAAAAATCCCCCTACATTTGGCAAAAAGTGCGGGAGAATCTGACTTAGTGAAAATTTCACTAAGTGTTGGAAAAAGTGACATTTTGACTTTTCAGCCACTTTGATCACTCCATAACTCAAAATCCTTAATGAATTGGAATGACTTGTAGTTGAAGTTTTTGTAGGTGATAATGAGGGCTACAAATCCATCTTTGGAAGGGAAAAAATGGCCTTGTGGTTTAGGAGTTATGATCCTCCAAAGTTGGTACCTTTGCCACTTTATTTTTAACTTAGAAAAATTTCTAAGTTTTATGGTTACCCCTTTTACAAGTTATCTCACTTTTCTTGTTTTTTCTTGATGAATGATGATTCAAATCATAAATTAACATCATTTTAGGGTTAAAAATCCATTTTGGTGAAAAATCTCAAAAAGTCAAAGTTGACTTTTGTGCACAGTTGACTTTTTATCAGATGAATTCCAAACTGTGCAATTCTTCAGGAAATCATGTCCTTGACCTAAATAAAACTTGATGGACATGTTCCATGGGTGTCATAGGGTATATTCAATCATGTATTAGGGTTTAGGAGCATGTCCAGGTCAAAAGTCAAAGTTACAGTTGACTTTTCCCTTAAAACCCTAATTGTGGTGTAGATGAAATTGAGACTTGTTGCTCAAGCTTCTTGGATCAATCCATTGTTCCAAATGGATCAATATGGTATATTAGAGACCATAAAATCATCTCTTGAGGTCTTGGCTCATGGTTTGTCCCAAAAGTCAACTTAGGGGTGAATTAGGTCAAGAAACCCTAATTCCTGATTTTTTATGAATGCATCCCCTGAGGCAAAATTGACTTGATGCATGGGTTCATGAGGTTCCATGAAGTATACTAGGTCATGTTTTGGATCATTGCCTTATTCCCAGATGAAAATTTCCATCTGGAGGCCCTGGTCGACCAAAACCCTAATTTGGTGACACTGTCGATCTTGAGACTTGATCCACCTAGAAGGGAGCAGCCTTGTGCTTAATCCTTGAAGTGGGAGTCCTTTTTGATCCATTGTGGATGTTTAAGAGATTAGACAAGTTGAAGATCATGTCATTTCTTGATTGATCCTTTGTCTAGGCACTCAGAGAAGGCTTGAAACCCTAATTTTGATTGTATTGGATGCTCACCCATCTTTGGGGAGACTAATGAAGCATGATGGTTCATCCATATTGTGATGATGATTTTCACAATGATGGGAACTCTAAGTGGTCAAAATTTGGGGTATTACAGTAGGAAACCAGGATCGAGGGGAAGTTTACATCAAAAACTGAGACCAGTTCCTTGGTAAGAAACTAGGATCGAGGGGAAGTTTACAAAAGAAACTAAGACCAGTTTCGTGGCTGAAGACCAGGATCGAGGGGAAGTTTTTACCTTTTCTAAGAATCATTTCTTAGTAAAAGAAGATGGATGATCAAGCTGCCATTCGTAACCACCATCAAAATTTCGGGTATTCCGATATTTAATCCTCTTGCACCCCGAATGTCTGAATACTTTCTCCATTCACACCTTCGGGTCCAAGAAGATTAAATAGGGGCATCTGTCATACCCCAAATTTTGACCACTAATATTTCCCATCATTGTGCAAATCATCATCACAATATGGATGTGTAGCGCGAATTTTTGAGTGGTTGCGAAGCACTATCGTTTTTGGGTACTACAGTTCGATTCATTTTTTATCCTATTGAAGCTGATTAAGGAAGGGAAATAGATGTCTCCAATTAACCCTGCTTGCAAACTGAGTTTAAACAGATGACTATTGGTTTACAGATGCTATTGAGATTGTGGGTCTCTCTTAGGTTATTTTGTTAAAAACACAGGGTCTAGGCTATTGGTAGGATGTTAGGACTGATGCTTTTCGATTGACGTATGAAGGTACGGGATTTTGGGTTTTTGATTAGTGTGCTCGCTAAGATTTTTCCAATCTTATGCCTACGTATTCCCGTTTAATGAAACAGGGAAATCAGAGCGATCGCAGTTCCTCCTATTCTATGGGAGGAAAAAAGGTTGTTTTGTTGTCTTATTCAAAGCCCAAGACGTGAAGATAAATGGTTTATTTGTATCTTGTTCGAAGCCCAAGATGTGAAGCTGAAGGGTTTTGGCTTTAAAGAGAATTTGTCATCTCTAAAGGGGGTCTGTTTGTCACAACTATTGGGTGACTGATTATAAAGGAGAATTACTTTATTTGGGATGTGTGAATCCAGCAATGCCATAATTTTCTTTATAGGGTATTTTTAACCTGAAAGAGAAGACTTTAACTCAGTTTAGAGCAATGCCATCTTTCCTTAGGAATTTCTCATGCTAAAAGAGGGACAGTGGCGTGGATGTAGATAATCCAGAGGCTTGCCGCTTACAGCAATTTAGATGAAGGAAAAGGAGTTGTTGATGTTTGTCTACTGTGAGCAAGGCACAAATTTTGATGCTTAAAGGTTGATTGACTCAACCGGGGTTTTCTTATACAAAGCCTAAGAGGAGGCTATTGACCCAACAAGAGGGCGCTTTTATGTGTCTCGTACGAAGCCCAAGAGAGAGGCTAAAAGGGTTGAATAAATAAGAGAGTACTAACAAGTGACTGACTCAACGAGAGAGTGCTTTTATGTGTCTTGTACGAAGCCCAAGACGGAGGCTAAAAGGGGTTGACTCAACAAGAGTGTTTTTTATACTCAACAAGAGAGTGATTTTGTATCTCGTACGAAGCCCGAGATGAAGGCTAGAGGGGGATTGACTTAACAAGAGAGCCTTTTATACTCAACAAGACAGTGGTTTAGTATCTCGTACGAAGCCCAAGATGGAGGCTAAAAGTGTTTGACTCAACAAGAGAGTCTTTTATACTCAACAAGAGAGTGTTTTAGTATCTCGTACGAAGCCCGAGATGGAGGCTAAAAGGTGATTGACTCAACAAGAGAGTCTTTTATACTCAACAAGAGAGTGTGAAAAGGTTAGCTCCGCCGGGGAGAATCATTGTACAAAGCCCAAGAGGAGGCTATTGTGCTGGTGACTGTTTCAGTTTAGTGACAGGTCCAGTATGTTGGATAAAAGAGAAAATCAGTTCTTATGAGGGGAACGATTAAAGGTATTGTTGTGCTTTGGGATTGATCAGAGAATCATGGTTATTTCTTGTTCTTTAAGGAAATGGGAAATCCAAAGGATATTGAGACTGTCCAAGTCTGCTGGTGTTTTGAGAAATCGATTCTAAGGTAGTGAATGATCTTTGTATGATGCCCAAGAGAAGGCTGGTATGTTAAGGGATGAAGGTCAACCCGTTAATTGGTCTGTCACTTGACTCTGAAAGACAGCTCTAGCAAATTGATGACTAGGTTCTGTTCCTATACCTGTAGAGGTCTCTGGGTCCTTGTACTAAGCCCAAGAGAAGGCATGAGAGCTTTTAAGAAGCCGAAGGGTCCTTGTACAATGCCCAAGAGGAGGCGGGGATGCTTTTAGGAAGCCCGTGGGTCCCCAAACCAAGAGAAGCTCAAGATATGCTTTTCACTGAGAATAGATCAAGCCAAGAAAGTTCTTGAATTTGGAAGAAACTTAAGAGATGCCATTCACGGAGAAAAGATCATCTCTGGGGAGTAGAGTTTCTTTGACGATTTCTAAGAGTGATAGTGTGAGAAAGGGTTCACTGAGAATGCTGCCTTTCACATCTCCATATTGTTTAACCCCAAGAGGAGGGAAGACTGTGTCTGGTAATCCTATGGGGATCTAGTTTTGTTTGTAATTAAGAGTGACCAACAGAGCTTTACCTAGTGCTAGACGTAGTTGCCGGGGAAAACTCTAAATAGCTATACTAGTATTACACAATTAATATTTGACAGGTATATAAACGTTTGTGAAAGAAGACTTACAGTGAGCAGCCCCACAATACAGTTATATATACATGAAAGCGGATAAAGAAAGCGGGTAAACACTTACTCGGTTGTAGAGCATCCATGCTGTTTGGTTAGTTGTTCAACAAAGAAAGCTTTGATAACAATATTGTATTGAAAATCAAAGGAGAAAGTGCTTTGAAAAGATTGTTGGGGCTTACAGCTCAAGGAGAGGCCCAAGGTTTTCTCAGTGATCGTACCGTGGTTTTGAAATTGTACAGGGACTTATACAAGTGACTGAGGCCCAAAAAGGTTTTCTGTACAAAGGGATGGGTCTTACACTCAAGAGGCCCAAAGATTTATTTTGATACACGTGGTGGAGCTTACAGCTCAAGGAGAGCCCCAAGGTTTTGTTTTGAAATGGCGATCGCGCCGAGATTTTCTTTTAACGCAGAGGGACTTATACAACATCTGAGGCCCAAAAGTGAAGAAACGAAAAACACAAGAAGGGGGGTTGAATTGGGGTTTTCAAAAGTTAAAGCAAAAATGACACGTTGGTTATCCTGGTTCGTTTGAACTCAAACTACTTCAGTCCACCCGCCAAGGTGATTTCGCCTCTCTCTCTTGAGGACTTAATCCACTAATCAATTACGATACACAATCACAGGGACAACCGTCACTGTCTTCTTGAGTTTTAACCATAACTTGGTTTTCTCAAGGAATTTAAAATGAAAATAATATGCTTCTAATAAGCTTTATCACAACCGTGATGTTTACACAATATTTTTATCAAAAAAGAAAACAGATGAAAACTTTGATGATTTTGTAAAGAGTATGAGCGCAAAAAGTGTTTTGGTCATCTGCAGGGACTCCTTTAAATAGATGAAATGATTTGATCTATTGGAGGTTGATAATAATGCCATTGAATGCTCTTTCCAAAAATACAGATTTTGTCTGGCATAATCCGTTACTTTGTGATACTCATAATTGTGGAGGATAGCGTATCAGAGGTTGCTTTGTTGAATTATCAGAGTTTCTGGCTTAATGCAACTTTGGTGCTGAAGCGTGAGACATCCTTCATCAGAACTTCGCTTGATTAGTACTTAGCTAGTTTATAGCTTGATACTTCCATATTAGAGCTTCGCATTATTAGAACTTCGCTTTGATTAGATCTTGTGATACTTCTATACCAGAGCTTCGCTTTGACTAGAACTTCGCTTTGACTAGAACTTGTGATACTTCTATTTCAGAACTTCTTTACATTAGAACTTCCCTACATATCATAAAAAATGAATTAAGGAGCATCAAGTTCTAAATAATATAGTGTTTGTTATCATCAAAACTATTTGGAGTGTAGAATCAATTCTTATTCTAACAATCTCCCCCTTTTTGATGATGACAAAAACTTATATTTTGATAATTAATTAAAAGAGTATGGAGTAGAGAAGACTCCCCCTGAGTTGAAGATTTCCTTGAAAAGGTTTTGATTTAAGATTTCCAAGAAGTTCTGATTGCCATTTCCTGCTTTCTTAACAATATTTGGAAACAGAGGTTAAAATGTTCGAGACATAGTCCCGGTGCACTGTTATATTTCAAAATATTCTACGTTCTCCCCCTTTGTCATTAATCAAAAAGCGAAAAGATACATGAGAACACAAGTAATTAACATAAGCAAGATAAAGCACAAAGTGAGCAAGGCAATAAAAACATAAAAGAATCTAAGGTTGAGGAGCAGGTGGAAGTCTTGTGAACAATGCTTCCAGAAGGCCTTTGATCTGATTAGCGGATTCTTCTTGCTTGCCAAACATCCCTTTAATTTCTGCATTTGTTTCATCCTGTTTGTCCAATCTCTTTCTTACTGCCTCATTCTCTTTCTTCAACTCATCCAGAGTTTTCAGCACTAGAGCAGATGAAGTTGACTCTTCAGAAGGTACCAAATCCTCAGAGCTTTTAGCAGAATCTTTCTTTGGAGAGGCTTCAGGTGATTTTTCTTCGACTTCAGTAATAACTAGAGTTTGATGCTCAGAGATTTCTTCCTGAGGTTCTAAAACCATAGGAGCTTTCCAGCATAGAGGAAGAATGGGTTTCTTTTCTCAGAATCTTAGAACCTGCCCATTGAATATCTTCATATGGTCACAGAAGTTCTGTTGAGCTATGTCATAACTGAGTTCCTTCATCTTCCTAGATTCAGAATTAAACCACTTTCTGAATTTGGTCCAGAGATAGTCAGAAGCAGCTGGATTCAGATTCTCCATACAACCCTGCTTCAGAAAGTTAATCCATTCCTGCATTTCTACCTCGAATGCCAATAAAGAGTTACCAACATCTGATTTAGAGATCATTGGTTTTGGTTTAGGAATGGCTACTTTGTGAGAAGTTGAGGTAAGCTTGTCTAGAGCTTCTAAGTCAATTATAGTTCTGAGGGGATCATCTGAGGGATTTGTTTGAGGACAGTCAGAAATGAGAATGGGAGAGGTAGGTGAGGTAAATTCTGAAGAGATGGCATCTTGTGGGGGACTGGTGAAATTAGGTGATGGTTGAAGGAAGTTGAGAGGACAGTTGATACCAGGAATAGAGGTGTCAGAGTTTTGAATGTGATGTTCTGGTTGGGAAGAAGTGAATAGAGGTTCAAGATCAATGTCAGACAGAACTTGTACAAGTTCTGGTTGTGGTTCAATGAAATCAGATGGAGTGGGGTCAATGTCAATGTCAAAATCGTCAAGAGTTTGTGGTGAAGGTGATGGATTTTTAGAAGGTTTAGGAGAAGATGGGGTTTCAGATGTTGATACCAATATGGATTCGACGACAGAAATGAAAGAAGAGTTACCTTTCTTTTTAGCAGCTTTGGGAGTTTTCTAAGGAGTTCCTTCAGAGGCTTTTCTTTTTCTTGAAGTTCTGGTGGCAACTTCTAGAGGTGCTTGCCTAAGCTGTTGCAGAGAAACTTCTGGAAGGGTTCCATCAGCTTTACACGCATCCAGATATCTGAGAACAATTTCTGGATGAGTATCTGCTGAGAAGAGAGGAAAATCTTTCAGAGGTATTTTCCTGGTGGTGATGACTTCCTTAGAGATTAGGGTTGGATCCTTCTTGATGGTCTCAATGATTTTCATCTTCTTGAGGTTCTTTGCATTGAGAGGTCTTCCAGCAATAGTTTCTAGATCAGAGATTTCCTGAGCATCAGTTAGGTGTTCTATCAGCTTTTTCTCTGTTAGAATATCTGAGATTAGTCTACCTAGAGGAATCCAATCTCTCTTGGTTCTTTCGTCTTCTCTTGTTTCCTTGTCACTGTTCTTCAGATGATTGAATAGACAAGGAGGAAGATTCGCTTTGGTAAAGGTGGAGATGAGGTACAGAAGATACTGTTGATCGTTGTTGATGTAGTCAGACGAGCTTGAAGGCTTCCTGTGATAGATACACCCAAGAATGATTCTGGCCCAAATTCTGTGACGATCCTTTAGGTCTTTGATTTTGTATGAGTGTTGTCCGGAGGTGAAGATTTCCTTTGAGATAGTATTTAGATCAGTGCCCTTTTCCATCTCACTGCATCTAATTCCTAATCCATCATGATCAATCAGCTTACCAATAAGATCTTCAGTGATGACAACCTTCTTTCCCATTACATACGAAGTTACTTGATGTTTTGAGACCGATGCAAAAATCCAGAATTCCTTAACGAGTTAGGGAAAAACTGGACCCATTAAGCGATTAAAGTATTTGCTCCATCCTTGAAACTCAACCTCAGGAGTAAGGTCATACCCATTATCTTTAATGCTTTAAAAATCAACGATGAGTTCACAGAGAACTTCAAGAGAGGCAAAGGGGTGAGAAGAGTTCTTGAGGGCTCAACGTACCTTTCTTCAATGACTTGGTCAGCTGATTCTTGAGACATTGCTTGTTGAGAACTTTGTTGAGAGCAGGAGGCCATTGTTCACAGACTTAGGGTTTTGGGAACACACAGAGGAACAAGAAATGAAGACAGCAAAACAAGAAATGCAAATAATACGGAGAAGGCGATAGAGAGCTAAGTGAGTGATAGTGAGTGTGTGAGAGTGTTAGAAGTGACATTTATATAAGAGTGACCAAGAAATAAATAGTAATTAAAAACAATAAACATAATGATTAATGGTTGTAATGATTTCTGACAAGGGAGATAGCGTGAGAAATTTTGGGAACAGTTACCGATGTGACTTGGCGCCTCGATATGTCAACACAGACGTTTTAGTTTTCCAAAGTTTGACAGGTGTTCATCATCAGAGAAAATTTGGAGCGTAGGTTGACAAGTGTTTGCTAAAGTGATCTTAATGATCTATCCTTGAAATGAAAAGTTCAGATCTTCTGAATAGATTCTGAGACAATCTTTCTTGTCACTTCTGAAGAATTATTGGTCAGATGTTCACAAAAAGAAATTCTGAGTTAAAAATATAGAAATTACATTTTCATTCTGGACATAAATCCATACAGAGATTTTTCAGAATGAAATTAAATCTATCTTCAGCAAGGGGTTTGGTGAAAACATCAGCCCATTGATGGTCTGTGTCTATAAATTTTAAACAAAGAATTCCCTTCTGAGTATAGTCCCTAATGAAGTGATGTTTAATTTCTATATGTTTAGCCCTAGAATGCAAAATAGGATTTTTAGAAAGACAGATGGCAGAAGTATTGTCACAGAGGATAGGGATGTTACTCTCGTAAATGTGAAAATCTTCAAGCTGATTCTTCATCCAGAGCATCTGAGTACTGCATCCAGTTGCAGCTATATATTCAGCTTCACCCGTTGATAGTACAATGGTGGAATTTCTTTTGCTGGACCAAGAGATTAAGTTGTCTCCCAGAAATTGGCAGCTTCCAGAGGTACTTTTTCTTTCTATTCTGTCTCCAGCAAAGTCAGCGTCACAGTATCCTACCAATTTGTATTCTCTGGACTTTCTATAGCAAAGACCAAGATTAGTAGTACCTTTTAGATATCTGAAAATTCGCTTAACTGCTGTTAAGTGAGATTCTCTAGGATCTGATTGGAATCTAGCACAAAGACAAACGCTATAGAGAATATCAGGTCTTGAAGCAGTCAAATAAAGGAGAGAACCAATCATACCTCTGTAGAGCTTCTGTTCTACTTTCTTACTTACCTCATCCTTTTCTAGAATGCATGTGGGATGCATAGGAGTTTTGGAAGGCTTACTTTCTGACATTTCAAATTTCTTCAGAAGATCTCTGACATACTTGCTTTGATGTATGTAAGTTCCTTCTAGAGTTTGATTAATTTGAATTCCCAAGAAGAACTTGAGTTCTCCCATTAAGCTCGTTTCAAATTCTGCCTGCATAGTCTTAGCAAATTCTTTGCCCAAGGAGCTTTTAGTGGATCCAAAAATTATATCATCTACGTAAATTTGACACATCAGAATGTGATTTTTAAATGACTTACAGAATAGAGTTGTGTCCACCTTCCCTCTGGTTAAATCATTTTCTAAGAGAAAGTTACTTAGTCTCTCATACCAAGCTCTGGGAGCTTGTTTTAGACCATATAACGATTTCTTAAGTTTATAAACATATTCTGGATGTTTTGTGTTTTCAAAACCAGGGGGTTGATGCACGTAAACTTCTTCATCAATGTAACCATTTAAAAACGCACTTTTGACATCCATCTGATAAAGAGTGATGTCATTATTTACAGCATATGAAATTAAAAGTCTGATAGACTCTAACCTTGCGACTGGAGCAAAGGTTTCTATATAGTCTATTCCTTCTTGCTGACTATAACCTTGTGCAACCAGTCATGCTTTGTTTCTGACCACTTATCCTTGTTCATTTAGTTTGTTTCTGAAGACCCATTTGGTTCCCATGATGTTGAAGCCTTTGGGTTTGGGGACTAGATCCCATACGTCGTTTCTGGTGAACTGATTCAATTCTTCCTGCATTGCAAGTATCCAATCGTTGTCTGAGAGTGCTTCATCAATAGAAGTGGGTTCAACCAGAGAGACTAATCCCACTAGAGATTCTTCAGTCTTTTTGAATGAGGATCTTGTTCTGATTGGATCATCCTTCTGTCGCTCCTGGGATTTTCATCCAAGTACAAACGCGAAAGTGGCACCTAAACAGAGCCGCCAGCAATGTGTATTTATCCCACGAGAGAGAAAGGAAACACCGCATAAACCTGAGAGAAGGAAAAGAGCATGGTCTTGTGACCAAGAGAAAGGGTAAGGGAGTCGATTACGCGAGAGGAAGGTATTAGCACCCCCACGCGTCCATCGTACGCGATGGGATCCACGCTTGCTTGTCTCGATCAAAGGGTGTCGTCAACTGGAACTCCGCTGCTACTGGAAAGGAAAAGGAACTAGAAAAAGGAAAAATAAAGGAGAGAGAGAGAGCAAGAAACAAATGTAGGGAAAATAAAAGAAGTGCTCGCATGGGCCCTACCCCACTGCCTACGTATCTCATCGGGAACATGAGAATCAGAGCGACGTAGTTCCCCTCACTAGGGATGGATTATTTGTGTTTTTTAAGGAACGGCTAACGTTCTAGCTCAGGTGTTGCAGGCTCGCTGGTCCGAGTGCGTTACCATCTTGCAAGAGAACGAGAAGAAGCACGTTCGTACGTTGAGAATGAGTGAGATGAGAAAAGAATTCCCGAAGGAAAGACGTTATTGTTTGTTTTTGTCTTTTAGAAAGAAGTGTTTTTTTTATTTGTTTGCATATTATAGTGTATCTAAATCTTAATCATTGGAATGTATACATCCTCACATTCCAAGATGGAATGAGTAAGAAAGTACACTAAGGGTGAAGAAGACCCTCACACTTAGTTCCAAATATTAAAGTTCAAACACACTAGCATACTTGTATTTATTAAGTGTTTTTGTTGATTATGTGATGAAGAAGTGTTTGATTTATTTATTTGTATCTTCAGCAAGTATTGCATTTAAGTCCCTCATACAAGATCAAATGTTTAACACATTGACCCAAGATGGGCTATATGCTATACATTCTAAGATTATAAGAGACGACCCCTTTATAATCTTTTCTTTATATGAAAGGACTAAATGCAATAAATGCCTACCTTTATTAGATATTTTGAATTTTCTTTGAGATGAGTAGATGAAAGACTCAAGTGGGAGAAAAAGGTAAAAATCTATGTGAACTAAGACTCAATCCTAATTGATTAGTTAAAGGAGTGATCCTAAAGGTTTGTGAGGTTGCAAAACCTAAAATATAAAGAAGGAATGAATTAAACAATTCACTTCTAAAGTAGAAGATGAATTGTAACTCAAAAGGGGAAGTAATGAGTTAACCAAAGAAAGCACATGAGTACTTAACAAAACACAAGATTGAATTGTAAAAGATGAAATGAGAGAGGTTTGAATGTGGATTCCTTATCCACACTCAATTTCAACTTACCAAAGCCCCTACATGGTTAGTAAACATGGAAACATGTATAAGAAGTAAAAAGTACTTAATACACATTAAAGTTCAAAAGAATAAGATGAAGAATCAAATCTTAATATCACAACCAGAATGTAAACCATATTGACAACAAGTGAATATCATCATACAAATTCAAATGAATAAGCCACAATCATCATCCATAGCATTCAAACATGTTACCATAAGAAAGGATGGATGAAAGAGGAAAAGAAATGAAAAGAACATGCCTAAATGGAACATGTAATCCAACAATCAGAATTGAAACTAAATGGGAAAAAGGTTTATAAACATCTGAAAGTATTCATGAATCAACATTCAAGGCATTCAAGAAGTGGTAGAAGAAGAATTAAAATGAAAGTTCAAAAGGAAAGTGCAAACAATACATGTTAAGGATGCACAAAGTTCAAGTTGAAATGAACATGTAAAGATGATCTATAATGTGTACCAAAGACCTATAATATCACATGAATGACTCATAAAATATGCAAATGCTCATACAAATATGCACAAAAGAATTCATGCAAACATACACTAAAGTTAGAATGGTATGACATGGATTATGCTTCAAATATAATGCAACAAACAAGAATCAAATGAACTCATGAAAATTATACAAGCATGGTATTTGAATGCCTAAGTCATAAGTAAATCATACATCAAGATAGCATGTCAAAATTCAAGGCAAAAGGACTTTAAACAATGCAATTAGGTCAAGTTGAAACATCATGCAATAGTGGTGCAAAGACAAGCATCAAAACATGTCATAAAATGACCTAAAAAAATTAAATAAAAATCATATAACATGCTTCAATGTATTAGTGAATCAATGCAAAAAGAATCAGGTCAAAACAATTTGTAATGAGCAAGAACAAAATTCTACAAATTCATGTATCATATTTGGAATGCATACAAATGGAAATTCAAAGAAAAATATGAAACAGGGGTAAAAATGTAATAAAATCATGAAATAAAAATATCAAAAATTTCCTAAATGTATTGATAACATTCATGAATTTTTCTAGAATTTTATGATGTTGTTTTGTAATTTTAAAAATTAAGAATGAAACGTGTGTGAGATGAAGAAAATAAGAAGAAATAGAAAACAAGTAGGGGTGCATGCATAATAAACTATCAGTTCAAAATTGCTTGGGCTTTGAAACGCACGGTGTAAATAGAAATTTAGTCCAGTCCAAGTCTGCACAATCCATACCAACAATGGTGCACACTCAGTCAAAATAAAGTCAAACAATACACACCATTGGATCAAGTCCAGTCAACACAACAGTCAAAGTAATCAAATCCAATGCACACGCGTGAAGGCACACACTCATTACCATGCACTGCACCACATATTGTTTAAATGAAATTAGAATGGAGCACGTGATATGTACGCTTATTTTAATGTGCTGGCAACAATTAAAACATGAGTAAAACCCTAACAATTCAGACCACCGGCCGGAGAGGACCTCCGGTCATCTTCTCCGGCCAACCTCCGGTGACAAAAATTTTCAGGCAAGCACAAATGAACAAAATATACATCATTGGAAAGCTGAAGTGATGAGGAGCATGAATCCAGTGATAAAATGCACAAAAGGTCCATGAAATAAGAGAATCGAACAGAAGAAGTTTTGCCCTAACTTTTCAACTATGCCTCTAAAGGCCTATCAACTAGCCAGACAAGTTCTTGAGCTTATAAGAAGCTTCAAGAACCTGATAACATCTTCAAAGCATGTCTATAATGGCTGAAATTTGTACCTGAAGATTTGTGACCTTGAGATATTCTTCAGAAAACCAGAGATTCTAAGCTGATTTTGATTCACTCTTGGCCAAATAAAGGCATAGATGAAGTAGTTGATGATGATTCAGTGGAAAGAAATTGAAATCAAGCTTCAAAAACCAGTTGCAATGTTGAGAGATTGAGAGAGAAGAAGAGAGAGTTTTGGAGAGAAACTGAACAAAATGAAGTTCAAAACCAGTTGCAATGGTGAGAGATTGAGAGAGAAGAAGAGAGCGGTTCTGAAGTGAATGTGGAAAATGAGTGTTCCCAATGAATTTTGAGAGTGAGGTTTCTATTTATAAGTTAGCTTAACTATGGTTAACATGAGTTGGTTAACTGAGTCATGATGGTTTAGGTGAGTCCATCCTAACTAACTGAGCCAAGTTAGTTAGGGGACGAGTTAGCAATGGCTGTGATATGGTGATGGTGACTTATGGTGAGCTATGGTGGAGATGAGAGTGAAGCCAACTCATATATCCTGCAGCAAGCAAATTTGTTCTACAAGTTTTCAATCCTTCCATTTCTATGTATAATGAGCATGAGTTGCACGTGCCAGCAAGGAATTGTTGGTTCTAAAATGGTAAAGTGTGATGATGTGTGGAATATGTGTATACACTTTGAAATAGCAACAGCAACAACATTCATTTTTCTGCTTTTTTATGACATTTTGGAACCAATGCAAACATGGTGGTTTGGTGATTATTTTCTCTCTAATCAATGGATGGTTTTATGAGTTTTTGGAATCATTGGAAAGAGGGGATATGGGAGGACATGTTTGGTATGAGAATTGAGTTGAAATGATGCCTCAAACATGCTTAAAAATGACTATGAACTCAAGGATACAAAGCTGGTTGGTGGGCGTGCAAAAGTAAGTCGTAATCCAGCAATGTGGTGCATAGAATTTCAGTGTGATCACCGTATCTTGAGACCAATATTTCTCCCTCATAGCTTAACCAAATAAAATTTTGTCCAACATGAACATTGAAGAGGGCATTGCAAGGAACACTTTTGATGTTGACAAGTTTTTCAAATGAAGCCTCTAACCATGAGAAAAATGGGTGAACAATTGGGACACCACCTGTTTGTAGAAATGACTACGCGTGGGCCTAGGAATCCTTGGTCATGACCTGATTTTGGACCTACTTTGCTCAAACTTTGATCAATCATATCTCACTCAATTTTTATCCAATGGAGATGTTCTACACATGGATTTGAAGCTTGAAAGAAGATCTTTTGTTGTGGCCGAGTGGAATTTTCATTTGATGTCTCAATTTTGAATGGCCTTGGTTCAAAGTCTAGTGCAAAATAGCCAAAACTTTCCTTATTTAGAAACCCTACTTCTTCCAAAAATGGCAACTTTTCAAATCTTGATTTTTCATGATCCTTTTGGAGTTTCTTGATCAAATTTTGTACATTTGTCACATATAACATGAATTTCATAAATTTGGCCTCAAAAAGTCAAGAGTTGACTTTTTACCTCTGATTATTTGACTTAGCCCCAATTTTCCTGATTTTTTATCTTTCTTCCAATTGAACCACTTCTAAAACCAATTGAGAGGCAATTTTCCACACACATACACTTAAGGACATGTAAAATACCATGACATCATGTTTTGTCCAAAAAATCAAAGATGACTGATTTTAGGTCAAACCCTAATTTTGGCCCCTTCTGGTTAGGAGGAAATTGTACATCTTCCAAATCCAAATTCCTCTGAGTATGTTGTGTATCCTCTTAAAGGATGATGATATATGCCACTTGAGGGTGATTTTGAACCAATAAGCTATCTCTTTTGAGGGTTTTTCTTTAGTTTTTTGGACCACTTGCATAGTGAAGGATGTAATGTTTCAATCTCCTATTGAATCTCACTTTCTTGAGGTTTTGGATGATCAATTGAGATAGTATGAGACATGAAAGACCTCTTGGCTTGCCTTGAGAGAACTTGTTTGACCTTTTGTACCTTGAATGATTCCTTGATTGTCCACCCTTCACCTGATCACATGCCTTGATGGTAAGAGGGATGCTATGCTTCATTTTTCTATGTTAAAGATGCAATGCAGGGCTAATGAGATGGATATGATATGATATATGGTAATGCTATGCTATGATGACAAAAGAGAGAGCAAATTTTGGGGTATTACAGCTGCCCCTATTCAAACGCTGTAGACCTGAATACCTGAAAGCGATTGCTTTCAGACTTTCAAGGTATATAGTGATTGAATACCAAATATAACCAAAAATTTGCTCTGGATAACGAAGAACAAAAGGATATAAACCCAACGAGACTGCTGGATTGAATCTTCAATGAAACGTTGTCGGAGAGATTTGCCTTTTGAACGACGCCAGACGACTACTGGCTTGCCACTCTATGGATGGACTTTAGCAATGTCTTTTTGAACGACGCCAGACGACTACTGGCTTGCCACTCTATGGGTGGACTTTAACTGCTTTGCCATTCTAAACAATGGACTTTTACCAATTCGTGTTGGATTTCTGCCAATCTGTCGTTGGACTTTAATGATTACCAAACCGACTTTGGAATCTCAAAATTGCCATACTCTGATGGACTTTTGCAGCTTTGCCAAACTAACATTGGACTTCGATGCTTACCAAACCGGCTTTGGAAGCTTTGCCAAATGATCACCCCACCTGCTGGAACAACCACCTGCAATACTATCCCACCTACTAGAATAATATGAACAATTATTTGTATGATCACCCCACCTGCTGGAACGACCGTCTGCAATACTATCCCACCTGCTGGAATAATATGAACAAACTGTATGATCACCCCACCTGCTGGAACAACCATCTGCAATACTATCCCACCTGCTGGAATAATATGAACGAACTGTATATAATGATCACCCCACCTGCTGGAACGACCATCTGCAATACTATCCCACCTGCTGGAATAATATGAACGAACTGTATATAATGATCACCCCACCTACTGGAACGACCATCTGCAATACTATCCCACCTGCTGGAATTATATGAACAACCGTCTGTATGATCATCCCACTTGCTGGAACAATCATATGCAATACTATCCCACCTGTTGGAATAATATGAACAACAGTCTGTATGCCAAAATAAATTGGACTTTGAGTTGTAAATGAGCAATGCTGAGAATTACACCACCTGCTAGGTAATATCATATGCTGACACTTTGCTGAAGCAGAGATTCCCTTGATCTATTTACACCTTGCTGGGTAAATTACTGTCAAAATGTCGAACTCTGTGGGGAGAGAAAACAATTCAGCAGGGAATTATTCTTTGACAAATTTCACATGCTAAAACCTGCGGGAAATATGCCCCTACCACTTGTTGGTAAATCCTGCTGAGAATAAACTTCACAGGGAATGCTACAGCGAGAAGCTTCGTCTTCTAAGAGGATCTTATAGAAAACCCAGCGTTTTCAAACTTTTAGACGAACACCCTGTCTTCAACTTCCGAGCATTCGCTCTTGAACTACCCTTCACATCGTCTGCGAGGTACCAGAAGGTTTGCACTTGTTATGAACATAGAATGCTCACTGCATTAATAACCATTATCAACACAGAAGAATTCAATCTCCGACAACCGTTGTCGTCACAAAACCCGGTGGGAAATCTTGAATGAAAGAATCGTCTTAATAAGATACAACAGTATCAAGTCATAGCAAATATCTGTTGGTACTGAGAGATGACTTTCGCGCCGCTTGGATCCATCGTACTCACTACCTGCAACAGAAAATGTATGCACATGCCCCAGGATATTGCGTGGTTTTTTTTAGTCTACCATCCAAGGTTGTCCAACAAGCAAAGTAATTTTAATTGTCTTTTTTGTGCATGTTTTTGCAAGGCCATGATATTTTCAAAGCAATGTTTTATTATCAAAAATCGGACGTTTTTGCAAACAAAGCAGTAAAATGAAAATAAAAGCTCGTGACTGAATATTCAATTTTATTGATGAAATGCCAAAATTGGCAAATTTACAATCGGAGGCAAACCCCTGAAAGAGTTGATTGCCATAAAATTGAGAAAAGAAATCTATCCTAATGATAATACGGAAATTGGATTCCAACTGATTTCTGATTCTGTTATAACCAGTATGTATTCCAACTCTCTTGATTATCTTCGCCTTCGGAAGCTTGTGGTCAGAACAATTCCTCCTTCGGAAGCTTTGCTAGTTTGCTGAAGAGTAGAGAACGTACAGATTAATTCAGACTGCAATCATTCACTTAAATCCCTCTTTTGCGTGGATCGCCTTTTCAGGTTTTTAATCCACCGGGATACCCATTTTTGCCTAAGTTGCCCTTTCGGGTTTTCAACTTACCGGGTGTACAATTCTTTTCAATTATAACCTTAATTTTTGCCCGAACCTTCATTCTGTTTTTGGTTCGCCAGGATGCCCTTTTTTGCCTGGATTTTTTTCTTTTTTTTATCCAGCGGGTCTATTTATACGAAGTATTTTTTAACTGCATCTGAATTAATAGGGGATGAAAAGTCTTCACCATCCATGGTTGACAGCAATAAGGCTCCACCTGAGAAAACCTTTTTAACCACGAATGGACCTTCATAATTAGGAGTCCATTTGCCCCTGTGATCTGTACTCGGAGGAAGTATTCTCTTGATTACCACATCTCCGACCTTGTAAACTTGAGGTCGAACCTTCTGGTCGAATGCCCTCTTCATTCTGCGCTGGTATAGCTAGCCATGACATATTGCTGCTAGTCGCTTTTCCTTAATAAGGCTCAACTGATCAAATCTGGCTCGTACCCATTCAGCTTCATCTAGTTTAACGTCCATCAATACTCGAAGAGAGGGAATCTCTACTTCGATCGGTAGAACTGCCTCCATACCATATACAAGTGAGTATGGTGTTGCCCCAGTGGACGTGCAGACTGGTGTTTGATACCCATGTGAAGCAAATAGTAACATCTCATGCCAATCTTTGTACGTGACAACCATCTTCTGCACAATCGTCTTGATATTTTTGTTGGCCGCTTCGACCGCGCCATTCATCTTTGGACGGTACGTAGAAGAATTGTGATGTTCAATTTTGAAGTCGCAGCATAGCTCAGCCATCATCTTATTATTCAAATTAGAACCATTATCAGTAATGATTCTCTCGGGAACTCCATATCGACAAATGATATCTCGTTTCAAGAAACGAGCTACTACTTGCTTAGTGACATTGGCATAAGATGCTGCTTCAACCCATTTAGTGAAGTAATCAATGGCGACCAAGATGAAACGATGGCCGTTTGAAGTAGTAGGCTCAATTTTCCCGATCATATCAATGCCCCACATTGCAAAGGGCCACGGAGAGGACATGATACTCAACGGATTTGGAGGAACGTGTACTTTGTCTATATAGATCTGGCATTTATGACACTTGCGGGCATATTTGCAGCAATCTGACTCCATTGTCAACCAATAATACCCCGATCTCAACAATTTCTTAGCCATCGCATGTCCTCCGGCATGGGTACCGAAAGAACCTTCGTGCACTTCAATCATCAACAGGTCTGCCTCGTGTCTATCCACGCATCTGAGCAGAACCATGTCAAAATTTATTTTATATAGCACGCCATCTTTGTTCAAGAAGAAACTACCGACTAGCCTTCTTAATGTCTTCTTGTCTTTGGAAGATGCCCCAGGCGGGTATTCTTGGTTTTCTCAGAATCATTTAATGTCATGGTACCAAGGCTTGTCGTCAGACACTGCATCAACATCAAACACGAAAGCAGGTCTATCAAGACGAGATACATCAATCCTGGGTACAAAGTTCCAACCATGTACTTTGATCATCGAAGATATAGTGGCCAAGGCATCTGCAAACTTATTTTCATCTCTAGGAACATGGTACAACTTGACAGTTGTAAAGAATGTCAGCAATCTCCTCGTATAATCTCTATACGGAATCAAATTCTGCTGATGTGTGTGCCAAGTTCCCTTTACTTGATTGATTACCAGTGTTGAATCACCAAAGATATCGAGGGTCTTGATTCGTAAATCAATAGCCTCCTCAATCCCTAGTATGCAAGCTTCGTATTCTGCTTCATTGTTGGTACACCCGAAAGTTACTCGGCCAGTGAAGGGCATGTGAACGCCTTCTGGCGTAATGAGAACTGCACCAACTCCGCACCCATTCATATTAACTGCCCCGTTAAACATCGAACTCCATTTGGATTCAGGGTCAGGCCCCTCCTCCAGAAGTGGTTCCTCGCAGTCTTTCGCTTTGAGAAACATGATGTCCTTATCAGGGAAATCAAACTTCATGGGCTGGTAATCATCAAGAGGATGTTGCGTAAGATAATCTGACAGTATACTTCCCTTGATTGCTTTTTGCGAAGTAAATTGAATATCGTACTCTATCAGTACCATCTGCCACCTTGCAACTCTGCCCGTAAGTGCTGGTTTCTCAAAAATATACTTGACCGGATCCATTTTTGAGATCAACAGGGTTGTATGTGTGAGCATATATTGTCTCAATCGCTTTGCAGCCCATGCGAGTGCACAACATGTCTTCTCAAGCATTGAATAACGCGATTCACAATCTGTAAATTTCTTCCTCAGGTAGTAGATATCATGTTCTTTCCTACCTATCTCGTCGTGTTGACCGAGAACACAACCCATGGATCCTTCGAGCACTGTCAAGTACATAATCAGTGGTCTCCCTTGAACTGGAGGTATCAGAATCGGAGGTTCCTGCAAATATCTTTTTATTTTATCGAATGCATTTTGACAATCATCATTCCACCTGACCGTTTGATCTTTTCTTAGCATTTTGAATATCGATTCGCAGGTGGCGGTTAGGTGAGATATGAACCTTGAAATGAGTTCAATCTCCCTAGAAAGCTGCGAACTTCTTTCTCAGTTCTCGGTACAGGCATATCTTGTATAGCTTTCACTTTAGCAGGATCAACCTCTATTCCTTTTTCACTGACCATGAAACCCAACAATTTTCTGGACCGCACACCGAAAGTACACTTGTTAGGATTCAGTCTCAACCTGAATTTCCTCAACCTCTCAAACAACTTCTTCAAGTTGATCAGATGTTCCTCTTCTGTCTTTGATTTAGCAATCATGTCATCCACATAGCACTCGATCTCTTTATGAATTAGATCGTGGAATAACATCACCATTGCTCTTTGATAAGTTGCCCCTGCGTTCTTCAACCCAAAAGGCATTACTTTGTATCAGAAGGTACCCCACGGGGCAATGAATGTCGTCTTCTCCATGTCTTCAGGCGCCATCTTTATCTGATTGTACCCGGAGAATCCATCCATAAATGAGAACACTGAAAACTGAGCAGTATTGTCAACCAGCACATCAATATGAGGGAGTGGAAAATCATCTTTAGGGCTCACCTTGTTGAGATCTCTGTAATCCACACACATTCTGACCTTGCCATCTTTCTTCGGCACCGGTACTATATTGGCCACCCAGGGAGGATAGTTGGTTTCTGCCAGAAAACCTGCATCCAACTGTTTCTTTACTTCTTCCTTGATCTTCAAAGCCATTTCTGGTTTCGTTCTGCGCAGCTTTTGCTTGACCGGTGGACAGTCCTCTTTCAATGGTAGTCTATACACAACTATGTCTGTATCTAAGCCTGGCATATCTTGATATGACCAAGCAAAGATATCAACGTATTCACGTAGCATAACTATCAGTTCTTGCTTTACATCAGCCCGCAGACTTGCACCGATCTTGATCTCTTTCTTGCTTTCTTCTGAACCAAGATTGATAACCTCAAGCTCTTCCTGATGAGGCTGAATGGTCTTTTCTTCCTGTTTCAACATCCTAGCCAACTCTTCCGGGAGTTCATAGTCTTCATCACTTTCCGCCTCAGCTTGATAGATCGGATTGTCGAAATCATACGTGAGCATAACAGAATCATTTTCAAAGGAATCCACAAAATCAAGTCTGCATGATTGGATTGATGCTTTATTTTAGATTATTTTTTTGCTTGAAAACAAAAGAAAAGAAAGTGAATTATCATTTTTATTTTCTTTGTGCAAAAATAAAAATAAAGAAGGAATAAAGGAACACAAATTTGTAAACAAAAACGTCCTTTTTATTGATATTTGAACATTATATGAGAAAATATGGTGGCCCTACAAATGGATCCTCACACCTTGGGCAGAGTGTGGGATTTTATGCATTATGAAAGACAAGAATTTTTACTCTGAATGGTGTACAACATGAATGACTTCTTCACTAGACCAGTTTTGCAATGCCTCGCCTGGAGCCAGTGAATACACCCATCTGTCCAGATAATCTGAGCTTTCAGCGTCATCTTCTATTGCTGAGCAGGACTGATTAGGGTTGATAATTCCTTCACTTTTGATATTGATTGGCCCACGGAATTGGGGAACTAGCGTCTGGCTCGGTTGGTATCCAATGCCGAACTTATCTTCTTTCACAAACACGTCGATAGCTTTACCCCAACCTTGGGCATTTCCACTTTCAACCACTTCTCTGGCCTGCTTGTAGGACACAATTGATGCACTCGACCCAACTGGAACATTTGACACCACTGCTGTTGAAGTAAGTTCTGGGGATTTGTTGATGTTCAGGGCTTCAAAAGACTGGCACAGAGTTTCATGAATCTCTCCATCCATTTCCACATATTTGAAACTGGATAGATGACTCACAGATATATCTTCCTCACCACAAACAGTAACCACTTGACCCTCGAACACGTATTTGAGCTTCTGATGTAGTGTGGAGGTAACTGCGCCTGCTGCGTGAATCTACGGTCAGCCTAACAAACAGCTGTAGGCAGGCTGAATGTCCATAACGTGAAAGATTGTCTTGAATATCTGTGGACCAACCTGTATTGGCAATTCTACCTCTCCAAACACCGATCTTTGGGATCCATCAAAAGCTCTCACAATCAAATCGCTGGGTCTAATAATCAATCCATCTACTTCAATTTTCATCAGGGCCTTTTTGGGTAACACATTCAAGGAAGAACCTGTGTCGACCAGTATATGCGACAAAACAGCTCCTTTGCATTCAAGTGTGATATGCAACGCTTTGTTGTGATTACGTCCATCTGGAGTCAAATCCCTATTCGTAAACCCCAACCTGTGGCTCACATTGACATTAGAAATTACTCCCTCCAACTGATTCACAGTGATCTCATGGGGAACGTAAGCCATATTCAAAACTTTCAACAAAGCAGCCTGGTGTGCATCTAAACTCATTAACAGGGATAATATTGAGATTTTAGAGGGTGTCTGATTGAGCTGATCAATGATCTTATAATCGCTCTTTTTGATAATCCTCATAAATTCCTCAACATCATTATCAAAATTGGCTTTAGGGTCCTCTTCCTGAACAGGCACCTTGTCATCAACAACCTGTTTTCCTTTTGTTCTTGCAGCTGCTTCAGCTTCTTTATCACTCCTTAGAGTCCGGGGAGCAAACAGTCGACCACTCCTGGTGAAACCACTTGGTCCACTGACATTCTCAACACTGGTACCAGCAGCAGCCTCTGCTTTCGGTTGACTTCCTCCTTGATGAGTGTTAGTTCCATATTGCCATGGAACTGCCCGATTAGACACATAAGAAGCAGATTCAGGAACTATAATCTTAACTGGTCTCGGCCTCTCGGGCGTGATGATAGCAACAGGATCTTCAACGGGCACTCGTATTTCAACTGGATTATAATAAATGGTAACGGCTGAAACATATTTTTCCTTCTATACCTTATCAAACTAAAGTCTTCCTTCCTCCATAAGATCCTGCAGTCCAACTTTCAACTTACTGCAGCCATTAATCTGTCTTGAACAATCCTCACAATCAGAGCCACATCCGGGAAATACCTTTCCTTTTAACAAATGCTCTTTTACAATCAACAGCGGAGATTTTACCAAATTAACATCGGTAATCAGATTCAATTTCTCACCATCAGAAATAGCATTCATACCTGCATCTCCATGGTGGGGCATTGGATTATCACGAACATTCGGCGGCTTAGAGAAATTAATAGCTTTTGCGTCAATCAAATCCTGAACCTTATTTTGAAAGGCCCAGCACTTTTCTATCGAGTGACCCGGCGCACCAGAATGAAATTCACATCGAACATTAGCATCATAATTTTGAGGCAATTTTCCAGTATCTGTCGGCCTCATAGTCCGAAGTTCAACCAACTTCTCTTTGAGCAATTGTGGTAACAAAGCAGTATATGTCATAGGCAAGGGATCAAACTTACGGTCCCTTTGTCTATTAGTCTGGAATCGGGGTCTAGCTTGCTGATCTGGAGCTTGCTGTCTTGCTGGAACCGGAATGGTTACAGCATCCACCTGATGGTAGGATTGAGTCCTACCTCTACCCTTTCCTCTATACACAGCACTGGATTCCCCTTGTCTTTTCCTTGGTCCATTAGCAAAGGGTTTCCTCGAACTCAAAGCACCAGTCCCACTGACGTCTTGAATCTTACCCAACTTTAGCAGACTCTCTATTTGTTCTCCCGCAATAACAATGTCGGCAAACCCTGTTGACGGACACGCAGCCAATCTATCCAAATGCAGCCCTTAGAGTGTGCTCATGAACATATCAGCCATCTCACGATCAGCCAAAGGTGGTTGAACTCGAGCATCCAATTCTCTCCATCTCTGCGCGTACTGCTTAAAGCCCTCCTTGTGATCCTGAGTCATACTCTGCAGTTGAGTACGATTGGGTACCATGTCCAAATTATATTGATACTGTTTCAGAAACGCAGCGCACAAATCTTTCCAGCTCTTTATATGAACCCTGTCCAGCTTAATGTACCATTCCAGGGAGGTGCCTGGCAGGCTGTCCTAAAAGAAATACATCCAGAGTTTTTGGTCTTCAGTATAAGCGGCAATCTTGCGATTGTAACCTTGCAAATGTGTTTTGGGACAGGTACTGCCATTGTACTTATCCAATGTAGGGAGCTTGAATTTGGGAGGGATTCTCACACCTTGCACGAGTCCCATGTCCTCCACGTCAATCCCCAGAGGATTTTGGCTCTCAATAGCCTTGAGTCTTTCATATAACCCTTCGTACTTCCGGTCTTCATTGTAGAAACCCATGTCGTTGTTGAATGCGGTAAACTGGTCGTCTTGAACATCCTCCAAACCATTATTATCAAATCCCAGATGTACCCCACCAGTGGGGATGTTGACGACAGGAGGAGTGCGCGCATTGCGATTTGGGATTTCAGTCTCTAGCCTCTGAATAGTGACTCTCATGGCATCTTGACCAACCCTCATGGTCTCCTGACCGGCCCTCAGCTCATGCTGACCTTGAGCAATCCCCTGCATAAGGTTCATGAACTGCTCCATCCTCCCCCTCAAATCATCTAATTCAGTCTGAACTTGCTCCATGACTCTGGCTTGATTGTGTCGGGTAGAATATCAGTGAACTGGGGTATCAGCTATCGTGCCTGTAAACCAAATAAAGGTTAGCAGGCGCCTGCAAAAAGAACACCTGTAATGCAAAAATGATATGCTATGCAAATGCAGATGCACAATTATATTTGTCATTTCAAGATACTTTTCATATCCTGATTCCAATCATAACCACGAATTCCTGACGACCAGAAATCATGATTATTGAGTTCTGCCTTGAAGAGATATTCATATACGCCAATCACAAATATCTGATGACCAGAAATAGTGATTTTGTAGTGTGCCAGTGTGCAGATATCTTATCATGTCACATATATCTGAAGACCAGAAATTGTGAACAGAAACAACTCATTTCATACAAATTCCCAAAAGTTTTCAAGCACATTTGTCATAGTTTCAGCAACAGAATAAGAAACAAGCAGTCAAATGGATCCATCAACAATTCTGATGGTAACCATTGCAACTTACAAAGAAATGACAAAAATCATTAATCTGATAGCTCTACGTCCTTCAGCTTCTGGCTGGAATACTTAATCTCTTCGAACAGGATGCGGGTACGCTGATGATGTGGCTTCTCAATCAGCTATTTGATTACGACGTCCCTTTTTTCCAATGCATCAGCTAATGAACCTACGTGCATCAGCAAGGCTTCATCTTCATTGGCTCCTTTACGCCTCTTAATTCCAGCTTGAATTTTAACTAGCTTCAGATCTGCTGTGACATCTTCAAGCTCTTTGTTGGCAATTTTCAGCTTATCTTCAGCATTCCTTACCTGTTCTTGACTTTTACCAAGGTCCTCTCGATACCTTCTTCTTTCTACATGTGCTTTCTTCAGCTCTTCATCTTTATCTTTTAACTGGGTCAGCAATTCAGAGTTTTCAATTCTGACTTCATCCCAAGCTTGACGAAGTTTAGCTAATGAATCCCTGCTTCGGGCTAAAGCCTGCTTTGTAGTCTTGTGAGCCTGACTAGTATCATCTGCTCCCAAAGTAAGCTTCCGGAAGTACCGAGCTCTATCATCAAAATATTCTTCTTTGTCTGCCAGGATTTTCTCCGCTTTCAATGCTCTCTTCTCCAAATCTTTGTTGTCATCCAAAGCTTTCTGAAGACATCTGCTCATTCCAGAGTTCTCTATCTGCAACTCTCTAACGATTTTCTTCCATTTCTCGCACTCTTCAGCCGGTACCATGGAGTGTTGATTTGGACATAAGGGAATCTCTCTTGAAAAGGGTAGCAATAGCTCTTTGACCTTCATCTCAATCCAAGCATCATAGTCAGGGTATGATCTACAGTCTCCTTTTCCAAAAACTAACTTTCCCTCTCTTTGCCTAAATTTCCAGGCACTTATTACTTCTGGCACTCTTTCATTCTTGGTTCCCACGAAAAACAGAGAAGCACTAATCTCTTCATCAGCAGGAGGATTTCTTGAAGCATAACCAAATTGTCTAACAGCCAACACTGGGTTGTAGTTAATCCCACCTCTTCTTCCAAGTAGAGGCACATTCGGAAAACTTCCACATTTAACAGTAAGCTCTTTTATCAGTAATTTGGGATCAAACCAAATGATGTTATTGGCAGTCAAACCTATCAATCTCTTGGACCATTTCATTGTCTCAATAGTTTCTACGAAAGCACCAGTTCGAGGTAAATGTTTTAAGAGCCAATGACATAACAATTGGGTATAGCAACTAACCAGACTTCTTCTTCCCTTCTCATTTTTGTAGTGTACTGAGTAATAAAAATCCCCTAGCAGGGTAGGAATCGGATTCTTCAAAACGAACACTTTCATCGCCTGCATGTCAACAAAGTCAGGCTGACCGGGGAAAAGCACCAAACCATAGATACAAAGAGCTAACACAACATTGTAAGTAGTCCAGTGTTTAGCCTTGGCAACCTCTTGAGCTTGTTGGAAAAGAAACTCCACATGAAATCCTTCATCTTCTTTAAGCTTACTCAGGCCACTTTTCACAACAGACATGTCCAGATGTAGAACAGTAGCAATTACTTTGGGGGTAAGAGTACCTTCAGAAAAATATGGTATAGAAGACGTGACTGGAATTCCCAAAATAAATGAGAATTCCTCCAAAGTGGGCATCAGAATGTAGTCAGGGAACAGGAAACATCTCTTTGATGGTTCATAGAACTGTAAGAAAGTGTGCAACCCATCCTTCTCATACTTTGTGAATGCACGTACCATTTTAATCAGCTCTCCATATTCCTTCTGAAAAGTGCTGAGAACACCAGAACCAGCCATGCCTATCATCTTGTTCAGTGAATCCAACTTACGATCAGGGAACTTATATGACACATTATTCTTCCTCTTAACCTCAATTTCTTGGGAACTCATGATTGGAATCAGACAATATGGTAGGTACCTGAAAATGACAAACATAACCTATTATGATATGAGTATGCAAATGCAAAAGGCATGTGATCAAGTATTCTGATGTCTGTTTCTGTGTTGAACTGTGTGCATTGTGTCTTTGTACTGAATTTGGCAATATATTTGAGATGAATACTCAAACCACTGTCATAGGATACACTGTCTGTAACAATCATAGAATCACAAGTAAGGTATGTAGGAGGCTAGGTTACCTGCAAACCTGTAAACATCCCACCCATACTCACATGTGGTTCCTAGAAAACAAGGCTTGTCAGCTTCGGAGGTTTAAGAAGCGATAGCACATTTAGCCCGTAGGATACAATGCTATGCCAATCAAAGAGGTCGTCCACTGACTCACCTTAGAAAATAAAGGTCATCCTATGCAAGTTCCAAAGTGGGCCCTCGGGTGCGAGTGGGTTTGCCACAGAATGTGGTCTGCCACTGTCACCACTAAAGAGAGATGTTTCCACTAAGGTCCTCATGATCAGTCACTAGAGTCGACAGCTCTCTAGATCGACATCCTGGAATACGCAAGATGCGTACGCCATGATGGGTCCCATGATAGCCTCGTCTAGCTGTGAATTTCGTGATTACCCAACGTATACAGATGGAACGTAGGTCCCACTACTCTCCACTCTAAATCTAAGTATGCACTCGAGCCTGTGTAATGGGCTCCTCTCTCAGAAATCCCATCCCGCCAAACAGACAGAACAGTGCAACACAGTATAATATATGAAATGTAAATGCTGACATGCTGTAAATATGTACAAGTAATAAAATACAGTAAACAGCAAATACAAGATAACAGTAAACACCCCATGAAAGAAAATCAAACAAGCGCTAGGATCGACTCGCTTAGGATTGACCAGCAATAGGTCAACCTGTCCCCAGCAGAGTCGCCAGCTGTCGCTCCCAGGATTTTCATCCAAGTACAAACGTGAAAGTGGCACCGAAACAGAGTCGCCAGCAATGTGTATTTATCCCACGAGAGAGAAAGGAAACACCGCATAAACCTGAGAGAGGGAAAAGAGGATGGTCTTACGACCAAGAGAAAGGGTAAGGGAGTCGGTTACGCAAGAGGAAGGTATTAGCACCCCCACGCGTCCATCGTACCCGATGGGATCCACGCTTGCTTGTCTCGATCAAAGGGTGTCGTCAACTGGAACTCCGCTGCTACTGGAAAGGAAAAGGAACGGGAAAAAGGAAAAAGAAAGGAGAGAGAGAGAGCAAGAAACAAATGTAGGGAAAATAAAAGAAGTGCTCGCATGGGCTCTACCCCACTGCCTACGTATCTCATCGGGAACATGAGAATCAGAGCGACGTAGTTACCCTCACTAGGGATGGATTGTTTGTGTTTTTTAAGGAACGGCTAACGTTCTAGCTCAGGTGTTGCAGGCTCGCTGGTCCGAGTGCGTTACCATCTTGCAAGAGAACGAGAAGAAGCACGTTCATACGTTGAGAATGAGTGAGATGAGAAAAGAATTCCTGAAGGAAAGACGTTATTGTTTGTTTTTGTCTTTTAGAAAGAAGTGCTTTTTTCATTTGTTTGCATATGATAGTGTATCTATATCTTAATCATTGGAATGTATACATCCTCAATTTCCAAGATGGAATGAGTAAGAAAGTACACTAAGGGTGAAGAAGACCCTCACACTTAGTTCCAAATATTAAGGTTCAAACACACTAGCATACTTGTATTTATTAAGTGTTTTTGTTGATTATGTGATGAAGAAGTGTTTTTTTTTATTTATTTGTATCTTCAGCAAGTATTGCATTTAAGTCCCTCATACAAGATCAAATGTTTAACACATTGACCCAAGATGGGCTATATGCTATACATTCTAAGATTATAAGAGAAGACCCCTTTATAATCTTTTCTTTATATGAAAGGCCTAAATGCAATAAATGCCTACCTTTATTAGATATTTTGAATTTTCTTTGAGATGAGAAGATGAAAGACTCAAGTGGGAGAAAAAGGTAAAAATCTATGTGAACTAAGACTCAATCCTAATTGATTAGTTAAAGGAGTGATCCTAAAGGTTTGTGAGGTTGCAAAACCTAAAATCCAAAGAAGGAATGAATTAAACAATTCACTTCTAAAGTAGAAGATGAATTGTAACTCAAAAGGGGAATTAATGAGTTAACCAAAGAAAGCACATGAGTACTTAAAAAAACACAAGATTGAATTGTAAAAGATGAAAGGAGAGAGGTTTGAATGTGGATTCCTTATCCACACTCAATTTCAACTTACCAAAGCCCCTACATGGTTAGTAAACATGGAAACTTGTATAAGAAGTAAAAAGTACTTAATACACATTAAAGTTCAAAAGAATAAGATGAAGAATCAAATCTTAATATCACAACCAGAATGTAAACCATATTGACAACAAGTGAATATCATCATACAAATTCAAATGAATAAGCCACAATCATCATCCATAGCATTCAAACATGTTACCATAAGAAAGGATGGATGAAAGAGGAAAAGAAATGAAAAGAACATGCCTAAATGGAACATGTAATCCAACAATCAGAATTGAAACTAAATGTGTCGCTCCCGGGATTTTCATCCAAGTACAGACGCGAAAGTGGCACCGAAACAGAGTCGCCAGAAATGTGTATTTATCCCAAGAGAGGGAAAGGAAACACCGCATAAACCTGAAGGAAAGGAAAAAACATGGTCTTACGACCAAGAGAAAGGGTAAGGGAGTCGGTTACGCGCAGGGAAGGTATTAGCACCCCCACGCGTCCATCGTATCCGATGGGATCCACGCTTGCTGCTTCAATCAAAGGGTGTAAGAAAAGGATACTGAAAAAGAAACTACTAGCTGGAGAACTGGAACAGGATAAGAGAGAAAGAGAAACAAATGTAGGGAAAATAAAAGAAGTGCTCGCATGGGCCCTACCCCACTGCCTACGTATCTCATCGGGAGCATGAGAATCAGAGCGACGTAGTTCCCCTCAATAGGGATGGATTGTTTGTGTTTTTCAAGGAACGGCTGACGTTCTAGCTCAGGTGTTGCAGACTCGCTGGTCCGAGGGCATTACCATCTTGCAAGAGAACGAGTAGAAGCGCGTTCGTACGCTGAGAATGAATGAGGTGAGAAAAGAATTCCCGAAGGAAAGATGTCATTGTTTGTTTTTGTCTTTTAGAAGTTTTTTCATTTGTTTGCATATGATAGTGTATCTAAATCTTAATCATTGGAATGTGTACATTCTCACATTCCAAGACGGAATGGATAAGAAAGCACACTAAGAGTGAAGAAGACCCCCACACTTAGTTCCAATTGTCAAGGTTCAAACACACTAGCATACTTGTATTTATTAAGTGTTTTTGTTGATTAAGAAATGAAGAAGTGTTTTTTATTATTTGTATTTTCAACAAGTATTGCATTTAAGTCCCTCATACAAGATCAAATGTTTAACACATTGACCCAAGATGGGTTATATGCTATACATTCTAAGATTATAAGAGAAGACCCCTTATAATCTTTTCTTTATATGAAAGGCCTAAATGCAATAAATGCTTACCTTTATTAAGTATTTTGAATTTTTCTTTTGAGATGAGAAGAGAGACTCAAGAAAGGAGAAAAAGGTAAAATCTATGTACTAAGACTCAATCCTAGTTGATTAGTCAAGGGATTGATCCTAATGGTTTGTGAGGTTGCAAAACCTAAAGTCTAAAGAAGGAAGAAAAGACTCAAAGTGTAAGAGAAAACGGAAGTTAGTTGTTAGTGTGCTCGCCAAGGATAGGGATCCTCGTGCCTACGTATCCTCATTAGGGAATGAGGAATCAGAGCATCCGTAGTTCACGCTACTAGGGGTGGACGGGAAACGGTCTCGATCGCATAGGTGCGAGAGAAAAGGTGAAACTTACGAAGGTAACACAGATAGTCTAAAGGGGGAAACTGAACCTACAAGTCAGCATGCAATGATGGTCCTAAGGTCAGGATCAGAAGGGAAGTCTACCTAATGTTGTCATGCATGGATTGCTATCCTAATGTCTCTCCTACCTCCGACTTAATCCAAAATTAAGTGGAGCGAGGAACCCTAAGGGATCATGTCATCAGACAAGTAAACACAGGATAAATCAATCACAAAATGAACTAAAAGCAATGAAAGAGTAAACAGTGTCAATAAGCAGTCAGGTCAAACAATCAAAGTAAAAAAAGGGAAGATGTGAATCAGATCACATAAGCATCAACATTGGTCAATGCGAGCTAAAGACAAGGCGTGGGGGTTGGTTACGAACCCTTCTTCCACTTGACGGACTCGATAACAGGAACAGGTGATGTTCAAAGCTTCAATCATGTAATGAGAGCTAAGAACGACTCAACTAGAATAACGGGGGTCGATTGCGAACCCTATCTTCCGTCGGTTGCCTCTTTAGAGGTCTTCAGCACAACGGAAAAAATGCGGAATTAGTAAAAGAGAAGAGAAGCAATACCGAACGGATATCAATCTGTAGCAACGTAAACAAAGTATTAGCAAACCAGCAAACTTCTAGTAACCTAACATAAATGGGCAAAAGTGTTAGAAAGTGAAACGAATCCGTGAAAGGCATGGAACCAAATGCTCTTAAAATAATAAAACAAGGCCATAAGCCATAAGCAGCAGCAACAACAGCGCTCCAACACCTGCATAGCTGTAAAAACTAGCATCAAGTAAAAACTGTTTATAACAGCTACTATTTCCAGAACAGAATGGGTGTATATGCAGCCAGCCAGAATAGCAACATTTTACAGCACACTTTGTCCATTACAGCAGTGTATGTTGCAGCACCTCCTACCTTTAAACAACTTATCAAGTCAAAGGTGAAACACTACAAAATCAACTCAAAAGATTACTCAAAGTTTAAATGGAAATAACCAAAGTGAACAACTAAGATCAAAAGGAAATGTTAATAAGAAGTGATTGAAATCAATACTAAAATGTAAACAATCAATTAGCCAAAAATCAATGCAAAACATATTAAGGACTATTAACCAAGTCATCAAATGAAGCTATTATGAAAATTAGTCAAAGTTAGCATTAAACTCTAAGTATATTCTATGTTAGAACAAAATCAAACCAAACTATGTTGATGACCGATTAGTTCTAAGTTCTAATTATAAAACTAATTAGTGGACAATTAGTACAATTAGGCTAAACACAATTAATGCGATTAAGCAAAAATCAATTAATCAAAAAATCATTAGCAAAATATAAACCTAAATCTAATTACCAAAACTAAGGTCTAAAGTCAATATCTAAATCGAATTGAAATTGGTGTCTAAACAAAAAGTTAATTGAAATAATCTAAAATTAGTTCCTAATATCCTATTCTAATAGAGGTTAGAAATTAATCTAAAAAGATCTAATCCTAAAGAATTAAGACTATTCTAAAATTAAAACCTAATTCTAAAACTAATATTAATATTTCAAAGAAAATCTAATGCTAAGAATCTAATTCTAATCCTAAAATTAATTCACAGTTAACATCTGATTAAGGCACAATTAATTAACCTAATCATTAATCAAAAGTGACAACGGTTTCAGGAGGGGGTGCGAGTTGATTGTGGGAGTGTGGATAAGAATTTCATGGAGTGTGTGAGCAAAGCAATGGACCTTGCTGAACCCGGTCCATCACATTTCAATTTAACCTAAAAAAAAACCTAAGGTAACACACACGCATTCTTCTCTTCTTCTGCTCACTCCGCCGTTTCCTTCTCTTTGCTCACAAGTTCCGCCGGCGTCTCCCTCCGTTTCAACTCGCCTTGCCGCGATAACCTTCATATTCCTCTTCACCCTTCCAAATAGTGGCGACGCCTCCTTCAATTTCTTCGATTCAACTTTCTCCATCGAATCTCCTCTCCACTTTATCCGCAACAAAACGATCGACATCCACGATCAAGCTTCGCTTCTCGCGAAGAAACACACACCACACTCTAAGCTGTTCAACGAATCAGCGAAGAATCACCTACTACCTCAAGGATTCACAGTTCAGAGTGTACTTACGTGTCGATGACGATGAATACGCAATGTTTCAGGTACGAATTCTAACGCTCATCGCTAATCTTTGAGCGTGTTTGCTTTCTTTGTGATTCTCGTGCTTCCTCTTCAATCTTCGGCGATTCTAAAACTGTTGTTGTAGTTCCGATCTTGCAGTTGTTGATGATGAACTCGTTTTGCAAAGTTCTTGAAATGATACGCGAGTTCGTATTAAATCGCTAATGCTGCTTCTGAATCGTTGCTGTTGTGAAATTGAAACAGGTTTGTGAAGAGTGAAGTTGATTAAAGATGACGATGAAGATTGTTGCGGATTGTTGTGAGATTGGAGGAGCGATTACGGAATTCTGTTGATGTTTTGCAGGTTATGGTGATGAACGTTGAAGGTGAATATTGAAGATGGTGGATTGAAGAAGAAGATTGAAGACAGTGAATTGAAGAAGAAGTTTGCAACGATGAACACTCAGGTACAAAAGTCGTTGCGACTCGATCGTCTTCTTCTTCCGTTTTCCGCTTTTCGCTTGTTTTGTTGTTGCAGTGGATCTTGCGGGTGAGTGATTTTTCGGTAGTGGTGAATTATGGAATTGAGCTGGTATTGAAGAATTGATGTACGTGAATTGTGTTGCAGGAGCTTGGATTGAGAATTGGTGATGGCGGTTTCCAAATTGGTGATGAAGAAGGTTGCAGAGAATTGAAGGTTGAAGAAGAATCAAGGAGAAGAGAAGAAGAAGCCAGAGAGTGAATGAAGAGATTGAAGATGAATAAAGTTTGTTAGGGATTGGAGATTTCTGTTAGAAGTTTGTTAGCAAACTGTTATTTCTGTTGGGAGAAATTGGTTTTTGTTTGGGTTAGGAATTTTCTGGTGTAAATGGTTAGTAGTTGGTTAAGCTTTTCTGGTTTTTTCTTTGGTTATCAATTTTCTTGCTATACACTTTATTTTGAACTGATGCTGTTTTTTCCAATAAAAATCGTGACGAAGTTCTGATGCCAATTTATTCTCCTTCCCTGGGTTATATTACCGCTATTTAGGGACTGCTGCAAGATGGTTAAAAGTCTGATTTGCTTAACTGTACAGAATGCAGTGTTATTCAACGAGGTCCCATGACGGTTTGCGCCAATTGCTTTTGTATTGACTAGTGGCCTTTTGGAGATAGTACAATACATAGGCCAAAGTATCCATTCGAAACTGCTAGTTGGTAACATGTATTCCCATTGCTTGTTCTCCCATTGCAGACTAGTACGCATTACGAGGGGACTGATTACGATCAGGAAATGGTATGATGGAAGCACATATACCCAAAATCAGGGATGGATGGGTTTCACAGTGAGTACAAGTATCAGAATATGCCTCGTCCGAATTGAGCCTTGCTTGGTGATTCATACGTGTCAAAGGACTTCAAGTATATCTTCCAAGTGAACTCTTGTCAAAATTTATTATGTCAACCACATTCTCCCTTAACACATGCTTAAGAAGTTAACTGAATAAAAAAGATACAACATGATTGTTGAATTCAATTAAGATATGGAAAGGTTAATTGACTAAAAAATGGATTTATGATTTTGGTTGTTGGAAAATATGGATATGGATTTGAGAAGTGGATAAATGTGGATATGGTTTGAAGAATGGATAAAGGATGAATGTTGGATTGAATATGGTAAAATGGGTTTAGAAAAATGATTAAAGAAATGGTTTATGATGTGGATATTAAAATGGATAAAAATGGTTTTATGTAAGGAAATGGACTAAAATGGATATTTGGATAAAAATTGGATTTGAAAATGGGTTGCAATGGATAGAGAAAAATAATGAGTTTGGATATGAGTTAAAAATGGCTTGTATCTCAATTTCCAAATTGCCCACACAACTGATCTTGACATGTCCAATTCCCCTCAAATTCCCAATCACGCCAAACTTCTTTCCTCAATGAATTCCAAAATATCAATCAGTAAGCTCACCAGATTGTGACCCAGTACTCCTCAAGTCAATCCACAAATGCCTCGTCTGATAACCATTGATTCAAATAACCTCTGTAATCCCATGTCTTAGGAGACCAATGCGTATGAATGATTATGAGGTATGACCTAAATGAAAAATGCAGATGATTGCGAAACAAAAGCCAGAAAAAGTTCAAAAAAAGGCGGGGAAAATTTTGGGGTGCTACAGTTGCCCCTATTCAATCGACTTGGACCTGAAAGGATGATAGCAACTGCTTTCAGACATTTAAGGTACAAGGTGATTGAATACAAAAAGAACCGCAAAATTTGCACTCTGTGGAGAAACAATAATACTGGAGCCCGGTCGTACCTAGCAGAGGAATCTGACGGAAAGACAACATACCCAGAGATCCACATCGTCAAAGGGGTTTGACGGAAAGAAGAATGAAACCCGACTGAAAGGACACGTCGTCATAAGGATGACGGCAAGAAGACTCAACTGAAGGAAACACGTTGTCATAGGGATGACAGAAAGAAGACTCGACTGAAGGAACACATTGTCATAGGGATGACAGAAAGAAGATGAGACCCAAGAAACACCTCGTCGAAGGGTTGACGGGAAGAAATTCCACCGTAGAATCACATTGTCATGGGGATGACAGGAAGAAAAACCTGACTGAAGATAACCCACTGTCATAGGGATGACAGGGAGAAAATTCCACCGTAGAAACACATCGTCATAGGGATGACGGAAAGAAAACTCGATCAAAGGAAACACATTGTCATAGGGATGACAGGAAGAATACCTGACCGAGGAAACACATCGTCATAGGGATGACGGAAAGAATACTTGACCGAGGACAACACATCGTCATAGGGATGACAGAAAGATAATTTGACCGAAAGAGACACATCGTCATAGGGACGATGGAAATAAAATTCCACCGTAGGAACACATCGTCATAGGGATGACGGAAAGAAAATTCCACCGTAGGCAACACATCGTCATGGGGATGACGGAAAGAAGACTCGACCAAAGGCAACACATTGTCATAGGGATGACAGAAAGACAACTTGACCGAAAGAGACACATCGTCATAGGGATGACGGAAAGAAGCTGAAAACATCCGAAGGTACGAAACCTGAGCTCGGAACACATCGTCAAAGGGTTGACGGAAATAAACTGAAAACATCCGAAGGTACGAAACCTGAGCTCGGAACACATCGTCAAAGGGTAGACGGGAAGAAACTGAAAACATCCGAAGGTACGAAACCTGAGCTCGGACCACATCGTCAAAGGGTTGACGGGAAGAAACTTGCTTTGAAACTTCGTCATCAAAGGGTTGATGGACAAAGACTGATTGAGGGTAAGATCGACGTATGATCTACGACCCAAAAGAAAGGCAAGCAGAGGGGTTGATTGTAATGTCTGCTGGGGATATGTCACCGTCTTGACTGGAAATTGATTCGGGCTTTCGCGCAAGGTACCAAATCTGGCTTATGCTTCGCATGCATATGTTTGAATTTTATTTCTATGGCGTAATGCTCCATATCAAATGGAAATGCTACGCGATTTGAGGATGCAATGATCACTACATGCAAAATGCCGACGCATGCTCGGGCCACCGGGGAAAGAAGGATGTGCCATGTATAATTGGACTTTGCTGGCAAGGACAGGTGAAACCTGATGGTGATTGTTTTTCAAAGGCGAAATCTTTCTAGATACCAATGGGGATTGGATTTTGAATGAAGTTCCAATAGGGATTGGACTTCAGGTTTGAAGGAAACGCCAATAGGGATAGGATTTCAGGTTTTTGAAATATACCAGCAAAGTGGGTTATGGAAGGATGCCGAGCAAGGTTGGGCCATGGATTTTCTGTTTGGTTTTACGAGGCTTCATGAAATGTTATGCTAATGATATGTGATGATGATTATGCCATGATTATGATATGCAACAGGACCACTCCAGCAAAATAAATGCTGAAGAGACGAGGCCAAATCCGCTAGGGATAACAAATTGAACCGTCTTCAAGGTCATAACTGCTCGAGATCCCGACTAAACCTCCATTCTGCAGGAAAGTATGAATAACAAACTTCTGCTGGAGAAACATCCCAGGAATCTTGCTGAAGAAAAGTGCCAATGACAATCGACCTTTGAGTTGCTGGGGAAAGCTAACCACCACCAAAAAAAATGCTTGGGGAGCGATGGTTGATGATATCATGCCTGCTAGGGACCAGATCAGACTTACTCCTCTGTTTGATGCTCGTCCCTTACCCTTACTCCATTGGGGAGATGGGAACAACTTTATCGCAAACTAGTGAAGCATAAACCCAACACTTTGTACCGGAGTATGAACCTTTTGCTGACAATCAATGAACTTCACCAACTTAACTAGGGGAGAGCGAAATTCTGACATCTTGCTGGGGAGTATAACCTTCATAATGCTCTGCCACGAGTGATGAAACTCCAACTATCTCTGCTAGGGAGAGCGACTCTACTGGGGACGTCACGTGTCAGCTATCAACATGAACCCTGTAGATGTGATATGACATTAAGAAAGTGCCCTGATGCAACATAACCTGTAAATGAACATGTCTTCAGGACGTCTCGTGAAGATCCAACATATATTTCCCCCATGGCGTTTGATCAACCGTCCTTCGGAGAGAATAACTTCTTGTGCTCTTAGGGTAACCTGCCCCAGCCTTGTAATGATTTATGCCCCTGAGTGTCTGATCTGTGAAGGAGTTCCTCTAACTGACCTTCGAGAGATTCGTTGAATCTCGACTTGATTGCCCCAGATTAACAACATAGTTGCCCCAGATTAACTGAATCTTGGAATGGATCGCCCGTTTGGTATGACTTGCCCCAGCTCAACGGAGTACTCGGGCACTTTGCACCTTAGATTAATCAATCTTTCCATTGTAGAAACTTTCCTGATGCAAGTACTGACTCACAAGTAAAACAATTTGTCTTGAGAAGATAATTTTGATGCAATGCATATGACAGTTTTGAAATCCAAGTGTGTTCACTGGAAAAATGTTATGACATGTGGTGAACGAATCACTTATTAGAATGTCACATCGATACCAACATGAATGGTAAGAAAGTCCTTTTGGGAGTCAGAACTGACGCGATTTTTACCAAAGTATGCTTTCGAAACAACCCTGCTTCAATTAGGTCTTTCGAAGGTTGTAACGTGGCCTGGTTCACGGTTTAAGAAAGAAAGGATATAAGGCTCAAAGTTTTGTTTTAACCCACCCATTCTCCTTGATGTTCTCCAGTCCTAAGTTCAGCTAACTCGACACATGCATTCACCTTTCAAAAAGGTTAATGAATGGTAAGAGGATGGAAGGAACCCACACGGTTTTCGGAGTGACAGTCACCCCTTCTGTCTTTGGTGTCTGTAGTCACACGACTTGTTCTTTATTCGAGGATTTTTCTTTTGTAATCCTTTTGTTTTTCATTCTTTTGTTTCTGATATCCCTGATTTTGCCTGGACTGATTCTTTTTTTTGAAATTTTTTTTGATTTCGAAGTCCAGCGGGATGCCCTACTTTTGCCTTAGTCACTCGTTTTCAAGTTTTGACTTAGCGGGCTTTCTTTTCTTTTTTTGTTTTGATTCTCCTTTTTTTCTCTTTTTTTTTTGAACTAATCGTGTGACACTGGCTTGTCTTAACTTGTAAAGGGCTGTGACCGTCTCACTCTTCGGTTGGTGAGGGATAACCATGGATGTAATTGATCCTCGAATGGGACACTCCTTTTGAAATTTGAACGCACGGTCAAATTAGCTGACACCTACCCTGCCCCTGGTTAAGATTGAGGGGTTTTTCATTTTCAGAAAGAAACTCCTACTTCTAGGCTCAACGGGATTGACAAGGGATTATCTTCCTTATGTCTCCGGTATTTGAGGAATTGAAACAATGCCTGTACATCATCAGCAGGGTTTTGTCCCAAAAGCATACAATTGGAAGTTCTGCGTCTTTGAATGTCATCATCCTCCCTCGGATCCTGCTTAAACAAATGTTAGATACCAATAAAGAAAAGTATGAGCGAACACGACTGGATTTAATCAAAACATGCATATTCATTTCATTATCATTATTAATCGAAAACAACGAGTTTTACAAATGAGTTTGCACTTTTTAACAGAAAAGAAACTACAAATGCAAAGAAATGACATGATCTAAATGGTCGCCAGCTTCGAGGAACTGGGCTTTCCAAGCTTGATTTGCAAATGAGCTTGCCATCTTCAGAATTGCTCATCAAAACTAGCCTGATACTCATCTGCACAACTGCTCTCAGCGACTTCTTCCATAACCTGGACTGATGAACCCACCTAACTGGATGAAGGAGAAATGTTTATCTGAATACCCTGAGGCGTGAATGAGAACATGTTGGAGTCAAGAAGAGTCTGAACCTTGCTCCTGAGCACCTTACAGTCTTCCGTTGAATGCCCCTGTGCCCCAACATGGTAGTCACAACGGGCGTTGACATCAAAACTTGGTGGATACGGAAAAGGCACTGGCTTCAATTCCTTCGGCACTATAAGTCTACCTCTAATCAAATCTGGCAGCATCTGACTGTATGACATTGGCAAATGAGTGAAATACCTCCCTGGCTTCCTTGGCCTTTGTCGGGCGTGCTGACGCGGCTGACGGTGATATGACCGTTGATTTTGAGGAGGTCTCTGATTTGCAGAAGAATATTGTCCTTGATATGAAGACCCATAAGATTGTTGACTCTGAACAGTTGATATGTCAGAACACTGAGAACGAGGCGGTGAAGATTCCTGAACATAATTGTTTTCTTCCTCGAATTCTTCCTGAGAACTAACAACTGATTCATTTTCATTAGCTTGGAAGTTCGAGACGCCTTGGAGCTTTCCACAATTGAGTAATCTCTCAATACGTTCTCCCACCATCACCAGGTCAGAAAATTTTGCTGCCCCATTGGCAATCATCTTTTCCAAGTACGGCCCTTGCAAGGTGTCCACGAACAAATCAACCAATTCTCTATCCGAAAGTGGCGGTTGAGCACGAGCGGCTAACTCTCTCCATCTCTGAGCATACTCTCGGAATGATTCATTATCTGCCTGAGACAAGTCTTGCAAATGCATCCGGCTGGGAGCCATATCAAGATTATAACTGTACTGCTTCATAAAGGCGTTGGCTAGGTCTGTCCATGATCGGATGCTACCACTTTCTAACTGCATATACCAATACAAAGATGCCCCACTCAGACTGTCCTAAAAGCAGTGAATCATGAGCTTGTCATTGTCGACATGTGAGGTCATTCCTCTGCAGAACATCACCAAATGTAGCCTCGGACAGCTATCTCCTTTGTACTGCTCAAACTTTGGCATTTTAAACTTTGGAGGCATTACCAGGCCGGGCACCAAACACATGCTCGAAGCATTCAAATCAAGAGTATCACGCCTCTCTAGGGCTGTAATCTTCTCGTCCAACACACGGTATCTTTCATCGTCAACAGATCGTGGATCCTTAGGCTTCATCCTCGGAACTACCCCTTGGACATCTGGCATAGAGAAAGCAAAACTCTGATAATCTGTGGCATCAAGAGAAGAAGAATGTCCATCTCGGAAAATGGTCCGCTCGTGTATAGCATGATTCTCAACCGGGATCCACACAGGCTGAGCCTGAGCAACATTGTTCGCCGAAGGTGGAATAACATTCTCATTTCTTTGAATATTGGCCTCTCCCCTTGTCACAGTGGCCACAGCTTCCATAAGTTGGTCCAACTGATGCTTCATCAATTCAACATCGGCCCTAGTCACAAACTGATTCTGCTCCCCTGAGTTCATGATCTTTCCCAAGGTTGATTCAAGTCCAATACAAAAGTCGGGAAATTAAACTGCAGTTCAGATAAAGGATGGATGAGCTCACTGGTCTGGCCTGGAGAAAGGATATGCAAAAATGATGCAAGATGCAAATGTAATGCAATAATATGAATGCAATAAGACATAGGATCAAAGCTTCCATAAATCCTGCATAATCACTGTGCTGTGCTGATGACTGAATAAGCTCATGAGTCTGTTCTGAAGAGAATACCAGAATAACCAGAATAACCAGAATACCGGATGATCAAAATATCAGAATACCAGGCTGATAAGTCCACACTGATAGGAAATCCAGAATACAGGGTATGTTGAAGGTCAAGGTTACCTGCAAACCTGTAAACAACCCGCCCCTCTCACATGTGGGTACTAGGATGTTCAGTATCCCGGGCTCTCAGGTCGAGAAATGATGATACGTTCACCATTTCTGGTTTGGCATCATCATCAATCGAGGAGGCCTCAACTGATTCTCCAAAACGAAAGGTCATCAGCTTCTGGCACTGAGGTCGAGAAGCAATAGTACATTCATCCCTCGGGGTACAGTACTATCGCCAATCGAGGAGTGCCTCCACTGATTCTCTTTCAAAAAGGAAACCCTATGGCAAGTTCCCAACATTGGGGCCTCGGATCGAGAATGTGCAATGGGTTTGCCACAGAATGTGGTCTGCCACTGTCACATCTCGGGAGGAGTGCCGCAACTGAGTCCTCGGGAATGGTCACCAGAGTCGACAGCTCTCTAGATCGACATCCTGGAATACGCAAGATGCGTACGCCATGATGGGTCCCAAGATAGCCTCGTCTAGCTGTGAATTTCGTGATTACCCAACGCACTCCAGACGGCACGTAGGTCCCACTACTCTCCACTCTAATCCTAAGTGTATACTCAAGCCTGTGTACTGGGCTCATCTCTCAGAAATCCCATCCCGCCAAACAGAAAACAGCACAGTCCAACACAACAGTAATAATATGATATGTAAATACTACAATGTTGTAAATATGGTACAAGTAATAAAATACAGTAAACAACAAATACAATACAACAGTAAACACCCAATGAAAGAAAAGCAAACAAGCGCTAGGACTGACTCACTTAGGATGGACCAGCAAGAGGTCAACCTGATCCCCAGCAGAGTCGCCAGCTGTCGCTCCCGGGATTTTCATCCAAGTACAGACGCGAAAGTGGCACCGAAACAGAGTCGCCAGCAATGTGTATTTATCCCAAGAGAGGGAAAGGAAACACCGCATAAACCTGAAGGAAAGGAAAAAATATGGTCTTACGACCAAGAGAAAGGGTAAGGGAGTCGGTTACGCGCAGGGAAGGTATTAGCACCCCCACGCGTCTATCGTATCCGATGGGATCCACGCTTGCTGCTTCAATCAAAGGGTGTAAGAAAAGGATACTGAAAAAGAAACTACTAGCTGGAGAACTGGAACAGGATAAGAGAGAAAGAGAAACAAATGTAGGGAAAATAAAAGAAGTGCTCGCATGGGCCCTACCCCACTGCCTACGTATCTCATCGGGAGCATGAGAATCAGAGCGACGTAGTTCCCCTCAATAGGGATGGATTGTTTGTGTTTTTCAAGGAACGGCTGACGTTCTAGCTCAGGTGTTGCAGACTCACTGGTCCGAGGGCATTACCATCTTGCAAGAGAACGAGTAGAAGCGCGTTCGTACGCTGAGAATGAATGAGGTGAGAAAAGAATTCCCGAAGGAAAGATGTCATTGTTTGTTTTTGTCTTTTAGAAGTTTTTTCATTTGTTTGCATATGATAGTGTATCTAAATCTTAATCATTGGAATGTGTACATTCTCACATTCCAAGACGGAATGGATAAGAAAGCACACTAAGAGTGAAGAAGACCCCCACACTTAGTTCCAATTGTCAAGGTTCAAACACACTAGCATACTTGTATTTATTAAGTGTTTTTGTTGATTAAGAAATGAAGAAGTGTTTTTTATTATTTGTATTTTCAACAAGTATTGCATTTAAGTCCCTCATACAAGATCAAATGTTTAACACATTGACCCAAGATGGGTTATATGCTATACATTCTAAGATTATAAGAGAAGACCCCTTATAATCTTTTCTTTATATGAAAGGCCTAAATGCAATAAATGCTTACCTTTATTAAGTATTTTGAATTTTTCTTTTGAGATGAGAAGAGAGACTCAAGAGAGGAGAAAAAGGTAAAATCTATGTACTAAGACTCAATCCTAGTTGATTAGTCAAGGGATTGATCCTAATGGTTTGTGAGGTTGCAAAACCTAAAGTCTAAAGAAGGAAGAAAAGACTCAAAGTGTAAGAGAAAACGGAAGTTAGTTGTTAGTGTGCTCGCCAAGGATAGGGATCCTCGTGCCTACGTATCCTCATTAGGGAATGAGGAATCAGAGCATCCGCAGTTCACGCTACTACGGGTGGACGGGAAACGGTCTCGATCGCATAGGTGCGAGAGAAAAGGTGAAACTTACGAAGGTAACACAGATAGTCTAAAGGGGGAAACTGAACCTACAAGTCAGCATGCAATGATGGTCCTAAGGTCAGGATCAGAAGGGAAGTCTACCTAATGTTGTCATGCATGGATTGCTATCCTAATGTCTCTCCTACCTCCGACTTAATCCAAAATTAAGTGGAGCGAGGAACCCTAAGGGATCATGTCATCAGACAAGTAAACACAGGATAAATCAATCACAAAATGAACTAAAAGCAATGAAAGAGTAAACAGTGTCAATAAGCAGTCAGGTCAAACAATCAAAGTAAAAAAAGGGAAGATGTGAATCAGATCACATAAGCATCAACATTGGTCAATGCGAGCTAAAGACAAGGTGTGGGGGTTGGTTACGAACCCTTCTTCCACTTGACGGACTCGATAACAGGAACAGGTGATGTTCAAAGCTTCAATCATGTAATGAGAGCTAAGAACGACTCAACTAGAATAACGGGGGTCGATTGCGAACCCTATCTTCCGTCGATTGCCTCTTTAGAGGTCTTCAGCACAACAGAAAAAATGCGGAATTAGTAAAAGAGAAGAGAAGCAATACCGAACGGATATCAATCTGTAGCAACGTAAACAAAGTATTAGCAAACCGGCAAACTTCTAGTAACCTAACATAAATGGGCAAAAGTGTTAGAAAGTGAAACGAATCCGTGAAAGGCATGGAACCAAATGCTCTTAAAACAATAAAACAAGGCCATAAGCCATAAGCAGCAGCAACAACAGCGCTCCAACACCTGCATAGCTGTAAAAACTAGCATCAAGTAAAAACTGTTTATAACAGCTACTATTTCCAGAACAGAATGGGTGTATATGCAGCAAGCCAGAATAGCAACATTTTACAGCACACTTTGTCCATTACAGCAGTGTATGTTGCAGCACCTCCTACCTTTAAACAACTTATCAAGTCAAAGGTGAAACACTACAAAATCAACTCAAAAGATTACTCAAAGTTTAAATGGAAATAACCAAAGTGAACAACTAAGATCAAAAGGAAATGTCAATAAGAAGTGATTGAAATCAATACTAAAATGTAAACAATCAATTAGCCAAAAATCAATGCAAAACATATTAAGGACTATTAACCAAGTCATCAAATGAAACTATTATGAAAATTAGTCAAAGTTAGCATTAAACTCTAAGTATATTCTATGTTAGAACAAAATCAAACCAAACTATGTTGATGACCGATTAGTTCTAAGTTCTAATTATAAAACTAATTAGTGGACAATTAGTGCAATTAGGCTAAACACAATTAATGCGATTAAGCAAAAATCAATTAATCAAAAAATCATTAGCAAAATATAAACCTAAATCTAATTACCAAAACTAAGGTCTAAAGTCAATATCTAAATCGAATTGAAATTGGTGTCTAAACAAAAAGTTAATTGAAATAATCTAAAATTAGTTCCTAATATCCTATTCTAATAGAGGTTAGAAATTAATCTAAAAAGATCTAATCCTAAAGAATTAAGACTATTCTAAAATTAAAACCTAATTCTAAAACTAATATTAATATTTCAAAGAAAATCTAATGCTAAGAATCTAATTCTAATCCTAAAATTAATTCACAGTTAACATGTGATTAAGGCACAATTAATTAACCTAATCATTAATCAAAAGTGACAACGGTTTTAGGAGGGGGTACGAGTTGATTGTGGGAGTGTGGATAAGAATTTCATGGAGTGTGTGAGCAAAGCAATGGACCTTACTGAACCCGGTCCATCACATTTCAATTTAACCTAAAAAAAAACCTAAGGTAACACACACGCATTCTTCTCTTCTTCTGCTCACTCCGCCGTTTCCTTCTCTTTGCTCACAAGTTCCGCCGGCGTCTCCCTCCGTTTCAACTCGCCTTGCCGCGATAACCTTCATATTCCTCTTCACCATTCCAAACAGTGGCGACGCCTCCTTCAATTTCTTCGATTCAACTTTCTCCATCGAATCTCCTCTCCACTTTATCCGCAACAAAACGATCGACATCCACGATCAAGCTTCGCTTCTCGCGAAGAAACACACACCACACTCTAAGCTGTTCAACGAATCAGCGAAGAATCACCTACTACCTCAAGGATTCACAGTTCAGAGTGTACTTACGTGTCGATGACGATGAATACGCAATGTTTCAGGTACGGATTCTAACGCTCATCGCTAATCTTTGAGCGTGTTTGCTTTCTTTGTGATTCTCGTGCTTCCTCTTCAATCTTCGGCGATTCTAAAACTGTTGTTGTAGTTCCGATCTTGCAGTTGTTGATGATGAACTCGTTTTGCAAAGTTCTTGAAATGATACGCGAGTTCGTATTAAATCGCTAATGCTGCTTCTGAATCGTTGCTGTTGTGAAATTGAAACAGGTTTGTGAAGAGTGAAGTTGATTAAAGATGACGATGAAGATTGTTGCGGATTGTTGTGAGATTGGAGGAGCGATTACGAAATTCTGTTGATGTTTTGCAGGTTATGGTGATGAACGTTGAAGGTGAATATTGAAGATGGTGGATTGAAGAAGAAGATTGAAGAAGAAGATTGAAGACAGTGAATTGAAGAAGAAGTTTGCAATGATGAACACTCAGGTACAAAAGTCGTTGCGACTCGATCGTCTTCTTCTTCCGTTTTCCGCTTTCCGCTTGTTTTGTTGTTGCAGTGGATCTTGCGGGTGAGTGATTTTTCGGTAGTGGTGAATTATGGAATTGAGCTGGTATTGAAGAATTGATGTACGTGAATTGTGTTGCAGGAGCTTGGATTGAGAATTGGTGATGGCGGTTTCCAAATTGGTGATGAAGAAGGTTGCAGAGAATTGAAGGTTGAAGATGAATCAAGGAGAAGAGAAGAAGAAGCCAGAGAGTGAATGAAGAGATTGAAGATGAATAAAGTTTGTTAGGGATTGGAGATTTCTGTTAGAAGTTTGTTAGCAAACTGTTATTTCTGTTGGGAGAAATTGGTTTTTGTTTGGGTTAGGAATTTTCTGGTGTAAATGGTTAGTAGTTGGTTAAGCTTTTCTGGTTTTTTCTTTGGTTATCAATTTTCTTGCTATAGACTTTATTTTGAACTGATGCTGTTTTTTCCAATAAAAATCGTGACGAAGTTCTGATGCCAATTTATTCTCCTTCCCTGGGTTATATTACCGCTATTTAGGGACTGCTGCAAGATGGTTAAAAGTCTGATTTGCTTAACTGTACAGAATGCAGTGTTATTCAACGAGGTCCCATGACGGTTTGCGCCAATTTCTTTTGTATTGACTAGTGGCCTTTTGGAGATAGTACAATACATAGGCCAAAGTATCCATTCGAAACTGCTAGTTGGTAACATGTATTCCCATTGCTTGTTCTCCCATTGCAGACTAGTACGCATTACGAGGGGACTGATTACGATCAGGAAATGGTATGATGGAAGCACATATACCCAAAATCAGGGATGGATGGGTTTCACAGTGAGTACAAGTATCAGAATATGCCTCGTCCGAATTGAGCCTTGCTTGGTGATTCATACGTGTCAAAGGACTTCAAGTATATCTTCCAAGTGAACTCTTGTCAAAATTTATTATGTCAACCACATTCTCCCTTAACACATGCTTAAGAAGTTAACTGAATAAAAAAGATACAACATGATTGTTGAATTCAATTAAGATATGGAAAGGTTAATTGACTAAAAAATGGATTTATGATTTTGGTTGTTGGAAAATATGGATATGGATTTGAGAAGTGGATAAATGTGGATATGGTTTGAAGAATGGATAAAGGATGAATGTTGGATTGAATATGGTAAAATGGGTTTAGAAAAATGATTAAAGAAATGGTTTATGATGTGGATATTAAAATGGATAAAAATGGTTTTATGTAAGGAAATGGACTAAAATGGATATTTGGATAAAAATTGGATTTGAAAATGGGTTGCAATGGATAGAGAAAAATAATGAGTTTGGATATGAGTTAAAAATGGCTTGTATCTCAATTTCCAAATTGCCCACACAATTGATCTTGACATGTCCAATTCCCCTCAAATTCCCAATCACGCCAAACTTCTTTCCTCAATGAATTCCAAAATATCAATCAGTAAGCTCACCAGATTGTGACCCAGTACTCCTCAAGTCAATCCACAAATGCCTCGTCTGATAACCATTGATTCAAATAACCTCTGTAATCCCATGTCTTAGGAGACCAATGCGCATGAATGATTATGAGGTATGACCTAAATGAAAAATGCAGATGATTGCGAAACAAAAGCCAGAAAAAGTTCAAAAAAAGGCGGGGCAAATTTTGGGATGCTACAGCTGCCCCTATTCAATCGACTTGGACCTGAAAGGATGATAGCAACTGCTTTCAGACATTCAAGGTACAAGGTGATTGAATACAAAAAGAACCGCAAAATTTGCACTCTGTGGAGAAACAATAATACTGGAGCCCAGTCGTACCTAGCAGAGGAATCTGACGGAAAGACAACATACCCAGAGATCCACATCGTCAAAGGGGTTTGACGGAAAGAAGAATGAAACCCGACTGAAAGGACACGTCGTCATAGGGATGACGGTAAGAAGACTCAACTGAAGGAAACACGTTGTCATAGGGATGACAGAAAGAAGACTCGACTGAAGGAACACATTGTCATAGGGATGACAGAAAGAAGATGAGACCCAAGAAACACCTCGTCGAAGGGTTGACGGGAAGAAATTCCACCGTAGAATCACATTGTCATGGGGATGACAGGAAGAAAAACCTGACTGAAGATAACCCACTGTCATAGGGATGACAGGGACAAAATTCCACCGTAGGAACACATCGTCATAGGGATGACGGAAAGAAAACTCGATCAAAGGAAACACATTGTCATAGGGATGACAGGAAGAATACCTGACCGAGGAAACACATCGTCATAGGGATGACGGAAAGAATACTTGACCGAGGACAACACATCGTCATAGGGATGACGGAAAGATAATTTGACCGAAAGAGACACATCGTCATAGGGACGACGGAAATAAAATTCCACCGTAGGAACACATCGTCATGGGGATGACGGAAAGAAAATTCCACCGTAGGCAACACATCGTCATGGGGATGACGGAAAGAAGACTCGACCAAAGGCAACACATTGTCATAGGGATGACAGAAAGACGACTTGACCGAAAGAGACACATCGTCATGGGGATGACGGAAAGAAAATTCCACCGTAGGCAACACATCGTCATGGGGATGACGGAAAGAAGACTCGACCAAAGGCAACACATTGTCATAGGGATGACAGAAAGACGACTTGACCGAAAGAGACACATCGTCATAGGGATGACGGAAAGAAGCTGAAAACATCCGAAGGTACGAAACCTGAGCTCGGAACACATCGTCAAAGGGTTGACGGAAATAAACTGAAAACATCCGAAGGTACGAAACATGAGCTCGGAACACATCGTCAAAGGGTAGACGGGAAGAAACTGAAAACATCCGAAGGTACGAAACCTGAGCTCGGACCACATCGTCAAAGGGTTGACGGGAAGAAACTTGCTTTGAAACTTCATCATCAAAGGGTTGATGGACAAAGACTGATTGAGGGTAAGATCGACGTATGATCTACGACCCAAAAGAAAGGCAAGCAGAGGGGTTGATTGTAATGTCTGCTGGGGATATGTCACCGTCTTGACTGGAAATTGATTCGGGCTTTCGCGCAAGGTACCAAATCTGGCTTATGCTTCGCATGCATATGTTTGAATTTTATTTCTATGGCGTAATGCTCCATATCAAATGGAAATGCTACGCGATTTGAGGATGCAATGATCACTACATGCAAAATGCCGACGCATGCTCGGGCCACCGGGGAAAGAAGGATGTGCCAAGTATAATTGGACTTTGCTGGCAAGGACAGGTGAAACCTGATGGTGATTGTTTTTCAAAGGCAAAATCTTTCTGGATACCAATGGGGATTGGATTTTGAATGAAGTGCCAATAGGGATTGGACTTCAGGTTTGAAGGAAATGCCAATAGGGATAGGATTTCAGGTTTTTGAAATATACCAGCAAAGTGGGTTATGGAAGGATGCCGAGCAAGGTTGGGCCATGGATTTTCTGTTTGGTTTTACGAGGCTTCATGAAATGTTATGCTGATGATATGTGATGATGATTATGCCATGATTATGATATGCAACAGGACCACTCCAGCAAAATAAATGCTGAAGAGACGAGGCCAAATCCGCTGGGGATAACAAATTGAACCGTCTTCAAGGTCATAACTGCTCGAGATCCCGACTAAACCTCCATTCTGCAGGAAAGTATGAATAACAAACTTCTGCTGGAGAAACATCCCAGGAATCTTGCTGAAGAAAAGTGCCAATGACAATTGACCTTTGAGTTGCTGGGGAAAGCTAACCACCACCAAAAAAAATGCTTGGGGAGCGATGGTTGATGATATCATGCCTGCTAGGGACCAGATCAGACTTACTCCTCTATTTGATGCTCGTCCCAAACAAGAACCAAATGAACTCATGAAAATTATGCAAGCATGGTATTTGAATGCCTAAGTCAGAAGTAAATCATACATCAAGATAGCATGTCAAAATTCAAGGCAAAAGGACTTTAAACAATGCAATTAGGTCAAGTTGAAACATCATGCAATAGTGGTGCAAAGACAAGCATCAAAACATGTCATAAAATGACCTAAAAAAATCAAATAAAAATCATCTAACATGCTTCAATATATTAGTGAATCAATGCAAAAAGAATCAGGTCAAAAAAATTTGTAATGAGCAAGAACAAAATTCTACAAATTCATGTATCATATTTGGAATGCATATAAATGGAAATTCAAAGAAAAATATGAAACAGGGGTAAAAATGTAATAAAATCATGAAATAAAAATATTAAAAATTTCCTAAATGTCTTGGTAACATTCATGAATTTTTGAAGAATTTTATGATGTTGTTTTGTAATTTTAAATATTAAGAATGAAACGTGTGTGAGATGAAGAAAATAAGAAGAAATAGAAAACAAGTAGGGGTGCATGCATAATAAACTATCAGTTCAAAATTGCTTGGGCTTTGAAATGCACGGTGTAAATAGAAATTTAGTCCAGTCCAAGTCTGCGCAATCCATACCAACAATGGTGCACACTCAGTCAAAATAAAGTCAAACAATACACACCATTGGATCAAGTCCAGTCAACACAACAGTCAAAGTAATCAAATCCAATGCACACGCGTGAAGGCACACACTCATTACCATGCACTGCACCACATATTGTTTAAATGAAATCAGAATGGAGCACATGATATGCACGCTTATTTTAATGTGCTGGTAACAATTAAAACATGAGTAAAACCCTAGCAATTCAGACCACCGGCCGAAGAGGACCTCTGGTCATCTTCTCCGGCCAACCTCCGTTGACAAAAATTTTCAGGCAAGCACAAATGAACAAAATATACATCATTGGAAAGCTGAAGTGATGAGGAGCATGAATCCAGTGATAAAATGCACAAAAGGTTCATGAAATAAGAGAATCGAACAGAAGAAGTTTTGCCCTAACTTTTCAACTATGCCTCTAAAGGCCTATCAACTAGCCAGACAAGTTCTTGAGCTTATAAGAAGCTTCAAGAACCTGATAACATCTTCAAAGCATGTCTATAATGGCTGAAATTCGTACCTGAAGATTTGTGACCTTGAGATATTCTTCAGAAAACCAGAGATTCCAAGCTGATTTTGATTCACTCTTGGCCAAATAAAGGCTTAGATGAAGTAGTTGATGATGATTCAGTGGAAAGAAATTGAAATCAAGCTTCAAAAACCAGTTGCAATGTTGAGAGATTGAGAGAGAAGAAGAGAGAGTTTTGGAGAGAAACTGAACAAAATGAAGTTCAAAACCAGTTGCAATGGTGAGAGATTGAGAGAGAAGAAGAGAGAGGTTCTAAAGTGAATGTGGAAAATGAGTGTTCCCAATGAATTTTTAGAGTGAGGTTTCTATTTATAAGTTGGCTTAACTATGGTTAACATGAGTTAGTTAACTGAGTCATGATGGTTTAGGTGAGTCCATCCTAACTAACTGAGCCAAGTTAGTTAGGGGACGAGTTAGCAATGGCTGTGATATGGTGATGGTGACTTATGGTGAGCTATGGTGGAGATGAGAGTGAAGCCAACTCATATATGCTGCAGCAAGCAAACTTGTTCTACATGTTTTCAATCCTTCCATTTCTATGTATAATGAGCATGAGTTGCACGTGCCAGCAAGGAATTGTTGGTTTTAAAATGGTAAAGTGTGATGATGTGTGGAATATGTGTATACACTTTGAAATAGCAACAGCAACAACATTCATTTTTCTGCTTTTTTATGACAGTTTGGAACCAATGCAAACATGGTGGTTTGGTGATGATTTTCTCTCTAATCAATGGATGGTTTGATGAGTTTTTGGAATCATTGGAAAGAGGGGATATGGGAGGACATGTTTGGTATGAGAATTGAGTTGAAATGATGCCTCAAACATGCTTAAAAATGACTATGAACTCAAGGATACAAAGCTGGTTGGTGGGCGTGCAAAAGTAAGTCGTAACCCAACAATGTGGTGCATAGAATTTCAGTGTGATCACCCTATCTTGAGACCAATATTTCTCCCTCATAGCTTAACCAAATAAAATTTTGTCCAACATGAACATTGAAGAGGGCATTGCAAGGAACACTTTTGATGTTGACAAGTGTTTCAAATGAAGCCTCTAACCATGAGAAAAATGGGTGAACATTTGGCACACCACCTGTTTGTAGAAATGACTGCGCGTGGGCCTAGGAATCCTTGGTCATGACCTGATTTTGGACCTACTTTGCTCAAACTTTGATCAATCATATCTCACTCAATTTTTATCCAATGGAGATGTTCTACACATGGATTTGAAGCTTGAAACAAGATCTTTTGTTGTGGCTGAGTGGAATTTTCATTTGATGTCTCAATTTTGAATGGCCTTGGTTCAAAGTCTAGTGCAAAATAGCCAAAACTTTCCTTATTTAGAAACCCTACTTCTTCCAAAAATGGCAACTTTTCAAATCTTGATTTTTCATGATCCTTTTGGAGTTTCTTGATCAAATTTTGTACATTGGTCACATATAACATGAATTTCATGAATTTGGCCTCAAAAAGTCAAGAGTTGACTTTTTTCCTCTGATTATTTGACTTAGCCCCAATTTTCCTGATTTTTTATCTTTCTTCCAATTGAACCACTTCTAAAACCAATTGAGAGGCAATTTTCCACACTCATACACTTAAGGACATGTAGAATACCATGACATCAAGTTTTGTCCAAAAAATCAAAGATGACTGATTTTAGGTCAAACCCTAATTTTGGCCCCTTCTGGTTAGGAGGAAATTGCACATCTTCCAAATCCAAACTCCTCTGAGTATGTTGTGTATCCTCTTAAAGGATGATGAGATATGCCACTTGAGGGTGACTTTGAACCAATAAGCTATCTCTTTTGAGGGTTTTTCTTCAGTTTTTTGGACCTCTTGCATAGTGAAGGATGTAATGTTTCAATCTCCTATTGAATCTCACTTTCTTGAGGTTTTGGATGATCAATTGAGATAGTATGAGACATGAAAGACCTCTTGGCTTGCCTTGAGACAACTTGTTTGACCTTTTGTGCCTTGAATGATTCCTTGATTGTCCACCCTTCACCTGATCACATGCCTTGATGGTAAGAGGGATGCTATGCTTCATTTTTCTATGTTAAAGATGCAATGCAAGGCTAATGAGATGGATATGATATGATATATGGTAATGCTATGCTATGATGACAAAAAAGAGAGTAAATTTTGGGGTATTACACCTTCTTTCCCAGAATTTTGTCTTCGGGATGTATTAGAGAACTTCTGGATTGTCTTTTCTGGATGGATTCTTCAGAATTAGAGTTTCCTTCTATTGTGTTCGACTGTTCTTCTGATGATCTGGTTTCAGTGCCTGTAATTTGAACTTCTATTTCTGCAAGAGATTCATCATGCTTTGGCTTTTGAAGGCCAAGCTTATCATCAAATCTGACACAAATGGATTCTACCACATTTCGTGTTTTTGTGTTATATACTCTGTATCCTTTTGAACGTTCAGAGTATCCTAACATGAAACATTTTTGTGCCTTAGAATCAAACTTGTTCAGAGGATCATTAGTGTTTAAGATAAATCATGTGCATCCAAATGGATGAAAGTATGAAATGTTGGGCTTTCTCTTCTTCCACAATTCATATGGAGTCTTTTCCAGAATAGGTCTTATAGAGATTCTATTCTGAATGTAACACGCTATATTAACTGCTTCTGCCCAGAAGGGTTTAGCCATGTTAGTCTCATTGATCATGGTTCTGGCCATTTCTTGTAGAGTTATGTTCTTGCGCTCCACAACTCCATTTTGTTGTGGAGTTCTAGGACAAGAGAAATCATGAGAAATGCCATTTTCATTAAAAAAAGTTTCTAAATTTTTGTTTTCAAATTCCCCACCATGATCACTTCTGACTTTTACAATTCTAAACTCTTTTACATTCTGAATTTGGTTGCAGAAAGTAGAGAATACAGAGAGTGACTCGTCCTTGTGTTTTAAGAACTTTACCCATGTCCATCTGCTATAGTCATCTACGATCACTAATCCATACTTCTTGCCACTGATGGATGCAGTTTTCACTGGTCCAAACAGATCTATATGTAGAAGTTCTAATGGTCTGGAGGTAGAAACAACATTTTTTGGTTTAAAAGAGGGTTTGGAAAACTTGCCTTTTTGACATGCTTCACACAGAACATCTGAGCTGAACTTCAGGTTAGGAAGTCCTCTGACCAGATTCAGTTTGTTAATCTGAGATATTCTTCTCATACTAACATACCCCAATCTTCTGTGCCAGACCTATTGCTCGTCGTCAGCAGACAAAAGACATTTTACATTCTGACTTTTTAGTTCAGAAAGTTTTATTTTATAAATGTTGTTCTTTCTCTTTCCATTAAAGAGGATTGTTCCATCTTTCTGACTAACTGCCTTGCAGGACTTTTGATTGAAGATTATATCATAACCGTTATCACTTAATTGACTTATGGATAACAAGTTATGCATTAATCCTTCTACTAATAAAACATTAGATATAGAGGGTAGAGTACTGTTACCTATGGTTCCTGAGCCAATGATTTTACCTTTCTGATTGCCTCCGAAACCTACATACCCTCCAACTTTAAGTTCTAGACTTTGGAACATATGCTTTCTTCCCGTCATGTGTCGCGAGCATCCAGAGTCCAGGTACCATGATTGGTGTTTCAATCTTGCTGTTAAAGACATCTGCAACATATAGGATTTTATCCTTAGGTACCCATATTTCTTTGGGACCTTATTTGTTAGTGGTCACAGAATTCTGATTGAGTTTTGGTTTCTCAATAGAATTTAAAGAGTATCAGAGTTTCTGGCTTAATGCAACTTTGGTGCTGAAGCGTGAGACATCCTTCATCAGAACTTCGCTTGATTAGTACTTAGCTAGTTTAGAGCTTGATACTTCCATATTAGAGCTTCGCATTATTAGAACTTCGCTTTGATTAGATCTTGTGATACTTCTATATCAGAGCTTCGCATTGACTAGAACTTCGCTTTGACTAGAACTTGTGATACTTCTATATCAAAACTTCTTTACATTAGAACTTCCCTACATATCATAAAAAATGAATTAAGGAGCATCAAGTTCTAAATAATATAGTGCTTGTTATCATCAAAACTATTTGGAGTGTAGAATCAATTCTTGTTCTAACAAAAAAGTGGTGTATTTACAAAGGGGGTTGGGTCTTACACTCTATTAGAGGCCCAAAAAAGGTTTTGTACCAGTGATGGGGCTTACAGCTCAAGGAGAGGCCCAAGGTTTTGATTTTTGAAATGGCGATCTCGCCGAGATTTTCTTTTAACTCTGAGGGACTTATACAATATCTGAGGCCTAAAAAGGTTTTGGTTAAAAGGGGGTTGGGTCTTACACTCTATTAGAGGCCCAAAGAGGTTTATTTTTGTACAAAAGAAGGGGCTTACAACTCAAGGAGAGGCCCATGGGTTTTTTGTTAAACAGGCAACGATCGCGCCGAACTTTTTGATGGTTTCGGGACTTATACAATACACTGAGGCCCAAATCATTTTGGTTTTCAAAAAGGGTTGGGTCTTACACTCTACTAGAGGCCCAAAGTGTTTGAAAAGATTTGTGAGGGTGAAAATCAAAGAAACCCTAATTTGGTTTTCCTTTAAAAGTAAATATTTAAAGAAAATCAATAAAATGATAAAAATACCAAATAAGTTTGAATAAACCACTTGTGATTTTTGTTTAAGGTTTGAAAAATAAGGTTTTAATCACAAGATGAATTAAAACTCATTTGGTTTTGATTTTCAAAGTAAATATTCACTTTTAAATGTTTAAAAACAATTAAAAATGAATTTATTCACAAAAATACTAATTATATTAAATAACTAATATAAATTTAATTTTTTTGTGGAAAAAAATATTTCATTATTTTTGTATTTTTTGCAAAAAGAACCAATCAAAAATAATTAAAATTGAGGGAGTTATTAATTTTCCAAATCATTAATAAAATAATATGAAGGGGGATTCGAACCCCAGACCTCTCGCTTGCCAATACACACAAACCAGCTGATCAACCACTGGGGCGCAATGCCAATTCATTAATAACATGGAAAGGGAAAAATATAAGGCAAACTTGGTTGGTTTCTCAAGCATGGCGCCATGGCCATCTTCAACCTCAAGCTCAGATGCGTGAAGCCCTCTAACTCACTCATTTCTCAACCATTTGACATGATTCAAACACCAAACTCATGCTTTTTTTCACAAGGATCATCATGGCAATATTTGATTTCATTTGTTTTCAGTGTACAGCAAGTTATATCAACATGACCGTATGAACCCTAATTTTGCAAAAGCAATCGTGCAGACAGGTTGCTGAGTGCTATGATAAAATATTTTGAGGGGAAATACTCAACATATGATGGCAAGCAATTGGCAAAAGTATCATTCGAGGAAATATGCATGGATCATGAAGATGTAGTTTTAGGCTTACCTTGATGCAAGCTGAAATGTGATCTCTGCACAAACTGTGTTCCAGATGTGATTTAATGATCCCTACAGCTTCAATGGATGTTATGGAGTGTGTTGCAAGCTTTGGAACACTTTGAAAACCTTTGGATCAAGTTGGAGGACTCCAGCTGCATAATTGAGGCATAATGGCTTGGTTGAAGAGTGATTTTGAGCTAGAGGTGTTACAGTTGGTGTTTAAGTGTTTGGACACCTCAAATACATCATATGTGATGTGTTTGAGCAATTGGAATGGATTTCTTAAGGGTGCAACTCAAAACCCGATGGTGGTTGCTCAAAAACAAAGAAAATTGGTACTTAAGAGAGAATGAGAGAAAGTAGTGTTGTAAATTGTTTTGGTGTGATTTGAATGATCAATTGGAACCTCTATTTATAGGTGATCAATTCTTGTCTTTGAGGAATAGTTAATGGCTGCTGGATTAGATCACATTCAATGGCTTTGGCTTGGTGGCATTTCTTCTCATGCAAGGCAACCTAGCCCCTCCCAAAAGCAGGGCTATGTCTTGACCAAATCCACATTCTTCAGATGTTTTTATTGTTGTTTAATCAGAGAACATGACTGAGTAGAGTGGCTTTGTTGAAAGTGCCCTATTTCACATAAATACCTTTGAATTCAAGGCATATATACCAAAATACATTAATCTCAAGTTGGAAGATCCCTTGGCTTTTGGACTCAACCCTATCAGTTGGATCAGTTGGCTTATGATCAGATTGAATGCATGTGGCATAGTGATCCTTACTTTTGACTCAGAAATCGTGGATGGCAAGAAAACTCATAAACTGATTTTTCATGGCAACCTTGACATGGTGTGTTGTAGCAGCCATAACTCTTGGCTCAAGTGGAGTGGTTTCATGCCAATGAGTTGCTTGGATTATAGGCAATATGTACAGCAACTTTGATGTTTACACCTTGAATTAATTTAGCTTGGAACTGCGTGAAGAAATCCCACAAGTTTTGGTGTTTCCAACAAAATCTGTCATGGACAGAATTTTTTCTAAGTGTTGGAAAAGTTGTACTTTCATGTTTTTAGTGATTTTGATCCAACCATAACTTGAAATCCATGAGGAATTGGAATTAGTTGTGTTTGAAGCTTTTGTAGAGTGCCATGAGAGCTACAAATCCATCTTTGGATCAGCCAAAATGGTTGCTTGGATCTCAAGTTATGATCCTTGGAAGTTGGTACCCTAGCCACTTTATTTCATGACTTATAAAAAATTCTAAGTTTTTATGGTTACCCCTTTTTCAAGTTATCTCACTTTCTTTGGTTTTTCTTGATGAATGTTGATTCAAATCACACATTAACATCATTTTAGGGTTAAGGAACCATAATTTACAAAAAAAATCAAAAAGTCAAACTTTGACTTTTTGGCACAGTTGACTTTATATCAGATGAATTCCAAACTGTGCGATCCTCTATGAAATCAAGTCCTTGACCTAAATCAAACTTGATGGATTGATTTCATATGTGTTATAGGGTGTATTTAATCATGTCCCAAGGTTTGGGAGCATGCCTGGGTCAAAAGTCAAAGGTATAGTTGACTTTTTCCTCAAAACCCTAATTCTCCTTCTCATAAATTTGAAACTTGTTGATCAAGCTTCTTAGACCAATCCATTGTTGTAAATGGATCAATATTGTTTATTAGAGACCCTCAAATGCTCTCTTGAGGTCTTGGCTCATGATTTGTCCCAAAAGTCAACTTAGGGGTGAATTAGGTCAAGAAACCCTAATTCCTGATTTTTGGTGAATGTATCCCCTGAGGCTAAATTGACTTGATGATTAGGTCCATGAGGTTCCATGGAGCATATTAGGATATGCTTTGAAGTATTGGCTTATGCCCAGAAGAAAATTTCCATCTGGAGGCCCTGGTCGACCAAAACCCTAATTTGGTGACACTAGCAATCTTGAGGCTTGATCCACCTAGAATGCTGCAGCATTGTTCTTGATTTTTGATGTGGGAGTCCTATTGATACTTTGTGGATGTTTGAGAGGTTAGACAAGTTGAATATCATGTCATTCCTTGATTGATCCTTTGTCTAAGGCTCAGAGAGGGCTTGAAACCCTAATCTTTGATAGTAGTGAATGCTCACCCATCTTTGGGGAGACTGATGAAGTATGATGGTTTACCCATATTGTGATGATGATTTGCCCAATGATGGGAAATCTTAGTGGTCAAAATTTGGGGTATGACAGGATGTACTTACATGCCTCATCAATCTCCTCAAAGAGGATTGAGCATTCACTACAATCAAGAATTAGGGTTTCAAGCCCTCTCAGAGCACTTAGACAAACGATCAATCAAGAAATGACATGATCTTCAACTTGTCTAGCCTCTCAAACACCAACAACGGATCAAGAGGACTCCCACATCAAGAATCAGGCACAAGGTTGCTGCATTCCAGGTGGATCAAGTCTCAAGATCGTAGTGTCACCAGATTAGGGTTTTGGTCGACTAGGGCCTCCAGATGGAAATTTTCATCTGGGCATGAGCCAATGCTTCAAAACACAACCCAAGATGACCTCGTGGATCCAATCATCATGTCATTTTAACCTCAAGGGATGCATTTATCCAAAAATCAGGAATTAGGGTTTCTTGACCTAATTCACCCCTAAGTTGACTTTTGGGACAAAACATGAGCCAAGACCTCAAGACAAGATTCGAGGGTCTCCAATACACTACATTGATCCATTTGCAACAATGGATTGATCCAAGAAGCTTGATTCACAAGTTTCATCTGGACCACAATTACCGTTTTGAAGGAAAAGTCAACTGTACCTTTGACTTTTGACCAAAACATGCCCCTAAACCTTGGTACATGATTCAATACACCCTATATCACCTATGGAGTCCATCCATTAGATTTGATTTAGGTCAAGGACTTTATTTCACAAAGGATCACACAGTTTAAATTTCATCTAAAGGAAAAGTCAACTGTACAAAAAATCAAAGTTTGACTTTTTGATTTTTTGGTCAACCAAGGTTCCTTGACCCTAAAACAATGTTAATATGTGATTTGAATCATCATTCATCAAGAAAAACCAAAGAAAATGAGTTAACTTGTAAAAGGGGTAACCATAAAAAACTTAGAATTTTTCTAAGTTATGGAACAAAGTGGCAAGGGTACCAACTTCCAAGGATCATAACTTGAGATCCAAGCAACCATTTTGGATGGTCCAAAGCTGGATTTGTAGCTCTCATTGCATACTTTAAAAGTGTCAACTACATCTCATTCCAATTCCTCATGGATTTTTAGTTAGAGAGTGATCAAAATGGCTAAAAACATGAAAATCACATTTTTCCAACACTTAATGAAATTTTCACTAAGTCAAAATCTGCCTTACTTTTTCCAAAATGTAGGGGCATTTTTCACCTTGATCCAAGTCAAACCAGGTCTAGGGGTGAACATCAAAGTTGAAGTATGCCATGAGGGCTTTCCAACAAGTACCAGATCATCTCCAAATTCAATTTGAGCAAGGAGATACAGCCCTTGAAACATGGCATCCTGAACTGGTTTTTACAAGGCAGAATTTGTGTATTTTGCTCGATTTGTCGAAATATGATAAATCCAAACCTTGTCATCATTTTGGACACAACTGAGGATCAAATCTAAGGGGGATGATCTGATCTCCAAGCCTCAAAAGTACAAGAATCTACAAGTAGCATGCCAAACCTAAAAGAGCTAAAAAGTGTCAAGACTCCAATTTTGTTTCCAAGCATTCAATGGATGCACCAAGGTGGCATGAACTGAGCCTATTCCAACAGAATTCAGTCCAAGTTTATCTCTGAACCAAAGCTACAAAGCCTGTGCTCTAATCTCAAGTTAATGGCTAGAGGAGACTTGAGATTCCTTTTGCATAACATTGGCCAAAGGCCTGCTGCAGGCCCCATTCACTATTGATGCCAAAACAAACTTGACACACTATAAATAGACATTAATTGTTATCAGTTTGAGTACACCAAAGCACCCAAACTGAGGCTTTCCTCAAAATCCCTCTCTTTAGGCCAAAATGCCTTCTTTTACAAGGTATCTCTGAGTTTTTGAGTTAGAGTGCATTTCCATCACAACTCATGATCCAAACACATCCAATATGTCATATATAAGTTGTTCAAACTCTCATATGTGACCTGTAACACCAAAATCCCAAAGTCCCCTCTCAAAACCTCAAAATTGGACTTTTTTTGCATTTTTCTAGGCATGTCTTGATTCAGTCACTTTCAAAACCAGATAAAATCTCAAACACACTCCAAATATCATCCTTGAACTGTCCCAAATGGTTCCCCACATCTGGAACACCATTTGAGATAGTTGCCATATTGGTTACTTTTGCCCTTTTGCAAGAAAGGGCCAGTTTCTGTTCCAGAGGATTCCAGCTGGTGGTGATAATTCTAAAAGCTCCTAAGGGACCAATTGAGAGTGTCCAAAGCATCAAATTACTTCTGGCACAAGGAACTTGGCAAATAGCACAAAAAGCTCCTAAAGAGGTAAGCATCACAACTTGAACTATTTAAAATATGCATTGCTTTGAAGTCCACTGATCATAAACATCTCATACATGTTATATATGTTGTGTTTGGACCAATTCATCATGTAATTCATGACTGTACCATGAGGTAGCACAGAAAATGCAAATAAAGGCCTATTTCAAAACTACTATCGGGTTTTAAAATGGGGACCTCATTTGAAAAAACCACGGGCGCCATTGGATTCCTTGTGAAATTCTAGGCAGGATAGACCTAAATTTTGTCAAAATCCATGGAGAAATGAGAAAGTTATAGCCTTTATATTTTGGACCAAAACCTTGCCTTGCCTTGCCTTGGCGAGGCCTAAAACAAGGCACCCCTTAAGTATTCATGGGGTGGTTTTGATACACGGATGTATCACCACCCCAATGGTAGAAGGCGCGCGCTGCAACCTAGCGGTCTGGGGTTCGAATCCCCCTCGCCTCAGACCCTCTTTTTACCTTTTTTTTTCATTTTTTAAATATTTGTCATATTATTTTAAGTGATTTGGAAAATTAATTTCTCTCTCAATTTTAATTATTTTTTATTGGTTCTTTTTGCAAAAAATCACAAAAATGTTGATATATTTTATTTCACAAAAAAATCAAATTTATATTATTTATTTAATATAGTTGATATTTTTGTAAATAAATTCATTTCTATTGTTTTTAAACATTTCAAAAATGAATATTCATCTTGAAAATCAAAATCAAATGAGTCCTAAATCATCTTGTGATTAAAACCTCATTTTTGAAACCTTAATAAAAAATCACAAGTAGTTTATTTAGAATTATTTGGTATTTTTGTCATTTTTATTCATTTTATTAAAAGGATTGCTTTTAAAAGAAAATGAAATTTGAGTTTCTTTGATTTTCACCCTAACAAATCTTTTTCAAACACTCATGGGCCTCTAATAGAGTGTAAGACCCAATACCCTTTTAACCAAAATCATTTTTGGGTCTCAGATATTGTATAAGTCCCTCTGCGTAAAAATCTAGGCGCGATCGCCATTTCAAAACAAAAATCATCTGGGCCTCCCCTCGCGTTGTAAGTCCCATCTTTCTTGTTCAAAACACTTTTTGGGCCTCACCTTGAGTTATAAGACCCATCCCTTTTATACATAAATAATTTTAGGCCTCAGTCGTTGTATAAGTCCCGATGCGATCTTCAAAACAACGGTGCGATCAGTGTTAAAACCTTGGGCCTCTTCTTGAGTATAAGCCCCAACGATCTTTTCAAAACAACTTCTCTTTTGATTTAGATTCAAATATACATGTTGTTATCAAAACTTTCTTTAATTTCTTTGAACAACTAACAACACAGCATGGAAGCTTGCTCACATGTAAGTTTTGTCTGCTTTCATTTACATGCTTTATATATAACTGTATTGTGGGAAGCTGCGCACTGTAAGTCCTTCTTTCATTCTTTTAAATCCATGTCAAATAGATATACCTGTATTTTGGGAAGCTACTCACTGTAAGTCTTCTTTCATATCCTTTTACATACTTGTCATATATCAATTGTATATATACTAGTATAGTTATTTACAGTTTTTCCTGGCAACTAGGTTTAGAACTAGGTAAAGCCATGTTGGTAACTCTTAAATACATTCAAAACGAGATCCCCTTCGGATTTCCAGATACAGTCTTGCCTTCTCTTGGGCTTAAACAATATGGAACAAAGAGAAAGGCAGTATTCTTCGTGAACCTTTGTCAAAGAAATTCTACTCCCCAGAGTTGATCTATTCTCGGTGAATAGCATCTCTTGACTTTCTTCAAACCTCAGAACTTCACTAAATGATATATTCTCGGTGAATAGTATTTCTTGAACTTTTCTTGGTTTGGGACCCACGGGCTTCCTAAAAGCATCCCCGCTTCCTCTTGGGCTTTGTACAAGGACCCTTCGGATTCTTAGAACTTCTCATTCCTTTATCTTGGGGTTAATACAAGGACCCTGACGACCTCCTAAAGGTATAAAATAGAACTTAGTCATCCTTTGCTAGAGCGGTCTTTCTAGTGTCGATCCTCAGATTAAAGGTTAATTCTCATCCCTTAAAACACCTGCCTCCTCTTGGGCATTATACAAAAGATAAAACTCTTCCACACCAATAGACTTGGACAGTCTAAAAACCTCTTGAGTCTCAAAGACATTCTCAAGTTCCCTACAAACATAGGAGAAACCCTGATCATCCAATCAATCCCCAACTGAGTTAAAACCCAGTCTCTCTCCTAAAATTCCCCAACCAGGGTCAGTTTATCATCAGTATAACACGATCTCAAATCAGAACCTCAAGGTATCTGTCATCTCAACTCTATTGTAATCCTCAGCAAGAGTTGATTCCCAATTTGGACCTGCCTCGAGATCTCAATAATCCCTGGCAGAAGATTATCCTCCTCTTAGGCTTTGTATAATGACCTTTCCTCAGCGCAGTTAGCCTCCTCTTGGTCTTTGTACAATGACTCTCCCCAGTAGAGCTAACCCTTTCAAACTCTCTTGTTGAGTCAATCACCTTTTCAGACTCTCTTGTTGAGTCAGACGACTTTCAGACTCTCTTATTGAGTCAATCACTCTTACAGACTCTCTTGTTGAGCCAATCACCTTTCAGTATCTCTTGTTGAGTCAATCATTTCAGCCTCCTCTTAGGCTTTGTATAATGATTTCTCCTAGCAGGAGTTAGCCTCCTCTCAAGCTATGTATAATAATTTCTCTAGCTTTTTCAGCCATAATCCTGGCTTTGTACATGACAGATAAAAGCACTCTCTTGTTGAGTCAAACCCTTTTAGCCTCTATCTTGGGCTTTGTACAAGACATAAATTTTCATAACCCTCTCTTAAGCTCGGGACAAACATTTTCCCAGCAGAGTCAATTCCTCCGAGCCTTCATTTAGGCTTTGGGAAATAAACTCCCAAGCAGAGTCAAACACTTTTCCGCCTCTGTCTTGGGCTTTGTACAAGATAGATAATACTCTCCCACAGAGTTAAATCCTTTTAGCTTCCATCTCGGGCTTTGTACAGGACACCTAAAATATCCTCGTCCGAGTCAGTTAAATTTCCCATTTTCAGCCTCAATCTTGGGCTTTGTATAAGACACATACAAACCTCCCCGGCAGAGTCAAAATCCCGTTTAGCCTCAAATCTTGGGCCTTGTACAAGACAGATATAACATTTTCCCTGAAAAAGTCAAACTTTTAGCCTCCTCTTAGGCTTTGTATAATGATATCCCCAAAGAGTCAATCAACCTCTTAGCTTCAACCTTGGGCTTTGATCAAGGCACACAAAAATCAACAATCCCCTCAGGGAAGTCCAATCCCTCTTTAGAGATGACAAGTTCCCTCTCAGTCACACCTTTTAGCTTCAATCTTGGGCTTTGAACAAGACACAAATAAACCTTTTAGCTTCAATCTTGGGCTTTGAACAAGACACCAAAACCTTTTTTTCCTCCCTTAGAATAAGAGGAACTACGATTGTTCTGATTTCCCTGTTTCGTTTAAATGGGAATACGTAGGCATAAGATTGCAAAATCTTAGCGAGCATACTAATAAAAAACTCTAGGTCCAGTACCTTCACACATCAATCAAAACTTAGGTCCAATACCTTACCAAAAACATCGGGAAGAACCCGAATATCTACAAAAACTCACTCTCCATGTCATACTTTCCCAAGAAACTTTCCTAACCCATTACTAAATAAACACCATCAAGTACAAAGCAAAACCTAATGCTAATATCCTGTGGATAACCACATATAGGATGGGTAATTGACAACTCCCCATTGTATAACCTGACCCCGAACACCCCAATCTCTTTAAAGCGTTTGTTTAGTTAAACATTCGCGTGCAAGGTTAGTTTTAGATAACTTCCCTTTCCCTTCCAGCTTAATGGGATAAATAAGAAATCAGAAAGTAGCACCCCCTCCTCATTGTGAGTATAAAACCCAATTTCAGCGATAAGGTGGTCGCGTCACCGACAAAAACCGCTCGCTACACATTGAATGCTTGGAAACAAAATTGGAGTCTTGGCACCTTTTTAGACTTTTTAGGTTTGTTATGGATATGTGTAGATTCTTGGACTTTGGAGGCTTGGGGATTAGATAATTCTCCTTTTGTTTTATCCTCAGATGTGTCCAAATGGATGACAAGGCTTGGAGTTGTCCAAATTTTCCAAATCGAGCAAAATACCAAAATCTGCCTTGTACAAGGTAGTTGGAAATGGTGATTTTGAGGGGATCATATCTCCTTGCTCAGGTTGAGTTATGGGAGTCTCTTGTGCTTTTTAGAAAGCCCTCATATGATACAAAACATGTGTGATCATAGTTTGTTTTGAAACTATTTAGATCCCATTGAAAAATCCCTATGAACATTGATGTTCAAGGCTGGTAACTTAGGCAGATTTTCACTAAGTGTTGGAAAAAGTGTTATTTTCATGTTTTTGTCATTTTGATCACTCCATAACTCAAAATCCATTAAGAATTGGAGTCTGAGGTAGTTGAAGCTTTTGTAGAGTGTAGCAAGACCTACAAATCCAACTTTGGATCACCCAAAATAGCTGCTTGGATCACAAGTTATGATCCTTGGAAGTTGGTAGCAAAACCATTTTTGTTCCATAAGTTAGAAAAATTTTGGTTTCTCATGGTTGCCCCTTTTGCAAGAAACCTCACTTTTCTTGATTTTTATTAATGAATGATGATAAATACCATACATTAACATTATTTTTTACTTAGGGGAACCATATTTGTGAAAAAATCCAAAAAGTCAAACATGATTTTGTGCGCAGTTGACTTTTTATCGGATGAAACCCAAACTGTGCGATCCTTTGTGGAATCAAGTCCTTGACCTAAATCAAACCTAATAGATGGGTTCCATAGGTGTTATACGGTCTATTGAATCATGTCCCAAGGTTTGGGAGCATGTCCTGATCAAAAGTCAAAGGTACAGTTGACTTTTTCCTTCAAAACCCTAATTGTGGTCCAAATGAAAATGAAACTTGTGAATCAAGCTTCCTGGATCAATCCATTATTGTAAATGGATCAATGTGGTATATTTGAGGCCCTCAAATCATGTCTTGAGGTCTTGGCTCATGCTTTGCCTCAAAAGTCAACTTAGGGGTGAATTAGGTCAAGAAACCCTAATTCCTGATTTTTGGTAAATGCATCCCCTGAGGCTAAATTGACTTGATGATTGGGTCCATGGGGTCCCTTTGAGTATCTTGGGTTATGGTTTGAAGCATTGGCTCATTCCTTGGTGAAATATTTCATCCCTAATTTGGTGACACTGGCGATCTTGGGGCTTGATCCACTTGGATTGTTGCAACTTTGTGCTTGATTCTTGATGTGGGAGTCCTCTTGATCCCTTATGGGTGTTTGAGAGGTTAGACAAGTTGAAGATCATGTCGTTTCTTGATTGATCCTTTGTCTAAGTGCTCTAAGAGGGCTTAAAACTCTAATTCTTGATTGTGGTGAATGCTCACCCATCTTTGAGGAGATTGATGAGGCATGATGGTATATCCATATTGTGGTGATGATTCTCACAATGATGGGAAATCTTGGTGGTCAAAATTTGGGGTATGACAGAAACGGTCAATTTGGATTCAGAAGAAGAAAGGAAATAAGTTAGGATTGGAGCACTGCTCAGTCCAACTACCAGATAAGTCTTCATAAAACTTCTCAAAGAATTTCCAGATGTGTTTGCCTGGTCCTACCAGGACATGCCAGGGTTGGATACCAGTATCGTGGAACATCACTTACCACTGAAAACAGAATGTCCTCCAGTGAAACAAAGACTGAGAAGGACTCATCCTGATATGGCAATCAAAATTAAGGAGGAAATGCAGAAGCAAATTGACGTAGGTTTCCTTGCCACCTCAGAGTATCCTCAATGTCTAGCCAATATAGTGCCAGTTCCAAAGAAGGGTGGGAAAGTCAGAATGGGTGTAGACTGCAGGGATTTGAACAAGGCAAGTCCAAAGGATGACTTACCCTACCACACATTGACATGCTGGTAGACAGTATAACAAAGATGAAAGTATTCTCCTTCATGGATGGATTCTCTATAATCAAATCATAATGGCGCCGGAAGACATGGAGAAGACGTCATTCATCACCCCATGGGGCACCTTTTGTTACAAGGTAATGTCGTTCGGTATGAAGAATGCAGGGGAAACCTATCAAAGGGCCATGACAACTCTGTTTCATGACATGATACACAAAGAGATTGAAGTGTACGTCGATGACATGATTCCCAAATCTAAAACAGAAGAAGAGCATGTGGAACACCTATCCAAGTTATTCGAGCGTCTGAGGAAATATAAACCCCACTTGAATCCCAACAAATGTACATTTGGTGCTCGCTCGGGAAAGCTTTTAGGATTCATCTTTACCCAGAAAGGAATTGAGGTTGATCCCGACAAAGTTAAGGCCATTCAAGAAATTCCTTCCCCAAAGACTGAAAAATAGGTTAGAGGATTTTTGGGACGTTTGAATTACATATCAAGATTCATATCCCTCATGACCGCGACATGCGCGCCGATCTTCAAACTACTCATAAAGAATCAACGCTGTGTATGGACAGAAGACTGCAAAAAGGCTTTCAATAGCATCAAAGAATATCTGTTGAATTCACCAATTTTGTCTCCTCCAGTGGAAGGAAGACCATTGATTATCTACTTAACAGTCTTAGAAGACTCCATGGGTTGTGTGCTTGGCCAACAAGATGAAACAAAAAGAAAAGAATCTGCCATTTATTACTTAAGCAAGAAGTTCACGGGCTGTGAAACTCGATACACTATGCTCGAGAAAACTTGCTGCACTCTAGCTTGGGCAACCAAATGTCTTCGCCAATACATGATTTCTCACACTAATTGGTTAGTCTCTGAAATGGATCCAATCAAGTACGTCTTTGAAAACCCTGCTCTCATGGGAAGGATTGCCCGTTGGCAGATGTTGTTATCGAAATACGACATCGAGTAGCATGCTCAGAAAGCCGTCAAAGGAAGTATTTTAGTCGTTCATTTGGCTCATCAGCCGATTGACGATCAGAAATCAGTCAAATTTGACTTCCCAGACGAAGATGTAATGTACCTAAAAATGAAAGATTAGGATGAACCGCTACCAAGCGAAGGGCCAGAACCAGGTTCCCAATGGGGACTAATATTCGACGGAGCTGTCAACGCTTATGGAAACGAAATTGGGGAAATCATAGTGACACCTCAGGGTACTCATATTCCTTTCACCGCCTGATTGACATTCAAATGCACAAATAATGAGGCCGAATACGAAGCTTGTATCATGGGTCTCGAAGAAGCTATCGACTTAAGGATAAAGAACTTGGATGTGTATGGAGACTCGACCCTGGTTGTAAATCAATTCAAAGGAGAGTGGAACACATATCAATCTGGATTGATTCCTTACAAAGACTACGTGAGAAGGTTTTTACCCTTCTTCAACAGAATTGAGTTTTGTCACATCTCTCGTGAAGAAAACCACATAGTTGATGCAATAGCCACTCTATCCTCCATGATTAGTGTGAGTCGATGGAACGACGTACCTAGGATTAACATAATGCCCCTTGAAAGGCCCGCTTACATCTTCGCGATTGAAGCAGTCATAGATGACAAACCATGGTATCATGATATCAAGTGTTTCCTTTAAAGGCCAGAATACCCGCTTAGGGCATCAAGGAAAGATAGGAAGACTCTTAGAAGACTGGATGGCAACTTCTTCCTAATCAGTGACATACTCTACAAGAGAAACTTTGACATGGTTTTGCTCAGATGTGTAGACAGACAAGAAGCAAACATGCTAATGAAAGAAATTCATGAAGGCTCCTTTGGCACTCATGCCAATGGACACACAATGGCAAGAAAAATTCTAAGAGCCATCTATTATTGGCTGATAATGGAATCTGATTGCTACAAGTACATGAGGAAGTGTCATAAGTGTCAGATATACGCCGACAAAACCCATGTACCACCAACGCATCTCAAAGTTCTTTCTTCTCCATGGCCTTTTTCTATATGGTGAATCGAATGATTGGCATGATTGAACCCAAAGCTTCAAACGGACATCAGTTCATCCTGTTAGTCATTGACTACTTCACCAAATGGGTCGAAGCAGTATCGTACACCAATGTAACCAGGCAAGTGGTAGTACGATTTATCAAGAGCAATCTCATCTACCGTTATGGTGTTCTAAGCCATATCATTATTGATAATGGATTAAACTTGAACAACAAGATGATGAAAGAGTTGTGTGATGAGTTCAAGATCGAACACCATAACTCATCTCCCTACCGACCTAAAATGAATGGAGCGGTAGAAGCAGCTAACCACAACATTAAGAAGATCATTCAAAAAATGGTTGCAACCTACAAAGATTGGCATGAAATGCTACCCTTTGCTCTTCACGGTTATCGCACATCTGTCTGCACTTCAACAGAGGCAACCCTTTTCTCTCTAGTAAATGGCATGGAAGCAGTGCTCCCCATGGAAGTAGAGATCCCATCAATGAGAGTATTGATGGAAGCCAAGCTAACAGAAGCTGAATGGTGTCAAAGCCGACACGATGAACTAAATCTAATTCAAGAAAAGAGAATGACGACTTTATGCCATGGTCAGTTATATCAATAAAGGATGAAGAAAGCGTTTGATAAAAAGGTCTAACCCCGTGTCTTCAGAGAGGGAGACCTTGTGCTCAAGAAGATACAATCATTTTTCACTGATTCCAGGGGCAAATGGACTCTGAATTACGATAACCCTTATTTTGTTAAGAAACCCTTCTTAGGCGGTGCGTTAAGACTCGCAACCATTGATGGAAAGGAATTTACCTGCCCCACAAATGTTTATATAGTCAAGAAATACTTCGCCTAAATGAAAAAAAAACGTCTCGGTGGATTGAAAACCCGAAAGGGCGGTCCAGGAAAAAATTAAGAGACATAGACAATAACCATCCCGATGGATTGAAAACCTGAAAAGGCAATCCAGGCAAAAATTAGGGATTCATGGCAAGTAACTATATTCGACAAGAATAACGCCTCAGTGGTAACGTCATGTGTCAGGGAAACTTCAGTCAAGGTCACCTTCGACTGAAGCCTAGAATATCCAAAATTCAAAGTTGGTGGAAGGATAGCGGTCGTTATGTTTCAATGTATCCCTTTTCCTTTAAATTACCATTTTCTAAACTTTGTAATACTCCATGGGATCACACGCTTGGCTAATTACCATTTTATCAATAAAATTTGAGCCCTAGTGCCCTTTGTTTACAATTCTCATTCATTCTGCTTTGCAAAATGACATGTTTATTTGATTAACATTCTTAAAACACAAAAAATGATTTTACTTGTCAAATTTACTTCCACTTTCAAAATAAATATGGCAATTTCTGTTTGATTAATGAGCACAAAAAGGAATATCGACGGCTTCTCCGGAAGTGATCAAACTTCAAAATACAGAATCAAAATACTCCTTTTGACCAGTACACTCTAAATAAAGGGTCAACTGCTTTAGACAGAATGTCTCATCTGACATCCCCGGTAAAGTTCTTAACTCTGAGAACCAATGACTGGTTTTTCTCCTCAGTAGGGTCCACCCCTGAAAAACAAGAACGAATTTCTATCCCTAGCAGGTTTGTACCTCCGGAAACCAGAATGAACGCAAGAATCCCTGCTCCCAAGAAAAAGTACTACCTTCAAAATATCCAAAGGTACCCCCATCTCCTAGAGTGGTCGAGTACCCGGTTGTGTTCATCAACATTCTGTATGTCGTGTCTGTTTTGTCAGCATCAGCATCTCCTACATCGGACATGATTGATTCATTATCTTACTCATATTGCATTAATATCACTCTGGTCATATTCATCCCCAAGTGTTAAACATCCTCTCTCCGATAGAGTCGTCAGTTTTCCTTTCTACGTCAGATTGGACAAAATCCCGGTTTGAGTTCTTTCTTTATTAGGAAACGTATCGTCTGACAAATCTCTGTCCAGTGTATTCCTGGATTTAAATCGGTCCTCGACCACTTTGATAACTTCAACCTCTGAAAGACAAGAAGTTGTTTGGTTATAAACCATTGGAACTTCACTCTTCACCAATAAAGATGATATTCTGCTTTCCCAGATTAAGGAAAAATCCCCAGAGAAAGCCTATCTACAAAAGACTCTTAGCAATACGGTAGTTTCTCTTCAAATGTTTTTGCTGTCAATGGAGTCATCAGCACCTCAAAATTGAATTACATCCAGTGGCATTTCCCCAAAAAAAGGAGGAAGTACGATGTAAATTTCCAAGCAAATGGCATCCCCCACAAAGAAGTTTGCACACCTCCGCAGTTCAGGCAAATGGTTATCCCCAGCAAGTCTGACGTCAAATCTTTTTCCGTCAAATGGCATCTCCCCAGAAAATCTCGGTGAGAAGTTTGGTAAGAAACCATCACATATAGCATTCCTTGTCAAGAAAAGAACTCGACAAGAAGAAACTAAGACCAGTTCTGTGGCTAAAGAACAGGATCGAGGGGGAGTTTATTTCAAAAGAAACCGAGACCAGTTTCATGGCTAAAGACCAGGATCAAGGGGAAGTTTATTTCAAAAGAAACTGAGACCAGTTCAGTGGCTGAAGACTAGGATCGAGGGGAAGTTTATTTCAACAAAAAGAAGTTGAGATCAGTTTCATTGCTGAAAACCAGGATCGAGGGGAAGTTTTACCCTTTCCTAAGTAGCATTACTTAGCAAAAGAAGATGGATGAGCAAACAGCTACCATTCATAACCACAATCAAAATTTCGGGTATTCCGATATTTAATCCTCTTTTACCTTGAATGTCCAAACTTCTTCGCCATTCACACCTTCAGGTCCAAGAAGATTAAATAGGGGCATCTGTCGTACCCTAAATTTTGACCACAAGATTTCCCATCATTGTGCAAATCATCACCACAATATGGATGTACCTTCATGCCTCATCAATCCTCTCAAAGATTGTTGAGCATTCACCTCAATCAAGAATTAGGGTTTTGGACCCTCTCAGAGTACTCAGACAAAGGATCAATCAAGAATAGACGTGATCCTCAACTAGTCAAACCTCTCAAACATCCATAAAGGATCAAGAGGTCTCCCACATCAAGAATCAAACATTAAAATGCAACATTCCAAGTTTATCAAGCCTCAAGATCACTAGTGTCACCAAATTAGGATTTTGGTCGACCAAGGCCTCTAGAGGGAAATTTTCATCTGGGCATGAGCCATTAATTCAAAACATGATCCAAGAAGCTCAAGGGGACCTAATGGATCCAATCATAAGGTCAAAATAGCCTTAGGGGATCCATTCATCAAAAATCAGGAATTAGGGTTTCTTGGCCTAATTCACCCCTAAGCTGACTTTTGGAAGAAAACATGAGCCAAGACCTCAAGAAATGTTTTGAAGGGCTCAAATATCTTGTATTGATCCTCTCACAAGTTCAAATTAAGACAAAGAACTTGGTTCATGAGCAATACAAAGATTCAAATTCATTTGAACCACAAACTAGGGTTTCTGAGAAAAAAAGTCAACCCTACCTTTGCCTTTTGACCAAGACATGATCTCAAACCTTGGGCAATGATTCAAGACACTCTAAAACACCTATGGAACCCATCCATTAGGTTTGAATTAGGTCAAGATCTTGATTTCATAGATAATCACAAAGTTTGAAATTCATCTGACAAAAAGTCAACTGTGCCCAAAAACCAAGTTTGACTTTTGAGATTTCTTGACAAACATGGTTCCCTTAAGTAAAAAAAATGTTAATTCATGGTTTGGATCATCATCCATCAAGAAAAACCAAGAAAATTGAGGTTACTTGAAAAAGGGGTAATCTTAAGAAACTTAAAAATTCTCTAAGTTATGAAAAAAGGGTGATTTGTCCCAACTTTGCAAGGTCATAACACCCAAACCACAAAGCCATTTTCTTCCATCCAAAGCTCAAATGAAAGCACTCATTACACACTACAAAAGTGTTACAGTGCTCCATGAGCCAAAAAATCTTGGATTTTGAGTTATAGAGCCATGAAGTTAGGGTTTCAAAACTTTTGAACTTGGACACTTAGTGAAATTTTTTGACATAATCTGTTTTGTATTTTTACCAACTTTGAGACCATTTTTCATTATGATCCAAGATGTAGCAATACCAAAGTTAAACATCAAAGTTGAAGTATGATATAGGGGCTTTCTAAAAAGTACAAGAGCCTTCCATGATTCAACTTGAGCAAGGAGTTATAAGCTCCCCAAAATGGCATTTTTCACCCTGCCTACACAACAACATTGGTACATGACTTGTATCCCACGATTTCTTGAGCCAATTTTGGACACTTGCACCATTATAAGTCTGTCCAATATAAACATAAATGATGGAAAATCCTAGCTTAAGACCACCAAGTCAAAAATCCTATCCCTTAGGCATGTGGCGTTCAAGATTCATTTCCAAAAACTTTAACTTTGTCATGAAGCATTCAATGGATGCATAGAGCTGGCATGTGTCAGTTCATAACATTACAAATGAGTCAAGATTAAAACAAGAATCAAAAGACCATAGGCCTACAAGATTGATTCAATTCAATGGTTAGAGGAGACTTTGGTTACATGACAAATTCCTTTGGATAATACGGTGATCCAGCCCCCAATCATTATTTCTTGCATAAAAAACTTCCTCTAGTATAAATAGAGGTCATATGTGACTCATCAAACCACCCCAAAACATCAGAATTCATGTTTTCCTCCAAATCACCTTTCAAAACCAAAATTTCCTTCTTTGGCAAGTAACATACGAATTTTCAAATACAGAAGGATTCCACCACAACCAATGATCCTAACACCACACATACATCATATAGAAACTATCCAAACACTTCTCCATCATCTGTAACCTCAGAATCACAAAGCTCAAAATCCAACTTAGGCCTATTTGCAGTTGAGGTGCTGTAATACCCTAATTTTTACCACTAAGATCCCCACATGTCATTTGCATCTCATATCACAAACAAGATCACCAGTATCCGTGTGTTCTTATTACTTGCTTTTGTTTGTGTCTGTTTACTAACCTCTAACCAAAATAGCAAAAATATTTTGAAATTTTTTTTCTTGTTTCTTCTTCTTTGTGTGTTGAGGGTTTTGCAGGGAGACTGATGCCAAAGGTATGGCTTGGAATCAAATGTGGCTGTTTGCTCATGATCCATTTCAGATGGATGCTTGACCTAATCTTGGTCAAACTATAAAGCAATTGTTCTAAATGCGAGTTATCTGCGCTAGTGGTTTATTTCTATAGCGGTGACTGTCAAGTTGTTGTGTGGTGATATTCATCAGGTTCATCCGAGTTCATCAGTCCAGACTGTGTTCCTCTGTGGATTTATTTTCTTAGGAATTGTTCAAAGTGATTCAGAACTTATGAGATTCAAAGATTTGTCTGAACAAGTCAAGTTTGATGGATTTTCAGTCAAGGTGTGTATCATAGCTTGTGATGGTGTTGAGATTGAGGATCAAAACTTTTGTGGTCGTGTGTGGAAAATTTGGTGAGGGCGCGTATCCATTCACTAAACCATTTTTCTTATCCTTTTTTATCCATTTCTCCATTTAAACCATTTCTTTTTCTAAACCAATTCCTTTTTTCCATTTTCTAAATACATATTTCTTATCCATTTTACTCCATTTATCCAAAACAATTCCCTTCATAATCCATTTCATATCTAAAACTATCCAATTCTATTATCCAAACAATTCAATAACCTTTTTTTTCCTTAATCCATTTTTTCTTATTATTATCCATATTTTGAATAGCATTATCCATCCAAAATTATACCAATTATCAAAATAAATAGAACCATTACCCATTACGCAAAATTTATTGCAAGAAAAAACTACACTGGCCCATTTCATAAACAATTCAACAAAGGCCTTCAAAAATAATTCTGCACATGAACAAAACGTTCTACAAGCTCCAAAATGCCATCTTTTTCAAAACCCACACATGAGTCGCACGCTCCAATACAATTTTCTTGCGGTACATATTCAAGCTACACATGAATTAAACAAGCCATGTTACTAAGCCACACAACCATAATGCAAAGCAAGAAGGAAAAAAAGAAACTTCCACCAGTAAAACTACTTCAGCCACTTGAAGCCACTTGCCAAGTTATCAAGTCGTACCATGCCTTTTGCATCAAAAATAAGCCACATGAAACAACAGGACCACACACGAGCCAAGCTGCAAAGCGCTGCAACAACGGAACCAAAACGCAGATGGACACACCATAAAACGATGACTGCTGCAAAGCGTGAACATCACATGAATAAACTGCAGCCAAAGTTCTCAAAACGACGTCACAACCGAGTTCTAAAATGCAAGCCACAGTGTATCAAAACGGAAACAAACACGTAAATGTCAATTCAATTTTGTAGCTCACATCACCTTCATTTTCCTATAAATTGAGCACTCTCCTCATTCAATTTCTCCAAGCTTTGAGAGCCAAAATCTTGCTGCAAAAGTCTACATAAACACTTTTCAAGCTTCAACCGAATTCTTCCATCACCTCTCATCATCTTCATCAATTAACCTTCAAATAAATTCTGCAAAAACCTCTCTCAAACAGCCCTTAAACCTCTACCAAAATCACAACTCAAACTATTTCTTCACCGATTCAAGTATTCAACCGAAATTCCATTCTTCGTCCATAAATTCTCACCACTCCAAACAACAAAAAAAACTTACATAAATCAACAACAACCACACTCATTCAAGGCAAGGAAGAAGAGAGGAAGAATTTAAAGTGTGCTTACTTGATTTTGAAGGTAGTAAAAAATTTCCGACGAAACTTTCGACACTGTTTTCATTTTATTAGTGCACTGTTGTTTGAAATCGTTTGCATATTCTTGATCTACTCGAAAATCCGATTGCAATGATGCTAAAACGGAGCTTCGTCGCTCTGATTTGACGGAGCTCCGAAAATGCTAGCTCGTGAACAGTGGCATCTGTGTTTTGTTTGAAGGATGAAGAAGAACATTTGGTTTCTTTGTTTTAGGATGCCTTTATGTTATTCACTTTATTTTAATGGCTTTAGAAAATAAGCGTGGATCCAATATTTACTAAATGCACACCTGTCATGCGATAAACTCCTTCCATCTTTTTTTTTATTTCTTTTTTTTCCTTTTTCTTCATAGTTTCATAAATGCACACCTGTCATGCGATAAACTCCTTGCTTTTATTTACTAAATGAACACCTGTTTATTATTTTAATTTTCTTTTAAAAAATTTCATAACATTTGTTTTTCCATTGTAAAATGACTTGAGAAAATCTTACAAAAATTATTTTAATTCTTTCTTTTTCATTAGATTTCTTTATAACTTTTTTCTTTTGATTAATGATAGTTGGTTGTTGGTGGATCATAAATGTTAGATCCATTTTTCTTCATCTATTTCTCTTTTTATTTTGATCGATGAAAGTCTTATGGATCTTAGAATTTCTTTGTTGAACTCTTGATCAAGACTAGATCGTTACCTATTTTCTTTTCGTACGGTATTGCTTTCAGATGACAATCTACATATCGTTCATCTAGCATGCATTAGCACAAAGATCTATTGACCGACCTCATTGTAGGGTACTTACTCTGTAAATTACTCGGCGATTGCTTAACATAGCGCAACATTTGTCCCTCTTTATCCAATTTGGAATTTGAACTTTCGTGGTCCGGACCTTGATTGGTCGCGTCAACCCAATGCTGATTAATTTTTTGCATTATGTCCATAACCTTTGAAACTTGGCGTTGTAGAGGCTTTGGTTCTACCAATCTTCTGTCAAGTTCATCAATATTGGCCTAAGTACATTGTTTAATCACTATAATTCAAAACAAGAAACGGAATAATCGGTGAAGGCTTATGGCACTAGAGCCTTGTGCTACTAATCACTAACTTACTAACAATATTATTGTACTAACTTTTTTTTCTTCTCGCTCCCTATCTCTCTTTACTTTTAATGCTTTATGTCATTTTATCATATCATGTTTATGTTTATGTTATTTTTCTTTTGTCCACTTGGACCATATTATCTTGTGTTTTTGTTTTTCTTTTGTCCATTTTGGACTCAAAAACATTAATAAAGGATTAAACCACTAAAAGACTTGTACTCTTAATTGTTGGACTATGGTCACTATCCTTTGCATTGGATGACCTATGTTCTTCATTATGGACTTATGGACTTAGAGTTAGGATACTCTCCCTTGTGCTTTGGATCATTATGGAGTTTGATATTCTAGCCTTTATTTGGCTTTCTTATTGGCTCAAGAGGACAGATTGCTTTTCTTATTATGCTTTGAAGAGTGCTTCCATGTGGTTAGATCTTTCTTACCCTAGCTTTTATTTTTATGCACTAGGGTAGTCACTTCTTCTCCCACCCCTTCTTCAATTTTCAAAACTTCCTCTCTTTTTCAAAACTTTCTTGTTTTCAAACTCGAAACCGCTTTCATAATAAAACCTTGACTTCGGTCAAGTGATTTTTAAACTTCATTTTCTTAAATAAATTTCAATCCATGTTAATCATATTTTGACCATTTCAAAAAGACATAAAAAAATACAAAACTCATCAAACTCTTTTTGTGCTTTGTTCACCTTTTCCTTTTAAACTTTTTCATAAGTTTAGACATGGTTCATCTCTTTAAGCGGAATTATTCGCTTGGAAATGACGACTTGTCTTTACATTTAAAATCAATCATAACAAAAAAAAATTTGTTCTTTGTACCACGAACTACGAGGTTTTGATCCTACATTGCACATCGTGGGTACGTAGGCATGAGGCGATAAGTCTCTCCAAACACAAAAATCTAAAAAAAATACTTCTCTTCTCATCTCTCCCAATCTCTTTCAAGCAAACCATTTTCAGACCAAAAGCATGAATACATCAAAGGGCTCCTATAGAGTACTATAGATGTATTGGGTGCGTAAAACCTTCCATTTACATAACCAACCCCCTTACCCTTTATCTCTTTGTTCTTTTAGAACTCTTTAGGTTTTGTTCGCTCTTTTTACCTTTCCTTTTTTGGATAAAAATAAAAGTGAGGTGGTGACTCTTGTTTATTTTTGAGTTAAGTTAATCAATAGCTTACACTCACAAATTTCCCCGCTACAGAAAAGTGGCGACTCTGCTGGGGATTTCCTCCCTTGAGGAGTTTAGCCTACTTTGATTTATTTATCGCTTTTTGTCTAATTTGTTTTTTTATTGTTTGTTCTGTCAGGGTGCTTGGTGATCTGTGTGGTGAGATAAGCCCAATACCCAGGCTTGAGTATACACCTAGGACTAGGGTGGAAAGTAGTGTGACTTGTGTGGCATTTGGCCAGACTTAGTATACACAAAAATTCCACATCCAGACGAGGTTTTCTTTGGTAATGTTCTATCCTGCGCATTGGTGCAGACGATAGAATGTAACCTAGGGAGCTGTCGACTCTAGAGACCATCCCCGAGGACTCAGTTGAGGCACTCCTCCCAATAGGTAGTAATGGCAGACCAGAAATGGCAAACCCATTATGCTTCTTGATCCGAGGACCCGAAGCTGAGGACTTTAGAACCCTTAACCCATCTTGGCCTTATAAGGACGTGGTGCGGTGGCCATTCAGGTGCAGACTTGAATTAGTTGTTACGCGATACCACACTCAGACGAGAGTCTCTTGAGAATATTATTGACTACCAAGAAAGTTGGGAAATTGATAATATCCGAAAGATGGGTTGTAGACTCTAGGAACTTCTTTAGAACCTTGTTTGATAGGTGTTATACCCTTAGTACATACCTTTATGGGTTGGTTCTTAACCTTGACTTCATGCTCATGACTTGAACCTTGACCCGTGTGCTTTATGTGATCTTGTTTGTGGTTGTTGCATCCATGCATCCATGCATTTATCATCTCAGCCGTTTTCAAGGAAAACAACCCAGATTATTGCAAATATGGACAAGGTAAATGTCCCTTTGGCAAAAGTTTTGAATAAAAGTTGTGATACTCATATACTTGATGCTTCCCATGTTTGTAATAATCGGGTTGATTTCCTGAAAACATAATAAGATTTGCATTCATCATTTACATACATGCAGTTCCCTAAACATAGACTCATTTGTTCTTCTGTCCTTGCACCAGTCAGCTGATTTTCTAGCATTCGTACCAAGTTTGAGGTAGTTACTGAAGGAACGTGGAGAGAACAAAAAATGATGATCTCATGTCAGGCTTTACAGTGATGACCAATCCGATGTATGATTCTCCTCTGGACGACGATGTTCCACAAGTGGATGTTCCTACTCGATCTCGACCTGTGCAAAATGATCTGGTTGGTCAAGTTGTTGAAAAAGATTCTCGATTTTTGAGGTATATGCCAAATCCTTAGAATGGCCACCCTATGACAGAGATGATTGACGATGAGGTGTTGACCTTCAAGGAAGGAAGCGCATTTGTGAATGGAACACCTTTATGCTGATATTAGTATAGTAACCCGCAGTGGTTGTATGTTTGCTTCTGTGTCTCCCAAGAGAGTTAAGGATGTTCTTTCAAGCTCAGATTGAGATAATCTCCTCAGATCATTAGTTTATTTACTACAAGTTCATTTGTAATCTTTTATGATTGTTATTGCTTTGTTTGCATGTAGAACTTGTTTGTTTCGAATATTAATCATAATGCAATGAGTATGTTCGTCTTGAAGTAATCCATTCGCTTTCGCTCATAATTTGTTTTCTGCATTTGCAATACCAACTTCTTGTTTAAACTCTTGGAGGGAGGATGATGAAGTGAAAACACAAAATTTCTGGTTGTGTGCTTTTGAATAAGACCCTGCTGATGATGTAAGGCATTGTTTCAAATTCCAAAACACCGGAGATATAAGGAAGATAATCCCTTGTTAACCCCTTTGAACCTTGAAGTAGGAGTTTCTTTTCTAAATAAGAAAACCCTCACATTTAACCTTGGGGTTGGGTAGTCTTCAGTTAATTTGACCAAGTGTCCAAATTTCAAAATGAGTGTGCTTCTAAGGAAACCACAATGGTTATTCCTCACCCATGAAGGAAAAAGAATGTCATAACCCTTTCAGATGAGCCAGTGTCACATGATTTGTTCAAAATGAAAAAGAAAAAGCATGCTAAGTCGAAAGCTTGAAAACAAGGGACTTAGGCAAAAAATGGGGCATCCCGCTGGACATCAAAAATTTAAAAGAATCAGTCCAGGCAAAAGTTAAGGAAAATAAAAGAATAAAAATGTGAAACGCAAAAAAAAAAAATAAAAGAAAAATCTTCATCCAAAGAACAAATTTGTGTGACTACCAAATCGAAAGACGATAAGGGTGACTGTTATTCCCCAAAAACCTCATTGGTTTCTCAATTATCACAAAATCCCTTTGAGAGATGAACATTTGTGTCAAATTAGCTGAATGTATGACTGAAGAACATCACGGAGAATGGGTGGGTACAAATAAAATTTGAGCTTAAAAATCCTTTTTTCTGAAAAAAGCGTGAACCATGCAAAGTTATAACCCTCAAAAGACCTAATTGAAGTAGGGTTTATTTTGAGAGCATACTTCAAACGAGATAGCATTCCTGACTCCCATGAGTTGCGCTAAAAGATCTCTGTTGGTATTGCATATGCAATCAAAAATCAATTTCGTATCTAAACTAGTGATTCATTCACAAGGTTTTGCGACATCTTTTCAATAAAAAATTCAAGATTAACATGTCTGTTGCATTAGAATTATCATTCTTAGAATTAACCTTTTTCTGCTTGCATACATTTGTTTGACATCATAGAAGCTTACATTTGAGCATCAGTGATGAATCTAATCTTTTGAGGCCTAAAACTCTGATGAGTAATTGGCAAATCATTTCAAGGATGATCCTATCCAGAGGCATGTTGCCTGAAGGCTTTGTTGAGTATGAGCAAACTTGTTTTCCCAGTTGATGCTTTCACATGGGGAAAAGCTGGAAGACTCTATTGATTGAAGAGTGTGCCAAGATCAGTAAATCTGGGGTGGTTACGTCGAGATTCGATGAATCTCTCCAAGAGTTTGAAGACACTGGGACAAATTATCTCAAGTCGTTATGGTACAAAGTTTCCTTTTGGTGTAAAATCCTTTGTAGACCATGCAGTATGGGGCAAAAGTTAAATGGTGAATTCAACGCACATAAGCAGATTTGTTCTTGCAGATGTAATCAAGTTGTTAATCAGATGATGGATTGTTGTGAGGTGTTGGACTCTTGAAATCCATTATTCCCCAATTGAGCGCCAGTTTGGGTATTTCCCGTCCAAGTAATATTTTGGGTATTCCTCTGGCTAAGTCTTGATTCAAATTTCCCCAGCTGAGTATGATTCTATTCTATAGCTAGGTTATGATCAAGCATTTGTGAAGCTTAGGGGTTATGTTTCCCCTAGATGTGGAATCCTCGCACAGAGTTTTATCCCCCCAATTGGTTGATATCCCCATTAGGGTTGGCTTTGTGTGTACTCCTTGAGAGGATCTCTTTTGGTATCTCTATCTTGTTGAGATTAGCCGAGTATTCAGCTGAACTGTGGTGTTTATTCATCCTTTATTCATCCTTATGTCTGTTTTGTCAGCATATTCATATATACTCATACGCATTGCATGCACATTCATTTGTTGTGCATAGCATATTGTTGTTGCATTGTGCATTTTGCATTTGTTTTAGTGCTTCCCGGCTCTCTGGTGTGGTTTCCTCCGTAAAGTGTGTGTGTGTCCTCTCTCTATTAGAGTGTTGACCCTAAGCAGAAAGCGTTTATCCTTTCTAATTCCCCACTGAGTTTATTCCTCGTGGAAAGTTTTGCTTTAGTTTTCCTTTCCAGTTCATTATCTGGATGGGACCAATCCCCAGTTGAGTTATTTCCTCCTTGGGATGAGTCTTGTTTGACCGTTTCTCTCCAATTTCTTCCTGGATTGAACTTTGGTCTCCGGCGGTGACTATTTTGAAACTCTCTAGGCTGTGCAACCTAGATGATTAGGAGTGCATTTATTTTGCACCTTCGAAGATTTTGAATTCCTCAGCAGATTATCTTTTTATGGTTACCATTAGAAGATGAATATTTTGTTTCCTCCAGCAGTGTTATTGCAACACTCTTTTGGAATCAATTCCATGACAACAAACAACAACCTCTTTATTTGAGAAACTTGTGTGTCTCCAATTATCAGACGTTATCTTTTCCATCAAATGGTATCTCTCAGGTTGTGCCTGTCAGAGAAGTCTGTTGGGAATTTCCAACAGACGGTTGTTTCTTGATTTGAGAAGTCTGTTACGTGATCTAACTTGCCCATATCTCCTATGAAGATCCCTGGTAGAGTTCTTGATTCCTAGTTCCTGGAAAGTCTCGGCAGAAGATTTCCAGTTGACCTCGGCAGAAGGTATTTTCTTTCCAAGAATCTCGGCAGTAGATTTCTTGGATATTTTCAAAAGATTTACAGCAAACAAGGTGGCTTTATTTCAGATTTCTTTGGTTGATCTCGGCAGTAGATTCTCCAGTGAGTTTTAAAATAGAATTTGCAACAAGCCTCGGCAGAAGGTATTTTCTTTCCAAGAATCTCGGCAGTAGATTTCTCGGATAATTTAAAAAAAAAGGATTACAGCAACCTCGGCAGAAGGTGTTTTCTTTTTAGGATCTCGACAGTAGGTATCCTTAAAAGATCTTTCAGCAGAGCCTCGTCAGCAGGCATGTTCTTGATTAATCCTCGACGGTAGTAATTACATGCAAAATCTCACGGCAGAAGGTGTTTCATTTGTAAATTCTCTTGTTGATCTTGGCAGCAGATTCCCCAGTAAGTTTTGATGATTGACACATTTCTCAACAAAAACTTGGCAAAAGGTATTCCGATGAATGGTAAGTCTCTTCGGTTAGACGGGACAGTTCGTTGTTGAGGCTTTGTTACTCCAATGAATGGTAAGTCTCTTCGGTTAGACGGGACCGTTCGTTGTTGAGATTTTGGTTACTCCAATGAATGGTAAGTCTCTCCGGCAAGATGGGACAGTTCGTTGTTGAGATTTTGTCACTCCGATGAATGGTAAGTCTCTTCGGTTAGACGAGACAGTTCGTTGTTGAGATTTTGTCACTCCGATGAATGGTAAGTCTCTTCGGTTAGACGGGACAGTTCGTTGTTGAGATCTTGTCACTCCGATGAATGGTAAGTCTCTTCGGTTAGATGGGACGGTTTGTTGTTGAGGTTTTCTACTCTGATGGATGGTTAGTGTCTTCGGTATGCTAGAGATAGTTCATTGTTGAGGTACTGATTTCCCCAGTGGAGCCTTGTTGTGCTAAGTCTCCCCTGTTGAGTTATATCCTTGTTGTGTTATGGTTTATTTCCATATACAGTTATCCCCAGTTTGAATCTTTTCCTCAGCTGAGTCCCAGTAGTTGTGCGGTATGTTCCCCGGCTAGTTGGTGGTCTCCGGTAATTTCCCCTTTGTGAGATTGTTATCTTTGTCGTCCTGCCCTCTGTTGGTAGTAGGTAATATTTCTCATATCCTTGGTTGATTACCTTATTTTAGCTGTCACTTGGTTAATAGTTGGTAATCCCTCTTTTTGGCTTATTACCTTTGTCGTCCTGCCCTCTGTTGGTAGTAGGTGATATAGCTGGCTTATTACCTTTGTTGTCCTGCCCGTTTAGTTGGTAGTAGGTAGTATAACCCGATTTGGTTACCCTGTTATAGCTATCACTTGTTTGATAGTTGGTAATCTCTCCATGTTCGAGTCTATTACCTTTGTCGTCCTGCCCTCTGTTGGTAGTAGGTAATATTTCTCGTATCCTTTTGCTTGACTGCCTGGTTGTAGCTATCACTTGGTTGGTAGTTGGTAATCTTTCCTTGTGATCATGCTATTACCTGATGTCAAGTAGTAAACAATCTTTTCCCCAGCGGAGATGTTTTTCTTCCTCCCTGTTGGAACGTGTTATCTCTCTTTATCCCCGGTGTTGATAATTTTCCCTCAGCGGAATCTTATTATTTATTATTCCCCAACGGAGATTGTTTCCTCCCCTGTTGGGATGCGTTTTCTCTCTTTTTTTTTCCCCTGTGGAGTATTTTCTCTTTGTGCCCCAACTTTTGTTTGTCTCCTATGGCATATTCTCCCCACGGAGGTCTTGTCTTTGCATATCATCCGCATAATCATATCATTTTGTGGTCTCTTAGGGCCAAAAATTGGGTTTATTGTTATATTTAAGTCTCTTCTATCTCGTCGAGACAAAGATGTCAATCTTCATATCTCCGGATAGAAGAAACTTAAATAGGGGCAGCTGTAATACCCTAATTTTTACCCCTAAGATCCCCACATGTCATTTGCATCTCATATCACAAACAAGATCACCAATATCCATGTGTTTTTATTACTTGCTTTTGTTTGTTTCTGTTTACTAACCTCTAACCAAAATACCAAAAATATTTTGAAATATTTTTCTTGTTTCTTCTTCTTTGTGTTATTAGGGTTTTACAGGGAGATCGATGGCAAAGGTATGGCTTGGAATCAAATGTGGTTGTTTTCTCATGATCCATTTCAGATGGATGTTTGACCTAATCTTGGTCAAACTATAAAGCAATTGTTCCAAATGCGAGTTATATGCGCTAGTGGTTTATTTCTCTAGCAGTGACTGTCGAGTTGTTGTGTGGTGATATTCATCAGGTTCATCCAAGTTCATCAGTCCAGACTGTGTTTCTCTGTGGAATTATTTTCCCAGGAATTGTTCAAAGTAATTCATAACTTATGAGATTCAGATATTTGTCTAAACAAGTCAAGTTTGATGGATTTTCAGTCAAGGTGTGTATCTGTGGCTTGTGATGGTGTTGAGATTAAGGATCAAAAGTTTTGTGGCCGTGTGTGGAAAATTTTGTGAGGGGGCGTATCCATTCACTAAACCATTTTTCTTATCCACTTTTATCCATTTCTCCATTTAAACCATTTCTTTTTCTAAACCAATTCCTTTTTTCCATTTCCTAAATCCATATTTCTTATCCATTTTACTCCATTTATCCAAAACAATTCCCTTCATAATCCATTTCATATCTAAAACTATCCAATTCTATTATCCAAACAATTCAATAACCTTTTTTTTCCTTAATCCATTTTTTCTTATTATTATCCATTTTTTTTAATAGTATTATCCATCCAAAATTATGCCAATTATTAAAATAAATAGAACCATTACCCGTTATGGAAAATTCATTGCAAGAAAAAACTACACTGGCCCATTTCATAAACAATTCAACAAAGGCCTTCTAAAATAATTCTGCACATGAACAAAATGTTCTACAAGCTCCAAAATGCCAACTTTTTCCAAACACACACATGACTCGCACGCTGCAATACAATTTGCTTGCGGTACATATTCAAGCTACACATGAATTAAACAAGCCACGCTACTAAGCCACACAAGCCATAATGCAAAGCAAGAAGAAAAAAAAGCAACTTCCACCAGTAAAACTACTTCAGCCACTTGAAGCCACTTGCCAAGTTGTCAAGCCGTACCATGCCTTTTGCATCAAAAACAAGCCACATGAAACAACAGGACCCCACACGAGCCAAGCTGCAAAGCGCTGCAACACCGGAACCAAAACGCAGATGGACACACCATAAAACGATGACTGCTGCAAAACGTGAACATCACATGAATAAACTGCAGCCAAAATTCTCAAAACAACGTCACAACCGAGTTCCAAAATGCAAACCACAGTGTATCAAAACGGCAGCAAACACGTAAATAGCAATTCAATTCTATAGCTCACATCACCTTCATTTTCCTATAAATTGAGCACTCTCCTCATTCAATTTCTCCAAGCTTGGAGAGCCAAAATCCTGCTGCGAAAATCTCCATAAACACTTTTCAAGCTTCAACCAAATTCTTCCATCATCTTCATCAATTAACCTTCAAATAAATTCTGCATAAACCTCTCTCAAACAACCCTCAAACCTCTGCGAAAATCACAACTCAAACCATTTCTTCACTGATTCAAGTATTCAACCGAAATTCTATTCTTCGTCCATAAATTCTCACTACTCCAAACAACAAAAAAAACTTAAATAAATCAACAACAACCACACTCATTCAAGGCAAGGAAGAAGAGAGGAAGAATTTAAAGCATGCTTACTTGATTTTTGAAGGTGTAGCGAGCGATTTTGGACGCGGTTCTTAAGCGCTGGTTGCTCTCTGCGGTTGAGCTTAAACTACAGGTCGATTCATTTTTTATCCTATTGTGAGCTGAATAAGGAAGGGAAATAGATGTCTCCAATTAACCCTACTTTGCATACTGAGTTTAAACAGCGGTCTGTTAGGTACGGATGCTATCAATGTGGGGGGGCCTTTGTACTGGTTATTTGTATTTTCGCCAATACGGTTTTCTTTCTTTTTTACCTGGGCAGAAGGTTTCTGGCGGGGAACAAGGATTAGGATGTTAGGACTGATGCTTTTGAATTACTGCTTTTAATTGATGGAGATATGGGATTTGGGTTTTTTGTTGATTGCGCTCGCTAAGATCTTTTCTTTCGATCTTATGCCTACGTATTCCCGTTTACCGAAACAGGGAAATCAGAGCGTTCGTAGTTCCTCCTATTCTATGGGAGGAAATGGGTGTTTTGGTGTCTTGTTCAAAGCCCAAGACGTGAAGGGAAAAGGTTGTTTGTATCTTGTTCAAAGCCCAAGATGTGAAGCTGAAAGGTCTATTTGTGTCTTGTTCAAAGCCCAAGACGTGAAGCTGAAAGACCTCGACTTTAGAGAGAATTTGTCATCTCTAAAGAGGGGGAAGGAGAATTACTTTAACTGGGATACGCTGATCTGAGCAATGCCATAATTTCTGAAGAAAGGGTTTTAACCTGAAGGAGAAGACTTTAACTCAGTGTAGAGCAATGCCATCTTTCCTTAGGAATTTCTCATGCTAAAAGAGGGACAGTGGCATGGATATAGATGATCCAGAGGCTTGCCGCTTATAGCGATTAGATGAAGGGAAAGGAGTTGTTGATGTTTGTGTACTGTGAACGAGGCACAACTTTGATGCTAAAAGGTTGATTGGATCAACCAGTGGTTTTCTTATACAAAGCCTAAGAGGAGGCTAATTTCCGCTAGGAAAATCATTATACAAAGCCTAAGAGGAGGCTATTTTGTGTCTCGTACAAAGCCCGAGAGAGAGGCTAAAAGTTTTTGACCCGACGATGGAGTCTTTTGGTATCTCGTATAAAGCCCGAGATGGAGGCTATTGTTTGTTTGACTCTACGAGGGAGTCTTTGTGTCTCGTACGAAGCCCGAGATAGAGGCTATTGATTTGACTCAACAAGAGAATCTTTTATACTCAACAAGAGAGTGATTTGTATCTCGTACGAAGCCCGAGATGGAGGCTAAAAGTTTGTTTCAGTTGAGTGACAGATCCAATATACTGATTTTAAAAGAGGAAATCAGTTCTTATATGAGCAACACTGTACTCAGGGATTTGATTTGAGGATCAGGGATATTTCCTTCTCTTTGAGGAAACGGGAAATCCAAAGGGTATTGAGACTGTCCGAGTCTGCGGGTTTCCTTCCTATTTAACGAAGGGGTCACTTGAGAATGTCTTTGAGACTCAAGGAAGTTAGACTGTCCAAGTCTAGAGTTTTTTTCTTTTGTACTATGCTTTGAGAAACAATAGTAGACTCTACAAAAGGACTGTTCTATGAGGATGACTAGGTTCTGTTCCTATACCTCTAGGAGGTCGTCGGGACAATTTGTACAAAGCCCAAGAGGAGGCTGGAAACTTTTAAGAAGCCGACGGGTCCTTGTACGAAGCCCAAGAGGAGGCTATCATTCCCGGAGGAAGAGATCATTATACGAAGCCTAAGAGGAGGCTGTGAATACTTCTAAGAAGCCGTAGAGTCCTTGAATAATGCCCAAGAGGAGGCCGATGCTTTTAAGAAGCCCGTGGGTCTATCATCTCCTTTCCATTAGGAGAGATAACTCTTTTAAAGATAAAAACCACTGGTAAACGTGCGAGGTTTACTATCCAGCGACTTTTAACTTTTAAAGAGGGTTCCTTAGTTAAGGTCCAAGATTATGATCGTAGTGGGTACCCAAACCCCGAGACATTCAAGGCAAGCTATCCACAAGGAATAGATCAAGTCAGGAAAGTTCGAGAATTTGGAAGAAACTCAAAGATGCCATTCACGGAGAATACATTCATCTTGGGGAGTAGAGCTTCTTGACGATTCCTAAGGAGGACAGCCAAAGAGAAGACTGTATCTGGTGCTCCTATTGGGGATCTAGGCGTCTATTTCTACGAATAAATGAAACGGCGTCACCTAGTTCTAGACGTAGTTGCCGGGGAAACTCGAAATATCTATACTATTATTACACAGTAGATATGAGTTTATCAAAGGAGACTTACAGTGAGCAGCCCCACAATACAGTTTATAACATGAAAGTAGTAAATGAAAGTGATAACCACTTACTCGGTTGTAGTGCTTCCATGCTGTTTGGTTAGTTGTTCAACAAAGAAAGATTGAAAACAACAGTATATTCAAAATCAAAGGAGAAAGTGCTTTGAAAAAAGAAAGGTTTGGGGCTTACAGCTCAAGGAGAGGCCCAGGGTTTTATCAGTGAGCGCACTGTTTGAACTTTGTACAGAGGCCCAAAGTGTTTTGAATGGGTCTTATAGCTCAAGGAGAGGCCCAGATGATTTTTTATTTTTAAACGGGCGACGATCGCGCCGTTTACTTGTACAGAGGGACTTATACAATGAGTGAGGCCCAAAAAGTTTTTGTACAAGGGGGGGATGGCTCTTACACTCTCTCAAGAGGCCCAAAGAAGTTTTGAAAATGATTTACGAGGGTTGAATTAATCCAAAACCCTAATTTGTTTTCAAAGTGTATTTAATTGAATAAAAATTCAATTAAAATGATCAAAAATTGTTTAACACATGGAAAACAAATTGTGATCTTGGATTAATGCTTCAAAAATTAAGTATTGACCTACAAAATAATTAGAAAGCATTAAAAGTTGCAAAATCAATGTAGAAAAAATATTTAAAATGCCAAAAACAATTAAAACATTAATTCTTTGCAAAAATATCAATTATATGAAATAAATAATATTTTTGGGATTTTTTTGGAAAATAAAATATTTTAACATTTTTGTGAATTATTAAAAAAAGAATCAACTCAAAATCATTAAAACTCAGAGAGAAATTAATTTTTGAATCAATTAAACAAAATCACAAAATTCAAATATTTGAATTTATGAAAAATGGCTCCAAGAACAACTGAAGAACACGCGCGTGTTCTTGGTTTCTCAGATTTGCATTTTCTATCCCATCTCCATGAATACGTAATCATATCATGCAATCCACATATCATTATGCTCGTCTCAACCTCACGATCATGTCTATGTACTTTAATTTCATTTAAATTAAACATACAACAAGAAATCACGAAGAGACCTCAAGAACCCTAATTTCTGCATGAAGGCTAGGATTTTTGATACACGATTCAAACAATGCAATTAATTGAGGGAAAACATTCCATGCATGATTATGAACATATGGCCAAATTATTGTGCGAGGAAATATGCATAGATTGAGAGATGACCAAGTATGTGCTTACCTCCAAGTCGTGACAGCAAGAGCAGATGTGATTTTGAGTTGGAGGTGTTACAGACAAGTTGTGATGATCTGGACAGCTTCCGTACACCATATGGAGTGTGTTTGAACACTTGGATTGAATTGAAATGGACTGGATCAGTTTATGGCATCTCAGCTGCAACTTCACTTCAAACTTTTGATGTTCCAGATGTTATGTGAGTGTTTGATCAGCTCATATGTGATTTATGTGAGGTGTGTGAGTGATTGGTTTGATTGGAATTGCTCTCAAACTCAAAACCCGATAGTGACTTGCCTTAGAAGGCAAAATTGGAGTGAAAGAAGAGATTTTGAGGAAAAAATCTGTTAGATGGCTTTGGTGTACTCAAACTGACCACAATTGAGCTCTATTTATAGTAGAGCAAGTTTGTTTTGGGATCCACAGTGAATGGCAACTACAACAGGTGTTTCCTCAATGTTGGCCAATGGAAATGAAAGTCTCCTCTAGCCATTGACTAGAGGTTAGGGCACAGAGCTATGGTCCCCTTGGTCTTGGATAAGTCTTGACTGATTTCAGATGAGAATGGCTCAGTCCATGCCACCTTGATGGTTCCATTGAATGCCTCATTCCAAATTTGAAGTCTTGTCCCTATTTTGGCCATTCTAGGTTCAACATGTTATTTCTTGTTCCATGGACTTTGGAGGCTTGGCTCAGTGATTGTCCCCTTTAGATTAAATCCTCTGAGGTGTCCAAGTGGATTGGAGCAATTGAATTTGGCTGATTTTGGCAAATCGACCAAAGTTGCAAATTCTGCCTTGCCTTGACAGATTTCAGCAAGGCAACTTGCCAGTGTTGTATCTCATGGTGTAGGTTGAATTTGGCAATGTTCTTGGCGATTTTGGAAAGCTCTTACATGATACAACAACTGTTTGAACAAGTTTGGTTTTGATCTCTTTTGATTCCAAGTGAAAAATCCCCCTACATTTGGCAAAAAGTGAGGCAGAATCTGACTTAGTGAAAATTTCACTGTGTTGGAAAAAGTGACATTTTCACTTTTCAGCCACTTTGATCACTCCATAACTCAAAATCCTTAATGAATTGGAATGACTTGTAGTTGAAGTTTTTGTAGGTGATAATGAGGGATACAAATCCATCTTTGGATGAGAAAAAATGGCCTTGTGGTTTAGGAGTTACGGTCCTCCAAAGTTGGTACCTTTGCCACTTTATTTTTAACTTAGAAAAATTTCTAAGTTTTATGGTTACCCCTTTTACAAGTTATCTCACTTTTCTTGATTTTTCTTGATGAATGATGATTCAAATCATACATTAACATCATTTTAGGGTTAAAAATCCATTTTGGTGAAAAAACTCAAAAAGTCAAAGTTGACTTTTGTGCACAGTTGACTTTTTATCAGATGAATTCCAAACTGTGCAATTCTTCAGGAAATCATGTCCTTGACCTAAATCAAACTTGATGGACATGTTCCATGGGTGTCATAGGGTATATTCAATCACGTATTAGGGTTTGGGAGCATGTCCAGGTCAAAAGTCAAAGTTACAGTTGACTTTTCCCTTAAAACCCTAATTGTGGTGTAGATGAAATTGAGACTTGTTGCTCAAGCTTCTTGGATCAATCCATTGTTCCAAATGGATCAATATGGTATATTAGAGACCCTCAAATCATCTCTTGAGGTCTTGGCTCATGGTTTGTCCCAAAAGTCAACTTAGGGGTGAATTAGGTCAAGAAACCCTAATTCCTGATTTTTGATGAATGCATCCCCTGAGGCAAATTTGACTTGATGCATGGGTTCATGAGGTTCCATGAAGTATACTAGGTCATGTTTTGGATCATTGCCTTGTGCCCAGATGAAAATTTCCATCTGGAGGCCCTGGTCGACCAAAACCCTAATTTGGTGACACTGTCGATCTTGAGACTTGATCCACCTAGAAGGGAGCAGCCTTGTGCTTAATCCTTGAAGTGGGAGTCCTTTTTGTTCCATTGTGGATATTTAAGAGATTAGACAAGTTGAAGATCATGTCATTTCTTGATTGATCCTTTGTCTAAGCACTCAGAGAGGGCTTGAAACCCTAATTTTGATTGTATTGGATGCTCACCCATCTTTGGGGAGACTAATGAAGCATGATGGTTCATCCATATTGTGATGATGATTTTCACAATGATGGGAACTCTAAGTGGTCAAAATTTGGGGTATTACAGATGCCCCTATTTAATCTTCTTGGACCCGAAGGTGTGAATGACGAAGGGATTCGGGCATTCGGGGTGCAAGAGGATTAAATATCGGAATACCCGAAATTTTGAGGGTGGTTATGAATGGTAGCTTACGCATTCATCTTCTTTAGCTAAGCAATGATGCTTAGAAAAGGTAAACTTCCCCTCGATCCTGGTTTCCTACCAAGGAACTGGTCTCAGTCTCTTTTGAAATAAACTTCCCCTAGATCCTGATTTCCTACCAAGGAACTGGTCTTAGTTTCTGATTTAAACTTCCCCTCGATCCTGGTTTCTTACCAAGGAACTGGTCTTAGTTGTGGAAACAAACTTCCCCTCGATCCTGGTTTCCTACCAAGGAACTGGTCTTAGTTGTGGAAACAAACTTCCCCTCGATCCTGGTTTCTTACCAAGGAACTGGTCTCAGTTTCTTTTGGTCAATAAACTTTACTGACAAGGGACGCTATTCGTAGCGGCTTTCCTTCAAACTTCTCGCCGAATTTTCCTGGAGAGATGCCATTTGAGTGGAAAAAGTTTTGATGTCAGACTTGATGGGGAACCCATTCGTCTGAATTGTAGAGGTACACAAACTTCTCTGTTTTGGAGACGCCATTTGTCGATTCTACTAGGGAAAGCGAGTCTCTTGAGAGACTGTTTTCGTTTGGGATCTTTCATCATACTTTTCTCGGGATCTTCCCGGAGAAACGCCATATGATGGGGTCCAATTTTGAGGTGCCAATGACCTTCTCATCAGTGGTTTTTCGGAGCAAAACTGGCGTGCTGCCGAATCTCTGACCACGAGGCTTTCTCTGTGGATTTTCCTTAATCCGGGAAAGCAAGGATATCATCTTCAATGGCGAAGAGTGATGCTTATTGAAAGTTTTCTCTGGCTTTTCAGAGGTTCAAGTTATCAAAGTGGCCGAGGACCAACTTCTTTCCAAAATTAAACTGGAAGCGAGGTTGTTCAGTAACAGTATTTCCTGACGAGGCAAGAACTGACAACTCGATTGAGAGGACTTCTACCACTAGGGGACAAGACCGACTAGAGTGATAGTGATGCAATATGAAATGTGAATGCAAATAAAAAATGCATGATGTATGTATGTATGTGCTGACAAAATAGACGCAACATACAGACGAAGAGATGAACACAATTGGATACTCGGCCATCGCGGGGCGAAGAAGTACCGTTGATTCAAAATAGCAATTCCACCTTGCTTAGGAGAGATAGTCCCGTTGGGAGCTATGTTGATCGGGCTTAGGAGATGAGAACTCGGCCGAGGGTATCAGACGAAACAAGGTCTCTGACACAGTCGATCCCTTCATTCAGGCGAACTGGTTTAGAAGGAGTACTTTGATTCTGCACTTTGAAGTTCGCTTACTTCGGGAGAAGCGATCGATGTTCTTCTGATGTTCAACAGTCAAAAGAAATGCCATCTTTAATAAAAAGCAGAAAAAGTTTTAACAAGTAAATTCATTTTTGTTTTATTTCAAGAATCGCTGATTAAGTTTAAACAACTTCATTCTGTAAAGCTAAAACAAGTAAAGAATTACAAACAAAAGCACAAGGGCTCAAATTTTATTGATAAGATGGAGATCAGCCAAACGCGTGATTCCAAAGAGTATATACAAAGTTAGAAAATGGTAATTTACAGGGAAAAGGGCTACGTTGAAACATAACGACCACTATCCTTCTACCAACTTTGAATTCGGGACATCCTGAGCTTCTGTCGAAGATGACCTTGACTGGAGTTTTCCTGACGGATGATGATGCAACTGCTGCTGTTGAGGGACTTGCCTCTGTTTGAACATAGTTACTTGCCATTATCCCTAACTTTTGCCCGGATTGTACTATGAGATTTCCAATCCATCGGGATGATTTTTTTTCATGTCTCTAACTTTTGCCTGGACCGCCCTTTCGGGTTTTCAATCCACCGAGACGTTTTTTTTTATAGTTTTAGGCGAAGCATTTCTTGACTACATCAACATTCATGGGGTAGGCAAATTCCTCTCCGTCCGTGGTTGCAAGTCTCAAGGCGCCGCCTGAGAAAGCTTTCGTGACCACATAGGGGCCATCATAATTTGGGGTCCATTTGCCCCGAGAGTCAGTGAGAAATGATTGTATCTTCTTGAGCACGAGGTCTCCTTTTCTGAAAACACGAGGTCAGACCTTTTTGTCGAACGTCCTCTTCATTCTCTGTTGATACAACTGACCATGGCATAGTGCCGTGACTCTCTTTTCTTCGATCAGGTTCAGTTCGTCGTGTCGACTTTGACACCATTCAGCTTCGGTGAGCTTAGCTTCCATCAATACCCGGATTGATGGGATCTCTACTTCTATGGGGAGAACTGCCTCCATGCCATATACTAGAGAGAAAGGGGTTGCCCCTGTTGAAGTGCGGACAGATGTTCGATAACCGTGAAGAGCAAAGGGTAGCATTTCGTGCCAATCTTTATAGGTTACAACCATCTTTTGAACGATCTTCTTGATGTTCTTGTTAGCCGCTTCTACCGCTCCATTCATCTTGGGTCGGTAGGGAGATGAGTTATGGTGTTCGATCCTGAACTCTGCACACAACTCTTTCATCAACTTGTTGTTCAAGTTAGATCCATTATCAGTAATGATCTCGCTTGGAACACCATAACGACAGATGATATTGTTTTTGATAAATCGGACCACCACTTGTCGGGTTACATTGGCGAATGACGCTGCTTCGACCCACTTGGTGAAGTAGTCAATGGCTACAAGGATGAACCGATGTCCGTTTGAAGCCTTGGGCTCAATCATACCAATCATATCGATTCCCCATATGGAAAATGGCCACGGGGAAGAAAGAACTTTGAGATGTGATTGCGGTACATGAATTTTGTCGGAGTATATCTGACACTTGTGACACCTCCTCATGTACTTGTAGCAGTCGGATTCCATTGTCAACCAATAATACCCGGCCCTGAGAATTTTTCTCGCCATTGTGTGTCCGTTGGCATGAGTGCCAAAGGATCCTTCATGAATTTCTTTCATGAGCATGTCTGCTTCTGGTCTGTCGACGCATCGGAGCAAGACCATGTCAAAATTTCTCTTATAAAGAGTGTCACCGCTCAGGAAGAAGTTTCCAGCCAATCTTCTGAGGGTTTTCCTGTCTTTTATGAGTGCCCCAGATGGGTATTCTTGTTTCTGAAGGAAGCATTTGATATCGTGATACCAAGGTCTGTCGTCTATGACTTCTTCAATCGCGAAGATGTAAGCGGGCCGTTCAAGGCGCATGATGTCGATCTTAGGTAAGTCGTTCCATCGACCTACACTAATCATGGAAGAGAGAGTGGCTAATGCATCAGCCATGTGATTCTCATCACGAGGGATGTGATGAAAGTCAACTCTGTTAAAGAAGGGTAACAACCTTCTTGCATAGTCTTTGTAAGGAATCAATCCCGATTGGTATGTGTTCTAATCTCCTTTTATCTGGTTAATAACCAAGGCTGAATTGCCATATACGTCCAAGTTTTTGATCCTTAAATCAATTGCTTCTTCGAGACCCATGATACATGCCTCGTATTCGGCCTCGTTGTTCGTACATTTGAACGTAAGTCGAGCGGTGAAAGGAATGTGGGTACCTTGAGGGGTAACAATTATTGCCCCAATTCCGTTTCCATAATGATTGACTGCTTCGTCAAAGATAAGTCCCCACTGGGAACATGGTTCTGGCCCTTCACTGGGTAGCGGTTCATCGTAATCTTTCATCTTTAAATACATGACATCTTCGTCTGGGAAGTCAAACCCGATTGATTCTTGATCGTCAATCGGTTGATGAGCCTAATGATCGGCTAAAATACTTCCTTTAACGGCTTTCTGAGCGTGATACTCTATGTCATATTCTGATGATAACATCTGCCAACGGGCAATCCTTCCCGTGAGAGCAGGTTTTTCGAAAACGTACTTGATTGGATCCATTTCGGAGACCAACCAAGTAGTATGACGAATCATGTACTGGCGAAGACGTTTGGCTGCCCAAGCCAAAGCGCAACCAGTTTTCTCAAGCATTGTGTACCGAGTCTCGCAGTCGGTGAATTTCTTGCTTAGATAGTAAATGGATGACTCTTTCCTTTTAGTTTCGTCTTGTTGGCCAAGTACACATCCCATTAAGTCCTCTAGGACTGTGAGGTAAATGATCAGTGGTCTTCCTTCCACTAGAGGCGATAGGATCGGAGGATTCAACAGATATTCCTTGATACTGTCGAAGGCGGTTTGGCAATCTTCTGACCAAACGCAATCTTGGTTCTTTTTGAGTAATTTGAAAATCGGCGCGCATGTCGCGGTCATAAGGAATATGAATCTGGAGATATAGTTCAAACGTCCCAAGAATCCTCTGACTTGTTTTTCAGTTTTTGGAGAAGGCATTTCTTGAATGGCCTTGACCTTGTCAGGATCAACTTCAATTCCTTTCTGGCTGACGATGAACCCTAGTAGTTTCCCTGAACGGACACCGAAGGTGTACTTGTTGGGATTCAAGCGGAGCTTGAATTTTCTTAGACGTTCGAACAATTTTGACAGATGTTCAACGTGCTCATCCTCTGTTCTTGATTTTGCAATCAAATCATCGACATATACCTCAATTTCCTTGTGTATCATGTCATGAAACAGAGTAGTCATGGCCCTTTGATAGGTTGCCCCGGCATTCTTCAAACCGAACGGCATTACCTTGTAACAAAAGGTACCCCATGGGGTAATGAATGAAGTTTTCTCCATGTCCTTCGGCGCCATTTTGATCTGATTATAGCCCGAGAATCCATCCATGAAAGAGAATACTTTGAACTTTGCTGTTCTGTCAACCAGCATGTCAATGTGTGGTAAAGGAAAGTCGTCCTTTAGACTTGCCTTGTTTAGATCTCTGTAATCAACACACATTCTGACCTTTCCATCCTTTTTGGGAACGGGTACGATGTTGGCTAACCATTGAGGATATTCAGATGTAGCGAGGAAACCTGCGTCGATCTGTTTCTATACCTCCTCTTTGATTTTGATGGCCATGCCCGGGTGAGTCCGTCTCAACCTTTGCTTTACTGGCGGACATTCCGATCTTAGCGGTAAGTGATGTTCCACGATGCTGGTATCCAACCCTGGCATATCCTGATAAGACCAAGCGAATACATCAGGAAATTCTTTGAGAAGCTTTATCAAACCCTCTCTGGTAGTTGGACTGAGCAGTGCTCCGATCCTGATTTCTTTTCTCTCTTTTTCTGAACCCAAGTTTACCGTTTCCAACGGCTCTTTGTGAGGTTCAATGGACCTTTCCTCTTGTCTGAGTAGTCGGGAGATCTCTTCTGGAATTTCGTTGTCATTTTCTTCTTCAGCCTCGAATACCGGGAACTCAAAGTTGAGAGAAGGCATCGGATCGTATGTTTCAACGGGGTATAAAACAAGCAATCTGCATGACGTGATGATTTGTGTTTAGAAGAGATAGAGAGAAATGCAAGTGTGTGCAGTGTTTTGATTTTACTGCTTGTTTTTATTATTGAATTGTTTTTTAGGATTACCATTTTCTGAAAAAGCAAAAAGAGAAAACAACAATTAATGCGGAAATTACAGAACGACGTTATTTTATTAATGAACAAGTCGAATCTTGAAACTACAGCCCTATAAAACAAAACTCTGTCGCTTTGGGCGAAGCGAAGAGGGAAATTTACAGAAAGCGAGCCCTATCAAAACATCCGTTTCACCTGGGCAGGGTGAAAGGTTAAAGACGGCAATTACTTTGACTGACGAATGACCTTCGGAACCTCGACGGTAACCCATTGGCGGCGAACTCCTCGGTGAATCACAAAGTCTGGCACCTTCCTTGATTTGTCTTCAGAAATGACGCTGATTTCTGGTGGAGTAGGATCATTGGAATCTGTCTCCCAAGCAGAATTGTCGTAGGAGGATTCCTCTGTTGCATTTTGCATAGTATTGGTGCTCTCAGCTGTATCTCCCCATCCAGTTGACTGGATATCTTCGAGCCTGATACGAGAGCTTTCGGGAGCAGTGTACTTGACCATATAGTCGTATTTTCCACTTGGTTGTCCCAAAGTGTCCCAAACTTCTTTGGAACTGGAGAAGTCATCCCTCTCGATGACGTTGACCTCAGGAAAAGCATAGTTGATGAATTCTAGTCCTGCAAACGTTGCGAATTCATCTTCATGTTGAGTAGTTTCCGAATGACCTGAGTGTTGATCCCATGACATGGCGGGGACACAGGTATTCTGTTCAATGACACTCAGCTGAGTTTCATTACTCGGCTGACTTTCTTGCCCCAAGTTTCCTGGGTAAGGCTGCCACATTGGCAGACCATCCATCGGGCCATAGTAGTTGTGATCAAAGTTGTCTTTCATCAGAGTGTCTTCCTCTAATGAATTTGGCGGAGCACGGCATCCTTCCGGATCACAATCCCCGTAGATCATTTCGACATCTGATCTTGGTATAAATCTCGGACTTTCTGTAGGAAAGCAAAAAGGCATAGGCACCTCTTCCTGAGACATATAGCCGTCCTTGTTAAGGTAGGACTTCCATTCTTCATCTGTGTCAGAGGGATCTTCCTCATTGATAGCATGAACTGTCTGAGACACTGGGTGAAGAAAACCTCCACTGTGGAAGAAGTTTTGAAGGGGATGAAGACTTTCATCATTGGCGGCTGTCTGAGTACAGGTTGCAGAAAAACCAAGACCCTTCTTTGTTTTGTTGTCAGTGGGAATGACAAGCCGTCCCCATCCTTTTGTATCGGTACTCTCGACCGCCTTGATAGCATCTTTGTATGAAGAAATTGAAGTTCCTTCTTCGGATTGATCGTTCTTGCTCACCGATAGTGCTTGGAACTGAGTTCCAATAACCTCCTCAGGTTCTACACAAGTAGATGATGATAAGTTACTCACGAGCAAGGCCTGTTCTCCACAGACTGTGACAAGTTGGCCGTTCTTGACGAACTTTAGCTTTTGGTGGAGGGTTGAAGTAACCGCTCCAGCCTGATGTATCCAAGGTCTTCCTAATAAACAATTGTATGTTGCCCGGATGTCCATGACCTGGAAAGTGATTTGGAAAGTGTGAGGACCAATAGTTATGGGAAGATCAACTTCGCCGATAACTGTTTTTCTGGATCCGTCGAATGCTTTGACGACGACCTCGCTGACTCTCATCGGAGGGCCCTTAAATGATAATTGCGTCAAAGTGGACTTCGGCATAACATTTAGGGCTGACCCTGTGTCTACCAGTACGTTGGCTAAAGCATCGCCCTGGCAGTTAACTGTGATATTGAGCGCCATGTTATGACGGCGACCCTCTTCAGGTAATTCCTCATCACTAAATCCCAAATTATTGCAGGAAGTGATGTTAGAGACAATGCTATCAAACTGTCTGATTGTTACATCCTGTTCCACAAAGGCTTGCTCCAAGACTTTTTGTAGAGCCTCTTTGTGTGCTTCTGAACTGAGTAACCGTGATAATACTGAGATCTTTGAAGGAGTCTGTAATAGTTGATCAACAATGTTATATTCACTCCTTTGGATGAGCTTTAGCATCTCATCTTTGTCTTTTGAAAAGTCAGGATTACCAGATTGACTGACTGGTGGATCAGGAATTTCCGCCTGAAGTTCCTTTTCTTTGTTGGATTCTCCAACCCCTCGGTTGAAGATTCGACCGCTCCGTGTTACACGACTGATGTCTGCAATATTCACGACGGAGGGTAATGGAATTTCCTTTCCATTCTCGATTATTGTTGCACCGTATTTGTAAGGGATTGCCTTAGCTGATTCATATGGTAGTGGCCCCGGTAGATAGATGACTATGGGAACCTTCTGATTTTTCTGACCATCATAAGTAATCTTGATCCGTTCCCGGTTGGGAACTCTATATTTGTCAAGTAGAGGGATGATGGCAAAAACATCCCTGGTCCTGTGATGACCAGAGATCGTGACAACATCCTCAACTTGCTCGGCAAGGTAGTTCGGCGACCAAATGATGGGTCCTGAACCTGGATATGGACGAATTTCTCCATGATCGACCTGACCCTGAAGAGCTGCTCTCACAAGGTAACACCCTTGGTTACTTTCCGAACAGACGCTACAACTATCATAGTTGTGTGGTGGCACCTGGCCACGCCCACTTTGAATACAATGTAACCTCACTAGGTTATCTTCCATTGATCGGACATCCTGACTTTGACGACGAGTAGGATTCCTGTTATTGATACTAATCTGCTGAGTATCTTCGTCCATATAGATTGGCATCCACCAGTGATTTAACAAGTGCTGAAGTGCCTCCTGGACAAGGGTACAACCTCGATCATTTTCGCAACCTGCTTTGCAGCTTTGATAGTCATGTGATATTAAGAATCCGAGTCGGACCTGCTCAGCATGTAACTCTACCAGGTTAGTATTCATCACGCGAATGTCAAAGATCTGAACCATGTTGATTTTTTAGGAGTTCCTATCATGGTAGTCTTGGATCCATCCAAGATCCATCTGACGCTGGAGGGCCTCTTGTATGAAAGAGCATCCCTGTTTGTTTACCGAACAAATCAGACAGGAACTGTAATCGTGCCGCGGCAGATTATGATACTGGCTTTGCCTTGAGTGCATTGCCACCAAGTTGACATTCATCGCACGGATGTCGTGGTTTTGAATGATGTTGGAATTCGTGTAAACCATTTTAACTCCACGAACTCGGTGCTCTTGGATCCATCCGAGATCCATTTGTTCCTGTAGAGCTGATTGCACTACCGAACATCCTTGGTTGTCTTTAGAGTAGATATCACACTGGTGATAGTTATGAGGTGGCACATGGCCATATCCACTATGTCTACAATGCATCTTGACCATATTGGTCCCCAATAAGAGTACATCGTGAATTTGATAGACATTGTTAGTCTCTTTCTCAATCAGATTGACTGCAGCTTTCTCGTGTTGAGGCAGCGGGTTCGTAAGAACATTTGGATTCGTATCTTTGAAAGATAAGAGCCCGCTCCTAACAAGCTTTTACACGTCAGATTTGAAATTGAGGCAAGTCTCAATGTTATGCCCTGAACCTCCTTGATGATAAGGACATGTTTGATCCGCTTTAAACCAAAAAGGCGGATTTTCCAGAACTAAAAGGGGAGACTTAGTCTGAATGTGCCCCTTAGCCAGCAGCAACGGAAACAGCTCTGCGTACGTTACGGGTATAGGATCAAATCCTGGTGGCCGTGTTGTACGGTTGTTGTTATATGGAGGACGAGCCTGCTGAAGAGGCTGCTGTGTCCTTTGTTGGTCAGGTTGGCTCTGCGCAACCTGAGGTTGATACGTAGGAACAGGCGCGGGGCTGATAGCAGGAGTCACAGCTGCTACCGGCTGATAACGTCGCCTTTGCTTTCCGAGAGAGATATTCCCAATATCTTGCCCTTTTTTCTTAGGGAGAGCACTACCGTATTTTTTAGTACCACTCGTTGATCCAATGTCTTTTACCAAACGTCTTTCTCGGACGGCTTCCTCAAGACGTACGCCCATGCCGACCATTTCGGTGAAATCACTGGGCGCACTGGCAACCATTCGGTCATAGTAAAATGAGCTTAAGGTCTTTAAGAAGATTTTTGTCATCTCTTTTTCCTCAAGAGGTGGACAAATTTGAGCGGCAATTTCACGCCACCTTTGAGCATACTCCTTAAAGGTTTCCTTTTCCTTTTGCGACATTGATCTGAGTTGATCTCTGTCGGGTGCCATGTCCAAATTGTACTTGTATTGTTGGACGAAGGCAGTACCAAGATCTCTGAATGTACTGATCGTAGTACGGTTTAAACCCATGAACCATTTAAGTGCGGCACCGGTTAAACTATCCTGGAAGTAGTGAATCAGCAGGTCCTGATTCTCCGTCTGAGCTGACATCCGCCGAGCGTACATCACCAGATGGCTTTGAGGGCAAGAGTTACCCTTGTATTTTTCAAAGTCGGGCACTTGGAACTTGTGCGGGACTTTCACATTTGGGACCAAGCAGAGGTCTGCGGCGTCCTTTCCAAATAGATCCTGACCGCGAATGGCTTGCAGCTCTTTCTGTATTTTCAAGAACTGCTCCTGGAATTCATCCATTCTGTCAAACATAGTTTCCTTCTTACCAGAAGGTGTCTGTGGAATCTGTCCTTCCGGGACAGTGTGCACCACAGGGGGTGGTACCGTGACTACGACAGTAAGTCTTGGCGCCTCCCGAAGTTTGTAACCTTCAGGAGTCTTGAGTATGCCCCTAGCATCTTCGCTTTCCCGAAGTTTGTAACCTTCAGGCCCAGCGGCTTCTGTTACGATTCCCTGATCTTCAGTGATCGGCAAAACATATCCTTCCGGGATATAGTTAACAGGCATGCCCCAAAGACGATCTTTCGGCATCTGATACCTAGGATCATACTTTTCTATGATGGGCGTTGAGGTGATCTCTGAGATCACAATTCTTTGTAGCTGAGCTTCTGCCATGGCTTGCATGTCGTTACGAAGCTTTCTCATATCCTCTCTCAGAGCGTCGATCTCTTCTTTCAACTCTCTGTTTTCTTCCTCAAGATCATCCATCTTTTTCTGACGATTGGCCCTAGTATTATACGAATGAGACAGTTTGACTCTAGAATCGAGACACAAACGTGAGATTCGTAGGGAAGAAGAATACGCGATGTGAGAATGATGAATGCAATTATTATATTAATTGTTGTTTTTTTGGTTTAATCAAAATAAACTTCGACAATTAGATTGCAAATATCAAACAGTGGGGAAACCCCTTTTTATTGAAATTCAAAGGATTACAGAAATGGAAATACAGTAGATTACAAAGTGCAGAAACAGAAACCTAAACTAATGGGTCCCGAGTCCTCTCTGAGGAGAAACCGGGTGCTGATTCTGGTATCTTCCTTTTCTTTGACCGGGGGGCTTGGGCCGTTGTCGGGTTATCATTCCTTTGCCAGGTGAAAGGAGTGAGCAAATTCCTTTGGTCATCTTGATTCTCTACAGCATGCTGCTCCAAAATTTCAATAAGAGCATCTTTCTCTTTTAGTAGTTGCTGTATTTGGATACACTCTACGTCGAGGGTGCGGTACTTGTTCTTCCAAGATCTTCTTTCCTTTTGAACTTTGCTGAGAGTAACCTGAAGCTTTTCAGTTTCCGTCATGAAGTACATGACAGATTCTCTCGGCGGAAGAATTCCGTAACGAGGATAAGGCATCTTTAGCTTGAGAGCTCTAAAATGACAATGACAAAAAGGTAGGAAGAAAAGGAAATCAATTGTTTGGATTTATATCATAAAACTACCGTGGAAGGGAGATTGAAAGATGTTTAAGAGAATGGAGAATTGAAAGTGTATTCATAATAACTATTGATAATGCTAGCTCAAATGATGTGTTTGTTTCTTACCTTAAAAAAAAACTAGATGCTAGAGGTGGGCTAGTGTGTGGTGTAAAATATATGCACTGAGATGTTATTGTCACATTCTAAATTGGGTAGTTCATGATGGCATAAAGGAACAAGATTCTTCTATTCAAAGCATTAGAAATATTGTACGGTATGTAAGATCTTCGCTCCAAAGGCATAAAAGATTTAAAGAATGTGTTAGATGATGAAATGATAAATTCCCAATGTCTTGTGTTCTTAGATGTTTCACCAAAATGGAATTCAACTTACTTTATGTTAGAATGTGTTGAGAAATTTGAAAAACCATTTGATAGACTCTATAATCGAGAATTTTTTTTGGTAAAAAAAATGTATCTGAGAGTTAGATTTTTAAAAATGGTTTTCTGGTGATAATAAAGAAAAAAAAAGTTCTACCAGTATATTTTGATTGGGAACATGCAAGAACATTAATCCAGTCATTGAAAATTTTCTCTGATGTGACTTTAAGTTTCTCCAGCTCTTTACACATGACATCAAATAAATGCTTTTATGAAATTGTATCGATACATTCTGAGTTAATTTTGTTTAGTTGTAGTAAATATGAAATCTTGCACGTAATAACATGTTCAATGAGATCCAAGTTTGATAAATTTTGGAGAAATGTTGGAAAATTAAATCCTTTATTGTTTGATGTTGATGTGTGGGATCCTCGGTATAAACTTGATTATGTTACTTGGAACTTATAATACATATATACTAAAGAGTTGGCACATAGAATGACTATTTTGGTTAAAGAAACATTGAGTGAATTATATATGTTTTATTCTAGAGGAATTTTTGAACATAAGGAAAGTGAGAATGGTCAAGTTTTGTCCAAAAATGTTCCACCAAATGAGAAACTTAAAAGACCAAATGGTGTCAAAGGTGTTGTGCAGAGCAGGGTATAGAATCACATCTATATAAACTAGAACTTGAGATATGTTTAGTAAAAGATATTCTATATGTGGATGACAATGTTGATTTTAGCCTTTTGGGTTGGTGAAAGCTCAATTCTTCAAAATTCAGAGTTCTTTCTGCCATAGCTTGTGAAATATTTGTTGTTAGATTTTCTACAATGCTATCAGAGTCATGTTTTAGCACTAGTGGTTGTGTTATTAATGTTTATCATAGTTCTTTTTCTCCTAAAATGACTAAAGCACTTTTTTGCACTCAGAATTAGTTATATCCTTTTGGCTTCAAATTTGATGAAAATGATTTTGATCATTTTAAGAATACTGTGAAGATAATTCATGGCGAGTTCTTCAAATATTTAATGATTAATTAATTTAAATGTTCTTATAATTTAAACTAATTTAGTGGCTTTTGCAGATGTTCACAATAAGGTTGTGGATTCACAATGAGATAATGAAAAACAAGAAGCCACAGTCGATGATCGCTAGTTTGTGAACTCATAAAGGATGAAAGAAATAGTTGGTGTGATTAAAAAGTCTTTGAAATTTGATGCTTTTGAGAAATAAAACAGAGTACTGGGATTTGCTATCTATTGATGTGATGACAAAGCAATTATTATGTTTTAGTTTATAAGTTAGAATAATTTCTACAATGTTACTATTTTAGATTATTTAATGGGTTAATTTTTATTATTTTAGTTTGATTTCTACAATATTATTGTTCCATTATGGAACTACAATTAATCGAAGAACGATGGTTGCAGTAAGAAACAGTGGCCTTGAGTTCCCGCTGCGGTGGTAGAGGGGATGACCTACAAATTTAGCACTTAAATGCTCGAGCTAGTATGTGAAAGAGACGAGTGAATGAAATTTGAATTTGAAGTTGCATACCTGAAATTAGCGTGCATATCATTTACATAATGGACTAGTTATAACAACCCGTTATTCCCTAGGTGTGTGGTGCAGAGAACCGTTGGATGTATCTTGGCTCTGGATTCTTGTAATCTTCCATAGGGTAGCTCCCTTGAGTTATGACCAATTTGGTTGAATCCTTGCATCCTTTGGGTCTTCACTTGATGGTCGTTATTATCGACCTATAATAGTATCCCCCAAGCCCTTGTCTTTATATGCAGTGCAAGGCTTTGTCGTATTCGCCTAGTTCATACTGGTCATTCCTCTAGCTTAAATAGAAAACCAAGAATATACATTACTATCCTTTAGGGATTTGCACCTTTAATGCGCCCCATCCTTCAAATATGTTTTCGTAGGTTCCCTTCATAATGATCTTCGAGAACTTAAACACTTAAGTGTCTCGCTGAGGTGATCTAAAATGTTGATAAGGTTTATTCCTTTAAGTAAGTCATCATACGATTCTTGAGGAGTCAGTTTTTAATTTCTTTGAGACATTTTTTTCTGCTTCATTGTTATCTGCATTTTTATAATGCTTTTCCTTTTTGCATTTGAAGGAAATAGTATCCGTCATGACTCAAAAGTTAGAAGAAGATATTTCTTTGATCGAGAGGTTGGTATTGACTAGACCTTTATGGATGTTGGTACATCTTCGAATTGAGGCGTCTTAACTTACGATGAAGATGAGAGAATCTACAGCGAGTATGGCTAGTGTGTTATCCCTTTCTATGAATATACCTTCTTGATCTTGGGTCTTTGGTTACCCTTTAACAACTTTGAAATAGAAGTTCTCAACCATTAGACGGTTGCTCCCTCGCAGCTACACTCTGCGAGTTGGGCGTATGTTAAAGTTTTTCAATATTGGTGCAAATATTTAAATGTGAAACCTTTTTTCTCCCTTTTCTTTCATCTCTTTTTCGTAGTTTCTGCACATTTTTGTAAAGCTTGAAGTATTTCAAAAATTGATTCTTCCTGGTTGTCCCTCTCTACACAGAGGCTCATGCAACGGTATGCACCATGGGGAAGTGTATGAGGGCAAGTGTACTTGCCTGTAGGGATGTAAGTAGGACGGGGAATGTGTGGATGATGCTTCCTTTCTCCCTGTTCCACCCCTCTATTTTTTTCCCATCCCCATCCTCATTCCCCGCCACGGGGAATATTTTCCACATCCCCATCCACACAGATCCCCATGGTACCCGTAGAGATTCACGAATATTGAAACTTAAGAAAATTTCTATACTTTTTTGATCAAAACTATGACACTATTATTTTTTTATTTTTCCTTTTTTTTAAACAAACACATATATTTTGCAGCTTTCTTTTTTAAAAAATTAAAATACATCTTGCATCAATAACAAAAAAAATGCAAAAGCACTTGCAGTTGCTAAAATATCTTTTTCTGTCAAAAATTAAATATCCAACAAAACTTGTTTCTACCATGCATAATGATACAAAAAATCATAACCAAATTATCGCATAATACATAAAAAAATAGCAAACTAAATTTATCAAATATAAAAAAAATGGTGATAAATATCCCACAATGCATAGCAAAATAGAATTGGATGATAATCCAAAATATCAAGGCAGTTTTCCAATAGAAGTAGACAAAATAGAGACACTTATAACCAAACAAAAATCTCTCACACACAAAAAAACTTCTAACAATCACACCCCTAATAAACCATCACTCAAGTATATTAACAAACTTATTAAAAATTTGAAAAGAAAAGGACAAATAAAGTATCACAAATGTTTCAAGCATAATAACAATAAAAAACTAACTAAATTGTAGATAATGATCAAATAACACCTTAAACCTTTGACAATATGTTGCTACTTTTAGATAGTCTCAAACCGTGTAAATACCACAATGATGATTGTTGTTGCAATGATGAGAATAAATACAGGATATGGGTTATTGTGACCATGATGAGAACAAAGAAGATGAAGAATGGAGGAGACAAAGAGAATTGAGAAAAGAAGAATAGAAGACAATGTGCACACTAGGGTAATGAAATGATACAATGAAACAAAAAAAATCATTGTTTGTCAATGTCCACTGTGTTGGGTCATCATGAGGAGTATCCATATTGGGTCAAGAGCAACACACAAGTGAGAGAGATACCACATATTCACCCAAAACCTTAAAGTGATAGGTGCATAGATCATCTCACTTATAAAGTGCTCAACCTCCACTTTTCTAAGCAATGTGCGACTTCCAACTCACACTTGTACACAATAATTTCCCACCCAAGTGTGATTTCATCCACTATGGCCCTCCTGAAGCAGAAGCGTTTTCATCCACATACACTTGTATCGCCGTTGCGGGTAATACAACAAAACACGCCGCCTGACCACCACATTGTCAGGAAGACTTTCGATACAAGGAGCCGATCCCTTAATTGAACCATCGACTCTGATACCATTGTTGGGTCATCATGAGGAGCATTCACATTGGGTCAAGAGCAACACACAAGTGAGAGACACACCACATATTCACCAAAAACCTTAAGGTGATAGGTGTATGGGTCCTCTCACTTATAAACAGTTCAACCTCCACTTTTCTAAGCAATGCAGGACTTCAAACTCATACTTGTACACAACACATTGATGACTATTCATTTCTTAATATATTAATTTTTTATTTATTAAAAAACATCTAATATTATATATATATATATATATATATATATATATATATATATATATATATATATAGGGTTATGATAATGCACACCCATGTAGGTGTGCATTAGCAACATACACCTTAGTGTATTTTTGTGTGGGGCCCACCAATTTTGAGTGGGACCCACATTAGAAAGATGAAAAAAAAATAGAAAGAAAATAGATGTAGTGTATTTTTGTGTGGGACCCACCAATTTTGGGTGTAGATTAGCATTTCCCTATATATATATATATATATATAAGGTTCATATCATATGAAAATGCCATTTTTATGTAAAAACATAAGAATGAATCTGAATTATTAGATTTTAAAATAAATAGTGGAGATTATTTGTGGTTTTTGTTTTTCTCTCTCCTCCATTATTAAAATAAATGATGGAGGAGAGATAAAAAAACTGACACATGACCTCCACCATTTATTTTAAAATTTAATGGTTCAGATTCATTCTCATGTTCTCACATAAAAATGACATTCTCATATGATACGTTCCCTATATATATATATATATATATATATATATATATATATATTAGTGTTATATTTGTAAATAGCTTGGCATAGGGCGACAACTTGGGACCGTCCTAGGAAAAGGAGATGGCACATGGTCGCCTGAGGGGAGGTTCCGGTTTCCCTTAAGTTTTCCTTGCCCCTGAATAGGAAAATATGGGATAAGACGTGTCTTGGTTAAGGAGAAATTCGTAATCGTTACTAACCCACGTTCCCTTGGGAATAGGGATTTAATTAGCTACCTTTTGACTAGGGGCGATGTTCTTTCCCAAGAAAACCCTAGGTATTAGGAACCCCTATAAATACACTATCCCTCAAGGGAACATAGGAGATTCTTAGTCCATACACATCTACTACTACTCAGATAGACCTACGCTCTAAGTAATCCTAACACCGTCAATCTAACAATCTTCCTACAACCAAGCAGCACCAGCCACCAACAGGGCTTTTCACATTATGTGAGTTGGCCCCTTAAATAGCCTCATAAACCACCTAATAAGGATACTCATTACTGTGAGCTAGCCTATTGTCCCTAAAATTGTAATATACCCATTATGTCCTCTGAGTCTCCCTGCCCTTGCAGGGGGAACACGCACACCCTGTACTTTTTGGACAGTATAGTCGAGTCCACTGTGGAGCCCCGATAAAACTTACATGGGCCACATCTTCCACTCAAACCCTGTCATCCCCCTTTTAGTCTAGAGATGACTAACAAAGTCCTACATCATATAGCAAACCCCATTATTGGAGGTATTTCCAAGAGGGGCCTCTTCAGGGCTGCTCGACGAAGATACGCAAGGCAGTTATTCGTCACAAGCGTTATATCCCTTAGGTTTTTTGAAAATACTGTAAGAATCGCAGGGGTCGACATCGTTTTCTCTGAAGAGAATGCCATAGGCATCAATCCTCATGATAATGATCCTTTGGTAATTACCGTTCGATATGGCAACTGGGATATTAGACGTGTCTTGATAGATTCGGTCAGCTCAGTCAATTTCCTGTTTTGGGATACCTTCTAGAAGTTACAACTGAATGTGGACGACATAAAAAGGTTCACTGGCTCCTTGACGGGATTATCGGGTGATCTAATACAAATAATGGGCTATGTGACACTAAAAATCATTTGCGGAGAGGGAGCTGATGCATCGACGTCAACTACCTCATCATAGACATCGTGTCACCTTACAACATTATCCTTGGGCGCCCGGTGATCAAAACCATAGGGGCGATCTTGTGCGATACTTAACCCTGGAATATCTCCTCCTAGATGGTTGGGTGGCACCATCCGGGGAAATCAAAAATTAGCTAACGAATATTATTATTTGAGCAGCCCAGAGATTGACAGAGAAGAACTCATATTGGTTGATGCCCATTCATCCAAGGTTTCAAATACTGGCTTCGAAGTTTGGGACCCCATATTTGGTGCGGAACCAGAACAACTCATGCTCATAGAAGACTTGAAGGAAGTCCAAATAGGACCTCACGCGCACCAAGTCCAAAGATAGACACCTCCTTGTCTGCAGGGGAGAAGTGAGAGTTAGTTGGCCGACCCCAAAGAAACGTTGACATGTTTTCTTGGGAACCCTTAGACATGCTAGATATTGACACAAAGGTCGTGATCCATCGTCTGGCCATCCATCCATCCATCAACACAATGACGTAAAGGGAATAAAAGTTATGAGAAGAAAATAGAGTCACCATTGATAAAGAGTTGGAAAAGCTATCTAGCATTGAATTCATGACTGAAACGTAGTAACCCACATGACTGGCCAATGTATTCTTGGTACGAAAGGCCAACAACAGCTGGCATATGTGCGTAGACTTCATAGATCTCAATGTTGTCTGCCCCAAGGAAACATATCCATTGTCGGACACTGACCGCATAATTGACGCATCATCAGGTTACCGTATGTTAAGTTTCATGGACACCTACTCGTAATACAACCAAATCAAGCTGGATCCCTTGGATGCGCCCAAAATCGCCTTCATGTAGAACCATGGAAACTACTACTACAATGTCATGCCTTTCGGCCTCAAAAATGCTGGTGCCACTACCAATGACTCATGGATGCGGTCTTCGCCCATCAGATTGGCAAAAATATTGAGATAAATGTCGACAACATGATTGTCAAGACGATGGATGGGCATAGTCACACCGATGACCTGAAGGACATCCTGCAATTAGTAAGAAGGTATGACATGCACATAAATCCCGAAAAATTCGCTCTTGGAGTGCAGACAGGGAAATTTTTGGGTTTTGTTCTGACGAGGAGGGGGATCGATCTAACACCCTTTTCTACCCCAAGAATAAACACAGCAAAAATACACAATTTAACAAAATAAACATTTGAACCACCTCAGAAGGTGCACATTTCTCAATAAAACTCAAAATAACACATTTACTCCGTATACACGGGTTTTCCTCAAAATACTCAAAGGTCATCAAAATATTCAAAAGCCATCAATTATAGCAGCGGAACCACCATAACCACACTAAACCAAAACAAAAGGGTTTATAATAAAAACCATAATCTTCAAAAATAATAACAAATAATAAGTTCAACAAGGTTCGACTCAACGACCCCGACCCGATGTTACTCTATCAGAGCAATGACCCTCTAAGTCGACCAAAAGCACTAAAACTCCAAAAATGTCCTCGAAGGCATCCAACTAAACCTGATCACCTGGACGTTACCCACGTGGAGGAAACATTCAAAATACGCAGGGTGAGTAATCAAAATTCATTATAATCAATATAAAAACAGGATATGCATAAAATTGACGTCATCATCATATACAACATCATCAGGGTCATCACATGGCAAACATCAAAGATCACAACATCATAAATTACATCAATGCCAAATAAATGCAATGCACAACAAGACTCATGCATGTGGTACCAATCGTCACAAATCGATGGACACTAGGCCATCACCCTCCAAAGATTCCCGTCAAATAGGATCGATTCTACATAAGAACCGGAGCACGACATACACCCCAATCCACAAAATGGGATTAGAGCCACCACTGGACCGAAGTCCTAACATCATCACTGGACCGGAGTCCTAACATCGTCAATAGATTGGAGTCTAATTGCTATGAATGCATGATACACAACGTCATAATAATCATCATCAATAAAAGTCATCACGTGCATCATCATTCATCAAAAATCTCATGTTAATCATAATCGTCAAAACATCATGAAATCATCATCATCATAGTCATAAAGAACATCATGGTAAAGCATCAGAAAAATCACAGCATCAAAACATCAAGACAGCACAAGCATCACAAAACATTTCGCGAACAGCAGACGTTCGCTACTGAGTTCGCTGTGCGAACCTCTTCGCTTTGGCATTCGCTTTGCGAGCTGCCAGCGAACCTCAAAATCCTATTCAAAAGCTAGAGAGTTCCCATTCTGTCTCTCCTCGCCACCTTCATTCGCTTTACGAAGCCCTTTGCTGGGACGTTCGCTTTGCGAGCTAAAAGTCACATCCCAGAATTCATTCCAGTATCATCAAACAAATTATCGTGCATTCGCTGCGCTGCTCGCTTTGTGAGCCTGGGGCAAGTGTTTGCCTTGCGAAGGAAACATTTGCTTTGCGAACCTGCAATTTCAGGAAATCGCTGCTATGCATTAGTAGCATATCAGACCCAAAAGCTCCTACGATCTCAACCCCATTTACCCCAAAAACATCCCTACAACATTCCTAAGGCATTATGGAAATCAAGGACACAAAACCTACAACTATTAGGTCGATTAATTATACTATCTGGACCTCAAAATCACCTAAACCTTCAGAACCCCAAAGATTCTCATAAACTCCATAAATCTTTTCCCTTCAAGGTCAAAATAACATCAACAGAGAAATTAGCCTCGAAGGCGTACTTTTATCTGATTCAATTCAACCCTTAATAATCGATCCACAAAAATACCCTTAAATCATCAATTTACTCATAAACCCACAAACCAACATAAACCTCAAAATCAGCTTTAAACACATTGAATTCCTATATCAAGAACAATGAAAGGCAATACTCCCCATACCTTAGATTGTCGATTCAGAGTTTTCTCTATTGAGTCTTTGGAAACTTTCTCGAATCCTCACCTTTCCCTTTTTCCTCAGAGCTCTCGCCTTCTCCTTCTTTTCACGATCTAACAAATAAATCCTATTCCTCTCAATTCCCCTTTTTGTTAAACCTTTGGGCTTCTAAAATGGTCTTTCCCAATAATACCCTCACTAATCCTCCTCAAAAGTCCATCTTACCCTTAATTCCTCTAATATTATTTAAATAAATAACAATACAATATATTATATTATATATACTATTATTTAAATAAATAACCAAAACTCCACAAAAATACCGATACCAACACAAACCACCAAAATTCATAAAAATTCACGAATATTATATTTTAAATAAATATTTTTACAGATTTGGGGTGTTACAACTCTCCCCCACTTTAAGGATTTTCGCCCTCGAAAATTACCTCAAGGAAATAGAGTCGGATACGACTCCCTCATCTGATCTTCACGTTCCCAAGTCCAACTTGCGGCATCTGGTCCTCCCCACAATACCTTCACCAAGGTTATCTCTTTACCTCGCAGTTGCTTCATTTCTCGTCCATCAATTCGCACCGGCAATGCTTCAACAGTCAAGTTATCCCTCACTTGAACATCATCCATCTGTATCACATGCGACAGATCCAAAAAGTACTTCCTCAACTGAGACACATGGAACACGTCATGCAAATTCGTAAGCGACGACGATAAAGCAATCCGATAGGCTACTTCTCCCACCCTCTGTGAAATTTGATACGGACCAACAAAACGTGGAGTAAGCTTCCTAAACTTCAAAGCTCATCCCACACCAGTCACTGGCGTCACTCTCAAAAACATGTGATCTCCCTCTTGGAATTCAAGTGTCTTCCTTCCCTTATCATGGTAGCTCTCGTGGCGACTCTGCGACGCTTTCATCCTTTCTTGGATCATCTTAATCTTCCCAGTCGTCTCTTGCACAATCTCAGGTCCGAGTACAGCACTCTCGCCTGACTCATACCAACATAAAGGAGTCCTACACCTTCTCCCATTTATAGCTTCAATGGGTGCCATTCCAATACTAGCATGAAAACTATTATTGTACGTGAACTCAATCAATGGTAAATGGCTATCCCAAGATCCTCTGTGATCCAATACACAAGCCCTCAGCAAATCCTCTAAAGATTGAATAGTCCTTTCTGTCTGTCCATCCGTCTGCGGATGATAGGCAGAACTCATCCTTAACTTAGTACCCAAAGCATCCTGCAAACTCTTCCAGAACCTCGATGTAAATCTCAGGTCTCTATCTAACACAATACTCGAAGGTTTCCCATGTAACTTCAAAATCTCCTCAATATACATCTCGGCTAACTTCTGCATAGAATGATTAATCTTCATCAGCAAGAAATGAGCCGACTTAGTTAATCTATCCACGATCACCCAAATTGAATCATTTCCCTTAGCAGTTCTCGATAATCCTGACACAAATTCCATGGAAATGCTATCCGATTTCCACTCTGGAATATTCAATGGCTGCATCATACCTAAAGGCTTTTGATGCTCAATCTTCGACTTCTGACACGTCAAGCACGCATAAACAAACTCTGCAATATCCTTCTTCATACCCGGCCACCAAAACAACTTTTTCAAATCCCGGTACATCTTCGTAGCACCGGGATGAATACTCAACCTACTTTGGTGTCCTTCTACTAGAATACTCTTCTTGATTTCTGGAACATCTGGAACACACACCCTGTCTCTGAACATCATTACACCCTTCTCGCCAATCCGGAATTCACTCCCGTTACCTTGGTTGATCAATGTTAACTAGTCAACCAACTTCAAGTCAGATTGTTGTCCCACTCTGATCACTTCCAAAATTCCACCCGTCAACTTCAACATTCCCAACTTCACACTGTCGGGAGTGGCTTCACACACCAAACTCAAATCTTGGAATTGTTCAAGTAACTCCAACTCTTTCACCATGAGCATCGACTTATGCAATGACTTTCTGCTCAATGCATCAGCCACTACATTTGCTTTACATGGATGGTAATTCAAATCAAAGTCATAATCCTTTAACAACTCCAACCACCTTCTCTGCCTCATATTCAACTATTTCTGATTAAACGGATACTTCAAGCTCTTATGATTGCTGAACACTTCGAATTTAGAGCCAAACAGATAATGTCTCCAAATCTTCAACACAAACACCACAATGACCAATTCCAAGTCATGTGTAGGATAATTCCTCTCATGAACTCGCAATTGTCTCGAAGCATAGGCAACAACTTGTCCATTCTGCATCAGTACTCCTCCAAGACCCATCTTCGACGCATCACAATACACCACAAAAGATTCGCTTAGATTAGGCAAAATCAACACTGGAGCGGTCGTCAATCTCTTCTTCAATTCCACAAAACTCTCCTCACAAGCTACATCCCACACAAAAGCTTGACCCTTTCGAGTCAACTGAATCAAAGGTAATGCCAACTTAGAAAAGCCCTCGATAAACTTGCGGTAATAACCTTCCAATCCCAGAAAACTTCGTATCTTAGTAGCAGACTTCGGAGTCTCCCACTGTAACACAGCATCAATCTTAGAAGGGTCAACAACAATTCCACCACTTGAAATTACATGCCCAAGAAACCTCACTTCCTTCAACCAAAACTCACACTTGGACAACGTTGCATACAACTTTTTCTCCTTAAATACTTGCAACACAGTCCTCAAATGCTCAGAATGTTCTTCTTCAGATCTAGAATATATCAAGATATCATCGATAAACACCACCACAAACTTGTCCAAATACTCATGAAAGATCCAATTCATGTACTCCATGAACACACCAGGTACGTTGGACACTCTAAACGGCACCACAGTGTATTCATAGTGACCATACCTCATCCTGAAAGCTGTCTTTGGAATGTCATCAGGCTTAACACGAATCTGATGATAACCAGACCCCAAATCAATCTTGCTAAACACACAGGCACCTACTAGCTGATCCATCAAATCGTTAATTCTCGAAAGTGGATATTTATTCTTGATAGTCACTTTATTCAATTGCCGATAATTAATACACAACCTCATACTTCCGTCCTTCTTCTTCACTAGCAGCACATGAGCACCCCACGGAGAAACACTTGGTCGAACAAACCTCTTCTCAAGAAACTCTTCCAACTGTTTCTTCAGTTCACTTAACTCAGAAGCTGACATCCGATAAGGAGCCATTGACACTGGACTTGTACCTGGTATTAAGTCCACTGCAAACTCTACTTCAAGTTCTGGAGGCAAATCACTGATGTCATATGGAAACACATCTGGAAATTCACAGACAACAGGTAATTCGACACTCGCAACTTCACGATCAATCTGCAACGATGCAAACATTGCAAACACCAAGGCTTCGTCTTCACCCAGCTCATCCACTTGCTTAGCAGACAAGAACATCAATTCTCCAGCATCACCAAACTCAGGAAACTCCACAGTCTTGTTATAACAATTGATATGAACACGGTTGAGCTCCAACCAGTTCATTCCAAAGATTAAATTGATTTGGTGCAAGGGTAAGCACACCAAATCCATCACAAAACTCTTCTCAAAAATCGTCACAGGACATCTCAAACACACAAAGGTAGTAGTAACAGAACCATTAGCTGGAGTTTCTATTACCATATTACTATTCATATCGGACAACTTTAAACCCAATCTATTAGCACATTCAAGTGAGATAAAAGAATGAGTAGCACCCGTATCAATAATAGCAACCAACTCGATATTATTAATAAAACAAGTACCTCGAATCAGGTTGTCCTTCTCTAGCACTTCTGCACCACTCAAAGCAAACACTTTTCCACTAGTCTGAGCAGCAGTAGCAGTATTCTTCGGCTTCTGACACTGGGTACTGATGTGACCCTTCTCTCCATAATTGAAACAGTTTGGACCTTCGTCTTTGCAATCAGTAGCTCTATGACCCTTCTTACCACACCTGTAGAACCTCAACACATTATTGGTACACACATCAGCACGGTGGCCTTGCTCGCCACACTTATAACACTTCCCAGAAGCGGGAGCTGCTCCCTCACTTGTCTTTTTCCCATCTGAAGCCTTCTGCTTCCCTTTGTCAGCTGAAGTTGTATAAGGTTTCCCCCTATACTACCCTTTCTTCTCACTCAACTGCTTGTAGTAAGCAGATCGAGCTCGGCTATCCTCATCGTAGATCCTACTCTTATCCACCAGCTCAGCGAACCTGCGAATTTGTTGGTACCCAATACCCTACTTAATTTCTGGTCTCAGCCCATTCTCGAACTTGAGACACTTGGACATCTCAGCATCAACATGGTTGTAGTGCGGACAGAACTTCACCAGCATCTCGAACTTCGCAGCATACTCCACCACAGTCATGTCTTCTTGCTTCAGCTCTAGGAATTCCACTTCTCTCATGCCACGAGCATCTTTTGGAAAATACTTTCCCATAAACTCCTGCTTGAACACAGCTCAGGCTATCACAGTGCCAACATCTGTGAGTCTCTAATGGGTGTTATCCCACCAATCCTCAGCCTCTTCTTCCAGCATATGCGTTCTAAACTGAACTTGTTGCTCATCAGTACACCCCATCACTCGTAAGATCTTCTCGACCGCCTTCAGCCACTTATGTGCACTTGCCGGATCATGAGCACCCACAAAAGTCGGTGGATTGTTCCTCAAAAACTTCCCCAAAGCACGAAACTCGTCTTGAACCCCACCATTCAGATTGAGTTGAGCCACTACATTAGCAACCGATTCCAATGCATCAGCAATAACACGATCATTTCTTCCAGCCATCCAGCATACCACCAACAGGGTTAGAAGAACCAAAACATCTACAGTGTACAACACTCATCGACTGACAGGGGACTGGCAACATGTAAAAACCTGGCAGGATGGACCGACCTGCTCTGATACCACTAGTGTAACATCCTTTTCTACCCCAAGAATAAACACGGCAAAAATACATAATTTAACAAAATAAACATTTGAACCGCCTCAGAAGGGTGCACATTTCTCAATAAAACTCAAAATAACACATTTACTCCGTAAACACGGGTTTTCCTCAAAATACTCAAAGGTCATCAAAATATTCAAAAGCCATCAATTATAGCAGCGGAACCACCATAACCACACTAACCCAAAACAAAAGGGTTTATAATAAAAACCATCATCTTCAAAAATAATAACAAATAATAAGTTCAACAAGGTTCGACTCAACGACCCCGACCCGATGTTACTCTATCAGAGCAATGACCCTCTAAGTCGACCAAAAGCACTAAAACTCCAAAAATGTCCTCGAAGGCATCCAACTAAACCTGATCACCTGCACGTTACCCACGTGGAGGAAACATTCAAAACAGGTAGGGTGAGTAATCAAAATTCATTATAATCAATATAAAAATAGGATATGCATAAAATTGACGTCATCATCATATACAACATCATCAGGGTTATCACATGGCAAACATCAAAGATCACAACATCATAAATTACATCAATTCCAAATAAATGCAATGCACAACAAGACTCATGCATGTGGTACCAATCGTCACAAATCGATGGACACTAGGCCATCACCCTCCAAAGATTCCCGTCAAATAGGATCGATTCTACATAAAAACCGGAGCACGACATACACCCCAATCCACAAAATAGGATTAGAGCCACCACTGGACCGAAGTCCTAACATCATCACTGGACCGGAGTCCTAACATCGTCAATAGATCGGAGTCTAATTGCTATGAATGCATGATACACAACGTCATAATAATCATCATCAATAAAAGTCATCACGTGCATCATCATTCATCAAAAATCTCATGTTAATCATAATCGTCAAAACATCATGAAATCATCATCATCATAGTCATAAAGAACATCATGGTAAAGCATCAGAAAAATCACAGCATCAAAACATCAAGACAGCACAAGCATCACAAAACATTTCACAAACAGCAGACGTTCGCTACTGAGTTCGCTGTACGAACCTGTTCGCTTTGGCATTCGCTTTGCGAACTGCCAGCGAACCTCAAAATCCTATTCAAAAGCCAGAGAGTTCCCATTCTGTTTCTCCTCGCCACCTTCATTCGCTTTACGAAGCCCTTCGCTGGGACGTTCGCTTTGCGAGCTAAAAGTCACATCCCAGAATTCATTCCAGTATCATCAAACAAATTATCGTGCATTCGCTGCGCTGCTCGCTTTGCGAGCCTGGGGCAAGTGTTTGCCTTGCGAAGGAAACATTTGCTTTGCGAACCTGTAATTTCAGGAAATCGCTGCTATGCATTAGTAGCATATCAGACCCAAAAGCTCCTACGATCTCAACCCCATTTACCCTAAAAACATCCCTACAACATTCCTAAGGCATTATGGAAATCAAGGACACAAAACCTACAACTATTAGGTCGATTAATTATACTATCTGGACCTCAAAATCACCTAAACCTTCAGAACCCCAAAGATTCTCATAAACCCCATAAATCTTTTCCCTTCAAGGTCAAAATAACATCAACAGAGAAATTAGCCTCGAAGGCGTACTTTTATCTGATTCAATTCAACCCTTAATAATCGATCCACAAAAATACCTTTAAATCATCAATTTACTCATAAACCCACAAACCCACATAAACCTCAAAATCAGCTTTAAACACATCGAATTCCTATATCGAGAACAATGAAAGGCAATACTCCCTATACCTTAGATTGTCGATTTAGAGTTTTCTCTATTGAGTCTTTGGAAACTTTCTCGAATCCTCACCTTTCCCTTTTTCCTCAGAGCTCTCGCCTTCTCCTTCTTTTCACGATCTAACAAATAAATCCTATTCCTCTCAATTTCCCTTTTTGTTAAACCTTTGGGCTTCTAAAATGGGCTTTCCCAATAATACCCTCACTAATCCTCCTCAAAAGTCCATCTTACCCTTAATTCTTCTAATATTATTTAAATAAATAACAATACAATATATTATATTATATATACTATTATTTAAATAAATACCAAAACTCCACAAAAATACCGATACCAACACAAACCACCAAAATTCATAAAAATTCACGAATATTATATTTTAATTAAATATTCTTACAGATTTGGGGTGTTACAACTCTCCCCCACTTTAAGGATTTTCGCCCTCGAAAATTACCTCAAGGAAATAGAGTCGGATACGACTCCCTCATTTGATCTTCACGTTCCCAAGTCCAACTTGCGGCATCTGGTCCTCCCCACAATACCTTCACCAAGGTTATCTCTTTACCTCGTAGTTGCTTCATTTCTCGTCCATCAATTCGCACCGGCAATGCTTCAACAGTCAATTTATCCCTCACTTGAACATCATCCATCTGTATCACATGCGACGGATCCGAAAAGTACTTCCTCAACTGAGACACATGGAACACGTCATGCAAATTCGTAAGCGACGACAATAAAGCAATCTGATAGGCTACTTCTCCCACCCTCTGCGAAATTTGATACGGACCAACAAAACGTGGAGTAAGCTTCCTAGACTTCAAAGCTCGTCCCACACCAGTCACTGGCGTCACTCTCAAAAACATGTGATCTCCCTCTTGGAATTCAAGTGTCTTCCTTCCCTTATCATGGTAGCTCTCGTGGCGACTCTGCGACGCTTTCATCCTTTCTTAGATCATCTTAATCTTCCTAGTCATCTCTTGCACAATCTCAGGTCCGAGTACAGCACTCTCGCCTGACTCATACCAACATAAAGGAGTCCTACACCTTCTCCCATTTATTGCTTCAATGGGTGCCATTCCAATACTAGCATGAAAACTATTATTGTACGTGAACTCAATCAACGGTAAATGGCTATCCCAAGATCCTCTGTGATCCAATACACAAGCCCTCAGCAAATCCTCTAAAGATTGAATAGTCCTTTCTGTCTGTCCATCCGTCTGCGGATGATAGGCAGAACTCATCCTTAACTTAGTACCCAAAGCATCCTGCAAACTCTTCCAGAACCTCGATGTAAATCTCAGGTCTCTATCCGACACAATACTCGAAGGTTTCCCATGTAACTTCAAAATCTCCTCAATATACATCTCGGCTAACTTCTGCATAGAATGATTAATCTTCATCAGCAAGAAATGAGCCGACTTAGTTAATCTATCCACGATCACCCAAATTGAATCATTTCCCTTAGCAGTTCTCGATAATCCTGACACGAACTCCATGGAAATGCTATCCCATTTCCACTCTGGAATATTCAATGGTTGCATCATACCTAAAGGCTTTTGATGCTCAATCTTCGACTTCTGACACGTCAAGCACGCATAAACAAACTCTGCAATATCCTTCTTCATACCCGGCCACCAAAACAACTTTTTCAAATCCCGGTACATCTTCGTAGCACCAGGATGAATACTCAACCTACTTTGGTGTCCTTCTACTAGAATACTCTTCTTAATTTCTGGAACATCTGGATCACACACCCTGTCTCTGAACATCATTACACCCTTCTCGCCAATCCAGAATTCACTCCCGTTACCTTGGTTGATCAATGTTAACTAGTCAACCAACTTCAAGTCAGATTGTTGTCCCACTCTGATCACTTCCAGAATTCCACCCGTCAACTTCAACATTCCCAACTTCACACTGTCGGGAGTGGCTTCACACACCAAACTCAAATCTTGGAATTGTTCAAGTAACTCCAACTCTTTCACCATGAGCATCGACTTATGCAATGACTTTCTGCTCAATGCATCAGCCACTACATTTGCTTTACATGGATGGTAATTCAAATCAAAGTCATAATCCTTTAACAATTCCAACCACCTTCTCTGCCTCATATTCAACTATTTCTGATTAAACAGATACTTCAAGCTCTTATGATTGCTGAACACTTCGAATTTAGAGCCAAACAGATAATGTCTCCAAATCTTCAACACAAACACCACAATGACCAATTCCAAGTCATGTGTAGGATAATTCCTCTCATGAACTCGTAATTGTCTCGAAGCATAGGCAACAACTTGTCCATTCTGCATCAGTACTCCTCCAAGACCCATCTTTGACGCATCACAATACACCACAAAAGATTCGCTCAGATTAGGCAAAATCAACACTGGAGCGGTCGTCAATCTCTTCTTCAATTCCACAAAACTCACCTCACAAGCTACATCCCACACAAAAGCTTGACCTTTTCGAGTCAACTGAGTCAAAGGTAATGCCAACTTAGAAAAGCCCTCGATAAACTTGCGGTAATAACCTGCCAATCCCAGAAAACTTCGTATCTCAGTAGCAGACTTCGGAGTCTCCCACTGTAACACAACATCAATCTTAGAAGGGTCAACAACAATTTCACCACTTGAAATCACATGCCCAAGAAACCTCACTTCCTTCAACCAAAACTCACACTTAGACAACTTTGCATACAACTTCTTCTCCTTCAATACTTGAAACACAGTCCTCAAATGCTCAGAATGTTCTTCTTCAGATCCAGAATATATCAAGATATCATCGATAAACACCACCACAAACTTGTCCAAATACTCATGAAAGATCAAATTCATGTACTCCATGAACACACCAGGTACGTTGGACACTCCAAACGGCACCACAGTGTATTCATAGTGACCATACCTCATCCTGAAAGCTGTCTTTGGAATGTCATCAGGCTTAACACGAATCTGATGATAACCAGACCCCAAATCAATCTTGCTAAACACACAGGCACCTACTAGCTGATCCATCAAATCGTTAATTCTCGAAAGTGGATATTTATTTTTGATAGTCACTTTATTCAATTGCCGATAATTAATACACAACCTCATACTTCCGTCCTTCTTCTTCACTAGCAGCACATGAGCACCCCACGGAGAAACACTTGGTCGAACAAACCTCTTCTCAAGAAACTCTTCCAACTATTTCTTCAGTTCACTTAACTCAGAAGCTGACATCCGATAAGGAGCCATTGACACTGGACTTGTACCTGGTATTAAGTCCACTGCAAACTCTACTTCAAGTTCTGGAGGCAAATCACTGATGTCATATGGAAACACATCTGGAAATTCACAGACAATAGGTAATTCGACACTCGCAACTTCACGATCAATCTGCAACGATGCAAACATTGCAAACACCAAGGCTTCGTCTTCCACCAGCTCATCCACTTGCTTAGCAGACAAGAACATCAATTCTCCAGCATCACCAAACTCAGGAAACTCCACAGTCTTGTTATAACAATTGATATGAACACGGTTGAGCTCCAACCAGTTCATTCCAAAGATTAAATTGATTTGGTGCAAGGGTAAGCACACCAAATCCATCACAAAACTCTTCTCAAAAATCGTCAGAGGACATCTCAAACACACAAAGGTAGTAGTAACAGAACCATTAGCTGGAGTTTCTATTACCATATTACTATTCATATCGGACAACTTTAAACCCAATCTATTAGCACATTCAAGTGAGATAAAAGAATGAGTAGCACCAGTATCAATAATAGCAACCAACTCGATATTATTAATAAAACAAGTACCTCGAATCAGGTTGTCCTTCTCTAGCACTTCTGCACCACTCAAAGCAAACACTTTTCCACTGGTCTGAGCAGCAGTAGCAGTATTCTTCGGCTTCTGACACTGGGTATTGATGTGACCCTTCTCTCCATAATTGAAACAGGTTGGACCTTCGTCTTTGCAATCAGTAGCTCTATGACCCTTCTTACCACACCTGTAGAACCTCAACACATTATTGGTACACACATCAGCACGGTGGCCTTGCTCGCCACAATTATAACACTTCCCAGAAGCGGGAGCTGCTCCCTCACTTGTCTTTTTCCCATCTGAAGCCTTCTGCTTCCCTTTGTCAGCTGAAGTTGTATAAGGTTTCCCCCTATACTACCCTTTCTTCTCACTCAACTGCTTGTAGTGAGCAGATCGAGCTCGGCTATCCTCATCGTAGATCCTACTCTTATCCACCAGCTCAGCGAACCTGCGAATTTGTTGGTACCCAATACCCTACTTAATTTCTGGTCTCAGCCCATTCTCGAACTTGAGACACTTGGACATCTCAGCATCAACATGGTTGTAGTGCGGACAGAACTTCACCAGCATCTCGAACTTCGCAGCATACTCCACCACAGTCATGTCTTCTTGCTTCAGCTCCAGGAATTCCACTTCTCTCATGCCACGAGCATCTTCTGGAAAATACTTTCCCATAAACTCCTGCTTGAACACAGCTCAGGCTATCACAGTGCCAACATCTGTGAGTCTCTAATGGGTGTTATCCCACCAATCCTCAGCCTCTTCTTCCAGCATATGCGTTCCAAACTGAACTTGTTGCTCATCAGTACACCCCATCACTCGTAAGATCTTCTCGACCGCCTTCAGCCACTTATGTGCACTTGCCAGATTATGAGCACCCACAAAAGTCGGTGGATTGTTCCTCAAAAACTTCCCTAAAGCACGAAACTCGTCTTGAACCCCACCATTCGGATTGAGTTGAGCCACTACATTAGCAACCGATTCCAACGCATCAGCAATAACACGATCATTTCTTCCAGCCATCCAGCATACCACCAACAGGGTTAGAAGAACCAAAACATCTACAGTGTACAACACTCATCGATTGATAGGGGACTGGCAACATGTAAAAACCTGGCCGGAAGGACCGACCTGCTATGATACCACTAGTGTAACATCCTTTTCTACCCCAAGAATAAACACGGCAAAAATACACAATTTAACAAAATAAACATTTGAACCGCCTCAGAAGGGTGCACATTTCTCAATAAAACTCAAAATAACACATTTACTCCGTAAACACGGGTTTTCCTCAAAATACTCAAAGGTCATCAAAATATTCAAAAGCCATCAATTATAGCAGCGGAACCACCATAACCACACTAACCCAAAACAAAAGGGTTTATAATAAAAACCATAATCTTCAAAAATAATAACAACAAATAATAAGTTCAACATGGTTCGACTCAACAACCCCGACCCGATGTTACACTATCAGAGCAATAACCCTCTAAGTCGACCAAAAGCACTAAAACTCCAAAAATGTCCTCAAAGGCATCCAGCTAAACCTGATCACATGCACGTTACCCACGTGGAGGCAACATTCAAAACAGGCAGGGTGAGTAATCAAAATTCATTATAATCAATATAAAAACAGGATATGCATAAAATTGACGTCATCATCATATACAACATCATCAGGGTCATCACAAGGCAAACATCAATGATCACAACATCATAAATTACATCAATGCCAAATAAATGCAATGCACAACAAGACTCATGCATGTGGTACCAATCGTCACAAATCGATGGACACTAGGCCATCACCCTCCAAAGATCCCCGTCAAATATGATTGATTCTACACAAGAACCGGAGCACGTCATACACCCCAATCCACACAATGGGATTAGAACCACCACTGGACCGAAGTCCTAACATCATCACTGGACCAAAGTCCTAACATCGTCAATAGACCGGAGTCTAAATGCTATGAATGCATGATACATAACGTCATAATCATCATCATCAATAAAAGTCATCACGTGCATCATCATTCATCAAAAATCTCATGTTAATCATAATCTTCAAAACATCATGAAATCATCATCGTCATAGTCATCAAGAATATCATGGTAAAGCATCAGAAAAATCACAACATCAAAACATCAAGACATCACAAGCATCACAAAACATTTTGCGAACAACAGACCTTCACTACTGAGTTCGCCGTGCAAACTTGTTCGCTTTGGCGTTCGCTTTGCGAGCTGCCAGCGAACCTCAAAATCCCATACAAAAGCCAGAGAGTTCCCATTCTGTCTCTCCTCGCCACCTTCATTCGCTTTATGAAGCCCTTCACTCCGACGTTCGCTTTGCGAGCTAAAAGTCACATCCCAAAATTCATTCCAGTATCATTAAACAAATTATCGCGCATTCGCTGCGCTGCTCGCTTTGCGAGCCTGGGGCGAGTGTTCGCCTTGCGAAGGAAACGTTCGCTTTGCGAACCTGCGATTTCAGGAAATCACTGCTACGCATCAGTAGCATATCAGACCCAAAATCTTCTACGATCTCAACCCCATTTACCCCAAAAACATCCCTACAATATTCCTAAAGCATTATGGCAATCAAGGACACAAAACCTACAACAATAAGGTCATTTAATTATACTATCTGGACCTCAAAATCACCTAAACCTTCACAACCCCAAAGATTCTCATAAATCCCATAAATCTTTTCCCGTCAAGGTCAAAACAACATCAACAGAAATTAGCCTCGAAGGCGTACTTTTATCCGATTCAATTCAACCCTTAATAATCGATCCACAAAAATACCCTTAAATCATCAATTTACTCATAAATCCACAAACCCACATAAACCTCAAAATCAGTTTTAAACACATCGAATTCCTATATCGAAAACAATGAAAGGCAATACGCCCCATACCTTAGATTGTCGATTCAGAGTTTTCTCTATTGAGTCTTTGGAAACCTTCTCGAATCCTCGCCTTTCACTTTTTCCTCAGAGATCTCGCCTTCTCCTTCTTTTCACGATCTAACAAATGAATCCTATTCCTCTCAATTCCCCTTTTTATTAAACCTTTGGGCTTCTAAAATGGGCTTTCCCAATAATACCCTCACTAATCCTCCTCAAAAGTCCATCTTACCCTTAATTCCTCTAATATTATTTAAATAAATAATAATACAATATATTATATATTATATACTATTATTTAAATAAATAACCAAAACTCCACAAAAATACTGATACCAACACAAACCACCAAAATTCATAAAAATTCACGAATATTATATTTTAAATAAATATTCTTACAGATTTAGGGCGTTACAATCGAAGCCAATCAAGACAAGTTTAAGGAAATCATCGATATGAGAAGCCCCACTAATGTAAAGGAAGTGTAACAACTTACTAGACGCCTCGTTGCGCTGTCTCGCTTCCTCTAATGTGTAGGAAACAAAGGTTTCCTTTTTGTTAGACGAAGGCGATTGATCTAGAAGGGGGGTTGAATAGATCACTTCTTTTTAAATGCGAGCCGGCGCTAAAATTTGTTTTTAAAAAATATTTTGTGGAAGTGGCCAAGGATAATTCGTCTGCACGAACCGAGTTACTGAGAGGATCGGATATACGTAAGCCAAATGGAACGAAAGGCTCGAAGAGAACAAATTTGAATCGCAACTCAACAATTAATCAATTTTCCAAAAAGCACTTAATAAGGTGCAATCTCCAATGAGCAGTTAAAAATTAAACCAAACTTGATAATATATCAAACACCTTGTATGCGTTCAATCTATCAAGCACTTGCAGTGCATAAATTATACCAGAATTTTCACTAAGCACAATCCAAAATGATTGTGCAATGGTTTTCAAATTAATTTTCTGCACAAAACTATGCCAGAATTTTTATCGATCAATTGAACGCTTAAAAGCGTAAACAGTTCGAAATGTAAATGAGATAAGGAAAAGGAAATGACACCAGGTTTGTTTAGGCAGTTCCCTTTTCGTCCTCGCTTCAGGTACGTCTGCCCCCCATTCTAAAACTAGAATTGAGATATCTATAACTTGTTTTCAAATGTTTTTACAAGAGAAAACTTAGCTATCCCACACTCAAGAAACCTTGTTGATGCAAATACTTTGTCTTCTCTTCCCTTGATCCGAGTCGAATCAAGTGCCTCAAACTTGTTGGAAGAACCTCTGTTTACCGTTACTAGATTGCAAGAACACACTGGTCTTCAATCACCTTCACTCGGCTGATTCTGATCCACACACAGTTCGATCCTCAAACCTTGTTGCACAATCCTGCGGTTAACGCTACTAGGTCGACAAAACCCTCCGTTCTTCGATCACCTTCGCTTGGCTGACTTCAATGCACATAATATCTGATCAAAAAACCCCCAAATCCAGTTGATCTTGGAGTAAAAAAACCTAGAGGTTTTATTCAAGAACAAACCCACTGAAATACTCACATCAAACCAAGATACAACTATAAGCTTTGAACGTTATCACTTCATGATGCAGAACATCAGCAAAAATGGTTATGTGTATTTGTTGAGAAAGGTGCAAGATGAAGATGAAAGTGATGAGAGAAAAAGTGTCAATGTATTTCTTTCACTTGTTCTTGTTATTGTAAAAAAATGAGGAACCATCTATTTATATCATGCAAGGACCAACAGAAAATAATAACAGCATTTTGAACAAAGAGAAAAATAGAAAAATTAGTGACTAACAGTGAGCGGTCGACCACTCATTCAAGAGGGTCAACCTGCACTGACCCGTGAAGTAATCTGCGCATGTTGGAAGACCATGCGTCAACCGCTACAGGTACCATGCGTCAACGCATGGCTGAGAAAAATGCACAATCCCAAATGTCAGTAGCATGCGTCAACCGCAGGGTAGGCGTGCGCTTACCCGAGTGAAACGCAGACACTGTCAACCCATCATGAGTCAACCGGACTTCAGCTTAGGTCAACTCAAGCTTTAAAAACACTCAAAAATTGATTTTTCGACACATTTTCATCTATATAGGCACCATTTATGCATTCCTAATACTAATATCATGATCACCCACCTTTAATGGATATGCATGACTCCACCATATGTTTAGACTCATGATTATGCAATGCAAAATTAGAATGCCGACACCAATGAGATGACACAACCCAAATTACAAACTACTAGCAGTATACATTTTGACATCATTAAAATAAAACCTCAAATGAGAGACACCTTGCCCTCACATACTCCCCATCTTTTATGATGGCAAAATCTTCAGCTTGTTTTGTAATTTGAATCTCATCCTCCCCCTAACTGTGTGAATTCCTCTAAGATTCAATTTTTGCTGCTTGTAGATGTCCTTCTTCCCCCTTTGACAACATCAAAAAGAGAAAAAAGAAGATGTGTAGCGCGCGATTTTTGTCGGTGACGTGACCACCTTATCGCGAAAATTGGGTTTTCTCCTCAATGAAGAGGATGGGGTGCTACTTTCTGATTTCTTATTTATCCCATGACGCTGGAAGGGAAAGGGAAGCTATCTAACACTAACCTTGCACGCAAATGTTTAACTGAACAAACGTTTTAAAGAGATTGGGGGGTCCGGGGTCAGGTTATACAATGGGGAGTTGTCAATTACCCATCTTATATGTGGTTATCCATAGGATGTTAGCTTTAAGTCTCGCTTTGTACTTGATGGTGTTTATCCGTTAATGGGTTGGGAAAGTGTCTTGGGAAATATGAGAGAGAGAGTGAGTTTTTGTTGATGTTCGGGTTTTTTGCGATGTTTTTGGTAAGGTACTAAACCTAAGTTTTGATTGATGTGTGAAGGTACTGGACCTAGAGTTTTTTATTAGTATGCTCGCTAAGATTTCGCAATCTTATGCCTACGTATTCCCGTTTAAACGAAACAGGGAAATCATAGCAATCGTAGTTCCTCCTATTCTATGGGAGGAAAAAGATGTTTTGGTGTCTTGTTTAAAGCCCAAGATTGAAGCTAAAAAGTTTATTTGTGTCTTGTTCAAAGCCCAAGATTGAAGCTAAAAGGTTTGATTGAGAGAGAACTTGTCATCGCTAAAAGGTCTTATACAAAGCCCAAGATTGAGGCTGAAATAAGTTTGACTCTGCTTAGGGAATCATTTCGCAAAGTCTAAAAGAAGGCTGGGTGGAATTGACTCCACTGGGGTAGATGTTTATCCCGAGCTTGAGAAGATTATGAAAATTTATGTCTTGTACAAAGCCCAAGATTGAGGCTAAAAGGGTTTGACTCAACAAGAGAGTGCTTTTATCGGTCCTGTACAAAGCCCAGATTGTGGTTGAACAGGCTGGAGAAATCATTGCACACAGCTCGAGAGGAGGCTAACTCCTGCTAGGGGAAATCATTATAAAATGTCTAAGAGGAGGCTGGAAAAGATTGACTCAACAAGAGAATGTTTTTATCTGTCTCGTACAAAGCCCGAGATTGAGGCTAAAAAGGGTTAACTCAACAAGAGAGTGCTAAAAGGTAATTGACTCAACAAGAGAGTCTGACGGTTGATTGACTCAATAAGAGAGTCTAAAAAGATTAGCTCCGCTGGGGAGAATCATTGTACAAATCCCAAGAGAAAGCTGATTATGCTGAGGAAAGATCATTATACAAAGCCTAAGAGGAGGCTAGCTTCTGCTGGGGATTATTGAGATCCCGAGGCAGGTCCAAATGGGGAATCAACTCTCAGGGAGAATTACAGAAGAGTTGAGATATCAGATGCCTTGAGGTTCTGATTTGGGATAATGTTATACTGATGATAAACTGATCTTGGCTTGGGGTTCTTAGGAGAAAGATTGAGTTTTAGAACTCTACTGGAAATTGATCCAGAAGGACGGGGGTCTCTCTTATGTTTAGTAGGGAACTTGAGAATGTCTTTGATACTTAAGATTAGACCGTCCAAGTCTACTGATATGGAAGAGTTTTATCTTTTGTATGATGCCCAAGAGGAGGCAGGTGTTTTAAAGGATGAGAATCAACCCACAATTGGTTTGAGATTTGACACTGGAAAGACTGCTCTAGCAAAGGATGACTAAGTTCTGTCTTATACCTTTAAGAGGTCTTCAGGGTCCTTGTATTAAGCCCAAGAGAAGGAATGAGAACTTTTAAGAAGCCGAAGGGTCCTTGTACAAAGCCCAAGAGGAGGCGGGGATGCTTTTAGGAAGCCTGTAAGTCCCAAACCAAGAAAAGTTCAAGAAATGCTATTCACCGAGAATAGATCATTTAGTGAAAGTTCTGAGGTTTGAAGAAATTCAAGAGATTCTATTCACCGAGAATAGATCAACTCTGGGGAGTTGAATTTCTTTGACAATTTATAAGGTGACGGTCTGAGAAAAGGTTCACCGAGAATACTGCCTTTCTCTTTGTTCCATATTGTTTAAGCCCAAGAGATGGCGAGAGTGTATCTGGAGATCCTATGGGGATCTAGTTTTGATTGTATTTAAGAGTGACCAACATGGCTTTACCTAGTTCTAGACCTAGTTGTCGGGGAAACTCTAAATAGCTATACTAGTATATATATAGTTGATATATGACAAGTATGTAAAAGGGTATGAAAGAAAGACCTACAGAGTAGTAGCTTCCATGCTGTATTGTTAGTTGTCCAAAGAAATTAAAGAAAGTTTTGATAATAACTGTATATTTGAATCTAAATCAAAAGGAAGTTGTTTTGAAAAGAAGATTGTTGGGGCTTATACTCAAGGAGAGGCCCAAGGTTTAACAGTGATCGCATCGTTGTTTTGAAAATTATATCGGGACTTATACAATGACTGAGGCCCAAAGAGGTTTTCTGTACCAAGGGATGGGTCTTACAACTCAAGGAGAGGCCCAAAAAGATTTAAAAGAAAATAAATAGGACTTACAACACAAGGGTAGGCCCAGATGATTTTGTTTTAAAGGCGACGACTGCGCCGTGATTTTGAAAATACAACGGGACTTATACAACATCTGTGTCCCAGAGTAGTTTGTATTTACAAAGGATTGGGTTTTACACTCTATCAGAGGCCCAAAGTGTATTTCTGTACAAAGATATGGGGCTTACAACTCAAGGAGAGGCCCATTTGATTTTTGTTTAAAAACGGCGATCGCGCCAATATTTTTCATCATGTCGGGACTTATACAATATCTGAGGCCCAAAAATGGTTTATGTACAACAAGGGTTGGGTCTTACACTCTATTAGAGGCCCAAAAGAAGATTTAAAAGAAAAGAAATGGGGCTTACAACACAAGGATATGCCCAGTTGATTTCATTTTGAAATGGCGATCGCGCCGAGATCTTTTTAACGCAGTGGGTCTTATACAATGACTGAGGCCCAAAATTGTTTTGGTTAAAAAGGTATTAGGTCTTACACTCTATTAGAGGCCCATGAGTGCTTGAAAAAGATTTGTTAGGGTGAAAATCAAAGAAACCCTAATTTCATCATTTTTTAAAGTAATTATTCAAAGAAAATTAATTAAAATGATAAAAACACCAAATAAGTTTGAATAAACAACTTGTGATTTTTGGTTAAGGTTTGAAAAATGAATTTTTAATCACAAGATGAATTAAAACTCATTTGGTTTTAATTTCCAAGATGAAAATTCATTTTTAGAATGTTTAAAAACAATTAAAAATGAATTTATTTACAAAAATATCAACTATATTAAATAAATAAGATAAACTTGATTTTTTTATGGAATAAAATATTTTAACATTTTTGTGATTTTTTACAAAAAGAACCAATAAAAAATAATTAAAATTGAGAGAGAAATTAATTTTTCAAATCATTTAAGAAAATAATATGAAAAATATAAAAAATGGAAAAAGTGATAAAAAAGGGTCTGGGGCGAGTGGGATTCGAACCCCAGACCTCCAAGCCAAACACATGTGCGTGCAACCACTTGGGTGGTGATACATCCGTGTATCAAAACCACCCCATAAATACATAAGGGGTGCCTTGTTTTAGGCCTGGGCAAGGCAAGGCAAGGCCAGCTTTTAGGCCATTTACGTGAAGCCTCTAAATTTCTCATTTCTCCATGGATTGGGACAAAATTTATATGCATCTGGCATAGAATTTCCCAAGGAATCCAATGGGGATCTTGGTTTTTTCAGATGAGGTCCCTATTTTAAAACCCGATAGTGGTTTTGAAATAGGCCTATATTTGCATTTTCTATGCTACCTCATGGTACAGGCAAGAATTACATGATGAATTGGTTCAAACACAACATATACAACATGTATGAGATGTTTATGATCAGTGGACTTCAAAGCAATGCATATTTTAGAAAAATCAAGTGATGATGCACTTACCTCTTGGAGCTTTATGGACTATCTGCCAAGTTCCTTGTGCCAGAAGTAATTTGATGCTTTGGACACTCTCAATTGATTCCTTAGAAGCTTTTAGAATGGTTAGAACCAGTTGGAATCCTCAGGAATAAGTTTGAGCTCTTTCTTGCAAAAGGGGGCAAAAATGACCAATATGGCAACTCTCTCAAATGGTGTTCCAGATTAGAGGAACCATTTAGGAAAGTTCAAGGATGATATTTGGAGTGTGTTTGAGGTTTTATCTGGTTTTGAAAGTGATTGAATCAAGACATGGCTTGAAAAATGCAAAAAAGTCCAATTTTGAGGTTTTGGAGGTGGACTTTGTGATTTTGGTGTTTCAGGTCACATGTGAGAGTTTGAACAACTTAGATACAACATATTAGAGGTGTTTGGATCATGAACTATGATGGAATTTCTCTCCAACTCAAAAACTCAGAGGTACCTTGCAAAAGAAGGCATTTTGGCCTAGTGAAAGGGATTTTGAGGAAAGTAAGTGTTGTAGTGCTTTGGTGTACTCAAACTGAGCACAATTAAGCTCTATTTATAGTAGAGCAAGTTTGTTTTGCAAGCAATAGTGAATGGCAACTGCAATAGGCCTTTGGCCAATGTTATGCAAAAGGTATCTCAAGTCTCCTCTAGCCATTGACTTGAGGTTAGGGCACATGATTTGTAGCTTTGGTTCAGAGATAAGTCTTGACTGAATTCAGTTGGAATAGGTTCAATTCATGCCACCTTGATGCATTCATTAAATGCTTGGAAACAAAATTGGAGTCTTGGCATCTTTGTAGCCTTTATAGGGATGACAAGCCTAATGTAGATTCTTGGACTTGGGAGGCTTGGAGATTAGATCATCCCCCTTGGATTTGATCCTCTGATGTGTCCAAATTGATGACAAGGCTTTGAGTTATCAGATTTGGACAAATCGAGCAAATGTGCACAACTCTGCCTTGTAAAACCAGTCCATGATGCCATGTTTCAAGGGTTGTATCTCCTTTCTCAAATTGAATTTGGAGATGATCTGGTACTTGTTGGAAAGCCCTTATGGCATACTTTAACTTTGATGTTCACCCCTAGACCTGGTTTGACTTGGATCAAGGTGAAAAATGTCCCTACATTTTGGAAAAAGTAATGCAGATTCTGACTTAGTGAAAATTTCACTAAGTGTTGGAAAAATGTCAATTTCATGTTTTCAGCCATTTTGATCACTCCATAACTTAAAATCCATGAGGAATTGGAGTTTGATGTAGTTGAATCTTTTGTAGAGTGTAGAAAAACCTACAAATCCAGCTTTGGATCACCCAAAATGGTTGCTTGAATCTCAAGTTATGGTCCTTGGAAGTCGGTACCCTACCCACTTTGTTTTATAACTTAGAAAAATTCTAAGTTTTTTTTGGTTACCCCTTTTACAAGTTAACTCACTTTCTTTGATTTTTCTTGATGAATGATGATTCAAATCACATATTAACATTGTTTTAGAGTTAAGGAACCTTGTTTGACCAAAAATCCAAAAAGTCAAACTTTGACTTTTGTACAGTTGACTTTTTCAGCAGATGAAATTTTGACTTTGAGATCCTTTTGTGAAATCAATCCTTGGGCCTAATTAAACTTCATGGATGGCCTCCAAGGGTATTTAAGAATGTCTTGGATCCCTCCCCAAGGTTTGAGATAAAGGGTAGGTCATCAGTCAAGGGTAGGGTTGACTTTTTCCATCAAATACCCTAATTTGTGATTAGATGGTTTTGAGTTCTTGTGGGTTATGATGTGAGCTCTTTGAGTTAATCACATTTTGTAAATAGGTCAATATGATGTATTTGAGGTTTTTGAAGTTCACTTTGAAGCTTCAAGCCATGCCTCACTTCACAAGTTAGCTCAAGGGTTGAATTAGGTCAAAACCCTAATTCCTAATTTTTTGATAGATGGACCCTCAAGGTGATTTTGCCACTGTGGATGGGTTCTTGAGATCCTTTTGAGTTTGTTAGACCATACATTGAGACATTGGCTCATGCCCAGATGGAAATTTCATCTGGAGGCCTCAGTCGACCAAAACCCTAATTTGGTGACACTGGCGATCTTGAAGCTTGATCCACTTGGAATGTTGCAACTTTGTGCTTGATTCTTGATGTGGGAGTCCTCTTGATCCTTTGTGGGTGTTTGAGAGGCTAGACAAGTTGAAGATCATGTCATTTCTTGATTGATCCTTTGTCTAAGTACTTTGAGAGGGGTTAAAACCCTACTTCTTGATTGTGGTGAAAGCTCAACAATCCTTGAGGAGACTGATGAGGTATAATGGTACATCCATATTTTGGTGATGATTTGCACAATGATGGGAAATTTTAGTGGTCAAAATTTGGGGTATGACAGATGCCCCTATTTAATCTTCTTGGAACCGAAGGTGTGAATGGCGAAGGTATTCGGCCATTCGGGGTGCAAGAGGATTAAATATCGGAATACCCGAAATTTTAATGGTGGTTTATGAATGGCAACTTGCTCATCCATCTTCTTTTGCTAAGCAATGATACTTAGAAAAGGTAAAAACTTCCCCTCGATCCTGGTCTTCAGCCATGGAACTGGTCTCAGTTTCTGATATAAACTTCCCCTCGATCCAGGTCTTCATCCACGGAACTGGTCTCAGTTTCTGATATAAACTTCCCCTCGATCCTGGTCTTCAGCCAAGGAACTGGTCTCAGTTTCTTTTGTCAATAAACTCTCTTTACAAGGGACGCTATTCGTAGCCATTTTCCTCAAACTTCTCGCCAAATTTTCCTAGGGAGATGTCATTTGATGGGAAAAAGTTTTGACGTCAGACTTGCTGGGGAACCCATACATCTAAGCTGTAGAGTTGTACAAACTTCTCTATTGGAGACGCCATTTGTTGACTCTACTGGGGAAAACGAGTCTCTTGAAGGATAGTTTCCTGCTTGGGGATATTACATCATACTTTTCCCCGAGATCTTCTCGGAGAAATGCCAAGTGATGTAATCCAGTTTTGAGGTGCTGATGACTTCAATAACATTGACTCTCTTGGAGAGAAAAATCAATGTGTTGCTGAGAGTCTTTAGTTGTGAGGCTTCCTCTGGGGATTTTCCTTAATCCGGGAAAGCGAAGATATCATCTTCAATGGCGAAGAGTGACGTTTACCGAATGCCTTCTTGCTTTTTAGAGGTTCAAGTTATCAAAGTGATCAAGGGGCCAACTCCAATCCAGAAATAAACTGGGGGAGGGATTGTTCAGACGCAACACTTCCTGATGAGGAATGAACTGACAACTCGATTGATGAAAGGACTTTTATCACTAGGGGACAAGACCGACTAGAGTGATAGTAATGCAATATGAATATGTATATGAATCAATAATGCATGATGTATGTATGTTTATGTTGGCAAAACTCACACGACATACAGACTAGTAGATGAACACGTTGGTATACTCGGCCACTACTGGGAACGAGGAAGTGCCATTTGGTCCAAAACAGCAATTCTGCCTTGCTTAGGAGAGATAGTCCATGTAGGGAAAGGAATGGTCGGTCGTAGGAGGTAAGAACTCTCTCGGGGATGTTAGACGGAATATTTGCATCTGACACAGCTGATCCTTCATTCAGGTGTACTGATTTAGAATGAGTATTTTGATTCTGCACTTTGAAGCTTAATCGCCTTTGGAGTAGCGATCGATGTTCTTTCGATGTTCAATTAGTCAAAAGAAATTGCCATCTTTATTTTAAAAGCAGAAAAATGTTGACAAGTAAATTCATTTTTGTTTTATTTCAAGAATCGTTAATCATGTTAAACTATCGTTCTGTAAAGCTAAAACAAATAAGAATTGCAAACAAAAGCACGAGGGCTCAAATTTCATTGATAGGATGGAAATCAGCCAAGTGCGTGATCCCATGGAGTATTTACAAAGTTATAAAATGGAAATTTAATGGAAATGGGCTACATTGAAACATAACGACCGTTATCCTTCTACCAACTTTGAATTCTGGACATCCTGAGCTTTTGTCGAAGATGACCTTGACTGGAATTTTCTGATGGATGGCACGACTGCTGCTTGGGGATTTGCCCCTTTGTTGGATGTAGTTACTTGCCATTAATCCCTAATTTTTTCCTGGATTGTACTTTGAGATTTCCAATCCGCCGGGATGATTTTTTTTGCTTGTGTCTCTACTTTTTGCCTGGACCGCCCTTTCGGGTTTTCAATCTACGAGACGTTTTTTTATTTATTTAGGAGAAGTATTTCTTGACTACATCAACATTATCAATGTGATTCTCTTCACGAGGAATGTGATGAAACTCGATTCTATTGAAGAATAGCAACAACCTTCTCGCGTAATATTTGTTAGGAATCAGTCCTGATTGGTATATGTTCGAATCCCCTTTGACTTGATTGATAACCAGGGCTGAGTCTCCACACACATCCAAGTTCTTAATTCTTAAGTCAATCGCTTCTTCAATACCCATGATACAAGCTTCGTATTCGGCCTCGTTGTTGGTACACTTGAATGCCAATCGGGCTGTGAAAGGAATGTGGGTACCCTGAGGTGTTATGATGATTGCCCCAATTTCATTTCCATAATGATTGACAGCTCCGTCAAAGATATGTCCCCACTGGAAACCTGGTTCTGGCCCTTCATTGGGTAGAGGTTCATCGCAATCTTTCATTTTCAAGTACATGACATCTTTGTCTGGGAAGTCAAACCCGACTGATTCTTGATCGTCAATCGGTTGATGAACCAAATGATTGGCTAGAATACTTCCTTTGATGACTTTCTGAGCATGTACTCGATGTCGTATTCTGATAACAACATCTTCCAACGGGAAATCCTTCTCGTGAGAGAAGGCTTTTCAAAGAGATACTTGATTGGATCCATTTCGGAAATTAACCAAGTAGTGTGACAAATCGTGTACTGGAAAAGACGTTTGGCTGCCCAAGCCAAAGCACATCACGTTTTCTCAAGCATGGTGTACCGAGTCTCACAATCTGTGAATTTCTTGCTTAGGTAGTAAATGGCAGACTCTTTCCTTTTTGTTTCGTCTTGTTGGCCAAGTACACAACCCATTGAGTCTTCCAAGACTGTTAAATATATGATCAGTGGTCTTCCTTCCACTAGAGGTGATAGAATCAGTGGATTCAACAGGTATTCCTTGATACTGCCAAAGGCGGTTTGGCAGTCTTCTGTCCAAACGCAGTCCTGAATCTTTTTGAGCAATTTGAAGATCGGCGCACATGTCGCGGTCATGAGAAATATAAATCTGGAAATATAACTCAAACGTCCCAGGAATCCCCTGACTTGTTTCTCAGTTTTTGGAGAATGCATTTTTTGAATGGCCTTGACCTTGTCAGGATCAACCTCAATTCCTTTTTGGCAGACGATGAACCCTAAAAGTTTGCCTGAACGGACACCGAATGTGCACTTGTTGGGATTCAAGTGGAGTTTGTACTTTCTCAGGCGCTCGAATAGCTTTGACAGGTGTGTCACATGCTCCTCTTCTATTTTAGATTTAGCAATCATATCATCGACATATACCTCGATTTCTTTATGTATCATGTCATGAAACAGAGTAGTCATGGTCCTTTGATAGGTTGCCCCGATACTCTTCAAACCGAACGACATTACCTTGTAACAAAAGGTGCCCCATGGGGTGATGAACGAAGTTTTCTCCATATCTTCCGGCACCATTTTTATCTGATTATAGCCCGAGAATCCATCCATGAAGTAGACTATTTGGAATTTTGTTGTACTGTCTACCAGCATGTCAATGTGTGGTAGGGGAAAGTCATCCTTTGGACTGGATTTGTTCAGATCCCTGTAGTCCACACACATTCTGACTTTTCCGTCCTTTTTTGGAACTGGTACTATGTTGGCTAACCATTGAGGATATTCTGATGTAGCAAGGAAACCCGCGTCAATCTGTTTCTGTACTTCCTATTTGATTTTGATGGCTATGTCTGGATGAGCCCGTCTTAGTCTTTGTTTTAGCGGCAGATATTCTGATCTCAACTGTAGATGATGTTCAACGATGCTGGTATCCAACCCTGGCATATCCTGATAGGACCAAGCAAATACATCGGGAAAATCTTTAAGAAGTTCTATTAAGCTTTCTTTGAGAGTCGGACTGAGCAGCGCCCCAATCTTGACTTCCTTTCTCTCTTCTCTTGAACCCAAGTTGACCGTTTCCAACGGCTCTTTATGAGTTTCAATGGACCTTTCCTCTTTTCTGAGTAATCGGGAGATTTCTTCTGGAATTTCTTCATCATTTTCTTCTTCAGCCTCAAATACTGGGAATTTAAAGTTAGGAGAAGGCATTTGATCGCGTGTTTCAACGGGGTTTAAAACAAGCAATCTGCATGACGTGATGATTGTTTTTTAGAAGGGATAGAGAGAATGCAAGAGTGTGTGCACTGTATTTTCTAAAAACTGCTTGTTTTTATTATTTGAGTTGTTTTTAAGATTACCATTTTCTGAAAAAGCGAAAAGAGAAAACAACAATAAATGCCAAAATTATAGAACGACGTTATTTTATTTATAATTTTGTCGATTCTTGAAACTACAGCCCTATAAAATAAAATTATGTCGCTTTAGGCGAAGCGAAGAGAGACATTTACAGAAAGTGAGCCCTATCAAAACATCCGTTTCACCTGGGCAAGGTGAAAGGTTAAGATAAAGACGACAATTACTTAGACTTATGAACGATTTTTGGGACATCAACAGCAACCCATTGGAGGCGAACTCCTCGGTGAATCACAAAGTATGGTACCTTCTTTCTTGGCTTGTTTTCAGAAATAACGTTGATTTTTGGTGGAGTAGGATCGTTGGAGTCTGTGTCCCAAACAGAGTTGTTGTAGACGAACTCTTCTTTTGTATCTTGCATAGTGTTTGTACTCTCAGGCAGATCTCCCTATCCAGTTGGCTGGATGTCTTTGAGCCTGATACGAGAGCTTTCAGGAGCGGTATACTTGACCAAGTAGTCGAACTTGCCACTCGGTGTCCCAAGGTGTCCCATATTTTTGTGGAACAGGAGGAGTCATCTCTATCGATGACGTTGACCTAGGGAAAAGCATAGTTAAGGAACTCTTGTCCTGCAATCTTAGCAAATTCATCGTCGTGCTGGATGTTTTCCGAATGCCCTGAGTAATGATCCCATGAGTTGGGGACGCAGGTATTCTATTCAATGATGCTCAACTAATATGCATCGTTGGACTGACTCCTTTGCCCCGAGTCTCCTGGGTACGGCTGCCAGATAGGCAGGCCATCCATTGGGCCATAATAATCATGGTCAAAGTTGTCTTTCATAAGAGTGTTCTCCTCTAATAAGTTGGGTGGAGCGCGGTATCCTTCCGGATCAAAATCTCTGTATATCATCTTAACATCTGATCTTGGTATATATCTCGGGCTCTGTGCGGGATAGGAAAATGGCGTAGGCACCTCTCCCTGAGACATATAACTGTCCTCGTCGAGATAGGAATTCCACTCTTCATCTATATCAGAGGAATCTCCCTCTTTGATTTTATGTACTTCTTGAGGCACTGGGTGAAGGAAACCTCCACTATGGAAGAAGTCCTGAATGGGATGAAAACTTTCATTGCTAGTAGCAGTCTGGGTATAGGTTGAAGAGAAGCCAAGACCTTTCTTTGTCTTGTTATCAGTAGGAATGAAAAGTTGTCCCCATCCTTTAGCATTGTTACTTTTGATCACTTCGAGAGTATCTTTATATGAGGAAATCGATGTTCCTCTTTCTGGTTGGTTGTCATTGCTCACTGAATGTTCCTGGAACTGAGTCCCAACAACCTCTTCTGGTTCTACGCAAGTGGATGACGATAAGTTGCTCACGATCAAGGCTTTCTCTCTGCAGACTGTGACTAGTTGGTCATTCTTGACAAACTTTAGCTTCTGGTGAAGTGTCGAAGTGACTACCCCAACCTCGTGTAACCAAGGTCTTCCTAACAACCAACTGTATGCTTCCCGGATGTCCACGACCTGGAAAGTGACTTGGAAAGTGTGAGGACCGATAGTTATGGAAAGGTCGACTTTGCCGATAACTGTTTTTCGGGATCCGTCAAATTCTTTGACGATGACCTCACTGCCTCTCATCGGAGATCCTTTAAATGATAGTTGCATTAAAGTAGACTTTGGCATAACATTTAGAGTTGATTCGGTATCTACCAGTATGCTGGCTAAAGCATCATGCTGGCAGTTGACTGTAATATTTAGTGCCATGTTGTGACTTTTGCCTTCTTCCGACAATTCCTCATCACTAAACCCCAAGTTATTACAGGAAGTGATGTTGGAGATGATGTTGTCGAATTATCTTATTGTTACATCTTGTTCCACAAAGGCTTGCTCTAAGACTTTCTGTAGAGCTTCCCTGTGAGCTTCGGAACTGAGTAAAAGAGATAGCACATAGATTTTTTAAGGAGTTTGCAACAGCTAATCAACAATGTTGTACTCACTCTTCTGGATGAGCTTCACCATCTCATCATTGTTCTTTGAAAGATCGGGATCACTGGATTGACCGACTGGTTGATTGGGAACTTCTATTTGAGGTTCCTTTTCTTCGTTGGGTTCTCCAACTCCTCGGTTGAAGATCCGACTGCTCCGTGTTACTCAATTGATGTCTGCAATATTCATGAAGGAGGGTAATGGAATTTCCTTTCCATTCTCAATTGTTGTCGCACCATATTTGTAAGGGATAGCCTTATCGGATTTATACGGTACTGGTCCCGGCAGATAGATAAGTACAAGAGCCTTTTGATTTTTTTGACCATCATAGCCGGCCTCAATTGGTTCGAGGTTGAGAATCCTTCCACTATCAAGAGGAACTCTTGATTCATGAAGCAGAGGGATTATGGCATAAACGTCCTTGGTCATTTCTCGTTTAGGGATTAAGATAACACCCTTGTCTCAATTGGGAAGATAGTATGACATTATGTTAATTGAACCAAAGCCTGAGCATGGCTGAATCTCCTTGTGGTCCATCTGACTTTGAAGGGCTGCTCGCACGAGGTAGCATCTTTGGTTATGCTCTGAGCAAACTCTACAGCGCTCATAGTTGTGTGGTGGTACCCGGCCACGTCCGCTTTGTATGCGGTGTAACCTCACTAGATTTGTCTCCATTGATCGAACATCCTGACTTTGATGCCTAGTAGGGTTCCCGTTAATCATGCTGACTTGTTGTGTGTCTTAATCTAGATAGATCGGAAGCCACTAGTGGTTTAACAAGTGTTGCAGTGTTCTTTGAATGAGTGCACATCCTTGGTCACTCTCACGACATACTTTACAGTTATGATACTCATGCGAAGTCAGAAAACTAAGCTGGACTTGCTTAGCATGTAATTCCACCAAGCTGGTATTCATCAAGCGAACATCAAAGATTTGGATCATATTAACTTGATAATGACTTCTATCACGGTAATCCTGAATCCATCCAAGATCCATCTGACATTGGAGGGCCTCTTGTACAAAAGAGTATCCCTGATTGTTTACCGAGCAGATCAGACACGAATCGTAATTGTTCTGTGGCAGATCATGATGTTGGCTTTGCCTTGAGTGCATTGCCACCAGGTTGACATTCATCGCACGGATGTCATGGTTATGAATAATGTTGGAATTTGTATAAATCATGTTAACCTCACGGATTCGGTGATCTTGGATCCATCCGAGAACCATCTGTTCCTGCAGGGCTGATTGCACCACAGAACATCCTTGATCATTTTTAGAGCAGATATCACCCTGGTGATAGTTATGAGATGGTACATGATCGTATCCGCTCTGTCTGCAATGCATCTTGACCAGGTTGGTCCCCAATAAGAGTACATCATGAATTTGATAGTTGTGGTTAGACTCTTCCTCTATCAAATTGACTGCAGCTTTCCCGTGTTGAGGTAACGAGTTCATATGAACATTAGGATTCATATCCTTGAAGGATAAGACTCCGCTCCTGACAAGCTTCTGCACATCAAATTTGAAGCTGAGACAATTTTCTATGTTATGCCCTAGTCCTCCTTGATGGTACGGGCAAGTCTGATCCGCTTTGAACCAAAAAGGCAGATTCTCCGGTATTGAAAGAAGAGACCTGGTTTAGACATGGCCCTTGACCAGTAGTAGTGGAAACAGTTCGGCATACAACATTGGTATAGGGTCGAACCCTGGTGGTCGCGTTGTACGGTTGTTGTTGTACTGAGGATGAGCCTGCTGAAGAGGCGGTTGTGTCCTTTGCTGATATTGTTGTTGATCGGTTGGCTCTGAGCAATCTGAGGTTGATACATTGGAACAGGCGCAAGGTTGATAGCAGGAGTTACTGATGCTACCGGTTGGTACCGCCGCCTTTGCTTTCCGAGAGAGATATTACTAATATCTTGCACTTTTTTCTTAGGGAAAGCACTACTGTATCTTTTGGTACTGCTTGATGGTCCAGCATCTTTGATCAGACGTCCTTCTCGGACTGTTTCCTCAAGATGAACTCCCATGTTTAAGATTTTAGTAAAGTCTCTGGGCGCACTGGAGACCATTCGGCCGTCGTAAAATGAGCTCAAGGTTTTTAAGAAGATTTTTGTCATCTCTTTTTCCTCAAGAGGTGGACAAATCTGGGCGGCAATTTCACGCCATCTCTGAGCATATTCCTTAAAGGTTTCCTTGTCCTTCTGCGACATGGCTCTGAGTTGATCTCTGTCCGGTGCCATGTCCAGGTTATACTTATATTGTTGAACGAAGGCAGCGCCAAGATCTCTAAAATTGACGATCTTAGTGGGGTTTAAACCTATGTACCATTTAAGTGCGGCACCGGTTAAACTATCTTGGAAGTAGTGGATCAGTAGCTGTTGGTTCTTTGTTTGAGTTGACATCTTCCTAGCGTACATCACCAAATGGCTTTGAGGGCAAGAGTTGCCCTTGTATTTCTCCAATTCGGGCACCATAAGTTTGTGCGAAATTTTCACATTGGGGACCAAACAAAGGTCTGTGGTGTCCTTTCCAAATAAATCTTGACCGCGAATGGCATCCCGTTCCTTCTGATTCTCCAGGAATTATTCCTGGAACTCATTCATTCTGTCATACATACTTTCGTTTCCACCAGAAGGTATCTGTGGAATCTGTCCTTCCGGGATAGTGTGTACCACAGGTGGTGGTATAGTCATTACGGCAGTGACTCTTGGTGTTTCCCTATCCCGAAGTTTGTAACCTTCAGGAGTTGCTGTCATGCCCCTTGCATCTTCGCTTTCCCGAAGTTTGTAACCTTTAGGCCCAGCGGTTCCTGATGCAGTTTCAGGATTTTCTATGATCGGCGGAATATATCCTTCTAGGATATAGTTGAGTGGCATGCCCTAGGGACGATCTTTAGGCATGTTATACTAAGGATCATACGTCTCCACTATGGGTGTAGATGCGATCTCTGAGATCACAGTCCTTTGTTGTTGCATCTGACCTGCTTCCAGAGATTGCATGTCATTGTGAAGTTTTCTCAGATCTTCTTTAAGAGTGTCGATGTCTTCTCTCAACTCTCTGTTCTCTTCCTCGAGATCATCCATTTTCTTTTGTCGATTGGCCCGAGTATTGTACGAATGAGAGTGTTTGACTCTAGAATCGAGACACAAACATGAGATTCATAGGGAAGAAGAATGATGAATGATATGCAATAATTATATTAATTATTAATTTTATTTAATCAAAAGAAACTTTAACAATTGGATTGCAAATATCATACAGTGGGGAAACCCCGTTTTATTGAATTCAAAGATTGCGGAAATGGAAATACAGTAATTTACAAAGTGCTATAAAAGGAAAAGTCTAAGCTTATGGATCCTAAGTCCTCTCTGAGGAGAGCTCAGGTGTTGGTTCTGGTATTTTCCTTTTCTTTGACCAGGGCTCTTGAGCCATTGTCGGGTTGTCATCCTTTTGCCAAGTGAAAGGAGCGAGCAAATTCCTTCGGTCTTCTTGATTTTCTATAGCATGTTGCTCTAAAATCTCGATCAGAGCATCTTTTTCTTTTAACAGTTGCTGTATTTTAGTACACTCCACATTGAGAATGCGGTACTTGTTCTTCCAAGATCTCTTTTCCCATTGAACTTTATTGAGAGTGACCTGGAGTTTTTCCGTATCAGACATAAAGTAAAGGATAAATTCCTTTAACGAAAGAACTTCTTAACGAGGGTAAGGCATCCTCAGCTTGAGAGCTCTAGTTTGTACCCAGTGGAGGTAAGGTTCCACGGAGACACAGTTTGGTTTTCCTAAAGACTCTCTTCCTTTCCTGTGAACATGTTTCCAGGCATGCACTATTTATGTCTTTAGTGCCCTATCATTTTCTCCTTCCTTGAAGAAAAGACCTTCCAGACGAACATTATGCGGGACATGTCTCATCGGGTATCCGAATTGATGACGAATTAAAACTGGCTGATAGTTGATTCCTCCTTTAGTTCCTATGAGGGGTACATTAGGGAAATTTCCACAACGGTCAATGATTCTTATCCCGTCATAAATTCGATTGTACCAATCTATGTCAGAGTTGCTAAGAGACATGATTCTCTGCGACCAACATAAAGTACTCTTATGATCCCAAAAAGCGGCACACTTGGGTAAATGGGAAGTGAACCATTTGTATAGTAGGGGTACACAGCATGTGATCATTCCTTTGTTATACAAATTCCTTAAGTGCATAGAATGATAAGCATCTGCGAGCAAGGTCGGTACAGGGTTTCCAATCAGAAATATCTTAATGGCATTGATAACAATGAAGTTATCGATGTTGGAAAACAGAAATAACCCGTAGGTGAGCAAAACAAAGACGCTCTCGAATGTAGTCACATTTCTTATACTAGCAAAGTACAGAGCTTTCTTTACCAAAAGCTGGGCTGGTAAACCTTGGATTCCACCCTTAATGGTCATGTGAGTCCTGACTTCTGACTCGTCCAAATAGATTGCTCTTGCAATGGCTTGATCCTTTGGAATTTCTTCTAGTCCAGAAAAGGGAGCTTGGTCAGTGATGGGTAAATCAATCAGGTGAGAGTACTCCTCTAGTGTTGGTGCTAGTTGATAATCCGGGAATGTGAAACAGTGATAGACCGGATCGTAAAACTGAATCAGCATAGACAAGATTCCTTCGATTACATGGACACTTAACAGAGACAACAGTCCCCCGTACTTAGCTCTGAAAGCATCAGGGTTGGTGATCATCCTTGATAACCCTCTTAAATCATCTAGTTTTGGAACCTTGACGGTGTACTTTTGAGTCTTCCTTCTACCGAAATCCATAACGCAATCTTTCTCTCTGATATTTGCAATCATTGTTTCAGTTTAATTTGAAAAAGAGAGGAGAGAAAAGAAGATATTTTCTTTGTTTAAAGTTTTTTAATGAAATGAATGGATGAATGCAGCACACAAAAACATAGAAAAAACATGGGGTCAAAGGTTCAGCGTCATGACGTCATGGCTCTACCCATCCCCAAAGGTTGTACTATGGTGAATTTTTGTACCTGTCCTAAAAATCATTGATCCCTCTTGGGATAACAACAGCAGGCTGGTTCACCCGAGCGAGCTGTAGTATCTTAGAGTAATCTCAAATGAGGGTAGTATCGCGTGACAACTATTTTCGATAGCTTCCGCACTACAAAATAGTCACATGGTCTCAGTCTACTAAATCCTCATTTTCATAGATACCACAATCGAACAATCTTCTTTCAACAACCGAAGTCGTTTAGACATTGAATCCGCAAAGGGTATCTCCACTAATTCGATGGTATACCAGGGTCGCTTATTCGGGAATCACTCCCTATAAGACCACTAATCTATGCCATCACTTATCTTAGGTATCACTCAAACATTCCAGATGCGATATCACCCGCAGTCCCATTAGCAGAAAAATAAACACGGATATCAAGTAGGAAAAGCGATATATATATATATATATTTATTCTTAAAACTAACATCCTAGACCTCTTAAGAGCTATAATCTTAGTCCCTAACAAATAAAACGAGTCCCCAGCAGAGTCACCATTTTTCTGTGGGAAATGGTGACGATGATGACTAGATCTTACTTTGAATCCCCAGCAGAGTCGCCATTTTTCCTGTAGCGCGCGATTTTTGTCGGTGACGTGACCACCTTATCACAGAAATTGGGTTTTATCCTCAATGAAGAGGGGGGGGGGTGCTACTTTCTGGTTTCTTATTTATCCCATGAAGCTGGAAGTGAAAGGGAAGCTATCTAAAACTAACCTTGCACGCGAATGTTTAACTGAACAAACGCTTTAACGAGATAGGGGGGTCCGGGGTCAGGTTATACAATGGGGAGTTGTCAATTACCCATCTTATATGTGGTTATCCACAGGATGTTAGCTTTAGGTCTCGCTTTGTACTTGATGGTGTTTATCCGTTAAAGGGTTGGGAAAGTTTCTTAGGAAATATGAGAGAGAGATTGAGTTTTTGTTGATGTTCGGGTTTTTTTTTATGTTTTTGGTAAGGTACTGTACCTAAGTTTTGATTGATGTGTGAAGGTCCTAGAGTTTTTGATTAGTATGTTCGCTAAGATTTCGCAATCTTATGCCTACGTATTCCCGTTTAAACGAAATAGGGAAATCAGAGCTATCATAGATCCTCCTATTCTATGGGAGGAAAAAGATGTTTTGGTGTCTTGTTTAAAGCCCAAGATTAAAGCTAAATAGTTTATTTGTGTCTTTTTCAAAGCCCAAGATTGAAGCTAAAAGGTTTGACTGAGAGAGAACTTGTCATCTCTAAAGGGGGATTGGATTCCCTCTGAGGGGATTGTTGATTTTTGTGTGCCTTGATTGAAGCCCAAGTTTGAAGCTAAGAGGTTGATTGACTCCACTAGGGAAGTCCTTATACAAAGCCTAAGAGGAGGCTGGAAATGACTGACTCAACAAGAGAGTGTTTATATGTCTTGTACGAAGCCCATGATTGAGGCTAAAAAGAGACTGACTCTTTGGGGATATCATTATATGAAGCCTAAGAGGAGGCTAAAAGTTTGACTTTTCTGGGGAAAATGTTCTTTTTGTCTTGTACAAAGCCCAAGATTTGAGGCTAAAAGAGACTTTATTGACTCGACTGAGGATATTTTAGGTGTCTTGTATAAAACCCAAGATGGAGGCTAAAAGGATTTGACTCTGCTGGATAGTATTATCTGTCATGTACAAAGCCTAAGATTGAGGCTGAAATAAGTTTGAATTTGCTTAGGGAATCATTTCTCAAAGTCTAAAAGAAGGCTGGGAGGAATTGACTCCACTGGGGTAGATGTTTATCCCGAGCATAAGAGAAGATTATGAAAATTTATGTCTTGTACAAAGTCCAAGATTGAGGCTAAACGGGTTTGACTCAACAAGAGAGTGCTTTTATCGGTCCTGTACAAAGCCCAGGATTGTGGCTAGACAAGCTGGAAAAATCATTGTACACAGCTCGAGAGGAGGCTAACTCCTGCTAGGGGAAATCATTATAAAATGTCTAAGAGGAGGCTGGAAAATATTGACTCAACAAGAGAGGATTTTTATCTGTCTCGTACAAAGCCCGAGATTGAGGCTAAAAAGGGTTAAGTCAACAAGAGAGTGCTAAAAGGTGATTGACTCAACAAGAGAGTCTGACGGTTGATTGACTCATGAAGAGAGTCTAAAAAGGGTGATTGACTCAACAAGAGAGTCTGAAAAGGTTAGCTCCGCTGGGGAGAATCATTGTACAAAGCCCAAGAGAAGGCTGATTATGCTGAGGAAAGATCATTATGCAAATCCTAAGAGGAGGCTAGCTTCTGCTGGGGATTATTGAGATCCCGAGGCAGGTCCAAATGGGGAATCAACTCTCGTTGAAAATTACAAAAGAGTTGAGATATCAGATGCCTTGAGGTTCTGATTTGAGATAGTGTTTTACTGATGATAAACTGATCCTGGCTTGGGGTTTTTAGGAGAAAGACCTGGTTTTAGAACTCTACTAGAGATTGATCCAGAAGGATCGGGGTCTCTCTTATGTTTTAAAGGGAACTTGAGAATGTCTTTGATTCTTAAGATTAGACCGTCCAAGTCTACTGATATGGAAGAGTTTTATCTTTTGTATGATGCCCAAAAGGAGGCAGGTAATTTAAGGGATAAGAATCAACCCTCAATTGGTTTGAGATTTGACAGTGGAAAGACTGCTCTAGCAAAGGATGACTAAGTTATGTCTTATACCTTAAGGGGTCTTCGAGGTCCTTGTATTAAGCCCAAGAGAAGGCATGGTAACTTTTAAGAAGCCGAAGGGTCCTTGTACAAAGCCTAAGAGGAGGCGGGGATGCTTTTAGGAAGCCTGTGGTTCCCAAACCAAGAAAATTTCAAGAAATGCTATTCACCGAGAATAGATCATTTAGTGAAAGTTCTGGTGTTTGAAGAAATTCAAGAGATGCTATTCACCGAGAATAGATCAACTCTAGGGAGTAGAATTTCTTTGACAATTTCTAAGGTGGCAGTCTGAGAAAAGGTTCACCGAGAATACTGCCTTTCTCTTTGTTCCATATTATTTAAGCCTAAGAGAAAGCAAGACTGTATCTGGAAATCCTATGGGGATCTAGTTTTGACTGTATTTAAGAGTGACCAACATGGCTTTACCTAGTTCTAGACCTAGTTGCCGGGGAAAACTCTAAATAGCTATACTAGTATATATACAGTTGATATATGACAAGTATGTAAAAGGGTATGAAAGAAAGACTTATAGAGGAGTAGCTTCCCATAATACAGTTATATATATATGAAAGCGAGTAAATGAAAGCTGTTAAAACTTACAGGTGAGCAAGCTTCCATGCTGTATTTTTATTTGTCCAAAGAAATTAAAGAAGGTTTTCATAATAACTGTATATTTGAATCTAAATCAAAAGGAAGTTGTTTTGAAAAGAAGATTGTTGGGGCTTATACTCAAGGAAAGGCCCAAGGTTTAACAGTGATCGCACCGTTGTTTTGAAAATTGTATCGGGACTTGTACAATAACTGAGGCCCAAAGAGGTTTTCTGTACCAAGGGATGTGTCTTACAACTCAAGGAGAGGCCCAAAAAGATTTAAAAGAAAAGAAATGGGACTTACAACACAAGGGTAGTGTAACACCCCAATTCCCATCGCGAATAAATAATACATATATAAATCAGAGTAAATAAAAATTTATTTTTCCTACAGAAAACAGGGATGTCACAATTAAATAAAGAAAACACACTCCCTTCTCATTTGTTTGATACATAACACAAAATGGAATAACCTCAAAGGGAAACTTTTTCCATACAAAAGGAAAGGTCAATTATGGAATAAAGCGGAAGATCCATAACTGAATTGTTTTACAAAATGAATTGTTTTATAACATCAAAATATACATACAAAGGTAATACAAAATAGATCCAATAAACGTATACATATATAACATAATCGTTCCCCGACTCCCGTGCTACGTATCAGAGCAGACACCAAGACCGACAACAGAACGGAGGGCTAATCTTCACAAAAGCCTCCAAGACTACAAATCTGCAATTGCCTCATAGAGCAATAAACCACAGCAGAAGGGTGAGAAATAACAACTAAATCAAGATTGCATAATAATATGCAAAACATATAAATTCACGTACACGGTTATTCTCACCACAAGCATCACATACAATACATATAGCATATATCAATTATACCAACATAATAACACATTCACATATAATGCACACCAAAGTTATGACATATGGAAACAGATCACCACATCACATAGCATATGCCTATACATAAAACATATTATCCACAACCAATACATTTATCACATATGCACATCAATTCACCAATCCAATCACAAATCTCAACACATACTCAATCAATTCACAATTCCACACATAATCACATAATCAATCCGTTCATGATTTTCCACACAGAATCACATAATCAATCCGTTCATGATTTTCCACACATAATCACATAATCAATCCATTCATGATTTTCCACACATAATCACATAATCAATCCATTCATGATTTTCCACACATAATCACATAATCAATCCATTCATGATTTATACAAATGCACAGAGATCGACACAACGACTCTATGCAATGCATATACGGTACCACCCATCCATCATTCTCAACACTAGTTCACTCAGGAACTATTGGAATCATCGCTTGTTACTTAGTGTAACTCCCCGTCGGGCAAACGATGTTCCCCGTCGCTTTAGGTCCTCTTTGTATAAGGCTCACGAAGTTTATGGATTGCTTTAGGTCCTCTTTGTATAAGGCTCACAATCCGATCGCTTTAGGTTTTCTTTGTATAAGGCTCACGATCGTCTATAATCATCGCTTTAGGTCCTCTTTGTATAAGGCTCACGATGTTATAGCGGATTCCCTCTGGAACCGATTCGTCGCTCACACCCACTAGGGCACACGAAATCACAAGATGCATATCATGATGCTTGACACACAAGAACTCATGACAATTAAATGCATCTTCACAATTCAACCATATGAATTATCTCATCATCATTATTCATGCATTGAAAACACTTCAAACAATGCATTTCATCACAGACCATAAACCACAACAATCATGCAATCACAATTACTTCCACAAGGTATTCACACCACAAAGGCTACCCACAACACATCATAACAACATCATTATCACATGCATCAACATCATATAGATAACACAAAAGACCCACATTTATATGACGATAACATATCACATCGAACACCAACAAACACAATAAAACCTACAAACCACTAATCATCCCCTACCAAATATTCTTGGTTAAATCATGGTCTAACATCACCATTTAATAACATATTAGGTTATCTATCTATTGCCTCAAGTCCCACATCAATCGGACTCACGATTCGGGAGTTATGGAGGAAACATAAACCACACTTTTCACACATACATCACTTTTCCATATTTTCTTATTAATTCAAGGCATAAACATATGTTTCTATTCCACTATTATAAATAGCATTGAAAGAGCTTTCCAACACATCTGACCGTGCCTCAATCTGATTTACTGATCAAAAGTTATGAAGAAAACAAAAACTGAAAATCTGTCATGTTCGCAGTGCGAAGCTCCCAACGAACCGTGGCAGAAGCAAAAGGACCTAAAGTTCGCAATGCGAACAGCTAGCGAATGTTCGATGTTTCCTTCGCTTTGGCTCGCAATGCGAACCTGCGAAACCCAGAATTTCCAGCAGCGATAACATAGGTCATTTGGGGTCAAAATACATCATTTCTTCCACCAAAACACTTCCAAAACATATTATAACAACCAAAACATGATCCAAACCTAACAACAAGTATGCACCTCAATTTTTATCGAATTTCATCCGCGAAAACACCAATTTCTATCAATTGCTCCTAATTCTGATCGATACGAAAAGTTGCGAAACAACCAAAACATTTACAACAAACAACACATATACATACACAAGCAAGATATAATTAAAACTTCTCACCCTTACCCGATTAATCGCGCTCGAAGCGGAGTTCCCACGATTTTCCTCTTTCTCCTCTTTTCTCTTTCTTTCTTCTCCTTTTCTTTCTCTTCTTTTTCTTTCCTTTTCTTTTCTCTCTAATCCCTATTTATATAAAATATCTAAACCCCTAAAAGACTATTTTACCCCTCAGCTCAAATATCTCGCAAACGCTCTCAAAACGCGTTAAAACATAAACAACGATGAAAAATAATATATTGTCAAATAAAAGTCAAGAATAAAATAATATAAAATGAAACTAATTAAATCGACTCGATTAAATAAATAAGACAAAACTGGGGCGTTACAACTCTCCCCCACTTAGACATTTTCGTCCTCGAAAATATACTGAGACGAACAACTCCAGACACGACTCTCGTATCCGACTAACAAACTAACAGGCCAACCAAAGGCACACCATGAATAACACAAACTTACAAACCACCCTGCTAACAACAACTACTACAACAACACGACACGACGACAACTACAACGACAAGATGCAAAGCCCATACAATGCACTTGACGACCAAATCACGACTCAAAGAATACCCAAATTACGAACACACACAGGTTCACTCTTTAACCGAAACACAACAAGATCGTTACCCTCACCACAGGTAACACTCCCCTAATCCCCCACAAGGAATTAGCCACACGCACTCGAACCATCACGATGGAAACGAGGCCACAACAAGGACAAGAACCTAAAGTTCCACGACCCAACATCGTTTCAACAACCTCTATAAAACCAGAATACCAAACATCCTTGTCACACAACAATATTACAACAATGCTACGATTCCCCAATCGAACATATCACCAAAACCTCCATCTACATAGTAGCCCATGAATAATTTTTAAACCTTTTGCCTAACACTTCCATACTGAAACGTCCAATAGTCTTACCAATCCTACATGTTCCCAATGTTCAACTTATGAATTCTTACAAGCCACACACGCAAATACAAAATGTGCCACAACACACTTCCGCTGCGCACTCTGATTACTCGTAACCATCAAAACTACCAGTCTCACGTCCAAAGTCTAACTCTTTCTCATATTCACCAAAAAATCACTGTTCACTTTTTATATACCCAACCTCACACTCTTTTGTGTTATCCCACACACTAGACACAAGTCTCCGAACTGCTCAAACAATTTTAATTCTCTGACCATCAAAACAGACATGCATAACAACTTTCGACTTAACTTTTCAGGCACAACATCAGCTTTTCCCCAATAGGATAATTTGAGCCAAAGTCATAACTCATCCCAAATTCTAACCATTCTTGTTGTCTCATACTCTATTCCTTTAAACCAAACAAGTATTCAATATCCTTGTGATTACCAAACACTTTGAACCTAGAACCATAAAGATAATACCTCCAAATATTCCAACACAATACAACCGCAACCAATTCCAAATCCAGAATAGTATAGATCCTTTTATAAATCCTCAATTGTCATAAAGCATAAGCTACGAATTTACCATCTTACATTAACCACATACTAAACTCATCATAGACGCATCCCAATACCTCACAACCGGTTTATTAGGATCACACAGAATCAAAACTGAAACCGTAAACAACTTCTACTTCCGCTCTCTAAAACTCACTCACAACAAACATCCAAAACAAATGACTTACCCTTTGCAATTCAACTGAGATACCAGAAGTACGAACTTAACAAAGTCTTCCATAACCTGCAATAACAACCAACTGAGCCCAAAAGTTTCTAATCTCCTTAACCAACTTCGGAGCCTCTCATTGTAGAACTACATCTACTTCCGATGGATCCATAATAATACTCTCATCAGAAATAACATATCTAAGAAAACTAACCTTTTTCAACCAAAATTCTCACTCGAATAACTTAGCATAAAACTTCGTCTCTTTTCAACACTTGTAATTCAAATCTCAAACACATTACTTATTCTTCCTCTGAGTTTATAACAGATCCGAATATCCTCAATCAAAACCACTACGAACTTATCCAAATAAATATGGAAGATACGATTCATATACTCTATAAACATTCCAGACGCATCACTTGAAGCTTTTAACGTTTTAATAGTTTCGTTTTACGTAATTCACGTAGTTTCGACTAATCCCAATAATCGACCAAAAATCCATTCCATAAATAATATTCCGCTTTCCAAAACATAGAACCCTTTCATAGCTCCACAACGATATAGAGAACGTTTAAATCGGATAAACGAAGCCAAAGTTAAGAAAGAAACAATCTGGAAAGATCTGCCATGTTCGCAATGCGAATCTCCCAGCGAGCATTCGCAATGCGAACCCCCAGCGAACAAAGGCAGAAGAAAAAGGGCACAAAGTTCGCACTGCAAACTGCTGGAGAGCCTTCGCCTTGACCTTCGCACTGCGAAGCTCCAGCGAATCTTTACATTCCCATTCAACCGTCCAATTCCACAATTTCCAACATGTATCAACAACCAACCAAAAAGAACTCTTAAATATTACATCCACACCTAAGGCTTTTCTCAAGATTTCCATAGTCTCATACCATCAAGGAATTCCAAATCGTTTGCGATTCGTCACAATTCAAAACTCAAGCTATCCAGAACACAACCGCAAGTTTCCATACTACTCACTGGTTAACATGCAACCTCCTACTATCATCTTTTCTCCTTACCAACCATGCTGGACCTCTTCAAGTCGACACACTAACGTTTCATCCAAAACACATCTGAAAACCATGCACAACTGACGGCCCATCACTGTGGCCTTCTTGCCAATTCCCAGAACACTAGCCTCACAAATATAACAAACACCTTCGTCTCAACTCTAAAGTGTGTCCTACTCACTTAGCAGATATAACCTCGACTATTCACCTTCGTCCAATTTAAGTTCACACTCTACTCTCTGAGAACAACCATTAGTAATACCCAATCATTCTCCCTCAGAGACATTCGAACTTGACCAATATACAAAACCTCTAATCCGCCTCATCTTCCGATATAAGAATCTTCATCGACTCATCAAAACAATCTGTAACCATTTCTAAAATTCCAAACCATTCATTGCACACACTATCAAAGCCAGAAAGACACGTCTATTCCATCCAACATAATTCCCGTCTACTATCAACAAGAGATTAAGGGTGATCAGTTCCTCAATTTGTCAATAGACAGCTGACAATCATGATGGGGAATAAACCATCTTTTCCAAACTAGAATAGCATCCCTTACATCTCATGCACAAAACTACCTAAGGCACCAATCCTTAGTCGACATAAACCTTACCTCCGCATTCCCTCCGGAATCGGGAACAACACTGTCCAAACAACACCTACAATCTTGCAATTCACAACACACTGAGCCAACGCTCCACACCTGAAACAACTTGGAGAAGTACCAGCTTCTCCCCTACTTATCTCAATCTAAATCCTGCAGACAAGGGATTAGAAAACTAGATAATACTGATAGTGTTTCACACACATATCACGTACTAAGAAATAAACAACAACGACAGTATTCAACTGTCACACCAACTGACTCAACAACTTGGCCGGACGGACCGACCTGCTCTGATACCACTAATGTAACACCCCAATTCCCATTACGAATAAATAATACATATATAAATCAGAGTAAATAAAAATTTATTTTTCCGACAGAAAACAGGGATGTCACAATTAAAGAAAGAAAACACCCTCCCTGCTCATTTGTTTGATACATAACACAAAATGGAATAACCTCAAAGGAAAACTTTTTCCATACAAAAGGAAAGGTCAGTTATGGAATAAAGCGGAAGATCCATAACTGAATTGTTTTACAAAATGAATTGTTTAATAACATCAAAATATACATACAAAGGTAATACAAAATAGATCCCATAAATGTATACATATATAACATAATCGTTCCCCGACTCCCGTGCTACGTAGGGCTAATCTTCACAAAAGCCTCCAAGACTACAAATCTGCAATTGCCTCATAGAGCAATAAACCACAGCAGAAGGGTGAGAAATAAAAACTAAATCAAGATTGTATAATAATATGCAAAACATATAAATTCACGTACACGGTTATTCTCACCACAAGCATCACATACAATACATATAGCATATATCAATTATACCAACATAATAACACATTCACACATAATGCACACCAAAGTTATGACATATGGAAACACATCACCACATCACATAGCATATGCCTATACATAAAACATATTATCCACAACCAATGCATTTATCACATATGCACATCAATTCACCAATCCAATCATAAATCTCAACACATACTCAATCAATTCACAATTCCACACATAATCACATAAGCAATCCGTTCATGATTTTCCACACATAATCACATTATCAATCCGTTCATGATTTTCCGCACATAATCACATAATCAATCTATTCATGATTTTCCACACATAATCACATAATCAATCCATTCATGATTTTCCACACATAATCACATAATCAATCCATTCATGATTTATGCAAATGCACAGAGACCGACACAACGACTCTATGCAATGCATATGCGGTACCACCCATCCATCATTCTCAACACTAGTTCACTCAGGAACTATTGGAATCATCGCTTGTTACTTAGTGTAACTCCCCGTCGGGCAAACGATGTTCCCCGTCGCTTTAGGTCCTCTTTGTATAAGGCTCACGACGTTTATGGATTGCTTTAGGTCCTCTTTGTATAAGGCTCAAAATCCGATCGCTTTAGGTCCTATTTGTATAAGGCTCACGATCGTCTATAATCATCGCTTTAGGGCCTCTTTGCATAAGGCTCACGATGTTATAGCGGATTCCCTCTGGAACCGATTCGTCGCTCACACCCACTAGGGCACACGGCATCACAAGATGCATATCATGATGCTTGACACACAAGAACTCATGACAATCAAATGCATCTTCACAATTCAATCATATGAATTATCTCATCATCATTATTCATGCATTGAAAACACTTCAAACAATGCATTTCATCACAAACCACAAACCACAACAATCATGCAATCACAATTACTTCCACAAGGGATTCACACCACAAAGGCTACCCACAACACATCATAACAACATCATTATCACATGCATCAACATCATATAGATAGCACAAAAGACCCGCATTTATATGACGATAACATATCACATCGAACACCAACAAACACAAAAAAACCTACAAACCACTAATCATCCCCTACCAAATATTCTTGGTTAAATAATGGTCTAACATCACCATTTAATAGCATATTAGGTTATCTATCTATTGCCTCAAGTCCCACATCAATCGGACTCGCGATTCGGGAGTTATGGTGGAAACATAAACCACACTTTTCACACATACATCACTTTTCTATATTTTCTTATCAATCCAAGGCATAAACATATGTTTCTATTCCACTATCATAAAGAGCATTGAAAGAGCTTTCCAACGCATCCGACCGTGCCTCAATCCGATTTACGGATCAAAAGTTATGAAGAAAACAAAAACTGAAAATTTGTCACGCTCGCAGTGCGAAGCTCCCAGCGAACCGTGGCAGAAGCAAAAAGACCCAAAGTTCGCAATGCGAACAGCTAGAGAACGTTCGCTGTTTCCTTCGCTTTGGCTCGCAATGCGAATTTCCGAAACCCCGAATTTCCAGCAGCGATAACATAGGTCATTTGGGGTCAAAATACATCATTTCTTCCACCCAAACACTTCCAAAACATACTATAACAACCAAAACATGATCCAAACCTAACAACAAGTATTCTACTCAGTTTTTATCGAATTTCATCCGCGAAAACATCGATTTCTATCAATTGCTCCTAATTCCGATCGATACAAAAAGTTGCGAAACAACCAAAACATTTACAACAAACAACACATATACATACACAAGCAAGATATAATTGAAACTTCTCACCCTTACCCGATTAATCGCGCTCGAAGCGGAGTTCCCGTGATTTTCCTCTTTCTCCTCTTTTCTCTTTCTTTCTTCTCCTTTTCTTTCTCTTCTTTTTCTTTCCTTTTCTTTTCTCTCTAATCCCTATTTATATAAAATATCTAAACCCCTAAAAGACTATTTTACCCCTCAGCTCAAATATCTCGCAAACGCTCTCAAAACGCGATAAAACATAAACAACGATGAAAAATAATATATTGTCAAATAAAAGTCAAGAATAAAATAATATAAAGCGAAACTAATTAAATCGACTCGATTAAATAAATAAGACAAAACTGGGGCGTTACAGGTAGGCCCAGATGATTTTGTTTTAAAGGCGACGACTGCGCCGTGATTTTGAAATACAACGGGACTTATACAACATCTGAGGCTCATAATGGTTTGTATTTACAAAGGATTGGGTCTTACACTCTATCAAAGGCGCAAAGTGTATTTCTGTACAAAGAGATGGGGCTTACAACTCAAGGAGAGGCCAATTTGATTTTTGTTTGAAAATGGCGATCGCGCCGATATTTTTCATCATGTCGGGACTTATACAATATCTGAGGCCCAAAAATGGTTTATGTGCAACAAGGCTTGGGTCTTACACTCTATTATAGGCCCAAAAGAAGATTTAAAAGAAAATAAATAGGGCTTACAACACAACGATATGCCCAGTTGATTTCGTTTTGAAATGGCGATCACGCCGAGATCTTTTTAACACAGTGGGTCTTGTACAATGACTGAGGCCCAAAATGGTTTTGGTTAAAAATGGATTGGGTTTTACACTCTATAAGAGGCCCATGAGTGTTTGAAAAAGATTTGTTAGGGTGAAAATCAAAGAAACCCTAATTTCATTATTTTTTAAAGTAATTATTAAAAGAAAATTAATTAAAATGATAAAAACACCAAATAAGTTTGAATAAACAACTTGTGATTTTTGGTTTGAAAAATGAAGTTTCAATCACAAGATGAATTAAAACTCATTTGGTTTTAATTTCCAAGATGAAAATTCATTTTTAGAATGTGTAAAAACAATTAAAAATGAATTTATTTACAAAAATATCAACTATATTAAATAAATAATATAAATTTGATTTTTTTGTGGAATAAAATATTTTAAAATTTTTGTGATATTTTGCAAAAAGAACTAATCAAAAATAAATAAAATTGAGAGAGAAATTAATTTTTAAAATCATTTAAGAAAATAATATGAAAAATATAAAAAATGGAAAAAGTGATAAAAAAAAGGGTCTGGGATGAGGGGGATTCGAACCCCAGACCTCCAAGCCAAACACATGTGCGTGCAACCACTGAGGTGGTGATACGTCCGTGTATCAAAACCACCCCATAAATACATAAGGGGTGCCTTGTTTTAGGCCTGGGCAAGGCAAGGCAAGGCCAGCTTTTAGGCCATTTACGTGAAGCCTCTAACTTTCTCATTTCTCCATGGATTGGGACAAAATTTATATGCATTTGGCCTAAAATTTCCCAAGGAATCAAATGGTGGTCTTGGTTTTTTCAGATGAGGTCCCTATTTTAAAACTCAATAGTGGTTTTGAAATAGGCCTATATTTGCATTTTCTATGCTACCTCCTGGTACAGACAAGAATTACATGATGAATTGGTTCAAACACAACATATACAACATGTATGAGATGTTTATGATCAGTGGACTTCAAAATAATGCATATTTTAGAAAGTTCAAGTGATGATGCACTTACCTCTTGGAGCTTTATGGACTATCTGCCAGGTTCCTTGTGCCAGAAGTAATTTGATGCTTTGGGCACTCTCAATTGATCCCTTAGAAGCTTTTAGAATGGTTAGAACCAGCTGGAATCCTCAGGAACAAGTTTGAGCTCTTTCTTGCAAAAGGGGGCAAAAGTGACCAATATGGCAACTCTCTCAAATGGTGTTCCAGATAAGGGGAACCATTTGGGACAGTTCAAGGATGATATTTGGAGTGTTTTTTAGGTTTTATCTGGTTTTGAAAGTGACTGAATCAAGACATGGCTTGAAAAATGCAAAAAAGTCCAATTTTGAGGTTTTGGAGGTGGACTTTGTGATTTTGGTGTTTCAGGTCACATGTGAGAGTTTAAACAGCTTAGACACAACATATTAGAGGTGTTTGGATCATGAACTATGATGGAATTGCTCTCCAACTCAAAAACTCAGAGGTACCTTGCAAAAGAAGGCATTTTGGCCTAGAGAAAGGGATTTTGAGGAAAGCAAGTGTTGTAGTGCTTTGGTGTACTCAAACTGATCACAATTGAGCTCTATTTATAGTAGAGCAAGTTTGTTTTGTAAGCAATAGTGAATGGCAACTGCAACAGGCTTTTGGCCAATGTTATGCAAAAGGAATCTCAAGTCTCCTCTAGCCATTGACTTGAGGTTAGGGCACAGGTTTTGTAGCTTTGGTTCAGAGATAAGTCTTGACTGAATTCAGTTGGAATAGGCTCAATTCATGCCACCTTGATGCATTCATTAAAGGCTTGGAAACAAAATTGGAGTCTTGGCATCTTTGTAGCCTTTTTAGGGATGACAAGCCTAATGTAGATTCTTGGACTTGGGAGGCTGGGAGATCAGATCATCCCCCTTGGATTTGATCTTCTGATGGCTGCAAATTGATGACAAGGCTTGGAGTTATCAGATTTGGACAAATCGAGCAAATGTGCACAATTCTGCCTTGTAAAACCAGTCCATGATGCCATGTTTCAAGGGCTGTATCTCCTTGCTCAAATTGAATTTGGAGATGATCTGGTACTTGTTGGAAAGCCCTTATGGCATACTTTAACTTTGTTGTTCACCCCTAGACCTGGTTTGACTTGGATCAAGGTGAAAAATGTCCCTACATTTTGGAAAAAGTAAGGCAGAGTCTGACTTAGTGAAAATTTCACTAAGTGTTGGAAAAATGTCAATTTCATATTTTCAGCCATTTTGATCACTCCATAACTTAAAATCGATGAGGAATTGGAGTTTGATGTAGTTGAAGCTTTTGTAGAGTGTAGCAAGACCTACAAATCCAGCTTTGGATCACCCAAAATGGTTGCTTGAATCTCAAGTTATGGTCCTTGGAAGTTGGTACCCTAGCCACTTTGTTCTATAACTTAGAAAAATTCTAAGTTTTTTATGGTTACCCCTTTTACAAGTTAACTCACTTTCTTTGATTTTTCTTGATGAATGATGATTCAAATCACATATTAACATTTTTTTAGGGTTAAGGAACCTTGTTTGACCAAAAATCCAAAAAGTCAAACTTTGACTTTTGTACAGTTGACATTTTCAGCAGATGAAATTTTGACTTTGTGATCCTTTTGTGAAATCAATCGTTGGGTTTAATTAAACTTCATGGATGGCCTCCAAGGGTATTTAGGAATGTCTTGGACCCCTCCCCAAGGTTTTAGATCAAGGGTAGGTCAACAATCAAGGGTAGGGTTGACTTTTTCCATCAGAAACCCGAATTTGTGATCAGATGGTTTTGAGTTCTTGTGGGTTATGATGTGAGCTCTTTGAGTTAATCACATTTTGTAAATAGGTCAATATGATGTATTTGAGGTCTTTGAAGTTCACTTTGAAGCTTCAATCCATGCCTCACTTCATAAGTTAGCTCAAGGGTTGAATTAGGTCAAAACCCTAATTCCTGATTTTTTGATAGATGGACCCTCAAGGTGATTTTGCCATTGTGGATGGGTTCGTGAGATCCTTTTGAGTTTGTTAGACCATACATTGAGACATTGGCTCATACCTAGATGAAAATTTTCATCTGGAGGCCTCAGTCGACCAAAATCCTAATTTGGTGACACTGGCGATCTTGAGGCTTGATCCACTTGGAATGTAGCAACTTTGGGCTTGATTCTTGATGCGGGAGTCCTCTTGATCCTTTGTGGGTGTTTGAGAGGCTAGACAAGTTGAAGGTCATGTCATTTCTTGATTGATCCTTTGTCTAAGTACTCTGAGAGGGGTTAGAACCCTACTTCTTGATTGTGGTGAAAGCTCAACAATCCTTGAGGAGACTGATGAGGCATAATGGTACATCCATATTGTGGTGATGATTTGTACAATGATGGGAAATTTTGGTGGTCAAAATTTGGGGTATGACACGATGGTCAAAGAAACATATCACATACTTATGGATATCCTCAACAACTTGCAAACAAGAAACATCAACAAACATTCACATAGAATGATGATAATGCGAAAAATTGGATGGATAAATAAGGCACAAGAAATGCATACATATAGACTCAAAATACATTCCATAATAGTTCAAATGTCAACATATTCCAAAAAGCAAACCAAGTACATAATCAAAATGCAGCAGATAACAAGTCATTAAAGCAAACACTAGATATAACATGCATCAAACTATGATCCTATTTCTCAGGGTCTCCTCCCCCTAAATTGGTGACCTCGTCCTCTGAAATACTTGTCTTGAGTTGGAGGAAGAGGTTGTTCTTCCAACCGCTGATTCAGTTCCAATACAGCCCTGTTGAGTGTGTTGATACCATTCGTCACATAGCGTGTCTGAACTTCAGCAGCAGTATCCAAATTGTCAAAACGAGTCATGATAGCAGTAGAAAACCTGTTGAAGGTTTGATTTTGTGCCTCCAGCTGGTTTGAGAGAGTCGTATACCTCTTTTCTTGTGTTGTCATGAAACTTTCTTTCTGCAGCTGCATTGATCGTAACACGTCGAGGATTTCTTCTTTGTTCTGGTGCGGTAGTTGTATAGGTGTAGGAATAGAATATTCGGGCTGGTGTCATTCATATTCTTCATGTTGTTGCCAGCCATGATTTGGAGGAACATAGGATGAACTAAGTGAGGTCCATCCCATGTGCTACCATTCACCCCATCCCTGATTTTCATATGGATCTTGAGGTGGAGAGTATCCCATCCATTCAACATTGTCATCTTTCACCGTATTCACCTCAGTTTGCATGTTGTTACCAATTTGTCCTTCTTGTCGATTCTCTTCTGCATCCACTTCTTCATCTGCAACATCATATTGAGTATCTTGATATGTTGCTCGGTGCTTAAATTTGTATTCCTCATCTTCTGAGTCCCAAAAGTAACCCATCATAGTAAGAGTCTTCTGAGTAAACTCTTGATCAGTAGTAAATGTCACGTAAGGAATACCTGGGACCGTTACCTTAGCCTTTTTCAAGAGACACTGAATAAAAGAAGATAACACAAAGTCGTACCTCTAGTAGAATCGCGGAGTGCAAACATCCGACTTGTGAAGTAATGCGGCCAGTTAATGCGCTTTTTGTTTTTCAGCAGGTAAATCAAGTGGACTTCTTCTTGATCGACCCGAGAGTACCCTCCTTCTTAGGCCGTAAGATGTGTGCAACAATCCATTGAAGAATTCTATCAACCGGTTTCAACAATCCTATTGTGACTATTTTAGGAAATAGGTCGCTATTCACAATGCTTTCTGAGAAAGGGTCTTGTAGCATTGATTTCAAAGCAGCCTTAAACTCATAGTTTTCAACAAATACAGTGTCTGTTACCTTAGGAAGACCTGTTGTTTCTAGTTTAACCAAACTATTCCAAACAGATGCATTGACATAGTGCTTTTTACCACCAATCATATATTGAAAATCAGTACCTTCAAACTTGCCCAGAATCCCATTGTAAAACAGTTTGACCAAGTCTTCAATATACTTGGTATCACATTCCAGGAATTCATCAAACTTTTGAGCATTTAGTATTTTAATAATTTTAGATAGATGATAATCGTCAACCCTCAATGGATAGTGAAATTCTGGTACATGTGCAGAATTCAGATGTCCTATAACATGCCATTCGACATCTAGTCTGACATGAACACACATGGCAAGGTATATAACAATAAACATGGTACTGAAAAGATAAAAACAAGACACACAGAATTGTTAACCCAGTTCGGTTTAACACACCTACTCTGGGGGCTACCAAGCCAGGGATGAAGTCCACTATCAGCAGTATCAATTCAAAGCTAAACTCCCAATTTACAGCTTATCACTTAATCAATACCCAATGACCCTTCTACCTAGATCATCTCTAGATATGAGAAACCCTTCTCACTCCCAATCATCGCAATGATGTCTAGCAGTCAACACTCCGCCACTGCATCAACGGCTCTTTACTTATACAACAATTCAACAAGGAAGACACACTTCCAAGACACAACTTAGAGTTGCTTAAAAGCTTCCTCCAAGAACAATATTCCTCTTACTTAACAGCTTCGAGGATCACACTAACAAACTGTCCAACTGACATGTCGAGTGGTACAGGAACCAACCCTAATAACAAAACTTTTACATCTTTGGTTTAGTTCCAATTCTAGGTTACACTGTATCTATATATAACCTATTCCCAACTGGATTTGGGCCTTCACAGACACAGCAAATAATCTGCTACAAATCAGCAGAAACTTTTGCTACATAATAGGACTTCAATCTTTAACTTCCTAAAATATCTCCATATTTAGAAAGTGTATATTTTCAATATTCTTCTCAATTTGAATCTTCAGACCTTTTAATTCAGCGCCACATATCATTTGTATATTATTCCCTGAATATTCTGCATCTGTTAAGACATAACAGAATCTTTAATTCACTTCAGTTCTGGTGCGATGTCGAATGGACCTTCATGGGACATCTTAATACGACATGTTGTTCCAGATGTTGAAACCACTTCAACTCAACATGTTCCATTGCACAATATGACTTCTTGCTCAACCTGTTCTTCTTTAGCAAGATAAAATATCCTATCTAACATATTGCTGCTATTATTTATTTTACAAAATTAATGCCAACCCTGAAAATTAAGGAACTAACATTCTCCCCCTTAGGAAAATTTTTGCTGAAACAAATATATAAACATTACACCTCAGATTTCAGCAGCAATTACAACCCTACACTATGGTCAGTAGTCATCAGCAACCACTGAACCTAACAGTAACCATCAATAGCTACTGTGTACAACAACCATGGAGAATCATCTTCTTTGGAATTCTTGAAGGATGTTAGGACATCATGTTTGACAACTCTCTTCAGCATATTCTATGAGCTCCATAACAGCACCTCCGAGCACCACAGCACAACAACTTCAGGCAGCACATTAGGACCTAAGATGTAGAAAGTCCTGAAGTCATTTGGTGCACATGAAAAAGAAGATATTTGGTGCACATGAGGAAGAAGATATCAGACACTCCCCCTCAATACAACACATTTCTTTTTCCTTCCAGGACAGACCCAGAACAATTGTAGAAGACTCCTCTAGAAAAGAAACGTCTGTCTTGACATAAACGACCAATGGTGGCATAAGAGATTTCTGCACACCTTATTTGATCAGACGCCCCTAGTCGACCTGTGGCATAAGATGAAACTTAATAAGTACCAATCTATCAACCCAGGTAACTCAGAACACAAGTCACAACTGTGTTCATAACTCAGGACACAAGTCACAAAGACTCAACACCAACTTAAGGAAGGACACCCTCTTCAACATCTCTGAACACATCAGGAACAGCAGACTCCAGACAGAACATCTGCGCAAACCATTTCGCAAACCCTTTCTCCTCCTTTTTAGCCAAAAATTGGCAAAGAAAGCCCTCACAGAACCAGACCCAAGTGATGCTCACCCAAAAACGAACAAACGCCATAAGACTTATGAAACAAGAACACTCACTGGCTGAAGGAGAAAAGAACAACCCCTATAAATAGCTGACCAGTTACTTTGGAATTAACTACCTTTGAATATGTCAAGGTTCTTGGTCAAAGAAACGCTATTTTAGGTACCAAAAACTCCATCCAAGTTCAATGTCTACCTTCCAAAACAGTCTTGACCGCCTTTATTGTTTCTCAACTGATTCTTACCATAAATTGAGCCAATAACGTTCCATGCATAGGCAAAGACATGTGCTTCACCTTATCCTTACACTACCGTCCAGAATAATTCCTTGTTTGGCTCAAGAAAAATATGTCCTGTACCATGTTCTGACATCTTACCGAACAATGTCTGCTTGCTCACAACATTATAAACCCAAGACTCCACAGAGAATTATACATTCCAAAACACAAGCACATTTTCTTTTCTTTTGGATTCTGAGACGACTTCTATTGATCAGCACAACTCACAATCCCTTCTAGATTCCTTCATAACAGCAGAGAAAAATAAATTCTCCCAGATACAACTATTCTGCTTTTCAGACTCCTCCTGCATAAGCACTAGCTTCACGCAGCTAGGATATCACACCGGCCTTAGGAACACCCAACCACACTTAGTAGTACATGTCCCATCATGTTGTTTGACATAACTCTGCACAAACTTGAACAGCACGCAAGCTACACAAAAGTCTGCACACTTGCAGTAATAGACCATAGACAACAGCCTTTACTCCCCCTGACATGAACAACCGATGTTCCTTATGATAGCAAAACGATATTGCCACATTCTCAACACTTAAGAACTGCCACTTCTTGTATTTGTTGAGCAAGATCTCACCATGTTTATTTCAGATACATGGTCTGCCAAGTCCAATATAAAAGCCCACTTGATTTGGAATTTCTCACATATTCCATAACAAATGTCTTTAGATTACTTGCAACACAAGATAAGGACTGCCACCACCTTTTACTCGTATTAGAAGGAACCTCCTTATCTTCAGCCATTCTGATCAGATCACGCCACTGACAACAACCTTCATCATGATCAGAATCTGCCCATTCTAATCCACATTATGTCAGAACTGCCACTTCAGACGATAATCCTATTTTTTCCAACTCCACAAGCACGGTTCCAGACCTTCATCCAGGATACACAACAAACAATGATGTTGTAACAATATGTAGGACATCAGCATAAGACAAAAGAACACACCTTCTGTATCACAACCACCTGATCACAACCAGCACCAGCAGCTTTACCGAAAACAAACTCAAAAGAATCACATCAGACAACTAGACAAAACCTAGGCTCACTCTCCATCCTTTTAGCCACAATTGGACAACCTCTTAACCTACCAAGGCACCAAACACGAAGTTCTGACATCTAATGTGACAAGGTTAAAAAAAGGTTCCCAAGAAAACAAGTTCCAAATCAAAGACCACTTTGACTGGTCAAGCGATACAAACAAGGACTCTTTATGCAGTATAAAAACCAAGCCTCCTTGCTCCTAACAGCACATCACAGATAGAACCATGAGTCAGTCTAACAAGGATGAGGGAAAGAGACACATGCAGGAAGTCAAGAAACCAGATCCACAGAAGTTGAAGAACAAAACACTGTCCACACCTGGGGCAACTTCAGGAGCCACAAGAACAAGAAGGACTTCAGAGACAAAGATGAAGACCATCAAAAAACCTACAGTGTAACTTCAAGCTTCTGATGATGAATGGGACGAAGATTGGAAAACATTTCTTGATTCAGGGGGTTGGGATAATCTTTAGACTCTTTGTATGTTGCTTTTTCTAAACTTGTAAGCTTTCAGCAGTGCAATAAAATTCTATTTCAATCTTGTTTCCTTTAAACACATGCAATAAAGATCATAATTGCACAAGACACATCCCAGCACACTTAATCCTCATGTATGAAAATTCCTAAATTGCTTCAAAATAAGTGCCAACACCAAAAGCTGCAGAATTATCAATCTCCACACGTTCAGCTGCATAAAATTTTGACACTCTCCCCCTATCAAGAATAACATGTGCTTATTTGTACCTTGAAGAATGGAAAACATAAGACGCATCTTCATGTCTTCAAGAGCTCACTTTTTGTTCAACTCACAGGTTGAACACAGTCCTCCCTTGTACTAAAACTCACATGATCCCAATCTGATCAACTTTTCTCTAACTACGACCACCAGTACTCCTTGCAAGAAGAACAACTTAAATGAATGGAGAATATGAGACTCATATTCATGTCTTCAAGAGCGTACTCTCTGTTCAACACACCTGCTGAACACATTCACCTACTGCTAGACCCTCACACCAGTACATAAAGCAGGTAGAGGCTTGTGATCTCAGAAGACAAAAACCATAACATTCTGAACAGAATGTTCTGTCAACAGATGTTAAAACATCAATCTTGACATCATGAACAGAGTCCAGCTGCACTATGAAAACACCACATTCCAAAACGGAACAACCATCATAACCCATCACATTACAGAAGATCACAAGAACACAAGAACAGTATTCTCTCATCCAACTCTCTAAAGGCAATCATTTCCTATCATTCTTTCCTTTAATAGCAGCACAGATTGTGATTGGATCACACAATCAATACTTATCTAGCTTCCTAAGATCATTCAGATAATGCTTCCAATTAACAGAGAAAAAACATGACTCTTTGATCTATGTCCAAGAAGTCTGCACAGATAATACTTCTTGAATCTCAGGTTCTCCACTCCTGCAGCAAGGGCCAGAAATAAACTGACCTCGGGAGTAAATGACATGTTGATCACACCTTGACCAACTCACACATCTAAGATAAGTTCCAGGGCCAGAACCTTCTTAGACATACCACCTAGATGCCTCCTCTTCCAGATCAGGAGTAGGTTCTAAACTCATGTGATCAAACCACATTAGTTCAGCACCCAGAGCATCTGCTATGCCATTCCTTTAGACCACAGAATTCTTCACAATTCTGACGTGATGTTCTAACACAAGATAGGACATCATTCCAAGGAACTCATCAAGAGATCAAAGACTGGAGATTATCCCTTTTAGAAGCAAAAGTAAATTACTTCTCTCTTACTTCAGATCTCTTCCTTACAACTTCACTTATTAAAGCCTTTATGAGTGGACTTGAACAATAATCTTCAAGTATCGTTGACACAGTAAGTTAAAGCAGTCTTGCACACATCCCATCACCATAGGATATACATTCAGAGAAGAACAACCTTCTCAGATACAACCTCAAGAGTTTTTAGATAGATACGCAGCGGATCAAAACACAAACTCCTCAAGACCTTCAGGTGTCACATATCAGCCCTAGCATCATAATCCAGGTGACACCACAATACCATAAGTTTGAAAATAAATCAAACCTAACATAACCACAACACAGCAGCTTTTTAATCAAAACTTCAAGCCTTCAGTACATGCCATTGCCTGTCACGAACAGTCCATCCTCCACTTCTAGGGACCATTCTCACACCTATATGAACTTCTCAAAGTTCAAACAACTTTTCAGTAGAAAGCTTCTACCTTGACCATGAACCAGAAAGTATCTTCCCTCAGATCTCATCCAGATACAGAACAGAATGACCTGCTCTGATACCAATTGAAATTCTGGTACATGTGTAGAATTCAGATGTCCTATAACATGCCATTCGACATCTAGTCTGACATGAACACGCATGGAAAGGTATATAGCAATAAACATGGTACTAAAAAGATAAAAACATGACACACAGAATTGTTAACCCAGTTTGGTTTAACACACCTACTCTGGGGGCTACCAAGCCAGGGATGAAGTCCACTATCAGCAGTATCAATTCAAAGCTAAACTCCTAGTTTACAGCTTATCACTTAATCACTACCCAATGACCCTTCTATCTAGATATGAGAAACCCTTCTCACTCCCAATCATCGCAATGATGTCTAGCAGTCAACACTCCGCCACTGCATCAACGGCTCATTACCTATACAACAATTCAACAAGGAAGACACACTTCCAAGACACAACTTAGAGTTGCTTAAAATCTTCCTCCAAGAACAATATTCCTCTTACTTAACAGCTTCGAGGATCACACTAACAAACTGTCCAACTGACATGTCGAGTGGTACAGGAACCAACCATAATAACAAAACTTTTACATCTTTGGTTTAGTTCCAATTCTAGGTTACACTGCATCTATATATAACCTATTCCCAACTGGATTTGGGCCTTCACAGACACAGCAAATAAGCTGCTACAAATCAGCAGAAACTTCTGCTACATAATAGGACTTCAATCTTTAACTTCCTAAAATATCTCCATATTTAGAAAGTGTATATTTTCAATATTCTTCTCAATTTGAATCTTCAGACCTTCTAATTCAGCACCACATATCATTTGCATATTATTCCATGAATATTCTGCATCTGTTAAGACATAACAGAATCTTTAATTCACTTCAGTTCTGGCGCGATGTCGAATGGACCTTCATGGGACATCTTAATACGACATGTTTTTCCAGATGTTGAAACCACTTCAACTCAACATGTTCCATTGCACAATAGGACTTCTTGCTCAACCTGTTCTTCTTTAGCAAGATAAAATATCCTATCTAACATATTGCTGCTATTATTTGTTTTACAAAATTAATGCCAACCCTGAAAATTAAGGAACTAACAGATAGTACACAAATTGTTTAACCACATAACAATTTCGAAAATCTTTATTGAATATCTCAGCTCAATCATCAGACAATAAGGAAGGAGCATTTACCGGCATTGTCGATGTACAACCCTTGATGTTGATGCTCTGGAGGTCCTCTTTCCGGTAATCCTTTCTGAAGCCATTGAAGAACAATCTGTAAACTCGGATGAACAATACTTACTTTGTAGAGGAAGATGAACAGTACGGAATCTTGATGATCAAGATGACTATACTGAAAAACCTTGGTTCTTATGTAGATAAAACCCTTTGAACACTTCTTAGATTGTAAGTTTTGTTGGATTTGAAGAGAGTAGTGGCAATGGGTTTTTAGGGTTTGAGAGCTTTTACGGAGAAGAGAGGAGAGATGAGGAGATAATAGAGTCAATGTATTATGACATGCAATTGGAAAATGAAACAAAAGAAATTAATGTAGTTAATTTTCTCAACATTGAAGCGGCGCGCTTCTTCCCGAGGAAAAGAGAATCAGAGTTCATCAGTGATGTGTCGACCGAAATAGGTCATGCGTCAGCGCACGCTGAACGGATTTTAACAATTTTAAAAGTTTAACGCAATGAGTCGACCAAAGGTCGGCCTGCGCTGACCCGTGCCCTCATGTGAGAAAAATGACATATCTTGAGTCGACCCATGGCATGTTTTGGTCGACTCAAACTAGCATAATATGGAAAAATGTATATTTTGAGCCACTTATGCAACAAGTAATCATAAATAACACACCATACACATGACAATACTAAAAAATGGATCAAAAATACATTTAATCATGAATTTAAACATTAATTCAAAACATATTTTGGCCATAATAATTCACAAACATAATTGATCAAGAATAGAATTTCTAAGAAGGAAGGATATTACCTCCAACAATTGATGATGGATGCCCTCACATATAGCATCATCTTATCACTTATTGTTAGCTAAAAGAAATAAAGACAAGCAAAAGGATAGATCATGCAATCATATGATCAAACTCGATCTGAGATATTAAGAACACCAAGTTCCCTACGGATGTTAAAGAAAGGCTCCATCGCAAGAGGTTTAGTGAAAATATCCGCAAGTTGATTCTTAGAATCAACATGCTCAAATACCACATCACCTTTCTCTACATGATCCCTAAGAAAATGATGTCTTACTTATATATGTTTTGTCCGAGAATGTAATACCGGGGTTTTGGTTAGGCTGATGACACTTGTATTATCACACAAAATAGGAATACGTTCAAGTTGAACATTGTAGTCGAGTAATTGTTGCTTAAGCCATAAGACTTGAGCGCAACAACTACCGGCATCAGCGTATTCCGCCTCGGCTATTGACAAAGCAACGGAAACTTGCTTTTTGCTATGCCAACTCACTAAGGAATTCGAGAAAAAGTGACAAGTACCACTAGTACTTTTCCTATCCGATTTGCAATCGGTAAAGTCGGAATCGAAATAGGCAACCGAAGAGCAATCGCTTCCTTTGGAGTACCAAAGCCCATACTTTGGAGTACCGCATAGGTACCTAAGTATGCGCTTCACAGCTTTTAAATGCGACTCCTTAGGACATGATTGGTACCTAGCACACATGCAGACACTAAACATGATATCTGGTCGTGATGCGGTAAGATAGAGTAGAGAGCCAATTATACCTCTATATCTCTTGACATTTACATCCTTACCATTTTCATCTCGACTCAAGTTGACACACGTAGGCATCGAAGTGTCAATCTTCTTTGAGCTAGCCATGTCAAAGCGCTTGAGTAACTCAAGACAATACTTCATCTGGCTCACGAATGTCCCTTCATCGAGTTGCTTGATTTGCAATCCGAGGAAATAGTTAAGCTCCCCCATCATGCTCATCTCGAACTCTCCCTGCATTAACTTAGAAAACTTCTTGACCATATTTGTGTTAGTAGAACCAAATATATTATCGTCTACATATACTTGTACCAAAATTTGGTGTTTTCCTTGACGTTTAATGAAAAGAGTTGTGTCAACCGTTCCTCTAGAGTACCCTTGATCAAGTAGAAATTTGCTAAGACGCTCATACCAAGCCCTAGGGGCTTGTTTAAGATCGTACAAAGCACGTTTTAATTTGTAAACGTGATTGAGATACTCATGGGACTCAAATCCAGGAGGTTGGGCAACATAAACCTCTTCATTAATATAACCGTTAAGGAATTCACTTTTTACATCCATTTGAAATAATTTGAAGTTTTTCGCACATGCATAGGCAAGCAATAGACGTATAGCCTCGAGTCAGGCAATAGGCGCATAAGTTTCCTCATAGTCTATGCATTCCTCTTGGTTATACCCTTGCACAACCAAACGCACTTTATTTATAGTTATAACTCCATTTTTGTTGAGCTTGTTCCTAAACACCCATCGGGTGCTGATTACTCGATGACCTCGCGGAGGAGACCTCATTTCTTTTAAATTGATTCAACTCCTCTTGCATTGACAAAAGCCAATGTTCATCGAGTAAGGCCTCTTTTGAGTTTTTAGGCTCAACTTGCAAAACGAAAGCGGAGTAATAATAGAAGTTACTTAGCTTGGAACAAGTTGTTACTCCCTTTGAGATGTCACCGAGAATGTTGTCGATGGGATGGTATTTGGAAGACTTCCAAGCTGGAGGAAGGTCATCTTTATTAGACGGATGATCCTTCTCACTCTTCACGGGTTGGTGATCTTTTTCCTCCTCAACATGCACTTCTTCAGGTTGATCAGTCCCTTTATCAGTGTCCTTGAGTATGTCTTCAGAAGATACACCTGCACCATGAAAAGAACTACCTTTTCTGACATTTTTTGGATAAGACTCATAAAATGTAACATGAACCGACTCCACAATAGTAAGTAACCTCTTATTGTAAACCCTATATGCCTTACTAGACTGAGAGTATCCAAGAAAAATACCCTCTTCGGCCTTACCATCAAACTTACCAAGTGTCTCTTTACCATTATTCAACACGAAACACTTACAACCAAAAACGTGAAGGTGAGATACACTGGGCTTTCTCCCTTTTAAAAGCTCATACGGTGTCTTGTTTAGAATAGGACGGATGAGCACCCTATTCAAAACGTAACAAGCCGTACTATTGGCTTCGGCCCAAAAGTATTTTGGAAGTCCACTCTTATTGATCATAGCCCTTCCTAATTCTTCCAAAATTCTATTTTTACATTCCACAACCTCGTTTTGTTGAGGGGTACGTGGTGCGGAAAAATTATGATCAATCCCATGGCTTTCACATAATGCTTCAAAAAGATGATTTTTGAACTCACCCCCATGATCACTTCTAATTGATATAATGTTTGTGTTCAATTTGTTTTGGGATAACTTGGCAAATCTTTCAAAGGCCGAAAAAGTATCGCTCTTGCTTGCTAAGAAAATAGTCCAGCAAAATCGAGAAAAGTCATCGACTATCACAAAACCATAATAGTTACCACCTAGGCTTTTAATCCTAGATGGTCCAAAGAGGTCCATATGGAGGAGCTCAAGGGGTCTCGTAAGTGAAACAATGTTTTTAGATTTAAACGAGATCCTTGTTTGCTTCCCCATTTGACACGCATCAGATAAGTGATCCTTTGTAAATTTGATTTTGGGCAAGCCGATTACTAGGTCATTAGAAACTATTTTATTAAGCAAATCAAAATTGACATGCGCCAACCGTCTATGCCATAACCATGAATCTTCACTCATGGTGACTAGACACTTGTCGCTACTCAACGATAACTCATTCAAGTCTAGCATATAGACGTTATTCACCCTCAAGCCTTTAAACACATCCTTTTTATCACTATTCTCAATTATGCAACAATCCTTTGAAAAAGATACTTTATAGTCCTTGTCACATAATTGACTAATGCTTAAAAGGTTATGTTTAAGGCCCTCAACAAGAAGCAGATTAGAGATAGTAGTAGATGAGGGGTTACCTACACTACCTTTGCCAAGTATTTGTCCCTTGTTGTTGTCTCCATAGGTAACAAACCCCTTTTTCTTCGCCATAAAGTCAATGAAAAGAGATATGTCTCCTGTCATATGCCTTGAGCAGCCACTATCCATAACCCATCTTCTTTCCGGGGTCTCAAGACGTTGTACCTACATAGTCAATCAAGGGAAATAGGTACCCAATTCTTATTGGGTCCTTGGTTGTGGGTGAAAACAGGATTGCATTTGGGCAACCATTGCTAAACGCCTTTAGGAACCAAAAACCTCCTAAAGCGACACTTAGCAATGGCATGACCCCTTTTGCAACAGTATAAGCAAGTGAGGTTAACATGAGAATCACTTTTTCTAGGTTGATTTCTAATCACATAAGTATATTTTTGATATGGATTAATCATGCTTTTATTAAAGTGTGATTTATCAATAGCAAAAGTGATTTTTGGTTCTAGAGCCTTGTCAAGCTTGGCCTTAAGAGTTCTAACCTCTTTTTTGCCAAATGTGACAAGTATCGCAATCAAAATTTAACCACTTACTTTTGTCTTCCACAACATCTACCTTTGTTACTTCCACCATGGACTTTTTGAGAGCCTCTAATTCCTTTTCGGAATCAGAGATCTTTTGCTCCAAATGAGAAAATATTTGTTTATTTGAAGCTAACTGTTTAAAGGCTTCCTTGGCCTCATGGTGTAGAGTATCAAATGCACATTGTAGTTCAGAATAAGACATTGAATTAGAGTTATCGTACTTAGAGTGTCTTACCTTTTTGTTCTTTTTCCTTTGGTGAGCAGAAAGGCAAAGGTTGATTGATTCTCCTTCGTCACTTGAACTTTCAGCACTAGATGATTCACTATCTCTTTCCCAAGCGATATAGGCTCTTCTAGGTTTTGATTGTTTCTTCCCGTGACGACTTTTGTCCTTACCTTTGTCCTTCTTCAACAATGGACAGTTCGGCTTATAGTGGCCGACTTTCCCACAGTTATAGCAAGAACCCTTAGTTTTTCCACTCTTTTTGTCTTCATTCTTGGAAGACTTTGATTGTTTACGAAAGTTGACGATGTTTTTCTCCGAATGTTGGATACCATTTTTCTTGATATAGCGATTGTATCGCTTCATAAATAATCCCATGTCTTCATTCCAATCCTCTTCCTCGTCATCACTGGATTCACTCTCACTCAGATCGTATGCGGAGGACTTTAAACTAGAAGTCTTTAGAGCTATCGACTTCTTTTCCGCTTCTTTGGTCTTGTGCTTTTCCTTCTTCTTTCTTTTCTCAAATTAGTCTAAGCCTATGAGCATTTGCTCATGTTCCTCGAGCTTTCCAAACAACGTTGTGATGTCTAACATTATTAGGTCGTTGGCTTCTTTGATGGCAGTCACCTTCGATTGCCAATCCCTAGTCAAACACCTCAAGATTTTGTTAGTAGCAACCTCAATGGAAGTTGGCCTACAAAGTGAGTGAAGTCTATTAATTAAATGAGTGAACCTCTTTTGCATGTCGACAATGGTTTCCCCTTGCTTCATGTGAAAGAGGCCGAACTCTTGAGTCAATGTATTGATTCTAGCTAGCTTGACGTCGTTAGTACCCTCATGGGCAACTTGTAACGTGTCCCACATAGCTTTAGCACTGGTACAATGTGAAACTCTATAATATTCGTCAACTTATAATGAGGAGATCAGAATATTTCTAGCCTTCCAATCGTAGTTGTACTTTTTCTCGTCTTCTTCATTCCATTGTGCTTCTGGCTTAGGTACTACCATGTTATTAGCATTGATCATGGTTATTTCCATTGGACTGTTTTGTATAACGCTAAATACCTTCCTATCAATATAATTGATGTGAACATGCATACAATCCTTCCAATAACTATAATTCTCACCATTAAAAGTAGGTGCTCTATTATAAACCACTTTCGGTTCGTTTGCCATTTTCTATAAAGTTATACTTGAAGCACTAAAATTAACCAGGCTCTGATACCACTTGTTAGACGAAGGCAATTGATCTAGAAGGGGGGTTGAATAGATAACTTCTTTTTAAATGCGAGTTGGCGCTAAAATTTGTTTTTAAAAAATATTTTGCTGAAGTGGCCGAGGATAATTCATCTACACGAACCGAGTTACTGAGAGGATCGGATATGCGTAAGCCAAATGGAACGAAAGGCTCGAAGAGAAAAAATTAGAATCGCAACTTAACAATTAATCAATTTTCCAAAAAGCACTTAATAATGTGCAATCTCCAATGAGTGGTTAAAAATTAAACCAAACTTGACAATATATCAAACACCTTGTATGCGTTCAATCTATCGAACACTTGGAGTGCATAAAAATCCAAGCTAAACCTTCTATGATAATTGATGCAGAATTTTCACTAAGCACAATCCAAAATGATTGTGCAATGGTTTTCAAATTAATTTTATGCACAAAACTATACCAGAATTTTTATCGATCAATTAAACGATTACAAGCGTAAATAGTTCGTAATGTAAATGAGATAAGGAAAAGGAAACGAAACCTGGTTTGTTTTGGCAGTTCCCCTTTTGTCCTTGCTTCGGCTACGTCTGTCCCCAATTCTAAAACTAGAATTGAGATATCTATAACTTGTTTGCAAATGTTTTTACAAGAGAAAACTTAGCTATCCCACACTCAAGAAACCTTGTTGATGCAGATACTTTGTCTTCCCTTCCCTTGATTCGAGTCGAATCAAGTGCCTCGAACTTGTTGGAAGAACCTCCGTTTACCGTTACTAGATTGCAAGAACACACAGGTCTTCAATCACCTTCACTCGGCTGATTCTGATCCACACATAGTTCGATCCTCAAACCTTGTTGCACAATCCTCTTTTTAACGCTACTAGATCGACAAAACCCTCTGTTCTTCGATCACCTTCGCTCGGCTGAATTTAATGCACACAAGATCTGATCCAAAAACCCCCAAATCCAATTGATCTTGGATGACAAAACCCTAGAGGTTTTATTCAAGAACAAACCCACTAAAACACTCACCCCAAACCAAGATACAAATCTATGCTTTGGACGTTATCACTTCATGATGCAGAAAATCAACAAAAATGATTATGTGTATTTGTTGAGAAAGGTGCAAGATGAAGATGAAAGTGATGAGAGAAAAAGTTTCAATGTATTTCTTTCACTTGTTCTTGTTATTGTAAAAAATGAGGAACCATCTATTTATATGATGCAAGGACCAATAGAAAATAATAACAGCGTTTTAAACAAAGAGAAAAATAGAAAAATTGGTTACTAACAGCGAGTGGTCGACCACTCATTCAAGAGGGTCAGCCTGCGCTGACCCGTGAAGCAATCTGTGCATGTTGGAAGACCATGCGTCAACCGCTACGGGTACCATGCGTCAATGCATGGCTGAGAAAAATGTATAATCCCAAATGTCAGTAGCATGTGTCGACTGCAGGGTAGGCGTGTGCTTACCTGAGCGAAACACAGACACTGTCAACCCATCATGAGTCGACCAAACCTCACCTTTAATGGATATGCAAGACTCCATCATATGTTTAGACTCATGATTATGCAATGTAAAATTAGAATGCCGACACCAATGAGATGACACCGTCCAAATTACAAACTACTAGCTAGTGTACATTTTAACATCATTATAATAAAGCTCAAATCAGAGACACCTTGCCCTCACACTTTTCTTAGTCGCCCTACGGAAAAAGGAGAAGTTTGAATGGACCATCAAGTGTGAGGATGCCTCCGCCAAGATCAAGGATTCCCTTACGCCGCCTCTGATCCTCGCTCGCTTGAAGGAAGACTTGCCTTTTCTCTTCTACCTTTCGTTCGCTGAGCAGTCCATGAGCTTAGTCCTTGTCCAAGATATAGACAAAGCAGAGAGACCTGTGTATTTTGTAAGAAAAGTGTTCAAAGGCGGTGAGACATGCAACTAGAAGACTGAGAAACTCCCATTAGCCATTGTCACTAGGGCGAGAAAGCTACGACTATACTTCCAGGGGAACACCATCCTGGTAAAAACTAACTACCTCGCCTATCAAGTATGGAAGAATCCCGGCCTAGCGGGAAGAATGGTATCTTGGTCGATAGAGCTCTCGAAATACGACATCTAGTATGTTCCGAGGGGCAACATCAAAACTCAAGCCCTGGCCAACTTCATAGTCGAACTCAGCTTGCCCATCTAAGAAAATCCACCTTGAGAATGAGCGTTATTCGAGGATGGCGCCTCCAATGTAAAAGGAAGGGGGCAACAATAGTACTTGAAGGACCAGGCAATATAGTTATCAAATGATTTAATTTTCAATTATGTAGTTCATGTATGTTTTTTTGTTGTATGAGTAGCATCATACTTAAAAGATTTATGCGTTATACATGTTTTATTTAATTATTTGTTGAGTCGTGAAGTAGGGTGTTACAATATGCCTATGTTCGAAACTCTTTGATACAACTAATTAGAGCTATTAGTTGAGACAACCTTTAACATGTATCAATGTGCTTCCTTACTATCCTTGGTGACTACTGGGTGAGGTGAGGTGTTTGCGCATAATAACCATTCTAAGGGGGAGGGAGAGAGAGAGAGAGAGATAGAGAGAGAGAGAGAGAGAGAGAGAGAGAGATAGAGATAGAGAGAGAGAGAGAGGGAGAGAGAGAGGGAGAGAGAGAGAGAGTGAGAGAGAGAGAGAGAGATTCTCAAGGGCCAATGTGACCTTCCTCTTCAAGAATGTAACTAGCTCCAAGAGAAACTTGTTGGTCTTGAAAAGGACATGGAAATCCATTGTGTCCCCTTTGAGCTTGTCTTAATAGTCTCATTCTTGAAGGAATCCTTGACATATTAAGAGAAGGCCTTGGCAGAAAAAGAGAAAGTCCTTGGAGAAGTCTAGATTTCTTTGAACAACTCTAAGTAGGAATGAGAAGCATTGGCTTCCAAGCTCAAGGATGTCAAGAAAAACATCTAGAAAGAGAAGGAAGACCACTCCAAGGAAGTGAAGCCTGATGAAGAAATATTGATTAAGGAGAAGAAGGAGTTGGATGCCTCTCTTAGAAATAACATCAACATCGTTCATGCTATATTTCAGAATGCTCTCGACCAGGTGGAACTGTTATGCCTAGAGCCAAATGGCGGAGTGGCCTTCTCTGCATTCATCACCGTCTAAGTGTCTTCCTATTTCTTTTCCATCGCTAACATGGCTTCCAAAAGTTAGTCTATCTTGCCTCTCATATCATCAACATCTTCTCTTAAGGAAGTCTGGTTTTGTTCCAACTGGTCCATGATCCTTTGACAATTACCTCATTTTTTGTAAGAATGTCGAGCAATCAGCTTGAAGGCTTACTAGTTCACATTTCTAGGAAGAAGATGAAGAGGTGGAGTGAGTTATTTGGAACATGGGATGCATGTTGAATGTATGTTGATGCGTGTATATGCAGGTTTATGCTAAAAAATTGTTTTACTTTGAGGGAATCTCAAATTATTTGCATTTATTGTAAGCATTTACAAGTATGAGAACAAAATTAGAAGACAAAACCACAATCGATGCAAAGGGAAAACTATCCATTTATTCATGTAATGTTTGAAAAAAAAGTACAAATTCAATCATACCACATTATTCGCTATTGACCTCTTAAGTACTTCTAGGTAATCCCTAAACTTATTCATCATTTCTTTACAAGAAAAAATAAAACAAAAGTCTATTGGATGAGTTTTGTAGGGGGTCATCTCATCAAAGGCATTTCTTAGCCTCCTAGGCATGTCTTGGACCAAGTTGTGTGCAAATTCTACCAAGATAGAGAACTTCTCATACCACTCTGCGAATTTTTGTTGGAGTCCTTTGATTGTGACTTAGTGAGTGGTTAGGAAATCATTCAAGCGCAAGATTTCCCTTTTCCACTCTAGGCTTTCATTCTTCAGAGCTTCATATTCCTCCCTCTGGTGGCGCTCATGGGCTTCGAGGATCTATAGCTCATTGTGGATCATCCTCCAGTCATCGGGGAGGTTTTGGAGTGATCTTTCAGCTTCTGCAATGAGATAATACTCATTGTATGAGTGCATACTTACATTTAGTCATGTTTTGAATGATGTCAAAACTATAAGCAACTCTAGCATTTTTGTACATTGGACAGTATCAGCCAAATTCAAGATATGCATTGATCATCTTATCATTAGGTTGCATATTAATATGTTTGAAAATGATTGGAAATGCCTTAAGCTTGTTTCATGCATCAAAAATGAGTTTTTAGTGTGAAAAATGTTGCATATGCCAACACACACGCGCTCAAGTCGACCTATAGAAGCCTTTGCTTCAGTATAGGTCGACACATAGCTTGCTCAGGTCGACCTTTATGCCTCAATAACAAGGATTGTAGCCACTGCCTTCAGGTCGCCTCAGATAGGCTGGCCTAAACCTTTACTGGTCGACCTATTGCTTTCACAGGCCGACCTGTTGACCTTTACAGGCCGACCTATTACTTTCAAAGGCCGACCTATTGCCTTCAAAAATTAAAAATTTGTTTTTCCTTTCAATTTTTCTTGCATTTCTTTTGCTCATTATCTCTCATACATATATATACTCATACGCATCATCTTCTAGCAAGGTAGTAGTGTAAAACCTAAACGAAAACAGAATTACAAAGTAAACTCATCATCTTCAACCTGTCTTATATGCATACACACAATCAAACTACACATAATTATTTTTTGATTAGGTGACCATCTAGATTTGGGTTGATAACATCCAATTAGATTTGTGTAATCGAGAATATTGGGTTGGGTTCTTTGTGTGTTTCAAATAAGAAAACCAAGTTGGGGTTTTCCTTCAAGATCATTGAGGATTTCAAGGTTTTGGATAAGATCATGCAAATACATATTCGACCGAGTGAATGCCTTGGTACAAGGTGGTTCCTTGAAAGGGAGTAGCACGAGAAGGTGGATCGTGTTCGTGAATCTTGGGTTCAACAAGTGTGCGCTTGGAATTAATTCTACCGTGTGAAATCCTTGGGACAATGTGGTCCCTTGCAAGGAAGTAGCTAGAACAGGTAAATTGAAGTGACATTCTTGGTGTCTTGATCAATCTTTGATCAAGGGTTTGGAGGTGGTAGAATCAACAACCAATCATATGGTTTGTGGGGTTAAAGTTATTCATCACTTGTATAAACATATTTTGCAAAGTAAGGTTAATTGCAACTATCTCAATTAGAATTAGAATTGAGGGCAAACGTACCCATAGCTAGGCCGATTGGGGAAATGCTTAAATAAATCTTTGTGTCTCTCTTTCTTTCTCGATCTCTCTTTAATTTTTGTGTTTTGCAAATTATCGAATTTAATTGTTGTTTTGATCATTTCGATTGGAAATTGTTTTTTATTATCTTTTAAAGTGTTGTTATTGTTATAATCATAATCACTTTGACTGTGATTGGCTTTTAACGTCAACAAAACGAATCAAATTTCAAACATTATCGATCGCACACTAAGTGTTTGATAAATTACATTGTTATGTTTTTATTTGATTTTGATAATTGGAAATAAGCTATACAAGTAGCTTTGCATTTAATTGGTTTGTGATTAATCGTTGTTGAATAATTTATGTTTATTATCATTCAATTGTGTAACTTTATGCATATACGAGCTTTATGATAGTAGGTTTGGTTAGACGATTCGATTCAGATTGTTTCCGCTTTGCCATAAAACTTTTGAAAACCATTTTGCTAAAAGTTTTAGTTTTTAAACTTGTGATCTATTCATCCCTCTCTAGATCGAAACCTAACATCTAACAAGTGGTATCACGAGCTTCAGTTAATTTCGTGCTTAAGATTTACTTTTTAGAAGAATAGCTACCGAACGTAAGGGAGCGTACAATAGAGCACCAATTTTCACCTGCGAAAATTATGGCTAATGGAAAGCTTGTATGTGTATTCATGTCAACTCCTTTGACAAGGGTATATGGGACGCCATAAAAAAAATGGTCCTAATGAAATAATAATGACCAATGATGCAGGTGTCACATTACCTAAACCGGAAGCACAATGGGATGCTAATGATTGGAAATTATGGTCACATGATTGGAAAGTGAAAAATATTCTCACTTCCGCTTTGGGTGTTGATGAGTATTATCACGTTTTTCATTGTGAGACCTATAAGGCTATGTGGGATACATTAGAGGTTGCCCATAAGGGTAATAATGATGACAAAGAATATAGGATCAACATATTAAATCAAGAGTTTGAGCTATTTCATATTGAGCATGGTGAAACCATTGCGGACATGCGAAAACAGTTCACACATCTTATCAATCGATTAAATGTGCTAGGTGGGCCTATTTCCAATGATATTTCTAATAACAAAGTGTACGCATTTTTAAGTAGGTTATGGCAACCCAAGGTCACCACTATCAAAGAGGCAAATGATCTTAAATCGCTTGATCTCACGACTTTGATCGGTAAATTGGAAGAGCATGAGCAAGAGCTCACTTGCTCAGCGAAATACGAAAAAAAGTGTGAAAAGAAGGTGAAGAAGGAGAAAGGCAAGGACAAGGAAGAATAGAAGAAGTCCATAGCTCTAAATAATTCAAGCTTAAAGTACTCACATTATAAGCATAGTGATTGTGAAACTAAAGACGACAATGAATGCGATGCAGAAGATATAAGGCTGTTTATAAAAAGGTTCATAAAATACATGTGGAAACAAGAAGACAAATACTCCAATAAGAACCATGGAAAATCTAGAAGGTTATCCAATGCCTCTAAAGTAGATGAAAGTAAGAAGGGCAAGTCTAGAAGTACATGCTACAACTATGGAAAACTGGGTCATGATAAGAAGGGCAAGTCTAGAAGTACATGCTACACTATAATCGTAATACTTCTCATGACTTAGCTTTCTCTCAATTACAATAATCTTTTGAAAATCTACAAAGACAAGCCAAAGATTCCTTCAAAAGACTAGCTTCAAACAAAAGAATAATTTCTCACTTGGAAGCTAAGATTTTGGAAAATGAAAATAATATGGAAGCTATAAGGAAGTCTATGCTAGATATTTTAAAAGATCAAAATGAGGATGCTAAACCTTCATGGTTTGGTCGTGAAACTTGTCACATTTGGAAAAAGGAGTCAAGGACTCTCAAAGCCAAGTTGGATAAGGCTTTGTAACCCATGGTTACTTTTGCTATAGATACTTCTAAGTATGACATGCCTTCTCATAATCCTTATAGAAGTATAGTTATGTTGAAAAGAAACTAAATAGCAAAAAGTCATCTTCTCATAATTTGTATTGTCATTATTGTTGCAAAAAGGGTCATACTATTGCTAATTGCAAGTTTAGGAAACTTTTTGTTCCTAAAGGTACCTTTCAATGGTTGTCTAAATGCAATCAAGGTTTTATTAATGCCCAAGGACCTAATGAATATTGGGTACCTGGCACTATTTGTTAATCAAGAAGTATTAATGTCTTGGCTCAATGAAGAGAGTATGTGATCTCGTTTATGGAAGATCAAGGCATAATAAGGTGACATGTACTCATTGTGTTTACTTTGTGGCAAGCAAGGCGGATTATGTTACCAAAAGGTTAACTCTTAGTGTTTCTTTTAATTGGTAAAAGTGTGTAATGATTACTAATGTCTCTATCTGAGAAGTGTCGGAAAGGTATTATGTTCAATGGTGTAGGTCGATCTACAACAAGACATACTCAAGTTCATCATATTAAGGATTGATCAACCTAATATAATGAAACATGAGGAGGAACAAGATAATCATCATGATTGAACAAGATTGAGAGTCCAACATCAAGGATGATCATCAAGTCAATCACCTTTTGGATACATTATTAGTCTCACTTTCAAATACTTGCACAAGAAGAAAAATGGTAAAAGCGTTTATTTCAACTTTGAGCGTTTATTTCAAGATTGAGCGTTTATTAGTTTCTATTGTGTTTTGAGGCATGTTTTGCATTTATTTCAACTTTCGTTCGAGAGTTCCTCGTGGAATGCAAGTGCATCCTCCGTCTTGTGTATGGTGAGGTAATATCGTTTCTATCCTTTCTTGCTTTGTAATTAAGTATTTCTTTTACCTGTTTATTTATCAAGGTATATGGTGACTGATGTGTATGATGGTTGCGATATGTGTTTACTTCCAAAAATTTCATATGTAACCATTGTGTGTTGCATTTTATGTGTTTACAGTAACTATACTCAAAATGTCTTCATATCTTAATCTATATCTTGAACCAATTCATGATTGCATCTTCATGATTGCATGATTCCAGTAAACAAACCATAAGATACTATCATATGCATGTGTCTTTCATCAAGTTACCATTCATGAGTCAATTTGAGTCTGTCAAGGTCATTACAAATTCAATTGAGTCAAATTTTTGAAAGTTGGGATTCTATAGGTTAACACAATGTCTTATAGGTCGACACATAACAATTGTTTTCAGTATTTTTTAGAAAAGTTACAGTATAGGTCGACACATCTTTGTATAGGTCGACACATATAATAATTATTTTTTCTGAATTCTCTGGTTTCTATTACAGTATGTGTTGACAAATATCAGTCTTAGGTCAACCTATGACAGTGAGAGGTCGAATTAAGACATATTTGACCAGAAATTTTCATTTCTTTGCATTCGTTGTAAATTCATGAACTTATGTCTATTGTTTTCTAACTTCCATTCAATCTTGTAACTCTCAAATTGGTCTAAATTCCTCCAATATTGAAATTAAATCATGCAAACTTACACTTTCTAAAGACTCATCAATATTCTTCTTTCTTCACTCTTTATATATGGCAATCATTTCTCATTCTTCAAATCACATCCTTGTCTCAAACTCATCCTTTCAAACACCTTGTGCACGAAATTTTTCTAAGAAATTATCAATGGCACCTAAAATTGCTAAAACCAAAATTGATTCTAGAGATAAGGGTAAGGCTACCGCTTCACCAAATGCTCTAGAAGTTGCTTTTTCTTTGGTTTCAGGTGCTTGCATTGAGGAATTCGATGAAAAGCATCAGCATCTCCTATTGATGAAGAAACGTGTGTGGAAACCAGTGGTTGCTGGATGCTTGGACATTCTAGAGGCCGTTCGACTTGTTGAGCACAAGAAAATAAACTATTTTCTAAAACTGTCATAGGATTAAAATGAAGATCTTATCCGAGTGTTCTATTCTGGATTTCATGATCGACACGGGTCTGCTTTCAAATTCTCAATAGGTAACAAAGTCTATGAAAATTGGAATGAACTGTGGAAATCGTTGTTTAATATTAAAATTGTTGATCCTGACGTGGATGAGGAAGTTGATCCATTGGTAACAGATGCCTACCCTCATGTGGATTTTTTATGGACAGAGCATCTGAACGAGATGCTTAAAACTCCGAGATCAGATGACTGCACTGACACTCTTGTTGTCATTTAATTGAAAACGGTTCCTCGGATCCTATTGTGGCTGGTTTCTCACGTTTTATGTTCGAAGAAAGGTGGATATTCAAGAATTGATAGTGCTAAGATTCATCTTGTGTACATTTTTCTGCACAAGATTTGTATCAATTGGCCTCATTATTTTGTTTACCAGATGTTCATTATCAAAGATTGCAATAAAGGAACATCTTTCTGCTACATGTCCATGATCTCCAAGATTCTCAATTATTTTTAGAGTGGGTTGCCAAACCTGTTGTTCATCTCTCCTGGACCTATCCAAGAGTTTTCCAAACATAATTTGACTAATATGGGGTATTTTTGGGATGCGGAACGTCAGCTGTACTACTTCCAAATGGGTAAAAATGGGAGGAAGGTATACAACTTTGATGACCCCTCTGAATTTGTTGACTCCACTACCGAGCCACGTGTTGCATGTGATAAACATATGCATGATGTCGATCATGAAGCTGGTTAAAGAGGCAATGAATATGGAGATCAGTCCTCCATCATAACATTACTTCAAAACATGCAGACAAATCAATATGAGCGATATAAAGATGAATGTATGAGAAGATAAGCCATTGAAGTGTCTCAGATGGAACAGCTCCGCACCTTGCAAGAGCACATGAAGTCTCAAAATGCAAACTTTGAGGCTTTCTCATCATTTGTGACTGGGAGGTTAGTCTCTCTAAAGAATGAAATGGATGCAAACACTGCTGATACTATAGCAAGGGTCAATCACATGATTGCTGCCCAAAATGAAGACCACCATCATTATACATTATTTTATCAAGAAATATATGACTATCTGGATCTTCGGTTTGGGAGTGATTGTCAGGGCTAGTTCTATGGAGTCATGCCTAGAGGTTGTGGAAGAAATTGAAGTGTCTAGAGCTTGACTAATTTCTATCTAGATTCCTAGGTTTTGATCTATTTAGGTTATGCACCTGTTTCTTTTGTGTCATCATGCATTTTCAATTTCTTTTGGTTTGTTTTTGTGATGCTTGGTTATATATTGTTGTAGTACTTGTACTATGATTTATTTAAATCAATAAATATAAGTATTGTTGGTGTGTTTATTAAGCTTGTGTATTTACATATGTTGTATGTGAGCGCACCACTTATCTTTGCAAATTGCCTCTGTGTAGTATATTGAATATGTATAATGTATATCTATGTGATACTTCTAATGGATTACTTGTCACTTTTTGATGTTATCAAAGGGGGGAAGCTTATGAAGGAGATAATGCACACATTCAGGGGTCGCTATTAATTATACACAAGAAAATTGCATCCGTCTCAAATCTTGAGTTTTTCCATCATCAAAAAAGGGGAGTATGTAAGTGAATTCTTCCATTTAGTCATGTTTTGAATAATGTTAAAAATAAGAGGAACTCTAGCGTTTTTTTACATTGGATGGTATCAACCAAATTCTATATGTGCATTGATTATCTTAGCATTAGGTTGCATATAAATATGTTTGAAAATGACTTGAAATACCTTATGCTTGTTTCATGCATCAAAAATGTGTTTTTAGTGTAAAAAATGTTGCATAGGCCGACATACACGCGCTCAGGTTGACCTATAGAAGCCTTTGCTTCAGTATAGGTCGACACATAGCTTGCTTAGGTCAACCTTCATGCCTCAATAATGAAGGTTGTAGCCACTGCCTTCAAGTCGCCTCAGATAGGCTGACCTAAAACCTTTACAGGTCAGCTTATTGCTTTAATAGGCCGGCCTATTGACCTTTACAGGCCGACCTATTGCTTTCATAGGCCGACCTATTGCCTTCAAAAATTAAAAACTTGTTTTTCCTTTCAATTTTTACTTGCATTCCTTTTGCTCATTATTTTTCATACATATATACTCCTACGTGCATCATCTTCTAGCAAGGTACTAGTGTAAAACCTGAACGAAACTAGAATTACAAAGTAAACTCATCATCTTCAACGCCTCTTTTATGCATACACACAATCAAACTACACATAATCATTTTTTGATTGGGTGACCATCTAAATTAGGGTTGATAACGTCCAATTAGGTTGGTGTAACCAAGAATATTGGGTTGGGTTCTTTGTGTGTTTCAAATAAGAAAACCAAGATGGGGTTTTCCTTCAAGATCATTGATTATTTGAAGGTTTTAATCAAGATCACGCAAATATGAATTCGACTGAGTGAAGGCCTTGGGACAAGGTGGTTCCTAGCAAGGGAGTAGGGCGAAACAGTGGGTCATGTTCGTGAATCTTGGGTTTAACAAGTGTGCGCTTGGAATTAATTCAACCGGGTGAAAGCTCTGTGACAAGGTGGTTCCTTGTATAGAAGTAGCAAGAACAGGTGAATTGAAGCGGCAATGTTGGTGACTTAATCAATCTTTGATCAAGGGTTTGGAGGTGGTAGAATCAACAACAAACCATAGGGTTTGTGCGGTTAGAGTTCTTCATCTCTTGTATAAACATATTTTGCAAAGTAAGGTTAATTGCAACTATCTCAATTCGAATTCGAATTGAGGGCAGACGTACCCATTGCGAGGCCGATTGGGGAACTACTTAAACAAATCTTCGTGTCTCTCTTTCTTTCTCTATCTCTCTTTAATTTTTGTGTTTTGCAAATTATCGAATTTCATTGTTGTTTTGATCAATTCGATTGGAAATTGTTTTTGATTATCTTTTAAAGTGTTGTTGTTGATATAATTATAATCACTTTGATTGTGATTGGCTTTTAACATCAACAAAATGAATTATATTTCCAAACGTTATCGATCGGACACTAAGTGTTTTATAAATTGCATTGTTGTGTTTTTGTTTGATTTTGATCATTGGAAATAAGCTCTACGTGTGGCTTTGCATTTAATTGGTTTGTGATTAATCGTTGTTGAACAATTTGTGTTCATTGTCATTCAATTGTGTAACTTTAAGCATATCTGAGCTTTTCGATAGTAGGTACGGTTAGACGATTCGATTCGGGTTATTTCCACTGTGCTATCAAACATTTGAAAACCATTTTGCCAAAAGTTTCAGTTTTTAAATTTGCAATCTATTCACCCCCCTCTAGATCGAAGCCTATCATCTAACACGTTTGATTTCATTGCTTGAGACTCTTTGAGCATTCTGATGAGATATTGGATTTGAGCTTCAAACCCCTCTCTCTTTTCTTTTAGCTCCTTAAGAGTTTGTTTCCAAAGACCTTTCCAATGATGACTTTCCTTCAAGGCTGCATCCCATTGTTGATTGTATGCCTTGAACCTCTCACTAACTCCGACTAGGGATTCATCTACTTGTTTTCTCTTTCCACTTTCAACACTAGCCATCTCTTCACTTTCCTCAGGTTGTTTCTCTTTTTTGTCAAGATTGAATCTTAGTTCATTCCCTTCATGGGAAACTCGGCTGAGATTAGCTTGCAACTCCTCTTTTTATTTTTCAAGATGAATGATGGTTGCCTTAAACTCATAGACTTCTTCAATAGAGAAAAGAACTAGTTTAGGTGATCTGGACTAAGATGCAGAGTCAATGGTGAAAGGGAGTTTGATTTATTTAACCATTTCTTTTACTCATTGATTGTAGGTCTCCTTAGCTACACAATTCTTATTTCCTAGCTCACTTCCCTTCTTGTGTAGCTTCTCCCACGACCAGATAATCCTTCCAAGTTTGTCTGAATCATCAGCACCCAAATCGTGTAATACAAACCCTTTTAGAACCTCATTATCTAGTTTCTCCAATATTGAGTAACCTAATTGCCTCAAAGCTAATGTTGGGTTGCGGTTGATGCACCCTTTGGAGCCTATGAGGGATACATTGAGAAAGTTCCCACAGCTGAAAGTTATTTTCTCCACATTGAGTTTTTGGGAATACCACAAGATAGACTTTTCATTTAGAGATGCTATCTTTTGAGACCAATCATAATTGTTCATCCTTTTAATCATGAAGACATCCTTGAGCACATGGTAAGTGAACCATAGGTATAGAAAAGGGATACAACAAATCATCAGTCCTCTCTTTTTCTCATGTCGTACATGAAGAGTATTATATACATCAGCGAGGAGCGCTGGCACCAGATCTTTTTTCTTAAATTTGAAGCCCAAAATACACGAGTGGCAGTAGTGTCAATGAAATTATACAAGTTAGGGAAGAATACCAAACCAAAAATTAGCAAAGCTAACACATCTCCAACGGGATTCCCACTTTTGGGAATCAGTGAATTCATGTGTTTTTTTCTCTAAGTACCCTATTTGTAATCCATGATTATCCCCACTTGTCTTGTAATGGAAAACTAGATCGGGCACAGATATATTTACAACTTCAACCAAGTCCTTAGGATTCATGACTTTTTCGATTCCTATGTAAGGGCCTTTCTTCTTTTTGGGAGAGTCCAGAATTCGGTCGAACTCCTCTAGAGTCGGGGCTAGCTGAAAAATCTTGAAAAATAAAACACCTCAAGGGAGGGTCATAAAATTGAGCGAGAGCGGTGATGGCTTATTTCTGCACCGGGACATCTATGAGATCCAGAATCTTCCTATATCTGAGGATAAAATTCCTTTGAATGATACTAGTAAACTTGCCACTGAGGAATTTCAGACTTTCCATGTTAGGTAATTGTGCCCTTATCTAGAGTGTCTTCATTTTTTCAGAACTCATTTTTTAAAACGCTTAAAAACAAACTTTTAATTTCTTTGAAATTCCCTGGAAATAAAATTCATATGCTAAATAACCCATTTTCTTATAAATGTATGTAATGATATGCATGGTTCAGTTTTGCAATGGGATAGGTTTAGGATCATAACGAAGCAACCTACACAGGAAGGCTCCTTATGAAGGGTAGTCCTAAGTCTTTCTACCCAACCCCTCACAAAGGTTAGTTCTAGAGATTTTTTGTTTTCTTAAGGATAAACCCAAGGTCATAGACCTCATTTGGAACTTCACCAAAAGTATGGGCTAGCCAATTCATGGTGAAATCTCAAAGGATCTCCCATATGCAGAGCCTTCATATTGACCTAATGAGACGTGTATCTCGTATGCCATACTACAGGGTCTCTAGGTCCAACATTTGGTATGGATCCTAAATAAGGTCCCCAAAGTCAAGGATCATGTTTGAAATCTTGTCACGAGAGTGGGCTAGCCATATCCAACTCCTGATGAAAGTATCAGCCAAATATACTCAAAGCGGAGTCTTCATATAAAACCTATTGGGATGTGCATCCCATTATCCTATACTACACAACATCCTTTCTAACTTACGTGTATTTCTTGAGCTTGGGTGTAGAGCTTCTCCCAACGAACAATCCCAAACCAACATGATATATGAATGAAAATAAAGCATAAAAACATGAAAATAGAAAAAGAAATAAATAAATAAATAAGGAAATAGAAAAATATGCAATCAAACAAAACACTCAACCTAAAACTAAAAGTAATAGGCTTTGACTTGCTAGTTGTCCCTAGTAGAGTCGCCAGCTATTGCAACGCAAAAAACACCTGAGCATACTAACGCTCGAAATAACTACATAGTCGCCACCGGTGTTTCATTTTTACAGAAAAACATCGAAAAGACCCTTGAAAAACAAAAACATGGTCATTGAAACCAATTTCAAGCTCGGAATTCGGTTATGCGAGGGGAAGATATTACAACCCTTTACATCTGTTATACCCAACGGGAACCTTCTAATTTGTTAGTTGACAGAGTGTTTAGCTAAAAGAATGCATGCTTTCCTTTGTTTATTAAAAGATAATTACGAAAGGGGAAAGTTTAGTTTTTTATTAATGGGCCTGACGAGATGTTATGTCTCGCTTCTACGTATCCCCAGTTGCGATTAAGAACTCAAGGATACGTATTTCTTTGGAAAAAAATTTGTGTGTTGGTTGTTTTTAGAGAATAGTGTTTAAGTCATATTCAAGCGGTTAAACATCTGCTTGTATGCTTGCACTATGGAGGCTGAAGCATCTATTTATCTTTCGCGTTGAAATGAATCAAACACCATCCTTTTCATGAAAAAGTGTTTTAGTTGCATGAGGGATAAAAGATAATTTGGTGAGTCGTGATGATTTTAAGTGCGAGGGATGAATAATTTATTCAGGCAAAACGTGCTTTAACCCTTCGATTGTTCAAAACACAGATGAACACGCATTCACCCATTCCTTCTAAGTTTATTGTGTAAATTGTTTGTGGAAGGAAAATGATCGTTCAGACGAAACGTGCATAAAGCCCTCGATTATTCGAAAAATAGGTGAATGTGCAATCACCTATTCTTTCAAGCTAAATTACGGTATTTTAAATGGGACATTAATTTGAAAAAAATAAAAACCATTTTTGTAATTTAATAAACTTTTTATTTTTATTTTTATTTGCCTTTTAATATTTATTGTTTTTACTATAATAATTATTAGATTAAAATAAACTAAATAAAATAAACAAAATAAATAAAAATAATCCAAGGGGTGCATATAGGAAACATGGTGGTGTGAATAAAAGGAATTAGGGCCCAAACTCATGAAAACCCAAAAGAATAATAAAAAACCGGGATTAAACATGGCAATATGATTGATCAGATAACACTAATTCAAAGGCTCGGAATGGTGGGCTAGCATGGTATTATGCGCATAGGATCACACTAAAGATTCAAACTCAGCGCACAGATGAGACCATGTGGCCTCATCTAGTTAGCCAGGGAGGACGCTAGTTAAACGCTATATCATGTTAAGAGAGTTCATTTCTGAACACTCTTTCTTTCTCTACTCCCTTTTTTCTTTGACATCTCTCTAACCCTCAACCACCACCAAACACTTAAACCACCACCTGAAACCTTAGGACCACCGTAGCCACGCCCTATGACCACCACCAAAACCACTACCTTCAAACCTTGTTCTCCATGTGCATCATGAACATGAATAATACAAGCCTAAAACATGAACATTCATCCCTGCACCACAGTGGACCACCACCAAAACCCAGAAACCACCACAAACCTTCATCGTGTTCATTAAGAACACAATGAATCTTCATTTTTTTTCTCCAACATAACCCTAAAACTTCCCAAAATCAACATAAACTTAACCTAAAACCTTCAAAACAAACACCAAAACACTCACATAACCTTTCTAAACACATATTAAACCTCAAAAACTACAAATCATAACAATAATCCCCAAATCGAAATAACCCTAAACCTCTTATGACTGACCCCAAACAAATCCTAACCCACTTAAAAACACCTTAAATCAAACCCTGAGCACGAATTAAACCAACCTAGTTTAACACCTCAAAATTTGCCCTCATGTTTTAGCTTTGATTGGCTTATGTTTCACTGCATGCTTTGCATTATCATCCTTGAATTTCATTGGTTCATTGGCATGGGATCAGGGTGTCTAAATCAAATCCAAGGAGCCTTGAGCCATAAGAGATCTTAATTGATTCTCCACCTTACCATAGGATCAAGCTTGACAAGAAACTTCAAGGAAATCACATTCTTCTAACCAGTACAAAATTAGGGTTTGGAATTCTTGAGTATAACACCCCAATGGGCAAGATCATTGAGCTTTTATCATCTCTAAATGGTACATCTCATCATTGTTTGAGAGGATACACATCATACTCAGAGGAATTTGGATTTGGAGGATGTGCTGATTTTTCCTAGACTGAGGGTGCAAAACTAGGGTTTGCCATAAAATCAGTTTATTTCTGATTTTTTGGGCAAAACTTGATCTCATGGTATTCTACATGTCCTCAAGTGTCTAGGGATGAAGAATTGTCCATCAATTTGGTTTGGAAGGGTTTCAATTGATCAATTGATTAAAAATCAGGAGAATTAAGGAAAGTCAACTGTGCAGAGGAAAAAGTCAACTCTTGACTTTTTGTGGTCAATTTCATGCTCCTCACCTCAACTATGATTATTAATGAAGATTTTATCAAGAAATATTAAGGGATTCACCAAAAATCAGAAGACGTGGAAAGTTTCCAAAAATAGAATTAAGGGTTTCTAAAAATGGCAAGTTTTGGCAAGGTGCACACCCATCTTTGGAGTTCTCTTTTTCTAGGTTCCAAGCACCAAACGCAAAGTTTAGGGAGACCTATCAAAAGTTCACATTCTAAGCTTCATAACCATAACAAGAACTCCTCCATTGGATCAAAATTGAGGGAGTTATGATTGATTAAAGTTGAGAGATTTCAAGGCGTTTTAGGTCAGCCAACCAAGTCCTGACTAGCCAGCACGCAGTAATTTAATCAAACATGTGGTGTGCGTGTTAGGTTAAAAGTCACTAATATGGATATGGTACATTAAGTGTTCATGCCATGCAAGTTTACCAACCATATTCCTCTTCATTCTAAAATTCAAAATAAAGTATCATGACCTTACATCCTTGATGTATGCGCATGTGTCCTTCCCTTTGCTTCAAATAACCATACCAAAACCTTACATCCCATGCACATTCTTTCACTTTACTTCATATGTCCATGAAAAAACAAACTTAATGAGCAAGTTCCATGTTATGACATGTAACAGCTCACCTCATCATCATCATTATAAACCTTCATCTTGTAATACCCCATGATAGCATACAATGCATCACATACATCTAACCCGTGCCAAATTCTTACCACCATAACCATTCTCATTTTTCCAATCTCTTTTAACTAAAGCCCTAACTGAATTCTAACCATGATTAATTCATTAACCACACCTTAACCAAATATATATTACTCTCTAACCAACTCTAACAAATCAGTTACAACCATTTTATCTCTACACATTCCCAAAGATTTCTGCTAGCTTTGAAACTGCATAGAAGCTCTCTCTCTCTCTTCCCATTTTTCTTGAAGAATCATCATCCATCAGCGTCAAAGAGTTGTTTTCGGAGGGAAAGGGATTAAGGCTGCAAACTGTTCTATCACCATCTGTGCTTTTCCATAGTATATTCTTCAGTTCCCTTTTTCAGAAAAATACAAGTGATTCCACGCGTTTATTTCGCCAGTACACGTGCGCTGAAGATCACAGGGGCAAATCATTGATTTGTTCGTAGCTAAAGAAATTGTCACAAGTCAGGTAAGATTTGTTAGATATTCATACAGTTTTAGGCCATTTCTAGTGATTAAGAACGCATTTTTTTGACTTGGTTACTTGGGTCCTCCACTTGGAGGCATTGTTTGTGTGTCAGGATTAGCAAAATGTGAGATCTAGGAATTTTAGGATTTTTTATTTTGCTTCGGTTAGAATGATAGAAGAAGAATCCTGAAAAAGCAATAGCATTTTAGGAACCAGGATGAAGAAACGAGTCGAATGGTGGTGATTTGGTGAATTTATGGACTTTTTTGTTCTTGGCCACGGTGGTTGGATCACCGGAGAGGTTGACCGGATATCCAGTCCGGCAGCCATGCCATAAACCCTAGCTCCCCTCCGTTTAGTACGTGGCGAAATTTGGTTCGCTCATGGATCACCACATGATCCAGTAAGCACGCGCCAGCACATTAAAAACACGCACTCCCTATCATGTGCTTTTTTGGCTGGGTTATTTTGAAATGAATGTTCACATGTGGCATCCTTTTGTTAGCATATCATAGGCATGCATTGTGGATCCTTAGATATACATATCTTTCTGACCATCATGCGTTTGACTGAATCAATGGTCACGATGGGTCAAATATTTGACTAGTCCTCACTGTATAGACCACAGGCCAAGCGTGTAGTGGGCCTAGGATAATTACTTTCCACACCCCCATTCCTGAGCCCAAGTGGATTTTTGAACCAAAATTGCTTTTGCTACACCCCCTGTGCCACTTCCTTTGTTTTCTTATTTCCTTTTTGATAACTGTTTCATTTTTTATTTTTAAAAATACTTCCCAACAATTAAAAGTTCTACAAAAATTTTCATAGCATCTTAATACATAAAAATAATTTTTGACCATTTTATTTTCTGATTTTATCATGATTTGTCATTTTTTCATGAATATTTTCTTATTTTCTTATGTTTGTGCATTTATGCATGATGCCATTGTCCTTATGGAATTGTTTGACATAGTTGTGGATTGAATTTTTTCCTTGAATTTGATACATGATTGTATGATATATTGAGGCATGCCATGTATTTTTTATATTTTTTTTTAGGTCATTTCTTGTTGACTTTTGAATGAGATCTTTGAACCACTTGATTGTGTGACTAGTATGATGTTGTGGAGCCACTTTGTGCATGATTCTTTATGAGTTTTGAGCCACCCTTTTGAGGAATGTTTGTATACTGGTTCCACATAATATTAATTGAATATTACAATTTTTTTGAGCCTTTAACACCACTTTTAATTCATTTTGAAAGCATGTTTGTTTGTGTGGGTGTTAGAAGACTTGTGTTAGGGCTTTATGTTCATTGTGTAACCATTCAACATGATACTTGTGCATTCATTTGTATACATGTTTAGGCATACTTATAGGTCTTCTAAAACCAAATTATAAGTCTTTAACACCTAAATTTGATTGATTTGTATAGACTTACATGAACATGGATTGATACTTGGTGTTTGATCTTTCTTTGTCTACTTTTTCTTATGTGTTGCACATCACATCTTCATGAAGACTTATAGGACCTAAAAGCTATCCAAACTTGACTCACTTTCTATTTTAGATAATATCTAATCATTTATGTGTGACACATAACTTCATTTATGTGTGACCACAAATTGTCTTCACTTGTTCAACTTGTGCTAGATTTCATTGTTTGTGTGATATCCTTTTACTTGTTGCATCACTCCATTACACATGATCTCATATGACCTATAATATGCTCATGTACTTGTAGACACTCCTTTGGCTCACAAATGCCCATTTGTTTCATGCATTATTACTTTGGTATGTCATCTCCTAATTGAACATTGTTTGTTAACTTTGTTTGAACCTTGTGTGATCTATTTCTTCTATTTCTTTTAGGACTTATATGAGACCTATTAGAGGTCAATAGCCTCTGACCTTGACATGTCTAACATGCCTTTAACTCATTCTAATTTCATCTATCTTCACTCATTTCATAAGTCATCCATGCTTGACAATTTTGAACTTGTTTTGCTCTTAACCTTTAACAAGTAGTGATATGAGTTGTGTATGAACATTATAGGATTCTTATTTTCATTTAAATTTCATTTAAAGTGTGACATGCTACTGACTTGGATGCTCATCCATGATCCATTTCACCTACATGACTTCTTTTGGTTTATCTTATCTAGTGTGTACATAGTTTGAACTTGTATGAACTTGTTGGAACCATGTTTGCTCCTAATCTTCAATGTGTTTCAACATAACACTTATATGGACTTTGTGCTTCCATTATCGACCTCTAAATGTCATACCGAATGTCATGAGCTACTTCCTTGTATTCATTATACATGTATGGTCCCATTTCATCTTTATCTTTGACTTACATTACAAGTATGCATCATTGTTGAATTTCAATTGTTATTTGTTCACTTCTTCTTGTTTCATTTCTTTAAATGCTTTCATCCATGACTTGTATGATCCTTCAATGACATTCATATGCATTCATAAATGACATTTAATTCTAAACTTGACTTATGTTCATGCATTAGTACGTGTTTTCATTCCATATGCATCTACCTTGCATTAGTGGCATATCACTTATGTTTGTATGATTGTTTAGTGCATAGTTTGCTTTTATTTGATTTCATATGACATGTTTGCATTAGTATGATCCCTTAACATGTATATACTGAGTTTGAATGTCCCTTAACCATTAGGACCCTTTCCTTTTGGTTTGCACTTTACTTTCTTCTTAATTTGTCTTCTTAAAGCAAATAGTTTTGTTTGGTTTAGTTTCTTGTACTAGTTTTCATTACTTGTGATGATTATGTACTAACCTTTTGTGTAGGGGCAGAGGTAGGGCACTTGAGTATGTGGATGTTAATACATACTCATTTCTTCTTTCATCTCTTATCTCTTTCAATTCCCTTTCTCTTTTGTGAATAACATGATATAATGCTTTGTGTACAACTACTTTACACCCCTTTGGGATCTTAGCTCATCCTTAATTTTTGATTAAGGTGAGGTAGGATAAGCATTAAGTAGTGTTATCCATCTCTCTTATTTAGACTTAGGTTCTTAAACCTCAACTATAGGTCCATCTTGCATGACAACTTTAGGAGAGAATTCCCTAATTAGTGTTTTCTTTTCAACTCGAGTCTTCTCTTCTCATCTCATAACTTTTTCAAAACACTTAATAAAGTATAATGTGTATTGCGCGTGAGCCTTGCATGTGGGAAGTGAAGAATGAGGGGTTTCCTCTCGTTTTTATAGAGTGTTTAGCGCGCATCCTGTCTTGGGTCGATGTGCGACGCATTCGATCCTATGTCATAGACTTGGGTGCAATGCAAGTTACAAACAACTTCAAAAACACTTCTGTCTAAAAAATACAAAACAAACTCAAACCTCTTTCATCCTTCGGGATTGTTAAGTTTCAAACCTATTTTCAGAAAAGGGCACGTTACTTCCGCCTCGCCGCAAACAGGCATCGACCCTAACTGCCGGACGCGAATCTAACGTCGCTCATAAAAACCACTAAGACCTCGTTAAGTCGAACTACGACTTCTCTGATTTCCTGCTTCTGGTTAGATTGAGGATACGTAGGCACAAGACGATGATGTCTTGGTGAGCAACCTCCCCCTTTAGTTCGTGTCTGAACTACGTTGACTCTGGCTTTCCCATTGCACGAGGGAATAAGTAGGCCTAGGACTCCGGCGATGTCCTTCTGAGTCATTTCTTTTTCTTTTCTCCCCCGTTTCTTCGTTCTTTTCTGTTCCTGTTCCTTCTCGTTTCCAATAGCAGCGGAGCTCCAGACGACGACACCCTTTGATACTGACAGCAAGCGTGGATCCCATCGAGTACGATGGACGTGTGGGGTGCCAATACCTTCCCCTCGCGTAACCGACTCCCTTACTCGTTTCTCTTGGTCGCGATGACCATGCTTTTTCCTTCCCCTCAGGTTTATGTAGTGTTTCCTTTCCCTCTATTGGGATAAATACACATTTCTGGCGACTCTGTTTCAGCGCCACTTTCGCATTTGTACTTGGATGAAAATCCCGGGAGCGACAGCTGGCGACTCTGCTGGGGACTCTGGTTCCCTAAGCGAGTCAATCCTAGCGCTTGTCTATTTTTATTTCATTGGGTGTTTGCTGTGGTGCTTTATTTTGCTGTTTTACTGAATTACTGTATTTTTTTATTGTATTACTGTCTTTACCGCATTTATTGCCTTTTCATTTAATTATTATACTGGATTATGCTAGACTGTGCTGGTTTTTTCTATTTGGCGGGATGGGTGATTTGAGAGATAAGCCCATTACACAGTCTTGAGTGTACATGTAGGATTAGAGTGGAAAGTAGTGTGGCCTACGTAGTGTCTTGGTACGTTTGGTTTACACGAAATCCACACCCAGACGAGCTTTTCTTGGGAGATGTTCTGATTTGCGCGTCTTGTGCATTTCGGAGTGTTAACCTTGAAAGCTGTCGACTCTAGTGGCCATTCCCGAGGACTCAGTTGCGGCACTCATCCCGAGATGTGATAATGGCAGACCAGAAATGGCAAACCCATTACACTTCTCGATCCGAGGACCCAATACTGGGAACTTGCTATAGGATATCCTTTTTTAGGGGAATCAGTTGAGGCCTCCTCGATTGATGATGATGCCAAACCAGAAATGGTGAACGTATCATTATTTCTCAACTTGAGAGTCTGTGATATTGAGGATCCTCGGTTTTCTAGAACCCACATGTGAGAGGGGATGGGTGTTTGCAGGTTTGCAGGTAACCATAACCTTCAACCTACCTGGTATTCTGGATTTCCTATCAGTACAAGCTTATCATCCTGATATTCTGGTATTTTGATTGAGCCGTTACTTTGGATTTCTGGGTTTCTGATATTCTGGGTCTTATCCATTCAGCAGCACAGTACAGAGCTTTGTGGAAGCCTTGATCCCATATCTATTGCATTTGCATCATCAATTTTTGCATACATGATCTTGTATTTCCAAGGGATATTAACTTTGAGACTCGCTGTTTGGGCGTTTCCGTCTATTTCCTGTGGTTCTTCTGAAAAAACTTGAATCAAAGTAGAATGATTCCTTGGAAATATTCGAGCGTGGCATTTGCATTTGCATACTCATATGCATAACAGGTGCTCAGGAGCAGATTTCTCATTCTGTCTTGGTATTATCTTCAGAACTGACGACTTAACCTGCCACCACTGCTCAGGCTGTGATAAGCAGAGGATAGACATGGAACAACTCCGTACAGAAGTGACTGAAATGAAGATTTAGATGAGGCAATTCGGGGAAGATATGCTAGCCATGTCTTAAGGCTAGAAACTGCTAAGAGAGGAAGTCAACCAGATGAGGACTCAGATGGGCCTGGTCATGGAAATCTTGAACAAGGTGCTAAAGAAGGAAAAAAATCATGTGCTCGCTTCCACAACAGAGGTCCTTACTCCTCCCATCTCTTTGGGGTTTGCTCTAGATCATGGATTGCCTCGTGAATCCCCTCCAAAAATTGAAGGTTCAGAGCTTGCTCATCAGCAATCACTTCCTGCTCCCCAAGAGGATCCTAAGTCAGAAGGGCCTAAGGGGAAGTTTGATCCCATTCCAGTGCCGTATGCGCAGTTGCTTTCTTATTTGCTCGAGCTCAAACTGGTTGAACGTGTTAGTTTGGGACCTCTTTCAACAAAGATTCCTCTGGGACCTAATGCTAATGCCAGATGTGAGTTCCACTCTGGGGCACCTGTCACAATGTTGAGAATTGTACAAGGTTCTAGCATAAAGTCCAAGAGCTCATTGATTCAGGGACAATCAAGTTTACGTCAGTTGGCACTGGTAAACAAGGTGATTTTACGCCCATTGTTGCAAAGGAAGTGGGGACTCCTTCCCTTTATGTAGGATCCACCTCATGTCAGGGATCTCTTCCACAGCTTTATGCTTCAGAAGTTCTACGTCAGCAACCCTTGTTTGTGCCTCAGCCTCGTGCAAAAAGGAAAGTGCAGGGGCAGATTAGGTGCATGAATCAGCATCAGCAGCGGAACTATCAACAACATGGACAACTCAGACCCAGACGACCTAAGAGGATATTTGATCCTATTCCTATTTCTTATAGTCAGTGGTTTGCTCGCCTGCTCAAAAGCTCTCTGATTCAGCTGAGGAGTACCACGCCAGTGTCGTACCCTATTCCTCCGGACTATGACATGAATGCTAGGTGCGAGTTCCACTCAGGAGCGTTTGAGCACACAATTGACGACTGTAATGCATTCCAACACAAGGTGCAAGATTTGATGGACTCAAAGGTCATCACCCAAGATGGTAACCTCATGAGGTGAAGCCTTTTTATCTGAGTAAGCACTAGATCGCAAGAGCGTCATCAGGAGCAATGAGTCCAGACGGAGCCAAGCCTCCTCAACAATGGCAATCTTCGACTTCTTTATTGCATTTTCATGTGTAATTTTTCATTGTTTGTTAGTACAGTGTTTGCATGAAAAAACTTGTCTGTGTTGAATGATGATTTTAATGCAATGAATGTGTTGTTCTTGAAGTGCATTACTTTTATGCACTCATATCATGTTCATGTGCATTGTAATACTGACTTTCTTGCTTAAACTCTTTGAGGGAGGATGATAATTTGAAAATGCAAAAATCTCTGATTGTATGTTTTTGGATAGAACCCTGTTGAGGATGTACATGCATTGTTTCAAATCCCTAAACACTGGAGATATAAGGGAGATAGACCTTCGTTAACCCCTTTGAGCCTTGAAGTAGGAGTTTCTTTCGTACAAAAAACCCTCACATTTAACCTAGGGACAGGGTAGGCGTTAGTTAATTTGACCGAGCGTTCAAATTCTGAAAGGAATATGCATCTGAGGATCCATGACCTTCTATCCACACCATCAAGAGGTCAAAAGATGTGAAACCACAATGGTTATACCCCACTGCAAGGAGTGAAGCAGTCACAATCCTTTCATGGAAGTTAAGACAGCCAGTGTCACACGATTTGTTCAAACAAAAAAAAAGAAGAAAATAGAGAAAAAAAGCCCGCTAAGTCGAAAACTTGAAAACAAGCGACTTAGGCAAAAGTTAGGTCATCCCGCTGGACTTCAAAATTGAAAACTTAAAAGAGTCAGTCCAGGAAAAAATTAGGGAACCAAAAGGCAAAAGAATGAGAAAGCGAAAAGCTAAAAGGATTACAAAGAAAAATCCTCGATAAGAACAAAGTCGTGTGGCTACAGACGCAAAAGACAAAAGGCATGATTGTTGCTCCAAAACCTCATCAGGTTTCAAACCATCAATTGCATGGGTTCCTTAAAGATCATAAAACCTTTTGAGAGATGAGTGCTTGTGTCAGATTAGCTGAACGTAGGACTGGAGAACATCACGAAGAGTGGGCGGGCATCAATTAACTTTGAGCCTTAAATCCTTTTTCTCAAAACCGTGAACCAGGCCACGATACAACCCTCAAAAGTCCTAATTGAAACAGGGTTTATTTCGAGAGCTTAGTCTGATGAGATAGCATTCCTGACTCCCATGAGTGGTGCTAAAAGATCTTGTTGGTATTACATGTGCATTCAAAAATCAATGTCCTATTCTAAGCAGTGATTTGCTCACGGGGCCTTGCGACATATTTTCAATAAAAGACTTCGAGATTAACATGTGTGTTGCATTAGAGTAATCATTTTTAGAATAAATATTTTCTGCTTGCATACATTTGCTTGACATCAAAGAAACTTACATGATGAACCTTAGTTGAGAAGCTTGATCCTGCCAAGTTGAAGTGCTTGAAGACCTCGGAGGACAGTCATATCAAAGGTCATGGTGCTGAAAGACCATGTTGAGCAGGAGTCTTCCTAGCAAGTTTTGTTAAGATGAAGCCAAGCAGGGCATTCAAGTCGAGAAAGTCTTTTCAGAGTTCAATCAATCATGGGCAGTCATGTTGAGAAAATTTCTTCAAATGTTCAGCCAAACTGGGGTAATTATGTCGAAATCCGATAAATCTCTCCACAAGCGTTTAATATGGGGCAATCACGTCGATATTTGGCAGATCTCTCGAGGACCAGTCGGTCAGAGGTAAATTTACTTCAAGGTTCGTATTGGGGCAGACCACCTCTAGAGCGTAAGAAGTTGTCTACTCCTGAAGACGGTTAATTGAAAACACCTCTTCAAGGTTCAAAATAGTGGGGAAGAGTATTTTCAAGTCATTACAAATCCTTTCGAGGTAATTTTCTTCATGGATTATGAAGTCTGGGGCAGTTGCGTCGAGATCTGATAAATCTCTCCAAGAGTTTGAAGATCCTGGGGCAGTGTGAATGCCCGGTCTTCTATAAAATCCTCTTGAGATGATTTCTTCCTGGGGCGAGTGGAGAGTTCAAAAGGTCATTTATGAACATAGAAACGGTTCAGTTTACCATATGGCTGCAGGGTAACAAATTTGTTTTCCCCAGTTGAGTTTCTCTCCCCAGCACGGAAAGTTCATCATCCTCAGCAGAGCTTACTCTACCCAGCAAGAGTACAGAGGATTGTGTTCCCCAGCCGAAGTCATGGTTGGTTGATTATTCCCCTGCAAGCAGTTTAAAGTGGATTGCTCTGAGGTGAATGTGGTTATATCTCCAGCAGGAGATGTGTTGGATGTCTTTGAAAATACTTTATTTTCCCCACAGAGTCTGGTACTCACTTTCCTCAGCAGGTCAGGAAGTGTAATTTCGTCAGCAACGGCATGCTCTAATCCCCAGCAGGGTAGAATCTTTCCTCCAATAATAGGTTATGCTCAATGATATCCCTTGGCAGGTTTTGTTGATTTTCTCCCCAATAGAGCTACTCTCCTCGATAGTGAAATTCATCCTCCTCAGCAGGTCGTTACTCTCCCCAGCCAGAGTACAGAGGATTAAATCCCCAGCTAGAGTTGTGGATGATTATTACTCTCTCAGCAAGCAGTCAGAAGTTGATATCTCTGCATCCCTGGAAAGAGACTAATGGAATATCTTTCTTTGGACAAAGATGTTATTTCCCCACAGGGTATGTATACCCATTTCTCCTCAACTAGTCAGGAAATGTTTTCTCACCAGCAACGGTATGGGTTAATCCCCGACAGATGAGTAAGCTTGATGTCATCCTCTAGCAGAGTTGGTGCTGTCATCTACCGTTCTCCAAGTAGGTTTGCTAGTGGTGGCTGATATTCCCCAGTAGACGAAGGTACAGATATCTCCCAGCATAGATTGAGTTCAGTAATATCCCCAAGCAGGTTCGGAATTATTGACTTGTCTCCCCAAGCAGAGTTTGGTGGTGATATTCACAGTGGTGCGTTCAACAATGGTTGACATCCCCAACAGGTCTTAAGTCCAATGGTTATTGGCATATTTCAAATCCAGGTGTTGATTTCTGTCTTCGGTTGAAGTCATTGGTAATTCCCAGCAGAGGAAATTTCTCTTTGGGTTCCATCTTTAATACTCATTTTTATCCATCTCCAACAGAGTGGTATTTCTCTCAGAGTTTTTTATCTCCAATAAGGTTTGTGATCAGGAAGTCGTCCAGTGAAATCTTCCTCCAACAGGATCTTTTATTTCAGAGGACAATTTAGTTTGTCATCCCCGTGGGAGTTGCCTTTGTCTTCAACATTTATTTTGCTGAGATGCTTCTTTTGCATTGTGTAAGCATTTTTGCATGGTATCCTCCCAAACGCGTAGCATTTCCATTTCGTATGGAGCATTACACCATAGAAAAATCCAAACATATGCATTCGAAGCATAAGTCAGGTTGTATATCTTCTACCAAATTCCTTCCCCAGCAGAAAGGGATATAATTTGGGTGATGTTGTTTAACATTACACCGCAACCAATTGGATTCGTCCTTCGTATTGTTATTCATTCCTGTACTCCCCTACAGAGTTGTATGTTTAGATTTCTCTTTTCCCCAGCGGAGTCATCTTTGTAGATCTGTTGATGCTACTTATATTGGGTATGAAAGTCCACCTCAAGCTGGGCCTTTTTTTTCGAGGTTGCCCTCGGCCGTCCTCGCACTCTTTGTTATTTTGTTATCCCCAGTAAGGTTATCCTATGGTATATCCTTTTGTTGAAATTCCGTCTTCGGCCAGTCTTTCTTTTCGAGTCCGCTAACGGTCGTACTCGTTTGCTGTTGAAATTCCATCTTCGGCCGGTCATTCTTTTCGAGTCCGCTTTTGGTCGTACCCGTTTGTTGTTGAAATTTCGTCATCGGCCGGTCTTTCTTTTCGAGTCAGCTTTCGGTCGTACTCGTTTGTTGTTGAAATTCCGCCTTCGGCCGGTCTTTTGTTTCGAGTCTGCTTTCGGTCGTACTCGTTTGCTGTTGAAATTCCGTCTTTGGCGGGTCTTTCATTTCGAGTCTGCTTTCGGTCGTACTCGTTTGTTGTTGAAATTCCGTCTTCGACCAGTCTTTCTTTTCGAAACCGCTTTCGGTCGTACTCGTTTGTTGTTGAAATTCCATCTTCGGCCGGTCTTTCTTTTCGAGTCCGCTTTCGGTCGTACTCGTTTGTTGTTGAAATTCCATCTTTGGCAGGTCTTTCTTTTCGAGTCCGCTTTCGGTCGTACTCGTTTGTTGTTGAAATTTCGTCTTCGGCCGGTCTTTCGTTTCGAGTCCGCTTTCAGTCGTACTCGTTTGTTGTTGAAATTCTGTCTTCGGCCGGTCTTTCGTTTCGGGTCCGCTTTCGGTCGTACTCGTTTGTTGTTGAAATTCCGTCTTCGGCCGGTTTTTCTTTTCGAGTCCGCTTTCGGTCATACTCGTTTGCTGTTGAAATTCCGTCTTCGGCCGGTCTTTCGTTTCGAGTCCGTTTTTGGTCGTACTTATTTGTTGTTGAAATTCCATCTTCGGCCGGTCTTTCTTTTTGAGTCCGCTTTCAGTCGTACTCGTTTGTTGTTGAAATTCCGTCTTCTTACGGTCTTTCGTTTCGAGTCCGCTTTCGGTCGTACTCGTTTGCTGTTGAAATTCCGTCTTCGGCCAGTCTTTCTTTTCGAGTCCGCTTTCGGTCGTACTCGTTTGTTGGTGAAATTTCGTCTTCGGTCGGTCTTTCTTTTCGAGTCCGACTTCGGTCGCACTCGTATTGTTGTTGGTTAGCCCGTCTTCGGCCAGTCTACCCTTGTTTGAAATTCCGTCTTCGGTCGGTCTTTCTTTTCGAGTTCGCCTTCGGTCGCCCTCACATTATCTTGTTTCTCCCCAGCGTAGTCTGCATTCGGCCGGTCTACCTTTTCGAGTTCGCCTTCGGCCGTCCTCGTTTATTCTTATATCCCTAGTTTAGTCCGCCTTCGGCCGGTCTACCTTTCCGAGTTCGCCTTCGGCCGGCCTCGTAAACACTATATTTCATTATACCCACAGGTTGCAAATTTCCAGGTTACTTTGATATTCAAACCCCGTGTATCCTGACCGTTTGGAAACTTTCGTTTCCATACTCTCGGATCCAAGAAGTTTGAATAGGAGCAGCTGTAACACCTCAAAATTTTCCCTCATGTTTTAGCTTTGACTGGCTTATGTTTCACTGCATGCTTTGCATTATCATCCTTGCATTTCATTGGTTCATTGGCATGGGATCAGGGTGTCTAAATCAAATCCAAGGAGCCTTGAGCCATAAGAGATCTTAATTGATTCTCCACCTTACCATAGTATAAAGCTTGACAAGAAACTTCAAGGAAATCACATTCTCCTAACTAGTACAAAATTAGGGTTTGGAATTCTTGAGTATAACACCCCAATGGGCAAGATCATTGAGCTTTTATCATCTCTAAATGGTACATCTCATCATTGTTTGAGAGGATACACATCATACTCAGAGGAATTTGGATTTGGAGGATGTGATGATTTCTCCTAGACTGAGGGTGGAAAACTAGGATTTGCCATAAAATCAATTTATTTCTGATTTTTTGGGTAAAACTTGATCTCATGGTATTCTACATGTCCTCAAGTGTCTAGGGATGAAGAATTGTCCATCAATTTGGTTTGGAAGGGTTTCAAATGATCAATTGATTGAAAATTAGGAGAATTGGGGAAAAGTCAACTGTGTAGAGGAAAAAGTCAACTCTTGACTTTTTGAGGTCAATTTCATGCTTCTCACCTCAAATATGGTTATTGGTGAAGATTTGATCAAGAAATATTAAGGGATTCACCAAAAATCAGAAGATGTGGAAAGTTTCCAAAAATAGAATTAAGAGTTTCTAAAAATGGCAAGTTTTGGCAAGGTGCACACCCATCTTTGGAGCTCTTTTTTTCCAGGTTCCAAGCACCAAACGCAAATTTTTGAGAGGCCTATCAAAAGTTTACATTCTAAGCTTCAAAACCATAACAAGAACTCCTCAATTGGATCAAAATTGAGGGAGTTATGATTGATTAAAGTTGAGAGATTTCAAGGCATTTTAGGTCAGCCAACCAAGTCCTGACCAGCCAGCACGCAGTAATTTGATCAAACACGTGGTGTGCGTGTTAGGTTCAATTTCAGGGACCAATTACACCATGATGCAAGCTTCAAATGAAAAATTGTCCAACATGAAAGTTGTTCCCCTTTATCCCCTCTACAACATTGATGTTGGGAGTTTTTTCACCAGAGCAACCATTGGAGAGATATAGTGGATCAAAGTAGGTAAGTTCCCACTAATTTTTCCACATGCACGTGAGTTGATCATGGCAAGTCATAGTGGAATGCCTATGCAGTTGTGTATACACAACTTCATGACCATTTTTGAATGTCTTAGAGGCTCCCATTTCAATTGTTTTCAACATCAAGGTTGTTCTACTCCATACCCTCTTCCCAAAGACAACAAAATCATGCCAAATGAACCATTATCCATCAAGATATTTTGCTCCAAAGTCACTAATATGGATATGGTACATTAAGTGTTCATGCCATGCAAGTTTACCAACCATATTCCTCTTCATTCTAAAATTCAAAACAAAGTATCATGACCTTACATCCTTGATGTATACGCATGTGTCCCTCCCTTTGCTTCAAATAACCATACCAAAACCTTACATCCCATGCACATTCTTTCACTTTACTTCATATGGCCATGAAAAAACAAACTTAATGAGCAAGTTCCATGTTATGACATGTAGCAGCTCTCCTCATCATCATCATTATAAACCTTCATCTTGTAATACCCCATGATAGCATAGAATGCATCACATACATCTAACCCGTGCAAAATTCTTACCACCACAACCATTCTCATTTTTCCAATCTCTTTTAACTAAAGCCCTAACTGAATTCTAACCATGATTAATTCATTAACCACACCTTAACCAACTCTATATTACTCTCTAACCAACTCTAACAAATCAGTTACAACCATTTTCTCTCTACACATTCCCAAAGATTTCTGCTAGCTTTGAAACTGCATAGAAGCTCTCTCTCTCTTCCCATTTTTCTTGAAGAATCACCATCCATCAGCGTCAAAGAGTTGTTTTCGTAGGGAAAGGGATTAAGGTTGCAAACTATTCTATCACCACCCGTGCTTTTCCATAGCATCTTCTTCAGTTCCCTTTTTCAGAAAAATACAAGTGATTCCACGCGTTTATTTCCCCAGTACACGTGCTCTAAAGATCACAGGGGCAGATCATTGATTTGTTCGTAGCTAAAGAAATTGTCACAAGTCAGGTAAGATTTGTTAGATCTTCATACAGTTTTAGGCCATTTCTAGTGATTAAGAACGCGTTTTTATGACTTGGTTACTTGGGTCCTCCACTTGGAGGCATTTTTTGTGTGTCTGGATTAGCAAAATGTGTGATCTAGGAATTTTAGGATTTTTTATTTTGCTTCGGTTAGAATGATAGAAGAAGAATCATGAAAAAGCAATAGCATTTTAGGAACCAGCATGAAGAAACGAGTCGAATGGTGGTGATTTGGTGAATTTTTGGACTTTTTTGTTCTTGGCCACGGTGGTTGGATCACCGAAGAGGGTGACCGGATATCTAGTCCGGCAGCCATGCCAAAAACCCTAGCTCCCCTCCGTTTAGCATGTGGCGAAATTTAGTTCGCTCATGGATCACCACATGATCCAGTAAGCACGCGCCAGCACATTAAAAACACGCACTCCCTATCACGTGTTTTTTTGGCTGGTTTATTTTGAAATGAATGTTCATGTGTGGTAGCCTTTTGTTAGCGTATCATAGGCATGCATTGTGGATCCTTAGATATACATATCTTTCTGACCATCATGCGTTTGACTAAATCAATGGTCACGATGGGTCAAATATTTGACTAGTCCTCACTTTATAGACCACAGGCCACGCGTGTAGTGGGCCTAGGGTAATTGCTTTCCACACCCCCATTCCTGAGCCCAAGTGGATTTTTGAACCAAAATTGCTTTTGCTACACCCCCTGTGCCACTTCCTTTGTTTTCTTATTTCCTTTTTGATAATTGTTTCATTTTTTATTTTTAAAAATATTTCCCAACAATTAAAAATTCTACAATAATTCTCATAGCATCTTAATACATAAAAATAATTTTGACCATTTTATTTTCTGATCTTATCATGATTTGTCATTTTTTAATGAATATTTTCTTATTTTCTTTTGTTTGTGCATTTATGCATGATACCATTTTCCTTATGGAATTGTTTGACATAGTTGTGGATTGAATTTTTGCCTAGAATTTGATACATGATTGTATGATATATTGAGGCATTCCATGTATTGTTTAGAGATTTTTTTAGGTCATTTCTTGTTGACTTTTGAATGAGATCTTTGAACCACTTGATTGTGTGACTAGTATGATGTTGTGGAGCCTCTTTTTGCATGATTCTTAATGATTTTTGAGCCACCCTTTTGAGGCATGTTTGCATACGGGTTGCACATAATATTACTTGAATATTCCAATTTTTTTTAGCCTCTAACACCACTTTTGATTCATTTTGAAAGCATGTTTGTTCCTAATCTTCAATGTGTTTCAACACGACACTTATATGGACTTTGTGCTTCCATTATCGACCTCTAAATGTCATCCCGAATGTCATGAGCTACTGCCTTGTATTCATTATACATGTATGGTCCCATTTCATCTTTATCTTTAACTTACATTACAAGTATGCATCATTGTTGAATTTCAATTGTTATTTGTTCACTTCTTCTTGTTTCATTTCTTTAAATGCTTGCATCCATGACTTGTAAGATCCTTCAATGACATTCATATGCATTCATAAATGAAATTTAATTCTGAACTTGACTTATGTTAATCCATTAGTACATGTTTTCATTCCATATGCATGTACCTTGCATTTGTGGCATATCACTTGCGTTTGTATGATTGTTTAGTGCATAGTTTGCTTTTGTTAGATTTCATATGACATGTTTGCATTAGTATGATCCCTTAACATGTACATACTAAGTTTGAATGTCCCTTAGCCATTAGGACCCTTTCCTTTTGGTTTGCACTTTACTTTCTTCTTAATTAGTTTCTTGTACTAGTTTTCATTACTTGTGATGATTATGTACTAACCTTTTGTGTAGGGACAGAGGTAGGGCACTTGAGTATGTGGATGTTAATCCATACTCATTTCTTCTTTCATCTCTTATCTCTTTCAATTCTCTTTCTCTTTTGTGAATAACATGATAAAATGCTTTGTATACAACTTCTATACACCCCTTTGGGATCCTAGCTCATCCTTAATTTTTGATTAAGGCGAGGTAGGATAAGCATTAGGTAGTGCTATCCCTCTCTCTTCTTTAGACTTAGGTTCTTAAACCTCAACTATAGGTCCATCTTGCATGACAACTTTAGGAGAGAATTCCCTAATTAGTGTTTTCTTTTCAACTCAAGTCTTCTCTTCTCATCTCATAACTTTTTCAAAACACTTAATAAAGTATAACGTGTATTGCGCGTGAGCCTTGCATGTGGGAAGTGAAGAATGAGAGGTTTCCTTTCGTTTTTCTAGAGTGTTTAGCGCGCGTCCCGTCTTGGGTCGATGTGCGACGCATTCGATCCTATGTCATAGACTTGGGTGCAATGCAAGTTACAAACAACTTCAAAAACACTTCTGTCTAAAAAATACAAAAAAAACTCAAACCTCTTTCATCCTTCGGGATTGTTAAGTTTCAAACCTATTTTCAGAAAAGGGCATGTTACTTCCGCCTCGTCGCAAACAGGAATCGACTCTAACTGTCGGACGCGAATCTAACGTCGCTCATAAAAAACACTAAGACCTCGTTAGGTCGAACTACGACTGCTCTGATTTCCTCCTTCTGGTTAGATTGAGGATACGTAGGCACGAGACGGAGATGTCTTGGCGAGCAACCTCCCCCTTTAGTTCGTGTCCGAACTACGTTGACTCTGACTTTCCAATTGCACGAGGGAATACGTAGGCCTAGGACTCCGACGATGTCCTACCGAGTCATTTCTTTTTCTTTTCTCCCCCGTTTCTTCATTCTTTTTCGTTCCCATTCCTTCTCATTTCCAGTAGTAGCGGAGCTCCAGACGACGACACCCTTTGATACAGACAGCAAGCGTGGATCCCATCGAGTACGATGGACGTGTGGGGTGCTAATACCTTCCCCTCGCGTAACCGACTCCCTTACCCGTTTCTCTTGGTCGCGATTACCATGCTTTTTCCTTCCCCTCATGTTTACGCAGTGTTTCCTTTCCCTCTCTTGAGATAAATACACATTGCTGGCGACTCTGTTTCAGCGCCACTTTCGCGTTTGTACTTGGATGAAAATCCCGAGAGCGACACCTAGCACCTAACCAATATCAAAAGCCATACATACACACATGTTCAGAATTCAAAACAAGACGGAATTGGCAAGTACCAACCTGATATGCTGCGAACTCTAAGATAAATTTCTTTTCCTTTTTTACTCTATTTTCTTTCTCCTTTCTATTTTTTTCCCTTTGAATGCTTCTCTTACTTCTCCTATTTTCTTCTCTGCGTGCAAGGTACAACTATGCTGGTGGTGGAAGGAAGCTTTAGGTGTAGCAGAGCTTATCTTCGATATAAAGACAAGCTCTTAGGGTTTTTCTTTCTGTGAATTTTCGTCCCAATTCTCTGTGTAATCCTTGGGGTTTTTATAGTGTTAGAATTATGTTAGATTCATTAAGTTTTTGTTATGTTTTAGGAAGTATTTCATTTAGTCATATTTGATTTGGATTTTGATTGTCTTAGGGCTTAAGTTTGTGTAAGTTAGGAAAGATCAAATGTAGTCGAATCTCTTTGTAATGAAAATTTAATTTTGTGTGATTTGATCCAGTTTTGGTATATTTGGATGCGTTTTTTGTATTTGGGTGTTTTTTGACAAAACAAAATAATGATAAAACTAAAACTAAAAGAGAAATTACTAGACTGACCCAATTATAATAATAAAATAAAAATGGTTAAGTGGCCGATTAAGAATGACTAAAACAAAATGATTAACAAAAATTAGTTAATAATAATAATAATAATATAAATAAAGAAATGAAAAAAAAAGAAAATATTAGAGACGCGCCTGACAGCCGTCTGCCATGGTCAATAGTATCAGAGACGCCTCAAAAGAGCTTTTGACAAAAAACTTCTCCCTCGAGCGTTCCAAGAAGGCGAGCTCGTGTTCAAGAGATATTCTCCTATAGACTTGGATCCACGCGGCAAGTGGACTCCCAAATACGAAGGACCCTTTGTTGTCAAGAAAGCCTTCTCGGGTGGAGCTCTAATTCTCACCGCCATGGATAGGGAGGAGTTGCCACTACTCGTGAACTTTGACGCAGTAAAAAAATATTATGCCTGAAAAAAATGAGATAAAGAGCCCGCTAGGTTAACATCCACAAGGACAATCTAGGCAAAAATGGGTATCCCGATGGAGCAAAAAAAGAAATGTCCATGCAAAAGTTAGGGACGAAACAAAAATATATATATATATATATACAAGCCCGCTAAGTTGAAAAACCGAAAGGGCGACTTAGGCAAAAATGGTATCCTAGTGGACGAAAAAAAAGAGAAAATGTCCAGGAAAAAATTAGGGATAAAGGCATTTCACTGCAAACACTTGAGCCTATCTTCATCACAGATGGACCTCAGACGGTAAGCGAGCAATCCAACCATCATCAACGGAAGCAAGACGTTGGAACCTAGAGCTTACAAGGGATAGAAGTCAATGTTGTAATCAATGCAAAAACACAATTTCCCATTGCCATTTACTTTTGTTTTTCAATTCTTGCAAATTTCCTCATCAAGGTTTTTTGCATCCTTGTACACACCTTATGTACATATTTTTCTTAATCAATAAAATTCATCATTTGATTTCTCAATTATCTCTTTCAGTATTTCTTTTGTAAAATAAATAATTATTTGTGATCACATAATACTATAAAGTGTTGAGAATGATAAAAAGCTAAATCAACAGAGAAAACATTATGCATTGCATGATTTATCGGAAATCCCTAAGGGATGATCGGTAGTCCCCATTGTAGGTTTGATACGCGTCGAGCATCATCACGGCTGCCCAGAGGATCGTTGGTTTTCCATTTCCCCAGTGGAGCCATGATTGGTCTCTTTTTCCCCAGCGGAACATTGTCTTCGCAACATCCCCAGCAGGTCGGAGGTGTCATTCCCCTGCAATGGTGGTTGTTCGAGGATCGTCTATGCCCCGTTCTTCCCCAAGTAGTGGCCGTTGTTCGAGGATCTTCAGTGTTCCTTTCTCCCCAGTAGAAGTAATGGCAGTATCTTGGGAACCATCTGTGTTGCTCTTACTCCCCAGCTGAGGATGTCGAGTCGAAGTCTACCCGTCGCGTTGTACCTTAACCCGCACTGTTGCACAACATAATCTCATGCATCATATATGATTGAGCATATATTACATTTGTGATGTGCATCGAGCATTCTTCATGACCGATCCATATCCCTAATAGATAACCTCACCCCGCACTTCAAAATAATCAAATTTCTCAATATACATACTCCCTCCTTCAATACACTTCCATCACCAATGGCCAAAATTTTGAGCTACTCTTGTGTTTTATCCCATTCCACCTTGAATACTCGAAAAGCTGTCACAATTTGTACATTGAGGTCCAAAAGGATTAAATAGAGGCAGCCGTCGTAACCCAAAATTTAACCTCCCCTTTTACCTTTTTACATAAGCATCTGCACTTGAATTCTCAGCATGTGCATTGACATTTTTATCTGTGGATTTGTTGCAGGTATATATTCAAATCCCCATTGAATCTCAAGGCTATAAATATGTTCTCCACAGAGTCATCACAACATCAATATAGACAAAACAAGAAGATTTCTATGCCTATTTATCAAAGCAAGGGATTGAAGCACATAACGATGACCCAGACACCCTATTTCAAGCCAAAAAATGGAAAATTAGCTTGTGTTAATTGATTAACACAATATGGTTAATCGATTACACCTGCAAGTTTTGCAGAATTTCAGCAGTTTCACAACATTGCAGGACCTACCACTCTTCTCCTTTGGTCTACATCATTCTAGCATCTTGTGGAAGGATATTTAGATATGAGATTACACCAAAAAATATCAACTACATTTTCTACACTACCCCACTATCATTAATGCTCACCATACACCCTTATTTTCAATCATTTGAACCACTTGATCAATTGAGTTGCATTGGGATTCTCCAATTGAGTTAAACTATAACTAACTAAGTTAGACCCCAACTCAGTGAGTTAGTTCTAACTAACTCCAAACCAAATGCCCAACCTCATTAACTACCTCCAAACCAAACTCCAAATCTACACTCAATCCAAGCCTATCCTCTATATAAGGAAACCCTCACCTTGATGCAAAGGATCCTGGATCATTCTCTCATTTTGCTCTGAAATTTCACTCTCATTCTCTGAATTTTCTGTAACACTTTCTCTCTCAATCATCATCTTCTTCCCTAAACCTCACTAGAGCTCATTCCACCATTAATGATTAGTAAGCTTTGCATTGATGCTTGCTAATCTTTGAGCTAAACCTCTATTCCTCTTTATTTCACTTTTGAATTTTGCAGCGACATCATCATTTACTTCAATTCATGTTTTGGAAGTTGATCATTGAAGGAGTTTTGGTGCAAATTCGGATCCGAAGCAAGTATCGCATTATCTTTGGTTTTCTCGCTATGGATTTTGCTAAAGATCTCTGTATTTTCTGGTTTTCTAAGTTTCTCTCCATCATATTTTGATTACAACAACTACCAGAGCAAATCTCAGCCTTGTAGGTTGGTGAATCTTGCTTAATTTAACGTTTCCGATCAATTTCGCGTTTTCGCAATATAGTTCTTAATTGATGCTTCGCTACTTGAATGCTTGCCTTGCATGTTTGATTCTATTAGCTTTTAATTTCTTTGAATTAACATGAAATTTTTATCTACTTCTATGGTATGATCCACTTCAATTGCATGCGATAAGTGATTTTGAAAAAGTACTTTTCGAAAATCTGTTTTTATTGTTTTTACAGTGTTAATTGATTAACACCAGCAGGTTAAACGATTACACCTTTGCCTGCGCCTGAAAATACAATTTTGACACTATGTAATCGATTAACCTCAGGATGTTAATCGACTACACCTGACACATTTTGCAAAAATCTTGCTGTTTGGGACTGTTTCGCCTAGTTTTCTTGTGTGCTTTCCCATACTTACTTGTATTCATGTCAATGCCACTGTTTTAGGTCAGAATCTACTTGAAATGACTCTTCCATGATTAGTTGCATGATTTTCCTTGATTATTTTGCAAATTGGTCACATGTTTAAAGCACTTTTTGCACATTCTTGTTTATGTGTCAACATGATTTTGCTTAGTAATGCATGCTAACTTGCTCTTGTTAATGCTTTGCAATTTTAATTTGATGCATTAGATTTGTTCTTTTTTAGAGCCAATTTAATCTTGTTCAACATTAGTTCACACACTTTCTTTGATGATATTTCGACTCGCTTGAAAGATTATTGGCATTTCACTCCGCTTTGATTGATTGATCGAAACCTAGTTTTGATTAGTTAATTGTTGCCCGCTCTCTTCTTTAGGATCTCCTTAGATCTTTTCTCTCTTGGTCCCCCACTGAGTCGGACATCTGCACAACAAGGTGGAGCACTTTACAAATTGTGTCGTTACTCTGCCGGTTTCAATTTCCGCACTACGCTTTGAGTGCTAGAGAAGGGATGAGAATGGAAAATTCCTAAACTCATTCTGACTATTTTTGGTAGGGGAGGAATGACCCTGTGCCTAGAGTAGTCGCCTATATCCTCAGACTGTAGTGTCTCTTGAGTCGATCCTTGGTCACTCTTTCTTACTCCGAATTTTTTTTAGGTTAACAACCATCTCTTGGTTTAACACCTGTTTCTTTGGTTAATCACAGTCCGTCTGTTAAAACCAACCCTCCTTCTTGGGTTAACAACCTTCTCCTGGTTCGACACCCGTTCCTTTGGTTGATCACCGTTCGTCGGTTAAAACCCTAGTTTTCTTCTTCCCCAGTGAAGTCGTGTCTTTTCTTTCTCAGTTAACCACAGTTCATCTGTTAACATTCTGAATCCCCCTGCAGAGTTAGCAACTTTCTCTTGGTTCCAATTCCCTTTTTGTTGGTTAACCACTGTCTGTCAGTTAGGATACCAACTACCTCTTTCTTTTCGGTTAATCATAGTTCGTCTATTAAAATACCAAACCCTTGTTGAGTTAATCACCTTTTGGTTAAAAAAAACCCTTTTCTTTCTTGGTTAATCATTGCCTGTCAGTTAAAAGACTAACCTCTTCTTTTCCTTGGTTAACCACAGTCCGTCCGTTAACACACTAAGTCTCTTTTTTGGGTTAACACCTTCCCTTAACACCCATTCCTTTGGTTAATAATCGTCTGTCGATTAAATACCAATTTCTTACTCTCCCCTTCCCCGGTGGAGTCAACCCTTTTTCGTTGGTTAACCACTGCTTTTCAGTTAAAAGACCAATTCCCCCTTTTCCCCAGAGAGACCAATTCTTCTCTTTCTCAGCAGAAACCATTTATTTCCCTCCTCCCTAGTGGAGTCCAAATTTTGTTTCTTGGTTAATCACTGCTTGTCAGTTAATATATCGAGTTCTTTTATCCCCAACCAGTCAATTTCTTTTCTTATCCCCAGCTAGAGTTAAGATCCTCTTTCTTCTTTCCCCAATAAAGTGATTATTTTCCTTTCCCAGCAAGTCAAACACCGAGTCTCGGTTATAGCACCCTTGCTCCTATTCTTTTACCCTTATCTTATCCATACCTCTTGCTTCTTTCTCTTGGTTACGACACCATTTCTTTGCTTTTCGCTCTTAGTTTTGACACCATTTCTCGCTTCCTCTGTCTTTGTTCTCCGAACTACGTAGACTCTGAATTACTCAATTCACTATGAGGATACATAGGCACAAGATCGCGAAATCTTGGCAAGCCACCTTTCCCCCTTTCTTTCCTTTGTTCCATGAACTACGAAGCTCTGAATTCCTCATTGTACTATGAGGATACGTAGGCACGAGGGCCCTAATCCTCCACGAGCACTTTCTTTTCCCTTTTCTTTCCCCTTTAGCGAGTAGCCTTTAGATAGATAACCCATCCGAGCCAAGAAGCAAGCAGAATGGTTCCCATCGAGTAAGACAGATGTGTCGGGTGCTAATACCTTCCTCTCGCATAACCGACTCCCTTACCCGTTTCTCTTCCCTTGGCTTTTATCGATATTTTCCCTATCCTTAAGGACTAAATAAAGTTCGGTGGCGACTCTGTTGTACATCGAGTGTGCGATACGCTCAGGTATAATCCCTCTAGCTTTAGCTGGCGACTCTGGTGGGGATTCCTTGCTCTTGCAGATTGGAGTCTCGCCTAGTTTTCTTTGTTTCCTTATTCATTTGGGTGTTTATCTTTATGTTTTACTTGCTTTATCTTTATGTTATTTATTGCATTTCTTTACTGCTTTAAATATTCATATGCTGAATAATCTAGATATATGTTATATTTTCTGTTGTTGGGATGGGTTGATGTCACTTGAGAGATAAGCTATATACCCGGGCTTGAGCATACACACATAATAGAATCGTGGATAGTCGTGTCGCCTGGGTTTCGCGCGTTGGGTTGTCACGAGAGCCATACCCATACTAGTTTCACTTGAGAATACTTTTCTCTTGTAAGAATTCACTACGACATGGTATTTTCACTTAATTCCATGACTCTGGGAGACCTTCCAGGGACTACCTTTGGAAGACTAGAACACATCTATGAGGGGATATTGGGTTTTTGCAAGAAACCAAGACTCTTCATACCATTTGTTCTCTTGTACACGTCAGACCTTTGCACCTACACAAAGCTATATATGCATATTATCCAGGCTATTCAGACTATGCTAGTTTCTATGTTCTTGTGTTGCATATCATTTCATCATATCAATTAATTTTTTGCATGTGCATTTCCAAGTTATTTGAGAGCTTGATCTTTGTTGACATAATCAAAGAAGATGAGTACTAGTTGCAGAGGTATCTATAGCTACAAGTTTGTGGAGCCTAGGCTGAAGAGTTTGAGAGGTTTAGCATCCCGTCTGACTGAAGATAACAGGGTTGTTTTCAAGGATGACTATGGTAATCTTTTAACCATCCTCAACACTGAAGTTAACGTCACAACCATCCATACGCTTATTCAGTTCTATGACCCGCTGCTAAGGTGTCTCACCTACCGCAGAAGGGTCCCTTCGTTGAGAACAAGGGAAATCTTAAATGGTCTCAAAGGATCATGTCTTTTACTGCCGATGACATCTCTTGGTATTCTCGAGTCTATGACAACACTAGAATCATTCTTCATTGTGGTAAATTCTCCAATGTGCCACTCCTCGGTACAAAGGGAGGGATTAACTACAATCCGAGACTAGCATTCCGCCAATTGGTGTATCCTATGCTTGACAATACTAATCCTGAGGAAGTGGAGAAGTTCATCTTTCATTAAGGGGTTGATGACCTGGGATTACTGAAGAGGTTTAGTTCTGCCTGGACACAGATTCACCATGAAGGAAGAGCTTAATTGGGTAAGAAGAACTGCATAGCAAAAGAAGCCTACACACAATGGGTCAAGGAAAGAGTCAAAGAGATCTTTCTGCCATTTCCTTATGAGCCTTCCATGAATGACAAGCTTCCTGAACTTTCCATTGTTCCTCCATCTGAAGTTGACCAACTCAAGCAGACTATTTAGTGTCGAAGAAGGAGAATGACGATCTTCGATTCAACCTTGATAAGGTAACATCTGAGAAGGAAAGCTTAAAGATTGATCTCCATCAGAAATGGGAGCGCATGCTCAAAGAGGTGGAAATTGAATAGAAAAAAACGGAGGAAACTAGGTGAAACTCTGAAGGGTACCTATGATGGACTCGTCTCTAAGAAAAGGCAATTCGCCGACACTTAGTATCAAGCCTACAAAGATGAATTGAGCTATAAGAAGCAACTTGGAGAACTCTGAGGAAAGCTATCACAATACAAGACAAAGCTGCAGAGTGAACAAGACCGTGCTACCCAGATGGTGAAAGATCTCTCTTAATGTCAAGCCGAGCTCAACAAAGCTTTCAATGAGATTCAAAAACTTCAAGATCAAACGCATCAGAACCGAAAGGAAATCAGTCAACTCAACTTGGAGAGTACTCAGTGGGAAAGCCAAAGCCGTCATCTGCAAGCCCTCTTAGATCTGAAAGAGGCCTTTTTACGAGATCTCCTTCAAGGACCTAATCATTCTCTACTGCATAACCTCTTGAAGGATGTGAAGTATTAGAGTGAGAGGCACACTCGCTTAGCCAAATTCGTCGAGAACGCGCTGGAAGACCTGCCTGGATTGTTGAGGGATGGATATGCTGATGTGTTGCCATACAAGACTCCATGGGCTGTTTTTCATTTCCAATCTATTTGTAGGGTGGTTTTTTATAGGATCCAGGCTGATCTTGTTGTAGACCGAAAGGTAGATCGTTGAGTTGTATTAACTTGTACTTTTTCCCTTATTAAATGAATGATAAGTTTTCTTGCTAATTTTATCCTTGTGCCTTTACTTGTATGCTTTATGATTACTGTTAACAAAGATAAAAGCTCGAGAATTCCTGGAATTAAAACTTTATTTTTGCATGCATTGCATTAACTCATGCACACATATGCACGTCCTCATCCAGAAAAACAAAATGCTTACACCGTTCATCTTTGCCTTGTAGCAAGACGACGACTCGACATCGCTATTTCACTCGATCAAGCAAGTCAAAGATCATGGCTGACTATGAACTTGAGAATGTTGCTTATAAGGAAACCTTGTCTCAGTTTCAAGGTAGAATGGACCAGTTCCATACCAACATAGATGTTATCATGAAGTTCCTTCATGTTGAGAATGACGTCATTGCTACTTCTACTGTTGTTGCAACCACTACTGATGTAATTGTTGTTACTTCTTCTCCTACTCTTGTTGAAGCGCTAGTCGAGACTGTGATTCAACCTATTATCAACCCACCAAGCGCTCAGCCTGGTCCAAATAGGCTTCCTGCTTCCTATCCGTGGGGAATGCCTCCAAACTTCACTCCTCATATTGCCAACGGTGGTGCCTTTGTGCCTTATCAACCTTTTGTCATGCTTGAGACTAATGGGAACTCTGCTTCTTACCCATGGGGCATGCCCACTCAGCTTCCACCTCTTGTGGTTAACAATGATGGTCATGAGATTCCTCAAGGGCAGACTCGTCAGACTCTTGTGCCAACTGATGCTGAAACTCCTGATGAGGATGAGCCTGTGTACAGAGGTCCTCCCATTCATGTTCTGGTTCCATCTCAATCTTCTCAAACTACGATTCATAATGTGTATTCTGGAATACCCTACCCTGGGGCATCCTCCGTTGTTGTGGTACCTCCTCCTAGTTATTCGTATAGTGTTCGGATTGGACAGACTTCTGGGAAGATGGTTAATTATGGGTTGGTGTATCTATCTCAGTTTGCTGCTCCTCAAGTGCCTGCTCTAGTTGTGTCTTAGCTTCCGAATCCGCAAACCTTTGTCAGACCTGCTAATCAGAACATGCCTATTGATTACAAATAGTTAGATGAGAGGATCAGAGCTATTGAAGGATTTTATGTTTTTGGCATGGACGCCAAAGGCTTGTGTTTGGTACCAAATTTTGTGTTTCCATAGAAATTCAAGATTCCTGAGTTGCCAAAGTACAAAGGGTTGAGCTATCCTCGAAGTCATGTGACCATGTACTGCAGAAAGATGGCATCTTATATTGACAATGATGAGTTGTTGGTTGATTATTTCTAAGATAGTTTGTCTGGAGCTTCTTTGGACTGGTATATGGGTTAAAAGCGCAACAAGATTCATTCCTGGAGATTTTGACTATTGGTGAAAGAATTGAAAATGGGTTGAAAATTGGTAAGATTTCTGGTACCGCAACTCAACAACCGGCCAACAAGAAACCTTAGAGCAGCTATACAAAGAATAAAGAAGGCGAGGCGAATGTTGTGATGGCAAAAGCCCCTCCTCAGAATCAGGTTCCTATGGCTCCCATACCATATTATCCATACCCTTATGTTGCCACCGCTCAGTATCAACAACCGCCATATCAGTATCAACTGCAATAACAGGCTCAAACTTCTTAGAATCAACAGCCACAAGGTCAACAATCTCAGTAAAATAAAAAAAATTAATAAAATCAGAACAGACATGGTAACAACAGTCAAAGGAATCACAAGCACCCAGAATTTGACAAAATTCCAGTGCCGTACACATAATTGTTTCCTTATCTTGTCCATCAAGAGGCAATTGTACCAAAAGAGATCGCATCTTCAATTCCTCCTTATGGCCCTAAACATAATCCTAATGCATCTTGTGCTTACCATTCTGGGTAAATAGGACATGCTACTGAGGACTGTATTATTTTCAAGACCAAAGTACAAGAGCTAATCGATCAGACGATTATGACATTCTCCGAAGAGCGTCCCAATGTACAGACTAATCATTTGCCTACTCATAGTGGACCAGGTGTTTATATGGTTGAAGACAATAAAGGGGTTGAATATATTAAAGATGTCGACGAAGTAAAAACTCCAATGACTGATGTGTTTAAGAAGTTGAATGAACATGGGATTCTGAAAGGTCTTTATGAGGAGTGTACTATTTGTGAAACTAATCCTAATTAGTGCCGAAGATTGAAAGGGTGTGTTCAGATTTTGATAAACAGAGGTGTGGTCCAGTTTGCTAGGTCCAATGTTGTTGAGAAGGTAGCAACCATTGAACTATTCACTATCATCTACAGAAAATTTCCTGTGGAAGCTCTAAAGAAGAAAATTCAGCATGTTACTGTTTATGTGCCTAAGCTGTTCCCTTATTAGAGCTCTAAAGAAGTGCCATGGAAGTATGATTCTACTGTGTACTCTGGAGGCCGCGAAATACAATTTTCTGAATCCGAGATTGTGAATATAGCTGCTGCTGGAGGAATGACTCGTACTGGATGAGTGTTTGCTCCAAAGGTCACTTCAAAGCCAGTGCAAGTGCCAATTGTCATCTCTCTCAAGGAGAAGGATATTTCAACAACCACTGCCATTCAACAAGGGGAATCTACCTCTACATCCATTCCCGTGATACCAATCACTGCATTTGTGGATATTGCAAAAGGTAAAGAGGTAATAGTAGATGAAAATCAAGAGTTTCTCAAGCTGATTAAGAAGAGCGATTTCAAGATCGTGGATCAACTAGGGCAGACACCCTTGAGGATTTCAATCTTGTCTTTGCTTATGAGTTCTCCCGCTCGTAGATTGGCTTTATTGAAAGTGTTGAATGCTGCCCACGTAATGTATGACATCTTTGTTGACCAATTTGATGATGTGGTTGCCAACATAACCGCAAGTCGATATCTAGGTTTCAACGAATCAGAATTGCTTTTTGAAGGAACCGCACATAATAAAGCCTTGCACATATCAGTGACCTGCATGGATGCCTTTCTATCTCGTGTCCTCATGGATACTGGTTCTTCCCTTAACGTGGTACCTAAGGGCACATTGAATCAATTATTGGTAGAAATGAGTGAGATGAGGGCTAGCGCTTTAATTGTCAGAGCCTTTGACAGTTCAAGAAGGCAGGTTATTGGCGAAGTGGATTTGCCAATCAAGATTGGACCGCACTTGTTCTCCATTACCTTCCAAGTGATGGGCATCAACCCTGCCTATAGACCCTGGATCCATGTTACTAGGGCAGTTACCTCCATGTTGCATCAGAAGCTCAAATTCATGTATAACGATCCGTTGGTTATTATCTGTGGTGAAGAGGATTTGTTGGTAAGCGAGTTATCATCCTTTCGATATGTCGAGACTGATAAAGGCATAGCTAAGGTGTCATTTCAATGTCTTGAATTTGAAGATGTCAGCTCTGCTTCTATCTATCAAAGAAAATCACCAGAAGTGACCCTTTCATCTGCCAAGAGTGCAAGAGAAACTCTTGGGAAAGGTGCCCTTCCTGGCTGGGGGCATGTGTTGGATGTAGTAGAGAAGCATGATCGTTTCAGACTGGGTTATCGTCCTGCTCAACAAATCAACTCATGGAGTCAAAAGAAGTGCAACCCGATCAATTTCAATAGTGTTGGTTTCTAGAAAGGTGATATTGTGGCTGTCATTGATGATGTTGGTCCTAGCAATCAGAATGCAAGATTTGTGCGCAAGTTTCCTCCCAGTTTCAAGCTTGCCAATTGGACATCTACTGTGGTTCCCATGGTCTTTCCGGCGAACATGTAATGCATTTTTCTTTCTTGCTCCCTCATCCTCGCTCGAGTTGAGAGGATAGCTTATAAAGGGCCTCCCGTTTTAGACATATTATGTGATCAATAAATGAAAGTTTTTTGCATTCAAATCATGCTTTTTTCTTTTCTTTATTTTACTTTTTCCCAAATAACAAATGGAAAAAGTTTCTTTTCTTTTCACCTTTCAAATAAGCTCATTCTAAACAAAATTCATAAACGTGCAGAGAAAATAAATGCATTGATAACAACATGGCAAACATCCATTGTAACTCTGGGGTTCCAATTAATCAAGCCGAAGAAGACGGTGAGGAAGATTGTGAATTACCGGTTGAACTAGCAAGGCTCCTTGAGCACGAGCAGAAAGAGATCCAGCCACACAAAGAGCCAGTGGATGTCATTAACCTGGGTACTGATGAAGTCAGAAAAGAAGTCAAGGTTGGGGCATCTCTCGCCAAGCATGTACACTCCGAGTTGGTCAAGTTATTGCAAGAGTATATTGATATCTTCGTCTGGTCTTATCAAGATATGCCTGGTTTAGATACCAATATCGTTGAACATCACTTACTGTTCAAGCTCGAATGTCCTCTTATCAAGCAGAAACTCAGAAGGACCAGACCCGACATGGCACTCAAGATCAGAGAAGAGGTAAAGAAATAGTTTGATGCTAGATTCCTAGCCACTTCAGAATAGGTTGCTAACATTGTCCCGGTTCCTAAGAAAGATGGGAAGGTCAGAATGTGTGTGGATTATCAAGATCTCAATAAGGCAAGCCCAAAGGATGACTTCCCTATGCCTCATATCGATGTCTTGGTAGACAACACTGCGCAGCTCTTAGTCTTTTCATTCATGGACGGTTTCTCAGGGTAAAATCAAATCAAGATGTCCCCAGGTGATATGGAGAAAACCACCTTTATCACACCTTGGGGCACATACAGCTACAAAGTCATGCCATTCGGTTTGAAAAATGCAGGGGCAACTTATCAGCGCACCATGGTAACCCTCTTTCACGATATGATACATAAAGAGATTAAGGTTTAGGTGGACGATATGATTGCCAAGTCCAAGATTGAAGACGATTACTTGGACCATCTGAGGAAACTGTTTGCTAGGCTCCGAAAGTTCAGGCTACGGTTGAATCCTGCAAAATGCACCTTTGGAGTCTGATATTATAAACTATTGGTTTTATTGTGAGTTAGAAAGGCATTGAAGTTGATCCCGACAAAGTTCGAGCAATTCAAGACATGCCACCTCCCAAAACTGAAAAAGAAGTCTGAGGCTTTCTGGGCCGACTTAATTACTTCTCAAGATTCATTTCTCATTTGACGGCTACCTGTGAATCGATATTCAAATTACTAAGAAAAAATCAATCGGTTGAATGAAACAGTGATGGTCAAATAACATTTGACAGAATAAAAAAATATTTGCAAGAACCACCGATCTTAGTACCACCGGTTCCTCGTAGGCCCTTAATTATGTATCTCATTATCCTAGATGAATATATGGGCTGTGTATTAGTATACCACTGGTTCCGTTTGTCACTAGTAAAATTGCTCAGTGACAAATGCTGCTAACTGAGTACGATATCCAACATGTTACCCAGAAAGCCATAAAAGAGAGTGTTTTGTCTGACTACCTTGCTCATCAACCTGTGGAGGGTTACCAACAAATGAAGTTTGACTTTTCGGATGAGGATGTTCTATTCATCAGAGATTATGAAACTCCAGACCCTGACATAGGACCCGAACCAGGGGCACGATGGACGCTCGTGTTCGATGGTGCCTCCAATGCTCGAGGTCGTGGAATTGGTGTTATCCTCATCTCTCTGACATGTTTCATCTTCCCTTCACCGCTAGATTATGATTTGAATGCACCAACAATATGGCTAAATATGAAGCATGTATCTACGGAATTGAAGCGGCCATTTACATGAGAATTAAGATTCTTAAGGTCTATAGGGATTCTTCCCTGGTAATTGGCCAAGTCAGAGGGAATTTTGAGACTCGGGATTCCAAGCTAGTTCCATATCAAAGGCACATTGCAAAATTGATTCCTTATTTTGATGAAATCACTTTTCATCATATTCCTAGGGACGAAAACCAACTAGCTGACGCTTTTTCCACCATGGCATCCATGTTCAAAGTCAAGTGGAAGAACGAAGCTCTCGCTATCCGCATTGGTCATTTGAATGAACCAGCACATTGTCTAGCAATCGAGGACGAGTCTGATGACAAGCCTTGGTTCTATGACATCAAAAGGTATCTGGAAAAACAAGATTATCCCAAGGGTATCACTATCACTGACAAGAAAGCTCTCAGACGGCTCTGCGCTAAAGTCTTCTTGAGTGGTTGTGTATTATACAAAAGGAATTATAATTTCGTGTTGCTCAGATGCATGGATAGACACAAAGCAAACACGATCATAAGGTCCATACATAAGGGTTGTGAGGGCGTACATGCCAAAGGGCCTACCATGGCTAAGAAGATCCTTTGAGCTAGTTATTACTGGACAACAATGGAGGTCGATTGTTACAACTTTGCCAAAATATGTCACAAATACCAAATCTATGATGACAAGATCCATGTGCCACCAACTCCATTGAATGTTTTGACTTCTCCTTGGCCCTTATCTATGTGGGGTATTGATATGATTGGAATGATCGAACCGAAAGCTTCCAATTGTTATCACTTCATTCTAGTTACTATCGATTACTTCACCAAGTAGGTTGAAGCTGCTTCATACATAAACGTTACACGACAAGTGGTTGCAAGATTTATCAAGAGAGATATAATTTGTCGCTATGGTATTCCTAGCAGTATTATCACTGATAATACCAGCAACTTGAACATTAAGATGATGAAGAAGTTGTGTCAAGAATTCAAGATCGAGCACCACAACTCTTCACCATATCGGCCCAAGACGAATGGCGTCGTCGAAGTGGAAAACAAAAACATCAAGAGGATTGTCCAGAAAATGGTCAAAACTTACAAAGATTGGCATGAGATGCTTCCCTTTGCATTATATGGTTACAGAACTTCAGTTCGTACTTCCACTGGGGCAACTCTGTATTCGCTTGTGTATGGTATGAAGGTTGTTCTCCCAATTAAAGTCTAAATCCCTTCACTCAGAGTCATCATGAAGGTAGATCTCGATGAAGCTGAATGGGTCCAATCCAGATACAACAAGCTGAATCTTATTGAAGATAAGCACCTGACAGTCATCTGCCATAGTCAATTATATCAGAGATGCCTCAAAAGAGATTTTGACAAGAAATTTCTCCCTCAAGCGTTCCAAGAAGGCAAGCTCGTGCTCAAGAGATATTCTCCTATACACTCAGATCCACGCGGCAAGTGGACTCCCAACTATGAAAGACCCTTTGTTGTCAAGAAGGCATTCTCCGGCGGAGCCCTGATCCTCACCACCACCATGGATGGTGAGGAGTTTCCACTACTTGTGAACTCCGACGCAGTCAAAAAATATAATGCCTGAAAAAATGAGATAAAGAGCCCGCTAGGTTGACATCCGCAAGGACAACCTAGGCAAAAATGGGTATCCCGATGGACCAAAAAAAAAAGTCCATGTAAAAGTTAGGAATGAAACAAAAAAATATATACAAGCGCTCTAAGTTGAAAACCCGAAAGGGAGACTTAGGCAAAAATGGGTATCCTGGTGGACGAAAAATTAAAGAGAAAATGTCCAGGAAAAAATTAGGGATAAAGGCATTTGACTATAAACACTTGAGCCTATCTTCAGCACAGCTGGACCTCAGACAGTAAGCGAGCAATCAAACCATCTTCAACGGAAGCAAGGCGTAGGAACCTGGAGCTTACTGGGGATGGAAGCCAATGTTGTAATAAATGCAAAAACACAATTTCCCATTGCCATTCACTTTTATTTTTCAATTCTTGCAAATTTCCTCATCAAGAATTTTTGCATCCTTGTACGCACCTTATGTACATATTTTTCATATTCAATAAAATTCATCATTTGATTTCTCAATTATCTCTTTCAGTATTTTGTTTTCAAAATAAATGATTATTTGTGATCACATAATACTGTAAAGCATTGAGAATAATAAAAAGCTAAACTAATAGAGAAAGCATTATGCATTGCATGATTTACCGAAAATCCCTAAGGGATGATCGGTAGTCCCCATTGCAAGAGAGATATGCGTCGAGCATCATCACGGCTACCCGGGGGATCTTTGGTCTTCCATTTCCCCAGCAGAGCCATGATTGGCCTCTTTTTCCCCAGCAGAACAATGTCCTCGCAACATCCCCATTAGGTTGGAGGTGTCATTCCCCAGCAATGGTGGTTGTCTGAGGATCGTCTGTGCCCCATTCTTCCCCAAGCAATGGTTGTTTTTCGAGGATCGTCTGTGTTCCTTTATCCCCGGCAGTAGTAATGGCAGTAGCTTGGGAACCATCCATGTTGGTCTTGCTCCCCAGCTGAGGATGTCGAGTAGAAGTCTACCCGCCGCAATATACCCTAACCCGCACAATTGCACAACATAATCTCATCCATCATATAAGATTGAGTATATATTACATTTGTCATATGCATCGAGCATTCTTCATGACCGATCCATATCCCGCACAGATAACCTCACCCCACACTTCAAAATAATCTAATTTCTCAATATATATACTCCCTTCTTCAATACACTTCCATCACCAACGGCCAAAATTTTGAGCTACTCTTGTATTTAATCCACTTCCACCTTGAATACTCGAAAAGCTGTCGTAATTCCACATCCAAGAGGATTAAATAGGGGTAACTGTCGTAACCCAAAATTTGACCTCCCTTTTTACCTTTTTGCATAAGCATATGCACTCACATTCTCAGCATGTGCATCGACATTTTTATCAGTGGATTCGTTGCAGGTATATATTCAAATCCCCACCGAATCTCAAGGCTATGAATATGTTCTCCACAAAGTCATCACAACATTAATATATGAAAAACTGGAAGATTTATAAGCCTATTTATCAAAGCAAGGGGTCGAAGCACAGAACCATAACCAAAACACCTCATTTCAAGGCAAAAAAAGGAAAATTTTCCTATGTTAAACAATTAACACAATATGGTTAATGGATTACACCTGCAAGTTTTGCAGAATGTCATCAGTTTCACTGCACTTCAGCACCTACCACTCTTCTCCTTTGGTCTACATCATTCTAGCATCTTGTGGAAGGATCTAGATATGTGATTACACCAGAAAATATCAACTACATTTGCTACACTACCTCACTATCATTAATTCTCACCATACACCCTTATTTCCAATCATTTGAACCACTTGATCAATTGAGTTGCATTGTGATTCCCTAACAGAGTTAACCAATAACTAACTGAGTTAGACCCCAACTCAGTGAGTTGGGTCTAACTATCTCCAAACCAAATGCCAAACCTCATTAACTACCTCTAAACCAAACTCCAAACCTACACTCACTCCAAGCCTGTGCTCTATATAAGAAAACCCTCACCTTGATGCAAAGGACCCTGGACCATTCTCTGATTTTGCTCTGAAATTTCACTCTCATTCTTTGAATTTCCTGCAACTCTTTCTCTCTCAATCATAATCTTCTTCTCTAAACCTCACTTGAGCTAATTCCCCCATTAAAGCTTGTTATTATTTGAGCTAAACCCCCATCCCTCTTTATTTCACTTCTGAATTCTGCAGCAACATCATCATTTACTTTAATTCAAGCTTTGGAAGTTGATCATTGATGGAGTTTTGGTGCAAATTCGGATCCGAAGCAAGTATCACATTATCTTCGGGTTTCTCGCTACGGATTGCTAGAGATCTCTATATTTTCTAGTTTTACAAGATTCTCTCCATCACATTTTGATTACAACAATTACAAAGGCAAATCTCAGCCCTGTAGGTTGGTGAATCTTGCTTAATTTATCGTTTTTGATCAATTTCGTGTTTTCGCAATGTAGTTTTTAATTGATGATTTGCTACTTCAATTCTTGCCTTGCATGTTTGATTCTATTAGCTTTCAATGGCTTTGAAATTACATGAAATTTGCATCTACTTCTACGGTATGATCCACTGCAATTGCATGCGATATGTGATTCTGAAAAGTGCTTTTCGAAATTCTGTTTTTACTGTTTTTATAGTGTTAATCGATTACCACCAGTAGGTTAGTCGATTACACCTTTGCCTGTGCCTGAAAAAACAATTTTGACACTATGTAATCGATTAACCTCAGGATGTTAATCGATTACACTTGACACATTTTGCAAAAATCTCGCTGTTTGGGACTGTTTTGCCTAGTTTTCTTGCGTGCTTTCCCATACCTACTTGTATTCATGTTAATGCCACTGTTTTAGGTTAGAATCTACTTGAAATGACTCTTGCTTGATTTATTGCATGATTTTCCTTGATTATTTTGCAAATTGGTCACATGTTTGAAGCACTTTTTGCACATTCTTGTTTATGTGTTAACATGATTTTGCTTAGTAATGCATGCTAACTTTCTCTTGTTAATGCTTTGCAATTTCAGTCTGATGCATTACATTTGTTCTTTTTGTGAGCAAATTTAATCTTGGTTAACATTAGTTCACAAACTTGCTTTGATGATCTTTCAACTCGCTTGAAATATTATTGGCATTTCAGTCCCCTTGATTGATTGATCGAAACCTAGTTTCGATTGGTTAATTACTGCCCACTCTCTTCTTTAGGATTTTCTTAGATATTTTCTCTCTTGGTCCCCTAATGAGTTGGACGTCTGCACAACGAAGGGGATCATTGTACAAATTGCACCGTTACTCCGCCGGTTTCAATTTCCGCACTACGCTTTAAGTGATAGAGAAGGGATGAGAATGGAGAATTCCTACACTCATTCTGACTATTTTTGGTAGGGGACGAATGGCCCTGTGCCTGGAATAGTCTCTTTTATTTTCAAACTATAGTGTCCCTTGAGTCGATCCTTGGTCACTCTCTTTTACCCCGAATTTTTTTAGGTTAACAACCAATCTCTTGGTTCAACACCCGTTTCTTTGGTTAATCACAGTCCGTTTGTTAAAACCAACCCTCCTTCTTGGGTTAACAACCATCCCCTGGTCCGACACCCGTTCCTTTGGTTGATCACCGTCCGTCGGTTATAACCCTAATTTTCTTCTTCCCCAGCGAAGTCGTATCTTTTCTTTCTCGATTAACCATAGTCAATGGGTTAACATATCAAATCCCCATGCGGAGTTAGCAACCTTCTCTTGGTTCCAATTCCTTTTTCGTTGGTTAACCACTGCCTGTCAGTTAATATACCAACTACCTCTTTCGTTTCGGTTAATCACAGTTCGTCTGTTAAAATACCGAACCTTTGTTGGGTTAATCACCTTTTGGTTAAAACACCCTTTTCTTTCTTGGTTAATGATTGCTTGTAAGTTAAAAGACCAACCTCTTATTTTCCTCGGTTAACCACAGTCCGTCTGCTAACACACCGAGTCTCTTTTTTTGCTTAACACCTTCCCCTGGTTCAAACACCCATTCCTTTGGTTAATCACTGACCGTCGGTTAAATACCAATTTCTTACTCTCCCCTTCCCAGGTGGAGTCAACCCTCTTTTGTTGGTTAACCACTGCTTGTCAGTTAAAAGACCAATTCCCCTTTTTCCCTAGAGAGACCAATTCTCCTCTTTCTCAGCAGAAATCATTTATTGCCCTCCTCCCTAGTGGAGTCAAAATTCTCTTTCTTGGTTAATCACTACTTGTCAGTTAATATACCGAGTTCTTTTATCCCCAACAGAGTTAATTCCTTTTCTTATCCCTTTCCAAGGTTAAGATCATCTTCCTTCTTGAATTTCTGGTACAGCAGATCACGGAGATGTCGAACAGGATGTCGAGACACTTGATCTCTACTTCACACACAAGGACAAATAGGAGCAAAAAATACTATGCAGAAAATACAGAGAACACACAGCAATTGTTAACCCAGATTGGTGCAACTCACCTACGTCTGGGGGCTTCCAAGCCATGAATGAAATCCACTAAGCAGTATTAGTTCAAAGCTAAACACCTCCGTTTACAACTTGTCACCTAATTAGTACCCGTGCTATATTTCTACCTAAGACACACCTAGGTATGAGACCCTTCTCAATTCTCTTTCAATCACAGGAGTGACTGAACAATTACAACTCAATAAAACAGTCCAACTTAAGTATTCACACAATACAAGAGAGGCTCACACAAGTACAAATCCTAGTACTCACTAACAACCGTGTATATTCTCTGCCCTATTCTAGGTTAAATCCATCCCATTTATAACCATAAACAAGACTGGATTTGGGCTTCAGAAACGCAGTAATTCTGCTCCACAGAATCTGCAACTAAATCTCCTCTAGAATAGTTTCTTCAATCCTAAGTTTCCTAAAGTGTCTCCACACTTAGAAACAACATCTTCAAATTATAATCAAACTCTCTGATTCCTCAATCTTGGACGCCGCCTAGGAAAAACAAATAATCCCAGAATAATCTGAAATCTGGAATTTAAATAGCAATATTAAAAACTGAAAAGTAACAGACAAAGATGTTGAATCATCATGATAGGACATCTTGTCCAACATTTTGATCTTCAGTTAGTTCTTCGTGTTAGGACATCTTGTCCAACATCTTACTATCAAGTTAATTTTACCAAAATTGATGCCAACCTCAAAGGCTTGGACTCATCAATCTCCCCCTTTGGAAGATTTTGGCTAAAACTAACTAAAAGAAACTTGCAGATAGAAAAACACAGTCTGAGGCCAAGAAACAACACATATGAACATCAGCTGCAGAAAAAAAACATCAAACATCTTGCCTCCCCCTCAAACAGTTCCTTTTTCTGCAAGCAACAGTATGGCATACTACCCCTCAATGGTTAGCAGCAGCAGCAGTGGTTAGAGACAATGGCTAGAAAAGTTAGTATTACTCCCCCTTTTTAGCCATAATATGACAAAGGCAGATAAACTAACTGAATAACCAAGCAAAAGTATAAAGTATTAAAGTACAAAATAAGCACATAAAGTGCTAGACATAATCCTGGGCATTAAGCCCTTACATAATGTCGTAACCCGAAATTTGACCTCCCCTTTTTGCCTTTTGCATAAGCATGTGCATTCGCATCGCTGGCATACACATTCTCACTTTTCTCTATATGTTTCTTGTTGCAGGAATATTCAGGTTTTCCAAGCCCGATAAATTACATCTTTACAAGATCGCCCCATCATCAAAACAAGCTCAAAATATTGGTTTCCATGCCTATTCATCAAAGCAAGAGGTGGAAAATTGAAACCGGGACTTCAGCACTTATTCCTGAACAATCTGGGCAAAATTTTCCTAGAGTAACCCATTACTCAATATAGGATAACCAGTTACTCAGTACAGATTTTCAATTTCTGCTGCATTCTTGGGACAGCAACTCTACACTCACTTTGGTCTTTGATTCTACATTGTTCTAGCAGCATGTGGAACATTCTAGACTCTTCAAGTGATTCATTTGCATTTATTACAATGTCTCTTTTCCATGCAAGACTACCATGCACCCTACTTTCATAGATTGTGAACCATTGGATGTGAAGCTTACATTGGGATTGCTACCGAGTTAACTTCCTAACTAACCGAGTTAACCGCCTGACTAGGTGAGTCAAGTGTAACTAACTCCTAGCTTAATTCCAAACCACCCAAAGCTAGCTCCTAGCCTAATTCCAAACATCTCACACTCCAAACCAAAACTCTATATAAACAAACCTTCAATCATTTTTTCAAGGATCCACAAACCCTTAACAATTCTTGTAACACCCCCAATCTATACCCCCAAGCTATTAAAGCGATAAATAAAAATTCAAAATTTCATCAGAGTATACTTAAAACATTCATGGCATAGACCGAGGAGTCACATCAATTTGAAACCAAATACACATAACCCTGCCCATAAAGATATGCAACAATCAGGTAGCAATTAACAGAGGAACTTAGTTCCTACTACCCACAATTCAGATACAGAATAAAAGCGGAAAATCTGTACTGAAATCTCATATATATATCATGAAAAGTTTGTCTGCCAATACAATCATACATGTACAATCTCAAAAGAACATATACATATACACACAAATCACCAACGGTCTCCCTAACTACCCGGTGTCACATATCAGAGTCGACCGACAAAAGAATGAAGACCTAAGCTTCACAAAAAGACCTCCAGCAATCTAATCTGCAATGCCTCATAGAGGATTATAAAACAGCAGAAGGGTGAGAAACACAATCATAATATAATTGCATATAATTATATATAACACCAAAAATACACATATATACTGTTCTCACCACAACTCATACCAGAATTCAAACACAAAACAACACAATGTATATTTCATATTCCCATCACCAAGGTATACCAACCATGCAAAATACAAGTATCACCAAGACATATACATGTATCAATTTATCAATTTCATCCACAATTCCACACATAAACCAACCATTAATGATTTATGCAAATGCAAGAGACCGACACAACGACTCTATGCATATGCACATGCGGTACCGACTTCCATCAATTCTCAACACCAATTCACTCAGGAACTATTGGAACCATCGCTCGTTACTTAACGTAACTCCCCGTTGTGACGCCCCCAATCTATACCCCAAAACAGTTAAAGCAATAAAAGAAAAATTCAAAATTTCGTCAGAGTATATCTAAAAACACGGCATAGACCGAAGGGGTCACATCAATAGAAAACAAAATACAGATAACATACAACACCTGCTCATAAAGATATGCAACAGTGGGGTAGCAATCAAACAGAGGAAACTCAGTTCCTTACACCCACTTTTCAGAAATTAGAATAAAAGCGGAAAATCTAAAATCTGAATAACATATATACATATATCATATAAAAAGTCTGTCATACATCAAGTTATACACGTACAATTCCAAAAGATATCATCACATATACAAAATAATCACAAACGGCCACCCTAGCTACCCGGTGTCACATATCAGAGCCGACCGACAAAAGAATGAAGACGCAACGCTTCACAAAAAGAATACCTCCAGCGACTCTAATCTGCAATGCCTCATAGAGCATTATAAAACAGCAGAAGGGTGAGAAAAACAACCATAATATAATTGCGTAAAATTATATATTAACACAAAAATACTCAAGTAGGCATATTCTCACCACCATTGCACAACAATCAAACATAACACAATACGGTACAATTTTCACGTATCAAATACCACTGCACTTCAATCATTCACAATTCAATTACACATATTCCATCTCATCAATCACAATCACAAATCCATGCACAATTAATTCATGATTTATGCAAATGCACAGAGACCGACACAACGACTCTATGCACATGCTATGTGGTACCGACTTCCAATGTCTCATCATCAGTTCACTCAAGAACTACTGGAACCATCGCTCGTTACTGAGGATCGCTCAATAACTCCCCGTCGGGCCTACGATGTTCACCCGTCGCTTTAGGTCTCAACATGAGCACACGACGTTATGGATTGCTTTAGGTCTCCACATGAGCACACAATCCAATCGCTTTAGGTCCCCACATGGGCACACGATCGTCTATAACCATCGCTTTAGGTCTTCACATAGGCACATGATGTTATAGAGGATTCCCTCTGGAACCAAACAGTCACTCAGGACGTCACAACAATGCATATCATGATGCTTGGCATACAAATGACTCATGACAATCCAAGGCATACATATATACAACCATGTGAACCATTTCAACATCAATAATCATGCATTGAAAATCAATTCAAACAATGCATTCATCATTAACCACAAATCACAACAACAAACATATTATCATATGCATTCACACCAATTCGCATCAATTACACCAAACGGCAACGAGCATCGCTTTACCACCCAAACGGCAACGAACTCTTTCACAATTAACATGCATTTACATTTAATTTAAACAATGCATTTATTTGCCAAAAGGCCACAATTCACAATAATTTCCACAATCTAGGATTCACGGCATAAGGCTACCCACAACACATCGTATAACAGTACACACAAGCTATACGTTATATAACAAAAGCATATTGCACGATAACACCTCAATCGCACGCATTCACAACGGTAAAAATTAACACAACAATACGGTTTCAATTTTCTGCTATAATTGAACCATATACAGACCTCAAAACTATTTTTCCTAGAAAGAACATCTCGTTAGCTTTCCAACGCTTCGAACGGGGGTCAAAACTGACTTACGGTTCAAGAGTTATGAATTTTTGAAGTTTTGCAAAAAACCAAAATTTTTCTGCTAACAGCCCTACGGGTTCATGCAATTTCGTCCGAAAATCCGACCGATTCAATTATTTTCTTCGAAACAAACACATACTCATTCATACCAAACATATAGTAGTGATTTGGAACCATTAAACGTGAATTCTACGACTTTCGATTTCACTCCGAATCTTAAACTCTCAATTCTCCAAAAATGCAAAAACTTACAAACTCAACCAAATTCGATAAAACAAGCATACTCGATCACGGCCTAACATTACTCGACACATCTACACAATTTATTCCGACTTTCGTCTGTAAAAACATCGGTTTCTATCGATTTCTATCGTTTCGACCTAAAAGTGAAAACTATGGAAAACAAGCAAACATTCCAAGAAAACATACATAATCTTACACAAGCATAAGATAATCGAGTTTCGCACCCTTACCCGATTAATTCGCGTTTGAAAAGTCGGTTGAATCGGTTCCTAAATCCACAAGTTTTTCCTCTTTTTTTCTTCTTTTTCCTCTTCTCTTTCTCTTCTCCTTTTCTTTTTCTTCTTTCTTTCTCTCTTTTCTTACTACTTTTCTATTTTTATAACAAATCAAAATATCTAACCCCAAAAAGACCAAAATACCCCTCAGCTCAAATATCTCCCAAACGCTCTCAAAATGCGATAAAACATAAACATACCGATGAAATATATTTCGGGAAATAAAAGTTGAAAAGAAATTATAATTTATTGCAAATATTTTACCTATCAGAGAAATTATCCAATTAACAGGTAAAACTCATTTAATTTACACAATTCAAAAAAATCCACCTGTCGTGCTCAAATAACACTAAATTAAATTCATGCTCTTCATATCACTTCACATAATATTAAGATTCCTAAATATAAGGCAACACATAACAAAAAGGCCAAAAACTCACTAACTTCCACCAGTGGAACTCAAGTGCAAAACGTGACATAACCAAAAATAACACTAACTTCCACCAGTGGAACTCAAGTGCAAAACGTGATATAACCAAAAATAACACTAACTTCCACCAGTGGTTGTTAGTTCAAAATGTGACACATTTATGCTACAAAACTCTCAATGCCCAAACATGATACATTAACATGAAACACAATAAATCACACAATTCACAAAATTTCACATAAATGGAATAATTAAATACGGTTAAATAAATCGGGGCGTTACAACTCTCCCCCACTTAGAAATTTTTGTCCTCGAAAATATTACCTGAGACGAACAACTCTGGATACGACTCCCGCATCCTGCTCTCCAACTCCCACGTCAAATTGCCCTCAGCAGTGCCTCCCCACGCCACTTTCACAAGTGCAATATCTTTGCCCCTCAACTGCTTCACCTCGCGATCCAAAATACTAGCTGGTAAAGCCTCGACTGTAAGGTTCTCCCTTACCTCAACCTCGTCCATCAGAATCACATGTGAAGGATCCGGAACATACTTCCGAAGCTGTGAAACATGAAACACATCATGCAAATTCGACAGATTCGGCAGTAACACCACCCGATACGCCACAGCACCCACTCTCGCAGATATCTGGTAAGGACCAATAAATCTAGAAGTAAGCTTCTTAGATTTCAATGCACGACCAACACCCGTTACCGGCGTAACTCTCAAAAATACATGGTCACCCTCTTGAAACTCAAGATCCTTCCATCTCCGATCATGATAACTCTTTTGTCAACTCTGAGAAGCCTTCATTTTCTCAAGAATAAACTTTACCTTTTCTGTCGTCTGTTGCACCAACTCCGGTCCAACCACCGAACTTTCACCAGATTCCTGCCAACACAACGGTGTTTGACATCTCCGTCCATATAAAGCCTCAAAAGGTGTCATTCCAATACTAGAATGGAAACTATTATTATACGTGAATTCAACCAATGCAAGATAACTATCCCACGCACCACCTTGTTCAAGAACACAAGCCCTCAACAAATCTTCCAACGACTGAATGGTTCTTTCGGTCTGACCATCCGTCTACGGATGATAAGCTGAACTCAACCTCAATCTAGAACCCAAAGTCTTCTGTAAACTTTCCCAAAATCTCAAAGTAAACCTCGGATCACGATCTGAAACAATACTCAATGGAACACCATGTAACTTCACAATCACACTGATATAAATCTCAGCTAACCTCTCCAAAGAAAAACTGATGTCAATCGGAATGAAATGCGCCGATTTAGTCAGCCTATCCATAATCACCCAAATAGCATTATGCCCTCGCTGAGTATTTGGCAACCTTGTCACAAAATCCATAGAAATGCTATCCCATTTCCACTCTGGAATATCCAATGGTTCCAACAAACCACTAGGCCTCAGATGTTCCACCTTCGACTTCTGACAAGTCAAACATGCATACACAAACTGAGCCACATCTCTTTTCAAACCAGACCACCAGAAAATCTTCTTCAAATCTTGGTACATCTTATTCGCTCCCAGATGTATACTCAAATTACTCCGGTGTCCTTCCTCCAAAATCATTCTTTTCAACTCCGCATCATCAGGAATGCAAATTCAACCTCGGAACCTCAAAACACCATTAACATCCACTTTAAAGTCCTCATTCACACTTTCCTCTCCCACCGTCATCAAGTCCACAAATTTCACATCCAACTTTTGTTTTTCACTAACCGTCAATAAAAATTCATTAGTGACTTTCAACATTCCAAGCCTCACACTAACCGACGCCACTTCACAAACCAAACTCAAATCTCTAAACGATTCCAAAAGTTCCCACTCCTTAACCATCAATGCGGAGATATGCAAAGATTTCCGGCTCAATGCATCGGCTACCACATTAGCTTTACCAGGATGGTAATTCAAGCCAAAGTCGTAGTCTTTCAAGAATTCCAACCATCTCCGTTGCCTCATGTTCAACTCTTTCTGATCAAATAAATATTTCAAGCTTTTATGATCACTAAAGACTTCGAACCTTGCACCATAGAGATAATGCCTCCAAATCTTCAACACAAAAACCACAGCCGCTAATTCCAGATCACGAGTAGGATAATTTTTCTCATGAACCCTTAATTGCCTTGAAGCATAAGCCACAACCTTACCTTCCTGCATCAACACACCACCTAAACCAATCAGAGACACATTACAATACACCACAAATGGTTCATTAGGATTCGGTAAAATCAGGATCGGAGCTGTCGTCAATCTTCTTTTCAGCTCACAAAAACTTTCTTCACACTGAATATCCCAAATGAACGCTTTGCCCTTACAAGTCAACTGAGTCAAAGGAAGAGCTAGCTTAGAAAAACCTTCAATGAACCTCCGATAATAACCAGCCAAACCCAAAAAGCTTCGAATTTCAGTAACGGATCTAGGAGCCTCCCATTGTAGAACTGCTTCTACTTTAGATGGATCCACAACAATACCATTACCTGAAATTACATGCCCAAGAAAACTCACCTCCGACAACCAGAATTCACACTTGGACAATTTGGCAAAAAACTTCCTTTCCGTCAAAACCTGCAAAATAATACACAAATGCTCTGCATGCTCCTCATGAGACTTAGAATAAATTAAAATGTCATCAATAAACACCACGACAAAACGATCCAAATGCTCGTGGAAAATACGATTCATGTATTCCTTAAACACACCAGGCGCGTTAGAAACCCCGAACGGCATCACAGAATATTCATAATGACCGTAACGTGTTCTAAAGGCCGTCTTCTGAATATCCTCTTCTTTCACTCTTATCTGATGATACCCCGATCTCAAATCAATCTTACTAAATACACAAGCACCAACCAACTGATCCATCAGATCATCAATCCTTGGAAGCGGATACTTATTCTTAATCGTCACCTTATTCAACTGGCGATAATCAATACATAATCGCATACTCCCATCTTTCTTTTTCACCAACAAAACTGGAGCACCCCAAGGAGAAACACTTGGCCTCACAAAACTCTTTTCCAATAAGTCATTCAACTGCTTTTTCAACTCCACCAACTCAGATGCCGACATTCGATAAGGTGCCATAGAAACAGGTCTAGTACCAGGAACTAGATCTATAGAAAACTCCACCTCTCTCTCTGGCGGTACATCTGAAATATCCTCAGGAAACACTTCAGGGAAATCACACACAACAGGAAACACATCAAGTGAAACTTGACTATCTACAGTCAATGATGCAAACAAACCAAACAACTGAGCCTCATCCGCCAAAAGTTTCTTCAACTCTTTGGTAGATAAGAAACTCGAGTCTTCGTCTTCCTCAAGAGAAGGAAACCTTACTAGCTTATGATAACAATCAATGTGAACCCGATTAAATTACAACCAATTCATTCCTAATACCACATCTAAACCTTCCAACGGTAAACACACCAAATCCACCACAAAGTCTTTACCATAAATGGTCAAAGAACAACTTAGACAGACCAAAGAAGTAGTTACTGACCCCATCGCTGGAGTATCAATAACCATCTCAAAACCCATCATAGACAACACAAGATTCAAACGCTTCGCGCACTCAGACGAAATAAATGAATGAGTCGCTCTAGTATCAATAATAGCAATTAAAGGCGTATTATTAATAAAGCAAGTACCTCTTATCAGACGATCTGCACTTGAAGTCTGAGTTCCCGCCAATGAAAACACTTTACCACTAGCTGTAGCTATCTTCGGATTAGGACACTTCGTGCTAATGTGACCAGGTTCCCCACAACTGTAACACTTTACCACATTCTTCCTTTTACAATCAGCTAAGACATGTCCGATACCACCACAATTAGAACACTTATCCAACTTCTTCCTACATTCTGTCTGACGACGACCCAATTCGCCACACCTAAAACACCTAGGAGAATTAGACATACCTCCTCCACCAGGCCTTCGATCAAAAGTACCCCTTTGTTTACCCTTATCAGCCGGTGACACATACGGACCACCACGGAATTGTTGCTTCCCTTTCCAGTCACTTACACTTTTATAGTGAGCAGAACGAGCCTTACTATCTTCATCATAAATCGTACAGCATTCCACCAAATCAGCAAACCTTCGAATCCTCTGATAACCAATAGCCTGCTTAATCTCAGGACGCAATCCACTTTCATACTTCACACACTTAGAAAATTCAGCAGTTGCCTCCGCATAATGAGGATAAAACTGCACAAGTTCCACAAATTTAGCAGTATAGTCAACAACAGACATATTACCTTGTTTTAACTCCAAAAACATTATCTCTTTCTTTCCTCGGACATCCTTGGGAAAATACTTCCTTAGAAACTCTTGGCTAAACACTTCCCAAGTGATCTCTTCTTCCTCCACGGCTTCCAACACCTGACGAGTACCGACCCACCAGTCATCAGCCTCTTCATGTAACATATGAGTACATAGCCTCACCTTATGATCATCTTCACAATCCATCACCCTGAAAATCCTTTCAATCTCTTTCAACCAAATCTGTGCACCATCCGGATCATGTTTCCCTTTAAAGACCGGCGGATTATTCTTTCTGAACTCATCATTTCCGGCAGCATTCGGTGCACCCTGCACAGCTCGTGCCATAGCTTGCATCGCAGCAGCCAAAGCAGCATCATTTCGACCAGCCATATTCTGTTCGTTTCCAATAACAGAAACTATGGTTAAACAACAACTCACCCGATCACAACTGTCGCACAACAACAACTCGCCCAAAATGCCAGACACAACTGACACAACTAACACGGACTGGCTCTGATACCACTTAATGTGACGCCCCCAATCTATACCCCAAAACAGTTAAAGCAATAAAAGAAAACTTCAAAATTTCGTCAAAGTATATCTAAAAACACGGCATAGACCGAAGGGGTCACATCAATAGAAAACAAAATACAAATAACATACAACACCTGCTTATAAAGATATGCAACGGTGGGGTAGCAATCAAACAGAGGAAACTCAGTTCCTTACACCCACTTTTCAGAAATTAGAATAAAAGCGGAAAATCTAAAATCTGAATAACATATATACATATATCATATAAAAAGTCTATCATACATCAAGTTATACACGTACAATTCCAAAAGATATCATCACATATACAAAATAATCACAAACGGCCACCCTAGCTACCCGGTGTCACATATCAGAGCTGACCGACAAAAGAATGAAGACGCAACGCTTCACAAAAAGAATACCTCCAGCGACTCTAATCTGCAATGCCTCATAGAGCATTATAAAATAGCAGAAGGGTGAGAAAAACAACCATAATATAATTGCGTAAAATTATATATTAACACAAAAATACTCAAGTAAGCATATTCTCACCACCATTGCACAACAATCAAACATAACACAATACGGTACAATTTTCACGTATCAAATACCACTGCACTTCAATCATTCACAATTCAATTACACATATTCCATCTCATCAATCACAATCACAAATCCATGCACAATTAATTCATGATTTATGCAAATGCACAGAGACCGACACAACGACTCTATGCACATGCTATGCGGTACCGACTTCCAATGTCTCATCATCAGTTCACTCAGGAACTGCTGGAACCATCGCTCGTTACTGAGGATCGCTCAATAACTCCCCGTCGGGCCTACGATGTTCACCCGTCGCTTTAGGTCTCCACATGAGCACACGACGTTATGGATTGCTTTAGGTCTCCACATGAGCACACAATCCGATCGCTTTAGGTCCCCACATGGGCACACGATCGTCTATAACCATCGCTTTAGGTCCTCACATAGGCACACGATATTATAGCGGATTCCCTCTGGAACCAAACCGTCACTCAGGACGTCACAACAATGCATATCATGATGCTTGGCATACAAATGACTCATGACAATCCAAGGCATACATATATACAACCATGTGAACCATTTCAACATCAATAATCATGCATTGAAAATCAATTCAAACAATGCATTCATCATTAACCACAAATCACAACAACAAGCATATTATCATATGCATTCACACCAATTCACATCAATTACACCAAACGGCAACGAGCATCGCTTTACCACCCAAACAGCAACGAACTCTTTCACAATTAACATGCATTTACATTTAATTTAAATAATGCATTTATTTGCCAAAAGGTCACAATTCACAATAATTTCCACAATCTAGGATTCACGCCATAAAGCTACCCACAACACATCGTATAATAGTACACACACGCTATACGTTATATAACAAAAGCATATTGCACGATAACACCTCAATCGCACGCATTCACGACGGTAAAAATTAACACAACAATACAGTTTCAATTTTCTGATATAATTGAACCATATACAGACCTCAAACCTATTTTTCCTAGAAAGAACATCTCGTTAGTTTTCCAACGCTTCGAACAGGGGTCAAAACCGACTTACGGTTCAAGAGTTATGAATTTTTGAAGTTTTGCAAAAAACCAGAATTTTTCTGCTAACAGCCCTACGGGTTCATGCAATTTCGTTCGAAAATCCGACCAATTCAATTATTTTCTTCGAAACAAACACATACTCATTCATACCAAACATATAATAGTGATTTGGAACCATTAAACGTGAATTCTACGACTTTCGATTACACTCCGAATCTTAAACTCTCAATTCTCCAAAAATGCAAAAACTTACAAACTCAACCAAATTCGATAAAACAAGCATACTCGATCACGGCCTAACATTACTCGACACATCTACACAATTTATTCCGACTTTCGTCCGTAAAAACATCGGTTTCTATCGATTTCTACCGTTTCGACCTAAAAGTGAAAACTATGGAAAACAAGCAAACATTCCAAGAAAACATACATAATCTTACACAAGCATAAGATAATCGAGTTTCGCACCCTTACCCGATTAATTCGCGTTTGAAAAGTCGGTTGAATCGGTTTCTAAATCCACAAGTTTTTCCTCTTTTTTTCTTCTTTTTCCTCTTCTCTTTTTCTTCTCCTTTTCTTTTTCTTCTTTCTTTCTCTTTTTTCTTACTACTTTTCTATTTTTATAACAAATCAAAATATCTAACCCCAAAAAGACCAAAATACCCCTCAGCTCAAATATCTCCCAAACGCTCTCAAAATGCGATAAAACATAAACATACCGATAAAATATATTTCGGGAAATAAAAGTTGAAAAGAAATTATAATTTATTGCAAATATTTTACCTATCAGAGAAATGATCCAATTAACAGGTAAAACTCATTTAATTTACACAATTCAAAAAAATCCATCTGTCGTGCTCAAATAACACTAAATTAAATTCATGCTCTTCATATCACTTCACATAATATTAAGATTCCTAAATATAAGGCAACACATAACAAAAAGGCCAAAAACTCACTAACTTCCACCAGTGGAACTCAAGTGCAAAACGTGACATAACCAAAAATAACACTAACTTTCACCAGTGGAACTCAAGTGCAAAACGTGACATAACCAAAAATAACACTAACTTCCACCAGTGGCTGTTAGTTCAAAATGTGACACATTTATGCCACAAAACTCTCAATGCCCAAACATGATACATTAACATGAAACACAATATATCACACAATTCACAAAATTTCACATAAATGGAATAATTAAATACTGTTAAATAAATCGGGGCGTTACACCCGTCGGGCATACGATGTTCCCCGTCGCTTTCGGTCCTCTTTGTATAAGGCTCACGGAGTTTATGGATTGCTTTCGGTCCTCTTTGTATAAGGCTCACGATCCGATCGCTCACACACCACACGGGCACACGATCGTCTATAATCATCGCTCACACCCCACACGGGCACACGACATTATAGTAGATTCCCTCTGGAACCAAACCATCGCTCACACCCCACACGGGCACACGGCATTACAAGAATGCATATCATGATGCTTGGCACACAATGACTCACGGCATTCAAATGCACACATATATGCAATCATCTCACACAACATTAATCGTGCTTTGCAATTCAAGCCCAAAAAAATGCATTTATACCATACAACAGCACGCAAATCATACCATATCCATATCAACAGCACATTGCATGATACACACCAATTACACACAATTATAACAACAAAAGTCGACAAAACGACACTATTCCAAATTCCCGACATAATTAAATTGGCTAACAATCTCAAAATTATTATAATAAGAAAGTACAGTTCAATAGCTACTCAACGATACCAAGAATGTTAAAAACGGATAAACGGAACACAAGTTACGGACTAAACAAGAAAAGACATCGCGAAAAAACCACATTTTGCAATTCTCCTGACCCATACACGTATTGCCCTGCTCCCTCGCCCATTCCATACGCGTATTGCCCAAGGTCGTACGCGTATGGGCAGAGACCCATTTTTCCCAAAATTCCCATTAAAAGTCCAATACGCGTAGTGCCCTACATCATACGCGTATTGCCCTAAAGTCTTACGCGTACCATTATGCAAATGGGCAGATGGCCGAGAAAATGAAGCTCCATACGCGTATTGCCCACATTTCCTCAATGTCATACGCGTATTGCCTTGACCAATACGCGTATTGCCTTGAGTGATACGCGTATAGGCAGTGGAAAAACTAGAATTTTCTGCAAAATTTTGTTCTGCGTTTTAAACCAAAATCACCCAATTTTCACCTATACACCAGAAAAATTACCAATACAATGCCTAACAACCTGTATTTATCATGTATCAACAATAAGGAACACATGATTTCAGACACAATTTAATCGAATTGTAACAATTTCCACATATTATAGTTTTTCACTCTATATACAATTTCAATCCAATATCAACCAAAAACATACATACATAATCATACACAAGTATATAATAATCAAGTTGCGCACCCTTACCCGATTTAATCGTGTTTGGAAAGTCGGTTGTTTCGATTTCTAGATTTCCCAAGTTTCTCTCTCTTTCTCCTTCCTTTCTCTTTTCTTCTCCTTTTCGTTCTTCTCTTTTTCTTTCTGTCTATTTTTCTCTCTTTCTAATTTTCTATTTTCTTAACTTAAGAAAAATAAAGTGAAATGCCCAAAATACCCCTACACTAAAATATCTCGCAAACGTTCCCAAAACGCGATAAAATATCACAACATTGAAAAATAACATATTTCCAAATAAAATTCGAAAATAAAATAATATAATAATAAAATAATCAAAACGACTCGATTAAATAAAAATATTAAAACTGGGGTGTTACAACTCTCCCCCACTTAGAAATTTTCGTCCTCGAAAATATACCTAAGACGAACAACTCTGGATACAACTCCCGCATCTGACTCTCTAACTCCCAAGTCAAATTGCCTTCAGCAGCGCCTCCCCATGCCACTTTCACAAGTGCAATATCCTTGCCTCTCAACCGCTTCACCTCGCGATCCAAAATCCTAACGGGTAATGCCTCAACCGTAAGGTTCTCCCTTACCTCAATCTCATCCATCGGAATCACATGCGACGGATCCGGAACATACTTCCGAAGCTGTGAAACATGGAACACATCGTGTAAATTCGACAGATTTGGCGGCAACGCCACCCTATAAGCCACAACACCCACTCTCGCGGATATCTGGTAAGGACCAATAAATTGAGAAGTAAGTTTCTTCGATTTCAATGCACGACCCACACCCGTTACCGGCGTAACTCTCAAAAATACATGATTGCCCTCTTGGAACTCAAGATCTTTTCTTCTCCGATCATGATAACTCTTTTGCCTACTCTGAGAAGCCTTCATTTTCTCCCTAATAAGCTTCACTTTTTCCGTAGTCTGTTGCACCAACTCTGGCCCAACTACCGAACTCTCACCAGATTCGTGCCAACACAACGGTGTTCGACATCTTCGTCCATACAGTGCTTCAAAAGGTGCCATTCCAATACTAGAATGGAAACTGTTATTATACGTGAATTCAATCAATGCAAGGTAACTATCCCACGCACCACCTTGTTCAAGAACACAAGCCCTCAACAAATCTTCCAACGACTGAATCGTTCTCTCCGTCTGTCCATCCGTCTGCGGATGATAAGTCGAACTCAATCTCAATTTAGATCCTAAAGCCTTCTGTAAACTTTCCCAAAATCTTGAGGTAAACCTCGGATCTCGATCCGAAACAATGCTCCACAGAACCCCATGCAATTTCACAATCACATTGATATAAATCTCAGCCAACCTCTCCAAAGTAAAACTGATGTCAATCGGAATGAAATGCGCCGATTTAGTCAACCTATCCACAACCACCCAAATAGCATTATGCCCTCGCTGTGTATTCGGCAACCCTATCATAAAATCCATGGAAATGCTGTCCCACTTCCACTTAGGAATATCCAACGGTGGCAACAAACCACTAGGCTTTAGATGTTCTACCTTTGATTTCTTACAAGTCAAACATGCATAAACAAACTGAGCCACATCTCTTTTTAATCCAGACCACCAGAAAATCTTCTTCAAATCTTGGTACATTTTATTAGCTCCCGGATGTATACTCAAATTACTCCGGTGTCCTTCCTCCAAAAACATCCTTTTCAACTCCGCATCATCAGGAATACAAATTCGGCCTCGGAATCTCAAAACACCATTAATATCCACTTTAAAGTCCTCATTTTCACTTTTATCCCCAACCGTCATCAAATCCACGAATTTCACATCCATCTTCTATTTCTCACTAACAGTCTTCAGAAAATCATTAGTAACCTTTAACATTCCAAGCCTCACGCTATCCGACGTCACCTCACATACCAAACTCAAATCTCTAAACGATTCCAAAAGTTCCCACTCTTTAACCATTAAAGCGGACATATGTAACGATTTCCGACTCAACGCATCGGCTACCACATTAGCTTTACCCGGATGGTAATTCAAGCCAAAGTCGTAGTCCTTCAAAAATTCCAACCATCTCCATTGCCTCATATTTAATTCTTTCTGATCAAACAAATATTTCAAAATTTTGTGATCACTAAAAACTTCGAATCTTGCACCATAGAGATAATGCCTCCAAATCTTCAACACAAAAACCACAGCCGCAAATTCAAGATCATGAGTAGAATAATTTTTCTCATGTACTCTCAACTGCCTTGAAGCATAAGCCACGACCTTACCTTCTTGCATCAGAACACCACCTAGACCAATCAAAGACGCATCACAATACACCACAAATGGTTCATTAGGATCCGGTAAAATCAAAATCGGAGCTGTCGTCAATCTTCTCTTCAGCTCATTAAAACTTTCCTCGCACCGAATATCCCAAATGAACGCTTGCCCTTTACAAGTCAACTGGGTCAAAGGAAGTTCTAGCTTAGAAAAACCTTCAATGAACCTTCTATAATATCCGGCCAAACCCAAAAAGCTTCAAATTTTAGTAACGGATCTCGGAGCCTCCCATTGTAGAACTGCTTCTACTTTAGATGGATCCACAGCAATACCATTACCTGAAATCACGTGCCCAAGAAAACTCACCTCCGAAAACCAGAACTCACACTTGGACAATTTGGCAAAAAGCTTTCTTTCTTTCAAAACCTGCAAAACAATACGCAAATGCTCCGCGTACTCCTCCCGAGACTTAGAATAAATCAAAATATCATCAATGAACACAATAACAAAACGATCAAAATGCTCGTGGAAAATACGATTCATGTACTCCATAAACACACCTGGCGCATCAGAAACCCCGAACGGCATCACAGAATATTCATAATGATCTTAACGTGTCCTAAAAGCCGTCTTCTGAATATCTTCCTCTTTCACCCAAATCTGATGATACCCCGACCTCAAGTCAATCTTACTAAACACACAAGCCCCAACCAACTGGTCCATCAAATCATCAATTCTCGGAAGAGGATACTTATTCTTAATCGTCACCTTATTCAACTGGCGATAATCAATACACAATCGCATACTTCCATCTTTCTTTTTCACCAATAAAACTGGAGCACCCCAAGGAGAAACGCTTGGTATCACAAACCTCTTTTCGAATAATTCATTCAACTGTTTCTTTAACTCAACCAACTCAGATGCCGACATACAATAAGGTGCCATAGAAACAGGTCTAGTACCAGGAACTAGGTCTATGTAAAACTCCACCTCTCTCTCTGGCGGCAAGTTCGAAATATCCTCAGGAAACACTTCTGGAAAATCACACACAATAGGAAACACATCAAGTGAAACTTGACTATCCACAGTCAACGATGCAAATAACCCAAACAACTAAGCTTCATCCGCCAAAAGTTTCTTCAACTCTTTGGTAGATAAGAAACTCGAGTCTTCGTCTTCCTCCAGAGAAGGAAATCTTACTAGCTTATGATAACAATCAATATAAACCCGATTGAACTGCAACCAATTCATCCCCAAGACCACATCTAAACCCTCCAATGGCAAACACACCAAATCCATCTCAAAGTCTTTACCATAAATGGTCAAAGGACAACTTAGACAAACCAAAGAAGTAGTTACTGACCCCATTGCTGGAGTATCAATAACCATCTCACCACCCATCGAAGACAAGATTCAAACGCTTCGCGCACTCAGACGAAATAAACGAATGAGTCGCTCCAGTATCAATAATAGCAACTAAAAGAGTACTATTAATAAAAAAAAGTACCTCTGATCAGACGGTCTGCACTTGAAGTCTGAGTTCCTGCCAATGCAAAAACTTTCCCACTCGCTGGAGCTTGCTTCGGTTTTGGACACTTCGTACTAATATGACCAGGTTCACCACAGTTGAAACACTTCACCATATTCTTCCTGGCACAATCAGCAACAACATGTCCAAAACCACCACAATTAGAACACTTCCTCAAATCCTTCCTACATTCGGACTGACGATGTCCCACATCACGACATCTATAACATCTCAGAGGACTAGACATTCCTCCTCCACTTGACCTTCTGTCAAAATTTCCCCTTTGTTTACCCTTATCAGCTGGTGTTACATACGGATCACCACGGAACTGTTGCTTCCCTTTCCTCTCGCTCACACTTTTATAGTGAGTAGAACGAGCCTTACTATCCTCCTCATAAATCCTACAACAATCCACCAAATCAGAAAACCTCCGAATCCTTTGATAACCAATTGCCTGCTTTTTCTCAGGGCGCAATCCAAGAACTCAATTTCCTTCTTTCCTCTTACATCTTCGGGAAAATACTTCCTCAGAAACTCAATGCTAAACACAGCCCAAGTGATCTCCTCCTCTGCAGCTTCCAACACATGACGTGTACTAACCCAACAATCATCAGCTTCTTCCAGTAACATGTGAGTACCCAGTCTCACCTTCCGATCCTCAGCACAATCCATCACTCGGAAGATTCTTTCAATCTCTTTAAGCCATATCTGAGCACCATCAGGATCATATCTTCCTTTAAAGACAGGCGGTTTGTTCTTCCTGAACTTATCATTACCTGCAGCATTAGGTGCACCCTGCATAGCCCGAGCCATAGCTTGCATAGTAGCAGCCAAAGCAGCGTCATTCCTACCAGCCATATTCTGTTCATTTCCAATAACAGCAACTATGGTTAAACAAACATCTCATCCAAACACCAAGACCGACAAGGACTGACACAAACTGACACGGACTGGCTCTGATACCACTTAATGTAACACCCCCAATCTATACCCCCAAGCTATTAAAGCGATAAATAAAAATTCAAAATTTCATCAGAGTATACTTAAAACATTCATGGAATAGACCGAGGGGTCACATCAATTTGAAACCAAATACACATAACCCTGCCCATAAAGATATGCAACAATCAGGTAGCAATTAACAGAGGAACTTAGTTCCTACTACCCACAATTCAGATACAGAATAAAAGCGGAAAATCTGTACTGAAATCTCATATATATATATATATATATATATATATATATATCATGAAAAGTTTGTCTGCCAATACAATCATACATGTACAATCTCAAAAGAACATATACATATACACACAAATCACCAACGATCCCCCTAACTACCCGGTGTCACATATCAGAGCCGACCGACAAAAGAATGAAGACCTAAGCTTCACAAAAAGACCTCAGCAATCTAATCTGGAATGCCTCATAGAGTATTATAAAACAGCAGAAGGGTGAGAAACACAATCATAATATAGTTGCATATAATTATATATAACACCAAAAATACACATATATACTGTTCTCACCACAACTCATACCAGAATTCAAACACAAAACAACACAATGTATATTTCATATTCCCATCACCAAGGTATACTAACCATGCACAATACAAGTATCACCAACACATATACATATATCAATTTATCAATTTCATCCACAATTCCACACCTAAACCAACCATTAATGATTTATGCAAATGCAAGAGACCGACACAACGACTCTATGCATATGCACATGCGGTACCGACTTCCATCAATTCTCAACACCAGTTCACTAAGGAACTAATGGAACCATCGCTCGTTACTTAATGTAACTCCCCGTCGGGCATACGATGTTCCCCGTCGCTTTCGGTCCTCTTTGTATAAGGCTCACGACGTTTATGGATCGCTTTAGGTCTTCTTTGTATAAGGCTCACGATCCGAACGCTCACACCCCACACGGGCACACGATCGTCTATATTCATCGCTCACACCCCACACGGGCACACGACGTTATAGCGGATTCCCTCTGGAACCAAACCGTCGCTCACACCCCACACCGGCACACGACATTACAAGAATGCATATCATAATGCTTGGCACACAATGACTCACGACATTCAAATGCACACATATATGCAATCATCTCACACAAAATTAATCATGCTTTGAAATTCAAGCCCAAAACAATGCATTTATACCATACAACAGCACGCAAATCATAACATATCCATATCAACAGCACATTGCATGATACACACCAATTACACATAATTATAACAAAAAAAGTCGACAAAACGATACTATTCCAAATTCCCGACATAATTAAATCAGGTAACAATCTCAAAATTATTATAATAAGAAAGTACAGTTTAATAGCTACTCAACGATACCAAGAATGTTAAAAACGGATAAACGGAACACAAGTTACGAACTAAACAAGAAAAGACATCGTGAAAAAACCACATTTTGCAATTCTCCTGGCCATACGCGTATTGCCCTGAGCCATACGCGTATTGCCCTGCTCCCTTGCCCATTCCATACGCGTATTGCCCAAGGTCGTACGCGTATGGGAAGAGACCCATTTTCCCCAAAATTCCCATTAAAAGTCCAATACGCGTAGTGCCCTACATCGTACACGTATTGCCCTAAAGTCTTACGCGTACCATTACACAAATGGGCAGATGGCTGAGAAAATGAAGCTCCATATGCGTATTGCCCACATTTCCTCAATGCCATACGCGTATTGCCTTGACCAATACGCGTATTGCCTTGAGTGATACGCGTATGGGCAATGGAAAAACTAGAATTTTCTGCAGAATTTTGTTCTGCGTTTTCAAACCAAAATCACCTAATTTTCACCTATACACCAGAAAAATTACCAATACAATGCCTAACAACATGTATCTATCATGTATCAACAATAAGGAACACTAAAACATGATTTCAGACACAATTTAATCGAATTGTAACAATTTCCACATATTATAGTTTTTCACTCTATATACAATTTCAATCCAATATCAACCAAAAACATACATACATAATCATACACAAGTATATAATAATCAAGTTGCGCACCCTTACCCAATTTAATCGTGTTTGGAAAGTCGGTTGTTTCGATTTCTAGATTTCCCAAGTTTCTCTCTCTTTCTCCTTCCTTTCTCTTTTCTTCTCCTTTTCCTTCTTCTCTTTTTCTTTCTCTCTATTTTTCTCTCTTTCTATTTTCTATTTTCTTAACTTAAGAAAAATAAAGTGAAATGCCCAAAATACCCCTACACTCAAATATCTCGCAAACGTTCCCAAAACGCGATAAAATATCACAACATTGAAAAATAACATATTTCCAAATAAAAGTCAAAAATAAAATAATATAATAATAAAATAATCAAAACGACTCGATTAAATAAAAATACTAAAACTGGGGCGTTACAATTCTCAACCATTTCACAACACTTCACTCTCAATTCTCACATTCTCTCTGAATTTTTCTGCAACTTCTTCATCTTCATCTCAATTTTCTTCCCGAACCTCACCACAACTCTTCATCATTGAAGAATAATCCCTTTTCACATTAAAAGTGATTATTTCTTGAGCTTAACCTTCATCATCTTGCTATTATACTTGAGTTTCTGGAGTTCTATTATCTTTTGGATTCATCTCAAGTGTTTGCTTCAAGGTTCTACGGTTCGAATTCGTATTTCGGAGTTTCATCGTAATTTGCTCGGTTTCGATACGTTTCGGCTACGATTGAACATTCTTCTGGTTTTCTTTGGTTTATCTTCATCAAGATTACTTTGCAACAATCACCAAGCCAATTCTCCGGCTTGTAGGTTGGTAGATCTCACACATTTTACTGTTTCGAACGTTTTCGTATCATTCGCGATGTAATTTCGATGCTTTTTGTGTGTGAATTGATTATGCCATTGCTTGATCCATGATCTTGATGTGTTAATTGATTCTATCACAATTTATTTGTTGTTTTTAAGGTTGATTTTCATGCACAATTTCATACCCTAGCATGTGGTAATTTGAACAAGTGATTTGGATGCTTTAAGTGCTTTTTCAAAAGCTATTTTTGCCACTGTTACAGTGGTAACCGGTTACGCAATATAGGATAACCGGTTACTCTTCACAAATTTTGAACCAGCTCTGCTTTTTTAAACTGAGTAACCGGTTACTCAATATAGGATAACCGGTTACTCTACACAAATTTCACCAGATCTGCCTTTTTTCAAGCAAGTAATCAGTTACTCACTTTAGAGTAACCGATTACCATTGTAACAGAGTGCCATTTTTTGTGTTTTTCAAGCTTGTTTGCCATGCTCTCTCCTTCTAACTTCCATGATTTGATATGATTGATTTTTATGGATGTTTTAGGTGTTGTTTAACTTCAGCTTAAAGCATGATTGTGAATTTTCTGATGCTCGATCTTTCGATTTCGTAATTGTGCACATTTTAGCATTTGCATGAACATGATCATTTTTGCACTTTCTTTATTCACATGATACATGATTTGTGATGTATACTAAATGTCATTTGGTACTGTTTTGCACTTTCATTCATGTTTGAATTAGGTTTATTCTTCAAAGGATAAGCTTAATCTTGTACAATCAATAATGCACCTTTTACTTTAATGATTTTTCATTCATTTGAAAAATTGTTAGCATATTCCTCCCTTTGATTAATTAATTGAAACTTCGTTTCGATCATTTGATCTCCCCTATTCGCTTCTCTCTCTAGGATTCTTTAGAGATTGGGTCTCTTTATCCCCTGCTGAGTTGGAGTTTCGCACGACACTGGAGCATTGTACAATTTGGAGCTGTTATGATGTCCGTTTCAACTTCTGCATTACACCCTGTGTGTTAGAGAATGAATGAGAATGGAGAATTCCTACTCTCATTCTGACCACTTCAGGTAGGGGACGAATGACCCTGTGTCTGGCTCAGTCACCTCTATCTCCAGGCGGTAGTGTATCTCTTTCCCCAGTCGAGTCGATTCCTGGTCACTCTTACCTCTTTCAATCTCTCTTTTGATCGATCACCACCTTCTTGGTTAAGATCATTGTCTTGAACCAACACCTATCTATTGTAACGTTTACCTTTCTTGTGGTAAATCATTGCTTTTTGATTCCCCTGAGGGGTTTCAACCCTTTTCTTCGGTTAATCACAACCTTTGTGTAAAAAACCGAACCCCCAGGAGTTCGCAACCTTCTCTTGGTTCTTCTACCTTTGAATTGTTAATCACTGCCTATCAGTTAAAACACCAATTTGCATTTCTTTTCAGTTAACCACAGTCTGTCTGTTAAAACACTGAACCCTTTATGAGTTAATCACCTTCTCTGGGTTAATCACTCGTTTTTTCTTTTTGGTTAATCACAGTCTTTCTGTTCACACTGAATCCTCGGCGGTTAGCAACCTCTTTTGGTTCATTACCCCTTTTTGTTGGTCAAGTACCATTTTTTCAGTTAGTACCAACATCCCCAGTGGGTCACAACCTTTGCTTGGTTCCACACTCGTCCTTTGGGTCATAACCTTTGCTTGGTTCTACACCCGTTCTTTTGGTTGATCACAGTTTATCTGTTAAAACCTTTCTCTCCCCAGAGTTACAGTCTTTGCTTTTCTTGGTTAGTCACTGTTTATTAGTTAATATACTGAAATCCCTTCAGAGTTAAACACCTTCTCTTGTTCAGTACTATATCCTTTTGGTTCTTCACAGCCTGCATGTTGACACCAAATCCTTTATCCCCACCAGAGTCTTAATCTCTTTTTTTGGTTAACCACTGTTAGTCAGTTAACATACCGAACCCTTTATTTTGTTCCCTAGTAGGGTCGTTATCCTTCTGATCCCCAACACTCTCTTTGTTCTCTTACCTCCCCAGTGGAGTCGCTGTTATCCTTTTGTTCCTTTATCTTCTTGGTTTTGACACCACTTTCCATTCTTTTTTCCGTCTTAGTTCCCCGAACTATGGAAGCTCTGATTCTGCATTCTTTCGAATGTATAATACGTAGGCACAAGATTGCGATGATCTTGGCGAGCACCCTTCCACCTTCTTCCATTCCTCCTCTCTTGTCCCTAGTTCCATGAACTACGGCGCTCTGATTTCCTCATTGCACTATGAGGATACGTAGGCACGAGGGACCTAATCCTCCGCGAGCACTTTCTCATTCTCTTTCTTTCTTTCTCTATTTTTCTCTTTTCTCTTCTCTCCTCTTTCTTTTATCTAGAAGCCTTTAGGTAGATAACCCATCCAAGCCTAGAAGCAAGTGAAATGGTTCCCGTCGAGTACGGCGGATGCGTTAGGTGCTAGTACCTTCCTTTCGCATAATCGACCCCCGTTCATGTTTCTCTTCCCCTTGGGTTTTATCGATATTTTCCCTGTCCTTTGGGACTAAATAAAGTTCGGTGGTGACTATGTGTTATCTTTGAGTGTGCGATTCACTCAGGTATAAACCAGCCATCTTCAGTTGGCGACTCTGCTGGGGAGTCCTTCCGCTTGCAAGTTGGGGTCTCACCTAGTTTTGTTTGCTTTCTTGCTTGTTTGGGTGTTTATCTTTTGCGCTTACTTGCTTTATTGCTTTATTTAGCTTTATGTTTATTTACTACATTTCTTTACTGCTTTGAATATTCATATGCTGCATATTCTGGATATCCGCTATTTTCTGCTGTTGTTGGGATGGGTAGATATTATTGGAGAGAAAAGTCCTAACACCGGGCTTATCATACACATAGGCTAGAATGTCGATACTCGTGAGACTTGTGTTTTGCGCATTGGGTTACCACGAGAGCCACATCCCAGATCGTGATTCACTTGAGAATGCTTCCGTCCTGCGAGAATTCACTACGGCGGGGGGTTTTCACTCTGAGTCCTATGGTTTGGGCGACCATTCTAGGAACTACTTTGTTGTGTCTAGATCACACCTTTGAGGGGGATGGGTTTTCGCAGGAAACCAAGCCACTTCATACCTTTGTTCTCTCACACACATCAGATTATCCTGCACCGACACAGAATTATATGCGGATATCCAGATTGGTCAGATTTGATTGTTCAGACAGTGCTGGCTTCTTGATTCTTATGTTGCATATCATTTCATCATGTAAATTAATTTTTGCATGTGCATTTCCAGGTTATTCAAAGATTTATTCTTTGTTGACATTATCATAGAGATGAGTACTAGTTGCCGCGACATCTTTAGCTACAAGTTTGTGGAGCCTAAGCTGAGTTCTTTGAGAGGTTTAGCATCCCGTGTGGTTGAAGATAACAAAGGGGTATTCAAAGACAGTTATGGTAATCTGTTGGCCATCCTCAACACTGAAGTCAACATCACTGCCATTCATACACTGGTTCAGTTCTACGACCCGCCACTTAGGTGCTTCACATTTCAGGGTTATCAGCTAGCACCTATACTCGAGGAGTATGCTTATATCTTGGGGGTTGAGATCAAGAAGCAGGTTCCTTTCGTCTACACCAGCGGTTGTCCGAAGTTTCCTCTTATTGCTGTTGCTCTTTGTATTAGCAAGAAGGATGTGGAAACTAATCTCAAGACCAAAGGGAAAGGTATTCGAGGGTTTGCTTTGAAGTTTCTGGTTGACAAAGCCACTTCCTTTGCTGCGGATGGAAACTGGAAGGCTTTCAACGTCATTCTTGCTTTGCTGATATATGGGATTGTCTTGTTTCAGAATATGGAGGATTTCGTAGATCAGGCTGCCATCAGTATCTTCTTGTCCAAGAACCCTGTTCCGACACTTCTTGCTGATACCTATCATTCTATTCATTCGAGGAATGAAAAGAAGAAGGGAACCATTGTCTATTGTGCTCCTCTGTTGTACCGATGGTTCATGTCTCACCTTCCACAGAAGGGTCCCTTTGTTGAGAATAAGGGTAATCTCAAGTGGTCTCAACGAATCATGTCTCTAACTACTGATGACATCTCTTGGTATTCTCGAGTCTTCGACGATACTAAGATTATTCTTCATTGTGGGAAATTCTCCAATGTGCCTCCCTTGGGTACAAAGGGTGGAATTAACTATAATCTGAGACTTGCCTTCCGTCAGTTGGGATATCCTATGGTTTCCAAGCCAGATCCTGAGGTAGTGGTGGAAGAGTTTATCTTTCATGAAGGGGTTGATGACACGGGATTACTTAAGAGCTTTAGTGTCGCTTGGACTCAGATTCACTTTGAAGGAAGAGCCGATTTGGGTAAGAAGAATTGCAAGCCAAGGAAGCTTACACATTTTGGGTCAAAGAGCGCGTCAAAGAGATCTTGTTGCCATTTTCTTCTGAGCCTTCCATGAATGCCAAGCTTCCTGAACTTGCCATTGTTCCTCCATCTGAAGTCGACCAACTCAAGCTGACTATTGAGAAGTTAAAGAAGGAGAATGTTGATCTTCGTCTCAACCTTGTTAGAGTCACATCCAAGAAGGATAGCTTACAGATTGAGCTCCACCAGAAGCGTGAGCACATCATCAAAGAGGTGGAGGTTGAAATGAACAAGCGAAGAAAAGTGGGGGATGTCTTGAAAAGTACCTATGATGGACTTGCTTCAAAGAAGATACAACTCGCTGACACTCAATATCAAGCCTATAAGGATGAGTTGAGTTACAAAAACCAAATTGAAGAGCTTCGAGGGAAGTTATCAGAGCACAAGACAAAGTGGCAAAGTGAACAAGACTGTGCTAATAATTTGGCAAAGGACTTTTCTCAGTGTCAAGCCAAGCTCAACGAAGTCTTCCGTGAGATTCAGAAGCAGCAAGATTAAGCACATCAGAGCCAAGAGCAGATTAATCAGCTCAATGTAGAGAGTATTCATTGGGAACAACAAAGCTGTCATCTGCAAAACCTCCTGGATCAGAAAGAGGCCTTTCTTCAGGATATGCTTCAGGGACCTAACCATTCTTTGTTGCGCAACCTCATGAAGGATGCGAAGTATTGGAGTGAGAGGCACGACCGTCTAGCCCGATTTGTTGAGCATGCACTTGAGGACTTACCTAGGTTGTTGAGGGATGCATATGCTGATGTATTGCCGCACAAGACTCCTTAGGCTGTTGTCCACTTCTTGTCTGTTTGTAGGGTGGTCTTTGATAAGATCCATGTTGGTTTTATTGTAGCCCAAAAGGCAGATATTTGACTTGTACACAACTTGTACTTCTTTCCTTTATTGTTGAATGGATGAATGAAGTTTCTTTCCAGCTTTATCTCTTGCACCTTTACTTATATGTTTTATGATTATTGTCAACAAAGATAAGTTTAAGAATTCCTGGATTTTAAAACTTTATTTTTGCATGCATAGCATACATTCATTTGCACACATATGCACGTCCCTTCATCTAGAAAACCGTTGCTTATCCTTGTCTGTCTCCGCTTGTAGCAAGACGATGACTCGACATCGGTATTTCACTCGCTCAAGAAAATCCAGAATCATGGATAACTTCGAAGCTGAGAACGCTGCCTATAAGGAGACTCTAGCCCAATTTCAAGGTCGGATAGATCAGTTTCAGACGAACATGGATGTCATTATGGAACTCCTTCGTGCTCAGAAGGATGTTGTTGTTGCTGCTTCTGTTGTTGCAACTGTCACCGATGCAACTGTTGTCACTCCTGCTGTGACTATGTCTCATGTTGTTGTTGCTACTCTTGTTGTTGTTCCTTCTCCTGCTATTGTTGATGTGTCAATTGAACTTGCTATTCAGCCTGTTGTTTATCCGTCGAACTCTCAATTTGGTTTGAACAAAATGCCTGCTGCTTTTCCTTGGAGCATGCCTCCGAATTACATTCCTCAGATTGCAAATAATGGTGCCTTCGTACCATATCGGTCGTTTGTTGTGCCCATGCCTAATGGAAATGCTGCTGCATATCCGTGGGGTATGCCTACTCCGGTTCCACCTCCTGTGGTGAGTGATGATCATGAGAATCTCTAGGTCCAGACTCATCAGGCTCCTATGTTGACTGACATTGAAACTCCTGATAAAGAAGAGCATGTGTATAGGGGTCCTCTTATTCATGTTCCAATTTCATCTCAGGCTGCTCAAAGTGATGTTCAGAATGTTCATCCTGGAATGTTCTACCCTGGGGCATCCCTAGCTGCCGTGGTACCTCCTCTGAATTATCCGTTTGGTGTTCAGATGGGTCAGAATGCTGGTCATATGGTTAATCAGGGATTGGTATATCCTTCTCAGTTTTTTACTCCGCAAGTGCACGCTCCGGCCGCATCTCAGCTACCAAATCCTCAGATTCTTGTCATGCCTGCTAATCAAGAGAGACCTACTGGTTATAAGTTATTGAAAGACCATATTCGAGCTATTGAAGGATTTTCTGCTTTTGGCATGGAGGCCAAGGACTTATGTTTGGTTCCGAATGTTGTACTTCCGCAGAAATTCAAGATACCTGAGCTTCCAAAGTATAAAGGTTTTAGTTGCCCACGTAGTCACATCACTATGTACTGCAAGAAGATGGTGTCCTATATTGATAATTATGAATTGCTAGTTCATTGTTTTCAAGATAGCCTATCCGGTGCTTCATTGGATTGGTACATGGGCTTGGAACGCAGCAAGATCCGTACTTGGAGGGATTTGTCTGGAGCATTCTTGAAGCAATACAAATACAATCTTAATCTGGCGCCTACCAGATTGCAGTTGAAAAATCAATCTTAGCGCTCAGCTGAAACATTTAAAGAGTATGCACAAAGATGGCACGAGATGGCATCTCGTGTACGACCTGCTATCTCTAACAACGAGTTGGTTGACATCATTATGGGTACATTGCAGGAATCCTACTATAAGAAAATGGTGGGTAGTTGTTCATCAAACTTTGCTGACATCGTAACCATTGGTGAACGAATTAAGAACGGTTTGAAGACTGGAAAGATTCCTGGAGCTGCTTCCCAGCAGCCAACTACCAGAAAATCTCAAAACAGTCAATCAAAGAAAAAGGAAGGTGAAGCTAACACTGTGACAGCTCAAGTTTCTCCTTAGTATCATGCACCCATGGCTCCCATGCCATATTATCCATATCCGTACATTGCCGCTGCACAATATCAACAACCTCCGTATCAGTATCATCCGTAACACCGATTCAGAATGCTCAAAATCAACAACAACCGCAACGTCAATAACAGACTCAACAGAACAACAAAAATCAGCAGAATCAAAACCGACAAAATAACAACAATCAAGGAAATAGTAAGCGTCCGAATTTCGACAGAATCTCGGTACCATATAATGAATTGTTTCCTTACCTGGTTCACCAAGGGGCAATTCTTCCCAAAGAGATCGCACCTACAGTTCCTCCATTCAATTTAAAGCATAATCCAAACGCGTCTTGTGCCTATCACACTGGATAAATAGGACATGCGACAGAGGACTGTATTGTTTTCAAAACCAAGGTTCAAGAGCTCATTGATCGAAAGATTTTGACTTTTGCTGAGGAATGTCCTAACATTCAGCACAATCTATTGCCCAATCACAGTGGACCTGTTGTTAACATGATTGAGGATAATCCAAGGGCTGAATTGATCATGGATGTTGACGAGGTAAAGACTCCGATGACTGTGGTTATCAAGAGATTGAACAAACATGGGTTGTTGAAAGGGTTGCATGGTAAGTTCCAGATTTGCGATGATAATCCCAACCAGTGTCAAAGACTGAAGGGTTATGTCCAAAATTTGATGAACCGAGGTGAAGTTCAGTTTGCCAGATCTAAGCCTGTTGAAGAAGTCGCTACTATTGAGCCGTTCACCATCGTCTATAGGAAGGTTCCTGTTGAATCCCCTAAGCAAAAGAAAGTACAACCTATCATTGTTTGTCCGCCAAAACCGTTTCTGTATCATAATTCTAAGGAGGTACCTTGGAGGTATGGGTCTACTATGTTTTCTAGAGGTCAGGAGATTAGGGCTGCTGATTCTGAGATTGTGAATGTTACCACCGCTGGAGGTATGACTCGTAGTGGACGAGTGTTCACTCCGAAAGTCACTACAAAGCCTGTACAAGTCCCAACTGTTGTTCCTCCCAAGGAGAAGCATGTATCTGCAATCCCTGTTTTTCAACAAGGGGCATCTACTATAGTACCAATGCCAACTATTCCGTCTAAGGATGTTACAAAGAGCGAGGAGAAACTTGATGATCAAGAGTTCCTAAGGTTGATCAAGAAGAGTGACTTAAAAATTGTGGATCAGCTGGGGCAGACTCCCTCGAGGATCTCAATTTTGTCCTTACTCATGAGCTCACCCGCGCACAGATCAGCTTTGTTGAAAGTCTTGAACACTGCCCACATAATGCATGATATATCTGTTGTCGAGTTCGATGATGTAGTGGCCAACATAACAGCAAGCAGATACTTGGGCTTTAATGAATCAGAATTGCCTCCTGAAGGAGCTGCCCACAACAAAGCACTGCACATATCCGTAACCTACACAGACATCCTGCTATCTCACATTCTAGTGGACATCGGTTCTTCCCTCAATGTGATGCCTAAGGGCACATTGAGTCAATTATTGGTAGAAGGAAGCGAGATGAGGCCGAGCGTCTTAGTTGTCAGAGCCTTTGATGGTTCTAGAAGGCAGGTCATCGGAGAAGTGGATTTACCTATCAAGGTTGGACCGCATTTGTTCACCATTACTTTTCAAGTGATGGATATCAATCCCGCATACAGTTGCCTATTGGGTCGCCCATGGATTCATGCCGCAGGGCAGTCACATCCACTTTACATCAGAAATTGAAATTCATGTTTGACGATCAGCTAGTCATCGTCTGTGGTGAAGAGGATCTAATTGTAAGTGATATGTTATCTTTCCGATATGTCGAGACCGATGAGGGCGTAGCTGAGGTTCCATTGCAGTGTCTCGAGTTCGAAGATGTCAGCTCTGCTTCAATTAGTCAGAGTAGATCACCACAAATGACTTTGAAATCCGCCAAAAGTGCTAAAGAGACCATCGAGAAAGGTGCCTTGCCTGGCTGGGGGCATGTGATAGATGTGGTTGAAAAGCATAATCGATTTGGATTGGGTTACCGTCCTGGTCGACAATCTAGTTCACTTGGTCAGAAGCAATGCAACTTGATTAAGTTCAGTAGCGCGGGTTTTCAAAAGGGTGACATCGTGGTAGCTATTTATGATGCTGGTCCTAGCAACCAAACTTCAAGCTTTGTACGCAAGTGCCCGCCGGGTTTCCAGCTCAGCAATTGGACATCTACCGTGATTCATGTGGTTTTTCTAAATAACATGTAATGCATTTTTCTTTCTCATTCCCTCGTCCTCACCCAAGACGAGTGGATAGCTTGTAAAGGTCCTCACGCTTTTACAATATTATGTGATCAATAAATAAAAGTTTTTGCATTCAAAATCATGCTCTATTTTCTTTCTTTATTTTACTTTTTCACAAACAAATGGCAAAAGTTTCTTTTATTTTTCACTTTTCAAAATAGCTCATTCTAAACATATTCATAAACAGGAAGAAAAAATAAATGCGTTGATAACAACATGGCAAACACCCATTTTAATTATGGGATTCCAATTAACCAAGACGAAGAAGATGGTGAGGAAGATTGTGAATTACCGGCTGAACTAGCAAGGCTCCTTGAGCACGAGCATAAAGAGATTCAGCCACACAAAGAGCCAGTGGAAGTTGTAAATCTTGGTACTGATGAAGTCAGAAGATAAGTCAAGGTTGGCGCGTCCCTCGCAAAGCATGTACACTCCGAGTTAGTCGAGTTATTGAAAGAGTATGTTGATATCTTTGCCTGGTCCTGTCAAGATATGTCTGGGTTGGATACCAATAGCGTTGAACATCACTTGCTACTCAAGCCCAGATGTCCTCCTGTCAAGCAGAAACTCAGGAAGACTAGACCCGACATGGCACTTAAAATCAAAGAAGAGGTAAAGAAACAGCTTGACGCTTGGTACTTAGCCACTTCTGAATATCCTGAATGGATCGCCAACATCATCCCAGTTCCAAAGAAAGACGGGAAGGTCGGGATGTGTGTGGATTATAGAGATCTCAATAAGGCAAGTCCAAAAGATGATTTTCCTTTGCCTCATATTGATGTCTTGGTTGATAACACAACGTAGTTCTCTGTCTTTTCCTTCATGGATGGTTTCTCAGGATATAATCAGATCAAAATTTCCCCAGCTGATATGGAGAAGACTACTTTCATCACGCCGTAGGGTACATATTATTACAAAGTCATGCCATTCGGTTTGAAGAATGCAGGGGAAGCATACCAACGTTCCATGACAACCCTCTTTCATGATATGATTCATAGAGAGATTGAGGTTTACGTGGACGATATGATTGCCAAGTCCAAAACTGAGGATGATCACCTGGTCCATATGAAGAAACAGTTTGACAGACTCCAGAAGTTTAGACTGCAGTTGAATCCTGCAAAGTGTACCTTCAGAGTTCGTTCTGGTAAACTGTTGGGCTTTATTGTGAGTCAGAAGGGCATTGAAGTTGATCCTAACAAGGTTCGGGCAATGTAGAATATGCCGCCTCTCAAAACAAAAAAAGAAGTCTGTGGCTTTCTAGGCAGACTTAATTACATTTCAAGATTCATTTCTCACTTGACGGCTACTTATGAACCGATGTTCAAATTACTAAGAAAAAATCAATCGGTCGAATGGAACAATGATTGTCAAGAGGCATTTGACTAAATAAAACAATACTTGCAAGAACCACCGATCTTAGTACCGCCGGTTACTGGTAGGCCTTTAATCGTGTATCTCACTGTTCTCGATGAATCAATGGGATGTGTATTAGGTCAACATGACGACACTGGGAGAAAAGAACATGCAATTTACTATCTGAGCAAGAAGTTCACTAATTGTGAGACCAGATACTCACTTTTGGAGAAAACTCGTTGTGCTCTGGTCTGGGCTACTTGACGCCTAAGACAATACATGATTTGCCATACTACTTTGCTGATATCCAAAATGGATCAGATAAAGTACATATTTGAAAATCCTGATGTCTCTGGAAGAATTTCTTGGTGGTAAATGTTGTTAATTGAGTATGATATCCAACATGTTACCCAGAAAGCAATAAAAGGGAGCGTCTTGTCTGACTACCTTGCTCATCAACCTGTAGAGGGTTATCAACAAATGAAGTTTGACTTTCCCAATGAGGATGTTCTGTTCATCGGAGATTACGTGACTCCAAACCCTGACATAGGACCCGAACCAGGGGCGTGATGGACGCTCGTGTTCGATGGTGCCTCTAATGCTAAAGGTCATGGAACAGGTTTTCACCTTCCCTTCACTCCCAGATTATGCTTTGCATGCACCAATAATATGGCTGAATACGAAGCATGTATCTACAGTATTGAGAGGCAATTGACATGAGAATCAAGATTCTTGAGGTCTATGGAGATTCTGCTTTGGTTATTGGCCAAGTCAGAGGGAACTTTGTGACTCGGGATTCCAAGCTGGTTCCGTACCAAAAGCACATCGCGAAATTGATTCCCTAATTTGATGAGATCTCTTTTCATCATATTCCCAGAGAGGAAAATCAATTAGCTAATGCACTTGCCACTTTATCATCCATGTTCAAAGTCAAGTGGAAAAATGAAGCTCCTTCTATCCGCATTGATCATTTGAACGAACCAACGCATTGTTTAGCAATCGAGGATGAGTCTGACGACAAACCTTGGTTCTACAACATCAAGAGATATCTGGAAAAATAGGAATATCCTGAGGGTATTACTATCACTGACAAGAAAGCTCTTAGACGGCTTTGCTCCAAATTCTTCTTAAGTGGTGGTGTACTATACAAGAGGAATTATGATTCTGTGTTGCTCAGATGCGTGGATAGACACGAAGCCAACACGATCATAAGGTCCATACATGAGGGTTGCGAGGGTGTACATGCTAAAGGTCCTGCTATGACCAAGAAGATCCTTCGAGCTTGTTATTATTGGATAACAATGAAGGTAGATTGTTACAACTTTGCCAAAAGATGTCACAAGTGCCAAATCTACGGAGACAAGATCCATGTGCCTCCAACTCTATGTGGGGTATTGATATGATTGTAATGATTGAACCGAAGGCTTCCAACGGTCATCGATTCATTCTAGTTGCTATCGACTACTTCACCAAGTGGGTTGAAGCCGCTTCTTACGCAAATGTTACACGACAAGTGGTTGCCAGATTTATCAAGAAAGAGATGATTTATCGCTATGGCATTCCTAGCTGTCATACCCTAAATTTTGACCACTAAGATTTCCCATGATTGTGCAAATCATCATCACAATATGGATGGACCATCATACCTCATTAATCTCCCCAAAGATGGGTGAGCATCCACTACAATCAAACTTTGGGTTTCAAGCCCTCTCAGAGCTCTTAGACAAAGGATCAATCAAGGAATGACATGATCTTAATCTTGTCTAAGCCTCTCAAATATCCTCAATGGATCAAGAGGACTCCTACCTCAAGAATCAAGCACAAAGTTGCAACATTCCAAGTGGATTAAACCCCAAGATCGCCAGTGTCACCAAATTAGGGTTTTGGTCGACTGGGGCATCCAGATGGAAATTTTCCTCTGGGCATGAACCAAGCTTCAAAGCATAACCTAAGATGCTCCAGGGGACATCATGAACCCAATCATCAAGTCAATTTTGCCTCAAGGGATGCATTTATAAAAAATCAGGAATTAGGGTTTCTTGACCTAATTCACCCCTAAATTGACTTTTGGGACAAAACATGAGCCAAGACCTCAAGAGAGGATTTGAGGGTCTCTAACACACTACATTGATCCATTTGCAACAATGGATTGATCCAAGAAGCTTGATTCACAAGTTTCAAGTTCATCAGAACCACAGTTAGGGTTTCGTGGGAAAAGTCAACTGTTCCTTTTAATTTTGACCCAGGCATGCTCCCAAACCTTGGGACATGATTTCAATACAACCTATAACACCCATGGAACATATACATCAAGTTTGATTTAGATCAAGGACTCGATTTCATAGAGGATCGCACAGTTTGGAGTTCATCTGACAAAAAGTCAACTGTGCACAAAAGTCAACTTTGACTTTTTGAGATTTTTCACATTTATGGTTCCCAACCCTAAAATGATGTTAATGTGTGATTGGGATCATCATTCATCAAGAAAAATCAAGAAAAGTGGGATAACTTGTAAAAGGGGTAACCATAAAAAACTTAGAAATTTTCTAAGTTATGGAACAAAGTGGCTTGGGTCAACTTCCAAGGATCATTACTTGTGATCCAAGCAACCATTTTGGCTAATCCAAAGATGGATTTATAGCTCTTATGTCATACTTTAAAAGTGTCAACTACACATCATTCCAATTCATCATTGATTTTGAGTTATGGGTGGATCAAAATGGCTGAAAACATGAAATGCCACTTTTTCCAACATTTAGTGAAATTTTCACTGAGTCAGAATCTGTCTTGTTTTTTTCCAAAAGTAGGGGGATTTTTCATTTGGATCCAAAAAGTATCAAGACAAACTATGATCACACATGTGTTGTATCATATAAGAGCTTTCCAAAATGGCCAAGAAGTCCATCAAACTCAACTTTAGCTAAGAGTTATGACAGTGGCAACATGCCTTGCTGCAACTGTCATAACAAGGTAGATTTGTGCATTTTGCTCGATTTAGGAAATTTGTGCAAATGACAAACATGTTTATCCATCTGAACACCTCAGGGGGACACCAAGGAGGGACAAACACTGATCCATCAGCCTCCCAAGTCCATGGAACCAAAAGTAGCATGCCAAACCTAGAACTGCCTAAAAGAAGGACATGACTCCAATTTTGGTTTGGAGCATTTAATGGATGCACCAAGCTGGCATGGACTGAGCCCCTTCCAAGAACTAGGGAACCAGCAGCTTGTGCCCTAACCTCTAGTCAATGGCTAGAGGAGACTTGGATTCCTATTGATCAACATTTGCCAAACTTCTGCAGCAGTTGCCATTCACTATTGCTTGCAAAACAAACTTGCTCTACTATAAATAAATCTCATTTATGCTCATTTATGCTCAGTTTGAGTACACCAAAGCCATCTCATATTAAATCATTACAATTCATCACCCCTAACCTCAAATTCACAGATTTTCCCCAAAAACCCCAATCACCCATCAATATTTAATCCCTATATCAAACATATTGAAAAGTGATACTCCCCATACCTTAGAATATCGATTCCATCGACTTCTCTTGAAATTTCGTCGGAATTCTTCTATGCCCTAGCCTCCTTCTCACTTGTTCTTCAGAGCACTTTTGCCTCTTCCTCAAAATAATACGAATAATGAATCCCTTTCACTATTCTCCCTTAAAATACCCCGAAATGCGCTCTTCCAATTATACCCTTACTTATCCTTCTCTAATGACCAACATACCCTCAATACTCCTACTTCTATTATTTTAAAAACAAATAATAATTCGAATAATATTATATGATTATTCTCACTATTAATGTTATTAAAATAATTTCCACCAAAAATGTCCATGTAATCCAACAACATGCCGTCAAATTGCCTTATATTCACTAATAATTAATAAATAAAAATATGAATTTGGGGCGTTACAACTCTCCCCCACTTAAGGAATTTTCGTCCTAAAAAATTTACCTGAAGCAAAAAGAGTCGGATACGACTCTCTCATCTGATCTTCACGTTCCCACGTCCAACTTTCACCAGCTGGTCCTCCCCACAGAACTTTCGCCAAAGCAATCTCTTTTCCTCGTAGTTGCTTCATTTCTCGTCCATCAACACGCACCGGTAAAGCTTCCACGGTCAGATTATCCCTTACTTGTACATCATCCATCTGAATCACATGCGACGGATCCAGAATGTACTTCCTCAATTGAGACACATGGAACGCGTAATGCAAATTCGCAAGTGACGGCGGTAAAGCAACTCGGTAGGCTACCTCTCTTATCCTCTGCGATATCTGATACGGACCAACAAAACATGGAGTGAGCTTCCTAGACTTTAAAGCTCGACCCACACCAGTCATTGGCGTCACTCTCAGAAACACGTGATCTCCCTCTTGGAATTCAAGTGCTTTCCTTTTCTTATCATGGTAGCTCTTTTGACGACTCTGCAAAGCATTCATCTTCTCTTGGATCTTCCTAATCTTCTCAGTCATCTCTTGCACAATTTCAGGTCCGAGTACAGCACTCTCGCCTGATTCATACCAACACAACGGAGTTATACACCTCCTCCCATACAAAGCTTCATAAGGCGCCATTCCAATACTAGCATGAAAACTATTATTGTACGTGAACTCAATCAACGGTAAATGGATATCCCACTATCCTCCATGATCCAGCACACAAGCCCTCAGCAAATACTCTAAAGATTGGATAGTTCTTTCCGTCTGACCATCCGTCTGCGGATGATAGGCAGAACTCATCCTCAACATAGTACCCAAAGCATCTTGCAAACTCTTCCAAAACCTCGATGTAAACCGCGGATATCTATCCGACACAATAATCGATTGTACCCCATGTAACTTCACAATCTCATCAATGTACAACTCTGCTAGTTTCTGCATGGAATGATTAATCTTCATCGGTAAGAAATGAGCCGACTTAGTTAATCTATCCACGATCACCCAAATTGAATCATTGCCCTTAGTAGTCTTCAGGAACCCCACCACAAAATCCATGGAAATACTATCCCATTTCCATTCTGGAATCCTCAACGGCTGCATCATACCTAAAGGCTTCTAATGCTCAACCTTCGACTTCTGACAAGTCAAACACGCATAAACAAACTCCGCAATATCCTTCTTTATACCCAACCACCAAAACAACTTCTTCAGGTCCTGATACATCTTTGTAGCACCAGGATGGATACTCAGTCTACTCTGATGTCCCTCTTCTAAAATACTCTTCTTGATTCCTGGAACATCTGGTACACATACTCGGTCTCGAAACCTCATCACACCATCTTCACCAATCCTGAAGTCACCTTCGTTACCTTGGTTAATCAAAGTCAATTGGTCAACCAATCTTAAATCGGATTCTTGTCCCACTCTGATTTCTTCCAGGATGCCACTAGTCAACTTCAACATTCCTAACTTCATACTGTCAAGAGTCGCTTCCCAAACTAAACTCAAATCTATGAATTGCTCGATTAACTCTAACTCTTTCACCATAAGAATCGACATATGCAATGACTTTCTGCTCAACGCATCGGCCACTACATTTGCTTTGTCTGGATGATAACTCAAATCAAAATCGAAATCTTTCAACAGCTCTAACCACCTTCTCTGCCTCATGTTTAATTCTTTCTGATCAAATAAGTACTTCAAACTCTTATGATCAGTGAATACCTCAAATGTAGAGCCAAACAGGTAATGTCTCCAAATCATCAACACAAACACCACAGTGGCTAATTCCAAGTCATGTGTAGGATAATTCCTCTCATGAACTTGCAATTGTCTTGAAGCATAGGCAACAACTTGTCCATTCTGCATCAATACTCCACCAAGATCCATCTTCGACACATCACAATACACCACAAAAGATTCCCTCGGGTTAGGCAAAATCAACACTGGAGCGGTAGTCAATCTCTTCTTTAATTCTACAAAACTCTCTTCACAAGCTACATCCCACACAAAAGCTTGACCCTTTCGAGTCAACTGAGTCAAAGGTAACACCAGCTTAGAAAAGCCTTCGATAAACTTGCGGTAATAACCGGCTAACCCCAGAAAACTTCGTATCTCAGTAGCAGACTTCGGAGTCTCCCACTGCAATACAACATCAATCTTAGAAGGATCAACAGCAACACCACCACTCGAAATTACATGGCCAAGAAAGTTTACTTCCTTCAACCAGAATTCACACATTGACAACTTTGCATACAACTTTTTCTCCTTCAGTACTTGCAACACGGTTCTCAAATGCTCGACATCTTCTTCTTCAGATCTAGAATATATCAAGATATCGTCGATAAACACCACCACAAACTTATCCAAATACTCATGAAAAATCCGATTCATGTACTCTATAAACACACCGGGTGCATTAGATACACCAAACAACATCACTGTATATTCATAGTGTCCATACCTTGTCCTGAAATCCATTTTCGGAATATCATCAGGCTTAACTCGAATCTGATGATAACCCGACCTCAAATCAATATTGCTGAACACACAAGCACCTACTAGTTGATCAATCAAGTCATCAATTCTCGGCAGCGGATACTTATTCTTGATAGTCACTTTATTCAGCTGCCGATAATCAACACACATTCTCTTACTTCCATCTTTCTTCTTCACTAACAACACAGGAGCACCCCACGGAGAAACACTTGGTCGAACAAACCTCTTCTCAAGTAGCTCTTCCAACTGTTTCTTATATTCACTTAGCTCAGAAGCTGAAATCCGATAAGGAGCCATCGACACTGGACTCGTACCTGGTATTAAGTCCACCGCAAACTCCACCTCACGTTCTGGAGGCAAATCACTGATGTCATCTGGAAACACACATGGGAATTCACAGACAACCGGCAACTCCACACTCGGAGCTTTATGATCAATTTGCAATGAAGCAAACATTGCAAACACTAAAGCTTCATCTTCCATCAGTTCGTCCCCTTGCTTAGCAAACAAGAACATCAAATCCCCACTATCATCAATCTCAGGAAACTCTACAGTCTTGTTATAACAATTGATATGAACATGGTTGAACTCCAACCAGTTCATTCCAAAGATCACGTCAATTTGGTGCAAGGGTAGGCACACCAAATCCATCACAAAGTTCTTCTCAAAAATCATCACAAGACATCTCAAACACACAAAGGTAGTAGTAACAGAACCATTAGCTGGAGTTTCTATTACCATATTCCCATTCATATCAGATAACTTCAAACCTAATATATTAGCACATTCAAGCGAGATAAAAGAATGAGTAGTACCAGTATCAATAATAGCAACCAACTCGATATTATTAATAAAACAAGTACCTCTAATTAGGTTGTCCTTCTCCGGAACTTCTGCACCACTCAGAGCAAACACTCAGCCACTGGTCTGGGCAGCAGTAGCAGTCTTCTTCAGCTTTTGACATTGAGTACTGATATGGCCTTTCTCACCACAATTGAAACAAGTCAGACCCTCATCCTTGCATTCAGTAGCTCTATGTCCCTTCTTACCACATTGATAGCATCTCACCACATTATTGGTGCACGCGTCAGCACGGTGACCTTGTCCACCACACTTATGGCACTTAACAGGAGCGGAGGCTGCTCCCCCACTTGTCTTCTTCCCATCCGAAGCCTTCTGCTTCTCCTTGTCAGCTGAAGTCGTATAAGGCTTACCCCTATACTGCCCTTTCTTCTCGCTTAACTACTTGTAGTGAGCAGATCGAGCTCGGCTGTCTTCATCATAAATTCTGCTCTTGTCAACTAACTCAGCATACCTGCGGATCTGCTGATACCCAATGCCCTGCTTAATCTCTGGTCTCAGCCCATTCTCGAACTTGAGACACTTGGACTCCTCAGCATCAGTACGATTGTATTGCGGACAAAACTTCACCAACTTCTCAAATTTCGAGGCATTCTTTGCCACAGTCATATCTCCTTGTTTCAGCTCAACGAATTCCACTTCTCTTTTGCCACGAGCATCCTTTGGAAAATACTTGCCCAGAAACTCTTCCTTAAACACGGCCCAAGCTATCACAGTACCAACATCTGTGAGTCTCTGACAGGTGTTATCCCACCAGTCCTCAGCTTCCTCTTCTAGCATATGCATTCCGAACTGAACCTGTTGCTCATCACAACACCCCATTACCCGAAAAAGCTTCTCGATTGCCTTCAGCCACTTGTGTGCACTTGCTGGATCATGCGTACCCACAAAAGTCGGTGGATTGTTCCTTTGAAACTTTCCCAAAGCACGAAACTCGTCCGGAGCTCCACCTTTTGGGTTCAACTGCGCCACCACATTAGCAACCGATTCCAACGCATCAGCAATTGCACGATCATTTCTTCCAGCCATCTGCACACCACCAAAAAGGTTAGAAGAACTAAAACATCGACAGTGTACACACACTCGTCGACTGACAGGGACAGACATCAAGTAAAAATCTAGCCGGACATACCGACCTGCTCTGATACCACTAATGTAACACCCTTCTAACCCCACAGATATTTTTCATACAAAAGGGAATTAAATCACTTAAAATCACCACTCAAGGAAGTCACACTTCACAAAAATTCATACAAATCATTTTCCTGCTCCGTAACACGGGTTACAACATATCATGATAACAACTCATTTGGATCAACACTTCAAATTTAAAAAAAGACATCGCAGCGGAATCATCACTTTTAAAAGAATCTCCTTTTTTTAAAATAACTCATGATAATATCGTTTCATCCAAAAATCGAAATTTAAAACAACTCAACATCTTCAAAAATCCTCATAGATGTGTTAATTAAAAGAACATAACAAATCAAACGAAAAATGTTCCCAACCCCGATGTTACATAATCAGAGCAAGACACACCCTCTACTCTACTGAAAAGGGGAACTACTCCAAGCTAACTCTTCACGCACCGCGAGCTATTCTTTGTTATCTGCACGTTACCCATGTAGAGGTAACATTCAAACAGGTAGGGTGAGCAATCACAATTCAATATAAATCATATAAAGAAAAGATATTAATAAGTCATCATTTGTCACAAACAAATATCATAGCAACTCACCCAAAACATCATATAAATCATCAAGTCGTCAACATCACAAAAATGCAATCTTGTAATGCCACCAAGAATGTAATGCAACTTCCTAACATGCATGTGGTACCAAATCGTCATAGTAATGGACACTAGGCCATCAACCCTCCACTAGGGAGCACGTCACAAATACTCCAATCCGCACGATGCGATTGAAGCCACCACTGGACCGAAGTCCTATCATCTTCACTGGACCGAAGTCCTAAAATGCTATGAATGCACAATGCACAACATCATAATCATCAATAGTCAACAAGGTCATTACGTGCATCATCATTCACCAAAACATCATACTAATCATGTCATCATCAATTTAACATCATCAAACATCATGTAGATCATCATATTATAATCAGCAAATAATCATCGTATAACACATCAATAAGTGGCAACAAGTTACGGAAACATCATAGCCTTAATACCACATGAAACGAATAATTTCTCAGAATTTTCAGGAATTAAAAATGATGTTTTCAACTTCCAGGTCGCGCAAATCGGCCAACCCACCGCGCTAAGCGCGCTACTCACTGCCTTGAGAAGGCGAAAATCTTCCAGACCGCGCTAAGCAGGCTCTGCTAATTCTGCAGAAAAACCCTGCGATAACAACACTTTCCTCCTACGATCCCTATATCTATCACACATACATCTATCACACATTAATCACAGATTATGTCATCAAAACCTATATCTATCACACATACATCAAATACGTTAATCATCTCATATTAAATCATTACAATTCATCACCCCTAACCTCAAATTCACAGATTTACCCCAAAAACCCCAATCACCCATCAATATCTAATCCCTATATCAAACATATTGAAAAGCGATACTCCCCATACCTTAGAATATCGATTCCCTCGACTTCTCTTGAAATTTCGCCGGAATTCTTCTATGCCCTAGCCTCTTTCTCACTTGTTCTTCAGAGCACTTTTGCCTCTTCCTCAAAATAATACGAATAATGAATCCCTTTCACTATTCTCCCTTAAAATACCCCTAAATGTGCTCTTCCAATTATACTCTCACTTATTCTTCTCTAATGACCAACATACCCTCAATACTCCTACTTCTATTGTTTTAAAAACAAATAATAATTCGAATAATATTATATGATTATACTCACTATTAATATTATTAAAATAATTTCCACCAAAAATGTCCATGTAATCCAACAACATGCCGTCAAATTGCCTTATATTCACTAATAATTAATAAATAAATAAAATATGAATTTGGGGCGTTACACACTGCTCAGTCCAGCTGTCAAAGAAAGTTTGATAAAGCTTCACAAAGAGTTTCCCGATGTATTTGCTTGGTCCTATCAGGACATGCCAGGGTTGGATACCAACATCGTGGAACATCATCTACCGTTAAGATCAGAATGTCAGCCAGTAAAACAAAGGTTGAGACGGACTCATCCAGACATGGCCATCAAAATCAAAGAGGAAGTCCAGAAACAGATTGACGCAGGTTTCCTCGCCACATCAGAATATCCTCAATGGTTAGCAAACATAGTACCAGTTCCGAAAAAGGGCGGAAAGGTCAGAATGTGTGTAGATTACAGAGATCTAAACAAGGCTAGTCCAAAGGATGACTTTCCTTTACCACACATTAACATGCTGGTAGACAACACAGCAAAGTTCAAAGTCTTCTCCTTCATGGACGGATTCTCGGGCTATTATCAGATAAAAATGGCGCCGAAAGATATGGAGAAAACTTCGTTCATCACCCCATGGGGTACTTTTTATTACAAGGTAATGTCGTTCGGGTTGAAGAACGTCGGGACAACCTATCAACGGGCCATGACTACTCTGTTTCATGACATGATACATAAGGAAATCGAGGTATATGTCGATGACATGATTGCCAAATCTAGAACAGAGGAGGAGCATGTGACCCACCTGTCAAAGCTATTCGAACAGTTGAGAAAGTACAAACTTTGCTTGAGTCCCAACAAATGCACATTCGGTGTCCGTTCAGGGAAACTTTTAGGGTTCATCGTCAGCCAGAAAGGAATTGAGGTTGATCCTGACAAGGTCAAGGCTATTCAAGAAATGCCTTCTCTGCGGACTAAAAAACAAGTCAGGGGATTCTTGGGGAGTTTGAATTACATTTCCAGATTTATATTCCTCATGACCGCGACATGCGTGCTAATCTTCAAGTTTCTTAAAAAGAATCAGGACTGCGTTTGGACAGATGACTGCTAAAACGCCTTCGATAGTATCAAGGAATATCTGTTTAACCCACCGATTCTATCACCTCCTGTGGAAGGAAGACCACTGATCATCTACTTAACAGTCTTGGAAGACTCGATGGGTTGTGTACTTGGCCAACAGTACGAAACAAAAAGGAAAGAGTATGCCATTTACTATTTGAGTAAGAAATTTACCGACTGCGAGACTCGGTACACTATGCTTGAGAAAACTTGCTGTGCTCTGGCTTAGGCAGCCAAACGTCTTCGCCAGTACATAATTCGTCACACTACTTGGTTAATCTCCGAAACGGATCCAATCAAGTACGTCTTTGAAAAACCTGATCTCACGGGAAGGATTGCCTGTTGGCAGATGTTATTATCAGAATACGACATCGAGTACCATGCTCAGAAAGCAGTCAAAGGAAGTATTTTAACCGATCATATGGCTCATTAACCGATTGACGATTAGGAATCGGTCGGATTTGACTTCCCAGACGAGGATGTCATGTATCTAAAAATGAAAGACTGTGATGAACCGCTACCCAGTGAAGGGCCAGAACCAGGTTCCCAATGGGGACTAATCTTTGACGGAGCTATCAATCATTATGGAAACGGAATTGGGGCAATCATCATAACACCTCAGGGTACCCATATTCCTTTCACCGCTAGACTTACGTTCAAGTGCACAAACAACGAGGCCGAATAAAAAGCTTGTATCATTGGTCTCGAAGAAGCGATCGACTTAAGGATCAAGAACTTGGACGTATACGGCGACTCAGCCCAAGTTATCAATCAGATTAAATGAGATTCGAACACATACCAATCAGGATTGATTCCTTACAAAGATTACGCGAGAAAGTTGTTACCCTTCTTTAACAGAATCGAGTTTCACCATATCCCTCGTGAAGAGAATGACATGCTGATGCATTAGCCACTCTCTCTTCCATGATTAGTGCAGGTCAATGGAATGCATACCTAAGATTGACATAATGTACCTAGAATGGCCCACTTACATCTTCACGATTGAAGTAGTCATAGAAGGCAAACCTTGATATCACGATATCAAATACTTCCTTCAGAAACTGGAGTACCCTCCTGGGGCATCCAGAAAATACAGAAAGACCCTCAGAAGGTTGGCAGGCAACTTCTTCTTGAGCGGTGATACACTTTATAAGAAAAACTTCGACATGGTCTTGCTCCGATGCGTAGACAGACCAGAAGCAAACATGCTGATAAAATAAATTCATGAAGGATCCTTTGGCACTTATGCCAACGGACACACAATGGCCAAAAAAATTCTGAGAGCAGGGTACTACTGGTTAACCATGGAATCCGACTGCTACAAGTACATGAGGAAGTGTCACAAGTGTCAGATATACTCAGACAAAATCCATGTACCGCCAACGCATCTCAAAGTTCTTTCTTCCCCGTGGCCTTTTTCCATATGGGGAATCGACATGATTGGCATGATCGAACCCAAAGCTTCGAACAAACATCGGTTTATCCTGGTATCCATTGATTACTTCACCAAGTGGGTCGAAGCAGCATCGTACGCCAATGTAACCTGACAAGTGGTGGTCTGATTCATCAAAAACAGTATCATTTGTCGTTATGGTGTTCCAAGCCAGATCATTACCGATAATGGATCCAACTTGAACAACAAGATGATGAAAGAGTTGTGCGCTGAATTCAAGATTGAACACCATAACTCATCTCCCTACCAACCTAAGATGAACGTAGCGATAGAAGCGGCTAACAAGAACATTAAGAAGATTGTTCAGAAGATGGTTGTAACCAACAAAGATTGGCATGAGATGCTACCCTTTGCTCTTCACGGTTATCGCACATCTGTCCGCACTTCAACAGGGGCAACCCCTTTCTCTCTAGTATATGGCATGGAAGCAGTGCTCCCCATAGAAGTAGAGATCCCATCAATCCGGATATTGATGGAAGCTAAGCTAACAGAAGCTGAATGGTGTCAAAGTCGACACGATGAACTGAATCTGATTGAAGAAAAATGAATAACAGCACTATGCCATGGTCAGTTGTATCAATAGAGAATGAAGAAGGCGTTTGACAAAAAGGTCCGACCTCGCGTCTTCAGGAAAGGAGACCTCGTGCTCAAAAAGATACAATCATTCCTCATTAATTCTCGGGGCAAATGGACTCCGAATTATGACGACCCTTATGTGGTCAAGAAAGCTTTCTCAGGCGGCGCCTTGAGACTCACAACCATGGATGGAGAGGAGTTTTCCTACCTTACAAATGTTGATGTAGTCAAGAAATACTCCGCCTAAACTAAAAAAACAAAAAGTCTCGGTGGATTAAAAACCCGAAAGGGCGGTCCAGGCAAAAATTAGAGACACAATCAAAAACCATCCCGGTGGATTGGAAATCATCACAATACAATCCAGGAAAAAGTTAGGGATAATGGCAAGTAACTATGTTCAACAGGGGCAAATCCCCCAGCAGCAGGCATGCCATCCATCAGGAAAACTTCAGTCAAGGTCATCTTCGACGGAAGCTCAAGATGTCCAGAATTCAAAGTTGGTAGAAGGATAACGGTCATTATATTTCAATGTAGCCCTTTTCCCTTAAATTATCATTTTCTAAACTTTGTAAATACTCCATGGTATCACACGTTTGGCTGATTTCCATCATATCAATAAAATTTGAGCCCTGGTGCTTTGTTTATAATTCTCATTTATTTTAGCTTTATAGAACGACATTTTAACATGATCAACGATTCTTGAAATAAAACAAAAATGAATTTACTTGTTAAAACTTTTTCTGCTTTTAAAGTAAAGATTCTAATTCTTTTGACTGTTGAACATCGAAAGAACATCGATCGCTTCTCCAGAAGTAATCGAGCTTCAAAGTGCAGAATCAAAGTACTCTTTCTTAGCCAGTACACCTGAATGAAGAATCAATTGTGTCAGAGACAATGCTTCATCTGAAACCCCCGGCAAAGTTCTTACCTCCTAAACCCGACCAACGGTTGTTCCCCCCACGGGGACTATCTCTCCTAAGCAAGGCAGAATTGCTATCGTGAACCAGTGATACTTTTCATCTCCCACTGTGGCCGAGTATCCCGTCATGTTCATCCATTAGTCTGTATGTCACGTCGGTTTTGTCAGCATATACATATATATATCATGCATTATTGATTTACATTCATATTCATATTGCATCACTATCACTCCAGTCGGTCTTATCCCCTAGTGATAAAAATCCTCTCAATCGAGTTATCAGTTCTGTCCTCGTCAGGAAGTGAATCATCTAAGCAATCTCCCTTCCAATTTATTTCTGGATCCCTTGACCACTTTGATAACATGAACCTCTAAAAGGCAAGAAGGCATTCGACAAATATCACTCTTCGCCATTGAAGATGATATCTTCGCTTTCCCAGATTAAGGAAAATCCCCAGAGAAAGCCTCTTAATTAAAGCTTCGGCAATACAGCAGTTTTTCTCCGAAAAATCCGCTGACGAAAAGGTCATCAGCACCTCAAAATTGGATCACATCATATGGCATTTCTCCGAGAAGATCCCGAGAAAACTATGGTGTAATACCCCAAGAGAAAGTAGTCTCTCAAGAAACTCATTTTCCCCAGTAGAGTCGACGAATGGCATCTCCAACGGAGAAGTTTGTGTACCTCTATAGCTCAGACAGATGGGTTCCCCAGCAAGTCTGACATCAAAAGCTTTTTTCGTCAAATGGCATCTCCCCGGAAAAATTTGGCGAGAAGTTTGAGGAAAACCGCAACAAACAGCGCCCCTTGTCAAGAAATTTTATTGACAAAAGAAACTGAGACCAGTTCCTTGGTAGGAAACCAAGATCGAGGGGAGGTTTATTACGGAAACTGAGACCAGTTCCTTGGTAGGAAACCAGGATCGAGGGGAGTTTTATTTCAGAAATTAAGACCAGTTCCTTGGTAGGAAACTAGGATCGAGGGGAAGTTTATATTAGAAACTTAGCCAGTTCCTTGGCTGAAGACCAGGATCGAGGGGAAGTTTTACCTTTTCTAAGCATCATCACTTAGCAAAAGAAGATGAATGTGTAAGCTACCATTCATAACCACCATCAAAATTTCGGGTATTCCGATATTTAATCCTCTTGCACCCCAAATGCCCGAATACCTTCGCCATTCACAACTTCGGGTCCAAAAAGATTAAATAGGGGCATCTGTCATACCCCAAATTTTGACCACTAAGATTTCCCATCATTGTGCAAATCATCATCACGATATGGATGGACCATCAAACCTCATTAATCTCCCCAAAGATGGGTGAGCATCCACTACAATAAAACTTAGGGTTTCAAGCCCTCTCAGAGCTCTTAGACAAAGGATCAATCAAGGAATAACATGATCTTCAACTTGTCTAAACCTCTCAAATATCCACAATGGATTAAGAGGACTCCGACCTCAAGAATCAAGCACAAAGTTGCAACATTCCAAGTGGATTAAACCCCAAGAGGCCTCCAGATGGAAATTTTCATCTGGGCATGAACCAATGCTTCAAAGCATAACCTAAGATGCTCCAAGGGACATCATGAACCCAATCATCAAGTCAATTTGGCCTCGGGGGATGCATTTATCAAAAATCAGGAATTAGGGTTTCTTGACCTAATTCACCCCTAAGTTCACTTTTGGGAGAAAACATGAGCCAAGACCTCAAGAGAGGATTTAAGGGTCTCTAACACACTACATTGATCTATTTGCAACAATGGATTGATCCAAGAAGCTTGATTCCAAGTTTCAAGTTCATCAGAACCATAATTAGGGTTTTGCGGGAAAAGTCAATTGTGCCTTTGACTTTTGACCCAGTCATGCTCCCAAACCTCGGGACATGATTCAATACACCCTATAACACCCAGGGAACATGTCCATCAAGTTTGATTTAGGTCAAGGACTTGATTTCATAGAGGATCGCACAGTTTGGAGTTCATCGGACAAAAAGTCAACTGTGCACAAAAGTCAACTTTGACTTTTTGAGATTTTTCACAATTATGGTTCCCTAACCCTAAAATGATGTTAATGTGTGATTGGGATCATCATTCATCAAGAAAAATCAAGAAAAGTGGGATAACTTGTAAAAGGGGTAACCATAAAAAACATAGAAATTTTCTAAGTTATGGAACAAAGTGGCTAGGGTACCAACTTCCAAGGATCATAACTTGTGATCCAAGCAACCACTTTGGTTGATCCAAAGATGGATTTGTAGCTCTCATGGCATACTTTAAAAGTGTCAACTACACCTCATTCCAATTCATCATTGATTTTGAGTTATGGGTGGATCAAAATGGCTGAAAACATGAAATGCCACTTTTTCCAACACTTAGTGAAATTTTCACTAAGTCAGAATCTGTCTTGTTTTTTTTCCAAAAGTAGGGGGATTTTTCACTTAGATCCAAAAAGGATCAAGACAAATTATGATCACAAATGTGTTGTATCATATAAGAGCTTTCCAAAATGGCCAAGAGCCCCATCAAACTCAACCTGAGCTAAGAGTTATGACAGTGGCAACATGCCTTGCTGCAACTGTCATAACAAGGCAGATTTGTGCATTTTGCTCGATTTAGGCAATTTGTGCAAATGACAAATAAGTTTATCCATTTGAACACCTCAGGGGGAGACCAAGGAGGAACAAACATTGATCCATTAGCCTACCAAGTCCTTGGAACCAAAAGTAGCATGCCAAACCTAGAAATGCCTAAAAGAGGGACAAGACTCCAATTTTGGTTTGGAGCATTTAATGGATGCACCAAGGTGGCATGGACTGAGCCCCTTCCAACTGAATTCAGTCAAGACTTATCCAAGAACTAGGGAACCAGCAGCCTGTGCTCTAACCTCTAGTCAATGACTAGAGGAGACTTGGATTCCTATTGATCAACATTTGCCAAACTTCTGCAGCAATTGCCATTCACTATTGCTTGCAAAACAAACTTGCTCTACTATAAATAGAGCTCATTTGTGCTCAGTTTGAGTACACAAAAGCCATCAAACAGATTCTTTCCTCAAAATCTCTTCCTTCACTCCAAAATTGCCTTCCAAAGCAAGTCACTATCGGGTTTTGAGTTTGAGAGCAATTCCAACTAAACAAATCACACACACATCTCACAAACATCATATAGAAGTGATCCAAACACTCACATAACATCTGTAACACCAAAATCACAAAATCACTTGCCAACTGCTCAAGTTCTTGACAGAGGTGCAGTTGAGGTACCATCTCATGTTTCAGCTTGTTTCAAACCACTCCAAGCATTCAGACACATCACTTGGCACCTAAGGGAGCTGTGCAAATCATTGGAACCAGCTTGCAACACCTCTAACACAAAACACGATCACCAGCTGCAAGAGGTAAGCCTGAGCTCTTCTAACTCTATGATCCATGCATTTTTTGCTGCACAATAATTTAGCCATATGTTCATAATAATGCATAGAGTGTTTACCCTCAATCAATTGCTTTGTTTGAATCGTGTATGGAATTTCTGAGCCTTCATGCAAATTTTAGGGTTCTTGAGGTTTCTCTTTGATTTCTTATTCCATGCTTAAAATAAATTAAATTAAAGACTATAGACATGATAGTGAGGTGAAAACGAGCAAATTGATATGTAGATTGCATGATATTATCAAGTATTCGGTGAGATTGGATAGAAAATGCAAATCTGCAGAAATAGAGGGTGGCGCGTGTTCTTGCCATGTTCTTGGCGCCATTTTTTGAATATTTGAATATTTGAATTTTGTGATTTTATTTAATTGATTCAAAAATTAATTCCTCTCTGGTTTTTAATGATTTTGAGTTGATTCTTTTTTTTAATAATTCACAAAAATGCTAAAATATTTTATTTTACCAAAAAAATCCCAAAAATATTAATTATTTCATATACTTGATATTTTTACAAAGAATTAATGTTTTATTTGTTTTTCAACATTTAAAATGTTTTTTCTCCCTTGATTTTCCAAACTTAATTGATTTCCAATCATTTTGTGGATAGAAACATGATTTTTGAAACATTGATCCAAGATCACAATTTGTTTTCACACATGTTTAACAATTTTGATCATTTTAATTGAAATTTTATTCAATTAAAATATATTTTGAAAACAAATTAGGGTTTTGATTAATTCGACCCTCATCAAACTTTTTCAAACTCTTTGGACCTCTAATAGAGTGTAAGACCCAACCCCTTTTTTAAACCAAAATAATTTGGGCCTCAGTGTATTGTATAAGTCTCAATACCGTCAAAAAGTTCGGCACGATCGTCGCCTTTTTAACAAAAATCTTTGGGCTTCTCCTTGAGCTATAAGACCAAACGTTATTCATTTTAAAAATCTTTGGGCCTCTAATAGAGTGTAAGACCCAATCCCCTTTTAACCAAAACCATTTTTGGGCCTCAGACATGTATAATTCTTTCTGCGTTAAAAGAAAAAAATCTCGGCGTAATCACAAGTTTAAAAACAAACCATCTGGGCCTCCACTCATGTTGTAAGCCCCATTTATTTTCTTTTCAAAATCTCTGGGCCTCTAATAGAGTGTAAGATCCATCCCCTTGTACATAAAAACTTTTTGGGCCTCACATATTATATAAGTCCTTATGTACGGTTTGTAAAACAACGTTGCGATCATCGTTAAAACTTGGTCCTCTCCTCGAGCTATAAGCCACAACAATCTTTTCAAAACACTTTCTCCTTTGATTTTGAATTCAAATATATGTTGTTATCAAAACTTTCTTTGTTGAACAACTAATCAAACAACATGGAAGCTCTACAACGGGTAAGTATTTATTCGCTTTCGTTTAACGCTTTCATATGTACACAACTGTATTGTGGGGCTGCTTCACTGTAAGTCTTCTTTCACATCCTTTTATATACTTGTCACATATCCATTGTGTAATACTAGTATAGTTATTTAGAGTTTTCCCCAACAACTACGTCTAGCACTAGGTAAAGGCCTGTTTGTCACTCTTTAAATACAAACAAAACTAGATCCCCCGTAGGATTCCAGATACAGTCTTCCCTTATCTTGGGGTTAAACAATATGGAACAAAGAGAAAGGCAGTATTCTCGGTGAACCTTTTCTCAGTCTGTCACCCTTAGAAATTGTCAAAGAAACTCTAACTCCCCAGAGATGATCTTTTCTCCGTGAATGGCATCTCTTGAGTTTCTTCCAAATTCTCGAACCTTCCTGGAATGATCTCTTCTATGTGAATTGCATTTCTTGAACTTCTCTTGGTTTGGGGACCCACAGGCTTCCTAAAAGCATCCCCTCCTCCTCTTGGGCGTTGTACAAGGACCTTTCGGCTTCTTAGAAGTTCTCATGCCTTCTCTTGGGCTTAATACAAGGACCCTAACGACCTCTTAAAGGTATAAGACAGAACTTTCCAGTGTCAAAACTCCGTCCATTTTAGGGTTGATACTTATCCCTTAATGCCCGTGCATTGTACAATAGATAAAACTCTAGACTTGGACAGTCTAAACCTCTTAAGTCTCAAAGACATTCTCAAGCTCCTTTCAAACCTGAAAAAAAAACACACCAATCACCCTGGATCAATCTCCAGCAGAAACCCGGTCTCTCTCATGAGAGTTCCCCACACTTAGACACGCTTCAGGATCTCAATAATCCTCGGCAGTAAGTTAGCCTCCTCTTGGGCTTTGTACACATGATTCCCCCTAGCAAAGCTAACCTTTTCAGACTCTCTTGTCGAGTCAACCACTTTTAGCCTCCGTCTTGGGCTTTGTACAAGACATATTAATCACTCTCTTGTTGAGTATAAAAGACTCGCTTGTTGAGTCAACCACTTTTAGTCTCCATCTCGGGCTTCGTACGAGACATATACGACACTCTCTTGTTGAGTATAAAAGACTCTCTTATTGAGTCAACCACTTTTAGCCTCCGTCTTGGGCTTTGTACAAGACATATAAAAAACACTCTCTTGTTGAGTATAAAAAACTCTCTTGTTGAGTCAATCTCCTTTTAGCCTCAATCTCGGGCTTTGTACGAGACAGCAAATCACTCTCTTGTTGAGTATAAAAGACTCTCTCGTTGAGTCATTCAACCTTCAGACTCTCTTGTTGAGTCAATCACCTATTCAAGACTCTCTTGTTGAGTCAACCTTTTTTAGCCTCCGTCTTGGGCTTTATACAGGACAGATAAAAGTACTCTCTTGTTGAGTCAAACCCTTTCAGCCTCCATCTTGGGCTTTATACAAGATACATTCTCCCCAACGGAGTCAAAATCCCTTTTAGCCTCAATCTTGGGCTTTGTACAAGACAGAAAGAACATTTTCCCCGGAAAAGTCAAACTTCCCTCCTCCTCTTAGGCTTTGTATAAAGAAAACCCCGGTTGAGTCAATCAACCTTTTAGCATCAAAGTTGTGCCTTGCTCACAACATAAAAACATCAACAACTCCTCTTTAGAGATGACAAATTCTCTCTCAGCCAAAACCCTTTAGCTTCACATCTCGGGCTTTGAACAAGATACAAACCACCTTTAGCTTCACGTCTTGGGCTTTGAACAAGACACCAAAACACCTCTTTCCTCGCATAGAATAGGAGGAAATACGATTGCTCTGATTTCCCTATTTCGGGAATACGTAGGCATAAGATTGCAAAATCTTAGCGAGCATACTAATCAAAAAACCTAAAATCCTGTATCTTCTTACATCAATCGAAAAGCATCAAACCTAACATCTTACCAATAGCCTAGACATTGTTTTTAAGCGAATAACCCTAAAGAAGAACCCCATCTTGATAGCATCTGTAAACCAATAGTTTTGACTGTTTAACCTCAGTATGTAAGCAGGGTTAATTAGAGACATCTATTTCCCTTCCTTAATCAGCTCAACAGGATAACAAATGAATCGAACTATAGTACCAAGCGATAGTGATTTGAAACCACAAAAATCACGCTACACTAGCAGCATTATCACTGACAATGCAAGTAACCTAAACAATAAGATGATGAAGGAGTTGTGTCAAGAATTCAAGATCGAGCACCACAATTCTTCACCATATCGGCCTAAGATGAATGGTGCCATCGAAGCAGCAAACAAGAACATCAAGAGGATTGTCCAGAAAATGGTCAAGACTTATAAGGATTGGCATGAAATACTTCCCTTTGCGCTATATGGCTACAGAACTTCAGTTTGCACATCTACTGGGGTAACTCCGTATTCACTTGTGTATGGTATGGAGGCTATTCTTCCCATTGAAGTCGAGATTCCTTCGCTTAGAGTCATTATGGAAGCAGGTCTAGATGAAACTGAATGGGTTCAATCCAGATATGACCAGCTGAATCTCATCGAAGAAAAATGCCTTACAGCCATTTGTCATGGTCAGTTGTATCAGAGAAGCCTCAAGCGAGCTTTTGACAAGAAAGTTCTCCCTCGAACGTTCTAGGAGGGCGGACTCATGCTCAAGAGATATTCACCTGTTCACTCGGATCCACGTGGCAAGTGGACTCCCAATTACGAAGGACCTTTTGTTTTCAAGAAGGCCTTCTCAGGCGGAGCCCTAATCCTCACCACCATGGATGGGGAAGATTTTCCATCACTCCTGAACTCTGATACTGTCAAAAAATATTATGCCTGAAAAAAATGGATCAAGAGCTCGCTAGATTGACATCCGTAAAGGCAATTTAGGCAAAAATGGGCGTCCCGATGGACCCAAAAAAAGAAATGTCCATGTAAAAGTTTGGGACAATGCAAAAAAGATAATAACAGCCCGCTAAGTTGAAAACCTGAAAGGGCGACTTAGGAAAAAATGGGTATCCTAGTGGACGAAAAAAATAGAAATATGTCCAGGCAAAAATTAGGGATAAAGGCATTTAACTGTGAACACTTGAGCCTATCTTCATCATAGCTGGACTTCAGACGGTAACAAAGCAGTCAAATCATTATCAAGTGGTGCAAGGCGTTGGAACCTAGACTTACAGTGGATGGTAGCCAATGTTGTAATCAATGCAAAGCATGATTTCCCTTTTCCATTTACATTTGTTTTTCAATTTTATTGCAAATCTCCTCATCAAGGATTTTTGCATCCTTGTACACATCTTATGTACATTTTTTCACATTCAATAAAAATACATCATTTGTTTTCTCAATTGTTTTCTTTCCAGTATTTTGTTTGCAAAATAAGCAATTATTTGTGATCACATAATACTATAAAGCGTTGAGAATAATAAAAGGCTAAATCAAAAGAGAAAGCATTATGCATTGCACATTTTACTGGTAAATCCTACAGGATAATCAGCAATATCCATTGGCAAGCCTAATGCCCGACTCACACTGTGATGGTTCTTTGAAGAAGTTGTTGTTTCCTCAACAAAGCCATCATTTCCCCAGCAATCACCATTATGGTTCTCCAGAAAGGTTGATTACATTCCATTTCCCCGACAGATCCATAAGGTCCCCGGTAAAGTTGTTATGATGTACCCCAAGAGTAGACATTTGTTCTTTTCCCCAGCATGGGCCGCGCATCATTCACAGCATGTCCAAACTGTCACGCACCAGCAGCGGTACGACTTGGTTCCTCGTCTTCCCCAAGCAGAGAAGATCCTCCGAACCTTGGTAATTCCCTACAGTAGAGTCAGTGGTAGTTTTCGGGGTTCATTCCCCCGGCAGAGGCAGTCATGATGAAAAGATTGACCTGATTCTCTCATCCCCAGCAATGCCAACGGTGATAACCTATAAATTTAGTATTTCTCGGTTTCTTCCCCAGCGGAGTGGTCACCCATCGTGGACTTTTTCTCCAGCAGGACGTCTTCATCTATGGGTTCTCTCCCCAACCGAGGATGTCGAGTTCGTTTTGCTACAATCTCCGCCTAACCCACCGCGCAATACATTGACCCTCACCTTTGCATCACATGATATCAAGCATCATGTAGAACATCATACATGGCTTATGCATCAAGCATACTTCCTTTCTTTTGGCCTGATTTGTCTCCCCATCAGATTCTCAGCCAAACTTCAAACACTCTCAAAACTCTTGTTTTGCCGCCGTCGGCCAAATTCTCGAGCTACTCTTTTATTTAATCCCCTTTTACCTCGAATCATCGAAAAGCTAACGTAATTCGTACATTCAGGTCTAAGTGGATTAAATAGGGGCAGCTGTCGTAACCCGAAATGTGACCTCCCCTTTTTGTCTTTTGCATAAGCATGTGCATTCGCATCGTTGGCATACGCATTCACACTTTTCTCTATATGTTTCTTATTGCAGGAATATTCAGGTTTTCCAACCCCTATAAATTACATCTTCACAAGATCGTCCCATCATCAAAACAAGCTCAAAATATTGGTTTCCATGCCTATTCATCAAAGCAAGAGGTGGAAAATTGATACCGGGACTTCAGCACTTGTTCCTGAACAATCTGGGCAAATTTTTCCTAGATTAACCGGTTACTCAATATAGGATAACCGATTACTCAGTAAAAATTTGCAATTTCTGTTGCATTCTTGGGACAACAACTCTGCACTCTCTTTGGTCTTTGATTCTACATTGTTCTAACAGCATGTTGAACATTCTAGACTCTTCAAGTGATTCATTTGCATTTATTACAATGTTTCCTTTCCATGCAAGACTACCATGCACCCTACTTTCATAGATTATGAACCATTGGATGTGAAGCTTACATTGGAATTACTACCGAGTTAACTTCCTAACTAACCGAGTTAACCGCTTGACTCGGTGAGTTAAGTGTAACTAACTCCTAGCCTAATTCCAAACCACCCAAAGCTAGCTTCTAGCCTAATTCCAAACCACTCACACTCCAAACCAAAACTCTATATAAACAAACCTTCAATCATTTTTTCAAGGATCCACAAACCCTCAATTCTCAACCATTTCACAACACTTCACTCTCAATTCTCTCACATTCTCTCTAATTTTTTCTACTACTTCTTCATCTTCATCTCAATTTTCTTCCCAAACCTCACCATAGCTCTTCACCATTGAAGAATAATCACTTTTCATATTGCAAGTGATTATTTCTTGAGCTTAACCTTCTTCATCTTGCTATTATACTTGAGTTTTTGGAGTTCTATTAGCTTTTGGGTTCATCTCAAGTGTTTGCTTCAAGGTTCTACGGTTCGAATTCATATTTCAGAGTTTCATCGCAATTTGCTCAGTTTCGATACATTTCGGCTACGATTGAAGATTCCTCTGGTTTTCTTTGGTTTATCTTCATCAAGACTACTTTGCAACAATCACCAAGCCTATTCTCCAGCTTGTAGGTTGGTAGATCTCACTCATTTTACTGTTTCGAACGTTTTCATATAATTCGCGATGTAGTTTCGATGTTTTTTGTGTGTGAATTGATTATGCCATTGCTTGATCAATGATCTTGATATGTTAATTGATTCCATCACTATTTATTTGTTGTTTTTAAGTTTGATTTTCGTGCACAAATTCATACCCTAGCTGTGGTAATTTGAACAAGTGATTTGGATGCTTTAAGTGCTTTTTCAAAAGCTATTTTTGCCACTGTTATAGTGGTAACCGGTTACGCAATATAGGGTAACCGGTTACTCAATATAGGATAACCAGTTACTCTACACAAATTTCACCAGATCTGCCTTTTTTCAAGCAAGTAACCAGTTACTCACTTTAGAGTAACCGATTACCACTGTAACAGAGTGCCATTTTTTTGTGTTTTTCAAGCTTGTTTGTCATGCTCTCTCCTTCTAACTTCCATGGATTGATATGATTGATTTTTATGGATGTTTTAGGTGCTGTTTCATTTCAGTTTAAAGCATGATTGTGAACTTTCCGACGCTCGATCTTTCAATTTCGCAATTGTGCACATTTTAACATTTGCATGAACATGATCATTTTTGCACTTTCTTTGATCACATGATACATAATTTCTGATGCATACTAAATGTCATTTGGTACTATTTTGCACTTTCATTCATGTTTGAATTAGGTTTATCCTTCAAAGGATAAGCTTAATCTTGTACAATCAATAATGCACCCTTTGCTTTAATGATTTTTCATTCATTTGAAAAATTGTTAGCATATTCCTCCCTTTGATTAATTAATCGAAACTTCATTTAGATCATTTGATCTCCCCTCTTCGCTTCTCTCTCTAAGATTCTTTAGAGCTCGGTTCTCTTTATCCCCTACCGAGTTCGAGTTTCACATGACACTGGAGCACTGTCCAATTTGGAGTTGTTATGCTGTCTGTTTCAACTTCTGCATTACACCCTGTGTGTTAGAGAAGGAATGAGAATGGAGAATTCCTACTCTCATTCTGACCACTTCAGGTAGGGGACGAATGACCCTGTGCCTGGCTTAGTCACCTCTATCTCCAGGCGGTAGTGTATCTCTTTTCCCAGTCGAGTCGATTCCTGGTCACTCTTACCTCTTTCAATCTCCCTTTTGATCGATCACCATTTTCTTGGTTAAGATCATTGTCTTGAACCAACACCTATCTATTGTCTCGTTTGCCTTTCTTGTGGTAAATCGTTGCTTTTTGATTCCCCTGAGGGGTCTCAACCCTTTTCTTCTGTTAATCGCAACCTTTCTGTAAAAACTGAACCCCAGGTGTTCGCAACCTTCTCTTGGTTCTTCTCCCTTTAATTGGTTAATCACTGCCTGTCAGTTAAAACACAAATTTGCATTTCTTTTCAGTTAAAACACTGAACCCTTTACGAGTTACTCACCTTCTATGGGTTAATCACTCGTTTTTTCTTTTTGGTTAATCACAATCTTTCTATTCACACCGAATCCTCGGCGGTTAGCAACCTCTTTTGGTTCATTACCCCTTTTCGTTGGTCAAGTACCATTTGTTCAGTCAGTACCAACATCCCTAGTGGGTCATAACCTTTGCTTAGTTCCACGCTCGTCCTTTGGGTCACAACCTTTGCTTGGTTCTACACCCGTTTTTTTGGTTGATCACAATTTATCTATTAAAACCTTTCTCTCCCCAGGGTTGTAGTCTTTGTTTTTGTCGGTTAGTCACTGTTTATCAGTTAATATACCAAAATCCCTTCAGAGTCAAACAACTTCTCTTGGTTCAGTACTCTATCCTTTTGGTTCTTCACAGCCTGCTTGTTGACACCAAATCCTTTATTCCCACCAGAGTCTTAATCTCTTTTTTCGGTTAACCACTATTAGTTGGTTAACATACCGAACCCTTTCTTTTGTTCCCCAGTAGGGTTGTTATCCTTCTGATCCACAGCACTCTCTTTGTTCTCTTACCTCCCCAGTGGAGTCTCTCTTATCCTTTTGCTCCTTTATCTTCTTGGTTTTGACATCACTTTCCTTTCTTTTTTCCGCCTTAGTTCCCCGAACTACGGAAGCTCTGATTCTGCATTCTTTCGAATGTATGATACGTAGGCACAAGATCGCGATGATCTTGGTGAGCACCCTTCCACCTTCTTCCATTCCCCCTCTGTTGTCCCTGGTTCCATGAACTACGACGCTCTGATTTCCTCAATGCACTATTATTAGGGTATGTAGGCACGAGGGCCCTAATCCTCCGCAAGCACTTTCTCATTCTCTTTCTTTCTTTCTCTCTTTTTCTCTTTTCTCTTCTCTCGTCTTTCTTTTAGCAAGAAGCCTATAGGTAGATAACCCATCCAAGCATAGAAGCAAGCAAAATGGTTCCTGTCGAGTATAGCGGATGCATTAGTTGCTAGTACCTTTGTTTCGCATAACTGACCCCCGTTCCCGTTTCTCTTCCCCTTGGGTTTTATTGATATTTTCCCTGTCCTTTAGGACTAAATAAAGTTCGGTGGCGACTCTGTGTTATCTTTGAGTGTGCGATTCACTCAGGTATAAACCAGCCATCTTTACATAACCACACAAAAATTAAATGAAGACAACATTCAACAGTCATCTTCAGTTTCCTCATCATCCTCTTCCTCTGCTTCAGTGCCCTTGTCTTGCTCAACAGTCAAGGCTTGTATTAACTGCTCAAGTTTAGCGTTCCTAGCTGTACTGGACTTGATGATTGTATCAAGCTCCCTGCATGTCTCCTTCAGCTAAGCAATAGTTTTCTCCTTTGAAGTTGTAGAAGCAGATGTTGGAGCAGACGTTGAAGCAATATCTGGGACATGACTGCCAGCAAACAACTTATAATGCAATGTCAAGGGAGATTCCCATTTCATTGCATGATCTACAGATACTAGAATACCAGGATACTAATCCAGAATTATGCCAAAAATAAGTGAAGGAAATCATATAGGAAGTTTGACTGCAGTTGATGAAGATTGCTTCAAAATTTGATCAAAGACACATGTCCCAAAATCGAACTTTCTCCCTTTACCAAAAATATATATGAATCTTCCTAGACCAGCTGATATGGTTGAAGTATGGTTGGTGGGCACCCAGTTGACTGTACCAATTCTATGCAAAATTGCATATTTCACACTGAGATTCTATGCAAAATTGCATATTTCACCCAGTGTTTCAAAGTATTGCAGGTGATCTCTTGGCATATTTGATCATCAGTGTCTTTATATTCAGGTTGAGATTCTTCAGATCTCCCCAGAAACCTGTTGATTACTATGGGGGAAAATGTCACAGCATTCCCTCTGACATAAACTTTCCTGTAGTCTTCCCTGGTTGCATCATCACAGCCCTGAGGGATGTTCACAACAAACTCCTTGACCAGCTTCTCATAGCAGGGCCCAAGTTCAGTGACTGTTTTCATCAGGCCAACAACTTCTATCAACTTCAACACCTCTTGGTACTCTAGGGCATTCTTTTCCAGTTCCCTTTCCCAAGCTATTCTTCTCTGGTACACAAATGGACACCTCTCCATGTTTTCAGGAGTATGGAAGGAGACATTATCCAAAGGAGCTTTGGGAGGAATAATAACCTTCTTCTTTGAGACTGGTTTCTTTACATGCATGATGTCCTGGACATCATCTACAACATCATAGTCTAATTTAGTATCAGACTCAGCCTTTCCTTTTCTTGACACAATAGTCACCTTGATCCAAGGTTTATGTGGTCCAACCACAAATTTCTTAAATATCTTGGTAGGAGTGTTTTCATCATCCACACCCTTACCTTTTCTACTTTTCAATCTCTTTGCCACACCAGGGTGGAGGCTCTTGGAAATGATTTCATCATCTGAGAGCAAGTTATCCACATTGATTACCTTGTCAGCAGCCTTTTCAACAACACACTCAGAAACTTGTTCCTTTAACTGAGGTTCTTCTACAGATTGAGATGTTCCATCATATGCTTCAACATCTCTTACCACAGAGTGGGCAAGGGTGTGCAGATTCACTTATGAATGACTTTTGATGATCATCCCTTTCACCACTATCCTCATCAACATTCTCCTCAATCACTACCTCTGGTTCATCAACTTGAGCAGAGGTAGTTGGCATAATCTGAGCCAGAGGTCTAGTAATCCCAGCAACATTCTGTTTACCCCATAGATTTAAGTACTTAGCCATTATTGCTCCTATTCTCTTATCCGTATAAAAAATTTCTTTCTCATTCCTAGGATGAGAAAAAGCATCAGAAGTCTTGGAAGTATTACCTGTATGGAGGTTCTCAGATCTTCTCACAGGGAGTTTGTCAGGCTTGCATGGCACCATAGCCTGGGGAACAACATCAATCATATCTTCACCAGAAAACTTTCCAGGCTTTTCCCTAGTAGTGGATGATGTAACATTCTCCTTCTTGCTTTCCCTTTTGACGATTATTGTTGACACACCGTAGAGTGAACAGAATTAGATTTTTCTTCAAACTGGAAGATGGAACAGTTTGTGGAGAAAGGAGCAGAATGAAGGTATCGTGTGTGAGAGTTGTTTAGGTTGATTTGAAATGATTAATTTTGAAACCCTTTCTTTATTTGTTGGGAAAATACGTCTTCTTGAATAGTATTCCCACACATTAATTTCTCTAGACCCCTAATCATGCAAAACCCTAATTTGCCCCTTAACTTCTTAAACTGATTTTTAAAGACATCAAGGGTGCTTAGGTTATCATGGTATGATGTCACAACATCTTGTGTGACATTATCCCTAGTTAGCATCTGTCTCATTCCTATGAGCTAAAAGTGACTAACCATGGTAGTTGTACATTCATTCTCTGTTGTTGAGTCAACAGTGACCACATAAGCACACCTTTTTCCTTCAAGATCATCAACCATAGATTTCTTATGAAGAAGTTCCACAATTCTTGAGATAGTCAGATGTTGCAGCTTCTTGTGTGACTTCTCGGTTAACTTACCAATCTTCCGATCATCACATATAACTTTACTATCATCCTTCAAATACGAGGCATTTCTGTTAGCTACATTTAGAAAAAAAAAAATTATCTTCTGGGAATAACTAAGTTTCTGGTGCTTTACATTATCTATGGATGAACATTCTGTCTTTAGTGGAGTCCACACATAGCAATTATTTTTTGATCTGACGCCCTTCATTATAACTTTATCTTTATCATTCGCCACTAGACACTTAGACTCAGTAAAGTTAACTTTGAGTCCTTGGTCACAAAGTTGACTAATACTTATCAAATTTGCAGTCAGTCATTTGACAAGCAATACATTATCAAGTCTAGGCTGCCCATCATGGTTCAATCTTCCAACACTTCTAATTTTCCCTTTGGATCCATCTCCAAAAGTGACATCATTTGAGCCATGTGATTCTATATTCACCAAAGAGTTCTTGACACCCTTCATGTGTCTCGAACACTCACTATCAATGCACCACCTCTCACCACTAGAGGCTCTTAGAGAAGAATGAGCTATTAGGGCCACATACTCATTCTTGGGCATCCACTCCTTTCCTGCTTTACCAACTTGCATCTTTCTGGGATGTGAGCCAAACTTTGAATATCCATGTAACTTGTAGCAGTAAGGTTTAATGTGACCAAACTTACCGCAATGATCACACTTCCAGTCCTGCTTCTTTTTTCCTGAAGGATTTTTCTGATGTCTATGTTGATGTTGAGACATCTCTTTTGACATCTTATGATTCTGTTTTCTATTAGGCTGAGCATAACTCAATGTTGGCTCCTTTCCTTTGTTCTTCATAACTCGGTCGTGGTAACCAACTCCTTTTATATCTCCTTCACCCCTCCCAAGTTGAAGGATCTCATCTAGCACATCAGAGCTGCTATTGAGCATTCTAACAATTTTGGTCACATTATCAAGTTTGGAGTTCAGCAAAACAACTTCCTCTTTTAGATTAGAGATTATGTCAAGGAGCTTCAATCTTTCATCACAAAGTTGGGAAATAAGATCCTGCTGGTCCTTCCCTAATTGAGAAACTTCTGCACTTCTGATGCACGACTCCTTATATGAGGCATCCAGTTCATCAGAAGTGAATTCTTCAATATCTGATTCTCCATCAGAGTCAAATATCCCACTAAGAGCGGAGACTTGTTTAGGTGATTCTCATTCACTTGCAGAATCATCTTCAGACCACGACGTGGACAATCCTTTCTTCTCCTTCTTGGGAAAAGTGGGACACTCAGATTTAATGTGGCCAAAACCTTCACATTCATAGCACTTGATTCCTTTTCAGTTTTCTCTTCATTTTTGAACTTTCTTCCAAAATCCCTTCTTTTGTTGTTGTCGGATGGCTGAGTCTTGACATTAGTTTTTAACTCTCCTTCCATGCTCTTCAGCAATTAATTGTACTTGTTTCCAAGATACACAACAACCTTAGACAATTCCTCCTTGGAATTTGTCTTACCTTCATCTTGATTAGACACTAAGGCAAAAAATTTCTTCTTCTCAGTTTTCTCACTCAAGCCCATTTCAGAAGTTTGTAGAGAACCCATGAGTTCATCTACCTTCAACTTATTTATATCTCGAGCTTCTTCGATGGCAGTCACCTTCATGTCAAACTTCTTGGGAAGAAATCTTAGAATTTTTTGAACTAACTTAGCTTCAGGAATCTTTTCTCCAAGATCACTTAAAGTATTGGCTATGTCAATGATGTTCATATGAAAGTCTTGAATACTTTCATCCTCTTTCATCCTCAAATTCTCAAACTTGGTGGTGAGAAATTGAAGTCTTGAGGATTTTACCCTATAAGTTCCTTCATGTGCAGTTTTCAGAATCTCCTAAGCATCCTTGGCAACAATACAATTTTTGATTAGCCTAAAGATGTTCTTGTCAACACCATTGAACAAGTCATTCAAGGAGTTTGAGTTACCTTGAGCAAGCTTATCATCTTCATCATCCTAGTCTTCCTTAGGTTTCAACTCATCAGTGATCTTCTCATCCTTTTCTTTGGTCTTTGGTGGATCCCCACCCTTTGACCACAGACTTCCAAGCTTTACCATCCATAGACTTGATGAATGCCACCATATGCACTTTCCAATATTCATAATTGGAACCATCAAGAATGGGTGGTCTATTTAACATTCCTCCTTCTTTATCCATTAAACTAGAAAGTATCGTCCCTGAATCTCACCCAGATACAGAGAAGGATGCCTGCACTGATACCAATTGTGTACAGCAGATCACGAAGATGTCGAATAGGATGTCGAGACACTTGATCACTGCTTCACACACAAGGACAAATAAGAGCATAACATACTATAAAGAAAATACAGAGAACATGCAACAATTGTTAACCCAGTTCGGTGCAACTCAGCTATGTCTGGGGCTTCCATGCCAGGAATGAAATCCACTAAGAAATATTAATTCAAAGCTAAACACCCCCGTATAAAACTTGTCACCTAATCACTACCCGTGCTATATTTCTACCTAAGACACTCCTAGGTATGAGACCCTTCTCAATTCCCTTTCAATCACAGCAGTGACTGAACAATTACAACTCAATAAAACAGTTTGACTCAAGTATTCACACAATGCAAGAGACGCTCACAAAAGTACAAACCCGAGTACTCACTAACAGCCATGTATATTCTATGCCCTATTCTAGGTTAAATCCATCCTATTTATAACCATAAACAAGACTGGATTTGGGCTTCAAAAACGCAGCAATTCTGCTCCACAGAATCTGCAACTAAATCTCCCCTAGAATAGTTTCTTCAATCCTAAGTTTCCTAAAGTGTCTCCACACTTAGAAACAACATCTTTAAATTATAATCAGAATCTCTGATTCGTCAATCTTGGACGCAACCTAGGAAAAACAAAAAATCCCAGAATAATCTGAAATCTGGAATTTAAATAGCAATATTAAAAACTGAAAAGTAACAGACAAAGATGTCAACCTCAAAAGCCTGTGTCATACCCTAAGTTTTAAGCATAAGATTTCACACCATTGTGCAAATCATCACCACAATATGGATCTACCTTTATGTATCACTGATCTTCTCAAAGATTGTTGAGTGTTTACTCTAGCCAAGAATTAGGGTTTCAAGCCATCTTAGAGGATTCAGGCAAAGGATCAATCAAGAATTGACATGATCTTCAGCTTATCAAGTCTCTTAATCATCCATGGCGGTCAAGAGATCCTCAACATCAAGAATCAAGGACAAGATTGCATCATTTCAAGTTGATCAAGCCTCAAGATCATCAGTGTCACCAAATTAGGGTTTTGGTCGACCAAGGCCTCCATAGAGAAATTTTCATCTAGGCATGAGCTGATACCTCAATATATGATTCAAGAAGCTCAAAAGGACCTCAAGTGTCCATTCATAAATCCAAAATAGCCCCAGAGGATTCATCTGTCAAAAATCAGGAATTAGGGTTTCTCTGCACAAAATTCATTTGAGACCAAAAGTCAAAGTTTAACTTTTTGACCAAAATTGATCCTCAAGTGTCCATTGTGGCATTTGAACAAGATTTGATCAAGAAATCAAGGTTACTTGTAAAAAGGGAAATGTTGAAGAATTGAAAATTTCACTAAGTTATGGAAAAATATGGTTTTTTTTCCTAACTTTGCAAGGCCATAACTTGTGATCCAAGCAACCATTTTCTTGGATCCAAAGCTTGAATGATAGATCTCATCACATACTACAAAAGTGATAAACTAAGCCATGATCAAAAAATGCTTGGATTTTAGGTTATAAAGTGAACAAAATCAAGAAAAGTAGGAAATGAACTTCAACACTTAGTGAAAATCTGCCTAAGGTAAGATCAGTCAAAACATCAAAATGTGGAGGGATTTTTCAACATGATCCAAGATGAATCAAGTCCAATTATGAACATCAAAGTTGAAGTACATTATCCCAGATTTATAAAGAGCCCAAGAGCATGAGATAACTCCACTTGAGCAAAGGGTTATGGAGGTCTCAACACACCATGCTGCAACTATTTTTCAAAAACTGTTTTGGATCATCACTTGCCATACACGATTCTTTTGTCAAGTGTAATGATCAATGCAACACTTATTCAATGCATAACAGAAGGAGTCATAACAAACCTAAAAAATTAGGTCAAATGGTCAAGAGATATCTCAAATTGGATTAATGGATTTTGTCACATTATGCCTTGAATTCAAAGGCATTTATGTGTAGTAGTGCACATTCAACAAATACACTCTTTTAAGTCAAAATGCTCACATAAACAACAATAAAAATGACTGAGGAATGTGGAATTGGTTAATTGGTAGCTGTACTATTTTGAGGAGCTATTATACCTTGCATAAGAAGTAATGACCCAAGTTCAAAACAATTGAACCTAGCTCTTATCCTTCAAGCTATAACTATTCATCCAAGACAAATCCATTCACCTATAAATAGAGGTCACATTGCCTCATTCAAAGTACACCAAAATAACTCCAATACTTGTTTTCTCCAAATTAATCTTTTTTTTTTAAATTTCAAAACACCAAGAGAGGAAGAAATCAAATTTCTCAAACCAGAGCAATTATATCCAAACAAAGCCTTCAAACACTTCACATACACTATGTGGAAGTGATCCAAACACTTATATCCCATCTGTAACATCCAAATCATCATCTCCATAGTTCACTTGATCAAGTTGCAGTTAGATTCGAGCTACTCAATCCAAGAGTTTTCAAACCATTCCAAGCACATCAACACATTCCTTGAGGGTCAAGGAAGCTATCTGGATCATCACCTTGCATCTATAACACCTCCAAGGTAGAATTCAAGTTCTTCTTGCAAGGTAAGCCTGAACCTTTTCAATCTCCATGATCCATGCATCATTTTTAAAATTTCAAAGCCCAAACATGTTTGTAATATTGCTGTGATTTAATCATATCTATATAAGATTACATGGTGTTCTTGCAAAAATTAGGGTTCATCAGGTTCAAACAAAATAACTCATGCTACATTTAATTTAAATAAAATTAAATACCACCAATCAATTCCTTGTTAAAAAACACACAACTTTCGTTTTTACACTTTTCAAAATGGTTAAGAAACGAGTAAGATAGCATTGGTTTTGCAAAAATGTTAAAGCTGGTCTGGCACGAGGTTGAAGATGAAGGCCATGGCGCCAGTTTTTCAAAATAAAATGAAGTTTTAATATATATTATTTGGTTTCTAACTTAAAACTTGAATTGACATTGCGCCCTAGTGGAAACACTAGTATTTGTGTGTGAGCGAGTCCTAGGCCTGGGGGTTCGAATCCCCCTCGCCCCAGACCTTTTGGTTTTATTTTTTTAACTATTTTCAAAAGGGTTTTTCATATATTATTCACTCTTTTCATTCTCTATCACCACATGCACATGGCTCAGATGGTAAAATTTTGAACCCTCCACCCCAAGGGCGTGGGTTTAATCCTTGGGAGGGCCAACCTTTTTTTTATCACCTATTTTCTTCAATTTCTTCACAACTTCAAAAAATATTTTCTCCTATCAAATTAATTATTTTTAATCCTAATTTTTTCACACATATCATTTAAATACTCTATTATTTTAATCCACAAAAAAATCACAAAAATATTTTGTATTTGATATATTTTTAATTCATTAAAAATATTATTTTAAATTGTTTTAAATATTTTAAAATAATTTCTTTTCTTAATTTTTCTTAAACCTAAATGATTTTAAATATTCATGTGAATAAAACATCTTTTTTTAAAACCTTAATCATTGTTCATGACATGGTTAATGGATTCATTTGATAAAATATACCTTTTTTTTATTTTTCTTTGAAAAAATATCTAAAAAAATGAAATTAGGATTTTTACTTTGATTAAATCTTTCAAACTTCATTTCAATACACTTGGGCCTCTATTAGAATGTAAGACACAACCCTCTCTGTAAATAAACCACTTCATGGGCCTCTGCTATAGTATAAGTCCCATTGCACTTTTCCAAATCACAGTGTGATCACTGTATTTTCAAAATAAATCATCTGGACCTCTCCCTGAGTGTAAGCCCCATCATCATTTCTTTCCCTTCATAATAAATCCGGGGCCTCTAATAGAGTGTAAGTCTCACCCCTTTGTACATAAATAAACATTTTAGGGCCCCTATTATAGTAAAAGTCCCTCCTCTTAGTGTTCAAAATTACTGTGTCTTCCACATACACTTGGGCCTCTGTCTAGAGTGTAAGACCCAACACCTTTTGTAAATAAAAAGAAAATCTTTGAACCTCATCCATCCTGGGCTTTGTACAGGATACAATAAATCATCTGGGCCTCTATCTAGAGTGTAAGACCCAACACCTTTGCTCCTCTCCTACTTAAGATCAAGTCATCTTCAAATTCAAAATCATTTCAAAACTTTCTTCAATTTCTCCAAACCCTAATCCCATCCAATCTTGAAGAAAACATCTAATCAATCACAATATACTTGGGCCTCTATCCAGAGTGCAAGACCCACCACCTTTCTCAATTCAATTCATACTTGTTTATATACTTGTTCATATATCTGTATATATACTTGTGCATATCTTGTTAAGTTTCTCTTAGTATTTAAATCATCCATAGTTTAGACTAGTTCAAACAATAGGATCCTTTCAATCATTATAACTTAGTTTAAACAACTAGTTCCCTCTTGTACAAAGGAATTCTTCTCCCCAATACAGTCAACCTCCTCTTGGAGTTTGTTCAAATTACTCAACCTTGGAACAGTTCAATAAGAGAGGATGATTTCCCGGTGAAACCTCTTCTTTAACCCTTTTAACCCTGGAACTGTTCAATAAAGAGAGGATTATTTCCCGGTGAAACCTTTCTTGAACTCTTCCTAGACTTGGAAAATCTCAGCACCCAGCCTCCTCTTGGGCTTCATACAAGGACTCGCATGCTTCCTAGAAGCATCCCCAGCCTCTTCTTGGGATTCATACAAAGACCCACAGGCTTCCTTGAAGCATCCCCAGCCTCCTCTTGGGCTTCATACAAGGACCTTCAGGCTTCCTAAAAGCATAGGTTAGATCCTAGTCACCTTTATCAATACATAAATCCCCAGGAGAGTCAAAACCTCTAAGACATTCAATCTCATCCTCTAAGGTTTTCACTTTAAAATCCTCAGCCAGGGTCATTTCACAATCAATAAAACTCGAAAGAATCAAGGCCCTTGTGGCATTTAATAATTCAACTCTCTTCTAATCCTCAGCAAGAGTCAGTCTTCACTTAAATTCCCTTAGCCTCCTCTTAGGCTTCATATAATGATTTCCCCAGCCAGCCTCAATCTTGGGCTTTGTACAAGACATATATAACACTCCAGAGTTGAGTCAGTCTTCTTTAAAACTATAATCAAACTCTTCAGCTTCATCATCTTGGGCTTCAAACAAGATACTCAAATAAAGTTCCCCCAGTTGAGTCAATTCTCAACCCCTTTAAGCCTCAACCTTGGGCTTTGATCAAGGCACAAAATTCAACATCCCCACAGATGAGACCCTGAGTCCTCTCTGTAGGAGGATATCTCCTCTATGCATCACATTTCAAAACAAACAATCAAAACTTTTACCAGGTAACTGATGTAAGTGGCACACTTGTTGATTCAAAATCCAAGCTGGAGTCCATCCTTATCATGGCTAAATTTCTCTTACATCTAAGTGATGTAAGTGGAAAACCTATGGATTTTACACATCCAAGTCAATGTCCCTCTCTTAGCATGCAAAGACTTATAAAGGAAGATGTGGCATTGCTGGATTCCACACATCCCAGTTAAAGCAACTTCCCTTATAATCAATTCCTCAATGTTTGTGATGAATAGGTGAGATATCTCCCTTTAGAGATGACAAATTCTCTCTCAGTCAAACTTTTAGCTTCAATCTTGGGCTTTGATCAAGACACAAATACTCTATTAGCTTCAATCTTGGGCTTTGAACAAGACACCAAACAAACATTTTTCCTCCCATAGAATAAGAGGAACTACGAACGCTCTGATTTCCACAAATCTCTTTACAGGAATACGTAGGCATAAGATTGCGAAATCTTAGCGAGCACACTAATAAAAAAACTTAGGTAAAATACCTTCCAAAAACAATAGAAAACCCTAAACAACAAAAACATTTCCTCAGCCTTCACAAAGGAGAAACTTTCCCAACCAATAGGAAATGGATTTAAGCAACCGAGCAGTTCAACAGTAGACATATATACAAATAAAGGTTCCTATAGATTACTATAGATACTCTGGGTGTTGATAGCTTCCCTTTGTATGATCAACCCCGATTCCAGATCTCTTCGCATTTGTAGGGAAAACACTTGCGCGCAGGGTTAGTTTAAGATATCATCCCCTTCCTTTCAAGTTTCATAGGATAAATATAGAAATCAGAAAGTAGCACTAAAAGCGGTAGTGATCGCGTCACAAAAAACCCGGAGCTACAACTTGGACTCATCACTTTTTACCCCAGTAAAGTGATTATTTTCCTTTCCCAGCAAGTCAAACACTGAGGCTCGGTTATAGCACCCATGCTCCTATTCTTTGCCCCTTCTCTTATCCATACCTCTTGGTTTCGACACCATTTCTTTGCTTTTCGCTCTTGGTTTTGACACCATTTCTCGCTTCCTCTGTCTTTGTTCTCCGAATTACGTAGGCTCTGAATTCCTCATTGCACTATGAGGATACGTAGGCACAAGATTGCAAAATCTTGGCGAGCCACCTTTCCCCCTTTCTTTCCTTGGTTCCATGAACTACGAAGCTTTGAATTCCTCATTACACCATGAGGATACGTAGGCACGAGAGCCCTAATCCTCCGGGAGCATTTTCTTTTCCCTTTTCCTTCTCCTTTAGCGAGTATCCTTTAGATAAATAACCCATCCGAGCCTAGAAGCAAGCAGAATGGTTCCCGTCGAGTATGATGGATGAGCTAATACCTTCCTCTCGCATAACCGACTCGCTTACCCTTTTCTCATTCCTTGGGTTTTATCAATATTTTCCCTGTCCTCTAGGACTAAATAAAGTTTGGTGGCGACTCTTTTGTACATTGAGCATGCGATGCGCTCAGGTATAATCCCGCTAGCTTCACTAAGAGAAGGTGTTAACCCAAGGAAACGGGTGTTGAACCAAGCGAAGGTGTTAACCCAAGGAAACATGTGTTGAACCAAGAAAATGTGTTAACCCAAAAGGAGAGAAAATACTTGGGGCAGGAATGAGTGACTACCAAGGATCGACTCAAGACACACCACAGTCTGGAGATAGAGGTGACTATTCTAAGTTTAGGGTCAAACGCCCCTAACCGAAATAGTCAGAATGAGGGTAGGAGAGACTTCATCCTCATTCTTTCTCTATCTCTCAAAGTGCAGTGCGAAAATTGAGGTTGACAGGATTGACGGTTTATACAACGCTCCGGCTTGTTGGGCAGACATCCGACTCGAAACAGGATCAAGAAAGAAAGGCTTCTAAAGAGATCCTAAAGAGAGCGCGGTAATTAACTAATTGAAACAAGGTTTCGATCAATCAATCAAAGGGAAGAAAATGCTAATAATCAAGCTAGCATGCATTACTAAGCATTTTCATGTTAACACATAAGCAAAAATGTGCAACAAGTGCTTCAAACATGTGATAGAATTGCAAAATAATCAAGGAAAATCATGCAATCAATCAAGCAGGAGTCATTGCAAGTAGTTACTGACCTAAAACAGTGGCATTGGTGTAAATTTAAGTAAGCATGGGAAAGTATACAAGAAAAGTATGCAAAACAGTCCCAAAATAGAAAGATATTGGCAAAATATGCCACGTGTAATCGGTTAACAGGAATGCTATTAATCAACTACACCATGTAGAAAGTGAATCCCGAGGCGCAGGCAAGGGTGTAACCGATTACACCAAAAGCGTTAACCGGTTACACCTGCAAAAATAGCAGAAACAGATTTTTGAAAAGCACTTTTCGGATTCACTTATCGCATGCAATCACAATGTAACATATCATGGAAGCAGATGCAAAATTCATGTTAATTCAGAGTAATCAAGAGCTAATAAAATCAAGCATGCAAAGCAATTATTCATGTAGCAAAACAACAACTAAGCACTACATTGCAAAAACGTGAAATCGATCGAAAGTGATAAATTAAGCAAGATTCACCAACCTACAAGGCTGAGATTTGCCTTGGTAATTGTTGTAATCAAAATGTGATGAAGAGATGCTGAGAAAACAAGAAAATTTAGGGATCTTTAGCAATCTGTAACGAAAAAATAAAATATAATGCGATAGTTGCTTCGGATCCAAGCTTGCTCCAAAACTCCTTGAAAAATCAACTTCCAAAGCTTGAAATGAAGTAAATGTTGTTGTTGCTACATAATTCAGTTTTACAATGGAGATGAATGGAGGTATAGCTCAAAGCAATGCAATTTTCAATGCAAAGCTTGCTAAGCTTAAATGGTGAATGAGCTTTTGTGAGGTTTAGGGAAGAAGAAGGTGATGATTGAGAGAGAATGCTGCAGAAAATTCAAAGAATGGAGAGTGAAAATTCAAAGAAAAATGGGAGAAATGGCCAAGGGTCCCTTGCATCAATGTGAGGGTTTGCTTATAAAGAGCATACGCTTGGAGCGAGTGGAGGCTTGGAACTTGGTATGGAGGTAGTTAAATGAGGTTTGGCATTTGGTTTGTAGTTAGTTAGATCCAACTCACTGAGTTGGGGTCTAACTCGGTTAGTTATTGTCATACCCCAAATTTTGACCACCAAGAGTTCCCATCATTGTGAGAATCATCACCACAATACGGATGTACCATTATGCCTTATCAATCTCCTCAAAGATGGTTGAGCATTCACTATAACCAAGAATTAGGGTTTTGAGCCCTCTCAGAGCACTTAGACAAAGGATCAATCAAGAAATGACATGATCTTCAACTTGTCTAACCTCTCAAACACCTATGAAGGATCAAGAGGACTCCCACATCAAGAATCAAGCACAAGGATGCAACATTCCAAGTGGATCAAGCCTCAAAATCGCTAGTGTCACCAATTTAGGGTTTTGGTCGACCGAGGCCTCCAGATGAAATTTTTCTTCTGGGCATGAGCCAATACTTCAAAGCATAACCCAAGATACTCCAAGGGACCTCATGGACCCAATCATCAAGTCAATTTAACCTCAGGGGATGCAGTTACTAAAAAAATCAGGAATTAGGGTTTCTTGACCTAATTCACCCATAAAGTTGACTTTTGGAGCAAAACATGAGCCAAGACCTCAAGACATGATTTGAGGGCCTTAAATACACCACATTGATCCATTTACAACAATGGATTGATCCAAGAAGCTTGATTCACAAGTTTCCATTTCATCTGGACCACAGTTAGGGTTTTGAAGGAAAAATCAACTGTATCTTTGACTTTTGACCAAGACATTCTCCCAAACCTTGGGACATGATTCAATACACCCTATAACACATATGGAACCCATCCATTAGGTTTGAATTAGGTCAAGAACTTGATTTCATAAAGGATCGCACAGTTTGGATTTCATCTGACAAAAAGTCAACTGTGCACAAAATCAAGTTTGACTTTTTGGAATTTTTCACAAATATGGTTCCCCTAAGTCAAAAACAATGTTAATGTAAGATTTTGATCATCATTTATAAAGAAAAATCAAGAAAACCGAGGTTTCTTGCAAAAGGGGCAACCATGAGAAACTAAAAGTTTTCTAAGTTATGTAACAAAAGTGATTTTGTACCAACTTTGCAAGGTCATAACTCCTAAACCACAAGGCCTTTTTCTCGCATTCAAAGCTCAAATGAAAGTCCATCTGTCATACTTCAAATATGTCAACTACAAGAGATTCTAAATCCTCATCCTCATGGATTTTGAGTTATGGATTGATCAAAATCACAAAAACATAAAAATGACCACTTTTCCAACACTTAGTGAAATTTTCAATAAGTCAGAATTTGCCTTACTTTTTCCAAAATGTAGGGACATTTTTCACCTTGATCCAAGTTAAACCAGGTCCATTCGTGAACATCAAAGTTGAAGTATGCCATGAGGGCTTTCCAACAAGTACCAGATCATCTCCAAATTCAATTTGAGTAGGGAGGTACAACCCTTGGAACATGGCATCATGGACTGATTTTTACAAGGCAGATTTGTGCATTTTGCTCGAGTTAGCAAATTCATATAATTCCAAGCCTTGTCATCCACTTGGACACCTCAGAGGATAACATCCAAGAGAGAAGATCTGATCCACAAGCCTCCTAAGTCCAAGGAACTACATGTAGCCAAAAATGCCCTAAAAAGGCTAAAAAGCTCCAAGACTCCAGATTTGTTTCTAAGTATTTAATGGATGCATCAAGGTGGCATGGACTGAGACATTGCTAACTTAATGAGTCAAGATTTAGCTCTGAATCAAAGGACCATAGGCCTGTGCCTAAACCTCAAGTTAATGGCTATAGGAGACTTGAGATTCCCTTGGATCAACATTGGCCAAAGGCCTGCTGCATTTGCCATTCATTATTGCTTGAAAAACAAACTTTCTCTACTATAAATAGAGCTCATTTGTGATCAGTTTGAGTCCCCAAAGCACTACAACACTTGCTTTCCTCAAAATCTCTCTCATTAGGCCAAAATGCCTTCTTTTGCAAGTCATCTCTGAGTTTTGGAGTTAGAGAGAAATTCCACCACAACTCATGATCCAAACACATCCAATGTATCATATATAAGCTGTCTAAACACTCGCCCTAGATCTGAAACACCAAAATCAGAAAGTCAACCTCCAAAACCTCAAATTTTGACTTTTCTGCATTTTTCAAGCCATGTCTTGATTCAGTCACTTCCAAAAACAAAACAGGCCTCAAACACACTTCAAATATCATCCTCAAACTGTCCCAATTGGTTTCCTTCATCTGGAACACCATTTGAGAGAGTTACTATTTTGGTCACTTTTGCCACTTTTGCGAGAAAGAGCTTATACTTGTTCCTGAGGATTCCAGCTGGTTTTGATCATCCTAAAAGCTTCTAAGGGATCAATCAAGAGTGTCTAAAGCATTCGATTACTTCTGGCACAAGGAACTTGACAGTTAGCATAAGGAGCTTAAAGAGGTAAGTGCATCACAACTTGAACTCTTTAAATCATGCATTGCTTTGAGGTCCATTGATAATGGACATCTCATACATATCATATATGATGTGTTTGAAACAATTTACCATGCTATTGTTGCCTGTATAATGAGATAGCATAGAACATGCAAATCTAGACCTATTTTGAAATCACTATTGGATTTTAAAACAGGGACATTTTCTGAAAATTCCAAAGGCACCATTGGATTCCTCATGAAATTCTAGGAAGGATATACCTTAATTTTGTCCCAATCCATGGAGAAATGAGGAAGTTAGAGCCTTCATGCAAGAGGCACAAAATCAGGCTTTGCCTTGGGCAACGGCCAGGCCATGGCGCCTTGGCCAGGCCTAAAAACAAGGCACCCTCATATATTCATGGGGTGGTTTTGATACACGTATGTATCACCACCCCAGTGGTAGCGCACATGTGTGTTTGTTTGGCAGGTTGTGGGTTCTACACCCGCTCAGACCATTTTTCCATTTCTCATATTTTTTTTTTTGCTATTTTTCACATTTTTTATGGTTTTTGTTAATTAATTCCAAAATTAATTTCTCCCTCAATTTTAATTATTTTTTATTGGTTCTTTTTTTGAAAATTCCCAAAAATGTTAAAATATTTTATTCCATAAAAAATTCACAAAAATATTATTTATTTTATATATTTGGTATTTTTGTAAATAATTAAGTTTTTATTTGTTTTTAAACATTTAAAAATATTTCTTTCTCTTGATTTTTCAACTTCAATTGATTTTCAAATCATTCTATGAATGAAACATGATTTTTCAAACATTAATCCAAGACCACAACTTGTTTTTTTACACATGTTTGAAAATTTTGATCATATTTATTGAATTTTATTCAATTGAGATGCATTTTAAAATTAAATTAGGGTTTTAATTGTTTTCACCCTCACAAATCTTTTTCAAAACAATTTTGGGCCTCTAATAGAGTGTAAGACCCATCCTTTGTAAATACAAACCTTTTTGGGCCTCAGTCATTGTATAAGTCCCACTGTGTTTTCTAAAGCCGCGGCGCGATCGTCGCCTTTTAAACAAAAATCATCTGGGCCTCTCCCGGAGTTGTAAGCCCCATTTCTTTTCTTTTTTCAAACACTTTGGGCCTCTAATAGAGTGTAAGACCCATCTCTTTGTACAGAAAATCTTTTTGGACCTCAGTCATTGTATAAGTCCCGATACAATTTTCAGATCAACGGTGTGATCACTGTTTTTCATTGGGCCTCTCCTTGAGTATAAGCCCCAATCTTCTTTTCAAAACAACTTTCCCTTTTGATTTAGCTTCAAACCCATAGTTGTTATCAAAACTTTCTTTAATTTCTTGAACAACTAACCATACAGGTGTTACAATGGAAGCTTGCTCGCCTGTATGTTTTAAACAACTTTCCTTTACATACTTGCACACACACATATATATTTATTTGTGCTAGAAGCTTGCTCACCTGAAAGTCCTTCTACCCTCTTTTACATACAATATATATTTCATATGTATATATATACCTATATATATCTGCTTAGAGTTTTCCCCGACAATTAGGTCTAGAATTTAGATAAAACCAGTGGTCACTCTTTCAACACAGTCAAAACTAGTTCCCCATAGGAATTCCAAATACAGTCTTGCCTTCTCTTGGGCTTATACAATATGGAACAAAGAGAAAGGCATTATTCCCGGTGAAACTTTTCTCAGACTGTCACTATTAGAAATTTGTGATGAAATTCATTTCCCCCAGAGAGGATTAATTCCTGATGAAACCTCTCTTGAATTTCTTCAAACCCTAGAACTGTTCACTAAAGAAACGATTATTCCCGGTGAAACCTTTCTTGAAATTTTTTAAGGTTTGGACCCACAAGCTTCCTAAAATCATCCCAACCTTCTCTTGAGCTTTGTACAAGGACCCTCGGGCTTCTTAGAAGTTCTCATGCCTTCTCTTGGGCTTAGTACAAGGACCCAAAGACCTCTTACAGGTATAGGACATAACCTAGTCATCCTTTGTTAGAGCAGTCTTTCCAAAGAGTCAAAACCTTGGACAATTTAGGGTTGATTCTTATCCCTTAAGTCTTTGCCTCCTCTTGGGCATTATACAAAGATAAACCTTTTCATACCAGTAGATTTGGACAGTCTAATCTCTTTTTGGATCTTAAGGAATCCTCAAGCTCCCTACAATTATAGGAATAACCCTGGTCATTTAATCAATCTCCAGTAGAGTTAAAACCTCCATAGGTTCAAAAACTCAATCTTTCATCCTAAACCTCCCCAGCTAAGGGTCTGCTTATCATCAATATGACACTAACTTATCAGAACCTCAAGGCATCTGATACCTCAACTCTTCTGTAATCCTCAGCAAGAGTTAATTTCCTACTTTGGACCTGCCTTTGGATCTCAATAATCCTCAGCAGAAGAATAGCCTCCTCTTAGGATTTGTATAAGAAATTCCTCACTCAGCCTCCTCTTAGGCTTTGTATAATGATTCTTTCTGCTTCCTTATCACCTTTGAGCACTCTCTTGTTGAGTCAACCAGATTTATCCTCAATCTTGGGCTTTGTACAAGACAGATAAATAGCACTCTCTTGTTGAGTCAATCACCTTAAAGCACCCTCTTGTTGAGTCAATCACCTCAAAGCACTCTCTTGTTGAGTCAACCTTCTTTCTTAAACACTCTCTTGTTGAGTCAGATATCTTTTATCTTCAATCTTGGGCTTTGTACAAGACAAACAAAAACACTCTCTTGTTGTGTCAGTTCTTTTAGCTTCCTCTTAGGCTTTGATAATGATTTTCCTCAGTAGAGTTAGCCTCAAAAGCATTCTCTTGTTGAGTAAGTCAGCTTTTCTGCCTCAATCTTAGGCTTTGTACAAGAAAGACACCCATAAATATCTTCAGCTGAATCAGTCAAATATCCTCCAGCCTCCTCTTAGGATTTGTATAATGATTTTCCCTTAGCAGTTCAGCCTCAATCTTGGGCTTTGTATAAGACACATATAAATCTCCCTGAGCAGAGTCAATCCCCTTTCAGCCTTAATCTTGGGCATTGTACAAATTATACTCTCCAATAGAGTCAATCTTCTTTTAGCCACAATCTTGGGATTTGAACAAGACAGATAAAACCTCTCACCTGTAGAGTCAGTTTCCCCTTTTAGCCTCAATCTTGGGCTTTGTACAAGACATATACAAATATTCCCCAGTGGAGTCAAAAAATCCCTTTTAGCCTCAATCTTGGGCTTTGTACAAGACACATACAAATATTCCCCAGTGGAGTCAAAAAATCCTTTTTAGCCTCAATCTTGGGCTTTGTACAAGACAGATAAAACATTTCCCCGAAAAAGTCAACTTCCAGCCTTCTCTTAGGCTTTGTATAATGATATCCCCAAAAGAGTCAGTCTCTCTTTTAGCCTCAATCTTGGGCTTTGTACAAGACAGATAATAAACTCCCCAGGGAGTCAATCAACTCTTTAGCTTCAACCTTGGGCTTTAATCAAGGCACACACATAAACCAAAATCCCCTAAGAGGAAATCAAAACCTTTCTGTAGGAAGATACTTCTCTGTATATCACACAAAAAATCAAACAAACCCTAATCCCAGATAAATGTTGTAAGTGGCACACTTGTTGATTCAAATATCCAAGCTGTAGTCCATCTTTTATCCTGGTAAACTTCCTCTTTCATCCAATTGTTGTAAGCGGCACGCATTTGGATTATTTACATCCACGCCACTGTCCTTCTCTCGGCATGAAAGATTCCTAAGGAAAAATGTCATTGCTTCACACTGAGTTAAAGTTTTCTCCTTCAGGACAATTCCCCTATAAAGGAAATTATGGCATTACTGGATTCTCACATCCCAGTTAAAGTTATTCTCCTTTATAATCAGTCACCCAACAGTTGTGATAAACAGACGAGATGTCTCCCTTTAGAGATGACAAATTCTCTCTTTGTCAAACCTTTTAACTTCAATCTTGGGCTTTGAACAAGACACAAATAACCTTTAGCTTCAATCTTGGGCTTTGAACAAGACACCAAACATCTTTTCCTCCCATAGAATAGGAGGAACTACGATTGCTCTAATTTTCCTGTTTTCTTTAACGGGAATACGTAGGCATAAGATTGCGAAATCTTAGCGAGCACACCAATCCAAAAACTTCAGGTCCAGTATCTTCACACACTGATCAAAAACTTTAGGTCCAGTACCTTACCCAAAACAATCGGAACAAAACCGACATCAACAAAAACTCTCTCTCTCAAACACTCCCAAAGGAGAAACTTTCCCAATCGACAGACAAACACCTATAAGTAGAAAACAGTAAGTGAAATTGCTAATAACCTGTGGATGATGACATATAGGATGGGTAATTGACAACTCCCCATTGTATAACCTGACCCCGGACCCCCCAATCTCTTAGCATTTGTTCAGTAAAACATCTACGTGCAAGGTTAGTTTTAGATAGCTTCCCTTTCCTTTCCAGCTTCATAGGATAAATAAGAAATCAGAAAGTAGCACACCTTCCCTACCATTACGGTGAGGAAAAACCCATGGCGATAAGGTGTTCGCATCACTGACCAAAATCGCACGCTACAGAAAAATGGCGACTCTACTGGGGAAATTCATTTTATCTGTCTAGGACTAGGATTAGAATTTCTAAGAGGTCTAGGTTATTAGAAATTTTACTACATACTATATACTATATACTGCTTTTCCTACCAACATTGTTCAGAACCACAACATTCTAGCGATGAACGTCAACTTGGTGGTAATGCACTCAAGGCAAAGTCAATATCAGGGATGCTCTTTTGTACAAGGTTGTAAAGTGTGTCGTAAAGACGACCAAGGATGTGCACTTGTCCAAAGAACACTTCAAAACTTGTTGGACCACTGGTGGCTTCCAATCTACTTGGATGAAGCTACACAACAGATTAGTATGACTGACAGAAATCCTGGCCGACATCAAAGTCAGGATGTCCGCTCGATGGAAACAGATCTAGTAAAGATGCACTGCATACAAAGCGGACGCGGCCGGATGCCACTCCACAACTACGAGCGCTGTAGAGTTTGTTCAGAGAATAGCCAAGGATGCTACCTCATACAAGCAGATCTTCAAAATCAATTGGACCACAAGGAGATCCGACCATGCTCAAGTTCTGGGACAACCAACAGGATACCCGACTATCTCCTGAATCAAAGCAAAGACGTTGTCATAATCTCCGATCATGGAAGGACCAAAGACGTTTGTGCCATAATCCCTCTACTCAATGAATAAAGAATTCCTCTTGATAGTAGAAAGATACTCAACCTCGAACCAATTGAGGCTGCCTATGATGGTCAGAGAAATCAAAAAGCTCATGTGGTTATTTATCTACCAAGTCCAATACCGTACAAATCCGATAAGGCTATCCCTTACAAGTATGGTGCAACAACAATCGAAAATGGAAAGGAAACTCCATTACCCTCCGTCGTAAATATCGCCGACATCAGTCGAGTAACACAGAGTGGCCGAATCTTCAATAGGGGAGTGGGAGAACCCGCCAAGGAAAAGGAACCTCAAACAGAAGTTCCTAATCAACAAATCGGGATTTCCAGTAACCCAGAACTTACAAAGAACAAAGATGAGATGTTGAAGCACATCTTGAAAAGCGAGTACAACATTGTAGATCAACTATTGCAAACTCCATCTAAAATCTCTATGCTATCTCTCCTACTTAGTTCTGAAGTTCACAGGGAAGCTTTGCAGAAATTCTTGGACCAAGCTTTCGTAGAACAAGATGTGACGGTAAAACAGTTTGACAACATCATTTCCAGCATCACTTCCTGCAACAGTTTAGGATTCAGTGATAAGGAGCTGCCAGAAGAAGGAAAAAATCACAACATGGCACTTAACATTACAGTCAACTGGCAGGACGATGCTCTAGCCAGTGTACTGGTAGACACAGGATCAGCTCTGAATGTTATGCCAAAATCTACCCTGATGCGACTATCATTTCAAGGATCTCCGATGCGAGGCTGCGAGGTAATCGTCAAAACTTTTGACGGATCCAGAAAAATAGTTATTGACGAAGTTGATCTCCCCATAACCATTCGTCCTCAAACTTTCCAAGTCACTTTCCAGGTCATGGACATCCGGGTAGCTTACAGCTATTTATTAGGAATACCTTGGATGCACGAAGCTGGGGCAGTCACTTCGACACTTCACCAGAAGCTGAAGTTCATCAAGAATGACAAGCTATTCATAGTCTGTGGAGAGCAGGCCTTAATCGTGAGCAACTTATCATCAATACCCTGTGTAGAACCCGAGGAGGTTGTTGGAACCCAGTTTCAAGCACTATCGGTGAGCAATAAGAATCGACTAGAAAGAGGGACATTGATTTCCTCATACAAGGACGCTCTCAAAGTAATCAAGAGTAACAACACAAAAGGATGGGGACAACTTATATTTCCTACAGATAACAAGACAAATAAAGGTCTTAGTTTCTCCTCAGCCTGTACCCAGACTGCCAAGAAAGATGAAAATTTTCATCCCATTCAAGACTTCTTCCACAGTGGAGGCTTTCTCCACCCAGTGTCTCAAGAAGTACACACCATCAATAAGGGTGACTCCTCCGATACAAATGAAGAGTGGAAGTCCTATCTCAACGAGGACGGTTATATGTCTCAGGGAGAGACACATACGCCATTTTACTTTCCCACGCAGAGTCCGAGATATATACCAAGATCAGATTTCGGATGATTTATGGAGATTGTGATCCTGAGGGATGTCGTGCTCCGCCTAACTCATGGGAAGACGATCCGATGAAAGACAACTTCGATCATAACTATTTTGATCCCCTGGATGACTTGCTTATCTGGCAGCCATACCCAGAAGACTCGGGGCAAAAGAGTCAGCCCGACGATGCATATCAGCTGAGCATCATTAAAAAGAATACCTGTGTCCCCACTAAGTCATGGGATCATTACTCAGGAAATTTCAAAGATATCCAGGGCAACGATGAATCCGCAAAGACTGCAGGACAAGAGTTCATCAACTATCCTTTTCCTGAGATCAACGTCATCGAGAAAGATAACTCCTCCAGACCCACAGAAGTATGGGACACCTTAGGACAGCCGAGTGGCAAGTACGACTTCTTGGTTAAGTACACCGCTCCTGAAAGCTCTCGTATTAGGCTCGAAGACATCCAGCCAACTGGATGGGGAGATATGCCTGAGAGTGAAAACACTATGCAAGACACAACAAAAGAGTTCATTTACAACAACTCTGCCTGGGAGGAAGACTCCAATGATCCTGCTCCGCTAGAAATCAGCGTCATTTCTGAGGACAACCCAAGAAAGAAGGTACTTGTATCAAAAGTATTGGCCTCTAGGGCTTACACCAACAATGTCCCACTAGCACTAGAGCCAATCAGGCATACCCCTAATACCCATAGATCTAGTATGACCATCATGCTTCAGCTGCGCAAGAGGTTTTGTTAGTGGATTAGCAATATTGTCAAGTGTAGGTACTCTGCATATCTTCACATCTCCACGATCTATTATCTCTCGAATGAGATGATAACGCCTAAGTATGTGTTTGGATCGTTGGTGAGATCTAGGCTACTTAGCTTGTGCGATAGCACCATTGTTATCACAATAGAGATCAATAGGGTGAACAATGCTAGGGATTATGCCAAGTTCAGTAATGAACTTCTTGATCCAAACAGCTTCCTTCGCTGCATTTGAGGCAGCAATATACTCGACCTCGGTTGTAGAATCAACAATTGTTTCTTGCTTTGAACTTTTCCAGCTCACAGCGCCACTATTTAGGCAAAACACATAACCAGATTGCGATCTAAAGCCATCCTTATCTCTCTCAAAGCTAGCATCGGTGTAACCAATTACCGCGAGCTCTTCCTGACCTACATATATCAAAAATGAGTCCTTAGTCCTTCTCAAGTACTTAAGGATATTCTTGACAGCTACCCAGTGAGCATCACCAGGATCAAATTGGTACCTACTCGTTGCACTTAAAGCATACGAGACATCTGGTCGAGTACATAACAGGGCATACATGATAGATCCTATTGCAGATGCATATGGAATCTTATTCATGCGATCCCTTTCTTCCTTTGTTGAAGGGGATTGTGTTTTTGATAGACATAGGCCATGTTGCATAGGTATGAATCCTTTCTTGGAATCATGCATATTAAAGCGCCTCAACACTTTGTCTATGTATGTACTCTGACTTAGACCAAGCAGTTTTTGTGATCTATCTCTATAGATCCTGATTCCTAATATATAGGATGCTTCACCAAGTTCCTTTATAGAAAAGCATTTCCCTAACCAAGCTTTTACTTGTTGCAAGGTAGGGATATCGTTTCCAATGAGTAATATGTCATCTACATATAATACCAGGAAAACGATTATGCTCCCACTAACATTCTTGTAGACACAAGGCTCATCTTCTTTCTTTATGAATCCATACTATTTTACAGTTTCATCAAAACGAAGATTCCAGCTTCTGGAACTTGCTTTAATCCGTAGATTGATCGCTGTAACTTGCATATCTTTTGGGCTTCTTTGGGTATGTCAAATCCTTCAGGTTGTGTCATGTACACATCCTTAAGAAGATTCCCATTAAGGAAAGCAGTCTTGACATCCATCTACCATATTTCATAATCATGATATGCAGCGATAGCAAGTAAAATCCAAACAGATTTAAGCATTGCAACTGGTGAAATGGTTTCATCATAGTCTACACCATGAATTTGTTTATAACCTTTAGCAACCAGTCTTGCCTTATAGGTATGTACCTTACCATCCATGTCAGTCTACTTTTTGAAGACCCACTTGCATCCTATAGGATTAATTCCTACAGGAGGCTCTACCAAGGTCCAAACCTGGTTTGTGTACATGGAATCCATTTCAGATTTCATGGCTTCTAGCCACTTCTCAGACTCAGGACGAGTTATGGCCTCTTGATAGGATACAGGCTCATCTTGATCCATGAGTAATACTTCACCTTGATCATTTATGAGATATCCATATCTCTCTGGTTGGTGACGTATCCTACTCGACCTACGTTGGTCTTGTTCTACTTGAGCAGGTTCCTCTTCCACAACTACTTGTGGTTCCTGCTCTAATTCCTCCATAGGTGTATCAATGCTTTGTGATTCTTAAATTTCTTCAATCTCTACATTCCTCCCACTGATTCCTTTAGAAATAAAGTCCCTTTACAACAAAACTCCAGTTCGAGCGACAAACACTTTGCCCTCAGAAGGATTGTAGAAGTAATACCCTCTTGATTCTTTAGGATACCCCACAAATAAGCATTTGTCAGATTTGGGCTCAAGCTTAGTTGAAATTTATCGTTTTACATAAACTTCACAACCCCAAATCTTCATGTAAGATATATGTGGTTTCTTACCACTCCATATTTCATATGGTGTCTTTTCAACCTTTTTGGATGGAACACGGTTAAGTGTGTAAGCTGCTGTCAGTAGTGCATATCCCCAAAAGGAGTTTGGAAGATCGGCATGACTCATCATGGATCGGACCATGTCTAACAAGGTTGGATTTCTTCTCTCAGATACACCATTCCATTGTGGTGTTCCAGGAGGAATGAGTTGGGATAGAATCCCACACTCTCTTAGATGGTCATCAAACTCCAGGCTTAAATATTGACCGCCTCGATCTGATCGAAGAGTTTTAACATTCTTACCTAGTTGGTTTTGTACTTCATTCTTAAATTCCTTGAACTTTTCAAAGGATTCAGATTTGTGTTTCATTAAATAGACATAACCATATCTACTGAAATCATCGGTAAATGTGATTAAGTATTGAAAACCTCCTCTGGCTGGTATGCTCAGTGGTCCACATACGTCAGTGTGTATGAGGGCCAAAAGATCATTAGCCCTTTCACCTTTTCCTGTGAATGGGGACTTTGTCATATTTCCAATTAAACAAGATTTGCATGTATCATATGATTCGTAATCAAAAGAGTCCAATAGCCCATCTTTATGGAGTTCGGAGATGTGTTTCTCATTTATATGGCCTAAGCGACAATGCCAAAGGTAACTTGGATTTAACTCGTTAGGTTTCATCCTTTTATTATTAATGTTATAAATTGGCATTTCAAGATCAAGGACATATAATCCAATGTTCATTTGTGCAGTAGCATAGAATATATTATTCAAATAAATAGAGCAACAATTGTTCTTTATTATAAATGAAAAACCAAACTTGTCCAAACAAGAAACGGAAATAATATTCCTGCTAATTACAGGTACATAATAACAGTTCTCTAACTGAATTATTAAACCACTAGGTAAAGTCAAAACATAAGTTCCTACGGCTAAAGAAGCAACCTTTGCTCCATTTCCAACTCGTAGGTCGACTTCACCTTTTGCCAAATCTCTACTCCTTTTTAGTCCCTGTACATTGGTACAAATGTGAGAACCACATCCAGTATCTAATACCCATGACGCCGAAGTAGATAAATTTATTTCTATAACAAAAATACATGAAGTCGAAGTCACCACTCCATTCTTCTTATCTTCCAGGTACTTTGGGCAGTTTCTCTTCCAGTGTCCGGTCTTACCGCGATAGAAGCAAGTGCCCTCCTTTGCTATACCTCCACTAGGCTTCAAAGCAAGGGTAGTATGTTTGGGTTTGGCAACTTCCTTGCCTTTCCATTTACCAACCTGCTTGGTGGGCCTTTTGTTATGTTTCTTTCCATTACTGACCATCAGAATCGATTTCCCTTTTGTCTTCAGGTTTTGCTCAGCAGTTCTTAAAATGCATAGCAATTCAGGAAGAGTTTTATCCATGTCATTCATGTTGAAATTAAGGACAAATTGACTGAAGCTTTCCGACAATGATTGCAGGATCAAATCATTCGCAAGCGGCTTTTTAAGGGCAAATCCCAATCTTTCAAGATTCTCCACATACCCAATCATCTTGAGTACATGGGGACCTACTGGGGTTCCCTCAGAAAGCTTGGCTTGAAAAAGGGCTTTTCAAATTTCAAACCTTTCATGCCTTGCCTGCTGTTGATAGAGCATTTTCAGATGTTCGATCATATCGAACGCTGCCCTGTTTTCATGTTGCTTTTGCAATTCAGAATTCATGGTAGCCAGCATGAGGCAAGCAGTTTCATTTGCATCATCGACATGCTTCTTATAAGTATCTCTTTCAGCCTTAGGAGCAGAACTAGGAGGTTCCTCATCTGGAACAGGTGTCTCTAAGACATACAACTTTCTGTCAGGTTTGAGGACAATCCTCAGATTTCGGTGCCAATCCAGAAAATTTGTCCCAGACAATTTTTCCTTATCCAGGATTGTTCGCAAAATGTTATTAGATGTGTTTATTTTCATGGTAATCTACAAAATGGAATGGAAAAATATAAGTATCATAACATATTCAATTAGGCCTTTAATTAAATATGCTTCCACTATTTAACTCAAACCAAATGACCCTCATCATATGATTTGGAAAATCCCGTTGGAAGATTTTCTAGTGGATCGAGATCCATACTTCACTTTGTTTTAAGTCAACGTTAGGCTGATTACACAAAACTTAGCTATTTAGGTAGGAACTCCTTCCAATTGTATCCAATACAATTCTCGAATATTTCAGTTGGGTGAATAACTCCTTATTCCAATCCATCATATAGACTATTCCCAACTCTTGCTTCTAAACGCATATAATCTTATTATATTTTGTTTAGTTAAGTTTGACCCATTATTTTAGAAATTGGATATTACAATTATCCCATCGCACCTTACTAATATAGAACATGCACCTCGCGTTAGGCGAAATCTACAATATTCGATACTAGTCTTGATGAGTTCTAAAACTTGGAAAGCAAAAACTTTATATTTAGTTTTGAGGGATTTTTAATTAGTTTGATCTCACCGGCTTATTTATCATATAAATCGTTCCTCACACATGCATCAACATACATACAATATATATCAACATACAAATGAAACAGTTACGGCCCCTAGCGCAATTGTTCTCCCAAGCCAATGAGAGAACTTAAGCTAAACCTAATAACGATCTTCACTTCTCCAAGGAAGATCTCCAAGGCTGTCCTTCTTTGTTTTGTAGTCTTCTCTTTCTTCATAAAAATACATTACATAAAAGAAACTCGTGTTACATACGAGGGAGTGAGATGAGAAAAGAAGTTACATGAGGAGAATAAGAGAGAGGCACGACACGCAGGTCGTATTTATAAAATCCAAAGCAAAGAAAAATAAACTAAGGCCACATCTGATCACCACAAGAAAAATAATAAATAAATTTTATTATTATTAATTTAAATCCTGTTTATTAAATAAATCAAATTAAATTTTCGGCGAATGCATGACCTAAAGCGCAGACTGCATTGACGCAACATTTGCGCCGTCATACTGCCTGTGACGACCGTCACAAACTCTATAGTGACCGTCACACTCTCAAAATGAGTAATCTTAATCGCAGACGGTGCAACCCTTGTGCCGTCACACTCTAATGCCACAATTTCAAACCGTCAACATACCATGATCAATAATTTAATATGATTGATCTGTATGCTATCGCTTCACCATACTAAAGTCGGATTCCGAAGTAGATAACCACAGATCGCTCAACCGAATGATAATCATTACGTGATTTGAACTGACGAAATAAAATAGTATATCCAATATACCATCTTTGCATCAAAGTTAATCATATCACATATGAATTAGATCGATCATATATGTGTAACTTATGGACTATTGACATATCGCTGCTTCACCGTACTATTGTCGGATTCCGAAACATAGTCAATATCAATCATCTAAACCGTACACAATTTGATGCCAAAAAATTCAATATCTGGATTTGATTTAATTTTTACGTGTTTTAATCCAATTAAAGCAAAAAATGACAGAAAATAAACAATTACCAGACTCATGGTTTCGTAAGTGGCTTTGATACCACTGAAGGGAAATGTGCGATCTAAACACAGCGGAAAACAAAAAATTACCCTTTAGAGATCCTTACGAAAGATCATGATCTGTGATACAAAGGTTACCTCTTGTGGCGATGAAACCTTTGATTCCAAATCTATGGATGATCACGAGCGTTGTACGATGAACAGCGCCTCTACTCAGTCCACACGTACAACTTCCTTCAGTCACAGTGCTAGCTGCTTACGATTGAAGGTTTTGAGTGAGGGAGAGGAAAAATAGAATACGGCCAGGGTTTCAACAACAACAACATTTGAGCTTCTGCACAAGGGTTCTATTTATAGAACTACTTGTGTGGGCTACAAGCTAAAAAGCTCAACTCAATAATAATATTATTATATTATTATAATAACTATTATTATAATAAATATAATTCTATTATTATTATATTTTATAACTATTATAAAATTAATAATAACTATTATTATATTACATGGTACCTTACCATATTTCGTATTCCATTCAAGTGCATCGTACCTTACGGTGTTCCTTATTTACTCTATCACTTCTCCAACTGTCCTTTTGTGTGTGACCCTGTAGGATTTCGCGACGTTGGCAATTATATTAAATCATGTATTTAACATAATAAACAGTGAGCGGTATCTAGCAACACATCACTGCTACCCAAGTCACTAAATTGTCATGTGATCTGACAAAACCTTTTGTGATAGTACTTGTGTGTACAATTACCCTTTTGCCCCTATGCCTATATTGAACACAAGCCATATACCGTGTCATCCTTGTCCAGTTCAATATTGGGCCCTTAGACATTTATCCTATTATGCAGGATGGGCAAATTCCATCTAGGCTACTCATGTCCCTCGGCATGCTTTGTGAAGTACCCATCAACTGTCTTTATGATCATCCAGTTACGGACAATGTTTGATCAGCAATAAAGTACTTGACTCTACATCTAGGGTACATAGTAGTTTCAGGTCGAAGGGTGGTATACACCACTATCACCATGAGAGTAACTTATGACACTTTGCATAACATTCTATGTAGTACTCTCATAGTGGGTCAATCTAGTATAAATATTACTCCTAATATTCATACCTATGTCAAGACTTGATAACTTCTTATCCATGATCCATGAGATGTGATCATCAGTCTATCTACATAATAGTCTCAATGCTTTAAGGCTATCCCATTTCACATTAAAGCTCGACTATGGATGCTTTAAGAATAGTGTCCTTATGTTTAATGGAATCTCATGATTAAGTCATACTTAATGTTTCATTAAACGAACTAGCTATTTTAGGGACTTTATCATTTTGGAAAAACAAACATAATAAATAAATGCCTTTTATTATTAATAAATAATTTGATACAAGTACCAAAAGTATTGGCCTCTAGGGCTGACACCAACAATCTCCCACTAGCACTAGAGCCAATCAGGCATACCCCTAATACCCATAGATATAGTATGACCATCATGCTTCAGCTGCGCAAGAGGTTTTGTTAGTGGATTAGCAATATTGTCAAGTGTAGGTACTCTGCATATCTTCACATCTCCACGATCTATTATCTCTCGAATGATATGATAACGCCTAAGTATGTGTTTGGATCGTTGGTGTGATCTAGGCTACTTAGCTTGTACGATAGCACCATTGTTATCACAATAGAGATCAATGGGGTCCACAATTCTAGGGATTATGCCAAGTTCACTAATGAACTTCTTGATCCAAACAGCTTCCTTCGCTGCATTTGAGGCAGCAATATACTCGGCCTCGGTTGTAGAATCAGCAACTGTTTCTTGCTTTGAACTTTTCCAGCTCATAGCGCCACCATTTAGGCAGAACACATAACCAGATTGCGATCTAAAGTCATCCTTATCTGTCTGGAAGCTAGCATCGGTGTAAGCAATTACCGCGAGCTCTTCCTGACCTACATATATCAAAAATGAGTCCTTAGTCCTTCTCAAGTACTTAAGGATATTCTTGACAGCTACCCAGTGAGCATCACCAAGATCAGATTAGTACCTACTTGTTGCACTTAAAGCATACGAGACATCTGGTCGAGTACATAACATGGCATACATGATAGATCCTATTGCAGATGCATATGGAATCTTATTCATGCGATCCCTTTCTTCCTTTGTTGAAGGGGATTGTGTTTTTGATAGACATAGGCCATGTTGCATAGGTATGAATCCTTTCTTGGAATCATGCATATTAAAGCGCCTCAACACTTTGTCTATGTATGTACTCTGACTTAGACCAAGCAGTTTTTATGATCTATCTCTATAGATCCTGATTCCTAATATATAGGCTGCTTCACCAAGGTCCTTCATAGAAAAGCATTTCCCTAACCAAGCTTTTACTTGTTGCAAGGTAGGGATATCGTTTCCAATGAGTAATATGTCATCTACATATAATACCAGGAAAATGATTATGCTCCCACTAACCTTCTTGTAGACACAAGGCTCATCTTCATTCTTTATGAATCCATATTGTTTTACAGTTTCATCAAAACGAAGATTCCAGCTTCTGGAAGCTTGCTTTAATCAGTAGATTGATCGCTGTAACTTGCATATCTTTTGGGCTTCTTTGGGTATGTCAAATCCTTCAGGTTGTGTCATGTACACATCCTCAAGAAGATTCCCATTAAGGAAAGCAGTCTTGACATCCATCTGCCATATTTCATAATCATGATATGCAGCGATAACAAGTAAAATCCGAACAGATTTAAGCATTGCAATTGGTGAAAAGGTTTCATCATAGTCTACACCATGAATTTGTTTATAACCTTTAGCAACCAGTCTTGCCTTATAGGTATGTACCTTACCATCCATGTCAGTCTTCTTTTTAAAGACCCACTTGCATCCTATAGGATTAATTCCTACAGGAGGCTCTACTAAGGTCCAAACCTGGTTTGTGTACATGGAATCCATTTCATATTTCTTGGCTTCTAGCCACTTCTCAGACTCAGGACCAGTTATGGCCTCTTGATAGGTTACAGGCTCATCTTGATCCATGAGTAATACTTCACCTTGATCATTTATGAGATATCCATATCTCTCTGGTTGGTGACGTATCCTACTCGACCTACGCTGGTCTTGTTCTACTTGAGCAGGTTGCTCTTCCACAACTACTTGTGGTTCCTGCTCTAATTCCTCCATAGGTGTATCAATGCTTTGTGATTCTTGAATTTCTTCAAGCTCTACATTCCTCCCACTAATTCCTTTAGAAATAAAGTCCCTTTCCAAGAAAACTCCAGTTCGAGCGACAAACGCTTGGCCCTCAAAAGGATTGTAGAAGTAATACCCTGTTGTTTCTTTAGGATACCCCACAAATAAGCATTTGTCAGATTTGGTTTCTTCACAACCCCAAATCTTCATGTAAGACATATGTGGTTTCTTACCACTCCATATTTCATATGGTGTCTTTTCAAACATTTTGGATGGAACACGGTTAAGTGTGTAAGCTGCTGTCAGTAGTGCATATCCCCAAAAGGAGATTGGAATATCGGCATGACTCATCATGGATCGGACCATGTCTAACAAGGTTCGATTTCTTCTCTCAGATACACCATTCCATTGTGGTGTTCCAAGAGGAATGAGTTGGGATAGAATCCCACACTCTCTTAGATGGTCATCAAACTCCAGGCTTAAATATTGACCGCCTCGATCTGATCGAAGAGTTTTAACATTCTTACCTAGTTGGTTTTGTACTTCATTCTTAAATTCCTTGAACTTTTCAAAGGATTCAGATTTGTGTTTCATTAAATAGACATAACCATATCTACTGAAATCATCAGTAAATGTGATAAAGTATTGAAAACCTCCTCTCCCTAGTATCTTCACTCCTCCACATACGTCAGTGTGTATGAGGGCCAAAAGATCATTAGCCCTTTCACCTTTTCCTGTGAATGGGGACTTTGTCATCTTTCCAATTAAACAAGATCTGCATGTATCATATGATTTGTAATCAAAAGAGTCCAATAGTCCATCTTTATGGAGTTTGGAGATGTGTTTCTCATTTATATGGCCTAAGCGACAATGCCAAAGGTAACTTGGATTTAACTCGTTAGGTTTCATCCTTTTAGTATTAATGTTATAAATTGGCATTTCAAGATCAAGGACATATAATCCAATGTTCATTTATGCAGTAGCATAGAATATATAATTCAAATAAATAGAGCAACAATTTTTCTTTATTATAAATGAAAAACCAAACTTGTCCAAACAAGAAACGGAAATAATATTCCTGCTAATTACAGGTACATAATAATAGTTCTCTAACTGAATTATTAAACCACTAGGTAAAGTCAAAACATAAGTTCCTACGGCTAAAGCAGCAACCTTTACTCCATTTCCAACTCGTAGGTCGACTTCACCTTTTGCCAAATCTCTACTCTTTGTTAGTCCTTGTACATTGGTACAAATGTGAGAACCACATCCAGTATCTAATACCCATGATGCGGAAGTAGATAAATTTATTTCTATAACAAAAATACTTGAAGTCGAAGTCACCACTCCATTCTTCTTATCTTCCAGGTACTTTGGGCAGTTTCTCTTCTAATGTCCGGTCTTACCACAATATAAGCAAGTGCCCTCCTTTGCTATACCTCCACTAGGCTTCAAAGCAAGGGTAGTATGTTTGGGTTTGGCAACTTCATTGCCTTTCCATTTACCAACCTGCTTGGTGGGCGTTTTGTTCTGTTTCTTTCCATTACTGACCATCAGAATGGATTTCCCTTTTGTCTTCAGGTTTTGCTCTGCAGTTCTTAACATGCTTAGCAATTCAGGAAGAGTTTTGTCCATGTCATTCATGTTGAAATTAAGGACAAATTAACCGAAGCTTTCCGACAACGATTGCAGGATCAAATCACTCGCAAGCTCCTTTTTTAGGGCAAATCCCAATCTTTCAAGATTCTCCACATACCCAATCATCTTGAGTACATGCAGACCTACTCGGGTTCTATCAGAAAGCTTGGCTTGAAAAAGGTCTTTTGAAATTTCAAACCTTTTATGCCTTGCCTGCTCTTGATAGAGCATTTTCAGATGTTCGATCATATCAAACGCTGCCATGTTTTCATGTTGCTTTTGCAATTCAGAATTTATGGTAGCCAGCATGACGCAAGCAGTTTCATTGGCATCATCGACATGCTTCTTATAAGCATCTCTTTCAGCCTTAGGAGCAGAATTAGGAGGTTTCTCATCAGGAACAGGTGTCTCTAAGACATACAACTTTCTGTCATGTTTGAGTACAATCCTCAGATTTCGGTGCCAATCCAGAAAATTTGTCCGGAACAATTTTTCGTTATCCAGGATTGTTTGCAAAATGTTATTAGATGTGTTTGTTGTCATGGTAATCTTCAAAAAGGAATGGAAAAATAATTATCATAACATATTCAATTAGGCCTTTAATTAAATATGCTCCCACTATTTCACTCAAACCAAATGACCCTCATCATTTGATTTGGAAAATCCCATTGGAAGATTTTCTAGTGGATCAAGATCCATATTTCACTTTGTTTTAAGTCAACGTTAGGCTGATTACACAAAACTTAGCTATTTAGGTAGGAACTCCTTCCAATTGTATCCAATACAATTCTCGAATATTTCAGTTGGGTGAATAACTCCTTATTCCAATCCATCGTATAGACTATTCCCAACTCTTGCTTCTAAACGCATATAATCTTATTATATTTTGTTTAGTTAAGTTTGACCCATTATTTTAGAAATTGGATATTACAATTATCCCATCGCACCTTACTAATATAGAACATGCACCTCGCGTTAGGCGAAACCTACAATATTCGATACTAGTCTTGATGAGTTCTAAAACTTGGAAAGCAAAAACTTTATATTTAGTTTTGCGGGATTTTTAATTAGTTTGATCTCACCAGCTTATTTATCATATAAATCGTTCCTCACACATGCATTAACATACATACAATATATATCAACATACAAATGAAACAGTTATGGCCCCTAGCGCAATTGTTCTCCCAAGCCAATGGGAGAACTTAAGCTAAACCTAATAACGATCTTCACTTCTCCAAGCAAGATCTCCAAGGCTATCCTTCTTTGTTTTGTAGTCTTCTCTTTCTTCATAATAATACATTACATAAAGGAAACTCATTTTACATACAAGGGAGTGAGATGAGAAAAGAAGTTACATGATGAGAATAAGAGAGAGGCACGGCACGCAGGTCGTATTTATAAAATCCAAAGCAAAGAAAAATAAACTAAGGCCATAACTGATCACCACAAGAAAAATAATAAATAAATTTTATTATTATTAATTTAAATCCTGTTTATTAAATAAATCAAATTAAATTTTTGGCGAATGCATGACCTAAAGCGCAGACTGCATTGACGCAACATTTGCGCCGTCATACTGCCTGTGACGGCCGTCACAGTTTCCATGGTGTCCGTCACACATCAGCCCATGACGACCGTCACAAGGCTATGGCGACCGTCACACCTGAAACTATGGAGACCGTCACAGTTTCAAACATTGTGCCGACCGTCACAAACTCTATAGTGACCGTCACACTCTCAAAATGAGTAATCTTAATCGCAGACGGCGCAATCCTTGTGCTGTCACACTCTAATGCCACAAAACTGGTGTCTGTTAGCCAAACAGCTTTTGTACCTGGGAGACAGCTTCTAGATGGTGTCCTAGTTGCAAATGAGATTCTTGATTATGCAAAGAGAAGAAAGAAGACAGGATTTATGTTCAAAGTGGATTTTGCACAGGCTTATGATAGTATAAATTGGTGTTTCATGTGTAAAGTACTTAAAGCTATGAATTTTAGCTCCAAGTGGATTGAGTGGATTAAAGGGTTAGTGTACAATAGCTTTGGATCTGTCTTGGTAAATGGTAGTTCAGGCAAAGACTTTAAAATGTTTAAGGGATTGAAACAGGGTGATCCCATCTCTCCATTTTTATTTGTTTTGCTGGCTGAAAGTATGGCACTATTGTTCAAGAAAGCTGTGGATGAAGGATTATTGAAGGATATCAGGATAGAAGGAGGCCCAACAAATGTGCTGCTGCAATTTGCAGATGACACATTGATAATCTGTGAGGATAATTGGGAGAATATCTGGTGCATAAAATCTATTCTAAAGGGTTTTGAGGCATTGTCTGGACTGAAAGTTAACTATGCTAAGAGTAGGCTGATGGGAATTGGAGTTGAGAATGATAGATGTATGGCTGCAGCAGCTTTCCTGAATTGCAAAGTTGGTTGTTTTCCTTTTAAATTTCTAGGGCTATGTGTTGGTGGTAACCACAGGGCAGTAGGATTTTGGAAACCTGTCATTCAATCTATTAAGAATTGATTAGTGACTTGGAGAGGGAGATTGATCTCTATTGGAGGGAGGGTTACACTGATCAATTCAGTATTGAATAACCTACCAATCCATTATCTGTCTTTTTATTTAGCATCTGCCACTGTTATCAAAGAAATCAAAAGAATTCAAAGAAGGTTTTTATGGGCTGGAGTTGGTGAGAAGGAAAGTATATATTAGGTAAAGTGGTCTGCAGTTTGCAAATCAAAAGAACAAGGTGGCTTAGGGATTAGGGACATTGGTAAATTCAACAAAGCTCTTGTAGCAAAGTGGCTATGGAGGATTTCCAATGAAAATGATGCAATTTGGTCTGACTTGATCAAGGCAAGATACAAGGGTGATTTTTCATGCTTATTCCTTAACCAAGGCAATGTGGCCTCAAGACTTATGTCAAGCTGGTGGAAGGACCTATTATACCTGGCCAATGAGAACAATTATCAAGGTCTGTTTAAACAGTTGAGTTGGAAGGTTGGAATGGGGGACAAAACATTATTCTGACAATCTAAATGGCTTGGGTGTGATTCCTTAGCTACCCTATATCCTTCTTTATTTTTATCTTCTCCAAAACAGAATGTACTCATTAAGGACTGTGGCAGTTGGGTAGATAACAATTGGAGGTGGGAAATTACCTGCAGGAATATTGTTTTAACTGGTGAGGATTCTGAAGCTGCTAGAGAACTTACGCAATTGCTGCAGGAGGTAAGACTAAACAACAATGTAGAGGATGTGATCATTTAGCCAACAAAGACTGATAAATCTTTTAGTGTGAGAGACTGCTATAATTTTTGAAATAGATGTGAGGAGGACGCAGTTTCGGATGACAGTCTTAAAGAAGCATTAGTTTTACTTTGGAAGACAAAGATTCCACTTAAAGTTTTGATATTCGGCTGGAGATCTCTTATAGACAGGTTGCTAACTCGATCTAATTTATTAGAAGGAGAATTATTTCTGATCCGCATCAACAATCATGCATTTTCTGCTTCAGAGTTGTGGAGGATATCAATCACCTCATTGTGGGCTACAATACATCCAAATTGGTGTGGAAAGGGCTGGAGGATTGGGTTGGTATCCATTTACCAAGAGAAGACAACTATATAGATATGTTTGTAAGATGGGCTAGACACAAGGAATTTGGCTCTACATTGTCATTCTTGTGGCTGACATCGTGTTGGTGTATTTGGCGTATACGAAATAAGGTGATTTTCCAAGGAGAGGTGGTTATGGCAAACAAAATTCTGCAAGATGTGCAGGTCTTCTCTTGGAATTGGAAGAGAAGGAGATCAAAGATGCGTCAGTTGGCAGTTGATACGAGTGGTATAAATCTCCGTTAGATGTAGCTTGATTATATTGGTGGCTGTTGTACATAGTTTATAGTTTGTGGCTTTTGTTGTTCTTGATAAACCATGTTGTTGGAGTATTACTAGTAATTGCTGGTGTTTTTCTGTTGTAGTTTATGCTTTAGATTGAAGAAAAACTGAATGTAATTCTTGGTGATTGGTCTGTCTTGGAACTATTAATGGAGTTTGTTTGAGTTGAGTATTAAAAAAAAACAAAGTCTCCTAGATTGACTTGGTAGAACGGCATAACAAAGTTCTTTATTTTAACTGCATGACATGCCAAACCTTCTGAGTGAGATAAGGTTGTTTCCCAAACAATAATGTTAGATGCACCATCTTTGGTGTTTTTAGGGGAAGAATCTGGGATTGCATCTACGATTTTATAACTTGTATTAGGTGGAAGGGTCTCTGTCAAGATCAACTATTATTTGTGAGCATTGGACACCTTCACATGTATTGTGGACAAGTACACTGAATGACCAAAGCTACAAAACTTTCATCTAACAAATGCAAACTAATTTAAACCTATGTAAGCAACTAGTTTTATAAGCTAAATTGCCAGTGACACTATGAAACATAAAAAGGTAACAAAATGTTTCAATTTCAAAAGGGAAGTCCATAATAATGTCACTGTGAAGCTACTTGACTTCCCTATTGATTGGAAGCTCTCATCCTCAATGACACACTATAACAACAACAACAACAAAATTTACAGTAATTAAATGTTTTTAATGATTTTAGTACACATTTTTGGACAGTTCATTCAGTTTCAATTAAGCTCTAAAAAGGGAGTAGTTATGGCATACATAACATACCCTAACTGCGAGGAAGTATCTAGAATCTCCTTATCCAACTCTAACTTTCTTTTATTATCTATCTCACCAACCTGTTTGAATTCAATATAAAAGATTTAACATTTTCAACAAATATATCTATTTAAATTATGCAAAGATTCACCAAGATTAATCTAATATGAGAATGAGCAAAAACTGCATTATAATATCATTGTTTCTCTATTGAAATCAATGCTTCTACCATACTTGTGCTTGAGGCTGGTCACTAGGCTGATGTTTCACTTCTCTATTCAAATCATTTATTCTACCATAATGTGAAAGAGTCTGCTCCATGCTTCATTAATATATTTAAATTTTGTAGCAAAACAAAATGTGAAAAAAAATTCTCAAAATAAATGATCAACAGTTTCTTGTCATTAATCAATCTAACATTCTTATGAAGGTACCAAAATCTAATTAAAGGTTTCAAAGGGTCATCACCACCTACATTGTGCTTGAAAACTCAGAGATCTTGTCAGTGTCAGAGAATATGATGACAACAACTTCTGCATCATAAAGAATAGACATTTGTTTGGCTTTCTTGAACAACTCCTTTTGTCTCTTGGAGAAGGTTACTCCTCTGCTAACCGAATTCTCAATCTTCTTAATTTCATTCTTTCATCTCCCCATGCTTTTCTTCTTTTTTCCCATAATATGTTGCGCACTAACACGAACCAGAAATATAAACCATAGTTGAGATTTAATAAGGATAACTCAACTACTTTAACATAAAAGAAAAACTGAATAACAGAAGAAATAAACTACCTTTTTATCAAAACCTAACTAACTAACCAATCTAAGAAGATGTTAATGGTAAAGTCAAAATTATACAGTAAGTGTGTCTAATACCCGCCTTAAACGTAGATTATATATTGGAGATAACCTAGCATGGCAAAGAGATTATAGAAGGGAATATGTTCAAAAGGTTTGTTATTGAAAAAAAACGGTGAGCTAAAATATTTTTGTAGGAGAATGTATAGGTTGGCTGGTAAAAAAATGTCATTGACAAGGAACAATGTCAGCCAATTAAAGAGTCTCAAGCAATAATTACCAATACAAATGGTTTAGATTTCTCATAAATTGATTTACTAGGTTAACGCCATATGTATAGTTGGTAAATGTCCTTTAAACTTTGTTTGTGAGTTTGGAAATGAGAGAAAGGACGGTGTACTGGTATAATTGAGAGAGATTTGGGGGTGTTAGCTTGAAAATTTTAGCTGAAGAAAGTCAATAAAGAATAGTAATAATCAGGTGGAAAATGATAAGGGTTAAGACCTTCAAACATAGCTTCAACATATTAACTATGTCAACTAAGATGGTTCGATTGACCTATCAGATGAGTTAAGACATAGGGTATTTTAATGCCCGTGAAGCATGGTTTGGAAGAGTCTTAAGATAGATCCATAAGATTAGGATCACTCTCTCTTTGAAACATTTCTAAAATGTCAAAGAGACTTACACAAATCAACACTTCGACAAGGGTCGAATTTGACACGTCCACCAGATGTTGGAGACTTAAGATATTCTTAAGTCCAGAGACTAGGTGTTGTGAAGTTGTTGTTAGAATTTTTTTTACTTTAATGACTATTGTCAACTTTTTGTTTATTATCTTCATCCAAAGCTTATTGTTATTAGAATTTATATTCAGTTTGTCAATTATCAAACATTTAAAACCCAATCACACACACTTTTTGTTGCACATTTCTGCACAAATTGTCCTTGATATTTTTTCGAGTTTAATCTCTTAAGTGAACCAAACTCGTAATTATTTACTAAAAATACCAGTAATTAAATTGGCATGCCAAGTGGGGCCCTTTTGTGCAATAAATCTTAATTTTTACAGAAAAGCGTTGTGCCTTTATGTTACTTCTTTTGTTCTTCATATAAATATTTGAGTTTGCATGCATTTGAGAAGCTGTAAAGTTAAAAGAAAATTTATCAGTAAAAGGAGAATGGTGGCAAGAAAGACAAAAAATACTTCCCTCACATAAAATGATGCACCAAATATAGAAGAACAACCAACTGAGATGATGATTGGTGGTGTGTGTTGCGACGAAAAAAATACCCGAGCATACTAACGCTTAAAATAACTACAGAGTCTCCACCGAAGTTTTATTTTTAAAGGAAAACATCGATAAAAACCTTGAAGAATGAAAAAATGGTCATCACAACCAATTTTGGGTTCGGGAGTCGGTTATGCGAGGAGAAGGTATTAGCACCCCTCACATTCGATGTACTCAACCGGAACCTTCTAACTAGTTATGTGACAGAGAGTATAGCTAAAAAAAATACTTGTGACCCTTTTTTTTACTAAAAGATAATTTCAAAAAGGAAAAATTTTAGTTTTGTATTAATGGGTCTAATGAGATGTTAGGTCTCGCTTCTACCCCAGGTGCGATGGGGAACTCAAGGCTACTAGTTATTTAGTATAAAATATTTGCGTGTTAGTTGTTTATAGAGAATAATGTCAAAGTCATATTTAAGCGTTAAACAATTGCTTGTATATGTAGCGTGGGATATTTGTCGGTGACGCGACCACCTTATCGCCATGGGTTTCTCCTCACCGCAATGGTAGGAGTGGGGTGCTACTTTCTGATTTCTTATTTATCCTATGAAGCTGAAAAGGAAAGGGAAGCTATCTAAAACTAACCTTGCATGCAAATGTATTACTGAACAAATGCTAAGAGATTGGGGGGTCCGGGGTCAGGTTATACAATGGGGAGTTGCCAATTACCCATCCTATATGTCGTTATCCACAGGTTATTAGCAATTATACTGTTTCCTATTTATTTTTCCTACTTACTGGTGTTTGTCTGTTTATTAGGAAAGTTTCTCCGTTGGGAGTGTTGAGAGAGAGAGAGAGTTTTTATTGATGTTCGGGTTTTCCGATATTTTTGGTAAGGTACGGGACCTAAGATTTTTGTTTAGTGTGAAGGTACTGGACCTAACTTTTTTGATTGGTATGTGTAGCGTGTGATTTTTGTCGGTGACGCGACCACCTTATTGCCATGGGTTTCTCCTCACCGCAATGGTAGGAGTGGGGTGCTACTTTCTGATTTCTTATTTATCCCGTGAAGCTAGAAGGGAGAGGGAAGCTATCTAAAACTAACCTTGCACGCGAATGTTTAACTGAACAAACGCTAAGAGAGATTCGGGGAGTTCGGGGTCAGGTTATACAATGGGGAGTTGTCAATTACCCATCTTATATGTTGTTATCCACAGGTTGTTAGCAATAGGTTCTGCTTTTATACTTGATGGTGTTTATTTGTTGATGGGTTGGGAAAGATTCTTCTTTGGGGGATATGAGAGAGAGAGTTTTTGATGATTTTGGTGAGGTACTGGACCTCAGTTTTGATTGGTGTGAAGGTATTGAACCTAAAGTGTTTGATTAGTATGCGAAGGTAATGGACCTAGGGTTTTTGATTGGTATGCGAAGGTACTGGACCTAGAGTTTTTGATTGGTATGCTCGCTAAGATTTCGTAATCTTATGCCTATGTATTCCCGTTTAAAGAAACAGGGAAATCAGACCAATAGTAGTTCCTCCTATTCTATGGGAGGAAAATATGTTTTGGTGTTTTGTTCAAAGCCTAAGATTGAAGCTAAAAGGTTGAGTATTTGTGTCTTGTTCAAAGCCCAAGATTGAAGCTAAAGACTTGACTGAGAGAGAATTTGTCATCTCTAAAGGGAGACATCTCGTCTGCTTATCACAACTGTTGAGTGACTGTTTATATAGGAAAATTACTTTAAACTGGAATATGTGAATCCAGCAATGCCATAATTTCCTTTATAGGGGATTTGTCCTAAAGGAGAAAACTTTAACTCAGTGTTGAGCAATGTCATTTTTCCTTAGGATTCTTTCGTGCTAAGAGACGGACAGTGGCATGGATGTAAATAATCCAGAGGCTTGCCACTTACAGCAATTAGATGAAAGAGAAGTTTTCTAGGATAAGAGATGGATGACAGCTTGGATGTTTGAATCAATAAGTGTCCCACTTACAACGGTTATCTGGGGTTAGGGGTTGTCTTGATTTCACTTTTAATGTGTGATAACCCAGAGAAGTGTCTTCCTACAGAAAGATTTTGATTTCCTCTGATGGGATGTTGATTTTTGTGTGCCTTGATCAAAGCCCAAGGTTGAAGCTAAAAGATTGATTGACTCCACTGGGGAAGTCCTTATACAAAGCCTAAGAGGAGGCTGGAAAAGGCTGACTCAACAAGAGAGTGTTTATCTGTCTTGTACAAAGCCCAAGATTGAGGCTGAAAAAGAGACTAACTCTTTTTGGGAAGATATCATTATACAAAGCCTAAGATGTAACACCCCAAAATTCATGCTTAATTATTTAATTAATTATTTATGATTATGGTGAATTATTGTGAATTATATGATGCATGTTATGGTTTTATTGATGTGTGTCGTGGGATATGACGATAAGTTATGGGTTATTAGGGAGAAGTAGATATAATTAGAGTTATTTAGATTTAAATAATTTTAGTCATATTATATGTGGAGTTATAATAATAATAATCATAATATAGATTGCATTATTTAGATTATTATTATTTAAAATAATATGAAGTAGAGATGGCAAGGGAAAGGTGGTAATATTAATGAGGATAAGCGAGGACTTATTTGGGAAAACATAATAGGGGTCTAAGGGTCAAATAAGGAATAAAGAAGAGAAGTCTTATTTTTCTTATTTTGATCGATCATATTTTGGTGAGAATGTGCTCTGAAGAAAGAAGAAGAGTGAAGAAGGCTAGGGCTCAGAGAGATTCCCAGTGAGAACTCAAGAAGGGATTTGAATCGCAATCTAAGGTATGGGGAGTATGAATTTTATTGTAGTTGATATAGAGTTTAGATGTATGTGGGTGGATTTGGGGTTTTAAGGGATATTGGGTTTTATGATGAATATGATGCAATTAGGATGAACATGACGAAATTTTATGAATAAATGGTGAATTGTATAATATTGTTGTGGAAATTATGCATTTGAATGAATTGTTGATGGTGGTTGTTGCATTGTGGTGTACGGTTGCGTGTCAAAGTCGAAACTTAGTCAGGAGTGTTTTCGATGAAAAATATGTGGGGTTTTGAAGGAAAAAAAATGATTTTTTGTGTTAAAACTTGTTCTAAACATCTTTTGGGAAAAATTGGGTTTTGATTGAGAAAAAAAAGTGATTTTCGTGTAAAAATACATTAGAAAAGTGCTTCTATAGTAGGGTAACCGATTACCCTGTATGCAGTAACCGATTACCCTGGGACAAAATTGTTGTAAAACTTCAAAAATTCATAACTTGAGATTCGGGCGTCCATTTGACGCGTCGTTCAAAGCTGTGGAAAGCTAATACAATGTACTTTCGTGTAAAAATGGTTTCATGTCCTGAAATTAAAATTAACTAGTGTGTAATGAGGTTTTATGGTGTCAGTGTAAAATGTCAGTGTCGGTGTTTGTTGAAAAACTTTGAAAATTCATAACTTTAGTTCCGGGAGTCCGATTCGAGCGCCGTTTGAAGTTTCGTGAAGCTGAGATAATGTAATTTCATTTAGTAATAGTTTCATGTTGCTGGAAATAATTTAGATGACATGCATTAATGTTGGAAGGTGTGTAATTGTATGTTGAGCTAATGATGTTTTGCTATAAATGATGAAACTTGCGTGTTATTGCTACGATACTATTATAATGTTATTGATGATACTGTTGTAATGTTATTGATGACACTGTGATGATATTTTAATGATGTGCATGTTCATATATATACATGCTATGTGATGACGATTATGTGTTGGTGATTCTATAATGATGATTTTTGACGTGTGTTAGTGATGCTATACTATGATGCTATGATGATTTAAATTGATGATATGCATTTTGATGTTATACATGCTGTAACACCCCAATTCCCATCACGAATAAATAATACATATATAAATCAGAGTAAATAAAAATTTATTTTTCCGATAGAAAACAGGGATGTCACAATTAAAGAAAGAAAACACAATCCCTGCTTATTTATTTGATACATAACACAAAATGGAATAACCTCAAAGGGAAACTTTTTCCATACAAAAGGAAAGGTAAATTATGGAATAAAGCGGAAGTTCCATAACTGAATTGTTTTACAAAAATGAATTGTTTTATAACATATAAATATTCATACAAAGTTAATACAAAATAGATCCCACAATGTATACATACATAACAAAAGCGTTCCCCGACTCCCGTGTTACGTATCAGAGCAAACACCAAGACCGACAAAAGAATGGAGAACTAATCTTCACAAAAGCCTCCAAGACTACTAATCTGCAATTGCCTCATAGAGCAACAAACCACAGCAGAAGGGTGAGAAATAACAACTAAACCAAGATTCCATAATAATATGCAAACACATAAAAATTCACATGCATAGTTATTCTCACCACAAACTTCACATGCTAGTACATATAACATGCCACATATACGCAACATATATCTATTAATCCAACAACATAGCATATATCAATTATCCAATATACTCACATATTTGCACATAAGGCATACCAAGTCATAACATATAGAAACACCTCACCCATCACATAGCATATGTCTATGCATAAAACATATTATCCACAACCAATGCATTTATCACATATGCACATAAATTCACCAATTCAAACATAAATCTCAATACATACTCAATCAATTCATGATTTTCCCAACATGTAGCAACAACCAAACAAAAAGAACTCTCAAACGCAATGTTACATCCACCCACAAGGGTTTCCTCACAATTTCCATTAATGCCTTAAAACTCCAAAGACTTCAAACCTCACCAGAACTCTCAGTCCTGCTTCCCATAGTCTTAATACCATTATACACATCATGCTTGTTATTCCATTCAATCATCCATCCTTTCTGTTACTAACAATACTGGAGCTCTTCAAGAAGACAACACTAACACCCAATTTCCATCCAGAAACACATCTGAAAACCATGCACAACTGACGGCCCATCACTATGGCCTTTCTGCCAATTTCCAGAACACTATCATCACAAATAAGACAACATCTAAGTTTCACTTCCTAAAAGTTCTTCTACTTACTTAGCAGATCCAAAACTCAAATCCTCACCTTCGTCCAATTTGAGTTCACACTCTTCTCTCGGAGAACAACCATTAACGATACCCAATCGTTTTCTCTCAATGACTTCCCAACTGGACCAACATACCAAAACCTCAATCTATTTCATCTTCCGGTATTAGAATCTTCATCGATTTAACCAAATGATCCGTAAGCACTTTCTTAATTCCAAACAATTCATTGCACACACTATCAAGCCGGAAAGACACGTATATTCCATCCAACATAATTCCATCTACTATCAACAAGAGATTAAGGGTGATCAGTTCCTCAACTTGTCAATAGACAGCCGACAATCATGATGGGGCATAAACCGTCTTTACCAAACTATAATAGCATTTCTTGCATCTTGTGCACACAACTACCTAAGGCACAATTCCTTAGTTGACACAAACCTTACCTCCGCATTCCCTCTGGAACCGGGAACAACATTGTCCAAAGAGCACTTACAATCTTGCAATTCACAACACACTGAGCCAACACTCCACACCTGAAGCAACTTGGAGAAGTACCAACTTCTCCCCCACTTATCTCGTTCTTAATCCTGAAAACAAAGGATTAGAAAACCAGAAAGCACTGACAGTGTTTCAAACATATATCACGTACTAAGGAACAAACAACATCGACAGTATTCAACTGTCACACCAACTGACTCAACAACATGGCCGAACGGACCGACCTGCTCTGATACCACTTATGTAACATCCCAATTCCCATCGCGAATAAATAATACATATATAAATCAAAGTAAATAAAAATTTATTTTTCCGATAGAAAACAGGGATGTCACAATTAAAGAAAGAAAACACAATCCCTGCTCATTTATTTGATACATAACACAAAATGGAATAACCTCAAAGGGAAACTTTTTCCATACAAAAGGAAAGGTCAATTATGGAATAAAGCGGAAGTTCCATAACTGAATTGTTTTACAAAAATGAATTGTTTTATAATATATAAATATTCATACAAAGTTAATACAAAATAGATCCCACAATGTATACATATATAACAAAAGCGTCCCCCGACTCCCGTGTTACGTATCAGAGCAAACACCAAGTCCGACAAATGAATGGAGAACTAATCTTCGAAAAAGCCTCCAAGACTACTAATCTGCAATTGCCTCATAGAGCAATAAACCATAGCAGAAGGGTGAGAAATAACAACTAAACCAAGATTGCATAATAATATGCAAACACATAAAAATTCACATGCATAGTTATTCTCACCACAAACATCACATGCTAGTACCTATAACATGCCACATATACGCAACATATATCTATTAATCCAACAACATAGCATATATCAATTATCCAATATACTCACATATTTGCACATAAGGCATACCAAGTCATAACATATAGAAACACCTCACCCATCACATAGCATATGTCTATGCATAAAACATATTATCCACAACCAATGCATTTATCACATATGCACATCAATTCACCAATTCAAACATAAATTTCAACATATACTCAATCAATTCACAATCTTCCACACATAATCAATGCATTCATGATTTTCCACACATAATCAATCCATTCATGATTTTCCACACATAATCAATCCATTCATGATTTATGCAAATGCAAAGAGACCGACACAACGACTCTATGCAAATGCAATGCGGTACCGTTCCATCCATCATTCTCATCATTAGTTCACTCAGGAACTATTGGAATCATCGCTTGTTACTTAGTGTAACTTCCCGTCGGGCAAACGATGTTCCCTGTCGCTTTAGGTCCTCTGGGTATAAGGCTCACGACGTTTATGGATCGCTTTAGGCCCTCTTTGTATGAGGCGCACGATCTGATCGCTTTCGGTCCTCTTTGTATAAGGCGCACGATCGTCTATAATCATCGCTTTCAGTCCTCTTTGTATAAGGCGCACGATGTTATAGTGGATTCCCTCTGGAATCGTTTCGTCGCTCACACCCACTAGGGCACACGACATCACAAGAATGCATATCATGATGCTTGGCATACAATGACTCATGACATTCAAAGGCACACATAATGCAACCATCATCATGCATATATTTCAACTCATCAATTCCATACATTCACAATTCAACAATATGAATTATCTCATCATCATTATTCATGCATTGGAAACCAATTCAAACAATGCATTTCAAACCATAAAGGCCACCAAACCATATATGTTGAATTTCACACAAACAATGCATTTCATCATAAACCACAAACCACAACAATTAGCATTTTATCATGTACATTCATATCAATTCACAACACTAGAATTCACGCCACAAAAGCTACCCACCACAACATCATAACAACATGCATTGATATTCAATCAAACAATGTATTTTTCCACATAACAACATCATAACAACATCATTATCACATACATCAACATCATATAAATAGCACAAAAGCCCCACATTTATATGAAGATAACAAATCGCATCGGACACAAACAAGCACAACAAACCTACAAACCACTAATTATCCTCTACCAACTATTTTTGGTTAACACATGGCATCACATAATCATTTAATAGCATCTTAAGTTATCTATCTATTGCCTCAAGTCCCACGCCAATCGGACTCGCGATTCAGGAGTTATGGTGGAAACATAAACCACACTTTTCACATATACATTACTTTTCCATATTTTCTTATCAATCCATGGTTTAAACATATGTTCCTATTCCACTATCAAAAATAGCATTGAATTATCTTTTCAATGCATCCGACCGTGCCTCAATCCGATTTACGGATCAAAAGTTATGAAGGAAACAAAAACTGAAAATCTGTCACGTTCGCAATGCGAAGCTCCCAGCGAACCGTGGCAGAAGCAAAAAGACCTAAAGTTCGCAATGCGAACAGATAGCGAACGTTCTCTGATTCCTTCGCTTTGGCTCGCAATACGAACCTGCGAAACCCATAATTTCCAGCACCGATCAAATAGGTCATTTGGGGTCAAAATCCATCATTTCTTCCACCCAAACACTTAAAAAACATACTATAACAACCAAAACATGATCCAAACCTAACGACAAGTATTCTACACAGTTTATATCGAATTTCATCTGTGAAAACATCGATTTCTATCAATTGCTCCTAATTCCAATCGATACGAAAAGTTGCGAAACAACCAAAACACTTACAACAAACAACACATATACATACACAAGCAAGATATAATTGAAACTTTTCACCCTTACCCGATTAATCGCGCTCGAAACGGAGTTATGTCGATTTTGCTCTTTCTCCTCTTTTTCTCTTTCTTTCTTCTCCTTTTCTTTCTCTTCTTTTTCTTTCCTTTTTCTTTTCTCTCTTTTTCTCTCCACTTTCAATTTATATAAATATCTAAACCCCTAAGAGACTATTTTACCCCTCAGTTCAAATATCTCGCAAACGCTCTCAAAATGCGATAAAACATAAACAGCGATGAAAAATAATATTTTGTCAAATAAAAGTCAAAAATAAAATAATATAAAAAAAAATAATCAAATAGACTCAATTAAATAAATAAGACAAAACCGGGGCGTTACACATGCTACGTGAAGTCTTATGATGAATTTTTATGAATGATGATGTAACTTTGACGAGCCATGATGGTGATTATTATGACATTTTGCATCATGCATTCATAGCATATTTTAGGACTTCGGTCCATTGACGATGTTAGGACTTCGGTCTAATTATGTTGTTAGGACTTCGGTTCAGTGGTGGCATCAATCTCATTGTGTGGATTGAAGTGTTTATGATGTGCTTCGGTTCCTATACGGGAATCGATCCTATTGGTGGGGATCTTTGGAGGGTGATGGCCCAGTTTCCATCAAATATGATGTTTTGGTACCACATGCATGAGTCTATGTGTTTCCATTCATATTAAGTGGCATTGCATAATTATGACTTAAGTGATGTTTTGGTGACGATGTGAACTAAATGACATTTTGTGAATGATGATCGATGATGTTGTGATTTAAAAATGATGTTGTGATGATAATAATGACTGTTGTCCTATTTATATATTTTCTTTATATCTCGTATAATGAATTGTGATTACTCACCCTGCCTACTTGGAAATGTTGCCTCTATGGTGGGTAACTTGCAGGTGATCAATATTAGCTTGTAGACGCTTGAAGATTTAGTTTTGGAGTTATTTTAATCTATTTCCATTTATAATAGAGGTGTCTTGCTCTGATATGTAACATCGGGTGGGGAACGCTTGAGTTGAAGTTGTGTTGTTTTATAAAACATATTTTATGAGTTTTCTACATGTTGAATTTATTTGACGACGAATTTTGACAATGACTAAAAGGTCTTTATGTTTGATGAAATAAATGAAGTTATTTTGAGACTATGATTCCTCTGCGAAGTTTGAATTTTATTTATTGATGTTATCGAAGAAATTATAATTATAATGTTTGAAAACCCGAGTTACTGAGTAGGAAGTTTATTATGATGTTTTTATGAAGCATGTGGCACCCTTTTTGGTGATTTTACTCTGATTTACTTATGTATCATTGTCGTGAATATTATTTGGGTAGAAGGGTGCTACATTAGTGGTATCAGAGCAGATCAGTGCATCCGGCCAGGTTGTCCGATGTTGTTTGTTCCTTTAGTATGCGACATGTGTGTGAAACACTGTTGCTGCTTGCTTGTTTTTCTAAATCACTTGTTTGTAAGAGGGAGATTGAAACAAGTGGGGGTGAAGCCGCTGCTTCTTAGAGGTGTTTGGTTGCAAGGTGTGAGCAATCATTACAGTATGCCATGGATTGCAAGAGTACAATTATTGGTGAGACTGTGTTGTTCCCGATTTCGAAGGGAGTACGGATTCAAGATTTAAGTCTAGCGGTCAGGTTGCAATGTCCTTGAGAGGGAATGGTCAGGTACTTGGGTTGTTAGAATCTCTAGAAGTGGAGGGCGATGTTATGGCTAATGATGTGCCAGTTGTGTGTGAGTCCTGATGTCTTCCCGGGGATGATTGCGACTTGTCGTTAGAGCGAGATGTTGGATTAACTTGAGGTTACTCTGGAGGATGAACGGTTTGAAGTTAAATAAAGTGCTTTAGAATTATGTCGCTGAGTCTATGCAGATTCTTCCGACTGAAGAACATTGTGAATTCAAGGTTTTGGTCTGTTGGGAGAATTTGGGCGTCTCTGAGGGAGAACGATCAAGTAATATTGATGGTTGTTCTCAGAGGGTAGAGAGCAATGTGGCGGTTAATGATATGTCAGTAGGGTGTGCCTTCCATATGTTCTCGGAGATATCTGCTAAGCAAGTAGGATAACTCTTAGGGAGTAAAGCTCAGATGGATGCATGTATGTGATAACGGTTAAATGAGATTGTGCGTAGATTACTGACAGTGGATTACGGAGATGGTCGAGATTAAGGACCCACTCCAAAGAATTGACGATTTGATGGACCAACTTGTAGGCTAGTATGTCTTCAGTATAATTGAATTGAGGTCGGATTATTTTCAGATTTGGGTGAAGAGTGAGGATAGTTGGAGGATCTTAGAAGCAAGAGAGAAAGGTAGAACTCATGTTCATCATTTCCAATCTTCATTTTCGGACTTATGGAACAGCCTTCACTAAACATGTAATAACTTTTCACTCGTAACTCCGATGGAAGCGATTCTGGATTTTTTGGAAAGCTTACGAAATTCCCTACATTTTACATATAAAACTTTGTCTTCTGCATGTTTTTGACGGGAGAGAGAAACGCATTTGAAGATTTGGGTCTGATGCTGATTTTGGTGAAGGCATGTATACGGGATTTCTTGACCAACCTCCATTACACATGTGATAACTTTTTACTCGTAACTCGGATTTAAGCGATTCTTGAATTTCTGGAATCTAAATGAAATTCCCTTCACTTTAGCATATAATTTTGTATCAGGAAGGTCTATATTGAAGGAGATAATCATGTTTGAAGTTGACATATTCTTGCTGGAAATGGGTAAGATGAGGTCAGGTATAAGATGTTTGGTAATAGGAAGGAGGTGAGGGTATCGGAGAAGCACATGGAGGTGTGAAGTATGCCAATTGAGAATGATTAGAGTGGAGTGATCTTTGAGGAAGGGAGAAGGATAAATAGTATAGTGGATTGTGCGTCATTGATGACATGGTGTCGGGAAGATTTTGGAAAGTTTCTATCACAAACCAGATGATGAGATGGTACTGTTAAGATTGTGATTAGAATGAGATCCAAATGCGAAACTATACGGATCATCGAGATTATGAAATTAAAGGAAAGACGAAGGATTTATTAGTGTTGTTAAAGTTCTCTACTTGGATAAATGCTTCATTTGGAGCGAACCGGTTTGGATTGTACTTGGTGTAGTAGCATTTCTCGTATTGGGAGAATATTTAACAATTGTGTTGTGCTATGAGCGTGTATATATATGTAATGGAATTTTGGGCGTTTATGTATCATTGATGAGGTTGAAAAGAAGGAAATTAGGAAAACGTTTGTGAGCCTTAAAGAGGTTGTTGAACACTATGCTTAGGTAACTTTGAGCACAAGGTAAACGACGCTATTGTAGTTGGGTAACAATGATTTATGCCACCGTTATGGTTTTCGGCTACCTTTTGACAAATTGAGGAACTGATCACTCTTAATCTCTTGTTGATAGTAGACGTGACCGTATTGGATGGGATAAACTTGTATTGCTATCTTGATAGTGAGTAAAGTGAATTGACGTTTTATCGAGAGGATAGTTGTTCACCATTTGGTGTGGACCTAATGCAAAAGTGGCTATGAAAGAGTTGGGACTTATTAGACAGTTCAGATACGGTGAGTTGTACGCAAGCTAACGTTGCAGAGTGGAAAGTTGAGAATGTCAAAAGTGAACTATTATTTTCTTATGAATATTAGAGAGAGTCAAGAGATAGATGTGAGATTTGTAGATCTAATAGTTAATGGAAGTCAAAATGAAGACAATGACTTTAAGGTAGATGACCAGAGTGGCACAGCTGAAGTGTGATGTGGCGCAGTTCATTATGTGTGTATGACTTACTAGAGTCAGGGGTTAAGCATCAGAAGCCTACGGGAATGATGCAAACCATTGGACATATCCCAGAATGAAAGTGATATGGGAAAGGTTTATCTACTATTCGTGTTAATGCTATGTCTATAGATGTATTGAATTATATGTTGATTGAGGAGTCACATCATTGTGGTACTAATGTTGTGTGACAGAGTTGTCGGTGTTATGGTTATATTGATGTTCTTATGACGATGTTGATGGCGATGGTAATGACCTTATTGCGTTTCGGTTCAAGAGCGAATGAGACCCTAAGGTGATGAGACGAAAAGTGAAATGAATCAGTGCGTTCATAACTCGGTAGCATTGCATCTTGTTGGATTGTTGTAGGGAACAATGTGAAATTTGGATTAGTGGTATTCGAATTGTTGTCAAACTCGACGTGGGAGTCGGAGAGAAAGATGCGAGAGTCATATCCAGAGTTGGTTACATCGGGTAATTTTCGGGGACGAAAATTATTTAAGTGGGGGAGAGTTGTAACACCCCAAAATTTATACATAGTTATTTAATTAATTATTTATGATTATGGTGAATTATTGTGAATTATATGACGCATGTTGTGGTTTTATTGATGTGTGTCATGGGATATGACGATAAGTTGTAGGGTATTAGTGAGAAGTAGATATAATTAGAGTTATTTATATTTAAATAATTTTAGTCATATTATATGTGGAGTTATAATAATAATAATCATAATATAGATTGCATTATTTAAATTATTATTATTTAAAATAATATGAAGTAGAGATGGCAATGGCAAGGTGGTAATATTAATAAGGATAAGTGAGGACTTATTGGGGAAAACTAATAGGGGTCTAAGGTTCAAATAAGGAATAAAGGAGAGAAGTCTTATTTTTCTTATTTTGATCGATCGTATTTTGGTGAGAATGTGCTCTGAAGAAAGAAGAAGAGTGAAGAAGGCTAGGGCTCAGAGAGATTCCCGGTGAGAACTCAAGAAGGGATTTGAATCGTAATATAAGGTATGCAGAGTATGACTTTTCATTGTAGTTGATATAGAGTTTAGATGTATGTGGGTGGATTTGGGGTTTTAAGGGATTTTTGGTTTTATGATGAATATGATGCAATTGGGATGAACATGACGAAATTTGTATGATTAAATGGTGAATTGTATAATATTGTGGTGGAAATTATGCACTTGAATGAATGGTTGATGGTGGTTGTTGCATTGTGGTGTACGGTTGCGTGTCAGGGTCGAAACTTAGTTAAGAGTGTTTTCGATGAAAAATATGTGTGGTTTTGAAGGGAAAAAATGATTTTTTGTGATAAACTTGTTCTAAACAACTTGTGGGAAAAATGGGGTTTTGAATGAGAAAAAAAGTGATTTTCGTGTAAAAATACAGCATAAAAGTACTTCTGTAGCGGGGTAACCGATTACTCTATATGCAGTAATCGATTACCTTGGGACATAATTGTTGTAAAACTTCAAAAATTCATAACTTGAGCTTCAGGCGTCCATTTGACGCACCGTTTGAACCTGTGGAAAGCTAATACGGTGTAATTTCTTGTAAAATGGTTTCAAGTTTTGAAATTAAAATTAACTAGTGTGTAATGAGGTTTTATGGTGTCAGTGTCGGTGTTTGTTGAAAAACTTTGAAAATTCATAACTTTAGTTCCGGGAGTCCGATTCGCGCGCCGTTTGAAGTTGCGTGAAGCTGAGATAATGTTTTTTCATTTAATAATAGTTTAATTTTGCTGGAAATAATTTAGATGACATGTATTAATGTTGGAAGGTGTGTAATTGTATGTTGAGCTAATGATGTTTTGCTATAAATGATGAAACTTACGTGTTATTGCTACGATACTACTCTGATGTTATTGATGATACTGTTGTAATGTTATTGATGACACTGTGATGATATTTTAATGATGTGCATGTTCATATATATACATGTTATGTGATGACAATTATGTGTTGATGATTCTATAATGATGATTTTTGACGTGTGTTAGTGATGCTATACTATGATGTTATGATGATTTAAATTGATGATATGCATGCTGATGTTATACATGCTATGTGAAGTCTTATGATGAATTTTTATGAATGATGATACAGCTTTGACGAGCCGTGATGGTGATTATTATGACGTTTTGCATCATGCATTCATAGCATATTTTAGGACTTCAGTCCATTGACGATGTTAGGACTTCGGTCTAATGATGATGTTAGGACTTCGGTCCAATGGTAGCTTCAATCCCATTGTGTGGATTGAAGTGTTTATGACGTGCTCTGGTTCCTATACGGGAATCGATCTTATTGGTGGAGATCTTTGGAGGGTGATGGCCCAGTGTCCATCAAATATGATGTTTTGATACCACATGCATGAGTCTATTTGTTTGCATTCATATTAAGTGGCATTGCATAATTATGACTTAAGTGATGTTTTGGTGACAATGTGAACTAAATGACATTTTGTGAATGATGATCGATGATGTTGTGATTTAAAAATGATGTTGTGACGATAATAATGATTGTTTTCCTATTTATATCTTTTCTTTATATCTCGTATAATGAATTGTGATTACTCACCCTGCCTGCTTGGAAATGTTGCCTTTATCGTGGGTAACTTGCAGGTGATCAAGATTAGCTTGTAGACGCGTGAAGATTTAGCTTTGGAGTTATTTTAATCTATTTTCGTTAATAATAGAGGTGTCTTGCTCTGATATGTAACATCGGGTGGGGAACGCTTGAGTTGAAGTTGTGTTGTTTTATAAAACATATTTTATGAGTTTTCTACATGTTGAATTTATTTGACGACGAATTTTGACAATGACTAAAAGGTCTTTACGTTTGATGAAATAAATGAAGTTATTTTGAGACTATGATTCCGCTGCGAATTTGAATTTTATTTATTGATGTTATCAAAGAAATTATTATTATAAATGTTTGAAACCCCGTGTTACAGAGCAGGATGTTTATTATGATGTTTTTATGAAGCATGTGGCACCCTTTTTGGTGATTTTACTCTGATTTACTTATGTATCATTGTCGTGAATATTCTTTGGGTAGAAGGGTGTTACATAAGAGGAGGCTAAAAGTTGACTTTTCCGGGGTAATATTTTTTCTGTTTTGTACAAAGCCCAAGATTGAGGATAAAAGGGGAAACTGACTCTTCGGGTGAGAGGTTTTATTTGTCTTGTACAAAGCCCAAGATTGAGGCTAAAAGTAGATTGACTCTGCTGGAGAGATTTATACGGTGTCTTGTACAAAGCCCAAGATTGAGACTGAAAAGAGATTGACTCTGTTGAGGACATTTATACGGTGTCTTGTACAAAGCCCAAGATTGAGGCTAAAAAGAGATTGACTCTGTTGAGTATATTTTAGGTGTCTTGTACGAAGCCCAAGATTGAGGCTGACATTACCGGGGAAAATCATTATACAAAGCCTAAGAGGAGGCTGAAAAAGGTCGACTCAACAAGAGAGTGCCTTAAGGTGATTGACTCAACAAAAGAGTGCTTTTGTTTGTCTTGTACATAACCCAAGATTGAGGCTAAAAAGGGTTAACTCAATAAGAGAGTGTTTTAAGAAAGAAGATGGACTCAACAAAAGGGTGCTGTTGGGGCTAATTCTGCTGAGGAAAATCATTATACAAAGCTTAAGAGGAGGCTGTCTTTTGCTGATGATTATTGAGATCCAGAGGCAGGTCCAAGATGGGGAATCAACTCTTGCTGAGGTTTACAGCAGAGTTGAGGTATCAGATGCCTTGAGGTTCTGATTTGGGATAGTGTTATACTGATGATAAGCTGACCCTGGCTGGGGAAATTTAGGATAAAAGACTGGGTTTTATCTCTACTGGAGAATTATTAAAATGACCAGGGTTTCTCCTATGTTTGTAGGGAACTTGAGAATGTCTTTGAGATCCAAGAGGAGATTAGACTGTCTGAGTCTACTGGTATGGAAGAATTTATCTTTGTATGATGCCCAAGAGGAGGCAGGTGTTTTAATGGATGAGAATCCACCCTAAAATGGTTTGATGGTTTGACACTGGAAAGACTGCTCTAGCAAAGGATGACTAAGTTCTGTCTTATACCTTTAAGAGGTCGTCCAAGTCCTTGTGTTAAGCCCAAGAGGAGGCATGAGAACTTCTAAGAAGCCGGAGGGTCCTTGTACAAAGCCCAAGAAGAGGCGGGATGCTTTTAGGAAGTCTGTGGGTCCAAACTTAAGAAGAGTTCAAGAAAAGTTTCACCGAGAATAATCTTTTCTTTAGTGAACAGTTCTAGGGTTTGAAGAAATTCAAGAGAGGTTTCACCGGGAAATAATCCTCTCTGGGGAAATGAACTTCTTTGACAATTTCTAATAGTGACAGTCTGAGAAAAGTTTCACCGGGAATAATGCATTTCTCTTTGTTCCATATTGTTTAAGCCCAAGAGAAGGCAAGATTGTATCTGGAATTCCTATGGGGTACTAGTTTTGACTGTATTGAAAGAGTAACCAACTGGCTTTACCTAGTTCTAGACCTAGTTGCAGGGGAAAACTCTAAGCAGCTATACATGTATATATACAGTTGATATATGACAAGTATTTAAAAGGATATAAAAGAAGGACTTACAGGTGAGCAAGCTTCCAGCAATACGGTTATATATATATATATATATGTAAGCATGTAAATGAAAACTGATAAAAACTTACAGGCGAGCAAGCTTCCATTGTAACAGCTGTATGGTTAGTTGTTCAAGAAATTAAAAGAAACTTTTGATAACAACTATGAGTTTGAACCTAAATCAAAAGGGAAGTTGTTTTGAAAAGATTGTTGGGGCTTATACTCAAGGAGAGGCCCAGATGAAAAAAAATAATCGTACCGTTGTTTTGAAAATTGCATCGGGACTTATACAATGACTGAGGCCCAAATTATTGTATTTACAAAGAGGGTTGGGTCTTTCAACTCAAGGAGAGGCCTAGATGAAAATGTTTTGCAAAGCGACGATTGCGCCGAGATTTTAAAATCGCATCGGGACTTATACAATAACTGAGGCCCAAATAGTTTGGTTTTCAAAAGGGGTTGGGTCTTACACTCTATTAGAGGCCCAAAGTGGTTTGAAAAGATTTATTAGGGAGATATTGATCAAAACCCTAATTTTTGGTTTTAAAATGTATTTTAATATAATAAAAATTCAATTAAAATAATCAAACAAGTGAAAAAAGGTTGTGGTCTTGGATTTATATTTGGAAAATCATGTTTCATTCGTGGGATGATTTAAAAAATCATTTGAATTTTGCAAAACCAAGAGAAAGAAATATTTTTTATGTTTAAAAACAAATAAAAATATAATTCTTTACAAAAATATCAAATATATGAAATATATAATATTTTTGTGAAATTTTCATGGTATAAAATATTTTAATATTTTTGTGAATTTTCAAAAAAAGAATCAATAAAAAATTAAAATTGAAAGAGAAATTAATTTTTGAATTAATTAACAAAAACATGAAAATATTAAAAATAGCAAAAATGTGGAAAGGTAGCAAAAAAAAGTCTGGGTGGGGTTTGAACCCACGGCCTCATACACAAACACACATGCGCGCTACCAGTGGGGTGGTGATACATCCGTGTATCAAAACCACCCCATTAATACATAAGGGGTGCCAAGTTTTCAGGCCTGGCCAAGGCAAGGCAAGGCAAGTTTTGGCAATTTACTTGAAGCCTCTAACTTTCTCATTTCTCCATGGATTTAGACAAAATTTAGGTGCATCTGGCCTAGAATTTCACAAGAAATCCAATGGTGCTTTTGGAATTTTCAGAAAGTGTCCCTATTTTAAAACCCGATAGTGGTTTCAAAATAGGCCTAGATTTGCATGTTATATGCTATCTCATGGTACAGGCAAGAATTGCATGACAAATTGGTTCAAACACAACATATACAACATGTATGAGATGTTTATGATCAGTGGGCATCAAAGGAATGCATAATTCAAAGAGTTCAAGTTGTCATGCACTTACCTCTTGGAGCTTCTTGTGCTAACTGTCAAGATCCTTGTGCCATAAGTAATCCAATGCTTTAGACACTCTTGATTGATCCCTTAGAAGCTTTTAGGATGATTAGAACCAGCTGGAATCCTTAGGGACAAGTTTTATCTCTTTCTTGCAAAAGGAGCAAAAGTGACCAATATGACAACTCTCTCAAATTGTGTTCCAGATAAGGGGAACCATTTGGGACAGTTTGAGGATGATATTTGGAGTGTGTTTGAGGCCTAGTTTGGTTTTGGAAGTGACTGAATCAAGACATGGCTTGAAAAATGCAGAAAAGTCAATTTTTGAGGTTTTGGAGGTTGACTTTTTTATTTTGGTGTTTCAGGTCACAAGTGAGTGTTTGAACAGCTTATATATGACATATTAGAGGTGTTTGGATCATGAGTTGTGGTGGAATTGCTCTCTAACTCAAAAACTAAGAGATAACTTGCAAAAGAAGGCATTTTGGCCTAGAGAAAGAGATTTTGAGGAAAGCAAATGTTGTAGTGCTTTGGTGCATTCAAACTGAGCACAAATGAGCTCTATTTATAGTAGAGCAAGTTTGTTTTACAAGCAATAGTGAATGGCAGCTGGTACAGGCCTTTGGAAAATGTTGATCCAAGGGAATCTTTAGTCTCCTATAGCCATTGACTTGAGGTTAGGGCACAGGCCTATGGAGTCTTGGCACATTTTTAGCCTTTTTAGGTTTGTTATGGCTAAGTGTAGATTCTTGGACTTTGGAGGCTTGGGGATCAGATCATTCTCTTTTTGTTTTATCCTCAGATGTGTCCAAATGGATGACAAGGCTGGGAGTTATCCAAATTTGCCAAATCGAGCAAATGCCCAAAATCTGCCTTGTCCAAGGCAGTTGGAAATGGTGATTTTGAGGGGATCATATCTCCCTGCTCAGGTTGAGTTATGGGAGGCTCTTGTACCTTTTAGAAAGCCCTCATATGATACAAAACACGTGTGATCATAGTTTGTTTTGAAACTATTTAGATCCAACTGAAAAAACCTCATGAACATTGATGTTCAAGGCTGGTAACTTAGGCAGATTTTCACTAAGTGTTGGAAAAAGTGTCATTTTCATGTTTTTGTGATTTTGATCAATCCCTAACTCAAAATCAATGAAGAATTGGAGTCTGAGGTAGTTGAAGCTTTTGTAGAGTGTAGCAAGACCTACAAATCCAGCTTTGGATCACCCAAAATGGTTGATTGGATCTCAAGTTATGATCCTTGGAAGTTGGTACCAAAATCACTTTTGTTCCATAACTTAGAAAAATTTTGGGCTCTTATGGTTGCCCCTCACTTTTCTTAATTTTTCTTAATTAATGATGATCAATACCATACATTAACATTATTTTTGACTTAGGGGAACCATATTTGTGAAAAATTCCAAAAAGTCAAACTTGATTTTGTGCACAGTTTACTTTTTATCGAATGAAATCCAAATTGTGCGATCCTTTGTTAAATCAAGTCCTTGACCTAAATCAAACCTAATATGGATGGATTCCATAGGTGTTATAGGGTTTATTGAATCATGTCCCAAAGTTTGGGAGCATGTCTTGGTCAAAAGTCAAAGGCATAGTTGACTTTTTCCTCAAAACCCTAATTGTGGTCCTGGTGAAATTGAAACTTGTGAGCTAAGCTTCTTGGGCCAATTCATTGTTGAAAATGGATCAATGTGGTGTATTTGAGGTCCTCAAGTCATGTCTTGAGGTCTTGGCTCATGCTTTGTCCCAAAAGTCAACTTAGGGGTGAATTAGGTCAAGAAACCCTAATTCCTGATTTTTTGGTAAATGCATCCCCTGAGGTTAAATTGATTTGATGATTGGGTCCATGAGATCCCTTAGAGTATCTTGGGTTGTTCTTTGAAGAATTGGCTCATGCCTAGAGGAAAAATTCCATCTGGAGGCCTTGGTCGACAAAAACCCTAATTTGGTGATACTGTCGATCTTGAGGCTTAACCCACTTGGAATGTGGCAACCTTGTGCTTGATTCTTGATGTGGGAGTCCTCTTGATTCTTTATAGGTGTTTGAGAATTTAGACAAGTTGAAGATCATGTCATTCCTTGATTAATCCTTTGTCTAAGTGCTCTGAGAGGGCTAAAAAAACCATAATTCTTGATTATGGTGAATGCTCAATCATCTTTGAGGAGATTGATGAGGCATGAAAGTACATTCATATTGTGATGATGATTTGCACAATGATGGGAAATCTTGGTGGTCAAAATTTGGGGTACGATATTATGTTCGCTAATGATTTCGCAATCTTATGCCTACGTATTCCCGTTAAAGAAAACAGGGAAATCAGAGCAATCATAGTTCCTCCTATTCTATGGGAGGAAAAGATGATGTTTTGGTGTCTTGTTCAAAGAACAAGATTGAAGCTAAAAGGTTATTTGTGTCTTGTTCAAAGCCCAAGGTTGAAGATAAAGGTTTGACTGAGAGAGAATTTTTCATCTCTAAGGGGAGATATCTCGTCTGTTTATCACAACTGTTAGGTGATTGATTATAAAGAAGAATTACTTTAACTGGGATATGTGAATCCAACAATGCCATAATTTCCTTTATAAGGGATTTATCCTGAAGGGTGAAACTTTAACTCAGTGTTGAGCAATGCCATTTTTCCTTACGAATCTTTCATGCTAAGAGAGGGACAGTGGCGTGGATGTAAATAATCTAGAGGCTTGCCACTTACCGCAATTAGATGAAAGAGGGAGTTGATTTACCAGGATAAGAGATGGACCATAGCTTGGATATTTGAATCAACAAGTGTTCCACTTACAGCAGTTATCTGGGATTAAGGTTTGTTTGATTGTTTGATGTGTGATATACAGAGAAATGTCTTCCTTCAGAGAGTTTTTAATTTCCTTTGAGGGGATGTTTGATTTTTGTGTGCCTTGATTAAAGCCCAAGGTTGAAGCTAAGAGATTGATTGACTCCACTGGGGAAGTTATTATACAAAGCTTAAGAGGATGCTGGAAAAGACTGACTCAACATGAGAGTGTTTATCTGTCTTGTACAAAGCCCAAGATTGAGGCTAAAAGGGGAAACTAACTCTACTGGTGAGAGAGGTTTTATAGGTCTTGTACAAAGCCCAAGATTGAGGCTAAGAAAAGGATTGACTCTGCTGGAGAGTACGATTTGTCTTGTACAAAGCCCAAGATTGAGGCTGAAAAGAGGATTGACTCTGCTTAGGGAGATTTATATGTGACTTGTATAGAGCCCAAGATTGAGCCTGAACTGCTGAGGGAAAATCATTGTATAAAGCCTAAGAGGAGGCTGAAGGATATTTGACTGACTCAATGGAAGATATTTATGTGGTGTCTTGTACAAAGCCCAAGATTGAGGTTGACTCTACTGAGGAAAATCATTATACAAAGCCTAAGAGGAGGCTAAAAGAACTGACTCAACGAGAGAGTGTTTTTATTTGTCTTGTACAAAGCCCAAGATTGAGGCTAAAAAGCTGACTGACTCAACAAGAGAGTGCTTTTGTTTGTCTTGTACAAAGCCCAAGATTGAGGCTAAAAGATATTTGACTCAACAAGAGAGTATTTTTATATCCTTATACAAAGCCTAAGAGGAGGCTAGCTGTGATTGAATCAACAAGAGAGTGTTTTATCTGTCTTGTACAAAGCCCAAGATTGAGGCTAAAAAGAGATTGACTCAACAAGAGAGTGTTGAAAGATCCTTATACAAACCCTAAGAGGAGGCTAGCTTCTGCTGAGAATTATTGAGATCCAGAAACAGGTCTGTCGCTCCCGGGATTTTCATCCAAGTACAAACGCGAAAGTGACGCGGAAATAGAGTCGCAAGCAATGTGTATTTATCCCAAGAGAGGGAAAGGAAACACTGCATAAACCTAAGGGAAAGGAAAAGCATGGTATCGCGACCAAGAGAAACGGGTAAGGGAGTCGGTTATGCGAGGGGAAGGTGTTAGCACCCCACGCGTCCATCACACTCGATGGGATCCACGCTTGTCATCTCGATCAAAGGGTGTCGTCATCTGGAGCTCCACTGCTACTAGAAAGGAAAAGGAACGGAAAAGAACGAAGAAACGAGGAAGAAAAGAAACAGAAGTGACTCGATAGGACATCATCGTCCTATGTGTAACACCCCCAATCTATACCCCCAATTAGATAAAGCGACAACAATTAATCAAAGTGTAATGAAAACATTCATGGCATAGACGGAGGCGTCACATCAATTGAGACAAAATACAACAACCTGCTCATATAGATATGCAACAATTAGGTAGCACATAACAGAGGAACTCAATTCCTAACACCCATAAGTCAGATACAGAATAAAAGCGGAAAATCTGCAACTGAAATCTCATATATACATAACATAAAAGTTTGTCTGTCATACACAGATTCATACATATACAATCCAAAAAGAACATATACGTATACACATAATCACAAATGATCTCCCCGACTACCCGGTGCTACATATCAGAGCCGACCGACAAAATAATGAAGACCTAAGCTTCACAAAAAGACCTCCAGCATCTAATCTGCAATGCCTCATAGAGCATTTAAAACAGCAGAAGGGTGAGAAACACAATCATAATACAATTACATACAATTATATAATAACACAGAAATACACATGTAAAATATTCTCACCACAACTTACACCAGAATTCGAATACTAAACAACACGATGCATATCTCATATATCCATCACCAAGGTATATCAACCATGCAAAATACATTTATCACCAACATATATATATATATATATATATATATATATATATATATCTCAACTCATCAATTCCATTCACAATTCCACACGAAATCAATCCATTCATGATTTATGCAAATGCACAGAGACCGACACAACGACTCTATGCAATGCAATGCGGTACCATCCATCCATCAATCTCATCATTAGTTCACTCAGAAACTATTGGAATCATCACTTGTTACTTATTGTAACTCCCCGTCGGGAAAACGATGTTCCCCGTCGCTTTAGGTCCTCTTTGTATAAGGCACACGACGTTTATGGATCGCTTTAAGTCCTCTTTGTATAAGGCACACGATTCGATCGCTTTAGGTCCACTTTATATAAGGCACACGATCGTCTATAATCATCGCTTTAGGTCCTCTTTGTATAAGGCACACGATGTTATAGCGGATTCCCTCCGGAACGGATTCGTCGCTCACACCCCACAAGGGCACACGACATCACAAGAATGCATATCATGATGCTTGGCATACAATGACTCATGACATTCAAATGCACACATATACACATCCATAATCATGCATATTCAATCAAACACCACACAATGCATTTTCTTGCCCTTAGGCCATAAACCATCTTCACAACATTCCATCACATGCATTCACATCATATAACATCACACAAGTCATACGATATCCATATCAAAAGCACATTGCATGATACACATCAATTACACACAATTACAACGGTAAAAGTCGACAAAATGACACTATTTCAAATTCCTGACATAATTAAATCGGCCAACAATCTCAAAACCATTTTAATAAGAAAGAACATCTCAATAGCTTTCCAACGATACCAAGAATGTTCAAAACGGATAATCGGAACACAAGTTATGGAATCAAAAAGAAAAGGAATCACGAGATGACAAAATTCTGCACCCCCGCTGGCCCTACGCGCATTGCCCTGAGCCATACGCGTATTGCCCATCCCGATACGCGTACCATTATGCATTTCAGCAGATGGCTGAGGAAAATGGATTTCCATATGGGTATTGCCTCAATTCCCCTTGCCATACGCGTATTGCCCAAACCAATACGCGTATTGCCCTGCGTGTTACGCGTATGGGCAGAGAAAACCCATAATTTTTCTGCAGAATTTTATGCTTCGAAATTCCACCAAAATCACTCCCAAATCTCATATAATCACCTGAAAATTTCCAATAGAGTGCACAACAACATCTATCTAACATGTCTCAGCAATTATGAACATTAAAACATGATTTCAGACACATTTTGAATCAATTCCCAACAATTTCAACATATTAAGGTTTTGGTTATATACCCAATTTCAACCCAACAACAAACAAATACAAACATACATAATCATATACAAGTATAGAATAATCGAGTTTCGCACCCTTCCCCGATTTAATCGTGTTTGAAAAGTCGGTCGATTCAATTTCTTTCTCTCCAAGTTTTTCCCTCTTTTTCTTCTCTTCTTTCCCTTTTCCTTCTTCTCTTTGTCTTTCTCTCTATTTTTCTCTCTTTCTAACTTCTAAATTCTATTTTAAGAAAATAAGTAAAATGACCAAAATACCCCTACACTCAAATGTCTCGCAAACGCTCTCAAAACGCGATAAAACATAATCAGGATGAAAAATAATATATTACCAAATAAAAGTCAAGAATAAAATAATATAATAATAAAATGATTAAGTCGACTCGATTAAATAAATCTAACAAAAACTGGGGCGTTACAACTCTCCCCCACTTAGAGATTTCCGTCCTCGAAAATATTACCTGAGACGAACAACTCCGGATACGACTCCCGCATCCGACTCTCCATCTCCAAAGTCAAATTGCCCTCGGCAGCGCCTTCCCACACTACTTTCACAAGCGCAATATCCTTGCCTCTTAACCGCTTCAACTTGCGATCCAAAATTCTCATTGGTAATGCCTCAACCGTAAGGTTCTCCCTTACCTCTACCTCATCCATCGGAATCACATGCGACGGATCCGGAACGTACTTCCGAAGCTGTGAAACATGGAACACATCATGCAAATTCGAAAGATTCGGCGGCAACGCCACCTGATAAGCCATAGCACCCACTCTCGCGGATATCTGGTAAGGACCAATAAACTGAGAAGTAAGCTTCTTCGACTTCAATGCACGACCAACACCCGTCACCGGTGTAACTCTAAAAAATACATGATCGCCTTCTTGAAACTCAAGATCTTTCCGCCTTCGATCATGATAACTCTTTTTCCTACTCTGAGAAGCCTACATTTTCTCACGAATAAGTTTCACCTTGCTCAAGAACACAAGCCCACAACAAATCTTCCAACGACTAAATAATTCTCTCGGTCTGACCATCCGTCTGCGGATGATAAGCCGAACTCAATCTCAACTTGGGACCTAACGCCTTTTGCAAACTTTTCCAAAATCTGGAAGTAAACCTCGGATCTCGATCTGAAACAATACTCAACAGAACACCATGTAATTTCACAATCGCAATGATATAAATCTCAGCCAATCTCTCCAAAGAAAAACTGATGTCAATCGAAATGAAATGCGCCGATTTAGTTAGCCTATCCACAACTACCCAAATGGCATTATGTCCCCTCTGTGTATTCGGCAACCCTGTCACAAAATTCATAGAAATGCTGTCCCATTTCCACTCGGGAATATCCAACGGTTGCAACAATCCACTAGGCTTCTGATGTTCTACCTTTGACTTCTGACACGTCAAACACACATAAACAAACTGAGTCACATCCCTCTTTAATCCAGACCACCAAAAGATCTTCTTCAAATCTTGATACAACTTATTAGCTCCTGGATGTATACTCAAACTACTCCGGTGTCCTTCCTCTAAAATCATCTTTTTCAAGTCCGAATCATCAGGAATACAAATTCTATCACGGAACCTCAAAACACCCTTATCATCCACTTTAAAGTCACCATTCACACCTTGATCTCCAACCGTCATCAAGTCAACAAATTTCACATCCAACTTCTGCTTCTCGCTAACGGTTAACAGAAAATCATTAGTAACCTTTAACATTCCAAGCCTCACGCTGTCAGATGTCAATTCACACACCAAACTCAAATCTCTAAATGCTTCCAAAAGTTCCCACTCTTTAACCATCAAAGCGGACATATGCAAAGATTTTCTGCTCAATGCATCGGCTACCACATTAGCTTTACCAGGATGGTAATTCAAGCCAAAATCGTAGTCCTTCAAAAATTCCAACCATCTCCGTTGCCTCATATTCAACTCTTTCTGACCAACCAAGTATTTCAAACCCATATGATCACTAAAGACTTCGAATTTTGCACCATAGAGATAATTCCTCCAAATTTTCAATACAAAAACCACGGCCGCTAATTCCAAATCGCGAGTAAGGTAATTTTTCTCATGAATCCTCAATTGCCTCGAAGCATAAGCCACAACCTTACCTTCTTGCATCAACACACCACCTAAGCCAATCAAAGACGCATCATAATACACCACAAACGGTTCACTAGGATTCGGTAAGATCAAAATCGGAGCTGTAGTCAATCTTCTCTTCAGCTCACTAAAACTTTCCTCACACTGAATATCCCAAATGAACGCTTTACCTTTACAAGTCAACTGGGTCAATGGAAGTGCTAACTTAGAAAAACCTTCAATGAATCTACGATAATAACCAGCTAAACCCAAAAAGCTTCTAATTTCAGTAACAGATCTAGGAGCCTCCTATTGTAGAACTGCATCTACTTTAGATGGATCCACAGCAATACCATTACCTGAAATCACATGCCCAAGAAAACTCACTTCTGACAACCAGAACTCACACTTGGACAACTTGGAAAAAAGTCTCTTCTCCTTCAAAATTTGCATCACAATTCGCAAATGTTCCGCATGCTCCTCCCGGGACTTAGAATAAATCAAGATGTCATCAATAAACACAACAACAAATCGATCCAAATGCTCATGGAAAATACGATTCATATACTCCATAAACACACTCGGCGCATTAGGAACCCCGAACGGCATCACAGAATATTCGTAATGTCCGTAGCGTGTCCTAAAAGCCGTCTTCTGAATATCTTCCTCCTTCACTCTAATCTAATGATAACTCGACCTCAAATCAATCTTACTAAACACATACGCACCTACCAACTGGTCCATCAAATCATCAATTCTCGGAAGAGGATACTTATTCTTAATCGTCACCTTATTCAGCTGGCGATAATCAATACACAATCGCATACTTCCATCCTTCTTTTTCACCAAAAGAACTGGATCACCCCAAGGCGATACACTCGGCCTCACAAACCTCTTTTCTAACTATTCATTCAACTGCTTCATCAACTCAACCAACTCGGATGCCGACATACGATAAGGTACCATAGACACAGGTCTAGTACCAAGAACTAGATCTATAGAAAACTCCACCTCTCTTTCTGGCGGTACATCTGAAATATCCTCTGGAAACACCTCTGGAAAATCACACACAACTGGAAACACATCAAGTGCAACTTGACTATCCACTGTTAACGATGCAAACAACCCGAACAACTGCGCTTCATCTGCCAAAAGTTTCTTCAACTCTTTAGTAGATAAGAAACTCGATTCCTCGTCTTCTTCAAGAGAAGGAAATCTTACCAACTTATGATAAAAATCAATATGAACCCGATTGAAGTGCAACCAATTCATTCCCAGAACCACGTCTAAACCCTCCAACGGCAGACACACCAAATCCATCTCAAAATATTTACCATAAATGGTTAAAGGACAATTTAAACAAACCAAAGAAGTAGTTACTGACCCCATTGCTGGAGTATCAATAACCATCTCTCCACCCATCGAAGACAACAAAAGATTCAAACGCTTCACGCACTCAGACGAAATAAACAAATGAGTCGCTCCGGTATCAATAATAACAACTAAAGGCATACTATTAATAAAACAAGTACCTCTTATCAGACGATCTGCACTAGTAGTCTGAGTCCCTGCCAATGCAAATACTTTCCCTCCAGCCTGAGCTTGCTTTGGTTTCGGACACTTCGTACTAACATGACCAGGTTCACCGCAGTTGAAACACTTCACCACATTCTTCTTACAATTAGCTGCGACATGTCATAAACCTCCACAATTGGAACACTTCCTCATATCTTTTCTACATTCAAACTGACGATGTCCTAAGTCACCACACCTAAAACATCTCGGAGGATTAGACATACCTCCCCCACTTGGCCTTTTATCAAAACTACCCCTTTGCTTACCCTTGTCAGCTGGTGTCACATAAGGACCACCACGAAACAGTTGCTTCCCTTTCCTTTCGTTCACACTCTTATAGTGAGTAGAACGAGCTTTGCTATCTTCCTCATAAATTCTACAATAATCCACCAAGTCTGAAAACCTCCTAATCCTTTGATAACTGATTGCCTGCTTGATCTCAGGACGCAATCCGTTCTCAAACTTCACACATTTGGAAAACTCCGCATTTGCTTCAGCATAATGTGGATAAAATTGAACAAGCTCCACAAACCTAACAGTGTAATCAACAACAGACATGTTACCTTATTTCAACTCCAAGAACTCTATTTCCTTCTTTCCTCTAACATCTTCAGGAAAATACTTCCTAAAAAACTCCCTGCTAAACAAAGTCCAAGTGACATCTTCACCTGTAGCTTCCCAAACATGACGCGCACTAACCCACCAATCATCAACCTCCTCCTACAACATGTGAGTACCCAATCTCACCTTATGTTCCTCAGCACAGTCCTTCACTCGAAATATTCTTTCAATCTCCTTAAGCTAAATCTGTGCACCATCAGGATCATGTCTCCCTTTGAAGACAGGCGGTTTGTTCTTCCTGAACTCATCATTCCCACCAGCATTAGGTGCACCCTGCACAGCCCGAGCCATAGCTTGCATAGCAGCAGCCAAAGCAGCGTCATTCCTACCAGCCATATTCTGTTCATATCCAATAACAGCAACTATGGTTAAACAAACAACTCACCAAAACACAACGACCAACAAGGGCTGACAGGGACTAACACAAACTGACACGGACTGGCTCTGATACCACTTAATGTAACACCCCCAATCTATACCTCTAATTAGATAAAGCGATAACAATTAATCAGAGTGTAATGAAAACATTCATGGCATAGACGGAGGCGTCACATCAATTGAGACAAAATACAACAACCTGCTCATATAGATATGCAACAATTAGGTAGCACATAACAGAGGAACTCAGTTCCTAACACCCACAATTCATATACAGAATAAAAGCGGAAAATATGCAACTGAAATCTCATATATACATAACATAAAAGTTTGTCTATCATACACAGATTCATACATATACAATCCAAAAAGAACATATACGTATACACATAATCACAAACAATCTCCCCGACTACCCGGTGCAACATATCAGAGCCGACCGACAAAAGAATGAAGACCTAAGCTTCACAAAAAGACCTTCAGCATCTAATCTGCAATGCCTCATAGAGCATTTAAAACAGCAGAAGGGTGAGAAACACAATCTTAATACAATTGCATACAATTATATAATAACACAGAAATACACATGTAAAATATTCTCACCACAACTTACACCAGAATTCGAATACAAAACAACATGATGCATATCTCATATATCCATCACCAAGGTTTATCAATCATGCACAATACATTTATCACCAACATATTTATATATATATATATATATATATATATATATATATATATATATATATCAACTCATCAATTCCATTCACAATTCCACACGAAATCAATCCATTCATGATTTATGCAAATGCACAGAGACCAACACAACGACTCTATGCAATGCAATGCGGTACCATCCATCCATCATTCTCATCATTAGTTCACTCAGGAACTATTGGAATCATCGCTTGTTACTTAGTGTAACTCCCCGACGGGTAAACGATGTTCCCCGTCGCTTTAGGTCCTCTTTGTATAAGGCACACGGCGTTTATGGATCGCTTTAGGTCCTCGTTGTATAAGGCACGCGATCCGATCGCTTTAGGTCCTATTTGTATAAGGCACACGATCGTCTATAATCATCGCTTTAGGCCCTCTTTGTATAAGGCACACGATGTTATAGCGGATTCCCTCTGGAACCGATTCGTCGCTCACACCCCACAAGGGCACACGACATCACAAGAATGCATATCATGATGCTTGGCATTCAATGACTCATGACATTCAAATGCACACATATACACAATCATAATCATGCATATACAATCAAACATCACACATTGCATTTTCTTGCCCTTAGGCCACAAACCATCTTCACAACATTCCATCACATGCATTCACATCATATAACATCACACAAGTCATACGATATCCATATCAAAAGCACATTGCATGATACATATCAATTACACACAATTACAACGGTAAAACTCGACAAAACAAAACTATTTCAAATTCCTGACATAATTAAATCGGCCAACAATCTCAAAACCATTTTAATAAGAAAGAACATCTCAATAGCTTTCCAACGATACCAAGAATGTTCAAAACGGATAATCGGAACACAAGTTATGGAATCAAAAAGAAAAGGAATCGCGAAATGACAAAATTCTACACCCCCGCTGGCCATACGCGTATTGGCCTGAGCCATACGCGTATTTCCCAGCCCCATACGCGTACCATTACGCATTTCAGCAGATGGCCGAGAAAAATGGATTTCCATACGCGTATTGCCTCAATTCCCCTTGCCATACGCGTATTGCCCTGCGTGTTACGCGTATGGGCAGAGAAAACCCAGAATTTTTCTGCAGAATTTTCTGCTGCGAAATTCCCCCAAAATCACTCCCAAATCTCATCTAATCACCTAAAAATTTCTAATATAGTGCACAACGACATCTATCTAACATGTCTCAACAATTATGAACATTAAAACTTGATTTCAGACACATTTTGAATCAATTCCCAACAATTTCAACATATTAAGGTTTTGGTTCTATACCCAATTTCAACCCAACAACAAACAAATACAAACATACATAATCATACACAAGTATAGAATAATCGAGTTTCGCACCCTTACCCGATTTAATCGTGTTTGAAAAGTCAGTTGATTCAATTTCTTTCTCTCCAAGTTTTTCCCTCTTTTTCTTCTCTTCTTTCCCTTTTCCTTCTTCTCTTTGTCTTTCTCTCTATTTTTCTCTCTTTATAACTTTTAAATTCTATTTTAAGAAAATAAGTAAAATGACCAAAATACCCCTACACTCAAATGTCTCGCAAACGCTCTCAAAACGCGATAAAACATAATCACGATGAAAAATAATATATTACCAAATAAAAGTCAAGAATAAAATAATATAATAATAAAATAATTAAATCGACTCGATTAAATAAATCTAACAAAAACTGGGGCGTTACACTATGCCTACGTATTCCCTCATGCAATGGGAAAGTCAGAGTCAACGTAGTTCGGACACGAACTAAGGGGGGAGGTTGCTCGCCAAGACATCACTGTCTCGTGCCTACGTATCGTCAATTGGACTAGAGAGAGGAAATCAGAGCAGTCGTAGTTCGACCTACGGGTCGAAAAGAGACAAAGAGGTGATAAAGAAAGGCTGTGCTCGGAGAGATCTCGCACGATCTCCTGCCTACGCATCCCCATTAACCAATGAAGAATCAGAGCGACGTAGTTCCCCTCACTAGGGATGACTTTGCGTTGTTTGTGTTTTTTATAAGCGACGTTAGATTCACGTCCGGCAGTTAGGGTCGATGCCTGTTTGCGACGAGATGGAAGTAACATGCCCTTTTCTGAAAATAGGTTTGAAACTTAACAATCCCGAAGGATGAAATGGTTTGAGTTTGTTTTCGTGTTTTTTAGACAGAAGTGGATTGAAGTTAGTTCATAACTTGCATTGCACCGAAGTCTATGACATAGGAACGAATGCTTAGTAAATCGTTCCAAGATGGAATGTCCACCAAACACTCTAGAAAAATGAGAGGAAACCCCTCATTCCTCACTTCCCACATGCAAGGCTCATGCGCAATACACGTTAATTTTATTAAGTGTTTTAGATTGAGAGCTATAGTCAGGATTAGGAGGGAATTCTACCTAATGTTATCATGCTTGGATTGAGAGCCTAATGTCTATCCTACTCTGAGCTTAATCAGAAATTAAGTCGGGCTAGGAGCTTTAAGGGAGCATGTGAATACAAAGTAATCAACAAGTAAACACCAGACAACTCAATCACAAAGAGAAAATCAAACAAGAGGCAGTCAAGTACTTGATCAGGAATTAATCAGAATAGGCATCAAAATCAAGATGAACTATTAATCAAGAATATCCAAGTTAAAGATAAAGTGCAAATTAAAATCAAGATTTAAATTCTAAGTAAAAAGAGTTAATTAAAAAGTCAATTCAAAAGAAAACTTCTAATTAAAAGAAGACTAATTAAAATCTAGGATTAAAAGTTAATCAAAATTAAAAATCTAATTAAAATCTAATTTTAAAAATATTAACTAACCTAATTATTCTAAAACAATTAACCAATTACCAAAACAAATATTAATTAAAATAAAACCAAATAAAAGGGTCAACAAAAATTATGGTGGTGAGAAAAGAAATCTGGGCGTGTGGGCTTCTGAGGTTAGGCCCAATATCTTCCCTCTCAGCCAAGGGGGTGCGTGAGTAACTGGGCTGTGAGATCAGATGCCCAGCATGTGGGCCTGAGGCTGAGGCCCATTGGTTTCAACAAGAAGCCAAGGGAGGTCAGTGAATAACTGGGAGGTGTTGAATGTAACACCCCAGTTTCCCAAAATATATAATATAGAGATATTATCAATAAAATTAGAGTTTACTACAACAAGTAAGGTGTCACTTCGTTAAAAAAAAATCAACATACTGAATCTCTTTTCATTTGAAGGAATAAAAACAGCGAAAAACAAGTATTTATCCAATTTACGGCCACATGCCAATACATCAAAATAAAACCCACATTAAACGTGGTCCACCATAAATTCAATAAAAATGAAAGATACGTAACAAATGAATGATGAATAATGAATAAAAAATAATAAAATCCCCAAATCCCGTGTTACGTATCAGAGCAACTCCTAAGACTCGATCAGGCAACACGCACTCCATGCACACTCAAGTACCTAGATTATATGTACTTCCGAAGAAGCACAGACACAACAACAACAAAGGGGTGAGAACTATATTCAATAATAAACGGTGAATAATACATATTAAGGGTAGTTACTTAAAGTCATTCACATAATCACATAATCACGACACACTTGTCATTTGCAATCATCATTCAATCAACATGTAATAACAATGCAATGTGACTCAACAAATGACACAATGTATGTGGTACCAATATCACCAAGGTTCATTCAATCGAACCCGGATAAATCACATACACCCCTACTTGGCAATGATTTATCCCACCACACTCCACATTGGAGTTCGGATGAATTACATACACTCCTCCTGAGCAATGATTCATCACCACCGACACACCATGAATGCATGACATCAATATGCATATAATTTAATGTATAATCATAATCATACAATCCCACGATCCTCCTGATCACAATCAATCCATAACACCACAGAAAACACCTCACACGATGTTAATTAGCTAAATACCAATTAATTCACCCAAATTACTAAATCAATTATTTTTGTCACCCATCCTACATTTCTCAAGGTCTGACATCTATCCCCAACCTCTCAAACCAAAAGAAACCACTTCGGACGCGAAATGGGAAAGAAATCGCGAAACGGTAAAATTCTGCACACTCGCAGGCCATACGCGTATTGCCTTGTGCCATACGCGTATTGCCTAGCTCGCTCGCCCAACCATATGCGTATCATACGCGTACCGCCTCTCCTCCCACCCTGCCATACGCGTATTGCCCTACCTAATACGCGTATGGGCAGAGGCCTGCTTTCCCCATCAAATTCCATTTCCAGACCTAATACGCGTATTCCCTCCTCATACGCGTAAGGCCAGACCTCCATACGCGTACCGTTACGCGTATGGGCAGAGGGCCGTACCAATCCTCCTTTTTGGCCCTCCCGTACGCGTATTACCTCCCTCTGGGGCCAGCATTACGCGTAACACCCTGTCCATTACGCGTAAGGCCAGATCTATTACGCAAATGGACTTTCTCCACACCAGTCTGAATTCTGCTATGGGATTCTCACTTTTTCACTCCAATTCAGTCCTAAACTTATTTCTACATCGGTTTTAGGTCCTATTCTTCATTCTTACTTCTTTTACCTATTATTACTAGTCAAAATTATGGGTCTTAGGTCTAATCTCGTTCCCTCAACCTGCATCAAAACAAATATGCCATAACATGCATTCATACAGCAGCAACAACACAAATTTATACATGAAAATCATACTATCATCAACGATTCAATACATATCAGAGATCAAACATTCATATCATACTTAGAATTTCATCAACTATAAAACATACGAAAATCCTACGAGGGAAAGGACCCCTCACTACCCTTTCACGCTATCATCACTTGTATTGAACCCATTCTCCCCCCTTACCTCGAATTCTTAATTAAATCCTGCAAAAATTGATGGAGATCCTAGCCCTAGGACCCTTGTTCTTCTCTTGTTCTTCTTTCTCTAGCCTTTTCTCTTTTTACGTGAAAACTGTTTTTGTCTCACTAAACTCCCCCTAATTCTAATTAATCAGGTTTTATTTAATTAATAATAAAATAATAATAATAATAATAATAATAATAATAATAGTCCTAATAATAATAAGAATAATAATAATAATAACATTATTAACCATATTACTATTATTATTTTCACTGCTATATCATTATTATTAAGCTAAGGTCTCTAATCCCCACTAATTAAATAAGGCACTACCCTTCACTCACCCTTAACAAGGCCAAAACAATACAAATAACACACGACGATTAAATAATTAAAATGGGGTGTTACAACTCTCCCCCACTTAAATTATTTTCGTCCTCGAAAATGTACCTGATGGAAATAGCTCCAGATATGACTCTCGCATCCTGCTCTCCATCTCCTAGGTCACACTTCCCCCAACACCTCCTCCCCATGCTACTCTCACCAAAGGGATCTCCTTTCCTCTGAGTTGTTTCATCTTGCGATCCTCGATCCTTATCGGCATCGCCTCCACAGTAAGATTATCCCTGATCTGCATCTCATCCCTCGGGATAACATGAGATGGATAAGATACATACTTTCGAAGTTGGGACACATGAAACACGTCATGCAAGTTCGAAAGTTCAGGCGGCAACACCACCCTATAAGCAACTGCACCAACCCTCTGCAAGATCTGATACGGTCTAATAAACTTAGGATCCAGCTTCTTTGATTTCAATGCACGTCCAACACCAGTCACTGGGTTAACTATCAGGAACACGTGATCACCTTCATTGAATTCCAAGTCTTTCTTCCGATTATCATGATAGCTTTTCTGCCTACTTTGAGACGTTTTCATTTTCTCGCGGATCATCTGGATTGTCTCAGTAGTCTGTTGCACAATCTCAGGTCCAAGCACCACATTCTCACCGGTCTCATACCAACACAGAGGCGTCCTACACCTCCTACTATACAAAGCTTCGAAAGGTACATTTCAATGCTCGAATGGTAGCTATTGTTATACGTGAACTCAATCAATGGCAAATGAGTATCCCACGCACCCCCTTTCTTCAACACACTGGCTCTCAGCAAATCTTCCAATGACTAAATAGTCCTCTCTGACTGACCATCAGTCTGTGGATGATAAGCCGAGCCCAACTTCAATTTAGAACCCAAGGCCTCTTGCAGACTCTTCCAAAATTCTGAAGTAAACCTCGAATCTCTATTTGACACTATGCTCGATGGAACACCATGTAACTTCACAATTATCCTGATATAAATCTTCGCCGGCTTTGACAACGGGAAGCTGATGTTAATTGGTATAAAATGAGCGAATTTCATAAGTCGATCCACCACTACCCAAATAGCATCAAAGCCTCTCGCCGTATTTGGCAACCCAATAACAAAATCCATAGTAATACTATCCCACTTCCATTCCGGAATCTCTAACGGTTGCATTAATCCCGAAGGCTTCTGGTGCTCCACTTTTGACTTCTGACATGCCAAACAAGCATAGACAAACTGAGCTATGTCCCTCTTCATACCGGACCACCAAAACAACCTCTTCAAGTTATGATACATTTTCGTAGCTCCCGGATGAATACTCAAGTTACTCCGGTGGCTCTCCTCTAAGATCACTTTCTTTATTTCCGCATTATCCGGTACACAAATTCTGCCCCGGAACCTCAATACACCAACATTATCCACTTTAAAATCACCATTAGGTCACCTCCTTCTGTAAGCCTCAAGTCCACCAGCTTCACATCAAGCTTCTGATTTTCTTTAATTACATCCAAAAACAAATTATTCACCTTCAGCATACCAAATCTAACACTCTCCGGTGTAGTTTCGTAAACCATACTCAAGTCTCTGAACTGTTCAATCAACTCCATTTCTTTCACCATCAATGCAGACATATGAATTGTCTTCCGACTGAGAGCATCTGCTACAACATTAGCTTTTCCCGGATGGTAACTCAAATTAAAATCATAATCCTTCAAGAACTCTAACCAACTTCTCTGCCTCATATTCAACTTCTTCTGATCGAATAAATATTTCAGACTCTTGTGGTCACTGAATACTTCAAATCTTGATCCATACAAATAATGTCGCCAAATTTTTAATACAAAAACCACTGCAGCTAATTCAAGATCATGAGTAGGATAGTTCCTCTCATCCACTCTCAACTGCCGTGAAGCATATGCCACCACTTTGCCATCTTGCATTAACACACCGCTTAATCCCATCTTAGACCCATCACAATGCACTACAAAAGGATCATTTGGACTTGGTAGAATTAACACTGGTGTTGTAGTTAATTTCTTCTTCAGTTCCTCACAACTTCCCTCACAGGCAGCATCCCAAACAAAAGCTTGATTCTTTCTGGTTAACTGCATCAACGGTAACGCCAAGTTAGAAAACCCCTCAATGAATCTTCTATAGTATCCTGCCAAACCCAAAAAGCTTCTAATCTCCGTTGCTGTCTTCGGAGCTTCCCACTGAAGTACTGCACTTATTTTAGATGGATCCACCGCTATACCATCACCAGAAATAACATGACCCAAGAAACTCACAGTCCTCAGCCAGAATTCACATTTTGAGAACTTTGCGAATAATTTATTATCCTTCAACACCTGCAATGCGGTTCTCAAGTGTCCTGCATGATCTTCGTCAGACTTAGAATAAATTAGTATGTCATCAATGAATACTACAATAAACTGGTCCAGATAAGAGTGGAAGATACGATTCATATACTCCATAAACACCCCCGGCGCATTAAACACTCCGAAAGGAATTACTGCATGTTCGTAATGTCCGTAGCGAGTTCTGAAAGCAGTCTTCTGAATATCACCTTCCTTTACTCTAATCTGATGGTAACCCGACCTCAAATCAATTTTGCTGAAAACACGAGCTCCTACCAGTTGATCCATTAAGTCATCAATCCTCGGAAGTGGATACTTATTCTTAATGGTCACTTTATTCAACTGACGATAATCAATGTACAGACGCATACTACCATCCTTCTTTTTCACCAACAACACTGGAGCTCCCCACGTCGACACACTCGGTCTAATAAACTTCTTATCGAGTAACTCCCCAATCTGAGATTTCAACTCTGCCAACTCTGATGCAGACATCCTATACGGCACCATAGAGATAGGTCTGGTACCCGGTACAAGATCAATAGAAAATTCAACTTCCCTTGTCGGAGGCAACTCTGAAATGTCATCTGGAAATACCTCAGGAAATTCATTGACCACTGGTAATTCATTAACTGAAGTCTTACTTTCAACCGATAACGAGGCAAACACTGCAAACATCTTCGCTTCATCCTCCAACAACGTCCTCAACTCCCTTCTAGATAACGAATCCGCCAATGCTTCCTCTTCAGGAGTAAGAAACAATAACGTCTTCCTGAAGCAATCAATATAAACTCGGTTGAACTCCAACTAGTTTATCCCCAAAATAACATCGAGATTACCGAGTGGCAAACAAATCAAGTCCACTCTGAAATCTCTACCAAACATAGTCAGCGGACACTTCAAACACACCAAGGAAGTAACCACAGAACCAATAGATGGAGTTTCAATCATCATCCTCTGATATAGAGTAGATGGCATAATCCCTAGTCTCCTCACACAATCAACAAAAATAAATGAGTGGGTTGCACCCGTGTCAATAATAGCAATCAAAGGAATATCATTAATAAAGCAAGTACCTTTGATGGAACGCTCCTCATCAGTGGATTGGGCTCCCACCAAGGCAAATACTTTTCCACTGGCCTGAGCTTTCTTTGGCTTCTCATAGTGAGTGCTGATGTGACCCTTTTCTCCGCAGTTATAACAGGTAGGCATAGTGGCTTTACAATCAGCTATAACATGACCTGGTCGACCACACTTAAAACACTTCTTCACCTCATTTGGACAGTTATTAGCACGGTGACCCCCGCCACCACATCTGAAACACTTGAGAGTATCAGAACCTACTCCTTTCTCCTTTGGTTTCTTCGCCACATCAGTTTTCTGTTTCCCCTTATTAGTTGGAGCACTGTAAGGAGTACCTCCAAACCTCTGCTTACCCTTCTTCTCATTCACAACCTTGTAATGAACAATTCTGGCTCTGTTATCGTTGTCATAGATTCTGCTTCTGCTTACCAGTTCTGGATAATTTCTTATTTTTTGACAAGCAATACCCAGTTTGATCTCGGGGCGTAGCCCATTCTCAAACTTTAAGCACTTCGAAGTCATAGCTTCTTCAGTATTGTAATGAGCACAATACTGTACCAATTCCTCAAATCGGGCAGTATATTCAGCAACTGTCTTATCACCCTGTTTCAGCTCCAGAAATTCAACTTCCTTTTCACTGCGAATATCTTCCAGAAAATACTTTTCCAAAAACTCAACTTGAAACACTGTCCAAGTAATCTGAGTACCCGCAGCTTCCAACCTCTGACGACTATTGTCCCACCAGGCTTCAGCCTCTCCTTCCAGCATATGAGTGCCAAACCGTACCTTCTGAGCATCACTGCATCCCATGGTCCTGAAGATCTTCTCAATAGCCTTCAGCCATTTATGTGCAGCCTCTGGGTCTAAAATACCTCCCTCATATGTCGGCGGCTTATTGCTTTGGAACTGTGCTAGGTCACGGAACTGCGCACCCCCAGCCTGATTGGTGTTCTCTACTGCTTGTGCCATGGCTTGCATAGCAGCAGCAAGAGCAGCCTCATTCCTTCCTGCCATACTGTTCAACAAATAACATACAGTCCGAACACATAACTCACTCTTATTCTAAGGACAGACTCTACTACACAACCTGGCCGGACGGGCCGACCTGCTTTGATACCAATTATAACACCCCACTTTCCCAAAATATATAATATAGAGATATTATCAATAAAATCAGAGATTACTACAACAAGTAAGGTGTCACTTGGTTTAAAAAAATCGACATACTGAATCTCTTTTCATTTGAAGGAATAAAAACAGCGGAAAACAAGTATTTATCCAATTTACGGCCACATGCCAACTACATCAAAATAAAACCCACATTAAACGTGGTCCACCATAAATTCAATAAAAATGAAAGATACGTAACAAATGAATGATGAATAATGAATAATAAATAATAAAATCCCCAAATCCTGTGTTACGTATCAGAGTGACTCCTAAGACTCTATCAGGCAACACACACTCCATGCTCACTCAAGTACCTGGATTATCTGTACTTTCGAAGAAGCACAGACATAACAACAACAAAGGGGTGAGAACTATATTCAATAATAAATGGTGAATAATACATATTAAGGGTAGTTACTCACAGTTATTCACACAATCACATAATCACGACACACTTGTCATTTGCAATTATCATTCAATCAACAAGTAATAACAATGTAATGTGACTCAACAAATGACACAATGCATGTGGTACCAATATCACCAAGGTTCATTCAATCGAACCCGGATAAATCATATACACCCCTACTTGGCAATGATTTATCCCACCACACTCCACATTGGAGTTCGGATAAATCACATACACTCCTCCTGAGCAATGATTCATCACAACCGACACACCATGAATGCATGACATCAATATGCATATAATTTCATGTATAAACATAATCAAACAATCCCATGATCCTCCTGATCACAATCAATCCATAACACCACAGAAAACACCTCACACGACGTTAATAAGCTAATTACCAATTAATTCACCAAAATTACTAAATCAATTATTTTTGTCACCCATCCTACATTTCTCAAGGTCTGACATCTATCCCCAACCTCTCAAACCAAAAGAAACCACATCGGACGCGAAACGGGAAAGAAATCGCGAAACGGTAAAATTCTGCACACTCGTTGGCCATACGTGTATTGCCTTGTGCTATACGCGTATTGCGCGGCTCGCTCGCCCAACCATACGCTTATCCTACGCGTACCGCCTCTCCTCCCACCCTGCCATACAAGTATTGCCCTACCTAATACGTGTATGGGCAGAGGCCTGCTTTCCCCATCAAATTCCATTTCCAGACCCAATACGCGTATTCCCTACTCATACGCGTAAGGCCATACCTCCATACACGTACCGTTACGCGTATGGGCAGAGGGCCGTACCAATCCTCCTTTTTGGCCCTCCGATACGTGTATTGCCTCCCTCCTGGGCCAGCATTATGCGTAACACCCTCTCCATTACGCGTAAGGCCAGATCTATTATGCAAATGGACTTTCTCCACACCAGTCTGAATTCTGCTACGGGATTCTCACTTTTTCACTCCAATTCAGTCCTAAACTTGTTTCTACATCAGTTTTAGGTCCTATTCTTCATTCTTACTTCTTTTACCTATTATTACTAGTCAAAATTATGGGTCTTAGTTCTAATCTCGTTCCCTCAACCTGCATCAAAACAAATATGCCACAACATGCATTCATACAGCAGCAACAACACAAATTTATGCATGAAAATCATACTATCATCAAAGATTCAATACATATCAGAGATCAAACATTCATATCATACTCAGAATTTCATAAACTACAAAACATACGAAAATCCTACGAGGGAAAGGACCCCTCACTACCCTTTCACGCTATCATCACCTGTATTGAACCCATTCTCCCCCTTACCTCGAATTCTTGATTAAATCCTGCAAAAATTGATGGAGATCCTAGCTCTAGCACCCCTGTTCTTCTCTTGTTCTTCTTTCTCTAGCCTTTTCTCTTTTTACGTGAAAACTGTTTTTGTCTCACTAAACTCCCCCTAATTCTAATTAATAAGATTTTATTTAATTAATAATAAAATAATAATAATAATAATAATCCTAATAATAATAATAAGAATTATAATAATAATAACATTATTAACCATATTACTATTATTATTTTCACTGCTATATTATTATTATTAAGCTAAGGTGTCTAATCCCCACTAATTAAATAAGGCACTATCCTTCACTCACCCTTAACAAGGCCAAAACAATACAAATTAACACACGAAGATAAAATAATTAAAATGGGGTGTTACACTGAAGGAAAAACGTGTGGTCCTTAAGGATTTGACAAGAAACCAGGGGGGATCCAGCAAGCAAAAACGGGTGGTGTAAGTAGGATTCCAGGTGCATGGGCCTAAGAAATCCGGTCCAGCCTGATATGCACTTAGAAAAAACCTAAATCAGAAAACCCTATGCTTCCAACTTCTCCTTCAACGCCATTTTCTTCTCTTTCCTTTTACTAACTACGCCGCTATCGAGACGCTCCCTCTCTCTCCATTCAACAATCCCACCGCCGGCGACATACTTTCCACGACCTCGCCTTCACTCAACCTCCTCCCTCAACTTTCGATCGAGCTTCACAACCACCTCCTTTCGCCTCTCTTCACCACTCCAAAATCACCTTCATTCATCCAACAACGCCATCTTCTCAACTCTCATCTTCTTCTCCAAATCTCAGTGTTCTCTTCTCCAATCGTCGGTGCAACCTCTCAATCCGTCTTCGTCGCCGTCTCCTCCCTCCGCCTTGTGACCTTCTCGTCTCCAAGTCATCATCTTCGTCGTGCCGTAAACAAAAAAACCACGCCGAAATCTTCCTCTATGGAACGAAACCATCACCGGTAAAGAACAATGCCGTGTCGTCTGAACATCACCATCCCAACTCCGTCTCAAGCTCACCTTCTCCGTCTCACTTTCGCTCATTCGTAACTCTCATGGTGAGTAAAACAACGTTCAGAAATCAATAACAATCACAATGGAAATCACAAGCTTCGAATTGCAGATCAGAAGCAGTAAACACATGAACAAATTATCGCACACAAGAGCAAAATATCCAAGTTTAGGGACGAGATTAACGTACCTATCGGAGTCGCTCCGATGGCGTCTTCGACAGCAACAAAACACCTACAGAAGATCAGGTACCTCGCTTCTTCTTACTTCCTTCGATTTCTCTTCGAATATGCTTTTATTTCGTACATCTTCTTCTTCTTCGATCTCTGAATTCACTGCTGATGTTGTGAACCGTTGTTGTTGTTGATTTTGGATGGATGTTGTGTGTTGAATCGCGGTGCAGTTTGTGTAGAGCTTGATCGATGGAGGCTTGAGGTTTGAAGATGGTGAATTGTTAAGTGTTGAATCTGAGATGAGAAGTTGATAATGATGATGATGGGATGTTGTGGTTTCTGCAGCTTGAAGATTAATATTGAATTTGCTGCAGAGAATGATGAAGAATTTAAAGTGGAGAAGATAATGGAACGAGAAAAAGAAAGATGATGCCACCCCCTGTGAATGCACTGCAGCTTTGTTTATATGGAATTTCTGGAGGGTAATTTGGTATTTCAAATGTAACTCTGTTATGGTATTTGAATTCTAATCACGAGTTTGTACGTGCATTCTTCTCAGTCTTCCCATCAAATTTTTCGTATTGCAGTGTGGGTCCTCATTTGTCATTTTGTAAAGTTATGATGCTAAAGGTTGTTGGCCTGGAAGTAGCTTGTGAATTGGCTGGAACATGTGATGCAAGAGGCTTGAAGTAGTAGCTGGAAATGGCTTAGAAATTCTCACGTTACGGCTAGGCATTTGGCTAAAGCTTGCAGCTCATGTGTTGTGTAAAACAATAGCAGTAGTGGCATGATGGCTTTGGCAAGTTTGAAGACTCTTGATGTTTGTAGCAGCATGAAACTTGATCGTATGGCTTGCAGTTGTATGGCTGGAGCTGGCAACAACTTTTTTCTTTTGCAGCGTGAGGCACTTTGTTGGGCCGTGTGGATTCTCTCTTTTTTCCATTTTTTTGTAATGTTATAAAAACAAGATTGGGCTTTTTATTGAAATGGACTTTGAGTGGTTAAATTTTTTGTAGTGGATTGTATTGGAATGGGGTGGATTTGTATAATAAAAAAAATGGATTTTGATGTTAGAAATATTGATGGATATGGATAATGAAATTGGGTTGAAAATGGACAAGGATTAAGCAAAAATGAAGTGGATAATAAAGTGAAATGCGGATTAAAATAATGTGATCTCTAAAAATGGATATTTGGTTTCAAAATGGATACTTAGATATACAAAATGAATAAAGAAAAAGGGTTTCTAAAAATGGATAACAAAATCCCACCAATCCCAAAATTTTCACCACATCTGATTAAATGCACATAACCATTTCTCAACGACTCGCAACAACAACTATCTGAGTGAATCATCCTCTGAATCTCTGATCAAGTGAATCCTGAATCCTTTTGAACCTGTCTGAATAAATCTCTAGGAAAATAAATTCGCGGATGAACACTATTGAACCTATGATCATGATGATCTCGACTTTTGAATCAAACCTCACATGAACCCTTGCTTGACAACCTGATAAGTTCCACACAACAATTTGACATTGAATACACATTGCTTGAGAAATAGCCACTGATACAGGTAATCTGAATTTTGAAACAATCTCTTGATTGTTTGACCAAGATAATGTCAAACATCTATCTGATCCTGATTATAACTGAATAAATGACACCTGGCTTGAAATTAAACACATTAACTTGGAATCAAAGCTCTTGAGATGTTGAGAGGGATTCAAACCCTAATTCACAACCTTAACAATTAAAACCATGATGAAACCCTAATCACTTGATGCCTCTCAGAAATCCTGAATCAAATACACTTGATACTTGATGAACTCTTGAAGAAAATGAACTTGTTACTTGACGAATCCCATGATGTGAAATTACAACAATAAGAACTCAAACCTCTGCCAAACATGAATGAAATTATCTCAAGGAAAATAGGAAGCCCTGACTCAGAGAAACTCCTGATCCCATGTCTTAGAAGACCAATGCAAATGCAGAAATAACAATGCAAAAATGAGATGAAACATAAGCCAATTAAGGTTAGAAAAAGGTAGGGCAAATTTTGGGGTGCTACAAGGTCCAAAGTGGGGAATCAACTCTTACTGAGGATTGAAGAAGAGTTGAAATATCAGAGACCATGAGGTTCTGATAAAGGTTTATTGATAGTGATTTGACCCTAGCTGGGGGTAAAATAAAGTGAGAAGTTTTAACTCTACTGGAGATTGATTAAATGACCAGGGTTATTCCTTGTTCCTTCAGGAAATTTGAGGGTTTCTTTGATATCCAAGAGGAGATGAGACTTTCCAAGTCTACTGGTGTGAAAAGGGTTATCTTTGTATCATGCCCAAGAGGAGGCATAGACTTAAGGGATAAGGATCAACCCTAAATTGTCCAAGGTTTTGACTCTTTGAAAAGACTTCTCTACTAAAGGATGACTAGGTTATGTCCTATACCTGTAAGAGGTCTTTGGGTCCTTGTACTAAGCCCATGAGAAGGCATGAGAACTTCTAAGAAGTCTGAGGGTCCTTGTACAAAGCCCAAGAGGAGGCGGGGAATGCTTTTAGGAAGCCTGTGGGTCCAAACTTAAGAAAAGTTCAAGAAAGGTTTCACCGAGAATTAATCCTTTATAGAACAGTTCTAGGGTTTGAAGAAATTCCAGAGAGGTTCCACCGAGAAATAATCCTCTATGGGGAAATGAATTTCTTTGACAATTTTCTAATAGTGATAGTCTGAGAAAAGTTTCACCGAGAATAATGCCTTTCTCTTTGTTCCATATTGTATAAGCCCAAGAGAAGGCAAGGCTGTATCTGGAATTCCTATGGGGGAACTAGTTTTGACTGTATTGAAAGAGTGACCACTAGCTTTATCTAATCTTAGACCTAATTGCCGAGGAAAACTCTAAGCAGATATATACAAGCATATATACAGATGAATATATGGACTGTATCTAAAAGAGGGTAGGAGGACTTACAGGTGAGCAAGCTTCCAGCACAAACAAATATATATATATATATATATATATATATATATATATATGTGTGTGTGTGTGTGTGTGTGTGTGTGCAAGTATGTAAAAGAAAGTTGTTTAAAACATACAGGCGAGCAAGCTTTTATTGTAAAAGCTGTATGGTTAGTTGTTCAAGAAATTAAAGGAAGTTTTGATAACAACTATGAGTTTGAACCTAAATCAAAAGAGAAAGTTGTTTTGAAAAGAAGTTTGGGGCTTATACTCAAGGAGAGGCCCTGATGAAAAACAGTAATCGCATCATTAATCTGAAAATTGTATCGGGACTTATACAATGACTGAAGCCCAAAAAGGTTTTCTGTACAAAGTGGTTGGGTCTTACACTCTATCAAGAGGCCCAAAGTGTTTGAAAAAAAATAAATGGGACTTACAACATAAGGGTAGGCCCAAATGGTTTTGGTTTAAAGGTGGCGATCGCGTCGCGGTTTTAGAAAACACAGTGGGACTTATACAATGACTGAGGCCCAAAAAAGGTTTATATTTACAAGGAATGGGTCTTACACTCTATTAGAGGCCAAATGATTTTTTTTGTACAAGAGATGGGGCTTATAACTCAAGGAGAGGCCCAACGAAAAATAACGATCGCCCCGTTGTTTTGAGAATCGTATCGGGACTTATACAATGACTAAGACCCAAAATGGTTTACTTCAAAAACGGTTGGGTCTTACACTCTATTAGAGGCCCAAAGTGTTATTTTTTTACAAGAGATGGGGCTTACAATTCAAGGAGAGGCCCTGCGAAAAATAACAATTGTACCGTTATCTTGAGAATCGTATCGGGACTTATACAATGACTGAGGCCCAAAATGGTTTTCTGTACAAAGAGATTGGTTCTTACACTCTATTAGAGGCCCAAAGTGTTTTGAAAAAGATTTGTGAGGGTGTGTAATCAACAAAACCCTAATTTGATTTAAAAAGAATTTTAATTGAATAAAAATTCAATTAAAATGATCAAAATTATCAAACATGTGTGAAAAACAAGTTATGATCTTGGATTAATGTTTGAAAGATCATGTTTCATTCATAGAATGATTTGAATATCATTTGAAGTTGAAAATTCGAGAGAAAGAAATATTTTTAAATGTTTAAAAACAAATAAAACATAATTCTTTACAAAAATACCAAATATCTAAAATAAATAATATTTTTCTGAATTTTTTGTGGAATATAATACTTTAACATTTTCGGGAATTTTCAAAAAAAGAACCAATAAAAAATAATTAAAGTTGAGAGAGAAATTAATTTTAGAATTAATTAATAAAAACCACAAAATATATGAAAAATAGCAAAAAATATGAAAGTGGAAAAATGGTCTCGGTGGGTGTTGAACCCACGACCTCAACAACAAACACACAAGTGCGCTACCACTTAGGTGGTGATACATCCGTGTATCAAAACCACCGCATTAATACATAAGGGATGCCAAGTTTCTAGGCCTGGCCAAGGCGCCATGCCCGGCCCTTGCCCAAGGCAAAGCCTGATTTTGGCCTCTTGCTTGAAGGCTCTAACTTCCTCATTTCTCCATGGATTAAGACAAAATTTAGGTGTATCCTGCCTAGAATTTAATGAGGAATCCAATGGTGCTTTCAGATTTTTCAGAAGATGTCCCTATTTTAAAACCCGATAATGGTTTCAAAATAGGCCTATATTTGCATGTTCTATGCTATCTCATCATACAAGCAGCAATAGCAGGGCAAATTGGTTCAAACATAACACATATGATATGTATGAGAGGTCCATGATTAATGGACCTCAAAGCAATGCATGATTTAAAGAGTTCAAGTTGTGATGCACTTACCTCTTGAAGCTCCTTGTGCTATCTGTCAAGTTCCTTGTGCCAGAAGTAATCCAATGCTTTAAACACTCTTAATTGATTCCTTAGAAGCTTTTAGGATGATCAGAACCAGCTGGAATCCTCAGGAACAAGAATAGGCTCTTTCTTGCAAAAGTGGCAAAAGTGACCAAAATAGTAACTCTCTCAAATGGTGTTACAGATGAGGGAAACCAATTGGGACAGTTTGAGGATGATATTTGGAGTGTGTTTGAGGTCTGGTTTGGTTTTGGAAGTGACTGAATCAAGACATGGCTTGAAAAATGCAGAAAAGTCAAAATTTGAGGTTTTGGAGGTTGACTTTCTGATTTTGGTGTTTCAGATCAAGGGTGAGTGTTTAGACAGTTTATATATGATACATTGGATGTGTTTGGATCATGAGCTGTGGTGGAATTGCTCTCTAAATCAAAAACTCAAAGATGACTTGTAAAAGAAGGCATTTTGGCCTAATGAGAGAGATTTTGAGGAAAACAAGTGTTGTAGTGCTTTGGTGTACTTAAACTAAGCACAAATGAGCTCTATTTATAGTATAGCAAGTTTTTTTTTGGCAGCAATAGTGAATGGCAGCTGCAGCAGGCCTTTGGCCAATGTGGATCAAATGGAGTCTCAAGTCTCCTCTAGCCATTGACTTGAGGTTAGGGCATATGCCTATGGTCCTTTGATTCAGAGCTGAATCTAGACTCATTCAGTTAGCAATGTCTCGGTCCATGCCACCTTGATGCATCCATTGAATGCTTAGAAACAAAATTGGAGTCTTGGAGCTTTTTAGGCTTTTTAGGGTGACATAGCTACATGTAGTTCCTTGGACTTGGGAGGCTCGTGGATCAGATCTTTTCTCTTGGATGTTATCCTCTGATGTGTCCAAATGGATGATAAGGCTTGGAATTATCTGATTTGGCCAAATAGAGCAAATGCACAAAAATCTGCCTTGTAAAAATCAGTTCATGATGCCATGTTCAAAGGGTTGTGTCTCCCTACTCAAATTGAATTTGGAGATGATCTGGTACTTGTTGGAAAACCCTCATGACATACTTTAACTTTGATGTTTACCAATGGACCTGGTTCAACTTGGATCAAGTTGAAAAATGCCTCTACATTTTGGAAAAAGTAAGGCAGAATATGATTTTTTTTGGAAATTTCACAAGTGTTGGAAAATGTGGAATTTTCATGTTTTTGTGATTTTGATCAATCCATAACTCAAAATCCATGAGGATTTGGAATCTCTTGTAGTTGACATATTTGAAGTATGTCAGATGGACTTTCATTTTAGCTTTGAATGAGAGAAAAAGGCTTTGTGGTTTAGGAGTTATGACCTTGCAAAGTTGGTACAAAATCACTTTTGTTCCATACTTTAGAAAAATTCAAGTTTTCTATGGTTGCTCCTTTTGCAAGAAACCTCACTTTTCTTGATTTTTCTTGATGAATGATGATCAATACCATACATTAACATGGTTTTTGACTTAGGGGAACCATATTTGTGAAAAATTCCAAAAAGTCAAACTTGATTTTGTGCACAGTTGACTTTTTGTCAGATGAAATCCAAACTGTGCGATCCTTTGTGCAATCAAGTGCTTGACCTAATTCAAACCTAATGGATGATTTCCATAGGTGTTATAGGGTGTATTGAATCATGTCCCAAAGTTTGGGAGCATGTCTAGGCCAAAAGTCAAAGGTACAGTTGACTTTTTCTTCAAAATCCTAATTGGGGTCCAGATGAAATTGAAACTTGTGAATCAAGCTTCTTGGATCAATCCATTGTTGCAAATAGATAAATGTATTGTATTTGAGGCCCTCAAATCATGTCTTGAGGTCTTGGCTCATGCTTGGCTCCAAAAGTCAACTTAGGGATGAATTAGGTCAAGAAACCCTAAATCCTGATTTTTTATGAATGCATCCCCTGAGGCTAAATTGACTTGATGATTGGGTCCATGAGATCCCTTGGAGTATCTTGAGTCATGCTTTGAAGTATTGGCTCATTCCTAGAAGAAAATCTTCATCTGGAGGCCTTGGTCGACCAAAACCCTAATTTGGCGACACTGGCGATCTCGAGGCTTGATCCACTTGGAATGCTGCAACTTTGTGCTTGATTCTTGATGTGAGAGTCCTCTTAATCCTTTATGGGTGTTTGAGAGGTTAGACAAGTTGAAGATCATGTTATTTCTTGATTGATCCTTTGTCTAAATGCTCTGAAAGGGCCCAAAACCCTAATTCTTGATTATGGTGAAAGCTCAACAATCCTTGAGGACACTGATGAGGCATAATGGTACATCCATATTGTGGTGGTGATTCTCACAATGATGGGAAATCTTGTTTGTTAAAATTTGGGGTATGATAGATGCCCCTATTTAATCTTCTTGGACCCGAAGGTGTGAATGGCGAAGGTATTCGAACATTCAGGGTGCAAGAGGATTAAATATCGGAATACCCAAAATGTTGATGGTGGTTATGAATGGCAGTTTGGTCATACATCTTCTTTTGCTAAGTAACGATACTTAGAAAAGGGTAAAACTTCCCCTCGATCCTGGTCTTCAGCCAAGGAACTGGTCTCAGTTTCTTGATAAACTTCCGCTCGATCCTGGTCTTCAGCCATGGAACTGGTCTCAGTTTCTGAAATAAACTTCCCATCGATCCTGGTTTTCAGCCAAGGGGTTGGTCTTAGTTTCTTCTTGTCGAGTTTCTTCCTGGACAAGGAACATTATGCGTAGCGGTTTTCATCAAACTTATGGCCGAGCTATACTGGGGGAGACGGCATTTGATGGAAAATTTTTTGATGTCAGACTTACTGGGGAAACCCATTTGTCATAGCTGTAGAGGTGTGCAAACTTCTCTGTTGGAGATGCCATTTGTTGACTCTACTGGGGAAAGCGAGTCTCTTGAGAAACTGTTTTCTACTTGGGATAATACATTATACTTTTCTTCGAGATCTTTTCGGAGAAACGCCATGTGATTTAATCCAATTTTGAGGTGCTGATGACCTTGTTGACAGTAAACCTTTCAGAGAGAAATTGTTGTATTACCGAGAATCTTCGGTTGAGGGGCGTTCTCCGGGGATTTTCCTTAATCCGGGAAAGCGAAAATATTATCTTTGATGGCAAAGAGTGATGTTTGTTGAATGCCTTCTTGTCTTTTAGAGGTTTAAGTTATCAAAGTGGTCGAGGGTCGTCTCCAATCCAGAAATAAAGTGGGGAGAGATTGCTCAAACGATACATTTCCTGACGAGGAAAGAACTGACTACTTGACTAATGGGAGGACTTTTATCACTGGGTGATAACTACTGACCAGAGTGATGGTTATGCAATGTGATTATGAATGTGAATCAATCATGCATGATGTATGTATGTTTATGCTGACAAAATTGACGCGACATACAAACTAGCGAATGAACACGACTAGATACTCGGCCACTGCGGGGGATGAAAAGTATCGTCGATTCGAGATAGCAATCCTGCCTTGCCAAGGAGAAGTAGACCCTGCAGGGGAGAAAAAAATCATTCAATCGACCTTAAGAGGTAAGAACTCCGCCGGGGATAACAGATGGGATATTCGCATCTGAAATAGTTGATCCTCCATTCAGGCGTACTGGTTTTAGAAGGAGTACTTTGATTCTGCATTTTGAAGTTTAATCACTTCCGGAGAAGTCATCGATGTTCTTTTTGACGTTCAGTAAAAAAAATTCCATATTCATTTTAAAAGCAGAAGAAAAAGAAATTCGACAAGTAAATTCATTTTTGTTTTATTTCAAGAATCATTGATCATGTTTAAAATGTCATTCTGTAAAGCTAAAACAAATGAGAATTGTAAACAAAATCACTAGTGCTCAAATTTTATTGATAGGATGAAAATCAGCTAAGCGCGTGATTCCATAGAGTATTTACAAAGTTTAGAAAATGGTAATTTTAAGGGAAAAGGGGCTACATCGAAATATAACGACCGTTATCCTTCTAATAACTTTGAATTCTGGACATCCTGAGCTTCTATCGAAGATGACCTTGACTTAAGTTTTTCTGATGGTTGGCATTACTGCTGAGGATTTGAACTGATCAGACGTAGTTACTTGCTATGAATCCCTAACTTTTGGCTGGATTGTCTTTTGAGATTTCTAATCCATCGGGATGATTTTTGCTTATGTCTCAAATTTTTGTCTGGACCGCCCTTTCGGGTTTTCAATCCACCGAGACGTTTTTTTTTATTTATCTAGGCGAAGTATTTCTTGACTACGTCAACATTCGTGGGGTAGGCAAACTCCTCTCCATCCATGGTTTCGAGTCTCAAGACACCGGCTGAGAAGGCTTTCTTAACCACATAGGGGCCGTCATAATTCGAAGTCCATTTGCCCCGAGAGTCAGTAAGGAATGATTGTATCTTTTTGAGCACAAAGTCTCCTTTTCGAAAGACACGGGGTCGGACCTTTTTGTCGAATACTTTCTTCATTCTTTGCTGACACAACTGATCGTGACATAAAGTTGTCATTCTCTTTTCTTCGATTAGGTTCAGTTCATCATGTCGACTCTGACACAGTTCAGCTTCTGTTACCTTAGCTTCCATCAACACCCGGATTGATGGGATTTCTACTTCTATGGGGAGCACTACTTCCATGCCATATACTAGAGAGAAAGGGGTTGCCCCTGTTGAAGTGCGGACAGATGTACGATAGCCGTGAAGAGCGAAGGGTAGCATCTCATGCCAGTCTTTGTAGGTTACAACCATCTTTTGAAGAATCTTCTTGATGTTCTTGTTAGCCGCTTCTACCGCTCCGTTCATCTTGGGTCTGTAGGGAGATGAGTTATGGTGTTCGATCTTGAACTCAGCGCACAACTCTTTCATCATCTTGTTGTTCAAGTTAGATCCATTGTCAGTAATGATCTGGCTTGGAACACCATAATGGCAGATGAGATTGTTTTTGATGAATCGGACCACAACTTGTCGGGTTACATTGGCGTATTACCCTGCCTTGACCCACTTGGTGAAGTATTCAATGGCTACCAGGATGAACCGATGTTCGTTCAAAGCCTTGGGTTCGATCATGCCGATCATTTTGATTCCCCATATGGAAAAAGGCCATGGAGAAGAAATAACTTTAAGATGTGTTGGCGGTACATGGATTTTGTCTAAGTATATCTGACACTTGTGACATCACCTCATGTACTTGTAGCAATCGGATTCCATGGTCAACCAATAGTATCCTGCTCTCAGAATTTTTCTCGCCATTGTGTGTCTGTTGGCATGAGTACCAAAGGATCCTTCGTGAATTTCTTTCATTAGCATGTTTGCTTCTGGTCTGTCTACGCATCAGAGCCAGACCATGTCAAAGTTTCTCTTATATAGTGTGTCACCGCTCAGGAAAAAGTTGCATGCCAGTCTTCTGAGGTATTCCTGTCATTTCTTGATGCCCCAGGTGGGTATTCTTGTTTCTGAAGGAAGCATTTGATCTCTTGATACCAAGGTTTGTCATCTATGACTGCTTCGATCGCGAAGATGTAAGCGGGCCTTTCAAGGTGTATTATGTCAATCTTAGGTACATCGTTCCATTGATTTACAGCAATCATAGAAGAGATAGTGGCTAGTGCATCAGCCATGTGATTTTCTTCACGAGGAATGTGATGAAACTCGATTCTGTTGAAGAACGGTAACAAGCTTCTCGCGTAATCTTTGTAAGGAATCAATCCTGATTGGTATGTGTTCCAATCTCCTTTGATCTGATTGATAACCAGGGCTGAGTCTCCGTATACATCTAAATTCTTTATCCTTAAGTCAATCACTTCTTCGAGACCCATGATAGAAGCTTCGTATTCAGCTCGTTGTTTGTGAATTTGAACATAAGTCTGGCAGTGAAGGGAATATGGGTACCCTGAGGTGTTCTGATGATTGCCCCAATTCTGTTTCCATAATTGTTGATGGCTCCGTCAAAGATTAATCCCCATTGGGAACCTGGTTCTGGCCCTTCACTGGGTAGCGGTTCATCGCAATCTTTCAATTTCAAGTGCATGACATCTTCGTCTGGGAAGTCAAATCTGACTGATTCCTGATCGTCAATCGGTTGATGAGCCAAATGATCGACTAAAATGCTCCCTTTGACGGCTTTCTGAGCATGGTGTTCAATGTCATATTCTGATAACCAACATCTTCCAACGGGCAATCCTTCCCGTGAGAGCAGGCTTTTCAAAGACATACTTGATTGGATCCAACGGGCAAATCATGTACTGGCGAAGACGTTTAGCTTCCCAAGCCAAAGCACAACAAGTTTTCTCAAGCATAGTGTACCAAGTTTTACAGTCGGTAAATTTCTTGTTCAAATAGTAGATGGCAGACTCTTTTCTTTTTGTTTCATCTTGTTGGCCAAGTACGCAACCCATTGAGTCTTCCAAGACTGTTAGGTATATGATCAGTGGTCTTCCCTCTACCGGAGGTGACAGGATTGGTGGATTCAACATGTATTCCTTGATACTGTCGAAGGATTTTTGGCAATCTTTCGTCCATATAAAACTTTGATTCTTTCTGAGTAGTTTTAAGATCGGCGCTGTAGCGCGAATTTTTGTGGTTTCGAATCACTATCGCTTGGGTACTACAGTTCGATTCATTTTTATCCTATTGAGCTGATTAAGGAAAGGAAATAGATATCTCCAATTAACCCTGCTTGCATACTGAGTTTAAACAGTCAAAACTGTTGGTTTACAGATGCTATTAAGATGGTGGGTCTCTCTTAGGTTATTTTGTTGAGAATAGAGTGTCTGGACTATTTGTGAGGTTTTTTTGTAGGAGGTGTTGAGATTTACTACTTTTCGCTTGATTTGGTGGAGATACTGGATTTTGGGTTTTTGATTAGTGTGCTCGCGAAGATTTTTTTCAATCTTATGCCTACATATTCCCGTTTGAAGAAACAGGGAAATCAGAGCGATCGTAGTTCCTCCTATTCTATGGGAGGAAAAAGGTCGTTTTGGTGTCTTGTTCAAAGCCCAAGACGTGAAGCGAAAGGTGATTTGTATCCTGTTCAAAGCCCAAGATGTGAAGCTAAAGGTGATTGACTTTAGAGAGAATTTGTCATCTCTAAAGAGGAGTTGTTGATGTTTGTATGCTATGAACAAGGCACAACCTTGATGCTAAAAGGTTAATTGACTCAACCGGGGTTTTCCTTATACAAAGCCTAAGAGGAGGCTATTGGCCCAACAAGAGGGTGCTAACAAGTGACTGACTCAACAAGAGAGTGCTTTTATGTGTCTTGTACGAAGCCCAAGACGGAGGCTGAAGTGGTTTGACTCAACAGGATAGTCTTGACCAGGTGATTGACTCAACAAGAGAGTCTTTTATACTCAACAAGAGAGTGATTTATATCTCGTACGAAGCCCGAGATGGAGGCTAAAGGTGTTTTACTCAACAAGAGAGTCTTTTATACTCAACAAGAGAGTGTTTTGTATCTCGTACGAAGCCCGAGATGGAGGCTAAAAGGAGATTGACTCAACAAGAGAGTCTTTTATACTCAACAAGAGAGTGTTTTTGTATCTCGTACGAAGCCCAAGATGGAGGATAAAGGGGCTTGACTCAACAAGAGAGTCTTTTATACTCAACAAGAGAGTGGGTTATATCTAGTACGAAGCCCGAGATGGAGGCTAAAAGGAGATTGACTCAACAAGAGAGTCTTTTATACTCAACAAGAGAGTGTTTTTGTATCTCGTACGAAGCCCAAGATGGAGGCTAAAGGGGCTTAACTCAACAAGAGAGTCTTTTATACTCAACAAGAGAGTGGGTTATATCTCGTACGAAGCCCGAAATAGAGGCTAGATAGGTTTGACTCAATAAGAGAGTCTTTTATACTCAACAAGAGAGTGTTTTTGTATCTCATACGAAGCCCGAGATGGAGGCTAAAAGTGCCGGTGACTGTTTCAGTTTGGTGACAGGTCCAGTATGTTGGATAAAAGAGAAAATCAGTTTTTATAAAGGGATTGATTAAAGGTAAGGTTGTACTTTGGTACTGACCGGAAGATCGGGGTTATTTCCTGTTCTTTAAGGAAATGGGAAATCCAAAGGGTATTGAGACTGTCCAAGTCCAATGGTGTTTTGAGAAATGGATTCTCAGATAGTGAATGATCTTTGTATGATGCACAAGAGAAGGCTGGTATGTTAAGGGATAAAGCTCAACCCATTAACTAGTCTGAAACTTGACTCAGAAAGACAGCTATAGCAAATTGATGACTAGGCTCAGTTCCTATACCTGTAGAGGTCTCTGGGTCCTTGTACTAAGCCCAAGAGAAGGCATGAGAGCTTTTATGAAGTCGAAGGGTTCTTGTACAACGCCCAAGAGGAGGCGGGGATGCTTTTACGAAGATTGTGGGTCCCCAAACCCCGAGAAGTTCATGACCTGCATTCACCAAGAATAGATCAAGCCAGGAAAGTCTGAGAATTTGGAAGAAACTCAAGAGATGTCATTCACGGAGAAAAGATCATCTCTGGGGAGTAGAGTTTCTTTGATGATTTCTAAGAGTGACAGTTTGAGAAAGGGTTCACCGAGAATGCTGCCTTTCCCGTCTCCATATTGTTTAACCCCAAGAGGAGGGAAGACTGTGTCTGGTAATCCTATGGGGATCTAGTTTTGTTTGTATTTAAGAGTGACCAACAGGGCTTTACCTAGTGCTAGACGTAGTTGCCGGGGAAAACTCTAAATAACTATACTAGTATTATACAGTTGATATTTGACAAGTATATAAAAGTTTGTGAAAGGAGACTTACAGTGAGCAACCCCATAATATAGTTATATATATGAAAGCGGATAAAGAAAGCGGGTAAACACTTACTCGGTTGTAGAGCTTCCATGCTGTTTGGTTAGTTGTTCAACAAAGAAAACTTTGATAACAATATTATATTCAAAATCAAAGGAGAAAGGACTTTGAAAAGATTGTTGGGGCTTACAGCTCAAGGAGAGGCCCAAGGTTTTATCAGTGATTGCACTGTTGTTTTGAAATTGTACATGGACTTATACAAGTGACTGAGGCCCAAAAAAGGTTTTTTGTACAAAGGGATGCGTCTTATACTATCTCAAGAGGCCCAAAGGTTTATTTTTATACAAGTGGTGGGGCTTACAGCTCAAGGAGAAGCCCAGGGTTTTATTTTGAACTGGCGATCATGCCGAGGTTTTTTTCTTTTAACACAGAGGGACTTATACAATATCTGAGGCCCAAAATTGTTTTGGTTAAAAGGGGATTGGGTCTTACACTCTATTAGAGGCCCATAAGGGGTTTTTGTATAAGTGATAGGACTTACAGCTCAAGGAAAGGCCCAGTTGATTATTTTTGAAAAGGCGATTACGCCAAGATCTTTGAAAACACCGTGGGTCTTGTACAATGACTGAGGTCCAAATTATTTTGGTTTCAAAAAAGGGGTTGGGTCTTACACTCTATTAGAGGCCCAAAAGGTTTGAAAAAGTTTGATGAGGGTTAAATTAATCAAAACCCTAATTTGTTTTTCAAAATATGTTTTAATTGAATAAAAATTCAATTAAAATGATCAAAATTGTTAAACATGTGTGAAAACCAAATTGTGGTATTGGATTAATGTTTGAAAAATTATGTTTCTATCCACAAAATGATTGGAAATCAATTAAGTTTAGAAAATCATGGAGGAAAAAATATTTTAAATGTTAAAAACAAATAAAACATTAATTCTTTGCAAAAATATCAAATATATGAAATAAATAATATTTTTGGGATTTTTTGGTAAAATAAAATATTTTAATATTTTTGTGAATTATGAAAAAAAGAATCAACTCAAAATCATTAAAACTCAGAGAGAAATTAATTTTTGAATCAATTAAATAAAATCACAAAATTCAAATATTCAAATGTTCAAAAATGGTGCCAAGAACATGGCAAGAACACGCGCCACCCTCTGTTTCTGCAGATTTGCATTTTCTATCCAATCTCACTAAATACTTGATGATATCATGCAATCTACATATCAATCTACTCGTTTTCACCTCACGGTCATGTCTATGGTCTTTAATTTCATTTATTTTAAACATGGAATAAGAAATCAAAGAGAAACCTCAAGAACCCTAAAATTTGCATGAAGGCTCAAAAATTCCATACACGATTTAAACAAAGCAATTGATTGAGGGAAAACACTCTATGCATGATTATGAACATATGGCCAAATTATTGTGCAGCAAAAAATGGATGGATCATAGAGTTGGAAGAGCTCATGCTTACCTCTTGCAGCTGGTGATCGTGTTTTGTGTTAGAGGTGTTACATCTTGCTTCCAAGGATATGGACAGCTTCCCTAGGTGCTATGGAGTGTGTCTGGATGCTTGGAATGAATGGAAACGATGTGGAACTTAAGATGGTACCCCAACTGCAAATCTGTCAAGAACTTGAGCAATTGGCTGGTGATTTTGTGATTTTGGTGTTCCAGATGTTATGTGAGTGCTTGGATCACTTCTATATGATGTTTATGAGGTGTGTGTGTGATTGGTTTGATTGGAATAGCTCTCAAACTCAAAACCCGATAGTGACTTGCTTTGGAAGGCAAATTTGGATGTGAGAAGGTGATTTTGAGGAAAGCATCTGTTTGATGGCTTTGGTGTACTCAAACTGATCACAAATGAGCTCTATTTATAGTAGAACAAGTTTTTTTTGCAAGCAATAGTGAATGGCAACCGCAGCTGAGGTTTGGCTAATGTTGATCAATGAGAATCCAAGTCTCCTCTAGCCATTGACTAGAGGTTAGGGCACAGACTGCTGGTTCCCTTGGTCTTGGATAAGTCTTGACTGAATTCAGTTGGAAATGGCTCAGTCCATGCCACCTTGGTGCATCCATTAAATGTTCCAAACCAAAATTGGAGTCTTGTCCCTCTTTTAGGCATTTCTAGGTTTGGCATGCTACTTTTGGTTCCAAAGACTTGGGAGGCTGATGGATCAGTGTTTGTCCCACCTTGGCCCCCCCTTGAGGTGTTCAGATGGATAGAGTTGCTTTCCCTTTGCAAAATTTGAGCAAATCAAGCATAACTCCCAAATCTGCCTTGCCATGACAGTTTGCAGCAAGGCATATTGGCATTGTCATATCTCATGGCTCAAGTGGAATTTGATGGAGTTCTTGGCCATTTTGGAAAGCCTTTATATGATACAACAACTGTATGATCATAGTTGGTTTTGATACTTTTTGAATCTAAGTGAAAAATGCCCCTACATTTGGAAAAAAGTGAAGGCAGATTCTGACTTAGTGAAAATTTCACTAAGTGTTGGAAAAAAGTGACATTTTCACTTTTTGTGATTTTGATCATTCCATAACTTAAAATCCATGAGGAATTGGAATGAGTTGTGTTTGAAGCTTTTGTAGAGGGCCATGAGAGCTACAAATCCAGCTTTGAATGGGGAAAAATGGCCTTGTGGTTTAGGAGTTATGACCCTCCAAAGTTGGTACCCTAGCCACTTTGTTCCATAACTTAGAAAAATTTCTAAGTTTTTATGGTTACCCCTTTTACAAGTTATCCAAATTTTCTTGATTTTTGTGGATGAATGATGATTCCAATCATACATTAACATCATTTTAGGGTCAAAGAACCATAATTGTGAAAAATCTCAAAAAGTCAAAGTTGACTTTTGTGCACAGTTGACTTTTTGTCAGATGAACTCCAAACTGTGCGATTCTCTATGAAATCAAGTCCTTGACCTAAATCAAACTTGATGGATTAATTTCATAGGTGTTATAGGGTGTATTGAATCATGTCCCAAGGTTTGGGAGCATGCCTGGGTCAAAAGTCAAAGGCACAATTGACTTTCCCCGCAAAACCCTAACTGTGATTCTGATGAACTTGAAACTTGTTGATCAAGATTCTTGGATCAATCCATTGTTACAAATGGATCAATGTAGTGTGTTGGAGACCCTCAAATCATGTCTTGAGGTCTTGGCTCATGTTGTGTCCCAAAAGTCAACTTAGGGGTGAATTAGGTCAAGAAACCCTAATTCCTGATTTTTAGTGAATGTATCCCCTGAAGTTAAATTGACTTGATGATTTGGTCCATGAGGTTCCATGGATTATTTTAGGATATGCTCCACTCAGAAGGGAGCAACCTTGTGCTTAATCCTTGAAGTGGGAGTCCTCTTGATCCATTGTGGATGTTTGAGAAGTTAGACAAGTTGAAGATCATGTCATTCCTTGATTAATCTTTTGTCTAAGAGCTCAAAGAGGGCTTGAATCCCTAATTGTTGTTTGTAGTGGATGCTCACCCATCTTTGGGGAGACTGATGAGGCATAATGAATCATCCATATTATGGTGATGATTTGCACAATGATGGGAAATCTTAGTGGTCAAAATTTGGGTATGACAGGCGCGCATGTCACGGTCATGAGGGATATAAACCTTGAAATATAACTCAGATGTCCCAAAAATCCACTGACTTATTTCTCAGTCTTTGGCGAAGGAATTTCCTGAATGGCCTTGACCTTGTCAGGATCAACCTCGATTCCTTTTTGGATGACGATGAACCCTAAGAGTTTTCCTGAGCGAACACCGAACGTGCATTTGTTGGGATTCAAGCGGAGTTTGTATTTTCTCAGATGCTCGAATAGCTCTGACAAGTGGGTCACATGTTCCTCTTCTGTTTTAGATTTGGCAATCATATCATCGACGTACACGTCAATTTCTTTGTGCATCATGTCGTGAAACAGAGTAGTCATGGTCCTTTGATAGGTTGCCCCTGTGTTCTTCAAGCTAAACAGAATTACCTTGTAACAAAAGGTGCCCCATGGGGTGATGAATGAAGTTTTCTCCATGTCTTCCGGCGCCATTTTGATTTGATTATAGCCCGAGAATCCATCCATGAAGGAGAAGACTTTGAACTTTGATGTACTGTCTACCAGCATGTCTATGTGTGGTAAGGGAAAGTCATCCTTTGGAGTGGCTTTATTCATATCCTTGTAGTCTACATACATCCTGACTTTTCCATCATTTTTTGGAACTGGCACTATGTTGGCCAACCATTGAGGATATTCTGAGGTGGCAAGGAAACCTGCGTTGATCTGTTTCTGCACTTCTTCCTTAATTTTGATGGCCATATCAGGGTGAGTCCTTCTCAGTCTTTGTTTCACCGACAGACATTCTGATCTTAATGGAAAATGATGCTCCACGATGCTGGTATCCAACCCTGGCATATCCTGATAGGACCAAGCAAATACACCCGGAAGCTCTTTGAGAAGTTTTATCAAGCTTCCTTTGATAATCGGACTGAGTAGTCCCCCAATCTTGACTTCTTTCTTTTCTTCTTCTGTCCCCAAATCAACCATATCCAATGGCTCTTTGTGAGGCTCAATAGACCTTTCCTCTTGTCTGAGTAATCGGGAGATCTCTTCTGGAATTCTTTCGTCCTCTTCTTCTTCAGCTTCAAATACCGGGAATTCAAAGTTGGGAGATGGGATTGGATCATATGTTTCAATGGGGTTTAAAACAAACAATCTGCAATGACATGATGATTCGTTTTTAGAAGAGATAGAGAGAATGCAAGAGTGTGTGCAGTGCATTTTCTGAAAAATGCTTGTTATTATTTTTGGGCTATTTTAGGATTACCATTTTCTGAAAAAAGAACAGTGAAAACATCAATGACTGCGGAAATTACAGAATAACGTTATTTTATTTATGATTTGTCGATTCTTGAAATATAGCCCTATAAAACAAAACTCTGTCGCTTTAGACAAAGCGAAGAGGGATATTTACAGAAAGGCGAGCCCTATAAAAACATCCGTTTCACCTAGGCAGGGTGAAAGGCTAAAACAAAGATGGCAATTACTTAGACTTATGGACAACTTTCGGGACATCGACAGCAACCCATTGACGATGGACTCCTCGGCGAATCACAAAGTATGGTACCTTTTTCCTTGGTTTGTCCTCAGAAATGACGCTGATTTCTGGCGGAGCTGGATCGTTGGAGTCTTCTCCCAGGAAGAGTTGTTGTAAATGAACTCTTCTGTTGTATCTTGCATATTATTTTCATTCTCAGGAGGATCTCCCCATCCTGTTGGCTAGATGTCTTCGAGCCAGATACGATAGCTTTCAGGAGCGGTGTACTTGACCAAGAAGTCGTACTTGCCACTTGGCTGTCCTAAAGTGTCCCATACTTTTGTGGGACTGGAGGACTCATCTTTCTCGATGACGCTGACCTCAGGGAAATCATAGTTGATGAACTCTTGTCCTGCAATCTTTGCAGATTCATCGTTGTGATGGATATTTTCAGAAAGTCCTGAGTAATGATCCCATGATTTGGTGGGGACGCATGTATTCTTTTCAATATTGCTCAGCTGATAAGCATCGATTGGTTGACTCTTTTGTCCCGAGTCTTCTGGGTATGGCTGCCAGATAGGCAAGTCATCCAGTGGGTTATAATAGTCATAGTCGAAGTTGTCTTTCATCGGATCGTCTTCCCATGAGTTAGGCGGAGCACGACATCCCTCAGGATCACAATCTCCGTATATCATCTTGACGTCTGATCTTGGTATATATCTCGGGCTCTGCGTGGGAAAGCAAAATGGCGTATGTGCCTCCCCCTGAGACATATAACTGTCCTCGTTGAGATACGACTTCCACTCTTCATCTGTATCGGAGGAGTCACCCTCATTGATGGTGTGTACTACTTGAGACATTGGGTAGAGGAAGCCTCCACTGTGGAAGAAGTCCTGAATGGGATGAAAACTTTCGTCTTTAGTAGTCTGGGTACAGGTTGAAGAAAAACCAAGACCTTTTTTTGTCTTGTTATCAGTAGGAATTACGAGCTGTCCCCATCCTTTTGTGTCGTTACTCTCATCACTTTGAGAGCGTCTTTGTATGAGGAAATCGATGTCCCTCTTTCTGATCGATTCTCATCACTCATTGACAGTGCTTGAAACTGAGTTCCAATAACCTCCTTGGGTTCTACACAGGATAAGGATGATAAATTGCTTACGATCAATGCCTGCTCTCCATCGACTGTGACTAGTGTCGCTCCCGGGATTTTCATCCAGGTACAAACGCGAAAGTGGCGCGGAAACAGAGTTGCCAGCAATGTGTATTTATCCCAAGAGAGAGAAAGGAAACACTGCGTAAACCTGAGGGAAGGAAAAAAGCATGGTCTCACGACCAAGAGAAACGGGTAAGGGAGTCGGTTACGCGAGGGGAAGGTATTAGCACCCCCACGCCTCCATCATACCCGATGGGATCCACGCTTGTTGTCTCGATCAAAGGGTGTCGTCGTCTGGGGATCCGTTGCTACTGGAAAGGAAAAGGAATGGGAATGGAGAAGAACGAAGAAACGATAAAGGAAAGAAAAAGAAGTGACTCGATAGGACATCGACATCCTATGCCTACGTATTCCCTCGTGCAATGGGAAAGTCAGAGTCAACGTAGTTTGGACACGAACTAAGGGGGGAGGTTGCTCGCCAAGACATCGCCGCCTTGTACCTACGTATCCTCAATCTAACCAGAGAGAGGAAATTAGAGCAGTCGTAGTTCGACCTAACGAGGTCGGTGAGTGTTTTTTATGAGCGACGTTAAGTTCACATCCGACAGTTAGGGTCGATGCCTATTTGTGACGAGACGGAAGCAACGTGCCCTTTTCTGAAAATGGTTTGAAACTTAATATTCCCGAAGGATAAAAAGGTTTTGAATTTGGTTTTTTGTTTTTTAGACAGAAGTGGATTGAAGTTTGTTCGTAACATGCATTGCATCCAAGTCTACAACATAGGAACGAATGCATCACATATCGTCCCCAACAGGACGTACGCTAAACACCCTAGAAGAATGAAGGGAGACCCCTCATTACTCACTTCCCACATACAAGGCTCATGCGCAATACACGTTAAATTTATTAAGTGTCTTAGAATGGTTATGAGATGAGAAGAGAAGACTCGAAGGAAAAGAAAACACTATAGGGAATTCTACCATAATGTTGTCATGCAAAAGATGGCCCTAAGGTCGAGGTAAGAAAGGGAACATCTACCTAAGTTATCATGCAAAAGCGAATCAAAAACAAGAAACGTCACTAAAAAACAACAGCTACAACAGCGCTCCAGCCCCTGCACAGCGGTAATATCCAGCATACAAGCAAGAAAGCTTTTAATAGCACACATTCTCAGCACAAAATAGGTGTAAAAGGTAGCAGGCAGCAAGTGTATGCAATTGACAGCACATAAACAATTCAGAACAACAACTGTAAAAGAGCAGGGAAGCATGCATCCAAACAAGTAATCATGCAAGAAATGATTGTAAATGAACATGCATTGCAAGGCCAACCAAGCATAGAGGTTGCAAACATCAAGAATGAACGAACATGATCATGTTAACAACTCAAGAACAAGTATGCTCAACAAAATTGCACAATTCAAACGTTGATAAAAAACATCAGGCACAAGCAACCATGGAGACAAACAACAATCATGCATCATATGTCCAGCAAGTTGAGCATTAAGATTAACATGATTTCAATGTGTGTGCAACATGTTCATCGCATCAAGTAATCAACAACACAAACATAAACATTCATCGATAAAAACCAAGAATCGCGTGTCGAAGAATCGTGTTCATGCAATGGTGTGAGGTGAAATAGCTCAAGAATGATCCACAAATCATCAATATATTAATCCAAGAAGTTTAGACATGCAAAGGATCTCAAACAAACAAGAAAGTGCAAGAAAATCACATTTTGTCCCAGAGTAACCGGTTAAAGTGTGGTGAGTAACCAGTTACTTAGTTCAAAATCAGCCAGATTGCGCAAAAATACAAAGGAGTAACCGATTAACGCGTGGTAAGTAACCGGTTACTCTGGGACAGCATCCAAAAAAACCTGTTTCAAAAGCACTTTTCAGCAGTAAATCACTTCTCCAAACATCCAAATGATCATGCAATCAATTAATCACGAAATTCATATCAAACAACAGTAATCAAACATCAATTAAATCCACTAATCATCAACATCAAGAATCAAATTCAAGCAAAATGGATTCAAATCGAAAACCACCAAAGATCTACATTGAATAAGTTGTAAATAAGCTAATTCAAGTATAGATCTAAGGAAAACCAACCTACAAAGCTGAGATTTGCTTTGGTGATTGTTGCAAACGAAAATTGATGAATCCAAGCAAGAAATCCAAGATCTATGCAAGAAACTTCAAGATCCTAGCAAGAAACTTCAAGATCCAAACAATGTGGTGGTTTTACTTCAAGCTTCCTCCAAAAGCTCAAATCCAAGAGTGAAACAGCAGCAAATTCAAGATCCTTTCAAGAATTGGTGAATGGATGAAGGTTTAGTTCCAAGATCAACAAATTTCAATGCAAAATTTGTTGAACTTTGATGAAGGAACTTTGAATGAGGGTTTTGAAATGAGAGAAAAGTTGAGAGGAAATTAGAGTGAGATTTGTAGAGAATTTAGAAAATGGTTCCAAGTCTTGTGAGGTTTGGAATGAATTGATTTAAATAGAAGCTAGGTTAGGAATTCAAATGTAGTTTGGAGTGTGGGTTAATGAGTGGAATGGAGATTAGGAATGGAATTTGGAAAAAAGAGTGGAAAATTAGATTGGAAAGTGATGGAGGGAATTTGAATTTTGGGTGAAAAATGATGAAAATAAATCAATTCTAGATCCTTCCCACACATGCACAAGCCAAGCACATGATGCAAACTTAATTTTTCAAATTGTGCTCAGAGTAACCGGTTAACATGTGGTGAGTAACCGGTTACTTAGTTCAAATTTGTTGAGGACGCGTAGAAAAATAAGCGAGTAACCGGTTAACGCGTGGTGAGTAACCGGTTACTCAATTCAAATTTTGAATTTTGGCGCCTTTTGGAGGGAAAATTGGAGAATTGTCTGATTCCACTTGTTTTGAGCCATGCTAGACCTCTGAAACTTGTCATTTGATATTACCATTGAATCATGCCTGGAGTATACTGTGAATTCCTTTTCGCCCTTGAAATAACCTGCTGAAAATAATTGTTTGGTGCTGAATCACTGATACAAAATGACTGTCGGAGCTTATGATTATCAAATCATCTAATGAGCAAAATAAATGCTCAAAAGACACTGAAAGCTATCTGCTTGGCTCTGAACACTATTGAAAATCAAACTGGAACTGATGACGCTATGAGCTGCTGGAAAACACCTTGATCCCATGCCCAAAAGAAACATGCAAATGCAGAAATGACAATACAAAATGAGATGAAACATAAGCCAGTTAGTGTTAAAAGGATAGGAAATTTTTGGGTGCTACAGCTGCTTCTATTCAATCAACTTGGTCCTGAAGGTATGATAGCAACGGCTTTCAGACATTCAAGGATACACGGAGATTGAATGCCAAAAGAACCCTAAAATTTGCAAACTGTGGGGATAATGAAATGGAGTGTTTGCCATCCGAAGGCGGACTACCCAACAAAAGAATACGAGGACGGCCGAAGACGAACTCGAAAAGGAAGACCGACCAAAGGCTCTCTACCCAAAAAAATAATACGAGGACGGCCGAAGACGAACTCGAAAGGGAAGACCGACCGAACGTGCTCTACCCAACAAAATAATACGAGGACGGCTGAAGACGAACTCAAAAAGGAAGACCAACCGAAGGCACTCTACCCAACAAAATAATACGAGGACGGCCGAAGACGAACTCGAAAACGAAGACCGACCGAAGGCGCTCTACCCACCAAAATAATACGAGGATGGCCAAAGACGAACTCGAAAAGGAAGACCTACTGAAGGCGCTCTACCCAACAAAAGAAAGCGAGGACGATCGAAGGCGAACTCGAAAAGGAAGACCGACCGAAGGCGATCTACCCAACAAAATAATACGAGGATGACCGAAGGTGAACTCGAAAAGGAAGAACGACTGAAGGCGCTCTACCCTACAACATAATACGAGGACGACCGAAGGCGAACTCGAAAAGGAAGACCGACCGAAGGCGCTCTACCCAACAAAATAATACGAGGACGGCAGAAGATGAACTCGAAATGGAAGACCGACCGAAGGCGCTCCACCCAACAAAATAATACGAGGACGGCCGAAGACGAACTCGAAAAGGAAGATCGAATGAAGGCGCTCTACCCAACAAAATAATACGAGGACGGCCGAAGACGAACTCGAAAAGGAAGACCGACCAAAGGCGCTCTACCCAACAAAATAATAAGAGGACAGCCGAAGACGAACTCGAAAAGGAAGACCGACCGAAGGCGCTCTACCCAACAAAATAATAAGAGGACAGCCGAAGACGAACTCGAAAAGGAAGACCGACCGAAGGCGCTCTACCCAACAAAAGAAAGCGAGGACGACCGAAGGCAAACTCGAAAAGGAAGACCGACCGAAGGCGCTCTAACCAACAAAATAATACGAGGACGACTGAAGGCGAACTCAAAAAGGAAGACCGACCGAAGGCGCTCTACCCAACAAAATAATACGAGAATGGCCGAAGACGAACTCGAAAAGGAAGACTGGCCGAAGATGCTCTACCCAACAAAAGAATACGAGGATGGCCGAAGACGAACTCGAAAAGGAAGACCGGCCGAAGATGCATTACCCAACAAAAGAATTCGAGGACGGCCAAAAACGAACTCGAAAAGGAAGACCGACCAAAGGCACTCTACCCAACAAAAGAAAACGAGAACGGCCAAAGACGAACTCGAAAAGGAAGACCGGCCGAAGACGCTCTCCGCGGGGGATAACAGGACAACCAAGGGTAAAAGCCAAAATTTTACGACCCTCGAATTTATTTGGAACCAAAGTTGGGGAAAAGAGAAGTCTAAACAGACAACTTTGTAGGGGTGTACCAGAATGTACAAAAATATGAAGGACGAGTCCACTGGAGATCTCATTGGGGATAAAGTTAAACAACATCTCTTCAGTTATACCATCTCTGCTGAGTAAGAGAACTGGTAAAGAAAGTATCAAACCTGGCTTATGCTTCAAATGCACATGTTTGAATTTTACTATGGCGTAATGCTCCATACAAAATGGAAATGCTACGCGTTTGGGAGGATGTCATGCAAAGATGCTTATGCAATGCAAAAAGAAACGCTCCAGCAAAATAAATGCTGAAAACAAAAGCAACTCAACCGGGGATGACAAAATAAATTGTCTTTTAAGTCCAAGAACTCTGCTGAGAAGGATCACATTGAACAAATCCTTTGATCAACTACTTCTGCTGGAGATGAAATCCAAAAGAAAATCTACCCTGCTGGGGATTATATATAACTCTTTGAAAAAGGAAACCAAGTCCTGAATCGGAGGAGTGCCAAATATCACTTGGACTTAAAACCTATTGGGGATGTCAACCATCGCTGATCAAACCTGCTGCGAAGACTACCACCAAACTTTGCTTGGGGAGACGAATCATAAATACTAGACCTAGTGGGGACACCATTGAACTTAACCCGCTGCTAGGGAAATGACTTCTCCCTTATCCTGTTGAGGGTTGGATCATGTTGTTGATGATGAAAACACGTTTCCTAACTGGCTGAGGGGAACGAGTACCAGACTCTGTGGGGAAGACAACATCTTTGTCCCGGGAATACGTTCCACAAATCTCCTATGGTAATAAAACAACATCCATCCCAAAGCAATCCACTTTAAATGCTGGCTGGGGAACAATCTTCTGTACTCTGACTAGGGAGAGTGACAGATGAAACCTCAATGCTAGGGAGAATAACTCCGCTGGGGAGAAAAGTCAACGAAACCTGCCGAGGGATATCATTGAGCTTAACCTGTTGTTGGAGGAAAGATTCTACCCTGCTGGGGATTAAAGCATGTTGTTTCTAATGGAATTACACTTCCTGACATGTTGAGGAAAGTGAGTACCAGACTCTGTGGGGAAAATAAAGTCTTTTTAGAGATATCCAGCACATCTCTTGTTGGAGATACAACAACATCCACCTTGGAGCAATCCACTTCTGACTACTTGCTGGGGAATAATAAACCAACCATGACTTCGGCTGGGGACACAATCCTCTGTACTCTTGCTGGGGAAGAATAATGTTGCTGAGGATGTTGTACTTTTAGTACTGGGGAGAGTAACTCTACTGGGGAAAACAATTTTGCTATCCTGCAAACACACAACAATAGAATATTTCGTATGAAAAAATATCTACCTCTATTACCATCCACAATGTCTGTTGCCTAAGCAATTTCCATTGTTTTCCATTATGCTCCGCAAAGCTTAACATTTTCACATGCAATGTTTATCAAATTATCTGACGTTTCCACAAACAAAACTGTAAACGTAAAAACAGAAATGGAAAGCTCTTTGAGTGAAATTAAATTTTTATTGATTGAGTTGGCCTGTAAATAAGCATTTACAACCAGAAGCAATTCCTGAAAAGAGGTAATTGCGCAAAAGTAAAAAGAAAATACACATGTCGGCAATGTGAGAATAGATATCCACCATGATTCAATTCAGCTATAACTCATATGCCTTGCTTATCCACAGATGCTTTGACCTTCGAAGAGACTGACTGGACTGATTCCTTTCCTTCGAAATTCCCAAGTGTCCAAAGTGTACACAGATCGAACGCAGACCGCAGCCTCTCGCTTTCAAATCCCTAACTTTTGCCTGGATCACCCTTTTCGGGTTTTCAATCCACCGGGATACCCATTTTTGCCAAAGTTGCCTTTTCAGGTTTTCAAATTTGCGGATTTATTCTTTTTTTTTCTTTCTATACCTAATTTTTGCCCGAACCTTCTCTTTTTATGGTTCACCGGAATGCCCTTTTTTGCCTGGATCTTCTTTTTATGTCCAGCGGGTCTCTTTTATGCAAAGTATTTTTTGACTACGTCTGCGTTCACAGGGGATGTAAAATCTTCGGCATCCATAGTTGAAAGTAATAAGGCTCCACCGGAGAAAACCTTTCTTACTACATATGGCCCTTCGTAGTTTGGAGTCCATTTGCCCATGCGATCTGTCTGAGGAGGAAGGATCCTTTTCAAAACCAATTCACCTGTCTGAAAACACCGAGGACACACTTTCTGATCAAAGGCTTTCTTCATTCTACTCTGATACAACCGGCCATGTGCAATAGCTTCCAATCTCTTCTCTTCAATAAGGTTCAGCTGATTCAACCTGGCACGTACCCATTCAGCTTCGTCAAGCTTCACATCTGCCAGAATTCTCAACGAAGGAATCTCAACATCTAATGGTAGGACTGCTTCCATACCATATACCAGCGAGAAAGGAGTTGCCCTAGTTGATGTACGCACCGAAGTATGATAACCCTGCAAAGCATAAGGCAACATCTCATGCCAGTCTTTATACGTTACCACCATTTTCTGCACAATCTTCTTGATATTCTTATTTGCCGCCTCAACAGCACCATTCATATTCGGACGGTATGGAGAAGAATAGTGACGCTCAATCTTAAAGCTCTGACATAACTCCTTCATCATCTTATTATTCAAATTCGAACCATTATCAGTAATGATTCTCTCTAAGACCCCATAACGACAGATGATGTCCTTCTTGATAAACCGGGCTACCACTTGCTTGGTGATGTTGGCATACGAGGTTGCTTCCACCCACTTTGTGAAATAATCAATGGCAACCAAAATGAAACGATTCCCATTGGAAACAGCCGGCTCAATCTTTCCAATCATATCAATGCCCCACATGGCAAACGGCCAAGGAGATGACAATACATTCAGAGGAGTAGGCGGTACGTGCACCTTATCAGCATAAATTTGGCATTTATGGCATTTCCTAGCATATTTAAAACAATCGGACTCCATAGTCATCCAGTAATACCCTACCCTCAACAACTTTCTAGCCATAGCATGCCCATTGGCATGGGTACCGAAAAAACCTTCATGAACATCTTCCATCAACAGGCTTGCCTCGTGTTCATCAACACAACGTAGAAAAACCATGTCAAAATTCCTCTTATACAGCACATCATCTTCATTTAGAAAGAAGTTACCTGCTAGTCTCCTCAGAGTTTTCTTATCCTTGGTAGATGCCCCAGCTGGGTACTCCTGACTCTTGAGAAAACACTTGATGTCATGATACCAAGGCTTGCCATCTGATACGTCTTCAACTGCAAATACAAAAGTTGGTCTATCCAGACGCATGATTCTGATGGAGGGAGTCTCATTCCAACGATTCACCTGATACATTGAAGACAATGTTGCCAACGCATCTGCTATCTGATTTTCCAACCGAGGTATATGATGAAATTCAACCCTATCAAAGAACAGTAACAACCTTCTGACATAGTTGTTGTAAGGCGCCAGATTTTCCTGACGAGTTTCCCATTCTCCTTTAATCTGATTAACCACCAATGTAGAATCACCATAGACATCGAGGTTCTTGATTCTCAAATCAATCGCTTCTTCTAACCCCATGATGCATGCTTCATACTCTGCCTCATTATTGGTGCATATGAACGCTAATTGGGCGGTGAAGGGTATGTGAGAACCCCTTGGAGTTGTAATGATTGCCCCGATTCCGTTACCATATGAGTTGACGGCCCCATCAAAAACCAATTTCCACTGAGATCCAATTTCAGGTCCTTCGTCAGGCAAAGGCTCTTCACAATCTTTCATCTTTAGAAACATAATATGCTCATCTGGAAATTCAAACTTCATTGGTTGATAATCTTCAATCGGTTGTTCGGCAAGGTATTCTGACAAAACACTTCCCTTAATGGCTTTTTGGGAAACATATTGAATATCGTATTCTATCAAAACCATCTGCCAATGGCCTATTCTCCCCGAAAGTGCTTGCTTCTCAAACACGTACTTGATCGGATCCATGTTCGAAATCAACAGGATTGTATGGTTTAGCATATACTGCCTCAAACGCTTAGCTGCCCAAGCGAGTGCACAACATGTTTTTTCCAGCATAGAGTATCTTAACTCACAATCAGTGAACTTTTTACTCAGGTAGTAGATGGCATGCTCTTTTCTACCTGACTCGTCGTGTTGACCGAGCACACACCCCATTGAATTCTCAAGAACCGTAAGATACATAATCAATGGCCTTCCTGGCACTGGCGGCATGAGGACCGGAGGTTCCTGCAAATATTCTTTTATCTTTTTAAACGCCTTTTGACAATTTTCATTCCACCTGACCTCTTAATCTTTTCTTAACAATTTGAATATTGGTTCACATGTGGCAGTGAGATGAGAGATGTTATGAACGTTCCCCATGGTGTTATGAACGTAGTCTTCTCCATGTCCTCTGGGGCCATCTTAATTTGGTTATACCCAGAGAAGCCATCCATGAAGGAAAATACAGAGTATTGAGCCGTGTTGTCCACTAACACGTCAATGTGGGGGAGCGGGAAATCATCTTTCGCCCTTGCTCTATTCAAATCTCTGTAGTCAACACACATCCTAACCTTTCCATCCTTCTTAGGTACAGGCACAATATTAGCAACCCACAGAGGATAATTTGTCACAACAAGAAACCCAACATCCAATTGTTTCTGAACCTCTTCCTTAATTTTGACAGCCATATCCGATTTCGTCCTTCTCAATTTCTGCTTAACCGGAGTACAACTTTCTTTGAGCGACAGCCGGTGTACCACAATATCAGTGTCAAGCCCGGGCATGTCTTGGTAAGACCAGGCGAAGATACCCACATACTCTCGAAGTATTTCAATCAATCTTTCCTTGACAATGTCTTCCAAAGCAGCCCAATCCTTACTTTTTTCTTTGCGTCTTCGGTTCCTAGATTAACGGTCTCGATTTCCTCCTGATGAGGTAGAATGACCCTTTCCTACTATTTCAGCAATCTGGCCAATTCCTCAGGTAAGTCGCAATCTTCGTCAGTCTCTTCTTCAGCCTGATAGATATGATTGTCGAAGTCATACCGAGCCATAGCTGAATCATTATTGGTGGAATCTGAACAAAGAAACCTGCATGATTGATGATATATGTTTATTATGAATGCAACAAACAAGAAAACACATTGCCATTTTGATGTGATTTAATGCAAAAAGTAAAAACAGAAAAACAGGGATCAACAAAATTTGAATGTGAAAACATCCTTTATTTATGATAAAGTAGCAAACAAAAACATCAAAGCCCTACAGAAAAGTATCACTACGTCTTGGGCAGAACGTAGGATTTAACACAAACAAAAAACAAAGGTAATTACTCTTGACTAGTCACTTGGATGACTTTCTCAAACGACCAATTGCATAGACTTTGACCGGGAGTGCAGGGGAGGATCCACTCATCCATATCATAATCATTATCCCGCTCATCATCAATGGCATTAATCCGATTAAAGAAGACACCAGCACTCATGAATTTAATTGGGCCGACATACTTGGGAGGCTCTTGAGCTCGTCGGGGTGGCTTATACCCCAGTCCATAAGTATTCTGCTTCACATAAACATCAATGACCTAGCCCCACTTATGGGAACTACCAGCTTCAACTATAGCGCGCGCATCTTTGAAAGAAGACATCAAAACTTCTGGTTGATTGGTTGATTAATCACCTTAGGCTGACTGACTACCTCTGGTGGTTCCTCAGGAATTTTCACAGCTTCAAAGGCTTGGCACAAAGTCTCATGTATCTCACCATCTACCTCTACATACTTGAAGGTTGATAGGTGACTCACCATGATGTTTTCCTCACCACAGACTTTCACAACGTGGCCATCCACCATGTATTTCAGCTTTTGATGCAACATGGATGTTACTGCCCCAACACTATGAATCCACGGCCGACCCAATAAACAACTATAGGCAGGCTGAATGTCCATGATGTAGAAAGCGGCTTCAAAAATTTCAGGACCAACCTTGATCGGCAATACAATTTCTCCAAAAACAGACCTTTTAGAACCATCGAAGCACACACCACCAAGTCACTCGGCGTGCAAATCAGCCCATGAGTATCTAACTTCATCAGAGCCTTCTTTGGCAGCACATTTAGGGATGACCCAGTATCAACTAGCACATGTGACATTAAGGAGCATCGGCATTCCACTGAAATATATAGAGCGTTGTTATGATTCCTCCCAGCTGGAGTCAAATCTAAATCAGTGAAACCCAAACCATTACCAGCATTCACGTGAGCCATAACCCCTTCTAGCTAATTAACGGATATTTCTTGAGGTACATAGGTTGTGTTCAAAACCTTTAGTAATGCCTTCCGGTGCGCCTCAGAGCACAACAGCAGAGATAAGATGGATATTTTGGATGGCGTCTGATGCAACTGATCAACAATTTTGTAATCACTTTTCCTGATTAATCTCATAAACTCTTCCACATTTTCTGAGAAAGAGTTGTCAACTTGTTTTGTTGCAGAATCATTCACGACCTGCTTCTGTACAGAATCGTCCATCAGCTGTTTCCCTTTATCCTGCTTGGAACTGTCAACCTGATTATCTAACGGAATGAAGACTCTACCACTTCTGGTGATAGCCCCTGCGTCAATAGTATTGTCAACCTCTGAGCTCACAGCCGAGGTTCCTACCAATTCTTGTTTCTTTCCATCAACAAATACCTCAGCCCCATAGTTCACGGGACGACTTTGGTACTTTCATACGGGACAGGTCCAGGAACTGTAATAATGACCGGTGCTGGTCTTGCCAGTGCTGATATAGTTATCGTCTAGAAAGGGATTGTAATAGTGGAAACATCATTCTCTTTTTCAGTAGTTTTTCTCTGCTTATCACACCTATCAAACTGTAATTGTCCTTCATTAATCAGTCTCCGAATACCTGATCTCAACAAATCACAACCGTTTGATTGAAACCCACATTCAAAACAGCCCTCATTACAACCAGGGAACACCCCTCCTTTCAGTAACCTTTCCTTCACCGCAAACAATGGAGTCTTCAACTCGTTCACATCTAAAACTAAGTCCAAGGATTCACCATCCTCAATAATTGCATTAACCGCCCACCGTGATCTGGCATCGGGTTCCGGTTTACATTTGGCACGTCATTGGACAAATTGATGGCTTTGGAGTCTACCAAATCTTGGACCTTATGCTTAAAAGCTTTACAGTCCTCAATATGGTGTCCGGCCGCCCCAGAATGAAATTCACAGTGGGCATTGGCGTCGTAACCGGGAGGTGGATTGCCGGTAATGGGAGCCAAAGTCCTCTTTTGAATCAATTGTAACTGTAAAAAATGTTGAAATAATTGGGAGTAAGGCAGAGGTGGAGTGTCAAAATGCCTATTCTATTTAGGCTTGTACTGTTGTCTGCGAGGAGCTTGATTTTGCTGCTGAGGTGCTGCTAGTTGTGGAAGTGCTGCAGGAATAGTTACCGAGGCCACCTGCTGATTGAAATTCGTATGATGTTTTCCCTTACCACGGTATGATGAAACATAATTTGCATCTCCTTCTTTTTTCTTGCAGTTTACATACAGCTTCTTTCCTCCTCCAGAGGAGGACCCATCACTGCCCGATATCTTTCCAGCTTTAATCCCGCTTTCCTCCATCTCTCCAACTAAGATCAAATCGACAAACTTTCTGGGCATGCAAGGTACCAACTTTTCATAATAATGACCCTGCAGGGTAGCCATAAACATACTTATCATCTCCCACTCTAACATGGGAGGCTGTACCCTTGCTGCCAATTCCCGCCATCTCTGGGCGTATTCCTTGAAACTCTCATTGTTCTTCTGTGACATGCTCTGCAGTTGTGTCATGTTAGGAGCCATATCAATGTTATATTGATAGTGCTTAACAAAAGCCTCTACAAATTCTCTCCAGTTGCGAACATGACACCTTTCTAACTACATGTACCACTCTAAAGATGCCCCAAATAGGCTATCTTGGAAGAAATGCATCAATAACTTTTCGTCATTAGAGTATGCAACCATTTTCCTTGCATAAGCCCAGACGTGAATCTTTGGCAGGTAACACCATTATATTTCTCGAAAGTAGGAACCTGAAACTTGTGCGGAATTCTGACACCGGGGACCAGTCCCAAATCATCCAAATCCATACCCAAGGAATTCTGATTCACAACCCCTTTCAATTGCTCTTCAATTATCCTGAATCTCTGATCGTTATCAATTTGGGGGCCAGCATCCCCGCCCGGCTTGGAAAATATATCATCCGGTTGGTCATCAAAGCAACGGCCATGTACTGCGCAGACACTATTTCCTCCTCCCAGTATAGAAGGAATCACAACATTCTCCACTCCGCCCGGAGGGATGACAACAGAAAAGACATGAACACCCTAGCCCAGAGGACCAACAGGAATACCATTACCCCCAACACATCCGCCCGAAGGGACGATATCATAATGAAGGCCACCATGGAGGACACCATCTTCGTCAACTCTTGCAACCAAAGGTTGGACAAGGGTCCTCAGCTGTTCTTGCCCCTGAGCGGTGCATTGCATCAATTCCATAAACTGGGCCATGCGAGCCCGCATCTCAATTAACTCGGCTTGCACCTGATCCATGACTTTCTTCTGGTTCTGTCTGGTTGAATACCGGTGAATCTACTGATCAGCAATCCTGTCTACAAAGAAGATGATAAGAAAACCAGAGACAAACACATGCTATGCAAAATGATTATGATCATGCAAATGCAAATGCAAACATTATATTTAAACATTCCCAGGACATATCCGCTTTGATTCCAATCTTTGAAATCTGGCAAGGGATCAGACACATCATTGGAAAATAAATCCGAAACCACAAATATTGCGGAATCAAAACCATGGAAGCAAACTCCTTTGAAAACAAGAACTGCCGAGACACAAATAATTGAACCATACATTTCAATATCATATTACGAGAGTTCATACAAACAATTTTGACATAATCAAAGGCGATTCTATCAACAATCTTGATGGTAATCACAACAAAAGATAAACAACAAGATCACTACAAATCAATTCCAAACAAGCTAGCTTCAACCTCCTCAAGAAGGTCCACAGTGTCAGGATGTGTAGGTCACTCTATCAGCCCTTTGATCAGTCTGTTTCTCTTTTCAATATCTTGATTCAACCTAGCAATCTGTTCCTCAACGTCTTTTTCTCCTTCGCGCCTTGATTTCTTGACTTCGGCTTGCACCTTAAGCTCTTCAATTTCCTTCTGAGCCTCTCTCCACTTGCCAGAGAAATACTTTTTTCCTTCTTTTATCCCTTGAAGTTCTTCTTTCAACTCCCCATTTTCAATCTTGACCTCCTCCCACATCTTCTGATACGTGGCGAGTTTGGCTTCTGTCTCGGTCAAGAGCTTCTTGGTTTTCCTGTAGGCTTTGCCAGAAGATTCAGCAGTCATACTGGTTTTTCTATAGTGCTGAGCTCTGTCGGCGAGATCCGTCTCTTTTCCTTCTAGGCGCTCCGTCATGTCTTGAACTTTCCATTTCAACTCTAAGTTGTCATGTAAAGCACCTTGCAGCTGACTACTCATACCAGCATTTTCCACCCTCAAATCATGCACCAATTCTCGCTGCTTATCGAATTCTTCAATGGGTACAATGAGCCTTTCCTCCACAGTCTCAGGATACAAGGGAGGCGCCCAATCAAAAGGCAAGTAGAACTCATCCACTCTCTTCTTTACCCAGTCTACATACGGAGAGAAAGCTTGATTATTGGGTTAGCCCAAAGCGGCTTTTCCTTTCTTCTGTCTACTGAGCCATGCTTCGGAAGCTTTCTGCGCCATAGCTAATCCATCAGCTGCATGAAAATACAATGACTCTTCCAAATCTTTTTCACCCGGAGGATTCTTCAGAGCATATCCAAACTGCCTGATAGCCAAAGAAGGATTATAATTAATACCTCATTTTCTCCCTATCAATGGTACGTTGGGGGACTCTCAACAGCTATGCAAAATGTCTTTACCAAGCAATCCCTGATCCACCCAAACAATATCCTTAGCAGCTAGACCCATCAGACGTTTGCTCCGTTCCAAAGAAGTCTTAGTATCCACGAAAGTACCTGACCGAGGTAGACGGTTTGCAAACCACTTATAGTAAAGAGGTGCACAACAATAAACTATCCCACCTCGTCTCTTCTTATTCCTGTTATATAAGGCATAATGAAGATCCCCCAACAAGGTCGGCACTGGATTCTGAGTCATAAATATCCTGATAGCATCCATATCAATAAAATCAGGTTCATTCGGAAACAAGACAATACCATACACACAGAGAACCAGCACTGCATTGAAAACTGTCCACTTTTTTTCTTTAGCCACTTCTTGAGCCCTCTTTACCAAGTACGCCAAGTGATCACCATGAAAATTTCCCTTGCTAGAAATGTCAGCCTCCAAAGTTGATTTGCTTAAATAAAGAGCATCAGCCACAGTTTTGAAATCAAGGTCTGCTTTGGAACCAAAGAACGGAGCACTTTCTTTAACGGAAATTCCCAAGATGTTTGAATATTCTTCCAGAGTGGGCACCAACACATAATCTGGCAATACGAAGCATCTCAAGGGAGGATTGTACAATTGCTTCAAGGTGTGTAAGCCATTATATTCATAGTCGCAGAGGTTACGAACGAGAGATAAGATCCAACTATATTTTTCTTTGAAAACTCCTAACACTTCCGGAACGGCCATGTCCTGTAAGCTGACAAGCTGACCAAGAGTGAGCTTCGGGAATTTGTAAACAATGATGTTCTTCTTACTCCTTTTAGTGTCCATCCTGATGACTGCCCGTTGACTGGAATTAAAAGATCAGATACTACCTGGAAATGAAAAATATGAATGTCAGAAAAATGATGATGCAATGCAAAGCATGGGATCAGGGTTGCCATATAAGTTGGACAAATGCTGCACTGAACTGACTGAATCATTTCAAGGTTTCTTCCCAAATACCCAGAGTACTAGAATAACTACACTGTGAGATCCACACCGATAAGAAATCCAAAATATCAGGTATGCTGAAAGTCAGGGTTACCTACAAACCTGTAAACAACCCGCCCCTCTCACATGTGGGTACTAGAAAACGAAAGGTCCTCAGCTTCTGGCACTAAGTCGAGAAGCAACAGTACATTCATCCCTCGGGGTACAGCACTATCGCCAATCAAGGAGCGCCTCCACTGATTCTCTTTCAAATAGGATATCCTATAGCAAGTTCCCAGCATTGGGTCCTCGGATCAAGAATGCGTAATGGGTTTGCCATTTCTTGTCTGCTATTATCACATCTCGGGAGGAGTTCCGCAACTGAGTCCTCGGGAATGGTCACCAGAGTCAACAGTTCCTCAAGAGAATATCCACTGACCTGTATCAACATACAGTAGCTGATATCTCCCGATAGAACCTCGTCTGGCTGTGGGTCTCGTGAACACCCCACGTGGCCAACACCACGGGAACGACACGACTATCCACGCTAATACCAATGTGTATGCTCAAGCCTGGGTAGTGGGCTTATCTCTCATAACCCCCCAACCTGTCAAACAGAAAATCTAGTACAACACAACACAACCCAGCATAATAATGAAATGCAATGCAATAAACACGGTAAAAATAGTAATACAGAAATACAGTAATATACAGCAAAATAAAGCACCACAGTAAACACCCAATGAAAATAAACAGACAAGCGCTAGGATTGACTCGCATAGGGACCCAATCCCCAACAGAGTTGCCAGCTGTCGATTCCAGGATTTTCATTCAGGTACAAACGCGAAAGTGGCGCGGAAATAGAGTCGCCAGCAATGTGTAATTATCCCAAGAGAGGGAAAGGAAACACTGCGTAAACCTGAGGGAAGGAAAAAAGCATGGTCTCGCGACCAAGAGAAACGGGTAAAGGAGTCGGTTACGCGAGGGGAAGGTATTAGCACCCCCATGCATCCATCGTACTCGATGAGATCCATGCTTGTTGTCTCGATCAAAGGGTGTCGTCGTCTGGGGCTCCGCTGCTACTGGAAAGGAAAAGGAACGGGAACCGAGAAGAACGAAGAAACGATGAAGAAAAGAAAAAGAAGTGACTCGATAGGACATCGACGTCCTATGCCTACGTATTCCCTCTTGCAATGGGAAAGTCAGAGTCAACGTAGTTCGAACACAGACTAAGGGGGGAGGTTGCTCGCCAAAACATCGCCGCCTTGTGCCTACATATTCTCAATCTAACCAGAGAGAGGAAATCAGAGCAGTCGTAGTTCGACCTACACGTTAAATTTATTAAGTGTTTTAGAATGGTTATGAGATGAGAAGAGAAGACTCAAAGGAAAAGAAAACACTACGGGGAATTCTATCCTAATGTTGTCATGCAAAAGATGGCCCTAAGGTCGAGGTAAGAAAGGCAACATCTACCTAAGTTAACAAGCAAAAGCGAATTGAAAAAAAGAAACAACACTAAAAAACAACAGCTACAACAGCGCTCCAGCCCCTGCACAGCGGTAAAATCCAGCATACAAGCAAGATAGCTTTTAATAGCATACATTCTCAGCACAAAATAGGTGTAAAAGGTAGCAGGCAGCAAGTGTATGCAATTGACAGCACATGAATAATTCTGAATAGCAACTGTAAAAGAGCAGGGTAGCATGAATCCAAACAAGTAATCATGCAAGAAATGATTGCAAATGAACACGCATTGCAAGGCCAACCAAGCATAGAGGTTGCAAACATCAAGAATGAACGAACATGATCATGTTAACAACTCAAGAACTAGTATGCTCAACAAAATTGCACAATTTAAACGTTTATAAAAAACATCATGCACAAGCAACCATGGAGACAAACAACAATCATGCATCATATGTACCGCAAGTTAAGCATTAACCAGGTATTAACATGATTCAAATGTGTGTAACCGGTTACTTAGTTCAAAATAAGCCAGATTACGCAAAAATACAAAAGAGTAACCGGTTAACACATGGTGAGTAACCTGTTACTCTGGGACAGCATCCAAAAAAACCTGTTTCAAAAGCACTTTTCAGCTGCAAATCACTTCTCCAAACATCCAAATGATCATGCAATCAATTAATCACAAAATTCGCATCAAACAACAGCAATCAAACATCAATTAAATCCAGTAATCATCAACATCAAGAATCGAATTCAAGCAAAATGGATTCAAATCAAAAACCACCAAAGATCTACATTGAATAAGTTGTAAATAAGCTAATTCAAGTATAGATTTAAGGAAAACCAACCTACAAAGCTGAGATTTTCTTTGGTGATTGTTGCAAACGAAAATTAATGAATCCAAGCAAGAAATCCAAGATCTATGCAAGAAATTTCAAGATCCTAGCAAGAAACTTCAAGATCCAAACAATGTGGTGGTTTTGCTTCAAGCTTCCTCCAAAATCAGTTCCAAAAGCTCAAATCCAAGAGTGAAACAGTAGCATATTCAAGATCCTTTCAAGAATTGGTGAATCGATGAAGGTTTAGTTCCAAGATCAACAAATTTCAATGAAAAATTTGTTGAACTTTTATGAAGGAACTTTGAGTGAGGGTTTTGAAATGAGAGAAAAGTTGAGAGGAAATTGGAGTGAGATGTTTAGAGAATTCAGAAAATGGATCCAAGTCTTGTGAGGTTTGGAATGAATTGATTTAAATAGAAGCTAGGTTAGGAATTCAAATGTGGTTTGGAGTGTGGGTTAATGAGTGGAATGGAGATTAGGAATGGAATTTGGAAAAAAGAGTGGAAAATTAGAGTGGAAAGTGATGAGGGAATTTGAATTTTAGGTGAAAAATGATGAAAATGAATCAATTCTAGATCCTTCCCACACATGCACAAGCCAAGCACATGATGCAAATTTAATTTTTCAAATTGTGCTCAGAGTAACCGGTTAACGTATGGTGAGTAACCGGTTACTTAGTTCAAATTTGCTGAGGACGCGCAGAAAAATAAGCGAGTAATCGATTAACGAATGGTGTGTAACCAGTTACTTAGTTCAAATTTTGAAATTTGGCGCCTTTTGGAGGGAAAATTGGAGAATTGCCTGATTCCACTTGTCCTGAGCCATGCTAGACCTCTGAAACTTGTCATTTGATATTACCATTGAATCATGCTTGGAGTATACTGTGAATATCTTTTCGCCCTTGAAATAACCTGCTGAATATAATTATCTGGTGCTGAATCACTGATAAAAAATGACTGTCGGAGCTTATGATTATCAAATCGTCTAATGAGCAAAATAAATGGTCATAAGACAATGAAAGCTATCTGCTTGGCTCTGAACACTATTGAAAATCAAACTGGAACTGATGACGCTATGAGCTGCTGGAAAACACCTAGATCCCATGCCCAAAAGAAACATGCAAATGCAGAAATGACAATCTAAAATGAGATGAAACATAAGCCAGTTAGTGTTAAAAGGATGGCAAATTTTGGGGAGCTACAACTAGCTTGTCATTCTTGACGAACTTCAGCTTCTGGTGAAGTGTCAAAGTGACTGCCCCAACCTCGTGTATCCAAGGTCTTCCTAATAAATAGTTGTAGGCTGCCCAGATGTCCATGGCTTGGAAAATGACTTGGAAAGTGTGAGGAGCAATAGTTTTGGGAAGGTCAACTTCGCTGATAACTATTGTTTTGGATCCTTCAAAAGCTTTGACGATGACCCGCTGCCTCACATCGGAGATCCTTGAAATGATAGTCGCATTAGGGTAGATTTTGGCATAACATTCAGAGTTGATTATGTGTCGACCAGTACGCTGGCTAGAGCATCGTCCTGGAAATTGACTGTAATGTTAAGCGCCATGTTGTGATTTTTGCCTTCTTCCGGCAGTTCTTCATCACTGAACCCTAAATTGTTGCAGGAAGTGATGTTGGAAATGATACTATCAAACTGTTTTACCGTTACATCTTGTTCTACGAAATCTTGGTCCAAGACTTTCTGCAAAGCTTCCCTGTGAACTTCGGAACTAAGTAGGAGAGATAGCATAGAGATTTTAGATGGAGTTTGCAACAGTTGGTCAACAATGTTGTACTCGCTTTTTTGGATGAGCTTTAGCATCTTATTGTTGTTCTTTGTAAGTTGAATGTCTGGTTGATTAGGAACTTTTGTTTGAGGTTCTCCAACTCCTCTGTTGAAGATCCGACCGCTCTGAGTGACTCGACTGATGTCGGTGATATTTACGACGGAGGGTAACGGAGTTTCCTTTCCATTTTCGATTGTTGTTGCACCGTACTTGTAAGGGATAACCTTATCGGATTTGTACGATATTGGACCCGGTAGATAGATAATTACGAGAGCCTTTTAATTTTTCTGACCATCGTAGGCAGCCTCAATTGGTTCGAGGTTGAGAATCTTTCTACTATCAAGAGGAATTCTTGATTCATCGAGTAGAGGGATTATGGCACAAACGTCTTTGGTCCTTTCATGATCGGAGATTATGACAACGTCTTTGCTTTGATCAAGGTGATAGTCTGGTATCACATTGATCGACCCAGAACATGAACACGGTCAAATTTATTTCCGGTCCAACTGATTTTGAAGAGCTGGCCGAATAAGGTAGCATCCTTAGTTGTTCTCTGAACAAACTCTACAGCGCTCGTAATTGTGTGGTGGCACCCGGCCACGCCCGCTTTGTATGCAGTGCAACTTTACTAGATTTGTTTCCATTGAGCGGACATCCTGACTTTGATATCGGCCAGGATTTACGTTAGTCATACTAATCTGTTGTGTAGCTTCATCCAAGTATATTGGAAGCCACCAGTGGTCCAACAAGTGTTGAAGTGTTCTTTGGACAAGTGCATATCCTTGATTGTTTTCAAGGCAGTCTTCACAGTCTTGATAATCATGTGAAGCCAGAAAGCAAAGCCTGACTTGCTTAGCGTGTAATTCTACCAGACTGGTATTCATCAGGCGTACGTCAAAGATCTGAATCATATTAACTTGATGGTTATTTCTATCACGGTAATCTTGAATCCATCCAAGATCTATCTGACGCTGGAGGGCCTCTTGTACAAAAGAGCATCCCTGATTGCTTGTTGAGCAGATCGGACAGGAATCATAATCGTGTCGTGGCAAATTATGGTATTGACTTTGCCTTGAGTGCATCGCCACTAAGTTGACATTCATCGCACGGATGTCATGGTTCTGAATAATGTTGGGATTTACATGAGCCATGTAGACCTCACGGATTCGGTGATCTTGGATCCAGCCGAGATCCATTTGTTCTGGTAGAGATGATTGCACTACGGAACACCCCTGATTATTCTTTGAGCAGATATCACACTAGTGATAATTGTGAGGTGGTACATGACCGTGTCATACCCCAAATTTTGACCACTAATATTTCCCATCATTGAGCAAATCATCATCACAATATGGAGGAACCTTCATGCCTCATCAGTCTCCCCAAAGATGGATGAGCATCCACTACAATCAAATTTAGGGTTTCAAGCCCTCTCAGAGTTCTTAGACAAAAGATCAATCAAGGAATGACATGATCTTCAACTTGTCTAAACCTCTCAAACATCCCCAATGGATCAAGAGGACTCCCACCTCAGGGATTAAGCACAAGGCTGCAACATTCTGAGTGAATCAAACCTCAGGATCACCAATGTCACCCAATTAGGGTTTTGGTCGACCAGGGCCTCCAGATGGGAATTTTCCTTTGGGCATGAGCCAATGCTTCAAAGCATAACCTAAAATACTCCATGGAACCCCATGGACCCAATCATCAAGTCAATTTAACCCTAGGGGTTGCATTCATCAAAAATCAGGAATTAGGGTTTCTTGACCTAATTCACGCCTAAGTTTACTTTTGGGACAAAGCATGAGACAAGATCTCAAGAGAGGATTGAAAGGTCTCTAATAAACCACATTGATCCATTTGCAATAATGGATTGATCCAAGAAGCTTGATCACCAAGTTTCAGTTTCATCTGAACCACAATTAGGGTTTCGCGAGAAAAGTCAACTGTACCTTTGACTTTTGACCAAGACATGCTCCCAAAACCTAGAACACGATTCAATACACCCTATAACACCTATGAAATCAATACATCAAGTTTGATTTATGTCAAGGACTTGATTTCATAGAGAATTGCACAGTTTGGAATTCATCTGATAAAAAGTCAACTGTTCACAAAAGTCAACTTTGACTTTTTGAGATTTTTCACAATTATGGTTCCTTAACCCTAAAATGATGTTAATGTGTGATTTGAATCAACATTCATCAAGAAAAATCAAGAAAAGTGGGATAACATGTAAAAGGGGTAACCATAAAAACTTATAAATTTTTCTAAGCTATGGAACAAAGTGGCTAGGGTACCAATTTTGGAGGATCATAACTCCTAAACCACAAGGCCATTTTTCCCTATTCAAAGCTGGATTTGTAGCTCTCATGGCCCTTCACAAAAGATTCAAACATAACTCATTCCAATTCCTCATGGATTTTAAGTTATGGAATGATCAAAATCACAAAAAGTGAAAATGTCACTTTTTTTCCAACAATTAGTGAAATTTTCACTAAGTCAGAATCTGCCTTACTTTTTTCCAAATGTAGGAGCATTTTTCACTTGGATCCAAAAATTATCAAAACCAATTATGATCAAACAGTTGTTGTATCATATGAGGGCTTTCCAAAATGGCCAAGAACTCCATCAAATTCCACTTGAGCCATGAGATATGACAATGGCAACATGCCTTGCTGAAAACTGCTAACGCAAGGCAGATTTGTGCATTTTGCTCGATTTGGCAAATTTGTGCAAAGGACAAACACACTTATCCATCTGAACACCTCAAGGGGAGACCAAGGAGGAACCAACTCTGATCCCAAGCCTCCCAAGTCCTTGGAACTAAAAATAGCATGCCAAACCTTGAAATCCCTAAAGAGGGGACAAGACTCCAATTTTGGATTGGAGCATTCAATGCATACACCAAGGTGGCATGGACTGAGCCATTTCTAACTGAATTCAGTCAAGACTTATCCAAGACCAAGGGAACCAGCAGCCTGTGCCCTAACCTCTAGCCATTGGCTAGAGGAGACTCGGATTCTCATTGATCAACATTGGTCAAACCTCTGCAGCAGTTGCCATTCACTATTCCTTGCGAAACAAACTTGATCTACTATAAATAGAGCTCATTTATGATCAGTTTGAGTACACCAAAGCCATCAAATAGATGCTTTCCTCAAAATCTCTTCTTTCACTCCAAAATTGCCTTCCAAAGCAAGTCACTATCGGGTTTTGAGTTTGAGAGCTATTCCAACCAAAACAATCACACACACACCTCATAAACATCATATAGAAGTGATCCAAACACTCACATAACATCTGGAACACCAAAATCACAAAATCACTAGCCATCTGCACAAGCCTTTGACAGATTTGCAGTTGAGGTGCCAAATCAAGTTCTAGCTCAATTCAATCCACTCCAAGCATCCAAACACACTCCATAGCACCTAGGGAAGTTGTCCATATCCTTGGAACCAAGATGTAACACCTCTAACACAAAACACGATCACCAGTTGCAAGAGGTAAGCATGAGCTCTTCTAACTCTATGATCCATGCATTTTTGCTGTACAATAATTTGGCCATATGATCATCATCATGCATAGAGTGTTTTACCTCAATCAATTGCTTTGTTTGAATCGTGTATGGAATTTCTGAGCCTTCATGCAAATTTTAGGGTTCTTGAGGTTTCTCTTTGATTTCTTATTTCATGCTTAAAATAAAAGAAATTAAAGACCATAGACATGACCGTGAGGTGAAAACGAGAAGATTGATATGTAGATTGCATGATATCATCAAGTATTCAGTGAGATTGGATAGAAAACACAAATCTGCAGAAACAGAGGGTGGTGCGTGTTCTTGCCATGTTCTTGGCGTACTTTTTGAAAATTCAAATATTTAAATTTTTGTAATTTCTCTCTGAGTTTTAATGATTTTGAGTTGATTCTTTTTTAATAATTCACAAAAATGTTAAAATATTTTATTTTCCCAAAAAATCCCAAAAATATTGTTTATTTCATATACTTGATATTTTTGTAAAGAATTAATATTTTAATTGTTTTTGACATTTAAAATATTTTCTCCCTCTTGATTTTTCAAATTTTAGTGATTTCCAAACATTTTGTGGATCAAAACTTAATTTTTGAAACATTAATCCAAGATCATAATTTGTTTTCCACATGTTTAACGATTTTGATCATTTTAATTGAATTTTTATTCAATTAAAATATGTTTTGAAAACAAATTAGGGTTTTTGATTAATTCAACCCTCATCAAACTTTTCCAAACTCTTTGGGCCTCTTGGTAGAGTGTAAGACCCAACCCTTTGTAGAAACCAAAATAATTTGGGCCTCAGTGTATTGTATAAGTCCCGATACCATCAAAAAGTTCGGCGCGATCATCGCCCTTTTTTACAAAACCCATGGGCCTTTCCTTGAGCTGTAAGCCCCATCACTTGTACAAAAATAAATCTTTGCGCCTCAGATATTGTATCAGTCCCTTTGCGTTAAAAGAAAATCTCGGCGCGATCGCTAGTTAAAAAATCAAACCCTTTGGGCCTACCCTCGTGTTATAAGCCCCATTATTTTTTAAACACCTTTGGGCCTCTTGAGAGAGTGTAAGATCCATCCCTTTGTACAGAAAACCTTTTGGGCCTCAGTCACTTGTATAAGTCCCTGTACAAATTCAAAACAACAGTGTAATCACTGATAAAACCTCGGGCCTCTCCTTGAGTTGTAAGCCCCAACAGTCTTTTCAAAGCACTTTATCCTTTGATTTTGAATATAATATTGTTATCAAAGCTTTCTTTGTTGAACAACTAACCAAACAGCATGGAAGCTCTACAACCGAGTAAGTGTTTACCCGCTTTCTTTATCCGCTTTCATATATATATATATATATATAACTGTATTGTGGGGCTGCTCACTGTAAGTCTTCTTTCACAAACTTTTATATTCTTGTCAAATATCAACTGTGTAATACTAGTATAGTTATTTAGAGTTTTCCCCGACAACTACGTCTAGCACTAGGTAAAGCCCCGTTGGTCACTCTTAATACAAACAAAACTAGATCCCCATCGGATTACCAGACACATTCTTCCCTCCTCTTGGGGTTAAACAATATGGAGACGTGAAAGGCAGCATTCTCAGTGAATCCTTTCTCAGACTGTCACCCTTAGAAATTGTCAAAGAGACTCTACTCCCCAGAGATGATCTTTTCTCTGTGAATGGTATCTCTTGAGTTTCTTCCAAATTCTCGGACTTTCCTGGCTTGATCTATTCTCGGTGAATGGCATGTCTTGAACCTCTCGGGGTTTAGGGACCCACAGGCTTCTTAAAAGCATCCCCGCGTCCTCTTGGGCTTAGTACAAGGACCCAGAGAGCTCTACAGGTATAGGAACAGAACCTAGTCATCTATTTGCTAGAGCTGTCTTTCTGAGTCAAGTATCAGACCTGTTAATGGGTTGACCTTCATCCCTTAACATACCAGCCTCCTCTTGGGCATTATACAAAGATCATTCACTTACCCGAGAATCGATTTCTCAAAACACCGGTACACTTGGACAGTCTCAATACCCTTTGGATTTCCCATTTCCTTAAAGAACGAGAAATATCCCTGATCCTCTGATCAATCCCAAAGCACAACATTACCCATATAAGAACTAATTTTCTCTTTTATCCAATATACTGGGCTTATCACTAAACTGAAACAGTTACCAGCATAAATAGCCTCCTCTTGGGCTTTGTACAATGATTCTCCCCAGGGGAGCTAACCTTTTCACACTCTCTTGTTGAGTATAAAAGACTCTCTTGTTGTGTCAAACATTTTCAGCTTCCATCTCTGGCTTCATACGAGATACAAAAACACTCTCTTGTTGAGTATAAAAGACTCTCTTGTCGAGTTAAACATTTTTACCTCCATCTCGGGCTTCGTACGAGATTAAAAAAAACTCTCTTATTGAGTATAAAAGACACTCTTGTTGAGTCAAACCCTTCAGCCTCCATCTCGGGCTTCGTACGAGATACAAAAAACACTATCTTGTTGAGTATAAAAGACTCTCTTGTTGAGTCAAACCTTTCAGCCTCCATCTCGGGCTTCGTACGAGATACAAAAAAACACTCTCTTATTGAGTATAAAAGACTCTCTTGTTGAGTCAAACACTTTTAGCCTCAATCTCGGGCTTCGTACGAGATACAAAATCACTCTCTTGTTGAGTATAAAAGACTCTCTTGTTGAGTCAAACACCTTTAGCCTTCCGTCTTGGGCTTCGTACAAGACACATATAAAAGCACTCTCTTGTTGAGTCAGTCACTTGTTAGCACTCTCTTGTTAAGTCAACCCTTTTAGCCTCTATCTCGGGCTTCGTACGAGACAGATAAAAAGCACCCTCTTGTTGGGTCACTAGCCTCCTCTTAGGAATTGTATAAGGAAACCCCAGTTGAGTCAATCAACCTTTTAGCATCAATCTGTGCCTTGCTCACAGTGTACAAACATCAACAACTCCTTTTCCCCTATCTAATTGCTGTAAGAGGCAAGCCTCTGGATTATTTACATCCACGCCACTGTCCCTCTTTTAGCATGAGAAATTTCTAAGGAAAGATAGCATTGCTCTACACTGAGTTAAAGTCTTCTCCTTCAGGTTAAAAACTCTCATAAAGGAAATTATGGCATTGTTGGATTCACATATCCCGGTTAAAATAATTCTCCTTTATAATCAGTCACCCAACAGTTGTGACAAACTGAACAAATATCCCCCTTTAGAGATGACAAATTCTCTCTAAAGTCAAAACCCTTCAGCTTTACATCTTGGGCTTCGAACAAGATACAAATAGACACTTCAGCTTCACATCTTGGGCGTTGAACAAGATACAAACCACCTTTAGCTTCACGTCTTGGGCTTTGAACAAGACACCAAAATGACCTTTTTTCCTCCCGTAGAATAGTAGGAACTACGATCGGTCTGATTTCCCTATTTCGTTAAACGGGAATACGTAGGCATAAGATTGAAAAATCTTAGCGAGCACACTAATCAAAAACATCAAATCCAGTACCTATCCAAAATCCCCATGAATAGTCTCGTCATTTCATTCTTAACAAAATAAGCATAGAGAGACCCATAATCTAAACCGCATCTGTGAACCAACAGTCATCTGTTTAAACTCAGTATGCAAGCAGGGTTAATTGGAGACATCTATTTCCTTCCTTAGTCAGCTTAATAGGATAAAAAATGAATCGGCCTGTAGTACCCCAGAGTGACAGTGCTTAAGAACCATGTCCAAAATCGCTCGCTACAGAAAAATGGCGCCCACCGTGGGGCCACGCAAAGCATCTTGTCCCTCTTATCTCTCTGGTTGAAACCTTAAATCTGAAAACTGCCGAAAAAATGGCGACTCTGCTGGGGAATCAGAGTATGATCTTGTTCCCTTCTCATTTCTTAGGTAGAAAGCTTAGATAGTGCCACAGCAGATTGGTGACCACAGTGGGAGGCATTCTTTATTGCTTTCCCAAGGGATGAAACCCTAAATTCATGTCACCGAAATGACAGCTTTGCTGGGGAGTCATTGTCTGTATAGGATCATAATACTAGAGGTCTAGGATGATTAAGACAAATATATATACTGCTTTTCCTAATTGATATCTGTGTTTATTTTTCTGCTAATGGGAACGCGTGTGATGCCGCATGTGGAAAGATTGAGTATACACCTAAGATAGGTGATGGCAATGCAGGTAATCTTACTGGGAGTGAATTCCAGTTAAGAGCCCCCGATCGACCATCAAACTCAGTGGAGACTCCCTTTACAAATACATTGCCTATACGACTTCGGTTGTTGAAAGTAGTGTGGTCGACTGGGTTATCTGAGAAGCTGAGGTTTTTAGCAGACTTAAGCCATTTTGTAGTGCGGAAGCTATCAGAAATAGTTGTCACGTGATACTACCCTCATCTGAGATCACTCTAGGATACATCAGCTCGCTGGCGATCCGCTTGCTGTTGTTATCCTAGAGGGGTCAATGATTTTGTGGACAGGTACAAAAAATCACCAGTATAAACCTTTGGGGGGGGGGGGGGTAGAGCCTTGAGTTCATGACACCGACCCTTTGACCCCATGTTTTTTCTATGTTTTTGTGTGCTGCATTCATGCATTCATTTAAAAAACATTAAAACATAAAAAATCTTCTCTTCTAGTCTCTCTTTTTCAAATTAAACTAAGACAATGACTGTAAATGTCAGAGAAAAGAGATTATGCTAATGGATTTCGGTAGAAGGAAAACTCATAAGTACACCTTCAAGGTTCCAAAGTTGGAGAATTTGAGAGGTTTGGTGAGAATGATCACCAACCATGAGGCTTTCAGAGCCAAGTATGGAGGACTGTTGTCCTTGTTAAGGGTCCACGTAATTGAAGGAATCTTGTCCATGTTAATCCAGTTCTATGATCCGGTCTGTCACTATTTCACATTCCCGGATTATCAGCTTGCACCAACACTGGAGGAGTACTCTCACCTGGCTGATCTACATATTACTGATCAGGCTCCCTTTTCTGGACTGGAAGAAATTCCAAAGGATCAGACCATTGCAAGAGCAATTTATTTGGATGAGTCAGAAGTCAGGACTCACATGACCACTAATGGTGGAATCCAAGGTTTGCCAGCCCAGTTCTTAACAAAGAAAGCCATGTACTTTGCTAGTATAGGGAACGTGGCCGCTTTCGAGAGCATCTTTGTTTTGCTCACCTACGGGTTATTTTTGTTTCCCAACATTGATAACTTCGTAGATATCAACTCCATTAATATTTTCTTGATCGGAAACCCCGTACCAACCTTGCTCGCAGATGCGTATCATTCGGTGCACTTAAGGAATTTATACAACAGAGGAATGATCATGTGTTGTGTACCCTTGCTTTACAAATAGTTCACTTCTCATTTGCCCAAGTCTGCTGCATTTTAGGATCAAGAGAATATTTTACGTTGGTCATAGAGAATCATGTCTCTTACTAACTCTGACATCGATTGGTACAATCGAATCTACGACGGGATCATAATCATTGACCGTTGTGGAAATTTCCCAAATGTACCCCTTATAGGAACTAAGGGGGGAATCAACTATCATCCAATTCTCGTTCGTCGTCAATTCGGATACCCAATGAGGCATATCCCACGGAATGCTCATCTGGAAGGTCTTTTCTTCAAGGAAGGAGAAAATGACAGGGCACTAAAGACGGAAATAGTGCACGCTTGGAAACACGTTCATAGGAGAGGACGAGAGTCTCTAGGAAAACCAGACTGTGTCTCGGTGGAGCCTTATCTCCACTGGGTACAAACTAGAGCTCTCAAACTGAGGATGCCTTACCCTCGCCAGGAAGTTCTTCCATTAAGGGACTCTGCCCTTTATTTCATGTCTGAGACGGAAAAGCTTCGGGTTACTCTCAGTAAAGTTCAGCAGGAGAAGAGGTCTTGGAGGAACAAGTACTGTATTCTCAATGTGGAGTGCAGGAAAATACAACAACTGTTAAGAGAAAAGGATGCTCTGATTGAGATTTTAGAGCAGCATGCTATAGAAAATCAGGATGACCAAAGGAATTTGCTCGCTCTTTTCACTTGGCAAAGGAATGACAACCCGACAACGGCCGAAGAGCCTCGGTCAAAGAAGAGGAAAGTACCAGAACCAGCATTTGAGCTCTCCTCAGAGAGGACTCAGGATCCATTAGTTTAAATTTCCTTTTTCAGCATTTTATAATCTACTGTATTTCCATTTCCGTAATCCTTTGAATTCAATAAAACGGGGTTTCTCCACTGTTTGATATTTGCAATCCAATTGTCGAAGTTTACTTTGAATAAACAAACATAATTAATAATCATTGCATTCATCATTCTCATATATGCATTCTTCTTACCTACGAATCTCACGTTTGTGTCTTGATTCTAGAGTCAAACTTTCTCATTCGTACAATACTCGGGCCAATCGTCAGAAAAAGATGGATGATCTCGAGGAAGAGAACAGGGAGTTGAGAGAAGAGATCGACACTCTGAAAGAGGATCTGAGAAAGCTTCATAACGACATGCAAGCTCTAGCAGAGCTCAAATGCAACAACAAAGGACTGTGATCTCGGAGATCACATCTACGCCCATAGTGGAGAAGTATGATCCTAGGTACAAAATGCCAAAAGATCGTCCCTGGGGCATGCCACTTAACTATATCCCGGAAGGATATGTTCCGCCGATCGCTGAGGATCAGGGAACGACAGCAGAAAGCGCTGGGCCTGAAGGTTACAAACTTCGGGAAAGCGAAGATGCCAGGGCATGACAGAAACTCCTGAAGGTTACAAACTTCGGGAGGCACCCAGAATCTCGGCCATAATGACTATACCACCACCCGTGGTATGCACTGTCCCGGAAGGACAGATTCCACAAATACCTTATGGTGGAAACGACAACATGTTCGACAGAATGAATGAGTTCTAGGAATAATTCATGAAAATGCAGAAAGAACTGCAAGCCATTCGCGGTCAGGATCTATTTGGAAAGGACGCCGCAGACCTTTGCTTGGTCCCCAATGTGAAAGTCTCGCACAAATTCTAGGTGCCCGATTTTGAAAAGTATGTACGCTCGGCGAATATCAGCTCAGACAAAGAACCAGGAGCTACTGATTCACTACTTTTAGGATAGTTTAACCTGTGCCCCATTAAAATGGTACATGGGTTTAAACTGCGCTACGATCGACACGTTCAGAGATCTTGGCACTGCCTTCGTTCAACAATATAAATACAATTTGGACATGGCACCAGACAGAGATCAACTCAGATCAATGTCACAAAAGGACAAGGAAACCTTTAAGGAGTACGCTCAGAGATGGCGTGAAATTGCCGCCCAGATTTGTCCACCTCTTGAGGATAAAGAGATGACAAAGATCTTTTTAAAGACCTTGAGCTCATTTTACTACGACAGAATGGTTTCCAGTGCGCCCAGTGACTTCACCGAGATGGTGGGCATGGGGGTTCGTCTTGAGGAAGCCATACGAGAAGGACGTTTAGTAAAATACGCTGGATCATCAGGTAGTATGAAACGATACGGTAGTGCTCTCCCTAAGAAAAAAGAGCAGGATATTGGGAATATCTCTCTCGGAAAGCAAAGGCGACGTTACCAACCAGTAGCAGCTGTAACTCCTGCTATCAACCTGGCACCTGTTCCTACGTATCAACCTCAGGTTGCGTAGAGCCAACCTAATCAACAGCAATATCAGCAAAGGACACATCATCCTCTTCAGCAGGCTCGTCCTCAGTACACAACAACCGTACAACGCGACCGTCAGGGCTTGACCCTATACCCATGTTATACACAGAGCTGCTTCCATTATTACTGGTCAAGGGGCACGTTCAAACTAAGTCCCCTCTTACAGTACCGGAAAATCTGCCTTTTTGGTTCAAGGCGGATCAGACTTGTCCTTACCATCAAGGAGGATCAGGGCATAACATAGAAAACTGTCTCAGTTTCAAATCCGACGTACAAAAGCTTGTTAGGAGCGGGGTCTTATCTTTCAAAGATACGAATCCGAATGTTCTCACGAACCCGTTGCCTCAACACGAGAAAGCTGCAGTCAATTTGATAGAGGAAGAGTCTAGCAACATCTATCAAATTCACGATGTACTCTTGTTAAGGGCCAACTTGGTCAAGATGCATTGTAGACAGAGTGGATATGGCCATGTGCCACCTCATAATTATCACCAGTGTGATATCTGCTCTAAGAACAATCAAGGATGTCCTGTGGTGCAAGAGCTCTACAGGAATAATTGGATCTCGGGTGGATCCAATAGCATCGAGTTCGCGGAGTCAACATGACCTATACGAATTCCAACATCATTCAGAACCACGACATCCGTGCAATGAATGTCAACTTGGTGGCGATGCACTTAAGGCAAAGCCAGTATCATAATTTGCCGCGGCACGATTATAATTCCTGTCTGACTTGCTCGGTAGATAAATAGGGATGCTCTTTTGTACAAGAGGCCCTCCAGTGTCAGATGGATCTTGGATGGATCCAGGACTACCATGATAGAAATCCTTATCAGATCAACATGATTCAAATCTTTGATATTCTCCTGATGAATACCAGCTTGGTGGAGTTACATGCCAGGCAGGTTCAACTTGGTTTTCTCACTTCTCACAATTATCTAAACTGTAAAGGTTGCAGTGAGAGTAACCAAGGGTACGCTCTCGTTCAAAGAACTTTCCAACACTTGTTAAACCACTGGTGGCTTCTGATCTATATGGATGAAGACACGCAACAAATTAGTGTGGTTAACGGGAACCCTACTCGGCATTAAAGTCAGGATGTTCGATCAATGGAAACGGACCTAGTAAGGTTGCATTGCATTCAAAGCGGACGTGGCCAGGTGCCACCACACAATTACGAGCACTGTAGAGTTTGCACAGAAAATAATCAAGGATGTTACCTTGTACGGGCAGCCCTTCAAGGTCAGTTGGACCGCAAAGAGATTCATCCATACCTAGCTTCGGGGTCCATTGACTGGACGCCAGACTACTTCGCAGATCAAATCAAAGACGTGGTTGTAATCTCTGACCCTGAGAGGACCAATGATGTTTGTACCATCATCCCTCTACTGGACGAATCAAAAGTTCTTAGCCAGGAACTGATTGAAGTTACTTACGACAGTCAGAAAAATCAAAAGGCTCATGTAGTTATCTATATACCGGGACCGTTACCATATGAATCAGCTAAGGCGATCCCTTACAAATACAGTGCAACAATAATTAAGAATGGAAAGGAAATTCCATTACCCTCCGTTATGAATATTGCAGACATCAGTCGAGTAACGCGGAGCGGTCGAATCTTCAATCGAGGAGTTGGAGAACCTAACAAAGAAAAGGAACTTCCGACAGAAGCTCCTGATCTACCAGTCGATCAATCCAGTAATCCCGACCTTTCAAAGAACAATGATGAGATGCTGAAGCTCATCCAAAGGAGTGAATACAACATTGTTGATCAGCTGTTACAAACTCCTTCCAAGATCTCTGCGCTATCACTTTTGCTCAGTTCCGAAGCCCATATAGAGGCTCTACAGAAAGTCTTAGAGCAGGCCTTTGTGGAACATGATGTGTCAATACGAAAGTTCGATAGCATCATCTCTAACATCACTTCCTGCAACAACTTAGGATTCAGTGATGAGGATTTGCCAGAGGGGGGTAAAAGTCACAGCATGGCGCTCAATATCACAGTTAACTGCCAGGACGATGCTTTAGCCAGGTCATGGACGTCCGGGCAGCGTACAACTGTATATTAGGAAGACCTTGGATACACCAGGCTAGGGCAGTCACTTCGACGCTGCACCAGAAACTAAAGTTTGTCAAGAATGATCAACTCGTCATGGTCTGTGGGGAGCAAGCCTTGCTCGTGAGTAACTTATCATCGTCTACTTGTGTAGAACCCGAGGATGTTGTTGGAACCCAGATCCAAGCACTGTCGGTGAGCAATGAGAATCAATCAGGGAGAGGAACATTGATTTCCTCGTACAAAGATGCTCTCGAAGTGATCGAGAGTAACAATGCAAAAGGATGGGGACAACTTGTCATTCCTACTGATAATAAAATAAAGAAGGGTCTTGGTTTTTTTGCAACCCGCACCCAGACAGCTGCTAACGATGAAAGTCTTCATCCCATTCAGGACTTCTTCCACAGTGGAGGTTTCCTTCACCCAGTGCCTAAAACAGTCCATACTATCAACGAGTAGGATGCCTCCGATACGGATGAGGAATGGAAGTCCTATCTTAACAAGGACGGCTATATGTCTCAAAAAGAGGTGCCTACGCCATTTAGCTATCCCGCACAGATTCCGAGATTTATTCCCAGGTCATACTTCGAAATGATATATGGAGATTGTGATCCGAAAGGATGCCGTGCTCCACCAAACTCATTAGAGGAGGACACTCTGATGAAGGACAACTTTGAACATGACTATTATGGCCCAATGGATGGCCTGCCAATTTGGCAGCCGTACCCAGGAGACTTGGGGCAAGAAAATCAGCAGAACAATGAAAATCAGCTGAGCATCATTGAAAAGAATACTTGCGTCCCCACCATGTCGTGGGATCAACACTCAGGGTATTCAGAAAATATCCAACACGACGATGAATTTACAAAGCTTGCAGGACTAGAATTCATCAACTACGCTTTTTCCGAGGTCAACGTCATCGAAAGGGATGACTCCTCCAGTTCCACAGAAGTGTGGGACACCTTGGGACAACCAAGTGGAAAATTTGACTTCATGGTCAAGTACACCGCTCCCGAAAGCTCTCGTATCGGGCTTGAAGACATCCAGCCAACTGGATGGGGAGATTTGCCTGAGAGCACAAATACTTTGCAAAATGCAACAGAGGAATCCTCCTATGACAACTCGGCCTGGGAGACAGATTCCAATGATCCTGCTCCACGAGAAATCAGCGTTATTTCTGAAGACAAATCAAGGAAGGTAACAAACTTTGTGATTCACCGAGGAGTTCGCCGCCAATGGGTTGTTGTCGATGTTCCGAAGATTGTTCATAAGTCAAAGTAATTGATGTTTTTAACCTTTTACCCTGCCCAGGTGAAACGGATGTTTTGATAGGGCTCATTTTCTATAAATTTCCCTCTTCGCTTCACCCAAAGCGGCAGTGTTTTGTTTTATAGGGCTGTAGTTTCGAGAATCGACTTGTTCATAAATAAAATAACGTCGTTCTGTAATTTCTGCATTAATTGCTATTTTCTCTTTTTGCTTTTCTCAGAAAATGGTAATCCTAAAAAACAATTCAAAATAAACAAGAAGTTTTTCAAAAAAAAAAAAACACTGCACACACTTGCATTCTCTCTATCTCTTCTAAACACAAATCACCACATTATGCAGATTACTTGTTTTAAACCCCGTTGAAACATACGATCCGATGCCTTCTCCCGACTTTGAGTTCCCGGTATTTGGGGCTGAAGAAGAAGATGACGACGAAATTCCAAAAGAGATCTCCTGATTACTCTGATAAGAGGAAAGGTCCATTGAACCTCACAGAGAGCTGTTGGAAACAATCAACGTAGGTTCAGAAAAAGAGAGAAAAGAAATCAGGATTGGGGCACTACTCAGTCCAACTGCCAAAGAAAGTTTGACAAAGCTTCTCAAAGAGTTTCTTGATGTATTCGCTTGGTCCTATCAGGACATGCCAAGGTTGGATACCAGCATCGTGGAACATCATCTACCGTTGAGGTCACAATGTCCGCCAGTAAAGCAAAGGTTGAGACGGACTCATCCGGACATGGCCATCAAAATCAAGGAGGAGGTACAGAAATAGATTGACGCAGGTTTCCCCTCCACATCAGAATATCCTCAATGGTTAGCCAACATCGTACCCGTTCTGAAAAAGGACGGAAAGGTCAGAATGTGTGTCGACTACAGAGATCTAAACAAGGATAGTCCAAAGGACGACTTTCCTTTACCACACATTGACATGCTGGTAGACAGTACAACAAAGTTCAAAGTTTTCTCCTTCATGGATGGATTCTCGGGCTATAACTAGATAAAAATGGCGCCGAAAGACATGGAGAAAACTTCGTTCATTACCCCATGGGGTACCTTTTGTTACAAGGTAATGTCGTTCGGTTTGAAGAACGCTGGGGAAACCTATCAAAGGGCCATGACTACTCTGTTTCATGACATGATACACAAGGAGATCGAGGTATATGTCGATGACATGATTGCCAAATCTAGAACAGAGGAGGAGCGTGTGACCCACCTGTCAAAACTATTCGAGCGGTTGAGAAAGTACAAACTCCGCTTGAATCCCAACAAGTGCACCTTTGGTGTCCGTTCAAGGAAACTTTTAGGGTTCATCGCCAGCCAAAGAGGAATTGACGTTGATCCTGACAAGGTCAAGGCCATTCAAGAAATGCCTTCTCCGAAAATTGAAAAACAAGTCAGAAGATTCCTGGGACGTTTTAACTACATCTCCAGATTCATATTCCTCAAGACCGCCATGTGTGCGCCGATTTTCAAATTACTTAAAAAGAACCAGGACTGCATTTAGACAGAGGACTGCCAAACTGCCTTTGACAGTATTTAGGAATATCTGTTGAACCCACCGATTCTATCACCTTCAGTGGAGGGAAGACCACTGATCATCTACCTTGCAGTCTTGGAAGACTCAATGGGTTGTGTACTTGGCCAACAAGACGAAACCAAAAGGAAAGAGTCTGCCATCTACTATTTGAGCAAGAAGTTCACCAACTGCGAGACTCGGTACACTATGCTTGAGAAAACTTACTACGCTTTGGCTTGGGCAGCCAAATGTCTTCGCCAGTACATGATTCGTCACACTACTTGGTTAATCTCAGAAATAGATCCAATCAAGTACGTCTTTGAAAAACCTGCTCTCACGGGAAGGATCGCCCATTGGCAGATGTTGTTATCAGAATACGACATCGAATACCACGTTCAAAAAGCCTTTAAAGGGAGTATTTTAGCCAATCATTTGGCTCATCAACCAATTGACAATCAAGAATCAATCGGGTTTGAATTCCCAGACGAAGATGTCATGTATCTAAAAATGAAGGATTACGATGAACCACTACCCAGTGAAGGGCCAGAACCAGGTTCCCAATTGGGACTTATCTTTGACGGAGCAGTTAATCATTATGGAAACGGAATTGGGGCAATCATCATAACACCTCAGGGTACCCACATTCCTTTCACCGCCAGACTTACGTTCAAGTGTACAAACAACGAGGCCGAATACGAAGCTTGTATTATAGGTCTCGAGGAATCAATTGATTTAAGGATCAAAAACTTGGACGTATATGGCGACTCAGCCCTGGTTATCAATCAAATCAAAGGAGATTGGAACACATACCAATCAGAACTGATTCCTTATAAAGATTATGTGAGAAGGTTGTTACCCTTCTTTAACAGAATCGAGTTTCATCACATCCCTCGTGATGAGAATCACATGGCTGAAGCTTTAGCCACTCTCTCTTCTATGATTAGTGTAGGTCAATGGAATGACCTACCTAAGATCAACATAATGCGCCTTGAAAGGCCCGCTTACATCTTCACGATTGAAGCAGTCATAGACGACAAACCTTGGTATCACGATATCAAATGCTTCCTTCAGAAACAAGAGTACCCACCTAGGGCACTAAGGAAAGATAGAAAAACCCTCAGAATATTAGTAGGAAGCTTCTTCCTGAGCGGTGATACACTCTATAAGAGAAACTTTGACATGGTCTTGCTCCGATGCGTAGACAGACCAGAAGCAGACATGTTGATAAAATAAATTCACGAAGGATCCTCTGGCACTCATGCCAATGGACACACAATGGCGAGAAAAATTCTAAGAGCAGGGTACTACTGGTTGACCATGGAATCCGACTGCTACAAGTACATGAGGAAGTGTCACAAGTGTCAGATATACTCCGACAAAATCCATGTACCGCCAACACATCTCAAAGTTCTCTCTTCCCCTTGGCCTTTTTCCTTATGGGGAATCGACATGATCGGCATGATTGAGCCCAAGGCTTCGAACGGATATCGGTTCATCCTGGGAGCCATTGACTACTTCACCAAGTGGGTCGAAGCAGCGTCATACGCCAATGTAACCCGACAAGTGGTGGTCCGATTTATCAAAAACAATATCATCTGCCGTTATGGTGTTCCTAACCAGATCATTACTGATAATGGATCTAACTTGAACAATAAAATGATGAAAGAGTTGTGCGCTGAGTTCAAGATCGAACACCATAACTCATTTCCCTACCGACCCAAGATGAACGGAGCGGTAGAAGCGGCTAACAATAACATCAAGAAGATTGTTCAAAAGATGGTTGTAACCTACAAAGACTGGCACGAGATGCTACCCTTTTCTCTTCACGGTTATCGCACATCTGTCCGCACTTCAACAGGGGCAACCCCTTCTTTCTAGTATATGGTATGGAGGCAGTGCTCCCCATAGAAGTAGAGATCCCATCAATCCGGGTATTGATGGACGCTAAGCTTATAGAAGTTGAATGGTGTCAAAGCAGACACGACGGACTAAATCTGATCGAAGAAAAGAGAATAATGGCTCTATGCCATGGTCAGTTGTATCAACAAAGGATGAAGAAGGCGTTTGACAAAAAGGTCCGACCTCGAGTCTTCAGGAAAGGAGACCTCGTGCTCAAGAAGATACAATCATTTCTCACTGATTCCCGGGGTAAATGGACTCCGAATTATGACGGTCCCTATGTGATCAAGAACGCTTTCTCAGGCGGTGCCTTGAGACTTTCAACCATGGATGGAGAAGAATTTTCCTACCCCACGAATGTTAATGTAGTCAAGAAATACTTCGCCTAAAATTAAAAAAAAAAGAAAAGAGAAAAAAGTCTCGGTGGATTGAAAACCCGAAAGGGCGGTCCAGGCAAAAATTAGAGACATAATCAAAAATCATCCCGATGGATTGGAATTCTCAAAGTACAATCCAGGCAAAAGTTAGGGATAATGGCAAGTAACTACATCTGATCAGTTCAACTCCTCAGCAGTAATGCCATCCATCGAAAGAAAACTCCAGTCAAGGTCATATTCGACAGAAGCTCAGGATGTCCCGAATTCAAAGTTGGTAGAAGGATAGTGGTCGTTATGTTTCGATGTAGCCCTTTTCCCTTAAATTACCATTTTCAAACTTTGTAAATACTCTATGGAATCACGCGCTTAGCTGATTTCCATCCTATCAATAAAATTTGATCCGTTGTACTTTTGTTTGCAATTCTTATTTGTTTTAGCTTTACAGAACGACATTTTAACATGATCAATGATTCTTGAAATAAAACAAAAATGAATTTACTTGTAAAATTTTCCTGCTTTAAAATAAAGATGGCAATTCTTTTGACTGTTGAACATCGAAAGAACATCGATTGCATCTCCAAAAGTGTTTGAGCCTCAAAGTACAGAATCAAAGTACTCCTTCTAAACCAATGCGCTTGAACGAAGGATCAGCTGTGTCGGATGCGAATATTCCGTCCGACACCCTCAGTCGAGTTCTCATCTCCTAAGCCCGACCAACGGTGTTCCCCACAGGGACTATTTCTCCTAAGCAAGGCAGAGTTGCTATTTTGAACCCAGTGGTACTTCTTCGTCCCAGCAGTGGCGGAGTGTCCAGTCGTGTTCATCTGTTAGTCTGTATGTCGTGTCAGTTTTGTCAGCATATACATACATACATCATGCATTGTTGATTTACATTCATATTCATATTGCATCACTATCACTCTAGTCGGTCTTGTCCCCTAGTGATAGAAGTCTTCTCAATCGAGTTGTCAGTTCTTCCCTCGCCAGGAAATGTTGCGTTCAAACAATCTCTCTCCTCCAGTTTATTTCTAGATTGGAGACGGACCTTGACCACTTTGATAACTTGAACCTCTGAAAGACCAGAGAATCTTTGACAAATGTCACTCTTCGCCATTGAAGATGACACCTCCGCTTTCCCGGATTAAGGAAAATCCCCAGAGTAAGCCTCACAACTACAGACTCTCAGCAACACAGTGGTCCTTATCTCTAGAAAATCCATGTCACTGAAGTCATCAGCTCCTCAAAATTGGATCATGTTGTATGGCATTTCTCCGAGAAGATCTCCGAGAAAAGTATGATGTGATATCCCCAAGCTGAAAGTAGTCTCTCAAGAGACTCGTTTTCCCCAGTAGAGTCGACAAATGGCATCTCCAAACAGAGAAGTTTATGAACCTCTGCAACTCAGACGACTGTGTTCCCCATCAATTCTGGCATCCAATTTTTTTCGTCAAATGGCATCTCCCCAGGAAAATTCGGCGAGAAGTTTGAGGAAAATCGCTACACATAGCGTCCCTTGTCAAGAAATTTTATTGACGAAAGAAACTAAGACCAGTTCCTTGGTTGGAAACCAGGATCGAGGGGAAGTTTACATCAGAAACTCAGACCAGTTCCTTGGTAGGAAACCAGGATCGAGGGGAAGTTTATACCAGAAACTGAGACCAATTCCTTGGTAGGAAACCAGGATCGAGGGGAAGTTTATATCAGAAACTGAGACCAGTTCCTTGGTAGGAAACCAGGATCGAGGGGAAGTTTATATCAGAAACTGAGACCAGTTCCTTGGTAGGAAACCAGGATCGATGGGAAGTATACATCAGAAACTGAGACCAGTTCTTTGGTTAGAAACCAGGATCGAGGGGAAGTTTATCAAAGAAAATAAGACCAGTTCCTTGGTAGGAAACCAGGATCGAGGGGAAGTTTATTTCAGCAACTGAGACCAGTTCCTTGGTAGGAAACCAGGATCGAGGGGAAGTTTATATCAGAAACTGAGACCAGTTCCTTGGTAGGAAACCAGGATCGAGGGGAAGTTTATATTAGAAACTGAGACCAGTTCCTTGGTAGGAAACCAGGATCGATGGGAAGTATACATCAGAAACTGAGACCAGTTCTTTGGTTAGAAACCAGGATCGAGGGGAAGTTTATCAAAGAAAATAAGACCAGTTCCTTGGTAGGAAACCAGGATCGAGGGGAAGTTTATTTCAGCAACTAAGACCAGTTCCATGGTAGAAAATAAGGATCGAGGGGAAGTTCTTACCTTTGCTAAATATCATTGCTTAGCAAAAGAATATGAATGCCCAAACTGCCATTCATAACCACTATCAAAATTTTGGGTATTCTGATATTTAATCTTCTTGCACCCTGAATTCCCGAATACCTTCGCCATTCACACCTTCGGGTCTAAGAAGATTAAATAGGGGCAATTGTCATACCCCAAATTTTGACCACTAAGATTTCCCATCATTGTGCAAATCATCATCACAATATGGAGGAACCTTCATGCCTCATCAGTCTCCCCAAAGATGGGTGAGCATCCACTACAATCAAATTTAGGGTTTCAAGCACTCTCAGAGTTCTTAGACAAAGGATCAATCAAGGAATGACATGATCTTCAACTTGTCTAAACCTCTCAAACATCCCCAATGGATCAAGAGGACTCCCACCTCAGGGATGAAGCACAAGGCTGCGGCATTCTGGGTGAATCAAACCTCAGGATCGGCAGTGTCACCAAATTAGGATTTTGGTCGACCAGGGCCTCTAGATGGGAATTTTCCTTTGGGCATGAGCCAATGCTTCAAAGCATAACCTAAATTACTCCATGGAACCCCATGGACCCAATCATCAAGTCAATTTAACCTCAGGGGATGCATTCATCAAAAATCAGGAATTAGGGTTTCTTGACCTAATTTACCCCTAAGTTGACTTTTGGGACAAAGCATGAGCCAAGATCTCAAGAGAGGATTGGAGGGTCTCTAAAAAACCACATTGATCCATTTGCAACAGTGGATTGATCCAAGAAGCTTGATCACCAAGTCTCAGTTTCATTTGAACCACAATTAGGGTTTCACGAGAAAAGTCAATTGTACCTTTGACTTTTGACCAGGACATGCTCCCAAACCCTAGAACATGATTCAATACACCCTATAACACCTATGGAATCAATACATCAAGTTTGATTTAGGTCAAGGACTTGATTTCATAGAGAATTGCACAGTTTGGAATTCATCTGATAAAAAGTCAACTGTGCACAAAAGTCAATGTTGACTTTTTGAGATTTTTCACAATTATGGTTCCTTAACCCTAAAATGATGTTAATGTGTGATTTGAATCAACATTCATAGAGAAAAATCAAGAAAAGTGGGATAACTTGTAAAAGGGGTAACCATAAAAACTTAGAAATTTTTCTAAGTTATGGAACAAAGTGGCTAGGGTACCAACTTTGGAGGATCATAACTCCTAAACCACAAGGCCATTTTCCCCATTCAAAGCTGGATTTGTAGCTCTCATGGCCCTCTACAAAAGCTTAAAACACAACTCATTCCAATTCCTCATGGATTTTAAGTTATGGAATGATCAAAATCACAAAAAGTGAAAATGTCACTTTTTTTCCAACACTTAGTGAAATTTTCACTAAGTCAGAATCTGCCTTACTTTTTTCCAAATGTAGGGGCATTTTTCACTTGGATCCAAAAATTATCAAAACCAATTATGATCAAACAGTTGTTGTATCATATGAGGGCTTTCCAAAATGGCCAAGAACTCCATCAAATTCCACTTGAGCCATGAGATATGACAATGGCAACATGCCTTGCTGAAAACTGCTAACGCAAGGCAGATTTGTGCATTTTGCTCGATTTGGCAAATTTGTGCAAAGGACAAACACACTTATCCATCTGAACACCTCAAGGGGAGACCAAGGAGGAACCAACTCTGATCCCAAGCCTCCCAAGTCCTTGGAACTAAAAATAGCATGCCAAACCTTGAAATCCCTAAAGAGGGGACAAGACTCCAATTTTGGATTGGAGCATTCAATGCATACACCAAGGTGGCATGGACTGAGCCATTTCTAACTGAATTCAGTCAAGACTTATCCAAGACCAAGGGAACCAGTAGCCTGTGCCCTAACCTCTAGCCATTGGCTAGAGGAGACTCGGATTCTCATTGATCAACATTGGTCAAACCTCTGCAGCAGTTGCCATTCACTATTCCTTGCGAAACAAACTTGCTCTACTATAAATAGAGCTCATTTGTGATCAGTTTGAGTACACCAAAGCCATCAAACAGATGCTTTCCTCAAAATCTCTTCTTTCACTCCAAAATTTCCTTCCAAAGCAAGTCACTGTCGGGTTTTGAGTTTGAGAGCTATTCCAACCAAACCAATCACACACACACACACACACACCACATAAACATCATATAGAAGTGATCCAAACACTCACATAACATCTGGAACACCAAAATCACAAAATCACTAGCCATCTGCACAAGCCTTTGACAGATTTGCAGTTGAGGTGGCAAATCAAGTTCCAGCTCAATTCAATCCACTCCAAGCATCCAGACACACTCCATAACACCTAGGGAAGCTGTCCATATCCTTGGAACCAAGCTGTAACACCTCTAACACAAAACACGATCACCAGCTACAAGAGGTAAGCATGAGCTCTTCTAACTCTATGATCCATGCATTTTTTGCTGCACAATAATTTGGCCATACGATCATAATCATGCATAGAGTGTTTTCCCTCAATCAATTTCTTTGTTTGAATCGTGTATGGAATTTCTGAGCCTTCATGCAAATTTTAGGGTTCTTGAGGTTTCTCTTTTATTTCTTATTCCATGCTTAAAATAAATGAAATTAAAGACCATAGACATGATTGTGAGGTGAAAACGAGTAGATTGATATGTAGATTGCATGATATCATCAAGTATTCAGTGAGAGTGGATAGAAAATGCAAATCTGCAGAAACAGAGGGTGGCGCGTGTTCTTGCCATGTTCTTGGCGCCCTTTTTGAAAATTTAAATATTTGAATTTTTGTAATTTTATTTAATTGATTCAAAAATTAATTTCTCTCTGAGTTTTAATGATTTTGAGTTGATTCTTTTTTTTAATAATTCACAAAAATGTTAAAATATTTTATTTTCCCAAAAAATCCCAAAAATATTGTTTATTTCATATACTTGATATTTTTGTAAAGAATTAATATTTTAATTGTTTTTGACATTTAAAATATTTTCTCCCTCTTGATTTTTCAAATTTTAGTGATTTCCAAACATTTTGTGGATCAAAACCTAATTTTTGTAACATTAATCCAAGATCACAATTTGTTTTCCACATGTTTAACAATTTTGATCATTTTAATTGAATTTTTATTCAATTAAAATACATTTTGATAACAAATTAGGGTTTTTGATTAATTCAACCCTCATCAAACTTTTTCAAACTCTTTGGGCCTCTTGGTAGAGTGTAAGACCCAACCCTTTGTAGAAACCAAAATAATTTGGGCCTCAGTGTATTGTATAAGTCCCGATACCATCAAAACGTTTGGCGCGATCATCGCCCTTTTTTACAAAACCCATGGGCCTCTCCTTGAGCTATAAGCCCCATCACTTGTACAAAAATAAATCTTTGGGCCTCTAATAGAGTGTAAGACCCAATCCCCTTTTAACCAAAACAATTTTTGGGCCTCAGATATTATATAAGTCCCTCTGCGTTAAAAAAAAATCTCGGCGCGATCGCCAGTTCAAAAATCAAACCCTTTGGGCCTACACTCGTGTTATAAGCCCCATTCTTTTTTAAACACCTTTGGGCCTCTTGAGAGAGTGTAAGACCCATCCCTTTGTACAGAAAACCTTTTGGGCCTCAATCACTTGTATAAGTCCCTGTACAAATTCAAAAACAACAGTGCATTCACGGTAAAACCTTGGGCCTCTCCTTGAGCTGTAAGCCCCAACAATCTTTTCAAAGCACTTTCTCCTTTAATTTTGAATATAATATTGTTATCAGAGCTTTCTTTGTTGAACAACTAACCAAACAGCATGGAAGCTCTACAACCGAGTAAGTGTTTATCCGCTTTCTTTATCCGCTTTCATATATATATATAACTGTATTGTGGGGCTGCTCACTGTAAGTCTTCTTTCACAAAATTTTATATACTTGTCAAATATCAACTGTGTAATACTAGTATAGTTATTTAGAGTTTTCCCCGACAACTACGTCTAGCACTAGGTAAAGCCCCGTTGGTCACTTTTAATACAAACAAAACTTGATCCCCATCGGATTACCAGACACAGTCTTCCCTCCTCTTGGGGTTAAACAATATGGAGACGTGAAAGGCAGCATTCTCAGTGAACCCTTTCTCAGACTGTCACCCTTAGAAATTGTCAAAGAGACTCTACTCCCTAGAGATGATCTTTCTCCGTGAATGGCATCTCTTGATTTTCTTCCAAATTCTCAGAATTTCTTGGCTTGATCTATTCTCGGTGAATGGTATGTCTTGAACTTCTCAGGGTTTGGGGACCCAAAGGCTTCTTAAAAGCATCCCCGCCTCCTCTTGGGTGTTGTACAAGGACCCTTCGGCTTCTTAAAAGCTCTCATGCCTTCTCTTGGGCTTAGTACAAGGACCCGAGACCTCTACAGGTATAGGAACAGAACCTAGTCATCAGTTTGCTAGAGCTATCTTTCTGTGTCAAGTATCAGACCTGTTAATGGGTTGACCTTTATCCCTTAACATACCAGCCTCCTCTTGGGCATTATACAAAGATCATTCACTTACCCGAGAACCGATTTCTCAAAACACCAGTAGACTTGGACAGTCTCAATACCCTTTGGATTTCCCATTTCCTTAAAGAACGGGAAATAACCCTGATCCTCTGATCAATCCCTAAGCACAACATTACCCATATAAGAACTGATTTTCTCTTTTATCCAATATATTAGACTTATCACTAAACTAAAACAGTTACCAACAGAAATAGCCTCCTCTTGGGCTTTGTACAATGATTCTCCCCAGTGGAGCTAACCTTTTCACACTTTCTTGTTGAGTATAAAAGACTCTCTTGTTGAGTCAAACATTTTCAGCCTCCATCTCGGGCTTCGTACGAGATACAAAAACACTCTCTTGTTGAGTATAAAAGACTCTCTTGTTGAGTCAAACATTTTTAGCCTCCATCTCGGGCTTCGTACGAGATACAAAAAAACACTCTCTTGTTGAGTATAAAAGACTCTCTTGTTGAGTCAAACCCTTCGGCCTCCATCTCGGGCTTCGTATGAGATATAATAAACACTCTCTTGTTGAGTATAAAAGACTCTCTTATTGAGTCAAACCTTTCAGCCTCCATCTCAGGCTTCGTACGAGATACAAAAAAAACTCTCTTGTTGAGTATAAAAGACTCTCTTGTTAAGTCAAACACTTTTAGCCTCCATCACGAGCTTCGTACGAGATACAAAATCACTCTCTTGTTGAGTATAAAAGACTCTCTTGTTGAGTCAAACACCTTTATCCTCCGTCTTGGGCTTCGTACAAGACACACATAAAAGCACTCTCTTGTTGAGTCAGTCACTTGTTAGCACTCTCTTGTTGAGTCAAACCTTTTAGCCTCTATCTCGAGCTTCGTACGGGATAGATAAAAAGCACCCTCTTGTTGGGTCACTAGCCTCCTCTTAGGCTTTGTATAAGGAAACCCCAGTTGAGTCAATAAACCTTTTAGCATCAATCTGTGCCTTGCTCACAGTATACAAACATCAACAACTCCTTTTCCCCCATCTAATTGCTGTAAACGGCAAGCCTCTGGATTATTTACATCCACACCACTATCCCTCTTTTCGCATAAGAAATTCATAAGGAAAGATAGCATTGCTCTACACTGAGTTAAAGTCTTCTCCTTCAGGTTAAAAACTCACATAAAGGAAATTATGGCAATGCTGGATTCACATATCCCGGTTAAAGTAATTCTCCTTTATAATCAGTCACCCAACAATTGTGACAAACCGACCAAATATCCCCGTTTAGAGATGACAAATTCTCTCTAAAGTCAAAACCCTTCAGCTTCACATCTTGGGCTTCGAACAAGATACAAATAGACACTTCAGCTTCACATCTTGGGCTTGAACAAGATACACACCACCTTTAGCTTCTTGTCTTGGGCTTTGAACAAGACACCAAAACGACCTTTTTTCCTCCCGTAGAATAGGAGGAACTACGATCGCTCTGATTTCCCTGTTTCGTTAAATGGGAATACGTAGGCATAATATTGAAAAATCTTAGCGAGCACACTAATCAAAAACATCAAATCTAGTACCTATCCAAAATCCCCGTGAGTAGTCCCGTCATTTCATTCTTAACAAAATAAGCAGAGAGAGGCCCACAATCTAAACCGCATCTATGAACCAACAGTCATCTGTTTAAACTCAGTATCCAAGCAGGGTTAATTGGAGACATCTATTTCGCTTCCTTAGTCAGCTTAATAGAATAAAAAATGAATCGACCTGTAGTAACCCAGAGCGACAGTGCTTAAGAAACACGTCCAAAATCGCTCGCTACAGACCGTACCCGCTCTGTCTACAATGTATCCTGACCAAATTAGTTCCCAATAGGAGTACATCATGAATTTGATAACTGCGGCTAAATTCTTCGTCTAACAAATTTACTGCCGTCTTTTCATGTTGTGGCAATGGGTTCGTTTGAACATTCGGATTAGTATCTTTGAAAGATAAGACCCCGTTCCTGACAAGCTTCTATACATCGGACTTGAAATTGAGACAGTTCTCAATGTTGTGCCCCGATCCTCATTGATGGTAAGGGCAAGTTTGATCCTCTTTGAACCAAAAAGGCGGATTTTCGGGTACTATAAGAGGAGACCTGGTTTGGACGTGCCCCTTAGCCAGTAGAAGTGGAAATACTTTTACGTACAACATTGGTATAGGGTCGAACCCCGATGGTCCTGTCATACGATTGTTGCTATTGTACTGTGGACGAGCCTGTTGAAGAGGTTGTTGTGTCCTTTACTGATACTGTTATTGATTTGGTTGGCTCTGAGCAACCTGAGGTTGATAAGTCGGAACTAGCGCAGGGTTGATAGCGGGAGTTACTGCTGCTATTGGTTGATACCTTGGCCTTTGCTTTCAGAGAGATATTACCAATATCTTGCTCTTTTTTCTTTGGGAAAGCACTACCGTATCTTTTGGTACTGCTTGATGGCTCTTCATTTCTAACCAATCGTCCTTCTCGGACTGCTTCCTCAAGGCGCACTCCCATGTTCACTATTTCAGTGAAGTCGTCGGGCGCACTAGCGACCATTCGGTCGTAATAGAACGAGCTTAACGTTTTCAAAAATATCTTTGTCATCTCTTTTTCCTCAAGAGGGGGACAAATATGAGCGGCAATTTCACGCCATCTCTGAGCATACTCTTTGAAAGTTTCTTTGTTCTTCTGCGACATCGCTCTGAGTTGATCTCTGTCTGGTGCCATGTCCAAATTGTATTTATATTGTTAAACGAAGGCAGCACCGAGATCTCTGAAAGTGACGATCTTGGTGAGGTTTAAACCCATGTACCATTTGAGTGCGGCACCGGTTAAACTGTCTTGAAAGTAATGGATCAGTAGCTGCTGATTCTCTGTCTGAGTTGACATATTTCGAGCGTACATCACCAAATGACTTTGAGGGCAAGAGTTGTTGTTGCGGTTAGAATCGGATAACAAGCTATTGATTAACTTGCATCACATTTCTTTGAATTCACCACCGAGCTTTGATTTATCCAAAGGAAAGGGTAAAGATCGAAGAAAACCCTAAGAGGATCTAGGTTCGGGGGTTGGTTATACAAAGGGAAGGTATTAGCACCCTAAGTATCTCTAGTACTCTACAGGAACCTCTTGTTTAGTTTGTGTTATATTTTGTTTGCTTGCTAAAGGAAATCTGTTAAAGTTAGAGGTAAAGACCTAAGGGTTTATACACTAAGTTTGCTCGCCAAGACGTCGCATCTTGTGCCTACGTATCTGACTAAAGAATCAGAGCAACCGTAGTTCACCTAACTAAGGGTGAGAGAGGAACCATTGACTATGGTCAAAGTTCCAAGGTGAACGAGTATGAGATCATGTAGAGTTTAAGAAACTCTCTAAGTCTAAGTTGTGAGATTAAATGGCTATGAGGGCAAAAGGAAAGTATCCTATGACTATGAGGTCAAAGAGAAGGTGGCCATGACTATGAGGTCAAGGCTGATATCCTATGACTATGAGGTCAAGGAGGGAGGTGGCTATGACTATGAGGTCAAAGCTGGTAATGATCTGTCTATGACTTTGAGGTCAACAGAAAGACTTTCCTTTGGAAGGGTATTGAAAAAGTGTCAAATGAAAGAGGCAACCACAATCATAACAGAACCGGGAGTCATCCAAAAGACTTCATCATCAAATATTTACAAGTCTCACCAAAGATAAAAATGAAAAGTTAGTGGTCTAAGAAATGGAATTTACAATGGTCTAGTCTTAATTATAATGCCCTTGCTGCAAACTGTCATGGCAAGGAAGATTTGGGAGTTTTGGTCGATTTGCTCAAATTTTGCAAAGGGCAAGCAAATCTATCCATCTGAACACCTCAAGGGGGGACCAAGGAGGGACAAACACTGGTCCATCAGCCTCCCAAGTCTTTGGAACAAAAAGTAGCATGCCAAACCTAGAAATGCCTAAAAGAGGGACAAGACTCCAATTTTGGATAAGAGCATTTAATGGATGCACCAAGGTGGCATGGACTGAGCCATTTCCAACTGAATTCAGTCAAGACTTATCCAAGACCAAGGGAACCAGCAGCCTGTGCCCTAACCTCTTCTAGTCAATGGCTAGAGGAGACTTGGATTCTCATTGATCAACATTGGCCAAACCTCTACAGCAGTTGCCATTCACTATTGCTTGCAAAAAAAACTTGCTCTACTATAAATAGGGCTCATTTGTGATCAGTTTGAGTACACCAAAGCCATCAAACAGATGCTTTCCTTAAAATCACCTACTCACTTCCAAATTTACCTTCCAAAGCAAGTCACTATCGGGTTTTGAGTTTGAGAGAAATTCCAATAGCACCAATCAAACACACACCTCATAAAAATCATATAGAAGGTATCCAAACACTTAAACAACATCTGGAACACTAATTTCTCAGAATCACCAGCCAACTGCTCAAGGTTTTAACCAAATTGCAGTTGGGATACCATCTTCAGTTCCAGCTTGTCTCAAACCATTCCAAGCACTCAGGCACATCACTTGGCACCTAGGGAAGCTATCCACATCATTGGAACCTAGCTGTAACACCTCTAACACAAAACACGATCACCAGCTGCAAGTGGTAAGCATGAGCCCTTCTAACTCTATGATCCATGAATTTTTTGCTGCACAATAATTTGGCCATATGTTCATAATCATGCATAGAGTGTTTTCCCTCAATCAATTACTTTGTATGAATCGTGTATGAAATTGCTGAGCCTTCATGCAAATTTTAGGGTTCTTGAGGTTTCTCTTTGATTTCTTATTCCTTGCTTAAAATAAATGAAATTAAAGACCATAAACATGATCGTGAGGTGAAAACGAGTATATTGATATGTAGATTGCATGATATCATCAAGTATTCAGTGAGATTGGATAGAAAACGCAAATCTGCAGAAACAGAGGGTGGCGCGTGTTCTTGCCATGTTCTTGGTGCCATTTTCAAATATTTGAATATTTGAATTTTTGTGTTTTTATTTAATTGATTCAAAAATTAATTTCTCTCTGAGTTTTAATGATTTTGAGTTGATTCTTTTTTTAATAATTCACAAAAATGTTAAAATATTTTATTTTACCAAAAAATCCCAAAATATTATTTATTTCATATATTTGATATTTTTGCAAATAATTAATGTTTTATTTTTTTTTAACATTTGAAATATTTTTTCTCCCTTGATTTTCCAAACTTAATTGGTTTCCAATTATTTTGGGGGTATAAACATGATTTTTCAAACATTAATCCAATACCACAATTTGTTTTTCACACATGTTTAACAATTTTGATCATTTTAATTGAATTTTTATTCATTTAAAATATATTTTGAAAACAAATTAGGGTTTTGATTAATTCAACCCTCATCAAACTTTTTCAAACACTTTGGGCCTCTAATAGAGTGTAAGACCCAACCCCTCTTTGAGACCAAAATGATTTTGGGCCTCAGTCATTGTATAAGACCCACGGTGTTTTCAAAGATCTTGGTGCAATGGCCTTTTCAAAAATAAACCATGGGCCTCTCCTTGAGCTGTAAGCCCCATCATTTATGCTAAAAACCCTTATGGGCCTCTAATAGAGTGTAAGACCCAATCCCCTTTTTACCAAAACCTTTTTGGGCCTCAAATGTTGTAAAAGTCCCTCTGCGTTAAAAGAAACTCTCGGCGCGATCGTCATTTCAAAACAAAACCCTGGGCCTCTCCTTGAGCTGTAAGCCCCAACTATCTTTTCAAATCAATTTCTCTTTAAATTTTGAATATAATATTGTTATCAAAACTTTCTTTGTTAAACAACTAACAAAACAACATGGAAGCTCTACAACCGAGTAAGTGTTTACCTACTTTCTTTATCCGCTTTTATATATGTATAACTATATTGTGGGGTTGCTCACTGTAAGTCTTCTTTCACAAAATTTTATATACTTGTCAAATATCAATTGTGTAATACTAGTATAGTTATTTAGAGTTTTCCCCGACAACTACGTCTAGCACTAGGTAAAGCCCCGTTGGTCACTCTTAAATACAAACAAAACTAGATCCCCATAGGATTACCAGACACAGTCTTCCCTCCTCTTGGGGTTAAACAATATGGAGACGTGAAAGGCAGCATTCTCGGTGAACCCTTTCTCAGACTGTCACTCTTAGAAATCATCAAAGAAACTCTACTCCCCAGAGATGATCTTTTCTCCGTGAATGGCATCTCTTGAGTTTCTTCCAAATTCTCAGACTGTCACCCTTAGACATTGTCAAAGAAACTTTAACTCCCCAGAGATGATCTTTTCTCTGTAAATGGCATCTCTTGAGTTTCTTCCAAATTCTCATATTTTCCTATGGCTTGATCTATTCTCGGTGAATGGCATGTCTTAAACTTCTCGGGGTTTGGGGACCCACAGGCTTCCTAATAGCATTCCCGCCTCCTCTTGGGTTTTGTACAAGGACCCTCCGGCTTCCTAGAAGTTCTCATGCCTTCTCTTGGGTTTAGTACAAGGACCCAGAGACCTCTACAGGTATAGGAACAGAACCTAGTCATCAATTTGCTAGAGCTGTCCTTCTGAGTCAAGTTTCAGACCAGTTAATGGGTTGACCTTCATCCCTTAACATACCAGCCTCCTCTTGGGCCTCATACAAAGATCATTCACTTACCCGAGAATTGATTTCTTAAAACACCAGTAGACTTGGACAGTCTCAATACCCTTTGGATTTCCCATTTCCTTAAAGAACAGGAAATAACCCTAATCTTCTGGTCAGTACCGAAGTACAACTTTACCTTTAATCAGTCCCTTTATAAGAACTAATTTTCTCTTTTATCCAATATACTAGACCTGTGACTAAACTGAAACAGACACCAACAAAGTTAGCCTCCTCTTGGGCTTTGTACAATGATCCTCCCCACACTCTCTTGTTGAGTATAAAATACTCTCTTGTTGAGTCAAACTTTTAGCCTCCATCTCGGGCTTCGTACGAGATACAAAACACTCTCTTGTTGAGTATAAAAGACTCTCTTGTTGAGTCAAAATTTTAGCCTCCATCTCTGGCTTCGTACGAGATACAAATCACTCTCTTGTTGAGTATAAAAGACTCTCTTGTTGAGTCAAACCTTTAGCCTCCGTCTTGGGCTTCGTACAAGACACATAAAAACACCCTCTTGTTGAGTCACTAGCCTTCTCTTAGGCTTTGTATAAGGAAAACCCCGGTTGAGTCAATCAACCTTTTAACATCAAAGTTGTGCCTTGTTCATAGCATACAAACATCAACAACTCCTCTTTAGAGATGCCAAATTCTCTCTAAAGTCAAAACCCTTCAGCCTCACATCTTGGGCTTCGAACAAGATACAAATAGACCATTTAGCTTCATGTCTTGGGCTTTGAACAAGACACCAAAACAACTTTTTCCTCTCATAGAATAGGACGAACTACAATCACTCTGATTTCCCTGTTTCGTCATGCGGGAATACGTAAGCATAGGATTGAAAAATCTTAGCAAGCATACTAATCAAAAACCAAAAGTCTAGTATCTCCACAAAATCAATCGAAAGGCAGTAAATCTAAACACATCCTACAAAAAACCTCACAAATAGTCCAGACACTCTATTCTTAACAAAATAACCGAAGAGAGACCCACATCTTAATAGCGTCTGTAATCCAACAGTCATTTATTCAAACTCAGTATGCAAGCGGGGTTAATTAGAGACATTTATTTCCCTTCTTTAATCAGCTTAATAGGATAAAAAATGAATCAAACTGTAGTACCCAAGTGATAGTGATTCGAAACCACAAAAATTGCGCTACAAATTCTTCTCTTGATTTCTTGCCCTTCGTCGTGCGTGCTGACACGGATGACGACGAAATGACTGTTGATACTGATGAGGTCTTCGATTTGGAGAAGAATATTATCCTTGAGGAGAGAATGGTGTGTGTCGTGGAGACCCAAAATATTGCCGACTCTGATCACTTGAGTTGCATGAGCGCTGAGGCTGAAGTGTTGGAGACTCCCAAGTGGAATTACTTTCTTTCTCTCATTCTTCCTGAGAACTGACAATTGGTTCACTCTCACCAGCTAGGATGTTTCTGGTGCCCTAGATTTTTCCATTCTTGAGACCGCTTTCAATGCGCTCTCTAGCTTTTACCAAGTTAGAGAAGTTTGATGTTACAATGCTAAACAACTTTTCTCGGTACGGGACTTGCAAAGTATCCACAAACCAGTCAACCAATTCCTTATCCAAAAGTGGTGGTTGGACGCGAGCTGCTATTTCTCTCCACCTCTGAGCATACTTTCTGAAAGATTCATTGTCTTCTTAAGATAAGTCTAGCAAATGCAAACGACTGGGAGTCAAGTCAAAATTGTAGTTGTATTGCTTCACAAAGGCATGGGCTAAGTCTGACCATGATTGGATGTGATTGTTTTCTAGCTGCATGTACCAAATCAGTGATGCCCCACTCAGACTATCTTGGAAACAATGGATCATGAGTTTTTCATTACGGACATGTGAAGTCATTTTTCTACAAAACATCACCAAATGTTGTTTCGGACAACTATCCCCTTTGTACTTCTCAAACTTTGGCGCTTGAACTTAGGTGGTATCACAAGGTCGGGTACCAAACACATGTTCAAAGCATTCAGATCAGCAATGGCACGACTCTTAATGGCATCAAGCTTTTCTTCCAAGGCACGACATTTTTCCATAATCTCAATGTCTCGTGGGTCCTGGGTTTTCCTCACAGGGACTACCTCTTGGGAATCTAGCTCAAAGAATGCGAACATACGATATTCCACAGCATCAACAGAAGAGGAATGTCCATCTCGAACAATGGAATGTCCTTGTATAACCTATTTCTTAACAGGAATCTGCACAGGTTGAGCTTGGGCAACATCGTTCACAGAAGTCCTTTGAATGTTGTTATCTTTCTTTGCCAAGGCTATCATAGCTTCCACCAACTGATTTTTCAACAAGTCAAAATCTGCTCTGGTCACAAACTGGCTTTGCTCTTCCGAGTCCATGATCCATCACAAGCTACTTAAGTCCAATGCTGGCTTTGGGAAGTCAACTGGGTTACAGACCGAGGACAGATGAGACTCGAGGCTGAGAAATGCAAATGCAATGCAAATGCGCATGCAATTCTAATGTAAGCCAAATGGTTTCAAGGAGCTCAAAAGCAAGTTGCAAACATTTTTTTTTGGAAAATTGAAAAGTTTTATTTTAACACCCATGATCTTTGCAAAGGAAAGAATGCCTGAGTTCCTTGAAACCAAAGGGCTTATCATGAGGGCCTAGGCTTGAATAGAATGAGGACCTAGGCTTGAATATACAGATAATCACATATATACAAATGCACATATACAAATAATCACATATTTACAAGCAAATAGAATGAGGGCCTAGGCTTGAATATCACGAGCATGGAGCCATACTCTACCCATCCCAACTGGTATATATTATGGTGTTTGTTATCTGTAGAACAGGGTTCTAAAAGTTCCCAAAGTCTACGTAAACCCTTCGGATATTATCGGCCCATGTGACTACTCACGCGGGTTAATAATATTCTTAAGATAAACTCGTCTGAGTGTAGTATCGCGTAACAACTATTTGGGACTTACTTCCTCATAGCCACCGCACTAAATCCTAAGAGGCCAAGTGGGGTGAAGGTAAATACGGTCCTCAGAATCCCTGGCTCCCAATTTGGAAGAGTAATATCAATGTGCCTGCTCACATCAGACATCAACAATCCCAAAGGGCCTCATCTGAGTATGGTCATTGTAACACCCCATTTCTACCCGGTAATTATATTAAAATCAGAGTTATAAAACTTTCAACATAAAACGGGATATCACATTTTCAACTTTAAAATCAATCACATAATAGTTAATCATGAAAGATACATAACGATTCAAGGGAACATAAACCAACAAATAATCTTCAACTTATAACCAACTTTGTCAAATGCAATGCAGCGGATTCATAAACAAATTAGTAGCATCTTTATCCAACATAAAACAACTTCAAATTAAACAACAAAGTAATTTTCGGCAATTTCACTAAAAATTCAGCATGTAGACAAATAAACAAAAGACATGCGTCATCCCCCCGAGTGCTACGTATCAGAGCGACAACCACCGACTCGAACTAAGGTAACCGGCTACTCCTCTTGATTACCTGCACGTTGCCAACATAGGGACAACATTAAAACAGAAGGGGTGAGATATCGAATATTATAAACGAAGTATGATAAATAATACATAGATAGGAATCATACAAATATCACCACTTCACATCAACAGCCAACAAAATGAACAACAACTAAAAAAAAATGCAACTTTAATGCGACTCGACAATGTTATGCATGTGGTACCATCGGAGTAAAACTCCCAACTTAAAATTGCCAGTTTATCGAGGCATCAAGGCATAAGCCTTCAACTTTCAACTTTCAACTTATGCCAATCCAGGCCAACGTGGTGTGAGCAATGGCTCCGACATAAAATGCAATGTATGCGTTATGACATGCACAACTTAACAACGTAAACAACACAACAACGCCAACAACGTAAGCAAGTTATACAACATGAGCAACTTAGTCAACTTTGGCTATTACGCCTTCAACTTAAAATCCGTTCGTATATCGGAACAAAACAACACAATCAGCTGTACCTACAAATCAACTTTTCTGACAGAATTTCAACAAAACAATTCAACAAAACTCACCTACTAATTCACCCGACTTACCCCGACAATTTTCATTAAATTCCGGGCAACTAAATTTTCCGCCTAAACCGACTAAAACTGTACTATTTTTAACCTCTGTTATTAATACCAGTTTATTGGAAAATTCTGTGATTTTTCTGGTTCTGATTCAATACCCTGCTATAGTTTAAAATCATCTGTCATGAAAAATTTGCATCATTCTGTTTCTGCTACTTATTCCATTTTCTGTCAAAATTACTACTGCTACTTATTTAGATTTCTATCCAAACTTGTTAAATAATTCATGAAGCTAGCATCTTGATTATTTCCTACTAACATCACCTATTAATATCATCAGATTATTTCTGTCGTGCTCTTTAATTATTTATTAACATCATGATTTCATAGTATAAGGCTAGTGATTAATCCATTAATCCTAACACATAAATTAATAATAGGTGGTGGAATGATATATAAATTTGCTTCAATAATCTCCTGTTGTAATTCTATTTCTACCTAACACTAAAAACAAACCCAATCCCCTAAGCACCAGGTGGCTGGCGCCACCTTAGCACCCCTGTGGCTTGCGCCACATTCCTCTTCATTGTTGGGGTGGCTTGCGCCACATTTTCATCATGGTTGGTGGTGGCTTGCGCCACATTGTCTTGTGGCCCCCACCACATGTTTCCTTTCTTGTTTTGGGTGGCGCCTATGTGAATAATGGGTGGCGCACATCTGTACAGTGATATTTAGCCCCAACCAAAATTTCTCAGAAAATTAACAAGTTCACTGCAACATTCATAAAATCATCCAGCAACAATTTTCACATCAAATCGACAACTTAACATTTTCACATAATCAATCAATTTCACTGCAAGGTTCACAAAATCAATCATCACACACCAGAGTCACAATTTAACAACATCAACATTAATTTCCTCACAGACAACAACACCTATCGAAAATCAATGGAAGAAAACTCATATAATCCCCAACCATTATATCATTCATCATAACCTGGTTATAATAGTCGAACCCACCCTTACCTTGGATTGAAGGCAGCTCGACAATCGGTAGGTTTCCTGGAATTTGGCACTGACAGCGGTTTCTCTCGCAACTTCTCCTCTCACGTTCTTCCTCTTCTTCTCTAACTGATACCCCAAAACCTCACTAATCTTTTCTATTTCTTTTATTTTATTAAAATAATATTATTCTAATATAATATCTAATGGGCCTAAACACACACCCCTTAATTTACTAATTCCAACATGAAACCAAGCCCACGAAACCAACACACTCCAACCACGATAAAATTACTACTAATATTATTCCGCGACTATAATATTATTTCTAATATTATTTCTACGACTTACCAACTTAACATACCGACTTAACGACTTAATTCACCGCAACACTAAAATCAACCGAATAATTCATAAACAATTAATTAAATATTCAATTAAATAAAAATAATTAAATATTTGGGCGTTACAACTCTCCCCCACTTTGAATATTTTCGTCCTCGAAAATTTACCTGATTCAAACAGCTCCGGATAGGAGTCTCGCATCTTGCTCTCCAATTCCCACGTCATGCTTTCTCCAGTAGCTCCCAACCAGACAACTTTCACTAACGTGATTTCTTTCCCTCGTAAAGTCTTCATTTCACGATCCGCGATTCGCACAGGCTTCGTCTCCACCGTGAGATTATCTCGTACTTGCACATCATCCATACTAACCACATGAGACGGATCTGAAATGTACTTCCGAAGTTGCGACACATGAAACACATCATGCAGATTCGAAAGATTTTGCGGTAACGCCATTCGGTAAGAAACTTTCCCAACTCTATCCAAAATCTGATACGGACCAATAAAACGAGGAGTGAGCTTCTTAGACTTCAAAGCTCTCCCAACACCAGTCACTGGCGTGACTCTCAAAAACACATGATCACCCGCTTGGAATTCCAAATCCTTCTTCCGCTTGTCATGGTAACTTTTCCGTCTACTTTGAGAAGCTTTCATTTTCTCTCGAATCAACTTCACTTTCTCGGTAGTTTCTCGAACTAATTCCGGTCCAAGTACTACACTTTCACCAGATTCATGCCAACACAGCGGAGTTCTACACCTCCGACCATACAGCGCTTCAAAAGGTTCCATTCTGATACTAGAATGGTGACTATTATTATAAGTGAACTCGATCAATGGAAGGTAAGTATCCCATGAACCTCCCTGCTCAAGAACACAAGCTCTCAACAAATCCTCCAACTATTGAATAGTCCTCTCAGTTTGACCATCCGTCTAAGGATGATACGCTGAACTCAACCTCAACTTAGAACCCAACGCTTCCTGTAGACTCTTCCAAAATTCCGATGTAAACCTCGGATCTCTATTCGACATGATACACAAAGGAACACCATGCAACTTCACAATCACTCGGATATAAATCTCTGCCAACTTTGCAATCGGATATGTGATGTTAATAGGTATAAAATGAGCCGACTTCGTAAGCCTATCAACAATCACCCAAATTGAATCATGTCCTCTTGAAGTAATAGGAAACCATATCACAAAGTCCATAGAAATGCTAACCCATTTCCATTCTGGAATCTCTAATGGTTGCATCAACCCAGCAGGTTTGTGATGCTCAACTTTCAACTTCTGACAAGTCAAACATGCATACACAAATTATGCCACATCTTCCTTCATTTCGGACCACCAAAATATCTTCTTCAAGTCTTGATACATTTTAGTAGCTCCCAGATGAATACTCAGAATACTTCTATGACCCTCTTCAAGAATCTTCTTTTTCATATCTGCATCATCTGGTATACAAATTCGATCATGCAGTCTCAACACACCTCGTGCATCAATCTTAAAGTCACTCTTATCCAATTGACCACAATCATTCATGATGTCCACTAGTTTCACATCCAACTTCTGAGCCTCTCGAATAGTGTCTAGAAAATCATTGTTAATCTTCAACATACCTAGCATAACACTCTGCGGTGTCACTTCGCAAACCAAACTCATATCTCGAAACTGCTCAATTAATTCCAATTCCTTAATCATCATTGCTGACATATGCAAGGTCTTTCGGGTTAAAGCATCAGCCACAACATTAGCCTTGCCCGGATGATAATTCAAATCGAAATCATAATCTTTCAGCAATTCTAACCACCTTCGCTGTCTCATATTCAACTCCTTCTGATCAAACAAATACTTTAAGCTCTTATGATCACTATAAACTTCAAATATGGAACCATAGAGATAATGCCTCCAAATCTTCAGCACAAAAACCACTGCAGCAAGTTCCAAATCATGCGTAGGATAATTCCTTTCATGAGTTCTCAACTGTCGAGACGCATAAGCAATTACTTTATTATTCTGCATAAGCACACCTTCTAAACCCATCAACGAAGCATCACAATAAACCACAAACGGTTCTCCTGGATTCGGTAATGTCAAAACTGGAGCCGACGTTAACCTTTTCTTCAATTCTGTAAAACTCTCTTCGCACTGAACATCCCACACAAAAGCTTTACTTTTACAAGTTAATCTAGTTAACGGAAGTGCCAACTTAGAAAACCCTTCAACAAACCTTCTATAATAACCAGCTAGTCCCAAAAAACTTCTAATCTCAGTAGCCGACCTTCGAGTTTCCCATTGCAACACAGCATCTACTTTAGAAGGATCCACGACAATACCACTACCTGAAATCACATGACCAAGAAAGCTGACTTCTTTCAACCAGAACTCGCACTTGGACAGCTTCGCATATAACTTCTTGTCTTTTAAAACTTCCAACACTGTTCTCAAATGTTCCTTATGCTCTTCTTCTGACTTAGAGTAAATCAGAATATCATCAATGAATACAACCACAAAACGATCCAGATAAGTATGAAAAATGCAGTTCATGTATTCCATGAATACTCCCGGCGCATTAGTAACACCGAAAGGCATCACTGAATACTCATAATGTCCATACCATGTTCTGAATGTCGTCTTCTGAATATCCTCATCTTTCACTTTAATCTGGTGATAACCCGATCTCAGATCAATCTTGCTAAACACACGAGCACCCACCAACTGATCCATCAAATCATCTATTCTCAGAAGTGGATACTTGTTCTTGATTGTTACTTTATTCAGCTGTCTATAATCAACCCAAAGTCTCATACTTCCATCTTTCTTCTTTACTAACAACACTGGAGCTCCCCACGGCGATACACTTGGTCTTATAAACTTCTTCTCAAGTAACTCTTCCAACTGCTTCTTTAATTCAGACAACTCGGATGCCGACATTCTGTATGGTGCCATCGAAACAGGTCTAGTACCAGGTACAAGATCAATTGCAAATTCAACCTCTCTCTCTGGCGGTACATCAGGAATTTCATCAGGGAAAACTTCAGGAAATTCATTCACCACTTGCAATTCTTCAATCTTAGCTTTGCTCTCAATAGACAACGTTGCCATCAACGAAAACATCTGAGCTTCTTCTTTCATCAATTGTTGTAACTCTCTGAAAGACAACAACCCAACTCCTTCCTCTTCAGGAGTAGAAAACCTCACCAACTTACGATAACAATTTATATGAACATAGTTATACTCTAACCAGTTCATACCTGGGATTACATCCATTTCGGTCAGCGGCAAACAAACCAAATCAACATAAAAGTATTTATCGAAGATCGATAAAGGACACCTTAAACACACAAGAGAAGTAGTCACCGATCCGTTAGCTGGAACCTCGAAGATTAATTCTTCATTCATAGTAGAAAATTTAAGACCCAATCTTTGAACACAATCAGCAGAAACAAAACAATGAGTAGCACCAGTGTCAATAATAGTAATTAAAGGAGTACTATTAATGAAACATGTACCTCTGATAAGTCTGTCCTCGTTAGCTGTCTGAGTTCCTGCTAACGCGAACACTTTTCCGGTCTGAGCTTTCTTTGGCTTCTGACACTGATTACCAATATGCCCTTCTTCACCACAATTAAAACAGATCATCTCCTTGTGCTTGCAATCAGATATTGCATGTGCAATCTTACCACATCGGAAACACCTCTTCACTTCAGCAGTACACACAGTACTCTTATGACCAGGTTTTCCACACTTGAAACAAGTTATTCCAGCATAAGCATCTCCCCTACTAGTCTTATTGCCCTCAGTCGCTCTCTGTTTTCCCTTTCCATCTGGAGCATCATAAGGCTTGCCATGGTTCTGTTGTTGCTTGCATCTTCTATCACTAACAATCTTGTAGTGAGCATTGTTGTCCTCTTCATATATTCTGCAACTGTCAACCAAATCAGAGAAGACACGAATCTTCTGATACCCAACAGCTTTCTTGATTTCAGAGCACAACCCGCTCTCAAACTTGATGCATTTAGAGAAATCAGCATCATCCCCGGTATAGTACGGATAAAACCTAGGCAACTCAACAAACTTCGCAGCATAATCGGTAACCGACATAGTTCCTTGCTTCAGCTCAAGAAACTCAATCTGCTTTTTACCACGAACATCCTCTGGATAATACTTCCTCAGAAATTCCCTTCGGAACACCTCCCAAGTGATAACCTCACCTGTAGTCTCCAACCTCTGACGAGTCTCTAGCCACCAGTCATCAGCTTCGACTGCTAGCATATGAGTCCCATAACGAACCTTCTGCGCTGGAGTGCAGTCCATCACACGGAAGATCCTCTCAATCTCTTTCAACCAATCCAACGCTCCATCAGGATCATACTTTCCCTTAAAGGTAGGCGGATTCTCCCTCTAAAAGGTCGCTAGAATACGAGATCCATCATTCTCGCCAGCGTTCGGTAAATTCTGCACAGCCTGAGCCATTGCTTGCATTGCAGCAGCCATTGCAGCATCGTTCCTTCCAGCCATCTCAACTTATCACTACAACACAAACAAAAGTTAGAACCAAATAACAATACTCGATTGTTAAACAACTACGACTTGACACTTGGCCGGACGGACTGACCTGCTCTGATACCACTATGTAACACCCCATTTCTACCCGGTAATTATATTAAAATCAGAGTTATAAAACTTTCAACATAAAACGGGATATCACATTTTCAACTTTAAAATCAATCACATAATAGTTAATCATGAAAGATACATAACGATTCAAGGGAACATAAACCAACAAATAGTCTTCAACTTATAACCAACTTTGTCAAATGCAACGCAGCGGATTCATAAACAAATTAGTAGCATCTTTATCCAACATAAAACAACCTCAAATTAAACAACAAAGTAATTTTCGGAAATTTCACTAAAAATTCAGCATGTAGACAAATATACAAAAGACATGCGTCATCCCCCCGAGTGCTACGTATCAGAGGGACAACCACCGACTCGAACTAAGGTAACCGGCTACTCCTCTTGATTACCTGCACGTTGCCAACATAGGGACAACATTCAAACAGAAGGGGTGAGATATCGAATATTATAAACGAAGTATGATAAATAATACATAGATAGGAATCATACAAATATCACCACTTCACATCAATAGCCAACAAAATCAACAACAACTAAAAAAAATGAAACTTTAATGCGACTCGACAATGTTATACATGTGGTACCATCGGAGTAAAACTCCCAACTTAAAATTGCCAGTTTATCGAGGCATCAAGGCATAAGCCTTCAACTTTCAACTTTCAACTTATGCCAATCCAGGCCAACGTGGTGTGAGCAACGACTCCGACATAAAATGCAATGTATGCGTTATGACATGCACAACTCAACAACGTAAACAACACAACAACACCAACAACGTAAGCAACTTATACGACATGAGCAACTTAGTCAACTTTGGCTATTACGCCTTCAACTTAAATTCGTCCGTATATCGGAATGAAACAACACAATCAGCTGTACCTGCAAATCAACTTTTCCGAAATAATTTTAACAAAACAATTCAACAAAACTCACCTACTAATTCACCCGACTTACCCCGACAATTTTCATTAAATTCCGGGCAACTAAATTTTCCGCCTAAACCGGCTAAACCGACTAAAACTGTACTGTTTTAAACCTCTGTTATTAATACCAGTTTATTGGAAAATTCTGTGATTTTTCTGGTTTTGGTATAATACCCTGCTATAGTTTAAAATCATCTGTCAAGAAAAATTTGCATCATTCTGTTTCTGCTACTTATTCCATTTTTTGTCAAAATTACTACTGCTACTTATTTAGATTTATGTCCAAACTTGTTAAATAATTCATGAAGCAAGCATCTTGATTATTTCCTACTAACATCACCTATTAATATCATCAGATTATTTCTGTCGTGCTCTTTAATTATTTATTAACATCATGATTTCATAGTATAAGGCCAGTGATTAATCCTTTAATCCTAACACATAAATTAATAATAGGTGGTGGAATGATATATAAATTTGCTTCAATAATCTCCTGTTGTAATTCTATTTCTACCTAACACTAAAAACAAACCCAATCCCCTAAGCACCAGGTGGCTGGCGCCACCTTAGCACCCCTGTGGCTTGCGCCACATTCCTCTTCATTGTTGGGGTGGCTTGCGCCACATTTTCATCATGGTTGGTGGTGGCTTGCGCCACATTGTCTTGTGGCCCCCACCACAAGTTTCCTTTCTTGTTTTGGGTGGCCTGCGCCACCCCTATGTGAATAATGGGTGGCCTGCGCCACCCGTGCATCTGTACAGTGATATTTAGCCCCAACCAAAATTTCTCAGAAAATTAACAAGTTCACTGCAACATTCATAAAATCATCCAGCAACAATTTTCACAACAAATCGACAACTTAACATTTTCACAGAATCAATCAATTTCACTGCAAGGTTCACAAAATCAATCATCACACAACATTGTCACAATTTAACAACATCAACATTAATTTCCTCACAGACAACAACACCTATAGAAAATCAATGGAAGAAAACTCATATAATCCCCAACCATTATATCATTCATCATAACCTGGTTATAATAGTCGAACCCACCCTTACCTTGGATTGAAGGCAGCTCGACAATCGGTAGGTTTCCGGGAATTTGGCACTGACAGCGGTTTCTCTCGCAACTTCTCCTCTCACGTTCTTCCTCTTCTTCTCTAACTGATACCCCAAAACCTCACTAATCTTTTCTATTTCTTTTATTTTATTAAAATAATATTATTCTAATATAATATCTAATGGGCCTAAACATACACCCCTTAATTTACTAATTCCGACACGAAACCACGCCCACGAAACCAACACACTCCAACCACGATAATATTACTACTAATATTATTCCTTGACTATAATATTATTTCTAATATTATTTCTACGACTTACCAACTTATCATACCGACTTAACGACTTAATTCACCGCAACACCAAAATCAACCGAGTAATTCACAAATAATTAATTAAATATTCAATTAAATAAATAATTAAATATTTGGGCGTTACAATCATCATATGCCATAAATTGTTAGGACTACTCCCAACAACCGACTATTGATTACACCACGATCCTATCATATGTGCTCTCAAGTCTGGGTTAGGACTTATCTTACTACTCAATAGTACCATGCCAACAAAAGATCTCAAGCAAAACAGGTATACAAGCATATATACATATATGTACAATCAAGCAAGCAAAACATATAACAAATACAAGCATAAACAAGGTGGGTTTAACCCTCAAATTGTCTCTCCCCAGTGAAGTCGCCATTTCTGTTGCGGTGAGAATCGGATGACAAGCTATTGATTAACTTGCATCACATTTCTTTGAACTCACCACTGAGCTTTGATTTATCCAAAGGAAAGGGTAAAGATCGAAGAAAACCCTAAGATGATCTAGGTTCGGGGGTTGGTTATACAAAGGGAAGGTATTGGCACCCTAAGTATCTGTAGTACTCTACAGGAACCTCTTGTTTAGTTTGTGTTATATTTTGTTTGCTTGCTAAAGGAAATCTGTTAAAGTTAGAGGTAAAGACCTAAGGGTATATACACTAATTTGCTCGCCAAGATGTCGCATCTTGTGCTTACGTATCTGACTAAAGAATCAAAGCAACCGTAGTTCACCTAACTAAGGGTGAGAGAGGAAGCATTGACTATGGTCAAAATTCCAAGGGGAATGAGTATGAGCTCATGTAGAGTTTAAGAAACTCTCTAAGTCTAAGTTGTGAGATTGAATGGCTATGAGGCCAAAAGGAAAGTATCCTATGACTATGAGGTCAAAGAGAAGGTGGCCATGACTATGAGGTCAAGGCTGATATACTATGACTATGAGGTCAAGGAAGGAGGTGGCTATGACTATGAGGTCAAAGCTGGTAATGATCTGTCTATGACTTTGAGGTCAATAGAAAGACTTTACTTTGGAAGGGTATTGAAAAAGTGTCAAATGAAAGAGGCAACCACAATCATAACAGAACCAGGAGTCATCCACAAGACTTCATCATGAAATATTTACAAGTCTCGCCAAAGAGAAAAATGAAAAGTTAGTGGTCAAAGAAATAGAATTTACAATGGTCTAGTCTTAATCATAATGTATCAATAAAATTGACAACCACGATTCTTGACTTTCATCGACTAAAAAATAAATGAAAATGAAATAAAAAACAGAAAGTGGTCTCATGTTGCTTTAATGAGATCAACCAAACCATGAAGTTTACTATATCATCGACCAAGGTAAAGAAAATGGAATCGAAATGAAAATAAAGTTGGTCTCGTCTTAATCAAGAATTAATCGAGAAATCGATAATCTTTTAATTAGACTTTCATTGACCAACAAAAATAAAAATAAAAATGGCCTCATATAAATCAAGATATTTAGTGATTTGAAAAAAACCACCAAGTCATGATTTTTATGATATCATTGGCCCGAAAAATGAAAAAAAAAAAGAAAAGAAAATCGGAATGGAAATGAAAAAGAAATCAATGAAATCCTTAAGTCAAAAACCAACCACTTCATTACAAAATGAAGATATTATGAAAATAAGATACCATAAACTCCTAAAAGAATCAAGTTCTTAAATTGCTTTCTTAAATAAATAAAAAATTAACAATTGGAAGATGTGAGGTGGCAATGAAGATATTATGAAAATAAGATACCATAAACTCCTAAAAGAATCAAGTTCTTAAATTGCTTTCTTAAATTGGTTTCTTCAAGTTCATATGAGCCTTAAAGCCCAATAGTCAAACAACAACAACATGGTGGCAATGAAAAGTAAAGATGTGAGGTTCATATGGGTTTTGAAACCCCATCATCTCATGGTCTATGAACCAAAACGATTTGTATCCACAAGAATCAACTTGTTATGAAAACAAATTCACCATCCACTTTTCTCACAAGCAGGGCACGGTTAAAGAGAACAAGCAAAGTGTCTACAACAAATAACATAAGCCTTAAGAGAGGCGCAAAACATGTTAACACAAGAGGTCCCAACACACACGACATCAATACAAAACCACCACTTTCAGAAAGAAAAGAATCGTGTTACGGTGTGAACGTCAAAAAAAATTGCCATCAAATTCTCTTAAAAGAAAGGTGAATCAAAACAAAGCTGACAGCATAAAGGCAACGAATCATATCCAACCTTCGAATTGCGCCCGTTTTTTTGTTTTAATCAGGTTCTATTTCGATTTCTCGCATTCATTCTCCTTCGATTCAGATTTGCTCATGAACAGCTCGATTTCTCTTTATCTTCATTCTCTCTGCTCGTTCTGATTTGGTTTAATACGAATATGGGTTTTGATTATGAGTGGTTTAGGTTTTGGAAATGTTTGAAGAAGATTAGGATTTCTGAAGGAAAATGTTGTTGGAGTGATTATGGCAGAAGGTTTGTTGAGTCAAAAGGGTGGATTAACAGAGTTTTCTTTTTCGGAGAGGTTGAAGGAAGAGGGGTTTATGAAGAAGGGATTGTGTTGGTGATTGGGCTGAAAGAGTGAGAAGGCTGATGGTCTATTTTGTGATGTTAAGGAGAGTGTATCAGAGTTTGAGGTTTTGGGAACAGTTCGATTGAAGAAAGGAGAAGGGAGTTTTTGCTGTTGATGAAAGGTGAGGTTTTTTTGTTATTTGTTTTTGCAGGGTTTGAAGTTGGTTGTTGTCATTTTTAGTTGGAGGGATTGGTTCTAATGTTTCAGAAGGAGGATGGAACAATGAAGCTTTATTGTGGGAAGGAGAAAGAAAAACAGGTCCCTTTAAAAAACAATGCAAGGCATGCGTATTTCAATCCCCCACTGATTTCTCTTTCTCTCCCTTTTTAATCTAAACACAAAACTTGTTGAAGAAGCTTATGGGATGATGTGATATGTTATTTTTAGTACAGGTCTTGAGTGTTTTTGAGCAGGGTTGGCAGAAAGCTTTTGGCTAGAACGGCTGCAGCAGGTTTTGTGTACAAAAGTCAATTGCAGCAGGTTGTTGTCTGGTGTGAAGGCATAGTAAAAGGCAAGGTTATTGTGAGTCATATTGTACGTTGTAGCTTGTACAAAGGCAAGCTGGATGGGTATCTTGTGTGGCAATCGTGGTAGTTTATTATTCTATTTTGTGTAACTTTGTAACTTGTAATATGACAAATATACATGGACTTTTGGAATAGTGTACAAGAATTACTTTTGTAATATTATTCTTTGTGTATGGATTAGGAATGATGGGCTTCAAAAAGGAAATAGTAACAAGGTAAATGGATTAACTTAGAAAGAATTTGAACTTGGAACAAATTATAATGAATTGAAATTTTGAAATTAATTAGAATTGAAACTTGAAATAGGACTTGTAACTTGAATTGTAACTTGAATTGGTTTGAACTAAAAGGCTTGAAACTTGATGATGAATTGAAATTTAAAATGAAAATTGAAATGGAAACAAATTGGATGAAATTGAAAATGAAATTTGAAGTAGAAATTTGACAATTTCAATTTTGAAGCTATGAATGAAGTTGAAATGAAACTGAATTGAAATAAATAATCCTGAACATGAACTTTGGAAGGGAGTTGAATTTGGATCAAAACTTGAAAAGAATGTTGGATATGGAAATTGAAACTTTGTCATGAATTTGAAATTTTGAATTTTGGAACGAAACCATGGATCAATTCAAGAAGTAAACCAACTGAAACATGTAGAAACTTTGAATCTTCTATGTTGATCTTGAACCAAACCAAAAGTGAACGGGCCCTAAACAAATAGCCTTTTGAGCCTTGGTGAACCAAATCAATCAACATGACACATCTTGACCATGCCTTGAGATTAATCAGAATAAATGGTCTTGATTGAATCTTGACGATCCATGATAATGAAACACTAATAGTTTGCCATATTCTCATAATCTGACCAATACTAAGTCACAACCAGATGAACCTCAATCAATACTGCATGCATAACTGATCTGAAAGCCCTACCTGACCTCTTGAAATAGTTGCCTTTAATATTAATCTGATAAGCTGATGCTGAATCAAACCACTTGTCTGACCAAGACTAGGTCAAACTTCCATTGAGTTTCAAGTTACACAGCATACACCTTTGACCTGATGACTTTCCCTTATCCAAATCACACTGGATTATTGGGGAAGAGAAGTCTCTTAAGAGTATAAGAAACATGCTTGGTCTAGTGCTCCATCCAGAATCTTTACTGACCAGCCCTTGAAACCATCTTGAAATAGAACCTGATTCACAAATGAAACAAAACAACCAAAACCTGGTAAATTGGGTTAGTTATGCAACATAATTGACCTAAGATGATATGTAAAAGATCAATGGATCTAAGGGTAAAATTTGTGGTACAACAGTTGCCCTTGTATTTTTCAAAGTCAGGCACCTTGAATTTGTGCGGGATTTTTATATTTTGGACCAGACAAAGGTCGGAGGCGTCCTTTCCGAATAAGTCTTGACCGCGAATGGCATGCAGTTCCTTTTGCATCTCAAGGAGCTGTTCAGAGAACTCATTCATCTTTGCGTACATGTCTTCATTTCCACCATAGATTACTTATGGAAACTGTCCTTCCGGGACAGTATGTACCACTGGTTATGGTATAGACATTACAGTGGTGACTCTTGGAGCTTCTGTATCCTGAAGTCTGTAACCTTCAGGTGTTGCTGTTATAAACCTTGCATCCTCATTTTCCTGAAGTCTGTAACCTTCAGGCCTAATGGTTCCTACTGCAGTATCTGGGTCTTTAGTGACCGGCGGAATGTATCCTTCAGGGACATAGTTGAGAGGCATGCCCCAGGGGCAACCTTTAGGCATGTTGTATCGAGGATCATATGTCTCCACTATGGGCGTAGATGTGATCTCTAAGATCACAGTCCTTTGTTGTTGCCTCTGAGCTGCTGCCAGGGATTGCATGTCATTGTGAAGTTTTTCTAAACTTTCCTTTAGAGCATTGACTTCTTCTCTCAGCTCTCTGTTCTCTTCCTCGAGATCATCCATTTTCTTTTGTCGATTGGCCTGAGTATTGTATGAGTGAGACAATTTGAATCTAGAATTGCGACACGGACTTGAGATTCGAAGATAGGAGGAATGCGTTATGTGAGAATGATGAATGATATGCAGTGATATATATTTTTTGTTTTAATCAAAAAGAACTTCAACAAATAGATTGCAAATATCATACAGTGGAGAAACCCCTTTTTATTGAATTTGAAAGATTGCAAAAAGGGAACATATAGTATTTTACAAAGTGTTGTAAAAGGAAATGTCTAAACTTATGGATCCCGAGTCCTCTCTGAAGAGAGCTCAGATGCTAGTTCTGGTATTTTCCTTTTCTTTGACTGGGGCTCTTTAGTCGTTGTCGGGTTGTCAGTCCTTTGCCAAGTGAAAGGAGCGAGCAAATTTCTTCGGTCTTCTTTATTCTCCACAACATGTTGCTCTAGTATCTCAATCAGAGCATCCTTTTCCTTTAACAGTTCCTGAATCTTGGTACACTCTAAATCGAGGATTCAGTATTTGTTTTTCCAAGAGTTTTTCCTCATAAGACATGAAATAAAGGACAGATTCCTTTAACAGAAGAACTTCTTGATGAGGGTAGGGCATCCTCAGCTTGAGAGCTCTAGTTTGCACCCAGTGGAGATAAGGTTCTATGGAAGTACAGTTTGGCCTTCCTAGAGACTCTCTTCCTTTCTTGTGAATATGTTGCCAGACATGCACTATTTCTTTCTTTAGTGCCCTTTCATTTTCCCCTTCCTTGAAGAAAAGATCTTCTAGATGAACATTATGCGGGATATGCCTCATCGGTATCCGAGTTGACGACGAACTAAAATTGGATGATAGTTAATTCCTCCTTTAGTTCCTATGAGGGGTATGTTAGGGAAATTTCGATAACTGTCGATGATCTCTATTCCCTCATAAATCCCATTGCACCAATCTATGTCAGAGTTGGTAAGAGACATGGTCCTTTGTGACCAATGTAGAGTACTCTTGTGATCCCAAAAAGCAGCAGACTTGGGTAAATGGGAAATGAACCATTTGTAAAGCAAGGGTACACAGCATGTGATCATTTCTCCGCTGTACAGATCCTTAAGTGTACAGAATGATAAGCATCTGCGAGCAAGGTTGGTACGGGGTTTCCAATCAAAATATCCTAACAACGTTGATATCAAAGAAGTTGTCAATGTTGGGAAAGAAGAAAATCCCGTATGTGAGTAGGACAAGGATATCCTCGAAAGCAGTAACATTTCCTATAATGGAAAAGTACAGGGCTTTCTCTACCAAAAACGTGGCTGGTAAACCTTGGATTCCTCCTTTAGTGGTCATGTGAGTCCTAACTTCTGACTCGTCCAAACAAATGGCTCTTGCAATGACCTGATCCTTTGGAATTTCTTCCAGTCCAGAAAAAGGAGTTTGATCAGTTATAGGTAGATCAGTCAGGTGAGAGTACTCCTCTAGTGTTGGTGCTAGTTGATAATCCAGGAATGTGAAGCAGTGATAAACCGGATCGTAGAACTGAATTAGTGTAGACAGGATTCCTTCAACTACATGGACCTTTAACAGAGACAGCAGTCCTCCATTCTTAGCTCTGAAAGCATCAGGGTTGGTGATCATCCTTACCAGCCCCTTTAAATCCTCTAGTTTTGGAGCCTTGAAGGTGTACTTGTGCGTCTTTCTTCTACTAAAATCCATAACGCAATCTTTTTGATATTTGCAATCATTGTTTCAGTTTAATTTGAAAAAAAAAAGAGAGAAGAAGAGAAGATTTTTCTTTGTTTTAAGATATTTTTTAAATGAATGCATGAATGCAGCACATAAAAACATTGAAAAAACATGGGTTCAAGGGTTCAACATCACGAGCATGGAGTCATGGCTCTACCCATCCCCAAAGGTTGTATTCTAGTCAATTTTTGTACCTGTAGAACGGGTTAAAGGTTCCCAAAATCATTGATCCCCCTAGGGATATCAACAGCAAGCTGGTTCACCCGAGCGAGCTATAGCATCCTAGGGTAATCTCTTTTGAGTGTAGTATCGTGTATCAACTATTTCCGATAGTCACCGCACTACCAAGTGGTCATAAGTTTAATTCATACTAAATTCTCAGGTTCACAGGTGCCGCACTAGGAAAACTCTGCTTTCACCACAATCGGTTGTTCAGCAGGCAGAATCCCACGGGCCATCGCCTGATTTGATGGTCTACCAGGTTCGCTTATTCGGGATTCACTCCCTATAAGTTTCCCCGTCTATGCTATCCCTTATCTCAGGTTTCTCTCAAACTTTCCAGATGCGTATCAATCGCATTCCCATTGACAGAAAAATAAACACGGATATCAAATAGGAAAAGCAATATATATATATATATATATATATATATATATATATATATATATATATATATATATATAGTATGATTGCTAACAACCTAGACCTCTTAGAAATTCTAGTCCTAGAAAAAGACAGATCGTAGTACCTGTCCCCAGTAGAGTCGCCATTTTCCTGTAGCGTGCGATTTTTGTCGGTGACGCGACCACCTTATCGCCATGGGTTTCTCCTCACTGCAATGGTAGGAGTGGGGTGCTACTTTCGGATTTCTTATTTATCCTATGAAGCTGGAAAGGAAAGGGAAGTTATCTAAAACTAACCTTGCACGCAAATGTTTTACCGAACTAATGCTAAGATATTGGGGGGTCCGGGGTCAGGTTATACAATGGGGAGTTGTCAATTACCCATCCTATATATGGTTATCCATAAGTTATTAGCAATTATATTGTTTCCTATTTATTTTTCCTACTTACTGGTGTTTGTCTGTTTATTGGGAAAGTTTCTCCATTGGGAGTGTTAAGAGAGAGAGAGTTTTTGTTGATGTTCGGGTTTTCCGATTTTTTGGTAAGGTACGGGACCTAAGGTTTTTGTTTAGTGTGAAGGTACTGGACCTAACGTTTTTTATTGGTATACTCGCTAATGATTTTGCAATCTTATGCCTACGTATTCCCGTTAAAGAAAACAGGGAAATAAGAGCAATCGTAGTTCCTCCTATTCTATGGGAGGAAAAGATGATGTTTTGGTGTCTTGTTCAAAGCCCAAGATTGAAGCTAAAAGGTTATTTGTGTCTTGTTCAAAGCCCAAGGTTGAAGCTAAAGGTTTGACTGAGAGAGAATTTGTCATCTCTAAAGGGAGATATCTCGTCTGTCTATCACAATTGTTGGGTGATTGGTTATAAAGGAGAATTACTTTAACTGGGATATGTGAATCCAGCAATGCCATAATTTCCTTTATAAGGGATTTATCCTTAAGGGGGAAACTTTAACTCAGTGTTGAGCAATGCCATTTTTCCTTAGGAATCTTTCATGCTAAGAGAAGGACAGTGGTGTGGATGTAAATAATCCATAGGCTTGCCACTTACAGCAATTAGATGAAAGAGGGAGTTGATTTACCAGGATAAGAGATGGGCCACAACTTTGATATTTGAATCAACAAGTGTGCCACTTACAACAGTTATCTGGGATTAAGGTTTGTTTGATTGTTTGATGTGTGATATACAAAAAAATGTCTTCCTTCAGAGTGTTTTTTATTTCCTCTAAGGGGATGTTTGATTTTTGTGTGCCTTGATCAAAGCCCAAGGTTGAAGCTAAGAGATTGATTGACTCCATTGGGGAAGTTATTATACAAAGCTTAAGAGGAGGTTGGAAAAGATTAACTCAACAAGAGAGTGTTTATCTGTCTTGTACAAATCCCAAGATTGAGGCTAAAAGGGGAAACTAACTCTACTAGTGAGAGGTTTTATCGGTCTTGTACAAAGCCCAAGATTGAGGCTAAGAAAAGGATTAACTCTGCTGGAGAGTATGATTTGTCTTGTACAAAGCCCAAGATTGAGGCTGAAAAGAGGATTGACTCTGCTTAGGGAGATTTATATGTGTCTTGTACAAAGCCCAAGATTGAGGTTGAACTGCTGAGGGAAAATCATTGTATAAAGCCTAAGAGGAGGCCAGAGGATATTTGACTGACTTAGTGGAAGATATTTATGTGGTGTCTTGTACAAAGCCCAAGATTGAGGCTGACTCTACTGGGGAAAATCATTATACAAAGCCTAAGAGGAGGCTAAAAGAACTTACTAGACAAGTGAGTGTTTTTATTTGTCTTGTACAAAGCCCAAGATTGAGGCTAAAAAGCTTACTGACTCAACAAGAGAGTGCTTTTGTTTGTCTTGTACAAAGCCCAAGATTGAGGCTAAAAGATATTTGACTCAACAAGAGAGTATTTTTAGATCCTTGTACAAATCCTAAGAGGAGGCTAGTTGCGATTGATTCAACAAGAGAGTGTTTTATCTGTCTAGTATAAAGCCCAAGATTGAGGATAAAAAGAGATTAACTCAACAAGAGAGTGTTGAAAGATCCTTATACAAAGCCTAAGAGAAGGCTACCTTCTGCTGAGGATTATTGAGATCCAGAGACAGGTCCAAAGTGGGGAATCAACTCTTACTGAGGATTAAAGAAGAGTTGAAATATCAGAGACCATGAGGTTCTGATAAAGGTTTATTGATAGTAATTTGACCCTAGCTAGGGGAAAAATAAAGTGAGAAGTTTTAACTCTACTGGAGATTGATTAAATGACCAGGGTTATTTCTTGTTCCTTCAGGAAATTTGAGGGTTTCTTTGATATCCAAGAGGAGATGAGACTTTACAAGTCTAATGGTGCGAAAAGGGTTATCTTAGTATAATGCCCAAGTGGAGGCATAGACTTAAGGGATGAGGATCAACCCTAAGTTGTCCAAGGTCTTGACTCTTTGGAAAGACTGCTCTAACAAAGGATGAATAGGTTATGTCCTATACCTGTAAGAGGTCTTTGGGTCCTTGTACTAAGCCCAAGAGAAGGCATGAGAACTTCTAAGAAGCCTGAAGGTCCTTGTACAAAGCCCAAGAGGAGGCGAGGGATGCTTTTAGGAAGCCTATGGGTCCAAACTTATGAAAAGTTCAAGAAATGTTTCACCGAGAGTTAATCCCCTCTGGGGAAATGAATTTCTTTGACAATTTTCTAATAGTGACAGTCTGAGAGAAGTTTCACCGAGAATAATGCATTTCTCTTTGTTCCATATTGTATAATCCCAAGAGAAGGCAAGACTGTATCTAGAATTCCTATGGGGGAACTAGTTTTGACTGTATTGAAAGAGTGACCACTGGCTTTATCTAATCTTAGACCTAATTGCCGGGGAAAACTCTAAGCAGATATATACAAGTATATATACAGATGAATATATGGACTGTATGTAAAAGAGGGTACGAGGACTTACAGGTGAGCAAGCTTCTAGCACAAATAAATATATATATATATATATATATATATATATATATGTGTGTGTGTGTGTGTGTGTGTGTGTGCAAGTATGTAAAAGAAAGTTGTTTAAAACTTACAAGCGAGCAAGCTTCCATTGTAACAGCTGAATGGTTAGTTGTTCAAGAAAATAAAGGAAGTTTTGATAACAACTATGAGTTTGAACCTAAATCAAAAGAGAAAGTTGTTTTGAAAAGAAGATTGGGGCTTATACTCAAGGAGAGGCCCTGATGAAAAACAGTAATCGCACCGTTGATCTGAAAATTGTATCGGGATTTATACAATGACTGAGGCCCAAAAAGGTTTTCTGTACAAAGAGGTTGGGTCTTACACTCTATCAAGAGGCTCAAATTGTTTGAAAAAAGAAAAGAAATGGGACTTACAACACAAGGGTAGGCCCAAATGGTTTTGTTTTAAAGGTGGCGATCGCGCCGCGGTTTTAGAAAACACAGTGGGACTTAAACAATGACTGAGGCCCAAAAAAGGTTTGTATTTACAAGGGATGGGTCTTACACTCTATTAGAGGCCCAAATGATTTTTTTGTATAAGAGATGGGGTTTACAACTCAAGGAGAGGCCCAACAAAATATAACGATCGCACCGTTGTTTTGAGAATCATATCGAGTCTTATACAATGACTGAGGCCCAAAATGGTTTACTATAAAAAGGGTTGGGTCTTACACTCTATTAGAGGCCCAAAGTGTTATTTTTTTACAAGAGATGGGGCTTACAATTCAAGGAGAGGCCCAGCGAAAAATAACGATAGTACCGTTATCTTGAGAATCGTATCGGGACTTATACAATGACTGAGGCCCAAAATGGTTTTCTGTATAAAGGGATTGGGTCTTACACTCTATTAGAGGCCCAAAGTGTTTTGAAAAAGATTTGTGAGGGTGTGTAATCAACAAAACCCTAATTTGATTTAAAAAGCATTTTAATTGAATAAAAATTCAATTAAAATGATCAAAATTATCAAACATATGTGAAAAACAAGTTATGATCTTGGATTAATGTTTGAAAGATCATGTTTCATTCATAGAATGATTTGAAAATCACTTGAAGTTGAAAATTCAAGAGAAAGAAATATTTTAAAATGTTTAAAAACAAATAAAACATAATTCTTTACAAAAATACCAAATATCTAAAATAAATAATATTTTTGTGAATTTTTTGTGGAATAAAATACTTTAACATTTTTGGGAATTTTCAAAACAAGAACCAATAAAAAATAATTAAAATTGAGAGAGAAATTAATTTTGGAATTAATTAATAAAAACCACAAAATATATGAAAAATAGCAAAAAAATATGAAAGTGGCAAAATGGTCTGGGTGGGTGTTGAACCCACGACCTCAACAACAAACACACATGCGCGTTACCTCTGGGATGGTGATACATCTGTGTATCAAAACCACCCCATTAATACATAATGGATGCCAAGTTTCTAGGCCTGGCCAAGGCGCCATGCCTGGCCCTTGCCCAAGGCAAAGCCTGATTTTTGGCCTCTTCCGTGAAGGCTCTAACTTCATGGATTGGGACAAAGTTTAGCTGTATCCTGCCTAGAATTTCATGAGGAATCCAATGGTGCTTCAAGATTTTTCAGAAGATGTCCCTATTTTAAAACCCGATAGTGGTTTCAAAATAGGCCAATATTTGCATGTTCTATGCTATCTCATCATGCAAGCATCAATAGCAGGCAAATTGGTTCAAACACAACACATATGATATGTATGAGAGGTCCATGATCAATGGACCTCAAAACAATGCATGATTTAAAGAGTTCAAGTTGTGATGCACTTACCTCTTGAAGCTCCTTGTGCTATCTGTCAAGTTCCTTGTGCGAGAAGTAATCCAATGCTTTAGACACTCTTGATTGATCCCTTAGAAGCTTTTAGGATGATCAGAACAGTCTGGAATCCTCAGGAACAAGAATAGGCTCTTTCTCGCAAAAGTGGCATAAGTGACCAAAATAGTAACTCTCTCAAATGGTGTTCTAGATGAGGGAAACTAAGTGGGACAGTTTGAGGATGATATTTGGAGTGTTTTTGAGGCATGGTTTGATTTTGGAAGTGACTGAATCAAGACATGGCTTGAAAAATGCAGAAAGTCAAAATTTGAGGTTTTGGAGGTTGACTTTCTGATTTTGGTGTTTTAGATCAAGGGTGAGTGTTTAGAGAGTTTATGTATGATACATTGGATGTGTTTGGATCATGAGCTATGGTGGAATTGCTCTCTAACTCAAAAACTCAGAGATGACTTGCAAAAGAAGGCATTTTGGCCTAATGAGAGTGATTTTGAGGAAAGCAAATGTTGTAATGCTTTGGTGTACTAAAACTGAGCACAAATGAGCTCTATTTATAGTAGAGCAAGTTTTTTTTGCAGCAATAGTGAATGGTAGCTGCAGCAGGCCTTTGGCCAATGTGGATCAAATGGAATCTCAAGTCTCCTCTAGCCATTGACTTGGGGTTAGGGCACAGGCCTACGGTCCTTTGATTCAGAGCTGAATCTTGACTCATTCAGCTAGCAATGTTTCAGTCCATGCCACCTTGATGCATCCATTGAATGCTTAGAAACAAAATTGGAGTCTTGGAGCTTTTTAGGCTTTTTAGGGTGACATAGCTACATGTAGTTCCTTGGACTTGGGAGGCTTGTGGATCAGATCTTTTCTCTTAGATGTTATCCTCTGATGTGTCCAAATGGATGACAAGGCTGGGAATTATCTGATTTGACCAAATCAAGAAAATGCACAAAAATCTGCCATGTAAAAATCAGTCCATGATGCCATGTTCCAAGGGTTGTATCTCCCTACTCAAATTGAATTTGGAGATGATCTGGTACTTGTTGGAAAGCCCTCATGACATACTTTAACTTTGATGTTTACCAATTGACCTGGTTCAACTTGGATCAAGGTGAAAAATGCCTCTACATATTGGAAAAAGTAAGGCAGATTCTGTCTTTTTTTGGAAATTTCACTAAGTGTTGGAAAAAGTGGAATTTTCATGTTTTTGTGATTTTGATCAATCCATAACTCAAAATCCATGTGGATTTGGAATCTCTTGTAGTTGACATATTTGAAGTATGTCAGATGCACTTTCATTTGAGCTTTGAATGAGAGAAAAAGGCCTTGTGGTTTAGGAGTTATGACCTTGCAAAGTTGGTACAAAATCACTTTTGTTCCATAACTTAGAAAAATCCAAGTTTTCTATGGTTGCCCCTTTTGTAAGAAACCTCACTTTTCATGAATTTTCTTGATGAAATGATGATCAATACCATACATTAACATTGTTTTTTACTTAGGGAACCATATTTGTGAAAAATTCCAAAAAGTCAAACTTGATTTTGTGCACAATTGACTTTTTGTCAGATGAAATCCAAATTGTGCGATCCTTTGTGCAATCAAGTGCTTGACCTAATTCAAACCTAATGGATGATTTCCATAGGTGTTATAAGGTGTCTTGAATCATGTCCCAAGGTTTGGGAGCATGTCTAGGTCAAAAGTCAAAGGTACATTTGGCTTTTTCTTCAAAACCCTAATTGTGGTCCAGATGAAATTGAAACTTGTGAATCAAGCTTCTTGGATCAATCCATTGTTGCAAATGGATCAATGTAGTGTATTTGAGGCCCTCAAATCATGTCTTGAGGTCTTGGCTCATGCTTGGCTCCAAAAGTCAACTTAGGGGTGAATTAGGTCAAGAAACCCTAAATCCTGATTTTTTATGAATGCATCCCCTGAGGCTAAATTGACTTGATGATTGGGGCCATGAGGTCCCTTGGAGTATCTTGAGTCATGCTTTAAAGTATTGGCTCATGCCCAGAAGAAAGTCTTCATCTAGAAGCCTTGGTCGACCAAAACCCTAATTTGGCGACACTGGCGATCTCGAGGCTTGATCCACTTGTAATGCCGCAACTTTGTGCTTGATTCTTGATGTGAGAGTCCTCTTGATCCTTTATGGGTGTTTGAGAGGTTAGACAAGTTGAAGATCATGTCATTTCTTTATTGATCCTTTTTCTAAATGCTCTGAGAGGGCCCAAAACCTTAATTCTTGATTATGGTGAAAGCTTAACAATCCTTGAGGAGACTGATGAGGCATAATGGTACATCCATATTGTGGTGGTGATTCTCACAATGATGGGAAATCTTGGTGGTTAAAATTTGGGGTATGACAGTATGCTCGCACTATGGAGGCTGAAGTATTTGTATGTATTTAGCATTGAAATGAGTCAGACACCATCCTTTACATGAAAAATTTGTTTTAGTTGCACGAGGGAAAAAGATAATTTTGTGAGTTGAGATTGATTTTAAGTGTGGGGGATGAATAATCGATTCGGAAAAAGCGTGCGCTAAGCCTTGGATTATTCAAAAAACAGATGAGCGTGCATTCACCTATTCCTCCTAAGTTTATTGTGGAAATTGTTTGTGGAAGGAAAATGATCGTTCAAACAAAGCGTGCAAAAAAACATTGATAATTTAGAAAACAGGTGAATGTGCATTCACCCATTCCTTCCAAGCTAAATTAGGGTATTTTAAATGGGAGATTAATTTGAATGAAATAAAAACCATTTTTGTATTTTAATAAACTTTATTTTTATTGGCTTTTTAATATTGATTATTTTTACTATAATAATTATTAGATTAAAATAAACTAAATTAAATAAATAAAATAAACAAAAATAAACCATAAGGGGTGAAAATTGGAAACAGGGTGTTGTGAATAAAAGGAATCAGGGCCCAAAATCATGAAAGCGTTAAAGATTAAAAAAACAAAAAATGGGATTAAACGTGGTCATCAATTGATCATATGACCCTGATTCAATTTAAGATAACATGTGCTTGACTGTTTGAATAAAGATCAAAGGGTCAGAATGGTGGGCTAACGGGGGATTATGCGTATAGGGTCACACTGAAGATTCAGTCTCAATGCTTAGATGAGACCAAGTGGCCTCATTTGGTGAGCCAGAGAGAAGGTTACTTAAATGCTCTCTCACGTTGAGAGATTTCATTTCTGAACTCTCTTTCTCTCTCTACTCCCTCTCTTCTCTGAACTCTCTCTAACCCTCAGCCACCACCAAACACTCAGCCCCCACCTGAAACCTTAAGCCCACCGTAGCCACGCCCTAGGACAATCACAAAACCACCACCTTCAAACCTTTTTCTTCATGTTTATCATGAACATGAAGAACACAAACTCAGAGCATGTACATTCATCCCTGCACCACCGTGGACCACCACCAAAACTAATAAATCTCTGTGCATTCATCGTGTTTATCAAGAACAGAATGAATCTTTATCTTTTTCCTCTAAGCAAACCCTAAACCTGTCTATAATCCACTTAAATATAAGCTAAATCCTTCAAAACAAACACCAAAACACTCACCTCATCTTTCTAAACACATATCAAACCTCAAAAACAACAAATCATAACAGCAATCCCCAAATATTAAAAAAAACCCAAACCTCTTCTGATTGACCCCAAACTAACCCTAACCCACTTTAAAACACTTTAAATCAAACCCTAAGCACGAATTAAACCAACCTAGAACCTAACCAACATCAAAATCCATACATACCAATGTGTTCAGAATTAAAAACAAGACGTAAAAGGAAAGTACCAACCTGATATGCTGTGAACTCCAAGGTAAACTTCTTCTCCATTTTTTCCTTTTCTTTCTTTCTACTTTCTCTTTATTTCCCTTTTAATTTTTCAATGACCTCTCCTATTTTCTTCTATGTATGGAAGGTACAACAATGCTGGTGGTGGAAAGAGGCTTTAGGGGTGTAGCAGAGTTTGCCTTCGATATGAAGACAAGCTCTTAAGGTTTTTGTTTGTGTGAATTTTCGTCCACATTCTCTATGTAATCCGTAGGGTTTTTATAGTATTAGAATTAGGTTAGATTCATTAATTTTTTGTTCTATTTTAAAAAGCATTTCATTGAGTCAGTTTTGATTCTATTTCTGATTGCCTTAGGGCTTAAGTTTGTGTAAGTTAGGAAAGATCAAATGTAACTGAATCTCTTTCTAATGAAATTTTGATTTTCTGTGATTTTTTCGAGTTTTGGTATATTTGAACGTGTTTTTGGTGTTTGTGTTTTTGAACAATATAAAATAATAATAAAACTAAAACTAAAATATAAATTACAAGACTAACCCAATTATAATAATAAAATAAAAATGATTAAATGACTAATTAAGAATGATTAAAAAATATTAGCCAGTAATAATAATAATCTAAATAAAGAAAAAAAAAAAGAAAATATTAGAAAAAAATAAATGCATAAACAAATTAAAAAGTGAAAATGGTCCTCTTTGACTTCTAGACAATGGGTTGATCTTTGACTCAAACAAAAATGCAAAAACTCAAACAAAGACATATGTGCTTTGATGAGCTGACTATGACTCATTCAATAACCTATAAAAACAACTGACTCGATAAAATCAAAAAGATTTTAATGAACCAAAATGACTCAAATGAATCAAAATGACTCAGTCAAGGACCAAAGTAAAATACAAAGTACATAGACAGAGGCCCAATGTCTCAGATAACACAATTGACTCTGGCAAACTCTAACGACAAAATATATAGCCCGAAATAGGAAGAACAGATAAAATGGTGGGAAAAATTTAGGGTGTGAGTGTTGGCCCTATTTAAATATCTTTAATCGGAGATGCAGCGGTAAAAATTGTGAGTGTTATCTATTGATTAACTTTACTAATAAGCAAGAGTCGCCACCCGCACTTTTATTTTATCCAAAAGGAAAGGAAAAAGAGCGAACAAAACCTAAAGAAGTTCTAAAATAAGAACAAATAAACAGAGACAGGGTAAGGGGGTTGGTTACGCGATGGGAATGTGTTAGCACCCAAAACATCTATAGTACTCTATAGGAACCCTTTGAAATATCTACGCTTTTTGGTTTAAAATGGTTTTGCTTGAAATGAGATTGAGGAGATGAGAAGAGAAATATTTTTTAAGATTTTTTTGTTTGGAGAGACTTCTTGAGCCTCATACCTATGTACCCACAAAGTGAAATAGAGGATCAAAACCCTATAGTCCGTGGTACAAATAACAAAATTAGTTTGTTTGGTTCATTTCAAATGAAAAGGCAAGTTGTCATTCTAAGGAGAAAACTTCAATTAGTCTCCCACAAGTATAAGGAAATAAACATTTGCATCACCTTAAAGATGGAGGATTTTTCGCTTGGATAAAAATCAACAAGTCTGTCACTCAATATCTAAGTGGAAAATGTCAACATCTTAAATATTATGGGGAATAGGAGGAATTACATCTCAATTATGAAAATAACTCATGTCTAAACTTATGAAAAGTTTTAAACGAAAAAGTGCACAAAAGGCACGAAATTTTGAATGAGATTAAGTGTTTTTTAAAGTCTTTTTGAAATGATCAAAGTATGCTTAAAAGTTGATAACACTTTTTGAAGAAAATGAAGTTTGAAAAAGATCAATTGACAAAACTCAAGGTTTATTGTGAAAGAGGTTATAGTTTGAAAACAGAAGGTTTTTAAAAAGGGAGAATATTTTGAAAATTGAAGAAAGGGAGGAGATGAAGTGACTACCCTAGAACGTAAAATAAAAGCTAAAGAAGGAAAGATCTAACCACACAAGGAGCTAACACTTGAAAAAAAAGTCAACATAAGCATTCCTCTTCCTTTTGGATTTAAACCACAAGCATAATAACCAGATGAATTAAAGCATCAGAGGGAGTCCTAAGTTAAGCCATAGTAGAGTCAAAGTAAGGTCTTCCTAAGGGTTAAACCCAATTAAAAAAGTCATGCATCAGATGATTTTCACAAGGTCAAAGTATCAACACCTGCATACAGAAAATTTCCAAACAACCAGACAAAAGAAACACAAAGGTCCAAGGTCTCAAATCTTCAAGAGCATAGGGCAAGGATCCTAGATCTAAGTTTGAAGTCGAAGCATAAGGTCACAACAGTCCGAGATTAAGAGAACCAAGTTTTTTAAGAGTTTTGATATTTATTAGTATCTTAAGAGGAGTATGGTCCAAGTGGACAGAACAAAAGAGCCATAAGCTTAAACAAAGGTCCAAGTGGACAAAGAAAATAAGATGATAGTATGATATAAAAATTTCTAAAAGTAAAAGCATAATGTAAAATGACTAGAATTAAAGAGAAAAAATTAAATGGCACAAAGTTAGTGCAATTATAAAGTTAGTATGTTAGTGTTAGTGATGAGAGCAATTTGTCACTTTTTGAAGAATACTCGACTATTCAACCATAAGAATGAAAATATGGATCTATACATCATTAAAACAAGGGCTCCAACTTGGATAAAATCGACGAGTATGCCAACTAGCTCCCTTAATGACAAAGAGAAAATCTATTTCACACCACACTATGGAGAGTAGGAGATTGACAATCTCGCTTACAAAAATAACCTGATTTCTGATTTCGGGATAAAATTTAGCGCTATGTTAAGTAATCGTAGCATAACCTATGAAGAAGGTCATACTATGGGAGGTCGGTCAATACATTATTTATGCTAATACAAGCTAGAGAAATGACATATAGGTCACTCTCCTAAAGCTTGCCACACTAAAAGAAATGAGGTAATGGTCTGATCTTAATCAAAAACTTCAAAGATAAGTTTCATGATATTAAGATTTTCATTGACCAAAAGTAAAAAAAGAAGAAAAAGGGAGAAGGGAAGCCAAATTGAATCACAACATTTGGATCATTCCTTCTTCAATTTCCATCACTCTTCTTGGTAGATTAAAGCACTAAACCTATCACTTATTCAAAGCACCTAATATGAATTAAATGATTCACTTTAAGATAGATTTGATCTAATGTTTATCCAAGTTCATCATACACCCAAAAACCATAGAATTTGAAGAGAAATTTTGATCAACAAAATTATAATCCAAGGTAACAACAAAGGAAAAGGGGAAGAAAGAAGAAAAGGAGCCAAAACAGTTCCAAAAACAAGCTAAAAAAATTGCATTTTGTGCAGGTGTAATCGATTAATCCAGGGGTGTTAATCGATTACAACATTAAAAACAATAGATCCAGGGGCGCGGCATGGGGTGTAATCGATTAACATTATGATGTTAATCTATTACACCTGGTATAACAGCAGAAACAGAGTTTTAAAAATTAATTTTCCACATTCAATCACCAAATGACAATGTATTCAATTAAGCACGAAAATTCCAGCAATTATCAACAATCAAATACCAATGTAATCAACAATTCAAAGCAAATGAATCAAGAAAGACACAATTCATAAGAGATCACATGCTGAAAGATGTAAATTAAGCTCAAACAAAGTTAGATCCAAAAATTACCAACCAAATCTGGATTTGCTTCCAATTAACTTCAAAAAATGATCTCCAAAGCTTAGATTCAACAAACTTGATAAAGAAAAAGTGTTTTGATGGAGATTTAGCTCAAATATTAACAAGCTTCAATGAAAAGCTTGTTAACTTTCAATGGAAAGAGCTTTGGTAATGGTTGGGGAGATGAAAAATGGAGAGAATGAGTGAAGAATTAAAAAAAAGTGAGTGAGAATTCAAATGTGTTGTGTCGATAATTCAGAAAATTGAAGGAGAAAATGATGGCAAAGTTGAATTGGAATGGAGGGAGTTTATTTAAATAGAAGCTAGGTTTGGAGCACAATTAGGCTTAAAATTTGGTTTGGGTAGCAAATCAAGAATCAATTGGTTCAAATTGGGTCTAGAAATGAGGGTGTATGGTGGAATTTAATTATGATGATGTAAGGGAATAATGTGTAGCTGATATTTTGTTGCTCTAGAATGTTCCATCTGATTTAATAGTGAATCATGCAAGTGTAAATGAGTGTCCACTGCTGCAAGGATGAAAAGATGTTGATTTTTTCCAATCTGCCAGGGTGTAATCGATTAACCAAATGTTGTTAATCGATTACATGCTTGGAAAATTAAAATTCTGTGCCTTTTTGAGAGGGTGTAATCGATTAACACTATAATGTTAATCGATTAACCAATAAAAACGGTGTAAAATTGGCCTTTTGCTGCATTGCTTTGGTCTTGGCTTGAGGTTTACTTGTTGAAGAAGGCATGGAAATAAACACATGAACCTTGACTTTCTTGAGAGACAAGTTATTAAACCTTGGGATGTTCCTAATTAAAATGAGCATGAATAATGCTGAGGAACTAAGCTTGATATCCTTGACGTCTTCCTCAACTATCTTGCAACGGAAACAAAAAGAAACAAAACATATTTTTGGTATTTTGATAAGGGGTTAGAAAACATAAACAAACATAAAGCAAGCAAGAAACATAAGGGTGCTTGGTGATCTCCCTCAAAAGAAAACCTACAGAGGAGGGCAGAAGAACTAAGTTGCAATCTTGTTTGTGATATGAAAATGAAAAATGATAAGTGGGATTTTAGGGGTAATAATTAGGGTATTACAACTGCCCCTATTTAAGTTTCTTCTATCCAAAGATTAGGGATGGCAACGGGGCAGGGCAAGGGCAGGTTTAATTATACCCACACCCGCACCCACCTCTATGTAACACACCTGTCCCCGCCCCCAAAACCCAACCGGGTGTAAAAATTTACCGCCCAGACCCGCCCCTAGTGGAGAACTAGTGCACCCGCCCCGCCCCCACCCGCAAAAAATTAATTTCTTTTTAATTGCAATAAAAATTAATAATTTAATTAAAAAGTTAATTATTTTAATAAATTAATTAATCATTTAATTAAAATTTTAATTAGTAAATGAATATTAACTTGATTAATTTGATTATTTTAATTGCAATAAGGTATTAATAATTTAATTAAAAATATAATTAATAAATGAATATTAAAATAAGTAAAATAAGGGAATTAAAGTCAAATGCATTGTCCGGGGGGCGGACCGGGGGCAGGTGCGGGCAGGTCTTAGAGTTTTCCCGCCCCTGCACCCGCACCCGTAGTTAAGAACCGGGTTTCCCCAGCACCCGCACCCAATTAAATCGGATTTTCCCCGTTAATTTCGGGCCGGGTGTGGGCGGGTCCGGGTTTGTTTGCCATCCCTACCAGAGATATGAAGATTGACATCTTAGTCTCGACGAGATATAAGAAACTTAAATATAATAATAAACCCAATTTTTGGCCCTAATAGACCACAAAATGATATGATTATGCTAATGGTATGGTATGCAAACCCAAGACCTCTGTGGGGAATATAGCACCACAAGAGACAGAAAACTTCTAGAGATCAAAGAGAAAGAAAAGAGACTCCGCGGGGGAAAACAAGAGATGCACTCAGCTGAGGAATGAATCCTTGGTAGGCGGAGAATAACGGGATAATAGACAAGCTTCACAAAGGATAGCCACTTGCCAGGGATGAATGAAAACTCTTTCGGGAACTCTCAAAAGAGATGCTGGCAGACCAAATCACACTACAAACTTCTCAAATAAAGAGACAACCATCTGTTGGGGATGAAATATTCACTGGATCGCAACAGGACTCTCATATGAGGAAATAAACATCTGTTCAAATAACGAACCAATTTAAATGATAACAAGCTTCCACTATAAAGATAGGGCTCAACTTCTTCTTTAATCAAGTTTAGAACTTGAAAAAAGGACCAAATACAAATTGTCTCCGCTGAAGAGACTGCCATTTTCTAGGAATTAGAGATCAATAACTCACCAGGGACCTTCAAAGGAGATACGGGCAGGTTAGATTATACAACAGACTTCTCAAACAAAGATATGGCCATGTGTTGGGATTTCACAACAAACTTCTCACCGGGACATTTCAAGAGAGATGCCATTTGATGGAAAATAACTTCACCAAGCTTCCCTTCAAGACTTTTCGGAGAGATTCCATTTGATGGAAAATAACTTCACCAAACTTCCCTTCGAGACTTTTTCGGAGAAATGCCATTTGATGGAAAATAACTTCACCAAACTTCCCTTCGATACTTTTTCGGAGAGATGCCATTTGATGGAAAATAACTTCACCAAACTTCCCTTCGAGACTTTTTCGATGAGATGCCATTTGATGGAAAAGCGGGGAGGATAGGGATCCAACATTTCACAATAAACTTCTCTGCTGAGGATGAACTAGAGAGATGCCATTTACTGCAAAAATACAAATTAATTCTCGGAGATTACACAAGCTGCTCAGATAAAGAGGTTGCCACTTGTTACCAGGTGAGGTTTACCTTGCTGGGGACATACAAGCTACTGAAATAAAGAGGTTGCCACTTGAAGTCACACAAAAAGTTGGTATATCAAACAAGCTTATCAAAGATATTTCAACTTGTCAAAATACTGAGGATTCACAAGCTTCTCAAATAAAGAAAAAACCACTTGCTATTAGGAAAAAAATTTCCAAGAGGGTGTTATCATAACACCGCTGGGGAAATTCAGATCTTCATCTTCTGATGGGGATTCATAAACAGATTTTTGTCGAGGAAAATAAATCCTCAAGGGGCAAAATAAATGCCTTCTCATCATCCATGTTTCACAGCCTTGAGAGATTCAAGATAACTGCTGCAAGAGATCAAAGTTCAATCCATGAACAAACTGGAGAGAAACAGTCAAACAAGGCTCGACCTAATGAGGAAATAACTCAATTGGAGAGTGTCGTAACCCAAAATTTGACCCCTCTCTTTTGCCTTTTGCATAAGCAGGTGCATTTGCACTTTTCTCTATGCGTTTCTTGTTGCAGGATTTTCAGGTTTTTTAGGCCGATTAATCGCATCCTCACAAGGACATTACATCATCAAAAACAAGCTCAAAATAAAGGTTTCCATGCTTACTCATCAAAACAAGAGGTGGAAAATCGAAGCCGACACTTCATCATCACTTCCCAAGCAAATTTGGGCAAAATTGGCTGAAGTAACCGGTTACACAATATAGGGTAACCGGTTACTCAGTATAAATTTGCAGCCTCTGTTGCATTTTTGGGACAGCAACTTTGCACACTCTTTGGTCTTTGGTTCTATAGTATTCTAGCAGCATGGGGAACATTATAGACATCTCTAGACATTTCAAGACTATTCAAGACATTCCAAGTGTATTTATTCCAATGCATCACTCTAATTTAAGTGCACTATGTTTCTTGGTTTCCAAGTATGTGGACCTTTAGATGTTGGAGCTCACATTGGGATTGTTACTGAGTTGATCCTGACTAACCGAGTTAATCGCTTGACTCGGTGAGTCAAGTGTAACTAACTCCTAGCCTAATTCCAAACCACCCAAAGCTAACTCCTAGCCTAATTCCAAACCACCCAAAGCTAAGTCCAAACCTCTCACACTCCAAAGCTAAACTCTATATAAACAAAGCCCCACCATTTCACAAACTCCTCCACAATCATTCACACAAATTCACACTTTCTTCACTCTCAATTCTCTCATTTCTCTCTGCATTTTACTGCAACTTCTACACATTCATCTTCATCTTCTTTCCCAAACCACACTAAAGCTCTTAGTTCACCATTGAAGAAAAGCTACTTTCACCTTGAAAGTGCTTTTTCTTGAGCTTAACCTTCATCATCTTTCCATTCTACTGGATTTTATGGAGATTCAGTAGCTTTTGGATTCATCTCGAGTAATTAATTCAAGCTTCTTCGGCAATAATTCTCATTTCGGAGTTTTCGTCGAAATTTGCTCGGTTTCGCTACGGTTCGAAGTGCAAGTGTAGGATTCTCTGGTTTTCTCTGGTTTTCTTCACTTATCTTTATCACATTTCATTCACAACAATCACTAAGCCAAATCTCCGGCTTGTAGATTGGTCAATTCTCACTTAATTTATCATTTCGTTCACTTTAGCGCGTTTACGATGTAGTTTCGATAGTTTTTTTGCTTCGATTAATCATGTGATTGTTTGATCTTTGATATACATGTTCATGCTTTCAATTGATGATTAATTGATCCTAATTCCAGTAATTTTTGTGCACAAGTTCATACCATAGCATGTGGTAGCTCAAATAAGCGATTTAATTGTTGAAAGTGCTTTTCCATAAGCTGTTTTTGCCACTATCAGCAGAGTAACCGGTTACCCTATATTGAGTAACCGGTTACTCAGTGTATTTTTCCCCAAAAACTGTAATTTTTAAGCAAGTAACAGGTTACCCTATTTGCAGTAACCGGTTACTGATAATGCAAAATTATATCGTTAAATCGACTCGACTTACATGAATTTTACTTATGATTTCTCTATTTTAATTAATTTTATTTACTAATTTATATGTGGATTTTATGTTTGTAGGCCATGTTGGACTTAATTGCAAAAGGAGGAAATGAGGAAGAAAATCAGAAGAAAAAAATAAAAAGGAAAAAGAAAAGAAGAAAAAGAAAAAAAATATATATATATATAAATGGGTGGGCCCACCACACACTTAAGGTGGCGCCTGCCACACACTTAAGGTGTGGCGCCCACCATGCTTAAGGAATGAGATGTGTGGCGCCTGCCACACATAGAGGAAAGGTGAGATGTGGCGGTTGCCACATGAAAGCACATGATGATGTGGCGAGTGCCACACTAAGATTGTGGCAACTGCCACAAACCCTACCTATTGTTTTACCGAGTCTTTCTCCATGCAGAGTAACTCACCCACGACTCTCCTATTTTCTTGGTCCATAACAGTCAATATTCGGAGGAATTTCAGGAGAAGGAAGTGGTGAATATAAGGAGGGGCAGTTGCAGATTTCAGACTCTCTCTTCTCTTCGCTTCCTTTACTTTTGCATAGAATTTTATTGTCTAAGCTTTTAAGCATTTTCGTTTTCTTTCACCGTGTAAAAGTAATAGTTCTCCACATCGGGGGACTATTACCAATATAGTTTTAGGATTTATTTTTGTCAGTCGATTTCTGTAATCTGATTCGAAGCTTTCAGGCGTATTACAATTCAGCATCTATTTAATTCCAGGTTCCCTTTATCGTTTATTTTACTGTTATTACTTTCTTATTTTATTTGCTAGATCATGTTTAGTATTAAGTTTATTTATCGTAACTACGTGTTTGTTTTCCTATCTATGTCTTTCTAAATAGTCTTGAGTCCGGCGTATGAGGACCGTCGTTACCGACGGGACTCGGTAGAAAATAATAGGTGCGAACTTATGATTAAAGTTTTGTTTTGGTTTTAATTTCCAAGTCTAATTCAAATAACTTTGTCACGAGAGTGAGAGGTTATTTAACACTATTTTGTCATGAGAGTGAGAAATTAATTAAGGTTAGAGCCGGCACTGTGAGAGCGTGGGGTCGAACCGAATAGTGGAAATTAGGAAACATATCTAAATACTGCGAGAGCGCTTTAGATACGTTTAGGATATTATTGGCTTTCAAATATATTTCCTAGTTACCGGACGAGCGAGAGCAAAATCTTGGGATTAGGGAACATGACTTTTGTTAATACCGCGAGAGCGTGAGGCGGAGTTTTTAAGTCGGTATATTCTACGGAACTAAGTTATAGTTGTAATTAGTACCCGAATTCTACAAAGTCGTTTAGGAACACGGAATCCATATTCTGGCCTCTCTTTCTTATCATATTTTCTAAGTTCATTTCTAGTTTTAGTTCTAGTTTCCTCTTAATTTAATATTCATCAGTCTTAGCTTTACAAAGAAACAATAGATTACAGTAGGTTGACATTGGTCTCTGTGGGTTTGACAATCTTTTATATTACTTCGATATTTCCGTGCACTTGCGGAAGCATCAAGTTTTTGGCGCCGTTGCCGGGGACCAACAGTCAATATTGTTATTCCGTTGTTGCACCATATAGACTAAGGCACTCGTTACTATGTATCACCGAAATTTTTTCTACAATCACCACTCCCAGTATTTTGAGGAATCACAAGAATCCCATAATTCTAACCTTGAAATACAAATGGAGAATTTCAATACATCACTAACTCATTCTCACCCATATTGCCTCTGCAACTACCAATCCCAACATTTTGAGGAGTCGCAAGAATCTCATAATTCCGACCTAGAAATATTAATGCAAGATTTCAATGCGACACTGACTCACTCCCAATATCTCGAGGAACCGCACCCAAATTTCCTCTACGATCACCATTCCCAATATTTCGAGGAACGACAAGAATCTGTTAATTCCAACCACGAAACATTAATGGAGGATTTCATTGAAACAACAACAAATGCTAGGTTAGAATCTATGATGGAGCACTTTGTGGAGACACAAACTCTCCAGAATGAAGAGCTTAGAAGACAACATCTCATTACTTCTGAAACCCTTAGGCAGATAAACACTATGGTCGAGTCCCTCGCGACTCACACTGAGGCATTAGAGACTCAAATCTCCCTACTTGCACAGACACCTATAGGACCCTCCCTTGAGGAGCATGTGATTGTTGTAATTACCATTAATGAAAAACAAATCGAGAATCCTGAGGAGAGTGATAATGAGGGTGAGGAGAGTGATAATGAGGTTGAGGAGAGTTATGGTGAGAAGAGAGTAGAGATTGAGAAAAATCCATCGACACCATCCCAAAGGGAGGTTGTCGAAGAGGTAGCGAAGGAAGCACCTAATGTCGTTCCTCCTCCATATACCCCACCAATTCCTTTCTCTCAAAGGTTTGTGGAAGCCAAGGTAGAATCCCAATCCAAAACGTATGCGGAGGTATTGGAAAATATCCACACCGATGCATCTTTGCTTGAGGTCACGCATAAAAAGAGAAAATTCGAGGACCATGAAACTAGGGATATCATTACTGCTAAGAGGGTAAGGTTAAACTTTGAGGTGATGGATGAAATAACTAAGCTCAAACTTGAAAAACTAATAGTTAGGGTAGATCCTGAACCACCACCACAAGTTCAAAAGAATGAACCACCCCACAGAAGGAAGAAAAGAAAAGGTGAGGGATATGTGAGATGGCTGGATAAGTGTCCATGGAAACCGAAGATTATTAGCCGTCGAGCTATCGACGTTAAACAAAGCCCTGCGTGGGAGGCAACCCACGAGCTTTTAATTTGATGTTTTACTTTTATTGTTTGTGCTTGCAGAAAATAAAGAATTGTATCGCTTGTCACGTCCCAGCTGCATTTAGGCGAAAAATCTATAGATGACAATCCCTTAAAATGACCTGGTGCCCACGGACAATCCTACGAATGTCGCTGCTGGTGGTGACACCGATGATGAGTATGATAGGAGATGTCATATCTCTCCCATTCGTAACTCACCTCCTCCTTGTTCTTTGCATGGTCAGGTTCCACCTACACACACCGCACCGTATTTTTCTAACATTTTTTGCAGGTACTTCCTTCGGAAATAGGCAATATGATGAGCGGCTTCAAGAAAATGAAGTTTCAGCAAATTCAGATAACTCGTAGTCCAAGACGCCGGAGTAGAAGTGGCCAGCAAAGACAGGGACAACATGGAAAGAATTAGAGCGAATTTGGTCCTGGCATTCATACAGGTTCTATCCTTCCTTTACCACCTTTTATCAAAACATTGAGGACAATGTTTGGTTAAAGTATGGGGGAGGAACATTTACCGCTTTCATTTTACCGCTTCCTAGTTAGATTTACTGTTTTCTAGCATGATTTTAAAAAAAATTTCTTTTCATTTTTATTATCATGTTTATTTACTTGCTTACTATTAATAAAGAAATTCATGTGTTGTCGAGTCTTTTTACGTAGTTTCCGGTATTTATTTGATTCTCCTAAAGTCTTGAGCCTTAACAAAAATTAAAAAAAAAAAATTTGGTTTGTTACATAATACGACACTTTGAGAATTTATTAGGCTAAGTTGTAAAGCCTTGGGAAAGTGTTAATAAAATCGGCACTGTTCTGACACCCTGAACCCCCCCCCCCCCCCGAATATGCAGATGAATTTGAGTACTTATTATGCCGAGACCTCAAATTTTTAAAGTAACCTCTTGATTAGTTTATATTAGCAGTCAGCACCATTCAAAGGCACAAACTAAGTAATAAACCGATGTAAATATGTGTTCGATCTCAAAAAGTGGATTTAATGAATTAATAGAAAAGGCGAATAAAAGACATGTTCCTTCTAAGTTAGGTGGTCCTCACCCGACCATTTAGTTCAACGGATCGGACACTTGAAATTCAAAAAGTAAAAAGAAGAGAAATTGCAAAAGATTTGAAAAATGAGATCACTGAACACTGACAGGTTTACTTACCATGGGCATGCGGGGATAAAGGGCTTAATGTGATTGCGCGAGAATGAAAAAAGAGGTGAAAAATAATAGGTCGAATTATAATACCATGATTCAGATTTGTCTGTATAAAGGGGAGTTCTTTATTACATATTGTAATTCTGTGTCATTACGGTATCCTTGGTATTGATATTTAGTACCTATCTTTCTGACAAGGCTTAGCATCAATATATTATATGTGTTGTGTTTTTGTTTCAAACTCGTGCTTAAGGTTTTATTTGCTTGAGGACAAACAAAGGTTCAAGTATGGGGGAGTTTGATAACGTGAAATTATATCATTAAATCGACTCGACTTACATGAATTTTACTTATGATTTCTCTATTTTAATTAATTTTATTTACTAATTTATATGTGGATTTTATGTTTGTAGGCCATGTTGGACTTAATTGCCAAAGGAGGAAATGAGGAAGAAAATTAGAAGAAAAAAATAAAAAGGAAAAAGAAAAGAAGAAAAAGAAAAAATATATATATAAATGGGTGGGCCCACCACACACTTAAGGCGGCGCCTGCCACACACTTAAGGTGTGGCGCCCACCATGCTTAAGGAATGAGATGTGTGGCGCCTGCCACACATAGAAGAAAGGTGAGATGTGGCGGTTGCCACATGAAAGCACATGATGATGTGGCGAGTGCCACACTAATATTGTGGCGACTGCCACAAACCCTACCTATTGTTTTGCCGAGTTTTTCTCCACGCAGAGTAACTCACCCACGACTCTCCTATTTTCTTGGTCCATAACAGCCAATAATCGAAGGAATTTCAGGAGAAGGAAGTGGTAAATATAAGGAGGGGTAGTTGCAGATTTCAGACTCTCTCTTCTCTTCGCTTCCTTTACTTTTGCCAAGAATTTTATTGTCTATGCTTTTAAGCATTTTCGTTTTCTTTCACCATGTAAAAGTAATAGTTCTCCACATCGGGGGACTATTACCAATATAGTTTTAGGATTTATATTTTTCAGTCGATTTCTGTACTTTGATTCGAAACTTTCAGGCATATTACAATTCAACATCTATTTAATTCTAGGTTCCCTTTATCGTTTATTTTACTGTTATTACTTTCTTATTTTATTTTCTAGATCATGTTTAGTATTAAGCTTATTTATCGTAACTACGTGTTTGTTTTCCTATCTATGTCTTTCTAAATAGTCTTGAGTCCGGCGTATGAGGACCGTCGTTACCAACGGGACTCGGTAGAAAATAATAGGTGCAACTTATGATTAAAATTTAGTTTTGGTTTTAATTTCCAAGTCTAATTTAAATAACTTTGTCACGAGAGTGAGAGGTTATTTAACACGATTTTGTCACGAGAGTGAGAAATTAATTAAGGTTAGAGCCGGAACTGCGAGAGCGTGGGGTCGAACCGGATAGTGAAAATTAGGCAATATATCTAAATACAGCGAGAGCGCTTTGGATACGTTTAGGATATTATTGGCTTTCAAAATATATTTCCTAGTTACCGGGCAAGGGAGAGAAAAATCTTGGGATTAGGGAACATGACTTTTGTTAATACCGCGAGAGCGTGAGGCGATGTTTTTAAGTCGGTATATTCTACGGAACTAAGTTATGTTGTAATTAGTAACCGAATTCTACAAAGTCCTTTAGGAACACGAAATCCATATTCCGGCCTCTCTTTATTATCATATTTTCTAAGTTCATTTCTAGTTTTAGTTCTAGTTTCCTCTTAATTAAATATTCATCAGCCTTAGCTTTACAAAGAAACGATAGATTACAGTAGGTTGACATTGGTCTCTGTGGGTTCGACAATCTTTTATATTACTTCGATATTTCCGTGCACTTGCAGACGCATCAAGGTTTTGGCACCGTTGCCGGGGACCAACAGTCAATATTGTTATTCCGTTGTTGCACCGTATATACTAAGGCACTCGTTACTATGTATCACCTAAATTTTTTCTACAATCACCACTCCCAGTATTTCGAGGAATCGCAAGAATCCCATAATTCCAACCTTGAAATACAAATGGAGAATTTCAATGCATCACTAACTCATTCTCACCCAAATTGCCTCTGCAACTACCAATCCCAACATTTTGAGGAGTCGCAAGAATCTCATAATTCCAACCTAGAAATATTAATGCAGGATTTCAATGCGACACTGACTCACTCGCAATATCTCGAGGAACCGCACCCAAATTTCCTCTACGATCACCATTCCCAATATTTCGAGGAACCACAAGAATCTGTTAATTCCAACCTCAAAACAATAATGGAGGATTTCATTGAAACAACAACAAATTCTAGGTTAGAATCTATGATGGAGCACTTTGTGGAGACCCAAACTCTCCAGAATGAAGAGCTTAGAAGACAACATCTCAATACTTATGAAACCCTTAGGCATATAAACACTATGGTTGAGTCCCTCGCGACTCACACTGAGGCATTGGAGACTCAAATCTCCCTGTTGGACAGACACAAATAGGACCCTCCCTTGAGGAGCATGTGGATGTTGTAACAGCCATTAATGAAAAACAAATCGAGAATCCCGAGGAGAGTGATAATGAGGGTGAGGAGAGTGATAATGAGGTTGAGGAGAGTTCTAGTGAGAACAGAGTAGAGATTGAGAAAAATCCATCGACACCATCCCAAAGGGAAGTTGTCGAAGAGGTAGCGAAGGAAGCACCTAATGTCGTTCCTCCTCCATATACCCCACTAATTCCTTTCTCGCAAAGGTTTGTGGAAGCCAAGGTAGAATCCCAATCCAAAACGTATGCGGAGGTATTGGAAAATATCCACACCGATGCATCTTTGCTTGAGGTCACGCATAAAAAGAGAAAATTCGAGGACCATGAAACTAGGGATATCATTACTGCTAAGAGGGTAAGGTTAAACTTTGAGGTGATGGATGAAATAACTAAGCCCAAACTTGAAAAACTAATAGTTAGGATAGATCCTGAACCACCACCATAAGTTCAAAAGAATGATCCACCCCACAGAAGGAAGAAAAGAAAAGGTGAGGGATATGTGAGATGGCTGGATAAGTGGCCATGGAAACCGAAGATTATTAGTCGTCATGGGAGGCAACCCACGAGCTTTTAATTTAATGTTTTACTTTTATTGTTTGTGCTTGCAGAAAATAAAGAATTGTATCGCTTGTCACGTCCCAGCTGCATTTAGGCGAAAAATCTCTAGATGACAATCCCTTAAAATGACCTGGTGCCCACGGACATTCCTACGAATGTCGCTGCTGGTGGTGAGACCGATGATGAGTATGATAGGAGAGGGCATATCTCTCACATTCATAACTCACCTCCTCCTTGTTCTTTGCATGGTCAGGTTCCACCTGCACACACTGCACTGTATTTTTCTAACATTTTTTGCAGGTACTTCCTTCGGAAATAGGAAATATGATGAGCGGCTTCAAGAAAATGAAGTTTCAGCAAATTCAGATAACTCATAGTCCAAGACGCCGGAGTAGAAGTGGCCAGCAAAGACAGGGACAACATGGGAAGAATCAGAGCGAATTTGGTCGTGGCATTCATACAGGTTCTATCCTTCCTTTACCACCTTTTATCAAAACATTGAGGACAATGTTTGGTTTAAGTGTGGGGGAGGAACATTTACCGCTTTCATTTTACTGCTTCCTAGTTAGATTTACTGTTTTCTAGCATGATTTTGAAATTTTTTTCTTTTCATTTTTATTTTCATGTTTATTTCGTTGCTTAGTATTAATAAAGAAATTCAAGTGTTGTCGAGTCTTTTTACGTAGTTTCCGGTATTAATTTGATTCTCCCAAAGTCTTGAGCCTTAACAAAAATTTTAAAAAAAAATTTATTTTCGGTTTGTTACATAATACGACACTTTGAGAATTTATTAGGCTAAGTTGGAAAGACTTGGGAAAGTGTTAATAAAATCGGTACTGTTCTGACACCCTGAACCCCCCCCCCCCCTGAATATGCAGATGAATTTGAGTACTTATTATGCCGAGACCTCAAATTTTTAAAGTAACCTCTTAATTAGTTTATATTAGCAGTCAGCACCATCCTAAGCCACAAACTAAGTAATAAACCGATGCAAATATGTGTTCGGTCTCAAAAAGTTGATTTAATGAATTAATAGAAAAGGCGAATAAAAGACATGTTCCTTCTAAGTTAGGTGGTTCTCACCCGACCATTTAGCCCAACGGATCGGACACTTGAAATTCAAAAAGTAAAAAGAAGAGAAATTGCAAAAGATTTGAAAAATGACATCACTGAACACTGACAAGTTTACTTACCATGGGCATGCGGGGATAACGGGCTTAATGTGATTCCACGAGAATTAAAAAAGAGGTGAAAAAGAATAGGTCGAGTTATAATACAATGATTAGGATTTGTCTGTATAAAGGGGAGTTCTTGATTACATATTGTAATTCTGTGTCATTACGGTATCCTTGGTATTGATATTTAGTACCTATCTTTCTGACAAGGCTTAGCATCACTATATGATATGTGTTGTGTTTTTGTTTCAAACTCGTGCTTAAGGTTTTATTTGCTTGAGGACAAACAAAGGTTCAAGTATGGTGGAGTTTGATAACGCGAAATTATATCGTTAAATCGACTCGACTTACATGAATTTTACTTATGATTTCTCTATTTTAATTAATTTTATTTACTAATTTATATGTGGATTTTATGTTTGTAGGCCATGTTGGACTTAATTGCAAAAGGAGTAAATGAGGAAGAAAATTAGAAGAAAAGAATAAAAAGGTAAAAGAAAAGAAGAAAAAGAAAAAATATATATATAAATGGGTGGGCCCACCACACACTTAAGGCGGCGCCTGCCACACACTTAAGGTGTGGCGCCCACCATGCTTAAGGAATGAGATGTGTGGCGCCTGCCACACATAGAAGAAAGGTGAGATGTGGCGGTTGCCACATGAAAGCACATGATGATGTGGCGAGGCCACACTAAGATTGTGGCGACTGCCACAAACCCTACCTATTGTTTTGCCGAGTCTTTCTCCACGCAGAGTAACTCACCCACGACTCTCCTATTTTCTTGGTCCATAACAGTCAATAATCGAAGGAATTTCAGGAGAAGGAAGTGGTAAATATAAGGAGGGGTAGTTGCATATTTCAGACTCTCTCTTCTCTTTACTTCCTTTACTTTTGCCAAGAATTTTATTGTCTATGCTTTTATGCATTTTCGTTTTCTTTCACCATCTAAAAGTAATAGTTCTCCACATCGGGGGACTATTACCAATATAGTTTTAGGATTTATTTTTGTCAGTCGATTTCTGTACTTTGATTCGAAACTTTCAGGCATATTACAATTCAGCATCTATTTAATTCCAGGTTCCCTTTATCGTTTATTTTACTGTTATTACTTTCTTATTTTATTTTCTAAATCATGTTTAGTATTAAGTTTATTTATCGTAACTACGTGTTTGTTTTCCAATCAATGTCTTTCTAAATAGTCTTGAGTCCGGCGTATGAGGACCGTCGTTACCGACGGGACTTGGTAGAAAATAATAGGTGCGAACTTATGATTAAAATTTTGTTTTGGTTTTAATTTCCAAGTCTAATTTAAATAACTTTGTCACGAGAGTGAGAGGTTATTTAACACGATTTTGTCACGAGAGTGAAAAATTAGGCAACATATCTAAATACAACGAGAGCAATTTAGATAGTTTAGGTTATTATTGGCTTTCAAAATATATTTCCTAGTTACCAGGCGAGCGAGAGCAAAATCTTGGGATTAGGGAACATGACTTTTGTTAATACCACGAGAGTGTGAGGTGGAGTTTTTAAGTCGGTATATTCTACGGAACTAAGTTATAGTTGTAATTAGTACCCGAATTCTACCAAATCCTTTAGGAACGCGGAATCCATATTTCGGCCTCTCTTTATTATCATATTTTCTAAGTTCATTTCTAGTTTTAGTTCTAGTTTCCTCTTAATTAAATATTCACCAGCCTTAGCTTTACAAATCAACGATAGATTACAGTAGGTTGGCATTGGTCTCTGTGGGTTCGACAATTTTTTATGTTACTTCGATATTTCCGTGCACTTGCGGACGCATCAGTTATCACTGAACCAGAAGGCCATTTTCTTGATTTTCAAGTGTGTTTGCCATTCTTTCTTTCTCTAACTTCCATGGATTGATATGTTTGATTTTTATGGATGTTTTAAGTGTCGTTTAACTTCTGCTTGAAGCATATTCATGAACTTTCGATGCACGATTTCGATTATTCAATTTGATCATGTTCTTTGCATTTATGTGAACACATGCTTTCTTGCACTTTCTTTGATCACAATAACATGATTTTGTGTTGCATTTTGTGTATCCTTTGGTACTGTTTTGCACTTTTTATAATTGCTTTGCATTAAGTTTGTTCTCAAGAGAATAAGCTTAATCTTGCATAATCAATAATTCACCACCTTTCGCTTTAATGATTTTTCATTCTCTTTGGAACATTATTAGCATATCAATTCCCTTTGATTAATTAATCGAAACCTCGTTTCGATTAGTTGATCTCTCCCTTTGCTCTTCTCTTTAGGCTTCCTTTATAACCTGCTTTCTCTTGGTCCCCGCTGAGTTGGAGTTTCGCACGACGCACTGGAGCACTGTACAACTTGGAGCTGTTACGCTGTCTGTTTCAACTTCTGCATTACACCCTGTTTATTAGAGAAGGAATGAGAAGGGAGAATTCCTACTCTCATTCTGACCACTTCAGGTAGGGGACGAATGATCCTGTGCATGGAGTAGTCACCTCTATCCTCAGGCAGTAATGTATCTCCTTCCCCAGTCGAGGCGATCCTTGATCACTCCTATCTCCTTCTAAATCTCTTTTGATCAATCACCACTCTTGGTTAAGATCATTGTTCTTTGGGTTAACAAACGCTCTTTGTTTCAATGCCCTGTTCTCTTCTCTTGTGGTCGATCATTGCTTTTGATTCCCCTGAAGAGTCTAAATTCCTTCTCTTCGGTTAAACACAGTCATCCTGTTAAAAACTGTATTCCCCGGAGTTCGCAACCTTCTCTTGGTTCTTATCTTTGATTATTTAATCATTGATTGTCAGTTAAAACACCAATTTGCACGTCTTCTTAGTTAACCACAGTCTATCTGTTAATACACTGAGTTTTCTTTGGGTTAATCACCTTATCTTGGTTAATCACCCTTTTCTTCAGTTAACCACAACCAGTCTGTTAAAACATTGAACCCCTTTTTGAGTTAATCACCTTCTCTTGGTTAATCACTCATTTCTTTTTGGTTAATCATAGTTTCTCTATTAACACCGATTCTTCAGCGATTAGTGTAACACCTCAAAATTTGCCCTAGTGTTGCTAACCTTTTTGGCTTATGCTTCATTTCATTTGCATCGTCATTTCTGCATTTTGCATGTTTCTTTTGTGCATGGGATCAAGGTATTTTCTAGCACTCATGGCGTTATCAGCTTCGACATTATTTTCAGCAGTATTCAGGGTCAAGCAGATGGTTTTCAAGGTCTTTTGAGCTTTTATTTTGCTCATTAGGCGTTTTGATAATCGGAAGCTTCAACAGTCATTTTCTGATCAAGCGATCCGGTATTAGGCATTATTAATTTAGCAGGATATTCTGAGGTGTCAGCAGGAATTTTAGTTCTTTTTAGGTGTTACTCAGTAGCAATATCAAGTTTTGAGTTTCAGAGGTTTAACGGGTTCAAAAAGCTATCAGAAGTCACTTTTCCAAGTTTCCCTCCAAAAGGCGCCAAAATTCAAAATTTGAACTGTGTAACCGGTTATAGTATATGTGATAACCGGTTACTCATTCATTTTCAGTATATTCTCAAGGTTTTTTGAACTGTGTAACCGGTTAGCAGTTATGCTGTAACCGGTTACCCTGGGCGCAATTTGAAAAAAAATTAGCGATCATGTGCTTGGCTTGTGCATGTGTGGGAAGGATCTAGAATTGATCCAATTTCACCATTTTCCACCCAAAATTCAAATTCTCTCCGTCATTCTTCTACTCAAATTCCTTATTTTCTTTTCCTAATTCATTTTTCACCCCAATTTCCACCCACTTAACCTCACTCCAAACCCAAACTTAACTCCTAACCTAGGGGTTATTTAAACCAATTCATTCCAAACTTCTCCACCCTAGATCATTTTTCACTCTCATTTTTCAGAATTTTCCTCTCAATTCTCTCTCACTTTTTCACTCTCAACCTCCATTTTCATCCATACTCAAAGCTCTCTTTCAAAGATTAACAAGTTCTTCATTGGAACTTGTTAATTCTTGAGCTAAAGCCACTCATTACCACTTCATTGCTGCATTTCATTGGTGATTTTTGTTTGGATCTAGATCTGGAATTTCAGAAGTGATTATTGAAAGTGATTTTGGAGTTTTTGTTTCTTATTGCTTGGATTTTCAACTTTTGAGTGCAAGGAGCTTGTGGATTTTGGATTTCTCTACTTGGATTCATCAAATTCTGTTTATAACACTCACCAAAGCAAATCTCAGCTTTGTAGGTTGGTTAATTTCAGATCCATACTCATTTAGCTTAATTGCAACTTTCACAATGTAGATCCATGATTTTTGGTGTGTTTTGATTCATTTGTGTGAATTTAATTGTGGATGTTGATGATTATTGGATCTAAATGATGTTTGAATGTTGTTTCTGAACTTGATTTTCGTACATTGTTGATTACATGATCATTGAACGTGATTACATAAGTGATTTGCTGCTGAAAAGTGCTTTTGAAACTGATTTTTTTTTACCACTGTCCCAGAGTAACCGGTTAGCAGTTATGCCTGTAACCGGTTACACTGTGTATTTTCAGCCTGATTTGTGCAATTTTGAACTGTGTAACCAGTTAGCAGTTATGCTGTAACCGGTTACCACTAAAGCAGAACTTGATTTTCTTGCATTTTCTTGGTTGTTTGAGATCCTTTTCATGTCTAAACTTTATGGATTGATATGATGATGATCTATGGATCATTCTTGAGTTGTTGCATCTCACACCATTGCATGAACACGATTCTTCGACACGCGAGTCTTGGTTTTCATTGATGAATGTTTATGTTTGCGTTGTTGATTAATTGATGCGATAAACACAATGCACACACATTTGAATTGTGTTAATTCTTGATTGATGCTCAACTTGCTGGACATATGATGCATGATTGTTGTTTGCTTCCATGGTTGCTTATGCATGATGTTTTGATCGATGTTTGATTTGTGCAACTTTATTGAGTAATTGTTCTTGAATTGTTAGCATGATCATGTTATCCATTCTTGATGCTTGCAAGCTTTATGTTTGGTTTGCCGTGCTTTGTGTGTCTATTTGCAATCATTGCTTGCATGAGTATTTTGTTTTCAAATGCATGGTGTGCTGTCCCGTTTTCCACTACTGTCTTAGTGCATATGTGTTGTTGTATGTGCTGCTGTTTGACCTTTTACACCTGTTTTATGTGCTGAACATGGGCTGTTGAATGCTGTTTGGTGTGTTGGCTGGTTTTTAACCGCTGTGCAGGTGCAGAGGCGCTGTTGTAGTTGCTGCTTGTTTGTTTTACTCGCCTTTTCTTCCCCATCTCTTTCACTCCTTCTTTTCCCATGAGTCTCAAGACTTGTTTAAGTCTTGGATTCACTTCCTTAGAGCTACGTAGTCCAACTTAATTTTTGATTAAGCTTGGAGTAGGTTTAGCATTAGGCTTCCCTTTGCATCCTAACTTAGGTAGATGTTTCCCCTTTCAAACTCAACTATAGGGCCACCTTTGCATGACAACATTAGGAGCATTTAGTTTCCACTTAGAGTTTTCTTTGGGTCTTCTCTTCTCATCTCTTAACACTTCTAAAACACTTAATAAATATGACGAATATTGCGCTCGAGCCTTAAGTGTAGGAAATGAAGAACGAGGGGTCTCCCCTCCTCTTCTAGAGTGTTTAACATACGTCCCATTTGTGGGTGACCATGCGATTCACTCGTTCCTGCATGGTAGACTTTAGTGCAATGTAAGTTACGAACTAACTTTAATTCACTTCTGTCTAAAAATACAAAAAACAAACTCAAATCTTTTTATCCTTCGGGATCGTTAAGTTCAACTCATTTTCAGAAAAGGGCACGTCATTTTCCGTCTAGTCACAAACAGGCATCGACCCTAACTGCCGGACGCGAACTTAACGTCGCTCATAAAAAACACTAACCAACCTCGTTAGGTCGAACTACGACTGCTCTGATTTCCTCTTTCTAGTCTGATTGAGGATAAGTAGGCATGAGACGGCGATGTCTTGGCGAGCAACCTCCCCCCTTAGTTCGTGTCCGAACTACGTTGACTCTGACTTTCCCATTACACGAGGGAATGCGTAGGCATAGGATGAGCGATGTCCTATCGAGTCACTTCTTTTTCTTTTTCTCCCCCGTTTCTTCGTTCTTTTCCGTTCCCGTTCCTTCTCCTTTCCAGTAGCAGTCGAGTTCCAGATGATGACACCCTTTGATCGAGACAACAAGCGTGGATCCCATCGGGTATGATGGACGTGTGGGGTGCTAACACCTTCCCTTCGCGTAACCGACTCCCTTACCCGTTTCTCTTGATTGTGTGACCATGCTCTTTTCCTTCCCTCAGGTTTATGCAGTGTTTCCTTTCCCTCTCTTGGGATAAATACACATTGTTGGCGACTCTGTTTTCCACGCCACTTTCGTGTTTGTACCATGGATGCAAATCCTCGAGAGCGACAGTTAGCAACCTCTTTTGGTTCAAAACCCCTTTTGTTGATCAAGTACTGCTTGTTCAGTCATATTGACATCCTCTTTGGGTCGCAACCTTCGCTTGGCTCTACACCCGTTCTTTTGGTTGATCACAGTCTATCTGTTAAAACCTTTATCCCTGCAAAGTTGCAATCTTCCTTTTCCTCGGTTAACCACTGTGTATCAGTTAATACACCAAAACCCTTTCTGAGTCAAACACCTTCTCTTGGTTCAGTACTCGCTCCTCTTTGGTTCATCACAGCCTGCCTGTTGACACCAAGTATTTTATCCCCCTCTAGAGTTATTATCTCTTTTTCTTCGGTTAATAATTGCCAGTCAGTTAATCTACCGGGTCTTGTCTCTTGGTTTTGATACCATTCCTTTTGTTTTCCCAGCACGATCACCTTTCTGCTCGGGTTTTCCCCAGTAGAGTTCCCTTTTCCCCATCATAGTTTTATCTCTTTTTCCTCTCCTGTTAACCACTTCCAGTCAATTAATATACCGAATCCTTATTCTTTTGTTCCCCAGTAGGATCACTACCCTCTGGTTCCCCAGTACTGTCTTAGTTCTTTTACCTCCCTAGTGGAGTCTTCTCTATCATCTCTCTTCATTTCTTCTTGGTTTCGACACCAGTTCTCTTTGTTATCCCCAGCGGATCTACCTTTTACCTCTTTTGCTCTTGGTTTTGACATCACTTTCCTTTCTTTCCTTTGTTTTCCGTCTTGGTTTCACGAACTACGAAAGCTCTGATTCTACATTCATTCGAATGTATGATACGTAGGCACGAAATCGCGATGATCTTGGCGAGCACACTTCCACCCTTCCACCTTCTTCCAGTCTTTTCTTTTCCCTGGTTCCATGAACTACGGAGCTCTGGTTTCCTCATTGCACTATGAGGGTGCATAGGCACGAGGGCCCTAATCCTCCGCGAGCATTTTTTTTCTTTCTTTCTTTCTCTTTCCCTCTCCTCTTCTTTTAGTTAGAAGCTTTTAGATAGATAACCCATCCAAGCCTAGAAGCAAGCGAAATGGTTCCCGTCGAGTATGACAGATGCGTTGGGTGCTAGTACCTTCCTTTCGTATAACCGACCCCCCACTCCCGTTTCTCTTCCCCTCAGGTTTTATCGATATTTTCCCTGTCCTTTGGGACTAAATAAAGTTCGGTGGCGACTCTGTTGTATCTTTGAGTGTGCGATTCACTCAGGTATAAACCAACCATCTTCAGCTGGCGACTCTGCTGGGGAGTCCTTGCGCTTGTAATTTGGGGTCTCTCCTAGTTTTGTTTACTTTCTTGCTTGTTTGGGTGTTTATCTTTTGTGCTTTACTAGCTTTATCTTTATGTTTTACTGTGCTCTAGCTTTACGTTTATTTACTGCATTTCTTTACTGCTTTGAATATTCATATGCTGCATATTCTGGATATCTGCTATATTCTGCTGTTGTTGGGATGGGTAGATATTATTGGAGAGAAAAGTCCTAACACCGGGCTTATCATACACAAGGCTAGAACGTGGATAGTCGTGAGGCCTGCGTTTTGCGCATTGGGTTACCACGAGAGCCACATCCCAGATCGTGATTCGCTTGAGAATGCTTCCGTCCTATGATAATTCACTACGACAGAGTGTTTTCATTCTGAGTCATATGGTTTGGGCGACCTTTCTAGGGACCACCTTGTTGTGTCTAGATCACACTTGTGAGGGGGATGGGTTTTTGTAGGAAACCAAGCCAGTTCATACCTTTGTTCTCATACACGTCAGATTTTGCACCGACACATCAGATTATGTTGCGCTGACATAGAATTATATGCAGATATCCAAATTGTTCAGATTTGATTGTTCAGACTGTGCTGGCTTCTTATTGTTTGTGTTGCATATCATATCATGATGTAAATTAATTTTTTGGCATGTGCATTTCCAGGTATTCGAAGACTTATCCTTTGTTGACATTATCATAGAGATGAGTACTGGTTGTCGAGGCATCTTTAGCTACAAGTTTGTGGAGCCTAAGCTGGGTACTTTGAGAGGTCTAGCATCCCGTGTGGTTGAAGATAACAGAGGGGTTTTCAAGGCCAGTTATGGTAATCTTTTGTCCATCCTCAACACTAAAGTCAACATCACTGCTATTCATACTCTGGTTCAGTTCTATGATCTGCCACTTAGGTGCTTCACATTTCAGGATTATCAGCTAGCACCTACACTCGAGGAGTATGCTTATATTCCGTGGGTTGAGATCAAGAAGCAGGTTCCTTTTGTCTACACTAGTGGTTGTCCGAAGTTTCTCCTTATTGCTGATGCACTTTGCATTAGTAAGAAGGATGTGAAAATAATCTCAAGACAAAAGGGAAGGGTATTCGAGGGTTTGCTTCAAAGTTCTTGGTTGACAAAGCCACGTCTTTTGCTAAGGATAGAAACTGGAAGGCTTTCAACGCCGTTCTTGCTCTACTGATATATGGGATTGTCTTGTTTCTGAACATGGAGGATTTCATAGATCAGGCTGCCATCAGTATCTTCTTGTCCAAGAACCCTGTTCCGACGCTCCTTGCTGATACCTATCATTCTATTCATTCCAGGAATGAAAAGAAGAAGGGAACTATTATTTGTTGTGCTCCTCTGCTGTACCGGTGGTTCATGTCTCATCTTCCACAGAAGGGTCCCTTTGTTGAGAATAAGGGTAATCTCATGTGGTCTCAATGGATCATGTCTCTTATTGCTGATGACATCTCTTGGTATTCTCGAGTCTTCAACGATACTATGATCATTCTTCATTGTGGGAAATTCTCCAATGTACCTCTCTTGGGTACAAAGGGTGGAATTAACTACAATCCGAGACTTGCCTTCTGACAGTTGGGATATCCTATGGTTGCTGAGCCAGATCCTAAGGTAGTGGAAGAGTTCATCTTTCACGAAGGGGTTGATGACATGGGATTGCTGAAGAGGTTTAGTGCCGCTTGGACTCAGATTCACTTCGAAGGAAGAGCCGATTTGGGTAAGAAGAATTGTGTAGCCAAGGAAGCTTACACACTTTGGGTTAAAGAGCGCGTCAAAGAGATCCTGTTGCCATTTTCTTTCGAGCCTTCCATGAATACTAAGCCTCCTGAACTTGCCATTATTCCTCCATCTGAAGTCGACCAACTCAAGCTGACTATTGAAAAGTTGAAGATGGAGAATGCAGATCTTCGTCTCAACCTTGTTAAAGTCACTTCCGAGAAGGATAGCCTACAGATTGAGCTCCACCAGAAGTGCGAGCGTATGCTCAAAGAGGTGGAGGTTGAACAGAACAAGCGTCGGAAAGTGGGTGATGCTTTGAAGAGCACCTATGATGCACTTGCTTCAAAGAAGAGACAACTCACCGATACCCAGTATCAAGCCTACAAGGACGAGTTGAGCTACAAAAAGCAACTTGAAGAGCTTCGAGGGAAATTATCCGAGTTCAATACAAAGGGGCAAAGTGAGCAAGACCGTGCTAATCAGTTGGCAAAGGAATTTTCTCAGTGTCAAGCCCAGCTAGACAAAGTCTTTGGTGAGATTCAGAAGTTGCAAGATCAAGCACATCAGAGCCGAGAGCAGATTAGTCAACTCAACACAGAGAGCACTCATTGGGAGCAACAAAGCCATCATCTGGAAAACCTCTTGGATCAGAAAGAGGCCTTTCTTCAGGATATGCTTCAGGGACCTAATCATTCCTTACTACACAGCCTCATGAAGGATGAAAAGTATTAGAGTGAGAGGCATGGCCGTCTAGCCAGATTTACTGAGCACACGCTGGAGGACTCACCTGGGTTGTTGAGAGTTGCATATGCCGATGTGTTGCCATGCCAGCTTCCTTGGGCTGTTTTCCACTTTTTGTCTGTTTGCAGGGTGATCTTTGATAGGATCCATGCTGATTTCATTGTAGCCCAAAAGGCAGATGTTTGATTTGTACTTGACTTGTACTTCTTACTTTTTATTGTTAAATGAATGAGGGTTCTTTCCAATCTTATCTTTCGCACCTTTACTTGTATGCTTTATGATTTTGTTAACAAAGATAAGTTTAAGAATTCCTGGAATTTAAAACTTTATTTTTGCATGCATAGCATACATTCATTTTCACACATATGCACGTCCCTTCACCTGAAATCGTTGCTCATCCTTGCCCGTCTTCCGCTTGTAGCAAGACGACGACTCGACATCGGTATTTCACTCGTTCAAGCAAATCCAGAATCATGGCTGACTTCGAAGCTGAGAACGCTGCTTACAAGGAGACTCTGGCTCAATTCCAAGGTTGGATGGATCAGTTTCAGACAAACATGTATGTTATTATGGAACTCCTTCGCTTCTGCTGCTACTTCTATTGTTGCAACTGTCACTGATGCAACCATTGTCACTCCTGTTATGACTGCTTCTCCTGTTGTTACTGCTATTCCTGTTGTTCTTTCTCCTGCTATGGTTGAAGTGCTAGTCGAGCCTATGACTCAGACTGTTGTTCATCCATCAGGTTCTCAATCCAGTTTGAACAAAATGTATGCTGCTTTTCCTTGGGGCATGCCTCCGAATTACACTCCTCAAATTGCAAATAATGGTAGTGCCTTCGTACCATATCAGCCCTTTGGTGTGCCCATACCTAATGGGAATGCTGCTGTGTATACATGGGGTATGCCTACTCCGGTTCCACCTTCGGGGGTAAGTGATGATCATGAGATTCTTCAGGTTCAGACTCATCAGACTCCTGTGATAACTGAAACTCTTGATGAAGAAGAGCATGTGTATAGGGGTCCTCCTATTCATGTTCCGGTTTCGTCTCAGGTTGCCCAAACTGCTATTCAGAATGTTCATCCTGGGATGTGCTATCCTGGGGCATCTCCATCCACTACTGTGGTACCTCCTCCAAATTATCTGTTTGGTGGTTAGAATGCTGGTCAGATGGTTAATCCGGGTTTGGTATATCTTTCTCAATTTGTTACTCCGCAAGTGCATGCTCCGGCCGCATCTCAGCTGCCAAATTCTCAGATTCTTGTCAGGCCTACTAATCAGAATAGACCTGCTGACTACAAGTTGTTGGAAGACCGTATTAGAGCTATTGAAGGTTTTTCTGCTTTTGGCATGGAGGCCAAAGACTTATGTTTGGTTCCGAATGTTGTATTGCTACAGAAATTCAAGATACCTGAGCTGCCAAAGTACAAAGGTCTGAGTTGCCCGCGTAGTCACATCACTATGTACTGCAGGAAGATGGCATCCTATATTGATAATGATGAATTGCTAGTTCATTGTTTTCAAGATAGTTTGTCTGGTGCTTCATTGGATTGGTACATGGGCTTAGAGCGCAGCAAAATCCGCACTTGGAGGGATCTGTTTGAAGCGTTCTTTTAACAGTACAAATATAATCGTGACCTGGCGCCTACCAGATTGCAGTTTCAAAACCAATCTCAGCGCTCGGCTGAAACATTCAAAGAAAATGCATAAAGATGGCGTGAGATGGCATCTCGTGTGCGACCTGCTCTCTCTGACAATGAGTTGGTTAATATCTTTATGGGTACATTGCAAGGATCCTACTATGAGAAAATGGTGGGTAGTTCTTCATCGAACTTTGTTGATGTGGTAACCATTGGTGAACGGATTGAGAACGGTTTGAAGAGTGGAAAGATTCCTGGAGCTGCTTTCCAGTAGCCGGCCAACAGAAAATCTCATAATAGTCAGTCAAAGAAAAAGAAGGTGAAGCCAACTCTGTGACAGCTCAAGTTTCTCCTCAGTACCAAGCACCCATGGCTCCCATGCCTTACTATCCGTATCCGTACATTGCTGCTGCACAATATCAACAACCTCAATATCAGTATCATCCGCAACAACTAGTTCAGAATGCTCAGAATCAGCAACAACCGCAACGTCAACAACAGAATCAACAGAACAACAAAAATCAGTAGAATCAAAATTGTTAGAACAACAACAACCAGGGAAATCGTAAGCGCCCGAATTTCGACAGAATTCCGGTGTCATACACTGAATTGTTCCCTTATTTGGTTCATCAAGGGGAAATTGTTCCCAAAGAGATCACACATGCAATTCCTCCATTCAATCTGAAGCATAATCGAAATGCGTCATGTGCCTATCATGCTGGATACATAGGACATGCGACAGAGGACTGTTTTGTTTTCAAAACCAAGGTTCAAGAGCTCATCGATCGGAAGATTTTGACTTTTACTGAAGAAGGTCCTAACATTCAGCATAATTCATTGCCTAATCATGGTGGACCCGCGGTGAACATGGTTGAGAATAACTCAAGGGCTGAATTGATCATGGATGTTGACGAGGTAAAAACTCCGATGACTGTGGTTTTCAAGAGATTGGATGAACATGGGCTATTGAAAGGATTGCACGGCAAGTGTCAGATTTGTCATGATAATCCCAACCAGTGTCGAAAGCAGAAGGGTTGTGTCCAAATTTTGATGAATCGAGGTGAAGTCCAATTTTCCAGGTCTAAGCCTGTTGAAGAGGTTGCTGCTATCGAGCCATTCATCATCGTTTATAGGAAGGTTCCTGTTGAATCCTCTAAGCAGAAGAAGGTACAACCTATCGTTGTTTGCCCGCCAAAGCAGTTTCCGTATCAGAATTCTAAGGAGGTACCTTGGAGATATGGGTCTACTGTGTTTTCTGGAGGTCAAGAGATGAGGTTTGTTGAATCTGTGATTGTGAATGTTACAGCCGCTGGAGGTATGACTCGTAGTGGACGAGTATTCGCTCTAAAAATCACTACAAAGCATGTTCAAGTTCCAACTGTTGTTCCTCCCAAGGAGAAACCTGCATCCACAACCCCTGTTGTTCAACAAGGGGCATCTACTATAATACCAGTGCAATTTGTTCCGTCTGAGGATGTTACAAAGATCAAGGAAACTATTGATGATCAAGAGTTCCTAAAGTTGATCAAGGAAAGTGACTTTAAAATTATGGATTAGCTAGGGCAGACTCCCTCGAGGATCTCAATCTTGTCTTTACTCATGAGCTCTCCTGCGCATAGATCAGCTTTGTTGAAGGTCTTAAACACTACTCATGTTATGCAGGATATATCCGTCATTGAGTTCGATGATGTAGTGGCCAATATAACTGCAAGTCGATACTTGGGCTTTAATGAATCAGAGTTGCCTTCGGAAGGAGCTGTCCGCAACAAAGTACTGCACATATCTGTAACCTGTACAGATATCCTCTTATCTCGTGTTCAGCTGGTCCCTCTCTCAATGTGATTCCCAAGGGCACATTGGGTCAGTTACTGGTAGAAGGAAGCGAAATGAGACAAAGCGTCTTAGTTTTTAGAGCCTTTGACGGTTCTCGAAGGCAGGTCATTGGAGAGGTGGATTTACCCATCAAAGTTGGACCGCATTTGTTCACCATTACTTTCCAAGTGATGGATATCAATACCGCGTACAGTTGCTTATTGAGTCGCTCGTGGATTCATGCCACAGGCGCAGTTACATCCACTTTACATCAGAAGTTGAAATTTATGTTCGACAATCAGTAGGTCATCGTCTGTGGTGAAGAAGATCTGATTGTGAGCGAGTTATCGTCTTTCCGATACATTGAGACCGAGGAAGGCATAGTTGAGGTGCCGTTGCAGTGCCTCGAGTTCGAAGACGTCAGCTCTGCTTCAACTAGTCAAAGTAGATCACTGCAAATGATGTTAGCATCTACCAAGAGTTCTAAAGAGACCATCGAGAAAGGTGCTTTGCCAGGCCGGGGGCATGTAATTGATGTGGTTGAAAAGCACGATCAATTTGGATTGGGTTACCATCCTGGTCGACAGTCTAGTTCACTTGGTCAGAAGTCGTGCAACTCAATCAAGTTCAACAGCGCGGGTTTTCAAATGGGTGACATCGTGGCCGCTATTAATGACGTTGGTCCTAGTACCCAGACTTCAAGCTTTGTGCGCAAGTGCCCGCCGGGTTTCAGGCCCAACAACTGGACATCTACTGTGATTTCTGTGGTTTTTCCATATAACATGTAATGCATTTTCCTTTCTCATTCCCTCGTCCTCGCCCGAGACGAGTGGATAGCTTGTAAAGGGCCTCACGCTTTTGCAATATTATGTGATCAATAAATAAGATGCATTCAAAATCTTGCTCTATTTTCTATCTTTATTTTACTTTTTCACAAACAAATGGCAAAAGTTTCTTTTAATTTTCACTTTTTAAATAGCTCATTCTAAACATATTCATAAACATGCAGAAATAATAAACGCATTGATAACAACATGGAAAACATCCATTGTAATTCTAGGATTCCAATTAACCAAGCCGAAGAAGATGGTGAGGAAGATTGTGAATTACCGGATGAACTAGCAAGGCTCCTTGAGCACGAGCATAGATAGATTCAGCCGCATAAAGAGCCAGTAGAAGTTGTCAATCTTGGTACTGATGAGGTCAGAAGAGAAGTCAAGGTTGGCGCATCCCTTGCAAAGCATGTACACTCCGAGTTGGTCAAGTTATTGAAAGAGTATGTTGAAATATTCGCCTGGTCCTATCAAGATATGCCTGGGTTAGATACCAACATCGTTGAACATCACTTGCCACTCAAGCCTGGATGTCCTCCTATCAAGCAGAAACTAAGGAAGACTAGACCCGATATGGCACTTGAAATCAGACAAGAGGTAAAAAAGCAGCTTGAGGATGGGTTCCTAGCCACTTCCGAGTATCCAGAATGGATTGCCAACATCGTCCCGGTCCCAAAGAAAGATAGGAAGGTCAGAATGTGTGTGGATTATCGAGATCTCAACAAAGCAAGCCCAAAAGATGATTTTCCTTTGCCTCATATTGATGTCTTGGTGGATAATACAACACAATTCTCTGTCTTTTCTTTTATGGACAGTTTTTCAAGATATAATTAGATCAAAATGTCCCCAGCTGATATGGAAAAGATTACTTTCATCATGCCTTGGGGTACATATTGTTATAAAGTCATACCATTTGGTTTAAAGAATGCAGGGGCAACATTCCAACGTGCCATGACAACCCTCTTTCATGATATGATCCATAGAGAGATCGAGGTTTATGTGGGTGATATGATTGCCAAGTCCAAAACTGAGGATGATCATTTGGTTCATCTGAAGAAACTGTTTGATAGACTCCAGAAGTTTAGACTGCGATTGAATCCTGCAAAGTGTACCTTCGGAGTTCGACCTGGTAAATTATTAGGCATTATTGTGAGTCAGAAAGGCATTGAAGTTGATCCTGACAAGGTGCGGGCAATTCAGAATATGCCGCCTCCCAAAACAGAAAAAGAAGTCAGTGGCTTTCTGGGCAGACTTAACTACATCTCAAGGTTCATTTCCCACTTGACGGCTACCTGTGAATCGGTGTTTAAATTACTAAGAAAAAATCAATCAGTCTAATGGAATAATGATTGTCAAGAAGCATTTGACAAAATAAAACAATACTTGCAAGAACCACTGATCTTAGTACCGCCGGTTCCTGGTAGGCCTTTAATCATGTATCTCACCGTTCTCAATAAATCAATGGGATGTGTATTGGGTCAACATGATGACACTGGCAGAAAAGAGCATGCAATTTACTATCTGAGCAAAAAATTCACTGATTATGAGACCAGATACTCACTCTTGGAGAAAACTTGTTGTGCTCTGGTCTGGGCTGCTCGACGCCTAAGACATTACATGATTTGCCATACTACTTTGTTGATATCCAAAATGGATCCGATAAAGTACATATTTGAAAAGCCTGCTGTCTCTGGAAGGATTGCTCGGTGGTAGATGCTGTTGACTGAGTATGATATCCAACATGTTACCCAGAAAGCAATAAAAGGGAGCGTCTTGTATGACTACCTTGCTCATCAGCCTGTAGAGGGTTATCAACAAATGAAGTTTGACTTCCTCGATGAGGATGTTCTATTTATCAGAGACTATGAGACTTCAAACCCTAACATAGGACCCGAACCAGGGGCGCGATGGACGCTCGTGTTTGATGGTGCCTCCATTTCTAAAGTTTGTGGAATCGGTGTTATCCTCATCTCTCCGACAGGTTTTCACCTTCCCTTCAATGCCAGATTATGCTTTGCATGCACTAACAATATGGCTGAATACGAAGCATGTATCTACGGTATTGAAATGGCAATTGACATGAGAATCAAGATTCTTGAGGTCTATGGAGATTCTGCTTTGGTTATCGGCCAAGTCAGAGGACACTTTGTTACTCGAGATTCCAAGCTGGTTCCGTATCAACAACACATAGCGAAATTGATTCCTTACTTTGATGAGATCTCTTTTCATCATATTACCATAGAGGAAAATCAATTAGCTGATGCTCTTGCCACTTTAGCATCCATGTTCAAGGTCAAGTGGAAGAATGAAGCTCCTCATATCCGCATTGATCATTTGGACGAACCATCACACTATTTAGAAATCGAGGACGATTCTGATGACAACTCTTGGTTCTATGATATCAAGAGATATTTGGAAAAATAGGAATATCCTACGGATATTACTATCACTGACAAGAAAGCTCTTAGGCGGCTCTGTACCAAATTCTTCTTAAGTGGCGGTGTATTGTACAAGAGGAATTATGATTCCGTGTTGCTCAGATGCGTGGATGGACACGAAGCAAACACAATCATAAGGTCCATACATGAGGGCTACGAGGGTGTACATGCTAAAGGTCCTGCTATGGCCATGAAAATTCTTCGGGCTGGGTATTATTGGACGACAATAGAGGTAGATTGTTACAACTTTGCCAAAAGATGTCACAAGTGCCAAATCTACGGAGACAAGATTCATGTGCCTCCCACTCCATTGAATGTATTGACTTCACCTTGGCCATTCTCCATGCGGGGTATAGATATGATTGGAATGATAGAACCAAAGGCTTCCAATGGCCATCGATTCATTAAAGTTGCTATCGACTACTTCACCAAGTGGGTTGAAGTTGCTTCTTACGCCAATGTTACACGTCAAGTGGTTGACAGATTTATCAAGAAAGAGATAAGTTGTCGTTATGGAATTCCTAGCAACATTATCACGGACAATGCAAGCAACCTAAACAACAATATGATGAAGGAGTCGTGTCAAGAATTTAAGATCGAGCACCACAACTCTTCACCATATCGGCCCAAGATGAATGGTTCCGTCGAAGTAGTAAACAAAAACATCAAGAGGATTATCCAGAAAATGGTCAAGACATACAAGGATTGGCATGAAATGCTTCCCTTTGCATTACATGGCTACAGAACTTCAGTCCGCATTTCTACTGGGCCAACTCCGTATTCGCTTGTGTATGGTATGGAGGATGTTCTACCCATTGAAGTCTAGATTCCTTCTCTTAGAGTTATCATGGAAGCAGGTCTTGATAAAGCTGAATGGGTCCAATCCAGATATGACCAGCTGAACCTCATCGAAGAGAAGCGCCTTACAGCCGTTTGTCACGGTCAATTGTATCAGAGACGCCTCAAGCGAGCTTTTGACAAGAAAGTTCTCCGTCAGGCTTTCTGCGAAGGAGAACTCGTGCTCAAGAGATATTCACCTGTTCACTCGGATCCTCGCGGCAAGTGGACTCCCAATTACGAAGGACCTTTTGTTGTCAAGAAGGCCTTCTCAGGCGGAGTCCTGATCCTTGTAACACCCCAAATTCGTAAGAATATTTATTTAATTTATTTAAATATAATAATCATGATTTTCGGTGAATTTTGGTGTTTGGGTATTGCGTAGAATTTTGTGGAGTTTGGTTATTTAATTAAATAATAGTATATATTATGGGGTATAATGTATTATTATTAATTTAAATAATATTAGAGGAATTAAGGGTAAATTGGACTTTTGAGGAGGATTAGTGAGGGTATTATGGAGAAAGCCCAATTTTGATACCCAGGGGTTAGGTTGAATATAAAATGAGGATTTGAGAATAGGTTTCATTTTTTTGGAAAACCGTGAAAAGAAGGTGAGAGCTCTAAGGAAAAAGGAGGAGGCGAGGAATTCGAGAAGGTTTCCGAAGGCTCAGAGAGAAAGCTTCGAATCGACAATCTAAGGTATGGGGAGTATTACCTTTCATTGTTTTCAATATAGGGATTCGATGTGTTTAAGGACGATTTTGAGGCTTATATGGGTTTATGATTATATTGATGATTTAGGTGTTGTTTTTGTGGGTTGATGATGAATATGAAGGGTTGGATTGAATTGGGTAAAATTATGCCTTTGCGGCTAATGTTTCTTTGATGCTGTTTTGACCTTGTAGAAAAAGGGGATTGTGAGGGTTTATGGGTTTTTAGGTAAACTGATGAATTTAAGGGCATTTTTGTGAATCGATTAATAATGTTGAATTGAACAAGTAAAATAGACCTTGGGGATGACTTCCCTGTCGAAGTTGTTTCGACCTGGTGGCGAAAGGGATTTATAGAGTTTATAGGAAGCTTGAGAGTTTTGAAGGTTTAGGAAAATAAGGTTCCCGTAGTGTCTTGAATCGACCTAATAGACGTAGGTTTTATGCCTTTGATTTCCATAATGCCTTAGGATTGTTGTAGGGATGAATAAGGAAGAATTGATGGAATGAAATGTAAAAATTGTTGATAATATGATGGTTGTATCCCTAAAATAAGTGTCATATGCTGTTATAAATGTTATACAGTCGTAGGATTTTGAATTACGAGACCGAAACTTTTTACGGATTCGAAATCGGAGGTCCGGAAGGCCTCCACCGATGAAAAATGCAAAATTTGCATCATGTAGGCAAACAGCAAGTGCCATAAGGCTTACGGCGGTAGCCATGCAGTTCTGTCACAGCCATGCAGCTTTGGGTCAAGATATGGTTTTGATCATAACGTTTGATCCGTAAGTCCGATTAAGGTACCGTTCGAAGTGTTGGAAAGCTAACGCGATGAACTACATTTTAGTGAAACCAAGAGAGCAGTATGGAGTATTTTTAGATTGTCTAAACTATGAGGAATTGAGGTTATTTGTGACGATATACATATGATAGATGTCGTTGTTAAATTAGTGGTGTTATGAAGTTGTGATTTCTGAACCATGATGTTATTGAGGATATTGAGATGATGATTTTGTGATGTTTTGAGGGAATAACTGATGATATGATTTACTGTGATGTATAATGATGATTATGAGCTGTTTATATATGATGTATGATGATTAAGTGATGATATGAATTACCACGAGTGTATTGATGAATATGAGATTATGATATTGTGTTGTTATGATGAATAATTGATGATGTGAATTACTATGAGATATGTTAATGATTTTATGACGATGATACATGACTATTTTGATGTGAATTACCATGAGTTATATTGATGATTATGAGATGCTGATTAATGATGTTTTGTTGACGTATTTGATGATATGATGAATATGTGAGTTTGAGGGATGATGATTCACGTAATGAATTTTGTTGATGATGATGATTAGGACGTTGTGCATCATGCATTCATAGCATTTGGACTTCGGTCTATTGATGATGTTAGGACTTCGGTCCAGTGATGATGTTAGAACTTCGGTCCAGTGGTGGCTTCAATCCCATTGTGTGGATTGAGGTGTTTATGACGTGCTCCCTTGTGGAGGGTTGATGGCCTAGTGTCCATCTTTTGTGATGATTGGTACCACATGCATGAGTCTCGTTGTGCATTACATTTTATGTGGCATTGACGTGATGTTGTGATATAGTGATTCCTGGTGTTTTCCTTTATGATGACCCTGATGATGTTGTATATGATGATGACGCCATTTTGCATATCATGTTTTTATATTGATTATAATGAATTGTGATTGCTCACCCTGCCTATTTGAATGTTGCCTCCACGTGGGTAACATGCAGGTGATCAGGTTTAGTTGTGGATGCCTTCGAGGACTTTTGGAGTTGTACTTTACTTTTGGTCGATGTAGAGGGTCTTACTCTGATAGTGTAACATCGTGTTGGGTTGTTGAGTCGAACCATTGTTGAGTTGTTGTTTTGTGATATTTGATGACTATGGGTTATTGTCGCTCCCGGGATTTTCATCCAAGTACAAACGCAAAACTGGCGCGGAAACAGAGTCGCCTGCAATGTGTATTTATCCTAAGAGAGGGAAAGGAAACACTGCGTAAACCTGAGGGAAGGGAAAAGAGCATGGTCTTGCGACCAAGAGAAACGGGTAAGGGAGTCGGTTACGCGAGGGGAAGGTATTAGCACCCCCTCGCGTCCATCGTACTCGATGGGATCCACGCTTGTTGTCTCGATCAAAGGATGTCGTCATCTGGAGCTCCACTGCTACTGGAAAGGAGAAGGAACGGGAACAAAAAAGAACAAAGAAACGAAGAAGAAGAAGAGAAAAAGAAGTGACTCGATAGGACATCGACGGAGTCCTATGCCTACGTATTCCCTCATGCAATGGGAAAGTCAGAGTCAACGTAGTTCGAACACGAACTAAGGGGGGAGGTTGCTCGCCATGACCTCGCCGTCTCGTGCCTACGTATCCTCAATCGGACCAGAGAGAGGAAATCATAGCAGTCAAGTTCGACTTAACCAAGTCTGAAATTTTTTTTAGCGACGTTAAGTTCGCGTCTGGCAGTTAGGGTCGAGGCCTGTTTGCGGCGAGACGGAAGTAACGTGCCCTTTTCTAAAAATGGTTGGAAACTTAGCGATCCCGAGGGATAAAAATATTTGAGTTTGTTTTGTATTTTTTAGACAGAAGTGGATTGAAGTTAGTTCGTAACTTACATTGCACCAAAGTGTACCATGCGGGAACGAGTGAGTTGCATGGTCGCCCCCAAATGGGACGTATGCTACACACTCTAGAAGAGGAGGGGAGACCTCTCGTTCTTCATTTCCTACAATTAAGGCTCAAGCGCAATATACGTTATATTTATTAAGTGTTTTAGGGATGTTATGAGATGAGAAGAGAAGACTCAAGGGAAAAGAAAACACTAAGGGGAATTCTAGCCTAATGTTGTCATGTAAAGATGGCCCTAAAGTTGAGTTTGAAAGGGAAACCTCTACCTAAGTTAGCATGCAAAGGGAAGCCTAATGCTAATCCTACTCCAAGCTTAATCGAGAATTAAGTTGGACTAGGTAGCCCTAAGGGAGTAAATCCAAGACTTAAACAAGTCTTGAGATTCAAGAGAAGAGAAGGAGTGGAAAAGAAAAAAACAAACAGCGACTACAACAGCGCTTCCGCACCTGCACAGCAGTAAAATCCAGCAAACACACCAAACAGCATTCAACAGCTCATATTTAGCACATAAATGGGTGTAGAAAGCAGCAACACATACAACAGCACATATGCACATAGACAGCAGTAGAAATAAGGTAGCATGCAATACATTTGAAGGTGATTCAATCATGACATAATGAGCAAACATCAAACATCATACACTTTTTGATCAATCATGATCACAATCACACCACACACCATAGTAAGTAATGCTTGAAAACATCCTGGAAGGATACACCACATCATTAAAGAATGCACAACATTTAGCACATGAACAAGTCCAATCAAATATGCATTTCATGAGGTTAGATGCAAGCACACATATACATCACGACAATTCCAGCAACACCAACAATAATTCACAATTAACATGCTCAAGGAGTGTGTGCAAAGTGTTTGTCACATTAAGAAAACATCAATGCAAACATGAACATTTAACAATGAGAAATCAAAGATCGGGTGTCGAAGAATCATGTTCATGCAAGGATGTGGGGTGAGACAGATCAAGAATAATCCATAAATCATCAACATATTAATCCATGAAGTTTAGACATGCAAAGGACCTCAAGCATGCCAGAAAATGCAAGAAAATCTCATTCTGCAGCAGTGGTAACCGGTTACACAGTTCAAAACAGCCAAAAATTACGCAAAAAAAAACATGTTAACCGGTTAGACAGCAACAGAATTCAAAAAAACAGCTCCAAAAGCACTTTTCAGCAGCAAATGACTTATTCAAACAATTCCAATGATCATGTAATCACTTATGCACGAAAATTACGTTCAAACACAGTATTCAAACATCATTTAGATCCAATAATCACCAACATCCACAATCAAATTCACACAAATGTATCAAAACACATCAAAAATCATGGATCTACATTGTATAAGTTGCAATTAAGCTAAAATGAGTGTGGATCTGAAATTAACCAACCTACAAAGATGAGAATTGCTTTGGTAAGTGTTGTAAACAGAATTTGATGAATCCAAGTAGAGAAATCCAAGATCCACATGCTCCTTGCACTCAAAAGTTGAAGATCCAAGCAAATAGCAACCAAAACTCCAAAATCACTTCCAAAAATCACTTCTCGAAATTCAGAACCAGATCCAAACGAAAATCCAAATTGAAAAGTAGAAATGTAGTGATGATGAGAGGTTTTAGCTCAAGAATTAACAAGTTCCAATGAAGAACTTGTTAATATTTGAAAAAGAGATTTGAGTGTGGTTGAAAATGGAGATGGAGAATGAAAAAGTGGGAGAGAATTGAGAGAATTCTGAAAATTGGGAGTGAAAAAATGATCTAGGTCCCTTTTTGGTTTGGAATGAATTGATTTAAATAACCCCTAGGTTAGGAGTTAAGTTTGGGTTTGGAGTGAGGTTAAGTGAGTGGAAATTGGAGTGAAAAGTGAATTAGGAAAGGAAATGAGGAATTAGAGTGGAAAATGTTGGGAGGAATTTGAATTTTAGGTGGAAAATGATGAAAATATCAGTTCTAGATCCTTCCCATACGTGCACAAGCCAAGCACATGATCACAAATGATGCAAACTAAAATTTTCAAATTTTGCCCAGAGTAACCGGTTACACCATATCTACTAACCGGTTACTCAGTTCAAAAACTGAAGAAATGCGCAGAAAAACCAAAGGGTAACCGGTTATCAGATACGCTGTAACCGATTACACAGTGCAAATTTTGAATTTTGGCGCCTTTTGGAGGGAAAATTGGAAAATGGTCTGATTCCACCTGTTCTGAGCCACATTAGATCTCTGAAACTTGCCGTTGGATATCACCACTGATACACCCTCGAAATATATTGTGAACTCCTTTTTGCTCGGAATACTACTGAAAATGACTGTCCAGTGCCGAATCACTGATCAAAAAAAGACTGCCGGAGCTTCTGATTATCAAGTCATCTAAAGAGAAAAATAAATGCTCGAAAAGACTTTGAAGACCATCTGCTTGGCTCTGAACATTGTTGAAAATGATACTGGAGCTGCTAACGCCATGAGCTGCTGGAAAATACCTTGATCCCATGCCCAAAAGAACCATGCAAAATGCAGAAATGAGGATGCAAATGAAGTGAAGCATAAGCCAGTTAGTGCTAAAAGAAAGAGGGAAAATTTTGGGGTATTACAGTTATTTTTAAAACCTTTTTTATTATTGTGGTTATGGTGGTTCTGCTGCTAACTTTGATGGATTTTGATGAAAACCTTTTTATTTTGATTTATTGAGTTCCGCTGCCATATGGAGGCTTTTGAGTATTTTTTGGGAAAAACCTGTGTTTACGGAGCAAGTGTTTAATTTGAATTTATTGAGAAATGTGCACCCTTTGAGGTGATTCTGATTTTACTATTATTTTATGTTTAATCCGCTGCGATATTTGTGGGGTAGAAAAGGGTGTTACATTAGTGGTATCAGAGCAGGTCGGTCCGTCCGGCCAGGTTATCTAATGTTGTTTGTTTCCCTAGTGTGTGACATGTGTGTGAAAACACTGTTGATGCTTGTTTTGTTTTCCATTTGCAGGTTGGGAATGAAACAAATGGGGGAGAAGATGGTGCTTCTCCAAGATGCTTCAAGTGTGGAGCGATGACTAAGTTTGTTGTTGGACGCTACGATAGTTGCTAAAGTTAGTTTGTACCGCCTCATGATAGTCGGCTGTTATTGACTAATTGAGGAACTGATCACCCTTAATCTCTTGTTAATAATAGACAGGATCATGTTGGATGGGATAGATGTGTCTTGCTAGCTTAAGTGGTGTGCGCAGTGAATTGTTTGGTTTTAAGCCAATTGCTTACAGATCGTTTTGATAAGTCGAGGCAGGATGGTGCTAAGATGTTTATGTTGAGGGAAAACTTTGAGTATTAGTTAAGGTGGAGAAGTTGATGTTTTACCTTTTGTTTGTGAAATGTTGGAAGTGTTTTCTGATGACGTGAGTGATTTGCCTCCAGAGCGTGAGGTAGAGGTTACGGCAGATTTGATACCAAGTATGAGTTTGGTGTCGATGGTTCCTTATCGGATGTCGACTTCTGAGTTAAGTGAATGGAAAAAGCAATTGGAAGAGTTGCTTGGGATGAAGTTGTTTGACCGAGTGTTTCTCTATGGGGTGCCCCTGTATTACTAGTAAAGAAGAAAGATGGTAGCATGAAATTGTGTGTGGACTATCGACAGTGGAATAAAGTGACGATCAAGAATAAGTATCTACTTCTGAGGATTGATGATTTGATGGATTAATTGGTAGGTACCTCTATGTTTCGCAAGATTAACTTGAGGTCTGGTTATCATCAGATTCGTGTAATCCTGATGATATTCGAAAGACAACTTTTAGGACGAGGTGTGATGACTATGAGTATGCTTTGAAGTCGGTGGACGTAGCTAATGCACCTGGTGTGTTGATGGGGTACATGAATCAGAATTTTCATGAGTATTTGGATAAGTTTGAGATGGTGTTTATCGATGATATCTGGATATATTCTAGATCTGAAGAAGAGAATGCTAAGCATTTGAGGACTGTGTTGCAAGTGTTGAAAGAGAAGAAGTTGTATATGAAACTGTCGAAGTGTGAGTTTTGGTTGAAGGAAGTGAACTTTCTTGGCCATGTGATTTCAAGTGGTGGGATTCCTGTAGATATTTCTAAGATTGATGTTGTGTTACAGTAGGAGACTCTGAAGTCTGCTACTGAGATACGAAGTTTTCTGGGATTGGCGGGTTATTATCGCAAGTTTATTGAGGGCTTTCCTATGTTGGCATTGCCTTTGACTCAGTTGACTCGAAAGGGTCAAGATTTTGTGTGGGATGTAGTTGGTGAACTGAGTTTTGTGGAATTAAAGAAGAGGTTAACGACCGCTCCAGTGTTGATTTTGCCTAATCTGAGCGAATATTTTTTAGTGTATTGTGATACGTTGAAGATGGGCCTTGGTGGAGTATTGATGCAGAATAGACAAGTTTTTGCCTTTGCTTCGAGACATTTGAGAGTTTGTGAAGGGAATTATCCTAAGCATGACTTAGAATTGGTCGTTGTGGTGTTTGTGTTGGATACTTGGAGACTTATTTGTTTGGCTCTTAAATTTGAAGTGTTCAGTGGTCATAAGAGTCTGAAGTAATTATTTGATCAAAAGGAATTGAATATGAGGCGGAGAAGGTGGTTAGAGCTGTTGAAGGATTTCGAGTTTGATTTGAGTTACCATTCGGCCAAAGCAAATGTAGTGGTCGATGCATGGAGCGGAAAGCCGTTGCATATGTTGATACTTATAGTGAGAGAATTGGAATTAATCGAATTGTTTCGAGATTTGAGTTTGGTGTGTGAATAGACTCCTGACAGTGTGAAGTTAGGAAAGTTGAAGCTGACAAGTGGTATTTTGGAGGAAATCAGAGCGGGCCAGCAAGTGGATTTGAAGTTGGTTGACCAATTGACTTTGATTAACCAAGGTAACAGGAGAGAATTCTTGATTGATGAAAATGGTGTGATGAGGTTCCGAAATATAGAGTGTGTTCCAGAAGTTCCAGAAACTAAGGAGAGTATTCTAGAAGAGGGACACCGAAGTAGGTTGAGTATTCATCCCGGTGCTACGAAGATGTATCAGGATCTGAAAAGTTGTTTTGGTGGCCAGGGATGAAGAAGGATGTTGCAGAATTTGTCTATGCGTGTTTGACTTGTCAGAAGTCGAAAGTTGAGCATCAGAAGCCTTTAGGTATGATGCAGCCGTTGAGGATTCCAGAATGGAAATAGGACAGTATTTCCATGGATTTTGTAGTGGGGTTGCCGAAGACTGCCAAGGGAAATGATTCAATTTGGGTGATTGGGGATAGATTGACTAAAACGGCTAATTCTTACCGATGAAGATTAATTATTCTATGCAGAAGCTAGCTAAGATATGTATTGAGGAATTGTGAAGAGTCATAAGATACCTTCGGGTATTGTGTCAGATGGAGATTCGAGGTTTACATCGAGGTTTTGGAAGAGTTTGCAAGATGCTTTGGGTACTAAGTTGAGGTTGAGTTCTGCCTATCATCCGCAGACGGATGGATAAACATAGAGGACTACCCGGTCTTTAGAGGATTTGCCGAGAGCTTGTGTGTTAGATCAAGGAGGACCATGGGATAGTTATTTGAAGTCGATCGAGTTTACCTACAACCACAGTTTTCGTGCTAGTATTGGGATGACGTTGTATGAAGCTTTGTGTGGTAGGAGGTGTAGGACTCTAGTGTGTTCGTACGAATCAGACGAGAGTGTTGTACTTGGACCTGAAGTGGTGTAAGAAGACACCTAAAAAGGCTAAGATGATCCAAGAAGCAGGAAAGTTGGGCTTCAAATGTGAAGATCAAATGAGGGAGTCATATCCGACTCTGTTTCCTTGAGGTAATTTTCGAGGGCGAAAATTCTTTAAGTGGGGGAGAGTTGTAACACCCCAAATTCGTAAGAAAATTTATTTAATTTATTTAAATATAATATTCGTGATTTTCGGTGTATTTTGGTGTTTGGGTATTGCATGGAATTTTGTGGAGTTTGGTTATTTAATTAAATAATAGTATATATTATGGGGTATAATGTATTATTATTAATTTAAATAATATTAGAGGAATTAAGGGTAAATGGGACTTTTGAGGATGATTAGTGAGGGTATTATGGAGAAAGCCCAATTTTGAGGCCCAGGGGATAGGTTGAATATAAAAGGAGGATTTGAGAATAGGTTTCATTTTTTTGGAAAACCGTGAAAAGAAGGTGAGAGCTCTGAGAAAAAAGGAGGAGGCGAGGAATTCGAGAAGGTTTCCGAAGGCTTAGAGAGAAAGCTTCAAATCGAAAATCTAAGGTATGGGGAGTATTACCTTTCATTGTTTTCAATATAGAGATTCGATGTGTTTAAGGCCGATTTTGAGGCTTATGTGGGTTTAAGATTATATTGATGATTTAGGTGTTGTTTTTGTGGGTTGATGATGAATATGAAGGGTTGGATTGAATTGGGTAAAATTAGGCCTTTGAGCCTAATGTTTCTATGATGATGTTTTGACTTTGTAGAAAAAGGGGATTGTGAGGGTTTATGGGTTTTGAGGTAAACTGATGAATTTAAGGGCATTTTTGTGAATCGATTAATAATGTTGAATTGAACTGGTAAAATAGACCTTGGGGATGACTTCCCTGTCGAAGTTGTTTTGACCATGTGGCGAAAGGGATTTATAGAGTTTATACGAAGCTTGAGAGTTTTGAAGGTTTATGAAAATAAAGTTCCCGTAGTGTCTTGAATCGACCTAATAGACGTAGGTTTTATGCCTTTGATTTCCATAAAGCCTTAGGATAGTTGTAGGGATGAATAGGGAAGAATTGATGGAATGAGATGTAGAAATTGTTGATAATATGATGGTTGTATCCCTAAAATAAGTGTCATATGCTGTTTTAAATGTTATATAGTCGTAGGATTTTGAATTACGAGACCGAGACTTTTTACGGAATCGAAATCCGAGGTCCGGAAGGCCTCCAACGAGGACAAATGCAAAATCTGCATAGGCAAACGGCGAGCGCCATAAGGCTTACGGCGGTCGCCATGCAGTTCCGTCACAGCCAGGCAGCTTTGGGTCCAGATACGGTTTTGATCATAACTTTTGATCCGTAAGTCTGATTGAGGTACCGTTCGAAGCGTTGGAAAGCTAACGCGATGAACTACGTTTTAGTGAAACCAAGAGAGCAGTATGGAGTATTTTTTATTGTCTAAACTATGAGGAATTGAGGTTATTTGTGACGATATACATATGATAGATGTCGTTGTTGAATTAGTGGTGTTATGAAGTTGTGATTGCTGAACCATGATGTTATTGATGATAGTGAGATGATGATTTCGTGATGTTTTGAGGGACTAATTGATGATATGATTTACTGTGATGTATAATGATGATTATGAGCTGTTTATATATGATGTATGACGATTAAGTGATGATATGAATTACCACGAGTGTATTGATGAATATGAGATTATGATATTGTGATGTTATGATGAATAATTGCTGATGTGAATTACTATGAGATATGTTGATGATTTTATGACGATGATAGATGACTATTTTGATGTGAATTACCATGATTTATATTGATGATTACGAGATGCTGATTAATGATGTTTTGATGACGTATTTGATGATATTATGAATATGTGAGTTTGATGGATGATGATGCACATAATGACTTTTGTTGATGATGATGATTAGGACGTTGTGCATCATGCATTCATGGCATTTGGACTTCAGTCTATTGATGATGTTAGGACTTCGGTCCAGTGATGATGTTAGGACTTCGGTCCAGTGGTGGCTTCAATCCCATTGTGTGGATTGAGGTGTTTATGACGTGCTCCCTTGTGGAGGGTTGATGGCCTAGTGTCCATCTTTTGTGATGATTGGTACCACATGCATGAGTCTCGTTGTGCATTACATTTTATGTGGCATTGACGTGATGTTGTGATATAGTGATTCCTGGTGTTTTCCTTTATGATGACCCTGATGATGTTGTATATGATGATGACGCCATTTTGCATATCTTGTTTTTATATTGATTTTAATGAATTGCGATTACTCACCCTGCCTGTTTGAATGTTGCCTCCACGTGGGTAACGTGCAGGTGATCAGGTTTAGCTGTGGATGCCTTCGAGGACTTTTGGAGTTGTACTTTACTTTTGGTCGATGTAGAGGGTCTTGCTCTGATAGTATAACATCCGGTTGGGTTGTTGAGTCGAACCATTGTTGAGTTTATGTTTTGTGATATTTGATGACTATGGGTTATTTTTAAAACCTTTTTGATTATTGTGGTTATGGTGGTTCTGCTGCTAACTTTGATGGCTTTTGTTGAAAACCTTTTTATTTTGATTTATTGAGTTCCGCTGCCATATGGCGGCTTTTGAGTATTTTTGGGGGAAAACCCGTGTTTACAGAGCAAGTGTTTAATTTGAATTTTTTGAGAAATCTGCACCCTTTGAGGTGATTCTGATTTTACTATGATTTTATGTTTAATCCGCTGCGATATTTGTGGGTAATCCGCTGCGATATTTGTGGGGTAGAAAAGGGTGTTACAATCCTCACCACCATGGATGGATAGGAGTTGCCATCGCCTGTGAACTCCGATGCAGCCAAAAAATATTATGCCTAAAAAATATGGATAAAGAGCCCGCTAGATTGACATCCGCAAGGACAATCTAGGCAAAAATGGGCGTCCCAATGGACCCAAAAAAGAAATATCCATGCAAAAGTTAGGGAAAATGAAAAAAAAAACAATAACAGCCCGCTATGTTGAAAACCCAAAAGGGAAACTTAGGCAAAAATGGGTATCCCGGTGGACGAAAAAAAATGGTAATATGTCCAGGCAAAAATTAGGGGTAAAGGCATTTGACTGTGAACACTTGAGCCTCTCTTCGTCATAGCTGGACATCAGACAGTAATAGAGCAGTCGAATCATCATCAACTGGTGTGAGGCGTTGGAACCTAGACTTACAGTGGATGGTTGCCAATTTTGTAATCAATGTAAAGCATGATTTCCCTTTTCCATTTACATTTGTTTCTCAATTTTATTGCAAATCTCCTCATCAAGGGTTTTGCATCTTTGTACACATCTTATGTACAATATTTTCACATTCAATAAAAATACATCATTTGTTTTCTTTCCAGTATTTTGTTTGCAAAATAAACAAGTATTTGTGATCACATAATACTATAAAATGTTGAGAACAATAAAAAGCTAAATCAATCGGGAAAGCATTATGCATTGCATATTTTACTGGTAATTCCTGCAGGATAATCAGTAATATCCATTGGCAAGCCGAATGCCCGATCAATAATGTGATAGTTCTTTGAAGAAGTTGTTGTTTCCTCAGCGGAGCCATCATTCCCCCAGCAATCGCCATTGTGTTTCTCTAGAAAGGTTGATTACCTTCCATTTCCCTAACAGATCCATAATGTCCCCAGTAAGTCTGCAGAGATGTACCCCAAGGAGAGACATGGTTGTTCTTTTCCCCAACACGGGTCGTGCATCATCCCCAGCATGTCGCAACTGTCAAGTACCAACAGCGGTACGATCTAGTTCCTCGTCTTCCCCAAGCAGAGAAGATCCTCTGAGCCTTGTGAATTCCCTGCAACAGAGTCAGTGGCAGCTTAGAAATCGGAGTTTTCTGATTTCATTCCCCAGGCAAAGTAAGTCATGATGGAAAGTTTGGCCAGATTCTCTTATCTCATGCAGTGTCAATGGTGATGGTCTGGATATTAGAGACTTCTCTGTTTCTTCCCCAGCGGAGTCTTCGCCATTTTTTGGGCTTTTTCGCAGCAGAGTTATCACCATTTGGAGGCCATTCCTCAGCAGATCCTGTCCTCATTTGGGGGCTCTCTCCCCGGCCGAGGATATCGAGATCGTTTTGCTACAATCTCTGCCTAACTCTCGTACATTATCTTGACTGGCACCTTTGCATTGCATGATATCAAACATCATGTAGAACGCATACATAGCATATGTATCAAGCATTCTCCCTTTCTTTTAGCCTGATTCATCTCCCCAGCATATATTCAGTCAAACTTTAAACACTCTCTACACTTGCACCTTTTCTTTGATCGCTGTCGGCCAAATTTTTGAGCTACTCTTTCATTTAATCCCATTTTACCTCGGATCATCGAAAAGCTAGCGCAATTCATATATTCAGGTCCAAGAGGATTAGGGGCAGCTGTCGTAACCCAAAATTTGACCTCTCTCTTTTGACTTTTGCATAAGCATGTGCATTCGCATCACTGGCATGCACATTCGCACTTTTCTCTATGTGTTTCTTGTTGCAGGATTTTCAGGTTTTTTAGGACGATTAATCGCATCCTCACAGGGTCATTACATCATCAAAACAAGCTCAAAATAAAGGTTTCCATGCTTACTCATCAAAACAAGAGGTGGAAAATCAAAACCGGCACTTTAGCATCACTCCCCAAGAAAATTTGGGCAAAATTAGCTGAAGTAACCGGTTACTCAATATAGCGTAACCGGTTACTCAGTACAAATTTGCAGTCTCTGCTGCATTTTTGGGACAGACACTTTGCACACTCTTTGGTCTTTGGTTCTACAGTATTCTAGCAGCATGGGGAAGATTCTAGACATCTCTAGACATTTCAGGACTATTCAAGACATTCCAAGTGTATTTATTCCAATGCATCACTCTAATTTAAGTGCACCATGTTTCTTGGTTTCCAAGTATGTGGACCTTTGGATGTTGGAGCTCACATTGGGATTGTTACCGAGTTGATCCTAACTAACCGAGTTAACCGCTTAACTCGGTGAGTCAAGTGTAACTAAGTCCTAGCCTAATTCTAAACCACCCAAAGCTAACTCCTAGCCTAATTCCAAACCACCCAAAGCTAAGTCCAAACCAAATTCCAAACCTCTCACACTCCAATGCTAAACTCTATATAAACAAAGCTCCACCATTTCACAAACTCCTCCATAATCATTCACACAAATTCACACTTTCTTCACTCTCAATTCTCTTATTTCTCTCTTCATTTTGCTGCAACTTCTACACATTCATCTTCATCTTCTTTCCCAAACCACACTAAAGCTCTTAGTTCACCATTGAAGAAAAGCTACTTTCACCTTGAAAATGCTTTTTCTTGAGCTTAACCTTCATCATCTTTCTATTCTACAACATTTTGTGGAGATTCAGTAGCTTTTATATTCAGCTCGAGTGATTAATTCAAGCTTCTTCGGTAATAATTCTCATTTCGGAGTTTTCGTCGAAATTTGCTCGGTTTCGCTACGGTTCGAAGTGAAAGTGTAGGATTCTCTGGTTTTCTTCACTTATCTTTATCACATTTCATTCACAACAATCACCAAGCCAAATCTCCGGCTTGTAGGTTGGTCAATTCTCGCTTAATTTATCGTTTCATTAACTTTTGCACGTTTACGATGTAGTTTTGACAGTTTTTTTCGCTTTGATTAATCATGTGATTGTTTGATCTTTGATATACATGTCATGCTTTCAATTGATGATTAATTGATCCTAATTCCTGTAATTTTCATGCACAAGTTCATACCATAGCATGTGGTAGCTCAAATAAGCGATTTAAGTGTTGGAAGTGCTTTTCCATAAGCTATTTTTGACAATCAGCAGAGTAACCGGTTACCCAATATTGAGTAACCGGTTACTCAGTGTATTTTTCGTTAGAAACTGTAATTTTTAAGCAATTAATCGGTTACCCTATTTGCAATAACTGGTTACCACTGAACCAGAAGGCCATTTTCTTGCTTTTTCAAGTGTGTTTGCCATTCTTTCTTCCTCTAACTTCCATGGATTGATATGTTTGATTTTTATAGATGTTTTAAGTGTCGTTTAACTTCTGCTTGAAGCATATTCATGAACTTTCGATGCACAATTTTGATTATTCAATTTGATCACGTTCTTGGCATTTATGTGAACACATGCTTTCTTGCATTTTCTTTGATCACAATAACATGATTTTGTGTGGCATTTTGTGTATCCTTTGGTACTGTTTTGCACTTTTTCTCATTGGTTTGCATTAAGTATGTTCTCAAAAGAATAAGCTTAATCTTATGTAATCAATCATTCACACCTTTCGCTTTAATGATTTTTCATTCTCTTTGGAAGATTGTTAGCATATCATTTCCCGTTGATTAATTAATTGAAACCTCATTTCGATTAGTTGATCTCTCCCTTTGCTCTTCTCTTTAGGCTTCCTTTAGAACTTGCTTTCTCTTGATCCCCGCTGAGTTGGAGTTTCGCACGACGCACTAGAGCACTGTCCAACTTGGAGCTGTTACGCTGTCTGTTTCAACTTCTGCATTACACCCTGTGTGTTAGAGAAGGAATGAGAAGGGAGAATTCCTACTCTCATTCTGACCACTTTAGGTAGGGGATGAATGACCCTGTGCCTGGCGTAGTCACCTCTATCCTCAGGCGGTAATGTATCTCCTTCCCCAGTCGAGGCGATCCTTGATCACTCCTATCTCCTTCTAAATATCATTTGATCAATCACCATTCTTTGTGAAGGTCATTGTTCTTTGGGTTAACAAACTCTCTTTGTTTCAATACCCTGTTCTCTTCTCCTGTGGTCGATCATTGCTTTTGATTCCCCTGAAGAGTCTCAATTCCCTCTCTTCGGTTAAACACAATCATCCTGTTAAAAACCGTATTCCCCGGAGTTCGCAACCTTCTCTTTGATTGGTTAATCATTGCTTGTTAGTTAAAACACCAATTTTCACATCTTCTCAGTTAACCACAGTCTATCTGTTAATACACTGAGTTTTCTTTGGGTTAATCACCTTATCTTGGTTAATCACCCTTTTCTTCAGTTAATGACAGTCAGTCTGTTAAAACATTGAACCCCTTTTTGAGTTAATCAGCTTCTCTTGGTTAATCACTTGTTTCTTTTCGGTTAATCACAGTTTCTCTATTAACACCGATTCTTCAACGGTTAGCAACCTCTTTTGGTTCAAAACCCCTTTTGTTGATCAAGTACTTCTTGTTTAGTCAATATCGACATCCACTTTGGGTCGCAACCTTCGCTTGGCTCTACACCCGTTCTTCTGGTTGATCACAGTCTATCTGTTAAAACGTTTATCCCCGCAAAGTTATAATCTTCCCTTTCCTCGGTTAACCACTGTGTATCAGTTAATACACCTAAACCCTTTCTGAGTCAAACACCTTCTCTTGGTTCAATACTCTCTCCTTTTTGGTTCATCATAGCCTGCCTGTCGTACAAAATCTTTTATCCCCTCCAGAGTTATTATCTCTTTTTCTTCGGTTAATCATTTCTAGTCAGTTAATCTACTGGGTCCTGTCTCTTGGTTTTGACACCATTCGTTTCGTTTTCCTAGCACGATCACCTTTCTGCTCGGGTTTTCCCAGTAGAGTTCCCTTTTCCCCATCAGAGTTTTATCTCTTTTTCCTCTCCGATTAACCACTGCCAGTCAGTTAATATACCGAATCCTTATTCTTTTGTTCCCCAGTAGGATCACTACCCTCTGGTTCCCCAGTACTGTCTTAGGTCTTTTACCTCCCTAGTGGAGTCTTCTCTATCATCTCTTTTGATTTCTTCTTTCTTGGTTTCGACACCAATTCTCTTTGTTATCCCTAGCGGATCTACCTTTTACCTCTTTTGCTCTTGGTTTTGACATCACTTTCCTTTCTTTCCTTTGTTTTTCGTCTAAGTTCCGCGAACTATGGAAGCTCTGATTCTGCATTCATTCGATTGTATGATACGTAGGCACGAGATCACGATGATCTTGGTGAGCACACTTCCACCCTTCCACCTTCTTCCCTTCTTTTCTTTTCCCTAGTTCCATGAACTACGGAGCTCTGATTTCCTCATTGCACTATGAGGGTACGTAGGCACGAGGGCCCTAATCCTCCGCAAGCATTTTTTTTTGTTTCTTTCTTTCTCTTTCCCCCTCCTCTTCTTTTAGTTAGAAGCCTTTAGATAGATAACCCATTCAAGCCTAGAAGCAAGCGAAATGGTTCTCGTCGAGTACGACAGATGCGTTGGGTGCTAGTATCTTCCTTTCGGATAACCGAACCTCGTTCCCGTTTCTCTTCCCCTCGGGTTTTATCGATATTTTCCCTGTCCTTCGGGACTAAATAAAGTTCAGTGGCGACTTTGTTGTATCTTTGAGTGTGCGATTCACTCAGGTATAAACCAGCCATCTTCAGAGAGTAATTCCATCCTGACAAAACCCGGGGAGGATAAATAAAGCAAGCATCTTCCACGAGGAACAAACTCAGTGGGGAGTTAGAAAGGGTAAACAATTTCTTCTTAGATGACACTCTAATGGGGGGAATACACACTCTACGGGGATAACAACACCAAAGAGTGGAAAAGCACCGACAAAAAAACAAGATGCATAATGCAACAACATGCTATACACAACAAATGAATGCGCATGCAATGAATATGAGTATGCATATGAGAATGCTGACAAAACAGACATAAAGATAAATAGAAGATGAATAAACATCACAACGCAACCGAATACTCGGCTAATCTCAATAAGATGGAGATATCAATAAAGATACTGCCAGGGACCAACTGAAGAAATCCTCTAGGATAAGCATAAGCCATCAAAGGAATTAAATCCTACTACAAGGCTCAAATCTCACTGAAGAGAGGAAGATGCTTCTTAGGGAGAAACCAAAAGATCAACCTTCTAACATCCATAATCCATAAAGGGGAATAACAACATGAACTCTGCTGCGAGGATGGAAGAAAAATTGTTGGGGAAATATAACAACTCAAATCTTCTTGACTCTTTTTAGGGATAAGAAGAATCCATATGAAGTTCGCTCCAATGGGATGAAGAGATCTGCTGCAGAAAATAATGGATCCGCTGGGGATTGTAATCATGTAAACAGTTACACAAACTCCACTGGGGAATAACACAAATCTTCTGGGAATTCAAGAAAAATCTCTGAAGACGATCCATCTCTGAGGAAAACATTCTGGCGACTTCAATGGGGAAAAATGAGAAGTTAATATCATAGAAAAACGTCAAGATGTGAGGGGTTAGAATTAATATCCAACACCAGGTAGGAGAAAACCCGACATGTGACTCCTATATCAACACTTCTTACTAGGAAACCCCATTGCTCTCTGCTTAGGAAACATCCAAAGTTATAATGCACAACCTCCATTGGGGAACAATGATAACGTGAAAATATATCGTTTATTTCGACTCGGTTCGCATGCAATTTAATGTCGTTTTACTTGTTTTTCATATTATTATGTCGTGTTATGTTTGTGTTTCAAGTATTTGTCGAATAAGAGCATTCGTGTGAGAAAACCGGGAAAAGAGCAAGAAAATAAATAAAAGAGAAAATTTTGCCAATTTACTGATATGGCATTCGCCGTGAGCAAATGGTGTTCACCATGAGCAAACAACAAGGATGAATCTCTGGGTACTAACAACCTTGAGAGAAACATCTTGGAAGCCCAAGGATAATTAAGAAGTTAATCATCATAGCAGAAGGTTAATTTTTGCAGGGGATTTTAAAACTCAACATAGGGTGAGAGAAAACCCAATAGTTGACTGCTATATTAATACTTTTTAGTAGGTAACGTTGCTCTCTGCTCGGGAAGCAATCAAAGCATCAATAACACAACCAGAGGATAAAACTCTGCGTGGGAATTCCACATCAAGGAGAGGTGGAACTTAAAACTGCTCAACTGCCTGATCATAACTTGGCTGGATGAAAGAAACATACTCAGCTGGAGAAGATCTAAATCATGACTTAGCTGGGAAAAAACCAAACATCACTCGTATGAAGAAAACCCAAACTGGTATTCAACTAAGGAATATTTGATCTCATGAGTCCAACTCATCGTAACAAATCTTGAGGAAAACCACTTTACTATTAACAATAAAAGGGGAAACCAGGTCACAAACTATGCGGAGGAATTATCAACAGACTTTACTGGGTAGAACAAGAACGAACACTGCTGAGGAAAACACTAAGCTTCGTGCTTCGCGATTTTACCGTTCTTGAAGTAACTATTGACATTCCTTTTTGTATTCATAAATCAAAGGTAAATGTTCTTATAATTTTCTAAATTTCAATCAATTATTCACATTTTGTTTCAAAAATCATCATTAACATTAAATGAAATTTTTACAAATAGAAACAAGATAAGAATTGAAAACAAAGGGACAAAGGCCCAAATTTTATTGATAGAATGGAAGTCCGCAAATGGCGTAACTCCATGGATCATTACAAAGTTTGAAAAATGGTAAATACATGAAAAGGGTTACATTGAAATACAATTTCCACTATTCTCCCTAACTACTTTGAATTCCACTGTGCTCAAAACTTCCATTGAGAATGGTTGAAAGAAAATCATTGACAGGCAATGTTGCTTCAATCAATCAAGACTGGCCGAACGAAGTTACTTGCCATAATCCCTAACTTTTGCCTAGATTTCCCTCTCGGGTTTTCAATCTACCAAGATAACCATTTCTATTTTTGTCTCTAACTTTTGCTTGGACCTCCCTTTCGGGGTTTCATTCCACTGAGACGCTCAGTTTTTCCTAAGCCACCCTTTTGGATTTTCAACTTAGCGAGTTGTTCTTTTATCTTTTATAGGCGAATTATTTCTTGACTGCATCGGCATTCACCGGACGAGTGAACTCTTCATCATCCATAGTTGTAAGAATCAATGCACCACCAGAGAAGGCTCTCTTAACAATATATGGGCCTTCATAATTAGGAGTCCACTTGCCCCTAGAATTAGTGGTAAAAGTCGAGATCGTTTTTAGCACGAGGTCGCCTTCTCAGAACACACTAGGTCGAACCTTTTTGTCAAAAGTTTTCTTCATTCTCTGTTGATATAACTGGCTATAACACAAGGCCGTCATTCTTTTCTCTTCAATCAAATTCAACTGATCGTATCTATTCTGGCACCATTCAGACTCAGACAATTCAGCTTCCATCTAAACTCTCATAGAAGAGATTTCAACTTCTATCGGGAGAACTGCTTCCATACCATAAACAAGAGAGAAAGGGGTTGCCCCTGTTAAAGTTCGGACGGATGTACGATGCCCATGCAAAGACAAAGGGAGCATCTCATGCCAGTCCTTGTATGTAACAACCATCTTCTGAATGATCTTCTTAATTTTCTTATTAGCAGCTTCAACAACCCCATTCATCTTAGGTCCGTAAGGAGAAGAATTATGATGTTCAATCTTAAACTCATCACATAATTCCTTCATCATCTTGTCATTCAGATTTACCCATTATCAGTGATAATTTTGCTCGGAACGCCGTACCAATAGATGATTTGGTTCTTGATAAACCGGACCATTACTTGCTTGGTCACATTGGCATATGACGTCGCTTCAACCCACTTGGTAAAATAATCAATAGCCACCAATATGAAACGATGTATGTTTGACGCTTTGGGCTCAATCATTCCAATCATATCAATGCCCCGCATGGAGAAAAGCCATGGAGAAGAGATAACATTGAGAGGAGTTGGAGGTACCTGAATTTTGTCAGCCTAAATCTTACATTTATGGCATTTCTTCACATAATTACAACAATCAGATTCCATTGTCAGCCAATAGTAATCTGCCCTCAAATCAGATTAACGCATCTCCCACTCTCTTTTGATTTGATTAATCACTAGGGCTGAATCTCTGTATACATCAAGAATCTTGATTCTTAAATAAATAGCTTCTTCCAAGCCCATAATAAACGCTTCATACTCTTCCGCATTATTTGTGCAATTGAACAACAACCTTAAAGTGAAAGGAATATGAGAACCATGGGGAGTAATAATAATTGTACCAATACCATTTCCATATTCATTAACAGCTCCATCAAAGATCAAACCCCAACGAGATTCAGGCTCTGGCCCTTCCTCAGGTAATTGTTCCTCGCAATCTTTAGCCTTTAGGTATATCACATCCTCATCAGGAAAGTCAAACCTGATAGGTTGATAATCATCAATAGGTTGATGAGCCAGATGGTCAGCCAAAACACTTCCTTTTATCGCTTTTTGAGTTTGGTACTCAATATCATATTCTGACAGCAACATTTTCCAACAAGTTATCCTCCCAGTCAAAGCATGCTTTTCAAAAATATACTTGATTGGATCCATTTTGGATATCAACCAAGTAGGGTGATTAAACATATACTGGCGGAGGCGCTTGGCAGCCCAAGCTAAAGCACAACATATCTTTTCAAGCATGGAATACCGAGACTCACAATCAGTGAACTTCTTGCTCAAATAATAAATGGAAAATTCTTTTCGACCAGATTCATCTTGTTGACCAAGAACACAACCCATAGACTCTTCCAAGACAGTGAAATACATAATCAATGGTCTTCCTTCCACGGGAGGAGATAAAATCAGAGGTTCAAGCATATATTCTTTAATACTATTAAAAGCTTTCTGACAATCCTCTGTCCATACACAACCCTGATCTTTGCGGAGAAGCTTGAAGATCGGCCCACAAGTGGCAGTCATATTGGATATAAATTGGGAGATACAATTTAAACGTCCCAAGAATCCTCTTACTTATTTTTCTATTTTAGGCGCATGCATGTTCTGAATAGCTTTAAATTTACCAGGATCAACCTCAATGCCTCTTTGGCCGACAAGGAGACCCAATAATTTTCCAGAACGAACACCAAAAGTGCATTTATTTGGATTCAAACGGAGCTCAAACTTTCTCAAACGTTGAAATAGTTTCAATAAATATTCAATATGATCTTCTTCAGTCCTCGACTTACAAATCATATCGTCCACATAGACCTCAATTTCCTTATGCATCATATCATGGAACAAAGTGGTCATAGCTCTCTGGTACATTGCACCAATATTTTTCAAACCGAAGGGCATCACTCTGTAACAGATTGTTCCACAGGGTGTAATGAATGTTGTCTTTTCCATATAACTGGAAAAACCATCCATAAAGGAAAAGATATTGAATTTAGCAGTATTATTTACCAACATATCAATGTGTGGCAGTGGAAAATCATCTTTTGGACTTACTTTATTCAAATCTTTATAATCAATGCACATTCGGACTTTTCCATCTTTATTTGGAACTAGAACAATATTAGCCACCCATTGAGGATATTCAACAGTCACAAGAAAACCAACATCAATCTGCTTCTGAACCTCCTCTTTAATCTTAACAGCCATGTCGGGATGAGTTCTTCTCAACTTCTGTTTCACAGGTGGACATTCAGGATTCAACGGCAATCTGTGCTCCACAATATTTGTATCAAGACCTGGCATATCTTGATATGACCAAGAAAATACATCAACATATTGTTTGAGAAGCTCTACCATTCTATACTTAACATCCGACTGAAGTAGTGCCCCATTCTTGGCTTCTTTTCTACCTTCCTCTGAAGCCAAATTAACCAATTCCACCGGCCCTTCATGAGGTTGAATGGTCTTTTCCTCGTGCTTAAGCAACCGAGAAATTTCATCTGGAATCTCCTCAACATCCACTTCTTCCGCTTCAAACACAGGGAGTTCAAAGTTGGGAGAGGGCATAAGGACATTGTTTTCAATGAGTTTAACAATCAATCTGCACGATAATTTATTTTTGATTTTAGAATATGAATAAAAGTGCAAGTATCATGCAGATAAAAGTGATTATTAAATTTTAACTTTTTTAATTTTTTTATGTTACCATTTTTCATAAATAAAGGAAAAAGGGAAAACATAATATGAATGAACAAAATAAAATTTTATTGATGATGATAATGGTTGAAACAAAGCCCTCACAAATTCACTTTAACCTTGGAAAGAATGAAAAGATTTTTGAAAGAAAATAAAGACAAACCAGTGATATCAATCCAATTTTGGCATATCAATCCACGTGTCACAATGTTAGGCGTCTCTTCCACTTGATCATCGTCAATGATGCAGTAGTAGAGTGATCTTTGGCATGGATGAACCCTGCACTACGAAAAACCTCATGAATACTCTTAAGCTCTTTGCGGGTTTAACCAAGCGTGAAACCCAAACCAGCGATATCTTTGTTCTCAGTAACTTCAATGACTCGGCCCCAACCATCATCTTGGCCACTCTCCAACACATGTTGAGCATCTTTCAGAGAAGACATGGGAACCCCATTCTTCTTAATAGCATTATCAACAATAGAAAGAGCCTGGAACAGAGTTCCAACATCCTCGTCGACATCAAGATAAGAAATAGATGACAAACTGCTCACTAGCATAGCCTGTTCTCCACCTACCACAACAAGTTTGCCATTCTAGACAAATTTCAATTTCTGGTGAAGTGTTGAGGTAACTTCCCCAATTTCTGATGAAGAACGTTCATTACTTGAAAATTAATTTGGAATAAGCACAGACCTATCTTCATAGGGAGATAAACCTCTCCAATCACAGCCTTCCTCGAGCCATCAAAGGCTTTCACAACAACCCCGCTGAACCTCATAGGAGTACCCTGATATGACAGTCTAGACTAATGTGGATTTTGGCATTACATTCAATGATAAGCCGATATCAACCAGCACATTGGACAGAGCGTCCTCTTGGAAATTCACGAAAATATGGAGAGCCAAGCTATAATTTCTTCCATGTTCGGTCAATTCTTCATCAGAAAAGCTCAGATTATTATACGCGGTGATATTGGCAACAATGCTATTAAATTGATTGACAGTCACATCATGGTCTACATAAGCTTGTTCCAATACATTCTGAAGAGATTCTCTATGAGCCTTAGAGCTCATCAACAAAGATAGCACAAAAATTTTAGACGACGTACGCAAAATGTGATCCACCACATTATATTCACTCTTTTTGTTCAATTTTAGCATCTCATCGCTGTCTGGTTTCTGGTTTACATCAGTCGATTGACCAGGCTCAATAGAAGTCTTCAACTGAGCTAACATACCCATGACATTTTCACTCATCTTCGAGGGTACAATAGCAAATATTAGACCACTTCTGGTCACACCACCTACATCTACAATGGTCACAATTGAGGGAAGAGAAGGAATGGGAACCGCTTTTCCATCCTCTAACATAGTAGCATTGTATTTGTAGGGGACAACTTTATCTGATTCATACGGTACCGGGCTAGGCAAATGAATGACCAAAGGTGTAACAACAGATTTCTAACTATTGTAAGAAATTACAACTCGCTATGGGATGTTGAAGTGTGGAACTATGACATTCACCTCATTCTCATCTTCATTTCTATTTGCAGTGACTTGAATCAGATTCTGATCAATCATCTCTTGTGAATCCCTCTTCACAATTACACACCCACGTAGTTTACAGAACAAATACAACAAGCGGCATAACCATGTTCATAATGGTTGCATTCACTCAAAGTAGCATGCATCTCAACAAGTGACCACCGGATCCAACGAATATAAAAAATACGGTATGTACCAGGACACCTGTACACCATATTAACATAGGTGATACCATGCTTAGGCAACAAATTTAACTGCACATTAGGATTGGTGTCTTCAAATGACAGAATACCACTTCGGATAAGTCTTTGAACTTCAGCTTTCAGAGAAAAATAGTTTTTGATATCATGTCCAAGAGCTTCTTGATGAAAAGTACATGTCTAATAAGCTTTATACCACCATGGAAGTTCTGCAGGAATAGCTGGTGGGTCTCTGGGTTGTACAAGCTTCTTCTGTAACAATCCAGGGTATAACTAAGCATAAGACATCGGAATGGGATCAAACTGATTCTTTCTCTTGGACGATTCTGTTGATTATTCTGACGTGTTCTTTGTTGGTATTGTGGTTGATAATTCTGAGTTGTCTGAGCAGCAGGAGCAGCATTGATGATGGGCCTAACAGAAGCCACTTGTTGATGACGATGATTACCATTATTATTTCTTCCCATGTATGTTTTAGATTTGTGTTAAGAGATGGCATTGGTTTCTCCATCCTTCTTCTTAGAAAAACCAGCACCATGCTTCTTCGCACTTGCAGAACCACATTCTTTTGTCAAACGTCCTTCACGAACAACTTTCTCTAATCTCATTCCCATGTTAACCATTTCTGTAAAATCACTAGGAGCGCTCGCAACCATCTTTTCATAATAAAATGGAGCCAAAGTCTTCAGGAAGAATTTTGTCATCTCTTTCTCCTCCAATGGAGGGCTTATCTAAGCTGCAATCTCGCGCCATCTCTGCGCGTACTCTTTAAAAGTTTCCTTCTCTTTCTGAGACATAGTGCGGAGTTGATCACGGTCCGGTGCCATATCTAGGTTGTACCTATACTGACTAATGAAAGCTTCTCTGAGGTCATTGAATGTCTTAATTTGGGAACTATCAAGTCCCATGTACCATTTTAGTGTAGCACCGATAAGACTATCTTAGAAGTAATGAATCAACAGCTGATGGTTGTCAGTATGGGTGGACATCTTTCTAGCATACATGACCAGATGGCTTTGTGGAGAAGTGTTTCCTTTATATTTCTCAAAATTCGGAACCTTGAACTTTGGGGGAATCTTCACATTTGGGACAAGACATAACTCATGAGCGTTCTTTCCAAATAACTCTTTCCATCTTAAAGCCATTATTTCTTTCTGCATCTCAGCAAACTAATCTTGAAAATCATCCATATGATCAAGGACATCCAAACTCTCGCTCGGTGCAGTGTGTAAAATTTTTTCTTCAACATAAGGCATAATGTGACCCACGGGTGGTGGCATATATACAGCATCAAGAATAACCAGAATCTCAGTATGAGGAACAACATTAACCACAAGAGGTGGCATAGTCATAACACCAAGAACTCTTAGACCTTCGGAAGCAGAAGGTTGATATCCCTCTAGAACATAATTAAAAGAAATTCCCCAAGGGAAACCAGGAAGCATATGATGTTGAGAAGCATTGACTGGGGCCACAGAAATGGGCATTGATACAATCTCTGAAATCATTGTTCTTTGCATAGAAGTCTGAGGAGGAGGAGGCGGTGGTGGCTGATTCTTAGCAGCCACCAAAGCTTCCATCATTGTGGAGAGTCTCTATATATTGTCCTTCAGAGTTGTTACCTCTTCGTGAAGTTCATGATTTTCTTGTTGTAACTGATCCATCTTCTTTCTCTGATTAGCCCGAGTATTGTAGTGATTCGACAACTTGTCTAAATGAAGACCAGGGGAAACAAATAAGACACCTAGAAAAGGTAAAACACAATGCACAATGATGCATGATATGCAAATGCAAATGCAAAGATTTCAAGGAACCTTAAAGTGAATTGCAAATATTATTTAAATAACACAAATTTGGAACACTGAAAATCTCATTTTAATGATATTGGAAAAAGGATTACAAAGTCTGAAATACAATCTCAAAGAGTCTCAATACATAAGAGGAACATAACTAGATCTATGGAATCATATCTGAAGATGACCCAATCCTAGGCTGATACTTCTCACGAAGCCTCTTGATCTCTCTCTCTCTTGTAGTTTTTCTCCACAGTTTCCTTCTCCATCACAAGTCGGTCTACAACGCTCTTCCATGTGTAGCGCGAATTTTTGCGTGGTTGCGAAGCACTATCGTTTAACAGTTCGATTCATTTTTTATACTATTGAAGCTGATGAAGGAAGGGAAATAGATGTCTCCAATTAACCCTGCTTGCAAACTGAGTTTAAACAGATGACTGTTGGTTTATAGATGCTATTAAGATTGTGGGTCTCTCTTAGGTTATTTTGTTAAGAACACAGTGTCAAGGCTATTGATAGGATGTTAGGACTGATGCTTTTTGATTGATGTGTGAAGGTATGGGATTTTGGGTTTTTGATTAGTGTACTCGCTAAGATTTTTACAATCTTCTGCCTACATATTCTCATTTAACGAAACAGGGAAATCAGAGTGATCGTAGTTCCTCCTATTCTATGGGAGGAAAAGTTGTTTTGGTCTCTTGTTCAAAGCCCAAGACGTGAAGCTGAAGGTGATTTGTATCTTGTTCAAAGCCCAAGATGTGAAGCTGAAGGGTTTTGACTTTAGAGAGAATTTGTCATCTCTAAAGGGGAGTTGTTGATGTTTGTATGCTGTGAGCAAGACACATGTTGATGCTAAAAGGTTGATTGACTCAACCGGGGTTTCCTTATACAAAGCCTAAGAGGAGGCTATTGATCCAACGAGGGGGTGCTTTTATGTGTCTCGTACGAGGCCCGAGAGAGAGGCTAAAAGGGATTGACTCAACAAGAGAGTCCTTTATACTCAACAAGAGAGTGATTTAGTATCTCGTATGAAGCCCGAGATGGAGGCTAAAAGGTGTGACTCAACAAGAGAGTCCTTTATACTCAATAAGAGAGTGTTTTAGTATGTGTCGTGTACGAAGCCCAAGATGGAGGCTTAAAGAGTGATTGACTCAACAAGAGAGTCTTTTATACTCAACAAGAGAGTAATTTTTATCTCGTACGAAGCCCGAGATGGAGGCTGAAAATGGGTTTGACTCAACAAGAGAGTCTTTTATACTCAACAAGAGAGTTTTTTGGTATCTCGTACAAAGCCCGAGATGGAGGCTAAAAGGAGTTTGACTCAACAAGAGAGTCTCTTATACTCAACAAGAGAGTGTATTAGTATCTCGTACAAAGCCCGAGATGGAGGCTGAAAAGGGAAGTGACTCAACAAGAGAGTCTGAAAAGGTTAGCTCCCTTGGGGAGAATCATTGTACAAAGCCCAAGAGGAGGCTATCTCTCCTGAGGAAAGGATCATTATACAAAGCCTAAGAGGAGGTTATCCGTTGGCGACTGTTTCAGTTTAGTGACAGGTCCAGTATGTTGGATAAAAGAGAAAATCAGTTCTTATGAAGGGAACGATTAAAGGTATTGTTATGCTTTGGTACTGATCAGAGGATCAGGGTTATTTACTGTTCTTTAAGGAAAGGAGAAATCCAAAGGGTATTGAGACTGTCCAATTCTACGGGTGTTTTGAGAAATCGATTCTTAGGTAATGAATAATCTTGTATGATGCCCAAGAGAAGGCTGGTATGTTAAGGGATGATAGTCAACCCATTAACAGGTCTGATAATTGACTCAGAAAGAAAACTCTAGCAAATTGATGACTAGGTTCTGTTCCTATACCTGTAGAGGTTTCTGGGTCCTTGTACTAAGCCCAAGAGGAGACATGGGAGCATTTTAGAAGCCGAAGGGTCCTTGTACAACGCCCAAGAGGAGGCGGGGATGCTTTTAAGAAGCATGTGGGTCCCCAAACCCCGAGAAGTTCAAGACATGCTATTCATTGAGAATAGATCAAGCCAGGAAAGTTCCAGAATTTGGAAGAAACTCAAGAGATGTTATTCACGGAGAATAGATCAACTCTGGGGAGTAGAGTCTCTTTGACAATTTCTAAAAGGGACAGTCTGAGAAAGGGTTCACCGAGAATGCTGCCTTTCATGTCTCCATATTATTTAACCCCAAGAGGAGGGAAGACTGTGTCTGGTAATCCTATGGAGATCTAGTTTTGTTTGTATTTAAGAGTGACCAACGGGGCTTTACCTAGTGCTAGACGTAGTTGCCGAGGAAAACTCTAAATAACTATACTAGTATTACATAGTTGATATTTGACAAGTATATAAAAGTTTGTGAAGGAAGACTTACAGTGAGCAGCCCCACAATATAATTATATATATATTAAAGCGGATAAAGAAAGCGGGTAAACACTTACTCGATTGTAGAGCTTCCATGTTGTTTCGTTAATTGTTCAACAAAGAAAGATTTGATAACAATATTATATTCAAAATCAAAGGAGAAAGTGTTTTGAAAGAAATGTTGGGGCTTACTGCTCAAGGAGGGGCCCAAAGTTTTATCAATGATTGCACTGTTGTTTTGAATTTGTTCAGGGTCTTATACAAGTGACTGAGGCCCAAAAGGTTTTCTGTACAAAGGGATGGGTCTTACACTCTCTCAAGAGGCCCAAAGGTTTATTTTTATACAAGTGGTAGGGCTTACAGCTCAAGGAGAGGCCCAGGGTTTTGTTTTTGAAATGGCGATAGCGCCGAGATTTTCTTTTAACGCAGAGGGACTTATACAATGTCTGAGGCCCAAAATTGTTTTGGTTAAAAGGGGATTGGGTCTTACACTCTATTAAAGGCCCAATGATTGATTTTTGTACAAGTGATGGGGCTTATAGCTCAAGGAGAGGCCCAGGGTTTTGTAAAAAAGGCGACGATCGCGCCAAACTTTTTGATGGTATCGGGACTTATACAATACACTTAGGCCCAAATTATTTTGGTTTCTACAAAGGGTTGGGTCTTACACTCTACCAAGAGGCCCAAAAAAGTTTTAAAGAAAGGAATGGGGCTTATAACACGAGGGTAGGCTCAAGGATTATTTGTTTAATAAATGGAGATCGCGCCGAGGTTTGAAAACACAGTGGGTCTTATACGATGACCGAGGCCCAAATTATTTTGGTTTTCAAAAGGGGTTGGGTCTTACACTCTATTAGAGGCCCAAAAAGTTTTAAAGAAAAGGAATGGGGCTTATAACACGAGGGTAGGCCCAAGGATTATTTGTTTAAAAAATGGCGATCGCACCGAGGTTTGAAAACACAATGGGTCTTTTACGATGACCGGGGCCCAAATTATTTTGGTTTTCAAAAGGGGTTGGGTCTTACACTCTATTAGAGGCCCAAAAAGTTTTAAAGAGAAGGAATGGGGCTTATAACACGAGGGTAGGCCCAACGATTATTTGTTTTGAAAAATGGCGATCGCGCCGAGGTTTGAAAACACGGTGGGTCTTATACGATGACCGAGGCCCAAATTATTTTGGTTTTCAAAAGGGGTTGGGTCTTACACTCTATTAGAGGCCCAAAGTGTTTGAAAATGTTTGATGAGGGTTGAATTAATCACAAACCCTAATTTGTTTTCAAAATGTATTTTAATTGAATAAAAAATTCAATTAAAATGATCAAAATTGTTAAACATGTGGAAAACAAATTGTGATCTTGGATTAATGTTTCAAAAATTAGGTTTTGATCCACAACTTGATTGGAAATCACTAAAATTTGAAAAATCAAGAGGGAGAAAATATTTTAAATGTCAAAAACAATTAAAATATTAATTCTTTACAAAAGTATCAAGTATATGAAATAAATAATATTTTTGGGATCTTTTTGGGAAAATACAATATTTTAACATTTTTGTGAATTATTAAAAAAAGAATCAACTCAAAATCATTAAAACTCAGAGAGAAATTAATTTTTGAATTAATTAAATAAAATCACAAAAATTCAAATATTCAAATGTTTGAAAATGGCGCCAAGAACATGGCAAGAACACGCGCCACCCTCTGTTTATGCATATTTGCATTTTCTATCCAATCTAACTGAATACTTGATTATATCATGCAATCTACATATCAATCTACTCGTTTCAACCTCACGATCATGTCTATGGTCTTTAATTTCATTTATTTTAAACATGGAATAAGAAATCAAAGAGAAACCTCAAGAACCCTAAAATTTGCATGAAGGTTCAGAAATTCCATACAGGATTCAAACAATGCAATTGATTGAGGGAAAACACTCTATGCATGATTATGAACATATCGCCAAATTATTGTGCAGCAAAAAAATGCATGGATCATAAAGTTAGGAGAGCTCATGCTTACCTCTTACAGCTGGTGATTGTGTTTTGTGTTAGAGGTGTTGCAGTTTGGTTCCAAGGATATGGACAGCTTCCCTAGGTGCTATGGAGTGTGTCTGGATGCTTGGAATGAATGGAAATGATCTGGAATTAAAGATGGTATCCCAACTGCAACTTGGTTAAAACCTTGAGCAGCTGGCTAGTGATTCTGAGAAACCAGTGTTCCATATGTTGTTTAAGTGTTTGGATCACTTCTATATGATGTTTATGAGGTGTGTGTGTGATTGGTTTGGTTGGAATAGCTCTCAAACTCAAAACCCGATAGTGACTTGCTTTGGAAGGCAAATTTGGATGAAGAAGGAGATTTTGAGGAAAACATCTGTTTGATGGCTTTGGTGTACTCAAACGGATCACAAATGAGCTCTATTTATAGTAGAGCAAGTTTGTTTTGCAAGGAATAGTGAATGGCAACTGCTGCAGAGGTTTGGCCAATGTTGAGCAATGAGAATCCAAGTCTCCTCTAGCCATTGACTAGAGGTTAGGACACAGGCTGCTGGTTCCCTTGGTCTTGGATAAGTCTTGATTGAATTCAGTTGGGAATGGCTCAGTCCATGCCACCTTAGTGCATCCATTGAATGCTCCAAAACAAATTGGAGTCTTGTCCCTCTTTTAGGCATTTCTAGGTTTGGCATGCTATTTTTGGTTCCAAAGACTTGGGAGGCTTGGGATCAGAGTTGGTTCCTCCTTGGTCCCCCTTGAGGTGTTCAGATGGATAGAGTTGCTTGCCCTTTGCAAATTTTGAGCAAATCGAGCAAAACTCCCAAATTTGCCTTGCCATGACAGTTTGTAACAAGGCATATTGGCATTGTCATATCTCATGGCTCAAGTGGAATTTGATGGAGTTCTTGGCCATTTTTGAAAGCCCTTATATGATACAACAACTGTTTGATCAAAGTTGGTTTTGATACTTTTTGGATCCAAGCGAAAAATGCCCCTACATATGGAAAAAAGTGAAGGGAGATTCTGACTTAGTGAAAATTTCTCTAAGTGTTGGAAAAAGTGGCATTTCATGTTTTCAGCCATTTTGATCATTCCATAACTCAAAATCCATGATGAATTGGAATGAGGTGTAGTTGAAGCTTTTGTAGAGGGCCATGAGGGCTACAAATCCAGCTTTGGATGGGGAAAAATGGCCTTGTGGTTTAGGAGTTATGATCCTCCAAAGTTGGTACCCTAGCCACTTTATTCCATAACTTAGAAAATTTCTAAGTTTTTTATGGTTACCCCTTTTACAAGTTATCCCACTTTTCTTGATTTTTCTTGATGAATGTTGATTCAAATCATACATTAACATCATTTTAGGGATAAAGAACCATAATTGTGAAAAATCTCAAAAAGTCAAAGTTTGACTTTTGTGCACAGTTGACTTTTTGTCAGATGAATTCCAAACTGTGCGATCCTCTATGAAATCAAGTCCTTGACCTAAATCAAACTTGATGGATTGATTTCATAGGTGTTATAGGGTGTATTGGATCATGTCCTAGGGTTTGGGAGCATGTCCTGGTCAAAAGTCAAAGCTACAGTTGACTTTTTCCACGAAATCCTAACTGTGGTTTAGATGAAATTGAAACTTGTTGCTCAAGCTTCTTGGATCAATCCATTGTTGCAAATGGATTAATGTGGTGTGTTAGGGACCCTAAAATCCTCTCTTGAGGTCTTGGCTCATGTTTTGTCCCAAAAGTCAACTTAAGGGTGAATTAGGTCAAGAAACCCTAATTCCTGATTTTTGATGAATGCATCCCCTGAGGCAAAATTAACTTGATGATTGGGTTTATGATGTCCCATGGAGCATCTTAGGTTATGCTTTGAAGCATTGGCTCATTCCCAGATGAAAATTTCCATCTGGAGGCCCTAGTCGACCAAAACCCTAATTTGGTGACACTGTCGATCTTAAGGCTTAATCCACTTGGAACGCTGCAACATTGTGCTTGATTCTTGAAATGGGAGTCCTCTTGATCCTTTGTGGATGTTTGAGAGGTTAGAAAAGTTGAAGATCATGTTAATTCTTGATTGATCCTTTGTCTAAGAGCTCTGAGAGGGCTTGAAACCCTAATTTTGATTGTAGTGAGTACTCACCCATCTTTGGGGAGACTGATGAGGTAGGATGGTTCATCCATATTGTGATGATGATTTTCACAATGATGGGAAATCTTAGTGATCAAAATTTGGGGTATGACATCATGCTCTAGAGGTAGGAAGATGAGCAGATGATGAAGTGCTAGAGGAAAATAAATCCTCTGGCTCCCTAGATTTCTTCGTAACACGTCGTTCGAGCAACTCAATCAAGTCATCCTTCTAATTTAGTTATTTCTGCAACTCTTCATTCTCCTTGTCTGAAGCATGAAACTTTCTTTCCCACATCTCTTTCTCTTGCTTCATCTTATCCAAAGCTTCTTGAAGACTTCCTCTATCATCAGCGGGAACAAGAGAAGATAATGGTGTAACAATAGGAAATAATGGCTTCTCAAGAGGATATGGGATCTTGAGTTTACAAGCTCTATCACGGACCCACTGAATGTATCACTTAGAAGTAGCACAATGTTTCCTTCCTAACTAACCCTTTTCTTTCCTATCGACCTTGCGCCAAGAATGCACAATCCTCTTCTTCAATTATAAGCTCTCTACTCCATCAAGGGAAAAGAAACCCGATAATGAAAGACTACTAGGTTTGTCCTTCAAGCAATATCCAAATTGGTGCCTATCAAGAATAAGGTTGTAGCTAATTCCTTCCTGTGTACCAAGAAGGGGCAGGTTGGGGAAATCTCCACAACCATCAATAATCACTCCTGTATCACACGCTAAATAATGCCAAGTCATGTCGGCATGAGTGACGGACATAAGCCTCTGATACCATTTGAGCTTATCCTTGTTATCCTTGAAGAGTTGAGACTGCGGCAGGTGCGAAATAAATCACCTGTACAGTAAAGGTGCACAACAAGTAATCTTTCCTCCACCTTTGGAAGTCCTATAGTGAATGGAATGGTAAGTGTTTCCTAGAAAAGTAGGCACGGGGTTCCCAATAAAAAATATTTGAATAACATGAACATCGATAACACCGTCCATGTTAGGAAACAACACTAGACCATAGATCAGCAAGGCAAGAATAGCCTCAAAAGCGTCCATACTCCCCATAGTAGCAAAGGTAGAAGCTTTCCCCATCAAGAACTTGGCACTAATCCCCATAATTCCTTCTTTGGTGACAAACATTCCCTTAAGATCAGACTCTCTAAGATGAATAGCTTTGGCAATGACCTTGAGTGTAGGAACTTCCTCCAAACTACTTAAAGGGATTTTGTCTGAAATAGGCAAACCCATCTAATAAGAGTACTCTTTTAAAGTTAGCACAAGCTGGGAAGAGTGAAACAATGGTGCAACAGATCATAAAACTGAATCAAGTTGTTGAGAACCCCATCTTCCATATCAGTCTTCAGAATGGACAAAAGTCTCCCATAACAGCCTCTAAAATCCACGGGACTAGATACCAAAGATCCAAGCTTTCGAAACTCTCGTAGATCGGGACTATTGAAACTATATTTTTGCGTATTCCTTCTTCCAAGATCCATAATCACTGACATCTGAAATATTTGCAAAAGGCACCTCTAAGTTCCTTGAAATCTTGAGAAAAAGTGCTCATGAATGCATGAGTGCATGTATGCAGTAACCACAAAGAAGATTACGAGCATGGAGCCAAGGGTGAGAACCAACCCACAATGGTGTGAACTAAGGTTATAAACACCTGTAGAACAAGGTTCTAAAAAGTTCCCAGAGTCATAATTCCATCTATCGGATATTACCGGTATGAACGACTACTCGCCTATCAGTAATATTCTCAAGAGAAACGCATCTGAGTGTGGTATCGCGTGACAATCACCTCAGGTCTACACCTGGATAATCTCTGCACTACGTTCTAATAGGCCAAGATGGGTTAAAGGTTCTACGGTCCTCAGCTTCTCGGGCTCCCAGGTCAGAAAAAGTAATGCCATTCACGACTACTCGTATAACATCAGTAATCCCAAAGGGGCTTTCACTGAGTGGTGGATCTGGACTTGACATGCAAAGGACTACTCCATGCACATCTCTTTAATTATACCACGCATCCTATCATAAGAGCTCTCGGGTTCAGGTATAGAACCCATCTCACCATACAGAGATCACCAAGCACCCAAATAGAACAAGCATTAACAAACAAATCAAACAAATAAGCGTAAATTAATTAAAGTAGGTTGAACCCGCTAAGAGCAAGGACTCCCCAACAGAGTTGCCAATTTTCTGTAGTGGTAAAAATTGTGAGTGTAAGTTATTGATAAACTTGACTCATAAAGCAATAGTTGCAACCGCACTTTTATTTTATCCAAAAGGAATGGAAAAAGAGCGAACATAACCTAAAGAAGTTCTAAAACAAGAACAAATAAACAGAGACATGGTAAGGGGGTTGGTTACACGATGGGAAGGTGTTAGCATCCAAAACGTCTATAGTACTCTATAGGAACCCTTTGAAATATCTATGTTTTTTGGTTTGAAAATGGTTTGCTTGATATGAGATTGAGGAGATGAGAAGAGAAATATTTTTTTAAGATTTTTGTGTTTGGAGAGACTTCTTGAGCTTCATGCCTACGTACCCACAAAGTGAAATATAGGATCAAAACCCCGTAGTTCGTGGTAAAAATAACAAAATTGGTTTGTTTTGTTCATTTTAAATGAAAAGGCAAGTTGTCATTCTAAGGAGAAAACTACAACTAGTCGCCCACAAGTATAAGGAAATAATATTTGCATTACCTTAAGATGGAGGATTTTCGCTTGGATAAAAACCAACAAGTCTATCACTCAACATCTAAGTGGAAAATTTCAAAATCTTAAATACTATGGTGAACAGGAGAATTACATCTCAACTATGAAAATGAATCATGTCTAAACTTTATGAAAGTTTTTAAATGAAAAATTGCACAAAGGCACAAAAGTTTAAATGAGTTTAAGTGTTTTTTAAAGTCTTTTTGAAATGGTCAAAGCATGCTTAAAGTTGATTAACATTTATTGAAGAAAATGAAGTTTGAAAAATATCACTTGAAAAAAGTCAAGGTTTATTGTGAAAGAGGTTATAGTTTGAAAACAAGAAGGTTTTGAAAAAGGGATAAGATTTTGAAAATTGAAGAAAGGGAGGAGATGAAGTGACTGCCCTAGAACGTAAAATAAAATCTAAAGAAACAAAGATCTAGCCACACAAGGAGCTAACACTTGATAACAAGTCAACATAAGCATTCCTCTTCCTTTTGGATTTAAACCGCAAGCATAATAACCAAATGAATTAAAGCATAAGAGGGAATCCCAGTTAAGCCATAGAGAGTCAAAGTAAGGTCTTCCCGAGAGTTAAAAACCAATTAGGAGAGTCATGCATCAAATGATTTTCACATGGTCAAAGTATCAACACCTGCACACAGAAAATTTTCAGACAACCAGACAAAAGCAACACAAAGGTCCAATGTCTCAAATCTCCCAAATCTCCAAGAGCATAGGGCAAGGATCCTAGATCTAATTTCGAAGTCTAACCATAAGGTCGCAACAGTCCGAGATTAAGAGAACCATGTTTTTTTTAATGTTTTGCTATTTACTAGTGTCTTAAGAGGAGAATGGTCCAAGTGAATGAAACAAAAAGAGCAATAAGAATAAACAAAGGTCCAAGTGGACAAAGAGAAAATAAGATGATAATATGATATAAAAATGCTAAAAGTAAAAGCATAAAGTAAATGATAAGAATTAAAGAGAAAAAATTAAATGGCACAAAGTAAAGTTAGTGCAATTATATAGTTAGTATGTTAGTGTTATTGATGAAGATCAATTTGTCATTTTTCGGAGAATACTCGACTATTCAACCATAAGCATGAAAACATGGATCTATACATCCTTAAAAGAAGTGCTCCAACTCGGATAAAATCGACGAGTATGCCAACTAGCTCCCTTAATGACAAAGAGACAATCTATTTCACACCACACTATGGAGAGTAGGAGATTGACAATCTCGAGTACAAAAACAACTTGATTTCCGATTTTGGGACAAAATGTAGCTCTATGTTAAGCAATCGTAGCACAACCTATAAAGAAGGTCATACTATGGGAGGTCGATCAATACACAATTTGTGCTAATACATGCTAGAGAAATGACATATAGGCCACTCTCCTAAAGCTTTCCACACTAAAAGAAAAGAGGTAATGGTCTCATCTTAATCAAAACTTCAAAGAGAAGTTTCATGATATTTAAGATTTTCATTTACCAAAAGAAAAAAGAAGAAAAGGGGAGAAGGGAAGCCAAATTGAATCACAACATTTGGATTATTCCATCTTCAATTTACATCACTTTTCAATGAAAAGCTTGTTAACTTTCAAAGGAAAGAGCTTTGGTAATGGTTGGGGAAGACAAAAAATAGAGAGAATGAGTGAAGAATTCAAAAAAATGTGAGAGAGAATTCAAATGTGATGTGTAGAGAATTCAGAAAGTTGAAGGAGAAAATGATGGTAAAGTTTAATTGGAATGGAGGGAGTTTGTTTAAATAGATGCTAGGATTGGAGCACGATTAGGCTTGGATTTTGGTTTGGGTAGCAAATCAAGAATCAATTATTTCAAATTGGGTCTAGAAATGAGGGTGTATTGTGGAATTTAATTATGATGATGTAAGGGAATAATGTGTAGCTGATATTTTGCTACTCTAGAATGTTCCATCTGATGTAATAGTGAATCATGCAAGTGTAAATGATTGTCCACTGCTGCAGGGATGAATATATGTTGATTTTGGCCAATCTTCCAGGGTGTAATCGAAATGGTGTTAATCGATTACATGCTTGGAAAATTAAAATTTTGCACCTTTTTGAGAGGGTGTAATCGATTAACACTATAATGTTAATCAATTAACCAGTGAAAATAGTGAAAAAATGGCCTTTTGCTGCATTGCTTTGGTCTTGGCTTGAGGTTTACTTTTTGAAGAAGGCATGGAAATAAACACATGAACCTTTGACTTTCTTGAGAGACAAGTTATTAAACCTTGGGATGTTCCTGATTAAAATGAGCCTGAATTATGCTAAGGAACTGAGTTTGATATCCTTTATGTCTTCCTTACCTATCTTGGAACGGAAACAAAACATATTTTTGGTATTTTGATCAGGGGTTATTAAACATAAACAAACATAAAGCAAGTAAGAAACACAGGGGTGCTCAGTGATCTCCCTCAAAAGAAAACCTACAGAGGAGGGCAGGAGAACCAAGTTGCAATCTTGTTTGTGATATGAAAATGCAAATTGATAAGTGGGATCTTAGGGGTAAAAATTAGGGTATTATAGGAGAGAATGAATGACTCCAGTCTTCACATTCTACCTATGGAAGATAATTAAATATAAAACGACCTCAATTTTGTCCGTTGAGGGATAAAAAGAAAAATGGAAGATTGATGCTAAGACCGAAACAAATAAATCGTCGCCAATCCGAAGATTGATGCTTAGATCAACGAAAGGTGATCTTCGCCAACTATAGGTCAGTGCTTAGATAAAATTGAAAAGATCATTGTCAATCCAATGATTGATGCTTAGATCGACACAAATAGATTTTCGTCAATCCGAAGATTGATGCTTAGATCAAATTGGAAAAGATCGTCGTAAATCTGAAGATTTATGCTTAGATCAAAATAGATAGATCATTGCCAACCTGAAGATTGATGCTTAGATCAAGGATACAATCGTCGTTAACCCAAATGTCGATGCTTAGATAAAAAAGATAGATTGTCGTTAATTCATAGATTGATGCTTAGATCAAGGATAGGCAAATCGTCGCCAACCCAAGGGTCGGTGCTTAGATCAAACATAATAGGATCGTCGTCAATCTGAATATTGATGCTTAGATTAAGGATAAGATCGTCGTCAACTCGAAGGCTGATGCTTAGATAAAAAAGAAAGATCGTCATCAATCCAAAGATTGATGCTTGGATCATGGATAGACAGATCGTCACCAACCCAAAGGTCGGTGCTTAGATCAACAAAGGGTGATCCTCGCCAACCAAAGGTTGGTGCTTAGATCAAATTGGAAAATATCGCCATCAACCCGAAGGTTGATGCTTAGACAAAAGAAAGGTCGTCGCCAAATCGAGGGTTTGTGCTTGAACCTAAAAATGGGAAAAAAACCATCGTCAACTTGAAGGTCGATGCTTAGATCGAGAGAAACTGATCGTCATTGGCCCAAAGGACGATGCTTAGATCAATAATGGGGAGATCATCGTTAGCCCAAAGGCCAATGCTTAGATCACATAGAACAAGATCGTCGTCAACCTGGAGGTCGATCCATAGATCAAGGTAAAGGAAGATAGTTGGGGATATGAAAGTTCAACACCCATTCACGTGTTATTATGGATATTTTAAGATGAATATCCATTGGGAAATTTTCCAGAGAGGAATTATTGGAGAGAATGATTGTTGGGGAAACTTTAAAATGAGACTCTGCAGGGAAGTTACCTAGTGGGGTTAGCCAATAAGCATTCCTGCTGAGACAAGAATTCTACTGTGAAAAATGCAATTGACTTAGATAAGGAGTAACATGGGCTTCCATGAGTGGTTATAGAATTTTGGCTTATGCTATGTATGCATGCTTTGTGCAGATGCATGATATGTTTTAAGTCGATGTTTTCGGTGATGCATATGTTTTGGGATCGGTTATTTTGATGATGCATGATATGTTTTGGGTCGATGGATTTGTTAATGCATTCCATGTGATATGCGTGAAATGAAATGCATGGCTGATGCATGTAATGGATTAATTAGTGCCAATGAGAATTGGGCTTCAAGGTGAGTATGTCAGGAACGGCTTGATTTTATTTTGATAAAAAGGGAAAAACAATGTTGAAATTTGGAATTCCAGTTAAGACTAGACTTTGGTATGCCAATGAAGATTTTTTTCTTTTAGGGTTGCCGAATGTGGTCAGACTTTTGTGGTTGCAAAGAATGGGAGGTGTGGTTTTTTAGGATAACTTTCGACTCCCCAAAATTTAGGATCTTGACAACTTCGTGGTTGTGGAATAGATAGAGGCGCTCTTTATGCCCCAAATATGCTTCGTTTCTGGTAAGTTACATAATTGTTCTTATCTAAGAACAACATCTTCAACGTTGGTCAAGTCGTGGTGACTAATAAATGATTTCATGCCTTATGCATTGGATACAATACTAGAAGTCGACGATATCCCTTAGAAATTTTAAAATCAAAGCAAAATATGCTTTGAAAGTTTTTTATTATTCCCAAAGTTTTAATGTATTATTTACCAAAACAATTAGCATATTGCAAACAAGCAGAAAACAAAATAATGAAGAAGGCTCGAAAAATAGGAGATTTTTTATTTGACGAAAGATTTTACCCGTGAATGGGTAATAATACATGCAGATGCAATCTCCATAAGAGGCAATTATCGAGATAGAAAAGATAAAATGACAATGGGAATTTGTTTAGGTTCCCACTGAATTGCAACATATGTTACTTTCTCGATAACCTCAAATTCAAAATACTTTGCTTTTGGAGATGTTTTATTGGACTGATCCTTTGCATATGAGCTTCTATTGTGGTATAGGATCATGTGCTCCAGTCATTTGCCCTTCAGAAATCCCTAACTTTTGTCTGGACTGCTCTTTCGAGTTTTTAGTACTCCGGAATGATATACCTTTTTATGCCTAAACTGCCCTTTCAGGTTTTTGATTTAGCGGGTTTTATTTCTTGTTTATCCCTAATTTTTTCCTGGATCTCTCTTTTGAGTTTTTAGTCAAGTGGGATGCCCTAATTTTTTGCCTAAGCCATCCTTTTGGGTTTTTGACTTATCGGGCTTTTTCATCCTAATTTTTACAGGCATAGTATTTCTTGATTACATAAGAGTTCACTAGTAGTGGAAGCTCCTCTCTATCTATGGTTCTAATGATCAAGGCTCCGCCAGAGAAGGCCTTTTTCACAACATATGGTTCTTCATAGTTTAGGGTCCATTTTCCGTGTGAATCTTTTTGGATGGGTAGTATCTTTTTTAGTACCAAGTCGCCTTCCTTGAACTCTCGAGGATGGACCTTTTTGTCAAACGCTTTCTTGAGCCTCTTCTAATATAACTGAATGTTACATAATGCGGTTATAAGTTTCTCTTCTATTAGGTTCAGCTGGTCGAATCTTGTTTGGACCCATTCCGCCTTCTCCAATATAGTTTCTATTAGGGCTCTCAACAAGGGAATCTTGACTTCAATAGGTATGAAGTACTGCTTCCATGCCATATACTAGATAAAATTTGTTGGCCTTATTGAAGTACACACTGACGTTCTATAGCCATGCAACACAAAAAGAACCATTTTGTACCAATCTTTGTAGGTTTTCACCATTTTCTAGATGATATTCTTGTTTGCTGCTTCTACAACGTCATTCATATTTGGCCTATAAGATGATGAGCTATGGTATTCAATCTTGAAGCTCTCGCATAACTTCTTCATCATCTTGTTGTTTATGTTCGACACATTATCAATGATAATTTTGCTAGGAACACTGTAACGACAAATTATCTCTTTCTTGATAAACTGGGAGGCCATTTGTCTCGTCTCATTAGCATAAGAAGTAGCTTCTACCCACTTATCTCGTCTCATTGGCATATGAAGCAGCTTCTACCCACTTGTTAAGTGCCAAATATGACTTAATTTTGATCATCTTTCTTGGCATTTTTCAACACTTTGATTGTGTTTCAATTGAATTAATTCATGAAATTGTGTGAATCCTAAATATAATTGTAATACCTTTGTATTTCTTGAGTTGTGTGTTATTGTGTAGGAATTAAGCTTGATCAATGTGAAAAAGACCCAAAAGAATGGACAAGAAAGCCAAAGAAAAGATGTTGATCCCAGGGCTCACTATGCGAGCACGATCATGAAGTTTATGCGAGCTAGAAAAAATTATGGCAGTAGCTTTTGGCCTCAGTGATCGTAGTGCGAGGACTGGGCGAGATAGCTCGCAATGTGAGCTCAGATATTTCTCTGGGGTGGTTTAACTGTTTAAAGGCACTTGAAGTGCCTAAAAGTGGATCTCACTGTGCGAGCTAGTGCAGAAAGTGGAAGATATTTTTGTACTTTATATGCTTTATTGGGATTCATTCTTACACACTTTTGACACATTCTTAAAACTCTTAGACTAAAATATTTCTCTTGAGCTCAAAAACCCTATGTGTAGCGAGCAATTTTTGTCGGTGACGCGACCACCATATCGTTGAAGTTTGGGTTTTCCTCCTCAAGGAGAAAGGGTGCTACTTTATGATTTCTTATTTATCCCATGAAGCTGGAAGGGAAAGGGAAGGTATCTAAAACTAACCTTGCACGCGAATATTTAATTGAACAAACGCTTTAAAAGAGATTGGGGGGTCCGGGGTCAGGTTATACAATGGGTAGTTGTCAATTAACCATCCTATATGTGGTTATCCACAGGATGTTAGTTTTTAGGTTTTGCTTTGTAATTGATAGTGTTTATCTGCTGATTGGTTGGGAAAGTTTCTTGGGAAAGTGTGACAGGGAGAGTGAGTTTTGTTTATGTTTTGGGTAAGGTAATGGACCTAAGTTTTGATTGATGTGTAGGTACTGGACCTAAAGTTTTTGACTGGTATGCTCGCTAAGATTTTGTAATCTTATGCCTACGTATTCCCGTTTAAACGAAACAAGGAAATCGGAGCAATCGTAGTTCCTCCTATTATATGGGAGGAAAAAGATGTTTTGGTGTCTTGTTCAAAGCCCAAGACATGAAGCTAAAGGTGATTTGTATCTTGTTCAAAGCCCAAGATATGAAGCTAAAGGGCATTGGCTGAGAGAGAATTTGTCATCTCTAAAGAGGAACTGTTGATGTTTGTGTATGCTTTGATCAAACACGAGTTTGATGTTAAAAAGGTTGATTGACTCAACTAGGGATTTCTTTATACGAAGCCCAAGAGGAGGCTATATGAGACCGACTCAACAAGAGAGTGTATATGTCTTGTACAAGGCCCAAGATTGAGGCAAAAAGAGACTGGCCCTTTGGGGATATCATTATATAAAGCCTAAGAGGAGGCTAATAGTTAGACTTTTCCGGGGAAAATGTTCTTTCTGTCTTGTACAAAGCCCAAGATTGAGGCTGAAAGGGATTTTTGACTCCGTTGGGGAGGTTTATATGTGTCTTGTACAAAGCCCAAGAGGGAGGCTGAAATGAACTTGTCTCAACGAGAGAGTGCTTTTATATGTCTTGTACCAAGCCCAAGACGGAGGCTAAAAGAGCGGACTCAACAAGAGAGTCTTGCAAAGGTGATTGACCCAACAAGAGAGTCTGAGAGTTGATTGACTCAACAAGAGAGTCTTTTATACTTAACAAGAGAGTGATTTGTTGTCTCGTACGAAGCCCGAGATGGAGGCTAAAAAGAGATTGACCCAACAAGAGAGTCTTTTATACTCAACCAGAGAGTGCGGAAAGGTGATTAACTCAACAAGAAAATCTGAAAAAATGATTGACTCAACAAGAGAGTCTGAAAGGTGATTGACTCAACAAGAGAGTCTGAAAAGGTTAGCTCCACTGGGGGAAGATCATTATACAAAGCCCAAGAGGAGGCTGACTATGTTAAGGAAAGATCATTATACAAAGCCTAAGAGGAGGCTATCTTACTGCTGAGGATTAGATCCATAGGCAGGCCCAAGGGTGGGGAACTCTCATGAGAGAGACCGGGTTTCTGCTGGAGATTTATCCAAAGTGATCGGTGTTTTTTCCTATGTTTGAAAGGAACTTGAGAATGTCTTTGAGACTTAAAGGTGGTTTAGACTGTCCAAGTCTACTGGTGTTGAAGAGTTTTATCTTTTGTAGGATGCCCAAAAGAGGGCAAGGGCCTTAAGGGATGAGAATCAACCCTAAAGTGGCCAGAGGTTTGACAATGGAAAGACTGCTCTAGCAAAGGATGACTAAGTTCTGTCTTATACCTTTAAGAGGTCGTTAGGGTCCTTGTATTAAGCCCAAGAGAAGGCTTGATAACTTCTAAGAAGCCGAAGGGTCCTTGTACAATGCCCAAGAGGAGGCGGGGGTGCTTTTAGGAAGCCTGTGGGTCCCCAAACCAAGAGAAGTTCAAGAAATGCAATTCATAGAGAAGAGATCATTCCGGGAAAGTTCAAGAGTTTGGAAGAAACTCAAGAGATGCTATTCCCGGAGAATAGATCAACTCTGGGGAGTAGAATTTTTTTGACAATTTCTAGGGGTGACAGTCTGAGAAAAGGTTCATCGAGAATACTGGCTTTCTCTTTGTTCCATATTGTTTAACCCTAAGAGAAGGGAAGCCTGTATCTGGAAATCCTATGGGGATCTAGTTTTATTTGTATTTAAAGAGTGACCAACAGGGCTTTACCTAGTTCTAGACGTAGTTGCCGGGGAAAACTCTAAATAACTATACTAGTATATATACAGTTGATATATGACAAGTATTTAAAAGGATATGAAAGAAGACTAACCATGCGCAGCTTCCCACAATACAGTTACGTATATGAAAGCATATAAAAGAAAGCGGATAAACACTTACCCATTGTAGAGCTTCCATGCTGTTTTGTTAGTTGTTCAGCAAAGAAATTAAAGAAGGTTTTGATAGCAACTATACATTTCGATTCTAAACCAAAGGAGAAAGTATTTTGAACAGAGATCGGGGCTTACAGCTCAAGGAGAGGCCCAAATTTTAACAGTGATTGTACTGTGGTTTTGAATTTGTACAGGGACTTATACAAGTGACTGAGGCCCAAAAAAGGTTTTCTGTACAAAGGGGTGGGTCTTACACTCTACCAATAGGCCCAAAAATGCTTTAAAGAAAAGAAATGGGACTTACAACACGAGGGCAGGCCCAGTTGTTTGTTTGAAAATGGCGATTGCGCCGAGGTTTCTGACGGTATCGGGACTTATACAATACACTGAGGCCCAAAATTGTTTATGTACAAAGGGATGGGTCTTACATTCTACCAAGAGGCCCAAAAGTGTTTTTGAAATATTTGAGTATGATTAAAAATCAAAGAAACCCTAATTTTCCCTTTTTAAAAGTAATTTTTCAAAGAAAATTAATAAAAAATGATAAAAATACCAAATAGGTTTAAATAAACCACTTGTGATTTTTGGTTAAGGTTTTAAAAATGAGGTTTTAATCACAAGATGATTTAAAACTCATTTGGTTTTGATTTTCAAGATAAATATTCATTTTTAAAATGTTTAAAAACAATTAAAATGAATTTATTTACAAAAATACCAAATAATTAAATTACTGATATAAATTTGATTTTTTTTGTAGAATAAAATATTTTACTATTTTTTTTATTTTTCAGAAAAAGAATCAACCAAAAATGATTAAAATTGAGAGAGTTATTAATTTTTCAAATTATTTAAAAATAATATGAAAAATGATAAAAAGTGGAAAAATGGTAAAAAAAAAAAAGAGGATCTGAGGCGAGGGGGATTCGAACCCTAGACCTCTTGTGTGCAGTGTGCGCCTCCTACCATTGGGGTGGTGATACATCCGTGTATCAAAACCACCCCATGGATATATGGGGCATGCCTTGTTTTTGGCCTGGCCAAGGCAAGGCAAGGCAAGATTTTGGCCAAAAACGTGAAGCTTGTAACTTTCTCATTTCTCCATGGATTGGGACAAAATTTAGGTTTATCCTTCCTAGAATTTCACAAGGAATCCAATGGTGGTGGTGGTTTTTTCAGATGAGGCTCCTATTGAAAACCTGATAGTGACTCCTCAAAGCAATGCATATTTCAAAGAGTTCAAGTTGTGATGCTTACCTCTTTAGGAGCTTATTGGGCAATCTGTGAAGTGCTTTACTCCAAAAACAATTTGATGCTTTAGACACCCTCAAATGATCCCTTGGAAGCTTTTAGAATGGTTGGAATTAACTGGAATCCTCAGGAAAAAGTTTGAGTTCTTTCTTGTAAAAGGGGCAAAAGTGGCCAATATAGCAACTCTCTCAAATGATGTTCTAGATGTGGGGAACCATTTGGGACAGTTCAAGGATGATATTTGGAGTGTGTTTGAGGCTTTATCTGGTTTTGAAAGTGACTGAATCAAGACATGGCTTGAAAAATGCAATAAAGTCCAATTTTGAGGTTTTGAGAGGGGACTTTGTAATTTTGGTGTTACAGGTCACTTATGAGAGTTTGGACAACTTAGATATGATATATTGGATGTGTTTGGATCATGAGTTGTGATGGAAATGCTCTCTAACTCAAAAACTCAGAGTTACCTTGCAAAAGAAGGCATTTTTGCCTAGAGAAAGAGATTTTGAAGAAAGCAAGTGTTGTAGTGCTTTGGTGTACTCAAACTGAGCACAAATGAGCTCTATTTATAGTAGAGCAAGTTTTTTTTGCAAGCAATAGTGAATGGCAACTGCAGCAGCTCATTGTCCAATTGCATCACTTTGGAATATTAAGTTTCCTCTTGCCATTGACTAGAGGTTAGAGTACATACCTATGGTTCTTTGGTTCAGAGCTTATCCTTGACTCATTAAGTTGTAAATGGCTCAGCTCATGCCACCTTGGTGCATCCATTGAATTCTTGGAAACAAAATTGGAGTCTTGGCCTCTTTTAGGCTTTTTAGGGTTTGGCATGCTACTTTGTGAATTTTGGACTTGGGAGGCTGATGGATCAGTGTTTGTCCCTTGGTTGTTCCCCCTTGAGGTGTTCAGATGGATAAGCATGCTTGGAATTGCACAATTTGAGCAAATCGTGCCTTTATGCACAAATCTGCCTTGCCAAGACAGTTTGCAGCAAGGCATGTTGCAGCTGTCATAACTCCTAGCTCAGATGGAGTTTGATGAAGCTCTTGGACATTTTGGAAAGCCCTTATGTGACACAACACACGTGTGATCATAGTTTGTCTTGAAAATTTTTGGATCCAAGTGAAAAATGCCCCTACATTTTGAGAAAAAGCAAGACAGATTCTGACTTAGTGAAAATTTCACTAAGTGTTGGAAAAGATGACATTTCATGTTTTCAGCCATTTTGACCACTTCATAACTAAAAATCCATGAAGATTTTGAATGAGGTGTAGTTGACACTTTTGAAGTATGGCATGAGAGCTACAAATCCATCTTTGGATCAGCCAAAATGGTTCTTTGGATCTCAAGTTATGATCCTTGGAAGTTGGCACCCTTGCCACTTTGTTCCATAACTTAGAAAAATTCTAAGTTTTTATGGTTACCCCTTTTACAAGTTATCCCACTTTCTTTGATTTTTCTTGATGAATGATGATTCAAATCACACATTAACATCATTTTAGGGTCAAGGAACCATAATTGTGAAAAATTCCAAAAAGTTAAACTTGACTTTTGTGCACAGTTGACTTTTTATCAGATGAATTCCAAACTGTGTGATCCTTGGTGAAATCAAGTCCTTGACCTAAATCAAACTTGATGGATATGTTCCATAGGTGTTATAGGGTGTATTGAATCATGTCCCAAGCTTTGTGAGCATGTCTTGGTCTAAAAGTCAAAGGTACAATTGACTTTTTCCTCAGAACCCTAATTGTGGTCCTGATGAAATTAAAACTTGTGAACCAAGCTTCTTGGATCAATCCATTATTGCAAATGGATCAATGTGGTTTATTAGAGACTCCCAAATCATTTCTTGGGGTCTTGGCTCATGTTTTGTCCCAAAAGTGAACTTAGGGGTGAATTAGGTCAAGAAACCCTAATTCCTAATTTCTTTTGGTGAAGGCATCCCCTGAGGTCAAATTGACTTGATGATTGGGTTTATGAGGTCCCTTAGAGTATTTAGGGTTATGCTTTGAAGCATTGGTTCATGCCCAGATGAAAATTTCCATCTGGAGGCCCCAGTCGACCAGAACCCTAATTTGGCGACACTGGCGATCTTGAGGCTGGATCCACTTGGAATGTTGCAACCTTGTGCCTTATTCTTGATGTGGGAGTCCTCTTGATCATTTATGGGTGTTTGAGAGGTTAGACAAGTTTAAGATCATGTCATTTCTTGATTGATCCTTTGTTTAAGGCTCTAAGAGGGCTTAAAAACCCTAATCTCTGATTGTAGTGAATGCTCAACAATTCCTGAGGAGATTGATGAGGCATAAAGGCACAACTATATTGTGATGATTGTTTGCACAATGATGGGAATCTTGTGGTCAAAATTTGGGGTATGACAGATGCCCCTATTTAATCTTCTTGGACCCGAAGGTGTGAATGGCGAAGGTATTCGGGCATTCGGGGTGCAAGAGGATTAAATAACGGAATACCCGAAATTTTGATGGTGGTTATGAATGGCAGCTTGCTCATCCATCTTATTTTGCTAAGAAATGATGCTTAGAAAAGGTAAACTTCCCCTTGATCCTGGTCTTCAGTCGAGGAACTGGTCTCAGTTTTCTTTTGAAATAAACATCCCCTCGATCCTGGTTTCCTACCAAGGAATTGGTCTCAGTTTCTGATATAAACTTCCCCTCGATCCTGGTTTCCTACCAAGGAATTAGTCTCAGTTTCTGATGTAAACTTCCCCTCGATCCTGGTCTCCTATCAAGGAACTGGTCTCAGTTTCTTTTGTCAATAAGCTTTCTTGACAAGGGACGCTATTCGTAGCGGTTCTTCCTCAAAATTCTCGCCTCATTTTCCTGGAGAGACGCCATTTGATGGAAAAAGTTTTGATGTCAGACTTGCCGGGGGAACCCATTTGTCTGAGTTGTAGAGGTGTACAAACTTCTCTGTTGGAGATGCCATTTGTTGACTCTATTGGGGAAAAGGAGTCTCTCGAGAGACTGCTTCCTGTTTGGGGGTATTACATCATACTTTTCCTCGAGATCTCCTCGTAGAAATGCCATGTGATGTAGCCGAGTTTGGAGGTGCTAATGACCTTTTCGTCAGCGAACTTTCTGAAGAAGAACTGCTATATTTGCCGAATCTCTGATTAAGAGGCTTTCTCTGGGGATTTTCCTTAATCTGGGAAAGCGAAGATATCATCTTCAAGGGTGAAGAGTGACATTTGTCGAAGGTCTTCTTGTTTTTCAGAGGTTCAAGTTATCAAGGTGGTCGAGAAGACCGTCTCTAATCCAGAGATAAACTGGAGAGAGATTGCTTAGATGATTCACTTCTTGACGAGGAAAGAACTGATAACTCAATTGGCAAGAGGACTTTTATTACTAGGGGATAAGACCGACTAGAGTGATAGTGATACAATATGAATATGAATGTAAATTAATAATGCATGATGTATGTATGTTTATGCTGACAAAACTGACGCGACATACAGACTAACGGATGAACACGAGTGGATACTCGGCCACTGCAGGGGACGACGAAGTACCTTAGGTTCAAAATAGTAATTATGCCTTGCTTAGGAGAGATAGTCCTTGTCGGGAACAACCGCTGGTCGGGCTTAGGAGATCAGAACTCTGTCGGGGATGTTAGACGAAACATTCGCATCTGACACAGCTAATCCTTTATTCAGGTGCACTGGTTTAGAAGGAGTACTTTGATTCAGGACTTTGAAGCTCGATTATTTCTAGAGTAGAGATCGATGTTCTTTCGATGTTCAACAGTCAAAAGAAATTGACATCTTTATTTTAAAAGCAGAAAAAGTTTGACAAGTAAATTCATTTTTGTTTTATTTCAAGAATCGTTGATCATATCAAAAAACATCATTCTGTAAAGCTAAAACAAATAAGAATTGCAAACAAAAGAACTAGGGCTCAAATTTTATTGATAGGATGGAAATCAGCCAAGCGCGCGATTCCATAGAGTATTTACAAAGTTTAGAAAAATGGTAATTTAAGGGAGAAGGGCTACATTGAAACATAACTACCATTATCCTTCTACCAACTTTGAATTCGGGACATCCTGAGCTTCTATCGAAGATGACCTTGACTGGAGTTTTCTCTGATGGATGGCATCACTGTTGCTGAGTTGAACTGATCAGACATAGTTACTTGCCATTATCCCTAACTTTTGCCTGGATTGTACTTTGATATTTCCAATCCACCGAGACGTTTTTTTTAGTTAGGCGAAGTATTTCTTGACTACATCAACATTTGTGGGGTAGGCAAATTCCGCTCCGTCCATGGTTGCGAGTCTCAAGGTGCCGCCTGAGAAGGCTTTCTTGACCACATAGGGGCTGTCATAATTTGGGGTCCATTTGCCCCGGGAATCAGTGAGAAATGATTAGATCTTTTTGATCACGAGGTCTCCTTTCCTGAAGACGCGAGGTCGGACCTTTTTGTCAAACGCCTTCTTTATTCTTTGTTGATACAATTGACCATGGCATAGAGCTGTTATTTGCTTTTCTTCGATCAGATTTAGTTCTTCGTGTCGACTTTGACACCATTCGGCCTCTGTTAGCTTGGCCTCCATCAATACCCGGATTGATTGAATCTAAACTTCTATGGGAAGCATTGCCTCCATGCCATATACTAGAGAGAAAGGGGTTGCCCCTGTTGAAGTGCGGACAGATGTGTGATAATCGTGAAGAGCAAAGGGCAGCATTTTGTGCCAGTCTTTGTAGGTTACAACCATCTTTTGAACGATCTTCTTGATGTTCTTGTTAGCCACTTCTACCACTTCATTCATCTTGGGTCAGTAGGGAGATGAGTTATGGTGTTCGATCTTAAACTCATCGCACAACTCTTTCATCATCTTATTGTTCAAGTTAGATCCATTGTCAGTAATGATCTGGCTTGGAACACCATAACGGCAGATGAGATTGTTTTTGATAAATCGGACTACCACTTGTCTGGTCACATTGGTGTACAACACTGCTTCGACCCACTTGTGAAGTAGTCAATGGCTACTAGGATGAACCGATGTTCGTTTGAAGCTTTTGGTTCGATCATGCCAATCATGTCGATTCCCCATATGGAAAAAGGCCATGGGGAAGAAAGAACTTTGAGATGCAATGGCGGTACATGGATTTTGTATGCGTATATCTGACACTTGTGACACCTCCTCATGTACTTGTAGCAATCAGATTCTATTGTCAACCAATAGTACCCAACTCTCATAATTTTTCTCGCCATTGTGTGTCCATTGGCATGAGTGCCAAAGGATCCTTCATGAATTTCTTTTATCAGCATGTTTGCTTCTGCTCTGTCACACATCAGAGCAAGACCATGTCAAAATTTCTCTTATAGAGTGTATCACCGCTCAGGAAGAAGTTTCCAGCCAGCCTTCTGAGGGTCTTTCTGTCCTTTCTGGATGCCCCAGGTGGATACTCTTGTTTTTGAAGGAAGCATTTGATATCGTGATACCAAGGTTTGTCGTCTATAACTGCTTCAATTGTGAAGATGTAAGCAGGCTGTTCCAGCGCATTATGTCAATCTTAGGTACTTCGTTCCATTGACCTACACTAATCATGGAAGAGAGAGTCGCTAATGCATCAGCCATGTGATTCTCTTCACGAGGGATATGGTGAAACTCGATACTGTTGAAGAATGGTAACAACCTTCTCACAGTCTTTGTAAGGAATCAGTCCTAATTGGTATGTGTACCAATCTCCTTTGATCTAATTGATAACCAGGACTGAGTCTCCATATACATCCAAGTTCTTGATCCTTAAGTCGATCGCTTCTTCGAGACCCAGGATACAAGCTTCGTATTCGGCCTCGTTGTTTGTACACTTGAATGTCAGTCTGGCGGTGAAAGGAATGTGGGTACCCTGGGGTGTTATGATGATTGCCCCAATTCCGTTTCCATAATGATTGATAGCTCTATCAAAGATTAGTCCCCACTGGGAACCTGGTTTCGGCCCTTCACTAGGTAGCGGTTCATCGCAATCTTTCATTTTCAAGTACATGACATCTTCGTCTGGGAAGTTAAATCCGGTTGATTCTTGATCGTCAATCGGTTGATGGACCAATTGATTGGCTAAAACACTTCCCTTTACGGCTTTTTGAGCGTGGTACTCGATGTCGTATTCTGATAACAACATCTGCCAACGGGCAATCCTTCTCGTGAGAGCAGGTTTTTCAAAGACGTACTTGATTGGATCCATTTCAGAGATTAACCAAGTAGTGTGATGAATCATATACTGGAGAAGACGTTTGGCTGCCCAAGCCAGAGCACAACAAGTTTTCTCGAGCATACTATACCGAGTTTCACAGTCTGTAAACTTCTTGCTCAAATAGTAGATGGCAGACTCTTTCCTTTTGGTTTCGTCTTGTTGGCCAAGTACACAACCCATAGAGTCTTCCAATACTGTTAAGTAAATGATCAGTGGTTTTCCTTCCACTGGAGGTGATAGAATTGGTGGGTTCAACAGGTATTCCTTGATACTGTCAAAGGCGGTTTAGCAGTCTTCTGTCCAAACACAGTTGTGATTGTTTTTGAGTAATTTGAAAATCGGCGCACATGTCGCGGTCATGAGGAATATAAATCTGGAAATGTAATTCAAATGTCCCAGGAATCCTCTGACTTGTTTTCCAGTCTTTGGAGATGTCATTTCTTGAATGGCCTTAACCTTGTCAGGATCAACCTCAATTCCTTTCTGGCTGACGATGAATCCTAGCAGTTTCCCTGAACGGACACCGAATGTGCACTTATTGGAATTCAAGAGGAGTTTGTACTTTCTCAACCGCTTGAATATCTTTGACGGGTGGGTCACATGCTCCTCCTCTGTTCTAGATTTGGCAATCATGTCATCGACATATACCTAGATTTCTTTGTGTATGATGTCATGAAACAGAGTAGTCATGACCTTTTGATAGCTTGCCCCGGCGTTCTTCAAACTGAACGACATTACCTTGTAACAAAAGGTGCCCCATGGGGTGATAAACGAAGTTTTCTCCATGTCTTTCGGCGCCATTTTGATTTGATTATAGCCCAAGAATACATCCATAGATGAGAAGACTTTGAATTTTGCTGTACTGTCTTCCAGCATGTCTATGTGTGGTAAGGGAAAGTCATCCATTGGACTGGCTTTGTTTAGATCCCTGTAATCTACACACATTCTGACTTTTCCGTCCTTTTTCGGAACTGGTACTATGTTGGCTAGCCATTGAGGATATTCTGACGTGGCGAGGAAACCTGCGTTAATTTGTTTCTGTACTTCCTCTTTGATTTTGATGGCCATGTCTAGATGAGTCCGTCTTAGTCTTTGTTTCACTGGCGGACATTCTGATCTCAATGGTAGATGATGTTCCACGATGCTGGTATCCAACCCTGGCATGTCCTCATAGGACCAAGCGAATACATCGGGAAACTCTTTGAGGAGCTTTATCAAGTTTTCTTTGACAGTTGGACTCAACAGTGCCCCAATCTTGACCTCTCTTCTCTCTTCTTCTGAACCCAAGTTGACAGTTTCCAATGGCTCTTTGTGAGGTTTAATGGACCTTTCCTCTTGTTTGAGTAATCGGGAGATCTCTTTTGGAATTTCGTCATCATCTTCTTCTTCAGCCTCAAATACCGGGAATTCAAAGTTGGGAGAAGGCATTGGATCGTATGTTTCAATGGGGTTTAAAACAAGCAATCTGCATGACGTGATGATTTGTGTTTAGAAGAGACATCGAGAAATGCAAGAGTGTGTGCAGTGTATTTTTTTTACTGCTTGTTTTTATTATTTGTTTTTTTTAGGATTACCATTTTCTAAAAAAGTGAAAAAGAGAAAACAATAATCGATGTGGAAATTACAGAACATTGTTATTTTATTTATGATCTTGTCGATTCTTGAAACTATAGTCCTATAAAACAAAACTATGTCGCTTTGGGCAAAGCGAAGAGGGACATTTACAGAAAGTGAGCCCTATCAAAACATCTGTTTCACTTGGGCAGGGTCAAAGGTTAAGATAAAGATGGCAATTACTTAGACTTATGGACGACTTTCGGAACGTTGACAGAAACCCATTGGCGGCGAACTCCTCGGTGAATCACAAAGTCGGGTACCTTCTTTCTTGGCTTGTCTTCAGAAATAACGCTGATTTCTGGTGGAGCAGGATCGTTGGAGTCTGTCTCCCAGGCAGAATTGTCGTAGATAAACTCTTCTGTTGTATCTTGCGCAGTGTTTGCACTCTCAGGAAAATCTCCCCATCCAGTTGGCTGGATGTATTCGAGCCTGATACGAGAGCTTTCCGAAGTGGTGTACTTGACCAAGAAGTCGAATTTGCCACTTGGTTGTCCCAAGGTGTCCCGTACTTCTTTGGAACTGGAGGAGTCGTCCCTTTCGATGACGTTGACCTCAGGAAAAGCATAGTTAAGGAACTCTTATCTTGTAATTGTTGTGAATACATCGTTGTACTGGATGTTTTCTGAATGCCCTGAGTGTTGATCCCATGACATGGTGGGGACGCAGGTATTCTTTTTAATGATGCTTAGCTGATATGCATCGTTTGGCTAATTCTCTTGCCCCAAGTCTCTTGGGTATGGCTGCCAGATAGGCAGGCCATCCATTGGACCATAATAGTCGTGGTTAAATTTGTCTTTCATCAGAGTGTCCTCCTCTAATGCGTTTGGGGGAGCACGGTGTGACGCCCCCAATCTATACCCCCAAATAAATATGCATTTAAAGCAATAAAAGAAAGTTCGAAATTTGATCAGAGTATATTTAAAAACATGGCATAGACGGGGAAATCACATCAATTTGAAACCAAACAATTCATACAACACCTGCCCATAAAGATATGCAACAGTGGGGTAGCATTCAAACAAAGGAAACTCAGTTCCTTACACCCACTTTTCAGAAGTTAGAATTAAAGCGGAAAATCTAAAATCTGATTAACATACATCATGTAAAAAGTTTGTCATGCATCAAGTTATACATGTACAAGCCAAAATATAATATATACATAATATATAATAATAGCCAACGGCCTCCCTAACTACCCGGTGTCACATATCAGAGCCGACCGACAAAAAGGGTGAAGACACAAAGCTTCCCAAAAGACCTCCAGCAACTCTAATCTACAATGCCTCATAGAGCATTATAAAACGAGCAGAAGGGTGAGAAAGACAACCATAATATAAATGAATATAATTATGTATATTGACATAAAAATACGCATATCAATATTCTCACCGCCATCATCTCATGCCTACACATAAAGCATATACAGATTATATTCACATAATCCCATAATCACACATCATGCATATGTTTATACACAAAACATATCATTCATAATCCCATGCATTTAACACTAATGCACATCAATACACAAATGCTATCACACCTCAAACACACAATATCTCCATCCCCAATTGCATATTAATCATGCCAATACATTTATCACAAATGCATATCACAATATCTCACACATAATAACCAAATCATGAATTTCCACATATAATCAATGCAATCATAATTCATGCAGATGCAAAGAGACCGACACAACGACTCTCTATGCAAATGCAAATGTGGTACCGACTCCTGGATTTCATATCCCATCACTAGTTCACTCAGGAACTTTGTTGGAACCATCGCTCGTTACATCACTGTAACTCCCCGTCGGGCCTACGATGTTCACCCGTCGCTTTAGGTCTCCTCATGAGCACACGACGTTTATGGATTGCTTTAGGTCCCCGCCGGGGCACACAACCCGATCGCTTTAGGTCCCCACCGGGGCACACGATCATCTATAACCATCGCTTTAGGTCCCCTCCTGGGCACACAACGTTATAGCAGATTCTCTCTGGAATCGAACCGTCACTCAGGACGTCATAACAATGCATATCATGATGCTTGGCATACAATGACTCATGACATCAAATGCATCTTCACAACTCAACAATATGATTATCACATCATCATATTCATGCATTGAAAACAATTCAAACAATGTATTTCATCACATACCACATACCACAACAATCATACAGTCATCACAATTCATGCCACAAGAGATTCACACCACAAAGGATATTCACAACGCCTCATAACAATATCATTTAATCATGCATCGAAGTTTAACCCAAACAATACACGTATTTGCCATAAGGCCATAAACCATCATCACAACATTCCATCATGTATATTTACATCATATACACCACATAAAAGCTCCACGTTACATATCCACAAACATATTGCATGATAACGCATTATTCGCACGCCAATACGACGGTAAAAATCTAACAAACTAACACTTTTTCAGAATCACTACTTAAATAAATCATCTACTGACCTCCAACCCATCTTTATTAGAAAGAATATTTCATAAGCTTTCTAACACTTCGAACGGGGACCAAAACGGACTTACGGATCAAAAGTTATGAATTTTTGAAGTTTCTTAAATTTTTCATTGTCCAGACCTGCGCGCTGAGCGCCCAGACCTGCCAGCTGAGCGCGAAATCTGCTGTAAGTCCATCCTTAAAAACATCATTTTTAGACTTCCGGACATCCGTTTTCGATTCCGTAAAAAGCTGCGAACTCAGAATTCAACGTACTACAATATTTTCATCATTTAAAGGCCATCCAACACATTTTCCGTCGTTGAAATATTTTGAAACACAATATTGTCATTGAATTCTAATTTCGAGCTCGATCGAAACCGCGGAAAAACACGCAAACAACTACTCCCGATTAAACCCAAACCTTACCCGACTACACTACACAACTTATTCCAAATTCTAACCGTGAAAACATCGCTTTCTACTCAATTCTACCATTTATACCCTAAACTCCAATTCTCGATAACTCGACACAAAACCCCTCAAATCTCACCAACGGGCCTTTCCGATCAAACCCACTCCTCGCTCGACTATTCTACACGAACAGTTCCGAATTCTAACCTCGAAAACATTGATTTCTAACACTTCCTACCAAAAATGGGTTTTGATATATTTTCATACAATCCAACAAAACAACAAACAAACACATACATAATCATACACATGTATAAGATAATTGAATTTCACACCCTTACCCGATTAATCGCGCTTTAAACGGATGAATTCCCGATTTTTTTCCTCTTTTTCCTCTTCTTTCTTCTCTTCCTCTTCTTTTCTCTTTTTCTCTTCTCTTTTCCCTCTTCTTTTCTCTTTCTCTTTTTCTCTCTTTTCTTTCTTTCTAATTTTATTTATAACAAAATATCTACCCCTCAAAAAGACCAAAATACCCCTCAGCTCAAATATCTCCCAAACGCTCTCAAAATGCGATAAAACATAAACAATGATGAAAAATAACATTTTGTCAAATAAAAGTCAATAATAAAATAATATAAAACCAAAACCAATTAAATCTACTATATTAAATAAATCTAACAAAAATGGGGCGTTACAATTCTCCCCCACTTAGACATTTTCGTCCTCGAAAATATAACCGAGACGAACAACTTCGGACACGACTCTCGCGTCCGACCAACAAAACAACAAGCCTACAAAAAGGCACACCACAAATAACGCAACTGACAAAACTCCCTTGCTAACCTTAATCATAACGAGGACACGACCACGACGACCACAACAACGACAAGATGCAAAGCCCATACAATGCACTTGACGACCGACTCACAACTCAAGGAATACACAAAACACAACTCACAGGTTCACTCTTGAACCAAAACACAACAAGATCGTTACCCTCTCCCTAGGTAACACTCCCCTAATTCCCCACACAGGAATTAGCTACCCGCACTCGAACCAACACAAGGGAAACGAGGCAACAACACAAACAAGAACATAAAGTTCCACGACACAACAAGGTCTCAACAACATCACAAAACCAAAAATACCAACCTCCTTGTCACATCAATGCTATGATTCGCCAATCGAACATATAACCAAAACATTCGTCTACTTAGTAGCCCATGAACATTATTCAGACCTCTCACCTCACACTTCCATTCTGAAACATCCAATGTTCAACCTAAGAATTCTTACAAGTCGCACATACATATACAAAATGTGCCACATCACGTTTTCGCTGCGCACTTTGATGACTCGAAACCATCAAAACTGCCAATCTCACGTCCAAAGTCTAACTCATCACGAATTTTAACCATTCTCGTTATCTTTATTCCTTCCGACCCAACCAGTACTCAATATTCTTGTAAATACCAAACACTTCGAATCTAGAATCATAAAGATAATACTCCCAATATTCCAACACAATTACCACTGCAAATAATTCCAATTTCCACAATAATACTGATCCTTTTATAAATCCTCACTTGTTGTAAAGCATAAGCTACGACTTTACCCTCTTGCATTAACACACTGACTATACTCATCAAAGATGCATCCCAAACAATCGACTTCCCCTTTGCAAGCCAACTGAAGTAACGAAAATGCTAATCTTGGAAAAACCTTCCATTCCCTTCGGTAATAACCAACAAAAGTCCAAAAACTTTCTAGTCACCTTATCTAACTTCGGAGCATCTCATAGTAACACCGCATCTACTTCCGATGATAACAAATATAACCCGTCACACAAGTCGATCAAAGCCTCAACTCAACAAATCACTACTCTTATCAAACATTCCAACAATTGTAATTCTAATCAAACTCACCAAACCATCACAATTACCTAATCTTAAAAGTGAACACTTATTCTCAATCACAATCCTATACCACTGTCCATAATCCCTACACAATTTCTTCTTTTAACAATCCCAATTCCAATCTATCGCAATAATCCATCCCAAAAAGAACTCTCAATGACTTCCCAAGTTAACCATCATACAAAATCTTGATCCCGCATAACTGTCAGATATAAAAATCTTTTCCAACTTTGACAAAATAGTCCGCAATCATTTCCTTAAATCTCAAGTAATCCATTCCGCACCACTATCAAAGCCGGAAAGACACGTCCATTCCATCCAACATAATTCCCGTCTGCTACCAACAAGAGATTAAGGGTGATCAGTTCCTCAATTTGTCAATAGACAGCCGACAATCATGATGGGGCATAAACCATCTTTACCAAACTATAATAGCATTCCTTACATCCTGCGCACAAAACTACCTAAGGCACAAATCCTTAGTTGACATAAACCTTACCTCCGCATTCCCTCCGGAACCAGAAACCACACTTATAACCTTGCAATTCATAACACACTGAGCTAGTGCTCTACACCTGAAACAACGCGGAGAAGTACCAGCTTCTCCCCCACTTATCTCATTCTAATCCTTTCATTTGTAAACACACTAAATCCATTACAAATCCTTTACCAGAAATGGTCAAGAACAATTTAAACAAACCGAAAAAGTAATCACTGACCCCATTGCTGGAGTATCAATAACTATCACACTACCACGAAAAGACAACAACAAATTCAAACACTTCACGCACTCACACGAAACAAACGAATGAGTCGCTCCAGTACTGATAATAACAAAAATAAAAGCGTACTATAATAAAACAAGTACCTTTAATCAACCGATCCGCACTAGAAGTCTCAGTCCTTGCCATTGCAAAGGCCTCTCCACCCGCCTAAGCTTGCTTTGGTTTTGTACAATTTGTACTAATATGACCCATCTCACCACAGTTAAAGCACTTAACCACATTCTTCCTCTTGCACTTAGCTGCCACATGACCTAAGCCTCCACAATCAAAACACTTATCCAAAGTCTTCCTACATTCGGACTGACGGTGTCCTACTTCTCCACACCTAAAACATTTTGGAGGTTTAGACATACCTCCTCTACCTGACCGTTGGTCAAAAGTACCTCTTTGTTTACCCTTATCATCCGGTGACACATACGGACCATCACGGAATTGTTGTTTCCCTTTCCTGTCACTTACACCTTTATAGTGAGCAGAACGAGCCCTACAATCTTCTTCATAAATCCTACAGCATTCCACCAAATCAGCAAACCTTCGAATCCTCTGGTAACCAATAGCCTGCTTAATCTCAGGACGCAAGCCACTTTCATACTTCACACACTTAGAAAATTCAGCAGTCGCTTCCACATAATGAGGATAAAACTGCATAAGTTCCACAAACTTAGCAGTATATTCAACAACAGACAGATTACCTTGTCTTAGCTCCAAAAACTCAATCTCTTTCTTTCCTCGGACATCCTCGGGAAAATACTTCCTTAGAAACTCTCGGCTAAACACCTCCCAAGTAATCTCTTCCTCCTCAGCAGCTTCCAACACCTGACGAGTACTGACCCACCAGTCGTCAGCCTCTTCATGTAACATGTGAGTACCTAGCCTCACCTTGTGACCCTCTTCACAATCCATTACTCGGAAAATCCTCTCAATCTCTTTCAACCAAATCCGTGCACCATCCGGATCATGTTTCCCTTTAAAGACCGGCGGCTTATTCTTTCTAAACTCATCATTTCCTGCAACATTCGGTGCACCCTGCACAGCTCGTGCCATAGCCTCCATCGCCGCAGCCAAAGCAGCATCATTACGACCAGCCATATTCTGTTCGTCCAAATATAGAAACTATGGTTAACCAACAACTCACCTGCACACAACTGCTGCACAACAGCAACTCACCTAAAACGACAGACACAACTGACACGGACTGACACGGACTGGCTCTGATACCACTTAATGTGACGCCCCCAATCTATACCCCCAAATAAACATGCATTTAAAGCAATAAAAGAAAGTTCGAAATTTGATCAGAGTATATTTAAAAACATGGCATAGACGGGGAAATCACATCAATTTGAAACCAAACAATTCATACAACACCTGCCCATAAAGATATGCAACAGTGGGGTAGCATTCAAACAAAGGAAACTCAGTTCCTTACACCCACTTTTCAGAAGTTAGAATTAAAGCAGAAAATCTAAAATCTGATTAACATACATCATGTAAAAAGTTTGTCATGCATCAAGTTATACATGTACAAGCCAAAATATAATATATACATAATATATAATAATAGCCAACGGCCTCCCTAACTACCCGGTGTCACATATCAGAGCCGACCGACAAAAAGGGTGAAGACACAAAGCTTCCCAAAAGACCTCCAGCAACTCTAATCCGCAATGCCTCATAGAGCATTATAAAACGAGCAGAAGGGTGAGAAAGACAACCATAATATAAATGAATATAATTATGTATATTGACATAAAAATACGCATATCAATATTCTCACCGCCATCATCTCATGCCTACACATAAAGCATATACAGATTATATTCACATAATCCCATAATCACACATCATGCATATGTTTATGCACAAAACATATCATTCATAATCCCATGCATTTAACACTAATGCACATCAATACACAAATGCTATCACAGCTCAAACACACAATATCTCCATCCCCAATTGCATATTAATCATGCCAATACATTTATCACAAATGCATATCACAATATCTCACACATAATAACCAAATCATGATTTTCCACATATAATCAATGCAATCATAATTCATGCAGATGCAAAGAGACCGACACAACGACTCTCTATGCAAATGCAAATGCGGTACCGACTTCGGGATTTCATATCCCATCACTAGTTCACTCAGGAACTCTACTGGAACCATCGCTCGTTACATCACTGTAACTCCCCGTCGGGCCTACGATGTTCACCCGTCGCTTTAGGTCTCCTCATGAGCACACGACGTTTATGGATTGCTTTAGGTCCCCGTCGGGGCACACAACCCGATCGCTTTAGGTCCCCACCGGGGCACACGATCATCTATAACCATCGCTTTAGGTCCCTTCCTGGGCACACGACGTTATAGCAGATTCTCTCTGGAATCGAACCATCACTCAGGACGTCATAACAATGCATATCATGATGCTTGGCATACAATGACTCATGACATCAAATGCATCTTCACAACTCAACAATATGATTATCACATCATCATATTCATGCATTGAAAACAATTCAAACAATGCATTTCATCACATACCACATACCACAACAATCATACAATCATCACAATTCATGCCACAAGAGATTCACACCACAAAGGATATTCACAACGCCTTATAACAATATCATTTAATCATGCATCGAAGTTTAACCCAAACAATACACGTATTTGCCATAAGGCTATAAACCATCATCACAACATTCCATCATGTATATTTACATCATATACACCACATAAAAGCTCCACGTTACATATCCACAAATATATTGCATGATAACGCATTATTCGTACGCCAATACGACGGTAAAAATCTGACAAACTAACACTTTTTCAAAATCACGACTTAAATAAATCATCTACTGACCTCCAACCCATCTTTATTAGAAAGAATATTTCATAAGCTTTCTAACGCTTCGAACGGGGACCAAAATGGACTTACGGATCAAAAGTTATGAATTTTTGAAGTTTCTTAAATTTTTCATTGTCCAGACCTGCGCGCTGAGCGCGAAATCTGCTGTAAGTCCATCCTTAAAAACATCATTTTTAGACTTCCGGACATTCGTTTTCGATTCCGTAAAAAGCTGCGAACTCAGAATTCAACGTACTACAATATTTTCATCATTTAAAGGCCATCCAACACATTTTCCGTCGTTGAACTATTTTGAAACACAATTTTGTCATTGAATTCTAATTTCGAGCTCGATCGAAACCGCGGAAAAACACGCAAACAACTACTCCCGATTAAACCCAAACCTTACCCGACTACACTACACAACTTATTCCAAATTCTAACCGTGAAAACATCGCTTTCTACTCAATTCTACCATTTATACCCTAAACTCCAATTCTCGATAACTCGACACAAAACCCCTCAAATCTCACCAACGGGCCTTTCCGATCAAACCCACTCCTCGCTCGACTATTCTACACGAACAGTTCCGAATTCTAACCGCGAAAACATTGATTTCTAACACTTCCTACCAAAAATGGGTTTTGATATATTTTCATACAATCCAACAAAACAACAAACAAACACATACATAATCATACACATGTATAAGATAATTGAATTTCACACCCTTACCCGATTAATCGCGCTTTAAACGGATGAATTCCCGATTTTTTTCCTCTTTTTCCTCTTCTTTCTTCTCTTCCTCTTCTTTTCTCTTTTTCTCTTCTCTTTTCCCTCTTCTTTTCTCTTTCTCTTTTTCTCTCTTTTCTTTCTTTCTAATTTTATTTATAACAAAATATCTACCCCTCAAAAAGACCAAAATACCCCTCAGCTCAAATATCTCTCAAACGCTCTCAAAATGCGATAAAACAGAAACAATGATGAAAAATAACATTTTGTCAAATAAAAGTCAATAATAAAATAATATAAAACCAAAACCAATTAAATCTACTATATTAAATAAATCTAACAAAAATGGGGCGTTACACACGGCATCCTTCCGGATCATAATCTCCGTATATCATTTTGACATCTGACCTTGGAATATATCTCGGCCTCTGTGCGGGATAGCAGAATGGCATAGGCACCTCTCCCTGAGACATATAACCGTCCTCGTTAAGATAGGATGTCCACTCTTCATCTGTATTGGAGGAATCACCCTCGTTGATGGTATGTACTTCTTGAGATACTGGGTGGAGGAAACCTCCACTGTGGAAGAAGTTCTGAATGGGATGAAGACATTCATTGCTAATAGTAGTCTGGGCATAGTTTGAGGAAAAACAAGGCCTTTCTTTGCCTTGTTGTCAGTAGGAATGACAAGCTGTCCCCATCCTTTTGCATTGTTACTTTTGATCACTTCGAGACCATCTTTGTACGAGGCAATCGACGTTCCTCTTTCTGACTGATTGACATTGCTCACTGAAAGTGCTTGGAACTGGGTTCCTACAACCTCTTCTGGTTCTACACATGATGATGATAAGTTACTCACGATCAAGGCTTGCTCTCCGTAGACCGTGATGAGTTGGTCATTTTTGAAAAACTCCAGCTTTTGGTGAAGTGTTGAAGTGACTTCCCCCGCCTCGTGTATCCAAGGTCTTCCTAATAAGCAACTGTATGTTTCCCGGATGTCCATGACCTGGAAAGTGACTTGGAAGGTGTGAGGACCGATAGTTATGGGAAGGTCGACTTCGTCGATAACTGTTTTTCGGGATCCGTCAAATGCCTTGACGGTGACCTCACTGGCTCTCATCGGAGATTCTCGATATGATAATCGTATCAATGTAGACTTCGGCATTACATTTAAAGCTGATCCGGTGTCTACCAGTACGCTGGCTAATGCATCGTCCTGGTAGTTGACTGTAATATTGAGTGCCATGTTGTGACGGTTGCCCTCTTCCGGCAGTTCCTCATCACTGAATCCCAAGTTGTTGCAGGAAGTGATGTTGGAGATGATGCTGTCAAATTGTCTTATTGACACATCTTGCTCCACAAAGGCTTGCTTTAAGACTTTCTGTAGGCCCTCCCTGTGAGCTTCGAAACTGAGTAAAAGTGATAGCACTGATATTTTTGAAGGAGTTTGCAATAGCTGATCAACAATGTTTTATTCACTCTTCTGGATGAGTTTCAGCATCTCATCGCTGTTCTTTGAAAGGTCGAGATCGAAGGAATGACCGACTGATTGATCAGGAATTTCCATCTGAGGTTCCTTTACTCTGGTAGTTTCTCCAACTCCTCGGTTGAAGATTCGACCGCTCCGTGTTACTCGACTGATGTCTGCAATATTCACGACGGAGGGTAATGGAATTTCCTTTCCATTCTCAATTGTTGTTGCACCGTATTTGTAAGGGATAGACTTAGTTGATTCATACGGTAGCGATCCCGGCAGATAGATAACTACAGGAGCCTTCTAATTCTTCTGACCATTGTAAGTAATTTCAATTAGTTCCTAGTTGGGAACTTTCGTTTCGTCCAGTAAAGGGATGATGGTACAAACATGTTTGGTCCTCTCATGATCAGAGATTATGACAACGTCCTTGATTCAATCAGTGAAATAGTCTGGCATCAATTTGGTTGACCCAAAACTTGGACACGGTCGAATCTCTTTGTGATCTAATTAACTCTGAAGGGCTGCTCGCACGAGGTAACATCCTTGATTATCTCAAGAGCAAACTCTGCAGTGTTCATAGTCGTGTGGCGGCACCTGGCCACGTCCTCTCTGTATGCAGTGTAACCTCACTAGATCTATTCTCATTGATCGAACATCCAGACTTTGATGCCTAGTAGGGCTCCCATTAATCATACTGACTTATTGTGTGTCTTCGTCTAAATAGATCGGAAGCCACCAGTGGTTTAACAAGTGTTAAAGCGTTCTTTGAACGAGACCACATCCTTGGTCGCTCTCACGGCATACTGTACAACTCTGATAATTATGCGAAGTCAGAAAACCAAGCTGGACCTGCTTAGCACATAACTCCACCAAGCTGGTATTCATCAAGCGAATATCAAAGATTTGAATCATATTCACTAGTTACTGATTTCTATCGAGGTAATCCTGAATCCATCCAAGATCCATCTGACGTTGGAGGACCTCTTGTAAAAAAGGAGCATCCCTGATTGTTTACCGAGCAAATCAGACAGGAATTATAATCGTGTCGTGGCAGATTATGATGTTGGCTTTGCCTTGAGTGCATCGCCACCAAGTTGATATTCATCGCACGGATGTCGTGATTCTGGATGATGTTGGAATTTGAGTAAGTCATGTTGACATCCCGAATTCGGTGCTCTTGGATCAATCCGAGATCCAATTGTTCCTATAGAGTAGATTGAACCACAGAACATCCTTTATTATTTTTGGAGCAAATATCACACTGGTGATAATTGTGAGGTGGCACATGGCCGTATCCGCTCTGTCTATAATGCATCTTGACCAAGTTGGCCCTCAATAAGAGAACATCATGAATTTGATAGTTGTGGTTAGACTCTCCTTCTATCAAATTTACTGCAGCTTCCTCGTGTTGAGGCAGCGGGTTTGTGAGAACATTTGGATTCGTATCCTTGAAGGATAAGACCCCGCTCCTAACAAGCTTTTGCACATCGGATTTGAAACTGAGACAGTTCTCTATGTTATGCCCCGGTCCTCCTTGATGGTAAGGGCAAGTCTGGTCTGCTTTGAACCAAAAAGGAGGATTTTCCGAAATTGTAAGAGGAGCCCTGGTTTAGACATGCCCCTTGACCAGTAATAATGGAAACAGTTCTGCGTACAACATCGGTATAGGGTCAAACCCTGGTGGTCGCTTTGCACGATTGTTGTTGTGTGGAGGACGAGCCTGCTGAAGAGGTTGTTGTGTCCTTTACTGATATTGTTGTTGATCAGGTTGGCTTTGAGCAACCTGAGGTTGATACGTAGGAACAGCGCAGGGTTGATAGCATGAGTTACAGCTGCTACTGGTTGGTACCGTCGCCTTTGCTTTCTGAGAGAGATATTACCAATATCTTGCTCTTTTTTCTTAGGGAAAGCACTACCGTATCTTTTAGTACTGCTTGATGGTCCAACATCTTTTACTAAATGTTCTTCTCGGACTGCTTCCTCCAGACGAACTCCCATGCCCACCATCTCAGTGAAGTCACTGGGCGCACTGGCAACCATTCTATCGTAGTAAAATGAGCTCAAGGTTTTCAAGAAGATCTTTGTCATCTCTTTTTCCTCAAGAAGTGGACAAATTTGGGCGGCAATTTCACGCCATCTCTGAGCGTATTCCTTGAAGGTTTCCTTATCCTTCTGCGACATTGCTCTGAGTTGATCTCTGTCTGGTGCCATGTCCAGATTATACTTATATTGTTGAACGAAGGCAGCGCCAAGATCTTGGAAAGTGAAGATCTTAGTGCGGTTTAATCCCATGTACCATTTGAGCGCGGCACCGGTTAAACTATCCTAGAAGTAATGGATTAATAGCTGGTTGTTCTCTGTCTGAGTTGACATCCTCTGAGCATACATCACCAAATGACTTTGAGGGCAAAAATTACCCTTGTACTTTTCAAATTCGGGCACTTTGAACTTGCGCGGAACTTTCACATTGGGGACTAAACAAAGGTCTGCGGCATCCTTTCCAAATAGATCCTGACCGAGAAGGGCTTGCGGCTCTTTCTGCATTTCTAGGAACTGTTCCTGGAACTCCTTCATTCTCTCGTCCATACTTTCATTTCCACCAGAAGGTATCTGTGGAGTTTGTCCTTCTGGGACAGTGTGCACCACGGGGGGTGGTACAGTGATTACGGCAGAGACTCTTGGTGCTTCCCGAAGTTTGTAAACTTCAAGAGTTGCTGTCATGCCTCTTGCATCTTCGCTTTCCCGAAGTTTGTAACCTTCAGGCCCAGCGATTCCTGCTGCGGTTCCCTGATCTTCAGTGATCGGCGGAACATATCCTTCCGGGATATAATTAATAGGCATGCCCCAGGGACGATCTTTCGGCATGTTATACCTAGGATCATACTTCTCCACTATGGGCGTTGATGTGATCTCTGAGATCACAGTCCTTTGTAGCTGAGCTTCTGTCAGAGCTTGCATGTCATTATGAAGTTTCCTCAGATCTTCTTTCAGAGCGTCGAGTTCTTCTCTCAACTCTCTATTCTCTTCCTCGAGATTATCCATCTTTTTCTGTCGACTGGCCCGAGTATTGTACGAATGAGACAATTTGACTCTAGAATCGAGAAACAAACGTGAGATTCGTAGGTAAGAAGAATGCGTTTAAGTGAGAATGATGAATGATATGCAATGATTATATTAATTAAAATTTTTGTTTAATCAAAATTAACTTCAACCATTGGATTGCAAATATCAAACCCTGGGGAAACCCCGTTTTATTGAATTCAAAGATTGCAGAAATGGAAATACAGTATTTTACAAAGTGCTGTAAAAGAAAATGTCTAAGCTTATGGATCCTGAGTCCTCTCTGAGGAGAGCTCAGGTGCTGGTTCTGATATTTTCCTTTTCTTTGATCGGGGATCTTGAGTCATTGTCGGGTTGTCATTCCTTTGCCAAGTGAAAGGAGCGAGCAAATTCCTTTGGTATTCTTGATTTTCTACAGTATGTTGCTCTAAAATCTCAATCAGAGCATCTTTTTCTTTTAACAGTTGATGTATTTTCTTACACTCCACACTGAGAATGCGGTACTTGTTCTTCCAAGACTTCTTCTCCTGCTGAACTCTGTTGAGAGTAACCTGAAGTTTTTCCATATCAGGCATAAAATAAAGGACGGGTCCCTTAACGGAAGAACTTCTTGACAAGGGTAAGGCATCCTCAGTTTGAGAGCTCTAGTTTGTACCCAGTGGAGATAAGGCTCCACCGAGACACAGTCCGGATTTCCTAGAGACTTTCTTCCTTTCCTATGAACATGTTTCCAGGCATTCACTATTTCTGTCTTTAGTGCCCTGTCATTTTCTCCTTCCTTGAAGAAAAGACCTTCCAGATGAGCATTACGTGGGACATGCCTCATCGGAAATCCAAATTGACGATGAACTAAAACAGGATTATAATTGATTCCTCCTTTAGTTCCTATGAGGGGTATATTAGGGAAGTTTCCACAACGGTCAATGATTCTGATCCCGTCGTAGATTCGATTGTACCAATCAATGTCAGAGTTGGTAAGAGACATGATTCTCTGCGACCAACGTAAAGTATTCTTAGGATCCCAGAATGCAGCAGATTTAGGCAAGTGGGAAGTGAACCATTTGTATAGCAGGGGTACACAGCAGGTGATCATTCCTCCGCTGTACAAATTCCTTAAGTGTACAGAATGATAAGCATCTGCAAGCAGAGTTGGTACAGGGTTTCCGATAAAAAATATCTTAATGGCATTGATATCCACGAAGTTATCGATGTTGGGAAACAAAAATAACCCGTAGGTGAGCAAAACAAAGATGCTCTCGAAAGCAGTCATGTTTACTATACTAGCAAAGTACAGGGCGTTCTTTATCAAAAACTGGGCTGGCAAATGTAATGCCCCAGTTTTGTTAGATTTATTTAATAGATTAGATTTAATTGGTTTTGGTTTTGTATTATTTTATTATTGACTTTTATTTGACAATATATCATTTTTCATCACTGTTTATGTTTTATCGCATTTTGAGAGCGTTTGGGAGATATTTGAGCTGAGGGGTATTTTGGTCTTTTGGGGGTAGATATTTTTATAAAAAGAAAGAAAAGAGAGAAAAGATAGTAAGGAAAAGAAAAAGAAAGAAGAGAAAGAGAAGAGAAAAGAGAGGAAAGAAGAGAAAAGAGAGGAAAGAAAAGGGAGAAGAGGAAAAGTGGAAAAATCGAGAATTCATCCGTTTCAAGCGCGAATAATCGGGTAAGGGTGAGAAGTTTCGATTATATCATGCTTGTATATGTATATGTATGTTTTGTTTGAATGTTTGGGTGAAAAATATATGTTTTCTATTTGGTTGAATTTGTGAGCAATTGATAGAAATCGATGTTTTCACGGTTAGAATGCGGAATAGTTCGCGTAGAATAGTCGGGAAATGATAGGATTTAGTCGGGGTTACTTGTCGGGGTGATTGGGGGGTTTATGGACAAGTTTGGAGGGATTTTGTGTCATAAAAATGGGGTTTTTTCTGCTGTTTCGCGATGGTTAACCGGTTAACCAAATGCCTTAACCGATTAACACTGTAAGTTTCAGAAAAAATATTATTTTCAAAAATTCATAACTTTTGAACCGTAAGTCGGTTTTTGGTCCCCGTTCGAAGCGTTGGAAAGCTAGTAAAATATTCTTTCTATTAAAAATGGTTTGGAGGGCAGTAGGTGATTTATTTAGGTCGTGGTTTTGGAAAAGTGTTGGTTTGTCGGATTTTTACCGTCGTATTGGTGTGCGAACGATGTGTTATCATTCTATATGCTTTTGATATGTAACGTATAGCTTGTGTGCTGTTATATGGCATGAATATATGTGATGAAATGTTGTACATGATTGATACGCATTGGTGATGGATGTATGATATTTGAATGGTAGTTTTGTCGACTTTTGTCGTTGTAATTGTGTGTAATTGATGTGTATCATGCAAGGTGCTTTTCATATGGATATTGTATGACTTGTGTGATGTATATGATACGAATGCATGTGATGACATGTTGTGATGATGGTTTGTGGCCTAAGGGCAAGTAAATGCAATGTGTTGTGTTTGGTTGTAAATGCATGATTATGGTTGCATATGTATGTGTATTTGAATGTCATGAGTCATTGTATGCTAAGCATCATGATATGCATTGTTGTGACGTCCTGAGTGACGGATTGATTCCAGAGGGAATCCGCTATAACGTCGTGTGCTCGTGTGGGGTGTGAGCGATGGTTATAGACGATCGTGTGCCTTATACAAAGAGGTGTGAGCGATCGGGTCGTGTGCCTTATACAAAGAGGTGTGAGCGATCCATAAACGTCGTGTGCCTTAAAAATAAGAGGTGTGAGCGATCGGATCGGATCATGTGCCTTAAAAATAAGAGGTGTGAGCGACGGGGAACATCGTATGCCCGACGGGGAGTTACATGAATGATTCTAAGTAACGAACGATGGTTCCAGCAGAGTTCCTGAGTGAACTAGTGATGAGAAATATTGGAAGTCGGTACCGCATGGCATTTGCATAGAGTCGTTGTGTCGGTCTCTGTGCATTTGCATAAATCATGATTTGATTGATTATGTGTGAAATTGTGAATTGATTGAGTATGTGTTGAGATTTGTGATAGAATTGGTGAATTGATGTGCATATGTGATAAATGCATTGGTTGTGGATAATATGTGTTATGTGTGGACATGCTATGTGATGTGGTTGGATTGTTAGAAATATGTTATGCATCTGTGGCTTGCTATATGTATTGGTATGTGATGCGTGAGGTGAGAATAACTGTGTATGTGATTTTTTATGTGTTTTTGCATATTACTATGCAATCTTGATTTTAGTTGTTATTTCTCACCCTTCTGCTGTGGTCTATTGCTCTACGAGGCAATTGCAGATTAGTGTCTTGGAGGCTTTTGTGGAGATTAGTCCTTCGTCCTTTGTCGTCTGTCTGCCCTGATACGTAGCACGGGAGTCGGGGAACGATTATGTTACATATGTATATAATTGTTGAATATATTTTGTATTACTTTTGTATTTATATTTTGATGTTATAAAACCATTTATTTGTAAAACAAGTCGGTTCTGGATCTTTCCGCTTTATTCCATAATTGACATTTCCTTTATATGGAAAAAGTTTCCCGTTAATGATTTTTCTATTATGTGTTATGTATCAAATAATTGAGCAGGGATTGTATTTTATTTCTTTAAATGTGGCATCCTTGTTCCTGTCGGAAAAATAAATTTTTAGTTACTCTGATTTTATTTATGTATTATTTATTCGCGATGGGAATTGGGGTGTTACAGCAAACCCTGGATTTTACCCTTAGTGGTCATGTGAGTTCGGACTTCTGACTCGTCCAAATAGATTGCTCTTGCAATGGTTTGATTCTTTGGAATTTCTTCTAGTCCAGAAAAGGGAGCTTGATCAGTAATGGGTAAATCAGTTAGGTGAGAGTACTCCTCCAGCGTTGGTGCTAGTTGATAATCCGGGAATGTGAAACAGTGATAGACCGGATCAAAAAACTGAATGAGCATAGCCAGTACTCCTTCAATTACATGGACCCTTAACAGAGACAGCAGTCCTCCGTACTTGGCTCTAAAAGCATCAGGGTTAGTGATCATCCTCGCCAAACCTCTCAAATCCTCTAGTTTTGGAACCTTTAAGGTATACTTGTGAGTCTTCCTTCTACCGAAATCCATAACGCAATCTCTTTATCTGACATTTTCAATCATTGTCTTAGTTTAATTTGAAAAAGAGAGACTAGAAGAGAAAATTTTCTTTGTTTAATGTTTTTTTTATGAAATGAATGCATGAATGCAGCACACAAAAACATAGAAAAAACATGGGGTCAAAGGTTCGGTGACATGAAGTCAAGGCTCTACCCATCCCCAAAGGTTATACTGGTGATTTTTTGTACCTGTCCTCAAAATCACTGACCCCTCTTGGGATAACAACAGCAGGCTGGAATCACCCGAGCGAGCTGCAGTATCTTAGAGTAATCTCAAATGAGGGTAGTATCGCGTGACAACTAATTCCGATAGCTTCCGCACTACAAAATAGTAACATGGTTTCAGTCTACTAAAATCCTCAGCTTCTCAGATAACCCAATCGAACAATCTGCTTTCAACAACCGAAGTCGTATAGGAATTGAATCCGCAAAGGGCATCTCCACTAATTCGATGGTCAATCGAGACCTTTTATTTGGGAGTCACTCCATGTAAGATTACCCGTCTAGTGCCATCACATATCTTAGGTGTATATCAATCTTTCCAGATGTGGCATCACACGCATTCTCATTAGCAGAATAATAAACACGGATATCAATTAGGAAAAGTAGTATATATATTCATTCCTAACATCCTAGACCTCTATAATTCTATTCCTATACAAATAATGACTCCCAAGCAGAGTCTCCATTTTCCTGTAGCGAGCGATTTTTGTCGGTGACGCAACCACCTTATCGCTGAAGTTTGGGTTTTCCTCCTCAAGGAGAAAGGGTGTTACTTTCTGATTTCTTATTTATCCCATGAAGCTGGAAGGGAAAGGGAAGGTATCTAAAACTAACCTTGCACGTGAATATTTAACTGAACAAAGGCTTTAAAAGAGATTGGGGGGTCCGGGGTCAGGTTATACAATGGGTAGTTGTCAATTACCCATCCTATATGTGGTTATCCACATGATGTTAGCTTTTAGGTTTTGCTTTGTAATTGATAGTGTTTATCTGCTGATGGGTTGGGAAAGTGTGACAGGGAGAGTGAGTTTTGTTTATGTTTTGGGTAAGGTACTGGACCTAAGTTTTGATTAATGTGTTGGTACTGGACCTAAAGTTTTTTATTGGTATGCTCGCTAAGATTTCACAATCTTATGCCTACGTATTCCCATTTAAACGAAACAGGGAAATCAGAGCAATCGTAGTTCCTCCTATTCTATGGGAAGAAAAAGATGTTTTGGTGTCTTGTTCAAAGCCCAAGACATGAAGCTAAAGATGATTTGTATCTTGTTCAAAGCCCAAGATATGAAGCTAAAGGGTTTTGGCTGAGAGAGAATTTGTCATCTCTAAAGAGGAACTGTTGATGTTTGTGTATGCTTTGATCAAACACGAGTTTGATGCTAAAAGGTTGATTGACTCAGCTAGGGATTTCTTTATACGAAGCCCGAAAGGAGACTATATGAGACCGACTCAACAAGAGAGTGTATATGTCTTGTACAAGGCCCAAGATTGAGGCAAAAAGAGACTGACCCTTTGGGGATATCATTATATAAAGCCTAAGAGGAGGCTAACAGTTAGACTTTTCCGGGGAAAATGTTCTTTCTGTCTTGTACAAAGCCCAAGATTGAGGCTGAAAGGGATTTTTGACTCCACTGAGGAGGTTTATATGTGTCTTGTACAAAGCCCAAGAGGGAGGCTGAAATGAGCTTGTCTAAACGAGATAGTGTTTTTATATGTCTTGTACCAAGCCCAAGACGGAGGCTAAAAGAGCGGACTCAACAAGAGAGTCTTGCAAAGGTGATTGACCCAACAAGAGAGTCTGAGAGTTGATTGACTCAACAAGAGAGTCTTTTATACTTAACAAGAGAGTGATTTACTGTCTCGTACGAAGCCCGAGATGGAGGCTAAAAAGAGATTGACCCAACAAGAGAGTCTTTTATACTCAACCAGAGAGTGCGGAGAGGTGATTAACTCAACAAGAGAGTCTGAAAAAATGATTGACTCGACAAGAGAGTCTGAAAAGTGATTGACTCAACAAGAGAGTCTGCAAAGGTTAGCTCCGCTGGGGGGAGGATCATTGTACAAAGCCCAAGAGGAGGTTGACTGTGTTAAGGAAATATCATTATACAAAGCCTAAGAGGAGGCTATCTTACTGTTGAGGATTAGATCCATAGGCAGGTCCAAGGGTGGGGAACTCTCATGAGAGAGACCGGGTTTCTGCTGGAGATTTATCCAGAGTGATCGATGTTTTTTCCTATGTTTGAAAGGAACTTGAGAATGTCTTTGAGAATAAAAGGGGGTTTAGACTATCCAAGTCTACTGGTGTTGAAAAGTTTTATCTTTTGTAGGATGCCCAAAAGAGGGCAAGGGCCTTAAGGGATGAGAATCAACCCTAAAGTGGCCTGAGGTTTGACACTGGAAAGACTGCTCTAGCAAAGGATGACTAAGTTATGTATTATACCTTTAAGAGATCGTTAGGGTCCTTGAATTAAGCCCAAGAGAAGGCATGAGAACTTCTAAGAAGCCGAAGGGTCCTTGTACAACGCCCAAGAGGAGGCAGGGATGCTTTTAGGAAGCCCGTGGGTCCCCAAACCAAGAGAAGTTCAAGAAATGCAATTCACAGAGCTGAGATCATTCCAGGAAAGTTCGGGAGTTTGGAAGAAACTCAAGAGATGCTATTCACGGAGAATAGATCAACACTGGGGAAGGGAATTTCTTTGACAATTTCTAGGGGTGAAAACCTGAGAAAAGGTTCACCGAGAATACTGCCTTTCTCTTTTTTCCATATTGTTTAACCCCAAGAGAAGGGAAGACTGTATCTGGAAATCCTATGGGGATCTAGTTTTGTTTGTATTTAAAGAGTGACCAACAGGGCTTTACCTAGTTCTAGACGTAGTTGTCGGGGAAAACTCTAAATAACTATACTAGTATATATACAGTTGATATATGACAAATATTTAAAAGGATATGAAAGAAGACTAACCATGCGCAGCTTCCCACAATATAGTTATGTATATGAAAGCATATAAAAGAAAGCGGATAAACACTTACCCATTATAGAGCTTCCATGATGTTTTATTAGTTGTTCAACATAGAAATTAAAGAAGGTTTTGATAGCAACTATACATTTGGATTCAAAATCAAAAGAGAAAGTATTTTGAACAGAGATCGGGGCTTATGGCTCAAGGAGAGGCCCAAGTTTTAACAATGATTGTACTGTTGTTTTGAATTTATACAGGGACTTATACAAGAGACTGAGGCCCAAAAAAGGTTTTCTGTACAAAGGGGTGGGTCTTACACTCTACCAAGAGGCCCAAAAGTGCTTTAAATAAAAGAAATGAGACTTACAACACGAGGGCAGGCCTAGTTGTTTGTTTGAAAATGACGATCGCACCGAGGTTTCTGACGGTATCGGGACTTATACAATACACTAAGGTCCAAAATTGTTTATGTACAAAGGGATGGGTCTTACACTCTACCAAGAGGCCCAAAAGTGTTTTTGAAATATTTTAGAATGAATAAAAATCAAAGAAACCCTAATTTTCACTTTTTAAAAGTAATTTTTCAAAGAAAAATAATAAAAAAATGATAAAAATACCAAATAGGTTTAAATAAACCACTTGTGATTTTTGGTTAAGGTTTGAAAAATGAGGTTTTAATCACAATATGATTTAAAACTCATTTGGTTTTGATTTTCAAGATGAATATTCATTTTTAAAATGTTTAAAAACAATTAAAATGAATTTATTTACAAAAATACCAATTATATTAAATAACTGATATAAATTTAATTTTTTTTGTAGAATAAAATATTTTACTATTTTTGTGATTTTTCAGAAAAAGAATCAACCAAAAATGATTAAAATTGAGAGAGTTATTAATTTTTCAAATCATTTAAAAATAATATGAAAAATGATAAAAAGTGGAAAAATGGTAAAAAAAAAGGATCTGGGCGAGGGGCATTCGAACCCCAGACCTCTTGTGTGCAGTGCGCGGCTCCTACCACTTGGGTGGTGATACATCCGTGTATCAAAACCACCACATGGATATATGAGGCATGCCTTGTTTTTGGCCTGGCCAAGGCAAGGCAAGGCTAGATTTTGGCCAAAAACGCGAAGCTTGTAACTTTATCATTTCTCCGTGGATTGGGATAAAATTTAGGTCTATCATGCCTAGAATTTCACAAGGAATCCAATGGTGGTGGTGGTTTCTTCAGATGAGGCTCTTATTGAAAAACCTGATAGTGGTTTTGAAATAGGCCATGATTTGCATTTTCTATGCTATCTCTTGTTACAGGCATGAATTACATGATGAATTGGTTCAAACACAACATATATAACATGTATGAGATGTGCATGATCAGTGGACCTCAAAGTAATGCATATTTCAAAGAGTTCAAGTTGTGATGCTTACCTCTTTAGGAGCTTCTTGGGCAATCTGTCAAGTGCTTTGTTCCCAAAACAATTTGATGCTTTGGACACCCTCAAATGATCCCTTGGAAGCTTTTAGAATGGTTGGAATCAACTGGAATGCTCAGGAACAAGTTTGAGTTCTTTCTTGCAAAAGGGGCAAAAGTGGCCAATATAGCAACTCTCTCAAATGGTGTTCCAGATGTGGGGAACCATTTGGGACAGTTCAAGGATGATATTTGGAGTGTGTTTGAGGCTTTATCTGGTTTTGAAAGTGACTGAATCAAGACATGGCTTGAAAAATGCAAAAAAGTCCAATTTTGAGGTTTTGAGAGGGGACTTTGTGATTTTGGTGTTACAGGTCACTTATGAGAGTTTGGACAACTTAGATATGACATATTGGATGTGTTTGGATCATGAGCTGTGATGGAAATGCTCTCTAACTCAAAAACTCATATGTACCTTGCAAAAAAGGGCATTTTTGCCTAGAGAAAGAGATTTTGAAGAAAGTAAGTGTTGTAGTGCTTTTGTGTACTCAAACTGAGCACAAATGAGCTCTATTTATAGTAGAGCAATTTTGTTTTGCAAGCAATAGTGAATGGCAACTGCAGTAGCTCATTGTCCAATTCATCACTTTGGAATCTTAGGTCTCCTCTAGCCATTGACAAGAGGTTAGAGCACAGGCCTATGGTTCTCTGGTTTAGAGCTTATCCTTGACTCATTCAGTTGGAAATGGCTCAGTTCATGCCACCTTGGTGCATCCATTGAATGCTTGGAAACAAAATTGGAGTCTTGGCCTCTTTTAGGCTTTTTAGGGTTTGGCATGCTACTTTGGGAATCTTGGACTTGGGAGGCTGATATATCAGTGTTTGTCCCTTGGTTGTTCCCCCTTGAGGTGTTCAGATGGATAAGCATGCTTGGAATTGCACAATTTGAGTAAATCGTGCCTTTATGCACAAATCTGCCTTGCCAAGACAGTTTGCAGGAAGGCATGTTGCAGCTGTCATAACTCCTAGCTCATATGGAGTTTAATGAAGCTCTTGGACATTTTGGAAAACCCTTATGTGACACAACACATGTGTGATCATAGTTTGTCTTGAAACTTTTTGGATCCAATTGAAAAATGCCCCTACATTTTGAGAAAAAGCAAGACAGATTTTGACTTAGTGAAAATTTCACTAAGTGTTGGAAAAAATGACATTTCATGTTTTCAGCCATTTTGACCACTCCATAACTAAAAATCCATGAAGATTTGGAATGAGGTGTAGTTGACACTTTTGAAGTATGCCATGAGAGCTACAAATCCATCTTTGTATCAGCCAAAATGGTTGCTTGGATCTCAAGTTATGATCCTTGGGAGTTGGCACCCTAGCCACTTTGTTCCATAACTTAGAAAAATTCTAAGTTTTTATGGTTACCCCCTTTTACAAGTTATCACACTTTCTTTGATTTTTCTTGATGAATGATGATTCAAATCACACATTAACATCATTTTAGGGTCAAGGAACCATTATTGTGAAAAATTCCAAAAAGTCAAACTTGACTTTTGTGCACAATTGACTTTTTATCAGATGAATTCCAAACTGTGTGATCCTTGGTGAAATCAAGTCCTTGACCGAAATCAAACTTGATGGATATGTTCCATAGGTGTTATAGGGTGTATTGAATCATGTCTTAAGGTTTGGGAGCATGTCTTGGTCCAAAAGTCAAAGGTACAGTTGACTTTTTCCTCAGAACCCTAATTGTGGTCCTAATGAAATTGAATCTTATGAACCAAACTTCTTGGATCAATCCATTGTTGCAAATGGATCAACGTGGTTTATTAGAGAGCCTCAAATCATGTCTTGAGGCCTTGGCTCATGTTTTGTCCCAAAAGTCAACTTAGGGGTGAATTAGGTCAAGAAACCCTAATTCCTTATTTTTTTGGTGAAGGCATCCCATGAGGTCAAATTGACTTGATGATTGAGTTTATGAGGTCCCTTAGAGTATTTAGGGTTATGGTTTGAAGCATTGGCTCATGCCCAGATGAAAATTTCCATCTGGAGGCCCAGTCGACCAAAACCCTAATTTGGTGACACTGGCAATCTTGAGGCTGGATCCACTTGGAATGTTGCAACCTTGTGCCTGATTCTCGATGTGGGAGTCCTCTTGATCATTTATGGGTGTTTAATAGGTTAGACAAGTTGAATATTATGTCATTTCTTGATTGATCCTTTGTCTAAGTCTCTGAGAGGGCTTGAAAACCCTAATCTCTAATTGTAGTGAATGCTCAAGAATTCCTGAGGAGATTGATGAGGCATAAAGGTACATCCATATTGTGATGATTGTTTGCACAATGATGGGAATCTTGTGGTCAAAATTTAGGCTATGAAACTATGTTCTTCATTTCTTCATCAAGAAGTGATTTTTATCGAATAGAAGTTAGATTCGCATCCATTATCGATTCTTCATCGTGGATGCACATTCATCTTCTATCATTCCTTCTGAAGCAAGCTACCATGGTGATGAGTAGCTAATTCCTTTGTATCAGGGTAGATGTAGTCTTCCTTGATCTTGTATGTATTTTCTTTAATCTTTTGTATGTGAACAAGTTGATGATTAATATATGGTGAATATCTTTGTTCTTTATGATAAAAAAAATTGTAGCTTTGAAGGTTTTATCTTGTGTTGTGATGTGCTTGGATTGTGTGTTGATGCTGATTTTGAACTAGCCATGAGTTGGATGTTAGATTCTTGTTAGGTTTTAGTTTAAGCTTAATGAGATTTTCTTGAAAAAAATTGTAATTGCATGTCCATTAATTGATTATGGTGTATTGAAGTTGTTCTGTCTTACATGCTATTAGATATTTTGGCAAATATGAATGTGGTTAAAATTGGTTGGATAAAATTTTGTGTTGTATGCTGCTGCAGAGCCTGGAAAACAGCATTTTCGCAGGCTCGCTCTGCGAGCTCATGTGCAGCTTGTTGTATTTTCTGTTATGCTTAATTGTAACTTCTTTTCTCTGTGCCTTGCTTATCTAATGTGTTATTATGTTGGTGTTGGTTGTTTGTTTTTGTGTTGTGCAGATGGCACCTAAGACAAATGCATCGAAGAAACAAAAGACGGCTGAAAGCTCCTCTCGTCAAGCTCGACCCATACCATATGACGACACATGTTTCAAAGGTTCCAAACAAGCTGAGAGGTATCTAAACATGGAGAAGAGAAGTATTTTTTCTGAAAAAGTCTTCAATATCCATCCCGATGGACCTTACCGGGCAACAATTGTAGTTTCTGTAAGCAAGAAATGGGATAAGCTAATTCACCCTTGTGAGAGTTTTAATGTAGACTTTGTGAGGGAGTTTTATGCAAACGCCCTCCTGAATGATGATGAAGTTTTCACATGGACCACAAGGTTGAGTGGAAGACATGTGAGTTTCGATCGTGATACGATTAATAAGGTTATAGGGAATCATATAACTCTTGGGCATAATGAGGTGGATGTATATCATAGAGACTTGAGATTGCATCGGAACATTACTGATATGACTAATGATTTGTTGAGAGAGGGCAAAAGTATGGAGTTGAACCCATCTGGGATTCCGGTGAGGTACCGAAGAGAGGATATGCATCTGGTGGCTCAGCTTATTTTACTCTTGGTGTTGCACAACATCGAGCCAAGGAATCATTCCTCTACAGTTCTGATAGACTTGGCAAACCTGGTGCATATTATCCTCTTGGATACACAGATGGATGTGGTGTGCATCATTGAGGACGAGATGCGGACGGTGATTGAAAGTGGGGTAATGTTACACCCCAAAATGTTCCCTCCCTTTTTCAACCTTGATTGGCTTAAGCTTTATTTCATTTGCATCTTCATTTATGCATTGCATTGGTTCTAGGCATGGATCAAGGTTTCTTGGCTTTCCTCAAGAGGAGGAAATGGTTTTCAAAGCAATGAGAGAGGAGATGTAATCAACATCATGGTATTCTTAAGCTATAAGGGTCCCATATTCATTAAAGTGTTCTCAAGAAGTTCACCCAATCATCTGAGGATAAGGGTTGCATTGGTTTTCATGGGATTCATCTGATCAAGCTCATGGTGGCTCTGAGCTAGGGTTTTGGGTTAAATTCTACTTATGATTGTTTTCTTAAGCTAATCAATGTACTATGGCTCAAAATACATCTCAAGGGTTACATACATGTTTCTTGGTTCATCATAAGTCATTTCAAGGGTTTCTGAAGTGGATAGAGAAGGCATTGGATTCATCTGATTAAAAAGTCAACTGATACCCTACAAAAGTCAACTCTTGAGTTCTTGGGTCATATTTGGGCATTTCAAGTCATCATCCATCCATGTTATTATGAGGTTTGATCAAGAAGAATCAAGAGAAATCATAAAATCAGGAGAAGTTACTAAATTAGGGTTTGGGGAATTTTTCTAAGTATGGAGAATTTATGTTCATATAGCCATCTTGCGAGATTCATAACTTCCTCATCATTGATCTGAATGGTGCAAACCAATGCTCAAATTAAAAGGACATTACATACTACAAGTTTGTAGAAAAAAACAACTTTAAAAAATGCATAGATCAAGAGTTATGATGGCATAAAGTTGGGAAAAATAGGATTCAAGATGTTCAATACTTAGGATTTTTCGCGGAGTCATTTGTTGTTCCTGATTTTCTGCGGAGTGGGAGTTTGATCTGATTATGATCCCGAAGATAGTTTAGTTTGTCTTTCCCGCAGAGTTGGTTTTGGATTTTCAGCACTTCTCTCGGTGGAATGTCCTTTTTATATCATAAGCATCTTTACATTGCATCCTCAAATGCGTAGCATTTCCATTTTGTATGGAGCATTACGCCATAGAAAAATTCAAACATGCATTTAAAGCATAAGTCAGGTTTGATACCCTCTTTTTCGGACCTTTTCCCCAGCAGAAAGTGATGTAACCTAGGAGAAAGCGTTTAACTTAATCCCCAAGCAGTAGATTTGTTAATCTTATCGTGTTTCCTTCTGGAGGATTTATCTTGTGTTCCCCTGCAGAGTTATCTGTCTGAGATTTCTCTTTCCCCAGCAGAGTCATCATCTCATTACTTCAGCCTATAGGTCCGTTGATTCTACTTCCTATCAACCCTTTTTAAGTCCACCTTCGGCCGACATCCCCCTTGTTTTAAATTCACCTTCGGCGGGTATCTTTGTTGTAAGTCCACATTCGGCTGACATCCTTGTTGTGAGTCCGCCTTCGGCTGGAAAACCTTTTTTCAAGTCCTCTTTCGGCCGGCATCCTCCTTTGTTTTAAAATCCACGTTCGGCTGGTACCTTTGTTTTAAGTCTGCCTTTAGCTGACAAACCCTTTGTAAGTCCGCCTTCGGCCGACAATCTTTTTGAAAGTCCACCTTTGGCTAGTACCCTTGTTTTAAGTCGACCTTCAGTCGGCAAACCTTTTTAAAGTCCACCTTTGGCTGGCATCCTTCTTTTAAATCCACCTTCGGCTGTTATCTTTATTTTAAGTCCACCTTCGGCTGGCTCCATTGGTTGTGAGTCTGCCTTCGATCGACAAACTTTTTTTTAAGTCCACCTTCGGCTGGGACCCTTTATTGTAAGTGCGCCTTCGGCTGGAAAAGTTTTTTTTAAGTCCTCCTTCGGCTAGCATCCTTGGTGTAAGTCTGCCTTCAGCCAACATTCTCTTTTTAAGTCCACCTTCTGCTGGCACCCCATCCAATTGTCTTTTTTTCTCTTTCCCGAGAGAGTGTAAATTTTATGGTTCTTTTGTATTCAATCCCCTTCTACCTTGAATATATGAGCGTCGTTGTCTTTCATACCTTCAGGTTTAAGCTGATTGAATAGGGGAAGCTGTTACACCCTAAAATTTTCCCTCCCTTTTTCAACCTTGATTGTCTTATTCTTCATTTCATTTGCAACTTCATTTATGCATTGCATTGGTTCTAGACATGGGATCAAGGTTTCTTGGCTTTCCTTAAGAGGAGGAAATGGTTCTCAAAGCAATGATAGAGGAGATGTACTCAACATCATGGTATTCTTAAGATACAAGGGTCTCATATTCATCAAAGTGTTCTCAATAAGTTCACCCAATCATATGAGGATTAGGGTTTCATTGGTTTTCAAGGGATTCATCTTATCAAGCTCCTGGTGGCTCTAAGCTAGGGTTTTAGGTCAAAGGCTAATTGTGATTATTTTCTTGAGCTAATCAAGGTTCTATGGCTCAACATACATCTCAAGAGTTCCATACATGTCTCTTGGTTCATCATAAGTCATTTCAAGGGTTTCTGAAGTGGATAGAGAAGGCATTGGATTCATCTGATTAAAAAGTCAACTGATGCCATACAAAAGTCAACTTTTGAGTTCTTGGGTCATATTTGGGCATTTCAAGTCATTTTCCATGTTATTATGAGGTTTGATCAAGAAGAATAAAGAGAAATCATAAAATCATGAGAAGTTACTAAATTTGGGTTTTGGGAATTTTTCTAAGTATGGAGAATTTATGTTCATATAGCCATCTTGCAAGATTCATAACTTCCTCATCATTGATCCAAATGGTGCAAACCAATGCTCAAATTAAAAAGGATATAACATATACAAGTTTGTAGAAAAAAGCAACTTCAAAAGATGCATAAATCAAGAGTTATGATGGTAAAAAAGTTGGGGAAAATAGGATTCAAGATGTTCAATACTTAAAATTTTTCTAAGTACAGAAATTCAGCTTGGAGGGCATGTTTTCAAGTCCATTTTTCTTGATGATCCAAGCTTCACCTCAAATTTCCTCCAACATGAAAGTTGTTAAGCATTCTTCAAGCTTTATTTTTATACCAAGAACTCTCCATTTGAATCATTAGAACTAAAGTTATGATGTCTCAAAGTTAGGGTTTTTCAAGTGGTCAAAATTATAGGTCATGGGTCAATGTCATGAAGCCAACTTCAAGGCTCTTTTTCACATGATTTTAAGCTTCATTTCAACTTGTTTTCAACATGAAATTTGCTATTCATGCTTCAAGCATTTCATGCATGCCAAGATCTCATCAAATGGACAAATACTTCTCAAGTTATGTCACTCCGAAGTGGGTGGTTCATAGATGCCAAAACACCTTCATGACTTAGTTTTTTTTCATGTGTCTTAGCCAGATTTTTGGATACAACTTCAAGACCATTTTCCATTATCTTACAAGTGTTGTTTCAAGTTGTGATCAACATGAAAGTTGTTGATCTTTCCACTAGCTTTCATTTGAGCTCAATTTCACCTTTATTGAATCAATATTCATCAAGTTATCATCATGCAAAGTGGGGGTACATGAATATGATCCTAGGGCACATCACTTTGCTTTCCTCTTGCATATCCTTGGCACATTCTTGCAGCCTCTTTCATTCATACCAATACCACACGCATAACCATCATTTTGTTTGCTTAAAATGGCCAAGCAACATGCCTTCCAACATGCACACCTCATGCTATTGTTTGGCAAAAAATGAGAAAGAATAAAATTGCTCCAATAATGACATCACTCTCATTCCCTCACGTTCCAAACTCCACACACATTTCAGGTTGCATTTCACCCTTTTTCACTCACTCAAAACCTCATACAAAGCTCACTCCAAACCACGACCCGTATCAACCCCCATGTGAGCATTTTTTCTGTTTTTCCTTTTCCAAACCAAGCATAACTAACTCCAAACCTTGTGCATTCCAAATTGGTTCATTACACTCCATTTCAGATCCGAATACTCTCATTTCTCTCAAATTTTTCTCACCTTCGAAGCTTGTTTTTCAAGAGAATTCTCTACATTTCCTAGATAGATTCATCATCCTTAAGGATTGTTAAGGCTTTTGGTGAAGTTTTACACAAGGTTTTGCAAGGTTTGATGGTGCGGTGGACACTCTCCACTAGGTAACCTTCACAAACTTTTCTTGCTAGATCTATGTGCATTTTGAGCTCTTTTTTGTCGAATCTGAAGTCCTAATTATTATAGGCATTGATTGCTATGGTTGTTGTGTTATTTGATTAAACTTCAGTTTGTATGATTCAATTTTGGTGTTGGCTTTTCTTCATGATAACGTGCTAGTTTAAAAAAATGAATGATGGATGTGAGATCAGCATGAGTTTTTGTGGGGAATGGTGGCTTTGTTTCATATTTTTGAGCGGTTGGCGGTGTCTCCGGCGGCCAGCTTGCCGGAGAAGAGGACCGGAGCTAGGGTTCTGGTGTCCGAAGGTTAGGGATGGTGTGGACTAGCCTTCACGCATGATTTTGATTTCAAATTATGTGAAGTGGCGTGTTTTGGTTTGTCTGCATTGTTGACAGTGTGCCATGTCAATTAATGAAATGCAACGTGGATGTTGAGTGTGTGTTATGTTGGGTTGGGCTTGCGCCTTCTTACTTTTGGCACTCCTCTTTTTAGGCCCAGTTGCGTGCTATAACATGATCCCAGTTCCCATTGTTTTGCAAATGCACCCCCTCCTTGTTCCTTTCTCTTTTATTTTTCTATTTTTATTTCTTTTTTATTTTGATTTTATTTTAATTGATCCTTTCACTTTAAAAATCCACAAAAATATGTTTTTGGTTATTTGATGTCTTTAGAAATATTTTATAATTTTTATTTTATTTTTCAGTTATTTTTATATTTTATTTGAATTAATCTTTTGAAGTGTTTTTACTTATTTGTCCTTGAACTAGGGTTTGATCATTGATGCTTTGTGTTTGCCTTCTTGATCCAATTTTTTGGCCATGCTTTGATACTTGATTGATGAATGTTTAAGTGTTGTTTTGATGCTTGGATGATGTATTTTTAAATGCTTCTTAATTGATTTTAATTGATCCTCGATTTATTCTCGATTGATGAAATATCTTGAACTTGTTGGATGATTTTGAGGATGCACTTATGCAATTATTTTTGGGATCTATTTCATAATTGATCTTGATTGCTTTTCCATGAGTTATAACCTTAGATACATATTTGTTTGGTCATTTCAATATTTTTGATTGATGCTTCAATTTGATGATGTGTTGAGCATGATACTTGTTTGTCTTTGACCTAGTCTCTTGAGTTTGTTTTCTTGTGTGATCCCTTGATATTCATGACTCTTGTGTGATTTAATTGACTTGTGTGAGCTTCTGAACTTCATGTATTGGTACACATTGCATGATCATTTGTCTTCTTTTACTTCTCATGACTATTTGTTCCTTTTGAGGTTGATGTTGAATGATTCTTACATAGTTGTTGATGCATACTTTGAACATGAGGCTTGGTGTTTCTTTTTAGATATTTTGAGCTTGATTTTGAATTGATGTTCATGTTTGTGATACTGCCTCTTATGGTTTCCATAACCTAATTTCATTACATGAACCATTTGTGACTTGTTTTTCATAAGATAATTGTTGACAATTACTTAGCCTTTGATGTGATTCATGTTGGATGCTTTTGTGTTCTTCTCTTCATCTTTGAGATGTGTTGATCATGACATGATGTAGCTTCTGAACTTCCTTGATTCCTACCTTGCTTGACCCATCTTGTTTTGGCTTGCTTATTAGTGATGTTTGATATGGTTTTAAGTCATGTTTGCTTGTGCATCTCTATGATTGTCATTGCCTATCTTCTTCAACTTTAATGTATGAATCCTATGAGCATGATTTGTGATGATTAGAATATGTGTGTTAATTGTTTGCCTTATCCATCTTTGATGCTTTGATTCAAGTTTGAAACATGTCTTGGCTTTAGCATGAATTTTTGCCATTTATGAATTGATTGTTGAATCTTTTTAATTGGTGTGATGATTGAGTTGATTATTTGATGCCTTGATCTTTCTTCTCTTCATCTCCTTTCTCTTCCTTTGAGCTTTGAATACTTGGTATTGTTTATGATTGAAATGTGTAATGTTTATTAGTGTTTGTTCACATGCTCCCTTAAGGGTCTTAGTCTAACTTAATTTTTTATTAAGTTTGGAGTAGGATAGACATTAGGCTCTCAATCCTTTGCATGACAACATTAAGTTAGCTCCCTTCTTGACCTCAACCTGACACGCCGCAAGTGCACGGCTACTGTCAGAGTAGTAAAAAGAATGTCGAACCACAAACACCAATGGTTAACTACTGGCTTCTATTTTATCTGTGTAAATCTAGGGCAATCGAAATGTTAAAAAATAGACAAACTTATGTGAAAAAGCACTTAAGTCAAAACCAACTTATTTAAAAAATCACTTTTAGAAAACGACTTAAATGAGTAAAGCTTTGAAAAATATTCAAACAAACAAGATTTAGGGTCACAATTCCTTACTCTAATATCTCTACTCGATAAATAATCTGTCAGCTTTCGTTTGTTCGGAATTATTTATCGAAACCTCATTGTTATCACACATTCTATTATAATGGAAATTTCTCAACCTCTTCCGAGTACTTTCGTAACATCGGAATTGGTTGTTTAAAAATATATTTTTGGGTATTGGCACGAGTCCTTTCGGAACACAGTCAATACTTAAGAACCTTTTACTTTCGTAACAAAGTTAAATAAAAACTCTGACTTTCAAAACAAAAACGCTTTAATCCTTGTATCGTGTATAGATTATCATACAGAGAGTCATGAGTTAGGTCTTGTGATCCTTAATCCTTAAAGTACTACTCACTCATGGTGAGAAAATACCTAAACAGAGATATCATTCGAAAGGAAAACATAATAGTAATAACAATTATAAAGTAATGGGATAAATTAAAATCTGAATAAATACTTGTGATAAAAAGGTAATTCTTCAATCCAATTGCTCCAATGGAGGCTTTTACAGAGAATGATAAAAATTGCTAGCAAATAAATTGTACGACTAAAAACTTCATAAAAACTTCTTGCCCCAAAAACTCCTACAACCTATGAGTTTTATGGCATTCAAAATAAAACAAAACAATAAAGTTCACTTAATTCCCTAGTAATATCAAATCCATCATATCAGCTAAGTGTTGGAAATTTGAAATCATCACAAATTGCGCCGAGAAAGGAAATAAAAATTGCACTGTTTGCACTCCTATTACGGGCCATAACACGCGTTACGGGCGGCCGTAACAGGCCTCGGATTATTGGCCCATGCACATAACAAACGGAGGGCTTCAGCTGCAAGCTGTTACGGGCTGTAACATGCATTATGGGCTCCCGTAATAGACCCCTGGTCTTTGTATTGGGGACTTCCGGTTTTCACGCTTTTCGCCGATTTTCACCTTATTTGACCTCCTTTTCTTCCAGTACGATCATATGGACCTGAAAATGACAGAAACATAATACCCAAGCATAAAATGTAGAAAAAACAAGGAAAAGTAAGCGAAACATAATGAAATGATACAGAAAAACGCTAATAAAAACGATAATAAACACACTTATCGAATTCCCCCAAACTTAAACGGTTGCTTGTCCTCAAGTAACAAAGCTCGCATAACACATTTTTTAAACCAAGCAATGCATTTCAAATGAGAAACTCATGAGGTTAGATCATGTCGATACTCATACGAGAGTTCTTGTTCCGATCGGTTAGTCTTAGTTCTTTCGGTAATTGTCCGTCGACGGAAGTATTTCAAGAACACAAACCGTGGTGAAACCACGGACCTAGATACCCCTTTCGGCCACCTCTCTAACTACGCTTTGAGCTTAAGTCTCATTTTCGATTTTTCTCCCCCTTTTGTTTAGACAATCAGTTTAAGGCATTTCAGAATTATTTTTCTTTACACGCATAAGGTTGATCAAGAGCATTTTTTCTAGGCACCATTTTGTATTTTTCTTTCTACGCACATTGGGGTTTTGTTTGTCCACATTGGGACGACAATTAGGATTCAACCGCTGTTGGGCTATGTAACCGGGTGAGGGTTACCCAACTTAGAAGAAGAGTTGTCTTTATCGCCTTTATTATTTTTTTTCGGTGCCTTGATATATATTTCTAAACCAACCTTACTTATGCAAAAATTAAAATCATGCAGGACTGTCAAAATAAACTACTCGGGGGGTACTTTTTAAATCTGAGTACTATGGCACAAATCTACGTGTTGGACTCGTGTCCTTACTCTAGGAGACCTAGGGTGTTCGAGTCATACTTAAGTTTTCGAACTTTCTCGAAGTCCCTATTCCTATCCTCTCTTCCCTTGAACTCAATATACTTTCTCAACACTCTCTTTAATCACAAGCATTCAAACGAAATAAAAAAAAATCGATCCTAATTTTGGGTGGAATTCAACAAAGGTTTTGGACTATTGAAGGGAAAACATAAATAAAACAGAAGCAAATAACAACAAGAATTAAAAACTAAAAATCAAGTAAAGAGTCCCCCCCCCCCCCCCCCCCCACAAACTTAAGCCAAACATTGTTCTTAATGTTTTAGCAAAAGAAAGGGAGTGGGAACTCACAAGGAATCTCACTGAGGAGGTGGAGGAAACTGCAACATCATACATTGCATCATCTCTTGCACACTATCTAGAAGTGTGCCCTGTCAGTTTTTCTCTCCTCTCATGTCATCCAAGATTATGCCCTGACGAGCTTGCTCTCCTCGCATGCCTCAGATCTCATTCTGCACCCAATCCCACCTATCTTGGCTTTGTGTTGAAGTACCTGTTTTAGTGTATGTAGGACGGGGAGGTGCGGCGGAGTCATTTGGCACTGAGGTACCTACATCAACGTTAGAAAAATCAAGGTCTTCGTCCTCCTCAGAATTATCCGAAGAGTAGGATACCGTAGTATATAACCAATTCATGTTCACATCAACCCGCGATTTCCTTGGGTTTGGAAGGTCTAGGATAGCTGTGGTGACCATCATGAATGAGTAGGTGCTACCACCATCCCAGTGAATCATGCCTTGGTGAACCAAAGACTCCATGTCCACCTTGATCTTTCCTGGCACCATAGTGTCTGCCTCAGAACGGAAAACAAGCCCAAGGTGCTTGGAGATCAAAGTGATTATGCCGCCCACTGATATATCACATGTAGAAGCTCTAGCGAATTTTCCTAAATGATAAGCTGTAAAAGCTACAACCTTCAACAAATCATTGTTAATCATAGAAAACATGAAAAATAGTTCCCTTTGGGAAGCAACACCGGTAGAGTCACCGTGGCCAAATAAGGTATAGGCCAAGGACTTTTGTAAGTACCTAAAGGTAGGATTTTGAATCCTTGAGGCCTTTGCATTAGCCGCGAATAATAATTACGCCCATTTATAGCGTACCAAAAGCTGGTGAAATCAAACCCTTGGGGAACGTCTCCGAGTCCAAATGTAGGAAGTCAGAGAATTTCTCCTAAATCTTAGATGCTCAAGACGAGGTATTGATTCATAAGTCGAAAATAGAGGGTTCAAAAATAGACCCTCACTCCATCCCGCCACTTTTTCTCAAGCTTAAAATTTAGAGTACTCAGAAATTCGAGTGTAATACGTTCGAAAGTGGGAGCATCTCTCAATATAAAATCCAGCAAACCAATGTTATTCAGCAACCTATCTACTTCCGTTTTTAAGCCTAGAATGGTAAGGGTTTGATCACAGAGATATCTGGTCAGAACAATTTTCTGCTTGGTGAGAACTATGTATCGCTCTGCTTGACTGTCATTAGTGAACACGATTCCATGGATGTTCGCAACTTGGGTGCTCCCTCTCTTTTTGGGCCTTGATGATTCACCGACAGAAATTTCTTTGACTATTTTTGGAAAAAGAACCCGGATTGTGGATGAGGGGGTCGAATGGTGAAGGTTTTGTGAAGGATGTATGGGGTTTTGGGTAGTGTAGGTGAGTAAGGTTTGAAGCTTTTTATGAAGCTTCTATGGAGTTTTTTTGGAGAAGGTTTGAGAGAATGGAAGAGAGAGAATGAGAAAATCAGAATAAAGTGAGGAGTGATGGTGGTTTATGGGGTTTAATGAGATGAGAGAGAAAAGGAGGGGTGGTTTTAATTTCAAAAATATTTGAATTGTTGTCTGTTACAGTGCATTACGGGCCGTAATGCGCCACAGGTAAATTTATGGAAAAGGAGTGGAGGGGGTCTGGGGTACATAACGGGTCGTAGCGCCTGTTATGGCTGGCCGTAATGCCCCACGGGTTTTTGTATGGGAGGAGTGTCTGGGTGCATTACGGGCCGTAATGCCCATTACGGGCGGCCGTAATGCACCACGGGTTTTACTTTGGGATTTTCATTTTATTTGGCTTTTTTGCTCGATTTTTCTGGGTTTGATTTCCTGCATTGATTTTTTCTTGATTTCTCGTCTCTTTTACCTGATTATCTACAAAAACAAAAAGAAAAACAACAAGAACTAAAAATGGATTAGCTCAAAAATGGTGGGTTGCCTCCCACTAAGCGCTTCGTTAGCATCGCATGGCTCGACGGTCCTTGAGAGTTACCACTCAGGACGGTTCCTTGAGAACCAAGTTCATGCCTTGCTCAACTACATCCCCAGTAGTGTAGTGTTTAAGGCATTGCCCATTAACCATGAACAAACCCGTAGATTCGCTCCAAACCTCAACCGCTCCGTACGGTTTCACATTCTTTACCACAAAAGGTCCTGACCACCAAGACCGGAGCTTTCCAGGGAAGAGTTTAAGTCTTGATTTAAATAGCAAGACTAATTCTCCTTCCTTAAAAACTCGGTTCAAGATCCTCTTATCATGCCATTTCTTAGTTCTCCCCTTATAGAGTTTGGCATTTTCATAGGCGTCAGGCCTTAGTTCCTCCAGCTCACTCAACTGAAACTTCCTTTTCTCTCCCACCGCATGATAATCTAAGTTAAGGGCTTTGATAGCCCAATAGGCTTTATGCTCTAATTCGACAGGTAGATGGCAAGACTTCCCATAAATTAACCGAAAAAGAGTCATCCCGATGGGGGTTTTATAAGCGGTACGGTACGCCCACAGTGCGTCGTCGAGCTTGAAAGACCAGTCTTTCCTAGAGAGGGAGACTGTATTTTCTAAGATACCTTTTATCGCTCTCTTAGAGACCTTGAATTGACCACTTATTTGTGGGTGGTAGGGTGTAGCAACTCTATGTTTGACCCCGTACTTCTTGAGAAGGTTCTCAAATTACTTAGCAATGAAGTGCGACCCTCCGTCGCTTATGACTAACCTAGGGACCCCAAATCTTGGGAAAATGATATTTTTAAACATCTTTATAACAACCCGCACGTCATTTGTTGGAGAGGCAATGACCTCAATCCACTTAGACACATAATCAACAGCCACGAGAATATATTGATTTCCCAAAGAAGATGGGAAGGGTCCCATAAAGTCAACTCCCCAAACATCAAAAATTTCAACTTCAAGGATGTTATTAAGAGGCATCTCATTCCTCCTGGATATGTTTCTCGAGCGCTGGAACTAGTCACATTTCTTTATGAAAACATTAACATCCTTGAAGAGAGTAGGCCAATAGAGGCCCACCTACAAAGTCTTCGACACAGTTTTGTCAGCACTAGCATGTCCTCCATAGGAAGAGGCATGACAATGGGTCATCACACTCTCAAATTCCTCTTCAGGGATACACCTTCAAAAAACTCCGTCGGCGCCCTTCTTAAAAAGAAGAGGCTCGTCCCAATAGTACTGCTTGAGATCGGAGAAAAACTTGTTCTTGTGTTAGTAATTCATATCCGGAGGTAAGACTCTGGCAGCGAGGTAGTTGACAAAGTCAGCATACTAAGGCATTTCTTTTCCTATTAATGCAAAAAGTTTATCATCCGGTAAAGAATCGTCAAGGGGTAGCTCTTCCGCCTTCAAATCAGTTAATCGGGACAAGTGGCCGGCTACCACGTTTTCCGTCCCTTTCTTATCCCTAATCTCAATGTCAAACTCTTGTAACAACAAAATCCACTTAATGAGTCTAGGCTTAGCATCCTTTTTACTTAGGAGATATCTAATGGCCGCGTGCTCTGATGGCACTAACGTGTCCGTCGAATAAAGACTGCAAGTATACAGTTGTTCGCGTAGTTTTAAATAAGGTTGTCGAACACACAGGGAAGGGATAATCAAACTAGTGCAATCTATAGTTGCAGTGTAAAGCTAAGGCTAAGAATAACGGAATTAAAACGGAAAGGAAAAATTGCTAATTCTAAAGGTTTTAGGAAATAACAATAAAATCGAGTATGGAATATGGATTCTACGTTGTTGCACCCCAAAATTTGCCCTCCTTACTTTTTACTAACTGGCTTATGTTTCATTTCATTATCATGTATGCATATCATTAGCATGGGGTCAAGGTGCCTGGGGAAATCTAGGAAGGTCATATCTGGTCCATCACATCATCAAGGGTTCACAGGTGGCAAGGGATCTCAAGTGGATGACTCCCTCCTAACCAGTGCATGAATTAGGGTTTTGAGATTCTTGGGTTTATTGCTCCAATGGGCAAGCTCTTTGGGTTTTTATCATCAATAAATGGCATATCTTATCTTTGTTGGAGAGGCTACACATTCAGAGGAATTTGAATTTGGAGACTGTGCTATTTCCTCCTAGACTAAGGGTACCAAAACTAGGGTTTGCTATAAAGTCAGTTTATTTCTGATTTTTTGGGCAAGACTTGATTCCATGGTTTTCCTTGGGTCCCTGAGTACCTAGGAGTGGAAGATTGGCCATCAGTTTGATTCAGGAGAAGTTCAATTGGCCAGTGGATTGAAAATCAGTTAACTTGGTCAAAAAGTCAACTATGGTCAACACAAAGTCAAACCTCAAGATTTTTGGTCAACATCAAGATTATGGGGTGAAATTCATCATTTGATCAAGGGTTGATCACAATTCATCAGGGAAACCTCATAATCATTAAGAATCAGGAGTTACTAAATTAGGGTTTTTGTAGGAAAAGTCAACTGTAATTTGACCAGGCCTAACTTCGACATACTTCATCAAAAATTCCTCAACCAAAGCCCATCTTGAAGGAAATTTAATTCCCTACAACTTTGTGTCTCACAAGCCAAGTCCAGAAATGCTTCATTTGGGAGATATGAGCCAAGACATTATAGGTCATTTTGAAAGTCAACAAAAGTCAACCTTCTTCAAAAGCTCATAACTTGAACAAGGAAAATCAAATTGACATGGGACCAAAAGGGTTGATTAGAGGACATCTTGAGGTTTCTAAAAAGTATTAGTTTGCATTAAGTAGCTAAAAATTGAAGGATTTATGCTTAGTCAAAGTTGGGCCATTTTGAGGAGGTGCACAAAGCAAACTATGCCTAAAATCCAAATTTTGACAAATGGGCCATAAGTTTCTTAAACCAAACTCAATCATAAAGCCATGCACGACCCAAAGAGCATATATTTGATTTTTCCTCATTTTATTTTATTTTTATTGGATTTAATTAGTTAAAATTCAATATTAAATGAAATAATGCAAAAATCATTAAACTTGGAATTACCCAAGCCAAAGTCATTGTCAGAAGAAAACCCTAGTCTTTATAAGCCAATTCATGTTAGGGTTGAAGAGGGACATGAAATTAGAGGAGTTCTCAAGAAAACCCTAAAGAAGGATTTCTCACCACAACTCACGATCCACAAGGTTTTGGCCAAAAGTTCTTCCACAAATATTTTCCTGGAGATTTCTAGAGTGAAAATCAACCTCCATTCGCAGCCAAAAGCAAAGTTTGAAGGTATGCCATCTCCGGTTTGAAGGATTTTGAAGGATCCTAAAACTCCAATTTTTTACGTGAATATTGTTGTGTTTTCATCACTGATCGTTCTGATATAATTATTTTTAATTATGGATGCATGTATGGCTTGCTATGATGATTTAAAGTTTGATGCCCTAACATAATTCCATGCGTTTTTTATTATACACTAATAATTTGTGATTTTTAAGGCTATATTTGGATTCCTTGCGAAATTCTGGGTCGGATAGTGTACCCATACGCATTTTCTGGGCAGGTTGGGTGGTTGCAGGTGGTGGCCGGCGGTGGAGCTCCGGCGAAGGGTGGTGGCCGACCGGCGAGGGGAATTCGTGAAGAAGATGAAGCACAACCGTCAGATCTCAAATCGTGCGTCCGTGGGCACGCCACGTGTCACTGATTTTATGTTTTTATTTTTATGATTGTGTGTTTCTCGTCCCATGGAGTCCACCATGCGTCCATACATCACAACCCTTTATTTTCTTTTTATTTTGATCATATGGTTGTTGGCATGACAACACATTAAGTGAAACATGTGCGACGCACATGGGAGGGAGTATGGTGGACCATTTTTATTTTTGCTTTGTTTTCTGAGTTTATGGGCGGGCCGTGCTGTTCGCACCCCCAATTCGCTGGCCCAATGTCAACTTCCTCTTGATTTCATTACTAATCCCACCCCCCTGGTTTTTATTTTTTTATTTTTATTTTTCTGATACATATGGGCGGGCCTTCGCTATTCGTACCCCCGCCCTTCAGCCCACTTCAACATTCTAACATGTTTAAATTACTCAACGCACCCCCAGGTTTAGTTCCTCATTTTTTTTATTATTTTAATTACTACATTTTCATATTTAATTTTTAAAATACTTTCTCGCCTTTAAAAAAATTCCAAAAAAAATCATGCATCGTATTTGTCATCTTAATATTTTTTACAATTTTTATTTTTTTTATTTTTATTTTATTCTCATTATTTAAATTAATTGTTTAATGCAAATTCTTTTTAATTACACATCTCATGCATACTTGAACTTCTTGATTTTATTTCTCCTCATCTATAAAACATTTTTCACTCGTTCTTTTTGCATTCATTCATTAATATTTTAAATTGCATAAGAATATTTTTCTTGCATTTTTAATTTTTTTCATGTTGCATTTAGGTCCTTCTCTTTGGCACATTGAATCCTATCCCTCACTTGAGTTTTGTATGACCGTTTGAATGGCTAACACTTTGAATTTTTGCAGGGATTTTTTATATGTTGTTTGCCTCTGGTTGAGGATCCCTAATGATTAATTTGGGAATTTTAGGAATCATTTTTCTAATTATTGGAGTTATTTTCACTTGAGATTTTCTTGCAGGCGCATCTTTGACCTTATATGGTTATCTGCTTGAAAAGGCATTTGTGCCAATTGCTTTGGGGCTGTTCTTTGTTTCTTTGGTTCATGTTTGGATTATTCTCATTATTTTTTGCCCTTGCTTGAGTGTCAGTCACCTCATTCCTTTTATTCATATCTGTTTCTCACTAACCTTTTATGCAGGATCAAGGTAAGTTCCTTAAGGGTAAGGATAAGTATTCATGGTTACCCTTACCTTTTTCTCTCCTATCTTTATTCCTGAGGGTTTAGGTTGAACCTCACTAACCGTAGGTCACCCATGCATGATGACTTTAGGATTCATAGTCCCCTTTAGAGTTACCCTTGTGTCTTCTCTCTTCTCATCTCAAATTTCTTTAAAACACTTAATAATAATAAGGTGTATTGCGCACGAGCCTTAAGTATGGGGAATGAGAAATGAGGGGCTTCCTCTCATCTTTCTAGAGTGCTTAGCGAGCGTCCTGTCTTGGGACGATGCGTTAAGTATTCGCCCCTGTGCCCTAGACTTTGGTGCAATGCAGCTTAGGAACTAACTTAAGCCACTTCTGTCCTAAAAAACACAAACCAACCTCAAACTTTTTTGTCCTTCGGGACCTTCAACTTAAAGGATATTTTCAATAAGGGCACGTTACCTTCCGTCTGAGTCGCAAACAGGCATCGACCCTAACTGCCGGACGCGGACTTAACGTCGCTCATAAAAAACACAAAAGAACTTGGTCCGAACTACGTTGACTCTGAATTCCCCATTGCATAAAGGGGGTACGTAGGCCTAGGACGTCGACGTCCTACCGAGTCTGTCTTTGTCTTCCCCTCTCCGTTTAGTACAGCCCTAGATGATAGTATGACTTACCCTTAGAATAGACTACAAGCGTGGATCCCATCGAGTACGATGGACGCGTGGGGTGCTAGCACCTTCCCCTCGCGTAACCGACTCCCGAACCCAGGTTATGGTTGCGATGACCATTCCTTTCCCTCTTCCTAAGGTTTATGCGGTGTTCCCTTTCCCTCTCTTGGGATAAATTTACACGGCTGGCGACTCTGTTTTTCCGCGCCACTCTCGTGTTTGTACCTGGATGAAAATCCTGGGAGCGACAGCTGGCGACTCTGTTGGGGACTCTGGTTGACCTATGCTGGTCCATCCCTAAGCGAGTCAATCCTAGTGCTTGCTTGTCTTTGTTCTCTTTGGGGTGCTTTGTTTTTGTTTTGCTTTATGTGTTGTATTTTATTTTTATTTTTACCGCATTTTCTGCATTTCATTTTCTATTACTGTCATACTGCTGTGCTGTGCTGGCTGTCTTTGTTTTGCAGGTTGGGTGGGTTTGAGAGCTAAGCCCAATACCAAGGCTTGAGAATACCCTAGGACTATAGTGAAAAGTAGTGGGACCTACGTGCCCGCTTGGTAAGTTTGTGTGTTCACGAAATTCACAACCAGACGAGGCTATCTTGGGACGCATTCTAACGTGTGTGTCTTGCGCATGTTGGGGTGTTGATCTAGAGAGCTGTCGACTCTGGTGACCGATCATTGAGGACCTTAGTGGAAACATCCCTCTTTAGTGGTGACAGTGGCAGACCACATCCTGTGGCAAACCCATTCGCACCCGAGGGCCCGCTTTGGAACTCGCATAGGACGGCCCCTACGTTTTGAAGAGAATCAGCGAAGGCACTCCTCGATTGACTTTAGTACTGTACCCCGAGGAATGAATGCCCCTCGAACGTAAGGATACTTTAGCAAAAGACGCTTACGAATAATATCATCCCAGTCCCTTCGATATAAAGATCATAGTCCCTCGATGACCCTTCAAGTTGCCTACAAAAATGATCTTGTCCCTCGATGACCCTACGGAAAAATGATGGTAGTCCCTACGAATTGCTAAGGTATCCTTACATGTTGCCTCCTATGACCATTTGATGACCCTTCGCTGTCCCTCCACATCCAATAGATAGGACTACCTACCCACTAATGGTATGGATAGTGCTATCTCTCAAGGAAAATGATAAGTACAAGAAAGACCTCATAAATTAAGGGTAGGTAACTTTTAAATGCTCGCTCACAACTCAAAAAACAAATACTGTTCACACCTCACACTTTCAAAAATATTTTCAAAAACAAACACTTTGTATACGTTCTTACACGAATTATTACAAAGTCAACTTTTACGAAATATTTTCTAAACACACACCACATTTCAAAAAAAAGCAAGTTAAAGTGAGCTAGCAATTAAGAGCCCGTAGATAACTACGGATGAAAAGGGGTGCTAACACCTTCCCTTTTCATAACTTACCCCCCGAACTCAAAAATCTTTTCAAAACGGTCTTTCCTGTTCTTTTTACCTTTCCTAAATAAATTGGATAAAAGAAAAGTCAGTGGCGACTCTTGCTAACCACAACATGTTTTACGAAAAACAAAAGTAAAAAGTCATTTCTCCACCGCACTATTGTTTCTCGACCTCAGTGCCAAAGCTGAGGACCTTCCGCCTTGGAGAATCAGTTGAGGCCTCCTCGATTGATGATGATGCCAAACTAGAAATGGTGAACGTATCATCATTTCTCGACCTGAGAGCCCGGGATACTGAACATCCTAGTACCTACACGTGAGAGGGGATGGGCGTTTGCAGGTTTGCAGGTAACCGAGACCTTCAACCTACCCCTATTCTGGATTTCTTGTCAATGTCTGATTATGTGGGTTCCTCAGTGGTTCAGAGCTCTGGTTATCTGGTTTCTCGTTTAGCTAATAGCACAGCACATCCAGCAGTGTGCCTTGACCCCATGTTTGCATGAGCATATCATTTTTCTTGCATTCTGACGTGTTTGACATTTTTCAGGGCTTGCATCTTACTCTTGATTCCGGTTTTCTGAGGTTACTTCAGTATGGATGTTCAGAGAAAGAAGACTGTTGCCTATTCATTCCCAGAGCCAACTTTGACACTTATTCACAAATTGATTAATATGGCTTGTTCCGGAGTTCGTACAGAGTTCAGTGGAAGGTATGGAAGACTTCTGAAATTTGTCTATAATATCTCCCAGTATGAGAAAGATGCCATTCACACACTTCTTCAGTTTTACGACCCGCCTCTGCGTTGCTTCACTTTCCCGGACTACATCTTGGCTCCGACGTTGGAGGAGTTCTCATTTATTTTGGGAATTCCTATTAGTCATGATATAGTTTTCTTTTCTGAAGAACACCCCGGTATAAAAGATATGGTTGTTGCTCTTCACATTAGTGAGCCTGTTCTTAACAGTAATATTGCAGAAAAACAAGGAGTTAAGGGTTTCCTATTGAAGTTCTTGTTCGATCAGGCCTGCATACATGTCAAAGAGAAGAACTGGACAGCTTTCCAAGCTATTCTGGCTGTGTGTATCTATGGGATTGTTTTGTTTCCGAATATTCCTGATCTGGTGGATATGCACGCCGTCAAGATCTTTATGTCGAAGAATCCTATACCTACCTTGCTAGGAGATGTGTACCATTCAGTTCACTATAAGAATGAGAATAGGCGTGGGAAAACTGTGAGTTGCTGTGCGCCGCTCTTAGCTACTTGGTTTTTGAGTCGTCTCCCTGAATCTGGCGCTTTCGTTGATACGAAAGATTCTCTGAAGTGGTCTAAGAGGGTTATGGGCTTGACTGCTGACAACATCGTTTGGATTAATCGTGACTTGCTAGGAATGGAGATCATTTGCAAATGCGGAGAATTCCCTAATGTTCCCTTGATAGGGAGGAGAGGTGGAATTAACTATAATCCCTCCCTAGCTATCAGACAGTTTGGCTATCCTTTGAAGAATCCACCCAAAGAGCGAGATGTCCGAGAATCCTTATTCTTCAATGGTATTGAGGATCAAGGGTTGATAAGGAAAGTTGTGAATGCTTGGAAACAGGTGACTAAGAAGGGTAAGATTCCATTCGGGAAAAGTAACAATCGGGCTTTCCATCCATATAAAGAGTGGATTAAGAAGAGAGCAGAAGAGGAACTTCTCCCATTCCCGGTGGAACCACCTCTGTATCCTTTGGTGATCGAGCCTCCTACCACCGTTGAGTTGGAGAGGTATAACACATTATGGGCTGAAAAAGAAAGGTTGCGGGAAGAGAATAGTGAGCTAAAGAGAGAAATTTATCAGTGGAAGCATGAGCGGGGCGAAGCTGTTCATACCGCCAAGTTAAAGACAGAGCTCCTTGCTAAAGTAGAAAAAGAGCTTGCTGACATGGCTGCATCCAGGGAAATAATGAAACAAGCTTTGGATGGTATCAGTAGCGTTCTCAGGTTCAAGGAGGAAGAATTAAGCAAGGCTTTGTTGAAGATTCACAGGTTCAATGATCACCAAGAAACTGTCATGGCTGAGAATAAAAGAAAGGAAGATGCTTACCTAGCTAAGATTGATCAGTTGAAGTCTACGCTCAAGAAGAAAGACGCCGGGATTCTATCAGGGATATTCAAGAGACAAGCTGTCCAAGATCAACTCAACAAAGCTATAGCCTCCATAGAGGAATTGAAAGTCCAAGCTGAAGTGAAGAAACCTAGACATAAGGGTCCTAGCATAGATGGTGCTACTAAAGAAGACGCTTGGGAGTTACATTGCCGATACTTGGATGGGATCATACACAGGAGAGACCTTCTTATCCAAGGACTGATTCAGAGACCGAAACATCCCGATACCAGAAAGCTGTTCAAGGAAGTTCAAGACTGGTGCAGAAAGCATAATGGATGGGGGGGATTGACACTTGTGGACTTTGATGATATTCCTTAGTTTTCTATCTTCTTTCATTGTATGTGGATCACCACCAGGCTTGTTGGTTGGGACCCATGGTTTTATATTCAGACTTGTTATCTCGGATTTGTGATTGTTGACATTTGGCTTTCCTCTGGTTTTCTTAATATATGAGCAAAAGTTCCATTATATCTTGTTATTAAATCGGAATCAAGGGGTGGATCGCCCTATGAATTTTCAAACACGTCCATTTGCATTTGCATATTCATAATCATTTTGCATAATCATTTTGCATGACAGGTGTTTATCTCCGGTATTCTTATCTTGTTCTCATCTCAGAATTGCAGATCAACGTATTCACCGGTATCCTACTAAGCAAAATCGGAAGAGACTCATGGATCAGCTACAAAATGAGATCATTGAGATGCGGACTCGCATGAACCAATTCATGGAATTGATGCAAGGGGTTGCTCAGGGACAAGAACAGTTGAGAACTCTCGTTCAGCCACTGATTGCGAGGGTTGATAATGATGGTGTCCTTCATGGAGGACTTCAGACTGGTGTTACTGATGATGGTCAGAATGGTCTTACGGGCGGAGGTGTTCCTGCTTCTGGTGTTGTGATTCCTCCGGGCGGAGTAGAAAGTGTTGTGACTCCTAAGGCCGGGGGAGGAGGTATTGGTGCTGGCGCAAACCGTGGGCGTCAGTATGATGATGTTCAAGATGATGCATTTTCTTTGCCAGATGGGGATGCTGGTCCCCAGGCTGACAATGATCAGAGGATCAGGTTGATTGAGGAACAACTGAAGGGTGTTATGAATCAGGATTCTGTGGGAATGGATCTAGAGGATTTGGGACTGGTTCCAGGCGTTGTGATCCCGCACAAGTTTCAGACTCCCACTTTCGAGAAATATAATGGTATGTCTTGTCCAAGGACCCATGTCAGAGCATACGCGAATAAGATGGCCGCGCATGCAAAGAATGAAAAGCTGATGATGCACTGCTTCCAGGATAGCCTATCTGGGGCATCCCTGGAGTGGTACATGCAATTGGAAAGGAGGGATGTGCATAGTTGGAGAGATCTGGCAGGGGCATTTATCAGACATTACCAATATAACACTGATATGGCTCCTAACAGAACACAGTTACAGAGTTTGTCGCAGAAAAATAATGAGAGTTTCAAGGAGTACGCCCAGAGGTGGCGTGAACTGGCGGCAAGGGTTCAGCCCCCCATGTTGGAACGGGAAATGATAATTATGTTTATGGCTACGCTGCAAGGTCATTACTTTGAAAAATTGGTTCCGTGCATGTCTGGAAAGTTTGCTGATTTGATCTTGGTAGGAGAGATGGTGGAAAGTGGAATTAAGGTGGGAAAAATATCAGGCGGTGATGGATCCTCATCTGGAGGAGGTAAGAAGCCTTATGCCAATAACTATAAGAAGAAGGAGGGTGATACAAACTCGGTATCATCATATAGTGGTAAGAACTACAACCAGCAGGTGGCTTCTATGACCATCCCAGCAGCACCTCAGCAGCCTGCAGCATCTCAACAACAGAATCAGACTCCTCGCCGGTCGCAGCCTCTGACTAAGCGGAATAGGCATTTTGATACTCCACCTATGTCCTACGCTCAACTATTCCAGCATTTGTTAAATCTAAAGATGGTTCAAATAAGAACACTGGCTCCCCCTACTGGTAATCCGCCTCCCGGTTATGACGCCAACGCCCACTGTGAGTTTCATTCTGGGGCACCCGGACATTATATTAAAAACTGTAAAGCTTTTAAGCATCAGGTGCAAGATTTAGTGGATTCAAAAGCCATCAATTTCTCCAATGATGTTCCAAATGTGAATCAGAACCCGATGCCGAATCACGGTGGGCCGAAGATCAATGCTATTATCGAAGACTTTGAAGACTTGAGCCTGATCTCGGATGTGAACGAAGTCCAGACTCCCTTGGGTGTGGTAAAGGAAAGACTGTTAAAAGGAGGGGTATTTCCAGGCTGTGATGAAGGTTGTGTAGGGTGTGTGTCGCAATCTGGCAGTTGTGATTTATTGAAAGCAGGTATTCAAAGAATGATCAGCGAAGGGGTATTACAGTTTGACAGAGGTTGCAAGCAGAGTAATGTTACTGACAGAGGGATTGATGTTGCCACGATAACAATTCCATTCAAGACAATAACTATATCAGCGCCGGCGAGACCAGCACCGGTCACTATCACTGTTCCTGGACCAGTCCCGTATGAGACCACCAAGGCCATCCCATGGAACTATGGGGCCGAGGTGTTTGTTAATGGTAAGAAGCATGAATTGGAAGACACATCAGTTGTGAATACAGGGTTTGGAAATCTTGTTGAAGCTGGGGCTATCACTAGGAGTGGTAGAGTTTTTATTCTGTCCGAGAATCAGGCTGGTAGTTCAAGTCAAAACAGAGGCAAACAAGTATTGGATGAGTCTATACAGAGGCAGGATGCTAATAATTCTATGACAAAACCAGGTGGGGATACTTTCTCAGAAGACGTAGAAGAGTTTATGAGGTTGATCAAAAAAAGTGATTACAAGATTGTTGATCAACTTCACCAAACCCCATCGAAGATTTCCATTCTATCCTTACTATTATGCTCTGAGGCACACCGAAATGCACTACTGAAGGTTTTGAATATGGCTTATGTACCACAGGAAATATCTGTCAATTAGTTAGAAGGGGTTGTGGCTCATGTGAATGCTGGTAATGGTTTGGGTTTCATCGATTTAGATCTGACTCCGGCTGGGAGGAATCACAACAATGCTCTGCATATTTCAGTGGAATGCCGTGGTTCTTTGATGTCGCATGTGTTAGTTGATACTGGGTCGTCTTTGAATGTGTTACCAAAGAAGGCTTTGATGAAGTTGGATACTCGTGGGTTGATTTGTACACCAAGTGACTTAGTGGTACGTGCTTTTGATGGCTCCAAGAGGTTAGTTTTTGGGGAGTTAGTCTTGCCGATCAAGGTGGGTCCTGAGATTTTCAACACCACCTTTTACATTATGGATATTCAGCCTGCCTATAGTTGTTTGTTGGGTCACCCTTGGATCCATGGTGCTGGGGCAGTAACTTCTACGCTGCACCAGAAGTTGAAGTATATGGTGGATGGCCATGTTGTGACTGTCTGTGGTGAAGAAGATATTATGGTGAGTCACCTATCAACCTTCAAGTATGTTGAGGTAGATGGCAAAGTATAGGAAACTTTGTGCCAGGCTTTTGAAGCTGTGAAGATTCCTGAGGAACCCCCAAAGGCAGTCGGTCAGCCTGAGGCGGTTGTCCAACCTGAAGTCATCATACAACCAGAAGTTCCCATGTCCTCTCTCAAAGAGGCGCGTGCTATAGTTGAAGCTGGTGGTTCTCAGAAGTGGGGCAGTGTTATTAATGTTCAAAAGAAGCAGGATACCTATGGACTAGGTTACAAGCCACCCAGACGTACTGAAGAGCCTCCCAAGTTCTATGGTCCAGTCCGTTTCACCAGTGCCGGCGTGTTCTTCGACAGAGTCAATGCCATTGAGGATGAAGGAGAAAGTGATTGTGACATGGATGGATGGATTCGTCCCTGCGTTCCTGGTCAGAGTTTAGGCAACTGGTCCTCCGAGAAAGTCATCCAAGTGAGGCGCCCGGAGTAATTTACTTTTGTTTTTCGTTATGTTGAGTCCTATGTTCTGCCCAAGACGTAGTGATACTTATTTGTAGGGCTTGGATGTTTTATTTGCTATTTTTATCATCAATAAAGGACGTTTTTTCATTCAAATGTTTTGGTCCCTGTCTTTCTATTTTTACTTTTTGCATTAACTCACATCAAAATGGCAATGTGTTTTCTTGTTTGTTGCACTCATAATGAACATAAAACATCCATCATGCAGGTTCCTTTGTTCAGATTCCACCCATGACCTAGCTATAGCTCGATATGACTTTGACAATCCTATCTATCAAGCTGAAGAAGAGACTGACGAAGACTGTGACTTACCAGAAGAATTAGCCAGGTTACTGAAACAGGAGGAGAGGGTTATTCTACCTCATCAGGAAGAAGTTGAGACTGTTAATCTGGGAACCGAGGACGTCAAACGAGAAGTAAAGGTTGGGGCTGCTTTGGAAGACACTGTTAAAAGGAGATTGGTTGAGTTACTTCGAGAGTATGTGGATATCTTCGCCTGGTCTTACCAAGACATGCCTGGGCTTGACACTGACATTGTTTCACACCGATTACCGCTTAAAGAGGGTTGTACTCCAGTCAAGCAGAAATTGAGAAGGACTAAACCAGAGATGTCTGTCAAAATCAAAGAAGAGGTTCAGAAACAGTTGGACGCCGGATTTCTTGCCGTGACAAATTATCCTCCGTGGGTTGCCAATATTGTACCTGTACCTAAGAAGGATGGGAAGGTCAGGATGTGTGTGGATTACCGAGATCTGAATAGGGCGAGCCCAAAGGACGATTTCCCGCTCCCCCACATTGACGTGTTAGTGGACAATACTGCTCAATATTCTGTGTTTTCCTTCATGGATGGCTTCTCTGGGTATAACCAAATCAAAATGGCCCCAGAGGACATGGAGAAGACTACTTTCATAACACCGTGGGGAACATTTTGCTACAAGGTAATGCCCTTTGGATTGAAGAATGCTGGGGCAACATATCAGCGGGCAATGGTGACTCTCTTTCATGATATGATTCACAAGGAGATCGAAGTCTATGTTGATGACATGATTGCGAAGTCACAGACAGAGGAAGAACACTTGGTGAACCTTCAGAAGCTGTTTGAAAGGCTAAGGAAATTCATATTGAGATTGAATCCGAACAAGTGCACTTTCGGTGTGAGGTCTGGTAAATTATTGGGGTTCATCGTTAGTGAAAGAGGTATCGAGGTTGATCCTGCTAAGATAAGAGCCATACAGGAGATGCCTGAGCCGAGAACAGAGAAAGAGGTTCGTGGTTTCTTGGGGAGGTTGAATTACATTGCCAGGTTTATCTCACATCTAACAGCTACATGCGAACCTATTTTCATGTTGTTGAGAAAAGATCAAGAGGTCAGGTGGAATGAAAATTGTCGAGAAGCTTTCGAAAGAATAAAGACGTATTTGCAGGAGCCTCCAGTCCTTATGCCTCCGGTGTCTGGGAGGCCGTTGATTATGTACCTTACGGTTCTTGAGAATTCGATGGGTTGTGTGCTCGGTCAACACGACAAGACAGGTAGGAAAGAACATGGCATTTACTACCTGAGAAAGAAATTCACTGATTGCGAATCAAGATATTCTATGCTGGAAAAGACATGTTGTGCACTCGCTTGGGCAGCCAAGCGCCTAAGGCAGTATATGTTAAATCACACAACCTTGTTGATTTCGAAGATGGATCCGATTAAGTATGTGTTTGAGAAGCAAACACTTTCTGGAAGGATAGCCCGTTGGCAGATGGTTTTGACAGAGTACGATATTCAGTATGTTTCTCAGAAGGACATTAAGGGGAGTGTTCTATCAGAATACCTTGCTGAACAGCCGGTCGGGGATTATCAGCCTATGAAGTTTGAGTTTCCGGACGAGCATGTCATGTTTCTGAAAATGAAGGATTGTGAAGAGCCTCTGCCTGACGAAGGACCCGAGATTGGATCACAGTGGAAGTTGATTTTTGATGGGGCTGTCAACTCATATGGTAATGGAATTGGGGCAATCATTACAACTCCGAAGGGTTCTCATATACCTTTCACTGCCCGGTTAGCATTTGTGTGTACCAACAACTAGGCGGAGTATGAAGCATGCATCATGGGGTTAGAAGAGGCAATTGATTTGAGAATTAAGAACCTCGATGTCTATGGTGATTCCGCGTTGGTAGTTAATCAGATTACAGGAGAATGGGAGACTCGTCAGGCGAATTTGGTACCTTATAACAACTACGCCAGGAGGTTGTTACCTTTCTTTGATAGGGTGGATTTTCATCATGTGCCCCGAGCTGAGAATCAGATGGCTGATGCGTTGGCGACATTGGCATCCATGTATAAGGTGAACCGTTGGAACGAAACACCTTCGATTAGAATCATGCGTCTGGACAGACCAGCTTTTGTGTTTGCAATTGAAGATGTGTCGGATGGCAAGCTGTGGTATCATGATATTAAGGTTTTTCTGAAGAGGCAAGAATATCCAGAGGGTGCCTCCACCAAAGATAAGAAGACTCTGAGGAGGTTGGCAGGAAATTTCTTTCTGAACAAGGATGATGTGTTATATAAGAGGAACTTCGATATGGTCTTGCTACGTTGTGTTGATGAACACGAGGCAAGCTCATTGATGGAAGAAGTTCACGAGGGTTCTTTTGGTACTCATTCCAGTGGTCACACCATGGCTAGGAAGTTGTTGAGGGCAGGATATTATTGGATGACTATGGAGTCAGATTGTTTCAAGTACGCTCGGAAGTGGCATAAATGCCAGATTTATGCAGATAAGATGCATGTACTGCCTACGCCTCTAAATGTGTTGTCATCTCCTTGGCCATTCGCAATGTGGGGTATAGATATGATTGGGAAGATTGAGCCTACTGCTTCCAATGGGCATCGTTTCATTTTGGTTGCCATTGATTATTTCACGAAGTGGTTGGAGGCAGCCTCGTACGCCAACGTCACCAAGCAAGTGGTAGCTCAGTTTATAAAGAAGGACATCATCTGTCGTTATGGGGTCCCAGAGAGAATCATTACTGATAATGGCTCGAATTTGAACAACAAGATGATGGAGGAACTATGTCGGAGTTTCAAGATCGAGCATCACAACTCTTCTCCCTATCGTCCGAAGATGAATGGGGCAGTTGAGGCGGCAAATAAGAATATCAAGAAGATTGTGCAGAAGATGGTGGTAACATATAAGGACTGGCATGAGATGTTACCTTACGCCCTACATGGTTACCGTACCTCGGTGCGTACGTTAACTGGGGCAACCCCTTTCTCATTGGTATATGGTATGGAAGCAGTTTTACCCTTGGAAGTCGAGATTCCGTCTTTGAGAGTTCTGGCAGATGTAAAGCTTGATGAAGCTGAATGGGTGCGTTCTAGATTGGATCAGTTGAACCTTATTGAAGAAAAGAGATTGGCAGCCATCACACATGGTCGGTTGTATCAGAGCAGGATGAAGCACGCCTTTGATCAGAAAGTGCGTCCTCGGAATTTTCAGACAGGCGAATTGGTTTTGAAAAGGATCCTTCCTCCTCAGACAGATCACAGGGGCAAGTGGACTCCAAACTACGAAGGGTCGTATGTGGTTAGAAAGGTTTTCTCTGGTGGAGCCTTACTACTTTCAACTATGGATGGCGAAGATTTTACTTCCCCTGTGAACGCAGACATAGTCAAAAAATACTTCGCATGAAAGAGACCCGCTGGACGTAAAAAGAAAGTCCAGGCAAAAAGGGGCATCCCGGCGAACCATGAAAAGGAAGAGGTTCGGGCAAAAGTTAGGGATAAAATGTAAAAGAAATGTGTAAACCCGCAAAGTTGAAAACCTGAAAAGGCGACTTTGGCAAAAATGGGTACCCCGGTGGATTGAAAACCTGAAAAGGGCGATCCAGGCAAAAGTTAGGGATTTATAAGCGAAAGGTTACTATCTGCACCCTCGATACTTGGAAGTTCTGAATCAGTACAGTTAGTCTCTTCGAAGGTCAAGACATTTGTGGATAAGCAAGTCATATGGGTCATAGCTAAGTCAAATCATGGTGGATATCTGTTCCCCACATTGCCGACATGTGTATTTTCCTTTTTGTTTTTACGCAATTACCTCTTTCTAGGAATTGCCTCCAATTGTAAATGCCTATTTACAGGCCACTTCTCTCAATAAAATATTCATTTCACTCAAAAAGCTTTCTATTTGCTTGCTTTACTTTTACTTTTATTGTGTTGTTTGCAAAAAAAGTCTGATATTTTTGATAAACATTGCATATAAAACTTCGAGCTTTGCGGAGCATAACGAAAAGCAGTAGAAATTACCTAGGCGTTAACGGTGATAGTCATGTTGTGGCGTATTCTATTTGCTGTTATTTGACTTGCAGGGAAACATGATCATACTTCCCCAGTAGCTTGCTCTCCCCAGCATTGAGATTGCACTCTCCTCAGCAGAGCAGACCTCCCCCAGCAAGAGACTTGAGAAGTATTTTTTCTAGATTAAGACATATTTCCCCACAGAGTCTGAACGCTTCAGGAAATGTTTTTCTCAGCAGCAACAGTGCAATCTAATCCTCAACAGATAAGTAAGCTTGATGTTATCCGCTAGTGGGGGGGATGTCAGCACTTACCGTTCCCCAAGCAGAGTTTGGTAGTAATCCTCGCAACAGTTTGTCCAACAGGGGTGGACATCCCTAGCAGGTGTTAAATCCAAGTGATATAATTCCCAGTAGAGCAGATATTCTTTTGGAATTTCATCCCCAGCAGAAGTTGTTGATCCAAAGATTCGGTCGGAGTGATCCTTCTCAGCAGAGTTCGTGGATTCAGAGGACAATTTATTTTTGTCATCAGCTGAATTGGTATTTCCTCTCCGGAATTTATTTTGCTGGAGGGACCCCTTTGCATATCATAAGCATTTGCATCGCATCCTCAAAAACATGGCATTTTCATTTGCATTCGAAGCATAAGCCAGGTTTGATACTTCCTTTGCCAGCAGGAGGTGGCATCACTCAGGAGATTTTGGAGGGACGTGTTCCTTGTACTTGTACTCCCCGGCAGAGTCTTTTATTTAGACTTCTTCTTCCCCAACGGAGTCATCTTACCAGTAGGTTCTGAAACGAGGTGGTTTAAACCAGAAGTTCTGTTTTCACGTTATCCCTAGTAAAGTCCACTTTATGTTGGTTATCCTCTGCGGGTATAATTGAGGTTGTACTCGTCTTGTGGGTGCGATTGAGGTCGTATTCGTATTTTTATTTGTGGGAGTGATTGAGGTCAGTCTTCCTTTGCGGGTGCAATTGAGGTTGTGTTCGTCTTGTGGGTGCGATTGAGGTCGTATTCGTATTTTTATTCGTGGGAGTGATTGAGGTCAGTCTTCCTTTGCGGGTGCAATTGAGGTTGTGTTCACTTTGCGGGTGCGATTGAGGTCGTATTCGTATTTTTATTTGTGGGAGTGATTGAGGTCAGTCTTCCTTTGCGGGTGCAATTGAGGTTGTGTTCGTCTTGTGGGTGCGATTGAGGTCGTATTCGTATTTTTATTCGTGGGAGTGATTGAGGTCAGTCTTCCTTTACGGGTGCAATTGAGGTTGTGTTCATTTTGTGGGTGCGATTGAGGTCGTATTCGTATTTTATTTATGGGAGTGATTGAGGTCAGTCTTCCTTTGCGGGTGCAATTGAGGTTGTGTTCATTTTGTGGGTGCGATTGAGGTCGTATTCGTATTTTATTTGTGGGAGTGATTGAGGTCAGTCTTCCTTTGCGGGTGCAATTGAGGTTGTGTTCGTCTTGTGGGTGCGATTGAGGTCGTATTCGTATTTTTATTCGTGGGAGTGATTGAGGTCAGTCTTCCTTTACGGGTGCAATTGAGGTTGTGTTCATTTTGTGGGTGCGATTGAGGTCGTATTCGTATTTTATTTATGGGAGTGATTGAGGTCAGTCTTCCTTTGCGGGTGCAATTGAGGTTGTGTTCATTTTGTGGGTGCGATTGAGGTCGTATTCGTATTTTATTTGTGGGAGTGATTGAGGTCAGTCTTCCTTTGCGGGTGCAATTGAGGTTGTGTTCGTTTTGGTGGGTGCGATTGAGGTCGTATTCGTATTTTATTTGTGGGAGTGATTGAGGTCAGTTTTCCTTTGCGGGTATAATTGAGGATGTATTCGTTTTGTGGGTGCGATTGAGGTCGTATTCGTATTTTATTTGTGGGAGTGATTGAGGTCAGTCTTCCTTTGCGGGAGATTGAGGTCGTATTCGTTTTCTTGTGGACATGATTGAGGTCATATTCCCTTTTTCCAGCACGCTCCGTCTCGTTGTTCTCATCACTAGCAAATTTCTGGGGTTCTTTCAGTATTCAATCCCCGTGTATCCTGGAATGTCTGAGAGTCGTTGCTATCATACCACTCAGGACCAAGTTGATTGAATAGGGGCAGCTGTTGCACCCCAAAATTTGCCCTCCTTACTTTTTACTAACTGGCTTATGTTTCATTTCATTATCATGTATGCATATCATTAGCATGGGGTCAAGGTGCCTGAGGCAATCCAGGAAGGTCATATCTGGTCCATCACATCATCAAGGGTTCACAGGTGGCAAGGGATCTCAAGTGGATGACTCCCTCCTAACCAGTGCATGAATTAGGGTTTTGAGATTCTTGGGTTTATTGCTCCAATGGGCAAGCTCTTTGGGTTTTTATCATCAACAAATGGCATATCTTATCTTTGTTGGAGAGGATACACATCATATTCAGAGGAATTTGAATTTGGAGACTGTGGTATTTCCTCCTAGACTGAGGGTACCAAAACTAGGGTTTGCTATAAAGTCAGTTTATTTCTGATTTTTTGGGCAAGACTTGATTCCATGGTTTTCCTTGGGTCCCTGAGTACCTAGGAGCGGAAGATTGGCCATCAGTTTGATTCAGGAGAAGTTCAATTGGCCAGTGGATTGAAAATCAGTTAACTTGGTCAAAAAGTCAACTATGGTCAACACAAAGTCAAACCTCAAGATTTTTGGTCAACATCAAGATTATGGGGTGAAATTCATCATTTGATCAAGGGTTGATCACAATTCATCAGGGAAACCTCATAATCATTAAGAATCAGGAGTTACTAAATTAGGGTTTTTGTAGGAAAAGTCAACTGTACTTTGACCAGGCTTAACTTCCACATACTTCATCAAAAATTCCTCAACCAAAGTCCATATTGAAGGAAATTTAATTCCCTACAACTTTGTGTCTCACAAGCCAAGTCCAGAAATGCTTCATTTGGGAGATATGAGCCAAGACATTATAGGTCATTTTGAAAGTCAACAAAAGTCAACCTTCTTCAAAAGCTCATAACTTGAACATGGAAAATAAAATTGACATGGGACCAAAAGGGTTGATTAGAGGACATCTTGAGGTTTCTAAAAAGTATTAGTTTGCATTAAGTAGCTAAAAATTGAAGGATTTATGCTTAGTCAAAGTTGGGCCATTTTGAGGAGGTGCACAAAGCGAACTATGCCTAAAATCCAAATTTTGACAAATGGGCCATAAGTTTCTTAAACCAAACTCAAACATAAAGCCATGCACGACCCAAAGAGCATATATTTGATTTTTCCTCATTTTATTTTATTTTTATTGGATTTAATTAGTTAAAATTCAATATTAAATGAAATAATGCAAAAATCATTAAACTTGGAATTACCCAAGCCCAAGTCATTGTCAGAAGAAAACCCTAGTCTTTATAAGCCAATTCATGTTAGGGTTGAAGAGGGACATGAAATTAGAGGAGTTCTCAAGAAAACCCTAAAGAAGGATTTCTCACCACAACTCACGATCCACAAGGTTTTGGCCAAAAGTTCTTCCACAAATATTTTCCTGGAGATTTCTAGAGTGAAAATCAACCTCCATTCGCAGCCAAAAGCAAAGTTTGAAGGTATGCCATCTCCGGTTTGAAGGATTTTGAAGGATCCTAAAACTCCAATTTTTTACGTGAATATTGTTGTGTTTTTATCACTGATCGTTCTGATATAATTATTTTTAATTATGGATGCATGTATGGCTTGCTATGATGATTTAAAGTTTGATGCCCTAACATAATTCCATGCTATTTTTATTATACACTAATAATTTGTGATTTTTAAGGCCATATTTGGATTCCTTGCGAAATTCTGGGTCGGATAGTGTACCCATATGCATTTTCTAGGCAGGTTGGGTGGTTGCAGGTGGCGGCCGGCGGTGGAGCTCCGGCGAAGGGTGGTGGCCGACCGGCGAGGGGAATTCGTGAAGAAGATGAAGCACAACCGTCAAATCTCAAATCGTGCGTCCGTGGGCACGCCACGTGTCACTGATTTTATGTTTTTATTTTTATGATTGTGTGTTTCTCGTCCCATGGAGTCCACCATGCGTCCATACATCACAACCCTTTATTTTCTTTTTATTTTGATCATATGGTTGTTGGCATGACAACACATTAAGTGAAACATGTGCGACGCACATGGGAGGGAGTATGGTGGACCATTTTTATTTTTGCTTTGTTTTCTGAGTTTATGGGCGGGCCGTGCTGTTCGCACCCCCCATTCACTGGCCCAATGTCAACTTCCTCTTGATTTCATTACTAATCCCACCCCCCTGGTTTTTATTTTTTTATTTTTATTTTTCTGATACATATGGGCGGGCCTTCGCTATTCGTACCCCCGCCCTTCAGCCCACTTCAACATTCTAACATGTTTAAATTACTCAACGCACCCCCAGGTTTAGTTCCTCATTTTTTTTTATTATTTTAATTACTACATTCTCATATTTAATTTTTAAAATACTTTCTCGCCTTTAAAAAAATTCCAAAAAAAATCATGCATCGCATTTGTCATCTTAATATTTTTTACAATTTTTATTTTTTTTATTTTTATTTTATTCTCATTATTTAAATTAATTGTTTAATGCAAATTCTTTTTAATTACACATCTCATGCATACTTGAACTTCTTGATTTTATTTCTCCTCATCTATAAAACATTTTTCACTCGTTCTTTTTGCATTCATTCATTAATATTTTAAATTGCATAAGAATATTTTTCTTGCATTTTTAATTTTTTTTCATGTTGCATTTAGGTCCTTCTCTTTGGCACATTGAATCCTATCCCTCACTTGAGTTTTGTATGACCGTTTGAATGGCTAACACTTTGAATTTTTGCAGGGATTTTTTATATGTTGTTTGCCTCTGGTTGAGGATCCCTAATGATTAATTTGGGAATTTTAGGAATCATTTTTCTAATTATTGGAGTTATTTTCACTTGAGATTTTCTTGCAGGCGCATCTTTGACCTTATATGGTTATCTGCTTGAAAAGGCATTTGTGCCAATTGCTTTGGGGCTGTTCTTTGTTTCTTTGGTTCATGTTTGGATTATTCTCATTATTTTTTGCCCTTGCTTGAGTGTCAGTCACCTCATTCCTTTTATTCATATCTGTTTCTCACTAACCTTTTATGCAGGATCAAGGTAAGTTCCTTAAGGGTAAGGATAAGTATTCATGGTTACCCTTACCTTTTTCTCTCCTATCTTTATTCCTGAGGGTTTAGGTTGAACCTCACTAACCGTAGGTCACCCATGCATGATGACTTTAGGATTCATAGTCCCCTTTAGAGTTACCCTTGTGTCTTCTCTCTTCTCATCTCAAATTTCTTTAAAACACTTAATAATAATAAGGTGTATTGCGCACGAGCCTTAAGTATGGGGAATGAGAAATGAGGGGCTTCCTCTCATCTTTCTAGAGTGCTTAGCGAGCGTCCTGTCTTGGGACGATGCGTTAAGTATTCGCCCCTGTGCCCTAGACTTTGGTGCAATGCAGCTTAGGAACTAACTTAAGCCACTTCTGTCCTAAAAAACACAAACCAACCTCAAACTTTTTTGTCCTTCGGGACCTTCAACTTAAAGGATATTTTCAATAAGGGCACGTTACCTTCCGTCTGAGTCGCAAACAGGCATCGACCCTAACTGCCGGACGCGGACTTAACGTCGCTCATAAAAAACACAAAAGAACTTGGTCCGAACTACGCTGACTCTGAATTCCCCATTGCACAAAGGGGGTACGTAGGCCTAGGACGTCGACGTCCTACAGAGTCTGTCTTTGTCTTCCCCTCTCCGTTTAGTACAGCCCTAGATGATAGTATGACTTACCCTTAGAATAGACTACAAGCGGGGATCCCATCGAGTACGATGGACGTGTGGGGTGCTAGCATCTTCCCCTCGCGTAACCGACTCCCGAACCCAGGTTATGGTTGCGATGACCATTCCTTTCCCTCTTCCTAAGGTTTATGCGGTGTTCCCTTTCCCTCTCTTGGGATAAATTTACACGGCTGGCGATTCTGTTTTTCCGCGCCACTCTCGCGTTTGTACCTGGATGAAAATCCTGGGAGCGACATACGTACCTAAGGGACTTGTAGAAGTCGGGTGCTAATTACGACTGAACTTTGTTCCGTAGAAAGTACTAACTTAAAGACTCTGTCTCACACTCTCGCGCTATCGACAAGAACCACACCTAACAACCACAGGATTTTGCTCTCGCTCGCTCGTTTTAATTGAAAAGTGTATTTTGAAAGTTAATGAAATTCTAAATGATGCCTAAAGTGCTCTCGTTGTTTTTAGGATTGATGCCTAGTTTCTACTATCAGTCCATTCCTCACACTCTCGCGCTATCGGTCCGAACTTAGTATATTCCTCACTCTCGTGTCGGAATAATAAGGCATGAAAAATAGAAACAAATACCAAAACTAACATACATTCAAACAATTTCGTACCTACATTTTCTACGGAGTCCTGTCGGTAACGACGGTCCTCATTTGCCGAACTCTAATGAATTTAGTAAGACATGGTGTTTTTTATTACAAACATATTAAAGGTAAATGACATTAAAAGAAACATTGCACACAAAATAAGTAAATCCAAATGCAAAGTAAAAATAAGAATAACCTGTGAAATAAAAGTGTAGATTTTGTATTGCAAATAGAATGCCGACATGCTTTGTTCGAATCCAAGGTACAGCAACAGAAATTAAATTACAATGAAATTGCGGCAATTCCTCAATGTGAGTAATTGCCGCTTTGAAGGTAAATATATGCCTAAAACGTGTTAACGGAATTCGACAGAGCTTCCGCGTCAAAAATCGGGTGTCTAGGACATGACCAAAGGGTCCTATATATAGAGAAAAACTCAGAAAGTAACTATCAGGTCGTGCTCCTTGAGTGGAGGGAAAATTGGAGTGAAATAATCACCCAAGACAGTAGCAGAATTTGAATTCTGTAACTGCGCTATCATGGCGAGCGTCACCAGGCCATGGCGAACGCCATGGTCCTAGTCTTTTTAATTACGTGTCAGGCTAGGCTATGGCGAATGCCTTATTAGTAAAACAACAGAATTCTCCTTTCTTGCTGGATTTTCCTCTTTTTTCACTCTTTTTCGACTTTTCTCCCGATTCCGCAACAGATAAAGCTGTCAACTGCAAAACACACAAAACATAGTCAAATGTAAATAAAACTCAAAATAAAACAGACGAAACATATGCGTAATGAGCCTAAAAATACGATACGATTTCTCGTTATCAAACTCCCTCACACTGAGACTTTTGCTTGTCCTCAGGCAAACTCCTAACACTAATAAAAACAGTAAGTGCAATATCCGAAACGAAAGCACGACATGACTTTTAAAACGGAACACGACTGTTAGGCTAATGCTAAAAGATAGGTACTAGACTTTGACAATGAGGATTTCGTAATGTCACATCTCCGCACTTGCGGACAAAAACTCCCCCTTATGCGATACTAATCCAAATCATACCATTATAACTCGACTTATATTCCTTTTTTCTTTTTCCCTCTCTTTCATTCTCGCGCGATCACATTAAGCCTGTTATCCCCACACTCGTATGGTAAGTGAACCTGTTAGTGTTTATGATCTCGTATTCAACTTTTTGCATTTTTTTTCTTCTTTTCTTTTTCTTCTTTTCTTTTCGAATTTCAAAAATCTGATCCGTTGGGCTAAATAGCCGGGTGAGGGACACCTAACTTAGAAGGAAACGAATTCTTTCATTCTCTTTTCTAAAAAACAACTTAATTCAAAATATTATTATTTTTCGAGATCACCACATATTTGCATCGGTTCATTACGTAGCGTGTGTTTTGGGTTGGTGCTGACCGCTAACATAAACTACTAAAGAGACTACTACATAAACTCGGAAATCAAGATCTCGGCATAATGTTTATTTAGATCGGTGCCGCATACTTAGGGAGTCTAGGGTGCTAAAACGGTACCGACGATATTAATACTTTCCCAAGTCTAATTAACATAGCCTAAAAGTGAAAAGTGTCATGTTATTGAATCAGATGAAAAAAAATTTGTTGGTGTCGCTTTTTATCAAACTTAGGGGAATTATCTAAAAAAAAAGGTAGCATACAATAGCACTCAATTAACGCATAAAAGACTCGACATAAATAAACTAACTAGAAAAGCATACAAATAACATGAAAATAACGAAAAACTAAAAACAAAGAAATAGAGCTCCTCCCCCACACTTGAACCGAACATTGTCCCCAATGTTTTAGTACACGGTGAAAAAGGAGTGGAAAAACCTAGAGAAATCAATGGTGGCAGCCTCGGCCGCGATGACGTCCAAATCCTTTGCCAAGGGCAGGGTTAGGAACATGATGTACAAGCTCTCTCAAAGTGGTAACCTCCACCCTCATGCCCTCCATCTGCTCAGTCAGATCTACCATATCATGCTCTATGCGCTCGGCAAAGTCAACCTGCTGCTGGTTGGTAAGATCCACAACAACTCTGAGGTCCTCCTACTGACGCTGCAAGCTCTGGAGTAATAAGTCACGCTCTGCTTCCCTGTCATTCCGAAACCGCAGTTCAGACAAAATATCATCTAGACTGCTCTGGATGGCGACATAATCGTATTCCTCCCGAGGCTAGTATGTACCTGAAAATTGGTCAAAAAAGGTGGGTGGAGTGTGTGCTCGGTGACTCGGCCCTGGGATGTCAACAATAGCACGGGGGCCAGTCTGTGGTGCAAATCCCATGGTCGCAGCATAGGCCCTGTTAACAGCTTCATCCTCTAAGTTTGGGGCCTCAGTGTCAAATAACCAATTTGGGCTAATGCGTGTCGCACAAGGTAAATCAATACTCCTCACCTCTTTGTTCCTGATCAGCAGCCTATACTTGTCGCTCGACAAATTCTTGATAAGGCACATGTTGCGGAAATAGTCTAAATCAACAAAAGGAATGGCTAATCCCTCGAGGGTAGCCAACTCATCATGCAGCCCTAGAGCAAAGGCAATGTAGGTAATCACTCCTCTGACACAAATGTGACCACTGGACCTACCGACGGCAGATACAAAGTGAGCTAACAAGAAAGGGGTAGGATTAACCTTAGTCTCTGATAAATCACAGTGAAAGAAAAATAAGTCCTTGGAATTCACATTCCCTGTGTTCTCCCTACCAAAAACCGTGTTCGCTAAAACGCGGTGGAAGTACCTAATCGCAGGGTTATGAATGGAAGTCGCTTTTAGACCTTCCTGTAACACCCCCAATCTATACCCCCAAGCTATTAAAGCGATAATAAAATTCAAAATTTCATTAGAGCATATTTTAAACATTCACGGCATAGACCGAGGGGTCACATCAATTTGAAACAAAATACACATAAACCTGCCCATAAAGATATGCAACAATCAGGTAGCAATTAACAGAGGAACTTAGTTCCTACTACCCACAATTCAGGTACAAAATAAAAGCGAAAAATCTATACTGAAATCTCATATATATATATATATATATATATATATATATATATATATATATATATATATATCATGAAAATTTTGTCTACCAGATACAATCATACATGTACAATCTCAAAAGAAACATATACATATACACACAAATCACCAACGGTCTCCCTAACTACCCGGTGTCACATATCAGAGCCGATTGACAAAAGAATGAAGACCTAAGCTTCACAAAAAGACCTCCAGCAATCTAATCTGTAATGCCTCATAGAGCATTATAAAATAGCAGAAGGGTGAGAAACACAATCATAATATAATTGCATATAATTATATAATACCACAACATTACACACGTAAAATATTCTCACCACAACGTACAACACAATCCAAATACAACACAACACAATATATGTCTCAACTCATCAATTCCAATCACAATTCCACACAAACTCAATCCATTCATGAATTATGCAAATGCAAGAGACCGACACAACGACTCTATGCATATGCACATGCGGTACCGACTGTCCATCAATCTCATTACTAGTTCACTCAGGAACTCTGCTGGAATCATCGCTCGTTACATCACTGTAACTCCCCTTTGGGCATACGATGTTCCCCGTCGCTCACACCCCACACGGGCACACGACGTTTATGGATCGCTCACACCCCACACGGGCACACGACCCGATCGCTCACACCCCACACGGGCGCACGATCGTCTATAATCATCGCTCACACCCCACACGGGCACACGACGTTATAGCGGATTCCCTCTGGAACCAAACCGTCGCTCACACCCCCACATGGGCACACGACATTACAAGAATGCATATCATGATGCTTGGCATACAATGACTCATGGAATTCTAATGCACACATATACGCAACCATAATCATGCATATATCATCAAATACAACACATTGCATTTACGTGCCCTTAGGCCACAATTCATCATCACAACATGTATTTCATGTATTTTCATCTCACCACAGCACACAAGTCATACAACATTCATAGAGATAGCACATTGCATGATACACATTAATTACACACAATTACAACGACAAAAGTCGGCAAAATGACACTATTCCAATTTCGCGACATAATTAAACCGACCAACGATTTAAAAACCATCATCATAAGAAAGTACCTGCTACAAGCTTTCTAACGCATCAAACCACACCTCCAACCGACTCTCGGATCAAAAGTTACAGAGAAAATAAATTGGGAAAAGCTGTCATGTTCGTAGTGCGAAGCTCCTAGCGAGTCTTTCGCTTCTTCATTCGCAGTGCGAATGTACCAGCAAACAGTGGCAGAAGCAAAATAGCCAAGAAAATTCCCAACGTTCGCAGTGCGAACTCCCAGCGAATGCTCGCTACCCAATTCGCAATGCGAATCCTCCAGCGAAAAGTGGCAGAATGAAAAATATTACAACGTTCGCAGTGCGAACCTCACGCGAACGCTCGCCACCCATTCACTGGCCATTCGCAGTGCGAACCTGCGATTTCAGCAAAACCCAGCAGCGCACCAGATCACCCAAAAATGATATTTTCTCAAACAAAACATTTCCAAACCAACATATGACAATCAAAACCTAGTCTAATCATGGTAACAAGTATTCTACCGCATTTACATCGATTTCCAACCGCGAAAACATCGATTTCTCTCTATCGACCTAGAATAGAAAACTATGAAAACACAACAAACAATCCAATACACACATACATAATCATACACAAGCATAGTGTAATCGAGTTTCGCACCCTTACCCGATTAAATAGCGTGTGGAAAAGTCGGTTGATCGATTCTTAGATTTTCCAAGTTTTTCTCTCTTTCTCCTTTTCTTTCTCTTTTCTTCTCCTTTTCCTTCTTCTCTTTTTCTTTCTCTCTATTTTTCTCTCTTTCTATCTATTATACTAACTTAACAAAAATAAAGTGCAATGACCAAAATACCCCCCACACTCAAATATCTCGCAAATGTTCCCAAAACGCGATAAAATATAATCTCGATGAAAAATAACTTATTTTCAACTAAAAGTCAGAAATAAAATAATATAATAATAAAATAATCAAAATGACTCAATTAAATAAAAATACTAAAACTGGGGCGTTACAACTCTCCCCCACTTAGAAATTTTCGTCCTCGAAAATAATACTTGAGACGAACAACTCTGGATACGACTCCCGCATCCGACTCTCCAACTCCCAAGTCAAATTGCCCTCAGCAGCGCCTCCACACGCCACTTTCACAAGTACAATATCCTTGCCTCTTAACCGCTTCACCTCGCGATCCAAAATTCTCACTGGTAATGCCTCAACCGTAAGGTCCTCCCTTACCTCAACCTCGTCCATCGGAATCACATGCGACGGATTCGGAACATACTTCCGAAGCTGTGAAACATGGAACACATCGTGCAAATTTGACAGACTCGGCGGCAACACCACCCTAATCTGATGATACCCTGACCTTAAGTCAATCTTACTAAACACACAAGCACCTACCAACTGGTCCATCAAATCATCAATTCTCGGAAGAGGATACTTATTCTTAATCATCACCTTATTCAACTGGAGATAATCAATACACAATCGCATACTTCCATCTTTCTTTTTCACCAACAAAACTGGAGCACCCCAAGGCGACACACTTGGTCTCATAAACCTCTTATCCAACAAGTCATTCAACTGCTTTTTCAGTTCAACCAACTCAGATGCTGACATTCTATATGGTGCCATAGAAACAGGTCTAGTACCAGGAACTAGATCTATAGAAAACTCCACCTCTCTCTCTGGCGGCAAGTCTGAAATATCCTCAGGAAACACTTCCAGAAAATCACATACAACCGGAAACACATCAAGTGAAACTTGACTATCCACAGTCAACGATGCAAACAAGCCAAACAACGGAGCTTCATCCGCCTAAAGTTTCTTCAACTCTTTGGTAGATAAGAAACATGAGTCTTCGTCTTCCTCAAGAGAAGGAAACCTTACCAGCTTATGATAACAATCAATATGAACCCTATTGAACTGCAACCAATTCATTCCCAGAACCACATCTAAACCCTCCAATGGCAAACACACCAAATCCATCTCAAAGTCTTTACCATAAATGGTCAAAGGACAACTTAAACAAACCAAAGAAGTAGTTACTGAACCCATTGCTGGAGTATCAGTAACCATCTCTCCATCCATCAAAGACAACACAAGATTCAAACGCTTCGCGCACTCAAACGAAATAAACGAATGAGTCGCTCCAGTATCAATAATAGCAACTAAAGGCATACTATTAATAAAACAAGTACCTCTGATCAGACGATTTGCACTTGAAGTCTGAGTCCCTGCCAACGCAAAAAATTTCCCACCAGCTAGAGCTTGCTTTGGTTTCAGACACTTTGTACTAATATAACCAGGATCACCACAGTTGAAGCACTTCACCACATTCTGCCTCTGACAATCCTCCGTTACATGTCCTAAACCTCCGCAATTGGTACACTTCCTCATATCCTTCCTACATTCAAACTGACGATGTCCCAATTCACCACACCTATAACATCTCGGAGAATTAGACATACCTCCTCCACTTGGACTTCTTTCAAAATTCCCCCTTTGTTTACCCTTATCAGCTGGTGTTACATATGGACCACCACAGAACTGTTGCTTCCCTTTCCTCTCGCTCACACTTTTATAGTGAGTAGAACGAGCTTTGCTATCCTCCTCAAAAATCCTACAGCAATCCACCAAATCAGAAAACCTTCTAATCCTTTGGTAACCGATTGCCTGCTTTATCTCAGGACGCAATCCGTTCTCAAACTTCACGCACTAAGAAAACTCCGCAGTCGCTTCAGCATAATGTGGATAAAACTGCACAAGCTCCACAAACTTAGCAGTATAATCAACAACAGACATATTACCTTGTTTTAATTCCAAGAACTCAATTTCCTTCTTTCCTCTTACATCTTCAGGAAAATACTTCCTCAAAAACTCAATGCTAAACACCGCCCATGTGATCTCTTCCTCTACAGCTTCCAACACATGCCGTGTACTAACCCACCAATCATCAGCTTCTTCCAATAACATGTGAGTACCCAGTCTCACCTTCTGATCCTCAGCACAATCCATCACTCGGAAGATTCTTTCAATCTCTTTCATCCAAATTTGAGCACCATCAGGATCATATCTTCCTTTGAAGACAGGCAGTTTGTTCTTCCTAAACTCATCATTACTAGCAGCATTAGGTGCACCCTGCACAGCCCGAGCCATAGCTTAAATAGCAGCAGCCAAAGCAGCGTCATTTCTACCAGCCATATTCTGTTCATTTCCAATAACAGCAACTATGGTTAAACAAACAACTCACCAAACTACTACGACCAACAAGGACTGACACAAACTGACACGGACTGGCTCTGATACCACTTAATGTAACACCCCCAATCTATACCCCCAAGCTATTAAAGCGATAATAAAATTCAAAATTTCATCAGAGTATATTTAAAACATTCACGTCATAAACCGAGGGGTCACATCAATTTGAAACAAAATACACATAAACCTGCCCATAAAGATATGCAACAATCAGGTAGCAATTAACAGAGGAACTTAGTTCCTACTACCCACAATTCAGGTACAGAATAAAAGCGGAAAATTTGTACTGAAATCTCATATATATATATATATCATGAAAAGTTTGTCTGCCAGATACAATCATACATGTACAATCTCAAAAGAAACATATACATATACACACAAATCACCAACAGTCTCCCTAACTACCCGGTGTCACATATCAGAGCCGGCCGACAAAAGAATGAAGACCTAAGCTTCACAAAAAGACCTCCAGCAATCTAATCTGCAATGCCTCATAGAGCATTATAAAACAGCAGAAGGGTGAGAAACACAATCATAATATAATTGCATATAATTATATAATACCACAACATTACACACGTAAAATATTCTCACCACAACGTACAACACAATCCAAATACAACACAACACAATATATGTCTCAACTCATCAATTCCAATCACAATTCCACACAAACTCAATCCATTCATGAATTATAAAAATGCAAGAGACCGACACAACGACTCTATGCATATGCACATGCGGTACCGACTGTTCATCAATCTCATCACTAGTTCACTCAGGAACTCTGCTGGAATCATCGCTCGTTACATCACTGTAACTCCCCGTCGGGCATACAATGTTCCCCGTCGCTCACACCCCACACGGACACATGACATTTATGGATCGCTCACACCCCACACGGGCACACGACCCGATCGCTCACACCCCACACGGGCACACGATCGTCTATAATCATCGCTCACACCCCACACGGGCACACGACGTTATAGCGGATTCCCTCGGGAACCAAACCGTCGCTCACACCCCACATGGGCACATGACATTATAAGAATGCATATCATAATGCTTGGCATACAATGACTCATGGCATTCTAATGCACAGATATACGCAACCATAATCATGCATATATCATCATATATAACACATTGCATTTACGTGCCCTTAGGCCACAATTCATCATCACAACATGTATTTCATGTATTTTCATCTCACCACAGCACACAAGTCATACAACATTCATAGAGATAACACATTGCATGATACACATTAATTACACATAATTTCAACGACAAAAGTCGGCAAAACGACACTATTCCAATTTCCCGACATAATTAAATCGTCCAACGATTTAAAAACCATCATCATAAGAAAGTACCTGCTACAAGCTTTCTAACGCATCAAACCACGCCTCAAACCGACTCTCGGATCAAAAGTTACAGAGAAAACAAATAGGGGAAATGCTGTCATGTTCGCAGTGCGAAGCTCCTAGCGAGTCCTTCGCTTCTTCATTCGCAGTGCGAATGTACCAGCGAACAGTGGCAGAAGCAAAATAGCCTAGAAAATTCCCAACGTCCGAAGTGCAAACTCCCAGCGAATGCTCGCTACCCCATTCGCAATGCGAATCCTCCAGCGAACAGTGGCAGAATGAAAAATAATACAACGTTCGCAGTGCGAACCTCACGCGAACGCTCGCCACCCATTCGCTGGCCATTCGCAGTGTGAACCTGCGATTTCAGCAAAACCCAGCAGCGCACCAGATCACCCAAAAATGATATTTTCTCAAACAAAACATTTCCAAACCAACATATGACAATCAGAACCTAGTCTAATCATGGTAACAAGTATTCTACCGCATTTACATCGATTTCCAACCTCGAAAACATCGATTTCTCTCTATCGACCTAGAATAGAAAACTATGAAAACACAACAAACAATCCAATACACACATACATAATCATACACAAGCATAGTATAATCGAGTTTCGCACCCTTACCCGATTAAATAGCGTGTGGAAAAGTCGGTTGATCGATTCTTAGATTTTCCAAGTTTTTCTCTCTTTCTCCTTTTCTTTCTCTTTTCTTCTCCTTTTCCTTCTTCTCTTTTTCTTTCTCTCTATTTTTCTCTCTTTCTATCTATTATACTAACTTAACAAAAATAAAGTGAAATGACCAAAATACCCCCTCACACTCAAATATCTCGCAAATGTTCCCAAAACGCGATAAAATATAATCTTGATGAAAAATAACATATTTTCAACTAAAAGTCATAAATAAAAATATATAATAATAAAATAATAAAAACGACTCAATTAAATAAAAATACTAAAACTGGGGCGTTACACTTCCCATGTGGAAGTGGTCTTGCTAGTGATTTGGCACCAAAAGCCTAAAGCATTGGCTTCCCACTCACTTTCAAGTGGTGCCTAACAAGCGTAATCCTCTCCGCTCAAAAACTGAAATATTTCACCTATCCTCTCTTGTGTTGGTGAATAATCTCTATTAAACATCCTAAAGTTTACGGTGCCAGAGGTACGGGACAGTTCATGCAAATATTGAAAAGAACTTCAAAACTCATACGTTAATCTAATGTAAGTAGGGCTTGGATTAGAGAAAAAGTTAGACAAACCTATATTAGTCAACATCCAGTTGATGATGTCAAACAACCCTAGTGCACGAATAGTGTCGATACGAGTGTATCGCCTTGCTTTGACAGGCCTTTTACAAAGCTTGCGAAAAACAGCCCTTTGACGCTCACCAAGGATGCCCGCGGGAAATTCGATTCCCATGTAGTCAATTTCATGAGCAACTTTAGGAGGCACTCTGAAATTTTTTGAAAGGGTTGAGAGATTTTGGAAGAAAAACAGTGAGCAAGAGAGTTTGAGAATGGTAGTGATGATGAGATAGAATGAAGTTTTGAGGTTTATATAGAAGAAGAAAAGGTATATGGATGGTTGCGGGTTAAAATAATGATTAATGGGGAGTTATTTGGGTGGTTATAGAGAAGTATGGGAATTTGAAAGGAGTTTTGGTTGGAAACCAAGCAAATTTAGTAATAGAACACGTGCAGAAAAACTTCTCGTTACGTCTCCATGGTGAACGCCATTAAGAACATGGCGAATGCCATGTGTTTAAACGTTGGAAATTTTAAAAATATGAACTAATGGCGAACACCATTAAGCAAAAATACGCAATTTTCAAGTTTTAAGGTTCAGAATCCGAATTTTTTGGTTTTTAATATATTGAACAAGTATAATACAAAGAACTAATTGTAAAAATAAAATTTTGAGATTAAGATTGCAGAAATGTAAAAACAAACATAAAGTTCTATGAAAAAAGATAAACGACACAAATGCAAATCGCATTAATTCAATAACTAGAATAGCATGTCTTCGTCGATGAATCGACGATACAGTGAAGTAAAAACTACAACGGAATGAAATACAATAACAACCAAAACAAACTAAAACAAAAAACCAATGAAACTCCATCGGTACATGTCATAATTCATCTATTAAAGTGCCTACTAAATGAATGGACTTGCTGAAACAAATGGTCGAACTGCTCATTAGCAACATCCATGAAACCAGTGAGATCTCCTCGGATGGAAGTGATCTCATTCCTAAGAGTGTCTACTTGACACTGTAGAGCATCAGGTACTTCATATGGTTGAGGACTATAAGGTGGTGTAGGTGATTTACTCTGCTCCCCAAGGTCATACAACTAGTTGTTCCTATTATGCACATTTGTCCTCTCGTGGTTAGGCAACGTAAAGTTGTGGACCACTTTGTTATCAATTAGGAATCCAAATTCGGCTGGTCCTAAGTTAGCTAACATACCACGGTCGAAACAGAATATCAAGTGCATGGGACGGATGCCTCCATAGGCACGGATACAGTTAAGTTGGTAATGAAAACCTATGGCTCCAGTAATCATGGTAACTAAACCTTGAGTGAGGATAACACCATTGGTCTCATGTGCAATATAGTTCAAACTTGCCAACATAAAGGAAGCAACATTCACAGGCCTTCCCTGTGAAGCACAATACATAATAAACAGTTCGTTCTTAGAAACAGAGGTGATGTTCTCTTCCTTACAGAACAGGGTGTGTGCCAGGATCTTATGGAAATACCTAAATGCCGGGTTGTGGATGTTTTCCGAGAACATCGTGTGAGGTTCAGGGTGGTAATTACCTGTAATGGTTCCCCAGAAATAGTTAAGGTCGAGGTCGGTGAAGGCATCATCAGGTGTCAGGGAATGGGCACCAGGTTCATTAGGGAATCCTAATAGGTTGGCCATTTCATGATGGGTAAAACGGTGTTTTGTTTCGAACAACCTGAAAGTGGCTAAACCTCGGCCAAAACCAAGACCTCAGTTAGGGTCATAATAAAGTGAGCTAAGAAACTCTAGGGTAAGCATACAGTAAGGGTTATATCTCTTCCTTACACCAAAGTTCACCCAACCAATTTGGTCGAGCATGTACATAACATTGTCCCTCTGTCTTATGGTGGTCAAAGTAAGTCCATCTGGGTATATAGGTAGTGTCAATTCCCTCTGAACCAGGATATCGAATCGGCGTCTCTGAGCACCATTCCTAAACACAATCTCCACATCAGCATTGGGCTCCATACTCTAAGTCAACAATGGCTATCCTAAGCTAAGTTAGCCTGAAAGTAGATAAAGATTACACTATAAATGAACTATACCGTGAAGGTGTCAAAAATAAAAATGAAAAAAAATATAAAAATAGTAATACTCATAATAGTAATAATAATAATAGTAATAATAGTAATAATAATAATAGTAAACAAACACGAAAACAGACAATTACGATAAAAGATAATAAAAATAAAAAGTAAAGTCTAAAAGTCGTGGGTTGCCTCGCACGCAGCGCTTGTTTAATCTTTGTAGCTCGACATCAAGGTCGAACTAGTCCTTCGGAAGAGCGGGCAGCTCCGTTAACTTATAGCTTACACAGAAATCTTTGTTTTCAATGTTATGATAGTGTTTAAGTCTCTGCCTATTCATAATAAATGTCTCATCCAATTTTCCTTTAATTTCTACTGCTCCGCTTTGGAGAACTCTTATAACTTCAAAGGGGCCAGACCATCTGGAACGAAGTTTACCAGGAAATACTTTGAGTCGAGAGTTAAAAAGGAGAACTATGTCACCTTTGTTGAACTCTCGTCTAGCTATTCGTCTAACATGCCACTGTATGATTCTTTCCTTATAAATTCAGGCATTCTCGTAAGTGACCAATCTAAGTTCCCCTAGTTCATGGATATCCAGAATTCTTTTCTCTTCTGTCGCTGTGTAGTTCATATTCAGGGTCGTAATGGCCCAATAAGCTTTATGCTCAATTTCAACAGGAAGATGACATGATTTGCCATAAACTAGTTTGAATGGGGTGGTTCTTATTGGAGTTTTATAAGCCCACAGAGCTTTATGAAGTTTTGCAGACCAATCCTTCCTAGAGGTCGCAACTGTTTTTTTCTAATATCTTCTTGATCTCTCTATTGGAAACCTCAACTCTTCCACTCGTTTGAGGGTGATATGGTGTTGCCACTCGATGTCGCACTCCATATTGAAGCAATAGTTTCCCAAAGATATTCGAGATAAAATGGGATCCACCGTCGCTAATGACAACTCTCACCACATCGAATCTAGGAAATATTACATTCTTGAAGAGTCTTATGACTACTCGTGCATCGTTGGTAGGAGAAGCTATAGCTTCGATCCATTTCGAAACATAATCAACTGCAACGAATATGTATTTGTTGCCAAAAGATGACAGAAAAGGGCCTGTGAAATCTATCCCTCAAACATCAAAGACTTTTACTTCTAGAACACCTCTTAGTGGCATCTCATCGCGTCTAAAAATGTTACCAATGCGCTGGCATCGGTCGCAATTTGTAATCGCGATGTGAACGTCCTTCCAAAGGTTACGCCAAAATAGGCCAGATTGTAAAAGCTTTGCGCAGGTCTTTGAAATGCTTGCATGCCCTCCATAAGGTGCATAGTAGCAATGAGATATGATATCTTTCACTTCAGATTCAGGGACACATTAACGGAAGATTCCATCGGCGCCTCGCTTGAAAAGAAAGGGCTCATCCCAATAATACGGTTTGAGATCATGGAAGAATTTCTTCTTTTGTTGGTAGGATAAATCTGGTGGAAGTACCCGAGCTGGTAGGTAGTTGAGAAAGTCAGCATACCACGGTTGTGTGGTCTTTGAGCATATTGATTCCATAACTTCATTTGTTTATGCATCATGATAAATTAAAGAGCATTCACTCGTTTCACTTTCATTTCTAACTGGGCTACAAGTCTATCATATGGAAAATCATCATTGATGGGGACTCGCTCAGGTTCTTGATCCTCAATTCAAGAAAGATGATCCGCTACTACATTTTCAGTTCCTTTCTTATCTTTGATTTCTAGATCAAACTCTTGCAAAAGCAAGATCCATCTTAAAAGTCTCGGTTTGGCATCCTTCTTATTCAACAGGTACCTAATTGCGGCGTGATCGGTATAGACAATTATTTTCGCTCCTACCAAGTAAGAACGAAATTTATCTAAAGCGAACACAACAGCCAGGAGTTCCTTTTCCGTGGTGGCGTAGTTCATCTGTGCACTGTCCAAGGTTCTACTTGCATAATATATAGCATGAAGCCTTTTGTCTTTTCTTTGTCCTAAGACAGCACCAACAGCATAATCACTAGCGTCAGACATTATTTTGAATGGTTTATTCCAATCGGGAGGTTGCATAATAAGTGCAGTTATAAGAGCGATTTTTAGATGTTCGAATTCTTTCAAGCAGTCCTCATCAAATATAAATTCAGCGACTTTCATTAACAAGCCAATTAGTGGTTTGGTTATCTTAGAGAAATCTTTATTGAATCGTCGGTAGAAACCGGCGTGTCCTAGAAAACTTCGAATTTTTCTAATAGTTTTCGGAGGTTGAATGTTTTCTATTATTTCAATTTTCGTTATATCAACTTCAATTCCTTGGTTGGATACTACATGTCCAAGCACAATTCCTTCTCAGACCATGAAATGGCATTTTTCCCAATTCAGCACTAGATTGACTTTAACGCAACGTTCGAGTACTAATTCTAGGTTCGACAGACATCCTTCAAAACTTTCCCCACAGACAGAGAAGTCATCCTTAAATACTTCCATTATATTGTCTATAAAGTCGACAAAGATTGCCATCATGCATCTCTGAAAGGTTGCGGGTGCATTGCACAGTCCGAACGACATTCGTCTATACGCAAACTTGCCATAAGGGCAGGTAAATGTTGTCTTTTCTTGATCGTCAAGATGGATAGGAATTTGGAAGAATCCTGAGTATCTGTCTAAATAGCAGAAATGAGAATGTTTCGCCAGTCGCTCAAGAATTTGATCTATAAAGGGTAAAGGAAAATGATCCTTGCGAGTGGCTTTGTTTAGCTTTCTATAGTCTATGCACATTCTCCATCCAGTTTGAGTTCTTTTTGCAATGGATTCGCCTTTTTCATTACTAACAACCGTAACACCTCCCTTCTTTGGCATGACGTGCACAGGACTAACCTAGTTATTATCAGATATCGGGTATATGATTCCTGCTTCTAGTAACTTTTGTACCTCTTTTTTTACTACATCGCTTAAGATAGGATTTATCTTTGTTTGGTGATGTGTAGAGGTCTTACAATCTTCTTCAAGCATAATGAGATGCATGCATATAGAAGGACGTATTCCTTTCAGGTCCGAAATGTTATACCCCAGTGCTTTAGGATACTTTCTTAGGACATGTAGAAGTTTTTCGGTCTCTATCTATCCCAAGTCAGCGTTAACTATCACTGGTTATTCCAGTTCGGTGTCTAGGAACTCATACCTTAGGTTTTTGGGTAGTGTCTTAAATTCTACATAAGGTTTCTTCGGGCATGGTATTTGATCGGGTGTTAGTGCTAGACATTCCCTCAGGCTGTCATATACGTATGGCTCGCGCCAATTATCGTCTTCAAGTATGGGAGGTTCTAGAATCTTTAGTATTTATGTATACTTAGATGGTTCCATATCCATTTCTTTTACGCATTCGTCGATGATGTCTAGAAAACAACATGAATCATCTATAGCGGGAGCTTTCAAGAATTGGGCTAGAATAAATTCAACCTTTTCTTCACCAACTTCAAAAGTTAGCTTTCCTTTCTTAACATCAATGATAGCTCCGGTTGTAGCTAAAAAGGGTCTTCCTAAAATAATAGGAATGTTGGAATCCTCTTTTATATCCATTACCATAAAATCAGTAGGAATATAGAATTGTCCTATACGAATGGGCATGTTCTCTAGCATACCTTTAGGAAATTTAACAGAACGGTCCGCCAGTTGTAGAGACATTTTCGATGGTCGCAACTCTCCTAAATCGAGCTTCTTACAGGTGGATAAGGGCATTAGACTAACACTAGCTCCTAAATCGCATAAAGCGTTGTCTATGACGTACTTTCCGATTACACAGGGTATCGAGAAACTACCTGGGTCTTTCAGTTTAGGAGGCATGTTATTTTGAATGATAGCGCTACACTCGACAGTGAGCATAATGGTTTCATTATCCTCGAGCTTCTTCTTGTTAGACAGGATCTCTTTAAGGAATTTGGCATATGAAGACATTTGCGTTATGGCTTATGTGAAAGGTATAGTAATATTGAGTTGTTTCAGAAGCTCCATAAACTTTTTGAATTGTCCTTTATTTTTAGACTTAGCGAGCCTTTGAGGATAAGGTATTGGTGGTTTGTATGGTGGTGGAGGCACATAAGGTGTTTCTTTCTCTACAGCCTCTTTACTTTTGTCTTCCTTTTTGTCATTTTTCGGTTCTATTACCTTTTCGGTCCTTTACCAGGATTTTGATACATCGCAGGATTTTGGAGTCTTGGATCTACTGGTCCATCTAGTTCGGTTCCGCTTCGCAGTGTAATCGCATTAGCATGTCCTTTCGGGTTTGGTTGTTGTTATCCAGGAAATGTTCCTGCAGGGGCTGCTATTGTTGCTTGTTGTTGGGCTACTTGAGAGATTTAAGTTTCTAAAATTTTGTTATGGGTAGCCATGGTGTCAGGCTTAGTTGCCATCTGCTTTAATAATTCACTTGTGTGCACATTTTGGTTGGCAAACTCTTTGTTTTGTTGAGTTTGGTTGCGATGAAATTTTCTAATAATACCTCAACGTTTGACTTTCTTGGTGCTTGAGGGGCAGCGGATGCTCCCTTCTGATATCCTAGAGGAACGACAGGGGCTTGAGTTGGAGCAAATAAAGCATTATTGTTCTTGTAGGAAAAATTTGGATGATTCCTCCAGCCAGGATTGTAGGTGTTTGAGTACGGGTTTCCTTGGGCATAATCCACTCGGTCTGTGGGAATATTGGGTAATAAATGACATTTTGTGTTACTATGCCCAGGGGTTCCGGACAATTCACAACTTGGCGTCACAGCGGCCACGGTGGCTGCTAGAGCTACAGTCAAACTTTCGATCTTTTGAGTGAGCGCATCCACTTTAGCCCTGACACGGTCCAAACTGTTAACTTCGTGCATTCCGTTCTTTGTAGCAGGATTTTCTGTCGGAGTTCTCTCACCTCCCCATTGGAAGTGGTTTTGAGTCATATTTTCAATGAGTTGATAAACGTCTTCATATAGTTTGTCCATTAGAGCGCCGCCAGCTGCAGCGTTCAGATTCAGCTTTGTGTTGTAAAGAAGACCATTATAGAAAGTATGGATTATCAACCATTGTTCAAGTCCATGGTGCAGGCATAGCCTTAGCATGTCCTTGTATCTTTCCCAAGCATCGAAAAGAGTTTTATTGTCTTTTTGCCTAAATCTGTTAATTTGGGCTTTTAGCATAGCAGCTTTGCTTGGCGGAAAATATCGGGATAAAAAGACTTTCTTCAACTCGTCCCACGTAGTGATGGAGTTGGATGGTAGAGACTAGAGCCGAGCTCTAGCTCTATCTCTTAAAGAGAAAGGAAAAAGACGTAGTCGTATGGCTTCGTTACTAACACCATTTGCTTTAACGGTATTCGAATATTGCAAAAAAATAGATAAATGAAGGTTCGAGTCATCCGTGGAACTTCCAGAATATTGGTTTCTATTGAACGACTTGTAACAGCGAAGGTTTCAGCTCAAAATGATTTCGATTGATGGCAGGGGAAGCAATGTTGTTATGCGGTTCATCTTGCGATGGGACAGCGTAATCATTAAGAGGACGGTTTTGTGGGTTCTCAGCCATGGGTATTCTTAATTCTGGGTAAGGAATTTCAGGTTCAAGAAGATTATACTTAATTCGAAATTCGTTAATTGGGCGTCTTAAATTAATAAAACGCTCGATATCGTCAATCGGTTGCTCAAGCTTGTCACCTCTAGAGCGAGTGTTTGGCATACAATCGGCAAATTAGATAAAAAGGAAAAATATGGGTGCCTTAGTCTATAATGCGCAACAATGGAATCACAATTTTGACTAAATCAGCCTTCCCCGGCAACGACGCCAAAAACTTGATGCGCTCCTATGGCACCGACGTGTCTGCCGAATAAAGACTGCAAGTATATAGCTATTCTAGTAGTTTTAAATAAGGTTGTCGAACCCATAGGGAAGGGATAATCAAACTAATGCAATCTATAGTTGCAGTGTAAAGCTAAGGCTAAGGATAACGAAATTAAAACGGAAAGAAAAAAATTACTAATTCTAAAGGTTTTAGGAAATAACAATAAAATCGAGTCCAGAATAAGGATTCCGCGTACCTAAGGGACTTGTAGAAGTCGGGTACTAATTACGACTGAACTTCGTTCCGTAGAAAGTACTAACTTAAAGACTTCGTCTCACACTCTCGCGCTATCGATAAGAACCACACCTAACAACCATAGGATTTTGCTCTCGCTTGCCCATTTTAATTGAAAAGCATATTTTGAAAATTAATGAAATTCTAAATGATTCCTAAAGTGCTCTCGCTGTTTTTAGGATCTATGCCTAGTTTCTACTATCAGTCCATTCCTCACACTCTCGCGCTATCGGTCCGAACTTAGTATATTCCACACTCTCGTGTCGAAATAATAAGGCATGAAAAATAGAAACAAAGACCAAAACTAACATACATTCAAATAATTTCTCACCTACATTTTCTACGGAGTCCCGTCGGTAACGACGATCCTCATACGCCGAACTCTAATGAATTTAGTAAGACATGGTGTTTTTGATTGCAAACATATTAACAGTAATTGACATTAAAAGAAACATTGCACACAAAACAAGTAAATCCAAATGCAAAGTAAAAATGGAATAACTTGTGAAATAAAAGTGCGGAGTTTGTATTGCAAATAGAATGCCGGCAGGCTTTGTTTAAATCCAAAGTACATCAACAGAAATTAAATTACAAAGAAATTGCGGCAATTCCTCGATGTGAGTAATTGTCGCTTTGAAGGTAAATATATGCCTAAAAAGTCTAAACAGAATTCGACAGAGCTTTCGCGTCAAAAATCAAGTGTCTGGAACATGACCAGAGGGTCCTATATATAGACAAAAACTCAGAAAGTAACTGCCAGGTCATGCTCCTTGAGTGGAGGGAAAATTGGAGTGGAATAACTGACCAAGACAATTGCAGAATTTTAATTCTGCAACTGCGCTGTCATGGCGAGCGCCACCAGGCCATGGCGGAGGCCATGATCCAGGTCTTTTTAATTACGTGGCAGGCCAGGCTATGGCGAACGCCATATTAGTAAAACAACATAATTTCTCCTTTCTTGCTGGATTTTCCTCTTCTTTCACTCTATTTCGACTTTTCTCTTGATTCCGCAACAGATGAAGCTGTCAACTGCAAAACCCACAAAACATAGTCAAATGTAAATAAAACTCGAAATAAAACAGACGATACATATGCGTAATGAGCCTAAAAATACGATACAATTTCTCGTTATCATTTGTCAATGATAAAACCACGGCCAAAAGCTCTTTCTCTGTGATCGCATAGTTAAATTGTGCCTCATCAAGAGTCCTACTAGCATAGTAAACGGCATGCATCTTTTTATCCTTCTTTTGCCCCGATACCGCGCCTATCGGATAGTTGCTGGCATCACACATAATCTCAAAAGGATCGTCTAAATTAGGGGGCTGCATTATAGGTGCGGAAATCAATGCCTCTTTTAAAGTCGTGAAGGCTTCAAGGCATTCTCTATGAAAATTAAATTCAGCATCTTTCATCAATAGCCCGGTTAGGGGCTTGGTAATCTTAGAAAATTCTTTTATAAATCGGCGATAAAAACCGGGATTGCCTAAGAAGCTTCTAACCTCCCTTACGGTTGTAGGGTTTAGCTTTTCTATCACTTCTATTTTAGCCTTGTTAACCTCTATTCCTCTTTCGGACACCAAGTGACCTAGGACTATGCCTTCCTTCACCATGAAGTGGCACTTTTCCCAATTTAACACAAGATTAACTTTGACACATCTCTCTAAGACTTTCTCAAGGTTTAACAAACACTCGTCAAAAATACATCCGTAAACCGAGAATTCATCCATGAAGACTTCCATGATATCCTCCAAAAAGTCGAAGGAAATCAACATCATGCAGCGTTGAAAAGTAGCAGGCGCATTGCAAAGCCCAAAGGGCATCCGCTGATAAGCAAGTGTGCCATAAGGAAAAGTGAATTTCGTTTTCTCTTGACCACTAGGGTGTATTGGGATTTGGAAAAACCCTGAATATCCATCAAGGTAGCAGAAATGAGAATGCTTGGCTAGGCGCTCAAGCATTTGGTCAATAAACAGGAGTGGGAAACGGTCCTTACGAGAAGCTTTGTTAAGCTTCCTATAGTCTATACACATTCTCCATCCCGTGAAGGTTCTAGTAGCGATTTGGTCACCTTTATCACTCCTAATAACTATCATCCCTCCTTTCTTAGGGACAACTTGGACAGGACTCACCCACTTACTATCGGAGATGGGATAGATTATCCCGGCCTCCAAGAGTTTAAGTACCTCTTTTTTAACAACTTCTTTCATATTTGGATTTAGCCTCCTTTGATGTTCTCTAGAAGGCTTATAATCGTCCTCTAACATGATGTTATGCTTACAAATGAAGGGGCTAATCCCTTTTAAATCCTCTATGGTGTACCCTATAGCTTTAGGGTACTTCTCAAGAATAGCAAGGATTTTCGCGGTCTCGGGTCCTCCAAGACTCGCATTCACTATCACAGGCTTAGGGGGTTCCGCACCTAGGAATTCATACCTAAGGGTTTAGGGAAGTTGTTTTAGTTCCAGTTGGGTTTTCTTGGATTCGGTCTCATCGCCTTGTGCATAAGCGCTTCTAGGCTACGAGATATGGGATTATGGTCCATAAATTCCTCATTGACCTCCGACTTTTTATGATCTTTCACGCTTTCGAACAAGCACACCTCCAAACTTTTGAGTGGATGGGGTTTGGATGTGTTCTCTTTGACACAAGCATCGATAACATCGACAAGACAACAAGAGTCTTTAAAATAAGGATTTTTCATGAGTTTCACAAGAATAAACTCAATCTTTTCCTCACCAACCTCAAAAGTCAACTTCCCTCTCTTAACATCGATGATGGCCCCTACTGTAGCTAGAAAGGGCCTTCCTAGGAGTATCGGGATTTGAGAATCCTATTCGATCTCCATGATGACAAAGTCAATAGGAATATATAACTCTCTTATCCTCACAATAACATCTTCCAACACACCAACGGGATACTTAACCGACCTGTCTATAAGTTGCAGTGAGATATTGGTCAATTTCATCTCCCCCATGTCTAATTTCTTACAAATAGATAAGGGCATTAAGCTGACGCTATCCCCTAAATCACATAAGGCTCTCTCAAAACTCATGGTTCCTATTTGACAAGGGATGGAGAAACTTCACGGATCTTTTAACTTTTTGGGAAGCATGTTTTTTTATCACAGCACTACTATCAAGATTCATTGCCACTATTTCATGATCCTCAAATTTTCTCTTGTTAGAGAGGATCTATTTTAACAACTTGGCATAGGTGGGCATTTAGGACAATGCCTCGGTAAAGGGCACATTGATATGGATCTTTTTAAGGAGTTCCACAAACTTTTTAAATTGAGCCTCTACCTTGGCCTTCGCAAATCTTTGCTGAAAGGGAATGGGTGGTTTGTACAGAGTAGGGGCTACATAAGGTGCCTCCTTCTCAACTTTGCCAACATTGTCCTTTTCAGTAGGGCTCGGCTCACTAACCTCAATTTCCTCAACATCCTTACTAGTACTACCCTCAACTTCTTTTCCTTTTTCTCTTTTATCCCCCTTTTCTTTGGGGTCAACCAAAGGCTTACAGCTTCTCATTGTCACTTCATTTATTTGACCCTTAGGATTTTTCTCGGGTTGCCCTGGAAATGATCCTTGAGGAAAAGCAGAAGAAGCTTGTTGCTGCGTAACTTGGGAGATTTGATTCTCCAACATTTTATTGTGGGTAACATTATTTTCCACTTTGGTGGTCAGCTGCCTAAGTACCTTATTGGTATGGAGGTTTTGATTCCTAAAATCTTCGTTTTGACGTGTTTGCGACATCACAAAATTTTCCATTTGAAGTTCCAAGTTGGACTTCTTAGGAGCAGTTGCCACAGCTTTTTGGAAACCCGGAGGTCCCACAGCATGTTGTGGTTGGTTGTTTTTGTAGGAAAAGTTTGGGTGTTCCCGCCACCCGGGTTTGTAGGTATTGGAGTAAGGATTATTTTTCTGATTGTTCAGGTAATTAACATTTTCCTGAGTAGATCCACCGACGAGAATCATTTGGCAATCACTACCGGTATGCCCATTCACTCCGCAAAATCTCACAGTTGAGTGAAGTGAGGGTAACAACAACAACAGGGGTAGGGGCAACTTGAGCGATGCTTAATTCATCAATTTTCTTATAAAGCGCATCAACCTTAGCATTCATATGTGATCAAAGGCATTCACCTCATACATCCCCCCGGTTTTAGGGGTGGCTTTAGCGGCGACCTGTCGCACGCTACCCTAGGAATGATGGTTTTTGGCCATTTCCTCAATGAGATTGTAAGCTATGTCCTTAGGACTATTTTATAAAGGCTCCGCCTGAAGCCGCATCAAGGGTCAACCTAGTGGAGTGTGAGAGACTATTATAAAAGATGGTATGATCATCCACTCTTCAAGCTCATGAAAAGGGCAATGTCTCAGCAAATCCTTAAAACATTCCCAAGTATCAAATAAAGACTCACCGTCCTCTTGCTTAAAATTTTTAATCTCATTCCTAACCTGAGCAGTCTTACTTGGCAGAAAGTACCGCGCAAGAAAGTCGGCTTTCAACTGAGGCCAAGAAGTAATAAAATTGGCAGGAATAGATTGAAGCAAAGATCGTACTCAGTCTCTTAGGGAGAATGGAAAAAGTCTAAGATGAATGATGTTCTGGTCGACGCCATTAGCTTTCACTGTACCACAGTTATCAACTAATATCGACAGGTGAAGGTTTGGATTTTCAGAAGGTAATCCAGAAAATTGGTTCTATTGAACTATACCTATCACTGACGGTTTAAGCTCAAAATTATTTGCCTCGATAGGCGGGTGTAAAACACTATAATGCGGTTCCTCATTGGTGGGAATCGCGTAGGGTTTCAAAGGTTTGGTATCCACGACAGGGGCAGCCATCGCAAGCTATCTCTGAGTTCGGCGTCGCTCTCGCAAGAAACGCTCGATTTCTTTAACGGGTTCAACTTAAATATCAGCAGAACGCGTTCTTCGTATAAACAAGAAAATAAGAACTTAGTCTCTATGGTGATTAAATAGAATTTCTATATTAACGCAATTGGTCCCCAGCAACGGCGCCAAAAACTTGACACGCCGCAAAAGCACGGCTACTGTCAGAGTAGTAAAAAGATTGTCGAACCACAAGGACTAATGGTTAACTGCCAAATTATATTTTATTTGTGTAAATCTAGGGCAATCGAAAGGTTGAAAATAGACAAAATTAATTGAAAAAGCACTTAAGTCAAAAATAGCTTATTTCAAAAAGCACTTTTAGAAAACACCTTAAATGAGTAAAACATGGAAAAATATTCAAACAAACTGGATTTAGGGTCACAATTCCTTACTCTAACATCTCTATATGATAAAATTTGTTCGCTACAAGGATTTTCACATGATTTATAAAAAAAATAGATTTTGTAGATAATACCTCCTTTCGCTAGCATGTTATCTTGGTTTCGATAAATAATATGTCAGCTTTCGCTTGTTTGGAATTATTTATGAAACCTCTTTGTTATCGACAATCTATTATAATGGATCATTTCTCAACCTCTTCCGAGTACTTTCATAACATCGGAATTGGTTGTTTAAAAATCTGTTTTCGAGTATTGGCCCGAGTCCTTTCTGAACACTATCAATACCTAAGAACCTTTTACTTTCGTAACAAAGTTAAATAAAAACTCAGACTTTCAAAATAAAATCGCTTTAATCCTTGTATCGTGTATAGATTATCATACAGAGAGTCACGAGTTAGGTCTCATAACCCTTAATCCTTAAAGGACTACTCACTCATGGTGAGAAAAGACGTAAACAGAGAAATCATTTGAAAGGCAAACATAATAGTAATAACAATTATAAAGTAATGGGATTAATTAAAACTTGAATGAATACTTGGGATAAAAAGGTAATTCTTCAATCCAATTTCTCCAATGGAGGCTTTTACAAAGAAAGATAAAAATTGCTAACAAAGAAATTGTACGATTAAAATCTTCATAAAATCTTCTTGTCCTAAAAACCCCTACAACCTATGAGTTTTATGGCATTCAAAATAAAACAAAACAATAAAGTTCACTTAATTCCCTAGTAATATCCAATCCACATATCAGCTAAGTGTTGGAAATTTGAAATCGCCACAAATCATGCTGAGAAAGGAAATAAAAATTGCACTTTTCGCACTCCTGTTAGGGGCTGTAACATGGGTGGCCGTAACAGGCCTCGGATTAATGCCTCATGCACATAACAAAGGGAGGGCTTCAGGTGCAAGCTGTTACGGGCCGTAACATGCATTACGGGCGCCCGTAACAGACCCCTGGTCTTTTTACTGGGGACTTCTGGTTTTTGCGCTTTTCTCCGATTTTCACCTTATTTGATCTCCTTTTCTTCCGGTACGATCATATAGACCTGAAAATGACATAAACATAATACCCAAGCATAAAATGTAGAATAAGCAAGGAAAAGTAAGCGAAACATAATGAAATGATATAGAAAAACGCTAATAAAAATGATACAAAACACATTTATCACAACCTTAGGTCTATCTTTTGCATGATAACATTAGGATAGGATTCCCTTTCTCATCCTCAACTATTGGACCATTTGGCATGACAACATCTAGGTGTGAGATCCCTTAGATTTTTTCTTTTCCCTTTGAGTCTCTTTCTTCTCTCTCGAATCAAATAAAACACTTAATAAAGACGATGTACAAAGTGTGTCACGAGCCTTAAGCACATGGGAGAAGATGAGCGGATGCATTTCTAACCTCATCTTAGGGTACTTTGTGCGCGAGACACTTAGATAGTTAGCGCGAAGTATTCAATCCTATATCATAGACTTTAGCACGATGTACATCTCAAACAAAGTCAATTCTCTTCTCTAAAACTCTTGAACAAATGCAAACCATTTTGTCCTTCAGGATTCTTCTTCAAACCTTTTTTGGAAAGGGAATGCTACTTTCGTTCTACCGCAAACAGGCCTCGTCCCTAACTGCTGGAACACGAACTTAGCATCGCTCATAAAAGACACTTAGCCACCCGTGGGAGGCCGAACTACGAGCACTCTGATTTTTCATTCTCCTCCAGATGAAGATACGTAGGCACAAGAAGGCGAAGTCCTATCGAGTCTCCTTTTGTTTCTTCCCTTTTCGTTTTTGTTAGCAAGTAGGCTTTAGACAAGCTTACCCTTTCATTAGAACAACAAGAGTGGATCCCGTTGAGTACAACGGACGCGAGGGGTGCTAACACCTTCCTCTCGCGTAATCAACTCGCGAACCCAGAATTTGGTTGGGAGACCATGTTCTTTCCCTTTTTAAGGTTTCTTCGATCATTTCCTTTCCCCTGTCGGGATAAATAACGTTCGGTGGCGACTCTATTTTTCCGCCGATTGTTTTTTGCGTTGCGACAGCTGGTGACTCTGCTGGGGACTCTTGTTCCCTATGCGAGTCAATCCTAGCGCTTGTCTATTTCTTTTTCATTGGGTGTTTGTCTTATTGCTTTTATTTGCTTTATTTAATGCATTTATTATTTCATTTGATTATTGTTGTCATATTATTCTGGATCTGCTGTTGTGCTGTTGGGTGGGATTGTTCCACGAGAGATAAGCCCATTACCCAGGCATGAGTATACACACAGGGTTAGAGTGGACTTGTGTTAGCATGCATAGTGCTTGATACGTATCGTTGACGCGAGATCCGCATTCAGACGAGGTTTTTTAGGGGGTGTTTTATCCTGTATGTTTATGCAGTAGCCAGAGTATTTCCTTGAGGACTCATGACCCTGGAGACCGTTCATGGGAAATCAGTGGAGGCCTCCTTGAGGGGTGATAATGCCAAACCAGAAATATTAAACGTATTATCATTTCTCGACCTAAGAGCCCGTGAGACTGAGGACCTGCTAGGATGATTGCCCAAGACTAGAACCCCCATGTGAGAGGGAATGGGTTTTTGCAGGAAACTTTGACCTTTAACCTACCCGGTTTTTTATTTTTCTTATCAGTGTGAATTTTTGAACCTGGCATTCTGGTATTCTAGTATTCTTGTCAGAGCAGAGTTTTGAACTTATTCAGTCAGCAGCACAATAGTTATTCAGAATCTGTGGCAACCTTGATCCCATGTTTGCATTCATAACATCATTATTGCATTTTATCATTCATGTTTGTTTATTTCTAGGTTTTATATCTTATCCTTGATTCGGGTTGATAAAGCTCTGTAGAGATGGACACTGGTAGGAAGAGTACCGTCAACTACAAATTTCAGTCGCCTGATTTGAGTTCACTCAGTAGTTTGGTTGCCAGAACTACTCAGAGTGATTTGGAGTCATCCAAGGAAGACTATGGGAAGATCTTGGGTATGCTTTATACTATCACAGAATATGAAACGAGAGTTATTCACACATTGCTATAATTCTATGATCCTTCTTTGAGGTGCTTCACGTTCAGAGATTATCAGTTAGCCCATACTTTGGAGGAATTCTCGCTTATCTTGGACATTCCAATCAAGGAACAGGTGTCATTCTGTGAATCTATGGAGGTTCCTGCCCCGGAAGATATTGTTGATGCTCTTTATTTGAGCACATCTGTGGTGAAAACTAATCTTGGATCTAAGGGAGGTTTATCTGGTATCTTTTTGAGTTATTTGGTGACTGAAGCTATAGTATATGCTGATGCCTGTAGTTGGAATACTTTCAACGCTATCCTTGCTTTGTGTATCTATGAGATTGCTCTTTTTCCTAACGTGTCGGGTTTCGTAGATATGAATGCCATCCGGATCTTTATGATGAGAAATACCGTGTCCACTCTTCTTAGTGATGTATATCACTCAATGCACCCGAGGAATTATAAGAAGAAAGGTGGACTTGTTTACTTTTGCGCTCCCCTCCTCTGCAAATGGTTCATGAGTCATCTCCCACGTGATGATGCTTTTGTGGACACCAAGGACTCTTTAAAGTGGTCAGAGAGGGTAATGGGCCTTGCTGCTAAAGACATACATTGGTTTGACAATAGGTTGTTTGGAGCTGAGATGATATACAGTTGCGGTGAGTTTCCCAATGTGCCTCTTATGGGGATAAGGGTTGGCATCAACTATAATCCGCCCATTGCTAAGAGGTAGTTAGGGTACGCATTGAAAGATCCCCCGACAGATAAAGAAGTTGAGGAATCCTTGCTTTATAATGGAACTGATAATTCTGAAGTAATAAAGAGAGTTGTGAAAGCTTGGAGTACTATTCAGCGGAAGGGTAAGTCATCCTTAGGTAAGAGTGATTCCAGAGCCTATCCTCTCTATATGGAGTGGGTACAAAGGAGAGTTGAAACTGTCTGTTTACCTTTTCCTATAGAAGCCCTTCTGTATCCTTTAGAGATTTAGCAGACTGCGTCTGTGGATATTGAAAGGTACAACAAGCTTTGGGCCGAGAAAAAAGATATACGTAAGGAGAATGAAGAGCTATAGAGGGAAGTCTACCAGATGAGTCATGCTAAGGATAAATCAGTACATATAGCCAAGATGAAGACAGATCTGCTAGCTGAGAAAGAGCAAGAGCTGGAGGCGGAAATCAAAAGCAGAGAAAGGATTGGTAAAGATCTGAAGAGCGCCAGTACCCTTCTTAAGAAGAAGAAGAAGGAGGAGCTAGAAAGTACAGAGCCCATCTTGAGATTTCGAAGTTCAACAGCCAGTGGAATGCTACTGTGACTTCTCACAAGATGAGGGAAGATGAGCTCAGAGTCCAAGTTGAAGAGTTGAAGCAGCAGCTTGAGGACAAAGAGAGGAAGATCAGAGAAGAACTTTTCCACAGGCTCAGAAGTGATCAGCAACTCAAGGAAAATCAACTGCAGTTAGAGGAAGCCTTATCAGCCATAAAGGGGCTCAAAGTTCAAGCAGAGGTGAAGAAACCCAAAATTGAAGACGCTTTTGGAGATGATTCTTGGGAATTGTGTTGTTGTTACTTGGAGGGGATCATGCATAGGCGAGATGTTCTTATTCAAGAGATGATCTAGAGGCCAAGGCATCCCAACACCAAGAAGTTGTTCAAAGAGGTCCAAGACTGGAGCAGAGAGCACAGTGGCTAGGGAGGAATGATTTTGGTGGAGATGGAGGATATACCTTAGTTGTTTTTCCTTTTGTATTTGATCACCATCAAGCCTGTTGATTAGGACCATTGGCTCTGTATTTTATTTTGTCTCTTCTGTACGAGCTTATTGTATTGACTCTTTATTGACTCTTCTTCAGCTAATGTATGAGTGATTTTTGCCAGTGTTTTATCCATCTCTCATGTTTATTGCTTTTAAAAATTCAATCAAGGTGTAAATCTCCCTGGGAATAGTCAAAAATGGCATTTGCATTGCATTTTCATAATCATGTGCATAACAGGTGTTCTTGTCCGGTTTTATCTTTATCTAGTTTTCTTAGTAGGATTGTGAACTTCGGTATTCACAGATATTGTACAAGGGGAATTCAAAAAAGAGCAATGGAGCAAATTTATGCTGAGTTATTGGAGGTTAGAACTCGTATGAATCAATTCATGGAGCTGATGCAAAATATGGCGTAAGGCCAGGAAGAACTGAGGGCGCTGGTTCAGCCCACTATCGTTACTCCCAGGGAAGACAATAGTGGTGTTATTCCTCCTGGTGGAGGTGATTCCAATCCTCCTGGCAGAGGTGGTGCTGGAGTTGTTATTCCTCTTGGCGGAGGTGATGTTGGTGCTAATCCTCTTTGCCGGGGCGGTGTCGGTGGTGCTAATCCGCCTGGCAGAGGTAGTGTATGTGTTGTTCATGGAAGTGGTGTAGGTCATACCCATCATTGGGAAGTTGACCAACAAAAGGACGCATTCTCAATGCATGATTTAGAAGGTGGTCTCCCAACTGAGGCTAAAAGGAAGTTCAGGTTGTTGGAAGACAGGATGAAAACATATGAGAATCAAAATGCCTTGGGCATTGACATGACTGACCTGGGCCTAGTGTCGGGCGTTAGGATCCCACCTAAGTTCAAGGTCCCTGATTTTGATAAATATAAGGGGACAACCTGTCCAAAAACACATATAAGATTCTACTATAGAAAAAATGCCTGCTTATTCTGAAGACGAGAAGTTGCTCATGCACTTCTTCCAGGACAGTAGATGGGGCATCCCTGGAGTGGTACATGGGGTTGGAGAGAACTTATATTAGAAGTTGGAGAGACTTGGCCGATGCCTTTGTTAAACGCTATCAATACAATAGTGATATGGCTCCTAACCGAACACAGTTACAGAATCTTACTCAGAAGGCTAATGAGAGTTTTAAAGAATACGCCTAGAGGTGGCGTGAACTGGATGCTCAAATTCAACCTCCAATGATGGAGAGAGAACTGGTGGACATTTTATGGGTACACTCCAGGGGCCGTACTATGACAGATTGGTTGGTTGTACTTCCGCAAGGTTCTTAGATTTGGTTATCACGGGTGAACGGGTTGAAAGCGGGATAAAAATGGGTAAGATTTAGAGCGGTACTGGTTCCTCATCTTGAGGAGGAAAGAAACCTTACGTTGGGGCCCCAAGAAGAGGGAAGGGGATACCAATGCTATATCATCCTACATAGGTAAAGGCAGAATGAGTCAAAGCTCTCCACAATAGGTAGTTGTTGTAGCTAGCCCAGATGCACCAGAACAGCAACCTTATGCTCCCCGACAGTTTCAGAGAAGACCGAAGATGGCTGATAGGCAATATTGATACTCCTCCTATGCCTTATACTCAATTGTTACAACATCTGCTTCAGTTGCAATTGATTCAGATGAGGACCTTGGCTCCACCTACCGGTAATCTTCTACCTGGCTATGACGCCAATGCCCACTGTGACTTCCATTCTGGAGCATTGGGGCATCATATTAACAACTGTAAAGCATTCAAGCACAAAGTTCAAGATTTGCTTGATTTAAAATCCATCGATTTCGCTAACAATGGGCCCTACGTGATTCAGAATCTTATGCCACCGCATGGCAGTGCTAGAGTGAATGCTATTGAAGAGGTAGATGGGTTAAATTTGGTGACTAATGTTAATATACTGAAAACTCCGTTGTTGTGTGTGAAGGAACGTCTGCTCAGAGGGGGTGTATTCCCAAGTTGTTTGTCTGATTGTCAGAAATATGTGGTATAACCAAAGGGTTGTGATTTTTTGAAGAAAGGTATCCAAAGAATGATGAACGAAGGTTAGCTTCAGTTTGATAGGGTTTCTATTGATGATAATGATGATGATAGTAAGGAAGATGTTGCCACCATTTTTATTCCATATACTAATGTTCGTATCTCTACACTGGTAAGGCAAGCGCCTGTTGGCATTTGGCATACACCTAGAGCATACACCTATGATTAGCGTGGAAAGTAGTGTGACTTGTTTGGCATTTGGCCAGACTTAGTATACACGAAAACTCCACATCCAGACGAGGTTTCCTTGGTAATATTCTATCCTGCTCATTTGGGGCAGACGATGGAATATAACCTGGAAAACTGTCGACTCTGGCGACCGTCTCCCGAGGACTCAGCAACGCTTCTCCTCCTGACATGTGATAATGGCAGACCAGAAATGGAAAACCCATTACACTTGTCGATCTGAGGACCCAATGCTGGGAACTTACTATAGGATAACCTTATTTTTGAGGGGAATCAGTTGAGGCCTCCTCGATTGATGATGATGCCAAACTAGAAATGGTGAATGTATCATCATTTCTTGACCTGAGAGCCCGTGATATTGAGGGTCCTTAGTTTTCTAGAACCCACATGTGAGAGGGGATGGGTGTTTGCAGGTTTGCAGGTGACTTTGACCTCCAACCTACCTGGTTTTCTGGATTTATAATCAGTGCACTGTTATCATCCTGATATTCTGGCAGTTTGAATGGGCCGTTATTCTGGATTTCTAGGTTTCTGATATTTTGGGGTCTTATTCAGTCAGCAGAACAATAGCAGTTTTGAGCATCATGGATACATTGATCCATGTTTGCATGTGCATCATCATTTTGCATTCTAACATGTTTGTTCATATGTAGGGTTGCATCCTAACTTTGATTCCGGTTGTCCGAAGACTGTCCATGATAAGTACTAGCACTAAAGAGAGAAAGAATATCATCCTGTACAAGTTCCCGGAGCTTCATCTAGATGATGTTCACAAGATCTCGCCTATGGCAAAACCCGGGGTATTAGCAGACTTTAGAGGAGAATATGGGAGGATTCTGAGTTTCGCCCGAGATGTTACCAACTATGAGTTTAGGGCCTGCACACTTTGGCACAGTTCTATGACCATCACCTGCGGTGTTTTTTGTTTGCGGATTATCTTTTAGCTCCGACATAGAAGAGTTGAAGATACGAGCTGAGGCTAAGAGGTCTAGGGGTGAAGGCTCTAGCTTGGGCAGTGGTTCTCAAAGGGTGCAAGACCATGATGGTTGAAGAGAACTCGCGCATTGATGATACTCCGTAGTTTATTCTTTCTTTGTTGTATTTTGGGTCACCACCACAATTATTGGCTGGGATCTTTGCTTCTTTTGTTTCAGACTTATTATGTTATCTTGGATTGTAATCTTTGACTGTGATTTTCTCTGATTTATATATGAGCAGCAGCTTCATCCTATCTTGCCTTTAAACTGGAATCAAGGGGTGGATCGCCCTGCAAATATCCAAACATGTTCATTTGCATTTGCATAATCACAATCATTTTTCCATAGCAAGTGTTCGTCCCGGGTTTTTTCTAACCTTTATTTGGTTGCAGGAAGGATTGATAACCATCCAATTCACCGGTATTCTACTAGATCAAACCAGAGAAGAATTATGGAGCAAATGCAAGAAGAGATGGCCGCCATGCAAGCTCGCATAGCCCAGTTCATGGAATTGATGCAAGGTGTTACCCAAGGGCAAGAGCAATTGAGGACTCTGGTCCAACCCTTAGTGGCAAGAGTGGATGAAGACGGGGTTCTTCATGGCAGAGTCCATAATGGCTTTGTTGGTAACGGTGCTCAGGGAGGTCTTGTGGGCGTAAAGATCCCCATTCTTGGTGTTGTGATACCTCCGGGCGGAGGAGAGCAAATTGTGGTTCCCTCTATTGTCGGAGGAGGAAATAGTGTTTGCGCTGTTCATGGCCATCGTTATGATGACCAACAGGATGACATTTTTTCTATGCAAGGTGTTGATGCTACCCCTCAGGTGGATAATGATCAGAGGTTTAGACTAATTGAAGAACAACTAAGGGGTGTTGTGAATCAAAATTTTGTGGGCATGGATCTGGACGATTTGGGGCTGGTTCCTGGTGTTGTAATTCCGCATAAATTTCAGGTGCCCACTTTTGATAAATACAATGGTACTACTTGTCCCAAGAAGCATGTCAGGGCATATGCACGGAAGATGGCCGCGTACTCTAAAGATGAGAAATTGCTGATGCATTTCTTCCAGGACAGCCTGTTTGGGGCATCCTTAGAATGGTATATGCAATTAGAGAGATGCCATGTCCGTAATTGGAGAGAGTTGGTCGAGGCCTTTATCAAGCATTACCAATATAACACTCATATGGCTCCCAACAGGACCCAGCTATAGAATATGTCTCAGAAGAATAACGAAAGCTTTAAGGAATACGCGCAGAGATGGCGTGAACTGGCGGCAAGGGTACAACCGCCCATGTTGGAAAAGGAAATGTTGAATTTGTTTATGGATACTTTGTCGGGACGTTATTATGAGAAACTGTTAACTTGCGCATCAGGCAAGTTTGCTGACTTAATCATGGTCGGGGAAATGTTAGAGAGTGGAATCAAAGCGGGGAAGGTAGCAGGTAGTGATGGGTCGTCTTCTGGTCAGGGGAAGAAACCTTATGGGGACTATAAGAAGAAGGAGGAAGCAAAATTTGTGTCTTCTTACCGTGGTAAGGGAAAGCAGCATCAGAATTATAATCAGCAAGTTGCCTCTGTAACTATTCCGGCTACACCTCAGCAGCAGAGGAGTACCCTTAATCAGTACCAGAATAGGCAGCCCAGCCAGTATCAGAACCGTCAAAGGAGCGCTGAAATGCATTTTGATCAGCCGCCTATGTCTTATGCTCAATTGTTGCAACACTTGTTACAGTTGCGTTTAGTTGAGCTCCGTACCCTGGCTCCACCCACAGGGAGGATTCCTCCGGGCTATGATGCTAACGCCATTGTGATTTTCACTCCGGTGCCCCAGAGCATACAATCGAAAAGTGTAGGGTGTTTCAGCATAAAGTCCAAGATTTGGTGGATTCGAAGGCCATCAACTTCTCAGACGACGTGCCCAATGTCATTCAGAACCCAATGCTGGACGATGGTGGGCCGAGGGTTAATGCGGTCTTAGAGGAGAATGAATCTTTGAATCTGGTTATGGATGTTAATGAATTAAGGACTCCTTTGATGGTGGTAAAAGAGAGGTTATTAAGTGGTGGGGTGTCCCTCGGATGTGAGGAGAATTATTCAGATTGTATGTCGCAAATGAATGGGTGTGGTTTGTTGAAGTCAGGAATTCAAAAGTTGATAGATGAAGGTCGATTGCAGTTTGACCGGTGTGACCAACAGAAAAAGGTTGTTAGCAGGAAAAATAAGGTTGCTACCATTACTATCCCTTTCAAAACAATCACTATTTCAGGGCCGGTAAGACCAGCACCGGTTGTTATTATAGCTCCCGGACTCGTTCCATATGAGAGTACCAAGGCCATTCCTTGGAACTATGGAGCCGAAGTGTTTGTTAACGGGCAGAAGCAAGAACTTGTGGGAACTTCTGTAGTGAGCTCTTGTGTTGAAAATAGCAATGAGCCAGGGGCTATCACGAGTAGCGGTAAGGTCATTACCCCAGATGGTACCCCCACAAGGTGAAGTTTCTTTATCAGAGTAAGAACTCGAGGCTGCGAAGACATCATCAGAAGCAATAAGTCCAGACGGAGTCAAGTCTCCTAAAAAATGGCAATCATCAGCTTCCTTTACTGCATTTTCATATGTAGCTTTCATTTGTTTGTTTAAGCACTGTCTGCATGTAAAAACTTGTTGAATGATACTTTTAATGCAATGAATGTGTTATTCTTGAAGTATTTTACTTTTATGCAATCATATCATGTTTATATGCACTGCAATACTAGCTTTCTTGTTTTAAACTCTTGAGGTAGGATGATGATTTGAGAACGCAAAATCTTTGGTTGTATGTTTTCGGATAAAACCTTGTTGAGGATGTACAACCTTTGTTTCAAATCTTTAAACGCTGGAGATATAAGGGACATTGACCATCGTTAACCCCTTTGAGCCTTGAAGTAGGAGTTTCTTTCGTACGAAAAACCCTCACACTTAACCCAGGGGCAGGGTAGTTGTCAGTAATTTGACCGAGCGCTCGAATTTCAAAAAGGAATGTGCATCTGAGGATCCATTACTTTTATTCCACACCATCAAGAGGTCAATAGATATGAAACATAATGGTTATCCATCAATGACCAAGGAGTGAGGCAGTCACAACCCTTTCAAATAAGTCAGACAAGCCAGTGTCACATGATTTGTTCAAATAAAAAGCTCTCTAAGTCGAAACTTGAAAACAAGCGATTTAGGCAAAAGTTAGGGCATCCCGCTGGACTTCAAAATCGAAAAATTCAAAAAAATTAGTCCAGGCAAAAGTTAGGGAAAATAAAAGAATAAAAAGCGAAAAGGACGACAAAAGGAAAAATCCTTGAGCAAAACAAAGTCGTGTGGCTATAGACACAAAAAGACAAAAGGGGTGAATGTTGCTCCAAAACCTCATCGGATCTCAAACCATCAATTGCATGGGTCCCTTAAAGATCATAAATCTTTTTGGTAGATGAGCGCTTGTGTCAGATTAGCTGAACGTAGGACTGGAGAACATCACGAAGAGTGGGTGGGCACCGATAAACTTTGAGCCTTAAATCCTTTGTTCTCAAACCATGAACCAGACCATGTTACAACCCTTAAAAGGCCTAAATGAAGCAGGGTTTTATCTGAAGGTGTACTTCAGCGAGATAGCATTCCTGAATCCCATGAGTTGTGCTAATAAGATTTTTATTGGTATTGCATGTGCGTATTGTTTTCCATTCAAAAATCAATGTCGCATCCCAGCTAGTGATTCGTTCACAAGGCTTGGCGAAGAATTTTCTATAAAACTTCAGGTTAACACGAGTGTTGCATTAGAATTGTCATTCTCATATTAAACATTTTCTGCTTGCATGTGTTTGACATCAAAGAAGCTTACACAATGAGCGTCAGTTGAGGAGTTCGATCACGCCAAGTTGAGATGGGGAAAACTCCGAAGGACAGTCGTGTCAAGGGGTATGTGGCCAAAATACTATGCGCAGCCTGGGGGCTCCCGGTAAATGGTGATAAGATGCATTCAATATGAAGCAGTCACACTGAAAACTCTCCCTAAAGCAGCCAAACAGGGGTAACCAGGTAGATTTGACAAATCTCTGTAAGATTAGTCAGGGGCAAATTCACTTCAAGGCTTGTATTGGGGCAGGCAACCTCTAGAGCGTGAGAAGTTGTCCACTCCTGAAGACGGTTAATTGAAAGTACCTCTTCAAAGTTCAAAATACTGGGGCAAAATATTTCAGGTCATTACAAATCCTTTTGAGGCAAGTTTACTTTATGGATTATGAAGTCTAGGGCAGTTGCGTCGAGATCTGATAAATCTCTCCAAGAGTTTGAAGACCCTGGGGCAGTGTGAATGCCTGGTCTTCTATAAAATCCTCTTGAGATGAGTTCTTCCATTAGACCCAGTGGTCTGGGGCAAGTGGAAAGTTCAAGGGACCGTTGGTCACGTATGGAGATCAGTATGTATTTGATCAGCAGAAACGTGAAACACCCAAGTTTCTCCCCAGTAGAGCTATTCTCCTAAGCATTGAAATTTCATCATCCCCAGCACGGTAGTTGCTCTCCCCAGCCAGGGTACAAAGGATTATTTCCCCAGCTAGAGTTGGGGTTGATTTATTACTCTCTCAGCAAGCAGTCAGAAGTTGATGTTGTTGCATCCCCGGCAAGAGACTGATGGAATATCTTCTTTGGAAAAAGAGGTTATTTCCCCACAGAGTCTGAACACCTATTTTCCTCAGCTAGTTAGGAAATATTTTCTCACCAGCAACGGTATGGTCTGATCCTCAGCAGATGTGTAAGCCTGATGGTATCCCCTAGCAGACTTGGTGTCGTTAATCGCCGTGCAGATTTGCTAGTAGTGGTTGATATTCCCCAGCAGGGTGAAGGTAAGGACATCTCCCAACAGCAGGTTAAGCTTAGTAATATCCCCAAGCAGGTTCGGTGTTAATGACTGGTTCCCCAAGAAGAGTTTGGTGGTGATTTTCACAGTGGTTTGTTCAACGGTAGTTGACATCCCTAGCAGGTCCTAAGTCCAATTGTTATTGGCATCTTTCAGATCCGGGTTTTGTGTTTTGTCTTCAGTAGAAGCCATGGGTAATCTCCAGCGGAGAGAAATTTCTTGGGTTCCACCTTCAGTATTCATCCTTATTCATCTCCAACATAGTGGAACTTCTCTCGGAGTCGTCATCTCCAACAGAATTTGTGATCAGGAAGTCGTTCAGTGAAATCTTCCTCAGCAATATCTCTTAATTCAAAGGACAATTTATTTTGTCGTTCCCGGTGGAGTTGCCTTCGTCTTCAGCATTTATTTTGCTGGAGCGCCTCTTTTGCATTACATGAGCATTTTGCATGGCATCCTCCCAAACGCGTAGCATTTCCATTTCGTATGAAGCATTACACCATAGAAAAATTCAAACATATGCATTCGAAGCATAAGCCAGGTTTGACATCTTTCGCCAGTTTCTTTCCCCAACAAGAAGAGCGATAACTCGGGAGATGTTGTTTGACATTACACCGTAGCTAGTGGATTCGTCCTCTTATTGTTGTTTTCTCCTATACTCCCCGGCAGAGTTGTCTGTTTAGATTTCTCTTTTCCCCAACGGAGTCATCTTTGTAGATCTATTGATTCTACTAATCTTGGGCTTGAAATTCCGCCTTCGGCCGGTCTTTCTTTTTCGAGTTCTCCTTTGGCTATCTTTGTAATCACTCTTTTGGTTCGTCCCCTCAGAGTTTTATTGAACACCCGTCCGTGTTCTTTTTCATTGCCTCAATACTTCGCCCGTATTGATTTTAAACACTCGTCTGTGTTCTCTCAAACACCCTGCTGTATTCTTTTAACACTCGTTCATGTTCAGTTTAGCATTTCAATCACCAGTAAAGTTGCCATTTGACTTTCTCAATATCCGTCCGTATTGACCTTTGACACCCGTCCGTGTCCTTTCAGCACCCGTCCGTGTTTGAACTTTTCTCAATACCCGTCCGTATTGACCTTAGACACCTGTCTGTGTCCTTTCAGCACCCGTCTGTGCTTGAACTTTTCACAATACCTGTCCATATTGACCTTAGACACCCGTCCGTGTCCTTTCAGCACCCGCCCATGTTTGAACTTTTCTTAATACCCGTCCGTATTGACCTTAGAAACCTGTCCATGTCCTTTCAGTACCCGTCCGTATTGACACTTTGACACCCGTTCGTGTCCTTTCAGCACCCGTCTGTGCTTGAACTTTTCTCAATACCCGTCCATATTGACCTTAGACGCCTGTTCGTGTCCTTTCAGCACCCGTTCGTGCTTGAACTTTTCTCAATACCCGTCCGTATTGACCTTAGACACCCGTCCGTGTTCTTTCAGCACCCGTTCGTGCTTGAACTTTTCTCAATACCCGTTCGTATTCTTTCAGTACCCGTCCGTGTTTGAGCTTTTTAGGCCAATACTCGTCTGTATTTCCCTTTGACACCCGTCCGTGTTCTTTCAGCACCCGTCCGTGTGTGAACCTTTTTAGCACTCGTCCGTGTTTATCCCTAGCATAGTCGACACTCGTCCGTGTTTGTTTCAATACATATTCAGTACTTCATCCGTATTGATTTCTGATACTCGTCTGTGTCATGATCCTACATCTTTTATTACTTGTTCCCCAACGGAGTCGTCTCTCCTTTTGCAGGATGCAAATTTCCAGGTTATTTTGGTATTCAATCTTCGTGTATCCCGATTGTCTGGAAGCCTTTGCTCCCATACCCTCGGATCCAAGAAGTTTGAATAGGGGCAGCTGTAACACCCCAAAATTTGCCCTTTTGTTTCTAACCCTAACAGGCTTATGTTTCAGTTCATTCTTGCATTATCATCTTTGCATATCATTGGTTCTTAGCATGGGATCAAGGTATCTAACAAACTCACAAGAAGAGGATGTTTTCCAGGGTTTCAGCAAAAGTTTATGTGTATTGTCCAAGGGGCTAAGAAGATAGAGGATTCTTGAAATCATCATTACTTGGGTCACGAAGAAGCCTTGAGCCTCAAGGTATCATAATTGGTCCATCACCTCATCAGAAGATCACAATTGACAAGAAATTTCAAAGGAATCACATTCTCCTAGCCTGATTTCTCAAATTAGGATTTTGGAGATTCTTGGGTTTAACCCTCCAATGGGCATGTTATTTGAGTTTTATCATCATCAATTGACACATCTCATCATTTTCTGAGAGGACACACATCATACTCAGAGGAATTTGGATTTGGAGGATGTGCTGATTCCTTCTAGACTAAGGGCATCAAAACTAGGGTTTCCCATAAAATCAGTTTATTTCTGATTTTTTGGGAAAGACTTGATTCCATGGTATTCCTCATGTCCCCAAGTGTTTAGGAATGAAATATTGTCCATCAATTTGGTTCAGAAAGATTTCAATTGTTCAAAGGATTCAAAATCAGGAGAATTGGGAACAAAGTCAACTGTTCGTTGAAAAAGTCAACTCCTGACTTTTGAGGTCAACATGATCATTTTCAAGTCAAATATGATCAATGGATGAGATTTGATCAAGGAATGATCAAGGAATTGTCAAAAATCAAGAATTTTGAGAACCTACCATTTTTGAAAGGAAATAGGTTTGAAAAACTTTCTATTTTTGGAAAGTTCTAACATAAATTCAGTCATCTTCATGGCCATTTTACACAATGATGCAAGCTCCGTTTGGAAAACTTTTTCACATGAAAGTTATAGAGCTCATTTCAAGCTTTCCAACCATGTAAAGTTTGTCCCATTTGGATCATTTTTGAGAGAGTTGTGATGTTTTAAAGATGGAGGTTTCAAGTTGGAAAATTGAAAAAAAAAACTTAGAATTTTTCTAAGTTACTTTTTAGACAACTTGGTACACCAATGTTCATGCTCATTTTTAAGCAACTTCCAAGCACCATTTCAACTTGCCTTGGACATCAAAATTACTCCTTGATATGCAAGCTTTCTAAAGAGCATTTGATGGCACAAATTGAGTTAGAATTCATTGGTTAATGGTGGCTCAAAGTTGTTAACTTGAAATTATTTCTCATGCATGAAATGATGCATTATGTGCCATAATCTTGCAGCAACCAAGACCTGCCCCAAATCACACGAATTATGTGCCAAAATGCCTTGCAAAACATTGCCATAATGAGCCACACAAGGCATGCACAAACCTTGTACCATTTGGAAACTTTTTTGCCAAAAAAGAGAATTCCAAAACTTGCATAACAAGAATTGAATTCCACTCACAATTTCTTGCTCATTCTTCTCTCTCCAAATCAGAACAAAACCACCACATACCTCATCACATGCAAAATTCGTGCTACATGACCACCCTTCACAAAATGACTACTTGTACCACCTTTTCTTTCACTTTCTTTTAAAAAAAAAAAACTCCACCAAGTTCTTTCTGGTTGCTAGGCCCATTTAACTTCACTCAATCCACCATATAAAACCATTGCAAACCTTAATAGAAGGGTGGCTGCTCATTGTGCTAAAAAACAAACCCTAAAAAAACAACTCATTCTCTCTAAAACTTCCATTTTCGGATTTGGGTTTTCTTCACATTTTCTAGCCATTTATGGATTGCATCTTCATTGTGTGGTGCCTTAAAGAGTGCAGGAGCTTCTTTCTTCCATTTTTGCAAGCTTTCAAGGGCCAACGGAGCCACTCTGTTGAGTAATTTTCTTCAACTCTAAGCTTGCATTTTAGCTCTGTTTTATGTTCATGTTGGGTGCATCTGAAGTCCTACCTTAGGGTAGGCCATGTTTACATATTTATTTGTGTTTTGATGAAGTTTCATTTATGGTGTGCAAACTTGAATCCTTGTTTTCTTGAGTTTTAATCGTTGCTTTCCAATTATTTTTGCATATTTGGACTCACCATGGAGTGCACTACATTATAGTATGTATGTTGTTTTGATTTGTGATTATGGAACTATAAGTGTTTATTCTTGAAGCTTGATTTTCATGGGTTTAGAGGGAGTTTTAGAGAAAACCAAGGCCATTTTTGAGATCTACGCGAAAAACTGAGGGGGGGGGGGGGGGTATCTTTGTTTCTCCGTTTCCGGCCGGACCGGCGCGGTGGCCGGCGAGCTGCTGCATTTTTCCGGGCGGCTACTGTTCATGTGAGTTTCTTTGCATGGCTGAAGTAGAAGATGATGACATGGCATCATGAGATAGGTTTGTGTCTTAGTTTTGTCTTTTAGTCACTTACTAACTTTGTGACCAATTGATACAAGTCATACATGTCTTTTTGTTACATTATATCATTGTTTTTTTTTATTTGAAAAAAAAATCTGAACACTCATATGACTTGTCTTCGTGGGCCCTGCGAAATTTCTTTCCTGACCCCCCTCTGCAGACCCAAACCACGAGCTTCCCTTTTTCATTACTAATTCACCTCCCATTCTTTTAACACATTTTATTTTTTCTTTTTTATTCTCGTTTCCTTTTTAATTATTAAAAATATTTTCTTTTATTCAAAAATTACAAAAAAAATCAAGTGTGTATTTTGATGTCTTAATTAATTTTTCACGAATTTTATTTTTATTTTCCGTTTATTTTGATAATTAATTCTGATTTTTTTCCAAAGTGTCTTCCATGCTTATTCATGTGATTCATGCTTATGTTTTGTGACTTTGCTCATCCTTTTGAAGCTAATTTTTTTTGTCATTCTTAGACCTTGATAGGAGAATGTTTTGATGTTGGTTTGGGTTTGGTTTGAGTTGCTTTAGGTGACTTGCCATTCAAGTTTTGTTAGCCCTCGATTCATGCTCGGTTACTTGCATACCTTGCCTTGTGGACCACTTTTGGACTTGTTCTTGAACTAGTTTTGTTCCAATATTTTTCACATGTCTAATTGGATTTTTAAAATTATATTTTATTATTTTTTGGAATTTTATTGGATCACTTTGCTATTTTTGGTTGATACTTTCATTTGATGATGTTTTGAGCATGTTAGTGCACACTTCTTGACTTAATTTTGTGCCTTTGAATGACATGAACTTCCTTGATGCTTCATGATCATTCTTTGATTGATAAGACATATTTAAGGTTCTGATCCTCTTGATTTTGGATCCATTGTGTGATCATATCTTGTTTCTTACTTCACTTTATCATGTGTTGTTTGCATAGATGTTTAAAATGGATGTTTGCATAATTGTGAAGCATGTTTTGAATGTGATTCTTGTTGTTTCTTCTTGATATTCATGAGTTGATATTTGAATTGATATACATGTTCACCTTGCTGCCATTTACTTTCATGCCTTGATTTCACTTTGTTTGATCACTTGAAGTTATGTTGTGCATGAGTTATTTGTTGCTAATTGTTTGAGTGTTGTTGAGACACATACTTGATGCTCTTGATGCCATTTTCTAATGTGTGAATTGATTGACCTTTGGCATGACTTGAATTCTGATTTGGATCTACTTTCATCTTACCTTATTCATGTCATCTTTGTGTGAGGTTCAATGATGTTTAATTGTGCTTTTTATGCAAATTTGTTTGCATCCTTTCTTGTTTGTTCTTACTTGCTTACTTGAGCTTTCTTGTGTGATCTTTTGAAGCATGATTAATGATATGAATTGTGTATGATGTGAATGATGTGCTTGCTGCCCCATCTTATTTCTCATCTTATACCTCCCTTTCTTCTTCCTCTCTTTCACTCTTTCTCTTCCCTTGAGTCTCAAGACTTGCTTAAGTCTTGGATTCACTCCCTTAGAGCGACCTAGTCCAACTTAATTTCCGATTAAGCTTGGAGTAGGATTAGCATTAGGATTCCCTTTGCATGCTAACTTAGGTAGATGTTTCCCCTTTCAAACTCAACTATAGGGCCACCTTTGCATGACAACATTAGGAACATTTAGTTTCCCCTTAGTGTTTTCTTTTTCTTTGAGTCTTCTCTTCTCCTCTCTTAGCACTTCAAAAAACACTTAATAAATATAACGTATATTGCGCTCGAGCCTTAAGTGTAGGAAATGAAGAATGAGGGGTCTCCCCTCCTCTTCTAGAGTGTTTAGCATACGTCCCATTTGGGGGCGACCATGCGATTCACTCGTTCCCGCATGGTAGACTTTAGTACAATGTAAGTTACGAACTAACTTCAATCCACATCTGTCTAAAAAACACAAAAACAAATTCAAACCTTTTTATCCTTCGGGATCGTTCAAGTTCAAATCCTTTTCAAAAAAGAGCTCGTCGCTCACATAAAAAACACTTAACCATTGTGGTCGTTTCCACGAACAACGGACGCTCTGATTCCTCTCTCCTGTCCGATTGAGGATACGTAGGCATGAGATGCGATATCTCGACGAGCACCCATCCCTCTAACCAACCTCGTTAGGTCGAACTATGACTGCTCTGATTTCCTCTTTCTCGTCCGATTGAGGATACGTAGGCACAAGACGGCGATGTCATGGCGAGCAACCTCCCCCCTCTAGTTCGTGTCCGAACTACGTTGACTCTGACTTTCCCATTGCACGAGGGAGTACGTAGGCGTAGGACGAGCGATATCCTATCGAGTCACTTCTTTTCCTTTTCTTCTTCGTTTCTTCGTTCTTTTCCGTTCCTGTTTCTTCTCTTTTCCAGTGGCAGTGGAGCTCCAGACGACGACACCCTTTGATCGAGACACAAGCGTGGATCCCATCGAGTACGATGGACGCGTGGGGTGCTAACACCTTCCATTCACGTAATCGACTCCCTTACCTGTTTCTCTTGGTCGCGAGACTATGCTCTTTCCCTTCCCTCAGGTTTGTGCAGTGTTTCCTTTCCCTCTTTTGGGATAAATACACATTGTTGGCAACTCTGTTTTCCGCGGCACTTTCGCCTTTGTACCATGGATGCAAATCCTCGGGAGCGACATAGAGGAGCTAACTTCCAGGGTTTCAACCCTAATTAGAGGGAGGTCTACAATTATAATTGGGATTGGATGCAAGCTACTCACTGTGATATGATTTCTATACATGACTCTATGCATCTTATGCAGTTACAGTACCGTGAGCCTACAGTTGATCACTCTATCATGTCTAGGGAGCAGTTCCTAGCACATGCTGGTTGGCCTGAGGCCAAGCCATTTTCTAAAGAGGAGGATGGTGTAGCTTGTGCTGAGGACATAGAGGATGAGGATGAGGATGATGATGGTGATGGTGATGATGCTAAGGAGACTGGGTCCGAGTCTGACGAAGACTAGTTTCTGATATTCTTTTAGCATGATCTTAAAGCTTGCTTCCTTGTGTTTCGAAAAAGTGAAGTTTCTTGTTAAGCTTTATGATCATTGCTTTATTTTGATGATATTGTATTTTATGTCTTTTATTTTCATATTGTACTTTATCCAATTTAGTTGGATTCATTTTAGTTAGTACTTACCTTTTGTTTAATGAATTAAACATTTTAGTTTGAATGTTCAATTTTAGTTTTTATTATGGTTGTTTAATTGTTTTGAAAGTTTTGCTTCTACTTTGATGAATGATGAGAACTTCTAGATTGGTTGCTATTTTGCATAAAAAGTATCCAATGAAGATTCTGCCAAGTTTAGATGGTGATGATAGAATTTTTAATGTGATGAATGCAAGCAAGGTACATGGTTACCGCTTTCTAGAATGTTAGAATGATTAAGAATTTTTGTACTTTGTACAAATGTATATTATTGTTTCATTTTACAACTTATTTGAATGCTTGAGTCACTTAGGTCCAAAAGCCATAAATTGTGAGAAACCTCCATTGTTCACTAAAATGCTTAGATGACTGGTAACTTTGTTTAACTCATTTTATTCATGCTTAATAATTTACTCATTTTAACTCATTGTTGTAAGTTGATTTCCTTTCCATAAAAAGCAAGGAGCTTTCACTTGAGGTTTGATTGTATTCAAGTTAGGGAGAATGAAAGAAAAATGGTAGGTTGCTTAAAATTTTGAAAATTTTTGAACAAGCATGAAGAAAATTGTGAATTTGAATTTGAAAAAGAAAAGAAAAAATTTCATGTTCAAGAAAGAAAAATAGAAGATGAAAAATAATTTTGCAAAGGAAGTTTGAAAGGGTGAGCAATAGAGAAAAGAAATTGGTGAAAAGAAGTTGTGATGTGTAAATACTTTGATAGTGAATGTTTCTTTTGCGTGGCAACTTCGATTCAATGGCCTAAGAAGTGACCCTTTGTTGTGAAACCCGGCCAAGCTACAACCTTACAATCCCTTAGTGATCTTTTGCTTCCATGATTTCATTTATGATTGTTAGATGAATGTATGAATTGAATTGTTGTTAGCATTGTTTTTTCGATGAGTGTAAATTGTCTTGCGGTTGCAAACGCGTAAATTTCTTCATCCTTATTTTGAATAGGAGTGTTAGGGTGATTCATGTATGAGAATTTAGTTGTTAAATGAATGCATTGCATGATATTTGATTAAGAAATGAATTCTTTCTCATTTTTTTATTTTAGGAAGTAGTGAACATTGCTTGTGTGCATTCGTTCGATGAATTTGAACTGTTAATCCTTTCTTGTTTGAATATTTTGCTTGAGCAAATCCTGTTATTGTCATGAGAGGCATACTTTGCTTGAGGTAAAGCAAAGATCTAGTTTGGGAGAGTTTGTTCAGTGCAAAATATGACTTAATTTTGATCATCTTTCTTGGAATTTTTCAACTCTTTGATTGTGTTTCAATTGAATTAAATCATGAAATTGTGTGAATCCTCAATAAAATTGCAATTACCTTTGGATTTCATGATTTGTGTGTTATTGTATAGGAATTAAGCTTGACCAATGTGAAAAAAGAAACAAAAGAATGGACAAGAAAGCCAAAGAAAATATGTTGATCCTAGGGATCGCTTTGTGAGCTGCTAGCGAGAGGAAAGTGAGCTCCTAGTGCAAGCACAAGCATGAAGTGAAAGCAAGCTGAAAAAATTATGGCAGTAGCTTTTGGCCTCAGTGGTCGCAGTACGGGGACTGGGCGAGATAGCTCGCAGTAAGAGCTGGAAGCTCGATGTGCATATGCTCAAATATTTCTCTAGGGAGGTTTAACTGTTCAGAGGCACTTGGAGTGCCTAAAAGTGGAGCTCGCTGTGCGAGCTCGTGCATAAAGTGAAATATATTTTTGTACTTTATATGCTTTATTAGGATTCATTCTTACATACTTTTGACACATTCTTAGGACTCTTAGACTAAAATATTTCTCTTGAGCTCAAAAACCCTAAGTTCTTCATTTCTTCATCAAGAAGTGATTTTTATCGAATAGAAGCTGGATTCGCATCCATTATCGATTCTTCATCATGGATGCACATTCATCTTCTATCATTCCTTGTGAAGCAAGCTACCATGGTGATGGGAAGCTAAATTCTTTATATCAAGGGTAGACGTAGTCTTCCTTGATCTTGTATGTATTTTCTTTAATCTTTTGTATGTGAACAAGTTGATGATTAATATATGGTGAATATCTTTGTTCTTTATGATAAAAAAAAATTGTAGCATTGAAGGTTTGAACATGTGTTGTTATGTGTTTGGATTGTGTGTTGATGTTGATTTTGAACTAGCCATGAGTTTCATGTTAGATTGTTGTTAGGTTTTAGTTTAAGCTTAATGAGATTTTCTTGAAAAAAAATTTGTAATTGCATGTTCATTAATTGATTGTGGTGTATTGAAGTTGTTGTGATGTTACATGCTATTAGATATTTTGGCAAGCTTGAATGTGGTTGAAATTGGTTGGATGAAATTTTGTGTTGTATGCTGCTGCAGAGCCTGGAAAACAACATTTTACATGAGACATCATTTATTGATAGATACAATCATACTCACGAAATCACTTTATACATAAACGGTATTTAAAGGGTACGTGATTATATTAATTAGAAATAAGTTTACATGCTTGATTAAGAGAATATATGCAAGTTAGGTTGATGAAATCTATGCTTTACTCTTTGCTACAAAAACTTGTGACAACTTATGATACTAACAAACAACTTTTGAAAACCCTACTTAAAACTCTTTGAACTATAGAATGGCAAGTGATATCACTAAAATCCCTGTGGAGACGATATAATTATTACCCACCTATTATACTTTCAACACCACTTGGTGAAGCAGGTTTTATCCACACATATCATTACTTTGTCGTCTTTCTATGGGACGAGCACTATGTTAGCTGTAACACCCTTTTTCTACCTAACAAACATCACGAATAAATACAATTATTTTATCAGAGTATAGTCCCAAAAGGGCATCACATGTCGGCACATAACATCAAGTAACCACGTGTCCCATAACACGGGTTTTACCATTTTGAATTTATTTAAACATCACGCAACGAAAATCAAGTTTAAAAGAATACTTTTATAATCCAAAACTCCATAAAACAAAACATCATAAAAACATCATGCCAACAAAATAAAAGAACGTAATTGTTCGACTCAAACGCCCCGACCCCGATGTTACATATCAGAGCAAGACCCACTAATCGACGGAGAAATCAAAACACTTCAAAAATGCTAAATCTTCAGGCGCCAAGAAAGTTAAGTCTGATCACCTGCACGTTACCCACGTGGAGGCAACATTCAAACAGGCACGGTGAGTAATCACGAATCAATATATATGATATAAGCAAAAGATAAATCATAAGAACAGACATCGTCTGATCATTCACAACGTTATGAATACATCAAATCACATCAATATAATGCAATGCCACACAATATACAAATGCAACTTCATAGACTCATGCATGTGGTACCAATTCGTCATAATTGATGGACACTGGGCCATCACCCTCCAAAGATCCCCACAAATAGGATCGATTCTACACAAGAACCGGAGCACATCACAAAACACTTCAATCCACACAATGGGATTGAAGCCACCAAATGGACCGAAGTCCTAACTATGCCATGAATGCATGATGCAAATCGTCATAATAATCATCATCATAAAATCATCATAATTGCATCATCATTCATGAATCAAACATCATTATACAACACCAATTCGTACTCGTCACGATTCGTCACTATACCTCACCATTCGTCATATTATACTAGTCACATAAAAATTCTCGATTTTTATCCCATTCATCTTCATTACTAGTCTACTGATGTTTTATTACCTCATCATAGCCCTACGTCACAAAGAAACCGCATCACAAGCGAAATCAGGACAGAAATCATAAAAACGGGAAAATCTGCCAACAGCTCTGCCCATACGCGTATGACCATGCCCCATACGCGTATGACTCAAATCCTCGCCCACTTGCCTGCGTATCATACGTGTAGGGCCACTTGCCCAGGCCTCTCATACGTGTAATGACCTCCTTGTTACGCGTATCACCAGGTAGGTTTTCCTCTCAAAATTCCCCTTCAGATTCCCCTTACACGCAATGGCTAGCCCACACGCGTAAGCCACCTTTCCACAGAATCCATACGCATAATGCACCTTCCCATATGCGTATGCTCTTCCTCTTCAGCTTCCCATACGCGTATCACCAACTCATACGCGTATTGACTTCATTCTCATACGCGTATACTGCGTGTACTAGCAGAGGGTCGTGCTGGCCCTCGGGACGGGTGCGTTTGCTACGGGTAACACCTTGGGAATGTCCCCTCTTACGCGTAATGCCTCCCCCGATGCGCGTATTTCCAGACAACACTCCAAAACTCAGATTTCACATCTGAACGAAAACCTCCCCATTCCAGCACCTTCGATCCTCCAAAATCAGACTCAAACGAGTTTCGATTCATCACAGATCTACGATTTTATCCTACTCCATTATTCACATCAATTTCTTCCTAATTATTAAGTCCTAATTCGCTAATTCCACATTCGGTTTCAGATCCGATTTTATTCACATGTTCATCATAGCAACAGAATCATTCACATGATTTTCACAGAATTTACAACATATACCAGATTCATATCAGAAGATCAACCAACACAGATGCACGAAAATTCACACAAATTCAGCATACGAAAATTTCATCATAAGAACACAAAACGCACAAACTACTCTACCTTTAACTTATATCAAACATATGAACCCGGATTAACCCCTCATACCTCGAATTTTCCAGCAAATATTCTTCTTTTTGGGGTTCTACGGTTGATCCTCTTGTTCTATGTGTTCTAGCCTCCTTTCCTCAGCTCTCTCTTCACTTCTTAGGGTTGCACAGAATAACTCTCCTAATTCTCTATTTTCTTTTTGTTAAACCTATCTTTTGGGCCTTAATCATGATTTACCTGTATTATCCTCAATTAACCTCCTCAATATTACCGTCTTACCCTTAATGGTTCCCTTCATTATTTTAAATAATAATAATAATAATAATAATAATAAAAAATAATAATCTAATTGTTAAAATTATCTTACTATTATTATTAATAAAATAATTTTAATTTAATTACTACTTCTAAGACACCTCAACGTTCCCTTAACTCAGACTACCCCACAACACCACCCAAAGTCATCAGGCGTCACAATATTCACCAAAACACCGAATAATCATAATAAATCAATTAAAAAAATATTATAATTATTTTGGGGTGTTACAACTCTCCCCCACTTAAAGAATTTTCTCCCTCGAAAATTACCTTAAGGAAACAGAGTCGGATACGACTCCTTCATCTGATCTTCACGTTCCAAAGTCCAACTTTCGTCAGCTGGTCCACCCTATAACACCTTCACCAAAGCTATGTCTTTACCCCACAATTGCTTCACTTCACGATCATCGATCCGCACAGGTAATGCTTCCACAGTCAGATTATCCCTCACTTGTACATCATCCATCTGAATCACATGCGACAGATCCGAAATGTACTTCCTCAACTGTGACACATGGAACACATCATGCAGATTCGGAAGTGACGGTGGTAAAGCTATCCCATAGGCTACCTCTCCTATCCTCTACAAGATTTGATATGGACCAACAAAACATGGAGTGAGCTTCCTAGACTTCAAAACTCGACCCACACCAGTCACTAACGTCACCCTCAAAAACACATGATCTCCCTCTTGGAATTCAAGTGCTTTCCTTCTCCTATCATGGTAACTCTTCTGACGACTTTGCGAAGCTCTCATCCTTTCTTAGATCATCCTAATATTCTCAGTCGTCTCCTGCACAATCTCAGGTCCGAGTACAACACTCTCGCCTGACTCATACCAACACAATGGGGTTCTACATCTCCTTCCATACAAAGCTTCGTAGGGCACCATTCCAATACTAGCATGAAAGTTGTTGTTGTACGTGAACTCAATCAACCGCAAATGGCTATCCCAAGATCCTCTGTGATCCAACACGCAAGTTCTCAGCAAACCCTCTAAAGATTGGATAGTCATTTTTGTCTGACCGTCCGTCTGTGGATGATATGCTGAACTCATCCTCAACTTAGTACCCAAAGCATCTTGCAAACTCTTCCAGAACCTCGATGTAAATCTCGGGTCTCTATCCGACACAATACTTAAAGGTATCCCATGCAACTTCACAATCTCCTTAATATAATCTCAACTAACTTCTGCATTGGATGATTAATCTTCATTGGCAAGAAATGAGCCAATTAAGTTAATCTATCCACAATCATCCAAATCGAATCATTTCCCTTAGTAGTTCTCGGCATCCCCGACACAAAGTCCATGGAAATACTATCCCATTTCCATTCTGGGATATTCAAGAGTTGCATCATGCCTAAAGGCTTCTGATGCCCAATCTTTAACTTCTGGCACGTCAAACACGCACAAACAAATTCTGCAATATCCTTCTTCATACCTGGCCACCAAAACAGCTTTTCAAATCCTGGTACATCTTCGTAGCATCAGGATGAATACTCAATCTACTTCAATGTCCTTCCTCAAGAATGCTCTTCTTAATATCTGGAACATCTGGGACACACACCCTATCTCTGAGCATCATCACACCATTCTCACCAATCCGGAATTCACCTCCGTTACCTTGGTTGATCAATGTCAACTGGTCAACCAACTTCAAGTTAGATTGTTGTCCCACTCCAATCTCTTCCAGAATACCACTAGTCAACTTCAACATGCCCAACCTCACACTGTCAGGAGTCTCTTCACATACCAAACTCAAATCTCGAAATTGCTCAAGTAACTCCAACTCTTTCACCATAAGCATCGACCTATGCAATGACTTCCTACTCAAGGCATCAGCCACTACATTTTCTTTACCAGGATGGTAATTCAAATCAAAGTCATAATCCTTCAACAATTCTAACCAGCTTCTCTGCCTCATATTCAACTCCTTCTGATCAAATAAGTACTTCAAACTCTTATGATCGTTGAACACTTCAAGTTTAGAGCCAAGCAGGTAATGTCTCCAAATTTTCAACACAAACACCACAACTGCCAACTCTAAGTCATGGGTAGGGTAATTCACTTCATGAACTCTCTACTGTCTGGAAGCATAAGCAACAACTTGACCATTCTGCATCAACACTCCTCCAAGACCCATCTTCGACGCATCATAGTACACTACAAAAGATTCATTCGGATAAGGCAAAATCAACACTGGAGCGGTCGTCAACCTCTTCTTTAATTCCACAAAACTCTCTTCACAAGCTACATCCCACACAAAAGCTTTACCCTTTCGAGTCAGTTGAGTCAAAGGTAATTCCAACTTAGAAAAGCCTTTAATAAACTTACCATAATAACCCGCCAATCCCAGAAAACTTCGTATCTCAGTAGTAGACTTCAGAGTCTACCACTGTAACACAGCATCAATCTTAGAAGGATCTACAGCAATCCCACCACTTGAAATCACGTGGCCCAGAAAATTCACTTCCTTCAACCAAAACTCACACTTCGACAGTTTTGCATACAACTTCTTCTCCTTCGATACTTGCAACACAGTTCTCAAATGCTCAGCATGCGCTTCTTTAGATTTAGAGTATATCAGAATATCATCTATGAAAACCACAACAAACTGATCCAAATACTCATGAAAAATCTGATTCATATACTCCATGAACACACCAGGTGCGTTGGACACTCCAAACGGCATCACAGTGTATTCATAGTGACTATACCTCATCCTAAAAGTTGTCTTCGAGATGTCATCAGGCTTAACAGGAATCTGATGGTAACTAGACCTCAAATCAATCTTGCTAAACACACAGGCGCCTACTAACCGATCCATCAAATCGTCGATTCTCCGAAGTGGATATTTATTCTTGATAGTCACTTTATTCAACTGCCGATAATCAACACACAACCTCATACTTCTGTCCTTCATCTTTACTAACAGCACAGGAGCACCCCATGGAGAAACGCTCGGTCGAACAAACCTCTTCTTGAGCAATTATTCCAGTTGTTTCTTCAATTCACTTAACTTAGAAGCGGACATCCGGTAAGGAGCCATTGACACTGGACTCGTACCTGGTATCAAGTCCACTGCAAACTCTACTTCACGTACTGGAGGCAAGTCACTTATGTCGCCTGGAAACACATCTGGAAATTCATAGACAACGGATAATTTGACACTCGCAGCTTCACGATCAACCTGCCACGATGCAAACATTGCAAACACCAAGGCTTCATCTTCCAGAAACTCGTCTACTTGCTTAGCAGACAGGAACATCAACTCCCCACCATCACCAAACTCAGGAAACTCTATGATCTTGTTATAACAATTGATATGAACATGGTTGAACTCCAACCAGTTCATTCCAAGGATTACATCGATTTGGTGCAAGGGTAAACACACCAAATCCATCACAAAACTCCTCCCAAAAATCATCAAAGGACATCTCAAACACACAAAGGTAGTAGTAACAGAACCATTATCTGGAGTTTCTATCACCATATTACCTTTCATATCAGACAATTTCAAACCCAATCTATTAGCACATTCAAGCGAGATAAACGAATAAGTAGCACCAGTATCAATGATAGCGACTATCTCAACATTATCAATAAAACAAGTATCTCGAATCAGGTTGTCCTTCTCTGGAACTTCTGCACCACTCAAAGCAAACACTCTGCCATTGGGCTGAGGACCAGTAGCAGTCTTCTTCGATTTTTGACACTAGGTACTGATGTGACCCTTCCCACCATAATTGAAATAGGTTGGACCATCATCCTTGCAATCAGTAGCTCTATGCCCCTTCTTGCCACATCTGTAACATCTCAACACATTATTGGTGCAAACATCGGCAAGGTGGCCTTGCTCGCCACACCTGTAACACTTCCCAGAAGCGGGAGCTACTCCCCCACTTGTCTTCTTCCCATCTGAAGCCTTCTGCTTTCTTTTGTCAACTAAAGTCGTATAAGGCTTCCATCTATATTTCCCCTTCTCTTTCTTCTCATTCAGCAACTTGTAGTTAGCAGATCGAGCTCTGTTATCCTCATCGTAGATCCTACTCTTATCCAACAGCTCAGCATACCTGCGAATCTGTTGGTACCCAATACCCTGCTTGATTTCTGGCCTCAACCCATTCTCGCACTTGAGGCAGTTGGACACCTCAACATCAGCACAGTTGTAGTGAGGACAGAACTTCACCAGCGCCTCGAACTTTGTAGCATACTCTGCCACAATCATGTTTCCTTGTTTCAGCTCAAGGAATTCCACCTCTCTCTTGCCACGAGCATCCTCTGGAAAATACTTTCCTAGAAATTCCTGCTTGAACACAGCCCAGGTTATCACAGTGCCAACATCTTCCAGTCTCTGACGGGTGTTATCCCACCAATCCTCAGCCTCTTCTGACAGCATATGAGTTCCAAACTAAACTTGTTGCATGTCAGTACACCCCATCACCCGGAAGATCTTCTCGGTCACCTTCAGCCACTTACGTGCACTCTTTGGATCATGAGTTCCCACAAAAGTCGATGGATTGTTCCTCTAGAACTTCCCTAAAGCACAAAACTCATTCGGAACTCCACCATTCTGATTATTCCGAGCCATTGCTTGAGCAAGCGACTCCAACGCATCAGCGATAACACGATCATTTCTTCTAGCCATCCTGCATACCACCAACAGGGTTAGAAGAAACAAAATATCGATAGTGTACACACACTCGTCGACTGATAGGGGACTGACATCATGTAAAACCTGGCCGGACTGACCGACCTGCTCTGATACCACTAATGTAACACCCTTTTTCTACCCAACAAACATCACAAATAAATACGATTATTTTATCAGAGTACAGTCCCAAAATGGCATCACATGTCATCACATAACATCAATTAACCACCTGTCCCGTAACATGGGTTTTACCATTTTGAATTTATTTAAACATCATGCAGCAGAAATCAAGTTTAAAAGAATACTTTTATAATCCAAAACTCCATAAAACAAATCATCATAAAAACATCATGCCAACAAAATAAAAGAACTTAGTCGTTTGACTCAAACGTCCCGACCCGATGTTACTCATGCATGTGGTACCAATTCGTCATAATTGATGGACACTGGGCCATCACCCTCCAAAGATCCCCACCAATAGGATCGATTCTACACAAGAACCGAAGCACGTCACAAAACACTTCAATCCACACAATGGGATTGAAGCCACCAAATGGACCGAAGTCCTAACTATGCCATGAATGCATGATGCAAATCGTCATAATAATCATCATCATAAAATTGTCATAATTGCATCACCATTCATGAATCAAACATCATTATACAACACCAATTCGCACTCGTCACGATTCGCCACTATACCTCACCATTCATCATATTATACTCGTCACATAAAAATTCCCAATTTTTATCCCATTCATCTTCATTACTAGTTTACTAATGTTTTATTACCTCATCATAGCCCTACGTCTCAAAGAAATCGCATCACAAGCAAAATCGGGACAGAATCACAAAAACGGGAAAATCTGCCAATAGCTCTGCCCATACGCGTATGACCATGCCCCATACGCGTATGGCTCAAATCCTCGCCTACTGGCCTGCGTATCATACGCGTGGGGCCACTTGCCCAGGCCTCCCATACACGTAATGAACTCCTTGTTACACGTATCACATGAGAGGTTTTCCTCTCAAAATTCCCCTTCAGATTCCCCTTACGCATAATGGCTAGCCCATGCGCGTAAGGCACCTTTCCCCAGAACCCATATGCGTAACACACCTTCCCATATGCGTATGCTCTTCCTCTTCAGCTTCCCATACGCGTATCACCAACCCATACACGTATTGCCTACATTCTTATACGCGTATACTACGCATACTGGGAGAGGGTCGTGCTGGCCCTGGGGACCGGTGCGTATGCTACGCGTAACACCTTGGGAATGTCCCCTCTTATGCGTAATTCCTCCCCCATTACGCGTATTGCCAGACAACACTCCAAAACTCAGATTTTGCATCTGAATGAAAACCTCCCCATTCCAGCACCTTCGATCCTCCAAAATCAGACTCAAACCAGTTTCGATTCATCACAGATCTACGTTTTTATCCTACTTCATTATTCTCATCAATTTCTTCCTAATTATTAAGTTCTAATTCGCTAATTCCACATTCGGTTTCAGATCTGGTTTTATTCACAGGTTCATCACAACAACAGAATCATTTACACGATTTTCACAGGTTTTACAGCAACACATACCAGATTCATATCAGAAGACCGACCAACACAGATACACGAAAATTCACACAGATTAAGCATACGAAAATTTCCATAAGAACATAAAATGCACAAACTACTCTACCTTAAACCCATATCAAACATATGAACCCGGATTAACCCCCCATACCTCGAATTTTCTAGCAAAGATTCTTTTTTTTTTGGGTTCTACGGTTGATCCTCTTGTTCTATGTGTTCTAGCCTCCTTTCCTCAGCTCTCTCTTCACTTCTTAGGGTTGCACAGAATAACTCTTCTAATTCTCTATTTTCTTTTTGTTAAACCTATCTATTGGGCCTTAATCATGATTTACCCGTATTATCCTCAATTAACCTCCTCAATATTACCATCTTACCCTTAATGGTTCCCTTAATTATTTTAAATAATAATAATAATAATAATAATAATAATCTAATTGTTAAAATTATCTTACTATTATTATTAATAAAATAATCTTTTTTTAATTACTACTTCTAAGACACCTCAACATTCCCTTAACTCAGACTACCCCACAACACCACCCAAAGTCATTAAGCGTCACAATATTCACCAAAACAGCGAATAATCATAATAAATCAATTAAACAAATATTATAATTATTTTGGGGTGTTACATTAGCAACCCACTGTGGGTACTTCGCTACAACCAAGAAACCTGTGTCAAACTATTTTCTAACCTCTTCTTTGATCTTTAGATACATGTCGGGTATGGTTCCTCTCAGTTTTTGCTTCACCTAAGGGCATTCTAGCTTGAGTGGCAACTTGTGCATTACTATGTCGGTGTCTAGTCATGGCATATCTTGGTATGACCAAGAAAACACGTCTATGTACTCTTGGAGTAGTTCGACCAACTTTCTCTTCACATTCTCATTCAAGGAAGCACCGACTTTAACCTCTTTCTTGTCTTCTTCGGTTCCTAAGTTGATTACTTCCACTAATTCCTAGTGAGGCTAGATCACCTTATCTTCTTCCTTCAATAGTCTGGCTAACTCTTCAGGAAGTTCACAATCGTCCTCACCATCTTCCTCCTCTCGGTTAATCGGGAATTTGAAGTCGTAAGGGATTATAGCAATGTTATTTTCAATGGGTTCATTTATTAATCTGCATGAGTATGATTTTTTATTTCAGGAATGATGGAAATGAGAAAAAATGAAAACTAGAAAAAATATTACCATTTTTGAAAACTAGAAAATGAAAGAAAAGGAACTCAATTGAACACAAAATGAATTTTTATTGATGATAAATAAGTCATTAAACAAAGGAGTGTCCTACAAAGTTATCCATTTGCCTCGGGTAGTTCAGTAGAAAAGTCAATGATATAACAAGTTAGTTATCTCTTCATCCACCTCTTCAATCATGGCCACATGACCTTCATAATTGAATCCATCATTGTATAAGGTTTCTTGAATAGTGCGGATCTTCCCCGGACCATTCTTCGGAGCCTCTTCGACCATTGGTTGGTACCCCAGTCTGAAACGAGATCTTTTCTTGAGTAAATTTACCAATTTACTTCAGCCTGCATTATCTCCACCTTCTATTATATCTGCAAACTTCTTCTAGGACGACATGGATGTCTCTGGCTTTTTTATGTCACGCTTTTAGCTAACGACACCAACTTCCAAATCTTGGAAAGTTGTTTCTAGAGTTTCCCTCTCTGCTTCGATATACTTGAATGATGACAGGTGACTAACAAACATGTCTTTTTCACTAGAGATAATTATCAATTTATCACATACTACAAATTTGAGCTTTTGGTGAAAAGTTGAGGTGACAACTCCAATAACATGGATCCAAGGTCACCCCAAAAGACAGCTATAGGAAAGATGTATATCCATCACATGGAAAGTGATTTTAAATGTATGTGGACCAATCACAATCGGTAGATCAACTTCCCTTGAAATTATGGCATATGCAGACAGCAGATGTCTTAACACATGTCAAGACATTGGGCTACATAATCATTTAAACACAGAGGCGCAACAGCAGACTGATACCTTGAATATCAGAACTACCGAATCAAAGATGTCACGACATCTGATTCAACATGTTTATCATGAAACCTAACAGAAAACGTAAATCTGCAGAATGATAAAGAACACAATAATTGTTAACCCAGTTCGGTGCAATTCACCTACACCTGGGGGATACCAATCCAAAAAGAAGAGTTCACTATCTGTATACCTGTTACAAAGCTAAACTCCCCCGTTTACAACTTTATCTTAACATCTAACCAATGAAAATCTTTATCACAGTTAAACTCAACCGTTTACAACTCTGATATGAGATACCCCACTCACTTCCCTTAATCACCAACTGTGATTTCTACATCATCCCTATCAATACAGAAATATGTCAAGCTTTCTTGACAAACAAGCTAACTTGGATTTGTTTAAAAGCTTCATCCAAGAATAATACACAATCCAATACCTCAAGGCTTATGGATCTGTGTGACGCCTATATCTTCCACAATGCATCAACTGATATAAAGGGAGACTTACAACCTAGAGAGCCAATGACTCTCAAAACCCTAAACCCTTGTTTCTTACGCAAGAGAACTAGGTTACAAAAGGTATATCAAAACCTAGGTCTAAGTCTTCTATTTAGAGAGTCTTCTGCTTCCTTGGGCTTTCTATCTTTGGTCTTTGATTCCTTGATCCACATTCTGATTGCTTCCTTGATTGTTGCAACAGATTAAAACATTCTCCAATATCAGATAAAGATGTCGAGACATCTGTTAGGACATTATCTCTGACCATTCTTCTTTCATCAGACTTCTTCATGTTTAAACATATCTTTTGACATTCTGTTTTTCCCAAAAATTTGCTCAAATCAGCAGAGCTTTCAATCTCCCCCTTTTGACAAATTTTTGGTTAAAACTCCTTAGATAGAAAAAGAAAGTCCGACGTTTGGTAGATATGATTGGAACACTTCTAAGACTGCTTCTTACCCTTGAGATTCCTAGTTGTATGTTGGTGTACAAGAGGAAGAGTATACAACTCTCTCCTCTTCAAACCTGTACTTGCTACGAAGGGATAAATCTTCCTTTTGAGGGGCATAAGAGAACCCACAAGAAAGTTCAGTTGTATCATGCGTAACACTGAGTCCATAGACCATGTAACTCAGGTCACAAGACAGAACCTGCTTCCTAACTCAGATCACAAGGCACAAAAGGAAAGATTCTGATATACTGTTAGAACATCCTCTCCAACATCCTTGTAAAACCAGCACCAGAGATGTATGTTGAGAGACCCACTAACACAATCATTCTCCCCCTTTTTAGCCAAAAATTGACAAAAGAAGCCAATGTAGTTCCATATCCATATGTTACTAATCCAAACACGAATGAAAGACATGATGAATCAACCCACAATCTGGAATACCTCAACCAGGTGCACTCTTTAAATACCTAAACATTTTCTCTAGATATCCACGGTCCAAAGCAGTTACCATTGAACAATGCAAAGGAGAAATAAATTTAGATAGGTAAATTCAACATTAATAACTGTGCACCGCCCAACTAGGATAAGACTGTTCAGACTTTTAAGAGTAACCGTCCAAAAAGGAATGCTTGTAATAGAACATACGTTACCCATGCCTTCTCTTAGGAAGCACTCTCCACCATTCAAGATAGCCAGTTAGGACCCACCCTCAGATCTTAAATAAAATCCTAAAATTTTTGTCAGTCTTGTTCAGTCCATCAAGTCACCACCTATTGATGAGTCCCAAGGATAATCTTATTAACCAGAAGAAATAGAACAGGCCAAGATGTTAAGACATCTCTTCAAGCATCTCCCAGTTAGCTCTCAAGATACTTCTGTATTGATCAGTAATTTCGCAGTCTTATAATCACATTCTGCAGAGAAAAATAAATTCCCCCAGACTAAACCAATGATTGTTTAGCATCCATTAAGAACCTTGTAACTTCCACTGCCAAGTCTCCCCTAACTTGCAACAATACAAATGTCAAGCCATCCTTCTCGACATCACATTCTCCCAGGAATAACACATAATCACAGCTTGCTTGACGCACAATACAAACTGGAACGGCAACTGCACCCCCGCAGTAATACATCTTAGATCAAGGAGTAACTCCCCTTATCTAAGATAACCAGTGCTCCTCCATATAACACTAAGATGATGAATGGAAAACATAAGACGCATCTTCATGTCTTCAAGAGCGCACCCTCGGTCCAAACTACCTGCTGAACACAATCATCAACACTCTTATTGCTTCTTCTGACAAGAACCAATAATCACTCACACATGATCACCATCATGCTAACCGTGAGGAAACATAAGGATCACCATCCTAACATAACAAACTCTTGGATTGAGATCAAAGCTCCATTGATCCCTCTCTTTTAGAAACTATCCATACACCACATGAATTCCTTTTGAACTCTCATGTATAGACCTCCTTGTTCCCTGAGACACAACCCAATTAAATCAGAATGCTTCACATTCCTCAAAGAGACGCGCAGGGCCCCTTAGTTTGTTACCACGATGTCAGATATCATATGCATGCTCTAGAACTTCACAGCTGCCAAACTGATCCACTACTAGCATGACTTGTAGCTAGGGGCAATATCCCCTTCACAAGATTTTCCACTAACCTTACCAAGGCCAGCAACTTAGATAGACACCCCATAATCCAAGACAGTCATTCCTTCATCATTCTCCCGTATGATAACCTGAAATACTTCTGATTGTCCTGGTGAATATCCACTTCTGAACGCATCAGAATCCAGACCTTCATGCAATCACCACATGATCCACTCCAGTCTTATCAAAACCCTTACATTAGACTTCCAAGACAGTTCTTCTACTCCATCATTCTCCCATATGACAAGGTAGATACTTCTTAGATACGATGCAGGTAACCAGTTCTTCACAGAACTTGAAATCCTCCTCCAAGGATAACCAACCCAAAAATGTTCTAACATCCGTTAGGACATCCCTTACACATCATAGACACCACACATCATGGTTCTTAATATGCTCCAGCACTGGAGTTACTATCAACATAGTAATCCAAACTGAAGATCTTCACACAACACTGCGCCACCAGCTTGAACAAAAGAACATCAGAAACCCAGAGAGAAATAAACTCTCATCCACCAAAAGAAGGCAATCTCCCATCCTCAACCTACCAAAAGCTCCAAGAGAATCACAACCTCCTTACGATTTCAACTAACTAATCTTATGCACAAGAGCAATTAGTTTCAAGCATCCTGCTTGAATGCACACTATGAAACCAACCAAATGCCACCTTTTGATTGATCTCACTCTTCTTCAGAACTCCCACAAGATACACTGATCCACCAATGAAATCAGATCTTCAAGTCACATGAACTACTTGCACCATAACATGACATCTTGGATCTACCAAGCCTCTAGACATGTAACATCTTCCCATCCACAGCTCCTGCAAACTGTATGAGATAGACCTTTTTGAAGCATCCATAACTTCCATTCTCCTGTAGATCACCTTATCTTAAGCTGATGTGCCACATCACCAGCTGAGACTCTTATGTTAAGCTAGATGTCAGAACATTCTGATACGACATCCAGCTGTTGAATTTAGCTCCTCCTTCTGCCACTTAGAAGAACCTCCTCCCTTTACAGAACAAGAGTTCCATGCTCTCGTAGACTTGATTCAACAACCATGTTTGAGTAGACAACCTCCATCTTGCTTTGAAACTCCAAAGACTTCACACCTGCCACGTCTGAATCTTCAGAAGAAAAGTAGTCCTAGACTACATCATATCCATACCAAAGAATGCCACTTTCCTTAGTAGAGCAGACTATAGAAAGCCAGAGATAACTGCCACTTAACCTTGAACTTCACAATGAGCAAGATCCCATGCTCCAGGGTACCTAGATCAGAAATAAACTGATCCAAGTTCTGCCATTACCAGCACTCCAACCCTCCTAGATCAGAAATAAACTGATCCAAGAAGTAACCATCAAGATTATGATGTCTTCAACTTCATCTTCAACTGCAGCAAACTCCAGACCAGCTTCTTTCCAGGAAACTCTCCAGAGAACATATACTTCTGTCATACCCGACTGAAGCAACTTCTTAGGTCACCACCTAAGATCAAAACAGATGCTAAAGCGTATGCAGTACCCCTCCCATGATTCTGCACAAACTCTGATGATGAGATATTCCAACATATTGTTGAACATCGACAATCTTTACTTTCAAGGATAATCAATTAAATACTTGTGAATTCCACAAATAGCAATTGATCTTAAATCCCTGTCCAACAACCCTTCTTCACTGTTGTAGCTAAGCTTCACCATATCACTTCATGAACACTTATCAAGTATTCAATCTTTTGCAAGTATCTTTTTTTGACAAACAGTGTTGAGATACCAAGGCTGCCACCCTTGACTCAAGTAACTAAGATTCTCTCTGAACGAACCTTATTTACCTCAACAATTCTGAAAGCTCCAATTAGATTAGATTCACCCTTAGGGTTAAGAGAGATGAATCCTTCCTTGCTGTTTTGGATGGTGAAAATAAATCACCTCCACTTTCTTCAGATTATGTTTCAAAGAAACACTTTCTAGTCAGAAGAATAACTAGAAGACTCCAGATGCACGACTGAGACGTCTTTATGAGTGGACTTCAGATAATTCTCAAGTATCTTTGACAACCTAGCCGACCAATAATTTACCAATCTCCCAGAGCAAGAACTTGATAAAATTAAACTCAACTCCTCTCCTCTTCAACTGACTTCAAACTGTACCATGGAACCAAGCTTCCAAGTACCAAGTCATCATACTAGATATCTTCTAATAATTCCCTTCATTCCATCGCTCCCGACTTTGGAATAGAAGAATGCAGATATCTTCACATATAGAGGCCGACGATTGAGATCTTCCACCAACTGTCTTCAGTAACAACTCCAGAATTCCATAATTCTAGAGCTCTTCGATCAGAAAAACATGCAGTGGAACCACCAAGGAACATATCCTGCTTGCCCTAATAAGATGTCAGAACATCTTACAAGACACCCCAACAAGAGAACTAGCCACTTATCCTACAGTTGTTGTAGAATCTCCTCAGCAACATGAACAACCAATGGGTTGTTACCCTCGATCCAGAACATCCATCTCATCCATTAATACCCTTGAGTATGTCTGAGTAGATTGATCTGATCTTCAATGCTCCTCCTTGTTTAAATGCCAAAAAGTATCTCCCATAGATCTCATCCAGAACCAGACAGGATGCTTGCTCTGATACCAATTGAAATTCTGGCATATGCAGACAGCATATGTCCTAACACATGTCAATACATTGTGCTACATAATCATTTAAACACAGAGGCACAACAGCAGACTAATACCTTCAATATCAGAACTGTAGAATCACAGATGTCACGACATCTGATCTAACATGTTTATCATGAACCCTAACAGAAAACGTAAATCTGCAGATTGATAAAGAACACAGTAATTGTTAACCCAGTTCGGTGTAATTCACCTACATCTGGGGGATACCAATCCAGGAAGAAGACTTCACGATCTGAAGACCTGTAACAAAGCTAAACTTCCCCATTTACAACTTTAACCTAACATCTACCCAATGAAGATCTTTATCACAGTTAAACTCAATCGTATACAACTCTGATACGAGATACCCCACTCACTTCCCTTAATCACCAACTGTGATTTCTACATCATCCCTGTCAATACAGAAATCTGTCAAGCTTTCTTGACAAACAAGCTAACTTGGATTTGCTTAAAAGCTTCATCCAAGAACAATACACAATCCAATACCTCAAGGCTTATGGATCTGTGTGACGCCTATATCTGCCCTAATGCGTCAACTAATACAAAGGGAGACTTACAACCTAGAGAGCCAATGACTCTCAAAACTCTAAACCCTTGTATCTTACGCAAGAGAACTAGGTTACAAAAGGCATATCAAAACCTAGGTCTAAGTTTTCTATTTAGAGAGTCTTCTGCTTCCTTGGGCTTTCTATCTTTGGTCTTTGATTCCTTGATCCATGTTTTGATTGCTTCCTTGATTGTTGCAACAGATTACTGTGTTCTTTATCAATCTGCAGATTTACGTTTTCTGTTAGGGTTCATGATAAACATGTTAGATCAGATGTCGTGACATCTGTGATTCTACAGTTCTGATATTGAACATCATCTCTGACCAGTCTTCTTTCATCAAACTTCTTCATGTTTAAACATATCTTATGACATTCTGTTTTTCCCAAAAAATTTCTCAAATCAGCAGAGCTTTCATCCCTAATTATTGTTCTCCTCGACCCATCGAAAGCCTTGACCACTAATGCACTAGGCCTCATCAATGCTTTCTCAGTAGTCAGCTTCATAAGAGTAGCCTTAGACATGACATTCAAGGATGAACCTGTATCGACCAACACTATTGGGAGGATATTGTCAAGACATTTCACTGATATGTGAAGATCCCTATTATGGGCCTTCCTCTCTGGATGTAGCTCTTCATTGTTAAAACCAAGAAGCTACTAGCGGTGAGGTTGGCTACCATCCCATCAAACTGGTCAATGGTTATATTATTCGTGACGTGAGCTTCGTTTAGTACTTTTAGTAAATACTCTATATGTTCCTCGGAGCTCAACAATAAGGATAACATTGATATCTTAGAAGGGTCTAATTTAGCTTATCTACCACCTTGTAATCACTCTTCTTAATGATCCTTAGAAATTCGTATGCTTCCTACTGGGATACTGCATTTTGGAAGGTTCTATTTCTGTGCATGAATCTAGGACACATTTTCCTTTAGATGGCTCATCAAGACTCTTCTTCTGTGGTTATTCAGGAGTGAACACTCTTCCACTACGAGTCATACCTTTGATGCCAGCTATGTTTGTAACATTAGGCTCCAACACTAGTGGCTTGTCACCTACATATGTTATGACATTGTAGTTCCAAGGCATCGCTTTAGTGCTTTGAAAAGGAAATGGTGCTGGAACATAGATGACTAAGGGAGACACTTGAGCCTCTTGTATTATATATGGAATCTCAAGAAGTTCAAGTGTGGCAATGCTCTCATCATCTTTGACATGGCTTATCTATACCAACCCTTGATTCATCCACTTTTGAATACATCTTTTTAGTTTTTCGCATTCATCTAGCATAGACACGAAAACTTCATAAATACCATGAACATCTTAAATCAACCTAACTTTCATCAACTGTTCAAAGATTAGCAGCATAGGAGTCCTCACACTCCCTACTTCCTTGATTAATCCAAGTTCTAGGAATTCTTCAATGACATTGACAGAAGGGCCGGTATGACCAGACAATGAATTTTTATTAACATTTGGACCTCCCCTTTGAAGGTCAGTAATTTGATGTCGATCAACTCTTGAACCTTATATTTAAGGGCCTTATAGTTTTCAGTTGTATGCCCGGGTGATCCAGCATGATACTCACGTCTAGCGTTCACATCGAACATAGACGGGTATGACACTATCATAGGCTTGAAACCCTTGGCCTCAACCATCCCTCTCTGAATCAAGTAAGGCAAGATTTGACTGTATGTCATATGTACATGATCAAAGCGAACATCCATCCTTTCATAGTTGTTTCTGAGTCTGGATCGATTCCTCTGTGGATACCCATGTTGTTGCTAATTTTTTCAGGCCATTACTAACAGTTGCTGGAGTGAAGGTACATGATATGCATACTGCAGATATTGTCCTGGGGCTAATGCTGCCACATATGGATATTGGTAATAAGTTACCTAAGTTGAGGGCACCTGGTGAGATCTTCTAGACATGACAACATTAGTCTCATCCTCCTTTTTCTTTTGGTTATTGTTGAAGAACTTCTTTGTACCGACTTGGCCATTGGAGACACCTTATATTTTGTCGCTTTTCAAACCATCTTTAATTCGTTCTCCAATTATCACCAGATCGGAAAACCCTATAGAAATGTTTCCTATCATCTTTTCATTGTAGTGGCTCTGTAGAGTGCCCATGAACATGTCAACCAGACCCCTCTCTAGGAGTGGTGGTTACACATGAGCGACCAATTCTCTCCACCTCTGAGCATATTCTTTGAAAGATTCATTATTCCTCTTAGTAAGATTTTGTAATTGAATGCAGTTAGGAGTCATATCCAGATTATACATGTATTGCTTTAGGAATGCATCAGCAAGCTCCTTCCACGTTCGGAGGTGGGTTCGTTCCAGTTGCACATACCAACCCATGGATTCCCCACTCAAGTTATCCTGGAAGCAATGGATCGGCAATTTCTCATTGTAGGCATAAACAACCATCTTCTTGTCTAACATTTGAAAGTTGTTTCTAGGGTAGTTGAGACCCTTATATTTCTTGAGTCAGGTACCTTGAACTTCGAAGGAATAACCACATATGGGACCAGACATATGTTAAGAAAATCAAGATCATATGCGTTAAAACCTTCCACCATTTTTAGTCGTTTTTCTAGAATATGGTATTTCTCAACATACTCAACATTTTTCACCGGGTGTGCATCTCGAGGATTTGGCTTGTAGTATGCAAATTGAGTATCCTTAAGAGTGTCTTGAGGTGAGGTATACCTAACCTGGCCAGTGGGATTTTCTTTCATAATGGGGCCTTCATTCGCCTTAGAAACTACAAGTGGTACCTGATGAGGTGGAATAAGACCTTCAGCCAATGGTGGAGTATACCTAAGAGGAAGACCATATTTTGGAAACTGAATGGTCATCCCATTGTGCGAGTTTGAAGAGGTCTGAAGATTCCTCGAGACTTGTTGAACCCAAAAAAGTTAGTTGTGAACAAAGGACTGTTAGACATGTGACTTCTCGTACAATATGGGGTGAATTATATGATCCTGAAAAACATGGTTTTGAAAAACTTTGCAGTTTAAAAACAGTGTTGAAAGACATTTTTAAAATGTTTGAGTATTAAGTAATGCGGAAAATAAAGAGTTAAGGAAAAGAGATGAACACCAAGAGTTATATAGGTTAAGTTAAATAAGAAAACAATAAACTCATCTCCCTAAGAACTGATATTTCAGTATCTGTCATACCCTAAATTTTTCCCACTGAGATTTCCCATCATTGTGCAAATCATTACCACAATATGGATAAACTGTTATGCCTCATCAGTCTCCCCAAAGATGGGTTAGCAGTCACTACAAACAAGGATTAGGGTTTCAGGCCCTCTCAGAGCTCTTAGACAAAGGATCAATCAAGGAATGACATGATCTTCAACTTGTCTAACCTCTCAAACATTCACAAAGGATCAAGATGACTCCCACTTCAAGGATTAAGCATAAGGCTATTCCTTTCTAGGTGGATCAAGCCTCAAGATCGCCAGTGTCACCAAATTAGGGTTTTGGTCGACCAGGGGCTCCAGATGGAAATTTTCCTATGGGCATGAGCCAATGCTTCAAAGGATAACCTAATATGCTCCAAGGGACATCACAAACCCAATCATCAAGTCAATTTAGCCTCAGGGGATGCATTCACTAAAAATCAGGAATTAGGGTTTCTTGACCTAATTCACCCCTAAGTTGACTTTTGGGACAAAACATGAGCCAAGACCTCAAGAGATGATTTGAGGGTCCCTAACACACCACATTGATCCATTTGCAATAATGGATTGATCCAAGAACCTTGAGCAACAAGTCTCAATTTCATCAGAACCACAATTAGGGTTTCACGGGAAAAGTCAACTGTGCCTTTGAATTTTGACCAAGACATGCTCCCAAACCCTAGGACATGATTCAATACACACTATAACACCTATGAAATCAATCCATCAATTTTGATTTAGGTCAAGGACTTGATTTCATAGAGGATTGCACAGTTTGGAGTTCATCTGACAAAAAGTCACCTGTGCACAAAAGTCAACTTTGACTTTTTGAGATTTTTCACAATTTTGGTTCCTTAACCCTAAAATAATGTTAATGTGTGATTGGAATCATCATTCATCAAGAAAAATCAAGACAAGTGGGATAACTTGTAAAAGGGGTAACCATAAAAACTTAGAAATTTTTCTAAATTATGGAACAAAGTGGCAAGGGTACCAACTTTGGGGGATCATAATTCCTAAACCACAAGGCCATTTTTCCCCATTCAAAGCTGCATTTTTAGCCCTCATGGCCCTCTACAAAAGCTTCAACTACACCTCATTCCAATTCATCATGGATATTGAGTTATGGAATGATCAAAATGGCTGAAAACACGAAATGCCACTTTTTCCAACACTTAGTGAAATTTTCACTAAGTCAGAATCTGCCTTCATTTTTCACTTGGATCCAAAAAGTATCAAAATCCAATTATGATCAAACAGTTGTTGTATCATATGAGGGCTTTCCAAAATGGCCAAGAACTTCATCAAATTCCACTTGAGCCATGAGATATGACAATGCCAATACGCCTTGCTGCAAACTGTCATGGCAAGGCAGATTTGGGAGTTTTGCTCGATTTGCTCAAATTTTGCAAAGGGCAAGCAACTCTATCCATCTGAACACCTCAAGGGAGGACCAAGGAGGAACCAACTCTGATCCCAAGCCTCCCAAGTCTTTGGAACCAAAAATAGCATGCCAAACCTAGAAATGCCTAAAAGAGGGACGCCCATAGTGGAGAAGTCTGATCCTAGGTACAAAATGCCGAAAGATCGTCCCTGGGGCATGCCTATTAATTATATCCTGGAAGGATATGTTCCGCCGATCGCTGAGGATCAGGGAACTGCAGCAGGAACCGTTGGGCCTGAAGGTTACAAACTTTGGGAAAGCGAAGATGCCAGGGGCATGACAGCAACTCCTGAAGGTTACAAACTTCGGGAGACAACGAGGGTTTCGGCCATAATGACTATACCACCACCCGTGGTACACACTGTCCCGGAAGGGCAGATTTCACAGATACCTTCGGGTGGAAATGACAACATGTTCGATAGAATGAATGAATTCCAGGAATAGTTCTTAGAAATGCAGAAAGAATTGCAGGCCCTTCGCGGTCAGGATCTATTTGAAAAGGATGCCACAGACCTCTACTTAGTCCCCAATGTGAAAGTCCCGCACAAGTTCCAGGTGCCCGACTTTGAAAAGTACAAGGGTAACTCTTGCCTTCAAAGCCATCTGGTGATGTACGCTCGGTGAATGTCAGCTCAGACAAAGAACCAGGAGCTACTGATTCACTACTTTCAGGATAGTTTAACCGGTGATGCATTAAAATGGTACATGGGTTTAAACCGCGCTATGATCGGCACGTTCAGAGATCTTGGCGCTGCTTTCGTTCAACAATATAAATACAATTTGGACATGGCACCAGACAAAGATCAACTCAGATCGATGTCACAAAAGGACAAGGAAACCTTTAAAGAATACGCTCAGAGATGGCTTGAAATTGCCGCTCAGATTTCTCCACCTTTGGAGGAAAAGGAGATGACAAAGATCTTCTTAAAGACCTTGAGCTCATTTTACTATGACAGAATGGTCGCCAGTGCGCCCAGTGACTTCACCGAGATGGTGGGCATTGGGGTTCTCCTTGAGGAAGCCGTCCGAGAAGGACGTTTAGTAAAAGACATTGGATCATCAAGTAGTACAAAACGATACGGTAGTGCTCTCCCTAAGAAAAAAGAGCAGGATATTGGGAATATCTCTCGGAAAGCAAAGGCGACGTTACCAACCAGTAGCAGATGTAACTCCTGCTATTAACCCTGCACCTATTCCTACGTATCAACCTCAGGTTGCGCAAAGCCAACCAAATCAACAGCAATATCAGCAAAGGACACAACATCCTCTTCAGTAGGCTCGTCCGACGTACAACAACAGTCGTACAACGCGACCAACGGGGTTCAACCCTATACCCATGTTGTATGCAGAATTATTTCTGTTACTATTGGTCAAGGGGCACGTCCAAACTAAGTCTCCTCTTACAGTACCGGAAAATCTGCCTTTTTGGTTCGAAACGGATCAGACTTGTCCTTACCATCAAGGAGGACCAGGGCATAACATAGAAAACTGTCTCAGTTTTAAATCCGACGTACAAAAGCTTGTTAGGAGTGGGGTTTTATCTTTCTAAGATACGAATCCGAATGTTATCACGAACCCGTTGCCTCAACACGAGAAAGTTGCAGTCAATTTGATAGAGGGAGAGTCTAATGACAGCTATCAAATTCATGATGTACTCTTATTAAGGACCAACTTGGTCAAGATGCATTGTAGACAGAGCAGGTATGCCCATGTTCCACCTCATAATTATCACCAGTGTGATATCTGCTCTAAGAACAATCAAGGATGTTCTGTGGTGCAATCAGCTCTACAGGAACAATTGGATCTTGGACGGATCCAAGAGCATCGAGTTCGTGGAGTCAACATGACCTATACGAATTCCAACATCATTCAGAACCACGACATACGTGCAATGAATGTCAACTTGGTGGCAATGCACTCAAGGCAAAGCCAGTACCATAATCTGCCGCGGCACGATTATAATTCCTGTCTGACTTGCTCGGTAAACAAACAGGGATGCTCTTTTGTACAAGAGGCCCTCCAGCGTCAAATGGATCTTGGATGGATCCAGGACTACTGTGATAGGAATCCTTATCAGATCAACAGGATTGAAATCTTTGATATTCGTTTGATGAATACCAGCTTGGTGGAGTTACATGCCAGGCAGGTCCAACTTGGTTTTCTCACTTCGCATAATTATCAGAATTGTAAAGGATGTTGTGAGAGTAACCAAGGGTGCACTCTCGTTCAGGGAACTTTACAACACTTGTTAAACCACTGGTGGCTTCCAATCTATCTGGATGAAGGCATGTAACAAATCAGTGTGCATAATGGAAACCCTACTCGGCGTCAAAGTCAGGATGTCCGATCTATGGAAACAAACCTGGTAAGGTTGCACTGCATTCAAAGCGAGCGTGGACATGTGCCACCACACAACTATGAACGTTGTAGAGTCTGTTTGGAAAATAACCAAGGATGCTACCTCGTGCGAGCAGCTCTCCAGGGTCAGTTGGATCACAAAGAGATTCACCCAAACCTAGCTTCGGGGGCCGTTGACTGGACGCCGGACTACTTCGCTGATCAGATCAGAGACGTGGTTTTAATCTCTGACCCTGAGAGGAACAAGGATGTTTGTACCATCATCCCTCTACTGGACGAATCTAAGGTTCTTAGCCAGGAACTGATTGAAGTTACTTACGACAGTCAGAAAAATCAGAAGGCTCCTGTAGTTATCTATTTGTCGGGACCAAGACCGTATGAATCAGCTAAGGCAATCCCTTACAAATACGGTGCAACTATAATTGAGAATGGAAAGGAAATTCCATTACCCTCCGTCGTGAATATTGCAGACATCAGTCGAGTAACACGGAGCGGTCGAATCTTCAACTGAGGAGTTGGAGAACCTAACAAAGAAAAGGAACTTCCGACAGAAGCTCCTGATCCACCAGTCGGTCAATCCAGTAATCCCAACCTTTCAAAGAACGATGATGAGATGTTGAAGCTCATCCAAAGGAGTGAATACAACATTGTTGATCAACTGTTACAAACTCCTTCAAAGATCTCTATGCTATCACTTTTACTGAGTTCTGAAGCCCACAGGGAGGCTCTACAGAAAGTCTTAGAGCAGGCCTTTGTGGAACAGGATGTGTCAATACGACAGTTCGACAGTATCATCTTTAACATCACTTCCTGCAACAACTTAGGTTTCAGTGATGAGGATTTGCCAGAGGGGGGCAAAAGTCACAACATGGCACTCAATATCACAGTTAACTGCCAAGATGATGCTTTAGCCAGCGTACTGGTAAACACAGGATCGACCATCAACGTTATGCCAAAGTCCACTCTAATGCGACTGTCATTCAAAGGATCCCCGATGAGGGGCAGTGAGGTCATCGTCAAATTCTTTGACGGATCTCGGAAAACAGTTATCGGCGAAGTCGACCTTCCCATAACGATCAGTCCTCACACTTTCCTAATCACTTTCTAGGTCATGGAAGTCCGGGTAGCATACAGCTGTTTATTAGGAAGACCTTGGATACATCAGGTTAGGGCAGTCACTTCGACGCTGCACTAGAAATTAAAGTTCGTCAAGAACGATCAACTCATCACAGTCTGCGGAGAACATGCCTTGCTCGTGAGTAACTTATCATCGTCTACTTATGTAGAACCCGAGGAGGTTGTTGGAACCTAGTTCCAAGCACTGTCGATGAGCAATGAGAATCAATCAGGAAGAGGAACGTCGATTTCCTCGTACAAAGATGCTCTCGAAGTGATCGAGAATAACAATGCAAAAGGATGGGGACAACTTGTCATTCCTACCGATAACAAAACAAAGAAGCGTCTTGGTTTTTCTTCAACCTGCACCCAGACTGCTGCTAGCAATGAAAGTCTTCATCCCATTCAGGACTTCTTCCACAGTGGAGGTTTCCTTCACCCAGTGCCTCAAACAATCCATACTCTCAACGAGGAGGATCCCTCCGATACGGATGAGGAATGGAAGTCCTATCTTAACGAGGACGGTTATATGTCTTAGGAAGAGTTGCCTACGCCATTTTGCTATCCTGCACAGAGTCTGAGATTTATACCCAGGTCAAGCGTCGAAATGATATATGGAGATTGTGATCCGGAAGGATGTCGTGCTCCACCAAACTCATTAGAGGAAGACACTCTGATGAAGGACAACTTTGACCATGACTATTATGGCCCAATGGATGGCATCCCTATCTGGCAGCCGTACCTAGGAGACTTGGGGCAAGAAAATCAGCCGAACAATGAAAATCAGCTGAGCATCATTGAACAGAATACTTGCATCCCCACCATGTCACGGGATCAATACTCAGGTCATTCCGAAAATATCTCGTACGACAATGAATCTGCAAAGATTACAGGACAAAATTTCATTAACTACGCTTTTCCTGAGGTCAACGTCATCAAGAGAGATGACTCCTCCAGTTCCAAAGAAGTGTGGGACACCTTAGGACAACCAAGTGGAAAATTTGACTTCATGGTCAAATACACCGCTCCCAAAAGCTCTCGTATCATGCTCGAAGACATCCAGCCTACTGGATGGGGAGATCTGCCTAACAACACAAATATTATGCAAAATACAACATGGGAATCCTCCTACGACAACTCTGCCTGGGAGACAGATTCCAATTATCCTGCTCCGCCAGAAGTCAGCGTTATTTCTGAAGACAAATCAAGGAAGGTACCAGACTTTGTGATTCACCGAGGAGTTCGCCGCCAATGGGTTGCTGTCGATGTTCCGAAGATTGTTCATAAGTCAAAGTAATTGCCGTCTTTAACCTTTCACCCTGCCCAGGTGAAACAGATGTTTTGATATGGCTCGCTTTCTGTAAATTTCCCTCTTAGCTTTGCCCAAAGCGAAAGAGTTTTGTTTTATAGGGTTTTAGTTTCAAGAATCGACTTGTTCATTAATAAAATAACGTCGTTCTGTAATTTCTGCATTTATTGCTGTATTCTCTTTTCGCTTTTTCAGAAAATGGTAATCCTAAAAAATAACTCAATAATAAAAACAAGCAGTTTTCAAAAAAAACACTGCACACACTCTTGCATTCTCGCTATCTCTTCTAAAACACGAATCATACCATCATGCAGATTGCTTGTTTTAAACCCCGTTGAAACATACGATCTGATGCCTTCTCCCAACTTTGAATTCCCGGTATTTAGGGTTGAAGAAGAAGTTGACAACGAAATTCTAGAAGAGATCTCCCGACTACTCAGACAAGAGGAAAGGTCCATTGAACCTTACAAAGAGCCGTTGGAAACGATCAACATGGGTTCAGAAAAGGAGAGAAAAGAAATCAGGATTGGGGCACTGCTCAGTCCAATTGCCAAAAAGAGTTTGACAAAGCTTCTCAGAAAATTTCCCGATGTGTTTGCTTGGTCCTATCAGGACATTCCAGGGTTAGATACCAGCATCGTGGAACATCACTTACCATTGAAATCGGAATGTCTGCCAGTAAAATAGAGGTTGAGACGGACTCACCCGGACATGGCCATCAAAATCAAAGAGGAGGTACAAAAACAGATTGATGCGGGTTTCCTCGCCACGTCTGAATATCCTCAATGGTTAGCCAACATCGTACCCATTCCAAAAAAGGATGCAAAAGTCAGAATGTGTGTCGATTACAGAGATCTGAACAAGGCTAGTCCAAAGGACGACTTTCCTTTACCACACATCGACATGCTGGTAGACAGTACAGCAAAGTTCAAAGTTTTCTCCTTCATGGATGGATTCTCGGGCTATAATCAGATAAAAATGGCGCCGAAAGACATGGAGAAAACTTCGTTCATCACCCCATGGGGTAACTTTTGTTACAAGGTAATGCCGTTCGGTTTGAAGAACGTCGGGGCAACCTATCAAAGGGCCATGACTACTCTGTTTCATGACATGATACACAAGGAAAACGAGGTATATGTCGATGATATGATTGCCAAATCTAAGACAGAAGAGGAGCACGTGACCCACCTGTCAAAATAATTCGAGCGGTTGAGAAAGTACAAACTCCGCTTGAATCCCAATAAATGCACTTTTGGTGTCCGTTCAGGGAAACTCTTAGGGTTCATCGTCAGCCAGAAAGGAATTGAGGTTGATCCTGACAAGGTCAAGGCCATTCAAGAAATGCCTTCTCCGAAAACTGAAAAACAAGTCAAAGGATTCCTGGGACATTTAAACTACATCTCCAGATTCATATTCCTCATGACAGCCACGTGTACGCCGATCTTCAAATTACTCAAAAAGAACCAGGACTGCATTTGGACAGAAGACTATCAAACCGCCTTCAACAGTATTAAGCTATACCAGTTGAACCCGCCGATTCTATCACCACCAGTGGAGGGAACACCACTTATTATCTACTTAACAGTCTTGGAAGACTCTATGGGCTGTGTGCTTGGCCAACAAGATGAAACTAAGCTTAAGGAGTCTGCCATCTACTATTTGAGCAAGAAATTCACCGACTGCAAGACTCGGTACACGATGCTTGAGAAAACTTGCTGCGCTTTGGCTTGGGCAGCAAAACATCTTCCCCAGTATATGATTCATCACACTACTTGGTTGGTCTCCGAAATGGATTCAATTAAGTGCGTCTTTGAAACACCTGCTCTCACGGGAAGGATTTCCCGTTGGCAAATGTTGTTATCAGAATATGACATAGAATACCATGCTCAGAAAGCTGTTAAGGGGAGTATTTTAGCCGATCATTTGGCTCATCAACCGATTGACAATCAAGAATCAATCGGGTTTAACTTCCCAGACGAAGATGTCATGTATCTAAAAATGAAGGACTGCGATGAACCGCTACCCAGTGAAGGGCCAGAACCAGGTTCCCAATGGGGACTTATCTTTGACGGAGCTATCAATCATTATGGAAACAGAATTGGGGCAATCATCATAACACCTCAGGGTACCCACATTCCTTTCACAGCCAGACTTACATTCAAGTGTACAAACAATAAGGCCGAATACGAAGCTTGTATTATGGGTCTCGAGGAAGCAATTGATTTGAGGATCAAAAACTTGGATGTATATGGTGACTCAGCCCTGGTTATCAATCAAATCAAAGGAGATTGGAACACATACCAATCAGGACTGATTCCTTACAAAGATTATGCAAGAAGGTTGCTACCCTTCTTCAACAGAATCGAGTTTCATCACATCCCTCGTGATGAGAATCACATGGTTGATGCATTAGCCACTCTCTCTTCCATGATTAGTGTAGGTCAATGGAACGACCTACATAAGATCGACATAATGCGCCTTGAACGGACCGCTTACATCTTCACGATTGAAGCAGTCATAGACGACAAACCTTGGTATCACGATATCAAATGCTTTCTTCAGAAACAAGAGTACCCACCTGGGACACTAAGGAAGGACAGAAAAACCCTCAGAAGGCTGGCTGGCAGCTTCTTCTTGAGCGATGATACACTTTATAAGAGAAATTTTGACATGGTCTTGCTCCGATGCGTATACAGACCAGAAGCAAACATGCTGATAAAAGAAGTTCATGAAGGATCCTTTGGCACACATGCCAACAGACACACAATGGTGAGAACAATTCTGAGAGCAGGGTACTATTGGTTGACCATGGAATCTGACTGCTACAAGTACATGAGGAAGTGTCACAAGTGTCAGATATACTCCGACAAAATTCATGTACCGCCAACGCATCTCAAAGTTCTCTCTTCCCCGTGGTCTTTTTCCATATGGGGAATCGACATAATTGGCATGATTGAACCTAAGGCTTCGAACAGACATCGGTCCATCCTTGTAGCCATTGATTACTTCACCAAGTGGGTCGAAACAGTGTCGTACGCTAATGTAACCCGGCAAGTGGTGTTCCGAGCCAGATCATTACAGATAATGGATCTAACTTGAACAATAAGATGATGAAAGAGTTGTGCGCAGAGTTCAAGATCAAACACCATAACTCATCGCCCTACCGAGCCAAGATGAACGGAGCGGTAGAAGCGGCTAACAAGAACATCAAGAGGATTGTTTAGAAGATGGTTGTAACCTATAAAGACTGGCACGAGATGCTATCCTTTGCTCTTCACGGTTATCGATCATTTGTCCGCACTTCAACAGGGGCAACCCTTTTCTCTCTAGTGTATGGCATGGAAGCAGTGCTCCCCATAGAAGTAGAGATCCCATCAATCCGGGTATTGATGGAGGCTAAGCTTACAGAAGTTGAATGGTGTCAAAGCACACACGATGAATTAAACCTGATCGAAGAGAAACGAATCACGGCTCTGTGCCACGGTCAGTTGTATCAGCAAAGAATGAAGAAGGCGTTTGATAAAAAGGTTTGACCTCGCGTCTTCAGGAAAGGAGACCTTGTGCTCAAGAAGATACAATCGTTTCCCACTAATTCTCGGGGCAAATGGACTCCGAATTATGACGGCCCCTATGTGGTCAAGAAAGCTTTCTCAGGCGGTGCCATGAGACTCGCAACCATGGATGGAGAAGAATTTGCCTACCCCACAAATGTTGTTGTAGTCAAGAAATACTTCGCCTAAACTAAAAAAAGAACGTCTCGGTGGATTGAAAACCCGAAAGGGTGGTCCAGGCAAAAATTAGAGACATAAGCAAAAATCATCCCGGTGGATTGGAAATCTCAAAGTACAATCCAGGCAAAAGTTAGGGATAATGGCAAGTAACTACGTCTGATCAGTTTAGCTCCTCAGCAGTCATGCCATCCAAAAGAAAACTCCAATCAAGGTCATCTTCAACAGAAGCTCAGGATGTCCCAAATTCAAAGTTGGTAGAAGGATAGTGGTCGTTATGTTTCGATGTAGCCCTCTTCCCTTGAAATTACCATTTTCTAACTTTGTAAATACTCTATGGAATCACGCGCTTGGATGATTTCCACCCTATCGATAAAATTTGAGCCCTTGTACTTTTGTTTGCAATTCTTATTTGTTTTAGCTTTACAGAATGACGTTTTTAACATGATTAACGATTCTTGAAATAAAACAAAAATGAATTTACTTGTTAAAACTTTTCTGGTTTAAGATAAAGATGGCAATTCTTTTGACTGTTGAACATCGAAAGAACGTCACTCGCTTTTCCAGAAGTAATTGAGCTTCAAAGTGCAGAATCAAAGTACTCCTTCTGAACCAGTGCGCCTGAATGAAGGATCAGCTGTATCAGATGCGACTTTCCCATCTGAGACCCTCAATAGAGTTCTTACCTCCTAAGCCCGACCAACAGTGTTCCCCGCAGGGACTATTTCTCCTAAGCAAGACAGAATTGCTATCTTGAACCAGTGATACTTCTTAGTCCCCCGCAGTGGCCGAGTATCCAGTCGTGTTCATCCATTAGTCTGTATGTCGTGTCAGTTTTGTCAGCATATACATACATACATCATGCATTATTGATTCACATTCATATTCATATTGCATCACTATCACTCTAGTTGGTCTTATCCCCTAGTGATAACAGTCCTCTCAATCGAGTTGTCAGTTCTTTCCTCGCCAGGAAATGTTGCGTCTGAACAATCTCTCTCCTCCAGTTTATTTCTAGATTAGAGTTGGCCCTTGACCACTTTGATAACTTGAACCTCTGAAAAACAAGAAAACGTTCGACAAATGTCACTCTTCTCCATTGAAGATGATATCTTCGCTTTCCCGGATTAAGGAAAATCCCCAGAGAAAGCCTCACAACTACAGACTCTCAACAACACATTGATTTTTCTCTCCAGAAAGTCAATGTTAATGAAGTCATCAGCACCTCAAAATTGGGGTACATCATATGGCATTTATCCGAGAAGATCCCAAGAAAAGTATGATGCAATATCCCCAAGCGAAAGCAGTCTCTCAAGAGACTCCTTTTCCCCAGATAGAGTCGACAAATGGCATCTCCAACAAAGAAGTTTGTGCACCTCTACAACTCAGACGACTGGGTTTGTAACACCCCCAATCTATCCCCCGAGCAAATAAAGTGATAACAAATAATCAGAGTATAATTAAAAAATTCATGGCAAAAACGGAGGCGTCACATCAATTGAAACAAAATACAACAACCTGCTCATATAGATATGCAACAATCAGGTAGCACATAATAGAGGAACACAGTTCCTAACACCCACAATTCAGATACAGAATAAAAGCAGAAAATCTGCAGCTAAATCTCATATATATATAACATAAAAGTCTGTCTGTCATATACAGAGTCATACATGTACAATCCAAAGAACATATATACATATACACATAATCACACGCGATCTCCCCGACTACCCGGTGCACATATCAGAGCCGACCGACAAAAGAATGAAGACCTAAGCTTCACAAAAAGACCTCCAGCATCTAATCTGCAATGCCTCATCAAGCATTCAAAACAGCAGAAGGGTGAGAAACACAATTATAATATAGTTGCATACAATTATGTAATAACAGGAAATACGCACACAATAACATTCTCACCACAACATACAACATAATTTAAACACAAACAACACGATTCTTATATCATACATCCATCACAAAAGCATATCAATCATGCTCAATACATTTATCACCAACAAGTGTATATCTCAACTCATCAATTCCATTCACAATTCCACACATAATCAATCCATTCATGATTTATGCAAATGCACAGAGACCGACACAATGACTCTATGCAATGCAATGCAATGCGGTACCGTTCCATCCATCATCTCATCATTAATTCACTCAGGAATTATTAGAATCATCGCTTATTACTTAGTGTAACTCCCCGTCGGGAAAACGATGTTCCCCGTTGCTCACACCTCTTTATATAAGCCACACGACGTTTATGGATCGCTCACACCTCTTTGTATAAGGCACACGACCCGATCGCTCACACCTCTTTGTATAAGGAACACGATCGTCTATAATCATCGCTCACACCTCTTTGTATAAGGTACACGATGTTATAGTGGATTCCCTCTGGAACCGTTTCGTCGCTCACACCCACTAGGGCACACGACATCACAAGAATGCATATCATGATGCTTGGCATACAATGACTCATGACAATCAAATGCATCCACGTATACAACCATATAAACCATTCCAACGTCCATAATCATGCATATACAATCATTTATAACACAATGCATTTACTTTCCCTTAGGCCACAAACCATCATCAAAACATTTCATCACATACATTCCCATCATATAACAGCACACAAGTCATACGTTATATATCAAAAGCGAATCGCATGATAACACATCAAATACACACAGTTAAGACGGTAAAAGTCGACAAAATGACACATTTCCAAATTCCCGACACAATTAAATCGGCCAACCACCCCAAAACCATTCCTATAAGAAAGAACATCTCATTAGCTTTCTAGCGCACCCAACCGCGCCTCAATCCGACTTACGGATCAAAAGTTATGAAGGAAACAAAATGGAACAATCTGTCATGTTCGCTATGCAAATCTCCTAGCGAGCATTAACTTTCCTCATTCGCCGTACGAAGCTCCAGTGAACCGTGACAGAGAAAAAATAGCATAAAGCTTGCTTTGCAAACTGCTGGCGGTCACTCTCCCACCCATTCGCACTACGAAGCCTTAGCGAGCCTTCGCTTTCCTCTTCGCTGCTTATTTGCACTGCGAGCCTGCGAATTCTGGGATTTGCAGCAGCGCTGTTACTCATCCTAAATCACCATTTTCCCCATCAAAACCCAACCAAACCATATCATAATAACCAGAACATATTACAAACATAACAACAAGTATTCTACCGCATTTATACCGATTTTCACCCGCTAAAACATCGATTTCTCTCGTTTTCTCGCAATCGACCTAGAATTGAAAAGCTAGGAAAAAACAACCAACACATACATGATCATACACAAACATAGCATAACCGAGTTTCGCACCCTTACCCGATTAATCGCGCTTCGAAGTGTCGGTAGAATCGATTACTTAAACTCCAAGTTTTTCCTCTTTTTCTTCTTCTCACTCTCCTTTTCTCTTCTCTTCTTTTCCTTTCTATTTTCTCTCTTTTCTTTCTATGTTTCTATTTTAAAGGAAAAACAATATTTAACCAAGCCAAAAAGACCAAAATACCCCTACGCTCAATTTTCTCGCAAACGTTCCCAAAACGTGATAAAACATAATAACCCAGAATAAAATAATATAAAGACCAAAAATAATTAAATCGACTCGATTAAATAAAACTAACAAAAACCGAGGCGTTACAACTCTCCCCCACTTAGAAATTTTCGTCCTCGAAAATTTTACCTGAGACGAACAATTCTGGATACGACTCCCGCATCCGACTCTCCAACTCCCAAGTCAAATTGCCCTCAGCAGTGCCTCCCCACGCTACTTTCACAAGCGCAATATCCTTGCCTCTTAAGAGCTTTAACTCGCGATCCAAAACTCTCATCGGATATGCCTCAACCGTAAGGTTCTCCATTACCTCTACCTCATCCATCGGAATCACATGCGACGGATCCAAAAATACTTCCAAAGCTGTAAAACATGGAACACATCATGCAAATTCAAAAGATTCGGTGGCAACGCCACTTGATAAGCCACATCACCCACTCTCGCAGATATCTGATAAGGACCAATAAACTGAGAAGTAAGTTTCTTCGACTTCAATGCACGCCCAACACCCGTCACCGATGTAACTCTAAAAAATACATGACCGTCTTCTTGAAACTCAAGATCTTTCCTCCTTCGATCATGATAACTCTTCTGCCTACTCTGAGAAGCCTTCATCTTCTCACGAATAAGTTTCACCTTTTCCGTAGTCTGTTGCACTAACTCCGGTCCAACCACCGAACTCTCACCCGATTCATGCCAACACAAAGGTGTTCGACATCTCCTTCCATACAACGCTTCAAAAGGTGCCATTCCAATACTTGAATGGAAACTGTTGTTATACGTGAATTCCGCCAAGGAAAGATAACTATCCCAAGCACCACCTTTCTCAAGAACACAAGTTCTCAACAAATCTTCCAACGACTGAATAGTTCTCTCGGTCTGACCATCCGTCTGAGGATGATAAGCAGAACTCAATCTCAACTTGGAACCTAACGCCTTTTGCAAATTTTCCCAAAATCTGGAAGTAAACCTCGGATCTCGATCTGAAACAATACACAATGGAATACCATGTAGGTTCACAATCACACGGATATAAATCTCAGCCAACCTCTCCAAAGAAAAACTGATGTCAATCGGAATGAAATGCCCCAATTTAGTCAGCCTATCCACAACCACCCAAATGGCATTATGTCCCCTCGGAGTATTTGGCAACCCCATCACAAAATCCATAGAAATGCTATCCCATTTCCACTCAGGAATATCCAACGGTTGCAATAATCCACTAGGCTTCTGATGTTCTACCTTCGACTTCTGACACGTCAAACACGCATAAACAAACTGAGCCACATCCCTCTTTAATCCAGACCACCAAAAGATCTTCTTCAAATCTTGGTACATCTTATTAGCTCCCAGATGTATACTCAAACTACTCCGGTGTCCTTCCTCTAAAATCACCCTTTTCAAGTCTGAATCATCAGGAATACAAATTCTACCACGAAATCTCAAAACACCCTTATCATCCACTTTAAAGTCACCATTCACACCTTTATCTCCAACCAACAACAAATCAACAAATTTCACATCCAACTTCTGTTTCTCGCTAACAGTCGACAGAAAATCATTAGTAACCTTTAACATACCAAGCCTCATGTTGTCAGATGTCAATTCACACACCAAACTCAAATATCTAAATGCTTCCAAAAGTTCCCACTCTTTAACCATCAAAGCGGACATATGCAAAGATTTCCGGCTTAACGCATCGGCTACCACATTAGCTTTACCAGGATGGTAATTCAAGCCAAAATCGTAGTCCTTCAAAAATTCCAACCATCTCCGTTGCCTCATATTCAAATCTTTCTGATCAAACAATTATTTCAAACTCTTATGATCACTAAAGACTTTGAATCTTGCATCGTAGAGATAATGCCTCCAAATCTTCAACACAAAAACCACTGCCGCTAATTCCAAATCATGAGTAGGGTAGTTTCTCTCATGATCCCTCAATTGCCTCGAAGCATAAGCCACAACCTTACCTTCTTGCATCAACACTCCACCAAAACCACTCAAAGACGCATCACAATACACCACAAACGATTCACTAGGATCCGGTAAGATCAAAATCGGAGCTGTAGTCAATCTTCTCTTCAGCTCACTAAAACTTTCCTCACACTGAATATCCCAAATGAACGCTTTACCTTTACAAGTCAATTGGGTCAAAGGAAGTGCTAACTTGGAAAAACCTTCAATGAATCTTCGATAATATCCAGCTAAACCCAAAAAGCTTCTAATTTCAGTAACAGATCTAGGAGCCTCCCATTGTAGAACTGCATCTACTTTAGATGGATCCACAGCAACACCATTACCTGAAATCACATGCCCAAGAAAACTCACTTCTGACAGCCAGAACTCACACTTGGACAACTTGGCATAAAGTATCTTCTCTTTCAAAATTTGCAATACAATTCGCAAATGTTCTGCGTGTTCCTCCCGAGACTTAGAATAAATCAAAATGTCATCAATAAACACAACAACAAATCGATCCAAATGCATATGAAAAATGCGATTCATATACTCCATAAACACTCCTGGCGCATTAGAAACCCCGAACGGCATCACGGAATATTCGTAATGTCTGTATCGTGTCCTAAAAGACGTCTTCTGAATATCTTCCTCTTTCACTCTAATCTGATGATAACCTGACCTCAAATCAATTTTACTAAACACACACGCACCTACCAACTGGTCCATCAGATCATCAATTCTCGGAAGAGGATACTTATTCTTAATCATCACCTTATTCAGCTGGCGATAATCAATACACAATCACATACTTCCATCTTTCTTTTTCACCAATAAAACTGGAGCACCCCAAGGCGACACACTCGGCCTCACAAACCTCTTCTCTAACAATTCATTCAACTTCTTCTTCAACTCAACCAACTCAAATGCCGACATACGATAAGGTGCCATAGATACAGGTCTAGTACCAGGAACTAGATCTATAGAAAACTCTACCTCTCTCTCTGGCGGCACATCAGAAATATCCTCTGAAAACACCTCTGAAAAATCATACACAACAGGAAACACACCAATTGCAACTTGGCTATCCACGGTTAACGATGCAAACAACCCAAACAACTGAGCTTCATCCGCCAAAAGTTTCTTCAACTCTTTGGTAGATAAGAAACTCGATTCCTCATCTTCATCAAGAGAAGGAAATATTACCAACTTATGATAACAATCGATATGAACTCGATTGAACTGCAACCAATTCATTCCCAGAACCACGTCTAAACCCTCCAACCACAGACACACCAAATCCATCTCAAAATCCTTACCATAAATGGTCAAAGGACAACTTAAACAAACCAAAGAAGTAGTTACCGACCCCATTGCTGGAGTATCAATAACCATCTCTCCACCCATCGATGACAACAAAAGATTCAAACGCATCGTACACTCAGACAAAATAAACGAATGAGTCACTCCAGTATCAATGATAGCAACTAAAGGTGTATTATTAACAAAACAAGTACCTCTGATCAGATGGTCTGCACTAGTAGTCTGAGTTCCTGCCAATGCAAATACTTCCCCTCCAGCCTGAGCTTGCTTTGGTTTCAGACACTTCGTACTAACAAGACCAACTTCACCACAGTTGAAACACTTCACCACATTCCTCTTGCAATCAGCTGCGACATGTCCTAAACCTCCACAATTGGAACACTTCCTTATATCCTTTCTACATTCAAATTGACGATGTCCTAAGTCACCACACCTAAAACATCTCAGAGGATTAGACATACCTCCCCCACTTGGCCTTTTATCAAAATTACCCCTTTGCTTACTCTTGTCAGCTGGTGACACATAAGGACCACCACGAAACGGTTACTTTCCTTTCCTTTCATTCACACTCTTATAATGAATAGAACGAGCTTTGATATCCTCCTCATAAATTCTACAACAATCCACCAAATCCGAAAACCTCCTAATCCTTTGATAACCAATTGCCTGCTTGATCTCAGGACGCAACCCGTTCTCAAACTTCACACATTTGGAAAACTCTGCCGTTGCTTCAGCATAATGTGGATAAAACTGAACAAGCTCCACAAACTTAGCAGTGTAATCAATAACGGACATGTAACCCTGTTTCAACTCCAAGAACTCTATTTCCTTCTTTCCTCTAACATCTTCAGGAAAATACTTCCTCAAAAACTCCCTGCTAAATAAAGCCCAAGTGACCTCTTCACCTGTAGCTTCCCACACATGACGCGCACTAACCCACAAATCGTCAGCCTCCTCCTGCAACATGTGAGTACCCAATCTCACCTTATGTTCCTCAGCACTGTCCATCACTCAAAAGATTCTTTCAATCTCCTTAAGCCAAATCTGTGCACCATCAGGATCATGCCGTCCTTTGAAGATAGGTGGTTTGTTCTTCCTGAACTCATCATTCCCACCAGCAATAGGTGCACCCCGCACAGCCTAAGCCATAGCTTGCATCGCAGCAGCAAGAGCAGCATCATTCCTACCAGCCATATTCTATTCATATCCAATAACAGCAACTATGGTTAAACAAACAGCTCACCACAAACATAAAGACCGACACGGACTGGCACGAACTGACACAAACTGACACAAACTGGCTCTGATACCACTTAATGTAACACCCCCAATCTATCCCCCGAGCAAATAAAGCGATAAAAAATAATCAGAGTATAATTAAAACATTCATGGCAAAGACGGAGGCGTCACACCAATTGAAACAAAATACAACAACCTGCTCATATAGATATGCAATAATCAGGTAACACATAACAGAGGAACTCAGTTCCTAACACCCACAATTCAGATACAGAATAAAAGCGGAAAATCTGCAGCTGAATCTCATATATATATAACATAAAAGTTTGTCTGTCATATACAGAGTCATACATGTACAATCCAAAGAACATATATACATATACACATAATCACACATGATCTCCCCGACTACCCGGTGCTACATATCAGACCCGACCAACAAAAGAATGAAATCCTAAGCTTCACAAAAAGACCTCCAGCATCTAATCTGCAATGCCTCATAGAGCATTCAAAATAGTAGAAGGGTGAGAAACACAATTACAATATAGTTGCATACAATTATGTAATAACAGGAAATACGCACACAACAACATTCTCACCACAACATACAACATAATTTAAACACAAACAACACGATTCTTATCTCATACATCCATCACAAAAGCATATCAGTCATGCTCAATACATTTATCACGAACATGTGTATATCTCAACTCATCAATTCCATTCACAATTCCACACATAATCAATCCATTCATGATTTATACAAATGCACTGAGACTGACACAACGACTCTATGAAATGTAATGCGGTACCATTCCATCCATCATCTCATCATTAATTCACTCAGGAATTATTGGAATCATCGCTTGTTACTTAGTGTAACTCCCTGTTGGGCAAACGATGTTCCCCGTCGCTCACACCTCTTTGTATAAGGCACACGACATTTATGGATCGCTCACACCTCTTTGTATAAGGCACACGACCCGATCTCTCACACCTCTTTGTATAAGGCACACGATCATCTATAATCATCGCTCACACCTCTTTGTATAAGGCACACGATGTTATAGCGGATTCCATCTAGAATCGTTTCGTCGCTCACACCCACTAGGGCACACGACATCACAAGAATGCATATCATGATGCTTGGCATACAATGACTCATGACAATCAAATGCATCCACATATACAACCATATAAACCATTCCAACGTCCATAATCATGCATGTACAATCATTTATAACACAATGCATTTACTTGCCCTTAGGTCACAAACCATCATCACAACATTTCATCACATGCATTCACATCATATAACAGCACACAAGTCATACGTTATATATCAAAAGCGTATCGCATGATAACACATCAAATACACACAGTTAAGACGGTAAAAGTAGACAAAACGACACATTTCCAAATTCCCGGTACAATTAAATCGGCCAACTGCCCCAAAACCATTCCTATAATAAAGAACATCTCATTAGCTTTCTAACGCACCCAACCGTGCCTCAATCCGACTTACGGATCAAAAGTTATGAAGGAAACAAAATGGAACAATCTGTCATGTTCGCTATGCGAATCTCCTAGCGAGCATTCACTTTTCTCATTCGCCGTGCGAAGCTCCAGCGAACCGTGACAGAGAAAAAATAGCATAAAGTTTGCTTTGTGAACTGCTGGCAAACATTCGCCCACCCATTCCCACTGCGAAGCCCTGGCGAGCCTTCGCTTTCCTCTTCGCTGCTTGTTCTCACTGCGAGCCTGCGAATTCTGGGATTTGCAGCAGCGCTGTTACTCATCCTAAATCACCATTTTCCCCATCAAAACCCAACCAAACCATATCATAACAACCAGAACATATTAATACCGATTTTCACCCGCTAAAACATCGATTTCTCTCGTTTTCTCGCAATCGACCTAGAATTGAAAAGCTAGGAAAAAAAACAACTAACACATACATGATCATACACAAACATAGCATAACCGAGTTTCGCACCCTTACCCGATTAATCGCGCTTCGAAGTGTCGGTTGAATCGATTACTTAAACTCCAAGTTTTTCCTCTTTTTCTTCTTCTCACTCTCCTTTTCTCTTCTCTTATTTTTCTTTCTATTTTCTCTCTTTTCTTTCTATGATTCTATTTTAAAGGAAAAACAATATTTAACCAAGCCAAAAAGACCAAAATACCCCTACGCTCAATTTTCTCGCAAACGTTCCCAAAATGCGATAAAACATAATAACCCAGAATAAAATAATATAAAGACCAAAAATAATTAAATCGACTCGATTAAATAAAACTAACAAAAGCCGGGGCGTTACAGGGTTCCCCAGCAAGTCTGACATCAAAATTTTCCTATCAAATGGCATCTCCCCAGGAAAATTCGGCGAGAAGTTTGAGGAAAATCGCTACGCATAACGTCCCTTGTCAAGAAAGTTTATTGACAAAAGAAACTGAGACCAGTTCCTTGGTAGGAAACCAGGATCGAGGGGAAGTTTACATCAGAAACTAAGACCAGTTCCTTGGTAGGAAACCAGGATCGAGGGGAAGTTTATTACAAAAACAAAGACCAGTTCCTTGGTAGGAAACCAGGATCGAGGGGAAGTTTATTACAAAAACCGAGACCAGTTCCTTGGTAGGAAACTAGGATCGAGAGGAAGTTTATTGCAGAAACTAAGACCAGTTCCTTGGTAGGAAACCAGGATCGAGGGGAAGTTTACATCAGAAACTAAGACCAGTTCCTTGGTAGGAAACCAGGATCGTGGGGGAAGTTTTTACCTTTTCTAAGCATCAATGCTTAGAAAAAGAAGATGGATGGGCAAACTGCCATTCTTAACCACTGTCAAAATTTTGGGTATTCCGATATTTAATCCTCTAGCACCCCGAATGCCCGAATACCTTCGTCATTCACACCTTCGGGTCCAAGAAGATTAAATAGGGGCATCTGTCATACCCCAAATTTTGCCCACTAAGATTTCCCATCATTGTGTAAATCATTACCACAATATGGATGAACCATTATGCCTCATCAGTCTCCCCAAAGATGGGTGAGCAGTCACTACAAACAAGGATTAGGGGTTCAGGCCCTCTGAGCAATCACTTCAACTTTTATAACCTCTCAAACATCCATAAAAGATCAAGAGGACTCCCACTTCAAGGATTAAGCACAAGGCTGCTCCCTTCTAGGTGGATCAAGCCTCAAGATCGCCAATGTCACCAAATTAGGGTTTTGGTCGAGCAGGGCCTCCAGATGGAAATTTTCCTATCGGCATGAGCCAATGCTTCAAAGCATAACCTAAGATGCTCCAAGGGACATCACAAACCCAATCATCAAGTCAATTTAGCCTCAGGGGATGCATTCAATAAAAATCAGGAATTAGGGTTTCTTGACCTAATTCACCCCTAAGTTGACTTTTGGGACAAAACATGAGCCAAGACCTCAAGATATGATTTGAAGGTCCCTAACACACCACATTGATCCATTTGCAATAATGTATTGATCCAAGAACCTTGAGCAACAAGTCTCAATTTCATCAGAACCACAATTAGGGTTTCGTGGGAAAAGTCAACTGTGCCTTTGACTTTTGACCAAGACATGCTCCCAAACCCTAGGACATGATTCAATACACCCTATAACACCTATTAAATCAATCCATCAAGTTTGATTTAGGTCAAGGACTTGATTTCATAGAGGATCGCACAGTTTGGAGTTCATCTGACAAAAAGTCAACTGTGCACAAAAGTCAACTTTGACTTTTTGAGATTTTTCACAATTTTGGTTCCTTAACCCTAAAATGATGTTAATGTGTGATTGGAATCATCATTCATCAAGAAAAATCAAGAAAAGTGGGATAACTTGTAAAAGGGGTAACCATAAAAACTTAGAAATTTTTCTAAGTTATGGAACAAAGTGGCAAGGGTACCAACTTTGGGGGATCATAACTCCTAAACCACAAGGCCATTTTCCCCATTCAAAGCTGGATTTGTAGCCCTCATGGCCCTCTACAAAAGCTTCAACTACACCTTATTCCAATTCATCATGGATTTTGAGTTATGGAATGATCAAAATGGCTGAAAACATGAAATGCCACTTTTTCCAACACTTAGTGAAATTTTCACTAAGTCAGAATCTGCCTTCACTTTTTCCAAATGTAGGGGCATTTTTCACTTGGATCCAAAAAGTATCAAAACCAATTATGATCAAACAGTTGTTGTATCATATGAGGGCTTTCCAAAATGGCCAAGAACTCCATCAAATTCCACTTGAGCCATGAGATATGACAATGCCAATATGCCTTGCTGCAAACTTTCATGGCAAGGCAGATTTGGGAGTTTTGCTCGATTTTCTCAAATTTTGCAAAGGGCAAGCAACTCTATCCATCTGAACACCTCAATGGGGGACCAAGGAGGAACCAACTCTGATCCCAAGCCTCCCAAGTCTTTGGAACTAAAAATAGCATGCCAAACCTAGAAATGCCTAAAAAAGGGACAAGACTCCAATTTTGGATTGGAGCATTTAATGGATGCACCAAGGTGGCAAGGACTGAGCCATTTCCAACTGAATTTAGTCAAGACTTATCCAAGACCAAGGGAACCATCCGCATGTGCCCTAACCTCTAGTTAATGGCTAGAGGAGACTTGGATTCTCATTGCTCAACATTGGCCAAACCTCTGCTGCAGTTGCCATTCACTATTTCAGCCAGAAAAAACTTTCTCTAATATAAATAGAGTTCAATTGTGTTCAGTTTGAGTACACCAAAGCACTACAACACTTGCTTTCCTCAAAATCTCTTTCTCTAGGCAAAAATACCTTCTTTAGGAAGGTAACTCTGAGTTTGAGTTAGAGAGCAATTCCACCATAGCTTATGATCCAAACACATCCAATATATCATATCTAAGTTGTCTAAACTCTCACAAGTGACCTGTAACACCAAAATCACAAAGTCACCTCTCAAAACCTCAAAATAGGACTTTTGTCCATTTTTCAAGCCATGTCTTGATTCAGTCACTTTCCAAACCAGATAAAACCTCAAACACACTCCAAATATCATCCTTGAACTGTCCCAAATGGTTCCACACATTTGGAACACCATTTGAGAGAGTTGCTATTTTGGTCACTTTTGTCCCTTTTGCCAAAAAGAGCTAAAACTTGCTCCTGAGGTTTCCAGCCGATTCCAACCATCCTAAAAGTTTCTAAAAGATCATTTGAAGGTGTCCAAAGTGTAATACCTCAAAATTTTCCCTCTTATCTCTCTCCAATAATTGGCTTATGTTTCCTTCATTTGCATTTCATAATAGGTCATATTGAATCATACACATCATTGGTTGCAAGGCATGGGATCAGGTGTCTCAAGGCATAAATAGTTCAAGGTCAAAGGACAAGAGAAGAGCTTCTCCAAACAAGTCACAAGGGTTTTCATATCTCAATTCATCTCATTTGAGCCCTCAAGGTATCACAAGATGAGAACTCAATAGAAGAGTGAAGAAAGTCATATTCTCCTAACCAGTGCAAACTAGGGTTTTTGAATTCTGAAGTATAACACCCAAGGGGCAAGATCTTTGAGATTTTATCATTTCCAAATGGCATATTTCATTTTTGTTGGAGAGGATATACCTCATACTCAGAGGAATTTGGATTTGGAGGATGTGCTGTTTTCTCCTAGACTGAGGGTTCAAAATTGGGGTTTGCCATAAAATCAGTTTATTTCTGATTTTTTGGTAAAGACTTGATTCTATGGTATTCTACATGTCCTCAAGGGTCTAAGGATGAAGAATTATCCATCAATTTGATGTGGAAGGGTTTCAATTGACCAATTGACTAAGAATAAAGAGAATTGGGGGAAAAGTCAACTATGCAGAGGAAAAAGTCAACCCTTGACTTTTTGAGGTCAAATTCATGTTCCTCATGTCAAATATGATCATTGGTGAGGGTTTGATCAAGAAATAATGAAATATTCATCAAAAATCAAGAAATGTGCAAAGTTGCCAAAAATAGAAATGAGGGTTTCTATTTATGGCAAATTTTGGCAAGGTGAGAGGTCTACTTTGGAGCTTTCTTTCTCATGCTCCAAGAAGCAAATGGAAAGGATAGGGAGGCCTATCAAAAGTTCACATTTCAAGCTTCAAATCCATACCAAGAACATCCCCATTGGATCAAAATTGAGAGAGATATGGTGTTTCAAAGTTGAGACAAATCAAGGCAAAGTGACAAGTCATGACCAGCCAATGCGCCATAGTTTCCACAAACACTTGGTGTGCATGTTGTACCTAAGTTCACGGTCAAATTCCTCAATGATAGAGATTCCAAATGTAAAAGAGTTCAACATGACATTTGTTCATTTCCATGTCCTCTTCAAAATTGGTGTTGGAAGTTTTTTCATCTGATCAACACATTGGGAGATATGGTAGCTCAAAGAGGAGACCTTCAACTGATTCACTCCCATGTACATGGCTAGGCACGGGCAAGACAAGATACATGTATAACTCAGTTGCAACCAAGCATGTTCATCATCATTTTTAGGTACTTTAGAGCTGTTATTTCCATTCATGTTGAACATCAATCTTGTTCTTCTCCACTCCCTCTTTCCAAATAACCAAAAACCTTGTGTTTTCACCCCATAATCTGAAGATTCATTGCTCCAAAGTTTACCTCACGCCATATGTTTCTTCCATACCAAGTAACAGAATTTGTGGCATCTTTATTGATGTCATGCGCATGCTTCATCCCATGTCACTAAACATTACCATAATAAGCTAAACATGTTCCTTACATACACACTTGCTCATGTACCATGTGCTCCATTTTTGTTCAAACCACAACAAAGAGGAAAAGAAACTTGCTTGAGAAGTTTAAGCTGATGTAATACACCATCATCATCACCATTCAACTTAAACCTTACCACAATTACCATGCTCTTCTCTACACACGAACAAAAATCTGTGCCATTAACCTTCTCACTCTCATTTTCCATTTTGGTTTTCAAATTTCCAAACTCACTCACTCAGTTAACTCACCCTCTCTAATCATGGTTCTAACTGTTAACCAAGGTGGTTAACAGTTAACCACACCTATATAAGAAACCTCTAACAGAATCTAACTAACTTTTGGCTCATTCTTCATTTTCTCTCAAACATTCCACACTTTCCTGCTCTGAGTTTCTCTCTTTCATGAAGCATTTTTTCTCTTCAATCTCTGAAAACTTCTCTTGGATTCTCTTCCAAGAAGCATCAATGAAGTCAAAGGATTGAAGCTTAGCATTGTACTTCAATCTTCTCCACTTCTCTGCAACTGAATTTCTCATCAACAACAAGCATTTCCATAGCCTTTACTTGGCCAGCTTAAAGCAAGGAAGCTAGGAACCTCCTCTCTGGTTTTCTCTTGCGTCTAAGAAAGCTTCAAAACACAGGTTTCATTTAATCGTTCCTCTGCAAATTTACCTGATTTGAGTTTGTTTTTGCATGTTTTGGAGCTTAATAGAAGTTCTTGTGGATCTGGCTAGTTGATAGGCACCATAGGTGCATAGTCTCAAATCCTAGGGCAAACTTCTTCTCTGCGAATCTCTTTATACATGTGTTGTTTGTGCTTTTTGATGATGGATTCATGATCTACTAAGCCTGAGGATCATTTTGGTATAAGCCTTGTTCATTTCTGGTGACATGTAACTTTTGGCACGGTGGAGGTTGGTCGGAGAAGATGACCGGAGCCTTCTCCGGCCGGTGATGTTCATCATCTTCATGGAACCCTAGCATTTTCCTCAGAACAAGTCACAGCCACACAATTAGTTTTAATCCAACGCTCCTAGTGATGCCAACACATTAATGAGACGTGCTCTCATGCACGTGATTCATTTTTCTGAATTGGTTTGAATTTTGTGATTAGATGTGTGTGCCTCATCATTGTTACCATGCACGTGTGTTCTGATTTGCCTGATTGGTGTACTTTTATGATCATCATGTGTTGATTCCATCCAAGGGCTGAGAATGAGTCAAAGAATTGACTGAATTCCATCATATGCACCTCTTCTGATCACGTGTTATTGGATTGGGCCATGTTTGCTATGCGCACCCCTCTCCTTGAGCCCAGTGCCTCTTTGAACTGAAACTTTACTTACGTTGCACCTCCCTTTCTATTTGCTTGTTTTTTTCATTTTATTTTAGTACTTGTTTGTTTGTTTGTTTTTTAAAATACTTGTGCATATGATAAAATTCCCCAAAAATTTATGAAGCATTTAGAAATATTTACATAATTTTTGATTATTTTTATTTCTGATTTTATCATGTTTTGGCATATTTTCATGAATTTTCTTGTAATTTCTTTTGTGTGTGCATTAAGTCATGACCTATGCTTCATTCCAAATTTGTTTGACATAGTTGTTCACTGAATTTATGCCTAATAATTGGTGCATGCATTTATGATATGTTGAGGCATGATGTGCATTTTTCATAGATTTTTACGTCATTTTCTTGTTGACTTTTGAGTGGGAGCTTTGAGCTAATTGTTTGCATGACTTGTATGACATTGTGAGACATCTTTGAGCATGATTCCTAATGATTTTTGAGCCATACTTTTGAAGCTTGCTTACACACTAATTGTAACTCAATTTGATTGCCTTTTATCAATTTTCTCATCATCTTAACATGACTTTTTGGATGGTATGAAAGCATGTTTATTTGTGTGGATGTTAGAAGACATATGCTTAGGGTTTATTGATTGTTGTTGGCCATTCTTCTTTGACCCCTATTGAGACCTATTGGTACATGTTGTGTGAATATTATAGGTCACTTTCATCATGTTATAAGTCATTCTTGATGCATCTTTGTATGATTTATGTGCACATGTGTTGACTTGAAATATCTTGTGTAATTGAGCACTATTACTTGATCTTCTTTGAACACATGTGTATACCAACTCTTGCATGATCTTGCACACTCACTCCAACATGATCCCACTTCTTTTTGCAATCATTATTGACCTTATGCCATGAATTCTAACTTCTTCTTGCATGTTCCAAACTCCATGAACACATGAGAACTTGTTTGACCTAATTTGAACATAATTGCTCCTAATCTTCAATGTGCTTCAACATGACAATTGGGTGGACTTTGTGCTTACATTCTTGACCTCTAAATGTCATTTCAAATGTCATGAGTTACTGACTTGCATTCATATTACATGATTGTTCAATTTCCATTTTCATTTCTTACTTGCATTACAAGCATGCTTCATTGTTAGAACTTGAATAATGTTTACTCACACTTTTTCCTACTTGTTCAATACTTGCATTCATGAATCATATGATACATTATTGACATCTTGATGCATTCTTAAATGTCCCTCACTTCTGACTTTGATGCTTACATATGCATTCATACACATTCATGATTCATTTACATTCATATTGCATAGTTAATGTACAACTTGCATGTGTGTGAACTTTTGGTGCATGTTTCAACGTAGTTTGACTTTATTTGATACTTTAGCATTAGTGGAGATCCTTGAGACATACCTACTGACTTGTGTTGGTTATTATCCATTAAGACCTTTCCCTTTTGGTTTAAACATTGTTTGCTTTTGAGGTTGTCTTCCTAAAACAACTAGTATGGTTTTGTTTAGCTTCTTTCACTTGAATTCATTACTTGTGATGATTATGCACTAACCTTTTGTGTAGGGGTAGAGGTAAGACATTTGAACATGTGGATGGTTATCCATGTTCATCTCCTCTTTCATCCCTCATCTCTTTCAATTTTCTTTCTCTTTTAGTGGATTACATGATATAATGCTTGATTGTGTAGAACTCTCTCACATCCCTTAGGGATCCTAGATCATCCTTAATTTTTTATTAAGGAGAGGTAGGATAAGCATTAGGTAGTGATATACCTCTCTTTTCTTTAGACTTAGGTGGTTCTTAAACTCCATGTAACCATAGGACATCCATGTATGACAACATTAGGATTATTAGTCTTTCCCCCACTTAGACTTTTTCCTTTCTTCCTTTGAGTCTCTTTCTCATCTCAAAACACAAATCAAAAACATGTAATAAAGGCAACAAGTATTGTACGCCATGAGCCTTAAGTACATGGGAAATGGAAGGAGAAGGGTTTCCCTTCGTCTTTCTAGAGTGTTTAGCATACGTCTTGTTAGGAAGACCATGCGACGCATTCGTTCCTATGTCATAGACTTTAGTGCAATACTTGTTATAAACAGAAAATATCAAAACACTTCTTCTATAAGAACAAAAACAAACAATTCTCTTCTCATCTTCCTCACTCCACTCATAAAGGATGTGTCACTTCCGTTCTACCGCAAACAGGTAAATGCCTAAGACTCCGTACAACGAGCTGCGACACCTAACTGCTGGAACGCGAACCTTGGCGTCTTCCGTTAAAAAACATAAACAAAGCAAAGTCATCCCTAGTGAGGGGAACTACGTCGCTCTGATTCTCGCATGCGAGCGGGATACGTAGGCAGGAGATCGTGCGAGATCTCTCTGAGCACAATCCTTCTCTTCTCCCCCGAAACCGTGGTCCGAACTACGTTGACTCTGACTTTCCCATTACACGAGGGAATACGTAGGCCTAGGACTCCGAGGATGTCCTACCGAGTATCTTCTTTTCCTTTTCTTCCCCGTTTCTTCGTTCTTTCCCGTACATGTTCCTTTTCATTTTCAGTAGCAGCGGAGCTCCAGATGACGACATCCTTTGATCGAGATAGCAAGCGTGAATCCCATCGAGTATGATGGACGCGAGGGGGTGCTAATACCTTCCCTTCGCGTAACCGACTCCTTTACCCGTTTCTCTTGGTCGCGAGACCATGCTTTTTCCTTCCCTCATGTTTACGCAGTGTTTCCTTTCCCTCTCTTGGGATAAATACACATTGCTGGAGACTCTGTTCTGCGCCACTTTCGCGTTTGTACTTGGATGAAAATCCCGGGAGCGACACCTGGCTACTCCGCTGGGGATTGAACCCATAATCTCTGGTTCCCTAAGTGAGTCAATCCTAGCGCTTGCTTGTTTTCGATTATAGGGTGTTTTGTCTGTTCGCTTTACTCGCTTTATTTATGGCATTATTGCATGTTTATTGTTTTATTACATTTACATTCTTTTCATTTACTGTTACCATATATATTGTTTGTGCTGGACTGTGCTGGTTTTCTATTTGTCAGGTTGGGATGTTCTGAGAGATAAGCCCACTACCCAGGCTTGAGCATGCACATAGGTATTAGCGTGGGCAGGCGTGTCACTCCCGTGGTGTTTGGCCATATGTGGGTGTTCACGAGACCTACAGCCAGACGAGGTTCTATCCGGAGCTATCTACTACTGTGTGTTTGATACAGGCCAGTAGATATTCTCTGGAGGAATTTTTGACTCTAGTGACCATTCCCGAGAACTCAGTAACGACACTCCTCCCGAGTTGTGATAATGGCAGACCAGAAATGGCAAATCCATTACACATTCTCGATCCGAGGACCCAATGTTGGGAACTCGCTATAGGATATCCCTTTTTAAAGAGAATCAGTGGAGGCACTCCTCGATTGGCGATAGTATTGTACCTCGAGGGATGAATGTACTATTGCTTCTCGACCTCAGTGCCAGAAGCTAAGGATCTTTTGTTTTCTAGTACTCACATGTGAGAGGGGCAGGTTGTTTACAGGTTTGCAGGTACCTTGACTTTCAACATACCCGGTACTGTGGAGTTCTTATCAGTATGGTTTATCTGTGTGGTTACTCTGTTGTTCTGGGGAATTTGAGCCTTGGAATTATTCAGTTATTTCAGTCCAGCACCGACACGTGGCACCTTAATCTCATGCTTTGCATTGCATCATCCTTTTTTTTCTAACATTCATATTTTTCATTTCCATGTAGTATCTGACATTTTGATTCCTGTCAACGGGCAAGTATAGGGATGGACACCAAAAGGAGCAAGAAGAATACCATTGTGTACAAGTTCCCGAAGCTCATTCTGGGTCAGATTTGTGGCTTACAGGAGATGGCCGGTCCGGAAGTGTTAGGAATGTTCAAAGAGAAGTATGGGTGGATCCTATATTTTGTTCATAACCTCAGTGAGTATGAATATAATGGCTTGCACACCTTGATGCAGTTCTATGATCCTTCCCTAAGGTGCTTTGTATTGATAGATTATGTTTTGGATCCTACTCTGGAAGAGTATTCTAATATCCTGGGAATTTATGTTAAAGAATGTGCTCCTTTCTGTGGGTCCAAGGCAGATCTTGATTTCCAAGCGGTGGCTGGTGCTCTTTATTTGAGCAAGTCAACTTTGGAAGCTGATATTTCTGGTAAGGGAAGGGTTCGTGGCTATCACCTGACATACTTGGCAAACAAGGCTCAAGAAGCAGCTAAGGAGAAGAAGTGGACTGTCTTCAATGCAGTGTTGGCTCTCTGTGTGTATGGTATTGTCCTGTTCCTGAGTAAGCCTGATTTTGTTGATACGGATGCTATCAAGATATTTGTAACTCAGAATCCAGTGCCGACCTTGTTAGGGGATCTTCATTATACCTTATACAACAGGAACGAGAAGAGACGAGGTGGGATAATTCATTGTTGTGCACCTCTTTTCTATAAGTGGTTTACCAATCGTCTACCTCAGTCAGGTGCTTTCAGGGATACTAAGAATTCTTTGAAATGGAGTCAATGTCTGATGGGCCTAGATGTTAAGGATATTGTTTGGGTGAATCATGGAGTGCTGGGTAAACACATTTTGCACAACTGTGGTGAATACCCTAACGTACCGTTGATAGGGAGAAAATGAGGTATTAATTATAATCCTTCTTTGGCTCTCCGGCAGTTTGGATATGCCCTGAAAGGTCCACCGGTTGAAAAGGAGGTGGAAGAGTCTTTGTATTGTCACATGGCTGACGGTGGGTTAGATGTGGCGCAGAAAGCTTCCGAAGCATGGCTCAGTAAATAGAAGAGAGGAAAAGCCATTTGGGGTTTGCCTAACAATCAAACTTTCCCTCCGTATGAATACTGGATAAAGAATAGGGTTGAAGAGTACTACTTGCCTTTTGATTAGGTGCCTCCCCTATACCCCAAAGTGATAGAAGAGAAAATCACCGTACCAATTGAAGAATTCGATGAGCAGCAAAAAATGGTGCATGATTTGAGGGTTGAAAATTATGGTATGAGTAGTCAACTGCAGGGTGTCTTACATGACAACTTGGAGTTGAAATGGAAGGTCCAAGATTTGACAGAGCGTCTGGAAAAAAGGGAGAATGATCTTGATGACAGAGCTCAGCACTGTAGAAAAATCAGTATGACTGCTGAATCTTCTGGCAAGGCCTGTAGGAAAACCAAGAAGATCATGATTGAGACTGAAGCCAAGCTTGCCACGTATCAGGAGATGTGGGAAGAGCTCAAGATTGAGAATGGGGAGTTGAAAGAAGAACTTCAAAGAATGAATGCAGATAAAAAGCACCTCTCTGGTAAGTGGAAAGGAGCTCAGAAAGAAATGGAAGAGCTCAAGTTGCAAGCAGAAATCAAGAAGTCAAGGCGTGAGGGCAATGATGTTGAGGACCAGATTGCTAGGCTGAATTAAGATGTTGAAAAGAGAAACAGACTGATCAGAGGGTTGATAGAGCGACCTACACATCCAGACACTGTGGACCTTCTTGAGGAAGTTGAAGCCAGCTTGTTTGGAATTGATTTGTAGTGATCTTGTTGCTATATTTTGTTGGGATTACCATCAGAATTATTGATGAAATCGCCTTTGATTGTATCAGACCTGTCCGAATGAATTCTTATGACATGATATAAAATGCTTGGTTTAATCATGTGTGTATCAACATCTCTCAGTTTTTGAATGGATGTGCTTCCCTTGTGTTGATTCTACGGTATTTCTGGGTCCCGATTTATTATCCGACTTTGGGTCCCATCCCTTGCCTGGTTTCAAAGACCGGAATCAAAACGGATACGTCCTGGGAATGTTTAAATATGATTGTTTGCATTTTGCATTTGCATTTCATACATGTCATTTTGCATAGCAAGTACTCATCCCAGGGAGTTTCTAACCTTTATTTGGTTGCAGGCAGAATAGCTGATCTCAACATTCATCGCTACGCGACTCGACAAAATCAAGCCAGAATCATGGAACAGGTGCAGGTAGAACTCGCTGAAATGAGGACTCGTATGGAGCAGTTCATGAACCTTATGCAGGGTATAGCCCAGGGGCAGCAAGATTTGAGAACTAGAGTTCAAAGGTTGGAAGTGGAAATCCCCAATGCTAATCCTCCTGGCGGAGCGGCAGTTAATCCTCCTGTCGGAGCGGCAGTTAATCCTCCTGGCAGAGCTCCTGGTGGCGTTGGCCATATCAATCATCAACATGTGGAGGACCATCAAGATGATCAGTTCTCTGTGCTGAATGCTGACCTGGGGATTCATAATGATGGTAATGTCAGAAGGTATGAAGAGTTGGCTGAGAAGGTAAGAGCTATAGAATGTCAAAACTCCATGGGAATTAATGTTGCTGACATGGGGCTGGTGCAAGGGGTGAGGATCCCTCCGAAGTTTAAGCCCCCGACCTAGGGGTGTGCATGGTTTTAAAACTAAACCAAATTGAACCAAATATATGGATCAGTTTGGTTTTTAAAACCATTTTGACAAAACTGGTTTATTTTTTTTAAAACCGGTTTATATTTAGATCGGTTTGGTTAATAACCGGTTTGCACCAAAAAACCAATGTATGTTTGGACCAATTTTAAAATTAAATTTCCCTTAAACTTGTTTTGACTAAAACTTAACTCTCAATCTAACAATTTATTTTTAACTCCATCCAACCATTTTTGAAATAAATAATCAGCCAATAAATTACATAATTCAATAAAATTAAATTGAATTAATAAATAATAATTATGAAAAAAATGTTAAGAAACTGTAAAAAAAAAAAAAAAATTCAATCAGAATCATTTGATAAATAGTTTTAAAAAAGTGGTTTTGAAAACTGTTTGTTTTTTAGATTTAAAAACTAAAAAACCAAAACTTGTTAGAGCTGTTTTGAGCTGTTTTGCTTTTTAAGTTTTTAAAACACCAAAATTGAAAACACACAGAAAACTATATTTTCATTAATGATATGATCGTAATTCTATTGATTTGTTAAATATGAATTTAACATAGAAAATATGTTTTTGCTATATTGATATGCATACATAATTATATGTACGGGTAGAACTCAACAAATCAAATCAACCAAACAAATTTTTTCTTTTATTATCTCAAAAACAGTTTTATAAAATACTACTTCCAAATGGATTTTTATTTTGTTTTCATCTTAAAAACAATTCTTAAAACTAATTTATAAAACAGTTTTTAAAAAGATGAAATTGAAATTGAATCAAACAAGCCCTCAATCTCTTTACCATACATATAAATTTCTCTCATTTATAAAAAAACCTCTTTTTTTTCACCTTTTCAAAAAAAATGCTCTCTATATACTATTTTACATTTACTATTTTTCTGATTTACTATTTTTCTGACTCCACTTTAGTGGAAAAGATTTCAAAGAAAAAACATATAACTTTTGAAAAGTGGATTAACCATGTATGTATTGGTTTTAAAAATAGGACATTGGTTTTTTATGGTTTTAGTATAATAAATTTGGACTACTTTTTAAACCAAATAATATGAACTTTTGAAATTGGTGCACCATATTTTTAAATTTGGTTCTTGTTAACCAGTTTTTTTGCACACCCCTACCCCGACCTTTGACAAGTATAATGGCAGTACCTGTCCTAAGACTCACATTCAAGCGTATTTCAGGAATATTTCTGCATATTCTGACGATGAAAAGCTGTGGACGTACTTCTTTCAGGATAGCCTGTCAGGAGCTTCATTGGAATGGTACATGAAGCTAGAAAGAGCTTTTATCAGGAACTGGAGGGACTTGGATGATGCTTTCTTGAAACAGTGTCAGTATAACATTGACATGGCCCCTAATCGTACCCAATTACAGAATATGACACAGGATCCGAAGGAAGGTTTCAAACAATACGCCCAAAGGTGGCGTGAATTAGCAGCTCGAGTACAACCCCCTATGATGGAAAGGGAAATGGCTTATATGTTCATGAATACTTTACGGGGCCCCTATCTGGATCGTTTGGCCGGATGTCCATCCACTGGATTCTCTGACATTGTGATAGCAGGAGAGAGAATTGAAAATCTATTGAAATTGGGGAAACTTCAAGATGGAATCGGGGCAGGCTCTTCCAATGCAAAAAGGCTTTTTGGAAATGGCTCAAAGAAACGTGAAGGTGAAACTAGTACTGCCTATGGACATGGGGGCGAAGGTAAAGGACGTCAGGGCTCGTACAATCAAGCAGCAACTCTAACTATTCTGGTTCCGGCTGCCGAATCTCAGTCACAATCTCAAAGACAATACCAACCGAGGCAGAGATTAAGTGATCGCCACTTTGACACTTTACCTATGACATATGCCCAGATATTGTAGAATTTGCTCCGCTTGAAATTGGTACAGTTGATAACGCTGGCACCACCAACAGGCAGGTTACCTTATGGCTATGATGCAAATGTGAAGTGTGAATTCCATTCGGGTGCGCCCGGCCACCATATCGAGAACTGTAAAGCTTTTAAGCACGTAGTTCAGGACCTGGTTGATTCGAAAGCTATCAACTTCGCTCCTAATCCCAATGTGATTCAGAACCCCATGTCCCCGCATGGCGGACGAAAGGTCAATGCAATAGAAGAGGACAGAGGCTTGAATTTGGTGTCACATGTCAACAAAGTCAGAACATCTTTGGGGATCATGAAAAAGCGTTTGTTGAAAGGGGGTGTGTTCCTCGGTTGTTTTGGAAAATTGTCCAGAATGTTTGAATGCGACGAATGGTTATGATGAATTGAGGAAGGGCCTTCAGAAGTTGATAGACGAGGGTTGTTTATAGTTTGATCAAATGAGAAAGAAGGATGATACGCTCTCGACAATTACCATTTACTTTACTCCGGCACAGATTCCCGTGCATACGCCAGTACAGGTCCCTATGCCTATGCCCATGAAGATTGGACCCCAAGTGTTCAATACGGTTTTCTATGTGATGGATATCCAGCCGGCTTATAGCTGCTTGCTAGGGCGCCCGTGGATACATGCTGCAGGGGCCGTTTCGTCAACACTCCACCAGAAGATAAAGTTTGTCGTGGATGGTCAGGTTGTCACAGTATGTGGAGAGGAGGATATATTTGTCAGTCATTTGTCGTCATTCAAATATGTGGAGATGGACGGCTAGATCCATGAAACTCTTTGTCAAGCATTTGAAGCAGTGAGTATTGAAAATGACCCTCCTTCCATTGAAGCAAAAGCGGGGACTTCTATGGTTTCCTATAAACAGGCTCTTGAAGTAGTACCGTTAGGCCATGCTGAAGGTTGGGGTCAGTTGATTGAGCTGCCTTTCAAGGAAGATAAGTGGGGAATTGGTTACCAGCCTAATCAAGCTTCGCAGTCAGAAGGCCAAGAGCGTCAAGGGCCTATCTCTTTCTCCAGTGGGGGGATCATCAACCCTGGTCAAGTCTTTGCTGCAACTGACGATGATGGGGACAACGATTCTGATATGGACAATTGGGTGTGCCCGTGTGTCCCGGGGCAGAAGCTGAACAACTGGTTCTCTGAAGACCTCATCCAAGTTACCCTGTAGAAAGAGTAATTTTATTTGTTTTTTCATGTTGCATGTAGAATCCTATGCCCTTGCCCAAGGCTTAGTGATTTCATTGTAGGGCCACATTTGTTTCATATGCAAGTTTATCATCAATAAAAGGATGCGTTGTATTCAAAAATTGTGTTCCCTGTCTTTCATTTTACACTTTACATTTTTTCAAATAAAATGGCAATGTTTTCTCCATAGTTTATTTTCTTTCTTTTCAAAAAGCTCTTTCTAAAATAAAGCATGAACCATAATTCATGCAGAAATAATCCTCCGGATTCTGTTGATAACGGTCTTGCTATAGTTCGATATGACTTTGACAATCCAATTTACCAAGCTGAAGAGGGGGATGAGGAAGATTGTGAACTTCCCGAAGAATTGGCTAGATTATTGAAATAGGAGAAAAGATCTATTCAAACTCATCAAGAGTCATTAGAAGTCATTAATCTTGGCACCGAGGACGTGAATAAATAGGTCAAAATAGGGGTAAGCCTAGTAGAGAATGTGAAGAAATAGTTGATTAAGATGTTGCGCAAATATGTCGATATCTTTGCCTGGTCCTATCAAGATATGCCGAGGTTGGATACAGATATTGTTGTACACAGGTTGCCTCTCAAAGAAGGTTGCTCCCCCGTCAAACAGAAGCTTCGCAGAACTAAACCAGAAATGGCCATAAGATCAAAGAGGAGGTGCAGAAACAGTTGGATGCAGGGTTCCTGGCCGTCACCAGCTATCCACCATGAGTTGCGAACATTGTCCCGGTACCTAAGAAAGATGGTAAGGTCTGGATGTGTGTTGACTACCGTGATTTAAATCGAGCGAGTCCGAAAGATGATTTTCCATTACCTCACATTGATGTGTTGGTAGATAATACAGCTCAATTCTAGGTATTTTCATTCATGGATGGCTTTTCTGGTTATAATCAGATTAAAATGGCGCCGAAAGACATGGAGAAAACAACGTTTATTACCCCATGGGGCACGTTCTGCTATAAAGTGATGCCTTTTGGTCTGAAAAACGCAGGAGCAACTTATCAGCGTGCTATGATGACACTCTTTCATGACATGATTCATAAAGAGATTGAGGTTTATGTTGATGATATGATTTCTAAGTCGCAGACTGAGGAAGAGCACTTGGTGAATCTGAAAAAGCTTTTTGAACGATTGAGACAATTCAGATTGAGGCTGAACCCGAATAAGTGTACTTTCGGGGTGAGATCTGGTAAGCTGTTGGGCTTTATCGTCAATGAAAGAGGAATCGAGGTTGATCCAGCAAATGTAAAAGCAGTACAAGATATGCCCGAGCCAAGAACAGAAAAGCAAGTTCGTGGTTTCTTAGGGAGGTTGAACTACATTGCTAAATTCATCTCTCATCTTACAGCCACTTGCGAGCCAATATTCAAATTGTTGAGAAAAGATCAATAAATTCGTTGGAATAATGATTACCAGAGGGCATTTGACAAAATAAAAGAGTATTTGCAAAAACCTCCGATTTTTATGCCTCCAGTTCCAGGGAGACCACTGATAATGTATTTGTCGGTACGTGAAAATTCAATGGGTTGTGTTCTTGGACAACAAGACGAGACAGGTAGGAAAGAACATGCCATATACTACCTGAGTAAGAAATTCACAGATTGCGAGTCTAGATACTCAATGCTTGAGAAGACATGTTGTGCACTTGCATGGGCTGCTAAGCGTTTGAGACAATATATGCTGACTCACACAACTCCATTGATATCAAAGATGGATCCAGTCAAGTACATTTTTGAAAAGCCAGCTCTCACCAGAAGGGTTTCCTGTTGGCAGATGGTGTTGATAGAGTATGACATACAATATACTTCCCAAAAAGCCATAAAGGGTAGTATTCTGTCTGACTATCTCATTGAGCATCCAATTGATGATTATCAGCCAATGAAGTTTGAATTCCCTGATGAAGACATCATGTATTTGAAAATGAAGGATTGTGATGAGTCACCAGTTGATGAAGGACCAGATCCTAATGACAAGTGGAAATTGATGTTTGACGGGGTTGTTAATGTGAATGGTAGTGGCATTGGGGCAGTTCTCATAACTCTGAAAGGTTCCCATATACCTTTCACTGCCAAACTGACTTTTGACGTCACCAACAATGAAGTCGAATATGAAGCCAGCATTATGGGTATTGAAGAAGCCATTTTTTTAAGGGTCAAGACTCTTGATGTATTTGGGGACTCTGCTCTAGTGATCAATCAGGTCAGCGGAGATTGGCACACCCATCAACCCCACTTGATCCCTTACAGAGATTATACGAGAAGACTATTGACTTTCTTCAAAACAGTAAAACTGTGTCATGTACCTCGTGATGAGAATCAAATGGCAGACGCTTTGGCAATGTTATGTTCTATGATCTAAGTGAATTGGTGGAATCATATACCCAAAATTGATGTGATGCGGCTTGATAGACCTGCTCATGTGTTTGCAGCCGATACAGCGACCAGTGATAAGCCTTGGTATCATGATATCAAGCATTTCTTGGAGAGTCAAGAGTATCCGGCTGGGGCATCCACTAATGATAAGAAGGCTTTGAGAAGGTTGACAGGCAGTTTCTTCTTGAATGAAGATGGTGTATTGTACAAAAGAAATTTTGACATGGTCTTGCTCAGATGCGTGGATAGACACAAAGCAGACATGATAATGCAAGAAGTGCACGAAGGTTCTTTTGGTACCCATGCTGGTGGACATGCCATGGAAAAGAAATTGTTGCGAGCTGGTTATTACTGGATGACCATGGAGGCTGATTGTTTCAAATATGCTCGAAAATGACACAAGTGCCAGATTTATGCTGATAAAGTGCATGTGCCACCGAATCCTTTAAATGTGATGAGTTCCCCTTGGCCCTTTTCCATGAGGGGCATTGATATGATTGGGAAGATTGAGCCCACTGCCTCTAACGGACACCGCTTTATTTTAGTGGCCATTGATTACTTCACCAAGTGGGTGGAGGCTGCTTTGTTTGCAAATGTCACCAAGCAGGTAGTTGCTCGGTTTATCAAGAAAGAGATTATTTGTCGATACGAGGTGCCCGAAAGGATCATCACTGATAATGGTTCTAATCTTAATAATAAAATGATGCAAGAGTTGTGCTAGAGCTTCAAGATTGAACATCAAAATTCTTCTCCGTACCGCCCAAAGATGAATGGTGCCGTCGAGGCAGCCAATAAAAATATCAAGAAGATTGTGCAAAAGATGGTTGTGACGTATAAGGATTGGCATGAGATGTTGCCTTTCGCTTTGCATGGGTACCGTACATCAGTACGCACGTCTACTGGGGCAACCCCGTTTTCTCTTGTGTATGGTATGGAAGTGGTCTTGCCTGTTGAAGTTGAGATTCCTTCTCTGAGGGTCATGATGGATGTCAAGCTTGATGAGGCTGAATGGGTTCGAACGAGGTTCAACGAGTTGAGTCTCATAGAAAAGAGGAGATTGGCAGAAGTGTGCCATGGGAAACTGTATCAGAGAAGGATGAAGCGGGTATTCGATCAGAAATTGCGTCCTCGGAATTATCAGACAGGTAACTTGGTGCTGAAAAGGATTCTTCCTCCTAATACAGATCACAGGGGCAAATGGACGCCGAATTATAAAGGTCCATATGTTGTCAAGAAGGTTTTCTCGGGCGGAGCCTTGATGCTTACAACTATGGATAGTGAGGATTTTCCGTCGCTTGTGAACTCAGATGCAATCACAAAATACTTCGCATAAATGGACCCGCTGGACAGTAAAAAGAGAGTCTAGGCAAAAAAGGGCATCCCGGCGAACCATAAAAAAAGGAGGAAAAAAAGAGAAAAAGGTTTGGGCAAAAATTAGGGATAAAATAAAAAAATGAGTACACCCAGTAAGTTGAAAACCCGAAAGGGTAACTTAGGAAAAAATGAGTATCCCGGTGGATCGAAAACCCGCAAAGGGCGATCCAGGCAAAAGAGGGATTAAGCGAAAGGTTGCGATCTGAGTGACCTGTATCTCGTCTCATTTCAACAAGAGGCATTCCGAAGGATAGGAATCGGTCCAATCACTCCCCTCAGAAAGCGAAGCACTTGGAGAGTCTTGAAGACATATGAACCATAGCAGGATTGAAACTCAATGGATTTCCGTTTTCCTCATTGCCATTAGGATAGTTTCTTTTCTCTTTTAAGCAATTACCTCTTTCCAGGAATTGCCTCTTGATGTAAACGCCTATTTTCAGGCCTTTCAATCAATAAAATTTTCTTTATTCAGAATATCCATTTCTTGTGTTTCTTTTACAGTTTGTTTTGAGTGCAAAAAACGTCTGAGTTTTTTATAAACATTGCATTTGAAAACATCGAGGTTTTACAATGACATGCGTGCAAAAGAAAACAATTAAAATTGCTTTGAATGCCAGGTGTTCTTGGATGATGAATTCAAAACCCAAGGTACCCTGGGGCATGTGTGCACACCCTTTTGTTTGTAGGTGTTAATGTTCGCTGGTTAGCCCATCAAGAACACGTGATGTCTTCAGTATCTTTTCCAGCAGGACTTCAATAATAGTTCTCCCCAAGCGGAAGCGGTTACCTCAACAGGGGTTTTCTTACTTGAGGTTGTCATTCCCCAGCCGGAACATGGTTAATCTCAGTCCCTCAGCAGGTATTTCCTTCCTCAACAATAGTTCATTTGATCTCAACTCCCTAGCAGCCAAATCAGTAAGTTATCAACTCCCTAGCAGATGATACCTCCCCAACAAGGTCATCATTCCTTATAGTAATCTCAGCAGATTTGTCAGTTCAGAGCCCAGATTAGGAGATCAGGTTAATTTGTTTTCCTCGGCATGAGTTGCGAACACGAGGATAATCCAGTTTGTCATCCCTAACGGAGTTACCTTCTTTTCCTCAGCATTTATTTTGCTGTGGAGCCTCCTTTCATTTCGCATCTAGTAATCATTGCATCCCCAACAACACGTAGAATTTCCATTAGAGATGGAGCATTACGCCATGGAAAAATTCAAACATATGCATGTGAAGCATAAGCCAGTTTTGGTACCTCGTGCGAGAGCCCAAAATTGTTTCCCTTCAGTCATATGGACAAAGCCAAAACAAACGCCTCGTTCATTCCCCAGCAAATATTTCATAGCAGTACAAGGGTTTCGCTACTTTCCTCCTAATCAGATATCTCAAAAGCAATACCAGGGTTTCACCGCTGTTCTCCCCACAGAGTCCTATTCCTCGGTTTGTAAATCTTTTGATTTTACATTGTAACTGTGTCTTGTGGGAACCATTCCAGATAGGATTCCTTTAGCCGTTCCCGACAGGCGACCTTTGAGTTTTAAACCTAGCCATTCCCGACAGGCCCATTTACCGTTCCCGACAGGTAAGCCATAGGTTTTCAACTTTAGCCATTCCCGACAGGCGACCTTTGAGTTTTAAACCTAGACGTTCCCGACAGGCCCATTTACCGTTCCCGACAGGTAAGCCATAGGTTTTCAACTTTAGCCGTTCCCGACAGGCGACCTTTGAGTTTTAAACCTAGCCGTTCCCGACAGGCCCATTTACCGTTCCCGACAGGTAAGCCATAGGTTTTCAACTTTAGCCGTTCCCGACAGGCGCCCTTCGAGTTTTAAACTTAGTTGTTCCCGCCAGGACCATTTACCGTTCCCGACAGGTAAGCCATAGGTTTTCAACTTTAGCCGTTCCCGACAGGCACCCTTTGAGTTTTAAACCTAGCCGTTCCCGACAGGCCCATTTACCGTTCCCAACAGGTAAGCCATAGGTTTTAAACTTTAGCCGTTCCCGACAGGCGCCCTTCGAGTTTTAAACCTAGCTGTTCCCGACTGGCCCATTTAGCCGTTCCCGAAAGGCGCCCTTCGAGTTTTAAACCTAGCCGTTCCCGACTGGCCCATTTAGCCGTTCCCGACAGGCGTACTATAAGCAAAACTTCAGTCGTTCCCGACAGGCGTCCTTTGGGTTTCATTTATTCCAGACTCTTTTACACAGATATCTTCTCCCACAACTGCTTTGTTTGTCACACACATTTCCCACTTCTATTCACAGAGTGCAAATTTTTTGGTTATTTTTTTATTCAATCTCTATGTACCTTGAATGTCTGACAGTCGTTGCTCTCATCCCTTCAGGTCCATAGTTGATTGAATAGGGGCAGCTGTAATACCTCAAAATTTACCCTCTTATCTCTCTCTAATAATTGGCTTATGTTTCCTTCATTTGCATTTCATAATAGGTCATATTGAATCATACACATCATTGGTTGCAAGGCATAGGATCAGGTGTCTCAAGGCATAAATAGTTCAAGGTCAAAGGACAATAAAAGAGCTTCTCCAAACAAGTCACAAGGGCTTTTCATATCTCAATTCATCTCATTTGAGCCCTCAAGGTATCACAAGATGAGAACTCAATAGAAGAGTGAAGAAAGTCATATTCTCCTAACCAGTGCAAATTAGGGTTTTGGAATTCTGAAGTATAACACCCCAAGGGGCAAGATCTTTGAGCTTTTATCATTTCTAAATGGCATATTTCATCTTTGTTGGAGAGGATATACCTCATACTCATAGGAATTTGGATTTGGAGGATGTGTTGTTTTCTTCTAGACTGAGGGTTCAAAATTGGGGTTTGCCATAAAATCAGTTTATTTCTGATTTTTCGGGCAAGACTTGATTCTATGGTATTCTAAATGTCCTCAAGGGTCTAAGGATGAAGAATTATCCATCAATTTGATGTGGAAGGGTTTCAATTGACCAATTGACTAAGAATCAAGAGAATTGGGGGAAAAGTCAATTATGCAGAGGAAAAAGTCAACCCTTGACTTTTTGAGGTCAAATTCATGTTCCTCATGTCAAATATGATCATTGGTGAGGGTTTGATCAAGAAATAATGAAACATTCATCAAAAATCAAGAAATGTGCAAAGTTGCCAAAAATAGAAATCAAGGTTTCTATGGTATTCTAAATGTCCTCAAGGGTCTAAGGATGAAGAATTATCCATCAATTTGATGTGGAAGGGTTTCAATTGACCAATTGACTAAGAATCAAGAGAATTGGGGGAAAAGTCAATTATGCAGAGGAAAAAGTCAACCCTTGACTTTTTGAGGTCAAATTCATGTTCCTCATGTCAAATATGATCATTGGTGAGGGTTTGATCAAGAAATAATGAAACATTCATCAAAAATCAAGAAATGTGCAAAGTTGCCAAAAATAGAAATCAAGGTTTCTATTTATGGCAAATTTTGGCAAGGTGAGAGGTCAACTTTGGAGCTTTCTTCTTGAAATTGTCTGACACGAGCTAATATGATCGAGAGTTTCGAATTTCAAAGTCAGTTTTGAAATATTCATAATTTCTTGCAGACCTGAAAAATTTGCTTGTTTATCTTAGTACCTGCTTTTGATATTAGAATGACGCTTTTTGTGTGTAATTTTTATGCAAAAATGGTATGGATAATTTAAGTGAAGATACATTCATCATGTTGGCAAGTCTTCTTAATTAAGAAGTGATAGGAGAAGTACTTGCCATAATGGAAGAATTGTCTGGGGATGGAAATAGCAAAGCCAAAATTACAGCATCTAGTGCACTCACTTCTGTCATAAAATTACTTGATTTGGAATGAAGTTCAGACAGGTTGTATGAATTGATATTTTCAGATCAAATTCCACATGAATCACTTATTGTTGCCGATGTTGACGACATTGCAAATATGGACATGTTTAACTTGCTCCAGATAGTTTCTTACAATCACCTCGCTTAAGTACTAACTTATGCTTTTAAGTTTGAAAATCAGTAAGGCTTTTAAGTTTGAAAATCAGTGAAGTGATTAAGCCATGCTAAAATGATGTTTTGCTGATTGTTTGTTTAGTGCAGTGTCTGTTAAGTATGGGAATGTGCTAAAGGAAGACATGGTATTTGTGAAGTTGTTTATTGGTATTGAATAATTTAGGATGTTGTTTTGTATTGGCATTGTGCCTTGTTCATTAGTTTTAATTTAATTGGTGATTTTGGCATATGTTATATACACATCTGTTTGTTTTAGTAGTGGTTGTAAGGTTGTATATTTTTCCTTATAAATACCATACTAAGATGTCGAATGAATGGTGTAATTCAACATGATATTTTACATAAATCTTGTAGAAAAAAAGACAATGTTGGTTCACAATGTTGGTTGACAGACATGTTAAACTGCTAGTTAACATTATGTTGAAATATTTGTGCATGTGAAACTTGTTCATTAATATGGAATGAATTTAAAAACAAGATTACATAGCTGAGTGTAATAGGGGTTGATTACAATAAGCTGTGTGCTGCTAGTATCCACCTTAGTTGCAACTTGCAAGACATAAGGACACATATATGTACTACTGCAACAATTTTCTTAATATCTTCACAGGAACCACATTTTTATAAATTCAACATGATATTGCTTAAACAATGAATAGATATTCATATTGTACCAGTGTTGAAAAAAAGACTATGCTAAATCTTGTAGAAAAAGAGCCAAGAAGAAATCCAGAATAATAACAAAAAATTTCAATTCAAGTTGCATATCAACATTACAAAGAGAGCACCAAGTTGCTCTGAAAGTTTAAATCATTAAGGTGTATTCTGCTATCAATTAAACAACACTAATTTGCAGAAACTGAAATTACACATTCTTCATGTTACATTTCTTATTTCCAATATCACTAGCTTTAGTAACAGCGACTAAGATATCATCACTTCCTCCTTCATCCAAAGCTTTGCCGCAAGCTCAGAAGCCTTAGGTGCGACCTGTCCAACCGCTCCTTCAACGACATTCGCTGCAGCCTTAGTTCCATCCATCATCAATGACATGTCCAACCTGCATGCCTGCTACTATGCTTACTGAAGCTACAAACTTTTTATCATCAAAGTAGTTGACAGTTAATCCGCCGACATTAGCATAAATACCAGATATTATAGTGACTCCTCTCTTAGACAAGATCTCAAAAAATGAACTCCATTTTATATTATAAGTTCTTAGCTCCATAATATAAGAAACAACAATGTTGCGAAAGTAACATTACCCCATGAGCTTCAGGGTCAGTGGGGTGATTTGCAGCTTCTACAACCAGTTTAGCTTTAACATCAGCTGCATTTTCCCTTCAACAAGACATACCAATATTAAGTTGTTGGTCTTGAAAACCAAAATGTTAGTATAAATTAAATATAAAACTAAGATTAAGTTGTAGCTCTTGAAAACCAAATGTTAGTACAAATTTAAGATTAATTGTATGTTGTTGATTTTAGTTTCGATGACATAGATAAACATACTTGTTTATAACTCCACCCAAGGCAAATGGATAAGAATATCACATTCATGGGTAAGAACGTCATCTGCATCCTTACTTGTTTTGGTGAAGCCTATCAATCAGTTTTCTCCCGATGCCCTGGCTTTCAACAGCTCTTCTATCCTTTTTCTACAAATGCCACTTTAAAACATCAACCCAGAGAAGAAAACGCTATATTTGAAAGCCAAAAATACAGATATGTGAGTTACAATTTCAAGAGATTATTCAGTGATGCGTTACAATTGTAAGCCAAATGCCTGTTTGATCCTTCCCAAACTAGCACTGCCTGAAAGTTCTCTATAACAACTCACTGTCATTAAGGAAGAAAAAGTTAGTATCATATAAGTACCAATTATGATAATCAGTTGGAGTAATAACAGAAGAAAAGAAACGACGTTTCTATAAAGCACCTGTTTTCCATCACGAATGAGCTCAATGACATGATCCCAAATAGACATCCAAATATCATTCGGTTCCACGGTCCGAAACTTAAGACAGCTACCTAAAGCAACAACCTGGTGATCGAAAATAGGAGGAACAACCAAAGGTTGATTAAGTATCCCTGGAATCAAAACAACATGTTTAAACTCCGAAAGCTGGTTGAGGAGCCTGAAACCACTGTAAGGTGCATACCACATGAACAATAAATAATGACCGCTATTAAGTAACAACGGGAATAATAAATAACACAAGTAAGGACTCGTTGAGGATAAGCTTAACACCATATCACATTATAAAGATTCGATACCTGAAAGGCAAGTTAAGTTTCATCCTATATTACATATGTTCATGATGAGCTATCAAGTCTTCAATAGGGCTTGATGCGATAACTCTGTGTTGACCTGTACATCAATATTGACAAAACTTAAATATCATTACTAGGCATTTATTTGACAAGTGCAGAGGGGGAGAAAAATATAAAAGGTTGCACTTACTTTTACGAGCTACTAAAAAATCCCATAGGCGGGTAGCCTTTGAAAAGAATCCCATATGTACCAGTTTCACATTCAAGTTGAAAGAACCAATCTAATATTTTACTATCTATCAGTATTTCTTGAGTCAAATTGAAATTGAAATTGAAAATCAATTTATCATACTAAGTTTACTAATTGATGGCTACTAGCAAGCATAACCACAATTCAGAGGGCAAGTCATAAAAGCTTATATACATCCATCAATTTAGTTGGAAAAAATGTGTCGCAGACTAATACCTCTGAGTTGAAGTTATTCGGAGATCTGGGCGAACTTTGAGTTTGATTTTTATGTGGAGTTCTTGGATGATTCCAAGCCGGAGAGCGCTGATAGGTCAGCAAAAATGATCCATAACCACCAAATTTCACCCCTGTAATATTGTTCCTCGATATTATTAGAACAAAAAACTAATTATTTTGCAGGCCAATGTGAGATGAATTAGGGTTCTAGGTTAAAACTTACCCAGATTCTCCGCGGACACCCCAGCCTTCAAAATCTTTCTGAAAGTGTCCAAGAACATCTTGAATTTTGTCATCCTTGAGTAAAAACCAAATTCACAAATCATCGAGAGAAAGCAAAATGTAACAAATGAAGAAGAATTGTTGAACTTGTAACAAATGAAGATGAATTGTTTAACTTGTAGGAAGCGGATAATTTCACAAAGATGAATTGGGAGGGAAACAAAATGAATTAGGAGGGAAACAAAATTTTCCTAATTTGTTTTCGATGGAAACCTGCTCACAGTATATTTACAAAAATAAAAATTTGAATTAAAAAATAATAATAAACGAAAAATTATTATTAAAGGTTGAGTAAAAAATTAATAATAAATGAGAATTTATTATTAAAGGTTGAGTTAAAAAATTAACAATAAAAGTTTAAAAAATAATAATAATAAAAGGGAATTTATTATTAAAGGTTGAGTAAAAAATTTAATAATAAATGAAAATTTATTATTAAAGGTTGAGTTAAAAAAAGGGTTAATTATATGAAACCCCCCTGCCATATGAGCGTGTTTTGGTTTACCCCCCCACCGTTGCCAAAGGCAGGTTTTGGCAACGGTTTTTTTTGAAAAAACCGTTGCCAAAAGGCAGGGAGGATGGAAAAGCAAAATTCGCTAACATTACATGGGTGAAATTCACTATTAACCCTTAAAAAAATAATGAATGGAGATTTATGTCCTCGCTGTACTATGTGGTATCTGAATATTTTTAGGAATTCCTCATCTTAGTCAGTGGTATTTGAATATTTTTAGGAGTTCCTCATCTTAGTCTTATGGATCTCTGACATAGTTCACATACAGTTGACAATCATGCTATGGATCTCTGACATAGTTCACACATAGTTGACCATCTTCTATGCATATCTGACATAGTTCACACATAGTTGACCATCATCCTATGGATCTCTGACATAGTTCACACATAGTTTACCATCATCCTATGGATCTATGACACAATTTCGACATAATTACCCGTCTTCAATGCATGTCTCACATAGTTCACCATCATCCTATGGATCTCTGTCACAATTCACACATAGTTGACCATCTTTTATGCATATCTTACATAGTTCACACATAGTTGACCATCCTTTATGGATCTCTAACATAGTTCACACATAGTTGACCATCTTCTATGCATCTCTGACATAGTTCACACATAGTTGACCATCTTTTATGCATTTGTGACATTGTTCACACATAGTCGACCATCATCCTTTGGATCTCTGACATAGTTCACACATAGTTGACCTTCATCCTATGAATCTCTGACATAGTTGATCATCTTCAATGCATGTCTGACATAGTTCACACGTAGTTGACCACCATCCTATGGATCTCTGACATAATTCACACATAGTTTACCATCTTCTATACATATCTTACATAGTTCACACATATTCGACCATCATCAGTTGACTGTCTGACCTATAGTTGACCATCATCAGTGCATCCCTGACATGGTTCACACATAGTCGGACATCATCAGTTGATTGTCTAACATGGTTCACACATAGTTGACCATCATCAGTGCATCCCTGACATGGTTCACACATAGTCGACCATCATCAGTGCATCCCTGACATGGTTCACACATAGTCGGACATCATCAGTTGACTGTCTAACATGGTTCACACATAGTTGACCATCATAAGTGCATCCTAGACATGGTTCACACATAGTCGGACATCCTCAGTTGACTGTCTAACATGGTTCACACAAAGTTAACCATCATCAGTGCATCCCTAACATGGTTCACACATAGTTGACCATCATCAGTACAGCCCTGACATGGTTCACACATAGTCGGACATAATCAGTTGACTGTCTGACATGGTTCACACATAGTTGACCATCATCAGTGCATCCTTGACATGGTTCACACATAGTCGGACATCACCAGTTGACTGTCTGACATGGTTCACACATAGTTGACCATCATCAGTGCATCCCTAACATGGTTCACACATAGTTGACCATTATCAGTGCATCCCTGACATGGTTCACACATAGTTGACAATCATCAGTGCATCCCTGACATGGTTCACACAGAGTCGGACATCATCAGTTAACTGTCTGACATGGTTCACACATGGTTGACCATCATCAGTGCATCCCTGACATGGTTCACACATAGTTGACCATCATCACTTGACTGTCTGACATTGTTCACACATATTTGACCATCATCAGTTCATCCCTGAGATGGTTCACACATAGTTGACCATAATCAGTGCATCCCTGACATGGTTCACACATAGTCGGACATCATTAGATGACTGTCTGACATGGTTCACACATAATAGACCATCATCAGTGCATCCCTGACATGGTTCACACATAGTCGACCATCATCAGTGCATCCCTGACATGGTTCACACATAGTCGGACATCATCAGTTGACTGTTTGACATTATTCACACATAGTTGACCATCATCAGTGCATCCCTAACATGGTTCACACATAGTCGGACATTATCAGTTGACTGTCCGACATGGTTCATACATAGTTGACTATCATCAGTGCAACCCTACCATGGTTCACACATAGTCGACCATCATCAGTGCATCCTTGACATGGTTCACACATAGTCGGACATCATCAGTTGACTGTCTGACGTGGTTCACACATAGTTGACCATCATCAGTATCCCTGACATGGTTCACACATAGTTGACCATCATCAGTGCATCCCTCACATGATTCACACATAGTCGGACATCATCAGTTGACTTTCTGACATGTTTCACACATAGTTGACCATCATAAGTGCATCTCTGACATGGTTCACACACAGTCAGACATCATCAGTTGACTGTCTGACATGGTTCACACATAGTCGGACATCATCAGTTGACTGTCTGACATGGTTCACACATAGTTGACCATCATCAGTGCATCACTGACATGGTTCACACAAAGTCAGACATCATCAATGCATCCATGACATGGTTCACACATAGTCGGTCATCATCTGTTAACTTTCTGACATGGTTCACACATAGCTGACCTTCATCAGTACATCCCTGAAATGGTTCACACACAGTCGGACATCATCAGTTGACTGTCTGACATGGTTCACACACAGTCAGATATCATCAATTGACTATCTGACATGGTTCACACATAGTTGACCATCATCAGTGCATCCCCGACATGGTTCACACATAATCGAACATCATCAGATAACTGTCTGACATGGTTCACACATAGTTGACCATCATCAGTGCAGCTCTGACATGGTTCACACATAGTCGGACATCATCAGTTTACTGTCTGACATGGTTCACACATAATTGACCATCATCAGTGCATCCCTGGCATGGTTCACACATAATCGGACATCATCAGTTTACTGTCTGACATGGTTCACACATAGTTGACCAACATCAGTGCATCCCTGACATGGTTCACACATAGTCGGACATAATCAGTTGACTGTCTGACATGGTTCACACATAGTTGACCATCATATGTTAACCATCTTCCATGGTTAACACATAGTTGACCATCATATGTTGAATATCTTCCATGGTTTACACATAGTTGTACATCATTTGTTGACTATCTTCCATGGTTCACACATAGTCGACCATCATATGTTGACTATCTTCCATGGTTAACACATAGTTGACCATTATCTGTTGACTCTATTCCATGGTTCACATGTAGTTGAACATCATCTGTTGAATATCTTCCCTGGTTCGCACATAGTCGACCATCATATATTGACTATCTTCCATGGTGCATACATAGTTAAACATCATATGTTGACTATCTTCTATGGTACACACATAATGGATTATCATCTATTGACTATTTTTCATGGTTAACACATTCCCGACCATCATCTGTTGACTCTCTTCCATGGTTAACACATAGTGGACTATCATCTGTTGACTATCTTACGTGGTTAACACATAGTCGGCCATCATCTGTTGACTCTCTTTCTGACATGGTTAACACATAGTTGACCATCATCTGTTGACTCTATTCCATGGTTAACACATAGTTGACCATCTCCAGTTGACTCTGTTCCATAGTTAACACATAGTGGACCATCATTTGTTGACTATCTTCCATGGTTAACACATAGTTGACCATCATCAATTGACTCTATTCCATGGTTAACACATAGTGGACCATCATCAATTGACTGTCTTCCATGGTTAACACATCCTTGATCATCCTATATGCATCCCTGACATGCTTCACACATCATCTCCTGACTATCTTCCATGGTTCACACATCCTTGACCATCCTCTGTGCATCTCACACATGCTTCACACATCATCTCCTGACTATCTTCCATGGTTCACACATGCTTGGCCATGCTCTATGCATCTCACACATGGTTCACACATCATCTCCTGACTATCTTTAATGAAATTAATTTAAATCAAAATATATAATATAATGAAATTAATTTAAATCAAAATATATAACATAATGTCAAATATATAATTTGTCAAATATATCCAATTAATGTCAAATTAAAAAAATTAATGTCAAATTAAAAAAAATTAATGTCACACATAATTTGTGAAATAAAACCAATTAATTTCAAATTAAAAATATATAAATTTAAAAATAATATTTAGAAATTATGTTCCAATTAATGTTAAAAAATAATTTAATAATATATAATTTAAAAAAAAATTAAAAAACGTCAATATAATTTAATGAAATAAAAAACGTCATAATTTAAAAAATTATTTTTTTTCTACAGTAAAAATAAATTTATTAATATTAATTTAAATCAAATATATAATTTAATGAAACTTATTTAAATCAGAATACATAATTTAATGTCAAATATATAATATAATGTCAAATATATTCAATTAAAGTCAAATAAAAAAAATAATGTCAAATTAAATAAATTAAAGTCAAATTAAAAAATGTCATAATTTAAAAAAAAAATTCTAGAGTAAAAATAAATTTAAGGAAATTAATTTAAATCAAATATATAATTTAATGAAATTAATTTAAATCAAAATATACAAATTAATGTCAAATATATAATATAATGTCAAATATATTCAATTAAAGTCAAATAAAAAAACATCATAATTTAAAAAATTATTTTTTTTCCAACAGTAAAAAAATTTTTACGGAAATTAATTTTAATCAAATATATAATTTAATGAAATTAAATTAAACCAAAATATAAAATATATTCAATTAAAGTCAAATTAAAAAAATTAATGTCAAATTTAAAAAATTATTTTTTTCCTACTGTAACAAAAAATTTACGGAAATTAATTTTAATAAAATATATAATTTAATGAAATTAATTTAAACCAAAATATCAAATATATTCAATTAAAGTCAAATTAAAAAAAAAATTAATGTCAAATTTAAAAAATTAATGTCAAAATAAAAAAATTAATATGAAATATAATTTGTCAAATATAAAAATTTATTATGACATATATTAATTAATGTCTAATTAATTTCCAAATTAAAAAATTTTCTAATTTGTAGTGTGTTTTGATCATGTGTGTGACACCCTATCTTCATATGGTGTGCTTGATCAAAATCCAATGGCCCATATTGAATTGAAAAAAAAGGTGCTGATTCACGTGAGAGACCAGATGGTCTCTCACGGTAGCCCGAGTCGTGGTTTTGAAGGAGTATGTGAAAAGAAGATAAGATTTGGTGGTGTATCATGATGAAAGAGGAGCCTGTAAAAGAGTTTCTGCAAGTGACTTTTGGGGTGTATGAAGGTGTTGAATTGAGAAGAGGGTGAGTTTATGATTTTTTAAGAAGAAGGGAATATGGAGTTGTATTTGTTTTGATGAAGAAAAGTCGTGAAGGCGCAGGAAGTTCATAGAGAGAAAGAAGTCATCCACCTTTTTGTGAGAGGGAGAAGTAACATTATTATTCCTTTTTTCTCTTAGATGTCACGATGTCACGCACCTAAAGAGAGGTATGTCAGTTGCAGGAAGTGCCCCCAAAGAGGATGCAAAGCTTTTTTCTTTTATTCACTCAGTGTATTGTCATGCCTATTTTCGGACCCTCCCCCGTCCTTTATTATTTTTAAAATTTTGAAAACCACTCAGAGCCAACATGTGCCAACTGGCCACATGGGAGCGCTGCTTTAGTTTATTGGTCCCCTCTCCTTTCTTTGCACAACATCAGTATTATATACAACTAGCGTCCAAACGGGCACTCTCGTGCCCGTTTGTCCACTTTTTTTAGTGCGCACATGAGTCAATGTGAAAACGGGTATTTATTTTTATTTTTTATTTAAATTTAAATTATTGTATAATTTATTAGAGCTTTTCGATTTTTCAATCTTTATTAGGTGTACTATCTCAAAATCTCAATGTAACTTGAGAAGTTTCTTGTTTCGAGGGAACGACAAACCATTGTCGATTTTCCTTCTCGATGAATCGTTAGATATGATGGTTGGTCCAGTTATGTGATTGATAAATCTATTACAAATTTATCATCTTATCCTTCTAATAGGTTTCATGAATGCAGCCGATGAATGATGCTATTAATGTCAACACCTAAATTAGTACAAAATACTCTCATATCTTTCGATTTTAATCTTGCTAAGATTGTTGAAATGCAATTATCTTAAAAATATATCCATCTAACATTCTCAATGCGGTTAATTCCAACAAAAGGATGATACACCACCTTAAGTATTTTCTTTTCCTCCTATAAAAATTGGGAAAAGAAAGAGTACACACATCCTAAATAGAAAGAAAAAAAAGTAACTCCTTTTCCTTCTTAATCAATGATATCGGAAGAAAAAAAATAGCAAATGGTAAAAGTAGCAAAAATTTAGTACATATATAAATAAAAAACAAAGAAAAAATAGAATAAAAATGAACTAAATAAATGTACCCCTTACCATAAGTAACCACCATCTATACTATCAACATATTCTTATTCACGTTAGTGAGATGAAATGAAGAAATTTTTATTTACTAACCTCTCACACACCATAAACAAAAGTTATTTTCAATAGAAAAAAAAAACCATCATAATTATATTATTAGTGGGTGTAGTTGGAAGAGTTGTATATGAATCATGGAAATTTCTCTTGCAATCTACACATATATACTACAATTAAGTATTATCCACTGCCATCACTTTGCACTTATCTCATGATGCTACAATATTGAGAGTCTTATAAAAGCAAATTAAAAAAAACTTTGATACACATGATATTTGTTGGATTACCAAAATTCAGAATTAACTAAAAAAATTGTATTTTTAAATAGTAAAATGTGAATGAAATAAGAATTTGGTCAAAATTTTATATTCCCTTTATAAAAGTTATAGATTATAGATATTAATGTTGTAAGTTTATTTCGGCGTCTTCAATAATAAGTGAAAAAATATTCAAATTTAAATTGCGAGAATGATTTTTTCTTTACGTTATGTGTGTTAGCCTCCATTCTACTCACCCAAACAACGCAAACTATGTCTTTCTTATTGTAACATTTTACTTCTTTCAAAAATGGAATTAATACCTGTGACATATTAAAATAAAAAATTACAAATACTACATTATATAATATATAAAAGAAGTTTTTATATTTTGGAACATGTTATTGAGTACGTTCTAAAGGTTGTAAATTATATATTCAGAATATAACAATTAGCACCTACCTTTTATTTCTACATGAGTGGTGTTTCCTTGCAACTCTATAACATGATTTATAAATGGTGTGAAAACTGCAAAATTTAAAAATAGAATGATCTGTTACATTTTGTTATTTGTAATATAAACCATATAAATTAAAAGAAACCAAACTAATTGTAATGAATCAAATTAAAACTACATTTATTGATTTGAAACAAACAAATATCTTCTTACTTTATACTTTTGTTAGAATTTATAGCATTTATCCCAAAAATTAAATGTCAATCGTCATTTGTTAGTATTTATGCAAATTAGGTTTAATTTTGCTAAAAGAGAATTGGACTGGGGATTCAGTTACTGTCTGTGTGGCATCTTAAAACACAGAAAAAATGAAAATTGTACCACAAAAGAGAATGTAAATAAGATAAATACTTAAATATAAATATGAAAAAAATGAAAATTGTGCCTGTAAATATTAATTTGAAAGAATGAGAGAGAAGTTAATTACCATGTTCATGAAAAGGAAGGACTTTGTTTATGTTAGTTGTGTTTCACAAAGAAAATGCTTCCTTATCCCTCTATTAATTTTACGATGCAATGAGATAATGGTTGGCTGTATGAGATAAGAAAACGGTTCCGGTAGTTATTGCTCAGTTTATATTTATAACAATTTCTCCTTTCCTTCTAAAATGTGGGTAGTTATTGTTTTTGTGATTTTTGAGTAAATATAAAATTAGTTAAAGGGAAATTTTGGAAAGAAAAAAGGTCAGTCCAAAATCACCAATCCTCTTTATATATAGTTATAGATGATTCTTGGATTTTTAATTTTTTAACATGCCAATAATGCCCTTTGAATGCTAAAAAAGAACTTTAAATTCTAAATCAAATAAAAATCAAATGCTTTCGAGTAAGCAAGATAAAATTAAAATGAAAATGTAAATACTTCTATTTATTTTTTATGAACATTTTGACTAAAAATTAAAAATAAAATGACTCAAAACGAATAAGACTCGGGCGCAAAAATGCTCGAAAAATTAAAATGAATGCACTAAAATGATCAGCACGAAATAAACTAATAGGAAACATAAAAGTTTCAATCAAATATTGAAATAAAAAATGACCAGTTAAAAGACTCAGGTTGATTAAAACGCGATTGAAAAAGTAGCCGAAAAATAAAATGAGCACGCCAAGTTAAACTGCGCGAACCATAGATTAATAAAATTGACGTCTACAAGCTCGATTTTGAAATTGTTTGGCCGCTAATTTCACGTACATTTGAGAATCAATTTGACCGGTCTATCTGTAGATCCGAGAAATTATTCTGGTTGACATTTTAGGAATTATGCGAGATGAAATGCATGCTGAAGGTGAGGAAAATACACAAGAAGGGGGGTTGAATTGTGTTCACTAAAAACGTTTCTGCTTCTGAACAGAGTTCATATTCTAAACGATAGTTTAGAATCTAATAACAAGTGCAGTGGAAAATATACCAGAAGTAAACCAAACAGAACAATGAACACAACTGATTTATCCTGGTTCCTCCCAAACTGAGAGTACTCCAATCCCCTTGCAGCACATGAGATTTTCCAATATAATCAACATATGATTACAACTACTTGTGCACTTAAGCACAACAGTTTTACTGCTCAGACCTATAGCTTAAGACTTCCTTGCTTAATCAGCACCTGGTCAAGACTTCTCTGCATAGATCCTCAGATCCTAAGACTTCCCTTGCTTAAACCCTCCTAGTTCAAGACCTCCTTGCTCAGACCCATTATCTAAGTCTTCTTTGCTTAGATCCTCAATCCAAGACTTCATTTATTAGACGCATCATCTAAGTCTTATTTGCTCAGATTCTCGATCCAAGACTTCACTGCTCAGTAACACTATCTAACTCTTCTTTGCTCAGATCCTCGATCCAAGACTTCACTGCTCAGACACACTGTCTAAGTCTTTTTTGCTTAGATCATCGATCCAAGACTTCACTGCTCAGACACACTATCTAAGTCTTCTTTGCTCAAATCCTCGATCCAAGACTTCACTTAATTAATCAAGATAGATCAAGACTTTCAAGGCTTAAGCACATAGCAAGAGACTTACTTGGCTCAAGCTTTTCAACGAGAGACTTTTATGCTCAAGCACTTAGCAAGAGACTTTGATCTAAAATGTTAAACAATATGTTCAGCCGAATAGAGAACAAGGTGTACTTGATACTTTTCATACCCTAAATTTTGACCATAAGATTTCACACCATTGTGCAAATCATCACTACAATATGGATCTACCTTTATGTATCACTGATCCTCTCAAAGATTGTTGAGTGTTCACTCTAGCCAAGAATTAGGCTTTCAAGCCCTCTCAAAGGATTCAGGAAAAGGATCAATCAAGAATTGACATGATATTAAACTTATCAAGTCTCTCAATCATCTATGGAGGTCAAGAGATCTTCAACATCAAGAATAGAGGACAAGATTGCATCATTTCAAGTTGATCAAGCCTCAAGATCATCAGTGTCACCAAATTAAGATTTTGGTCAACCAAGGCCTCCAGAGAGAAATTTTCATCTGGGCATGAGCCAATACCTCAATATATGATTCAAGAAGCTCAAAAAGACCTCAAGTGTCCATTCATAAAGCCAAAATAGCCTTAGAGGATTCATTTGTCCAAATCAAGAATTAGGGTTTCTCTGCATAAAATTCATCTGAGACCAAAAGTCAAAGTTTGAGTTTTTGACCAAAATTGATCCTCATAAGCCATCATATAAGAAAACATGACCCATTGTGGCATTTGAATAAGATTTGATCAAGAAATCAAGGTTACTTGTAAAAAGGGCAATGTTGAAGAATTGAAATTTTCACTAAGTTATGGAAAAATATGGTTTTTTTACTAACTTTGCAAGGCCATAACTTGTGATCCAAGGAACCATTTTCTTGGATCCAAAGCTTGAATGATAGATCTCATCACATACTACAAAAGTGATAAACTAAGCCATGATCAAAAAATACTTGGATTTTAAGTTATGAAGTGATCAAAATCAAGAAAAGTAGGAAATGAACTTCAACACTTAGTGAAAATCTTCCTAAGGTAAGATCAGTCAAAACATCAAAATGTGGAGGGATTTTTCACCATGATCCAAGATGAATCAAGTCCAATTATGAACATCAAAGTTGAAGTACATTATCCCAGCTTTCCAAAGAGCCCAAGAGCATGAGAAAGCTCCACTTGAGCAAAGAATTATGGAGGTTGCAAGATACCTTGCTACAACTGTTTTGCCAAGATCAGATTAGCCATTTCTTATGGTACACGACTGTTTTGTCAAATTCAATGATCATGTTGCTAAGCTAATTTAATGTGATCAGGTTGAGTCATAACAAACCTGTAAAATTAGGCCAAGGGGTCAAGAGATATCTCAAATTGAATTAATGAATTTTGTCACATTATGCCTTGAATTCAAAGGCATTTATGTGCAATAGTGCACATTCAACAAAGGTACTCGTTTCAATCAAGATGCTCACATAAACAACAATAAAAATTACTAAGGAATGTGGAATTGGTCAATTGGTAGCTGTGCTATTTGGAGGAGCTATTATGGCTTGCATAAGAAGTAATGACACAAGTCCAAAACCATTGAACCAAGCTCTTATCATTCAATTTGTAACAATTCATCCAAGACAAATCCATTCACCTATAAATAGAGGTCACATTGCCTCATTTCAAACACACCAAAACAACTCCATACTTGTTTTCTCCAAATTCATCTTTGTCTCAATCCAGGAGTTTTCAAACCATTCCAAGCACATCAACACATTCCTTGTGGGTTAAGGAAGCCATCTGGATCATCACCTTGCATCTGTAACACCTGCTAGGTAGAATTCGAGTTCTTCTTACAAGGTAAGCCTGAACCTTTTCAATATCCATGATCCACGCATTATTTTTAAATATTCAAAGCCCAAACATGTTTGTTATATTGCTGTGATCATTTCCCATTAATTAATTGCTATTAATCATGTCTATATAAGATTACATAATGTTCTTGCAAAAATTAGGGTTCATCAGGTTCATACAAAATAACTCGTGCTACACTTAGTTTAAATAAAGTTAAATACCACCAGTCAATTCCTTGTTAAAAAACACACAACTTTCATTTTTACACTTTTCAAAATGGTTAAGAAACGAGTGAGATAGCATAGGTTTTGCAAAATTGTTGAAGTTGGTCTGGCACGAGGTTGAAGATGAAGGACATGGCGCCATTTTTTAAAAATAAAATGAAGTTTTAATATATATTATTTGGTTTCCAACTTAAAACTTGAATTGGCATTGCACCCTAGTGGAAACACTAGTATTTGTGTGTGAGTAAGTCCAAGGTCTGGGGTTCGAATCCCCCTCGCCCCAGACCTTTCGATTTTTTTTTAACTATTTTCAAAAAGGTTTTTCATATATTATTCACTCTTTCCATTCTCTATCACCACACGCACATGGCTCAGATGGTAAAATTTTGAACCCTCCACCCCAAGGGCGTGAGTTCAATCCTTGGGAGAGCCAACCTTTTTTTTTATCACCTATTTTCTTCAATTTCTTCACAACTTCAAAAAGTATTTTCTCCTATCAAATTAACTATTTTTAATCCCAATTTTTTCAAGCATATCATTTAAATAATCTATTATTTTAATCCACAAAAAAATCACAAAAATATTGTGTATTTGATATATTTTTAATATCTTTAAAATATTATTTTAAATTGTTTTAAATATTTTAAAATAATTTATTTTCTTGATTTTTCTTAAACCTAAATAATTTTAAATATTCATGTAAATAAAACATCTTTTTTTAAATCCTTAATCATTGTTCATGACATGGTTAATGGATTCATTTGACAAAATATACCTTTTTTTATTTTTCTTTGAAAAATATCTTAAAAAATGAAATTAGGGTTTTTACTTTGATTCAATCTTTCAAACTTCATTTCAACACAATTAGGCCTCTATTAGAGTGTAAGACTCAACCCTCTCTGTAAATAAACCACTTCATGGGCCTCTGCTATAGTATAAGTCCCATTGCGCTTTTCAAAATCACGGTGAGATCACTGTATTTTCAAAATAAATCATCTGGGCCTCATCTTGAGTGTAAGCCCCATCATCATTTTTTCCTTCATAATAAATCTTGGGCCTCTAATAGTGTGTAAGTCCCATCCCTTTGTCCATAAATTAACATTTTAGGGCCCTTACTATAGTATAAGTCTTCAACATACACTCGGGCCTCTATCTAGAGTGTAAGACCCAACACCTTTTGTAAATAAAAAGAAAATCTTTTAGCCTCATCCATCCTAGGCTTTGTACAAGATACAATAAATCATCTGGGCCTCTATCTAGAGTGTAAGACCCAACACCTTTGCTCTTCTCCTACTTAAGATCGAGTCATTTTCAAATTCAAAATCATTTCAAAACTTTCTTCAATTTCTACAAACCCTAATCCCATCCAATCTTGAAGAAAACATCTAACCAATCACAATACACTTGGGCTTTTATCCAGAGTGTAAGACCCACCACCTTTCTCAATTCAATTCATACTTGTTTATATACTTGTTCATATATCTGTATATATACTTGTGCATATCTTGTTAAGTTTCTCTTAGTATTTAAATCGTCCTTAGTTTAGACTAGTTCAAACAATAGGATCCTTTCAATCATTATAACTTAGTTCAAACAACTAGTTTCCTCTTGTACAAAGGAATTCTTCTCCCCAATACAGTCAGCCTCCTCTTAGACTTTGTTCAAATTACTCAACCTTGGAACAGTTCAATAAAGAGAGGATTATTTCCCGGTGAAACCTCTTCTTTAACCCTTTTAACCCTGGAACAGTTCATAAAGAGAGGATTATTTCCTAGTGAAACCTTTCTTGAACTCTTCCAAGACTTGGAAAGTCTCAGCACCCAGCCTCTTCTTGGGCTTCAAACAAGGACCCACATGCTTCCTAGAAGCATCCCCAACCTCCTCTTGGGCTTCATACAAGGACCTTCAGGCTTCTTAAAATCATAGGTTAGATCCTAGTCATTTTTATCAATACACCAATCCCCAGGAGAGTCGAAACCTCTAAGACATTCAATCTCATCCTCTAAGGTTTTTCACTTTAAAATCCTCAGCCAGGGTCAGTTCACAATCAATAAACCCCAAAAGAATCAAGGCCCTTGTGGCATTTAATAGTTCAACTCTCTTCTAATCCTCAGCAAGAGTCAATCTCCACTGAAATTCGTTTAGCCTCCTCTTAGGCTTCATATAATGATTTCCCCAACCAGCCTCAATCTTGGGCTTTGTACAAGACAAATATAACACTCCATAGTTGAGTCAGTCTTCTTTAAAACTATACTCATACTCTTCAGCTTCATCATCTTGGGCTTCAAAAAAGATACTCAAATAAAATTCCCCCAGTTAAGTCAATTCTCAACCCCTTTAAGCCTCAACCTTGGGCTTTGATCAAGGCACAAAATTCGACATCCCCACAGATGAGACCCTGAGTCCTCTCTGTAGGAGGATATCTTCTCTATACATCATATTTCAAAATAAACAATCAAAACTTTTTCCAGGTAATTGATGTAAGTGGCACACTTGTTGATTCAAAATCCAAGCTGGAGTCCCTCCCTTATCATGGCTAAATTTCTCTTCCATATAAGTGATGTAAGTGGAAAACCTCTGGATTCTACTCATCCAAGTCAGTGTCCCTCTCTTAGCATGCAAATACTTATAAAGGAAGATGTGGCATTGCTGGATTGCACACATCCTAGTTAAAGCAACTTCCCTTATAATCAATTCCTCGATGTTTGTGATGAATCGGTGAGATTTCTCCCTTTAGAGATGACAAATTCTCTCTCAGTCAAACTTTTAGCTTCAATCTTGGGCTTTGATCAAGGCACAAATACTCTGTTAGCTTCAATCTTGGGCTTTGAACAAGACACCAAAAAACATTTTTCCTCCCATAGAATAGGAGGAACTACGAACGCTCTGATTTCCCCAAATCTCTTTACGGGAATACGTAGGCATAAGATTGTGAAATCTTAGCGAGCACACTAATAAAAAAACTTAGGTCAAATACCTTCCAAAAACAATAGAAAACCCTAAACAACAAAAACATTTCCTCACCCTTAACAAAGGAGAAACTTTCCCAACCAACAGCAAATGGATTTAAGCAACCGAGTAATTCAATAGTAGAAATATATGCAAATAAAGGTTCCTATAGATTACTATAGAAACTCTGGGTGTTAATAGCTTCCCTTTGTATAATCAACCCCTGATTCCAGATCTCTTCGCATTTGTAGGGAAAACACTTGCGCGTAGGGTTAATTAAAGATATCTTCCCCTTCCTTTCAAGCTTCATAGGATAAATATAGAAATCAGAAAGTAGCACTAAAAGCTGTAGTGGTCGTGTCACAAAAAAACCGGAACTACAGAAAAATGGCGACTTTGCTGGGGACTTTCCCATCTCCTAAGAGGATTAAGCCTTGCATTCCATATTTTTTTTGTTTTATTTGTTTTCTCATTTTGATATCATTTGTTGTTTTCCATCATACTATCTGATTATCTGCCATACTTGTTTAATTTACTGTTATTTGGGAATGTGATTAATACACGTGTGGTGAGTCAAAAGTCCTCAGTGGGCTTGAGAGCATATTTTAAGATAGGAGGTGGAAGACTCAAGAAGGCTTGTAAGGAGTGAATCCCGACCAAGCTAACTTGAAAGTCCACCAAATAAGTAGAGGTACCCTTTTGGAATTACTGATGTTGAGCGAGCAAGTCGTGAAAACATTACTTTTTCCAATGGGCACCCGTGAAACTGAGGATTAGTAAACATTTAACCATTCGGCCATTTTAGGATGTAGTGCGGTGACTATTGGGAATAGTTGATACATGATACTACACTCGAATGAGATCCATCTTAGGGATATTAAGCTCTCATGAGTCAATCGGTTTGCTGGTAATGTTCTTAAGAGGGGTCAGTGATTTTGGGAACCTTATTAGAACCCGTTCTACAGGTACAAAAATGACCCTTAGTACATACCTTAAGGATTGGGTAGATCCATGGCTCCATGCTCATGACGATGAACCCTTAAACCCATGTTTTCAAATGTTTTTGTTTGCTGCATTCATGCATTCAAGCATTTCATTCATTCCTAAATTTAAAACTAAAAAAATAACTTTTCAAAAACAAATCTTTTTCTAAAGAACTAAAACAATCATTGCAAATATCAGAAGTTGTGCTATGGATTTTGGTAGAAGAAAAACACAGCAATACACCTTCAAAAGTCCAAGACTTGAAGACCTAAAGAAATTGGGAAGGTTGATTACTAATCCTGAAGCTTTCAGAGTTAAGTACGGAGGATTTTTGTCTCTTTTGAAAGTCAATATGGTGGAAGGAGTCTTGTCTATATTGGTTCAGTTCTATGATACAATATACAACTGCTTTACATTTCCCGATTACCAGCTCACACCAACATTAGAAGAGTACTCTCATCTGATTGATTTACCTATCACTGATCAAGATCCATTCTCTGGGCTGGAAGAAATTCCCAAAGACCAAACAAATGCAAGAGCTACCTCTTTGGAAGTGTCAGATATCAAACCTCACATGACCACCAAATGGTTTACTTCCCACTTACCCAAATATGTTGCCTTTTGGGATCTCAAAAGTGGTATGTGATGGTCGCAAAAGATTATGTCTCTCACTCACTCTGACATAGATTGGTACAATCGGGTCTATGAAGGAATAAAGATCATTGACAAATGCGGAAGTTTCCCCAATGTACCCCTCTTTGGTACCAAAGGAGGGATCAATTACTATCCAGTGTTAGCTCGTCGCCAGCTCGGATACCCGATGAAGGACATACCATATAACGTCCATCTGGAAGGTCTTTTCTTCAAGGAAGGAGAAAATGACAGAGCACTTAAAAAATAAATTGTGCATGCCTGGCAACATGTTCATAGGAAAGGAAGAGAGTCACTGGGAAGGCCAAACTGCATCTCTGTGGAGCCTTATCTTCCATGGGTACAAGCTAGAGCCATCAAATTGAGGATGCCTTACCCTCGTCAGGAAGTTTTTCCCCTAAAGGAATCTATCATCTACTTCATGAATGACACGGAGAAACTTTAGGTCGCTTTTAACAAAGTCCAACGTGAAAAGAACTCTTGGAGAAACAAGTATCAGATTATCAGTTTGGAATGCACAAAGATCTAAGAACTACTTAAAGAAAAAGTTGCTCTGATTGAGATATTGGAGCAGCATGCTGTAGAAAGTCAAGAGGAACGGAAAAATTTACTCTCTCCCTTCACCTGGCAAAGGATCATCGACCTGCCAACAGTGGAGGAGGCCCGATCAAAGAGGCAAAAAAGGAGTCAGCAACCAACTTCTGGGCCTTCGTCAAGGATTCCTTAGGATTCATAAACCTAGTTTTCCTTCCTGCACTTTGTAAAATAATGTACTTTTCCCTATAAGATATTGCAATCCTTTGAATTCAATAAAAAGTTTCCATCGTTGTATGATATTTGCAACATAATTGTTAAAAGTTCTTTTGAAAACAAAACAAAAAGATCATTCTCATTCTTTGCATATCATTTATTATTCTTGCATTACACATCTTTGTCATAGAGTCTCACATATGTGTCGCACTTTAGAGTCAAACTGTCTCATTTGTACAATACTCGAGCCAATTGGCAAAAGGAAAATGGACGATCTTGGGGAGGAAAACAGAGAGCTAAGAGAGGAAGTTAACACTCTGAAGGAAAGTCTGGAAAGACTCAATGGTATGATTGAATCCCTGGCAGTAGCTCAGGATCAACCACCTCAAAGGAATGTATTCTCAGAAATTGTGTCTACACCAACATTTGAGATACCCGTCAGTCTTCCTCAGTACAACATGCCTACAGGTTTTCCCTGGGGCATGCCTTTCAATTTTATACTTGAGGGATATATACCTCTGGTCACTGAAGACCTAGAAGCCACAACCGGAACCTCCAGATCTGTTGGTTACAAACTTCAGGCGAATGAAGCGCAAGGGCTATGATGGAGACTCCTGTACCTGAAGGTTACAAACTTCAGTTCACCGAAGCACCAAGAGTTACCGCAGTAATGTCTATACCAAAACCTATGATACATACTATCCCAGAGGAACAGATTCTCCAGACCACCCCTGGCAAGGATGAAGAAGTATACGAATGAATAAATGAATTCCAATAATGATTCTTGGAAATGCAGAAGGAACTACATACCATTCACGGACAGGACTTGTTTGGCAAAGATGTCGCTGACCTCTGTTTAATCCCTAATGTAAAAATACCACACAAGTTTAAGGTGCCCGACTTTGAGAACTACAAAGGCAACTCTTGCCCTCAAAGTCACTTGGTAATGTACGCCCGAAAGATGTCTACCCAGACAGAAAACCAACAGCTACTATTCCACTACTTTCAAGACAGCTTAACCAGTGTCGCGCTCAAATGGTACATGGGATTAAACCGTGCAAAGATCAGTACCTTCAGAGATCTCGAGGTAGCTTTTGTTCAGTAGTACAAGTACAATTTGGATATGGCGCCTGATAAGGATCAACTAAGAGTTATGTCCCAAAAAGATAAAGAAACCTTCAAGGAGTATGCTCAAAGATGGCGTGAAATTGCCACCCAGATTTGTCCTCCTCTCAAGGAGAAAAAAATTACAAAAATCTTCTTGAAAACATTAAGCTCATTTTATTAATGACCGAATGGTCGCCAGTGCACCTAGTGACTTTACCGATATGGTAAACATGGGGGTATGCCTTAAGGAAAAAGTCTGAGAAGGTCAATTCGTTAAGGATGCAGAACCATCCAGTAGTAGTAAGAGATACGGAAGTTCCTTCCAAAAGAAGAAAGATCAGGATATCAGCAATATCTCACAGGGTAAGCAAAGGCAAAGATACCAACCTCGGCAGGTAGCAACGGTCTCTCCTGTTATCAACCCAGTGCCAACTCCGATATATCAACCACAGATTGCTCAGATCCAGCCTAATCAACAACATTATCAGCAAAGGAAGCAACATCCTCTTCAGCAGGCTCACCCGCAATACAATAACAACAACCGTTTTCCTCGATCTCCAGGGTTTCACCCCATACCAATGTTATATGCAGAACTGTTTCCACTTTTGCTAGCAAAGGGACAGGTTCAAACTAGGACTCCTCTTACAGTTCCAGACAATCCCCCTTATTGGTTCAAAGCTGATCAATCTTGCGCTTATCATCAAGGAGGATCGGGACATAACATTGAGAACTGCCTCGGCTTCACATCTGATGTACAAAGGCTCGTCAAAAATGGAGTTTTATCTTTCAAAGATACGAATCCAAATGTTCAAACAAACCTGTTGTCACAACATGAAAAAGCTTCAGTAAACTTGATAGATGAAAGACCTGGCAACAGTTATCAAATTCACGATGTACGCCAACTAGGAACAAATTTGGAAAAAATGCATTGCAGGCAAAGCAGGTATGGCTATGTGCCATCTCACAAGTATCATCAATGCGACATTTGTTCCAAGAACAATCAAGGGTGCATCATTGTACAAGCAGCTCTCCAAGAGCATATGAATCTAGGCTAGATCCAAGATCACAGGATTCATGGAATAAATATGGTCTATGGATGTCCATGCATTGTTCAAAATCATGACATTCGCGCAATGAATGTCAATCTAGTGGCAATGCACTCGAGACAAAGTCAGTACCACAATCTTCCGCTGCACGATTACAACGGTTGCTCAATTTGCTCAAAAGACAATCAAGGATGTTCCTTTGTACAAAAATCCCTCCAGCGTCAAATGGATCTAGGATGGATCCAAGACTACCATGGAAGGGATGATTAACAGGTCAACATGATTCAGATTTTCGACATTCGTTTAATGAATACTAGCTTGGTAGAATTGCATGCCAAACAAGACAGACTCGGTTTTCTGTCATCACATAATTATCAAGATTATAAAGATTGCTCCGAAAATGATCAAGGTTGCGCACTTGTACAAAGAACTTTTCAACATCTGTTGGACCATTGGTGACTTCCAATCTACCAGGATGAAAACACACATCAAGTTAGCATAACCAATGGAAACCCGAATAGACACCAAAGCTGTAACATCCGCTTGCTGGAAACAGATCTGGTAAAAATGTACTGCATATAGAGTGGATACGGCTGTGTGCCACCTCACAATTATGAACGTTGTGGAATATGTTCAGAAAATAGCCAAGGATGCTACCTCGTGCGAACAACTCTCCAGAATCAAGTGGACCAAGGGGAAACCCAACTACGTCTGAATTCTCAGTCAATCAATATGGTGCAAGGTTGCCCAGGGCAGTATGCAGTCTATGACATTAAAAACATTGAAACATCATTGTTCAAATTTCACAAATGCCTGTACGGACTTGACTACTTTGGCCCAAATCACCATGATCACTCAACTTGCAGAAAATGTCGCAGAAGACGACATGGTTGCCTCCTTATCCAAAATGAGATTCAAGAACTGTTGGACAAAAAAACCATCACAGTTTTCAATGAAAGAGAGCCTGTTAACAAGGATGTTTTCACCATAATTCCTCTGCTCAATGAACCAAAGCGCTTGGAAATCCCTTTCGACAGTGGAAAAATTTCCAACATCCCCGAGCTGGAACCAATTGAGGTTACTTATGACAGTCGAAAGACCCAAATAACCCCTTTGGTCATCTACTTGCCAGGCCTAGTCCCATATGAATCAGAGAAAGCTATTCCGTAGAAATACGGTGCGACCATAATAGAATATGGAAAGGAAATTCCACTGTCATCCATTATCAGCATTGTTGATATCATCCAGGTCACCCGAAGTGGTCGAATCTTCAACAGAGGAGTTGGAGAGCTTGCAAAAGAAAAGGAACCTCAAACTAAAATTCCTAACCAACAAGTTGGTCAATCAAGCAACACAGAGCCTGTGAAAAATAACGATGAAGTTTTAAAACTCATCCAGAGAAGTGAATATAACATTGTGGATCAACTATTACAAACTCTTTCTCAGATATCTGTATTATCTCTCCTGCTCAGTTCAGAAGCTCACAGAGAAGAATTACAAAAAGTCTTGGAACATGCCTTTGTAGAACAAGACGTAACAGTGGGTCAGTTTGATAGCATTATTTCCAACATCACCTCCTGCAACAATTTGGGTTTCAGTGATGAAGAACTTCCAGAGGAAGGCAAGAATCATAACATGGCATTCAACATCACAGTCAATTTCCAGGATGATGTTTTAGCCAGTGTGCTTGTAGACATAGGTTCATCCTTGAACGTCGTGCCAAGGTCAACTCTGGTATGATTATCTTTTTAAGGCACCCCCATCAGAGGCAGTGAGATCATAGTCAAAGCTTTTGACGGATCCAGAAAGACAGTTATTGGTGAAATTTATCTTCCCATAACCATTGGTCCTTACACTTTCCAAATCACCTTCCAAGTAATGGATAACTGAGCAGCTTAGAGCTGTTTATTAGGACTACCTTGGATCCATGAAGCAGGAGCAGTTACTTCAACCATTCACCAAAAGCTGAAGTTTGTAAAGAATAATAAGTTGGTCACAGTACGCGGAGAACAAGCTTTAATCGTGAGCAACCTATTATCATTCTCGTATTTAGAGCCAGAAGAAGTTATCGGAACTCAATTTCAAGCACTCTCTGTGAGAAATGAGAATCATCAAGAAAAAGGAACGGCGATTTCCTCGTACAAAGACGCTCTCCAAGTAATGGGAAGCAGCGGCATAAAAGGATGGGGACAAGTTGTGGTTCCTGTTGATAACAAGACAAGAAAAGGTCTCGGTTTTTCTCCAGCATTTACCAAGGCTACAAAGAAGGATGAAGGCATTCGTCCTATTGCAGATTTCTTCCACAGTGGAGGCTTCCTCCACCTAATTTCTCAAGAAGTCCACACCATCGAAGAAAATGATTTTTCCGATACAGATGAAGAATGGAAATCATATTTCAGCGATGAAGGTTATATATCACAGGAAGAAACATACGTACCATTTTGCTCTCCAAAGCAAAGTCCCAGATATATACTAAGATCAGATGTCAAAATGATCTACAGAGATTGCGATCCCGAAGGATGCCGTGCTCCTCGCAACTCATTGGAAGAAGATACTCTGATGAAAGACAATGTCGATTACAACTCATATGATCCCATGGATGATTTGCCCACTTGGGAGCCTTACATGGAAGATTCAGGGTATAAGAGTCAACCAGAGAATGCATATCTGCTGAATGACCTTGAGAAAAATCCACCTATTCTCCCAGAGTCGTGGAAACCTTACCGAAAAAATCCTGAAGATGTCCACCATCATGTTGATGAAGTTGCAAGAATCGCTGGACAAAAACTTATCAACATTGCATTCCCTGAAGTTAATGTCATTGAAGAATATGATTCATCTATCCCCTCAGGAACTTGGGATACTTTGGGGCAGCCAAGCGATAAATACAAATTTCTAGTGAAGTACACTACTCCTGAAAGCTCTCGTATCAGATATAAAGACATCCAACCATCTGGATGGGGAGATTCTCCTAAAAATGAAGATAATAATGAAAATACAACAGAAAAGACCTCTTACGGTAACTCTGTATGGGAAGAAGACTCTATTGATCAGACTCCGCCAGAAATCAGTACTATCACTAAAGACAATCCTGGAAGGAAAGTACTAGACTTTGTGATCCACAGAGGAATTCGTCGCAACTGGGTCGCTGTTGATATCCCAGATGTTGTACATGTTTCAAAGTAATTGCCTCATCTTTGTTTTGACCTTTCACTTTTCCCGGGTGAAAGGGATGTTTTATAGGGCTTGCTTTTCTGTAAATATCCCTCTTCGCTTCACTTAGAGCGAAAGAGTTTTGTTTTATAGGGTTTCTGAATCGACAAATCATAAATAAGAATGTCATTCTGAATTCTTGCATTTATTGCTATTTTCACCTTTTGCTTTTCCTAGAAAATGGTAATCCTAAAAAATAACTCAAATTAAAAATAAACGTTTTTCAAAAGACACTGCACACACTTTTGCATTCTCTTTGTCTTTTCTAAAGGGAATCATCACATTATGCAGATTATTTATTTTAAACCCCATTGAAACATACGATCTAATGCCTTCTCCCAACTTTGAGTTCCTGGTATTTGAAGCTGAAGAAGAAGAGGACGAAGAAATTCCAAATGAGATCTCTCGACTACTCAGACATGAGGAAGAGTCCATTCAACCTTCCAAAGAACCGTTGGAAATGGCCAACTTGAGTTCAGAAGAGGAGAGAGAAGTTAAAATTGGAGCATTACTGAGTCCAACTGTCAAAGAAGGCCTGATAGAACTACTCAAAGAATTTCCAGATGTGTTTGCTTGGTCCTACCAAGACATGCCAGGGTAGGATACCAACATCGTGGAACATCACTTGCCACTGAAACCAGAACGTCCTCCGGTCAAACAAAAATTGAGAAGGACTCACCCAGATATGGCCATCAAAATTAAGGAAGAAGTGCAGAAATAGATCGACGCAGGTTTTCTTGCCACCTCAAAATATCCTTAATGGTTGGCCAACATAATTCCAGTTCCCAAGAAAGACGGAAAAGTCAGAATGTGCATAGACTACATGGATTTAAACAAAGCAAGTCTGAAGGATGACTTCCCTTTTAGAAGCAAAAATTCAAAGTCTTTTCCTTCATGGATGGGTTCTCGGGCAATAATACAGTCAAAATGGCATCAAAAGATATGGAGAAAACTTCATTCATCACCCCATGGGGCACCTTTTGCTACAAAGTAATGTCGTTCGGTCTGAAGAATGCAGGAGCAACTTATCAAAGGGCTATGGCAACTCTGTTTCACGACATGATGCACAAAGAGATTGAAGTGTACGTCGATGACATGATTGCAAAGTCTAAAATAGAAGAAGAATACGTGGAACACCTATCAAAGTTATTCCAGCGTCTGAGAAAATACAAACTCTGCTTGAATCCCAATAAATGCACATTCGGTGTTCGTTCAAGAAAGCTTTTGGGATTCAATGTCAGCCAAAAAGGAATTGAGGTTGATCCCGACAAAGTCAAGGCCATTCAAGAGATGCCTTCTCCAAAGACTGAAAAACAAGTAAGAGGATTTTTGGGACATCTGAATTATATCTCAAGATTCATATTCCTCATAACCGCGACATGCACGCCAATTTTCAAACTACTCAGAAAGAACCAAAGTTGTATATGGACAGAGGATTACTAGAAAGCTTTTGACAGCATCAAAGAATATCTGCTAAATTCGCCTATTTTGTCCCCATTCAGTGGAAGGAAGACCATTGATCATCTACTTAACAGTCTTGGAAGACTCCATGGGCCGTGTACTTGGCCAACAAGACGAAACAAAAAGAAAAGAGTCTGTCATTTATTACATAAGCAAGAAGTTCACGAACTGTGAAACTCGATACACTATGCTCGAGAAAACTTGTTGCGCTCTAGCTTGGGTAGCTAAACGTCTTCTCCAGTACATGATTTGTCACACTACTTGGTTAATCTTTGAAATGGATCTGATCAAGTACGTCTTTGAAAAGCCTTCTTTAACGGGAAGGACTGCCCATTGGCAGATGTTGTTATCAGAATATGACATCGAGTACCATGTTTAGAAAGTCGTCAAAGGAAGTATTTTAGCCGATCATCTGGTTCACCAACCAATTGACGATAATGAACCGATCAAATTTGACTTCCCAGATGAAGATGTAATGTACCTAAGATTGAAAGATTGCGATGAACCGCTACCAGACGAAGGACCAGAGCCAGGATTCTAATGGGTATTAATATTCGACGGAGCTGTCAACGCTTATGGAAACGGAATTGGGGCAATCATTGTTACCCCTCAGGGTACCCATATTCCTTTCACCGCCTGATTGACATTCAAATGTACAAACAATGAAGCCGAATATGAAGCTTGCATCATGGGTCTCGAAGAAGCTATTGACTTAAGGATAAAGAACTTGGATGTGTATGGAGACTCAGCTCTGGTTATAAATCAGATCAAAGGAGAGTGGAACACACGCCAACTTATTTTGGTTCCTTACAAAGACTACGCAAGAAGGTTGTTACCTTTCTTCAACAAGATTGAGTTTCATCACATTCCTCATGAAGAAAACCACATGGCTGATGCATTAGCTACTCTATCCTCCATGATTAGTGTGAATCGATGGAACGACGTACCCAAGATTGACATAATGCGCCTTGATAGGCCTGCTTACATATTTGCAGTGGAAGCCGTCATCGATGACAAACCATGGTATCATGATATTAAATGCTTCCTTCAAAGACAAGAATACCCGCCTGGGGCATCCAGTAAAGATAGGAAGACTCTCAGAAGGCTAGCTGGTAAATTTTTCCTGAACAATGATGTTCTATACAAAAGAAACTTCGACATGGTTTTGCTCAGATGCGTGGATAAACACGAGGCAAACATGCTAATGAAGGAAATTCATGAAGGCTCCTTTGGCACTCATACCAATGGACATGCAATGTCAAGAAAGATATTGAGAGCATGATATTATTGGCTGATAATGGAATCCGATTGCTACAAATACATGAGGAAATGTCACAAATGTCAGATCTATGCCGACAAGATTCATGTGCCTCCGACGCATCTCAAAGTTCTCTCTTCTCCATGGCCTTTTTCTATATGGGGAATTGACATGATTGGCATGATTGAACCCAGAGCTTCAAATGGACATCGGTTCATCTTGGTTGCCATTGATTACTTCACCAAATGGGTTGAAGCAGTATCATACGCCAATGTGACCAGACAAGTGGTGGTCTGATTTATCAAGAACAATCCCATCTGCCGTTATGGTGTTCCAAGCCAGATCATTACTGATAATGGGTCGAACCTGAACAACAAGATGATGAAAGAATTATTTACTGGGTTCAAAATTGAACACCATAACTCATCTCCCTATCGCCCTAAGATGAATGGAGCGGTAGAAGTAGCTAACAAAAATATCAAGAAGATCATTCAAAAGATGGTTGTGACCTACAAAGATTGGCATGAGATGCTACCATTTAATCTTCACAGTTATCGCACATCCGTCCTCACTTCAACAGGGGCAACCCCTTTCTCTCTAGTATACAGCATGGAAGTCGTGCTCCCCATAGAAGTAGAGATCCCGTCAATAAGAGTATTGATGGAAGCCAAGCTAACAAAAGCTGAATGGTGTCAAAGCAACTACGATGAACTTAATCTAATCGAAGAAAAGAGGATGACGGCTTTATGCCATGGTTAGTTATATCAGCAGAGAATGAAGAAAGCATTCGACAAAAAGGTCCGACCTCATGTATTCAGAGAAGGTGACCTCGTACTAAAAAAGATCCAATCTTTCCTCAACGATTTCAGGGGCAAATGGACTCCAAATTATTATGACCCCTATGTTGTTAAGAAAGCCTTCTCAGGAGGTGCCTTAATACTTTCAACCATGGATGGAGAAGAATTTACTTATCTCACAAATGTTGATGCAGTCAAGAAATACTTCGCCTAAATAAAAAAAATAGCTCGCTAAGTTGAAAACCCGAAAGGGCGACTTAGGCAAAAAAAGAGTAACCCGTTGGACTGAAAACCCGAAAGGGCGGTCCAGGCAAAATTTTTTTTTAAAAAATCATCCTGTTAGAAAAAATCTAAGAAAAAGTTAGGGATTTATGGCAAGTAACTGCATCCGACAAGATTGGATCCTCAGAAGCAACACCATCTGTCAAGAAATCCTTAATCTAAGTCACCTTCAACAGAAGCTCAAGAATACTCAGAATTCAAAGTTGGTAGACGGGTAGTGGTCATTATGTTTCAATGTAGCCCCTTTCCCTTTAAATTACAATTTTCTAAAACTCTGTAATGCTCCATGGCATCACGCACTTGGCTGATTACCATTCTTGAAACCCAAAAATGAGCCCTTGTGCCCTTTGTTTGCAATTCTCATTTATTCTGCTTTGCAAAATGACATTTTGATATGATTAACATTCTTGAAACCCAAAAATGAATTTACTTATGATTTCAAAATGGAAGTTTTGAATTTACTTTTGCTTTTAAAATAAAGATGGTGATTTCCTTGTGATTGATGAACACAAGAAGGAACGTCGATAGTTCTCCGCAAGCAATCAAACTTCAAAATACAGAATCAAAATATTTCTTGTGATCAGTATATCCCCGAGTGGAGGATCAATTAATTTAGATTGATAAGGTGGAACATCCCATCTATCACCCCTAGTAAGGGTCGAGTTTCATATCCCCTCAGACAAACGATGGAATCAAGATCAGGTATCTATCCCAGTAGAGTATTATTTTTAAGAATCGAGATAGGAGCAGGAATCCCTTCCTCCAACATGCTGCTACCTTCAGAAGACACCGGTAAAAGTTTTCACTCCCCAGGAGTCGCATCTTGTTTCTACCGCCGAAAGTTGGTAAAGTTCAGCAACAGGACTTTGTTCCCTCAACAAACCAGTGATACTTTTTATCCCCCAAAGTGGTCGAGTATCCAGTTGGGCTCATCACCAGTCCGTATGTCATGTCTGTTTTGTCAGCATAAGCATTTCATACATACATCATGCATAATTGATTCATATTCATATTCATTTTGCATCTCATATTTCAATCACTTTGGTCACGTTTATCCCCAAGTGATAAATGTCCTCTCTCTATTAGAGTTGCCAATCTTAGGAAGAAAGGATATATTCTTTCTAAATTCCCACTGAGTTTGATCCTCGTGTATGATTTTCCTTCAGTTTTCCTTCCCACGCTTGGATAGGATAAAATCCCAGTTTGAGTTCTTTCCTCATCGGGAAATGTCTCGTCTAAACAATCTCTCTCCAGTTTATTCCTGGATTGAAATTGGTCCTCGACCACTTTGATAGCTTGAACCTCTGAAACGCAAGAAGACATTTGGTTATACACCTTTGGAACTTCACTATTCGCCAATGAAGATGATATTTTGCTTTCCCGGATTAAGGAAAATCCCCCGCAGAAGCTTCTCAACAAAAGACTCTTGGCAATATGGATATCACATCTCCCATGTAATCTCTACCAATCGGCAAACAAAGAAGTCTGTTTTTGCCCCATAAATTCCCAATAAATCGACAAATGGCAGTCTCTCCCCGAGAAGTTTGTCCTACTTTCAAGGAAGTAATCAGCACCTCAAAATTGAATTACATCACATGGCATCTCTCCGAAGAAGTCTCGAAGGGAAGTATGATGTAATTTCTCTAGTAAATGGCATCTCCAACAGAGAAGTTTGCACAACTCTGCAGCTCAGACAAATGGTTCTCCCAGCAAGTCTGACATCAAATCTTTACTCATCCTATAGTATATCTCTGAGGAAGTCTCGAAGAGAAATACGATGAAGCATGTTTTTCCATCAAACGACATCTCCCTAGTAAGTCTCAGCGAGAAGTTTGATGAAAACCCTCACAGATAACATTCCTTGTCAAGAAAAGAACTTGATAAGAAGAAACAGAGACCAGTTTCGTGGCTGAAGACCATGATCGAGGGGAGGTTTATTTCAAGAAACTGAGACCAGTTTCGTGGCTGAAGACCAGGATCGAGGGGAGATTTATTCCAACAAAACTGAGACCAGTTCCATGGTAGAAGACCAGGATTGAAGGGGAAGTTTTACCCTTTACTAAGTAAGATTACTTAGTAAAAGAAGATGGATAAGCAAATTGGGAATTTTCCACCATTCACATCTACAATCAAAATTTCGGGTATTTTGATATTTAATCCTCTTTTACCTCGAACGTCTGAATATCTTCATCATTCATACCTTCAGGTCCAAGAAGATTAAATAAGGGCATCAGTCATACCCTAAATTTTGACCATAAGGTTTCACACCATTGTGCAAATATTCACCACAATATGGATCTACCTTTATGTATCACTGATCCTCTCAAAGATTGTTGAGTGTTCACTCTAGCTTAGAATTAGGATTTCAAGCCCTCTCAGAGGATTCAGGCAAAGGATCAATCAAGAATTGACATGATCTTCAACTTATCAAGTCTATCAATCATCCATGGAGGTCAAGAGATCCTCAACATCAAGAATCAAGGACAAGATTGCATCATTTCAAGTTGATCAAGCCTCAAAATCATCAGTGTCACCAAATTAGGGTTTTGGTCGACCAAGGCCTCCAGAGAGAAATTTTCATCTGGGCATGAGCCAATACCTCAATATATGATTCAAGAAGCTCAAAAGGACCTCAAGTGTCCATTCATAAAGCCAAAATAGCCTCAGAGGATTCATCTGTCAAAAATCAGAAATTAGGGTTTCTCTGCACAAAATTCATCTGAGACCAAAAGTCAAAGTTTGACTTTTTAACCATAATTGTTCCTCATAAGCCATTATATAATAAAACATGACCCATTGTGGCATTTGAACAAGATTTGATCAAGAAACCAAGGTTACTTGTAAAAAAGACAATGTTGAAGAATTGAAAATTTCACTAAGTTATGGAGAAATATAGTTTTCTTGCTAACTTTGCAAGGCCATAACTTGTGATCCAAGCAACCGTTTTCTTGGATCCAAAGCTTGAATGATTTATCTCATCACATACTACAAAAGTGATAAACTAAACCATTATAAAAAAATGCTTGGATTTTAAGTTATTAAGTGATTAAAATCAAGAAAAGTAGGAAATGAACTTCAACACTTAATGAAAATCTGCCTAAGGTAAGATCAGTCAAAACATCAAAATGTGGAGGGATTTTTCACCATGATACAAGATGAATCAAGTCCAATTATGAACATCAAAGGTGGAGTACATTATCCCTGCTTTCCAAAGAGCCCAAGAGCATGAGAAAGCTCCACTTGAGCAAAGAATTATGGAGGTTATAAGACACCTTGCTGCAACTATTTTGCCAAGATCAGATTGGCCATTTCTTATGGTACACGACTGTTTTGTCAAGTGCAATGATCATGTTGCTAAGCTAATTCATTATGATCAGGTTGAGTCATAACAAACCTGCAGAATTAGGCAAAAGGGTCAAGAGATATCTCAAATTGGATTAATGGATTTTGTCACATTATGCCTTGAATTCAAAGGCATTTTTGTGCAGTAGTGCACATTCAACAAAGGTACTCTTTTTAGTCAAGATGCTCACATAAACAACAATAAAAATGACTGAGGAATGTGGAATTGGTCAATTGGTAGCTATGCTATTTGGATGAGTTATTGTACCTTGCATAAGAAGTAATGACACAAGTCTAAAACCATTGAACCAAGCTCTTATCTTTCAATCTGTAACTATTCATCCAAGATAAATCCATTCACCTATAAATAGAGGTCACATTGCCTCATTTGAAACACACCAAAATAACTCAAATACTTGTTTTCTCCAAATTCATCTTTGTCTCAAATTTCAAAACACCAAGAGAGAGAGAGAAATCGAATTTCTCAAACCAGAGCAATTCTATCCAAACCAAGCCTTCAAACACTTCACATACACTATGTGGAAGTGATCCAAACACTTATATCCCATCTGTAAATCCAAATCATCATCTCCATAGTTCACCTGATCAAGTTGCAGTTGGATTCGAGCTACTCAATCCAGGAGTTTTCAAACCATTCCAAGCACATCAACACATTCCTTGAGGGTCAAGGAAGCTATCTGGATCATTGCCTTGCATCTGTAACACCTCCAAGGTAGAATTCGAGTTCTTCTTGCAAGGTAAGCCTAAACCTTTTCAATCTCCATGATCCATGCATCATTTTTTAATTTTCAAAGCCCAAACACGTTTGTTATATTGCTGTGATCATTTCCTATCAATTAATTGCTATTAATCATGTCTATATAAGATTACATAGTGTTCTTGCAAAAATTAGGGTTCATCAGGTTCATACAAAAGAACTCTTGCTACACTTAATTTAAATAAAATTAAATACCACCAATCAATTCCTTGTTAAAAAACACACAACTTTCATTTTTACACTTTTCAAAATGGTTAAGAAACGAGTGAGATAGCATAGGTTTTGCAAAATTGTTGAAGTTAGTCTGGCACGAGGTTGAAGATGAAGGCCATGGCGCCATTTTTTCAAAATAAAATGAAGTTTTATTATATATTATTTGGTTTCCAACTTAAAACTTGAATTGGCGTTGCGCCCTAGTGGAAACACTAGTATTTGTGTGTGAGCGAGTGCAAGGTTTAGGGTTCGAATCCCCCTCGCCCCAGACCTTTTGGTTTTATTTTTTTAAACTATTTTCAAAAGGATTTTTCATATATTATTCACTCTTTCCATTCTCTATCACCACACGTACATGGCTCAGATGGTAACATTTTGAACCCTCCACCCCAAGGGCGTGGGTTCAATCCTTGGGAGGGCCAACCTTTTTTTATCACCTATTTTCTTCAATTTCTTCACAACTTCAAAAAATATTTTCTCCTATCAAATTAAGTATTTTTAATCCCAATTTTTTCACACTTATCATTTAAATACTCTATTATTTTAATCCACAAAAAAAATCACTAAAATATTTTGTATTTGATATATTTTTAATATATTAAAAACATTATTTTAAATTGTTTTAAATATTTTAAAATAATATCTTTTCTTGATTTTTTTTAAACCGAAATGATTTTAAGTATTCATGTGAATAAAACATCTTTTTTTAAAACCTTAATCATTGTTCATGACATGGTTAATGGATTCATTTGATAAAATATACCTTTTTTATTTTTCTTTGAAAAAATATCTTAAAAAAATGAAATTAGGGTTTTTACTTTGATTCAATCTTTCAAACTTCATTTCAACATAATTGGGCCTCTATTAGAGTGTAAGACCCAACCCTCTCTGTAAATAAACCACTTCAAGGGCCTCTGCTATAGTATAAGTCCCATTGCGCTTTTCAAAATCACGGTGTGGTCACTGTATTTTCAAAATAAATCATCTGGGCCTCTCCCTGAGTGTAAGCCCCATTATTATTTTTTTCCTTCATAATAAATCCTGGGCCTCTAATAGAGTGTAAGTCTCATCCCTTTGTACATAAATAAACATTTTAGGGCTCATACTATAGTATAAGTCCCTCCTCTCAGTGTTCAAAATCACTGTCTTCAACATACACTTGGGCCTCTATCTAGAGTGTATGGCCCAACACCTTTTGTAAATAAAAAGAAAATCTTTTAGCCTCATCCATCCTGGGCTTTGTACAGGATATAATAAATCATCTGGGACTCTATCTAGAGTGTAAGACCCAACACCTTTGCTCCTCTCCTACTTAAGATAAAGTAATCTTCAAATTCAAAATCATTTCAAAACTTTCTCCAATTTCTTCAAACCCTAATCCCATCTAATCTTGAAGAAAACATCCAATCAATCACAATACACTTGGGCCTCTATCCAGAGTGCAAATTCAATTCATACTTTTTTATATACTTGTTCATATATTTGTATATATACTTGTGCATATCTTGTTAAGTTTCTCTTAGTATTTAAATCGTCCTTAGTTTAGACTAGTTCAAACAATAGGATCCTTTCAATCATTATAACTTAGTTCAAACGACTAGTTCCCTCTTGTACAAAGGAATTCTTCTCCCCAATACAGTCAGCCTCCTCTTGGGCTTTGTTCAAATTACTAAACCTTGGAACAGTTCAATAAAGAGAGGATTATTTCCCGGTGAAACCTCTTCTTTAACCCTTTTAACCCTGGAACAGTTCAATAAAGAGACGATTATTTCCCGGTGAAACCTCTTCTTTAACCCTTTTAACCCTGGAATAGTTCAATAAAGAGAGGATTATTTCCTGGTGATACCTTTCTTGAACTCTTCCAATACTTGAAAAGTCCAGCACCCAGCCTCCTCTTGGGCTTCATACAAGGTCCCACATGCTTCCTAAAAGCATCCCCAGCCTCCTCTTGGGCTTCATACAAGGACTTTTAGGATTCCTAAAAGCATAGGTTAGATCCTAGTCATCTTTATCAATACACCAATCCCCAGGAATGTCAAAACCTATAAGACATTCAATCTCATTCTCTAAGGTTTTTCACTTTAAAATCCTCAGCTAGGGTCAGATCATAATCCATAAACCCCAAAAGAATCAAGGCCCTTATGGCATTTAATAATTCAACTCTCTTCTAATCCTCAGTAAGAGTCGGTCTCCACTTAAATTCCCTTAGCCTCTCTTAGGCTTCATATAATGATTTCCCCAACTAGCCTCAATCTTGGGCTTTGTACAAGATAGATATAACACTTCACAGTTGAGTCAGTCTTCTTTAAAACTATATTCAAACTCTTCAGCTTCATCATCTTGGGCTTCAAACAAGATACTCAAATAAAATTCCCCCAGTTGAGTCAATTCTCAAACCCTTTAAGTCTAAACCTTGGGCTTTGATCAAGGCACAAAATTCAACATCCCCACAGATGAGACCCTGATCTGTAGGAGGATATCTCCTCTATACATCACATTTTCAAATAAACAATCAAAACTTTTTCCAGGTAATTGATGTAAGTGGCACACTTGTTAATTCAAAATCCAAGTTGGAGTCCCTCCCTTATCATGGCTAAATTTCTCTTCCATCTAAGTGATGTAAGTGGCAAACCTCTGGATTCTACACATCCAAGTCAATGTCCCTCTCTTAGTATGCAAAGACTTATAAAGAAAGATGTGGCATTGTCGGATTCCACACATCCCAGTTAAAGCAACTTCCCTTAAAATCAATTCCTCAATGTTTGTGATGAATATGTGAGATATCTCCCTTTAGAGATGACAAATTATCTCTAATTCAAACTTTTAGCTTCAATCTTGGGCTTTGATCAAGACACAAATACTCTGTTAGCTTAAATCTTGGGCTTTGAACAAGTCACCAAACAAACATTTTCCTCCCATAGAATAGGAGGAACTATGAACGCTCTAATTTCCCCAAATCTCTTTACGGGAATATGTAGGCATAAGATTGTGAAATCTTAGCGAGCACACTAATAAAAAAAACTTAGGTCAAATACCTTCCAAAAACCATAGAAAATCCTAAACAACAAAAACATTTCCTCGGCCTTCACAAAGGAGAAACTTTCCCAACCAACAACAAATGGATTTAAGCAAGCGAGTAATTCAACAGTAGAAATATATGCAAATAAAGGTTCCTATAGATTACTATAGATACTCTGGGTCTTAATAGCTACCCTTTGTATAATCAACCCCAGATTCCAGATCTCTTTGCATTTGAAGGGAAAACACTTGCGCGCAGGGTTAGTTTAAGATATCTTCCCATTGGTTTCAAGCTTTATAGGATAAATATAGAAATCAGAAAGTAGTACTAAAAGGGGTAGTAGTCGCGTCACAAAAAAATCGGAGCTACAATACTAAAATCAGAGGTAAAAGGTAATCACCTTAACAAAGACCTTAAGCACTTAAGATTTCCAATATATTCAATGTCTAGTGAAATTCTGGTATCAGACGTGTGATGTTAAGGTGTGATGTCACAACAACACACTCTGCACTATGGACAACAATAACAGTAAAATAACACCAAGAATTGTTGACCCAGTTCGGTTACAACCAACCTACTTTGGGGGCTACCAAGCCAGGGATGGAATTCACTACTTGTAGATATATTTACACTCTCAACGACCCGTTGACAATCTCCTAAACTTATACTCTACTAATGACTTCCTACCTAAGAAACCACTTAGGTATGAGAACACCACTCAATCCCTTACAAACACTCAAAGAACCCACTTTGAGTACCCTTGATCTTACTTCACAGTTTCGATCAAATCACACAACTCTCTTTGCTTCACAGCTTTAGAGAGGACAGAAACTTAACACCTATTCAAACCCTAGAATAGTGTAAATACAAGCACTTTAAACAAACTCTAGACACTAAGCCTTCTGCTCTTGATCTTCTGAATGTTTTCTGTCCCTTTTTCCTTTGGTCTTGTGCGCTTTATATAGCTCCTGAATTGGGCTTGGACTTGTCACAATATTTGATCAGATTTGTTAATTAAAACTGAATCTTCAAAACAGATTTTATCCCCAAAATCTTTTTAAATCTTCAACTTTTTAATTCTCCAACAGATCTGCAATCAAATCTCCCATGTAACAGAAAATATCTATCCCAAGATATTCTCATCCAATGAGTTAACCACTCTCCACAATTCCAGCTAATACGCGTGCCCTAATAACATATCCTGCTGTTATTAATTCTGCAGGTCTGATGTTACAACATCACCTGTGTGACATCAGACATCCATCTTCAGCATTTAACAACTTAACACAGCTCAGTGTTAAGACTTCAATGTTACAACATTAGCACCTTGACATCACATTGAATAACCTTTGTTTTACCAAAATTCCAGCCAATCCAAGAACTATCAATCTCCCCCTTTGGCTAATTTTGGCTAAAACAATCTCTGCACTCTGCAATCAACTTCTGCACTCTGCACCTTCAGAGATTTCAGCAGCGGAATAATCTTTAATTAATTTGAAACTCATTAGCAGCAGTTTGACACTTTGCATAGTCTTCATCACTAGATCTGCTGCAGCACCATTTTCATTCTTGACAGCAGCCAATTGGTGCTTCTCCTTGAAAACATGAACCAGCATCACAGCTGTTCAGTAGCTCATAATGTGCAGCAATTTACTCCCCCTAGATGTCTGCTTGGCTGCACTCTTCACATGTCATGATATCTTCAATACTCCCCCTTAATAATTGCATCACATCAGCAACATATGGCAATAATCCTCTTGACTATCTTGGCTAAATTCTCCCCCTTTTTAGCCATAATTAGGCAAACATCTCCTGGCAGTTGACTACACATTTTCAGAATCACCCCAACTGCCCACAACCCCTCTAGCAGATTCAGTCTTCATAAATGCAGATTCCCAATTTGCTTCTTAACCTTTCAAATTGGTTTGCATCCAAGGCTTTTGTAAATATATCAGCCAGCTGGTTCTCTGTGGCTACATGTTCCAAGGTAACAACTTTTTCTTCTACCAGATCCCTTATGAAATGATGCCTTATGTCTATGTGCTTTGTCCTACTGTGCTGTATAGGATTTTTAGATATAATAATTGCACTCAGATTATCGCAGTACAAAGTCATAACATCTTGTTTAACATTGTATTCACTCAACATCTGCTTCATCCATACCAGCTGAGAGCAACTACTTCATGCTGCTATATACTCCGCTTCAGCAGTTGAGAGAGATACACAATTCTGCTTCTTGCTGAACCAGGAAATTAGATTGTTCCCTAGAAAGAAACATCCTCCTGAAGTGCTTTTTCTATCATCTTCACTTCCAGCCCAATCAGCATCACAGTATCCTTTTAAGACTGTCCCAGAATCACGGCTATATAACATTCCATAGTCACTTGTGCCATTTACATATTTCAGAATCCTCTTCACCTGATTCAAGTGACTTACCTTAGGATCAGACTGATATCTAGCACACACTCCAACAGCAAAGGAAATATCAGGTCTACTTGCTGTGAGATATAGTAAACTCCTAATCATACTTCTGTACAAGCTGTGATCCACACTCACTCCATTCTCATCCTTGGATAGCTTCAAATGGGTGGGAGCAGGTGTCCTTTTTTGATTGGCTTTATCTAGGCCAAACTTCTTTACTATGCTCTTGGCATATTTGCTTTGAGAAATAAAGATAGAATCCTCCATTTGTCTGACTTGCAACCCAAGGAAGTAGCTTAGTTCTCCAACCAAACTCATTTCAAATTCTGATTGCATTTGTTGGACAAACTGTTTTACCATAGCATCTGACATCCCCCCAAATACAATGTCATCCACATATATCTGGGCTACCGTTAATTTTCCTCCTTCTTCCTTGACAAACAAGGTTTTGTCAATGCCTCCTTTTCTATACCCATTTGCTACTAAGAATTCTGTCAACCGCTCATACCAGGCCCTTGGAGCTTGTTTTAAGCCATACAGTGCCTTCCTCAGTTTGAACACATGATTGGGGAAGTTTGGATCGGTGAATCCTTTAGGTTGATCCACATATACTTCTTCATTCAGATGGCCATTTAGAAAGGCACTCTTCACATCCATTTGGAACAGCTTGAATCTTAGATTACAAGCCATACCCAAAAGTAGTCTGATGGATTCTAGTCTCGCCACTGGAGCAAACGTCTCATCAAAGTCGATTCCCTCCACTTGAGTATAACCTTGTGCAACAAGTCTCGCTTTGTTTCTTGTAACCACTCCAAGCTCGTCTGACTTGTTCTTGTAGATCCACTTTGTTCCAATAATATTCACCCATTCTGGTCTTGGCACAAGATCCCAGACTTCATTTCTCTTGAACTGCTCCAGTTCTTCTTGCATAGCATTTATCCAAAATTCATCTGTCAGAGCTTCCTTGACATTTTTTGGCTCAATTTTGGACACGAAGCACGAGCTGGCTATGATTTCTCTGGACCTAGTTCTTACTCCAGAATTTGGATCACCTATGATCAGCTCCTTAGGATGATCCTTCTGAATCCTGATAGACGGATCCTTCTGAGGTTGCTCAAGCTCAGTGTCATCAGTACTTGGGGATGGATTTCTTTCTTCAACTTCAACAGCTACCTCATCAGTTAATGTTCCAACATCTTCTATGACATCCTCAACTTCATGCTTTTCTTCATCATCAATCACAACATTGATTGACTCCATCATCACTTTGGTCCTGGAGTTGAAGACCCGATAAGCTCTGCTGTTGATGGAGTATCCCAAAAATATCCCTTCATCGCTTTTGGAATCTAATTTCCTTCTCTGCTCTCTATCTGTCAGAATGTAACATTTACTACCAAACAAATGGAAGTACTTAACATTAGGTTTTCTTCCCTTCCATAGTTCATATAGAGTGGATGAAGTGCCTCTTCTTAGGGTGACTCTGTTGTGAATGTAGCAGGCAGTGTTCATGGCTTCAGCCCAGAAGTGATAAGGTAGTTTCTTGGCATGAATCATTGCTCTAGCCGACTCTTGTATAGTTCTGTTCTTCCTCTCAACAACTCCATTTTGCTGAGGGGTGATAGGAGATGAAAACTCATGACTTATACCTTCAGACGAGCAAAATTCTTCAAACTTACTATTTTCAAACTCTCTTCCATGATCACTTCTAATTCTGATGACCTTACTCTCCTTTTCTCTTTGGAGTTTAAGACAGAGCTCTTTAAAGACATCAAACACTTCAGATTTGTCTTTGATGAAATTCACCCAGGTGTATCTTGAGTAGTCATCCACCACTACATAAGCGTATTTCTTTCCACCCAGACTTTCAACCTGCATAGGTCCCATCAAATCCATATGAAGGAGTTCCAATACTTTGGAGGTGGTGTCATGTTGAAGCTTCGGATGAGACATATTTGTCTGCTTTCCTTTTTTACAGTCTCCACACACCTTTCCTTCCTCAATACTAAGCTTGGGAATCCCTCTGACTGCTTCTGAGGAGATAATTCTCTTCATTCCCTTAAGGTGAAGATGTCCCAGCTTCTGATGCCATATTTTGACATCATCTTCTTTAGCAAGCACACACGTGGAGGAATTTAAATTTTGCGGCACCCAAAGATAACAGTTGTCCTTAGATCTGGCTCCCTTCATAATGACTTCTCCTTTGTCATCTTTCACATTACATTCGGACTTTGTGAAGTCTACTTTGAATCCTTGATCACAAAGTTGACTAATACTAATCAAATTAGCTGCTAGTCCTTTAACAAGAAGAACATTCTCCAGCTTGGGAGTACTGTCACAGTTTAGTCTTCCAATTCCCTTTATCTCTCCTTTGATCCCATCACCAAATGTAACATAGCCAGAAGACTGAGGTTTCACATCAACAAGTAGATTCTTTACTCCAGTCATGTGTCTTGAACACCCACTGTCAAAATACCAGTCATCTTTGGTAGAAACCCTTAAGGACGTGTGAGCTATCAAGCTGGTAACTTGAGGTATCCATTTCTTCATCACCTTAGGCCTAACCTCTTGCTGTTTGGGTTGAGGAGTAGAATTAGGATATCCGTGAAGCTTGAAGCATGAGGACTGCATATGACCCATCCTACGACAGTAGAAGCATCTGACTCTGCCGTTTCTAAAGTGGTTAAATCTTCTCCCACTTTGATAATTCAGTGGCTGCCACCCATACTGTTGTCTCCTTATTCCATAGTTGAATTGTCTTTTGTTGTATTGATGATGCTGTCTCTTAGGCTATCTTCTATGGTGATGAGGTTTCCTTCTTCCATAAGTCACAGTATTGTTGTACGCATAACCATACCATTTTTCCTGATGTTGATATCTCTGCTGAGACATGTTCTGCTTGAACTTGACAGCTTGCATATTCTGGTGAAATTGGGGAGTCATATACTGACTAGCTCCTTGGGGCTGTATCTTCCTCTGATGAGGGCCATTCTTCTTCTCAGCATTTTGGGGCTGAACAATCTTCTTTGGGGAAGGGCCCTGTTTCGTAGGTTGATGTTGAGACAACGGTTGAGACATCTCCCTTTTTGTTCCTGAAGTGCTAGCCACATATCCTATGCCTGATTTATCTCCAGCAGATTTCTCTAACTGAAGAATTTTATCAAGATCAGCAGTACCACTGTTCATCATCCTAATGAATTTAGTCATCTGATCCAGTTGGGACTTAACTAGCACAACTTCATTTTCCCGATCAGCTTTTTCATTTTCAAGATGAGCAATCTGTTGCTTATGATACTTGTTTTCTTGACAAATCTCAGCACTTTTCAAACACAGCTCTCGATAAGTAGAAGCGAGCTCTTCATAAGTTATTTCTTCATCACTACCATCATCAGACACAACAGTTCCTGTTAAGGCTCTAGCATGCTTTGCTGACTCACCATCACTTTCACTATCAGATTCAGACCAGGAAACTGACATGCCCTTCTTCTGCTTCTTCAAGAATGTGGGACATTCTTTCTTGACATGTCCATACCCTTCACATTCAAAGCATTGAACACCTTTATCCTGAGCAGTCTTCTCTTCATCTTTCTCTTTTGAATTGGTGATGTCAGAGGAACTGTTCTTGACACTAGGCTTGTAGTTATTGTTCCATCTTTTTAACACCTTTTTGAACTGCCTTCCCAACATTACAATGGCTTGTGACAAATCTTCCTGAGAATCTTTGACAACCTTATCTTCTGCAGGAGTGGAGACCAAAGCAATACCCTTGGGCTTCTTTTCTGGTTCTTCTTCATTTAAACCAAGTTCAAAAGTCTGAAGAGATCCAATGAGCTCATCTACTCTCATCTTGCTGATGTCTTGAGCTTCTTCAATAGCAGTCACTTTCATCTTGTACCTCTTAGGTAGGGACCTAAAAATCTTCCTCACGAGCTTTTCCTCTGACATCTTCTCACCAAGAGCACTGAATGCATTAGCCAGCTCCAGAACACTCATGTGGAAATCATGTATAGTCTCATCTTCCTTCATCTTCAGGCTTTCAAATTTTGATGTCAAAATCTGAAGTCTTGACATCTTGACTCTAGATGTTCCTTCATGAGTAGCCTGCAAGATATCCCATGCTTCTTTAGCAACTTCACAGGTATTGATTAACCTGGAGATGTTCTTATCCACTCCATTGAAGATAGCATCCAGAGTTTTGGAATTTCCAAGGGCAAGCTCATCTTCCTCCTTGGTCCACTCTTCTTCAGGCTTTGGCTTAGAGGTGCCTTCTTTATCTTTGCCAGCATCATCCTTCTCACACATGACAGGAGCTTTCCATTCTTTAATAACAGCCTTCCAAGCCCTACTGTCCAAGGATTTTAAGAAGGTGGTCATCCTTGGCTTCCAATAGTCATAATTGGAACCATCCAAAATAGGGGGTCTGCTGACGAATCCTCCAACTTCTTTGTCCATCTTTACACCAGAAAGTAACTTCCCTAGATCTCACCCAGAGACAGACAGGATGCCTGCTCTGATACCAATTGAAATTCTGGTATCAGATGTGTGATATTAAGGTGTGATGTCACAACAACACACTATGCACTATGGACAACAATAATAGTAAAATAACACCAAGAATTATTGACCCAGTTCGGTTACAACCAACCTACTATGGGGGCTACCAAGCCAGGGATGGAATTCACTACTTGTAGATATAATTTACAGACTCAACGACCCGTTGACAATCTCCTAAACTTGTACTCTACTAATGACTTCCTACCTAAGAAACCACTTAGGTATGAGAACACCACTCAATCCCTTACAAACACTCAAAGAACCCACTTTGAGTACCCTTGATCTTACTTCACAGTTTCGATCAAATCACACAACTCTCTTTGCTTCACAGCTTTAGAGAGGACAGAAACTTAACACCTATTCAAACCCTAGAATAGTGTAAATACAAGCACTTTAAACAAACTCTAGACACTAAGCCTTCTGCTCTTGATCTTCTGAATGTTTTCTGTCCCTTTTTCCTTTGGTCTTGTGCGCTTTATATAGCTCCTGAATTGGGCTTGGACTTGTCACAATATTTGATCAGATTTGTTAATTAAAACTGAATCTTCAAAACAGATTTTATCCCCAAAATGTTTTTAAATCTTCAACCTTTTAATTCTCCAACAGATCTGCAATCAAATCTCCCATGTAACAGAAAATATCTATCCCAAGATATTCTCATCCAATGAGTTAACCACTCTCCACAATTCCAGCTAATACGCGTGCCCTAATAACATATCGTGCTGTTATTAATTCTGCAGGTCTGAAGTTACAACATCACCTGTGTGACATCAGACATCCATCTTCAGCATTTAACAACTTAACACAGCCCAGTGTTAAGACTTCAATGTTACAACATTAGCACCTTGACATCAACATTGAATAACCTTTGTTTTACCAAAATTCCAGCCAATCCAGGAACTATCATCTAGGAAATCTTAAGGCTCGTTACAATTTACAACAAGTAACAGAAGTTTCTGTATATTCAGTAGTGTTGCTTATTGGTGATCTCGTTATGTCTTCATTCAGATAGAAATGTTGAACACTTCTAATCTTCTTGGAATTCCTTCTTCTTCTTATTCCTTGTTATGGATTCAGATTGAACCTTCAGCTACTTATATTGCAGTTGCAGAAGACTAGCGATCGGAAGAGATAACTTGATCAAGTGTCTTTGTTTTCTCCATAGTACAACAGACGTTGAAGATAGATACACTAAAAGGATCTTGATCCATTGTGTAACATGTTTAACCGTTATGTCTTCAAAGAGATCTTGTATTATAGAGCCGTTGAGAGTTGTTATCCGTAAAGCATGTTAACTCTTCTTAAGCCTTGTGAACTTAGACTCTAGCTGACAAACTAATTTGACAATGCAGTTTGCTTTCTGTAGTACAGATAGCTTTAGCTTTGCTACTACTTTTGAACGATCATCATAAACTAATACACTCACTAAGTGTAGAGATAATGTGTTGTTTCTTCTAATGCTGATGTCTTCAGCTTCAGATTCTATGCCATACATCACTTAGAGAGTGTTCTTCAGATTTTGTATCATTAGGAGCAAGTAATTCAACTTCTTTCAAGTGCACTTTCATATCAGATTCTGAATATATATATCTTTAAGCATAAGAACCTGCATACTTAAACACACATTAGATAACGCCATTGTTCTTTTAGTACTTTTGTTATCATCAAAACCAAGGATATATATCATGAATAAATCTTTTTCTAACAATCTCCCCCTTTTTTATGATGACAAATATAAGTATTTAAAGGATAATGTTTGGGCTATTTTAATTTTTCTTAGACATTATCAGAGCATGAGGTTTGTAAGCTCTCTCTGAGTCAGATATATCATATCTTGAGTTTTGTAAGCTCCCCCTAAGTTCTACTTCTAATCAATTTTAAAATATATTTTAATTTTCTCAGCAACGACAGGGTATGAGGTTTGTAAGCTCCCCTGGAGTCTAATAGTCCAAAATTGAGTTCTATAAACCCACCCTAAGTACTACTTTCAAGAAAATTATAATTTTAACTTTCTTAGTAACATCGGAATTCGAGGTTTGTAAGTTCCTTCTGAGTCTAATAGGCTAAGGTTGAGGTTTGTAAGCTCCCCTTAGTTTTATATTCAAGAAAAGTTAAAATTAATTACCCGGGCAGGACAAACATAGTAACAGTATTAAATGAACAATATTAATTGTGTTTGAGTGAGCAACGACGTTGAATCTAAAGGGTATAAATCCTTATTTAAATACTTCTACATTTTCTCCCCCTTTTGTCACATAAAAAAGGATTAAAAACAAAAGAAATGACATTTAAAGCAAACAAAAATAAGAAGTGCACAATCCTGAGATGGTCAAATATACTTTGTAGGGTTTATAGTAGTGAGAGTCAAGTAAATGCAGTGTCCAAAGGTGGTCAGAGATCATTAAATGTTTGTTCATGAATGTACTTGAATGATTACTTAAAGCACTCTGTAAAAGCAGATCGACATAGAGTCCCCAAATACGCATCCAGTTCTTCAGAAATTATTTAAGCAAAAATAGTTATGAAGAGAAAATCTCACAACTGCATGCTTCACAAGAGTGAGAGATGCGATATTGCAAGAGAGTTTGAATTACATAAGAAGTCTAAAGCATCAAGAGAGAGACATTTGGAAATGAAGGAACGTTATGCACAATTTCTAGCGGATGCGGAAACTGAGAGCTAGAAACTAAAGGAAGAGAAAGGCGCTTAAACCAGATTGGCTACCTAGAATAGACTTTAGGATCAAAAGAGCACGGAAATATTTTTGAAGATCCTTCATCGGAAGAAGCAGAACTGTAACACCCCAATTTAGAGGCCCAAGGGTTAGGTTTAACAAAAAGAAGAATTTGAGAGGAATAGGTTTCATTTTGTTAGATCGTTAAAAGGAGAAGGAAAAGGCCAGAGCTCTGAGGATAGAGGGAAAAGCTTAGGATTCGAGAAGGTTTCCAAGAACTCAAGAGAGAAAGGCTTGGAATCGACAATCTAAGGTATGGGGAGTATTACCTTTCATTGTTTTCAATATAGGAAATTATGATGTATTAGTGAGGTTTATGTGATTCTTGTGGGTTTATGAGTAAACTGAGGAAATTATGATGTATTAGTGAGGTTTATGTGATTGTTGTGGGTTAATGAGTAAACTGAGGAAATTATGATGTATTCGTGGGTTGATGACGAAGGTGAAGTGGTTGTGAGGACTTTGGGGGTATTAGGGTTTTGTACAGGTTTATGTGATTTTGAGGTTTAGGACAGTGTAATAAATCGACCTAATAGTCGTAGGTTTTGTGCCTTTGATGCCATAACACCTTAGGGATGTTTTGGGGATGTTTTTGGGGTAATTGGGGATGAACCCGTAAGGTTTTTGGGGCCTGGTGTGCTACTGGTGCGTAGCAGCAATTGTAGGAAATCGCGACGCAAAGCAAACAAATCATTCGCAAAGCGAACATTCGCTCCAGATTCGCAAAGCGAACGTTCCAGTGAACGGCTGCTGTTTGCAAAATTTCTTTGTAATTCTTGTACTGTCTTGATGTTTTGAGCTGTGATTGTTTTGATGAATTACCACGAGTATTTTGATGATTATGAGATGTTTATGCAGGATGTTTCATGATTAAATGATGATATGAATTATCACGAACTATATTGATGATTATGAGATGACGATTCACGATGTTTTGATGATTAAATGATGATATGGATTAACATGAGATTTTGATGAATGATGATGCGCGTAATGGATTTTGTTTATGATGATGATATTGACGTTGTGCATCATGCATTCATAGCATTATAGGACTTCGGTCCAGCGAGTTAGACTTCGGTCTATTGATGATTATAGGACTTTTGTCCAACGAGTTAGGCTTCGGTCTATTGTGGCTTCATTCCCATTGTGTGGATGTGAGGTATTTTGACGTGCTCCAGTTCTTGTGTAGAATCGATCCTATTGACGAGGATCTTTGGAGGGTGATTCCCTACTGTCCATCGACTTTGACGAATTGGTACCACATGCATGAGTCTTGTTGTGCATTGCATATTTTTGGCATTGACGTGATTTATGATATCGTGATTATTGATGTTTTCCTTTTTGTTGACCCTAATGATGTTGTATATGATAATGATGCCATTTTATGCATATCCTGTTTTTATATTGATTATAATGAATTAATTACTCACCCTGCCTGTTTGAATGTTGCCTCCACGCGGGTAACGTGTAGGTGATCAGGCTTAGCTGTGGACGCCTTTGAGGACTTTTGGAGTTTTAGTGCTTTTGGTCGATGTAGAGGGTCTTGATTTGATATTGTAACATCGGGTTGGGGTCGTTGAGTCGAACCATTTTGAGTTGTTATTTTGTTGTTATTTATGAAGGATTGTGGCTTTTATTTTTAAAAGCCTTTTTATTATTGTGGTTATGGTAGTTCCGCTGCTAAATTGACGGTTTTTGAATATTTTGAGGAAAACCCATGTTTACGGAGCAAATGTTTTATTTTGAGTTTATTGAGAAAATGTGCACCCTTTGAGGTGATTCTGATTATACTCTGATAATTTGTGTATTTTGCCGTGAATATTTGTGGGGTAGAAAAGGGTGTTACATTAGTGGTATCAGAGCAGGTCGGTTCGTCCGGCCAGGTTGTCTAATGTCGTCTATTTCTTAGCGTGCGACATGTGTGTGAAAACACTGTCACTGCTTGTTTTGTTTTCAATTTGCAGATTGGGAATGAAACAAGTGGGGGAGAAGATGGTGCTTCTCCAAGATGCTTCAAGTGTGGAGCGATGGCTAAGTGTGGTGTTGGACGCTATGATAGTTTGGTAAAGATAGTTTGTACCGCCTCATGATAGTCGGCTGTTATTGACAAATTGAGGAACTAATCACCCTTAATCTCTTGTTGATAATAGACGGGATCATGTTGGATGGGATATACGTGTCTTGCGAGCTTAAGTGGTGTGCGCAGTGAATTATTTGGAGTTAAGCCAAGTGCTTACAAATTGTTTTGATGAGTCGATGCAGGATGGTGATGAGATGTTTATGTTTAGAGCAACTTTGAGTATTAGTGAAGGTGGAGAAGTTGGAGTTTTAACTTTTGTTTGTGAAATTTCGGAAGTGTTTCCTGATGACGTAAGTGATTTGCCTCCAGAGCGTGAAGTAGAGTTTGCAGTGGACTTAATACCAGGTATGAGTTTGGTGTCAATGGCTCCGTATCGGATGTCTGCATCTGAGTTAGGAGAATTGAAGAAACAACTGGAAGAATTGCTTGAGAAGAAGTTTGATCCACCGGGTGTTTCTCTGTGGGGTGCCCCTGTGTTGCTAGTAAAGAAGAAAGATGGTAGCATGAGGTTGTGTGTTGATTATCGGCAGTTGAATAAGGTGATTATTAAGAATAAGTATTCGCTCCCAAGAATTGACGATTTGATGGATCAGTTGGTAGGCGCTTGTGTGTTCAGTAAGATTGATTTGAGGTCTGGTTATCATCAGATTCGTGTTAAGCCTGATGATATCCCGAAGACGGCTTTCAGAACGAGGTATGTTCACTATAAATACACTGTAATGCCATTTGGTATATCCAATGCACCTGGTGTGTTCATGGAGTACATGAATCAGATTTTCCATGAGTATTTGGATAAGTTTTTGGTAGTGTTTATCGATGATATCGTGATATATTCTAGATCTAAAGAAGAACATGCTGAGCATTTGAGAACGGTGTTGCAAGTATTGAAGGAGAAGAAGTTGTATGCAAAGCTGTCCAAGTGTGAGTTTTGGTTGAAGGAAGTGAGTTTTCTTGGCCATGTGATTTCAAGTGGCGGGATAGCTGTTGATTCCTCTAAAATTAATGTTGTGTTACAGTGGGAGACTTCGAAGTCTGCTACCGAGATACGAAGTTTTATGGGATTGACAGGTTATTACCGCAAGTTTATCGAAGGCTTTTCTAAGTTGGCATTACCTTTGACTCAGTTGACTCGGAAGGGTAAAGCTTTTGTGTATGACGTAGCCTGCGAAGAGAGTTTTGTGGAATTGAAGAAGAGGTTGACGACCGCTCCAGTGTTGACTTTGCATAATTCGAGCGAATATTTTGTGGTGTATTGTGATGCGTCGTCGAAGATGGGTCTTGGTGGAGTATTGATGCAGAATGGACAAGTTGCTACCTATGCTTCGAGACAATTGCGAGTTCATGAGAGGAATTATCCTACACATGACTTAGAATTGGCCATTGTGGTGTTTGTGTTGAAGATTTAGAGACATTTTCTTTTTGGCTCTAAATTTGAAGTGTTCAGTGATCATAAAAGTCTGAAGTACTTATTTGATCAGAAAGAATTGAATATGAGGCAGAGGAGGTGGTTAGAACTGTTGAAGGATTTCGATTTTGATTTGAGTTATCATCCGGGCAAAGCAAATGTAGTGGTTGATGCATTGGGCAGGAATTCATTGCATATGTCGATACTTATGGTGAAAGAATTGGAATTAATTGAGCAATTCTGAGATTTGATTTTAGTATGCAAAGAGACTCCTGACAGCGTGAAGTTGGGAATGTTGAAGTTGACTAGTGGTATTCTGGAAGAAATCAGATTGGGACAAAAATTTGATTTAAAGTTGGTTGACCGATTGACTTTGTTTTACCAAGATAACGGAGGAAAATTCCAGATCGATAAGAATGGTGTGATGAGGTTTCGGGATAGGGTATGTGTTCCAGATATTCCAGACATCAAGAAGAGTATTCTTGAAGAAGGACACCGAAGTAGCTTGAGTATTCATCCCGGTGCGACGAAGATATACCAGGATTTGAAAAAGTTGTTTTGGTGTCCAGGTATGAAGAAGGATATTGCGTAGTTAGTTTATGCGTGTTTGACTTGTCAGAAGTCGAAGATTGAGCATCAGAAGCGTTTAGGAATGATGCAGCCCATTGAATATTCCAGAATGGAAATGGGATAGTATTTCCATGGACTTTGTGTCGGGGTTGCTGAGAACGGCCAAAGGGAATGATTCAAATTGGGTGATCGTGGATAGATTAACTAAATCGGCTCATTTCTTGCCAATGAAGTTTAATCATTCTATGCAGAAGTTAGCCGAGATATACGTTGAGGAGATTGTGAAGTTGTATGGGATACCATCGAGTATTGTGTCGAATAGAGATCCGAGATTTACATCTAGGTTCTGGAAGAGTTTGCAAGATGCTTTGTGTACTAAGTTGAGGATGAGTTATGCCTACCATCTGCAGACGGACGGTCAGATAGAGAGGACTATCCAATCCTTAAAGGATTTGCTGAGGGCTTGTGTGTTGGATCAAGGTGAATCATGGGATAGTCATTTGCTGTTGATCGAGTTTACCTACGACAATAGTTTTCATGCTAGTATTGGGATGGCGCTGTATGAAGCTTTGTATGGGAGAAGGTGTAGGACTCCTTTGTGTTGGTATGAGTCGGGCAAGAGTGTTGTACTCGGACCTGAGATTGTGCAAGAGACGACTGAGAAGATTAAGATGATCCAAGAAAGGATGAGAGCGTCGCAGAGTCGCCAGAAGAGTTACCATGATAAGAGGAGGAAGACACTTGAATTCCAAGAGGGAGATCACGTGTTTTTGAGGGTGACGCCGGTGACTGGTGTGGGATGAGCATTGAAGTCTAGGAAGCTTACTCCATGTTTTGTGGGTCCGTATCAAATTTCGTAGAGGGTGGGAGTAGTAGCCTATCGGATTTCTTTACCGTCGTTGCTTGCGAATTTTTATGACGTGTTCCATGTGTCTCAGTTGAGGAAGTACATTCCGGATCCGCCGCATGTGATTCAGATGGATGATGTACAAGTGAGGGATAACCTGACAGTGGAAGCATTACCTGTGCGGATTGATGGTCGAGAGATGAGGCAACTGCGAGGTAGAGAGATAACCTTGGTGAAGGTATTGTGGGGAGGACCAGCTGGAAAAATTTGGACTTGGGAACTTGAAGATCAGATGAGGGAGTCGTATCTGACTCTATTTCCTTGAGGTAATTTGTGAGGGCGAAAATTCTTTTAAGTGGGGGAGAGTTGTAACACCCCAAATTCGTGAGAATATTTATTTAAATTATTAAATATAATATTCGTGATTTTTGGTGAATTTTGGTGGTTTGGGCTTTGTGTGGAATTTTGTGGAGTTTTGGTTATTTATTTAAATAATAGTATATAATATGGAATATATTAGTATTATTATTTATTTAAATAATATTAGAATGACTAAGGGTAAATTGGATTTTTGAGAAGGATTAGTGAAGGTAAATTGGGAAAAGCCCAATTTAGAGGCCCAAGGGTTAGGTTTAACAAAAAGGAGAATTTGAGAGGAATAGGATTCATTTTGTTAGATCATGAAAAGGAGAAGGAAAAGGCCAGAGCTCTGAGGAAAGAGGGAAAAGCTTAGGATTCGAGAAGGTTTCCAAGAACTCAAGAGAGAAAGGCTTGGAATCGACAATCTAAGGTATGGGGAGTATTAGCTTTCATTATTTTCAATATAGGAAATTATGATGTATTAGTGAGGTTTATGTGATTCTTGTGGGTTTATGAGTAAACTGAGGAAATTATGATGTATTAGTGAGGTTTATGTGATTCTTGTGGGTTTATGAGTAAACTGAGGAAATTATGATGTATTCGTGGGTTGATGACGAAGGTGAAGGGGTTGTGAGGACTTTGGGGGTATTGGGGTTTTGTACAGGTTTATGTGATTTTGAGGTTTAGGACAGTGTAATAAATCGACCTAATAGTCGTAGGTTTTGTGCCTTTGATGCCATAACACCTTAGGGATGTTTTGGGGATGTTTTTGGGGTAATTGGGGATGAACCCGTAAGGTTTTTGGGGCCTGGTGTGCTACTGGTGCGTAGCAGCGATTGTAGGAAATTATGACCTCGCAAAGCAAACAAATCGCAAAGCGAACATTCGCTCCAGATTCGCAAAGCGAACGTTCCAGCGAACGGCTGCTGTTTGCAAAATTTCTTTGTAATTCTTGTACTGTCTTGATGTTTTGAGCTGTGATTGTTTTGATGAATTACCACGAGTATATTGATGATTATGAGATGTTTATACAAGATGTTTCATGACTAAATGATGATATGAATTATCACGGGCTATATTGATGATTATGTGATGACGATTCATGATGTTTTGATGATTAAATGATGATATGGATTAACATGAGATTTTGATGAATGATGATGCACGTAATGGCTTTTGTTGATAATGATGATATTGACGTTGTGCATCATGCATTCATAGCATTATAGGACTTCATTCCAGCGAGTTAGACTTTGGTCTATTGATGATTATAGGACTTTGGTCCAACGAGTTAGGCTTCGGTCTATTGTGGTTCACTCCCATTGTGTGGATGTGAGGTATTTTGACGTGCTCCGGTTCTTGTGTAGAATCGATCCTATTGACGGGGATCTTTGGAGGGTGATGGCCTAGTGTTCATCGACTTTGACGAATTGGTACCACATGTATGAGTCTTGTTGTGCATTGCATATTTTTGGCATTGATGTGATTTATGATATCGTGATTGTTGATGTTTTCCTTTGTGTTGACCCTAATGATGTTGTATATGATAATGATGCCATTTTATGCATATCCTATTTTTATATTTGAAATTCTGGTACCAGACGTGTGATGTTAAGGTGCGATGTCACAACAACACACTCTGCATAATGGACAACAATAACAGTAAATAAATCAACATAATGATTTGTTCACCCAGTTCGGTCTAACTACCTACGTCTGGGGGCTACCAAGCCAGGGATGAAATTCACTACTTGTAGAATTAAATTACAGACTCAACAACCCAGTTGACAATCTCCTAATCTTAATTCCTACTAGTGACTTTCTACCTAAGAAACCACTTAGATATGAGAACACTACTCAATCCCTAAAACCACTCAAAGAACAACCTCTTTGAGAAACCTTGATCTTGCTTCCTAGCTTCGATCAAGTCACACAACTCTCTTTGCTCCACAGCTTTAGAGAGGACAGAAAACGACACAGCAATTTACCCTAGAATTCTGGTTATACACCTCGTACAAAATACTCAAGACACTCAGCCTCTGCTCTTGATCTTCTCTCCGTATTTCTGTACTTTTTCCTTTGGTCTTGTGCGCTTTATATAGCTCCTGAATTAGGCTTGGACTTGTCACAATATTTGATCAGATTTGTTAATTAAAACTGAATCTTCAAAATAGATTTTATCCCCAAAATCTTTTTAAATCTTCAACCTTTTAATTCTCCAACAGACCTGCAATCAAATCTCCCATGTAACAGAAAATATCTATCCCAAGATATTCTCATCCAATGAGTCAACCACTCTCCACAATTCCAACTAATACGCGTGCCCTAATAACCTGCTGTTGTTAATTCCGCAGGTCTGATGTTACCACATCACCTGTGTGACATCAGACATCCAACTTCAGCACTTAACTACTTAACACAGCCCAGTGTTAAGACTTCAATGTTGCAACATCAGCACCTTGACATCAACATTGAATATACTTTGTTTTACCAAAATTCCAGCCAATCCAGGAACTAACAATCTCCCCCTTTGGCTAATTTTGGCTAAAACAACCTCTGCACTCTGCAATCAACTTCTGCACTCTGCACCTTCAGAGATTTCAGCAGCGGAATAATCTTCAAAGAATTTGAAACTCTCAATCAGCAGCAGTTTGACACTTTGCATAGTCTTCATCACTTGATCTGCTGCAACACCATCTTCATTATTGACAACAGCCAATTGGTGCTCCCCCTTGAAAACATGAACCAGCATCACAGCTGTTCACTAGCTCATAATGTGCAGCAATTTACTCCCCCTAGATGTCTGCTTGGCTGCACTCTTCAAATGTCAAAACTCCCCCTTAATGCAGCAACAAACTTTTCAACTAAACACCTTTTAGCAGCATCAATCTATCTCCCTCTTAATCTCTGCATCACATTAGCAGCATATGGCAATACTATTCTTGATTATCTTGGCTATTTTCTCCCCCTTTTTAGCCACAATTTGACAAACCTCACCAAGTAAGTCCTATGACACCCTTTGCTGCAAAATCCATGGACAAGTACTCCCCCTGTCATGATTAACAAATGCTCTAGATGAATATGAACATTTGAGCACACTTGCTGAGCACATTCATTTTGGTACCACTGTCCCTTTTTCCACAGACAGTCATTCCCTATCATAATCTTCATCTTCAGACTTCCTGATCAACTTCAGTCTTCTCTACATTCTCCATCCAAGGCAAACCTTCTACTTCATCATTCTCCCGTATGACTATGCAGATGCTCCTTAGATATAATGTAAGCACTAAGCTTCAGATCCAGAACAAAGACATCCTTCACCAAGGATACTCTTGACACTCTTGACACCAGGGTATTACATATGCTCCACTATTGGATTTACTATCAAAATAATCCAAACTCAACACTGTGTCACAAACACCACAAATTCTCAGCTTACTTAAAAGCTTTACTGAGATCCAGACTCTTCAAGAGATAATGATCAGATCACAATACCTCTACCATTACATCCACCAGTAGTTATTGATACTAGTGAAGTCTTCAAAATCAGTAGTCATGCTAAACTTCACATTCTAATTCACATAAACAGAAACACTTCTTCCACATGTCCAATCTTAATCATCTTCCAGATATAACCACCAGCAAACGTGATGTTACAACATCTTTTAGGACATCAGCTTCACCATCCAAAGGACTCATTGCACAAAGAAGTCCTTCAAGAAGCTCCCAAAAAAAACACAGTCAGAGCAGCTTAGTCAGGTTAACATACACACCTGAATACCATAAGTTCCCACACCCTCTCTGAACCATATCCTAGCAAACTCAACCATATCCAGAGTATCTATACCAAATTCTTTTTCCAGAACATACTTCCACCATTTTATGAAAAGCACAGGAATGTTATCTAGTATGGCCTTTTGAATTTTCTCAGAAGTTCTAACACCAACGGCTTCCTTTATTTGAGAGATATCCTGGACATTTTCATCATACTTATCTCTGATCTTCCTATTTCTGGAAGAGATGAACACTTTGCTCCTGGATTTTGTAGTACCATACACATAGATCTTCTGCTTATCAGTTCTCATCTTTGGAGGTGACTCACTAGCTTTCCTCTTCCTTGATTTCAGTCGTTTAGCAACCCTATGAACCACTTTTGCAATTAGTTCATCATCACTCTTCTTTATTTTAAGGCTAAAAGTACCTTTCTTGACTTGAGATGTTTTAACATCAGCTCTAGCATCTGCATCTACCAACCTACGGATTGTCAACTTGTGAAATTTTTCTTCTGAACTATAGAAGTCATTAGTTAGGTTGTCATCTTTCTTGGCCTTGTAAGTATTCTGCTCCCAGCACTTCCTAAGGTCACAGCTTTTGATCCTTCCATCAGCATTGTTGACTCCTTCATCTTGCTCATATAACTGACTACTCAAGTTGGCTTTTAACACATCATCAATCTTAGGAGTACCAGCACCATAAGTCATTAACCCAGATTAACTTTTCACCATACTTTCACACTTGATGTCACCATCTAATGTTACATCATTGACTTCATCATCACCAGACTGGTTTTCAGTTTGAGGAATCCACTGATAGCAATTGTCTTTAGATCTTGCCCCAGTCATTACAGCCTCACCCTTCTCATTAGTTACAACACATTTATCTTTGGTATAGCTGACTAAGTAACCATCATCACATAATTGGTTGATGCTTATCAGATTTGCATTCAAACCATTGACAAGATAGACATTGTCAAGTTTAGGTCCTTGTACTTTTCCAATACCTTCAACAACTCCTTTATTCCCCTTACCAAAAATAACTTTAAGAGAGGGGCAAGGGCGAAATTCAGCAAACATGGATCTATATCCAGACATGTGTTTGGAACACCCACTGTCAAAATACCATGTTCTTTCTTTAAACTCTTTGTCAGCCATGTGAGCCAATAAGCACTTCACCTTCTCCTTAGGTACCCATTGTTTAACAACTTTGGGCCTGTACTCTCTCCATCTATTTTGAGGCTGAGGGTATCCATGCAGCTTGTAGCAAGAGTACTGCATATGTCCAAACCTTCCACAATAAAAGCATCTTACCCTTTCATCTCTGAATCTTCTGCCATGATGAGATTGCTTAGGCTGCCATCCATAATGTGGTCTCCTCCTACCATAACTGGCCTGCCTTCTATTATGCTGGTATCTTCTTCCATAAGGAGGCTGAGAATGCTGTTTCCTGGATTGTCTCCCATGATGGTGTGGCTTTCTTCTTCCATAGATATGAGGAACAACATTGGTGTATCCATATCCATAACCATACCAGTTGTCCTGATGTTGAGACACCTGATGAGACATGTGCTGTTTGAACTGAGTAACTTGCATGCTCTCGTGGTATTGTGGGGGCATATACTGACTAGCTCCTTGTGGCTGCTTTCTCTTCTGATAGGGACCAGTTTTCTTCTCAATCTTCTTAGGTTGGGAAACATCAGCTTTCTTAGGGTTAGGATCCTGCTTCTTTGGCTGATGTTGAGATGAAAGTTGTGACACTTCCTTCTTTGAACCTGAAGTGCTTCCTTCTGAAGTTCCCTTATCCTCAACCACATAACCTATCCCAGCTTTGTCTCCAGCAGCTTTTTCTGACTGAAGGATCTTGTCAAGTGTGCCTGTACCACAGCTCAGCATCCTAACAGACTTGGTCATTTGATCAAGGCGAGCTCTAACTAGCACCACTTCATTTTCAAGATCAGTCTTTTCATTCTCTAGCTGAGCAATCTGTTGCTTGTGGCACTTGTTCTCTTGACAAATCTCAGCACTTTTTAAACACAGCTCTTGATAGGTAGATGCTAACTCCTCATAAGTTACTTCTCCATCACTAGAATCATCATTAGAAACAACAGCTCCTGTTAGGGCTCTAACATGTTTTGCTGACTCACTTTCACTTTCACTATCTGAGTCAGACCAGGAAACTGTCATGCCCTTCTTCTGCTTTTTCAAGAAGGTGGGACATTCTTTCTTGACATGTCCATACCCTTCGCACTCAAAGCACTGCACTCCTTTATCTTGGGCAGTTTTCTCTTCATCCTTCTTGCTGGTGTCAGAAGTCATGTTCTTGACATTAGGCTTGGAGTTATTATTTATTCTCTTGAATACTTTGGTGAACTGTCTTCCCAACATCACTATGGCCTGAGATAGATCCTCCTGGGATTCAGATTTCTTCCCTTTCTCTTCTTCACCATTTGTCACCAGGGCTATACTCTTTGGCTTCTTTTCTGGTTCTTCCTCATTCAACCCAAGCTCAAAGGTTTGAAGAGATCCAATGAGCTAATCAACTCTCATCTTGCTGATGTCTTGTGATTCTTCAATGGCAGTAACCTTCATCTTATACTTCTTAGGTAGGGACCTAAGGATCTTCCTCACAAGCTTTTCATCAGACATCTTCTCTCCAAGAGCACTAGATGCATTGGCCAGCTCAAGAACACTCATGTGGAAATCATGAATAGTCTCATCTTCCTTCATCTTCAGGCTTTCAAATTTTGATGTTAAAATCTGAAGTCTTGACATCTTGACTCTGGATGTTCCTTCATGAGTAGCCTGCAAGATATCCCATGCTTGCTTAGCAACTTCACAGGTATTGATTAACCTGAAGATATTCTTATCCACTCCATTGAAGATTGCATTTAAAGCTTTGGAATTTCCAAGGGCAAGCTCATCTTCTTCCTTGGTCCATTCTTCTTTCGGCTTCAGCTTTGAGGTGCCCTCTTTATCTTTGCCAGCATCATCTTTTTCAAACACCACAGGAGCTTTCCATTCTTTAATGACAGCCTTCCAAGCTCTGCTGTCCAATGACTTTAAGAATGTAGTCATTCTAGGCTTCCAATACTCATAGTTTGAGCCATCCAATATAGGGGGTCTGTTGACAAATCCTCCAACCTCTTTGTCCATCTTCACACCAGAAAGTATCTTCCCCAGATCTCACCCAGAGCCAGACAGGATGCCTGCTCTGATACCAATTGAAATTCTGGTACCAGACGTGTGATGTTAAGGTGCGATGTCACAACAACACACTCTGCATAATGGACAACAATAACAGTAAATAAATCAACACAATGATTTGTTCACCCAGTTCGGTCTAACTACCTACGTCTGGGGGCTACCAAGCCAGGGATGAAATTCACTACTTGTAGAATTAAATTACAGACTCAACAACCTAGTTGACAATCTCCTAATCTTAATTCCTACTAGTGACTTTCTACCTAAGAAACCACTTAGATATGAGAACACTACTCAATCCCTAAAACCACTCAAAGAACAACCTCTTTGAGAAACCTTGATCTTGCTTCCTAGCTTCGATCAAGTCACACAACTCTCTTTGCTTCACAGCTTTAGAGAGGACAGAAAACGACACAGCAATTTACCCTAGAATTCTGGTTATACACCTCGTACAAAATACTCAAGACACTCATTCTCTGCTCTTGATTTTCTCTCCGTATTTCTGTACTTTTTCCTTTGGTCTTGTGCGCTTTATATAGCTCCTGAATTGGGCTTGGACTTGTCACAATATTTGATCAGATTTTTTAATTAAAACTGAATCTTCAAAACAGATTTTATCCCCAAAATCTTTTTAAATCTTCAACCTTTTAATTCTCCAACAGACCTGCAATCAAATCTCCCATGTAACAGAAAATATCTATCCCAAGATATTCTCATCCAATGAGTCAACCACTCTCCACAATTCCAGCTAATACGCGTGCCCTAATAACCTGCTATTGTTAATTTCGCAGGTCTGATGTTACAACATCACTTGTGTGACATCAGACATCCAACTTCGGCACTTAACTACTTAACACAGCCCAGTGTTAAGACTTCAATGTTGCAACATCAGCACCTTGACATCAACATTGAATATACTTTGTTTTACCAAAATTCCAGCCAATCCAGGAACTAACAATATTGATTATAATTAATTGATTACTCACCCTGCCTGTTTGAATATTTCCTCCACGTGGGTAACGCGTAGGTGATCAGGCTTAGCTGTGGACGCCTTTGAGGGCTTTTGGAGTTTTAGTGCTTTTGGTCGATGTAGAGGGTCTTGCTCTGATATTGTAACATCGGGTTGGGGTCGTTGAGTCGAACCATTTTGAGTTGTTATTTTGTTGTTATTTCTGAAGGATTATGGTTTTTATTTTTAAAACCCTTTTTATTATTGTGGTTATGGTAGTTTCGCTGCTAATTTGACGATTTTTGAATATTTTGTGGAAAACCCGTGTTTACGGAGCAAATGTTTTATTTTGAGTTTATTGAGAAAATGTGCACCCTTTGAGGTGATTCTGATTATACTCTGATAATTTATGTATTTTGCCGTGAATATTTGTGGGGTAGAAAAGGGTGTTACATTAGTGGTATCACAGCAGGTCGGTTCGTCCGGCCAGGTTGTCTAATGTCGTCTATTTCTTAGCGTGCGAAATGTGTGTGAAAACACTGTCGATGCTTGTTTTGTTTTCAATTTGCAGGTTGGGAATGAAACAAGTGGGGGAGAAGATGGTGCTTCTCCAAGATGCTTCAAGTGTGGAGCGATGGCTAAGTGTGGTGTTGGACGCTATGATAGTTTGGTAAAGATAGTTTGTACCGCCTCATGATAGTCGGCTGTTATTGACAAATTGAGGAACTGATCACCCTTAATCTCTTGTTGGTAATAGACGGGATTATGTTGGATGGGATAGACGTGTCTTGCGAGCTTAAGTGGTGTGTGCAGTGAATTATTTGGAGTTAAGACAAGTGCTTACAAATTGTTTTGATGAGTCGATGCAGGATGGTGATGAGATGTTTATGTTTAGAGCAACTTTGAGTATTAGTGAAGGTGGAGAAGTTGGAGTTTTAACTTTTGTTTGTGAAATTTCGGAAGTGTTACCTGATGACGTAAGTGATTTGCCTCCAGAGCGTGAAGTAGAGTTTGCAGTGGACTTAATACCAGGTATGAGTTTGGTGTCAATGGCTCCGTAACGGATGTCTGCATCTGAGTTAGGAGAATTGAAGAAACAACTGGAAGAATTGCTTGAGAAGAAGTTTGTTCGACCGAGTGTTTCTCCATGGGGTGCCCCTGTGTTGCTAGTAAAGAAGAAAGATGGTAGCATGAGGTTGTGTGTTGATTATCGACAGTTGAATAAGGTGATTATTAAGAATAAGTATTCGCTCCCGAGAATTGACGATTTGATGGATCAGTTGGTAGGCGCTTGTGTGTTCAGTAAGATTGATTTGAGGTCTGGTTATCATCAGATTCATTTTAAGCCTGATGATATCCCAAAGACGGCTTTCAGAACGAGGTATGTTCACTATGAATACACTGTAATGCCATTTGGTGTATCCAATGCACCTGGTGTGTTCATGGAGTACATGAATCAGATTTTCCATGAGTATTTGGATAAGTTTTTGGTAGTGTTTATCGATGATATCGTGATATCTTCTAGATCTAAAGAAGAACATGTTGAGCATTTGAGAACGGTGTTGCAAGTATTGAAGGAGAAGAAGTTGTATGCAAAGCTGTCCAAGTGTGTGTTTTGGTTGAAGGAAGTGAGTTTTCTTGGCCATGTGATTTCAAGTGGCGGGATAGCCGTTGATTCCTCTAAAATTGATGTTGTGTTACAGTGGGAGACTCCGAAGTCTGCTACCGAGATACGAAGTTTTTTGGGATTGACAGGTTATTACTGCAAGTTTATCGAAGGATTTTCTAAGTTGGCATTACCTTTGACTCAGTTGACTCGGAAGGGTAAAGCTTTTGTGTGGGACGTGGCCTGCGAAGAGAGTTTTGTGGAATTGAAGAAGAGGTTGACGACCGCTCCAGTGTTGACTTTGCCTAATTCGAGCGAATCTTTTGTGGTGTATTGTGATGCGTCGAAGATGGGTCTTGGTGGAGTATTGATGCAAAATGGACAAGTTGTTGCCTATGCTTCGAGACAATTGCGAGTTCATGAGAGGAATTATCCTACACATGACTTAGAATTGACCATTGTGGTGTTTGTGTTGAAGATTTGGAGACATTATCTTTTTGGCTCTAAATTTGAAGTGTTCAGTGATCATAAAAGTCTGAAGTACTTATTTGATCAGAAAGAATTGAATATGAGGCAGAGGAGGTGGTTAGAACTGTTGAAGGATTTTGATTTTGATTTGAGTTATCATCCGGGCAAAGTAAATGTAGTGGCTGATGCATTGGGCAGGAAGTCATTGCATATGTCGATGCTTATGGTGAAAGAATTGGAATTAATTGAGCAATTCCGAGATTTGATTTTAGTATGCAAAGAGACTCCTGACAGCGTGAAGTTGGGAATGTTGAAGTTGACTAGTGGTATTCTGGAAGAAATCAGAGTGGGACAAAAATTTGATTTAAAGTTGGTTGACTGATTGACTTTGTTTTACCAAGATAACGAAGGAGAATTCCGGATCGATAAGAATGGTGTGATGAGGTTTCGGGATAGGGTATGTGTTCCAGATATTCTAGACATCAAGAAGAGTATTCTTGAAGAAGGACACCGAAGTAGGTTGAGTATTCATCCCGGTGCGACGAAGATATACCAGGATTTGAAAAAGTTGTTTTGGTGGCCAGGTATGAAGAAGGATATTGCGGAGTTAGTTTATGCGTGTTTGACTTGTCAGAATTCGAAGATTGAGCATCAGAAGCCTTTAGGAATGATGCAGCCGTTGAATATTCTAGAATGGAAATGGGTTAGTATTTCCATGGACTTTGTGTCGGGGTTGCTGAGAGCGGCCAAACGGAATGATTCAAATTAGGTGATCGTGGATAGATTAACTAAATCGGCTCATTTCTTGCCAATGAAGATTAATCATTCTATGCAGAAGTTAGCCGAGATATACGTTGAGGAGATTGTGAAGTTGCATGGGATACCATCGAGTATTGTGTCGAATAGAGATCTGAGATTTACATCTAGGTTCTGGAAGAGTTTGCAAGATGCTTTGGGTACTAAGTTGAGGATGAGTTCTACCTACCATCCGCAGATGGACGGTCAGGTAGAGAGGACTATCCAATACTTAGAGGATTTACTGAGGGCTTGTGTGTTGGATCAAGGTGGGTCGTGGGATAGTCATTTGCCGTTGATCGAGTTTACCTACGACAACAGTTTTCATGCTAGTATTGGGATGGCGCTGTATGAAGCTTTGTATGGGAGAAGGTGTGGGACTCCTTTGTGTTGGTATGAGTCGAGCAAGAGTGGTGTACTCGGACCTGAGATTGTTCAAGAGACGACTGAGAAGATTAAGATGATCCAAGAAAGGATGAGAGCGTCGCAGAGTCGCCAGAAGAGTTACCATGGTAAGAGGAGGAAGACACTTGAATTCCAAGAGGGAGATCACGTGTTTTTTAGGGTGACGCCGGTGACTGGTATGGGATGAGCTTTGAAGTCTCGGAAGCTTACTCCATGTTTTGTGGGTCCGTATCAAATTTTGCAGAGGGTGGGAGTAGTAGCCTATCGGATTTCTTTACCGCCGTTGCTTGCGAATTTTTATGACGTGTTCCATATGTCTCAGTTGAGGAAGTACATTATGGATCCACCGCATGTGATTCAGATGGATGATGTACAAGTGAGAGATAACCTGACAGTGGAAGCATTACCTGTGCGGATTGATGGTCGAGAGATGAGGCAACTGCGAGGTAGAGAGATAACCTTGGTGAAGGTATTGTGGGGAGGATCAGCTGGAGAAATTTGGACTTGGGAACTTGAAGATCAGATGAGGGAGTCGTATCTGACTCTATTTCCTTGAGGTAATTTTCGAGGGCGAAAATTCTTTTAAGTAGGGGAGAGTTGTAACACCCCAAATTCGTGAGAATATTTATTTAAATTATTAAATATAATATTCGTGATTTTTGGTGAATTTTGGTGGTTTGGGCTTTGTGTGGAATTTTGTGGAGTTTTGGTTATTTATTTAAATAATAGTATATAATATGGAATATATTAGTATTATTATTTATTTAAATAATATTAGAATGATTAAGGGTAAATTGGATTTTTGAGAAGGATTAGTGAGGGTAAATTGGGAAAAGCCCAATTTAGAGGCCCAAGGGTTAGGTTTAACAAAAAGGAGAATTTGAGAGGAATAGGATTCATTTTGTTAGATCATGAAAAGGAGAAGGAAAATGCCAGAGGTCTGAGGAAAGAGGGAAAAGCTTAGGATTCGAGAAGGTTTCCAAGAACTCAAGAGAGAAAGGCTTGGAATCGACAATCTAAGGTATGGGGAGTATTAGCTTTCATTGTTTTCAATATAGGAAATTATGATGTATTAGTGAGGTTTATGTGATTCTTGTGGGTTTATGAGTAAACTGAGGAAATTATCATGTATTAGTGAGGTTTATGTGATTCTTGTGGGTTTATGAGTAAACTGAGGAAATTATGATGTATTCGTGGGTTGATGACGAAGGTGAAGGGGTTGTGAGGACTTTGGGGGTATTGGGGTTTTGTATAGGTTTATGTGATTTTGAGGTTTAGGACAGTGTAATAAATCAACCTAATAGTCGTAGGTTTTGTGCCTTTGATGCCATAACACCTTAGGGATGTTTTGGGGATGTTTTTGGGGTAATTGGGGATGAACCCGTAAGGTTTTTGGGGCCTGGTGTGCTACTGGTGCGTAGCAGCGATTGTAGGAAATTGCGACCTCGCAAAGCAAACAAATCATTCGCAAAGCGAACATTCACTCCAGATTCGCAAAGCGAACGTTCCAGCGAACGGGTGCTGTTTGCGAAATTTTTTTGTAATTCTTGTACTGTCTTGATGTTTTGAGCTGTGATTTATATGATGAATTACCACGTGTTGATGATTATGAGATGTTTATACAAGATGTTTCATGATTAAATGATGATATGAATTATCACGAGCTATATTGATGATTATGAGATGACGATTCATGATGTTTTGATGATTAAATGATGATATGGATTAACATGAGATTTTGATGAATGATGATGCACGTAATGGCTTTTGTTGATGATGATGATATTGACGTTGTGCATCATGCATTCATAGCATTATAGGACTTCATTCCAGCGAGTTAGACTTTGGTCTATTGATGATTATAGGACTTTGGTCCAACGAGTTAGGCTTCGGTCTATTGTGGCTTCACTCCCATTGTGTGGATGTGAGGTTTTTTGACGTGCTCCGGTTCTTGTGTAGAATCTATCCTATTGACGGGGATCTTTGGAGGGTGATGGCCTAGTGTTCATCGACTTTGACGAATTGGTACCACATGTATGAGTCTTGTTGTGCATTGCATATTTTTGGCATTGATGTGATTTAGGATATCGTGATTGTTGATGTTTTCCTTTGTGTTGACCCTAATGATGTTGTATATGATAATGACGCCATTTTATGCATATCCTATTTTTATATTGATTATAATGAATTGTGATTACTCAACCTGCTTGTTTGAATGTTGCCTCCACGTGGGTAATGTACAGGTGATCAGGCTTAACTGTGGATGCCTTTGAGGACTTTTGGAGTTTAGTGCTTTTGGTCGATGTAGAGGGTCTTGCTCTGATATTGTAACATCGGGTTGGGGTCGTTGAGTCGAACCATGTTGAGTTGTTATTTTGTTGTTATTTCTGAAGGATTATGGTTTTTATTTTTAAAACCCTTTTTATTATTGTGGTTATGGTGGTTCCGCTGCTAATTTGACGGTTTTTGAATATTTTGAGGAAAACTCGTGTTTATGGAGCAAATGTTTTATTTTGAGTTTATTGAGAAAATGTGCACCCTTTGAGGTGGTTCTGATTTACTCTGATAATTTGTGTATTTTGCCGTGAATATTTGTGGGGTAGAAAAGGGTGTTACAAGAAGAATACTAGAAGGAATATGTTTGTAACACTGAGAAAAATGACTGAAGCAATAAAGAAGACTAGGAATAGACTTAAATTCTTGTACTGTCTTATCTTTTCTCATGTAACTTTTAAATTCCAATGAAGTTTCCTTTATTCAGTTTATAAGGTCAGTTTAGCCCGCAAAAGCAAGTTTCATTTAGCTTTTAAAATTTCACAAAAATAAATAAAAACATTTAATCACACAGAAACATGATAAGTTCATAAGTATAAAACATACAAAAATTCATAAACAAGTTAGCAAAACATGTAGTCGACTTCAACATCCTAGACCTAAGTTTTCTTCAATAATTCCATGACTATCTTAAGATCAGAACCAACTTTTTCTTGCCTCTCAACCACAGACTTGAATTGGGCATCCACTGGAAGTTGGTTGCTAGCCATCTGAATTTTCATAAACTCTTGACATTCAGCAACTGCAACAACTTTAGCTTCAAGATTGAGCAGTTGCTTCTGGCTAGTAGCGGCTACTTCCTTTGTTGAAAAATTCTTCATATCTTCAATGGCCGAGTTGACAAACCTTCTGATGCTCAGTGGATGTGAATCCTTCTTCCATAAGTGCTTTTGCCTCATTAAATAACCCAGTCTAAAAAACTTCTAGCTGAGATAGTACATGGTTGGGAAGAGGCTGATGGCAAGATATGTGCAGAGATGGTTTGGATGTGTTTGTTTCATTTTTATGGGTGTCATGAACAGATTCAGCTGAAATTTCTTTTCCTAAAACATGATTTGATGGAGATTTGTGTTGGGTAGTTTCTTGATGGGTTAATGGTAAGGGTTGGCCTTGGACATTATTTTCTGAGTTTTGTTCAGACTCAGCATACTAGGTCCATCATTGAGATAGTCCTAAACAGGTTGATTTGAAATGGTTCTGGGGAAATGTTTGAGGGTGAAGCAACATTAATAGGCTTGGAATCCAAACCACTTCTAGTTTCACCAGGAATTGGTGAAGGTGAAGTTGGATTAGTTTAGATTTAAGCATCAATGTCTCAAATGGTTTGGTCAAGATATGGAGCAATATTTTCTGGTGTTTAGAGGGATAATTGATAGTGTAGAGGTTTGGTCGGATTTAGCAGGTGATGGTGAGGGACACTTTCTCTGTGAAGTATTAAGATTAAAGTCATGAATGGGTTTAGCCTCAGTACTTGATCCTGCTGCTAATGAGACGAGTTCTTCTGCAGCTTCAACTTCATGGCCATTATCAGCTGGGCTTTCATTTAACCAACTTCTTGACCCATCTTCCTTCTCTGCAAATATTGCTTCCACTTATGCCTCTAGAGCGATTTCTTCTACTTCCTTAGACTCATGAATTGTACATTCTTCAGCACCAGCAGTGTCCTTTTTGCACATTTCAATAAACTCTTGAGTCATCTTAACAACTTAAGGAGAACTTAGAACTGATTAAAGTTTTCTTCAAAGTCGTTCACTTAGAACCTCCATGCTTTTCTCTTTTACTGGAATTGAGTCTTTAACACGTTTCTCTTAATCAATTCTTCAGTCATAACTTCCGTACTAGTATTAACCAATGTTGTAAAGAATTTGTCAACTTCTTTCAAGACATGAGCCCTTTTTGTTTCCTTTTCTTCTTCTTCTGTCTGACTTAATTTTGACAATTTCCTTTTCTTGGATACAGCTATTTCCTTGTCTATATTGTTGCCAGATCTTCTTCCTCTAGTCTTGGTGGGAAGAATCTCAGTGGTTTCTTGAGTTCTTCAACTTTATGTTGTAGAGCCATCTTGGAGCTATGAAGATCCTTTTTCTTTCCAGTCTTATGAACAAAATTTTTTTCCTCCTTTTGAACTGCTTTTTGAGCATCTCCTAACAATTTCTTTCTGATAATAGCAAGAGTATCTAATTCCTCATCAGATTCTTCATCTTTATCATACGTGATTACCATCCTCTTTCCTTTTCTCTTAGAGCCATGCACATTTTGAGCCATATCAGGAAGTTGATCATGGTTTATAGTCACGCCACACTCCTTCTTAGCTTTTTTAATAAGAATTATGATGACCTCAAGACAATATTCCTTGGTCATCATATGAAAGTGATCTAGAAATTCTCTGCTCTCTTCTTTCCTGATTTTGATAGGATTAGGAATCACAACAACATCCTTTGTCCTTCTTTATTTCATATAAGCCAGAACTGATGCAGATAGCACACTTCCATAATTAACATCCAGATCTTGAGTAGATTTATAATCTATCAATGTATTAATCGATTTACATTGATAGAAAAGTTCAGAAAGTAGCCTTGCATAAGGTATTGTTCTTTTGAGATTCTTAGTTGAGTCCTTGATGGATTCACATAGATGATGAAAGATGTAACCTGGATGATTTAACCTTTGCTCAGTTGACAGATACCAAAGGAACATTTTATGATCCCATGAAATTTAATCAGAACTTCCTTCCTGAGGAATTAGACAACTAATAAGAATTTTGAACATAAGCTTCTGCATGAGATGCATGTTCTTCACTTTCCCATAATCATCTTTCTTTTCAAACAAAGTCTTCTTAATTTCCTTGGTGAAATCGCCTCCATCCTTTTTGTTGAGTATCATCATTCCTTTACTTTTAGCCCCAATTACAGTAGATCTAATTTCCACACCCTTGAATTCCTTCATACCCATTTCAGTTCTTGATTTCCCTTTCAGACTTCTGTCATTTTCTATAGCATTTCTCTCTTCATTATGTGCTGAGTACTCATCATTCACTTCTGCTCTGACCCATAAATATTTTACCAGAGTTTGGTAAATTAGTCCATTTATCATATCAAATAAGTTCATCCATCCTTGGAATTCAAAGTAACCTTTTAATGGACAACCATTTGCTTCAAAACTGTTAAAATCCACTACTTGCTCAATGAGAAGCTTTAAATCATCTTGGTCAAGCGGAACAATCTCTAGTTTGATCTTAAGAGTTTCTATGGAATTTATATTTAAAGGGTTGATTGATGAAGATTCCATTGAAGAGGTTTTAGGGATTTTCTAGGGTTTTCAGATAAAGCACGAAAAGGCAGTGATAAAGGTTGTGTGTGTTGAGAATATGTTGAAAGAATTAAATGACATTGAAGAGAGTTTAAACACAAACATATTTTTAAAAAATTAATTTCCCTTCAAATTCAAAGCACAAGTAATTTCAAGTGTGCTGAAGACATTTCAGACAGGTGTAAAGAGTGGTACAGGTGTCAAAAAGAATTTCCACTCTTGTGCATGTGAGAATCAAAGATTTCTTTATGCAAGTTTCTGAATCAAAGATTTTTCAGAGATTATCTTGGATCAAAAGTTTGTTACCCAAACTTTGATTAAGACAGCTTCTAACTAACAACTAATTTGGATTTTTCATTCAGAGTAAAGCATACATTACTATGTTCAGAACCTATTTTTGACAACTGTTAGTTCAGTGAAGAACATAACAAATACGGGTTTCTTTTGATCAGTAGCCAGAGCTCTTTCTTAAAAAATGTTTAAAGAGAACTCTTTGTTTCAGCATGACACTGATATTATCATAAACGGTGATAATACACAATTTACCACTCTGAAAGTTCTTAAGCTAATTTCTTTCAAGGTATATGAGCATAAAGATTACACACACTGAACTACCATGTACATAAAATTATGTTTGAAATAGAAAATAATTAACAGAACTTACCTGGATAGAATTTTTGATTCAGGATCTCCAGTATGTTTTGATGAAGTATTTATGACTTGTTCAGGAGCCAGCATATAGCATATTGAGTTATCTTCTTCAAAAGGATAACACCATTTATAAAGAGACTAGTTGCTTTCAAAAGATTCCTTCATCTTTTTGCAACCCTTATTTTCATACTAAGATGAAAACATACTTTCCCCACAAGATCTTTGTCTGCACCACTGTAAAGTGTTATGCACAGACCAGGCTCTGATGCCAACTGAAGGTGAGGAAAATACACAAGAAGGGAGGTTGAATTGTGTTCACTAAAAATGTTTCTGCTTCTGAACAGAGTTCGGATTCTAAACGATTGTTCAGAATCTGATAACAAGTGCAGCGAAAAATATATTAGAAGTAAACCAAACAAAACAATGAACACAACAAATTTATCCTGGTTCCTCGCAAATTGAGAGTACTCCAGTCACCTTGCATCACAAGAGATTTTCCACTATAATCAACACATGATTACAACTGCTTGTGCACTTAAGCACAAGACTTTTACTGCTCAGACCTACAACATAAGATTTCCCTGCTTAATCAGCACCTAATCAAGACTTCTTTGCTTAGATCCTTAGATTTTAAGACTTCGCTTGCTTAAACCCTCTTGGTTCAACACTTCCTTGCTCAGACCCATTGTCTAAGCCTTCTTTGCTAAGATCCTAAATCCAAGACTTCACTGCTCAGATGCACCATCTAAGTCTTCTTTGTTTAGATCCTCTATCCAAAAATTCACTACTCAGACACACTACCTAACTCATCTTTGGTCAGGTCCTCGATCCAAGACTTCACTACTCAGACACACTGTATAAGTCTTCTTTGCTCAGATCCTCGATCCAGGACTTCACTTACTTAATCAAGATAGATCAAGACTTTCAATGCTCAAGCACATAGTAAGAGACTTACTTTTCTCAAGCTTTTCAACTAGATACTTTTATGTTCAAGCACTTAGCAAGAGACTTTGATTTAAACTACTAAACAACATGTTCAACAGAATAGAGAACTAGGTGTACTTGATACTAAGATCAGAGGTACAAGGTAATCACCTTAACAAAGACCTTAAGCACTTAATATTTCCAAGATATTCAATGTTTAGGAAATCTTATGGCTTGTTACAATTTACAACAAGTAACAGAAGTTTCTGCATATTCAGTAGTGTTGCTCATTGTTGATCTTGTTATGTCTTCATTCAGATAGAAATGATGAACACTTATAATCTTCTTGGAATTCCTTCTTCTTATTCCTTGTTAAAGATTCAGATTGAACCTTCAGCTACTTATATAGCAAGTGTAGAAGACTAGTCGTTTGGAAGAGATAACTTGATCAAGTGTCTTTATTTTCTCCATAGTACAAGAGACGTTGAAGATAGATACACTAAAGGATCTTGATCCATTGTGTAACATGTTTAACCGTTATGTCTTTAATGAGATCCTGTACTATAGAGTCGTTGAGAGTTGTTATCCGTAAAGCATGTCAACTCTTCTTGAGCCTTGCTAACTTAGACTCTAGATGTCAAACTGATTTGACAGTGCAGCTTGTTTTCTGCAGTACGAATATCTTTAGCTTTGCTACTGCTTATGAACGATCATCGAAAACTAATAAAATCACCAAGTGTAGAGACCATGTATTGTTTCTTCTGATGTTGAGGCCTTTAACTTTAGAGTCTACGCCAAACATCACTTAGAGAGTGTTCTTCGGATTTTGTATCATCAGGAACAAGTAACTCATCTTCTCTCAAGTGCACTTTCATATCAGATTCTGAATATATATCTTTAAGCATAAGAACATGTATACTTGAACACACATTAGATAACACCATTTTTCTTTTAATACTTTTGTTATCATTAAAACCAAGGATATATATATATATATATCATGAACAAATCTTGTTCTAATACATGCTATGCTATGTAGATGATGTTAATGACTCAATGAATGCATTGATTCAGTGATTCAAGGTCAAAATTAGGGTATGACAAATGCCCCTATTTAAATATCTTCAACCAGGGAATATGAACATGGACACTCTTCATATGATTGTGGTGGGAGATCGTTAAACACCAAAAGACCCAAATTTTGTCGTTGAATGCGGATGAAATGAAATGATATGATATGAATGCATGAAGGACTCCTTTTTTGTTTGTTGGGGATATGAGGTGATATAAAATGAGCCCTAGCATGATTTTTTTATGATGGATGATAAGCAAACCTGTAGGGAATGACGGAGACATATAATAGCGGTGATCCACAGAAAAATGACAAAGATAATGGGGTGAAGACTCAGTGGGGATAACAATCTTCCAGAGAAAATACATTAGGGAATATTCAAAGTGAGTTTTATAAGTAGGTTCAGACATAACCTAGCGACACCTGGAATATACTTGAGAATTTTTAAGATTTATGACAAGAAATTTATCTTACATAAAGTAATGGAGTTTTCTAACAAGAAAACCATTCAATCGAACTAATGGAGATCTCTAGCAAGAAATTCTTCCAAGACAAACTAGGGAGTTTTCTGATGAGAAAATCATCCCCACAAAAGGCTTTAAAGATTCTTTACAAAGAAATCAATCAAGACAAACATCATTGGAATTTTCTAACATGAATAACATCCAAGCTTCTAGGAATTCCTTAGAATGATGAGTCATACATGACCTTCTAGGAACCATCAGGAAAACCGGGTAATCAAACTCCCTATGTGTGCCAACAAAATTCGACTTAGACCGTAAGCTTTGGTTACACCAACTTCTAAGGTATTGGTACTAGTTATAACTAGAGTTTAAATGATGCTTGGTGACAACCAGACTTCAGGTACCAATTACAATTGGATTTACAAACGAAAGGCTAGTTATAATTGGACTTTTAGAGAAATCCAACAACAATTGGACTTTAAAAACAGGGCTCCAGTTACAGCTGGACTTTCAAAGGTTATGCCAGTGACAACTGGACTTTAGGGGTGTCAATGACAATTGGACTTTTCAGATGGTATCGGTGACAACCAGAATTTATGTACCAATTACAATTGGATTTTAAAATGGAGTGCCAGTTATAACTAGACTTTAGAGATGCCAATGACAGTTAGACTTTGAAAACAGTACTAGTAAAAAACTAGACTTTGAAATGACGAACTGCCAGATGAGAACTAGACTTGAAGGATAGAATACCATACGGGAACTGATGTTTTGTCTTTTTGTTTGTTAGATGGGAACTTACTTTAAAACGAGTTACCAGATGGGAGCTAGTTTTGAAAATAAAAATGAATACCAGACGAGAATTGGAGTTTAAAATCGACCACCAAACGTGAACTGGTTTACAACTCGCCACCATACGGGAACTGGTTTTAAGAAAAGGCTACCAGACAAGAACTTGTTTTAAAAACTGACCGTCAGATGGGAACTGTCTTTCAAATGATCTACCATACGGGAACTGGTTTTTTATGTTTGTTCTTTCATGCTATTAGGCATATGCTTGATGAATGAGATGATATGCATGGTTTAACGCTAGAGCAAAGTGACATGATTAATGCATGAGAATGATTTATCCAAAGACTCGAAGGTTTCCAAAAGATGCCCCTGTGTGGGTAATAAATGGAATGTCTCTTTTCCAGCAAAGCTTCTTTGTCAAAAGGCAAAGGTTAAAGGATGGGGTGATAACATGATTCCCCAACACTCATCTTAAACTCAATGGTCACTGACATACAATGAAGTTTGTTTGAGCAACTTGAATGAATGAAGAGGACTTGTCCCTATGTGTCTTATCTTGCCCTAGTTTGGGTCTTTGAAAAGGATCACCTCAAAAGGAGTTTGGAAGCAATTTGCCATGAGAAGACCTCGAGACAACTTGTCCAATATTTGAATAGTTCGTTGGTATGCCCATGATTAACCAATATCTTTGAATGGGAGGCTTCTGATTGATCGACAGTTAGATAGTTGGACTCATTGAGCTCTTTGTGGTAGCTCTCCTTAGTCGGAGTTTTGAAGATTTGTTCTTAACTGACCGTCTCTTGGGGACATTGGCTTGGATTGACCGATGATCAAAGTAACTTGTCCTTGTTTTGACTTCTTTCATATAATCAAGTTCCTTAGCTGACTGTGCATTTGTTGGAATTTCCTTTATGCTTAAATGTTAACTTGCAAACAAAATTATTCATTCAAAAAATGGTAATTTTAATGCAGTGCTTATGCAAAATTTGAAACCAAAATTTATTGAAATCAACTAGTGAAATGCAGTGAACAGGTCAATGATTAGAACACAATGTTGATCTAGCAATTCATAGTATGCAAGGTAGTGTGACCAACACAAATGATTAACAAAGATCGTTTGGAGTCAAGTTAATACAACCTTGTTGTAGCATGCTTTCATAATAAACAATGTCTTAATTAGGTCTTTTAAGGGTTGTAACATGGCCTGGTTCACGGTTTTCGAAACAAAAAGGATATACGGCTCCAATTTAATGTTAACCCACCCTTCTTCTTGATGATCTTCAGTTCTACGTTCAGTTAATTTGCACATGCATTCCACCTCCAAGAGGGTTGGAAGGTGTAACGGTGAAGATGAAGATTCAAGATGAGATTTTCTTGAAATGGCAGTCACCTTATTTTGTTTTTCTTTATTTTTGTTGCGGATTTGATGACCTCTTTTTTTTTTATCCCTAATTTTCCCTGGACTACTTCTTTGAAGCTTTCGATTCACCGGGATGCCATAGTTTTTGCCAAAGTTATTTTTTGTGGTGTTCGGCTTAGCTGGATTTTCTTTTTTGATTTTTTTTGAAAGGTTGTGACGTCCATGTTATTGGTTAGTAAGGATTAACCACTACAAAATTTTTGGCTTTTCATGATTCTTCAAAACTTTAAGGTGTGTGTGAGAGAAATATGTGGTTGATCCTCAGGTGGGATGGTGTGTAGATGGACTAATTCTCTCGAAAGCTGAATGCATAGTCAAACTATATGAACACAACTATCCTACCCCTGGTTAAGGTTAAGGGTTTTTATTTCTGAAATAAACACCAACTTCTAGGCTCAAAGTGGTTGGCTAGAGATTAACTCCTTATCTCTCTGGTGTTTAGGGATTTGAAACAATGCCTTACATCATCGACAAAGTTCTATTCAAAAGTATACTAGCAATTTCAAGTATTTGGTTTTCATCATCCTCCTTCCAATCTTTGCTTACACAAAAATTTGATAAAGAAAATGAATGGGAGAAATATTATTTTTTGTTTTTGCACAAATGAAGGAAAAATAGCAAGAATGAATACGAATGGATGATCACTTCATTAATATTACCATTAAAAACAAAAATGTTTAAAAACAAATATCATTTAACTGACAAAAAAAATACAAATGCAAATGATAAAAATGCCCAATCACTGTCAGCCTTGAGTATGACTTCCTATCTGATCCACTGGCTTTAAGAGATGCCCCTTGAGGTCTTCGCACTTATCAGGGGTGAAAAGTTGTCGTTCAGCACTAGGTTTCCTTCTGGAAAGGCTATGTACTTATTGTCAATCAACTATTGTACCTTAGCTTTGAAAGCGTTGCAGTCTTCAATTGAGTGCCCTATTGATCTAGCACGATACTCAGATATCACATAGGGATAGTACCCAGGCAGGAATGGTTGTGGAACTAGATTGAGAGACTTGGGAACCACCAATGAGCTTTGAATCAGAGGTTGTAGAAGTTGATTGTACGTCATAGGAATTGGAACGAGAGGAGCATTCTTTCTTTCCAGGTTTTTGTGAGGCCTATGCTGGTTTTGATGCTGATTCTGATGTCCTCGACCATGGGCTTGCTGATTTGAATGTGGAGTGATTCATGGTTGTCGGTATAGTTCTTTAGGCATTGTTGGTTGACCATAAGTATAGTGAGACACTGGAAATGATGATCGATGAGAAGATGAAGGGCCGTAAGGTTTTGTTGGTTCACCATGAGAATACTCGACATCTGTCATGACCATATTGATTACATCCTCTTCTTCCTCTTGGGAACTTCTAAGGGATTCATTCTCACTAGCTTGGCTACTTAAGGCATCTTAGATTTTTCCACTATTGAGACCATTCTCAATGCGTTCTCAAACTTTCATCAGGTTAGAGAAGTCTGATGATGCACTGCCTACCATTCTCTCGAAGTACGAGTTCTGCAAGAAATCCATGAACATGTCAACTAATTCCCTGTCTTAGAGTGGTGGTTGCACTTGGGCTGCCAATTCTCTCCACCATTGTGCATATCCTCTGAAGGATTCATTGCTTTTTTAAGATAAGCTTTGCAGTTACCTTCGATCTGGAGCCATGTCAAAGTTGTACTAGTACTGCTTCAAAAAGGCATTGGCTAAGTCTTCACATGACTGAATATGGCTCTTTTCTAGTTTAATGTACCAACTCAAGGATGTCTCACTCAAACTGTCTTAAAAACAGTGATTCATCATCTTATCATTGTGAGTATGAGAGGTCATTTTTCAACAGAACATCACCAAATGGTGCCTTGGACAGCTATCCCAATTGAACTTCTCGAAGTCGGGTACTTTAAATTTCGGGGGTTGTTGAATGCCAAATATGACTTAAATTGAACTAATTTTCTAAGCATTTTTCAACTCTTTAATTGTGTTTTAGATGATTTACTCCATGATATTGTGTGAATTACTAGCATAATTGAATTGTCCTTTGGATTCCTTTATTTGTGTGTTATTATGCAGGAATTAGGCATGAATCTCAAAGAAAGAGGCACTAAAGAATGGAAAAGGAAGCCAAAGATAAAAAGAGAAAATCCAACTAGCTCGTTGTGCGACCTCTTGGTGAAGTGAATGTCAGGAAAAACAGAAAGATGGCAGTAGCTAAATTGCGTTGTGGTCGTTGTGCAACGCCTGGGAGAGAAAGCTCGATGTGCGAGCTCAGATATTTCCTGAAGGGAGGTTTAACTATTCTGAGGCACTTGAAGTGCCTAAACGTGGAGCTCACTGTGCAAGGCAGAGCTCGCTGTGCAAGCTAGAGCAGACTTGGAGTATTATTTATGTACTTTTCTTGCTTTTTGGATCATTATTCTTTTACACAACATTTCCTTAGAGCACAAAAACCCTAAAAACATCATTTCTTCATCCAAGAGGTGATCTTCATCAAATAGGAGTTGGATTTGCATCCATTATTAATTCTTCATCTTGGATGCACATTCATCTCGTTCCTTTCCTTATGAAGCAAGCTACTATGGTTTTTGGTAGCTAAATCCTTTGTATCAAGGGTAGATGTAATCTTCCTTAATCTTGTATGTATTTTCTTTAATCTTTTGTATGTGAACAAGTTGATGATCAATGTATGATGAATATCTTTGCTCTTAATGATATATTTATGATTTGAATCACTATTCAAAGGTATTTTTCAAACCTTGACCTAAGTTATTCATCTATCAATGAACAAACTCTAGACATGGATTTGTGAGTTGATATTCACTTTGTATCAATCTTTAAGTTTATTGTGTTGTTTGTTAGCATGAGACATCATCTAGCGATTAATATGATAATACTCACGAAATCACTTTAAACATAAATGGTATTGAGAGGATATGTGATTATATTGATCGGAAACAAATTCACATGCTTGATTGATAAAATACATGCAAGTTAGGTTGATGAAATCTATTCTTGATATGTCTTTTTAAACAAACATCTTTCAAACTTTAATCTTTGCTACAAAACACTTGTGAAATTTATGATACCAAACAAAACTCTTTTGAAACCCTCACTTAACTCTTTAAACTATAGAACGGAAGTGATATCACGATAATCCCTGTGGAGACGACAAAATTATTACCCACCTAATATACTTTCAACAAAATGGTGTCGTTGTCGGGGATAGTTGATTGATATTGCAAGCATTAGAATAGTTTATCCTGTTTTAAGTTTTGTATTATTATCTCTTATCTCAGTTCATATTCCTTGTGATTTTTAATTTGTTTGGTTAGTGCTCAGATATCTGTTTATGCGAGGAAATGTACTCGCATACCAACTTCTATTTGATCCTGAGATTGATAGAACTGTGCGGAAACTTAATAGCAAGACCAGAAGACGAAGATAGGTAGCTAAGGAAAGAAGAGAGCACGAAGGAACTTCTACAAGTAATCCACCACCTACTCCCATTGTTACGCCAATTATGGAAAACCCACCTCCACCTCCACCTCCTAACAGAGGTCCCTGTACCAATAGTCCACGACATAATACTCAGTTTTCTCGCAATGCAAACAATGGGAGGCATTCGGCGGTGAAAATGGTAATTCTTCAACTTTTATGTTTAAATCCCTTTACCGGCTAGATCGCGAAGACCCGTTCACTCATCTTACAAAGTTCTACGAGATTGCGTGAGTAACGGGTGCCCCAGAAGCAGAAGAGGAACAATTGTTCAAGAGGTTATTCCCTCACTCCTTGATAGGAAAAGCGAAGGAGTGGTATCTTAATTAATCCACTCAAGTAATGATTAACTAGAATTTATTGGAAGAAAAGTTTCTTGAAAGATTCTTTCCTCACAATAGATTCATGGAGGCAAAGACGACAATTTCTGTTTTTGCTCAGGGTGGTAATGAATCTCTCAATGAAGCTTGGGAGAGGTTCAAATCTATGTTGTGGAAGTAAAAAGGCCATGGGTTTGATGATATTACCCAAATTCACATATTCCGTAATGGACTCCAACCGGTTCACAAAACTCTATTAGATGCTACTTCGGGTGGTTCTTTCATGGCAAAGAGTGCAGAGGAAGCAATAGCAATAATTATTCGAATGGCACTCAATGACCATCAAGGTCAACATAACCGAGATACATCACAAAGGAAGCTGAGAATGATCAAATTGGGTACTAATGATGCTATTCTTGCACAATACAAGTTGTTATCCCAACAAGTGGAGTTGTTGACATAACAAATATTAAAATTTCCATAACAGATAAAGGAGATGCAAGAAATTCCCAACCAAAAATCAACAAGTTGCAGGTTGTGAGTTATGCAAAGGAGACCATGCTACAGGGTATTGTCCTCCGGTGGTAGAAGAAGTGAATTACACGGGGAACCAAAATAAAAACCAAGGCTACCAACCGAGACAACCTCCATATCAAGGCAACCAAGGTTATCAACAAGGATGGAGGCAAGATGCCGGAACTTCCAATTGTAAAAATCAATATCAAAACTACACTCAACCTCCACAACCTCAAGGTGGAACCTCAAAAATGGAAGACACACTCACTCAATTTATGCAAATGTCGATGTCTAATCAAAATAATACCGATGCGGCTATAAAGAATCTTGAAACACAAGTCGGGCAACTGTCTAAACAATTAGCCTACCAACACAATGGGACTTTTTCGGCAAATACTCAAGTGAATCCAAAAGAGCATTGCAAAGTTATTCTTACTCGAAGTGGAAGAACAATTGATATGGGCATTAGTGAGGAATTTGTGGAAGAGGAGGAAGTAGTTGAAAAAGAAAAGGAGATTGATGAGAGTGAAGTAGAAAAAAATGTAGAGGGAGACTTAGTTGAAAAGGAGAAAAGAGAGAAAGAAGAAGTAGAAAAGAATTTGAGAGAAGAGAAAAAGAAAGAGAATAAAAAGGGAAAGGAACAAGTGAGCAATATCCCAATTCAAAATCTACCTTATATGCGTAATCCTACCAAAAAGGATAATGCGAGGCACTATGCTCGGTTTTTGGATATTTTTAGTCAATTGCAAATCAATATTCCATTCTTCGAGGCATTAGAGAAAATGCCTACGTATGCTAAATTCATGAAGGATATTCTCACCAAAAAGAAATGGTATGCGTAAAATTCTGGCACAGATATCAGATGTCCTATGCGGATGTTGGGACACTGATATCGAACACAATGAACAAGATAACAATTAACAGTAACAGTGCAGAAAGTAAATAACACAGCGATATGTTTACCCAGTTCGGTCTAACACACCTACTCTGGGGGCTACCAAGCCAGGGACGAAATCAATATATGATAGTATCAATTCACAGATCATACAAACACCGGATAATCTGCTCACTTAATCACTACCCTTCCTATGACTTCTACCTAAGACTCAACTAGGTATGAGGCCCTCCTCAAATCCCTCTACAACCACAACCCGTGATTTGTACCTTTCCACACAAGAAACAAAAACGAAAGACACACTTTCAAAACACACAATCCTCAATACTTCACAGCTTATGAGGATTGATACACAGGAAACTCAATGCTTAAAAGCTTATGAGTGACTTGACAGAACTTACAACACAAGAAATCAGTCCTTATACTGTTATCAGAATAATACCAGTTAGGCTCACAAATTACACACGAAAACCCTTAAAACACAAGTAAGTTCCACACCTAAAACTAGGTTTACATCAGTCAATATATAGCAATTAATCTGGACTGAATTGGGCTTCAAAAACGCAGCAAATAGACTGCTCACAAATCTGCAAAAATAACTCCAACAAAATAGGTCTTCAATCCAAAGTTTCCTATTATGTCTCCATAATTAGAAACAGCAGCAAATCCGAAAACCAATAAATAACCACAATCCAAAAATGCTTTGGATGCCACTTAGGATAACCAAATATTCACAGAATATTCAGTAACAAATCATAGTAACAGAATCTGCATTAAAACTGAATTCCCAGCACGATGTCCTATGAGCAGGCATGGAACATCTTCATTCGACATGTTGAAGGCAGCCACATAGAACATTATGATTCAACATCTTGCTGCTATAATAGTTTTAGCAAAATAAATGCCAACCACAAAAGCACAGAAATAACAATCTCCCCCTTTGGCTTATTTTGGCTAAAACTATACACACACAAACAAACTTGTAAAGAAGCACAAACAAAAATATCCATAGATCAGACAGCAGCGAAAACACAAAAAAATCCAGCAGCACCAGCACAACATCAACAGCACACAGCAAAAAATTCAGCACAGCAGCACTCCCCTTCAGCTGCAAGCAACACTCGGTACTAGCAAAAAAAAACACTCCCCCTCAACTGCAGCAACATTCCACATATTCCCTCTCAACTACTGCAGTAACACAATCACACAAGTACTCCCACACAAACATCCACCCAAACATACTACTCCCCCTTTTTAGCCAGAAATATGACAAAGGCAAGTAGAACAAGTTAAGATAAAATTAAACCAGAGTAAAGTTCAGAGGGGATACAAAGCAAAGTTAGTCAGGGATCCAGACAAAAACAACAAAAGCAAAATAAAACTTCTGCAGAAGTTAAGCTATTATTCTGCAGCATCATCATCATCGGATTCAGTAATGTCTTCACTCTCTCCATCAGCAACAACATCAGTATCAGTATCAGTATCACCACTCCCAGAGTCATCTGAACTCTGCTCACATTCTCTATCAGATTCTACAGAAGCAGCATCTTCAGCAGTTCCTTGGTCCTTACCAGTTGTCCCAGCAGAAGCATTCCGTCTCTCCATGAAGGTTTTGATCAACTGTTCCAGTTTGGCCTTTCGATCAGTGTCTCTTCTAATGGATTCTTCTAGTTCCTTGCAAATTTCTTGCAACTGAGCAACAACTTCATCCTCAAGATTACCAGGACTAGGAGTCTGTGTAGATGTCCCAACAATGTCCGAGACATATACTCCACCCAGTAGCTTGTAGTGAAGGGACAGAGGAGGTTTCCTTTTAAGAGCAGTGTCACCCCTTAACACAAGATTAGGACACTGTTCTAGAATAATACCACAGATCAAGGAAGGGAAACAGATAGGCATCTTGACAGCAGGTGAGCTAGCTTGTTTCAAGATCTGCTCAAAGATGTATGATCCAAAATCAAAGGCAATCTTCTTTCCTATAGCATATATGAATCTGCCAAGTGTAGAAGAGATAGTAGATGTGTGATTTATAGGAACCCAATTTACCACAGCAATCCTGTGGAGGATGGCATATTTTACACTTAGTTTTCCAGACGATAACTTCTCTGCATTTGGCCAATGTCTCATGCAGCCACCTGTTATCTCCTTGCAAACAGTATTATCAGTAACCTCTAACTCAGGTTGAGGTTCATTACTCCTGCCCAGATAGTTGTTGATAATTTCAGGTGAAAAGGTGACAGCTTCTCCTCTCACACATACTTTCCTGAGATTGTTGCCCCTGTTCTCATCACACTCTTCAGATACATTCACCACAAATTCTTTGACTAGATTTCCATAGCAGGGTCCAAACTTGGACACTGTTCTCATCATTCTAGCTGCTGCAACGAGCTCCATGATTTCTTTGTACTTTTCGAAATCCTTCCCCAATTCTCTCTCCAGAGCAATCCTCCTTTGATCTACAATTTTCCATCTATCTGTATTTCTCATAGAACTTTCAGTAGCAGCCTTCTTGCAGGTAGAGGTTTTCATACCAATGATGTCCTGGACATCTGTTTCAACATCATAGTCAGAGTCACTTTGATTAGTAATTTTTATCTTCTTAGTGGGCACTACAACCTTGCTCCAATGTTTAGGAGGTCCTGCTCGAATTGTTCCTTCCCCTCCTTCAGATTTTCCATGAAGTTTCGAAGTTTTGGAGCCTTCACTTATCACCATTTTATCTCTTCTTCTCTTAATCTTTCTCAGCATTCCAGCAATAGGTTCCTCATCAGATGTGAGGTCATCAACATTAATAACATCATCAGTCCTTCTTACATCCGCTCTCTTCTTACTTCTTCTTTCACGGTCCACATGCACGGGAATACCACCATCAGTCCTATCAGTAGGACTGCTATTGATATCTTTTGTCACGGATGTTGGGACATCAGACCCGACATCTGCCTTAATTTCACTCAGAATCGTGGCAACAACCTTTCTAAGTTCCTTATCCTTTTTAACAGCATCATCATCAGTGGAATTCTTATTTATATTTCGAGATTTAGAATCATTTTTCTTCTCAACTAAGCCAGGTTTGGACCCCTTTTCACCCACGTTTTTCTTAGGGCTTACTTGGTCAGCATACAAACTAGTCATGGAGTGGACTTTCTTCCTAGGTGAGAAAGGTTTAGACTTCTTACCTGGAATGTTGACATTCGTTGTGTGAGGAGCTTGATGTTTGCCTTTAGGGTCAGCCGGCATAACATTCAACGGAGCAATATTGAGCACTAGGTCAGAGAGATTTATCATTCGCAGTGATTCTGCATCTCCAACATTGATTCGTGGAGAACCAGTGTCATCAGGGGAGCCGTGCATGGATTCAGAGTTAGGATGTTGAGACATGTTTGATTGATCCCACGGTACAGTGTTGAGAATGTTAGGAGAAAACCCTAAGACGCGTGAGCTTTGAAGAGAAAGGGCAAGAGGAATTTGTGTAGAGTAAGTTTGCTGAAAATATGGTGTGTTTTCCCGCCTATTTATACTTTTAAGGACTGGGCCCAGAATAGAGCGGTATTCACAGAATTTGATTATCCGACTCGCCTCAAGTTCACATTTATCAAATTCTTCTTCTAAACTTACCTTGCTAACATACTTACTAATTTTAAGCTCATTATTACATTTCACCAAGCAAACATCATGAGTGGCTTTACAATTTACCAGCACCTATTCAAACTTGATAGTCTTTCCAATATCTTTCTTAGTCTCCAGGCTTAATTCAGTGTTCTCAGAACTCCATAGATAACAATTGTCTGATGCTCTCTTACCTCTCATGATAACCTTACCCTTCTTGTTTGTTATCAGACATTCAGAATTGGTGAAGTTGACCTTGAGACCTTGATCACAAAATTGACTTATACTGATCAAGTTTGCATCTAAACCTTCAACAAGTAAAACCTCCTCCAGATTGGGTTGACCTGCACAGTCCAGTTTTCCAACACCTATTACTCTCCCTTTTGATCCATTACCAAAGGTCACGTAGTTAACAGGATGAGACTCAACATCTGACAGACATCCCATGATACCAGTCATGTGCCTGGAACATCCACTGTCGAAGTACCACTTTTCCCTTGCAAAGACACTGAAGGACTTATGAGCTATGTGTTCCTCTGCACTACTCTTAGGAGTCCACACTTTTGTTGTCCCAACCCACTCTCGTTTCCTACTGGACTGTAAGCCAGTCTTGGGGTAGCCATATAATCTGTAGCAGAAGGGTTTTATATGCCCAAGCCTCCCACAATAGTGGCATTTCCATCTTTGATTATTTCTTCTTGTCACATTCTTCTGATGTATACGAGGATGTTGCAACATGTTATACGACATCTTTGACTCTTTCTCAGGTTGAGTTGGTGTCACTTCAGGCCATTTTCCCTTGTCCATCTCGCTGGAACTTTCAAACCCGAGACCCCTAACATCTCCAACATCTCTCCCTGACTTCAGAATCTCATCAAGCACATCAGAGCTGCTATTAAGCATTCTGACTGTCTTGATGACATTATCCAGTTTAGAGTTCAGAATGACCACTTCACTTTTTAGATCAGAGATAGTAGCCAGATGCTCTACCTTTTCAGCTTTTAGACCAGCAATGATTTTCGTTTGTTCTTCTTTCTGCTGACACACTTCTTCACTTTTGATGCATAAGTTCTTATAGGAAGCAGCTAGCTCTTCAAAAGTAAGATCATCACTGACTGATTCTTCATCAAACTCACACACACCTGTTAATTTTGTGACCCTCTTACCAGACTTCTCATCAGTTTCAGTTTCAGAATCGTCTTCTGACCATGAGACTGATAGGCCCTTCTTTTGCCTCTTGAGATATGTGGGGCACTCAGACTTTATATGCCCAAAACCTTCACACTCATGACACTGAGCTCCTCTCTCTTGGTTAGAATTACCTTCAACACTGGTATTTCTCCTAGCATTCTGATTTTTACTGATGTCAGATGGCTTGTCCTTACAATTTGATCTTGACTTCCAATCCACCTTTCTGAGTACTTTGTTAAATTGTTTGCCTAGTAACACTAGATCTTCTGAGAGGCCTTCATCTCTATCCAGATTGCTTTCCCTTTCTGAATCACTTGCCTTTGACACAAAAGCTATACTCTTCTTCTTTTCAGTTTTTTCACTGATCCCCAATTCAAATGTTTGAAGTGATCCCATCAGTTCCTCCACTTTCATCTTGTCTATATCCTGAGCCTCCTCTATAGCAGTCACTTTCATGTCAAATCTCTTAGGTAGAGATCTAAGAATCTTTCTGACCAGTTTGCTGTCAGACATCTTTTCACCTAGGGCACTAGAGGCATTAGATATCTCAATAATGTTCATATGAAAATCATGAATGCTCTCATCCTCTTTCATCTTCAAGCTCTCAAACTTGCTAGTGAGAAGTTGAAGTTTGGACATCTTCACCTTTGAAGTCCCTTCATGAGCAACCTTTAAGATCTCCCACGGCTCTTTTGCAATGGTGCAGTGTTCAATCAACCTGAAGATATTCTTGTTAACACCATTGAACAGTGCATTCATGGCTTTGGAATTACCTACGGACCCTTTGTAATCTGCATCATCCCAGTCTTCCTCTTCCTTCACCACATCAGTAGGGGTACCTTTTTCATCTTTAACCTTAGGGGGCTCCCATCCTTTTATAACAACTTTCCATGCTTGATCATCCATGGATTTGATGAAAGCTATCATCCTTGGTTTCCAATAGTCATAGTTGGAACCATCAAGCAGAGGTGGTTTGTTCATAAATCCTCCATCCTTGTCCATTGTACCAGAAAGTACCTTCCCTGAATCTCACCCAGAACCAAATAAGGGTGCAAGCTTTGATACCAATTGAAATTCTAGCACAGATATCAGATGTCCTATGCAGATGTTGGGACACTGATATCCAACACAATGAACAAGATAACAATTAACAGTAACAGTGCAGAAAGTAAATAACACAACGATATGTTTACCCAGTTCGGTCTAACACACCTACTCTGGGGGCTACCAAGCCAGGGACGAAATTAATATATGATAGTATCAATTCACAGATCATACAAACATCGGATAATCTGCTCACTTAATCACTACCCTTCCTATGACTTCTACCTAAGACTCACCTAGGTATGAGGCCCTCCTCAAATCCCTCTACAACCACAACCCATGACTGGAACCTTTCCACACTGTAGCACCCCAAAATTTGCCCTCCTTACTTTTTACTAACTGGCTTATGTTTCATTTCATTATCATGTATGCATACCATTAGCAAGGGGTCAAGGTGCCTGAGGCAATCCAGGAAGGTCATATCTGGTCCATCACATCATCAAGGGTTCACAGGTGGCAAGGGATCTCAAGTGGATTACTCCCTCCTAACCAGTGCATGAATTAGGGTTTTGAGATTCTTAGGTTTATTGCTCCAATGGGCAAGCTCTTTGGGTTTTTATCATCAACAAATGACATATCTTATCTTTGTTGGAGAGGATACACGTCATATCCAGAGGAATTTGGATTTGGAGACTGTGTTATTTCCTTCTAGACTGAGGGTACCAAAACTAGGGTTTGCTATAAAGTCAGTTTATTTCTGATTTTTTTGAGCAAGGCTTGATTCCATGGTATTCCTTGGGTCCCTAGGTATCCAGGGATGGGAGGTTGTCCATCAGCTTGATTCAGGAGAGGTTCAATTGATCAGGAGATTGAAAATACGGTGAATCGAGAAAAAGTCAACTGTGCAGAGAAAAAGTCAACTCCTGACTTTTTGGGTCAACATCATGATTTTAAAGACAAATGTGAGCAATGGATGAGATTTGATCAAGAAATGATCAAGGGTTCATGGAAAAATCAGGAATGTGGAAAGTTACTAAAAAGGGAAATTTAGGGTTTTTAGAAACTTACTATTTTGGGTAAGTTCTTAACCACTTTCAAGGACAGTTTTCCTCACGATCAGGACTTCATTTGAAAATCTCTTCCACATGAAAGTTGTAGTGTGAAGTTTTCTCTTCAAAATGAGCACAAGAACCATGCCATTTGAATCATTTTTGGATGAGTTATAGTGCTCCCAAGTTGAACATTTTCACCTTACAAGATTTAAAAACTTAGAATTTTTTCTAAGTCATTTTTGGCAGATTTGGGAACAAACTTTCAAGGCTGATTTTCATCATGATCAAGACATCCTTTGGAAATATTTTCCACATAAAAGTTGTAGTATGAAATTTTCCCTTCAAAATGAGCACAAAAATCATGTTGTTTGGATCATTTTTGAATGAGTTATAGTGCTCCAAAGTGGGTCATTTTCATCCTGCGAATTTGGAAAATTGGAATTTTTTTTCTAAGTCCTTTTGGGCAGTTTTGAGGACAGCTTTTACATGGCATTTTACACAATGTTCCAAGCCTCATTTCAAGACCCTTTCTTCATGAATTTTGATCTGTGTTCTTCCTACTTTTCATTGGTCATAAATTTGTATCATTTGGATCCATGTTTGTTAAGATATGTGCACATAAAGTGGAGGGTTTCAATGGAAATTCAAAAGTTGGTGTGGCATATTTTGGCACGATAGGAGGGGATTTCACAGCAGGGCGTCATGTTACATTGTCACCTTGGCCCAAGATATCCAAAAGAAAAGAATCTCACTTGCCATGCACACGTGAGAAAAGATTGGCATTATCCAAACCTTCCATTTTCGGTTGAACCCTAATGAAATATTCCTTGCACCATGGGCCTGAAAAAGAATCACCCAAACCTACTCTATAAAAGAAAAATAAACCCAAAATGAGGAGGGGGGAGATCTTTTAGGATTGGCGGAGCTTCAAGGAAAAAAGAAAAAGTTCATCGTTCACTCAAAAGGTTTCGCAAGGTCAGAGCTCAGGTTCTCAAGAGCTTTCGTTTCCTTCGTCTTCGCTCGGTCTGCACTCACTAAAGCTTGCTCAAGCATTTGGAGGGGTTCTCTGAAGAATTCAACGTGGTCGGGAGGAGCATTGGTTTCGTTCCCATCGGGTAAGCGTCGTCAAACCTTTGACCTTGCATCATGTAAATTTAAATGCATTAATCTTGAGTTTACGTTGTGCCTGTATCTACATGAAGTGGTGGCATCGTTTATTTGTGTGGATCCAGTTTTTTTTTTATTTACTTGTAAACCATGAAATCATGTTTGTACCCGCGTTTTTGGATCTCTTTTTCTTTTTATCGATCGATTGTTGTGAGTAAATAATGGCACCAGGTGGATGTATGATCTGTGAATATCGTTTTGCTATTTTATTTTGCTCGATTTGACTGAGTTTTGAGGGAGAAATTTATCATGAAAGTTGGTGATGTTGTGATGTTCAAACCTGTTCCATTCATGATGCATGGCTGGGGTGGGTGAAGAAGACGACGCGTTGTCACCGTCTAATTGGCCGGCTGCTTTTTTTGTCTTTTTCTAACTTATATCCAAGGTGACCGATTGATGCCATGTCTACATGATTTTTGTACATTTTATTTTCTTTTTCTTTTTTGGCTGAATTAGGATTATGGATTTGGAATGGGCCCGGCGCGATTTGCTCTTCGCACCCCTTCGTTACTGGGCCCAATGCGTGTGTACGTGAATCCTTTTGGAACGATTATTGCTAACGCACCCCCCAGCCTTTATATTTCATTTTACTTTCATTTTAATTACTACACTTCATTTTAAATGATTAAAATTAATTAATCGCATTTAAAAATCCTCATAAAATTCATACGTCATTTTTATCATCCTATAAAATTTTCACCAATTTCATTTTTATTTTATTTTATTTTTTATCATTCAATTTAATTGTTTAATTCAACTCCTTTTCAATTACACCCATAATGCATATTTGAACTTCTTTATTTTAATTCTCTTCATCTACAAAACATTTTTGATCCGTTCTTTTTGAAATCATTCATCAACAGTCTAAATTGCATAAAATATTTTTCTTTCATTTTTAAATTTATTTCGCATTGCATTTAGGTCCTTCTCTTTGGCACGTTGAACCGTCTCCCTTATTTGACTTTCGTGTGATTATTTGAGTGGCTAACACTTTGAATTTTTGCAGGGATTTTTTATATATTGTTTGCCTCGGGTTGAGGAATTTTATTGTTTAATTTGGAAATTTTAGGAATCATTTTTCCAATTATCGGAGTTATTTACACTTGAGATTTTCTTGCAGGCGCATCTTTGACCTTACATGGTTATCTGCATGAAAAGGCCTTTGTGCCAATTGTTTTGGGGCTGTTTTTTGTTTTTTGATTCATGTTTAGATTATTATTATTGTTTGTCATTGTGTGATTTTCATTCCTCTCATTTCTTTTATTCACGTCTGTTTCTCACTAACCTTCTATGCAGGATCAAGGTAAGTTCCTTAAGGGTATGGATAAGTATCCATGGTCACCCTTACCTCTTTCTCTCCTATCTTTATTCTTTAGGGTTTAGGTTAAACCTCACTAACCGTAGGTCACCCATGCATGATAATATTAGGACTCTTAGTTCCCTTAGAGTAACCCCTGTGTCTTCTCTCTTCTCGTTTCAAATTTCTTTAAAACACTTAATAATAATAAGGTGTATTGCGCCCGAGCCTTAAGTATGGGGAATGAGAAATGAGGGGCTTCCTCTCATCTTTCTAGAGTGCTTAGCGAGCGTCCTGTCTTGGGACGATGCGTTAAGTATTCGCCCCTGTGCCCTAGACTTTGGTGTAATGCAGCTTAGGAACTAACTTAAGCCACTTCTGTCCTAAAAAACACCAACCAACTTCAAACCTTTTTTGTCCTTCGGGACCTTCAACTTAAAGGCTATTTTCAAAAGGGCACGTTACCTTCCGTCTGAGTCGCAAACAGGCATCGACCCTAACTGCCGGACGCGAACTTAACGTCGCTCATAAAAAACACAAAAAGAACTTGGTCTGAACTACGTTGACTCTGAATTCCCCATTGCACAGAGGGGGTACGTAGGCCTAGGACGTCGATTTCCTACCGAGTCGGTCTTTGTCTTTCCCCTCCCGTCTTAGTACAGCCCTAGATGATAGTATAACTTACCCTTAGAATAGACAACAAGCGTGGATCCCATCGAGTACGATGGACGCGTGGGGTGCTAGCACCTTCCCCTCGCGTAACCGACTCCTGAACCCAGGTTATGGTTGCGATGATCATTCCTTTCCCTCTTCCTAAGGTTTATGTGGTGTTCCCTTTCCCTCTCTTGGGATAAATTTACACGGCTGGCGACTCTGTTTTTCCGTGCCACTCTCGCGTTTGTACCTGGATGAAAATCCTGGGAGCGACAGCTGGCGACTCTGCTGGGGACTCTGGTTGACCTATGCTGGTCCATCCCTAAGCGAGTCAATCCTAGCGCTTGCTTGTCTTTGTTCTCTTTGGGGTGCTTTGTTTTTGTTTTGCTTTATGTGTTGTATTTTATTTTTATTTTTACCGCATTTTCTGCATTTCATTTTCTATTACTGTCATACTGCTGTGCTGTGCTGGCTGTCTTTGTTTTGCAGGTTGGGTGGGTTTGAGAGCTAAGCCCAATACCAAGGCTTGAGAATACCCTAGGACTAGAGTGAAAAGTAGTGGGACCTACGTGCCCGCTTGGTACGTTTGTGTGTTCACGAAATTCACAACCAGACGAGGCTATCTTGGGACGCATTCTAACGTGTGTGTCTTGCGCATATTGGGGTGTTGATCTAGAGAGCTGTCGACTCTGGTGACCGATCATTGAGGACCTTAGTGGAAACATCCCTCTTTAGTGGTGACAGTGGCAGACCACATCCTGTGGCAAACCCATTCGCACCCGAGGGCCCGCTTTGGAACTCGCATAGGACGGCCCCTACGTTTTGAAGAGAATCAGCGAAGGCACTCCTCGATTGACTTTAGTACTGTACCCCGAGGAATGAATGCCCCTCGAACGTAAGGATACTTTAGCAAAAGACGCTTACGAATAATATCATCCCAGTCCCTTCGATATAAAGATCATAGTCCCTCGATGACCCTTCAAGTTGCCGACAAAAATGATCTTGTCCCTCGATGACCCTACGGAAAAATGATGGTAGTCCCTACGAATTGCTAAGGTATCCTTACATGTTGCCTCCTATGACCATTTGATGACCCTTCGCTGTCCCTCCACATCCAATAGATAGGACTACCTACCCACTAATGGTATGGATAATGCTATCTCTCAAGGAAAATGATAAGTACAAGAAAGACCTCATAAATTAAGGGTAGGTAACTTTTAAATGCTCGCTCACAACTCAAAAAACAAATACTTTTCACACCTCACACTTTCAAAAATATTTTCAAAAACAAACACTTTGTATGCGTTCTTACACGAATTATTACAAAGTCAACTTTTACGAAATATTTTCTAAACACACACCACATTTCAAAAAAAAGCAAGTTAAAGTGAGCTAGCAATTAAGAGCCCGTAGATAACTACGGCTGAAAAGGGGTGCTAACACCTTCCCTTTTCATAACTTACCCCCCGAACTCAAAAATCTTTTCAAAACGGTATTTCCTGTTCTTTTTACCTTTCCTAAATAAATTGGATAAAAGAAAAGTCAGTGGCGACTCTTGCTAACCGCAACATGTTTTGCGAAAAACAAAAGTAAAAAGTCATTTCTCCACCGCACTATTGTTTCTCGACCTCAGTGCCAAAGCTGAGGACCTTCCGCCTTGGAGAATCAGTTGAGGCCTCCTCGATTGATGATGATGCCAAACCAGAAATGGTGAACGTATCATCATTTCTCGACCTGAGAGCCCGGGATACTGAACATCCTAGTACCTACACGTGAGAGGGGATGGGCGTTTGCAGGTTTGCAGGTAACCGAGACCTTCAACCTACCCCTATTCTGGATTTCTCGTCAATGTCTGATTATGTGGGTTCCTCAGTGGTTCAGAGCTCTGGTTATCTGGTTCCTCGTTCAGCTAACAGCACAGCACATCCAGCAGTGTGCCTTGACCCCATGTTTGCATGAGGATATCATTTTTTTTGCATTCTGACATGTTTGACATTTTTCAGGGCTTGCATCTTACTCTTGATTCCGGTTTTCTGAGGTTACTTCAGTATGGATGTTCAGAGAAAGAAGACTGTTGCCTATTCGTTCCCAGAGCCGACTTTGACACTGATTCACAAATTGATTAATATGGCTGGTTCCGGAGTTCGTACAGAGTTCAGTGGAAGGTATGGAAGACTTCTGAAATTTGTTTATAATATCTCCCAGTATGAGAAGGATGTCATTCACACACTTCTTCAGTTTTACGACCCGCCTCTGCGTTGCTTCACTTTCCCGGACTACATCTTGGCTCCGACGTTGGAGGAGTTCTCATTTATTTTGGGAATTCCTATTAGTCATGATATAGTTTTCTTTTCTGAAGAACACCCCGGTATAAAAGATATGGCTGGTGCTCTTCACATTAGTGAGCCTGTTCTTAACAGTAATATTGCAGAAAAACAAGGAGTTAAGGGTTTCCTATTGAAGTTCCTATTTGATCAAGCTTGTATACATGTCAAAGAGAAGAACTGGACTGCTTTCCAAGCTATTCTAGCTGTGTGTATCTATGGGATTGTTCTATTTCCGAATATTCCTGATCTGGTGGATATGCACGCCGTCAGGATCTTTATGTCGAAGAATCCTATACCTACCTTGCTAGGTGATGTGTACCATTCAGTTCACTATAAGAATGAGAATAGGCGTGGGAAAACTGTGAGTTGCTGTGCGCCGCTCTTAGCTACTTGGTTTTTGAGTCGCCTCCCTGAATCTGGCGCTTTCGTTGATACGAAAGATTCTCTGAAGTGGTCTAAGAGGGTTATGGGCTTGACTGCCGATAACATCGTTTGGATTAATCGTGACTTGCTAGGAATAGAGATCATTTGCAAATGTGGAGAATTCCCTAATGTTCCCTTGATAGGGAGGAAAGGTGGAATTAACTATAATCCCTCCCTAGCTATCAGACAGTTTGGCTATCCTTTGAAGAATCCACCCGAAGAGCGAGATGTCCGAGAATCCTTATTCTTCAATGGTATTGAGGATCAAGGGTTGATAAGGAAAGTTGTGAATGCTTGGAAACAGGTGACTAAGAAGGGTAAGATTCCATTCGGGAAAAGTAACAATCGGGCTTTCCATCCGTATAAAGAGTGGATTAAGAAGAGAGCAGAAGAGGAGCTTCTCCCATTCCCGGTGGAACCACCTTTGTATCCTTTGGGGATCGAGCCTCCTACCACAGTTGAGATAGAGAAGTATGACAAGTTATGGGCTGAAAAGGAAAGGTTGAGGGAAGAAAATAATGAGCTAAAGAGAGATTTTTATCAGTGGAAGTATGAGCGGGGTGAAGCTGTTCATACCGCCAAGTTAAAGACAGAGCTCCTTGCTAAAGCAGAAAAAGAGCTTGCTGACATGGTTGCATCCAGGGAAAGAATGAAACAAGCTTTGGATGGAATCAGTAGCGTTCTCAGGTCCAAGGAGGAGGAATTAGGCAAGGCTTTGTTAAAGATTCACAGGTTCAATGATCACCAAGAAACTGCCATGGCTGAGAATAAAAGAAAGGAAGATGCTTACCTAGCTAAGATTGATCTGTTGAAGTCTACGATCAAGAAGAAAGACGCCGAGATTCTATCAGGGATATTCAAGAGACAAGCTGTCCAAGATCAACTCAACAAAGCTATAGCCTCCATAGAGGAATTGAAAGTCCAAGTTGAAGTGAAGAAACCTAGACATGAGGGTCCTAGCATAGATGGTGCTACTAAAGAAGACGCTTGGGAGTTACATTGCCGATACTTGGATGGGATCATACACAGGAGAGACCTTCTCATTCAAGGGCTAATTCAGAGGCCGAGGCATCCCGATACCAGAAAGCTGTTCAAGGAGGTTCAAGATTGGTGCAGAAAGCATAATGGATGGGGGGGATTGACACTTGTGAATTTTGATGACATGTCTTAGTCTGCTTCTCTCTTTTATTGTATGTGGATCACCACCAGGCTTGTTGGTTGGGACCTACGGTTTTTATGTTCAGACTTGTTATCTCAGATTTGTGATCGTTGACATTCGTCTTTTCTCTAGTTTTCTTAATATATGAGCAGAAGTTCCATTATATCTTGTTATTAAACCAGAATCAAGGGGTGGATCGCCTTGTGAATTTTCAAACACGTCCATTTGCATTTGCATATTCATAATCATTTTGCATAATCATTTTGCAGGACAGGTGTTTATTTCCGGTGTTCTTATCTTGTTCTAATCTCGGGATTTCAGATCAGCACATTCACCGGTATTTTACCAGACCAAATTAGAAGAGAATCATGGAACGAATCCAAGCTGAGTTGAGGGAAATGCGAAGCCAGATGGGGCAATTTGGGGAAGACATGCTCCAGGAGCAAAGAATGCTAAAGGAAGAGATCAATCAGATGAAGACTCAGATGGGTTTGATCATGGAAATTTTGAATAGGGTGTTGAAAAAGGAAGACAGTCCTGTGCCCGCTTCCACAGCAGAAGATCTCACTCCTCCCATCTCTTTGGGGTCTCCTCTAGACCATGAACTGCCTCGTGGATCCTCCCCACCGTCAGAGCTTTTTCATCAACAACCATTTCTTGAGGGTCTTAATCCAGAAAAGCTTGAAAAGAAGTTTGATCAGATCTCGATGCCATACGCTCAGTTGCTTCAGTACTTGCTCAAGTTTCAGCTGATTGAATTGATTGCTGCGGGACCTCCACACACCAAGTTTTGTATGGGTTCCGATGTCCATGATAGGTGTGAATTCCATTCAGGGGCGCCTGGTCATAATGTTGAAGATTGTAAGATGCTCAAGTATAAAGTCCAAGAGCTCATTGACTCAGGGGCAATCAAGTTTACATCAGTTGGCACTGGTAAACAAAGTGATGTTACTCTCAGTGTTGCAAAGGGACTGATGACTCCCTCTTTTGCCAAAGGATCCACCTCGCGTCAGGGATCTCTTCCACAACCCTTGTTTGTGCCTCAGCCGAGTGCAGAAAGGAAAGTGCAGGGCCAGACTAGGCGTCCAAATCAGCATCGACAGCAGAATTATCAGCAACAGGGGCAATCGAGACCAAGAAGGCCCAAAAGGATAATTGATCTTGTTCCTATCCCTTATAGTCAGCTGTTTACGTGCCTGCTTAAGAAGTTACTGATTCAAACAAGGGGTACCGCGCCAGTACTGTACCCTATTCCTCCCAATTATGACATGACTACTAGGTGCGAGTTCCACTCGGGAACGTTCGGGCACACGATTGATGAGTGTAATGTATTCAGGCATAAGGTGCAAGACCTGGTAGACTCAGAGATCATTGTATTCACCGAAGATGATATGTACATCAATGGAAGTCTCCTCGCTCAAATGAACACTCAGTCTGCAAGTACGTCCAGGAAGAATTAAGCTTCCTCAGCAATGGTAATCTTCAGCTTCTTTACTGCATTTTCATTTGTAATTTTATTTCTTGTTAAAAGCATCATATGTATGCAAGACTTGTTTGTTTTTTTATGATGATATTAATGCAATGAGTATGTTTTCCTTGAAGTAATCCATTCGTATTCACTCTTAAATGTTTATATGCACTGCAATATCAATTTTTCTTGTTAAGAACTCTTGAGGGAGGATGACGAAATAAGAACGCAGGTTTCTAACGGTACGCTTTTGGATAGAACCCCGTTGAGGATGTACAGGCATTATTTCAAACCCCTAAACACTTGAGAGATAAGGAGACAGACCCTCGTTAACCCCTTTGAGCCTTGGAGTAGGAGTTTCCTTCGTAAGAAAAAACCCTCATACTTAACCTAGGGACAGGGTAGGCGTCAGCGCTCAAATTCCAAGGAGAGTGTGCAAGAGATATGAACCCCCGATGGTTATCCGTCAACAACTAAGGAGTGAGGCAGTCACAACCCTTTCAAGCAAGTAAGACAACCGGTGTCACACGCTTTGTTCAAAAGGGGAATAAAAAGAGAAAGCCCGCTAAGTCGAAAATTGAAAACAAGCGACTTAGGCAAAAGTCAGGACATCCCGCTGGACTTCAAGATCGAAAAAACTCAAAAGAGTCAGTCCAGGCAAAAATTAGGGGTTAAAAAAAAAAGAAAGAAAAAGCGAAAGGCGAAGAGAAAATCCCCGATAAGAACAAATTCGTGTGATTACAGACACAAAAGATAAAAGGGATGACTGTCACTCCAAAAACTCCTTAGGGGTCAAACCATTAGTGGCATAGGTTCCTTGAAGATCATAAATCTTTCGAGAAATGAGCGTTTGGGTCAGATTAACTGAACATAGGACTGGAGAACATCACGAAGAGTGGGTGGGCACCGATAAACTTTGAGCCATAAATCCTTTTTTCTGAAACCGTGAACCAAACCACGTTACAACCCTTAAAAGTCCTAATTGAAACAGGGTTTATTCCGAAAACGTACTTCAACAGGATAGCGTTCCTGACTCCTATGAGTTGTGCTAATAAGATTCGTTGGTATTGCATGTGCACATGGTTTTGCCATTCAAAAATCAAGGTCGCGTCCCAGCTAGCGTTTCATTCACGAGGTTGGGCGACGCATTTTCAATAAAAACTTCAAGGTTAACATGAGTGTTGCATTAGAATTCTCATAGATAACTTGTTCTGTTTGCATACATGTGCCTAAGCATCAATGTAGCTTACACAGTGAAAGTCAGTCAAGAAGCTTAATCCTGCCAAATTGGGATGCTTGAAAATTCCGAAAGACAATCATATCAAAAGGGCATGCTGCCAAGAGACTCAGTGTAGAGTGGGCTCTCCCAGTAAGTCGTGTTAAGATGTAGCCAATCTGGGGCAGTCACGTCGAGAAGTCCCTCTGAAATTCAGTTATTATGGAGCATTCATTCTAGGATCAGGGGCAAAGTCACTTCAAAGCTCATAGAGCATGAAAGTTGTCCACTCCTGAAAATGGTTAATTGGAAGAACCTCTTCAAGGTACAAAATATTGAGGCAGAGTATTTTAGGTCATTACAAATCCCTTTCGAGGTAAAGTACTTCATGGATTATGAAGACTGGGGCAGTTATGTCAAGATATGATAAATCTCTCCAAGAGTTTGAAGACCCTGGGGCAGTGCGAACGCCCGGTCTTCTGTAAAATCCTCTTGAGGTGACTTCTTCCATTAGACCTGGGGGTCTGGGGCAAGTGGAAAGTTCAAAGGGCCGTCTATGACCTTAGAAACAAGTCAGGATTGAAGGGCAACAGGATCGTACTTCCCCAGCAGCTTACTCTCCCCAGCATTGAGGTTGCACTTTCCTCAGCAGAGCAGACCTTCCCCAGCAGGAGACTTGAGAAATATTTTCTCCGGATTAAGACATATTTCCCCACAGAGTCTGAACGCTTCAGGAAATGTTTTTCTCAGCAGCAACGGTGCAATCTAATCCTCAATAGATAAGTAAGCTTGATGTTATCCGCTAGCAGGGTGGATGTCAGCACTTACCGTTCCCCCAAGCAGAGTTTGGTAGTGATCCTCGCAACAGTCTGTCCAACAGGGGTTGACATCCCTAGCAGGTTTTAAATCCAAGTGATATTTAACACTCTCTTGATCCAGGCCGTGGCCCCCTTTTTCAAAGAGTTATGTATAATCCCCAGTAGAGCGAATGTTCATCTGAGACTTCACCCCCAGCAGAAGTTATTGACCCAAAGAGTCGGTCACGATGATCCTTCTCAACGGAGTTCTGGGATTCAGAGGAAAATTTATTTTAACCCGATCTGAACCATTCTTTTCTCTCCGGCATTTATTTTGCTGGAGGGACCCCGTTGCATATCATAAGCATTTGCATCGCATCCTCGAAAACATGGCATTTTCATTTGCATTCGAAGCATAAGCCAGGTTTGATACTTTCTTTGCCAGCAGGAGGTGGCATCACTCAGGAGATTTTGGAGGGACGCGTTCCTCATATTTGTACTCCCCGGCAGAGTCTTTTATTTAGACTTCTTCTTCCCCAACGGAGTCATCTTACCAGTAGGTTCTAAAACGAGGTGGTTTTAACCAGAAGTTTTGTTTTCACGTTATCTCCAGTAAAGTCCACTTTATGTTGGTTATCCTTGGCGGGTATAATTGAGGTTGTATTCGTTTTATGGGTGCGATTGAGGTCGTATTCGTATTTTATTCATGGGAGTGATTGAGGTCAGTCTTCCTTGGCGGGTATAATTGAGGTTGTATTCGTTTTATGGGTGCGATTGAGGTCGTATTCGTATTTTATTTGTGGGAGTGATTGAGGTCAGTCTTCCTTTGCGGGTATAATTGAGGTTGTATTCGTTTTGTGTGTACGATTGAGGTCGTGTTCGTATTTTATTTGTGGGAGTGATTGAGGTTAGTCTTCCTTTGCGGGTATAATTGAGGTTGTATTCGTTTTGTGGGTGCGATTGAGGTCGTATTCGTATTTTATTTGTGGGAGTGATTGAGGTCAGTCTTCCTTTGCGGGTATAATTGAGGTTGTATTCGTTTTGTGGGTGCGATTGTGGTCGTATTCGTATTTTATTTGTGGGAGTGATTGAGGTCAGTCTTCCTTTGTGGGTGCAATTGATGGTTATATTCTTATTTTATTTGTGGGAGTGATTGAGGTCAGTCTTCCTTTGCGGGTATAATTGAGGTTGTATTCGTTTTGTGGGTGCGATTGAGGTCGTATTCGTATTTTATTTGTGGGAGTGATTGAGGCCAGTCTTCCTTTGCGGGTATAATTAAGGTTGTATTCATTTTGTGGGTGCGATTGAGGTCGTATTCGTATTTTATTTGTGGGAGTGATTGAGGTCAGTCTTCCTTTGCGGGTATAATTGAGGTTGTATTCGTTTTGTGGGTGCGATTGAGGTCGTATTCGTATTTTATTTATGGGAGTGATTGAGGTCAGTCTTCCTTTGCGGGTATAATTGAGGTTGTATTCGTTTTGTGGGTGCGATTGAGGTCGTATCCGTTTTTTATTTTGTGGGAGTAATTGAGGTCAGTCTTCCTTTGCAGGTACAATTGAGGTTGTATTCGTTTTGTGGGTGCGATTGAGGTCGTATTCGTATTTTATTTGTGGGAGTGATTGAGGTCAGTCTTCCTTTGCGGGTATAATTAAGGTTGTATTCATTTTATGGGTGCGATTGAGGCCGTGTTCGTATTTTATTCGTGGGAGTGATTGAGGTCAGTCTTCCTTTGCGGGTATAATTGAGGTTGTATTCATTTTGTGGGTGCGATTGAGGTCGTACTCGTATTTTATTTGTGGGAGTGATTGAGGCCAGTCTTCCTTTGCGGGTGTAATTGAGGTTGTATTCATTTTGTGGGTTCGATTGAGGTCGTATTCGTATTTTATTTGTGGGAGTGATTGAGGTTAGTCTTCCTTTGCGGGTATAATTGAGGTTGTATTCGTTTTGTGGGTGCGATTGAGGTCGTATTCGTATTTTATTTGTGGGAGTGATTGAGGTCAGTCTTCCTTTGCGGGTATAATTGAGGTTGTATTCGTTTTGTGGGTGCGATTGTGGTCGTATTCGTATTTTATTTGTGGGAGTGATTGAGGTCAGTCTTCCTTTGTGGGTGCAATTGATGGTTATATTCTTATTTTATTTGTGGGAGTGATTGTGGTCAGTCTTCCTTTGCGGGTATAATTGAGGTTGTATTCGTTTTGTGGGTGCGATTGAGGTCGTATTCGTATTTTATTTGTGGGAGTGATTGAGGTCAGTCTTCCTTTGCGGGTATAATTAAGGTTGTATTCATTTTGTGGGTGCGATTGAGGTCGTATTCGTATTTTATTTGTGGGAGTGATTGAGGTCAGTCTTCCTTTGCGGGTATAATTGAGGTTGTATTCGTTTTGTGGGTGCGATTGAGGTCGTATTCGTATTTTATTTATGGGAGTGATTGAGGTCAGTCTTCCTTTGCGGGTATAATTGAGGTTGTATTCGTTTTGTGGGTGCGATTGAGGTCGTATCCGTTTTTTATTTTGTGGGAGTAATTGAGGTCAGTCTTCCTTTGCAGGTACAATTGAGGTTGTATTTGTTTTGTGGGTGCGATTGAGGTCGTATTCGTATTTTATTTGTGGGAGTGATTGAGGTCAGTCTTCCTTTGCGGGTATAATTAAGGTTGTATTCATTTTATGGGTGCGATTGAGGCCGTGTTCGTATTTTATTCGTGGGAGTGATTGAGGTCAGTCTTCCTTTGCGGGTATAATTGAGGTTGTATTCATTTTGTGGGTGCGATTGAGGTCGTACTCGTATTTTATTTGTGGGAGTGATTGAGGCCAGTCTTCCTTTGCGGGTGTAATTGAGGTTGTATTCATTTTGTGGGTTTGATTGAGGTCTCATTCGTATTTTATTTGTGGGAGTGATTGAGGTCATTCTTCCTTTGCGGGCGATTGAGGTCGTATTCGTTTTCTTGTGGACATGATTGAGGTCATATTCCCTTTTTCCAGCACGCTCCGTCCCGTTGTTCTCATCATTAGCAAATTTTTGGGGTTCTTTCAATATTCAATCCCCGTGTATCCTGGAATGTCTAAGAGCCGTTGCTATCATACCACTCAGGACCAAGTTGATTGAATAGGGGCAGCTGTAGCACCCCAAAATTTGCCCTCCTTACTTTTTACTAACTGGCTTATGTTTCATTTCATTATCATGTATGCATACCATTAGCATGGGGTCAAGGTGCCTGAGGCAATCCAGGAAGGTCATATCTGGTCCATCACATCATCAAGGGTTCACAGGTGGCAAGGGATCTCAAGTGGATTACTCCCTCCTAACCAGTGCATGAATTAGGGTATTGAGATTCTTAGGTTTATTGCTCCAATGGGCAAGCTCTTTGGGTTTTTATCTTCAACAAATGGCATATCTTATCTTTGTTGGAGAGGATACACGTCATATCCAGAGGAATTTGGATTTGGAGACTGTGTTATTTCCTCCTAGACTGAGGGTACCAAAACTAGGGTTTGCTATAAAGTCAGTTTATTTCTGATTTTTTTGGGCAAGGCTTGATTCCATGGTATTCCTTGGGTCCCTAGGTATCCAGGGATGGGAGGTTGTCCATCAGCTTGATTCAGGAGAGGTTCAATTGATCAGGAGATTGAAAATACGGTGAATCGAGAAAAAGTCAACTGTGCAGAGAAAAAGTCAACTCCTGACTTTTTGGGTCAACATCATGATTTTAAAGACAAATGTGAGCAATGGATGAGATTTGATCAAGAAATGATCAAGGGTTCATGGAAAAATCAGGAATGTGGAAAGTTACTAAAAAGGGAAATTTAGGGTTTTTAGAAACTTACTATTTTGGGTAAGTTCTTAACCACTTTCAAGGACAGTTTTCCTCACGATCAGGACTTCATTTGAAAATCTCTTCCACATGAAAGTTGTAGTGTGAAGTTTTCTCTTCAAAATGAGCACAAGAACCATGCCATTTGAATCATTTTTGGATGAGTTATAGTGCTCCCAAGTTGAACATTTTCACCTTACAAGATTTAAAAACTTAGAATTTTTTCTAAGTCATTTTTGGCAGATTTGGGAACAAACTTTCAAGGCTGATTTTCATCATGATCAAGACATCCTTTGGAAATATTTTCCACATAAAAGTTGTAGTATGAAATTTTCCCTTCAAAATGAGCACAAGAATCATGTTGTTTGGATCATTTTTGAATGAGTTATAGTGCTCCAAAGTGGGTCATTTTCATCCTGCGAATTTGGAAAATTGGAATTTTTTTTCTAAGTCCTTTTGGGCAGTTTTGAGGACAGCTTTTACATGGCATTTTACACAATGTTCCAAGCCTCATTTCAAGACCCTTTCTTCATGAATTTTGATCTGTGTTCTTCCTACTTTTCATTGGTCATAAATTTGTATCATTTGGATCCATGTTTGTTAAGATATGTGCACATAAAGTGGAGGGTTTCAATGGAAATTCAAAAGTTGGTGTGGCATATTTTGGCACGATAGGAGGGGATTTCACAGCAGGGCGTCATGTTACATTGTCACCTTGGCCCAAGATATCCAAAAGAAAAGAATCTCACTTGCCATGCACACGTGAGAAAAGATTGGCATTATCCAAACCTTCCATTTTCGGTTGAACCCTAATGAAATATTCCTTGCACCATGGGCCTGAAAAAGAATCACCCAAACCTACTCTATAAAAGAAAAATAAACCCAAAACGAGGAGGGGGGAGATCTTTTAGGATTGGCGGAGCTTCAAGGAAAAAAGAAAAAGTTCATCGTTCACTCAAAAGGTTTCGCAAGGTCAGAGCTCAGGTTCTCAAGAGCTTTCGTTTCCTTCGTCTTCGCTCGGTCTACACTCACTAAAGCTTGCTCAAGCATTTGGAGGGGTTCTCTGAAGAATTCAACGTGGTCAGGAGGAGCATTGGTTTCGTTCCCATCGGATAAGCGTCGTCAAACCTTTGACCTTGCATCATGTAAATTTAAATGCATTAATCTTGAGTTTACGTTGTGCCTGTATCTACATGAAGTGGTGGCATCGTTTATTTGTCTGGATCCAGTTTTTTTTTTATTTACTTGTAAACCATGAAATCATGTTTGTACCCGTGTTTTTGGATCTCTTTTTCTTTTTATCGATCGATTGTTGTGAGTAAATAATGGCACCAGGTGGATGTATGATCTGTGAATATCGTTTTGCTATTTTATTTTGCTCGATTTCACTGAGTTTTGAGGGAGAAATTTATCATGAAAGTTGGTGATGTTGTGATGTTCAAACCTGTTCCATTCACGATGCATGGCTGGGGTGGGTGAAGAAGACGACGCATTGTCACCGTCTAATTGGCCGGCTGCTTTTTTTGTCTTTTTCTAACTTATATCCAAGGTGACCGATTGATGCCATGTCTACATGATTTTTGTACATTTTATTTTCTTTTTCTTTTTTGGCTGAATTAGGATTATGGATTTGGAATGGGCCCGGCGCGATTTGCTCTTCGCACCCCTTCGTTACTGGGCCCAATGCGTGTGTACGTAATCCTTTTGGAACGATTATTGCTAACGCACCCCCCAGCCTTTATATTTCATTTTACTTTCATTTTAATTACTACACTTCATTTTAAATGATTAAAATTAATTAATCGCATTTAAAAATCCTCATAAAATTCATACGTCATATTTATCATCCTATAAAATTTTCACCAATTTCATTTTTATTTTATTTTATTTTTTATCATTCAATTTAATTGTTTAATTCAACTCCTTTTCAATTACACCCATAATGCATATTTGAACTTCTTTATTTTAATTCTCTTCATCTACAAAACATTTTTGATCCATTCTTTTTGAATTCATTCATCAACAGTCTAAATTGCATAAAATATTTTTCTTTCATTTTTAAATTTATTTCGCATTGCATTTAGGTCCTTCTCTTTGCCACGTTGAACCCTCTCCCTTATTTGACTTTCGTGTGATTATTTGAGTGGCTAACACTTTGAATTTTTGCAGGGATTTTTTATATATTGTTTGCCTCGGGTTGACGAATTTTATTGTTTAATTTGGGAATTTTAGGAATCATTTTTCCAATTATCGGAGTTATTTACACTTGAGATTTTCTTGTAGGCACATCTTTGACCTTACATGGTTATCTGCATGAAAAGGCCTTTGTGCCAATTGTTTTGGGGCTGTTATTTGTTTTTTGATTCATGTTTGGATTATTATTATTGTTTGTCATTGTGTGATTTTCATTCCTCTCGTTTCTTTTATTCACGTCTGTTTCTCACTAACCTTCTATGCAGGATCAAGGTAAGTTCCTTAAGGGTATGGATAAGTATCCATGGTCACCCTTACCTCTTTCTCTCCTATCTTTATTCTTTAGGGTTTAGGTTAAACCTCACTAACCGTAGGTCACCCATGCATGATAATATTAGGACTCTTAGTTCCCTTAGAGTAACCCCTGTGTCTTCTCTCTTCTCGTTTCAAATTTCTTTAAAACACTTAATAATAATAAGGTGTATTGCGCCCGAGCCTTAAGTATGGGGAATGAGAAATGAGGGGCTTCCTCTCATCTTTCTAGAGTGCTTAGCGAGCGTCCTGTCTTGGGACGATGCGTTAAGTATTCGCCCATGTGCCCTAGACTTTGGTGCAATGCAGCTTAGGAACTAACTTAAGCCACTTCTGTCCTAAAAAACACCAACCAACTTCAAACCTTTTTTGTCCTTCGGGACCTTCAACTTAAAGGATATTTTCAAAAGGGCACGTTACCTTCCGTCTGAGTCGCAAACAGGCATCGACCCTAACTGCCGGACGCGAACTTAACGTCGCTCATAAAAAACACAAAAAGAACTTGGTCTGAACTACGTTGACTCTGAATTCCCCATTGCACAGAGGGGGTACGTAGGCCTAGGACGTCGACGTCCTACCGAGTCGGTCTTTGTCTTTCCCCTCCCGTCTTAGTACAGCCCTAGATGATAGTATAACTTACCCTTAGAATAGACAACAAGCGTGGATCCCATCGAGTACGATGGACGCGTGGGGTGCTAGCACATTCCCCTCGCGTAACCGACTCCCGAACCCAGGTTATGGTTGCGATGATCATTCCTTTCCCTCTTCCTAAGGTTTATGCGGTGTTCCCTTTCCCTCTCTTGGGATAAATTTACACGGCTGGCAACTCTGTTTTTCTGCGCCACTCTCGCGTTTGTACCTGGATGAAAATCCTGGGAGCGACACACACAAGAAACAAAAATGAAAGACACACTTTCAAAACACACAATCCTCAATACTTCACATCTTATGAGGATTGACACACAAGAAACTCAATGCTTAAAAGCTTATGAGTGACTTGACAGAACTTACAACACAAGAAATCAGTCCTTATACTGTTATCAGAATGATACCAGTTAGGCTCACAAATTACAAACGAAAACCCTAAAAACACAAGTAAGTTCCACACCTAAAACTAGGTTTACATCAGTCAATATATAGCAATTAATCAGGACTGAATTGGGCTTCAAAAACGCAGCAAATAGACTGCTCACAAATCTGCAATAATAACTCCAACAAAATAGGTCTTCAATCCAAAGTTTCCTATTATGTCTCCATAATTAAAAACAGCAGCAAATCCGAAAACCAACAAATAACCACAATCCAAAAATGCTTTGGATGCCACATAGGATAACCAAATATTCACAGAATATTTAGTAACAAATCATAGTAACAGAATCTGCATTAAAACTGAATTCCTAGCGAGATGTCCTATGAGCAGGCATGGAACATCTTCATTCGACATGTTGAAGGCATCCACGTAGAACATTATGATTCAACATCTTGCTGCTATAATAGTTTTAGCAAAATAAATGCCAACCACAAAGCATAAAAATAACAATACGAATTAAGAAACAATAATGGTTGATGCTAGTTGTAGTACGATCATACAACAGACTCTTCCGCGGAAAGAAAGTGATCCATGAAGAGTTACATTACCGGCGACCATTGGAAATGTTTATGTTTGTAATGGGTTGATTGATTTGGGCTCTAGTTTTAATTTGATACCGTTATCCATTGTGAAAATGTTGGGACACATGGAGTTGAGGGCAATAAGAATGACTTTACAATTAGCCGATAAATCTACTACTCGTCCTCATGGTGTAGCGGAAGATGTGCTGGTGAAAGTTGATAAATTTTTGTTCCCCATTGACTTTGTGGTAATTGACATGGAGGAAGACGGTGAGGCTCTTTTAATTCTTGGTCAGCCTTTCATGAAGACCGCGAGAATGGCCATAGATATGGATGATGGTCTCATGAAAGTAAGAGTGCAAGATGAAGAGGTTTGCTTTAATCTATTCGAAGCCATGAAGCATTCTAAAGACAAGAGTGATTGTTTTCGACTTGATGTAACAAATGAGGTGATAGAAGAGGTAAAAAGTCAAGTGCGTGTTTCTACCCCCTTAGAAAAAGTTCTTACTAATGCTCTCCAAAGTCTCAATGAGAACGAAGAAAAAGAAATTGAGAAGTGTTTGCGAGAACTTGAGGCATTAGAAGAAATTCCTCCATTGGAAGAACGAGTGGAAACTTTGAAAAAAGAAAAAAATGAAGAAACCAAACTTGAGTTGAAGTTGTTACCCTCTCACTTAAAATATGTGTTTCTTTATGATGGAGGATACAAACCGGTTATCATAAGCAATGCGCTAACCAAGAATGAGGAAGAAAAGTTGATTGTTGTGTTGAAACGTAATCAAAGTGTTATGGGTTGGACTCTTTCCGACTTGAAAGGAATAAGTCTATCCTATTGTATGCATAGGATATTAATGGAGTATGACTTTAAACCGGTAGCTCAACCTCAACGCCGCTTGAATCCTACCATGAAAGAAGTGATTAGGAAAGAGGTGGTGAAGATGTTGGATGTCGGGATGATATATCCTATCTCTGATAGTTCTTGGGTTAGTCCGGTGCAAGTGGTGCCGAAGAAAGGTGGAATGACAGTCATTTGAAATGAGAAGAATGAGTTAATACCGACTAGAACTATGACCGGGTGGAGGATGTGCATCGATTACCGTAGGCTAAATCGAGCTACGTGGAAAGATCAATTTCCTCTACCCTTCATGGACCAAATGCTTCAAATATTATTCGGTCAATAATTTTATTATTTTCTAGATGGTTATTCGGGTTACAACCAAATCATTGTTAACCTGGAGGATCATGAGGAAACCGCTTTTACATGCCCATAGGGGAACTACGCTATCATTACTTGACAACCATCTTCTGTACAATCTTCTTGATGTTCTTATTGGCTGCCTCAACAACACCGTTCATCTTCGGACGATACGGAGAAGAATTGTGATGTTCGATCTTGAAGCTCTGGCACAACTCTTGTATCATCTTCTTAGTGAGATTAGAACCATTATCAATGATGATTCTTCTAGGAACCCCGTAATGACAAATTATCTCTTTCTTAATAAACCGGACAACCACTTGTTTGGTGACTTTTGCAAAGGAAGCTGCTTCCACCCACTTGGTGAAATAATCGATGGCAACTAGAATGAAACGATGCTCATTGGAAGCAGTGGGGTCAATCTTTCCGATCATATCAATGCCCCACATTGCAAAGGGCCACAAAGACGTCATAACATTCAAAGGATTCGGTGGTACATGCACCTTGTCAGCATAAATCTGGCATTTATGGCACTTTCGAGCATATTTGAAACAATCTAATTCCATGGTCATCCAGTAATAACTTGCTCTTAATAACTTCTTCGCCATAGCATGTCCGTTGGCATAGGTACCAAATGAACCTTCGTGCACTTCTTGCATCAACATGCCTGCTTCGTGTCTATCCACGCATCTGAGCAAGACTATGTCAAAATTCCGCTTATACAACACGTCATCCTCATTTAAGAAGAAACTATCAGCCAATCTCCTCAGAGTCTTCTTATCATTGTTGGATGCCCCAGCTGGGTACTCTTGACTTTTCAAAAAGCACTTGGTGTCGTGGTACCAAGGTTTACCATCTGCCACTGCCTCGGCTGCAAACACATAAGCGGGCCTATCAAGGCGCGTCACATCAATTTTGGGCACATGATTCCACCAATTCACCTTAATCATAGAGGATAATGTAGCCAGAGCGTCCGCCATCTGATTTTCATCACGAGGTATATGGTAAAGCTTCACTATATTGAAGAATGTCAACAGTCTTCTCGTGTAATCCCTGTATGGAATCAAATTGGGCTGATGAGTATTCCAATCTCCGTTGACTTGATTAATCACCAAAGTGGAATCCCCAAATATGTCAAGAGTTTTAATCCTCAGATCAATAGCCTCTTCGATACCCATAATACAAGCTTCGTACTCAGCTTCATTATTGGTGCATTCGAAAGTGAGTCTGGCGGTGAAAGGTATATGTGAACCCTTCGGGGTGACAATAACTGCCCCAACTCCATTACCATTTACATTAACGGCCCCATCAAACATCAAAAACCACTTAGAATCAGAATCTGGTCCTTCGTTAAATAGCAGTTCTTCACAGTCCTTCATTTTCAGATACATGATGTCTTCATCAGGGAATTCAAATTTCATCTGCTGACAATCGTTAAGTTATTGTTGAGCAAGATAGTTGGACAGAACACTACCCTTGATGGCTTTCTGGGAAGTATATTGAATGTCATATTCTGTCAGGACCATTTGCCAACGAGCAACCCTTCTGGTGAGAGCTGGCTTCTCAAAGATGTATTTAACTGGATCCATCTTAAATATTAACAGAGTTGTGTGAGTCAGCATGTATTGTCTCAAACGCTTAGCAGCCCATGCAAGTGCACATCATGTCTTCTCAAGCATTGAGTATCTTGACTCGCAATCATTGAATTTCTTGCTCAGGCAGTAGATGATGTGCTCCTTCCTACCTGTCTCGTCGTGTTGACCGAGTACACAACCCATCGAGTTTTCAAGTACTGTCAAATACATTATCATTGGTCTCCCTGGAACTGGAGGTATAAGGACCAGAGGTTGCTGGAAATACTCTTTTATTCTTTCAAATGTCCTTTGGCAGTCATCATTTCATCTGATAGCCTGATCTTTTCTCAGCAACTTGAATATTGGTTCACATGTGGCTGTAAGATGAGAGATGAATATAGCAATGTAGTTCAACCTCCCTAGGAAGCCACAAACCTCTTTTTCTGTTCTAGGCTCAGGCATCTCTTGAATTGCTTTTACTTTTGCTGGGTCAACCTCGATACTTTTTTCACTGACCATACAGCCCAACAATTTTCCAGATCGCACCCCGAAAGTGCATTTATTCGGATTCAGCCTCAACTTGAATTTTCTCAACCGTTCAAAGAGTTTCTGCAAGTTCACCAAATGCACCTCTTTGGTCCGTGACTTTGCAATCATGGCATCGACATAGACTTCGATCTCTTTATGAATCATATCATGAAAGAGAGTCACCATTGCGCGTTGATAGGTTGCCCCTACGTTCTGTAGACCGAAAGGAATTACCTTATAACAGAAGGTTCCCCATGGGGTAATGAATGTCGTTTTCTCCATGTCCTCTGGTGTCATCTTAATCTGATTATATCCAGAGAAGCCATCCATGAAAGAAAATTCTGAGAACTGAGTTGTGTTGTCAACCAATACGTCAATGTGAGGTAATGGGAAGTCATCTTTCAGACTAGCTCTATTCCGATCACGGTAATCAACACACATCCCGACCTTACCATCCTTCTTAGGTACCTGCATAATATTTGCAACCCATGGTGGATAGCTGGTAACAACCAAGAAACTTGCGTCTAATTGCTTCTGGACTTCTTCTTTGATCTTGATTGCCATGTCTGGTTTCGTTCTTCTAAGCTTCTGCTTGACTGGAGGACAATCCTCTTTGAGAGGCAATCTGTGCATAACAATATCCGTGTCGAGCCCTGGCATATCATGATAAGACCAAGCGAAGATATCAACGTATTCGTGCAGCATTTCAATCAACCCCTTCTTTAAATTCTCATCTAGGGCAGCCCCGATCTTGACTTCTTTCTTAGCATCCTCGGTTCCCAGATTAATAACTTCCAATGACTCTTCATGTGGCTGAATGGCCCTTTTCTCCTGTTTCAACAACCTGGCTAATTCTTCAGGAAGTTCATAATCTTCCTCACCATCCTCTTTGGCTTGGTAAATCAGATTGTCAAAGTCATAATAAGCCAGAATCATTATCAATGAAATCCGATGAAATGCATCTGCATGAATGATGATTCACGCTTTATGAGTGCAAAAAAATAAACATTTCCATTCATTATTAAAAATTAAAAAAGAAAGACAAGGAGCACAATATTTGAATGCGAAAAACGTCCTTTATTAATGATAAAATTGAATATGTAACAATGTAAGCCCTACAATGAATCTCTATGCCTTGGGCAGAGCGTAGGATTTAACATGAAAACAAAGAAAATTACTCTTCGCGAAGAGTGAGTTGGACGAAATCTTCAGAAGACTAGTTGTGGAGCTCTTAACCCAGGACAGATGGGCGTATCCAGTTGCTGATGTCGCAATCACTATCTCCGTCTTCGTCGTTCAATGCAAAAATCTAACTAGGATCAATAATTCCAACACTGGAGAAAGTAATGGGTCCTTAACGACCTGAAACCTTTGGTCCTCGATAACCGATTCCAAACTTGTTCTCCTTGATGGGCACTTCAATTACTCGACCCCAACCTTCTGCATTGCCTGACTACACCACAACTTGGGCCTGTTTGTAAAACGCAATGGAGACTCCCTGTTTCTTCTCTGATGAAAGAGGAACTTCTTCCACATTCATAGCTTCAAACGCCTAGCACAACATCTCATGGATCTAGCCGTCCATCTCAACATATTTGAAGGAAGACAGATGGCTTACGAAAATGTCTTTTTCACCACATACGGTGACTACTTGTCCATCCACAACGAACTTAACCTTCTGATGGAGAGTTGATGATACAGCCCCAACGCCATGAATCCAAGGGCACCCTAATAAGCAACTGTATGTGGGTTGAATATCCATTACGTAAAAAGTAGTATTGAAAACTTGGGGTCCCACCTTAATAGGCAATTCAACTTCCCCAAAAACTGATCTCTTTGATCCGTCAAAAGCTCGAACCACCAGGTCGCTTGGTCTGAGCACTACTCCTTCAACGTCCAGCTTAATCATTGTCTCCTTGGGAAGCACATTAAGCGAGGAACCAATATCTACTAGCATGTGAGACAAAACAGCCCCTTTACACTCCATAGAAATGTGAAGCGCTTTATTCTGATTTCTGCCCTCAGGAGTCAAATCAAAGTCAGTAAAACCTAGCCCACGGCTTGGATTAACGTTGGATATCACACCCTCCAATTGGTTGATGGAGATCTCCTGAGGTACATATGCCGCACTTTGGAACACAATAACAAAGACAGAATAGAAATCTACGACGGAGTTTGATGAAGGTGATCTACAATATTATAGTCACTTTTATGGATAATCTTCATAAATTCCTCAACATCATTTTCGAAAGACGTCCCAGGATCAGCCCTCTGTACAGGTTCATCATTCACCACTTGCTTGACTTTGGCCTTCGCCAAATCATTCGCATTATCATTTCGAAGAGTCTGTGGTGCAAACAACCTACCACTTCTGGTGAACCCACCAACACCCACATTATCAACCTTCATATCAGTCACAGCCAGAGTCTCAACTTCTTGTTTCTGACCCTGATAGTACACTTTAGCACCGTAGTGCTGTTGGAAGCGGTAAAGCGGCAAGCAACAAAAAGATTTGGAAGTATTTTTTTGGGAATTTATCGTGTCCACAGAGATCGGTGATATTGAACTGCCGTTCGACAATTTAAATGTTAATGAGTTTGGGTTTAAAATTAGTTAAGTAAAAGCAGAAAAGTAAATATCAACATAAAAATAATTCATTCTTCAGAGAGAAGAAACTTATCCGGCATGCATATAATCCACTCGTCACAAACTTAAACCTATCGACCAATTATACTCAACCTACAATACTACTTAATATCATCCAGCATTGCTCATAACAGTGTCCATCTCTGACACACTAAGCTGAGAGACAACCGTATTACTCTCGTCGACACACTCGCACCGACTCAAATAACACGGAGGCATTAAGCTTCGACGCCCATAAAGATTGTTAGCTCTAAAGCTATCTCTAGCATCCAGAAACGAATAGATAATCATCCCTAATCAAAGTTTGTGATGTTTATCTCTAACACAACCTAAACCCCGAGCATAAAGCAAAAATCAAGGATAATCGCCGATAAAGATTTGTAAAGCAAATTAAATATAACGCCATGGGCGACAAATATACATGAGTTCAAAGTAAATACATATACAAAACCCAACAAATGAAGAATACACAAAGAAGAAGAGAAATGAACCAAAAATCTCCCGGTTTGTCGGCGCCGATCGATGATCAATCCACCCCAGATCATCCGTGTGCAAGCTCCATAGTTGTTTTCTAAGCTAATCCTATGAAAAAATGATGTTTGATGGAGTGGGAGCAAAAAATACTCAAACCATAACCTAAAAAAATGAATGAAATGACTTATAAAGTATTTATAAAAACCATCAAGTTCGCAATGCGAACTTTTATTCGCAAAGCGTACATCAAAATTAGGCACCAGATGCCTCAGGAACAGTTAAACCGCCTCTGCGATTCTGCAAAAGTTTGCAATGCGAACTTTTATTCGCTAGAAAGTTCGCAATGCGAACTTTGATGCCTTTTTCTACTACCTCAAGTCTGGAAACATTCGCTGGGATGTTCGTAAAGCGAACTTGACAGCACACCAGTGCTTGTTTTGACCATAACTTTTGAACCGTAACTCGGATTGACACACGGTCGGAAGCGTTGGAAAGCTTATTCAGTGCTCTTTATGAATATGACAAGATGTCCTTGCTTGAATACCTGAAAAATAAATGCAAAACAATTAAACTCAATGATATTTACACAATAATGCAATATATACACTATAACGTAAAGTAAATGTATTTACAAACTAAGCGGGGTTTATTCGAACGATATTAACAAAAAGTATCGATAAGTGCAACAAAACTTACATACAAAAATAGATACAATTTGCACTTATCAAACTCTCCCCAACTTAAACTTGTTTGTCCTCAAACAAGAATCAAGTGACTCAAAGACACAGAGTGACAACCAAAGAATCACGAATCAACAGGTTTTGAAAAACAGAAACAAATGAATCGTTCAATTGAAAAATGGTACACACAAAGTAAATACTTACCACTAAACTACGATGATAACATGGTCACGAAACAAATGCAAAATACAAAAATCATGCCAAACATCCTAAAACAACACAAGTTCAAGCGTGAATCACACCTAGAAAAAACAATCATCGGTAGATGAAAAACACAAAATGAGTTACTTTTCAATCACACAACAATCTTGCAAACAAAAGACTAAATTATGCAATTATCCAAAAATCATATTGAAAACATAAAAACAAGAATCACAAGGGCTTTCAAGGTTGTAGCGTGGTCGGTTAAACAAACAAGGGGAAATTTCTAAAGGTAATTTAAACAAAAACTTGCCTAAACCTAAGGGAGTGATCAACTCACAAATACTCAAACACAAAATTCCAATCATCTTCTTCCAAAATCCCAAGTGTTACACAAAACATAATACTTATTTAGCACAATTATTTGAACTCTTTTTGTTTCCTTTCACAAGGATTTTCTTTTTTTTTTCTTTTTTTTTTCTTTTCTTTGCTTTTTCATATTTTTCTTTTTTTTTTCTTTTTCAACCTCATAGAAACTAACCAATGAGTAAACAATCATTATCTCCCCAACTTGAATTCAACCACATCATCATGTGGATACTCCCTACTTTCTAAGGCAAGGTAAAAATTCATACAACACAAAGTTGAGGGTTCAAGAAAAAAGTGAATTCAAAACTCATAGACAAGCATTAAGTTCAAACAACATGGATAATGATAGAAAGGCAGAAAGGGGTTACGAATGATCACACGCTCACAAGGTGAATGACTATTTGGTTAGGTAGTTATGCTCAAAATGAAACAAAATTCCTTGATCCTTTTCTTGCTTTCATATAATCGACACAAACAAAAGATTAAGCATAATAAAATCCAGTTAGAACAAGAATGTTGGTACTCCGCGCATATATCAACAATGGAAAGCTACCTCACAAAAAGGGTGGGAACTAAAGTGATTCACATCAAGAACAAGTATACAAAAGAATGAATGGCATGAAAGATTGTAAAAAGCCTAAGTATCATGAATTTGCTAAAGTCTAGAAAGCGATAAATACATACCTTGGACGTGTACAAAACTTAACAATATCATTACCATACATCCGCAAGTTGAAACGATCAAACTTGGAACATCACCTTAAATTTCCTCAAGCTACTCGAAAAAAAGCTCATTGACAAACACAAGAATTATTAATATAAACAAACTAAAAGACCGGGTGATATTGGATTAAATAAGTTGTCAAGTGAGGATTTAAGAATTTTACGAACAATCCGAGTACAACTTGTTTAATGAATGTTCACCACACTACCTAAGCTAGAATGAAAAAGTAATAACGAAACAAAAAACGATAAAACATGCTTGTTTTACGTCGTAAGCTCGACGCCTTTACTAGGCTTAGCTAGTAACTTACTCCCTTCATGCCGTGGTGATGCCTCACCGCGCAATCCAAAAGCAAGTGTCCTAATCAAACACTTGAACAAACGTTACGGGAACAAAATGCATACAACATTTTAACAAACATAATGGAAAATAAAAGCAAAACAAGTATCTATACAAGCATATATCAATATAAACAGTTATGTACAAAGCTCCAAAACATCGAAACTATCGCAATGCGATCTAATAAAAACACCAATTCCCGACAACGGCACCATTTTGTTGGAAGCAGTAAAGCGGCAAGTAACAAAAAGATTTTGAAGTATTTTTTCGGTAATTTATCGTGTCCACAGAGATCGGTGATATTGAACTGCCGTTCGACAATTTAAATGTTAATGAGTTTGGGTTTAAAATTGGTTAAGTAAAAGGAGAAAAGTAAATATCAACATAAAAAGAATTCATTCTTCAGAGAGAAGAAACTTAGTCGGCGTGCATATAATCCACTCGTCACAAACTTAAACCTATCGACCAGTTATACTCAACCTACAATACTCCTAAATATCATCCAGCATCGCTCACAACAGTGTCCATCTCTGACACACTGAGCTGACAGGCAACCGTATTATTCTCGTCGACACCTTGCACCCGACTCAAACAACACGGAGGCATTAAGCTTCGACACCCATAAAGATTGTTAGCTCTAAATCTACCTCTAGCATCCAGAAACTAACAGATAATCACCCCTAATCAAAGTTTGTGAGGTTTATCTCTAACACAACCCAAACCCCGTGCATAAAGCAAAAATCAAGGACAATCACCGATAAAGATTTGTAAAGCAAATTAATTATAACGCCATGGGCGACAAATATACATGAGTTCAAAGTAAATACATATACAAAACCCAACAAATGAAGAATACACAAAGAATTTGAGAAATGAACCAAAAATCTCCCGGTTTGTCGGCGCCGATCGATATTCAATCCACCCCGGATCATCCGTGTGCAAGCTCCATAGTAGTTTTCTAAGCTAATCCTATGAAAAAATGATGTTTAATGGAGTGGGAGCAAAAAATACCTAAACCATAACCTAAAAAATGAATGAAATGACTTATATAGTATTTACAAAATCCTTCAAGTTCGCAATGCAAACTTTTATTCGCAAAGCGAACATCAAAATTAGGCACCTGATGCCTCAGGAACAGTTAAACCGCCTCTGCGATTCTCCAAAAGTTCGCAATGCGAACTTTTATTCGCTCGAAAGTTCGCAATGCAAACTTTGATGCCTTTTTCTACTGCCTCAAGTCTGGGAACATTAGCTGGGAAGTTCGCAAAGTGAACTTGACAGCACACCAGCCCTTGTTTTGACCATAACTTTTCAATCGTAACTCGGATTGACGCACGGTCGGAAGCGTTTGAAAGCTTATTCAATGCTCTTTATGAATATGACAATATATCCTTGCTTGAATACCTGAAAAAATAAATGGAAAACAATTTAACTCAATGATATTTACACAATAACGCAATATATACACTATAACGTAAAGTAAACGAATTTACAAACAAAGCGGGGTTTATTCGAACGATATTAACAAAAAGTATCGATAAGTGCAACAAAACTTATATACAAAAATAGCTACAATTTGCACTTATCAAACTCTCCCCAACTTAAACTTGTTTGTCCTCAAACAAGAATCAAGCGACTCAAAGAAACAGAGTGACAACCAAAGAATCACGAATCAACAGGTTTTGAAAAAGAGAAACAAATGAATGGTTCAAATGAAAAATGGTACACACAAAGTAAATACTTACCACTAAACTACGATGATAACATGGTCACGAAACAAATGCAAAATACAAAAATCGTGCCAAACATCCTAAAAAAGCACAGGTTCAAACGTGAATCACACCTAAAAAAAACAATCATCGGTAGATGAAAAACACAAATGAGTTACTTTTCAGTGACACAACAATCTTGCAAACAAAAGACTAAATTATGCAATCTTCCAAAAATCATATTGAAAACATAAAAACAAGAATCACAAGGGCTTTCAAGGTTGTAACTGATGCGTATTTTTTGCAATTGTACGAACGCGTCAGAGTAATATAAAAGATTATCGTATCCACAGAGACCAAGTGTCAATCTATCGCTGTCTATTGTTAAGGTGTGTATCTAAGGTGATTGAAAATAGTAGTTTTGAAGAGTGCACGGTAATAAATAAAGTAATTAAAATTAATTGATAAAGACAGGTTCGAATGCAATTCACACAACCAATTGATAATCCAAGTACTTGCTAATAGAACTACTTACGGGCAATGTTTTCTACTTTGAAAAGAACTAATTTGACAGGAACTGTCGCTTTCGCGTACTCAGAACCGAGTTGTACCGCCTAATCAAACCCTCTTATTGTCACGGATAAAAAGGCGCGCATTGCGTTAGAGTAGTAAACCTATTTTTAAAAAATATAGTATCTTGACCAAGTTGAAAAGTATTTTAACCTGGATTTTCTAAAAAAAAGAGGTTCTTACGAACCAGACTTTAAACTTCTTAACGCGTACGAAAATGGTTTTAAAATCTCTTTTCCTTTTAAATTAAAAACTCCTAATAAACTAAACAAAGCGCTTTCGTTGTTTTTGAAATAGTTTAAAAACAATTAAGTTTAGATAGGCGTTGGACGGCTTTCGATCTTACCCAACGGAATTTAAGAACAGGAAAACTTATATTGAAAGTTAAAATAGCCCTTAAGTGTTTCCACTAACAATTGTACAGATTATCGGTTCTGTTATGATCTTCACATTCTAACCTTTATAAAATTAGCCAGACATGGTAAAGTAAAAGTTCATTTTTAGATTTTTCATAAAAAGGTATTTAAGTGCGAGTGCGGAAAGTAAATGAAAGTAGTGCGAGTGCGGAAAGTAAATGAAAGTAAAGCATTGCGGATAATAAATGAAAGTAAGACAGTGCGGAAAATAAATGAAATTAAAAGACAGTGCAAGAAATAAAGTTGACAAAAGGTAAAGTAATAAAAACCTGCTCCAATCGGAGTGGTTGAATAAAATGCGAACTGAAAGTAAAATGGCGGCAGGATTAACTTCCTTCCAGAGTGCTCCAAGACTCAGTCTCACAGGCTCTTACAGACTCGATCTCTCGAATGTAGTAACACCTCGATGTGAAGCGATTACCACTATTACACAGATATATGCTTATGAACAACTAAGCTTGGATGCCGAAAAACGAAAATCTAAAGTCCTATTTATAGGCAAGGAAACATGTGGAAAATACAAGGATGCCCCTAGCATTTGAATTTGGGCGGGAATTTGTTTTCCTCTTATGGCGCCCGCCACAACACCATGGCGCCCGCCATGAGTGTAAAATTGCTTGGGCAGTTGGAGATCGTGGGGAAAATCAGTTGGGAGGAGTTTGAGACATGGCCACGTCATGGAAGACCCTGTGGCGGCCGCCAGAGTGGATGCCATAAGTGCAAAATGCTGATTTTCTCTATTTTAGCTCATTTCGGCTCCTTTTCTCGCTCGGGGCTCCGATTAGACTAAAAACCTGAAAACAAAGAAAAACATAATAATAACATAATAAAATGACATTAAAAGACTAAGAATGCATGCGAAATCGGAGTCAAAAATACGGTGAAATTCAGTGTCATCAAATTCTCCCACACTTAGACCTTTGCTTGTCCTTAAGCAAAACATTTAAAGCTCAAAGTAAGAAAACTAGTGCTGACACGTGATTCGGGCAAAAAGGGCTTCTAAGTTCAAGTCAGGATGCAGTGACAGGTACTAAGTGAACCAAGGGTATCGTAATGACACTTATCCGCAGAGGCGGACATAAACTTCATTCTTATATTAGTCAACCGTATCATCCCACAATAACTAGGCCTACCTCTTCATCTCTTTTTGGGTCCTTTTCATTCAGGCGCAATCACATTAAGCCCGTTATCCGTACATGTTTCATAGTAGAGTGACCTGTTAGTGATTCTGATCCAAAACATAGGGTTTTTGGCACATATGACTGTGTAAACCCTTTTATTTAACCCAAATGCAGTTGTGGGGGATCGGATCGTAATCCGCCCTACCGAGTTCAGCGCCAGATACCTCTGAACCAACTAACAATGGGTGAGCTAAAATTATATATATATATTTTTTTTTTTGTGGCAACAATTCAACTTTTTGGTTTAAACGACCTTGTGAGGGTCATCTATCCGGAGTTTGCCTTTTTCTTTATTTATTTTACTGGATCATTCACTTATGTTCATCAGTCCCCTACGTAGAACATGCTTAGGCGGGAGCTGACTGCTGAAATAAACTACTTAGGACAAATTTGGAAATGATAATTAAGGCCATGGTACATGGGGTTTTGGAATGATTCCTATATTCGTGAAGTCTACGGTGCTAAAACGATACTAATGTTTCAAAAAGTTCACCTAAGTCACCACATCCTAATCCAAACCTATCTTAAAGCCCAAAAAACGTGTAGAACAACAATGTTTTCTTTTTGCAAAAAAAAAATTTTTTTGTAGGGCTAAAGAAATGGGGAAAAATGAGGGTGCACTAGGGATACACTGTACTGGTGACTCGTCAGACTCATGCATTTTCTAGAAAAAAGACATAGACAAAAACAAGAAATAAACAACTAACTAAAAATGGAAATAGAAAGCAATAAAATCCCCTCCCACACTTAAATCGAACATTGTCCCCAATGTTTCGAAATAAGATAAGGAGAGTAACCTGTAAAACTACTGATGTGGACCACTGGTGCCCTCGTCGTCCTGATGGGAATGCCTGGGACGACGGGATCTGCTACGATGCTGGTCTCTCCGGTCCAATCAGGCTGATAAGGCCACCTGGGCATCTCTGACCTGTCGAAGGTTACCTAGAACGGAACCTTGAGTAGCCTCCATAAGCTCGTAATGCCGGCGGTTGAAGTCTTGCTGACGGGATTGCTCGTCTGCGATCGCAAGCAAGGTGCGAGAAACGGACTCGAAGGATCGATCTGTCCTCCGTCGTGATTCTTCCATGAAGCTCATATTATCTGTCAGTTGTTGCTGAATGGTAGAGAGAAGGTCATCTCGCCTTTCTTCTCTAGCCATAAGGTCACGCCACATCTCCTCAGTGACATAGGATCCAGGGACAGAACCTGCAAAAGGGTTAGAGGAAGAGGGTGCGGTGTGTGGTGGTGAAGGATGATGGGGGGACACATGAGGTATGGGAGACTGATCTCTCCGCTCAAATTCTTCGTCAGTGTCGTGTCCCTCCGTATCAGGAATATTAGGAGGAAGTGGACCTAGAACAGGTGGAGCATTTAAATCATAGGTCCAGTTCCTTTCATTACGTACATCGGTACGTCTACTGCAGGGCAAGGCAACAGATGGGATAGCTACACCATGGATCATCAATACAAAACCACCCTCTCTTCTCGCTTGGCACAATTTCATATCTTTTAGAAATTTTAGGTTGATTGTGCGAGGAGTTAAGGGCTCTAGTGTGGCTATCTCATTGTTCAGGTTAAGGGCCCGAGCAATAGACGTAATCAGTCCTCCAAAAACAATCGGTCCTGCTTTATTAATAGTAACAGACATGTGAGAAAGCATAAACGGGACCGGATTGATTCTTCTATTTGTGAGACTTCCTTGTAAAAACTGAAGCTCTTTAGCATTAACCTTATTTGGATTATCCCGGCCAAAAATAGTACATGCCAACAGGTATCTAAAAACTCTGATGGCCGGGTTGTGGATGGTCGATGCGAGAATTCCTTCAAAAGAAGTTATTAAATTATTTGACAATCTCTTCCAAAAAGAAAATGCATCGACCGACCATCCGTCATCCAAAGGGGTCTCACAAATAGCACCTTCCCAAAGAGGAATCCCTAACAGACTTGTTAGTTCGTCGGTACTGTACTTATATTCTATTCCAAACATTCTAAATTGGACAGTACCGACTGTGCTAGCAGTGTTAGGGTGGACAGTGTAGATCAAAGAACTTAAAAACTCAATTGTCAGTTTCTCAAAGGTTGGTTCTTGGTTTTCAAAAATAGAGTGCAGTCCCAAAAAATCAAGTAAATGATAAACACTATGATAAATACCCAAGGTATAGAGACAGTTGTCGTCCACGTACCTCGTCGAGAGAATTTCTCGACCTTGAAGCCTTTGAATATTCCTCCTCTGCCTATCCCCGGGTTTTCCTTCTCACAAAATATATCCTTCGAACTCCATAGCTTGCTCCTTGAATTGATTTGAAGATAGTGAAGATGGGTTTAAATATAAGTTGGTAAAGGTGAGATTTTTATGGAGTTTAATTGGTGGAATTTCAAATGGAAGTTTGAAAGGGTTAATGGATAGTGGGTATTAAATAAAGGTGGGAGCTTTTATGGGTTTTAATGGAGTTTTGGAAGAGGAGAAAAATGGGTTTTGGGAGTTTAGAGGTTCAAAAATGGTGGAAGATGAAGTTCTCCCCCGTATTTACCAGGACGCCGTGGCGGGCGCCATAAGGCTATAGCGGGCGCCATAAGGTCATTTTCGGACCTGGGCCAAAATTTTGAATTTTGGAATGGGCCTCTCTTACCTTTTGCGTCTTGGGGGTCCCGATAGCGTTCTCATTTGTTTTCCTCTTCAACACGAGACTTGCACAATTTTTGTGGAAATAAAAATCAAATATTAAAAAAAATAAAATTATTATTGGATATATATATAAAAGGAAAAATAAAAACACACATAATATATATATATATATATATATATATAAAATCAAAGTACATAGGAAATATAGGAAATGCGGAAATACGAAATGAGTCCAGATATGCTAAAAAGTAAAGAAAATGCAGAAATACTGAATACTAAATAATAGAGTAGTAAGTCAGGGCAATATGATCAATCAGCTGGCTCCTCTGCCTGGCTGGATCCACGAAGCTCAGCGATCTCGCGACGAAGCTCTCCGATCTCCTGGTATAAAGAGTCTGCCTCAGTAGCATGAGTGAGATCAGATACCTCAATCTGCAAAGCAAGATCAGCTACCTCCTGTTTGAGCTTGGCAGTCTCTCTGCGGAGCTCAACAACCTGGGTGTATAAATCGGGTGGCTGCAAAGACAAATTATTAGATAATACAGTGATTTTGGGAGACGGAGGTGAAGGGGTGTACTCAGCAATAGGAGGCGATCTAGGCTCCTCGATAGTCTCTCCATAACCCTCCAAAGCATATCTCCAATTAGCTGGGTCATGAACACTGGTCATCATCGGATCAGGCAGCAAAAAGTAATGAACAGCCTCGTTGTCGATCAACAATCTGAACTGGTTGGGGTTTGCAGAGGCTCTCCTTATCAACCCTCTGTCTAGGCAGAAATCAACGTCCATGGTGGTGTATTCACTGAAAACCCTGAGATGTAACAACTTACGCGATAGGCCTAAAGCAGCAGCAATCTGGGTAACAATACCTCCCACATGAATAATACCTACTGATGACCTGGCAATACTGCTAAGACCTTTCAGCAGAAAGTTCCCACATGCCACAGGACGTGACTGGGTCGCACAAAACAGTAGAAAGATCTCCTCCTCACTAAGCAAGGTCTCAGCATCTGGCAATCCAAAGAAAGAGTGTGCTATGATCATCTGAAAATACCTCAATGCAGGGTTGTGGATAACATGTGAGAACTGGGTGGAAGGATCCTGACTCCCTCCACCAGAGATATCACTCCAGAACTTCTCCACTTCCCTACTCAGAAAGTATCCCATAGGTGTCTCAGGAATAGCATCAGGGGTCATCTGAAAACCTAATAAATCACCAAACTCCTTATGAGTGAAGGAGTATTCAGTCCCAAATAACCTGAAAATAGCACATCCATCTGGTCCGGCCCAGGGGTCATAAGAAAACTAGCTGAGGAACTCCAAAGTGATGTTCCTATAGGTGTTGTTCAGGTCGTCGAACTGGTCCCATTGAAGCTGGTGGCATAAGAATCTGACACTAGGCTCAATGCCTAAAGCCTCCATGCAAGCCTGATCTGGGTACCTCGTAGGTGCCATAGGACGCCTGAAGTGGACAAAGTAACGCTCTCTCTGGGCGTCATTCCTGAAAGTCACATGCATGTCGTCAAAATTCTGCATTCTGCACAGAGTTAGGAAGAAGGTCCTGTAAAACACAAACATTTCAAACATTAGTCCTGACAAAATATAACAAAAAAATAAAATAAAACAAAATGTAGAAAAAGTAAATAGGGTAAGAAAATCATGGGTTGCCTCCCATGCAACGCTTATTTAACGTCGTTAGCTTGACGACTGGAACTTATACATCTCTTGTCGGGATTGGTGGATCACTTAGAGTGTGGCTGGAGTAGGTCGTTAGAATGTCTCCTCCTTCGTAGAGCTTCAGTCTTTGTCCATTGACGATGAATGGTTTACATGTCTCGTTTTTTATTTCAACAGCTCCAGACCTTAGAATTTTTGATACTATGAAGGGGCCAGTCCATCTTGAACGGAGCTTTCCTGGGAAGAGCCGTAGCCTAGAATTGAACAGGAGAACAGGGTCGCCTAAGTTGAAGTCTTTTCTTACGATTCTTTTGTCGTGCCAAGCTTTTGTTCTTTCTTTGTATATTATGGCATTCTCGTAGGCTTGCTGTCTGAGTTCTTCCAATTTGTGGATGTCAAGGATACGTTTCTCACCAGCAGTTAGGTAATCCAAATTCAAAGTTTTAATGGCCCAATAGGCCTTATGCTCTAACTCAAAAGGTAAATGACAAGATTTTCCATAGACTAGTTGGTAGGGGGTTGTTCCTATAGGGGTTTTGAAAGCGGTTCTGTAGGCCCATAAAGCCTCTTGAAGCTTTTGCGACCAATCTTTTCTGGATACAGAGACAGTTTTTTCTAAAATTTGTTTAATCTCCCTATTAGATACTTCCACTTGGCCACTAGTCTGTGGGTGATATGGTGTTGCTACTCTATGCTTAACTCCATACTTGCTTAAAAGCTTATCAAATATTCTTGATATGAAGTGAGATCCTCCATCACTTATAACTAAACGGGGTGTTCCAAATCTGGGGAATATATAATTTTTAAATAATTTAATCACTACTCTAGTGTCGTTTGTGGGTGCAGCTATCGCTTCAATCCATTTAGACACGTAGTCTACTGCAACTAAGATATACTTGTTTCCTAAAGATGGTGGGAATGGTCCCATGAAATCTATACCCCATACGTCGAAGAGTTCTACTTCTTGGATGTTTCTTAAAGGCATTTCGTCGCGTCTTGAAATATTTCCTGTGCGTTGGCATCTATCACATTTGACAATGTAAGCATGGACATCACGCCACATGGTAGGCCAGAATAGGCCAGCTTGAAGAATCTTGGCGTAGGTCTTAGAGGTGCTTGCATGTCCACCATAAGGCGCAGAGTGACAATGCTGAATTATACTTTCTACCTCGTCTTCTGGAACGCAATGGCGGAAAATGCCATCTTTACCTCTCTTGAAAAGAAGTGGCTCGTCCCAATAGAAGTTCCTAACATCACTTAAGAACTTTTTCTTCTTGTGGTAATCAAGATCAGGGGGTATGATATCAGCAGCTAGGTAATTAACAAAATCAGCGTACCAGGGCACGTTACTTACAGCTAAGGATTTTTGAAAGTGCTCATGAGGGTCTGGTTTTTTATCTTCAATAGTTTCCAACTGGGCTATCAGTCTATCATAGGCAAAATCATCATTTATGGGTACTAATTCAGGATTCAGGTATTCTAGCCTAGATAGGTGATCGGCTACTACATTTTCTGTGCCTTTTTTATCTCGGATATCTAAGTCGAACTCTTGTAGCAACAAAATCCATCGAAGTAACCTGGGTTTAGCATCTTTTTTACTTAGTAGGTAACGGATGGCAGCATGATCGGTGTAAACTATAATTTTGGCTCCTACTAGATATGATCTAAATTTGTCTATAGCGAAAACTACCGCTAGGAGTTCTTTCTCGGTTGTTGCGTAATTGATCTGGGCGGCGTCTAGGGTTCTACTGGCATAATATATTACATGTAATCTTTTATCTTTTCTCTGACCTAGAACGGCTCCTACAGCATAATCACTGGCGTCACACATTATCTCAAACGGTTCAGACCAATCAGGGGGTTTCATAATGGGTGCTGAAATCAATGCTTGCTTCAAAAGGTTGAATGCTTCATTGCATTTTTCATCAAAGATGAATTCAGCATCTTTCATTAACAGGCCAGTTAAAGGTTTTGTTATTTTGGAGAAGTCCTTGATGAAACGGCGGTAGAATCCAGCGTGTCCAAGGAAACTTCTAACTTCCCTGATAGTCTTGGGTGGTTTTAGGTTCACTATAACTTCTATTTTTGCTTTATCTACCTCTATACCTCTTTCAGAGATTATATGTCCTAAATTAATTCCTTCAGTCACCATGAAATGGCATTTTTCCCAATTCAGTACAAGGTTCACCTCCACACATCTTTCCAGGATTTTCTCGAGGTTGATAAGACAATTTTGGAAATCAAAACCGCAAACCGAGAAATCATCCATAAATACTTCCATGATTCCATCTAGATAATCTGCAAAGATTGACATCATGCAACATTGGAAAGTAGCAGGGGCATTACAAAGTCCAAAAGGCATTCGTCTGTAGGCAAAAGTTCCAAAAGGGCATGTAAAGGTAGTTTTTTCTTGATCTTCTGATTGTATAGGTATTTGGAAGAATCCCGAATACCCGTCTAGATAGCAGAAGTAAGATTGTCTGGCAAGACGTTCTAACATCTGGTCTATGAACGGTAAAGGGAAATGATCCTTCCTAGTTGCTTTATTTAACTTTCTATAGTCTATGCACATACGCCAACCTCCTTCTATCCGCTTTGCTATTTGTTCACCTTTCTCATTTTGCACAACTGTGATGCCTCCCTTCTTGGGTACCACATGCACAGGGCTCACCCACTTACTGTCCGAGATCTGATATATTATACCTGCTTCTAGCAACTTCAGAACTTCCTTCTTGACAACATCACTCAGTATAGGGTTTATCCTTCTCTGGTGTTCTCTGGAAGGTTTTGAATCTGCTTCGAGCGAAATTCGATGCATGCATACGGATGGACTTATACCTTTCAGATCAGAGATATTATATCCTAAGGCTGAGGGATATCTTCGTAAAACGTCCAAGAGTTAATCTGTTTCTTTTTGTCTCAAGGCAGCACTAACTATAACCGAACGATTCATTTCTTCATCAAGAAACTCATATCTCAGGTTCTTAGGCAGTTCCTTAAGTTCCAAGGTTGGTTTAATAGGGCAAGGCATAGGATCTGGGGTAAGGGATAAACATTTGTAAAGGTTATCATCGATGTAGGGTTTCTTATAATTGTCATCTTCCAAAATAAGAGTTGATGGCAGCTTAATTGTTTCAATGACTTCTTCTTGCTCTAACTCCCTAACACATTCATCAATGATATCTATTGCATAACACGCGTCTCCTATCACAGGTGCCATAAGAAATTTTGAAAGTATAAATTCTATCTTCTCGTTCCCTACCTCAAAGGTTAGCTTTCCCTTTTTGACATCTATTATGGCTCCAGTAGTCGATAAGAATGGTCTACCTATAAGAATTGGTATGTCGTCATCTTCTTTAATGTCCATGACAACAAAATCAGTAGGGATAAACAGCTGACCTATCCTAACAGGGACGTCTTCAAGTATGCCTATCGGATATTTAACAGATCTATCGGCTAATTGAAGTGACATCTTGGTAGGTTGCAATTCTCCTAAATTTAACCTTTCGCAAACCGCTAAGGGCATTAAGCTCACACTAGCTCCTAAGTCTAGAAAAGCTTTTTCGATGACATGACTCCCCAAAATACAAGGAATGGAAAAGTTTCCAGGATCTTTATCCTTTTTTGCTAATTTATTTTCGGCAATAGAATTACATTCCAAGGGTTTCGGATCATCAAGTCTACGTTTATTGGTAAGGATGTCTTTGAGAAACTTTGCGTAGGATGGTATTTGGGTAATGGCTTCTGTGAACGGGATTTCTACGTGAAGTTTTTCTATAACCTTAATGAATTTCTGATACTGATTATTGATCTGGGTTTGTTTAAGTCTTTGCGGATATGGTATTGGTGGTTTGTATGGCGGGGGTGGTATATAGGTTTTGTCTTTGGGTTCTTCTCCTTTTTCTTGACTTTCCTGGTTTACAGATTCCTCTGGTTTCTTCTTTTTATCTGGGATGTTGTCATCTTCCTTAGAAGTTTTGGGATCACTCAACCTTGGGTTACAAGGTTCATCATAAGCGGTCCCACTTCGTAGGGTAATGGCATTTGCTTGTCCTTTCGGGTTTTGTTGAGGTTGTCCAGGGAATTGTCCTCCAGGTGTGGTCTGAGGGGCTTGGTTTAAAGCTACCTGCGAGATTTGGGTTTCAAGCATCTTATTGTGAGTGATTATTTGGTCAACCTTGGTTCCTAACTGGGTAATTAGTTCGTTAACATGAACGTTTTGGTTCATGAACTCCTTGTTTTGTTGGATTTGAGCAGCGACAAAATTATCCACGATTTTCTCAAGGCTCGGTTTTGGTGGTACAGGTTGCATAGGTTGATTTGATCTTGGGGCTTGATAACTTGATTGTCTCGGAGGGGCAGTATTTTGGATAGGGTTATTATTCTTATAGGAAAAGTTTGGGTGATTCCTCCATCCAGGGTTATAGGTATTTGAAAATGGGTTCCCTTGGGTATAGTTCACTTGTTCAAAGCTGGTCTCGTTTAACAGACTGCATTCTGCGGATTGGTGTCCTTTCGTCCCATATATCTCACAATCTGACGAAACTGCGGCTGCAGTATTCGGGGTTGTACACATATGCTCAACTTTTAGGGCTAATGCGTCCATTTTAGCTTGCATCATGTCTATAGAGCTTAAATCATGTATTCCTCCTTGGGCTTCCTTCTTTTCCACTGTCGCTCGTTCTACTCCCCATGATTGATGGTTCTGGGCCATATCTTCGATAAGGGCACTAGCTTCAGGGTAAGGTTTGTTCATCAGTGCGCCACCTGCGGCGGCGTCGATGGTCATCTTAGTGTTATAATGAAGTCCATTATAGAAGGTTTGAATGATTAACCAATTTTCTAAACCATGATGTGGGCATGCTCTTAACAGCTCTTTATATCTCTCCCAGGCTTCGAACAACGATTCTCCTTGGTTTTGGGTAAATCTAGTTATTTGGTTTCGAAGAACAGCGGTCTTACTCGGGGGAAAATATCTGGCAAGGAATACTTTTCTAAGGTCTTCCCAACTTGTTATGGAATTTGGTGGAAGGGAATCTAACCAAGATAGGGCCTTATCTCTGAGGGAAAAAGGAAATAATCTTAAGCGAATCGCCTCAGGAGGGGCTCCATTGGTTTTAAAGGTGTCTGCTAGTTGGAGAAAGTTTTTCAAATGTTGGTTTGGGTTCTCTGTAGCAAGACCTGCGAATTGTCTCTGCTGTACTAACTGCAGCAGGGATGGTTTAAGTTCAAAATTGTTAGCTGGTATGGCTGGATTTACTATACTAGAACTAGGTTCCTCGCTGGATGGTTGGGCGAAATCCTTAAGAGGTCTTTGATTTTGATCTTCGGCCATAGCTTTCCTAAGTTTACGGAAATATAAACGTGCGCGAGCGTAACGTTCTGGTTCAGCTAGAGGGTCTACTAAACTTCCGGTACTACGAGTTTTTCGCATTGACCGGCGGGTAACTTCCTTAGTCTAAACGGTATAACAACAGGGTACGAAATTTGACGAAATTGGTCCCCGGCAACGGCGTCAAAAACTTGATGCGTATTTTTCGCAAGTGTACGAACGCGTCAGAGTAATATAAAAGATTATCGTATCCACAGAGACCAAGTGTCAATCTATCGCTGTCTATTGTTAAGGTGTGTATCTAAGGTGATTGAAAATAGTAGTTTTGAAGAGTGCACGGTAATAAATAAAGTAATTAAAATTAATTGATAAAGACAGGTTCGAATGCAATTAACACAACCAATTGATAATCCAAGTACTTGCTAATAGAACTACTTACGGACAATGTTTTCTATTTTGAAAAGAACTAATTTGACAGGAACTGTCGCTTTTGCGTACTCAGAACCGAGTTGTACCCCCTAATCAAACCCTCTTATTGTCACGGATAAAAAGGCGCGCATTGCGTTAGAGTAGTAAACCTATTTTTAAGAAATATAGTATCTTGACCAAGTTGAAAAGTATTTTAACCTGGATTTTCTAAAAAAAAGAGGTTCTTACGAACCAGACTTTAAACTTCTTAACGCGTCCGAAAATGGTTTTAAAATCTCTTTTCCTTTTAAATTAAAAACTCCTAATAAACTAAACTAAGCGCTTTCGCTGTTTTTGAAATAGTTTAAAAACAATTAAGTTTAGATAGGCGTTGGACGACTTTCGATCTTACCCAACGAAATTTAAGAACAGGAAAACTTATATTGAAAGTTAAAATAGCCCTTAAGTGTTTCCACTAACAATTGTACAGATTATCGGTTCGGTTATGATCTTCACATTCTAACCTTTATAAAATTAGCCAGACATGGTAAAGTAAAAGTTCATTTTTAGATTTTTCATAAAAAGGTATTTAAGTGCGAGTGCGGAAAGTAAATGAAAGTAGTGCGAGTGCGGAAAGTAAATAAAAGTAAAGAAGTGCGGAAAATAAATGAAAGTAAGACAGTGCGGAAAATAAATGAAATTAAAAGACAGTGCAAGAAATAAAGTTGACAAAAGGTAAAGTAATAAAAACCTGCTCCAATCGGAGTGGTTGAATAAAATGCAAACTGAAAGTAAAATGGCGGCAGGATTAACTTCCTTCCAGAGTGCTCCAAGACTCAATCTCACAGGCTCTTACAGACTCGATCTCTCGAATGTAGTAACAACTCGATGTGAAGCGATTACCACTATTACACTGATATATGCTTATGAACAATTAAGCTTGGATGCCGAAAAACGAAAATCTAAAATCCTATTTATAGGCAAGGAAACATGTGGAAAAGACAAGGATGCCCCTAGCATTTGAATTTGGGCGGGAATTTGTTTTCCTCTTGTGGCACCCGCCACAACACCATGGCGCCCGCCATGAGTGTAAAATTGCTTGGGCAGTTGGAGATCGTGGGGAAAATCAGTTGGGAGGAGTTTGAGACATGGCCACGTCATGGAAGACCCTGTGGCGGCCGCCAGAGTGGATGCCATAAGTGCAAAATGCTGATTTTCTCTATTTTAGCTCATTTCGGCTCCTTTTTCGCTCCTTTTCTCGCTCGGGGCTCCGATTAGACTAAAAACCTGAAAACAAAGAAAAACATAATAATAACATAATAAAATGACATTAAAAGACTAAGAATGCATGCGAAATCGGAGTCAAAAATACGGTGAAATTCAGTGTCATCAGTAACGTGGTCGGTTAAACAAACAAGGGGCAATTTCTAAATGTAATTTAAACAAAAACTTGCCTAAACCTAAGGGAGTGATCAACTCACAAATACTCAAACACAAAATTCCAATCAACTTCTTCCAAAATCCCAAGTGTTACACAATACATAATACTTATTTAGCACAATTATTTGAACTCTTTTTGTTTCCTTTCACAAGGATTTTCTTTTTCTTTCTTTTTTTTCTTTTCTTTTCTTTTTCATATTTTTCTCTTTTTTTTTTTTCTTTTTCAACCTCATAGAAAGTAACCAATGAGTAAACAATCATTATCTCCCTAACTTGAATTCAACCACATCATCATGTGGATACTCCCTTCTTTCTAAGGCAAGGTAAAAATTCATACAACAAAACAAAGTTGAGGGTTCAAGAAAAAAATCAATTAAAATCCATACAAAAAGTGAATTCAATACTCATAGACAAGCATTAAATTCAAACAATATGGATAATGATAGAAAGGCAGAAAGGGGTTACGAATGATCACACGCTCACAAGGTGAATGACTATTTGGTTAGGTAGTTATGCTCAAAATGAAACAAAATGCCTTGATCCTTTTCTTGCTTTCATATAATCAACACAAACAAAAGATTAAGCATAATAAAATCCAGTTAGAACAAGAACGTTGGTACTCCGCGCATATATGAACAATGGAAAGCTACCTCACAAAAAGGGTGGGAACTAAAGTGATTCACATCAAGAACAAGTATACAAAAGAATGAATGGCATGAAAGTTTGTAAAAAGCCTAAGTATCATGAATTTGCTAAAGTCTAGAAAGCGATAAATACATACCTTGGACGTGTACAAAACTTAACAATATCATTACCATACATCCGCAATTTGAAACGATCAAACTTGGAGCATCACCTTAAATTTCCTCAAGCTACTCGAAAAAAAGCTCATTGACAAACACAAGAATTATTAATATAAACAAACTAAAAGACCGGGTGAAATTGGATTAAACAAGTTGTAAAGTGAGGATTTGAGAATTTTACGAATAATCCGAGTACAACTTGTTTAATGAATGTTCCCCACACTACCTAAGCTAGAATGAAAAAGTAATAACGAAACAAAAAACGATAAAACATGCTTGTTTTACGTCGTAAGCTCGACGCCTTTACTAGGCTTAGCTAGTAACTTACTCCCTTCATGCCGTGGTGATGCCTCACCGCGCAATCCAAAAGCAAGTGTCCTAATCAAACACTTGAACAAACGTTACGGGAACAAAATGCATACAACATTTTAACAAACATAATGGAAAATAAAAGCAAAAGAAGTATCTATACAAGCTTATATCAATATAAACAATTATGTACAAAGATCCAAAACATCGAAACTATCGCAATACGATGTAATAAAAACACCAATTCCCGACAACGGCACCATTTTGTTGGAAACAGTAAAGCGGCAAGCAACAAAAAGATTTTGAAGTATTTTTTCGGGAATTTATCGTGTCCACAGAGATCGGTGATATTGAACTTCCGTTCGACAATTTAAATGTTAATGAGTTTGGGTTTAAAACTGGTTAAGTAAAAGCAGAAAAGTAAATATCAACATAAAAAGAATTCATTCTTCAGAGAGAAGAAACTTATTCGGCGTGCATATAATCCACTCGCTACAAACTTAAACCTATTGACCAGTTATACTCAACCTACAATACTCCTAAATATCATCCAGCATCGCTCACAAGAGTGTCCATCTCTGACACACTGAGCTGACAGACAACCGTATTATTCTCGTCGACACCTCGCACCCGACTCAAACAACACGGAGGCATTAAGCTTCGACACCCATAAAGATTGTATGCTCTAAATCTACCTCTAGCATCCAGAAATAACAGATAACCATCCCTAATCAAAGTTTGCGATGTTTATCTCTAACACAACCCAAACCCCGTGCATAAACCAAAAATCAGGGAAAATCACTGATAAAGATTTGTAAAGCAAATTAAATATAACGCCATGGGCGACAAATATACATGAGTTCAAAGTAAATACATATACAAAACCCAATAAATGAAGAACACACAAAAAAGATGAGAAATGAACCAAAAATCTCCCGGTTTGTCGGCGCCGATCGATATTCAATCCACCCCGGATCATCCGTGTGCAAGCTCCATAGTAGTTTTCTAAGCTAATCCTATGAAAAAATGATGTTTGATGGAGTGGGAGCAAAAAATACCTAAACCATAACCTTAAAAATGAATGAAATGACTTATATAGTATTTACAAAGTCCTTCAAGTTCGCAATGCGAACTTTTATTCGCAAAGCGAACATCAAAATTAGGCACCTGATGCCTCAGGAACAGTTAAACCGCCTCTGCGATTCTGCAAAAGTTCGCAATGTGAACTTTTATTTGCTAGAAAGTTCGCAATGCAAACTTTGATGCCTTTTTCTACTGCCTCAAGTCTGGGAACATTAGCTGGGAAGTTCGCAAAGCGAACTTGACAACACAGCAACTCTTGTTTTGACCATAACTTTTGAATCGTAACTCGGATTGACGCACGGTCGGAAGCGTTGGAAAGCTTATTCAATGCTCTTTATGAATATGACAAGATATCCTTGCTTGAATACCTGCAAAAATAAATGGAAAACAATTAAACTCAATGATATTTACACAATAACGCAATATATACACTATAACGTAAAGTAAACGAATTTACCAACAAAGCGGGGTTTATTCGAACGATATTAACAAAAAGTATCAATAAGTGCAACAAAACTTATATACAAAAATAGCTACAATTTACACTTATCAAACTCTCCCCAACTTAAACTTGTTTGTCCTCAAACAAGAATCAAGCGACTCAAAGAAACAGAGTGACAACCAAAGAATCACGAATCAACAGGTTTTGAAAAAGAGAAACAAATGAATGGTTCAAATGAAAAATTGTACACACAAAGTAAATATGATAACATGGTCACGAAACAAATGCAAAATACAAAAATCGTGCCAAACATCCTAAAACAGCACAGGTTCAAACGTGAATCACACCTAGAAAAAACAATCATCGGTAGATGAAAAACACAAATGAGTTACTTTTCAGTGACACAACAATCTTGCAAACAAAAGACTAAATTATGCAATCATCCAAAAATCATATTGAAAACATAAAAACAAGAATCACAAGGGCTTTCAAGGTTGTAACGTGGTCGGTTAAACAAACAAGGGGCAATTTCTAAATGTAATTTAAACAAAAACTTACCTAAACCTAAGGGAGTGATCAACTCACAAATACTCAAACACAAAATTCCAATCAACTTCTTCCAAAATCCCATGTGTTACACAATACATAATACTTATTTAGCACAATTATTTGAACTCTTTTTGTTTCCTTTCACAAGGATTTTCTTTTTCTTTCTTTTTTTTCTTTTCTTTTCTTTTTCATATTTTTCTCTTTTTTTTTTCTTTTTCAACCTCATAGAAAGTAACCAATGAGTAAACAATCATTATCTCCCTAACTTGAATTCAACCACATCATCATGTGGATACTCCCTTCTTTCTAAGGCAAGGTAAAAATTCATACAACAAAACAAAGTTGAGGGTTCAAGAAAAAAATCAATCAAAATCCATACAAAAAGTGAATTCAATACTCATAGACAAGCATTAAGTTCAAACAATATGGATAATGATAGAAAGGCAGAAAGGGGTTACGAATGATCACACGCTCACAAGGTGAATGACTATTTGGTTAGGTAGTTATGCTCAAAATGAAACAAAATGCCTTGATCCTTTTCTTGCTTTCATATAATCAACACAAACAAAAGATTAAGCATAATAAAATCTAGTTAGAACAAGAACGTTGGTACTCCGCGCATATATGAACAATGGAAAGCTACCTCACAAAAAGGGTGGGAACTAAAGTGATTCACATCAAGAACAAGTATACAAAAGAATGAATGACATGAAAGTTTGTAAAAAGCCTAAGTATCATGAATTTGCTAAAGTATAGAAAGCGATAAATACATACCTTGGACGTGTACAAAACTTAACAATATCATTACCATACATCCGCAAGTTGAAACGATCAAACTTGCAGCATCACCTTAAATTTCCTCAAGCTACTCGGAAAAAAGCTCATTGACAAACACAAGAATTATTAATATAAACAAACTAAAAGACCGGGTGAAATTGGATTAAACAAGTTGTAAAGTGAGGATTTGAGAATTTTACGAATAATCCGAGTACAACTTGTTTAATGAATGTTCACCACACTACCTAAGCTAGAATGAAAAAGTAATAACGAAACAAAAAGCGATAAAACATGCTTGTTTTACGTCGTAAGCTCGACGCCTTTACTAGGCTTAGCTAGTAACTTACTCCCTTCATGCCGTGGTGATGCCTCACCGCGCAATCCAAAAGCAAGTGTCCTAATCAAACACTTGAACAAACGTTACGGGAACAAAATGCATACAACATTTTAACAAACATAATGGAAAATAAAAGCAAAAGAAGTATCTATACAAGCTTATATCAATATAAACAATTATGTACAAAGCTCCAAAACATCGAAACTATCGCAATGCGATGTAATAAAAACACCAATTCCCGACAACGGCACCATTTTGTTGGAAACAGTAAAGCGGCAAGCAACAAAAAGATTTTGAAGTATTTTTTCGGGAATTTATCGTGTCCACAGAGATCGGTGATATTGAACTGCCGTTCGACAATTTAAATGTTAATGAGTTTGGGTTTAAAATTGGTTAAGTAAAAGCAGAAAAGTAAATATCAACATAAAAAGAATTCATTCTTCAGAGAGAAGAAACTTATTCGGCGTGCATATAATCCACTCGCTACAAACTTAAACCTATTGACCAGTTATACTCAACCTACAATACTCCTAAATATCATCTAGCATCGCTCACAAGAGTGTCCATCTCTGACACACTGAGCTGACAGACAACCGTATTATTCTCGTCGACACCTCGCACCCGACTCAAACAACACGGAGGCATTAAGCTTCGACACCCATAAAGATTGTTAGCTCTAAATCTACCTCTAGAATCCAGAAACTAACAGATAATCATCCCTAATCAAAGTTTGCGATGTTTATCTCTAACACAACCCAAACCCCGTGCATAAACCAAAAATCAAGGACAATCACCGATAAAGATTTGTAAAGCAAATTAAATATAACGCCATGGGCGACAAATATACATGAGTTCAAAGTAAATACATATACAAAACCCAATAAATGAAGAATACACAAAGAAGATGAGAAATGAACCAAAAATCTCCCGGTTTGTCGGCGCCGATCGATATTCAATCCACCCCGGATCATCCGTGTGCAAGCTCCATAGTAGTTTTCTAAGCTAATCCTATGAAAAAATGATGTTTGATGGAGTGGGAGCAAAAAATACCTAAACCATAACCTTAAAAATGAATGAATTGACTTATATAGTCTTTACAAAATCCTTCAAATTCGCAATGCGAACTTTTATTCGCAAAGCGAACATTAAAATTAGGCACCTGATGCCTCAGGAACAGTTAAACCGCCTCTGCGATTCTGCAAAAGTTCGCAATGAGATCTTTTATTCGCTAGAAAGTTCACAATGCAAACTTTGATGCCTTTTTCTACTGCCTCAAGTCTGGGAACATTAGCTGGGAAGTTCGCAAAGCTAACTTGACAGCACACCAGCCCTTGTTTTGACCATAACTTTTGAATCGTAACTCGGATTGACGCACGGTCGGAAGCGTTGGAAAGCTTATTCAATGCTCTTTATGAATATGACAAGATATCCTTGCTTGAATACCTGTAAAAATAAATGGAAAACAATTAAACTCAATGATATTTACACAATAACGCAATATATACACTAAAACGTAAAGTAAACGAATTTACAAACGAAGCGGGGTTTATTTGAACGATATTAACAAAAAGTATCGATAAGTGCAACGAAACTTATATACAAAAATAGCTACAATTTGCACTTATAAAACTCTCCCCAACTTAAACTTGTTTGTCCTCAAACAAGAATCAAGTGACTCAAAGAAACAGAGTGACAACCAAAGAATCACGAATCAACAGGTTTTGAAAAAGAGAAACAAATGAATGGTTCAAATGAAAAATGGTACACACAAAGTAAATACTTACCACTAAACTACATTGATAACATGGTCACGAAACAAATGCAAAATACAAAAATCGTGCCAAACATCCTAAAACAACACAAGTTCAAACGTGAATCACACCTAGAAAAAACAATCATCGGTAGATGAAAAACACAAATGAGTTACTTTTCAGTGACACAACAATCTTGCAAACAAAAGACTAAATTATTCAATCATCCAAAAATCATATTGAAAACATAAAAACAAGAATCACAAGGGCTTTCAAGGTTGTAACGTGGTCGGTTAAACAAACAAGGGGCAATTTCTAAAGGTAATTTAAACAAAAACTTGCCTAAACCTAAGGGAGTGATCAACTCACAAATACTCAAACACAAAATTCCAATCAACTTCTTCCAAAATCCCAAGTGTTACACAATACATAATACTTATTTAGCACAATTATTTGAACTCTTTTTGTTTCCTTTCACAAGGATTTTCTTTTTCTTTCTTTTTTTTCTTTTATTTTCTTTTTCATATTTTTCTCTTTTTTTTTTCTTTTTCAACCTCATAGAAAGTAACCAATGAGTAAACAATCATTATCTCCCTAACTTGAATTCAACCACATCATCATGTGGATACTCCCTTCTTTCTAAGGCAAGGTAAAAATTCATACAACAAAACAAAGTTGAGGGTTCAAGAAAAAAATCAATCAAAATCCATACAAAAAGTGAATTCAATACTCATAGACAAGCATTAAGTTCAAACAATATGGATAATGATAGAAAGGCAGAAAGGGGTTACGAATGATCACACGCTCACAAGGTGAATGACTATTTGGTTAGGTAGTTATGCTCAAAATGAAACAAAATGCCTTGATCCTTTTCTTGCTTTCATATAATCAACACAAACAAAAGATTAAGCATAATAAAGTCTAGTTAGAACAAGAACGTTGGTACTCCGCACATATATGAACAATGGAAAGCTACCTCACAAAAAGGGTGGGAACTAAAGTGATTCACATCAAGAACAAGTATACAAAAGAATGAATGGCATGAAAGTTTGTAAAAAGCCTAAGTATCATGAATTTGCTAAAGTATAGAAAGCGATAAATATATACCTTGGACGTGTACAAAACTTAACAATATCATTACCATACATCCGCAAGTTGAAACGATCAAACTTGGAGCATCACCTTAAATTTCCTCAAGCTACTCGAAAAAAAGCTCATTGACAAACACAAGAATTATTAATATAAACAAACTAAAAGACCGGGTGAAATTGGATTAAACAAGTTGTAAAGTGAGGATTTGAGAATTTTACGAATAATCCGAGTACAACTTGTTTAATGAATGTTCACCACACTACCTAAGCTAGAATGAAAAAGTAATAACGAAACAAAAAACGATAAAACATGCTTGTTTTACGTCGTAAGCTCGACGCCTTTACTAGGCTTAGCTAGTAACTTACTCCCTTCATGCCGTGGTGATGCCTCACCGCGCAATCCAAAAGCAAGTGTCCTAATCAAACACTTGAACAAACGTTACGGGAACAAAATGCATACAACATTTTAACAAACATAATGGAAAATAAAAGCAAAAGAAGTATCTATACAAGCTTATATCAATATAAACAATTATGTACAAAGCTCCAAAACATCGAAACTATCGCAATGCGATGTAATAAAAACACCAATTCCCGACAACGGCACCATTTTGTTGGAAACAGTAAAGCGGCAAGCAACAAAAAGATTTTGAAGTATTTTTTCGGGAATTTATCGTGTCCACAGAGATCGGTGATATTGAACTGCCGTTCGACAATTTAAATGTTAATGAGTTTGGGTTTAAAATTGGTTAAGTAAAAGCAGAAAAGTAAATATCAACATAAAAAGAATTCATTCTTCAGAGAGAAGAAACTTATTCGGCGTGCATATAATCCACTCGCTACAAACTTAAACCTATTGACCAGTTATACTCAACCTGCAATACTCCTAAATATCATCCAGCATCGCTCACAAGAGTGTCCATCTCTGACACACTGAGCTGACAGACAACCGTATTATTCTCGTCGACACCTCGCACCCGACTCAAACAACACGGAGGCATTAAGCTTCGACACCCATAAAGATTGTTAGCTCTAAATCTACCTCTAGCATCCAGAAACTAACAGATAATCATCCCTAATCAAAGTTTGCGATGTTTATCTCTAACACAACCCAAACCCCGTGCATAAACCAAAAATCAAGGACAATCACCGATAAAGATTTGTAAAGCAAATTAAATATAACGCCATGGGCGACAAATATACATGAGTTCAAAGTAAATACATATACAAAACCCAATAAATGAAGAATACACAAAGAAGATGAGAAATGAACCAAAAATCTCCCGGTTTGTCGGCGCCGATCGATATTCAATCCACCCCGGATCATCCGTGTGCAAGATCCATAGTAGTTTTCTAAGCTAATCCTATGAAAAAATGATGTTTGATGGAGTGGGAGAAAAAAATACATAAACCATAACCTTAAAAATGAATGAAATGACTTATATAGTATTTACAAAATCCTTCAAATTCGCAATGCGAACTTTTATTCGCAAAGCGAACATCAAAATTAGGCACCTGATGCCTCAGGAACAGTTAAACCGCCTCTGCGATTCTGCAAAAGTTCGCAATGAGAACTTTTATTCGCTAGAAAGTTCGCAATGAAAACTTTGATGCCTTTTTCTACTGCCTCAAGTCTGGGAACATTAGCTGGGAAGTTCGCAAAGCGAACTTGACAGCACACCAGCCCTTGTTTTGACCATAACTTTTGAATCGTAACTCGGATTGACGCACGGTCGGAAGCGTTGGAAAGCTTATTCAATGCTCTTTATGAATATGACAAGATATCCTTGCTTGAATACCTATAAAAATAAATGGAAAACAATTAAACTCAATGATATTTACACAATAACGCAATATATACACTAAAACGTAAAGTAAACGAATTTACAAACAAAGCGGGGTTTATTCGAACGATATTAACAAAAAGTATCGATAAGTGCAACAAAACTTATATACAAAAATAGCTACAATTTGCACTTATAAAACTCTCCCCAACTTAAACTTGTTTGTCCTCAAACAAGAATCAAGTGACTCAAAGAAACAGAGTGACAACCAAAGAATCACGAATCAACAGGTTTTGAAAAAGAGAAACAAATGAATGGTTCAAATGAAAAATGGTACACACAAAGTAAATACTTATCACTAAACTACATTGATAACATGGTCACGAAACAAATGCAAAATACAAAAATCGTGCCAAACATCCTAAAACAACACAAGTTCAAACGTGAATCACACCTAAAAAAAACAATCATCGGTAGATGAAAAACACAAATGAGTTACTTTTCAGTGACACAACAATCTTGCAAACAAAAGACTAAATTATGCAATCATCCAAAAATCATATTGAAAACATAAAAACAAGAATCACAAGGGCTTTCAAGGTTGTAACGTGGTCGGTTAAACAAACAAGGGGCAATTTCTAAAGGTAATTTAAACAAAAACTTGCCTAAACCTAAGGGAGTGATCAACTCACAAATACTTAAACACAAAATTCCAATCAACTTCTTCCAAAATCCCAAGTGTTACACAATACATAATACTTATTTAGCACAATTATTTGAACTCTTTTTGTTTCCTTTCACAAGGATTTTCTTTTTCTTTCTTTTTTTTCTTTTATTTTCTTTTTCATATTTTTCTATTTTTTTTTTCTTTTTCAACCTCATAGAAAGTAACCAATGAGTAAACAATCATTATCTCCCTAACTTGAATTCAACCACATCATCATGTGGATACTCCCTTCTTTCTAAGGCAAGGTAAAAATTCATACAACAAAACAAAGTTGAGGGTTCAAGAAAAAAATCAATCAAAATCCATACAAAAAGTGAATTCAATACTCATAGACAAGCATTAAGTTCAAACAATATGGATAATGATAGAAACGCAGAAAGGGGTTACGAATGATCACACGCTCACAAGGTGAATGACTATTTGGTTAGGTAGTTATGCTCAAAATGAAACAAAATGCCTTGATCCTTTTCTTGCTTTCATATAATCAACACAAACAAAAGATTAAGCATAATAAAATCTAGTTAGAACAAGAACGTTGGTACTCCGCGCATATATGAACAATGGAAAGCTACCTCACAAAAAGGGTGGGAACTAAAGTGATTCACATCAAGAACAAGTATACAAAAGAATGAATGGCATGAAAGTTTGTAAAAAGCCTAAGTATCATGAATTTGCTAAAGTATAGAAAGCGATAAATACATACCTTGGACGTGTACAAAACTTAACAATATCATTACCATACATCCGCAAGTTGAAACGATCAAACTTGCAGCATCACCTTAAATTTCCTCAAGCTACTCGGAAAAAAGCTCATTGACAAACACAAGAATTATTAATATAAACAAACTAAAAGACCGGGTGAAATTGGATTAAACAAGTTGTAAAGTGAGGATTTGAGAATTTTACGAATAATCCGAGTACAACTTGTTTAATGAATGTTCACCACACTACCTAAGCTAGAATGAAAAAGTAATAACGAAACAAAAAGCGATAAAACATGCTTGTTTTACGTCGTAAGCTCGACGCCTTTACTAGGCTTAGCTAGTAACTTACTCCCTTCATGCCGTGGTGATGCCTCACCGCGCAATCCAAAAGCAAGTGTCCTAATCAAACACTTGAACAAACGTTACGGGAACAAAATGCATACAACATTTTAACAAACATAATGGAAAATAAAAGCAAAAGAAGTATCTATACAAGCTTATATCAATATAAACAATTATGTACAAAGCTCCAAAACATCGAAACTATCGCAATGCGATGTAATAAAAACACCAATTCCCGACAACGGCACCATTTTGTTGGAAACAGTAAAGCGGCAAGCAACAAAAAGATTTTGAAGTATTTTTTCGGGAATTTATCGTGTCCACAGAGATCGGTGATATTGAACTGCCGTTCGACAATTTAAATGTTAATGAGTTTGGGTTTAAAATTGGTTAAGTAAAAGCAGAAAAGTAAATATCAACATAAAAAGAATTCATTCTTCAGAGAGAAGAAACTTATTCGGCGTGCATATAATCCACTCGCTACAAACTTAAACCTATTGACCAGTTATACTCAACCTACAATACTCCTAAATATCATCCAGCATCGCTCACAAGAGTGTCCATCTCTGACACACTGAGCTGATAGACAACCGTATTATTCTCGTCGACACCTCGCACCCGACTCAAACAACACGGAGGCATTAAGCTTCGACACCCATAAAGATTGTTAGCTCTAAATCTACCTCTAGCATCCAGAAACTAACAGATAATCATCCCTAATCAAAGTTTGCGATGTTTATCTCTAACACAACCCAAACCCCGTGCATAAACCAAAAATTAAGGACAATCACCGATAAAGATTTGTAAAGCAAATTAAATATAACGCCATGGGCGACAAATATACATGAGTTCAAAGTAAATACATATACAAAACCCAATAAATGAAGAATACACAAAGAAGATGAGAAATGAACCAAAAATCTCCCGGTTTGTCGGCGCCGATCGATATTCAATCCACCCCGGATCATCCGTGTGCAAGCTCCATAGTAGTTTTCTAAGCTAATCCTATGAAAAAATGATGTTTGATGGAGTGGGAGCAAAAAATACCGAAACCATAACCTTAAAAATGAATGAAATGACTTATATAGTATTTACAAAATCCTTCAAATTCGCAATGCGAACTTTTATTCACAAAGCGAACATTAAAATTAGGCACCTGATGCCTCAGGAACAGTTAAATCGCCTCTGCGATTCTGCAAAAGTTCGCAATGAGATCTTTTATTCGCTAGAAAGTTCACAATGCAAACTTTGATGCCTTTTTCTACTGCCTCAAGTCTGGGAACATTAGCTGGGAAGTTCGCAAAGCTAACTTGACAGCACACCAGCCCTTGTTTTGACCATAACTTTTGAATCGTAACTCGGATTGACGCACGGTCGGAAGCGTTGGAAAGCTTATTCAATGCTCTTTATGAATATGACAAGATATCCTTGCTTGAATACCTGTAAAAATAAATGGAAAACAATTAAACTCAATGATATTTACACAATAACGCAATATATACACTAAAACGTAAAGTAAACGAATTTACAAACAAAGCGGGGTTTATTTGAACGATATTAACAAAAAGTATCGATAAGTGCAACGAAACTTATATACAAAAATAGCTACAATTTGCACTTATAAAACTCTCCCCAACTTAAACTTGTTTGTCCTCAAACAAGAATCAAGTGACTCAAAGAAACAGAGTGACAACCAAAGAATCACGAATCAACAGGTTTTGAAAAAGAGAAACAAATGAATGGTTCAAATGAAAAATGGTACACACAAAGTAAATACTTACCACTAAACTACATTGATAACATGGTCACGAAACAAATGCAAAATACAAAAATCGTGCCAAACATCCTAAAACAACACAAGTTCAAACGTGAATCACACCTAGAAAAAACAATCATCGGTAGATGAAAAACACAAATGAGTTACTTTTCAGTGACACAACAATCTTGCAAACAAAAGACTAAATTATGCAATCATCCAAAAATCATATTGAAAACATAAAAACAAGAATCACAAGGGCTTTCAAGGTTGTAACGTGGTCGGTTAAACAAACAAGGGGCAATTTCTAAAGGTAATTTAAACAAAAACTTGCCTAAACCTAAGGGAGTGATCAACTCACAAATACTCAAACACAAAATTCCAATCAACTTCTTCCAAAATCCCAAGTGTTACACAATACATAATACTTATTTAGCACAATTATTTGAACTCTTTTTGTTTCCTTTCACAAGGATTTTCTTTTTCTTTCTTTTTTTTCTTTTCTTTTCTTTTTCATATTTTTCTCTTTTTTTTTCTTTTTCAACCTCATAGAAAGTAACCAATGAGTAAACAATCATTATCTCCCTAACTTGAATTCAACCACATCATCATGTGGATACTCCCTTCTTTCTAAAGCAAGGTAAAAATTCATACAACAAAACAAAGTTGAGGGTTCAAGAAAAAAATCAATCAAAATCCATACAAAAAGTGAATTCAATACTCATAGACAAGCATTAAGTTCAAACAATATGGATAATGATAGAAAGGCCGAAAGGGGTTACGAATGATCACACGCTCACAAGGGGAATGACTATTTGGTTAGGTAGTTATGCTCAAAATGAAACAAAATGCCTTGATCCTTTTCTTGCTTTCATATAATCAACACAAACAAAAGATTAAGCATAATAAAATCCAGTTAGAACAAGAACGTTGGTACTCCGCGCATATATGAACAATGGAAAGCTACCTCACAAAAAGGGTGTGAACTAAAGTGATTCACATCAAGAACAAGTATACAAAAGAATGAATGGCATGAAAGTTTGTAAAAAGCCTAAGTATCATGAATTTTCTAAAGTCTAGAAAGCGATAAATACATACCTTAGACGTGTACAAAACTTAACAATATCATTACCATACATCTGCAAGTTGAAACGATCAAACTTGGAGCATCACCTTAAATTTCCTCAAGCTACTCGTAAAAAAGCTCATTGACAAACACAAGAATTATTAATATAAACAAACTAAAAGACCGGGTGAAATTGGATTAAACAAGTTGTAAAGTGAGGATTTGAGAATTTTACGAATAATCCGAGTACAACTTGTTTAATGAATGTTCACCACACTACCTAAGTTAGAATGAAAAAGTAATAACGAAACAAAAAACGATAAAACATGCTTGTTTTACGTCGTAAGCTCGACGCCTTTACTAGGCTTAGCTAGTAACTTACTCCCTTCATGCAATGGTGATGCCTCACCGCGCAATCCAAAAGCAAGTGTCCTAATCAAACACTTGAAGAAACGTTACGGGAACAAAATGCATAAAACATTTTAACAAACATAATGGAAAATAAAAGCAAAAGAAGTATCTATACAAGCTTATATCAATATAAACAATTATGTACAAAGCTCCAAAACATCGAAACTATCGCAATGCGATGTAATAAAAACACCAATTCCCGACAACGACACCATTTTGTTGGAAACAGTAAAGCGGCAAGCAACAAAAAGATTTTGAAGTATTTTTTCGGGAATTTATCATGTCCACAGAGATCGGTGATATTGAACTGCCGTTCCACAATTTAAATGTTAATGAGTTTGGGTTTAAAATTGGTTAAGTAAAAGCAAAAAAGTAAATATCAACATAAAAAGAATTCATTCTTCATAGAGAAGAAACTTATTCGGCGTGCATATAATCCACTCGCTACAAATTTAAACCTATTGACCAGTTATACTCAACCTACAATACTCCTAAATATCATCCAGCATCGCTCACAAGAGTGTCCATCTCTGACACACTGAGCTGACAGACAACCGTATTATTCTCGTCGACACCTCGCACCCGACTCGAACAACACGGAGGCATTAAGCTTCGAAACCCATAAAGATTGTTAGCTCTAAATCTACCTCTAGCATCCAGAAACTAACAGATAATCATCCCTAATCAAAGTTTGCGATGTTTATCTCTAACAAAACCCAAACCCCGTGCATAAACCAAAAATCAAGGACAATCACCGATAAAGATTTGTAAAGCAAATTAAATATAACGCCATGGGCGACAAATATACATGAGTTCAAAGTAAATACATATACAAAACCCAATAAATGAAGAATACACAAAGAAGATGAGAAATGAACCAAAAATCTCCCGGTTTGTCGGCGCCGATCGATATTCAATCCACCCCAGATCATCCGTGTGCAAGCTCCATAGTAGTTTTCTAAGCTAATCCTATGAAAAAATGATGTTTGATGGAGTGGGAGCAAAAAATACCTAAACCATAACCTTAAAAATGAATGAAATGGCTTATATAGTATTTACAAAATCCTTCAAGTTCGCAATGCGAACTTTTATTCGCAAAGCGAACATCAAAATTAGGCACCTGATGCCTCAGGAACAGTTAAACCGCCTCTGCGATTCTGCAAAAGTTCGCAATGAGAACTTTTATTCGCAAGAAAGTTCGCAATGCAAACTTTGATGCCTTTTTCTACTGCCTCAAGTCTGGGAACATTAGCTGGGAAGTTCGCAAAGCGAACTTGACAGCACACCAGCCCTTATTTTCACCATAACTTTTGAATCGTAACTCGGATTGACGCACGGTCGGAAGCGTTCGAAACTTATTCAATGCTCTTTATGAATATGACAAGATATCCTTGCTTGAATACCTGTAAAAATAAATGGAAAACAATTAAACTCAATGATATTTACACAATAACGCAATATATACACTAAAACGTAAAGTAAACGAATTTACAAACAAAGCGGGGTTTATTCGAACGATATTAACAAAAAGTATCGATAAGTGCCACAAAACTTATATACAAAAATGGCTACAATTTGCACTTATAAAACTCTCCCCAACTTAAACGTGTTTGTCCTCAAACAAGAATCAACACAAACAACAACAAATGAAGAATACACAAATAAACATGAGTTCAAAGTAAATACATATACAAAACCCAACAAATGAAGAATACACAAAGAAGAAAAGAAATGAACCAAAAATCTCCTGGTTTGTCGGCGCCGATCGATAATCAGTCCACCCCGGATCATCCGTGTGCAAGCTCCATAGTTGTTTTCTAAGCTAATCCTATTAAAAAATGATGTTTGATGGAGTGGGAGCAAGAAATACCCAAACCATAACCTGAAAAATGAATGAAATGACTTATATAGTATAAACAAAATCCGTCAAGTTAGAAATGCGAACTTTTATTCGCTAAGCAAACATCAAAATTTGGCACCTGATGCCTCAGGAACAGTTAAACTGCCTATGCGATTCTACAGAAGTTCGCAATGCGATCTTTTATTCACAAAGCGAATATTTGCAAGAAAGTTCGCAATGCGAACTTTGGTGCCTTTTTCTACTGCCTCAAGTCTGGGAACATTCGCTGGGAAGTTCGCAAAGCGAACTTGACAGCACACCAGCCCTTGTTTTGACCATAACTTTTGAACCGTAACTTGGATTGACGCACGGTCGTAAGCGTTGGAAAGCTTATTCAATGCTTTTTATGAATATGACAAGATATCCTTGCTTGAATACCTGCAAAAATAAACGGAAAACAATTAAACTCAATGATATTTACACAATTACGCAATCTATACACTATAAGGTAAAGTAAACGTATTTACAAACAAAGTGGGGTTTATTCAAAGGATATTAACAAAAAGTATCGATAAGTGAAACAAAACTTATATACAAAAATAGCTACAACTTGCACTTATCAAACTCTCCAAAACTTAAACTTGTTTATCCTCAAACAAGGATCAACACAAACAACAACACAAAGTTGAGGGTTCAAGAAAAAAAAATCAATCAAAATCCATACAAAAAGTAAATTCAATACTCATAGACAAGCATTAAGTTCAAACAATATGGATAATGATTGAAAGGCACAATGGGGTCACGAATGATCACACGCTTACAAGATGAATGACTATTTGTTTAGGTATTTATGCTCAAAATGAAACAAAATGCCTTGATCCTTTTCATGCTTTCATATAATCAACACAAACAAAAGATTAAGCATAATAAAATCCAGCTAGAACAAGAATGTTGGTACTCCGTGCATATATGAATAATGGAAAGCTACCTCACAAAAAGGGTGGGAACTAAAGTGATTCACATCAAGAACAAGTATACAAAAGAATGAATGGCATGAAAGTTTGTAAAGAGCCTAAGTATCATGAATTTTCTAAAGTCAAGAAAGCGATAAACACATGCCTTAGACGTGTACAAAACTTAAAAATATCATTACCATACATCCGCAAGTTGAAACGATCAAACTTGGAACATCACCTTAAATTTTCTCAAGCTACACGAAAAAAACTCATTGAGAAACACACGAATTATTAATATAAACAAACTAAAAGACTGGGTGAAATTGGATTAAAGAAGTTGTAAAGTGAGGATTTGAGAATTTTACGAATAATCCGAGTACAACTTGTTTAATGAATGTTCACCACACTACCTAAGCTAGAATAAAAAAGTAATAACGAAACAAAAAAGATAAAAAATGCTTGTATTACGTCGTAAACTCGACGCCTTTACTTTGCTTAGCTAGTAACTTACTCCCTTCATGCCATGGTGATGCCTCACCGCGTAGTCCAAAAGCAAGTGACCTAACCAAACACTTGAACATACGTTACGGGAACAAAATGCATGCAACATTGAACAAACATAATGGAAAATAAAAGAAAAACAAGTATCTATACAAGCATATATACAATATAAATAATTATGTTCAAATCTCCAAAACATCGAAACTATCGCAATATGATCCAATAAAAACACCAATCCCCGACAGCGGCGCCATTTTATAGGAAGCGGTAAAGCGGCTAGCAACAAAAAGATTTGGAAGTATTTTTCTGGGAATTTATCGTGTCCACAGAGAACGGTGATATTGAACTGCCGTTCGACAATTTAAATGTTAATGAGTTTGGGTTTAAAATTGGTTAAGTAAAAGCAGAAAAGTAAATATCAACATAAAAAGAGTTCATTCTTCAGAGAGAAGAAACTTATCCGGCATGCATATAATCCACTCGTCACAAACTTAAACCTATCGACCAGTTATACTCAACCAACAATACTCTTCAATATCATCCAGCATCGCTCACAACAGTGTCCATCTCTAATACACTGAGTTGAGAGACAACTATATTACTCTCGTCGACACTCTTGCACCCGACACAAACAACACCGAGGCATTAAGCTTCGACACCCATGAAGATTGTTAGCTCTAAATCTATCTCTAGCATCCAGAAAATAACAGATAATCATCCCTAATAAAAGTTTGTGATGTTTATCTCTAACACAACCGAAACCCCGAGCATAAAGCAAAAATCAAGGACAATCACCGATAAAGATTTGTAAAGCAAATTAAATATAATGCCATGGGCGACAAATAAACATGAGTTCAAAGTAAATACATATACAAAACCCAACAAATGAAGAATACACAAAGAAGAAGAGAAATGAACCAAAATTATCCCGGCCTGTCGGCGCCGATCGATGATCAATCCACCCCGGATCATTCGTGTGCAAGCTCCACAATTGTTTTCTAAGCTAATCCTATGAAAAAATGATGTTTGATAGAGTCGGAGCAAGAAATACCCAAACCATAACCTGAAAAATGAATGAAATGACTTATACAGTATTTACAAAATCCGTCAAGTTAGAAATGCGAACTTTTATTCGCTAAGCGAACATCAAAATTTGGCACCTGATGCCTCAGGAACAGTTAAACCGCCTATGCGATTCAACAGAAGTTCGCAATGAAATCTTTTATTCGCAAAGCGAATATTTGCTAGAAAGTTCGCAATGCGAACTTTGGTACCTTTTTCTACTGCCTCAAGTCTGGGAACATTCGCTGGGAAGTTCGCAAAGCGAACTTGACAGCACACCAGCCCTTATTTTGACCATAACTTTTGAACCGTAACTCGGATTGACGCACGGTCGGAAGCGTTGGAAAGCTTATTCATTGCTCTTTATGAATATGATAAGATATCCTAGCTTGAATACCTGCAAAAATAAATGGAATACAATTAAACTCAATGATATTTACACAATTACGCAATCTATACACTATAACGTAAAGTAAACGTATTTACAAACAAAGCGGGGTTTATTCAAACGATATTAACAAAAAGTATCGATAAGTGAAACAAAACTTATATACAAAAATAGCTACAACTTGCACTTATCAAACTTCCACAACCTAAACTTGTTTGTCCTCAAACAAGAATCAACACAAACAACAACACAAAATTGAGGGTTCAAGAAAAAAAAAATCAATCAAAATCCATACAAAAAGTGAATTCAATACTCATAGACAATCATTAAGTTCAAACAACATGGATAATGGTAGAAAGGCACAAAGGGGTTACGAATGATCACACGCTCATAAGGTGAATGACTATTTTGTTAGGTAGTTGTGCTCAAAATGAAACAAAATGCCTTGATCCTTTTCATGCTTTCATATAATCAACACAAACAAAAGATTAAGCATAATAAAATCCAGTTAGAATAAGAATGTTGGTACTCCGCGCATATATGAACAATGGAAAGCTACCTCACAAAAAGGGTGGGAACTAAAGTGATTCACATCAAGAACAAGTATACAAAAGAATGAATGGCATGAAAGTTTGTAAAGAGCCTAAGTATCATGAATTTGCTAAAGTCAAGAAAGCGATAAACACATGCCTTAGACGTGTACAAAACTTAAAAATATCATTACCATACATCCGCAAGTTGAAACGATCAAACTTGGAACATCACCTTAAATTTTCTCAAGCTACACGAAAAAAACTCATTGAGAAACACACGAATTATTAATATAAACAAACTAAAAGACTGGGTGAAATTGGATTAAAGAAGTTGTAAAGTGAGGATTTGAGAATTTTACGAATAATCCGAGTACAACTTGTTTAATGAATGTTCACCACACTACCTAAGCTAGAATAAAAAAGTAATAACGAAACAAAAAAGATAAAAAATGCTTGTATTACGTCGTAAACTCGACGCCTTTACTTTGCTTAGCTACTAACTTACTCCCTTCATGCCATGGTGATGCCTCACCGTGCAATCCAAAAGCAAGTGTCCTAACCAAACACTTGAACATACGTTACGGGAACAAAATGCATGCAACATTGAACAAACATAATGGAAAATAAAAGAAAAACAAGTATCTATACAAGCATATATACAATATAAATAATTATGTTCAAAGCTCCAAAACATCGAAACTATCGCAATATGATCCAATAAAAACACCAATCCCCGACAGCGGCGCCATTTTATAGGAAGCGGTAAAGCGGCTAGCAACAAAAAGATTTGGAAGTATTTTTCTGGGAATTTATCGTGTCCACAGAGATCGGTGATATTGAACTGCCGTTCGACAATTTAAATGTTAATGAGTTTGGGTTTAAAATTGGTTAAGTAAAAGCAGAAAAGTAAATATCAACATAAAAAGAGTTCATTCTTCAGAGAGAAGAAACTTATCCGGCATGCATATAATCCACTCGTCACAAACTTAAACCTATCGACCAGTTATACTCAACCAACAATACTCTTCAATATCATCCAGCATCGCTCACAACAGTGTCCATCTCTAATACACTGAGTTGAGAGACAACTATATTACTCTCGTCGACACTCTTGCACCCGACACAAACAACACCGAGGCATTAAGCTTCGACACCCATGAAGATTGTTAGCTCTAAATCTATCTCTAGCATCCAGAAAATAACAGATAATCATCCCTAATAAAAGTTTGTGATGTTTATCTCTAACACAACCGAAACCCCGAGCATAAAGCAAAAATCAAGGACAATCACCGATAAAGATTTGTAAAGCAAATTAAATATAATGCCATGGGCGACAAATAAACATGAGTTCAAAGTAAATACATATACAAAACCCAACAAATGAAGAATACACAAAGAAGAAGAGAAATGAACCAAAATTATCCCGGCCTGTCGGCGCCGATCGATGATCAATCCACCCTAGATCATCCGTGTGCAAGCTCCACAGTTGTTTTCTAAGCTAATCCTATGAAAAAATGATGTTTGATGGAGTCGGAGCAAGAAATACCCAAACCATAACCTGAAAAATGAATGAAATGACTTATACAGTATTTACAAAATCCGTCAAGTTAGAAATGCGAACTTTTATTCGCTAAGCGAACATCAAAATTTGGCACCTGATGCCTCAGGAACAGTTAAACCGCCTATGCGATTCTACAGAAGTTCGCAATGCAATGTTTTATTCGCAAAGCGAATATTTGCTAGAAAGTTCGCAATGCGAACTTTGGTACCTTTTTCTACTGCCTCAAGTGTGGGAACATTCGCTGGGAAGTTCGCAAAGCGAACTTGACAGCACACCAGCCCTTATTTTGACCATAACTTTTGAACCGTAACTCGGATTGACGCACGGTCGGAAGCGTTGGAAAGCTTATTCATTGCTCTTTATGAATATGATAAGATATCCTTGCTTGAATACCTGCAAAAATAAACGGAATACAATTAAACTCAATGATATTTACACAATTACGCAATCTATACACTATAACGTAAAGTAAACGTATTTACAAACAAAGCGGGGTTTATTCAAACGATATTAACAAAAAGTATCGATAAGTGAAACAAAACTTATATACAAAAATAGCTACAACTTGCACTTATCAAACTTCCACAACCTAAACTTGTTTGTCCTCAAACAAGAATCAACACAAACAACAACACAAAATTGAGGGTTCAAGAAAAAAAAATCAATCAAAATCCATACAAAAAGTGAATTCAATACTCATAGACAAGCATTAAGTTCAAACAACATGGATAATGATAGAAAGGCACAAAGGGGTTACGAATGATCACACGCTCATAAGGTGAATGACTATTTTGTTAGGTAGTTGTGCTCAAAATGAAACAAAATGCCTTGATCCTTTTCATGCTTTCATATAATCAACACAAACAAAAGATTAAGCATAATAAAATCCAGTTAGAATAAGAATGTTGGTACTCCGCGCATATATGAACAATGGAAAGCTACCTCACAAAAAGGGTGGGAACTAAAGTGATTCACATCAAGAACAAGTATACAAAAGAATGAATGGCATGAACGTTTGTAAAAAGCCTAAGTATCATGAATTTGCTAAAGTCTAGAAAGTGATAAACACATACCTTGGACGTGTACAAAACTTAACAATATCATTACCATACATCCGTAAGTTGAAACGATCAAACTTGGAACATCACCTCAAATTTCCTCAAGCTACTAGAAAAAAACTCATTGACAAACACACGAATTATTAATATAAACAAACTAAAAGACTGGGTGAAATTGGATTAAACAAGTTGTAAACTGAGGATTTGAGAATTTTACGAATAATCCGAGTACAACATATTTAATGAATGTTCACCATACTACCTAAGCTAGAATGAAAAAGTAATAACGAAACAAAAAGGATAAAAAATGCTTGTATTACGTCGTAAGCTCGACGCCTTTACTGTGCTTAGCTACTAACTTACTCCCTTCATGCCATGGTGATGCCTCACCGTGCAATCCAAAAGCAAGTGTCCTAACCAAACACTTGAACATACGTTACGGGAACAAAATGCATGCAACATTGAACAAACATAATGGAAAATAAAAGAAAAACAAGTATCTATACAAGCATATATACAATATAAATAATTATGTTCAAAGCTCCAAAACATCGAAACTATCGCAATATGATCCAATAAAAACACCAATCCCCGACAGCGGCGCCATTTTATAGGAAGCGGTAAAGCGGCTAGCAACAAAAAGATTTGGAAGTATTTTTCTGGGAATTTATCGTGTCCACAGAGATCGGTGATATTGAACTGCCGTTCGACAATTTAAATGTTAATGAGTTTGGGTTTAAAATTGGTTAAGTAAAAGCAGAAAAGTAAATATCAACATAAAAAGAATTCATTCTTCAGAGAGAAGAAACTTATCCGGCATGCATATAATCCACTCGTCACAAACTTAAACCTATCGACCAGTTATACTCAACCAACAATACTCTTCAATATCATCCAGCATCGCTCACAACATTGTCCATCTCTAACACACTGAGTTGAGAGACAACTATATTACTCTCGTCGACACTCTTGCACCCGACACAAACAACACCGAGGCATTAAGCTTCGACACCCATGAAGATTGTTAGCTCTAAATCTATCTCTAGCATCCAGAAAATAACAGATAATCATCCCTAATAAAAGTTTGTGATGTTTATCTCTAACACAATCGAAACCCCGAGCATAAAGCAAAAATCAAGGACAATCACCGATAAAGATTTGTAAAGCAAATTAAATATAATGCCATGGGCGACAAATAAACATGAGTTCAAAGTAAATACATATACAAAACCCAACAAATGAAGAATACACAAAGAAGAAGAGAAATGAACCAAAATTCTCCCGGCCTGTCGGCGCCGATCGATGATCAATCCACCCTAGATCATCCGTGTGCAAGCTCCACAGTTGTTTTCTAAGCTAATCCTATGAAAAAATGATGTTTGATGGAGTCGGAGCAAGAAATACCCAAACCATAACCTGAAAAATGAATGAAATGACTTATACAGTATTTACAAAATCCGTCAAGTTAGAAATGCGAACTTTTATTCGCTAAGCGAACATCAAAATTTGGCACCTGATGCCTCAGGAACAGTTAAACCGCCTATGCGATTCTACAGAAGTTCGCAATGCAATGTTTTATTCGCAAAGCGAATATTTGCTAGAAAGTTCGCAATGCGAACTTTGGTACCTTTTTCTACTGCCTCAAGTCTGGGAACATTCGCTGGGAAGTTCGCAAAGCGAACTTGACAGCACACCAGCCCTTATTTTGACCATAACTTTTGAACCGTAACTCGGATTGACGCACGGTCGGAAGCGTTGGAAAGCTTATTCATTGCTCTTTATGAATATGATAAGATATCCTTGCTTGAATACCTGCAAAAATAAACGGAATACAATTAAACTCAATGATATTTACACAATTACGCAATCTATACACTATAACGTAAAGTAAACGTATTTACAAACAAAGCGGGGTTTATTCAAACGATATTAACAAAAAGTATCGATAAGTGAAACAAAACTTATATACAAAAATAGCTACAACTTGCACTTATCAAACTTCCACAACCTAAACTTGTTTGTCCTCAAACAAGAATCAACACAAACAACAACACAAAATTGAGGGTTCAAGAAAAAAAAATCAATCAAAATCCATACAAAAAGTGAATTCAATACTCATAGACAAGCATTAAGTTCAAACAACATGGATAATGATAGAAAGGCACAAAGGGGTTACGAATGATCACACGCTCATAAGGTGAATGACTATTTTGTTAGGTAGTTGTGCTCAAAATGAAACAAAATGCCTTGATCCTTTTCATGCTTTCATATAATCAACACAAACAAAAGATTAAGCATAATAAAATCCAGTTAGAATAAGAATGTTGGTACTCCGCGCATATATGAACAATGGAAAGCTACCTCACAAAAAGGGTGGGAACTAAAGTGATTCACATCAAGAACAAGTATACAAAAGAATGAATGGCATGAAAGTTTGTAAATAGCCTAAGTATCATGAATTTGCTAAAGTCTAGAAAGTGATAAACACATACCTTGGACGTGTACAAAACTTAACAATATCATTACCATACATCCGCAAGTTGAAACGATCAAACTTGGAACATCACCTTAAATTTTCTCAAGCTACACGAAAAAAACTCATTGACAAACACACGAATTATTAATATAAACAAACTAAAAGACTGGGTGAAATTGGATTAAACAAGTTGTAAAGTGAGGATTTGAGAATTTTACGAATAATCCGAGTACAACTTGTTTAATGAATGTTCACCACACTACCTAAGCTAGAATAAAAAAGTAATAACGAAACAAAAAAGATAAAAAATGCTTGTATTACGTCGTAAACTCGACGCCTTTACTTTGCTTAGCTAGTAACTTACTCCCTTCATGCCATGGTGATGCCTCACCGTGCAATCCAAAAGCAAGTGTCCTAACCAAACACTTGAACACACGTTACGGGAACAAAATGCATACAACATTGAACAAACATAATGGAAAATAAAAGTAAAACAAGTATCTATACAAGCATATATACAATATAAATAATTATGTACAAAGCTCCAAAACATCGAAACTATCGCAATGCGATCCAATAAAAACACCAATCCCCGACAGCGGCCCCATTTTATTGGAAGCGGTAAAGCGGCAAGCAAAAAGAAGATTTAGAAGTATTTTTCCGGGAATTTATCGTGTCCACCATGATCGGTGATATTGATCTGCCGTTCGACAATTTAAATGTTAATGAGTTTGGGTTTTAAATTGGTTAAGTAAAAGCAGAAAAGTAAATATCAACATAAAAAGAATTCATTCTTCAGAGAGAAGAAACTTATCCGTCATGCATATAATCCACTCGTCACAAACTTAAACCTATCGACCAGTTTTACTCAACCAACAATACTCCTCAATATCATCCAGCATCGCTCGCACCTGACTCAAACAACACGAAGGCATTCAGCTTCGACACACATAAAGATTGTTAGCTCTAAATCTATCTCTAGCATCCAGAAACTAACAGATAATCATCCCTAATCAAAGTTTGTGATGTTTATCTCTAACACAACCCAAACCCCGAGCATAAAGCAAAAATCAAGGACAATCACCGATAAAGATTTGTAAAGCAAATTAAATATAACGCCATGGGCGACAAATAAACATGAGTTCAAAGTAAATACATATACAAAACCCAACAAATGAAGAATACACAAAGAAGAAGAGAAATGAACCAAAATTATCCCGGTCTGTCGGCGCCGATCGATGATCAATCCACCCCGGATCATCCGTGTGCAAGCTCCACAGTTGTTTTCTAAGATAATCCTATGAAAAAATGATGTTTGATGGAGTCGGAGCAAGAAATACCCAAACCATAACCTGAAAAATGAATGAAATGACTTATAGAGTATTTACAAAATCCGTCAAGTTAGAAATGCGAACTTTTATTCGCTAAGCGAACATCAAAATTTAGCACCCGATGCCTCAGGAACAGTTAAACCGCCTATGCGATTCTACAGAAGTTCGCAATGTGATCTTTTATTCGCAAAGCAAATATTTGCTAGAAAGTTCGCAATGCGAACTTTGGTGCCTTTTTCTACTGCCTCAAGTCTGGGAACATTCACTGGGAAGTTCGCAAAGCGAACTTGATAACACACCAGCCCTTGTTTTGACCATAACTTTTGAACCGTAACTCAGATTGACGCACGGTCGAAAGCGTTGGAAAGCTTATTCAATGCTCTTTATGAATATGACAAGATATCATTGCTTAAATACCTGCAAAAATAAATGGAAACCAATTAAACTCAATGATATTTACAAAATTACGCAATCTATACACTATAACGTAAAGTAAACGTATTTACAAACAAAGCGGGGTTTATTCAAACGATATTAACAAAAAGTATCGATAAGTGAAACAAAACTTATATACAAAAATAGCTACAACTTGCACTTATCAAACTCTCCACAACTTAAACTTGTTTGTCCTCAAACAAGAATCAAGCGACTCAAAAAAACAGAGTGACAACCAAAGAATCAAGAATCAACAGCTTTTAAAAAACAGAAACAAATGAATGGTTCAAATGAAAAATGGTACACACAAAGTCAATACTTACCACTAAACTACGACGATAACATGGTCACGAATTAAATGCAAAATACAAAAATCATGCCAAACATCCTAAAACAACACAAGTTCAAACGTGAATCACACCTAGAAAAAATAATCATCGGTAGATGAAAAACACAAAATGAGTTACTTTTCACTCACACAACAATCTTGCAAACAAAAGACAATATTATGCGATCATCCAAAAATCATATTGAAAACATAAAAACAAGAATTACAAGGGCTTTCAAGTTTGTAGCGTGGTCGGGTAAACAAACAATGGGCAATTTCTAAAGGCAATTGAAACAAAAACTTGCCTAAACTTAAGGGAGTGATCAACTCACAAAGACTCAAACACAAAATTCCAATCAAATTCTTCCAAAATCCCAAGTGTTACACAAAACATAATACTTATTTAGCACAATTATTTGAACTCTTTTTGTTTCCTTTCACAATGATTTTCTTTTTCTTTCTTTTTTTTTTCTTTTCTTTTGCTTTTCATATTTTTCACTTTTTTCTTTTTTTTTCAACCTCATAGAAACCAAAAAATGAGTAAACAATCATTCTCTCTGCAACTTGAATTCAACCACATCATCATGTGAATACTCCCTACTATCTAAGGCAAGGTAAAAATTCAAACAACAACACAAAGTTGAGGGTTTAAGAAAAAAAATCAATCAAAATCCATACAAAAAGTGAATTCAATACTCGTAGACAAGTATTAAGTTCAAACAACATGGATAATGATAGAAAGGCACAAAGGGGTTACGAATGATCACACGCTCACAAGGTGAATGACTATTTGGTTAGGTAGTTGTGCTCAAGATGAAACAAAATGGCTTGATCCTTTTCATGCTTTCATATAATCAACACAAACAAAAGATTAAGCATAATAAAATCCAGTTAGAACAAGAATGTTGGTACTCCGCGCATATATGAACAATGGAAAGCTACCTCACAAAAAGGGTGGGAACTAAAGTGATTCACATCAAAAACAAATATACAAAAGAATGAATGACATGAAAGTTTGTAAAAAGCCTAAGTATCATGAATTTGCCAAAGTCTAGAAAGCGATAAACACATACCTTGGACGTGTACAAAATAACAATATCATTACCATACATCCGCAAGTTAAAACGATCAAACTTGGAACTTCACCTTAAATTTCCTCAAGCTACTCGAAAAAAAGCTCATTGACAAACACAAGAATTATTAATATAAACAAACTAAAAGACCGGGTGAAATTGGATTAAACAAGTTGTAAGGTGAGGATTTGGGAATTTTACGAATAATCCGAGTACAACTTGTTTAATGAATATTCACCACACTACCTAAGATAGAATGAAAAGGTAATAACGAAACAAAAAACGATAAAAAATTCTTGTTTTACGTCGTAAGCTCGAAGCCTTTACTGTGCTTAGCTAGTAACTTACTCCCTTCATGGCATGGTGATGAATCACTGCGCAATCCAAAAGCAAGTGTCCTAACCAAACACTTGAACAAACGTTACGGGAACAAAATGCATACAACATTTGAACAAACATAATGGAAAATAAAAGCAAAACAAGTATTTATATAAGAATATATACAATATAAACAATTATGTACAAAGCTCCAAAACATTGACACTATCGCAATGTGATCCAATAAAAACACCTATCCCCGGCAACGGCGCCATTTTGTTGGAAGCTGTAAAACGGCAAGCAACAAAAAGATCTGGAAGTATTTTTCTGGGAATTTATCGTGTCCACAGAGATCGGTGATATTGAACTGTCATTCGATAATTTAAATGTTAATGAGTTTGGGTTTAAAATTGGTTAAGTAAAAGCAGAAAAGTAAATATCAACATAAAAAGAATTCATTCTTCAGAGAGAAGAAACTTATCCAGCATGCATATTTTACACTCGTCACAAACTTAAACCTATCGACCAGTTATACTCAACCTACAATACTCCTCAATATCATCCATCATCGCTCACAATAGTGTCCATCCCTGACACACTGAGCTGAGAGACAACCGTATTACTCTCGTTGACACTCTCGCACCAGACTCAAACAACACGGAGGCATTAAGCTTCGACACCAATAAAGATTGTTAGCTCTAAATCTATCTCTAGCATCCAGAAACTAACAGATAGTCATCCCTAATCAAAGTTTGCGATGTTTATCTCTAACACAACCCAAACCCCGAGCATAAATCAAAAATCAAGGACAATCACCGATAAAGATTTGTAAAGCAAATTAAATATAACACCATGAGCGACAAATAAACATGAGTTCAAAGTAAATACATATACAAAACCCAACAAATGAAGAATACACAAAGAAGAAGAGAAATGAACCAAAATTCTCCCGGTCTGTCGGCGCCGATCGATGATCAATCCACCCCGGATCATCCGTGTGCAAGCTCCACAGTTGTTTTCTAAGATAATCCTATGAAAAAATGATGTTTGATGGAGTCGGAGCAAGAAATACCCAAACCATAACCTGAAAAATGAATGAAATGACTTATAGAGTATTTACAAAATCCGTCAAGTTAGAAATGCGAACTTTTATTCGCTAAGCGAACATCAAAATTTAGCACCTGATGCCTCAGGAACAGTTAAACCGCCTATGCGATTCTACAGAAGTTCGCAATGCGATCTTTTATTCGCAAAGCAAATATTTGCTAGAAAGTTCGCAATGCGAACTTTGGTGCCTTTTTCTACTACCTCAAGTCTGGGAACATTCGCTGGGAAATTCGCAAAGCGAACTTGATAACACACCCGCCCTTGTTTTGACCATAACTTTTGAACCGTAACTCAGATTGACGCACGGTCGAAAGAGTTGGAAAGCTTATTCAATGCTCTTTATGAATATGACAAGATATCATTGCTTAAATACCTGCAAAAATAAATGGAAACCAATTAAACTCAATGATATTTACAAAATTACGCAATCTATACACTATAACGTAAAGTAAACGTATTTACAAACAAAGCGGGGTTTATTCAAACGATATTAACAAAAAGTATCGATAAGTGAAACAAAACTTATATACAAAAATAGCTACAACTTGCACTTATCAAACTCTCCACAACTTAAACTTGTTTGTCCTCAAACAAGAATCAAGCGACTCAAAAAAACAGAGTGACAACCAAAGAATCAAGAATCAACAGCTTTTAAAAAACAGAAACAAATGAATGGTTCAAATGAAAAATGGTACACACAAAGTCAATACTTACCACTAAACTACGACGATAACATGGTCACGAATTAAATGCAAAATACAAAAATCATGCCAAACATCCTAAAACAACACAAGTTCAAACGTGAATCACACCTAGAAAAAATAATCATCGGTAGATGAAAAACACAAAATGAGTTACTTTTCACTCACACAACAATCTTGCAAACAAAAGACTATATTATGCGATCATCCAAAAATCATATTGAAAACATAAAAACAAGAATTACAAGGGCTTTCAAGTTTGTAGCGTGGTCGGGTAAACAAACAATGGGCAATTTCTAAAGGCAATTGAAACAAAAACTTGCCTAAACTTAAGGGAGTGATCAACTCACAAAGACTCAAACACAAAATTCCAATCAAATTCTTCCAAAATCCCAAGTGTTACACAAAACATAATACTTATTTAGCACAATTATTTGAACTCTTTTTGTTTCCTTTCACAATGATTTTCTTTTTCTTTCTTTTTTTTTTCTTTTCTTTTGTTTTTCATATTTTTCACTTTTTTCTTTTTTTTTCAACCTCATAGAAACCAACAAATGAGTAAACAATCATTCTCTCTGCAACTTGAATTCAACCACATCATCATGTGAATACTCCCTACTATCTAAGGCAAGGTAAAAATTCAAACAACAACACAAAGTTGAGGGTTCAAGAAAAAAAATCAATCAAAATCCATACAAAAAGTGAATTCAATACTCGTAGACAAGTATTAAGTTCAAACAACATGGATAATGATAGAAAGGCACAAAGGGGTTACGAATGATCACACGCTCACAAGGTGAATGACTATTTGGTTAGGTAGTTGTGCTTAAGATGAAACAAAATGGCTTGATCCTTTTCATGCTTTCATATAATCAACACAAACAAAAGATTAAGCATAATAAAATCCAGTTAGAACAAGAATGTTGGTACTCCGCGCATATATGAACAATGGAAAGCTACCTCACAAAAAGGGTGGGAACTAAAGTGATTCACATCAAAAACAAATATACAAAAGAATGAATGACATGAAAGTTTGTAAAAAGCCTAAGTATCATGAATTTGCCAAAGTCTAGAAAGCGATAAACACATACCTTGGACGTGTACAAAATAACAATATCATTACCATACATCCGCAAGTTAAAACGATCAAACTTGGAACTTCACCTTAAATTTCCTCAAGCTACTCGAAAAAAAGCTCATTGACAAACACAAGAATTATTAATATAAACAAACTAAAAGACCGGGTGAAATTGGATTAAACAAGTTGTAAGGTGAGGATTTGGGAATTTTACGAATAATCCGAGTACAACTTGTTTAATGAATATTCACCACACTACCTAAGATAGAATGAAAAGGTAATAACGAAACAAAAAACGATAAAAAATTCTTGTTTTACGTCGTAAGCTCGAAGCCTTTACTGTGCTTAGCTAGTAACTTACTCCCTTCATGGCATGGTGATGAATCACTGCGCAATCCAAAAGCAAGTGTCCTAACCAAACACTTGAACAAACGTTACGGGAACAAAATGCATACAACATTTGAACAAACATAATGGAAAATAAAAGCAAAACAAGTATTTATATAAGAATATATACAATATAAACAATTATGTACAAAGCTCCAAAACATTGACACTATCGCAATGTGATCCAATAAAAACACCTATCCCCGGCAACGGCGCCATTTTGTTGGAAGCTGTAAAGCGGCAAGCAACAAAAAGATCTGGAAGTATTTTTCTGGGAATTTATCGTGTCCACAGAGATCGGTGATATTGAACTGTCATTCGATAATTTAAATGTTAATGAGTTTGGGTTTAAAATTGGTTAAGTAAAAGCAGAAAAGTAAATATCAACATAAAAAGAATTCATTCTTCAGAGAGAAGAAACTTATCCAGCATGCATATTTTACACTCGTCACAAACTTAAACCTATCGACCAGTTATACTCAACCTACAATACTCCTCAATATCATCCATCATCGCTCACAATAGTGTCCATCCCTGACACACTGAGCTGAGAGACAACCGTATTACTCTCGTTGACACTCTCGCACCAGACTCAAACAACACGGAGGCATTAAGCTTCGACACCAATAAAGATTGTTAGCTCTAAATCTATCTCTAGCATCCAGAAACTAACAGATAGTCATCCCTAATCAAAGTTTGCGATGTTTATCTCTAACACAACCCAAACCCCGAGCATAAAGCAAAAATCAAGGACAATCACCGATAAAGATTTGTAAAGCAAATTAAATATAACACCATGGGCGACAAATAAACATGAGTTCAAAGTAAATACATATACAAAACCCAACAAATGAAGAATACACAAAGAAGAAGAGAAATGAACCAAAATTCTCCCGGTCTGTCGGCGCCGATCGATGATCAATCCACCCCGGATCATCCGTGTGCAAGCTCCACAGTTGTTTTCTAAGATAATCCTATGAAAAAATGATGTTTGATGGAGTCGGAGCAAGAAATACCCAAACCATAACCTGAAAAATGAATGAAATGACTTATAGAGTATTTACAAAATCCGTCAAGTTAGAAATGCGAACTTTTATTCGCTAAGCGAACATCAAAATTTAGCACCTGATGCCTCAGGAACAGTTAAACCGCCTATGCGATTCTACAGAAGTTCGCAATGCGATCTTTTATTCGCAAAGCAAATATTTGCTAGAAAGTTCGCAATGCAAACTTTGGTGCCTTTTTCTACTACCTCAAGTCTGGGAACATTCGCTGGGAAATTCGCAAAGCGAACTTGATAACACACCCGCCCTTGTTTTGACCATAACTTTTGAACCGTAACTCAGATTGACGCACGGTCGAAAGAGTTGGAAAGCTTATTCAATGCTCTTTATGAATATGACAAGATATCATTGCTTAAATACCTGCAAAAATAAATGGAAACCAATTAAACTCAATGATATTTACAAAATTACGCAATCTATACACTATAACGTAAAGTAAACGTATTTACAAACAAAGCGGGGTTTATTCAAACGATATTAACAAAAAGTATCGATAAGTGAAACAAAACTTATATACAAAAATAGCTACAACTTGCACTTATCAAACTCTCCACAACTTAAACTTGTTTGTCCTCAAACAAGAATCAAGCGACTCAAAAAAACAGAGTGACAACCAAAGAATCAAGAATCAACAGCTTTTAAAAAACAGAAACAAATGAATGGTTCAAATGAAAAATGGTACACACAAAGTCAATACTTACCACTAAACTACGACGATAACATGGTCACGAATTAAATGCAAAATACAAAAATCATGCCAAACATCCTAAAACAACACAAGTTCAAACGTGAATCACACCTAGAAAAAATAATCACCGGTAGATGAAAAACACAAAATGAGTTACTTTTCACTCACACAACAATCTTGCAAACAAAAGACTATATTATGCGATCATCCAAAAATCATATTGAAAACATAAAAACAAGAATTACAAGGGCTTTCAAGTTTGTAGCGTGGTCGGGTAAACAAACAATGGGCAATTTCTAAAGGCAATTGAAACAAAAACTTGCCTAAACTTAAGGGAGTGATCAACTCACAAAGACTCAAACACAAAATTCCAATCAAATTCTTCCAAAATCCCAAGTGTTACACAAAACATAATACTTATTTAGCACAATTATTTGAACTCTTTTTGTTTCCTTTCACAATGATTTTCTTTTTCTTTCTTTTTTTTTTCTTTTCTTTTGTTTTTCATATTTTTCACTTTTTTCTTTTTTTTTCAACCTCATAGAAACCAACAAATGAGTAAACAATCATTCTCTCTGCAACTTGAATTCAACCACATCATCATGTGAATACTCCCTACTATCTAAGGCAAGGTAAAAATTCAAACAACAACACAAAGTTGAGGGTTCAAGAAAAAAAATCAATCAAAATCCATACAAAAAGTGAATTCAATACTCGTAGACAAGTATTAAGTTCAAACAACATGGATAATGATAGAAAGGCACAAAGGGGTTACGAATGATCACACGCTCACAAGGTGAATGACTATTTGGTTAGGTAGTTGTGCTCAAGATGAAACAAAATGGCTTGATCCTTTTCATGCTTTCATATAATCAACACAAACAAAAGATTAAGCATAATAAAATCCAGTTAGAACAAGAATGTTGGTACTCCGCGCATATATGAACAATGGAAAGCTACCTCACAAAAAGGGTGGGAACTAAAGTGATTCACATCAAAAACAAATATACAAAAGAATGAATGACATGAAAGTTTGTAAAAAGCCTAAGTATCATGAATTTGCCAAAGTCTAGAAAGCGATAAACACATACCTTGGACGTGTACAAAATAACAATATCATTACCATACATCCGCAAGTTAAAACGATCAAACTTGGAACTTCACCTTAAATTTCCTCAAGCTACTCGAAAAAAAGCTCATTGACAAACACAAGAATTATTAATATAAACAAACTAAAAGACCGGGTGAAATTGGATTAAACAAGTTGTAAGGTGAGGATTTGGGAATTTTACGAATAATCCGAGTACAACTTGTTTAATGAATATTCACCACACTACCTAAGATAGAATGAAAAGGTAATAACGAAACAAAAAACGATAAAAAATTCTTGTTTTACGTCGTAAGCTCGAAGCCTTTACTGTGCTTAGCTAGTAACTTACTCCCTTCATGGCATGGTGATGAATCACTGCGCAATCCAAAAGCAAGTGTCCTAACCAAACACTTGAACAAACGTTACGGGAACAAAATGCATACAACATTTGAACAAACATAATGGAAAATAAAAGCAAAACAAGTATTTATATAAGAATATATACAATATAAACAATTATGTACAAAGCTCCAAAACATTGACACTATCGCAATGTGATCCAATAAAAACACCTATCCCCGGCAACGGCGCCATTTTGTTGGAAGCTGTAAAGCGGCAAGCAACAAAAAGATCTGGAAGTATTTTTCTGGGAATTTATCGTGTCCACAGAGATCGGTGATATTGAACTGTCATTCGATAATTTAAATGTTAATGAGTTTGGGTTTAAAATTGGTTAAGTAAAAGCAGAAAAGTAAATATCAACATAAAAAGAATTCATTCTTCAGAGAGAAGAAACTTATCCAGCATGCATATTTTACACTCGTCACAAACTTAAACCTATCGACCAGTTATACTCAACCTACAATACTCCTCAATATCATCCATCATCGCTCACAATAGTGTCCATCCCTGACACACTGAGCTGAGAGACAACCGTATTACTCTCGTTGACACTCTCGCACCAGACTCAAACAACACGGAGGCATTAAGCTTCGACACCAATAAAGATTGTTAGCTCTAAATCTATCTCTAGCATCCAGAAACTAACAGATAGTCATCCCTAATCAAAGTTTGCGATGTTTATCTCTAACACAACCCAAACCCCGAGCATAAAGCAAAAATCAAGGACAATCACCGATAAAGATTTGTAAAGCAAATTAAATATAACACCATGGGCGACAAATAAACATGAGTTCAAAGTAAATACATATACAAAACCCAACAAATGAAGAATACACAAAGAAGAAGAGAAATGAACCAAAATTCTCCCGGTCTGTCGGCGCCGATCGATGATCAATCCACCCCGGATCATCCGTGTGCAAGCTCCACAGTTGTTTTCTAAGATAATCCTATGAAAAAATGATGTTTGATGGAGTCGGAGCAAGAAATACCCAAACCATAACCTGAAAAATGAATGAAATGACTTATAGAGTATTTACAAAATCCGTCAAGTTAGAAATGCGAACTTTTATTCGCTAAGCGAACATCAAAATTTAGCACCTGATGCCTCAGGAACAGTTAAACCGCCTATGCGATTCTACAGAAGTTCGCAATGCGATCTTTTATTCGCAAAGCAAATATTTGCTAGAAAGTTCGCAATGCGAACTTTGGTGCCTTTTTCTACTACCTCAAGTCTGGGAACATTCGCTGGGAAATTCGCAAAGCGAACTTGATAACACACCCGCCCTTGTTTTGACCATAACTTTTGAACCGTAACTCAGATTGACGCACGGTCGAAAGCGTTGGAAAGCTTATTCAATGCTCTTTATGAATATGACAAGATATCATTGCTTAAATACCTGCAAAAATAAATGGAAACCAATTAAACTCAATGATATTTACAAAATTACGCAATCTATACACTATAACGTAAAGTAAACGTATTTACAAACAAAGCGGGGTTTATTCAAACGATATTAACAAAAAGTATCGATAAGTGAAACAAAACTTATATACAAAAATAGCTACAACTTGCACTTATCAAACTCTCCACAACTTAAACTTGTTTGTCCTCAAACAAGAATCAAGCGACTCAAAAAAACAGAGTGACAACCAAAGAATCAAGAATCAACAGCTTTTAAAAAACAGAAACAAATGAATGGTTCAAATGAAAAATGGTACACACAAAGTCAATACTTACCACTAAACTACGACGATAACATGGTCACGAATTAAATGCAAAATACAAAAATCATGCCAAACATCCTAAAACAACACAAGTTCAAACGTGAATCACACCTAGAAAAAATAATCATCGGTAGATGAAAAACACAAAATGAGTTACTTTTCACTCACACAACAATCTTGCAAACAAAAGACTATATTATGCGATCATCCAAAAATCATATTGAAAACATAAAAACAAGAATTACAAGGGCTTTCAAGTTTGTAGCGTGGTCGGGTAAACAAACAATGGGCAATTTCTAAAGGCAATTGAAACAAAAACTTGCCTAAACTTAAGGGAGTGATCAACTCACAAAGACTCAAACACAAAATTCCAATCAAATTCTTCCAAAATCCCAAGTGTTACACAAAACATAATACTTATTTAGCACAATTATTTGAACTCTTTTTGTTTCCTTTCACAATGATTTTCTTTTTCTTTCTTTTTTTTTTCTTTTCTTTTGTTTTTCATATTTTTCACTTTTTTCTTTTTTTTTCAACCTCATAGAAACCAACAAATGAGTAAACAATCATTCTCTCTGCAACTTGAATTCAACCACATCATCATGTGAATACTCCCTACTATCTAAGGCAAGGTAAAAATTCAAACAACAACACAAAGTTGAGGGTTCAAGAAAAAAAATCAATCAAAATCCATACAAAAAGTGAATTCAATACTCGTAGACAAGTATTAAGTTCAAACAACATGGATAATGATAGAAAGGCACAAAGGGGTTACGAATGATCACACGCTCACAAGGTGAATGACTATTTGGTTAGGTAGTTGTGCTCAAGATGAAACAAAATGGCTTGATCCTTTTCATGCTTTCATATAATCAACACAAACAAAAGATTAAGCATAATAAAATCCAGTTAGAACAAGAATGTTGGTACTCCGCGCATATATGAACAATGGAAAGCTACCTCACAAAAAGGGTGGGAACTAAAGTGATTCACATCAAAAACAAATATACAAAAGAATGAATGACATGAAAGTTTGTAAAAAGCCTAAGTATCATGAATTTGCCAAAGTCTAGAAAGCGATAAACACATACCTTGGACGTGTACAAAATAACAATATCATTACCATACATCCGCAAGTTAAAACGATCAAACTTGGAACTTCACCTTAAATTTCCTCAAGCTACTCGAAAAAAAGCTCATTGACAAACACAAGAATTATTAATATAAACAAACTAAAAGACCGGGTGAAATTGGATTAAACAAGTTGTAAGGTGAGGATTTGGGAATTTTACGAATAATCCGAGTACAACTTGTTTAATGAATATTCACCACACTACCTAAGATAGAATGAAAAGGTAATAACGAAACAAAAAACGATAAAAAATTCTTGTTTTACGTCGTAAGCTCGAAGCCTTTACTGTGCTTAGCTAGTAACTTACTCCCTTCATGGCATGGTGATGAATCACTGCGCAATCCAAAAGCAAGTGTCCTAACCAAACACTTGAACAAACGTTACGGGAACAAAATGCATACAACATTTGAACAAACATAATGGAAAATAAAAGCAAAACAAGTATTTATATAAGAATATATACAATATAAACAATTATGTACAAAGCTCCAAAACATTGACACTATCGCAATGTGATCCAATAAAAACACCTATCCCCGGCAACGGCGCCATTTTGTTGGAAGCTGTAAAGCGGCAAGCAACAAAAAGATCTGGAAGTATTTTTCTGGGAATTTATCGTGTCCACAGAGATCGGTGATATTGAACTGTCATTCGATAATTTAAATGTTAATGAGTTTGGGTTTAAAATTGGTTAAGTAAAAGCAGAAAAGTAAATATCAACATAAAAAGAATTCATTCTTCAGAGAGAAGAAACTTATCCAGCATGCATATTTTACACTCGTCACAAACTTAAACCTATCGACCAGTTATACTCAACCTACAATACTCCTCAATATCATCCATCATCGCTCACAATAGTGTCCATCCCTGACACACTGAGCTGAGAGACAACCGTATTACTCTCGTTGACACTCTCGCACCAGACTCAAACAACACGGAGGCATTAAGCTTCGACACCAATAAAGATTGTTAGCTCTAAATCTATCTCTAGCATCCAGAAACTAACAGATAGTCATCCCTAATCAAAGTTTGCGATGTTTATCTCTAACACAACCCAAACCCCGAGCATAAAGCAAAAATCAAGGACAATCACCGATAAAGATTTGTAAAGCAAATTAAATATAACACCATGGGCGACAAATAAACATGAGTTCAAAGTAAATACATATACAAAACCCAACAAATGAAGAATACACAAAGAAGAAGAGAAATGAACCAAAATTCTCCCGGTCTGTCGGCGCCGATCGATGATCAATCCACCCCGGATCATCCGTGTGCAAGCTCCACAGTTGTTTTCTAAGATAATCCTATGAAAAAATGATGTTTGATGGAGTCGGAGCAAGAAATACCCAAACCATAACCTGAAAAATGAATGAAATGACTTATAGAGTATTTACAAAATCCGTCAAGTTAGAAATGCGAACTTTTATTCGCTAAGCGAACATCAAAATTTAGCACCTGATGCCTCAGGAACAGTTAAACCGCCTATGCGATTCTACAGAAGTTCGCAATGCGATCTTTTATTCGCAAAGCAAATATTTGCTAGAAAGTTCGCAATGCGAACTTTGGTGCCTTTTTCTACTACCTCAAGTCTGGGAACATTCGCTGGGAAATTCGCAAAGCGAACTTGATAACACACCCGCCCTTGTTTTGACCATAACTTTTGAACCGTAACTCAGATTGACGCACGGTCGAAAGCGTTGGAAAGCTTATTCAATGCTCTTTATGAATATGACAAGATATCATTGCTTAAATACCTGCAAAAATAAATGGAAACCAATTAAACTCAATGATATTTACAAAATTACGCAATCTATACACTATAACGTAAAGTAAACGTATTTACAAACAAAGCGGGGTTTATTCAAACGATATTAACAAAAAGTATCGATAAGTGAAACAAAACTTATATACAAAAATAGCTACAACTTGCACTTATCAAACTCTCCACAACTTAAACTTGTTTGTCCTCAAACAAGAATCAAGCGACTCAAAAAAACAGAGTGACAACCAAAGAATCAAGAATCAACAGCTTTTAAAAAACAGAAACAAATGAATGGTTCAAATGAAAAATGGTACACACAAAGTCAATACTTACCACTAAACTACGACGATAACATGGTCACGAATTAAATGCAAAATACAAAAATCATGCCAAACATCCTAAAACAACACAAGTTCAAACGTGAATCACACCTAGAAAAAATAATCATCGGTAGATGAAAAACACAAAATGAGTTACTTTTCACTCACACAACAATCTTGCAAACAAAAGACTATATTATGCGATCATCCAAAAATCATATTGAAAACATAAAAACAAGAATTACAAGGGCTTTCAAGTTTGTAGCGTGGTCGGGTAAACAAACAATGGGCAATTTCTAAAGGCAATTGAAACAAAAACTTGCCTAAACTTAAGGGAGTGATCAACTCACAAAGACTCAAACACAAAATTCCAATCAAATTCTTCCAAAATCCCAAGTGTTACACAAAACATAATACTTATTTAGCACAATTATTTGAACTCTTTTTGTTTCCTTTCACAATGATTTTCTTTTTCTTTCTTTTTTTTTTCTTTTCTTTTGTTTTTCATATTTTTCACTTTTTTCTTTTTTTTTCAACCTCATAGAAACCAACAAATGAGTAAACAATCATTCTCTCTGCAACTTGAATTCAACCACATCATCATGTGAATACTCCCTACTATCTAAGGCAAGGTAAAAATTCAAACAACAACACAAAGTTGAGGGTTCAAGAAAAAAAATCAATCAAAATCCATACAAAAAGTGAATTCAATACTCGTAGACAAGTATTAAGTTCAAACAACATGGATAATGATAGAAAGGCACAAAGGGGTTACGAATGATCACACGCTCACAAGGTGAATGACTATTTGGTTAGGTAGTTGTGCTCAAGATGAAACAAAATGGCTTGATCCTTTTCATGCTTTCATATAATCAACACAAACAAAAGATTAAGCATAATAAAATCCAGTTAGAACAAGAATGTTGGTACTCCGCGCATATATGAACAATGGAAAGCTACCTCACAAAAAGGGTGGGAACTAAAGTGATTCACATCAAAAACAAATATACAAAAGAATGAATGACATGAAAGTTTGTAAAAAGCCTAAGTATCATGAATTTGCCAAAGTCTAGAAAGCGATAAACACATACCTTGGACGTGTACAAAATAACAATATCATTACCATACATCCGCAAGTTAAAACGATCAAACTTGGTACTTCACCTTAAATTTCCTCAAGCTACTCGAAAAAAAGCTCATTGACAAACACAAGAATTATTAATATAAACAAACTAAAAGACCGGGTGAAATTGGATTAAACAAGTTGTAAGGTGAGGATTTGGGAATTTTACGAATAATCCGAGTACAACTTGTTTAATGAATATTCACCACACTACCTAAGATAGAATGAAAAGGTAATAACGAAACAAAAAACGATAAAAAATTCTTGTTTTACGTCGTAAGCTCGAAGCCTTTACTGTGCTTAGCTAGTAACTTACTCCCTTCATGGCATGGTGATGAATCACTGCGCAATCCAAAAGCAAGTGTCCTAACCAAACACTTGAACAAACGTTACGGGAACAAAATGCATACAACATTTGAACAAACATAATGGAAAATAAAAGCAAAACAAGTATTTATATAAGAATATATACAATATAAACAATTATGTACAAAGCTCCAAAACATTGACACTATCGCAATGTGATCCAATAAAAACACCTATCCCCGGCAACGGCGCCATTTTGTTGGAAGCTGTAAAGCGGCAAGCAACAAAAAGATCTGGAAGTATTTTTCTGGGAATTTATCGTGTCCACAGAGATCGGTGATATTGAACTGTCATTCGATAATTTAAATGTTAATGAGTTTGGGTTTAAAATTGGTTAAGTAAAAGCAGAAAAGTAAATATCAACATAAAAAGAATTCATTCTTCAGAGAGAAGAAACTTATCCAGCATGCATATTTTACACTCGTCACAAACTTAAACCTATCGACCAGTTATACTCAACCTACAATACTCCTCAATATCATCCATCATCGCTTACAATAGTGTCCATCCCTGACACACTGAGCTGAGAGACAACCGTATTACTCTCGTTGACACTCTCGCACCAGACTCAAACAACACGGAGGCAGTAAGCTTCGACACCAATAAAGATTGTTAGCTCTAAATCTATCTCTAGCATCCAGAAACTAACAGATAGTCATCCCTAATCAAAGTTTGCGATGTTTATCTCTAACACAACCCAAACCCCGAGCATAAAGCGAAAATCAAGGACAATCACCGATAAAGATTTGTAAAGTAAATTAAATATAACCCCATGGGCGACAAATATACATGAGTTCATAGTAAATACATATACAAAACCCAACAAATGAAGAATACATAAAGAAGAAGAGAAATTAACTAAAAATATCCCAGTTTGTCGGAGCCGATCGATGATCAATCCACCCCGGATCATTTGTGTGCAAGCTCCATAGTTGTTTTCTAAGCTAATCCTATGAAAAAATTATGTTTGATGGAGTGGGAGCAAAAAATACCCAAACCATAACCTAAAAAATGAATGAAATGACTTATATAGTATTTACAAAATCCGTCAAGTTCCCAATGCAAACTTTTATTCGCAAAGCAAACATCAAAATTAGGCACCTGATGCCTCAGGAACAGTTAAACAGCCTCTGCGATTCTGCAAAAGTTCGCACTGCGAAGTTTTATTCGCTAGAAAGTTTTTAATGCGAACTTTGGTGCCTTTTTCTACTGCCTCAAGTCTGGGAACATTCGCTGCGAAGTTCGCAAAGCGAACTTGACAGCACACCAGCCCTTGTTTTGACCATAACTTTTGAACCATAACTCGGATTGACGCACGGTTGGAAGCCTTGGAAAGCTTATTCAATGCTCTTTATGAATATGACAAGATATCCTTTCTTGAATAACTACAAAAATAAATGTAAAATAATTAAACTCAATGATATTTACACAATAACGCAATATATACACTATAACATAAAGTAAACGTATTTACAAACCAAGCGGGGTTTATTCGAACGATATTAACAAAAAGTATCGATCATTGCAAAAAAAAGTTATATACAAAAATAGCTATAATTTGCACTTATCAAGTACCACGGAATCGCCTTCTCACTTTCAAAAGGAATCGGTCCAGGCACTGTAATGGTTATTGGAGCCCGCCTTGTTGGCACCGTAATTTGCACAGGCGTGAAAGGGATAGTAATTGTCGAAACGTCATTACCAACACCGGAAACTTGATTGATTTGCAAACTTCCATCACTCATCAAATTCTGAATACCACTTCTCAAACTATCACAACCATTTACCCAAGTCAAACAGTCTGGACAGCCCATATCACAACCGGGGAACACACCTCCTTTTAAAAGATGGTCATTTACGACCAACACCGACGTCTTGATAGCGCTAACATCAGATACCAACCTCATACCATTGTCTTCCTCGATAGCATTAATGGTTGCACCACCGTGGGTAGGCATCAGATTCTGGATAACATTCGGAGTAGCAGGAGGAGCAAAATTGATATCTATAGAATAGATCAGATCTTGAACCTTATGATGAAAGGCTCTACATCTCTCAATAGTATGTCCAGGGCCACCGGAATGAAAGTCACAATGCGCGTTAGCATCATATCCAGCTGGGAGCTTTGTTGGAGGGGCACCCATTGTACGGAGTTCTACTAGATTCAATTTAAGCAGCTGTTAAAGCAACATGGCGTAAGACATTGGCAAGGGATCAAAGTGTCAGTCAGTCGTTCTTTGTCTCTATTGATAGGCTTGTCTTGGAGGCTGTTGTTGTTGAGGGTTCTGTTGTTGTGCAGTAACAAGGATTGTCACAGCAGCTGCCTGATGATATGGAGCATGATACCCTCTATTTTTGCTCTTCTGAGAAGACATAACATTAGTTTCGCCTTCGCGCTTTTTACTCAGTGAAGATGGCTGGTTTATACCTGAGTGAATCGCACACTTAAAGATAACACAGAGTCGCCACCGAACTTTATTTAGTCCCAAAGGACAGGGAAAATATCGATAAAACCCAAGGGAAAGAGAAATGGGAATGGGGGTCGGTTATGCAAAAGGAAGGTACTAGCACCTTACGCATCTGTCGTACTCGACAGGAACCATTTCGCTTGCTTCTAGGCTTGGATGGGTTATCTATCTAAAGGCTTCTAGCTAAAAGGAGAGGAGAGAGAGGAAAAGAAAAGAAAAGAAAGAAAGAAGAGTGCTTGATGAGGATTGGGGCCCTCGTGCCTACGTACCCTTACAGTGCAATGAGGAAATCAGAGCGTCGTAGTTCAGAGGAACCAGGGACAAAGAAGGGAATGGAAGAAGGAAGGGTGGAAGTGTGCTCGCCAAGATCATCGCGATCTCGTGCCTACGTATCATACATTCGAATGAATGCAGAATCAGAGCTTCTGTAGTTTGTGGAACCAAGATGGAAAAGGAAAAGGAAAGCGGTGTCAAAACCAAGAGCACAAGAGATAGAGAAAGATCCACTAGGGATGCAAGAGAATCGGTGTCAAAACCAAGAAAGGTGTGCAAAGAAAAGATAATTGTAGGATAAAGTGTAAGAGTGGTGTCGAAACCAAGAAAGAAACCCCGCTAGGAGATAAAAGGAAAAGAGCTCGAAAAACAAGGAATGGTGTCAAAACCAAGAGCGCAAGGTAAAAGAGAGGTGTCAAAACCAAGACATAAGAGCAAGAGCATTGGTGTCAAAACCAAGAGAGAGAGATCGATAGAAAGAGCAAGGGAAAACTTCATTAGGGATTGACTCTATGAGGATTAAAGTATAGGTATTAACGTGCTAAGGCAAAACTGAGTGATCTGATGAGCAGTGCTTAACTGGAGAACGGGTGTAGGACCGAGCGAAGGTTATGACCCAAAGAGTGGGTGTGGGACCAAGCGAAGGTCGTGACCCAAAGACCGGGTGTAGGACCGAGCGAAGGTCGTAACCCAAAGAGTGGGTGTGGGACCAAGGAAAGGCCGTGACCCAAAGAACGGGTGTGGGACCAAGCGAAGGTCATGACCCAAAGGACGGGTGTGGGACCAAGCGAAGGTCGTGACCCAAAGAACGGGTGTAGGACCGAGCGAAGGTCGTGACCCAAAGGACGGGTGTTGGACCAAGCGAAGGTCGTGACCCAAAGACGTTCGGTACACTGGCTGAACAAACAGTACCTGACCGAAGAAAGGGTATTTGAACTAAAGAAAGGTTATTAACCCAAAAGTGCAAGTATTCGAACCAAGAGAAGGTTGCTAACTGCTAGGGATTCGGTTTTAACAGAAAGACTGTGATTAACCGAAAAGAATGAGTGATTAACCAAGCGAAGGTGATTAACTCAAAAGAAGCTCAGTATTAACAGACGGACTGTGATTAACTGAAGAAATGGGTGATTAACCAAAAGAAGGTGATTAACCCAAGAAGAAACTCAGTATTCTAACAGATTGACTGTGGTTAACTGAGCATGAGCGCAAATTGGTGTTTTAACTGACAGGCAGTGGTTAACTAAACAAGGGAGAAGAACTAAGAAAAGGTTGCGAACTCCGGAAGGGTCTTGGTGTTATGATTGTTGAGGGAAGAAGAGCGACGGTATTAACAACATGACTGTGATTAACTAAGGAGGCAAATGATCATGACTCCGATGGGGAATTAATGAACAATGATTAATCAGAAGAGAGGTGTCAAACCAAAAGATGGTTGTTAACCCAAGAGACCAAGATCTTTAACCAAGAGAAAGGTGATTGATCAAGAAAGAGATTGAAAGGGTTGGAGTGATCAAAGATCGACTCGGATGGGGATGAGAGGTATGCTACCGCCTGGAGATAGAGATGACTAAGCCAAGCACAGGGTCATTCGTCCCCTACCTGAATTAGTCAGAATGAGAGTAGGAATTCTCCCTTCTCATTCCTTCTCTAACACACAGGGTGTAGTGCAGAAATTGAAACGGACAGCATAACAGCTCCAAGTTGTACAATGCTCCCGCATCGCGCGAAACTCTAACTCATTCGGGGACCAAGAGAAAGCAAGTTCTAAAGAAAGCCTAAAGAGAAACGCCAAGGGAGATATCAATAATCAAAATGAAGTTTCGATTGATTAATCTAAAGGGAGGAAAATGCTAACAATTTTTCAAATGAATGAAAAATCATTAAAGAAAAAAGGTGTATTATCGATTGTACAAGATTAAGTTTATTCTCTTGAGAACAAACCTAATGCAAAGCAATGAGAGAAAATGCAAAACAGTGCCAATAGATACACCAAAACATGTAGCATGTGATCAAAGAAAATGCAAGAAAGCATGTATTCACATAATGCCGAACAATTTGGAATAATCGAAATCGTGCATCGAAAGTTCATGAATATGCTTCAAACAGAAGTTAAATGACACTTAAAACATCCATAAAATCAAGCATGACAATCAATGGAAGTTAAAAGGAGGAAAGCATGGCAAACATACTTGAAAATGCAAGAAAATGGCCTTCTGGTTTTGTGTTAATCGATTAACACTTACAAAACTGAAAAAAAAACTGAAAAAATAGAGTGTTAATCGATTAACACTTTTGCACTGCAAAGTGTTAATCGATTAACACTTTTGCACTGCAAAGTGTTAATCGATTAACACTGGCACATGGGCAGAAAAATAGTTTTCAAAAGTGCTTTTGGCCAACTTATTGATTGTGAAATCACTCCAATGCTAGGGCAAACAATTATGCACGAAAAATAAAGTTTAAAAACAGCAAATGATCAACAAATGAATCAATTAAATCATCAAGATCATGGATCAAATAATGGTATAATCAATTCACATGCAAAACAATGACACTACATCGTGAATGATACGAAAACGTTCGAAACGGAAAAATGAGTGAGATCTACCAACCTACAAGCCAAAAATTTGGCTTGGTGATTGTTGCAAAGAGATCTTGGCGAAGATAATCAAAGAAAACCAGAGGAATCTTCAACTATAGCCGAAACGTATCGAAACCGAGCAAATTGCAACGAAAACTCCAAAATGAGAATTATCACCGAAGAAGCTTGAAATAATCACTTGAGATGAATTCAAAAGCTACTGAAGCTCCACAAAATCCAGTAGAATGGAATGATGATGAAGGTTAAGCTCAAGAAAAATCACTTTCAAGGTGAAAGTAGCTTTTCTTCAATGGTGAATTAAGAGCTTTGGTGAGGTTTTGGAAGAGAATTGAGGTGAAGATGAAGATGTAGCAGAAAAAATCAGAGAGAATGTGAGAGAATTAAGAGTGAAATGTGAGAAGTTTGTGTGGAAATGGTTGAGAAATTGTGGATGAAATGGTGGATCCCTTGAAAAGTGAGTGAAGCTGTGCTTATATAGATTTTTAGTTTGGAGTGTGAGGGGTTTGGAATTTGGTTTGGACTTAGCTTTGAGTAGTTTGGAACTAGGCTAGGAGTTAGTTACACTTGACTCGGCGAGTCAAGGTGGTTAACTCGGTTATTTAGAACCAACTTGGTAACAATCCCAAGGTGAGCTCCAATATCCAAAGGTCCGCATACTTGGAAATCAAGGAACATGGTGCATTTATTTGAAAGTGATGCATTGGAATAAATTTGAGTGAATTCTTGAATACTCCAGAATGTTCCACATGCTACTAGACCAACGTAGAAGTTCAAAATGTGGAGGGAAAGTTGCTGTCTTGAAAAAGCAGCAAATTCTGCAAAATTTACATGTATTAATCGATTAACACATTTGCACTACAAATGGTTAATCGATTAGCTAAGCCAAAAATGCCCAGTTTTGCCTGAAAAATGGTGATGTGGCCACTGTTCCGATTTTCAACCTCTTGCTTTGATGAATAGGCATAGAAACCCTTATTTTGTGCTTGTTTTGATGATGAGATGACCTTGTGAGGATGCGATTAATCGGGCTTGGAAAACCTGAATATCCTGCAACAAAAATCAAAGAGGAAAAGTGTGCATGTGTATGCCGGCGATGCGAATGCACATGCTTATGCAAAAGGCAAAAAAGGGAGGTCAAATTTCAGGTTACGACAGCTGCCCCTTTTTAATCCTCTTGGACCTGAATGTACGAATTGCGCTAGCTTTTCGATGATTCGAGGTAAAAGGGGATTAAATAAAAGAGTAGCTCAAAAATTTGGCCGACAGCGACTAAAGAAAAAGATGCAAGTGCAAAGAGTGTTTGATGTTCGGCTGAATATCTGCTGGAGAGATGAATCAGACAAAAGGGAGTATGATATGATGCATATGCTATGGATACTTTGTCCTACAAGATGCTTGATATCATGCAATGCAACGGTGCAGGTTAAGGTACAGTGTTGTGGATTGGCTGGTTCTGGACGAACCAAAGGATTGAAAAGGTACTGGAAAGGTTTGTTGGACCAGAACCAGACTTTGAAGAAGTTTGCCAGACGAGGACTGGAAAAGTTTATTGGGCAAGAACCAGACTTTGAAGAAGTTTTCCAGACGAGGACTGGAAAAGTTTGAATAGATCAGACGGGAACTGACTAGATTTTATAAAGATTTATTAGACGAAAACTGACTACCAGACGAGAACTGGGCTTTGAAAAAGTTGTGCCAATCGTGAACTGGATCTTGAAAAAGTGCGCCAGATGAGAACTAGAAAAGTTTGCCAGACGAGAACTGGGTTTTGAAAAAGTTTGCCAGACGAGAATGGGTTTTGAAAAGGTGTGCCAGTCATGAACTGGATCTTGGAAAAGTGCGTCAGACGAGAACCGGACTTTGAAAAAGTGCGCCAGACGAGAACTGGACTTTGAAAAAATGCGCCAGACGAGAACTAGACAATTCAGACGGGAACTAAATTTTGTAGAGCCACATCAGACATGAACTGACTACCATATGAGAACTAGAATTTGAAGAAGTTTGCCAGACGAGAACTGACCACCAGACGGGACCTGGATTTGGATAAGACAAGTCAGACGAGAACTGACTACTGGGTTTGAAAGAGACAAATCAAACGAAAATTGACTACCAGACGAGAACTGGATTTCGCAAATATAAGCCAGACGGGAACTGAATACCAGACGAGGACTGGATTTTTTTGAAGGGACAAAGTCAAACGAGAATTGACTACCAGACGAGGACTGGATTTGAAAGAGACAAGTCAGACGAGAACTGATTACCAGACGAGAATTGGATTTGAAAGAGACAAGTCAAACGAGCATTGACTACCAGACGGGAACTGGATTTGATTGAGACATGCGTTTAAACCTGTATGGCGCAATGCCCCATTTTGGTGATTATGCTATGCGTTTGAAAATATTGTGTTATGCGATGATGATTACTATATGCAGAATGTCAGTGATCATGTTTTAGAGAGATGTTAAATATGATCGGGCTTAAGTCAAGTCTTCATGCTATGCAAGATGATGATACGCATGAGTGAAGCGACATGATTACTACATAAGACTGGTCTATGCGATGGTTCAAGTGCTTTTGTTGTGGGAAGCAGAAGAGTTGAGGTTAGGGTGTAAGCCATAAAGACGTGATTCCCCAACACCTACTTCAGGATCAACAGTCGTTGATGCACCATTGCTCTAGCCTCAAAACGGGGAGAGAACTGGTACCTTGGTAGCCTGTCTCTGCCTCAGTTTGTTGGGTATCTGCATGGGTTGCCCTAGTTGCGAGTTAGGAAACAGTTGCCATAGTGAGATTTTGATTTGACTTGCCCCAGTGTGTCAGAACAGTATGCCCCTAATTAACCGTCTCTTGGAGAGGTTGATTTCTTGTGCTCTTGAGATGGCCTGCCCTAGTAGGAGCTCTGAAGTGATTTTACTCCTGGTTGATCGATCTTTGGAGGAATGCCCCTGACCAACTGATCTTTGAGAGATTTTTCGAATCTCGACGTGATTGTCCCAGATTGACTGAATGTTGAGGTGGCTAGGCCCTGTTGCTCAACAGAGTTTTCAGGCGTTTTGCCCCTTGAGATGTCCAAACTTTCCATTGTGGAAACTTTCTTGATGTTAAGTGCTTGTTCGTAAGTAAAAAGTGTTTGTTTTGAAACTGGTAATGTTAATGTTATGCATATGTCAGTTTTGAAATTCAAGTATGTTCACTAAGATTATGACATATAGTGAATGGATCACCATTTAGAATGCCATGTCAATACCAACACAAATGATAAGCAAATCTTTGGCAGTCAGCTTTGACATGATCCTACTGTAGCATACTTTCGAAATAAACCCTGCTTCAGTTAGGTCTTTTGAGGGTTGTAATGTGGCCTGGTTCATGGTTTAAGAAAGAAAGGATATAAGGCTCAAAAATTATTTTACCCCACCTAATGTTCTCCAGTCCTACGTTCAGCTAGTTTGACATAAGCGTTCCCCTTTCAAAGAGGGTTTTGAATGATGGAAACGACGATAAAGGAACCGACGAGGGTTTTGGAGCGGCAGCCACTCACCTTTTGTTTTTGTCATATGTGATCACACGAACTTGTTCTTATTGAGGATTTTTCTTTTGATTCTCTGTTTTGTTCTTTTCATTTTCCCTAATTTTTGCGTAGACTGATTATTTTGAATTTGCAGTCTACCGGGATGCCCTAATTTTTGCCTAAATCATCTGTTTTTGACTTAGTGGGCTATTTTTTTTCTTGTTCTTGCTCTTTTTTTTAACGAAATCGTGTGACACTTGTTTGTTTGATTTGTAAGGGTGAATTGTGACTGCCTCATTCCTTTGGTCGGCGAGAGATAACCAATGTGGATTTATGATTTTCCAACCCCGTATGAGGGATAGGATGTGGTTGATCCTCAAAATGGGGTAATCCTCTTTTGAAATTTGAACGCATGGTCAAACTAACTGAAGACTACCCTGCCCCTGGTTAAGATTGAGTGTTTTTGTATACAGAAAGAAACTCCTACTTCAAGGCCCAAAGGGGTTGACTAGGGATTATCTTCCTTATAACTCCAGTGTTTAGGGATAGAACCAATGCCTTACATCGTCAGCAGTGTTTTATTCAAAAGCATACAGACAGTGATCTCATGTCTTTTTTTTATTTCATCATTCTCTTTTTGATTTTGCTTGATCAAATGTGCGATATTGACAAAAAGTATGAGTGAACACGAATGAATTTATTCAAAACATACATATTCATTTCATTATTATTATCATCTGAAAACAAATAAGTTTTACAAATGAACAATGCTTCACAAAATAGAAAGATTACAAATGGAAAAGATGGAATGACATGATGGTTGCAGATATTGAGGAAGTGCTCACACGCTTATTCAAAGGATTCTTTTGCAATATGGGCCCCTACACGGACAAGGGATTTCTGTTCACACACAGTTTCTCATCTTGAACGATTAAGAGCCTCCTGTCAATCAACTGCTGGACTTTAGCTTTGAAAGCGTTGCAATCCTCGGTCGAATGTCCAGCTGACCCAGCATGATATCCGCATTGCACATTGAGATCATTCCCATGTGGGAATGGTTTTGGTGGTGGCTTCAGAGCTTTAGGAACCACCAGCGAGTTCTGAACCAGATGTGGGAGAAGTCGACTATATGTCATAGGAATCGGATCTAGAGGAGCATTCCTTCGTTGTTTCGGGGCTTGTGCTGTTTCTGACGCTCTCGGCCTTGGGCTTGATGATTATGAGTCTAAGGAGGCTGTTGATGGCTGTTTGCAGCAACATGCGAGAATGAATAGTACGATGTAGGAGCCAGAGGTGCTTGAGGATGAATCTGACGAGTAGCGTATTGCGGGAACACTTGAGCAGAGTGCATCAAACCAGGATTAACCATATGATTAACAGTCTGACCAAATTGGATCCCATACAGAGTGTAGGGTACCCCAGGATAAGCAACTATAGGTGCAACAGCAGAGGGTGCCCTATGATAGGCAAAAGGTATTCCAAAGTTAGCAGACTGAACACCTTGGTAGGGGTATTGCCCAACAGGTTGAATGACTGGAGGAATCAACACATGAGTATGAGGACCTCTATTCTCAGCTGCAGTAGAATTTTGAGCAATCACAGGTGCAAAATTCCGGCAAGGTTTCTCTGTAAAGCAAAGAAACTTCTGATCGATGAGCTCTTGGACTCTGTTCTTGAAGATGACACAAGGTTCTGTAGAATGCCCACATATCCAGCATGGTATCCACATGTGGCATTAGGATCATGCTTGGGGTGATAAGGGAACTTGGCTGGCTTGATCTCTTTAGGAATAATTGCCCCAGCTGAATCAGAACAGGCAGTAGATGCGTGTAGTTCACGGGAATTGGATCAAGACGAGGACGTCTCTTCCCTTGATTGTTGTTCCTTTTGCTGATTTGCTTACGCTTTTGTTTCATATTGCCTTTAGTGGTCTTCTGATTAGGCAAGCGGTGAACTGGCAGATTGGTTGCATCCGCATTCGTGATCTTATCTACCTTTGGTCCATTCTGGGCTTGCTCATCAATCACAACCTGATCAGAGGGGTTCATTGTCATACTGTCCAGAAGTAGTTCCATAACCATGTCAACCTTACCTTCCTTGTGCATTGTGTTGTCATACCCAATCTATTCCATGATTCTTTGGCTTTCAACATCGGAGAATCGTTGTCTTTGGGCTGATGAAGGGAAGAAAGTGAGCTTGGTTTCTAGTCTGTATGTATGCGATGCAAATGTATGTATGCATATCTGTCATACCCCAAATTTGTCCTACCTATATGTTTCATTTGCACATTCCATCCACTGTCATTCATTCAGAAAAATCCAAAATATGTTACCTTCAACTTCATCCCTCTTCTATTTTTTATCCATATATACTTAACCTTTTTGTCCAAAATCCATTCATAATCCATTTCAAACCAATTATCCATCCATAACCATTTATTTATCCATTATCCATTTTATGTCCATATCCATTTTTAAATTACCCATTTCATTCGTCCATTATCCAATTTCCTTATTTAGATATCCATTTTTTATCCAAATTTTATAGTTCACATATATTCATTTAAATAACCAAGTTCCAAATAAAGTCCAATTCAATACAACAAAAGCCCATTGAGTTTCTTACAAAAATTGCCAAAAAATAGAAAAGCTCATGAGGACAAAACACGACCCACACGCCAATTTCCTGCCATGACCCCACATGAACCTTGCCAAGCATAACCAATACGCACTCTGCAGCCAGTAAAACAAGACCAATGACTGGTTCACCCTGTACAATACAGACTCTCACCACGCCTTGATTAACTACAACAGCAAAAAAGAACAAAATTTCCATGAAGCCATTCAATCACGTACAAAGCACAAGCCACGACAAATACGCCACAAACCACGGTCCTTCAGCCACCATTCCCTTTCCACAAACTATTCCATAACAGCCCGACGAAATCCGTACACAAACTTGTAAAATGCACAACGAGAAAATCCAATCCTGCCCTCACTATTCTCCTATATAACGACCTCGTTCCCACTCACATTCTAAGCTTTGAAGGCTAGCGTCATTCTGTCAAAATTCCACAAATTCTTTCTTTAACCTTCGTTCTTCCTCAACCCAATCTTCTTCCTCTAAACCTTCAACCAAAACCATTCAACCTCAACTTTATCCCTTCATTCAACAACCCAACAATAACATTCAAAACACAAATCTTCATTTTTCCTTCACAAACCCAAACTTTCAACCCAGAACCGAATCCTTCAACCCTCTTCAAACCTCACAACACCACAAATCTTTACCGGTTTCAAAACCCATCTCAAGCATATTTTCACAACAACCCACTTCACAAATCGAACTCAACCAAAAGCAGAACAGAGATGAAGAGAAATTGAAACCATAACTCTTACGTGAATGGAGTACTAAGCCGCGCAGCCAACCGAAGCGTGAAAGGGAGAACGAATCTGGACAAATCGTGCGAGAGAGACGAAGACGTTCCGGTGAAGGTTGAAATTTTTCTCCGATTGCCTTTGTTGTTTTTTAGTGACGTGGTTCTTTCTGAGCAAATCGGCTTCGTGTTTTATCTTTGACTTTTCTTCTTCTTTTAAATTTAATGTGTGGTGGTTTTAAAGAAAAGAATGAAAACTGATGAGGATATGGTGTAATGTTGTTGTGCTTTGCCCTCCCCTTGATTTTGTCTTAATCAGAATATTAGGGGGTCTTTGACCCATGATTCTTTATCCACCGTCCCCTTGTTTTTTGGCCGTAGGGATTTCTTTTTGAAGCATGGATGATGGGCTTGTAGCCCAAATGATTCCACACGCATCACCCAAATCCAGCGTGCCCCCCTCCCTCATTTCTTATTTTGTTGTTTTTAAACTTCTTTTTTTATTTTATATTGTTATTAGATCTCTATCTCCATTAATATTTTTGCTTTCATTTCAATTCTCTTTTGGGCCAATGATCTAGCAACACTCATGATTTAATTGGTTTGTTCAAACCAATGGAATTTTGATATATATGAGGCCTATTTATTTTTTATTTCAATTTATTTCATTATACTATTTTTATTCACTTATTTTGGGTCAATGAAAACCTAACATCGATGATTTGTCGATTTCTCAACTTAATCTCGATAAAGGTGAGACCTTTATTCTTTTTCCTATACATTTTCTATCTTATTTCATTTCCATTGTTTTTACATTATTCTTATTCGATTTTGGGTCAATGAAAACCAAACATCGACAATTTGTCGATTTCTCGACTTAATCTCGATAAAGGTGAGATCTTTATTGTTTTTCTTATCATTTTCAATTTTACTTCATTTTTGTTATTTTTATTCATTTTGGGTCCATGAAAAACTAAATATCGATTGATTTATCGATTTCTCGATTAAATCTCGATAAAGGTGAGACCTTTATGCTTTGTACTCATATTTTCAATTTAATTTCTTATTTGTCACTTTATATTTCATTTATTTTCACTTTTGGTCAATGAAAGTCAAAAGTCGTTGATTATCGATTTCCCGATTAAATCCGATTAAGACGAGACCAACTTTATTTTTTATGTCAATATTATATCTTGTCATTTTATCTTGATTATTATCTTGTTCATACTATTCATATTATTCATATCCGTATTTATTTATCTAACCATTTTTTCATTTGTATATACTTTTAATCAAAACAATCTAACAAATATCGAAACCCTAAAAACAATAAATTGATGGACTGTTGATTATGATCATCCACTTGCTCGACGTTTGCTCAAGGTTTAGTTTAGGACACCTTCGCACACACACGGCTTTCTCTTGGGCTACCTTACAATGAGACCCTTTATTTCATGTCATCACTTGTATTTTACATGTACCCCTCTCCCATTCCGATGTACGCATTTATTATTGCTTTGATTATGGTTTGTTTACTAGGAGCACCCATAGGCACTAGCATAGGCAACCCATTTTCAAACTAATTCTCGATTCGTCGTCGAGCCATTTTCAAACGAACCCATTTTCAACCAAACCCTCGATTCTTCGTTGAGCCATTTTCAAAATCAACATCAAAACCAACGTCTTTTCATTTACAAACAAACCCTTGATCCAACGTCAAGCGGATTTTCATAATCAAAACTCAAAAACAACTAACATTTATCGTAACTCTTTCAAGGTGAAAAATGGGGGTTCAAGTCTTTGATCTCTCTTCGGTTGTTTGGGTGCGAGTTTCCTTACTCGTGTGTAAGCAATTGACGCCTCTTCTCTAAAACTAAACAATTTCTTTTCAACCAATCGAGCACATACAATAAACCCTTGATCCAACATCAAGCGGATTTTTACAACAAATCTCAAAACGACTAATAACTATCATGACTCTTTCAAGGTGATAAATGGAGGGTTCAAGTCTTTGATCTTCCTTCGATTGTTTGGGTGCGAGTTCTCTTACTCGTGTGTGAGCAATCGACGCCTCTCTTTAAAATAAACCAACCCTCCTCTTTTCGTGGGCGTACCACGAACTACGACTGCTCTGATTCTTTATTCTCGTCCGAGTAAAGATACGTAGGCACAAGATTGCAATGATCTTGGCGAGCACACTACCATCTTTTTCTGTCAAACCCCGTAGTCGAACTACGATTGCTCTGATTCCTCATTCTCGTCCGAATGAGCATACGTAGCCCGAGGTCGCGATGATCTTGCCGAGCACCCTATCCTTAAACCACCCATTTCCCCTTAGTATCTTTTCCTTTTATCTTTACCTTTCCGCATTTATTTTAGAGAAGAAAACAAACAAACTTAGCTAACGAGTATCGCGATTCGAATTAGGAGGTTCCCATTGAGTACAACGGACGTGAGGGGAGCGCGTACCTTCCCCTCACGTAACCGACTCCCGAACCCAGAATGTGGTTGCGACGACCATGTTCTTATCCCTCCTTAAAGGTTTTCTCGATATTTTCCTTTCCCTCCATTGGGATAAATAAAGTTCGGTGGCGACTCTGTTGAACCGTTTCCGCGCCTTTCGCGCGAAGGGTCGTGTCTTCGATTAAGCAATTTTTTTGAGGTGCGACAGCTGGCGACTCTGCTGGGGATAATTTGCTCCATCCAAGAGAGAGTCAAGCCTATCTTGATTCGAATCGCTAGCTCTTTAGCTTTGTTTATCTTTTTCTTCTCGTTTGTCTACTTACTTGCTTTCCTATTTCCTTATTTGTGTTACCTTTTGTAACATTGTTGGGTTGTTCTAATATTAGGAACTTTGTGAGATGGCTCTACACCCGAGTCTGAGTATAACCCTAGGATTAGGATGGTGGTTGTGTAGTGTAGGCTTGCGTGGTCTCTTCCGCGTGAGTTGAAGCGAAAACCACCGCTTGGAGTAGATTCCCTTGGAGATATTATTATTGTGGTGAATCTTTGCCATGGTGGTAATACTTTCGAGGTGGGTCGTCGATCCCAAGGACCATTAACCCAATTTACCCATGGTGGTTGGTAGTGTTAATTCTATGTGAGTTAATGCGAACGCCCCCAATCAGATGAGATCCCTCGAACGTGTTACTTCCTGACAGTAATATTTTCGACCTCGATCTAGGATTCTGAGAACCCTATTTAGAACCCGTGTGTCGATGGTTGTGTAGTGGGCGCCTCCGAGGAATCTTTCTCGTGGGGAAGAAACGAAGACCTCACCTAGACGAGATTATTTCGAGAATATTATAGTCGGATGTCTCTTCGTCTTGGTTATAATGTTTTCGAAATATATCCATAACTCTAGGCACCTACCCGTTTTAGAAACTTACCCGTGGGCTTTCTTGATCCTAGCTGTGGTTCTTGAACCGTCATCTCTGACCAACCGCAGAATTATTTGAAGCTGTTTGATCATGTGATCCTGGATCTTGCATCTTGCATTGCATCTCATGTCATTGCATTGCATTGCATTTGTTATGCATCTTGCATTACATTTTCAACCTCTGAATCTCACTTCAACTTCCTTCCTTCTCCAGTAAATTAAGCTGATTCCTCGACACCAGTACGCAACTCGAGCCAATACCAGACGAATAATGGAGCAGATTCAACAAGAACAAGCTGCCTTCAGAGAAGAGTTAGACTCTATCAAAGGAAAGATTAATCAGATTCTCGAAGCCATCATGATGGCCAGAAAAGAAGAAGAACTGCGCGAAGCTGCTGCCGCCAACACCACTATGCCTGTGCAAGGGTGAACCTCAAGGCTCTTTGTTCCGGTTCCCAACCCTATCACTTATGGGATACCAATGGACTTCGCTCCTGCCACATCTCAACCACCTCCAACATCTGGAGTCACTGTTGGTGCTATTCTGCAAGCCCAACCTGTTGTCGCTCAGATTCCTATTCCTCATGCTGAAGAGAATCAGATAGATCAGTATGATGAGGTCCAAAACTATCATGTTGCTATCCCAATTGTCAATCCTACTGCTGCTTAGGATTCTGAAGCTATCAAGATGTGTCTTGATCTAGCTGAGAAACTCCGAGTCATGGAGGGACGCAACTCAACTTCTTTGAATGCTCTGGATATGTGGTTGGTGCCAGATGTTGTCATTCCTCCAAAATTTAAAGTGCAAGAATTCCCAAAGTACAAAGGTCTCAGTTGTCCTCACATCCATTTGAAGACGTACTGCCGCAAGATGGCTGCCTATGCCAAAGACGAAAAGCTGATGATTCATTGCTTCCAAGACAGCTTGTCTGGGGCATCTCTTGAGTGGTATATGCAGCTGGAACGTATCAATGTGCGCACTTGGGATGATCTAACTGATGCATTTGTCAAGCAATACAAGTACAACACTGACCTTGCTCTGAATCATACTCAGCTTCAGAGTATGGCTCAGAAGGACAACGAGTCCTTTAAAGAGTACGCGCAATGTTGGAGAAAGCTAGCCGCAAGAGTGCATCCACCTCTTGTTGATCGTGAACTGATTGACATCTTCATGGGTACTTTGCAAGGCCAATATTATGAAAAGCTGATTGGTAATGTTTCCGCTGGATTCTCTGATTTGGTAATTGTCGGTGAGAGAATTGAAGAAGGTCTGAAGAGTGGAAAGATCCAAGGAGGATCTAGCAGCCAGTCTCAAGCCAAGAAACCTTTCAACAATGGATACAAGAAAAAAGAGTGTGAAACAAATGCTGTCGCTGCTCAGAAAGGGCAAGCTCCACAAGCTCCCCCTCCGATGGCTTTTCAAATTCCATACTTCCAATATTCGTATGTTGCTACTGCGCAATACGCTCCAATGCCTTATCAGCCAACAGTTCAAGCTATTCAAGCTCCAATGCCTCAACAACAGGCTCCTCAACAACAATCCTATAATCAACAAGGGTATTAGTATCCTCCTAAATATCAACAACAGAGAGCATCTCAACAACGTCAGCCTAATCAACAGAGGACAAGGAGGTCTGATAGAGACTTTGATCGTCTGCCAACGATATATGCTCAGATTTTTACTCAATTGATGGAGAAGAGGGTTGTTACTCCCAGAGACTTGGCTCCTCCAACTGTCATTCCCCCAGACTATGATGCTAATGCTCATTGCGAGTTTCATAAGGGTGCTCCAGGGCATACGATCGAGGACTGCAGAGCTTTCAAACACAAGGTTCAGGACATGATCGACTCAAAGTTTCTCACGTTCAATGGGAGGGATCCAAACGTCATCAAAAACCCTCTGCCTCCGCCAAACTAGTGCCAGCATCAAATCAAGTCAAGTCAAGTTTTTTCCCCGAAGAAGGCAGTCATGTTGCCATCCCGTCATTTGCATTCTTGTTATTTTGTTTCTGTTTGTTTAAGTATTGTATGCTTTGAACATTGCCGTTTGTATTTGGTTTTCTTAATGTAATGATTATGTATGTTTTGAATCAGTTATGTCGTATTCACTCATTCTTTCCATTTACTGCAAATCACCGACACATTTATCCACTTCACTCTCTATATCAAACTGTTGTTAGCAATGATTGGAGGGAGCATGATGAAAGCGAAATACCCATAATTGCAAAATGTATGCTTTCGGATAGAATCCCGCCGATGATGTACAGGCATTATTTCAACCCCCAAACACTGGAGAGACAAGGAGTTAATCCCTAGTAAACCACTTCGAGCATAGAAGTAGTAGTTTCCTTCGGATATTCAAACCCTTACACTCAACCTAGGGCAGGGTAGTGTTTAGTTAACCCAATCACGCACTCTAATCACAAAGCAAAATCCAAAAGACATGACGGTTGTTCATCAATACCCATGACTTGGCAGTCACAACCCTCCAACAAAACCAAAAAAAAAAAAAATCAAAAGCCTGCTAAGTCAGACACCTCAAAGGAGACTTAGGCAAAAATCAAGACAACCCTGATGGACTCGACAAGCAAAATCAGTCCATGTAAAAGATAGGGTTCAAAAACAAAAACAAAAGAGGCCCTCGAATCCTCAACAAAAACAAAATAAGATTCAGTGACCACCATCCCAAAGGGTCACTGACATTCATCAAAAACAAAATAAGATGACTACCATTTTGAGCAAACCTTGAATCATCACTCTTACACCGTCAACCATTTTAGAAGACAAACATGTGCAAAATTAACTGAACGTAGGACTGGAGTTCATCGCGAAGAAGGGGTGGGTACAAACCAAGTTTTGAGCCTTATATCCTTTTGATTCATAACCGCGAACCAGACCACGTTACAACCCTCGAAAAGACCTAATTGAGGCGAGGTTTATTCTAAAAGCATACTATCGCAAGGTTGCGTAAACTGACTCCCCATATTTGCTAATCTTCAGCATTGGTGTCATTCTCCTTGCTATACCTTTCACACCATCAAAATCAGCACTCGTTTGGACTAATGGTCCATTCGTCTCACTATCACGACACTCCAATAAATGACTCTTTTTCAAAACTTGCATGAGCATTGTATTAAGATTACCGTTTGTAAATGAGCAATTTCTAATTGCAAATCAGTGCTCGACATTCAAGACGATTCCAACAAGGGGCAATCAAAGAGGAACCTGAACTCTCAGTGGTGTTGACCCGAATCAAGACTCCCTCAAAACCCACAGGCTGGGGAAAATCTTTCAACAGCTCAATCAGGGGCAAGCCACCTCAAAGCACATCAAAGTTCATCTTCCAAAGATCAGACTGCTTCAGAACTGGTTAATCAGGGGCAGACCATTACCATGTTTAGACTGGGGCAAGACCCATTGCAGCAAGCAACCTTGACCATCAAGCAAAGTTGTGGTTCTCTTAGAAATGAACTTACGACTTATCATCAAGCAATCAAACTTGAGGCATCCAAAGCATCTTCATCTGCTTTAATCATGGCGTCTTCAATGGACTGAGTGTTGAGGAAATCAAATCCCTCCCACCGCCCAAAAGTCCAATCCTCATTGGCATCTACCAAGAGTCCAACATGCTTACACTTCCAAACATATCCAATCTCCCGTTTGCAATCATACACATCATACGCATCATACGCATCATAAGCATCGCATTCAACATCATATACATCATACGCATACCAAAACCAATCATACTTCCCCAACACTTGCATCTCCGCGCGTCAACATTTGCATTACACATCATTACAAAATCAAGCATTCATACATGCGTAAGATCCAGGATCAATCTCAAAACTGCAAGATGATCTTCAGCCCAGGCAGGGGTATCTTCATCAGATCCATGGACGTTCTTCACAAAGTTATTCCAAGATGATTTTCAGCCCAGCCAGGGGCATCTCCAGCAAATCCGTGGGCTTTCCTCACGAAGTTTTTCAACCTTTTGTTGATCAAGCTAAAGACAAGAGTTCAAGCAATCCTCAGCCCAGTCAGGGGCACTTTCTTCAAGTTCATGGGCGTTCCTCATGAAGTTCTTCAACCTTTTGTTAATAAAGCTGTGATCTCCAAGCAAGTCAGTGGGCGTTCCTCATTGAGTTGTGTTCTTCAACCTTTTGTTGCTGAGGTCGTCATCCTCATCCCAACCAATAAACATTCCTCCGAGTCAGTGGGCGTTCCTCATTGAATCTTTTCTTCAAGTCGAACTACGACTGCCCTGATTCTTTATTCTCGTCTGAGTAAAGATACGTAGGCATAAGATTGCGTAGATCTTGGCGGGTTACCTTCTCCATTTTTCATTGTTTTCCCTTTCCTTTTCGTGGGCTCTCCTCATTGAATTCTTCACTTCGACCTTTTGTTGATGTCTCTGAATAAATCTCACTCATCACATCCCCAGCAAACTTGACCTTTTGTCAATTGCCTTACTATCATCCTTTTGGTGATAGCTAAACCCAATCAACTCAATTCAACCTTCATCCTTTTGATGTTGGTCCTCATAAATAAGAAGTTCCTATCATCCTTTTGGTGGTAGTAGCTTGTTTTGATCCGTCATCCTTTTGGTGTCGCCGATCCATAAACCCTTGGTATGTGTGTCATCCTTTTGGTAGTAGCAGGTTGTGTGTGTGTGCCCTATTATCCTTTTGGTAATAGCAGGCTGTGTTGTGTGCCATACTATCCTTTTAGTAGTAGCAGGCTGTGTGTCTGCCCTATTATCCTTTTGGTAATAGCAGGCTTTGACCTCATTTTCATCCTTTTGGTGGAAGGGTCTGTGTGTGTGAGTTTGCCTTATTATCTCGTCGGTAATATCAGGCTTTGACCTCTTTTCCATCCTTTTGGTGGGAGGGTCTGTGTGTGTGGGTTTGCCCTATTATCTCGTCGGTAATAGCAGGCTTTGACCTCATTTCCATCCTTTTGGTGGAAGGGTCTGTGTGTGTGTGCCCTATTATCCTTTTGATAATAGCAGGCTGTGTTGTGTGCCATACTATCCTTTTGGTAGTAGCAGGCTGTGGTGTATGCCCTATTATCCTTTTGGTAATAGCAGGCTGTGACCTCATTTTCCATTCTTTTGGTGGAAGGGTCTGTGTGTGTGTGTGCCCTATTATCCTTTTGGTAATAGCAGGCCTTGACCTCATTTTCCATCCATATAGTGGAAGGGTCTGTGCGTGTATGTGTGTGCCCTATTATCCTTTTGGTAATAGCAGGTCGTGACCTCATTTTCCATCCTTTTGGTGGAAGGGTCTGTGTGCGTATGTTCACTATCATCCTTTTGGTGATAGGTCTGTCATCCTTTTGGTGTCAGATTTATTCTGTTACTCCACCTCCCAAGCTTTTTCTTTCTTTTCGGACAAATTTGTGGTCTTCTTCATATCTAATTATTTTATACCCCGAAAGACAGAACGCCGTAGCAGTTCATCTAACTCAGTTTAAGCCAATTAGATAGGGGCATCTATCATACCCCAAATTTGTCCTACCTATTGTAATACCTCAAAATTTACCCTCTTTATTTTCTCAATAAATTAGTCTATGCTTTACGCTTTTTGCATTCCATAGTAGGTCATAATTTGCATAGCATGGCATTCAGCATAGGGCATGGGATCAGTTGATTCTCAAAGGTGTTGATCATCCAAAGCAAGGGATCAAGGGCCAAGTGTCTCCCAACTAGCTTCAAGGGTTTCTCATACTCCATAAAATCTCAAATGTTCCTTCAAGTCTTCTCCAGAAGTGGATTGACCAAGAAGTGACCTCTAGACTTCATCCCTTAGACTGATTGTGCAAATTAGGGTTTTGGTTTCAAAAGAACTTCTTATTGAACTTTGTGGATTCAAGCATGTTCTCCTAGTGTTCCATATGCTCACAAGTGTGCATGGATGGAATCTTGGCCATTGGTTCTTTGGTGAAGAATGTTCAGTGGATCGGTTACTTGTGAACCAAGAAAAGTCAACTGTAAAGGAGAAAGTCAACTGTAAGGAGGAAAGTCAACTGTGGAATTTTGAGGTTCTCTCCATGATTTTCAAGGTCTCACATCCTCATATGGTCTTCAATTGTCAAGATTCATGCCATTCATCAAGAATCAAGAGTTTGTGCAAAAGTTACTAAATTTGGAAAATGACCTATAATGAGAACTTTCCATTTTTGGCAGTTTTTTCACCATATTAAACTTGACTTTTCATCATCAAGGAAGCTCGAAATGAATTTTCCTCCAACATGAAAGTTGAATATCTTTCTCTCCCATTTCCAAAAAGTACTAGAACATCTCCATATCATTTGTGAAACTCTAGTTATGGTCAAAACAATGCAAGGAGCATTTTGATGGTTTTCCATGTACCACTCTTTCCACCTTTTGCAATTTGGTTCCAATTGGTTTCAAATCACTTCTAATGACCCAAGTCAGGTTATCACACTCAATTACACTTCATTTGGCACAAGTTTGGATTTTAAATCAAGTTATTTCATGCCATATTTCTCATTATTTTCACAAAGTACAATGATGCAAATTGATTCAAAACTCACAAACCAAGCAAGTGCAAGGCCCAAGTTTAATTCATTTGTGATCAGAATTAGAAATGTGAGTGGATCATGCTTATTTTGGGGACTTTGCACGTGTGGAGGAGGGTGTATAACTCAAAATGCATTTTTGCAAAACCACTCCAATCTTATTAACCAAAGGTTTAATCACTTGCTAATCACAATCAGTGGACTAATGGAGAGTATATAAGCTAACTCATACCCTCATTGCTAGGATGCATTCTATTTTGGTCAGAATTCATTTTTCACCTCAAATCTTCTCCTCTTCGATTCTCTCTATTCATAAGAGCTTTTCACAAAATTCTTTCACATTCTGAATCATTGGACTCCATAGAACACAAATCTACCATCATCTGAAGCTCATAACAAGGAATTCAGTAGGTTCGAATTTGGAAACCATTTCTTCAAACTCAAGATCCAGACCATATTCAAGCTCTAATTGCATTTATTTTGCAATTAGAGGTTCCTAAGGCTAGATCTGCAGCTTATCTCTGGTTTTCTAGGAGTATTTTAAGCTCTTCAAGATCTCAGGTTGGTGAACTTTTCATGCTCTTAGAACTTGAATTTTAAGTGTGCATAATGATCTATGAAGTTCACTAAGTGTGCTGATGTATTTTATTTTGATTTTGGACGTGTGGATTGCGTGTATTTTGAGATTTAAGTTTTGGATCCAAACTTTCTTGCGTTCGATTTGCTTTATATGTTGTTGATCTAGTGAAATGAGCTTGATATTTGTGATCCTTGTGAATTTCTGGTCCATTTGGTATACTCATGAGTGTTTTCTGGAAATTTTTGGTGTTGTTGTTGCCAGAGGAGACGACCGGAGCTAGGGCTCCGGCGTCTGGTTTTTTTTTTCAGGTGGCCGGAGGTTTTTTGAAGAAGACACAATCATGGCCGTTGATTGGTTTGATCCGTTGGTCCACATGTTGCCACGTTGCTTTAATTCTGATTTTATTTTGGGGTTTGTGTGTGTGTTAATCCATAGTTGTTATCATGTGCTGCAGATCTGAGCCACACGTTTTTGATTTGGTGAGTTGTTTGTGTGCGTTGATTTAATCTGATGATCATAATTGTGCCAACGCATTAAATTTACATGTGTTGCTCACGTGTTATTTTTTTATTTTCTGAGTATGTATGGTGTGCGCGTGTATACTCTTCTTACCATGTGTGTGTTAATCTGAGCCATAGATCTTGAATACTTGTGATTGTGTTGACTGTTGGTATGCGTTGGATTGAGTGTATGGTCATGATTAAAGCTGATGGTTGACTGAATTCCTTGTGTTCCTCTTTGACTGCGCTTTTGGACTGGGCTTGACATTTCTTTGCTTTCCACACCCCCTCCTTTGGGCCTTTTTTACATTTTCAACGTGATTTGCTTACTGATTGCACCCCCCTGAATTCCTTTTCATTTTATTTTATTTTCTTTGCATTTGTTTTGCATTTTAATTTTTAAAATCATTTTTATGCATCCAAAAATTACAAAAAAAAATCATGAAGCATGTTTAGCATTTTATAAAATTTTGTCAAATTTTATATTCTTATTTTATTTTATTTTTGGTGTCTGAATTAATTGTATGATTAATTTCTTTTTGAATTTCTTTCATATGTACATACTTTGTATTGTAGAATTTCTTTCTCATAGTCTACAAAACATTTTGAGTTCATTCTTTTTGAATCATTTCACCAACATATTGAAGGGAATGAAAACATTTTTGTTTCATTTTTAAAACTTTTTCATATTGCATTTTGGTCTCCCTCTTTTGCATATTGGTTCATGTTTCTCACTTGATCTTTGCTTAATTGTTTGAGTTGCTTAACTTGTGAATTTTTGTGAGATCTTTTGACATGTGATTAGTTTATGACTTAAGTCATTTGAGTTTAAATTTCACAATTTCTGAATGTCATATGATACATGTTTGCTTATTTGTACTTAAGTGACTTATGCATGATCATCTCTTGACATCTCTTTACACAAGTTGGTTTACCATGCCTAATTGATTGAGTTCCTTTGTGATTCTTTGCATGATCTTTTGATATGATGTTGGCCCCTGGTTGAGGTCCTTTGAGATTTAATTTTGTAATTTGTAGATCATGTTTGGGTATGTTTTAAGGGCTTGAACTTTGAGTTTCCATTTTTGGATTACTTTGATGTATGTCTTGAAGGTATTGCTTGATGTTTGGACTTGTATGACTTGAGTTTGGTTTTGATATGATATTGATGCATATGCTACTGCCCCTTGAGTTCCTTATTTGATTTTCATTTCACTTGAGCATGGTTGAATGCATTTGGTTTGAATTGTATGAGGAATATCATTACCTTTCCTTTTGTGAACTTCCTTGGATCATAATGCTTCATGTTTTGAATCACTTTTGCACACATGAGTTGTTGATGATAGTATGATTTTGGTTCTGACTTGCACTCATCTTCATCTTATCTTCCTCATTTCATTTTGATATGAAGTCCATGTATGCTTAATTGTGCATTTCATACAAGTATGTTTGCATTCTTTCATGATTATCTTTGCATGCTTACTTGAATTGTTTTGCATTGATCTTTGAAACATGTTTGTTGATTTGAGTTGGATATTTATGATATGATGTGCTTGCTGCCATTTATTGTATCTCTTCTCCTCTTTCTCTTTTCTTCTCTTCCACTCTCTTCCTCCCATGAATCTCAAGACTTGTTTAAGTCTTGGATTATCTCCCTTTAGAGCTACCTAGTCCAACTTAATTTTTGATTAAGCTTGGAGTAGGTTTAGCATTAGGTTTTAGGTAGACGTTCCTCCTAAGCCTCACTAAACAAAGGACATCCATGTATGATAACATATGGACTCTTAGTTTCCCTTTAGAGTTTCCTTTGTGTCGTCCCTCTTCTCATCTCGAAACTTCTTGAAAACACGTAATAAAAATTAACGTGTATTGCGCTCGAACCTTCTATGTGGGAAGTGGGGAATGAGGGGTTTCCTCTCATTTTTCTAGGATACTTAGTGTACGTCCTGTTGGGGACGATGCGCGAAGTATTCGTTCCTGTATTTAAGACTTTGGTTCAATTCAAGTTACAAATAACTGTAAAAAACACTTCTTGCTAAAAAATTCCAAACAAACAATAACGTCTTTCCTTCGGGAATTCTTTTCTCATCTCACTCACTCTCGACATACGAACGTGCTTCTTCTCATTCTCTCGCAAGACGGTAATGCCTAAGTCTCCATACAGCGAGCTGCAACACCTGAGCTAGAACGTTAGCCGTTCCATCAAAAAACACAAAGCAACCCTCGTTGAGGGGAACTACGTCGCTCTGATTCTCATGCTCCCGATGAGATACGTAGGCAGTGGGGTAGGGTCCATTCGAGCACTTCTTTTATTTTCCCTACATTTGTTTCTTCATTTCTTTTTGCTCCCGTTCTTCTTTCCTTTCCAGTAGCAGTGGAGTTCCAGATGACGACACCCTTTGATGCAGACGACAAGAGTGGATCCCATCGAGTACGATGGACGTGTTGGGTGCTAACACCTTCCCTTCGCGTAACCGACTCCCGTACCCATTTCTCTTGGTCGCCAGACCATGCTCTATCCTCTTCCTTCAGGTTTATGCAGTGTTTCCTTTCCCTCTCTTGGGATAAATATACATTGCTGGCGACTCTGTTTTCCACGCCACTCTCGCGTTTGTACCGTTGGATGCAAATCTTTCAGGAGCGACAGCTGGCGACTCTGATGGGGACTCTGGTTGACCTCTTGCTGGTCCATCCCCTTTAGCGAGTCAATCCTAGCGCTTGTCTGTTTCTTTTCATTGGGTGTTTTTATGGTGCTTTGTTTTGTTGTATATTACTGTATTTGCTGTTTAATTTTATACTGTATTTATAGTTTTTATTGCATTACATTGCATTTTATTACTATCATACTGGATATTACTGCGCTGTGCTGGATATTCTGAGAGATGAGCCCACTACCCAGGCTCGAGCATACACCTAGGTTTTAGCGTGGGCAGGCGTGACGGTCCCGTGGTGTTGGCCACGTGTGGGTGATCACGATCCCTACAATCAGACGAGGTTCTATCAGGAGCTTTCTGCTACTGTATGTTGATACAGGCCAGTAGTTATTCTCTTGAGGAACTGTCGACTCTGATGACCATTCCCGAGGACTCAGTTGCGGCACTCCTCCCGGGATGTGACAGTAGCATACCACGTTCTGTGGCAAACCCATTGCACATTCTCGATCCGAGGACCCAATGTTGGGAACTTGCTATAGGGTTTCCTTTTGAGGTGAATCAGCGGACGACCTCTTTGATTGGCGGTAGCATTGTATCCTTCGGGCTGAATGTGCTATTGCTTCTCAAACCTCTGAAGCTGAGGATCTTTCGTTTTTGTGAATCAGTTGAGGCCTCCTCGATTGGTGATGATGCCAAACTAGAAGTGGTGAACGTATCATCATTTCTCGACCTGAGAGCCCGGGATACTGAGGATCTTAGTACCCACATGTGAGAGGGATGGTTTTTTGCAGGTCTGCAGGTAACCGAAACCTTCAGCCTACCCGGTGTTCTGGATTTCTCGACAGTGTATAGTTATTTACCTAGTTTTTTGGTTATCTCAGTGGTCCGATATTCTGGTATTCTGGTATTCTGGTTATTCGAATATTTTGGTATTCTGGTATTCTCTTCAGAGCAGACCTTTGAACTTATCCATTCAGCAGCACAGCAATATTGGGCCTTATGGAAGCCTTGATCCCATGTCTGTTGCATCTGCATCATCATTTTTGCATACGTGTTCTTGTATTTCTAAGGGATATTGACTTTGAGACTTGCTACCGAGCATTTCCATCTATTTCTTGTGGTTAGCGTAAGGGAAAATTTTGAATCAAAGCATAAGGATTCCTTGGAAATATTCGAACATGGCATTCTGCATTGCATTCTCATATTCATTTGCATAACAGGTGTTTGAAGCTGGTTGTTCTCATCCTAATCTAGTTCTCTTCAGAATTTCATTCTTAACTTTTCAAGGAAGCTGGAAGTTGACCATGGATCAAGTCCAAGCAGAGTTGAGGGAAATACGAAGTCGAATGGGGCAGTTTATGGGCGACATGCAAGCCTTGATTCAAGACCAGAAAATGTTGAAGGAGGAGGTCAACCAAATGAAGATTCAGATGAGTCTGGTTATGGAAGTTGTGAGAGGTGTGTTAAGCAAAGATAATACTCCCAGGCCTGAGGCCGTGGCTGGAATTGTCTCTCCTCCATTGTTTGAGGGATCCCTCCCAAAGAATGATGTGCCTCACATGTTTTCTGCACAACCTGGGTTTCCGGAATTTCCTCGTCAGCAGCTACTTCTCGTCTGCCAAGACAACCCCAAGGCTAATAGGTACCCACCAAAGTCGAAGAAAGCTGACAGAATCTTTGATCCAATTCCTATGTCTTCTGCTCAGCTGTTGAGGTATTTACTTCAGCTCCAATTGGTTGAACTTCGAACGGTAAATCCTCCTCGTGGAAAGCTCCCATTCGATTACGACGCAAATGCCCATTGTGATTTTCACTCTGGCGCACCGTGGCATGATGTGGAAAAATGTAAAGCCTTTCATCATGTGGTTCAGGATCTGATTGATTTGAAAACAATTGAATTCATGACGGGCGGCGTAAGCGTACAAGGTGGTCTTACTCCTGTTGCTGTGAAAGAAGTGAATATCCCGGTTTTCCCTCATGAAGTTGCACCAAGTAATGGGCATTTCTCGCAACCTGTGGTCTTAGAATCCTCTCTTCCTCAACTGTTACCTGTTCCTAAGCCAAGTTTAAGGAGGAAAGAGCCCGAACGAGAGGAAGGCACAAGTAGGTATCGGCAACAGAGCTACCATATGAAAAGTCAACAAAAGCCCAGAAGGCAGGAGAGGAAGTTTGATCCAATTACTGTTCCTTATAGTTATCTGCTTGCCCGTTTACTTCAAGACTCTTTGATCGAACTAAAGGAAGCTTCTCCTGTTCCGTATCCTATTCCCCCGAATTATGACAAGAGTGCTAGATGCGAGTATCACTCGGGGACACAGGGGCATGCCATTGAAGATTGCAAGGTGTTTAGACACAACGTGCAAGATCTCATTGACGTGGGGTTTATCAGTTTAACTGAAGAGGGTCTGTACATTAACTGAAGTTCCCCAAGTGAGCACTTGAGACCACAAAGACATCTCCTGAAGCAATCAATCCAGTCGGAGCCAAGCCTCCTCAGCAATGGCCAACATCATTTTCTTTATTGCATTTTCATTTGTAATTTTCATTACTTGTTAATGTTTGCATGTGATAAACTTGTCTATTCTTGAATGTGGATCTTAATGCAATAAGTATGTTTTTCTCGAAGAAGTTCATTCGTATTCACTCATTTATCGTTTGTGTGCACTGCAATACTAACCTTATTTTTCAAACTCTTGGAGGGAGGATGATGAGATGAAAACGCACATATGCCTTTGAACAAAACCCTGTTGAGGATGTACAGGCATTGTTTCGAATTCCTAAACACCGGAGACATAAGGAAGTGAAACCTTTGTCAGACCCTGTTGAGCCTAGAAGTAGGAGTTTCTTTCTGTAAGCGGAAAAACCCTCAATTTTAACCCGGGGCAGGGTAGGTGCCAGTTAATTTGACCAAGCGTTCAAATTTCAAAAGGAGTGTGCATCTGAGGATTCATTACCTTCTATTCCACCGTCAAGAGGTCAAGAGATGTGAAACCAAAATGGTTATCCATCAACAATCAAAGAGTGAGGCAGTCACAACCCTTTCAACAAAGTCAAGACAAGCTAGTGTCACATGACGTGTTCAAAAAAAAAAAGAAAAAAAAAAGAAAAAAGAAACGAACAAGCCCGCTAAGTTGAAACTTGAAAACAAGTAACTTAGGCAAAAGTTAGGACATCCCGCTGGACTCCGAAATCAAAGATTCAAAAGAATATGTCCAGGAAAAAGTTAGGGATAAGCAAAAAAAAACAAAGAAAAAAGAACGAGAAAGTGAAAAACAAAAGGATTACAAAAGAAAATTCTCAAGAAAGAACAAAGTAGTGTGACTACGAGCAAGGACAAAAGGGGTGACTGTTACTCCAAAGCTTCATTGTATCAAACCATCAGATGCATGAGTTCCTTAAAAATCATGAAATCTTTTTGAAAGGTGAGCGCTTGGGTCGAGTTAACTGAACGTAGGGCCGGAGAACATCACAAAGAGTGGGTGGGCACCGATAAACTTTGAGCCTTAAATCCTTTTTTCCAAAACCGTGAACCAGGCCACGTTACAACCCTCAAAAGTCCTAATTGAAACAGGGTTTATTCTAAATGCGTATTTCAATACGATAGCGTTCCTGACTCCCATGAGTTGTGCTAAAAGATCTTGGTTGGTATTGCATGTGCATGCTATTTTCCCTTTAAAAAAGGATATATGTAGTTTCCTAAGCAGTGATTCGTTCACAACTTTGCGACATATTTTCAGTAAAAACTTTGAGATTAATATATGTGTTGCATTATAATTCTTATTCTCAGAATAGAAATTTTTATGCTTGCTTACATGTATTTGATGCCAGTAAGGCTCACAAAGTGAACATCAGTTAAGAATTTTGATCACGCCAAAGTGAGAGGCTTGAAAGCTCCGAGGGATGAGAGTGACAAAGGGCATATGACCAAGTGATTCTGTCAAGTGGGGACTTTCACAACAATTTGTGCCAAGAAGTTGTCAATGTGGGGCAATTACATTGTGAAATATCTCTGCAGTTCGGTTAATCTGGGGCAATTGTGTCAAAGGTATGGGGCAATCACGTCGAGATTGGGAAAATCTCTCAAAGATCAATCAGGCAAGGGCAAAATCACTGCAAGGATTATATTGAGGCAGACCACCTCAAGAGCACGAGAAACTATCCTACTCCAAAGGACGGTTAATCAAAAGCACCTCTTCAAGATTTAGTATACTGGGGCAGAGTGTTGCAAATCTCTACGAATCTTGTCAAGGCAAATTCTTTCGTACACTATGCAGTCTGGGGCAGTTATGTCAAGATCTAGAAACCTCTCCGAGAGTTTGAATACCCTGGGGATATATATGCGCATTCTTTTGTTTGCAGGTGTGGAGATTTCACTGGATAGCTATGCAAAGATGTATGACGTCTTCAATCCAAAATCCTTTTACGAAGCGCAAATGATCGTTCCTCCCCAAGCAAAGATGGTTCCTCAGCAGGAAAGTTATTCTGGAGAGGGTCATCCCCAGCGTATTTACAGAGCTTCATGATCCCCGGCAACGTTGTCAAATAGGTAGTATTGTATCTTGTTAAGTCAATTCTCTTATTCATCACTTCCAACAGTTACAAGCTTTTTCTGTGTCGATAACGGTTGTAAACTCCCCAGTAGAGTTGCTTCACACGCCTTACAGCTAATGTTCAAGACTCAGTGAGTGTCCAGGAGTTTGGAGATGTCGAATCTTCTATAAAATCCTCTTGGGATGTTTTCCCCAGATCAGACTTGTATCTTGGGGCAAAATCAAGTGGTTGACCATCTCAAGCATGGAGCATCATGAAATTCCCTGGCAGGAGTATTCCAGATCTAGTTATCCCCAACAGAGTGGCCTCCCAACTACTGCATCCTAGCTCAAGTCTCGGTATTAGTTTAAGAGTTGGAAGATGTTGGATCTTCTGTAAAATTCTCTTAAGAAACATTCCCTGGAATGAGACACTTTGAAGTGATTCTCCCCAGCAGAGTTTGTTGTAAGCTTATTTCCCCAGTAGAGTTTGAAGAGGCGTGGTCTTTTGTAAAATCCTCTCAAGGGACATCTCCCCAGCAGAGTTTGTTGTAAGCTCATTAATCCCCAGCGGAGTTCTATGGTTGTAGTTATTCCCTAAGCAGACTGGTTCAGATGATGCCTCCCCAGCAAAGTTATCATTTCCTACAGTAGCCTTAACAGGTTTGTCGGGTCAGTGCCCAAATCAGGAGGTCAGGTCAATTTGTCTTCCCTAGTACGGTTTGCGACCGCGAAGTCAATCCAGCTAGTTATCCCCAGCGGAGTTGCCTTCCTTTCCTTAGCATTTATTTTGCTGAGGACCTCCTTGCATTTTGCATATAGTATGCATTGCATCCTCAAAACGCGTAGCATGTCCATTGAGATGGAGCATTACGCCATGGAAAAATTCAAACATATGCATGTGAAGCATAGGCCAGTTTTGATAACTCGTGCGAGAGCCCAAAACTTTGCTCCTTATATCATTGACAAAGCCAGAAAGAATGCCTGGTTCATTTCCCCACAAATATTTCAAAGCAGTACAAGGGTTTCATCATCTTTCTCCCCACAGAGTCATATCTCTCAGCTTACAAGATTCTTGGAACCATTCCCGATAGGATTCCTTTAACCGTTCCCGACAGGCAAATAGGAACCATTCCCGATAGGATTCCCTTAGCCGTTCCCGACAGGCGCCCTTTAAGTTTTAAACCTGACCGTTCCCGACAGGCCCATTTACCATTCCCGATAGGTAAGCCATAGGTTTTCAACTTTAGCCGTTCCCGACAGGCGCCCTTTAAGTTTTAAACTGACCATTCCAAACAGGCCCATTTACCATTCCCGATAGGTAAGCCATAGGTTTTCAACTTTAGCCGTTCCCGACAGGTGCCCTTTAAGTTTTAAACCTGACCGTTCCCGACAGGCCCATTTTCCATTCCCAATAGGTAAGCCATAGGTTTTCAACTTTAACCGTTCCCGACAGGCGCCCTTTAAGTTTTAAACCTGACCGTTCCCGACAGGCCCATTTACCATTCCCAATAGGTAAGCCATAGGTTTTCAACTTTAGCCGTTCCCGACAGGCGCCCTTTAAGTTTTAAACCTGGCCGTTCCCGACAGGCCCATTTACCATTCCCGATAGGTAAGCCATATGTTTTCAACTTTAGCCGTTCCCGACAGGCGCCCTTTAAGTTTTAAACCTGGACGTTCCCGACAGGCCCATTTACCATTCCTGATAGGTAAGCCATAGGTTTTCAACTATAGTCGTTCCCGACAGGCGCCCTTTAAGTTTTAAACCTGACCGTTCCCGACAGGCCCATTTACCATTCCCGATAGGTAAGCCATATGTTTTCAACTTTAGCCGTTCCCGACAGGCGCCCTTTGAGTTACAGACCTGACTGTTCCCGACAGGCCCATTTACCATTCCCGATAGGTAAGCTATAAACTCTGACCGTTCCCGACAGGCTCACATTGACCGTTCCTGACAGGCGCATTGACCGTTCCCGACAGGCACATTGACCGTTCCCGACAGGTGGTTCACCGGTTCCCGACAGGTTTCCTATGGGGTCCAATGGTTCCAATTTCTCTCTCACAAGCTTTTCTTCCTTACCTTTGCTTCATTTACAACTTTTTTTCTTTGTCCACACAGTGCAAATTTTCTCGGTTATTGTTGTATTCAATCCCTATGTATCTTGAATTCCTGATAGCCGTTGCTTTCATCCATTCAGATTCACAGTTGATTGAATAGGGGCAGCGGTAATACCTCAAAATTTACCTTCTTTTTTATTCTCAATAAATTGGTCTATGGTTTACTCTTTTTGCATTCCATAGTAGGTCATAATTTGCATAGCATGGAATTCAGCATAGGGCATAGGATCAGTTGATTCTCAAAGGTGTTGATCATCCAAAGCAAGGGATCAAGGGCCAAGTGTCTCCCAACTAGCTTAAAGGGTTTCTCATACTCCATACAATCTCAAATGTTCCTTCAAGTCTTCTCCAGAAGTGGATTGACCAAGAAGTGACCTCTAGACTTCATCCCTTAGACTGATTGTGCAAATTAGGGTTTTGGTTTCAAAAGAGCTTCTTGTTGAACTTTGTGGATTCAAGCATGTTCTCCTAGTGTTCCATATGCTCACAAGTGTGCATGGATGGAATCTTGGCCATTGGTTCTTTGGTGAAGAATGTTCAGTGGATCGGTTACTTGTGAACCAAGAAAAGTCAACTGTAAAGGAGAAAGTCAACTGTAAGGAGGAAAGTCAACTGTGGAATTTTGAGGTTCTCTCCATGATTTTTAAGGTCTCACATCCTCATATGGTCTTCAATTGTCAAGATTCATGCCATTCATCAAGAATCAAGAGTTTGTGCAAAAGTTACTAAATTTGGAAAATGACCTATAATGAGAACTTTCCATTTTTGGCAGTTTTTTCACCACATTTAACTTGACTTTTCATAATCAAGGAAGCTCCAAATGAATTTTCCTCCAAAATGAAAGTTGAATATCTTTCTCTCCCATTTCCAAAAAGTACTAGAACATCTCCATATCATTTGTGAAACTCTAGTTATGGTCAAAACAATGCAAGGTGCATTTTGATGGTTTTCCATGTACCACTTTTTCCACCTTTTGCAATTTGGTTCCAATTGGTTTCAAATGACTTCTAATGACCCAAGTCAAGTTATCACACTCAAGTACACTTCATTTGGCACAAGTTTATCTTTTGAATCAAGTTATTTCATGCCATAATTCTCATTATTTTCACAAAGTACAATGATGCAAATTGATTCAAAACTCACAAACCAAGCAAGTGCAAGGCCCAAGTTTAATTCATTTGTGATCAGCAGAATAAATGTGAGTGGATCATGCTTATTTTGGAGACTTTGCACGTGTGGAGGAGGGTGTATAACTCAAAATGCATTTTGGCAAAACCAATCCAATCTCATTAACCAAAGGTTTAATCACTTGCTAATCACAATCAGTGGACTAATGGAGAGTATATAAGCTAACTCATACCCTCATTGCTAGGATGCATTCTATTTTGGTCAGAATTCATTTTTCACCTCAAATCTTCTCCTCTTCGATTCTCTCTACTCATAAGAGCTTTTCACAAAATTCTTTCACATTCTGAATCATTGGACTCCATAGAACACAAACCTACCATCATCTGAAGCTCATACCAAGGAATTCAGTAGGTTCGAATTTGGAAACCATTTCTTCAAACTTAAGATCCAGACCATATTCAAGCTCTAATTGCATTTATTTTGCAATTAGAGGTTCCTAAGGCTAGATCTGCAGCTTATCTCTGGTTTTCTAGGAGTATTTTAAGCTCTTCAAGATCTCAGGTTGGTGAACTTTTCATGCTCTTAGAACTTGAATTTTAATTGTGCATAATGATCTATGAAGTTCACTGAGTGTGCTGATGTATTTTATTTTGATTTTGGACGTGTGGATTGCGTGTATTTTGAGATTTAAGTTTGGATCCAAACTTTCTTGCGTTCGATTTGCTTTATATGTTGTTGATCTGGTGAAATGAGCTTGATATTTATGATCCTTGTGAATTTCTGGTCCATTTGGTATACTCATGAGTGTTTTTTGGAAATTTTTTGTGTTGTTGTTGCCGGAGGAGACGACCGGAGCTAGGGCTCTGGCGTCTGGTTGTTTTTTTCAGGCGGCCGGAGGTTTTTTGAAGAAGACACAATCATGGCCGTTGATTGGTTTGATCCGTTGGTCCACATGTTGCCACGTTGCCTTAATTCTGATTTTATTTTGGGGTTTGTGTGTGTGTTAATCCATAGTTGTTATCATGTGCTGCAGATGTGAGCCACACGTTTTTTATTTGGTGAGTTGTTTGTGTGCGTTGATTTAATCTGATGATCATAATTATGCCAATGCATTAAATTTACATGTGCTGCTCACGTGTTATTTTTTTATTTTCTGAGTATGTATGGTGTGCGCGTGTATACTCTTCTTACCATGTGCGTGTTAATCTGAGCCATAGATCTTGAATACTTGTGATTGTGTTGACTGTTGGTATGCGTTGGATTGAGTGTATGGTCATGATTAAAGCTGATGGTTGACTGAATTCCTTGTGTTCCTCTTTGACTGCGCTTTTGGACTGGGCTTGACATTGCTTTGCTTTCCACACTCCCTCCTTTAGGCCTTTTTTACATTTTCAACGTGATTTGCTTACTGATTGCATCCCCTGAATTCCTTTTCATTTTATTTTATTTTCTTTGCATTTGTTTTGCATTTTAATTTTAAAAATCATTTTTATGCATCCAAAAATTACAAAAAAAATCATGAAGCATGTTTAGCATTTTATAAAATTTTGTCAAATTTTATTTTCTTATTTTATTTTATTTTTGGTGTCTGAATTAATTGTATGATTAATTTCTTTTTGAATTTGTTTCATATGTGCATACTTTGCATTGAAGAATTTCTTTCTCATAGTCTACAAAACATTTTGAGTTCATTCTTTTTGCATCATTTCACCAACATATTGAAGGGCATGAAAACATTTTTGTTTCATTTTGAAAACTTTTTCATATTTCATTTTGGTCCCCCTCTTTTGCATATTGGTTCATGTTTCTCACTTGATCTTTGCTTAATTGTTTGAGTTACTTAACTTGTGAATTTTTGTGAGATCTTTTGACATGTGATTGGTTTCTGACATAGGTCATTTGAGTTTAAATTTCACAATTTCTGAATGTCATATGATACATGTTTGCTTATTTGTACTTAAGTGACTTATGCATGATCATCTCTTGACATCTCTTTACACAAGTTGGTTTGCCATGCCTAATTGATTGAGTTCCTTTGTGATTCTTTGGATGAGCTTTTGATATGATGTTGGCCCCAGGTTGAGGTCCTTTTAGATTTAATTTTGCAATTTGTGGATCATGTTTGGGTATGTTTTAAGGGCTTGAACTTTGAGTTTCCATTTGTGGAATACTTTGATGTATGTCTTGAAGGTATTGCTTGATGTTTGGACTTGTATGACTTGAGTTTGGTTTTGATATGATATTGATGCATATGCTACTGCCCCTTTAGTTCCTTATTTGATTTTCATTTCACTTGAGCATGGTTGAATGCATTTGGTTTGAATTGTATGATGAATATCATTACCTTTCCTTTTGTGAACTTCCTTGGATCATAATGCTTCATGTTTTGCATCACTTTTGCACACATGAGTTGTTGATGAAAGTATGATTTTGGTTATGACTTGCACTCATATTCATCTTATCTTCCTCATTTCATTTTGATATGAAGTCCATGTATGCTTAATTGTGCATTTCATACAAGTATGTTTGCATTCTTTCATGATTATCTTTGCATGCTTACTTGAATTGTTTTGCATTGATCTTTGAAACATGTTTGTTGATTTGAGTTGGATATTTATGATATGATGTGCTTGCTTCCATTTATTGTATCTCTTCTCCTCTTTCTCTTTTCTTCTCTTTCACTCTCTTCCTCCCATGAATCTCAAGACTTATTTAAGTCTTGGATTCTCTCCCTTTAGAGGTACCTAGTCCAACTTAATTTTTGATTAAGCTTGGAGTAGGTTTAGCATTAGGTTTTAGGTAGTCGTTCCTCCTAAGCCTCACTAACCATAGGACATCCATGCATGATATCATTAGGACTCTTAGTTTCCCTTTAGAGTTTCCTTTGTGTCGTCCCTCTTCTCATCTCAAAACTTCTTGAAAACACGTAATAAAAATTAACGTGTATTGCAATCGAGCCTTCTATGTGGGAAATGGGGAATGAGGGGTTTCCTCTCATTCTTCTAGGATAATTAGTGTACGTCCTGTTGGGGATGATGTGCGAAGTATTCGTTCCTGTATTTAAGACTTTGGTTCAATGCAAGTTACAAATAACTGTAAAAAACACTTCTTGCTAAAAAATTCCAAACAAACAATAACGTCTTTCCTTCGGGAATTCTTTTCTTATCTCACTCACTCTCGACGTACGAACGTGCTTCTTCTCGTTCTCTCGCAAGACGGTAACGCCTAAGTCTCCATACAGCGAGCTGCAACACCTGAGCTAGAACATTAGCCGTTCCATCAAAAAACAAAAAGCAACCCTCGTTGAGGGGAACTACGTTGCTCTGATTCTCATGCTCCCGATGAGATACGTAGGCAGTGGGGTAGGGCCCATTCGAGCACTTATTTTATTTTCCCTACATTTGTTTCTTCATTTCTTTTCGCTCCCATTCTTCTTTCCTTTCCAGTAGCAGTGGAGTTCCAGATGACGACACCCTTTGATGCAGACGACAAGCGTGGATCCCATAGAGTACGATGGACGTGTTGGGTGCTAACACCTTCCCTTCGCGTAACCGACTCCCGTACCTGTTTCTCTTGGTCGCAAGACCATGCTCTATCTTCTTCCTTTAGGTTTATGTAGTGTTTCCTTTCCCTCTCTTGGGATAAATACACATTGCTGGCGACTCTATTTTCCGCGCCACTCTCGCGTTTGTACCGTTGGATGCAAATCTTTTGGGAGCGACACCTATATGTTTCATTTGCACATTCCATCCACTGTCATTCATTCAGAAAAATCCAAAATATGTTGCCTTCAACTTCATCCCTCTTCTATTTTTTATCCATATATATTTAACCATTTTGTCCAAAATCCATTCATAATCCATTTCAAACCAATTATCCATCCATAACCATTTATTTATCCATTATCCATTTTTATGTCCATATCCATTTTTCAATTACCCATTTCATTCGTCCATTATCCAATTTCCTTATTTAGATATCCATTTTTTATCCAAATTTTATAGTTCACATATATTCATTTAAATAGCCAAGTTCCAAATAAAGTCCAATTCAATACAACAAAAGCCCATTAAGTTTCTTACAAAAATTGCCAAAAAATAGAAAAGCTCATGAGGAGAAAACACGACCCACACACCAATTTCCTGCCATGACCCCACATGAACCTTGCCAAGCATAACCAATACGCACTCTGCAGTGCCAGTAAAACAAGACCAATGACCGGTTCACCCTGTACAATACAGACTCTCACCACGCCTTGATTAACCACAACAGCAAAAAAGAACAAAATTTCCATGAAGCCATTCAATCACGTACAAAGCACAAGCCACGACAAATACGCCACAAAACACGGTCCTTCAGCCACCATTCCTTTTCCACAAACTATTCCGTAACAGCCCGATGAAATCCGTACACAAACTTGCAAAACACACAACTAGAAAATCCAATCCTACCCTCACTATTCTCCTATATAACGACCTCGTTCCCACTCACATTCTAAGCTTTGAAGGCTAGTGTCATTCTGTCAAAATTCCACCAAATTCTTTCTTTAACCTTCGTTCTTCCTTAACCCAATCTTCTTCCTCTAAACCTTCAACCAAAACCATTCACCCTCAACTTTATCCCTTCATTCAACAACCCAACAATAACATTCAAAACACAAATCTTCATTTTTCCTTCACAAACCCAAACTTTCAACCCAGAACCGAATCCTTCAACCCTCTTCAAACCTCACAACACCACAAATCTTTACCTGTTTCAAAACCCATCTCAACCATATTTTAACAGCAACCCACTTAACAAATCAAACTCAACCAGAAGCAGAACAGAGATGAAGAGAAATTGAAACCACAACTCAACCGCAAACAAATTTCAAATTAGAGCCGGGAAAATAAAGAGGAGTCGTGAGATTCTTACGTGAATGGAGTACTAAGCCGCGCAGCCAATCGAAACGTGAAAGGGAGAACGAATGTGGACAAATCGTGCAAGAGAGATGAAGACGTTCCGGTGAAGGTTGAAATTTTTCTCCGATTGCCTTTGATGTTTTTTAGTGACGTGGCTCTTTCTGAGCAAATCGGCTTCGTGTTTTATCTTTGACTTTTCTTCTTCTTTTAAATTTAATGTGTGGTGGTTTTAAAGAAAAGAATGAAAACTGATGAGGATATGGTGTAATGTTGTTGTGCTTTGCCCTCCCCTTGATTTTGTCTTAATCAGAATATTAGGGGGTCTTTGACCCATGATTCTTTATCCACCATCCCCTTGTTTTTTGGCCGTAGGGATTTCTTTTTGAAGCATGGATGATGGGCTTGTAGTCCAAATGATTCCACACGCATCACCCAAATCCAGCGTGCCCCCTCCCTCATTTCTTATTTTGTTGTTTTTAAACTTCTTTTTTTATTTTATATTGTTATTAGATCTCTATCTTCATTAATATTTTTGCTTTCATTTCAATTCTCTTTTGGGCCAATGATCTAGCATCACTCATGATTTAATTGGTTTGTTCAAACCAATGGAATTTTGATATATATGAGGCCTATTTATTTTTTATTTCAATTTATTTCATTATACTATTTTTATTCACTTATTTTGGGTCAATGAAAACCTAACATCGATGATTTGTCGATTTCTCGACTTAATCTCGATAAAGGTGAGACCTTTAATCTTTTTCCTATACATTTTCGATCTTATTTCATTTCCATTGTTTTTACATTATTCTTATTCGATTTTGGGTCAATGAAAACCAAACATCGACGATTTGTCGATTTGTCGACTTAATCTCGATAAAGGTGAGACCTTTATTGTTTTTCTTATCATTTTCGATTTTACTTCATTTTTGTTATTTTTATTCATTTTGGGTCCATGAAAAATTAAATATCGATTGATTTATCGATTTCTCGATTAAATCTCGATAAAGGTGAGACCTTTATGCTTTGTACTCATATTTTCGATTTAATTTCTTATTTGTCACTTTATATTTCATTTATTTTCACTTTTGGTCAATGAAAGTCAAAAGTCGTTGATTATCGATTTCCCGATTAAATCCGATTAAGACGAGACCAACTTTATTTTTTATGTCAATATTATATCTTGTCATTTTATCTTGATTATTATCTTGTTCATACTATTCATATTATTCATATTATTCATATCCGTATTTATTTATCTAACCATTTTTTTCATTTGTATATACTTTTAATCAAAACAATCTAACAAATATCGAAACCCTAAAAACAATAAATTGATGGACTGTTGATTATGATCATCCACTTGCTCGATGTTTGCTCAAGGTTTAGTTTAGGACACCTTCGCACACACACGGCTTTCTCTTGGGCTACCTTACAATGAGACCCTTTATTTCATATCATCACTTGTATTTTACATGTACCCCTCTCCCATTCCGATGTACGCATTTATTATTTCTTTGATTGTGGTTTGTTTACTAGGAGCACCCCTAGGGACTAGCATAGGCAACCCATTTTCAAACTAATTCTCGATTCGTCGTCGAGCCATTTTCAAACGAACCCATTTTCAACCAAACCCTCGATTCGTCGTTGAGCCATTTTCAAAATCAACATCAAAACCAACGTCTTTTCATTTACAAACAAACCCTTGATCCAACGTCAAGCGGATTTTCATAATCAAAACTCAAAAACAACTAACATTTATCGTAACTCTTTCAAGGTGAAAAATGGGGGTTCAAGTCTTTGATCTCTCTTCGGTTGTTTGGGTGCGAGTTTCCTTACTCGTGTGTAAGTAATTGACGCCTCTTCTCTAAAACTAACCAATTTCTTTTCAACCAATCGAGCGCATACAATAAACCCTTGATCCAACATCAAGCGGATTTTTACAACAAATCTCAAAACGACTAATAACTATCATGACTCTTTCAAGGTGATAAATGGGGGGTTCAAGTCTTTGATCTTCCTTCGATTGTTTGGGTGCGAGTTCTCTTACTCGTGTGTGAGCAATCGACGCCTCTCTTTAAAATAAACCAACCCTCCTCTTTTCGTGGGCGTACCACGAACTACGACTGCTCTGATTCTTTATTCTCGTCCGAGTAAAGATACGTAGGCACAAGATTGCGATGATCTTGGCGAGCACACTACCATCTTTTTCTGTCAAACCCCGTAGTCGAACTACGATTGCTCTGATTCCTCATTCTCGTCTGAATGAGTATACGTAGGCCCGAGGTCGCGATGATCTTGCCGAGCACCCTATCCTTAAACCACCCATTTCCCCTTAGTATCTTTTCCTTTTATCTTTACCTTTCCGCATTTATTTTAGAGAAGAAAACAAACAAACTTAGCTAACGAGTATCGCGATTCGAATCAGGAGGTTCCCGTTGAGTACAACGGACGTGAGGGGGTGCACGTACCTTCCCCTCACGTAACCGACTCCCGAACCCAGAATGTGGTTGCGACGACCATGTTCTTATCCCTCCTTAAAGGTTTTCTCGATATTTTCCTTTCCCTCCTTTGGGATAAATAAAGTTCGGTGACGACTCTGTCGAACCATTTCCGCGCCTTTCGCGCGAAGGGTCGTGTCTTCGATTAAGCAATTTTTTCGAGGTGCGACAATATGTTGTTTATGCAGATGGAATGCAAATGAGATATGCAACACCCAATGATGCAAAGGGTAGATGATGCAACAGTACCACATACACATGGTGATGTAATAACTCAAGTTCAAAAGTTCGGCATACATGATGATGCAATAATAGTATGCAATAACATTATGCAAAAATGTAAGTTAGGGATGCAACATCTTCTGGATAATCTGCATATGTAACTCTGTGTATGTGCAAAGATCTGACGTGCGTGCGAGAACTGTAACACCCCATTTTAATTTATTTAATTGTTGTCTGTTATTTCTTTTGTTTGCCCGTGTTGAGGGTGTGTAGTTGAGACCAGTTGAGATCTAGTGTGCTCTGAGTATTTATCTGATAAGATAATTAGAGCAACTGATGAACTCAGAGCTGATCAAATTGATATTATTTAACGCTAAGGTGTTATTAATTGGTGCATCTGAGCTAATTTGGACATTTAGTAGTGTTACTAAATAATGATGTTTCTATATATCATTTCTTTTCCATCATTTTTCAAAGGAGAGAAACATTTGGAGGAAGAGAAAGAAAAGAGAGGAAAGGAAAGGAAAGGAAAAGAGGAGGAAATTTCAAAAGAGCTAAGCTTTGGCATCATCAACCTTCACAAGAATTTAATCAGGAATTCGAGGTAAGGGGGAGAATGGGTTCAATATGGGCGTAGATTTTCTTGAGGTTGTAGAGTTAGGTTTGATTTAGTGAGAAAATGAGTAATCTTACGAAAATCATGAATCTAACGGTTGAAAATCGATATAAATTGCGTAGTGTAATCGTATTATGCATATGATCATTGATTATGCTTGGCTGTGCTGTTTGGAAGTGTTTTGGGTGAAGAGTTGGGAGTTTGGACCCAAATGTTTCTGGTTTCTCACTGCTGCGAATTTTTGAATTTTGCATTGTTCGCCTAGCGAACCTGGCGAACGCGAAAGCGAATGATTGGTCGAGGGTTCGCCTAGCGAACCCGGGGGCGAACGAAAGGTGAATATTTGGCCAGAAGCTTGCTTAGCAAACTTTATGCCCATTTTCCACTGACTTGGTTCACTGAGTGTTCGCCTAGCGAACCCTGGAGCGAACTTGACAGATTTTTCTATGTTGTTTCCTCCATAACTTTTGAACCGTAAGTTCGTTTTGGCCGCCGTTCGAAGCGTTGGAAAGCTAGTAAAATATTATTTCTATTAAAAATGGTTTGGAGGACACTAGATAATTTATTTAAGTCGTGGTTTTGAAAAAGTGTTGTTCTGTCGGATTTTTATCGCGTAAAATGCGTGTGGTTGGTGTTTTACCGTGTGTTGTGCTATTGTTATATAATGTGGAGCTTTTATGTGGTTTATATGATGTTGAAGCATGTGATAATTTTTCATGGTTTTTTGTGGCCTAATGGAAGAATATATTGTTGAATTGAATACAAATGTATGTTGTTATGATGTTGTTGTGGGTAGCCTTCGTTGTGTGAATCCTAGTGTGATGAATATCAAGTATGTTATGATGAATTGATTGAACAGTTATGGTAATACTAGTGTTTATTACGGTGAGTATGTATCTCACGTGTGAGCATGAGGATCGTGAAGATGTATAGTTGTTATTATACTTATGTTTTGTGCATCATTTGTGTTGTGCATTTCATGATGTGTCTGGTTGAGACAGCTAGGTGGGAATCCGTGATGGGTGCCTAGTAATGTCCGGGCTCCAATGTGGATTTGTATGGAGATAAATCATTGCTCAGTTGGAGTGTATGTGATTTATCCGGATTCCAGTGGGAATCGGGTTCGATTGAATGAACCAGGGTGTGTGGTTCCAGGAGATAAATCACTGCTCAGTGAGAGTGCATGTGATTTATCCGGATTCCCGTGGGAATATGGTTCGATTGAATGAATCATAGTGGGTGGCACCACTTGTATTGTGTCAGTGTCTGTGAGTCGCATTGCATTCTTTATGTGTTTGTTGAATTATAATAGGAAGTGACAAAGGTGTCGTGAACGGGTGCACATTATGTATGATAGCTTGAATGCTACTCATTTGTATGTATTTTACACCGTTAATTATTGAATGTAATTCTCACCCCTTTTTTTGTTTCTTTTGTCTGTGCTTCTTGGGAAGTACAGACAATCCGGGTACTTGAGTATTACTTGGAGGGCGTGTTGCCTAATCGAGTCTTAGGAGTCGCTCTGATACGTAACACAGGACATTTTGGGATTTTATCTTTTGTTGTTCTTTTGTGTAAAGTAATATGTATTATTACTCACTTTAAAACATGGTGAACCACGAGTGTATGTGGACCATGATTTTGATGGCAAACGGCCATGATTTTGGATTAAATGTTTCATTCCGCTTTGTAACCTATTTTAAAAAAAAAAAGTGGATGAAGTGAACAAAGAAATTCAGGTTATGTTTTTCTTGGTGTGACATCCCACTAGTGGAGGGAACTCTGATTACATTTGTACTATTTATATATATTATTGTATTTGCAAAGTGGGGTGTTACAATTGGTATCAGAGCTGGTCGGTCCGTCCGGCCAGATGTGGTATTGGAGTCTGTCCTTAGAATAGGAGTAGATTTATGTTTTCTTCTAACCGTGTGGTGATTGTTGACTAGTATGGCAGGGAGAAATGATGCTGCTCTTGCTGTTGCGCTACAAGCTATGGCACAGGCATTGCAGAACAACAATCAGATTGCTGGGGAGGCGCAGTTCTGTAACTTGGAGAGGTTTCAGAGCAATAAGCCACCTACTTTTGAGGGAGGTGTTCTTGATCCTGAAGCGGCACAGAAGTGGCTAAAGGCTATTGAAAAGATCTTCAGAACCATGGGATGCAGTGAGGCTCTGAAGGTGCAGTTTGGCACTCATATACTGGAAGGCGAAGCTGAGGCTTGGTGGGATAATAGTCGTCAGAGATTTGAAGCTGCGGGTATTCATATTACTTGGGCAGTATTTCAGGGTGAGTTTCTGGAAAAGTATTTCCCGGAAGATATTCACAGTGCGAGGGAGATTGAGTTCCTGGAACTGAAACAAGGTAGCATGATTGTTGTTGAATATGCTGCTCGGTTTGAGGAGTTGGTGCAGTATTGTGCTCACTACAATACTGACGAGACTATGACTTCCAAATGCTTGAAGTTTGAGAACGGGTTGCGTCCCGAGATTAAGCAGAGCATTGCTTGTCACAAGATAAGGAATTATCCAGAACTGGTAAGCAGAAGCCGAATTTATGATAATGATAACAGGGCCCGAATTACTCATTACAAGGTCGTGAATGATCGGAAGGGTAAGCAGAGGTATGGGGGTACGCCTTATAATGTTCCAGCTGACAAAGGAAAACAGAGGGCCGCTGTGGGGAAGAAATTAAGTGTGGGAAGAAAGGCTCCCAATCCTATCAAGTGTTTCAAATGTGGTGGCACGGGTCATCGTGCTAATGATTATCAGGATGAGGAGAAGAAGTGATTCAAGTGTGGATGACCAGGTCATGTTGTGGCAAATTGTAGGATTACTATACCTACCTGTTATAACTGTGGAGAACAGGGTCATATCAGCACTCACTGTCAGAAGCCTAGGAAATCTCAGACAAGTGGAAGGGTGTTCGCATTGGTAGGAGCCAAGTCTACCGGTGAGGAGCGTTCCATCAAAGGTACTTGTTTTATTAATGGCATTCCTTTGATTGTTATCTTTGACACGGGTGCAACCCACTCGTTCATTTCTGTGGATTGTGTGAAGAAATTAGGAATTGTGCCGTCTACTTTAGATCGGAGGATGACTATTGAAACTCTATCTATTGGTTCTATGGTTACTTAGTTAGCATGCTTGAATTGTCCGTTGACTATTTTTGGTAGAGAATTCGGTGTGGACTTGATTTATTTGCCACTCAGTAATCTAGATATCATTTTGGGGATGAACTAGTTAGAATTCAACCGAGTTTACATTGATTGCTTTAGGAAGAAATTGTTGTTCCTTACTCCTGAAGAGGAAGCGTTGGCTAATTATTTGTCTACTAAAGAATTGAGAACCTTGCTAGAAGACGAAGCTAAGATGTTTGCGGTGTTTGCTTGGTTATCCGTTGAAAACCAGATGTTGGTTAATGAGTTACCGGTGGTGAGTGAATTTCCTGAAGTGTTTCCAGATGATATTACAGAATTGCCTCCGAAGAGAGAAATTGAATTTACTATTGATCTTGTTCCTGGTACCAGACCTATATCTATGGCGCCATATAGAATGTCGGCATCAGAATTGGCAGAGTTGAAATCTCAAATCGGAGAATTACTTGATAAGAAGTTTATTAGGCCAAGTGTGTCGCCGTGGGGAGCTCCAGTGTTGTTAGTGAAAAAGAAGGATGGTAGTATGCGTTTGTGCATCGATTATCGTCAGTTGAATAAGGTGACCATTAAGAATAAGTATCCACTTCCAAGGATTGATTACTTAATGGATCAGCTTGTGGGGGCTCGTATTTTTAGTAAAATTGATTTGAGGTCGGGTTACCATCAGATTAGAGTGAAGGAAGGTAATATTCCGAAGACTGCGTTCATAACTCGTTATGGACATTACGAATATGCAGTGATGCCTTTCGAAGTGTCTAATGCGCCGGGCGTGTTTATGGAATATATGAACCGTATCTTTCATTCTTATCTGGATCAGTTTATTGTGGTATTCATTGATGATATATTGGTTTATTCCAAGTCTGAAGAGGATCATACAGAACACTTGAGGATTGCATTATAGGTGTTGAAGGATAATAAATTATTTGCAAAGTTCTCAAAATGTGAATTTTGGTTGAAGACTGTGAGTTTCTTGGGTCATGTTATTTCTGGTGATGGCATAGCAGTGGATCCATCTAAAGTAAGTGCAGTGCTTCAGTGGGAACCTCCAAAGACAGTAATGGAAATTAGAAGCTTCTTGGGTTTGGCAGGTTACTACCGAAGATTTATCGAAGGATTTTCTAATTTGGCGTTATCGCTGACTAAGTTGACTAGAAAGAGTCAAGGTTTTGTTTGGGATACGGCGTGTGAGGAAAGTTTCTAAGAATTGAAAAAGAAATTGACTACCGCACCAGTATTAATTCTACCAAATCCTAGTGAACCTTTTGTAGTGTATTGCGATGCGTCTAAGATGGGATTAGTCGGAGTGTTAATGCAAGATGGCAAGGTGGTGGCGTATGCTTCACGGCAATTGAGGATGCATGAGAGGAATTATCCTACTCATGATCTTGAATTAGAGGCGGTGGTTTTTGTATTGAAAATTTGGAGGCATTATTTGTATGGATCGAGATTTGAAGTATTCAGTGATCATAAGAGTCTGAAGTATTTGTTTGATCAGAAGAAATTGAATATGAGGCAGAGAAGATGGTTAGAGTTCTTGAAGGACTATGATTTTAATTTGAGTTACCGTCCGGGGAAAGCTAATGTTGTAGCGGATGCTCTAAGTCAGAAGACAATTCATATGTCGGCATTAATGATAAAAGAAATGGAATTATTTGAACATTTTAGAGACTTGAGTATGGTTTGTGAAACTACACCCGAAAGTGTTAGATTGGGTATGCTTAAAGTGAATAATGACTTTTTGGATGCAATTAAGGAAAATCAGAGGCTTGATGTGAAGCTAGTGGACTTAATGCCTACGGGAAGAGATGGTCCTGAGAGTGATTTTAAGGTGGATAAGGGTGGTGTACTGAGATTCCAGGGCAGGATTTGCATGTCGGATAATGTGGATTTGAGAAAAGCGATCTTAAAGGAGAGTCACCGGAGTAGCTTGAGTATTCATCCAAGAGCCACTAAAATGTACCAAGGCTTGAAGAAGTAATTTTGGTGATCAGGTATGTAGTGAGATGTAGCTCAGATCGTTTATGCTTGTTTAACATGTCAGAAGTCAAAAGTGGAGCATCAGAAACCTTCGGGGTTGATCTAACTGTTGGAGATTCCAGAATGGAAGTGGGATAGTATTACCATGGATTTTGTTACTGGTTTGCCAAATACAGCGAGAGGCTTTGATGCTATTTGGGTAGTGGTGGATTGACTTACGAAATCTGCACACTTTATACCAATTAATATCACTTTTCTGTTGTCAAAGTTGGCGGAGATTTATATCAGATTAATTGTGAAGCTGCATGGTGTTCCGTCGAGCATAGTTTCGGATAAAGATCCAAGGTTTACTTCAGAATTCTGGAAAATTTTGCAGGAAGCTTTGGGTTCCAAACTGAAGTTGAGTTCGGCTTATCATCCACAGACCGATGGTCAGTCGGAGAGGACTATTTAGTCGTTAGAGGATTTGTTGAGAACCTGTGTGTTGGAGAAAGGTGGCGTGTGGGATGCTCATTTGCCATTGATTGAGTTCACGTATAACAATAGTCACCATTCTAGTATTGGGATGGTACCTTTCGAAGCCTTGTATGGAAGGAAGTGTAGGACATCTCTGTGTTGGTATGAAACTGGTGAGAATATTGTGCTTGGGCCTGAGATTATGCAACAAACTACTGAGACAATTCAGATGATCCGTGAAAAGATGAAAACGTCTCAGAGTAGACAGAAAAGTTATCATTATAATCGGAAGAAAGATTTGGAATTCAGCAAAGGTGACCATGTAATCCTGAGAGTCAACCCGGTGACCGGTGTTGGACGTGCATTGAAATCAAAGAAGTTGGACCCTAAATTCATTGGACCGTATCAGATCTTGCAAAGAGTGGGGGCAGTTGCTTACAGAGTGGCGTTATCAGATCTTGCAAAGAGTGGGTGCAATTGCTTACAGAGTGGCGTTGCTGCCGGAGCTTTCAAACTTTCATGACGTATTCCATGTGTCGCAACTTCGGAAGTATGTGTCGGATCCATCTCATGTTATCCCGAGGGATGAAGTGCAGATTTGAGATAATCTTACTGTGGAAATGATACTGATAAGAATCGAGGATCGTAAGATGAAGCAACTTAGAGGAAAAGAGATTCCTCTAGCGAAAGTAGCTTGGGGAGGAGCTGCTGGCGAAAGTGTGACCTGGGAATTGGAAAGCAAGATGCGAGAATCGTATCCAGAATTGTTTCCATCAGGTACATTTTCGAGGACGAAAATATTTTAAGTGGGGGAGAGTTGAAACACCCCATTTTAATTTATTTAATCGTTGTGTGTTATTTCTTTTGTTTGGCCGTGTTGAGGGTGTGTAGTTGAGACCAGTTGAGATCTAGTGTGCTCTGAGTATTTATCTGATAAGATAATTAGAGCAACTGATGAACTCAGAGCGGATTAGATTGATATTATTTAACGCTAAGGTGTTATTAATTGGTGCATCTGAGCTAATTTCAACATTTAGTAGTGTTACTAAATAATGATGTTTCTATATATCATTTCTTTTCCATCATTTTTCAAAGGAGAGAAACATTTGGAGGAAGAGAAAGAAAAGAGAAGGAAAGGAAAGGAAATGAGGAGGAAATTTCCAAAGAGCTAAGCTTTGGCATCATCAACCTTCACAAGAATTTAATCAGGAATTCGAGGTAAGGGGGAGAATGGGTTAAATATGGGTGTAGATTTTCTTGAGGTTGTAGAGTTAGGTTTGATTTGGTGAGAAAATGAGTAATCTTACGAAAATCATGAATCTAACGGTTGAAAATCGATATAAATTGCGTAGTGTAATCGTATTATGCATATGATCATTGATTATGCTTGGTTGTGCTGTTTGGAAGTGTTTTGGGTGAAGAATTGGGAGTTTGGACCCAAATGTTTCTGGTTTCTCACTACTGTGAATTTCTGAATTTTGCATTGTTCGTCTAGCGAACCTGGCGAACACGAAAGCGAATGATTGGTTGAGGGTTCGCCTAGCGAACCCGGGGGCGAACGGAAGGCAAATATTCACCCAGAAGCTCGCTTAGCAAACTTTATGCCCTTTTTCCACTGACTTGGTTCGCTGAGTGTTCGCCTAGCGAACCCTGGAGCGAACGTGACAGATTTTTCTATGTTGTTTCCTCCATAACTTTTGAACCGTAAGTCAGTTTTGGACGCCGTTCGAAGCGTTGGAAAGCTAGTAAAATATTCTTTCTATTAAAAATGGTTTGGAGGACACTAGATGATTTATTTAAGTCGTGGTTTTGTAAAAGTATTGTGTTGTCAAATTTTTATCGCGTAAAATGCATGCGGTTGGTGTTTTACCGTGTGTTGTGCTATTGTTATATAACGTGGAGCTTTTATGTGGTTTATATGATGTTGAAGCATGTGATAATTTTTTGTGGTTGTTTGTGGCCTAATGGAAGAATATATTGTTGAATTGAATACAAATGTATGTTGTTATGATGTTGTTGTGGGTAGCCTTCGTGGCGTGAATCCTAGTGTGATGAATATCAAGTATGTTATGATGAATTGATTGAATAGTTATGGTAATACTAGTGTGTATTATGGTGAGTATGTATCTCACATGTGAGCATGAGGATCGTGAAGATGTATAGTTGTTATTATACTTATGTTTTGTGCATCATTTGTGTTGTGCATTTCATGATGTGTCTAGTTGAGACAGCTAGGTGGGAATCCGTGATGGGTGCCTAGTAATGTCCGGGCTCCAATGTAGAGTTGTATGGAGATAAATCATTATTCAGTGGGAGTGTATGTTATTTATCTGGATTCCAGTGGGAATCGAGTTCGATTGAATGAACCAGGGTGTGTGGTGCCAGGAGATAAATCACTGCTCAGTGAGAGTGTATGTGATTTATCCGGATTCCAGTGGGAATCGGGTTCGATTGAATGAATCATAGTGGGTGGCACCACTTGCATTGTGTCAGTGTCTGTGAGTCGAATTGCATTTTTATGTGTTTGTTGAATTATAATAGGAAGTGACAAGGGTGTCGTGAACGGGTGCACATTGTGTATGATTGCTTGAATGCTACTCATTTGTATGTACTTTACACCGTTTAATATTGAATGTAATTCTCACCCCTTTTGTTGTTTCTTTTGTCTGTGCTTCTTGGGAAGTACAGACAATCCAGGTACTTGAGTATTGCTTGGAGGGCGTGTTGCCTGATCGAGTCTTAGGAGTCGCTCTGATACGTAACACGGGACATTTTGGGATTTTATCTTTTGTTGTTCTTTTGTGTAAAGTAATATGTATTATTACTCACTTTAAAACATGGTGAACCACGAGTGTATGTGGACCATGATTTTGATGGCAAACGGCCATGATTTTGGATTAAATGTTTCATTCCGCTGTGTAACCTATTTTTAAAAAAAAGTAGATGAAGTAAACAAAGAAATTCAGGTTATGTTTTTCTTGGTGTGACATCCCACTAGTGGAGGGAACTCTGATTACATTTGTATTATTTATATATATTATTGTATTTACAAAGTGGGGTGTTACAAGAACAAAAGTATGAAGTGGCTTGGTTTCCTGTAAAAAACCCATATCCCGCTCACAGGTGTGATCTAGACTCAACAAGGTGGTCCCTAGAAAGGTCTCCCAAACAATAGAACTCAGAATGAAAACCCCCCGCGCGTAGCGAATGCTCGCAGGACAAAAGTATTCTCAAGCGAATCACGATCTGGGATGTGGCTCTCGTGATAACCCAACACGCAAAACGCAGGCCTCACGGCTATCCACGTTCTAGCCTATGTGTATGCTATGCTCGGTGTTAGGACTTTTCTCTCAAATAATATCTACCCATCCCAACAACAGCAGAATATATAGAAGATATCCAGAATATACAGCATATGAATATTTAAAACAGTAAAGAAATGCAGTAAATAAACATAAAGCTAAAGCATAAAGATAAAGCAAGTAAAGCGCAAAAGGTAAACACCCAAGCAAGCAAGAAAGCAAACAAAAGTAGGCGAGACCCCAACTTGCAAGCGCAAGGAGTCCCCAGCAGAGTCGCCAGCTGAAGATGGCTAGTTTATACCTGATTGAATCGCACACTCAAAGATAACACAGAGTCGCCACCGAACTTTATTTAGTCCCAAAGGACAGGGAAAATATCGATAAAACCCAAGGGGAAGAGAAACGGGAACGGGGGTCGGCTATGCAAAAGGAAGGTACTAGCACCTTACGCATCCGTCGTACTCGACGGGAACCATTTTGCTTGCTTCTAGGCTTGGATGGGTTATCTATCTAAAGGCTTCTAGATAAAAGGAGAGGAGAGAGAGGAAAAGAAAAGAAAAGAAAGAAAGAAGAGTGCTCTCTGAGGATTGGGGCCCTCGTGCCTACGTACCCTCATAGTGCAATGAGGAAATTAGAACGTCGTAGTTCAGAGGAACCAGGGACAAAGAAGTGAATGGAAGAAGGAAGGGTGGAAGTGTGCTCGCCAAGATCATCGCGATCTCGTGCCTACGTATCATACATTCGAATGAATGCAGAATCAGAGCTTCCGTAGTTCGTGGAACCAAGACGGAAAAAGAAAATGAAAGCGGTGTCAAACTAAGAGCAAAAGAGATAGAGAAAGATCCACTGGGGATGCAAGAGAATCGGTGTCAAAACTAAAAAATGTATGCAAAGAAAAGATAATTGTATTGGTGTCAAAACCAAGAGAGAGAGATCGATAGAAATAGCAAGGGAAAACTCCACTAGGGATTGACTCTGTGAGGATTAAAGTATAGGTATTTGTCATACCCCAAATTTTGACCACTAAGATTTCCCATCATTGTGCAAATCATCATCACAATATGGATGTACCTTTATGCCTCATCAATCTCCTCAAGAATTATTGAGCATCCCCTGCAATCAAGCATTAGGGTTTTAAGCCCTCTCAGAGTGCTTAGACAAAGGATCAATCAAGAAATGACATGATCTTCAACTTGTATAACCTGTTAAACACCCATAAATGATCAAGAGGACTCCCACATTAGGAATCAAGCACAAGGTTACAGCATTCCAAGTGGATTAAGCCTCAGGATCGCCAGCGTCACCAAATTAGGATTTTGGTCGACCAGGGCCTCCATATGAAAATATTCATCTGGGCATGAGCCAATGCTCCAAAACACAACTTAAGATACTACAAGGGACCTCATGGACCCAATCATCAAGTCAATTTTACCTCAGGGGATGCATTCACCAAAAATCGGGAATTAGGGTTTCTTGACCTAATTCACCCCTAAGTTGACTTTTGGGACAAAACATGAGCCAAGACCTTAAGACAAGATTTGAGGGTCTCTAATAAACCACATTGATCCATTTGCAATAATGTATTGATCCAAGAAGCTTGACTCACAGGTTTCATTTTCGTCAGGACCACAATTAGGGTTTCGAGGGAAAAGTCAACTGTACCTTTGACTTTTGTCCAAGACATGCTCCCAAACCTTGGGACATGATTCAATACACCCTATAATACCTATGGCACATCTCCATTAGGTTTGATTTAGGTCAAGGACTTGATTTCACCAAGGATCGCACAGTTTGGAATTCATCTGATAAAAAGTCGACTGTGCACAAAAGTCAAGTTTGACTTTTTGGAATTTTTCACAATTATGGTTCCTTAACCCTAAAAAAATGTTAATATGTGATTTGAATCATCATTCATCAAGATAAATCAAAGAAAGTGGGATAACTTGTAAAAGGGGTAACCATAAAAAACTTAGAATTTTTCTAAGTTATGGAACAAAGTAGCTAAGGTACCAACTTCCAAGGATCATAACTTGAGATCCAAGCAACCATTTTGGATGGTCCAAAGATGGATTTGTAGCTCTCATGGCATACTTTAAAAGTTTCAACTACATCTCATTCCAATTTGTTGTACCCCAAATTTTACCCTTAGATTCTTTGATCACTTGCATATCATTTTAAGTCATTCATCTCGCATATCCCAATTTATCAGCTGGAATGAATCTGCTGGATTTACAGCCGAATCAGTCAAACTAAAAAATCGGTCCCGATTAATTTCAAACCTGACAAATGCTATATTTTCCTAAGTGATTTTATTCCTCGTTGATAATTTTGGTGGTCGCTTTTATTTTTGAGGATTTCGGTGCCTGACCCTTTTGTTCGCATTTATTTTTATTCGTAGTTTCTGGTTAAGTTTTATTTAATCAATTTAGAATCAATTTAGTTAATTTTATTTCATATTCATAATTTCCTTTTTATTTTATTCTTGTTTATTAGTTACATTTTAATTAAATTAGTTTATATTTACTTAGTTAATTAGGTTTTTATTTTATTTTTATCTCTTTTTATTTTCTAACTAATTAGCTTTTCAATCAATTTTAAATTAACGTAAGTTCTTAGTTAATAGATTAATTTTCATTTGATATTTTTGTAATATTATTTATTTTATAGTTGTTTTATTTTTATTTCATTTTCTTTAGAAATCATTTATATTAATTTCTTTAGAAACCAATTACTTTTGTAGTTCTCATATACACACTTAGCAATATAGGTCCATGTACATTATTATAGCAAAATAGGAAATGGTCCCTACTTGACATGCCACAACCCCTGCGTCAACTGCCTTGACCAAGACCAAACAAGACAAAAACATAACAACACTGCTACATGCTGCTATAAGCAACAACGACCTCTCATCCTGCTATATACCAAACCAGTCATACATCACTGCTATGCAAGATAAAAGCAACGCGTCAATACAACGGACTAATTTGAAAACTTATTGAGGAAGCATTATGTGGTTTTAAAGAGGGCAACAAGAACAGATCACGGAGGGGGGAGCGTTTTCAAATAACGAAAAAAAAGAACAACCAAAGAAGCTCCTCTGTCCAAACCTTCTCTTTGCTTGAACACAAATCACCCTTCATCTAACCTCACTCAATAATCATTTCCAACCTTCTAAAAAAACTCCTTCACTGCCGGCCACTTGAAAGTTGAAACACCCATCCTCCTTTTCCATATATCACCACCTTCATTATCCTTCTGAAAAAGAACCTTGCTGCAAACTACCCTTCATCATCTTCAAACGCATCATCACCATCTCCGCTTTCCACCGACACCGACAACACCGACACAGAGTATCGTCAACGTAGCTTCAGCTCTACAACAACCATCAAACTCCAAGCTCTCACCGTGGATCTCCTCAACTGTCTTGAATCCTTCGTCACTGGTAGCTCATTTTCCTCTTTCTTTTTTTCTTTTCACAGTTGTTGTTGTTGACTATTTTGAAGTTAGAGATTGAATCATTTTGTCATTTTGTTTTGAAGCTAACTTGTTCTTTTAAAAAAATTGGGTTTTAATAAGAGAGTTGATTCTTACTGTTGTTGCCGTTCTAGATTTACTTTGTGATTGTTTTTTTTCCGCCAAACTTTGTCGTAACTTGCTGGTGACGGTGGTACTGTCGTTGAAAATGTATACATAAGGAAGAAGGTTGTTTCTTACGTGAATGGTTTGTTTTTTTGTTTTAAATATAGTAGTATGATAGTTTTCTTTATTTATTTGATTAGGTAGTTTTATCATTTTTGCTATAAAAATAATTAGGCCACTATATTGCTTACTGTGAGTCGTCATGGTAAGTTGGTATTTAGTTTTATATTAGTACTATACAACTTTAGTTCTAGCTTTTTTTAGATTTCCTGTTTTTTAATTAATTTGTAATTGTTAATTGTTTTTTTATTATAATATCTTCTTAATTAATATGATTTAATTGTTTGAAATAGTTTTTTTTAATTGTTTTACTTTTGTTTATTTATTTATTTATACTTTGTTTTAATTATTAGATGTTAGAAGAAAAACCAAAATTATTTTAATAACTAATTTTCAACATTTTAGTTTAACTAGAATTTAGTTTTTTTATTAGAATTTAATTTATTTAGTTTTTAACTAGATTTTAGTGTAATTAACTTTTAGTTAGAATTAATTTAATTAATTAATTAGCTTAAGGTAAATTCGGTTTATTTTCAAATTTTGTTTATTTAGATTTTTATTTAATTCTTAATTTTATCTTGACACATCCTCCTATTTTCATTTTAGTTTATTCCTATTATTCATTTTTCATTTAACCATCATTTGCATTTGCTGTATATTGTTATCTTACACTTGATACTCGAGGTTTCCTCCTCGTTGTTTCTCTGTTGCTTGCCCCTCCTTCCAAAGGAAAAGTATCTCTATTGACTTCATGTCATAGATAGCTCAAATACCCTATTAACCTCAAACCGTTTCACAAGAGATAGCCATTAATCTCTTCTCCCTTCTGACCTGACCTTCCCAAAGAGATAGCTATTAATTTCTTCTCCTTTAAGACGGTACAACCTTTCACAATCCTTTTATAAGAGATAGCCATTAATCTCTTTCTCCTCAACAATCTATCTTCACAAGCTTTGTTTTCAAGCTTTTCACTTTGCTTTCCCTTGGAACCTTGACCACAGTCAAGAGTTCCTCACCCCCATTTAGGGGAACTACGAATGCTCTGATTCCATTCCCGTCAGGATACGTAGGCACGAGATGCGATGTCTTGGCGAGCATACTTAGTGTATATACCTAGGTCTTTATCTTTACCATAGTACAGATTCTTAGCATGCAAACATTAGAATAACACAAACAAAACAAGAGGTTCCCGTAGAGTACTACGGACGTTTAGGGTGCTAATACCTTCCCTAGGCGTAACCAACCCCCGAACCTTAGATCTCCCCCCTTTAGGTTTTTAAACGATCTTGAACCTTTCCTTTGGATAAATCAAAGTCGGTTGTAAAAGAAATATGATGCAAGTTAATTAATAGCTTGTTATCCGATTTTCACCGCAACAGAAATGGCGACTTTACTGGGGAGAGTTGGACCTATTGTTGGTCCTTTCCTAAGAGGTTTAAGCCTATCTTGTTTGTATTTGTGTTATTTACATGTTGTTTGCTTGTACATTTGCATATTTATATCTGTATATATACCTGTTGTGCTTGAGTTTTTCTGTGTGCAGGGTGTTTACTTTGAGTGGTGAGATAAGTCCTAACCCGGACTTGAGAGCACTTATGATAGGATCGTGGTGTAATCAATAGTCGGTTGTTGGCAGTAGTACCAACAACTTATGGCATATGATGACCACACTCAGATGAGGTCCTTTGGGATTGTTGATGTCTGATGTGAGCAGTCACATTGATATTACATTGATACTACACTCAGACGAGTTTATCTTGAGAATATTATTAACCCGTGTAAGTAGTTACATGGGCCGATAATATCCGAAGGATTTACGTAGACTCTGGGAACCTTTTAGAACCCTGTTCTACAGTTGATAACCCTAGTACACACCCTGTGGTTGGTGCTTTACCCAGACTCCATGCTGTGATCTCGAACCCTTGATCCTGGTATGTGTGTTTTGCATCCTGTTTGCATTGCATTTCATATCATTTGCATCCTTGCATGTTTCTTTGCATGTGTCTGTTTGTCCAGTTAATCATTGCCAACTGTCTCTATCTTCCAGTGTTTGTCTGTTAGTCGTCAAGATAATGCCTCGACGCCGATACCAGACTAGAGCTGACTACAGACGCAGGATGTTAGAATAAGACGTACATAATGCTGAGATCCGAATGGAGATTGACGACCTCAAGTCAAGTGTAACCAAACTAACAGAGATGCTTCAAGTTTTGATTGCTAGAGGAGAGCCTCCCCAAAGGAATGTCATCCAGGAAGTTTCAGGTGCTGATCCTCCACCGGTTCAAGTGCCACCTTTAACTTGGCCAGAGTTTGATTTGCTACACGGTTATTCTCCACCTCTTGCATCTGCTGCTACGGTTGGTCAGACTGACATGCCAGCTCGAGCTCCTCCACGTTCGACTACAGGACAAAACCAGTACCGTAATAGAAATCATTTTGATCCAATTCCTATGAAGTACACTGAACTGTATCCTAGTCTGGTCGAGCAAGGTTTGATTACCACAAGGCTTATGCCACCTCCTTCAAATCCTCTTCCAGCCGGCTATAGGGCTGATCTTCATTGTGAATACCATCAAGGTGGTGCGGGCCATAATTTGGAAGGTTGCTGTGCGTTGAAGGTTAGAGTACAAGAGCTGATGAGAAACAAAATCCTCTCCTTTAAGGACAATCCCAATGTCCATAGTAACCCTCTGCCAGGGCAAGCGAAGCTTCAGTCGACTTCAGCTCAGCTACTTTCCAAAGACAAGCCAGCCCATTCACGTTGTTGACTAGTCACTAGGCCATGTTTCTTATTGTTTTCATTTTTCTTATCTTGTATTAGTTGTTTGTTTCCAAACTATGTTTGTACTTTCATGAAATAAGCATTTGCAACTTTTTGATTCAATTCATTTGTTTTTGCTATTTACTTCTTAATGCTTTCTCTTTCAAGAAAAAAAAAAAATTCTCTTGTCCACTTTCTTTTGATTATGCAAAGATTGGAGGAAGGATGATGAAAACGTAAATACTCATAATTGTTGTGGTATGCTTTCAAATCAAAACTTTGTTGATGATGTAAGGCATTGTTTCAACTCCCAAACACCGGAGACATAAGGAAGATAACCCCTCTTTAACCCCTTCAAGCCTTGAAGTAGGAGTTTCTTTTCTTTACAAATAAAAACCCGCAATCTTAACTTGGGGCAGGGTAGTTCTCAGTTAACTTGATTGTGCATTCAAATACAAGAGTAGCATTCAAGACGCCTTTCGACAAAGTTCACAAATGTTCCTTCGCACACAGTAAGCATGTGTCGAAGATGTCTTTCAAGTCAAACGCCAACGATGGTTCGTCGTAATCCTTAAGCCAGGCAGTCAAAAAAAAAAGAAAAAAAAAAGAAAAAAAAAGAAAAGTTTGTATGACAATCAAAGGAGGAAATCTTTAAATCCTTTATCCTGAAAGTCCTCAATAAAAAAGAAGTGACTGCCATCTCAAGTCCATTGAATTTTGAACCGTCATCATTATTATCATCAGTGCAATTTCCTAACCTATGGGAACCTGAGTGCATAGTTTGAGTTAACTGAGCATAGGACTGGAGATCATCATGTAGATTGGGTGGGTCACAAATAAACTTTGAGCCTTTATCCTTTGTTTCTTAAACCGTGAACCAGACCACGTTATAACCCTCAAAAGACCTAACTGAAGCAAGGTTATTTTGAAAGAATACTACAGCAAGGTTGCGTAAACTGACTCCAAAAGATCTTTGCAGGTCACCTATTTTGGGTATTACACCCTTTGCTTAAACGTTTCACTTTAATGTCTTGAACCAACGTGTTCAGACCAGTATCCCATATGCTTTGCACCTCTTTCAAAATGATTTTGATTTCAAAAGTTGCATGAACTTTGCATTTACCATGTTTGTACAAATACTTTTGTTTGCAAACTAGCTTTCTTCTTAAGGAATTTTCAAACATTTGAGAAACTTGGTCGGTGATCCAATCAGGGGCAAGTTCCTTCCATTTCCTGTTGAGAATCATTTCAAGATTTGTGGTTTAATGGAGACTTCTCAGAATTGGTTTATTCAGGAGATACTTCAAGACTCATACTGGGGCAAGCAATCCCAGTGTACAGCAAAAACAATCATCTTCCAAGACTTAGATTGGGGCAAGCTTTCCAGGAGTACCATGAAACGGTCATTTCCAGAAACTGAAACAATGATCAATTCCTCTACAACAGTCAGCTAGTCTGGGGCAGTTTACCTGAAGAATCCCCAGGCAATGCTTTATCCTTCCTACAAGGATCATCAACTTGAATACAGTTTACCAGTGTAGCAGAGATGTGTTCAGCAGTAGCATCTCCAGTTCCCAAGCAGAGTGACAGTGATCTCCGTGTTGAGGAATCAGTCTTCCAGTCTTGTCTTCTCCCACAAGAGAGTCAAGCCATCTCATCGACATCTGCATTCGCATTTGATCATATATCATCTGCATAATTTATACCATATGCATAACATGAGTGTTTCATCCTCATTTGCATTTCTCTCGAGGTCGTGTCGTTGTCCACGTCTCACCTTACTAAAACGTTACCTGTCCTTTTTATTCAGTGCCATTCCTAAAAGTCTTATTTGTCCATTCAGTGTCGTTCCTGGATGAGTTTTCTCCTTTGCATTCAGTGCCATTCCTGGATGTCTTTCTCACTATAATTCGATGCCATTCTCAGATATTGTGATTTGTACCTTTCATTCAAAGCCGTTATTGGATGTCCGGTTTCTCTACCATCTGATACCTATCCGGATGTGTCTCTCCTTCTGATGTTTTTTTCAGATTGAGTCTTTGTTCACTTTATCTAAAGCTATTATTAGATATTGTGATTTGTACCTTTCATTCAAAGCCATTATTGGATGTCCGATTTCTCTACCATCCGATGCCTATCCGGATGTGTCTCTCCTTCTGATGTTTTTTTCAGATCGAGTCTTTGTTCACTTTATCTAAAGTCGTTATTAGATATTGTGATTTGTACCTTTCATTCAAAGCCGTTATTGGATGTCCGGTTTCTCTACCATCTGATGCCTATCCGGATGTGTCTCTCCTTCTGATGTTTTTTCAGATCGAGTCTTTGTTCACTTTATCTAAAGCCGTTATTAGATATTGTGATTTGTACCTTTCATTCAAAGTCGTTATTGGATGTCTGGTTTCTCTACCATCCGATGCCTATCCGGATGTGTCTCTCCTTCTGATGTTTTTTCAGATCGAGTCTTTATTCACTTTATCTAAAGCCGTTATTAGATATTGTGATTTGTACCTTTCATTCAAAGCCGTTATTGGATGTCCGATTTCTCTACCATCCGATGCCTATCCGGATGTGTCTCCTTCTGATTTTTTTTCAGATCGAGTTTTTGTTCACTTTATCTAAAGCTGTTATTAGATATTGTGATTTATACCTTTCATTCAAAGCCGTTATTGGATGTCCGGTTTCTCTACCATCTGATGCCTATCCGGATGTGCCTCTCCTTCTGATGTTTTTTTTAGATCGAGTCTTTGTTCACTTTATCTAAAGACGTTATTAGATATTGTGATTTATACCTTTCATTCAAAGCCGTTATTGGATGTCCGGTTTCTCTACCATCTGATGCCTATCCGGATGTGTCTCTCCTTCTGATGTTTTTTCAGATCGAGTCTTTGTTCACTTTATCTAAAGCCGTTATTAGATATTGTGATTTGTACCTTTCATTCAAAGCCGTTATTGGATGACCGGTTTCTCTACCATCTGATGCCTATCCGGAAGTGTCTCTCCTTCTGATTTTTTTTCAGATCGAGTCCTTGTTCACTTTATTTAAAGTCGTTATTAGATATTGTGATTTGCACCTTTCATTCAAAGCCGTTATTGGATGACTGGTTTCTTTTGCCACCTGATGTTTTTTCGGATGTTTCTTTCTCTGTCTTTTCTGATTTTTCTTGAAGATCCCGTTTGAACTCTTCAGTATAAGAAAATTCCAGAAAATCTTTTGTTGGTGTTCCAAATTGATCCCCAGTAGAGATCATGTCTTCTTTCTGGTTTCATGCCCAGTAAAGAGTGTGCTTTTATTTCCCCCAGTGTTTCCTCAGAGTCTCCCCAGTGAGTCCCTTTTGTTGGTCAGTTTGTATTCCCAGTGAGTCTTCCTCGTGGATATTAACATTTATCTTTCCCCAGTAAGCTCATTTGTGGTGGTTTGCTCCTTATCTGTTGGTGTATTGTTTGTCTGCACCTTTGCATCTATCATGACATCATATCATCATACTAGAAGTTCATGGCATGCCAGCATTTGCATGTCCGCTGCTTGTCCTTAGCATTTGCATTCCATCTAAGGGAAAAATTTCTGGTTTGCTATATTTAAATACCTTTCACCTTGATGCCCCAAGGATTTCCATTCCTCGTGCCATCTGGTAAAGCTATTTAAATAGGGGCAACTGTTGTACCCCAAATTTTACCCATAGATTCTTTGATCACTTGCATATCATTTTAAGTCATTCATCTCGCATATCCCAATTTATCAGCTGGAATGAATCTGCTGGATTTACAGCCGAATCATTCAAACTAAAAAATCGGCCCTGATTAATTTCAAACCTGACAAATGCTATATTTTCCTAAGTGATTTTATTCCACGCTGATAATTTTGGTGGTCGCTTTTATTTTTGAGAATTTCGGTGCCTGACCCTTTTGTTCGCATTTATTTTTATTCGTAGTTTCTGGTTAAGTTTTATTTAATCAATTTAGAATCAATTTAGTTAATTTTCTTTCATATTCATAATTTCCTTTTTATTTTATTCTTGTTTATTAGCTACATTTTAATTAAATTAGTTTATATTTACTTAGTTAATTAGGTTTTTATTTTATTTTTATCTCTTTTAATTTTCTAACTAATTAGCTTTTCAATCAATTTTAAATTAACGTAAGTTCTTAGTTAATAGATTAATTTTCATTTGATATTTGTGTGATATTATTTATTTTATAGTTGTTTTATTTTTATTTCATTTTCTTTAGAAATCATTTATATTAATTTCTTTAGAAACGAATTACTTTTGTAGTTCTCAAATACACACTTAGCAATATAGGTCCATGTACATTATTATAGCAAAATAGGAAATGGTCCCTACTTGACATGCCACAACCCCTGCGTCAACTGCCTTGACCAAGACCAAAACATAACATCACTGCTACATGCTGCTACAAGCAACAACGACCTCTCATCCTGCTATATACCAAACCAGTCCTGCATCACTGCTATGCAAGATGAAAGCAACGCGTCATTACAACGGACTAATTTGAAAACTTATTGAGGAAGCATTATGTGGTTTTAAAGAGGGCAACAAGAACAGATCACGGAGGGGGGAGCGTTTTCAAATAACGAAAAAAAGAACAACCAAAGAGGCTCCTCTGTCCAAACCTTCTCTTTGCTTGAACACAAATCACCTTTCATCTAACCTCACTCAATAATCATTTCCAACCTTCTAAAAAAACTCCTTCACTGCCGGCCACTTGAAAGTTGAAACACCCACCCTCCTTTTCCATATATCACCACCTTCATTATCCTTCTGAAAAAGAACCTTGCTGCAAACTACCCTTCATCATCTTCAAACGCATCATCACCATCTCCGCTTTCCGCCGACACCGACAACACCGACACGCAGTATCGTCAACGTAGCTTCAGCTCTACAACAACCATCAAACTCCAAGCTCTCGCCGTGGATCTCCTCAACTGTCTTGAATCCTTCGTCACTGGTAGCTCATTTTCCTCTTTCTTTTTTTCTTTTCACAGTTGTTGTTGTTGACTATTTTGAAGTTAGAGATTGAATCATTTTGTCATTTTGTTTTGAAGCTAACTTGTTCTTTTAAAAAAATTGGATTTTAATAAGATAGTTGATTCTTACTGTTGTTGCCGTTCTAGATTTACTCTGTGATTATTTTTTTTCCGCCAAACTTTGCCGTAACTTGCTGGTGACGGTGGTACTGTCGTTGAAAATGTATACATAAGGAAGAAGGTTGTTTCTTACGTGAATGGTTTGTTTTTTTGTTTTAAATATAGTAGTATGATAGTTTTCTTTATTTATTTGATTAGGTAGTTTTATCATTTTTGCTATAAAAATAATTAGGCCACTATATTGCTTACTGTGAGTCGTCATGGTAAGTTGGTATTTAGTTTTATATTAGTACTATACAACTTTAGTTCTAGCTTTTTTTAGATTTCCTGTTTTTTAATTAATTTGTAATTGTTAATTGTTTTTTTATTATAATATCTTCTTAATTAATATGATTTAATTGTTTGAAATAGTTTTTTTTAATTGTTTTACTTTTGTTTATTTATTTATTTATACTTTGTTTTAATTATTAGATGTTAGAAGAAAAACCAAAATTATTTTAATAACTAATTTTCAACATTTTAGTTTAACTAGAATTTAGTTTTTTTATTAGAATTTAATTTATTTAGTTTTTAACTAGATTTTAGTGTAATTAACTTTTAGTTAGAATTAATTAAATTAATTAATAAGCTTAAGGTAAATTCGGTTTATTTTCAAATTTTGTTTATTTAGATTTTTATTTAATTCTTAATTTTATCTTGACACATCCTCCTATTTTCATTTTAGTTTATTCCTATTATTCATTTTTCATTTAACCATCATTTGCATTTGTTGTATATTGTTATCTTACACTTGATACTCGAGGTTTCCTCCTCGTTGTTTCTCTTTTGCTTGCCCCTCCTTCCAAAGGAAAAGTCTCTCTATTGACTTCATGTCATAGATAGCTCAAATACCCTGTTAACCTCAAACCGTTTCACAAGAGATAGCCATTAATCTCTTCTCCCTTCTGACCTGACCTTCCCAAAGAGATAGCTATTAATTTCTTCTCCTTTAAGACGGTACAACTTTTCACAATCCTTTTATAAGAGATAGCCATTAATCTCTTTCTCCTCAACAATCTATCTTCACAAGCTTTGTTTTCAAGCTTTTCACTTTGCTTTCCCTTGGAACCTTGACCACAGTCAAGAGTTACTCACCCCTATTTAGGGGAACTACGAATGCTCTGATTCCATTCCCGTCAGGATACGTAGGCACGAGATGCGATGTCTTGGCGAGGATACTTAGTGTATATACCTAGGTCTTTATCTTTACCATAGTACAGATTCTTAGCATGCAAACATTAGAATAACACAAACAAAATAAGAGGTTCCCGTAGAGTACTACGGACGTTTAGGGTGCTAATACCTTCCCTAGGCGTAACCAACCCCCGAACCTTAGATCTCCCCCCTTTAGGTTTTTAAATGATCTTGAACCTTTCCTTTGGATAAATCAAAGTCAGTTGTAAAAGAAATATGATGCAAGTTAATTAATAGCTTGTTATCCGATTTTCACCGCAACACAATTCCTCATGGATTTTAATTTATGGAGTGATCAAAATGGCTAAAAACATGAAAATGACATTTTTCCAACACTTAGTGAAATTTTCACTAAGTCAAAATCTGCCTTACTTTTTCCAAAATTTAGGGACATTTTTCACCTTGATCCAAGTCAAACCAGGTCTAGGGGTGGACATCAAAGTTAAAGTATGCCATGAGGGCTTTCTAACAAGTATCGGATCATCACCAAATTCCATTTGAGCAAGGAGATACAACTATTGAAACATGGCCTCATGAACTGATTTTTTCCAAGACAGATTTGGCAGATTTGATGCATTACTCGATTTGATCAAATCTGACAAATCCAAGGCTTTTCATCATTTTGGACACATCTGAGGATCAAATCCAAGGGGGATGATCTGATCTCCAAGCCTCACAAGTCCACAAATCTACAAGTAGCATGTCAACCCTAAAAAAGCCTAAAAGAGGCAAAGACTCCAATTTTGTTTCCAAGCATTCAATGGATGCACCAAGGTGGCATGAACTGAGCCTATTCCAACTGAATGAGTCAAAGATAAGCTCTGAACCAAAGAACCATAGGCCTGTGTTCTAACCTCTAGTCAATGGCTAGAGGAGACTTGAGATTCCAAAGTGATCCAATTGACCAAAGGCCTGTTGCAGCCACCATTCCTTATTGCTTGCAAAACAAAATTGCTCTACTATAAATAGAGCTCATTTGTGCTCAGTTTAAGTACACCAAAGTAACCAAACTGATGCTTTCCTCAAAATCCCTTTCTCTAGGCCAAAATGCCTTCCTTTGCAAGGTAACTCTGAGTTTTTGAGTTAGAGAGCATTTCCACCACAGCTCATGATCCAAACACATCCAATATGTCATATCTAAGTTGTCCAAAATCTCATATGTGACCTGTAACACCAAAATCACAAAGTCCCCTCTCAAAACCTAAAAAATGGACTTTTTTGCATTTTTCAAGCCATGTCTTGATTCAGTCACTTTCAAAACCAGATAAGACCTCAAACACACTCCAAATATCATCCTTGAACTGTCCCAAATGGTTCCCTGCATTTGGAACACCATTTGAGATAGTTGCTATATTGGTCACTTTTGCCCCTTTTACAAGAAAGAGCTCAAACTTGTTCCTGAGGATTCCATTTGATTCCAACCATTCTAAAAGCTTCTAAGGGATCAATAGAGAGTGTCTAAAGCATCAAATTACTTCTGGCACAAGAAACTTGGGAGATAGCACAAAAACCACCTAAAGAGGTAAGCATCACAACTTGAACTCTTTGAAATATGCATTGCTTTAAAGTCCACTGATCATGTACATCTCATACATGTTATAAATGTTGTGTTTGAACCAATTCATCATGTAATTCATGCCTGTAACAAGAGGTAGCATAGAAAATGCAATTATAGGCCTATTTCAAGAACACCAACGGGTTTTGAAATAGGAGCCTCATCTGAAAAAACCACCACCACCATTGGATTCCTTGTGAAATTCTAGGCAGGATAAACCTAAATTTTGTCCCAATCCATGGAGAAATGAGAAAGTTACAAGCTTCACGTTTTTTGTCAAAACCTTGTCTTGCTTTGCCTTGGCCAGGCAAAAAACAAGGCATGCCTCATATATTCATGGGGTGGTTTTGATACACGGATGTATCACCACCTCAGTGGTAGAAGGCGCGCGCTGCATCCTAGAGGTCTGGGGTTCGAATCCCCCTCGCCCCAGATCCTCTTTTTACCACTTTTTTTCCATTTTTTATATATTTTGTTATATTTTAAATGATTTGGAAAATTAATTTCTCCTTCAATTTTAATTATTTTTTATTGGTTCTTTTTGCAAAAAATCACAAAAATGTTAAAATATTTTATTCCACAAAAAAAATCAGATCTATATTAATTATTTAATATAGTTGATAATTTTGTAAATAAATTCATTTTTATTGTTTTTAAACCTTTTAAAAAGGAATATTCACTTTGAAAAAACAAAACCAAATAAGTTCTAAATCATCTTGTAATTAAAACTTCATTTTTCAAACCTTAACCAAAAATCACAAGTAGTCTATTTAGAATTATTTGGTATTTTTGTCATTTTATTCATTTTATTAAAAGGATTACTTTTAAAAATGATGAAATTAGGGTTTCTTTGATTTTCACCCTAACAAACTTTTTTCAAACACTTTGGGCCTCTAATAGAGTGTAAGACCCAACCCCTTTTTTGTAAATAAACATTTTTTGGGCTTCACATATTGTATAAGTCCCTCTGTATATTTTCAAAACAACGGCGCGATCGTCGCCTTTTCAAAATCATCTGGGCCTCTCCTTGAGTTGTAAGCCCCATCTCCTGTACAAAAATAAACTTTGAGCCTCTAATAGAGTGTAAGACCCAATCCCCTTTTAAACAAAACCTTTTTGGGCATCAGTGTATTGTATAAGTCCCGATACAGTTTCAGAAACTCCGACGAGATCGTAGTTTTCAAACTATTTTCAACTGGGCCTACCCTCGTGTTGTAAGTCCCATTTCTTTTCTTTAAATAACCTTTGGGATTCTCTTTGAGTTATAAGACCCATCCCTTTGTACAGAAAACTTTTTGGGCCTCAGTCGTTGTATAAGTCCCGATACGATATTCAAAACAACAGTACAATCATTGTTCAAACCTTGGGCCTCTCCGTGAGCTGTAAGCCCCAACGATCTTTTCACAAACAACTCCCTTTTGATTTAGGTTCAAATATATAGTTGTTATCAAAACTTTCTTTAATTTCTCTGAACAACTAACAATACCGCATGGAAGCTCGCTCACCTGTAAGTTTTAACAGCTTTCATTTGCTCGCTTTAATATATATAATTGTATTGTGGGAAGCGGCGAATAGTTAGTCTTTTTTTATTCTTTTAAATACACGTCAAATATATATAACTGTATTGTGGGAAGCTACGCACGGTTAGTCTTCTTTCATACCTTTTAAATACTTGTCATATATCAACTGTATATATACTAGTATAGTTATTTAGAGTTTTCCCCGGCAACTAGGTCTAGAACTAGGTAAAGCCCTATTGGTCACTCTTAAATACAAACAAAACTAGATCCCCATAGGATTTCCAGATACAGTCTTCCATTCTCTTGGGGTTAAACAATATGGAACAAAGAGAAAGGCAGTATTCTCGGTGAACCTTTTCTCAGACTGTCACCCCTAGAAATTGTCAAAGAAATTCTACTCCCCGTAGTTGATCTATTCTCTGTGAATAGCATCTCCTGAGTTTCTTCAAACCTCAGAACTTTCACTAAGTGATCTATTCTCTGTGAATAGCATTTCTTGAACTTTTCTTGGTTTGGGACCCACGGGCTTCCTAAAAGCTTCCCCGCCTCCTCTTGAGCTTTGTACAAGGACCCTTCGGCTTCTTAGAAGTTCTCATGCCTTCTCTTCAGCTTAATACAAGGACCTTGTCGACCTTTTAAAGGTATACGACAGAACTTAGTCATCCTTTGTTAGAGCAGTCTTTCCAGTGTCAGACCTCATGCCACTTTAGGGTTGATTCTCATCCCTTAATGCCCTTGCCTCCTCTTGGAGGCATCATACAAAAGATAAAATTCTTCTACACCAGTAGACTTGGACAGTCTAATCCCCTTGAGTCTCAAAGACATTCTCAAGTTCCCTACAACTATAGGAAAAAACCCCGGGCATCCTGGATCTATCTCCAGCAGAACCCCAGCCTCTCTCATGAGAGTTCCCTGACCAGGGTCAACCCTATCTTAAATCAGAACCTTAGGGTATTTGACATCTCAACTCTCCTGTAATCCTCAGTGAGAGTTGATTCCCCAATTGGACCTGCCTCGGTATCTCAATTATCCCCAACAAAAGATAGCTCCTCTTAGGCTTTGTATAAGGACCTTTCCTCAGCAGGAAGATAGCCTCCTCTTAGGCTTTTTATAATGATCCTTCCTCAGCGAAGTCAGCCTCCTCTTAGGCTTTGTACAAATTATTCTCCCCAGCGGATCTAATCTTTTCAGACTCTCTTGTTGACTAAATCACTTTCCAACCTCTCTTGTTGAGTAAATCACTTTTCAGACTCTCTTGTTGAGTCAATCAAACCCTTAGACTCTCTATTGAGTAATCACCTTTTAGCACTCTCTTGTTGAGTCAACCTTTTTTAGCCTCAATCTTGGGCTTTGTACAAGACAGATAAAAAAATACTCTCTGTCGCTCCCGGGATTTTCATCCAAGTACAAACGCGAAAGTGGCACCGAAACAGAGTCGCCAGCAATGTGTATTTATCCCAAGAGAGGGAAAGGAAACACTGCGTAAACCTGAGGGGAAGGAAGAACATGGTCTTGCGACCAAGAGAACTGGGTTCGGGAGTCGGTTACTCGAGATGAAGGTATTAGCACCCCCTCACGTCCATCGTACCCGATGGGATTCACGCTTGCTTGTCTCGATCAAAGGGTGTCGTCGACTAAAGCTCCACTGCTAGAGAACTGGAAAAGAAAGGAACAGGAATGGAAAAGAAAGGAGAGACAAATGTAGGGAAAATAAAAGAAGTGCTCGAATGGGCCCTACCCCACTGCCTACGTATCTCATCGGGAACATGAGAATCAGAGCGACGTAGTTCCCCTCACTAAGGGAAAAGTTGTTTGTGTTTTTTAGGGAACGACTAATGTTCTAGCTCAGGTGTTGCAGCTCGCTGTATGGAGACTTAGGCGTTACCGTCTTGCAAGAGAACAAGGAGAAGCGCATTCGTACGTTGAGAATGAGTAAGATGAGGAAAGAATTCCCAAAGGAAAGACGTTATTGTTTGTTTGGAGTTTTAGAAAGAAGGGTTTTTGCAGTTATTTGTAACTTGCATTGCACCCAAGTCTAAAACATAGGAATGAATACGTCGCGTATCGTCCCCAACAGGACGTACACTAAGTACCCTAGAAGAATGAAGGGAAACCCCCCCCCCCCCCCATTATTCACTTCCCACATCTAAGGCTCATGCGCAATACACGTTTAACCTTTATTAAGTGTTTTTTACTTTTGTTTTGAGATGAGAAGAAAAGAGACTCAAAGAAGGATCAAAGGTGAAAATATAATGAGGGAGAATAAGACTCAATCTTAATGTTATCATACACGGTGATCCCGTGGTTAGTGGGGTTTAAGAAATCTAATCCTAAAAGAAAGGAGAAGAACAAAGAAAGCAACTTACTTCCAAGATGGAAGTTAAGTTATTTCTAAGAGGGATGAAAGAAGATTATGAAAGCAAAGCATCATTAAATGCTTAAACAACACAAATTGAATGATTAAAAGATAAAGGAAGAAATTAGAATGTGGATGCACATCCACACTCAAGTGCCTTACCATTGGCCCCTGAAATGGTTAGTGCAATCATTTACAAATGAAGAAACCAATTAAGATGAACAAGTAAGGCTTAAACAAGTCAAGAACCAAAGTAAAAGCATATTAAAGGTTAAGGAGAGCATAAGGTCAGAATGCACATCATAAGAATGTTCTCTAATGCTATGAGATCAAACACAAATCAAGTGCACACAAATAATGCCTTAAATCACAAAGAAATACATTATGAAAGAAGTAGATGAAAAATGAGTGGATATGCAAAGTGATCATGCATTAATGCTTCATGAAAGGTTAAAGTCAGAACCATATGTCACTTATCAATGTCTTAACATGCACATGAATCATCATACAAAACATGGATAAAAGAATACAAGTAGAAGGACTAAGATGAAGTAGAAGTAAGAAGAAGTGAAACATGTTGCAATATATACACAAAATGACATATTATATATGCATAACATGTAAAATGATTGATGGATGCACATGGGCAGTAGCATATCATTGGTGAAATGCAAATGAAACATGTAAGATGGCATACCAAATGCAAACACAATTCATGTTAAGCACAAGAGTTGGTAACATGTGAAAACATGTCAAAAAGGTGAGTAAAAATGCATACACACAAACCAAATGCAAGTATAAACAATCATGACCTATAATTGAATTAAGAAAGAACTATATTCTTCTAAATGAAACCCCTAATATCACACAAAGCAAACAAGAAAGGGTGGCACAAGTGCCTCATCAAAATTAAGCTAGAGGGAAGTATAAGAATATACACAAAGATGGCTTCAAATGTAAAGCTCTAAGCAAATATCAAAAATACATATTAAAATCATGAAAATTGGCTCTAAACAACCTAAATCAGAAGCAAATCAAGAATCAAAAGTTCATGGCCAAAATCAAAATGAACCATACTCAAACAAATCAACAAAATCATATTGAAACCCCTCACAAGAAGGTGCAAAGATGAACATCAAAAGGTATGATATAATGAATTTGAAAATCAAACAAAAATTGTTTTAGGCACTTTAAGATGTTATCTAATCAATACAAAAAAATGAATCAAAAATATGATGTGAGATAAGAGAAAGAAATCATGCAAGTGCAAGTGTCAATGAATAAGAGCATTCAAAAAGAAATTGAAAAGAAAATATGAAATAATATGTAAAATCTCACAAAGCCAGAATTAAAAAAATATAGGAAATTATTTAAATGTGTCAAAGGGCCACATGAATTATTTTGTGATTTTTAGAGATGATTTGGTATTTTTAAAATATGAAAATCAAACATATATGGAAAAGAAAATAAAAAATGAAAAGAAATGGGAAGGGGGTGCAGCGTGAGCAATTCTCATGTTCAAAAATAAATTGGGCTCAGACAGTGGGGTGCGCATATCAATTATAACCCAGTCCAACATGCGTGTGATTGTGTGTGATGAGTGTACATGCAGTTAATATACGCGATTAATCATGGCCATTTGATTAAATCATGATGAAAAGTAGCACAATCTAACGTATATCAAAGCAAGCCCACCATAATTAATATACACACGCACGCATGCCATTATCTGAAACAACCAAAGAAAGAACAAGTGCTAGACCACCATTTCATTAATGTGTTGGCAAAACATGGAGCATTGGATCAAAGTCAACATAAGATCATCAAATAATCATGCCCATCCAATGAATCAGAACTACAGTGTACCATAAGCAACGTGTACACACACATACGTAATCATTCTGAAGTCAAAATAGTGCACGTGAGAGGGATGTTGGATTTTAATGCGCTGGCACGTTGTGGATCATTAGATGCGACGATCAGACGGCTGGGATTCAATCTGAGGGATGAACTAGGGTTTTGGCCTGAGGAAGATTCAGGTGGCCGGAGAAGACCTCCGGTCGTCTTCTCCGGTGAGCAACCACCACACACAGTCATCAATTTTCACAGAAATGCACAATATGCACATAGAAATGAAGCTGAAGTTGAGTAGATCATGAATATGCGATTATTTTCCAAAGATCATGCACGTATACAACAAACCGAACCAATACATTTTGCCCTAATTTTTCACCTATGCTCCTAATGAGCCTATCAACTAGCCAGGACTCACACATAGCTTCTAATAAGCTCTAAACACCATGAAACAAGTTTAAATCACATGAATACGAAGCATTAAGGTTGAGTAAATTAAAACCTAAAACGGTGAAGAAACTTGAAGTGTTGAGAAAACCAGAGATATCTTGAGTTCTTGGACTTGTTGTGCAAAATAAATGCAGCTGAGTCTTGATATATTGAAACAGAGAGAGAGATTCGAAAACTTGATGAAGTTACACTTGGAAGCTTGATGTTGATTAGTCTGTTCTTGCTCAAAAGTCACACTGAAGATGATGATTGAAGAAGATGAGTGAAGGAGGTGTTGATTTAGTGAGAGATCAGAAAGAATAGAGAGAATTTGAGAGTGTTTGTGAATTGTGTGAGCAAAAAATGAAGTTGAAAATGAAATTGAGAGTGAAATTTTGATTTATATGTGTGGTTTAGTAGCTTAACCCATGGTCAAATGAGTGAGTTTAGTGAGTTAATGTGAGGTTAACTGAGTGGCCTCTAACTAACTGAGTCAAGTTAGTTAGGGTGAGTGAGGAGAGGTTGTGCTATGGTGTAGGTGCATTCATGATGTTATGGTGAGGTGAAAGCAAAGAGAGGTGGTGATGATCTTATCCTGGTGTGACAGTAACTTGCATAGCAAGCTTCATTTTCCTCTTTCATGTATGATAACAGCATGGCAAGGAGTGTGTAAGGATTATGGTTTGGCTAAATGAAGCAAAGAGAAATGTGGAGAAGTGTGCGTGTGAATGATTGAATTAACAACAACAACAATGTTTATTTTTTCTGATTTTGTAGCAGCCCAAGGTTCAATGGAAATGTGCAAGTTTGGGAAGGAATTTATCTCTTGTTAGTGAATGAAACTAGTTCCTTTTGATGTCAACAGAAAGAGGATTCATGGGAGAATAGATTTGGTGTGAGAATTGGATTGAAATGAAGCATTTAACACCTTTGAAAATGGACATGAATTCAATGGATCCAAAAACTGACTTGAAGGCGTGGCAAACTTGGCATGGCAAGGCAACATGGCCTATGAATTTTCAGCATGATCATACCAACTTTGAACCCTTATAACTCCATCATAACTTGCTCAAATGAAAATTTGTCCAACATCAAAGTTGAAGAGGACATTGAGATGAACAACTTTTATGTTCAACATTTTTTCATTTGGAGCTTCCATAGTTGAGAAAAGTGGCTGGACATTTGGCACACCATGTGTTTGACAAAATGATGGCCGGTGGGCCTAGTCTTGCCTTGCCATGACTTGGTTTAGGACCTAGTTTTATCAAACTTTGATCAACCATAACTCTCTCAATATTTATCCAATGGAGATGTTCTTTATATGGATTTGAAGCTTAGAACATGAACTTTAATTGGCTCAACTTAGGCCTGAAGTTTGGAGCCTTTATCTTGGAGAAAGAGAGCCTCAAAGTGTGGTGCAAAATGGTCCAAACTTGCTATTTTTGGAAACCCTAAAGTTTCTATTTTTAGCAGTTTTGTGATTTCTTGATTTTTTATTATTCCTCCATCATTTCTTGATCAAATCTTGTCCAATGAACATATGTAACTTGAATTTCATGAATTTGACCTTAAAAAGTCAAGAGTTGACTTTTTTCACTGTACAGTTGACCTTTCCCCAATTTCTTGATTATCAAGCAACTGATCAATTGAGACCCTTCCAAAACCAATTGATGAGCAATTTTCCATCCATATACACTTAAGGACAAAAGGAACACCATGAGATCAAGCCTTGCCCATAAAATCTGAGATAAACTGATTTTAGGTCAAAGCCTAATTTTGGCACCCTCTGGTTAGGAGGAAATAACACATCCTCCAAATCCAAATTCCTATGAATATGATGTATATCCTATCTAACACAGATGAGATATGACATTTGGAGGTGATAAAAACCCAAAAAGCTTGCCCATTTGAGGGCCAGATCCTAATTTTTGACTGTCTTGTGTAGGAGATGATGCACTGTCCAATCTTCTTGATGAATTCTCCTCTTCCAATGCCTTGTGGGATCAATTGAGATGATATATGACATAAGAGACCCTTGAGGCTTGTTTGAAGACCCTTGGCTCTTGTTCCCTTGCTTTGGATGATCAACACCTTTGAGAATAATTGATCCCATGCCCTTATGCAAGATGCAATGCAATGCTTTATGTTTTTATTTTTCTATGCTTGAATGCAATGCAATGAAATGAAAGCATATGCTACATGATATGAAAATGAGAGGGCAAATTTTGGGGTATGACAGCTGCCCCTATTCAATCACTGTAGACTTGAATGGATGATAGCGATTGCTTTCAGACTTTCAAGGTATGGAGGGATTGAATACCCAAAATTACCCGAAAATTTGCACTCTGTGGAGAAGAAGAAAAGGGATAAAAACCCAACCAAATGAACTCTGCTTGTATAAACACTCTGATGACAAGAATATCACTGGAGAGATGTCTTTTGAATGAAGCCAGACGACTACTAGCTTGCCGCGCTGCTGGTGGACTTTAAGAACGTCTTTTGGAACGACGCCAGTCGACTACTGGCTTACCACGCTGCTGGTGGACTTTAATGATGTCTTTTTGAACAACGCCAGACGACTACTGGCTTGCCACGCTACTGATGGACTTTAATGATTTGCCACCCGAAGATGGACTTTTTCCAATCTGCTGTTGGACTTTGCTGATTTGCCACCCTAAGATGGACTTTTGCCAATCTGCTGTTGGACTTTGCTGATTTGCCACCCTAAGATGGACTTTTGCCAATCTGCTGTTGGACTTTGCTGATTTGCCACCCTAAGATGGACTTTTGCCAATCTGCTGTTGGACTTTGCTGATTTGCCACCCTAAGATGGACTTTTGCCAATCTGCTGTTGGACTTTGCTGATTTGCCACCCTAAGATGGACTTTTTCCAATCTGCTGTTGGACTTTTGCAAAAACATTCAACATTGGATTACACTCTGCATACATATCAGACATCTCTGCTGACTTTGCTGAGGAACAATGATCAATGATTTGATCTCAGAGACTCCTGAAAGGATAATATCTCTGTTGGAGAATGAATAAACAATCCGTCTGCTTCGAATTGTCATGTTTGCCAAAAATAAATTGGACTTTGAGATATGAGGGGAGTGATGATTCTGCCAGAAATTACTTTATCTACTTGGGGATGAATTCTGGTCACAGCAACTCCGCCGGGGATGAGAATTTTTTAATGACGTCCTGCTGGGGGAGAGAAGTCATTAAAACTCTGCTTGGGGATCTACCAACCTCGAGATCCTTTGCGGGGATCATCAACCTTCTGACTCGGCTGGGAAAGAATATACCAACACTTTGCTGAGGAAGAGACTCTATTAATCTGATAAACTTCTGCGGGGATAAAAACAACTCAGCTGGGGAGTACTGTTGACAAGATTCAATGCTGAACTCTATGGGGAATACAACTATCAGAGACACGATCTTGCTGGGGATCAGGGCCACTCCGTCGGGGATACGCAAATCCTGGTTAGAAGACATTTTGTTGCAACATGCTGTGACAGAACCCCTAGAGCTCTGCTGGGGAAACACAAAACAACGCCTCGGTATTCTACTGAGGAACCAAACTGTTGAGCTTAGGATAAGTGCCGCAATGCCCCATGTTAGGAGAACTTTCCGTTTGATGACTCCACTAGGGATAATGAGTTTACAACAAACTCATGTTGGGGAAAACTGCTTTAAAGCGTCTCGTGCTGGGGATGCCTTTTAAGAGGATTTCACAGAAGACTAGGCGTCCTCAAACTCTACTGGGGATAATATATCTGGAATATCTCCTGCAGGGGAAATTTCATGATGCCTCATGCTTAGGAAGGTCAACACCTTACTTTTTGCTCCATGATACAAGACTGATCTGAAGAAATCGCCCCAAGAGGATTTTACAAAGGATTCGTCATCTTCCAACTCCTGGACATTCACTGAGTCTTGAACACTAGTTGCAAAGTCTGCGAAACGACCCTACTGAGGAATTCTGCGACCGTTATCGACACAGAAAAGCTTGTAGTTGTTGGAAGTACTGAATGAGAAAATCGACTTAATAAGATACAACGATACCCAGCTGAACTCAATTCCCCGATATCGAATCGTCGTGACCGACCGCCGACCGAATGATGGACTCAATCAGTAAACGTTGTGACAAAAGGGTGATAAGCAAACCCTTCCTTGAACATGATTTCCCCGGTCTTCTGCATGGGAATAAGTGATTCCTCGTCTAGAAGACATGATCTATGCTCTTGGAATACTTGTACCTGCTACCTGCAACAAAAGAATATGCACGCGTGCCCCAGGATATTGCGTGGTTTGAATCCACCATCCAGGATTACTCAACATTCAAAGTGATTTTAAATGTTTTTCTGCGCATGTTATTTGTAAGGCCACCATGTTTTCAAATGCAATGTTTTATCAAAAATTCGGACGTTTTTGCAAACAAAGCAGTAAAACAAAATAAGAAGTTTTTGACTGAAATTCAATTTTATTGAAGAAAAGCCCAGAATAGGAAATTACATCAGGAAGCAACCCCTGGAAAGAGGTGATTGCTGAAAATTAAGAAAAGAAACTATCCTAATGGCAATGTGAAAATGGCATTCCATTGAGTTTCAATTCTGCTATGGCCAGTATGTCTTCAAGACTCCCCGACCTTGCCTTCTGAGGAATGATCAGACCGATTCCTACCCTTTGGAAAGTCAGTTGCTGAAACGGTGATGGAGTACAGATAACTCAGACCGTAGTCATTCGCTTAAATCCCTCTTTTGCATGGACCGCCCTTTCAGGTTTTCAATCCACCGGGATACCCTTTTTTGCCTGAGTTGTCCTTGCGGATTTTCAACTCACCGGGTGTACAAATTTTTTTTATTTATTATCCCTAACTTTTGACCGAACCTTTTATTCTGTTTTTGTGGTTCGCCGGGATGCCCTTTTTTGCCTGGACTTTTCTCTCTTTTTTTTTGGTTTTTTTTTGTGTTTTTTTTGTTTTTTTTTGTCCAGCGGGTCTATTTATGCGAAGTATTTTCTGAATATGTCTGAGTTAACAGGGGATGAAAAGTCTTCGCCGTCCATGGTTGTAAGTAATAAGGCTCCGCCCGAGAAGACCTTCTTAACCACGAATGAACCTTCATAGTTGGGAGTCCATTTGCCCCTGTGATCTGTACTAGGAGGAAGGATCCTTTTGAGTACCACATCTCCCACTTTGTAAACCCAAGGACGCACCTTTTGGTCAAATGCTTGCTTCATCCTCCACTGGTATAACTGCCCATGACACACTGCTGCCAATCGTTTCTCTTCAATAAGGGTCAACTGATTAAACCTGGCGCGAACCCACTCAGCTTCGTCTAGCTTGACATCCATCATGACTCTGAGGGATGGAATTTCAACTTTGACCGGTAGTACTGCCTCCATACCGTATACAAGTGAGAATGGTGTTGCCCCAGTGGACGTGCGTACTGACGTTCGGTACCCATGCAAGGCGAACGGTAGCATCTCATGCCAATCTTTATATGTAACAACCATTTTCTGCACAATCTTCTTAATATTCTTGTTGGCCGTCTCCACAGCGCCATTCATCTTCGAGCGATACGGAGAAGAATTGTGATGTTCAATTTTGAAGTCCCGGCATAGCTCAGCCATCATTTTATTGTTCAGATTAGAACCATTATCAGTAATGATTCTTTCGGGCACTCCATAGCGACAAATGATATCCCGTTTCAAGAAACGAGCGACCACCTGCTTAGTGACGTTGGCATAGGATGCTGCTTCATCCCATTTAGTGAAATAATCAATGGCGACCAGGATGAAGCGATGGCCGTTTGAAGCAGTAGGCTCAATTTTTCCGATCATATCAATGCCCCACATTGCAAAGGGCCAAGGCGAGGACATGACACTCAACGGATTTGGAGGCACATGCACTTTGTCTGCATAAATTTGGCACTTGTGACATTTGCGGGCATACTTACAACAATCTGCCTCCATCGTCAACCAATAATATCCCGACCTTAATAGTCTCTTAGCCATTGCATGTCCTCCGGCATGGGTACCGAAAGAGCCTTCATGTACTTCCTACATTAACAGGTCTGCTTCGTGTCTATCCACGCATCTGAGCAGAACCATGTCAAAATTCCGTTTGTACAGCATGTCATCTTGGTTCAGGAAGAAGCTACCAGACAACCTTCTCAAAGTATTCTTATCTTTAGTAGATGCCCCTGGCGGGTACTCTTGACTTTTCAAGAAACATTTGATGTCATGAAACCATGGCTTGTCATCAGACGCCACATCAACAGATAACACAAACGCAGGCCTGTCGAGACGAGACACTTCAATCTTGGGTACATGGTTCCACCTTTGCACTTTAATCATAGAAGACAATGTGGCCAAGGCATCAGTAAACTTATTCTCATCTCGAGGAATATGGTACAACTTCACTATTGTGAAAAATGTCAGCAATCTCCTCGTATAAACTCTATACGGAATCAGATTTGCTTCGTGTGTGTACCAACTCCCTTTCACTTGATTGATTACCAAAGCTGAATCACCGAAGATATCAAGGGTCTTAATTCGTAAATTAATCGCCTCCTCAATTCCCATTATACAAGCTTCATACTCTGCCTCATTGTTGGTGCACCCGAAAGTTATTCGGGCAGTGAAAGGCATATGAACACCTTCCGGCGTGATAAGAACTGCTCCAACTCCGCACCCATTCATGTTGACAGCCCCATCAAACATCAAGCTCCATTTGGATTCAGGGTCTGGCCCCTCCTCCGGGAGTGGTTCCTCGTAATCTTTAGCTTTGAGAAACATGATGTCCTCATTAGGGAAATCAAATTTCATGGGATGGTAATCATCAATCGGTTGTTGCACAAGATAGTCTGACAAGATACTTCCTTTGATGGCCTTTTGAGAAGTATACTGGATATCATATTCTGTCAAAACCATTTGCCACCGTGCAACTCTGCCTGTTAGTGCTGCTTTCTCGAAAATGTATTTGATAAAATCCATTTTTGAAATCAACAAAGTTGTGTGCCTGATCATATACTGCCTCAATTGCTTAGCAGCCCATGTAAGTGCACAACATGTCTTTTCAAGCATTGAGTATCGGGACTCACAGTCATTGAACTTTTTGCTCAGGTAGTAGATAGCATGCTCCTTCCTACCTGTCTCATCGTGTTGGCCGAGAACACAACCCATGGAACCTTCAAGCACTGTCAAATACATTATCAAAGGCCTTCCGAAAACTGGAGGCATGAGGATTGGAGGTTCCTGCAAGTATTCTTTTATTTTATCGAACACCAATTGGCAATCGTCATTCCACCTGACCGTTTGATCTTTTCTTAGCAGTTTGAATATTGGTTCGCATGTGGCTGTTAGGTGAGATATGAACCTTGCAATGTAGTTCAATCTACCCAAAAAACCACGAACCTCTTTTTCTGTTCTCGGTTCAGGCATGTCTTGTATTGCTTTCACTTTGGCAGGATCAACCTCAATCCCTTTTTCACTCACAATGAAACCCAGCAGCTTTCCAGAACGCACCCCAAAAGTGCACTTGTTCGGATTCAACCTTAAACGGAACTTTCTCAACCTTTCAAACAACTTTTTCAAGTTAATCAGATGTTCTTCCTCCGTTCGCGACTTGGCAATCATGTCATCCACATAACATTCAATCTCTTTGTGAATCAAGTCGTGAAATAAAGTTACCATTGCCCACTGGTACGTTGCCCCTGTGTTTTTCAACCCAAAAGGCATCACTTTATAACAGTATGTACCCCATGGGGTAATGAACGTGGTCTTCTCCATATCCTCAGGTGCCATCTTAATCTGGTTGTACCCGAAGAAACCGTCCATAAACGAAAACACTGAAAACTGAGTTGTATTATCAACCAGTACGTCGATGTGAGGTAGTGGAAAATCATCTTTCGGACTAGCTTTGTTAAGATCTCGATAATCCACGCACATTCTAACCTTTCCGTCTTTCTTTGGTACTGGCACAATGTTGGCAACCCAAGGAGGATAGTTGGTCACAGTAAGAAACCCTGCATCCCACTGCTTCTGAACTTCTTCTTTGATTTTTATTGCCATATCGGGATGAGTCCGACGAAGTTTCTGCTTGACTGGCGGGCATTCTTCTCTCAATGGCAGCCTGTGTACAACAATATCAGTATCCAACCCTGGCATGTCTTGATACGACCAGGCGAAAATATCAACATATTCACACAACATCTCAGTCAAAGCTTTCTTCACATCTGCTTGCAGGCTGGCGCCAATCTTGATCTCTTTCTTAACATCCTCAGTACCAATATTGATGATCTCTATGGTCTCTTGATGAGGTTGGATGGTCCTTTCCTCTTGTTTTAACAATCTGACCAGTTCCTCAGGGAGTTCACAACCCTTCTCATCCCCTTCCTCGGCTTGATAAATCGGTTTGTCAAAGTCATACATAGCCATAGCAGAACTGTTATCAATGTGTAATACCCCAAAATTTGCTCTTCCCTTTTGGCATCATAACATGGCATTATCATTTATCATATCATATCCATCTCATTAGCATTGCATTGCATTTAACATAGAAAAATGAAGCATGGCATCCTTCTTACCATCAGGGCATGTGATCAGGTGGAAGGTGGACAATCAAGGGATCATTCAAAGCACAAAAAGGTCAATCAAGTTGGCTCTAGGCAAGCCAAGAGGTCTCTCATGTCTCATACTATCTCAATTGATCTTCCAAAACCTCAAGGAAGTGAGATTCAATGGAAGATTGAAGCACTACATCTTTCACTATGCAAGAGATTCAAAAATTGAAGGAAAACCCTCAAAAGAGATAGCTCATTGATTCAAAATCATTCTCAAGTGGCATTTCTCATCATCCTTTAAGAGGATACACAACATACTCTGAGGAATTTGGATTTGGAAGATGTGCAATTTCCTCCTAACCAAAGGGGGTCAAAACTAGGGTTTCCCATTAAATCAGGGAATCTTTGATTTTTTGGACAAAGCTTGTTGTCATAGTATTCTACATGTTCTTAAGTGTATGTGTGTGGAAGATTGCATCTCAATTGGTTTTAGAAGTGGTTCAATTGGAAGAAAGATCAAGAATCAGAGAAATTGGGGCAAAGTCAAATAATCAGAGGAAAAAGTCAACTCTTGACTTTTTGAGGCCAAATTCATGAAATTCATGTTACATATGTCCAATGTACAAAATTTGATCAAGAAACTCCAAAGGAATCATGAAAAAATCAAGATGTGGAAAGTTGCCATTTTTGGATGAAGAAGGGTTACTAAAAATAGCAAGTTTTGGCCATTTTGCATCAGAATTTGAACCAAGGCCATTTAAATTTGGAGCACCAAATGAAAAATCCACTCTGCCTCAATGAAAGATCTTGTTTTAAGCTTCAAATCCATGTGTAGAACATCTCCATTGGATAAAAATTGAGAGAGATATGATTGATCAAAGTTGGAGGAAAGTAGGTTCAAAACTAGGTCATGACCAAGATTTTCAGGTCACGCGCGCAATCATTTTAACAAACAGTTGGTGGGCCAAATGTCCACTCATTTTTCTCATGGTTAAAGGCCTCAAATGAAAAACTTTTCAACATCAAAGTTGTTCCTTGTAGTGTCCTCTTCAATGTTGATGTTGTGAAAATTTTGATTTAACCAAGTTATGAGATAGTTTGGAGGGTTCAAAGTCATGTTGTTTGTGCTGAAATTTTGTGTGCCCAGTTGCCATGCCAGCCAACCTCTGGCCATGCCCACCAACCAGTTTTGAACCAATGCATTCATAGCTGTTTTTAGGCATATTTGAGACCTCATTTTACTTCAACTTGCAAACCAATGTTGTTCCCCAATGTACCATCTTTCTAATGACATCAATGTTTCATTGTTTCATTCACTAACCATGGAGAAATTCACCCTCAAACACCCACTGTTACCATGATGATTTGCTGCATAATATTTTGGTTCAAACATACATCAAGTACATGACAGAGGTTTTATGTGTGCTGCCTCATTAAGACCAACACATATCTGCACCTCTCACACCCTTGCTCGAATTATACATGAAGAGGGAAAGGTTGGAAGCGTGCTATAGAAGTTTAGCAGCAAGAACATGGTAACACATCATAAACCAGCTGCACCATATCATTGCTCTCCCTAACTAACTTGACTCAGTTAGTTAGGGATGACTCATTTAACTCCACATAACTCAGTTAACTCACTCATTAAACCATGGTTAGAGTTTACTATAAAGCAAAACCTCACTCTCTAATTTCATTTTTCAACTTCATTCTTTCACATTCTCTCCAAAGAACTCTCTCTGCTTTACTCTCAACATCACCATTGCCAAGAATTTTCGAGCTCATCTTGCTCATTCCACTTCAACACTTTCCTTGTTTCTCTCAATTTCACAACAGTGCATTTGTTCTTGAAGCTTGGATTTCGCTCACTTCCATTGAATCATCATCAAGTTCTACGTCTCAGCCTTTATTTGGCCAAGTGAAGATTGTAGAAGAGACAAGATCTCTGGTTTTCTGAAGAGTATCTCAAGGTCACAAAACTTCAGGTACGAATTTCCACCATTATAGACATGATTTGAAGATGTTTTCAGGTTCTTGAGGCTTCTTATAAGCTCAAGAACTTGTCTGGCTAGTTGATAGGCCTTTAGAGGCATAGTTGAAAAGTTAGGGCAAACTTTCCTCTGTTCGATTCTCTCATTTCATGAACTTTTTGTGTGTTTTATCGCTGGATCCATGTTCTCCTTTACTTCCTCTTCATTTTGGTATATCATTTGTGGAATTCTGGAAGATTGGAGGTTGCAGACGGTGGAGGTGTGACCGGAGAAGGTGACCGGAGGTCATCTCCGGCCGGTGACTGTAATTGCTAGGGTTTCACTATGTTTTAATCGTGGCCTTTGATTGTTCTTAATCCTACGTTCCAAAATGTGCCAACACATTAAAAAAAGCGTGCAAGTCACATGCCAATTTTCTGAACTCACTTAAACGTTGTATGGCATGGTACACGATAGGGAGTGTGGACATTCACATGTGCGCGTTGATGTTGTTTACTTTGACTATGGTTTGACTGTGACTTGATCCAATGGCCATGAGTGAGTCAATTTTGTTGACTGAGATTCCATGCTTGTTAGTATGTTCTGCGTGCTTATTGGACCTAAGACAGATTGTTATTTACACCCCACGCTTCTAAGGCCCAAACGAATTGAACTATGGATTTGCTATGGTTGCACCCCATTCATATTGCATTTCATATTTTATTTTCATTTTTGCTACACGTTTCATAATTGATTTTTAAAAATATCAAATGATATTGGAAAATTCTACAAAAATTCATGTGTATTCTTAAAACATTTAGGAAATTTTTCATGATTTTATTTTCTGATTTTATGACCATTTTGCCCCTGTTCCATTATTTCTTTTGAATTTCCATTTGCATGCATACTTAATGTGACATATGATTTTGTGCATTTTTGTTCTTGATCATAAAAAATGATTTTGATGCCTTTCTTTTTGCATTGTGGTCACAACATGTTGAGGTATGTTTGAGATTTATGAAATGATTTTTAAGTCTTTTTTGGATGACTTTTGATGTGTTGCTTTGAGCATGAATGCATGAAGCTTCCATGAGACTTTGACCTAATTGTTGAGTGACTTTGGTTCTGATTCATTGCTTGTGGACTTGATATGTTAATGACATGTGTTTAAGGTGTTTGATTGGTGAAAGTCATAATTTTTGAAGCATGTTTGCTATTTATTTGAAGCATGAAGTTTAACTTGTTCATTTTGTGAATGCATGCCTCATGTTTGGTTTGCTTGATCATGAAGGCACTTGTGCCATGAGTTGTGGTTTTGTTTGAGGATGTATAGCATGTTAATTGACTTCTGATTGTGACATTTGGGTTTCATCTTTGCATGTTGATGTTTATCTTGCACCTTAAGTCACTTGTTTCACAAGTATGAACCACATTCACATCACTTCACCTTTTCTTCTTTGCTTCTTGTTGGATTGAGATTTTGTTTGCATGATTTAGTATGCCCATTTAGGATAACATTAGGTTGTGTAAATATGAGTTACATTCTGACTTGGAAGCATGTATAGCATTCAATCTCATTTCACTTTGTTTGTCAACTTGTTTGAATTTGATTTGTTCATTATATTTTCTTACTTTACTTGTAAGTGATTGTGCTAACCATGTAGGGGCTTTGGTAAGTTTCAATTGAGTGTGGATAAGGAATCCACATTCAACTTCTATCCTTTCTCTTTTACAATTCCATGTTTTGTTAAGCACTTATGTGCTTTCTTTTAATAACTCATCACTTTCCCTTTGTGAATTACAATTCATCTTCTACTTTAGAAGTGAATTGTTTAATTCATTCTTTCTTTAGACGTTAGGTTGAAACCTCACAAACCTTAGGATCACTCCCTTAACTAATCAATTAGGATGGAGTCTTAGTCCATATAGATTTTTACCTTTATCCTCCCTTGAGTCTCTTTTCTCATCTCAAAGAAAATTCAAAACATATAATAAAGGTAGGCATTTATTGCATTTAGGCCTTTCATATAAAGAAAAGGTTATAAGGGGTCTTCTCTTATAATCTTAGAATGTATAGCATATAGCCCATCTTGGGTCAATGTGTTAAACATTTGATCTTGTATGAGGGACTTAAATGCAATACTTGTTGAAGGTGCAAATAATAAAAAACACTTCTTCATTTCTTAATCAACAAAACACTTAATAAACACAAGTATGCTAGTGTGTTTGAACCTTGACAATTGGAACTAAGTGTGGGGGTCTTCTTCACTCTTAGTGTGCTTTCTTACCCATTCCGTCTTGGAATGTGAGGATGTACACATTCCAATGACTAAGATTCAGATACACTATCATATGCAAACAAATGAAAAAACTCTTAAAAGACAAAAACAAACAATAACGTCTTTCCTTCGGGAATTCTTTTCTCACCTCATTCACTCTCAACGCACGAACGCGCTTCTACTCGTTCTCTTGCAAGATGGTAACGCACTCGGACCAGCGAGCCTGCAACACCTGAGCTAGAACGTCAGCCGTTCTCTAAAAAACACAAACAATTCATCCCTAGTGAGGGGAACTACGTCGCTCTGATTCTCATGCTCCTGATGAGATACGTAGGCAGTGGGGTAGGGCCCATGCGAGCACTTCTTTTATTTTCCCTACATTTGTTTCTCTTTCTCCTTTCCTTTTTCAGTTCTTTCTCAGTATTCCTTTCTTTACACCCTTTTGATCGAGACAAGCAAGCGTGGATCCCATCGGGTACGATGGACGTGAGGGGGTGCTAATACCTTCCTCTCGCGTAACCGACTCCCTTACCCACTTCTCTTGGTCGTAAGACCATGCTTTTCCTTTCCCTCAGGTTTACGCGGTGTTTCCTTTCCCTCTCTTGGGATAAATACACATTGCTGGCGACTCTGTTTCGGTGCCACTTTCGCGTTTGTACTTGGATGAAAATCCCGGGAGCGACACAATGGAATCTGGAGGATCAAGTCTGCCCGAACGGGTTCATGCTTTATTTTAGAATTTATTTTAAAACAAAAAGAAACAAAACATTGCCATTTTATTATTTTTGTGCAAAAATAAAAATGAAAGACAGAAAACAAACTTTGAGTGCAAAACGTCCTTTATTGATGATTAAAATTGCAAATGCAAACAGGGTGGCCCTACAAATGAATCTATACGCCTTGGGCAAAGCGCAAGATTTTAACATGCATTATGGTTAGAAAAACAAAGAAAATTACTCTGTTTGAAGAGTAACTCGGATGACTTCTTCAATGGACCAATTCTACAATGGTTGTCCCAGAGCACGTGGGCGTACCCAGTTGTCCAAGTCACAGTCACTGTCAGTGCCATCTGCTGTAGCTGCAAAAGATTGATCCGTATATATGACTCCCCCACTGCTAAAAGTGATGGGTCCACTGTTCTCTGCAACTGAAGTCATAGAGGGTTGATAGCCGATACCAAACTTGTCCTCCTTCATTGGTGTCTCTATCAGCTTGCCCAGCCTTGGGCATTACCTGCTCTAACAACCTCGACAGCTTGCTTATAGGACGAAATGGATGTAACGGCTCTATCCGGTGTAAGGGAAGATTCAGCCACTTTATCAATATTCACCGCTTCAAACGACTAACAAAGCATTTCGTGGATTTCCTCATCCATCTCAACGTACTTGAACGTGGACAAATGACTAACAAAAATGTCCTCCTCACCACACACAGTCACAACTTGTCCTTCGAACTCGTATTTCAGCTTTTGGTGTAATGTGGATGTAACAGCCCCGGCCGCATGAATCCAAGGGCGACCTAATAAATAGCTATAAGCAGGCTGTATATCCATCACGTGGAATGTAGATTTGAACACTTGCGGTCCAATTTGCACAGGTAATTCCACTTCACCAAATACAGATCTTTTTGTCCCATCGAATGCTCTGACAACCAAATCACTTGGCCTTAAAATCAAACCATCAACCTCTAGCTTCATTAGCGCCTTCTTAGGCAAGACATTGAGCGAGGAACCAGTGTCTACCAACACGTGAGACAACACTGCACCCCTGCACTCCATTGTAATATGAAAAGCTTTGTTGTGATTTCTTCCTTCAGAAGTCAAATCTCTTCTTGTGAAACCCAAGCCATGGCTGACGTTGACATTAGAAATCACACCATCAAGCTGATTGACAGTGATTTCCTGTGGAACATAGGCTCTCTTCAATACTTTCAACAAAGCCTCTCGGTGCGCATCAGAACACATCAACAATGACAAAATTGAAATCTTCGAGGGCGTCTGGTTCAGTTGATCGACAATTTTATAATCACTTTTCTTTATTATCCTCATGAACTCTTCTACCTCGTTGTCAAAGGTAATCTTGGTCTCTGTTTCAGGCACAGGCACACTCTCAGCCACCTGTTTTCCTTTAGCTTTTATCGCGGCCTCAACTTCTTTATCACTTTGAAGGGTTTGGGGAGCAAACAACCTTCCACTCCTTGTAAAGCCTCCTACACCACCCACGTTATCAATATTTGAACTGGCCGATGTCTCGACTTCCTGCTTTTTCCCTTCATAATACACGTCTGCCCCATAATGCCATGGGATTGCTTTATTAGAGGTAAACGGAACAGGTCTTGGCACCGTGATGGTAACAGGACTTGGTCTTTCCGGCACAACACTTGCTACGGGAGCTGCCCTTACAGGTACCTGAATGTCAGCAGGAGTATAATAAATTGTCACAGTTGACACCTCATCCATATCCTTCACAATCCGGTCAAACTGTAGACGGCCTTCATTGATCAGATTCTGCAAACCAACTTTCAATTTATCACAGTCATTCTCTTGACTCATACACTCAGAACAATCTTGGTCACAACCTGGGAACACCTGTCCCTTCAACAGACGATTTTTTAAAACCAGCAATGAAGTCTTCACCTGATTGATATCTGCTACCAAGTTCAACCTCTTTCCATCCTCAATAGCGTGCACATCTGCCACACCATGATTAGGCATGGGGTTCTGGATAACATTAGAAGGTAGCGAGAAATTGATTGCTTTAGCATCGATTAAGTCTTGCACTTTATTCTGAAATGCCCAACACTTCTCAGTGGTATGCCCCTGAGCACCTGAGTGGAAATCACAGCGAGCCTTAACATCAAAATTAGGTGGCAAGTTTCCAGCAGCAGGAGGTTTCATAGTACGAAGCTCAACCAACTTTAATTTGAGTAAGTGGGGTAACAGTGCTGAATAGGTCATAGGGAGAGGGTTAATTTTGCGGTCCCTCTGCCTAGATCTTTGCTGGAAAGGAGGTTGCTGCTGTTGCTGAACCTGCTCTTGTGGTTGCTGTTGTTGAACGGCTGGTGCTGGGATCGTCACTGCACCTACCTGGTGATAAACCTGAGAACGTCCTCTTCCCCGTCCTCTATACACAGCGTTTGTATCACCTTCTCTCTTTTTATGACCATTGGCAAAAGGTTTCTTCATTCCAGAGGAACCAGCTCCACTTACATCTTGAATCTTCCCAAGTTTCAACAGACTCTCGATCTTTTCACCCGCAATCACAATGTCAGAAAATCCTGTTGATGGATAGGCAGCCAATCTATCCAGGAATGCCCCTTGCAGGGTGCCCATAAACATATCTGCCATTTCTCTTTCCAGTAAAGGGGGTTGAACCTGGGCAGCCATTTCTCTCCACCTTTGAGTGTATTCTTTGAAACTTTCCTTAGCATTCTGTGACAACCCTTGCAATTGAGTGCGGTTGGGCGCCATGTCGATATTGTACTGATATTGCTTTAGGAACGCTTCTGCCAGATCCTTCCAACTTCTCACAGCAGCTCTGTTCAATTTCATATACCAGGTCAATGAGCTCCAGCCAGACTGTCTTGAAAGTAATGCATCCATAACTTCTCATCATCCGTGTGAGCTGAGATCCTCCCAAAATAAGCTTGAATATGTGTCTGAGGACACGTATTGCCATGATATTTTTCAAAAGTGGGCGGCTTGAATTTTGGAGGAATTCTGACCCCTGGTACTAGACCCAGATTAGTAACATCAATGCCCATAGAATTCTTGCACTCCATTTCCCGTATCTTCTCAGCCAACTCATCGTACCTTCTATCATTAGGATTACCCATATCAGCATCCAGCAGGGTAAACTGATCTTCCTGAACATCTTCCTGAACAACACCAGCATTTTTGACATTTCCATTACCCAAATTACCAATAGGAGGAGGGTTGCGAACAGGAGGAGGAGTGCCATGGGTCTGCGAATTGTCAACCTGATTACCTCCCGGCGTAGTCTCTGGACGCTCGACCAGAAGTCTCAATCTCTCTTGAGTCTGTGTCATACCAGTCATGAACTGGTCCATACGTGCCCTCATTTCAGCCAAATCATTCTGCATTTGATCCATTATCCTTGCTTGATTTCTTCGAGTTGAGTATCGGTGTACGTGATTCTCAGCTATAATGCCTGAAACCAAATAAAGGTTAGAAAGACCGGAGCAAGTACCTATTATGAAAAAATGATTATGATTATGATGATGCAAATGCAAATGCAAACAATCATATTTAAACATTTCCAGGGTTTATCTGCTTTGATTCCAGCTTTGAAATCGGGAAAGGGATTGGACACAACATCGGAAAATAAATCCGAATCCAGAAATATTGCAGAATCAATCAAAGGAAGACCCCTTTCAAACAACTGAGAGCTATTGAGACAACTACGGCTGAACCAAATATTGTAATATCATAGCATAAGAAGTCATACAGATAGGTTTGATACAATCAAAAGTGATTCCAACAACAATCCTGATGGTAATCATAGCAAAATACAAACAACAGAATTACTACAAGTCAATTCCAAATAAACTGGCTTCAATCTCCTCAAGAAGGTTCACAGTGTCTAGATGAGTAGGTCTATCTAGCAACCCCTTGATCAGTCTGTTTCTCTTCTCGACGTCCTGATTCAGCCTAGTAATCTGCTCTTCAACATCATTGCCTTCGTGCTTTGACTTCTTGATTCCCGCTTGCAGTTTGAGCTCTTCAATTTCTTTCTGTGCTACTTTCCACTTACCAAAGAAGTGCTTCTTATCTTCCTTCATTCTTTGAAGTTCTTCTTTTAACTCTCCATTCTCAATCTTGAGCTCTTCCCACATCTCCTGATATGTGGCAAGCTCGTCTTTATTTTTGGTCAAGAGCTTCTTGGTTTCCCTATAGGCTTTGCCGGATGATTCAGCAATCATACTGATCTTTTTACAGTGATGAGCTCTATCATCTAGATCCTTCTCCCTTTTTTCTAAACGCTCTGTCAAATCTTGGACCTTCCATTTCATCTCCAAGTTGTCATGTAAAGCGCCCTGAAGTCTACTACTCATACTAGCATTTTCCTCTCTCAAATCTTGCACCACTTTTCGCTGCTTATCGAATTCTTCAATTGGTATGGTGATTCTCTCCTCTATCACTTTGGGATATAAGGGAGGCGCCCAATCAAAAGGAAAATAGTACTCTTCGACCCTCTTCTTTATCCATTGCTCATATGGAGGGAAAGTTTGATTGTTAGGCAAACCCCACACGGTCTTTCCTCTCTTCTGTTTACCGAGCCATGCTCTGGAAGCTTTCTGCGCCACATCTAATCCATCGCCAGCCATGTGAAAATACAGGGACTCTTCCAACTCCTTTTCAACTGGGGGACTTCTTAGGGCATACCCAAACTTCCGGATAGCCAAGGAAGGGTTATAGTTAATACCTCCTTTTCTCCCTATTAATGGAACATTAGGGTATTCACCACAACTGTGCAAAATGTCTTTACCCAGCACTCCGTGATTCACCCAAACAATATCCTTAGCATCTAGGCCCATCAGACGTTGACTCCATTTCAGAGAATTCTTAGTATCCTTAAAAGCACCTGCCTGGGGTAGACGATTGGCAAACCACTTATAGAAAAAGGTGCACAACAATGAACTGTCCCACCTCGTCTCTTCTCGTTTTTGTTGTACAAGGCATAATGAATGTCTCCTAGTAAGGTTGGCACCAGATTCTGAGATACAAATATTCTGATAGCATCCGTGTCAACAAAATCAGGCTCATTCGGGAACAAGACAACACCATATACACAGAGAGCCAACACTGCATTGAAGGCATTCCACTTTTCTTCCTTTGCTGCCTCTTGAGCCTTGTTTGCCAAGTATGATAGGTGATAGCCACGAACCTTTCCCTTGCCAGAAATATCAGCTTCCAAAGTTGACTTGCTCAAATAAAGAGCACCAGCCACAGCTTGGAAATCAATATCTGCCTTCGACCCACAGAAAGGAGCACCTTCTTTGATGGAAATTCCCAGGAGGTTAGAATACTCCTCCAGAGTAGGAACCAAAACATAATCCGTCAGTACAAAGCACCTCAAGGCAAGATCATAAAACTGCATCAGGGTGCGTAAGCCATCAGCTTCATATTCACTGAGGTTACGAGCAAAGGATAGGATCCAACCGTACTTCTCTCCGAACATTCCTAACACTTCCGGTCTGGCCATCTCTTGCAATTTACAAATCTGACCCAGGATGAGCTTCGGGAACTTGTACACAATGGTATTCTTCTTGCCTTTTTTGTTGTCCATCCCTATCACTGCCCGTTGACTGGAAACAAAATGTCAGATACTACCTGGAAAATGAAAAAATATGAATGTTAGAGAAAAAGATGCAATGCAGGGCATGGGATCAAAGTGCCAAGTGTTTGTGCTGGACTGTAATAATTGCATAAATTTAAGGCTCAAGTTCCCCAGAATTCCAGAACAACAGAGTAACCATACAGATAAACCATACTGATAAGAAATCCAGTGTACCAGGTAAGTTGAAAGTCAAGGTTACCTGCAAACCTGTAAACAACCCGTCCCTCTCACAGGTGGGTACTAGAAAGGCGAGGATCCTCAATATCATGAGCTCTCAGGTCGAGAAATGATGATACGTTCACCATTTCTAGTTTGGCATCATCATCAATCAAGGAGGCCTCAACTGATTCCCCTAAAAAAGGATATCCTATAGCAAGTTCCCAGCATTGGGTCCTCGGATCGAGAATGTGCAATGGGTTTACCACAAAGTGTGGTCTGCCACTGTCACAACTCGGGAGGAGTGCCGCAACTGAGTCCTCGGGAATGGTCATCAGAGTCGACAGTTCCTCCAGAGAATATCTATTGGCCTGTATAGAGCATACAGTAGCAGATAGCTCCGGATAGAACCTCGTCTGATTGTAGGTCTCGTGAACACCCACACGTGGCAAAACACCACGGGAGTGACACGTCCACCCACACTAATACCTGTGTGAATGCTCAAGCCTGGGTAGTGGGCTTATCTCTCAGAATACCCTGCCTGCCAAACAGAAAACAACAGCACAATCCAGCATAATAATGATATGTAAATGCAGTAAATGCGATAAATACAGTAAAGTACAGTAAAGCAGTAATACAGCAAATAAAAATACAGTACAACAGTAAATACAGCAAAACACAGCACCACGGTAAACACCCAATGAAAGAAAAACAGACAAGCGTTAGGATTGACTCGCTAAGGAAACCAGAGATTCTGGGTTCGGTCCCCAGCAGAGTTGCCAGCTGTCGCTCCTGGGATTTTCATCCAAGTACAAACGCGAAAGTGGCACCGAAACAGAGTCGCCAGCAATGTGTATTTATCCCAAGAGAGGAAAAGGAAACACTGCATAAACCTGAGGGGAAGGAAGAGCATGGTCTTGCGACCAAAAGAACTGGGTTCGGGAGTCGGTTACACGAGAGGAAGGTATTAGCACCCCCTCACATCCATCGTACCCGATGGGATCCACGCTTGCTTGTCTCGATCAAAGGGTGTCGTCGACTAGAGCTCCACTGCTAGAGAACTGGAAAAGAAAGGAACAGGAATGGAAAAGAAAGGAGAGACAAATGTAGGGAAAATAAAAGAAGTGCTCGAATGGGCCCTACCCCACTGCCTACGTATCTCATCAGGAACATGAGAATCAGAGCGACGTAGTTCCCCTCACTAAGGGAAAAGTTGTTTATGTTTTTTAGGGAAGGCTAATGTTCTAGCTCAGGTGTTGCAGCTCGCTGTATGGAGACTTAGGCGTTACCGTCTTGCAAGAGAACAAGGAGAAGCGCGTTCGTACGTTGAGAATGAGTAAGATGAGGAAATAATTCCCGAAGGAAAGACATTATTATTTGTTTGGAGTTTTTAGAAAGAAGGGTTTTTGCAGTTATTTGTAACTTGCATAGCACCCAAGTCTAAAACATAGGAACGAATACGTCGCGTATCGTCCCCAACAGGACGTACACTAAGTACTCTAGAAGAATGAAGGGAACCCCCCCCCCCCCCCCCATTATTCACTTCCCACATCTAAGGCTCATGCGCAATACACGTTTAACCTTTATTAAGTGTTTTTTACTTTTGTTTTGATATGAGAAGAAAAGAGACTCAAAGAAGGATCAAAGGTGAAAATATAATGAGGGAGAATAAGACTCAATCTTAATGTTATCATACACGGTGATCCTGTGGTTAGTGGGGTTTAAGAAATCTAATCCTAAAAGAAAGGAGAAGAACAAAGAAAGCAACTTACTTCCAAGATGGAAGTTAAGTTATTTCTAAGAGGGATGAAAGAAGATTATGAAAGCAAAGCATCATTAAATGCTTAAACAACACAACTTGAATGATTAAAAGATGAAGGAAGAAATTAGAATATGGATGCACATCCACACTCAAGTGCTTTACCATTGGCCCCTGAAATGGTTAGTGCAATCATTTACAAACGAAGAAACCAATTAAGATGAACAAGTAAGGCATAAACAAGTCAAGAACCAAAGTAAAAGCATCTTAAAGGTTAAGGAGAGCATAAGGTCAGAATGCACATCATAAGAATGTTCTATAATGCTATGAGATCAAACACAAATCAAGTGCACACAAACAATGCCTTAAATCACAAAGAAATGCATTATGAAAGAAGTAGATGAAAAATGAGTGGATATGCAAAGTGATCATGCATTGATGCTTCATGAAAGGTTAAAGTCAGAACTATATGTCACTTATCAATGTCTTAACATGCACATGAATCATCATACAAAACATGGATAAAAGAATACAAGTAGAAGGAATAAGATGAAGTAGAAGTAAGAAGAAGTGAAACATGTTGCAATATATACACAAAATGACATATTATAGATGCATAACATGTAAAATGATTGATGAATGCACATGGGCAGTAGCATATCATTGGTGAAATGCAAATGAAACATGTAAGATGGCATACCAAATGCAAACACAATTCATGTTAAGCACAAGAGTAGGTAAGATGTGAAAACATGTCAAAAAGGTGAGTCAAAATGCATACACACAAACCAAATGCAAATATAAACAATCATGACCTATAATTGAATTAAGAAAGAACTATAGTCTTCTAAATGAAACCCCTAATATCACACAAAGCAAACAAGAAAGGGTGGTACAAGTGCCTCATCAAAATTAAGCTAGAGGGAAGTATAAGAATATACACAAAGATGGCTTCAAATGTAAAGCTCTAAGCAAATATCAAAAGTACATATTAAAATCATGAAAATTGGCTCTAAACAACCTAAATCAGAAGCAAATCAAGAATCAAAAGTTCATGGCCAAAATCAAAATGAACCATACTCAAACAAATCAACAATATCATATTGAAACCCCTCACAAGAAGGTGCAAAGATGAACATCAAAAGGTATGATATAATGAATTTGAAAATCAAACAAAAATTGTTTTAGGCACTTTAAGATGTTATCTAATCAATACAAAATAATATGAATCAAAAATATGATGTGAGATAAGAGAAAGAAATCATGCAAGTGAAAGTGTCAATGAATAAGAGCATTCAAAAAGAAATTGAAAAAAAAATATGAAATAATATGTAAAATCTCACAAAGTCAGAATTAAAAAAATATAGGAAATTATTTAAATGTGTCAAAGGGCCACATGAATTATTTTGTGATTTTTAGAGATGATTTGGTATTTTTAAAATATGAAAATCAAACATATATGGAAAAGAAAATAAAAAATGAAAAGAAATGGGAAGGGGGTGCAGCGTGAGCAATTCTCATGTTCAAAAATAAATTGGGCTCAAACAGTGGGGGTGCGCATATCAATTATAACCCAGTCCAACATGCGTGTGATTTTGTGTGATGAGTGTACATGCAGTTAATGTACGCGATCAATCATGGCCATTTGATTAAATCATGATGAAAAGTAGCACAATCTAACGTATATCAAAGCAAGCCCACCATAATTAATACGCACACACACGCATGCCATTATCTGAAACAACCAAAGAAAGAACACGTGCTAGACCACCATTTCATTAATGCATTGGCAAAACATGGAGCATTGGATCAAAGTCAACATAAGATCATCAAATAATCATGCCCATCCAATGAATCAGAACTACAGTCTACCATAAGCAACGTGTACACACACATACGTAATCATTCTGAAGTCAAAATAGTGCACGTGAGAGGGATGTTGGATTTTAATGCGCTGGCACGTTGTGGATCATTAGATGCGATGATCAGACGGCTGGGAGTCAATCTGAGGGATGGACTAGGGTTTTGACCTGAGGAAGATTCAGGTGGCCGGAGAAGACCTCCGGTCGTCTTCTCCGATGAGCAACCACCACACACAGTCATCAATTTTCACAGAAATGCACAATATGCACATAGAAATGAAGCTGAAGTTGAGTAGATCATGAATATGCGATTATTTTCCAAAGATCATGCACGTATACAACAAACCGAACCAATACATTTTGCCCTAATTTTTCACCTATGCTCCTAATGAGCCTATCAACTAGCCAAGACTCACACATAGCTTCTAATAAGATCTAAACACCATGAAACAAGTTTAAATCACATGAATATGAAGCATTAAGGTTGAGTAAATTAAAACCTGAAACGGTGAAGAAACTTGAAGTGTTGAGAAAACCAGAGATATCTTGAGTTCTTGGACTTGTTGTGCAAAATAAATGCAGCTGAGTCTTGATATATTGAAACAGAGAGAGATTCAAAAACTTGATGAAGTTACACTTGGAAGCTTGATGCTGATTACGTTTGTTCTTGCTCACAAGTCACACTGAAGATGATGATTGAAGAAGATGAGTGAAGGAGGTGTTGATTTCGTGAGAGATCAGAAAGAATATAGAGAATTTGAGAGTGTTTGTGAAATGTGTGAGCAAAAAATGAAGTTGAAAATGAAATTAAGAGTGAAATTTTGATTTATATGTGTGGTTTAGTAGCTTAGCCCATGGTCAAATGAGTGAGTTTAGTGAGTTAATGTGAGGTTAACTGAGTGGCCTCTAACTAACTGAGTCAAGTTAGTTAGGGCAAGTGAGGAGAGGTTGTGCTATGGTTCATAATGTTATGGTGAGGTGAAAGCAAAGAGAGGTGGTGATGATGTTATCCTGGCGTGACAGAAACTTGCATAGCAAGCTTCATTTTCCTCTTTCATGTATGATAACAGCATGGCAAGGAGTGTGTAAGGATTATGGTTTGGCTAAATGAAGCAAAGAGAAATGTGGAGAAGTGTGTGTGTGAATGCTTGAATTAACAACAACAACAATGTTTATTTTTTCTGATTTTGTAGCAGCCCAAGGTTCAATGGAAATGTGCAAGTTTGGGAAGGAATTTCTCTCTTGTTAGTGAATGAAACTAGTTCCTTTTGATGTCAACGGAAAGAGGATTCATGGGAGAATAGATTTGGTGTGAGAATTGGATTGAAATGAAGCATTTAACACCTTTGAAAATGGACATGAATTCAATGGATCCAAAAACTAACTTGAAGGCGTGGCAAACTTGGCTTGGCAAGGCAACATGGCCTATGAATTTTCAGCATGATCATACCAACTTTGAACCCTTATAACTCCATCATAACTTGCTCAAATGAAAATTTGTCCAACATCAAAGTTGAAGAGGACATTGAGATGAACAACTTTGATGTTCAACATTTTTTCATTTGGAGCCTCCATAATTGAGAAAAGTGGCTGGACATTTGGCACACCATGTGTTTGACAAAATGATGGCCGGTGGGCCTAGTCTTGCCTTGCCATGACTTGGTTTTGGACCTAGTTTTATCAAACTTTGATCAACCATAACTCTCTCAATATTGATCCAATGGAGATGTTCTTTATATGGATTTGAAGCTTAGAATATGAACTTTAATTGGCTCAACTTAGGCCTGAAGTTTGGAGCCTTTGTCTTGGAGAAATAGAGCCTCAAAGTGTGGTGCAAAATGGTCCATACTTGCTATTTTTGGAAACCCTAAAGTTTCTATTTTTGGCAGTTTTGTGATTTCTTGATTTTTCATTATTCCTCCATCATTTCTTGATCAAATATTGTCCAATGAACATATGTAACTTGAATTTCATGAATTTGACCTTAAAATGTCAGGAGTTGACTTTTTCACTATACAGTTGACCTTTCCCCAATTTCTTGATTATCAAGCAACTGATCAATTGAGACCCTTCTGAAACCAATTGATGAGCAATTTTCCATCCATATACACTTAAGAACATAAGGAACACCGTGAGATCAATTCTTGCCCAAAAAATCAGTGATAAACTGATTTTAGGTCAAAGCCTAATTTTGGCACCCTCTGATTAGGAGGAAATAACACATCCTCCAAATTCAAATTCCTCTGAATATGATGTATATCCTATCTAACACAGATGAGATATGACATTTGGAGGAGATAAAAGCCCAAAGAGCTTGCCTATTTGAGGGCCAGATCCCAATTTTTTACTGTCTTGTGTAGGAGATGATGCACTGTCCAATCTTCTTAATGAATTCTCCTCTTCCAATGCCTTGTGGGATCAATTGAGATGATATATGACATAAGAGACCCTTGAGGCTTATTTGAAGACCCTTGGCTCTTGTTCCCTTGCTTTGGATGATCAACACCTTTGAGAATCATTGATCCCATGCCCTTATGCAAGATGCAATGCAATGCTTTATGTTTTTATTTTTCTATGCTTGAATGCAATGCAATGAAATGAAAGCACATGCTACATGATATGAAAATGAGAGGGAAAATTTTTGGGTATGACACTCTCTTGTTGAGTCAATATTTGTCCAAGCTTGGTATAAAGATTTCCCCTAGCAGGAGTTAGCCTCCTCTCAAACTGCGTAGAAGGATTTCTCCAGCTTGTTTAGCCACAATCCTGGGCTTTATACTGGACAAATAAAAGCACTCTCTTGTTGAGTCAACCTTTTTTAGCCTCAATCTTGGGCTTTGTACAAGACAGATAAAAAATACTCTCTTGTTGAGTCAATCTTTGTCCAAGCTTGGTATAAAGATTTCCCCTAGCAGGAGTTAGCCTCCTCTCAAACTGTGTAGAAGGATTTCTCCAGCTTGTTTAGCCACAATCCTGGGCTTTATACTTGACAGATAAAAGCGCTCTCTTGTTGAGTCAACCCTTTTAGCCTCAATCTTGGGATTTGTACAAGACATAAATTTCCCTCTCTTGAGCTTGGGACAGATATCTTCGCTAGCAGAGTCATTTCCTCCCAGTCTTTCTCTAGGCTTTGAGGAATGATTTTCCCCAAGAAGAGTCAAACTCATTTCAGCCTCAATCTTGGGCTTTGTACAAGATACATAAAAATATCCTCACCAGAGTCAGTTAAATTTCCCATTTCTGTCTCAATCTTGGGCTTTGTACAAGACACATACAAATCTCCCCGGCGGAGTCAAAATCCCCTTTTAGCCTCAATCTTGGGCGTTGTACAGGACAAATAGAATATTTCCCTAGAAAAGTCAAACTTATAGCCTCTTCTTAGGCTTTATATAATGATATCTCCAAAAGAGTCAATCTCTTTTTAGCCTCAATCTTGGGCTTTGTACAAGACAGATAAAACATTATCTTGTTGAGTCGGTCACTTCAAGCCTCCTCTTAGGCTTTGTGTAAAGAAATTCCCTAGCCGAGTCAATACCCTTTTAGATTCAATCTTGGGCTTTGAATAAGACACAATACCCTTTTAGCTTCAATCTTGGGCTTTGAACAAGACACAAATACCCTTTTAGCTTCAATCTTGGGCTTTGAACAAGACACCAAAACATCATTTTCCTCCCTTAGAATAGGAGGAACTACGATTGCAAAATCTTAGCGAGCATACTAAACAAAAAACTCTAGGTCCAGTACCTTCACACATCAATCAAAACTTAGGTCCAGTACCTTACCAAAAACACCTGAACATCAACAAAAACACACTCACTCTCTCATGCTTCCCAAGAAACTTTCCCAACCCATTAACAGATAAACACTATCAATTACAAAGCGACACCTAAAGCTAATATCCTGTGGATAACCACATATAGGATGGGTAATTGACAACTACCCATTGTATAACCTGACCCCGGACCCCCCCCCCCAATCTCTTTTAAGCGTTTGTTCAGTTAAGCAATCGCGTGCAAGGTTAGTTTTAGATAGCTTCCCTTTCCCTTCCAGCTTCACGGGATTAATAAGAAATCAGAAAGTAGCATCCTTTCTCCTCGAGGAGGAAAACCCAAACTTCAGCGATAAGGTGGTCGCGTCACCGACAAAAATCGCTCGCTACAGTAAAATAGGGACTCTGCTGGGGACTCCTTAGAATGATCCTTGGGGCATCATCCCCATTTTCCAACAATAAAATGGCGACTCTGCTGGGGACTCCTTAGAATGATCCTTGGGACATCGTCCCCATTTTCCAACAGTAAAATGGCGACTCTGCTGGGCAGTCATTGTCTGTATAGGACTAGGAGTATAGCTCTTAAGAGGTCTAGGATGTTAGTTTTAGGAATATATATATATATATATATATATATATATATATATATATATATATATATATATCGCTTTTCCTAATTGATATCCGTGTTTATTTTTCTGCTAATGGGACTGCGGGTGATGCCGCATCTGGAAAGATTAAGTATACATCTAAGGTAAGTGATGGCACTAGACGGGTAATCTTATAGGGAGTGACTCCCAAATAAGAGACCCTGGTCGACATCGAATCAGTGGAGAGACCCTTTGCGGATTCAATGCCTATACGACTTCGGTTGTTGAAAGCAGATTGTTCGATTGGGTTATCTGAGAAGCTGAGCATTTTAGTAGATTGAAACCATGTTACTATTTTGTAGTGCGGAAGCTATCGGAAATAGTTATCACGCGATACTGCCCTTATTTTAGATTACTCTAAGATATATCAGCTCGCTCGGGTGAACAAGCCTGTTGTTGTTATCCCAAGAGGGGTCCATGATTGTGAGGACAGGTACAAAAAAGTACCAGTATAACCTTTGGGGATGGGTAGAGCCATGACTTCATGACACCGAACCTTTGACCCCATGTTTTTTCTATGTTTTTGTGTGCTGCATCCATGCATTCATTTCATTAAAAGACATTAATAAAAAAATCTTCTCTTCTAGTCTCTCTTTTTCAAATTAAACTAAGACAATGATTACAAATATCAGAGAAAAGAGATTGCGTTATGGATTTCGGTAGAAGGAAGTCTCACAAGTACACCTTCAAGGTTCCAAAACTAGAGGATTTAAGAGGTCTGGCAAGGATGATCACCAACCCTGATGCTTTTAGAGCTAAGTACGGAGGACTGCTTTCTCTGTTAAGGGTCCATGTAATTGAAGGAATATCGGTTATGCTCATTCAGTTTTATGATCCGGTCTATCACTGTTTCACATTCCCGAATTATCAACTAGCACCAACACTGGAGGAGTACTCTCACCTGACTGAGTTATATATCACTGACCAAGCTCCCTTTTCTGGACTGGAAGAAATTCCAAAGGATCAGACCATTGCAAGAGCAATTTATTTGGACGAGTCAGAAGTCAGGACTCACATGACCACTAAGGGTAGAATCCAAGGTTTACCAGCCAAGTTTTTGATAAAGAAGGCTCTGTACTTTGCTAGTATAGGAAACGTGGCCGCTTTCGAGAGCATCTTTGTTTTGCTCACCTACGGGTTATTTCTGTTTCCCAACATCGATAACTTCGTAGATATCAATTACATTAAGATTTTTCTGATTGGAAGCTCTGTACCGACCTTGCTTGCAGATGTTTATCATTCTTTACACTTAAGGAATTTGTACAGCGGAGGAATGATCACCTGCTGTAAACCCCTGCTGTACAAATGGTTCATTTCCCACTTACCCAAGTCTGCTGCATTTTGGGATCCTAAGAATACTTTACGTTGGTCGTAGAGAATCATGTCTCTTACCAACTCTGACATCGATTGGTACAATCGAATCTATGACGGGATAAGAATCATTGACTGTTGTGGAAATTTCCCTAATGTACCCCTCATAGGAATTAAAGGAGGAATCAACTATCATACAGTTTTAGTTCGTTGTCAATTTGGATACCGATGAGGCATGTCCCGCGTAATGCTCATCTAGAAGGTCTTTTCTTCAAGGAAGGAGAAAACGACAGAGCACTAAAGACAGAAATAGTGCATGCCTGGAAACATGTTCACAGGAAAGGAAGAGAGTCTCTAGGAAAACCGGACTATGTCTCTGTGGAACCTTATCTCCACTGGGTACAAACTAGAGCTCTCAAACTGAGGATGCCTTACCCTCGTCAAGAAGTTCTTCCGTTAAAGGAATCTGTCCTTTATTTTATGTCAGATATGGAAAAACTTCAGGTTACTCTCAACAGAGTTAAACAGGAGAAGAAGTCTTGGAAGAACAAGTACCGTATTCTCAATGTGGAGTGCAAGAAAATACAGCAACTATTAAAAGAAAAAGATGCTCTGATCGAAATTTTAGAGCAACACGCTGTAGAAAATCAAGAAGACCAAAGGAATCTGCTCGCTCCTTTCACTTGGCAAGGGAATGACAACCCGACAACAGCTCAAGAGCCCCGATAAAAGAAAAGGAAAATACCAGAACCAGCACCTGAGCCCTCCTCAGAGAGGACTCAGGATCCATTAGCTTAGACATTTCCTTTTACAACACTATGTAAATTACTGTATTTCCATTTCCGCAATCTTTGAATTCAATAAAACGGGGTTCCCCCATTGTTTGATATTTGCAATCCAATTGTTGAAGTTTATTTTGATTAAACAAAAAAAATAATTAATATAATCATTGATTATCATTCATCATTCTCACATAACGCATTCTTCTTACCTACGAATCTCACATTTGTGTCTCGATTCTAGAGTCAAACAGTCTCATTCGTACAATACTCGGGCCAGTCAACAAAAGAAAATGGATAATCTCGAGGAAGAGAACAGAGAGTTAAGAGAAGAACTCGACGCTTTGAAAGAAGACTTGAGAAAGCTTCACAATGACATGCAAGCTCTGGCAGCAGCCCAGATGCAACAGCAAAGGACCGTGATCTCAGAGATCACATCGACGCCCATAGTGGAAAAGTATGACCCTCGATATACCATGCCTAAAGATCGTCCCTGGGGCATGCCACTCAACTATATCCCGGAAGGATATATTCCGTCGATCACTGAAGTTCTGGAAACTGCAGCAGGAACCGCTGGGCCTGAACTTCGGGAAAGCGAAGATGCCAGGGGCATGACAATAACTCCTGAAGGTTACAAACTTCGGGAAGCACCAAGAGTCACTGCCGTAATGACTATACCACCACCCGTGGTACACACTGTCCCGGAAGGACAGATTTCCCAGATACCATCTGGTGGAAACGAAAGTATGGAGGAGAGAATGAGGGAATTCCAGGAACAGTTCCTGGAGATGCAAAAGAAACTGCAAGCTATTCGCGGTCAGGATCTATTCAGAAAGGACGCCGCAGACCTTTGTCTGGTCCCCAATGTGAAAGTTTCGCACAAATTCAAGGTGCCCGAATTTGAAAAGTACAAGGGTAACTCTTACCCTCAAAGCCATTTGGTGATGTACGCTTGGAAAATGTCAACTCAGACAGAGAACCAACAGCTACTTGTCGCTCCCGGGATTTTCATCCTAGTACAAACGCGAAAGTGGCACCAAACAGAGTCGCCAACAATGTGTATTTATCCCGAGAGAGGGAAAGGAAACACCGCATAAACCTGAGGGAAGGAAAAAGCATGGTCTTTCGACCAAAAGATCTGGGTAAGGGAGTCGGTTACGCGAGAGGAAGGTATTAGCACCCCCTCACGTCCATCGTACCCGATGGGATCCACGCTTGCTTGTCTCGATCAAAGGGTGTAAAGAAAGGAATACTGAGAAAGAACTGAAAAAGGAAAGGAGAAAGAGAAACAAATGTAGGGAAAATAAAAGAAGTGCTCGCATGGGCCCTACCCCACTGCCTACGTATCTCATCGGGAGCATGAGAATCAGAGCGACGTAGTTCCCCTCACTAGGGATGAATTGTTTGTGTTTTTTAGAGAACGGCTTACGTTCTAGCTCAGGTGTTGCAGGCTCGCTGGTCCGAGTGCGTTACCGTCTTGCAAAAGAACGAGTAGAAGCGCGTTCGTACGCTAAGAGTGAATGAGGTGAGAAAAGAATTCCCGAAGGAAAGACGTTATTGTTTGGTTTTGTCTTTTAGAAGGAAGTGTTTTGGATTTGTTTGCATATGACAGTGTATCTGGATCTTAGTCACTGGAATGTGTACATTCTCACATTCCAAGATGGAATGGGTAAGAAAGCACACTAAGAGTGAAGAAGACCCCCACACTTAGCTCCAATTGTCAAGGTTCAAACACACTAGCATACTTGTGTTTATTAAGTGTTTTTGTTAATTAAGAAATGAAGAAGTGTTTTTTATTATTTGCACCTTCAACAAATATTGCATTTAAGTCCCTCATACAAGATCAAATGTTTAACACATTGACCCAAGATGGGCTATATGCTACACATTCTAAGATTACAAGAGAAGACCCCTTATAATCTTTTCTTTATATGAAAGGCCTAAATGCAATAAATGCCTACCTTTATTATATGTTTTGAATTTTCTTTGAGATGAGAAAAGAGACTCAAGAGAGGAGAAAAGGTAAAACCTATATGGACTAAGACTCAATCCTAATTGAAGATTAAAGGGAGTGATCCTAAGGTTTGTGAGGTTTCAACCTAAAGTCTAAAGAAAGAAAGAATTAAACAATTCACTTCCAAAGTAGAAGATGAATTGTAATTCAAAAAGGGAAAGTAATGAGTTATTTAAAGAAAGCACATAAGTGCTTAGCAAAACACAAAATGGAATTGTAAAAGAGAAAGGATAGAAGTTGAATGTGGATTCCTTATCCACACTCAATTGAAACTTACCAAAGCCCCTACATGGTTAGTAAACATGTATAAGAAGTATAAGAAGTAAAAGAACATGTAATGCATCATAAAACTCAAAAGAATTAAATGAGAAACCAAATCCTAGAGCCACAATCAGAATGTACATCATATGGACAACAAATGAATATCATCATACAAGTGCAAGTGAATAGGCAACAAACATCATCCATTAGCATTTAAACATGTTACAAGAAGAAAGGGTAGATGAAAGATGGAAAGAAATGAAGAAGACATGCATAAATGGAACATGTAAATCAACAACCAGAATTGAAACTAAATGGAAAATGGTTTATAAACATCTCAAAAGTATTTATGAATCAACTTCAAGGCATTCAAGAAGTAATATGAGAAGAATTGAAATGAAAGTTCCAAAAAGAAAGTGCAAACAAAACATGTTAATGATGCACAAAGTTCAAATTGAAATGAACATGTAAAGATGACCTATAATGTGTATCAAAGACCTATAATATCATATGAATGACTCACACAACTATGCAAATGCTCATACAAATATGCACAAAAGAATTCATGCAAACATGCACTAAAGATTACAATGATATAACATGTCATAATGCCTTAAATGAAATGCATCAAGCAAAAATCAAATGTCCTCATGAAAATTATGAAAACATGGTATTGGAGTTCACTAATCAGGGATGAATCACATATCAAAATAGCATATCAAAATTCAAAGCAAAATGACTTCAAACAAAGCAATTAGGTCAAATTGAAACATCATGCAAAGTGGTACAAATATAGGCATCAAGACATGTAATAAAGTGACCTAAAAAATCAAACAAAAATCATATAACATGCTTCAAGGTGATAATGACTCAATGCAAAAAGAAGAGCATCAAAACAATTTTTAGTGATCAAGAACAAAATTAAACAAATTCATGTATCATGCTTAGAATGCATCTAAATGGAAATTCAAAGAAAATTATGGAACAGGGGCAAAAAGGTCATAAAATCAGAAAATAAAATCATGAAAAATTTCCTAAATGTTTTAAGAATACACATGAATTTTTGTAGAATTTTCCCATATGTTTTGGTATTTTTAAAAATTAGAAATCAAACGTGTAGAAAGAAATAAAAATAAAAAAAGAATGCAAAATGAAGGGGGGTATGAACATAGCAATTGGACAGTTCAAATTACATTGGGCCTTAAACAAGGGGGTGTGGATATCAATCTGGCTTAGGTCCAATTAGCACGCAAAACACCATAACTAGCGTGTTCTTCAGTCAACATAGTCAAAGCAATCCAAGCCATCAGATTAAGTCATAGTCAAACAAAAGTCAAAGTACACGAATCCAACACACGCGCATGAGGTCACACACAAATTACCATGTACTGCATCACACAATGTTTAAGTAAATTCAGAAATGGTGCACATGATTTGCACGTGAATTTTAATGTGCTGTCAACTTTTGGACCACACGATCACACACATCCAACGGCCATGATTTAAACTGCAACCAAAACCCTAACTAAAAACCACCGGCCGGAGAGGGACCTCCGGTCACCTTCTCCGGTCACACGCCACCGTCTGCAACTTCACATGTCCCAGAAATGCCCAACTATTATACCAAAATGAAGCTGAGCTCACGTAGATTAAGAATTCACAATTGTTTTTCACATACCAAGCACACACATAGAGAACAGAGGAGATTAAATCATGCCCTAAGTTTTGGATCTAGGCTTCTAAGAAGCTCTATCAACTAGCCGGAGTAAGCAGAGCTTCTATCAAGCTTAAGACAGCAAAAATAAATCAAAACTAAAGAGAATCGAATGAAGAAGAGTGCATGATGAAACCTGAAAATGTGGAGCAATTGGAGATGTTGAGAAAAACCAGAGGAAAGCTTGATATGCTGAGCTTCTAGATCTTCAAACTTAGCAAAATAAATGCTATGGATTCGTAAATAGATGAAGGATGTTGAAGCTTGCAATGGTGCTGAACTTGCAGAAATGGAGTTGTTCTTGTTGCTCTTGATTCAACAATGCCAAACAATGATAATGCAGATGAAAAGTGGAAGAAGAGTGTTGAAATCGTGTGGAATCAGAGAGAAAGTAGAGAGAGTTTGAGGTGTTCTTGGAGAGAAATGTGGTTGTCAAAAACTGAAAAATGAAAATGGAGTGTGTGATTTCTTTTATAGTGTGAGCTTACCACGGTTTAATGAGTTGAGTTAGGGTGAGTCAAGGTGGTTAACTGAGTCCACCCTAACTAACTGAGTCAAGTTAGTTAGGGGGAGAGTGATCAAGGCTGGGTTATGGTGAGGTTAATCTCATGACAGTTATGGTGAAGCAGCAAGAGAAACGAATGGCAAAGGCTGTTGCATTAGAAACTTGCTCAGCAAGCTTGTCTTTTCTATTTCCATGCAAGGCACGTGCTAGTGTATGAGTTTTATGTCATGTGTGCTTGGTTTAAAGAGGAAAGCTGAGGTTAAGAAGTGTTTGTGGTGTGTGTGAACCAAAATCATGCAACATGCTGTCAATGTATCCATAGGGTAGTTTGTGGAGGTTTTTCTCTCTACTCAATGGCTGCATTAGGGAGTTTATGGGTTCATTGGAAAGAGGATGCATTGGAGCACAATATTGATTTGGAAATTGAAGTGGAATGAGGTCTCAAACATGTCTAAAAATGACCTCAAACAGATGGAAAAAGAAGCTGGTACATGGGTGCGCAGACTTGTGGCATGACCTGGTTGTGACCTGGTCAAATTTCAGTTGCAATGACCATTCTTTGAGCCATCATAACTCCTTAACCTTTGATCAGATGAAAAATTGATAAACACCAACTTTGAAGATCTCACATAGAGGAACAACTTTGATGTTGAAAGATTTTCCATTTGAAGCCTCTAATCATGAGTAATTGATCAATACATTTGGCCCACCAAGTGTTTGAGAAAATGACTGCGCGCGTGCCCTGAAAATCTTGGTCATGACCTAGTTTTGGACCTACTTTGCTCAAACTTTGATCAATCATATCTCACTCAATTTTTATCCAATGGAGATGTTCCACACATGGATTTGAAGCTTAAAGCAAGGCCTTTCATTGAGGCAGAGTGGAATTTTCATTTGGTGCTCCAAATTTAAATGGCCTTGGTTCAAACTCTGATGCAAAATGGCCAAAACTTGCTATTTTTAGCAACCCTACTTCATCCAAAAATGGCAACTTTTTACATCTTGATTTTTTCATGATTCCTTTGGAATTTCTTGACCAAATTTTGTACATTGGACACATATAACATGAATTTCATGAATTTGGCCTCAAAAAGTCAAGAATTGACTTTTTCCTCTGATTATTTGACTTTGCCCCAATTTCTCTGATTCTTGATTTTTCTTCCAATTGAACCACTTCTAAAACCCATTGAGGGGCAATTTTCCATACACATACACTTAAGAACATGTAGAATACCATGACAACAAGCTTTGTCCAAAAAATCAGAGATATCCTGATTTTATTAGAAACCCTAATTTTGACCCTCTCTGGTTAGGAGGAAATTGCACATCTTCCAAATCCAAATTCCTCAGAGTATGTTGTGTATCCTCTTAAAGGATGATGAGAAATGCCACTTGAGAATGATTTTGAATCAATGAGCTATCTCTTTTGAGGGTTTTCCTTCAATTTTTGAACCTCTTGCATAGTAAAAGATGTAGTGCTTCAATCTCCCATTGAATCTCACTTCTTTGAGGTTTTGGAAGATCAATTGAGATAGTATGAGACATGAGAGACCTCTTGGCTTGCCTAGAGCCAACTTGATTGACTTTTTTGTGCTTTGAATGATTCCTTGATTGTCCACCTTCCACCTGATCACATGCCCTGATGGTAAGAAGGATGCCATGCTTCATTTTTCTATGTTAAATGCAATGTAATGTTAATGAGATGGATATGATATGATAAATGATAATGCCATGCTATGATGACAAAGAAGGAGAGCAAATTTTGGGGTATTACAGCTGCCCCTATTCAAGCGCTGTAGACCTGAATGCTTGAAAGCGAATGCTTTCGGACTTTCAAGGTATATAGTGATTGAATACCAAATATAACCAAAAATTTGCTCTGGATGATGAAGAATAACAGGGATATAAACCCAACGAGACTGCTGGATTGAATCTTCGATGAAACGTTGTCGGAGAAAACTGTCTTTTGAACGATGCCAGACGACTACTGGCTTGCCACGCTGCTGGTGGACTTTAATAATGTCTTTTATGCAACTCCAGACGACTACTGGCCTGCCACACTACTGGTGGTCTTTAATAATGTCTTTTTGAACGACGCCAGACGACTACTGGCTTGCCACACTACTGGTGGACTTTGCAGCTTCGTGCCACCCGAAGATGGACTTCTGCCAATCCACTGTTGGACTTTTGCCACCCGAAGACGGACTTTTGCCAATCCACTGCTGGACTTTTAGAATATGCCACCCTTAGATGGACCTTTCGCCAATCCACTGTTGGACTTTTGCCACCCGAAGACGGACTTTTGCCAATCCACTGTTGGACTTTTGCCACCCGAAGACGGACTTTTGCCAATCCACTGTTGGACTTTTAGCTGCTTTGCCACCCGAAGATGGACTTTTGCCAATCCACTGTTGGACTTTTAGAATATGCCACCCTTAGATGGACCTTTCGCCAATCCACTGTTGGACTTTTAGCTGCTTTGCCACCCGAAGATGGACTTTTGCCAATCCACTGTTGGACTTTTAGAATATGCCACCCTTAGATGGACCTTTCGCCAATCCACTGTTGGACTTTTGCCACCCGAAGACGGACTTTTGCCAATCCACTGTTGGACTTTTGCCACCCGAAGACGGACTTTTGCCAATCCACTGTTGGACTTTTGCCACCCGAAGACGGACTTTTGCCAATCCACTGTTGGACTTTTGGAATATGCAAAATTGCATTACTCTCTGCATCTGTGTCAGACATCTATGCTGACTCTGCTGAGGAGCAAAGACCAATGAAATGACTTGACTTTAGAGGTTCCTGAGAGGATAATATCTCTGCTGGCGAATGGATGAACAATCCGTCTGCTTCGAATTGTCAAGCTTGCCAATAATAAATTGGACTTTAAGATATGAGGGAATGATGACTCTGCCAGGAATTATTCCATCTGTTTGGGGCTGGATTCTGGTCACAGCAACTCCGCTGGGGATGAGAATTTTTAAATGACGTCCTGCTGGGGAAATGAGCCATTAAAACTCTGCTTGGGGATTTATTCCACCCAAGACCCTTTGTAGGGGTTATCAACCTTCTGACCCGGCTGGGGAAAGGCTGTACCATCCTTGTTGAGGAATAGATTCTGTCGATCTGATAAACCTCTGCGGAGAGAACAACAACTCAGCTGGAAGTTGCTGACAAGATTCGATGCTGACCTCTGTGGGGATACCATGACCAGAGATACGATCTTGCTGGGTATCAGGGCTACTCTGCCAGGGATATGCGAATCCTGGTTAGAACATTCCCCTGCAACTTGCTAGGAAAGAGTCCTTAGAGATCTGTTGGGGAAACCCAAAGCAAATCCACAGTAGTCTGCTGAAGAATATGACTGTCAAGCTTAGGATAAGTACCACAATGCACCATGTTAGGCGAGCTTCCCTTTAGACAATTCCGTTGGGGATGACGAGTTTATAACAAACTCTGCTGGCGGAAACTGCTTTAAAACGTCTCGTGCTGGAGAATGCCTTTTGAGAGGATTTTACAGAAGACCAACTGTCCTCAAACTCTACTGGGGATGATCAACACTTCATGCTGGGGAAACAAACATGCCCCATGCTTGGACAAAACAACAATTCGTCCCCGAAGAGGATGTCATAAGAGGATTTTACAGAAGATCTAGCCTCTTCAAACTCTTGTGACTTCGCTGGGGACAATGACCATCAAACTCTACTGGGGGGTGATCAACACTTCATGCTGGGGAAACAACATGCCCCATGCTTAAGAAAACCAATAATTTGTCCCCGGAGAGGATGTCATAAGAGGATTTTACAGAAGATCTAGCCTCTTCAAACTCTTGTGACTTCAACGGGGATTGACCATCAACTTCGGTGTCTGCGAAGCAACTTTATTGGGGAATTCGCAACCATTATCGACACAGAAAAGCTTGTAGCTGTTGGAAGTACTGAATGAGAGAATCGACTTAATAAGATACAACGATACCCAGTTGAACTTAATTCACTGAGATCGACCCGATGAACGCCGATCTCCTTACCCATAATTGCCCCAGTCTTTTGCGTGGGGTGATTTATTGCTAGTCTTGTGCTTAAAATCATCTGCACCTGCTACCTGCAACAAAAGAATATGCCCACATGCCCCGAATATTGCGTGGCTAGAATCCACCATCCGGGAATATTCAACATTCGAAGCAATTTCAAATGTTTTTTTTTTCTGCGCATGTTATTGCAAGGCTGCCATGTTTTCAAATGCAATGTTTTATCAACAATTAGGACGTTTTTGCAAACAAAGCAATAAAACAAAAATAGAAAGCTTTTTATTGAAATTCAATTTATTGACTGAGAGCCCAGAATAGGCAATTACATCTGGAAGCAATCCCTGGAAAGAGGTGATCGCTGAAAATTGAGAAAAGAAACTATCCTAATGGCAATGTGAAAACGGAATTCCACTGAGTTTCCATTCTGTTATGACCAGTATGTCTTCAAAACTCCCCGACCTTGCCTTCTGAGGAATGATCAGACCGATTCCTATTCTTCAGAACGTCAGTTGTTCAAACGGTAATGGGTACAGATAACTCAGACTGCAGTCATTCGCTTAAATCCCTCTTTTGTGTGGACCGCCCTTTTTTGCCTAAGTTGCCCTTTCGGGTTTTCAACTTACCGGGTGTACAAAATTTTTTCAATTATATCCCTAATTTTTGCCCGAACCTTATTCTGTTTTTGGTTCGCCGGGATGCCCTTTTTTGCCTGGATTTTTTTATTCTTATTATCCAGCGGGTCTATTCATGCGAAGTATTTTTTGACTACGTCGGAATTGATAGGGGATGAAAAGTCTTCGCCATCCATGGTTGTAAGCAATAAAGCTCCGCCCGAAAAGACCTTTTTAACCACGAATGGACCTTCATAGTTAGGAGTCCATTTGCCCCTGTGATCTGTATTGGGAGGAAGGATCCTTTTGAGTACCACATCTCCGACTTTGTAAACCCGAGGACGCACCTTTTGGTCAAATGCCTGCTTCATTCTGCGCTGATATAGTTGCCCATGGCATACAGCCGCCAATCGCTTTTCCTCAATAAGGCTCAGCTGATCAAATCTGGCTCGTACCCATTCAGCTTCATCTAGCTTAACATCCATCATGACTCTGAGGGACGGAATCTCTACTTCAACCGGTAGCACTGCCTCCATACCATATACAAGTGAGAATGGGGTTGCCCCAGTGGACGTGCGTACCGACGTTCGATACCCATGCAAAGCAAATGGTAACATCTCATGCCAATCTTTGTACGTGACAACCATCTTCTGTACAATCTTCTTGATATTTTTGTTGGCCGCTTCGACCGCGCCATTCATCTTTGGGCGGTACGGAGAAGAATTGTGATGTTCGATTTTGAAGTCCCGGCATAACTCAGCCATCATCTTATTATTCAAATTAGAACCATTATCAGTAATGATTCTTTCGGGAACTCCATATCGGCAAACGATATCCCGTTTTAAGAAACAAGCGACCACTTATTTTGTAACATTGGCATAGGATGCGGCTTCAACCCATTTGGTGAAGTAATCAATTGCCACCAAGATGAAACGATGACCATTGGAAGCTGTGGGCTCAATCTTTCCGATCATATCAATGCCCCACATGGCAAACGGCCAAGGCGACGACATGATACTCAACGGATTTGGAGGTACATGCACTTTATCTGCGTAGATCTGGCATTTATGGCATTTGCGGGCATATTTGCAACAATCTGACTCCATAGTCAACCAATAATATCCCGACCTTAACAACTTTTTAGCCATTGCATGCCCTCCGGCATGGGTACCGAAAGAGCCTTCGTGCACTTCAATCATCAACAAGTCTGCTTCATGTTTATCCACACATCTAAGCAGGACCGTGTCAAAATTTCTTTTATACAGCACGCCATCTTTGTTCAAGAAGAAACTACCAGCTAACCTTCTCAACGTCTTCCTGTCTTTGGACGATGCCCCGGACGGGTACTCTTGACTTTTCAAGAAACACTTAATGTCATGAAACCATGGCTTGTCATCAGACGTTGCATCGACCGCAAACACAAATGCTGGTCTGTCAAGGCGGGATACCTCAATCTTAAGTACATGGTTCCATCCTTGCACTTTGATCATGGAAGACAAAGTGGCCAAGGCATCAGCGAACCTATTCTCATCTCGAGGAATGTGGTACAGTTTCACTGTTGTGAAAAATGTAAGCAATCTCCTCGTATAATCTCTATACAGCACTAGATTTGCTTGGTGCGTGTACCAACTCCCTTTCACTTGATTGATTACCGAAGCTGAATCACCGAATATATCAAGGGTTTTAATCCGTAGATTAATCGCCTCCTCGATCCCCATTATACAAGCTTCGTACTCTGCTTCATTGTTGGTGCATCCGAAAGTTATTCGTGCAGTGAAAGGCATATGAACACCTTCCGGCGTGATAAGAACTGCTCCAACTCCGCACCCATTCATATTGACAGCCCCATCAAACATCAGACTCCATTTGGATTCAGGGTCTGGCCCCTCCTCCGGAAGTGGTTCCTCGCAGTCTTTAGCTTTGAGAAACATGATGTCCTCATCAGGGAAATCAAACTTCATGGGTTGGTAATCATCAATCGGCTGTTGCGCAAGATAGTCAGACAGGATACTTCCTTTGATGGCTTTTTGTGAAGTGTACTGAATGTCATACTCTGTCAAGACCATTTGCCACCGTGCAACTCTGCCTGTCAATGCTGGTTTCTCGAAAATATACTTGATAGGATCCATTTTTGAAATCAACAAGGTCGTGTGCCTAACCATATATTGCCTCAATCGCTTAGCGGCCCATGCAAGCGCACAGCATGTCTTTTCAAGCATTGAGTATCGGGACTCACAATCATTGAACTTTTTGCTCAGGTAGTAAATAGCATGCTCCTTCCTACCTGTCTCGTCATGTTGACCGAGAACACAACCCATGGAACCTTCAAGCACTGTCAGATACATTATCAGCGGTCTCCCTTCAACTGGAGGCATTAAAATCGGAGGTTCCTGCAAGTATTCTTTTATCTTATCGAATGCCAATTGGCAATCGTCATTCCACCTGACCGCTTGATCTTTCCTTAACAATTTAAATATTGGCTCACACGTGGCTGTTAGGTGAGATATGAACCTTGCAATGTAATTCAATCTACCCAAGAAACCACGAACCTCTTTTTCTGTTCTCGGTTCAGGCATTTCTTGTATTGCTTTCACCTTGGCAGGGTCAACCTCAATTCCTCTTTCGCTCACGATGAAACCCAGTAACTTTCCAGAACGCACCCCAAACGTGCACTTGTTTGGATTTAATCTCAGACGGAACTTTCTCAACCTTTCAAACAGCTTTTTCAGGTTAGTCAGATGTTCCTCTTCGGTTCTCGACTTGGCAATCATATCATCTACATAACATTCGATCTCCTTATGAATCAAGTCGTGAAACAATGTCACCATCGCCCGCTGGTACGTTGCCCCTGCGTTTTTCAACCCAAAAGGCATTACTTTATAACAATATGTACCCCACGGAGTAATGAACGTGGTCTTCTCCATGTCTTCAGGTGCCATCTTGATCTGGTTGTACCCGGAGAAACCGTCCATAAATGAGAACACTGAAAATTGAGCTGTATTATCGACCAGCACATCAATATGAGGTAGTGGAAAATCATCTTTCGGGCTAGCTTTATTAAGATCTCGATAATCCACACACATTCTCACTTTTCCATCTTTCTTCGGTACTGGCACGATGTTGGCTACCCATGGAGGATACTTTGTCACAGCAAGAAAACCAGCGTCCCACTGCTTCTGGACTTCCTCCTTAATCTTTAAGGCCATGTCGGGGTGAGTCCGACGAAGTTTCTGCTTGACTGGCGGACATTCTTCTCTCAATGGCAGCCTGTGCACAACAATATCTGTATCCAACCCCGGCATGTCTTGATACGACCAGGCGAAGATGTCAACATACTCGCGCAACATTTCCATCAAAGTTTGCTTCACATCTGCTTGCAAGCTGGCACCAATCCTGATCTCTTTCTTGTCGTCCTTAGTACCAATATTGATGATTTCTACAGTCTCCTGATGAGGCTGGATGACCCTTTCCTCTTGTTTCAACAATCTGGCCAGTTCTTCAGAAAGTTCACAATCTTTCCCATCCCCTTCTTCGGCTTGATAAATCGGATTGTCAAAGTCATACATGGCCATATCAAAATCGTTATCAGTGGTATCCGGAGGATCAAGTCTGCATGAACGGGTTCATGCCTTATTTTAGAATTTATTTTTAAGCAAAACAAAAGAAAATGAAACATTGCCATTTTATATTTTATTTTTTTTTTTGTGCAAAAATAAAAACTGAAAGACAGAGAACAAAATTTGATTGCAAAACGTCCTTTATTAATGATTAAACATTGCAAATGCAACCATGGTGGCCCTTGTCGCTCCCGGGATTTTCATCCAAGTAAAAACGCGAAAGTGGCACCGAACAGAGTCGCCAGCAATGTGTATTTATCCCAAGAGAGGGAAAGGAAACACCGCGTAAACCTAAGAGAAAGGAAAAGCATGGTCTTACGACCAAGAGAACTGGGTAAGGGAGTCGGTTACGCGAGAGGAAGGTATTAGCACCCCCTCACGTCCATCGTACCCGATGGGATCCACGCTTGATTGTCTCGATCAAAGGGTGTAAAGAAAGGAATACTGAGAAAGAACTGAAAAAGGAAAGGAGAAAGAGAAACAAATGTAGGGAAAATAAAAGAAGTGCTCGCATGGGCCCTACCCCACTGCCTACGTATCTCATCGGGAATATGAGAATCAGAGCGACGTAGTTCCCCTCACTAGGGATGAATTGTTTGTGTTTTTTTAGAGAACGGCTGACGTTCTAGCTCAGGTGTTGCAGGCTCGCTGGTCCGAGTGCGTTACCATCTTGCAAGAGAACGAGTAGAAGCGCGTTCGTGCGTTGAGAGTGAATGAGGTGAGAAAAGAATTCCCGAAGGACAGACATTATTGTTTGTTTTTGTCTTTTAAGAGTTTTTCATTTGTTTGCATATGATAGTGTATCTGAATCTTAGTCATTGGAATGTGTACATCCTCACATTCCAAGATGGAATGGGTAAGAAAGCACACTAAGAGTGAAGAAGACCCCCACACTTAGTTCCAATTGTCAAGGTTCAAACACACTAGCATACTTGTGTTTATTAAGTGTTTTGTTGATTAAGACATGAAGAAGTGTTTTTTATTATTTGCACCTTCAACAAGTATTGCATTTAAGTCCCTCATACAAGATCAAATGTTTAACACATTGACCCAAGATGGGCTATATGCTATACATTCTAAGATTATAAGAGAAGACCCCTTATAATCTTTTCTTTATATGAAAGGCCTAAATGCAATAAATGCCTACCTTTATTATATGTTTTGAATTTTCTTTGAGATGAGAAAAGAGACTCAAGAGAGGAGAAAAGGTAAAACCTATATGGACTAAGACTCAATCCTAATTGATTAGTTAAGGGAGTGATCCTAAGGTTTGTGAGGTTTCAACCTAACGTCTAAAGAAAGAATGAATTAAACAATTCACTTCTAAAGTAGAAGATGAATTGTAATTCACAAAGGGCAAGTGATGAGTTATTAAAAGAAAGCACATAAGTGCTTAACAAAACACAAAATGAAATTGTAAAAGAGAAAGGATAGAAGTTGAATGTGGATTCCTTATCCACACTCAATTGAAACTTACCAAAGCCCCTACATGGTTAGCACAATCACTTACAAGTAAAGTAAGAAAATATAATGAACAAATCAAATTCAAACAAGTTGACAAACAAAGTAAAATGAGATTAAATGCTATACATGCTTCCAAGTCAGAATGTAACTCATATTTACACAACCTAATGTTATCCTAAATGGGCATACTAAATCATGCAAACAAAATCTCAATCCAACAAGAAGCAAAGAAGAAAAGGTGAAGTGATGTGAATGTGGTTCATACTTGTGAAACAAGTGACTTAAAGTGCAAGATAAACATCAAACATGCAAAGATGAAACCCAAATGTCACAATCAGAAGTCAATTAACATGCTATACATCCTCAAACAAAACCACAACTCATGGCACAAGTGCCTTCATGATCAAGCAAACCAAACATGAGGCATGCATTCACAAAATGAACAAGTTAAACTTCATGCTTCAAACAAATAGCAAACATGCTTCAAAAATTATGACTTTCACCAATCAAACACCTTAAACACATGCCATTAACATATCAAGTCCACAAGCAATGAATCAGAACCAAAGTCACTCAACAATTAGGTCAAAGTCTCATGGAAGTTTCATGCATTCATGCTCAAAGCAACACATCAAAAGTCATCCAAAAAAAGACTTAAAAATCATCAAATAAATCTCAAACATACCTCAACATATTGTGACCACAATGCAAAAAGAAAGGCATCAAAATCATTTTTTATGATCAAGAACAAAAATGCACAAAATCATATGTCACATTAAGTATGCATACAAATGGAAATTCAAAAGAAATAATGGAACAGGGGCAAAATGGTCATAAAATCAGAAAATAAAATCATGAAAAATTTCCTAAATGTTTTAAGAATACACATGAATTTTTGTAGGATTTTATGACGCTATTTTGTAATTTTAAAAATTAAAAAGCAAACGTGAGCAAAATGAAGAAAATAAAATGAAATGGACATAAAGGAGGGGGTGTATGCCTAGTAACTATTCAGTTCAAAATGTTTTGGGCTTGAAAACATGGGGTGCGAATAACAATCTGATTAGGTCCAATTACGCGTAGCACACACTAACTACCATGCATTATCAGTCAAACTAAGTCAAACCATTCACCACCATCAGATCAGGTCAAGGTCAAATCTAGGTCAAGGTAATCAAGATCAACGCGCACACTTGAATGTCCATACACACTACCATGTACCATACCACACAATGTTTAAAAAAAATTCAGAAAATCACACGTGACATGCACATGTATTTTAATGTGCTGTCATCACATAAGCCACACGATTGCGCAAAATGAACGGACGAGATTAAAACAACGCAAACCCTAACAGTTGAAGTCACCGGCCGGAGAATGACCTCCGGTCACCTTCTCCGGCGACCAAGCACCACCTATAACTCACATTTTTTCCAGAAATTCACAAGCCATATACCAAAAGAAAACTGAACTCATGCACATTACTAATCTAGCCTTTAAATTCACAGATCAATCACGTACACAGAGAAACGAGCACAAACATTTTTGCCCTAGAAAATAATCTAAGCACCTATAGTGCCTATCACTAGCCAGAACTCACACTGCTTCTATTAAGCCACAAATACCATGAAAACAAGCTAAATTCAGTGAAGAAAGTTTGAGAAGAATGGAACCTGAAGTTGGAGAACTCTTGGATCAACAGAAAACCAGAGAAATGCAATTAACCTTGAGCTTCCTCAGAGCAAAATAAATGCTCAGAATCTTTAGATCTTGAAGAAGATAGTTGGAGATTTGAGAATATAATGTTGCTGCACTTGGAGGATTATGGTTGATTCAGTCTCTTCTTGATCCAGCAATACCAAATAATGATGATGATTGATGAAGATGAGTGATGGAAATGATGAATTCGTATGAGATCAGAGAGAGAGAATAGAGAGAACTTTGAGAGAAAGAGTGAGAATGATTTGAAGTGAGAGTGAAAAATGAGAATCCTCTTCTAATTGTGCAGAGTTTAGCTTATATAGTTGAGGTTAACTCCCAACCAGTTCAGTTAACAGTTAGAACTCTAGTTAAAATGAGTTAGTTAACTGAGTTTGAGTTAACTAACTGAGTTAGGTGGTTAATGGCACGAGTTGGGGAAGTTTGGTTAGAGTGGGGAGTGATTATGAGATGATATGGTGAGGATGAGAGTGAACCAGTGGTGGTGATGTTACTATCAGTGCAGCAGCCTGGCTTGTACCATAAGTTTTCTTATTTCCTCTTTGATGTAAGGCTATGTATGTGTAAGGTGGTGTTTGTTCAAATGAGGCAAAGGTTGGGAGTGTGTTGAGAATGTACGCGTGTGACTTAAAACATGATAACAACAACAACCTTCTGTTTTTTAATTTTGTGACAGTTTGTAACCAATGTAACAATGTAGGTTTGAGGGTGGATTTCTCTCATGTTAGTGGATGGTTTGAGGAACTTTTGATGTTGTTGGAAAGAATGATCACAATACAACAAGTTTGGTTTGAAAATGAAAGTGAAAGGATGCCTCAAACATGCCTAAAAATGACCATAACCAGATGGAAAAACAAACTGATGTATGGTCGAGCAGTTTGTGGCATGGCATGACAAGTTGGCCTAATGACTTTCAGTTGTGTTGACCAAACTTTGAGCTATCTCAACTCCTTATCCTTTGATCACACAAAAAAATCATGAACATCAATCTTGAAGATCTCACATAGATGAACAACTTTCATGTTGAAAGATTTTTCATTTGAAGCCTTTAACCATGAGAAAAATGAGTGGACATTTGGCCCACCAACTGTTTGTTAAAATGATTGCGCGCGTGACCTGAAAATCTTGGTCATGACCTAGTTCTGAACCTACTTTCCTCCAACTTTGATCAATCATATCTCTCTCAATTTTTATCCAATGGAGATGTTCTACACATGGATTTGAAGCTTAAAACAAGATCTTTCATTGAGGCAGAGTGGATTTTTCATTTGGTGCTCCAAATTTAAATGGCCTTGGTTCAAATTCTGATGCAAAATGGCCAAAACTTGCTATTTTTAGTAACCCTTCTTCATCCAAAAATGGCAACTTTCCACATCTTGATTTTTTCATGATTCCTTTGGAGTTTCTTGATCAAATTTTGTACATTGGACATATGTAACATGAATTTCATGAATTTGGCCTCAAAAAGTCAAGAGTTGACTTTTTCCTCTGATTATTTGACTTTGCCCCAATTTCTCTGATTCTTGATCTTTCTTCCAATTGAACCACTTCTAAAACCAATTGAGATGCAATCTTCCACACATATACACTTAAGAACATGTAGAATACCATGACAACAAGCTTTGTCCAAAAAATCAAAGATTCCCTGATTTAATGTGAAACCCTAGTTTTGACCCCCTTTGGTTAGGAGGAAATTGCACATCTTCCAAATCCAAATTCCTCAGAGTATGTTGTGTATCCTCTTAAAGGATGATGAGAAATGCCACTTGAGAATGATTTTGAATCAATGAGCCATCTCTTTTGAGGGTTTTCCTTCAATTTTTGAATCTCTTGCATAGTGAAAGATGTAGTGCTTCAATCTTCCATTGAATCTCACTTCCTTGAGGTTTTGGAAGATCAATTGAGATAGTATGAGACATGAGAGACCTCTTGGCTTGTCTAGAGCCAACTTGATTGACCTTTTTATGCTTTGAATGATCCCTTGATTGTCCACCTTCCACCTGATCACATGCCCTGATGGTAAGAAGGATGCCATGCTTCATTTTTCTATGTTAAATGCAATGCAATGCTAATGAGATGGATATGATATGATAAATGATAATGCCATGCTATGATGCCAAAAGGGAAGAGCAAATTTTGGGGTATTACAGCTGCCCCTATTCAAGCGCTGTAGACCTGAATGCCTGAAAGCAATTGCTTTCGGACTTTCAAGGTATATAGTGATTGAATACCAAATATAACCAAAAATTTGCTCTGGATGATGAAGAAAAACAGGGATATAAACCCAACGAGACTGCTGGATTGAGTCCTCGATGAAACGTCGGAGAGATCTGTCTTTTGAACGATGCCAGACGACTACTGGCTTGCCACGCTGCTGGTGGACTTTAACAACGTCTTTTGAACGACGCCAGACGACTACTGGCTTGCCACACTGCTGGTGGACTTTAATAATGTCTTTTATGCAACTCCAGACGACTACTGGCCTGCCACGCTACTGATGGACTTTAATAATGTCTTTTATGCAATTCCAGACGACTACTGGCCTGCCACGCTACTGGTGGACTTTAATAATGTCTTTTATGCAATTCCAGACGACTACTGGCCTGCCACACTACTGATGGACTTTAATAATGTCTTTTATGCAACTCCAGACGACTACTGGCCTGCCACGCTACTGATGGACTTTAATAATGTCTTTTATGCAATTCCAGACGACTACTGGCCTGCCACGCTACTGGTGGACTTTAATAATGTCTTTTGAACGACGCCAGACGACTACTGGCTTGCCACGCTACTGATGGACTTTAATAATGTCTTTTATGCAATTCCAGATGACTACTGGCCTGCCACACTACTGGTGGACTTTACAGCTTCGTGCCACCCGAAGATGGACTTTTGCCAATCCACTGTTGGACTTTTGCCACCCGAAGACGGACTTTTGCCAATCCACTGTTGGACTTTTGCCACCCGAAGATGGACTTTTGCCAATCCACTGTTGGACTTTTGGAATTTTAAAATCGAATTACTCTCTGCCTCTGCGCCAGACATCTCTGCCGACTCTGCTGAGGAACCACAATCAATGATTTAATCTCGGAGACTCCTAAAAGGATAATATCTCTGCTGGCGAATGGATGAACAATCCGTCTGCTTCGAATTGTCAAGCTTGCCAAAAATAAATTGGACTTTAAGATATGAGGGAATGACGACTCTGGCAGGAATTATTCCATCTGTTTGGGGCTGGATTCTGGTCACAGCAACTCCGCTGGGGATGAGAATTTTTAAATGACGTCCTGCTGGGGAAATGAGCCATTAAAACTCTGCTTGGGGATTTATTCAACCCAAGATCCTTTATAGGGATTATCAACCTTCTGACCCGGCTAGGGAAAGGCTGTACCATCCTTGTTGAGGAATAGATTCTGTCGATCTGATAAACCTCTGCGGAGAGAACAACAACTCAGCTGGAAGTTGCTGATACGATTCGATGCTGACCTCTGTGGGGATACCATGACCAGAGATACGATCTTGCTGGGTATCGGGCTACTCTGCCAGGGATATGCAAATCCTGGTTAGAACATTCTACTGCAACTTGCTAGAAAGAGTCCTTAGAGATCTGTTGGGGAAACCCAAAGCAAATCCACAGTAGTCTGCTGAAGAATATGACTGTCAAGCTTAGGATGAGTACCACAATGCCCCATGTTAGGCGAGCTTTCCCTTTGGACAATTCCGTTGGGGATGACGAGTTTATAACAAACTCTGCTGGAGAAAACTGCTGTAAAGCGTCTCGTGTTGGGGAATGCCTTTTGAGAGAATTTTACAGAAGACCAACTGTCCTCAAACTCTACTGGGGGTGACCAACACTTCATGCTGGGGAAACAATCATGCCCCATGCTTGGACAACACAACAAATCGTCCCCGCAAAGGATGTCATAAGAGGATTTTACAGAAGATCTAGCCTCTTCAAACTCTTGTGACTTCGCTAGGGATAATGACCATCAGTTTCGGTGTCGACGAGACCACTCTTTTGGGGAACCTGTGACCGTTATCGATATAGAAAAGCTTGTAGCTGTTGGAAGTACTGAATGGGAGAATCGACTTAATAAGATGCAACGGTACCCAGTTGAACTTAATTCACTGATATCGACCCGTTATGAACAATCGTCGACCGAACGATGAACGCCGATCTCCTTACCCATAATTGCCCCCGTCTTTTGCGTGGGGTGATTTATTGCTGGTCTTGTGCTTAAAATCATCTGCACCTGCTACCTGCAACAAAAGAATATGCCCACATGCCCCGAATATTGCGTGGCTAGAATCCACCATCCGGGAGTACTCAACATTCGAAGTAATTTCAAATGTTTTTTTTTGCGCATGTTATTGCAAGGCTGTCATGTTTTCAAATGCAATGTTTTATCAAAAATTAGGACGTTTTTGCAAACAAAGCAATAAAACAAAAATGGCAAGCTTTTTACTGAAATTCAATTTATTGACTGAGAGCCCAGAATAGGCAATTACATCTGGAAGCAATCCCTGGAAAGAGGTGATCGCTGAAAATTGAGAAAAGAAACTATCCTAATGGCAATGTGAAAACGGAATTCCACTGAGTTTCCATTCTGTTATGACCAGTATGTCTTCAAAACTCCCCGACCTTGCCTTCTGAGGAATGATCAGACCGATTCCTATCCTTCAGAACGTCAGTTGTTCAAACGGTGACAGGGTACAGATAACTCAAACCGTAGTCATTCGCTTAAATCCCTCTTTTGTGTGGACCGCCCTTTCAGGTTTTCGATCCACCAGGATACCCTTTTTTGCCTAAGTTGCCCTTTCGGGTTTTCAACTTACCGGGTGTAAAAATTTTTTTTAATTATATCCCTAATTTTTGCCCGAACCTTATTCTGTTTTTGGTTCGCCGGGATGCCCTTTTTTGCCTGGATTTTTTTTATTTTTCTTATCCAGCGGGTCTATTCATGCGAAGTATTTTTTGACTACGTCCGAGTTGACAGGGGATGAAAAGTCTTCGCCATCCATGGTTGTAAGCAATAAAGCTCCGCCCGAAAAGACCTTTTTAACCACGAATGGACCTTCATAATTAGGAGTCCATTTGCCCCTGTGATCTGTATTGGGAGGAAGGATCCTTTTGAGTACCACATCTCCGACTTTATAAACCCGAGGACACACCTTTTGGTCAAATGCCTGTTTCATTCTGCGCTGATATAGTTGCCCATGACATACAGCCGCCAATCGCTTTTCCTCAATAAGGCTCAGCTGATCAAATCTGGCTCGTACCCATTCAGCCTCATCTAGCTTAACATCCATCATAACTCTGAGGGACGGAATCTCTACTTCAACCGGTAGCACTGCCTCCATACCATATACAAGTGAGAATGGGGTTGCCCCAGTGGACGTGCGTACCGACGTTCGATACCCATGCAAAGCAAACGGCAACATCTCATGCCAATCTTTGTACGTGACAACCATCTTCTGTACAATCTTCTTGATATTTTTGTTGGCCGCTTCGACCGCGCCATTCATCTTTGGGCGGTACGGAGAAGAATTGTGGTGTTCGATTTTGAAGTCCCGGCATAATTCAGCCATCATCTTATTGTTCAAATTAGAACCATTATCAGTAATGATTCTTTCGGGAACTCCATATCGGCAAATGATATCCCGTTTTAAGAAACGAGCGACCACTTGTTTTGTAACATTGGCATAGGATGCGGCTTCAACCCATTTGGTGAAGTAATCGATTGCCACCAAGATGAAACGATGACCATTGGAAGCTGTAGGCTCAATCTTTCCGATCATATCAATGCCCCACATGGCAAACGGCCAAGGCGACGACATGATGCTCAACGGATTTGGAGGCACATGCACCTTGTCTGCATAGATCTGGCATTTATGGCATTTGCGGGCATATTTACAACAATCTGACTCCATAGTCAACCAATAATATCCCGATCTTAACAACTTTTTAGCCATTGCATGCCCTCCGGCGTGAGTACCGAAAGAGCCTTCGTGCACTTCAATCATCAACAAGTCTGCTTCATGTCTATCCACACATCTAAGCAGGACCGTGTCAAAATTTCTTTTATACAGCACGCCATCTTTGTTCAAGAAGAAACTACCAGCTAACCTTCTCAAAGTCTTCCTGTCTTTGGACGATGCCCCTGACGGGTACTCTTGACTTTTCAAGAAACACTTAATATCATGAAACCATGGCTTGTCATCAGACGTCGCATCGACCGCAAACACAAATGCTGGTCTGTCAAGGCGGGATACCTCAATCTTAGGTACATGGTTCCATCCTTGCACTTTGATCATGGAAGACAGGGTGGCCAAGGCATCAGCGAACCTATTCTCATCTCGAGGAATGTGGTACAGTTTCACTGTTGTGAAAAATGTCAGCAATCTCCTCGTATAATCTCTATACGGCACTAGATTTGCTTGGTGCGTGTACCAACTCCCTTTCACTTGATTGATTACCAAAGCTGAATCACCGAATATATCAAGGGTTTTAATCCGTAGATTAATCGCCTCCTCGATCCCCATTATACAAGCTTCGTACTCTGCTTCATTGTTGGTGCATCCGAAAGTTATTCGGGCAGTGAACGGCATATGAACACCTTCCGGCGTGATAAGAACTGCTCCAACTCCGCACCCATTCATATTGACAGCCCCATCAAACATCAGACTCCATTTGGATTCAGGGTCTGGCCCCTCCTCCGGAAGTGGTTCCTCGCAGTCTTTAGCTTTGAGAAACATGATGTCTTCATCAGGGAAGTCAAACTTCATGGGTTGGTAATCATCAATCGGCTGTTGCGCAAGATAGTCGGACACGATACTTCCTTTGATGGCCTTTTGTGAAGTGTACTGAATGTCATACTCTGTCAAGACCATTTGCCACCGTGCAACTCTGCCTGTCAATGCTGGTTTCTCGAAAATGTACTTGATAGGATCCATTTTTGAAATCAACAAGGTCGTGTGCCTAACCATATATTGCCTCAATCGCTTAGCGGCCCATGCAAGTGCACAGCATGTCTTTTCAAGCATTGAGTATCGGGACTCACAATCATTGAACTTTTTGCTCAGGTAGTAAATAGCATGCTCCTTCCTACCTGTCTCGTCATGTTGACCGAGAACACAACCCATGGAACCTTCAAGCACTGTCAGATACATTATCAGCGGTCTCCCTTCAACTGGAGGCATTAGAATCGGAGGTTCCTGCAAGTATTCTTTTATCTTATCGAATGCCAATTGGCAATCGTCATTCCACCTGACCGTTTGGTCTTTCCTTAACAATTTAAATATTGGTTCACATGTGGCTGTTAGGTGAGATATGAACCTTGCAATGTAGTTCAATCTACCCAAGAAACCACGAACCTCTTTTTCTGTTCTCGGTTCAGGCATTTCTTGTATTGCTTTCACCTTGGCAGGATCGACCTCGATTCCTCTTTCGCTCACAATGAAACCTAGCAATTTTCCAGAACGTACCCCAAACGTGCACTTGTTTGGATTCAATCTTAGACGGAACTTTCTCAACCTTTCAAACAGCTTTTTCAGGTTAACCAGATGTTCCTCTTCTGTTCTCGACTTGGCAATCATATCATCTACATAACATTCGATCTCCTTATGAATCAAGTCATGAAACAATGTCACCATCGCCCGCTGGTACGTTGCCCCTGCGTTTTTCAACCCAAAAGGCATTACTTTATAACAATATGTACCCCACGGAGTAATGAACGTGGTCTTCTCCATGTCTTCAGGTGCCATCTTGATCTGGTTGTACCCGGAGAAACCGTCCATAAATGAGAACACTGAAAACTGAGCTGTATTATCGACCAGCACATCAATATGAGGTAGTGGAAAATCATCTTTCGGGCTAGCTTTATTGAGATCTCGATAATCCACACACATTCTCACTTTTCCATCTTTCTTCGGTACTGGCACGATGTTGGCTACCCATGGAGGATACTTTGTCACAGCAAGAAAACCAGCGTCCCACTGCTTCTGGACTTCCTCCTTAATCTTTAAGGCCATGTCGGGGTGAGTCCGACGAAGTTTCTGCTTAACTGGCGGACATTCTTCTCTCAATGGTAGCCTGTGCACGACAATATCCGTATCCAACCCCGGCATGTCTTGATACGACCAGGCGAAGACGTCAACATACTCGCGCAACATTTCCGTCAAAGTTTGCTTCACATCTGCTTGCAAGCTGGCACCAATCCTGATCTCTTTTTTGGCGTCCTTGGTACCAATATTGATGATGTCTACAGTCTCCTGATGAGGCTGGATGACCCTTTCCTCTTGTTTCAACAATCTGGCCAGTTCTTCAGAAAGTTCACAATCTTTCCCATCCCCTTCTTCGGCTTGATAAATCGGATTGTCAAAGTCATACATGGCCATATCAAAATCGTTATCAGTGGTATCCGGAGGATCAAGTCTGCATGAACGGGTTCATGCCTTATTTTAGAATTTATTTTTAAGCAAAACAAAAGAAAATGAAACATTGCCATTTTATATTTTTTGTGCAAAAATAAAAACTGAAAGACAGAGAACAAAATTTGATTGCAAAACGTCCTTTATTAATGATTAAACATTGCAAATGCAACCATGGTGGCCCTACAAATGAATCTATACGCCTTGGGCAGAGCGCAAGATTTTGTCATGCATTATGGTTAGAAAAAACAAAGAAAAATTACTCTGTCTGAAGAGTAACCCGGATGACTTCTTCAACGAACCAGTTCTGCACTTGTTGTCCCGGAGCACGAGGGCGTACCCAGTTGTCCAGGTCACAATTACTGTCAACACTATCCTCCGTGGCTGCACAAGACTGGTCCATGTAGATAATTCCCCCACTATTGAAAGTAATGGGTCCCCTGCTCCCCGCATCTGAAGTTGTAGAGGGATGATAACCAATACCAAATTTGTCTTCCTTCATTGGGGTCTCTATCAACCTGCCCCAACCTTGGGCGTTGCCTGCCCTGACGACTTCGACAGCTTGTTTGTAAGATGAAATGGAGGTGCCAGCCCCAACTGGTACAGAAGAAGACTCAGGTGCATCGTCAATATTGACTGCTTCAAATGATTGGCACAGCATCTCATGAATTTCCCCATCCATTTCAATGTACTTGAATGTGGACAAGTGACTCACAAAGATGTCTTCCTCCCCACACACTGTCACAACCTGCCCTTCAAACTCATACTTCAGCTTTTGATGTAGAGTAGAGGTAACAGCCCCGGCTCCGTGAATCCAAGGGCGTCCCAATAGGCAGCTATATGCAGGTTGTATGTCCATTACATGGAACGTGGATTTGAATACCTGTGGTCCAATTTGTACGGGCAATTCCACCTCACCAAACACAGATCGTCTAGTTCCATCGAATGCTCTGACCACCAATTCACTAGGCCTTAAGATCAAACCGTCAACTTCCAGCTTCATTAATGCCTTCTTGGGCAAGACATTGAGTGACGAACCAGTGTCTACCAGTACATGAGATAACACTGCGCCCTTACACTCCATCGTGATATGCAAAGCCTTATTATGGTTTCTTCCTTCAACAGTCAAATCTCTACTTGTAAAGCCCAAGCCATGGCTGACATTAACATTGGAGATTACGCCCTCGAGCTGATTAACAGTAATTTCTTGCGGCACGTACGCACTCTTCAACACTTTCAACAACGCCTGCCGGTGCGCATCAGAGCACATCAATAGTGACAAGATTGAAATCTTTGAAGGGGTCTGATTCAGTTGGTCCACAATCTTATAATCGCTTTTCTTGATTATCTTCATAAATTCTTCCATTTCCTTATCAAAAGTAATCTTTGTCTCTGCTTCAGGTGTAGGCGCACTTTCAACCACCTGTTTACCCTTAGCCTTTGCTGCAGCTTCTGCCTCTTTATCACTTCTCAAGGTTGGGGGAGCGAACAACCTTCCACTCCTTGTAAAGCCCCCTACGCCCCCTACGTTATCAACATTTGGGCTGACTGATGACTCAACTTCCTGTTTTTTACCTTCGTAATATACATCTGCCCCATAGTGCCATGGGATAGCTTTCGTGGATGTGAACGGAATTGGTCCTGGCACCGTGATAGTGACAGGACTGGGCCCTTCTGGCGCAACACTCGCCACGGGAACTGCATTGACCGGCATTTGAATCTCAGCGGGAGTGTAATAGATGGTCACGGTTGATATCTCATCAGTGTCTTTCACGACTCTGTCGAACTGTAGACATCCTTCATCGATCAGATTCTGTAAACCCATCTTCAACTTATCACAGCCGTTCTCCTGATTCATACACTCAAAGCAATCTTGATTACAGCCCGGGAACACCTGTCCCTTCAATAAACGATCTTTTACAACCAACAAAGAAGTTTTCACTTGACGGATATCTGTCACCAGATTCAATCTCCTCCCATCTTCAATAGCGTACACATTTGCTGCGCTATGATCAGGCATGGGATGCTGAGTAATATTAGGAGCGGGAGAGAAATTGATGGCTTTAGCATCAATCAAATCTTGTACTTTATGATGGAAAGCCCAGCATTTTTCAATGGAGTGCCCCTGAGCACCTGAGTGGAACTCACAACGAGCATTAGCATCGAAGTTAGGTGGCAGGTTTCCGGCAACCGGAGCTTTCATAGTACGGAGTTCTACCAACTTTAACTCGAGTAGCCGGGGCAACAGCGCGGCATAAGTCATAGGGAGAGGATCCATCTTACGATCCCTCTGTCTAGACCTTTGCTGGAAAAAAGGTTGTTGCTGTTGAACTTGTTGTTGGGGTTGTTGTTTCTGAACAGACGGTGTGGGGATTGTCACAGCATCTACCTGATAATAAGCTCGAGAACGCCCTCTGCCTCGTCCTCTAAACACAGCATTCGTATCACCTTCTCTTCTTTTCTGGTTACTAGCAAACGGTTTCTTCGTCCCCGAAGAGCCAGCCCCACTCACATCCTGGATCTTTCCAAGCTTTAACAGACTTTCTATTCTTTCTCCCGCAATCACAATATCAGCAAATCCAGTTGACGGACAAGCAGCTAATCTATCCAGATAGGCCCCTTGCAAGGTGCCCATGAACATATCTGCCATTTCTCTGTCTGACAAGGGAGGTTGGACCTGGGCAGCCATTTCCCTCCACCTCTGTGCATATTCTTTGAAACTCTCCTTGGCATTTTGGGACAATCCCTGCAATTGGGTGCGGTTGGGTGCCATGTCAATATTATACTGGTATTGCTTCAAGAACGCTTCTGCCAGATCTTTCCAATTCTTCACAGCAGCTCTATTCAACTTCATGTACCAGGTCAAGGATGCCCCAGCCAGACTGTCCTGAAAATAGTGCATCCATAGCTTCTCGTCTTCCGTATGGGCTGAAATCTTCCCAAAGTAAGCTTGAAGATGCGTTTAGGGACACGCATTGCCGTGATACTTATCAAAAGTGGGAGGTTTGAATTTAGGGGGAATTCTGACTCCTGAGACCAGCCCCAAGCTGGTAACATCAATACCCATAGAGTTCTTGCATTCTATGGCCCTGATCTTTTCTGCTAACTCCTCATACCTTCGATCACCTTGATTACCCACATCAGCGTCTAGTAGAGTAAATTGGTCTTCCAGAGTATCTTCAAGAGTAACACCAGCCTGCCTACCATTTCCATTACCCCGATTGTTACCACCAGGAGGAGGGTTGCCACCGGGAGGAGGAATGCCATGTCCCTGTGAATTGTCATGATGATCACCTTCGGGCCCATTGTCGGGACGCTCTACCAGAAGCCTCAGTCTCTCCTGATTTTGCGCCATGCCAGTCATGAGGGTCATGAACTGGTCCATACGCGCCCTCATTTCCGCCAAATCACTTTGCACTTGATCCATGATTCTTACTTGATTCCTTCGCGTCGAATATCGGTGAATATGACTCTCCGCTATACTGCCTGAAACCAAATAAAGGTTAGAGACCCTGCAACGAGTACCTGAAAAGCAAGTAACAAAAATGCAAAATGATATGCAATGCCATGCAATGCTATGTTTGTCATTTCCGAGGTGCTTTATACCCTGATTCCAATCCAACCACAGAAATCTGAAGACCAGAAATTGTGATATAAAGAGACGTGTCGTGGTCATGTGCTTGTGTGCAGCTATCTGATAAGGAATAATTCTGAATAAAACTGCTCATACTCATTCAACAAAGTATTCAAGTACATTTAAGAAAGGCTCATCCGCAAATGCAATACAAGGAAAAATGGATCCATCAACAAGCCTGATGGTAACCATTAATAACAAAATATAAGGAAAAGAACATCAGTCTGACAATTCCACACCCTTCAGCTTATCACTTGAGTATTTGATCTCCTCAAAAAGTATACGGGTACGCTGGTGATTCGGCTTTTCAATCATTTCTTTGATCAAGACATCCCTTTTCTCAAGAGCTTCAGTTAAAGAACCCATGTGCAGCATCAGAGCCTCGTCATCACACACTCCTTTGTGTCTCTTTATGCCGGCTTGCGTCTTGAGTATCTCCCTTTCTATCATGACTTCTTCAAGCTCTTTCTTGGTATTCCTCAGCTCACCTCTAGCTTCTTCTAGCTGTTCTTGACTCTTACCGAGGCTTTCCCGATACTTTCTCCTCTGCTCATGCGCCTTTTCAAGCTCTTCGTCCTTAATCTGCAACTGTTCCTGTAATTCAGCATTCTCTATCCTAACTTCGTCCCAAGCGTGCTGAAACTTTGTTAACTTTTCTTTGGTCTGTGCTAACGCCTGTTTGGTTTGCTTGTGGGCTTGAGTAGCATCATCAGCACCTTTACTAATCTTCCGGAAATGTTGGGCTCTTCCAGCAAAGTCTTTTTCTTTTGCAGTTAGGATTTGTTCAGCATCTTGGGCTTTCCGCTCCAGCTCTTTGTTGGCATGTAGAGCATTCTGAAGACGGCTACTCAACTCGAAATTCTCTCCTTGGAGCTTTTTCACCAAGGCTTGCAACTTGTCAACTTCTTCCACAGTAGCAGTGCTTTTTGCTTTCTCATTCTCCGGATACAAAAGGGGTGCCTTACCAAAAGGCAAGAGAAAATCTTCAACTCTTTTCTTCACCCACTCTTCATATGCTGGATAAACCCGGTTGTTAGGCTTTCCTAGAGTAACTTTCCCCTTTTTCAGTATGCTACCCCAGCTTTCAGAAGCTTTCTGTGCTGCTTCCCAACCATCTGATGTATGAAAATAGAGGGACTCCTCCACATCTCTCTTGATAGGCGGACCTGTCAGGGCATATCCAAATTGCCGAATGGCCAGAGAAGGATTGTAGTTAATCCCACCCAGTCTTCCTATCAGTGGAACGTTAGGGAACTTACCACAGCTGTGGATAATATTCTTGCCAATCAGCCCATGATCTACCCATACGATGTCCTTGGCCACCAATCCCATTAAACGCTGTTTCCACTCTAGAGAATCTTTGGAATCCACAAAAGCCCCTGATTGTGGTAAACGGCCCGCAAACCACTTATAGAATAAGGGTGCACAACAACGAATTATCCCTCCTCTTTTCTTTTCATTTCGGTTGTACAATGAATAGTGAAGATCTCCCAGTAGCGTTGGCACCGGGTTCTTCATCATGAATATTCGTATAGCGTCCGTATCAATGAAATCCGGCTCGTTGGGAAACAACACTATGCCGTATATACAAAGGGCTAGCAAAGCATTAAAAACAAGCCACTTCTCGCCTTTAGCTGCTTCCTGGGCCTTCTTAATCAGATATTCCAGCTTGTAACCACGAAACTTTCCTTTGTTGGAGACATTGTCACTTAACTCTGATTTGCTCAAATACAGAGCACCAGCCAACTTCCCAAAGTCAAGATCCCCCACCGATCCAAAGAAAGGGGGCTCCTCCTTGATAGCAATCCCCAACATGTTGGAATACTCCTCCAGGGTAGGAACCAACACATAGTCTGGAAACACAAAACATCTCAGAGGCGGATCATAGAACTGCATCAACGTATGGAGACCTCTGGCTTCATAATCACTGACATTACGAACCATAGATAAAATCCACCCATATTTCTCTTCAAAAGCTTCTCGTACTGCAGGACTCGCCATTCCCTTCAGCATAACAATAGGGCCCAAAGTAGGCGTAAGGAACTTATAGCTGATGATATTCTTCCTCTCTTTAGTGTTCATCTTTGCAGCGACCTGATGACTGGAATCAAGGGTAATATGCACCTGGAAATGAATAAACATGTATGTTAGGATATGATAATGCAATGCAAAGGGCAATGTGATCAGGTAATCAGGTGTCTGTGCTGAACTGTGAACGGTGTCAGTGTAGCTCTGAGACTAATATAGAACCATAGATAAGAACCATCTGAATACAATAGGATGAAACTTCCTTTTTGTACAATGATGATAGAAAACCGGGTATGTAGGAGGTCATGGTTACCTGCAAACCTGTAAACAACCCGCCCTTCTCACATGTGGGTACTAGGATGTTCAGTATCCCGGGCTCTCAGGTCGAGAAATGATGATACGTTCACCATTTCTGGTTTGGCATCATCATCAATCGAGGAGGCCTCAACTGATTCTCCAAAACAAAAAGGTCCTCAGCTTCTGGCACTGAGGTCGAGAAGCAATAGTACATTCATCCCTCAGGGTACAGTACTACCGCCAATCGAAGAGTGCCTCCGCTGATTCTCTTTCAAAAAGGGATGTCCTATAGTAAGTTCCCAGCATTGGGTCCTCGGATCGAGAATGTGCAATGGGTTTGCCACGGAATGTGGTCTGCCACTGTCACAACTCGGGAAGAGTGCCGCAACTGAGTCCTCGGGAATGGTCACCAGAGTCGACAGTTCCTCAAGAGAATAACCACTGGCCTGCATAACATGCAGTAGCAGAAAGCTCCTGATAGAACCTCGTCTGGTTGTGGGTCTCATGAACAACAATACGTGGTCACCACCACGCAAGCGTCATGACTATCCACTCTAATACCTATGTATGTACTCAAGCCTTGGTAGTGGGCTTATCTCTCAGAACACCCATCCCGCCAAACAGACAAAACAGTGCAACACCATATAATATGTGATATGTAATGCTAAAATGCGGTAAATACAGTAATGTACAGTAAAACGGTAAATAACCATACAATAAAACAGTAAATACAGCACAACAGTAAACACCCAATGAAAGAAAAGCAGACAAGCGCTAGGATTGACTCGCTAAGGAAACCAGAGATTCTGGGTTCTGTCCCCAGCAGAGTCGCCAGCTGTCGCTCCCGGGATTTTCATCCAAGTAAAAACGCGAAAGTGGCACCGAACAGAGTCGCCAGCAATGTGTATTTATCCCAAGAGAGGGAAAGGAAACACCGCGTAAACCTAAGAGAAAGGAAAAGCATGGTCTTACGACCAAGAGAACTGGGTAAGGGAGTCGGTTACGCGAGAGGAAGGTATTAGCACCCCCTCACGTCCATCGTACCCGATGGGATCCACGCTTGATTGTCTCGATCAAAGGGTGTAAAGAAAGGAATACTGAGAAAGAACTGAAAAAGGAAAGGAGAAAGAGAAACAAATGTAGGGAAAATAAAAGAAGTGCTCGCATGGGCCCTACCCCACTGCCTACGTATCTCATCGGGAATATGAGAATCAGAGCGACGTAGTTCCCCTCACTAGGGATGAATTGTTTGTGTTTTTTTAGAGAACGGCTGACGTTCTAGCTCAGGTGTTGCAGGCTCGCTGGTCCGAGTGCGTTACCATCTTGCAAGAGAACGAGTAGAAGCGCGTTCGTGCGTTGAGAGTGAATGAGGTGAGAAAAGAATTCCCGAAGGACAGACATTATTGTTTGTTTTTGTCTTTTAAGAGTTTTTCATTTGTTTGCATATGATAGTGTATCTGAATCTTAGTCATTGGAATGTGTACATCCTCACATTCCAAGATGGAATGGGTAAGAAAGCACACTAAGAGTGAAGAAGACCCCCACACTTAGTTCCAATTGTCAAGGTTCAAACACACTAGCATACTTGTGTTTATTAAGTGTTTTGTTGATTAAGACATGAAGAAGTGTTTTTTATTATTTGCACCTTCAACAAGTATTGCATTTAAGTCCCTCATACAAGATCAAATGTTTAACACATTGACCCAAGATGGGCTATATGCTATACATTCTAAGATTATAAGAGAAGACCCCTTATAATCTTTTCTTTATATGAAAGGCCTAAATGCAATAAATGCCTACCTTTATTATATGTTTTGAATTTTCTTTGAGATGAGAAAAGAGACTCAAGAGAGGAGAAAAGGTAAAACCTATATGGACTAAGACTCAATCCTAATTGATTAGTTAAGGGAGTGATCCTAAGGTTTGTGAGGTTTCAACCTAACGTCTAAAGAAAGAATGAATTAAACAATTCACTTCTAAAGTAGAAGATGAATTGTAATTCACAAAGGGCAAGTGATGAGTTATTAAAAGAAAGCACATAAGTGCTTAACAAAACACAAAATGAAATTGTAAAAGAGAAAGGATAGAAGTTGAATGTGGATTCCTTATCCACACTCAATTGAAACTTACCAAAGCCCCTACATGGTTAGCACAATCACTTACAAGTAAAGTAAGAAAATATAATGAACAAATCAAATTCAAACAAGTTGACAAACAAAGTAAAATGAGATTAAATGCTATACATGCTTCCAAGTCAGAATGTAACTCATATTTACACAACCTAATGTTATCCTAAATGGGCATACTAAATCATGCAAACAAAATCTCAATCCAACAAGAAGCAAAGAAGAAAAGGTGAAGTGATGTGAATGTGGTTCATACTTGTGAAACAAGTGACTTAAAGTGCAAGATAAACATCAAACATGCAAAGATGAAACCCAAATGTCACAATCAGAAGTCAATTAACATGCTATACATCCTCAAACAAAACCACAACTCATGGCACAAGTGCCTTCATGATCAAGCAAACCAAACATGAGGCATGCATTCACAAAATGAACAAGTTAAACTTCATGCTTCAAACAAATAGCAAACATGCTTCAAAAATTATGACTTTCACCAATCAAACACCTTAAACACATGCCATTAACATATCAAGTCCACAAGCAATGAATCAGAACCAAAGTCACTCAACAATTAGGTCAAAGTCTCATGGAAGTTTCATGCATTCATGCTCAAAGAAACACATCAAAAGTCATCCAAAAAAAGACTTAAAAATCATCAAATAAATCTCAAACATACCTCAACATATTGTGACCACAATGCAAAAAGAAAGGCATCAAAATCATTTTTTATGATCAAGAACAAAAATGCACAAAATCATATGTCACATTAAGTATGCATACAAATGGAAATTCAAAAGAAATAATGGAACAGGGGCAAAATGGTCATAAAATCAGAAAATAAAATCATGAAAAATTTCCTAAATGTTTTAAGAATACACATGAATTTTTGTAGGATTTTATGACGCTATTTTGTAATTTTAAAAATTAAAAAGCAAACGTGAGCAAAATGAAGAAAATAAAATGAAATGGACATAAAGGAGGGGGTGTATGCCTAGTAACTATTCAGTTCAAAATGTTTTGGGCTTGAAAACATGGGGTGCGAATAACAATCTGATTAGGTCCAATTACGCGTAGCACACACTAACTACCATGCATTATCAGTCAAACTAAGTCAAACCATTCACCACCATCAGATCAGGTCAAGGTCAAATCTAGGTCAAGGTAATCAAGATCAACGCGCACACTTGAATGTCCATACACACTACCATGTACCATACCACACAATGTTTAAAAAAAATTCAGAAAATCACACGTGACATGCACATGTATTTTAATGTGCTGTCATCACATAAGCCACACGATTGCGCAAAATGAACGGACGAGATTAAAACAACGCAAACCCTAACAGTTGAAGTCACCGGCCGGAGAATGACCTCCGGTCACCTTCTCCGGCGACCAAGCACCACCTATAACTCACATTTTTTCCAGAAATTCACAAGCCATATACCAAAAGAAAACTGAACTCATGCACATTACTAATCTAGCCTTTAAATTCACAGATCAATCACGTACACAGAGAAACGAGCACAAACATTTTTGCCCTAGAAAATAATCTAAGCACCTATAGTGCCTATCACTAGCCAGAACTCACACTGCTTCTATTAAGCCACAAATACCATGAAAACAAGCTAAATTCAGTGAAGAAAGTTTGAGAAGAATGGAACCTGAAGTTGGAGAACTCTTGGATCAACAGAAAACCAGAGAAATGCAATTAACCTTGAGCTTCCTCAGAGCAAAATAAATGCTCAGAATCTTTAGATCTTGAAGAAGATAGTTGGAGATTTGAGAATATAATGTTGCTGCACTTGGAGGATTATGGTTGATTCAGTCTCTTCTTGATCCAGCAATACCAAATAATGATGATGATTGATGAAGATGAGTGATGGAAATGATGAATTCGTATGAGATCAGAGAGAGAGAATAGAGAGAACTTTGAGAGAAAGAGTGAGAATGATTTGAAGTGAGAGTGAAAAATGAGAATCCTCTTCTAATTGTGCAGAGTTTAGCTTATATAGTTGAGGTTAACTCCCAACCAGTTCAGTTAACAGTTAGAACTCTAGTTAAAATGAGTTAGTTAACTGAGTTTGAGTTAACTAACTGAGTTAGGTGGTTAATGGCACGAGTTGGGGAAGTTTGGTTAGAGTGGGGAGTGATTATGAGATGATATGGTGAGGATGAGAGTGAACCAGTGGTGGTGATGTTACTATCAGTGCAGCAGCCTGGCTTGTACCATAAGTTTTCTTATTTCCTCTTTGATGTAAGGCTATGTATGTGTAAGGTGGTGTTTGTTCAAATGAGGCAAAGGTTGGGAGTGTGTTGAGAATGTACGCGTGTGACTTAAAACATGATAACAACAACAACCTTCTGTTTTTTAATTTTGTGACAGTTTGTAACCAATGTAACAATGTAGGTTTGAGGGTGGATTTCTCTCATGTTAGTGGATGGTTTGAGGAACTTTTGATGTTGTTGGAAAGAATGATCACAATACAACAAGTTTGGTTTGAAAATGAAAGTGAAAGGATGCCTCAAACATGCCTAAAAATGACCATAACCAGATGGAAAAACAAACTGATGTATGGTCGAGCAGTTTGTGGCATGGCATGACAAGTTGGCCTAATGACTTTCAGTTGTGTTGACCAAACTTTGAGCTATCTCAACTCCTTATCCTTTGATCACACAAAAAAATCATGAACATCAATCTTGAAGATCTCACATAGATGAACAACTTTCATGTTGAAAGATTTTTCATTTGAAGCCTTTAACCATGAGAAAAATGAGTGGACATTTGGCCCACCAACTGTTTGTTAAAATGATTGCGCGCGTGACCTGAAAATCTTGGTCATGACCTAGTTCTGAACCTACTTTCCTCCAACTTTGATCAATCATATCTCTCTCAATTTTTATCCAATGGAGATGTTCTACACATGGATTTGAAGCTTAAAACAAGATCTTTCATTGAGGCAGAGTGGATTTTTCATTTGGTGCTCCAAATTTAAATGGCCTTGGTTCAAATTCTGATGCAAAATGGCCAAAACTTGCTATTTTTAGTAACCCTTCTTCATCCAAAAATGGCAACTTTCCACATCTTGATTTTTTCATGATTCCTTTGGAGTTTCTTGATCAAATTTTGTACATTGGACATATGTAACATGAATTTCATGAATTTGGCCTCAAAAAGTCAAGAGTTGACTTTTTCCTCTGATTATTTGACTTTGCCCCAATTTCTCTGATTCTTGATCTTTCTTCCAATTGAACCACTTCTAAAACCAATTGAGATGCAATCTTCCACACATATACACTTAAGAACATGTAGAATACCATGACAACAAGCTTTGTCCAAAAAATCAAAGATTCCCTGATTTAATGTGAAACCCTAGTTTTGACCCCCTTTGGTTAGGAGGAAATTGCACATCTTCCAAATCCAAATTCCTCAGAGTATGTTGTGTATCCTCTTAAAGGATGATGAGAAATGCCACTTGAGAATGATTTTGAATCAATGAGCCATCTCTTTTGAGGGTTTTCCTTCAATTTTTGAATCTCTTGCATAGTGAAAGATGTAGTGCTTCAATCTTCCATTGAATCTCACTTCCTTGAGGTTTTGGAAGATCAATTGAGATAGTATGAGACATGAGAGACCTCTTGGCTTGTCTAGAGCCAACTTGATTGACCTTTTTATGCTTTGAATGATCCCTTGATTGTCCACCTTCCACCTGATCACATGCCCTGATGGTAAGAAGGATGCCATGCTTCATTTTTCTATGTTAAATGCAATGCAATGCTAATGAGATGGATATGATATGATAAATGATAATGCCATGCTATGATGCCAAAAGGGAAGAGCAAATTTTGGGGTATTACAGCCCTACAAATGAATCTATACGCCTTGGGCAGAGCGCAAGATTTTGTCATGCATTATGGTTAGAAAAAACAAAGAAAAATTACTCTGTCTGAAGAGTAACCCGGATGACTTCTTCAACGAACCAGTTCTGCACTTGTTGTCCCGGAACATGAGGGCGTACCCAGTTGTCCAGGTCACAATTACTGTCAACACTATCCTCTGTGGCTGCACAAGACTGGTCCGTGTAGATAATTCCCCCACTATTGAAAGTAATGGGTCCCCTGCTCCCCGCATCTGAAGTTGTAGAGGGATGATAACCAATACCAAATTTGTCTTCCTTCATTGGGGTCTCTATCAACCTGCCCCAACCTTGGGCGTTGCCTGCCCTGACGACTTCGACAGCCTGTTTGTAAGATGAAATGGAGGTACCAGCCCCAACTGGTACAGAAGAAGACTCAGGTGCATCGTCAATATTGACTGCTTCAAATGATTGGCACAGCATCTCATGAATTTCCCCATCCATTTCAATGTACTTGAACGTAGACAAGTGACTCACAAAGATGTCTTCTTCCCCACACACTGTCACAACCTGCCCTTCAAACTCATACTTCAGCTTTTGATGTAGAGTAGAAGTAACAGCCCCGGCTCCGTGAATCCAAGGGCGTCCCAATAGGCAGCTATATGCAGGTTGTATGTCCATTACATGGAACATGGATTTGAATACCTGTGGTCCAATTTGTACGGGCAATTCCACCTCACCAAACACAGATCGTCTAGTTCCATCGAATGCTCTGACCACCAATTCACTAGGCCTTAAGATCAAACCATCAACTTCCAGCTTCATTAATGCCTTCTTGGGCAAGACATTGAGTGATGAACCAGTGTCTACCAATACATGAGATAACACTGCGCCCTTACACTCCATCGTGATATGCAAAGCCTTATTATGGTTTCTTCCTTCAACAGTCAAATCTCTACTTGTAAAGCCCAAGCCATGGCTAACATTAACATTGGAGATTACGCCCTCGAGCTGATTAACAGTAATTTCTTGTGGCACGTACGCACTCTTCAACACTTTCAACAACGCCTGTCGGTGCGCATCAGAGCACATCAATAGTGACAAGATTGAAATCTTTGAAGGGGTCTGATTCAATTGGTCCACAATCTTATAATCGCTTTTCTTGATTATCTTCATAAATTCTTCCATTTCCTTATCAAAAGTAATCTTTGTCTCTGCTTCAGGTGTGGGCGCACTTTCGACCACCTGTTTACCCTTAGCCTTTGCTGCAGCTTCTGCCTCTTTATCACTTCTCAAGGTTTGGGGAGCGAACAACCTTCCACTCCTTGTAAAGCCCCCTACACCCCCTACATTATCAATATTTGGGCTGACTGACGACTCAACTTCCTGTTTTTTACCTTCGTAATATACATCTGCCCCATAGTGCCATGGGATAGCCTTCGTAGACGTGAACGGAATTGGTCCTGGCACCGTGATAGTGACAGGACTGGGCCTTTCTGGCGCAACACTCGCCACGGGAACTGCATTGACCGGCATTTGAATCTCAGCGGGAGTGTAATAGATGGTCACGGTTGATATCTCATCAGTGTCTTTCACGACTCTGTCGAACTGTAGACATCCTTCATCGATCAGATTCTGTAAACCCATCTTCAACTTATCACAGCCGTTCTCCTGATTCATGCACTCAGAGCAATCTTGATTACAGCCCGGGAACACCTGTCCCTTCAATAAACGATCTTTTACCACCAACAAAGAAGTTTTCACTTGATGGATATCTGTCACCAGATTCAATCTCCTCCCATCTTCAATAGCGTACACATTTGCTGCACTATGATCAGGCATGGGATGCTGAGTAATATTAGGAGCGGGAGAGAAATTGATGGCTTTAGCATCAATCAAATCTTGTACTTTATGATGGAAAGCCCAGCATTTTTCAATGGAGTGCCCCTGAGCACCTGAGTGGAACTCACAACGAGCATTAGCATCGAAGTTAGGTGGCAGGTTTCCAGCAACCGGAGCTTTCATAGTACGGAGTTCTACCAACTTTAACTCGAGTAGCCTGGGCAATAGCGCGGCATAAGTCATAGGGAGAGGATCCATCTTACGATCCCTCTGTCTAGACCTTTGCTGGAAAAAAGGTTGTTGCTGTTGAACTTGTTGTTGGGGTTGTTGTTTCTGAACAGACGGTGTGGGGATTGTTACAGCATCTACCTGATAATAAGCTCGAGAACGCCCTCTGCCTCGTCCTCTAAACACAGCATTCGTATCACCTTCTCTTCTTTTCTGGTTACTAGCAAACGGTTTCTTCGTCCCCGAAGAGCCAGCCCCACTCACATCCTGGATCTTTCCAAGCTTTAACAGACTTTCTATTCTTTCTCCCGCAATCACAATATCAGCAAATCCAGTTGACGGACAAGCAGCTAATCTATCAAGATAAGCCCCTTGCAAGGTGCCCATAAACATATCCGCCATTTCTCTGTCTGACAAGGGAGGTTGGACCTGGGCAGCCATTTCCCTCCACCTCTGTGCATATTCTTTGAAACTCTCCTTGGCATTCTGTGACAACCCCTACAATTGAGTGCGGTTGGGCGCCATGTCAATATTATACTGGTATTGCTTCAGGAACGCTTCTGCCAGATCTTTCCAATTCTTCACAGCAGCTCTATTCAACTTCATGTACCAGGTCAAGGATGCCCCAGCCAGACTGTCCTGAAAATAGTGCATCCATAGCTTCTCGTCATCCGTATGGGCTGAAATCTTCCCAAAGTAAGCTTGAAGATGCGTTTGGGGACACGCATTGCCGTGATACTTATCAAAAGTGGGAGGTTTGAATTTAGGGGGAATTCTGACTCCTGAGACCAGCCCCAAGCTGGTAACATCAATACCCATAGAGTTCTTGCATTCTATGGCCCTGATCTTTTCTGCTAACTCCTCATACCTTCGATCACCTTGATTACCCACATCAGCATCTAGTAGAGTAAATTGGTCTTCCAGAGTATCTTCAAGAGTAACACCAGCATGCCTACCATTTCCATTACCCCGATTGTTACCACCAGGAGGAGGGTTGCCACCGGGAGGAGGGATGCCGTGTCCCTGTGAATTGTCATGTTGGTCACCTTCGGGCCCATTGTCGGGACGCTCTACCAGAAGCCTCAGTCTCTCCTGATTTTGCGCCATGCCAGTCATGAGGGTCATGAACTGGTCCATACGTGCCCTCATTTCCGCCAAATCACTTTGCACTTGATCCATGATTCTTACTTGATTCCTTCGCGTCGAATATCGGTGAATATGACTCTCCGCTATACTGCCTGAAACCAAATAAAGGTTAGAGACCCCGCAACGAGTACCTGAAAAGCAAGTAACAAAAAATGCAAAATGATATGCAATGCCATGCAATGCCATGTTTGTCATTTCCGAGGTACTTTATACCCTGATTCCAATCCAACCACAGAAATCTGAAGACCAGAAATTGTGATATAAAGAGACGTGTCATGGTCATGTGCTTGTGTGCAGCTATCTGATAAGGAATAATTCTGAATAAAACTGCTCATACTCATTCAACAAAGTATCCAAGTACATTTAAGAAAGATTCAACCGTAAATGCAATACAAGGAAAAATGGATCCATCAACAAGCCTGATGGTAACCATTAATAACAAAATATAAGGAAAAGAACATCAGTCTGACAATTCCACACCCTTCAGCTTATCACTTGAGTATTTGATCTCCTCAAAAAGTATACGGGTACGCTGGTGATTCGGCTTTTCAATCATCTCTTTGATCAAGACATCCCTTTTCTCAAGAGCTTCAGTTAAAGAACCCATATGCAGCATCAGAGCTTCGTCATCACACACTCCTTTGTGTCTCTTTATGCCGGCTTGCGTCTTGAGTATCTCCCTTTCTATCATGACTTCTTCAAGCTCTTTCTTGGTATTCTTCAACTGGCTTCTAGCTTCTTCTAACTGTTCTTGACTTTTATCGAGACTTTCCCGATACTTTCTCCTCTGCTCATGTGCCTTTTTAAGCTCCTCGTCTTTAGTCTTCGACTGATCCTTTAACTCGGCATTTTCAGTTCTGACTTCATCCCAAGCTTGACGAAGTTGAGCTAATGAATCCTTGCTTCGAGCTAAAGCCTGTTTTGTAATCCTGTGAGCCTGACTAGCGTCATCTGCTCCCAAAGTAAGTTTCCGAAAGTACCGAGCTCGGTCATCAAAATCTTCCTCTTTGTCAGCCAAGGTTTTTTCCGCTTTCAAGGCTCTCTTTTCCAACTCTTTGTTGTCAGCTAGAGCTTTCTGAAGACATCTGCTCATTCCAGAATTCTCTATCTGCAACTCTCTGACCATTTTCTTCCACTTCTCACATTCTTCAATAGCCACCATAGTGGGTTGTTCTGGCTGTACTGCACATAAAAGAGGTCCCCTTGAAAAGGGTAAAAGCAATTCCTTTACTTTCGTCTCAATCCACCTGTCATATTCAGGATAAGATCTACAATCTCCTTTTCCAAAAACTGCTTTTCCAATTTTGTGCTTATCTTTCCAAGCATTCACTACTTCTACCACCTTCGCATCTTTAGTTCCTGTAAAGAATAAAGATTCTTCCACATCTTGCTCTGTAGGAGGATCCCTGGAAGCATACCCAAACTGTCGGATGGCCAAAACTGGATTATAATTGATCCCTCCTTTTCTGCCAATCAAAGGCACATTTGGAAAATTTCCGCATCTTGTGACAAGCTCTATTCTCAACAACCGGTGGTCAAACCATACAATGTTATCAGCAGTTAAACTCATCAATCGTTTAGACCATTTCGCCACATCTTTGGTTTCCACAAAGGCACCTGTCTGAGGCAAATGTTTGGAAAACCAATGGCTCAGCAGTGGAGTACAACAACTAACAGATCCTCCCCTCCTTTTCTCATTCTTATAGTGCACGGAATGATAAAAATCTCCTAACAAAGTAGGGACTGGATTTTTAAGAACGAAAACTCTTGTCGCTTGCATATCCACAAAGTCTTGCTGATTGGGAAAGAAAACTAGGCCATATATGCAGAGAGCCAGAATGGAATTGTAAACCGTCCAATTTTTAGCACTTGCAGCCTCTTGGGCCTGTCCAGCCAGAAATTCTAAATGAAATCCGCTAACTCCATTTTTACTGCTCACACCACTCTTTATCAATGTCTGATCCATTTGTAAAGCAGCAGCAATTTCTTTTACGCTGGGAGAACTACCAGAGAAGAATGGTATTGCCGACGTGATCGGAATTCCCAAAATAAATGAGAATTCTTCCAGTGTTGGCATCAAAATGTAATCTGAAAAAAGAAAGCACCTCAACGAAGGCTCGTAGAACTGCAGCAGAGTGTGTAAAGCATCATGCTCATACTTGGTGATTGTACGGACCATCCCAACCAAATTCCCGTAGCTCTTCTGAAACCTATCAAGAATACCCGGACCAGCCATATCTATAACTTTGAGCAATGAATCCAAGACAGGATCTGGAAACTTGTAAGACACATTGTTCTTTCTCTCGGCGACGATCTCTGTTGAACCCATGGATTGGAATCAGAAATGTATTATGCACCTGAAAATGACAAACATAACTGTTATGATATGATAATGCAATGCAAAAGGGCATGTGATCAGGTAATCAAGTGTCGGTGTCTGTATTGAACTGTGTGCACTGTGTCTCTGTACTGAATCTGGCAATATCTGAGATGAACACTTAAATCACTGTCATAGGATACAATGTCTGAAATCATCATAGAATCACAAGTAAGGTAGGTAGGAGGCTGGGTTTCCTGCAAACCTGTAAACATCCCGCCCATACTCACATGTGGTTCTTAGAAAATAAGGCTTGTCAGCTTCGGAGGTTTGAGAAGCAATAGCACATTCAGCCCGTAGGATACAATGCTATGCCAATCAAAGAGGTCGTCCACTGACTCCCCTTAGAAAATAAAAGTCATCCTATGCAAGTTCCAAAGTGGGCCCTCGGGTGCGAATGGGTTTGCCACAGAATGTGGTCTGCCATTGTCACCACTAAAGAGGGATATTTCCACTAAGGTCCTCATGATCGGTCACTAGAGTCGACAGCTCTCTAGATCTACATCCTGGAATACGCAAGATGCGTATGCCACAACGTGTCCCAAGATAGCCTCGTCTAGCTGTGAATTTCGTGAACACCCAACGCACTCCAAACGGCACGTAGGTCCCACTACTCTCCACTCTAATTCTAAGTGTATACTCAAGCCTGTGTAATGGGCTTATCTCTCAGAAATCCCATCCCGCCAAACAGAAAATAGCACAGTCCAACACAACAGTAATAATATGATATGTAATGCTAAAAAGCAGTAAATACAGTAATGTACAGTAAAGCAGTAAATAACCATACAATAAAATGGTAAATATAGCACAACAGTAAACACCCAATGAAAGAAAAACAGACAAGCGCTAGGATTGACTTGCTTAGGATGGACCAGCAATAGGTCAAAATCTATGTCCCCAGCAGAGTCGCCAGCTGTCGCTCCCGGGATTTTCATCCTAGTACAAACGCGAAAGTGGCACCAAACAGAGTCGCCAACAATGTGTATTTATCCCGAGAGAGGGAAAGGAAACACCGCATAAACCTGAGGGAAGGAAAAAGCATGGTCTTTCGACCAAAAGATCTGGGTAAGGGAGTCGGTTACGCGAGAGGAAGGTATTAGCACCCCCTCACGTCCATCGTACCCGATGGGATCCACGCTTGCTTGTCTCGATCAAAGGGTGTAAAGAAAGGAATACTGAGAAAGAACTGAAAAAGGAAAGGAGAAAGAGAAACAAATGTAGGGAAAATAAAAGAAGTGCTCGCATGGGCCCTACCCCACTGCCTACGTATCTCATCGGGAGCATGAGAATCAGAGCGACGTAGTTCCCCTCACTAGGGATGAATTGTTTGTGCTTTTTAGAGAACGGCTTACGTTCTAGCTCAGGTGTTGCAGGCTCGCTGGTCCGAGTGCGTTACCGTCTTGCAAAAGAACGAGTAGAAGCGCGTTCGTACGCTAAGAGTGAATGAGGTGAGAAAAGAATTCCCGAAGGAAAGACGTTATTGTTTGGTTTTGTCTTTTAGAAGGAAGTGTTTTGGATTTGTTTGCATATGACAGTGTATCTGGATCTTAGTCACTGGAATGTGTACATTCTCACATTCCAAGATGGAATGGGTAAGAAAGCACACTAAGAGTGAAGAAGACCCCCACACTTAGCTCCAATTGTCAAGGTTCAAACACACTAGCATACTTGTGTTTATTAAGTGTTTTTGTTAATTAAGAAATGAAGAAGTGTTTTTTATTATTTGCACCTTCAACAAATATTGCATTTAAGTCCCTCATACAAGATCAAATGTTTAACACATTGACCCAAGATGGGCTATATGCTACACATTCTAAGATTACAAGAGAAGACCCCTTATAATCTTTTCTTTATATGAAAGGCCTAAATGCAATAAATGCCTACCTTTATTATATGTTTTGAATTTTCTTTGAGATGAGAAAAGAGACTCAAGAGAGGAGAAAAGGTAAAACCTATATGGACTAAGACTCAATCCTAATTGAAGATTAAAGGGAGTGATCCTAAGGTTTGTGAGGTTTCAACCTAAAGTCTAAAGAAAGAAAGAATTAAACAATTCACTTCCAAAGTAGAAGATGAATTGTAATTCAAAAAGGGAAAGTAATGAGTTATTTAAAGAAAGCACATAAGTGCTTAGCAAAACACAAAATGGAATTGTAAAAGAGAAAGGATAGAAGTTGAATGTGGATTCCTTATCCACACTCAATTGAAACTTACCAAAGCCCCTACATGGTTAGTAAACATGTATAAGAAGTATAAGAAGTAAAAGAACATGTAATGCATCATAAAACTCAAAAGAATTAAATGAGAAACCAAATCCTAGAGCCACAATCAGAATGTACATCATATGGACAACAAATGAATATCATCATACAAGTGCAAGTGAATAGGCAACAAACATCATCCATTAGCATTTAAACATGTTACAAGAAGAAAGGGTAGATGAAAGATGGAAAGAAATGAAGAAGACATGCATAAATGGAACATGTAAATCAACAACCAGAATTGAAACTAAATGGAAAATGGTTTATAAACATCTCAAAAGTATTTATGAATCAACTTCAAGGCATTCAAGAAGTAATATGAGAAGAATTGAAATGAAAGTTCCAAAAAGAAAGTGCAAACAAAACATGTTAATGATGCACAAAGTTCAAATTGAAATGAACATGTAAAGATGACCTATAATGTGTATCAAAGACCTATAATATCATATGAATGACTCACACAACTATGCAAATGCTCATACAAATATGCACAAAAGAATTCATGCAAACATGCACTAAAGATTACAATGATATAACATGTCATAATGCCTTAAATGAAATGCATCAAGCAAAAATCAAATGTCCTCATGAAAATTATGAAAACATGTTATTGGAGTTCACTAATCAGGGATGAATCACATATCAAAATAGCATATCAAAATTCAAAGCAAAATGACTTCAAACAAAGCAATTAGGTCAAATTGAAACATCATGCAAAGTGGTACAAATATAGGCATCAAGACATGTAATAAAGTGACCTAAAAAATCAAACAAAAATCATATAACATGCTTCAAGGTGATAATGACTCAATGCAAAAAGAAGAGCATCAAAACAATTTTTAGTGATCAAGAACAAAATTAAACAAATTCATGTATCATGCTTAGAATGCATCTAAATGGAAATTCAAAGAAAATTATGGAACAGGGGCAAAAAGGTCATAAAATCAGAAAATAAAATCATGAAAAATTTCCTAAATGTTTTAAGAATACACATGAATTTTTGTAGAATTTTCCCATATGTTTTGGTATTTTTAAAAATTAGAAATCAAACGTGTAGAAAGAAATAAAAATAAAAAAAGAATGCAAAATGAAGGGGGGTATGAACATAGCAATTGGACAGTTCAAATTACATTGGGCCTTAAACAAGGGGGTGTGGATATCAATCTGGCTTAGGTCCAATTAGCACGCAAAACACCATAACTAGCGTGTTCTTCAGTCAACATAGTCAAAGCAATCCAAGCCATCAGATTAAGTCATAGTCAAACAAAAGTCAAAGTACACGAATCCAACACACGCGCATGAGGTCACACACAAATTACCATGTACTGCATCACACAATGTTTAAGTAAATTCAGAAATGGTGCACATGATTTGCACGTGAATTTTAATGTGCTGTCAACTTTTGGACCACACGATCACACACATCCAACGGCCATGATTTAAACTGCAACCAAAACCCTAACTAAAAACCACCGGCCGGAGAGGGACCTCCGGTCACCTTCTCCGGTCACACGCCACCGTCTGCAACTTCACATGTCCCAGAAATGCCCAACTATTATACCAAAATGAAGCTGAGCTCACGTAGATTAAGAATTCACAATTGTTTTTCACATACCAAGCACACACATAGAGAACAGAGGAGATTAAATCATGCCCTAAGTTTTGGATCTAGGCTTCTAAGAAGCTCTATCAACTAGCCGGAGTAAGCAGAGCTTCTATCAAGCTTAAGACAGCAAAAATAAATCAAAACTAAAGAGAATCGAATGAAGAAGAGTGCATGATGAAACCTGAAAATGTGGAGCAATTGGAGATGTTGAGAAAAACCAGAGGAAAGCTTGATATGCTGAGCTTCTAGATCTTCAAACTTAGCAAAATAAATGCTATGGATTCGTAAATAGATGAAGGATGTTGAAGCTTGCAATGGTGCTGAACTTGCAGAAATGGAGTTGTTCTTGTTGCTCTTGATTCAACAATGCCAAACAATGATAATGCAGATGAAAAGTGGAAGAAGAGTGTTGAAATCGTGTGGAATCAGAGAGAAAGTAGAGAGAGTTTGAGGTGTTCTTGGAGAGAAATGTGGTTGTCAAAAACTGAAAAATGAAAATGGAGTGTGTGATTTCTTTTATAGTGTGAGCTTACCACGGTTTAATGAGTTGAGTTAGGGTGAGTCAAGGTGGTTAACTGAGTCCACCCTAACTAACTGAGTCAAGTTAGTTAGGGGGCGAGTGATCAAGGCTGGGTTATGGTGAGGTTAATCTCATGACAGTTATGGTGAAGCAGCAAGAGAAACGAATGGCAAAGGCTGTTGCATTAGAAACTTGCTCAGCAAGCTTGTCTTTTCTATTTCCATGCAAGGCACGTGCTAGTGTATGAGTTTTATGTCATGTGTGCTTGGTTTAAAGAGGAAAGCTGAGGTTAAGAAGTGTTTGTGGTGTGTGTGAACCAAAATCATGCAACATGCTGTCAATGTATCCATAGGGTAGTTTGTGGAGGTTTTTCTCTCTACTCAATGGCTGCATTAGGGAGTTTATGGGTTCATTGGAAAGAGGATGCATTGGAGCACAATATTGATTTGGAAATTGAAGTGGAATGAGGTCTCAAACATGTCTAAAAATGACCTCAAACAGATGGAAAAAGAAGCTGGTACATGGGTGCGCAGACTTGTGGCATGACCTGGTTGTGACCTGGTCAAATTTCAGTTGCAATGACCATTCTTTGAGCCATCATAACTCCTTAACCTTTGATCAGATGAAAAATTGATAAACACCAACTTTGAAGATCTCACATAGAGGAACAACTTTGATGTTGAAAGATTTTCCATTTGAAGCCTCTAATCATGAGTAATTGATCAATACATTTGGCCCACCAAGTGTTTGAGAAAATGACTGCGCGCGTGCCCTGAAAATCTTGGTCATGACCTAGTTTTGGACCTACTTTGCTCAAACTTTGATCAATCATATCTCACTCAATTTTTATCCAATGGAGATGTTCCACACATGGATTTGAAGCTTAAAGCAAGGCCTTTCATTGAGGCAGAGTGGAATTTTCATTTGGTGCTCCAAATTTAAATGGCCTTGGTTCAAACTCTGATGCAAAATGGCCAAAACTTGCTATTTTTAGCAACCCTACTTCATCCAAAAATGGCAACTTTTTACATCGTGATTTTTTCATGATTCCTTTGGAATTTCTTGACCAAATTTTGTACATTGGACACATATAACATGAATTTCATGAATTTGGCCTCAAAAAGTCAAGAATTGACTTTTTCCTCTGATTATTTGACTTTGCCCCAATTTCTCTGATTCTTGATTTTTCTTCCAATTGAACCACTTCTAAAACCCATTGAGGGGCAATTTTCCATACACATACACTTAAGAACATGTAGAATACCATGACAACAAGCTTTGTCCAAAAAATCAGAGATATCCTGATTTTATTAGAAACCCTAATTTTGACCCTCTCTGGTTAGGAGGAAATTGCACATCTTCCAAATCCAAATTCCTCAGAGTATGTTGTGTATCCTCTTAAAGGATGATGAGAAATGCCACTTGAGAATGATTTTGAATCAATGAGCTATCTCTTTTGAGGGTTTTCCTTCAATTTTTGAACCTCTTGCATAGTAAAAGATGTAGTGCTTCAATCTCCCATTGAATCTCACTTCTTTGAGGTTTTGGAAGATCAATTGAGATAGTATGAGACATGAGAGACCTCTTGGCTTGCCTAGAGCCAACTTGATTGACTTTTTTGTGCTTTGAATGATTCCTTGATTGTCCACCTTCCACCTGATCACATGCCCTGATGGTAAGAAGGATGCCATGCTTCATTTTTCTATGTTAAATGCAATGTAATGTTAATGAGATGGATATGATATGATAAATGATAATGCCATGCTATGATGACAAAGAAGGAGAGCAAATTTTGGGGTATTACACTACTGATCCACTATTTTCAAGATAGTTTAACCGGTGCCACACTTAAATGGTACATGGGATTAAATCGCACTAAGATCGTCACTTTCTGAGATCTTGGCGCTGCCTTCGTTCAACAATATAAGTATAACCTGGACATGGCACCAGACAGAGATCAACTTAGAGCCATGTCGCAGAAGGATAAGGAAACCTTTAAGGAATATGCTCAGAGATGGCATGCAATTTCGCCCATATTTATCCACCTCTTGAGGAAAAAGAGATGACAAAGATCTTCTTGAAAACCTTGAGCTCATTTTACTACGACAGAATGGTCGCCAGTGCGCCCAATGACTTTACTGAGATGGTAGGCATGAGAGTTCGTCTTGAGGAGGCAGTTTGAGAAGGACGTTTAGTAAAAGACGCTGGATCATCAAGCAGTACCAAAAGATACGGTAGTGCTCTCCCTAAGAAAAAAGAGCAAGATATTGGTAATATCTCTCTCGGAAAGCAAAGGCGACGGTACCAACCAGTAGCAGCTGTAACTCCTAATATTAACCATGTGCCTGTTCCTACGTATCAACCTCAGGTTGCTCAAAGCCAACCGAATCAACAACAATATCAACAAAGGACACTACAGCCTCTTCAGCAGGCTCGTCCTCAATACAACAACAACCGTACAACGCGACCACCAGGGTTAGACCCTATACCCATGTTGTACGCAGAACTGTTTCCATTATTACTGGTCAAGGGCCACGTCCAAACCAGGGCTCCTCTTCCAATACCGAAGAATCCTCCTTTCTAGTTCAAAGCAGATCAGACTTGCCCTTACCATCAAGGAGGACCAGGGCATAACATAGAAAACTGTCTCAGCTTCAAATCTGATGTACATAAGCTTGTTAGGAGCGGGGCCTTATCCTTCAAGGATACGTATCCTAATGTTCAGACGAACCCGCTCCCTCAACACGAGAAATTTGCGGTAAATTTGATAGAAGAAGAGGCTAAGCACAGCTATCAAATTCACAATGTACTCTTATTGGGAACCAACCTGGTCAAGATGCATTGCAGACAGAGCGGATATGGTCATGTACCATCTCATAACTATCACCAGTGTGATATCTGCACTAAGAACAATCAAGGATATTATGTGGTGCAATCAGCTCTACAGGAATAGATGGATCTCAGATGGATCCAAGATCACTGAATTCGTGAAGTCAAAATGACTTATATGAATTCCAACATCATTCAGAACCACGACATCCGTGCAATGAATGTCAACTTGGTGGCAATGCACTCAAGGCAAAGCCAACATCATAATCTACCACGGTACGACTACAATTCCTGTCCTATCTGCTCAATAAACGATCAGGGATTCTCTTTTGTACAAGAGGCCCTCCAGCGTCATATGGATTTGGGATGGATTCAGGATTACCGCAGTAGAAATCAGTATAAAGTGAATATGATTCAAATCTTTGAATTCGCTTGATGAATACCAGCTTGGTGGAGTTACATGCTAAGCAAGTCCAGCTCAGTTTTCTGACTTCGCATAATTATCAGAACTGTAAGGGATGTCGTGAGAGCGACCAAGGATGCGCTCTCGTTCAAAGAACTTTGCAACACTTGTTAAACCACTGGTGGCTTCCGATCTATATAGACGAAGACACATAACAAGTCAGTATGATTAATGGGAACCCTACTAGGCATCAAAGTCAGGATGTTCGATCAATGGAAACAGATCTAGTGAGGTTACACTGCATATAGAGCGGACGTGGCTGGGTGCCACCACAACTATGAATGCTGTAGAGTTTGCTCGGAAGATAATCAAGGATGTTACCTCGTGCGAGCAGCCCTTCAGAGTCAGTTGGACCACAAAGAGATTTGACCGTGTCCAAGTTCTGGGTCAACCAATTTGATGCCCGACTATGTCGTTGATCGAATCAAGGACGTTGTCGTAATCTCTGATCATAAGAGGACCAAGGATGTTTTTACCATCATCCCTTTGCTTGATGAATCGAAAGTTCCCAACCAGGAACTAATTGAAATTACTTACAATGGTCAGAAGAATCAGAAGGCTCCTATAGTTATCTATCTACTGGGACCATTACCGTATGAATCAACTAAGGTTATCCCTTACAAATATGGTGCAACAACAATTGAGAATGGAAAGGAAATTCCATTACCCTCCGTCGTGAATATTGCAGACATCAGTCGAGTAACACGGAGTGGTCGAATCTTCAACCGAGGAGTTGGAGAACCTACCAGAGAAAAGGAACCTCAAACGAAAGTTCCTTATCAACCAGTTAGTCAGTCTAATGATCTCGACCTTTCAAAGAACAACGATGAGATGCTGAAGCTCATCCAAAAGAGTGAATACAACATTATTGATCAACTGTTGCAAACTCCTTCAAAAATCTCAGTGCTATCACTTTTACTCAGTTCTGAAACTCACAGGGAAGCTCTACAGAAAGTCTTAGAGCAGGCCTTTGTGGAACAAGATGTGTCAATAAGACAATTCGACAGTATCATCTCCAACATCACTTCTTGCAACAACTTGGGGTTTAGTGATGAGGAATTGCCAGAAGAAGGCAAAATTCACAACATGGCGCTAAATATTACAGTCAACTGCCAGGACGATGCTCTAGCCAGCGTACTGGTAGACACCGAATCAGCTCTGAATGTTATGCCGAAGTCCACTCTAATGCGACTATCATTCAAAGGATCTCCGATGAGAGGCAGTGAGGTCATCATCAAAGAATTTGACGGATCTCAGAAAACAGTTATCGGCGAAGTCGACCTTCCCAAAACTATCGGTCCTCACACTTTCCAAGTCACCTTCCAGGTCATGGACATCCGGGCAGCATATAGCTGTTTGTTAGGAAGACCTTGGATACACGAGGTTGGGGCAGTCACTTTGACTCTTCACCAGAAACTGAAGTTTGTCAAGAATGACCAACTCGTCACAGTTTGCGGAGAGCAAGCCTTGATCGTGAGTAACTTATCGTCGTCCACTTGTGTAGAACCGAAAGAGGTTGTTGGAACCCAGTTCCAAGCACTTTCGGTGAGCAACGACAACCAATCAGAAAAAGGAACATCGATTTCCTCGTACAAAGATGCTCTCGAAGTGATCAAAAGTAACAATGCAAAAGGATGGGGACAACTTGTCATTCCTACTAACAACAAAACGAAAAAAGGTCTTGGTTTTTCTTCAACCTGTACCCAGACTGCTACTAACGATGAAAGTCTTCATCCCATTCAGAACTTCCTCCGTAGTGGAGGTTTCCTTCACCCAGTGTTTCAAGAAGTGCATACCATCAACGAGGGAGATTCCTCTGATACAGATGAAGAATGGAAGTCATATCTTAACGAGGATGGTTATATGTCTCAGGAAGAGGTGCCTACACCATTTTGCTTTCTGGCACAAAGTCTGAGATTTATACCGAGGTTAGATGTCAAAATGATATACGGAGATTGTGATCCAGAAGGATGTCGTGCTCCACCCAACTCATTAGAGGAGGAAACTCTGATGAAAGACAACTTTGACTAGGACTACTATGGCCCAATGGATGGCCTGCCTATCTGGCAGCCGTACCCAAGAGACTCAGGGCAAGAGAGTCAGCCCAACGATGCATATCAGCTGAGCATCATTGAAAAGAATACCTGTGTCCCCACAGAATCATGGGATCAACACTCAGGGCATTCAGAGAATATCCAGTACGACGATGAATTTTGCAAAGATTGCAGGACAGCAGTTCATCAACTATGCTTTCCCCGAGGTCAACGTCATCGAGAGGGATGACTCCTCCAGTTCCAAAGAAGTGTGGGACACCTTAGGACAACCAAGTGGAAAATACGACTTCATGGTCAAGTACACCGCTCCCGAAAGCTCTCGTATCAGGCTCGAAGACATCCAGCCAACTAGATGGGGAGATTTACCTGAGAGTGCAAACACTGTGCAAGATACAGCTGAGGAATCCTCCCACGACAACTCTGCCTGGGAGACAGATTCCAACGATCCTGCTCCACCAACAATCAGCGTTATTTCTGAAGATAAACCAAGAAAGAAGGTACCAGACTTTGTGATTCACCATGGAGTTCGCCGCCAATGGGTTGCTGTAGACGTCCCGAAAGTCATTCATAAATCAAAGTAATTGCCGTCTTTACTTTAACCTTTCACCCTGCCCAGGTGAAACAGATGTTTTGATAGGGCTCACTTTCTATAAATGTACCTCTTCACTTTGCCCGAAGCGACAGAGTTTTGTTTTATAGGGCTGTAGTTTCAAGAATCGACAAAATCATAAATAAAATAACGTCGTTCTGTAATTTTCGCATTTATTGATGTTTTCTCTTTTAGCTTTTTCAGAAAATGGTAATCCTAAAAAACAACTCAAATAATAAAAACAAGTATTTTTCAGAAAATGCACTACACACACTCTTGCATTCTCTCTATCTCTTCTAAAAACAAATCATCACGCCATGCATATTGCTTGTTTTAAACCCCATTGAAACATACGATCCAATGCCTTCTCCCAACTTTGAATTCCCGGTATTCGAGGCTGAAGAAGAAAGTGACAAAGAAATTCCAGAAGAGATCTCCCGATTACTTCGACAAGAGGAAAGGTCCATTGAACCTCACAGAGAGCCGTTGGAAACGGTCAACTTAGGTTCAGAAGAAGAGAGAAAAAAAGTCAAGATTGGAGCATTGCTCAGTCCAACTATCAAAGAAAATTTAATAAAGCTTCTCAAAGAGTTTCCCGATGTATTCGCTTGGTCTTATCAAGATATGCCAGGGTTGGATACCAGCATTGTGGAACATCATCTACCGTTAAGATCAGAATGTCCGCCGGTAAAACAAAGACTAAGACGGACCTATCCAGACATGGCCATCAAAATCAAAGAGGAAGTGCAGAAATAGATCGACGCGGGTTTCCTTGCCACCTCAGAATATCTTCAATGGTTAGCCAACATAGTACCAGTTCCAAAAAAGGACGGAAAGGTCAGAATGTGTGTAGACTATAGGGATCTGAACAAAGCAAGTCCAAAGGATGACTTTCCCTTACCGCACATAGACATGCTGGTAGACAGTACAACAAAGTTCAAAGTCTTCTCCTTCATGGATGGATTCTCGGGCTATAATCAGATAAAAATGACGCTGAAAGATATGGAGAAAACTTCCTTCATCACCCCATGGGGCACTTTTTATTACAAGGTAATGTCGTTCGGTTTGAAGAACGTCGGGGTAACCTATCAAAGGGCCATGACTACTCTGTTTCATGATATGATACACAAAGAAATCGAGGTATATGTCGATGATATGATTGCCAAATCTAAGATAGAAGAGGAGCATGTGACCCACCTGTCAAAGCTATTTGAGCGGTTGAGAAAGTACAAACTCCACTTGAATCCCAACAAGTGCACATTCGGTGTCCGTTCGGGGAAACTCTTAGGGTTCATCATCAGTCAGAAAGGAATTGAGGTTGATCTTGACAAGGTCAAGGCCATTCAAGAAATGCCTTCTCCAAAGACTCAAAAACAAGTCAGAGGATTCTTGGGACGTTTGAATTATATTTCCAGATTAATATTCCTCATGACCGTGACATGTGCGCCAATCTTCAAATTACTCAAAAAGAATCAGGATTGCGTTTGGACAGAAGATTGCCAAACCACCTTCAACAGTATCAAGGAATACCTATTAAACCCACCGATTCTGTCACCTCCAGTGGAAGGAAGACCACTGATCATCTACCTAACAGTCTTGGAAGACTCTATGGGTTGTGTACTTGGCCAACAAGACGAAACCAAAAGGAAAGAGTATGCCATTTACTATCTAAGCAAGAAGTTCATCGACTGTGAGACTCGGTACACTATGCTTGAGAAAACTTAATGTGCTCTGGCTTGGGCAGCCAAACGTCTTTGCCAATATATGATTCGTTACACTACTTGGTTAATCTCCGAAATGGATCCGATCAAGTACGTCTTTGAAAAGCCTGCTCTCACGGGAAGGATTTCCCGTTGGCAGATGTTGTTATCAGAATACGACATCGAGTACCATGCTCAGAAAGCCATCAAAGGAAGTATTTTAGCCGATCATTTGGCTCATCAATCGATTGACGATCAAGAATCAGCCGGGTTTGACTTCTCGGACGAAGATGTCATGTATTTGAAAATGAAAGACTGTGATGAACCGCTACCCAATGAAGGGCCAGAACCAGGTTCCCAATGGAGACTTATCTTTGATGGAGCTGTCAATCATTACGGAAACGGAATTGGGGCAATCATCATAACACCTCAGGGTACCCACATTCCTTTCACCGCCCGACTGACATTCAAGTGTACAAACAAAGAGGCCGAATACGAAGCTTGCATCATGGGTCTCGAAGAAGCGATTGACTTAAGGATCAAGAACTTGGATGTATATGGCGACTCAACCCTGGTTATCAATCAGATCAAAGGAGATTGGAACACATACCAATCAGGGTTGATTCCTTACAAAGACTACGCGAGAAGGTTGTTACCCTTCTTCAACAGAATCGAGTTTCATCATATCCCTCGTGAAGAGAATCACATGGCTGATGCATTAGCCACTCTCTCTTCCATGATTAGTGTAGGTCAATGGAATGAAATACCTAAGATTGACATAATACACCTTGAGAGGCCCGCTTACATCTTCACGATCAATGCAGTCATAGGCGACAAACCTTGGTATTACGATATCAAATGCTTCCTTCAGAAATAGGAGTACCCACCTGGGGCATCCAGAAAAGACAGAAAAACCCTCTGGAGGCTAGCAGGCAGCTTCTTCCTGAGCGGTGATACACTCTATAAGAGAAATTTTGATATGGTCTTGCTTCGATGTGTAGATAAACCAGAAGCAAACATGCTGATAAAAGAAATTCATGAAGGATCCTTTGGCACTCATGCCAACGGACACACAATGGCGAGAAAAATTCTAAGAGCATGGTACTATTGGCTGACAATGGAATCTGATTGCTACAAGTACATGAGGAAGTGTCACAAGTGTCAGACATACTCAGACAAGATCCATGTACCGCCAACGCATCTCAAAGTTATTTCTTCCCCATGGCCTTTTTCCATATGGGGAATTGACATGATTGGCATGATCGAACCCAAGGCTTCGAATGGACATCAGTTCATCCTAGTAGCCATTGACTACTTCACCAAGTGGGTCGAAGCAGCATCATTCGCCAATGTAACCCAACAAGTGGTGGTCCAATTTATCAAAAACAATATCATTTGTCGTTATGGTGTTCCGAGCTAGATCATTACGAATAATGGATCCAACTTGAACAATAAAATGATGGAAGAGTTGTGCGCTGAGTTCAAGATCGAACAACACAACTTATCTCCCTACCGACCCAAGATGAACGGAGTGGTAGAAGCGGCTAACAAGAACATTAAGAAGATCGTTCAAAAGATGGTTGTAACCTATAAAGACTGACCGAGATGTTACTCTTTGCTCTTCACGGTTATCGTACATATGTTCGCACTTCAACAGAGGCAACCCCTTTATATGGCATGGAAGCAGTGCTCCCCATAGAAGTAGAGATCCCATCAATCTGGGTATTGATGGAAGCTAAGTTAACAGAAGCTGAATGGTGCTAAAGTCGACACGAAGAACTGAATCTAATCGAAGAAAAGCGAATAACGGCTCTATGTCACGATCAGTTGTATCAGCAAAGAATGAAGAAGGCGTTTGACAAAAAGGTCTGACCCATTGTCTTCAGGAAAGGAGACCTCGTGCTCAAGAAGATACAATCTTTCCTCACTGATTCCCAGGGCAAATGGACTCCAAATTATGACGGCCCCTGTGTGGTCAAGAAAGCTTTCTCAGGCGGCGCCTTGAGACTCGCAACCATGGATAGAGAAGAATTTGACTACCCCACAAATGTTGACGTAGTCAAGAAATACTTCGCCTAAAAAAACGTCTCAGTGGATTGAAAACCCGAAAGGGAGGTCCAGGCAAAAATTAGAGACATAATCAAAAATCATCCCGATGGATTGGAAATCTCAAAAGTACAATCCAGGCAAAAAGTTAGGGATAATGGCAAGTAACTACGTCCAGCAAAGGGGCAAATCCCCCAGCAGCAGTAATGCTATCAGTCAGGAAAAACTCCAGTCAAGGTCATCTTCGACGGAAGCTCAGGATGTCCAGAATTCAAAGTTGGTAGAAGGATAGCGTTCGTTATGTTTCAATGTAGCCCTTTTCACTTAAATTGCCATTTTCTAACTTTGTAAATGCTCCATGGAATCACGCGTTTGGCTGATTTCCATCCTATCAATAAAACTTGAGCTTTAGTGCTTTTGTTTGTAATTCTTATTTGTTTTAACTTTACAGAATGACATTTCAACATGATCAATGATTCTTGAAATAAAACAAAAAATGAATTTAATTGTCAAACTTTTTCTGCTTTTAAAATAAAGATGGCAATTTCTTTTGACTGTTGAACATCGAAAGAACATCAATCGCTTCTATAGAAGTAGTCGAGCTTCAAAGTGCAGAATCAAAGTACTCCTTCTTAACCAGTACACCTGAATGAAGGATCAGCTGTATCAGATGCGAATATTTCATCCGACATCCCCGGCAGAGTGCTTATCTCCTAAGCCCGACCAACGGTTTTCCCCACAGGGACTATTTCTCCTAAGCAAGGCAGAATTGCTATCTTGAACAAATGGTGCTTCTTCGTCCCCAGCAGCGGTCGAGTATCCAGTCGTGTTCATCCACTAGTCTGTATGTCGCGTCAGTTTTGTCAGCATATATATACATACATCATGCATTATTGATTTACATTCATATTCATATTGCATCACTATCACTCTAGTCGGTCTTACCCCCTGGTGATAAAAGTCCTCTCAATCTAGTTGTCAGTTATTTCCTTGTCAGGAAATGCCTCATCTGAGCGATCTCTCCTCTAGTTTATTTCTAGCTGGAGAAGGTCCTTGACCACTTTGATAACTTGAACCTCTGAAAAAACAAGAAAACTCTCGACAAATGTCACTCTTTTCCATTGAAGATGATATCTTTGCTTTCCCGGATTAAGGAAAATCCCAGAGAGAGCCTCGCAACTAAAGACTCTCAGCAACACATTAGTTCTCCTCTCCAGAAAATCAATGTTAATGAAGTCATCAGCACCTCAAAATTTGGGTACATTGTATGGTATTTCTTCGAGAAGTTCTAGAAGAAAAGTATGATGTAGTATCCCCAAGCAGAAAGCAGTCTCTCAAGAGACTTATTTTTCCCCAGTAGAGTCAACAAATGGCGTCTCTAATAGAGAAGTTTGCACACCTCTACAGCTCAGACCAATGGGTTTCCCCAGCAAGCCTGACATCAAAACTTTTTCCTATCAAATGGCATCTCCTCAGGAAAAATTTGGCAAGAAGTTTGAGGAAAATTGCTATGAATAGTGTCCCTTGTCAAGAAAGTTTATTGACAAAAGAAACTGAGACCAGTTCCTTGGTAGGAAATCAGGATCGAGGGGAAGTTTATATCAGAAACTGAGACCAGATCCTTGGTAGGAAACCAGGATCGAGGGGAAGTTTACATCAGAAACTGAGACCAGTTCCTTGGTAGGAAACCAGGATCGAGGGGAAGTTTACATCAGAAACTGAGACCAGTTCCTTGGTAGGAAACCAGGATCGAGGGGAAGTTTTACCTTTTCTAAGTATCAACGCTTAGCAAAAGAAGATGAATCCGTAAAATACCATTCATGGCCACTGTCAAAATTTCGGGTATTCCGATATTTAATCCTCTTGCACCCCGAATGCCCGAATACCTTCGCCATTCACACCTTCGGGTCCAAGAAGATTAAATAGGGGCATCTGTCATACCCCAAATTTTGACCACTAATATTTCCCATCATTGTGCAAATCATCATCATAATATGGATGTACCTTTATGCCTCATCAATCTCCTTAAGAATTGTTGAGCATCCCCTACAATCAAGCATTAGGGTTTTAAGCCCTCTCAGAGTGCTTAGACAAAGGATCAATCAAGAAATGACATGATCTTCAACTTGTCTAACCTTTTAAACACCCATAAATGATCAAGAGGACTCCCACATCAGAAATCATGCCCAAGGTTGCAGCATTCCAAGTGGATTAAGCCTCAGGATCGCCAGTGTCACCAAATTAGGGTTTTGGTCGACCAGGGCCTCCAGATGAAAATATTCATCTGGGCATGAGCCAATGCTCCAAAACATAACTTAAGATACTACATGGGACCTCATGGACCCAATCATCAAGTTAATTTTACCTCAGGGGATGCATTCACCAAAAATTGGAAATTAGGGTTTCTTGACCTAATTCACCCCTAAGTTGACTTTTGGGACAAAACATGAGCCAAGACCTCAATACAAGATTTGAGGGTCTCTAATAAACCACATTGATCCATTTGCAACAATGGATTGATCCAAGAAGCTTGACTCACAAGTTTCATTTTCATCAGGACCACAATTAGGGTTTCGAGGGAAAAGTCAACTGTACCTTTGACTTTTGACCAAGACATGCTCCCAAACCTTGGGACATGATTCAATACACCCTATAACTCCTATGTAACATCTCCATTAGGTTTGATTTAGGTCAAGGACTTGATTTCACCAAGGATCGCACAGTTTGGAATTCATCTGATAAAAAGGCAACTGTGCACAAAAGTCAAGTTTGACTTTTTGGAATTTTTCACAATTATGGTTCCTTAACCCTAAAACAATGTTAATATGTGATTTGAATCATCATTCATCAATATAAATCAAAGAAAGTGGGATAACTTGTAAAAGGGGTAACCATAAAAACTTAGAATTTTTCTAAGTTATGGAACAAAGTGGCTAAAGTACCAACTTCCAAGGATCATAACTTGAGATCCAAGCAACCATTTTGGATGGTCCAAAGATGGATTTGTAGCTCTCATGGAATACTTTAAAAGTGACAACTACATCTCATTCCAACTCCTCATGGATTTTAAGTTATGGAGTGATCAAAATGGCTAAAAACATGAAAATGACATTTTTCCAACACTTAGTGAAATTTTCACCAAGTCCAAATCTGCCTTACTTTTTCCAAAATGTAGGGACACTTTTCACCTTGATCCAAGTCAAACCAGGTCTAGGGGTGGATATCAAAGTTAAAGTATGCCATGAGGGCTTTCTAACAAGTACCAGATCATCTCCAAATTCCATTTGAGCAAGGAGATACAACTCTTGAAACATGGCCTCATGAACTGATTTTTCCCAAGACAAATTTGGCAGATTTGATGCATTTTGCTCGATTTAATCAAATCTAACAAATCCAAGCCTTGTCATCATTTTAGACACATCTGAGGATCAAATCCAAGGGGGATAATCTGATCTCCAAGCCTCACAAGTCCACGAATCTACAAGTAGCATGTCAACCCTAAAAAAACCTAAAAGAGGCCAAAGAACCATAGGCATGTGCTCTAACCTCTAGTCAATGGTTAGAGGAGACTTGAGATTCCAAAGTGATCCAATTGGCCAAAGGCCTGCTGCAGCCACCATTCATTATTGCTTGCAAAACAAACTTGCTCTACTATAAATAGAGCTCATTTGTGCTCAGTTTAAGTACACCAGAGCAACCAAACTGATGCTTTCCTCAAAATCCCTTTCTCTAGGCCAAAATGCCTTCCTTTGCAAGGTAACTCTGAGTTTTTGAGTTAGAGTGGATTTCCAACACAGCTCATGATCCAAACACATCCAATATGTCATATCTAAGCTGTCAAAACTCTCATATGTGACCTGTACCACCAAAATCACAAAGTCCCCTCTCAAAACCTCAAAATTGGACTTTTTTGCATTTTTCAAGCCATGTCTTGATTCAGTCACTTTCAAAACAAGATAAGACCTCAAACACACTCCAAATATCATCCTTGAACTGTCCCAAATTGTTCCCCACATCTGGAACACCATTTGAGAGAGTTGTTATATTAGTCACTTTTGCCCCTTTTGCAAGAAAGAGCTCAAACTTGTTCCTGAGGATTCCAGTTGGTTCCAACCATTCTAAAAGCTTCTAAGGGATCAATAGAGAGTGTCTAAAGCATCAAATTACTTCTGGCACAAGAAACTTGGCAGATAGCACAAAAAGCTCCTAAAGAGGTAAGCATCACAACTTAAACTCTTTGAAATATGCATTGCTTTAAGGTCCACTGATCATGCACATCTCATACATGGTATAAATGTTGTGTTTGAACCAATTCATCATGTAATTCATGCCTGTAACAAGAGGTAGCATAGAAAATGCAATTATAGGCCTATTTTAAAAACACCATCGGGTTTTGAAATAGGAGCCTCATCTGAAAAAACCACCACCGCCATTGGATTCCTTGTGAAATTCTAGGCAGGATAGACCTAAATTTTGTCCCAATCCATGGAGAAATGAGAAAGTTACAAGCTTCACGTTTTTGGCCAAAACCTTGTCTTGCCTTGCCTTAGTCGGGCCAAAAACAAGGCATACCTCATATATTCATGGGGTGGTTTTGATACATGGATGTATCACCACCTCAGTGGTAGAAGGCGCGCGCTGCACCCTAGAGGTCTGGGGTTCGAATCCCCCTCGCCCCAGATCCTCTTTTTACCACTTTTTTCCATTTTTTATATATTTTGTTATATTTTAAATGATTTGGAAAATTAATTTCTCCTTCAATTTTAATTATTTTTTATTGGTTCTTTTTGCAAAAAATCACAAAAATGTTAAAATATTTTATTCCACAAAAAAAATAAGATTTATATTAATTATTTAATATAGTTGATATTTTTGTAAATAAATTCATTTTTATTGTTTTTAAACCTTTTAAAAATGAATATTCACCTTGAAAAAACAAAACCAAATAAGTTCTAAATCATCTTGTAATTAAAACTTCATTTTTCAAACCTTAACCAAAAATCACAAGTAGTCTATTTAGACTTATTTGGTATTTTTGTCATTTTATTCATTTTATTAAAAGGATTACTTTTAAAAATGATGAAATTAGGGTTTCTTTGATTTTCACCCTAACAAACTTTTTTCAAACACTTTGGGTCTCTAATAGAGTGTAAGACCCAACCCCTTTTTTCTAAATAAACATTTTTTGTGCTTCACATATTGTATAAGTCCCTCTGTATATTTTCAAAACAACGACGCGATCGTCGCCTTTTCAAAATCATCTGGGCCTCTCCCTGAGTTGTAAGCCCCATCTCATGTACAAAAATAAACTTTGGGCCTATAATAGAGTGTAAGACCCAATCCCTTTTTAACCAAAACCATTTTGGGCCTCAGTGTATTGTATAAGTCCCGATACAGTTTCAGAAACTCCGACGAGATCGTCGTTTTCAAACTATTTTCAATTGGGCCTACCCACGTGTTGTAAGTCCCATTTCTATTCTTTAAATAACCTTTGGGCTTATCTTTGAGTTATAAGACCCATCCCTCTGTACAGAAAATTTTTTGGGCCTCAGTCGTTGTATAAGTCCCTATACGATATTCAAAACAACAGTACAATCACTGTTCAAACCTTGGGCCTCTCCGTGAGCTATAAGCCCCAACTATATTTTCATAAACAACTCCCTTTTGATTTAGGTTCAAATATACAGTTGTTATCAAAACTTTCTTTAATTTATCTGAACAACTAACAATACAGCATGGAAGCTCGCTCACCTTTAAGTTTTAACAGCTTTCATTTGCTCGCTTTAATATATAATTGTATTGTGGGAAGCGGCGCATGGTTAGTCTTCTTTCATTCTTTTAAATACACGTCATATATATATAACTGTATTGTGGGAAGCTGCACACGGTTAGTCTTCTTTCATACCTTTTAAATACTTGTCATATATCAACTGTATATATACTAGTATAGTTATTTAGAGTTTTCCCCGACAACTAGGTCTAGAACTAGGTAAAGCCCTGTTGGTCACTCTTAAATACAAACAAAACTATATCCCCATAGGATTTCCAGATACAGTCTTCCCTTCTCTTGGGGTTAAACAATATGGAACAAAGAGAAAGGCAGTATTCTCGGTGAACCTTTTCCCAGACTGTCACCCCTAGAAATTGTCAAAGATATTTTACTCCCCAAAGTTGATCTATTCTCTGCGAATAGCATCTCCTGAGTTTCTTCAAACCTCATAACTTTCACTAAGTGATCTATTCTCTGTGAATAGCATTTCTTGAACTTTTCTTGGTTTGGGACCCACGGGCTTCCTAAAAGCATCCCCGCCTCCTCTTGGGCTTTGTACAAGGACCCTTCGGCTTCTTAGAAGTTCTCATGCCTTCTCTTGGGCTTAATACAAGGACCCTAACGACCTCTTAAAGGTATAAGACAGAACTTAGTCATCCTTTGTTAGAGCAGTCTTTCCAGTGTCAGACCTCAGGCCACTTTAGGGTTGATTCTCATCCCTTAATGCCCTTGCCTCCTCTTGGAGGCATCATACAAAAGATAAAATTATTCCACACCAGTAGACTTGGACAATCTAATCCCCTTGAGTCTCAAAGACATTCTCAAGTTCCCTACAACTATAGGAAAAAACCCCGGGCATCCTGGATCGATCTCCAGCGGAAACCCAACCTCTCTCATGAGAGTTCCCCGACCAAGGTCAACCCTATCTTAAATCAGAACCTCAGGGTATCTGACATCTCAACTCTTCTGTAATCCTCAGCGAGAGTTGATTCCCCACTAGGACCTGCCTCGGGATCTCAATTATCCCCGACAAAAGATAGCCTCCTCTTAGGCTTTGTATAAGGACCTTTCCTCAGCAGGAAGATAGCCTCCTCTTAGGCTTTGTATAATGATCCTTCCTCAGCGAAGTCAGCCTCCTCTTGGGCTTTGTACAAATGATTCTCCCCAGCGGAGCTAACCTTTTCAGACTCTCTTGTTGAGTCAATCACTTTCTAGACTCTCTTGTTGAGTCAATCACTTTTCAGACTCTCTTGTTGAGTTAATCAAACCCTTAGAATCTCTTGTTGAGTCAATCACCTTTTAGCACTCTCTTGTTGAGTCAACCTTTTTTAGCCTCAATCTTGGGCTTTTTACAAGACAGATAAAAAATACTCTCTTGTTGAGTCAATCTTTGTCCAAGCTTGGTATAAAGATTTCCCAAGCTTGGTATAAAGATTTCCCCTAGCAGGAGTTAGCCTCCTCTCAAACTGTGTAGAAGGATTTCTCCAGCTTGTTTAGCCACAATCTTGGGCTTTATACAGGACAGATAAAAGCACTCTCTTGTTGAGTCAACCCTTTTTCCCTCAATCTTGGGCTTTGTACAAGACATAAATTTCCCTCTCTTGAGCTTGGGACAGGTATCTTCCCTAGCAGAGTCATTTCCTCCCAGTCTTCTTCTAGGCTTTGAGGAATGATTCTCCCCAAGAAGAGTCAAACTCATTTTAGCCTCAATCTTGGGCTTTGTATAAGACACATAAAAATATCCTCACCAGAGTTAGTTAAATTTCCCATTTCAGCCTCAATCTTGGGCTTTGTACAAGACACATACAAATCTCCCCGGCGGAGTCAAAATCCCCTTTTAGCCTCAATCTTGGGCGCTGTACAGGACATATAGAATATTTCCCCTGGAAAAGTCAAACTTATAGCCTCTTCTTAGGCTTTATATAATGATATCCCCAAAAGAGTCAGTCTTTTTTTAGCCTCAATCTTGGGCTTTGTACAAGACAGATAAAACACTCTCTTGTTGAGTCGGTCACTTCTAGCCTCCTCTTAGGCTTTGTATAAAGAAATCCCCTAGCCGAGTCAATACCCTTTTAGCTTCAATCTTGGGCTTTGAACAAGACACAATACCCTTTTAGCTTCAATCTTGGGCTTTGAACAAGACATAAATACCCTTTTAGCTTCAATCTTGGGCTTTGAACAAGACATCAAAACATCATTTTCCTCCCTTAGAATAGGAGGAACTACGATTGCTCTGATTTCCCTGTTTCGTTTAAACGGGAATACGTAGGCATAAGATTGCGAAATCTTAGCGAGCATACTAAACAAAAAACTCTAGGTCCAGTACCTTCACACATCAATCAAAACTTAGGTCCAGTACCTTACCAAAAACACCTGAACATCAACAAAAACTCACTCACTCTCTCATACTTCCCAAGAAACTTTCCCAACCCATTAACAGATAAACACTATAAATTACAAAGCGAGACCTAAACCTAATATCCTGTGGATAACCACATATAGGATGAGTAATTGACAACTACCCATTGTATAACCTGACCCCGGACCCCCCAATCTCTTTTAAGCATTTGTTCAGTTAAACAATTGCGTGCAAGGTTAGTTTTAGATAGCTTCCCATTCCCTTCCAGCTTCACGGGATAAATAAGAAATCAGAAAGTAGCACCCTTTCTCCTCGAGGAGGAAAACCCAAACTTCAGCGATAAGGTGGTCGCGTCACCGACAAAAATCGCTCGCTACAGTATCAACGTGCTAAGGAAAAACTGAGTGATCTGATGAGCAGTGCTTAACTGGAGAACGGGTGTAGGACCGAGCAAAGGTCATGACCCAAAGAGTGGGTGTGGGACCAAGCGAAGGTCATGACCCAAAGAACGGGTGTAGGACTGAGGGAAGGTTGTGACCCAAAGAGTGGGTGTGGGACCAAGCGAAGGTCGTGACCCAAAGAACGGGTACGGGACCAAGCGAAGGTCGTGACCCAAAGGACGGGTGTGGGACCAAGCGAAGGTCGTGACCCAAAGAACGGGTGTAGGACCGAGCGAAGGTCGTGACCCAAAGGACGGGTGTAGGACTGAGCAAAGGTCGTGACCCAAAGGACGGGTGTAGGACCGAGCGAAGGTCGTGACCCGAAGGATGGGTGTGGGACTAAGCGAAGGTCGTGACCCAAAGACGTTCGGTACACTGACTGAACAAACAGTACCTAGCCAAAGAAAGGGTATTTGAACCAAAGAAAGGTTATTAACCCAAAAGTGCAAGTATTCGAACCAAGAGAAGGTTGCTAACTGTTGGGGATTTGGTTTTAACAGAAAAACTGTGATTAACCGAAAAGAACGAGTGATTAACCAAGCGAAGGTGATTAACTAAAAAGAAGCTCAGTATTCACAGACGGACTGTGATTAACTGAAGAAATGGGTGATTAACCAAAAGAAGGTGATTAACCCAAGAAGAAACTCAGTATGTTAACAGATAGACTGTGGTTAACTGAGCAGGAGCGCAAATTGGTATTTTAACTGATAGGCAGTGGGTAACCAAACAAGGGAGAAGAACCAAGAAAAGGTTGCGAACTCCGCAAGGGTCTCGGTGTTTAACAGGAAAATTGTGTTTAACCGAAGAAATTATGATTGTTGAGGGAAGAAGAGTGACGGTATTAACAACATGACTGTGATTAACCAAGGAGGCAAATGATCATGACTCCGATGGGGAATTAATGAACAATGATTGATCAGAAAAAGAGGTGTCGAACCAAAAGATGGTTGTTAACCCAAGAGACCAAGATCTTTAACCAAGAGAAAGGTGATTGATCAAGAAAGAGATTGAAAGGGTTGGAGTGATCAAAGATCGACTCGGCTGGGGATGAGAGGTACGCTACCGCCCAGAGATAGAGATGACTAAGCCAAGAACAGGGTCATTCGTCCCCTACCTGAAGTAGTCAGAATGAGAGTAGGAATTCTCCCTTCTCATTCCTTCTCTAACACACAGGGTGTAGTGCAGAAATTGAAACGGACAGCATAACAGCTCCAAGTTGTACAGTGCTCCTACGTCGCGCGAAACTCTAACTCATCCGGGGACCAAGAGAAAGCAAGTTCTTAAGGAAGCCTAAAGAGAAACGCTAAGGGAGAGATCAATAATCGAAATGAAGTTTTGATTGATTAATCTAAAGGGAGGAAAATGCTAACAATTTTTCAAATGAATGAAAAATCATTAAAGCAAAAAGGTGTATTATTGATTGTACAAGATTAAGTTTATTCTCTTGAGAATAAACCTAATGCAAAGCAATGAGAGAAAGTGCAAAACAGTGCCAATAGATACACCACAACATGTAGCATGTGATTAAAGAAAATGCAAGAAAACATGTATTCACATAATGCCGAAGAATAGAACAATTTGGAATAATCGAAATAGTGCATCGAAAGTTCATGAATATGCTTCAAACAGAAGTTAAATGACACTTAAAACATCCATAAAATCAAGCATGACAATCAATGGAAGTTAAAAGGAGGAAAGCATGACAAACATACTTGAAAATACAAGAAAATGGCCTTCTGGTTCAGTGTTAATCGATTAACACTTTTGCACTGCAAAGTATTAATCGATTAACACTTGCAAAATAGCAAAAAAAACTGATAAAACAAAGTGTTAATCGATTAACACTTTTGTACTGCAAAGTGTTAATCAATTAACACTGGCACAGGGGCTGAAAAATAGTTTTCAAAAGTGCTTTTGGCCAACTTATTGATTATGCAATCACTCCAATGCTAGGGCAAACAATTATGCATGAAAAATCAAGTTTAAAAACATCAAATGATCAACAAATGAATCAATTAAATCATCAAGATCATGGATCAAGCAATGGTATAATCAATTCACATGCAAAACAATGAAACTACATCGCGAATGATACGAAAACGTTGGAAATGGAAAAATGAGTGAGATCCACCAACCTATAAGCCGGAGAGTTGGCTTGGTGATTGTTGCAAAGAGATCTTGGCGAAGATAATCAAAGAAGACCATAGGAATCTTCAACTATAGCCGAAACGTATCGAAACCGAGCAAATTGCGACGAAAACTCCAAAATGAGAATTATCACCGAAGAAGCTTGAAATAATCACTTGAGATGAATTCAAAAGCTACTAAAGCTCCAAAAAATCCAGTAGAATGGAATGATGATGAAGGTTAAGCTCAAGAAAAAGCACTTTCAAGGTGAAAGTAGCTTTTCTTCAATGGTGAATTAAGAGCTTTGGTGAGGTTTTGAAAGAGAATTGAGATGAAGATGAAGATGTAGCAGAAAAAATCAGAGAGAATGTGAGAGAATTGAGAGTGAAATGTGAGAAGTTTGTGTGGAAATGGTTGAGAAATTGTGGATGAAATGGTGGATCCCTTGAAAAGTGAGTGAAGGTGTGCTTATATAGATTTTTGGTTTGGAGTGTGAGAGGTTTGGAATTTGGTTTGGACTTAGCTTTGGGTGGTTTGGAACTAGGCTAGGAGTTAGTTACACTTGACTCGCTGAGTCAAGGTGGTTAACTCGGTTAGATAGAACCAACTCGGTAACAATCCCAAGGTGAGCTCCAATATCCAAAGGTCCGCATACTTGGAAATCAAGGAACATGGTGCTTTTATTTGAAAATGGTGCATTGGAATAAATTTGAGTGAATTCTTGAATACTCCAGAATGTTCCACATGCTACTAGACCAATGTCGAAGTTCAAAATGTGGAGGGAAAGTTGTTGTCTTGAAAAAGCAGTAAATTCTGCAAAATTTGTATGTGTTAATCGATTAACACATTTGCACTGCAAATGGTTAATCGATTAACCAAGCCAAAAATGCCCAGTTTTTCCTGAAAAATGGTGTTGTGGCCATGGTTCCGATTTTCAACTTCTTGCTTTGATGAATATGCATAGAAACCCTTATTTTGTGCTTCTTTTGAGGATGAGATGACCTTGTGAAGATGCGATTAATTGGGCTTGGAAAACCTGAATATCCTACAACAAAAATCAAAGAGGAAAAGTGTGAATGCGTATGTCGGCAATGCGAATGCACATGCTTATGCAAAAGGCAAAAAGGGAGGTCAAATTTTGGGTTACGACACTCGCACCCGCAAAAGGTTCCCTTGCACCAGAAAACGGCCCAACGCTGTATTGAATCTTCCCCAGTTTAATCAGATTTTCAATTCTTTCTCCAGCAACTATAATATCAGAAAAACCAGTTGGTGGACAGCCTGCAAGGTATTCTAGGAATGGACCTTGCAACGTCCCCATGAACATATCAGCCATTTCCCTTTCAAGTAAAGGTGGTTGCACCCTTGCCGCTAACTCACGCCACCGCTGGGCGTATTCTTTAAAACTCTCCTTACTCTTCTGAGTCTGACTCTGTAACTGAGTTCAATTAGGCACCATATCAATGTTATACTGATACTGTTTCAGAAATGCCTCGGCCAAATCCTTCCAGTTCCTGATATTAGTTCTTTCAAGTTTCATATACCACTCCAGAGATGCCCCAGATAGGCTATCTTGGAAGAAGTACATCCACAGCTTCTCGTCATTGGAATAAGCGAAAATTTTCATGAAATAGGCTTGAAGATGAGTCTTCGGTCAAGAGTTGTCGTTGTATTTGTTAAAAGTCTGTGCTTTGAATTTGGGAGGAATCCTCACCCCCTGGACCAGTCCCATATCTACCACATCAATTCTCATGGTGTTCTGGCACTCCACGGCCTTAATCCTTTCAGCGAGCAACTGATACCTTCTGTCTCTGTCACCATTATTATTGCCCAAGTCTGCATTCATCAAAGAAAACTGATCCTCGTGATTGTCCTCTAGATGAGGAATAGGAATAGGAATGGGGATAGGACCCCCAACAACTCCACCAACGGGAACACCACCAGCAACTCCAGCAACGGGAATACCACCAGTAACTCCACCAACGGGAACACCACCTCCAACCGGAGGGTCAACTTGATTATCAGCATTAGGAACTTCAACCTTAGGCCTCTGAACCATAGCCCTCAGCTTTTGCTGACCCTTATCCACCCCTTGCATGAGGTCCATGAATTGGTTTATACGGGTCCTCATCTCAGCCATCTCTACTTGTATTTGCTCCATAGCTCGTTGTTGATTTTGGCGCGTTGAGTAGCAGTGAAGATAAGAGTCAGCAATCCTGCCTGTCAATCAAACAAGGTTAGGAAAACCAGATATAAACACCTGTTATGCAAAATGAAACGCGTGAATGCATGCATATGTCATGTTTAATCATTTCCAAGGTATATCTATACTTTGATTCCAGTTTTAACCGGGCGAGGGATCAGATACATTGCCGAGAAGATATTACTGGGACAGATAGATATAATTAAGAAAATATAGCTGGAACAAACATTGTTCAACATACTGCTGAGACGAATATAGCTGAAACAAATATTTCATCATATAGTGCTCCAAAAAGTCATACAAATGAGTCTGGTACAATCACAGGTGATTCCATCAACAAGCCTGATGGTAATCACAATAAGCAACATACAAAAATACAGAGACAAATCATTCCCAAACCCCTAGTCCGTACAAACTGGTCTTGACTTCCTCGAGAAGTGCTTCAGTGTCAGGATGAGTCGGTCGCTCTATCAACCCCTTGATCAGCTTGTTTCTCTTCCCAATACCTTGGTTCAGCTTACCAATATGCTCTGCACTGTCATTGTCACCAAAGACATCTCTGAGCTTTGCCTTCTTTATTCCAGCTTGAACTTTGATCTCTTCGATTTCCCTCTAAGTCTCCTTCAGCTGGTCAAAAAAATGCCTTTTGCCTTTTTTTGCCTTCTGGAGCTCTTCCTTTAGTTCCTCATTTTTATCCCTGATTTCATCCCACATTTTCCGAGAGTCATCAAGCGAGACATTTTCCTCGACCAAGAGTTTCTTAGTTTGCTTGTGAACTTTGGCGAAGGATTCAACAGCCAATTTAGCTTTCCGATAAAACTGAGCTCTGTCTGCAAAGTCTTTCTCCTTTTATGCTAGCAGCTTCGTTGCATCTTGAGCCTTACTTTCCAATCCCATGTTAATATGTAAAGCATCTTGAAGGCGGCTACTCAGGTCGGAGTTCTCTACACGGAGTTCATTCATAATGGCTTGCAGCTTGTTGAAGTCTTCAATAACAACAGCAGCGGATTGCTCTATCATTAATGGGTACAAAAGTGGCTCCCTTGAGAAAGGAAATAGCACCTCTTCCACCTTCTTCTGAATCCACTCGGCATAAGAAGGGTAAGCTCTACAGTTACTTTTTCCAAGAACAGTCTTCCCTTTCTTATGAATATGTGCCCAAGCATTTACAGCCCTCCTCAGTATCTCCTGGTCTTCGGCACCATTTAAGAACAAAGATTCTTCAACATCTTGGTCTTCAGGAGGATTACTCAAAGCCTACCCAAACTGTCTGACGCCCAGAATAGGGTTATAATTGATTCCACCTTTCCTACCCACCAAGGGCACATTTGGAAAGTTTCTGCAACTGGAAATAATCTTTGTACCCAGCAACCGATGATCAAACCAGACGATGTTATCCGCAGTCAGACCCATTATCCTTTTAGACCACTTCAGAGAATCCTTTATATCAACAAAGGCACCGGTCTGAGGATGATGATTCAGAAACCAATTGGACAAGAGCGGCGTGCAATAATTTACAGACCCTTCTCTTCTCTTCTCGTTCTTGAAGTGCACAGAATGATACAAATCACCAAGGAGAGTTGGTATCAGGTTTTTCAAGACGAAGATTCTAACGGCGTGCATATCCATTAAATCATGTATATTGGGAAACAAGACAATCCCGTAGATGCATAAAGCCAAGATACCATTCAAAACAGTCCAACTTTTGGCGTCGGCGTGCTTGCAAGCTTGGCCAACCAGAAACTCCAACTAAAAACCTTTAAAACCTCCTTTATCGGTAACATTATCACTCAGAACAGATTGACCCACATGAAGGGCAGCTACAACTTCTTCTAAATTCTGACACTCCTCAGAAAAGAAAGGTACTCTCTGCTTGATGGGGATTCCCAAGATGAAAGAGAATTCTGCCAATGTTGGAGCTAGAATATAATCCGGGAAGACGAAATAATGCAACGGAGGCTCATAGAACTGTAAGAGTGGATGAATAGCATCGTGTTCATACTTCGTGATATTACAGACAACATTCAATAACCTCCCATATTCCTTTCTGAAATCAGTCAGAACACCAGGATCAGCCATAGCAACCACTTCATGAAGTAAGTCTAGAGTCAGCTTCGGAAACTTATACACCACGTTGTTCTTTCTCTTGGTATCCATCCCTATAGGAACCCACTAACTAGAATAAAGAGTAAGATATAAACCTGGAAATGAAAAAAACATGAATGTTAGGGTATAAAATGATGCAATGCATAGGCATGGTATCAGAGGTGCCACATATAGCTGGACATATCTGTGCTGGACTGTGTGGATAGTGTCTGTGCTGAACTGTGTGAATAACAACTGACTGAATATAATAGGATCAACTGTTCACTGCAGTTAGAATACCAGATAACCAGGTAGGTTGGAAGTCAAAGTTACCTGCAAACCTGTAAACACCCAGCCTCTCTCACATGTGGGTTCTAAAACAGAGGATCCTCAGTGTCACAGACTCTCAGGTCGAGAAATGATGATACGTTCATCATTTCTGGTTTGGCATCATCATCAATCGAGGAGGCCTCAACTGATTCCCCTCAAAAAGGTCATATTATAGCGAGTTCCCAGCCTCGGGTCCTCGGATCAAGGATTGATAATGCGTTCACCAGCTCTGGTTTGACATTATTACCCTTTTAGAGGAGTGCCTCAACTGAGTCCTCGGGAATGGTCACCAGAGTCGACAGCTTTCTAAGTTAACACCCTGATATGCAAAAGACACGCAAATTAGAATATCTCCCAAGAAAACCTCGTCTGGATGTGGGTTTTGTGTAAACCAAACGTACCAAGACGCTACGTAGGCCACACTACTTTCCACTCTAATCCTATGTGTATACTCAAGCCTGGGTATTGGGCTTATTGCTCAGAACACCCTGCCCACCAAAGAAAACTAGCAAACAACACAGTCCAGTATATATGGCAGCAATGAATGTAATAAAGCAAGTAAATGCGATAAAAACAATAACATGCAATAAAATCCATAAATAAAGCAAGCAAAGCATATAGATAAACACCCAAAAACCGAAAACAAACAAGCGCTAGGATTGAATCGCTTAGGGATGGGAAAGTCCCCAACAGAGTCGCCAGCTGTCGCAACTCTGAAAATCAACCAGTGGAAAAGACAGAAGAGTCACCACCGAACGTTATTTATCCCGACGCATGGGGAAAGGAAACGATCGAAGAAAACCTGAAGAAGGGAAAGACATGGTCATCGCAACCATAGTTTGGGTTCGGGAGTCAGTTACGCGAGAGGAATGTATTAGCAACCCCTCGCGTCCATCGTACTCGATGGGATCCACGCTTGTTGTTTTGATCAAAGGGTGTAGGTATCTGAAGCTCCAATGCTAACTAGAAAGGAAAAGAATGAGAAACAGAGAAGCGGGGAAAGAGAAAAGAAAAGGTGACTCGATATGACATCGATGTCCTAGGCCTACGTATTCCCTCGGGAATGGGAAAGTCAGAGTCAACGTAGTTTGGAGGACTACGGGTGAAAGGGGGAAGGTTGCTCGCCAAGACATTGTCGTCTTGTACCTACGTATCCTCAATCGGATAGGAGAGAGGAAGTCAGAGCAGTCTTAGTTCGACCTACATGGTCTTTGTTTGTTTAGTGTTTTTTAGGTGGACAACGCTAACGTTTGCGTTCTAGCAGTTTAGGTGTTGTTGCTCGTTACGTGGAGACTTACGCGTTTACCTGTTTGCGGTAGAACGGATATAGCGTACCCATACGAGTAGAGAGAGTGAGATGAGAAAAGAATCCCGAAGGAAGACGATTGATTTGATTATGTCTTTTAGAAGAAGTGTTTTGATTTGTTTTGTTTGTGATATGTATCGTGTTAAAGACTATGACATAGGATCGAATGCGTTGCAAGATCGACCTAAGACGGGACGTATACAAAACACCCTAGATAAGGTAAGGAGGGACTCCCGCTTATCACTTCCCATGTGCTTAAGGCTTGTGGCGCACTCCACATACAATATTTATTAAGTGCTTTTGCTTTTCTTTTTAGATAGATAGAAGAGAGACTCAAGTGGTTAAAAGAAACTCTAAGGGTATCTCCATCCTATAAGTTGTCATGCAATGGTTGATCCTATAGTTGAGGTTAAGAAAGGGAATCTCTACCTATGTTAGCATGCTTGGATTGATAACCTAATGTCTTTCCTACTTTGAACCTAATCCAAAATTAGATTCAAGTTAGGAATCCTAAGGGGACATGTGATCATACACAAGTAAACATTATATGATTCAATCACAAAATAAAGAAGTAAAGAAGAAGAAATGATATGAGATAGAATTCACGTAAGTGAACAACCATGTAAAGTAGTACAAGTACTTACCAAGCTCAACTATTAGATAGTTGAAAGAATAATGCAAACTATGCACTAATGCACATGCAAATTTCCTAATCCTAATCTAGAAGTAATGTCAACCAATTAACAAAAGGAAATGAGTCCTAAAGGTGTATGAACCTAATAGGGGCAGTAGCTAAACCTACTATATCACATTTATGTTGGTGTCCTAAAAAGTGTCAAAAGAATTTAAGTTATGTCCTACACTAGCACACAAACATTTGTCATTCAAAGACTATGTAAATATAACATTTAAAGGTCACACAAATGAAGTCAAGTCATGCATTCAAGTATAATACATGATGTAATCCTATCAAAGTCATGTTTGAAATTTTGAGAAGTGATCATGAAATACACATCAAGTCATGTTCAAGAAATTTGACAATTACAAAGATGTCACTTATATCATGTATTATTCACTTATCGCACAATAATGATCAAGTAAGCATGAAATTGGCTTATAAATGGCCCAAGTAAGAATCTAAAACATGTATTCAATGCTTAAAAGTAACCTCAAGTTGTCACAAAAGTTCATGTCAAACACATTCTCAAAAGTTAGTGCAAGTAAGGAACAAAATCCATCCTAAGCATCCACTAAAAGCATGTGAATTGTCAATCATGTAAAGAATGAACAAAGTCAAGTCAAGGGAGTGTCAAATCAAACAAGTCAGTATAAAATGACCTATAATATCTCACAATTAAGTCACAAAAACATTGAGCAAAAATGGCATACAAAGGCTCAAGCAAAAGGTTGTCAAAGTTGATGGTATACATGTTCAAGTTCACACAAATGTAACATCAATTAGGGGCACACAAAAGGACCTATGAATTAAGTTTATATGGCTTTACCTCATGCTATAACAAGTGCAAATCAATGATCAAAAGATCCCAAAAAGGGTTGCATAAATGCATCATCAAATCCAATCACTTAGGTAAGCATTGAACAAAAATCGGGTATGCATTTAGGGTTCAAAGGAAGCATATAGATCATGATCAAAAATCAACATCAAGGCATCATAATGGTGTGAAAAATATCATCATGAATGTGCTTAAACATGTCAAGGAAAATGGCTCAAGAGATGTCACACATAAGCATCAAGTTCAACCCTAATTCTAGCACACATCACAAACACTAGGTATGAAATGATATGCAAACTTATGCAAACTTAACCAAGATATAATGAAGTCAGAAGCTCAACATGTCCCAAAAATAGGTTCAATATTATGTGCCAAAGTGGTTCAAACCATAGCAAACATTAGGCAAGTCATCCAACAATGATCATTCAAAACAAGCATAAAAAAAAAGCATTCAAAATGCATAAAAAATGTAATGAAAAATATCCAAAATGATCATCAACATGTCATACAATCATTTGATTAATGGCATAGAAAAATTGAGGCCCAAACTAGTTGGAAAAAAATGATTTCAAGTCATTATGTGCAAGGTATGTCATTTTATACACATTCAAAGCAAAATTCCAAAACAAATATTAAAAATATCAAAAATTGGAATTAAAAAATACAAAAATTAATTAATATGTTCAAGATCACTCATGAATTTTTGTATAATTTTTTAGTGATTGAAACTATTTTTAAAATTGCAAAATCAAACGTGTATCAAAAAAAAGAAATTAAAAATGCACAATAACCAAAGTAAAATCTTAGTTCAATATGCAATATGGGCCAGACTGGGGGGTGTCCATAGCAAGCGCACATCCATCCCATACCAAAAATCCTCTCTTTATGATTATTCAAAAAAGAAAATATAAAAAAAAAGGACAATAGAGCACGTGATGGAATGAATTGGCATTTCATTAATGTGTTGTGGTGTTGTGATTGGAGGGATTCAAATACATCACACGCGGGCAAAAATAATACATACTGGATTGGAGAAAAAATACATGGACCAATAAGAAAGAAACATGTATGCACTTTGACTAGCATTGACTAGGGTTTTGAAACTCAAGCGCCGGAGATGACTTTCGATCATCTTCTCCGGCCAGTTCCCACCGTCGACGGTGGCGAACTTTTCCAGAAATAAAAAAAAATGCCATGGCTCTACTTGTTTTCTCATGTAGGTTCCAAATCCAAGCTCAGAATTCTCATTAAGACACTCTAACATGCCATACGAATCCAATTAAGTTAAACCCTAAAAACTTGAAACTCAAATTTTGACCTAGTTTCTATCCAAAAACATTGCCTCCATTGAGAGGACTTCAGATGCACACTACTTACATGATTCTAACCACATGAAGCACCCTAAAATGATGCAAAACAGTTCAAGACTCTAACTTGATTGAAGATGCTTTCCCAAGGCCAAGAAACCCAGAATACTTCATGCAAATCTTGTGATCTACAATGGGAGCAAAATAAATGCTATGGAACCTTTGAATCTTGAGAAGAAAATGCAAGATCTTAGAGATGAAGTTTGGATTCGAATGTGGTGATATGGAGCTTCCAGAGGAGGTCTAATGCATACAGTAAGTAGATTGAAGTATAGTGATGAGTATTATGAAGAAATATTGTGAAAAGCTTCCACCATAAGAGTGATTCGAAGCTCTGAATCTTAGTGCATCAATGGTGGATTTTTGAGTTTTTTGGGATCTGTTTTTGGTGAAAAATGATGTAACTAACTCTGTTAGAAGGCTGTTAGAACTTATATATGTGATTTTAGCATGAGGGTTAAGTGTTAATCACAGTTAGAAAGTCAGTTAAGGTGTGGTTGAAAAAATTTCAAAATGAGAGGTTATGGAAGTGTTGGCACGGGTTAGTGATTTATGTGTGTAGTGTATGGAATGCTATGGTGTATCATGGTGATGATGATATGTTGATATGAGGATGGTACAAGTTAGAACCAAGCTTCTTTTCTCTTTCATGACATATGAGGTAAAGTTGGTAGGTGTATGGTTATGTAAGATCCTTGCATGGGTTAAAAAGGTAATGAGATACATATGAAGTGTAATGCGCATGATATATTGTAGCAAAGAATGGCATTGGTTTGGACACAAATTTTGGACCTTAGTTGGCTTGAATTTTGAGACAAATGGCATGACCTGAGTTCTTGAAGAACATGTTAATATGATGACTTTGAAGGATCATAGCTCCATGAGTTTTGAACCAAATTGCCCACTCTTGGTAGCTTTGGAAAGAGGACATTTGATAGAACAATGTTGATGTCAAAAGAATTAGAGTAGAGGCCTAGAACATCATGGAAAATGGCATTGAAATCATTATCACAAAACTGAGTTTAGGTACTTAGAAAAATTCTAAGTTTTTTCATGATGAACAATTTAAATTTCCCAACTTTGATTGATCATAAATTTTGATCCAAGAATCCAAATGGCACATACTTTATATGGTTGGAAAGGTGGAAGATCCCTCTACAATTTTCATTTGAAAATGAACTCCAAATGAGGCTTGGAAGACACTCAAAAATAGGCTTGAACATTGGCACAAAACATGACCCCTAAACATTTAGAATAATTTCTAAGTGTTGGAAATGCAAGTATGAAAATCTCCAACTTCTAACAACCACAACTAGCTCAAAATTGATCCAATTGAGGTGAATTGCCTATGGTTTGAAAGCTTGAAATGCATACTACAACTTTCATGTTAGACAAAAATTGAAATGAAGTCTTAATCATGGAGAAAAATGGCCTTGAAGTTGGCTGCAAATCATGAAAACTTTCCAAAAATGGAAACTTCCTAAAACCCTAGTTTTCCAAAATTGGTAACTTTCCACAATCCTTGATTTTTCATGATCCTTTTGGTATTTCTTGGTCAAATCTCACCCATTGATCACATTTGACACGATGCACTCAAATTTGACCTCAAAAAGTCAAGAGTTGACTTTTTGCTTGATCAGTTGACTTTATCCCCAATTTTCCTGATTATCAATCATCTGGCCAATTGAAACCTTTGTGAATGAAATTGATGGTCCATAATCCACCTTTAGATACTTGAGAACACATAAAAAGCCATGGAATCAAGTCTTGCCCAAAAAAACAGAGATTGACTACTTTTATGCAAAACCCTAATTTTGGCCCCTAAAGTTAGGAGATGTTGACCAATGGTCAAAACCCTAATTCCTTTGAAGAGAGTGAAGATCCTCTTAAACCCAAATGTTTTATGTGATAAGATGATGTAAAAGTTTCAAGATCCTTGCTCGTGATGTGTCACATTATCAGATGACCAAAACCCTAATTGGAGGATCAAGAGATAGGAGGTGATCCTCTTCAAGTTTCTTGCCAATCTCAATCTTCTGATGGAATGGTGGCCCAAATGAGATGTCTTGGGGCTTGAGGACTTGAGTGATCTAATTATCCTTGCTTTGAACACACAATAACATGGAAGCCTCTGATCACATGCCTTGGGAAGACCAATGATGCATGTATGATGTTTATGACCTAAATGCATAAGAAATGTGAAGCATAAACCACCTATTGACGGTATAAATAGGAGGGCAAATTTTGGGGTGTTACACTGATTTCGAAAAATACAAGGGGACGACCTGTCCAAAGACCCACATCAGGTCTTACTACAGGAAACTTTTTGCTTATTCTAAAGATGAGAAGTTGCTTATGCATTTCTTCCAGGATAGCCTAGTTGGGGCGTCCCTTAGAGTGGTATATGGGGTTGGAGAGAACTTATATCCAAAGTTGGAAAGACTTGGCTAAGGCTTTTGTTAAGTAATATCAGTATAACAGTGACATGGCTCCAAACCGGACTCAATTGCAAGGACTCACACAAAAACCCAATGAAAGCTTTAAAGAATACGCCCAGAGGTGGCGTGAACTCGCTACTAGGGTTCAACCTCCAATGATGGAGAGGGAACTCATAGACATGTTCATCGGCATGCTTCAAGGGTCGTACTATGAGAGATTGGTGGGGTGTACATCTGCAGGATTTTCAGATCTAGTGATGGCCGGTGAAAGAGTGGAGAGCGGGATTAAGGCTGGTAAAATTCAGGCTAGTGCCAGCTCCTCATCTGGAGGAGGGAATAAGCCTTTTATTGGGGCCTCGAAGAAGAGAAAAGGGGAGACTAATGATGTTTCGTCATATAGAGGTAGTGGAAGAATGAATCAAAATTCTCCACAACAAATTGTTGTTGTAGTTATTCCTGCTGTGGTGCAACCAACTCCTCAGTACCGTCAACCGTATGCATCTCAGCAGACGAATCAACAGAGAAAAAGAAGAGCTGAAAGGCATTTCGATCCTGTCATACCCCAAATTTTGACCACTAGGATTTCCCTTCATTTTGCAAATCATCATCACAATATGGAGGAACCTTCATGCCTCATCAGTCTCCCCAAAGATGGGTGAGCACTCACTACAAACAATAATTAGGGTTTCAAGCCCTCTCTGAGCTTTAGACAAAAGATCAATCAAGGAATGACATGATATTCAACTTGTCTAAACCTCTCAAATATCCACAATGGATCAAGAGGACTCCCACAGCAAGAATCAAGCACAATGTTGCAGCATTCCAGGTGGATCAAGCCTCAAGATCGCCAGTGTCACCAAATTAGGGTTTGGTCGACCAGGGCCTCCAGATGGAAATTTTCCTCTAGGCATGAGACAATGCTTCAAAGCATAACCTAATATACTCCATGGAACATCATGGACCCAATCATCAAGTCAATTTTGACCTCAGGGGATGCACTCATAAAAAATCAGGAATTAGGGTTTCTTGACCTAATTCACCCCTAAGTTGACTTTTGGGACAAAACATGAGCCAAGACCCCAAGAGAGGATTTGAAGGTCTCTAATAAACCACATTGATCCATTTGCAACAATGGATTGATCCAAGAAGCTTGATTCACAAGTTTCAGTTTCATCTGAACCACAATTAGGGTTTTGATGAAAAAGTCAACTGTAGCTTTGACTTTTGACCAGGACATGCTCCCAAACCCTAGGACATGATTCAATACACCCTATAACACCTATGAAATCAATCCATCAAGTTTGATTTAGGTCAAGGACTTGATTTCATAGAGGATCGCACTGTTTGGAATTCATCTGACAAAAAGTCAACTGTGCACAAAAGTTAACTTTGACTTTTTGAGATTTTTCACAATTATGGTTCCTTAACCCTAAAATGATGTTAATGTGTGATTGGAATCATCATTCATTAAGAAAAATCAAGAAAAGTGGGATAACTTGTAAAAGGGGTAACCATAAAAACTTAGAAAATTTTCTAAGTTATGGAACAAAGTGGCTAGGGTACCAACTTTGGAGGATCATAACTCCTATACCACAAGGTCATTTTTCCCCATTCAAAGCTGGATTTGTAGCTCTCATGGCCCTCTACAAAAGCTTCAAACACAACTCATTCCAATTCCTCGTGGATTTTAAGTTATGGAATGATCAAAATCACAAAAAGTGAAAATGTCACTTTTTTCCAACATAGTGAAATTTTCACTAAGTCAGAATCTGCCTTCACTTTTTTCCAAATGTAGGGGCATTTTTCACTTGGATCCAAAAAGTATCAAAAACAACTATGATCAAACAGTTGTTGTATCATATGAGGGCTTTCCAAAATGACCAAGAACTCCATTAAATTCCACTTGGTCCATGAGATATGACAATGCCAATATGCCTTGCTGCAAACTGTCATGGCAAGGCAGATTTGGGAGTTTTGCTCGATTTGCTCAAATTTTGCAAAGGGCAAGCAAATCTATCCATCTGAACACCTCAAGGGGGGACCAAGGAGGGACAAACACTGATCCATCAGCCTCCTAAGTCTTTGGAACTAAAAGTAGCATGCCAAACCTAGAAATGCCTAAAAGAGGGACAAGACTCCAATTTTGGATTGGAGCATTTAATGGATGCACCAAGGTGGCATAGACTGAGCCATTTCCAACTGAATTCAGTCAAGACTTATCCAACAACTAGGGAACCAGCCGCCTGTGCCCTAACCTCTAGTCAATGGGTAGAGGAGACTTGGATTCTCATTGCTCAACAATGGCCAAACCTCTGCTGCAGTAGCCATTCACTATTGCAGCCAAAACAAACTTGCTCTACTATAAATAGAGCTTAATTGTGTTCAGTTTGAGTACACCAAAGCCATCAAATAGATGCTTTCCTCAAAATCACCTCCTCACTTCCAAATTTGCCTTCCAAAGCAAGTCACTATCGGGTTTTGAGTTTGAGAGCAATTCTAACCCAACCAATCACACACACACACCTCATAAACATCATATAGAGGTGATCCAAACACTCACAAGTGACCTGTAACACCAAAATCACAAAGTCACCTCTCAAAACCTCAAAATAGGACTTTTGTGCATTTTTCAAGCCATGTATTGATTCAGTCACTTTCCAAACCAGATAAAACCTCAAACACACTCCAAATATCATCCTTGAACTATCCCAAATGGTTCCCCCCATCTGGAACACCATTTGAGAGAGTTGATATTTTGGTCACTTTTGCCCCTTTTGCAAGAAAGAGCTCAAACTTGTTCCTGAGGTTTCCAGCTGATTCCAACCATCCTAAAAGCTTCTAAGAGATCATTTGAGGGTGTCCAAAGCATCAAATCATTTCTAGAACAAAGCACTTGGCAGATTCCATAAAAGCTCCAAAAAGAGGTAAGCATCACAACTTGGATTCTTTGAATCATGCTTTCTTTTGATGTCCACTGATCATGCATCTTTTATACATGTTATATGTCTTGTGTTTGCACCAATTTATCATGTAATTCATGCTTGTACCAAGAGATGGCACAGAAAATGCAAATCATGGCCTATTTTAAAACCACTATCGGATTTTTCAATAGGAGCATGATCTGAAAAAAAACACCACCACCATTGGATTCCTTGTGAAATTCTAGGCAGGATAGACCTGAATTTTATCCCAATCCATGGAGAAATGAGAAAGTTATGACCTTCACGTTTTCAACCAAAATCTTGCCTTGCCTTGCCTTGACTTGGGCCAGGCCAATAACAAGGCAAGCCTTGTATATTTGTGGTTATGTTTCAATCAAATGATGTATCACCACCCCAGTGGTAAGGCGCGCACCCTATACACAAGAGGTCTGGGGTTCGAATCCCCCTCGCCCCAGATCCTCTTTTTGCTATTTTTTCCACTTTTTATTGTTTTCCTTATTATTTTTAATGATTTGAAAAATTAATAACTCCCTCAATTTTAATTATTTTTTATTGGTTCTTTTTGCAAAAAATAAAAAAAAATGTTGAAATATTTTATTCCACAAAAAAACCAAATTTATATTAGTTATTTAATATAATTAGTATTTTTGTGAATAAATTCATTTTTAATTGTTTTTTTAAACATTTAAAAGTGAATATTTACTTTGAAAAATCAAAACCAAATGAGTTTTAATTCATCTTGTGATTAAAACCTCACTTTTTCAAACCTTAAACAAAAAGCACAAGTGGTTTATTCAAACTTATTTGGTATTTTTATCATTTTATTTGATTTTCTTTAAATATTTACTTTTAAAGGAAAACAAAAATTATGGTTTCTTTGATTTTCACCCTCACAAATCATTTTCAAACACTCATGGGCCTCTAATAGAGTGTAAGGCCCAATCGCCTTTTAACCAAAATAATTTTTGGGCCTCAGATATTGTATAAGTCCCTCTGCGTTAAAAGAAAGATCTCGGCGCGATCGCCAGTTCAAAATCAAAACCCTGGGCCTACCCTCGTGTTATAAGCTCCATTTCTTTTCTTTAAATCTTTTGGGCCTCTATTAGAGTGTAAGACCCATCCCCATTGTAAATACACCACTTTTTGGGCCTCAGTCATTGTATAAGTCCCACTGTATTTTCAAAAACAACCGCGCGATCGTCGCCTTTTTTTAGCAAAATCATCTGGGTCTCTCCTTGAGCTGTAAGCCCCAACACTTGTACAAAAATAAACCTTTGGGCCTTTAATAGAGTGTAAGACCCACCCCTTGTAAATAAAACCTTTTTGGGCCCCAATGCATTGTATAAGACCCAGTACGTTAAGGAAATCTCGGCGCGATCGTCATTTTTCAAACAAAACCCTTTGGGCCTACCCTCGTGTTATAAGCCCCATTCCTTTTCTTTAAACACCTTTGGGCCTCTTGAGAGAGTGTAAGACCCATCCTTTGGTACAGAAAACCTTTTTGGGCCTCAGTCACTTGTATAAGTCCCTGTACAATTTCAAAACAACAATGCAATCACTGATAAAACCTTGGGCCTCTCCTTGAGCTGTAAGCCCCAACAATCTTTTCAAAGGACTTTCTCCTTTGATTTTGAATATAATATTGTTATCAAAGCTTTCTTTGTTGAACAACTAACCAAACAGCATGGAAGCTCTACAACCGAGTAAGTGTTTACCCGCTATCCTTATCCGCTTTCATATATATATAACTTTATTGTAGGGCTGCTCACTGTAAGTCTTCTTTCACAAACTTTTGTATACTTGTCAAATATCAACTGTGTAATACTAGTATAGTTATTTAGAGTTTTCCCCGGCAACTATGTCTAGCACTACGTAAAGCCATGTTGGTCACTCTTAAATACAAACAAAACTAGATCCCCATAGGACTTCCCTGGCTTGATCTATTCTCGATGAATGGCATGTCTTGAACTTCTTGGGGTTTGGGGAGCCACAGGCTTCTTAAAAGCATCCCCGTCTCCTCTTCGGCGTTGTACAAGGACCCTTCGGCTTCTTAAAAGCTCTCATGCCTTCTCTTGGGCTTAGTACAAGGACCCAGAGACCTCTACAGGTATAGGAACAGAACCTAGTCATCAATTTGCTAGAGCTGTCTTTCTGAGTCAAGTGTTAGATCTATTAATGGGTTGACCTTCATCCCTTAACATACCAGCCTTCTCTTGGGCATCATACAAAAATCATTCACTACCTGTGAATTGATTTCTCAAAACACCAGTAGACTTGGACAGTCTCAATACCCTTTAGATTTACCATTTCCTTAAAGAACAGGAAATAACCCTGATCCTCTGATCAGTACCAAAGCACAACCTTACCTTTAATTGTTCCCTTCATAAGAACTGATTTTCTCTTTTATCCAACATACTGGACCTATCACTAAACTGAAATGGTCACCAGCATAGATAGCCTCCTCTTGGGCTTTGTACAATGATTCTCCCCAGCGGAGCTAACCTTTTCACACTCTCTTGTTGAGTATAAAAGACTCTCTTGTTGAGTCAATCGCTTTTAGCCTCCATCTCCGGCTTCGTACGAGATACAAAAACACTCTCTTGTTGAGTATAAAAGACTCTCTTATTGAGTCAAACCTTTTCAGCCTCTATCTCGGGCTTCGTACGAGATACAAAAACACTCTCTTGTTGAGTATAAAAGACTCTCTTGTTGACTCAAATCTTTTTAGCCTCCATCTCGGGCTTCGTACGAGATACTAAATCACTCTCTTGTTGAGTATAAAAGACTTTCTTGTTGAGTATAAAAGACTCTCTTGTTGAGTCAAACCTTTTTAGCCTCCATCTCGGGCTTCGTACGAGATACTAAATCACTCTCTTGTTGAGTATAAAAGACTCTCTTGTTAAGTCAAACCCTTTTAGCCTCTATCTCGAGCTTCGTACGAGACAGATAAAAAGCACCCATTTGTTGGGTCACTAGCCTCCTCTTAGGATTTGTATAAGGAAACCCCGGTTGGGTCAATCAACCTTTTAGAATCAAAATTTGTGCCTTGCTCACAGCATACAAACATCAACAACTCCTTTTCCCCCATCTAATTGCTATAAGCGGCAAGCCTCTGGATTATTTACATCCACGCCACTGTCCCTCTTTTAGCATGAGGAATTCCTAAGGAAAGATGGCATTACTCTACACTGAGTTAAAGTCTTCTCCTTCAGGTTAAAAAACTCCTATAAAGGAAATTATGGCATTGCTGGATTCACATATCCCAGTTAAAGTAATTCTCCTTTATAACCAGTCACGCAATAGTTGTGATAAACAGACCAAATACCCCCTTTAGAGATGACAAATTCTCTCTAAAGTCAAAACCCTTTAGCTTCACATCTTGGGCTTCGAACAAGATACAAATAGACCCTTTAGCTTCACATTTTAGGCTTCGAACAAGATACAAACGACATTTAGCTTCATGTCTTGGGCTTTGAACAAGACACCAAAACGACCTTTTTCCTCCCAGGAGGAACTACGATCGCTCTGATTTCCCTGTTTCATCAAACAGGAATACGTAGGCATAAGATTGAAAAAAATCTTAGCGAGCACACTAATCAAAAACTCAAAACCCAGTATCTCCACCAAATCAACCCAAAAGTATCAAACTTAAACACATTAACATCTTACCTCACAAATAGTCCAGGCACTCTATTTTTTTTTAACAAAATAACCTAAGAGAGACCCACAATCTTAATAGCATTTGTAAACCAACTGTCACCTGTTTAAACTCAGTATGCAAGTAGGGTTAATTGGAGACATCTATTTCCCTTCCTTAATCAGCTTAACAGGATAAAAAATGAATCAAACTGTAGTACCCCAAAGCGATAGTGCTTCGCAACCACGCAAAAATTCGCGCTACAGAAAAATGGTGACTTTACTGGGGAACCACGAGATCTTGTTCTCTTCCCATCTCTTAGGTAGAAACCTTAAAAAAATGCCACAGGAAAAAATGGCGCCCACCGTGGGGCCCGTCTTCTCTTTCCTACAATCCTTACGGTGGAAACCTTAAGTTCTCGAAATGTCACAGAAATGGCGACTCTGCTGGGGAGTCATTGTCTGTATAGGACCATAAGACTAGAGGTCTAGGATGATTAAGACAAATATATATACTGCTTTTCCTAATTGATATTTGTGTTTATTTTTCTGCTAATGGGAATGCGTGTGATGCCGCATGTGGAAAGATTGAGTATACACCTAAGATAGGTGATGGAAATGCGGGTAATCTTGCGGGGAGTGAATCCCAGTTAAGAGTCTCCGATCGACCATCAAACTCAGTGGAGACTCCCTTTGCAGATACATTGCCTATACGACTTTGGTTATTGAAAGTAGTGTGATCGACTGGGTTATCTGAGAAGCTGAGGTTTTTAGTAGACTTAAGCCATTTTGTAGTGCGGAAGCTATCGGAAATAGTTGTCACGCGATACTACCCTCATCTGAGATCGCTCCAGGATACATCAGCTCGCTGGCAATCCGCTTGCTATTGTTATCCCACAGGGGTCAATGATTTTGCGGGCAGGTACAAAAAATCACCAGTATAAACCTTTGGGGGGGTAGAGCCTTGACTTCATGACACCGACCCTTTGACCCCATGTTTTTTATATGTTTTTGTGTGCTGCATTCATACATTCATTTAAAAAACATTAAAACCAAAAAAAAATCTTCTCTTCTAGTCTCTCTTTTTCAAATTAAACTAAGGCAATGATTGCAAATGTCAAATAAAGAGATTGTGCTAATGGATTTCGGTAGAAGGAAAACTCATAAGTACACCTTCAAGGTTACAAAGTTAGAGGATTTAAGAGGTTTGGCGAGAATGATCACCAACCACGAGGCTTTCAGAGCTAAGTATGGAGTACTGCTGTCTCTGTTAAGGATCCATGTAATTGAAGGAATCCTGTCCACACTAATCCAGTTCTACGATCCGGTTTATCACTGTTTCACATTTCCGGATTATCAGCTTGCACCAACGCTGGAGGAGTATTCTCACCTGACTAATCTGCATATCACTGATCAAGCTCCCTTTTCTGGACTGGAAGAAATTCCAAAGGATCAAACCATTGCAAGAGCAATTTATTTGGACGAGTCAGAAGTCAGGACTCACATGACCACTAAGGGTGGCATCCAAGGTTTGCCAGCCCAGTTCTTGATAAAGAAAGCCATGTACTTTGCTAGTATAGGGAACGTGACCGCTTTCAAGAGCATTTTCGTTTTGCTCACCTACGGGTTATTTTTGTTTCCCAACATCGATAACTTTGTAGATATCAATGCCATTAAGATTTTCCTGATCGGAAACCCCGTACCGACCTTACTCGCAGATGCGTATCATTCGGTACATTTGAGGAATTTATACAGTGGAGGAATGATCACGTGTTGTGTACCCTTGCTTTATAAATGGTTCACTTCCCATTTGCCCAAGTCTGCTGCATTTTGGGATCAAAAGAATACTTTACGTTGGTCGCAGAGAATCATGTCTCTTACCAACTCTGACATCGATTGGTACAATCGAATCTATGACGGGATCAGAATCATTGACCGTTGTGGAAATTTCCTAAATGTACCCCTTATAGGAACTAAGGTGGGTATCAACTATCATCCAGTGTTAGTTCGTCGTCAATTTGGATACCCAATGAGGCATGTCCCGCATAATGCTCATCTGGAAGGTCTTTTTTTCAAGGAAGGAGAAAATGACAGGGCACTAAAGACAAAAATAGTGCATGCTTGGAAACATGTTCACAGGAAAGGACGAGAGTCTCTAGGAAAACCAGACTGTGTCTCGGTGGACCCCTATCTCCACTGGGTACAAACTAGAGCTCTCAAGCTGAGGATGCCTTACCCTAGTCCGAAAGTTCTTCCATTAAGGGACTCTGCCCTTTATTTTATGTCTGAGACGGAAAAACTTCAAGTTACTCTCAGCAAAGTTCAGCAGGAGAAGAGGTCTTGGAGGAACAAGTATCGTATTCTCAATGTGGAGTGTAAGAAAATACAACAGCTATTAAGAGAAAAAGATGCTCTGATTGAGATTTTAGAGCAACATGTTGTAGAAAATCAGGATGACCAAAGGAATTTGCTCGCTTCTTTCACTTGACAAAGGAATGACAACCCGACAAAGGCCAAAGAGCCCCGGTCAAAGAAGAGGAAAGTACCAGAACCATCACTTGAGCTCTCCTCAGAGAGGACTCAGGATCCATTAGTTTAGGTTTCTTTTTTCAGCACTTTGTAAATCTACTGTATTTCCATTTCCGCAATCCTTTGAATTCAATAAAACGGGGTTTCCCCACTGTTTGATATTTGCAATCTAATTGTCGAAGTTTACTTTGAATAAACAAAAATAATTAATAATCATTGCATTCATCATTCTCATAAATGCATTCTTCTTACCTACGAATCTCACGTTTGTGTCTCGATTCTAGAGTCAAACTGTCTCATTCGTACAATACTCGAGCCAATCGTCAGAAAAAGATGGATGATCTCGAGGAAGAGAACAGAGAGTTGAAAGAAGAGATCGATACTCTGAAAGAGGATCTGAGAAAGCTTCATAACGACATGCAAGCTCTAGCAGAAGCTCAAATGCAACAACAAAGGACTGTGATCTTGGAGATCACATCTACGCCCATAGTGGAGAAGTATGATCCTAGGTACAAAATGCCGAAAGATCGTCCCTGGGGCATGCCTATTAACTATATCCCAGAAGGATATGTTCTGCGGATCGCTGAGGATCAGGGAACCACAGCAGGAACCGCTGGACCTGAAGGTTACAAACTTCGGGAAAGCGAAGATGCCAGGGGCATGACAATAACTCCTGAAGGTTACAAACTTCGGGAGACACCGAGAGTCTCGCCCATAATGACTATACCACCGCCCGTGGTACACACTGTCCCGGAAGGACAGATTCCCCAGATACCTTCTGGTGGAAATGACAGCATGTTCGACAGAATGAATTAATTCCAGGAACAATTACTGGAGATGCAGAAAGAACTGCAGGCCCTTCGCGGTCAGGATCTATTTGGAAAGGACGCCGCGGACCTTTGTTTGGTCCCTAATGTGAAAGTTCCACACAAGTTCCAAGTGCCCGACTTTGAAAAGTACAAGGGTAACTCTTGCCCTCAGAGCCATTTGGTGATGTACGCTCGGCGAATGTCAGCTCAAACAAAGAACCAGGAGCTACTGATTCACTACTTTCAGGATAGTTTAACCGGTGCCGCATTAAAATGGTACATGGGTTTAAACTGCGCTACGATCGGCACGTTCAGAGATCTTGGCGCTGCTTTCGTTCAACAATATAAATACAATTTGGACATGGGACCGGACAGAGATCAACTCAGATCAATGTCGCAAAAGGACAAGGAAACCTTTAAAGAATACGCTCAGAGATGGCGTGAAATTACCGCTCAGATTTCTCCGCCTCTGGAGGAAAAAGAGATGACAAAGATCTTCCTAAAGACCTTGAGCTCATTTTACTATGACAGAATGGTCGCCAGTGCGCCCAGTGATTTCACCGAGATGGTGGGCATGGGGGTTCGCCTTGAGGAAGCCGTCCGAGAAGGATGTTTGATTAAAGACGCTGGATCATCAAGTAGTACAAAACGATATGGTAGTGTTCTCCCTAAGAAAAAAGAGCAGGATATTGGGAATATCTCTCTCGGAAAGCAAAGGCGACGGTATCAACCAGTAGCAGCTGTAACTCCTGCTATCAACCCTGCACCTGTTCCTACGTATCAACCTCAAGTTGCGCAGAGCCAACCTAATCAACAGCAATATTAGCAAAGGACACAACAGCCTCTTCAGTAGGCTCGTCCTCCATACAACAACAATCGTGCAACACGACCCTCAGGGTTCGACCCTATACCCATGTTGTACGTGGAATTGCTTCCACTACTACTGGTCAAGGGGCACGTCCAAACCAAGTCTCCTCTTACAGTACCAGAAAATCCTCCTTTTTGGTTCAAAACGTATCAGACCTGTCCTTACCATCAAGGAGGACCAGGGCACAACATTGAAAATTGTCTCAGTTTCAAATCCGACGTACAAAAGCTTGTTAGGAGCGGGGTCTTATCTTTCAAAGATACGAATCCGAATGTTCTCACAAACCCGTTGCCTCAACACGAGAAAGCTGCCGTCAATTTGATAGAGGAAGAGTCTAATGACAGCTATCAAATTCATGATGTACTCTTATTAAGGGCCAACTTGGTCAAGATGCATTGTAGATAGAGTGGATATGGCCATATGCCACCTCATAATTATCACCAGTGTGATATCTGCTCTAAAAACAATCAAGGATGTTCTGTGGTGCAATCAGCTCTACAGGAACAATTGAATCTCGGATGGATCCAAGAGAATCGAGTTCGTGGAGTCAACATAACCTATACGAATTCCAACATCATTCAAAACCACGACATCTGTGCAATGGATATCAACTTGGTGGCGATGCACTCAAGGCAAAGTCAGTATCATAATCTGCCGTGGCACGATTATAATTCCTGTCTGACTTGCTCGGTAAACAAACAGGGATGCTCTTTTGTACAAGAGGCCCTCCAGCGTCCGATGGATCTTGGATGGATCCAGGACTACCATGATAGAAATCCTTATCAGATCAACAAGATTCAAATCTTTGATATTCGTCTGATGAATACCAGCTTGGTGGAGTTACATGCCAGGCAGGTCCAACTCGGTTTCCTCACTTCACGTGATTATCAGAACTGTAAGGGATGTAGTGAGAGTAACCAAGGGTGCGCTCTCGTTCAGAGAACTTTACAACACTTATTAAACCACTGGTGGCTTCTAATCTATCTGGATGAAGACACGCAACAAATCAGTGTGCTTAATGGAAACCGTACTCGGCGTCAAAGTCAGGATGTCCGATCTATGGAAACAAACCTGGTAAGGTTACACTGCATTCAAAGCGGGTGTGGCCAGGTGCCACCACACAACTATGGACGTTGTAGAGTCTGCTCGGAGAATAAAAAAGGATTCTACCTTGTGCGGGCAGCCCTTCGAGGTCAGTTGGATCGTAAAGAGATCCACTCGTGTCCGAGTCCCGAGCTAATAAACTGGACGCCGGACTACTTCGCTGATCAAATCAGAGACGTTGTCATAATCTCTGATTATCAATAGAACAAGGATGTTTGTACCATCATCCCTCTACTGGACGAATCAAAAGTTCTTAGCCAGGAACTGATTGAAGTTACTTACGACAGTCAGAAAAATCAGAAGGCTCCTGTAGTTATCTATCTACCGGGACCAATACCATATGAATCAGCTAAGGCGATCCCTTACAAATACGGTGCAACAATAATTGAGAATGGAAAGGAAATTTCCATTACCCTCCGTCGTGAATATTGCAGACATCAGTCGAGTAACACGGAGCGGTCGAATCTTCAACCGAGGAGTTGGAGAACCTAACAAAGAAAAGGAACTTCCGACAGAAGCTCCTGATCCACCAGTCAGTCAATCCAGTAATCCCGACCTTTCAAAGAACGATGATGAGATGTTGAAGCTCATCCAAAGGAGTGAATACAACATTGTGGATCAACTGTTACAAACTCCTTCAAAGATCTCAGTGTTATCAATTTTACTCAGTTCCGAAGCCCACTGAGAGGCTCTACAGAAAGTCTTAGAGCAGGCCTTTGTGGAACAGGATGTGTCAATACGACAGTTCGATAGCATCATCTCTAACATCACTTCCTGCAACAACTTAGGATTCAGTGATGAGGATTTGCCAGATGGGGGAAAAAGTCACAACATGGTGCTCAATATCACAGTTAACTTCCAGGACGATGCTTTAGCCAGCGTACTGGTAGACACAGGATCGGCCATCAACGTTATGCCAAAGTCCACTTTAATGTGACTATCATTCAGAGGATCCCCGATGAGGGGCGGTGAGGTCATCGTCAAAGTATTTGACGGGTCTTGGAAAGCAGTTATCGGCGAAGTCGACCTTCCCATAACTATCGGTCCTCACACTTTCCTAATCACTTTCTAGGTCATGGACGTCCGGGCAGCATACAGCTGTTTATTAGGAAGACCTTGGATACACCAGGCTGGGGCAGTCACTTCAACGCTGCACCAGAAACTGAAGTTCGTCAAGAACGATTAACTCATCACGGTCTGTGGAGAACAAGCCTTAATCGCGAGTAACCTGTCATTATCTACTTGTGTAGAACCCGAGGAGGTTGTTGGGACTCAGTTCCAAGCACTTTTGGTGAGCAATGAGAATCAATCCGAGAAAGGAACCTCTATTTTCTCATACAGAGATGCTCTCGAAGTAATCGAGAATAACAATGCAAAGGGATGGGGACAGCTTGTCATTCCTACAGATAACAAAACAAAGAAGGGTCTTGGTTTTTCTGCAACCTATACCCAGACAGCTGCTAACGATGAAAGTCTTCATCCCATTCAGGACTTCTTCCATAGTGGAGGTTTCCTTCACCCAGTGCCTCAAATGGTCCATACTATCAACGAGGAGGATCCCTCCAATACGGATGAGGAATGGAAGTCCTATCTCAACGAGGACGGTTATATGTCTCAGGAAGAGGTGCCTACGCCATTTTGCTATCCCGCACAGAGTCCGAGGTTTCTACCCAGGTCAGATGTCAGAATGATATATGGAGATTGTGATCCGGAAGGATGTCGTGCTCCACCAAACTCATTAGAGGAAAACCGCAGGAAAATTCGGCGAGAAGTTTGAGGAAAACTGCTACAAATAGCGTCCCTTGTCAAGAAAGTTTATTAACAAAAGAAAGTTAGACCAGTTCCTTGGTAGGAAACCAGGATCGAGGGGAAGTTCATTTCAGAAACTGAGACCAGTTCCTTGGTAGGAAACCAGGATCGAGGGGAAGTTTATTTCAGAAACTGAGACCAGTTCCTTGATAGGAAACCAGGATCGAGGGGAAGTTTATTTTAGAAACTGAGACCAATTCCTTGGTAGGAAACCAGGATCGAGGGGAAGTTTATTTCATGAAACTTAGACCAGTTCCTTGGTAGGAAACCAGGATCGCGGGGAAGTTTATTTCAGAAATTGAGACCAGTTCCTTGGTAGGAAACCAGGATCGAGGGGAAGTTTATTTCAGAAACTGAGACCAGTTCCTTGGTAGGAAACCAGGATCGAGGGGAAGTTTATTTTAGAAACTGAGACCAGTTCCTTGGCAGGAAACCAGGATCGAGGGGAAGTTTATTTCATGAAACTTAGACCAGCTCCTTGGTAGGAAACTAGGATTGAGGGGAAGTTTATTTCAGAAACTGAGACCAGTTCCTTGGCTGAAGACCAAGATCGAGGGGAAGTTTTTACCTTTTCTAAGCATCATTGCTTAGCAAAAGAAAAATGATGCGTGAACTACCATTCCTAACCACCATCAAAATTTCGGGTATTCTGATATTTAATCATCTTGCACCCCGAATGCCCGAATACCTTCGCCATTCACATCTTCGTGTCCAAGAAGATTAAATAGGGGCATTTGTCATACCCCAAATTTTGACCACTAGGATTTCCCTTCACTGTGAAAATCATCATCACAATATGGAGGAACCTTCATGCCTCATCAGCCTCCCCAAGGATGGGTGAGCACTCACTACAAATAAGAATTAGGGTTTCAAGCCCTCTCTCAGCTTTAGACAAAAGATCAATCAAGGAATGACATGATCTTCAACTTGTCTAAACCTCTCAAATATCCACAATGGATCAAGAGGACTCCCACAGCAAGAATCAAGCACAATGTTACAGCATTCCAGGTGGATCAAGCCTCAAGATCGTCAGTGTCACCAAATTAGGGTTTGGTCAACCAGGGCCTCCAGATGGAAATTTTCCTCTGGGCATGAGCCAATGCTTCAAAGCATAACCTAATATACTCCATGGAACATCATGGACCCAATCATCAAGTCAATTTTGACCTCAGCGGATGCACTCATAAAAAATCAGGAATTAGGGTTTCTTGACCTAATTCACCCCTAAGTTGACTTTTGGGACAAAACATGAGCCAAGACCTCAAGAGAGGATTTTAGGGTCTCTAATAAACCACGTTGATCCATTTGCAACAATGGATTGATCCAAGAAGCTTGATTCACAAGTTTCAGTTTCATCTGAACCACAATTAGGGTTTTGATGAAAAAGTCAACTGTAGCTTTGACTTTTGACCAGGACATGCTCCCAAACCCTAGGACATGATTCAATACACCCTATAACACCTATGAAATCAATCCATCAAGTTTGATTTAGGTCAAGGACTTGATTTCATAGAGGATCGCACAGTTTGGAATTCATCTGACAAAAAGTCAACTGTGCACAAAAGTCAACTTTGACTTTTTGAGATTTTTCACAATTATGGTTCCTTAACCCTAAAATGATGTTAATGTGTGATTGGAATCATCATTCATCAAGAAAAATCAAGAAACGTGGGATAACTTGTAAAAGGGATAACCATACAAACTTAGAAAATTTTCTAAGTTATGGAACAAAGTGGCTAGGGTACCAACTTTGGAGGTTCATAACTCCTAAACCACAAGGCCATTTTTCACCATTCAAAGCTGGATTTGTAGCTCTCATGGCCCTCTACAAAAGCTTCAAACACAACTCATTCCAATTCCTCATGGATTTTAAGTTATGGAATGATCAAAATCACAAAAAGTGAAAATGTCAGAATCTGCCTTCACTTTTTCCAAATGTAGGGGAATTTTTCACTTGGACCCAAAAAGTATCAAAACCAAACATGATCAAACTGTTGTTGTATCATATGAGGGCTTTCCAAAATGACCAAGAACTCCATCAAATTCCACTTGGGCCATGAGATATGACAATGCCGATATGCCTTGCTGCAAACTGTCATGGTAAGGCAGATTTGGGAGTTTTGCTCGATTTGCTCAAATTTTGCAAAGGGAGAGCAAATCTATCCATCTGAACACCTCAAGGGGGGACCAAGGAGGGACAAACACTGATCCATCAGCCTCCCAAGTCTTTGGAACCAAAAGTAGCATGCCAAACCTAGAAATGCCTAAAAGAGGGACAAGACTCCAACTTTGGATTAGAGCACTTAATGGATGCACCAAGGTGGCATGGACTGAGCCATTTCCAACTGAATTCAGTCAAGACTTATCCAACAACTAGGGGACCAGCCGCCTGTGCCCTAACCTCTAGTCAATGGCTAGATGAGACTTGGATTCTCATTGCTCAACATTGGCCAAACCTCTGCTGCAGTTGTCATTCACTATTGCAGCCAAAACAAACTTGCTCTACTATAAATAGAGCTCAATTGTGTTCAGTTTGAGTACACCAAAGCCATCAAACAGATGCTTTCCTCAAAATCACCTTCTCACTTCCAAATTTTCCTTTCAAAGCAAGTCACTATTGAGTTTTGAGTTTGAGAGCAATTCCAACCAAACCAATCACACACATACCTCATAAACATCGTATAGAGGTGATCCAAACACTCACAAGTGACCTGTAACACCAAAATCACAAAGTCACCTCTCAAAACCTCAAAATAGGACTTTTGTGCATTTTTCAAGCCATGTCTTGATTCAGTCACTTTCCAAACCAAATAAAACCTCAAACACACTACAAATATTATCCTTGAACTGTCCCAAATGGTTCCCCCATCTGGAACACCATTTGAGAGAGTTGCTATTTTGGCCACTTTTGCCCCTTTTGCAAGAAAGAGCTCAAACTTGTTCCTGAGGTTTCCAGCTGATTCCAACCATCCTAAAAGCTTCTAAGAGATCATTTGAGGGTGTCCAAAGCATCAAATCATTTCTAGAATAAAGCACTTGGCAGATTGCACAAAAGTTCCAAAAAGAGGTAAGCATCACAACTTGGATTCTTTGAATCATGCTTTCTTTTGATGTTCACTGATCATGCATCTCTTATACATGTTATATGTGTTTTGTTTGCACCAATTTATCATGTAATTCATGCTTGTACCAAGAGATGGCATAGAAAATGCAAATCATGGCCTATTTCAAAACCACTATCGGGTTTTTCAATAGGAGCATGATCTGAAAATAACACCACCACCATTGGATTCCTTCTGAAATTATAGGCAGGATAGACCTAAATTTTGTCCCAATCCATGAAGAAATGAGAAAGTTATGACCTTCACGTTTTCCACCAAAATCTTGCCTTGCCTTGCCTTGGGCCAGGCCAAAAACAAGGCAAGCCTTGTGTATTTGTGGTTGTGTTTCAATCAACGGAAGTATCACCACCCCAGTGGTAAGGCGCGCACCCTATACACAAGAGGTCTGGGGTTCGAATCCCCCTCGCCCCAGATCCTCTTTTTGCTATTTTTTCCACTTTTTATTGGTTTTCTTATTATTTTTAATGATTTGAAAAATTAATAACTCCCTCAATTTTAATTATTTTTTATTGGTTCTTTTTGAAAAAAATCAAAAAAAAATGTTGACATATTTTATTCCACAAAAAAATCAAATTTATATTAGTTATTTAATATAATTAGTATTTTTTTGAATAAATTCCTTTTTAATTGTTTTTTAAACATTTAAAAATGAATATTTACTTTGAAAAGTCAAAACCAAATGAGTTTTAATTCATCTTGTGATTAAAACCTCATTTTTTCAAACCTTAAACAAAAATCAGAAGTGGTTTATTCAAACTTATTTGGTATTTTTATCATTTTATTTTATTTTCTTTAAATATTTACTTTTAAAGGAAAACAAAAATTAGGGTTTCTTTGATTTTCACCTTCACAAATCATTTTCAAGCACTCATGGGCCTCTAATAGAGTGTAAGACCCAATCCCCTTTTAACCAAAACAATTTTTGGGCCTCAAATATTGTATAAGTCCCTTTGCGTTAAAAGAAAGATCTCGGCGCGATCGCTAGTTCAAAATCAAAACCCTGGGCCTACCCTCGTGTTACAAGCCCCATTTCTTTTCTTTAAATCTTTTGGGCCTCTATTAGAGTGAAACACTCATCCCCATTGTAAATACACCACTTTTTGGGCCTCAGTCATTGTATAAGTCCCACTGTATTTTCAAAAACAACGGCGTGATCGTCGCCTTTTTTTAGCAAAATCATCTGGGCCTCTCCTTGAGATGTAAGCCTCACCACTTGTACAAAAATAAACCTTTGGGACTCTAATAGAGTGTAAGACCCATCCCTTGTAGATAAAACCTTTTTGGGCCTCAATGCATTATATAAGACCCAGTACGTTAAAAAAATCTCGGCGCGATCGTCATTTTTCAAACAAAACCCTTTGGGCCTACCTTCGTGTTATAAGCCACATTACTTTTCTTTAAACACCTTTGGGCCTCTTGAGAAAGTGTAAGACCCATCCTTTTGTACAGAAAACCTTTTTGGGCCTCAGTCACTTGTATAAGTCCCTGTACAATTTCAAAACAACAGTGCAATCACTGATAAAACCTTGGGCCTCTCCTTGAGCTGTAAGCCCCAACAATCTTTTCAAAGCACTTTCTCCTTTGATTTTGAATATAATATTGTTATCAAAGCTTTCTTTGTTGAATAACTAACCAAACAGCATGGAAGCTCTACAACCGAGTAAGTGTTTACCCGCTTTCTTTATCCGCTTTCATATATATATAACTGTATTGTGGGGCTGCTCACTGTAAGTCTTCTTTCACAAACTTTTATATACTTGTCAAATATCAACTGTGTAATACTAGTATAGTTATTTCGAGTTTTCCCCGGCAACTAAGTCTAGCACTAGGTAAAGCCCTATTGGTCACTCTTAAATACAAACAAAACTAGATCCCCATAGGATTACCAGATACAGTCTTCCCTCCTCTTGGGGTTAAACAATATGGAAACGTTAAAGGCAGCATTCTCGATGAACCCTTTCTCAGACTGTCACCCTTAGACATTATCAAAGAAACTCTACTCCCCAGGGATGATCTTTTTTCTGTGAATGGCATCTCTTGAGTTTCTTCCAAATTCTCGGACTTTCATGGTTTGATCTATTCTTGGTGAATGGCATGTCTTGAACTTCTCGGGGTTTGGGGACCCACAGGCTTCTTAAAAGCATCCCCGCCTCCTCTTGGGCGTTGTACAAGGACCCTTCGGCTTCTTAAAAGCTCTCATGCCTTCTCTTGGGCTTAGTACATGGACCCAGAGACCTCTACAGGTATAGGAACAGAACCTAGTCATCAATTTGCTAGAGCTGTCTTTCTGAGTCAAGTGTCAGACCTGTTAATGTGTTGACCTTCATCCCTTAACAGACCAGCCTTCTCTTGGGCATCATACAAAGATCATTCACTACCTGAGAATCGATTTTTCAAAACACCAGTAGACTTGGACAGTCTCAATACCCTTTGGATTTACCATTTCCTTAAAGAACAGGAAATAACCCTGATCCTCTGATCAGGACCAAAGCACAGCCTTACTTTTAATCGTTCCCTTCATAAGAACTGATTTTCTCTTTTATCCAACATACTGGACCTATCACTAAACTGAAACGGTCACCAGCATAGATAGCCTCCTTTTGGGCTTTGTACAATGATTCTCCCCAGCGGAGCTAACCTTTTCATATTCTCTTGTTGAGTATAAAAGACTCTCTTGTTGAGTCAATCGCTTTTAGCCTCTATCTCGGGCTTCATACGAGATACAAAAACACTCTCTTATTGAGTATAAAAGACTCTCTTGTTGAGTCAAACCTTTTCAGCCTCTATCTCGGGCTTCGTACGAGATACAAAAACACTCTCTTTTTAAGTATAAAAGACTCTCTTGTTGAGTCAAACCATTTTAGCCTCCATCTCGGGCTTCGTACGAGATACTAAATCACTCTCTTGTTGAGTATAAAAGACTCTCTTGTTGAGTCAAACCCTTGTAACCTCTATCTCGGGCTTCGTACAAGACAGATAAAAAGCACCCTCTTGTTGGGTCACTAGCCTCCTCTTAGGCTTTGTATAAGGAAACCCCGGTTGAGTCAATCAACCTTTTAGCATTAAAATTTGTCCCTTGCTCACAGCATACAAACATCAACAACTCCTTTTCCCCCATCTAATTGTTGTAAGCAGCAATCCTCTGGATTATTTACATCCACGCCACTGTCCCTCTTTTAGCATGAGGAATTCCTAAGGAAAGATGGCATTACTCTACACTGAGTTAAAGTCTTCTCCTTCAGGTTAAAAAACTCCTATATAGGAAATTATGGCATTGTTGGATTCACATATCCCAGTTAAAGTTATTCTCCTTTATAACCAGTCACGCAACAGTTGTGATAAACATACCAAATACCCCCCTTTAGAGATGACAAATTCTCTCTAAAGTCAAAACCCTTTAGCTTCACATCTTGGGCTTCGAACAAGATACCAATAGACCCTTTAGCTTCACATCTTGGGCTTCGAACAAGATACAAACCACATTTAGCTTCACGTCTTGGGCTTTGAACAAGACACCAAAATGACCTTTTTCCTCCCATAGAATAGGAGGAACTACGATCGCTCTGATTTCCCTGTTTCATCAAACGGGAATACGTAGGCATAAGATTGAAAAAAATCTTAGCGAGCACACTAATCAAAAACCCAAAACCCAGTATCTCCACCAAATCAACCCAAAAGCATCAAATCTAAACACATTAACATCTTACCTCGCAAATAGTCCAGGCACTCTATTTTTTTTTTAACAAAATAACCTAAGAGAGACCCACAATCTTAATAGCATCTGTAAACCAACCGTCACCTGTTTAAAATCAGTATGCAAGCAGGGTTAATTGGAGACATCTATTTCCCTTCCTTAATCAGCTTAACAGGATAAAAAATGAATCGAACTGTGGTACCCCAAAGCGATAGTGCTTCGCAACCACGCAAATATTCGTGCTACAGATCCTCCCCCAATGCCTTCTGCACAATTGTTACAACATCTGCTTCAGTTGCATTTAGTTGATCTTCGAACCATGACTCCCCATACTGGCAAGCTACCATTGGGTTTCGATGCCAACGCCCGCTATGATTTTCATTCTGGTGCCCCGGGGCATAGTATCAAAAGATGTAGAGCTTTCCAGCATAAAGTTCAAGACTTGGTTGATTCTAAGGCCATTGAGTTCACCAATAATGGTCCTAACGTGATTCAAAACCCTATGCCGCCGCATGGGGGTGCCACTACCAATGCTGTTGAAGAAGACACTAAGCTGAATTTGGTGACTGATGTGAACATGTTGAAAACGTCGTTGCTATTTGTGAAAGAGCATCTGATTAAAGGAGGTGTGTTTCCAGGTTGTTCTGAGAATTTTCAAAGATGCGTAGGTTAACCCGAGGGCTGTGTTTTGTTGAAAGAGGGTATTCAGAGGTTGATAGATGAAGGTCGACTTCAGTTTTATAGAACGTCTGTTGTTAATGAGGGTGATAATGAAGATGTTGCGACCATTTTCATTCCATATAATATTGTTCGTATATCAGCACCAACACGGCAGGCACCGGTCGTAATCACAAGACCTGGATCAGTACCTTATGAAAGTACCAAAGTTGTTCCATGGAATTATGGGGCAGAGGTGTTTTATAATGGCCAAAAATAAGAGAATGAGAGTCTTTCTAATGTTGAATCCAGTGTTGGTAATGTTGTGGGTTCCAGACGAATCACTGGCAGTGGTCGGGTTTTCTCTCCACAGACTTCTTCTGATGTTAATAATGATGTTGCTGCCAAGAATAAGGGAAAACAAGTCGATGTTGAAGGTTCCGAGCAGAATCAGTCACCTGAAGCTTCCTTTTCTAAGGATGTTGAAGAGTTCATGAGAATAATAAAAAAGAGCGACTATAAAGTGGTGGACCAATTAAATCAGACTCCGTCGAAGATTTCCATTCTTTCATTATTACTCTGTTATGAGGCTCGCCGTAATGCTTTGCTGAGAATTTTGAATGTTGCTTATGTACCTCATGAGATTTCTGTCAACCAGCTGGAAGAGGTTGTAGCAAATGTTAATGCCAGCAATTGGCTGGGGTTCACTAATTTTGATCTAACTCCGGATGGAAGGAACCATAACAAGGCCTTGCACATCTCCATGGAGTGTAAGGGTGTTGTATTATCTCACGTATTGGTGGACTCCAGGTCTTCACTGAATGTGTTGCCTAAGAAGGCATTGATGAAATTGGATGTACAGGGGGTAATCCTCTGACCTAGTGATCTGGTTGTCAGAGCTTTCGACGATTCAAAGTGGTCTATCTTTGGAGAAATAGAATTTCCTATCAAGGTGGGACATGAGATCTTTGAGACTACATTCTTTGTCATGGATATACAACCTGCTTACAGTTATTTACTGGGACGTCCGTGGATACATGCAGCCGGGACTGTGACATCCACCTTACTTCAGAAGATTAAGTTTGTGGTCGATGGGAAGGTTGTCACTATTTGTGATGAATAAGACATCTTTGTGAGCCACTTGTATTCTTTCAAATATGTTGAGGTGGAGGGAGAAGTCCATGAAACCTTATGTCATGCGTTTGAAGCGGTGAACATTCAGAATAAGCCTCCTATGGTAGATAAGAAGCCTGAATCCTCTATGGCATCACTTAAAGAAGCTCGTGTTGTGGTTGAAGCTGGTAGTTCCAAGAGATGGGGTCAGGTCCTAGATCTTTCGGTGAAGATGGACAAGTTTGGTTTGGGATACAAGTCTCCGCAAGCGCCACCAAGGGTTCAGAGTCGTCAGGGTCTTATCAGATTCTCAAGTACTGGAATTGTATATGATAATGTCAATGCTGCAGATGGGGATGATGTTGATAGTGATTGTGATTTTGATAGCTGGATTCGCCCATGTATTCCAGAACAAGCACTTAACAATTGGTCTTCTGAAGATATTGTTCAAGTCACTCTTCTTGAAGAGTAATTTTCTTTGATTTTTACATTTGTCAAGACCTACGTTCTGCCCAAGACGTAATGATCCATTTGTATGGCCTCATGTTTTGTTTACAATGATTATCATGAATAAAGGACGTTTTTGTATTCAAATATTTCGTTCCATGTCTTTCATTTTTACTTTTACATTTCAAAATGGCAATGTGTTTTTGTTTGTTCATTTTCCTCATTCTAAGATAAAGCATAAAACATCAATCATAAAGATCAATTCCCCTAGATCCCATCGATAACGATTCTGCTATGGCTCGGTATGACTTTGACAATCCGATCTATCAAGCCAAAGAGGAGGTTGAAGATGACTGTGAACTTCCAGAGGAATTGGCCAGACTGTTAAAAAAGGAGGAAAAGGTCATTCGGCCGTATCAAGAAGATATTGAGGTTGTTAATCTGGGCACTGAGAACGCAAAGAAAGAGGTCAGAATTGGGAATGCCTTGAAATACAGTGTTAAGAGAAGGTTAATTGAGATGCTGCATGAATATGTCGACATTTTTGCTTGGTCTTATCAAGATATGCCAGAGCTTCATATGGATATTGCCGTGCATCGTTTGCCTCTCAAAGAGGGTTGTCCTCTGGCCAAGCAGAAGCTTAGAAGAACTTGACCAGACATGGCTACAAAGATCAAGGAAGAGGTTCAGAAACAGTTAGACGTCGGTTTTCTTGTTGTTACTAGTTATCCTCCATGGGTTTCTAACATCGTGCCTGCGCCTAAGAAGGATGGCAAGGTCAGGATATGCGTTGATTACAGAGATTTGAATAGAGCAAGCCCAAAAGATGATTTCCCACTTCCTCACATTGATGTGTTAGTAGATAATACTGCCCAATTTTCAGTGTTTTCCTTCATGGATGGCTTCTCTGGGTAGAGGACATGGAGAAAACAACTTTCATAACACCGTGGGGAACTTTTTGTTACAAGGTGATGCCCTTTGGATTGAAGAATGATGGGGGCAACCTATCAGCGGGCTATGGTGACTCTCTTTCATGATATGATTCACAAGGAGATTGAAGTCTATGTTGATGACATGATTGCAAAGTCCCAGACTGAGGAGGAACATCTGGTTAATTTGTAGAAGTTATTTAAAAGGTTGAGAAAGTTCAAGCTGAGGTTGACTCCGAACAAGTGCACTTTTGGGGTGAGGTCTGGTAAATTGTTGGGTTTTATCATCAGTCAACGGGGTATTGAAGTTAATCCTGCCAAGATAAAAGCGGTACAAGAAATGTCTGAGCTGAGAACAGAAAAAGAGGTTTGTGGTTTCTTAGGGAGGTTGAATTACATAGCTAGGTTCATATCTCATCTTACAGCCACGTGTGAACCAATATTCAAGTTGTTGAGAAAATATCAGGCAGTCAGTTGGAATGATAATTATCAAAGAGATTTTGATATAAAAAAAAAGAATATTTATAGGAGCCTCTGATCCTTATGCCACCAGTAGTAGGAAGACCATTGATAATGTATCTGACAATTCTAGAGAGTTCTATGGGGTGTGTACTCGGTCAACACGATGAGACAGGTAGAAAAGAACATGTTATCTACTACCTGAGTAAGAAATTTACTGATTGCGAGTCAAGGTATTCGATGTTGGAAAAAACATGTTGTGCACTTGCATGGGCAGTCAAGCACCTGAGGCAGAACATGTAAACTCACACAACCCTGTTGATATCAAAGATGGATCCAATCAAGTATGTGTTTGAAAAGCAAGCTCTCACTGGAAGGATTGCTCGTTGGCAGATGATTTTGACAGAGTATGATATTCAATATGTGTCCCAGAAAGCCATCAGGGGAGGTGTTGTGTCAGAATATCTTGCTCAACAACCTATTGAGGATTATCAGTCGATGAAGTTTGAGTTTCCGGATGAAGATATCATGTATTTGAAGATGAAAGACTGTGATGAACCTTTGCCTAACGAAGGACCAGAAATTGGATCTCAATGGAGTTTAATCTTTGATGGGGCTGTCAATGCATATGGTAACGGAATCACTGCCCGATTAGCGTTTATATGCACCAACAAATAAGCGTTGTATGAAGCATGCATCATGGGATTAGAAGAGGCTATTGATTTGAGAATCAAAAATCTTGATGTGTATGGTGATTCTACGTTGATAATTAATCATATTAACGGTGAGTGAGAGACAGCCAGCCAAACTTGGTGCCTTATAAGAACTATACCAGAAGACTGTTGCCATTCTTTGATAGAGTCAACTTCCATCATGTACCCCGGGCTGAAAATCAGATGGCAGATGTGTTGGCAACATTAGCTTCAATGTACAAGGTGAATCTGTGGAATGAAGTTCCGACAATCAGAATCATGTGTCTTGATAGACCTTCCTTTATGTTTGTGGTTGAAGAGGTGTCAGATGGTAAACCCTGGTTTCATGATATCAAGTGCTTTCTTAAGAATCAAGAGTACCCGCCAGGGGCATCCAGCAAGGATAGAAAGACTCTAAGGAGATTGGCAAGTAATTTCTTCTTAAATGAAGATGATGTGTTATACAAAAGGAACTTTGACATGGTCTTTCTACGATGCGTTGTAAAAGATGAAGCGGACAGGTTAATGGAAGAAGTTCACGAAGGTTCTTTTGGTACCCATGCCAACGGACATGCCATGGCTAGAAAACTATTGAGAGCGGGCTATTACTGGATGACTATGGAGTCCGATTATTTCAAATACGCCCGAAAATGTCATAAATGCCAGATTTATGCTGATAAAGTGCATGTACCACCGGCTCCTCTGAGTGTGTCTTCATCTCCTTGGCCCTTTGTTATGTGGGGCATTCATATGATCGGAAAGATTGAGCTGACTGCTTCCAATGGGCATCGCTTCATTCTGGTTGCCATTGACTATTTCACCAAGTGGGTGGAAGCAGCTTCATTTTCCAACGTCACCAAGCAAGTGGTTACTTAGTTCATAAAGAAAGACATCATCTATCGTTATGGTATTCCCGAGATAATCATTACCGATAACGGTTCAAATTTGAATAACAAGATGATGAAGGATTTATCCCAGAGCTTCAAGATTAAACATCACAATTCTTCTCCATATCATCTGAAGATGAATGGTGTTGTTGAGGCAACTAATAAGAACATCAAGAAGCTCGTGCAGAAGATGGTTGTGACATACAAAGATTGGCATAAGATGTTACCATTCAACTTGCATGGTTATCGTACCTCGGTGCATACTCGACAGGGGAAACTCCTTTCTCGCTTGTGTACGGTATCGAGGCAATCCTACCTTTGGAAGTTGAGATTCCTTCTTTAAGGATACTGACGGATGTGAAGCTTGATGAAGTTGAATGGGTACGGACCATATTAGATCAGTTGAACCTCATTGAATAGAAAATACTGGCAGCCACTGCGCATGGCCGATTATATCAGAGCAGGATGAAGAAGGCCTTTGATCAAAAAGTGCACCCTCGGTGTTTTCAGATAGGTGACTTGGTTTTGAAAAGGATCCTTCCTCCTCAGATAGATCACAGAGGCAAATGGACTCCGAATTATGAAGGACCATATGTTGTGAGAAATGTTTTCTCTAGTAGAGCCTTGCTACTCTGAACTATGGATGGTGAAGATTTTACGTCCCCTGTGAATGCAGACACAGTCAAAAAATACTTCGCATAAAAAGAGACCTGTTGGACCACAAAAAAGAAAAGGTCCAGGCAAAAATAGGCATCCCGACGAACCACAAAAGGAAAAGGTTCGGGCAAAAATTAGGGATAAAAAAGAAAAGAATTGAATGAACCCGCAAAGTTGAAAACCTGAAAAGGCAACTTTGGCGAAAATGGGTATCCCGGTGGATTGAAAATCCGAAAGGGCGATCCAGGCTAAAGATAGGGATTTAAAAGCGAAAGGCTGCGATCTGCGAGCTTAGTCCAACTGCTTGGAAGTCCAATGGATAGGAATTAGTCCAATCATCCTTCTCATAAGGCAAAGAATTTGAGAGCGTCGAAGACATACGAGTCATAGCTGAATTGGAACTTGGTGGAAATCTGTTTCCATATTGCCAATTTGTATGTTCTTTTTACTTTCGTGCAATTACCTCTTTCTAGGAATTGCTTCCTGATGTAAATGCCTATTTACAGGCTAAATTTAATCAATAAAATGTCATTTCACTCATAAGATTCCCTGTTTTGTTTTCATTTTTAGTGTTTTGTTTGCAAAAGCATCCAATCGTTTTTATAAACATTGCATATGAAAACGTTAAAGCTTTTGCATATGTGTTGAAAACATTTGAAATTGCTTTAAAGGTTGAGTTCCTTGAATGGTAAATACAGTTGCCATATTGTCCCTGGAGACACTTGTGTTCATGTTTGCAGGAATTACAGTTCAAGGGCCGTCCCCAACATGTGGCTCGGTTGACCTTTCTGTTCCCCAGTAGATTTTTTCTCCCCGCAGAGCACTGGTGTATCCTTTCCTCAGGAGGATCAGGAAGTGTGATTTCCCCAGTGGAGTCCCACGTTCTTATGTTCTCCCCAAGCATAGTTGGTGTTATGGGTTGTCACCCCAGCAGAGAAGTGGGTCCGACATCATCCCCTAGCGGAGTCGGTACTGTCATCAGTTATTATTTTCCTCAACAGATGGAAGCTTGGTGAGGGTTAGTTTCCCTAACAAGTAAAAGTCCAATAATCATTGGCATTTACTCGGCAGGGGTGGTGTTCTCCCCTCAGAATGATGAAGTCTTCCTCAGCAGTTGCTTGTTGTACTCCCCAGCAGGACCTCTTTGCATTTTGCATATAGAAATCATCATATTGCATCCAGTAAATATGTAGCATTTCCATTCAATATGGAGCATTACGCCATAGAAAAATTCAAACATGCATGCAGAGCATAAGCCAGGTTTGGTACTTTATGATTGGAAAACTGAGTTAATCTTCGGTCAAGGCAAAATTTGTGCCCTCGTCCGGCCCGCATTCTCAGAATCCTATCCTCGTCTGGTAGACCTTAAAGTATTAGGTCTTAACACTCGTCTGTGTTTATTCTTTTCAATACCCGTCTATATTGACCTAAACACTCGTCTGTGTACTCTTTTTGACCTAAACACTCGTTTGTGTATTCTTTTCGACCTAAACACTCGTCTGTGTTTGTTTCATTTCTTTTCAATACTCGTCCGTATTGATCTTTGACACTCGTTTGTGTTCATTAATTGATTTTCGAACACTCGTCTGTGTTTATTCTTTTCAATACCCGTCTGTATTGACCTAAACACTCGTCTGTGTTTCATTTCCTTTCAATACTCGTCTGTATTGATCTTCGACACCAGTTCATGTTCATGTATTGATTCAAGCACTCGTCCATGTTTATTCTCTTCAGTACTCGTCCGTATTGATTTAAGCACTTGTCCGTGTTTATTCCTTTCAATACCCGTCCATATTGACCTAAACACTCGTCTGTGTTTGTTTCATTTCTTTTCAATACTCGTCTGTATTGATCCTCAACACTCGTCCGTGTTTACCCATTTTCTCAATACTCCTCCATATTGATCTTCGACACTCGTCCGTGTTTATCCTCTTTCTCAGTACTCGTCTGTATTGATCTCGACACTCGTCTGTGTTTATCCCCCAGCGCGGTCAACACTCGTCTGTGTTCACCTCTTTTGCTTCAGTACTCATCCGTATTGATCTCAACACTCGTCGTTTTCTTTTTTTGACACCCATCCGTGTTCATCCCTAGTGAAGTCATCACTCGTCTGTGTTGACCCTGTGACGCCCCCAATCTATACCCCCAATTAACACGCAATTAAAGCGGTAAAAAGAAAATTCGTCAGATTGATCAGAGTATATTTAAAACATCATGGCATAGAAAGGGGGAATCACATCAAAGTAACCCAACACATAACATGCAACACCTGCTCATTTAGATATGCAACGTGGGGTAACAATCATACAGAGAAAACTTCGTTCCTTACACCCACTTTTCAGAAATTAGAATTAAAGCGGAAAGATCTAAAATCTGAATAACACATATACATATATACATATAAACTTGGCTGTCATACATCAAGTTATAACTGTACAACCAAAATATAATCATCAGATATACAAAACAATAACAAACGGCCACCCTATGCTACCCGGAGTCACATATCAGAGCCGACCGACCAAAATAATGAAGACGCAACGCTTCACAAAAGAATACCTCCAGCAACTCTAATCTGCAGCGCCTCATAGAGCGTTATAAAACAACAGAAGGGTGAGAAAAACAACCATAATATAATTGCATAAGATTATATATTAACACCAAAAATGCACAAGTAACGTATTCTCACCACCAAAGCACACAGATAAATTATAACAACACACAGTACAATTCACACGTATCAATTACCACTGCACATCAATCATTCACAATACAATCACATATATTCCATTTCATTAATCACATTCACAATTCCATGCACAAATGACTCATGATGAATGCAAATGCACATAGATCGACACAACGACTCTATGCACATGCCATGCGGTACCGACTTCCATTGTCTCATGTCTCATCATCAGTTCACTCAGGAACTATTGGAACCATCGCTCGTTACTGGGACTTAGTCAAGTAACTCCCCGTCGGGCCTACGATGTTCACCCGTCGCTTTAGGTCCTCAGGCATCGCCTCATATTTTCGAGGCACACGACGTTAAGGATTGCTTTAAGTCTCCAAAGGAGCCCACAATCGTCTATACCCATCGCTTTAAGTCCTCAGGCATCGCCTCATATTTTCGAGGCACACGATGTTATAGCATAATTCCCTCGGGAATCAAACCGTCTCTCAGGACGTTTCCACAATGCACATTATGATGCTTGGCATACAATGACTCATGACACTCACATTGCATCCATGCACACATTCATAATCATGCATAAATCATCGAATACAACACTTAGCATTTCTTGCCTTTCGGCCACAACTTATCCTCACAACAGCATATAAGGCATACATATCCAAAGCGCAACATATAGCATAATACATGACAATTATGCACCATTAAAACGACAAAAGTCGACCATTGACACTATTCACATTTACCGACAAAATAAAATCGGCTAACAAATTCTAAACCATCATAATAAGAAAGTACAGCTCAATGGCTTTCCAACGCATCAAACCACGCCTCAAACCGAATCACAGATCAAAAGTTATGCAGAAAACAAAATTACACGAACAGCTCTGTTCGCTGGGCGAATCTCCCTCGCGAGCATTCGCTAGCTGCTTCGCTAGGCGAACATCCCTCGCGAGCATTCGCTAGCTCATTCGCTAGGCGAATGTTCCAGCGAACCAACTGTTAGCTAAAAACAGACACAAAGTTCGCTAGGCGAGCACTTGGCGAACCAAGTCAGAACCAAACAGAGCCAAAAACACCCAAAGTTCGCTAGGCGAACACTCTAGCGAACCTTCGCTCATGCCTTCGCTAGGCGAATACCCGTAGCGAACCTTCGCTACCCTTCGCTGAATGGTTCGCTAGGCGAACCTGCGAAAACTCAGAATCCTTCAGCGCTGTTGAAAACCCAAAAATGATATTTTCCAACCCAAACCATTTCCAAATCAACATATTTCAATCAGAACCTATTCTAATCATGTCAACAAGCAAACTACCACCTTTACATCGATTTCCAACCGTTAAACCATCGATTCTACTCATTTTATCGTTTTCGACCTAAAAGTGAAAAACATAGAAAGCAAGAGAATCATCCAAACACATACATACATAATCATATACAAGCATAGTATAATCGAGTTTCGCACCCTTACCCGATTTAATTCGATTCTAGGAATTGATCTTGATGATTTTCACACTTTTTCTCCAATTTTCTCTCTTCTCCTCTTTTCTTCTCTTTTCCCTTCTTTCTTCTTTCTTTCTCTCTATTTTTCTTTCCCTTTTCTTTTCTATTTTCTTTTCTTACTAACTTAGTAAAAATATCTATGAAATGTCCAAAATACCCCCATACTCAAATATCTCGCAAACGTTCCCAAAACGCGATAAAATATAATCACGACGAAAAATAACATATTTTCACACAAAAGTTGAAATTACAATAAAATAATAATAAAATAATCAAAAACGACTCAATAAAATAAAATTGGCAAAACGGGGCGTTACAATTCTCCCCCACTTAGAAATTTTCGTCCTCGAAAATCTTACCTGATACAAACAACTCCGGATACGACTCCCGCATCCTACTCTCCAATTCCCACGTCAAATTACCCTCAGCAACGCCTCCCCACGCCACTTTCACAAGTGCAATCTCTTTGCCCCTCAACCGCTTCACCTCGCGTTCCAAAATCCTAACTGGTAATGCCTCGATCGTAAGGTTATCTCTTACCTCAACCTCGTCCATCGGAATCACATGTGAAGGGTCCGGAACATACTTCCGAAGCTGTGAAACATGAAAAACGTCATGCAAATTCGACAGATTCGGCGGTAACGCCACACGATACGCTACAGCACCCACTCTCGCAGATATCTGGTAAGGACCAATAAATCGAGAAGTAAGCTTCTTAGATTTTAAAGCACGACCAACACCCGTTACCGGCGTAACCCTCAGAAATACGTGATCACCCTCTTGAAACTCAAGATTCTTACGTCTCCGATCATGATAACTCCTTTGTCTATCCTGAGAAGCCTTCATTTTCTCACGAATAAACTTTACCTTTTCCGTCGTCTGTTGCACTAATTCCGGTCCAACCACAGAACTCTCACCAGTTTCGTGCCAACACAACGGCGTTCGACATCTTCGTCCATATAAGGCCTCAAAAGGTGCCATTCCAATACTAGAATGGAAACTGTTATTATACGTGAACTCAATCAAAGCAAGATAACTGTCCCACGCACCACCTTGTTCCAAAACACACGCTCTCAACAAATCCTCCAACGACTGAATAGTTCTTTCGGTCTGACCATCTGTCTGCGGATGATAAGCCGAACTCAACCTCAATTTAGAACCCAAAGCCTTCTGCAAACTTTCCCAAAATCTCGATGTAAACCTAGGATCTCGATCTGAAACAATACTTAAAGGAACCCCGTGCAATTTCACCACCACACTGATATAGATCTCAGCTAACCGTTCCAAAGAAAAACTGATGTCAATCGAAATAAAATGCGCCGATTTAGTCAGCCTGTCCACAATCACCCAAATAGCATTATGCCCACGCTGAGTGTTCGGTAATCCCGTCACAAAATCCATCGAAATGCTATCCCATTTCCACTCAGGAATATCCAACGGTTGCAACAAACCACTAGGTCTCAAATGTTCCACTTTCGATTTCTGACAAGTCAAACAAGCATACACAAACTGAGCCACATCTCTTTTCAAACCAGACCACCAGAAAATCTTCTTCAAATCTTGGTACATCTTATTCGCACCCGGATGTATACTTAAATTACTCCGGTGTCCTTCCTCCAAAATCATTCTTTTCAACTCCGCATCATCAGGTATACAAATACGACCACGGAATCTCAAAACACCAAAATTATCAACCTTGAAATCCACATTCTCATTCCTCATCAAATCAACGAATTTCAAATCCAGCTTTTGTTTCTCACTAACCGACATCAAAAATTCATTCGTAACTTTCAACATTCCAAGCCTCACACTAACCGATGTCACTTCACATACCAAACTCAAATCTCTAAACGATTCCAAAAGTTCCAACTCTTTCACCATCAATGCGGACATATGCAACGATTTCCGGCTCAATGCATCGGTTACCACATTAGCTTTACCAGGATGGTAATTCAAGCCAAAGTCGTAGTCTTTCAAGAATTCCAACCATCTCCGTTGTCTCATGTTCAACTCTTTCTGATCAAATAAATATTTCAAGCTTTTATGATCACTAAAGACTTCGAACCTTGCACCATAGAGATAGTGCCTCCAAATCTTCAACACAAAAACTACCGCCGCTAACTCAAGATCATGAGTAGGATAGTTTTTCTCATGAACTCTTAACTGCCTTGAAGCATAAGCTACAACTTTACCTTCCTGCATCAGAACACCACCCAAACCAATTAAAGAAGCATCGAAATACACAACAAACGGTTCATTAGGATTAGGTAAAATCAGAATAGGAGCTGTCGTCAATCTCCTCTTCAGCTCACAAAAACTTTCTTCACATTGAATATCCCAAATGAATGCTTTGCCCTTACAAGTCAACTGCGTCAAAGGAAGAGCTAGCTTAGAAAAACCTTCAATGAACCTCCGGTAATAACCAGCCAAACCCCAAAAGCTTCGAATTTCAGTAACGGATCTAGGAGCCTCCCATTGTAGAACTGCTTCTACTTTAGATGGATCCACAACAATACCATTACCTGAAATTACGTGCCCAAGAAAACTCACCTCAGACAACCAGAATTCACACTTGGACAATTTGGCAAAAAGCTTCCTTTCCTTCAAAACCTGCAAAACAATACGTAAATGCTCTGCATGTTCTTCACGAGACTTAGAATAGATTAAAATATCATCAATAAACGCCACCACAAAACGATCCAAATGCTCGTGGAAAATCCGATTCATGTATTCCATAAACACACCAGGCGCATTAGAAACCCCGAACGGCATCACTGAATATTCATAATGACCGTAACGTGTTCTAAAGGCCATCTTCTGAATATCCTCTTCCTTCACCCTTATCTGATGATACCCCGATCTCAAATCAATCTTACTAAACACACAAGCACCAACCATCTGATCCATCTGATCATCAATCCTTGGAAGCGGATATTTGTTCTTAATCGTCACTTTGTTCAACTGGCGATAATCAATACATAATCGCATACTCCCATCTTTCTTTTTCACTAACAAAACTGGAGCACCCCAAGGAGAAACACTTGGCCTCACGAACCTCTTTTCCAACAACTCACTTAACTGCTTTTTCAACTCCACCAATTCAGATGTCGACATTCTATAAGGTGCCATAGAAACAGGTCTAGTACCAGGAACTAGATCTATAGAAAATTCAACCTCTCTCACCGGCGGCACATCTGAAATATCATCAGGAAACACCTCAGGAAATTCGCACACAACAGGAAACACATCAAGAGAAACTTGACTATCCCCAGTCAATGAAGCAAACAAACCAAACAACTGAGCTTCATCCGCTAAAAGTCTCTTCAACTCTTTAGTAGACAAGAAACTCGAGTTTTCATCTTCCTCAAGAGAAGGAAACCTTACAAGCTTATGATAACAATCAATGTGCACCCGATTGAATTGCAACCAATTCATTCCCAACACCACATCTAAACCTTCCAACGGTAAACACACCAAATCCATCACAAAGTCTTTACCATAAATGGCTAAAGGACAACTCAAACACACCAAAGAAGTAGTTACTGACCCCATCGCTGGAGTATCAATAACCATCTCACCATCCATCGAAGACAACCCAAGATTCAAACGTTCCACGCACTCAGACGAAATAAACGAATGAGTCGCTCCAGTATCAATAATAGCAATTAAAGGCATATTATTAATAAAGCAAGTACCTCTTATCAGACGATCAGCACTTGAAGTCTGAGTTCCTGCCAACGAAAACACCTTCCCACTAGTCTGAGCCTTCTTCGGATTAGGACACTTCGAACTAATGTGACCAGGTTCCCCACAGTTATAACACTTCACTACATTCTTCCTTTTACAATCAGCTAAAACATGTCCGATACCACCACAATTAGAACACTTATCCACTTTCTTCCTACATTTCATCTGGCGATGACCCAATTCACCACATTTAAAACACCTAGGAGCATTAGACATACCTCCTCCACTTGACCTTCGATCAAAATTACCCCTTTGTTTACCTTTATCAGCCGGTGACACATACGGACCACCACGGAACTGTTGTTTCCCTTTCCTGTCACTTACACTTTTATAGTGAGCTGAACGAGCCTTACTATCTTCATCATAAATCCTACAGCATTCCACCAAATCAGCAAACCTTCGAATCCTCTGATATCCAATAGCCTGCTTTATCTCAGGACGCAAACCACTTTCATACTTCACACACTTTGAAAATTCAGCAGTCGCTTCCACATAATGAGGATAAAACTGCACAAGTTCCACGAACTTAGCAGTATAGTCAATAACCGACATATTACCTTGTTTTAGCTCTAAAAACTCAATCTCCTTCTTTCCTCGGACATCCTCGGGAAAATACTTCCTTAGAAACTCTCGGCTAAACACCTCCCAAGTAATCTCTTCTTCCTCCTCCTCAGCTTCCAACACCTGACGAGTACTGACCCACCAGTCATCAGCCTCTTCGTGTAACATATGAGTGCCCAGCCTCACCTTATCATCATCGTCATCACAATCCATTACCCTAAAAATCCTCTCAATCTCTTTCAACCACAACTGCGCACCATCCGGATCATGTTTCCCTTTAAAGACCGGCGGCTTATTCTTTCTAAACTCATCATTTCCTGCAGCATTCGGCGCCCCCTGCACAGCTCGTGCCATCGCTTCCATCGCAGCAGCCAAAGCAGCATCATTACGACCAGCCATATTCTGTTCGTCCAAAACAGAAACTATGGTTAAACAACAACTCGCTCAACACAACTCGCCCAATATGCCAGACACAACAGACACAAACTACACAACTGACACGGTCTGGCTCTGATACCACTTAATGTGACGCCCCCAATCTATACCCCCAATTAACACGCAATTAAAGCGGTAAAAAGAAAATTCATCAGATTGATCAGAGTATATTTGAAACATCATGGCATAGAAAGGGGGAATCACATCAAAGTAACCCAACACATAACATGCAACACCTGCTCATTTAGATATGCAACGTGGGGTAACAATCATACAGAGGAAACTTCGTTCCTTACACCCACTTTTCAGAAATTAGAATTAAAGCGGAAAGATCTAAAATCTGAATAACACATATACATATATACATATAAACTTGGCTGTCATACATCAAGTTATAACTGTACAACCAAAATATAATCATCAGATATACAAAACAATCACAAACGGCCACCCTATGCTACCCGGAGTCACATATCAGAGCCGACCGACCAAAATAATGAAGACGCAACGCTTCACAAAAGAATACCTCCAGCAACTCTAATCTGCAGCGCCTCATAGAGCGTTATAAAACAGCAGAAGGGTGAGAAAAACAACCATAATATAATTGCATAAGATTATATATTAACACCAAAAATGCACAAGTAACGTATTCTCACCACCAAAGCACACAGATAAATTATAACAACACACAGTACAATTCACACGTATCAATTACCACTGCACATCAATCATTCACAATACAATCACACATATTCCATTTCATTAATCACATTCACAATTCCATGCACAAATGACTCATGATGAATGCAAATGCACATAGATCGACACAACGACTCTATGCACATGCCATGCGGTACCGACTTCCATTGTCTCATGTCTCATCATCAGTTCACTCAGGAACTATTGGAACCATCGCTCGTTACTGGGACTTAGTCAAGTAACTCCCCGTCGGGCCTACGATGTTCACCCGTCGCTTTAGGTCCTCAGGCATCGCCTCATATTTTCGAGGCACACGACGTTAAGGATTGCTTTAAGTCTCCAAAGGAGCCCACAATCGTCTATACCCATCGCTTTAAGTCCTCAGGCATCGCCTCATATTTTCGAGGCACACGATGTTATAGCATAATTCCCTCGGGAATCAAACCGTCTCTCAGGACGTTTCCACAATGCACATTATGATGCTTGGCATACAATGACTCATGACACTCACATTGCATCCATGCACACATTCATAATCATGCATAAATCATCGAATACAACACTTAGCATTTCTTGCCTTTCGGCCACAACTTATCCTCACAACAGCATATAAGGCATACATATCCAAAGCGCAACATATAGCATAATACATGACAATTATGCACCATTAAAACGACAAAAGTCGACCATTGACACTATTCACATTTACCGACAAAATAAAATCGGCTAACAAATTCTAAACCATCATAATAAGAAAGTACAGCTCAATGGCTTTCCAACGCATCAAACCACACCTCAAACCGAATCACAGATCAAAAGTTATGCAGAAAACAAAATTACACGAACAGCTCTGTTCGCTGGGCGAATCTCCCTCGCGAGCATTCGCTAGCTGCTTCGCTAGGCGAACATCCCTCGCGAGCATTCGCTAGCTCATTCGCTAGGCGAATGTTCCAGCGAACCAACTGTTAGCTAAAAACAGACACAAAGTTCGCTAGGCGAGCACTTGGCGAACCAAGTCAGAACCAAATAGAGCCAAAAACACCCAAAGTTCGCTAGGCGAACACTCTAGCGAACCTTCGCTCATGCCTTCGCTAGGCGAATACCCGTAGCGAACCTTCGCTACCCTTCGCTGAATGGTTCGCTAGGCGAACCTGCGAAAACTCAGAATCCTTCAGCGCTGTTGAAAACCCAAAAATGATATTTTCCAACCCAAACCATTTCCAAATCAACATATTTCAATCAGAACCTATTCTAATCATGTCAACAAGCAAACTACCACCTTTACATCGATTTCCAACCGTTAAACCATCGATTCTACTCATTTTATCGTTTTCGACCTAAAAGTGAAAAACATAGAAAGCAAGAGAATCATCCAAACACATACATACATAATCATATACAAGCATAGTATAATCGAGTTTCGCACCCTTACCCGATTTAATTCGATTCTAGGAATTGATCTTGATGATTTTCACACTTTTTCTCCAATTTTCTCTCTTCTCCTCTTTTCTTCTCTTTTCCCTTCTTTCTTCTTTCTTTCTCTCTATTTTTCTTTCCCTTTTCTTTTCTATTTTCTTTTCTTACTAACTTAGTAAAAATATCTATGAAATGTCCAAAATACCCCCATACTCAAATATCTCGCAAACGTTCCCAAAACGCGATAAAATATAATCACGACGAAAAATAACATATTTTCACACAAAAGTTGAAATTACAATAAAATAATAATAAAATAATCAAAAACGACTCAATAAAATAAAATTGGCAAAACGGGGCGTTACAAACCCCATCTTCCGGCACACTTTAATCATACCTTTTATTACTTATTCCCAACGGAGTCATCTCTCCCCCTGCAGTTTGAAAATTTTATGATTCTTTTTGTATTCAATCCCCTTTTACCTTGAGTGTCTGAAAGTCGTTGTTTCCATACCTTCAGGTCCAAGTGGATTGAATGGGGGCAGCTGTTGCACCCCAAAATTTTCCCTCACTTTATCCTAACCATAATTGGTTGTTGCTTCACATTCATATGCATCTATTCACTAAGTCATACCCATTCATGTGCATAAGATCCTAATACACGGGATCAAGATTTTATGAAGAATCATGGTTTTCTATTGGCTTATGGTTTCTACTTCATTGAAGATCAATTCCACTGGTGCTTTCATGGATATTGGAATTTGAACTATCGTCATCATGAGCATTTTTCTGTGTCACAATGCCATATTCTTCAAGATCTCTCAATGTCATCAAGTACTTAGGGTCGCATCATGGGATTATGAAATCAGGGTGTCATGGAGATTCACAGGTATCAAGGTCATTTCTTTCAGTATTTCGCAGAGTTCTTCAAATGAGAGTCATTGGATTTAGGGTTCTCATGATCATATTCTTTTCTCAAGACATGAAGTGGTGGACTCATTGTGTCCAAGATATTATAGTCATCTCATGTTGTTTTAACCAAATTTAAAAGAGGCAAGAAAATGGAGTTGGGTTCAATTTGTGGGGTGATTACGGAAGCATGTCATGGCTCGGGTATAGAAGCATAAATCAAGTTGACCTTTGGATTAAAGTCATGATACTACTAAAATTTAGTCATTGGTTCATTCAACGGTATAATCCGGGTTCGTTTGACTTTGTTAATGATTCGTTTTAAGTTCATCTTTGTCACAAAGTGTATTACAAAGGAATAATAAAGAAAATACATTTTTGTTGACATTGAACTTCTACGTCAATTCAAGATACTAAAACCAAACAAATTATAAGAGGTGGATACGGTTGATACAGTTACACAAACAAAAACACTTTTGAAACAAATCATTCTTACATAGATGCACCTAACAATTATCTAGTCAAATGCAAACACTGACCCAAACAACTCTAAATTCCTGCTAATATCCTAACTACATCACCAATGGAGAACAAGTTAGTTTTAACACCAAGTCGTAAGTCGAATTCTCTAAATATTTCAATCATGTTATGAACAACTTTAAACGTCAATGAAGTGGGTGCTTCTAAGTCTGTTGAGACGCGGCAGACGGTGCTACTAAGATTTGTTGCTTTGAAGAAACGACTCTCAATACTTCCGTAAACGGCAACCTGCAACAATAGTAAAGCCAAGCCAACAATTCCACAAACCTGCTGAAAGAAACAGAATTTGAGATTGAAAACATAAGAATGGAAACATGATCAAAATGTGAGCATCAAAAGCAAAACAACACCAACTGGCACATGAAAACGAATCAATTAACACAGGTGGAATATGTCGTATGTTCTGCTGGCCAATAACCTATTATTGTGCCATTCTTTATATTAGGCCACGAGTTCCCATCCTCATCCTAAATCAAGCCAACAACTTGTATGTGAAGCCGTGAAAGTTAACATCGTAAATCTGCTGCTAATGACCAAAAAAAACAATCAAACATGATCAATTAAACATGGAAGGTTTTGTTCACAGAGAAATTAGAAATGCGGTTACAGAGATCTTCTCGAAAGTGGCAATGGAAACAAAGTAGAGTAAATGATTCTCACAAGCCAATTCACTAATTCAAGTGCAACATATACAAATTCTACAAAACATAATAAACCGAGATATGACCTTCACCCCGCACTTCCTGCACATAGAATTCTCGCTCATGGGGAGCTTAGACTGCGTCAGCTTTGCCTAAGGGGATAACAGCAATAGGAATGTAGTCAATGGACCTACAATTGGCGGACGAGACATAAGCAATGGTCAGACTCGGGAGGATACTTATCTTAGCTGGAGGCGAAGACCAATACCTTGAATTTACCACTAATTATGTTTTGATACAAATAGCAGTAAACCAGTAATGCGGTCACGAATTGGCAGAATCGGTACGAAAAACATCTCCCGCAAGGACCGTGCACACTGCCCCTCAATCCACGCAAGCTGAAAACAACATATCACAACAAGTTCAGTGCCAAGTGTCTTTTAAAATCACGAAGAGAATCGGTGGTATTCTAAGCAACAATTTCCTAGTTATTCATCATCAATCAAATAGACAGGAGGAAGGAAATCAAACCCCAAGCAAGTTTAGGATTACTCATACCAAAGTGTACAATATTCACGGCCCATGCATGAAATCACTATCTAAAGCTTCTCAGCCAGGACTAACTTTGAATGACGAGAGCTTCCTCAAAGGCTCCTGCGACAAGTGATGAGCGGGTTTCAAAACAAATTGCGGCTCCTCAGCACACATCTATAGAAAATAATGCAGCACCACCTACAGGAATAGAAAACCAAAGCAATGATGGTTAGTGCAGAAAAGTGAATAGCAGTACAAGTGAAAAACCAAGTTTTCAAACTCATAATTATACCGACAACAATTACACGAATAGGTCATGGCAGCAACAATAGAGTGAGACCGAAAACTGACGTTGTGGGTAGTGAAGTTGAACCTTTAATTAAAGCCGAACCTTCAGAAGAAAGTATTCCGACCGATGATGATTTGAAAACATCCTAGGAAACATTTTCCACTGATGTTATGGATGCTCGAAATTGGTTGATCCGAATTTCTAAATATCAAGATGATGAAAGTCACCAGTACACATTCTGAGTAAACAAGAATCAAGAGCGGTCAAAATAGAATCAAACAATCATCATCATTAAATCAGGCATTCAAAAAGAAATCGGGAGCAATCAAAGCAGCGTCAAACATGCTCAAGACACAGTACCAATCCATTCCAAAACCGTACCAAGCATTCAAAACAAAAGGTACCAAAGTTTGAAGCCTAGCCATGACAACAGATGTAGTTGTTGCTCTACTTCGTTACCCCGGTGTCGTAAAGATTTCCTACATAAAACCATCATTAGGAAAATGGAGAATTTACAACATAAGCAACTTGATTATCAACAGCAGGAGAAAAATCAATCAATGTATCTTCAAAACCTAATTACAATTGGAAATTTGCTCTAATATAACACAATTCTGGTTTTCCTTCTGAAGGGCGTCATAATGTCATAGACCGTGGGGTGACGGGAACTTCTCAGATCAGCTCCTCTGGTGGAAACAGGGGGAGTAATCAAAATCGAGAACAGGAACAATCCGCCGCTGCACGCAACACTTCCTGCAAAATGGTGGAGATTTCTGTTAATGTAAAAATTGGGAAGTAGGAGCAGTATTGGGAACCAAGAGTGGTTGCGAAATTTAACGGTCGTAAAATTGTAAACAAAGAAACCGGAAATCCCAGATGTAATGCACAACTAGTGAAGGAGAATACACAAGCTATGAGTCATACAAATATGGCAAGAATTCATGACATGCTCAAACGTATCAATCTCATTCACAGCCAATCGCACAAGTTCAGCAAGAAATCATGGCATTCAATACAAAATCATGAAAGAATCAGACGACTATGTTTAATTTCAAATCAAATTCCGACACACAATTAATTTCGGGATTTCGCAAGACCAATTCACACGCAAATCAGGGAGTAGTTATATGCAAATTGGAAACAAATCATCATCATCAATGAGAGAAATTGAAAGAGGAAATTGATCACACAAATCACAGAAATAACAGGGAATCAAACAATCGTATCTTTCCAAATCAGAATAAGCACTAAATCAATTCGAAATCAGCAATCATCATCATCAATCACAAAATCACAAGCATGTGTTTTCTTTCCAAAAATTGAACCAACGGCAAATCTCCGCATTCAATTTCGAAACCGTAAATTAATTTCAAATCAGTCTATAAAAGGGAGATCAGTGCAGAATTCAAAAGAGGGTTCGGAGATCAACACAACAGCGAAGTAAAATCACGCAAGAACAGACCGAAGAGAAGAGTTACCTTCGACGCCGCCGACATCGTCTAAATCACCACACCTCCGCGCGTGGGTCAGCAGCAATTTGCGAATTCCACCAACGAAGCTAATCATACACCACCGACCCCTCTGCCGCCGCCGTTAACCGCTCCTCAATTTCAACCGCAGGTAATTTCATTTGCTTTGATTGCTTCAAAACCATTTACATGATGAATCACAAACTGATAATGTTTGTTGCGTGAGAGTTGCTTTGTAACCATGTCAAAATCGTGAAAAAGGAGGGGTGGAACATGATTGAGTGGAAAAAGAGGAGAGAGTGAGAAAGTGAATGCCGAGATAGAGAAGTAACGGTGGTTTCTTAATTTTTCCTTCTTCACCATGTTGCTGTTGTGTCTTTGGATCGGGTGGGCCGTCAAAGGGGGTACTGGCCCAATTGTTTTGTTCATTTATCTTGTTTTTTTTGTGGTGTCATTTTTGGGAGGAAGAATGGGCTCACGGCCCATGTCGTTTTTCTATATTTTTTTTTTGTATGATTTGTTTTTTTAGTTTTATCCATGGATTTTCTTGTTTGTCTAATCATCTTGTTTTGTTTATTAATTTAGTTGTTAATTATAATTTTAAGTTTTAAGTTTGAATTGACTTTTAATTTTAATGGTTAATTTTTGCTTTTAACTTTAGTTAATTGTCGATTAATTTTTTATTTTAGTCTTGATTAAATTTTGTTCCTAATTCTGATTAAAATTTTGTTTAGGCTTTGATTAGGTTTGGTGATGCGTAGACATGGCAACAAAACCCATACCCGCGGGTACCCACCCGAACCCGCCCCGAAGTTGACGGGGAAAATCCGCTTTGATTGGGTTTGGGTTTTCCCCAATTAAAAAATATGGGGACGGGTCGGGTAATGGGGACACTAGTACCCACCCTGAACCCGTCCCCGAACCCGCCCCGTTTATTATATTATGTACATTATTATTTAATTTTGTTAATTTAGAATATTAAATATGTGGCCAATGTTTTGATATTTTGATTTGTTTTATTTATTTAACATATTTCAAATATATGTAAGATTTTTTTTGAGATTTTTTTTTATTTTATTATTTGTAATGTAATTTGATTTTGGAAAAGATAAATATTTCTATTAAAAAATTAATTTTACTAAATGGATGGTGGCGGGGCGGGGATACCCGAACCCAACCCGAATCCGTTTGAGACGGGTTTGGGTTTTAATTCTCCATCCCCGATTGGGTTTAGGGCGGGGAACGGGGATTGTTTGGGGATTCGGGTTTGGGTTTGGGGGAGGTAAAAACCGTCACCGACCCGCCCCGTTGCCATGCCTAGTGATGCGTGATGAATTTCCTTATTGTTCTGTCCTGATTTTGATGTCTATCCTGATTAGATGTTGATCTATTCTTGATACATGTTTTTTACTTGTTAGATATGTTAACCCATGCTCCCTTAGGATTAACTCGATTCAACTTCATCTTCGATAAGTTGAAGTAAGATAGACTTTAGGATTCTCAATCATTTGCATGATAACATTAAGTTAGATCCCTTTCTAACCTCAACTATAGGACCATCTGGCATGACAACATTTAGGACCAAGTCTCCCATAGATCTTGCGTTGCGTCCTTCTTTCTCATCTCAAAACAAAATCAGAACACTTAATAATTATGATGTGTATTGTGCGCCACGAGCCTTAAGCACATGGGAAAAGATGAGTGGATGCATTTCTAACCTCATCTTAGGGTACTTTGTGCGCGAGACGCTTGGATCATTAGCGCGAAGTATTCGATCCTATGTCATAGACTTTAGTGCGATACACGTCACAAACAAGGTCAATCCACTTCTCTAAAATCCTTGAACAAATTCAAATCATTTTGTCCCTCGGGATATTTCGTCAAACCTTTTCAGAAAGGGCATGTTACCTTCGTTCTACCGCAAACATGCATTAACTTTAACTACTGGAACGTAAGCTTAGCATCGTTCCTAAAAGATACCAACCAACCTCTAGTAGGCTGATCTACGAGCGCTCTGACTTCCCTCGTCCGAATGAGGATACGTAGGCACAAGGCGACGATGTCTTGGCGAGCACAATCCCTTCATTCACCCGTAGTCCTCCGAACTACGTTGACTCTGACTTTCCCATTGCACTAGGGAATACGTGGGCATAGGAAGTGAAGTCCTATCGAGTATCTTTTTTTGTCTTCCCCTTTTCGTTTCCGTTTAGCAGTAGGCCTTTAGATAACACACCCTTTGATTAGATAATAAGTGTGGATCCCGTTAAGTACAACGAACGCGAGGGGGTGCTAATACCTTCTTCTCGCGTAATCGACTCCCGAACCCAGACTATGGTTGCGATGACCATTTCTTTTCCCTTTTGAGGTTTCTTCGATCGTTTCCTTTCCCCCGTCGGAATAAATAATGTTCAGTGATGGCTTTGTTTTTCCGCAGGTTGTTTTTTCGCGTTGCGACAGGGGGCTAAAGCTAATTTCCCCTTGGTTTTCCCATGTTTGATTATGTCTCTTTGTATGAACCAGCGTGCAAAGCTACATGCTCGCTGTCGTATGACCCTTACTATTGACATTGATGATGCTTATGTATCCAGGTTTTGTAAACCAAAGAGGAAGGCTAGAGCTGCAGTTGGAGAGGCTTCAGGTTCAGGAGCAGGTACTAGCTCTGGAGCAGCTAACTTCCAGAGTTGGGACCCTAATCAGAAGGAGGTCTGCAACTTCAACTGGGATTGGATGCAGGCTACTCAGCGGCCTATCATTTATGTTCATGACTTTATGCAGCAGTTACAGCTACAGGTACAAGAGCCCTATGTGGATCATTCTATTATTACCAGTGAGCAGTTCCTGGCTCATGCAGGTTGGCCTGAGGGCAGGCCTTTTGACAGACAGGGGGCAGGTACTACTATTGATGTTGATCATGATGCTGATGTTGATGTTGATGAGGATGTTGGGGATGATGATGATGATGAGGATGCGAGTACTGACTCTGAGATTGCAGACTACGAGGAGTAGTTATTGATGTTTTGAGCATGACCATAAAAGCTTACTTCCTTATTTCGACAACGTGAAGTTTCTAGTTTAGCTTTTTGATCATTGCTATGTTTTGATGTTTTTGTAGTTTGTTTTGGTTTATGTTAGATATTATGTTGTTATTTCAGTTGTACTTTAGTTTGATACTACTTTTGTTGGTGTTTACACCACAACATTATGTTATATGAATTGAATTTTTCAGCTTTTGAATGTTCAATTAGTTTTTTATGGTTGTTAATTTGTTTTGAGTTTTATGCTTCTACAATGAATAGGATGTTGAGAACTTCAAAGATTGGTTGTTATTTTGCTTAAAAAGTATCCAATGAAGATTCTACCAAGTTTGGATGGTGATGATAGAAATTTTAATGTGATGAATGCAAGCAAGGTACATGGTTACCGCTTTTTAGAATGTTATAATGACTTAAGAATTTTGTTAGAATCACTTAGGTCTAAAAAACTGCAAATTATGAGAAACCTCCATTGTGCACTAAATGCTTTGGATGACTGATAACTTTGTTTAACTCGTTTAATTCATGCTTAATCTTTTAATTATTTTGATTTTGTGGAAGATTAGAAATGATCAAGGCACTTTGTTGATATTGAGCACAACCATAACCAAATAGTGACTTATCATGTGAGTAGTGAGTATTCTTTAACCCCTTTGAGCCTTAAAAGATTAGAATCTGTTTTGATGATGAACCTTGATTGTGTACATAAAGAAACTTGAAATATTGGTTCATCATTGAATTTTTGTGGGATTCTAAAAAAAATTCTTGAAACTTTTGAATTTTGATCATTGTTTTGAACTTATATCCTTGCCATAAAAAGCAAGGAGCATTCACTTAAGGTTTGATTGTATTCAAGTTAGGGAGAATGAAGAAAAAATGGTAGGGTGCTAAAAATTTTGAAAAAGATAATTTTTTTGAACAAGCAAAGAAAATTATGAATATGATTGTGAAAAAGAAAAGAAAAAATGTTTGTTTGAAAGAAAAAAACGGGATGAAAAATAGTTTTGCTAAGGAAGTTTGAAACGGTGAGCAATATAGAAAAGAAAATGGTGAAAGGAGTCGTGATGTGTAAATACCTTATTTAGTGAATGTTTCTTTTTCTTGGAAACTTCATTTCAATAGCCTAAGAAATGACTCTTTGTTGTGAAGCCCAGCCAAGCTACAACCTTACAAGCCCTTAGTGATCTTTTGCTTCCATGATTTCTAATATGATTATTAGATGAATGTATGAATTGATTTTGTTGTTAGCATTGTTTTTCAGGTGAGTGTAATTGTCCCACGTATTCAAAATGCGCAAATTTCTTCATCCATTATATGAAGAGGAGTGTTAGAATAATTTGAGTATGAGAATTTAGTTATTTTATGAATGCATTGCATGATATTTGTTTTAAGAACTAAATTCTTTGTCATTGTTTGATTCTAGGAAGTAGTGAACGTTGCTTGTGCGCGTTCGTTTGTTGAATTTGAATTGTTAATCATTTCTTGGTGAATTTGATGCTTGAGCAAATCCTCTTGTTTTCATGAGAGGCATACTTTGCTTGAGGACTAGCGAAGATCTAAGTTGGGGAGAATTTGTTGAATGCCAAATATGACTTAAATTGAACTAATTTTATAAGCATTTTTCAACTCTTTAATTGTGTTTTAGATGATTTACTCCATGATATTGTGTGAATTTCTAGGATAATTGCATTGTCCTTTTGATTCCTTTATTTGTGTGTTATTGTGCCGGAATTAGGCATGAATCTCAAAGAAAGAGACACTAAATAATGGAAAAGGAAGCCAAAAAAAGAAGAGAAAATTCAGCTAGCTCGCTGTGCGAGCTCTCAGCAAAGGGAAAGCGAGGTCGTTGTGCAACCTCTTGGCAAAGTGAAAGCGAGGCAAAACAGAAAGATGGCAGTAGCTAAATTGCGTTGTGTTCGTTGTGCGACGCCTAGGCGAGAAAGCTAGTTATGCGAGCTCAGATATTTCCTGAAGTGCAGTTTACTATTGTGAGGCACTTGAAATGCCTAAACGTGGAGCTCGTTGTGCGAGATAGCGCAGACTTGGAATGTTATTGATGTACTTTTTTCTTGCTTTTTGGATCATTATTATTTTACACAATATTTCCTTAGAGCACAAAAACCCTAAAAACATCATTTCTTCATCCAAGAGGTGGTCTTCATCAAATAGGAGCTGGATTCGCATCCATTATCGATTCTTCATCTTGGATGCACATTCATCTTCTTCCTTTCCTTATGAAGCAAGATACCATGGTTTTGGTAGTTAAATCCTTTGTATCAAGGGTAGATGTAGTTTTCCTTAAGTTTGTATGTATTTTCTTTAATCTTTTGTATGTGAACAAGTTAATGATCAATGTATGATGAATATCTTTGCTCTTAATGATATATATATATATATATATATATATGTGTGTGTGTGTGTGTGTGTGTGTGTGTGTGTGTGTGTGTGTATGTGTGTGTGTGTGTGATTTGAATCACTATTGAAAGGTATTTTTCAAACCTTGACCTAAGTTATTCATCTATCAATGAACAAACTTTAGACATAGATTTGTGAGTTGATATTCACTTTGTATCAATCTTTAAGTTTATTGTGTTGATTGTTACCATGAGACATCATCTAGTGATTAATACGATAATACTCATGAAATCGCCTTAGACATAAACGGTATTGAGAGGATACGTGATTATATTGATCAAAAACAAATTCACATGCTTGATTTATAGAATACATGCAAGTTATGTTGATGAAATCTATTCTTGATATGTCTTTTTAAATAAACATCTTTCAAACTTTAATCCTTGCTACAAAACACTTGTGAAATTTATGATACCAAACAAAACTCTTTTGAAACCCTCACTTAAAACTCTTTAAACTGTAGAATGGTAGTGATATCACGATAATCCATGTGGAGACGATAAAATTATTACCCACCTAATATACTTTCAACAGGGTTATATTCAGGTATTGCACTAAACACATGTCATCAAGTCCCAACATGCTGAAACCTTCCACAACCCTCAATCGTTTCTCAAAATCACGACCTATTTCTACGACTTTAGCCACTTTAGAACGCTCCATTTTTCTCATCAGGGGGGCACCTTGAGAATTTGGCACTTTCCTTGTGAATTGAGGACTCCCTTTATCATTATGAATATTTGGGTTCTTTTACACCATGGGGATCTCACTTGATACCAGGATATGGACAAAATGAGGTTGAGTAGAAACTTGTTGAGGAGCATAGTCAGGGGGAAGATCGTACATTGGGTTAGTTACTACAGTGAAGCCTGGCGGGGAATTGACATTCCTGGAAACATCATGCCAAAGATTTGACATAGCTACCACAGGTTCCAACGTTTGGTCTACCTGGCTCTTTAAGTTGTCTATATTCCTTTTTATCCCTGCTTGATCCTACTTCAAATTCTCTATTGTCCTTGAACAGCTACCACATGTTTAATATGGGTACCAGGAAATCAATGGTTGGTTATAGACAAAGGATAAAATGATTTTTCTTTCTTTGGAAAAGATATGCAATGCATGCTGATGAGATACAGTGCAATGTAATGGATGCAATGATATGCCATGTATTTTTTGTTTTTTGGTACATGGGTTCAAAGGTCCGGGGTATAGATGAATCGGATTGCTTTTCACGAAACAGGGTTCTCACCGGGTATGATCTAAGGTTACAAAGGTTCCTAGAGTCATGGATCCACAAGACTGTTTGCCGCTTACAGAAACTTACTTGCTGGTCGTCAACTTCATCCGATGAATCTATTTTGGGTGATATCCTCGTATCAACCCAATGAGAAATGCATCTCCCAGACCCACACTACGTGACCATTGACTACATGGGTTCTAGACAAGGTTCCCAGAGTCATGGATTCACAAGATTGTTTGCCGTCTATGACAACTTACTTGTCGGACGTCAACTCCAACAAGGGAATCTATTATGGGTGAGATTCTCATATCGACCCAACGATAAATGCATCTCGCAGACCCACAGTACGCAACCATCATTCCTAGTTAGCCAAAGGATTAAGGTTTTATAAATGGTCCTTAGAGTTATGAACCCTAATAAAAATGTTGAAGCCTACGATAACTTACTTCCCGGGAATCAACATTCTCAAAAGGATATACTCTAAGGGAGGTTCTCGTATTGACCCAACGAGAAATGCATCTCGTGGACCCACACCACTCAACCTCGTCCTATCTTATGTTTTTACTCAAGACTCGGGTATAGATTCTTTCCCATAAGGTTTGCAATCAAAGTATCAATTCAATATCGCATCACAATAGAATCATATAACAGATTATATAACATTATAGAATTAACAAAAGCATAAGATAAAGAAAAGCCATACAAGTAAACAAACATAAACACACAAACCAACCAAACTAGGTTTGACTCACTTAGGGAGGAAATTTTCATCCCCAGCAGAGTCGTAATTTGTCATACCTCAAAAAATGAGAACACGACCTTGCGAAGCACAATCGCACACTTGTGGGATGGACTTAACAAGTCGCCACCAAAATTTATTTATTCCCAAAGAGGGAAAGGGAAAATATCGATAAAACCCAAAAAGAATGATAATGATATTGGTCGTCGCAACCAAATCAGGGTTCGGGAGTCGATTACGCAATGGAAAGGTGTTAGCACCCCTCACGTCCGTTGTACTCAATGAGAACTATTTGGTTTATTGTGCGCATTAGTGTTAGCTTAGAAATGTTAGTCTTATCAAGTTATTAAAAAGGAATATAATAGGACAAAAAGGTTTATTTTTTATTAGGGTGACTGACGAGACTTTGAATCTCGCTCCTACGTATCTCCGGGTGCAATAGAGAACTCAAGGCTTACGTAGTTATGGGTAGAAAATGTTTCTTTGTTGGTCGATTTTAGCAAAAGCTATTGTGTATCAATCGACGAAAAATATTGTTTTACCCAAAACAGGTGAGGAGCATGTGTTTGCATCACATTGAATGGATTTACAAATCAACATACACGCGAAAACGTCACTTATATCAACTCAACAGTTGTGGATGAATCATTGCTTTGCATCATCTCGAGACAAAGTGTCTTTCGTTTTTGAAAATATTTTGAAAGTTTGCCAAGAGACAAAAAGGTTTGAATGTGTTTGATGTATTTTAGGGTTTGAAAGACGAGTATTTATAACTTGCAAGCTCTTACAACTTGAGTCTAATACTCTGGACTACGTCTGGACCTTTCACCCAGGTAATCTTTTTCTTCCAATTTTATTAAGAAAAGAGTTTGAATATTTACAAGTGTTTTGAGGGTAAGACAGGCGTTTATGGCTTGCAAGCTCTTACAACTTGTGCCTATCATTCGGGACTACGACTGGACCTTTCGCCCAGGAAGCCTTTTTCTTCTAATATAATTAAGAAAATAGTTTATGTGATGGAAATGGTTTGAAATTGTTTTGAAATTGATTAGAAGTGTTAGTGAAGTTAGTGTGAAATTGAAATGTTAGTAAGATGTTGAGCATGATTATTTACATGTGTGAGAGTATGAACATGGATATAGATAACCTAAATAAAAGACTAAACACATTGAAATCAACTAATCAAAATCTACTTAATAAAATAAAAATAAAATGATAAAAAGAAATTAATTAAATTATGATTTAATCAAACTAAATAGAATCAAAATTCAAACAATTAAATAAATATTAGATTAAGTAAATAAACAAAAAAGAAAGAATAAACAAAAAAGAAAGAATAAACAAACATAAAAAAAAATAGGCGTGCATATATTGACATGGGAGTATAAACATAGAAAAATAATAGATTCTAAATGGGCTTAGCCCAAAACACTAAACCTAATTAAAAAAGAAAAGAAAATAATAAATGATGAAATAAAAAAAGGGTTAATAGTCATTTACCCCTCTGCAATATTGGCGAGTTTTGATTTACCCCCCTTTAAAAAAATAATTTTGGATTACCCCCCTGAAATTTTGGGGTACCCCCCTAAGCGTGTAAAAACCAGGGGGATAAATAAAATAAAATTTTTTTACAGGGGGGTAATTTTTCTACCTGGGGGGCAAAAGACTTAGAATTTTAAAATTTCAGGGGGGTAATCCAAAATTTTTTTTTTAAAGGGGGGTAAATCAAAAGTCGCCTATATTGCAGGGGGGTAAATGACTATTAACCCATAAAAAACATGTTGGTAGTAGGAGGAAGTTTGTCTTGCATACTAATCGTAGCCTCTCCCTTTTTTTCCAAAATTTTTGCATCAACTAATCACTTCATGACATATGGCATGGTCTAACATAAAAAAACACAATTATCTTCCTTTTATGTTTTTTACACGAGAACGAAAAATAGAAAAAACACTTATCTTCTTCCTTAAAATATTTTAGAACAAACATTAAACCAAGCACAAGTTCACTCTTTGTCAAACAAAATCAAATATAAGCAAAGAGAAATAAGGTGAAAACATAACATATAGAGAGAAAGAAAAAGGAATGGACGGGATCAACGGAAGCAGCCTTAAAAAAAGGAGAAAGTAATTAGGTTCATATGGTTATGGTGCAGATACGTGGTGTCGGTTAAAGTGTTGTGGTGGCAGGCGTGGTTGCGGTTGTATAGAATCAGTGTTGTTTTGGAGGAGAGATCAATGGTCGGTGTTATGGTTTGTAGTTCCGATATTGTGAGGAAAATGGTATTTAGGGTGGTTAGGAGAGGTAGTTGTTGCAGCACCGTGTCGCAACGCAAAAAACAACCGGCGGAAAAATAGAGTCGCCACCGAACGTTATTTATCCCGACGGGGGAAAGGAAACGATCGAAGAAACCTCAAAAAGGGAAAAGAGCATGGCCTCGCAACCAAATCCTGGGTTTGGGAGTCGATTACGCAAGAGGAAGGTATTAGCACCCCCTCGCGTCCGTTGTACTCAACGGGATCCACGCTTGTTGTTCTAATCAAAGGGTGTGTTTATCTAAAGCCTACTTGCTATAGGACTTCGTCGTCCTAGGCCTACGCATTCCTTCGTGCAATGGGAAAGTCAGAGTCAACGTAGTTCGAAGGACTACGGGTAAAGGGGGGAAGGTTGCTCGCCGAGACTTCGCCGTCTTGTGCCTACGTATCCTCATTCGAACGAGAATAAGGAAATCAGAGCGTTCGTAGTTCGTGCGACCACGGGTTGTTAAATGTCTTTTAATGAGCGATGCTAAGTTTGTGTTCCAGTAATTAGGGTCGATGCCTGTTTGCGGTAGAACGAAAGTAGCATACCCTTTCTGAAAAGTTATACAGACAATCTCGAAGGATAAAATAATTTGCAGTTTGTTTATGAGTTTTAACAAAAGTGAATTGAATTTGTTTGAGATTCGTATTGCACTAAATTCTATGACATATAAGCAAATGCGTCGCAAGATCACCCCTAAACGGGACGTATGCTAAACACTCTAGAAGAAGTAAGGAGAGACTCCCCACTTGTCATTTCCTATATACTTAAGACTCGTGGCGCACAATACTCATCGTATTTATTATGTGTTTTGATTTTATTTTGATAAAGAAGAGAGACACAAAGGGCAAAGAGAAAATCTAAGGGAAACTCACCTGGATGTTATCATGCAATATAGCCCTATAGTTGAGGATAAGAGGGAAGTCTACCTAATGTTATCATACAAAGATGGACCTAAGGTTGAGGTCAAGAAGCGACTACCCTAATGTTGGCATGCAAAGGATTGAGAGCCTAATGTCTATCCTACTCCAAATTAATTAAAAATTAAGTTGGACTAGGAGCCTTAAGGGAACATGTGATCAAGCACAAGTAAACATTATATAACTCAATCTCAATAACATCAAGTATGAATTCAAAACCCAAAGGAGAATAAAAGAGATGAAGAGAAGAAGGGTGTCAAAGCAACACAAGGTATGAAGAATCCAACATCAATGCACAAGTGTCACACACCAAGGTTAAAGTCAAAGCATGCTTATCAAATGAATCAAAACATCAAAGATGGATAAAGCACATAATCAATCATACACATTCTCAAACATTACACACCATGATCAAAGTGTTCATACATTCAAGTTCAACTTGATAAGCAAAGGCAAACAAAGAAGTGCACATGCAAACATATCTTAGAATCATATTCAAGCATCATTAATCAACATACAAAGACAATATGAGTTCAACAAGATAATGGTCAAGCAAGGTCAGAACTCACATCACATCATGATCAATTCAATTTAAAGATCAAGAGCATTCAACATGAACCACAACAAAGACTATGCATTTCTCAACAATTATCTCATAAGAAATAAACCATGAAAGATCAAGTAATGAGATTAAAGCATGAATTCAAGAAGAGGCAGTAGCATGGACATGAATATCAACTCAAACATCAACTCATGAATAGAAAATAGAAACATCAAGGATCAAGTTCAAAACATGCATCAAAACTAGGTAAGCATCATCCCTAATCATCTTCAAAGGAAAGCATGTATTTAAGCAAGGTACAAAGATCAAATGATCAAGTAATGCACACTATATCATGAAGGTCAGAAGCATACTCAAATGATTCCATTTAAAAACAATTCCAAGATATCAAGCAAGTTCAAGAAAGATCATGTTCAAACCATGCACAAGAAGCTAAACAATCATCAACTCAAGAAATAAATGATCATGTAAGGTAAGAAAGGCAAAGTGATCATATAATGGAAACCCAAGCATGAAGTTCAGAACCTTAAACATGTCAATAAAGGCATACAAGAACCATCAAACATCAATTGGATCATACAAGGAACAATCTCAAGAAACTAGGTCAAGAACATCAAAGGAACATGACCAAAACATCATCAACTTGAAAATTCAACCAAAAATGGAAAAATGGCCAAATAAATGTGGATCCAAAGCTCTAATCCAAGTTAAAACAATCAAGATTCATCATGAAATAGTTCCCAAAGATATTTCATAAATGCACCATCAAATCAATCCACCAATGTAAAGATGTTTTACTAATCGAGCAAGAATCGAGGGCCAAACAAAACCAATTAAGAAACATCCAAGAATTGATAATCCAAGCACCAAAGCCACATTCAAATATTCATCAATTAAGTTTCCAAAAATGTGAGAAAAATTGCTTCAAAAAGGTAAGCAAAAGGCACCAAAACACTAAACCCTATTTCAAGGGTAAACATGTCAAACCACTCCACAAAATAAATCAAAATAAAATAGGAAAATTAATTGAAAAATAAAATAAAAAATGTGAAAATTAACTCAAGACATTAAAGGATCAGAAAAGTATTTTTTAACCATTTTTAAAAATGTTTTATCAATTAAAAATAAAATCAAATGAAAATATAACAAAAATAAAATAAAAATGAGAAAATAAAGGGAGGGGGTTCACTAGTGATAACAGAAAGAACATGATTCAATACACATGGGCGTTGGGCCCATAATTTGGGGGTGTGGATAAGAAAAAGAGGTCAAGCCCAGTCCACAACAAAACAAAACTCAGGCAGCAAAATGAAACTCGTTGTTTCATTAAAACAACTCAGCAGCTACGTCAGGCCACGCAGGCGCCACACCACCAGTCAACCACGCCACATCACAAAAGACACGTAGACGCCGGAGCCCTAGGTCCGATAGTCTTCTCCGGCTACACACGCCGGAGTTGACTACAAACTCACCCAAAATGGAAGATCTTGGACATCATTTTGAAGCTCTCTCTGCGCTGAACATAAATCTAACCTCCATTCTTATTAAAACATGCTTTAACACCATGAAAAATGTGCACGAAAAAAAGAGATCCAAACTGAAACTTAATCAAAACAAAACAATAGCAATCCAAACACATCCTACATGATTTTAGCAACTCAAACATGCTTCAAACAATCCTAACACACGCATAAAATCAGAGAAAGATGTGGAAGAAAAAGTTATTGAAAATGTAGCTTGAATGCTCCTTGATCTGACTTCAAAGCTCCAACAAGTCCTTCTTCTAGCTTTTTGGATCTTCAGTGATGATGATTGCAGTAAGAGAATGGAGAGATAACCCTTGGAGAATGAAATTCGAAAATAAGAGAAACTTGAGAGAGGGAGAAGCTTGCTTAGATCTGAAAACCTTACACAATGAGGTAGTCCTTTCTTTCTAGGGTTTAGAGGTGTTTTATATGGTGTGGAATCGCACGTGAGAGAGAGTGAAGAGTTTGTTATGAAATTGGTTTTGAAATTTGAAAAATGGAGAGAGTGAAAAGTGTGGCACGGTTTTAGCATTCATATGGGAAGGTTCTAGTGTGATTTTCAAAATGGAAAAATGAGTCATGAAGGGAGCATGAGGCCCTAACACATGAGTGGAATTGAGGTGAGATTGTATAACATTATTGTCTTTCTCATCTTGGCAAAGCAACACACATGAGATACAAAACATGTTCATGATGAATATGTGAAGTTGTTTGGTCCATTTAGGCAATGTTATAATGAGGTATGCGTGGGAAATGTGCCATGCTGCAAGAGTGTTGATCATGCTATGTGAAAATGACATCTTTGATGCACCAAAAAAACATGTTCAAACACCTTACTTTCCTTGTGTGTAACTTGGTGAATTCTTGCCCAAATGGTGAGAAATTGTGCTCAAAAGAAAGCTTGAAAACCAATGAGCAATTCTTGTGCGGAAAGAAAATTGAAATGACCATTGGAAGGTGGAGAAAAAAGGTCTTGAAGTTTTGTCTAAAAATATGCCTAAGATGCTTAGAAAAATTCTAAGTTATGAGAGTGTTTTAATCCATCATGAACCCTCAACTTGGCAACATCATAACATGAAGAGTTTTGATCCATTGGAGAGGTTCTTTATATGCATGGAAAGCATGAAGGAAGCTCTACAACTTTCATGTTGGAGGAAGATTGAATTGAAGCTTAGAACTATGAGAAAAATGCCTTGGAAGTTAGCTTCATGAAGTGGATCAAAGACTTACTGAATTTGACAATTTGAAAACCCTAACTTTGGGACACCATAACTTGAGTTCTACATATCCAATTGAAGATTTCTTGTTATCAAAAGAAATCTAGGAGAATAAGGAACAACTTTCATGTTGGAGGAAAAGTGAGATGAAGCTTGTATCATGAAGAAAATGGCCATTGAAAACATGCTCCTCAAGCTGAATTTCCATACTTAGAAAAATTCTAAGTATTGAAATCACCAATCTTGATTTTTCTCAACTTTAAGCCACCATAACTTTTGATCTATGAATCTTTTGGACTTGCTTCCTTCTACAAACTTGTAGTTCATGATGTCCTCTTTAATTTGGATTACAAGTTTGCCTCATTTAGATCAAGGATGAGAAAGTTATGAATGTTGCAAGATAGCTAAAAAGTAGGGTTTTCCATACTTAGAAAAATTTCACTAAAACCCTAACTTTTACAATTCTCCTAATTTTATTATTCTCCTTGATTCTTCTTGATCCAAACTCATAATAACACTTGAGATGACTTGAAATGCCCATGATTGACCCAAGAAACTCAAGAGTTTGACTTTGTGAGGCCATAGTTGACTTTCTTGATCAGATGAAACCCTAATCCTTTTTCCATTGACTGAGACCTATGTTAGGACTTGTGATGAGACATGGTACATATATAAACCCCTTGAGATGTATATTGATCCATAGAACTAAGATTTTCTTCAAGAATCAACCATAAGAAGCTTTTGATCAAAACCCTAATTCAGGCACAAAAGATAGGAAAGTATGATCAATGCTTGAAAACCCTAATCCTGAAGATTGTGTGAGGTTATTAAGAATGCCTTGATGAATAAAAGGACTTTGAAGCTTGAGAATACCACAAGATTGAATACAACCTCTTGCTTCTTGCTTTGAGAACCATCTTCTCCTCTTGAGAACCACCAAAGATACCTTAATCCCATGTCTGGGGCCAATGCTATGCACAAATGACGATGCAAAATGAAATGAAGCATAAGCCAAAAAGGTTAAAGAAAAAGGAGGGAAAGTTTTGGGGTGTTACACACCGACGCAATTTCGAGGTGGTGGTGAACAGAAGTTGCAATGGTGGAGTTGTTATGGATGGTTGGTGTTTTGTGTGCTACTATTTGTGTAGTGTGAGTTGTTGTTTGGAGCTGATGATGAACGTGGTTGTGAGGTTTGATGGAGGTGTGGTTGGCATAAGTTGAATTTGCGATTGTGAGCTCACACGTTCAACCACCACGATTCGAGCATCACTACCAACTTATTAGAAAGATTTATCATGTGGACAAGGAACGATGTGGCTGCCATAAATACACATGTGACAGAGTTTTGTTGATGCTTGAGGGAAAGGTTCGTGGTGTTTAAGTGTGAGCAAAGGGTGGACGGAAATGTGTTAGATGAAGGGAATATGGGTGGTGAAAAAATGGTACGTTGTAGGGTTGTTTTTGTATGGTGGAAGGTTGGGTTTCACCATGAAGAAGAAGAAGATCTTCTTCTATTTTTGAGAGAGAGGGAGAGAGAGAGAGAGAGAGAGAGAGAGAGAGAGAGAGAGAGATAGAGAGAGAGAGAGAGAGAGAGAGAGAGAGAGAGGGGTATGGGGTCAAGGTTGTTTTGTGTAGAAATGATTTGTGAAGAAGGTGGTTACTTGGTTTTAAGGGAGTATGTGAAAAGAAGGAACATAGAAAAGAGTTTTTGTAAGTGGCTTTTGTGGTGTATGAAGGTGTTGAATTGAGAAGATGGCGAGTTTATTATTTTTTAAGAAGAATGGAGTATGGAGTTGTGTTTATTATGATGAAGAAAAATGGTGAAGGCGTAGGCAGTTCATAGAGAGAGAGAGAGAGGGGGAGAGAAGTCATCCACCTTTTTGTGAGAGGGATAAGTAACACTATTATTCCTTTTTTCTCTTAGCTGTCACGCGCCTAAAGACAAGTACTCCAGCTGCAGAAAGTTCCCCCCAAAGAGGATGCAAAGCTTTTTACTTTTATTCACTCAGTGTATTGTCATGCCTATTTTCGGACCCTCCCCCTTCCTTTATTAATTTTCAAATTTTGAAAACCACTCAGAGCCAACAAGTTCCAACTGGCCATGTGGGGGCGCCGCTTGAGTTTATTGGTTCCCTCTCCTCTTTTTGAACAACATCAGTATTATATATAATCATTATAGGGTTTTAAATTTTTTATGCATGCCAATAATGCCCTTTGAATGCTAGAAAAGAACTTTAAATTCTAAATTAAATAAAAATAAAATACTTTTAAATAAACAAGATAAAATTAAAATGAAAATGTAAATAATTCTTTTTATTTTTTATGAACATTTTAACTAAAAATTAAAAATAAAATGACTCAAAACGAATAAGAGTCGGCCAGAAAAATGCTCAAAAAATTAAAATGAATGCACCAAAATGATCAGTGTGAAATAAACTTCTCGGAAACATACAAGTTTTGATCAAATATTGAAATAAAAAATGACCGGTTAAAAGGCTCAGGATGATCAAAATTCGATCGAAAAAGTAGCTGGAAAAACAAAACGAGCATCCCAAGTTAAACTATGTGAACTGTATATTAATAAAATTGATGTCTGCAAGCTCGATTTTGAAATTTTTTGCCCGCTAATTTCACGTACGTTTGAGAATCAATTTGACCGTTCTGTCTTTAGATCCTAGAATTATTCTGGTTGACATTTTCGGCATTATGCGAGATGAAATGCATGTTATGCTATGTAGATAATGTTAATGACTCAATGAATACATTGATTCAGTGATTCAGGGTCAAAATTAGGGATGATACATAAAAAATAATAACATGAAATTATAACCAAAACAAACAAAGTTTACATTAATTCAAAATATGGCCGAAGACAGCCAAACCATAACTAAATAAACAATTTTAAAAGTAACAACTTAAAAACAGCAGCAAAAATCATATGATGATAATTGAGAATTAATGGGTTGATGGGCAAGGTCAAGACATTGGTTACCACTCCCCCAGACTTAAAGTAAGGACAGTGTCCTCACTGTCAGATAGAGAAATGGGATGTACCATTAGTTTCCCATTAAGCCTGCTGCTCTGCCTCAAAGCATGGTCTTTCTTTTTCTTCTTTCTAGCCTCCTTCTAGGCAGGCTCTGGAAGCGGTTCTTTCCTTGAAGTCTTGGGCCCCTCAGAGACAACTTCAGTCATGACAGTTGTAGGCACCTTAATTGTCTTAGATGGAGCTTTCTTGGGGGAAAACTTGGGATTGGATGGAGGCTTGACTTTGGCAGGGGATTTCTTATTTTGTGCAACCTTTGTTGGGGCAGGCTTGTTGGGTTTCACTGGTTTCATCACATTCTCAAGAGTGACAAGAGGTGTCACGTCAGCATTCATCTCATCTTGCACTTCCTCTTCATCATCACCAACTTTTTCTTTTTCTTCTTCAATAATCTTTTTATCTTGCACCCTTTCAGATGCATCGGCCATCATTTCCTTCTTGTCCTTAGCAGCTTGTGTAAATAACTCTTTTAATGTTATTTCATCCTCATCGGGACTCTCTCCAGCAACATTTTTCTTTTCTTTTTTAATCTTTCTAGCAGTGTCATCTTCAGGTACGTTGTTGGTCTTTGTTTGGGTTTTTTTATCCTTTCTAGCTTTCTTCCTAGGCTTCTCAACACTGTCCTCCTTGGGCATGCTAGAGCTAGACGCTCCTAGAACACTAGAGAACACATCCTTTTTCTACTTCCTATTCTTTTTAATTACTTCCACTATTTTCTGGGGTTGATCATTTTTTTCTTCAAGTTCTCCCAAGATATGATCTGGGAAAACTGTCATAGCCTCATCATTATAATTACACTTATTCAATTTCTTCTCCCATTCAAAATTTTCCTTTGAAAATTTATAGAGAACCCTCTGGTCTTTTTGCATCTGCAACAACACATTCCACAATACCCGGTCTGTCTCAAATCTTGCCTCACCACCTGCCGACTCATGCCTTGCCTCAAGTTGCCTCATTCTTCCTTTTGGTTTCATCAGGGTTTGGATTGCAGCCTTATCAAAGGCAGCCTGAGGGTGGCATATTTCATCAGTGGCTTTTTGAGGCACACCATGCCTTTTGTAGATAGTGGAGATCAAACAGAGGAAGTATAACATACTTTCCTTCTTCTTTGAGCAAGCTAGAATTTCTCGCACAATAATCTTACCCATATTAATGCCTTCTATAGAAATAATGCAGTGAAGCAACACTAATCTTGCTCTGTTCACAGTTTCATTGTGAGCTATTGGTTGAAGTGAATGCTTGATAAATTGATACCAGACTTTTGATTCTGATCTCAAGCCCATTCTTTTCATAGTTTTTTCTCCACCAGTTTCTACCCACTTAGTGTCTGGGTTACTGTCATACCCCAAATTTTGACCACAAGATTTACCATCATTGTGAGGATCATTGCCACAATATGGATGTACCATCATGCCTATTCAATCTCCTCAAGGATTATTGAGCATTCACTACAATCAAGAATTAGGGTTTTGAGCCCTCTCAGAGCACTTAGACAAAGGATAAATCAAGAAATGACATGATTTTCAACTTGTATAACCTCTCAAGCATCCATAAAGGATAAACAGGTCTCCCATATCAAGAATCAATCACAAGGATGCAACATTCCAAGTGGATCATGCCTCAAGATCACCAATGTCACCAAATTAGGGTTTTGGTCGACCAAGGCCTCCAGATGAAAATTTTCATCTGGGCATGAGCCAATACCTCAAAACATAATCCAAAATGCTCCAAGGGACCTCATGGATCTAATCATCAAGTCAAAAAAGCCTCGGGGGAAGCATTCATCAGAAATCAGGAATTAGGGTTTCTTGACCTAATTCACCCCTAAATTGACTTTTGAGGCAAGACATGAGCCAAGACCTCAAGGCATGATTTGAGGGCCTAAAATACACCACATTGATCCATTTACAATAATGGATTGATCCAAGAAGTTTGATTCACAAGTTTCAATTTCATCTGGACCACAATTAGGGTTTTGAAGAAAAAAGTCAATTGTACCTTTAACTTTGGGCCAAGACATGTTCCGAAACCTTGGGATATGATTCAAGACACCCTAGAACACCTATGGAATTCATCCATTAGGTTTGAATTAGGTCAAGAACTTGATTGCATAGAGGATCACACAATTTGGAATTCATTTGACAAAAAGTCAACTGTGCCCAAAATCAAGTTTGACTTTTTTTGAAATTTGTCACAAATGTGGTTCCCCTAAGTCAAAAACAATGTTAATATATGGTTTTGATCATCATCCATCAAGAAAAATCAAGAAAAGTGAGGTTACTTGCAAAAGGGGCAAGCATAAGAAACTTAAATTTTTCTGAGTTATGAACAAAATGGATTTGGTACCAACTTTGCAAGGTCATAACTCCCAAACCCTAAGGCATTTTTCTTCCATCCAAAGCTCAAATGAAAGTTCACATGACATACTTCAAAAGTGTCAACTACAAAAGATTCCAAATCCTCATGGATTTTGAGTTATGGATTGATCAAAATCACAAAAACATGAAAATGGCCATTTATCCAACACTTAATGAAATTTTGGACAGAATCTGCCTAGATTTTTCACCAAATTTTGGACCATTTTTCATTATGATCCAAGCTAAACCAGGTCCATTAGTGGACATCAAAGTTAAAGTATGTCATACAAGCTTTCCAACAAGTACCAGATCATCTCCAAATTCAATTTGAGTAGGGAGTTATGAGCATGGAAACATGACATCTCCAAAACTGTTTTTACAGTACAATCTTGAACTTGCCACACGATTTTGTCATTTCCATGACTTGGCAAGCCTTGTCACCATACAAGACAAGTTTCTAAAGTGCAATGAACATGATCTCTGCAGATCTACAACACCATACAGCCTTGCAAGTCAAAAACCTCATCATTTGGCATGTTACATTCAAAGTCCAAAATCCAAAAACTCCAATTTTGTCATGATGCATTTAAGGGATGCATAGAGCTAGCATGTATCAGTCCATGATAAACCAAATGATTCAAGATAAACTCAAGCATCAGAGGACCATAGGCCTGCAAGATTGACCCAAGTCAGTGGCTAGAGGAGACTTTGGCAACAAGACAAGGTTTAATAGACGATGGAGTGATCCAGCCTCCATTCACTATTGCTCCCAAAACAAACTTGCTCTACTATAAATAGAGCTTCTTTCTGATAAATTCAAGTACACCAAAGCACCATAACACATGTTTTCCTCAAAATCACTCTCAAAAAACCATATTTTGCTTCTCATTCAAGCAACTTTCAAAATTTTCATTTGAGAGAAATCCTATCAAAACCAATCATGCCAACACCTCACATACATCATATATGAGTGATCCATAACCTTAAAACTCATCTGGAACATCAAAATCACAAAGTCACCCCCCATTTGCTCAAGCTTTTTGGCCTGTTTGCAGTTGAAGTACCACAACAAGTTCTGAGCTGATTCAATCCATTCCAATCCTTCAAACACATTACTTGAGGTCCATTGAAGCTGTCCAGATCATTACACAACATCTGTAACACCTCCAACATAGAATTCGATCACCAGCTGCAAAAGGAAAGTCTGACACTCTCAAACTCTATAATCCATGCATCATAAATGTGTTTTCAAGTTACAAACATGTTTCTGAACTTATATAGAGTGTTTCCCCTTAATCAATTACTATGTATGAATCGTGTATAGGATTTCATGATGTTCTTGCAAAAATTAGGGTTCTTGAGTTCATCTTTTGATTTCTCACTCCACACTTAATATAAATGCAATTAATTTATATGGTTGTAATCCTTGTTCAAAAACAAGCAAGTTTCATGTTTACAAAAGTCATTTTCATTAAGTAATCAGAGAGATATGAGAGGTTTTGCAAATCTGGAAAACCAGAGCTCGCGCGAAGAAGATGACTTGTTCTTGGCGCCATTTTTCAAATTTTGAATATTTGAATATTTTGATATTTTTATTAATTGATTCAAAAATTAATTTCTCTCTGAATTTTAATGTTTTTGAATTGATTCCTTTTTTCAAAAATCACAAAAATGTTAAAATATTTTATTCTACAAAAATTTCACAAAAATATTATTTAATTTATACATTTAATATTTTTGTAAAGAATTTATTTTTATTTGTTTTTAAGCATTTAAAAATATTTCTTTCTCTTGATTTTTCAAATTCAAATGATCTTAAAATCATTTTATGGATAAAACATGATTTTTCAAACATTAATCCAAGATCACAACTTGTTTTTCAAACATGTTTGATAATTTTGATCATTTCAATTCATTTTTATTCAAATTAAATACATTTTAAAATCAAATTAGGGTTTTAATTATTTTCACCCTCACAAACATTGTTCAAAACACTTTTGGGCCTCTTGGTAGAGTGTAAGTCTCACCCCTTTGTAAATATTTGATTTGGGCCTCAGTCGTTGTATAAGTCCCGATACGATTTTAAAAATCTCGGCGCGATCGTCGTTTTCAAAACAATTTTCATCTGGGCCTCCCTTTGGTTATAAGTCCCATTTTCTTCTTTTTCAAACACTTTTGGGCCTCTAATAGAGTGTAAGACCCAAACCCCTTTGTACATAAATAATTTGGGCCTCAGTCATTATATAAGTCCCAATACAATTTTTCAAAATAAACGGTGCGATCGTTGTTTTCCATCTGGGCCTCTCCTTGAGCTATAAGTCCCAACTCTTGTATAAAAATAAATTTTGGGCCTCTAATAGAGTGTAAGACCCATCCTTTTTGTAAATACAACAATTTGGGCCTCAGACATTGTATAAGGTCCTTTGTGGTTTTCAAAACTACGACGCGATTGTCGCCTTTTCAAAAGAATTCATCTGGGCCTCTCTTAGAGTATAAGCCCCAAACTTTTTTTTAAAACAACTTTCTTTTTTATTCAAATTCAAATTCAAAATATCATCAAAACTTTCTTCAATTTCTTGAATAACTAACCATACAGCTGTAGTTATTATGCTTGGGCTTGCACAACTGTAAGTTCTACTATCTTCTTAACATACTTGTTTATATATTTCATCTGTATATATATGTATGCTTGTACACACTTGCTTAGAGTTTTCCCCAGCAATTAGGTCTAGGTCTAGATCAAACCAGTGGTTACTCTTTCAATACAGTCAAAACTAGTTCCCCGTTGGAAATTCCAGATACAGTATTGCCTCCTCTTGGGCTTATACAATATGGAACAGAGAAAGGCATTATTCCCAGTGAAACTCTTCTCAAGATTGTCCTAACTTAGAAATATATGTGTACAAGAAATTCATTTCCCCAAAGAGGACTAATTCTCGATGAAACCTCTTATGAATTTCTTCAAACCCTAGAATTGTTCTGCAAAGAAAGGATTAATTCCCGGTGACACCTTTCTTGAACTTTTCTTAGGTTTAGACCCACAGGCTTCCTAAAAGCATCCCCAGCCTCCTCTTGGGCTTTGTACAAGGCTTCTTAAAAGTTCTCAACCTCCTCTTGGGCTTAGTACAAGGACCCAAAGACCTCCTACAGGTATAGGATAGAACTTAGTCATCTCTACTAGTTCAATCCTCCAGAGGTCAGAATTCCCAAACATCACACCATTCTAGGGTTGATTCTCATCCCTTAAAACCACAACCTCCTCTTGGACATCATACAAAGATTATTCTCCAGTTAAGAGTCAACCTCTTCATACCAGTAGACTTGGAAAGTCTCATCTCCTCTTGAATCTCAAAGAAAACCTCAAGTTTCCTAAAAAACAGAAAAAACCCTAATCATTTCATCAATCTCCAGTAGAGTTTGAAACATCCATAGGTGTTCATACTCAAAGTTTAAACCTTTACCATCAATAAAACCATAACAGAATCAGAACCTCAGGGCATCTGATATTTCAACTCTTCTTCAATCCTCAGCAAGAGTTGATTCCCCAATTTGGACCTGTCTCTGGATCTCAATAATCCTCAGCAGAAGCCAGTCTCCTCTTAGGCTTTATATAAGAATTTCCCCAGACAGCCTCCTTTTAGGCTTTGTATAATGATTTTTCCTCAGTAGATTCAGCCTCAATCTTGGGCTGTGTACAAGACAGACAAAATACTCCCCAGAAGAGTCAATTTCTTTCAGCCTCAATCTTGGGCTTTGTACAAGACAGATAAAAACCTCCCCAGTGGAGTCAATTTCTTTTCAGCCTCAATCTTGGGCTTTGTACAAGACAGATATAAAAATCCCTAAGCAGAATCAACCTTTTAGCTTCAACCTTGGGCTTTGATCAAGGCACACAAAAATAAACATCCCCTCAAAGGAAATCAAGATTCTCTCTGTAGGAAGACATTTCTCTGTACATCACGTATCAAAATAGACAATAAAAAATCCTAGTTCCAGATAATTGCTGTAAGTGGCACACTTGTTGATTCAAAAATCCAAGTTGTAGTCCATCTCTTATCCTGGTAAACTTCATCTTTTATCTAATTGCTGTAAGTGGCAAGCCTCTGGATTATTTACATCCAAGCCAATGTCTTTCTCTTAGCATGAAAGACTTCTAAGGAAAAATGGCATTGCTCTACAATGAGTTAAAGTTTATTCCTTTAGGATAATTCCTCTTTATAACCAATCTCTCAACATTTTGTGATGAATAGGTGATATATCTCCCTTTAGAGATGACAAATTCTCTCTCAGTCAACCTTTAGCTTTAATCTTGGGCTTTAAACAAGACACAAATAACTGTTAGCTTCAATCTTGGGCTTTAAACAAGACATCTTTTTCCTCCCATAGAATAGGAGGAACTACGATTGCTCTGATTTCCCGAGTATCTTTACGGGAATACGTAGGCATAAGATTGCGAAATCTTAGCGAGCACACATACCAAAAACCTTAGATCCAGCACCTTACCAAAAACAACAGAAAACCCAAAAACAACAAAAACACACTCTCAACACTCCCAAAGGAGAAACTTTCCCAACCCATAATAGATAAACACCAGAAAGTATTTAAACATGCCACAGAAGATCTATCGATAACCATATATACATTGGGTAATTGACAACTTCCGTTTGTATAATCTGACCCCGAACCCCCAATCTCTTAGCATTTGTTGAAGAAAACATTGACGTGCAAGGTTAGTTTTAGATAGTTTCCCTTTCCTTTCCTACTTCAAAGGATAAATAAGAAATCAGAAAGTAGCACCCAATTCCAACCATTGCAGTAAGGTGGTCGCGTCACCGACAAAAATCGTACGCTACAGAAAAATGGCGACTCTGCTGGGGAGGTCTTTAAGATTAGAGTTCCTAAGAGGTCTAGGTTTTGTTTGGCATTTTCTATACTTTCTACTATATATATCATTTACTGTTATACTACTTGATACCCGTGTTTAAATTTCTGTTAACTGGGAATGCGATTAATACGCATGTGGAAAGTTTGAGAGAACATTAAGATAAGTGGTGGCATATCCAGGAAATGCTTATAGGGAGTGAATCCCGACCAAGCTAACTTGGCAGTCCACCGAATCAGTTTAGGTACCCATGCGGAAATATCGATGTTGAATGACCGATTATCGTGAAAGCATCGTCTATCCCAGTGCGGTACCCATGACCCTGAGGATTTAGTAGACATTAACCACATGTCCATTTGGTAGTGCGGTGACTATCGGGAATAGTTGATACGCGATACTACACTCAAATGAGATTCATCCTAGGATATTACAGCTCGCTCCAGTGAATCAGCTTGATGTTGGTATCCCTAGGAGGGGTCAATGACTTTGAGAACCTTTTAGAACACGTTCTACAGGTACAAAAATTGACCAAAATAGTACAACCTTTGGGGATGGGTAGAGCCATGACTCCATGCTCGTGACGTTGAACCCTTGAACCCATGTTTTCAAATGTTTTTGTGTGTTGCATTCATGCATTCATTAAAAAAAACTCTTTTCAAACAAGAAAAAAATATTTCTTTCAAAAGAACTAAAAAGTAATAATTGCAAATATCAGAGGTTGCGTTATGGATTTCGATAGAAGAAAGACGCACAAGTACACCTTCAAGGCTCCAAAACTAGAAGACTTAAGGAAGTTGGGAAAGATGATTACCAATCCCGAGGATGTCAGAGCTAAGCACGGAGGACTGTTGTCTCTGTTAAGGGTCAACATGGTTGAAGCAATCCTATCTACGCTGGTACAGTTCTACGATCAGGTTTACCACTGCTTCACTTTCCCGGAGTACCAACTTGCACCAACACTGGAAGAGTACTCCCACCTGATTGATTTTCCTATCACTGATCAAGCTCCGTTTTCTAGACTGGAAGAAATTCCAAAGAATCAGGCCATTGCAAGAGCAATCTCTTTGGATGAGTGAGAAGTTATGACTCACATAACCACTAAAGGAGGAATCCAGGGTTTACCGGCTAAATTCCTGATGGAGAAAGATTTATACTTTACTAGTATAGGAAACATAACTGCCTTCGAAGACATCTTTGTTATGCTCATATATGGGTTATTCCTCTTTCCCAACATTGACAACTTCGTCGATACCAATGCTGTTAAGATATTCCTAATAGGAAACCTCGTGCCAACCTTGCTCGCAGGTGCTTATCATTCTGTACACTTAAGGAATTTGTACAGCGGAGGAATGATCACATGCTGTGTACCTTTACTCTACAAATGGTTCATTTCCCACTTGCCCAAGTCTGCTGCTTTTCGGGATCACAAGAGTACTCTACGTTGGTCACAAAAAATTATGTCTCTTACCAATTTTGACATAGACTGGTACAATCAGATTTACAAAGGGATAGAGATCATCGACAGATGTGGAAATTTCCCTAATGTACCCCTCATTGGAACTAAAGGAGGAATCAACTATCATCCCATTTTAGCTTGCCGTCAACTCGGATACCCGATGAAGAATATCCCACATAACGTTCATCTGGAAGGTCTTTTCTTCAAGGAAGGGGAAAATGACAGGGCACTAAAGAAGGAAATAGTGCATGCCTGGCAACATATTCACAGGAAAGGCAGAGAGTCTTTGGGAAGACCAAACTGTACCTCTATGGAACCTTATCTCCACTGGGTGCAAACTAGAGCCCTCAAGTTGAGGATGCCTTACCCTCGTCAAGAAGTTTTTCCCTTATAGGAATCTATCCTTTATTTCATGTCTGATGCGGAAAAACTCCAGGCCACTCTCAACAAAGTTCAACGTGAAAAGAGCTCTTGGAAGAATAATTACCGAATCCTTAATTTAGAATGTACCAAGATTCAGGAACTGTTAAGGGAGAAGGATGCTCTGATTGAGATATTATAGCAACATGCTATGGAAAGTCAGGAAGACCGAAGAAATTTGCTCGCTCATTTTACTTGGCAAAGGCTCATCGACCCGACAATGGCTGAAGAGCCCCGATCAAAGAAAGGGAAAATACAGGAACCAGCATCTGAGCTCTCTTCAGAGAGGACTCAGGATCCATGAGCTTAGACATTTTCCTTACAGCACTTTGTAAAATACTGTACTTTTCTTTGTAAAATAGTGCAATCTTTCGAATTCAATAAAAGGGGTCTTCACCCCCCACTATGTGATATTTGCAATCTATTTGTTGAAGTTTCTTTTAAAAAAACAAAAACTAAAAAAATATGTCTTTGCATATCATTCACCATTCTCACATAGCACATTTTTCTTATCCTTGAGTCTCACGTATGTGTTACAATTCTAGAGTCAAATTGTCTCACTCATACAATACTCGGGCCAATTGAAAAAAGAAAATGGACGATCTCGAGGAAGAGAATAGAGAGCTGAGAGAAGAAATCGATGCTCTAAAGGAAAGTTTGGAAAAACTTCCCAGCAAGCTGCAAACCCTGGCAGCAGCCCAGGAACAACAACATCAAAGGATTGTGACCTCAGAGATGACATTTACACCCATATTTGAGACACATAAGAATCATCCTCGGTACAACATACCTAAGGGTCGGCCCTGGGGCATGCCTTTCAATTTTATACCTGAAGGATATATCCCACCGGTCACAGAAGACCCAGAAGCCATAGCAGGAACCGCTGGACCTGAAGGTTACAAACTTCGGGAAAGTGAAGATGTAAGGGTTACAACAGCAATTCCTGAAGGTTACAAACTTTAGGGCACTGAAGCGCCAAGAGTCACCGCTGAAATGTCTATACCACAACCAATGGTACACACTGTCCCGGAAGGACAAATTCCACAAGCAATTCCTGGTGGAAATGAAGACATGTACGAAAGGATGAATGAGTTCCAAGAACAATTCTTGGAAATGCAGAGGGAACTGCCTGCCATTCGCGGTCAAGACTTATTCGGAAAGGACGCCGCTGACCTCTGTTTGGTCCCTAATGTAAAGATACCGCACAAATTCAAGGTACCTGACTTTGAAAAATACAAAGGCAAATCTTACCCTCAAAGTCATTTGGTGATGTACGCCCGAAAAATGTCTACTTAGACGGAAAATCAACAGCTACTGATCCATTACTTCCAAGACAGTTTAACCGGTGCTGCACTCAAATGGTACATGGGTTTAAACTGCAACAAGATCAGTACTTTCAGAGATCTCAGAGCAGCCTTCGTTCAGCAGTATAAATACAACTTGGACATGGCACCAGATAGGGACCAACTCAGGGCAATGTCACAAAAGGATAAAGAAACTTTCAAAGAATATGCTCAGAGATAGTGAGAAATTGCCGCTCAGATTTGTTCCCCTCTTTAGGAAAATGAGATAACCAAGATCTTTTTGAAAATCTTAAGTTCATTCTATTACGATCGAATGGTTGCCAGTGCGCCTAATGACTTCACTGAAATGGTGAACATGGGAGTACGCCTCGAAGAAGCGGTCCGAGAAGGAAGATTAGTCAAAGACACAGAACCATCTAGCAGTACTAAGCTTTCCAAAATAAGAAAGAGCAAGATATCAGTAATATTTCTCTAGGAAAACAAAGGCGAAGATATTAACTGGTAGCAGCGGTAACTCCCGTTATCAACCCAGCGCCAGCTCCGACTTATCAACCCTAGGTTGCTCAGCAGCAATCGAATCAACAACAGTATCAGCAAAGGCAACAACTGCCTTTTTAGCAGGCTCTTCCATAGTACAACAACAACAATCGTACTACACGACCATCTGGGTTCGACCCTATACCGATGTTGTACGAAGAATTATTTCCACTTCTACTGGCCAAGGGGCATGTTCAAACCAGGACTCCTCTCGCAGTACAAGAAAATCCACCTTTTTAGTTCAAAGCATATCAAACTTGCTCTTACCATCAAGGAGAATCGGGACACAACATTGAAAATTATCTCAGCTTCAAGTCCGATGTACAGAAGCTTGTCAAGAACGGGATCTTATCTTTCAAAGATACTAATCTGAATGTTCAGACAAACCCGTTACCACAACATGAGAAGACTATAGTGAATTTAATAGAGGAGGAATCTAGCTGCAGTTATCAAATTCACAATGTGCTCTTACTAGGAACCAATTTGGTAAAAATGCATTGCAAGCAGAGCGGGTACGGCTATGTGCCATCTCACAACTATCATCAGTGTGATATCTGCTCAAAGGACAATCAAGGGTGTACCATAGTACAAACAGCCCTACAAGAACAAATGGATCTGGGTTGGATTCAGGATCACAGGATTCGTGAAGTAAACATGGCCCATGCACATCCCAACATTTTTCAGAACCACGACATCTATGCAATGAACGTCAATTTAGTGGCAATGTATTCAAGACAAAGTCAGTATTATAATCTGCCACGACACGATTACAGCGCTTGTCCAATCTGCTCAACAGACAATTAGGGATGCTCTTTCATACAATAGGCCCTCCAGCATCAAATGGATCTCGGATGGATCCAAGACTACCATGAAATAAATGAGTATCAAGTCAATATGGTTCAAATCTTTGACATACGCCTAATGAATACCAGTCTAGTGGAATTACATGCTAAGCAGGTCAGACTCGGTTTTCTGGCTTCACATGATTATCTAGACTGTAAAGAATGTCGTGAAGACGACCAAGGGTGTGCGCTTGTGCAAAGAACACTTCAACATCTGCTGGACCACTGGTGGCTTCCAATCTACTTGGATGAAGACACATAACATATTAGCATGACTGATGGGAATCCGGGTAGACATCAAAGTCGTGATATCCGCTCAATAGAAACAGATCTAGTAAAAATACACTGCATACAAAGCGGGTATGGTCGGGTACCACCGCACAATTATGAGCGTTGTAGAGTATGCTTGGAAAATAACCAAGGATGTTATCTCGTACGAGCAGCTCTCCAAAATCAGTTGGAACGGAAAGAGATTCGACCATGTTCAAGTTCTGGGTCGATCAACATGATACAAGACTACCTCCCTGGCCAGAACAAAAGCGCTGTCGTAATATCCAATCATGGAATAACCAAGGACGTTTGCACCATAATCCCTCTACTCAATGAATCAAAGATCCCTCTTGATAGTAGAAAAGTTCCCAACCAGGAATTGATCAAGGTTGCCTATGACAGTCAGAAAAATCAAAAAGCTCATGTGGTTATCTACCTGCCAGGTCTAATACCGTACAAGTCAGATAAGGTTATCCCTTACAAGTATGGTGCAATGACCATCGAAAACGGAAAAGAAACTCCATTACCCTCCGTCGTGAACATTGCCGACATCAGTCGAGTTACCCGGAGCGGTTAGATCTTCAATAGAGGAGTTGGAGAACCTGCCAAAGAAAAGGAACCTCAAACGGAAGTTCCTAACCAATAAGTCGGTCAATCCAGTAATCCAAAACTTGTAAAGAACAACGATGAGATGTTGAAGCTCATCCAGAAAAGCGAGTACAACATTGTGGACCAATTGTTGCAAACTCCGTCTCGAATCTCTATACTATCTCTCCTGCTTAGTTCAGAAGCTCACAGGGAATCTCTACAGAAAGTCTTAGAACAAGCCTTTGTGGAACAAGATGTGACGGTAGGACAATTTGACAGCATCATCTCCAATATCACTTCCTGCAACAACTTAGGATTCAGTGATGAAGAACTACCAGAAGAAGGCAAGAATCATAATATGGCACTCAACATTACAGTCAACTGCCAAGACGATGCTTTATCCAGCGTACTGGTAGACACAGGATCAACTTTGAATGTTATGCCAAAATTAACTCTGATACGACTAATGTTTCAAGGAGCTCCGATGAGGAGCAGTGAGATCATTGTCAAAGCCTTTGACGGATCTAGAAAAATGGTTATCGGCGAAGTTGATCTTCCCATAACCATCGGTCCTCACACTTTCCAAGTCAATTTCCAGGTCATGGACATCCGGGCAGCATACAGTTGTTTATTAGGAAGACCTTGGAAACACGAAGCTGGGGCAGTCACTTCGACACTTCACTAGAAGCTGAAGTTTGTCAAGAATGACAAATTAGTCACAGTGTGTGGAGAGCAAGCCTTAATCGTGAGCGACTTATCATCATTCTCCTGTGTAGAACCAGAGGAGGTTGTTGGAACCCAGTTCCAAGCACTCTTGATGAGCAATGAGAATCGTCCAGAAAGAGGGACATCGATTTCCTCATACAAGGACGCTCTCGAAGTGATCAAGAATAATGACATAAAAGGATAGAGACAGATTATAACTCCCACGGATAACAAGACAAGAAAAGGTATTGGCTTTTCTTCGACCTGTACTCAGACTACAAAGAAGGACGCACATTTTCGTCCCATTCAGGATTTATTCCACAACGGAGGTTTCCTCCACCCAGTGTCTCAAGAAGTACACACCATCAATGAGAGCGAATTCTCCAATACAGATAAGGAGTGGAAGTCTTATCTCAACAATGACGGTTATATGTCTCAAGGAGAGGCACACACGCCATTTTATTTTCCCAAGCAGATCCCAAGATATATACCAAGATCAGACGTCAGGATGATCTATGGAGATTGTGATCCTGAAGGATGTCGTGCTCCACCCAATTCATTAGAGGAAGACAATCAAATGAAATACAATTGTGGCTATGATCCCCTGGATGACTTGCCTATCTGGAAGCCGTACACATAAGACTTGGGGCAAAAGAGTCAGCTGGACGATGCCTATCAGCTGAGTAATATTGAAAAGAATACCCATGTCCCCACAGAGTCCTGGAATCATTACTCAGGACATTTTGAAAATATCCGAATCCATGGTGATGAATTTGCAAAGTTTTCGGACAAGAATTCATTAACTATGCATTTCCTGAGATCAACGTCATTGAGGAAGATGACTCATCCATTCCCACAGAAACAGGGGACACCTTGGGACAGCCAAGTGGCAAGTACGACTTCCTAGTCAAATACACCGCTCCCGAAAGCTCTTGCATCCGATACGAGGACATCCAGCCAACTGGATGGTGTCATACCCCAAATTTTGACCACTAAGATTTCCCACCATTGTGCAAATCATCATTACAATATGGATGAACTATCATACCTCATCAGTCTCCCCAAAGATGGGTGAGCATTTACTACAAACAATAATTAGGGTTTCAAGCCCTCTCAGAGTTCTTAGACAAAGGATCAATCAAGAATTGACATGATCTTCAACTTGTCTAAACTCTCAAACATCCACAATGGATTAAAAGGACTCCCACATCAAGGATTAAGCACAAGGTTGCTACCTTCCAAGTGGATTAAGCCTCAAGATCGCCAGCGTCACCAAATTAGGGTTTTGGTCGACCAGGGCCTTGATAAGTGCAAATTGTACCTATTTTTGTATATATGTTTTGTTGCACTTATCAATGCTTTGTGGTAAATATCGTGCGAATAAACCCCGCTTTGTTCGTAAATACGTTTACTTTACGTTTTCGGTGTATAGTGCGTTACCGTGTAAATATCATTGAGTTTAATCGATTTTCATTTATTTTTTTTAGGTGTTCCAGCAATGGGATATTTCCATATTCATAAAGAGCATTGAATAAGCTTTCCAACGCTTCAAACCGTGCGTCAATCGGAGTTACGGTTCAAGAGTTATGAAGAAAACAAATTATGGTTTTCTGTCATGCTCGCTAGGCGAGCCCCCGTAGCGAGCACTCGCTAGCTTGTTCGCTAGGCGAACCGGGGCGAACGAAAAGTTCCAGAATCGTGAAAAAACTCAACAGAAAGGCGGTTTATGTTCGCCTAGCGAACGGGGACTCGCTAGGCGAACCTGGAAAGTCAGATTTGCCTATTTTAGCCATTTTTCATCATTTTTTAGGTGATGGTTTTGGGGATTCTTGCTCCAACTCCATCAAACTTCATTTTTTTAGTAGATTAGCTTAGAAAACAACATGGAAGCTTGCATGTGGATGATCCGAGGTGGATTTCTCATCGATCGGCTCCGACAATCCGTGAAGTGTTTGGTTCATTTCTCTTCCTCTTTGTGTATTCTTTCTTGTTGGGTTGTGCATATGTATTTGCTATGAACTCATGTATATTTGTCGCCCATGGCGTTGTATAAAACTTGCTTTACAAATCTTTATTGGTAATTGTCTCTAATTTTTGCTTTATGCGCGGGGTTTGTGTCGCGTTAGACATACCCTTCACGAACGTCGATTAGGGAGGATTGTCTGTTGGTTGCTGGACTCTAGAGATAGATTTAGGAGCTAACAATCTTCAATAGGCGTCGAAGCTTAATGCCTTCCGTGTTTCGAGGCTTCGCTCGCGAGAGTGACGAAGAGAGTAACACGGTTGTTTTCTCAACTTTGCGTTAGACATAACCTGTGTTGTGAGCGATGCTGGGTGATATTGACGAGTATTGTAGGTGGAGTATAACTGGTCGGTAAGTTTAAGTTTGTGAGGAGTGATTTGTATGCATTGCCGGACGAGTTTTTCTTGTTGAAGAATGAAGTTCTTTTTGTTTTAATATTTACTTTTCTATTTTCTTGTTTGAAACCAATTTAATCCAAACTCATAAACGCGAGAGATTGTCGAACGGCATTCTTTCCCTCTAACCGATCTCTGTGGACACGACATAAATCCCGGAGGGAATTCTTTCTGAAAATAAATGTTTTTGCTTGCTTGCCCTATTCTGCAATCAACAAAATGGCGCCGTTGCCAGGGATTGGTTTTGATATTGAATCGCATTGCGATAGTTTCTTTGTTTTTGAGTTTTGTATATATCATATATATTGTCTATTTCCATTATGTTTGTTCAAGTGTTGTATACATTTTGTTCCCGTAACCGTTTGTTCATATGTTTGGTTAGGACACTTACTTTAGGTTTGCGCGGTGAGGCATCACTATGGCATGAAGGAAGTGAGTTTGCTAGCTAAGCTATGTAAAGGCGTCGAGCTTACGACGTAAAACAAGCATGTTGTATTATTTTCTTTGGTTGTGTGGTGAACTTTCATTAAACAAGTTGTACTCGGATTTTTCGTAAACTTCTCAAATCTTCACTTTACAACTTGTTTAATGAAATTTCTCCCTTTCTTTTCGTTTGTTTATATTAATAATTCTTGTTCTCGCTAAGCGAGTTCTGGCGAAGTCACCAGCGAAGGTTCGCCTGGCGAACGTTGGCGAAGGTGCCAGCGAGGGAGTGGCAGAAAGTATGCAAAAACCTTCAGTAGGAAAACTGGGTAAATTCACTGGGTGAGGGAGCCAGCGAATGCTCGCTTATGTGTTCGCGAGGCAAAGGTGCCAGCGAGGGGGTGACAGAAACTTTCACTTTTGAAAACACCCAAAATTCGCTGGGGCGAAGGATGTAGCGAAGGCTCGCGTCGTGAATGATTTGGTTCGCCTAGCGAACCCACGATAACTTTTATGGGCGGTTTAAGTTTGAGGCACTTAAAGTGCCATGTTTTAGTTCATTCACTAGGCGAATGATTCCTTCGCTAGGCGAAGGCTGCTAAGATTTTGCTTGTCGTTTGCTCACAGATTTTGATTGACTTATTTGAGGATGCTTTTGTGATTTTCCAAGTTGGTTCGTTTTAACTTGCGAATGCGTGGTAATGATCTTTGTAAGTTTTGTACACGTCTGAGGTATGTATTTATCGCTTTCTATACTTTAGCATATTCATGATACTTAGGCATTTTACAAACTTCCATGCCATCCATTCTTTTGTATACTTGTTCTTATTGTGAATCACTTTAGTTCCCACCTTTTTGTGAGGTAGCTTTCTATTGTTCATATATGCGCGGAGAACCAACATTCTTGTTATAACTGGATTTTATTATGTTGAATCTTTTATTTGTGTTGATTATATGAATGCATGAAAAGGATCAAGGTAATTGTTTCATTTTGAGCACAACCACCTTAGCCAAATAGTCAATTCACCTTGTGAGTGTGTGATCATTTGAAACCCCTTTGAGCCTTTGGTCATTATCCATGTTGTTTGAGCTTGATGCTTGTCTATGAGTGTCAAATTCATATTTTTGTGTGGATCTTGATTGTTGTTTTTACTTGAGCCCTCAACTTTTTGTGTTGTTGTATGAATTTTTTCCTTGCCTTAGAAAGTAGGGAGTATTCACATGATGATGTGGTTGAATTCAAGTTGGGGAGAGAATGGTTGTTTACTCATTGGTTGGATTCTATGAGGATTGAAAAAGAAAAGAAAAAAAAGAGAAAAATATGACAAAGAAAAGAAAAGAAAAAAGTGAAAAAGAAAGAAAAAAGAATAATCCTTGAAAAAGGAAACAAAAAGAGTTGCAATAATTGTGCTAAATAAGTATTGTGTGTTGTGTAGCACTTGGGATTTTGGAAGAAGTTGGTTGAAATTTTGTGTGTGAATCTTTGTGAGTTTTCACTCCCTTAGGTTTAGGCAAGTTTTTGTTTCAATTACCTTTAGAAAATGCCCCTTGTTTGTTTACCCGGCCACATTACAACCTTGAAAGTCCTTGTGATTCTTGCTTTTGTATTTGTAATGTGAATTTGTGGATGTATGCATAATTTAGTCTTTTGTTTGCATGAGTGTGGTGTGAGTGTAAAGTACCTTATTTTGTGTTTTTCATATACCGATGATTGTTTTTACTAGGTGTGATTCACTTTGGAACTTGTGTTGTTTTAGAATTTTTGGCATGACTTTTGTACTTTGCTTTTGTTTCGTGACTATGTTATCGTTGCAGTTTAGTGGTAAGTATTTACTTTTTGTGTGTACCGTTGTCATTTGAACCATTCATTCGTTTCCGTTTTTCAAAACCTGTTGATTCGTCTTTCTTTGGATATTGCTTGTGCATTTTCAAGTTTGTTTGATTCTTGTTTGTGGACAAACAATTAGGTAAGTTGGGGAGAGTTTGATAAGTGCAAATTGTACCTATTTTTGTATATATGTTTTGTTGCACTTATCAATGCTTTGTGGTAAATATCGTGCGAATAAACCCCGCTTTGTTCGTAAATACGTTTACTTTACGTTTTTGGTGTATAGTGCGTTACCGTGTAAATATCATTGAGTTTAATCGATTTTCATTTATTTTTTTAGGTGTTCCAGCAATGGTATATTTCCATATTCATAAATAGCATTGAATAAGCTTTCCAACGCTTCAAACCGTGCGTCAATCGGAGTTACGGTTCAAGAGTTATGAAGAAAACAAATTCTGGTTTTCTGTCATGCTCGCTAGGCGAGCCCCCGTAGCGAGCACTCGCTAGCTTGTTCGCTAGGCGAACCGGGGCGAACGAAAAGTTCCAGAATCGTGAAAAAACTCAACAGAAAGGCGGTTTATGTTCGCCTAGCGAACGGGGACTCGCTAGGCGAACCTGGAAAGTCAGATTTGCCTATTTTAGCCATTTTTCATCATTTTTTAGGTGATGGTTTTGGGGATTCTTGCTCCAACTCCATCAAACTTCATTTTTTTAGTAGATTAGCTTAGAAAACAACATGGAAGCTTGCATGTGGATGATCCGAGGTGGATTTCTCATCGATCGGCTCCGACAATCCGTGAAGTGTTTGGTTCATTTCTCTTCCTCTTTGTGTATTCTTTCTTGTTGGGTTGTGCATATGTATTTGCTATGAACTCATGTATATTTGTCGCCCATGGCGTTGTATAAAACTTGCTTTACAAATCTTTATTGGTAATTGTCTCTAATTTTTGCTTTATGCGCGGGGTTTGTGTCGCGTTAGACATAACCTTCACGAACGTCGATTAGGGAGGATTGTCTGTTGGTTGCTGGACTCTAGAGATAGATTTAGGAGCTAACAATCTTCAATAGGCGTCGAAGCTTAATGCCTTCCGTGTTTCGAGGCTTCGCTCACGAGAGTGACGAAGAGAGTAACACGGTTGTTTTCTCAACTTTGCGTTAGACATAACCTGTGTTATGAGCGATGCTGGGTGATATTGATGAGTATTGTAGGTGGAGTATAATTGGTCGGTAAGTTTAAGTTTGTGAGGAGTGATTTGTATGCATTGTCGGACGAGTTTTTCTTGTTGAAGAATGAAGTTCTTTTTGTTTTAATATTTACTTTTCTATTTTCTTGTTTGAAACCAATTTAATCCAAACTCATAAACGCGAGAGATTGTCGAACGACATTCTTTCCCTCTAACCGATCTCTGTGGACATGACATAAATCCCGGAGGGAATTCTTTCCGAAAATAAATGTTTTTGCTTGCTTGCCCTATTCTGCAATCAACAGGCCTCCAGATGGAAATTTTCCTCTAGGCATGAGCCAATGCTTCAAAGCATAACCTAAGATGCTCCAAGGGGCATCATGAACCCAATCATCAAGTCAATTTAGCCTCAGGGGATGCATTCATCAAGAATCAGGAATTAGGGTTTCTTGACCTAATTCACCCCTAAGTTGACTTTTGGGACAAAACATGAGCCAAAACCTCAAGAGATGGTTTTAGGGTCTCTAACATACTAAATTGATCCATTTGCAACAATGTATTAATCCAAGAAGCTTGAGCAACAAGTTTCAATTTCATCTGAACCACCGTTAGGGTTTCGCAGGAAAAGTCAACTGTAGCCTTGACTTTTGACCAGGACATGCTCCCAAACCCTAGGACATGATTCAATACACCCTATAACACCTATGAAATCAATCCATCAAGGTTGATTTAGGCCAAGGACTTGATTTCATAGAGGATCACACAGTTTGGAATTCATTTGACAAAAAGTCAACTGTGCACAAAAGTCAACTTTGACTTTTTGAGATTTTTCACAAATATGGTTCTTTGACCCTAAAATTATGTTAATGTATTATTGGAATCATCATTCATCAAGAAAAATCAAGAAAAGTGGGATAACTTGTAAAAGGGGTAACCATAAAAAACTTAGAAATTTTATAAGTTATGGAATAAAGTGGCTAGGGTACCAACTTTGGAGGATCATAACTCCTAAACCACAAGGCCATTTTCCCCCATTTAAAGCTGGATTTGTAGCCCTCATGGCCCTCTACAAAAGGTTCAACTACACCTCATTCCAATTCATCATGGATTTTGAGTTATGGAATGATCAAAATGGCTGAAAACATGAAATGTCACTTTTTCCAACACTTAGTGAAATTTTCACTAAGTCAGAATCTGCCTTCACGTTTTTCCAAATGTAGGGGCATTTTTTGAAGGTGCGAGAAAGACACAAGAATGGGGGGTTTGAATTGTGTATTTCCTCTTTTTGTAACTTTTCGCATCTTGTTAATTTGACGCTCAAGAACCTTCAATGTTCATTGAGAGATTCTGATCTATTAACTATAGAGTATGAGAACCGTATAGGTTCTGATCATAAGATACGATACTCAGAACTTGCAGTGCGGAAACTTATCAGAGATAGGCTGCAAGGTTCTAACTTTGCTTAATATGAGGTTCTGATATTCAATGCAGAAACATAAATAGAGATACTAAGCAAGAGAGTAAAGGACACATGATATATCCTGGTTCACCACGCGGGCTAATCCAGTCCACCCTCCTCAGGTGATTTCGCCTTGAACACAAGGACTTAATCCACTATAACCAAATCATGATTACCTTTGCACGGGCAACAGCCGGTGACTAACAACTTGTACAACCGCACTGTGACTAACAACCCAATGAACCGTTCAAGGATCCAACAGGATATAACGTTCATTGACCGAGCAGACCCACTGATGGGATTTCACAGCTTGCCGTTCAGGGATTCATCACAATGAATATAATGCTACTGGCCATATTTAAGGATTTTCCACAATGACCCTCAGCCATTGTCATCTCAAGTATCTGATCACCACGTGATCTACTCAAGGGCCTCAACTCACAGCTGAACCGTTCAAGGATCCCATCAAGATATAACGTTCACTTGAGGAGTCTCAATTCATTTAGTTGAATTGGCATACTGGAATATTACAAATTGTGCTTCTTAATAAGCAAGTTTCTCCTAAGTTTAAGTACAAAGAACACACACATGTGTTCAAGCAAGTTTTGAGCAATCAACTCCTTGTTTTCCTAAGAAACTACAAAGATGTATTTGATATTATGATTTTAGACATCTTGTAGATCTTCTTCTTCTTCGTCTTCTGGTTGAGCAAGCTTTGAGCAGCAACTCCTTGCTTCAGATCTACAAAGTAGCTTTGACGAAAAGGTAGGTTGATGACTTGACTGATCTTCAATGTTGTCTTCTTCATCAACAACTTATGTTTGATTGTTGTTGTTGTGTTGATTTGTTCTTTGGAGATTCAACAACAATTTCCATGAGCGAAATAATGATAGCTTTGAATATTCTAAGTGTTACAGCGAGAACTCATCGTTGTTGCTATCTTCATACAATGACTTGGTCAATTTTGTAGATGAACATTCAGTTCGTAATTCTACAAGCGATCGACACATCAAAAGCAAAAACTCTTTCCATTAAATAGCCAGTAGAAATATAGCCGTTAGAGAATACTGTTGGCTATTTGGAAAGGAGACGTTGTGATATAATGAGTTGTACTGACACATCTTCTTTTTGCAGAGGAGGAAGTGACCAGACATCTTTTCTTGGGCAGTGTGTACATTTAACTCACAACGGTAATATTTAGACTTTGAAACTTCAGTGGCTTCTGATGTTAATTTGATGAAGCATGAGTGGAGTCTTTATAGAAGAATATCTGATGCTTCAAGTCTTCCGTTGATTGAAGAAGTCCATTAGGAATCAGTCTTCAGAACTTCAGCACTTGGTCTTTAAGAAAGTTATCCTTTTTCTGCTTTAAGTCTTCCGAATCTTCAGAGCATGTCTTCAGAGTTTTCAAAACTTCTTGTTTGAAACCTTAATCTTTAGAATTCGTCAGTCTTCAGATTCTTTCTGCACTTGGTCTTCAGCGCCTTCATCCATCAGAACTTCAAGTCATAGGAGTCTTCAGAACTTCAGTTCTTTCTGAGTGTACTTCTTCAGAAGCTTCGCTATCTTCAGAATCTTAATCACTTTCAAAGAGCATCCACAAGAGCATTGCAACAGCAATATTGGCATCCTTGGATCTGACTGATCATGACTAGATAAACAAGCGTTCTTGCTTCTCGCGACTTTAGTCACACATAGTAACTTCGCATATATATATATATATATATATATTCAATCATAGTACATCTAGCTGGTGTATGTTGGTTCTGATGTCTTTAGTTCTTATGATCTGCACATAACACACGTTAGACCATAAAATGGTTCTTTCATAAATACTCATTGTTATCATCAAAACATAGATTGACTTGTAGAGACAATTCTTGCTCTCACAATCTCCCCCTTTTTGATGATGACAAAACCAAGTATTTTGATTGAACATTTTATACAAGGTAATCACCAAAGCAAACAAATTCAGAGTATGGAAAAATAGCTCCCCCTGAATGAGTTATCCTCAAAGCTTTATCTGAGATCATCTAGGATTTTATATAATCCAAAGATATACAGAGTAACAACTTGAGTTGCCAGAACAGAAATAGAAAAGAGTTACTTCTCTATCTTGTCTTTAGGAAAACGAAGAGTCTTTAGCATCTGGACTAGTTCAACGGAACTTCCATCTTCAGATATTCAGAACTCAGTTTCCTTTGTTGTCATATCAGAGCTTGTTATCTTCAGAGTCGTCTGAAGCATTTCTACTTTTCAGTAGACTTAATTGAGCACAGAATTAGAGAAGTTCTTTGACTAATAAACATAGCTTCGATGTATATCAGAAACTGTCTTTTGAGACACTCCCCCTGAGTTTCAGGCTATAAGAAAATTTTAGATTTTGTATTTTTATCTTCTGGGTAGTCTCCCCCTAATTTCCATAAGTCAGATATTGGGATCTTTCAGAATCGAAATTCAGAGTTTCTAAATTTAATCACCAGTGTTGATCTTGACTTTTCAGAGTTTGACTTTGAACACAGGTTTATTTCAGACCTTGTCATTGTCACAACTCAGTTGAATTATCAAAGCTTGATTTTTTGATCAGATACCAAATGAAGGTTAAAACTTGTGATCAATCAACGCTTGATTCTGAATCTGGTACATCTTGTTTTAGTCGGATGTAAAAATGATGTGCTGACTCTTATACCAGAGTTTGTTGATTCTGATGCTGAAGGAGTTCTTTTGATATTACTTTGAAGAGTATTTCCTTTGTGTGCTGATAGGATACCAATGAAGGTACTTTGACAGTAATCCATAGATTTGCTTTGATTGAGAGTCTGATACTAATCTTTGTGTACTGAATCTGATTTCCAATTGATGATTTAGTCTGATACCAAATCGTCTTTATTTCAAATGGTTCCTGATAAACATCATAATGGTTTCTTGCTTGGATCTTTAATTCGGATCTTCAGACAGTTCTTGACTTCTGATTTGCACAGATCTTCTGAGTGAGCATCTTGAAATGTAGACTTTGCCTTGACTGCTTTCAGAGTTTTCTTCCTGATTCTGATTCTTCTTAGACAGCTTTTATTCTATGATCGTAGTTCTTCTTCTTATCCTGTCTTTAGAATGCCTAGTGAACTTGTTTAGAGTTCCTCGGATAACATCAAACAACAAACGTTAGTAGTAACACATTTTATAAGAGTACTTTGTTTGAGTTCTGCAGTCTTTCAGATTTCTTTCAGATTTCCTTCTTTCAATCAAAATCAATCAATAATCAAAATCAATCAATATATTTCTCCCCCTTTTTGACATCATCAAAAAGTGTCAGGGCATATGAGCAATTTAAGCATAGAGTCATTTATATTCAGTTATAAAGTCACAGAGTCATTTAAACATTTAGAAGCATTTAGACTCATTTTAGGGATACACATCTATACTCAGTATGTATTTAATTGAAGGTTGATAGATGGAATTAACTGATTACTTGATTGAAGGATTAAAGCATCTGTAGAGATTATATCATTTCATTTGTGAATAATATTTCAGTATTTCATTATTTCCTTTTGGTTTTATAATTCAGAGCATAGGTTGAGCTTAATCTAGACAAGTTCAAAATAAAAACTAGATTGCATTAGAGAAATATTAAACATAAAACTATAGATTGTATTACGGATGGATTTTATCAAAAACATACAACGCTAGACTAGACGAAACTGGTTCCTATAGGTTAGACTGAAATGAGCTTAGGGAAGATGAGGAAGGACTTCCAGAGTTATCTGAGCTTGAGGGAAGAGAAGTTTCTTCTGTTTGAGTCATTGCAAGCTTCTTGTGTTTTACTATTTCTTTTGAGACCCATTCATGGAACTCGTTCCAGACATTTCTTACTTCCATTGAGTTTGCACAAGAACTAGAGGCATTGATAAGGGTTTAAATCCTTGTGATTGCATTGTCTTAAAATGATGCGAGAACACTATTCGTTGTTCTTAATCTCTTGGATGAGTGTTCTTCCTTAATAACCGCTTTTCTTCCTACCTTCCAATCTGAGAGTTCTTGAAGAGCATCAGTGATATTTTTCATGTTAATCCAAATACTGATATCTTCGTTCTTGATTTTTCTCAGATAGTTTTCGAATTCTGCCTTATTGTATGTAGCGAATTTTGGAAAGCCTATAACCGGAACTCTGGGAGTTAGAGTCAGTTCTCTAAAGCGTGAATTATCTAAGCTTGCATCTTCCTTCAAAAGGTTCTTATACCTAAGAATCTTTCCAGCACTTTTAAGCAGCTTCCAAGATTCTCCTTCATTAATTAGAATGTCGTCAACTAATCCTGATTCAACTAAGATGTCTGAGATAAGTCTTCCATAGGGAATGAGACCGCATTCATGGTCAGAGCTAGTTCTGTAGCTTCTGATGGCATCCTTGAGAAGCTTAAAGAGGATTGAGGGAATGTGTATTTTATTTCCTTTTAGAAGAAGGAATAGAACGCATTTTTGAGTGTCGCTTAGCTGTTCTGATGTGAGATGATGAAAAACATTTTCTTGAAGAATTTTGAACCAAACTTGAAGTGAGTTTTTCAGGTTTGAGAAGGTTTGGTTTTCAGATAAAGCATTATCTTTGAAGATAGAGGACAACACCTTAGCCTCATTCTCTTCATTGAGTAAGTTTCTGGAGATTCTGAATCCGTCATGTTCATTCAGCAAGAGATCTGAGATAGTTTTTTTTCAGAGATGAAGATTTTTCTTCCGAAAACGAAAGAGACAATGAGATTCTTGGATGTAGTTGCATGAATCCAGAAATCTTTGATTAGATGATCATAGGTCGGTCCTTCCAGCCGTTTGAAGTAGTTTTTCCAACCTTGGTTTTCCAGTGAGGGAGCAATGTTGCATCCATTTGATTTCAGATTGTTAAAGTCAATAATAGTTTCTGACAGAACCTTGAGATTGTTGAATGGGATTTGAGTGGTTGTGGGAATTGAGGCATTTTGTGAGACAAAAGCCATTTTATAGATGATGAGGAGTTAGAAGGTAATTAGGCTGAAGATCTGGATGAGTAAAGGATGTGTAGCTGTCTTATGCTTTTATAGATGGAAACTAGGTTAAATTTTGTGGAGAGTTTGAAACCACATCGATTGATTTTCCTAGAAGCATTAAGTAGCGTGGGAAAGTGGGTTAATGATTAATCAGGAATCATAACCCTAAAGAGTAGTGACGAAGCCGCTACTTAATTATGACCGGTGAGCAGTTTTATAATTTCTAGTTAATCCTAAGTTATCAAAAATATGCATGTCTATTGGTAGATAAGTAATGAAATTTTCTTAAGGGTGAATTTAAATTTATCATAAAAGCATTTCTTAATTAGAATACTTGGGCAAGAGAATACATATCGCGTTTAGATCATAAGGGCATACAAGAAGGATCCTATACACAAAAACTTGTGATCTTAAGAAAAGCTTAACTTCTATCTAGACAAAGAAGGTCATAGGATGACAGAACTCGGGAAGGATTTTCTCAGTCATTCCATTTCTTCTGCAATGACCGACCACTCCTTGAAGATCAAGAATATGAGAGATGACCCTGCAATAGGGAATTTGGTAGATAATGTCTTCTCTTGACAGGTTGATTTCTTCCTTTAGATGATTGTACATGGATTGAGGTAGGTTTATTTTGATTCTAGATATTAAAAAGAAAATAAACAATCTCTCCATGTCAGATAACCATCCTCCTCCTCTTTCTCTCGGTTTGAAATTTGTTACCATCAGATTGTACAAATCTTTAGCAATCGGAGTGAGAGTGCAAGGTTGAGTGGGATGCCCCTCTGTTTTGAAAATGACGTGCAGATGTTTGTCGAAGCTATGGTTGTTGGAATTTCTTTCCACAGTCACGCCATCTTCAACGCACCTAATGGCTTTATCTATGATGGTGGGGTTGATCAAGACTGGATATCCAGCAACTACGGACAAAATAGTATTTTTGCCATAGTCATGTTCAAGTACACGTGCATTTGCCCAGAACTCAGTTATAAGAGAAGGGAAGACAGGTCCAACAAGCATGTCGAAGTAGTTTTCCCAATTCTAAAATATAATACCAGAGAGAATACTAGTTTTGTTAAGTTGTGGTAAAAGGTTTAGATCCAACGTGAATTCCTTTAGAAGCTCTAGATCAGAAATTTCTCCTCTGATATTGTGTGAAGACATTTCGAGCAGGAAACGAAGAAGGAAGTTCTAACCTACTAGATAGAGATTTTTCCTAGACGAGGAGTAGAGTTGTGAGGTGAGCTTATGAGTGATGATTATTTATCACGCTTGGCACACGCGAGTTCATCATTTCCTAGACAAGCTATGAATAGTTGTGACGGTCAGTTGACAGGACATATGATAGACTTAAGTTATCGTATGCCTAAGGTTAGAGATAAGGTAGCTGACACATGCGTAATTATGATTGTCTTGGAAATCATAAATATTTGATAATATTACCATAATAAAAAGTGTAATGAGTGAGACCATACCTTAGGGATGCTTAACCTCTTTGAAGAAAATCTTTAGCTAAAACTTTTCGTGAAATCATTCCTTTCAGACTCCTGAAGCTTTGAGCATCTTTCTGATTCTGCCTATTTCTGAGTAAGCTGCAGATGTTTCTTGGGTTCTTCAAGATAAGCTTGTCTTCTGACTTCTGAAGAGAATATTTTCTTGGAAAGTGATCCTAGTTGGATTATAACTTTCTCTCTCTTTTCATGTTCAACCTTGTCCTTTAGTTCTCTAGGTTACAATAACCGAGATTAGGACTTAGCATGATCAGAGTGACCATTTTAATTGAACCTAGCCAATTACATGCAATCCTTTTTTATAAGGCAACACTCATATGCGTGGGAGCATTACTGAGTGAACAGTAGATTTCATTTGATGACCCCATTCGTAAACAACAGATTACATCTGTTTCTGATTGTTTCTCACTTCTCATTTCCTTGATCCATAGAACCTGTTTAGTTCCGATACAGTTCCTAAGATATGGATTTGAATCTTAAACGACAAACTTTAAGAATTGGTTGAGTTCTCCTTTCATAGCCCGAATTCAGTTTGCGTTTGTGAGAGTTTCTTTTTCTTTGAACGATGATTGATTTCACCAGTTCAGTGAGAACCTTTGAGAGGTTATACGAGGAGGAATTATCATATCAACATCTGACTTGTTCCTCAAGTTTGTTTCAGAACTTGTTCAAAACCAAAACATCATCATGCCCCATGTGTACACCACTAGACATGATTTGCATGAACCTCTTGTTCTTACAATGATGATCAACTTATTTGGGGTCGTTTACACATATCTTTGAGTTAACTAATTTCTTCAAACGAACATTATTAACATCATCTTTTAAGACATCAGTTGGAGAACCTAGATACCTGAAATGATAGCATCTAATTTCATAGCCCAAGTGGTTCTGAGAACACTTGATCTTGTCGAAAATCAGATTATCAACATTTGATCTTTACTAGGATGATTTCAGGTTGTTGGAGCTTGATCACTGAGCCAGTTAAGATCTTAAGAGTTCGTTTGGAATCAAGTAATTACTGAATCTTCGGGATTCAGTTCTCCATTGAATCTTTTGATCATTCCAGATTCTGACATTGAATCATTTCTAATAATTTGAATTTTTCAGATTCTGAGTTTAACAGATTACATTCTGAAATTCAAAGTCTTAGAACCGCAATCTTTCTTCTTTACATGAAGAGATCCAGAATGAGTTTTAAACGAGAAATTCAAGGGTGGACCTAATCCGTTTCTTGAAAACATCTCAAAAACTCATAAATAATTAATCTTCAGCAAACAAGATTTCTTGCTTTCTGATGATTCATCTTTTAATCATATATGTGGTTTTATCCATACGTATTTCCCAGAATGAGCATTCAACAGATACTGCCTTTCATCTGATGAATTTATCTTATCAACTGATTCTTCAATCTTTAGTGAGGCTTCATCTAGAATCAGTGAATTGTTCACGAAGTAATCAGATTGATTACAATTATGTACACAGTTAACTGCTGAACTGTTACAGAAATTGTAAGTGGATTTCAATCTCACCAAGAGTACTTCTACGCACCACATCTGGATCTTTTTCTGACACTGTTAAGTGTTTAATGTAAACCAATAACAGAACCGGAGCTCTGATACCAATTGAAGGTGCGAGAAAGACACAAGAAATGGGGGTTTGAATTGTGTATTTCCTCTTTTTGTAAATTTTTGCATCTTGTTAATTTGACGCTCAAGAACCTTCAATGTTCGTTGACAGATTCTGATCTATTAACTATAGAGTATGAGAACCGTATAGGTTCTGATCATAAGATACGATACTTAGAACTTGCAGTGCGAAAGCTTATCAGAGATAGGCTGCAAGGTTCTGACTTTGCTTAATATGAGGTTCTGATATTCAATGCAGAAACATAAATAAAGATACTAAGCAAGAGAGTAAAGGACACACGATATATCCTGGTTCACCACGCGGGCTAATCCAGTCCACCCTCCTCAGGTGATTTCGCCTTGAACACAAGGACTTAATCCACTATAACCAAATCATGATTACACTTGCACGGGCAACAGCCGGTGACTAACCACTTGCACAGTCGCACTGTGACTAACAACCCAACGAACCGTTCAGGGATCCAACTGGATATAACGTTCATTGATCGAGCAGACCCACTGCTGGGATTTCACAGCTAGCCGTTCAGGGATTCATCACAATGAATATAACGCTACTGACCATATTTCAGGATTTTCCACAATGACCCTCAGCCATTGTCATCTCAAGTATATAATCACCACGTGATCTACTCAAGGGCCTTAACTCACAGCTGAATCGTTCAGGGATCCCATCAGGATATAACGTTCACTTGAGGAGTCTCAATTCATTTAGTTGAATTGGCAGACTGGAGATTACAAATTGTGCTTCTTTATAAGCAAGTTTCTCCTAGGTTTAAGTACAAAGAACACACACATGTGTTCAAGCAAGTTTTGAGCAATCAGCTCCTTGCTTTCCTAAGAAACTACAAAGATGTATTTGATATTATGATTGTAGACATCTTGTAGATCTTCTTCTTCTTCGTCTTCTGGTTGAGAAAGCTTTGAGCAGCAACTCCTTGCTTCAGATCTTCAATGTAGCTTTGACGAGAAGGTAGGTTGATGACTTGACTGATCTTCAATGTTGTCTTCTTCATCAACAGCTTCTGTTTGATTATTGTTGTTGTGTTGATTTGTTCTTTAGAGATTCAACAACAATTGCCATGAGTGAAATAATGACAGCTTTGAATATTCTAAGTGTTACAATGAGAACTCATAGTTGTTGCTATCTTCACACAATGACTTGGTCAATTTTGTAGATGAACATTCAGTTCGTAATTCTACAAGCGATCGACACATCAGAAGCAAAAACATTTTCCATTAAATAGCCAGTAGAAATATAGCCGTTAGAGAATGTTGTTGACTGTTTGGAAAGGAGACGTTGTGATATAATGAGTTGTACTGACACATCTTCTTTTTGTAGAGGAGGAAGTGACTAGACATCTTTTCTTGGACAGTGTGTACATTTAACTCACAACGGTAATATTTAGACTTCGAAACTTCAGTGGCTTCTGATGTTAATTTGATGAAGCATGAGTGGAGTCTTTATAACAGAATATCTGATGCTTCAAGTCTTCCGTTGATTGAAGAAGTCCATTAGAATCAGTCTTCAGAACTTCAACACTTGTTCTTTAAGAACGTTATCCTTTTTCTGCTTTAAGTCTTCCGAATCTTCAGAGCCTGTCTTCAGAGTCTTCAGAACTTCTTGTTTGAAACCTTGATCTTCAGAACTCGTCAGTGTTAGATTCTTTCTGCACTTGGTCTTCAGCGCCTTCAGCCATCAGAACTTCAAGTCATAGGAGTCTTCAGAACTTCGGTTCTTTCTGAGTGTACTTCTTCAGAAGCTTCGCTATCTTCAGAATCTTAATCACTTTCAGAGAGCATCCACAAGAGCATTGCAACAGTAATCTTGGCATCCTTGGATCTGACTGATCATGACTAGATAAACAAGCGTTCTTGCTTCTCGCGACTTTAGTCACACATAGTAACTTCGCATATATATATTCAATCATAGTACATCTAGCTGGTGTATGTTGGTTCTGATGTCTTTAGTTCTTATGATCTGCACACAACAAACGTTAGACCATAAAATGGTTCTTTCATAAATACTCATTGTTATCATCAAAACATAGATTGACTTGTAGAGACAATTCTTGCTCTCACATTTTTCACTTGGATCCAAAATGTATCAAAACCAACCATGATCAAACAGTTGTTGTATCATATAAGGGCTTTCCAAAATGGCCAAGAACTCCATCAAATTCCACTTGAGCCATGAGATATGACAATGCCAATATGCCTTGCCGCAAACTGTCATGGCAAGGCAGATTTTGGAGTTTTGCTCGATTTGCCCAAATTTTACAAAGGGCAAGCAACTCTATCCATCTGAACACCTCAAGGGGGGACCAAGGAGTAACCAACTCTGATCCCAAGCCTCCCAAGTCTTTGGAACCAAAAATAGTATGCCAAGCCTTGAAATGCCTAAAAAAGGGACATGACTCCAATTTTGGATTGGGGCATTCAATGCATACACCAAGGTGGCATGGACTGAGCCCTTCCCAACTGAATTTAGTCAAGACTTATCCAAGACCAAGGGAACCAGCAGCCTGTGCCCTAACCTCTAGTCAATGGCTAGAGGAGACTTGGATTCTCATTGCTCAACATTGGCCAAACCTCTACTGCAGTTGCCATTCACTATTGCAGCCAAAATAAACTTGCTGTACTATAAATAGAGCTCAATTGTGTTCAGTTTGAGTACACCAAATCACTACAACACTTGCATTCCTCAAAATCTCTTTCTCTAGGCAAAAATACCTTCTTTAGCAAGGTAACTCCGAGTTTTTGAGTTAGAGAGCAATTCCACCACAGCTCATGATCCAAACACATCCAATATGTCATATCTAAGCTGTCCAAACTCTCACAAGTGACCTGTAACACCAAAATCACAAAGTCACCTCTCAAAACCTTAAAATAGGCCTTTTGTGCATTTTTCAAGCCATGTCTTGATTCAGTCACTTTCCAAACCAGATAAAACCTCAAACACACTCCAAATATCATCCTTGAACTATCCCAAATGGTTCCACACATCTGGAACACCATTTGAGAGAGTTGCTATTTTGGCCACTTTTGCCCTTTTTGCAAGAAAGAGCTCAAACTTGCTCCTGAGGTTCCCATATGTTTCCAACCATCCTAAAAGCTTCTAAGAGATAATTTGAGGGTGTCCAAAGCATCAAATCATTTCTGGAACAAGTGACTTGGAATATTGCACAAAAGCTCCAAAAAGAGGTAAGCATCACAACTTGGATTCTTTGAATCATGCTTTCTTTTGATGTCCACTGATCATGCATCTCTTATACATGTTATATGTGTTGTGTTTGCACCAATTTATCATGTAATTCATGCTTGTACCAAGAAATGGCACAGAAAATGCAAATCATGGCCTATTTCAAAACCACTATCGGGTTTTTCAATAGGAGCATGATCTGAAAAAAAAAACACCACCATTGGATTCCTTGTGAAATTCTAGGCAGGATAAACCTAAATTTTGTCCCAATCCATGGAGAAATGAGAAAGTTATGGCCTTCACGTTTTCAACCAAAATCTTGCCTTGCCTTGCCTTGGGCCAGGCCAAAAGCAAGGCAAGCCTTGTATATTTATGGTTGTGTTTCAATCAACGGATGTATCACCACCCCAGTGGTAAGGCGAGCGCCCTATACACATGAGGTCTGGGGTTCGAATCCCCCTCACCCCAGATCCTCTTTTTGCTATTTTTTCCACTTTTTTATTGTTTTTCTTATTATTCTTAATGGTTTGAAAAATTAATAACTCCCTCAATTTTAATTATTTTTTATTGGTTCTTTTTTCAAAAAATCACAAAAATGTTGAAATATTTTATTCCACAAAAAAATTAAATTTATATTATTTATTTAATATAATTAGTATTTTTGTGAATAATTTCCTTTTTAATTGTTTTTTAAACATTTAAAAGTGAATATTTACTTTGAAAATTAAAACCAAATGAGTTTTAATTCATCTTGTGATTAAAACCTCATTTTTCAAACCTTAAACAAAAATCACAAGTCGTTTATTCAAACTTATTTGGTATTTTTATCATTTTATTTGATTTTCTTTAAATATTTACTTTTAAAGGGAAACAAAATTAGGGTTTCTTTGATTTTCACCCTCACAAATCATTTTCAAACACTCATTGGGCCTCTATTAGAGTGTAAGACCCAACCCCTTTGTAAATACACCACTTTTTGGGCCTCAGTCATTGTATAAGTCCCACTGTATTTTCAAAAACAACGACGCGATTGTCGCCTTTTTTTAAATAATCTTTGGGCTTCTAATAGAGTGTAAGACCCAACCCCTTTTGAAAACCAAAATAATTTGGGCCTCGGTCATCGTATAAGACCCACTGTGTTTTCAAACCTCAACGCGATCGCCATTTTTCAAAACAAATAATCCTTGGGCCTACCCTCGTGTTATAAGCCTCATTCCTTCTCTTTAATACTTTTTGGGCCTCTAATAGAGTGTAAGACCCAATCCTCTTTTAACCAAAACAATTTTGAGCCTCAGACATTGTATAAGTCCCTCTGCATTAAAATAAAATATCGGCGTTATCGCCATTTCAAAACAAAACTCTGGGCCTCTCCTTGAGCTGTAAGCCCCACCACTTGTATAAAAAACAAACCTTTGGGCCTCTTGAGAGAGTGTAAGACCCATCCCTTTGTACAGAAAATCTTTTTGGGCCTCAGTCACTTGTATAAGACCCTGTACAAATTCAAAACAACAGTGCAATCACTGACAAAACTTTGGGCCTCTCCTTGAGCTGTAAGCCCCAACAATCTTTTCAAAGCACTTTCTCCTTTGATTTTGAATATAATATTGTTATCAAAGCTTTCTTTGTTGAACAACTAACAAAACAGCATGGAAGCTCTACAACCGAGTAAGTGTTTACCCGCTTTCTTTATCCGCTTTCATATATATAACTGTTTTGTGGGGCTGCTCACTGTGAGTCTTCTTTCACAAACTTTTAATACTTGTCAAATATCCACTGTGTAATACTAGTATAGTTACTTAGAGTTTTTCCCTAGCAACTACGTCTAGCACTAGGTAAAGCCCTGTTGGTCACTCTTAAATACAAATAAAACTAGATCCTCATAGGATTACCAGACACAGTCTTCCATCCTCTTAGGGTTAAACAATATGGACAAGTGAAAGGAAGCATTCTCGGTGAACCCTTTCTAAGACTGTCACCCTTAAAAATTGTCAAAGAGACTCTACTCCCCAGAGATGATCTTTTCTTCGTGAATGGCATCTCTTGAGTTTCTTCCAAATTCTAGAACTTTCCTGGCTTGATCTATTCTCTGTGAATAGTATGTCTTGAACTTCTCGGGGTTTGGGGACCCACAAACTTCTTAAAAGCATCCCCGCCTCCTCTTGGGCGTTGTACAAGGACCCTTCGGCTTCTCAAAAGCTCTCATGCCTTCTCCTGGGCTTAGTACAAGGACCCAGAGACCTCTAGAGGTATAGGAACAGAACCTATTCATCAATTTGCTAGAGCTGTCTTTCTGAGTCAAGTGTCAGACCAGTTAATGGGTTGACCTTCATCCCTTAACATACCAGCCTTCTCTTGGGCATTCACTACCTGAGAATCGATTTCTCAAAACACCCGTAGACTTAGACAGTCTCAATACCCTTTGGATTTCCCATTTCCTTAAAGAACAGGAAATAACCCTGATCCTCTGATCAGTACCAAAGCACAGCCTTACCCTTAATCGTTCCCTTCATAAGAACTGATTTTCTCTTTTATCCAACACACTGGACCTGTCACTAAACTGAAACAGTCACCAGCACCTTAGCCTCCTCTTGGGGTTTGTACAAATGAGTCTCCCTAGCGGAGCTAACCTTTTCACACTCTCTTGTTGAGTATAAAAGACTCTCTTATTGAGTCAACCCTTTTAGCCTCCATCTCGGGCTTCGTACGAGATACAAAAACACTCTCTTGTTGAGTATAAAAGACTCTCTTCTTGAGTCAAACCCTTTTAGCCTCCATCTCGGGCTTCGTACGAGATACAAAAACACTCTCTTGTTGAGTATAAAAGACTCTTTTGTTGAGTCAAACACTTTTAGCCTCCATCTCGGGCTTCGTACGAGATACTAAACCACTCTCTTGTTGAGTATAAAAGACTCTCTTGTTGAGTCAATCCCCTTTAGCCTCCGTCTTGGGCTTCGTACAAGACACATGCAAAAAGACTCTCTTGTTGAGTCAATCCCTTTTAGCCTCTCTCTCGGGCCTCGTACGAGACACATAAAAGCACCCACTTGTTGGGTCAATAGCCTCCTCTTAGGCTTTATACAAGGAAAACCCCGGTTAAGTTAATCAACCTTTTAGCATCAATCTGTGCCTCGTTCACAGTATACAAACATCAACAACTCCTTTTCCTTCATCTAATTGCTGTAAGCGGCAAGCCTCTGGATTATTTACATCCACGCCACTGTCCCTCTTTTAGCATGAGAAATTCCTAAGGAAAGATGGCATTGCTCTAAACTAAGTTAAAGTCTTCTCCTTCAGGTTAAAATCCCCTATAAAGGAAATTATGGAATTTCTGGATTCACATACCCCAGTTAAAGTAATTCTCCTTTATAACCAGTCACGCAACAGTTGTGACAAACAGACCAAATACCCCTCTTTAGAGATGACAAATTCTCTCTAAAGTCAAAACCCTTTAGCTTCACATCTTGGGCTTCGAACAAGATACAAATAGACCCTTCAGCTTCACATCTTGGGCTTTGAACAAGATACAAACCACATTTAGCTTCACATCTTGGGCTTTGAACAAGACACCAAAAACAACCTTTTTCCTCCCATAGAATAGGAGGAACTACGATCGCTCTGATTTCCCTGTTTTGTCAAACGGGAATACGTAGGCATAAGATTGAAAAATCTTAGCGAGCACACTAATAAAAAATGCAAAATCCCATACCTTCACATATCAATCGAAAAGCATCAGTCCTAACATCCTACCAATAGCATAATCCCGTCATACTGTGTTTTTAGCAAAATAAGCAGAGAGAGGCCCACAATCTAAACCGCATCTGTAAACCAACAGTCATCTGTTTAAACTCAGTATGCAAGCAGGGTTAATTGGAGACATCTATTTCCATTCCTTCATCAGCTTCAATAGGATAAAAAATGAATCGACCTGTAGTACCCCAGAGCGGCAGTGCTTAAGAACCACGTCCAAAATCGCTCGCTACAGATGGGGAGATCCTCTTGAAAGTGAAAACCCTATGGAAGATGCGACAGAAGAATTCTCCTATGACAACTCTGCATGGGAAGAAGACTCCAATTATTCTACTCCGCCGAAAATCAACGTTATTTCTGAAGACAAACCAAGAAGAAAGATACCAGACTTTGTGATTCACAGAGGAGTTCGTCGCCACTGGGTTGCTTTCGATGTCCTGAAAGTCATCCATAAGTCTAAGTAATTACCATCTTTTTTTTAACCTTTCACCTTGCCCGGGTGAAACGGATGTTTTTATAGGGCTCACCTTTCTATAAATATCCCTCTTCGCTTCGTCCAAAGCGACAGAGTTTTGTTTTATAGGGCTGTATTTCAAGAATCGATAAATTATAAATAAATAATGTCATTCTGAATTCCCGCATTTATTGTTGTTTTTACTTTTCGTTTTTTCAGAAAATGGTAATCCTAAAAACAGTCCAAAATAAAAACAAGCATTTTTCAGAAAATACACTACACACACTCTTGCATTCTCTCTGTCTTTGCTAAAAAATGAATCATCATGTCATGCAGATTGCTTATTTTAAACCCCATTGAAACATACGATCCAATGCCTTCTCCCAACTTTGAATTACCGGTATTTGAAGTTGAAGAAGAAGAGAACGGAGAAATTCCTGAAGAGATCTCCCGACTACTCAGACAAGAGGAAAGGTCTATTGAGCCTCATAAAGAGCCGTTGGAAACGGTCAATTTGGGTTCGGAGAAAGAAAGAAAAGAAGTTAAGATTGGAGCACTGCTCAGTCCAACTGTTAGAGAAGACTTGATAAAAATTCTCAAAGAGTTTCCAGATGTATTTGCTTGGTCCTATCAAGATATGCCAGGCTTGGATACCAGCATCGTGGAACATCATTTACCGCTAAAAGCAGAATGTCCGCCAGTAAAGCAAAGACTGGGAAGGACTCATCCAGATATGGCCATCAAAATTAAGGAGGAAGTACAGAAGCAGATCGACGCAGGTTTCCTCGCCACCTCAGAATATCCTCAATGGTTAGCCAACATAGTTCTAGTTCCGAAAAAGGACAGAAAAGTCAGACTGTGTGTAGACTACAGGGATCTGAACAAAGCAAGTCTGAACGATGACTTCCCCCTGCCACACATTGACATGTTGGTAGATAGCACAGCAAAATTCAAAGTCTTCTCCTTCATGGATGGATTCTCGGGCTATAATCAAATCAAAATGGCACCGGAAGATATGAAGAAAACTTCATTCATCACCCCATGGGGCACCTTTTGTTACAAGGTAATGTCGTTCGGTTTGAAGAACGCGAGGGCAACCTATTAAAGGGCCATGACAACTCTGTTTCACGACATGATGCACAAAGAAATTGAAGTGTATGTCGATGACATGATCGCCAAATCTAAAACAGAAGAAGAACATGTGGAACACTTGTCAAAGTTATTCGACGTCTGAGAAAATACAAACTCCGCTTGAATCCTAATAAGTGCACATTCGGTGTTCGCTCAGGAAAACTCTTAGGATTCATTGTCAGCCAAAAAGGAATCGAGGTTGACCCTGACAAGGTCAAGGCCATTCAAGAAATGCCTTCGCCAAAAACTGTAAAACAGGTCAGGGGATTTTTAGGACGTCTGAATTACATCTCAAGATTCATATCCCTCATGACCGCGACATTGCACCGATCTTCAAACTACTCAGAAAGAATCAAAGTTGTATATGGACAGAAGACTGCCAAAAAGCTTTCGACAGTATCAAAGAATATTTGTTGAATCCACCGATTTTGTCTCCTCCAGTGGAAGGAAGACCGCTGATCATCTATTTAACAGTCTTGGAAGACTCTATGGGTTGTGTACTTGGCCAACAAGACGAAACAAACACAAAAGAGTCTTCCATTTACTACTTAGGCAAGAAGTTCACGGACTGTGAAACTCGATAGAATATGCTCGAGAAAACTTGTTGCGCTCTGGCTTAGGCAACCAAACATCTTCACGAGTACTGGATTTATCACACTACTTGGTTAATCTCCGAAATAGATCCAATCAAGTACGTCTTTGAAAAGTCTGCTCTCACGGGAAGGATTGCCCGTTGGCAGATGTTGTTATTGGAATACGACATCGAGTACCATGCTCAGAAAGTCGTCAAAGGAAGTATTTTAGCTGGTCATTTGGCTCATCAACCGATTGACGATCAGGAATCAGTCAAATTTGACTTCCCAGACGAAGGGTGTAACACCCTGATTCTACCCAACGTAATTATATAATATCAGAGTATAAAATTACAACATACAGGATGTCACATTCATTTCAACTTAAACATATCATACGATCACCTGTAAATCACACATAACTAATATAATTCCACGGATAACTGATTCGAACCTGTTTAGTCTTTAAAATATAACAACTTTAACTTTCATGCAGCGGATTCATAAGTTCAACATAAAATTTTCTTAATTTTGAATTCAACAAAACAACAACTTCCAATCAACAAGTCTTTACCATTCAAATAGTTAAAGCATCTTCATCCAACATAAAAACAACTTCAAATGTAAGCTTTTAATAAAAACAATATAAAATTCAGCAACTTAAACATAATTCAATCAATAGGAAAAACACGCGATTATCCCCCCGAGTGCTACGTATCAGAGCGACAACCACCGACTCGAACTAATGAAGGTAGGCTTCCTTCATTCCGGATTACCTGCACGTTACCAATATAAAGGCAACGGCGAAACAAAGAAAGGGTGAGATATCCAATAATATAATCAAAAGTATGATAATTAATATATTAGAATTAGAATCATACAAGTTTCACCACTTCACAACTAACAACCATATCACAACCAATCAACATTCATCATAACAACAAATCCATTAATACGACTCAATGCGACTCAACTTATGCAGATGCATGTGGTACCATTTCGGAGTAGAACTCCCAACTTAAACATATGCCAGATTATCGAGGCAATTTTCAACTTAAACAGGTGCCATCAAGGGCCAACTTAATCAATGCCATCAAGGCCAACTTAAACAATGCAATGTATGCGACATATGAACGACATACAATCAACAACATCAACACAATAAATACAACTCAGCACAACATAAACAACTTTCAATTTTGGCTATTTAAGCCTCCAACCCAAACATGTCCATATTTTGGGACGAAAACCAATTCAATCAACTGTACCTGCAAATCCACGCATTCAACTTAATTTGACAAAAATAAACACCATTCACGTATCTACTCGTATATCCGAATTCCGAATTCCGAATTCAAGATCAATTCCGAATTCAACCTCTCTCTCAGGCGGTACATCAGGAATTTCATCAGGGAAAACTTCAGGAAATTCATTCACCACTTGTAATTCATCAATCTTTGCTTTACTCTCAATAGACAGCGTTGCCATCAATGAAAACATCTGAGCTTCCTCCTTCATCAATTTCTGCAACTCTCTGAAAGACAACAACCCAACTTCTTCCTCTTCTGGAGTAGAAAACCTCACCGACTTGCTATAACAGTTTATATGAACATAGTTATACTCTAACCAGTTCATACCTAGGATTACATCCATTCCGGTCAACGGCAAGCAAACCAAATCAACATAAAAATCTTTATTGAAGATCGATAAAGGACACCTTAAACACACAAGAGAAGTAGTCATCGATCCCTTAGCTGGAATCTCGACGATTAATTCCCCATTCATAGTAGACAATTTAAGGCCCAATCTTTAAACACAATCAGCAGAAACAAAACAATGAGTAGCACCAGTGTCAATAATAGTAATTAAAGGAGTACTATTAATGAAACATGTACCTCTGATAAGTCTGTCCTCATTAGCTGTCTGAGTTCCTGCTAACGCGAACACTTTTCCGGTCTGAGCTTTCTATGGCTTCGGACACTGATTACCAATATGCCCCTCTTCACCACAATTAAAATAGACCATCTCCTTATGCTTACATTCAGACATAGTATTTCCCATCTTACCATAACAAAAACATTTCTTCACCTCTTGATTGCACGCAGTACTCTTATGGCCAGGTTTCCCGCAATTGAAACAAGTTATGCCAGCAGGAGCATCTCCCCTACTAGTCTTCTTGCTCTCAGTCGCTCTCTGTTTACCTTTTCCAACTGGAGCATCATAAGGCTTGCCACGGTTCTGCTGTTGCTTGCCTCTTCTATCACTAACAATCTTGTAGTGAGCATTGTTGTCCTCTTCATAAATCCTGCAACTATCGACCAAATTAGAAAAGATACGAATCTTCTAATACCCAATAGCTTTCTTGATCTCAGAGCGCAGCCCGCTCTCAAATTTGATGCATTTAGAAAACTCAGCATCATCACCGGTATAGTACGGATAAAACTTAGCCAGCTCAACAAACTTCGCAGCATAATCAGTAACCGATATAGTTCCTTGCTTCAGCTCAAGAAACTTAATTTGCTTCTTACCACAGACATCTTCTGGATAATACTTCCTCAGAAACTCCCTTCGGAACACATCCCAAGTGATAACTTCACCTGTAGTCTCTAACCTCTGACGAGTATCTAGCCACCAGTCATCAGCTTCGACTGCTAGCATATGAGTCCCATAACGAACCTTCTGCGCTGGAGTGCAATCCATCACCCGGAAGATCCTCTCAATCTCTTTCAACCAATCCAACGCTCCATCAGGATCATACTTGCCCTTGAAGGTAGGCGGATTCTCTCTCTAAAATGTCGCCAAGCTACGAGATCCATCATTCTTGCCAGCGTTCGGTAAATTCTGCACAGCTTGAGCCATTGCTTGCATTGTAGCAGCCATTGCAGCATCGTTCCTTCCAGCCATCTCAACTTATCACTGCAACATAAACAACGATTAGAACTAATTAACAATACTCGATTGCTAAACTACACTACGACTCGACAACTTGGCCGGACGGACCGACCTGCTCTGATACCACTAATGTAACACCCTGATTCTACCCAACGTAATTATATAATATCAGAGTATAAAATTACAACATACAGGATGTCACATTCATTTCAACTTAAACATATCATACGATCACCTGTAAATCACACATAACTAATATAATTCCACGGATAACTGATTCGAACCTGTTTAGTCTTTAAAATATAACAACTTTAACTTTCATGCAGCGGATTCATAAGTTCAACATAAAATTTTCTTAATTTTGAATTCAACAAAACAACAACTTCCAATCAACAAGTCTTTACCATTCAAATAGTTAAAGCATCTTCATCCAACATAAAAACAACTTCAAATGTAAGCTTTTAATAAAAACAATATAAAATTCAGCAACTTAAACATAATTCAATCAATAGGAAAAACACGCGATTATCCCCCCGAGTGCTACGTATCAGAGCGACAACCACCGACTCGAACTAATGAAGGTAGGCTTCCTTCATTCCGGATTACCTGCACGTTACCAATATAAAGGCAACGGCGAAACAAAGAAAGGGTGAGATATCCAATAATATAATCAAAAGTATGATAATTAATATATTAGAATTAGAATCATACAAGTTTCACCACTTCACAACTAACAACCATATCACAACCAATCAACATTCATCATAACAACAAATCCATTAATACGACTCAATGCGACTCAACCTATGCAGATGCATGTGGTACCATTTCGGAGTAGAACTCCCAACTTAAACATATGCCAGATTATCGAGGCAATTTTCAACTTAAACAGGTGCCATCAAGGGCCAACTTAATCAATGCCATCAAGGCCAACTTAAACAATGCAATGTATGCGACATATGAACGACATACAATCAACAACATCAACACAATAAATACAACTCAGCACAACATAAACAACTTTCAATTTTGGCTATTTAAGCCTCCAACCCAAACATGTCCATATTTTGGGACGAAAACCAATTCAATCAACTGTACCTGCAAATCCACGTATTCAACTTAATTTGACAAAAATAAACACCATTCACGTATCTACTCGTATATCCGAACTTTCCCATAAATTTTCATTCGGTTCCGGGCAACTAAATATACCACTTAATTCTACCGGGCGACTAAAATTCCTACTGTTTTCAACTTCCAGCATATTTTCAACAAAATAATTCAACCACACTGCCTACTAATTATTACGAACTTCCCCAAAAATTTTCATTCGATTCTGGGCAACTAAATATACCGCTTAATTTTGCTCTCGACACTGTTTTCTGTCCAGTTCTGCTACTAATTAGTTCTACAAATTCATCACTAGTACAGCTACATAAAAATACTGCTACCATATCAATATACAAACTCTGTAATTTAATGCTACTATATCAATATACAAATTCTGTAATTTACTGCTACTAAAAATTGTCTCTGCTAAACATATAAATTTACTAACTTGATTATATTAATTAATCCAAATATATTGATACCTCTAAATTCAACATGCCTAATTAATATATATTATTACTGATACACTAGCTATTATCATTACTATAATTACTATTATTTAACCATACTAGTAATATATATATATATATATATATATATATATATACGTAGAGAAAAGTAATGCTTACAAACAAAACAAAAAGCACTCCATTTCACACCAACATGCACCGCCTGGAATCAGCAAAAAGGGGATTTGTTTCTCTTTTTTTTTTCCCAAGTACAAGCCACCGCCCCTCTTCCACTAATATAATATATAAAAAAAATTTATCCAAATGCTATGCTGCTACACTGCAGCGCAAGGAAAAGAGGAAAGGTTTGCTACACACCACCTGTAGCGATTAGAAAGAGATAAAGTGGACCGCCCCCCACACGTCCAACACACACACACACACATATATATATATATATATATTATGATTTCTCTATCAAATAATAATGGGTCTATATAATATACCAATTTCAATCCAATAAATACCACATAGTGAAAAATTATATAATCCCAATTCCTACATACTAACTATCATTCTCCCGGTTATAAAATTCGAACCCCACCCTTACCTGATTGGATCGAAGGTAGCTCGAATTTCTTGATTTTTGACACTGGTAGCAATTTCTCCTCTTCTTCTCCCTAGCACTGTCCCAGCTTTTCTCTTCTCTGTTCTTTAGGTTTTAGTTTTTTTTTGTTTTTACCACTTCTATTCTATCCTCTTATTTTAATTTAATAGAATTATAAGCATTAGTTTCTAATTGGGCTTAAGTTCTCACACACCCTTAATTGCTACTAAAAACCCCAATGTAGGCCCAATAGTACTATTTCTCACAAAAATCAATTTAATAAAAATACAATATTAATCCTAGTGTTAATTTCTCGGCTAATATCACCCGACTATCAACTTAACGACTTAAACCATATATTCGACATATTCATCAATTATTCGGGAATTACTTAATAATATTTTGATTATATTATTTCTAATATAATTCTACGACTAAACCAACTTAAATACCAACTTATCGATTAAATCTCCTTAATACAAAATTAACCGAATAATCACAAATAATCAATTAAATATTTAATTAAATAAATGATTAAATATTCGGGGCGTTACAACTCTCCCCTACTTAGAATATTTTTGTCCTCGAAAATTTACCTGATTCAAACAACTCGGGATAGGAGTCTCGCATCTTGCTCTCCAATTCCCATGTCATGCTTTCTCCAGCAGCTCCCAACCAGACAACTTTCACCAATGCAATTTCCTTTCCTCTTAGGGTCTTCATCTCACGTTCCGCAATTCGTACAGGCATCATTTCCACGGTAAGATTATCCCGTACTTGCACGTCATCCATACTAACCACATGAGATGGATCTGAAATGTACTTCCGGAGTTGTGACACATGAAACACATCGTGCAAATTCGAAAGATTTGGCGGTAATGCCACCCGATAAGCAACTTTTCCAACTCTGTCCAAAATCTGATATGGACCGATAAAACGATGAGTGAGCTTCTTAGACTTCAAAGCTCGTCCGATACCAGTCACAGGCGTGACTCTAAAAAATACATGGTCACCAGCTTGAAATTCTAAATCCTCCCTTCGCTTATCATGATAACTCTTCTGTCTACTTTGGGAAGCTTTCATCTTTTCTCGGATTAACTTCACCTTTTCAGTAGTCTCTCGAACAACTTCCGGTCCAAGCACTATACTTTCTCCGGATTCATACCAACATAAAGGAGTCCTACATCTCCGACCATACAACGCTTCGAAAGGTGCCATTCCGATACTAGAATGGTAACTATTATTATAAGTGAACTCTATTAGCAGTAGATGGGTGTCCCACAAACCCCCTTGCTCGAGAACACATGCTCGCAACAAATCCTCCAACGACTGAATAGTCCTCTCAGTCTGACCATCCGTCTGAGGGTGATATGCCGAACTCAACCTCAACTTAGAACCCAACGCTTCTTGCAAACTCTTCAAAAAATCGAAAGTAAACCTCGGATCTCTATCCGACACAATACTCAAAGGAACACCATGCAGCGTCACAATTACACGAATATAAATCTCCGCCAACTTCGACACTGGAAAAGTCATGTTAATAGGTATAAAATGAGCCGACTTCGTAAGCCTATCAACAATCACCCATATCGAATCATGTCCTCTTAAGGTATTAGGTAACCCTGTCACAAAGTCGATAGAAATGCTGCCCCATTTCCATTCTGGAATTTCCAACGGTTGCATCAACCCTGCAGGTTTTTGATGCTCAACTTTCGACTTCTGACAGGTTAAACACGCATACACAAATTGCGCCACATCGCGCTTCATCCCAGGCCACCAAAACAATTTCTTCAAGTCGTGATACATCTTTGTAGCTCCTGGATGAATACTCAAATTGCTCTTGTGACCTTCCTCAAGAATCATCTTTTTTATATTTGCATCGTCAAGAATACAAATTCGATCGCGGAATCTCAACACACCATGCATATCTAATTTAAAATAATTATTCTCTGACTGATCGATTCCAACCATCGAATCTACCAATTTCACATCTAACTTCTGAGCTTCTCTGATACTGTCCAGAAAATCATTGTTAATCTTCAACATCACCAGAGTAACACTCTACGGCGTTACTTCGCAAACTAAACTCATATCTCTGAATTGTTCAATTAATTCCAATTCTTTAGCCATCATTGCTGACATATGTAAAGTCTTTCGGCTTAAAGCATCAGCCACTACATTAGCTTTTCCTGGGTGATAGTTCAAACCGAAATCATAATCCTTTAGTAATTCCAACCACCTGCGCTGTCTCATATTCAACTCTTTCTGATCAAACAAATATTTTAAGCTCTTATGATCACTATAAACTTCAAATCTAGATCCATAGAGATAATGCCTCCAAATCTTCAGCATAAAAACAACTGCAGCAAGCTCTAAATCATGCGTAGGATAATTCCTTTCATGAGTTCTCAACTGCCGAGACGCATAAGCAATTACTTTATTATTCTGCATAAGCACACCTCCTAAACCCATCAACGAAGCATCACAATAAACTACAAACGGTTCTCCTGGATTCGGTAATATCAAAATCGGGGCCTACGTCAACCTCTTCTTCAATTCTGTAAAACTCTCTTCGCACTGAACATCCCACATAAAAGCTTTACTTTTACAAGTCAATCTAGTTAACGGAAGTGCCAACTTAGAAAACCCTTCAATAAACCTTCTATAATAACCAGCTAATCCCAAGAAACTTCTAATCTCGGTAGCTGACTTCGGAGTTTCCCATCCTAAAACAGCCTCTACTTTAGATGGATCCACAGCAATACCACTACCCAAAATCACATGACCAAGAAAGCCGACTTTTTTCAACCAGAACTCGCACTTGGACAGCTTCGCATACAACTTCTTGTCTTTCAAAACTCCCAACACTGTTCTCAAATGTTCCTTATGCTCTTCTTCTGACTTAGAGTAAATCAGAATATCATCAATGAATACAACCACAAAACGATCCAGATAAGTATGAAAAATACGGTTCATGTATTCCATGAATACTCCCGGCGCATTTGTAACACCGAAGGGCATCACCGAATACTCATAGTGTCCATACCGCGTTCGGAACGCCGTCTTCTGAATATCCTCATCTTTCACTTTAATCTGGTGATAACCCGATCTCAGATCAATCTTGCTAAACACACGAGCACCCACCAACTGATCCATCAAATCATCTATTCTCGGAAGTGGATACTTATTTTTTATTGTTACTTTATTCAACTGTCTATAATCAACACAAAGTATCATACTTCCATCTTTCTTCTTTACTAACAACACCGGAGCTCCCCACGGCGATACACTTGGTCTTATAAATTTCTTTTCAAGTAACTCCTCCAATTGCTTCTTTAATTCAGCCAACTCGGATGCCGACATTCTGTACGGTGCCATCGAAACAGGTCTAGTACCAGGTACAAGATCAATTCCGAATTCAACCTCTCTCTCAGGTGGTACATCAGGAATTTCATCAAGGAAAACTTCAGGAAATTCATTCACCACTTGTAATTCATCAATCTTTGCTTTACTCTCAATAGACAGCGTTTCCATCAATGAAAACATCTGAGCTTCCTTCTTCATCAATTTCTGCAACTCTCTGAAAGACAACAACCCAACTTCTTCCTCTTCTGGAGTAGAAAACCTCACCGACTTGCTATAACAGTTTATATGAACATAGTTATACTCTAACCAGTTCATACCTAGGATTACATCCATTCCGGTCAACGACAAACAAACCAAATCAACATAAAAATCTTTATCGAAGATCGATAAAGGACACCTTAAACACACAAGAGAAGTAGTCACCGATCCCTTAGCTGGAATCTCGACGATTAATTCCCCATTCATAGTAGACAATTTAAGGCCCAATCTTTGAACACAATCAGCAAAAATAAAACAATGAGTAGCACCAGTGTCAATAATAGTAATTAAAGGAGTATTATTAATGAAACATGTACCTCTGATAAGTCTGTCCTCATTAGCTGTCTGAGTTCCTGCTAACGCGAACACTTTTTCGGTCTGAGCTTTCTTTGGCTTCGGACACTGATTACCAATATGCCCCTCTTCACCACAATTAAAACAGACCATCTCCTTATGCTTACATTCAGACATAGTATTTCCCATCTTACCACAACGAAAACATTTCTTCACCTCTTGATTGCACGCAGTACTCTTATGGCCAGGTTTCCCGCAATTGAAACAAGTTATGCCAGCAGGAGCATCTCCCCTACTAGTCTTCTTGCTCTCAGTCGCTCTCTGTTTACCTTTTCCAGCTGGAGCATCATAAGGCTTACCACGGTTCTGCTGTTGCTTGCCTCTTCTATCACTAACAATCTTGTAGTGAGCATTGTTGTCCTCTTCATAAATCCTGCAACTATCGACCAAATCAGAAAAGATACGAATCTTCTAATACCCAATAACTTTCTTGATCTCAGAGCGCAACCCGCTCTCAAATTTAATGCATTTATAAAACTCAGCATCATCACCGGTATAGTACGGATAAAACTTAGCCAGCTCAACATACTACGCAGCATAATCAGTAACCGACATAGTTCCTTGCTTCAGCTCAAGAAACTCAATCTACTTCTTACCACAGACATCTTCTGGATAATACTTCCTCAGAAACTCCCTTCGGAACACATCCCAAGTGATAACTTCCCCTGTAGCCTCTAACCTCTAACAAGTATCTAGCTACCAGTCATCAGCTTCGACTGCTAGCATATGAGTCCCATAACGAACCTTCTGCGCTGGAGTGCAATCCATCACCCAGAAGATCCTCTCAATCTCTTTCAACCAATCCAACGCTCCATCAGGATCATACTTGCCCTTGAAGGTAGGCGGATTCTCTCTCTAAAATGTCGCCAAGCTACGAGATCCATCATTCTTGCCAGCGTTCGGTAAATTCTGCACAGCTTGAGCCATTGCTTGCATTGTTGCAGCCATTGCAACATCGTTCCTTCCAGCCATCTCAACTTATCACTGCAACATAAACAACGATTAGAACTAATTAACAATACTCGATTGCTAAACTGCACTACGACTCGACAACTTGCCCGGACGGACCGACCTGCTCTGATACCACTAATGTAACACCCTGATTCTACCCAACGTAATTATATAATATCAGAGTATAAAATTACAACATACAGGATGTCACATTCATTTCAACTTAAACATATCATACGATCACCTGTAAATCACACATAACTAATATAATTCCACGGATAACTGATTCGAACCTGTTTAGTCTTTAAAATATAACAACTTTAACTTTCATGCAGCGGATTCATAAGTTCAACATAAAATTTTCTTAATTTTGAATTCAACAAAACAACAACTTCCAATCAACAAGTCTTTACCATTCAAATAGTTAAAGCATCTTCATCCAACATAAAAACAACTTCAAATGTAAGCTTTTAATAAAAACAATATAAAATTCAGCAACTTAAACTTAATTCAATCAATAGGAAAAACACGCGATTATCCCCCCGAGTGCTACGTATCAGAGCGACAACCACCGACTCGAACTAATGAAGGTAGGCTTCCTTCATTCCGGATTACCTGCACGTTACCAATATAAAGGCAACGGCGAAACAAAGAAAGGGTGAGATATCCAATAATATAATCAAAAGTATGATAATTAATATATTTGAATTAGAATCATACAAGTTTCACCACTTCACAACTAACAACCATATCACAACCAATCAACATTCATCATAACAACAAATCCATTAATACGACGCAATGCGACTCAACTTATGCAGATGCATGTGGTACCATTTCGGAGTAGAACTCCCAACTTAAACATATGCCAGATTATCGAGGCAATTTTCAACTTAAACAGGTGCCATCAAGGGACAACTTAATCAATGCCATCAAGGCCAACTTAAACAATGCAATGTATGCGACATATGAATGACATACAATCAACAACATCAACACAATAAATACAACTCAGCACAACATAAACAACTTTCAATTTTGGCCATTTAAGCCTCCAACCCAAACATGTCCATATTTTGGGACGAAAACCAATTCAATCAACTGTACCTGCAAATCCACGCATTCAACTTAATTTGACAAAAATAAACACCATTCACGTATCTACTCGCATATCCGAACTTCCCCATAAATTTTCATTCGGTTCCGGACAACTAAATATACCGCTTAATTCTACCGGGCGACTAAAATTCCTACTGTTTTCAACTTCCAGCATCTTTTCAACAAAATAAATAAACCACACTGCCTACTAATTATTACGAACTTCCCCAAAAAATTTCATTCGATTCCGGGCAACTAAATATACCGCTTAATTTTGCTCTCGACACTGTTTTCTGTCCAGTTCTGCTACTAATTAGTTCTACTAATTCATCACTAGTACAACTACATAAAAATACTGCTACCATATCAATATACAAACTCTGTAATTTACTGTTACTATATCAATATACAAATTCTGTAATTTACTGCTACTAAAAATTGTCTCTGCTAAACATATAAATTTACTAACTTGATTATATTAATTAATCCAAATATATTGATACCTCTAAATTCAACATGCCTAATTAATATATATTATTACTGATACACTAGCTATTATCATTACTATAATTACTATTATTTAACCATACTAGTAATATATATATATACATAGAGAAAAGTAATGCTTACAAACAAAACAAAAGGCACTCCATTTCACACCAACATGCACCACCTGGAATCAGCAAAAAGGGGATTTGTTTCTCTTTTTTTTCCCAAGTACAAGCCACCGCCCCTCTTCCACTAATATAATATATAAAAAAAATTTATCCAAATGCTATGCTGCTACACTGCGGCGCAAGGAAAAGAGGAAAGGTGTGCTACACACCACCTGTAGCGATTGGAAAGGGATAAAGTGGACTGCCCCCCACACGTCCAACACACATATATATTATGATTTCTCTATCAAATAATAATGGGTCTCTATAATATACCAATTTCAATCGAATAAATACCACATAGTGAAAAATTATATAAATCCCAATTCCTACATACTAACTATCATTCTCCCGGTTATAAAATTTGAACCCCACCCTTACCTGATTGGATCGAAGGTAGCTCGAATTTCTTGATTTTTGACACCGGTAGCAATTTCTCCTCTTCTTCTCCCTAGCACTGTCACAGCTTTTCTCTTCTCTGTTCTTTAGGTTTTTGTTTTTTTTTTTGTTTTTACCACTTCTATTCTATCCTCTTATTTTAATTTAATAGAATTATAAGCATTAGTTTCTAATTGGGCTTAAGTTCTCACACACCCTTAATTGCTACTAAAAACCCCAATGTAGGCCCAATAGTACTATTTCTCACAAAAATCAATTTAATAAAAATACAATATTAATCCTAGTGTTAATTTCTCGGCTAATTTCACCCGACTATCGACTTAACGACTTAAACCATATATTCGACATATTCATCAATTATTCGGGAATTACTTAATAATATTTTGATTATATTATTTCTAATATAATTCTATGACTAAACCAACTTAAATACCAACTTATCGATTAAATCTCCTCAATACAAAATTAACCGAATAATCACAAATAATCAATTAAATATTTAATTAAATAAATAATTAAATATTCGGGGCGTTACAACTCTCCCCTACTTAGAATATTTTCGTCCTCGAAAATTTACCTGATTCAAACAACTCGGGATAGGAGTCTCGCATCTTGCTCTCCAATTCCCATGTCATGCTTTCTCCAGCAGCTCCCAACCAGACAACTTTCACCAATGCAATTTCCTTTCCTCTTAGGGTCTTCATCTCACGTTCCGCAATTCGTACAAGCATCGTTTCCACGGTAAGATTATCCCGTACTTGCACGTCATCCATACTAACCACATGAGATGGATCTGAAATGTACTTCCGGAGTTGTGACACATGAAACACGTCGTGCAAATTTGAAAGATTTGGCGGTAATGCCACCCGATAAGCAACTTTTCCAACTCTGTCCAAAATCTGATATGGACCGATAAAACGAGGAGTGAGCTTCTTAGACTTCAAAGCTCGTCCGACACCAGTCACAGGCGTGACTCTCAAAAATACATGGTCACCAGCTTGAAATTCTAAATCCTCCCTTCGCTTATCATGATAACTCTTCTGTCTACTTTGGGAAGCTTTCATCTTTTCTCGGATTAACTTCACCTTTTCAGTAGTCTCTCGAACAACTTCCGGTCCAAGCACTATACTTTCTCCGGATTCATGCCAACATAAAGGAGTCCTACATCTCCGACCATACAACGCTTCGAAAGGTGCCATTCCGATACTAGAATGGTAACTGTTATTATAAGTGAACTCTATTAGCGGTAGATGGGTGTCCCACGAACCCCCTTGCTCGAGAACACATGCTCGCAACAAATCCTCCAACGACTGAATAGTCCTCTCAGTCTGACCATCCGTCTGAGGGTGATATGCCGAACTCAACCTCAACTTAGAACCCAACGCTTCTTGCAAACTCTTCCAAAAATCGGAAGTAAACCTCGGATCTCTATCCGACACAATACTCAAAAGAACACCATGCAGCTTCACAATTACACTAATATAAATCTCCGCCAACTTTGACACTGGAAAAGTGATGTTAATAGGTATAAAATGAGCCGACTTCGTAAGCCTATCAAAAATCACCCATATCAAATCATGTCCTCTTAAGGTATTAGGTAACCCTGTCACAAAGTCCATAGAAATGCTGTCCCATTTCCATTCTAGAATTTCCAACGGTTGCATCAACCCTGCAGGTTTCTGATGCTCAACTTTCGACTTCTGACAGGTTAAACACGCATACATAAATTGCGCCACATCGCGCTTCATCCTAGGCCACCAAAACAATTTCTTCAAGTCGTGATACATCTTTGTAGCTCCTGGATGAATACTCAAATTGCTCTTGTGACCTTCCTCAAGAATCATCTTTTTTATATTTGCATCGTCAAGAATACAAATTCGATCGCGGAATCTCAACACACCATGCATATCTAATTTAAAATAATTATTCTCTGACTGATCGATTCCAACCATCGAATCTACCAATTTCACATCTAACTTCTGAGCTTCTCTGATACTGTCCAAAAAATCATTGTTAATCTTCAACATCACCGAGTAATACTCTGCGGCGTTACTTCGCAAACTAAACTCATATCTCTGAATTGTTCAATTAATTCCAATTCTTTAGCCATCATTGCTGACATATGTAAAGTCTTTCGGCCTAAAGCATCAGCCACTACATTAGCTTTTCCTGGGTGATAGTTCAAACCGAAATCATAATCCTTTAGTAATTCCAACCACCTGCGCTGTCTCATATTCAACTCTTTCTGATCAAACAAATATTTTAAGCTCTTATGATCACTATAAACTTCAAATCTAGAGCCATAGAGATAATGCCTCCAAATCTTCAGCACAAAAACAACTGCAGCAAGCTCTAAATCATGCGTAGGATAATTCCTTTCATGAGTTCTCAATTGTCGAGACGCATAAGCAATTACTTTATTATTCTGCATAAGCACACCTCCTAAACCCATCAACGAAGCATCACAATAAACTACAAACGGTTCTCCTGGATTCGGTAATGTCAAAACCGGGGCCGACGTCAACCTCTTCTTCAATTCTGTAAAACTCTCTTCGCACTGAACATCCCACACAAAAGCTTTACTTTTACAAGTCAATCTAGTTAACGGAAGTGCCAACTTAGAAAACCCTTCAATAAACCTTCTATAATAACCAGCTAATCCCAAGAAACTTCTAATCTCGGTAGCTGACTTCGGAGTTTCCCATCCTAAAACAGCCTCTACTTTAGATGGATCCACAGCAATACCACTACCCAAAATCACATGGCCAAGAAAGCTGACTTCTTTCAACCAGAACTCGCACTTGGACAGCTTCGCATACAACTTCTTGTCTTTCAAAACTCCCAACACTGTTCTCAAATGTTCCTTATGCTCTTCTTCTGACTTAGAGTAAATCAGAATATCATCAATGAATACAACCACAAAACGATCCAGATAAGTATGAAAAATACGGTTCATGTATTCCATGAATACTCCCGGCGCATTTGTAACACCGAAGGGCATCACCGAATACTCATAGTGTCCATACCGCGTTCGGAAAGCCGTCTTCTGAATATCCTCATCTTTCACTTTAATCTGGTGATAACCCGATCTCAGATCAATCTTGCTAAACACACGAGCACCCACCAACTGATCCATCAAATCATCTATTCTCGGAAGTGGATACTTATTTTTTATTGTTACTTTATTCAACTGTCTATAATCAACACAAAGTATCATACTTCCATCTTTCTTCTTTACTAACAACACCGGAGCTCCCCACGGCGATACACTTGGTCTTATAAATTTCTTTTCAAGTAACTCCTCCAATTGCTTCTTTAATTCAGCCAACTTGGATGCCGACATTCTGTACGGTGCCATCGAAACAGGTCTAGTTCCAGGTACAAGATCAATTCCGAATTCAACCTCTCTCTCAGGCGGCACATCAGGAATTTCATCAGGGAAAACTTCAGGAAATTCATTCACCACTTGTAATTCATCAATCTTTGCTTTACTCTCAATAGACAGCGTTGCCATCAATGAAAACATCTGAGCTTTCTCCTTCATCAATTTCTGCAACTCTCTGAAAGACAACAACCCAACTTCTTCCTCTTCTGGAGTAGAAAACCTCACCGACTTGCGATAACAGTTTATATGAACATAGTTATACTCTAACCAGTTCATACCTAGGATTACATCCATTACGGTCAACGCCAAGCAAACCAAATCAACATAAAAGTCTTTATCGAAGATCGATAAAGGACACCTTAAACACACAAGAGAAGTAGTCACCGATCCCTTAGCTGGAATCTCGACGATTAATTCCCCATTCATAGTAGACAATTTAAGGCCCAATCTTTGAACACAATCAGTAGAAACAAAATAATGAGTAGCACCAGTGTCAATAATAGTAATTAAAGTAGTATTATTAATGAAACATGTACCTCTGATATTTCTGTCCTCATTAGCTGTCTAAGTTCCTGCTAACCCGAACACTTTTCCGGTCTGAGCTTTCTTTGGCTTCGGACACTGATTACCAATATGCCCCTCTTCACCACAATTAAAACAGACCATCTCCTTATGCTTACATTCAGACATAGTATTTCCCATCTTACCACAACGAAAACATTTCTTCACCTCTTGATTGCACGCAGTACTCTTATGGCCAGGTTTCCCGCAATTGAAACAAGTTATGCCAGCAGGAGCATCTTCCCTACTAGTCTTCTTGCTCTCAGTCGCTCTCTATTTACCTTTTCCAGCTAGAGCATCATAAGGCTTACCACGGTTCTGCTGTTGCTTGCCTCTTCTATCACTAACAATCTTGTAGTGAGCATTGTTGTCCTCTTCATAAATCCTGCAACTATCGACCAAATCAGAAAAGATACGAATCTTCTAATACCCAATAGCTTTCTTGATCTCAGAGCGCAGCCCGCTCTCAAATTTGATGCATTTAGAAAACTCAGCATCATCACCGGTATAGTACGGATAAAACTTAGCCAGCTCAACAAACTTCGCAGCATAATCAGTAACCGACATAGTTCCTTGCTTCAGCTCAAGAAACTCAATCTGCTTCTTACCACATACATCTTCTGGATAATACTTCCTCAGAAACACCTTTCGGAACACATCCCAAGTGATAACTTCACCTGTAGTCTCTAACCTCTGACGAGTATCTAGCCACCAGTCATCAGCTTCGACTGCTAGCATATGAGTCCCATAATGAACCTTCTGCGCTGGAGTGCAGTCCATCACCCGGAAGATCCTCTCAATCTCTTTCAACCAATCCAACGCTCCATCAGGATCATACTTGCCCTTGAAGGTAGGCGGATTCTCTCTTCGAAATGTCGCCAAGCTACGAGATCCATCATTCTTGCCAGCGTTCGGTAAATTCTGCACAGCTTGAGCCATTGCTTGCATTGCAGCAGCCATTGCAGCATCGTTCCTTCCAGCCATCTCAACTTATCACTGCAACATAAACACGATTAGAACTAATTAACAATACTCGATTGCTAAACTACACTACGACTCGACAACTTGGCCGGACGGACCGACCTGCTCTGATACCACTAATGTAACACCCTGATTCTACCCAACGTAATTGTATAATATCAGAGTATAAAATTACAACATACAGGATGTCACATTTATTTCAACTTAAACATATCATACGATCACCTGTAAATCACACATAACTAATATAATTCCACGGATAATTGATTCGAACCTGTTTAGTCTTTAAAATATAACAACTTTAACTTTCATGCAGCGGATTCATAAGTTCAACATAAAATTTTCTTAATTTTGAATTCAACAAAACAACAACTTCCAATCAACAAGTCTTTACCATTCAAATAGTTAAAGCATCTTCATCCAACATAAAAACAACTTCAAATGTAAGCTTTTAATAAAAACAATATAAAATTCAGCAACTTAAACATAATTCAATCAATAGGAAAAACACGTGATTATCCCCCCGAGTGCTACGTATCAGAGCGACAACCACCGACTCGAACTAATGAAGGTAGGCTTCCTTCATTCCGGATTACCTGCACGTTACCAATATAAAGGCAACGGCGAAACAAAGAAAGGGTGAGATATCCAATAATATAATCAAAAGTATGATAATTAATATATTAGAATTAGAATCATACAAGTTTCACCACTTCACAACTAACAACCATATCACAACCAATCAACATTCATCATAACAACAAATCCATTAATACGACTCAATGCGACTCAACTTATGCAGATGCATGTGGTACCATTTCGGAGTAGAACTCCCAACTTAAACATATGCCAGATTACCGAGGCAATTTTCAACTTAAACAGGTGCCATCAAGGGCCAACTTAATCAATGTCATCAAGGCCAACTTAAACAATGTAATGTATGCGACATATGAATGACATACAATCAACAACATCAACACAATAAATACAACTCAGCACAACATAAACAACTTTCAATTTTGGCTATTTAAGCCTCCAACCCAAACATGTCCATATTTTGGGACGAAAACCAATTCAATCAACTGTACCTACAAATCCACGCATTCAACTTAATTTGACAAAAATAAACACCATTCACGTATCTACTCGTATATCCGAACTTCCCCATAAATTTTCATTCGGTTTCGGGCAACTAAATATACCGCTTAATTCTACCGGGCGACTAAAATTCCTACTGTTTTCAACTTCCAGCATCTTTTCAACAAAATAAATCAACCACACTGCCTACTAATTATTACGAACTTCCCCAAAAATTTTCATTCGATTCCGGGCAACTAAATATACCGCTTAATTTTGCTCTCGACATTGTTTTCTGTCCAGTTCTGCTACTAATTAGTTCTACAAATTAATCACTAGTACAGCTACATAAAAATACTGCTACCATATCAATATACAAACTCTGTAATTTACTGCTGCTATATCAATATACAAATTCTGTAATTTACTGCTACTAAAAATTGTCTCTGCTAAACATATAAATTTACTAACTTGATTATATTAATTAATCCAAATATATTGATACCACTAAATTCAACATGCCTAATTAATATATATTATTACTGATACATTAGCTATTATCATTACTATAATTACTATTATTTAACCATACTAGTAATATATATATACATAGAGAAAAGTAATGCTTACAAACAAAACAAAAGGCACTCCATTTCACACCAACATGCACCGCCTGGAATCAGCAAAACGGGGATTTGTTTCTCTTTTTTTTTTTCCCAAGTACAAGCCACCGCCCCTCTTCCACTAATATAATATATAAAAAAAAATTATCCAAATGCTATGCTGCTACACTGCAGCGCAAGGAAAAGAGGAAAGGTGTGCTACACACCACCTGTAGCGATTGGAAAGGGATAAAGTGGACCGCCCCCCACACGTCCAACATATATATATATATATATATATATATATATATATATATATATATTATGATTTCTCTATCAATTAATAATGGGTCTCTATAATATACCAATTTCAATCCAATAAATACCACATAGTGAAAAATTATATAAATCTCAATTCCTACATACTAACTATCATTCTCCCGGTTATAAAATTTGAACCCCACCCTTACCTGATTGGATCGAATGTAGCTCGAATTTCTTGATTTTTGACACCGGTAGCAATTTCTCCTCTTCTTCTCCCTAGCACTGTCGCAGCTTTTCTCTTCTCTGTTCTTTAGGTTTTAGTTTTTTTTGTTTTTACCACTTCTATTCTATCCTCTTATTTTAATTTAATAGAATTATAAGTATTAGTTTCTAATTGGGCTTAAGTTCTCACACACCCTTAATAGCTACTAAAAACCCTAATGTAGGCCCAATAGTACTATTTCTCACAAAAATCAATTTAATAAAAATACAATATTAATCCTAGTGTTAATTTCTCGGCTAATTTCACCCGACTATCAACTTAACGCCTTAAACCATATATTCGACATATTCATCAATTATTCGGGAATTACTTAATAATATTTTGATTATATTATTTCTAATATAATTCTATGACTAAACCAACTTAAATACCAACTTATCGATTAAATCTCCTCAATACAAAATTAACCGAATAATCACAAATAATCAATTAAATATTTAATTAAATAAATAATTAAATATTCGGGGCGTTACAAAGAGCCAGAACTAGGATCCCAATGGGGACTAATATTCGACGGAGCCGTCAATACTTATGGAAATGGAATTGGGGAAATTATCGTAACACCTCAGGGTACCCATATTCCTTTCACTGCCAGACTAACATTCAAATGCACAAACAATAAGGCCGAATACGAAGCTTGTATCATGGGTCTCGAAGAAGCAATTGACTTAATAATAAAGAACTTGGATATGTATGAAGACTCAGCCCTGGTTATCAATCAGATCAAAGGAGAGTAGAATACATACCAATTAGAATTGATTCCTTACAAAGATTACGCGAGAAGGTTGTTACCATTCTTCAACAGAATCGAGTTTCATCACATCCCTCGTGAAGAAAATCACATGGCTGATGCACTAGCCACTCTCTCTTCCATGATTGTTGTAAATCATTGGAATGATGTACCTAAGATTGACATAATGCGCCTTGAAAGGCCCGTTTACATCTTCATGTTCGAAGCAATCATCGATGATAAACCCTGGTATCATGATATCAAGTGCTTCCTTTAAAGACAAGAGTACCCACCTGGGGCATCAAGAAAAGATAGGAAAACTCTCAGAAGACTGGCTGGCAACTTCTTCCTGAACGGTGATACACTCTACAAAAGAAACTTTGACATGGTTTTGCTCAGATGCATAGACAGACAAGAAGCAAACATGTTGATGAAAGAGATTCACGAAGGATCATTTGGCACTCATGCCAATTGTCGCTCCCGGGATTTTCATCCAGGTACAAACGCGAGAGTGGCGCGGAAAAAACAGAGTCGCCAGCCGTGTAAATTTATCCCAAGAGAGGGAAAGGGAACACCGCATAAACCTGAGGAAGAGGGAAAGGAATGGTCATCGCAACCATAACCTGGGTTCGGGAGTCGGTTACGCGAGGGGAAGGTGCTAGCACCCCATGCGTCCATCGTACTCGATGGGATCCACGCTTGTTGTCTATTCTAAGGGTAAGTTATACTATCATCTAGGGCTGTGCTAAAACGGGAGGGGAAAGACAAAGACCGACTCGGTAGGACGTCGATGTCCTAGGCCTACGTACCCCCTCTGTGCAATGGGGAATTCAGAGTCAACGTAGTTCGGACTACGTTCTTTTTGTGTTTTTTATGAGCGACGTTAAGTTCGCGTCCGGCAGTTAGGGTCGATGCCTGTTTGCGTCTCAGACGGAAAGTAACGTGCCCTTTTTGAAAATAGCCTTTAAGTTTGGAAGTCCCGAAGGACAAAAAGGTTTGAAGTTGGTTTGTGTTTTTTAGGACAGAAGTGGCTTAAGTTAGTTCCTAAGTTGCATTGCACCAAAGTCTAGGGCACAGGGGCAAATACTTAACGCATCGTCCCAAGACAGGACGCTCGCTAAGCACTCTAGAAAGATGAGAGGAAGCCCCTCATTTCTCATTCCCCATACTTAAGGCTCGTGCGCAATACACCTTATTCTTATTAAGTGTTTTAAAGAAATTTGAGATGAGAAGAGAGAAGACACAAGGGTAACTCTAAGGGAACTATGAGTCCTAATGTTATCATGCATGGGTGACCTACGGTTAGTGAGGTTCAACCTAAACCCTAAAGAATAAAGATAGGAGAGAAAAAGGTAAGGGTAACCATGGATACTTATCCATACCCTTAAGGAACTTACCTTGATCCTGCATAAAAGGTTAGTGAGAAACAGACATGAATAAGAGCAATGAGGTGAATGAAAATCAAACAACGGCAAACAATGATAATAATAATCCAAACGTGAATCAAAGAAACAAAGAGACAGCCCCCAAAGCAAATGGCACAAGTGCCTTTCAAACAAGGTAATCATATAAAGTCAAAGGTGCGCCTGCAAGAAAATCTCAATTGAAAACAAACCCAATAATTAGAAAAATGATTCCTAAAATTCTCAAATTAATCCTAAGGGATCCTCAACCAGAGGTAAACAATATATAAAAAATCCCTGCAAAAATTCAAAGTGTTAGCCACTCAAATAATCACACGAAAGTCAAATAGGGGAGAAGGTTCAACGTGCCAAAGAGAAGGACCTAAACGCAATGTAAATTAAAATTAAAAATGCAAGAAAAATACGTTTATGCAATTTAAAATATTAATGAATGAATGCAAAAAGAACGAGTGAAAAATGTTTTATAGATGAGGAGAATGAAAATAAATAAATTTATGCATGCATGAGATGCGTAATTAAAAAGAAGTTTAATGAAACCATTAATTTAAATGATAAAAATAAAATAAAAATAAAAATAAAATTTGTGAAAATTTTATAACATAATAAAGATGATATATTAATTTTATAGGGGTTTTTAAATGTAATTTACCATTTTTAAAAATTAAAAGTGGAATTATTATGAATTAAATAAAATAAAAGTGAAATAAAAGAAATAAAATAAAATAAAAGAATGCAGGGGGGTGCGTGTAGTAAGGAGGGTACGTTGAAATTGGGAAGTGGGCTGAAACCTGGGGGTGCAGTTAGCGATTTCAGATGCTAAGTCCATCAACCAAAAATAAAATAAAATAAAAATTGGGGGGGGTGTGATCAGCAACGTATTTTATATTGAAAATGGGATTTGGGCTGGCGATGGGGGTGCGCATAGTGAAGCCCGCCCACCAAATAATCAGAAAAAAAGAAAAAAAGAGGAGGACTTACCGTGGATGTGCCATGTGCGACGCACATGGTCATTTTAATGCGGTGGCATCATGGATGCCTCATGATCCATCCAACGGTCTACCGCGGGTCAACACATACAAAAAGTAAAACAAATAAAAATCCCTATTGGCAGAACACGGTAGGACTGGTGGGGTGGCATACATGCAATCACTAATTAGAATTCAGAAAAAAAAATAAAAAAAAAGAACACTTGGCGCGATCATGACCGCTAGCTTCACGGATCGGACGGCTGGGAGTCGTCTTCTCCGTTTGAACCCTTGCTGGCCGGAAATTCCTCCAGGTCGCCGGAGCCCTAGCTCCGGCCGCCACCCACGGTGCCTGCAATTCCAAAACCTGCCCAGAATTTTCGCATGGATACACTACTTTGACCAGAAAAACGTTAGGATCTCAAAAATATCGTTGAAAATTGCAAATAAACAACGCATAATAAAAAACAATGAGAAATATGTTAGGGCACCAAACTTTAAATCAATGTTCCAAACAAACCACACGTCCAAATTCAAAACCAAATATATCAGCGTGATCAGCACTCATCACACATTAATATTCCTACAGAAAAATGGAGTTTTAGGAGCACAAAAAAAATCACCCACCTGAGATGGCACGGTCTGAATTCTCGCTTTTGGCTACAAATGGAGGTTGATATGCACTCTATAGATTACCAAGAGAAGTTTTGTGGAAGAAGTTTGAAGAATCTCCTTGCAGATCGTGAGTTTTGGTGAGGAATCCTCCTTTAGGGTTTTGTGAGAATTCTTCCAATTGCACGTGTGTCCCCACCCTAACCAATGCATGACTGAGTTTTAAATACTTAGGGTTACTCTTCTGATGGTGAGTTGGGCCTGAATAATCCATTGTTAATTATTTTTGAATTATTTTATTTAATATTGAATTTTAATTAAATAAATCCAATAAAAATAAAATAAAATGAGGAAAAACCAAATATATGCTCTTTGGGTCGTGCATGGCTTTATGTTTGAGTTTGGTTTAAGAAATTTCTGGCCCATTTGTCAAAATTTGGATTTTAGGCATAGTTTGCTTTGTGCACCTCCTCAAAATTGCCCAACTTTGACTAAGCATAACTCCCTCAATTTTTAGCTCCTTAATGCAAACTAATACTTTTTAGAAACCTCAAGATGTCCTCTAACCAACCCTTTTGGTCCCATGTCAATTTGATCTTCCATGTTCAAGTTATGAGCTTTTGAAAAAGGTTGACTTTTGTTGACTTTCAAAATGACCTATAATGTCTTGGTTCATATCTCCCAAATGAAGCATTTCTGGACTTGGCTTGTGAGACACAAAGTTGTAGGGAATTAAATTTCCTTCAAGATGGGCTTTGGTTGAGGAATTTTTGATGAAGTATGTGGAAGTTAGGCCTGGTCAAAGTACAGTTGACTTTTCCTACAAAAACCCTAATTCAGTAACTCCTTATTCTTGATGATTCTGAGGTTTCCTTGATGAATCATGACCAACCTTTGATCAAATGATGAATTTCACCCCATAATCTTGATGTTGACCCAAAATCTTGAGGTTTGACTTTGTGTTGACCACAGTTGACTTTTTGACCAAGTTAACTGATTTTCAATCCATTGGCCAATTGAATTTCTCCTGAATCAAACTGATGGACAATCCTCCACTCCTAGATGCTCATGGACCCAAGGAAGACCATAGAATCAAGTCTCGCCCAAAAAATCAGAAATAAACTGACTTTATAGCAAACCTTAGTTTGTGGCACCCTCAGTCTATGAGGAAATAACACAGTCTCCAAATCCAAATTCCTCTGAATATGATGTGTATCCTCTCCAACAAAGATTAGATATGCCTTTTGTTGATGATAAGAACCCAAGGAGCTTGCCTTTTGGAGCAGTAAACCCAATAATTTCAAAACCCTAATTCATGCACTGGTTAGGAGGGAGTAATCCACTTGAGATCCCTTGCCACCTGTGAACCCCTGATGATGTGATGGACCAGATATGACCTTCTTGGATTGCCTCAGGCACCTTGACCCCATGCTAATGATATGCATACATGATAATGAAAATGAAACATAAGCCAGTTAGTAAAAAGTAAGGAGGGCAAATTTTGGGGTGCAACAGCTGCCCCTATTCAATCAACTTGGTCCTGAGTGGTATGATAGCAACGGCTCTCAGACATTCCAGGATACACGGGGATTGAATACTGAAAGAACCCCAGAAATTTGCTAGTGATGAGAACAACGAGACGGAACATGCTGGAAAAAGGGAATATGACCTCAATCATGTCCACAAGAAAACGAATACGACCTCAATAGTCCGCAAAGGAAGACTGACCTCAATCACTCCCACAAATAAAATACGAATACGACCTCAATCGCACCCACAAAACGAATACAACCTCAGTTATACCCGCAAAGGAAGACTGACCTCAATCACTCCCACAAATAAAATAAGAATACGACCTCAATCGCACCCATAAAACGAATACAACCTCAATTATACCCGCAAAGGAAGACTGGCCTCAATCACTCCCACAAATAAAATACGAATACGACCTCAATCGCACCCACAAAACGAATACAACCTCAATTATACCCGCAAAGGAAGACTGACCTCAATCACTCCCACAAATAAAATAAGAATACGACCTCAATCGCACCCACAAAACGAATACAACCTCAATTATACCCGCAAAGGAAGACTGACCTCAATCACTCCCACAAATAAAATACGAATACGACCTCAATCGCACCCACAAAACGAATACAACCTCAATTATACCCGCAAAGGAAGACTGACCTCAATCACTCCCACAAATAAAATACGAATACGACCTCAATCGCACCCACAAAACGAATACAACCTCAATTATACCCGCAAAGGAAGACTGGCCTCAATCACTCTCACAAATAAAATACGAATACGACCTCAATCGCACCCACAAAACGAATACAACCTCAATTATACCCGCAAAGGAAGACTGACCTCAATCACTCCCACAAATAAAATAAGAATACGACCTCAATCGCACCCACAAAACGAATACAACCTCAATTATACCCGCAAAGGAAGACTGACCTCAATCACTCCCACAAATAAAATGCGAATACGACCTCAATCGCACCCACAAAACGAACACAACCATCAATTGCACCCGCAAAGGATAACCAACATAAAGTGGACTTTACTGGGGATAACGTGAAAACAAAACTTCTGTTTAAACCACCTCGTTTCAGAACCTACTGGTGAGATAACTCCGTTGGGGAAGAAGAAGTCTAAATAAAAGACTCTGCCGGGGAGTACAAGTATGAGGAACGCGTCCCTCCAAAATCTCCTGAGTGATGCCACCTCCTGCTGGCAAAGGAAGTATCAAACCTGGCTTATGCTTCGAATGCAAATGAAAATGCCATGTTTTTGAGGATGCGATGCAAATGCTTATGATATGCAAAGGGGTCCCTCCAGCAAAATAAATGCCAGAGAGGAAATACCAATTCAGCTGACGACAAAAATAAATTGTCCTCTGAATCCACGAACTCTGCTGAGAAGGATCACTCCGACCGAATCTTTGGACCAACGACTTCTGCTGGGGATGAAATTCCAAAAGAACATCTGCTCTACTGGGGATTATACGTAACTCCTTGAAAGGGGAGGCCACGACCTGAATCAGAAGAGTGCCAGATATCACTTAGATTTAAAACCTGCTAGGGATGTCAACCCCTGTTGGACAAACTGTTGCGAGGATCACTACCAAGCTCTGCTTGGGGGGACGGTAAGTGCTGACATCCACCCTGCTAGCGGATAACATCAAGCTTACTTATCTGTTGAGGATTAGATTGCACCGTTGCTACTGAGAAAAACATTTCCTGAAGCGTTCAGACTCTGTGGGGAAATATGTCTTAATCCGGAGAAAATACTTCTCAAGTCTCCTGCTGGGGAAGGTCTGCTCTGCTGAGGAAAGTGCAACCTCAATGCTGGGGAGAGTAAGCTGCTGGGGAAGTACGATCCTGTTGCCCTTCAATCCTGACTTGTTTCTAAGGTCATAGACGGCCCTTTGAACTTTCCACTTGCCCCAGACCACCAGGTCTAATGGAAGAAGTCACCTCAAGAGGATTTTACAGAAGACCGGGCGTTCGCACTGCCCCAGGGTCTTCAAACTCTTGGAGAGATTTATCATATCTCGACATAACTGCCCCAGTCTTCATAATCCATGAAGTACACTACTTCGAAAGGGATTTGCAATGACCTGAAATATTCTGCCTTGAAGAGGTGCTTTCAATTAACCATTTTCAGGAGTGGATAATCTCCCGCGCTCTGGAGGTGGCCTACCCCAATATGAGCTTTGAAGTGACTTTGCCCCTGATCTTAGAATGAATGCCCCAGAATAACTGAATTTCAGAGGGACTTCTCGACGCGACTGCCCCAGATTGGCTACATCTTAACACAACTTACTGGGAGAGCCCACTCTACACTGAGTCTCTTGGCAGCATGCCCTTTTGATATGATTGTTCTTCGAAATTTTCAAGCAACCCAACTTGGCAGGATCAAGCTTCTTGACTGACTTTCACTGTGTAAGCTACATTGATGCTTAGGCACATGTATGCAAACAGAACAAGTTATCTATGAGAATTCTAATGCAACACTCATGTTAACCTTGGAGTTTTTATTGAAAATGCGTCGCCCAACCTTGTGAACGAATCGCTAGCTGGGGCGCGACCTTGATTTTTGAATGGCAAAGCAATGCGCACATGCAATACCAACGAATCTTATTAACACAACTTATAGGAGTCAGGAACGCTGTCCTGTTGAAGTATGCCTTCGGAATAAACCCTGTTTCAATTAGGACTTTAGAGGGTTGTAACGTGGCCTGGTTCACGGTTTCAGAAAAAAGGATTTATGGCTCAAAGTTTATCGGTGCCCACCCATTCTTCGTGACGTTCTCCAGCCCTATGTTCAGTTAATCTGACCCAAACGCTCATTTCTCGAAAGATTTATGATCTTCAAGGAACCTATGCCACTAATGGTTTGACCCCTAAGGAGGTTTTGGAGTGACAGTCATCCCTTTTATCTTTTGTGTCTGTAATCACACGAATTTGTTCTTATCGGGGATTTTCTTTTCGCCTTTCGCTTTTTCTTTTTGCTTTTTTGATCCCTAATTTTTGCCTGGACTGACTCTTTTGAATTTTTTTGACTTTGAAGTCCAGCGGGATGCCCTGACTTTTGCCTAAGTCGCTTGTTTTCAATTTTTGACTTAGCGGGCTTTCTCTTTTTATTCCCCTTTTGAACAAAGCGTGTGACACTGGTTGTCTTACTTGCTTGAAAGGTTTGCGACTGCCTCACTCCTTAGTTGTTGACGGATAACCATCGGGGTTTCATATCTCTTGCACACTCTCCTTGGAATTTGAGCGCTCGGTCAAACTAACTGACGCCTATCCTGCCCCTGGGTTAAATATGAGGGTTTTTTCGTACGAAAGAAACTCCTACTCCGAGGCTCAAAGGGGTTAACGAGGGTTTATCTCCTTATCTCTCCAGTGTTTATGGTTTTGAAACAATGCCTGTACATCCTCAACAGGGTTCTATCCAAAAGCGTACCATTAGAGACCTGTGTTCTTATTTCGTCATCCTCCCTCAAGAGTTCTTAACAAGAAAAATTGATATTGCAGTGCATATAAACATTTAAGAGTGAATACGAATGGATTTATTCAAGGAAAACATACTCATTGCATTAATATCATCATTAAAAAACAAACGAGTCTTACATGCATACGATGCTTTAACAAGAAATAAGAAACTACAAATGAAAATGCAGTAAAGAAGCTGAAGATTGCCATTGCTGAGGAAGCTTAATTCTGCCTGGACGTACTTGCAGACTGAGTGTTCATTTGAGAAAGGAGGCTTCCATTGATGTACATATCATCTTCAGTGAATACAATGATCTCCGAGTCCACCAGGTCTTGCACCTTATGCCTGAATACATTACACTCATCAATCATGTGCCCGAACGTTCCCGAGTGGAACTCGCACCTAGCAGTCATGTCATAATCGGGAGGAATAGGGTACGGTACTGGCGCGGTACCCCTTGTTTGAATCAGAGACTTCTTAAGCAGGCGCGTAAATAGCTGACTATAAGGGATAGGAACAGGATCAATTATCCTTTTGGGCCTTCTTGGTCTCGATTGCCCCTGTTGCTGATAATTCTGCTGTCGGTGCTGATTTGGACGCCCAGTCTGGCCCTGCACTTTCCTTTCTGCACTCGGCTGAGGCACAAACAAGGGTTGTGGAAGAGATCCCTGATGCGAGGTGGATCCTTTGGCAAAAGAGGGAGTCATCAGTCCCTTTGCAACACTGGGAGTAACATCACTTTGTTTACCAGTGCCAACTGATGTAAACTTGATTGCCCCTGAGTCAATGAGCTCTTGGACTTTATACTTGAGCATCTTACAGTCTTCAACATTATGACCAGGTGCCCCTGAATGGAATTCACACCTATCATAGACGTTGGAACCCATACGAAACTTGGTGTGTGGAGGTCCCGCAGCAATCAATTCAATCAGCTGAAACTTGAGCAAGTGCTGAAGCAACTGAGCGTATGGCATCGGAATCTGATCAAACTTCTTTTCAAGCTTTTCTGGATTAAGACCCTCAAGAAATGGTTGTTGATGAAAAAGCTCTGACGGTGGGGAGGATCCACGAGGCAGTTTATGGTCTAGAGGAGACCCCAAAGAGATGGGAGGAGTGAGATCCTCTGCTATGGAAGCGGGCACAGGACTGTCTTCCTTTTTCAATACCCTATTCAAAACTTCCATGATCAAACCCATCTGAGTCTTCATCTGATCGATCTCTTCTCTCAGCATCCTCTGCTCCTGGAGCATGTCTTCCCCAAATTTCCCCATCTGGCTTCGCATTTCCCTCAACTCAGCTTGGATTCGTTCCATGATTCTCTTCTGATTTGGTCTGGTAGAATACCGGTGAATGTGCTGATCTGTAATCCTGAGATGAGAACAAGATAAGAACACCGGAAATAAACACCTGTCATGCAAAATGATTATGCAAAATGATTATGAATATGCAAATGCAAATGGACGTGTTTGAAAATTAGCAGGGCGATCCACCCCTTGATTCCGGTTTAATAACAAGATACAATGGAACTTCTGCTCATATATTAAGAAAACCAGAGAAAAGCCAAATGTCAACAATCACAAATCCGAGATAACAAGTCTGAATATAAAGACCATAGGTCCCAACCAATAAGCCTGGTGGTGATCCATATACAATGAAAGAAAACAAAAAACTATGGCATATCATCAAAGTTTACAAGCGTTAATCCTCCCCATCCATTATGCTTTCTGCACCAGTCTTGAATCTCCTTGAACAGCTTTCTGGTATCGGGATGCTTCGGCCTCTGAATTAGCCCTTGAATGAGAAGGTCTCTCCTGTGTATGATCCGATCCAAGTATCGGCAATGTAGCTCCCAAGCGTCTTCTCCAGTAGCACCATTTATGTTAGGACCCTCATGTCTAGGTTTCTTCACTTCAGCTTGGACTTTCAGTTCCTCTATGGAGGCTATAGATTTGTTGAGTTGATCTTGGACAGCTTGTCTCTTGAATATCCCTGATAGAATCTCGGCGTCTTTCTTCTTGAGCATAGACTTCAACTGATCAATCTTAGCTAGGCAAGCGTCTTCCTTTCTTTTATTCTCAGCCATGGCAGTTTCTTGGTGATCATTGAACCTGTGAATCTTCAACAAAGCCTTGCCTAATTCCTCCTCCTTGGACCTGAGAACGCTACTGATACCATCCAAAGATTGTTTCATTCTTTCCCTGGATGCAACCATGTCAGCAAGCTCTTTTTCTGCTTTAGCAAGGAGCTCTGTCTTTAACTTGGCGGTATGAACAGCTTCACCCCGCTCATGCTTCCACTGATAAATCTCTCTCTTTAGCTCACTATTCTCTTCCCGCAACCTTTCTTTTTCAGCCCATAATGTGTTATACTTCTCCAACTCAACGGTGGTATGAGGGTCGATCACCAAAGGATACAGAGGTGGTTCCACCGGGAATGGGAGAAGCTCCTCTTCTGCTCTCTTCTTAATCCATTCTTTATATGGATGGAAAGCCCGATTGTCACTTTTCCCGAATGGAATCTTACCCTTCTTAGTCACCTGTTTCCAAGCATTCACAACTTTCCTTATCAACCCTTGATCCTCAATACCATTGAAGAATAAGGATTCTCGGACATCTCGCTCTTCGGGTGGATTCTTCAAAGGATAGCCAAACTGTCTGATAGCTAGGGAGGGATTATAGTTAATTCCACCTTTCCTCCCTATCAAGGGAACATTAGGGAATTCTCCGCATTTGCAAATGATCTCCATTCCTAGCAAGTCACGATTAATCCAAACGATGTTATCAGCAGTCAAGCCCATAACCCTCTTAGACCACTTCAGAGAATCTTTCGTATCAACGAAAGCGCCAGATTCAGGGAGACGAGTCAAAAACCAAATAGCTAAGAGCGGCGCACAACAACTCACAGTTTTCCCATGCCTATTCTCATTCTTATAGTGAACTGAATGGTACACATCACCTAGCAAAGTAGGTATAGGATTCTTCGACATAAAGATCCTGACGGCGTGCATATCCACCAGATCAGGAATATTCGGAAACAAAACAATCCCATAGATACACACAGCCAGAATAGCTTGGAAAGCAGTCCAGTTCTTCTCTTTGACATGTATGCAAGCCTGATCGAACAAGAACTTCAATAGGAAACCCTTAACTCCTTGTTTTTCTGCAATATTACTGTTAAGAACAGGCTCACTAATGTGAAGAGCAACAGCCATATCTTTTATACCGGGGTGTTCTTCAGAAAAGAAAACTATATCATGACTAATAGGAATTCCCAAAATAAATGAGAACTCCTCCAACGTCGGAGCCAAGATGTAGTCCGGGAAAGTGAAGCAACGCAGAGGTGGGTCGTAAAACTGAAGAAGTGTGTGAATGGCATCCTTCTCATACTGGGAGATATTATAGACAAATTTCAGAAGTCTTCCATACCTTCCACTGAACTCTGTACGAACTCCGGAACCAGCCATATTAATTAATTTATGAATCAGTGTCAAAGTCGGCTCTGGGAACGAATAGGCAACAGTCTTCTTTCTCCGAACATCCATGCCGAAGTAACCTCAAAAAACCAGAATCAAGAGTAAGATGCAAGCCCTACAGAATGTCAAACATGTCAGAATGCAAAAAAATGATATGCTCATGCAAACATGGGGTCAAGGCACACTGCTGGATGTGCTGTGCTGTTAGTTGAACGAGAAACCAGATAACCAGAGCTCTGAACCACTGAGGAACCCACATAATCAGACATTAACGAGAAATCCAGAATAGGGGTAGGTTGAAGGTCTCGGTTACCTGCAAACCTGCAAACGCCCATCCCCTCTCACGTGTAGGTACTAGGATGTTCAGTATCCCAGGCTCTCAGGTCGAGAAATGATGATACGTTCACCATTTCTTGTTTGGCATCATCATCAATCGAGGAGGCCTCAACTGATTCTCCAAGGCGGAAGGTTCTCAGCTTTGGCACTGAGGTCGAGAAACAATAGTACGGTGGAGAAATGACTTTTTACTTTTGTTTTTCGCAAAACATGTTGCGGTTAGCAAGAGTCGCCACCGACTTTTCTTTTATCCAATTGATTTAGGAAAGGTGAAAAGAACAGGAAAGACCGTTTTGAAAAGATTTTTGAGTTCGGGGGGTAAGTTATGAAAAGGGAAGGTGTTAGCACCCCTTTTCATCCGTAGTTATCTACGGGCTCTTAATTGCTAGCTCACTTTAACTTGCTTTTTTTTTGAAATGTGGTGTGTGTTTAGAAAATATTTCGTAAAAGTTGACTTTGTAATAATTCGTGTAAGAACGTATACAAAGTGTTTGTTTTTGAAAATATTTTTGAAAGTGTGAGGTGTGAAAAGTATTTGTTTTTTTGAGTTGTGAGCGAGCATTTAAAAGTTACCTACCCTTAATTTATAAGGTCTTTCTTGTACTTATCATTTTCCTTGAGAGATAGTACTATCCATACCATTAGTGGGTAGGTAGTCCTATCTATTGGATGTGGAGGGACAGCGAAGGGTCATCAAATGGTCATAGAAGGCAACATGTAAGGATACCTTAGCAATTCGTAGGGACTACCATCATTTTTCCGTAGGGTCATCGAGGGACAAGATCATTTTTTGTAGGCAACTTGAAGGGTCATCGAGGGACTATGATCTTTATATCAAAGGGACTGTGATGATATTATTCGTAAGCGTCTTTTGCTAAAGTATCCCTACGTTCGAGGGGCATTCATCCCACGGGGTACAGTACTAAAGTCAATCGAGGAGTGCCTCCGCTGATTCTCTTCAAAACGTAGGGGCCGTCCTATGGGAGTTCCAAAGCGGGCCCTCGGGTGCGAATGGGTTTGCCACCGGATGTGGTCTGCCACTGTCACCACTAAAGAGGGATGTTTCCACTAAGGTCCTCAATGATCGGTCACCAGAGTCGACAGCTCTCTAGATCAACACCCCAACATGCGCAAGACACACACGTTAGAATGCATCCCAAGATAGCCCCGTCTGGTTGTGAATTTCGTGAACACACAAACGTACCAAGCGGGCACGTAGGTCCCACTACTTTCCACTCTAGTCCTAGGGTATTCTCAAGCCTTGGTATTGGGCTTAGCTCTCAAACCCACCCAACCTGCAAAACAAAGACAGCCAGCACAGCACAGCAGTATGACAATAATAAAAAATGAAATGCAGAAAATGCGGTAAAAAAAATAAAAATAAAAATACAACACTTAAAGCAAATCAAAACCAAACACTCAAAAAGAACAAAACAAGCAAGCGTTAGGACTGACTCGCTTAGGGATGGACCAGCATAGGTCAACCAGAGTCCCCAGCAGAGTCGCCAGCTGTCGCTCCCGGGATTTTCATCCAGGTACAAACGCGAGAGTGGCGCGAAAAAAACAGAGTCGCCAGCCGTGTAAATTTATCCCAAGAGAGGGAAAGGGAACACCGCATAAACCTGAGGAAGAGGGAAAGGAATGGTCATCGCAACCATAACCTGGGTTCGGGAGTCGGTTACGCGAGGGGAAGGTGCTAGCACCCCATGCGTCCATCGTACTCGATGGGATCCACGCTTGTTGTCTATTCTAAGGGTAAGTTATACTATCATCTAGGGTTGTGCTAAAACGGGAGGGGAAAGACAAAGACCGACTCGGTAGGACGTCGACGTCCTAGGCCTACGTACCCCCTCTGTGCAATGGGGAATTCAAAGTCAACGTAGTTCGGACTACGTTCTTTTTGTGTTTTTTATGAGCGACGTTAAGTTCGCGTCCGGCAGTTAGGGTCGATGCCTGTTTGCGTCTCAGACGGAAAGTAACGTGCCCTTTTTGAAAATAGCCTTTAAGTTTGGAAGTCTCGAAGGACAAAAAGTTTTGAAGTTGGTTTGTGTTTTTTAGGACAGAAGTGGCTTAAGCTAGTTCCTAAGTTGCATTGCACCAAAGTCTAGGGCACAGGGGCGAATACTTGACGCATCGTCCCAAGACAGGACACTCGCTAAGCACTCTAGAAAGATGAGAGGAAGCCCCTCATTTCTCATTCCCCATACTTAAGGCTCGTGCGCAATACACCTTATTCTTATTAAGTGTTTTAAAGAAATTTGAGATGAGAAGAGAGAAGACACAAGGGTAACTCTAAGGGAACTATGAGTCCTAATGTTATCATGCATGGGTGACCTACGGTTAGTGAGGTTCAACCTAAACCCTAAAGAATAAAGATAGGAGAGAAAAAGGTAAGGGTAACCATGGATACTTATCCATACCCTTAAGGAACTTACCTTGATCCTGCATAAAAGGTTAGTGAGAAACATACATGAATAAGAGCAATGAGGTGAATGAAAATCAAACAACGGCAAACAATGATAATAATAATCCAAACGTGAATCAAAGAAACAAAGAGACAGCCCCCAAAGCAAATGGCACAAGTGCCTTTCAAACAAGGTAATCATATAAAGTCAAAGGTGCGCCTGCAAGAAAATCTCAATTGAAAACAAACCCAATAATTAGAAAAATGATTCCTAAAATTCTCAAATTAATCCTAAGGGATCCTCAACCAGAGGCAAACAATATATAAAAAATCCCTGCAAAAATTCAAAGTGTTAGCCACTCAAATAATCACACGAAAGTCAAATAGGGGAGAGGGTTCAACGTGCCAAAGAGAAGGACCTAAACGCAATGTAAAATAAAATTAAAAATGCAAGAAAAATACTTTTATGCAATTTAAAATATTAATGAATGAATGCAAAAAGAACGAGTGAAAAATGTTTTATAGATGAGGAGAATGAAAATAAATAAATTTATGCATGCATGAGATGCGTAATTAAAAAGAAGTTTAATGAAACCATTAATTTAAATGATAAAAATAAAATAAAAATAAAAATAAAATTTGTGAAAATTTTATAACATAATAAAGATGATATATTAATTTTATAGGGGTTTTTAAATGTAATTTACCATTTTTAAAAATTAAAAGTGGAATTATTATGAATTAAATAAAATAAAAGTGAAATAAAAGAAATAAAAAAAATAAAAGAATGCAGGGGGGGTGCGTGTAGTAAGGAGGGTACGTTGAAATTGGGAAGTGGGCTGAAACCTGGGGGTGCAGTTAGCGATTTCAGATGCTAAGTCCATCAACCAAAAATAAAATAAAATAAAAACTGGGGGGGTGTGATCAGCAACGTATTTTATATTGAAAATGGGATTTGCGCTGGCGATGGGGGTGCGCATAGTGAAGCCCGCCCACCAAATAATCAGAAAAAAAGAAAAAAAGAGGAGGACTTACCGTGGATGTGCCATGTGCGACACACATGGTCATTTTAATGCGGTGGCATCATGGATGCCTCATGATCCATCCAACGGTCTACCGCGGGTCAACACATACAAAAAGTAAAACAAATAAAAACCCTATTGGCAGAACACGGTAGGACTGGTGGGGTGGCATACATGCAATCACTAATTAGAATTCAGAAAAAAAAATAAAAAAAAGAACACTTGGCGCGATCATGACCGCTAGCTTCACGGATCGGACGGCTGGGAGTCGTCTTCTCCATTTGAACCCTTGCTGGCCGGAAATTCCTCCAGGTCGCCGAAGCCCTAGCTCCGGCCGCCACCCACGGTGCCTGCAATTCCAAAACCTGCCCAGAATTTTCGCATGGATACACTACTTTGACCAGAAAAACATAAGGATCTCAAAAATGTCGTCGAAAATTGCAAATAAACAACGCATAATAAAAAACAATGAGAAATATGTTAGGGCACCAAACTTTAAATCAATGTTCCAAACAAACCACACGTCCAAATTCAAAACCAAATATATCAGCGTGATCAGCACTCATCATACATTAATATTCCTACAGAAAAATAGAGTTTTAGGAGCACGAAAAAAATCACCCACCTGAGATGGCACGGTCTGAATTCTCGCTTTTGGCTGCAAATGGAGGTTGATATGCACTCTATAGATTACCAAGAGAAGTTTTGTGGAAGAAGTTTGAAGAATCTCCTTGCAGATCGTGAGTTTTGGTGAGGAATCCTCCTTTAGGGTTTTGTGAGAATTCTTCCAATTTGATCTTCCATGTTCAAGTTATGAGCTTTTGAAAAAGGTTGACTTTTGTTGACTTTCAAAATGACCTATAATGTCTTGGTTGATATCTCCCAAATGAAGCATTTCTGGACTTGGCTTGTGAGACACAAAGTTGTAGGGAATTAAATTTCCTTCAAGATGGGCTTTGGTTGAGGAATTTTTGATGAAGTATGTGGAAGTTAGGCCTGGTCAAAGTACAGTTGACTTTTCCTACAAAAACCCTAATTCAGTAACTCCTGATTCTTGATGATTCTGAGGTTTCCTTGATGAATCATGACCAACCTTTGATCAAATGATGAATTTCACCCCATAATCTTGATGTTGACCCAAAATCTTGAGGTTTGACTTTGTGTTGACCACAGTTGACTTTTTGACCAAGTTAACTGATTTTCAATCCATTGGCCAATTGAATTTCTCCTGAATCAAACTGATGGACAATCCTCCACTCCTAGATGATCATGGACCCAAGGAAGACCATAGAATCAAGTCTCGCCCAAAAAATCAGAAATAAACTGACTTTATAGCAAACCCTAGTTTGAGGCACCCTCAGTCTAGGAGGAAATAGCACAGTCTCCAAATCCAAATTCCTCTGAATATGATGTGTATCCTCTCCAACAAAGATTAGATATGCCTTTTGTTGATGATAAGAACCCAAGGAGCTTGCCTTTTGGAGCAGTAAACCCAAGAATTTCAAAACCCTAATTCATGCACTGGTTAGGAGGGAGTAATCCACTTGAGATCCCTTGCCACCTGTGAACCCCTGATGATGTGATGGACCAGATATGACCTTCTTGGATTGCCTCAGGCACCTTGACCCCATGCTAATGATATGCATACATGATAATGAAAATGAAACATAAGCCAGTTAGTAAAAAGTAAGGAGGGCAAATTTTGGGGTGCAACACCAATGGACATACAATGGCAAGGAAAATTCTGAGAGCAGGATATTATTGGCTAACAATGGAATATGATTGCTACAAGTGCATGAGGAGGTGTCACAAGTGTCAGATATACGCTGACAAAATCCATGTACCGCCAACGCATCTCAAAGTTCTTTCTTATCCATGGCCTTTTTCTATATGGGGAATCGACATGATTGGCATGATTGAACCCAAAGCTTCAAACGGACATCGGTTCATCCTTGTAGCCATTGACTACTTCACCAAGTGGGTCGAATCTGTGTCATACACCAATGTAACCCGACAAGTGGTGGTCCGATTTATCAAGAACAATCTCATATGTCGTTATGGTGTTCCAAGCCAGATCATTACTGATAATGGATCTAACTTGAACAACAAGATGATGAAAGAGTTGTGTGCTGAGTTCAAGATCGAACACCATAAATCATCTCCCTACCGGCCTAAGATGAATGGAGCAGTAGAAGCGGCTAACAAGAATATCAAGAAAATCGTTCAAAAGATGGTTGTAACCTACAAAGACTGGCACGAGATGTTACCCTATGCTCTTCACGGTTATCGCACATCTGTTCGCACCTCAACATGGGCAACCCCTTTCTCTCTAGTATATGGCATGGAAGTAGTACTCCCCATAGAAGTAAAGATACCTTCAATCAGGGTATTGATGGAAGCCGAGCTAACAGAAGCTGAATGGTGTCAAAGAAGGCACGATGAATTAAACCTAATCGCAGAAAAGAGAATGATAGCTTTATGTCACGGTCAGCTGTATCAGCAAAGAATGAAGAAAGCGTTTGACAAAAAAGTCTGACCACGTGTCTTCAGAAAAGGGGACCTCGTGCTCAAGAAGATACAATCATTCCTCACTAATTCCCGGGGCAAATAGACTCCAAATTATGATGACCCTTATGTGGTTAAGAAAGCCTTCTCAGGCGGCGCCTTGAGACTCGCAACCATGGATGGAGAGGAGTTTACCTACCCCACGAATGTTGATGTAGTCAAGAAATACTTCCCCTAAATAAAAAAATGTCTCGGTGGATTGAAAACCCGAAAGGGCGATCCAGGAAAAAATTAGAGACATAAGCGAAAATCATCCCGATAAATTGAAGACCTCAAAAGGCAATCTAGGCAAAAATTAGGGATTCATGGCAAGTAACTATGTCCGACAAGGTTAAATCCCCAGTGGTAACACCATCCATTGAAAGACTTCAGTCAAGGTCACCTTCGACAGAAGCTCAGAATGTCCAGAATTCAAAGTTGGTAGAAGGATAGGAGTTGTTATGTTTCAATGTAGCCCATTTTCCGTTAAATTACCATTTTTTAAACTTTGTAATGCTCTATGGGATCACGCGCTTGGCTGATTACCATTATATCAATAAAATTTGAGCCTTAGTGCTTTTGTTTGCAATTCTCATTTATTTTGCTTTACAGAATGACATTTTTAACATGATCAACGATTCTTGAAACAAATAATAATGAATTTACTTGTCAAATTTTCTTCAGCTTTTAAAATAAAGATGGTAATTCTTTTTGACTAACTGAACACAAAAAGGAACATCGATGGCTTCTCGGGAGGTGATTAAACCTCAAAATGCAGAATCAAAGTACTCCGTCTAAACTGGTACGCCTGAATGAAGGATCAACTATTTCAGATGCAATGTCCCATCTGATATCCCCGGCAAAGTTCTTCCCTCTGAAGACCAATTGATGGTTCTTTCTCCCCCAGTAGGGTCTACCAAGGGACCGATGATTGCTATCTTGAACCGATGATACTTTTTATCCCCCCGTAATGGCCGAGTATCCAATCGTGTTCATTCACTAATCTGTATGTTGCGTCTGTTTTGTCAGCATAAACATACATACATCATGCATGATTGATTCATATACATATTCATATTGCATTACTATCGCTTTGGTCATACTCATCCCTAAGTGATAAACTTCCTCTCTCCGTTAAAGTTGTCAGTTTTCCTTTCCACGTCAGATAGGACAAAATCCCGGTTTGAGTTCTTTCCTCGTCAGGAAATGTATCGTCTGAGCAATCTCTCCCCGGTTTATTTCTAGATTGGAGCTTGTCCTCGACAATTTTGATAACTTGAACCCCTGAAAGGCAAGAAGACCTTTGACAGACACCTTTGGAACATCACTTTTCACTAAGGAAGATGATGTTTTTGCTTTCCCGGATTAAGGAAACTCCCTAGAGAAAGCCTCTCAATAGAAGACTCTCGGCAGTACATCGGTTTTTCTCCCTAGAAATTCGATGATTAATGAAGTCATCAGCACCACAAAATTGGATCACATCACATGGCATTTCTCCGAAAAGATCTTGAAGAAAAGTATGATGTAACCTCAAAAAAAAAAAAGCGGTCTCTCAAGAGACTCGTTTTCCCCAGTAGGATCGACAAATGGAATCTCTAATAGAGAAGTTTGCGCACCTCTACGATTAAGACAAATGGGAACCAGCAAGTTTGACATCAATTCATTTTTCCATCAAATGGCGTCTCCCCAGTAAAACTCGGCAAGAAGTTTGATGAAGATCGCTACAAATAGCGTTCCTTGTCAAGAAAGAAACTCGACAAGAAGAAACTGAGACCAGTTCCGTGGCTGAAGACCAGGGTCGAAGGGAAGTTTATTTCAAAAGAAACTAAGACCATTTCCATGGCTAAAGACCAGGATCGAGGGGCAGTTTATTTCAAAAGAAATTGAGACCAGTTCCATGGCTGAAGACCAGGATCGAGGGGAAGTTTATTTCAAAAGAAACTGAGACCAGTTCCATGGCTGAAGACCAGGATCGAGGGGAAGTTTTACCCTTTTCTAAGTAACATTGCTTAGCAAAAGAAGATGGATGAGCAAACTGCTATTCATAACCACAGTCAAAATTTTGGGTATTCCGATATTTAATCCTCTTGCACCCTGAATGTCTGAATATCTCCGCCATTCACACATTTGGATCCAAGAAGATTAAATAGGGGCATCTGTCATACCCCAAATTTTGACCACAATATTTCCCATCATAGTGAGGATCATTTCCACAATATGGATGTACCATAATGCCTATTTAATCTCCTCAAGGATTGTTGAGCATTCACTACAATCAAGAATTAGGGTTTTGAGCCCTCTCAGAGCACTTAAACAAAGTATCAATCAAAAAATGACATGATTTTCAACTTGTCTAACCTCTCAAGCACCCATAAAGGATCAAGCGGTCTCCCATATCATGAATCAAGCATAAGGATGCAACATTCTAAGTGGATCAAGCCTCAAGATCGCCAATGTCACCAAATTAGGGTTTTGGTCGACCAAGGCCTCTAGATGAAGATTTTCATCTGGGCATGAGTCAATACCTCAAAACATGATCCAAAATGCTCCAAGGGACCTCATGGATCCAATCATCAAGTCAAAAAAGCTTCAGGGGAAGCATTCATCAGAAATCAGGAATTAGGGTTTCTTGACCTAATTCACCCCTAAATTGACTTTTGAGGCAAGACATGAGCCAAGACCTCAAGACATGATTTGAGGGCCTCAAATACACCATATTGCTCCACTTACAAAAATGGATTGATCCAAGAAGTTTGATTCACAAGTTTCAATTTTATCTGGACCACAATTAGGGTTTTGAAGAAAAAATTCAACTGTACCTTTGACTTTGGGCCAAGACATGTTCCCAAACCTTGGGACATGATTCAAGACACCCTAGAACACCTATGGAATCCATCCATTAGGTTTGAATTAGGTGAAGAACTTGATTGCATAGAGGATCACATAGTTTGGAATTCATCTGACAAAAAGTCAATTGTGCCCAAAATCAAGTTTGACTTTTTTTGAAATTTGTCACAAATGTGGTTCCCCTAAGTCAAAAAAAATGTTAATGTATGGTTTTGATCATCATCCATCTAGAAAAATAAATAAAAGTGAGGTTACTTGCAAAAGGGGCAACCATAAGAAATTTAAATTTTTCTAAGTTATGATCAAAATGGATTTGGTACCAACTTTGCAAGGTCATAACTCCCAAACCCTAAGGCATTTTTCTTCCATCCAAAGCTCAAATGAAAGTTCACATGACATACTTCAAAAGTGTCAACTACAAAAGATTCCAAATCCTCGTGGATTTTGAGTTATGAATTGATCAAAATCACAAAAACATGAAAATGGCCATTTTTTCCAACACTTAGTGAAATTTTGGACAGAATATGTCTAGATTTTTCATAAACTTTTGGACCATTTTTCATTATGATCCAAGCTAAACCAGGTCCTTTTGTGGACATCAAAGTTAAAGTATGACATACAAACTTTCCAACAAGTACCAGATCATCTCCAAATTCAATTTGAGTAGGGAGTTATGAGCATGGAAACATGACATCTCCAAAACTGTTTTTACAAGACAGTCTTGAACTTGCCACACGATTTTGTCATTTCCATGACTTGGCAAGCCTTGTCACCATACAAGAAAAGTTACTAAAGTGCAATGAACATGATCTCTGCAGAGCTACAACACCATAGAGCCTTGCAAGTCAAAAATCTCATCATTTGGCATGTTACATTCAAAGTCCAAAATCCAAAACTCCAATTTTGTCATGAGGAATTTAAGGGATGCATAGAGCTGGCATGTATCAGTCCATGATCGACCAAATGAGTCAAGATAAACTCAAGCATCAGAGGACCATAGGCCTGCAAGATTGACCCAAGTCAATGGCTAGAGGAGACTTTGGCAACAAGATAAGGTTCAATGGATAATGGAGTGATCCAGCCTCCATTCACTATTGCTCCCAAAACAAACTTGCTCTATTATAAATAGAGCTTCTTTCTGATTAATTCAAGTATACCAAAGCACCATAACACATGCTTTCCTCAAAATCACTCTAAAAAAACCAGATTTTGCTTCTCATTCAAGCAACTTTTGAATTTTTCATTTGAGAGCAATCCTATCAAAACAAATTATGCCAACACCTCACATACATCATATATGAGTGATCCATAACCTTAAAACTCATTTGGAACATCAGAGTCACAAAGTTACCCCCCATTTGCTCAAGCTTTTTGGCCTGTTTGAAGTTGAAGTGCCACAACAAGTTCTGAGCTGATTCAATCCATTACAATCCTTTAAACACATTACTTGAGGTCCATTGAATCTATCCAGATCATTACACAACATCTGTAACACCTCTAAAATAGAATTTGATCACCAGCTGCAAGAGGTAAGCCTGACACTCTCAAACTTTATAATCCATGCATCATAAATATGTTTTCAAGTTACAAACATGTTTCTGAACTTATATAGAGTGTTTCCCCTCAATCAATTGTTATGTATGAATCGTGTATAGGATTTCGTGATGTTCTTGCAAAAATTAGGGTTCTTGAGTTCATCTTCTGATTTCTCACTCCACACTTAATGTAAATGTATTTAATTTATATAGTTGTAATCCTTGTTCAAAAACGAGCAAGTTTCATGTTTACAAAAGTCATTTTCATTAAGTAATCAGAGAGATATGAGAGGTTTTGCAAATCTGGAAAACCAGAGCTCGCGCGAAGAAGATGACTTGTTCTTAGCGCCATTTTTCAAATTTTGAATATTTGAATATTTTGATATTTTTATTAATTGATTCAAAAATTAATTTCTCTCTGAATTTTAATGTTTTTGAATTGATTCCTTTTTTAAAAATTCACAAAAATGTTAAAATATTTTATTCTACAAAAATTTCACAATAATATTATTTAATTTATATATTTAATATTTTTGTAAAGAATTATTTTTATTTGTTTTTAAGCATTTAAAAATATTTCTTTCTCTTGATTTTTCAAATTCAAATGATTTTAAAATCATTCTATGGATGAAACATGATTTTTCAAACATTAATCCAAGATCACAACTTGTTCTTCATACATGTTTGATAATTTTGATCATTTTAATTAATTTTTATTTAAATTAAATACATTTTAAAATCAAATTAGGGTTTTAATTATTTTCACCCTCACAAACATTGTTTAAAACACTTTGGGGCCTCTTGGTAGAGTGTAAGTCCCACCCCTTTGTAAATATTTGATTTGGGCCTCAGTCGTTGTATAAGTCCCGATACGATTTTAAAAATCTCGGCGCGATAGCCGTTTTCAAAACAATTTTCATCTGGGCTTCCCTTTGGTTATAAGTCCCATTTTCTTCCTTTTCAAACACTTTTGGGCCTCTAATAGAGTGTAAGACCCAACCCCCTTTGTACATAAATAATTTGGGCCTCAGTCATTGTATAAGTCCCGATACGATTTTTCAAAATAAATGATGCGATCGTTGTTTTCCATCTGGGCCTCTCCTTGAGCTATAAGTCCCAACTCTTATATAAAAATAAACTTTGGGCCTCTAATAGAGTGTAAGACCCATCCATTTTGTAAATACAACAATTTGGGCCTCAGTATTGTATAAGTCCCTCTGTGGTTTTCAAAACTACGACGCGATCGTCGCCTTTTCGAAAGAATTCATCTGGGCCTCTCTTTGAGTATAAGCCCCAAACTTCTTTTTAAAACAACTTTCTTTTTTATTCAAATTCAAATTCAAAATATCATCAAAACTTTCTTCAATTTCTTGAATAACTAACCATAAGCTGTAGTTATTATGCTTAGGCTTGTACAACTGTAAGTTCTACTATCTTCTCAACATACTTGTTTATATATTTCATCTGTATATATATGTATGTTTGTACATACTTGCTTAGAGTTTTCCCCAGCAATTAGATCTAGGTCTGATCAAACCAGTGGTTACTCTTTCAATACAGTCAAAACTAGTTCCCCGTAGGAAATTCTAGATACAGTCTTGCCTCCTCTTGGGCTTATACAATATGGAACAGAGAAAGGAATTATTCCCGATGAAACTTTTCTCAAGACTATCCTAACTTAGAAATATATGTGTATAAGAAATTCATTTCCCCAAAGAGGACCAATTCTCGGTGAAACCTCTTATGAATTTCTTCAAACCCTAGAATTGTTCTGCAAAGAAAGGATTAATTCTCGGTGAAACCTTTCTTGAAATTTTCTTAGGCTTGGACTCACAGGCTTCCTAAAAGCATCCCCAGCCTCCTCTTGGGCTTTGTACAAGGACCCTCAGGTTTCTTAGAAGTTCTCAGCCTCCTCTTGGGCTTAGTACAAGGACCCAAAGACCTTCAACAAGTATAGGATAGAACTTAGTCATCTCTACTAGTTCAATCCTCCAAAGGTCAGAATTCCCAAACATCAGACCATTCTAGGGTTGATTCTCATCCCTTAAAACCCCAGCCTCCTCTTGGGCATCATACAAAGATCATTCTCCAGTTAAGAGTCAACCTCTTCATACCAGTAGACTTGGAAAGTCTCATCTCCTCTTAAATCTCAAAGAAACCCTCAAATTTCCTTAAAAAACAGAAAAAACCTTGATCATTTCATCAATCTCCAGTAGAGTTTGAAACCTCCATAGATGTTCATACTCAACGTTTAAACCTTTACCATCAATAAAACCTTAACAGAATCAGAACCTCAGGGCATCTGATATTTCAACTCTTCTTCAATCCTCAGCAAGAGTTGATTCCCCAATTTGGACCTGTCTCTAGATCTCAATAATCCTCAACAGAAGCCAGACTCCTCTTAGGCTTCATATAAGAATTTCCCAAGCCAGCCTTCTCTTAGGCTTTGTATAATGATTTTTCCTCAGCAGATTCAGCCTCAATCTTGGGCTTTGTACTCGGAATAGTCAATTTCTTTCAGCCTCAATCTTGGGCTTTGTACAAGACAGATAAAAACCTCCCTAGTGGAGTCAATTTATTTTTAGCCTCAATCTTGGGCTTTGTACAAGACAGCTATAAAAATTCCTAAGCAGAATCAACCTTTTAGCTTCAACCTTGGGCTTTGATCAAGGCACACAAAAAACAACACCCCCTCAGAGGAAATCAAGAGTTCTCTCTGTAGGAAGACATTTCTCTATACATCACATATCAAAACAGACAATCAAAAAACCCTAATTCCAGATAATTTCTATAAGTGGCACACTTGTTGATTCAAAAATCCTAGATGTAGTCCATCTCTTATCCTGGTAAACTTCATCTTTCATCTAATTGCTGTAAGTGGCAAGCCTCTGGATTATTTACATCCAAGCCAGTGTCCCTCTCTTAGCATGAAAGACTCCTAAGGAAAAATGGAATTGCTCTACGCTGAGTTAAAGTTTATTCCTTCAGGATAATTCCCCTTTATAACCAATCCCTCAACATTTTGTGATGAATAGGTGAGATATCTCCCTTTAGATATGACAAATTCTCTCTCAGTCAACCTTTAGCTTCAATCTTGAGCTTTGAACAAGACACAAATAACCTTTAGCTTCAATCTTGGGCTTTAAACAAGACATCTTTTTCCTCCCATAGAATAGGAGGAACTACGATTGCTCTGATTTCCCGAGTATCTTTACGGGAATACGTAGGCATAAGATTGCGAAATCTTAGCGAGCACACATACCAAAAACCTTAGGTCCAACACCTTACCAAAAACAACAGAAACCCCGAAAACAACGAAAACAACAAAAACACTCTCTCAACACTCCCAAAGGAGAAACTTTCCTAACCCATAATAGATAAACACCAGAAAGTATTTAAACATGCCACAAAAGATCTATGGATAACCATATATACACTGGGTAATTGACAACTTCCCTTTGTATAATCTGACCCCGAACCCCCCAATATCTTAGCATTTGTTGAAGAAAACATTTGTGTGCAAGGTTAGTTTTAGATAGCTTTCCTTTCCTTTCCAGCTTTATAGGATAAATAAGAAATCATAAAGTAGCACCCAATTCCAACCATTGCGGTAAGGTGGTCGCGTCACCGACAAAAATCGCACGCTACAGTTGCATAGAGATTTTATGTACACATCATAATCAACATCATCAGAGGCTACCAAGAGCTCTTGATACTTGTCTTCAACTGGTCCCAATTTGAACATCATGTTAATGGTTCCTTCAGAGTAAGATACCTTCACACCTATAACCACCACTTCAGCTTTCTTGTTGGTGGTATCCACCAGATTCGTGTAGAGCTCCTTCACAATCTGAGTGTTGTAGGTCTGTGGTTTCTAATACAATCTTGTCCACTTCATAGTTTCAATCAACTTTCCCATATCTCCAGGGATACCTAGGTTTTCATGTTACACGTCCAAGATGAAACCTCTTTCTAAATGCATGCTCATCCCTGAAAAATAATCAGAAAATCACTGGCTGGTTGGCATCACTGTTGATGAAGGCTTCTCCAATAGATATGTCATCATCTAAATAGTCTACCAGCAACGTGGCATTCTTGCGAGCACTGGTTTTGAAACAACCTTAGTTGTATGTGGGTTTCATGATGAAATTAGGGTTTGAGTGTTTCAGAACAATCAGGGATTTCTGAGATTGAGTGAAATGGAGAAGTTAGAGAAAGTCTTTAAGATATGGTTAGGGAAGAAAGAGAGGTTGAAAGTTTATGATCTTATAGAGTTGAGAAAATATAATGATGGAAGTTTGGTGATTGCACATTTTAAAAGGGAATGAATGAGAGATAGGGAAAACAAAAGGGTATGGTTTTGAAATTTTGAAACTGCCAGAAGAGAGGGGGAATAGCAACCGGTTAGGTTAATGGGTGGTTACTTATGGTAGCACCCAAAATCATGAAGTGTAGAGACATCACAACTGACGAGTCTGTCCAAAGGTGACGTCACGTACAAGACTCAATATATTGTCTGCATGCATGGTCTTATTCTCTATCTCTCTCCCTCTCTCTCCATCTCTCTCTCCTGCATTAAATTTTGTCTTACTAGCATGTTTCCTTTTTTAGCAAATATGCCATTTTTCCTTGTTTTCACTGAATTCAAAGAGACAATAATTGCTTCCTTTTTCATGTTTAACCCCCCAGCTTACAGACATGACAACATTTGAATCTGAACTTTCCCACTTTTCTCCATCAATCAAAATCATCTTAAAATTAAAGAAACTAACAAAAATAACAGTTAAGTTGGTTTTCCTCCCAGTAGCGCTATTTTATAGTCATATAGCCTGACTACCACAAAATTAAGAAGATTCATGTAAATCCAAGGTGACCCTTGTGATGTGTAAGGATTCACCAAGATAAGCCTTAAATTTGTCCATTAACCTTGAACTCTTCGTCTGTTCTCTCATTCAATAAGTCCACTGCTCCATGAGGATAAATTTTAATCAATTTGAAAGGACAATACCACATAGACTTAAATTTTCCTGGAAAAAGCTTAAGCCTAGAATTGAATAAGAGAACTTGTTGGCCTTCTACCAATTCTCTTTTCTGGAATTTACTGTTTTGCCACCTCTTTGTCTTTTCTTTATACATCTCAGTATTTTCATAGGAGAATAACATATGCTTCTCCAGTTCATTGAGTTTGAGCATTCTAGATTGGCTAGCATTAGCTAAATTAAAATTCAAAGTCTTGGTAGCCCGAAATGCTTTGTGTTCCAACTCAATTGGTAAATGGCAAGAATTATCATAAAAAGTCGATAAGGAGACATGCCTTGTAAGATGTCCTATAAGCCCACAGAGCATCATCCACATGCTTAGACCAGTCCTTCCATGAGGGGTTAAAAACCTTTTTCCAAAATCCTTTTCATCTCTCTATTGGAAATTTCAGCTTGTCCACTATATTGTGGATGGTAGGTAGTGGCAACTTTGTACTTGACTCCATATTTTGCCATCAAAGTTTCAAATAACTTGTTGCATAAATGGGTTCCCTCACTTTGACATCTATCATGCCCAATGGAGATATTCCATACACTTTGACATCTATCAGAACTCTTTACCAGTACATGAGCATCTTTAAAAAGAGAATGCCATAAATAACCTGATTGAAGGTCTTTTGCATCAGTTCTGGTTCCTCTAAAATGTCCTCCATAAGGAGCCTCATAATAGGCAAACAAGATCTGTCATGCCTCTGGTTGGTCTGCACATCTCCTAAGCAATTGGTCAGCACATTGTTTGTAAAGAAAAGATTCATCCCAAAAGTAACTTTTGGTCATATGGAAAAACCTCTTCCTTTGTTGAGAGTTAAAATCTGGTGGAATGTATTTGCTGACCAGATAGTTGACAATATCAACATACCAAGGTGTTACGCCAGAGGTAATCAGCATCAGCTTTTCATCAGAAAACTTTCCTAAATGTCTTCATTGGTATTGTTCTGCACTTCCTCTGACAGTCTTGAAAGATGATTAATAACTAAATTCTCTACTCCCTTCTTATCTCTAATCTCCAGGTCAAACTGTTGTAAATGTAGCACCCATCTTATCAACATAGGCTTGGCATCCTTCTTGGCAATGAGATACTTTATGGCAGCATGATCAGTATATACAATGACTTTTGTTCCCACCAGATAGGATCTAAACTTGTCAAAAGCAAAGAAAACGACTAGCAACTCTTTTTCAATTGTTGTGTAGTTGATTTTTGTTTCAATATGTTCTACTAGCATAGTAGATGGTATAAAACACCTTGTTATGTCTTTGACCAAGCACAACTCCAATGGTAAAATCACTGGCATCACACATCAACTCAAGAGGCTTTGTCCAGTCAGGAGTCTTCACAATTGGTCCAGAGATCGGGGCTTACTTCAATAACTTGAAGGCATCCATACATTTCTGACTGAAGACATTAGGCACATCATGCTGCAGCAGTTGGCACAATGGTTTAGTCATCTTGGAAAAATCCTTGATAAATCTTCTATAAAATCCAGCATGGCCCAGAAAACTTCTAATTCCCTTGATGTTTATTGGGGGTGGAAACTTTCTTATAACTTCCATTATTGCTTGATCCACTTCTAAGCCTTTATTTGAAATTTTATGCCCAAGAACAACACCTTCCTTCACCATGAAATGATACTTTTCCCAATTCGGCACAAGATTGTTCACTTCACATCTGGTCAACACCAAATCCAAGTTATCCAGGAATTTCTTGAATGATTCTCCAAAAACAGATAGATAGTCTATAAAAACTTCCATGGAATTCTTAATAATGTATGAAAATATTGTCATTATGCAACGTTGAAATGTGGTTGGAGCATTATACAATCCAAAAGGCATTCTTCTAAAAGCAAAAGTACCATAAGGACTAGTGAATGTAGTCTTTTCTTAATTTTCAGGTGCAATGTTTATTTGATTGTAGCCAGAATACCCATCCAAGAAGCAATAATACTCCTTACCAGCAAACATATCCAACATCTGGTCAATAAAAGGGGAAAATGATCCTTCCTCGTGGCCTTATTCAGCTTCCTATAATCCATTTAGATCCTCCAGCCTATAACTGTTCTTGTAGGAATTAATTCATTTTTTATTGTTGAGCATTGTCATGCCACCCTTATTTCGCACACATTGAATTGGACTTACCCATGCACTATCAGAGATAGGGTAGATAATACCAACATCTAACCACTTGATGATCTCTTTCTTGACCACTTCCTTCATAATTGGGTTCAATCTCCTTTGACTTTCAATGTAATTCTTGGAATTTTCTTCCAACAAGATTCTATGCATGCAAATTGTGGGACTAATTCCTTTGATGTCAGAGATTTGCAAACAATAACCTTCTTATGTTTCTTCATAATTGTTAGCAGCTGACCCTTCTGCTCATCAGATAGATCAGTAGCCACAATAACTGGCAACTTCTATCCTGCCTCTAGATAGGCATATTGCAAATGAGCAGGTAGTTTCTCAAGTTCCAACTCAGAAGGAAGTTCTACTGATGGTAAGCTTTACTTCTTTAGTACAATGGATAGTTCCAATACCTCTACAGGTTCTTCATGAATATGAGGCTTGCACAAAGGTCCACTTATGATACCATCATGTTGAACATCATTTTTTCCAACTTTCCTAACTCTTCTCCAACATATTGCTTATCTTGAGTAGGTTCTTGTGTATTATTCCTTCCTAACTTGAGATCATGGAACAAACACCTACATCTTCTTCAGGATACTATAAAGCATTGAGTACATTAAACACAACTTGCTGCCCATTGACTCTCATAGTGAGTTCTCTTCTTTCCACGTCAATTAGAGTTATGCATGTAGCTAGGAAAGGTCTTCCCAATAGAATGGGAGTCTCTTCATTAGCATTAAAATCCATGATAATGAAATCAGCAGGGAACACAAACCTGTCAACTCTCACTAGCACATATTCTATCTTCCCTTGAGGATAACAAATACTTCTGTCAGCTAGCTGAAGAGTGATTGTTGTTGGCCTTGTAGCTCTAATTCCAAGTTTCTTGAAGATGGACAAGGCATAAGATTGATATTGGCCCCAAGATCACATAGTGCCCTTCCATAGAAGTATATTCAATTGTGCAGGGGATGGTAAAACTTCTAGGGTCTTTCAGATTTTGAGGGAGCTTACCTTGAACTAACTGGCTACACTCTTGAGTTAGTGAAACAGTTGCAAACCCACATACTATTTTCCTCTTAGTAAGCACTTCTTTCATGAACTTTGAGTAGTTCGGCATTTGTTGGATGGCTTCAATCAATGGTATGTTGATGTGAAGTTGTTTTAAAATTTCCATGAACTTGCCAAATTGATGTTCTTCTTTGGCCATCCTAATCCTTTGAGGAAAAGGAGGTGGAGGTCTTTCTTGAACAAACTTTTGGACTCTGTCGACTTCTGGCACGACTTCTGGCTAATTTTTTGAATTAGGAGGTCATGCTTGTAGCATTTTTGTTAACAATTTCTTCATTATGTCCTTCTGAGGAAGGCTCCTCAATGGTCTCCACTTCATCTTATGAATTGTCCTGACCTAGCAGTTCTTCACTGGACTGATTGTTCCTTGGTGTGGATCCTTCATATTCCTTTCCACTTCTAAGCTTGATGACTTGATAGGTTTCAACATTCTTAACTCTAGATGTTAAGGCTGGAGCTTCAGTAGAGCTTGGGAAAGCACCTAAATTTCTTGAACAAAGTGCAGTGTAATCTGCCCCACTTGGTTCTCTAGATTCTTGATGCTCACTCCTTGTGCTTGAAACTGATTTTTAGTCTCTTGAATGAAGGATTTCAAAATGTTTTCCAGCTATTTATTCCCTTGATTTGCCACAGCATAATTAGGTGCAGAATAACTAAGAGGAACTTGTAATGCTTGAGTTTCTTAAGGCTTTAGTTGATTTTGATTGTTACTCCATGAGAAATTGGGGAGATTGCACCAACTAAGATTGTAAGTGTTGTTGTAGGGGTTGTTATACTTGTTGTTGGCAACATAGTTAACAAAATCTGGATTTGCTGAGCATTCTTCAAATAAATGAGCACATCCACAGTACACACAGATAACTTCTGATGTGTTAATAACCACCTTGACAGGTTCAGGCTTTGTCACTTCAGGAGTCATCAGATTCTTCATTATCTTATGTATTTGAGCCACCTGAGCAGCATGAGTTGTCGTCTCAGTGACTTCATGAACACCAGCAGGTCTCTTTTGAGTTGAATTAGCATATTCCCTAATGACAAGCCACAAATAGGTGTTGGCAGTGATACTCTCAATCAACTTATAACCATCTTCATAAGATTTAGAAAAAAGTGCTCCACCACTTGAGGCATCTAACATGTTCCTTGAGGAAGGCACCAATCCATTGTAGAAAGCTTCAAGTTGAATACAGATTGGTAAGCCATGATGGGGACATTGTCTAAGCACCTCCTTAAATCTTTCTCAAGCATTAATTATGGATTCATCCTCTCCTTACCTAAATGAGGTTATCTCATTTTTCATTTTAGCATTTTTGGAAAGAGGGAAATACTTGGCCATAAATTTTTTCAGCCAAATCATTCCATGTGGCAATGGAATTAGGCTCCAAGGAATTTAACCAACTCTTGGATCTATACCTTAGAGAGTATGAAAATAGCCTCAATCTAAATGCATTATTAGTGACACCGGGAATATTAAAATTACTAGCAACATCCAGAAATTGTCTCAAGTGCAAGTGAGGATCTTCGTTTGCAGACCTAAGTATTGGTCAGTAGTTTGCAACATCTGAAACATCATAGGCTTGAATTTAAACAGTGCAACTTCAATTTCTGGTTGTACGATCCCATTATTCATGGCATTTGGATCAAAGATTACATAGTCTCTGATGTTTCTTTCCCTTTCATTGGCAATGCCAATAATGTCATTGTCTTCCATGATAACTTCTGCCACTTCTTCGTCTTGCACTATTCTCTCTAACTATGGTAAGTCAGCCAAAATGAAAGAAGGGGGACTCCCTGGAAAATGTCCAGTAAGTTGAAATATCTTTATTACTCTGAGAGTTCTTTCAGGTTCAGCATCTTCTCTGTTAACTGGATGCAACAACCTGTACATATAACAGCTAAACACCTATCGTGACACCAGAGTACAAGAAACGTTAAAGGCACAAATGCTTAAATATTCAAAAATAAGTAATGAATACAAAATAAAAAATGTAACTTGGCACTCCCGATCAACGATTCCAAAAACTTATTGCTTGTAAATGTGTCACATGCTAGTATACATGTATGTTTAAAAGTAGCAAGTGATGAAAAGTAAGGATATTGTACCTACAGGGAGTGAATGTTACTTAGGTTGATTTTGCAAGAAACTATCTTTTAAACTTAAGCATGAGCAAGGATAAAAATAATATATGAATGTCATAAGTTTAGTTTTTCTCCTTCAAACCAAGTCTAAATAATGTAAGGTGAGAGTAAAATGATATCAAGAGAGTGCATGTTGAGCCAATGTCCATTAATGCTAATGAAGTAACTTATGTGTTCATGATGTGTAGTGTCGTTCCATGAAAGGTCAGAGTGATCTAAAGGTGTATTTCTACAACATCAGAGCATGCATGAATAGGGCAAGGTAACAAATCTCTAAATCACACCTATAACCCTAAAACGCGTCTATTTGTATTCCGAAATCCCTTATAGACGTTGTTCCTTATCTCTAAGTGAACTATTCAAGTGAATATCTCTATTCAACTCTTTTCAACTACTTTTATTATGAAATCCACTTGTTGTTGGATCTCTCACAACAACAAGCTATTATCATTTTCTAAGTTGATCACTCAAAGAATAAGATGTGTAAGTGTCACACCCCAAAATTTAACCTCAGATCCTTTGATCATTGTCATATCATTTTAGGTCAACCATCTTCGCATTTGCAGTCATGTAGTTTATTAATCATTAGTCATGCATTTTTTTTCTGTTTAATATTTGTTACCATCTTTTTCTTATTTTTAATTCATTATTTTCATAAGTCTTAGAATCTTATACCTCTTTTTATTTATTTATTTATTTATTTAGAATTTTGTTTTCTTATTTATTACTTTTAAATCACTAATTTAATTTAAAATTCATTTCTTCTTTTTGGTGATATATTTTATTTTTAGTTATTTATTTCTATTTTTTTATTTTGTTATTATTATTTATTTATTTATTTATTTATTATTATTATTTTATCATTATTATTTTCATTTTTGTCGTTCTTTATTATTATTATTTTCTGTCATTTATTATCATTATTATTATTATCATTATTGTCATTTATTACTATTATTATCTTGTCATATATTATTATTATTATTATTATTATTTATTATTATTATTATTATTATTATTTATTTGTTATTATTATTTCAATATTATTATTATTATTTTGTTATATTTATAAGTCACATGCCAACATCCACTTTCTACAACAATTCACCAGCCCATCAAAAAACCTGCTACAAGAAATTGTCTCACTAATGCCACTCACCATAAGCCACAACCCAAATGCATAAGCTACACTCCAAAAACTCCAACCTGTATCCCTGCTATATACTCCCTCCGTTTCAAAATGACAGTCGTTTAAGATTTTTACACACAAATTAAGGAATGCAATAATATTGTCATAAAAGATTGCACTTTTACTAAATTAGTCTTATTAATATGTTGGAAATAGTGTACAGAATAATAATTATATGACACAATTGGAAAAATAACAATTATTATTACATTGAAAAGTGAAAATGCCATTCATTTTGAAACAAAAATTTTCCCTTAAAACGACAGTCATTTTGAAACGGAGGGAGTACCATACACCATCTTGCATCCCAAGTGACCTGCACAGGCTACAAAACAAAATAGCATGTCCCACTATTCAAACAAGCATTCACCACACAAGTCTCCAAGCCACAAACAGCCAAGCAAAACCAACCAACAGACCTGCTGAAACTGTATGCGCTGCTACTGCTAAATGCCACTACCTCCATCCTCTGCACACCAACAAATCGTACAAACCCCTACACACAAAAATAGCAACATACCTGCAACTTGAAAAGGACCTCTCATACCATAACCAGACAAAACATCTGTACCCAAAAACTTAATCAACAAGTTTGTAATTTGAATAAAAAAGAGAGGACTGAAAGGGAGCGAAGAGAGGATTCGGAAAAAGGACCTTAAAAAAACTCTGCTATAAAAAAACCTCCTTAAGAGTTATAACAAAAACCAGCATTTGAAAAGAGTGAATTGAAGATTGAATTAATTTTTGGAAGGCATAAATAGAACAAAGAAAAGGAAGGAGAAGAAGGAGGCTGAGAAAAAGAGCGAACCTTCAAGACATCTTCCTCCTCCACTCTCTTCCTCCGTCCATCACCGCCCTTTAACCTTCACTCTATCTTCTTTCCTCCTTCAAAACTCACAACCTTCTTTCCATCCTGCTAGTATCACACAACTTCTGTAAACGCACTCCCCTATAACCACCATACCTCCTTGCACAGCAACATCATCATAGCATCTGTTTTTCCTCTGAATCCACCACCACTGTTATGCTTCTGTCTTAATCCCAGTAGCCACACCATTTTTTTTCATCATTACTCCCAAAAGAAAAACAGTCACACATCCATAGTGTATCAAAACTAGATAAATAATCAAACAAACTTTGCCTCATCACAGTGACACTCATAAACCAAGATCACCACCAAACAATAATCCTTTCTTTAATCGATACTCCACTTGTCTCAAACCTCCATTAATCTAACCTCAACGCGCAACCACCAATCTTTACACCATCATCAGGTTTTCGACGGAAGGAGAAGAAAGAGGCAAATTGGAATATAAAGATTCACAAACCTGGATCGCGCGAAAAAACGAGAAAGAGATAAGTTGAAGCAGAGTCGAACAAGCGGAAGGGATGGAGGGTGCGAATCATTACTTCCACGACCGTGTTTCTGAGATTTCGGAGTGTGAAAGAGCGAATCTGAGGTTTGTATTTCATTTTCTCGTTTCTCTTCTGAAATTCTCCACAGCCGTGCGTGTTCATTGTGTTTTAGGTCTTCACCTATAATGCATACAACTTGTGAAACCGGGTTTGGGTCACAATATGACCCGCCCCAGGATTCGTTTCAGCGCCCATGGATGGGCCTCAATCCCTGGCCCATTAGTTTCATCCCAAACTTCTTTTAAGACTTTAGTTTGATTTGTATTGTTTTTTTAGAATTTATTTTTCTTTAAATGTTTATTAATTCTAGTTTTTATTTATTTAATATATTAGTTTAGATTCTTTTTTATTAATTAGTTTTTTAGATTTGAATTTTAATTAATTGATTAGTTAAATTAGAAATTAGTTTTTTAATTAGAAATTAGTTTAGTTGAAGCTTTTAGCTTATTAATTAGTTAATTAGTTTTTTATTAGATTTAGTCTTTTAGTTTAATTAGTTAATTAGCTCCTTAAGTAGATTTTGGTTTATTTAGAATTTGATTTCATTAGATTTTAGACCAATCTTGACCATCCTTGTTTTCATTATAGTTAATTCTTGATGTTTAATTTATGCATTTAGCTGTGATTAAGTCTCGATTTGTAATGCCTATTCCCTTGTGGCTTTTGGATCTATTACGTGTTTGCTTAACTCCAAAGGAAAGTTATTTTGTTGACTTTTAAGTCATTTTCTAAGTTGGTTTAGACTTTTCCCACTTCATTTCCATGACCTTTTTAGGATCATCTCCCTTGGCCTTATTAGAGTCACCTCTTCTCTCTTCAACCTAGTTTTAGGTTAGGGTTTTGTTAACCCTATGTAAGTACTATCATTATAGATACTTACTTTCCTTTCTTGGCCTTATTAGAGCCATTTTGTTTTAACAAAGTCAACTTTAGGTTAGTTTTTCAACTTAGATTTAGAGAGTTGTTTAACTCTATGTGAATGTCATGATTATGAGTACTCATTTCCCTTTGGAACCTTGATCATTATCAAGAATTCCTCAACCCTAGTTAGGCGAACTACGGAGGCTCTGATTCCTCACTCCTAGTCAGGATACATAGGCACAAGATGCGATATCTTGTCGATCCCACTAACCTCTAACAACTAACAACTAACCTCCCTTATCCAATTTCATCGTGCGATCGAGACTAGTTTACCTTTATCCTAGCCTTAGGATTGGAGTCGCTGCACTCCATATAAGTGTCATAGTGATGAACACTTGCTTTCCCTTGTTTAACTTAGCCTTAGGTTTGGAGTCGCCGCACTCCATGTAAGTGTCATAGTGATGAACACTTACTTCCCTTTGGAACCTTGATCATTATCAAGAGTTCCTCATCCCTATTTAGGTGAACTATGAATGCTCTGATTCCATCCTAGTCGGGATACATAGGCACGAGATGCGATGTCTTGCCGAGCATACTTAGTGTATATACCCTTAGGTCTTTACCTTAGCACACTTCCCTTAGCAAGCAAATAATAACATAACACAAATACTAACAAGAGGTTCCTATAGAGTACTACAGATGCTTAGGATGCTAACACCTTCCCTATGTATAACCAACCCCTGGACCTTAGATCTCTAGTTGTGTTATTACATGGCGCACTTAGGGTTTTATTCGATCTTTACCCTTTCCTTTGGATAAATCAAAGCACGATGGTGAACTTTATCCGATTCTCACTGCAACAGTAAGCAAGTTAACACATAATAAAACAAGGCACTAAATAACACATCACTTAATATGAAAACAATATAACATTAACTTCCCATTGCTCAACATACAAAAGGTTTAGCTCATGATGAACTGAGTATAAACTATAGACATGGTTCTCAAAGGATACATTCTTAAACAAATACCGAAAAAGAAATGTAAACCTAAAGTAACTTGAAGACTTCTTGAGATGGACAATTAGCAAGAGATGACTCCAGTCGTGCCAGAGCTCATCAACCGGTACACGGAATGGGGAGAAGAAGAAACTCTCTCTTCTCTCTCTAGTAACATCACACTATTATCTTTTGTCTTGTATTTTGGAATAATGTTGAGCTCTCCTTTTTAATCTTCATTAGGGTCTATTTATAAGCCTTCACTAGGGTTCCTTGTGATGTCTTGGATCATTGGTCAAAAATAAAGAAATCAAATCAAGCCCATTTCATGAATCAGTGCCTTCACATTATTCTTTCTGCTTAGCATGCAAAAAATCATGTATAAGGGAACAATTGTGGGAGACAAGGTGTCTTGTGATAGACTACAATAACAGGGTGCAGGTGGCATTGTACTTTCTTACTGAGTGTGCAAAGTAATGGTTGTATTATTGTACCATCTTCTATCTTCTATTTCCCCTTAGTTTTATCCACTTCATTCAAATGAATTTCATTCGATACAAAGCAGATTCCATTTAATACACTAATCCTTCCATGTTTTCCCTAGGAACCCAACTGCTTTTTCCATTTTTCTGTTTTGGCTGAGCTCATTTTTCTACTTCAGCTTGCGCTTTATCCACTGCAGTTTTGCCTTAGCTCGACATAGTTAACCTCAAATCAAGCAACAAACACATCAAACCAACAAAAGGGAGCACCTATTATGCTCCAAACTAATTACTATGAAATAACCAAAATGAATTAAAAGTAACAACTTAAGATGCAATAAACTATCAATAAAGAAAAACTAAGATATGTAATAACTCTCAAACTGTGGGTTATCAGTTTTCTTGTACTTCAAAACTTTGTCATATGCTTTCTTTTGTAGACACTTACTTGAGTTCACTTGAGGTGAGGCTTGAGCTTATATTCCACTTAGGATGCCATCATCAAATAGTAAAGTCCATCAAACCTTAATACTTAGGTTTGCATCTTTATCAACTTAATTACTGATACTTAACTTATTATAAGACTTGGAGTAATTATCGATTAGTTTTCATCATCAAAAGTTCAATAAAAGTTATTGTCCTTGTTAAAGTTATGTCAAGTCGTGTCACGTGCAAAAAAAGGTTCCACGGGGACTAATCAGTGATGACGAATAAGCTTTGTGGCTTTATTGATTAATGCTTGTAATTTTATTTCGATTCTGACAATTGTAATAGTACATTATCAAAAAACATCGTGAATTTTCATTTTAATAAATTTGTTCCTTGGTTATATGGCTTGGCTATTCACATACTTTCCCTATCTTGGATCATTATTTAGCTTTGTGTGACTTTATTTGCCACATAGTCTTCCATGATTTTATTTCACCATGCAATCTTCTATGATTTTATTTCATCATATAATTTGCCATGATTTTATTTCATCATATAATATTCCAAGATTTTATTTCATCATGTGGCATTCTTTGATTTTATTTCATAATATACTTTTCCATAATATCATTTCATCATGTAATATTTCATAATTTTATTTCATCATGTTTGTGCCTCCGCTAGAGGCCGGGGTATGCTTTGATGTCTCTATAAATTGTGTCCGTCCAAGGTTCGGTTCCCATTTCTTTACCCCATGTTGAAACCTGGTTCAAGGTCAACGTATCTAGGGCTCCACCGCTTATGCTCTAGAGTGGCTAGCTACCAAGATGTGATGGCTAGTTGTGACTTCGTGCACCTCACTTATCAAGTTTCATGTTCTTTTTTTAGGAAATACAACCATACATTTTCAACAAAGGCGTTTATTTATATCAAATTATTAAATTAGATAATCATTTCCAATTCATGTTTGGATAACTTGGGTAAAATTTAACTATAATACCGCATGAGCTTGACAATGTTTCAAATCCTTATGATTGATTCTCTAGGTAGAGTCTATAGAGTGTAAGCTTTGTTACTCGTGTTAGCCTTGTCGTTGTACAAACTTTCCCACTTGAAGGAAATTTTTCCATCTCCATCTTTCTTCCCACCAATGTTGGTTCTTCTCAGTACAAGGTCTCCCAACTAGAAATCCCGAGGTCAGACTCACTTGTTGTATTTAAACATTGCTGCTTGCTTTACTAAGACACTCATGAGGAGGATTATAGCTCTTTGGGAAATTGAGTAGTTGGGAAATTGATAATACCCGAAAGATGGGTTGTTGACTTTGGGAACTTCTTAGAACCATGTTCTGTAGATCATGAACCCTTAGTACACACCTTTTGGGGATGGATAGACCATGGTCCATGCTCGTGATCTTCAAACGTAGGCCTTTTGTTTGCTTGTCAGCATATGTGTGATATATGTGAATATCTATATACTTGTGTTTGTGCATACATCCATCTATACATTCACGCATTCATGAGTAGCCCTTTTGGTTTCAAGAAATTCAGATGTTCATTCCTTTGCAAAATCAATAGAGATCATAAATTTTGAAGCAAAACTTTTCAGTTTTTCTAAAATGTTTGCAACTCGCTGTCGAGTTCCTTGAAACCATTTGGCTTGCATTTGCATTGCATGCGCATGTCGTCACATTTGTATTTCATTTGCATTCCTCAGCCTTGAGTCTCTTCTTCTTCCTATATATCTAGAAGGATACCTAGCACACGTTCTGGACATATGACTTCGATGAATGAGCTTTTGAAAGGTCAAGAAGTCTTGAGGGAGGAGATCAGGGTTCTCAAAGGTCAGATGAACTGGGTCTTGGAGACTTTGCAGAACTTGATGAAGAAAGAGGGGCGCTCTTACCCTGTCACATCCAAAGAAGTTATCACTTCACCATCTTCTGTGTTTCTTCCACATCAAGGACACGCACTTGAGGAAACTTCGTGTCAACCAGCGTTTGGTCCTGCGCCAAAATGTCATCCTCATCAGGTGGTTACCAGAAGAGCGTCTCAGCATCCATTGGTTATTTCCCCTCAAGGTTCCCAAGACTAGAACAGGAATAAGAAGAAGAATTCAGTCAAAAGGAACAAGGCCCTCTACAAGCCAATTCCTGTGTTGCTGAGCAAGCTCTATCCATTGTTGATTCAGAACTCGTTGGTGACTCCACGACCTCTCAATCCTGTGTTGGGGCCATGGAACAACGCGGACTTGACTTGTGAGTTTTGCAAAGGGGCTAAAGGGCATGACCTGGATACTTGCCTATCATTAAGATCTTTTGTGCAAGAGCGAATCTATGACAAAGATATGATCCTCGAAGAAGATCACTCAGAGATTGAATGCAATTACCATACTATGACAATGGGGCATCCAGTTGAAGAGTGCAAAGGTTTCGAGCTGAGATAGCAAAATTTGTTGAGAATGCTGAAACCTCAAGAAGATAAGCCAAATTCTAATGTCTTGATTCTTGAATCCAAAGATAGAGGACCTATGAAGCCTCTCAAGGTTCTGTACCATAAGGAGCAAGTAATCAATGATGGAGGTGTCCCTTTACTTGGACCTAGAAACTGAAGTCAATTTGCCAAAGTTGGCTGTCTTTTGATATTTTCAGTTGTATTTTCCTTGCTTTTTGATTTCATATCTACTTGTAAGCTTTGTTGTTTGTTGAATTGGCAAGATTAATGAAATGTTTATGCATCTTTTGGGTCAATCCATTTGTATCCACTCATTTTCTTTTATTGTCATAAAAGTAAAAATATTTATCTTTTTCCATCCACTTATCTTTATCAAACTGTTGTTTAAGCAAAGATTGAGGAGGATGATGAAAACATTATACTCATAACTGCTGTTGTTATGCTTTCAATTAAACTTTGTCGATGATGTAAGGCATTGTTTCAATTCCCAAACACTGGAGAAATAAGGAAGATAATCCCTTGTTAAGCCCTTCGAGCTTAGAAGTAGGAGTTTTCTTTCCTTACAAAAAAACTGCAATCTCAACCTTGGGGTGGGTAGTTCTCAGTTGACTTGGCGATATGTACATACAAGACACCTTTCATATAAAGGTTATGCTCACAGGTTTTCCTTCGCACACAACAGGCAAGTGTTGAAGAAATTTTCCAAGCCTAAAGGCCAATGATGGTTCGCCGTAGCCATTAAACCAGGTAGTCGCCTTCTTTCTCAAAAAGGGAAAATGAAAAAAAAAGAGAAAAACCACGCTAAGTCAAAACGTATGAAGGAGACTTAGGCAAAAAAAAAATTGGGGCATCCCGCTGACTGTAAATCCAAAAGGAGCGGTTCAGGAAAAAGTTAGGGACAATAAATGAGGAATTCTTTAAAGCTTTAACTCTGAAGGTCCTCAATAGCAAAGGACAACCAAATGTTGTAAGGGAGTAGTGACTGCCTTAGGTTTCTAAACCATCATCGACTATCATCAGTTCAATTCCTAGCCTATAGGAACCAAAATGTATAGCCTGAGTTAACTAAGTGTAGGATTGAAGTTCATCATAAAGATTGGGTGGGTACAAACAAGCTTTGAGCCTTTATCCTTTGTTTCATAAGTCGTGAACCAAGCCACGTTACAACCTTTAAAAGACCTAATTGAGGTAATGTTGTTTTGAAAGTATACTACAACAAGCTTGGATAACCTGACTCCTAATGATCTTTACTATTTGTGTGTTTTGATCACTTCACTTGTTAGCCTATAAATGACAAAATCCACTTCATTTTGATCATTTAATCACTCCACTGTGTTTCATCAATAAATTTGATTTCAAAAGCTTGCATGAATGTTGCATTGAAATTGCCAATTTTTAATGAACAATATGGTTTGCAAGACAACTCAAAATTAAAGAAATCCTAACAAATGCAGCTAGCTAGGGAATTTGACTTGGTAAAGGAAGCTCTGCCTGTGGCAACCATTTTGGAGGATTTGTTAATCAACCATTCTATGGGTTGTTGAATCAAGGGGCAGAATTCTTCAAAGTTCAGAATATTAGGGGCAAGCCGTCTTGAGGTCATCTTATGGCAAGATGTTTCCCAACTCCTTTCAAGACAAGGACTCCAAAGATTCACCAACAGGGGCAAGTTTGTTCCCCAGCTTTTACTCCCACGGTACGAAGGACAAGTCCGAGGACTTTGTTATGAGAATACAGTTAATCAGAAGCAATCAAGTCAAGATTCGGTAAATCTCTCGAAGACCAGTTAATCAAGAGGAATCTGATCAAGATTAGACAAATCTCTTGAAGATTAGTTAGTCTGGGGCAACTCTTTCACAGATCCAACAACTAACAGGGGCAAGTTTGTTCCCAATTATTATTCCCACAGTCTGAAGAGCAAGTCTAAAGACTTTGTTGTGCAACTACAGTAAATCTGGGGCAATCGAATTGAGATTCGGTAAATCTCTCAAAGACCAGTTAACCATAAGCAATCAGGTTGAGATTAGACAAATCTCTCAAAGGTTGGCATGGGCAAGTTTGTTTCCCAATTGTTACTCCTACAGTCTAACGGACAAGTTCGAGGACTTTGTTGTGCAAATACACTTAAACTAGGGCAGTTATGTCGAGATTTGGAAATCTCTCCGAGAGTTTGAAGATATTGAAGAATCTTGTATGCCGATTCTTCTATAAAATCCTCTTGGTATTTCCTTCCAACAGACCTTGTAATCTGAGGCAGATAAGACTTGAAGATGATCATCATACAATTGAAGTGCATAAGTACGTTGTTCTCGTAATATCTTTTTCCAGCTCCTCAGTAAGTTGTTACTTCAGTTGATTTGGGCAGTTTTCCATGGATCTCCTCCTCCAGTAAGGAAATCAGGCTCATGATGGCAATCCCTAGTGAATTCATACCGTTATGCCTCTAAGTGGAATACTCTTTTCCCTAGAGAAGGTTGTAACCTTGAAGTAGAACTGTTGGTTCTGCATTTTCATCCCTAGTGATGGTCCAATCTGGTGAGGTTGGTTGGGTCTCCTTGTCGAGATGTTTATTTCATCTCCGGTGTGCTTCCTTTTGTCTGTTTTTTCAGCATAAGCATAAACAAGGCATACATGCATTCATACATATGCATGATATCCGAGCATTTTTGCTGCCTTTCTGGTGTTTACCTATTTTGGTTCACGTTGGCGTTTATTCCCCAAGTGACTGGGTTTGTCTATTCTTTCCAATAAGGTTGTCACCTTTAGGCATAAAGTGCTCATCCTTTCTAAATTCCCCACAGGGTTTGATTCTCGTGGTTGATGGTTGCTTTTGTCATCTTTTCCATGTTTGGATAAGATAAACCCCATTTGAGTTTATTTCTCAATTTTTGGAGTCTTGTTTGACCGTTTCTTTCTAGCTTGTTCCTGGATTGAACTTTGGTCCTTAGCGGGTGTTGCTTTTGAGCCAGCTTAGGTCGCCGAACCTAGTTTGAACGTGCATTTATTTTGCATGGTGTCTTACAGGAAGAATCTATTACAGATCTTCATTGAAGACAAAATACATTCTCTAGCAGTGTTGTTGTAACAACATCTCCTTGGAATTCATACTCAACAAGTGGCAGTCTCTTTGAGAAGCTTGTTTTCTATGGCGATAAGTGGCAGTCTCTCCCGAGAAGCTTATCCGACCTTGGTGTTATTTAACCTGTTGTAATTACAATGGGTACTTGTAACACCACAAATTTGTAAGAATATTTATTTAATTTATTTAAATATGATATTCATGATTTTTGGTGAATTTTGGTGGTTTGTGTTGACGTCGGTAATTTGTGGAGTTTTGGTTATTTATTTAAATAATAGTATATAATATGGAATATATTAGTATTACTATTAATTTAAATAATATTAGAAGGATTAAGGGTGAGATGGACTTTTGAGGAGGATTAGTAAGGGTAAATTGGGAAAAGCCCAATTTAGAGGCCCAAGGGTTAGGTTTAACAAAAAGGAGAATTTGAGAGGAATAAGATTCATTTTGTTAGATCGTGAAATGTAGGAGAAAAGGCCAGAGCTCTGAGGAAAGAGGGAAAAGCTTAGGATTTGAGAAGGTTTCCAAGAACTCAAGAGAGAAAGGCTTGGAATCGACAATCTAAGGTATGGGGAGTATTACCTTTCATTGTTTTTAATATAGGGATTCGATGTATTTAAACTTGATTTTGAGGTTTATGTGATTTTGGGGGTTTATGAGTAAACTGAGGGAATTATGATGTATTAGTGAGGTTTATGTGATTCTTGTGGGTTTATGAGTAAACTGAGGAAATTATGATGTATTCGTGGGTTGATGATGAAGGTTAAGGGATTGTGAGGACTTTGGGAGTATTGGGGTTTTGTGAAGGTTTATGTGATTTTGAGGTTTAGGACAGTGTAATTAATCGATCTAATTGTCGTAGGTTTTGTGCCTTTGATGCCATGATGCCTTAGGGATGTTTTGGGGATGTTTTTGGGGTAATTGGGGCTGAACCTGTAAGGTTTTAGGGTCTGATGTGCTACTGGTGCGTAGCAGCGATTGCAGGAAATCACAACCTCGCAAAGCGAACAAATCCTTCGCAAAGCAAACATTCGCCCCAGATTCGCAAAGCGAATGGAGCAGCGAATGCGTGATGAGTGTAATTGAAATACTGATGTGTAATTCTGAGTATGATCTTGAGTTCGCAAAGCGAACCTCCCAGCGAGTGACTTTTCTAGGCGAATAGAGGTAGCGAGGGAAAACAGAGTGGGGTTCTCTGGTTTTTGTATGAGGTTTTGGGATTCGCTAGCAGCTCGCTAGGCGAATACCCCAGCGAACACGTTCGCAAAGCGAACTTCCTAGCGAACGTCTGCTGTTTCGCGAAATTATTTTGTGATTCTTGTGTTGTCTTGATGTTTCGAGTTGTGACTGTTTTGATGAATTGCTGTGAGTATATTGATGATTATGAGATGACGATTCATGATGTTTTGATGAATAAATGAAAATATGATTAACATGAGATTTTGATGAATGATGATGCACGTAATGACTTTTATTGATGATGATGATAATGACATTGTGTATCATGCATTCATAGCATTTAGACTTCGGTCTATTGACGATGTTAGGACTTCGGTCCAGTGATGATGTTAGGACTTTGGTCCAGTGGTGGCTTCAATCCCATTGTGTGGATTGAAGTGTTTATGACGTGCTCCGGTTCTTGTGTGGAATCGATCCTATTGACGGAGATCTTTGGAGGGTAATGGTCTAGTGTCCATCGACTTTGACGAATTGGTACTACATGCATGAGTCTTGTTGTGCATTGCATTTATTTGGCATTGATGTAATTTATGATATCGTGATCTTTGATGTTTGCCTTAGTGATGACCCTGATGTGTTGTATATGATGATGACGTCAATTTTATGCATATCTTATTTTTATATTGATTATAATGAATTGTGATTACTCACCCTTCCTGTTTTAATGTTGCCTCCACGTGGGTAACGTGCAGGTGATCAGGCTTAGCTGGATGCCTTCGAGGACTTTTTGGAGTTTATTTTGCTTTTGGTCGATGTAGAGGGTCTTTGCTCTGATATTGTAACATCGGGTTGGGTCGTTGAGTCGAACCATGTTGAGTTGTTATTTGATTACTATGGGTTTTATTTTAAAAACCTTTTTGTTTTGGATTATTGTGGTTATGGTGGTTCCGCTGCTAATTTTGATGGCTTTTGAATATTTTAAAAACCTTCTACCCGGCGATTATATTGAAAATCAGAGTAGTAAAAATTCAATCAACAAGTACACAAATAGGATGCCACATTTTTCAACTTTATAAACTTATTCATTTAATCAAATAGTACATTGATACATAACACTTTTAATTCGGATGAAACTATAATAACAACTTTTATTCATTCTTGGAAACCAAAACAATTTTCACAACTACGCAGCGGATTCTCAAATATTTAACTATACATGATATAACATTTGTTCAACTTAAACAACTTAGTAACAACATATTTTCCTGGAAACAACTTAAAACAACAACAGAGCAACTAAGCGTTCATCCCCCCGAGTGCTACGTATCAGAGCGACATCACCGACTCAACTAATGAAGATAAACGACCCTCATCTCTGCTAACCTGCACGTTACCAACATAGGGGTAACATTCAAACAGAAGGAGTGAGATATCGAACAATATAAACAGGAGTATGACAATTAATACGTTAGATAGAATCATACAATTTCACTACTATCCAACAACAACAACAACTTAACAATAATCCACAATTTATCAACATACTTTATCGACTTATTACACATATCAACATTTACGACATAATCACTACAATCAACCTAATCAACATAACCAACTTCAACTCTGAAATCAACATAAACACCTTCATCAACTTCAACAAATGTACTCAACATATTCAACTTCTTCAACATCAACATAATCGACTTCATCAACTTAAACAACGCAAACAACTTTATCAACTTAAGCAACATGAACAACTTTATCAACTTAAGCAACATGAACAACTTTATTAACTTGGACAACATAAACAACTTACTCGACTTCAACAAACACAATCAACAGTAGGGGTGTGTAAAATATCCGGTTGTGATGCCCAAATCCATAACCAAATCCAAATCTGTTTTAAATATCTGGATATAATTGAATGGTTATTAACCGGTTTAGTGTTTAATGGTTTTGATTATCCATTTATATAATCCGGATATAATTAAATGGTTATTAACCGGTTAAATTTTTTTGGATTCGGTTATAATCCGGTTATTATCCAAAATCCAAATTTTTTAATTTTTAAAATAAAAAATATATATATTTTTTGAATATTTTTTTTTTAAACTGGATTTTTTAAAAAAATCCGGTTATATAACCATAACCAAATTTATAACTGGTTTTATAACCGGTTTTGATTAAAATGTGGTTTTGGTTATAAATCCAAACCATTTAAATGGTTTGAAAATGGTTATGGTTTGGTTTCTCAAAATAACCAACCATGCACACCCCTAATCAACACAAACAACATAAATAATGCGACACAGGATGGGACTCGACTATGCATATGCATGTGGTACCATCGGAGCAAAACTCCCAACTTAAAATATACCAGGTTATCGAGGTATCTGCAAGGCATAAGCCTTCAAATTAATAATCTTGCCAATCCAGGCCAACGTGGTGAGCATCAGCTCCAACTTAAAAATTGCCAATCCAGGCCAACTTAATAATGCTATGCTATGATGCAACGACTCAACACAAAACAACAACCAACTCCGAAAAACATATAACAAACCACATAACAACTTTAATTCAACACGATTCAACTTTGGCCAAAGGCCTACAACTTATATACATCAACGTTGGTCATACGACCTACAACTTTAACATCAACATTGGTCCTTCGACCTACGACTTAAAAATGCCCACAAACCGGGACAAAACCACATAAGCAACTGTACAAGAAATCCATACATACAACACGAATGCAACAAAATAAACCGTCTAAAATCACCTACTAATTATTACTAACTACCTCAACAATTTTCGTTAAATTCCGAACAACTAATTTTTCCGCTTAAATCGGCTAAACCGACTAAAACTACATTATTTTCACTTCTGCTGTTAATACTAGTTTATTATAAAATTCTGTGACTTTTCTAGTTTCTAATACGATACTCCTGCTACAATTTAAAATCATCTGTCATGAACATAAAAAAACATTTTTCTATCAACTTTAAAATACTACTCCTTCTGTCAAAAGAAATCCATTATGTTTCTATTGGAACCTGTCACACTGATACACAGTCCAAATATATTACACTATCAGTCCTACGCATTTCTTCTAATTAATTTACTCACTAGGAGTATCCCGATTAACCATTAATTAATTTATTAATCTAACCGTTAAACTAATTCACCTAGTTTAGTCACTTAATTAGCCACTCAGAATAACATATAAATGGTCCCACCGTATGTGGCTCTCAACATGGATTTTGGTGGCTCTCAACATGGATTGGTGGCTCTCATCATTTACTAACATGTTACTAATTTCAATTATATGCCTAAAGTAATTAAAGTTCCACTTGCCAGAAAACAACAAAAACCAAAACAATTTAATATTAACAGAACCAAGTGGCTCGTGCCACTTCTTACCTGTGGCTTGCGCCACATCCATTTGCTTGGTTGATGGTGGTTTGCGCCACCCTTAGCAGAGGTGGCTGGCGCCACATGCTCCTCTCTTGTTTTGGGTGGCCTGCACCACCCGTGCACATGTGAACAGTGACATTTTCGTCCCGAACCAATTTCCAGAAATTAATAACCTCACTGCAACCTTTACAAAATAAATCCAACCATAAAATTTAACAACATCGATTCATTAGTATCAACACGGAAACAACAACATCGCACCAGCAGGGTCACAATTTCAACAACATCAATATCAATTCCACACAGACAGTAATAATTCATCAATTACAACCCAACACGTTCAGTAAACAAAATCATACAATCCCAATCCCACCTATTAATCATCTTATTCCCGGTTATAAAATTCGAACCCCACCCTTACCTTAAATTGATGGCCGCTCGAATTTCCGATCGGCTTTTCCGACTTGACTCCGACGGCAATTCTCCTGTATCCCTCTTCCTCCAACTTTGGTGCCTCCCAATCCCTCGCTTTGCTACTTCTATAACTTCCTTTTCTTTTCTTCTGACTGCCACTTCTTTTATTTTGTTTTCCCAAATAATCCAATAATAATAATAATACCATTATTTACTCTATTTGGGCTTCACTTCATACACCTCCAAATTGCTATATATCACCTAACAACCAAATCCAATTTAATTAAATAATAGTCCATTATAATAATATTATTTCTTCGATTAAACCGACTAATTACTCGACTATCAAATAAATCGTCCAAACCACCAAATCAACATATTTAACCATAGACGGAAAATATTCAATATTATCTCCACAACTTAAATCAACTTATTAAATCAATTCAACTCGAACCAACTTAGAAACATCAACATAATATTCCGATATTCCGGAATCAACTTAAATCGACACAAATACTCAAATCAACGCGAATCAACATAACATACTACAATTATATTTAATTAAATACTTAATTAAATAAACGGGCGTTACAACTCTCCCCCACTTAGAACATTTTCGTCCTCGAAAATTCATCCGATACAACTACTCCAACTATGTGATTCCATCCGAGTAATCAACTCTCATCTCCGAAGGCAACCTACGTATAATACAAACAATTCATAACATAAACGGTGAAAACAACCCGAATACTACTCATGCGACACACTTGACAACTTAACATCACAACATAAAGAGTAACCAACTTAAGAATTCGCCGGTTTAAGAACTATAACGCAACAACATACGAACACACAACTTAAACACGACATCAACGCAACCAACTACCAACATCATTGTTGCTCACGCATGAACAACTGTACAACACCACGCGTTCGCTGCGCACTCTGATCACTTGCAAAGTATCAAGTCTACCCATTTTATTCCCAACTTCTCAATCGCCAAAACCGACATAACAAAAGACTTTCGACTTAACTCTTCGAAAATTCTATCCCAACAGGTATTCTACACTTTTGTAGTTACCGAATACTTCGAACTTAGATCCGTAAGACAACACCTCTGAACGTTCAACATAATTACGACGGCGACTACTTCCCAATTATCATAAAACATAACTACAACTTTACCATCTCCTATTTACACGTTCCTCGAAAATCATCTTAAACACGCAACATCATTACAACAACATAGGGTACCTGTGTACAATTGACTTCAACCAGATAAATCATCTTTTCCTTTCCAACTAATCCAACAAACCAAATTATTGACTTTTACTCATACTGACACAATTCTTCATAAATTCTTATCCGAATTAACACAACCAAGTAACTCATCTTTACCAACCAAAAGTTCCACTTTTACAATTCAACTTATAACTTCACTTCTTTTTCTACTTGCAACTCAATTCTCAAATTACCCAGAACTCAACTGCGAATTTCCATACTGCTCATCAATTAAATCGCAACCTCATGCCATCATCCTTAAATTCAACTAATATGCTCATATATGAATCTACATCGACAAAATAAATAATCCACAAGCACTTGGCTTGACTTCAACCAATTCAACGTACGTACTATACTAGTTGGCACGACACATCTATCCATCAATTATGATTCCGTCTACTATCAACAAGAGATTAAGGGTGATCAGTTCCTTAATTTGTCAATAGACAGCCGGTAACCATAACAGTGGCATAAATCATCATTACCCAACACAATAGCGTACTACAACTTGTGCCCAAAGTCCGTAAGCACAATGCTCCGCCAACTCTCTGAGGCTTATCCACGTCTTCTTAGTTTCCTTAATTTCAACTTCGTCAATTATACCAAAACGTCCAAAATCCAATACATAATCTCTTATACATGCCCGTAGCACAACACAATTATTAAATATCTTTCCAACACCGGAATCGCTACTACTTCAAGTACTATCCAACTCGGCTCGCTCCAATTACAACTCTTATCCAAGTTAAAATTTTTAACGTTGCAAATCAACCATCCGTCTTTTTCTCAACATTACTATCACATGACATCATCACTTATTTCTCCTTATTCAACATAAATTGCATCTCGATGCTTTCTCAGATACCGTCACATCCTTATAATTACCAACATATTATTCTTATCAAAATTTCACACTCGGCTTCATCTTTCCAAAATTTTCAGCAGTAGTCGCTCAACTTCAACCACAGATATCTCTTTCGATACAGACCTATCAATCACCCAATCATATTCTAAAATGAATAGAATTTCGTAAAGATTCCACAACTTCAAGAATCGCTTGAATCCGAGTTACGAGTAAAAAGTTATCATCCTTACAACGGGACTGGTTCAGAATTTCCATATGCAGAATTTTCCAAAAATCAGCATCAGACCCCGAATATTAAAATGCACTTTCCTCCCTCTTCACAAACTTCCTGAAGACAAATCTTATATGCAAACTGTAGGGAATTTCGTAAGCTTTCCAAAAAGTCCAGAACCGCTTCAATCGGAATCACGAGTAAAAAGTTATGCCTCTTTTACCGACAGCTGCTCCAAAATTGCAAAAATCAGAATTTGAGATTGATGAACATAAGTTCCATCTCTCTCCCGCTTGCTCCAAAATCTACCAACAATCCTTTATTTTCATCCAACTCTAAAATTACTCGACTTTAATCCGACTATACTCAAGGCATATTAATCTACCAACTTGATCCATCAACTTATCATTTCCATTGGAATACTTCCTTATTCTCAATCAATTCCTCATCCATATTCCACACACTTCTCAAACTCGCCCGATACGAATTCATGAGTCTAAACTCTCGCCGGTCCGCAACAACATCGCTTCAATAACATTTGCACTCTTGTAATCAACATCACCTTGAACCAACTCCTACATACCAACAACACGTCCAGGAGACAAGCTTCTCCCCCACTTAATCCAAACCAACACCTGCAGACAATGACCAGAAACTAACAAACAAGCACCAACAGTGTTTCCCACACATGTCGAGTACTAAGGAATAAACGACATTAGACAACACTGGCCGGACAGACCGACCTGCTCTGATACCACTAATGTAACACCCCATTTCTACCCGGCGATTATATTTAAAATCAGAGTAGTAAAAATTCAATCAACAAGTACACAAATAGGATGCCACATTTTTTAACTTTAAAAACTTATTCATTTAATCAAATAGTACATTGATACATAACACTTTTAATTCGGATGAAACTATAATAACAACTTTTATTCATTCTTGGAAACCAAAACAATTTTCACAACTACGCAGCAGATTCTCAAATATTCAACTATACATGATATAACATTTGTTCAACTTAAACAACTTAGTAACAACATATTTTTATGGAAACAACTTAAAACAACAACAGAGCAACTAAGCATTCATCCCCCCGAGTGCTACGTATCAGAACGACATCACCGACTCAACTAATGAAGATAAACGACCCTCATCTCTGCTAACCTGCACGTTACCAACATAGGGGTAACATTCAAACAGAAGGGGTGAGATATCGAACAATATAAACAGGAGTATGACAATTAATACGTTAGATAGAATCATACAATTTCACTATTATCCAACAACAACAACAATTTAACAATAATCCACAATTTATCAACATACTTTATCGACTTATTACACATATCAACATTTACGACATAATCACTACAATCAACCTAATCAATATAACCAACTTCAACTCTGAAATCAACGTAACACCTTCATCAACTTCAACAAATATACTCAACATATTCAACTTCTTCAACATCAACATAATCGACTTCATCAACTTAAACAACGCAAACAACTTTATCAACTTAAGCAACATGAACAACTTTATCAACTTAAGCAACATGAACAACTTTATCAACTTGGACAACATAAACAACTTACTCGACTTCAACAAACACAATCAACACAAACAACATAAATAATGCGACACAGGATGTGACTCGACTATGCATATGCATGTGGTACCATCGGAGCAAAACTCCCAACTTAAAATATACCAGGTTATTGAGGTATCTGCAAGGCATAAGCCTTCAAATTAATAATCTTGCCAATCCAGGCCAACGTGGTGAGCATCAGCTCCAACTTAAAAATTGTCAATCCAGGCCAACTTAATAATGCTATGCTATGATGCAACGACTCAACACAAAACAACAACCAGCTCCGAAAAACATATAACAAACCACATAACAACTTTAATTCAACACGATTCAACTTTGGCCAAAGGCCTACAACTTATATACATCAACGTTGGTCATACGACCTACAACTTTAACATCAACATTGGTCCTTCGACCTACGACTTAAAAATGCCCACAAACCGGGACAAAACCACATAAGCAACTGTACAAGAAATCCATACATACAACACGAATGCAACAAAATAAACCGACTAAAATCACCTACTAATTATTACTAACTACCTCGACAATTTTCGTTAAATTCCGAACAACTAATTTTTCCGCTTAAATCGGCTAAACCGACTAAAACTACATTATTTTCACTTCTGCTGTTAATACTAGTTTATTATAAAATTCTGTGACTTTTCTAGTTTCTAATACGATACTCCTGCTACAATTTAAAATCATCTGTCATGAACATAAAAAAACATTTTTCTGTCAACTTTAAAATACTACTCCTTCTGTCAAAAGAAATCCATTATGTTTCTATTGGAACCTGTCACACTGATACACAGTCCAAATATATTACACTATCAGTCCTACGCATTTCTTCTAATTAATTTACTCACTAGGAGTATCCCGGTTAACCATTAATTAATTTATTAATCTAACCATTAAACTAATTCACCTAATTTAGTCACTTAATTAGCCACTCAGAATAACATATAAATGGTCCCACCGTATGTGGCTCTCAATATGGATTTTGGTCGCTCTCAACATGGATTGGTGGCTCTCATCATTTACTAACATGTTACTAATTTCAATTATATGCCTAAAGCAATTAAAGTTCCACTTGCCAGAAAACAACAAAAACCAAAACAATTTAATATTAACAGAACCAAGTGGCTCGTGCCACTTCTTACCTGTGGCTTGCGCCACATCCATTTGCTTGGTTGATGGTGGCTGGCGCCACATGCTCCTCTCTTGTTTTGGGTGGCCTGCGCCACCCCTATGTGAGTGATGGGTGGCCTGCGCCACCCGTGCACATGTGAACAGTGACATTTTCGTCCCCAACCAATTTCCAGAAATTAATAACCTCACTGCAACCTTTACAAAATAAATCCAACCATAAAATTTAACAACATCGATTCATCAGTATCAACACGGAAACAACAACATCGCACCAGCAGGGTCACAATTTCAACAACATCAATATCAATTCCACACAGACAGCAATAATTCATCAATTACAATCCAACACGTTCAGTAAACAAAATCATACAATCCCAATCCCACATATTAATCATCTTATTCCCGGTTATAAAATTCGAACCCCACCCTTACCTTAAATTGATGGCCGCTCGAATTTCCGATCGGCTTTTCCGACTTGGCTCCGACGACAATTCTCCCGTATCCCTCTTCCTCCAACTTTGGTGCCTCCCAAACCCTCGCTTTGCTACTTCTGTAACTTCCTTTTCTTTTCTTCTGACTGCCACTTCTTTTCTTTTGTTTTCCAAAATAATCCAATAATAATAATAATACCATTATTTACTCTATTTGGGCTTCACTTCATACACCTCCAAATTGCTATATATCACCCAACAACCAAATCCAATTTAATTAAATAATAGTCCATTATAATAATATTATTTCTAATATTATTTCTTCGATTAAACCGACTAATTACTCGACTATCAAATAAATCGTCCAAACCACCAAATCAACATATTTAACCATAGACGGAAAATATTCAATATTATCTCCACAACTTAAATCAACTTATTAAATCAATTCAACTCGAACCAACTTAGAAACATCAACATAATATTCCGATATTCCGGAATCAACTTAAATCGACACAAATACTCAAATCAACCCGAATCAACACAACATACTACAATTATATTTAATTAAATACTTAATTAAATAAACGGGCGTTACATTGTTCATAGGACTACAGGTGAAAGGGGGAAGGGTGCTCGCCAAGACTTCGCCGTCTTGTGCCTACATATTCTCAACATGTATGAGAAATCAGAGCGTCCGTAGTTTGTGGCGAATTGTCAAGTGTTTTTATGAGCGATGCTAAGTTCGGTTTCCAACAGTTAGGGTTGATGCCTGTTTGCGGTAGAACGGAATTAACATGCTCTTTCTGAAAAAGGTTTAACGAAACATCCCAAAGGACAAAATGATTTGCAATTTGTTTAAGAGTTTTAATAGAAGTGAATTGAATTTGTTTGAGATTCGTATTGCACTAAAGTCTATGACATAGGATCGAATGCTTCGTAAGATCGACCCAAGACAGGACATATACAAAACACTTTAGACAAGGTAAGGAGAGACTCCCGCTTATCATTTCCTATATACTTAAGGCTCGTGGCGCACAATACTCATCGTATTTATTAAGTGTTTTGACTTTTGTTTAAGAGAGAAGAAAGAAGACTCAAAGGACAAAGAGAAAATCTAAGGGAAAACTTACCTAGATGTTGTCATGCAATATGGCCTTATAGTTGAGAATGAACAAAGGTAGTCTACCTAATGTTATCATACAAAGATGGATCTAAGGTTGAGGTCAAGAAGGGACTACCCTAATGTTGTCATGCAAAGGGTTGAGAGCCTAATGTCTATCCTACTCCAAACTTAATCAGAAATTAAGTTGGACTAGGAGCCTTAAGGGAGCATGTGATCAAAAATAACTAAACATTATACAACTCAATCTCAAACAACAAATAGGAATAAAAACTCAAAGGAGAGGAAAAGAGATGAAGAGAAGAAGGATGTCAAAGTATCACAAGGTGAGAAGAAACAAACATCAATTCTTAAGTGCTAAACATCAAGGCTAAAGTCAAAGCATACTTGTCAAATGAATCAAGACATCAAAGATGGGTAAAGCAAACAATCAACATACACATTCTCAATCATCACAAAGCATGATCAAAGTGTTCATATATTCAAGTTCAAATGGGGAAATAAATGCAATCAAGGAAGTGCACAAGTAGACATGTCTTAGCATCATATTCAAGCATCATTAATCAACATACAAAGACAATATGAGGTCAACAAGATAATGATCAAGCAAGGTCAGAACTCACACCACATCATGATCAACTCATTTCAAAGATAGAAAGAGAAGCACATCAACATCCAACATGAACCACAATAAAGACTATGCATTTATAAATCATTATCTCATGAAGAACAAGTCACAAATGGTTCAAACAAATGAAATTAGGTCAAGGAATCAAGATGGGCAGTAGCATGAACATGAATATCAATTCAAACATCACTCATGAATAGCAAGAAGAAACATCAAGGATCAAGTTCAAAACATGCATCAAAACTAGCTAAGCATACACCATGATCATTTCCAAAAGATAGCAAGTATTCAAACAAGGTACAAAGATCAAATGATCAAGTAATGCACACCATAACATGAAGGTAAGAAGTATACTCAAATGAATCAATTCACAATCAATTCCAAGATATCAAGCAAGTTCAAGAAGGAATCATGTTCAAACCATGCACAAGAAGCTAGACACTCATCAACTCAAGTCATCCATAAAAAGAACTAAATGATCATGTGAGGCAAGTAAGGCAAAGTGATCATAAAATGAATATCTAAATATGAAGGTCAGAACCTTAATCATGTCGATACAAGAGTAATCAAACATCAATTGGATCACACAAGGAACAATCTCAAGATACTAGGTCAAGAACATCAAAGGAACACGATCAAAACATCATCAACTTGAAAATTCAACCAAAAATGGAAAAGTGGCCAAATAAATGTGGATCCAAAGCTCTAATCCAAGTTAAAACAATCAAGATTCATCATGAAAAATATCACAAAGAGATTTCATAAATGCATCACTAAATCAAATCAAACAAGATCATGTAGGAGGCTAATCGAGCATGCATCGAGGATCAACTAAAATCAATTAAAAATCAACCATAAATCCATTATCCAAGCACCAAATCATCCTTCAGATACTCATTATTTTTGTTCCAAAACATGTTAAAAGGATTGGATCAAGAAAGCAAATCAAGAGCATCAAACAATCAAACCCTAGTTCAAGGGTAAAGTTGTCAAACCACTTAACAAATTAAATTAAGATAAAATAGTAAAATAAATTGAAAAAATAAAATAAAAAATATGAAAATTATCTCAAGACATCAAAGGATCAGAAAATTATTTTTGTCAATTTTTAAAATGGATTTAATTAAAAATAAAATGAAATAAAAAAGGAACAAAATAAAAATAAAATGGACACACAAGCCAAGGGGGTGCCAAACAGAATTCTAGAAATAACTAAAATGTGTTGAAAGTGCATCTGGGCTCAGAATAGGGGGCGAATAACAAATCGAACACAAGCCCAGTCCAATTACTCAAAATCATAAATAAAAAAACACGTGTGACTGCCAAGTCATCCACATTAATTGAAGTGGCACCCAGTCATCTCATCCAACAAATCACGCTGCAACAACTCAAAACATTCAAATTAAAAAAAAGGCATGCATGACACCTCAGCTTGTCCCTGACCTAGATACGCCGGAGCCCTAGCTCTGGTCGTCTTCTCCGGCAAGCTGGCCGCCGGAGCCACCACAAACCACCCAGAAATAAAAAAGGAAACTACCACTCCACTTATTTTTTTCATGCTGAGTTCAAATCTGACCTTAGAAATTGCTTTAGAACCCTCTAATATGCTGAAAAGTGAACACGAATTTTTAAGGTACAAACTGAAATGTCATAAAATCAGGACAACAATCACACAAACATTGCCTACACTAGTGTAGGGCTTTAGAATCACCAACAACTAGTCCATAACACGTATAACATGAGAGAAAAGGATTGAGGAACTACCTAGTGGAGTTGTGTCCACTGCACCATGATCCTTTGCAGAAACTTGAGGAAAGCTTCAATAAATGCCTCAATGATCTTCAAGGATGATGAAGCAGATGATAAAATGAAGAGAAATCCCTTGAACAGTGAGCTTCGAAGATGAGAAGTTTGGAGGAAAATTTGAATCTCAGATCTAGAAAAAGGAGAGAGTGTGGCACGAAATGGAGTTGGTTATCTTATATATGACTTGTTTTTTTAGGTTAGGGATTGAGGCTGAGGTTTGGAAGTGGTTATTATGGCTTGGAAGTGAAAAATGCAAATACTTACTCACATGTGTATGGCACATGTTCTAGGTTTGGAAGAGGTTTGGAGAGAGGTTTGGAGGGTGGGAATAAGTGAGGATAATGCAACATGAGGTAAGTGTGAAGGGAGTTTGCACGTGGGAAAGGAATGAGGTAGGGTTGTTGGTGATTTTATTCTTTTCCACTTTTAGCAACAAATTTGAAATGGAATGCATGACATATGTATGTATGCTTGGTTCATTTTGGTAAAGTTTTGGTGATGTAAAAGAGGTACAAGGCGTGTGGAAAGGATACACAAAGTCATGCTGCAAGATAAGCTCAATGGATATGAAAAAGGGTTGGCAACATGATTATGCACAAAAATGTTCATGTAGGCTACTTGCCTTGATCATATCTTGATGATTCTTGGTCCATTTGGTGCATTCTTGTACTCAAAAGAAAATTTAGAGCATGATGAACAAGTTTGTTGTTAAAGGCAAAGAGAGATGAGGCTTATAAAGTGGTGAAAAGTTACCTTGAATTCATGTGCACCAAGCTGATCAAGCATGCCTCAAAAATTCTAAGTTATGGAAGGTTTTGCCAACTTTGAAACACTAACTTTGCAACAACATAACTTGGGGAGTTTTGATCTAATGGAGGAGTTCTTTATATGCATGGAGAGCTTGAAGGAAGCTCTACAACTTTCATGGTGATTGAGGATTGAATTGAAGCTTGGAACAATGAGAAATATGCATTGGAAGTTAGCTTCAAGAAGTTGACAAATGACTTGCTAAGTTTGACAACTTGAAAACCCTAACTTTGGGACACCATAACTTGAGTTCTACACATCCAATTAGAGAGTTCTTGTTATCAAAAGAAAGCTTGGAGAATGAGGAACAACTTTCATGTTGGAGGAAAAGTGAGATGAAGCTTGGAATATCAAAAATATGTCCATTGAAAACATGCCTTCCAAGCTGAAATTCCATACTTAGAAAAAAATTCTAAGTATTGAAATCACAAATCTTGATTTTTCTCAACTTTTAGCCACCATAACTTTTGATCTATGAATCTTTTTATTGTACCCCAAATTTCAACCTTAGATTCCTTAATCTTTTGCATATCATTTCTAGGTCAATCATACATGCACAGCTAACCATTTTATTAGACTGTGCTTCTTTTGTTTTCGTTGGTGAAATTAAGTGCTGCTGCAGAAGGTACTAAGGCCATGGAAGTTGTGTGTGTTCTAGTCCTTGCAAGTCATGTTGATGTACCCTCATGCCTATGGTCAAGAAGTCGTGTCATGATCCATGGCCTAAAGTGTATGATGGCATCCATTCTAAAGTATTTCATCCAAAAGGTTCATGGCGTATAGGAATCAAATTATAAACCAATCATGATTGGGTCTTTACGCTCCTAAGTAATTCAAGACCATGGTTAAAGTTTAATCCTCAATCCACTTTTGATTAGATTCCTTGTCACATGTGGTTTCAAGGGTTACCCAGGGTTTCAAGATGTGTTAAGATGGCCAAGTTGTTTTAAGACAATTATAAAGTTTTAGCTATGCTTCAAGACATGTCTCAAGAAGTCATAATGTTCAAGCTATGATTAAATGGTTTCAATGAGCCACTTTCAAGGTTGTGTGACCAACACATTTCTAAAACATATCGTAAATGATCATGATCAATTTCTCTATGGATGTAAGCTTTGAGTTTGTTCAATTCTATTTCAAAACTTTGCAAGATGTGAGTCTTTTTTCAAAGCATGGCCAACCTATTATTGAAACCTAAGCATTACTTCTAAGGCTGAGTGTACTAGCTTTTTCGACGTCTTTGGAACCAAGATCTTGAAGATGTAGTACTGGACTCAAAGATACATTTGGTACAAATTCAATTAAATTCTTGAGTCATTACAAAGCAAAAAAAATTGAATCACAAACACAAAGGAGGCGAGGAGATAAGTTCACAAGCTTTTCTCATAGTACAAAAGGCACACAATGCAGAGCCAAAATATTCAAATGGATATTAGAGTTAAGCTAAGGCCAAACATTGAGGAATTCTTGGGATCATAAGAGCAAAAACATCAAATTTACTATTTAAAGTCCAAGAGGACAAAGTTGTTACAAATTGTTAAATTTAAGGTGGCAGTGTATTCAATCCTAATGATGGAATAAGTTCCAAGTGGGATTCAAAAAACCCACCTCTACCAGTCCAGTTCCTCCCATCAATTCACCATCAATGTATTCAAAAAATAATAGTACAAGAGCTAAAAACAAAACAAATGAGAATGATATGTCCATTCTAAACAAAACTCCTTTTGGTTCCTACCAAAGCCTATATCGGTATCACAGCCTACTGAACTAAGTTGATGGCCTCACATTTCGAACGTACTCTTGCGGTGCTGTTGTAATGGATGAAGCGGCCCAAACTCTCAAGCCAGCTACTACCTAAGCGCAAAGGAGACACACAATTAATAGGGAGGTTGCTCTTTATGTCCATTGCAAGATCATTATGCCTGCACACAAGATAAAAGGAGTAAAGTATCAGTGTTCATATACTCGTAAGCTATCGATTTCCTCATATACACGTAATGACTTCAGAATGATGGAATTGTAACTAAAAAAACCATATTCAAATCATTTCAAATTCACATCCCAATCCACATCAAATTCAAGCATATCACCAAATCATGTTACATCTTACGTTTGTCTCTAAAATACAAAGGATACAAGAGAAAGGGTGAAACAGATGAGGAGGGTTCATAAGCGAAAACTACATTCAATTCATAAATACCTAGAGATCTAAAACTACTTGCGCGCATCATGCCTTTCCGTCCACCCAAACCTGCGCATCACCATCAATTCAAGCATGAGCAGGGAGCAATGCGTCCACCCGTTGAACACAAACCTGTCCATAATGCAACATTTGGAACCAAGACACATTATGTTTCAAAATGATTACAAAGGGCTGAACAAAACAAGGCAAGAGAAACGGAAATCCATTCAATGATATGTTTTGAACGAGGAAAAGAATTTAAAAGGGTTCATACATGTTTGGATCAAAATGGAATAAAAATATCATCAAGCCCTTACTTGCCTAAACAACCAACAAACATAATCAAGCAAACATTCATGAAAGGTTTTCACAGCTTGGCAAGAATCGAAAAGACATTTATAACATGTTACCATTAATCACATAGAAATAGAAACTCACTCATCACAATATCCGGAGGTCATCAATTTTCAAACATTACCAATTTGAACGTAGTAGACAGTTACACAGGATCACAAAAGAATCAAAGATCGTATCTTCTTTCTAAAACAACACCAAGTATGTTCCAGCGTACTCCCAACATGATTAGACATAATTCATAAGTATAAATCATTGCCAAACAATGCACGAAGATGTGAAATAAAATGGAAGGGATCGAAAGCAATGTCAACATGTCTCCCTCATTCTCAAAGAAAAGAAAACACAATCAAGGCCAGGTCATTTCTTTCCAAAATCAGCATTTCACATAACTGGAAATAAATCAAAAAAGGAATAATTCCAAGCACAATCAAATGTTTATGGCAAGCATTCAACATGTCCCAAACGAAATCATCATCAACAATTATGATTTTCAAATATGCCAGACAATACAAATCGGCAACATTAATTCGCATTAACTTCAAAACCAAGTGTTTTTTAGCCTATAAAATGGATTCACAACAGAAGCAGAAGGGACGAATTTTTGAAGAACATACACCACATATAAAAAAAAACCTCGCCACACAAATCATCCTTGTCCAATATAAAAAATCATCAAGAAAAATCACTATCACGTACTCACCCTATTACAAGAATAGATACTCATTCACAAAATAACAACATTCATCGTTTAAAAAGGGAATAGACACACATTCAAAAGGTTCAAAAACTAATTCACAAAATTCAAACAACACAACTTTACATAGAAATCCATCCAAAGTATACGCAGTCAGAGAGATAAGCATCGCTGAAACATTGAGACACGTACACACACCAAAGGAAAAGTCATCATCAACGTTCATACACGTATAGCAGAACAATACGCGCGCAACAAGAGAAAGGAGGATATCACCTGGAACGCTGATGAATTCTAATATCTTTATCTCTGCTTCGCCGCCGCTGAAGTCGCATCGGACGAACTCCAATAGGTAAACTATGCTCCCTTTCTTGCTTGGAAAATGCTGCCACCATGTAAATGTTGTTGTGAGAAGTTGAGGCCCTAACCCGAGGGACTTTAATTCTTCTTGCGATACCCTGCTTTTTTTGCGAATTCAAACTTAGGTTTCTTCTTTTATTCCCTTCAATTCGTTGCTTTTAGTGAGGAATTAGAGGAAATAGAGGCTAGATTAGGCTTTAATTCCGGCGAAAACTTTGCTGAGTGAGGAGAGAGAGAGAGAGAGAGAGTCATGTGGAGAGAGAGAAGAGTTTGACTTGGGATTATCTTTTGTCCCTTTAGTATTCATATGTAGATCCTATTCCCTGTATACGCACCCATAGACTCTACCATGCACCTCTGTACCAGGGCCTTTGATCTAAGATGACCTTCTAATCAGACGGTTGCGATTTCATTCTGATCAGGGGTCCACAATAGCCCCCTTTTTTGCTGCGCTTTTTTTTAGCCCGTTCCCTTTTGGTTTTTGTTATTTTATTTTATTTAAAATCTAATTCTAAATTTATAGCCTTTTAAGGTTAATAGTTTTTAAAAAATATCTTTTCAAATAAATTACTTTTAAAAAAAAAAAATATTAATTAAACCCTCTTTTTTAATTATTTAAAACACAATTTAATTAATAAGAATAAAAATAATTTATTTAATTTTAATAAGTTTAGTAAACCTTTCTAAATTCTAGTAAAATATTTTTTTATAAGACTTTTTTCTTTTAATATAATATATCTAATTTATTCTATAACTAAGACTAATTCTTAACCAATCTTATATCTTATTCTTTATCTATTTATTAAAATTTTAATTATGCATTTTACATTCGTCTCTTCCTTCATTTTTAGTGAGATCTTATGCCGTATATTTAATCAAACTTTCGTGCTGATTCAAAATCGATATTTGCTTATGATAACAAGTACAAGTCTTAGCCTTTATTTCCCTTTAGGCTATCTTCACTTTTGTACGTGCTTAAGCCTTTTAGTTTTCATATATGATTGATATGATGTATACTATTGTTATCTTTGCTTTATAACTGGATTGCACGTTAACTGCATGCTTTGTATTCATTCATGGCTTATATGTAATACTCCTATATCAATATAACTGCATGTGCTCATATGCCCTAATTAAGCATACTTAACTAACATTAGGTTAGCATCGTCCCTATAATCATTCCAAAGGAAAGGTACACCTATATTGACTGTCATGTCATAGGACTAACCTTTAGAACCTTCCCTTAACCTTGGCCTTAGGATTTAAGCCGCCGTGCTCCATGTCTCGCCGCAGACAATTTAGATCCTTTCTATCCTATCCTTAGGATCAGAGTCGCCGCACTCCGCGTAAATGTTCCGCCGTGAACACTTACTTCCCTTAGGACTCAACTTCAACTTTAGAGTTGTCGTACTCTATGTAGTGTCTTGCCACAGACATTACCTCCCCCTGGAATCTTGACCAGTCAAGAACTTCCTCGTCCTCTTTGAGGAGAACTACGGATACTCTGATTCCACTCCCGTCAGGATACGTAGGCACAAGATGCGATATCTTGACGAGTATACTTCGATACTAACCCCTAGGGTTCTTCCTTTAGCACATACCCTTAGCAAACAATAGAATATAGCACAAAATACTAGCAAGAGGTTCCTGTAGAGTACTACAGACGTTTAGGATGCTAATACCTTTGTCGCTCCCGAAAAGATACGCATCCAACGGCACAAACGCGAGAGTGGCGCAGAAAAAACAGAGTCGCCAGCAATGTGTATTTATCCCAAGAGAGGGAAAGGAAACACTGCGTAAACCTGAGGGGAAAGAAAAGAGCATGGTCTTGCGACCAAGAGAATAGGGTTCGGGAGCCGGTTACGCGTGAGGAAGGTATTAGCACCCCCACGCGTCCATCGTACCCGATGGGATTCACGCTTGCTTGTCTCGATCAAAGGGTGTCGTCAACTGGAGCTCCGCTGCTACTGGAAAGGAAAAGGAATGGGAGAAAGGAAAGGAGAGAGAGAGAGAGAGAGAGAGAGAGAGAGAGCAAGAAACAAATGTAGGGAAAATAAAAGAAGTGCTCGCATGGGCCCTACCCCACTGCCTACGTATCTCATCGGGAGCATGAGAATCAGAGCGACGTAGTTCCCCTCACTAGGGGTGGATTTTGTTTTTTAGGGAACGACTTACGTTCTAGCTCAGGTGTTGCAGCTCGCTGAATCGAGACTTAGGCGTCACCGTCTTGCAAGAGAACGAGTAGGAGCGCGTTCGTACGCTGAGAGTGAATGAGATGAGAAAATAATTCCCGAAGGAAAAGACGTTACTGTTTGTTTGAAGTTTTTTAGAAAGAAGTGTTTTTTACAGTTATTTGCAACTTGTATTGCACCAAAGTCTATCATGCGGGAACGAGTGAGTCGCATGGTCACACCCAAATGGAACGTATGCTAAACACTCTAGAAGAGGAGGGGGGACCCCTCGTTCTTCATTTCCTACATTTAAGGCTCGGACGCAATACACGTTAACCTTTATTAAGTATTTTTTACTTTTCTTTTGAGATGAGAAGAGAAACGACGCGAGGGAAACTCTAAAGGGAAACTAAGAGTCCTAACGTTGTCATGCACGGATGTCCTATGGTTAGTGAGGTTTAGGAGAAAAGACTAACTAACACCTAATGCTAATCCTACTCCAAGCTTAATCAAAAATTAAGTTGGACTAGGTAGCTCTAAAGGGAAAGGAATCCAAAACTTGAACAAGTCTTGAGATTCATGGGATGAGAAAGAGTGAAAGAGAAGAAAAGAGAAAGGAAGAATGAGAAAAGAGACGGGGCAGCAAGCACATCATAATCATCATATCCAAATCATAACATAGAACATCCTTCAAAGATCATACAAGCACATATCAAGTATACAAGTGAAGGCACATAAGAAAGGATGCAAGTAAATTTGCACAAGATTCACAATTTCACACTCTAAGGGTTCATACAAAGATGACATGAACAAAATAAGATGAAAGTGAAACCAAGTCAGAATTCAATTCACATCATGATCATCTAATCTAAACATGCAAGAATGTTTCACATTATGATGCATTATGAGCCAAAGAAACCACAAAACCAATGATGATGATATGCATCATACAAATCAAACCATGATGATCAAGTGAGATGAAAACCAAGTAATGAACTCAAGGGGCAGTAGCATATGTATCAATATCATACCAAAAACAAACTCGAGTCATGCAAGATGAATCCTTAAGCAACACATTCAAAACATGCATCAAAGTTAATCAAAACATCCACAAAACTCAAGTCAAAATAACATCAACTTAGAAAATCAAGAACAAATTGGAAAATGATCAAATGAGGATGATTCCAAAGCCACAAGTAAGCTCAAACAGAACATGATCATACCATAAAACATCTCAAGTATCATTCCATCACAAGCAAGCAAATGCGCTCAAACTAGATCATGCATCAAAGTAAACCTCAATCAAACTTGCATCACAAACAAAATTCAACCAAAAATAGCAAAGTGGATCAATAAAATCCCAAAAAATATCCAAACAGAAGTTAACTCAGTCAAGTAACATGTGCAAAAAGATCAAACCAAGATTCACAAACTAAGTACCTCAAACAATTGGGCAAAGATCACATAAGAACAAAGATTCAACATGCAAAAGAAAGGGACCAAAATTCAATATGGAAAAGTTTTTAAAAAGAAACAAAAATGTTTTTATGCAATTTAATATGTCACCTAATAGATGCAAAAAGAATGGATTAAAAATGTATTATAGATGAGGAGAAATAAAATTTGCAAGTTAGAGTGTGCAAGTGAAACAATTAAGAAAGGAAAATAAAGTAATTAATTAAAACAGATGCCAAAATAAAAATAAAATGAGAAAATAAAATATGGAAAAATTTTATAAAACTAAAAAGAATTTTCATGATTTTTTGTATGATTTTTAAATGCATAAAAGTAATTTTAGAAATTAAAAAGCAAAACAAATAATAAAAATAAGAAAAGAAAATAAAATAAGCAAGGGAGGTGCAAACAGTAAGGAATTCATGTTGAAATAAAGGAAATGGGCTTAAGGGGGGCGCAGATAGCAAAGCCCATGGTCAAAAGTCCAAAACGAAGTCAAAGGGAGCATGGAAATAGTCAAACGTTCAGAATTAATCCCAGCCAGCCACTCAATCCAACGCTCGAAAACAAATCCAACCAGGTCCACACAATCAAATTTAATTAAAATCAACGGTCAAGATTCAAAGACGCACCACAATCCACATGGACACGTAACCACACAAACGGTCAGTACACACCATACTCCCCCCACGCGCCCAGCACATGCTTTCATTTATGTGTTGTCAAAATACCAATCGTATGATGAATCAGATGGACAAGATTAAATCAATCATTCAAGAATTAATTAAAATCAAAGGCTATGAAGTGAGTCACACGGTAACACATGTGGATGAGCACGTATACAATCATTAAAAATAAACACAAAAAATAAAACACGTGGCGCAACAAGGGACGCATGATCAAGGGAATCAACGGTCACTGCTTCATCTTCTCCATTTGGCCTCCTCGCCGGACTGGTTCTCCGTCAGCCGCCGGAGCTAGGGCTCCGGCCTCCCTCTCCGGTGAGCTGTAGTCCAAAAGTTTCCAGAAAATGCGTATGGGTACACTATCTTGACCAGAAAAACGCAAGGATCTCAAATATGCAGTCCATTTTAACAAACAATCAACCAATAAGGAGAATCAAACAAAAACATAAATAGATCTAAAACTTTAAATCAACATATCTCACAAACCACACGTCCAAACTTCAAATAAAATATATCAACATGCTCAGGGAAGTTCACAGATCATTATGCATATCAAAAATTCAAGTTCTGTGAGTATGAAAAATTCACCAACCTGAACCTTGTAGAACTTGAAATCCTCCAAGAAATCCCTCCAAATACTGCAGATCCACTCCTTGGAACCTCTAGATGCAAAATAAATGCAACTAGAGCTTGAAATCGTGCTAGATCTTGAGATTTAAGTTTGAACCCTCTTGAATGGCACTTGATGAAATCTTCAGTATGAGCTCAAAACAACAGTGGATTCTTGCTTTATTCTCTTCACTGATCAAGAATGTGAAGAGAAAACTCATAGAAGCTCCAAGAAGAATGAGATTCAATGAGAGGAAGTGTGAGAGCAAAAAACCACAAGTATGCAAATGAGAGCCTCTACCCTAGCTGTGAGGGTATGAGTAAGCATATATACCCTTTATTAGTTCACTGATTAGGATTAGGAAGTGATTAGAACTCTTGTTAATGAGATTTGGGTGAAATTGCAAAAATGCATTTTACACCACCACCACTAATTTACACGTGGGAAACCCTTGTACCCAGCATAATTCACCTCCAATTTACTCATGTATCACTTCTGAATTGATTTTGGGCCTTGTACCTTCTTGGTTTGCAAGCTTTGAATTAATTTGGCATTTTTGCACTTTGTGAGAATAATAAGAAATATGGCATGGCATGAATTGATTCAAAGGCCACAAATGATCTTCTTGACTTGTATTTTGATGTTGTATTATGGCATGAAGCAATTGGGAACATTACAAGTCCATTTGTGCAAAAATGCAAAAGGTGGAAAATTTGACATATAAGGAATCCATGAAAAGCACCTTGCCTTGTTTTGACCATAACTAGAGTTCCACAAATGATATGGAAATGTTCTAGTACTTTTTGGAAATGGGAGAGAAATATCTTCAACTTTCATGTTGGAGGAAAATTCATTTGGAGCTTCCTTGATGATGAAAAGTCAAGTTGAATGTGGTTGAAAAATTGCCAAAAATGGAAAGTTTGTATTATAGGTCATTTTCCAAATTTAGTAACTTTTGCACAAACTCTTGATTCTTGAAGAATGGCATGAATATTGACAATTGAGGAGCATATGAGGATTTGAGACCTTGAAAACCATGAAAAGACCCTCAAAATTCCACAGTTGACTTCCTCCTTTACAGTTGACTTTTGCTTATTTCACCAGCGACTGACCTACTGAACAGTCTTCACCATGAACCATCAACCAAATCCCCATCCATGAACACTTGTGAACATATAGAAACCACAAAACATGCTTGAACCCCCCAAAGTCTTTAAGAAACTCTCTTGAAACTAAAAACCCTGATTGGTCTCTCTGGTTAGGAGGGAGAGATCCACTTGCAATCTTTGCCATGCTTGATCTTAAGAAGACAAGATGAACCCCATGAGCTACCTTGAAGCTTGAGATTTGAGACTATGGACCAAGTGCCTTGATCCCATGCCTTATGCTGAATGCCATGCTATGCAATCTATGACCTACTATGGAATGCAAATGAGTAAAGCATAGACCAATTTGAGAAAACTAAGAGGGTAAATTTTGAGGTATTACAACCTTCCCTAGGCATAACCAACCCCCGAACCTTAGATCCCTTAGGTTTTTTTTCGATATTTAACCTTTCCTTTGGATAAATCAAAGACCGGTGGTGAATTTAAAGATTTGCGATTCAAGTTAATATAATAGCTTGACATCCGATTCTCACCGCAACAGAACTGGCGACTTCACTGGGGAGCAATTGTGAGAGGGTTAAACCCACCTTATTTGTGTTTGTGTTTTTTATATGTTTGCTTGCTTGTATATCTATACATATTCATATTTGTATATATACCTGTTGTGCTTGGGTTTTTCTGTGTGCAGGGTTGTTACCTTGAGTGGTGAGATAAGTCCTAACCCGGACTTGAGCGTACACATATGATAGGATTGTGGTGTAATCAATAGTCAGCTATTGGGAGTAGTCCTAACATATTTGGCATATGATGACCATGCTCAGTGGAGGCCCCTTTGGGATTATTGATGTCTAATGCGAGTAGTCGTGTTGATGTCACTCTTTCCGACCTGGGAGTTCGTGATACTGAGGACTTTTAGTTACCCTTTACCCCACTTAGCCTTTTTAGGACGTAGTGCAGTGATTATCCAGGTGTAGACCTGTGATGGTTGTCATGTGATACTACACTCAGACGAGTTTATCTTGAGAATATTATTAACCCGCACGAGTAGTCATGTAGGCCGATAATATCTGAAAGATTTATTGATGACTCTGGAACTTTTAGAACCCTGTTCTACAGACGACAGACCAATAGTACACACCTCTTGGGATGGGTGGACCATGGCTCCACACATGTGACCTCAAAACCTAAGCCCTTTTGTGTTGTTGCATGTATATATGTTTGAGTGCTTATTTATATTTGTGTGTTTTGTGCATTACATACATCCATCCATGCATTCATTGATGGTTTTAAGGAACTCAGTCGTCTTTTCCTTTGCAAATCCTATGTATCATGGAATTTGAGAAAAGAAACACCAAAAAGTACAATTTCAAGAAGCCCAACTTAGTGGAGTTGAAAAAGCTGGTAACTTTGGTGTCTTGCCCTGAAGATTTCAAAAAACGCTATGGAAGGTTGATTGGTATCCTTAGGACTAAGATGGAGGATGGAGTTCTTGACACATTGGTGCAGTTTTATGACCCTCTTTACCATTGCTTCACATTTCCCGACTACCAACTCATTCCAACTTTGGAAGAGTATTCTTATTTGTTTGGTTTACCGGTATTGGAACAAGAGCCTTTCAGTGGTTTAGAGAAGATTCCTTCACTAAAAGACATTGTCGTTGCTATCCACTTGGAGATGTCTGAAGTCAAGGCTAACCTTACCACCAAGAATGGGATCAAGGGTCTACCATCTAAGTTCCTGATAAATAAGGCTTTCTACTTAGCTAAAATGAATAACATCGATGCCTTTGAAGCTATCTTTACATTACTTGTCTATGGTTTGGTTTTGTTTGCTGATGTTGAAGAGTTTGTTGATGTCAACGCCATTTGGATATTCCTAAGTGGGAGCTCCGTGCCTACATTGCTTGGTGATACTTATCACTTCATTCATCACAGAACTCTCAAGGGAAATGGGACTATCTTGTGTTGTGCACCTTTGCTTTACAAGTGGTTTGTTACACATTTGCCTCGGACAACACGCTTTAAAGATAATCCAGACAAGCTCCATTGGTCTCAAAGAATCATATCTCTTACTCATACTGATGTGTTTTGGCACGACTCAGCTTATGACAAAGGGGTCATAATTGATAGTTGTGGCCAATTCCCCAATGTGCCCCTCCTTGGTATCAAAGGTGGGATTAGTTACAACCCTATTCTCGCTAGGCATCAGTTTGGGTATCCTATGGAAGACAAGCCTTGGAACATCCTTTTGTCCGGTTTCTTCTATCTTAACGAGGAAGCTAGTGCAGAAACCAAGGATAGAGTTTTGCATGCTTTGGGGATGATCCACAAGAGGGCTAAGGATGACTTGGGAAAGAATAATTATGTAGCTTTGGAGCCATTCATTCAGTGGGTTCGATCCCGAGCTCATGATCTTAAAATGCCATACCTCCCTGAGAGACCTCCACAGCCTGCCGTTGCATCATTTTTTACCATTCCTATTGAGCGCAAGGAAGAGTATCAGGAAACTTTGGCAAGGATGAAACTTGAACGAGACACTTGGGAAGGGAAGTACCATGCCATCTATGCTGAACAGATGGAGATAAAGAAACAGATGAAAGAGAAGGATGATTTAATTGAGTTGCTCGAGAGACGTGTAGTAGAGAGGCACGTAGCGCAAGAGAATTTATTTTTCTCTAGCGTACAACCAACTTCTAGTAATCATGAGTATTCAAGTATTCCTTCGACATCTGGTGCTTGGAAAGGAATTGTTAACAAGCTGATTCTGGAGAACAACAAGCTAAAGAGGCAGAAGAGGATGCGTGGAGTAGAGCCTTTTTAGATATGACTACTTAGTCCTAGCTGTTTTTCCCTCTTTATATTTTGAGCTTCTTGAATTGTACTTTGAAGTTGTAACTTTTCTCACTATTAATGAATTGAAGCTTATTTTGAAAATGTCTCTAATGTGTTCCTTAAAACCAACCGCATTTGCATTGCATCTTGCATTTTTTGCTAACCCTGTCAAGGAACTGGAAATTTGTTTTGCAGACATTGTAAGATGAATTTTGGAAAGAGAGGTACTTGGTCGTACACCTTCATGGTTCCTAACATTGAGCAACTAAAGGAACTAGGAGAACTAATTGAAGACCCGTTGGCTTTCTCGGAGAAATATGGAAGGATTCTCCCGCTGTTGAAGCTTCAAAGGGCTAAAGGGCTGTTAGAGACGCTGGTTCAGCTCTACCATCCCATTTATCATTGCTTCGTGTTTCTTGATTACCAGTTGATGCAGACCTTGGAAGAATACTCTGCTTTGATGGGTCTCCCTGTCAATGATTCCCCTCCATTCTCCAGATTAGAAGATGAACTCAGTGAAAAAGATATTGCAAGAGGAACGAGCCTAAGGTTGTCTAACATTCGAGCCCACATGACTATCAAGGGAGGACTTTTTGGTTTGCCCGCTCAGTTTTTGATTGAGAAGGCCCGATATTTCACTGATAGAAAGAACACTGTGCTCTTTGAGTCCACCTTTGCATTGTTGGCTTATGGATTATTCCTATTTCCCAACATCGAAGATTTTGTCGACATCAACGCCATAAAGATCTTCGTGCTCAAAAATCCAGTTCCTACTCTGTTAGCCGACGCCTACCATGCCATTCACTCAAAGGTTCTGCGAGGAGAATGATGGATTACATGTTGCACTGCTATACTCTATAGGTGGTTTATTTCGCACCTACCGAGGTCTACAGCTTTTTGGGATATGAAAGACAATTCAAAATGGCCCGTGAAACTCATGGCTCTCACTCGCTCAGACATTGAATGGCACGATCCGATGTACGGAGGAATTATCGTGATTCATATCTGTGGGAACTTCCCCAATATGCCTCTTATTGGCACAAAGGGATGCATCGGTTACAACCCTGTGCTTGCTCGTCGTCAACTCGGTCATCCAATGGATGAAGTACCTGACCCGACCAATCTAACAAGACTTTTTCTCAAAGAAGGAGAGAACCCTAAATTAAAAGCTAAAATTGTGTATGTGTGGCGTCGCAAAAACAAGCAAAGAATGACTGTGACAACGAACCCTAACTGTACAGCCTTTGAAGCTTGCCTGATATGGGCACGTGAAAAGGCTCTCACCTTGAGGATGCCCTATCCTCGTCCCAAGCCTCCTGTGGCTGACTCAAGTGAAGTTTCGAAGTTGAAGGCAGAAATAGAGAAGCTTACCCTTGATAAGGCAAAGATGCAAGAGCAGATCGACAAGCTGACGAAAGGACTCCGTGAAAGAGAAGGATCATCGTCTAGTGGATTAGATTCCTAGTTCCTTTTGTATTCTGTTGCTTATTGTATTAAACTTTGGAGGTGTACTAGCCTTTTTTTAAAATTTTCTATTGGATTAATAAATTGAGTTTATTTCACAATATCTACAATGACTGCAAACACAATTTTGAGTTCCTTGATTGTGCATCATTCTCGCATTTGCATTTCATATCTTTGCATATGCATTTTCTTTTCGCTTTTTGCTCATTTCTGTTGTCTCGTCTTCAGTTCTGGCACCCTAAATCCTCTGTTCCAAGAGATGAACTGTCAAGTCGTTGTGATATTCGGGCCAATCAAAGAAAGAAGATGGATAACATTGAGTAAGAAAATCATGAACTCCACAAGGAAGTGACTACATTGAAGGTTGGTATCGAAAGGCTCTCTGCTTTGGGTTAAACTCTGGTTGCTACCCAAAATCAACCTTTTTCTCACATTTCTCAGACTCTGCTTCAAGGGACCGTGACTTCTGAAATCACGCCAATGCCCATGTCTGTGGTTCCCATTAACATTCCTAACAACTCTAAGGAACTTAGAGAGGGTTTGCTCAAGAAGAAGGAACAATCTATTGAGGCCTTTTCGCGAGAAAAGTATGAAGGATCTCGTAGCCGAGTTAAACGAAACATGGGTCAGTATGACCTGATCCCGATGACCTATACTGAATTGTACCCTGCTTTAGTACAGAGGAATCTACTACAAACAAGAACTGCACCAACCATCCAAAAGAATCCACCATTTGGGTTTAGGTTTGATCGTTTTTGTCCATTTCATCAAGGGGCACCCGGTCATGACATTGAACATTGTTTGGCTTTGAAAGCTGAAGTACAAAGGCTGGTGCAAAGCAGTATTTTGTCTTTTGAAAACTCTAGATCACATGTCTCAACGAGTCTATTGCCCAAGTATATAAGCCCTGTGAAAAGAAGTTTCGAAGAATATTGTATCTCTGATGTGAATACAATAAGAGGATCTTTGATGGATATACACGTCAATTTGTGTAGTCTTACCCACTATAAGCATAACCATACCTCTTGCAAAATTTGCTCAAGGAATCCTCGTGGATGTTCTATTGTGAAAAGGGATCTCCAAGAGATGTTGGATCAGAAACTTCTTTACATTCCTAGAGAAGACATCATAATGCCACATTTTAATATGCCAGAACCAGTGGAAGTTACTCCTGATAATAAGAAATCCTCTCATGTGCCTCGTGGATACAATGCTACCATGCTAGAAGATGGTGAGAAAGCTCGTGTTGATACTGCTCCTGCTACTCAGGAAACTCAAGTGTTCGGAGTCAGCAGTCTTTTTGGGTCTCTGCGTCAGACACCATTCTCTCTTCAGGGGAAATATTCCTCTTCTAATCGAAGACTTCCTCAGTATCAACGGTCACAACACCATCAGCTGCACTAGCATGCCAGACAATGGCCAAGGAATCCAAAGAGACATTTCACTCCACTACCAATGTCATACAGTCAGTTCTTACCAGATTTAATCAAAGGTGGATTGATAGTGCCAAAGGATCCAGTGCCTTTTTCATACCCACCAGGCTTTAACGCCAATGCCCGATGCGACTACCATGCTGGGGCACAAAGGCATTCAACTGAAGACTGTAAGGTGCTCAGGGACAAGGTTCAGACTCTGCTTGACTCTGAGATGTTCTCATTTATGCCTCAAGGCATTCAAATTAATAGTCCTTCACCCAATCATGCAGGTTCATCGGTCCCGGTTATGGAAGAAATTACCAAGAGTGGATGTGAAAATTGAAGGTGCGAGAAAGACACAAGAAATGGGGGTTTGAATTGTGTATTTACTCTTTAACAACTTTTCAATTCTTATTATTAAGACGCTGAGATAACATCAGAGTTCGTTGAGAGACTCTGACTCGCGAAGTAACATTCAGACTTACCATGCATGAAGCATAAGAACCAACAAGAGTCTGGACGTAATATGCATTATTCAGAACTTGCAGTGCGGAAACTTATCAGAGTTAAGCTGCAAGGTTCTGACTTGCTTATGTAAGGTTCTGATACTCAATACAGAAACATAAACAATAACATAAGGCATAACAAGAGTAAAGAACACACGATATATCCTGGTTCACCTGAGCAACTCTCAAGCTAATCCAGTCCACCCTCCTCAGGTGATTTTGCCTCGAACACAAGGACTTAATCCACTATAATCCAACTGATTACAGATGCACGGGCTAACGCCGGTGACTAACACACAATGAACCGTTCATGGATTCAACTTAATGAATATAACGAACATTGACCTGCAGGTTACTACTGCTAGGATTTCACAGCTAGACGTTCAGGGATTCATCGCAATGAATATAATGCCTACTGACCCTATTTCACAATTTACCACAATGACACCCAACCATTGTCTTCTCGAGTCTCCGGTCACACTGACCACTCAAGGAATCCTAATTCACCAAGAATTATTTATACAGGAGATTACAAACTTGTTTCTTAACAAGCAGATTACTCCTAAGTTTAAGTACATAAGAACACACAAGTGTTCAAGCAAGATGTGAGCAACAGCTCCTTGCTATCTTAAGAAACTACAAAGATGTATGTGGATATGACAGTTGTTGACATCTTGTAGGTCTTCTTCTTCTTCATCTTCTTGGTTGAGCAAGCTTTGAGCAACAACTCCTTGCTTCAGATCTTCAATGTAGCACTGACGAGAAGGTGGTTGATGACTTGACAGATTTGCAATGTTGTCTTCTTCATCAACAACTTCTGTACCAATTTATTGTTGTTGTGTTGATTTATAATCTTGAACTTCAACAATAATGGCCATGTGTAAATGGTGATAGCTTTTGATATTTAAGTTTTACAACGAGAACTCATCGTTGTTGCTATCTTCACACAATGACTTGATCGATTCTGTAAATGATACAGCCAATCGATACCTTCAGAAGCGTTTACTCATTTCTTTAAATAGCCAGTAAAATATATCCATTTGAATTTGGCTGTTAGAAAAGAGACGTTGTGTAATGATACAGCTGTACTGACACATCTCCTTTTTACTATGGAGGAAGTGACATGATATATCTTCTTGGGCACTGTGTACAGTCGTTCACAACGATAACATTTGACTTCTAAATTTCAGAGGCTTCTAATGGTAATTTCAATGTTTTAAAAACTGGACCGAACAGGCCGGTTCAACCGGTTAGACCGGGAACCGGAGATGAATCCGATTGGGTCAACCTTTCAAAACCGCTAGTGGGTCAAAACCGTGGTTAAACCGGAAAAACCGGATTGAACCGTTCAAAACCATTCGAACCAAAGAATCGGAGCCGGTTTTGTAAAACCGCCCGGTTAAAAAATTCATCAAATTGGCCATTTTAATTTTTTTTTTTTAATTTTAGTATGTTAATATCAAAGCTTAACATACATTCCCCAATCACAAAAACGAATTTCGTGTGTTTTTTATAACCATACAAACTTTTAAGTTTTGTCACTCCATTATAGCACACTCCATCATCATTATGCCGTCTCTTTCAAACATAGTCACGATGTCCAACTCTATTGATTGTCGTTCAAGTCAATATTGTTTGTTGTTGTCTATTAAGACTTGTTTGTTATAGTTCAACTCAAATTCGATTTTTTGTTGTTTAATGAAGTATATTGTATTATTTATATTTTGATATTCTATCTTATTTAATGTAGGTATTCTTAATTATTTGAACTTTATTTTAGTTATTATATTCTATTATTTTAATCTTAGTTTGAATTAGTTTAATTTATTTTGTTGTAATTCTTTAGTTTGGTCAAAATATTCTTAAATGATGGTAGAAATGAAGTGTAGAACTATGTTAATGTTAGGTATTATTGATATTGTTGTATTAAATTTGTAATGGATTTTTGAAATATTTAATTTATTAAGTTGAGAACATATAATAATGTGTGACATATCTATGAAATTTAGTTTCATATTATTAGTTAATTTAATAAACGGTTCGACCGTAGGTTTAACCGGTTTAACCAATTGAACCTTAAACCGTTAGTTTTACTGGTTCGATCTCCGGTCCGATTTTTAAAACATTGGGTAATTTATTGAAGCATGAGTAGAGCCTTTATAACAGGGTATCTGAAACTTCAAGTCTTCAGTCTTCCAAAGTTGTCCATTAGGAATCTGCCTTCAGAACTTCAACACTTGTCTTGACACCCGTTATTCTTCATTGCTTCAAGTCTTCTGAAACTTCAGAACTGTCCATTAGGAATCCGTCTTCAGAGTCTTCAGCACTTGACTTTTAGAACCATGATCCTCAGAACGCATAAGTCTTCAGAGTCTTTCTGCACTTGGTCTTCAGAGCTTTTAGCCTTCAGAACTTCAAGTCATTGGAATCTTCAGCACTTCGGTTCTCTATAACATTATCTTCTTCGGAAGCTTTGCAATCTTCATAATCACAACCACATTCAGAGAACATCCACAAGAGCATTGCAACAGCAATATCGGCATCATTGGATCTGACTGATCATGATCAGATACAGAAGCATACTTGCTTCTTGCAACTTGTGTCACACATAGTAACTTCGCATATAATCAATTACGCACTTCTGGCTGGTGCTTGTTTGATATGATATCTTCTATGATTATGATCTGCACACAACACACGTTAGAACATAAAATGGTTCTTTCACAAATACCATTGTAATCATCAAAACATAGAGACGACTTGTAGAGACAACTCTTTCTCTCACAATCTCCCCCTTTTTTATGATGGCAAAACCATGTATTTTGATTGAACATTTTATACAAGGTAATCACCAAAACTAAACATATTCAGAGTCCAGAACAACAGCTCCCCCTGAATATGTTATCCCTAAAATTTTATCTGTGATCATCTAGAATCTCATATGATCCAAAGACTCACAAAATAACAATTTGAGTTGCCAGAACATAGAATAGAAAAGGAATACTTCTCTATCTTGTCTTTAAGGAGATAAAAAGTCTTCAGCATCTGGACTAGTTCATCAGAACTTCCATCTTCAGATCTTTGGAACTTAGTTCCTTTTAACGTCATATCAGAGCTCATAATCTTCAGAGTCATCTGAAGCATTTTCTACTTTTCAGCAGAATCATTTTAGCACAGAAACAGAATAGTTCTTATCTAATAACATAGCCTCGCTATTTATCAGAGACAGACACTATCTTAGGAAACTCCCCCTGAGTTTCAGACTTGGTGAAGATTATAGATTTTAACATTTGAATCTTCTGGGTAGTCTCCCCTTAGTTTCCATAAGTCAGATATTGGGATCTTCAGAATCGTAATTCAGAAATATTAATTTTAAATTACCAATAAGATCATGACTTTTCAGAGTTTGACTTTGAACATAGGCCTTTATCTCAATCAGAACTGCTTCTTCTTGGATCTTCAATCCGGATCTTCAGACAGTCCTTGACTTCTGATTTGCACAGTTCTTCTGAAAAGCATCTTGAGATATAGACTTTACTTTGACTGCTTTCAGAGCTTTCCTTCTTCTGATTCTTCTGTTCTGAATATCATATTCTCAGACAGCTTACAGCTTCTGAACCAAGTGAAACAGAGATCACAATAACTTTGACTTTCAAAAAGTTCTCAACTTCTGAACAGTACTGGGTAGATCTGATTCTGAACACAAGTTCACGAAGTGTACAACTTCGATCATATGAACAAACAGTTCATAAGAACTTCTATCAGAGTTCTTCTTTCTTAACCTGTTCTGAGAATGCCTAGTGAACTTGTTCAGAGTTCCTCGGTTAAACATCAAACAACAAACATTAGTGGTAAATGTACTTTATATGATTGATTGCTTGTTTGAGTTTGCATTCTATTCTTCTTAAGATTTCTAATCAAAATCATATCTTCTTAAGATTTCTAATCAAAATCATATTTCTATTTCTCCCCCTTTTTGACATCATCAAAAAGTTTAGAGTGTTTGAGCTTTTAAGCATTAAGCATAATTAGATCAATATGTTAAAGAATAATTTAAGTGATAAAATATCTTTAGAGATCAAACAAAGCATTTTCATTGATTAAAATGAGACATAACTATTAACCCAGAACAACACAAAACGATAATCAACAAATCATAGCATCAATTTAAAAACATCGAGATTTAAAACTTAATCAAAATCTTCAACACTGTCCACTCTTTCACATCTAGTTTCGACTGGTGAAGGTGATGGTCCAAGCCTGCTTATCAATCCCCAGGCCTTTTCTTTCAAAATTATTTCAGATATTATTCTTCCATTTGGAATGTAAGAATGCATCTGGTTTCTTGAGACTTTGATAGAGTGTCTCATGTGGTTAAAAATAGTCTTGGGAAGATCTATGTAACGTGATGCATTAGGAGGAAGACGCATATTCTGTCGTCATGAGTCAGAGTACCTCTTGCAGTCGCACGTGGATGAAGTTTGGTCAAGGAAAATTTGAACCAGGTTTTAGGGGTAGGAAGAAGCTTCTCAGGGTTGTTCGGTTTGTAAGGAACTGAATCATCAAACAGGATTCTGCACGTCTCCACCATGCTTAAATCAGATTAGAAGTCATTGATCGTGACTCCAGAGGAGATACATCCAGTGATTTTCTCTATCGAGGAGACAGAGATAGCGATGGGGTGAAAGTGGACCTCAGACCAGATGGTGTTTCCGTCATTAATGACCCTGGCAAAATTCCAGAATTCCTTAACAATGTCTGGAAAAATGGGACCATTTAGTAGAGAGTAATAGCACTGCCAAGACTGAGCTTGCATGCTTCTTATTATTTCCAAACCATCGTTTCTGAGACGAGATCGATTAGGTCTTCTCTCAGGAATAACTTCTAAGTTTTCTTTTCTTCCTAAAAAGGTTGGACCGGTTCTTTGAGAAGTCATCATCTTTGTTGTAATAAGGTTTTTAGGGGAAGGAAAATTTAGGTTTGAGGATGAAATACGATTAAAGATAATCCTACTTTTTATAGGCGAGTGAGAGTGAAGAGTAATGACTGAATCAGTACAAAAGATTTGGGTTTAATATTTCCTAGGTAGGTCAGGATTGCTTTAGGGTATACTAAAGGGTGTATCTGTGTGTGAATGGAAAACGGAGCAGTTACCTAATTTATTTTGGGAATATTAATCGGTTACGAATAATAACTGCTTCACAGTGAATGGCAAAAGTGGCTGACGTGTTCAAATAATGGTGGTTTCTTGAGCCACTCAAATATCTTTCAGATATCTTTCAAGGGGTAAAATCAGTATATCTTTAATGCATGTCAGATATTTGCTTTGCTTAATTCCAATTTTGCTTAGTGATGAACGTGACGCCAATTTTGAGAGTTTTATGATTTTTTTTTTAGACTTATGAACCCAAAAAAATTCATTAATTAAGACGATTAACGGACATAGTCTTGGCAATTCCTTATCCCTAAATGATTTAAAAATGAACTGATACGAGTACAGCAACTTAGACCACATACGATTTAAACTTTTACATAATAAGAGCAAGCACACAGCAGACACAGATTAAGCAGAGATGAGTCTAGTTTTCTAGTTGCTAAAGATTTCACATTTAGTCTTCAACAAGCTGTTCTCTGGAAGGCTTTCAGGACCATCTTCTTCAATTTTCTCCTTGATCATGTCCACAATACCTTCTCTGAAGAAAATCTCAGATAAAACTCTTGCATAAGGAATGTAAGACTTTGTGAGATTTCTAGACACAGAGATGGAGTTCCAAAGACAATTGAAGATAGTGTGTGGTAGGTCTATCTGAAAATCATTGATTAGTAAATGAATGAACTGATGGTCATGAAACCTAAATATGTCATGGTATTCTCCTCTGGGAAGGAAATTTGACAAAACTAGTTTGTACCATGCTTTGGGAATGGGTAGGAGATTCTCAGGATTGGATGGTTCATATCCGGATGAGAGGCTATGGAGGAAGGCAAATCTTCTAGCAACAAAGAACTTGTTTAGGTCACAGTCAACAGTGATTCCAACATTCTTACATCCAGTTGCTAGAGTGACTGAGAAGGGAGTGATAGTGATGGGAATTTCAAGAACAAAAGAGGTGATATGTCCAGTTTCATGATCAAGGAAAGTATGCTTCCAGAAATCCTTCACTAGATTTACGTAAATGGGTTTTTCTAGCATAGTGGAGTATCTAGTCCATTGTTGAGTGTAAAGCACATCTGCTAGGCTGCTAGCAATGTAACTCGAAAGTGGAGGGGTATTGATTACAAACTGTTTTCAGGAATGATTTCAAGAAGATCTTGGTCTCCAAGAAAGGTTAGTGGAGGCATGATGATAGATGGATAACAGAGTTTTGGCACTTAAGGCTTTATGATAGAAAGACTTGAGTATGAAGTTGTTTGACAGGGAGAAGCTATTTTTATACATATAAATAGGTAGAATGAGTTGTGCCTAGTCTAGGAAAAACATAGGTCAAGTTCGAAAAAGATTTTAATAAGATTTTGAAATAGCTTATGTTGTCAGAGATATGTTATGGTTACCCAAGATTCGCAATTGTTATTGAGGTTACTTTTGAGTGCACGCATTGTCAAAAGATTTTTCTTAAAAAAATTCTAGGTCATTTATTTCTACCAGATTAAATTCTTACATTGGTGTTTAACTATTTTAAAATGAAGAGGATCATACCTTTAGATAATCTGCAATCTTTATTGTCATACTTGTATTCAGTTCTGATTTTGAGCTTCTGATTATCACCATTTCGCTTCTGCTTCCTTCTGTGTGATCTGTTGATAGTTCCCTCATTCTGTAAAGGTTCATTTGTATTCTGGCTTCTGAAGAGTACAATTTATTTTCTGAACTTCTGATCCTGGTTTGAGAGCTAGAATCAATCTACTCAAAAATCCTTTCCTTTTTCCTGTTCAGACCTATTCATCTGATTTCTGTGAACAACCAATCAGAGACTCTGAACTTGATTGTCAGAAGGGCAAACTTCCATAAAGCTTTCTCATTTTCAGAAGGTCATTAAATTCAACTTTATCATAAACCATTGAGAGGTTATGTGCTGAGAAGATTTGATCTTCATCTCATAGCATCTTCTAACATTGTTTCTTTGAACATATACAGAACATATTCAGAACCAAAAATCATCAAATATGAGTGTAGCATTAAACATAGTTTGCATGACACTCCTTGATCTTGCAATGCTGATCTAGCTAGTTTAGAATTAGTTCATTACAGAATAAACAACATGTCTACTTCTGAAAAGAAAGTCAACTAATTTCTTCATTCTGAAAACCTCATCAACTTAAATCCTTTTGACTATAAGTAGATGCCTTCAGTCATTTCATCTTAATTGAGCACCTTCTGATTTTGGATTAACGAGGTTCTGAGAAACTTATTAGATAGAATCTGACCAATAACATTTGATTCAACTGAGATAGAATCTCAAGTTTAACAGAACTTTATCATCTGAGTTTATTCAATCAAGACTTAGAATTCATTCTGATCAAGTACTTGATGAATCATTTAATTTCTTCTTCCTGAATATTCTTTCAGTTTATACTTTCCAAGAAAACAATATTCAGTTCTTCATTGAATCTTTTAACTTCTTGATCAGTCAAGATTCAGATGTTGAATCATTTCTAAGAGTTTGAATTCTTCAGATTTCTGACTTCAGCAAACATCATTCTGAAATTCAAAATCATAGAATAACAATCTTTCTTCTTTACATGAAGAAGTTCTGAATGAGTTTTAAACGAGAAAGTCAAGGGTGGACCTAATCCGTTTCTTGAAAACATCTCAAAAACTCATAAAGAATTAATCTTCAACAAACAAGACTTCTTGTTTTCTGATGATCTAACCTTGAGCAAATACGTGGTTCATCCACACGTGTCTTCTGAGATAAGCATTCAACAGATACTACTTCTTATCTGATGAGTCTATCATATCAGCTGATTCTTCAATCAAGGCTTTAGTGAGGAAGATTCAGTTGTTGACAACTGTCAAGCTTCCAGAATCAATGACTTGCTCAAGCAATCCGATTGATTACAATTTTATACACAGTCAACTTCTGAGTTGTTACAGAAATTGTAAGTGGATTGAAATCTCACCCAGAGTATTTCTACGCACCGCATCTGGATCTTTTTCTGACACTGTTAAGTGTTTTTTTATCCATCAATAACAGAACCGGGGCTCTGATACCAATTGAAGGTGCGAGAAAGACACAAGAAAGGAGGGGTTTAAATTATGTATTTACTCCTTAACAACTTTTCAATTCTTATTGTTAAGACGCTGAGATAACATCAGAGTTCGTTGAGAGACTCTGACTCGCGAAGTAACATTCAGACTTGCCATGGATGAAGCATAAGAACCAATAAGAGTCTGTACGCAATATGCATTATTCAGAACTTGCAGTGCGGAAGCTTATCAGAGTTAAGCTGCAAGGTTCTGACTTGCTTATGTAAGGTTCTGATACTCAATACAGTAACATAAACAATAACATAAGGCATAATAAGAGTAAAGAACACACGATATATCCTGGTTCACCTGAGCAACTCTCAAGCTAATCCAGTCCACCATCCTCATGTGATTTCGCCTTGAACACAAGGACTTAATCCACTATAATCCAACTGATTACAGATGCACGGGCTAACTCCGGTGACTAACACACAATGAACCATTCAAGGATTCAACGTAATGAATATAACGAACATTGACCTGCATGTTCCAATCTCGCAAGATCTACTACTAGGATTTCACAACTAGACGTTCAGGGATTCATCGCAATGAATATAACGCCTACTGACCCTATTTCAGGATTTACCAAAATGACACCCAGCCATTGTCTTCTCGAGTCTCCGGTCACACTGACCACTCAAGGAATCCTAATTCACCAAGAATTAGTTATACAGGAGATTACAAAGATGCTTCTTAACAAGCAGATTACTCCTAAGTTTAAGTACATAAGAACACACAAGTGTTCAAGCAAGATGTGAGTAACAACTCCTTGCTATCTTAAGAAACTACAAAGATGTATGTGGATATGACAGTTGTTGACATCTTGTAGATCTTCTTCTTCTTCGTCTTCTTGGTTGAACAAGCTTTGAGCAATAACTTCTTGCTTCAGGTCTTCAATGTAGCACTGACGAGAAGGTGGTTGATGACTTGACTGATTTGCAATGTTGTCTTCTTCATCAACAGCTTTTGTACCAATTTATTGTTGTTGTGTTGATTTATGATCTTGAGCTTTAACAACAATGGCCATGTGTAAACGGTGATAGCTTTTGATATTTAAGTGTTACAACGAGAACTCATCGTTGTTGCTATCTTCATACAATGACTTGATCGAATCTGTAAATGATACAGCCAATCGATACCTTCAGAAGTGTTTACTCATTTCTTTAAATAGCCAGTAAAATATATTCGTTTGAATTTGGCTGTTAGAAAAGAGACATTGTGTAATGATACAGTTGTACTGACACATCTCCTTTTTACTGTGGAGGAAGTGACATGATATATCTTCTTGGGCACTGTGTACAGTCGTTCACAACGGTAACATTTGACTTCTAAACTTCAGAGGCTTCTGATGGTAATTTATTGAAGCATGAGTAGAGCCTTTATAACATGGTATCTGAAACGTCAAGTCTTCAGTCTTCCAAAGTTGTCCATTAGGAATCTACCTTCAGAACTTCAGCACTTATCTTGACACCCGTTATTCTTCATTGCTTCAAGTCTTCTGAAACTTCAGAACTGTCCATTAGGAATCCGTCTTCAGAGTCTCCAACACTTGACTTTTGGAACCATGATCCTCAGAACGCATAAGTCTTCAGAGTCTTTTTGCACTTGGTCTTCAGAGCCTTCAGCCTTCAGAACTTCAAGTCATTGGAATCTTCAGCACTTCGGTTCTCTATAACATTATCTTCTTCAGAAGCTTCGCAATCTTCAGAATCACAACCACTTTCAGAGAGCATCCACAAGAGCATTGCAACAACAATATCGGCATCCTTGGATCTGACTAAACATGATCAGATACAGAAACATACTTGCTTCTTGCGACTTGTGTCACACATAGTAACTCCACATATAATCAATTACGCACATCTGGCTGGTGCTTGTTGGATCTGATATCTTCTATGATTATGATCTGCACATAACACACGTTATAACATAAAATGGTTCTTTTATAAATACCATTGTTATCATCAAAACATAGAGATGACTTGTAGAGACAACTCTTGCTCTCACAAGAATGATTCCCAGACTAATCTCAACAGTCAACTTTGAAGACGGTTAGACGTGAAGACTCAGGAAAGTTCTTTCCAAATTAGTGAAATTAAGAAGAGAATTCATTCTTAAGATCATTAGGTTGTTTGTTTATTTGCTCGCATTTATTGTTATTTCTTTGATTATAAAAGCATTGTTTGCATGTAAGAACTTGTTATTTTGAATAATTAATGCAATAATAATTTTTGTCTTGAATAAATTCATTCATTTCACTCATCATAAAATGCTTTTTCTATTTTATAATGCCAATACTACCCAATCTCTTGCCTTGGCAGAGAACTGGAAGGAGGATGACGAAAATAAAAATGCAATATCTCCTGTTGTATGCTTTTGAATAAAACTCTGCTGATGATATAAGGCATTGTTTCAAATCCCCAAACACCAGAGATATAAGGGAGATATACCCTCGTTAACCCTTTTGAGCCTTTGAAGTATGAGTTTTCTTCTCCAAATCAAGAAACCCTCATTTTTAACCTGGGGCAGGGTAACTTTCAATTAAGGTGATCGAGCACCTAAACTTTTAAAATAGGAGAACATTGCGAAGAAGGGGTGGGTACAAATAAACTTTGAGCCTCATATCCTTTGTTTCTTAAACTGTGAACCAAACCACGATTACAACACTCAAAAGACCTTATTGAAGCAAGGTTTATTTCAAAAGCATACTCGATGAGATGATGTTTCCTGACTCCTATGAGCTATGCTCAAAATTCATGTTGGCTTTGTAAAAAAGGGAATTATTATCATATCCTAACTAGTGATTCAGTCACAAGTTATTGCGATATTCTTTTACAACAAAACTTCAAGACAAACGTGGTGTCGCATAAGCAATTTCAGAATTTACATTTTCTGCGTGTTAATATTGCTTGATATCATAGAAGCTTACGTACAAACAACAATGCTGATTTCAATCTTTTAAGATTTGGAACTCTGATGAAGATGACTTTTCATTTCAAAAGATAACCAATCTAGGGCATATTGTCTGAAGACTCAGGTGAATAGGGGCAAGTTGTTTCTCGGTTGTTGTTTTCAGAGACTGACCGTCCCTAAGGGGCAAGTTTGAAGACTCAATTATACAGAATACCATCAACCTGGGCCTGTTACGTCGAGATTTGACAAAACTCTCAAGAGTTGGAAGACATTGGAACTTTGTGGATGCTAAGTTTTCTGTAAAATCCTTTTGAGATGACTTTTTCTCATAAACCATGTGATCTGGGGGCATTAGAAAATTGAAGACTTTTTCAACAACTGTTATTCGAAAATGGCGACTACCATACAATTCATCAATGCAGAACTACATTGACCTCATAGCTTTCTTTACCCACGCCCCAAAGAGTCTCTGTCTCAAGTGGTGTGATTATTCCCTAACAAGTCACTATTTCAGAAAGTCCTGACTATTCCCCGATGAATCTCTACTTCGAGCAGTTATAACAGGATTAATGTAAGAATTCCATGTTGGTGACCTAAGAATTCCCAGTGAATTTCCTTGGTTCCAACCTTTCCCGAATGAAGTGAGTGTTTATTTCACTCCTCAGAGTTTTTTTCAATCTTCCTCAACAGTGGATGTTTATTTCATCCCCATCGAAGACTTTGACGTGTACAGCTGTAATGTTGGTACAAGCTTCCCCAATGAAGTGGATATTTATTTTATCCCCTATGAGATGCCAACTATGGCACCTCCAATTACAACTGCCTTTCAGATTACAGTGGATATTTATTTTATCCCCACGAAGTCTCTACGAACACGAGTTTGATCCCTTCCCAGTGGATCTTTCTCACTCAGAGTAACCAGATTCATCATGACAATCTCCTAACTAAAATCATGATTTACATACCCAAGTGGAATACTATTTCCCCAGAGAAGTTTGAAACTTTGATACGACTATGGTTCCGCCAATGACTCTCTATCCAACTCTTGATAGATGTATCTTTTGTGCAGAGGATGGACGGATATCCTCGTCGAGATGTTTATTTCATCTCCAGTCTTCTTCTGTCTGTTTTTATCATCATGACATACATATGCATAGCATCGGTGCGTGTTCGCTATCTGTTTGTCTTTTGTCGCTTTATTTTGGTCGTGTTTACCCCAAGTATTTGGGTTTGTCTTTTCTTTCCAAGTAGAATCGTCAACCTTAGGCAGAAAGTGACAGCCTTTCTAAGTTCCCCACAAAGTTTGACCCTCGTGGATGATGGTTACATCAGTTATCTGTTTCCATGCTTGCATAAGATAAATCCCCATTCGAGTTCATTCCTTAATGGAGGGTCTTGTTTGACCATTTCTTTCTAGCTTGATCCTAGATTGAACTGTGGTCCTTGGTATTACCTTTAGCTTTTAGGTTGCCGAACCTAGTTTGAGCATGCATTTATGTTGCTTTACGTCCCGCCGTGGACATTCCTTTTCTTTTTGAGACGCCGTACTCTACGTCCCGCCGTGGACATTCTTTTTTCTTTTTGAGACGTCGTGCTTTATGAATCTCGCCATGGGCATCTTTTTTTCTTTTCGAGACGCCATGCTCTATGTCTCGCAGTGGGCATCTTTTTTCCTTTTGAGACGTCGTGCTCTATGTCTCGCCGTGGGCATCTTTTTTCTTTTGGAGACGTCGTGCTCTATGTCTCGCCGTGGGCATCTTTCATTTTTCTTTCTGTAAGCTACCATCTTTTCGAAGAAGTTTTTCATTTTATTTGCTTTTGTTAGATAAGTTACAGTCTCTTATCAGGGCATTTTCCCCATGAAGACCAATTATTTTGGCATACAGAAGAGTTTAATCACCCTGTATATTTCCTGATGGTTCCTGAAGATCCCGTTTGATCTCTTCGTTTAAGGAATTTCCAGAAGCTTGGATGTTATTTCTTGTTGAAAACTCCAGCATTTGTGTGCACAATCCTACTGCCATGTGGATCCTGTTTCACTTTCTTTCCTAGAGTGTCAGCCGGTCACGCTTGAACCTGTTGGGTAGCCACTCTAGATGATCCCCAGTGGAGGCCATTTTTTTTTGCAGTGACCGACTCTAGTGAGGATTTTCTTTTCTTTTGCTTTTTATCTACTTTATTGTTTTCCTAGAGTGCCAGTCGGTCACGCTTAAACCTGATGAGTAGCCACTCTAGATGATCCCCAGTGGAGGCCGTTTCTTTTTCAGTGACCGACTCTAGTGAGGATTCTCTTTTCTTTTTCTTTTTATTTGCGTTATTGTTTTCTTAGAGTGCCAGTCGGTCACGCTTGAACCTGTTGGGTAGCCACTCTAGATGATCCCTAGTGGAGGCCGTTTTTTTGCGGTGATCGACTCCAGTGAGGATTTTCTTTTCCTTTGCTTTCCTAGAGTTCCAGTCAGTCACGCTTGAACTTGTTGGGTAGCCACTCTAGATGATCCCCAGTGGAGGCCGTTTTTTTGCGGTGACTGACTCTAGTGAGGATTTTCTTTTCTTTTGCTTTTTATCTGCTTTATTGTTTTCCTAGAGTGCCAGTCGGTCATGCTTGAACCTGTTGGGTAGCCACTCTAGATGATCCCCAGTGGAGGCCATTTTTTTGCGGTGACCGACTCCAGTGAGGATTTTATTTTCTTTTGCTTTTTATCTACTTTATTGTTTTCCTAGAGTGCCAGCCGGTCATGCTTGAACCTGTTGCGTAGCCACTCTAGATGATCCCCAGTGGAGGCCGTTTTTTGCGGTGACCGACTCCAGTGAGGATTTTCTTTTCTGTTGCTTTTTACCTGCTTTATTATTATTTCCTAGAGTGACAGCCGGTCACGCTTGAACCTGTTGGGTAACTACTCTAGATGGTCCCCAGTGGAGGCCTTTTTTTTTCAATGACTGACTCCAGTGAGGATTTTCTTTTTATCTTCTTGCTTGCTAAAGTGTCAACTGGTCATGCTTGAACCTGTTGGGCAGTCACTTTAGATTTCCCCGTTTGTTTCTTTCCCCTAGTGTTTTTGTCATCCCCAGTGAGTTTATTACTCATTGTGTTATCTTTATCTCGATTTGCTTTTGTTTTCGTCTGCATTTATCATTCCATCATTTTCATCATGCTAGAGTTCATAGCATGTCAGCATTATAGGTCAGTTTTTGTCCATAGCATTGCATGATCACTGCATCTAAGGGCAAAATTTTCGGTTATCTGTATTTAAATACCTTTCACCATGACCTCATGAAGATTCTCATCGTTCATGTCATCCAGTGAAGATATTTAAATAGGGGCAACTGTTGTACCTCAAATTTTACCCTTAGATTCCGTGATCTTTTGCATATCATTTCTAGGCCAATCATACATGCACAACTAACCATTTTATTAGATTGTGCTTCTTTTGTTTTTGTTGGTGAAATTAGGTGTTGCTGCAGAAGGTACTAAGGCCATGGAAGTTGTGTGTGTTATGGTCCTTGCAAGTCGTGTTGATGCACCCTCATGCTTATGGTCAAGAAGTTGTGTCATGATCCATGGCCTAAAAGTGTATGATGGCATCCATTCTAAAGTATTTCATCCAAAAGGTTCATGGCTTATTGGAATCAAATTATAAACCAATCATGATTGGGTCTTTATGCTCCGAAGTATTGCAAGACCATGGTTAAAGTTTAATCCTCAATCCAATTTTGATTATATTCCTTGTCACATGTGGTTTCAAGGGTTACTCGGGGTTTCAAGATGTGTTAAGATGGCCAAGTTGTTTTAAGACAATTATAAAGTTTTAGCTATGCTTCAAGACATGTCTCAAGAAGTCATAATGTTCAAGCTATGATTGAATGGTTTCAATGAGCCACTTTCAAGGTTGTGTGACCAACACATTTCTAAAACATATCGTAAATGATCATGATTAATTTCCCTATGGATGCAAGCTTTGAGTTTGTTCAATTCTATTTCAAAACTTTGCAAGATATGAGTCTTTTTTCAAAGCATGGCCAACCTATTGTTGAAACCTAAGCATTAGGTCTAAGGCTGAGTGTACTAGCTTTTTGGACGTCTTTGGAACCAAGATCTTGAAGATGTAGTACTGGACTCAAAGATACATTTGGTACAAATTCAATTAAATTCTTGAGTCATTACAAAGCAAAAAAAATTGAATCACAAACACAAAGGAGGCGAGGAGATAAATTCACAAGCTTTTCTCATAGTACAAAAGGCACACAATGCAGAGCCAAAATATTCAAATGGATATTAGAGTTAAGCTAAGTCCAAACATTGAGGAATTCTTGGGATCATAAGAGCAAGAACATCAAATTTACTATTTAAAGTCCAAGAGGACAGATTTGTTACAAATTGTTAAATTTAAGGTGGCAGTGTATTCAATCCTAATGATGGAATAAGTTCCAAGTGGGTTTCACAAAACCCACCTCTACCAGTCCAGTACCTCCCGTCAGTTCACCATCAATGTATTCAAAAAATAATAGTACAAGAGCTAAAAACAAAACAAATGAGAATGTTATGTCCATTCTAAACAAAACTCCTTTTGGTTCCTACCAAAGCCCATACCGGTATCACAGCCTAATGAACTAAGTTGATGGCCTCACATTCTGAACGTACTCTTGCGGTGCTGGTGTAATTGATGAAGCGGCCCAAACTCTCAAGCCAGCTACTACCTAAGCGCAAAGGAGAGACACAATTAATAGGGAGGTTGCTCTTTATGTCCATTGCAAGATCACTATGCCTGCACACAAGATAAAAGGAGTAAAGTATCAGTGTTTATATACTCGTAAGCTACCAGTTTTCTCATATACACATAATGACTTCAAAATGATGGAATTGTAACTAAAAAAAAAACATATTCAAATCATTTTAAATTCACATCCCAATCCACATCAAATTCAAGCATATCACCAAATACTGTTACATCTTACATTTGTCTCTAAAATACAAAGGATACAAGAGAAAGGGTGAAACGGATGAGGAGGGTTCATAAGTGAAAACTACATTCAATTCATAAATACCTAGAGATCTAAAACTACTTGCATGCATCATGCCTTTCCGTCCACCCAAACCTGCGCATCACCATCAATTCAAGCATGAGCAGGGAGCAATGCGTCCACCTGTTGAACACAAACCTGTCCATAATGCAACATTTGGAACCAAGTCACGTTATGTTTCAAAATGATTACCAAGGGCTGAACAAAACAAGGCAAGAGAAATGGAAATCCATTCAATGATATGTTTTGAATAAGGAAAAGAATTTAAAAGGGTTCATACATGTTTGGATCAAAGAATAAAAATATCATCAAGCCCTTACTTGCCTAAACAACCAACAAACATAATCACGCAAACATTCATGGAAGGTTTTAACAACTTGGTGTCGCTCCCGAAAGATTCGCATCCAACGGTACAAACGCGAGAGTGGCGCAAAAGACATAGAGTCGCCAGCAATGTGTATTTATCCCAAGAGAGGGAAAGGAAACACTGCATAAACCTGAAGAGAAAGGGAAAGAGCATGGTCTTGCGACCAAGAGAACGGGTACGGGAGTCGATTACGCGAAGGAAAGGTGTTAGCACCCAACACGTCCATCGTACTCGATGGGATCCATGCTTGTTGTCTGCATCAAAAGGTGTCATCATCTGGAACTCCACTGCTACTGGACCGGCGAAGAAACGAGAACGGAAAGAACGGAGAAACGAAGAAGAAAAGAAAAAGAAGTGACTCGATAGGACGGTATTGTTGTCCTAGGCCTACGTACTCCCTCGGTGCAATGGGAAAGTCAGAGTCAACGTAGTTCGGACGGGAACTGTGGGGGAAGGTTGCTCGCCAAGACAATCGCTGTCTTGTGCCTACGTATCCTCAATCGGACGAGAGAGAGGAATCAGAGCTGACGTAGTTCGTGGGTACGACCACGGATGGGTAGGTGTTTTTTACGTGAGCGACGAGCTCTTTTCTGAAAATGAAGTTTGAAACCCAACAATCCCGAAGGATAAAAAGATTTGAATTTGTTTGGTGTTTTTTAGACAGAAGTGTCTTTTAAGTTGTTTCGCAACTTGCATTGAACCCAAGTCTTGAATATAGGAACGAATACTTCGCGCATCGTCCCCAACAGGACGTACACTAGGTATCCTAGAAGAATAAGAGAAAGCCCCTCAATCCCCACTTCCCACATAGATGGCTCAAGCGCAATACACGTTAACTTTTATTACGTGTCTTGAAGAAGTTTTGAGATGAGAAGAGAGGCGACACAAAGGAAACTCTAAAGGGAAACTAAGAGTCCTAATGTTATCATGCATGGATGTCCTATGGTTAGTGAGGTTTAGGAGGGACGACTACCTAAAACCTAATGCTAATCCTACTCCAAGCTTAATCAAAAATTAAGTTGGACTAGGTAGCTCTAAAGGGAAAGGAATCCAAGACTTAAACAAGTCTTGAGATTCAAGGGAAGAGAAAGAGTGAAAGAGATGAAGAAGAAAAAGAAGGATAAGATGAGAAGAAAGATGGGGCAGCAAGTACATCATAATCATCATATCCAAATCATAACATAAAACATGCTTCAAAGATCGTACAAACACATCTCAAGTATACAAGTGAAAGCACACAAGAAAGGATGCAAGTAAACTTGCATAAGAAGTGCAAATAAACACCAATGAGCACCACACCAAAGTAATATGAGCAAGGTAAGATGAAAGTGAATCCAAGTCAGAACTTAAGACATCTCATGATCAATCAACTCAAGCATACAAAATTATTTCATATCATGATGCATTATGAGCTGAAGAAGCAACAAACAATTGATAATGATATGCATCATACAAACCATCCCAAAATGAACATGTGAAGTGAAGACCAAGTAATGAACTCAAGAGGGAAGTAGCATACACATTAACATCATGCCAAGGTCAAACTCAAGTCACATAAGATGAATCAATAAACAACACATTCAAAACATGCATCAAAGTTAATCAAAACATCCACTTATCATTCATGCAAACAAACAAAGAAACATGTGAAGCAAAGAGTGAGAACATGTCACATAAAGCACCTTCAACCAAGAGGGTCAGAACCTCTAACATGTCATACAAATCAAACAAAAATTTCCAAGCATGAGTAAATCCAGACAAAGAAACAATCACAAGATTAAGTTGAACATGCCACAAGATTCAAGTCCAAAACAACATCAACTTGTAAAATTAAGAACAAAATGAAAAATGATCAAATGAGGATGATTCCAAAGCCACAAGTAAGCTCAAACAGAACATGATCATACCATAAAAACGTCTCAAGCACCACTCCATCACAAGTAAGCAAATGCATTCAAATTAGATCATGTATCAAAGTATACCTCAATCAAACTTGCATCACAAACAAAATTCAACCAAAAATAGCAAAGTGAATTAATAAAATCCCAAAAAATATCCAAACAGAATTTAACTCAGTCAAGTAACATGTGCAAAAAGATTAAACGAAAAATCACAAACTAAGTATCTCAAACAATTTGGCAAAGATCACATAAGAACAATGATTCAACATGCAAAAGAAAAGGACCAAAATGCAATATGGAAAAGTTTTAAAAATGAAACAAATTTTTTTTTATGCAATTTAAAATGTCACCTAACAGATACAAAAACAATGGATTAAAAATGTATTATAGATGAGGAGAAATAAATTTCACAAGTTGGTGTGTGCAAGTGAAACAAATAAGAAAAGAAAATAAAGCAATTAATTAAAACAGATGTCAAAATAAAATAAAATATGGAAAAATTTGATAAAACTAAAAATAAGTTTCATGATTTTTTGTATGATTTTTAGATGCATAAAAGTAATTTTAGAAATTAAAAATGCAGAACAAATAATAATAGTAAGAAAAGAAAATGAAATAAACTTGGGGGGTGCATACAGAAATGAAAACACGTTGGAAATAACACAGGCCCAGAAGAGGGGGGGGGGGGGGGCGAAAATTAAAGGCCCAAAGCCAATGAGCCCACAGCGAAGTCAACGAGGGAGCAAGGTAATGGTCAATATTCAGAATCAATATCAACCAAACGATCAAACCAACGCCTCACAACGAGTCAACGATATTCACAAGTAATCACAATTAACGGACTGGATCTCACTACCACCACAATCAGCGTACACATGCACGCACACCAGCTCAGCGACCTACCATACTCCCCCATGTGCCCTGCACGCCCCTTCATTTAATTGCTGGCAAAAACTCCACCGCATGATCAAAAATAAAATGAAAACAATGGCCACAATCTGATTCACACGGTAACAAGCAAAAGGTGGCGCGCACGCAATTAATAAAATAAAACATAAAAGAGGAAACACGTGGTGCAGCATGGGACGCACGATCCAACATATCAACGGTGTCTGCTCATCTTCTCCACTTGGCCTCCTCGCCGGACAGGTTCTCCGGCAGCCGCCGGAGCTAGGGCTCCGGCCACCCTCTCCGGTGAGCTGTAACGTGAAATTTTCCAGAAATTGCAAGTAGGTACTCCATTTTGACCAGAAAAACGCAAGGATCTCAAATATGCAATTATTTTTCACAAATAACCAACCAATAATGCAAATCGAAGAGAAACAAGTTTAGATCTAAAACTTTAAATCCACATATCTCACAAACCACACGTCCAAACTTCAAATAAAATAGCTCAGAATAATCAGTGCACATCATAGATCATTATGCATATCAAAAATTCAAGTTCTGTGAGTATGAAAAATTCACCAACCTGAACCTTGTAGAACTTGAAAACCTCCAAGAAATCCCTCCAAATACTGCAGATCCACTCCTTGGAACCTCTAGATGCAAAATAAATGCAACTAGAGCTTGAAATCGTGTTAGATCTTGAGATTTAAGTTTGAACCCTCTTGAATGGCACTTGATGAAATCTTCAGTATGAGCTCAAAACGATAGTGGATTCTTGCTCTATTCTCTTCACTGATCAAGAATGTGAAGAGAAAACTCAGAGAAGCTCCAAGAAGAATGAGATTCAATGAGAGGAAGTGTGAGAGCAAAAAACCACAAGTGTGCAAATGAGAGCTTCTACCCTAGCTGTGAGAGCATGAGTAAGCATATATACCCTTCATTAGTTCACTGATTAGGATTAGGAAGTGATTAGAACTCTTGTTAATGAGATTTGGGTGAAATTGCCAAAATGCATTTTACACCACCACGACCAATTTACACGTGAGAGATCCCTTCCACCAGCATTATTCACCTCCAATTTACTCCTGTACCACTTCTGGATTGATTTTGGGCCTTGCCCTTTCTTGGTTTGCAAGCTTTGAATTAATTTGGCATTTTTGCACTTTGTGAGAATAATGAGAAATATGGCATGGCATGAATTGATTCAAAGGCCACAAATGATCTTCTTGACTTGTATTTTGATATTGTAATGTGACATGAAGCAATTGGGAACATTACAAGTCCATTTGTGCAAAAATGCAAAAGGTGGAAAATTTGACATATAAGGAATCCATGAAAAGCACCTTGCATTGTTTTGGCCATAACTAGAGTTCCACAAATGATATGGAAATGTTCCAGTACTTTTTGGAAATGGGAGAGAAAGATCTTCAACTTTCATGTTGGAGGAAAATTCAATTGGAGCTTCCTTGATGATGAAAAGTCAAGTTGAATGTGGAAGAAAAATTGCCAAAAATGGAAAGTTTCAATTATGGGTCATTTTCCAAATTTAGTAACTTTTGCACAACCTCTTGATTCTTGAAGAATGGTGTGAATCTTGACAATTGAAGACCATATGAGGATGTGAGACCTTGAAAACCATGAAAAGAACCTCAAAATTCCACAGTTGACTTTCTCCTTTACAGTTGACTTTTGCTTAGTTCACAAGCAACTGATCCACTGAACATCCTCCACAATGAATCAATAACCAAACCCTCATCCACGAATACTTGTGAGCATAAAGAATACCATAAGAACATGCTTGAACACACCAAGCCTTCTAAGAAGTCCTCTCGATCTTAAAAACCCTAATTGGTCTCCCTAATTAGGAGGGAAGGAATCACTTGAAATCCTTTGCCAATCTTGATCTTATGAAGATATAATGAACCCTCTGAACCACCTTGAAGCTTGAGACTTGAGAATATGGACCAAGTACCTTGATCCCATGCCAAGAACCAATGCTATGCACAATGCAAAATGCAAGAAATGAAAAGAAACATAATCCAGTTAGCTAAAAACAAACAAGGCAAATTTTGGGGTGTTACAACTGCCCCTATTCAATCAACTTGATCCTGAAGGTATGATAGTGATGGCTATCATGCGTTCCAAGGATTCACGGAGATTGAATACCAAAAGAAACCTGAAATTTGCAATCCTCAAAGGAGGGACAACTCCGCTGGGGAACAAGCAATAAATGTTGCACTGTCAAAACACGTACGAGTGTTGGAAACCAAAACTGTATTGAAAAATCCTGAAATAAACATAAACGAGTGTTAGCTACGCTGGGGATGAACACGGACGGGTGTCAAGGAATCCAGGATATCGAATACGGACGGGTATTGAGAAGATACACAGACGGGTGCCAAATGTCAATGCGGACGGGCATTGAAACAAAAGTTCAAACACGGACGGGTGCCAAAAGAACACGGACGAGTGTCATTAAAAGGTCCATACGGACGGGTATTGAAAAGGTACACGGACGGGTGTAAAAAGATTCAAGGCGACCTCTCTGGGGATTGAAATGCAACACGGACGGGTGTCGGAAGTTCAATACGGACGGGTATCAAAAAGGTACACGGACGGGTGTAAAAAGTCAATACGGACGGGTACTGAAAAGGGTACACGGACGGGTGTAAAAGGTTTCAATATGGACGGGTACTGAAAAGGGTACACGGACGGGTGTAAAAGGTTTCAATATGGACGGGTACTGAAAAGGGTACACGGGCGGGTGTAAAAGGTTTCAATACGGACGGGTACTGAAAAGGGTACACGAACGGGTGTAAAAGGTTTCAATACGAACGGGTACTGAAAAGGGTACACGGACGGGTGTAAAAGGTTTCAATACGGATGGGTACTGAAAAGGGTACACGAAGGGGTGTAAAAGGTTTCAATATGGACGGGTACTGAAAAGGGTACACGGACGGGTGTAAAAGGTTTCAATACGGACGGGTACTGAAAAGGGTGTAAAGCAACTTTAACGGGAATTAAACTCGCTGGGGAATGGAAGGCAACACGGACGAGTGTCACAAAAGGTCAATATGGACGGGTATTGGCTTAAAAGGTTCAAACACGGACGGGTGCTGAAAGAAACACGGACGAGTGTCTGACGGTAAAATTTTGAGGGAATAAACCAAAGGACCACCTGGACGAAGGGGTACAAATAAAATCAAGGATAAACAATCCTGGCAAGACACCCTGCCGGGGACTGTCAAATATTGCTTAACCCACCACCTGTGGAGTAGAGATATCTTCCTGAAATCCGGCTTTCCTGACGAAGAAAAACTCAAACCTGGCCTATGCTTCGGATGCATATGTTTGAATTTTGCCGTAATGCTCCACACGAAGTGGAAATGCTACGCATTTGGGAGGATGCCATGTAAAACAAATGCTTATGCAATGCAAAAGAGACGTCCCAGCAAAATAAATGCTGAAGACCAGAAGCAACTCCGCTGGGGATGGCAAACTAAATTGCCACTGAAACAAAGGAAAACTTGTTGAGGAAGACTTCTCCCTGCTAGGGAAGATCACAATCACCAATTCTGTCGGAGATGGACGAAACTCCGAGAGAATATCCACTCTGTTGGGGAATATCAAGATCAACAACTCTGCTGGAGATGGACGAAGCTCCGAGAGAATACCCACTCAGCTGGGGAGGGAGATGAATACTGAAGATGGAAATTCCTCCGCTGGGGATGACCAAACACTTCAGAACCTGGCTTCAACGCCTGCCAAAAACGATTGGCCTTAAGACCTGCTGGGGATACCACTCACCACCAGACTCTGCTTGGGGAAATGAGCTTAATCTGCTGCTAGGGAAGTAACTTTACCCTCACCCTGCTGGGTATTAGATCAAACCATTGTCGCCGAGACTATACTTTCTGACCAACTGAGGAAAGTAGACACCAGGACCCTGTGGGGATAATAACATCTTCGTCCACAAACTTCCTGCGGGATGTACGACAACACCCACCTTAAAGCAATCATCTTCTGAGTACTTGTTGGGGATACCAATCCAAACACGACTTCGGTTGGGTATACAATCCTCTGTACTCTGCCGATAAGGACAATCCTCAACGACTCCGCTTGGGAGAGAAAGTAATTGTCAACATCCACCCTGCTAGGGGATAACACATGCTTCCTAACTAGCTGGGGAAAGAACAACTGCCCCATGCTCGGTGGGGAGACACCACTTGCTGAAAAAAGATGAGCCAAATCACAACTCTGGCCGGGGAAAAACCTCTTATATCCTGCTAAGGAGGACGATCCTTAACGACTCCGCTTAGGGAATTACTCCTTTATACTCTGGTTGAGGAAGACGACCCTCGATACTCTGATGGGGAAGAGTAATAAACTGCTGAGGACGATCAGACTTCAAAGTTGGGGAGAGCTCTACTCTATTGGGGAGGTACATCTGTCATCCTGCAAAACCAACAAAAAGTCTACGTGCAAGAATGATCACTTTGATTATCACCATAGTGACCGTTGCCCAAGCAATTGCCACTGTTTTCCAACCTGTGCCATAAAGCTCAACGTTTTAGCATGTAATGTTTTTATCAAAAATATCGGACATTTTCACAAACAAAACAGGTAAAACAGAAAACAAAAGCTTTTTGACTGAAATGCAAACTTTATTAAATGAATCGGCCTGTAAATAGGCATTTATATCTGGAAGCAATTCCTGAAAAGAGGTAATTACGCAAAAAGCAAAAGAAAATACAAATGTCAGCAATGTGGGGCACAGACATCCACCATGACTCGACTCAGCTATAATCCATATGACTCGTTTATCCGCAGATACTTTGGCCTTCGAAGACGACTAACTGGACTGATTCCTTTCCTCCAAATTTTCCAAGTGTGAACAACAATCACAGATCGAACGCGGATCGTAGTCTTTGCTTTTAAATCCCTAACTTTTGCCTGGATCGCCCTTTTCGGGTTTTCAATCCACCGGGATACCCATTTTTGCCAAAGTTGCCTTTTCAGGTTTTCAACCTTGCGGGTTTATTTCTTTTTTCCCTAATTTTTGCCCGAACCTTTTCTTTTTATGGTTCGCCAGGATGCCCCATTTTTGCCTGAACCTTCTTTTTATGTTCAGCGGGTCTCTTTTATGCAAAGTATTTTTTGACTACATCCACGTTCACAGGGGACGTAAAATCTTCGCCATCCATAGTTGAGAGTAATAAGGCTCCGCCAGAGAAAACTTGTCTTACTACATATGGCCCTTCGTAATTCGGAGTCCACTTTCCCCTGTGATCTGTTTGAGGAGGAATGATCCTTTTCAGAACTAATTCACCAGCTTGAAAACACCGAGGACGCACCTTCTGATCAAAGGCTTTCTTCATCCTGCTCTGATACAACCGGCCATGCGCAATGGCTTTCAATCTCTTCTCTTCAATGAGGTTCAGTTCATTCAGCCGAGAACGCACCCACTCAGCTTCATCAAGCTTCACATCTGTCAGAATTCTCAAAGAAGGAATCTCAACTTCTAATGGCAAGACTGCTTCCATACCATACACCAGTGAGAAAAAAGTTGCCCCAGTTGATGTGCGTACCGAAGTACGATATCCATGCAAAGCGTAAGGCAACATCTCATGCCAATCTTTGTATGTCACTACCATCTTCTGCACAATCTTCTTTATGTTCTTATTTGCCGCTTCAACAGCCCCATTCATCTTCGGACGATAGGGAGAAGAATTGTGATGTTCGATTTTAAAGCTCTGGCATAACTCCTTCATCATCTTGTTATTCAGATTTGAACCATTATCAGTAATGATTCTCTCCGAGACTCCATACCGGTAGATGATGTCCTTCTTAATGAACCGGGCTACCACTTGTTTGGTGACGTTGGCATACGATGCCGCTTCTACCCATTTCGTGAAGTAATCAATAGCCACCAAGATAAAACGATGCCCATTCGAAGCAATCGGCTCGATCTTTCCAATCATGTCAATGCCCCACATGGCAAAAGGCCAAGGTGATGACAAAACATTCAGAGGAGTAGGCGGTACATGCACCTTGTTAGCATAAATCTGGCATTTATGACATTTTCGGGCGTATTTAAAACAGTCAGACTCCATAGTCATCCAATAATACCCCGCTCTCAACAATTTTCTTGCCATAGCATGCCCATTGGCATGAGTACCGAAGGAACCTTCGTGAACTTCTTCCATTAACAGGCCTGCCTCGTGCTCATCAACACAAGTAGCAAGACCATGTCAAAGTTTCTCTTGTACAACACATCATCCTTGTTCAAAAAGAAGTTTCCTGATAACCTCCTCAATGTCTTTTTATCCTTGGAAGATGCCCCAGCTGGGTATTCCTGACTCTTCAAGAAGACTTTAATGTCATGATACCAAGGCTTGCCATCTGACACCCCTTCAATTGCAAATAAAAAAGCATGCCTGTCCAAGCGCATGATTCTGATTGAAGGAGCTTCATTCCAAAGATTCACTCGATACATTGATGACAACGTAGCCAAAGCATCAGCCATCTGATTCTTTATCCGGGGAATGTGATGGAAGTCCACTCTGTCAAAGAATGGTAACAATCTTCTGGCATAATTGTTATATGGAACAAGATTTACTTGATGAGTCTCCCATTCACCTGTAATCTGATTCACCACCAACGCAGAATCACCATAAACATCGAGGTTCTTGATTCTCAAATCAATTGCTTCTTCTAACCCCATGATGCATGTTTCATACTCCGCCTCATTGTTGGTGCATATAAACGCTAATCGGGCAGTAAAGGGTATATGAGAACCCTGTGGAGTCGTAATGATTGCCCCGATTCCGTTACCATATGAATTAACGGCTCCATCAAAAACCATCTTCCACTGAGACCCAATCTCAGGTCCTTCATCAGGCAAAGGTTCTTCACAATCCTTCATCTTCAGATACATGATGTGCTCATCCGGAAACTCAAACTTCATCGGTTGATAATCCTCAATTGGCTGTTCGGCAAGATACTCTGACAACACACTTCCCTTAATGGCCTTTTGGGAAACATACTGAATATCATATTCTGTCAGAACCATCTGCCAACGGGCTATTCTACCAGAAAGTGCTTGCTTCTCAAACACATACTTTATCGGGTCCATCTTCAAAATCAAAAGGGTTGTATGGTTTAACATATACTGCCTCAAACGCTTAGCGGCCCAAGCGAGTGCACAACATGTTTTCTCCAGCATCGAGTATCTTGACTCGTAATCAGTAAACTTCTTACTCAGGTAATAGATGGCGTGCTCTTTTTTACCTGACTCGTCTTGTTGACCGAGCACACAACCCATTGAATTCTCAAGAACCGTGAGATACATAATCAAAGGCCTTCCTGGCATTGGCGGCATAAGGACCAGAGGTTCCTGCAAGTATTCTTTAATCTTTTCAAATGCCTTTTGACAATTTTCATTCCACCTGACCGCTTGATCTTTTCTTAGCAACTTGAAGATTGGTTCACACGTGGCTATGAGATGTGAGATGAGCCTAGCAATGTAGTTCAATCTCCCTAAGAAACCACAAACCTCTTTTTCTGTTTTCGGCACAGGTATTTCTTGTATGGCTTTTACCTTTGCAGGATCAACCTCAATACCTTTTTCACTAACAATAAACCCCAGCAATTTTCCTGATCTCACCCCGAAGGTGCACTTGTTTGGATTCAACCTCAGTCTGAACTTCCTTAACCTTTCAAATAACTTATGAAGGTTTACCAATTGTTCTTCTTCCGTCTGTGACTTCGCAATCATGTCATCAACATAGACTTCAATCTCTTTGTGAATCATATCATGAAAGAGAGTCACCATCGCCCGCTAGTAAGTTGCCCCTGAATTTTTCAATCCAAAGGGCATCACTTTGTAGCAGAAAGTTCCCCACGGTGTTATGAATGTTGTTTTCTCCATGTCCTCTGGGGCCATCTTGATTTGGTTATACCCAGAGAAGCCATCCATGAAGGAAAACACAGAATACTGAGCAGTATTGTCAACTAACACGTTAATGTGAGGGAGCGGGAAATCATCCTTTGGGCTTGCTCTATTCAAATCCCTGTAATCAACACACATCCTGACCTTCTCATCCTTCTTAGGTATAGGCACGATGTTAGCAACCCATGGAGGATAATTTGTTACGGCAAGAAATCTGGCGTCTAGCTGCTTCTGAACCTCTTCCTTGATTTTGACAGACATCTCCGATTTAGTTCTTCTCAACTTTTACTTGACCAGAGCACAACCTTCTTTGAGTGGTAGCTGGTGTACAACAATATCAGTATCAAGCCCAGGCATGTCTTGGTAAGACCAGGCGAAGATGTCCACATACTCACGGAGCATTTCAATCAATCTTCCCTTGACACTGTCTTCCAATGCAGCCCCTATCCTTACTTCTTTTCTAGCGTCCTCGGTTCCCAGATTCACAATCTTAATTTCCTCATGATGAGGTAGGATGACTCTCTCCTCTTGCTTCAACAATCTGGCCAACTCTTTGGGCAGTTCACAATCTTCGTCAATCTCTTCTTCAGCCTGATAGATTGGATTGTCAAAGTCATACCGAGCTATAGATGAGTCATGATCGGTGTCATCTGAACAAAAAGACCTGCAATGATTGATGAGGTATGTTTTATTATGATGCAACAAAAGAAACACATTGCCATTTTGATGTGGGTTTTTAATGCATAAAAAATAAAAAACAGAAAGACAGAGATCAAAATATTTGAGTGTGAAAAGTCTTTTATTGATGATAAGGCAAAACATGCAACAGTTAAAAGCCCTACAAACAAAATCACTACGTCTTGGGCAGCACGTAGGATTAACATAATAGGAAAACAAAGCAATTACTCGAAGCCTGTCACTTGAATGACTTTCTCGGAAGACCAGTTGCACAGACTTTCTCCTGGGACGCAAGGACGGATCCAGCTATCGATGTCACAATCACTGTCTCCTTCTTCTTCAATAGCATTAACTCTGTCGAAGAAAACTCCAGCGCTGGTGAAGCGGACAGGGCCATAGAATTTGGGAGGACCCTCATCTTTCCGGGATGGCTTGTATCCCAATCCATAAGTATCCCTCTTTTCCTGCACTTCAACCACCTAGCCCCACCTCTGTGAGCTACCAGCTTCAACCACAGCTTTGGCGTCTCTAAACGAAGACATGGAAACCTCAGGTTGATTTGCCACTGCAGGCTGCTCTATAGCTTCAGACTGAACAACTTCTTCAGAAACTTTCACCTTCTCAAATCCCTGGCACAACGTCTCGTGGATTTCACCATCCACTTCCACGTATTTGAAGGTTGACAACTGACTAATCATTATGTCTTCTTCTCCGCACACTGTCACTACGTGACCATCAACCATATACTTTAGTTTTTGATGCAAAGTGGAAGTTACAGCGCCTGCCCCATGGATCCAAGGATGACCCAATAAACAGTTGTACGCTGGCTGAATATCCATAATGTAAAACGTTACATTAAAACTTTCCGGCCCAACCTTGATCGGAAGCACAATCTCACCAAAGACAGATCTCTTCGAGCCATCAAAAGCTCGCACCACCAAGTCACTTGGTGTACAAATAAGTCCCCTGGTATCCAACTTCATTAACGCTTTCTTGGGCAATACATTCAACGATGAACCAGTATCAACCAAGACATGTGACATCAGTGAGCCACGGCACTCAATCGAAATATGCAGGGCGTTGTTATGATTCCTGCCAGCAGAAGTCAAGTCAAGATCTGTAAAACCCAAGCCATTACCCGCATTCACGTGTGCTACAACCCCTTCCAGCTGGTTAACAGAAATCTCTTGAGGGACGTAGGCTGCATTCAAGACCTTCAGAAGAGCATTCCTGTGAGCTTCAGAACACAATAGCAAAGACAGAATAGAGATCTTGGACGGGGTCTGATGTAACTGGTCCACGATCTTGTAATCACTTTTCCGAATGAGCCTCATAAACTCCTCAACATTTTCAGAAAAAGCATCATCAACCGGCTTTACTGTAGATTCCACAATCACTGGAGTCTGAACAGAACCATCCATCGCCTGTTTTCCTCTGTCTTGCCTAGAGGTACTAGGTTGATCATTAACAGGAATAAGCACTCTACCACTTCTGGTTATAGCATCAGTCTCAACTTTAACCTCTGAACTAGAACTCACTGGTGAAGTATTCTTTAATTCCTGCTTTTGTCCATTGACAAACACCTCTGCACCATAATTCCACGGAATGGGTCCAGCCCTTGTGATAATTACTGGAGGTGGCCTTGCTGGACCAGAAATAGTAATTGTTTTGAACGGAATGGTGATAGTGGCAACCTTCTCACTAACAGCCTCTTCTTGCTGATTACCTCTGTCAAACTGTAAACAGCCCTCATCAATAAAATTCTGAATACCCATCTTCAACAAATCACAACCATTAACCTTTGTCAAACAATCTGAACAATTCTCATTACAACCCGGATAGACGCCACCTTTCAATAACATATTCTTAACCACAACCAACGGAGTCTTCAGTTCCTCCACATCCATGATCAAATTCAAAGTTTCACAGTCCTCAATTATAGCATTCACCCTTGGCCCATTGTGATTAGGCATCGGGTTTTGAACAACATTGGGTCCGTCATTCGAGAAATTGATGGCTTTAGAGTCAACAAGATCCTGTACCTTGTGCTGAAACGCCCTACACTTCTCCACAGTGTGCCCCGAGCACCAGAATGAAAATTGCAGTGTGCGTTAGCATCGTAGCCTCGTAGGAGTTCCCCTGTTGGTGGAGCCAGGGTACGAAGCTCAACTAGACGCAACTGCAGCAAATGTTGCAACAACTGTGCATACGACATTAGGGGTTGATCAAAATGCCTCTCTGCATTCCTTTGTCTGTTCTGATACTGACCCTACTGCCTATTCTGATTAGCATTACCCCTTTGTTGTTGTGGTGGAGGTAACGTTGCTGGAATGGTTATTGATGCTACCTGTTGATTGTTATTCTGGCACTGTTTCCCTTTTCCCCTGTGGGATGATACAGCGTTGGTTTCTCCTTTCTTCTTATAATTATCAAACGGCTTCTTTCCATGTCCAGAGGACGATCCATCACCACTAGAAACCTTTCCAGCCTTAATTCCGACCTCTATCTTCTGTCCAATAGCAATCACATCTGCAAACCTGCCTAGAGAACAAGGCAAAAGCTTCTCGTAGTAGTGCTTAGGCAGTGTGTCCATAAACATGTCCAACATCTCTTTTTCCAGCATTGGTGGCTGCACCTTAGCCGCCAATTCACGCCACCTTTGCGCGTATTCTTTGAAACTCTCATCATTTTTCTGGGACATGCTCAACAGCTGAGTTCTGTTGGGAGCCATGTTTGTGTTGTACTGATAATGCTTGATGAAAGCTGCAGCTAGCTCTCTCCAGGTACGAACATCTCTTACTTTCTAGCCCCATGTACCATTCCAAAGACGTGCCAGACAGGCTGTCTTGGAAAAAGTGCATCATTAACTTTTCATCCTTAGCGTGAGCAGCCATCTTCCTGGTATAGGCCTTTATATGGGTTCTCGGGCAGGTAGAACCGTTGTACTTTTCTAGTGTAGGAATCTGAATCTTGTGTGGAATGACAATATCAGGAACCAACCCTAGGTCGTCCAAATCTATCCCCAAATCATCCTGTTTCACAACCCCTTTCAATTGAGCCTCAATTAAACGGATTCTTTCATCACTGACCACAGGAAGACCAGCGTCCAAGCTTCTGACTGAAAACACATCGTCCTGTTGATCCTCAAAACGAGGGCCATGGATAGCTCGAATAATACTTCCTTCTCCAACCACTGAAGGAATTCTACCCTATCCACCAGCACCAACTCCGCCCGGAGGGATATTACGGTTAAGAAGACCACCGTGTAAGATACCATTTTCGTCGACCTGCGCCACCAACGGCTGAACCAGAGTTCTGAATTCATTCTGACTTTGCACCACATCCTGCATCATCTCCATGAACTGATCGATGTGAGCTTGCATAGCTGCCATATCTGCCTGAACTTTGTCCATCACTCTGCTTTGATTGAGCCTGGTAGAATAACGATGAGTTGGTTGATCAATCCTGACTGAAAAAAGAGAGAGCATAAGAAAACCAGAGAAACCCAAGAAAACCTGCAATGCAAAGAATGAATATGATTATGCAAATGCAAATGCAAACAAACATATCTGGACATTTCCAGGGCATATCCGCTTTGATTCCATTCCATAAAAAAAATGGGCGAGGGATTAGGCACACTATTGGAAAATAAATCCGATCCCAGAGATGCCACCAGATCAAACCACAAGAACAAATACTCTTTGAAAACCAGAACTGCCAGAGCACAGATAATTAAACCAAATATTCCATTACTGAAAACAAAGTAGTTCTTGCAAATAGATTCAAGTATAATCAAAGGTGATTCCATCAACAAACCTGATGGTAATCCCAAAAGATAAACAACAAAAATCAACTATAAATCAATTCCAAATAAACTAGCTTCAACTTCTTCGAGAAGATCCACAGTGTCAGGATGTGCAGGTTGCTTAATCAGCCCTTTGATCAACTTGTTCCTCTTTGCAATCTCTTGGGTCAATTTGACAATCTGTTCTTCAGCGTTGTTGTCCTCGCGCTTTGATTTCTTGACCTTGGCTTGTAGCTTGAGTTCTTCAATTTCTTTTTGTGCTTCTTTCCACTTGGCAAAGTAACGGTCTTTCCTTGCTTTCACTTCCTGGAGTTCTTCTTTCAGTTCTTCATTCTCAATCTTGGCTTCCTCCCACATATCCTGATACGAGGCAAGCTTATCTTCTGCTTCAGTCAAAAGCTTCTTATTTTTCCTCTTAGCTTTGACTGACGAATAGCAGCCATACTGATCTTCTTGAAATGCTGAGCCCTGTCGGCGAAATCCTTCTCTTTTTTCTCTAGATGCGCAGCCATGTCTTAAACTTTCCACTTCAACTCCAAGTTGTCAAGTAGAGCATTCTGCAGCTGACTACTCATATCAGAATTTTCTGCCCTCAGATCAGATACCAACTTACGTTGCTTGTCAAACTCTTCGAATGGCACAGTGAGTCTTTCTTCCACAATCTCTGGATACAAGGGAGGCGCCCGGTCAAAAGGCAAATAGAACTCTTCTACCCTCCTTTTCACCCATTGAACATACGGAGCAAACGCTTAATTATTGGGTTTCCCCAAAACAGCTTTACCTATCTTCTTTCTGCTGAGCCAAGCTTCAGAGGCTTCTCGTGCAATAGCCACACCATCAGTCATATGAAAATACAAGGATTCTTCTAAATCTTTTTCAGCTGGAGGATCCTTCAGGGCGTACGCAAACTGCCTGATAGCCAAAGACGGGTTGTAGTTAATACCTCCTTTCCTTCCGATCAAAGGTACATTAGGATACTTGCCACAGCTATGCAAAATATCAGTCCCCAACAAACCCTTATCCACCCAGAGAATGTCTTTAGCAGCTAAGCCCATCAGACGCTTACTCCACTCTAAAGAAGTCTTCGAATCCACAAAAGCACCAGATTGGGGTAAACGTTTGGCAAACCACTTGTAAAAAAGAGATGCGCAACAACAAACCACACCACCTCGCCTTTTCTCATTCCTGTTGTATAGAGCATAGTGGAGATCACCTAACAAAGTCGGTACCGGATTCTGAGCTGTAAATATCTGAATAGCATCCGTATCGACGAAGTCAGACTCATTAGGGAATAACACAATGCCATATATACATAGAGCTAATATTGCATTGAAAGCCCTCCACCTATTTTCCTTAGCTTCCTCTCGAGCCCTCTTTACCAAGTACTCCAAGTAATACCCTCGGGATTTTCCCTTCTTAGAAAAGCCAGCCTCCACGGTAGATCTGCTCAAATAAAGAGCCTCAGCCACTGCTTGGAAATCACAATTTCCTTGGGAACCATATAAATGAACACTCTCTTTGACAGGAATCCTCAACATGTTGGCGTACTCTTCCAGGGTAGGAACCAACACATAATCTGGCATCACAAAGCACCTCAAGGAAGGGTCATAAAACTGCATCAAGGTGTGTATCCCATTATATTCATATTTGCTAAGACTCCGAACCAGGGACAGTATCCAACCATACTTCTCTTCAAAGGCTCCCAAAACTTCTGGACCAGCCATACTCTGTAAACTGCTCAAAGGACCAAGAGTGATCTTCGGAAACTTGTAGATGATGATATTCTTTTTACCCCTCTTAGTGTCCATCCCTAAGAACGCCCTCTGACTGGAATCAAAGACTAGATATTACCTGAAAATGGACAAACATGAATGTCAGAAAAATGGAATGCAATGCAGAGCACGGGATCAAGGTATCCACATAAACTGGCTCCACTGTGCTGACTGAACAAATCAAGGCTCTGTACCAAACTCAGAACAACAACAACCACAGTGATAACAACAGAAATCCAGGTAGGTTGAAGGTCACGGTTACCTGCAAACCTGTAAACACCTCGTCCCTCTCACATGTGGGTACTAAGATCCTCAGTATCCCGGGCTCTCAGGTCGAGAAATGATGATACGTTCACCATTTCTAGTTTGGCATCATCATCAATCGAGGAGGCCTCAACTGATTCTCCAAAAATGAAAGATCCTCAGCTTCAGAGGTTTGAGAAGCAATAGTACATTCAGCCCGAAGGATACAATGCTACCGCCAATCAAAGAGGTTGTCTGCTGATTCACTTTCAAAAAGAAGGATCCTATGGCAAGTTCCCAGCATTGGGTCCTCGGATCGAGAGTGTGCAATGGGTTTGCCACAGAAAGTGGGCTGCCACTGTCACATCCCGGGAGGAGTGCCGCAACTGAGTCCTCGAGAATGGTAATCAGAGTCGACAATTCCTCCAGAGAATAACTACTGGCCTGTATCAACATACAGTAGCAGATAGCTCCGGATAGAACCTCGTCTGATTGTAGGGATCGTGATCACCCGCACGTGGCCAACACCACGAGAGCGTCACGCCTGCCCACGCTAAAACCTAGGTGTATGCTCGAGCCTGGGTATTGGGTTCATCTCTCAGAACATCCCAACCCGCCAAACAGAACAACAGCCAGCACAGCACAGTATATCCAGTATAACAATATAAAATGCAATGCGATAAAAGCTGTAAAAATAGTAAAGCAGTAAAGAAAAAATACAGTAATATACAACAAAGCAAAGCACCACAGAAACACCCAACAAAAACAAACAGACAAGCGCTAGGATTGACTCGCTAAAGGGGAAGGACCAGCAGTAGGTCAACCAGAGTCCCCAGCAGAGTCGCCAGTTGTCGCTCCCGAAAGATTCGCATCCAACGGTATAAACGCGAGAGTGGCGCAAAATACACAGAGTCGCCAGCAATGTGTATTTATCCCAAGAGAGGGAAAGGAAACAATGCATAAACCTGAAGAGAAAGGGAAAGAGCATGGTCTTGCGACCAAGAGAACGGGTACGGGAGTCAGTTACGCGAAGGGAAGGTGTTAGCACCCAACACGTCCATCGTACTCGATGGGATCCATGCTTGTTGTCTGCATCAAAAGGTGTCATCGTCTGGAACTCCACTGCTACTGGACCGGCGAAGAAACGAGAACGGAAAGAACGGAGAAACGAAGAAGAAAAGAAAAAGAAGTGACTCGATAGGACGGTATCGTTGTCCTAGGCCTACGTACTCCCTCGGTGCAATGGGAAAGTCAGAGTCAACGTAGTTCGGACGGGAACTGTGGGGGAAGGTTGCTCGCCAAGAAAATCGCTGTCTTGTGCCTACGTATCCTCAATCGGACGAGAGAGAGGAATCAGAGCTGACGTAGTTCGTGGGTACGACCACGGATGGGTAGGTGTTTTTTACGTGAGCGACGAGCTCTTTTCTGAAAATGAAGTTTGAAACCCAACAATCCCGAAGGATAAAAAGATTTGAATTTGTTTGGTGTTTTTTAGACAGAAGTGTCTTTTAAGTTGTTTCGCAACTTGCATTGAACCCAAGTCTTGAATATAGGAACGAATACTTCGCGCATCGTCCCCAACAGGACGTACACTAGGTATCCTAGAAGAATGAGAGGAAGCCCCTCAATCCCCACTTCCCACATAGAAGGCTCAAGCGCAATACACGTTAACTTTTATTACGTGTCTTGAAGAAGTTTTGAGATGAGAAGAGAGACGACACAAAGGAAACTCTAAATGGAAACTAAGAGTCCTAATGTTATCATGCATGGATGTCCTATGGTTAGTGAGGTTTAGGAGGGACGACTACCTAAAACCTAATGCTAATCCTACTCCAAGCTTAATCAAAAATTAAGTTAGACTAGGTAGCTCTAAAGGGAAAGGAATCCAAGACTTAAACAAGTCTTGAGATTCAAGGGAAGAGAAAGAGTGAAAGAGATGAAGAAGAAAGAGAAGGATAAGATGAGAAGCAAGATGGGGCAGCAAGTACATCATAATCATCATATCCAAATCATAACATAAAACATGCTTCAAAGATCATACAAACACATCTCAAGTATACAAGTGAAAGCACACAAGAAAGGATGCAAGTAAACTTGCATAAGAAGTGCAAATAAACACCAATGAGCACCACACCAAAGTAATATGAGCAAGGTAAGATGAAAGTGAATCCAAGTCAGTACTTAAGACATCTCATGATCAATCAACTCAAGCATACAAAAGTATTTCATATCATGATGCATTATGAGCCAAAGAAGCAACAAACAATTGATAATGATATGCATCATACAAACCATCCCAAAATGAACATGTGAAGTGAAGACCAAGTAATGAACTCAAGAGGGCAGTAGCATACACATTAACATCGTGCCAAGATCAAACTCAAGTCACATAAGATGAATCAATAAACAACACATTCAAAACATGCATCAAAGTTAATCAAAACGTCCACTTATCATTCATGCAAACAAACAAAGAAACATGTGAAGCAAAGAGTGAGAACATGTCACATAAAGCACCTTAAACCAAGAGGGTTAGAACCTCTAACATGTCATACAAATCAAACAAAAAGTTCCAAGCATGAGTGAATCCACACAAAGAAACAATCACAAGATTAAGTTGAACATGCCACAAGATTCAAGTCCAAAACAACATCAACTTGTAAAATTAAGAACAAAATTAAAAATGATCAAATGAGGATGATTCCAAAGCCACAAGTAAGCTCAAACAGAACATGATCATACCATAAAAACGTCTCAAGCACCACTCCATCACAAGTAAGCAAATGCATTCAAATTAGATCATGTATCAAAGTATACCTCAATCAAACTTGCATCACAAACAAAATTCAACCAAAAATAGCAAACTGAATTAATAAAATCCCAAAAAATATCCAAACAGAAGTTAACTCAGTCAAGTAACATGTACAAAAAGATCAAACTAAAAATCACAAATTAAGTATCTCAAACAATTGGGCAAAGATCACATAAGAACAATGATTCAACATGCAAAATAAAAGGACCAAAATGCAATATGGAAAAGTTTTAAAAATGAAACAAAAATGTTTTTATGCAATTTAAAATGTCACCTAACAGATACAAAAACAATGGATTAAAAATGTATTATAGATGAGGAGAAATAAATTTCACAAGTTGGTGTGTGCAAGTGAAACAAATAAGAAAAGAAAATAAAGCAATTAATTAAAACAGATGCCAAAATAAGATAAAATGAGAAAATAAAATATGGAAAAATTTGATAAAACTAAAAATAAGTTTCATGATTTTTTGTATGATTTTTAGATGCATAAAAGTAATTTTAGAAATTAAAAATGCAAAACAAATAATAATAGTAAGAAAAGAAAATGAAATAAACTTGGGGGGTGCATACAGAAATGAAAACACGTTGGAAATAACACAGGCCCAGAAGAGAGGGGGGGGGGCGAAAATTAAAGGCCCAAAGCCAATGAGCCCATAGCGAAGTCAACGAGGGAGCAAGGTAATGGTCAATATTCAAAATCAATATCAACCAAACGATCAAACCAACGCCTCACAACGAGTCAACGATATTCACAAGTAATCACAATTAACGGACTGGATCTCACTACCACCACAATCAGCGTACACATGCACGCACACCAGCTCAGCGACCTACCATACTCCCCCATGTTCCCTGCACGCCCCTTCATTTAATTGCTGGCAAAAACTCCACCGCATGATCAAAAATAAAATGAAAATAATGGCCACGATCTGATTCACACGGTAACAAGCATAAGGTGGCGCGCACGCAATTAATAAAATAAAACATAAAAGATGAAACATGTGGCGCAGCATGGGATGCACGATCCAACATATCAACGGTCTCTGCTCGTCTTCTCCACTTGGCCTCCTCGCAGGACTGGTTCTCCGGCAGCCGCCGGAGCTAGGGCTCCGGCCACCCTCTCCGGTGAGTTGTAACGTGAAATTTTCCAGAAATTGCAAGTAGGTACTCCATTTTGACCAGAAAAACGCAAGGATCTCAAATATGCAATTATTTTTCACAAATAACCAACCAATAATGCAAATCGAAGAGAAACAAGTTTAGATCTAAAACTTTAAATCCACATATCTCACAAACCACACGTCCAAACTTCAAATAAAATAGCTCAGAATAATCAGTGCACATCATAGATCATTATGCATATCAAAAATTCAAGTTCTGTGAGTATGAAAAATTCACCAACCTGAACCTTGTAGAACTTGAAAACCTCCAAGAAATCCCTCCAAATACTGCAGATCCACTCCTTGGAACCTCTAGATGCAAAATAAATGCAACTAGAGCTTGAAATCGTGTTAGATCTTGAGATTTAAGTTTGAACCCTCTTGAATGGCACTTGATGAAATCTTCAGTATGAGCTCAAAACGACAGTGGATTCTTGCTCTATTCTCTTCACTGATCAAGAATGTGAAGAGAAAACTCAGAGAAGCTCCAAGAAGAATGAGATTCAATGAGAGGAAGTGTGAGAGAAAAAAACCACAAGTGTGCAAATGAGAGCTTCTACCCTAGCTGTGAGAGCATGAGTAAGCATATATACCCTTCATTAGTTCACTGATTAGGATTAGGAAGTGATTAGAACTCTTGTTAATGAGATTTGGGTGAAATTGCCAAAATGCATTTTACACCACCACCACCAATTTACACGTGAGAGATCCTTTCCACCAGCATTATTCACCTCCAATTTACTCCTGTACCACTTATGGATTGATTTTGGGCCTTGCCCTTTCTTGGTTTGCAAGCTTTGAATTAATTTGGCATTTTTACACTTTGTGAGAATAATGAGAAATATGGCATGGCATGAATTGATTCAAAGGCCACAAATGATCTTCTTGAATTGTATTTTGATATTGTAATGTGACATGAAGCAATTGGGAACATTACAAGTCCATTTGTGCAAAAATGCAAAAGGTGGAAAATTTGACATATAAGGAATCCATGAAAAGCACCTTGCATTGTTTTGGCCATAACTAGAGTTCCACAAATGATATGGAAATGTTCTAGTACTTTTTGGAAATGGGAGAGAAAGATCTTCAACTTTCATGTTGGAGGAAAATTCAATTGGAGCTTCATTGATGATGAAAAGTCAAGTTGAATGTGGAAGAAAAATTGCCAAAAATGGAATGTTTCAATTATGGGTCATTTTCCAAATTTAGTAACTTTTGCACAACCTCTTGATTCTTGAAGAATGGTGTGAATCTTGATAATTGAAGATCATATGAGGATGTGAGACCTTGAAAACCATGAAAAGAACCTCAAAATTCCACAGTTGACTTTCTCCTTTACAGTTGACTTTTGCTTAGTTCACAAGCAACTGATCCACTGAACATCCTCCACAATGAATCAATAACCAAACCCTCATCCACGAACACTTGTGAGCATAAAGAATACCATAAGAACATGCTTGAACACACCAAGCCTTCTAAGAAGTCCTCTCGATCTTAAAAACCCTAATTGGTCTCCCTGATTAGGAGGGAAGGAATCACTTGAAATCCTTTGCCAATCTTGATCTTATGAAGATATAATGAACCCTCTGAACCACCTTGAAGCTTGAGACTTGAGAATATGGACCAAGTACCTTGATCCCATGCCAAGAACCAATGCTATGCACAATGCAAAATGCAAGAAATGAAAAGAAACATAAACCAGTTAGCTAAAAACAAACAAGGCAAATTTTGGGGTGTTACACTTGGCAAGAATTAAAAAGACATTTATAACATGTTACCATTAATTACATAGAAATATAAAATCACTCATCACAATATCCAGAGGTCATCAATTTCTAAACATTACCAATTTGAATGTAGCAGACAGTTACACAGGATCACAAAGGAATCAAAGATCGTATCTTCTTTCTAAAACACCACCAAGTATGTTCCAGCGTACTCCCAACGTGATCAGACACAATTCATAAGTATAAATGATTGCCAAACAATGCACGAAGATGTGAAATAAAAAGGAAGGGATCAAAAGCAATCTCAACATGTCTCCCTCATTCTCAAAGCAAATAAAACACAATCAAGGCCAGGTCATTTCTTTCCAAAATCAGCACTTCACATAACTGGCAATAAATCAAAAAGGGAATAATTCCAAGCACAATCAAATGTTTATGGCAAGCATTCAACATGTCCCAAACGAAATCATCATCAGCAATTATGATTTTCAAATATTCCAGACAATACAAATCAGCAGCATTACTTCGCATTAACTTCAAAACCAAGAGTTTTTGAGCCTATAAAATGGATTCACAACACAAGCAGAAGGGACGAATTTTCGAAGAACATACACCACATATAAAAAAAAACCTCGCCACACAAATCATCCTTATCCAATATCAAAAATCATCAAGAAAAATCACTATCACGTACTCACCCTATTACAAGAACAGATACTCATTCACAAAACAACAACATTCATCATTCAAAAAGGGAATAGACACACATTCAAAAGGTTCAGAAACTAATTCACAAAATTCAAACAACACAACTTTACATAGAAATCCATCCAAAGCATGCGCAGTCATAGAGATAAGCATCGCAGAAACATTGATACACGTACACACACCAAAGGAAAAGTTATCATCAACATTCATACACGTATAGCAGAACAACACGTGCGCAACAAGAGAAAGGAGGATATTACCTGGAACGCTGAGGAATTCTAATCTCTTTATCTCCTCTTCGCCGCCACTGAAGTCGCATCGGACAAACTCCGATAGGTAAACTCCGCTCCCTTTCTTGCTTGGAAAATGCTGCCACCATGTAAATGTTGTTGTGAGGTAACCCGATGGACTTTAATTCTTCTTGTGATACTCTGCTTTTTTTTGCGAATTTAAACTTAGGTTTCTTTTTTTATTCCCTTCGATTCGTTGCTTTTGGTGAGGAATTAGAGGAAGCAGGGGCTAGATTAGGCTTTAGGGTTAAAATACGGTTCTTTTGGTGTCTATCTTAGTCATTTTGGAACTCCGCCGCCGCCGTTTGGCGAATTCCGGCGCGACAGTCTGTTTTTTCGGTGATAACTTTGTTAAGTGAGGAGAGAGAGAGAGTTGTGTGGAGAGAGAGAGAGAGAGAAGAGTTTGATTTGGGATTATCTTTTGTCCCTTTAGTATTCATATGTAGATCTTATTCCCTGTATACGCAACCATAGACTCTACCATGCACCTCTGTACCAGGGCCTTTGATCTAAGATGACCTTGTGATCAGACGGTTGCGATTTCATTCTGATCAGGGGTCCACAATAGCCCCCCCCCCCTTTCACTGCGCTTTTTTTTATCCTGTTCCTTTTTGGTTTTTGTTATTTTATTTTATTTAAAATCTAATTCTAAATTTATAGCCTTTTAAGGTTAATATTTAAAAAAAAAAAAAATTCAAATCAATTACTTTTTAAAAAAGAAAAATCTTAATTAAACCCTTTTTTTTTAATTATTTAAAACACAATTTAATTAATAAAAATAAAAATAATTTATTTAATTTTAATAAGTTTAGTAAACCTTTCTAAATTCTAGTAAAATATTTTTTTATAAGACTTTTTTCTTTTAATATAATATATCTAATTTATTCTATAACTAAGACTAATTCTTAATTTAACTTCCCTTTTTTGATATTAACCAATCTTAGATCTTATTCTTTATCTATTTATTAAAATTTCAATTGTACGTTTTACATTCGTCTCTTCCTTCATTTTTAGTGAGATCTTATGCCGTTTATTTAATCGAACTATCGTGCTGATTCGAAATCGATATTTGCTTATGATAACATGTACAAGTCTTAGCCTTGATTTCCCTTTAGGCTATCTTCACTTTTGTACGTGCTTAAGCCATTTAGTTTTCATATATGATTGGTATGATGTATACTATCGTTATCTTTGCTTTATAACTGGATTGCACGTTAACTGCATGCTTTGTATTCATTCATGGCTTATATGTAATACTCCTATATCAATATAACTGCATGTGCTCCTATGCCCTAATTAAGCATACTTAACTAACATTAGGTTAGCATCGTCCCTATAATCATTCCAAAGGAAAGGTACACCTATATTGACTGACATGTCATATGACTAACCTTTAGAACCTTCCCTTAACCTGGCCTTAGGATTTGAGTCGCCATGCTCCATGTCTCGCCGCAGATAATTTAGCTCATTTTTATCCTAGACTTAGGATCGGAGTCGCTGCACACCGCGTAAATGTTCCGCCGTGAACACTTACTTCCCTTAGGACTCAACTTCAACTTTAGAGTCGTCGTACTCTATGTAGTGTATTGCCACAGACATTACCTCCCCTTGGAAACTTGACCAATCAAGAAGTTCCTCATCCTCTTTGAGGAGTACTACGGATACTTTGATTCCACTCCCGTCAGGATACGTAGGCACAAGATGCGATATCTTGACGAGTATACTTAGATACTAACCCCTAGGGTTCTTCCTTTAGCACATACCCTTAGCAATCAATAGAATATAGCACAAAATACTAACAAGAGGTTCCTGTAGAGTACTACAGACGTTTAGGATGCTAATACCTTCCCTAGGCGTAACCAACCCCCGAACCTTAGATCCCTTAAGTTTTTTTCGATCTTTAACCTTTCCTTTGGATAAATCAAAGACCGGTGGTGAATTTAAAGATTTGCGATTCAATTTAATATAATAGCTTGACATCTGATTCTCACCGCAACACTTTTAGACTTGTTTCCTTCTACAAACTTATAGTTCATGATGTCCTCTTTAATTTGATTACAATTTTGCCTCATTTGGATCAAGGATGAGAAAGTTATGCATGTTACAAGATGGCTAGAAACTAGGATTTTCCATACTTAGAAAAATTTCACTAAAAACCTAATTTTGCCAATCCTCCTGATTTTATGATTCTCCTTGATTCTTCTTGATCCAACCTCATAATAACACTTGAGATGACTTGAAATGCCCATGATTGACCCAAAAACTCAAGAGTTTGACTTTGTGAGGCCACAATTGACTTTTTTTTATCAGATGAAACCCTAACCCTTTTTCCATTGACTGAGGCCTATGCAATGCCTTGTGATGAGACATGATACATGTAGGGAGCCCTTGGGATGTGTAGTGAACCATAGAACATTGCCTTGCTCAAGAAGATGACCACAGGTGCCCTTTTACTAAAACCCTAATTCAGGCACAAAAGATAGGAGAGTGTGGTCAATGCTTGAAAATCTTAATCCATATGATTGTGTGAGATTGTTGAGAATGCCTTGATGAATAAAAGGACTTTAAAGCTCAATAATGACATGATGTTGAGATTATCTCCTTATTCCTTGCTTTAAGAACCATCTCCTCCTCTTGAGGAAAGTTAAGAAACCTTAATCCCATGTTTAGAGCCAATGCTATGCACAAATGAAGATGCAAATGAAATGAAGCATAAGCCAAAAAGGTTAAATAAAAGGAAATAAAATTTGGGTTATTACAACAGGGATGATGAATTTAGTCTCGCAACTGTGTAAAAGGGTGTATCACCCATAGTTGAGTGATATGTGGTCCTATAAGTCCAAAGAACATGCATGAGTTCCTCCTCCCAGTTTCGTTTAACTACTTCATCCCTCTTAACAAAACCCTGTTTATCGCTTTTACCTGCCTGTTAGTTCGAGGGTGTTCTACTAATGTGAAGTGTTACTTTACCTTTAGATCTACTAGCTGCTATTTTATATTTTTATCTATGAATCGTGTCCCATTGTCCGTTATGATGGATTAATGGATAATGTACCTTGTCAAAATGTTTATTTTGAATAATTTAAAGTGTGTGTGGAAGTGATATTTGCAAAGTGTAACACCTCAAAAATTTGCCCTCTTACTTCTAACTCTAACTGGCTTATGTTTCATTTCATTCTTGCATTTTCATTTGTGCATATCATTGGTTCTCAGCATGGGATCAAGGTATCCTTGTTATCCCTCAAGAGGAGGATGTGTCTCAAGGCCAAACCAAGAGAATGTACTCAATCTTGTGGTGTTCACCAAAGTCTCTTACCAAGTTTGCACAATTATCAGAGGCATCAGTCATTTATTTTATTAGCAGATGGGTTGATCATTTTAGAATCAAGGTCATAAAGCAGGGTTAATTTGATCTTGTTCCAGACAGGCTTTATATCATGTTTCAGGCATCATTCAAGGGTATTATCAGTGGCTAAGGATTAGATATGAAGCAGGACTCAAAACAACTTGCAATGAAGCAATTTTCACCATTTTGCCTTGGTCTATTCGATTTGCATAAGTGTGCAATCGATTGCACCCCTTCAGTTTTCACATTTGGGCCTTTACAAAGGGGTCCAATCGATTTGCACTGCTGTGCAATCGATTTGCACTGCTGTGCAATCGATTTGCACTGCTGTGCAATCGATTGCACTGTGACGGATTTGCCTAAAACCTTCATTTTTCAGCACTATGTCAATTTCCAATGCACCACATTCACTTGGGATCAATGCTATATTAGTAGAAGAATCTAGAGAGCTGCATAATTTGATTTCATTTCCATCCAATTTCCACTCTAATTCCACATTCCCTTTCCAAGTTATTTTTCACTTCCAATTCCACTTACTCCAAACCTTACTTTCATTCCAAACCTAAGTCATATTTAAACCAATTTGATCCAAACCACAAGGGGAGACTTCATTTTTTCTGATTTTTCACTCTCATTCAAAATTCTCTCTCACATTTTCATTCACAATTTCCATCTTCAACCTCTCACCAAAGCTCCATATTCATAGATTCACAAATTCTTCATTGAAATTTGTGAATTCTTGAACTAAACCTCCATCACATCCTCATTCTTGGTTCAATTCTGCAGTAGCAACTTATTTGGATCTAGATTCAAGGTTTTGGAATCACTTCTTCGAGAGCTTTTGCTTATTTGTGGATTATTGCTTAGATCTTCAAGTGTTCTTGATAAGGCTTCATAGATCTCTGGATTTCTTGCTTTGATTCATCAATTTTTGTGTGCAATAATCACCAAAGCAATTCTCAGCTTTGTAGGTTGGTTTTTCTTAAATCTATACTTGATTTAGCTTAATTTCAACTTTTACAATGTAGATCCATGGTTCTCAATGTGATTTGATCCATTTGCTTGATTGGATTCATGATCTTGTTGTATGATTGTTGAAATATGTGTTTGATTACTGATATTTGATGTGGATTTTCGTGTATGTTTGATTACATGATCATTTGAATGTTTGGATAAGTGATTGGTGCTGGAAAAGTGATTATGAGAAGTGATTTTTGCAGGTCTGGTACTGTGCAATCGATTTGCATCCTAGTGCAATCGATTGCACCTGTGTTTTTTCACTAAGAATTGCTTTCTGTAACTGTGCAATCGATTTGCACCCTGCTGCAATCGATTTGCACCTGTAACTTTTGTGTTTTTGGCTTGTTTGGAAGCATGTATTGATACCTATTCCATCCCTAACCTTCATGGCTTTGTGTGATGCATATGTGTGGAATTTTCTAGGGTTGTTTAACCTCTAGTTGCTGGATGTATGTGAATCTTTGATGCATGATTGTCCGATTGTTGATTTGTTTGCATTCTTAAAGCATGTTCTTGAGGCATATTGGTTCATGTGTGATTGATGACTTGTTGAACTTGTGTAATCTCTTGAAGATGAGTGTGAGGTGATGCATGTGAGTATGATGTTGTGGTGTGCATAAGTTGGATCATGTATGCCTTTTACCTTGCTTGAACATTTGTTTTCCTTTGAAAATGATCATGGTATTTGTTCAATTAGTCTTGGTGCATGTCAATGTGAAGTTGTCTTTCATGTTTGAATTGAATGATCATGATATGTTTTAAGTTCTGGCTTTGCTCCATCCTCACTTCATTTTGTTCACATCACCTTTGTATGCACACAATTTTCCGACACGCGACTCTTGGATTTTCACCGTTTATGATCATGTTTGCGTTGTTGCGTTCTTGATGCGATGAACACATAGCACACACTCCTTGAGCATGCTAATTGTGAATTAATGTTTGTGTTGCTGGAATTGTGTTGTGCATGATTGTGTTGCTTTCTATTCCTGGAGGTGCATACTTGCTTCAACTTGTTCACATGCTTAATGTTATGCATCCTTTCATGATGTACATTTTTCCATGATGTCTTCAAGTCTATTCAACGTGATGTATGTTGTGTGTGTGATCGTGATTAATTGAGGAATGCATGATGTTGGATACACGTTTGATATGCCATGATTGAATTGTATTCAAATGCATTGCATGCTGCCCTGTTTCTACTACTGACCATGTGCATAGGTGTTGTATGTGCTGCTGTTTAGCCTTTTACATCTATTTTTGTGCTGAATATAAGCTGTTGAATATTGTTGAGTGTGTTGGCTGGAATTTACTGCTGTATTGGTACAAATGCGCTGTTGTAGTTGCTGTTCTTGTTCATTTGTATCTCTCATTTCTTCTACTTCTCTTTCTCTCTTATGTGTTGGATTACATGACATAATGCTTGATTGTGTAGAACTTCTTCACACCCCTTTGGGATCCTAGCTCATCCTTAACTTTTGATTAAGGTGAGGTAGGATAAGCATTAGATAGTGTTATTCCTCTCTTCTTTTAGTCTTAGGTTCTCAAACCTCCCCTTAGGGCCATCCTTTGCATGACAACTTTAGGATAGAATTCCCCTTAGTGTTTTCTTTTCCTTGAGTCTTCTCTTCTCATCTCATAACCATTCTAAAACACTTAATAAAGATTAACGTGTATTGCACATGAGCCTTGTATATGGTAAATGAGAAGTGAGGGGTTTCCCTTCATTCTTCTAGGATGCTTAGTGTACATCCGTTGGGGACGATATGCGATGTACTCGTTCCTATATTGTAGACTTGGGTGCAAAGCAAGTTATGAACTAACTTCAATCCATTTCTGTCTAAAAAACACAAAACAAACTCAAACCTTTTTCGTCCTTCGGGATTGTTAAGTTTCAAACTTTTTTCAGAAAAGGGCACATTACTTCCGTCTTGTCGCAAACAGACATCGACCCTAACTGTCGGACGTGAACGTAACGTCGCTCATAAAAAACACAGACTTGGTTAAGTCAAACTACGACTGCTCTGATTTCCTCTCTCTAGTTAGATTGAGGATACGTAGGCAAAATACGGCGATGTCTTGGCGAGCAACCTCCCCTCTAGTTCGTGTCCGAACTACGTTGACTCTGACTTTCCCGCTCCCGAGGGAATACGTAGGCCTAGGATTCCGAGGATGTCCTACCGAGTCACTTCTTTTTTCTTTTCTCCTCCGTTTCTTTGCTCTTCTCCGTTCCCGTTCCTTTTCCTTTCCAGTAGCAGCGGAGCTCCAGATGACGACACCCTTTGATCGAGACAACCAGCGTGGATCCCATCGAGTACGATGGACGCGTGGGGGTGCTAACATCTTCCCCTCGCGTAAACGACTCCCTTACCCGTTTCTCTTGGTCGCGAGACCATGCCCTTTTCCTTTCCCTCAGGTTTACGCAGTGTTTCCTTTCCCTCTCTTGGGATAAATACATATTGCTGGCGACTCTGTTTCCGTGCCACTTTCGCGTTTGTACTTGGATGAAAATCACGGGAGCGACAGTTGGCGACTCTGCTGGGGACAGGTTGACCTCTTGCTGGTCCATCCCCTATGCGAGTCAATCCAAGCGCTTGGTTGTTTATTTTCATTGGGTGTTTATTGTGGTGCTTTATTTTGTTGTATATTACTGTATTACTGTATTACTGTTTTACTGTTTTACTATTTTACTGTATTTACCACATTTATGACATTGCATTTCATTATTATGTTGGACTGTGCGGTGTTGTACTGGATTTTCTGTTTGGCAGGTTGGGATTTCTGAGAGATAAGCCCACTACCCAGGCTTGAGCATACACGTAGGTATTAGAGTGGATAGTCATGACGCTTGCGTGGTGGTGACCACGTATTGTTGTTCACGAGACCCACAGCCAGACGAGGTTCTATCGGGAGCTATCTGCTACTGTATGTTGATACAGGCCAGTGGATATTCTCTTGAGAGACTGTCGACTCTGGTGACCATTCCCGAGGACTCAATAACGGCACTCCTCCCGAGATGTGATAATGGCAGACCAAAAATGGCAAACCCATTACACTTCTCGATCCGAGGACCCAATGCTGGGAACTTGCTATAGGATATCCTTTTGAGGGGAATCAGTTGAGGCCTCCTCGTTTGATGATGATGCCAAACCAAAAATGGTTAAAGTATCATCATTTCTCGACCTGAGAGTCCATGATATTGATGATCCTTGCCTTTTTAGTACCCACATGTGAGGACGGGCGGGTGTTTGCAGGTTTGCAGGTAACCATAACCTCCCACATACCCGGTTTTCTGGTGTTATTACATAAAAGGACGATTCATCCTACTGTATTCAGATGGTCCTTGTCCACAGTTCTACGATATTCTCAGATCAGCGACACTGTTCACAGTCCAGCACAGACACGCGGCACCTTGATCCCATGTCTTTTGCATTGCGTTTACATATCATAACGTGCATGTTTATTCATTTCCAGGTTCGTATTCTGCTCTTGATTCCAGTCACCAGGTTCTCACAAGGATGAATACTAGAAAGAAGAAGAACATCATTGTTTACAGATTCCTCATGTCTACTCTAGGCCCTATTACTATCCTGAAAGGAATGGCAAGCCCTGATGTGTTGGAGGCCTTCAAAGAAAAATATGGGTGGATTTTATCTTTTGTTCACAATATCAGTGATTACGAATACCAGGGTCTTCATACTTTGATGCAGTTCTACGACCCGCCTATGAGATGCTTTGTGTTTCCGAATTATCTGTTAGTACCTACTTTAGAGGAGTATTCTAACATGATAGGGATTCCTATCAAGGAAGATCCTCCCTTCTTTGGGTCAAGGGGCGATCTGGACTATGGGAAAATGGCTGGTGCTCTTTATTTGAGCAAGTCAGAGTTAGAGGCCAATATCTCTAACAAGGGAAAACTTCGTGGTTATAAGCTGGGATATCTGATAAAAAAGGCTCAGGAGGCAGCGAAGGACAAGAAATGGGTTGTTTTCAATGCATTATTGGCCCTTTGTGTATACGATATTGTATTGTTCCCCAACGAGCCCAACTTTGTTGATGTGGATGCCATTAGGATATTCATGATGGGAAATCCAGTGCCAACCCTGTTGGGAGATCTTCATTACGCCTTATACAATAGGAATGAAAAGAAAAGAGGAGGGGTGGTTCATTGCTGCGTACCTTTGTTTTATAAGTGGTTCGCAAATCGCCTACCGCAGTCAGGCGCTTTTGTGGATTCCAAAAATTCTCTAGAATAGAGTTAGCGTTTGATGGGACTGGTCGCCAAAAACATTGTATGGATAGACCATGGGCTACTTGGCAAGAACGTTATCCACAATTGTGGTGAGTTCCCCAATGTTCCATTGATAGGAAGAAAGGGAGGAATCAACTATAATCCTTCTCTGGCCCTTAGGCAATTTGGGTACGCTTTGATAGGTCCGCCCATTAAGAGAGATGTAGAAGAGTCGTTGTATTTCCACACATCAGACGGTTTGGAAAAGGCACAAAAAGCTTCTGAGGCCTGGGCCAGTGTACTGAAAAAAGGAAAAGCCGTCTTGGGCAAACCCAATAATCAAGCTTTCTCCCCGTATGTAGAATGGGTAAAGAAGAGGGTGGAAGAGTTCTACTTGCCTTTTGATTGGGCGCCTCCCTTGTATCTTGAGACCGTGGGGGAGAGGCTCACTGTACCCATTGAAGAGTTTGATAAGCAACGAGAATTAGTGCATGATTTGAGGGTAGAGAATGCCGGTATGAGTAGTCAATTGCAAGGGGCTCTACATGACAGCCGGGATTTGAAATGGCAGGTTCAAGATTTGATAAGATGCCTGGAAGAAAAGGAGAGGGATCTCACTGACAGAGCCCAGCATTTCAGGAAAGTCAGCATGACAGCAGAATCATCAGGTAAAGCTCACAGGAAGATCAAGAAGGCCTTGACTGAGACAAAAGACAAGCTCGACACATACCAGAAGATGTGGGAGGAGACCAAGATTGAAAATGGTGAGTTGAAAGAAGAGCTGCAGAAAGTGAAAGAAAGGGGAAGGCATTTCTTCAACAAATGGAAAGAAGCTCGGAAAGAAAATGAAGAGCTCAAGTTGCAGGTTGAGGTTAAGAAATCAAAGCGCGAAGGCAACAATGTTGAAGAGCAAATCTCCAGGTTGAATCAAGAGATTGAGAAGAGAAACAAATTGGTCAAAGGGCTGATGGAGCAACCTACACATCCAGACACTATGAATCTTCTCGAGGAAGTGGAAGCTAGTTTGTTTGGAATTGAGTTGTAATGAGCTTATTGTATATTGTGATTACCATCAGGATTGTTGATGGAATCACTTGTGATTATATCAGACCCGTATGTATGAATTCTTATGATTATGATAATGGAAACTTAGTTCAATCATTTGTGCCTCGGTAGTTCTTGCTTTTAAAAGGGTTTGTCTCCTTGATTGTGATTCTGCAGTATTTCTGGACTCAGATTTATTTTCCGATGTTATGTTTGATCCCTCGCCTGGTTTCAAAGACTGGAACCAAAGTAGATGCGCCCTGGAAATGATTAATGTGACGTTTGCATTTTCCATTTGCATCTGCATAACATATCATTTTTTGCATAATAGGTACTTGACCTAAGTATTTTCTAACCTTTATTTGGTTACAGGCAGAATAGCTGATCCCAAAATTCATCGGTACGCGACTCGACAAAATCAAGCCAGAATCATGGAACAGATACAGGCAGAACTCACTGAACTAAGGACCCGCATGGAGCAATTCATGAACCTCATGCAGGGTGTAGCCCAGGGGTAGCAAGATTTGAGAGCTACAGTTTAAAGGTTAGAAGTGGAAATCCCCACTGGTAATCCTCCTGGCAGAGCGGCAGTTAATCCTCCTGGCGGAGCGGCAGTTGATCCTCTTGGCGGAGCTCCTGGTGGCGTTGGCCATATTAATTATCAACAGGTGACCATCAAGATGATCAGTTCTCTACGCTGAATACTGACATGGGGGGTTCATAATAATGGTAATGACAGAAGGTATGAGGAGCTGGCTGAGAAGGTAAGAGCCATGGAATGTCAAAATGCCATGGGAATTGATGTTGTTGACATGGGGTTGGTGCAATGGGTGAGGATCCCTCCAAAGTTTAAGCCTCCGACCTTCGACAAGTATAATGGCAGTACTTGTCCCAAAACTCACATTCAGGCATATTTCAGGAAGATTTCTGCATATTCTGATAATGAAAAGCTGTGGATGTACTTCTTTCAGGACAGTCTGTCAAGAGCTTCATTGGAATGGTATATGAAGCTAGAGAGAGCCTATATCAGAAACTAGAAGGACTTGGGGGATGCTTTCTTGAAACAGTATCAGTATAATATTGACATGGCTCCCAATCGTACCCAACTGCAGAATATGACACATGATCCGGAAGAAGGTTTCAAGCAATACGCCCATAGGTGGCGTGAGCTAGATGCTCGAGTACAACCCCCACTGATGGAAAGGGAAATGGCTGATATGTTTATGAATACTTTACAGGGCCCATATCTGGATCGCTTGGGCTGGATGTCCATCCACTGGTTTCTCTGACATCGTGATAGCGGGAGAGAGAATTGAAAATCTTTTGAAATTAGGGAAAATTCAAGGTGGAAGTGGGGCAGGCTCTTCCAATGCAAAAAGGCTTTTCGGGAGTGGCTCGAAGAAACGTGAAGGTGAGACTAATGCTGCCTATGGACAGAGGGGCAAAGGTAAAGGACGTCAGGGCTCGTACCATCAAGCAGCAGCTGTAACTATTCTGGTTCCATCTGCCGAATCTCAGCCACAATCTCAAAGACAATATCAACCGTGGCAGAGAATGAGTGATCGCCACTTTGACACTTTACCTATGACATATGCTCAGATGTTGCAGAATTTGCTCCGCTTGAAGTTGGTACAGTTGAGAACTCTGGCACCACCAGCAGGCAAGCTACCTTATGGCTGTGATGCAAATGTGAAGTGTGAATTCCATTCGGGTGCGCCCGACCATCATATAGAGAACTGCAAAGCTTTTAAGCACGTAGTTCAGGACCTGGTTGATTCGAAAGCTATCAACTTCGCTCCTAATCATAATATGATTCAAAACCCCATGCCCCGCATGGCGGACCAAAGGTCAATGCAATAGAGGAAGACAGAGGCCTGAACTTGGTGACAGATGTTAATCATGTCAGAACACCTTTGACGGTGGTGAAAGGACATTTGTTGAAAGGGGGTGTGTTCCCTGGTTGTCTGAAAAATTGTTCAGAATGTTTGACTGCAATGAATGGTTGTGATGAATTGAGGAAGGGCCTTCAGATGATGATGGATGAGGGTCGTTTACAGTTTGATCAGTTGGGAAAGAAAGATGATACGGTCTCGACAATTACCATTTACTTTACTCCAGCAGAGATTCCCGTGCATGCACCAATACAGATCCTTGCGCCTGAATAGGTAGCCCCTGTGACTATAACTATTCTGGGTCCTATGCCATACGATAGTACAAAGGCAATCTTGTGGCATTACGGAGCTGATGTTTATTATCAAGGGCAGAAGCAGGAAGTAGAGACTCTCAGGGAAACTGTCTCAAGTGTGGGGAGTGTAGGAGGAATTGGTGATTTAACTCGTAGTGGAAGGCTCTTTGCTCCGCAAACACTCCGAAATGATGATGCTAAAGCTTTGGCGAAAGCCAAGGGAAAGCAAGTGGTAAACGAAGAGCCCGTGCAGAGGGCAGAGCCCGGTAATTCCTTTGAAAAAGACGTTGAGAAGTTTATGAGGATTATCCGAAAGAGCGATTATAAAATAGTGGATCACCTGCATCAAACTCCTTCCAAGATTTCTATCTTGTCATTACTGTTATGTTCCGAGGCCCATCGTAACGCTTTTCTAAAGATTCTAAATATGGCGTATGTTCCACAGGAAATATCGGTGAATCAACTTGAGGGTGTTATCGCCAATGTCAATGCCAGCAACGGGTTAGGGTTTACTGATTTTGATCTAACGCCAGAGGGAAGAAATCATAACAAAGCTCTCCACATCTCCATGGAATGCAAAGGGGCAGTCTTGTCCCATGTGTTGGTGGATACCGGCTCGTCCTTAAATATACTGCCGTAGAAAGCTTTGGCAAAATTGGATGTTGAAGGGGTTGTGCTCCGACCATGTGATTTAGTTGTGCGCGCTTTTGATGGCTCCAAAAAATCAGTTTTTGGGGAGGTAGAGTTGCCTGTGAAGATTGGACCCCAGATGTTTAATACGGTTTTCTATGTGATGGATATCCAGCCGGCTTATAGCTGCTTGCTAGGGCGCCCATGGATACATGCTGCAGGGGCCGTATCGTCAACACTCCATCAGAAGATAAAGCTTGTCATGGATGGTCAGGTTGTCACAGTATATGGAGAGGAGGATATATTTGTCAGTCATCTGTCGTCATTCAAATATGTGGAGATGGACGACGAGATTCATGAACTCTTTGTCAGGTATTCAAAGCAGTGAGTATTGAAAATGACCCTCCTTCTAGTGAAACAAAAGCAGGGACTTCCATGGCTTCTTCGAGGAGGCTCTTGAGGTTATACAGTTCGGCCGTGCTGAAGGTTGGGGTCAGTTGATTGAGGTGTCTTTCAAAGAAGACAAGTTTGGAATTGGTTATCGGCCTCCTCGGGTTTCGCAGTTAAAAGGCCAAGAGCGTCCAGGACCTGTCATTTTTTCTAGTGGAGGAATCATCGACCATGGTCAAGTCTTTGATACGAATGAAGATGATGGGGACAACTACTATGATATGGACAATTGGGTGCGCCCATGTGACCTGGGGCAGAAGCTGAACAACTGGTTCTCTGAAGACCTCATCCAAGTCACCTTGCAGAAAGAGTAATTTTCTTTGTTTTTTCATGTTGCATATAAAATCATATGCCCTGCCCAAGGCTTAGTGATTTCATTGTAGGGCCACATTTGTTTCATATGCAAGTTTATCATCAATAAAAGGACGTTTTTGTATTCAAAAAATTGTGTTCCATGTCTTTCATTTTACGCTTTTCATTTTACTTTAAATAAAAATGGCAATGTGTTTCTTTCTTCATAGTTTATTTTCTTTCTTTTCAAAAAGACTCTTTCTAAAATAAAGCATGAACCATCATTCATGCAGAAACAATCCGTCGGATTCTGTTGATAACGGTCCTGCTAAGGTTCAATATGACTTTGATAATCCAATTTACCAAGCTAAAGAGGGGGGTGAAGAAGACTGTGAACTTCCCGAAGAACTGGCCTGATTATTGAAACAGGAGGAAAGAGCTATTCAGCCACATCAAGAGTCACTAGAAGTTATCAACCTTGGTACTGAGGACGCGAGAAAAGAGGTCAAAATAGGGGCAAGCCTAAAAGAGAATGTGAAGAGAGGGCTGATTGAGATGCTACGTGAGTATGTCGATATCTTCGCCTGGTCTTATCAAGATATGTCGGGGTTGGATACAGACATTGTTGTGCACAAGTTGCCTCTTAAAGAAGGTTGTTCTCGCGTCAAACAGAAGCTCCGAAGGACTAAACCAGAAATGGCAATCAAAATCAAAGAAGAAGTACAGAAATAGTTAGATGCAGGCTTCTTGGCCGTCACCAGCTATCCACCATGGGTTGCGAATATTGTACCGGTGCCTAAGAAAGATGGCAAGGTCCGAATGTGTGTTGACTACCGTGATTTAAATTGAGCAAGTCCGAAAGATGACTTTCCGTTACCTCACATTGATGTGCTGGTAGATAATACAGCTCAATTCTCGGTATTTTCCTTCATGGATGGCTTCTCTGGGTATAATCAGATTAAGATGGCGTCGGAAGACATGGAGAAAACAACGTTTATTACCCCATGGGGCACGTTCTGTTATAAAGTGATGCCTTTTGGTTTGAAGAACGCAGGGGCAACTTATCAGCGTGCTATGGTGACACTCTTCCCGACATGATTCACAAGGTGATTGAGGTTTATGTGGATGATATGATTGCCAAATCACAAACTGAAGAGGAGCATTTGGTGAATTTGAAAAAAATCTTTGAACGGCTGAGACGATTCAGACTGAGGCTGAACCCGAACAAGTGTACTTTCGGGGTAAGATCTGGTAAGTTACTGGGCTTTATTGTCAGTGAAAGAGGAATCGAGGTTGATCCAGCAAAAGTGAAAGCAATCCAAGATATGCCGGAGCCAAGAACAGAAAAGCAAGTTCGTGGGTTCTTAGGGAGATTGAACTACATTGCTAGATTCATCTCTCATCTCACCACTACTTGCGAGCCAATATTCAAATTGTTGAGAAAAGATAAATCAATTCGGTGGAATAATGATTGCCAAAGGGCATTTGACAAAATAAAAGAGTATTTGCAAAAGCCTCCGATTCTTATGCCTCCAGTTCAAGGGAAACCACTGATAATGTATCTATCTGTACGTGAAAATTCAATGGGTTGTGTTCTCGGTCAACATGACGAGACAGGTAGGAAAGAACATGCCATATACTACCTGAGCAAGAAATTCACAGATTGCGAGTTTAGATACTCAATGCTTGAAAAGACATGCTGTGCACTTGCATGGGCTGCTAAACATTTGAGACAATATATGGTGACTCACACAACCTTATTGATATCAAAGATGGATCCAGTTAAGTACATTTTTGAAAAGCCAGCTCTCACAGAAAGGGTCGCTCGTTGGCAGATGGTTCTCACCGAATATGATATACAGTATACTTCCCAAAAGGCCATCAAGGGTAGTGTTTTGTCTGACTATCTCGCTGAGCAGCCGATTGATGATTATCAGCCAATGAGGTTTGAATTCCCTGATGAAGACATCATGTATCTAAAGATGAAAGGTTGTGAAGAGCCACCGGTTGATGAAGGACCAGATCCTGATGACAAGTGGAAACTGATGTTTGATGGGGCTGTTAATGTGAATGGTAGTGGCGTTGGGGCAGTTGTCATAACTCCGAAAGGTTCTCATATACCTTTCACTGCCAGACTGACTTTTGATGTCACCAACAATGAAGCCGAATATGAAGCCTGCATCATGGGTATCGAAGAAGCCATTGATTTAAGGTCAAGACTCTTGATGTATTTGGGGACTTTGCTCTAGTGATCAAACAGGTCAACGGAGATTGGCACACCCATCAACCCAACTTGATCCCTTACAGAGATTATACGAGAAGACTGTTGACTTTCTTCAAAATAGTAAAACTGTATCATGTACCTCGTGATGAAAATCAAATGGCAGACGCTTTGGCAACGTTATCTTCAATGATTCAAGTGAATTGGTGGAATCATGTACCCAAAATTGATGTGATGAGGCTGGACAGACCTGCTCGTGTGTTCGCAGCCGATACAGTGACCGATGATAAGCCTTGGTACCATGATATCAAGCATTTCTTGAAGAGTCAAGAGTATCCGACTGGGGCATCCAACAATGATAAAAAGACTCTGAGAAGGTTGGCGGACAGTTTCTTCTTGAATGAAGATGGTGTATTGTACAAGAGAAATTTTGACATGGTCCTGCTCGGATGCGTGGATAGACACGAAGCAAACGTGTTGATGCAAGAAGTGCACGAAGGTTCTTTCGGTACCCATGCTGGTGGACATGCCATGGCAAAGAAATTGTTGCGAGCGGGTTATTACTGGATGACCATGGAAGCTGATTGTTTTAAATATGCCCGAAAAATCCATAAGTGCCAGATTTACGCGGATAAAGTGCATATGCCACCGAATCCTTTAAATGTGATGAGTTCTCTTTGGCCCTTTGCCATGTGGGGCATTGACATGATTGGGAAGATTGAGCCCACCGCCTCTAATGGGCATCGCTTTATTCTAGTGGCCATTGATTACTTCACCAAGTGGGTGGAGGTTGCTTCGTTTGCAAATGTCACCAAGCAGATGGTTGCCCGGTTTATCAAGAAAGAGATTATTTATCGATACGGGGTGCCCGAGAGGATCATTACTGACAATGGTTCTAATCTCAATAATAAAATGATGCAAGAGCTGTGCCAGAGCTTTAAAATTGAACATCACAATTCTTCTCCGTACCGCCCAAAGATGAATGGTGCCGTTGAGGCAACTAATAAGAACATCAAGAAGATTGTGCAAAAGATGGTCGTGACATATAAGGATTGGCATGAGATATTGCCCTTCGCTTTACATGGGTACCGTACATCAGTACATATGTCTACTGGGGCAACCCCATTCTCTCTTGTGTACGGTATGGAAGCAATTTTACCGGTTGAAGTTGAGATTTCTTCTATGAGGGTCATGATGGATGTCAAGCTTGATGTGGCTGAATGGGTTCGAACGAGGTTCAACGAGTTGAGTCTCATAGAAGAAAGGAGGTTGCCAGCAGTATGCCATGGGCAACTGTATCAGAGAAGGATGAAGCGGGCATTCGATCAGAAAGTGCTTCCTCGGAATTATCAGACAAGTGACTTGGTGCTGAAAAGGATTCTTCCTCCTAATACAGATCATAGGGGCAAATGGACTCTGAATTATGAAGGTCCATATGTTGTCAAGAAGGTTTTTTTGGGCAGAGCCTTGATTCTTATAACTATGGATGGTGAGGATTTTCCGTCGCCTGTGAACTCAGACGCAGTCAAAAAATACTTCTCATAAATGGACCCGCTGGACAGTAAAAAGAGAGTCCAGGCAAAAAAGGGCATCTCGGCGAACCAAAAAAAAAAGAAAAGGTTCGGGCAAAAATTAGGGATAAAATAAAAAAATGAGTGTACCCGGTAAGTTGAAAACCCGACAGGGCAACTTAGGCAAGAATGGGTATCTCAGTGGATTGAAAACCCGCAAAGGGCGATCCAGGCAAAAGAGGGATTTAAAAGCGAAAGGTTGCGATCTGAGTAATCTGTATCCCGTCTTGTTTCAACAAGGGGCATTTCGAAGGATAGGAATCGGCTCAATCATCCCCCTCGAAAAGCAAAGCACTTGGAGAGTCTTGAAGACATATGAACCATAGCAGGGTTGAAACTCAATGGATTTCTGTTTTCTACATTGCCATTAAGATAGTTTGTTTTCTCTTTTAAGCAATTACCTCTTTCCAGGAATTGCCTCCTTATGTAAATGCCTCTTTTCGGGCTTTTCAATCAATAAAGTTTTCGTTATTCAGAATATCTGTCTCTTTTGTTTTACAGTTGTTTTGTTTACAAAGAACATCCGAATTTTTTATAAACATTGCATTTGAAAACATTGAAGTTCTACAATGACATGCGTGCAAAAGAAAACAATTAAAATTGCTCTGAATGCCAGGTGCTCTTAGGTGGTGAATTCAAAACCCATGATACCCTGGGAGCATGTGTGTGCATTTTTTTGTTTGCAGGTGTTAATGTTCGCTAGTTAGCCCATCAATAACAGGTGATGTCTTCAGTTTCTTTTCCGACAAAACTCAAATGATGATTCTCCCCAAGCAGAAATGGTTCTCTCCGCAGGAAGGTTTTTCCTGGAGGTTGTCATCCCCAACAGGAGTTTTGGTTGATTCCTAGCAAGCGCTCCTTGCCCCAGCAGGAGTTATGGGTGATTTCAGTCTCTCAGCAGGTATTTCCTTCCTCCGCAAGAGTTTGTTTGATCTCAATTCCCCAGCAACCAGGTCAGAAAGTTGTCATTTCCCCAGCGGAGTTCTATGGTTATGGTTATTCCCCAAGCAGAGTGGTTCAGATGATACCTCCCCAGAAAGGTCATCATTCCGTACAGTAATCTCAGCAAGCTTGGCAGTTCAAAGTCCAGATTGTGTCAACATTACTCCCCCAGCTGAGTTGGTGTTTTCCACAGAGTGTCAGCAGATTAGATCGGTGGTTATTTCCTCAGCAGAGTTGCTATTGTTAACCCCAGCAGAACTCTAGGGATATCATTTCCTATAGCAACCTCAACAGGTTTGTCAGGTCAGAGCCCAGATCAGGAGATCAGGTCAATTTGTCTTCCTAAGCACGGTTTGTGACCACGAAGTCAATCCAGCTTGTTATCCCCAGCGGAGGTGCCTCATTTTCCTCAGCATTTATTTTGCTGAGGAACCTCTTTGCATCTTGCATGTAGTATACATTGCATCCTCAAAAAGCGTAGCATTTCCATTTGAGATGGAGCATTACGCCATAGAAAAATTCAAACATATGCATGTGAAGCATAAGCCAGTTTTGATGCATCGTGCGAGAGCCCAAAGCTATTTCTCTTCAATCACATCGACAAAGCAAAGGAATGCCTCGCTCATTCCCCACCAGACATTTCAAGGCAGTACGAGGGTTTCACTACTTTCCTCCCCAACAGGGTCCCAGTTTTTCGGTTTGGAGACCTTTCGATCTTACATCTCAACCATGTTTTTGCCGAAATCATTCCCGATAGGATTCCTTTAGCCGTTCCCGACAGGCAAACTGGAACCATTCCCAATAGGATTCCTTTAGCCGTTCCCGACAAGCAAACCGGAACCATTCCCGATAGGATTCCTTTAGCCGTTCCCGACAGGTAAACCGGAACCATTCCCGATAGGATTCCTTTAGCCGTTCCCGACAGGCAAACTGGAACCATTCCTGATAGGATTCCTTTAGTCGTTCCTGACAGGCGACTTTTGAGTTCAAACCTAGCCGTTCCCGACTGGCCCATCTACTGTTCCCGACAGGTAATCCACCAGTTTCAAACTTTAGCCATTCCCGACAGGCGATTTTTGAGTTCAAGCTTAACCATTCCCGGCGGGCTTACTTTGACCGTTCCCGACGGGCTTACTTTGATCGTTCCCGACAGGCTTACTTTGACTGTTCCCGACAGGCTTACTTTGACCGTTCCCGACAGGCTTACCTTGATCGTTCCCGACTGGCCCATTTACCGTTCCCGACAGGTAACCATAGGTTGTAAACTTTAGCCGTTCCCGACAGGCGCACATTAACCATTCCCGACATGCCCGATCTAGACTCCAACCATTCCCGACAGGCCTTCTTTGGATTTCACTTATTCTAAACTCTTTTCCACAAATACCTCTCCACCATCACAACCGCTTTGTTGGTCATATATATTTTCTCCTTCTACCCACAGAGTGCAAATTTTCCGGTTATTTTTGTATTCAATCCCTGTGTACCTTGAATTCCTGACAGCCGTTCGTTCTCATCCTTTCAGGTCCACAGTTGATTGAATAGGGGAAGCTGTAACACCTCAAAAATTTGCCCTCTTACTTCTAACTCTAACTGGCTTATGTTTCATTTCATTCTTGCATTTTCATTTGTGCATATCATTGGTTCTCAGCATGGAATCAAGGTATCCTTGTTAGCCCTCAAGAGAAGGATGTGTCTCAAGGCTAAAGCAAGAGAATGTACTCAATCTTGTGGTGTTCACCAAAGTCTCTTACCAAGTTTGCACAATCATCAGAGGAATCAGTCATTTATTTTATCAGCAGATGGGTTGATTATTTCAGAATCAAGGTCATAAAGCAGGGTTAATTTGATATTGTTCCAGACAGGTTTTATATCATGTTTCAGGCATCATTCAAGGGTATTATCAGTGGCTAAGGATTAGATATGAAGCAGGACTCAAAACAACTTGCAATGAAGCAATTTTCACCATTTTGCCTTGGTCCAATCGATTTGCATAAGTGTGCAATCGATTGCACCCCTTTAGTCTTCACATTTGGGCCTTTGCAAGGGGGTCCAATCGATTTGCACTGCTGTGCAATCGATTGCACTGTGACAGATTTGCCTAAAACCTTCATTTTTCAGCACTATGTCAATTTCCAATGCACCACATTCACTTGGGATCAATGTTATATCAGTAGAAGGATCTAGAGAGATGCATAATTTGATTTCATTTCCATCCAATTTTCACTCTAATTCCACATTCCCTTTCCAAGTTATTTTTCACTTCCAATTCCACTCACTCCAAACCTCACTTTCATTCCAAACCTAAGTCATATTTAAACCAATTTGATCCAAACCACAATGGGAGACTTCATTTTTTCTGATTTTTCACTCTCATTCAGAATTCTCTCTCAATTCTCTCTCACATTTTCATTCTCCATTTCCATCTTCAACCTCTCACCAAAGCTCCATATTCATAGATTCATAAATTCTTCATTGGAATTTGTGAATTCTTGAGCTAAACCTCCATCACATCCTCATTCTTGGTTCAATTCTGCAGTAGCAACTTATTTGGATCTAGATTCAAGGTTTTGGAATCACTTCTTCGAGAGCTTTTGCTTATTTGTGGATTATTGCTTGGATCTTCAAGTGTTTTTGATAAGGCTTCATAGATCTCTGGATTTCTTGCTTTGATTCATCAATTTTCGTGTGCAACAATCACCAAAGCAATTCTCAGCTTTGTAGGTTGGTTTTTCTTAGATCTATACTTATTTAGCTTAATTTCAACTTTTACAATGTAGATCCATGGTTCTCAATGTGATTTGATCCATTTGCTTGATTGGATTCATGATCTTGTTGTTTGATTATTGAAATATGTGTTTGATTGCTGATATTTGATGTGGATTTTTGTGTATGTTTGATTACATGATCATTTGAATGTTTGGATAAGTGATTGGTGCTGGAAAAGTGATTATGAGAAGTGATTTTTGCAGGTCTGGTACTGTGCAATCGATTTGCATCCTAGTGCAATCGATTGCACCTGTGTTTTTTCACTAAGAATTGCTTTCTGTAACTGTGCAATCGATTTGCACCCTGCTGCAATCGATTTGCACCTGTAACTTTTGTCTTTTTGGCTTGTTTGGAAGCGTGTATTGATACCTATTCCACCCCTAACCTTCATGGCTTTGTGTGATGCATATTTGTGGAATTTTCTAGGGTTGTTTAACCTCTAGTTGCTGGATGTATGTGAATCTTTGATGCATGATTGTCCGATTGTTGATTTGTTTGCATTCTTGAAGCATGTTCTTGAGGCATATTGGTTCATGTGTGATTGATAACTTGTTGAACTTGTGTAATCTCTTGAAGATGAGTGTGAGGTGATGCATGTGAGTATGATACTTTGGTGTGCATAAGTTGGATCATGTATGCCTTTTACCTTGCTTGAACATTTGTTTTCCTTTGAAAATGATCATGGTATTTGTTCAATTAGTCTTGGTGTATGTCAATGTGAAGTTATCTTGCATGTTTGAATTGAATGATCATGATATGTTTTAAGTTCTGGCTTTGCTCCATCCTCACTTCATTTTGTTCACATCACCTTTGTATGCACACAATTTTCCGACACGCGACTCTTGGATTTTCACCGTTTATGACCATGTTTGCGTTGTTGTGTTCTTGATGCGATGAACACATAGCACACACTACTTGAGCATGCAAATTGTGAATTAATGTTTTTGTTGCTAGAATTGTGTTGTGCATAATTGTGTTGCTTTCTATTCCTTGAGTTGCATCCTTGCTTCAACTTGTTCACATGCTTAATGTTATGCATCCTTTCATGATGTACATTTTTCCATGATGTCTTCAAGTCTATTCAACGTGATGTATGATGTGTGTGTGATCGTGATTAATTGAGGAATGCATGATGTTGGATACACATTTGCTGTGTCATGATTGAATTGTATTCAAATGCATTGCATGCTGCCCTGTTTCTACTGCTGACCATGTGCATAGGTGTTGTTGTATGTGCTGCTGTTTAGCCTTTTACACCTATTTTTGTGCTGAATATGAGTTGTTGAATGCTGTTTAGTGCGTTGGCTAAAATTTACTACTGTATTGGTACAAATGCGTTGTTGTAGCTGTTGTTCTTGTTCATTCGTATCTCTCATTTCTTCTACTTCACTTTCTCTCTTATGTGTTGGATTACATGACATAATGCTTGATTGTGTAGAACTTCTTCACACCCCTTTGGGGATCCTAGCTCATCCTTAACTTTTGATTAAGGTGAGGTAGGATAAGCATTAGATAGTGTTAACCCTCTCTTCTTTTAGTCTTAGGTTCTCAAACCTCCCCTTAGGGCTATCCTTTGCATGACAACTTTAGGATAGAATTTCCCTTAGTGTTTTCTTTTCCTCGAGTCTTCTCTTCTCATCTCATAACCATTCTAAAACACTTAATAAAGATTAACGTGTATTGCACATGAGCCTTGTATATGGGAAATGAGAAATGAGGGGTTTCCCTTTATTCTTCTAGGATGCTTAGTGTACGTCCTGTTGGGGACGATATGCAATGTATTCGTTCCTATGTTGTAGACTTGGGTGCAAAGCAAGTTATGAACTAACTTCAATCCATTTCTGTCTAAAAAATGCAAAACAAACTCAAACCTTTTTCGTCCTTCGGGATTGTTAAGTTTCAAACTTTTTTCAGAAAAGGGCACGTTACTTCCGTCTCGTCGCAAACAAGCATCGACCCTAACTGCCAGACGCGAACGTAACGTCGCTCATAAAAAACACAGACTTGGTTAAGTCGAACTACGACTGCTCTGATTTCCTCTCTCTGGTTAGATTGAGGATACGCAGGCACAATACGGCGATGTCTCGGCGAGCAACCTCCCCCCTAGTTCATGTCTGAACTACGTTGACTCTGACTTTCCCGCTCCCGAGGGAATACGTAGGCCTAGGACTCCGAGGATGTCCTACCGAGTCACTTCTTTTTTCTTTTCTCCTCCGTTTCTTTGCTTTTCTCTGTTCCCGTTCCTTTTCCTTTCCAGTAGCAGCGGAGCTCCAGAAGACGACACCCTTTGATCGAGACAACCAGCATGGATCCCATCGAGTACGATGGACGCGTGGGGGTGCTAACACCTTCCCCTCGCGTAACCGACTCCTTTACCCGTTTCTCTTGGTCGCGAGACCATGCTCTTTTCCCTTCCCTCAGGTTTACGCAGTGTTTCCTTTCCCTCTTTTGGGATAAATACACATTGTTGGCGACTCTGTTTCCACGCCACTTTCGCGTTTGTTCTTGGATGAAAATCCCGGAAGCGACACAAAGGCCTTTGATTTGACCCACTTTGTAAATTAATATACCACCCGAATCGAGAATATTTATTGGCCCGAAGCTAGAGGAAAAAGACTGAGGATGTCCATGCCCCATTGCGAGAAAAGGCCATAGTGATGTCAACACGTGTAACTCAGATGAAGAAGCGCTATGAACAAATCTATGCCTTTGGAATTGGCCACACTTATTCACATAATCTTTAGCATCTTTGACCATGGACTCTCAATAATACGTGGCCCTAAAGACTCTCTTAGCTAGAGCTCGAGCTCCTAAGTGTTGTTCGACTATCTCTTCATGTACCTCGGCAGGAGTGTATGCAACTTCTTCCTCTTAAAGGCATTTTAGTGTAAAGGTTGATAAGCCTCTCCTATAAATCGTTCCTTATATTGCACAATATGAGTGACTATCCTCTTTACGAGGTCACCCTCAGTCATATTAGTGGGAAGTGTGCCTTGCTTGATGTATGCTGCAATGGATGAAATCTAGGAAAATGGTAAGGTGCCTTCTACAATTTCCATTGCTACTTCTAGGGTCTAGATGTTAAGACTCTTTAGAGTTTCCTAGACAAAGGAATGATTAACTTTGGAGGCTCTAGTTCTTACAATCTTAGAGATGATATCTTCACTAGTATTATGCTATATAGGGATGTGTAAAATTTTATAAAGCTTAAATTTCTTAAACTTTTCTCTTGTCAGGACTACATATCTCTATAACAATGGGTCTTTGGTTTGAACATCTCTTTTGCATTCTTTATATTCACACGTTTTACCATGTTGGATCACTTATTTTCCTATACCTACAAACACTTAGTTCCACAATCTATGTTCGGAAGTGGATATGAATCTTTGGGGAACGTTCGGTTAAGGTCGATGTAATCAACATACACTATCCACTTTCTTGAGGCCTTTTTAACTAGTACGACATTGGAGAGCAATTAAGTGTGTCAAAGATAAATTTAGAATCAAACAAACCCTGGACCATCTTCATGGCTGCTTCAGCCTTTTTGAGGGATTGTCGTCTTCTTCGCTTGGATACATATCAAGTGGATGAATTAATATTCATTTGATGGCATGCCACACTAGAGTCAATGGCCTCCGATATTTTGCATAGAGAAATTGCAAAAAGGTCGGCGTTAGCTCTGAGACATCTCAATGAGTCATTTTTCACCGCGGACGCCAGATCAGCACCTATACAAATCGACCATGCTGGGTTGTTACAAAGTTGGACGATATCAAACTCGTCGCATGAAACTGCCTTAAGGTTTTCGTCTTGACTCCCGCTAATAAACTAACTTAATCATCCTGTAGGATCTATTATTCTCTAACGTCATGGTCAACCACGTCAACTGGTCACAAATGATCTTTTTCCCCTTCTCAGAGGTGACGGGGGTTTGCGAAAGGGTTCTTCAATATTATTTTGTGTATTAGGTGAACCCCAAGTAAATAGGTTGGAATGACAATTGACTCGCCCAAAATATTGCGATATTTCATTTTCAAATGAACTGTGGAGGCAACAATGTCTAAAACAGTTATAAACGACCTTTGTAGAATGACATTGTACACACTTTTTGTAAAGAATGATGAGGAAACATATTTTCACAGTTCTCTTGTTTCCACCTTCTCCGAAAAAGACCAATAGGTATAGGTTTCGCACAGACGAGTCGAGGAGTCATTAAATGCCAGAAAATTTTCACCTTCACATTGCTTCAAATCTTTCATGCACAATCCTAAGACTATAAGATACACCAGGTCGCATGAGCTCACATCATCAGTGAGGATCTTCAATACTTAGTAATTGACTATGATGACAATTACGACTAATGGAAGCATTGAATTTAGAGTTCCATTCGCCTTCTCATGGTCTTAAAACGTATAATAGATCTATTTTCTTCTTATATTTCAACTATTGTTGATTTGAGTGAAATATGTTGTAGTAAAAGTATACGGATAGATTTTGCTTTGCAATAAAATATAGTGATAGGTAATTGATAAAATAAAATAAAATAAAATATAGTGATAAGTAATAGTAATAATAAATTTATAAAACCTTTAGTAAAAAAAATTTATAAAACCTGTAGTTCTATTAAAAGATTACCAGGATATAGATTCTCCGAAGATCCAAACCCTCGATTTTTTTAAATAACCTATTTTTTCAAATTAAATACGAAAATAACAAACTTTTCAATTTTTTTTTACCAAAATAACATAGTTTCAGAATGGGGAAGAGAGGATACGCCAAATCAAATGGCGCAAGCACCAAAATTTGTACACACGCGCCATATGATATGGTGTGTACATGTAAGAGTGGACATATGAAATGACGCCTCTTCTTTGAGAAATAATGCATGCGACATTTCATATGGTGCATCCTCATATTTTTTATTTTATTTTTTAGGGTTTAGGCCATGTGTGTATGCGCCATTTCAATTGGCTACTGCACTAGGTTCTTCTTTAAATACTGCACCACCTTCTCTTCATTTCTCACATTTTTCTCTTTCCGTCTCCTTCCATTTTTCTGTCAAAATGGCTTCCTCTTCTTCCTCCTCATATCTCTATAAGGTTCCATATATCCACAAGAGAAATGCCGATTTAATTTTCTCGCCAGTTAAACCTCCGATGAAGATCTGCCTCTGGAATACATTGACGTTCGAACATCTTAACAGGAGCCTGAACCGCTGGTTAGATGGAGACATTCCAGAGGGTGAAAAGATTAGAAGAATTGAAAGGCTTGTTATCACATTCAACCAAAATGGAGAAGTTCGTTTCTGGGAGAATGTTACTAATGACCAAGATGTTCACACGTTGATGTATAGTTCTCAGGAAATTATCCTGATGGTTGTAATCTCATAGTTTTGTTGTTTAGTCGTTGTATTTGTTTGTTTTGTTGTTTAATTATTTAAATTATTGTTACATGTTGTTTTTAAATTATTTTTATTGAATGTTATGATATTAATGGAATGAAAGTTGTTGTTGATATAAAGAGAAAAGGTTACTTTTAAAATTATGATATTGTGCTTGGTTAAACATTGGGAAATTTTGTACGATTGTGCCCTGACTGACGGCATGAACTATATAATCTGACCATTTTGTTTCCTGTATCCATCTCTGTTCGAATATGCGTGCTATTAAGGCAACTCTTTTTCTTTCTTCACGTAATTTCATTGTGCCAGACAATTTCATCTTTATATGCAGACCAATAGTCCTCTTTTGCTACCACCGGAAAGCTGGTGTTGTAGACATTACATAGACTAATGACTTGGTAAACAGCGGACAATAAGTTGGAAGGGTCCTAGCGAGCCTTTGAACATGCTGCTATGACACAGGAGCAAGGCATACAAAAGGCTTGAAACTTTCCGCAGTCGCACCAACTTCTATCTATTTCCACTCGGTAGGATCCCCTCGGCCTCCCTTCATTGTAATCCATTGACTCAGCAACACTGAACCAACCTTTATTACGGTCAAACACTGTGACCACATGTGTGTTAGCTTGCAGCTTCATCCTTAATGAATTTCAGCGAACTATCACTGAACAACTGCCCAGATTGTAAGATAGAACTCCATTTTGAACGTCTGATATCAAAAAGTGCCCTGAGCCTAAAATATGTTGCCCTTACCAAAGTAGTTATCGGTAGGTTTCGAATGCCTTTGAATACAGAGTTCATTGATTCCACGAGATTTGTTGTCATGTGACCCCATCGTTGGCCATTGTCGTATGCCCTGGTCCACTTCTCCAATTGAATATTGTCGATCCATCTTAATGCATCTGCGTTTGTCAATCTGATTTCTTCACGGTAGTGTTTGAAGGTAGGTTTAGTTAATGCATACCCTGCGTTCACAGCCTTTTTCCGCAGCATCTTGTCTTTGATCTCTTGCATGAAATTTTGAGCGATGTGTCTAATGCAATAGACATGCGTTGAAGGAGGATCCTGCCAGTCGTTATCAAGATTCTTATATGCATTCTCGATTGATGGATGTCTGTCCAAAATCAAACATAAGTTAGGTTGGGGAGCCACGTGTAATCGGGGAATTTTTAGGAAAAAACTCCAACCCCCAACAGTCTCGTCTTCAACTAGAGCGAAGGCGATTGGAAAAATGTTGATGTTGCCATCTTGTACCACTGCCATAAGTAACATTCCTTTATATTTCCCATACAACCATGTTCCATCAATTTATATACTAGGTTTACAGTAGGCAAAACCTTTGATACATGGTTTAAACGCCCAGAAGAGCCGATGTAATATGCCATTTCCACTAACACAAGTCCCGTCTGGGGTATATGCCGGCAAGGTCTCCAAAATGGCAGCAGTCCCTGCAGCATATTGCTTAAGTACCACCAAATATTTTGGAAGTTCTTTGTACGACTCCTCCTAATTTCCGAACACCCTTTCAACCGCCTTAGTCCTAGTTATCCATGCTTTCATGTACGACAGAGTATAATTGTATCTTTGAACGATATGCAAGATTATGGTACTCACCTTCAACGACGGGTTATCGCTAATGATAGATAGAATTTTATTGCATATCAATTGAGAGCTAAGTTTGCGATGTTCCTGCATCGGATTGATGTTATACAAGTGTGCTCTGGACCCATAGACCCTATCTTCCAAGAATCGCTTCTCTTCCGGTAAGATGTTGTCAATCGAAACGGGCAAACCTCGTTACGACAGTAAATCTTATACATAGTGTCATTCGTTCGATCGACCCTATAATCAACTGATAATTCTATGTGATACTATTTTATAGCTCGGAGACAATCTTCTTTTGTTCGAAAATTGTCTCCCTCTTATAATACTCCTTGTGTTTGCATATATGAATTGTAAAAAATATCTGAAGATGGTTCATCTGCACCCAAGTTCAGGCTTGTCATGTGTTGAGGTGGACAAAAAACATGATTGGCCGGTAATGGGTCTTCCCCGTGGTCGGTAGTGGAATAGTTTACCATTTTATCAACCAAGACATCAACTTCTTCTTCTTCGTCTACGACATCGACTTCAGCTTGTTCATCGTCAAATTCGCAAAAAAACATGAGAAAGATCAACAAGTTGAGACATTTGATATTGTTGTAATATAATATAAAGCTCAATATCATTGAAACAAGAATACTCATGACTGAGAAACATATTATGAACATCTTCATCATCTCGAACCTTTAACTAAAAAAATTTCACATGGTTGTCGGCAAAAAACACTGGATTCTTGTAGATGATCTGGCCCACTGGACCACACTATAATTTCTTTTCTAATCTCGCTTTCAAATGGGAAAAATTTGGTCTTTTATTAATTGAAAACCGAGTAACATCGGTATTACAAAAATTGAGACCGGTTATAGTACAATCAAATATCTCACCATTGAGATGTGCATTGATCATGTATTGTGGTGTTTGAGCCATAACAAATATTTTAGTGTGCTGGTGTTTGGTAGAATTGTGGTGCAATATTTTAGTGTACTGGTGTATGATAGAATTGTGGTGCAATAAAATGTTAGCTTCATGTGTATTAATAGAAGTCTAGTTTCATCTAATCGAATTTTTAATATATTATTGTCTTGTCTCTATTATACATTTAATAATATTTTTTATATAATTTTTTTAAATACTTGTCTCAATTATACATGCATTAGTCTTGTCTCAACTATATATGCATTAGTCTTGTCTCATTTATATCTTCTTATCTTCTTACATGCATTAGTCTTGTCTCTTTTATGACTACCAAGACCCTATTATTGTAAGATTATTGCATGTATTAGTCTTGTCTCCTTTATGCATACCAATACCTTATTATTGTTTTATTATCTTCTTACACTATTTTCTAACATGCCTACAAGATATGGTTACTTCATTATGGCTTATTCACATGTATTACTCTTACTTCATTATGCATACACTATTTTCTTACACTATTTTCTTACATGCATTAGTCTTCATTATGCAATAGTCTTCACATGTCTTCCTACAAGATTCACATGTCATCTTACATGCCTACAAGATTCACATGTCTTCTTACATGCCTACAAGATTCACATGTCTTCTTACATGCATACAAGATTCACATGTCTTTTTACATGCATTAGTCTTTCTCTTTAATGCAAAGTCTTGCACTATTTCCTAACATGCCTAGTCTTACAAGATTCTTTCTCTTTAATGCAAAGCCTTACTTGTTTGTCTTGTAATTGCATACCTTCCAAGAGGCCTTACACATTGCCTTACATAAGATTTCCTCTGCATGATTCCTTACACATGAAGAGAGAGAAGACACTATTTCATTTGGCTTACCTTCCTACCTAGGCGTCATTTCAATTGGCGTGTATGTACAAAATGCCAAGAATGCGCCATTTCATATGGCGTATATGTACAACATGCCATGCAAGACTTAACCTAACATATGACGATCCATATATATATATGCCTTACCAATTTCATTCATGCCATCCACCCAAACACAACAACAAGAGCCTGACCCTTACCGCCAACATCCACACACCGACACCACATCTTCCTATAGCCCCGATGACTCTTTCAACTCCACCCCGGCCCACCATAGCCCCCCACAAATGAAAACACACACACATACACACATCCCACCACAAAACACCCAACCATTATTTGACTTCCTTACCCACAATAGTCATTGCATTGTTTTTAAAACGATTCAATGTACCAATTCGGCCAACTATACCATTGTCATCTAACCCAACCACTACGACCCAACTTTGAAAACATGAGCACGAAACTAAATTACAGCAGCGCCGTTGGCAGCAACCCCCGACTATTGGAGACAAATGATTGAAAATATGTAAAATATGCCGGGACCCTCACACCAAATACCTTTTTCGCAGGCCAATACGCAAAGACCACAAACACCTCAACAAAATCGTGGTAGACCTTGAAACGGGCTAATGCGCCGGGATGTGGAACCAGGGGACGTTTTGATCGGACCAGACATTTATTTTTTAATCAATTGTAACCTTTAATGTATATAAATAATACTTTTCTTTGTTTTCTATTTTTTTATAATTTTTTTTCTTCTATTTTTCTACCTATTTTTAATTACATTTCATATATATATATATATATATATATATATATATATATATATATATATATATATATATATATAAAAGGAGGATATGTCAAATGGCGCATATACTCTATAGTCAAATTTATGCGGTGACCCTACATGCATACTACATTTCATTTGATGCATATGTGTAAATCATTTCAAATAATTCGGTGAACCTACATGGATACTCCATTTCATTTGGCGCATTTATGTAAATTTATGAAGAGACTCCAAATCAAATGACGCATGGTTTATTTTTCGTAAATAATTTAAGGCCTAATGCATGCTTTGGTCCCTTAACTTAATTTAAGTTTTCAGTTTGGTCCCTTATTTAATAAACGTTAGTATTAGATCCTTTAATAGTGATTCCGTTAACACATATGGTCCATTCTGTTAAAAAGTGTGTTTTCCGTTAGTTTTTGATTAGGTGGCATTCCAGCTGGATTTTTTTAGGTGAGTTGGAATAAACCTTTCACATTCTAATTAAAAAAACTCCAAAAGTTTCAACGTTTGATTTTTAGTCTTTTTTCACTTCATTTGAGTTCCATTCACTCAATTGTCAGCTCAACATTGTAAACCTGAAACCCTAAAGAAATTTTTACCTGAAACCTGAAACCTCAACATTCGCTCGTCTGGTAATGGAATGTATATTCTTCGTTTTTTTTTGTTCATCCACGTTCACATTTAGCTTTGTTTCATTCGTTCGTTTTCTTCTCCATTTCCATTTTAGGGTTTGTGAAGTATTTGATACGATACGGCGCGAAAGAGGAACAAGTTCAAGCATCTATTTTGAGGTAACACTACTGCAAACTTTATGTGTATATTCTTCGTTTCTTTTAGTTATTCCTTAGGGTTTTTCATTTGCTTAGTTAGGGTTCTTGTTCTGGTTTGTCTAGGTCATGGAGAACCGTTTTACATGCGTTGTTCATCATAAGGGTCAGTTTTCTGAGTTTACGAAAGTAGGTTATAATGGCTTAGAGGAAACGTGGGATGTGGACCCTGATTTTTGGAGTTACTTCAAAGTGTTAGGTGGTTTAAAGGAGTTAGGTTATCCTAGTATAGAGAGCCTATGGTATTATGATGAAATGGAGTGTAATAACATAACTGAGTTAAAAGATGACAATGGAACTAGGAGGATGCATACTATTGCTGTGTTGACTGGAGAAGTACATTTGTATGTCATACATCCTATCCTCCAACCTGAGGTAATCGAGGAACCAATTCTGTCACTTGAGTTTAGTGCTGAAATAGGAGAGAAGACTGATTTAAGTGAAAAGATTGATGAGGGCCCCACTTGTGTTGAGAATGTAGGTGACAACTCTGAAAAAATTCCAACTGATTTTGGGAGTGGCTTAGCACTAAGATACAACACAATGTGAGGGAGAATCCTAGTTTAAAGCTTAGTGACATCATGGAAAAGACCCAACAGAAATGGAATGTGGGATCAACAAAACTCTTGCATACAGGGCAAAGACCATGGCAATTGATATTGTTGATGGGTCTTTTAGGGAGCAGTACAAGAGAATACATGATTATGCACATGAACTTCTTAGGTCCAATCCTGGATCAACTGTTAAAGTGACAAGTCAGCCATACCAAGGTGGAGAAGAGAGCATTGAAAATCCTGATTGTCAGTTGAGCCCTCATTTTCAAAGGATGTACATCTGTTTCAAAGCATGCAAGGACAGTTTCTTCAAGTGCAGGCCCATAATAGGATTGGATGGCTGCTTCTTGAAAGGTTACTATGGTGGTCAGATTCTTGCTGCAATTGGAAGGGATCCAAATGACCAGATGATGCCAATTGCATTTGCTGTTGTAGAGGGAAAAACAAAAGACTCATGGAGTTGGTTCCTTGATTTGCTGATACATGATCTTGGAGGTACAAGGTTGTGCAAAACTTACACATTCATAAGTGATCAACAAAAGGTACTTAGTCAATTAATGTCTTTACTTTGCTGTTCAACATTTAGAGATTGAAAGCTATGTCCCTGATTGCTACAGAAAACAAGTGTATGAAGACTGCTATGCATCTGTCATATATCCAGTCAATGGGGAATTACTCTGGGAGAAAAAAGGTTATGCTGAGTTGCAACCACCATCCATCAAAAGACAACCAGGAAGGCCAAAGAAGAAGAGGACTAGAGGTGCTTCAGAGAGCATAAGGGATGAAACTCAGCTAAAGAGAGCAAACTTTGGCATCAAGTGTAGTAGATGCCACATGATGGGTCACAACAAGTCAACCTGCAAACACCCAGGTCCAAGTCAGACAACTCAGCCTGAACCAAGTCAGCCTGGTCCAAGTGAGCCTGCAGCATCTCAGCCTGAAGTAACTCTTCCTGCAACAAGTCAGCCTGTAGTGAGTGTCCCTGAAGCAAGTCAAACAGCATCAACAGCAACTTGATCCACATATGAACATTTTATTTAGTCATTTGTAACTTAGTGTCATATGAACACTTTATGTAGTCTTTTGTGTGCACCTTATTTAGGTATTGTTGTTTTGGTGGCTCTTTTGTATCAGTGCTCTTTTTGAATCAGTGCTCTTTTGTAATCAGTGCTAAGAACAAATGCTTTTTGTAGCAGTGTCAAGAACACATGCTTTATTGATTCACTAATATATTATCAACATGTTATTGATTCAGTAATATTGTATCAAAATATTCTAAACAATATTGATTCATCATATTCTAACCAATACAGTTATAATTACAGACCATTACAAACCATTTCACAATAAATGTTGCAGAACCATATATAACACAATTGTTACCATTACAGACCATTACATAACACCATTACATAACACAATTACATAACACAATTGCTTAAACATTTGATAACATTCTTACATCCATAACTATGATAAACACATTATTACATTTATTTCAAATACCTTGTTACAAAAACTATGTTAAACCCTAAACTAATAATGCAAAACAAAATGACATTTTTCAACATTCCTCTTGTGCTCAAAACCTCATTCTTCAACTTCAATATCTTCTTCCTTTGCCTTTCAATCTACAGATCCCTTCCATCAACAACTTCATCTCCTACCCACTTGAAAAAATTGCATCCCTTCTCCACTTGATTTTTGTAATTTCTACAACCCCAAAACTTTCTCCCAACATTAACACTATTCAAATCCGTAACAGTACGCATGACACACTCTTCTTCACACCAACACTCCATCTTTTTCCTTCTTATCACAACAGATCCAAATGACCCATAACTTTGGGAGTTTGCTTTCGATTTGTTGCTGGAGTTTATTGACATTTTCAACTATGAAAGAAAGAGGATGAAGAAAGAATAAGGAGGAAGAAGATGATGAACAGTAAAGGTGACAATAATGAAGGAACAATGAAGAATGAAGAACCCTAATAATTCATCATCTTTATCGTTTAAAAATGGCTAATTGCTGACTCACAAATGCACTAAAATCCTTGCTGGCATGCCACCTAAGCAAACTTAACGTTTTTACAACAAAACTAACAGAATGGATCAGATTGTTTAACGGAATAATTCTTGAGGGACTTAATCGTAACGTTTATTAAATAAGGGACCAAACTGAAAACGGAAATTAAGTTATGGGACTTCAGGACTAAATAAGCCATAATTTAAAAAGCTTCTTATTTTTGTATTTAATTTGAAAAAATGTTATTTTAAAAAAAAATTTCAAACACTCAGTCAAATTAAAATCGCATGACTCCTAAACAGTCAAACGCTAATCCCAGTCTCTCTCTAAAAAACCCCTCCCTCTCTCTCAAGAAATAGAAAATGTCGGACGCGTTTTGCAGCGACTGCAAGCGAGAGACGGAGGTAGTTTTCGATCACTCAGCTGGAGACACAGTATGCTCAGAGTGCGGTCTTGTACTCGAATCCCACTCCATCGACGAAACCTCCGAGTGGCGTACCTTCGCTAACGAGTCCAACGACAACGACCCCGTCCGTGTTGGTGGTCCATCCAATCCACTCTTAACCGACGGCGGTCTCTCCACCGTCATCGCTAAACCTAACGGCTCTTCCGGCGAGTTCCTCTCTTCTTCTCTCGGTCGCTGGCAGAATCGTGGCTCTAACCCTGATCGTGGACTTATCCTTGCTTTCAAAACTATTGCCACTATGTCCGAAAGGTCCGCCTAGGGTTTCCTCACTATTCTTTTTTTATATAAAGAACTTAGTATTTGGTTTCTTGCTTTGATGAAATTGAAAATTACTTGTTTTTCCTTACAAATTTAGGTCTATGTTTCTTAGTATTGATTCTACTTGAAGCTGTGATTTCTACTAGCTTTTGAGTCTAAACGTGATTATCATGTTCAACTCAATTTTGCTAGAATTTATCCCAACATAAATCACTACCTTCAACTCAATTTTAGTCTGAATCAATTTTACAAAATCAATTCACTCAAAATCAATATTACAAAATCAATTCACTCAAAATCAATATTCTTCACTGCAGAAACAAACACACGCTAAGTATATATACTGAAATATTATTGCAGTTGTACTTTGAAGATTTTGACTTGCATTAGAAAATTCTTATGGGAATTGATTTTCTATTAACTGAAATGAATGGCAACTTAGCTGATGGCATTGAAATTTTTTCAGGTTGGGACTTGTTGCAACCATCAAGGTATCGCATGTTCTCATTCAGGGCAGACTCTCTTTCTTCACTATTAATTGAGGATAAATATGATGAAATGGCTTTTGTCGTAGCTCACTTTTTGTGCTCATTATGATTAGCCTTAATTGTTTGCCTATTGAAATTACATTACATTCAAATAAATAACATGCCAAATTTGTCTGGTGGTTGGAGATAAGGGCGTTTGTAGTTTGAATCTATCGATATCCAATCCATATCCACATAAAAATTGCTTGGATTTAAAACCAAACTATCAAAACCGGTAACAAAATTTAAACCAGTATTTAAAACTAGCCAAAAACACAATGAAAAAACACAAGTTTTCAGAGCAAGCAGCTGTCGGAGCGGCATCCACCGAGTTAAACACACCTTCCTTTGAGATGGCTAAACATGGCTTGTAACCTGTATTTTCTGGTGAATGAGAAAAACTAGATGAAACATAAGAAACAAAAAGTACTAATTTGCTTTAATTTGAAATTACCTTTTGCTTCTGAAATTTCCCATTCTTTTTCCCTTCCTTTTCCTATATGTTCAAATCTGTTTGGCTTAGCCTGAAATTACCTTTTGCATTATCAACACAGTCACAAAGTGTTTGGTCATGAAAAGGATTTGAGCATCCACTTTATGATTCTACACTGGTTGTAAAATATCATATAATCCAAATTAATTTAAATAAAACAATTTAAACCATTTTGACATGAATCCGGGTTTTTTAATATGGTTTTGGATGTGGGTTTAACCATAAAATCAGTCATTTTGTAGGCACAATGAATGTACTTTGCCATAAGTTGTGAGTCCGTAAGTTTTTGAAGGCTAGTTACTGTAGAATTAGAACTAACTGCATTGTTTATTATAAAGACATTGATTCACATTTCTCATTTTAGTGTCATGGTTTTATTACAGAACATGTTTTGTCTGCCTGCCTATATATGACAATTGCCATTGGCTTAAGCTTGGAAGTTCAAACATAAATGCAAAGTTTTTTGAAACGTTGCAGTTGTGTTATCCAAATTTTGGTGTAGATTTTTTGCTGAATTAGTTGCTTTTGGTTACATTGTTGTTTGATAAGAACACTTTATTGCCGCTCCTGACGTGGTTTGTATGTTTTAACCTCTTAAATCCCTTAGGTTTTGTTTGTGAGTTTGGAGGGGAGGGGAGGGGAAGGGAGGACTTTGGGGAAGTGGATTCGTAAAAAAAAACAAGAAAACTACATTTTTTTTAATTGTGCTTTTGTTTAGAATGATAAATTAATGTTTGTCATCACTATATTTTTAATTTTCATAATATTATAACAATATAAAATATTTTTTATATTTGAAGAATTTATGTAAGCCCTACAAAACCCTCATTTAATACAAATTTTGAGTTCTTCCAAATTAGGGACATTTTGTGTTATGAATAAAAGCAAACCCTCCAAAATTCTCTCGACCAAAATCCTTCGATTATTTCCACTCAATCCTTCCCTTTTTTCAAAGCCCTCTCCTCCCTTCCCGTCCAAACTCCGAAACAAAGCCTTACAGACATTAATATGTAATATGTAGTTTAGTCAATGTTCTTAGGTAAGCTACCAGATGGGGGTCAGCACCTCATACTGGTTGAGGCGCTGCCCCTTCTTTGAAGCCGATCCCACTGGCGCTTTTGACATGCCTTTTTGGTTCGGACGAGGCATACTTGTAGCAACTTATTGATAACTATGACAAACCGTGAAAGCTCAATTCTGCAACATTGCCAACTTTGATACTTATAGGGATAAATAAACTACTTGGTCTCTAGGATGCTTTATTTAGCTTATTTTACTTTGTAAAATGAACATGTTATGTTACAAGTTTTGATACAAGATTGGTCCCTTAGCTTTTCCGGTTATTTGAGTTTTTTTTCCCACTATGGTCCCTATATTTTTCTACCACTTGAGACCAGTAAGTTAATTTATGGGTGGTATCCGCTGGAACCTTTATAGACAATAGGGACTAAGACTATAATTATTAGAAGATAGAAAAGCATTGCATTTCTTTGTTCACTTTCTTGCTTGAAAACCTAACGACAGGCATGGGTGTTAACGCAATGTGGTTCTTAATTAAGTATTAAATTTAGAAACAGGTGTACTTCAAAAATGCATAAAAGCACAAGTGACTTTTACAAGACACCTTTTTATTGTTTCTGTGAAGAGTATTTTTTTGTATTCTTATGTTGCTTTTGTGGTTTGATTTTAAGGATCGAGCAAATGAGATATATAAGAGGGTTGAAGACCAAAAGTCTAGTCGAGGAAGAAATCAAGATGCTTTGTTGGCTGCTTGTATCTACATCGCTTGCCGACAAGAAGACATACCACGAACTGTAAAGGGTACATCCTATGATTCTTTTAACACCTGGATGCTTCCCAGTTTATCTTTCCCTATGTAAATGAGCTTCCCTGAACCTATGGATTTCAAATAGAAATTTGCTCTGTTGCAAATGGGGCGTCAAAGAAGGAAATTGGCCGAGCAAAAGAGTACATAGTGAAGCAACTTGGTTTGGAGAAGGGTCAGACTGTGGAGATGGGCACAATACATGCTGGTGACTTTATGGTGAGTTTCCTTTCTTGATTTGTAGCATATCTTGCTTTTGCAAGTATTGTTGTTTATTAGTGAAGACATCTCATCTAAAATTTGACTCGATTTCTTTGATGTTACTAACCATTTTCATCTTAAACTTTAGAGGAGATTCTGTTCAAATCTTGGTATGAATAATCAAGCTGTTAAAGCTGCTCAGGAAGCTGTGAAGAAATCAGAAGAATTTGATATAAGGTATATTCGATTTACTTTGATGCTAATGTAATTATGTTTATAGTTACAGCTAAAAACTTAAATTTAGTGTCTTGAGAGGGAAAATTGCTGGGAAAATTAACACACAGGAGTCAATATGTGTGTTGCATCTGGTTGAGAAGTGGAAAATGTGGTATGAGAAATGGGTGATTCATGTGTAAGGTAGGAACACAACAGTCAAGGGTGCCCATAATAGCATTTGTGTATGAAATTGAAAACTATAGTTGCCAATAGAGGCGGCCAGCACAGTTATTGACCGCCCAACACGGTGCCGTGGTGCAGACAGTGGTCAGGGGTGCATGATCATTAACATAATATAAAAATATTCAACAACTGAACATAGGGTTACTAAGGAGAGTTACTCTAACAAGAGTCATCAGTTAAAGTTGTATAGATATACAAAAAGATTAACAAATTTTACTACTTTTGATAAAATTAGTTATCTTTTTAAAAAAATATATCATTACCTTTTTATTATCCAGTTCTACTTAGTTCGTTATCTACCAATAAAATCATTAAGATTGATTTTTATAAAATAATATTTAATGTTGCTTTAAATTTTAAAAACCACAACTAAATAGGAACATAATCTTTCTACAAAAACAATTAAAAAATGGAGAAGATTCATATTATAATAATTTACACATTTTACATTAAACATCCTTTATTTTTCACTTATTACGGCCATTACACGCACACACACACACACACACATATCAACGTATGCTACAATCTACATTGCACTCAATAGTACTCGAATGGCAAAAGAGACTTCTGTACCTCAATTAACCAAGTTTGATACCTATGAAAGCCATTTTTCTCAGTGCGTAAGTTGAAGAGAATGCCATGGGTTCAAAACTCGAAACTTCAAGGGGTTGCTGATTAAATAAAAATTAAAATACAGGTGCAAATTTAAAAAGGTGAGGGTGTGCAACTGCACCCTGACAACAGTGTGAGTCGCCCCCTGGTTTCAAATGGGGGTAGCAGCCATCACAGCCACTTTCACGAACAGATTGCACAGTTAGCGGTGCTAGGCAGTGCAAAGTGTTTTTGAAAATGAGAGAAAAATTTTGTTGCTCTGAAGGGCAATGCCTGCATTTTCCGCAACCAATATCTTATTTTCTAGGAAGATCTATATTTTGCATCCACAAATATCTAGCTTTTCTGACTAGTTGTTTTGCTTGCTGTTTCTGTTGTGGCACCTGCTTGTGTTACATGTGCAGCAGAGGCTGCATTTCATGTTGAAGGAAGACTAGGTCTAGGTTAAGTTAATGGAGATGACTTATATAGGCCCTTTAGTGTAGAGGCCCAATATATTTAAAATGTATTAATTAAAACAATGGACTATAAATAGAAGAATGGTTAAAAAACAGAACACGGGAATTAAATATCTTGCCTTTTATTTGATGGTAACACTCAAAGGAGAATATTGCAGCTGTTTGAGAAGTTATAATATGCATTGTGTCATAATTGCACCGTTCTCTGCATATATGAAATTGCTCCACCTTGTTATGTTTCATAATTGTCAGAAAAACACACTGCTCCAACTTGTAATAGGTTTCATAATTGTCAGAGAAACTGACACGTTATTATCTTCTGATGATCAGTACTAACAACGTCCTTAATCTGTCAGGAGGAGTCCTATATCAATTGCTGCTGCAGTTATATACATCATAACTCAGCTTTCTGATGATAAAAAACCTCTCAAAGGTATGTGACACTCCTTTGTGGGTAGTTGAGATTCGATATTTGATGGCATCGAGGACAAATCTATTAGTTCTTTTAAATTTTTTTTATAAGTAGTCTCTTCAATCAATGTCATTGGTTCTGCTGAAAATTTTATAAAATTTAGAACGTTTGAAGCCAAATTATGGATACAACAATACTGCTAACTTCTATGCTATTTCATTCATACATGTATCTGACTTGTGTTCTTAATGCAGATATATCAATTGCCACTGGAGTTGCTGAAGGAACTATTAGGAACTCTTACAAGGATCTTTATCCCCATGTTTCAAAAATAATACCAAATTGGTATGCAAAGGAGGAGGATTTGAAGAACCTTTCTAGCCCTTGAATTATATAGAAAAATCATCCTAATTTGTGTCATTAAATCTATTTGGATTCACTGAACTGTTAATTACATTGAGAGCTAGGCACCATATAATGAATGAATTCTCAACTTCGGTGCAGTACAGAAGAGTTTATATTGTATGAACGAGAACTCACTTGCATTGCTGTGTGTTTTGTTTTTGCCTCTTCTTGGTTTGAATTGTTTAGCTGTCTCCGTTTGTTGCATATTACTACAAAATATACGAAACTCTTCACCAGAAAAAGTAACATAACTATGCTTCAAGACTAATTAGATGCATAACTGCTCTATTGTATATATGTTGGTTCAATTGTTAAATGCAAGCAATCATTTCGAAATAGATTATTCTGGAAGGAATTGAACGACATTTGCACAACCTAGTTGATTACATCCGGTTAGGATTCCTACAATTACACTTGCTCATGTTTAGAGTGTGTGGATGAGATATTTTAATGAAGAAAAATAATATTTTAGGGAATTTAAGATGATTAGTCCAAAAAGTATTGTTCGGTGGGTATTTTTGATTGACCAATTTGAGGGATTTTATGTTATCCTCAACGCTTCTATCATTCTCTCTTCGGTTGCTCCTCCATAGTTCTCTCTACTATCTCTGCAGGTGACCACAGTTCTTATGCAAGTCACATTTTTGTTGAAAAGGTGGGTTTCAGTCACTATTTCTTCTACCCACTTTATCAAATTGTTAGTAGAAGTATAGCAATGTTAAATCACCTTCTGCAGATTAAGTTAGATAATCTTGCAAAATTTTGATTCGATTTGGCTTTTATGGTTATGTTGTATTAACAACTTCAACTTTGATGTTCGGAATTTGTAGATAGAGGGAAGCATAATATATTTGCCAAATTGGCCCTCAAAAGTTTTTTAAATTTTTTTTATTTTTTTTATGTTGTTTCATGCAAAGACATTCAGTGGATGATGATATTCCACCTCCTAATAAACCTGCAGATGAGGAGCTAGAAAATCTGGGACAGTTTGGTACCCAATGTGGAATATAACAAGGCATTGTCAAGCAAATTGACATCTATAATTGGTCCTAAGATTGGTTATGATAAAAAATGGAACATTTGAAATTCTTCTGTCTCAGGCTTGAAAACATGGAATTTATCTAGTTCAATGTTTCGGCTATATAAGAAAATTGATCGTTACATCCTTATGTGTGCATATCACACTCTTGAAAACACGAAAATGTTTTTCACGTTTTCGAAAATGAATCTCTGGACGCATCCAAAAAACACACCATTTTTCGTTTTTCTGAGATTCACCCCATCTTGTAAAAAATATGGTTCGGAGATGCATCTCCATATAATATTTAGGTGTATCCGGAGATGCATCTCTGAAATACCCCATGTACTCAATTGTGGTATTTTTATTCAATGAGCTGGTTAAATTAACAACTCAGGGATATTTTCGAAGATGCATATCTGGAAATGTCAAGCGGAAAATTGGATAAAACACCACCTTGCATGATTTTCTTCTTCATGCTTAAAATATCCTCCATTTTCAAAACCCTTAAAAAATTTCTCTCATTCTCAATAAACTTTTCAACACCAAAACATCATTATTGTATTTAAACACATCAAAGGGAGCAAAAGAAGTTGGAATTGCAAGTAAACTTCATTCATTTCATCCCTCATTCCTTGAATTAATCTGATGTTTAAGATGGAAAAAAACATTGAGTCAGGATATGTATCTTCGGACAAAGTTTGGTGTGGTCCGGAAGTGCATATTTGAATTTTCCTGATACTTTGAGTTTTAAAGCTGTATTTTCTGTTTTTGGTGTCATTAGATATGGTGCACTAGAATATGTTTTCCAAAGCTATTGAGAGTGTGGATGTTAAATCGGTTGAAGTGAAGCATGATGTTAAACTAGACGAAGTTAATGATGATGTTTAACCGGGTGCTCGACTGGTCGTTGTTGAGGTAGATGTTCGTGAACAATTTACGGATAAACAAGAGTTTATTGTTCTTGAACATATACTACAATTAGTCCGCATGAAGGCCAAAAAATTGGGATTTGAAGTTGTAATCGGAAGGTTCGACAATGGTTCGGATAGAAGACAAGCATTTGTAACAATGAGGTGCGAAAGAAGTGGCACGTACCAACCACAAATTAGGAAGTTGAAATGAGATGACATGGGATCGAGAAAATGCGAGTGTTCGTTTAAATTGTGATGACACTAAATGGCGGATGAAACATGGAAATTTAATGTGATTTCCAATATACATAATCATGCCTTGATTGACAAGCTAGCCGGTCATCCCATTGTATGTTGATTTGTTACGGAGGAGAGGAAACTTGTTACGAACATGACATTAAACTTGGTGGCGCCAAAAATCATAGTCGCATCTTTGAAACGAAAAGGCATCTAAATGTTTCAAATATCAAACAAATATATACAACGTTCGTGCTCAATACAACAAGGCGGTAAGAGGGCTAAGATGCAACAATTGTTGAAGCTTTTGGAAGTTGATGACAATGTTTCGAGGTACAGAGTTTGTGAGGATAAAGTCACTGTTCGAGATATATTTTGTAGTCATCTCGATTCCATCAAGTTGTTCAACACTTTTCCCTCCGTGTTCATAATTGATTTAACATACAAAACAAACAAGTATAGACTTCCACTCCTGAAAATTGTTGGTGTTACCTTTATGGAGATGACTTATTCAGTCAGTTTTTCATTTTTGGGATTCGAAAAAGAGGACAATGTTACATGGACTTTGGAAATGTGCAAGACTATGTTGAATGACAAAGAAAACGTGTCTGTCGCATGTAATAATCACTGATCGTGACACCACATTGATGAATTCGGTTGAAACAGTGTTTCCTACATCGTTCACATTACTTTGTAAGTATCACATAACCAACAATGTGAGAAGTCGAGTAAAACATGCAGTTGGTACGAAATAAGTCAAACTAGAAGATGGAAAAATGGCCAAACCTGGTGTGATGGTGGAAAATATAATGGATGCATGGAATGGTATAATAAATTTTTCCACGAAAGAATTATATGCTTAATCTGTAATGCATTTCAGGAGTGTGTGTGTGAGATATCCAGATTTGCTGAAATATGTCGAGGGCACTATTTTGGATCAGATTAAAGAAAAGATTGTTTGTGTCTGGATCAATTAGGTTCGACGCTTTAACAATACAACAACTAAAAAAGTTGAATCTTCACATGCTATACTGAAGAATTGGTTGGGAAACAGTAAAGGTGATTTTTGTCGAGATTTGGATGTCGTGAACCAAATGCTCAGACACCAACATAACGAGATATACACATCTTTTGGTTGAAGCATTACCGTGTTAGTACACCGATTCAAAGACAACATCCTTTATTCATAGTTGGTTGACAACATATCTCGTGCGATATTGAATTTTATTTTTCACGAAGCCAAGCCAGTATATAAAATAGGTTTAGAAAGCTTAAAGTGTGGATGTACACTTAGGAAGACATACAGTCTTCCATGTGTATGTTTAATTTCAAAGAAGATGAAGCTTGAAAAAACAATACGTATGTTAACTCACATTTTTTAGATTCTCTGACTACAGAATCCCAAAAACGTGTTTTCAAGGGTGCTCGCATTATCAAACCATCTTCTCCACCACTGTTACCAAAAATAAAACACATTGAAAAGAAGCCGTTTTTTATGCATAAACACATTGAGCAGATTGTAAATGTCGAAGGTGACGACAATTGTGGTTTTCAAGCTGTTCTGGGTATGCTCTGTAAAGAAGAGAATAGGACTACCAATTTGTCTCCCGTCATCTTATACAAGAGATGACGACGCATATGAAATTATACACAAAGTTATACGGGGAACAAAGAAAATTCTGATGCAATTTTTAATTCTCTTGTTCCTTGTCATAGTGGTCCGACTTCATTTGAAAAATGGATGAACTTACTGGAAATGAGACATATTATAGCAAGTGCTTATGATAGGGTGAGTATTGATTTAATCTAACAATGTAACTCGTTTTTTTGTATGTAACACACTGTATAATGTTATAAAATTGAGTGGTATTTTTTGGACAATTTAAGTGTTTCTAAAATTCTTCACTGCATAATACTAAGGTTATGTATGAACAATGATTTAGGTGGGTCTGGAGACACAATACAAGGACTTTGCGGATGCGCATCTCCGTAACTCCCCTTATTTTTTAACAACGACGTATCATGAGATGCATCTCTGGACACACCTTTAAATTATTAAAAAGACGAAGCAGGGATCTATACGGATGTGCATCTCCATAATTCCCCCTGATGATATGATAGGGTTTATAAGGTCCTTATTGATTTATAAGATCTATAAATAGGGTCTCTCATTCCATTTTCTTTACATAAGCCAAAATGACTACATATCCTTATCTTGTATTTGTGTATTTCAATGGCACAAAACCCCTTACTTCAATTTCGGGTCTGTGAGGCATACTTCTCATAGATATGAAAATCAAACTGAATACTCTCCTATGATATCCAGAAAATCGCAGAGTTGTCAAGCTCAAGTACCATTCACCATCGATTGACAATGAAGGGGAAATATGCTTCACCATGCTTGAACTGAATACGAATGATTATTTAAAGGTTATATGGAATACCTTTTACCGTTACTAAACAAAGGGTCCAATTAAAATGGACGTAATGATTGCAAGATCGGCTGAAGATATTCTAAGGGTGTTGAAACTAAGGGTGTTCGCAGTGCGGTGTAAGAGGGTTTGACCATAAAAGTCATCCGAACCGCCAGAGAAAAAAAACATGTGATTCGGTTATGTTAACTTTTAGAAATAAAACCAAACCAAACCAAACCAAACCAAACCAAAGTGGTTTGGATTGGTTCGGTTGGTTTGGTTTTTTGCAATATTTTTTTTGTATAGTAAAGAATAAACAAATACTAAGTCATTCATACATTTAACATTACCGAATAACAAGTCTTTCATACAACACCAAATGTTACACAATACTGCTTCAAGATATTTGGTGAAATTTTTCCTTTTATACATCTCATTATAAAACCATACATTTAATAGACACCAAATAACAAGTCTTTCATACAACACCAAATGTGACAATACCGCTTCAAAGTAATTATATTCAATCAAATTAATACACGACTTAAATTAAAGCTTCATGTTTGTTCACAATACTGCTTCATGTTTCTTCATAATAATGCATGCTTCCTTTTTCTTCTAGCTTCCTGTTTGTTCACAAAGAAAATGCAGAATTTAGTCACAATTATAGACTAGTAGTATTTAGTCAAAACTAATTGAAAATATTAAAATGGTAAAATGAATTTGTTTCAAATGGTTTAAAATGCAGAATGAAGGATTTAGAATTGGTTTAAATGGTAAAATGACTTGATTTGAGTTGGTAAAATTAATTCCAACTGTCAAACAAAAAATGCATAATTGTAATATCACACATATATGTAGAAAATGCAGAATTGTAAAATTATTTCAAGCTAACTTGTATTCGTGATCAACATGCAGAATTATAAAATCATTTCAAGCTAACTTGTATCTGTAATATCAAGCATATATGCATAAAATTAATAATTGTAATAGATCCAATCATTTCAATATATGCACTTAAATCATTTTAATATCAGAGTATCATGCATAAAATAATCAGTAGCAGAAATAAAAATCTACATTACCTAATCTTGTGACGAAAGCTATTCAGATTAAATATTGGAAAGCCCCTAATTGAGTTGTGGGATTGAAGCTATTTCTAAAAGTATATCAAATATATTAACAAACGTTAGACATTGCTAGAATTTACAAGAATTGAGTAAAGTAGAATCATCAATCATGAACAAAGCAAAGTTTACAACATATATATATACCTTATTCGAGATTGTCTAAGTCTTCCAAGTGCTCTTCAATATCCACTTTCAAAGGGGATGATCTTAACCAATTTTGTGCACATAAAAAATTACAACAATAAATACCAACTTATTTATCTTTATGACATCCCCCCAATACTTACTATATTTTTTGTGCATAATGTCAGCCATACTTGTAAGTAATGGGTAATCTTTGTGACATTCCTTCCAAGTCTTCGATGCCCCCAATATCGTACAATGTTCCATAAAATACGTAGAAGATGATACATACGTTGAACCTGACACCTTCTAAGTGATTTCAAAAAACAACTTCAAAAATTTCACAAAACACTTGGCACTATCTCAATCCTCATTATTTGGTACACCCCTTTCCAGCATTGCATACTCAACACATTTCTTGCCTAATCTCTTAAAGGCCTTTTGAAACTTCAATGCAGTTTCAAGCATAAGGTTGGTAGATTTCCACCTAGTGGGACAATCATATTGCACTGTAGACTTGTCTTGTCTCCTAACTTCTTTAATACATGTTCTAAACTTATCTAAACGACCAAGTGACTAATGAACATATCAAACCGCACTCCTAATTTTGGAAATTGAAGAATGCATGATCTTCAACTTCACCCCATCATTGACAACAAGGTTAAGAATGTGGGCACAACATATAACATGCAAATGCTCCCCTTTTAATGGATGTGAATTCCAATCCTCTATACTATTTTTTAGGTAAGTGATAACAACATCATTTGAAGTCACATTATCAACTATGATGGTGAAAACCTTATCTATCATCCAACCCTCCAAACACTTTTGAACCATTTTCCAATTATTTCTCCCTTATGAGATTTTATAGGACAAAAATTAAGAATCCTTTTATGCAAATTCCATTTTTGATTAACAAAATGCACAGTAAGAACCATATAATTAATATTTTGCACAAAAGTCTAAGCATCAGTTGTTAGACAAACACATTGATTTACTTTAGTAAACATGTTTCTTAACTTATGTTTCTCCCTCTATGTAAAGACTCAAACCGTCCCTAGCAATTGAAATACTTCCCAGAAGTAGGAACCTAGATTGTGTAACACTCATAAAATGACGAAATCCTTCATTTCAACAAAAGAAAAAGGCAACTCATCCACAATTATCATTCTAGCTAAAGCTTTTCTACACAATTCAACATCAACATGGATACCAACAAGTGAATTACTATATCCTTTAGAACCTTCTTGAAGGCTACGAGTGGTTTGAGTAGGATCAAGACCACTTTTGGGAATATTTTACATTAATGCAACAAATGGTTATTTAAATTTGTGGTTCCATTCTTGTGTGAATCAACAACATAAGATTTTGTAAACCAATTACACTTAGCACGAATACTCGAATCATCTCTTGTAAAATGAACTCAAACCCAATATTTAGGCCTACAAGGTTTTTGTTTACTTGAATCTCCAGCATCAGAATCTCCAGCATTAGAATCATCGACATTTGAATCATCAACTTTAGAATCATCAGCTTCTCCAACTTTTCTTTTCTTTTTCTTTTGAACATTGTTACCTTTATGTTTGTCCAAATCAATAGTTTGAGGTGGATTTGTTGTAGGCATCCGTGGATTATTTCGAGGATGCAAATACATAATACATACACTGTTTGTTATCTTTCTAAATAATACATAATGCAAAATACATAATTGTCACACCCCAAATTTGGCCCTGAATCATTGAATCGATACATTCATCATGACATTCGCATCACCTGCATAGCATTATATGCATTTCATCACGCGCCTAAACTATCGACCATAATAAATTTTTGGATCTACAGATAGACTGGTCGGATCAATTTCAAATGTACGTGAAATTAGCGGGCAAAATTTTTCAAAATCGAGCTTGCAGATATCAATTTTATCAATCTATGATTCGCGTAGTTTAATCTAGCGTGCTTGTTTTATTTTTCCGACTCTTTTTTGGTCGCATTTTGATCAGCCTGAGCCTCTTAACCGATCATTTTTTATTTCAAAATCTGATCAAAACCTGTCTGTTTTCGAGAAGTATATTTCACACTGATCATTTTAGTGCATTCATTTTAATTTTCCGAGCATATTTGTGCGTATTTTTTATTCATTTTGAGTCCTTTTATTTTTGCGTTTTTGTCAAATCGTTCTATACAAATAAGTAGAATTTACTATGTCTTCATTTTTATTTTATTATGTTCATTTTAAAATGTGTGAATTTTAGTTGTTTTAATTGATTTAATTTCATTTAAATTTCTTAAAGCATCTAGAAAGGGCATTGTGGGCATTTTAATTAATTGATCAACGTGTGTTTCTTTGTTTTAATCTTGACCATTGAATTCAATTAATTAAAGACTCACAAACACTATCCATATCCATATTTTTCCACCAATGAGAATTAAAAAGAAATAAAAAATAACAAATAAGCATAAAGGAGGAGGGCGCCAATCACTTTCAGCAACTCTCATTTTTTTTTTGAAAATCCTCCAATGTGAAAAGGATACATGGCCATCTATCCCCTCACCACCTCATAAAGATTGATCCCTCCATATACTATGTGACACGCGTCCACCCACAGACGTTATGACCTCTCTCTCACATATTGATAGGAGGGGACGATTTTGAGGATAGGAAGCAAATGAAAAGCATATCCTAATAAAAAATGATCTTGTCTCTCTCATGAATTTAAAAAAAAGGGACAAAAGCAATGAGTGGCAGAGCTTTTTCTTTTCACTACACACTCCATGCCATGACTCTCATCAACGATTTTTAAGGACTTTTTTTTTTTCCATAATTTGTTTCATCATCGACGTAAAGCTCACTTCATCTAACCCTCAACTCCGACCAGACCACCCATAACCTCCGCCATTTCTACCTCCTTCAGCCACCGTTCACTCCATACCGCCTTCGAAAATCTTCATCACCATCTCAGAAACATTCCATTTCCACTATTCATTTCCACTTCAACTTTCCATCTCCACCATCTTTTGCAACGTCGCCCACACAAGTGTTCCACCACCTACCTTCACCTCACTAAAAAAAACCATACTCATCATCAACTTCACCCATCAACTAACTCACAAGAATCATAAACCAACCGTGAAAAATCTCACAAATCTAAACACTCACCTCACCAGAAAATCGATCCACACCTCTCACTTTTCGGACATCACAATTTTCCAATTAAACCACCAAACCACCATTGCGGAATGCCGATTAGCCATCAATAACACATATAAACAGGGGAAAAGGGAAGAACTAGGCCACTAATCAAATTTCCAACCATCTCAAAATAGTTATGGCGACACAAATCCGACGAGTTTCCCCCACAACCAAGCAACCTCTGGTCTTCATCACAAAACAGTCACGTAACTTCTTTTACTTTTTTTTTTCTTATTTCAATTTTTATCATTTGATTATGTTATTCATATTTTATAATTTTGTTTTGTTTAACTATAATAATATAAGTATATAGTTTACTTCACTTTGTTATCTTTTATTTTCATATGTTGGTTATGTTTATTTTTTAAAATAAACAACGTTTATGTATTGATTAAACATGTTTCCATTTTGTTTTGGGTTGATGTGTTTTGGTCTTAACGACATTTTGTGCACCAGTTAAAATTCTTTTTCAATTGTGTTATTGTTTTGATTAAATTGGATTCGAACGGTTCGTACATCTGACTCGATTCGATTATGGACTCTGGTTTGATTTTGTTAATTTTTTGATCACTGTAAATAAATAAGTAATATTGTAATATAATCTTGTGTTGCTCCTGGCTTTTGTTTAATTTCACTGCGTTAAAATTGGACTTTGATCCGTGGATTCTACGATCATATGCTGTTATGCCACCGAATTTTCTTTCGATATATTAATGTAACATTGTCGATGTCGATTCATTTTTCTTCATGCTTGTGCGGATTTGTTTCGTATTGGAGCTTTGAAATAATTTTGTAGACATTGTAAATAAATTGTGGATATGTTGCTACTGTTTTTGTTGATTGTGCTACGTCGCGATAAGTCGGATTTTGATCCGCAGATTCGACATTTAGACGGCGTTATGCCGCTGAAAATTTTGATACATTGATATGATATTTCCACCCCGTTGTGGTTCTTGCGTACGACATTCCACTCATGTTGTCATTACGTTCAAACCGACTTTAAGCACATTATGGGTAACTTTGTTTTTTTTTTTTTTACCATTTTTAATTATGCATCCTTGATCTTCTTCATAATTGGAATAATAAGTGATAATCAAATAAACATTTTCAATAAACAAAATCCTTGGTCCAACACCAAGTGGATCCTTTCTCAAACTCATTTCATCCCATTTCGATTCTCACAAATCAAACCATTTTCATTATCAACTTCAAACCATTTCACAAACCATTTTCATAACTCAGATCTTATCGTATCATAAATCAAACGCTTAATCCAACATCAAGCTCGATTCAAAATTAAATTCAAAACGAATAAGTCATACTTTGACCATTTCAAACAATAATGAAAGAAAAGGCTACCTGGGTGAAAGGTCCTGTCATAGTCCAGAGTATTAGGCCTAAGTGGTAATCGCTTGTAAGTCATAAATACTCGTCTTTCACTAAAACACAATGTAGCGAGCGATTTTTGTCGGTGACACGACCACCTTATCGCTGAAATTTGGGTTTCTCCTCACAATGAGGAGGGGGTGCTACTTTCTGATTTCTTATTTATCCCGTGAAGCTGAAAGGGAAAGGGAAGCTATCTAAAACTAACCTTGCACGCGAATGTTTAACTGAACAAACGCTAAAAGAGATTGGGGGGTTCGGAGTTAGGTTATATAATGGGGAGTTGTCAGTTACCCATCCTATATGTGGTTATCCACAGGATATTAGCATTAAGTTTCACTTTGTACTTGATGGTGTTTATCTGTTAATGGGTTGGGAAAGTTTCTTGGGAAAGTGTGACAGGGAGAGTGAGTTTTTGTTGATGTTCGGGTTCTTCCCGATGTTTTTGGTAAGGTACTGGACCTAAGTTTTGATTGATATGAAGGTACTGGACCTAGCGTTTTTGATTAGTATGCTCGTTAAGATTTCGCAATCTTATGCCTACGTATTCCTGTTTAAACGAAACAGGGAAATCAGAGCAATTGTAGTTCCTCCTATTCTAAGGGAGGAAAAAAATATTTGGTGTCTTGTTCAAAGCCCAAGATTGAAGCTAAAAGGTTTATTTGTGTCTTGTTCAAAGCCCAAGATTGAAGCTAAAAGGTTTGACTGAGAGAGAACTTGTCATCTCTAAAGGGAGATGTTGATTTTTGTGTGCCTTGATCAAAGCCCAAGGTTGAAGCTAGGAGGTAGATTGACTCTACTGGGGAAGTCCTTATACAAAGCCTAAAGGGGGGCTAAAAATGACTGACTCAACAAGAGAGTGTTTATATGTCTTGTACAAAGCCCAATATTGAGGCAAAAAAGAGACTGACTCTTTGGGGATATCATTATACAAAGCCTAAGAGGAGGCTAAAAGTTTGACTTTTCCGGGGAAAATGTTCTATCTGTATTGTACAAAGCCCAAGATTGAGGCTAAAAGAAACTGACTCTGTGGGAAAGAAATCTTTATCTGTCTTGTACAAAGCCCAAGACTGAGGCTAAAAGAGACTTTACTGACTCGACTGAGGATATTTTAGGTGTCTTGTACAAAGCCCAAGACGGAGGTTAAAAGGATTTGACTCTGCTGGAGAGTATTATCTGTCTTGTACAAAGCCCAAGATAGAGGCGGAAAAGAGTTTGACTCTGCTTAGGGATTTATTTCTCAAAGCCTAAATGAAGGCTCGGAGGAATTGACTCCGCTGGGGAAAATGTCTGTCCCGAGCTTAAGAGAAGGTTATGACAATTTATGTCTTGTACAAAGCCCAAGTTTGAGGCTAAAAGGGTTTGACTCAACAAGAGAGTGCTTTTAATCTGTCCTGTACAAAGCCCAGGATAATGGCTGAAAAAGCTGGAGAAATCATTATACAAAGCCTAAGAGGAGGATAACTTTTTCTAGGGGAAATCTTTATACAAAGCCTAAGAGGAGGCTAAAAGATTGACTCAACAAGAGAGTGTTTTTATCTGTCTCGTACAAAGCCCAAGATTGAGGCTAAAAAAGGGGCTGACTCAACAAGAGAGTGCTAAAAGGTGATTGACTCAACAAGAGAGTCTGAAAGAGTGATTGACTCAACAAGAGAGTCTGAAAGTTGATTGACTCAACAAGAGAGTCTGAAAAGGTTAGCTCCGCTGGGGAGAATCATTGTACAAAGCCTAAGAGGAGGCTGATTACGCTGAGTAAAGATCATTATACAAAGCCTAAGAGGAGGCTATCTTCTGCTGGGGATTATTGAGATCCCGAGGCAGGTCTAAATGGGGAATAAACTCTTGCTGAGGATTACAGTAGAGTTGAGATGTCAGATACCTTGAGGTTCTGATTTGAGATAATGTTATACTGATGAAAAGCTATCCGTGGCTGGGGAAATTTTAGGAGAAAAAATGGGTTTTAGAACCCATAGGTTTTAACTCTACTGGAGATTGATCAGGTGATCAGGTTTCTTCCTATGTTCTATAGGGAACTTGAGAAAGTCTTTGAGACTCAAGGGTATTTAGACTGTCCAAGTCTACTGGTATGTGTCGCGGCCGACAAAAATATTCGAGTCGCCATCATATTTTTTAAGGAAAATAAATGATAAACCTAAAATCCTAATCCTAAGGGTAGAGATTCCTAAGGTTCGGGAGTCGGTTAAGTGAGGGGAAGGTGTTATGCACCCCTCACCTCCATTGTACTCAATGGGACCCTCCTTAAGTTTTAGGGTATATTTGTCTGTTATCTAAATTTTTATTTATTTTATAAAAGAATCATAAGTTTTTTATTATTGTACTCGCTAGGGTTTACAACCCTATGCCTACGTACCTTCAATTTTGAAGGATCAGAGTAACCGTAGTTCACCTCCCCTATTCCTACCCCCTAACCCTATCCCAAAATCTAATCCACTATTTATACTCTTGGATAAAGAGTTCTATCCCCAAATCTATTATTTATACTCCTAGATAAGGAGTTCTATCCCTTAATCTATTATTTATACTCCTAGATATGGAGTTCTATCCCTTAAATCCCGATCCTTTTATTTATACTCTCAGAGGAAGAGTTTTATCCCTTAATTTATTATTTATACTCCTAGACGAGGAGTTCTATCCCTTAAATCCCAATCCATTTATTTATACTCTCGGAGGAAGAGTTTTATCCCAAAATCCTTGTCCATTGTTTATACTCTCGGATGGAGAGTTTTATCCCTTAATCCCTTATCCATTGTTTATACTCTCGGATGGAGAGTTTTATCCCTTAAAATCCCTTTAAAAAACCCTTTTATATCCTTTAAAAATAAATTCCCAAAATTTTATAGAAATTAGTAATAAAAAATAAGTTCCCAAAATGCCTTTGTGCCACACACTAGCAAAATCAATCCCAAAACTATTCCAAATCAAAAAATGTAATTTCTTAAAATTTAAAATACTTTCTTCATAAAAGAATTTAGATCCCAAAGATAGGCTAAATTTAATTTAACGTTTTTTAGTCCCAAACCATATTTAAACCCAAAAATATAGGTTTTCCTCAAAATAAATCCTAAGCTAAAATAAAATTTGGAAATTTCCAAGATACATCCTCTCCCAAAAATCCAGAAATAAAAATCTATTTATATATAAAAAATATTATCCTTATTAAAGCAAATAAGTTATTTTGAAATGAAAATAGTAAAAAGACTAAACCCAAAATTAATCCTAAAATCTTAATCAACTCCCTAATAATAAAAATCCTTATAATTTATTTCTTATAAATCCTAATGAAATATTTAAATCCTAATTTAAATAATTAAATTAAGTAATTAATTTAATTATCTAAAATAATATCCAGGGGGTGTATTTTGAATTAAAATCCAATGGGCCAATTGATATAGGGTGTAGAAAGTAATCTGGGCGCAAGACCCAATTACTAAACCCAAGCTTTTTTGGAAAGGAAAAAAAAAGAGGTCCATGATGGGGAGAGTCTGACTTTGACTCTCTCCTGGACGTTGGATGGAGATCAGATGGATCTCCTTGCAGCTGATGTCATCCATTGATTCCAAAGTAAGATGATCATGTGGCCAAGATTGAGAGTCAACACAGTCGCATGATGAGAATATGCACACTGGATCCTCTGGTTGACTGGAAAGTCAACCGATCTAAAGAGGCTAAGGGATGCCACTTGGCGTGCATCCGAGGTTACGCAGAGGGGGTATAAGACTCCAATTCCCTTCAGCCCCCTCTCATTTCTCAATCTCTTTCTCTCTCTAACCTTCTTCATCTCTCTCTAACTCTCAGATCTCTCTCGCCTCTCTCTTCTTTCAACCGCCGGTGTGCTTCTCCGGCCACCGTACGAAACCCTTTGAACCACCGTCCCCTCCCAGGTTTTCGGTTGAACTTCAACCGAAACCTTCATACCACATGAACCCTAACCCCTCCCCAGCCCATAAACACATGGCTCTTTAGGGTTCGTGAAGAACCCTAAGAACCCTAACCCTACCCTTCATCCAAAATCCAGAAATCCCTAGAACCCTACGAACCCTAAGGGTTCAGCGAAGAACCCTAAGTTCCCAAACGAACCCTAACCCTTAAACCATGAACCCTAGGGTTCAACACATAAACCCTAATCCTAATCTAAACCCATAAATGTCCTAAATCGAAACCTAAACGTAAATCCAGCAAAGAAAAACAACGACAGAAGCGTAACAACAATCAAGGGCGTAGTCAACAAATCAAAGGAGCTAAGTGATCCTTACCTCTCTTGCAGTGACCGTTTTAAGCTGTTCTGATTCCTTTTCCCCTTTTCCGAACTATAATCCCTTTGTCTTCCTTATTTTGCAGGTGGCTAAGCTCAAGGATTGTAGGATTCTGATGGTGAACCCTAGTCCTTCGTTCGCAAGAGCTTTGAGTAGGGGTTTCAAGGGATTCACAGCAATTCGTGTGCTTAGGGTTCCCCTCTTTTTTGGATTTCCTTTAGTTTATATAACCTTAGGAATTAGGTTAGAAATTTAATTAGGAAGATTTGATTTAGGAATTTTTGATCTGATTAGATGATTGTGATTTAGGGTTTTGATTTGTACAAAATGTAATTTTTAGATCTGATTTGATTTCATTATGTAATTCGATTGAAAAAAAAATATAAGATTGATTTTGTTTGACTTGATTTAGCTTTGATTTTGTTTTCCAATCTGCGCAGAATTAGGGTTTGTGAATGGGGAAGACGACCCCTCCTGGTCAACAATTTTGACCATAAAATAAAATAAAATAAATAATAAAAACTAATATGACCTCAATCATGTAAAAATAAATAAAAATTACAAAGATTAATAATACAACCATGACCTTAAAAATAAAATAAATAATAATGAAAATAAACAATAGTTAATAACAATCATAAAAATATAATAAAAATAAATCGTAAGATAACCACAACTGGTCCCTCCTAAATTCCAATTCTTAAAGTAATAAAAATTAATCCTAATTAATAATTAATAATGTACTTAAACACTAAAAATTATTCCTAATTAATAATTAAAAATAATAGATAAATAACTATTAAACGAACCACATCTCCCTTAATGACTATATTCAAACTAATCCCTATTAAAAAAAAATAATAACCTAATTATCTAATAACTTAATAATTAGATTGATCTTAAAAATAAAAACCTAATATAATAACTTTAAAAACCTAATATTTTAAGTAATAATAAATATGCACCAAGTTAATTTTTAAATAGATGTCCTTAAAATAGAATTAATATACTAAACAACTACTAGTAAATTAACTAAGACCAATAACAAAAAAGTTCTTAATATTATTTTAATAAAACCAACTCTTTAAAAAAATAAACTCATTAAGAAAACGTAATTTAAATTTTAAACAAAAACCCCATCCCTTATCAAATCAGCCAGTGAAAAGAAAATTTCAAAAATCCTAGCAATGCACCCCTCTTACTCAACCACTTCTAAAATGGGTATAGAAATGCTAACACCCTTAGAAGCTCAGGCATCCAAATGATACCCCCTGATAGCACAAATATCCCTAAAAAATAGTGACAGGTCACTGGTCAAAATTTAGGGTACTACAGCTGCCCATATTTAATCGTCTTCGGATAAAAAAAGAGGATGTTGATGAGTCTTCCTCTTTTGAAGAGGAGATGATTAAATACAAAAAAGGACCCTAATTTTGACCGCAGAGCCCGATAGGTACTACGCTGATTATCCTAAGACCCCTAGTAATAAACCCGTAGTGAAATATCCGATTAAACCCTGGTATCCCCGAGAGTAGTTATAAACCTTATGCCATGCATGCATGTTTAAAAGTATGTATGTTCTTATGCATGATGCATTATTTAGGCTGACGCCTCTTTTATGATATGCAGTGCATGTTTTTGCGGAAACCAATATCTTCTGCAACATCCCGACTTCCCGACCCTTAAACCCTTAACCCCTTGATGAGTGTAGCAAATCGTATGCTCTTGATATTTGGAGATGCGTATTATTCTTTTAAAGAAACTCCCATAATGATTGAATCGTGACTGTTAATATATAGACCCTGTATTTAAATTGGAGGAATATGATCCCTTTACCATTTCAAAATCGAAGTAAAATATATTTTCCTTTTTAAAATCTTTTTGATTATACCCAATGTTTCAATGCATTATTATAATTAATCAGCATTTTGTAATCAAGCGGAGTAATTGGAAAGCAGAGAAAATATTATTTATTGAAAAATGGGCCCATAAACAGGCAATTGTACATAAGGAAAGTAATCCTCATAAGGAGGAATTACTACAAAAGATGAAAAATGACAATAAGAAAAAAACAAATTTATTCATATCCCTATTGAATTCAAACACAAACTAATATCCCTAAGTCTCCGAGGCCATTACACTTCGCTTTTGAAGATGACGACTGGATTGATCATTCCTTTCTGAATTCCCGTTGTGTGACCATAAGTGCTATCAGTCATATGCCTTTTGGATATCCTTAATTTTTCCTGGACCGCTCTTTTCGAGTCTTAGTCCACCAGGATGATATACCATTTTTTTAACTAAGCCGACCTTTAAGGTTTTCGACTTGTCAGGTATCATTTTTATTTAGTCCCTAATTTTTGCCTCGATTGCTCTTTCGAGTTTTCAATCCACCAGGACACCCTAATTTTTGCCTAAGTCGCCCTTTTGGGTTTTCGACTTAGCGGGCTTTTATCCTCTTTTTCTAGGCATAGTATTTTTTGACTAAATCAGAATTTACCTGTCGTGGTAAATCTGCTCCATCCATAGTAGTCAACATTAAAGCTCCACCAGAGAATGCGCTCTTTACGACATATGGTCCTTCATAGTTCGGGGCCCATTTGCCACGAGGATATTTATAGATGGGTAGCACTTTCCTTAATACCAAGTCTCCTTCTTCGAATAGGCGAGGACGAACTTTCTTGTCGAATGCCTTTTTGAGTCTCCGCTGATATAATTGCCCATGACATACAGCAGCCATGCGCTTTTTTTCTATGAGGTTTAGTTGATCAAATCTGTTTTGTATCCATTATGCTTCATCCAACTTAGTCTCCATTATGACTCTTAGTGAAGGAATTTCTACTTCAATAGGAAGTACCGCTTTTGTGCCATATACCAGGGAAAAAGGAGTAGCTCCTGTTGAAGTACGAACTGAGGTTCTGTAACCATGTAGTGCGAAAGGGAGCATTTCGTGCCAGTCCTTGTAAGTCTTCACCATTTTTTGGATAATCTTCTTGATGTTCTTATTGGCTACCTCTACCGCGCCATTCATCTTCGGGCGATAAGGCGACGAGTTATGGTGATCGATTTTGAAGCTCTCACACAGCTCGTCCATCACTTTGTTATTTAGACTAAGCCCATTATCCGTGATGATTTTGTTAGGAACCCCGTAGCGACAGATTATCTCTTTCTTGATGAATCGTGCGATTAATTGACTTGTCACATTAGTGTAGGAAGCATCCTCTACCCATTTAGTGAAGTAGTCAATAGCAACTAGAATGAATCGGTGTCCATTCGATGCTTTTGGCTCGATCATCCCGATTATGTCTATTCCCCACATAGAGAAAGGCGACGGAGCAGTTAAGACGTTCAAAGGGGTTGGTGGCACATGAATTTATCCGCGTAGATTTGACACTTGTGACACTTCTTGACATATTTGAAGCAGTATAATTCCATAGTCAGCCAATAATACCCTGCTTGGAGAATCTTTTTAGCCATTGCATTCCCGTTTGCATGGGTTCCAAATGATCCCTCGTGGATTTCTTTGATAAGCATGTCCTGATCATGTCCATCTAAACACCGGAGCAACACCATGTCATGATTCCTTTTATAAAGTACATCTCCGTCGAGGAAAAATTGGGCAGCCAGTCTCCTAAGCGTTTTCTTATCCCCACTTGAGGCATTTGCTGGATATTCTTGCTTCTGGAGGAATTGTTTGATATCGTGAAACCACGGTTTATCATCTGCTTCGGCCTCCACTGCTGCACAATAAGCTGGTTCATCTAAGCGATTGATTCTTATAGCCGGTGCTTCATTGTACCATTTGACTTTGAACATGGATGCCAAAGTTGCCAAGGTGTCTGCCAGTTGATTCTCATCTCTAGGAATATGATGGAAAGTGATCTCATCAAAGTATGTTATCATTTTCCAGACACAATCTCGATATCGAGTTAGTTTAGCATTAAGTGTTCTGTATTCTCCCTTGACTTGATTGATGACGAGATCCGAATCTCCGTATACCTCTAAAATTTTGATTCCGAGGTTAATGGCTTCGCTAATCCCCAAGATACACGCCTCATATTCCTCCATATTGTTAGTACATGTGAAGCATATCCTCGCAGTAAAAGGTATGTGGAATCCTGTTGGAGAAGTTATAACAACCCCCACTCCATGTCCTTCTGCATTTGAGGCACCATCGAATATAAGCTTCCATCGAGATCCGGGCTCAGGTCCTTCGTAGGAATCTGGAATATCATCATCTCTTACAGCCATCACATCCTCATCGGGGAAATAAAATTGCATAGGTTGATAGTCGTCCACTGGTTGATGAGCGAGATGATCGGCTAATACACTCCCTTTTATAGCCTTTTGGGTGACATACTGGAGGTCATATTCAGTCTGCAGCATCTGCCACCGAGCCACTCTCCTAGTCACTGCAGGCTTCTTGAATATATACTTGATGGGGTCCATTCTTGATATCAATAAAGTAGTATGGCACACCATGTATTGTCTTAATCGGCGGGCGGCCCATACAAGAGCACAATAGGTCTTCTCCAAGAGTGAGTATCTGGATTCGCATTATGTGAATTTCTTACTCAAGTAATAAATTGCGTGCTCTTTTCTCCCTGTTTTGTCTTGTTGCCCGAGTACACAGCCCGTCGAATTGTCAAGCACCGTTAGGTACATTATGAGCGGTCTTCCAGGTATTGGTGGCACCAGTATGGGTGGTTCTTGCAAATATTCTTTAATTCGATCGAAGGCCTTTTGACAGTTTTCACCCCACTCGATGGTTTGACCTTTCCTCAATAGCTTGAAGATTGGCTCACAAGTAGCAGTAAGGTGGGAGATGAACCTAGCAATGTAATTTAATCTCCACAGGAATCCACGTACTTATTTTTCAGTCCTCGGAGCTGGCATTTCTTGAATGGCCCTTACTTTATCAGGATCAACTTCTATACCTCTTTGACTGACTACGAACCCCAACAACTTCCCAGATCTGACTCCAAAAGTGTACTTCGCAGGATTTAATCGTAGCTTGAACTTTCTCAGCCGTTCAAACAACTTTTGTAAATTGACTATGTGATCTTCCTCAGTTTGTGATTTGGCAATCATATCATCTACGTAAACCTCTATTTCCTTGTGCATCATGTCATGAAAGAGAGTGACCATTTCCCTTTGATAAGTTGCCCCAGCGTTCTTTAACCCGAAGATCATTACCTTGTAACAGAAGGTTCCCCAAGGTGTAATAAAGTAGTCTTTTCCATATCAGAAGGAGACATCTTGATCTGATTATATCCGGAAAATCCATCCATAAATGAGAAGACTGAAAACTAAGCAATGTTATCCACCAACACGTCAATGTGGGGTAGTGGAAAATCGTCTTTAGGACTTGCTCTATTGAGGTCTCAGTAGTCTACACACATTCTGACCGTCCCATCTTTCTTTGGCACGGGCATAATATTGGCCACCCATTCTGGATACTTTATTGCGGCTAAGAACCCGGCGTCAAACTGCTTTTTAACTTCTTCCTTGATTTTGAGAGTCATATCGGGTCTGGTCCGCCTTAACTTTTGTTTAACCGGCGTGCATTCAGGTTTGAGTGGTAGCTTATGTTCAACAATATCCGTATCCAACCCAGGCATATCTTGGTAAGACCAAGCGAACACATCTACATCTCTTGCAGTAACTTGATCAACTTTTCCTTTACGTCCTTGTTTAAAGAAGCACCAACTTTAGCCTCCTTTTTGTCCTCTTCAGTTCCCAGATTGATCACATCCACTGGTTCCTGATGAGGTTGTATTACTTTGTCCTCTTGCTTTAACAGTCTGGCTAACTCTTCAAGAAGTTCACCATTGTCCTCATCACCCTCTTCTGCTTGGTTAATCGGGAACTCGAAGTTGTAAGGAATTATAGTAGTGTCGTTTGCAATAGGTTCATTTTTAAATCTGCATGAGGGAGATTTTTATCGTTTATTATTTTTTGAATTGATGGGAATGAAAGTACTGAAAAAGTGTATTGCCATTTGAAAAAAAAGAACAAAGATAAAAGAAAAAAATCTTGATTGAAAACAAAAATGAGATTTTATTATTAAATAATTCAATGAAACAAAAGGTGGCCTTATTGTCGCGGTGAAAATTAGATGCCATAGTTATTTGTTAACTAGGATCGCATTTTTAATGTCACCACCGTCTTTGATTTTATCCAAGGGAAGGGAGAAAGACCGAATACCCACAATGCAATGCAAATGCACTAAGATTCTAAGTTCAGGGGTTGGTTATACCTAGGGAAGGTGTTAGCATCCTAGATATCTGTAGTACTCTACAGGAACCTCTTGATTTATTATGTTATCTGTTTTTTGTTTGCTAAGGGTTTAAGGGTAGGTGAAGAAGATGAGTCATCATCTCAAGAAAGACCACCACACTTTTGAAAATGTTTGAATTTTTGTGGGGTATGGGATTGTATGTCCCTTTCTTTGAGATGATTAACATCTAATTCTCTTGTGTGAAGAATTAGGTGGGCTAAAGTTTGATTAAAAATCAAAGTTGAAGGGGGACTAACCTAGGAAGTCTATCCTAAGTTATCTAATTGACTTATCTTAAGGGTATCGATTATGATGCAAATGAAATGCACCATGCACAATAACGTGGTTATCATGCATGGGATTTTCCCTTGGATATTTTATGCGGTTAATTATATTATTTAGGCGAGTGTGCTAGCAAAGTGATGCTAGACTTGTGTCCAGTGATCAATAGGTCGAATGCGATGCCCTAAGGCGATCGACTTACATGGATAGAAAATTGGCTCGACGTTGGATCGAGGATTTTTTATTGTTTTTGAAAAGGGTTTGAAGCAGAAACATAAATCAGATAAGAAAAACACAATCAAACAGATAAGGCAAAACAATCGGACGCTCACGAACTTACGATCTAGCACAAAGGGAGATTCTAAAATGAGGACGATCTAAAGGTTTGGTTTTAAACTTAATTTTTTGATTTGTTTGAGATTATTATTATTATTATTATTCACTTGAGGAGGCTGGGGAGGTTTTTAATTATAAAAGGGATTTTAGATTCAGTGGTTATTAGGAAAAGGTTTTGAATTAGTTATTATAAAAAAACTCTAGATTTAATTCTAAATTTTATTAAAGGAAAGGTTTAATTTCATTACAAAAAGGAAAAAGGTTTAAATTAATTATTAAAATTTTAGTGTTAATTATTATAAGAAAAGACTTAGGTTGATTATAAACTATTATTAAAAATTCTAAATATTATTATATAAAAAAAATTGATTTTGATTATTATCATAAAAAGGTTTTTATTATTTTTTTTATTAAGAAACTCAAATTTTAATTATTATGATAAAAGGATGTTAGATTATTATTAAAAATTTTAAATATGGCTACTATTATAAAAGAGATTTAGGTTAATTATTATTATATAAAACTTTAAAATTAATTACTAACAGAAGTTTAATTTTAATTTATTATTAATGAAGTTTTGATTTTAATCGTTATCATGAAAGAAAAGGTTTTAGATTAATCATTAAAAAAAAGTTTTAATTTTATTATAAAAGAAAATTAGATTAATTATATAAAAAAAGTTTAAGTTAATTATTATTAAAGGTTTTAAATTGAATTATTATAAAAGTATTAAATTAAATTACTAATAAAAGGTTTTAATCCTAATTCACAAAAGATTAACTTAAAATAAAAGGTTTTTATTTTGATTATAAAAGAAAAGGGTTTAATTTTTAACTGAAAACGAAAAACGAAAAGAAAAGCAAAAAAAAAAAACCCAAGGGGGCGCCCTCTCTTTCAATCGTCTCTCACTTTCCTCTCGTCTCTCACCTTCTCTCGTCTCTCACCTTCTTCTCTCAACGAAATGGAAATTAGGGTTAAACCCTAACGACGCCGTTCGTTCTCATTCCTCTCATCTCTCACGACCTGCAACAGCGAATCAATCAATCAAACGATAAATCCCCACCCCTCACAGCCCCTTAATACCCCATTTCACTATATTCTGATGATTACAAATTACAATGCGTAAAATGCGATAAAAAAGGGGGCGGACGACGGCGGCTCCGATCAGGGAAGTTTCCTTACTCTTTACCTTTTTTGATTTTGTTGTTATTTGAAGCTCCTGGCTCTCGTATTTCTCCCCTGGTTTGAGGTAACGATTACGTTTTGAATCTTTGTGCTCCTTCGCTTGTGGGTTTGATGGTAGACTCTGTGATGGTCGCCTCCGTTATCACCTTTCTCTCTCTGATTTTTTTTTGACGCCGTGAGTGTATTTTTTGGTGGGATTGTTTGGTATGACGAGTTTCTAGTGTTAGTTTTTTTTCGTTGTCTTTGATGCAAGAATGACCCCGTATTTATAAGGCCAATGATGAATCCATTTTGGGAAATCTCTTCAATGTTGATTGATTTGTGTTAATGATTTGATCCAATTTGGTTGGATTTGGAAATGTTTTGAAGGGTTTGAAAGGCTTGATACGATCTGATTGTGATTTGAATTTTCTGATGCCCTATTGCAGACTGTTTTCCAACGTGTCTTTAGTGAATGGTTTTAGAAAGTTTGAATTGTTGGGTAACTTGATACGATTCACTTGGTTTGCTGATTTGGAAAGTTTTTGAACTTGAAATTTGAATTTGTGACACGCTTTTGATATGATCTCTTGTAATCATTGAATTGAATGCTCTGATTGATCCAATATTGGAAGGAATTGATGTTGGCGGCGTCTTTACGATGTTGCCCTCAATTCTTAATTTTGAAGATGATGAAAATTTCTCTGATTCAAAATATTCTGAGGCCTATTTCATCAATCTTTTCCTTTTTTCGTTGCACAAAATCTGTGAACTGCATTGGATGCATTTGACGATAACGACTTCTCTTCTTCTTGATTCAAAATGTTTGACTACGTCGTGAACATTTGAATGTACCGTCGAATTTCTTGATCCTGTCCAAGTCTTTTATTCTTATGAGTTTCTTTGAGTATGGCAATGACCTCTCTTTTTTGTACTTGCAGTGCTTATAACCCAGAATTCTGTTGCCACTTTGAAGCTATGATTACGGAACCGTAACAATAGTCTCAGGTTTAGTAGTTCAGGTAAGGTTTTCTGACTTTCCTCTTCACAAATAAATCTGCAGTGAGCTGCTTGTGTAATTTATTGACGGTTATATTGTATTAGGGTAGTACCATGATTTCGAAGACCTCCTATGGACTCTTGATTTCATATAATCAATATTAAATCTGAACTTTGTGAATTTTAAGGTGTCCCTCATGGTCGGCATCAGGTGTTTCTCTCACCTGCAGAACTTTCACCCTTGACAGACGTTTGTAATAGCCAGAAATTGGGTAGAGTGGATGGTCCTCATAACTTCAAAATCCCTTTATAAGGCCAGGTCCAGTCTAGATTGTGATAAGAAAAAAAAAACTGTTAACGTCAAGTTTCAGCTTTCATTATATATGTATCATATAACCATGGAGTGTTCCATATTTCTCAGGATTTGAACAAGGAGGAACCCCATTGGTAGCGTGTTATCTCATTGGATTGGTCACAAAGATGATTCATCAAGTTTGCACTGAGCCAACCTCTCTAACTGCTTCAGCTGTCCCGGCTTGCGTAGGATGGCGATAGACACCAATAAAGATTCCATGGCTGGCCTGTGTTAGAGAGAAAGTCTCGTGTTGGCGAAATAGTCATGTTTTGGCTAGGCGTAGCCACATACACTGCTGAAGCTTCACTTGAGGTATATATGTTTTCCTTGAACTTTCACTACGCTAACTCTTGGAATTGTCGTTCCAAGCTAGCATTGCGTTAACTTGATGACTGCTGCGTTGATTCCCTTGCAGGTCCTGACGCGGGAGTTGGCGGCTAATTCCGAACTGGTGAGGTCGTGACATTTTGGTGAGATGAGGAGAGTGCAATTGCTGTTTCAAACCTAGGACTTGATAGGAAAAGTAATTTTAGTTCAAAACTTTAAAAGCTTTAATTTTGGCCATCCTTGCCTTGTAATGGTGCCTTGTATTGTTTGTGATTGTTAGCAAAAATACTGAAGTCCTAAGTTCAGTATCACTTGGTCCCCTTGAAACAATAACATCAACTTTTTGGTCACATGTGTGGACCTCAATTTGTAACATGTTTGATACTGCCTTAAATTGTACTTTATTATTAACCCAAAGCATCCGCATACGAAGCCTTATGCAGGCAATATTCTTGACATATCTTTGAGTTCAAAATCGCATGACTCATTTGTAGTGGCGTGATGCATATCATGGTCTGCTTTAAGCTTGTTGAAGCCGTGAATGCACTTTGTTATTTACCTAAAATAGCAACCTTTCTTAGTAGCTTGTAAGCTTCGTGTAGGTGGGCCACGTGAAGAAGAGTTTGGTGTAGCAACTTGTATGCTTGATAAGCATCTGTATCTTAAATTTGAATGATAGATCAAAGTCCTTAGTTATCACCCAGCCACTTGTTTGCTCTGTAACTTAACTTAATGCTTTGTGAAAACAAGTTTGTAGTGACTTTGGTTTGCACTCTTGTTAGAAAATGTAATCTCTTATGCCCAAACACAAATTAGCGCAACAATGTAGTCTCAAGATAGTGTAATAACGTCTCATAATGAGCCTGTAATTCCTCACTCCACGTAGAGTTGCATTACATTCTAAGTTACTTTCTTCAAATGAACTACGAAGCAATCACACCCTTTTGTATATCCAATGATTTAAACGTTGCCATGGTTGAGGATCACGTTAGATACGAATTAATTGAAAGAGTGGGTTTGGATCGCAAATGTAGGTTTAGGGTTGGAAATAGCTTTAAGGATCATGCTTGCAAATCTCAACTGCCCTTTGGTACATTGAAATCGTCATCTTGGAATAGTTGGGACCTTGTGTATCTCATCAAAGAAAATCTATATTCCTATGTTGAAGCATAAGTAACGAATCCTTTACCTTATACCTCACACTTTAATCCACAGAAGCCTCTTGTCTTGTGGTGGCTAGACTATAATGGTGAGGGTATATCTCCACAGAATTTCACCACAAACTTGCAAGGATCAGAATCTCTACAAGCGTACACACATGTAGCAGGGGCCAGAGAGCGCACACACACAGCTTTGAACCTTCTGCAGCAGCACCTGCCCTTAAAAGAGAAACAAATAGACAAAGCTAGATAAAGCGGTTAGTTACGCACGAATGATTGACCTAATGTGCTATGCAAAGAACAAAGCGGGGATCTTAGGGTCAAAAATTAGGGTGCGATTGATGCCCCTATTTAAGTTACTATTCAGAGATATGGAGATTGAAATCTTCGTCTCGACGAGATATGAGAGACTTAAATACAAACATGCACAAAATTTTTGGCCCTAAGATGCCGCCTGTTGCACCCCAAAATTTGCTCTCCTTACTTTATTACTAACTGGCTTACGTTGCATTGAATTTTGAATTATCATGTGTGCATATCATTGGTTCTTAGCATGGGGTCAAGGTGCCTGAGGCAGTGCTTCAGAGGGTCAAGCAAGAGTCCTGGTATTGTCCAAGAGAGCTCAGGTGGATCATCCTCTCCTAACCAGTGCATAGATTAGGGTTTTGAGATTCTTGGGTGTATTACTTCAATGGGCAAGCTCCTTGGGTTTTTATCATCATCAAATGGCATATCTTATCTTTGTTGGAGAGGATACACATCATATTCAGAGGAATTTGGATTTGGAGACTGTGCTATTTCCTCATAGACTGAGGGTACCACAACTAGGGTTTGCTATAAAGTCAGTTTATTTCTGATTTTTTGGGCAAGACTTGATTCCATGGTACTCCTTGGATCCCTAAGTACCTAGGGATGGGAAGTTGTCCATCAGTTTGGTTAAGGAGAAGTTCAATTGGCCAATGGATTGAAAATCAGTTGAATTGGGTAAAAGTCAACAGTGAGAGGAGAAGTCAACTGTGGAATTTTGAGGTTCTCTCAAAGGTTTTCAAAGTCTCACATCCTCATATGGTCTTCAAGGGTCAAGTTTCATACATATTTGTCAGGAATCAGGAGTTGGTGCAAAGTTTCTAAATTTGGAAAGTGACCTATAATGAAAAGTTTCCTTTTTTGGCAAGTTCCTGCACTGAATTCAAATTGACTTTTCATCATCAAGAAAGCTTCAAATGAATTTTTCTCCAACATGAAAGTTGAAGATCTTTTTCTTCTCTTTCCAACAAGTACTATTGGGTCTCCATATCATTTGTGAAACTCCAGTTATGATCAAAAGAAGGCAAAGTGGTTTTTTGGGTTTCTCATGATCCCATTTTCACAACTTTGGGCATAATGACCTATAATCAATTCCATTGCTTCATGCCACATTCCAATATTAAAAGACATTCCTTGAGGATTATTTTGGGCCCAAGAATGAAGAAATTCCATGGTGTGTTCTTCACTTATTCTCCATTGTTCAAAAGTGCCAAATTATTCAAAAGTCATGAATCAAAAAAGTTTCAAGGCCCAATTTAAATGTGGTGTGATTAGCAACTCAAATGCAAGTGATCCATCATGAAACTTTCAAATATCCATGCATGGAGGAGGCGTGCTTAACATAATGTGATTTTTCAAAATAATTCAAAAACTCATTAAACAATTAATCACCCAAGCCCAATTCATCATCAGAAGAAAACCCTAGCCTATTTAAGCTCATCCATGCACTGGTTAGACAGAGTTATAGGTGATATTTTGGAGAAAAAGAAAGTGAACCCTAATTCTTGAATTCCTTGGATCTCTCAATTTACAAGGAGTTTCTTCAAAATTCTTCCACAAAGCTTCTCTTGGTAATCTATAGAGTGCAAATCAACCACCATTCGCAGCCAAAAGCAAGTGTACGTGTGGAGCCATCTCAGGTTGGTAGGTTTTTTGACCATCATAAAAATCTCCTTTTAAGCATGAATATTGACGTATGATGAATGGTGATTGTCCTGATCTACTTATTTTTAATTTTGGATGTGTGGTTTGCTTGTAATATGGATTTAAAGTTTTGTGCCCTAATGGTTTTTCATTCGTTTTTTATTATACACTAACAATTTGGGGTTTTTGATGCCATATTTGGATTCCTGACGAAATTCTGGGTCGGATAGTGTACCCCATTGCATTTTCTGGGCAGTTTGGTGGTTGCAGGTGGTGGCCGGAGGTAGGGTTCCGGCGGCTGGCGGTGGTCCGGCGAAGGGAGGGGTTCCAAGGTTGAAGACGAAATCCTGGCCCTCCATTCTCACGATCCAACGGCTCTCACGAAGCCACATGTTATTTCTTTTATTTTTTTTTCTGAATTTAATTTTATAATCCCATGTTTATTACCCCACGGGCCTTATGGTGTGCATCCAATTATATTTATTTGTTTTGCTTACTTTTTATTTTGGTTGACCAAACATGGACCGCGTGATGCATCATAAGGATGATAGGCTGCCAACAATTAAAAATGACATGTGCGTGGCACATGGCTCGTGTATAGTATACAGATCACATGGGTGTGTGTGTGCGCATGTTAACTATCATGTTCTCTTCATCATGGCCCTTGATTTGGAATACTAGGTAATTTCGTTGACTTATATGGGACGTCAGATCAATCCAGAGGTAAATGGCAAGTCAACTAGTTGACTGGGGTCTACGCATACCCTTTTTTTTTCCTTTTATTTTTTCTGACTAATTAATGGACCGGGCTGCTACTCACACCCCAATCTCTGGCCCAACCTTCAACTTCTACTGCATTTCCTTACTAACGCACCCCCCACTTCTTATCTCATTTTTTATTTCATTTAATTTATCATTTTCATATTTTAATTATTAAAATTACATAATTGCATTTTAAAATTCCCATAAAAATCATACATCATCTTTATTACTTTATAAAATTTTTACAAATTTTATTTTTTATTTTTATTTTATTTTTATCATTTAAACTAATTATTTATTCAATTTCTTTTTGCATTATACATCTCACGCATACATAAATTTCTTTATTTTAATTCTCCTAATCTATAATACATTTTTAATCCGTTCTTTTTGTATCTATTAGATAACATCCTAGAATTCATTAAAACATTTTTCTTTCATTTTTAAATTTATTTCATATTGCATTTTGGTCCTTCTCTTTGGCATACTGAACCCCACTTCCCACCTGAACTTTGTCTAATTATTTAGATGACTAATATCTTGATTTTTTGCAGGGATTTTTGATATTTGGTTTATCTCTGGTTGAATAATAGTGATGTTTAATTTGGGAATTTTAGGAGTTATTTTTCTAATTATTTGATTGGCTTTCACTTGAGATCTTCTTGTATGCCTATTTCTGACTACATCTGATTATCTGTTTGAAAGGCACTTGTGCCACTTGCTTTGGGGTTGTCCCTTTGATTTCTGAATTCATGTTTGGATTATTATCATTGTTGTTTGCTATTGTTTGATTTTCATTCACCTCATTTCTCTTACTTATGTTTGTTTCTCACTAATCTTTTATGCAGGGACTAAGGTAAGTTCTTTAAGGGTGGAAAAGTATCCCTCTTCACCTTTGTTCTTTATTTCTCTCCTATCTTCATTCTTTAGGGTTTAAGTTGAACCTCACTAACCGTAGGTCACCCATGCATGATAACTTTAGTACTCATAGTCCCCCTTTAGAGTTACCCTTGTGTCTTCTCTCTTCTCATCTCAAATTTCTTTAAAGCACTTAATAAGAATAAGGTGTATTGCGCACGAGCCTTAAGTATGGGGAATGAGAAATGAGGGGCTTCCTCTCATCTTTCTAGAGTGCTTAGCGAGCGTCCTGTCTTGGGACGATGCGTTAAGTATTCGCCCCTGTGCCCTAGACTTTGGTACAATGCAGCTTAGGAACTAACTTAAGCCACTTCTGTCCTAAAAAACATAAACCAACTTCAAACCTTTTTGTCCTTCGAGACCTTCAACTTAAAGGCTATTTTCAAAAAGGGCACGTTACTTTCCATCTGAGACGCAAACAGGCATTGACCCTAACTGCCGGACGCGAACTTAACGTCGCTCATAAAAAACACAAAAAGAACTTGGTCCGAACTACGTTGACTCTGAATTCCCCATTGCACAAGGGGGGTACGTAGGCCTAGGACGTCGACGTCCTATCGAGTCTGTCTTTGTTTTCCCTTCTCCATCTTAGTACAGCCCTAGATGATAGTATAACTTACCCTTAGAGTAGACAACAAGCGTGGATCCCATCGAGTACGATGGTCGCGTGGGGTGCTAGCACCTTCCCCTCGCGTAACCGACTCCCAAACCCAGGTTATGGTTGCGATGACCATTCCTTTCCCCCTTCCTAAGGTTTATGCGGCGTTCCCTTTCCCTCTCTTGGGATAAATTTACACGGCTGGCGACTCTGTTTTTCCGCGCCACTCTCGCGTTTGTACCTGGATGAAAATCCTGGGAGCGACAACTGGCGACTCTGCTGGGGACTCTGGTTGACCTATGCTGGTCCATCCCTAAGCGAGTCAATCCTAGCACTTGCTGGTCTTTGTTCTCTTTGGGTGTTTTGTGTTTGTTTTGCTTTATGTGTCGTATTTTATTTTTACCGCATTTTCTGCATTTCATTTTTTATTACTGTCATACTGCTGTGCTGTGCTGGCTGTCTTTGTTTTGCAGGTTGGGTGGGTCCGAGAGATAAGCCCAATACCCAGGCTTGAGTATACCCTAGGACTAGAGTGGAAAGTAGTGGGACCTACGTGCCCGCTTGGTACGTTTGTGTGTTCACGAAATTCACAACCAGACGAGGCTATCTTGGGACGCATTCTAACGTGTGTGTCTTGCGCATGTTGGGGTGTTGATCTAGAGAGCTGTCGACTCTGGTGACCGATCATTGAGGACCTTAGTGGAAACATCCCTCTTTAGTGGTGACAGTGGCAGACCACATCCTGTGGCAAACCCATTCGCACCCGAGGGCCCGCTTTGGAACTCGCATAGGATGGCCCATACGTTTTGAAGAGAATCAGTGGAGGCACTCCTCGATTGACGATAGTACTGTACCCCAAGGGATGAATGTACTATTATTTCTCGACCTTAGTGCCAAAGCTGAGGACCTTCTGCTTTGGAGAATCGGTTGAGGCCTCCTCGATTGATGATGATTCCAAACCAGAAATGGTGAACGCATCATCATTTCTCGACCTGAGAGCCCGGGATACTGAACATCCTAGTACCCACATGTGAGAGGGAATATGCATTTGCAGGTTTGCAGGTAACCGAAACCTTCAACCTACCCTATTTTCTGGATTTCTCATCAATGTCTGATTATTTGGGTTCCTCAGTGGTTCAGAATTCTGGTTTTATGGGTTGTGGTTCTCGTTCAGCTAACAGCACAACACATCCAGCAGTGTGCCTTGACCCCATGTTTGCATAAGCATATCATTTTTCTTGCATTCTGACATGTTTGACATTTTTCAGGGCTTGCATCCTACTCTTGATTCCGGTTTTCTGAGGTTACCTTAGCATGGATGTCCAGAGGAAGAATACTGTTGCTTATTCATTCCCAGAACCGACTTTGACATTGATTCACAAACTGATTAATATGGCTGGTTCCGGAGTTCGTACAGAGTTCAGTGGAAGGTATGGAAGACTTCTGAAATTTGTCTATAACATCTCCAAGTATGAGAAGGATGCCATTCACACACTTCTTCAGTTTTACGACCCGTGTCTGCGTTGCTTCACTTTCCCGGACTACATCTTGGCCCCAACGTTGGAGGAGTTCTCATTTATTTTGGGAATTCCTATCAGTCATGATATAGTTTTCTTTTCTGAAGAACACCCCGGTATAAAAGAAATGGCTGTGGCTCTTCATATTAGTGAATCCGTTCTTAACAGTAATATTGAAGAAAAACAAGGAGTTAAGGGTTTCCTGCTGAAGTTCTTGTTTGATCAGGCCTGCATACATGTCAAAGAGAAGAAATGGACTGCTTTCCAAGCTATCCTAGCTATGTGCATCTATGGGATTGTCCTGTTTCCGAATATTCCTGATCTGGTGGATATGCATGCCGTCAGAATCTTTATTTCGAAGAATCCTATACCTACCTTGCTAGGTGATGTGTATCACTCAGTCCACTATAAGAATGAGAATAGGCGTGGGAAAACTGTGAGTTGCTGTGCACCGCTCTTAGCTACTTGGTTTCTGAGTCGTCTCCCCGAATCTGGCGCTTTCGTTGATACGAAGGATTCTCTGAAGTGGTCAAAGAGGGTTATGGGCTTGACCGCTGATAACATTGTTTGGATCAATCATGACTTGCTAGGAATGGAGATTATCTACAAGTGCGGAGAATTCCCTAATGTACCCTTGATAGGGAGGAAAGGTGGAATTAACTATAATCCCTCCCTAGCTATCAGACAGTTTGGCTATCCTTTGAAGAATCCACCCGAAGAGCGAGATGTCCGTGAGTCCTTGTTCTTCAATGGTCTTGAGGATCAAGGGTTGATAAGGAAAGTTGTGAATGCTTGGAAACAGGTGACTAAGAAGGGTAAGATTCCATTCGGGAAAATTAATAATCGGGCTTTCCCTCCCTATAAAGAGTGGATTAAGAAGAGAGCAGAAGAGGAGCTTCTTCCATTCCCGGTGGAACCACCTTTGTACCCTTTGGTGATCGAGCCTCCTACCACCGTTGAGTTGGAGAAGTATAACAAATTATGGGCTGAAAAGGAAAGGTTGCGGGAGGAAAATAGTGAGCTAAAGAGAGAGATTTATCAGTGGAGGCATGAGCGGGGTGAAGCTGTTCACACCGCCAAGTTGAAGACAGAGCTCCTTGCTAAAGCAGAAAGAGAGCTTGCTGACATGACCGCATCCAGAGAAAGGATGAAACAAGCTCTGGATGGTATCAGTAACGTTCTCAGGTCTAAGGAGGAGGAATTAGGCAAGGCTTTGTTGAAGATTCACAGGTTCAATGATCACCAAGAAACTGCCATGGCTGAGAATAAGAGAAAGGAAGACGACTACATAGCTAAGATTGATCAGTTAAAGTCGACGCTCAAGAAGAAAGACGCCGAGATCTTATCAGGGATATTCAAGAGACAAGTAGTCGAGGGTCGACTCAATGAAGCCATAGCCTCCATGGAAGAACTGAAAGTCCAAGCTGAAGTGAAGAAACCTATACATGAGGGTCCTAGCATGGATGGTGTTTCTGGAGAAGACGCTTGGGAGTTACATTGCCGATACTTGGATGGGATCATACACAGGAGAGACCTTCTCATTCAAGGGCTAATTCAGAGGCCGAAGCATTCCGATACCAGAAAGTTGTTCAAGGAGATTCAAGACTGGTGCAGAAAGCATAATGGATGGGGGGGATTGACGCTTGTAAACTTTGATGATATGCCATAGTTTTCTGTTTTCTTTCATTGTATGTGGATCACCACCAGGCTTGTTGGTTGGGACCTATGGTTTTTATATTCAGACTTGTTATCTCGGATTTGTGATTATTGACATTTGGCTTTTCTCTGGTTTTCTTAATATATGAGCAGAAGTTCCATTATATCTTGTTATTAAACCGGAATCAAGGGGTGGATCGCCCTGTGAATTTTCAAACACGTCCATTTGCATTTGCATATTCATAATCATTTTGCATAATCATTTTGCATGACAGGTGTTTATCTCCGGTATTCTTATCTTGTTCTCATCTCAGAATTGCAGATCCGTATATTCACCGGTATCCTACTAAGCAGAATCGGAAGAGACTCATGGATCAGCTACAGAATGAGATCATTGAGATACGGACTCGCATGAACCAATTCATGGAATTAATGTAAGGGGTTGCTCAGGGACAAGAACAGTTGAGAACTCTCGTTCAGCCACTGATTGCGAGGGTTGATAATGATGGTGTCCTTCATGGAGGACTTCAAACTGGTGTTACTGATAATGGTCAGAATGGTCCTACTGGCGGAGGTGTTCCTGTTTCTGGTGTTGTGATTCCTTTGGGCGGAGCTGAAAATGCTGGGGGAGGTGGTATTGGTGCTGGCGCAGTTCAGGGTCGTCAGTATGATGATGTTCAGGATGATGCATTTTCTTTGCCAGGTGGGGATGCTGGTCCCCAGACTGACCAGGATCAGAGGATCCGGTTGATTGAGGAACAGCTAAGGGGTGTTGTGAATCAGGATTCTGTGGGAATGGATCTAGAGGATTTGGGGCTGGTTCCAGGCGTTGTTATTCCGCACAAGTTTCAGACTCCCACTTTCGAGAAGTATAATGGTATGACTTGTCCGAGGACCCATGTGAGGGCATACGCAAGCAAAATGGCTGCATATGCGAAGAATGAAAAGCTGATGATGCATTGCTTCCAGGATAGCCTATCTGGGGCATCCCTGGAGTGGTACATGCAACTGGAAAGGAAGGATGTGCGTAGCTGGAGAGATCTGGCAGGGGCATTTATCAGACATTACCAATATAACACCGATATGGCTCCTAACAGAACACAGCTACAGAATCTGTCAAAGAAGAACAATGAGAGCTTCAAGGAGTACGCTCAGAGGTGGCGTGAACTGGCAGCGAGGGTTCAGCCTCCCATGTTGGAACGTGAAATGATAACTATGTTTATGGCCACCTTGCAGGGTCATTACTATGAAAAGCTGGTACCGTGTATGACTGGAAAGTTTGCTGATTTGATCTTGGTAGGAGAAATGGTGGAAAGCGGAATTAAGGCGGGGAAAATATCAGCCGGTGATGGGCCCTCATCTGGAGGAAGTAAGAAACCTTATGCCAATGGTTATAAGAAGAAGGAGGGAGATACAAACTCTGTGTCATTATATCGTGGTAGAGATGGACCTCGTCAGAACTACAATCAGCAGGTGGCTTCTGTAACCATCCCAGCAGCACCTCAGCAGCCAGCAGTGACTCAACAACAAAATCAGGCTCCTCGCCGGTCTCAGCCTCTGACTAGGCGGGATAGGCATTTTGACACTCCACCTCTTCCATACGCCCAATTATTTCAGTACTTGCTAAAGCTACAGTTAATCCAGAAGAGAACATTGGCTCCACCTACTGGTAATCCACCTCCCGGCTATGACGCCAAGGCCCACTGTGAGTTTCATTCTGGGGCACCCGGACATTATATTGAAAACTGTAAAGCTTTTAAGCATCAGGTTCAAGATCTGCTGGATTCCAAAGCCATCAATTTCTCCAACGATGTTCCTAATGTGAATCAGAACCCGATGCCGAATCACGGTGGGCCGAAGGTCAATGCTATTATTAAAGACTGTGAAGACTTGAGTTTGATTTTAGATGTGAACGAAATCCAAACTCCCTTGGGTGTGGTGAAGGAAAGACTGTTGAAGGGAGGGGTATTTCCCGGTTGTGATGAAGGTTGTGTAGAATGTGTGTCGCAGCCAGGCGGTTGTGATTTATTGAAAGCAGGTATTCAGAAAATGATCAGCGAAGGGGTATTACAGTTAGATAGGGGCTGTAAGCAGAGTATTGTTACTGACAGAGAGATTGATGTTGCCACGATAACAATTCCATTCAAGACAATAACTATATCAGCGCCGGTGAGACCAGCGCCGGTCACTATCACTGTTCTTGGGCCAGTTCCGTATGAGAGTACCAAGGCCATCCCATGGAATTATGGGGCCGACGTGTTTGTTAATGGTGAGAAGCTGGAATTGGAAGAGACATCAGCTGTGAACACAGGGGTGGAAAATCTTGTTGAAGCAGGGGCTATCACTAGGAGTGGTAGAGTATTTGTTCCGTCAGAGAATCAAGCTAGCAGTTCAAGACAAGACAAAGGTAAGCAGATGATGGATGAGTCTGTACAGAGGCAGGAAGCTAATAATTCTACGACAAAGCCAGGTGGGGATACTTTCTCAGAAGACGTAGAAGAGTTTATGAGGTTGATCAGAAAAAGTGATTACAAGATTGTTGACCAACTCCACCAAACTCCATCGAAGATTTCCATCCTATCCTTACTGTTGTGCTCCGAGGCACACCGAAATGCATTGCTGAAGATTCTGAATATGGCTTATGTACCACAGGAAATATCCGTCAATCAGTTAGAAGGGGTTGTGGCTCATGTGAATGCTGGTAATGGTTTGGGTTTCACCGATTTAGATCTGACTCCGGCTGGGAGGAGTCACAACAATGCTCTGCATATTTCAGTGGAATACCGTGGTTCTTTAATGTCGCATGTGTTAGTTGATACTGGGTCGTCTTTGAATGTGCTACCGAAGAAGGCTCTGATGAAGTTGGATACTCGTGGGTTGATTTGTACACCAAGTGACTTGGTGGTACGTGCTTTTGATGGCTCCAAGAGGTCAGTTTTTGGAGAGTTAGTTTTGCCGATCAAGGTGGGTCCTGAGATTTTCAACACCACCTTTTACATAATGGATATTCAGCCTGCCTATAGTTGTTTGTTGGGTCGCCCTTGGATCCATGGTGCTGGGGCAGTAACTTCTACGCTACACCAGAAGTTGAAGTATATGGTGGATGGCCACGTTGTGACTGTTTGTGGTGCAGAAGATATCATGGTGAGTCACCTATCGACCTTCAAGTATGTAGAGGTAGATGGTGAGGTACAGGAAACTTTGTGCCAAGCCTTTGAAGCTGTGAAGATTCCCCAGGAACCCCCAAAGGCAGTCACTCAGCCTGAGGCGGTTGCCCAACCTGAAGTCGTCATACAACCAGAAGTTCCAATGTCCTCTTTCAAAGAGGCGCGTGCTATAGTTGAAGCTGGTGGTTCTCAGAAGTGGGGCAGTGTTATTGATGTTCAAAGGAAGCAAGATACTCATGGACTGGGTTACAAGCCACCTAGGCGTTCTGAAGAGCCTCCCAAGTTCTATGGTCCAGTCCGTTTCACCAGTGCCGGTGTTTTCTTCGACAGAGTCAATGCTATTGAGGATGAAGGGGATAGTGATTGTGACATGGATGAATGGATCCGTCCCTGCATTCCTGGTCAGATTTTAGGCAACTGGTCCTCCGAGAAAGTTATCCAAGTGACGCGCCCGGAGTAATTTACTTTTGTTTTCTGTTATGTTGAGTCGTACGCTCTGCCCAAGGCGTAGTGATATTTATTTGTAGGGCTTGGATGTTTTATTTGCTATTTTTATCATCAATAAAGGACATTTTTCATTCAAATATTTTGATCCCTGTCTTTCTATTTTTTACTTTTTGCATCAACTCACATCAAAATGGCAATGTGTTTTCTTGTTTGTTGCACTCATAATGAACATAAAACACCCATCATGCAGGTTCCTTTGTTCAGATTCCGCCCATGACTTAGCTATGGCTCGATATAACTTTGACAATCCCATCTATCGGCCCGAAGAAGAGACTGACGAAGACTGTGACTTACCAGAAGAATTAGCCAGGCTATTGAAACAAGAGGAAAGGGTCATTCTACCTCATCAGGAGGAAGTTGAGACTGTTAATCTGGGAACCGAGGAAGTTAAACGAGAAGTAAAGATTGGGGCTGCCCTGGAAGACACTGTTAAGAGAAGATTGGTTGAGTTACTTCGAGAGTATGTGGATATCTTCGCCTGGTCTTACCAAGACATGCCCGGGCTTGACACTGACATTGTTTCACACAGACTGCCGCTTAAAGAGGGTTGTACTCCAGTCAAGCAGAAATTGAGAAGGACGAAACCAGATATGGCCGTCAAGATTAAGGAAGAGGTTCAGAAACAGTTGGACGCCGGATTTCTTGCTGTGACAAATTATCCTCCATGGGTTGCTAATATCGTACCTGTACCTAAGAAGGATGGAAAGGTCAGGATGTGTGTGGATTACCGAGATTTGAAGAGGGCGAGCCCGAAGGATGATTTCCCGCTCCCCCACATTGACATGTTAGTGGACAATACTGCTCAATATTCTGTGTTTTCCTTCATGGATGGTTTCTCTGGGTATAACCAAATCAAAATGGACCCAGAGGACATGGAGAAAACTACGTTCATAACACCGTGGGGAACATTTTGCTACAAGGTAATGCCCTTTGGATTGAAGAATGCTGGGGCAACCTATCAGCGGGCGATGGTGACTCTCTTTCATGATATGATTCACAAGGAGATCGAAGTCTATGTTGATGACATGATTGCGAAGTCACAGACAGAGGAAGAACACTTGGTAAACCTCCAGAAGTTGTTTGAAAAGTTGAGGAAGTTCAGGTTGAGATTGAATCCGAACAAGTGCACTTTCGGCGTGAGGTCTGGTAAATTGCTGGGATTCATTGTTAGTGAAATGGGTATAGAGGTTGATCCTGCAAAGATAAGAGCCATACAGGAGATGCCTGAGCCAAGGACAGAGAAAAAGGTTCGCGGTTTCTTGGGGAGGTTGAATTACATTGCCAGGTTTATCTCTCATCTGACAGCTACATGTGAACCAATTTTCAAGTTGTTAAGAAAAGATCAAGAGGTCAGGTGGAATGAAAATTGTCGAGAGGCGTTTGAAAGGATAAAGACGTATTTGCAGGAACCTCCAGTCCTTATGCCACCAGTGTCTGGGAGACCGTTGATTATGTACCTTACGGTTCTTGAGAATTCGATGGGTTGTGTGCTCGGTCAACACGACGAGACGGGTAAGAAAGAGCACGCCATTTACTACCTGAGTAAGAAGTTCACTGATTGCGAATCGAGATACTCTATGCTGGAAAAGACATGTTGTGCACTCGCTTGGGCAGCCAAGCGCCTAAGGCAGTATATGTTAAATCACACAACCTTGTTGATTTCGAAGATGGATCCGATTAAGTACGTGTTTGAGAAGCAAGCACTTTCTGGAAGAATAGCCCGTTGGCAGATGGTGTTGACAGAGTATGATATTCAGTATGTTTCTCAGAAGGCCATTAAAGGAAGTGTTCTGTCAGAATATCTTGCTGAACAGCCAGTCGAGGATTATTAGTCTATGAAGTTTGAGTTTCCAGACGAGCATGTTATGTTTCTGAAAATGAAGGATTGTGAAGAGCCTCTGCCTGACGAAGGACCTGAGATTGGATCACAGTGGAAGATGATTTTTGATGGGGCTGTCAACTCGTATGGCAATGGAATTGGGGCAATCATTACAACTCCGAAGGGTTCTCATATACCTTTCACTGCCCGGTTAGCATTTGTGTGTACCAACAATGAGGTGGAGTATGAAGCATGCATCATGGGGTTAGAAGAAGCAATTGATTTAAGAATTAAGAACCTCAATGTCTATGGTGATTCCGCGTTGGTGGTTAATCAGATTACAGGAGAATGGGAGACTCGTCAGGCAAATTTGGTACCTTATAACAACTATGCCAGAAGGTTGTTACCTTTCTTTGATAGGGTGGATTTTCATCATGTGCCCCGAGCTGAGAATCAGATGGCTGATGCGTTGGCGACGTTGGCATCTATGTATAAGGTGAACCGTTGGAATGAAACTCCGTCGATTAGAATCATGCGTCTGGACAGACCAGCTTTTGTGTTTGCAATCGAAGAGGTGTCAGATGGCAAGCCGTGGTATCATGATATTAAGGTTTTTCTGAAGAGACAAGAGTATCCAGAGGGTGCCTCCACCAAAGATAAGAAGACTCTGAGAAGGTTGGCAGGGAACTTCTTTCTGAACAAGGATGATGTGTTATATAAGAGGAACTTTGATATGGTCTTGCTACATTGTGTTGACGAACATAAGGCAGAGTTATTGATGGAGGAGGTTCACGAGGGCTCTTTTGGTACTCATTCTAGTGGACACACCATGGCTAGAAAGTTGTTGAGAGCAGGATATTATTGGATGACTATGGAGTCTGATTGTTTCAAGTACGCTCGGAAGTGCCATAAATGCCAGATTTATGCAGATAAGATGCATGTACCGCCTACGCCTCTAAATGTGTTGTCTTCTCCTTGGCCTTTTGTAATGTGGGGTATAGATATGATTGGAAAGATTGAGCCTACTGCTTCCAATGGGCATCGTTTCATTTTGGTTGCCATTGACTATTTCACAAAGTGGGTGGAGGCAGCCTCGTACGCCAATGTCACCAAGCAAGTGGTAGCCCGGTTTATAAAGAAGGATATCATCTGCCGTTATGGGGTCCCGGAGAGAATCATTACTGATAATGGCTCGAATTTGAATAATAAGATGATGGAGGAACTATGTCAGAGTTTCAAGATCGAGCATCACAATTCTTCTCCGTATCGTCCGAAGATGAATGGTGCTGTTGAGGCGGAAAATAAGAATATCAAGAAGATTGTGCAGAAGATGGTGGTAACATATAAGGACTGGCATGAGATTTTACCTAACGCCCTACATGGTTATCGTACTTCGGTGCGTACGTCAACTGGGGCAACCCCTTTCTCATTGGTGTACGGTATGGAAGCAGTTTTACCCTTAGAGGTCGAGATTCCATCTTTGAGAGTTCTGGCAGATGTGAAGCTTGATGAAGCTGAATGGGTACGCTCCAGGTTGGATCAGTTGAACCTTATTGAAGAAAAGAGATTGGCAGCCATCGCACATGGTCATTTGTATCAGAGCAGGATGAAGCACGCCTTTGATCAGAAAGTGCGCCCTCGGAATTTTCAGACAGGTGAATTGGTTTTGAAAAGGATCCTTCCTCCTCAGACAGATCACAATGGAAAATGGACTCCAAACTACGAAGGGCCGTATGTAGTCAGAAAGGTTTTCTCTGGTGGAGCCTTACTACTTTCAACTATGGATGGCGAAGATTTTACCTCCCCTGTGAACGCAGACGTAGTCAAAAAATACTTCGCATAAAAGAGACCCGCTGGACATAAAAAGAAAATCCAGGCAAAAAAGGGGCATCCCGGCGAGCCATAAAAAGGAAAAGGTTCGGGCAAAAATTAGGGATAAAATGTAAAAAGAGATGTGTAAACACGCGAAGTTGAAAACCTGAAAAGGCAACTTTGGCAAAAATGGGTATCCCGATGGATTGAAAACCCGAAAAGGGCGATCCAGGAAAAAGTTAGGGATTTATAAGCGAAAGGCTACGGTCTGCGTTTGATCTGTGAAGCACTCTCAATACCTAGAAATTCTGAAAGAAAGGAATCGGTACAGTTAGTCTCTTTGAAGGTCAAGACATTTGTGGATAAGCAAGTCGTATGGGTCATAGCTGAGTCGAATCATGGTGGATATCTGTTCCCACATTGCCGACATGTGTATTTTCTTTTTGTTTTTGCGCAATTACCTCTTTCTAGGAATTGTTTCCCATTGTAAATGCCTATTTACAGGCCACTTTTCTCAATAAAATATTCATTTCATTCAAAGATCTTTCTGTTGCTTGTTTTACTTTTACTGTTTTGTTTGCAAAAACGTCCGATATTTTTGATAAACATTGCATATAAAACTTTGAGCTTTGCGAAGCATAACGAAAAGCAGTAGAGGTTACTTAGGCGTTAACGAGGATAGCCAGGTTGTGGCATATTATTTTGTTGTTATTTGACTTGCAGGGCAACAGGATTGTACTTCCCAGCAGGTTGCTCTCCCCAACATTGAGACTGCTCCTTCCCCAGCAGGACAAGCTTTCCTCAGCAGAGCAGACTTCCCTCAGCAGGAGACGTGGGAGGTATTCTCTCCGGATCGAGGCGTTATTTCGCCACAGAATCAGGGTGTTCACCTTCCCCATCCAGTCAGGAAGCGTGCTCTCACCGACGATGTCACATTCTAATCCCCAGCAAGGTGGGAGTAAAGTCATTCTCCCCAGCAGGCTAAGTTCAGCAGTATCCCCAAGAAAGATGGTATTATGGACTGTTTTCCCCAGCAGGTTCTGAGCCAGTTGTTATTGGCAATCTTCAGTAACAAACTTCCGGTTCCGTTATTGGCACTCATTCTCAACTCCCCCGGCAGAGGAGAAATCTCAGGTTTTCGATGTTACCTTCAGTAGAGGACAGGTATAATCCCCGGTAGTGTGGATATTCTTTTGGGACTTCATCCCCAGCAAAAAATTGTTGATCCAAGGAGTCGATCAGTGTGATCCTTCTCAGCAGAGTTCCTAGGTTCAGTGGACAATTTATTTGTATCATCCCCGACTGAATTGATCTTTTCTCTCCGGCATTTATTTTGCTGGAGGGACCCTTTTTACATATCATAAGCATTGCATCCTCAAAACGCGTAGCATCTCCACTTCGTGTGGAGCATTACGGCAAAATTCAAACATTTGCATTCCAAAGCATAAGCCAGGTTTGATACTTTCCTTGCCAGTTCTCTTTCTCAGCAGAGATGGCATAACTCAGGAGATTTTGGAGGGATGTGTTCCTCATACTTGTGCTCACCGGTAGAGTCTTTTATTTAGACTTCACCTTCCCCAACGGAGTCATCTTATCTGTGGATCAGGAGTCCGTTAGAAGTTTGTCTTTGTTTGCCTCATTTTGGCCTTTTTCTTTTGTGAGTCTTGTTTCACGTTATCCCCAGTGAAGTCCACTTTATGTTGGTTATCCTTTATGGGTACGATTGAGGCCGTATTCGTGTATTCTTTGCGGGTAGAGTGATTGAGGTCAGTCTTCCTTTGAGGGTACAATTGAGGTTGTATTCGTTTTGTGGATGCGATCGAGGTCGTATTCATCTTTTCTTTGCGGGTAGAGTGATTGAGGTCAGTCTTCCTTTGCGGATGCAATTGAGGTTGTATTTGTTTTGTGGGTGCGATTGAGGTCGTATTCTTATTTTCTTTGTGGGTAGAGTGATTGAGGTCAGTCTTCCTTTGCGGATGCAATTGAGGTTGTATTCGTTTTGTGTGTGCGATTGAGGTCGTATTCGTATTTTCTTTGTGGGTAGAGTGATCGAGGTCAGTCTTCCTTTGCGGGTATAATTGAGGTTGTATTCGTTTTGTGGGTGCGATTGAGGTCGTATTCGTGTTTTCTTTGTGGGTAGAGTGATTGAGGTCAGTCTTCCTTTGCGGGTATAATTGAGGTTGTATTCATTTTGTGGATGCGATCGAGGTCGTATTCGTCTTTTCTTTGCGGGTAGAGTGATTGAGGTCAGTCTTCCTTTGAGGGTACAATTGAGGTTGTATTCGTTTTGAGGGTGCGATTGAGGTCGTATTCGTCTTTTCTTTGCGGGTAGAGTGATTGAGGTCAGTCTTCCTTTGCGGATGCAATTGAGGTTGTATTCGTTTTGTGGTGCGATTGAGATCGTATTCGTGTTTTCTTTGTGGGTAGAGTGATCGAGGTCAGTTTTCCTTTGCGGATGCAATTGAGGTTGTATTCGTTTTGTGGGTGCGATTGAGGTCGTATTCATGTTTTCTTTGTGGGTAGAGTGATCGAGGTCAGTCTTCCTTTGTGGATGTAATTGAGGGTGTATTCATTTTGTGGGTGCGATTGAGGTCGTATTCATATTTTCTTTGTGGGCAGAGTGATTGAGGTCAGTCTTCCTTTGAGGTTGTATTCGTCTTTTGGGTACGATTGAGGTCGTATTTGTTTTTTCCTTGTGGATATGGTTGAGGTCATATTCCTTATTTTTCAGCATACTCTTTCTCGTTATTCTTACCATAAGCAAATTTCCGGGGCTCTTTCGGTATTCAATCCCCGTGTACCCTGGAATGTCTGAGAGCCGTTGCTATCACACCTTCAGGACCAAGTTGATTGAATAGGGGCAGTTGTTGCACCCCAAAATTTGCTCTCCTTACTTTATTACTAACTGGCTTATGTTGCATTGCATTTTGCATTATCATGTGTGCATATCATTGGTTCTTAGCATAGGGTCAAGGTGCCTGAGGCAGTGCTTCAGAGGGTCAAGCAAGAGTCCTGGTATTGTCCAAGAGAGCTCAGGTGGATCATCCTCTCCTAACCAGTGCATAGATTAGGGTTTTGAGATTCTTGGGTGTATTGCTTCAATGGGCAAGCTCCTTGGGTTTTTATCATCATCAAATGGCATATCTTATCTTTGTTGGAGAGGATACACATCATATTCAGAGGAATTTGGATTTGGAGACTGTGCTATTTCCTCCTAGACTGAGGGTACCACAACTAGGGTTTGCTATAAAGTCAATTTATTTCTGATTTTTTGGGCAAGACTTGATTCCATGGTACTCCTTGGATCCCTAAGTACCTAGGGATGGGAAGTTGTCCATCAGTTTGGTTCAGGAGAAGTTCAATTGGCCAATGGATTGAAAATCAGTTGAATTGGGTAAAAGTCAACAGTGAGAGGAGAAGTCAACTGTGGAATTTTGAGGTTCTCTCCAAGGTTTTCAAAGTCTCACATCCTCATATGGTCTTCAAGGGTCAAGTTTCATACATATTTGTCAGGAATCAGGAGTTGGTGCAAAGTTTCTAAATTTGGAAAGTGACCTATAATGAAAAGTTTCCTTTTTTGGCAAGTTCCTGCACTGAATTCAAATTGACTTTTCATCATCAAGAAAGCTTCAAATGAATTTTTCTCCAACATGAAAGTTGAATATCTTTTTCTCCTCTTTCCAACAAGTACTATTGGGTCTCCATATCATTTGTGAAACTCCAGTTATGATCAAAAGAAGGCAAAGTGGTTTTTTGGGTTTCTCATGATCCCATTTTCACAACTTTGGGCATAATGACCTATAATCAATTCCATTGCTTCATGCCACATTCCAATATTAAAAGACATTCCTTGAGGATTATTTTGGGCCCAAGAATGAAGAAATTCCATGGTGTGTTCTTCACTTATTCTCCATTGTTCAAAAGTGCCAAATTATTCAAAAGTCATGAATCAAAAAAGTTTCAAGGCCCAATTTAAATGTGGTGTGATTAGCAACTCAAATGCAAGTGATCCATCATGAAACTTTCAAATATCCATGCATGGAGGAGGTGTTCTTAACATAATGTGATTTTTCAAAATAATTCAAAAACTCATTAAACAATTAATCACCCAAGCCCAATTCATCATCAAAAGAAAACCCTAGCCTATTTAAGCTCATCCATGCACTGGTTAGACAGAGTTACAGGTGATATTTTGGAGAAAAAGAAAGTGAACCCTAATTCTTGAATTCCTTGGATCTCTTAATTTACAAGGAGTTTCTTCAAAATTCTTCCACAAAGCTTCTCTTGGTAATCTATAGAGTGCAAATCAACCACCATTCGCAGCCAAAAGCAAGTGTACGTGTGGAGCCATCTCAGGTTGGTAGGTTTTTTGACCATCATAAAAATCTCCTTTTAAGCATGAATATTGACGTATGATGAATGGTGATTGTCCTGATCTACTTATTTTTAATTTTGGATGTGTGGTTTACTTGTAATATGGATTTAAAGTTTTGTGCCCTAATGGTTTTTCATTCGTTTTTTATTATACACTAACAATTTGGGGTTTTTGATGCCATATTTGGATTCCTGACGAAATTATGGGTCGGATAGTGTACCCCATTGCATTTTCTGGGCAGTTTGGTGGTTGCAGGTGGTGGCCGGAGGTAGGGTTCCGGCGACTGGCGGTGGTCCGGCGAAGGGAGGGGTTCCAAGGTTGAAGACGAAATCCTGGCCCTCCATTCTCACGATCCAACGGCTCTCACGAAGCCACATGTTATTTCTTTTATTTTTTTTCTGAATTTAATTTAATAATCCCATGTTTATTACCCCACGGGCCTTATGGTGTGCGTCCAATTATATTTATTTGTTTTGCTTACGTTTTATTTTGGTTGACCAAACATGGACCGCGTGATGCATCATAAGGATGATAGGCTGCCAACAATTAAAAATGACATGTGCGTGGCACATGGCTCGTGTATAGTATAAGGATCACATGGGTGTGTGTGTGCGCATGTTAACTATCATGTTCTCTTCATCATGGCCCTTGATTTGGAATACTAGGTAATTTCGTTGACTTATATGGGACGTCAGATCAATCCAGAGGTAAATGGCAAGTCAACTAGTTGATTGGGGTCTACGCATACGCTCTTTTTTTTTCTTTTATTTTTTCTGACTAATTAATGGACCGGGCTGCTACTCACACCCCACTCTCTGGCCCAACCTTCAATTTCTACTGCATTTCCTTACTAACGCACCCCCCACTTCTTATCTCATTTTTTATTTCATTTAATTTATCATTTTCATATTTTAATTATTAAAATTACATAATTGCATTTTAAAATTCCCATAAAATTCATACATCATCTTTATTACTTTATAAAATTTTTACAAATTTTATTTTTTATTTTTATTTTATTATTATCATTTAAACTAATTATTTATTCAATTTCTTTTTGCATTACACATCTCACGCATACATAAATTTCTTTATTTTAATTTTCCTCATCTATAATACATTTTTAATCCATTCTTTTTGAATCTATTAGATAACATCCTAGAATTCATTAAAAAAATTTTATTTCATTTTTAAATTTATTTCATATTGCATTTTGGTCCTTCTCTTTGGCACACTGAACCCCACTTCCCACCTGAACTTTGTCTAATTATTTAGATGACTAATATCTTGATTTTTTGCAGGGATTTTTGATATTTGGTTTATCTATGGTTGAATAATAGTGATGTTTAATTTGGGAAATTTAGGAGTTATTTTTCTAATTATTTGATTGGCTTTCACTTGAGATCTTCTTGTATGCCTATTTCTGACTACATCTGATTATCTGTTTGAAAGGCACTTGTGCCACTTGCTTTGGGGTTGTCCCTTTGATTTCTGAATTCATGTTTGGATTATTATCATTGTTGTTTGCCATTGTTTGATTTTCATTCACCTCATTTCTCTTACTTATGTTTGTTTCTCACTAATCTTTTATGCAGGGACTAAGGTAAGTTCTTTAAGGGTGGAAAAGTATCCCTCTTCACCTTTGTTCTTTCTTTCTCTCCTATCTTCATTCTTTAGGGTTTAAGTTGAACCTCACTAACCGTAGGTCACCCATGCATGATAACTTTAGGACTCATAGTCCCCCTTTAGAGTTACCCTTGTGTCTTCTCTCTTCTCATCTCAAATTTCTTTAAAGCACTTAATAAGAATAAGGTGTATTGCGCACGAGCCTTAAGTATGGGGAATGAGAAATGAGGGGCTTCCTCTCATCTTTCTAGAGTGCTTAGCGAGCGTCCTGTCTTAGGACGATGCGTTAAGTATTCGCCCCTGTGCCCTAGACTTTGGTGCAATGCAGCTTAGGAACTAACTTAAGCCACTTCTGTCCTAAAAAACATAAACCAACTTCAAACCTTTTTGTACTTCGGGACCTTCAACTTAAAGGCTATTTTCAAAAAGGGCACGTTACTTTCCATCTGAGACGCAAACAGGCATCGACCCTAACTGCCGGACGCGAACTTAACGTCGCTCATAAAAAACACAAAAAGAACTTGGTCCGAACTACGTTGACTCTGAATTCCCCATTGCACAAGGGGGGTACGTAGGCCTAGGACGTCGACGTCCTACCGAGTCTGTCTTTGTTTTCCCCTCTCCGTCTTAGTACAGCCCTAGATGATAGTATAACTTACCCTTAGAGTAGACAACAAGCGTGGATCCCATCGAGTACGATGGACGCGTGGGGTACTAGCACCTTCCCCTCGCGTAACCGACTCCCGAACCCAGGTTATGGTTGCGATGACCATTCCTTTCCCCCTTCCTAAGGTTTATGCGGCGTTCCCTTTCCCTCTCTTGGGATAAATTTACACGGCTGGCGACTCTATTTTTCTGCGCCACTCTCGCGTTTGTACCTGGATGAAAATCCTGGGAGCGACACCGCCAAATGCACATGATATGATATGCTATGCAAGACAAGGAATCTGTGAGGGGTGATGTCACAGGGGATAACCGATGTTGAAACACAAAGAAAGAAAGACCCGACGAGGACGACTCAGCGAGACAAGACTCCACGGGGAGGAAAGATCACACACGATAGCCTAAGCAGAGGTAATGAACCGGGGAGGAAAGATCACCTACTACCAAACATGGTAGCCTAAGCATAGGTGTCCGACCCAGAAGAAAGCTGTGTTACCTAATATCATGCATATGATAGCCTAAGCGAGGTAAACACAACGGGAAAAGATGACCTACTACCACCACAGTAGCCTAAGCGAGGCATCTGATCAAAATACAGACCTATTACCTACTATCCCACGATAGCCTAAGCAGAGGTAATAGACTGAAGAAGAAGGATCACCTACTGCCAACTTGTATCAGCCTGAGCAAAGGCGTCCGACCAAAAAAGGGTGTGTCACCTACTATCAAGCATGTGATAGCCTAAGCCAGGTAAACACAAGAAGGAAAGATGACCTACTACCACCACGGTAGCCTAAGCGAGGCATCTGACCAAAAAAAGGTGTGTCACATACTATCAAGCATATGATAGCCTAAGCCAGGTAAGCACAAGAAGGAAAGATGACCTACTACCATCACGGCAGCCTAAGCGAGGCATCTGACCAAAAAAGGGTGTGTTACCTACTATCAAGCATATGATAGCCTAAGCCAGGTAAACACAAGAAGGAAAGATGACCTACGACCACCACGGTAGCCTAAGCGAGGCATCTGACCAAAATACAGACGTATTACCTACTATCCCACGATAGCCTAAGCAGAGGTAATAGACTGAAATGAGCTTCAACGATCAAGATGATGATTCAGCTTTCTTAAATGTTCCACTTAGGAAGAGTAAATACTTTCCCATGCGCCAAGGTTGTATGCCACGGGCGAGTCTTGAAAAGATGTTGTGAGGTTGTCCGCCTCAAACAAAGTCTCGAATTTCCCACCCTCTTCAAAGAGATATCATCTGGTGGGAGTAACTTGAATGATGGATTCACTGGAGATAACCATTGTAGAGCAATATTGCTGTAGTTGAAATTTCAGTGAAGTAAACAGAATTCTTGCAACGAGAGTTCTCAAATAAAGAGAATGCTTGCAAAGTCTTCAACAAGTTTCTCTGACGAATTTCCGGGGAGATAACACCCAACGGGGAATAAATGGAAAAATCTTGATAATTTGTTGGGGATAGACAAACTGTCTTGAGGAGACTGCCATTTGTCGTAGAAATCTTTGATAACCGAACTGCTCAAATAAAGAGCTGTTACTTGTTATCTGGGTGCAAATCCCTTGAAAATGTAGTAATCATTGTTGGAGAAATAATTTATGTCTTCCATAGAGATCTTCAAGTAAACTCTTCTTGGAGAGACAAAGTGCAAAATAAATGCACGCTTAGTCCAGGCTTAATATCTCAGAAATATCCAAAATTGTGATTGTCAGGGACCAAAGTTCAATCCAGGAAATTACTGGAGAGAAACGGTTAAACAAAGACTCCGTCCATTGAGGATTGGGCTCAACGGGTTTATCTTTATCCAAAAATGGAAAAGAAAACTAAAGCAACCATCTTCCACGAGGATCGAGCTCAGTGGGGAATTAGAAAATATGTGCTTTTTTTGCCTAGGGCTGACGACTATACTTGGAGGGAGCAGACAAACCCAGTCACTTGGGGATAACCACGACCAAAGTGAAAGAACCAAACAACACAAAAGATGCAAGATGCGAAAATGCGCAGATGCCATGAATCTACATGCAAGGATGTCATGCTATGCTTATGCTTATGCTGACAAAACAGCGACGAGAAGCAAACAGGAGACAAAAACAAGCATCTCGATACGGATACTCGGCCAATCTTTGCAATATAAGAAGCATCACTGGGGATGAAAGGAGATCCATATATGAGGACGCGGTCCTACTTCAAAGCTCCAAATCTCTCTAGGGAAAATAGAGCACTCCGCCTGGGGATGAACATCGTGTCTTCACTCAGGATTGTCAAGATGAACCTGGATTCTGTTGGGAATGCGAAAGATTCACTGGGAACGAATCAAACTCATGATCGAAAAGACTTCATGGGGGATAAAATAAATATCCACTGCGAACTGACGTAGTCTGAATGAAAGTTGTAACTGGATAAAATAAATATCCACTTCATCGGGGAAACTTGGTTCAATAGTAGTTGAAATGTCGGAGATAAAACTTCGAGGGGATGAAATAAACATCCGCTTTCACTGGAGGAGATCGCGGTATCGGGCAAATCTAATGAGGAGTGAAATAAACACTCGCTTCGCTGGGGAAGGCTGAAACTGAAGAAGTTTACCGGGGAATAGTCGCGGCCACCTGAAGTAGAACTTACTGGGGAGTTGCCACGTTACCCGGGATAGAAACCCTTTGAGCCATGGCTTATGGAGACTGTCAACATCCCTTTTTAGTGTTCGTGAATCAAAGTAATCCGTACACAAGACAATTTGACATTTATTATCAAAAGATAAAAAAAATCATTTTGCAAGATAAAACAATTTGCCGGTAAATGATAATTGCAACTTTATTTCATAAAATGGTGATCAGCAAATTGCGTGATTCCATATGTTATTACAATGTCGGAAAATGGTAATAAAAGAAATTACATAAAAAACAAAACAATGTTATTTCTTAAACGAACTTGAGTTTCCCATGTTCTAGGCCTCTTGAAGGCCTTTACTTTAACTGTTGCAGTAAGCTTCGGCGAACCAAACTGAGTCTATTTCTCTCCATCTCTAAGTATAGTACTTCTTGATTGTATCTATGTTCACGGGACGAGTGATCTCTTCTCCATCCATTGTTGCTAACATCACAGCACCCCCCGAAAAGACCTTCTTGACGACATATGGACCATCATAGTTAGGAGCCCATTTTCCCCTAGAATCAGTAAGGAAAGACTGAATCTTCTTAAGCACAAGGTCTCCCTCTTTGATCTCGCAAGGTCGAACCTTCTTATCAAAAGCCTTCTTCATCTTCTGCTGGTATAGTTGTCCGCGACATAAAGTCGTCAACCTCTTTTCTTCAATCAGATTCAATTGGTCATATCTGCTTTGACACCATTCAGCCTCTGAGAGCTTTGCTTCCATTAGGACTCTCATAGAAGGGATCTCTACTTCTACTGGGAGCACAACTTCCATACCATAAATAAGGGAAAAGGGGGTTGCCCCTGTTGATGTGCGTACCGAAGTACGATATCCGTGTAGAGCGAACGGGAGCATCTCATGCCAATCCTTATAAGTGACCACCATTTTCTGAATAATCTTCTTTATATTCTTGTTTGCGGCTTCGACCGCCCCATTCATCTTTGGTCGATACGGAGAAGAGTTATGATGCTCAATCTTGAATTCCTCACACAATTCCTTCATCATCTTGTTATTTAAGTTTGAACCATTATCAGTGATGATTTTACTCGGCACACCATATCTACAGATAAGCTGATTCCTGATAAATATGACGACCACCTGTCTGGTAACATTTGCATATGAAGCGGCTTCGACCCATTTGGTGAAGTAATCAATCACAACCAAGATAAAGCGGTGTCCATTAGACGCTTTCGGTTCTATCATACCAATCATATCGATGCCCCACATGGAGAAAGGCCACGGAGACGAGATAACATTCAGGGGAGTCGGTGGTACATGAATTTTGTCAGCATAGATCTGACACTTGTGGCACTTTTTAGAAAATTTGTAACAATTAGCTTCCAATGTTATCCAATAATAGCTTGCTCTCAAGAGTTTCTTTGTCATAGCATGCTCGTTAGCATGAGTACCAAAAGATCCTTCGTGAATTTCAGTCATTAACATGTCCACTTCTCGCTTATCAACACATCTCAGCAAGACCATGTCGAAATTCCTCTTGTAAAGCACATCATTATTCAAGAAAAAGTTACCAGCTAGTCTTCTTAAAGTCTTCTTATCTTTGTTAGATGCCCCAGGTGGGTACTCTTGATTTCGGAGAAATAACTCAATATCATGGTACCAGGGTTTTTCATCAATAACTTCTTCTACTGAGAACACATAAGCAGGCCTATCAAGGCGCATAACATTAATCTTAGGACAGTCGTTCCAGCGGTTCACCACAATCATAGAAGCCAGAGTCGCCAATGCATCTGCCATCCTATTCTCGGTACGAGGAATATGGTGGAACTCGACTCTGTTGAAGAAAGGAAGTAGTCTCCTCGCATAATCTCTGTACGGAATCAAATTGTCTTGTTGTGTCATCCATTCTCCTGTAATTTGGTATATCACAATAACGGAATCACCATACACGTCCAAATTCTTGATTCTCAAGTCCATTGACTCTTCAAGGCCCATGATACATGCTTCATACTCGGCCTCATTATTCGTACATGGAAAAGTCAATCTTGAAGTGAAAGGGATATGAGATCCATGAGGAGTCACAATAATTGCCCCAATCCCTTTGCCGTAGTTGTTGACAGCACCGTCAAAAATCAAACCCCACTGAGAATCCGGTTCAGGTCCTTCATCTGGTAATGGTTCTTCACAGTCCTTCATTTTCAAATACATCACATTCTCATCAGGGAAATCATCCTCTCCAGACTGATGGTCTTCAATGGGTTGATGAGCTAGGTGATTCCCTAAAGTACTTCCTTTAATTGCCTTCTGAGTGTGGTATTCGACATCATATTTGGATAACAGCATCTGCCATCTGGCAATCCTTCCCGTCAGAGCTGGTTTCTAAAAAATGTACTTAATGGGATCCATCTTAAAGATCAGCCAAGTGGTATGATTTATCATGTATTGGCGCAAACGTCGAGCTGCCCATGCCAAGGCGCAACAAGTCTTCTCTAGCATTGAATATCTGGATTCACAGTCGGTGAATTTCTTACTGAGGTAATAAATGGCATGTTCCTGCTTCCCGGATTCGTCTTGTTGACCGAGCATACATCCCATAGAATCTTCTAAAACCGTCAGATATATGATCAAAGGTCTGCCCCTAACCGGAGGAATCAAAATAGGAGGCTCCAAGAGATACTCTTTAATACTATCAAATGCTTTCTGACATTGTTCAGTCCAAACATAACCTGGCTCTTTTCTGAGAAGCTTGAAGATGGGTCCAAAAGTAGCGGTCATATTAGAGATGAATCGAGAGATGTAGTTCAAACGCCCCAGGAACCCTCTGACCTGTTTTTCCGTAGTCGGAGCTGGCATTTCTCGGATAGCTTTAACCTTATCAGGATCTACTTCGATTCCCTTTTGGCTAACAATGAAACCCAACAGCTTTCCTGAGCGGACACCGAATGTGCATTTGTTAGGATTCAAACGTAGCTGATACTTCCTCAAACGCTGAAACAACTTCAACAGATGTTCGACATGGTCTTCTTCAGTCTTGGACTTGGCTATCATGTCATCTACGTAAACTTCAATCTCTTTATGCATCATATCATGGAAAAGAGTAGTCATAGCCCTCTGATATGTTACGCCAACATTCTTTAAACCGAACGGCATAACTCTGTAACAAAATGTGCCCCAGGGTGTGATGAATGATGTCTTTTCCATGTCTTCGGGAGCCATCCTGATTTGATTGTAACCTGAAAATCCATCCATGAAAGAGAAAATCTTATACCTTGCAGTACTATCCACCAACATGTCAATGTGAGGGAGAGGAAAATCATCTTTAGGACTAGCTTTGTTCAAATCTCTGTAGTCGACACACATGCGAACTTTACCATCCTTCTTTGGCACGGGCACGATATTGGCTAACCACTGCGGATACTCATATGTAACGAGAAAACCTACATCAATCTGCTTCTGTACCTCTTCTTTAATCTTCAAGGCCATATCAGGGTGAGTCCTTCTGAGTTTCTGCTTGACTGGCGGACACTCTGGCTTCAAAGGTAGACGATGCTCCACTATAGCAGTGTCAAGACCAGGCATGTCTTGGTACGACCAAGCGAACACATCAACATACTCCTTGAGTAATTCAATCAACCTTTCTTTCACACTGGACATGAGTAAAGCTCCATTCTTCACCTCTTTACGGGATTCTTCTGTACCCAAATTAATAACCTCTACTGGCTCTTTGTGAGGCTGGATGGCTTTATCTTCATTCTCAAGTAACCGGGATATTTCCTCAGGGATCTCTTCTTCCTCTTCTTCGGCTTCGAACACAGGAAACTCAAAGTTCGGAGAAGGCATTGGGTCATTGTTTTTGATGTTCAATTCGTGCAGTAATCTGCACATGTGATGTGATTTTATTTTAGATTTTGAGCAAGTGAAAGTGTGTGTACAAGCGTGCAAAGTGATTAAAATTGTGATTACCATTTTCCTTAAAGTAATAATAAACGGAAACAAAAGACAGGGATGCAAAATGATAATTTATTGATGATAGCAAATTTCAAACAAAAGCCCCACCACAAAATCACCTTTGCCTTGGGCAGAGCAAAGGGAAATATGAAAAGTAAAGCCCACACACAAATGTCATCGCCTTGGGTAGAGCGAATAAACTAAAACAAATGAAATGACAAAATAATTACTTTGATAAAGGAATCACAACAGGAACATTAACAACACTCCAATTCCGAACCATTACCCCATGCGTCACAAAATTAGGCCGATCTTCGACAGAATCATCTTCAAGGATGGCACTGGCTTCATATTCAAGTCCGCGGACTTCTGGTTGAGGAGGAAAGAGAGGAATGACAGCATCTTCAGAATCTTCTTCCACAATATTTACCTCTGGCGAATGGATAGTCCCTCCGCGGTGAAACACATTCTTGATAGGGAGAATAATCATATTTCCTGTGGGAGTCTTCTCGGAATTGTTACCTTTGAAACCCAAACCTTTCTTGTTCTTATTTTCGGGCAACTCCAACACCTACCCCCACTTCCCTTGAGGGCCACTTTCTACTACCTTTAGCGCGTCCTTAAAAGATGTCATAGTAACTCCGTTACCCTTGGTGTGGTTTTCAGCGATCGAGAGAGCTTGAAATTGAGTCCCCACCTCTTCTTCCGCCTCAACATAAGAAAAGGAAGAGAGTTGGCTCACCACTAAAGCCCTTTCTCCGCAAACTGTAACTAACTGTCCGTCACAAACATACTTCAACTTCTGGTGTAGGGTAGATGTAACTACTCCAGCCTCATGTATCCATGGCCTGCCTAATAAACAACTGTAGGCGGCATGAATGTCCATGACCTGAAATGTGATCTGAAAAATGCTGAGCCCAATAGTCATGGGTAAATCCACTTCTCCAATCACGGTCTTCCTCGAACCATCAAAAGCTTTAACAATAACACCGTTCGGCCTCATTGGGGGTCCCTGATAAGTCAGCCTTGCGAGAGTCGTCCTTGGCATCACATTCAACGAAGAACCAGTATCAACCAAAACTCCAGATAACATGTCATTCATGCAGTTTATTAAAATGTGCAGAGCCAAATTATGCTTCTTCCCTTCTTCAGGTAACTCCTCTTCGTAGAATCCCAGATTGTTGCATGCAGTAATGTTACCCACTATTCCGCTAAACTGCTCTATAGTTGCATCGCGGTCAATGTATGCGTGCTCCAGTACTCCCTGTAATGCCTGCCTATGGGCCTTGGAGCTCATCAGGAATTGTAACACGGATATTTTAGACGGTGTCTGCAGCAGCTGATCTACTACCTTGTATTCACTTATCTTGATCATTTTTAGAACCTCATCAGATTTGTCTACAGAATCATTCCCACTGGACTGCCCCAGAGTCGTATTCTTTACAATTGGCTGCTCTGAAGGGACCTCTTTATCTTTTGGCGCCGAGAAAACTCGACCACTCCTTGTAACTCGGCTAACATCAGCAATGTTGACTACAGATGACAAATTAGGCAAAGGCACCTCTTTACCATTTTCAAACATAGTAGCGTTATACCTGTAGGGAATAGCCTTGCTGGAAGTATAAGGGACTGGACCAGGTACATTAATAACCAGAGGATTAGCAACAGTCTTCCGGCTATCATAAGTAAACTCAATTCGTTCCAGATCTTTGATGTGGGGAACTATCACAAATACCTCTTCATCCTCATCTGTAAGACACTCTTGGATCATGTTCACATTGGCCGCTCCATGCTGCGGTAAAGGATTACTCTGCACATTTGGGTTCGAATCCTTGAACGTTAGGATTCCACTCTTAACCAATCTCTGAACGTCGGCTTTCAATCCATAACAGTTCTCAATATTATGGCCTGGCGCACCCTGATGATACGGACAAAACTGATCAGCTCTATACCAATAAGGAAGGTCCTTGGGCACTGCTGGTGGGGGCTTAGTCTAGATATGGCCTTTTTACAACAATGTTGGAAAGAGTTCTGCATATAGCATAGGAATCGGATCAAAATTTGGTTTCCTGACCACACGGTTGGGGCTGTTGAATGGCTGTCGGGCTTGTTGAGGAGATGGATGATTTTGCTGACGATATTGTTGTTGTGGCGAAGCAGGTGGAGTTTGAGGTGGTGGTTGATAAGGTTGTGCAAACTGTGGTTGGTAACCTGGAGCATTGATAACTGGGGTCACAGCAGCGACCTGCAGGTGTTGCTGATATCTTCCTTTCGTCCGTCCTTGGTGCACAACACTTACTTCCTGTTCTTTCTTTTTCCCAAAATTACTTCCATACTTCTTGGCATTGCTAGAAGCACTTCCTTCTCTCACCAATCTTCCTTCTCGGACACCTTCTTCCAAACGCATTCCCATGTTTACCATTTCAGTAAAATCACTAGGGGTGCTTGCTACCATTCTCTCATAGAAAAATGGGCACAGTGTTTTCAGAAAAATTCTAGTCATCTCCTTCTCCTCCAGAGGTGGAGTAACTTGAGCAGCGAGTTCACGCCAGCGCTGGGTGTACTCATTAAAATTTTCTTTTTCCTTCTGAGCCATGGCTCTCAACTGGTCCCTATCTGGTGCCATGTCGACATTATATTTATATTGCTTGATAAAAAGCTCACAGAGGTCATTAAAACTGCGGACCTTTGAACTATCTAGCCCCATGTACCACTTGAGGGTTGCGCCAGTAAAACTATCCTGGAAGTAATGTATCAATAAAGGATCATTATCCGTATGAGCAGACATTTTCCGGGCATACATAACTATGTGACTATGTGGGCAAGAATTCCCTTTATACTTCTCCAAATCAGGGAGCTTGAACTTCGGAGGAATCTTAACATTAGGAACCAAGCATAGCTCAGAGGCACTCTTTCCGAACAGCTCTTTCCCATGAAGGGCCTTGATTTCTTTCTTCATTTCTAGAAACTGGTCCTGGAAATCATCCATTCGTTCTTCCATTCCGACACTCTCACTAGGGTCAGCATGAAACACGGGTTCTTCCAGATGAAAAGGGGTAGCATTTACCACGGGTGGTGGCATAGTCATTACAGCAGTTGTGGCAATAACTTGAGAAACAGGTGGGCGGTATCCAGCTGGAGTAAAATTAGGAGGCATACCCCACGGATAACCAAGAGGCATAGAATACTGAACTTCATTTGTAGTGGGCACCACTGGGATCGGTGCTGATATTATCTCAGAGATAACAGTGTTGTGTGATGCCGTACCATGTGATGGCTGATTCTGAGCAGCCATCAAAGCTTCCATCATCCCGTTGATCTTCTCCAGACTTTCCTTCAATGTTGAAACCTCTTCCCGGAGTGCTCTGTTTTCCTGTTCGAGTTTATCCATTCTTTTCTTGCGATCGGCTCGAGTATTGTATCGATGATTCAGCTTGTCTGAGAAGAGAAACACGGATGAGAACCTGGAACACAAAGGAATGCAAATGCAAATGCGAATGATGCGTATGATGCAGCATGCACTTCAAGGAACTCAAAAGCGTATTTTAAATATCGTAATTGGAATTTTATTTTATTTAAAATTTAAACTTTCGTAACAACGATACACCTTCAGGGCTTTATTATAATAAACAAACAGAATATAAAAAGGGAACTAGGGCTTCGATCCACTGGATGATGCTCCCTTCCTTTCACTGAGTTCTTCCATCAACTTGTCAATCCTTTCCTGCAATATAAACTTGTCTAGGGTCAGCTTCTCTATTTCCGCTTTCAACCTTGAAACTTCATTTTATTCCACTACGGGAGGCTTGGGTCGAGGGTACGGCATTGTCAGAACGAGAGCTCGTTTGCGTGACCACTCCAAGTAAGATTCCGTAACCGTACAGTTAGGGTTTGTTGTCGCGGTCATCCCTTGTCTGTTGATGCGACGCCAAGCAAACTTGATGTGTATCTTCAGCTGAGGGTCCTCTCTATCATAGAGGAAGATTCTTTTTAGGTTCTCTGGATTTGGTATTTCATTCATCGGATGTCCAAGCTGGCGACGGGCGAGAACGGGATTGTAACTAGTGCATCCTTTTGTGCTAAGGAGAGGCATATTGGAAAAATCTCCACAGCTGTGGATCATGGGAATTCCTCCGTACATTGGATCATGCCAAACGATGTCTGAGTTAGTAAGAACCATACGTTTAATGGGCCATTCAGAACCATCTTTCACATCCCAAAAGGTCGCGGGCCTCGGTAGGTGTGAAATAAACCACCTATAGAGGATAGCAGTGCAGCAAACAATCTGACCTTCTCCTTTCAGAATTTTTGAATGAATCGAGTGGTAGGCATCGGCCAATAGTGTTGGAACAGGATTCTTGAGCATGAAAATTCTGATTGCGTGGACATCGACGAAATCTTTGACATTAGGAAACAGGAATAAACCATAAGCTAGTAATGCGAACAGGTTCTCGAAGGCTTTAGTACTCCCCTTGTTGGCGAATTATCGAGCTTTCTCGAATAAGAACTGAGCAGGCAAACTGTCGATTCCTCCTCTGACGGTCATGTGAGTCTGGATCTCCAACAGCTTGATGCGGGTCACCCTTGCGACATCTTCCTGACTGGGTCTTCCTTCTCCACCATGGAACGGAGGTGAGTCTTTGACGGGGATTCCCAATAGAGAGGAATATTCTTCTAATGTGGGCATCAACTAGAAATCTTGAAAGATAAAGCAATGGTAGATTACATGATAGAGTTGAACCAGCGTCTCCAATAAACCAGCAGCTACTTGGACCTGCAATAGAGAGAGGATATGTCCATGCTTTGCAGCGAAGGCTTCCGGATCCTTTATCTGACCTCCTAGTTCCCTTAATTGTTCCACATTAAGGACCCTGAAGGTGTATGGCAAGGTTCCTTTCTTTCCATAGTCCATTTTACGATACCTGCAAAATAACTTTTAAAGTTCCTTGAAGGGATGAGAATGAGAATGCAAATGCAATGCGAATGACATGCACACAATCGAGGAACTCGAGATTTATTTTTTCAAACCATATCGAATGGGTAACGCATTTTGGAATTCAGACAGAAAATTTATTTTATTAATAATGACCTTTTAAAATCACAAAAAACGATTACACATTCAAAAGTCGCATTAATGGAAAAGCAAAAAAAAGAAACTAGGTCTTAGATAATCCGGCGAGACGATCCCTCTCCCTCAGCTAACTTCTTCTTGAGTCCTTCGATCTCTTCTTGCATCTTCGCCTTCTCAAGAACGAGCTTATCCACATATGACTTCCATGCGCCTGAAGTGGGAGGGGTATCAGAGTTCACAGCAGGTGCCGATAATGTGTTAGGAGAAAATAAATCCCCTTGTGTCTTCCTTCTTTTGGCAGATTCTTCTTCCTTTTGTCTAAAGACCTTCTGAAGCTCTTCCATTTCACAATCGAGGGCCTGATATTTGTTCTTCCAAGCATCTCTTTCTTGATCCGCTTTAGCCAAATTGATCTTTAGTACCTCTTCATTGCTCATGAAAATCAAGACCGGGTCTCGGGGAGCCATAGGAATAGGTGCATGACGGGGATAAGGCATATCCAAGTTGATAGCCCTTTCCTGTACCCACCAGGTATAAGACTCTGAAGCAGTTCACTCAGGCATTCCCAAAGCAATCGTTCCTTTCTTATGCACATGTCGCCAGGCATGCACAATCTCTTTCTTGAGTGCAGGATTCTCTTTTCCTTCGATGAATATTCCTTCCAAGTAGATATTGCTTGGTTTTTCTTTCATAGGATAACCATGCTGACGGCGAGCTAAAGCGGGATTATAACTTATACACCCTTTCGTACCGAGGATAGGCACGTTTGGGAAACCACCACAATTGTTAATCATATCCTTCCCTTTAAGCACAGGATTATACCACTCAATGTCAATATGCATGAGCGACATAAATTTCTGTGACCAAAGAAGTCCATCCTTAAGATTCCAAAATGTTCTCGAGAGGGGTAAGTGCGAAACAAACCACTTGTATAGTAAAGTAGCACAGCAAATTATCATCCCTTCCCCATGAGATTTCCTTAGGTGCACAGAGTGATAAGTATCGGCGAGCAGAGTTGGGACCAGATTCTTGATAATGAAAATTTTGATTGCATTCATGTTGACGAAGTCATCAACATTTGGAAAGAGAAAGAGCCCATATATAAGCAAGGCGAAAATAGCCTCAAAAGCTTCCCTATTATTCATACCAACACAATACCGAGCTTTCTCCATTAGAAACTTAGCGGGTAACCCTAAGATTTCAATTTTGGTAACCATATTAGCCTTGATGTATGATGGCTTAAGGTGAGTAGCTTTGGCAATATCCTTTTCACTAGGTGTACTTTCCAAGCCAGAGTAAGGGAGATCTATGGAGATAGGAATTCCGACCAAGATAGAATATTCCTCTAGAGTAGGCATCAACTGATAATCAGGGAAAGTGAAGCAGTGGTATACTGGGTCGTAAAACTGCACGAGAGTAGGGAGTATCCCCTCTAGCATCTTGAATTTCAACAAGGAGAAAATCCTCCCATACTTATCTTCGAATGTTGATGGGTCCTTGATTAATCCCCCTAATTCCTTCAGCTTTTCCAACTTAGGACTTTTGAAGGTAAATTTCTTCGTTCTTTTCCTCCCAAAGTCCATCCTATAAGATTTGCAAAACAAATGTTAAGTTCCTCGAAAGTGGCATGGTGTAAGATGCATGGATACAATGCACAAACACACGAATAGGGAAACACAAATGCACGCAACAAACAAAAGGCCTAGGCATAGAGATCACGAGCATGGAGCCAAATGGTCTAACCATCCCAAGAAGGTATGTACTATGGTTCATTTGTACCTGCCGAATGGGTTCTACAAAGTTCCCATAGTCTACTACCCATCTTTCGGATATTATCGATTTCCCAATTACTTGGTAGTCAACAATATTCTCAAGAGGATCTCGTCTGAGTGTAGTATCGCGTATCAACCATTTTGGAATTACTCCCTCATAGTCATCACACTACATCCTAAAAGGCCAAGTTGGGTTAAAGGTGACTACGGTTCTCAATATCCCGGGCTCCTAGGTCGAAAGTAGTAATGTATTCACGATAGCTCATTCAACAAATACCACCTTCGAGAGGGCCTCAACTGAGTGTGGAATCAAATCGACTTCTTTGGAATTACTCCCTCAAAATCTCCTCAATTATACCCACGATCCTATCTTATATGTGCTCTCAAGTACGGGTTAGGACTTATCTCACCACTCAAAGATAACCCTGTATATAGAAAAACCAGGCAAACAGATAGACAAGTATACAGATAAGTATAAACAAATAACATAAAAGAAGCAAGTTAGGGGGAACCCTCTTATGAGAATCCCCAGTGAAGTCGCCATTTCTGTCGCGGTGAAAATTAGATGCCATAGTTATTTGTTAACAAGGATCGCATTTTTAATGTCACCACCGTCTTTGATTTTATCCAAGGGAAGGGAGAAAGACCGAATACCCACAATGCAATGCAAATGCACTAAGATTCTAAGTTCGGGGGTTGGTTATACCTAGGGAAGGTGTTAGCATCCTAGATATCTGTAGTACTCTACAGGAACCTCTTGATTTATTATGTTATCTGTTTTTTGTTTGCTAAGGGTTTAAGAGTAGGTGAAGAAGATGAGTCATCATCTCAAGAAAGACCACAACACTTTTAAAAATGTTTGAATTTTTGTGGGGTATGGGATTGTATGTCCCTTTCTTTGAGATGATTAACATCTAATTCTCTTGTGTGGAGAATTAGGTGGGCTAAAGTTTGATTAAAAATCAAAGTTGAAGGGGGACTAACCTAGGAAGTCTATCCCAAGTTATCTAATTGACTTATCTTAAGGGTATCGATTATGATGCAAATGAAATGCACCATGCACAATAACGTGGTTATCATGCATGGGATTTTCCCTTGGATATTTTATGCGGTTAATTATATTATTTAGGCGAGTGTGCTAGCAACGTGATGCTAGACTTGTGTCCAATGATCAATAGGTCGAATGCGATGCCCTAAGGCGATCGACTTACATGGGTAGAAAATTGGCTCGACGTTGGATCGAGGATTTTTTTATTGTTTTTGAAAAGGGTTTGAAGCAGAAACATAAATCAGATAAGAAAAACACAATCAAACAGATAAGGCAAAACAATCGGACGCTCACGAACTTACGATCTAGCACAAAGGGAGATTCTAAAATGAGGACGATCTAAAGGTTTGGTTTTAAACTTAATTATTTGATTTGTTTGAGATTATTATTATTATTCACTTGAGGAGGCTAGGGAGGTTTTTAATTATAAAAGGGATTTTAGATTCAGTGGTTATTAGGAAAAGGTTTTGAATTAGTTATTATAAAAAAACTCTAGATTTAATTCTAAATTTTATTAAAGGAAAGGTTTAATTTCATTACAAAAAGGAAAAAGGTTTAAATTAATTATTAAAATTTTAGTGTTAATTATTATAAGAAAAGACTTAGGTTGATTATAAACTATTATTAAAAATTCTAAATATTGTTATATAAAAAAACTTGATTTTGATTATTATCATAAAAAAGTTTTTATTATTTTTTTTATTAAGAAACTCAAATTTTAATTATTATGATAAAAGGATGTTAGATTATTATTAAAAATTTTAAATATGGCTACTATTATAAAAGAGATTTAGGTTAATTATTATTATATAAAACTTTAAAATTAATTACTAACAGAAGTTTAATTTTGATTTATTATTAATGAAGTTTTGATTTTAATCGTTATCATGAAAGAAAAGGTTTTAGATTAATCATTCAAAAAAAGTTTTAATTTTATTATAAAAGAAAATTAGATTAATTATATAAAAAAAGTTTAAGTTAATTATTATTAAAGGTTTTAAATTGAATTATTATAAAAGTATTAAATTAAATTACTAATAAAAGGTTTTAATCCTAATTCACAAAAGATTAACTTAAAATAAAAGGTTTTTATTTTGATTATAAAAGAAAAGGGTTTAATTTTTAACTGAAAACGAAAAACGAAAAGAAAAGCAAAAAAAAAAAACCCAAGGGGGCGCCCTCTCTTTCAATCGTCTCTCACTTTCCTCTCGTCTCTCACCTTCTCTCGTCTCTCATCTTCTTCTCTCAACGAAATGGAAATTAGGGTTAAACCCTAACGGCGCCGTTCGTTCTCATTCCTCTCATCTCTCACGACCTGCAACAGCGAATCAATCAATCAAACGATAAATCCCCACTCCTCACAGCCCCTTAATACCCCATTTCACTATATTCCGATGATTACAAATTACAATGCGTAAAATGCGATAAAAAAGGGCGCGGACGACGGCGGCTCCGATCAGGGAAGTTCCCTTCCTCTTTACCTTTTTTGATTTTGTTGTTATTTGAAGCTCCTGGCTCTCGTCTTTCTCCTTTGGTTTGAGGTAACGATTACGTTTTGAATCTTTGTGCTCCTTCGCTTGTGGGTTTGATGGTAGACTCTGTGATGGTCGCCTCCGTTATCACCTTTCTCTCTCTGATTTTTTTTTGACGGCGTGAGTGTATTTTTTGGTGGGATTGTTTGGTATGACGAGTTTCTAGTGTGAGATTTTTTTCGTTGTCTTTGATGCAAGAATGACCCCGTATTTATAAGGCCAATGATGAATCCGTTTTGGGAAATCTCTTCAATGTTGATTGATTTATGTTAATGATTTGATCCGATTTAGTTGGATTTGGAAAGGTTTTAAAGGGTTTGAAAGGCTTGATACGATCTGATTGTGATTTGAATTTTCTGATGCCCTATTGCTGACTGTTTTCCAACGTGTCTTTAGTGAATGGTTTTGGAAAGTTTGAATTGTTGGGTAACTTGATACGATTCACTTGGTTTGCTGATTTGGAAAGTTTTTGAACTTGAAATTTGAATTTGTGACACGCTTTTGATATGATCTCTTGTAATCATTGAATTGAATGCTCTGATTGATCCAATATTGGAAGGAATTGATGTTGGCGGCGTCTTTACGATGTTGCCCTAAATTCTTAATTCTGAAGATGATGAAAATTTCTCTGATTCAAAATATTCTGAGGCCTATCTCATTCAATCTTTTCCTTTTTTCGTTGCACAAAATCTGTGAACTGCATTTGATGCATTTGATGATAATGACTTCTCTTCTTCTTGATTCAAAATGTTTGACTACTTCGTGAACATTTGAATGTACCGTCGGATTTCTTGATCCTGTCCAAGTCTTTTATTCTTATGAGTTTCTTTGAGTATGGCAATGACCTCTCTTTTTTGTACTTGCAGTGCTTATAACCCAGAATTCTGTTGCCACTTTGAAGCTATGATTACGGAACCGCAACAATAGTCTCAGGTTTAGTAGTTCAGGTAAGGTTTTCTGACTTTCCTCTTCACAAATAAATCTGCAGTGAGCTGCTTGTGTAATTTATTGACGGTTATATTGTATTAGGGTAGTACCATGATTTCGAAGACCTCCTATGGACTCTTGATTTCATATAATCAATATTAAATCTGAACTTTGAGATTTTTCAAGTGTCCCTCATGGTCGGCATCAGGTGCTTCTCTCACCTGCAGAACTTTCACCCTTGACAGACGTTTGTAAAAGCCAGAAATTGGGTAGAGTGGATGGTCCTCATAACTTCAAAATCCCTTTATAAGGCCAGGTCCAGTCTAGATTGTGATAAGAAAAAAAAATTTGTTAACGTCAAGTTTCAGCTTTCATTATATATGTATCATATGACCATGGAGTGTTCCATATTTCTCAGGATTTGAACAAGGAGGAACCCCATTGGTAGCGTGTTATCTCATTGGATTGGTCACAAAGATGATTCATCAAGTTTGCACTGAGCCAACCTCTCTAACTACTTCAGCTGTCCCGGCTTGCGTAGGATGAGGATAGACACCAATAAAGATTCCATGGCTGGCCTGTGTTAGAGAGAAAGTCTCGTGTTAGCGAAATAGTCATGTTTTGGCTAGGCGTAGCCACATACACTGCTGAAGCTTCACTTGAGGTATATATGTTTCCTTGAACTTTCAGTACGCTAACTCTTGGCATTGTCGTTCCAAGCTAGCATTGCGTTAACTTGATGACTCCTGCGTTGATTCCCTTGCAGCACCTGACGCTGGAGTTGGCGGCTAATTCCGAACTGGTGAGGTCGTGACATTTTGGTGAGATGAGGAGAGTGCCATTGCTGTTTCAGACCTAGGACTTGATAGGAAAAGTAATTTTAGTTCAAAACTTTAAAAGCTTTAATTTTGGCCATCCTTGCCTTGTAATGGTGCCTTGTATTGTTTGTGATTGTTAGCAAAAATACTGAAGTCCTAAGTTCAGTATCACTTGGTCCCCTTGAAATAATAACATCAACTTTTTGGTCACATGTGTGGACCTCAATTTGTAACATGTTTGATACTGCCTTAAATTGTACTTTATTATTACCCCAAAGCATCCGCATACGAAGCCTTATGCAGGCAGTATTCTTGACATATCTTTGAGTTCAAAATCACATGACTCATTTGTAGTGGTGTGATGCATATCTTGGTCTGCTTTAAGCTTGTTGAAGCCGTGAATGCACTTTGTTATTTTCCTAAAATAGCAACCTTTCTTAGTAGCTTGTAAGCTTCGTGTAGGTGGGCCATGTGAAGAAGAGTTTGGTGTATCAACTTGTATGCTTGATAAGCATTTGTATCTTAAATTTGAATGATAGATCAAAGTCCTTAGTTATCACTCAACCACTTGTTTGCTCTGTAACTTAACTTAATGCTTTGTGAAAACAAGTTTGTAGTGACTTTGGTTTGCACTCTTGTTAGCAAATGTAATCTCTTATGCCCAAACACAAATTAGCGCAACAATGTAGTCTCAAGATAGTGTAATAACGTCTCATAATGAGCCTATAATTCCTCACTCCACGTAGATTTGCATTACATTCTAAGTTACTTTATTCAAATGAACTACGAAGCAATCACACCCTTTTGTATATCCAATGATTTGAACGTTGCCATGGTTGAGGATCACGTTAGATACAAATTAATTGAAAGAGTGGGTTTGGATCGTAAATGTAGATTTAGGGTTGGAAATAGCTTTAAGGATCATGCTTGCAAATCTTGAATGCCCTTTGGTTCATTGAAACCGTCATCTTGGAATAGTTGGGACCTTGTGTATCTCATCAAAGAAAATCTATATTCCTATGTTGCAACATAAGTAACGAATCCTTTACCATATACCTCACACTTCAATCCACAGAAGCCTCTTGTCTTGTGGTGGCTAGACTATAATGGTGAGGGTATATCTCCACAGGATTTCACCATAAACTTGCAAGGATCAGAATCTCTACAAGCATACACACATGTTGCAGGGACCAGAGAGCACACACACACACAACTTTGAACCTTCTGCAGCAGCACCTGCCCTTAGAAGAGAAACAAACAGACAAAGCTAGATAAAGCGGTTAGTTACGCACGAATGATTGACCTAATTTGCTATGCAAAGAACAAAGCGGGGATCTTAGGGTCAAAAATTAGGGTGCGACACTTACAAAGCTTGTCCATTTGCCTTGGGCATAGCAAAGGACTTATTATTATTTTAAAGAAAAATGTAAATTACTTCGAAACAGAAATCATCTCAGGAATATCGATGGCCCTCCAATTGTTGAGAACTGTATCTGGTGAGCAATGGCACACCCAATCTGGTATCCCTTTATTTTCCTCTTCAATTGCAGTCAGTTGATCTTCATCTCTGAATTCGGCATTATGGAAAGTTTCTTCGAGCGGAGGAAATGTCATCTGACGAGACATCTGAACCCCTTTATTAGCTGGTTTGTAACCCAGCCCGAACCGATCCTTCTTTTTAGGTACCTCTATCACCTTGCCCCAGCCCCTAGTATCCCTATTCTGGATTAAGTCTGTGATCCTTTTTGGCCTTTCCTCTTGTCGAACGACTTGCTTACGACTGGCCGTTGCAACCTCCAAAGCTTGGAAAGGTATTTCAAATGTCTCCTCATCCACTTCTATGTATCTGAATGACGAGAGATGGCTGCCGAACATGTCTTCCTCCCCATCAATAATTATTAATTTGTCCCCAGATATGAACTTCAATTTCTGATGAAGTGTGGAAGTAACTGCGCCCGCAGCATGAATCCATGGTCATCCTAGAAGACAAATGTAGGAGGGATTGATGTCCATGACTTGGAAAGTGATCATGAAGGTATGTGATCCCACCACTGTAGGTATGTCTACCTCCCCAATTACCATTCTCTTCGAACCGTCGAAAGCCCTAACAACCAGGGAACTGGTCTTCATAAAGGTCCTTACAGATGTTAATTTCATAAGGGTATCCTTAGGCATGACATTTAGAGCAGACCATGTGTCCACTAGCACCCTTGAGAGGATAGTGTCTTGACATTTGACTGATATATACAAGGTCTTATTATGTGCTTGCCCCTCGGGAGGTAATTCCTCACTACTGAAACCCAGATAGGTGCTGGCGGTAATATTGGCGACTACTTCGTCGAACTGAATCACTGATATATCTTTGGTGACATGTGCTTCGTTCAGGACCTTTAGTAGGGATTCCCTATGTGCCTCTGAGCATAATAACAAGGATAGAATGGAGATCTTGGACGGTGTTTGATTCAGTTGGTCTACCACCCTATAATCACTTTTCTTTATGATTCCTAAACATTCCTCGACGTCTTCTTGAGATATATTCTTCTTGGAAGATCCTTCACCTGTATTTGTGGTTTCTTTCCCCTTTGAGCTTTCGGGGGTATCCTTCTTAGGTTTTTGCGAGGAGTATACTCTTCCACTATGGGTCATCCCTCCAATACCAGCTATGTTAGTAACAGCTGGTGATGGTATTATAGTCTTTCCTCCCACGAATGCAATGATGTCATATTTCCAAGGTACAGCCTTAGTGCTTTCATATGGAAATGGTGCTGGAACATGGAAAGTGATGGGGCCTTCTGATCTCGTAGGCACTAGAACTTTGACTGGTGCAGGAACAGGTATTTACATTGGTGTTAGTGTAGGTACCGAAATTGATATCTGAATAGGAGCCTGTGCAGGCCTTAAAACCGGTATTTGAATGGGTGCCTGTGCAGGCCTTGGAACTGGTATATGAATGGGTGCCTGTGTAGACCTTGGAACTGGTATTTGAATGGGAGTCGCAACTTCCCTCTTCTGGTACGGAATCTCAGAAGGCACATGCCCCTGGGATTCTAAGGAAGCCACCTCATTCATACTCCTTAAGTACCCAATCTGTACTATCCCTTGGTCCATTAATTTTTGGAGGACCTTCTTCATCTTTTTACAGTTATCGGGGTCAAACGCGCAATCCTTGCAGTCACTGTGCAACTTCTCAAACTTCTCGTACCCAATTAATACTTCCCTCACTTTCGTCATAGGGGTCTTTACTTGGTCTACCTCTTTAATTAGGATGTCTCCCCCCAGTCCCTCAATGGAGTTGACAGTTAGCCCAGCATACCCTGGAAAAGGATTATCTCCCACGTTTGGATTGTCATAAGTGAAATTAATGACCTTCTGATCCAACAGATCTTGCACCCTAAACTTGAGGGCTAAACACTTTTCAGTCGTATGCCCTGGCGACCCAGCGTGATAATCACATCTAGCATTAGCATTATACCCTCGAGGCGGGGGTGTAGGAGGGGGCCCTAACGACTTGATTTCTACCAATCCCTTTTGGATTAGCATTGGCAGGATCTGAGTATATGTAGTGGGTATAGGGTCAAATTCCTTCCAAGGCCTCCTTAGTTCCCTTCGAGGATACTTTTGTTGCTATTGATTTTGCGGAGGTGGCGCCCTTGGCTGTTGGATTTGGAGCGTAGGAGACGCTTGATTAAGGGCTGCAGCCGCCACATAAGGATTATAAGGTACTTGGGTGTACCTATCAGTAGAAATGGAATTGGCCTCTTTCTTTGAGTTGTTTCTAGAGTTCCTTTTATTGTTATGTTGACTGGAAGACGACTTTCCAATCTTTCTGCTTTTTAATCCATTCTCGATCCTTTCCCCAATGATAACTAAATCTGCAAATCCAGTTGAGACAGACCCAATCATCTTTTTGTAATATAACCCTTGCAATGTTCCCATGAACATATCTACCAGCTCACTTTCCAGCAATGGAGGTTGCACACGAGAGGCTAGTTCCCTCCATCTATGGGCATATTCCTTAAAAGATTCATTCCCTTTTTGGGACATGTTTTGTAATTGCATACGATTAGGCGCCATGTCCACATTATATTGGTACTGCTTCAGAAATGAACTTGCAAGGTCTTCCCAAGTCTTAATGTGAGTCCTCTCCAGTTGCATATACCAGTCCAAGGACGCCCCACTAAGGCTGTCTTGGAAAACTTATATCATCAACTTCTCATTGGTAGCGTTAGCACCCATCTTTCAGGCGAACATCCAGATGTGATTTTTAGGGCAACTAACTCCTTTGTACTTTTCGAAGTCAGGTGCCTTAAACTTAGGAGGTATGACCACATCGGGTACTAGATACATTTCCAAGGCATCAGCCCCAAACACCTTGGATCCTTCCACAACCCTTAATTGCTCTTCAATTATCTTATACTTTTCATCAGCCTTTATTCCTTCCATGGCAGCCAGTTTGGTTTCACGAGCTACCTGTCTTGAATCTTCCTCACCATATTGGAGGTGCCAGTCATCGGAGACTTCATGAGCGACAGGTATCTGTATAGGTCGTGATTCTCCATGATGCTCAGGTGGAGGAACAGACCCTCCAGGAGGCTGAGTGCCAGTCTTCCCTTTACCAGCTTCTAATGCTTCACATTCCAAGTCAGCCACAAATCCAAAGAGAGGATTATTATCTTCATACTGGGGAGGAGGGGTAGGGACACTCCTACGGTTGCTAGCCTCGGTGTCTCTTGCTATCAAATTCTAGATAGCTCGAGTCAGTTGGTCAATTTTGTCCTTCATTTCCTCCACATTTCCTTTGACAGCATCCACATCTCCCCTTAGAGTAGCTTGGTTCAATTCCATTTGTTCCATGGCTTTCTTTTGGTGGGCGCGGGTGTTGGGTCGAGACGTCAGATTGTTATGATGGTTCTGAGAGAAGATATTGAAAAATGATTTCTGTTTGATGTTTTTTTATTAAAATGATTTATGTTTTTATGCATGCATGAATGTATGAGTATGCAAAAATTATTTTGTGATAGGAATCTTAAACCTTTATTTATTGAGAGCAAAGCCAAGAATAATGGAAATTCAAATACTTTTATTAATTGTAAAAAGAAAGTGCAAGGGTCAAAGCCCTATTTATTACATAAGGAAACCAAACTAAGGATGAACCCTTAAATTATTCATAACTGAAAGGTAAATAACTAAACAAAAGAAACCATTACATAGAAAAAAACTAAATCCGCCTCCTAATCCTTGCCTAAACTCCTCTACCATTTCCCGACAAAGTCTAAGAAAATCAGCGATCTCTTTTACTGGTTTGAAGATATCTGCCATGTATTCCGCCTCCTTTAAGCTTCGAGGGATCTCATAAATCAGATCATTAGATAGTATAACCAACTTTTGATATCTCTCTCGATGATAAGCCTCTTTTCTTTGCAAGTCTGCCATAATCTACAAGTCCTCCCTAGTAGTCTGCTCTAATTGTTGGTTATGTTCTTCGATGTAAATGCCCCATGCCCTTAGCTCTTCGTAAGACACCTCAAGTTCCTCGTATAACCTTTTAAGTTCTTGGTTTTCTTCCCGAGTTTCCCTCCATCCTTCTGGCCGTAAGGCAAGAAGTTCTTCATCTGATCTTATCTGTACAGTTGCATCCAAGGCTTGCCTTTTGCTCTCGAGAAGAGCGTTAGCCAAGCTTTGAACTTCAGTCTCTAGGCTCTGGATACGCCTATCACATTCCTCCTTGAACTCCCTTTGCGTAGATGTCATCCAAATGCCCCTCAATTCATCCCTTTGACGCCAGGTTCTATCTAATTGCTCCTTATGGTCTTTGAGACTTGAACTTACAGCTTGAAGGCCGACGTAAGCTCGTTCCTTCTTCCCTTCCTCCATTTGGGCTATCCCTTCATTAACCCTTGACAGCTATAGAGCTTCATTGAGGCTCCTTCTCAATTGACTGCTCTCCTAGTGGTTTGATAAAATTTACTTTCCCACTCTTCTTTTTCTTTCCCCAATTGTAGGACAGTCTGTTTGAGTTTCTCTACCTCCTCCATGGAGATCATAACAGGAGCTTTTGGTTCAACGGGATGTTGCAAAGTGAAGGGTAACTTTACCATTCACACTCTTTCCTTCATCCATTGGCCGTAGGGTACCCTAGATTCCTCCCTCGGTCTCTTGAGGCTACCCTTCCCTTTGATGCAATGTCCCCATGCTTGAATGATTTCCACGACCGTGGAATGATCCTTGGTTACCTTACCCTGCAGAATGAAACCCTTGAGTAGTTTATCCTCGGGCTTATACATTAAGGGATGCCTCAACTGTCTCATAGCTAGGATGAGATTATAATTAATGCACCCTCTAGACCCAATTAAAGGCTCATTAGGATAATTCCCACAATTCAGGATCAAGTCTTCCCGGTTGAGGACATTGGGAAACCACAGGATATCGGTATCAATGATGGAGACCAAGTATTGGGACCGCGCCTGCTTGTTCATTCGCCCAAGGTCGTCCATACCTTTTGCCAAATGTGAACTGAGCCACTTATATAGTAAAGGAGCACAACATATCATAGCTCCATTCTTCCTTTCGTGCCTTAGGTGGAGGGTATGGTAGACATCCGCTAAGAGAGCCGTTGTAGGCTCTTGTTCACCGATGGTGGTAGCCAAGAACATATTGATGGCAACTATATCCACAAAATTCTTTGCGCTCGGGAATAAGATCAGCCCAAAGATGAGAAGCATCATAATATTATCCAGCATTTTCCAATCGTTATTAATGCATAATCACTGGCTTTTCTTTCCCAGAAACTCTTTGAGAAGCCATGGAAACCTTCGTGAGACCTCATACTGCTCTTCAGAGTATCTTCACGGATGTGAAAATATCCAGCAATCTCTCCTAATGAAGGGCAATACCCTATCTCCATGAATGGCACTTTCCTTGTTATAGGGAAGTCCAGAATCTTACGAAACTCTTCGAGAGTGGGAGCCATTTGGAAATTCTTAAACTGAAAACATCTCAATTCGGTATCATAGAAATGAGCTAGTGTAGTTAACCCCTCTTCTCGAACAGGAATTGTTACAAGGTCCAAGACCTTCCCATAATTTCGGATAATAGACTTCGTTCTTGCACCAGATAACCCAATGGCATAAATTTTTAACCCTTCAATGTCAGATTGTCTTACAGTAATTGGAATAGTCTTTCTTTTTCCTGAGTCAATTTCCTTGCTTTGCTCTTTTTTTAGAAAATTTTAAGATTCCTGTGATGCAAAAAAAATTCAAGAACATGATGAATGAATATTTTAATTAAATGTTTATTTGGTTAAGGTAAGGTGAAATGCAAGCATGACCCTAACTAGGTAGGCTCCCTATAATAAGTTAGATCTAAGTCTTGTTTACCCAATCCCCTCACATGTAGGATATGTAGTTTTGGGCAGCATAACGGCCCTAGAATTTACAGACTATACCCTTGTTTTACCATGAGAAGGATCAAGCCTTCCTACGGTAAACCTTCGGGATAAGTCACATCTAGGAAGATCCTAGTAACGACCCTTGAGGGTTGAATACTTAGGATCACCATGGGTTAATTGGGTTTTCTAAAGGTCCTCAGAATCTTGGACCACATCCAAATTTATCAGCTATGTTAAGGGCTAGCCTTACCAGGAAGATAATTTTTGAGGGTCTATCTGAGTGTGGCATCAATGCATAGTCGGGATGTTACATCCCTTCCATTAACATTTTCGTTCCACGTCCTAACTTAGGGTATACTCCAAGCTTGGGTTTTAGCTTCACACATCACCATATACCAAACCAATGCAATAATGACAATATAATAAATATAAATAACAAAAAATATAATAAAATAAAAACAAAATATAAAAAAAAAATCATGAGAATAATAAAAGAAAAAAACAATAAACACCCAAGACAAACAAACAAAACCCTAAAACCTAAGGTTAGGAGGGACTCTCTTTAGGGAGGCGTCCCCAGCAGAGTCGCTAGCTGTCGCGGCCTGCAAAAATATTCGAGTCGCCATAATATTTTTTAAGGAAAATAAATGATAAACCTAAAATCCTAATCCTAAGGGTAGAGATTCCTAAGGTTTGGGAGTCGGTTAAGTGAGGGGAAGGTGTTAGGCAGCCCTCACCTCCATTGTACTCAATGGGATCCTCCTTAAGTTTTAGGGTATGTTTGTCTGTTATCTAACTTTTTATTTATTTTATAAAAGAATCCTAAGTTTTTAATTATTGTACTCGCTAGGGTTTACAACCCTATGCCTACGTACCTTCAATTTTGAAGGACCAGAGTAGCCGTAGTTCACCTCCCCTATTCCTACCCCCTAACCCTATCCCAAAACCTAATCCACTATTTATACTCTTGGATAAAGAGTTCTATCCCTAAATCTATTATTTATACTCCTAGATAAGGAGTTCTATCCCTTAATCTATTATTTATACTCCTAGATATGGAGTTCTATCCCTTAAATCCGGATCCTTTTATTTATACTCTCAGAGGAAGAGTTTTATTCCTTAATCTATTATTTATACTCCTAGACGAGGAGTTCTATCCCTTAAATCCTGATCCATTTATTTATACTCTCGGAGGAAGAGTTTTATCCCAAAATCCTTGTCCATTGTTTATACTCTCGAATGGAGAGTTTTATCCCTTAATCCCTTATCCATTGTTTATACTCTTGGATGGAGAGTTTTATCCCTTAAAATCCCTTAAAAAAAACCCTTTTATATCCTTTAAAAATAAATTCCCAAAATTTTATAGAAATTAGTAATAAAAAATAAATTCCCAAAATGCCTTTGTGCCACACACTAGCAAAATCAATCCCAAAACTATTCCAAATAAAAAAAAAGTAATTTCTTAAAATTTAAAATACTTTCTTCATAAAAGAATTTAGATCCCAAAGATAGGCTAAATTAAATTTAACGTTTTTTAGTCCCAAACCATATTTAAACCCAAAAATATAAGTTTTCCTCAAAATAAATCCTAAGCTAAAATAAAATTTGGAAATTTCCAAGATACATCCTCTCCCAAAAATCCAGAAATAAAAATCTATTTATATATAAAACAGTATCCTTATTAAAGCAAATAAGTTATTCTGAAATGAAAATAGTAAAAAGGCCAAACCCAAAATTAATCCTAAAATCTTAATTAACTCCCTAATAATAAAAATCCTTAAAATTTATTTCTTATAAATCCTAATGAAAGATTTAAATCCTAATTTTAATAATTAAATTAAGTAATTAATTTAATTATCTAAAATAATATCCAGGGGGTGTATTTTGAATTAAAATCCAATGGGCCAATTGATATAGGGGTGTAGAAAGTAATCTGGGCGCAAGACCCAATTACTAAACCCAAGTTTTTTTGGAAAGGAAAAAAAAAGAGGTCCATGATGGGGAGAGTCTGACTTTGTGTTGTACCCCAAATTTTACCTCTTAGATGTCATAACATCTTGTAGACATTTAGGATCAATCATATATGCACTATCTTAACTAACCCTTATCTGGCAGTTTGTTTCTATTATGTTTGAAATTAGGGTTTACACAAAGAGATTCAAGGCCTCCCAAGGTATCCTCTGACTCCATACAATCATCACAAAGATTCACCACTTGTTTGGAACCAAGATCTCAAGTGTTTTATTCACTAAAGACGGTAAATTGAACAACTCCACACCATATTTCTTCCTATGGCTATAAACGATAACCGTCCTCTTAAGGACTACGCTGTCCTATCCCAGGACGAGCCACACTCAAGCATTGTTCCACCTGCAATCCAGACGAACACTTTCAAATCGTTGTCGCCTCTGCTGCAAATCGGGCAACATAACCCTTTCTCTGGAAATCCCACTGAGGACCCCAATCTTCATCTATCAGTGTTTGTATAGTATGCATACATGTTAAAGCGTAATGATGTCTATCCATAAGCCATTCATTTACGCTTATTTCCTTTCTCCCTAAGAGATAGAGCCAGATCATGGCTACAATCTCTACCTGCGAACTCCATCACTAATTGGAACAAAATCGAAAAGGTATTCTTAGCCAGATATTTACCACCAAGCAAGATGGCAGTGTTGAGAAATCACATAACTACATTTCGACAAACCGATGTATAATCACTCTTTGAAGTGTGGGAACGATATAAGGACATGATGAGACTATTTCCTCATCACGAGCTAGAGAAATGGCTTATCATCCATATCTTTTATAATGGTCTACTCTACAACACATGAATGACCATAGACGATGTAGCTGGCAGAGCCTTAATGGACAACCCCTTTAATGAAGCTTACTAGCTTATCAAAAACATGGAACATAACCATTATCAATGGGGAACTAAACGAGTTCAAGTCGGGAAGGCACGACTAAAGGGAGGTAAGTTCGAAGTCAATGGTATTGATCATGGAAATCCTAAGGTCGATGTACTTACTTAAAAGATCAACAACTTAACTAGTACCCCTCAAGACACTGTGGATGTTGTGACTCAAAACTGCGAAATCTGTGGAGTCCAAAGACATATCGTTACTGATTGTCAGCTATTGACAAGGACTGCATTTAACCAAGTTAACTATGCATAAGGAAATCCCTACTCAAACACCTATAATCCTAGATGGAGAAACCATCCAAACTTGTCCTACAAGAGAAACAATGCACTATTTGCTCCAAGTCCTCCACCTTCAAATCCTCCAGATTTCCAAAAAAGAGCCCATGATGCTCCTCCCGCTCCTAGAAATTCAAATTTGGAATTAATGATGGAAAAATTCGTCACAATTGAGACATATTAAAACAAAGAATTCATGAATCAAAATGTTCACACAAACGAGCTAGTCAAACAATTAGAGAACAAGGTTGAAGCTACGTCTACACATAACAAGATGATTAAGACCCAAATCTCTCAAGTAGCTCAGAAACAAACAGCTCCTGCTGCTCCTACTGGCACATTTCTAGGCCAACCCCAACCCAATCCGAAGGGCCATGCCAACGCCATCACACTCCGAAGTGGGATGGAGTTAGATGGACCTGTTGATCCTAGAGTTACAAATCCTGCGATGTATAGGAGAGTTGAGAAGGAACCAGAAAAGCGACTGATAAGAGCCAAGTAGGAGAACCAATAGCTGATAGTGAGGAGATGACCACTGCTAAAGAAATAGTCCGAAAGAGAATCCATGTGTACCTCCACAAACTTATAAGCTGCCTATTCCATACCCTCAAAGACTTGCCAAAACTAAGAACGAGGGCCAATTTAAGAAATTCATCGAGCTCCTAAAGCAACTTTATATTACTATCCTTTTCACAGAGGCCATTACTCAAATGCCCTCATATTCTAAGTTCCTCAAATAGATCCTATCAAACAAGAAAAAGCTTGAAGATGACGAGATAGTGGCACTCACTGCAAAGTGTAGCGCCATTATCCAAAATAATATACCACCAAAATTAAAAGACCCAGGTAGTTTTTCCATTTCATGTGTAATAGGCAATTTTTCCATCGACAAGGCACTTTGCGATCTAGGAGCCAGCGTTAGTCTAATGCCTCTGTATTTTTGAAAAGCTGAAATTAGAAGACTTGAGGCCTACAAGGATGTCTCTCCAGTTAGCCGATTATTCCGTTAAGTACCCTGTAGGTATGCTGGAAAACATTCCAATGCACATTGGCCAATTCTATATTCCTACGAACTTCATTGTAATGGACATAAAGGAAGACTCTAACATCCCTATCATATTAGGAAGAATTTTCTTAGCCATTGCCAGTGCGATCATAGATGTGAAACAAGGGAAACTAACATTTGAAGTTAGTGAGGAGAAAATTAAGTTTATTCTTTCCCAATTTCTGAAAGCTCCAACTATCAATGATACCTGTTGTTTCATAGACATTATTGATGAATGCATAAAAGAGTTGGCATCTGAACCTCCAACACCATCCACAAGATTGGTCGAACTTCCATCTGTAGCAATGCTAGAAGAAAATGAGGCTGAATAATATATGTTGATGATAGCCTAAGGGAATGTCTAGCACTTACACCTGATCATATGCCCAGCCCTAAGCAACCCTCAGTACAACTTAAGGTACTACCAAAACATCTAAGATATGAGTTTCTAGATGAAGAACTTGACCGTCCTATTATAGTTAATGCTGATCTTGGTAAAGACGAGACTGAGACACTATTAGTTGTATTAAGAAAGAATCCTACTGCTTTAGGCTACAACATCTCTAATCTAAAAGGAATAAGCCCCTATGTGTGCATGCACAAAATTATGCTAGAAGAAGACTCCAAAGCCTCTAGAGAGAATTAGAGGAGGATCAATCCTATCATGAGTGAGGTGGTTAGAAAGGAAGTACTGAAGCGGCTTGAAGCCGAAATAATTTATCCGATCTCAAATAGTCAATGGGCTAGTCCAGTACATATGGTACCAAAGAAAGGAGGTGTAACAGTAGTTCAAAATGAAAAGGGTGAATTTATGGCTAAGCTCCTGGAGACAGGATGGTAAATATGTATTGACTACAGAAAGCTAAATAAAGCAACCCAAAAAGACCATTTCCCTCTCCCTTTCATTGATCATATGCTTAAACGTTTGGCTCGACACTCGTATTTCTATTATTTAGATGGATACTTATGACTTTTCCAAATACTAATCCATCTCGACAACCAGGAGAAGACTACATTCACATGCCCTTATGGCATATTCGTTTACCGCCGAATGGCAGTCAGACTATGTAATGCACCCGCAATCTTCCAGAGATGTATGATGATGATATTCACAGATTTCCTAGATGATATCATGGAAGTATTTATGGATGATTTTTCCATATGCGGATCAAGTTTCAAAGGATGCCTTGCTAATTTAGAGAAGGTACTAGAAAGGTGTGTAAAAGTCAACCTAATACTGAATTGGGAAAAATGCCACTTCATGGTAAAGAAGGGCATAGTCCTAGGACACATAGTGTCTGAAAAGAGAATTGAGGTTGACAAAGCTAAGATCGAGGTTATTGAGAACCTCTAAACACCCAAGATGGCCAGAGAAGTCTGGAGTTTTCTAGGACACACCGGTTTCTACCGATGTTTTATTAAGGATTTCTCTAAAATCACTAAGCCCTTAACTGGTCTCTTGATGAAAGATGTTGAATTTATCTTCGACGAAAAATGTCTTGAGTCATTTAAACTCCTCAAACACGCATTGATCTCCGCTTCTATTATGTAACCTTCTGATTGGAGTCAACCATTCGAGATCATGTGCGACACAAGTGATTATACTGTAGGCGCTGTCTTAGGACAGAGAAAAGATAAAAAATTACATGTCGTTAGAAGAACCCTAGATGGAGCTTAAATGAATTATGCCACCACTAAAAATGAACTACTAGATGTAGTATTTGCAGTTGATAAGTTTTGTTTTTACTTAGTGGGAGCTAAAATTATTATCTACACAGAGCATGCAACTATAAGATATCTATTGAGCAAAAAAGATGCAAAACCAAGGTTAGTTTTTGGATCCTACTGCTACACAAATTTGACTTAGAAATCCGAGCCTAAAAGGGAACCGAAGACGTGGTAGCTGACCACTTGTCAAGGCTAGATAATATTAAGCTTGAACACGTACCCATTAACAATGATTTTACCTATGATATACTAGTTACGTCGGCTGAAACTGAATGACTTAGATATGCTCACTACGCTGATAATTATAAGGGAAATAACTCTAGTATTGAGAACGAAACTGAGGAGGAAGCCGTATTCGCACAAACTACAGTTTCATGGTATGCTGACTTCGTAAACTACCTCGCAACCGCAGAGTCCTGCCTCTAGATATAACTTATCAACATAAGAAGAAATTCATCCATGGTTTGAAACAACTCTATTGGGATGAACCTCTCCTTTTCAAGAGATGAGATGTTGTCGTACCCTAAATTTTTCCCCTCCTTAAATCAGTCATTTTCATTTCACTCGCCTAAATTCATCGACATGCATTCATTGGTATTTGGTCGTTTGTAGCCATTCACTTGAGCTTCATTCATCAGTATTCCAATTTCTGATGTGTTTCATTGTGACCATTTCATTTAGTTACAAGAGTTTCACTGTCCATGCATAAACTATGATTATTGGTCACTTTTCCAGGGTTTTTCATTAGGATCAATCTTGCATTCCACCAATTAGCACTTGATGATGATTTCATTTGACGTTGGCCGGGCTATTTATTTGTTTTGTCTTGTTTTAGTTGTAGCCTTGGTTAATTATGACTACGTCATTATAACTTAGAGAGCTATTTTTATCGCCCTATCTTGATTTTTATGTACTAAATTCTCGCAAGATAGACCTAGTTGATTTGTAAGTCTAATTCTATGTTTTGATCTTTTGTGGTCATTTTTCAGGAACATAGAATTTTTGCGCTAAAATTAATTTTGGTTTTGTTCTTAGGTTCCATTGTGCTTGATTTCATTGTGTTTAGAATTTTAGTTTCCATATCATTTATTTTGCTCCCATGGGCTTGTCACAAACTTTTGAATTTGCTAAGAAACATAAAGAAATTTCATGGAATTTTTTTCCTATCTCAATTAACCATTTAAGGAAGGATTACATCAAATTAGAAAATTACACTTTTTATTTTTACAAATTTTGTTTCTTAAAACTAAAATAAAAATCCTAAAATTTTTTAGTCCTCAATCACCCAAATTTCCTCTTTTAGCTTCAAATTCCAAGTATTGACCAAACCACCATTACTTCAAATTCTTCCATCTTTGTATCTTCATCTCCAAGCCACAAACCAAAACAAAAGAAAAAATTCAGGGCATGATGCTTAAAACAGTTGTAATAACTAATCAAAATAAAAAAATGAGACAAAAATAAAGAGGATTGCTACAACAAAACTTTTGTCAAACCTGTTTGACATTTCACAAAATAAGGGAAAGAGTTAAAAAAGGCAACAAGCTTGCAACATAGCAAAAGGTACAACAATATCATTTGCACCAAAATAGCAGGACATCCACCAAAACAAGTTGATTCCACTGTATCACTCTACAATTGTCATTCTAGCCGCATTTGAAACCCTAATAATTTCACTATAAATTCAGAAGAAAGGAGGGATTTGAGGTAAAATAAACTAAAAAAAACTTATCGATATTTCCAAACATCCTGACATTATAAAAAACAAAAGCCTAGTAGCCTTAAAAAACACAAGAAACCATTTGAAGCCTTAATAAACATCTCTCACAGCAACAACATTGAATATCATACACAGAGTAAACCCTAGGCAGCCCACATTTTCTACGCCATATCAGAAAAAACATAGCCATGGTTCTAAAGCTTACATATCAGGAATAATAGAAAAAGTAGAACAAAGATTAAAATAGAGCCATTGCTAAAGAATCATGCCACTACATTAATGAGACTGTGATGAAATCAAGAAGAAGAAGGTGAAAGTTTAGTGCAGAAGGGCCAATCAAAAAACTTACCTTCAGTCGGCACTTCATATGTTGCGCGGTTCAAATTTTATCCCTCGTCTTCTTTGTATTCGTTATACTTTCCACTGCCGTTATTATTTCATACACTGCTCTGTTGTATTATTGAGATGATGATGTCCCTTTTACTGTTTCCATGACCGAATTCGCATGTCTGGTCATGATATAGAGGACTTGGTTCCGATTTGCAAAAAAACTCATCAATCAGGTTAGGTTTGAGGGAAATGAGCGAGAGAGTGATTGTGGGAACCAATTTTTGAAATGAGCTTGGGATCGAGAGCCATGAGTGATGTTGGGTTTGCTTAGTTAAGCCGTTTTACAATGGTATATTTTAGAATATTAGGGCAAGAGGGAAGGGTTCGATTTTGAGAGAGAGGTGATGCGTGAGAGAGAGACCTTAAGTCTTTGTGATTTTTTTTCATCTTGCTCGCTACTCACCGAAAAGAAAGAGAGATCATGTTCTTTGAGAAGAAAGGCAAAGGAAAAACACGATTTGTTTTTGAGAGGATATAGTGAGAAAATTGGTTTTTGAACTAAAAAACGGCTATGTAATTTGTAGTAGGATTTCTTTTCCATTGGTTTCACTTAAGTCCACTCGGATCTGGGTCAGAAAATTTTACCCCATACCCCTACATTTATCCCCATACCCCTACAAATTTTCAAAAATTCCAATTTTATCCTTTTATTTTTTAGTTAATTTTTTTTACTTTTTACCGCGCAGTCAAATGAGTCCAAAAGTAATTTTTTTCAGTATTCGACGAGAACCGGAAAACACAAGGTAAGGATTTCCGGAAGGTATTTTTATCAAACCGGAAAACTTGACATGAAGAAATCCAGTTGCTTACTTTTCTAAACCGGAGAACACATCATCAAGTTTTCCGGTTTGCATTGTGAATGCTATATATATATAACCGGATAACTTATCTCCAAGATATCCGATTTTCATATTTTTCAACACCGGATTTCTATTTGTTGAGTTATCCGGTTTAGGTTTTTGTCAACCGGATAACTTGGTGCATAGTTATCCGGAGCGTTTTTTTTTTATTTTTTTTTAATATTTGTTTAAGAGACATGGACATTCCTTTGATGATATGCGAGAAAGACCAGACAAGTGTAGATACAACGGAGATATTCTCGACTACAGAAAAATTTCCTACAAGAGAAGAGGTAACTAGGTGGATTAAGGTGGTTGAACTCAGGAATAAAGTCACTGTTATAATAACCTGGTCGGACACCAATACTTCCAAGAGAGGAAGAAGTGACAAAGTAATGTTTGACTGTGAAAATACAAAGAAGGGGATAGTGAAACACAAAGTGCTACCAAAAAATGTAACTATCCTTTCAAAGTAAGATCAACACCTTCAAAAGATGGTTCTGGTTGAAAAATTGATGTAAAATGTAACTGTCCTTTTATCTTAATATTATTTTTATAAGTGACATTTACCTTCATATTATTTTTCATATTTTTTATACATCATCAATCATAATATAATTCTGAATATTATCACATAAATATAAATCATAAGTCTGAATAATACATAAGTAACATAAGTAACCGGTCAGAATAATACATCAATCATCGTCCTCACTAACATAAGCAATCGGTCCACCCTGAGGTACCGGTCCATCCTGAGCTAGACGTAGTGCTCGAAAGATCTCAACATAATCATCATCATCCTCCTCGGCCTCGTGACGAGCGAGATAGCGACGCAACTCATGTGAAATATGTTGTAACCTCGGATCTGCCGGTCCATAATCAAACTCAGGAACTGGAACCTCTATGACCTTCCCCTGAGGTGGTCGTATCAAACGAGGATGTGAAACTGTGTAGTACCAAGCCATGTAATCAGTCACCGTATCATACGGAGTATCTGCAAACTCGGCCTGCTGCACCATCTTTTGAAGGTGTTGATCTTACTTTGAAAGGACATTTACATTTAAAAAAAATTAAAAAAAATTAAAAAAAATTAAAAAAAACAAAAAAAAAAAACGCTCCGGATAACTATGCACCAAGTTATCCGGTTGACAAAAACCTAAACCAGATAACTCAACAAATAGAAATCCGGTGTTGAAAAATATGAAAACCGGATATCTTGGAGATAAGTTATCCGGTTATATATATAACATTCACAATGCAAACCGGAAAACTTGATGCTGTGTTCTCCGGTTTAGAAAAGTAAGCAACCGGATTTCTTCATGTCAAGTTTTCCGGTTTGATAAAAATACCTTTCGGAAATCCTTACCGTGTGTTTTCCGGTTCTCGTCGAATACTGAAAAAAATTACTTTTGGACTCATTTGACTGCGCGGTAAAAAGTAAAAAAAATTAACTAAAAAATAAAAGGATAAAATTGGAATTTTTGAAAATTTGTAGGGGTATGGGGATAAATGTAGGGGTATGGGGTAAAATTTTCTCTGGGTCAAAGTGTCTGACCTGCCTCCTTTAGGACTAGGAGCCCATTAGCTGGGCCTCTCTTTCATTGGGCTTCAATGCCCTTGCTACCAACACACTCTCCTTTTGTTTGTCAAGCCCAATTCTGTTTTAATCCATTTATTTTTTTGTTGTAAATTTAAAAAAAAAAGAATAATGTATGATAAATCTTTTTAAGAATTAAAAAGACTAATTAAGGTTTTTATTTTTATTCTTATTAAAAAATAGTAAAAATTGTTACTTATTTTATTTTCTTTATAAAAAAAATAATAATTAAAAGTGATTTATTTGGATAATTTGATGATTTATTTTATCAATATTACATCTCAAGAGTCTAAAGTTTTTTTTTCAAGAGATAGTATTTTAGAAATAACATTTATTTAATTGTTGCTTGATGTATTTGATCTCCATTGATTATGTGAATGCTTGTACGCTTATATTTGATTTATGATGTATCTATCCTTCCATTTAGACCTTTGATTGTTAAACAAGATGTGAGTGCCAAATAAGATCAACATTTTCAAACAAGAACTAATACTTGATCAAGCACCAAGCTAATTTTCAAAGCCTCTTCTTTCTCAAATCTTGAATCAAACCTCGATTAATATCGAGTGAATTTTCTTAAATCAAACATAGTGATAAAACTTTTTTTTAATAAAAAAAATGAAAGAAAAGGACCATTAGAATCTAGCATTAAGGTGGGAAACCTCAAATGAACGGTCCCGAGCCTCGTGCATTGGGATAACCGTTCATTCATTCTTTCGTTCCTTAAAACATTTAATATTAACATGGAAAAATAAGAGCCGTAAAGATCTAGCATCTTGGTGTAACTCTTTGAACAATTGATTATCATCAAGAGTTCATTTTCCATAAAACATTTTTCCCAATTAATCTCGAAAGAAGAGGACTGTTGGAATCTAGCATTCCAGCAAAACCCTCGAATGACCGGTATCAAGTATCACACTTTGGAATAGCGGTTCATTCATTCTTTCGCTCCATTAAACAATTGTCATAACAACTTGAATGAATAAGGGCCATTAGGATCTAACATTCTGGCGTAACTCTTTGAACATTTGATCAAATGTTCATCATTTACTTAAAATACATCCAACCAATCAAAATATTTTTCTCGTCGCCATGCGAATAACCCTAAAAACTATTTTTCATAAATGAGAGATATTGTGTCTCACAAACAACGTAAAACATTGCTTCATCCACAAACTATTTGAGTTGAGAAAAGAGGTGTTTCCCGCGAATGTTGATTAGTAAATCCATTTTGTTATGATGAAAATGTCTGCTCCTCACCTGTTTTGGGTAAAACAATGTTTTCTGTCGAATGCGACTAAATATCTTTTGCTGAAATCGACCAACAAATAAACTCTTTTTACCCAGAACTACGGACACTCTAATTTCTCATTTATCAATAAGAATATGTAGGCACAAGAACCCTAATCCTTGGCGAGCCACCTTTTTCTTTTTCGCCGTAATCCTTGGCGAGCCACCTTTTCCCTTTTTCACCATAGTCTCGGAACTACGAAGGCTCTGAGTTCCTCATTGCACTATGAGGATACATAGGCACGAGATTGCGAAGTCTTGTCGAGCCCTTAGTAATAAAAACCTTTAGGTCCCTTTTCTCTTTATAAAAATTTAAAAAAACATTTCTCTTCTCTTCCTTTTCCCATTCAATAATTAGAAGATTAGAAACTAACATAAGATAACATTCATTTGACCCTAACTAAATGGTTCCCATTGAGTACAACGGACGTGAGGGGTGCTATTACCTTTTCTTTGTGTAACCGACTCCCGAACTCAGATATTGGTTGCGATGACCACATTATTTCCTTTATTTTAGGGGTTTTATTCGATATTTTCCCTTTCCCTCTATGGGAATAAATAAAGTTCGGCGGCGACTCTATTAAATCCATCCCGCGGGCGTGCGATTGCGCTTCGCGAGGTCGTGCTCATTTTTCGAGGTACGATAGATGGTGACTCTGCTGGGGACTAACCCATCCCTAAGTGAGTCAACCCTAGTTTAGTTAGGTTTCCGTATGTGTGTTATCTTTGTTTGCTTCTCTTTCTTCTTTGGTTATATGTTTTATTTCTCTTATTGTTTTTTTTATACATACTTCTGTATATCTATGTGTGGGTTTTGGAGATCTGATATCATGATAAAAGCTCTACGCCCGAGCTTTGGAAAAACAAGAGAGAAAACATTGGTTAGATTTGATTGTTGTGTAGTGTTAGTCACCAAGGGAAAACTCCTTGTGTGCCTAGCATGAAGGCTCCTCTAGAGTAGACCTATTCGTTGATCTCGTTATAAAATAGCTAGTCTGTTGCATGACGCTGTTTCATGAAGGGTCCATGACTCTAGGACCCCCTTAGAACTGGTTTTTGCTTTGGTGTTTGCGTAATGTTAGACCTCAAGGACCTCTCCGATTGCAACCAATATGAAAGCCCCGCTCAGAAGATACCTTTTCATCACTCTTGTCGTACAACAACTAGCCTCTTGCATGACGTTGATACGACTAAGGTCCGTGACTCTGAGACCCCTATCCAAAACTTAGAAACTATCCTGTGAGTGGGTTTATGGGTAGTCAACCTAGAAGTAGCTATTAAGAAGCCTACCAAATAGGGTGTTGTGAGTTACTCATCCTATGCTAAACCCCTTACCATGCATTCATATTCATCTGTATGACATCATAACACGCATATCAACTTTGTTTTTAGGGAATCTTTGTAATAAACAGCTGTTAGCAAAAAAAAAGAAAAGCTTGTGATGGGTTCAGACAGAAGAAAGCCATTACCTCTCAAAGCAAAAATACCAGATGTTACCAACATACTGAGACTTTTGAAAGAGCTTCCCTCGTGCTTCAGATCTACCTTGCTAGGAAAACTTGGTCACATTCTATATTTCCTCACAGTTGATGTTCATATACCTACCATCACTGCCCTAACTTAGTTTTATGACCCACCTCTTCGAAGCTTACTGTTCCAAGATTTCCAATTGGCTCCTACCTTGGAAGAATTCGACAGACTTTTGAACTTTTCTATGAAGAGGAAAACACCTTACAACAGGATTGTTCAGATACCCGAAGTAGAGACGTTAGCTCTTGCACTTCAGATCCCCATTTCCAATACATTAGCTAATTGGAAAAAGAGGGAGAACTTTTCCGGTTTTTGGAGAGCTTTTCTAGAAGAAGAAGCTGAGAGATTGTTTTTGACACGTCAATGGGATGCATTGGTGAACGTATTAGCTCTTCTCATTTATGGGCTAGTACTGTTTCCTAATCATGAAGGTTTCATAGACTTAGCTGCCAACGATATTTTTTGGGCAGTGTGGAAAGAAAAACAAAGCTTGGTTCACCCACTCTTAGCAGACACCTTCTATACCTTGCATACTCGTCACGATAAAAGGAATGAAACATTGGTATGCTGTATCCCTTTGCTTTATAATTGGCTTCTTGCATGTGTGGTCAAACTTAACACTCACATCGGTCAAATGTCTAATGGAGAATGGGCTCAGTTTCTGGTGTCCTTAACTAGTAGAGATATCCCTTGGTACCGTTACAAGCTGAACACCCAAGAGATCATCATTAGTTATGGAAAATTCCATAATGTACCACTAATAGGTTCTAAGGGTTGCATAAGCTACAACCCTATGCTAGCTTTACAACAACTTGGAAACCTTATGCGTGGGAAGCCTGATGATAAAGAGCTGGAAGAAATGGTTCTGAATGACATGGGAGTTGATGACCCAGCTTTACTTCATAGGATCATCCGGTCTTGGGAGAAGGTTCATACCAAGGGAACAAGGATATCCAAGATGAATGATGAGCCTTATCAGCAGTGGGTTCTAGAGAGGGTCAAGATTGTGAAGTTTCCGTTCTCTATTGAGATCCCTCCAAGGCCTCTTTCACCCGAACCTGTACCTATTTCCCTTGAAGAAGTAGAAGAACTTAGAGCCATGGTGGCAATGCTTGGGAACGAGAATGAAGATATGCAGTCTCATATCAACAAAGCAACTGGAGAGAACATGGTCCTTAAAAGGAAGAGCACTCAGAGGAAAGAACTCTTGGAGGAAAGTCGTAAGAAGAATAAGATAGAGTAAAATCTTAAGGAGTGAGTCTTGGACTGCTTGGACCAAGCCAATGGCGGATTGGGTTCACTTCATGACCAATTGGATATAGCCAGAAAAGATGGACAAGAATGGAAGCATTGGTGGAACTTAGTAACTAAATAGAAGTATGAAGTAAGAGTGAAGCTTGAAGCCCAGATCAAATAATTAAAAGAGCTCCTCCAAAGATCTGAAGATGAAGTGGAACACAAGCGTCGTCGAGGATGGCAAGCAAGGAACACCTCTGGAATCAGTGCAGCAGCATGGGAGAAAAAATGTGATGAGTTGGCCACTAGCAAGGAGTTAGTGGAACACTAGAAAACCCAATATCAGACCTTGAAGAGTCAAAGTATGGGGTGGGTGAATGAGAAGAAGCGTTTGGATAGGGTTTTGAAGACTTATGAGCAGACCATTAATCTTCTTCAGCCCGCTGCCATCACATATCATGACAAAATTGCATGCTTGATAAGGTTCTTCAATGAGATACCCAGGATTTTCCTTTGAGGTTGGAGATGACTGCCGAAGACATCGATGAAGACATTCCTCCTTCTGTTAGTTACTTCATTCAACTCATTGAGAAGATGATGAAATGATTCAAGAGTGAATTGAAGGAGCTTCAAGAGCGTGAGGCGAGGAAGACTTTTTGAGTTTTATCACTTATTATTCATGTATTTGGATTTCAGATTTGTTGTATTTTGGCTCAGTTCATTATGATTAATTGTACTCAGTACTCTAGTTTCTATTGAATGAATGAGTGTGTTTTGCTTATACCTATTGTCTTTTTTGTCTAATCACATTAATCGCAAAATACATGTTAACAACTAATAAAATCAAATGATTCCCAGGAAACAAAATGCATTCATACTTACATTCATATGCATTCATAATTTTCTTCAAATAAAATCTCATTCCTGTTGTCTTCCTTCAGTTCCACACTGAGTCCTTAACATCGATACAATACCAGAACCCAAGCTTGTTAGAGAATGGTCGAACAAGAAAATAAATTGGAGAGTGTTAGTTCAGAGCTCGAAGACCTCCGAGGAAGCGTGGGTCAAATAATGGAGACGCTGCAGGTCATCAAGGCCAAAATGGACACAAAACCGACGGTCGTTTCTGAAATTACTAGTCTAGCACTTGAACCCCAACCTACAACAATAGTGCCTTCTACATGGCCTCCTTTTGGATTACCACCAGGCTTCACGCCTCAGGCTCAAGAACCACCCGCTGTAATGCAATCTACTCAACAAGTTGTTCCTTTGCCAGTAGCCACCGAGGCTTACCCATTGGTTCATGCTTTTGCACCTCCAACCGGTCATGCACGACCTTATTTTGTAGACCCACAACAAGGTTCAGAGGAATCTGAAGAAGAAGAAGAGCGACATGGAGAAATAAGGGGAATCAAGGAGGATGTCTAGACTATTGAGAAGAGGCTAAGAGCCATGGAGGGAGATCAGGTTTTTGTAGCTGCTGCTAGAGAAATGTGTCTTGTATCCGGTCTTGTAATTCCTGAGAAGTTCAAGGCCCCTGACTTTGATAGATACGAAGGCCAAACTTGTCCTAAAAGCCATCTCGTCATGTACTACCGTAAGATGGCTGCTTATGTAGAGAATGAGAAGCTCATGATCCATTGATTTATGGATAGCTTGAAGGGTGCACCCTCTAAGTGGTACCTATGTCTTGATCAAAGTCGCATCCAAGGTTTTCAAGACTTGTCCAATGCTTTCATAAAATATTATAAGTACAACATGGACATGGTTCCTGATAGAAGATAATTTCTCAATATGTCGCAGAAGGAGAATGAGTCGTTTAAAGAATATGCTCAGCGTTGGAGAGAGATGGTGTCCCAAGTTAAATTACTATTGACAGAGAAGGAATTGGAAGATTGGTTTATAGACACTGTACAACCAATGTTTTACGAAAGGATGGTAGGAAGCATATTGACAAGTTTTTCTGACTCGGTCACCGTGGGTATAAAGGTCGAGTTAGGCTTGAAGAATTGAAAGATGATTAATTCGGCTGGAACTTCCAACAACAATGATAATAAGTTTTATGAAAATTACTAGAAAAAGAAGGAAGGTGAAACGAATGTTGTTTCATCTAGTCGAGGAAGAGGTCAGTCGTGAAGGAGACAACCACGTCAACAACATCAACAACAACCAAGGTATCCCATGAAATACGTTCAACATTCGTATGTGGTAGCTGTCACACCAAATTTCAATCTGCCTCAAGTTCCCGCTTATCAACTAGCCCAGGTTGCTCGTGTATTTCAAACAGTACTTGCAGCTCCAAATGTTCAACAATCGAGAGTCCAAGTGCTTTGTCAGAATGCACCTTCCCTAAACAAAAGACATGGTGGTAAACCTCAATTCATCCCTATCTCAATGATGTATACCGAGTTATACCCATCTTTGGTGCAAAAAGGATTAGTGGTTCCCAGACCTTTAGGTCCTCCACCAAATCCTATTCCCCATTGGTATAACCCGAATGCCCATTGCCCTTTCCACGAGGGTGCACCCGGGCACGATTTAGAGGGATGTTATGCTTTAAAGAATATATTGAGGGACTTGATAGATAAAAAGATTCTTTTGTTCGAGGAATCAGGCCCGAACGTTAAAAACAACCCTCTTCCCACCCATGGAAATGTTAATGCAGTGGATGAGCCTTCTTGTGATGTTTTGATAAAAGATGTGGTGAGGATCAAGACCCCCTAATAGAACTCCATGCAAAGCTAGTAGAGGCTGGAGTGGTGAAAATTTGTCATAAAGAATGTGTTGATTGTGATATCCATCCAAGAGGATGTGATGTGGTACAAAGAGATGTGCAAGATTTAATCGATCAATGGTTACTACAAGTCAGTAGTCGTGCAAAAAGAGATGAAGTAGCAGTGATTGAGCCGGTCTTCAACTTATCAGAACCGGTCTTCAATTTGTCAGAACTTGCTTCTAACTTGCCAGAACCGGTCTTCAACTTTCCAGAGCCGGTCTTCAACTTATCAGAACTAGTTTTCAACTTACAAGAACCTGTTTTCAACCTGCCAGAGTCGGTTGTTATAACTTACAAAAGCAAAGACTTTATTTAGACAGTTGATCATCCCACGCATGTGGTTGTGTGCATGCCTAGTCCTTTCCCTTTTGAAAGTACCAAGGAAGTGTCGTGGAAGTGCGATGTTACTATGATTGACAAGGAGTCAGAGGAAATAGGACAAGAGAAGAGCTTGAAAGATGATAGCGCTGATATCACCAATATTGCAGGATCACCAATATTGCAGGAACGAGCAGGATGACCCGTAGTGGTCGAATTTATACTCCTTAATTTGCCGCGACCTCTCAAACGCCAACTAAAGAAGCCACAACTACAATTTATCCCCAAGAGAAAAATGTAGTTTAGTCCAATAAAGATGCAGAGTTCCTAAGGATCATCAGAAAGAGTGATTATAAAATCATTGACCAATTGCACCAGACACCGTCCAAGATTTCAATTCTGTCTCTGCTCATGTGTTCTCCTACCCACCGGAACACATTGCTAAAACTGTTTGTACAAGCTCATGTTACTCGGGACATAACAGTCGACCAATTCGAGGGAGTGGTTGCCAACATTACTGATTGCAACACTTTGAGCTTCATCGGTGGATAGCTTCCTAAAGAAGGACATAATCATAACCGTTCGCTGCACATATAGGTCAAATGCCAAAAAGATACTTTGGCAAGAGTCCTAGTAGACACAAGATCCTCTCTCAACGTCCTGCCTAAGAGGACACTTGCTAAGTTAGCCTATCAAGAAGCATAAATGAGACCCGGTGCATTGGTGGTCAAAGCATTCGACGGGTCACAAAGAACCGTCACTGGTGAAGTGGAGTTGCCGATTTTAATTGGCCCGCATGTTTTCAATATTACATTCCAGGTCATGGATATTAATCCTGCCTATAGTTGCTTACTAGGGCGACCATGGATACACGCTGCTAGGGTAGTAATTTCCACTTTGCATTAAAAGATGAAGTTTTTCGTCGACAACAAGCTGGTAACTGTTCATGGTGAAGAAGATCTTATGGTTAGTCACCTATCCTCCTTCCATTATATTGAGGCGGACGAAGACGCTTTGGAAACTTCTTTCCAAGCTCTGGAGATAGCCAATGCTGTTTTCCTAGAAGTGAAGGAATATGGGGAGAAGAAACCATCGTTTACCATTGTGAAGAGCACAAAGTCAACCATTGAGAGTGGTAGTCCTGAAGGTTGGGGACATGTAATTGATATCAGCATGAAGAAGGACCGTTTCGGTTTAGGGTACAAGCCATCTGTCAAAGAAGAAGCCCCGATCCCTGCAATGGATCGCATGCCAAGTGTCTCATCTGCGAAAATCAACCGGCGAAAAAGAACAGAAGAGTCGCCACCGAACGTTATTTATCCCGACGCAAGGAAAGGAAACGATAGAAGAAAACCTCAACAAAGGGAAAGAAGTGGTCGTCGCAACCATAGCCTGGGTTCGGGAGTTGGTTACTGTAGCGAGCGATTTTGGACGCGGTTCTTAAGCGCTGGTCGCTCTCTGCGGTTTGAGCTTTGAACTACAGGTCGATTCATTTTTTATCCTATTGTGAGCTGAATAAGGAAGGGAAATAGATGTCTCCAATTAACCCTGCTTGCATACTGAGTTTAAACAACGGTCTGTTAGGTTACGGATGCTATCAATGTGGGGGGCCTTTGTACTGGTTATTTGTATTTTCGCCAATACTGTTCTCTTTCTTTTTACCTGGGCAGAAGGTTTCTGGCGGGGAATAAGGATTAGGATGTTAGGACTGATGTTTTTTGAATTACCGCTTTTGATTGATGGAGATATGGGATTTGGGTTTTTTGTTGATTGCGCTCGCTAAGATCTTTTCTTTCGATCTTATGCCTACGTATTCCCGTTTACCGAAACAGGGAAATCAGAGCGTTCGTAGTTCCTCCTATTCTATGGGAGGAAATGGTTGTTTTTGGTGTCTTGTTCAAAGCCCAAGACATGAAGCGAAAGGTGATTTGTATCTTGTTCAAAGCCCAAGATGTGAAGCTAAAAGGTCTATTTGTGTCTTGTTCAAAGCCCAATACGTGAAGCGAAAGGACCTCGACTTTAGAGACAATTTGTCATCTCTAAAGAGGGGAGAAGGAGAATTACTTTAACTGGGATACGCGGATCCGAGCAATGCCATAATTTCTGAAGAAAGGGTTTTAACCTGAAGGAGAAGACTTTAACTCAGTGTAGAGCAATGCCATCTTTCCTTAGGAATTTCTCATGCTAAAAGAGGGACAGTGGCATGGATGTAGCTGATCCAGAGGCTTGTCGCTTACAGCGATTAGATGAAGGGAAAGGAGTTGTTGATGTTTGTGTACTGCGAACGAGGCACAACTTTGATGCTAAAAGGTCGATTGGATCAACCAGTGGTTTTCTTATACAAAGCCTAAGAGGAGGCTAATTTCCGCTAGGAAAATCATTATACAAAGCCTAAGAGGAGGCTATTTTGTGTCTCGTACAAAGCCCGAGAGAGAGGCTAAAAGTTTTTGACCCAGTGGGGCATATCGTTATACAAAGCCTAAGAGGAGGCTAGCAAAGAGTTGACTCAGTTGGAGAATCTTTTATACTCAGTAAGAGAGTGTTTTTGTATCTCGTACAAAGCCCGAGAGAGAGGCGAAAAGGTTGTTTTGACTCCACTGGGGAGAATTTTGGTATCTCGTACGAAGCCCGAGATGGAGGCTATTGTAACTGTTTCAGTTGAGTGACAGATCCAATATACTGATTTAAAAGAGAAAATCAGTTCTTATATGAGTAACACTGTACTCAGGGATTTGATTTGAGGATCAGGGATATTTCCTTCTCTTTGAGGAAACGGGAAATCCAAAGGGTATTGAGACTGTCCGAGTCTGCTGGTTTCCTTCCTATTTAAGGAAGGGTGCTTGAGAATGTCTTTGAGACTCAAGGAAGTTAGACTGTCCGTGTCTAGAGTTTTATCTTTTGTACTATGCTTTGAGAAACAGTAGTAGACTCTATGAAAGGACTGTTCTATGAGGATGACTAGGTTCTGTTCCTATACCTCTAGGAGGTCGTCGGGACAATTTGTACGAAGCCCAAGAGGAGACTGGAAACTTTTAAGAAGCCGATGGGTCCTTGTACGAAGCCCAAGAGGAGGCTATCATTCCCGGAGGAAGAGATCATTATACGATGCCTAAGAGGAAGCTGTGAATACTTCTAAGAAGCCGTAGGGTCCTTGAATAATGCCCAAGAGGAGGCCGATGCTTTTAAGAAGCCCGTGGGTCTATCATCTCCTTTCCATTAGGAGAGATAACTCTTTTAAAGATGAAAACCACTGGTAAACGTGCAAGGTTTACTATCCAGCGTCTTTTAACTTTTAAAGAGGGTTCCTTAGTTAAGGTCCAAGATTATGACTGTAGTGGGTACCCAAACCCCGAGACATTCAAGGCAAGCTATCCACAAGGAATAGATCAAGTCAGGAAAGTTCGAGAAGTTGGAAGAAACTCAAAGATGCCATTCACGGAGAATACATTCATCTTGGGGAGTAGAGCTTCTTGACGATTCCTAAGGAGGACAGCCGAAGAGAAGACTGTATCTGGTGCTCCTATTGGGGATCTAGGCGTCTATTTCTACGAATAAATGAAACGGCGTCACCTAGTTCTAGACGTAGTTGCCGGGGAAATTTGAAATATCTATACTATTATTACACAGTAGATATGAGTTTATGAAAGGAGATTTACAGTGAGCAGCCCCACAATACAGTTTATAATATGAAAGCAGTAAATGAAAGCGATAACCACTTACTCGGTTGTAGTGCTTCCATGCTGTTTGGTTAGTTGTTCAACAAAGAAAGATTGAAAACAACAGTATATTCAAAATCAAAGGAGAAAGTGCTTTGAAAAAGAAAGATTTGGGGCTTACAGCTCAAGGAGAGGCCCAGGGTTTTATCAGTGAGCGCACTGTTGAATTTGTACAGAGGGACTTATACAAGTGACTAGGGCCCAAAATGGTTTTCTGTACAAAGGGATGGGTCTTACACTCTCTCAAGAGGCCCAAAAAGGTTTAAAGAAAAGCAAGGGGCTTATAACACGAGGGTAGGCCCAAATGATTTTTCGTTTAAAAATGGCGATCGCGCCGAGGTTTTCTTTTAACGCAGAGGGACTTATACAATAAGTGAGGCCCAAAATGTTTTTGGTTAAAAGGGGGATTGGGTCTTACACTCTATTAGAGGCCCAAAGTGTTTTGAAGAAAAAGAAATGGGTCTTACTACTCGAGGGTAGGCCCAGATGGTTTTTATTTTTAAACGGGCGACGATCGCGCCGTTTACTTGTACAGAGGGACTTATACAATGAGTGAGGCCCAAAAATTTTTTGTACAAGGGGGGATGGGTCTTACACTCTCTCAAGAGGCCCAAAGAGTTTTGAGATGATTTATGAGAGTTGAATTAATCCAAAACCCTAATTTGTTTTCAAAAATGTATTTAATTGAATAAAAATTCAATTAAAATGATCAAAAATTGTTTAACATGTGAAAAACAAATTGTGATCTTGGATTAATGCTTCAAAAATTAAGTATTGACCTACAAAATAATTAGAAAGCATTAAAAGTTGCAAAATCAATGTGGAAAAAATATTTAAAATGCCAAAAACAATCAAAATATTAATTCTTTACAAAAATATCAATTATATGAAATAAATAATATTTTTAGGATTTTTTGATAAAATAAAATATTTTAACATTTTTGTGAATTATTAAAAAAAGAATCAACTCAAAATCATTAAAACTCAGAGAGAAATTAATTTTTGAATCAATTAAACAAAATCACAAAATTCAAATATTTGAATATATGAAAAATGGCGCCAAGAACAGGCTGAAGAACACGCGCGTGTTCTTGGTTTCTCAGATTTGCGTTTTCTATCCAATCTCCATGAATACGTAATCATATCATGCAATCCATATATCATTATGCTCGCCTCAACCTCACGATCATGTCTATGTACTTTAATTTCATTTAAATTAAACATACAACAAGAAATCACGAAGAAACCTCAAGAACCCTAATTTCTGCATGAAGGCTAGGATTTTTGATACACGATTCAAACAATGCAGTTAATTGAGGGAAAACATTCCATGCATGATTATGAACATATGGCCAAATTATTGTGCGAGGAAATATGCATAGATTGAGAGATGACCAAGTATGTGCTTACCTCCAAGTCGTGACAGCAAGTTCAAAGTGATTTTTGATTTGGAGGTGTTACAGATGAGTGGTGATGATCTGAACAGCTTCCCTACTGATGCGTGTTTTTTTCGCAAATGTACGAACGCGTCAGAGTAATATAAAAGATTATCGTATCCACAGAGACCAAGTGTCAATCTATCGCTATCTATTGTTAAGGTGTGTATCTAAGGTGATTGAAAATAGTAGTTTTGAAGAGTGCACGGTAGTAAATAAAGTAATTAAAATTAATTGATAAAGACAGGTTCGAATGCAATTCACACAACCAATTGATAATCCAAGTACTTGCTAATAGAACTACTTACGGGCAATGTTTTCTACTTTGAAAAGAACTAATTTGACAGGAACTGTCGCTTTCGCGTATTCAGAACCGAGTTGTACCCCCTAATCAAACCCTCTTATTGTCACGGATAAAAAGGCGCGCATTGCGTTAGAGTAGTAAACCTATTTTTAAGAAATATAGTATCTTGACCAAGTTGAAAAGTATTTTAACCTGGATTTTCTAAAAAAAAGAGAGGTTCTTACGAACCAGACTTTAAACTTCTTAACGCGTCCGAAAATGGTTTTAAAATCTCTTTTCCTTTTAAATTAAAAACTCCTAATAAACTAAACAAAGCGCTTTCGCTGTTTTTGAAATGGTTTAAAAACAATTAAGTTTAGATAGGCGTTGGACGGCTTTCGATCTTACCCAACGGAATTTAAGAACAGGAAAACTTATATTGAAAGTTAAAATAGCCCTTAAGTGTTTCCACTAACAATTGTACAGATTATCGGTTCGGTTATGATCTTCACATTCTAACCTTTATAAAATTAGCCAGACATGGTAAAGTAAAAGTTCATTTTTAGATTTTTCATAAAAAAAAGGTATTTAAGTGCGAGTGCGGAAAGTAAATGAAAGTAGTGCGAGTGCGGAAAGTAAATGAAAGTAGTGCGAGTGCGGAAAGTAAATGAAAGTAATGCGAGTGCGGAAAGTAAATGAAAGTAGTGCGAGTGCGGAAAGTAAATGAAAGTAATGCGAGTGCGGAAAGTAAATGAAATTAAAAGACAGTGCAAGAAATAAAGTTGACAAAAGGTAAAGTAATAAAAACCTGCTCCAATCGGAGTGGTTGAATAAAATGCGAACTGAAAGTAAAATGGCGGCAGGATTAACTTCCTTCCAGAGTGCTCCAAGACTCAATCTCACAGGCTCTTACAGACTCGATCTCTCGAATGTAGTAACACCTCGATGTGAAGCGATTACCACTATTACACTGATATATGCTTATGAACAACTAAGCTTGGATGAAGAAAAACGAAAATCTAAAGTCCTATTTATAGGCAAGGAAACATGTGGAAAAGACAAGGATGCCCCTAGCATTTGAATTTGGGAGGGAACTCGTTTTGTTCTTGTGGCGCCCGCCACAACACCATGGCGCCCGCCATGAGTGTAAACTTGCTTGGGCAGTTGGAGATCGTGGGGAAAAACAGTTGGGAGGAGTTTGAGACATGGCCACGTCATGGAAGACCCTGTGGCGGCCGCCATAGTGGATGCCATAAGTGTAAAATGCTGATTTTCTCTATTTTAGCTCATTTCGACTTCCTTTTCGCTCCTTTTCTCGCTCGGGGCTCTGATTAGACTAAAAACCTGAAAACAAAGAAAAACATAATAATAACATAATAAAATGACATTAAAAGACTAAGAATGCATGCGAAATCGGAGTCAAAAATACGGTGAAATTCAGTGTCATCAAATTCTCCCACACTTAGACCTTTGCTTGTCCTCAAGCAAAACATTTAAAGCTCAAAGTAAGAAAACTAGTGCTGACACGTGATTCGGGCAAAAAGGGCTTCTAAGTTCAAGTCAGGATGCAGTGACAGGTACTAAGTGAACCAAGGGTATCGTAATGACACTTATCCGCAGAGGCGGACATAAACTTCATTCTTATATTAATCAACCGTACCATCCCACAATAACTAGGCCTACCTCTTCATCTCTTTTTTGGGTCCTTTTCATTCAGGCGCAATCACATTAAGCCCGTTATCCGTACATGTTTCATAGTAGAGTGACCTGTTAGTGATTCTGATCCAAAACATAGGGTTTCTGGCACATAAGACTGTGTAAACCCTTTTATTTAACCCAAATGCAGTTGTGGGGGATCGGATCGTAATCCGCCCTACCGAGTTCAGCGCCAGATACCTCTGAACCAACTAACAATGGGTGAGCTAAAATTATATTTTTTTGTGTGGCAACAATTCAACTTTTTGGGTTAAACGACCTTGTGAGGGTCATCTATCCGGAGTTTGCCTTATTCTTTATTTATTTTACTGGATCATTCACTTATGTTCATCGATCCCCTACGTAGAACATGCTTAGGCCGGAGCTGACTGCTGAAATAAACTACTTAGGACAAATTTGGAAATGATAATTAAGGCCATGGTACATGGGGTTTTGGAATGATTCCTATATTCGTAAAGTCTACGGTGCTAAAACGATACTAATGTTTCAAAAAGTTCACCTAAGTCACCACATCCTAATCCAAACCTGTCTTAAAGCCCAAAAAACGTATAGAACAACAATGTTTTCTTTTTGCAAAATTTTTTTTTTTTTTTTTGTAGGGCTAAAGAAATGGGGAAAAATGAGGGTGCACTAGGGATACACTGTACTGGTGAATCGTCAGACTCATGCATTTTCTAGAAAAAAGACATAGACAAAAACAAAAAATAAACAACTAACTAAAAATGGAAATAGAAAGCAATAAAATCCCCTCCCACACTTAAATCGAACATTGTCCCCAATGTTTCGAAATAAGATAAGGAGAGTAACCTGGCAATACTGCTAAGACCTTTCAGCAGAAAGTTCCCACATGCCACAGGACGTGACTGGGTCGCACAAAATAGTAGAAAGATCTCCTCCTCACTAAGCAAGGTCTCAGCATCTGGCAATCCAAAGAAAGAGTGTGCTATGATCATCTGAAAATACCTCAATGCAGGGTTGTGGATAACATGTGAGAACTGGGTGGAAGGATCCTGACTCCCTCCACCAGAGATATCACTCCAGAACTTCTCCACTTCCCTACTCAGAAAGTATCCCATAGGTGTCTCAGGAATAGCATCAGGGGTCGTCTGAAAACCTAATAAATCACCAAACTCCTTATGAGTGAAGGAGTACTCAGTCCCAAATAACCTGAAAATAGCACATCCATCTGGTCCGGCCCAGGGGTCATAAGAAAACGAGCTGAGGAACTCCAAAGTGAGGTTCCTATAGGTGTTGTTCAGGTCGTCGAACTGGTCCCACTGAAGCTGGTGGCATAAGAATCTGACACTAGGCTCAATGCCTAAAGCCTCCATGCAAGCCTGATCTGGGTACCTCGTAGGTGCCATAGGACGTCTGAAGTGGACAAAGTAACGCTCTCTCTGGGCGTCATTCCTGAAAGTCACATGCATGTCGTCAAAGTTCTGCATTCTGCACAGAGTTAGGAAGAAAGTCCTGTAAAACACAAACATTTTAAACATTAGTCCTGACAAAATATAACAAGAAATAAAATAAAACAAAATGTAGAAAGAGTAAATAAGGTAAGAAAATCATGGGTTGCCTCCCATGCAGCGCTTGTTTAACGTCGTTAGCTTGACGACTGGAACTTATACATCACTTAGAGTGTGGCTGGAGTAGGTTGTTGGAATGTCTCCTCCTTCGTAGAGCTTCAGTCTTTGTCCATTGACGATGAATGGTTTACATGTCTCGTTTTTTATTTCAACAGCTCCAGACCTCAGAATTTTTGATACTTTGAAGGGGCCAGTCCATCTTGAACGGAGCTTTCCTGGGAAGAGTCGTAGCCTAGAATTGAACAGGAGAACAGGGTCGCCTAAGTTGAAGTCTTTTCTTACGATTCTTTTGTCGTGCCAAGCTTTTGTTCTTTCTTTGTATATTATGGCATTCTCGTAGGCTTGCTGTCTGAGTTCTTCCAATTTGTGGATGTCAAGGATACGTTTCTCACCAGCAGTTAGGTAATCCAAATTCAAAGTTTTAATGGCCCAATAGGCCTTATGCTCTAACTCAAAAGGTAAATGACAAGATTTTCCATAGACTAGTTGGTAGGGGGTTGTTCCTATAGGGGTTTTGAAAGCGGTTCTGTAGGCCCATAAAGCCTCTTGAAGCTTTTGCGACCAATCTTTTCTGGATACAGAGATAGTTTTTTCTAAAATTTGTTTAATCTCCCTATTAGATACTTCCACTTGGCCACTAGTCTGTGGGTGATATGGTGTTGCTACTCTATGCTTAACTCCATACTTGCTTAAAAGCTTATCAAATATTCTTGATATGAAGTGAGATCCTCCATCACTTATAACTAAACGGGGTGTTCCAAATCTGGGGAATATATAATTTTTAAATAATTTAATCACTACTCTAGTGTCGTTTGTGGGTGCAGCTATCGCTTCAATCCATTTAGACACGTAGTCTACTGCAACTAAGATATACTTGTTTCCTAAAGATGGTGGGAATGGTCCCATGAAATCTATACCCCATACGTCGAAGAGTTCTACTTCTTGGATGTTTCTTAAAGGCATTTCGTCGCGTCTTGATATATTTCCTGTGCGTTGGCATCTATCACATTTGACAATGTAAGCATGGACATCACGCCACATGGTAGGCCAGAATAGGCCAACTTGAAGAATCTTGGCGTAGGTCTTAGAGGTGCTTGCATGTCCACCATAAGGTGTAGAGTGACAATGCTGAATTATACTTTCTACCTCGTCTTCTGGAACGCAACGGCGGAAAATGCCATCTTTACCTCTCTTGAAAAGAAGTGGCTCATCCCAATAGAAATTTCTAACATCACTTAAGAACTTCTTCTTCTTGTGGTAATCGAGATCAGGGGGTATGATATCAGCGGCTAGGTAATTAACAAAATCAGCGTACCAGGGCACGTTACTTACAGCTAAGGATTTTTGGAAGTGCTCATGAGGGTCTGGTTCTTTATCTTCAATGGTTTCCAACTGGGCTATCAATCTATCATAGGCAAAATCATCATTTATGGGTACTAATTCAGGATTCAGGTATTCTAGCCTAGATAGGTGATCGGCTACTACATTTTCTGTGCCTTTTTTATCTCGGATATCTAAGTCGAACTCTTGTAGCAACAAAATCCATCGAAGTAACCTGGGTTTAGCATCTTTTTTACTTAGTAGGTAACGGATGGCAGCATGATCGGTGTAAACTATAATTTTGGCTCCTACTAGATATGATCTAAATTTGTCTATAGCGAAAACTACAGCTAGGAGTTCTTTCTCGATTGTTGCGTAATTGAGCTGGGCGGCGTCTAGGGTTCTACTGGCATAATATATTACATGTAATCTTTTATCTTTTCTCTGACCTAGAACGGCTCCTACAGCGTAATCACTGGCGTCACACATTATCTCAAACGGTTCAGACCAATCAGGGGGTTTCATAATGGGTGCTGAAATCAATGCTTGCTTCAAAAGGTTGAATGCTTCATTGCATTTTTCATCAAAGATGAATTCAGCATCTTTCATTAACAGGCCAGTTAAAGGTTTTGTTATTTTGGAGAAGTCCTTGATGAAACGGCGGTAGAATCCAGCGTGTCCAAGGAAACTTCTAACTTCCCTGATAGTCTTGGGGGGTTTTAGGTTCTCTATAACTTCTATTTTTGCTTTATCTACCTCTATACCTCTTTCGGAGATTATATGTCCTAAAACAATTCCTTCAGTCACCATGAAATGGCATTTTTCCCAATTCAGCACAAGGTTCACCTCCACACATCTTTCCAGGATTTTCTCAAGGTTGATAAGACAATTTTGGAAATCAAAACCGCAAACCGAGAAATCATCCATAAATACTTCCATGATTCCATCTAGATAATCTGCAAAGATTGACATCATGCAACGTTGGAAAGTAGCAGGGGCATTACAGAGTCCAAAAGGCATTCGTCTGTAGGCAAAAGTTCCAAAAGGGCATGTAAAGGTAGTTTTTTCTTGATCTTCTGGATGTATAGGTATTTGAAAGAATCCCGAATACCCGTCTAGATAGCAGAAGTAAGAATGTCTGGCAAGACGTTCTAACATCTGGTCTATGAACGGTAAAGGGAAATGATCCTTCCTAGTTGCTTTATTTAACTTTCTATAGTCTATGCACATACGCCAACCTCCTTCTATCCGCTTAGCTATTTGTTCACCTTTCTCATTTTGCTCAACTGTGATGCCTCCCTTCTTGGGTACCACATGCACAGGGCTCACCCACTTACTGTCCGAGATCTGATATATTATACCTGCTTCAAGCAACTTCAGAACTTCCTTTTTGACAACATCACTCAGTATAGGGTTTAGCCTTCTCTGGTGCTCTCTGGAAGGTTTTGAATCTACTTCGAGCGAAATCCGATGCATGCATACGGATGGACTTATACCTTTCAGATCAGAGATATTATATCCTAAGGCTGAGGGATATCTTCGTAAAACGTCCAAGAGTTGATCTGTTTCTTTTTGTCTCAAGGCAGCACTAACTATAACCGGACGATTCATTTCTTCATCAAGAAACTCATATCTCAGGTTCTTAGGTAGTTCCTTAAGTTCCAAGGCTGGTTTAATAGGGCAAGGCATAGGATCTGGGGTAAGGGATAAACATTCGTAAAGGTTATCATCGATGTAGGGTTTCTTATAATTGTCATCTTCCAAAATAAGAGTTGATGGCAGCTTAATTGTTTCAATGACTTCTTCTTGCTCTAACTCCCTAACACATTCATCAATGATATCTATCGCATAACACGCATCTCCTATCACAGGTGCCATAAGAAATTTTGAAAGTATAAATTCTATCTTCTCGTTCCCTACCTCAAAGGTTAGCTTCCCCTTTTTGACATCTATTATGGCTCCAGCAGTCGATAAGAATGGTCTACCTAGAAGAATTGGTATGTCATCATCTTCTTTAATGTCCATGACAACAAAATCAGTAGGGATAAACAGCTGACCTATCCTAACAGGAACGTCTTCAAGTATGCCTATCGGATATTTAACAGATCTATCGGCTAATTGAAGTGACATCTTGGTAGGTTGCAACTCTCCTAAATTTAACCTTTCGCAAACCGCTAAGGGCATTAAGCTCACACTAGCTCCTAAGTCTAGAAAAGCTTTTTCGATGACATGACTCCCCATAGTACAAGGAATGGAAAAGTTTCCAGGATCTTTATCCTTTTTCGCTAATTTATTTTCGGCAATAGAATTACATTCCAAGGGTTTCGGATCATCAAGTCTACGTTTATTGGTAAGGATGTCTTTGAGAAACTTTGCGTAGGATGGTATTTGGGTAATGGCTTCTGTGAACGGGATTTCTACGTGAAGTTTTTCTATAACTTTAATGAATTTCTGATACTGATTATTGATCTGGGTTTGTTTAAGTCTTTGCGGATATGGTATTGGTGGTTTGTATGGCGGGGGTGGTATATAGGTTTTGTTTTTGGGTTCTTCTCCTTTTTCTTGACTTTCCTGGTTTACAGATTCCTCTGGTTTCTTCTTTTTATCTGGGATGTTGTCATCTTCCTTAGAAGTTTTGGGATCACTCAACCTCGGGTTACAAGGTTCATCATAAGCGGTCCCACTTCGTAGGGTAATGGCATTTGCTTGTCCTTTCGGGTTTTGTTGAGGTTGTCCAGGGAATTGTCCTCCAGGTGTGGTCTGAGGGGCTTGGTTTAAAGCTACCTGCGAGATTTGGGTTTCAAGCATCTTATTGTGAGTGATTATTTGGTCAACCTTGGTTCCTAACTGGGTAATTAGTTCGTTAACATGAACGTTTTGGTTCATGAACTCCTTGTTTTGTTGGATTTGAGCAGCGACAAAATTATCCACGATTTTCTCAAGGCTTGGTTTTGGTGGTACAGGTTGCATAGGTTGATTTGATCTTGGGGCTTGATAACTTGATTGTCTCGGAGGGGCAGTATTTTGGATAGGGTTATTATTCTTATAGGAAAAGTTTGGGTGATTCCTCCATCCAGGGTTATAGGTATTTGAAAATGGGTTTCCTTGGGTGTAGTTCACTTGTTCAGAGCTGGTCTCGTTTAACAGACTGCATTCTGCGGATTGGTGTCCTTTCGTCCCACATATCTCACAATCTGACGAAACTGCGGCTGCAGTATTCGGGGTTGTACACATATGCTCAACTTTTAGGGCTAATGCGTCCATTTTAGCTTGCATCATGTCTATAGAGCTTAACTCATGTATTCCTCCTTGGGCTTCCTTCTTTTCCACTGTCGCTCGTTCTACTCCCCACGATTGATGGTTTTGGGCCATATCTTCGATAAGGGCACTAGCTTCAGGGTAAGGTTTGTTCATCAGTGCGCCACCTGCGGCGGCATCGATGGTCATCTTAGTGTTATAATGAAGTCCATTATAGAAGGTTTGAATGATTAACCAATTTTCTAAACCATGATGTGGGCATGCTCTTAACAGCTCTTTATATCTCTCCCAGGCTTCGAACAACGATTCTCCTTGGTTTTGGGTAAATCTAGTTATTTGGTTTCGAAGAACAGCGGTCTTACTCGGGGGAAAATATCTGGCAAGGAATACTTTTCTAAGGTCTTCCCAACTTGTTATGGAATTTGGTGGAAGGGAATCTAACCAAGATAGGGCCTTATCTCTGAGGGAAAAAGGAAATAATCTTAAGCGAATCGCCTCAGGAGGGGCTCCATTGGTTTTAAAGGTGTCTGCTAGTTGGAGAAAGTTTTTCAAATGTTGGTTTGGGTTCTCTGTAGCAAGACCTGCGAATTGTCTCTGCTGTACTAACTGCAGCAGGGATGGTTTAAGTTCAAAATTGTTAGCTGGTATGGCTGGATTTACTATACTAGAACTAGGTTCCTCGTTGGATGGTTAGGCGAAATCCTTAAGAGGTCTTTGATTTTGATCTTTGGCCATAGCTTTCCTAAGTTTACGGAAATATAAACGTGTGCGGGCGTAACGTTCTGGTTCAGCTAGAGGGTATACTAAACTTCCGGTACTACGAGTTTTTCGCATTGACCGGCGGGTAACTTCCTTAGTCTAAACGGTATAACAACAGGGTACGAAATTTGACGAAATTGGTCCCCGGCAACGGCGCCAAAAACTTGATGCGTGTTTTTTTCGCAAGTGTACGAACGCGTCAGAGTAATATAAAAGATTATCGTATCCACAGAGACCAAGTGTCAATCTATCGCTATCTATTGTTAAGGTGTGTATCTAAGGTGATTGAAAATAGTAGTTTTGAAGAGTGCACGGTAGTAAATAAAGTAATTAAAATTAATTGATAAAGACAGGTTCGAATGCAATTCACACAACCAATTGATAATCCAAGTACTTGCTAATAGAACTACTTACGGGCAATGTTTTCTACTTTGAAAAGAACTAATTTGACAGGAACTGTCGCTTTCGCGTATTCAGAACCGAGTTGTACCCCCTAATCAAACCCTCTTATTGTCACGGATAAAAAGGCGCGCATTGCGTTAGAGTAGTAAACCTATTTTTAAGAAATATAGTATCTTGACCAAGTTGAAAAGTATTTTAACCTGGATTTTCTAAAAAAAAGAGAGGTTCTTACGAACCAGACTTTAAACTTCTTAACGCGTCCGAAAATGGTTTTAAAATCTCTTTTCCTTTTAAATTAAAAACTCCTAATAAACTAAACAAAGCGCTTTCGCTGTTTTTGAAATGGTTTAAAAACAATTAAGTTTAGATAGGCGTTGGACGGCTTTCGATCTTACCCAACGGAATTTAAGAACAGGAAAACTTATATTGAAAGTTAAAATAGCCCTTAAGTGTTTCCACTAACAATTGTACAGATTATCGGTTCGGTTATGATCTTCACATTCTAACCTTTATAAAATTAGCCAGACATGGTAAAGTAAAAGTTCATTTTTAGATTTTTCATAAAAAAAAGGTATTTAAGTGCGAGTGCGGAAAGTAAATGAAAGTAGTGCGAGTGCGGAAAGTAAATGAAAGTAGTGCGAGTGCGGAAAGTAAATGAAAGTAATGCGAGTGCGGAAAGTAAATGAAAGTAGTGCGAGTGCGGAAAGTAAATGAAAGTAATGCGAGTGCGGAAAGTAAATGAAATTAAAAGACAGTGCAAGAAATAAAGTTGACAAAAGGTAAAGTAATAAAAACCTGCTCCAATCGGAGTGGTTGAATAAAATGCGAACTGAAAGTAAAATGGCGGCAGGATTAACTTCCTTCCAGAGTGCTCCAAGACTCAATCTCACAGGCTCTTACAGACTCGATCTCTCGAATGTAGTAACACCTCGATGTGAAGCGATTACCACTATTACACTGATATATGCTTATGAACAACTAAGCTTGGATGAAGAAAAACGAAAATCTAAAGTCCTATTTATAGGCAAGGAAACATGTGGAAAAGACAAGGATGCCCCTAGCATTTGAATTTGGGAGGGAACTCGTTTTGTTCTTGTGGCGCCCGCCACAACACCATGGCGCCCGCCATGAGTGTAAACTTGCTTGGGCAGTTGGAGATCGTGGGGAAAAACAGTTGGGAGGAGTTTGAGACATGGCCACGTCATGGAAGACCCTGTGGCGGCCGCCATAGTGGATGCCATAAGTGTAAAATGCTGATTTTCTCTATTTTAGCTCATTTCGACTTCCTTTTCGCTCCTTTTCTCGCTCGGGGCTCTCATTAGACTAAAAACCTGAAAACAAAGAAAAACATAATAATAACATAATAAAATGACATTAAAAGACTAAGAATGCATGCGAAATCGGAGTCAAAAATACGGTGAAATTCAGTGTCATCACCTACACCCTATGGATTGTGTTTGGATGGTTGGACTTGATTGAAATTGGCTGGATCATTTTGTGGTACCTCAGCTGCACCTTGTTTGAAAATTTGAGCAACCAGCTGGTGATTTTGTGAAATTGATGTTTCATAAGTAATCTAAGTGTTTGATCAGCTCATATGTGATGTATGTGAGGTGTGTGAGTGATTGGTTTGATTGGAATTGCTCTCAAACTCAAAACCCGATAGTGACTTGCCTTAGAAGGCAAAATTGGAGTGAAAGAAGAGATTTTGAGGAAAGCATCTGTTAGATGGCTTTGGTGTACTTAAACTGACCACAATTGAGCTCTATTTATAGTAGAGCAAGTTTGTTTTGCAAGGAATAGTGCATGGCAGCTGGTAAGTAGGTTTGGCCAATGTTGACAAATGAAAATACAAGTCTCCTCTAGCCATTGACTAGAGGTTAGGGCACAGAGCTTTGGTCCCCTTGGTCTTGGATAAGTTTTGACTGATTTCAGATGAGAATGGCTTAGTCCATGCCACCTTGATGGTTTCATTGAATGCCTCATTCCAAATTTGAAGTCTTGTCCCTATTTTGGCCATTCTAGGTTCAACATGCTATTTCTTGTTCCATGGACTTTGGAGGCTTGGCTCAGTGATTGTCCCCTTTAGATTCAATCCTATGAGGTGTCCAAGTGGATTGGAGCAATTGAATTTGGCTGATTTTGGCAAATCGACCAAAGTTGCAAATTCTGCCTTGCCTTGACAGACTTCAACAAGGCAACTTGGCAATGTTGTATCCCATGGTGTAGGTTGAATTTGGCAATGTTCTTGGCCATTTTGGAAAGCCCTAACATGATACAACAACTGTTTGAACAAGTTTGGTTTTGATCTCTTTTGATTCCAAGTGAAAAATCCCCCTACATTTGGCAAAAAGTGAGGCAGAATCTGACTTAGTGAAAATTTCACTAAGTGTTGGAAAAAGTGACATTTTCACTTTTCAGCCACTTTGATCACTCCATAACTCAAAATCCTTAATGAATTGGAATGACTTGTAGTTGAAGTTTTTGTAGGTGATAATGAGGGCTACAAATCCATCTTTGGATGAGAAAAAATGGCCTTGTGGTTTAGAAGTTATGGTCCTCCAAAGTTGGTACCTTTGCCACTTTATTTTTAACTTAGAAATTTTTCTAAGTTTTATGGTTACCCCTTTTACAAGTTATCTCACTTTTCTTGATTTTTCTTGATGAATGATGATTCAAATCATACATTAACATCATTTTAGGGTTAAAAATCCATTTTGGTGAAAAATCTCAAAAAGTCAAAGTTGACTTTTGTGCACAGTTGACTTTTTATCAGATGAATTCCAAACTGTGCAATTCTTCAGGAAATCATGTCCTTGACCTAAATCAAACTTGATGGACATGTTCCATGGGTGTCATAGGGTATATTCAATCATGTATTAGGGTTTGGGAGCATGTCTTGGTCAAAAGTCAAAGTTACAGTTGACTTTTCCCTTAAAACCCTAATTGTGGTGCAGATGAAAATGAGACTTGTTGCTCAAGCTTCTTGGATCAATCCATTGTTCCAAATGGATCAATATGGTATATTAGAGACCCTCAAATCATCTCTTGAGGTCTTGGCTCATGGTTTGTCCCAAAAGTCAACTTAGGGGTGAATTAGGTCAAGAAACCCTAATTCCTGATTTTTGATGAATGCATCCCTTGAGGCAAAATTGACTTGATGCATGGGTTCATGAGGTTCCATGGAGTATATTAGGTTATGTTTTGGATCCATGGCCTGTGCCCAGATGAAACTTTCCATCTGGAGGCCCTGGTCGACCAAAACCCTAATTTGGTGACACTGGCAATCTTGAGGCTTGATCCACCTAGAAGGGAGCAACCTTGTGCTTAATCCTTGAAGTGGGAGTCCTTTTGATCCTTTTTAGTATGTTTGAGAGGTTAGACAAGTTGAAGATCATGTCATTTCTTGATTGATCCTTTGTCTAAGCACTCAGAGAGGGCTTGAAACCCTAATTTTGATTATGGTGAATGCCCAACCATCTTTGGGGCATGTAAATACATCCATATTGTGATGATGATTTGCACAATGATGGGGAATCTTAGTGGTCAAAATTTGGGGTATTACAGATGCCCCTATTAAATCTTCTTGGACCCGAAGGTATGAATGACGAAGGGATTCGGGCATTCGGGGTGCAAGAGGATTAAATATCGGAATATCCGAAATTTTGATGGTGGTTATGAATGGTAGCTTACGCATTCATCTTCTTTAGCTAAGCGATGATGCTTAGAAAAGGTAAACTTCCCCTCGATCCTGGTTTCCTACCAAGGAACTGGTCTCAGTCTCTTTTGAAATAAACTTCCCCTCGATCCTGGTTTCCTACCAAGGAACTGGTCTTAGTTTCTGATTTAAACTTCCCCTCGATCCTGATTTCCTACCAAGAACTGGTCTTAGTTTCTGATTTAAACTTCCCCTCGATCCTGGTTTCCTACCAAGGAACTGGTCTTAGTTTCTTTTGTCAATAAACTTTCTTGACAAGGGACGCTATTCATAGCGGCTTTCCTCAAACTTCTCGCCGAATTTTCCTGGGGAGATGCCATTTGAGTGGAAAAAGTTTTGATGTCAGACTTGCTGGGGAACCCAGTCGTCTGAGTTGTAGAGTTGTACAAACTTCTCTGTTGGAGACGCCATTTGTTTCTACTGGGGAAAGCGAGTCTCTTGAGAGACTGTTTTCGTTTGGGATCTTTCATCATACTTTTCTCGGGATCTTCCCGGAGAAACGCCATATGATGGGGCCCAATTTCGTGGGGCCAATGACCTTTTCATCAGCGGTCCTTTCGGAGCAAAACTGGCATGCTGCCGAATCTCTGATCACGAGGCTTTCTCTGTGGATTTTCCTTAATCCGGGAAAGCAAGGATATCATCTTCAATGGCGAAGAGTGATGTTTATTGAAAGTTTTCTTTGGCTTTTCAGAGGTTCAAGTTATCAAAGTGGTCAAGGACCAACTTCTTTCCAGAATTAAACTGGAAGCGAGGTTGTTCAGACACAGTATTTCCTGACGAGGCAAGAACTGACAACTCGATTGAGAGGACTTCTACCACTAGGGGATAAGACCGACTAGAGTGATAGTGATGCAATATGAAATATGAATGCAAATAAAAAATGCATGATGTATGTATGTCTATGCTGACAAAACAGACGCGACATACAGATGAACACAATTGGATAGTCGGCCATCGCGGGGCGAAGAAGTACCGTTGATTCAAAATAGCAATTCCACCTTGCTTAGGAGAGATAGCCCCGTTGGGAGCTATGTTGATCGGGCTTAGGAGATGAGAACTTGGCCGAGGATGTCAGACGAAACAAGGTCTCTGACACAGTTGATCCCTTCATTCAGGCATACTGGCTTAGAAGAAGTACTTTGATTCTGCACTTTGAAGTTCGCTTACTTCGGGAGAAGCGATCGATGTTCTTCTGATGTTCAACAGTCAAAAGAAATTGCCATCTCTAATTTAAAAGCAGAAAAAGTTTAACAAGTAAATTCATTTTTGTTTTATTTCAAGAATCGCTGATTAAGTTTAAACAACGTCGTTCTGTAAAGCTAAAACAAGTAAGAATTACAAACAAAAGCACAGGGGCTCAAATTTTATTGATAAGATGGAGATCAGCCAAACGCGTGATTCCAAAGAGTATATATAAAGTTAGAAAACGGTAATTTACAGGGAAAAGGGCTACGTTGAAACATAACGACCACTATCCTTCTACCAACTTTGAGTTCGGGACATCCTGAGCTTCCATCGAAGATGACCTTTGACTGGAGATTTCCTCCGATATATGATGCTGTAACTGCTGCTGAGGGACTTGCCTCTGTTGAACATAGTTACTTGCCATTATCCTTAATTTTTGCCTGGATTGTACTATGAGATTTCCAATCCATCGGGATGATTTTTTTTTCATGTCTCTAACTTTTGCCTGGACCGCCCTTTCGGGTTTTCAATCCACCAAGACATTTTTTTTAGGCGAAGTATTTCTTGACTACATCAACATTCGTGGGGTAGGCAAATTCCTCTCCGTCCATGGTTGCAAGTCTCAAGGCGCCGCCCGAGAAAGCTTTCGTGACCACATAGGGGCCATCATAATTTGGGGTCCATTTGCCCCGAGAGTCAGTGAGAAATGATTGTATCTTCTTGAGCACGAGGTCTCCTTTCCTGAAGACACGAGGTCGGACGTTTTTGTCGAACGCCCTCTTCATTCTCTGTTGATATAACTGACCGTGGCATAGTGCCGTGATTCGCTTCTCTTCGATCAGGTTCAGTTCGTCGTGTCGACTTTGACACCATTCAGCTTCGGTGAGCTTAGCTTCCATCAATACCCTGATTGACGGGATCTCTACTTCTATGGGAAGCACTGCCTCCATGCCATATACTAGAGAGAAAGGGGTAGCCCCTGTTGAAGTGCGGACAGATGTACGATAACCATGAAGAGCAAAGGGTAGCATCTCGTGCCAATCTTTATAGGTTACAACCATTTTTTGAACGATCTTCTTGATGTTCTTGTTAGCTGCTTCTACCGCTCCGTTCATCTTGGGTCGGTAGGGAGATGAGTTATGGTGTTCAATCTTGAACTCTGCGCATAACTCTTTCGTCATCTTATTGTTCAAGTTAGATCCATTATCAGTAATGATCTCGCTTGGAACACCATAACGGCAGATGCTATTATTTTTGATAAATCGGACCACCACTTGTCGGGTTACATTGGCGAATGACGCTGCTTCGACCCACTTGGTGAAATAGTCAATGGCTACCAGGATGAACCGATGTCCGTTTGAAGCCTTGGGCTCAATCATGCCAATCATATCGATTCCCCATATGGAAAAAGGCCATGGGGAAGAAAGAACTTTGAGATGTGATGGCGGTACATGAATTTTGTCGGAGTATATCTGACACTTGTGACACCTCCTCATGTACTTGTAGCAGTCGGATTCCATGGTCAACCAATAATACCCGGCCCTGAGAATTTTTCTCGCCATTGTGTGTCCGTTGGCATGAGTGCCAAAGGATCCTTCATGAATTTCTTTCATGAGCATGTCTGCTTCTGGTCTGTCGACGCATCGGAGCAAGACCATGTCAAAATTTCTCTTATAAAGAGTGTCACCGCTCAGGAAGAAGTTTCCAGCCAATCTTCTGAGGGTTTTCCTGTCTTTTCTGAGTGCCCTAGATGGGTACTCTTGTTTCTGAAGGAAGCATTTGATATCGTGATACCAAGGTCTGTCGTCTATGACTGCTTCAATCGCCAAGATGTAAGCGGGCCATTCAAGGCGCATTATGTCGATCTTAGGTATGTCATTCCATCGACCTACACTAATCATGGAAGAGAGAGTGGCTAATGCGTCAGCCATGTGAATCTCATCACGAGGGATGCGATGAAAGTCAACTCTGTTGAAGAAGGGTAACAACCTCCTTGCATAGTCTTTGTAAGGAATCAATCCTGATTGGTATGTGTTCCAATCTCCTTTTATCTGGTTAATAACCAGGGCTGAGTCGCCGTATACGTCCAAGTTTTTGATCCTTAAATCAATCGCTTCTTCGAGACCCATAATACATGCTTCGTATTCGGCCTCGTTGTTCGTACATTTGAACGTAAGTCTAGCAGTGAAAGGAATGTGGATACCCTGAGGGGTAACAATGATTGCCCCAATTTCGTTTCCATAATGATTGACTGCTCCGTCAAAGATAAGTCCCCACTGGGAACCTGGTTCTGGCCCTTCACTGGGTAGCGGTTCATCGCAATCTTTCATTTTTAGATACATGACATCTTCGTCTGGGAAGTCAAACCCGATTGATTCTTGATCGTCAATCGGTTGATGAGCCAAATGATCGGCTAAAATACTTCCCTTAACGGCTTTCTGAGCGTGGTACTCTATGTCATATTCTGATAGTAACATCTTCCAACGGGCAATCCTTCCCGTGAGAGCAGGTTTTTCGAAAACGTACTTGATTGGATCCATTTCGGAGACCAACCAAGTAGTATGACGAATCATGTACTGGCGAAGACGTTTGGCTGCCCAAGCCAAAGCACAACAAGTTTTCTCAAGCATTGTGTACCGAGTCTCACAGTCGGTGAATTTCTTGCTTAGATAGTAAATGGCAGACTCTTTCCTTTTAGTTTCGTCTTGTTGGCCAAGTACACATTCCATTGAGTCCTCTAGGACTGTGAGGTAAATGATCAGTGGTCTTCCTTCCACTGGAGGTGATAGAATCGGAGGATTCAACAGATATTCCTTGATACTGTTGAAGGCGGTTTGGCAATCTTCTGACCAAACGCAATCCTGGTTCTTTTTGAGTAATTTGAAAATCGGCGCACATGTCGCGGTCATAAGGAATATGAATCTGGAGATGTAGTTCAAACGTCCCAGGAATCCTCTGACTTGTTTTTCAGTTTTTAGAGAAGGCATTTCTTGAATGGCCTTGACCTTGTCAGGATCAACTTCAATTCCTTTCTGGTTGACGATGAACCCTAGTAATTTCCCTGAATGGACACCGAAGGTGCACTTGTTAGGATTCAAGCGGAGCTTGAATTTTCTTAGACGTTCGAACAATTTTGACAGATGTTCAACGTGCTCATCCTCTGTTCTTGATTTTGCAATCAAATCATCGACATATACCTCGATTTCTTTGTGTATCATGTCATGAAACAAAGTAGTCATGGCCCTTTGATAGGTTGCCCCGGCATTCTTCAAACCGAACGGCATTACCTTGTAACAAAAGGTACCCCATGGGGTAATGAACAAAGTTTTCTCCATGTCTTTCGGCGCCATTTTGATCTGGTTATAGCCCGAGAATCCATCCATGAAGGAGAATACTTTGAACCTTGCTGTGTTGTCAACCAGCATGTCAATGTGTGGTAAAGGAAAGTCGTCCTTTGGACTTGCCTTGTTCAAATCTCTGTAATCAACACACATTCTGACCCTTCCGTCCTTTTTGGGAACGGGTACGATGTTGGCTAACCATTGAGGATATTCAGATGTAGCGAGGAAACCCGCGTCGATCTGTTTCTGTACCTCCTCTTTGATTTTGATGGCCATGTCCGGGTGAGTCCGTCTCAACCTTTGCTTTACTGGCGGACATTCCGATCTCAACGGTGAGTGATGTTCCACGATGCTGGTATCCAACCCTGGCATATCCTGATAGGACCAAGCGAACACATCGGGGAATTCTTTGAGAAGCTTTATCAAACCCTCTCTGGCAGTTGGACTGAGCAATGCTCCGATCCTGATTTCTTTTCTCTCTTTTTCTGAACCCAAGTTTACCGTTTCCAACGGTTCTTTGTGAGGTTCAATGGACCTTTCCTCTTGTCTGAGTAGTCGGGAGATATCTTCTGGAATTTCGTTGTCATTTTCTTCTTCAGCCTCGAATACCGGGAACTCAAAGTTGGAAGAAGGCATCGGATCGTATGTTTCAACGGGGTATAAAACAAGCAATTTGCATGACGTGATGATTCGTGTTTAGAAGAGATAGAGAAAATGTAAGTGTGTGCAGTGTTTTGATTTTACTGCTTGTTTTTATGATTGAATGTTTTTTAGGATTACCATTTTCTGAAAAAGCAAAAAAGAGAAAACAGTAATTAATGCGGAAATTACAGAACGACGTTATTTTATTAATGAACAAGTCGAATCTTGAAACTACAGCCCTATAAAACAAAACTCTGTCGCTTTGGGCAAAGCGAAGAGGGAAATTTACAGAAAACGAGCCCTATCAAAATATCCGTTTCACCTGGGCAGGGTGAAAGGTTTAAAGATGGCAATTACTTTGACTGATGAACGACCTTCGGAACCTCGACGGCAACCCATTGGCGGCGAACTCCTCGGTGAATCACAAAGTCTGGCACCTTCCTTGATTTGTCTTCAGAAATGACGCTGATTTTTGGTGGAGCAGGATCATTGGAATCTGTTCCCCAGGCAGAATTGTCGTAGGAGGATTCCTCTGTTGTATTTTGCATAGCGTTTGTGCTCTCAGCTGTATCTCCCCATCTAGTTGGCTGGATGTCTTCGAGCCTGATACGAGAGCTTTCGGGAGCGGTGTACTTGACCATATAGTCGTATTTTCCACTCGGTTGTCCCAGAGTGTCCCAAACTTCTTTGGAACTGGAGAAGTCACTTCTCTCGATGACGTTGACCTCGGGAAAAGCATAGTTGATGAATTCAAGTCCGGCAAACGTTGTGAATTCATCTTCATGTTGAGTAGTTTTCGAATGACCTGAATGTTGATCCCATGACATGGTGGGGACACAGGTATTCTGTTCAATGATGCTCAGCTGAGTTTCGTTACTCGGCTGACTTTCTTGCCCCAAGTTTCCTGGGTAAGGCTGCCACATTGGCAGACCATCCATCGGGCCATAGTAATTGCGGTCAAAGTTGTCTTTCATCAGAGTGTCCTCCTCTAATGAATTTGGCGGAGCACGGCATCCTTCCGGATCACAATCTCCGTAGATCATTTCGACATTTGATCTTGGTATAAATCTCAGACTTTCTGTAGGAAAGCAAAAAGGCATAGGCACCTCTTCCTGAGACATATAGCCGTCCTTGTTAAGGTAGGACTTCCATTCTTCATCTGTGTCAGAGGGATCTTCCTCATTGATAGCATGAACTATCTGAGACACTGGGTGAAGAAAACCTCCACTGTGGAAGAAGTTTTGAAGGGGATGAAGACTTTCATCGTTGGCGGCTGTCTGGGTACAGGTCGCAGAAAAACCAAGACCCTTCTTTGTTTTATTGTCAATAGGAATGACAAGCCGTCCCCATCCTGTCGTATCGGTACTCTCGACCGCTTTGGTAACATCTTTGTATGAAGAAATTGAAGTTCCTTCTTCGGATTGATCGTTCTTGTTCACCGATAGTGCTTGGAACTGAGTTCCAATAACCTCCTCGGGTTCTACACAAGTAGATAATGATAGGTTACTCACAAGCAAGGCTTGTCCCCCACAAACCGTGACAAGTTGATCGTTCTTGAAGAACTTTAGCTTTTGGTGGAGAGTGGAAGTGACCGCTCCAGCCTGATGTATCCAAGGTCTTCCTAATAAACAACTGTATGTTGCCCGGATATCCATGACCTGGAAAGTGATTTGGAAAGTGTGAGGACCAATAGTTATGGGAAGATCCACTTCGCCGATAACTGTTTTTCTGGATTCGTCGAATGCTTTGACGACGACCTCGCTGACTCTCATCGGAGGGCCCTTGAATGATAATTGCATCAAAGTGTACTTCGGCATAACATTCAGGGCTGACCCTGGGTGTACCAGTACGTTGGCTAAAGCATTGCCCTGGCAGTTAACTGTGATATTGAGCGCCATGTTATGACGGCGACCCTCTTTGGGTAATTCCTCATCACTAAATCCCAAATTATTGCAGGAAGTGATGTTAGAGACAATGCTATCGAATTGTCTGATTGTTACATCCTGTTCCACAAAGGCTTGCTCCAAGACTTTCTGTAGAGCCTCTCTGTGTGCTTCTGAACTGAGTAACAGTGATAATACTGAGATCATTGAAGGAGTCTGTAACAGTTGATCAACTATGTTATATTCACTCCTTTGGATGAGCTTTAGCATCTCATCTTTGTCTTTTGAAAAGTCGGGATTACCAGATTGACTGACTGGTGGATCAGGAATTTCCGCCTGAAGTTCCTTTTCTTTGTTGGATTCTCCAACCCCTCGGTTGAAGATTCGACCGCTCCGTGTTACACGACTGATGTCTGCAATATTCACGACGGAGGGTAATGGAATTTCCTTTCCATTCTCGATTATTGTTGCACCGTATTTGTAAGGGATTGCCTTAGCTGATTCATACGGTAGTGGCCCCGGTAGATAGATGACTATGGGAACCTTATGATTTTTCTGACCATCATAAGTAACCTCGATCCGTTCCCGGTTGGGAACTCTAGATTCGTCAAGTGGAGGGACGATGGCAAAAACATCCCTGATCTGGTGATGACCAGAGATCGTGACAACATCCTCAACTTGATCGGCAAGGTAGTTCGGCGACCAAATGATGGGTCCTGAACCAGGATATGGATGAATTTCTCCATGATCGATCTGACCCTGAAGAGCGGCTCTCACAAGGTAACACCCTTGGTTACTTTCCGAACAGACGCTACAACTGTCATAGTTGTGTGGTGGCACCTGGCCACGCCCACTTTGAATACAATGTAACCTCACTAGGTTACCTTCCATTGATCGGACATCCTGACTTTGACGACGTGTAGGATTCCTGTTATTGATACTAATCTGCTGAGTATCTTCGTCCATATAGATTGGCATCCACCAGTGATTTAACCAGTGCTGAAGTGCCTCCTGGATAAGGGTACAACCTCGATCGTTTTCGCAACCTGCCTTACAGTTTTGATAATCGTGTGATATTAAGAATCCGAGTCGGACCTGCTCAGCATGTAATTCTACCAGATTGGTATTCATCACGCGGATGTCAAAGATCTGAACCATGTTGATTTGATAGGAGTTCCTATCATGGTAGTCTTGGATCCATCCAAGATCCATCTGACGCTGGAGGGCCTCTTGTATGAAAGAGCATCCCTGTTTATTTACCGAGCAAATCAGACAGGAACTGTAATCGTGCCGCGGCAGATTATGATACTGGCTTTGCCTTGAGTGCATCGCCACCAAGTTGACATTCATCGCACGGATGTCGTGGTTTTGAATGACGTTGGAATTCGTGTAAACCATGTTAACTCCACGAACTCGGTGCTCCTGGATCCATCCGAGATCCATTTGTTCCTGTAGAGCTGCTTGCACTACAGAACATCCTTGGTTATCTTTAGAGCAGATATCACACTGGTGATAGTTATGAGGTGGCACATGGCCATATCCACTATGTCTACAATGCATCTTGACCAGATTGGTCTTTAACAAGCGTACATCGTGAATTTGATAGACATTGTTAGTCTCTTTCTCAATCAGATTGACTGCAGCTTTCTCGTGTTGAGGCAGCGGGATCATAAGAACATTAGGATTCGTATCTTTGAAAGATAAGAGCCCGTTCCTAACAAGCTTTTGCACGTCGGATTTGAAATTGAGACAAGTCTCAATGTTATGCCCTGAACCTCCTTGATGATAAGGGCATGTTTGATCCACCTTAAACCAGAAAGGCGGATTTTCCGGAACTGAAAGGGGAGACTTAGTCTGGATGTGCCCCTTGGCTAGCAGTAACGGAAACAGTTCTGCGTACGTTACAGGTATAGGATCAAATCCTGGTGGCCGTGTTGTACGGTTGTTGTTATATGGGGGACGAGCCTGCTGAAGAGGCTGTTGTGTCCTTTGTTGGTCAGGTCGGCTCTGCGCAATCTGAGGTTGATACATAGGAACAGGCGCGGGGCCGATAGCAGGAGTTACAACTGCTACTGGCTGATAACGTCGCCTTTGCTTTCCGAGAGAGATATTCCCAATATCTTGCTCTTTTTTCTTAGGGAGAGCACTACCGTATTTTTTAGTACTGCTCGTTGATCCAGTGTCTTTTACCAAACGTCCTTCTCGGACGGCTTCCTCAAGACGTACACCCATGCCGACCATTTCGGTGAAATCACTGGGTGCACTGGCAATCATTCGGTCATAGTAAAATGAGCTTAAGGTCTTTAAGAAGATCTTTGTCATTTCTTTTTCCTCAAGAGGTGGACAAATTTGAGCGGCAATTTCACGCCACCTTTGAGCATACTCCTTAAAGGTTTCCTTGTCCTTTTGCGACATTGATCTGAGTTGATCTCTGTCGGGTGCCATGTCCAAATTGTACTTGTATTGTTGGACGAAGGAAGTACCAAGATCTCTGAATGTACTGATCGTAGTACGGTTTAAACCCATGTACCATTTGAGTGCGGCACCGGTTAAACTATCCTGGAAGTAGTGAATCAGCAGGTCCTGATTCTCCGTCAGGGCTGACATCCGCCGAGCGTACATCACCAGATGGCTCTGAGGGCAAGAGTTACCCTTGTATTTTTCAAAGTCGGGCACTTGGAACTTGTGCGGGACTTTTACATTTGGGACCAAGCAGAGGTCTGCGGCGTCCTTTCCAAATAGATCCTGACCGCGAATGGCTTGCAGCTCTTTCTGCATTTCCAAGAACTGCTCCCAGAATTCATCCATTCTGTCAAACATAGTTTCCTTATTATCAGAAGGTGTCTGTGGAATCTGTCCTTCCGGGACAGTGTGCACCACAGGGGGTGGTACCGTGACTATGGCAGTAAGTCTTGGCGCTTCCCGAAGTTTGTAACCTTCAGGCGTCTTTAGTATGCCCCTGGCATCTTCGCTTTCCCGAAGTTTGTAACCTTCAGGCCCAGCGGCTTCTGTTGCGATTCCCTGATCTTCAGTGATCGGCGGAACATATCCTTCCGGGATATAGTTAACAGGCATGCCCCAAGGACGATCTTTCGGCATCTGATACCTAGGATCATACTTTTCTATGATGGGCGTTGAGGTGATCTCTGAGATCACAGTTCTTTGTAGCTGAGCTTCTGCCATGGCTTGCATGTCGTTACGAAGCTTTCTCATATCCTCTCTCAGAGCGTCGATCTCTTCTTTTAACTCTCTGTTTTCTTCCTCAAGATCATCCATCTTTTTCTGACGATTGGCCTGAGTATTATACGAATGAGACAGTTTGACTCTAGAATCGAGACACAAAAGTGAGATTCGTAGGTAAGGAGAATACGTGATGTGAGAATGATGAATGCAATGATTATATTAATTGTTTTTTGGTTTAATTAAAATAAAATTCGACAATTAGATTGCAAATATCAAACAGTGGGGAAACCCCTTTTTATTGGATTCCAAAGGATTGCAGAAATGGAAATACAGGAGATTACAAAGTGCAGAAACAGAAACCTAAACTAATGGGTCCCGAGTCCTCTTCTTTGACCGGGGCGCTTGGGCCGTTGTTGGGTTGTCATTCCTTTGCCAGGTGAAAGGAGCGAGCAAATTCCTTTGGTCATCTTGGTTCTCTACAGCATGCTGCTCCAAAATTTCAATCAGAGCATCTTTCTCTTTCAGTAATTACTGTATTTGGATACACTCTACGTCGAGGGTGCGGTACTTGTTCTTTCAAGATCTTCTTTCCTTTTGAACTTTGTTGAGAGTAACCTGAAGCCTTTCAGTTTCCGTCATGAAGTACATGACAGTTTCCCTCGGTGGAAGAATTCCGTAACGAGGATAAGGCATCTTTAGCTTGAGAGCTCTAGTTTGTACCCAATGGAGATAAGGCTCCACCGAGACACAGTCCGGTTTTCCCAGAGACTCTCGTCCTTTCTTATGAACATGTTTCCAAGCTTGCACTATTTCCATCTTTAGTGCTTTGTCACTTTCTCCTTCTTTGAAGAAAAGACCTTCCAGATGAACACCCAGTGGGATGTGTCTCATCGGGTATCCAAATTGACGAAGAACTAATATCGGATGATAGTTGGTTCCTCCTTTATTTCCTATGAGGGGTACGTTGGGGAAGTTTCCACAACGGTCAATGATTCTGATTCCCTCATAAATCCTATTACACCAATCTATATCAGAGTTGGTGAGAGACATGATCTTCTGCGACCAACGTAAGACATTCTTGCAATCCCAAAAAGCGGTAGACTTGGGCAAGTGAGAGATAAACCATTTGTAGAGCAAAGGTACACAGCATGTGATCCCCCCTCCGCTGTAGAAATTTCCCAAGTGTACAGAATGATACGCATCTGTGAGCAAAGTCGGCACAGGGTTTCCAATGAGAAAAACCTTAATAGCGTTGATATCGACGAAGTTATTGATGTTGGGAAACAAAAATAATCCGTAGGTGAGCAAGACAAAGATGCTTTCAAAAGCATTCATGTTCCCTATACTAGCAAAGTACATAGCTTTCTTGGTCAGGAACTGGGCTGGCAAACCTTGGGTGCCACCCTTAGTGGTCATGTGAGTTCGGACCTCAGACTCGTCCAAATGAATTGCTATTGCAATAGTCTGATTCTTTGGAATTTCTTCCAGTCCAGAAAATGGAGCTCGATCAGTGATATGTAAATCAGTCAGATGAGAATACTCCTCAAGCATTGGTGCTAGCTGGTAATCCGGGAATGTGAAACAGTGATAAACCGGATCGTAGAACTGAATGAGCGCATCCATGATTCCCTTAATCACATGGACTCTTAACAGTGGTAGCAAACCACCGTGCTTGGCTCTGAAAGCCTCTGGGTTAACGATCATCCTTGCTAACTTTCTCAAATCCCCTAGTTTTGGAACCTTGAAGGTATACTCGTGAGTTCTCCTTCTACCGAAATCCATTAATGCAATCTTTTTCTCTGATATTTGCAATCACAGTCTTAGTTTAATTTGAAAAACAGAGAGACTAGAAGAGAAATTTTTTGAATGTTTTAATGTTTTATTAAATGAATGCATGAATGCAGCACACAAAAACATAGAAAAAACATGGGGTCAAAGGGTCGTTGTCATGAAGTCAAGGCTCTACCCATCCCCAAAGGTTTATACTAGGGTGATTTTTGTACCTGTACTCATTATCATCAGCTCCTCCCAGGAAAGCAAAACAACAAGCGGATCTCCAGCGAGTTGTGTGCAATCTTAGAGTAAGTGCCATTCACCGAGAATAGATCACCAGCCTCAAATGTGGGTAGTATCGCGTAACAGCTATTTCCGATAGCTTCCGCACTACGAAAAAGGTTGGCTTTTCTTAAGTGTATACTCAATCTCACCACATGCGGCATCACACGCATTCCCAGTAGCAGAAAAATAAACACGTATAGCAATTAGGAAAAGCAGTATATATATTTGTCCTAATCATCCTAGACTTATAAAGCTACGATTCTTAAGTTCCTGACAGAAATGGGTTCCCCGGCGGAAGCCCCAATCTGTGGTATTCACACAAGTGAAGAGAAGGAAGACCGTGCCTAGATCTAACTTTGACTGGGCCCCACGGTGGGCGCCACTTTTCTGTAGCGAGCGATTTTGGACGCGGTTCTTAAGCGCTGGTCGCTCTCTGCGGTTTGAGCTTTGAACTACAGGTCGATTCATTTTTTATCCTATTGTGAGCTGAATAAGGAAGGGAAATAGATGTCTCCAATTAACCCTGCTTGCATACTGAGTTTAAACAGCGGTCTGTTAGGTTACGGATGCTATCAATGTGGGGGGCCTTTGTACTGGTTATTTGTATTTTCGCCAATACTGTTCTCTTTCTTTTTACCTGGGCAGAAGGTTTCTGGCGGGGAATAAGGATTAGGATGTTAGGAATGATGTTTTTTGAATTACCGCTTTTGATTGATGGAGATATGGGATTTGGGTTTTTTGTTGATTGCGCTCGCTAAGATCTTTTCTTTCGATCTTATGCCTACGTATTCCCGTTTACCGAAACAGGGAAATCAGAGCGTTCGTAGTTCCTCCTATTCTATGGGAGGAAATGGTTGTTTTTGGTGTCTTGTTCAAAGCCCAAGACATAAAGCGAAAGGTGATTTGTATCTTGTTTAAAGCCCAAGATGTGAAGCTAAAAGGTCTATTTGTGTCTTGTTCAAAGCCCAAGACGTGAAGCGAAAGGACCTCGACTTTAGAGACAATTTGTCATCTCTAAAGAGGGGAGAAGGAGAATTACTTTAACTGGGATACGCGGATCCGAGCAATGCCATAATTTCCGAAGAAAGGGTTTTAACCTGAAGGAGAAGACTTTAACTCAGTGTAGAGCAATGCCATCTTTCCTTAGGAATTTCTCATGCTAAAAGAGGGACAGTGGCATGGATGTAGCTGATCCAGAGGCTTGCCGCTTACAGCAATTAGATGAAGGGAAAGGAGTTGTTGATGTTTGTGTACTGCGAACGAGGCACAACTTTGATGTTAAAAGGTCGATTGGATCAACCAGTGGTTTTCTTATACAAAGCCTAAGAGGAGGCTAATTTCCGCTAGGAAAATCATTATACAAAGCCTAAGAGGAGGCTATTTTATGTCTCGTACAAAGCCCGAGAGAGAGGCTAAAAGTTTTTGACCCAGTGGGGCATATCGTTATACAAAGCCTAAGAGGAGGCTAGCAAAGAGTTGACTCAGTTGGAGAATCTTTTATACTCAGTAAGAGAGTGTTTTTGTATCTCGTACAAAGCCCGAGAGAGAGGCGAAAAGGTTGTTTTGACTCCACTGGGGAGAATTTTGGTATCTCGTACGAAGCCCGAGATGGAGGCTATTGTAACTGTTTCAGTTGAGTGACAGATCCAATATACTGATTTAAAAGAGAAAATCAGTTCTTATATGAGTAACACTGTACTCAGGGATTTGATTTTAGGATCAGGGATATTTCCTTCTCTTTGAGGAAACGGGAAATCCAAAGGGTATTGAGACTGTCCGAGTCTGCGGGTTTCCTTCCTATTTAAGGAAGGTTGCTTGAGAATGTCTTTGAGACTCAAGGAAGTTAGATTGTCCGTGTCTAGAGTTTTATCTTTTGTACTATGCTTTGAGAAACAGTAGTAGACTCTATGAAAGGACTGTTCTATGAGGATGACTAGGTTCTGTTCCTATACCTCTAGGAGGTCGTCGGGACAATTTGTACGAAGCCCAAGAGGAGACTGGAAACTTTTAAGAAGCCGACGGGTCCTTGTACGAAGCCCAAGAGGAGGCTATCATTCCCGAAGGAAGAGATCATTATACGAAGCCTAAGAGGAGGCTGTGAATACTTCTAAGAAGCCGTAGGGTCCTTGAATAATGCCCAAGAGGAGGCCGATGCTTTTAAGAAGCCCGTGGGTCTATCATCTCCTTTCCATTAGGAGAGATAACTCTTTTAAAGATGAAAACCACTGGTAAACGTGCAAGGTTTACTATCCAGCGACTTTTAACTTTTAAAGAGGGTTCCTTAGTTAAGGTCCAAGATTATGACCGTAGTGGGTACCCAAACCCCGAGACATTCAAGGAAAGCTATCCACAAGGAATAGATCAAGTCAGGAAAGTTCGAGAATTTGGAAGAAACTCAAAGATGCCATTCACGGAGAATACATTCATCTTGGGGAGTAGAGCTTCTTGACAATTCCTAAGGAGGACAGCCGAAGAGAAGACTGTATCTGGTGCTCCTATTGGGGATCTAGACGTCTATTTCTATGAATAAATGAAACGGCGTCACCTAGTTCTAGACGTAGTTGCCGGGGAAACTCGAAATATCTATACTATTATTACACAGTAGATATGAGTTTATGAAAGGAGACTTACAGTGAGCAGCCCCACAATACAGTTTATAATATGAAAGTAGTAAATGAAAGCGATAACCACTTACTCGGTTGTAGTGCTTCCATGCTGTTTGGTTAGTTGTTCAACAAAGAAAGATTGAAAACAATAGTATATTCAAAATCAAAGGAGAAAGTGCTTTGAAAAAGAAAGATTTGGGGCTTACAGCTCAAGGAGAGGCCCAGGGTTTTATCAGTGAGCGCACTGTTGAATTTGTACAGAGGGACTTATACAAGTGACTGGGGCCCAAAATGGTTTTCTGTACAAAGGGATGGGTCTTACACTCTCTCAAGAGGCCCAAAAAGGTTTAAAGAAAAGCAAGGGGCTTATAACACGAGGGTAGGCCCAAATGATTTTTCGTTTAAAAATGGCGATCGCGCCGAGGTTTTCTTTTAACGCAGAGGGACTTATACAATAAGTGAGGCCCAAAATGTTTTTGGTTAAAAGGGGGATTGGGTCTTACACTCTATTAGAGGCCCAAAGTGTTTTGAAGAAAAAGAAATGGGTCTTACTACTCGAGGGTAGGCCCAAATGGTTTTTATTTTTAAACGGGCGACGATCGCGCCGTTTACTTGTACAGAGGGACTTATACAATGAGTGAGGCCCAAAAATTTTTTGTACAAGGGGGGATGGGTCTTACACTCTCTCAAGAGGCCCAAAGAGTTTTGAGATGGTTTATGAGGGTTGAATTAATCCAAAACCCTAATTTGTTTTCAAAAATGTATTTAATTGAATAAAAATTCAATTAAAATGATCAAAAATTGTTTAACATGTGAAAAACAAATTGTGATCTTGGATTAATGCTTCAAAAATTAAGTATTGACCTACAAAATAATTAGAAAGCATTAAAAGTTGCAAAATCAATGTGGAAAAAATATTTAAAATGCCAAAAACAATCAAAATATTAATTCTTTACAAAAATATCAATTATATGAAATAAATAATATTTTTGGGATTTTTTTATAAAATAAAATATTTTAACATTTTTGTGAATTATTAAAAAAAGAATCAACTCAAAATCATTAAAACTCAGAGAGAAATTAATTTTTGAATCAATTAAACAAAATCACAAAATTCAAATATTTGAATATATGAAAAATGGCGCCAAGAACAGGCTGAAGAACACGCGCGTGTTCTTGGTTTATCAGATTTGCGTTTTCTATCCAATCTCCATGAATACGTAATCAAATCATGCAATCCACATATCATTATGCTCGCCTCAACCTCACGATCATGTCTATGTACTTTAATTTCATTTAAATTAAACATACAACAAGAAATCACGAAGAAACCTCAAGAACCCTAATTTCTGCATGAAGGCTAGGATTTTTGATACACGATTCAAACAATGCAATTAATTGAGGGAAAACATTCCATGCATGATTATGAACATATGGCCAAATTATTGTGCGAGGAAATATGCATAGATTGAGAGATGACCAAGTATGTGCTTACCTCCAAGTCGTGACAGCAAGTTCAAAGTGATTTTTGATTTGGAGGTGTTACAGATGAGTGGTGATGATCTGAACAGCTTCCCTACACCCTATGGATTGTGTTTGGATGGTTGGACTTGATTGAAATTGGCTGGATCATTTTGTGGTACCTCAGCTGCACCTTGTTTGAAAATTTGAGCAACCAGCTGGTGATTTTGTGAAATTGATGTTTCAGAAGTAATCTAAGTGTTTGATCAGCTCATATGTGATGTATGTGAGGTGTGTGAGTGATTGGTTTGATTGGAATTGCTCTCAAACTCAAAACCCGATAGTGACTTGCCTTAGAAGGCAAAATTGGAGTGAAAGAAGAGATTTTGAGGAAAGCATCTGTTAGATGGCTTTAGTGTACTTAAACTGACCACAATTGAGCTCTATTTATAGTAGAGCAAGTTTGTTTTGCAAGGAATAGTGCATGGCAGCTGGTAAGTAGGTTTGGCCAATGTTGGCAAATGAAAATCCAAGTCTCCTCTAGCCATTGACTAGAGGTTAGGGCACAGAGCTTTGGTCCCCTTGGTCTTGGATAAGTTTTGACTGATTTCAGATGAGAATGGCTCAGTCCATGCCACCTTGATGGTTTCATTGAATGCCTCATTCCAAATTTGAAGTCTTGTCCCTATTTTGGCCATTCTAGGTTCAACATGCTATTTCTTGTTCCATGGACTTTGGAGGCTTGGCTCAGTGATTGTCCCCTTTAGATTCAATCCTATGAGGTGTCCAAGTGGATTGGAGCAATTGAATTTGGCTGATTTTGGCAAATCGACCAAAGTTGCAAATTCTGCCTTGCCTTGACAGACTTCAGCAAGGCAACTTGGCAATGTTGTATCTCATGGTGTAGGTTGAATTTGGCAATGTTCTTGGCCATTTTGGAAAGCCCTAACATGATACAATAACTGTTTGAACAAGTTTGTTTTTGATCTCTTTTGATTCCAAGTGAAAAATCCCCCTACATTTGGCAAAAAGTGAGGCAGAATCTGACTTAGTGAAAATTTCACTAAGTGTTGGAAAAAGTGACATTTTCACTTTTCAGCCACTTTGATCACTCCATAACTCAAAATCCTTAATGAATTGGAATGACTTGTAGTTGAAGTTTTTGTAGGTGATAATGAGGGCTACAAATCCATCTTTGGATGAGAAAAAATGGCCTTGTGGTTTAGGAGTTATGGTCCTCCAAAGTTGGTACCTTTGCCACTTTATTTTTAACTTAGAAATTTTTCTAAGTTTTATGGTTACCCCTTTTACAAGTTATCTCACTTTTCTTGATTTTTCTTGATGAATGATGATTCAAATCTACATTAACATCATTTTAGGGTTAAAAATCCATTTTGGTGAAAAATCTCAAAAAGTCAAAGTTGACTTTTGTGCACAGTTGACTTTTTATCAGATGAATTCTAAACTGTGCAATTCTTCAGGAAATCATGTCCTTGACCTAAATCAAACTTGATGGACATGTTCCATGGGTGTCATAGGGTATATTCAATCATGTATTAGGGTTTGGGAGCATGTCTTGGTCAAAAGTCAAAGTTACAGTTGACTTTCCCCTTAAAACCCTAATTGTGGTGCAGATGAAAATGAGACTTGTTGCTCAAGCTTCTTGGATCAATCCATTGTTCCAAATGGATCAATATGGTATATTAGAGACCCTCAAATCATCTCTTGAGGTCTTGGCTCATGGTTTGTCCCAAAAGTCAACTTAGGGGTGAATTAGGTCAAGAAACCCTAATTCCTGATTTTTGATGAATGCATCCCTTGAGGAAAAATTGACTTGATGCATGGGTTCATGAGGTTCCATGGAGTATATTAGGTTATGTTTTGGATCCATGGCCTGTGCCCAGATGAAACTTTCCATCTGGAGGCCCTGGTCGACCAAAACCCTAATTTGGTGACACTGGCGATCTTGAGGCTTGATCCACCTAGAAGGGAGCAACCTTGTGCTTAATCCTTGAAGTGGGAGTCCTTTTGATCCTTTGTGTATGTTTGAGAGGTTAGACAAGTTTAAGATCATGTCATTTCTTGGTTGATCCTTTGTCTAAGCACTCGGAGAGGGCTTGAAACCCTAATTTTGATTATGGTGAATGCCCAACCATCTTTGGGGCATGTAAATACATCCATATTATGATGATGATTTGCACAATGATGGGGAATCTTAGTGGTCAAAATTTGGGGTATTACAGTTACGCGAGAGGAAGGTATTAGCACCCCATCGCGTCCATCGTACTCGATGGAATCCACGCTTGTTGTTATCGATCAAAGGGTGTAGGGTTATTTGAAGCTCCACTGCTAACGGGAACAGAAAAAAAGGAAAAATGGGGGAAGAGAAGAAAAGGTGACTCGATAGGACATCTCCGTCCTAGGACTACGTATTCCCTCGGGAGTGGGAAAGTCAGAGTCAACGTAGTTAGGGGGACTACGGGATTGATGGGGGAAGGTTGCTCGCTAAGACATCGTCGTCTCGTGTCTACGTTTCCTCAATCTAACGCGAAGGAGGAAGTCAGAGCAGTCATAGTTCGACCTAACAGGGTCTTATTGCTTTGTGTTTTTTATGTGCAAGACCCTATCCTTCGCATTCTAGCAGTTTAGGTGTTGTCGCTAGTTGTATGGAGTCTTACGCATTTACCTATTTACGGTAGAACGGAAGTAACACATCCTTTACGATGAGAGTGAGGGAGATGAGAAGAGAAGACAATTGTTTGTTTTTGTTTTTTATGAGAAAGTGTTTTGATTTATTGTTTGTAACTCATATTGCACTAAACTCTATGACATAGGAGCGAATGCGTCACATGGTCGCCCCTAACAGGACGTATGCTAAAAACCCTAGAAAAGTGAAGGGAGACCCCCCATTCTTCATTTCCCATATACTTAAGGCTCGTGGCGTACAATACTCGTTGTATTTATTTTGTGTTTTGGACTTGTCTTGAGATGAGGAGAGAAAGACTCAAAGTCGAAAGAAAACACTAGGGGGAGACTAGGCCCTAATGTTATCATGCAATGGTGGCCCTATAGTTAAGGTTAAAAGGGGACTAACGTACTTGTTAGTATGCAAAGGATTGCTAGCCTAATGTCTCTCCTACCTCCAACTTAATCGGAAATTAAGCGGAGCTAGGAATCCTAAGGGATCATGTGAATCAACACAAGTAAACATTATTCTAAATAATCACAAAAGAGAGAAGTGAATAAGAAATGAGAGGAGAATGAATCATGTAAGTGTAAAATAGAATTCGAAGTATCATAAATAACTTACCATCTCCATGCCAATCTCAACTATCAAGTAGTCGAAAGCAAAGTCACAAAACTATGTCCTAATGCATTAGGAAATGCTCTAATTCTACTTTAAGAGCAAAATGAAACAATAAGCAATGAAAAGGGAACCCTAGAGGTACAAACCATACAAGGGGCAGTAGCAAATGATATGTGGAATGATACATTTGAATGTCAAAAACTTTATACAAACGTGGCATATTCCAAGTCCAAGTGAAAACAACAAAGTTAACTTTCCATTCATGTTCAAACTTGTGAAGCATAATACCAATTTGAAGCATATGAAGTGACCCATAAACTCATGAGGGCAGGTTATGATTCATGTTAAACCATATGTAAAATGATGTACAAAAAATATCCTAAAGAGGATAACACAAATACATCATCAAACTAAAACTCCTAAGTAAACATCGAGTGTAATCGAATAAACAACTTAGGGTTCAAAAAGAATCATTTAAGTCATGGTAAAAAACACAACATTCAAGGATCAAAAAGTCACCTAAAATGTCATTGTATATGGGCTCAAACATGCTCTCAAAATTGGTTTTAAGGAACTCACACATTGGCATTAAACTTGACCTAGTTTTAGCATGTTTACATATGACATGTTCACATTGGAAAATTGGTGAAAAATAGAAAATGACCTTTTAAAATTATGAACAATCAACCAAGTCATGTTAAGTCCAGTAGGTGATCACATGAAAAAGATTGGATCCAAATCATGCACCAAAAGTATCCAATTAATTGCAAACATTAAGCACATGTCAAAAATGATCATACAAAACAATGCTCAAAAGATGGAATTCAAAAGCATTCCAAAATTCATGGAAAATGCACCAACCAAGAACCGACATGTTATTATTCTTATGTTGTTATTATTCCACATGAACAACTTATAACTCACTCAATATTCCTTCAAATCATGCGAAATAATATACTAAATTGAAGACATGAAACGTAGAATAACAATACGCCATTAGTTTTCCAAAATAACAGCATTAACATAGTGAAAATTAGCACGAAAGTCACAGATTCAACTTGAAAATCACTAAATCAAGAACAACACATAAACTCAAATTCAAAGATTCATGGTGTGCCATCATTTCAGGACTTCCAGATGCAATGTATGAACAATATTTTAACGTCCTAAATCATGTAAGTCTAAGAATGAGAGCCATGGAATTTTTACAGAATCTTACCAAGTGGAGAAAGTCCACCGCTTCTTGTGGTGTTTGGAGATTAAGAAACCCGGAAAACTTCAAGAGATAATCCTTTATTATGCTTCCGATTAATCTTTTTCTTGATGATAAGATGAAGATAGATGATAAAAGTAGAGAATTGGAAAATAATAGAAAATTGATGAATCCTTGAATCTTGAATATGATGGAAATTGAGTGTTGAATGTCTTTTAATCCACTTGAATGATGATTATAGAAGTTGATTGTGGCTAAGTTCCACCAAGTTTAGGATTTGAAATCCTAAATGGTGACGAGGATGAACTTTTGTGAAGGTGATGAAAAATGATGGCAAAGTGTTGAAATTGGTTAGAAGCAAAAATGGGAGAAAAATTATTAAAAATGGTTCATAGTGGCTAACCCCAAAAATTGGAAAAAAAAATATGGTTTTTATAGATTTTTTGGTTAATTGAGGTTCGTTAGATCGTGATCCAAGTCACCACTTTATCAATGGTTAGAAACTAATTTAAATGCTAGTTGCGGATCACCAATCTTAGCCGTTAGATCGATTATTATCAATGGTTGAAATTTGGTAAAAATTAGTTTGATTTTGTGTTAGTTTGTGAGATTTAAGGAAGTTAGAGTTAGTTAATTAGTTTAAGGGCAAATGGGTAAATGCATGGGTTTGGGGATAAATAGGTAGTTAAGGGAAGTTAGAGACAAGACATGTTGGAGTTTAGCATAAGTACCAAGTCTCAATGTAAGACTAATGGTCACTTGAAATATCACTTGAAATAACTTGGATTTAAATGGTTTTGCCTTGATTTTTCTACCACATTTTCCTTGAATTTTTGCGACTTAACCCATGATTTTAGGTGCCTTCGGGAAGTGATTTTATGTTGGAAATAAGAACTTCTGAATTAAATGATAATCCTTCAAATCTCCCAACTAGCCATGAGTCTCAAATAAAGAGATGATCCGCACCAATATGGGAAATAAACCCGCATAATTACCAAATAAAATCCGCCTAAACCGATTGCGTCCACTATTACCGAACCGTGACCTAACGATTGTGCTATGAAAAATACGGTGAATGGTATGTTAAATGCATGACCTAATGGAGATGCATATGAAAGGGTGAAGCGTAAGCCATTTATTGGGAATAAATAGGAGAGCAAATTTTGAGGTGTTACAACTGTCCCTATTCATTCAAATTAAACCTGAAGGTATGATAGCAACAACTTTCAGACGTTCAAGGTAAAAAGTGATTGAATACGAAAAAACCCGGAAATTTGCACTTTGTGGGGAGATATACAAGGAAAGTGTTTGCCAACCGAAGGTGGACTCAGAGATAGCAGATACGAACCAAAAGTTGAGATAGCGAGAGGTGACAGACGAATCAACAAAGGATGCCAACTAAGAGTTGGAATGAAAAGGACACTGACAAGGGACACCGACCAAGAGTTGGAATACAGGACGTGATATCTACCACGATCTAGGGTAAAAGACAAAGTACCAACCAATAGTTAGGATACAGGACACTAATTGACAATTAGTATAACGAGACCGCCGACCGAAGGCGAGCTCACAAAGAGTATCAACCAAAAGTTGAGATAAAACCTGAGATCGTCCACCAATAATTGGGAAAGAGTATACACCAACCAAGAGTTAGAATAGGGGTAACCAACCGAGATACAAGATATTGACCAAGAGATTACCAACCAAGAGCTGAGATGGAGGAAACTGACTAAGAGAGTAGATAACAGATACTAACCAAGAGTTAGGATAACGAGGTATACTCACCAAAAGTTAGGATAGGGTGAAGGATACTAACCAAAAGTTAGAATGAAATGAAGGGTACTAACCAAAATTTAGGATAAGGGAACATTAATCAAGAATTAGGACAACCGGAACGCCGACCGAGCGCGAACCCATAACGAAAGATACCAACCAAGTGTCGGGATGAAGTGTATTAATCAAGAGTCAGGATAACCTAGACGTCGACTGATTGCGAACTCACAACAAAGAATACTAACCAAAAGTTAGGATAAAAGATACTCACCAAGAGATTAGGGTAACGGGTACTAACCAAGAGTTAGGATAACGAACATACGGAACATAGACCGAGGGGGAGCTCAAAACTAACCAATAGTTAGGATGGCGAGGACGCCAATCAACACTTAGGATGACAGATACTAACCAAGAGTTAGGATAACGAGAACGCCGACCGAAGGAGAGCTCACAACGAAAGGTTCCAACCAAGAGTTGGGAAAGGAGACACTAACCGAGAGATGGAATGAAACAAAGGATACTAACCAAGAGTTAGGATGAAATAAGGGATACAAACAAAAAGTTAGGATGAAATAGAGGATACTAACCAAAAGTTAGGATGACAGACACCAAACAAAGATTACCAACCAAGAGTCGGGATGAAAACAAGGATTACCAACCAAGAGTTGGGATGAGGGATACCAATCAAATATTACCAACAAAAGTTTGGAAATAAAGACTAATCGAAAGCAAGCTCGCAACGAAAGATACCAACTAATAGTTGGAATTAAGGATGCTAACCAATAGTTAGAATCATGAGGACACCGACCAAAGGTGAGCTCGCAAAAAAAGACACCAACCAATAGTTGGGATAAAGGATACTAACCAATAGTTATGATGACGAGGATGCCGACCAAAGGCATACTCACAATGAAAGATACGAACCAAAAGTTGGGATAAAGAGGACATCAACCAAAGGCGAACTCTTAACAATGGATACCAACCAATAGCTGGGATAAAGAGGACACTAACCAATAGTTAGGATAAACAAAAACGCCGACCAAAGGCGTACTTATGATAGTAGATACCAACCAAGAGTTGGGATAGAAGATACTAACCAAAAGTTAGGATAGCCGAGAACGCCGACCAAAGGCGAAATCACAAAGTAGGGTACCAACCAATAGTTGGAATAAACGAGAATTACCAACCAAGAGCTGGGATGGAGGATACTAACCAAAAGTTAGGATACACGAGGACGTCGGCCAAAGGCGTACTCACAATGAAAGATACCAACCAAAAGTTGGGATGAAGCCAGAGATTATCGACCAATAGTCGGGATGAAGGGTATGGTACCAACCAAGAGTTGGGATAGAAAATACTAACCAAGAGTTAGTATAACCGAGAACGCCGATCAAAGGCGGACTCACGATAGCATATACCAACCAATATTTGGGATAGAAAATACTAACCAATAGTTAGGATAAACGAGAATGCCAATCAAAGGCGTACTTACGATAGCAGATACCAAACAAGAGTTGGGATAGAAGATACTAACCAAGAGTTAGGACAGCCAAGAACGCCGACCAAAGGCGAACTCACAAAGAAGGGTACCAACCAATAGTTGGGATAGACGAATACGCCGACAAAAGGCGTGCTCACCACAAAGGATGCCAACCAATAGTTGGGATAAGACCGAGGATTACCAACCAAGAGTTGGGATGGAAGACTAATCGAAAGCAAGCTCGTAGTTGGGATAACGGATACTAACCAAAAGTTAGGATACACGAAGACGCCGGCCAAAGGCGTACTCACAATTAAAGATACCAACCAAAAGTTGGGATGAAGCCAGAGATTATCGACCAATAGTCGGGATGATAAAGGATATGGTACCAACCAAGAGTTGGGATAGAAAATAGTAACCAAGAGTTAGGATAACCGAGAACGCCGACCAAAGGCGGACTCAACAGAGGATACCAACCAAGACTTGGTATAAAAGATACTAACCAAAAGTTAGGATAAACGAGAACTCTGACCAAAGGCGGACTCAACAGAGGATAGCAACAAAGAGTTGGGATAGAAGATACTAACCAAAAGTTAGGATAAACGAGAACGCCGGCTGTAACACCCTTTTCTACCTATCATACCCCAAATTTTGATCACTAAGATTTCCCGTCATTGTGAAAATCATCATCACACTATGGAGATACTTTCATGTCTCATCAATCTCCTCAAGGAATTGTTGAGCATTCACTACTGACAAGAATTAGGGTTTCAAGCCCTCTTAGGGCACTTAGACAAAAGATCAATCAAGAAATGACATGATCTTCAACTTGTCTAGCCTCTCAAACCTACAATGGATCAAGAGGACTCCCACATCAAGAATCAAGCACAAAGTTGCAACATTCCAAATGGATCAAGCCTCAAGATCGACAGTGTCACCAAATTAGGGTTTTGATCGACTGAGGCCTCTAGATGGAAATTTTCATCTGGGCATGAGCCAATGATTCAAAGCACAACCCAAGATACTACAAGGGACCTCATGGACCCAATCGTCAAGTCAATTTTACCTCAGGAGATGCATCCACAAAAAAATCAGGAATTAGGGTTTCTTGACCTAATTCACCCCTAAGTTGACTTTTGGGACAAAACATGAGCCAAGACCTCAAGGCATGATTTAAGGGTCTCTAACACACTATGTTCATCCATTTGCAACAATGGATTGATCCAAGAAGCTTGACTCACAAGTTTCATTTTCATCAGGACCACAATTAGGGTTTCGAGGGAAAAGTCAACTGTACCTTTGACTTTTGACCCAGACAGGCTCCCAAACCTTGGGACATGATTCAATACACCCTATAACACCTATGGAATGTATCCATTAGGTTTGATTTAGGTCAAGGACTTGATTTCACAAAGGATCACACAGTTTGGATTTCATCCGATAAAAAGTCAACTGTGCACAAAATTAAGTTTGACTTTTTGAGATTTTCACAATTATGGTTCTTTGACCCTAAAATAATGTTAATGTATGGTATTAATCATCATTCATTAAGAAAAATCAAAGAAAGTGAGTTAACTTGTAAAAGGGGTAACCATAAAAAACTTAGAATTTTTCTGTTATGGAACAAAGTAGCCAGGGTACCAACTTCCAAGGACCATAACTTGAGATCCAAGCAACCATTTTGGATGGTCCAAAGCTGGATTTGTAGATCTCATGGCATACTTTAAAAGTGTCAACTACATCTCATTACAATTCCTCATGGATTTTTAGTTATGGAGTGATCAAAATGGCTGAAAACACAAAAGTGACATTTTTCCAACACTTAGGGAAATTTTCACTAAGTCAGAATCTGCCTTATTTTTTTCTAAATGTAGAGGAATTTTTCATTATAATTAAGGTTGACTCAAAACCAAAGTTGGACATCATGTTGAAATAGGATATGTCAGCTTTCTAAATGTCCAAGAACTCCATCAAATTCCATCTGAGCTAGGAGTTATGACAGCTGCAACATGCCTTGCTGCAAACTGTCTTGGCAAGGCAGATTTGTGCATTAGTGCTCGAATTGCTCAAATTTTGCAACTTCAAGTATGGTTATCCATCTGCACACCTCAAGGGGGAACAACCAAGGGACAAACACTGATCCATAAGCCTTCCAAGTCTTTGGAACTACATATAGGTTTGGCACCCCTAAAAGCTAAAGATGCCTCAAGACTCCAATTTTGTTTTGAGGCATTCAATGGATGCTTAGAGGTGGCATGTATCAGAGCAAAGATGAACACTTCAGTCAAGCCTTATCCTTGAATCAGAGAACCATAGGCCTATGCTTTAATCTCAAGTCAATGTCTAGAGGAGACTTGAGATTCCATTTGATCCACATCGGCCAAAGTCCTGCTGCAGTTGCCATTCCCTATTCCTTGCAAAACAAACTTGACACACTATAAATAGACCTCATTTATGATCAGTTTGAGTACACCAAAGGCCTATAACACTTGCCTTTCTCAAAATGACACTCTCACTTCCAAAAACGCCTTCTAATGCAAGCTACCATCGGGTTTTGAATTAGAAAGTGTATCCAACCAAACCAATCACACACATACACACCTCATAAACATCATATGTGAGCTGATCAAACACTAAACCAACAACTGGAACACCAAATTCATGAAATCACCTTCCATTTCCTCAAGTTTTCAACAAAGTTGCAGCTGAGGTGCCACAATCTGTTCCAGTCTATTTCAAATCAATCCAAGCTTTCAAACACACTCCATATGGTGTAGGGAAGCTGTTCAGATCATCACAACTCACCTGTAACACCTCTAACTCAAAAATCGAGTTACTCTTGCTGCCACGACCTTCAAGTAAGCCTAAACTTTGTCATCTCATGATTCATGCATATTTCCTCGCACAATAATTTTGCCATATGTTCATAATCATGTATGGAGTGTTTCCCCTCAATTAATTGCTTTGTATGAATCGTGTATGGAATTTCTTAGCCTTCATGCAGAAATTAGGGTTCTTGAGGTTTCTCTTTGATTTCTTATTCTATGCTTAAAATAAATGAAATTAAAGACCATAGACATGATCGTGAGGTGAAAACGAGTAGATTGATATGTGGATTGTGTGATTTCATCAAGTATTCAGTGAGATTGATGAGAAAATACAAATCTTGGGCAAAACAGAGCACGCGGGCAAAACCAAGGTGTAATTGGCGCCCCTTTTCAAACTTTCAAATATTTGAATTTTGTGGTTTTATTTAATTGATTCAAAAATTAATTTCTCTCTGAATTTTAATGATTTTGAGTTTATTCTTTTTTTAATAATTCACAAAAATGTTAAAATATTTTATTTTACAAAAATTTCCCAAAAATATTATTTATTTCATATACTTGATATTTTTGCAAATAATTAATTTTTATTTGTTTTTTAACATTTAAAATATTTTTTCCTTCTTGATTTTCCAAACTTAAATGGTTTTCAATAATTTTGTGGATAAAAACATGGTTTTTGAAACATTGATCAAAGATCAGCACTCATTTCTCACATGTTTTCAATGATTTTATTAATTTTTTATCAAAATTAATTCCATTTTTTTTTAACAAAATTAGGGTTTTGATTGATTTCACCCTCATCAATCTTTTTCAAAACACTCATGGGCCTCTAATAGAGTGTAAGACCCAACCCCTTTGTAAATAAACAATTTTGGACCTCACACATTGTATAAGTCCCTCTGTATATTTTCAAAAGTTCGGCGCGATCGTCACCTTTTTAACAAAATCAACTGGGCTTCTCCTTGAGCTATAAGACCCATCTTTATTCATTTTCAAACTCTTTGGGCCTCTAATAGAGTGTAAGACCCAATCCCCTTTTAACCAAAACCTTTTTGGGCCTCAGACGTTGTATAAGTCCCAACACATTTTCAAAATATATCAGCGCGATCGCCAGTTCAAAATCAAATCATTTGGGCCTACGCTCGTGTTGTAAGTCCCATTAAGTTTCTTTTAAAACACCTTTTGGGCCTCTTCTTGAGTTGTAAGACCCAACCCTATTGTAAAGAAACCTTTTTGGGCCTTAATCGTTGTATAAGTCCCGATACGATAGTCAAAATAACGGTGCGATCACTGTTAACCTTGGGCCTCTCCTTGAGTACATGCCCCAACAATCTTTTCAAAGCAATTTCCCTTTTGATTTAGATTCAAATATACATGTTGTTATCAAAACTTTCTTTAATTTTTTTGAACAACAGACAATACAGCATGGAGGCTTGCTCCCCTGTAAGTTTTAACAGCTTTCATTTACATGCTTTGATATATATAACTGTATTGTGGGAAGCTGCACATGGTTAGTCTTCTTTCATAACCTTTTAAATACTTTTCATATATCAACTGTATATATACTAGTATAGTTGTTTAGAGTTTTCCCCGACAACTAGGTCTAGAACTAGGTAAAGCCCTGTTGGTCGCTCTTAAATACAAACAAAACTAGATCCCCATAGGATTTCCAGATACATTCTTGCTTTCTTGGGCTTAAACAATATGGAACAAAGAGAAAGGCAGTATTCCTCGTGAACCTTTTCTCAGACTGTCACCCATAGAAATTGTCAAAGAAATTCTACTCCGCAGAGTTGATCTATTCTCGGTGAATGGCATTTCTTGAGTTTCTTCAAACCTCGAACTTTCACTAAATGATCTATTCTCGGTGAATGGAATTTCTTGAACTTCTCTTGATTTAGGACCCACGGGCTTCTTACAAGCATACCTGCCTCCTCTTGGGCTTTGTACAAGGACCCTTCGGCTTCTTAGAAGTTCTCATGCCTTCTCTTGGGCTTAATACAAGGACCCTGACGACCTCTTAAAGGTATAAGATAAAACTTAGTCATCCTTTGCTAGAGAAGTCTTTCCAATGTTAAACCTCAGGCCACTTTAGGGTTGATTCTCATCCCTTAATGCCCGTGCATCCTCTTGGGCATCATACAAAAGATAAAACTCTTACACACCAGTGGACTTGGACAGTCTAATCCCCTTGAGTCTCAAAGACATTCTCAAGTTCCTTACAAATATAGGAAGAAACCCCGGGCTCTCTGGATTAATCTCCAACAGAAACCCAGCCTCTCTCTTGAGAGTTCCCCAACCAGGGTCAGCTTATTCCAAATCAGAACCTCAAGGTCTCTGATATCTCAACTTTTCTGTAATCCTCAGCAAGAGTTAATTCCCCATTTGGACTTGCCTCTGGATCTTAACAATCCCTGGAAAAAGATAGCCTCCTCTTAGGCTTTGTATAATGATCTTTCCTCAACACAGTCAGCCTCCTCTTGGGCTTTGTACAAAGATTCTCCCCAACGGAGCTAACCTTTTCAGACTCTCTTGTTGATTCAATCAACTTTCAGACTCTCGTGTTGAGTTAATCAAACTTTCAGACTCTCTTGTTGAGTCAATCACCTTTTCAGACTCTCTTGTTGAGTCAACCTTTTTTTAGCCTCACTCTTGGGCTTTGTACAAGACAGATAAAAGCACTCTCTTGTTGAGTCAAACCCTTTCAGCCTCAATCTTGGGCTTTGTACACGACATAAATCTCCCTCTCTTGAGCTTGGAACAGATGTCTTCCTTAGCAAAGTCATTTCCTCCCAGCCTTCTTCTAGGCTTTGTGGAATGATTTTCCCCAAGAAGTGTCAAACTCATTTCAGCCTCAATCTTGGGCTTTGTACAAGACACATAAAAATATCCTCACCAGAATCAGTTAAATTTCTCGTTTCAGCCTCAATCTTGGGCTTTGTACAAGACAGATAGAACATTTTTCCCCGGAAAAGTCAAACTTCTAGCCTCCTCTTAGGCTTTGTATAATGATATCACCAAAGAGCCCGTCTCTTTTTTGCCTTAATCTTGGGCTTTGTACAACACACCAATATATACACTCTCTTGTTGAGTCAGTCTTATCCAGCCTCCTCTTAGGCTTTGTATAAAGAAACCCCTAGCCGAGTCAATTAACCTTTTAGCATCAACCTTGGGCTTTGATTAAGGCGCACAAAAATCAACAATCCCCCTTTAGAGATGACAAATTGTCTCTCAGTCAAACCTTTTAGCTTCAATCTTGGGCTTTGAAAAAGACACAAATAAACCTTTTAGCTTCAATCTTGGGCTTTGAACAAGACACCAAAATATCTTTTTTCCTCCCTTAGAATAGGAGGAACTACGATTGCTCTGATTTCTCTGTTTCGTTTAAACAGGAATATGTAAGCATAAGATTGCGAAATCTTAGCGAGCATTCCAATCAAAAACTTTAAGTACCTTCATACCAATCAAAACCCTAGGTCCAATACCTTACCAAAAACATCGGAAAACCCTGAACAACAACAAAAACTCACTCACTCACTCATACTTCCCAAGAAACTTTCCCAACCCATTAACAGATAAACACTATCAATTACAAAGCAAAACCTAAAGCTAATATCCTATGGATAACCACATATAGGATGGGTAATTGACAACTCCCCATTGTATAACCTGACCCCGGACCCCCCAATCTCTTTTAAGTGTTTGTTTAGTTAAACATTCGCGTGCAAGGTTAGTTTTAGATAGCTTCCCTTTCCCTTCCAGCTTCATGGGATAAATAAGAAATCAGAAAGTAGCACCCACTCCTCCTCATTGCGGTGAGGAGAAAACCCAGCGATAAGGTGGTCGCATCCCCGACAAAAATCACTCACTACAGAAAAATGGAGACTCTGCTGGGGACGTCGTTGATCTGTTAGGATTATGGACTAGCTTTTAAGTGGTCTAGGATGTTAGTTTTAGTAATAAATATATATTGCTTTTCCTAATTGATATCCGTGTTTATTTTTCTGCTAATGGGACTGCGGGTGATGCCGCATATGGAAAGCTTGAGTGACACCTAAGATAAGTGATGGCACTAGATGGGTAATCTTACAGGGAGTGACTCCCAAATAAGAGACCCCGGTCGATCATCGAATCAGTGGAGACACCCTTTGCGGATTCAATTCCTATACGACTTCAGTTGTTGAAAGCAGATTGTTCGATTGTGCTTGTCCATGAAACTGAGGATTTAGTAGGCTGAGACCTTGTTACTATTTTGTAGTGCGGAAGCTATCGAAAATAGTTGTCACGCGATACTACCCTCATTTGAGATCGCTCTAAGATACTGCAGCTCGCTCGGGTGAACCAACCTGCTGTTGTTATCCCAAGGGGGGTCAATGATTTTGAGGACATGTACAAAAAATCACCAGTACAACCTTTGGGGATGGGTAAAGCCATGACTTCATGACACCGAACCTTTGACCCCATGTTTTTTCTATGTTTTTATGTGCTGCATTCATGCATTCATTTCATAAAAAAACTCTAAAAAAAAAGTTTCTCTTCTAGTCTCTCTTTTTCAAATTAAACTAAGACAATGATTACAAATGTTAGAGAAAGATTGCGTTATGGATTTCGGTATGAGGAAGACTCACAAGTACACCTTCAAGGTTCCAAAATTAGAGGATTTGAGAGGATTGGCAAGGATGGTCACCAACCCTGATGCTTTTAGAGCTAAGTACGGAGGGCTGTTGTCTCTATTAAGGGTACATGTAATTGAAGGAATCCTGGCTAAGCTGATTCAATTCTACGATCCGGTCTATCACTGTTTCACATTCCTGGATTATCAGCTCGCACCAACGCTGGAGGAGTACTCTCACCTGACTGATTTACCCATTACTGACCAAGCCCCCTTTTCTGGACTGGAAGAAATTCCAAAGGATCAAACCATTGCAAGAGCAATTTATTTGGACGAGTCAGAAGTCAAGACTCACATGACCACTAAGGGTCGAATCCAAGGTTTACCAGCCAAGTTTATGATAAAGAAAGCCCTGTACTTTGCTAGTATAGGGAACAAAACTGCTTTTGAGAGCATCTTTGTTCTGCTAACCTACGGGTTATTTCTGTTTCCCAACATTGATAACTTCGTGGATATCAATGCCATTAAGGTTTTTCTAATTGGAAACCCTGTACCGACCTTGCTCGCAGATGCTTATCATTCTGTACACTTAAGGAATTTGTACAGCGGAGGAATGATCACATGCTGTGTACCCCTGCTATACAAATGGTTCACTTCCCATTTACCTAAGTCTGCCACTTTTTGGGATCACAAGAGTGCTTTACGTTGGTCGCAGAGAATCATGTCTCTTACCAACTCTAGCATCGATTGGTACAATCGAATCTATGACGGGATAAGAATCATTAACCGCTGTGGAAACTTCCCTAATATACCCCTCATAGGAACTAAAGGAGGAATCAATTATCATCCAGTTTTAGTTCGTCGTCAATTTGGATACCCGATGAGACATGTCCCGCGTAATGTTCATCTGGAAGGTCTTTTCTTCAAGGAAGGAGAAAACGACAGGGCACTAAAGACAGAAATAGTGTATGCTTGGAAACATGTTCACAGGAAAGGAAGAGAGTCTCTAGGATAACCAGACTGTGTCTCTATGGAACCTTATCTCCACTGGGTACAAACTAGAGCTCTCAAGCTGAGGATGCCTTACCCTCGTCAAAAAGTTCTTCTGTTAAAGGAATCCTTCCTTTATTTTATGTCTGATACGGAAAAACTTACGGTTACTCTCAACAAAGTTCAACCGGAGAAGAGGTCTTGGAAGAATAAGTACCGTATTCTCAACGTAGAGTGTAACAAAATACAACAACTGTTAAAAGAAAAAGATGCTCTGATCGAGATTTTAGAGCAACATGTTGTAGAAAATCAAGAAGACCAAAGGAATTTGCTCACTCCTTTCACTTGGCAAAGGAATGACAACCTGACAACGGCACGAGAGCCCCGACCAAAGAAAAGGAAAGTACCGAAACCAGCACATGAGCCCTCCTCAGAGAAGACTCAGGATCCATTAGTTTAGACATTTCCTTTTACACCACTTTGTAAATTACTATATTTCTATTTCCGCAATCTTTGAATTTAATAAAACGGGGTTTCCCATTGTATGATATTTGCAATCCAATTGTTGAAGTTTCTTTTGATTAAAAAATAATAATAATTAATATAATCATTGCATTTCATTCACCGTTTTCACATAACGCATTCTTCTTACCTACGAATCTCACATTTGTGTCTCGATTCTAGAGTCAAAGTGTCTCATTCGTACAATACTCGGGCCGGTCAACAAAAGAAAATAGATAATCTCGAGGAAGAGAACAGAGAGTTGAGAGAAGAACTCGACGCTCTGAAAGAAGATCTGAGGAAACTTCGTAATGACATGCAAGCTCTAGCAGCAACTCAGATTCAAAGGACTGTGATCTCGGAGATTTCATCGACGCCCATAGTGGGAAAGTATGATCCTCGGTATAACATGCCTAAAGATCGTCCCTGGGGCATGTGATAAGTGCAAATTGTACCTATTTTTGTATATATGTTTTGTTGCACTTATCGATACTTTTTGTTAAATATCGGTCGAATAAACCCCACTTTGTGTATAAATACGTTAGTTAGGATATATTTGTGTTTTTGATTCATTTATGTAAAGATTAATGGTTTTCCATTCATTTTGTAGGTGATAAAGCATTGTTGGAGCAATGAGCAAATAAAGGCTCCAAGATGTGTCATTAGAGGCAATAAAAGGGAGCTGAAGTAGTGCAGAGTTCAGCTTGTTCGTTTTGCGAAGGAGCCAGCGAACATTCGCTTTGCGAATGGCTAGCGAGTTCCCCAGCGAATGGTCCCAGAATGAGGCAGAGCCAAAAGGAACCAAAGTTTGCTTTGCGAACTGAGCAGCGAGCATTCGCTTTGTGAATGATTCATTCGCACTGCGAACTCATGAAGAAAAGCTGAGGTGGTTTGACAATCAGAGGCACTTTAAGTTCCATTTTTTGAGCCATTCGCTTTGCGAATGAAGTGTTCGTTGTGCGAATAGTACAGAATTGAAATTGTATATAGTTCATTTCAGTCACTTTTTAGGGGATGGTTTTAGGGATTCTTGCTCCAACTCCATCAAACTTCATTTTTTAGTAGATTAGCTTAGAAAACAACTATGGAGCTTGTACACGAATGAACCGGGGTGGATTGATCGTCGACCGGCTCCGACAAACCGCGAGATGTTTGGTTCATTTCTCTTTTTCTTTGTGTTTTTCTTTATGGTTGGGTTGTGTATATGTATTTGCTGTAACCTCATGTATATTTGTCGCCCATGGCGTTGTATGAAACTTGCTTTACAAATATTTATTGGTGATTGTCTCTGATTTTTGCTTTATGCGCGGGGTTTGGGTTGCGTTAGACATAACCCTCACGAACTTCGATTAGGGATGGTTATCTGTTAGTTTCTGGACTCTAGAGATAGATTTAGGAGCTAACAATCTTCAATAGGCGTCGAATCTTAATGCCTCCGTGCCTTGAGCTAGCGTGCAAGAGTATCGGCGAGGGTAACACGGTTGTTTTCTCAACTTTGCGTTAGACATAACCTTTGTTGTGAGTGATGCTGGGTGATATTGAGGAGTATTGTAGGTGGAGTATAACTGGTCGGTAAGTTTAAGTTTGTGAGGAGTGATTTATATGCGTTGCCGGACGAGTTTTTCTCTCTGAAGAATGATTTCTTTTTGTTTTAATATTTACTTTTATGTTTTCTTATTTGAAACTATTTTAATCCAAACTCATAAACGCGAGAGACTGTCAAACTACATTTTTTCCCTCGAACCAATCTCTATGGACACGACATAAATCCCTGAGGGAATTCTTTCTGAAAATAAATATTTTTGCTTGCTTGCCTTTTACTGCAGCCAACAGCATGCCTATTAACTATATCCCGGAAGGATATATTCCGCCAATCACGGAAGATCCAGAAACTGCAACAGGAACCGCTGGGCTGAAGGTTACAAACTTCGAGAAATTGAAGATGCAAGAGTGATGATAGCAACTCCTGAAGGTTACAAACTTCGGGGCACGAAAGCACCAAGAGTCACCGCCGTAATGACTACACCATAACCAGTGGTACACACTGTCCCAGAAGGACCGATCCCATGGGTACCTTCTTGTGGGAACGAAAGTATGTTCGACAGAATGAAGGAGTTCCAGGAACAGTTCCTGGAGATGCAGAAGGAACTGCAAGCCATTCGCGGTTAGGATTTATTTGGAAAGGACACCGCAGACCTTTGTTTGGTCCCCAATGTGAAAGTTCTGCACAAATTCAAGGTGCCCGAATTTGAAAAATACAAGGGTAACTCTTGCCCTCAAAGTCATTTGGTGATGTATGCTCGGAGAATGTCAACTCAGACAAAGAACCAACAGCTAATGATCCACTATTTCTAGGATAGTTTAACCGGTGTCGCGCTCAAATGGTACATGGGATTAAACCGCACTAAGATTGTCACTTTCGGAGATCTTGGCGCTGCCTTCGTTCAACAATATAAGTATAACCTGGACATGGCACCGGACAGAGATCAACTCAGAGCCATGTCGCAGAAGGACAAGGAAACCTTCAAGGAATATGCTCAGAGATGGCGTGAAATTGCCGCTCAAATTTGTCCAACTCTTGAGGAAAAAGAGATGACAAAGATCTTCTTGAAAACCTTGAACTCATTTTACTACGACAGAATGGTTGCCAGTGCGCCCAGTGACTTCACTAAGATGGTAGGCATGGGGGTTTGTCTTGAAGAAGCAGTTCGAGAAGGACATCTGGTCAAAGATGCCAGACCATCAAGCAGTACCAAAATATACGGTAGTGCTATCCCTAAGAAAAAAGAGCAAGATATTGGTAATATCTCTCTCGGAAAGCAAAGGCGACGTTACCAACCAGTAGCAGCTGTAACTCCTGCTATCAACCCTGCGCCTATTTCCTACATATCAACCTCATGTTGCTCAGAGCCAACCAATTCAACAACAATATCAGCAAAGGACACAACATTCTCTTCAGCAGGCTCGTCCTCAGTACAACAACAATCGTACAACACGACCACCAGGGTTCGACCCTATACCAATGTTGTACGCAGAACTGTTCCCACTACTACTGGTCAAGCGACATGTCTAGACCAGGTCTCCTCTTCCAATACCGGAGAATCCGCCTTTTTGGTTCAAAGCAGATCAGACTTGCCCTTACCATCAAGGAGGACCAAGGCATAACATAGAAAACTATCTTAGCTTCAAATCCAATGTGCAGAAGCTTGTTAGGAGCGGGGTCCTATCTTTCAAGGATACAAATCCTAATGTTCAGACGAACCCGCTGCCTCAATACGAGAAGGCTGCGGTAAATTTGATAGAAAAAGAGGCTAAGCATAACTATCAAATTTACGATGTACTCTTTTTGGGGACCAACCTGGTCAAGATGCATTGCAAACAAAGCGGGTACGGTCACATACTGCCTCATAACTATCACCAGTGTGATATCTACTCTAAAGACAATCAAGGATGTTCTGTGGTGCAATCAGCTCTACAGGAACAGATGGCTCTCGGATGGATCCAAGATCACCAAATTCGTGAAGTCAACATGACTTATACAAATTCCAACATCATTCAATACCACAACATTCTGGAAATGAATGTCAACTTGGTGGCAATGCACTTAAGGCAAAGCCAACATCATAATCTGCCTCGGCACGACGACTATTCCTATCTGGTCTGCTCGGTAAACAAACAGGGATGCTCTTTTGTACAAGAGGCTCTCCAGCGTCAGATGGATCTTGGATGGATTCAGGATTACCGCGATAGAAGTCATTATCAAGTGAATATGATTCAAATCTTTGATATTCGTTTGATGAATACCAGCTTGGTAGAGTTACACGCTACACAAGTCCAGCTCAGTTTTCTGACTTCGCATAATTATCAGAACTGTACAGTATGCCGTGAGAGCAACCAAGGATGTGCTCTCGTTCAAAGAACTTTGCAACACTTGTTAAACCATTGGTGGCTTCCGATCTATTTAGACGAATACACACAACAAGTCAACATGATTAACGGGAACCCTACTAGGCATCAAAGTCAGGATGTCCGATCAATGGAAACAGACCTAGTAAGGTTACACTGCATACAAAGCGGACGTGGCCAGGTGCCACCACACAACTATGAGCGCTGTAGATTTTGTTCTGAAGATAATCAAGGATGTTACCTCGTGCGAGCAGCCCTTCAAAGTCAGTTGGACCACAAAGAGATTCGACCGTGTCCAAGGTCTGGGCCAATCAACTTGATGCCCGACTATTTCGCTGATCAGATCAAAGATGTTGTCGTAATCTCTGATCATAGGAGGACCAAAGATATTTGTACCATAATCCCCCTACTTGACGAATCAAGAATTCCTTCGAACAGTAGAAAAGTTCCCAACCGGGAACTGATCAAAATTACTTACAATGGTCAGAAGAATCAGAAGGCTCCTGTAGTTATCTATCTGCCGGGACCGCTACCGTATGAATCAACTAAGGCTATCCCTTACAAATATGGTGCAACAATAATTGAGAATGGAAAGGAAACTCCATTACCCTCCGTCGTGAATATTGCAGACATCAGTCTAGTAACATGAAGTGGTCGAATCTTCAACCAAGGAGTTGAAGAACCCAACAAAGAAAAGGAACCTTAGGCAGAAGTTCCTGATCAACTAGTTGGTCAATCCAGTGATCCTGACCTTTCAAAGAACAATGATGAGATGTTGAAGCTCATCCAAAAGATTAAATACAACATAGTTGATCAACTGTTGCAAACTCCTTCAAAAATCTCAGTATTATCGCTTCTACTCAGTTCCGAAGCTCACAGGGAAGCTTTGCAAAAATTGTTAAGCAGGCCTTTGTGGAACAGGATGTAACAATAAGACAATTCGACAGCATCATCTCCAACATCACTTCCTGCAACAACTTGGGATTTAGTGATGAAGAATTGCCGGAAGAGGGCCAAAGTCACAACATGGCACTCAATATTACAGTCAACTACCAAGACGATGCTTTAGCCAGCGTACTGGTAGACACCAGATCAGCTCTAAATGTTATGCCAAAGTCTACGTTGATGCGATTATCGTACTAAGGATCTCCGATGAGAGGCAGTGAGGTCATCGTCAAAGCATTTGACGGATCCCGAAAAATAGTTATCGGTGAAGTCAATCTTCCCATAACTATCGGTCCTCACACATTCCAAGTCACTTTCCAGGTCATGGACATCTGGGCAGCATACATCTATTTGTTAGGAAGACCTTGGATACACAAGGCTGGGGCAATCACTTCGACACTTCATCAGAAGCTGAAGTTTGTCAAGAATGACCAACTAGTCACAGTCTGCGGAGAGCAAGCCTTGATCGTGAGTAACTTATCATCGTCCACTTGTGTAGAACCAGAGGAGATAATCAGAACCCAGTTCCAAGCACTTTCGATGAGCAATGACAGTCAATCAGAGAGAGGAACTTCGATTTCCTCGTATAAAGATGCTCTCGAAGTGATCAAAAGTAACAATGCAAAAGGATGGGGACATATTGTCATTCCTACTGATAACAAAGAAAAGAAAGGTCTTGGTTTTTCTTCAACCTGTACCCAGACAACTACTAACGATGAAAGTATTCATCCCATTCAAAATGTCTTCCATAGTGGAGGTTTCCTTCACCCAGTGTCTCAAGAAGTACATATCATCAACGAGGGTGATTCCTCTGATACAGATGAAGAGTGGAAGTCCTATCTTAACAAGGATGGTTATATGTCTCAGGAAGAGGTGCCTACGCCATTTTGCTTTCCCGCACAAAGTCCAAGATTTATACTGAGGTCAGATTTCAAAATGATATACGGAGATTGTGATCCAGAAGGATGTCGGGCTCCACCAAACTCATTAGAGGAGGACACTCTGATGAAAGACAACTTTGAACATGACTATTATGGCCCAATGGATGGCCTGCCTATTTGGCAGCCGTATGTCGTATATGCGAAAATCAACCGGCGGAAAAGAACAGAAGAGTCGCCACCGAACGTTATTTATCCCTACGCAGGGAAAGGAAACGATAGAAGAAAACCTCAATAAAGGGAAAGGAATGGTCATCGCAACCATCGCCTGGGTTCAAGAGTCGGTTACGCGAGAGGAAGGTATTAGCACCCACTCGCGTCCATCGTACTCGATGGGATCCACGCTTGTTGTTATCGATCAAAATGTGTGAATATATGAAGCTCAACTGCTAATGGAAACGTAGAAACGGGGAAAAAAAAGAAAAGAAGTGACTCGATAGGACATCGTCGTCCTACGCCTACGTATTCCCTCGGGAACGGGAAAATCAGAGTCAATGTAGTTCGGTGGACTACGGGTTTGTGGGGGAAGGTTGCTCGCCAAGACATCGCCGTCTCGTGCCTACGTATCCTCAATCTGACGCAAAGGAGGATGCCATAGCAGTCGTAGTTCGACCTAATGAGGTCTGTTTTGTTTCTTGAAAAAGAGTCTCGATTTCATACGAGCAAGAGAAAGGTTTTATTGATAAGGTTGTGCCTGCAGAGATCTCGTACGATCTCCTGCTACGTATCTCCATTAACCAATGAAGAATAATAGCGACGTAGTTCCCCTCACTAGGGATGACTTTGCTTTGTTTGTGTCTTTTAACTGGAATACGTCAATGTTCACGTTCTAGCAGTTTAGGTGTTGCCGCTCGGCGTGGGAGTCTTAAGCGTTTACCTGTTTGCGGTAGAACGGAAATGACGCATCCTTTACAAGTGGATTAAGGGATATGATAGGAGATGACTCAAAGGTGTAAGAGAAAACAGAAGTTAGTTGTTAGTGTGCTAGGTGATTCGTCTCAATCGCACGAGTGCGAGAGAAAAGGGAAGTTAGTTGTTAGTGTGCTCGCCGAGATATCGCATCTCGTGCCTACGTATCCTCAATCTGAAAAGAAAGAGGAATCAAAGCATCCGTAGTTCACGCTACTACGGGTGAACGGGAAACAGTCCCGTAGTCTAAGGGGGAAACTGAACCTACAAGTCAGCATGCAATGATGGTCCTAAGGTCAGGATCAAGAGGGGAATCTACCTAATGTTGTCATGCATGGATTGATATCCTAATGTCTCTCCTACCTCCGACTTAATCAAAAATTAAGTGGAGCAAGGAATCCTACGGGATCATGTTATCAGACAAGTAAACACAGGATAAATCAATCACAAAATGAACTAAAAGCAAACGAAAGAATAAACAGTGTCAATCAACAATAATGTCACACAATCAAAATAAGAAAAGGGGAAGCTTTAGACAAGGTGTTGCGGTGAGAATCGGATAACAAGCTATTAATTAACTTGCATCGCAAAACTTTGAAGTTCACCACCGACTTTGATTTATCCAAAGGAAAGGTTCAATATCGAGAAAAACCTAAAGGGGGAAGATCTAAGGTTCGGGGGTTGGTTACGCCTAGGGAAGGTATTAGCATCCTAAACATCCGTAGTACACTACGGGAACCTCTTGTTTTAAATTGTTATGTCTTACTCATTTGCTAAGGGTGCTATGCTAAAGGTTGAAACCCTAGGGGTTAGTATCTAAGTATACTCGACAAAGTATCGCACTTTGCGCCTACGTATCCTGACGGGAGTGGAATCAGAGTATTCGTAGTTCACCGATCTAAGGGTGAAAAAGGAACCATTGACTATGGCCAAAGTTCCAAGGGGAAATGAGTATGAGCTCTTTTTAGAGTTCACGATAACTCTCTAAATCTAAGTTATAAAGGGGAAAGTGACTTCTCAAGATGATGAGAACCACATAGAGTTCAAAACTCTAAACTATTTCAAAGTTATGATTTCATTGGCTCTCATGAGGCCAAGAAATAGGATAAATCTAAAGGGATAGGGTATGGTGGTTGTTTAGTGACTCATGAGTCAATTTAGGATGATCTCCCTTTGGAATGGGGGGAAAGATAATAGTTGTAAAAGTTACTAAGAAATAAAAGAGTATAAATGCAATAGGATGATGTGAAAAGACATGAATAAGATATTAAGATGAAACAAAGTTTAGGAGATCATACAAGGTTAGAATCATACATTAGACATCATTCAAACATGGTAAACAAAAATAACATGGCAAGATAAATAAAAAGATACAATAAAACCTTAAAAAGGTACTTCCAATTTTATCATGAATAAATGCCTCAAGATTAAATTTTTTTACCAATTTCTTTTTATATTTAAAAAGTAGATCCAATTAGAAAAATATAGCAAAAAGAAAGGAAGAAAAAGGATAAAAAACAAGTAAGTTATGAAAGTTGGAAGTTGAGGCATAAACTTGAAAATAATAAAACCAACAAGTGATAAAAAAGAAGGAAGTGGCATTCCTAGGGATTGAACCCAGGACTCTTCGCTTGCAGCTTAAAACTCATGCCAACAGGCCAACGCGCGCGCCTTGAACACAAAGTGAGAAAACACATATATATTTAAAAAGAGGAGAAATTAGAAAATAAAACAAAAGGAACTGGGGCGAGGGGGATTCGAACCCCAGTCCTATAGGTGAAAGGGCGTGTGATAGTGTGTGGTTGCCACTGGGGTGGCTGTTACATCCGGTAGTATATTCAACTCAAATAATACATAAGCCTTTCATGCGTGCATATTTTAAATAAACAACACAAACCAACCAAACACACAAACTGCTCACGACAACCATATCCATGCTATGCCATTCAACATCAGCCATATCAAATAAAATGAAGCAGAAACATGATTATCCATTCAAAATCAAGAATTGCTACGCATGTTAAATACCAAGTAAGTGTTTATCCTACAAATTGGACATCAAAGTAACAACATTCAAATGTAAAATGCAACAAACTCACATAGTCATGGCAGCAAGCATACAACATATACATAATACACTCAAAAGGGAATCAAGTAAGGACATAACTTGAATGCCATCAAACAATCATTCATAAGGATTCATAGCAAGATTGAGTTTCAACAGTGGCAAAGGTTCTTGACATGCTTTAAAGAAAAGTAGCAGAGTTGTGCTAGGATTTAGATCACATGATTAACAAGAGTAGTTATTCAAAATGCAAGGAAGCAAGAAGACAAATTAAGGCATGAGGCAGTCAGTAGCATATGAGCAACAAGTCATTAGGGCAAACATATTCCACAAGATAGTGAGCTAACATACAACTCATCCAAATGGAATTCAAGAAATGGCACGACTTGAATGTAACTAAGTAAGCATTTACACGGATTAAGGATCAACATAGCATGGCAACAGATTGAGTAACACGTATATCAAACTATTTTCATGATGAACATGCTAAATGAAAGATAGCAGAACTGTTTTAAAACTGGCATACATGTATCCAATGATTAATTGATCAATGTAAGAAGACAAACAAAAACAGACAGCAGTATCACTTGCTTAAAGTACCAAGAGAAAGCAGTATGATGACACATTGGCAAGCACATAGTTTGGACATGATGCAATCAGTTTACAATACGATTTTAAAATTCAGAAGCAAATAAAAACATGTTAACCTAGTTGAAACTAAGCAAAGAACAAGCAATGACATATTCCAACTATCGGTGACAGTTTTTTTTCTAAAAACATACTAAATGAGTGTTAAATGGAATGATGGCAACAACATACAGACAAGCAGTCAGCAACAGATGAGTAACATATCATTAATGCAGTTATTACACATTCCACAAGACAATGAGTTCATAGGATTAAGATACACAACAATCAATGCTAGCACACCAATCAGTCATCAAGGTTCAAAAAGTTAAGGTTCATGGTGGTTATAAAGCAATGCAGCAGACAACTTCCTCAAAGATAGCATATAAGGAGCATGATGATAGTCCATACAACTCAACCACTTATCAAGGCAAAATAAGGCACACCAATCAAACATAATGTCAAGGAAAAAATGCATTCAGCCATGGTTATAGTGATGATTCATGTATCAAGATAGATTAAGGGCAGACTAATCACATATAATGTCAAGGTAAGTTCATTTAGATTCATAATATCTTGGTAAATCATAAAGCATAGGTCAAACAGAATTGCATATATGAACATAGACATTCCAAATAAAAAATAGTTAGCAAAATGAATTACACACAAGATGTTACATGCTCATCATGTTGGTACAAGTATAAATTAGTCATGTTTACAATGATAAGCACACAAACATCATGATGGTCAAGAGTTCTTATGAATCATACACATATATTCAAAACAGAATAGGACATGTCATAGCAACCAAGTTCAATAAAGTGGTATCATTTAAATCAGCAGTAGTACATGACATGGTAAAAACCAACTTGGGCAACAATCATGCAAGCGCATTCATAACACATACATGGACTAAGTTCAAGGCAGGCTAGCACATATTAGAAGCACAATGTGGTATCAAACATCAATAACTTAGGAGCATGTCAACAAACACATCAAAGCTAGCATTACATATCATGAACACAAAGTTCTAACATGGAAAATAAAAGCATGATGTCACAGAAACATAACTTCTGAAGTTAACAGTTTTAGCACAATGGTTTTAGCATATACAGGATGGAATAACATAGTATGACAGGTCATAGAACTTTGAGGCACATGATTAACAGCAACACAGTTCTTATCCTAAACTCCACATTCATGAACATAAACCTTAAACATACATTAAACTAAAAATATTCCAATGAGATGTAACACTAAGCAATGGCTTGCATATACTAACAGTTCAAATAATCCAAACTCAGACACATTAGTCAATCATCAACAATGCCAAGGCAGAGTGGTGCATACAAGTGTGAACACATACATGAATAACAACAAAAATGTCAACCAAACATCATCAACAATAAAGTTAAAAACCATGACTTGAGAACACCAAAATGATCATATATTGATGGTGACAGAAGAAAGAAAACTAGTGCTACTTTAACAAGAGCAACTTAACAGCATCAATCAACCATTTAAAACCACGAACAAAAATAGATAAATGGGCTCATCATACTACTTACAAGCATACCAGAAATACATAGGGAATTAAGGTTCATGAACCTCTTATCTCAAAGTAACATCTAAGCACATATGTCATACAAGTAGGTTAACAAAATCAAACATCTAAACTTGACAGTGCAACAACCAAAATGAAAGTTTATCAACTTGCAGCCATCCAATGAGCAAAACCAAAAGCATAAATTAGTCATGTAACAAGTATAAATTCAACCACAATCATTACAACTTAATACAACAAGCATACATATACCTCAACATATCACTAAACAAAGTCAAGCTATTTTATGAAATCGAACCATGAGTAAACAATCCTATTCAAACACACATCAGCAAGACACATATATAAAAGAAACCACAAAATGAGTATGACATGATGGTATTAAATGAGCATGATTAACAAGAGGGAAAGAATACGATACCAAGTGGAGTAATGTCCACTGCCTTCAAGTATGCTGACTGCTTTCCTTCCGAAGTACTCTAAAGCCACCTTTCACCTTGCTTGCTCGAGAGTTAGGAGACTTCAGAGACTCTTTGAGTGTTTGTGAGAATTATTGGTGTTTGAAGTGTAGAAGCAAGCTCCTTTTATAGGCTGAGCAAATGGGCTTGGGTTGCTTGAGTCCAAAGCACAAACACTTGGTGTGCTGAGTAGAAACTAAGGTTATAACGTCTCTTTTTTTTGAATTCAAATGTTGGTCCACTCCTTGGAGACAAACACGCTTCTTTGCTGCGCAAAATCTCAGAGGTTGCAGGGTCAATTTCACTACTTCATGTATTGCTTCAGAGCTCCTCCTTTGATGTCATTGAGAGGGTATCAGATGAGGCAAAGATTGGGATGGCGTGAGGAGATTTGCTGGTAAGAGCAGGCTGGATGCTGAAACAAGTAATGCCTCAGAAACACTTTTAATGAAGCAGACCACTGAAAGCATGAACGAGAAAGGTTTTTTTGGAGATTTCAAAATGAAAAACCGCGCCAAAGGATTGGGTTATGAAACGATTTTTTGGATGGATTTGATACACTTGTGTTTGAATTTCTTCCTCCAATCTGAAGCTCGCAAGCACGACCAAGGAAGAAGAGCAAACTTGGATTGTTTTGCTTCTTTGTATGCCACACGTCACCTCTCCATTGGTCAGAAAGATGAGGTTGAAAAGTCAAAGTACATTGCTCATTTCCTATTGGTTCTTAGCAAATGAGTTTCACTAGTTTGCAACATGTGTTTGGTCACGATGGGCCTATTGATGATGGGCTGAAAAATCAAATGTTTAATGTTTGGTTTTCTATCCTTTTTTGTTATAAAAGAAAATGATTAGGAAAAACAAATAATAGGTGAATTAGGCAATTGAAATGGTTATGTATATGGTTTGAAAAATAGGGAAATTTGATAAAATAGGTTAATAGATGATTATTGAAATTGGTTTGGAATAAAAAAAATGATAATTGAGGGGAGATAAGGTGGGTAGAAATTTGGTTATGGAGAGGATCATGGGAGGGTTAAAAAGATATCTCTTAGAGACTTGCTTGGTTCAATGCTCATCCAAAATCTTGATTAATCACTTCTTGAGTCTTCTTAAGATAACACCTGATTCACAAATGAAACAAACACAAACAAAACCTGATAAAAGGGTTAGCTATGCAATATGATTGACCTAATATGACATGCAAGAGATCAATGGATCTAAGGGTAAAATTTGGGGTACAACAGTTGCCCCTATTTAAATATCTTCACCGGATGACATGGGAGATGAAAATCCTCATGAAATCATGGTGAAAGATATTTAAATACAGATAACCGAAAATTTTTCCCTTAGATGCAAATACATGCAATGCTACTAATATGATGATATGATGCCATGATAGATGCAAAAATGCAGACAAAACAGGACACCGAAGACAAAAGAGTTACCAAACACAGATGAGCTTCACTGGGGAAGGATGAAGGCTATTATCCACAAGGAAGACTCCTTGGGGATACAGGATAACCAACAAAAGAGACTCTCATGGGGAGACTCTGAGGCAACACCAGGGATAGAAAATAAAAGGTAATCTCCACTGGGGAAAGATCCAAGGAGATGGACGACAGGTTCAAATATGACCGGACGACACTGGGGGAAAAGACACACTCTTACTGGGCATCAAACCAGAAAGAAGACATGATCTCCACTGGAGATCAGTTTGAAATAAAAGGATAGACAGCCGAAGAAAAGATTTTCTGGGGAATTTATACCGAAGAATTCAAACGGGATCTTCAAGAAAAACCAGAAAAGATAGAGACGAACTCTGCGCGCCAGATAAGTAAAAACAACTGGAGTTTAAATGGGAACAAGGTTAATAAGCCAAGAATAGACTCTGATACTCATATAAGCTGGTTGAATAATAAATAATTTGCTTTATGAAGAAAACCAGTTTGAGCTGGATTTGTAATTTGGTTTATGTTCATACTTGACCTGAGTTTATGCAATACAAGTTCACGATAACCTGATATAAACAAATGGTTCACGATAACCGGAAATACAGGTTCATGATAACCTTATATAAGAAAAACTGGTTCACGATAACCGAAAGTTTAGGTTCATGATAACCTGATATAAACAACTAGTTCATGATAACCAGAGGTTTAGGTTCACGATAACCTGATACAAACAACTTGTTCACGATAACCATAGGTTTAGGTTCACGATAACCTGATACAAATAACTGGTTCACGATAACCAGAGGTTTAGGTTCACGATAACCTGATACAAACAACTGGTTCACGATAACCAGAGGTTTAGGTTCACGATAACCGGATACAAACAACTGGTTCACGATAACCAGAGGTTTTGGTTCACGATAACCTGATACAAACAACTGGTTCATGATAACCAGAGGTTTAGGTTCATGATAACTGGATACAAACAACTGGTTCACGATAACCAGAGGTTTAGGTTCACGATAACCTGATACAAACAACTGATTCACGATAACCAGAGGTTTACAATGCCAGCAGTTACTAAAATTTAGGTATCCAAATAAGGTGATGTAGTTAACAGAATGATTACAAGTTAGACTTCCTGGCGAATACTGCACAAAGAGTCAAAAATCGGCGCACAGAGGTGAAAGACCAGACATGAACAAAATAAAGACAAAGAAACAAAGACCCACAAAGAGAAAAAGGAAAGAAAAACAAAACCACACAAACAAAAACACCCAAATGCAAAGATGCTCAATGCTATGGTATGATGCGAATGCTAAATGATATGCAAGAAACGACAGACCGGGGACAGTAAAAGGGAAACACCGTGTCCACCACAAGGAGTCACACTGAAATCTGAGCAGGCAGTCAGTCCTAAAAGTCAATGTGAGAACATCCTCAATATGCTGGGGAAACAACTTCTCAACAAACATCTTGTGTAGATACTGGTGAGACGTCATTCAAATCAGGGAAATATTGCCAATCCTCTTTTAGTAACAAAGAGAGTTCAAAGTTTTCAAAACATTTTCCGCTTTTAAAACCATTATTAATAAATAAGTGAAGTTTGCATAACAAGGAAAATATCAGAGTAATGATAAATATCAAACAAAGAATGGCTCAAAAAATTTGATTTTATTAGAATGGTAACTTGCCAATAGCGAAGTTTCATAGATCATTACAATTGAAAAATGGCAATGGGAAAGGATTACATCATATTCAATGACCTACTCCCTAATGACTAAAAATTCTAGAATTCTATGCTGATGTGGACAAGAGGGTTTAGATTCTCAAGCGTAATATTTTCGTACTGAGTCAGCATTTACAGGGTGTGTGAGCTGTTCACCGTCCATTGTTGTGAGGAATAGAGAACCTCCTGAAAATACAGTCGTTACCACAAATGGACCCTCATAGTTAGGAGTCCATTTTCCACGAGTATCCCTTTGAGATGACAGAATCTTCTTAAGTACAAGCTCTCCTTCTCGAAATTCCTGGACACAAACCTTCTTGTCGAATGCCCTTTTCACTCTTTTCTAATACAGATGACCATGACACATGGCAGTCAATCGCTTCTCGTCGATAAGGTTCAGTTGGTCATATCTTTCTCTAACCCATTCGGCTTCGTCAAGCTTAGTTTCCATCAGGATTCTCAAAGATAGTATTTCCACTTCAATAGGGAGGACCGCATCCATTCCATATACAAGAGAAAAAGGGGTTGCCCTGTTGAGGTTTGAACCGAAGTTCTGTATCCATGTAAAGCAAAAGGTAACATCTCGTGCCAATCCTTATAAGTTTTGACCATCTTCTGCAGGATCTTCTTGATATTTTTATTAGCAGCCTCGACAGCTCCGTTCATCTTGGGACGGTAAGGTGAGGAATTGTGATGCTCAATCTTGAAATTGTCTCATAACTCCTTCATTGTTTTGTTGTTCAGATTTGTTCCATTGTCGGTGATGATCCTGTTGGGAATTCCATAACGACAAATGATATTATTCTTGATGAAACGGGCAACCACTTGCCTGGTCACGTTAGTAAAAGAAGCAGCTTCAACCCATTTAGTGAAATAATAAATGGCCACTAAAATGAAACGATGGCCATTAGAAGCTTTCGGCTCGATAGCTCCAATCATATCAATGCCCCACATAGAGAAAGGTCAAGGGGATGACAAAACATTCAGCAAGGTAGGAGGAACGTGCATCTTATCAGTGTAGATCTGACACTTATGACACTTCCTGGCGTATCGGATGCAATCAGCTTCCATAGTTAACCAATAATATCCAGCCCTCAAAATTTTCTTAACCATGGCATATCCATTGGCGTGAGTGCCAAAGGCTCCTTCATGAATGTCATGAATCAATAGGTCTGCTTCTCGTTTATCAACACATCTTAGCAGGACCATGTCATGATTCCTCTTGTAAAGCACGTTGTTACTGAGAAAGAACTTGGACGACAGTCTTCGCTAAGTTTTCTTATCAAGATTGGAAGCATTGGCGGGGTATTCCTGAGTCTTCAGATAATTCATAATGTCGTGAAACCATGGTTTTCCATCTGTCTCTTCTTCAACTGTTTGGCAATAAGTGGGTTCGGTCTTGTGCTCGATACTGATGAGAGGTGCTTCATTGTGAAACCTGACTTGCCACATTGAAGCTAACATGGCTAGGGAATCAGCTATGTGATTTTCAGTGCGAGGTACATGCCGGAAAGTGATTTCATCAAAACACTTAATCAACTCCATAATGTAAGCACGGTATGGAATAAGTTTTTCATCCTTGGTTTCCCATTCACCCTTGATTTGGTAAATGACCAAAGCAGAATCACCCATAACTTCAAGAACATTGATTCCAAGGTCAATTGCAGCTTCTAGACCCAAAATACACGCTTCATACTCAGCAATATTGTTCGTGCATCCAAAGTCCAACCTTGCTGTGAAAGGAGTATAACCACCATCGGGGTTTATCAATACAACACCTACACCATGTCCTTTGAAATTGGAAGAACCATCAAACATCATCTTCCATCTAAAACTGGTATCAGGACATTCATCAGAGCCAGGCTCTTCACAATCTTTTACTACCATAATGTCTTCATCCGGGAAATCAAACTTGAGAGGTTCATAATTTTCAACAGGCTGATCTGCAAGGTATTCTGACAATACACTCCCCTTGATAGCCTTCTGAGGTACATATTGGATATCATATTCTGACAATAGCATATGCCAACGGGCAAGTCTTCTTGTTTGAGCAGGCTTCTCAAAGATATACTTTATTGGATCCATTTTCGTGATCAACAAAGTAGTGTGGCATATCAAATACTGCCTCAAACGTTTGGCGGCCCACGCTAAGGCACAACAGGTTTTCTCAAGCAGTGAATAACGGCTTTCGCTATCAACGAACTTCTTACTTAGGTAATAGATGGCGTGCTCTTTGCGACCAGTTTCATCACGTTGGCCCAATACACAACCCATGGATCCTTCTATAACAGTCATGTACATAATGAGAGGTCTTCCAGGAACAGGAGGAATCAAAATAGGTGGTTCATGCAAATAGTTCTTGATCTTTTCAAAACCTTGTTGGCAATCAGGATTCCATTCTACAGTTTGGTCTTTGCAGAGCATTTTGAAGATTGGTTCAAAAATTGGAGTCATATTGGAAATGAATATGGATATATAGTTTAAACGACCCAGAAATCCTCTCACTTGTGATTCAGTTTGTGGAGCTGGCATTTCTTGAATAGCTCGTACCTTGTCAGGATCTACTTCAATTCCTTTTTGGCTGACGATAAAACCAAGCAGCTTCCCTGATCTAACACCAAAAGTACATTTGGTCGGATTCAATTTCAATTGATACTTCCGGAGTCTCTTGAACAACTTCAAGAGATGGTCCAAATGTTCCTCCTCACTTCGGGATTTAGCAATCATATCATCCACATATACTTCAATTTCCTTGTGGATCATGTCCTGGAATAAAGTTACCATAGCTCTCTGATAAGTTGCCCCTGCGTTTTTCAAACCAAAGGGCATGACTTTGTAACAGTAGGTTCCCCACGGGGTGATAAATGTAGTTTTATCCATGTCAGCTGGGTCCATTCTAATCTGATTGTAACCGGAGAAACCGTCCATGAAGGAGAACACTGCAAACTTAGTTGTATTATCCACAAGAGTGTCGATGTGCGGTAGGGGAAAATCGTCCTTGGGACTAGCTTTGTTGATATCCCTGTAATCTACACACATTCGCACTTTTCCGTTTTTCTTCATAACTGGCACGATGTTGGCTACCCAGTCTGGATATTTTGAAACTGCCAAGAATCCTGCATCCAATTGCTTCTTAACCTCATCTCTGATTTGGAGAGCCATATCAAGTCTACTTCTACGGAGCTTCTGCTTCACAGGCGGACATTCAGGCTTGAGTGGTAGCTTATGAACTACTATGTCTGTATCCAATCTAGGCATGTCTTGATAAGACCAAGCAAACACATCTACATATTCTTCCAAAAGCAGTACCAGCCGCTCTTTCCTCTTTTCTTCAGTGCCAAGGTTGATGACATCAACTTTCTCTTCGTGTGGCTGGAGATCCGTGTACTAATACTCAAACATTTCTGCCAAATCATCGGGGACCTTGTAATCTTCTTCTTCCTCAGCTTGGTAAATAGGTGAATCAAAGTCGATAGTGAGAGTAGGGTCATTGAATACAACTGGTTTGGGAATCACTCTGCATGATGGAGGGATTTATTTTATTAAAATGCACAAACATGAACGCAAAAAAAGGAGAAATTTTTTAGTTTTGAAAAGGTTGCCATTTTTCTTAAAGTGAAAACAAGAATAAAGACAAAGAATTTTAACAAAACAAACACCTTCATTGATTAATAAGATTTAAAAGCGGTGGCCCATACAAAATAATCTGAAAGCCTCGGACAAGGCTACGGAATTGAAAACATCAACAAAAATAAACAAATTACTCTGGCATAGGGTACAAAGTGGGTATCTCAACAGCTTCCCAGTTACTTAAAGCGGCGTCACACCGAAACACCAAATGGTTGATATCTTCGTCTTCAGCGTCTTCAATAATTGCATGGACTTCTTGTCCTCCACTGACGAACACCTCTTGAATGGTCCTTGGTCTTCCTTTTGTTGAAGCAGTTCTTCCCTCAAAAGTTGGTTTGTAACCCAACCCTTGGTATTTCTCTCTTTCTGGGACTTCGATGATCTTGCCCCAGCCTTCAGGTACTCCTCCTCGAAGAGCAGATTGAATGCTTTTGAAAGAAGCAAAAGATGGACAACCAGAGGCCACTGGTTCCTTATCATCAAGCATAACAGCATTAGCTATCTCAAGAGCCTGGAAAGAAGTTTCCAAAGCATCTTCATCCGCTTCAATGTAACGAAACGAGGACAAATTACTGACCATCAGGTCTTCTTCACCATGTATGATAACTAATTTCTCGTCGGCCACGAACTTCATCTTCTGATGTAAGGTGGAGGTCACAGCGCCAACTTCGTGAATCCAAGGTCTACCCAATAAGCAACTGTAGGCAGGGTTGATATCCAAGATCTGAAAAAGGATGTTGAATATTTGAGGGCCAATCAAGACAGGTAGCTCAATCTCTCCCATCACTGATCTTCTGGAACCATCAAAAGCTTTGACGATGAGTGGAGTGGGTCTCATTATAGCTCCTTGGTAAGATAACTTTTCAAGAGTTCTTTTTGGCAAAACGTTCAAGGATGAACCGGTATCTACAAGAACTCTGGCCATCGTATCCTCCTGGCATTTCACTGATACACGTAAGGCTAAATTATGATTCCTTCCACTCGAGGAAACTCCTCGTCACTGAAGCTGAGAGTGTTACAAGCTGTAATGTTGGCGACGACATGGTCAAACTGTCCAGCTGTTATATCTTGAGCCACGTGTGCCTGGGCTAACACCTTCTGCAAAGCTGATCTGTGAACTAGTGAATTAACTAACAGAGATAAGATCAAAATCTTGGATGGTGTCTGATGGAGCTGGTCTATCACTTTGTAATCACTCATCTTAATAATTCTTAGGAACTCTTCGTCTTCTTCTTGAGAAATTGCCTCATTTCCCTTGTATCTAGATGGTGTGGGGACAACGGTTTCCCTGGGTGTGGTTTCTTTTAAAGAAGAAGTGTATACTCTACCGCTTCGGGTCATCTTCCCAGTTCCAACTATATTAGTCACTTCTTCAATAGTAGTTCCCACCTCTTTCCTTGGAACTACGTCTTCAACAGCGATTCCCACCTCTTTCCTTGGAATCACATCTTCTCGTCTCCTGCTACTCATAATATTCTCATAGACCCAAGGTACTACGTTGGTCCCTCTAAACCTAAATGGAACAGGTTGTTGGGTGTCATAATGTTTGGAATAATTTAGGGTGGAAGCATCAGTCGTTCCAGGATTGTTGAAAATTGGTACTGGTTTATTAAATACAGGAACTTCAGACCCAGACTTAGGTGTGTTGGACCCGGATACCTGCCCTCTTGGCTTTTTTAGGTTAAACACAGGCTCGATTGCTGCAACTCTGTTCTCCTTTTCTCTGCTGAATACCTGTAGGAACCCTTCATTGATCAGATACTGAACATCATCTTGGACTAAACGACAACCCTTGATACTGACATTACATTCTTCACAATCATCATGGAAAACTTCAACTGACCCAGCTTTAAACAGCTTAGCATGAAAAGTCTTGATAGGAGTTTTGATCTTTGTTGCATCCAAAACTAATACCTCATCCTTCTCATCTTCTATGGCATTAGTAGTCCCATGGGTTGGCAAAGGATTATTTTTCACATTCGGTTGATTATCAGCAAATGAAAGGATATTCTTTTCCATCAAAACCTTCACTACATTTTTCAATGCCAAACAGCCCTCCAAGTCTTGACCAGCCCCTCCTTGATGAAAAGAACAAGTTGCATTTAGGTTAAAGAAAGGCATGGATTTCTCGGTTGGTGGTCCTAAAGGTCTAGTAACGATCAACCCTTGCTCCACTAAAGAAGGGTAGAGCTCTGTATATGACATTGGTATAGGTGGAAATGCTGGCTTTCCCCCTTGCCTTTTGTGGGGAGAATTCTGCTGTGGAACCTGTGGTCTTGGTTGCTGATAATTCTGGTTTTTAGGCCATTGCTGATAAGCTGCTTGTTGATAAGCTGGCGCCTGCTGCGCTGCTTGGTGGTTGAAAGTAGGTGTAACAACAGCTACGTAGGGTTGCTAAGCATACTACATCTGATAGATTGGATGCTGAGAGAAGTTTGGTCTCTACTGTTGCTGGTACATTGGTTGCTTCCAACGAGGGCTCTGGGTCTTCCCTGCCATGACGACATTAGTTTCTCCTTCCCTCTTCTTGTGAGAATGACTAGGGGACTTCTTAGTACTGACGCCATTTGAACTACTCAGAGAACTGATCACCTTTCCACTGTTTAATCCTGCCTCTACCTTCACGCCGATTGTAACAATATCAGCAAAATTAGCACTGACACTACTGATCATTCTCTCATAAAACTCAGGCTTTACTGTGTCTACAAACTAATCAGCCAATTCTTTCTCCGTCAAGGGTGGTTCAACCTGAGAAGCAGTCTCCCTCCATTGTTGTGCATATTCTTTGAAGGTCTCAGTACTGTTCTGGGCTATACTCAATAACTGCCTACGGTCAGGGGCTAGATCCATATTGTACTTGTAGTGTTTTACAAAAGCATCAGTTACATCCTGGAAACAATGGACCTGGGACTGGTCTAGACTTAAATACCACTTAGCAGCAGTTCCCTTCAAACTGTCCTGAAAACAATGGATCATCAGCTAGTCATTACGTACGTGAGCGACCATTCTTCGGTAGTACATGATCAAATGGGATTTGGGACATGTGGCCCTTGAGTACAACTCAAAACTTGGTAACTTGAATTAGGGTGGAATTACTAAGTCTGAAACTAAGCACATGTCTTTAATATCAGTACTTAATGCATTACTTAACTCCATTGCCTTCATCTTCCTTTACATTGTCTCAACACTTTCTCTCAATTTCTCGTGTCTATCAGCTCCTTCTTCTGACACATCGACATAGTCGTAGGGATGGTGGTTTTGGAAAACCGGATGCACTTGCGTTTGCACTGTTGGTGGAGCATAAGTAGGAATAGCTTGCAGAGTCTCATTGACCAAAGGAACTGTTTGCTGAGTTGTCAAAGGAACTGTAGCACAGATAAAATCACCTGTCATGCCCAACGTGTGGTTTGTAACAGGGATGATAGGAGGTTCTACCGTTGTGGTGACATTTCAGAGACCACAGTGGCCTGGGTGTCCATCTTTGCTTTCATAACATTAATTGCCTCGAGGATTTGTCCCATCCCTCCTCATATTTCATTCAGCTCATTGTTGACTCTGTCCATTTTTCCGTATATCTCTGACATCCTGAATCGAGCTTGGGCCCGGGTGTTGTAGTTGTGTCTGGGATTCAGTGTGACGATTCTGGAGAGAACACGGTGACATGAGATAAAGACGAGGAAAAGTGCACATGAAGATGCAAATGAGGATGCAAATGCAAATGCAAGCTAAACTATCAAGAAACCAAAGAAATTTTGCAAATAATATAGGCAATAGATTCTTTGACAAAATAAACTTCTTCATTCAAGAGTCTGGTGAGCATTACATCAGGAGCAGTGTATCTTCATGCTCCAAGTACATAAATAGAAATACATCAATAGGGAACATTAACAACAAAAGAGATAACAACAGTAATACTAAGGATTGAATCCACTGGTTGATGATCCCTCTCCTCCATTAATTACTCTCATCAATTTGCTGATACGCTCTTGTGTCTCCTCTCTTACAAGAACCAATTCTCCTAAAGCTTCCACCATCCTCTGCTTTGTCTTTGAAGGTGATTCATGGTGAGGATGTGGCTTCATCATTACATGAGCTATGTCACAAGACCATTGTAAGTGGGCCTCTGTGACTGGGCATTCAGCTTTCCATAATTGTCTGTTAATTTGGCGCCAAGCGCGCTCCAATCGCATCTTCATTTCAAAACCTCCCCTCTCATCATAAAACATCATCTGCATATCCTCATCATCTGGAATTCCCTCCTTCAGATGACCCAGTTGACGGCGTGCAAGGACAGGGTTGTAATTGATACAACCGTTTCTCCCATGAGAGGCACATTGGGGCAATCTCCACAGCTGTGGATTATAATAATTCCTTCGTCAGTTGAATCATACCACTCGATGTCGGTATGCTTTAATTTCATCAACCTTTTTGACCAAATCTTACAGTCTTCGACCTCCCAGAAAGTCGGAGTCTTTGGCAGATAAGGGACGAACCATTTGTAAAAGAGGGCTACGCAGCAGACAATTGGCCCACAGTCTCTTGTGTATCTGGTTTGTATGGAATGGTAAACATCGGCTAGCAACGTCGGGACCGGATTGTTGACTGTAAAAATCTGAATAGATTGGGTATCCACAAAATCCTTGGCATTTGGGAACAGAAACAAACCATATATCATCAGAGCTAGGGTTGATTCAAACAAAGCCTCACTTCCTCTGTTCTTGAAGTACAGAGCCTTTTCCATCAAGAACTGAGCGGGAAGTCCGCGCTTTCCTCCTTTGTTGGTCTGGTTAGCCTGGATGTCAGATAATCTGATTCTGGTTACTCTGGCGATGTCTCTGGCGGAAGGCATTTCTTCAATCCCAGAAAAGATGGGAGCTTCTCTGACAGGAATCCCTATCATGGCTGAGAACTCCTCTAGGGTTGGTACCAACTGGAATTCAGGGAATACGAAACAGCGGTACGCGGGATGATACAACTGGACCAAAACTTCAAGGGGCCCTACAGTCACTGGTGTCTTCATTAGTGGAATGATACACCCATATCTGTCAGCGAAGGCTGACTGGTCTTCAACCATCTCTCCCAACCACAACAAACGTTCCACCTCTGGTAGTTCAAAGAAATAAGGCCAAACTCTTTTCCCTGCAGCATCCATTTCTACAAAATCTGCAAAACAAAATTAGTATCTAGATAGCTTAGCAGAGGATGCAAGATGCAATGCAAAGTTTCATGGAATTCAGAAACTCGCAGAATATCAAGAGATATCAAAAGACCTCATTTTCATTAAATAAAAGGTGAATCACAAGAGTGGATACACTTTCAAGAGCCCTAAACATGAAGCTAAATAAAAGTTAGAAAGTCCTAAGGAAATTCTCTTAAGAGTCTTGTGTTGACTCTTCTGATTTCTTTCTCCATCTGATCCCTTTCTGCGATGAGGTTGTCAAGGATGGATTTCCAAGCAGGAGGCTGAGTGTTAGAGGAGCTTGGATCTTCCAGGGCTTTTCTCTTCTTGCATGAGAGTAACTCTTTATTCTTAGTCTGTAGCTGCTTCTGGAGTTCCAGGTTTTCTACAACAACCACTTGATATTTGAGCTTCCAGGCTTCTTCTGACCGTTGGGCTTGTCTTAAAGAAATTTCCAGCTCTTCTTCTTTTGACATGAAGTATAAAACTGGCTCTTTCTTCAAAGCAATTGGTTTCTGCCTTTTGTAGGGCATCTTTAATGCTATAGTTCTTCTTCTTACCCATTGGAGATAGGGCTCCAATGACACACAGTTAGGTCTTCCCAAAGAACTTCTTCCTCTTTTGCGCTTGCTACCCCAAGCGTTCAAGATCAGCTTCTTCTGTTCTTCGTTCTTGTCATATGCTTCAAAGTAGATGCTTTTCACATGAATACTGAGAGGTTTATCCTCCAAAGGATACCCTAATTGGCATTGTGCTAAGACAGGGTTATAGCTTATTCCACCTTTAATGCCAAGAAGAGGCACGTTGCCATAATTTCCATAGCTATCTATAATCAGGATTCCATCATACACCCGATTATACCAGTCAATGTCTGCATGGAAGAGTGCCATAATTCTCTGAGACCACCATCCTCTCTTGGAATCCCATAATGCGCTTGCCTTTGGTAGATGCGAAATAAACCATCTATACAACACGAGGACACATCAAGTAATCTGTCCATTTCCATGAGCATTTATCATATGGACTGAGTGATAAGCTTCAGCAAGCAGGGTAGGTACCGGATTCTGTTTCAAGAAGATTTTGATTGCATTCAGATCCACAAAGTTGTCAATGTTTGGAAACAAGAAAAGTCCATAGATGAGCAATACAAAAACAGCTTCAAAGGCATCCCGGTTGGAGTGTTTAGCAAAATAACGAGCCTTTTCAACCAAAAACTTATCAGTTAACCCAAAAATTCCTCCCTTAGAAGTCAAATTGCTTTTAACGTCAACTAACTCCAGATGAGTTTTCTTGGCTATTTCTTCCTCTTTAGGATCCTTTTCAAAGATAGGAAACGGGAACTCATCCTTGATAGGCAAACCAATTATCTGAGAGTATTCCTCAAGGGTGGGCAGGAGTTGATAGTCAGGAAACGTGAAGCAGTGATACTTTGGATCATAAAACTGAAGCAGAGTTGAGAGGAGTCCTTCATCAATGTTTTTCTTCAACAAAACCCACAACTTCCCATATCTGTCTATGAATCCTTCAGGGTCTGTTAGCAAATCTCCCAATCTCCTTAGGTCATCCAATTTTGGGCTCTTGAAAGTGTATTTGATGGTGTATCTTCTAGAGCTATCCATGATATCCCTCTGATATAAGAAAAGAAATCTGAGTTCCATGAAACAGATGCAACATGAATGCTTATGATGTATGAATGCAAAGCACACACAAAGACACACAAAGCACAAACAAAGGGGAAGGTTTAAGCATGGAGCCAAGGTTTACCCCTCCCATTGGTATGTACTACTAGTTTTCATCTGCTGAACAGGGTTCTAAGAAGTTCCCAGAGTCGACAACCCATCTTTCGGATTTTATTGACTTCCCAGATGACTTGGTAATCAATAAAATTCTCAAGAGGATCTCGTCTGAGTGTAGTATTGCGTGACAACCAATTCAGAAATAGACTCCACCATGGTCACCGTACTACATCCTAAAAGGCTTAAGTGGGGTTTGGCAACTACGGTTCTCAATATCAAGGGCTCCTAGGTCGAGAGTAGCACGTTTTCACGAATAGACTCGTTTAACATGACTAGATTCTCAAGAGGGCCTCAACTGAGTGATGGTGTCTCAAGTTAACTTTTTCAGGAATCGACTCCCTCAAAGCCTCCTTGAATATACCATCGTCATATCCTAAGTGCGCTCAAATCTGGGTTAGGATTTATCTCACCACTTAAGAACCAAGCCAACGAAAGATCTCAAGCAAAGCATATATACAGGCAATCAAACAGATATATACAAGTATAGCAAACAATCATAAACAATACAAGCAAAACAAGGTGGGCTTAACCCTCAAAACTATCCTTCCCCAGTGAAGTCGCCATTTCTGTTGCGGTGAGAATCGGATAACAAGCTATTAATTAACTTGCATCGCAAAACTTTGAAGTTCACCACCGACTTTGATTTATCCAAAGGAAAGGTTCAAGATCGAGAAAACCTAAAGGGGGGAGATCTAAGGTTCGGGGGTTGGTTACGCCTAGGGAAGGTATTAGCATCTTAAACGTCCGTAGTGCACTACGGGAACCTCTTGTTTTAAATTGTTATGTCTTACTCGTTTGCTAAGGGTGCTATGCTAAAGGTTGAAACCCTAGGGGTTAGTATCTAAGTATACTCGACAAAGTATTGCACTTTGCGCCTACGTATCCTGACGGGAGTGGAATCAGAGTATACGTAGTTCACCGATCTAAGGGTGAAAAAGGAACCATTGACTGTGGCCAAAGTTCGAAGGGGAAATGAGTATGAGCTCTTTTTAGAGTTCCCGATAACTCTCTAAATCTAAGTTATAAGGGGGAAAGTGACTTCTCAAGATGATGAGAACCACATAGAGTTCAAAACTCTAAACTATTTCTAAGTTATGATTTCATTGGCTCTCATGAGGCCAAGAAATAGGATAAACCTAAAGGGATAGGGTAGGGTGGTTGTTTAGTGACTCATGAGTCAATTTAGGATGATCTCCCTTTAGAATGGGGGGAAAGATAATAGTTGTAAAAGTTACTAAGAAATAAAAGAGTATAAATGCAATAGGATGATGTGAAAAGACATGAATAAGATATTAAGATGAAACAAAGTTTAGGAGATCATACAAGGTTAGAATCATACATTAGACATCATTCAAACATGGTAAACAAAAATAACATGGCAAGATAAATAAAAAAATACAATAAAACCTTAAAAAGGAACTTCCAATTTTATCATGAATAAATGCCTCAAGATTAAATATTTTTACCAATTTCTTTTTATATTTAAAAAGTAGATCCAATTAGAAAAACATAGCAAAAAGAAAGGAAGAAAAAAGATAAAAAACAAGCAAGTTATGAAAGTTGGAAGTTGAGGCATAAACTTGAAAATAATAAAACCAACAAGTGATAAAAAAGAAGGAAGTGGCATTCCTAGGGATTGAACCCAGGACTCTTCGTTTGCAGCTTAAAACTCATGCCAACAGGCCAACGCGCGCGCCTTGAACACAAAGTGAGAAAACACATATATATTTAAAAAGAGGCGAAATTAGAAAATAAAACAAAAGGAACTGGGGCGAGGGGGATTCGAACCCCAGTCCTATAGGCGAAAGGGTGTGTGATAATGTGTGCTTGCCACTGGGGTGGCTGTTACATCCGGTAGTATATTCAACTCAAATAATACATAAGCCATTCATGCGCGCATATTTTAAATAAACAACACAAACCAACCAAACACACAAACTGCTCACGACAACCATATCCATGCTATGCCATTCAACATCATCCATATCAAATAAAATGAAGCAGAAACATGATTATCCATTCAAAATCAAGAATTGCTACGCATGTTAAATACCAAGTAAGTGTTTATCCTATAAATTGGACATCAAAGTAACAACATTCAAATGTAAAAAGTAACAAACTCACATAGTCATGGCAGCAAGCATACATCATATACATAATACACTCAAAAGGGAATCAAGTAAGGACATAACTTGAATGCCATCAAACAATCATTCATAAGGATTCATAGCAAGATTGAGTTTCAACAGTGGCAAAGGTTCTTGACATGCTTTAAAGAAAAGTGGCAGAGCTGTGCTAGGATTTAGATCACATGATTAACAAGAGTATTTATTCAAAATGCAAGGAAGCAAGAAGACAAATTAAGGCATGAGGCAGTCAGTAGCATATGAGCAACAAGTCATTAGGGCAAACACATTCCACAAGATAGTGAGCTAACATACAACTCATCCAAATAGAATTCAAGAAATGGCACGACTTGAATGTAACTAAGTAAGCATTTACACGGATTAAGGATCAACATAGCATGGCAGCAGATTGAGTAACACGTATATCAAACTATTTTCACGATGAACATGCTAAATAAAAGATAGCAGAACTGTTTTAAAATTGGCATACATGTATCCAATGATTAATTGGTCAATGCAAGAAGACAAACAAAAACAGACAGCAATATCACTTGCTTAAAGTACCAAGAGAAAGCAGTATGATGACACATTGGCAAGCACATAGTTTGGACATGATGCAATCAGTTTACAATACGATTTTAAAATTCAGAAGCAAATCAAAACATGTTAACCTAGTTGAAACTAAGCAAAGAACAAGCAATGACATATTCCAACTATCGGTGACCGTTTTTTTTTCTAAAAACATACTAAATGAGTGTTAAATGGAATGATGGCAACAACATACAGACAAGCAGTCAGCAACAGATGAGTAACATATCATTAATGCAGTTATTACACATTCCACAAGACAATAAGTTCATAGGATTAAGATACACAACAATCAATGCTAGCACACCAATCAGACAACAAGGTTCAAAAAGTTAAGGTTCATGGTGGTTATCATACGATGCAGCAGACAACTTCCTCAAAGATAGCATATAAGGAGCATGATGATAGTCCATACAACTCAACCACTTATCAAGGCAAAATAAGGCACACCAATCAAACATAATGTCAAGGAAAAAATGCATTCAAACATGGTTATTGTGATGATTCATGTATCAAGATAGATTAAGGGCAGGCCAATCACATATAATGTCAAGGCAAGTTCATTTAGATTCATAGCATCTTGGTAAATCATAAAGCATAGGTCAAACAGAATTGCATATATGAACGTAGAAATTCCAAATCAAAAATAGTTAGCAAAATGAATTACACACAATATGTTACATGCTCATCATGTTGGTACAAGTATAAATTAGTCATGTTTACAATGATAAGCACACAAACATCATGATGGTCAAGAGCTCTTATGAATCATACACATATATTCAAAACAGAATAGGACATGTCATAGCAACCAAGTTCAATAAAGTGGTATCATTTAAATCAGCAGTAGTACATGACATGGTAAAAACCAACTTGGGCAACAATCATGCAAGCGCATTCATAACACATACATGGACTAAGTTCAAGGACGGCTAGCACATATTAGAAGCACATTGTGGTATCAAACATCCATAACTTAGGAGCATGTCAACAAACACATCAAAGCTAGCACTACATATCATGAACACAAAGTTCTAACATGGAAAATAAAAGCATGATGTCACAGAAACATAACTTCTGAAGTTAACAGTTTTAGCACAATGGTTTTAGCATATACAGGATGGAATAACATAGTATGACAGGTCATAGAACATTGAGGCACATGATTAACAGCACACAGTTCTTATCCTAAACTCCACATTCATGAACATAAACCTTAAACATACATTAAACCAAAAACATTCCAATGAGATGTAACACTAAGCAATGGCTTGCATATACTAACAGTTCAAATAATCCAAACTCAGACACATTAGTCAATCATCAAAATTGCCAAGGCAGAGTGGTGCATACAAGTGTGAACAATACATGAATAACAACAAAAATGTCAACCAAACATCATCAACAATAAAGTTCACAACCATGACTTAAGAACACCAAAATGATCATATATTGATGGTGACAGAAGAAAGAAAACTAGTGCTACTTTAACAAAAACAACTTAACAGCATCAATCAACCATTTAAAACCACCAACAAAAATAGATAAACGGGCTCATCATACTACTTACAAGCATACCAGAAATACATAGGGAATTAAGGTTCATGAACCTCTTATCTCAAAGTAACATCTAAGCACATATGTCATACAAGTAGGTTAACAAAATCAAACATCTAAACTTGACAGTGCAACAACCAAAATGAAAGTTTATCAACTTGCAGCCATCCAATGAGCAAAACTAAAAGCATAAATTAGTCATGTAACAAGTATAAATTCAACCACAATCATTACAACTTAATACAACAAGCATACATATACCTCAACATATCACTAAACAAAGTCAAGCTATTTTATGAAATCGAACCATGAGTAAACAATCCTATTCAAACACACATCAGCAAGACACATATATAAAAGAAACAACAAGATGAATATGACATAATGGTATTAAGTGAGCATGATTAACAAGAGGGAAATAATACGATACCAAGTGGAGTAATGTCCACTGCCTTCAAGTATGCTGACTGCTTTCCTTCCGAAGTACTCTAAAGCCACCTTTCACCTTGCTTGCTCGAGACTTAGGAGACTTCAGAGACTCTTTGAGTGTTTGTGAGAATTGTTGGTGTTTGAAGTGTAGAAGCAAGCTCCTTTTATAGGCTGAGCAAATGGGCTTGGGTTGCTTGAGTCCAAAGCAAAAACACTTGGTGTGCTGAGTAGAAACTAAGGTTACAACGTCTCTTTTTTTGAATTCAAATGTTGGTCCACTCCTTGGAGACAAACACGCTTCTTTGCTGCGCAAAATCTCAGAGGTTGTTGGGTCAATTTCACTACTTCATGTATTGCTTCAGAGCTCCTCCTTTGATGTCATTGAGAGGGTATCAGATGAGGCAAAGATTGGGATGGCGTGAAGAGATTTGCAGGTAAGAGCAGGCTGGATGCTGAAACGAGTAATGCCTCAGAAACACTTTTAATGAAGCAGACCACTAAAAGCTTGAACGGGAAAGGTTTTTTGGAGATTTCAAAATGAAAAACCGCGCCAAAGGATTGGGTTATGAAACTATTTTTTGGATGGATTTGATACACTTGTGTTTGAATTTCTTCCTCCAATCTGAAGCTCGCAAGCACGACCAAGGAAGAAGAGCAGACTTGGATTGTTTTGCTTCTTTGTATGCCACACGTCACCTCTCCATTGGTCAGAAAGATGAGGTTGAAAAGTCAAAGTACATTGCTCATTTCCTATTGGTTCTTGGCAAATGAGTTTCACTAGTTTGCAACATGTTTTTGGTCACGATGGGCCTATTGATGATGGGCTGAAAAATCAAATGTTTAATGTTTGGTTTTCTATCCTTTTTTGTTATAAAAGAAAATGATTAGGAAAAACAAATAATAGGTGAATTAGGCAATTGAAATGGTTATGTATATGGTTTGAAAAATAGGGAAATTAGATAAAATAGGTTAATAGATGATTATTGAAATTGGTTTGGAATAAAAAAAATGATAATTGAGGGGAGATAAGGTGGGTAGAAATTTGGTTATGGAGAGGATCATGGAGAGGGTTACAGAGATATCTCTTAGAGACTTGCTTGGTTCAATGCTCCATCCAAAATCTTGAATAATCACCTCTTGAGTCTTCTTAAGATAACACCTGATTCACAAATGAAACAAACACAAACAAAACCTGATAAAAGGGTTAGCTATGCAATATGATTGACCTAATATGACATGCAAGAGATCAATGGATCTAAGGGTAAAATTTGGGGTACAACACAAGGGGTCATATCAACCGAGGTAAACAAGCTAGCTGTGGGAAATAGGGGTACTCACCTAATGGTATCGAGAACCATGGAGAGCAGAGTAAGAAAGGGGAAGATGTGAATCAGATCACATAAGTATCAACATCGGTCAATGCGAGCTATAGACAAGGTGTGGGGGTTTGATTGCTAAACCCTCCTTCCACTTGACGGACTCGATAACAGGAGTAGGTGATGTTCAAAGCTTCAATCATGTAATGAGAGCTAAGAACGACTCAACTAGAATAATGGGGGTCGGATGCGAACCCTACCTTTCGTCAATTTCCTTCTTTGAGGACTTATCAGGGGAATGGGGAATGGGACGCCTCTTTGAGGTCTTTAGCTCAAAAGTAAACAATCACAAACAGAGCCTCCTTTGAGGGCTTCCAGAATTGCCGGCCAAGTGGCACGGACTCCCAATCCTACTTCTCATGGCATCAAAAGGAAAAAATGCAGAATTAGTAAAAGAGAAGAGAAGTAATACCGAACGGATAATAATCCGTAACAATGCAAGCAAAGTATAAGCTAACCGGAAAACTTATAGTAACCTAGCATAAATGAGAAAAAATGTCAAAAAGCGGAACTGATCCGTGAAAGACATGGAACCAAATGCTCTTCACCCTTCATGAATAAAAACAATAAAAGAAGGCAATAAACTATAAACAGAAGCAACAACAACGCTCCAGCACCTGCATAGCTATAAAAACCAACAATAAGCAAAAACAGCCTATAACAGCTACCATTTCCAGAACAGAGTAGGTGTATATGCAACCAGACAGAATTGCAACATTTTACAGCACACTTTGTTCACAGCAGCTATGTATGTAGCAGCACTTCCTACCTTGTAAACAACTTATCAAAACAAGTGAGAATCACTACAAAACAACTCAACAATTAGTCTAAGTAATCAAATGGACATTGTCAATAAGAAGCAGGTGAAATCAATACTAAAATGTAAACCACAATTAGCCACAAATCTATGCAAAACATATTAAGGACTATTAACAAAGTTAACTAATAAAACTACTAAAGATTAGTCAATGTTAGCATTACAATCTAAGTAAGGTCAATGTTAAAACTAAATCAAATCAAACTATGTCAAGGTCAATTAGTTCAATATCAATTTCTAATTCTAAAGAAAAACAATTAGTGAACCCTTAGACAAAAACAATTAACGCAATTAAGCAAACAATCAATTAAGGAGCCTAAACCTAATTAGTTCAAATTCTAACCAAAATTGGTCTACAATTAATCGGCCACTAATCTATGTTAAAAATAGAATCAGGGTTAACTTCTAAAACAAAAGCAAATAATTTCTAATCAAGTCACAATTACTTTCTAATGAAAAATAAAATTCCAAAGTTATGAATTAAATCTAAAATCTAGTTCTAAAACTAATGAACTAATTCAAAAGAAGATTTTAATCAAAATCTAAACACGAAGATTAAACTAATTAACCCAAATTAAGGTTTAAAAATAAAAAAATCAGAATTAAGCCTAAATCTAAAATTTACACATAATTAAAATCTACTTAATTACTAAAACAAAAATGAACACATAGCAATTAACCGTGGGGTGCAGAATTGATTATGTTGTTGTGGATAGTGTTCACATGGTGATAATGCGCGGTCCATGAATTCAGTCTTGTGGGGTGTTGTAGTGAATCTGGTGGTGTAACAAAGAGAAACAATGGCACACAGGACTTTACAAACCCCTAACCCGATCCAACTCTTGAGGATTCATTATCTTTAAAAATGAAACCCTAGTTTCCTTTTGGTCACATACTCCTTTACCTAATCATGTGCCGCGATAATCTCCTCGCCGGAAACCACCATCGTCTCGCTCTCAATCGACTACATCCATACGCGCTCAACTCTCTCCATTGCCCTATTCTTAACCTAACTCCAAATCGCCGGCGACTCCATTAACTTCCTCCGTTTAGGTCGCTCCAAGTATCAAACTAAGTTGTGCATCGCAACCGAAACAGGAAGACGCAAATTGAACTACGAATCGCAACCACAAGAAGCTTGCGATCTGAACTACGAATCGCGACCAAGAATCACCAATGATATAGCAGTTTTGACGTGAACGCGAGATCCTTGAGTAATCTTCTGATTTGATCACTTTTGCTTTTCCTCTTTTTCGTACTGCTTTTTCGCTAATTTCCGCAGTTTTCTCGAATTCTGCAGGTGTGATTAGTTTGGATCAGCTACGTTGAAATTACAAGTTTGTTGAAGGTTTTGAATGATGAATTGATGGAGGTTGGAACGGAATCCTTGAATTGGAGAAGGAGAAGTTGTTTGCGCCAAGATCTTGAAGTGTTCGCAGATTTTTCAGAAAACTTGAAGCTGATAATGGTGATTGATGAAACAGTTGAAGCTTGAAGATCCAAGACTGGTTCAGTGTGTTTCAGTTTCGGTCTGATCCCGTTTCTTTCTTCTACTTCACTCTTTGTATTATTGTAGTTGTGAATCACTGCTAATGTTGCTGAATTCTTGCGGTGCGATTGTTGTATAGGTATATTGAAGATGACGAAAAAAGTTGCAAAAATCGAATCGGTGATAATGCGTGAAATTGCTGCGAATTAGTGTGTTGCAGAGTTTTGTTGTGAAGAGCGAGGAAGATGAGTTCAAGATGAAAGTCAAGATGAGAGTGGGAAGAAGAATTTGAGAGAGCAAAGATGAAGATGAAAATGGAGAGAGTGGACAATGATCATGTGAATTCTTCTGTGTGAATTTTCGTTAGGAGGTTGTAACCAAATTTCTGTTAGAGTGAGTTAGTTTGTAATTTTCGGTTATAGATTCTGTTGGTGTTGAACTGTTATCAAGGTTAGAGGTGGTTAGTGATTTTTTAGAAAAAAAAAGAGTGGAGGAGTTATCACTATTTTTGATATGGGCTTGTGATACAACCTTAAGACGATGCTTCAATGGGGATTAAATTGGATTTAAAATGGGTTATGGATAATTGAATTTTAACAAATGGATGGAATATGGTTTAATAAAAATGGACATGAATTTGAATATGGGCATGGGCTAAAATTTGGTTTTGAATATTTGAAAATGGTTAAAAAAGATAAATGGACTTGGAGAAAAACATGGATCAAAAATGTAGATTTTGGATTAAAAGTGGATACAAAATGGTTATGGAATGGTTAAAAATGATCTGTGGATGTTGGGTATGGATATCAAGAATGTGAGGTGGATTTAGCTTGAATAATGATGAGGGATATCTAAATTCCAAGTACATGGTAGTCCACCTGAATCTTGTTACTAAACTAAACATGCTTAAATCTTGATCCCCTTGACCAAAAGAATCCATACTAACCCCAAGCAACCAGTATCGACAACTCTTCGATGGTAATGAAGCTTTGATCCAATGAACCTCACCTGATAACATTCCACAAGCTCAATCGCGAGTGAGATACTCTAATCCTCCTTGAGATACACTGATAAATCTTGAAGAAGATGACTTGAACTGAGAAAGAGTTAAACTTTGATTCACACCAATGAAATCCTGACCCGGTGCTTTTGATGAATCCTTTGAATAGGAGAACCTTGCAGCTTGATCGACCTCTGAACAAGAAGATATTCATGATAATATAAGTTCGAACCTCGCCTCAACCTGACTAAGGTAGGAACCGACTGAATCACCCCTGAACAGGACCACCACTGATAGCAAGAAAATTCCTTTGATCCCATGTCTTAGGAGCTCAATACAAATGAATGATTATGAATATGACCTAATGGATATGAATGTGAAACAAAAGCCAGTTATTGATGGTATAAATAGGAGGGCAAATTTTGGGGTGCTACACCGTACCCAGGAGACTCAGGGCAAAAGAGTCAGCCGAACGATGCATATCATCTAAGCATCATTGAAAAGAATATCTGCGTCCCCATAGAATCATGAGATCATCACTCAGGGCATTCAAAAAATATCCAGTACAATGATGAATTTGCAACAATTGCAGGACAAGAGTTCCTTAACTATGTCTTTCCTGAGGTCAACGTCATCGAAAGGGATGACCCCTCCAGTTCCAAAGAAGTATGGGACACCTCAGGACAACCGAGTGGCAAATTCGACTTCATGGTCAAGTATACCACTCCTAAAAGCTCTCATATAAGGCTCGAAGACATACAACCAACTGGATGGAGAGATACACCTGAGAGTAAAAATACTGTGCAAGATACAGCTGAGGAATCCTCCTATGACAACTCTGCCTGGGAGACAGATTCCAACGATCCTGCTCCACCAGAAATCAACATTGTTTCTGAAGACAAATCAAGAAAGAAAGTACCAGACTTTGTGATTCACCGAGGAGTTCGCCGCCAATGGGTCGCTGTCAACGTTCCGAAAGTTGTTCATAAGTCTAAGTAATTGTCGTCTTTATCTTAACCTTTCACCTTGCCCAGGTGAAACGGATGTTTTGATAGGGCTCACTTTCTGTAAATATATCTCTTCGCTTTGCCCAAAGCGACAAAGCTTTGTTTTATAGGGCTGTAGTTTCAAGAATCGACAAAATCATAAATAAAATAATGTCGTTCTGTAATTTTCGCATTTTATTGCTGTTTTCTATTTTCGCTTTTTCAAAAAATGGTAATCCTAAAAAACAACTCAAATAATTAAAACGAGCATTATTCAAAAAGCACTGCAGACACTCTTGCATTCTCTCTATCTCTTTTGAAAACAATCATCACGTCATGCAGATTGCTTGTTTTAAACCCCATTGAAACATACGATCCAATGCCTTCTCCCAACTTTGAATTCCCGGTATTTGAGACTGAAGAAGAAAATGACGAAGAAATTCCAGAAGTGATCTCCCGATTACTCAGACAAGAGGATAAGTCCATTGGACCTCACAAAGAACCGTTGGAAACGGTCAACTTGGGTTCAGAAGAAGAGAGAAAAGAAGTCAAGATTGGGGTACTGCTCAGTCCAACTGTTAAAGAAGGTTTGATAAGGCTTCTCAAAGAGTTTCCCGATGTATTCGCTTGGTCCTATATGGATATGCCAGGGTTGGATACCAGCATCGTGGAACATCATCTACCGTTAAGATCAGAATGTCCGCCGGTAAAACAAAGACTAAGACGGACTCACCCAGACATGGCCATCAAAATCAAAGAGGAAGTAAAGAAAGAGATTGACGCAGGTTTCCTCGCCATATCGGAATATCTTCAATGGCTAGCCAACATAGTGCCAGTTCCGAAAAAGGATGGAAAGGTCAAAATGTCCATAGACTACAGGGATCTGAACAAAGCCAGTCCAAAGGATGACTTTCCCTTACCACACATAGGCATGCTGGTAGACAGTACAACAAAATTCAAAGTATTCTCCTTCATGGATGGATTCTTGGGCTATAATCAGATAAAAATGGCGCCGAAAGATATGGAGAAAACTTCGTTCATTACCCCATGGGGTACCTTTTGTTACAAGGTAATTTTGTTTGGTTTGAAGAACGCCGGGGCAACCTATCAAAGGGCCATGACTACTCTGTTTCATGACATGATACACAAAGAAATAGAAGTGTATGTCGATGATATGATTGCCAAATCTAAAACAGAAGAGGAGCATGTGACCCACTTGTCAAAGCTATTCGAGCGGCTGAGAAAGTACAAACTCCGCTTGAATCCCAATAAGTGCACGTTCGGTGTCCGCTCAGGGAAACTGTTAGGATTCATCGTTAGCCAGAAAGGAATTGAGGTTGATCCCAACAAGGTCAAGGCCATTCAAGAAATGCCTTCTCCAAAGACTGAAAAACAAGTCAGAGGATTCCTGGGACGTCTGAACTACATTTCTAGATTTATATTCCTCATGACCGCGACATGTGCACCGATCTTCAAATTACTCAAAAAGAATCAGGACTGCGTTTGGACAGAAGACTGCCAAACCGCCTTCGACAGTATCAAGGAATACCTGTTGAATCCACTGATTCTATCACCTCTAGTGGAAGGAAGACCACTGATCATATACCTAACAGTCTTGGAAGACTCGATGGGTTGTGTACTTGGCCAACAAGACGAAACAAAAAGGAAAATGTCTGCCATTTACTATTTGAGCAAGAAGTTCACCGACTATGAAATTCGGTACACTATGCTTGAGAAAACTTGTCGCGCTCTGGCTTAGGCAGCCAAACGTCTTCGCCAGTATATGATTCATCACACTACTTGGTTAATCTCCGAGATGGATCCAATCAAGTACGTCTTTGAAAAGCCTGCTCTCACGGGAAGGATTGCCCGTTGGCAGATGTTGTTATCAGAATAAGACATCGAGTACCATGCTCAAAAAGCCGTTAAAGGAAGTGTTTTAGCCGATCATTTGGCTCATCAACCGATTGACGATCAAGAATCGGTCGGGTTTGACTTCCCAGACGAAGATGTCATGTACTTGAAAATGAAAGATTGCGATGAACCGCTACCCAGTGAAGGGCCAGAACCATGTTCCCAATGGGGACTTATCTTTGACGGAGCTGTCAATCATTATGGAAACAGAATTGGGGCAATCATCATAACACCTCAGGGTACCCATATTCCTTTCACCGCCCGACTGACATTCAAGTGTACAAACAACTAGGCCGAATACGAAGCTTGTATCATGGGTCTCGAAGAAGCGATTGACTTAAGGATTAAGAACTTGGATGTATATGGCAACTCATCCCTGATTATTAATCAGATCAAAGGAGATTGGAACACATACCAATCAGGACTGATTCCTTACAAAGACTACGCGAGAAGGTTGTTACCCTTCTTCAACAGAATCGAGTTTCATCACATCCCCCGTGAGGAGAATCACATGGCTGATGCACTAGCCACTCTCTCTTCCAAGATTAGTGTAGGTCAATGGAATGACATACCTAAGATCGACATAATGCGCCTAGAACGGTCCGCTTACATCTTCACGATCGAAGCAGTCATAGACGACAAACCTTGGTATCATGATATCAAATGCTTCCTTTAGAAACAAGAATACCCACCTGGGGCATCTAGAAAAGACAAAAAGACCCTCAGAAGTCTAGCAGGCAGCTTTTTCCTGAGCGGTGATACACTCTATAAGAGAAAATTTGACATGGCGCTACTACAAAACGCCCAAACAACAACGCCAGGTTTACAACGGCATCCTATACACCATTCTTATAGTGCGTATTGGATGCGCACACATTATTTTAATTAGAAATCTCAAGGGTATAATAACGGTTGATATGAAAACCGTGGTGATACAATCTAGCTATCATGGGTTCGAACCTCATCGCCCTCAAATAGTTTATCCCATTGACGTAAATGCTCCCTTTTTAATTTTTGTTAATATTTAACTAATAAATAATAAGGATATCACGACGGATTTTTCTTAAAGCCGTTGTTACAAACTGAAGCTTCTTTTTATCTATTTTAAACACCAAGTATATATCAATTTATCCATCGAAAAAAGAAACAATACGAAACAACCCTAACACCAACGCCGTCACCATTGTCGGGAAGAAGACAACAACAATAAGAAAGTGTTATACTTTAAGGTGTTGCAATGTCACATTTGAAGACAAAATCATCCAAAGGTGTTTCTACGTCTTCTTCCAGTGTAAAATCTCGATCTGGAAATTTTTGTGGTTGTGATGGTCGTATAGTTTCGTATCAATTCAAGAAGGGACAAAATAAAGGAAGGATTTTTTGGAGATGTCCATTTTGGAGGAGCGATGAAACATGTAATTTGTTCATATGGGATGAAGACGTGGGAGAAAGAGATGGAAATGACGATGAGAGCATTATGAAATCATAGATATTTTCTGGAAATATCAAGATGTTATGTTTTCTTGTCTCCTTTATGTTTAATGTTTACTTTGTTATGAAATGTAATAGTTGAATTAGGGTTTGAATTACATTGTTGACGTTTAAACTGCAGATGCATTGTGAATTACATTGTTGATGTTTAAACTACAGATGCATTAAGTGAGAAGTTAAGGCGCTCCTTTTCTTTTTTATTTATTTTAAAATTCACAAATAAAAGGGTTATCACTACGGTTCATCTGGTTAACCGTAGTGATATATTTATAATAAATAAATACCTATCTAAACGATTTTTATTTATTTTACTATTCACAGATAAAAGGGTTATCACTACGGTTATTCTGGTTAACCGTAGTGATATATTTATAATAAATAAATACCTATCTATACGGTTGTTATTGTTAACTGTTGTGAAATAGTTTACCCATATATAATCGAAATAACTTTCATTTAATTGACAGTAACGTCGTTGCCTTCAAAGTGAAACCCTAGAACCCATTTTTTCTCTTCGTTTTCACCATTAGCCGTGAATCTTGTGCTTCATACATTAAGGTATTATTCTTCTTCCATCTATTGTTAAATATTTCCCATTATCTCGTTTGTGGATTGTTATTTTTGTTGATTGTTCTCATTTTTTCAGATTCGTTTTCACTACCTTAACAAAGACCATGCTTTGGAAACTTCATAATGTTTGTGTAGCTATGGAAAAAAGTACAAGAAGCATGAAGCTATGATAGAAACTTCATCCAACTTGTACTTTTTCTTCATAGCTTCACGAACAAGATGTTAGTAAATGAAGAATCAACACTGTAAGCAAACTTTATCTAGTTTTAGAAACAATGAAAAGAAATATAAGAAGTATGAAGCTTTTGTGTAAGCTTCTTCCTCCTTATATTTCTTTTTCATTGCTTCCGAAACTAGTTCAACATCATAATTGATTCCTGTTCCGTGATTAGTTTCATTAAAAGGTGCGTTATTCCTGTTCCTCTCTTTACTCTTCACTAGATTATGGTTTTAGGGTTTACTTTGTTTCCTTTCAGGTTAAGGATATGATACAAGGTGATGATGCTAGTGGAAGCAAGCGTATTATATCAGTTTATAATATCTGGATCTGGTATAGAATGTTGTTTGAGTTTATTATATTCTATGTAGATTGTTTGTTTCACTAACCCTCGCTTAAAATACATTCATTTAATTTGACACAGATACTTATAATCTGCAAATTAAGTTGTATTTGAAAACCAACTTAAACAAACCAATGTTGTTTTCTGATTGCATGCCTCTCATCATTCATCTCACGTTCTTTTATATATAGATTATGGTATAATGATCGGGCTCCTTAGATGCATCGCCATCTTCCATTATAGTTAAATAAAAGATGAGGCAGATTATCCAATGTCTTGTTGATCTTATGGAAATTTAACTATAATCGAAGATAGCGATATATCGAAGGAGTCACATCAATAAACCACAATACATGTAAAAGAGTGTGAAATGCACGATGAGACGAATGCTATCAGAAAACAACATTGGTTTGTTTAAGTTGGTTTTCAAGAACAGTTTAATTTGCAGATTATAGACATCTTCATCAAATTGAATCCATGTATATTTATTTAGTGAGGTGTTTGGAAAACAAGCAATCTATATTTAATATAATAAACTTAGGGTAGTTACAACAACGGTTATCTATTGTAACCGATATCATAAGTAATTTATGTTTTATATAATTTCGCTGTTGATGGGTTTCGAACCCAGAACCTAAGTGTATGTATCACAACCGTTTCTTATCATAACCGTTGTGATATATGGCTCGTGCCCTGCCTTTCAATAACGGTTTCCAACCCGTTGTAGAAACAACTAACTTACAACGACAATCTACATAACAACGGCTTCGCCCGCGTCATTATATGTCATTCCCAACCGTCGTTAATTGGGTTTTTCGTAATAGTGTAGTCTTGCTTCGGTGTGTAGACAAACCAGAAGCAAACATGCTGATAAAAGAAATTCACGAAGGGCTCTTTGGCACTCATACCAATGGACACAAAATGGCGAGAAAAATTCTAAGAGCAGGGTACTATTGGTTGACCATGGAATCTGATTGCTACAAGTACATGAGGAAGTGTCACAAGTGTCAGATATACTCAGACAAAATCCATGTACCGCCAACACATCTCAAAGTTCTTTCTTCCCCACGGCCTTTTTCCATATGGGGAATCGACATGATTGGCATGATTGAGCCCAAGGCTTCAAACGGACATCAGTTCATCCTAGAAGCCATTAATTACTTCACCAAGTGGGTCGAAGCAGCGTCATACGCTAATGTAACCCGACAAGTGGTGGTCCGATTTATCAAAAACAATATCATCTGCCGTTATGGTATTCCAAGCCAGATCATTACTAATAATGGATCCAACTTGAACAACAAGATGATGAAGGAGTTGTGTGCTGAGTTCAAGATCGAACACCATAACTCATCTCCCTACCGACCTAAGATGAATGAAGCGGTAGAAGCAGCTAATAAGAACATCAAGAAGATTGTTCAGAAGATGGTTATAACCTACAAAGACTGGCACGAGATGCTACCCTTTGCCCTTCATGGCTATCGCACATCTGTCCGCACTTCAACATGGGCAACCCCTTTCTCTCTAGTATATGGCATGGAGGCAGTCCTTTCCATAGAAGTAGAGATCCCATCAATCCGGGTATTGATGGAAGCTAAGCTAACAGAGACTGAATGGTGTCAAAGTCGACACGACGGATTGAATCTGATCTAAGAGAAGCGAATAACGACACTATGCCATGGTCAGTTGTATCAGCAAAGAATGAAGAAGGCGTTTGACAAAAAGGTCCGGCCACGCGTCTTCAGGAAAGGAGACCTTGTGCTCAAGAAGATACAATCATTCCTCACTAATTCCCGGGGTAAATGGACTCCGAATTATGACGGCCCTTATGTGGTCAAGAAAGCTTTCTCAGGCGGCGCCTTGAGACTCGCAACCATGGACGGAGAGGAATTTGCCTACCCCATAAACGTTGACGTAGTCAAGAAATACTTCGCCTAAACTAAAAAAAAGTCTCGGTGGATTGAAAACCCGAAAGGGCGGTCCAGGCAAAAATTATAGACACAAGCAAAAAAAATCATCCTGATGGATCTGAAATCTCAAAGTACAATGCAGGCAAAAGTTAGGGATTCATGGCAAGTAACCACGTCCAGCAAAGGGGGCAAATTCTCAGCAGCAGTCATGCCATCAGTCAGGAAAACTCCAGTCAAGGTCATCTTCGACGGAAGCTCAGAATGTCCAGGATTCAAAGTTGGTAGAAAGATAATGGTCGTTATGTTTCAATGTATCCCTCTTCCATTAAATTACCATTTTCTAACTTTGTATATACTCCATGGAATCATGCGCTTGGCTGATTTCCATCCCATTAATAAAATTCGAGCCCTAGTGCTTTTGTTTGCAATTCTCATTTGTTTTAGCTTTACATAATGATTTTTTTAACATGATTAACGATTCTTGAAATAAAGCAAAAATGAATTTACTTGTCAAACTTTTCTGCTTTTAAAATAAAGATAGCAATTCTTTTGATTGTTGAACATCGAAAGAACATCGATCGCTTCTCCAGAAGTAATCGAACCCCAAAGTGCAGAATCAAAGTACTCCTTCTAAGCCAGTACGCCCGAAGGAAGGATAAACTGTGTCAGAGACCATGTTTTATCTGACACTCCCAGCAGAGTTTTTATCTCCTAAGCTCGACCAACGGTTTTCCCAAGCAGGGACTATCTCTCCTAAGCAAGGCAGAATTACTATCTTGAAATAGTGATACTTTTTGTCCCCCACAGTGGCTGAGTATCCAGTCGTGTTCATCCACTAGTCTGTATGTCGCGTCAATTTTGTCAGCATAAACATTCATACATCATGCATTATTTATTCGCATTCATATTCATATTGCATCACTATCACTTTAGTCGGTCTTATCCTCGAGTGATAAAAGTCTTCTCAATCGAGTTGTCAGTTCTTTCCTCATCAGGAAATGTTGCGTCTGAACAATCTCTCCTCTAGTTTATTTCTGGATTGGAGCCAATCCTCGACCACTTTGATAACTTGAACCTCTGAAAAGCAAGAGGACCTTCGACAAACGTCATTCTTCGCCATTGAAGATGATATCTTCGCTTTCCCGGATTAAGGAAAATCCCTAGAGAAAGCCTCGCAACTAAAGACTCTCAGCAACACATTGGTTTTTCTCTCCAGAAAGTCAATGTTAATGAAGTCATCGGCACCTCAAAATTGGATTACATGACATCTCTCCGAGAAGACCTCGAGAGAAGGTATGATGTAATATCCCCAAACAGAGAACAATCTCTCAAGAGACTCGTTTCCCCCAGTAGAGTCAACAAGTGGCGTCTCTAACAGAGAAGTTTGAACACCTCTACAACTCAGACGAATGGGTTCCCCAGCAAGTCTGACATCAAAATTTTTTCCATCAAATGGCATCTCCCCAGGAAACTTCGGCGAGAAGTTTGAGGAAAACCGCTACAAATAACGTCTCTTGTTAAGAAAGTTTATTTACAAAAGAAACTGAGACCAATTCCTTGGCTAAATACCAGGATCGAGGGGAAGTTTATTTCAGAAAATTGAGACGAGTTCCTTGGTAGGAAACCAGGATCGAGGGGAATTTTATATCAGAAACTGAGACCAGTTCCTTGGCTAAAGACCATGACCGAGGGGAAGTTTATTTCAGAAAATTGAGACCAGTTCCTTGGCTAAAGATCAGGATCGAGGGGAAGTTTCTACCTATTCTAAGCATCATTGCTTAGCAAAATAAGACGGATGAGTAAGCTGCCATTCATAACCAACATCAAAATTTCGGGTATTCCGATATTTAATCCTCTTGTACCCCGAATGCCCGAATACCTTCGCCATTCACACCTTCGGGTCCAAGAAGATTAAATAGGGGCATCTGTCATACCCCAAATTTTAACAACTAAGATTTCCCATCATTGTGAAAACCATCATCACAATATGGAGATACTTTCATGTCTCATCAATCTCCTCAAGGAATTGTTGAGAATTCACTACTGACAAGAATTAGGGTTTCAAGCCCTCTTAGGGCACTTAGACAAAAGATCAATCAAGAAATGACATGATCTTTAACTTGTCTAGCCTCTCAGACCTACAATGGATCAAGAGGACTCTCACATCAAGAATGAAGCCCAAAATTGGAACATTCCAAGTGGATCAAGCCTCAAGATCGACAGTGTCACCAAATTAGGGTTTTGGTTGACTGAGGCCTCGTGATGGAAATTTTCATCTGGGCATGAGCCAATGCTTCAAAGCACAACCCAAGATACTACAAGGGACCTCATGGACCCAATCATCAAGTCAATTTTACCTCAGGGGATGCATCCACAAAAAAAAATCAGGAATTAGGGTTTCTTGACCTAATTCACCCCTAAGTTGACTTTTGGGACAAAACATGAGCCAAGACCTCAAGGCATGATTTGAGGGTCTCTAACACACTATGTTCACCCATTTTCAACAATGGATTGATCCAAGAAGCTTGACTCACAAGTTTCATTTTCATCAGGACCACAATTAGGGTTTCGAGGGAAAAGTCAACTGTACCTTTGACTTTTGACCCAGACATGCTCCTAAACCTTGGGACATGATTCATTACACCCTATAACACCTATGGAATGTATCCATTAGGTTTGATTTAGGTCAAGGACTTGATTTCACAAAGGATCGCACAATTTGGATTTCATCCGATAAAAAGTCAACTGTGCACAAAATCAAGTTTGACTTTTTGAGATTTTTCACAATTATGGTTCTTTGACCCTAAAATAATGTTAATGTATGGTATTGATCATCATTCATTAAGAAAAATCAAAGAAAGTGAGTTAATTTGTAAAAGGGGGTACCAACTTCCAAGGACCATAACTTGAGATCCAAGCAACCATTTTGGATGGTCCAAAGCTGGATTTGTAGATCTCATGGTATAATTTAAAAGTGTCAACTACAGCTCAGTCCACTTCCTCATGGATTTTTAGTTATGGAGTAATCAAAATGGCTGAAAACACAAAAGTGACATTTTTCCAACACTTAGTGAAATTTTCACTAAGTCCGAATCTGCCTTATTTTTTTCGAAATGTAGAGGCATTTTTCATTATAATTCAAGTTGACTCAAAACCAAAGTTGGACATCATGTTGAAATAGGATGTGTCAGCTTTCCAAAATGTCTAAGAACTCCATCAAATTCCATCTGAGCTAGGAGTTATGACAGCTGCAACATGCCTTACTGCAAACTGTCTTGGCAAGGCAGATTTGTGCATTAGTGCTCGAATTGCTCCAATTGTGCAACTTCAAGCATGGTTATCCATCTGCACACCTCGAGGGGGAACAACCAAGGGACAAGCACTGATCCATAAGCCTCCCAAGTCTTTGGAACTACATATAGGTTTGGCACCCCTAAAAGCTAAAGATGCCTCAAGACTCCAATTTTGTTTTGAGGCATTCAATGGATGCTTAGAGGTGGCATGTATCAGAGCAAAGATGAACACTTCAGTCAAGCCTTATCCTTGAATCAGAGAACCATAGGCCTGTGCTCTAATCTCAAGTCAATGGTTAGAGGAGACTTGAGATTCCATTTGATCCACATTGGCCAAAGGCCTGCTGCAGTTGCCATTCCCTATTCCTTGCAAAACAAACTTGACACATTATAAATACACCTCATTTCTGCTCAATTTGAGTACACCAAAGACCTATAACACTTGCCTTTATCAAAATCACACTCTCACTTCCAAAAATGCCTTCTAATGCAAGCTACTATCGGTTTTTGAATTAGAAAGTGTTTCCAACCAAACCAATCATACACACACACCTTATAAACATCATATGTGAGCTGATCAAACACTAAACCAACAACTGGAACACCAAATTCATGAAATTCCCATCCATTTGCTCAAGTTTTCAACAAAGTTGCAGCTGAGGTGCCACAATCTGTTCCAGTCCATTTCAAATCAATCCAAGCTTTCAAACACACTCCGTATGGTGTAGGGAAGCTGTTCAGATCATCACAACTCATCTGTAACACCTTTAACTCAAAAATCGAGTTGCTCTTGCTGCCACGACCTTCAAGTAAGCCTAAACTTGGTCATCTCATGATTCATGCATATTTCCTGGCACAATAATTTTGCCATATGTTCATAATCATGTATGGAGTGTTTCCCCTCAATTAATTGCTTTGTATGAATCGTGTATATAATTTCTTAGCCTTCATGCAAAAATTAGGGTTCTTGAGGTTTCTCTTTGATTTCTTATTCCATGCTTAAAATAAATGAAATTAAAGACCATAGACATGATCGTGAGGTGAAAACGAGTAGATTGATATGTGGAATGTGTGAATTCATCAAGTATTCAGTGAGATTGATGAGAAAATGCAAATCTGGCCAAAACAGAGCACGCGGGCAAAACCAAGGTGTTCTTGGCGCCCTTTTTCAAACTTTCAAAAATTTGAATTTTGTGATTTTAGTTAATTGATTCAAAAATTAATTTCTATCTGAATTTTAATGATTTTGAGTTCATTCTTTTTTTAATAATTCACAAAAATGTTAAAATATTTTATTTTACAAAAATTTCCCAAAAATATTATTTATTTCATATACTTGATATTTTTGCAAAGAATTAATTTTTTTTTTTTTAACATTTAAAATATTTTTTCCCTCTTGATTTTCCAAACTTAAATGGTTTTCAATCATTTTGTGGATAAAAACAGGGTTTTTGAAACATTGATCCCAGATCACCACTCATTTCTCACATGTTTTCAATGATTTTATTAATTTTTAATCAAAATTAATTCCATTTTTTAACAAAATTAGGGTTTTGATTGATTTCACCCTCATCAATCTTTTTCAAAACACTCATGGGCCTCTAATGAGTGTAAGACCCAACCCCTTTGTAAATAAACAATTTTGGGCCTCACACATTGTATAAGTCCCTCTGTATATTTTCAAAAGTTCGGCGCGATCGTCGCCTTTTTAACAAAATCAACCGGGCTTCTCCTTGAGCTATAAGACCCATCTTTATTCATTTTCAAACTCTTTGGGCCTCTAATAGAGTGTAAGACCCAATCCCCTTTTAACCAAAACCTTTTTGGGCCCCAGACGTTGTATAAGTCCCAACACATTTTCAAAAAATCTCGGCGCGATCGCTAGTTCAAAATCAAATCATCTGGGCCTACCCTCGTGTTGTAAGTCCCATTTCTTTTAAAACACCTTTTGGGCCTCTCCTTGAGTTGTAAGACCTAACCCTAATGTAAAGAAACCTTTTTGGGCCTCAATCGTTGTATAAGTCCCGATACGATAGTCAAAATAACAGTGCGATCACTGTTAAACCTTGGGCCTCTCCTTGAGTACAAGCCCCAACAATCTTTTCAAAGAAATTTCCCTTTTGATTTATATTCAAATATACATGCTGTTATCAAAACTTTCTTTAATTTCTTTGAACAACTAACAATACAGCATGGAAGCTTGCTCGCCTATAAGTTTTAACAGCTTTCATTTACATGCTTTGAAATATATAATTGTATTGTGGGAAGCTGCGCATGGTTAGTCTTCTTTCATACCCTTTTAAATACTTGTCATATATCAACTGTATATATACTAGTATAGTTGTTTAGAGTTTTCCCCGACAACTAAGTCTAGAACTAGGTAAAGCCCTGTTGGTCGCTTTTAAATACAAACAAAACTAGACCCCCATAAGATTTCCAGATACAGTCTTGCCTTCTCTTGGGCTTAAACAATATGGAACAAAGAGAAAGGTAGTATTCCTCGTGAACCTTTTCTCAGACTGTCACCCCTAGAAATTGTCAAAGAAATTCTACTCCCCAGAGTTGATCTATTCTCGGTGAATGGCATCTCTTGAGTTTCTTCAAACCTCGAACTTTCACTAAATGATCTATTCTCGGTGAATGGCATTTCTTGAACTTCTCTTGATTTAGGACCCACGGGCTTTCTACAGGAATCCCCGCCTCCTCTTAGGCTTTGTACAAGGACCCTCCGACTTCTTAGAAGTTCTCATGCCTTCTCTTGGGATTAATACAAGGACCCTGACGACCTCTTAAAGGTATAAGACAGAACTTAGTCATCCTTTGGTAGAGCAGTCTTTCCAATGTCAAACCTCAGGCCACTTTAGGGTTGATTCTCATCCCTTAATGCCCGTGCCTTCTCTTGGGCATCATACAAAAGATAAAACTCTTCCACACCAGTGGACTTGGACAGTCTATTTCCCCTTGAGTCTCAAAGACATTCTCAAGTTCCTTACAAATATAGGAAGAAACCCCGAGCTCTCTGGATCAATCTCCAACAAAAACCCAGCCTCTCTCTTGAGAGTTCCCCAACCAGGGTCAGCTTATCCCAAATCAGAATCTCAAGGTCTTTGATATCTCAACTCTTCTGTAATCTTCAGCAAGAGTTGATTCCCCATTTGGACCTGCCTCGGGATCTTAACAATCCCTGGCAAATGATAGCCTCCTCTTAGGCTTTATATAATGATCTTTCCTCAACACAGTCAGCCTCCTCTTGGGCTTTGTACAAAGATTCTCCCCAGCGGAGCTAACCTTTTCAGACTCTCTTGTTGAGTCAATCAACTTTTGGACTCTCTTGTTGAGTCAATCAGACTTTCAGACTCTCTTGTTGAGTTAATCACCTTTTCAGACTCTCTTGTTGAGTCAATCAACTTTTGGACTCTCTTGTTGAGTCAATCAGACTTTCAGACTCTCTTGTTGAGTTAATCACCTTTTCAGACTCTCTTGTTGAGTCAACCTCTTTTTAGCCTCACTCTTGGGCTTTGTACAAGACAGATAAAAGCATTCTCTTGTTGAGTCAAACCCTTTCAGCCTCAATCTTGGGCTTTGTACAAGACATAAATCTCCCTCTCTTAAGCTTGGGACGGATGTCTTCCCTAGCAGAGTCATTTCCTCCCATCCTTCTTCTAGGCTTTGAGGAATGATTTTCTCCAAGAAGAGTCAAACTCATTTCAGCCTCAATCTTGGGCTTTGTACAAGACACATAAAAATATCCTCACCAGAGTTAGTTAAATTTCTTGTTTCAGCCTCAATCTTGGGCTTTGTACAAGACACATACAAAACTCCTCGACGGAGTCAAAATCCTTTTAGCCTCAATCTTGGGCTTTGTACAAGACAGATAGAACATTTTCCCCCGGAAAAGTCAAACTTCTAGCCTCCTCTTAGGCTTTGTATAATGATATCACCAAAGAGCCAGTCTCTTTTTTGCCTCAATCTTGGGCTTTGTACAAGACACCAATATATACACTCTCTGGTTGAGTCGGCTTATCCAGCCTCCTCTTAGGCTTTGTATAAAGAAACCCCCTAGCCGAGTCAATTAACCTTTTAGCATCAACCTTGGGCTTTGATCAAGGCACACAAAAATCAACAATCCCCCTTTAGAGATGACAAATTCTCTCTCAGTCAAACCTTTTAGCTTCAATCTTGGGCTTTGAACAAGACACCAATAAACCTTTTAGCTTCAATCTTGGGCTTTGAACAAGACACCAAAATATCTTTTTTCCTCCCTTAGAATAGGAGGAACTACGATTGCTTTGATTTCCCTGTTTCGTTTAAACGGGAATGTGTAGGCATAAGATTGCGAAATCTTAGCGAGCATACCAATCAAAAACTCTAAGTACCTTCATACCAATCAAAACCCTAGGTCTAGTACCTTACGAAAAACATCGAAAAAACCTGAACATCAACAAAAACTCACTCACTCACTCATACTTCCCAAGAAACTTTCCCAACCCATTAACAGATAAACACTATCAATTACAAAGCGAAACCTAAAGCTAATATCCTATGGATAATTGACAACTCCCCATTGTATAACCTGACCCCAGACCCCCCAATCTCTTTTAAGTGTTTGTTCAGTTAAACATTCGCGTGCAAGGTTAGTTTTAGATAGCTTCCATTTCCCTTCCAGCTTCATGGGATAAATAAGAAACCAGAAAGTAGCACTCACTCCTCCTCATTGCGGCGAGGAGAAAACCCAGCGATAAGGTGGTCGCGTCACCGACAAAAATCGCTCGCTACACTACCCCACAAATAAATACGACCAAATGCATAATTTATCAGAGTAAAATCAGGACCACCTCAAAGGGTGCACATTTTCTCAATAAACTCAAAATAAAACATCTCCTCTGTAAACACGGGTTTTCCTCAATATAATAAAAACCATCAAATAACAGCGGAACCACCATAACCACAATAATCAAAATCCAAAAGGTTTTAAAATAAAACCATAGTCATCAAATAACAACAAAATGTTAACATAACAGGTTTCGACTCCACGACCCAACCCGAGGTTACACTATCAGAGCAAGACCCTCTATGTCGACCAAAAGCACTAAAAACTCCAAAGGTTCTCGAAGGCATCCACGACTAATCCTGATCATCTGCATGTTACCCACGTGGAGGCAACATTCAAACAGGCAGGGTGAGTAATCATAATTCATTATAATCAATATAAAAATAGGATATGCATAAAATTGACGTCATCATCATATACAACATCATCAGGATCAAAGATCACGACATCATATATTACATCAATGCCAAATGAATGCAATGCACAACAAGACTCATGCATGTGGTACCAAATCGTCAAAGTCGATGGACACTGGGTCATCACCCTCCAAAGATCCCCGTCAATAGGATTGATTCTACACAAGAACCGGAGCACGTCATAAAAACTACAATCCACACAATGGGATTGAAGCCACCACTGGACCGAAGTCCTAACATCATCACTAGACCGAAGTCCTAATATCATCAATAGACCGAAGTCTTAATGCTATGAATGCATGATACACATGTAGCGTGATTTTTGTGGTCTAGAATCACTATCGCTTGGGCACTACAGTTCGATTCATTTTTTATCCTGTTAAGCTGATTAAGGAAGGGAAATAGATGTTTCCAATTAACCTTGCTTGCATACTGAGTTTAAACAGTCAAAACTGTTGGTTTATAGATGCAATTAAGATATGGGCCCCTCTTCGATTATTTTGTTAAGAATAGAATGTTTGGACCATTTGTGAGGTTTTTGGTAATGTGTTTAGATTTGATACTTTTGGGTTGATATATGAAGGTACTGGATTTTGGGTTTTTGATTAGTGTGCTCGCTAAGATTTTTGCAATCTTATGCCTACGTATTCCCGAAACAGGGAAATCAGAGCGATCGTAGTTCCTCCTATTCTATGGGAGGAAAGAGGTGTTTTGGTGTCTTGTTCAAAGCCCAAGACATGAAGCTGAAGGTAGTTTGTAACTTGTTTAAAGCCCAAGATGTGAAGCTAAAAGGTTGAGAGAGAATTTGTCATCTCTAAAGAGGAGTTGTTGATGTTCGTATGCTGTTAGCAAGGCACAACTTTAATGCTAAAAGGTTGATTGACTCAACCGGGGTTTTCTTTATACAAAGCCTAAGAGGAGGCGGGAAGTTTGACTTTTCTGGGGAAAATGTTCTTTCTGTCTTGTACAAAGCCCAGATTGAGGCTAAAAGGGATTTTGACTCCGTTGGGGAGAATGTATCTTGTATAAAGCCTGAGATGGAGGCTGAAATGGTTTGACTCAACAAGAGAGTACTTTTATCTGTCCTGTATAAAGCCCAAGACAGAAGCTAAAAAAGGGTTGACTCAACAAGAGAGTCTTGAACAGGTGATTGACTCAACAAGAGAGTCTGAAGGTTGTTTGACTCAACAAGAGAGTCTTTTATACTCAACAAGAGAATGATTGCTGTCTCATACGAAGCCCGAGATTGAGGCTAAAAGGAGATTTACTCAATAAGAGAGTCTTTTATACTCAATAAGAGAGTGTTTTTCTATCTCGTACGAAACCCGAGATGAAGGCTAGAAGTAGGTTGACTCAACAAGAGAGTCTTTTATACTCAACAAGAGAGTGTTTTTCTATCTCGTACGAAGCCCGAGATGGAGGCTAAAAGGAGGTTGACTCAACAAGAGAGTCTTTTATACTCAACAAGAGAGTGATTTATATGTCTTGTACAAAGCCCAAGACGGAGGCTAAAAGTGGGATTGACTCAACAAGAGAGTCTTTTATACTCAACAAGAGAGTGGTTCTCTATCTCGTACGAAGCCCGAGATGGAGGCTAAAAGAGTTTGGAAAGGTTAGCTCTGCTAGGAAGAATCATTTGTACAAAGCCCAAGAGGAGGCTGCCTTACCGCTGTGGATTCTGAAGATCCTGAAGCGGGTCCAAGAGAGACTGGAGTTTCTTCCTATGTTGGAAAGGAACTTGAGAATGTCTTTGAGACTCAAGGGTCTTAGACTATCCAAGTCTAGAGTTTTATCTTTTGTACAATCCCCAAGAGGAGGCGTGGGCATTAAGGGATGAGTATCAACCCTACAACGGTCAGAGTTTTGACACTGGAAAGACTCCTCTAGCAAAGGATGACTAAGTTCTGCCTTATACCTTTAAGAGGTCGTCAGGGTCCTTGTATTAAGCCCAAGAGAAGGCATGAGAACTTTTAAAAAGCCGAAGGGTCCTTGTACAATGCCCAAGAGGAGGCGGGGATGCTTTTAGGAAGCCTGTGGGTCCCCAAACCAAGAGAAATTCAAGACATGCTATTCACCGAGAATAGATCAAGCCAGGAAAGTTCAAGGATTTGGAAGAAACTCAAGAGATGCCATTCACGGAGAAAAGATCATCTCTGCAGAGTTAGAGTTTCTTTGACTATTTCTAAGGGTGACAGTCTGAGAAAGGGTTCACCGAGAATACTGCCTTTCTCTTTGTTCCATATTTTTTAACCCCAAGAGGAGGGAGGACTGTATCTGGTAATCCTATGGGGATCTAGTTTTGTTTGTATTTAAGAGTGACCAACAGGGATTTACCTAGTGCTAGACGTAGTCGTCGGGGAAAACTCTAAATAACTATACTAGTATTACACAGTGGATATATGACAAGTATATAAAAGGATGTGAAAGAAGACTTACAGTGAAGCAGCCCCACAATACAGTTATGTACATATGAAAGCGGTAAATGAAAGCGGATAAACACTTACCCGTTGTAGAGCTTCCATGTTGTTTTGTTAGTCGGTCAACAAAGAAAGTTCGATAACAACATATATTTGGATTCAAAATCAAAGGAGAAAGTGTTTTGAAAAGATTGTCGGGGCTTACATCTCAAGGAGAGGCCCAAGGTTTTATCAGTGATTGCACTGTTGTTTTGAATTTGTACAGGGACTTATACAAGTGACTGAGGCCCAAAAAGGTTTTCTGTACAAAGGGATGGGTCTTACACTCTCTCAAGAGGCCCAAAGATGTTTAAAGAAAAGGAATGGGGCTTATAACACGAGGGTAGGCCCAGATGATTTGATTTTTGAACTGGCGATTGCACCGAGATTTTTCTTTTAACGCGGAGGGACTTATACAATGTCTGAAGCCCAAAAAGTTTTGGTTAAAAGGGGGTTGGGTCTTACAATCTATTAGAGGCCCAAAGAGGTTATTTTTGTACAAGAGATGGGGCTTAGAACTCAAGGATGGGCCCATGGGTTTTTGGTAAAAAGGCGACGATCGCGCCGAACTTTTTGATGGTGTCGGGAGTTATACAATACATTGAGGCCCAAATCATTTTGGTTCTTAAAAAGGGTTGGGTCTTACACTCTACTAGAGGCCCAAAGGTTATTTAAAAAGTTTTGTTTGGGTGAAAATCAAGGAAACCCTAATCTCATCATTTTAAAAGTAAATTCTCAAGGAAAATCAATAAAAAATGATAAAATACCAAATAAGTTTGAATAAACAACTTGTGATTTTTGGTTGAGATTTGAAAAATGATGTTTTAATCACAAGATGAATTAAAATTCATTTGCTTTTGATTTTCAACATGAGAATTCAATTTTAAAATGTTTAAAAAACAATTAAAAGTGAATTTATTCACAAAAATACCAACTATATTAAATAAATAATATAAACTTGAGTTTTTTTTGGAATAAAATATTTCAACATTTTTGTGATTTTTTGCAGAAAGAACCAATAAAAAAGAATTAAAATTGAGGGAGTTATTAAATTTTCAAATCATTGAAAATAATATGAAAAATAATAAAAAAGTGGAAAAATCATTAAAAAGGGGGTCTGGGGCGAGGGGGATTCGAACCCCAGACCTCTTATGTGCAGCATGCGCGCCTTACCACTGGGGTGGTGATACATCCGTGTATTGAAACACAACCACAAATATACAAGGCTTGCCTTGTTTTTGGCCTGGCCCAAGGCAAGGCAAGGCAAGATTTTGGTTAGAAACGTGAAGGCCATAACTTTCTCATTTCTCCATGGATGGAGACAAAATTTATATGCATCTGGCCTAGAATTTCCTAAGGAATCCAATGGTGGTGGTGGTTTTTCCAGAATACAAATCCTCCTCAAAACTCGATAGTGGTTTTGAAATAGGCCATGTTTTGCATTTTCTGTGCTACCTCTTGGTACAGGTGTGAATTACATGATAAATTGGTGCAAACACAACACATATAACATGTATAAGAGATGCATGATCAGTGGACTTCAAAGCAAGGCATATTTTAGAGAGTTCAAGTTGTGATGCTTACCGCTCTTTGGAGCTTTTGGGCTATCTACCAAGTGCTTTATTCCATAAATGTTTTGATGCTTTGGACACCCTAAAATGATCCCTTAGAAGCTTTTAGAGTGGTTGGAACCAGCTGGAAACCTCAGGAATGGAAACTGGCCCTTTCTTGCAAAAGGGGCAAAAGTGGCCAAAATAGCAACTCTCTCAAATAGTGTTCCAGATGTGGGGAACCATTTGGGACAGTTCAAGGATGATATTTGAAGTGTGTTTGATGTTTTATCTGGTTTGGAAAGTGACTGATTCAAGACATGGCTTGAAAAATGTACAAAAGTCCTATTTTGAGGTTTTGAGAGGGGACTTTGTGATTTTTGTGTTACAGGTCACTTGTGAGAGTTTGGACAACTTAGATATGACATATATGGAAATGCTCTTTAACTCAAAAACTCAGAGTTACCTTGCTAAAGAAGGTATTTTTGCCTAGAAAAAGTGATTTTGAGGAAAGCATCTGTTTGATGGCTTTCGTGTACTCAAACTGACCACAAATGAGCTCTATTTATAGTGTGTCAAGTTTATTTTGGCTGTAATAGTGAATGGCAACTGCTGCAGAAGTTTGGAAAATGTTGATCAATGAGAATCCAAGTCTCCTCTAGCCATTGACTAGAGGTTAGAGCACAGAGTTATGGTTCCCTAGTTGTTGGATAAGTCTTGACTGGATTCAGTTGTAAAAGGCTCAGTCCATGCCACCTTGGTGCATCCATTAAATGCTCCAAACCAAAATTCGAGTCTTGTCCCCTCTTAGGGATTTCTAGGTTTGGCATGCTATTTTTGGTTCCAAGGACTTAGGAGGCTTATGGATCAGTGTTTATCCCTCCTTGGTCTCTCAATGAGGTGTTAAGATGGATATGCATGTTTATCATTTGCAAAAATTTGGCAAATCAACCAAAATACACTAATCTGCCTTGCCATGACAGTTTGCAGCAAGGCATATTGGCATGGTCATATCTCATGGCTCAAGTGGAATTCCATGGAGTTCTTGGCCATTTTGGAAAGCCCTCATGTGATACAACATATGTGTGATCATAGTTTGTTTTGATACCTTTTAGATCCAAGTGAAAAATGCCCTTACATTTTGGAAAAAGTGAAACAGATTCTGACTTAGTGAAAATTTCACTAAGTGTTGGAAATAGTGACAATGTTTTTAGCCATTTTGACCCATCATAACTCAAAATCCATGATGAATTGGAATGAGGTGTAGTTGAAGCTTTTGTAGAGGGACATGAGAGCTACAAATCCAGCTTTGAATGGGGAAAAATAGCCTTGTGGTTTAGGAGATATGATCCTCCAAAGTTGGTACCCTAACCACTTTGTTCCATAACTTAGAAAATTTCTAAGTTTTTATGGTTACCCCTTTTACAAGTTATCCCACTTTTCTTGATTTTTCTTGATGAATGATGATCCCAATCACACATTAACATCATTTTAGGGTCAAAGAACTAAAATTGTAAAAAATCTCAAAAAGTCAAAGTTGACTTTTGTGCAATGTTGACTTTTTATCAGATGAACTCCAGACTGTGCGATCCTCTATGAAATCAAGTCCTTGACCTAAATCAAAATTGATGGATTGATTTCATAGGTGTTATAGGGTGTATTGAATCATGTCTCATGGTTTGGGAGCATGCCTAGTGTCGCTCCCAGGATTTCCATCCATGGTACAAATGCGAAAGTGGCGCGGAAAACAGAGTCGCCAGCAATGTGTATTTATCCCAAGCGAGGGAAAGGAAACACTGCGTAAACCTGAGGGAAGGAAAAGAGCATGGTCTCGCGACCAAGAGAAACGGGTAAGGTAGTCGGTTACGCGAAGGGAAGGTGTTAGCACCCTACGCGTCCATCGTACTCGATGGGATCCACGCTTGTTGTCTCGATCAAAGGGTGTCGTCGTCTGGAGCTCCACTGCTACTGGAAACGAGATGGAATGGGAACGGAAAGGAACGAAGAAACGAAGAAGAAAATAAAAAGAAGTGACTCGATAGGACATCGCTCGTCCTATGCCTACATATTCCCTCGTGCAATGGGAAAGTCAGAGTCAACGTAGTTCGGACACGAACTAGGGGGGTTGCTCGCCAAGACATCGCCGTCTTGTGCCTACGTATCCTCAATTGGACGAGAAAGAGGAAAATTAGAGCAGTCGTAGTTCGACCTAATGAGGTCGGTTAGTGTTTTTTATGAGCGACGTTAGATTCGCGTCTGGCAGTTAGGGTCGATGCCTGTTTGCGACGAGACGTAAATAACGTGCCCTTTCCTGAAAATGATTTGAACTTGAACGATCCCGAAGGATGAAAAAGGTTTGAGTTTGTTTTTGTGTTTTTTAGACAGAAGTGGATTGAAGTTAGTTCGTAACTTGCATTGTACCAAAGTCTATGATATAGGAACGAATGCTTAGCAAATCGTTCCAAAATGGAACGTCCACTAAGCACTCTAGAAAAATGAGAGGAAACCCCTCATTCCTCACTTCCCACATGCGAGGCTCATGCGCAATACACGTTAACTTTATTAAGTGTTTTAGAAGTGTTATGAGATGAGAAGAGAAGACTCAAGGGAAAAGAAAATCCTAAGGGGAAACTAAATGTTCCTAATGTTGTCATGCAAAGGTGGCCCTATAGTTGAGTTTGAGAGGGAAACGTCTACCTAAGTTAGCATGCAGAGGGAAGCAGCCTAATGCTAATCCAACTCCAAGCTTAATCGAAAATTAAGTTGGACTAGGTAGCTCTAAGGAAGTGAATCCAAGACTTAAACAAGTCTTGAGATTCAAGGGAAGAGAAGGAGTGAAAGAGATGAAGAAGAAAAGGCGAGTAAACAAAAACAACAGCTACCTAAGCGCACCTGCACCAAAACAGCGGTAAAAGGCAGCACACAAGCAAGACAACTTATAACATCACACAATTCAACACAAAAAGGGGTGCAAAAGGCCAGACAGCAGCACATATAACAGCACATGTGCAAAGGACAACGGTAGAAACAAGGCAGCATGCAATACATTTGAAGATGATTCAATCATGGCACAATGGACATGCATCAAACAACATATATTATTCAATCAATCATGATCACAATCATATCACCACAGGGTAAACAACCTTGAAATTATCATGAAAGAATGCACAACTTTAAGTACATGAACAAACCCAATCAAGTATGCATCTCATGGAATTGAATGCAAGTAAGCATGCACAACACAACAACTCCAGTAACACAAACATTAATTCACAATTATCATACTCAAGGAGTGTATGCAAAGTGTTCACCACATTAAGAAAATATCCATGCAAACATGAACATTTAACAATACAAGTCCAAGAATCGCGTGTCGGAAAATTATGTTCATGCAATAGTGTGAGGTGAAATAGCTCAAGAATGATCCACAAATCACCATCATATCAATCCATAAAGTTTAGACATGAATAGGATCTCAAACAACCAAGAAAATGCAAGAAAATCAAGTTCTGCTTCAGTGGTAACCGGTTACAGCATAACTGCTAACCGGTTACACAGTTCAAAATTTCAAAAATTACGCAGAAAACAACAGGATAACCGGTTAGCAGATACGCTGTAACCGGTTACACAGCAGCAGAATTCAAAAATAAGTGTTCAGAATCACTTTTCAGCAGCTTATCACTTCTCCAATCACCTGCATGTTAGGGCATCTCAATATGCACGAAAATTACATCTCAAATCCAGCAAACACACATCAATCAACCAGCAACAACAATCAAATCTACAATCCATAGGATCAAACACAACAAATTCAAGATCTACATCATGAACAAGCAAAATAACCTAAAATGAAAAGTAGATCTGAAATTCACCAAACTACAAAGCTGAGAATTTCTTTGGTGAATGTTGATAAGCTGCAATTGATGAATCTAAGCAAGAAATTCAGAGATCCAATGCAATCTTCAAGAGAAAATGCAAAATAAATGCAATGTGATGAACTTGCTTCAAGCTTCTCCAAAATCACTTCCAAGAACTTAGATCCAAAAGCAAAACAGTAGCAAAATCAGAATTCCTTCAAGAATTAGTGAATGGATGAAGGTTTAGTTCCAAGATCAACAAATTTCAATGCAAAGTTTGTTGAACTTTGATGGTGGAACTTTGAGTGAGGGTTTTGGGATAAGAGAGAAGTTGAGAGAAAATTGGAGTGAAATGTGTAGAAAATTCAGAAAAATGGATCAAAGTTATGTGAGGTTTAGAATGAATTGATTTAAGTAGAAGCTAGGTTAGGACTTCAAATGTGGTTTGGAGTGAGGTTTAGTGGGTGGAAATTGGGGTGAAAAGTGGATTAGGAAAGGAAATGAGGAATTAGAGTGGAAAATGTTGGAAGGAATTTGAATTTTGGGTGGAAAATGATGAAAATATCAATTCTAGATCCATCCCACACATGCATAAGCCAAGCACATGATCACTAATGATGCAAACTTAATTTTTTTTCAAACTGCGCACAGAGTAACCGGTTACAGCATATCTGCTAACCGGTTAAACAGTTCAAAAATCTTGAGAATATGCTGAAAATGAATGAGTAACCGGTTAGCACATATGATGTAACCGGCTACACAGTTCAAAATTTGAATTTTGGCGCCTTTTGGAGGGAAACTTGGAAAAGTGACTTCTGATAGCTGTTTTTAAACCTGTTAAACCTTTGAAACTCAAAACTTGATATTTCTACTGAGTAACACCTGAAAAGAACACCAATTCTTGCTGACACCTCAAAATATCCTGCTGAATTAATAATGTCCGATACCGGATCGCTTGATCAAAATGACTGTCGGAGCTTCCGATTATAAAAATATCTAATGAACTAAATAAAACCTCAAAAGGACCTTGAAAGCTATTTGCTTGGCTCTGAATATTGCTGAAAATCAAACTGGGACCGATAACGCCATGAGCTGCTGATAGACACCTTGATCCCATGCTCAAAGGAAACATGCAAAAATGCAAAAAAGAATGATGCTAATGAAATGAAGCATAAGCCAAAAAGGTTAGAAACAAAAGGGCACATTTTGGGGTGTAACACCTGGGTCAAAAGTCAAAGGCACAGTTGACTTTTCCCGCGAAACCCTAATTGTGGTTCTGATGAATTTGAAACTTGTTGATCAAGCTTCTTGGATCAATCCATTGTTGCAAATGGATCAATGTAGTGTGTTAGGGACCCTCAAATCATCTCTTGAGGTCTTGGCTCATGTTTTGTCCCAAAAGTCAACTTAGGGGTAACTTAGGTCAAAAAACTCTAATTCCTAATTTTTTATGAATGTATCCCCTGAGGCTAAATTGACTTGATGATTGGGTTTATGAGGTCCCTTAGAGTATTTTAGGTTGTGCTTTAAAGCATTGGCTCATGCCCAGAGGAAAATTTCCATCTGGAGGCCCCAGTCGACCAAAACCCTAATTTGGTGACACTGGCGATCCTGAGGCTTAATCCACTCAGAATATTGTAGCCTTGTGCTTAATCCTTGAGGTGGGAGTCCTCTTGAGCCATTATGGATGTTTGAGAGGTTTAGACAAGTTGAAGATCATGTCATTCCTTGATTGATCTTTTGTCTAAGAGCTCTGAGAGGGCTTGGAACCCTAAGTTTGATTGTAATGAATGCTCACCCATCTTTGGGGAGACTAATGAGGTATAATGGTCCATCCATATTGTGATGATGATTTGTACAATGATGGGAATCTTAGTGGTTAAAATTTGGGGTATGACAGATGCCCCTATTTAATCTTCTTGGACCCGAAGGTGTGAATGGCGAAGGTATTCGGGCATTCGAGGTGCAAGAGGATTAAATATCGGAATACCTGAAATTTTGATGGCGGTCATGAATGGTAGCTTACGCATTCATCTACTTTTGCTAAGCAATGATACTTAGAAAAGGTAAAAAATTTCCCTCGATCTTGGTCTTCAGCCAAGGAACTGGTCTCAATTTTCTTTTGAAATAAACTTCCCCTCGATCCTGGTTTCCTACCAAGGAACTAGTCTCAGTTTCTGATTTAAACTTCCCCTCGATCCTGGCCTTCAGCCACGGAACTGGTCTCAGTTTCTTATGAAATAAACTTCCCCTCGATCCTGGTTTCCTACCAAGGAACTGGTCTTAGTTTCTTTTGTCAATAAGCTTTCTCGACAAAGTACGCTATTCGTAGCGGTTTTCTTCAAACTTCTCGCCGAATTTTCCTGGGGAGATGCCATTTGATGGAAATATTTTCAATGTCAGACTTGCTGGGGGACCCCATCTGTCTGAGCTCTAGAGGTACAGAAACTTCTCTCTTTGGAGACGCCATCTGTCGACTCTACTGGGGAAAACGAGTCTCTTGAGAGACTGCTTCCGCTTGGGGATATTACATCATACTTTTCTAGAGGTCTTCCTAGAGAAACGCCATATGATGTACCCCAATTTTGAGGTGTCGATGACTTTGTTAACATTGACTTTCTGGAGAGAAGAACCAATGTGCTACTGAGAGTCTTTAGTTGCGAGGCCTCCTCTGGGGATTTTCCTTAGTCCGGGAAAGCGAAGACATCATCTTCAATGGTGAAGAGTGACGTTTATTGAATGTTTTCTTGCCTTTTCAGAGGTTCAAGTTATCAAAGTGGTCGAAATCCCGCTGCAATCCAGAAATAAACTGGAAGAGGGACTGTTTGGACTCAACGTTTCCTGACAAGGACAGAACTGACAACTCTATTGAGAGGACTTTTATCACTAGGGGATAAGACCGACTCAAGTGATAGCGATGCCATATGAATGTAAATAAATAATGCATGATGTATGTATGTTTATGGTGACAAAACTGACGCGACATACAGACTGATAGATGAACATGACTGGATACTCGGCCATAATGGGAGATGAAAAGTATCACTGGTTCACGATAGCAATTCCGCCTTGCTTAGGAGAGATAGTCCACGCGGGGAAAACCGTTGGTCGGGCTTAGGAGATAAGAACTCTTCCGGGGGTGTCAGATGAAATATGGTCTCTAATTTTTGCCTGGACCGCCCTTTCGAGTTTTCAATCCACCGAGACGTTTTTTTTCTTTTTCTTATTTTTTTTAGTTTAGGCGAAGTATTTCTTGACTACATCAACATTTGTGGGGTAGGAAAATTCTTCTCCATCCAAGGTTGCGAGTCTCAAGGCACCGCATGAGAAGGCTTTCTCGACCACATAGGGGCCGTCATAATTCGGAGTCCATTTGCCCCGAGAATCAGTGAGAAATGATTGTATCTTCTTGAGCACAAGGTCTCCTTTCCTGAAGATGTGAGGTCGGACCTTTTTGTCGAATGCCTTCTTCATTCTTTGTTGATACAATTGACTGTGGCATAGTGCCGTTATTCGCTTTTCCTCGATCAGATTTAGTTCATCGTGTCGACTTTGACACCATTCAGCTTCTGTTAGTTTAGCTTCCATCAATACCCGAATTGATGGGATCTCTACTTCTATGGGGAGTACTGCCTCTATGCCATATACTAGAGAGAAAGAAGTTGCCCCTGTTGAAGTACGGACAGATGTGCGATAACCGTGAAGAGCAAAGGGTAGAATCTCGTGCCAGTCTTTATAGGTTACAACCATCTTTTGAATGATCTTCTTGATGTTCTTATTAGCCGCTTCTACCGCTCCGTTCATCTTAGGTCGGTTGGGAGATGAGTTATAGTGTTCGATCTTAAATTCTACGCATAACTCTTTCATCATCTTATTGTTTAAGTTAGATCCATTATCAGTAATGATCTGGCTTGGAACACCATAACGACATATGATATTGTTTTTGATAAATCAGACCACCACTTGTCGGGTTACATTGGCGTACGACTCTGCTTTGACCCACTTGGTGAAGTAATCAATGGCGACCAGAATGAACCGATGTCCGTTTGAAGCTTTAGGTTCCATCATACCGATCATGTCGATTCCCCATATGGAAAAAGGTCACGGGGAAGAAAGAACTTTGAGATGCGTCGGCGGTACATGGATTTTGTCTGAGTATATGTGACACTTGTGACACTTTCTCATGTACTTGTAGCAGTCGGATTCCATGGTTAACCAATAGTACCCTGCTCTTAGAATTTTTCTCGCCATTGTGTGTCCATTGGCATGAGTGCCAAAGGATCCTTCATGAATTTCTTTCATCAGCATGTTTGCTTCTGGTCTGTCCATGCATCGGAGCAAAAGCATGTCGAAATTTCTCTTATAGAGGGTATCACCCCTCAGAAAGAAGCTTCTGGCCAGTCTTCTGAGGGTTTTTCTATCTTTCCTTAGTGCCCCAGGTGGGTACTCTTGTTTCTGAAGGAAGCATTTAATATCGTGATACCACGGTTTGTCGTCTATGACTGCTCCAATCGTGAAGATGTAAGCGGGCCGTTCAAGGCGCATTATGTCAATCTTAGGTAGGTCATTCCATTGGCCTACACTAATCATGGAAGAGAGAGTGGCTAATGAATCAGCCATGTGATTCTCTTCACGAGGGATATGATGAAACTCGACTCGGTTGAAGAATGGTAACAACCTTCTCGCATAGTCTTTGTAAGGAATCAATCCTGATTGGTATGTGTTCCAATCTCCTTTGATCTGATTGATAACCAGGGTTGAGTCGCCATAAACATCCAAGTTTTTGATCCTTAAGTTAATTGCTTCTTCGAGACCCATGATACAGGCTTCGTATTCGGCCTCAATGTTTGTACACTTGAATGTCAGTCGGGCTGTGAAAGGAATGTGGGTACCCTGAGGTGTTATGATGATTGCCCCAATTCCGTTTCCATAATGATTGACTGCTCCGTCAAAGATAAGTCCCCATTGGGAACCTGGTTCTAGCCCTTCACTGGGTAGCGGTTCATCGCAATCTTTCATTTTTAAATACATGACATCTTCGTCTGGGAAGTCAAACCCGATTGATTCTTGATCGTCAATCAGTTGATGAGCCAAATGATCGCTAAAATAATTCCTTTAATGGGTTTTTGAGCGTGGTACTCTATGTCATATTCTGACAACAACATCTGCCAACGGGCAATCCTTCCCGTGAGAGCAGGTTTTTCAAAAACGTACTTGATTGGATCCATTTTGGAGATTAGCCAAGTAGTGTGACGAATCATGTACTGGAAAAGATGTTTGGCTGCCCAAGCCAAAGCACAGCAAGTTTTCTCGAGCATAGTGTACCGAGTTTCACAGTCCGTAAATTTCTTGCTTAAATAGTAAATGGCAGACTCTTTCCTTTTTGTTTCGTCTTGTTGGCCAAGTACACAACCCATGGAGTCTTCCAAGACTGTTAAGTAAATGATCAGTGGTCTTCCTTCCACTGGAAGTGATAGAATCAGTGGGTTCAACAAATATTCCTTGATGGTGTCGAAGGCAGTTTGACAGTCTTCTGTCCAAACGCAGTCCTGATTCTTTTTGAGTAATTTGAAGATCGGCGCGCATGTCGCGGTCATATGGAATATGAATCTGGAAATGTAGTTCAAACGTCCCAGGAATCCTTTGACTTGTTTTTCAGTCTTTGGAGAAGGCATTTCTTGAATGGCCTTGACCTTGTTAGGATCAACCTCAATTCCCTTTTGGCTGACGATGAACCCTAGCAGTTTCCCTGAACGGACTCCAAAAGTGCACTTGTTGGGATTCAAGCGGAGTTTGTATTTTCTCAGACGCTCGAATAATTTTGACCGGTGGGTCACATGCTCCTCCTCTGTTTTAGATTTGGTAATCATGTCATCGACATATACTTCGATTTCTTTGTGTATCATGTCATGAAACAGAGTAGTCATGGCCCTTTGATAAGTTGCCCCGGCGTTCTTCAAACCGAACGACATCACCTTGTAACAAAAGGTGCCCCATGGGGTGATGAACAAAGTTTTCTCCATGTCCTTCGGCGCCATTTTTATCTGATTATAGCCCGAGAATCCATCCATGAAGGAGAATACCTTGAACTTTACTGTACTGTCAACCAGTATATCAATGTGTGGTAAAGGAAAGTCGTCCTTTTGACTAGCCTTGTTTAGATCTCTGTAGTCCACACACATTCTGACGTTTCCGTCTTTTTTTGGAACGGGCACTATGTTGGCTAACCATTGAGGATATTCTGATGTGGCGAGGAGGCATGCGTCAATTTGTTTCTGTACCTCCTCCTTGATTTTGATAGCCATATCCGGATGAGTCCTTCTCAACCTTTGTTTTACTGGCGGACATTCTGATCTTAGTGGTAGATGATGCTCCACGATGGTGGTATCCAATCCTAGTATATCCTGATAGGACCAAGCGAATACATCGGGAAACTCTTTGAGAAGCCTTATCAAATCCTCTTTAACATTTGGAATGAGCAGTGCTCAAATATTGACTTCTTTTCTTTCCTCTTTTGAACCCAAGTTGATCGTTTCCAACAACTCTTTGTGAGGTTCGATAAACCTTTCCTCTTGTCTGAGTAGTCAGGAGGTCTCTTCTGGAATTTCCTCGTCATATTCTTCTTCACCCTCGAATACCGGGAATTCAAAGTTGGGAGAAGGCATTGGATCGTACATTTCAACGGGGTTTAAAACAAGCAATCTGCATGACGTGATGATTTGTTTTTTAGAAGAGATAGAGAGAATGCAAGAGTGTGTGAAGTGTATTTTTTTTTTGAAAAACTGCTTGTTTTTATTATTTGAATCGTTTTTTAGGATTACCATTTTCTGAAAAAACAAAAAGAGAAAACAACAATAGATGCGGAAATTACAGAACGATGTTACTTTATTTATGATCAGTCGAAACTTGAAACTACAGCCCTATAAAACAAAACTCTGTCGCTGTGGGCGAAGCGAAGAGGTACATTTACAGACAGTGATCCCTATCAAAACATCCATTTCACCTGGGCAGGGTGAAAGGTTAAAGTAAAAATGACAATTACTTTGACTTATGGACGATCTTCGGAATGTCGACTGCAACCCATTGGCGGCGAATCACAAAGTCTAGTACCTTCCTTGATTTGTCTTCAGAAATAACGTTGATTTCTGGTGGAGCAGGATCATTGGAATCGGTCTCCCAGGCGGAGTTGTCGTAGGAGGATTCTTCAGCTGTATTTTGCATGGTTTTTGTACTCTCAGGTGGATCTCCCCATCCAGTAGGCTGGATGTCTTCAAGCCTGATACGAGAGCTTTCAGGAGCGGTGTATTTGACCATGATGTCGTATTTACCACTTGGTTGTCCCAGGGTGTGCCACACCTCTTTGGAACTGGAGGAGTCATCCCTTTCAATGACGTTGACCTTGGGAAAAGCACAGTTGATGAACTCTAATCCTGCGAGCGTTGCAAATTCATCGTCGTGCGGGGTATTTTCAGGATACCCTGAGTGTTGATCCCGTGATATGGTGGGGACGCAGGTATTCTTTTCAATGATGCTCAGCTGGTTTTCATTGTTCAGCTGGTTTTCTTGCCCCGGGTCTCCTGGGTACGGCTGCTAGATATGCAGACCATCCATCGTGCCATAATAGTCGTGGTCAAAGTTGTCTTTCATCAGAGTGTCTTCCTCTAATGAGTTTGGTGGAGCACGGCATCCTTCTGGATCACACTCTCCGTACATCATTTGGACGTCTGACCTTGGTATATATCTCGGACCCTGCGTGGGATAGAAAAATGGCATAGGAACTTCTTCCTGAGACATATAACCGTCTTTGTTAAGATAGGACTTCCATTATTCCTCCGTATCGGAGGAATCACCTTCATTGATGGTATGTACTCCTTGAGACACTGGGTGAAGGAAACCTCCACTGCAGAAGAAGTCCTGAATGGGATGAAAAATTTCATCATTAGCAGCAGTTTGGGCACAGTTTGAAGAAAAACCAAGACCTTTCTTTGCCTTGTTGTCATTGGGAATGACAAGTTGTCCCCATCCTTTCGTATTGTTACTTTCAATTTCCTTGAGAGCATCTTTGTATGAGGAAATCGATGTTCCTTTTTCTGACTAATTGTCATTGCTTACCGAAAGTGCTTGGAACTGGGTTCCAATTATCTCCTCCGGTTCCACACAGGTGGATGACGATAAGTTACTCATGATCAAGGCCTGTTCTCCGCAGACCATGATGAGTTGGTTGTTTTTGACAAACTTCAGCTTCTGGTGAAGTGTCGAAGTGACTGCCCCAGCCTGGTGTATCCAAGGTCTTCCTAATAAGCAGTTGTATGCTGCTCGGACGTCCATGACCTGGAAAGTGACCAGGAAAGTGTGAGGACTGATAGTTATGGGAAGGTCGACTTCGCCGATAACTGCTTTGACGATGACCTCACTGCCCCTCATGACCGGGGTTTTCTTTATACAAAGCCTAAGAGGAGGCGGGAAGTTTGACTTTTCCAAGGAAAATGTTCTTTCTGTCTTGTACAAAGCCCAAGATTGAGGCTAAAAGGGATTTTGACTCCGTTGGGGAGAATGTATCTTATATAAAACCCGAGATGGAGGCTGAAATGGTTTGACTCAACAAGAGAGTACTTTTATTTGTCCTGTATAAAGCCCAAGACGGAAGCTAAAAAAGGGTTGACTCAACAAGAGAGTATTGAACAGGTGATTGACTTAACAAGAGAGTCTGAAGGTTGTTTGACTCAACAAGAGAGTCTTTTATACTCAACAAGAGAGTGATTTGCTGTCTCGTATGAAGCATGCGATTGAGGCTAAAAGGAGATTGACTCAACAAGAGAGTGTTTTTCTATCTCGTACGAAGCCCGAGATGGAGGCTAGAAGTAGGTTGACTCAACAAGAGAGTCTTTTATACTCAACAAGAGAGTGTTTTTCTATCTCGTACGAAGCCCGAGATGGAGGCTAAAAGGAGGTTGACTCAACAAGAGAGTCTTTTATACTCAACAAGAGAGTGATTTATATGTCTTATACAAAACCCAAGACGGAGGCTAAAAGTGGGATTGACTCAACAAGAGAGTCTTTTATACTCAACAAGAGAGTGTTTCTCTATCTCGTACGAAGCCCGAGATGGAGGTTGAAAGAGTCTGAAAAGGTTAGCTCTGCTAGCAAGAATCATTTGTACAAAGCCCAAGAGGAGGCTGCCTTATCGTTGTGGATTCTGAAGATCCTGAAGCGGGTCCAAGAGAGACCGGGGTTTCTTCCTATGTTGGAAAGGAACTTGAGAATGTCTTTGAGACTCAAAGGTTTTAGACTGTCCAAGTCTAGAGTTTTATCTTTTGTACAATGCCCAAGAGGAGGCGCGGGCATTAAGGGATAAGTATCAACCCTACAACGACCGGAGTTTTGACGCTAGAAAGACTGCTCAAGCAAAGGATGACTAATTTATGTCTTATACCTTTAAGAGGTCGTCATGGTCCTTGTATTAAGTCCAAGAGAAGGCATGAGAACTTTTAAGATGCCGAAGGGTCCTTGTACAATGCCCAAGAGGAGGCGGGGATGCTTTTAGGAAGCCTGTGGATCCCCAAACCAAGAGAAATTCAAGACATGCTATTCACCGAGAATAGATCAAGCCAGGAAAGTTCAAGGATTTGGAAGAAACTCAAGAGATGCCATTCACGGATAAAAGATCATCTCTGGGGAGTTAGAGTTTCTTTGACAATTTCTAAGGGTGACAGTCTGAGAAAGGGTTCACCGAGAATACTTCCTTTCTCTTTGTTCCATATTGTTTAACCCCAAGAGGAGGGAAGACTGTATCTGGTAATCCTATGGGGATCTAGTTTTGTTTGTATTTAAGAGTGACCAACAAGGCTTTACCTAGTGCTAGACGTAGTCGCCGGGGAAAACTCTAAATAACTATACTAGTATTACACAGTGGATATATGACAAGTATATAAAAGGATGTGAAAGAAGACTTACAGTGAAGCAGCCCCACAATACAGTTATGTACATATGAAAGCGGTAAATGAAAGCGGATAAACACTTACCCGTTGTAGAGCTTCCATGCTATTTTGTTAGTCGGTCAACAAAGAAAGTTGGATAACAACATATATTTGGATTCAAAATCAAAGGAGAAAGTGTTTTGAAAAGATTGTTGGGGCTTACAGCTCAAGGAGAGGCCCAAGGTTTTATCAGTGATTGCACTGTTGTTTTGAATTTGTACATGGACTTATACAAGTGACTGAGGCCCAAAAAGTTTTTCTGTACAAAGGGATGGGTCTTACACTCTCTCAAGAGGCCCAAAGGTGTTTAAAGAAAAGGAATGGGGCTTATAACACGAGGGTAGGCCCAGATGATTTGATTTTTGAACTGGCGATTGCACCGAGATTTTTCTTTTAACGCGGAGGGACTTATACAATGTCTGAGGCCCAAAAAGTTTTGGTTAAAAGGGGGTTGGGTTTTACACTCTATTAGAGGCCCAAAGAGGCTATTTTTTGTACAAGAGATGGGGCTTACAACTCAAGGAGAGGCCCATGGGTTTTTGTTAAAAAGGCGACGATCGCGCCGAACTTTTTGATGGTGTCGGGACTTATACAATACACTGAGGCCCAAATCATTTTGGTTTTAAAAAAGGATTGGGTCTTACACTTTACTAGAGGCCCAAAGGTTATTTAAAAAGTTTTGTTTGGGTGAAAATCAAGGAAACCCTAATTTCATCATTTTAAAAGTAAATTCTCAAGGAAAATCAATAAAAAATGATAAAATACCAAATAAGTTTGAATAAACAACTTGTGATTTTTGGTTGAGATTTGAAAAATGATGTTTTAATCACAAGATGAATTAAAATTCATTTGGTTTTGATTTTCAACATGAGAATTCAATTTTAAAATGTTTAAAAAACAATTAAAAGTGAATTTATTCACAAAAATACCAACTATATTAAATAAATAATATAAACTTGATTTTTTTTGGAATAAAATATTTCAACATTTTTGTGATTTTTTGCAAAAATAACCAATAAAAAATAATTAAAATTGAGGGAGTTGTTAATTTTTCAAATCATTGAAAATAATATGAAAAATAATAAAAAAGTGGAAAAAGCATTAAAAAGGGGGTCTGGGGCGAGGGGGATTCGAACCCCAGACCTCTTGTGTGCAGCATGCGCACCTTACCACTAAGGTGGTGATACATCCGTGAATTGAAACACAACCACAAATATACAAGGCTTGCCTTGTTTTTGGTTAGAAACGTGAAGGCCATAACATTCAATGGTGGTGGTGGTTTTTCCTGAAAACAAATCCTCCTCAAAACGCGATAGTGGTTTTGAAATAGGCCATGTTTTGCATTTTCTGTGCTACCTCTTGGTACAGGTGTGAATTACATGATAAATTGGTGCAAACACAACACATATAACATATATAAGAGATGAATGATCAGTGGACTTCAAAGCAAGGCATATTTTAGAGATTTCAAGTTGTGATGCTTACCTCTCTTTGGAGCTTTTGGGCTATCTACCAAGTGCTTTGTTCCAGAAATGTTCTCAAATGATCCCTTAGAAGCTTTTAGAGTGGTTGGAACCAGCTGGAAACCTCAGGAATGGAAACTGGCCAAAATAACAACTCTCTCAAATGGTGTTCCAGATGTAGGGAACCATTTGGGACAGTTCAAGGATGATATTTGGAGTGTGTTTGATGTCTTATCTGGTTTGGAAAGGGACCGATTCAAGACATGGCTTGAAAAATCCACAAAAGTCCTATTTTGAGGTTTTGAGAGGGGACTTTGAGATTTTGGTGTTACAGGTCACTTGTGAGAGTTTGGACAGCTTAGATATGACATATTGGATGTGTTTGGATCATGAGTTGTGATGGAAATGCTCTCTAACTCAAAAACTCAGAGTTACCTTGCTAAAGAAGGTATTTTTGCCTAGAGAAAGTGATTTTGAGGAAAGCATCTGTTTGATGGCTTTGGTGTATCAAACTGACCACAAATAAGCTCTATTTATAGTGTGTCAAGTTTGTTTTGGCTGCAATAGTGAATGGCAACTGCTGTAGAAGTTTGGCAAATGTTGATCAATGAGAATCCAAGTCTCCTCTAGCCATTGACTAGAGGTTAGAGCACAGAGCTGTGGTTCCCTAGTTGTTGGATAAGTCTTGACTGAATTCAGTTGGAAAGGGCTCAGTCCACGCCATCTTGGTGCATCCATTAAATGCTCCAAACCAAAATTGGAGTATTGTCCACTCTTTAGGGATTTCTAGGTTTGGCATGCTATTTTTGGTTCCAAGGACTCGGGAGACTTATGGATCAGTGTTTGTCCCTCCTTGGTCTCTCACTGAGGTGTTCAGATGGATAGACATGTTTGTCATTTGCATAAATTTGGCAAATCGAGAAAATGCACAAATCTTCCTTGCCATGACAGTTTGCAGCAAGGCATATTGGCATGGTTATATCTCATGGCTCAAGTTGAATTCCATGGAGTTCTTGGCCATTTTGGAATGCCCTCATATGATACAACATATGTGTGACCATATTTAGTTTTGATACCTTTTGGATCCAAGTGAAAAATGCTCTTACATTTTGGAAAAAGTGAAACAGATTCTGACTTAATGAAAATTTCACTAAGTGTTGGAAAAAGTGACATTTCATGTTTTCAGCCATTTTGACCCAATCATAACTCAAAATCCATGATGAATTGGAATGAGGTGTAGTTGAAGATTTTGTAGTGGGCCATGAGAGCTACAAATCCAGATTTGAATGGGGAAAAATGGCCTTGTGGTTTAGGAGATATGATCCTCCAAAGTTGGTACCCTAGCCACTTTGTTCCATAACTTAGAAAAAAACTAAATTTTTATGGTTACCCCTTTTACAAGTTATCCCACTTTTCTTGAATTTTCTTGATGAATGATGATCCCAATCACACATTAACATCATTTTAGGGTCAAAGAACCATAATTGTGAAAAATCTCAAAAAGTCAAAGTTGACTTTTGTGCACAGTTGACTTTTTGTCAGATGAACTCCAGATTGTGCGATCCTCTATGAAATCAAGTCCTTGACCTAAATAAAACTTGATGGATTGATTTCATAGGTGTTATAGGGTGTATTGAATCATGTCCCAAGGTTTGGGAGCATGCCTGGGTCAAAAGTCTAAGGCATAGTTGACTTTTCCCGCGAAACCCTAATTGTGGTTTTGATGAATTTGAAACTTGTTGATCAAGCTTCTTGGATCAATCCATTGTTGCAAATGGATCAATGTAGTGTGTTAGGGACCCTCAAATCATCTCTTGAGGTCTTGGCTCATGTTTTGTCCCAAAAGTCAACTTAGGGGTGAATTAGGTCAAAAAACCCTAATTCCTGATTTTTTATGAATGCATCCCCTGAGGCTAAATTGACTTGATGATTGGGTTTATGAGGTCCCTTAGAGTATTTTATGTTGTGCTTTGAAGCATTGGCTCATGCCCAGAGGAAATTTTCCATCTGGAGGCCCCAGTCGACCAAAACCCTAATTTGGTGACACTGGCGATCCTGAGGCTTAATCCAGTCAGAATGTTGCAGCCTTGTGCTTAATCCTTGAGGTGAGAGTCCTCTTGACCCATTATGGATGTTTGAGAGGTTTAGACAAGTTGAAGATCATGTCATTCCTTGATTGATCTTTTATCTAAGAGCTCTGAGAGGGCTTGGAACCCTAAGTTTAATTGTAGTGAATGCTCACCCATCTTTGGGGAGACTAATGAGGTATAATGGTCCATCCATATTGTGATGATGATTTGCACAATGATGAGAATCTTAGTGGTCAAAATTTGGGGTATGACAACACAACGTCGTTATCATCATCATCAATAAAAGTCATTACGCGCATCATCATTCATCAAATCTCATGTTAATCATATCGTCATTTATTCATTAAAACATCGTGAATCATCATCTCATAATCATCAATATAACTCATAGTAATTCACATCAAAATAGTCATGTATCATCATCTCATGATCATCAATATAACTCATGGTCATTCACATCATCATTTAATCATGAAACATCATGTATAAACATCTCATAATCATCAATATACTCATAGCAATTCATCAAAACAGTCATGTATCATCATCACAAAATCATCAATATACTCATGGTAATTCATCAAAATAGTCACAGCTCAAAACATCACGACAACACAAGAATCATAAAAGAATTCGCGAAACAGCAGACGTTCGCTAGGAAGTTCGCTTTGCGAACGTGTTCGCTGGGGTATTCGCCTAGCGAGCTACTAGAGAGTCCCAAAACCCCATACAAAAACCAGAGAACCCCACTCTGTCTTCCCTCGCTACCTCTATTCGTCTAGCGAAGTCACTCGATGGGAGGTTCGCTTTGCGAACTCAAGCTCATACTCAAAATTGCACATCAGTATTTCAATCACACTCATCACGTATTCGCTGCTCCATTCACTTTGCGAATCTGGGGCGAATGTTCGCTTTGCGAAGGATTTGTTCGCTTTGCGAGGTTGCGATTTCCTGCAATCGTTGCTACGCACCAGTAGCACATTGAGTCCCTAAAACCTTACGGATTTAGCCCCAATTACCCCCAAAAACATCCCCAAAATATCCCTAAGGCATCATGGCATCAAAGGCACAAAACCTATGACTATTAGATCGATTAATTACACTGTCATAAACCTCAAAATCACATAAACCTTCACAAAACCCCAATATCCCCAAAGTCCTCACAACCCTTCACCTTCGTCATCAACCCACGAAAATATCATAGTTTTCTCAGTTTATCATAAACCCACAAGAATCACAGAAACCTCACTAATACATCATAATTTCCTCAGTTTACTCATAAACCCCCAAATCACATAAACCTCAAAATCAACTTTAAATTCATCGAATACCTATATTGAAAACAATGAAAGGTAATACTCCCCATACCTTAGATTGTCGATTCCAAGCCTTTTTCTCGAGTTCTTAGAAACCTTCTCGAATCCTAAGCTTTTCCCTCTTTCCACAGAGCTCTGCCTTTTTCCTTCTTTTCACGATCTAACAAAATGAATCATATTCCTCTCGATTCTCCTTTTTGTTAAACCTAACCCTTGGGCCTCTAAATTGGGCTCTCCCAATATTACCCTCACTAACTCCTTCTTAAAAGTCCTTCTTACCCTTAATTCTTCTAATATTATTTAAATTAATAATAATACTAATATATTCCATATTATATACTATTATTTAAATAAATAACCAAAACTCCACAAAATTCCAACATCAACACAAACCACCAAAATTCACTAAAATTCACGAATATTATATTTAAATAAATTAAATAAATATTCTCACAAATTTGGGGTGTTACAACTCTCGCCCACTTAAAGAATTTTCGCCCTCGAAAATTACCTCAAGGAAATAGAGTCGGATACGACTCCTCATCTGATCTTCACGTTCCCAAGTCCAACTTTCTCCAGCTGGTCCTCCCCACAATACCTTCACCAAGGTTATCTCTTTACCTCGCAGTTGCTTCACCTCTCGACCATCAATCCGCATAGGTAATGCTTCCACTGTCACGTTATCCCTCACTTGTACATCATTCATCTGAATCACATGCGACGGATCCGGAATGTACTTCCTCAACTGAGACACATGGAACACATCATGCAAATTCGCTAGCGATGGCGGTAAAGCAATCCGATAGGCTACTTCTCCCACCCTCTGCGAAATTTGATACATACCAACAAAATATGGAGTGAGCTTCCTAGACTTTAAAGCTCAACCCACACCAGTCACTGGCGTCACCCTCAAAAACACGTGATCTCCCTCTTGGAATTCAAGTGTCTTCCTCCTCTTATCATGGTAGCTCTTCTGACGAATCTACGATGCTCTCATCCTTTCTTGGATTATCTTAATCTTCTTAGTCGTCTCTTGTATAATCTCAGGTCTGAGTACAACACTCTCGCCCGACTCATACCAACATAAAGGAGTCCTACACCTTCTCCCATACAAAGCTTCATAGGGCGCCATTCCAATACTAGCATGAAAACTATTATTGTACGTGAACTCAATAAATGGTAAATGGCTATCCTAAGATCCTTCGTGATCCAATACACAAGCCCTCAGTAAATCCTCCAAAGATTGGATGGTCCTTGCTGTCTGACCGTTCGTCTGCGGATGATAGGCAGAAATCATCCTCAACTTAGTACCCAAAGCATCTTATGCACTCTTCCAGAACCTTGATGTAAATCTCGGGTCTCTATCCGACATAATACTCGACGGTATCTCATGCAACTTCACAATTTCCTCAATATACATCTCAGCTAGCTTCTGCATAGAATGACTAATCTTCGTCGGTAAGAAATGAGCCGATTTAGTTAATCTATCCACAATCACCCAAATAGAATCATTCCCTTTCTCAGTCTTCGGCAATCCCGACACAAAATCCATGGAAATACTATCCCATTTCCATTCCAGAATGTTCAACGACTGCATCATACCTAAAGGCTTATGACGCTCAATCTTTGACTTCTGACAAGTCAAACACGCATAAACAAACTCCGCAATATCCTTCTTCATACCTGGCCACCAAAACATCTTTTTCAAATCCCAGTACATCTTCGTAGCACTGGGATTAGTACTCCATCTGCTTCGATGTCCTTCTTCTAGGATGCTCTTCTTAATTTCTAGAACATCTGGAACACATACCCTATCTCAAAACCTCATCACCCCATTCTCATCAATCCGGAATTCACCTCTGTTACTTTGGTTAGTTAACGTCAATTGGTCCACCAACTTCGAATCCACTTGTTGACCTACTATGATTCCCCCCAAAATACCACTTACCAGCTTCAACATTCCTAACTTCATATTGTCAAGAGTCTCTTCACACACCAAACTCAAATCTTGGAACTGTTCGATTAATTCCAATTCTCTCACTATAAGCGCCAACATATGCAATGACTTTCTTCTCAACGCGTCGACCACTACATTCGCTTTGCCCAGATGGTAACTCAAATCAAAGTCACAATCCTCCAGTAATTTCAACCACCTTCTCTGCCTCATATTCACTTTCCTCCGATCGAACAAGTACCCAAGATTCTTATGATCACTGAACACTTCAAATTTAGAGCCAAATAGATAAGTCTCCAAATCTTCAACACAAACACCACGGCGGCCAACTCTAAGTCATGCGTAGGATAATTCCTTTCACGAACTCTCAAATGTCTCGAAGTATAAGTGTAACACCCCAATTCCCATCGCACTAAATAATATATAATTAAACCAGAGTGAATAAAAAGAAAATTCTTAGACAGAAATAAGGATGCCACGTTTGAGAAAAACACAATCCCTGCTCATAAATTTGATACATAACACAAAATGGCATAAACATAAAAGGGAAACCTTTTCCAACAAAAGGAAAGTTGAATTATGGAATAAAGCGGAAAGATCCATAACTGACTTGTTTTACAAAATAAATTATTTTATAACATCAAAATATTCATACAAAGGTAATACAAAATAGATCCAACAAATTTATACATATATAACAAAAGCGTTCCCCGACTCCCGTGTTACGTATCAGAGCATACAGACCGACAAAAGGGTGGAGAACTAATCTTCACAAAAGCCTCCAAGATATTAATCTACAATTGCCTCATAGAGCAACAAACCACAGCAGAAGGGTGAGAAATAACAACTAAATCAAGATTGCATAATAATATGCAAACACATATAAATTCACATGCATAATTATTCTCACCACAAGCATCACATACTAATACATATAGCATGCCACAGATACATAACATATTTCTAATAATCCAACAACATAGCATATTTCAATTATACAGACATAATCATATATTCACACATAAGGCATACCAAAGTTATAACATATGGAAACACACCGCCACCTCACGTATATTCATCTATAGCAAACCATAGGTGTGTAGCGAGCGATTTTGGACGCGGTTCTTAAGCGCTGGTCGCTCTCTGCGGTTTGAGCTTTGACTACAGGTCGATTCATTTTTTATCCTATTGTGAGCTGAATAAGGAAGGGAAATAGATGTCTCCAATTAACCCTGCTTTGCATACTGAGTTTAAACAGCGGTCTGTTAGGTTACGAATGCTATCAATGTGGGGGGCCTTTGTACTGGTTATTTGTATTTTCGCCAATACTGTTTTCTTTCTTTTTTACCTGAGCAGAAGGTTTCTGGCGGGGAACAAGGATTAGGATGTTAGGACTGATGCTTTTGAAATACTGCTTTTGATTGATGGAGATATGGGATTTGGGTTTTTTGTTGATTGCGCTCGCTAAGATCTTTTCTTTCGATCTTATGCCTACGTATTCCCATTTACTGAAATAGGGAAATCAGAGCATTCGTAGTTCCTCCTATTCTATGGGAGGAAATGGTGTTTTGGTGTCTTGTTCAAAGCCCAAGACGTGAAGCGAAAGGTGATTTGTATCTTGTTCAAAGCCCAAGATGTGAAGCTGAAAGGTCTATTTGTGTCTTGTTCAAAGCCCAAGACGTGAAGCTGAAAGACCTCGACTTTAGAGAGAATTTGTCATCTCTAAAGGGGGAGAAAGAGAATTACTTTAACTGGGATACACGGATCCGAGCAATGCCATAATTTTCGAAGAAAGGGTTTTAACCTGAAGGAGAAGACTTTAACTCAGTGTAGAGCAACGCCATCTTTCCTTAGGAATTCCTCATGCTAAAAGAGGGACAGCGGCGTGGATATAGATGATCCAGAGGCTTGCCGCTTACAGCGATTAGATGAAGGGAAAGGAGTTGTTGATGTTTGTGTACTGTGAACGAGGCACAGTTTTGATGCTAAAAGGTTAATTGGATTAACCAGTGGTTTTCTTATACAAAGCCTAAGAGGAGGCTATTTGTATCTCGTACAAAGCCCGAGAGAGAGGCGAGAAGGTTTTGACTTGACGATGAAGCCTTTTGGTGTCTCGTATAAAGCCCGAGAGAGAGGCTAAAAGGGTTGACTCAACAAGAGAATCTTTTATACTCAACAAGAGAGTGTTTTTGTATCTCGTACGAAGCCCGAGATGAAGGCTAAAAGTTTGACTCAACAAGAGAGTCTTTGATACTCAACAAGAGAGTGTTTTTGTATCTCGTACGAAGCCCGAGATGGAGGCTAAAAGTTTGTTTGTCTAAAAAAAAGAACCTTTTTGTATCTCGTATAAAGCCCGAGATGGAGGCGAAAAGGTGATTGACTCAACGAGGGAGTCTCTTATGTGTCTCGTACAAAGCCCGAGAGAGAGGCTAAACGTTGTTTGACTCCGCTGGGGAGAATCATTGTACAAAGCCCAAGAGGAGGATGAGGTTACTGTGTCAGTTAAGTGACAGGTCCAGTATACTAATTTTGAAAGAGAAAATCAGTTCTTATATGAGCATCACTGTACTCATGGGTTAGATCTGAGGATCGGGGTTGTTTCCTTTTCTTTGAGGAAATCGGAAATCCAAAGGGTATTGAGACTGTCCGAGTCTGCGGGTTTCCTTCCTATTTAACGAAGGGGGTCACTTGAGAATGTCTTTGAGACTCAAGGAAGTTAGACTGTCCAAGTCTAGAGTTTTATCTTTTGTACTATGCTTTGAGAAACAGTAGTAGACTCTATGAAAGGACTGTTCTAGGAGGATGACTAGGTTCTGTTCCTATACCTCTAGGAGGTCGTCGGGACAATTTATACGAAGCCCAAGAGGAGGCTGGAAACTTTTAAGAAGCCGACGGGTCCTTGTACGAAGCCCAAGAGGAGGCTATCATTCCCGGAGGAAGAGATCATTATACGAAGCCTAAGAGGAGGCTGTGAATACTTCTAAGAAGCCGTAGGGTCCTTGAATAATGCCCAAGAGGAGGCCGATGCTTTTAAGAAGCCCGTGGGTCTATCATCTCCTTTCCATTAGGAGAGATAACTCTTTTAAAGATAAAAACCACTGGTAAACGTGCGAGGTTTACTATCCAGCGACTTTTAGCTTTTAAAGAGGGTTCCTTAGTTAAGGTCCAAGATTATGACCGTAGGGGGTACCCAAACCCCGAGACATTCAAGGCAAGCTATCCGCAAGGAATAGATCAAGTCAAGAAAGTTCGAGAATTTGGAATAAACTCAAAGATGCCATTCACGGAGAATACATTCATCTTGGGGAGTAGAGCTTCTTGACGATTCCTAAGGAGGACAGCCGAAGAGAAGACTGTATCTGGTGCTCCTATTGGGGATCTAGGCGTCTATTTCTACGAATAAATGAAACGGCGTCACCTAGTTCTAGACGTAGTTGCCAGGGAAACTCGAAATATCTATACTATTATTACACAGTAGATATGAGTTTATGAAAGGAGACTTACAGTGAGCAGCCCCACAATACAGTTTATAATATGAAAGCAGTAAATGAAAGCGATAACCACTTACTCGGTTGGAGTGCTTCCATGCTGTTTGGTTAGTTGTTCAACAAAGAAAGATTGAAAACAACAGTATATTCAAAATCAAAGGAGAAAGTGCTTTGAAAAAGAAAGATTTGGGGCTTACAGTTCAAGGAGAGGCCCAGGGTTTTATCAGTGAGCGCATTGTTTGACTTTGTACAGCGGGACTTATACAAGTGACTGGGGCCCAAAAAGGTTTTCTGTACAAAGGGATGGGTCTTACACTCTCTCAAGAGGCCCAAAAAGATTTAAAGAAAAGAGTGGGGCTTATAACACGAGGGTAGGCCCAAATGATTTTCCGTTTAAAAATGGCGATCGCACCGAGGTTTTCTTTTAACGCAGAGGGACTTATACAATAAGTGAGGCCCAAAATGTTTTGGTTAAAAGGGGGATTGGGTCTTACACTCTAATAGAGGCCCAAAGTGTTTTGAATGGGTCTTATAGCTCAAGGAGAGGCCCAGATGATTTTTATTTTTAAACGGGCGACGATCGCGCCGTTTACTTGTACAGAGGGACTTATACAATGAGGGAGGCCCAAAAAGTTTTTGTACAAGGGGGGATGGGTCTTACACTCTCTCAAGAGGCCCAAGAGTTTTGAAAATGATTTATGAGGGTTGAATTAATCCAAAACCCTAATTTGTTTTCAAAATGTATTTAATTGAATAAAAATTCAATTAAAATGATCAAAAATTGTTTAACACATGGAAAACAAATTTTGATCTTGGATTAATGCTTCAAAAATTAAGTATTGACCTACAAAATAATTAGAAAGCATTAAAAGTTGCAAAATCAATGTAGAAAAAATAATTAAAATGCCAAAAACAATCAAAATATTAATTCTTTACAAAAATATCAATTATATGAAATAAATAATATTTTTGGGATTTTTTGTGAAAATAAAATATTTTAACATTTTTGTGAATTATTAAAAAAAGAATCAACTCAAAATCATTAAAACTCAGAGAGAAATTAATTTTTGAATCAATTAAACAAAATCACAAAATTCAAACATTTGAATTTCTAAAAATGGCGCCAAGAACAAGCTGAAGAACACGCGCGTGTTCTTGGTTTCTCAGATTTGCATTTTCTATCCAATCTCTATGAATACGTAATCATATCATGCAATTCACATATCATTATGCTCGTCTCAACCTCACGATCATGTCTATGTACTTTAATTTCATTTAAATTAAACATACAACAAGAAATAACGAAGAGACCTCAAGAACCCTAATTTCTGCATGAAGGCTAGGATTTTTGATACACGATTCAAACAATGCAATTAATTGAGGGAAAACATTCCATGCATGATTATGAACATATGGCCAAATTATTGTGCGAGGAAATATGCATAGATTGAGAGATGCCCAAGCATGTGCTTACCTTTAGGTCGTGACAGCAAGTTTAAAGTGATTGTTGATCTGGAGGTGTTACAGATGAGTTGTGATGATCTGAACAACTTCCCTACACCCTATGGATTGTGTTTGGATGGTTGGACTTGATTGAAATTGGCTGGATCATTTTGTGGTACCTCAGCTGCACTTTGGTTAAAACCTTGAGCAACCAGCTGGTGATTTTGTGAAATTGATGTTTCAGAAGTAATCTAAGTGTTTGATCAGCTCATATGTGATGTATGTGAGGTGTGTGAGTGATTGGTTTGATTGGAATTTCTCTCAAACTCAAAACCCGATAGTGACTTGCCTTAGAAGGCAAAATTGGAGTGAAAGAAGAGATTTTGAGGAAAGCATCTGTTAGATGGCTTTGGTGTACTCAAACTGACCACAATTGAGCTCTATTTATAGTAGAGCAAGTTTGTTTTGCAAGGAATAGTGCATGGCAGCTGGTAAGTAGGTTTGGCCAATGTTGGCAAATGAAAATCCAAGTCTCCTCTAGCCATTGACTAGAGGTTAGGGCACAGAGCTTTGGTTCCCTTGGTCTTGGATAAGTCTTGACTGATTTTAGATGAGAATGGCTCAGTCCATGCCACCTTGATGGTTCCATTGAATGCCTCATTCCAAATTTGAAGTCTTGTCCCTATTTTGGCCACTCTAGGTTCAACATGCTATTTCTTGTTCCATGGACTTTGGAGGCTTGGCTCAGTGATTGTCCCCTTTAGATTCAATCCTCTGAGGTGTCTAAGTGGATAGGAGCAATTGAATTTGGCTGATTTTGGCAAATCGACCAAAGTTGCAAATTCTGCCTTGCCTTGACAGATTTCAGCAAGGCAACTTGGCAATGTTGTATCTCATGGTGTAGGTTGAATTTGGCAATGTTCTTGACCATTTTGGAAAGCTCTTACATGATACAACAACTGTTTGAACAAGTTTGGTTTTGAAATCTTTTGATTCCAAGTGAAAAATCCCCCTACATTTGGCAAAAAGTGAGGCAGAATCTGACTTAGTGAAAATTTCACTAAGTGTTGGAAAAAGTGACATTTTCACTTTTCAACCACTTTGATCACTCCATAACTCAAAATCCTTAATGAATTGGAATGACTTGTAGTTGAAGTTTTTGTAGGTGATAATAAGGGCTACAAATCCATCTTTGGATGAGAAAAAATGGCCTTGTGGTTTAGGAGTTATGGTCCTTCAAAGTTGGTACCTTTGCCACTTTATTTTTAACTTAGAAAAATTTCTAAGTTTTATGGTTACCCCTTTTACAAGTTATCTCACTTTTCTTGATTTTTCTTGATGAATGATGATTCAAATCATACATTAACATCATTTTAGGGTTAAAAATCCATTTTGGTGAAAAATCTCAAAAAGTCAAAGTTGACTTTTGTGCACAGTTGACTTTTTATCAGATGAATTCCAAACTGTGCAATTCTTCAGGAAATCATGTCCTTGACCTAAATCAAACTTGATGGACATGTTCCATGGGTGTCATAGGGTATATTCAATCATGTATTAGGGTTTGGGAGCATGTCTTGGTCGAAAGTCAAAGTTACAGCTGACTTTTCCCTTAAAACCCTAATTGTGGTGCAGATGAAATTGAGACTTGTTGCTCAAACTTCTTGGATTAATCCATTGTCCCAAATGGATCAATATGGTATATTAGAGACCTTCAAATCATCTCTTGAGGTCTTGGCTCATGGTTTGTCCCAAAAGTCAACTTAGGGGTGAATTAGGTCAAGAAACCCTAATTCCTGATTTTTTAATAATGCATCCCCTGAGGCAAAATTGACTTGATGCATGGGTTCATGAGGTTCCATGAAGTATATTAGGTTGTGTTTTGGATCATTGCCTTGTGCCCAGATGAAAATTTCCATCTGGAGGCCCTGGTCGACCAAAACCCTAATTTGGGGACACTGGCGATCTTGAGGCTTGATCCACCTAGAAGGGAGCAACCTTGTGCTTAATCCTTGAAGTGGGAGTCCTTTTGATCCTTTAAGGATGTTTGAGAGATTAGACAAGTCAAAAATCAAGTCATTTCTTGATTGAGCCTTTGTCTAAAGCTCAGAGAGGGCTTGAAACCCTAATTTTGATTGTAGTGGATGCTCACCCATCTTTGGGGAGACTAATGAAGCATGATGTGTGACGCCCCCAATCCATACCCCCAAATAAACATGAATTTAAAGCAATAAAAGAAAGTTCGAAATTTGATCAGAGTATATTTAAAAACATGGCATAGACGTGGAAATCACATCAATTTGAAACCAAACAATTCATACAACACCTGCCCATAAAGATATGCAACAGTGGGGTAGCATTCAAACAAAGGAAACTCAGTTCCTTACACCCACTTTTCAGAAGTTCGAATTAAAGCGGAAAATCTAAAATCTGATTAACATACATCATGTAAAAAGTTTGTCATGCATAAAGTTATACATGTACAAGCCAAAATATAATATATACATAATATATAATAATAGCCAACGGCCTCCCTAACTACCCGGTGTCACATATCAGAGCCGACCGACAAAAAGGGTGAAGACACAAAGCTTCCCAAAAGACCTCCAGCAACTCTAATCTGCAATGCCTCATAGAGCATTATAAAACGAGCAGAAGGGTGAGAAAGACAACCATAATATAAATGAATATAATTATGTATATTGACATAAAAATACGCATATCAATATTCTCACCGCCATCATCTCATGCCTACACATAAAGCATATACAGATTATATTCACATAATCCCATAATCACACATCATGCATATGTTTATACACAAAACATATCATTCATAATCCCATGCATTTAACACTAATGCACATCAATACACAAATGCTATCACAGCTCAAACACACAATATCTCCATCCCCAATTGTATATTAATCATGCCAATACATTTATCACAAATGCATATCACAATATCTCACACATAATAACCAAATCATGATTTTCCACATATAATCAATGCAATCATAATTCATGCAGATGCAAAGAGACCGACACAACGACTCTCTATGCAAATGCAAATGCGGGGTACCGACTCCTGGATTTCATATCCCATCACTAGTTCACTCAGGAACTCTGCTGGAACCATCGCTCGTTACATCACTGTAACTCCCCGTCGGGTCTACGATGTTCACCCGTCGCTTTAGGTCTCCTCATGAGCACACGACGTTTATGGATTGCTTTAGGTCCCCGCCGGGGCACACAACCCGATCGCTTTAGGTCCCCACCGGGGCACACGATCATCTATAACCATCGCTTTAGGTCCCCTCCTGGGCACACGACGTTATAGCAGATTCTCTCTGGAATCGAACCGTCACTCAGGACGTCATAACAATGCATATCATGATGCTTGTCATACAATGACTCATGACATCAAATGCATCTTCACAACTCAACAATATGATTATCACATCATCATATTCATGCATTGAAAACAATTCAAACAATGCCTTTCATCACATACCACATACCACAACAATCATACAATCATCACAATTCATGCCACAAGAGATTCACACCACAAAGGATATTCACAACGCCTCATAACAATATCATTTAATCATGCATCGAAGTTTAACCCAAACAATACACATATTTGCCATAAGGCCATAAACCATCATCACAACATTCCATCATGTATATTTACATCATATACACCACATAAAAGCTCCACGTTACATATCCACAAACATATTGCATGATAACGCATTATTCGCACGCCAATACGACGGTAAAAATCTGACAAACTAACACTTTTTCAAAATCACGACTTAAATAAATCATCTACTGACCTCCAACCCATCTTTATTAGAAAGAATATTTCATAAGCATTCTAACGCTTCGAACGGGGACCAAAACGGACTTACGGATCAAAAGTTATGAATTTTTGAAGTTTCTTAAATTTTTCATTGTCCAGACCTGCGCGCTGAGCGCCCAGACCTGCGCGCTGAGCGCGAAATCTGCTGTAAGTCCATCCTTAAAAACATCATTTTTAGACTTTCGGACATCCGTTTTCGATTCCGTAAAAAGCTGCGAACTCAGAATTCAACGTACTACAATATTTTCATCATTTAAAGGTCATCCAACACATTTTCCGTCGTTGAAATATTTTGAAACACAATTTTGTCATTGAATTCTAATTTCGAGCTCGATCGAAACCGCGGAAAAACACGCAAACAACTACTCCCGATTAAACCCAAACCTTACCCGACTACACTACACAACTTATTCCAAATTCTAACCGTGAAAACATCGCTTTCTACTCAATTCTACCATTTATACCCTAAACTTCAATTCTCGATAACTCGACACAAAACCCCTCAAATCTCACCAACGGGCCTTTCCGATTAAACCCACTCCTCGCTCGACTATTCTACACGAACAGTTCCGAATTCTAATCGCGAAAACATCGATTTCTAACACTTCCTACCAAAAATGGGTTTTGATATATTTTCATACAATCCAACAAAACAACAAACAAACACATACATAATCATACACATGTATAAGATAATTGAATTTCACACCCTTACCCGATTAATCGCGCTTTAAACGGATGAATTCCCGATTTTTTTCCTCTTTTTCCTCTTCTTTCTTCTCTTCCTCTTCTTTTCTCTTTTTCTCTTCTCTTTTCCCTCTTCTTTTCTCTTTCTCTTTTTCTCTCTTTTCTTTCTTTCTAATTTTATTTATAACAAAATATCTACCCCTCAAAAAGACCAAAATACCCCTCAGCTCAAATATCTCCCAAACGCTCTCAAAATGCGATAAAACATAAACAATGATGAAAAATAACATTTTGTCAAATAAAAGTCAATAATAAAATAATATAAAACCAAAACCAATTAAATCTACTATATTAAATAAATCTAACAAAAATGGGGCGTTACAATTCTCCCCCACTTAGACATTTTCGTCCTCGAAAATATAACCGAGACGAACAACTTCGGACACGACTCTCGTGTCCGACCAATAAAACAACAAGCCTACAAAAAGGCACACCACAAATAACGCAACTGACAAAACTCCCTTGCTAACCTTAATCACAACGAGGACACGACCACGACGACCACAACAACGACAAGATGCAAAGCCCATACAATGCACTTGACGACCAACTCACAACTCAAGGAATACACAAAACACAACTCACAGGTTCACTCTTGAACCAAAACACAACAAGATCGTTACCCTCTCCCTAGGTAACACTCCCCTAATTCCCCACACAGGAATTAGCTACCCGCACTCGAACCAACACAAGGGAAATGAGGCAACAACACAAACAAGAACATAAAGTTCCACGACACAACAAGGTCTCAACAACATCCCAAAACCAAAAATACCAACCTCCTTGTCACATCAATGCTACGATTCGCCAATCGAACATATAACCAAAACATCCGTCTACTTAGTAGCCCATGAACATTATTCAGACCTCTCACCTCACACTTCCATTCTGAAACATCCAATATTCAACCTAAGAATTCTTACAAGTCGCACACACATATACGAAATGTGCCACATCACGCTTTCGCTGCGCACTTTGATGACTCGAAACCATCAAAACTGCCAATCTCACGTCCAAAGTCTAACTCATCACAAATTTTAACCATTCTCATTATCTCTATTCCTTCCGACCCAACCAGTACTCAATATTCTTGTAAATACCAAACACTTCGAATCTAGAATCATAAAGATAATACTCTCAATATTCCAACACAATTACCACTGCAAATAATTCCAATTTCCACAATAATACTGATCCTTTTATAAATCCTCACTTGTCGTAAAGCATAAGCTACGACTTTACCCTCTTGCATTAACACACTGACTATACTCATCAAAGATGCATCCCAAACAATCAACTTCCCCTTTGCAAGTCAACTGAAGTAACGAAAACGCTAATCTTGGAAAAACCTTCCATTCCCTTCGGTAATAACCAACAAAAGTCCAAAAACTTTCTAGTCACCTTATCTAACTTCGGAGCATCTCATAGTAACACCGCATCTACTTCCGATGATAACAAATATAACCCGTCACACAAGTCGATCAAAGCCTCAACTCAACAAATCACTACTCTTATCAAACATTCCAACAATTGTAATTCTAATCAAACTCACCAAACCATCACAGTTACCTAATCTTAAAAGTGAACACTTATTCTCAATCACAATCCTATACCACTGTCCATAATCCCTACACAATATCTTCTCTTAACAATCCCAATTCCAATCTATCGCAATAATCCATCCCAAAAAGAACTCTCAATGACTTCCCAAGTTAACCATCATACAAAATCTTAATCCCGCATAACTGTCAGATATAAAAATCTTTTCCAACTTTGACAAAATAGTCCGCAATCATTTCCTTAAATCTCAAGTAATCCATTCCCACCACTATCAAAGCCGGAAAGACACGTCCATTCCATCCAACATAATTCCTGTCTGCTACCAACAAGAGATTAAGGGTGATCAGTTCCTCAATTTGTCAATAGACAGCCGACAATCATGATGGGGCATAAACCATCTTTACCAAACTATAATAGCATTCCTTACATCCTGCGCACAAAACTACCTAAGGCACAAATCCTTAGTTGACATAAACCTTACCTCCGCATTCCCTCCGGAACCAGAAACCACACTTATAACCTTGCAATTCATAACACACTGAGCCAGTGCTCTACACCTGAAACAACGCGAAGAAGTACCAGCTTCTCCCTCACTTATCTCATTCTAATCCTTTCATTTGTAAACACACTAAATCCATTACAAATCCTTTACCAGAAATGGTCAAGAACAATTTAAACAAACCGAAAAAGTAATCACTGACCCCATTGCTGGAGTATCAATAACTATCACACTACCACGAAAAGACAACAACAAATTCAAACACTTCACGCACTCACACGAAACAAACGAATGAGTCGCTCCAGTACCGATAATAACAAAAATAAAAGCGTACTATAATAAAACAAGTACCTTTAATCAACCGATCCGCACTAGAAGTCTCAGTCCTTGCCATTGCAAAGACCTCTCCACCCGCCTAAGCTTGCTTTGGTTTCGTACAATTCGTACTAATATGACCCATCTCACCACAGTTAAAGCACTTAACCACATTCTTCCTCTTGCACTTAGCTGCCACATGACCTAAGCCTCCACAATCAGAACACTTATCCAAAGTCTTCCTACATTCGGACTGACGGTGTCCTACTTCTCCACACCTAAAACATTTTGGAGGTTTAGACATACCTCCTCTACCTGACCGTTGGTCAAAAGTACCTCTTTGTTTACCCTTATCAGCCGGTGACACATACGGACCATCACGGAATTGTTGTTTCCCTTTCCTGTCACTTACACCTTTATAGTGAGCAGAACGAGCCCTACAATCTTCTTCATAAATCCTACAGCATTCCACCAAATCAGCAAACCTTCGAATCCTCTGGTAACCAATAGCCTGCTTAATCTCAGTACGCAAGCCACTTTCATACTTCACACACTTAGAAAATTCAGCAGTCGCTTCCACATAATGAGGATAAAACTGCACAAGTTCCACAAACTTAGCAGTATATTCAACAACAGACAGATTACCTTGTCTTAGCTCCAAAAACTCAATCTCTTTCTTTCCTCGGACATCCTCGGGAAAATACTTCCTTGGAAACTCTCGGCTAAACACCTCCCAAGTAATCTCTTCCTCCTCAGCAGCTTCCAACACCTGACGAGTACTGGCCCACCAGTCGTCAGCCTCTTCATGTAACATGTGAGTACCTAGCCTCACCTTGTGATCCTCTTCACATTCCATTACTCGGAAAATCCTCTCAATCTCTTTCAACCAAATTCGTGCACCATCCGGATCATGTTTCCCTTTAAAGACCGGCGGCTTATTCTTTCTAAACTCATCATATCCTGCAACATTCGACGCACCCTGCACAGCTCGTGCCATAGCCTCCATCGCCGCAGCCAAAGCAGCATCATTACGACCAGCCATATTCTGTTCGTCCAAATATAGAAACTATGGTTAACCAACAACTCACCTGCACACAACTGCTGCACAACAGCAACTCACCTAAAACGACAGACACAACTGACACGGACTGACACGGACTGGCTCTGATACCACTTAATGTGACGCCCCCAATCCATACCCCCAAATAAACATGCATTTAAAGCAATAAAAGAAAGTTCGAAATTTGATCAGAGTATATTTAAAAACATGGCATAGACGGGGAAATCACATCAATTTGAAACCAAACAATTCATACAACACCTGCCCATAAAGATATGCAACAGTGGGGTAGCATTCAAACAAAGGAAACTCAGTTCCTTACACCCACTTTTCAGAAGTTAGAATTAAAGCGGAAAATCTAAAATCTGATTAACATACATCATGTAAAAAGTTTGTCATGCATCAAGTTATACATGTACAAGCCAAAATATAATATATACATAATATATAATAATAGCCAACGGCCTCCCTAACTACCCGGTGTCACATATCAGAGCCGACCGACAAAAAGGGTGAAGACACAAAGCTTCCCAAAAGACCTCCAGCAACTCTAATCTGCAATGCCTCATAGAGCATTATAAAACGAGCAGAAGGGTGAGAAAGACAACCATAATATAAATGAATATAATTATGTATATTGACATAAAAATACGTATATCAATATTCTCACCGCCATCATCTCATGCCTACACATAAAGCATATACAGATTATATTCACATAATCCCATAATCACACATCATGCATATGTTTATACACAAAACATATCATTCATAATCCCATGCATTTAACACTAATGCACATCAATACACAAATGCTATCACAGCTCAAACACACAATATCTCCATCCCCAATTGCATATTAATCATGCCAATACATTTATCACAAATGCATATCACAATATCTCACACATAATAACCAAATCATGATTTTCCACATATAATCAATGCAATCATAATTCATGCAGATGCAAAGAGACCGACACAACGACTCTCTATGCAAATGCAAATGCGGGGTACCGACTCCTGGATTTCATATCCCATCACTAGTTCACTCAGGAACTCTGCTGGAACCATCGCTCGTTACATCACTGTAACTCCCCGTCGGGCCTACGATGTTCACCCGTCGCTTTAGGTCTCCTCATGAGCACACGATGTTTATGGATTGCTTTAGGTCCCCGCCGGGGCACACAACCCGATCGCTTTAGGTCCCCACCGGGGCACACGATCATCTATAACCATCGCTTTAGGTCCCCTCCTGGGCACACGACGTTATAGCAGATTCTCTCTGGAATCGAACCGTCACTCAGGACGTCATAACAATGCATATCATGATGCTTGACATACAATGACTCATGACATCAAATGCATCTTCACAACTCAACAATATGATTATCACATCATCATATTCATGCATTGAAAACAATTCAAACAATGCCTTTCATCACATACCACATACCACAACAATCATACAATCATCACAATTCATGCCACAAGAGATTCACACCACAAAGGATATTCACAACGCCTCATAACAATATCATTTAATCATGCATCGAAGTTTAACCCAAACAATACACATATTTGCCATAAGGCCATAAACCATCATCACAACATTCCATCATGTATATTTACATCATATACACCACATAAAAGCTCCACGTTACATATCCACAAACATATTGCATGATAACGCATTATTCGCACGCCAATACGACGGTAAAAATCTGACAAACTAACACTTTTTCAAAATCACGACTTAAATAAATCATCTACTGACCTCCAACCCATCTTTATTAGAAAGAATATTTCATAAGCATTCTAACGCTTCGAACGGGGACCAAAACGGACTTACGGATCAAAAGTTATGAATTTTTGAAGTTTCTTAAATTTTTCATTGTCCAGACCTGCGCGCTGAGCGCGAAATCTGCTGTAAGTCCATCCTTAAAAACATCATTTTTAGACTTCCGGACATCCGTTTTTGATTCCGTAAAAAGCTGCGAACTCAGAATTCAATGTACTACAATATTTTCATCATTTAAAGGCCATCCAACACATTTTACGTCGTTGAAATATTTTGAAACACAATTTTGTCATTGAATTCTAATTTCGAGCTCGATCGAAACCGCGGAAAAACACGCAAACAACTACTCCCGATTAAACCCAAACCTTACCCGACTACACTACACAACTTATTCCAAATTCTAACCGTGAAAACATCGCTTTCTACTCAATTCTACCATTTATACCCTAAACTCCAATTCTCGATAACTCGACACAAAACCCCTCAAATCTCACCAACGGGCCTTTCCGATTAAACCCACTCCTCGCTCGACTATTCTACACGAACAGTTCCGAATTCTAACCGCGAAAACATCGATTTCTAACACTTCCTACCAAAAATGGGTTTTGATATATTTTCATACAATCCAACAAAACAACAAACAAACACATACATAATCGTACACATGTATGAGATAATTGAATTTCACACCCTTACCCGATTAATCGCGCTTTAAACGGATGAATTCCCGATTTTTTTCCTCTTTTTCCTCTTCTTTCTTCTCTTCCTCTTCTTTTCTCTTTTTCTCTTCTCTTTTCCCTCTTCTTTTCTCTTTCTCTTTTTCTCTCTTTTCTTTCTTTCTAATTTTATTTATAACAAAATATCTACCCCTCAAAAAGACCAAAATACCCCTCAGCTCAAATATCTCCCAAACGCTCTCAAAATGCGATAAAACATAAACAATGATGAAAAATAACATTTTGTCAAATAAAAGTCAATAATAAAATAATATAAAACCAAAACCAATTAAATCTACTATATTAAATAAATCTAACAAAAATGGGGCGTTACATGATGGTTCATCCATATTGTGATGATGATTTTCACAATGATGGGAAATCTAAGTGGTCAAAATTTGGGGTATTACAGATGCCCCTATTTAATCTTCTTGGACCCGAAGGTGTGAATGACGAAGGGATTCGGGCATTCGGGGTGCAAGAGGATTAAATATCGGAATACCCAAAATTTTGATGGTGGTTATGAATGGTAGCTTACGCATTCATCTTCTTTAGCTAAGCGATGATGCTTAGAAAAGGTAAACTTCCCCTCGATCCTGGTCTCCTACCAAGGAACTGGTCTTAGTTGTGGAAACAAACTTCCCCTCGATCCTGGTTTCCTACCAAGGAACTGGTCTTAGTTTCTGATTTAAACTTCCCCTCGATCCTGGTTTCCAGCCACGGAACTGGTCTTAGTTTCTTTTGTAAACTTCCCCTCTATCCTGGTTTCCTACCAAGGAACTGGTCTTAGTTTCTTTTGAAATAAACTTCCCCTCGATCCTGGTTTCCTACCAAGGAACTGGTCTTAGTTTCTTTTGTCAATAAACTTTATTGACAGGGGACGCTATTCGTAGCGGCTTTCCTTCAAACTTCTCGCCGAATTTTCCTGGGGAGATGCCATTTGAGTGGAAAAAGTTTTGATGTCAGACTTGCTGGGGAACCCATTCGTCTGAATTGTAGAGTTTGTACAAACTTCTCTGTTTTGGAGACGCCATTTGTCGATTCTACTGGGGAAAGCGAGTCTCTTGAGAGACTGTTTTCGTTTGGGGTTACATCATACTTTTCTCGGGATCTTCCCGGAGAAATGCCATATGATGGGATCCAATTTTGAGGTGCCAATGACCTTCTCATCAGTGGTTTTTCGGAGCAAAACTGGCGTGCTGTCGAATCTCTGATCACGAGGCTTTCTCTGTGGATTTTCCTTAATCCGGGAAAGCAAGGATATCATCTTCAATGGCGAAGAGTGATGTTTATTGAAAGTTTTCTCTAGCTTTTCAGAGGTTCAAGTTATCAAAGTGGTCAAGGACCAACTTCTTTCCAGAATTAAACTGGAAGCGAGGTTGTTCAGACACAGTATTTCCTGACGAGGCAAGAACTGACAACTCGATTGAGAGGACTTCTACCACTAGGGGACAAGACCGACTAGAGTGATAGTGATGCAATATTAAATGTGAATGCAAATAAAAAATGCATGATGTATGTATGTATATGCTGACAAAACAGACACGACATACAGACTAATGGATGAACACAATTGGATACTCGGCCATCGCGGGGCGAAGAAGTACCGTTGGTTCAAAATAGCAATTCCACCTTGCTTAGGAGAGATAGTCCCGTTGGGAGCTATGTTGATCGGGCTTAGGAGATGAGAACTCGGCCGAGGATGTCAGACGAAACAAGGTCTCTGACACAGTTGATCCCTTCATTCAGGCGTACTGAGTTAGAAGGAGTACTTTGATTCTGCACTTTGAAGTTCGCTTACTTCGGGAGAAGCGATCGATGTTCTTCTGATGTTCAACAGTCAAAAGAAATGCCATCTTTAATTTAAAAGTAGAAAAAGTTTAACAAGTAAATTTATTTTTGTTTTATTTCAAGAATCGCTGATTAAGTTTAAACAACGTCGTTCTGTAAAGCTAAAACAAGTAAAGAGTTACAAACAAAAGCACAAGGGCTCAAATTTTATTGATAAGATGGAGATCAGCCAAACGCGTGATTCCAAAGAGTATATACAAAGTTAGAAAATGGTAATTTACAGGGAAAAGGGCTACGTTGAAACATAACGACCACTATCCTTCTACCAACTTTGAGTTCGGGACATCCTGAGCTTCCGTCGAAGATAACCTTTGACTGGAGATTTCCTCCGATAGATGATGCTGTAACTGCTGCTGAGGGACTTGCCTCTGTTGAACATAGTTACTTGCCATTATCCCTAATTTTTGCCTGGATTGTACTATGAGATTTCCAATCCATCGGGATGATTTTTTTCATGTCTCTAACTTTTACCTGGACCGCCCTTTCGGGTTTTCAATCCACCGAGACGTTTTTTTTTAGTTTTAGGCGAAGTATTTCTTGACTACATCAACATTCGTGGGGTAGGAAAATTCTTCTCCGTCCATGGTTGCAAGTCTCAAGGCACCGCCTGAGAAAGCTTTCGTGACCACATAGGGGCCATCATAATTTGGGGTCCATTTGCCCCGAGAATCAGTGAGAAATGATTGCATCTTCTTGAGCACAAGGTCTCCTTTTCTGAAGATACGCGGTCGGACCTTTTTGTCGAACGCCCTTTTCATTCTCTGTTGATACAACTGACCGTGGCATAGTGCCGTGATTCGCTTCTCTTCGATCAGGTTCAGTTCGTCGTGTCGACTTTGACACCATTCGGCTTCGGTGAGCTTAGCTTCCATCAATACCCGGATTGATGGGATTTCTACTTCTATGGGGAGAACTGCCTCCATGCCATATACTAGAGAGAAAGGGGTTGCCCCTGTTGAAGTGCGGATAGATGTTCGATAACCGTGAAGAGCAAAGGGTAGCATTTCGTGCCAATCTTTATAGGTTACAACCATCTTTTGAACGATCTTCTTGATGTTCTTGTTAGCCGCCTCCACCGCTCCGTTCATCTTGGGTCGGTAGGGAGATGAGTTATGGTGTTCGATCTTGAACTCTGCACACAACTCTTTCATCGTCTTATTGTTCAAGTTAGATCCATTATCAGTAATGATCTCGCTTGGAACACCATAACGGCAGATGATATTGTTTTTGATAAATCGGACCACTACTTGTCGGGTTACATTGGCGAATGACGCTGCTTTGACCCACTTGGTGAAATAGTCAATGGCTACCAGAATGAACCGATGTCTGTTTGAAGCCTTGGGCTCAATCATACCAATCATGTCGATTCCCCATATGGAAAAAGTCCACGGGGAAGAAAGAACTTTGAGATGTGATGGCGGTATATGAATTTTGTCGGAGTATATCTGACACTTGTGACACCTCCTCATGTACTTGTAGCAGTCGGATTCCATGGTCAACCAATAATACCCGGCCCTGAGAATTTTTCTCGCCATTGTGTGTCCGTTGGCATGAGTGCCAAAGGATCCTTCATGAATTTCTTTCATGAGCATGTCTGCTTCTGGTCTGTCTACGCATCGGAGCAAGACCATGTCAAAATTTCTCTTATAAAGATTGTCACAGCTCAGGAAGAAGTTTCCAACCAATCTTCTGAGGGTTTTCCTGTCTTTTCTGAGTGCCCCAGATGGGTACTCTTGTTTCTGAAGGAAGCATTTGATATCGTGATACCAAGGTCTGTCGTCTATGACTGCTTCAATCGCGAAGATGTAAGCGGGCCGTTCAAGGCGCATGATGTCGATCTTAGGTATGTCATTCCATCGACCTACACTAATCATGGAAGAGAGAGTGGCTAATGCATCAGCCATGTGATTCTCATCACGAGGGATGTGATGAAAGTCGACTCTGTTGAAGAAGGGTAACAACCTTCTTGCATAGTCTTTGTAAGGAATCAATCCTGATTGGTATGTGTTCCAATCTCCTTTTATCTGGTTAATAACCAGGGCTGAGTCGCCATATACGTCCAAGTTTTTGATCCTTAAATCAATCTCTTCTTCGAGACCCATAATACAAGCTTCGTATTCGGCCTCGTTGTTTGTACATTTGAACGTAAGTCTAGCAGTGAAAGGAATGTGGGTGCCCTGAGGGGTAACAATGATTGCCCCAATTCCATTTCCATAATGATTGACTGCTCCGTCAAAGATAAGTCCCCACTGGGAACCTGGTTCTGGCCCTTCACTGGGTAGCGGTTCATCGCAATCTTTCATTTTTAGATACATGACATCTTCGTCTGGGAAGTCAAACCCGATTGATTCTTGATCGTCAATCGGTTGATGAGCCAAATGATCGGCTAAAATACTTCCTTTAACGGCTTTCTGAGCATGGTACTCTATGTCATATTCTGATAACAACATCTGCCAACGGGCAATCCTTCCCGTGAGAGCAGGTTTTTCAAATACATACTTGATCGGATCCATTTTGGAGATTAACCAAGTAGTATGACAAATCATGTACTGGCGAAGACGTTTGGCTGCCCAAGCCAAAGCGCAACAAGTTTTCTCCAGCATTGTGTACCGAGTCTCGCAGTCGGTGAATTTCTTGCTTAGATAGTAAATGGCAGACTCTTTCCGTTTAGTTTCGTCTTGTTGGCCAAGTACATATCCCATTGAGTCCTCTAGGACTGTGAGGTAAATGATCAGTGGTCTTCCTTCCACTGGAGGTGATAGAATCGAAGGATTCAACAGATATTCCTTGATACTGTCGAAGGCGGTTTGGCAATCTTCTGACCAAACGCAATCCTGGTTCTTTTTGAGTAATCGGAAAATCGGCGCACACGTCGCGGTCATAAGGAATATGAATCTAGAGATGTAGTTCAAACGTCCCAGGAATCCTCTGACTTGTTTTTCAGTTTTCAGAGAAGGCATCTCTTGAATGTCCTTGACCTTGTCAGGATCAACTTTGATTCCTTTCTGGCTGACGATGAACCCTAGTAATTTCCCCGAACGGACACCGAAGGTGCACTTGTTAGGATTCAAGCGGAGCTTGAATTTTCTTAGACGTTCGAACAATTTTGACAGATGTTCAACGTGCTCACTCTCTGTTTTTGATTTTGCAATCATATCATCGACATACACTTCGATTTCCTTGTGTATCATGTCATGAAACAGAGTAATCATGGCCCTTTGATAAGTTGCCCCGGCGTTCTTCAAACCGAACGGCATTACCTTGTAACAAAAGGTACCCCATGGGGTAATGAACGAAGTTTTCTCCATGCCTTTCGGCGCCATTTTGATCTGGTTATAGCCCGAGAATCCATCCATGAAGGAGAATACTTTAAACTTTGCTGTGCTGTCAACCAGCATGTCAATGTGTGGTAAAGGAAAGTCGTCCTTTGGACTTGCCTTGTTTAGATCTCTGTAATCAACACACATTCTGACCTTTCCGTCCTTTTTGGGAACGGGTACGATGTTGGCTAACCATTGAGGATATTCAGATGTAGCGAGGAAACCCGCGTCAATCTGTTTCTGTACCTCCTCTTTGATTTTGATGGCCATGTCCGGGTGAGTCCGTCTCAACCTTTGCTTTACTGGCGGACATTCCGATCTCAACGGTAAGTGATGTTCCACGATGCTGGTATCCAACCCTGGCATATCCTGATAGGACCAAGCGAATACATCGGGGAATTCTTTGAGAAGCTTTATCAGATCCTCTCTGGCAGTTGGACTGAGCAGTGCTCCGATCCTGATTTCTTTTCTCTCTTTCTCTGAACCCAAGTTTACCGTTTCCAACGGTTCTTTGTGAGGTTCAATGGATGTTTCCTCTTGTCTGAGTAGTCGGGAGATCTCTTCTGGAATTTGGTCGTCATTTTCTTCTTCAGCCTCGAATAACGGGAACTCAAAGTTGGGAGAAGGCATCGGATCGTATGTTTCAACGGGGTATAAAACAAGCAATCTGCATGACGTGATGATTCGTGTTTAGAAGAGATAGAGAAAATGCAAGTGTGTGCAGTGTTTTGATTTTACTGCTTGTTTTTATTATTGAATGTTTTTTAGGATTACCATTTTCTGAAAAAGCAAAAAGAGAAAACAGCAATTAATGCGGAAATTACAGAACGACGTTATTTTATTAATGCACAAGTCGAATCTTGAAACTACAGCCCTATAAAGAAAAACGCTGTCGCTTTGGGCAAAGCGAAGAGGGAAATTTACAGAAAATGAGCCCTATCAAAACATCCGTTTCACCTGGGCAGGGTGAAAGGTTAAAGATGGCAATTACTTTGACTGGTGAACGACCTTCGGAACCTCGACGGCAACCCATTGGCGGCGAACTCCTCGGTGAATCACAAAGTCTGGCACCTTCTTTGATTTGTCTTCAGAAATGACGCTGATTTCTGGTGGAGCAAGATCATTGGAATCTGTCTCCCAAGCAGAATTGTCGTAGGAGGATTCCTCTGTTGCATTTTGCATAGCATTGGTGCTCTTAGCTGTATCTCCCCATCCAGTTGACTGGATATCTTCGAGCCTGATACGAGAGCTTTCGGGAGCAGTGTACTTGACCATAAAGTCGTATTTTCCACTTGGTTGTCCCAGAGTGTCCCAAACTTCTTTGGAACTGGAGAAGTCATCCCTCTCGATGACGTTGACCTCAGGAAAAGCATAGTTGATGAATTCAAGTCCTGCAAACATTGCGAATTCATCTTCATGTTGAGTAGTTTCTGAATGACCTGAGTGTTGATCCCATGACATGGCGGGGACACAGGTATTCTGTTCAATGACGCTCAGCTGAGTTTCATTACTCGGCTGACTTTCTTGCCCCAAGTTTCCTGGGTAAGGCTGCCACATTGGCAGACCATCCATCGAGCCATAGTAATTGTGATCAAAGTTGTCTTTCATCAGAGTGTCTTCCTCTAATGAATTTGGCAGAGCACGGCATCCTTCCGGATCACAACCTCCGTAGATCATTTCGACATCTGATCTTGGTATAAATCTTGGACTTTCTGTAGGAAAGCAAAAAGGCGTAGGCACCTCTTCCTGAGACATATAGTCGTCCTTGTTAAGGTAGGACTTCCATTCTTCATCTGTGTCAGAGGGATCTTCCTCATTGATAGCATGCACTGCTTGAGACACTGGTTGGAGGAAGCCTCCACTGTGGAAGAAGTTCTGAAAGGGATGAAGACTTTCATCACCAACAGCTGTCTGGGTACAGGTCGCAGAAAAACCAAGACCCTTCTTTGTTTTATTGTCAATGGGAATGACAAGCTGTCCCCATCCTATCGTATCGGTACTCTCGACCGCTTTGATAGCATCTTTGTATGAAGAAATTGAAGTTCCTTCTTTGAACTGATTGTCCTTGCTCACCGATAGTGCTTGGAACTGAGTTCCAATAACCTCCTCGGGTTCCACACAAGTAGATGATGATAGGTTACTCACAAGCAAGGCTTGTTCCCCACAAACCGTGACAAGTTGATAGTTCTTGACGAACTTTAGCTTTTGGTGGAGGGTTGAAGTAACCGCTCCAGCCTGATGTATCCAAGGTCTTCCTAATAAACAACTGTATGTTGCCCGGATGTCCATGACCTGGAAAGTGATTTGGAAAGTGTGAGGACCAATAGTTATGGGAAGATCAACTTCGCCGATAACTGTTTTTCTGGATCCGTCGAATGCTTTGACGACGACCTCGCTGACTCTCATCAGAGGGCCCTTAAATGATAATTGCATCAAAGTGGACTTCGACATAACATTCAGGGCTGACCCTGTGTTTACCAGTACGTTGGCTAAAGCATCGCCCTGGCAGTTAACTGTGATATTGAGCGCCATGTTATGGCGACGAACCTCTTCGGGTAATTCTTCATCACTAAATCCTAAATTATTGCAGGAAGTGATGTTAGAGACAATGCTATCGAACTGTCTGATTGTTACATCCTGTTCCACAAAGGCTTGCTCCAAGACTTTTTGTAGAGCCTCTCTGTGTGCTTCTGAACTGAGTAACAGTGATAATACTGAGATCTTTGAAGGAGTCTTTAACAGTTGATCAACAATGTTATATTCACTCCTTTGGATGAGCTTTAGCATCTCATCTTTGTCTTTTGAAAATTCGGGATTACTAGATTGACCGACTGGTGGATCAGGAATTTCTGCCTGAAGTTCCTTTTCTTTGTTGGATTCTCCAACCCCTCGGTTGAAGATTCGACCGCTCCGTGTTACACGACTGATGTCTGCAATATTCACGACGGAGGGTAATGGAATTTCCTTTCCATTCTCAATTATTGTTGCACCGTATTTGTAAGGGATTGCCTTAGCTGATTCATACGGTAGTGGCCCTGATAGATAGATGACTATGGGAACCTTCTGATTTTTCTGACCATCATAAGTAACCTTGATCCGTTCCCGGTTGGGAACTCTAGATTCGTCAAGTAGAGGGATGATGGTAAAAACATCCCTGGTCCTGTGATGACCAGAGATCGTGACAACATCCTCAACTTGCTCGGCAAGGTAGTTCGGCGACCAAATGATGGGTCCTGAACCTGGATATGGACGAATTTCTCCATGATCGACCTGACCCTGAAGAGCTGCTCTCACAAGGTAACACCCTTGGTTACTTTCTGCACAGACGCTACAACTGTCATAGTTGTGTGGTGGCACCTGGCCACGTCCACTTTGAATACAATGTAACCTCACTAGGTTACCTTCCATTGATCGGACATCCTGACTTTGACGACGAGTAGGATTCCTGTTATTGATACTAATCTGCTGAGTATCTTCGTCCATATAGATTGGCATCCACCAGTGATTTAACAAGTGTTGAAGTGCCTCCTGGACAAGGGTACAACCTCGATCGTTTTCGCAACCCGCTTTACAATTTTGATAGTCGTGTGATATTAGGAATCCGAGTCGGACCTGCTCAGCATGTAACTCTACCAGGTTGGTATTCATCACGCGAATGTCAAAGATCTGAACCATGTTGATTTGATAGGAGTTCTATCATGGTAGTCTTGGATCCATCCAAGATCCATCTGACGCTGGAGGGCCTCTTGTATGAAAGAGCATCCCTGTTTGTTTACCGAGCAAATCAGACAGGAACTGTAATCGTGCCGCGGCAGATTATGATACTGGCTTTGCCTTGAGTGCATCGCCACCAAGTTGACATTCATCGCATGGATGTCGTGGTTTTGAATGACGTTGGAATTCGTGTAAACCATGTTAACTCCACGAACTCGGTGCTCTTGGATCCATCCAAGATCTATTTGTCCCTGTAGAGCTGCTTGCACTACAGAACATCCCTGGTTGTCTTTAGAGCAGATATCACACTGGTGATAATTATGAGGTGGCACATGGCCATATCCACTCTGTCTACAATGCATCTTGACCAGATTGGTCCCCAATAAGAGTACATCGTGAATTTAATAGACATTGTTAGTCTCTTTCTCAATCAGATTGACTGCAGTTTTCTCATGTTGAGGTAGCGGGTTCGTAAGAATATTAGGATTTGTATCTTTGAAAGATAAGAGCCCGCTCCTAACAAGCTTTTGCACGTCGGATTTGAAATTGAGACAAGTCTCAATGTTATGCCCTGAACCTCCTTGATGATAAGGGCATGTTTGATCCGCTTTAAACCAAAAAGGAGGATTTTCCGGAACTGAAAGGGGAGACTTAGTCTGAACGTGCCCCTTAGCCAGCAGTAACGGAAACAGCTCTGCGTACGTTACGGGTATAGGATCAAATCCTGGTGGCCGTATTGTACGGTTGTTGTTATATGGAGGACGAGCCTGCTGAAGAGGCTGTTGTGTCCTTTGTTGGTCAGGTTGGCTCTGCGCAACCTGAGGCTGATACATAGGAACAGGCGCGGGGCCGATAGCAGGAGTAACAGCTGCTACTGGCTGATAACGTCGCCTTTGCTTTCCGAGAGAGATATTCCCAATATCTTGCTCTTTTTTCTTAGGGAGAGCACTACCGTATTTTTTAGTACCGCTCGTTGATCCAGTGTCTTTTACCAAACGTCCTTCTCGGACGGCTTCCTCAAGACGTACACCCATACCGACCATCTCGGTGAAATCACTGGGTTCACTGGCAACCATTCGGTCATAGTAAAATGAGCTTAAGGTCTTTAATAAGATCTTTGTCATCTCTTTTTCCTCAAGAGGTGGACAAATTTGAGCGGCAATTTCACGCCACCTTTGAGCATACTCCTTAAAGGTTTCTTTGTCCTTTTGCGACATTGATCTGAGTTGATCTCTGTCGGGTGCCATGTCCAAATTGTACTTGTATTGTTGGACGAAGGCAGTACCAAGATCTCTAAATGTACTGATCGTAGTACGGTTTAAATCCATGTACCATTTGAGTGCGGCACCGGTTAAACTATCCTAGAAGTAGTGAATCAGCAGGTCCTGATTCTCCGTCTGGGCTGACACCCGCCGAGCGTACATCACCAGATGGCTCTGAGGGCAAGAGTTACCCTTGTATTTTTCAAAGTCGGGCACTTGGAACTTGTGCGGGACTTTCACATTTGGGACCAAGCAGAGGTCTGCGGCGTCCTTTCCAAATAGATCTTGACCGCGAATGGCTTACAGCTCTTTCTGCATTTCCAAGAACTGCTCCTGGAATTCATCCATTCTGTCAAACATAGTTTCCTTCTTACCAGAAGGTGTCTGTGGAATCTGTCCATCCAGGACAGTGTGCACCACAGGGGGTGGTACCGTGACTACGGCAGTAAGTCTTGGCGCCTCCCGAAGTTTGTAACCTTCAGGAGTCTTCAGTATGCCCCTGGCATCTTCGCTTTCCCGAAGTTTGTAACCTTCAGGCCCAGCGGCTTCTGTTGCGATTCCCTGATCTTCAGTGATCGGCGGAACATATCCTTCCGGGATATAGTTAACAGGCATGCCCCAAGGACGATCTTTCGGCATCTGATACCTAGGATCATACTTTTCTATGATGGGCGTTGAGGTGATCTCTGAGATCACAGTTCTTTGTAGCTGAGCTTCTGCCATGGCTTGCATGTCGTTACGAAGCTTTCTCATATCCTCTCTCAGAGCGTCGATCTCTTCTTTCAACTCTCTGTTTTCTTCCTCAAGATCATCCATCTTTTTCTGACGATTGGCCCGAGTATTATACGAATGAGACAGTTTGACTCTAGAATCGAGACACAAACGTGAGATTCGTAGGGAAGAAGAATACGCGATGTGAGAATGATGAATGCAATGATTATATTAATTGTTGTTTTTTTGGTTTAATCAAAATAAACTTCGACAATTAGATTGCAAATATCAAACAGTGGGGAAACCTCTTTTTATTGAATTCCAAAGGATTACAGAAATGGAAATACAGTAGATTACAAAGTGCAGAAACAGAAACCTAAACTAATGGGTCCCGAGTCCTCTCTGAGGAGAAACTGGGTGCTGATTCTGGTATCTTCCTTTTCTTTGACCGGGGCTCCTGGGCCGTTGTCGGGTTGTCATTCCTTTTCCAAGTGAAAGGAGTGAGCAAATTCCTTTGGTCATCTTGATTCTCTACAGCATGCTGCTCCAAAATTTCAATCAGAGCATCTTTCTCTTTTAGTAGTTGCTGTATTTGGATACACTCTACGTCGAGGGTGCGGTACTTGTTCTTCCAAGATCTTCTTTCCTTTTGAACTTTGTTGAGAGTAACCTGAAGCTTTTCAGTTTCCGTCATGAAGTACATAACAATTTCCCTCAGTGGAAGAATTCCGTAACGAGGATAAGGCATTTTTAGCTTGAGAGCTCTAGTTTGTACCCAATGGAGATAAGGCTCCACCGAGACACAGTCCGGTTTTCCCAGAGACTCTCATCCTTTCTTATGAACATGTTTCCAAGCCTGCACTATTTCCATCTTTAGTGCTCTGTCATTTTCTCCTTCTTTGAAGAAAAGACCTTCCAGATGAACACCCAGTGGGATGTGTCTCATTGGGTATCCAAATTGACGAAGAACTAATATCGGATGATAGTTGATTCCTCCTTTAGTTCCTATGAGGGGTACGCAGGGGAAGTTTCCACAACGGTCAATGATTCTGATTCCCTCATAAATCCTATTACACCAATCTATATCGGAATTGGTGAGAGACATGATCTTCTGCGACCAACGTAAGACACTCTTGCAATCCCAAAAAGCAGCAGACTTGGGCAAGTGAGAGATAAACCATTTGTAGAGCAAAGGTACACAGCATGTGATCTCCCCTCCGCTGTATAAATTTCCCAAGTGTACAGAATGATACGCATCTGCGAGCAAATTCGGCACAGGGTTTCCAATGAGAAAAACCTTAATAGCATTGATATCGACGAAGTTATTGATGTTGGGAAACAAAAATAATCCGTAGGTGAGCAAGACAAAGATGCTTTCAAAAGCAGTCTTGTTCCCTATACTAGCGAAGTATAAAGCCTTTTTTGTCAAGAAATGGGCTGGCAAACCTTGGATGCCACCCTTAGTGGTCATGTGAGTCCTGACCTCAGACTCGTCCAAATGAATTGCTATTGCAATAGTCTGATTCTTTGGAATTTCTTCCAGTCCAGAAAACGGAGCTCGATCAGTGATATGTAAATCAGTCAGATGAGAATACTCCTCCAGCGTTGGTGATAGCTGGTAATCCGGGAATGTGAAACAGTGATAAACCAGATCGTAGAACTGAATGAGCGCGTCCATGATCCCCTTAATCACATGGACTCTTAACAGTGGTAGCAAACCACCGTGCTTGGCTCTGAAAGCCTCTGGATTAACGATCATCCTTGCTAACCTTCTCAAATCCCCTAGTTTTGGAACCTTGAAGGTATACTGGCGAGTTCTCCTTCTACCGAAATCCATTAGCGTAATCCTCTTCTCTGATATTTGCAATCACAGTCTTAGTTTAATTTGAAAAACAGAGAGACTAGAAGAGAAGTTTTTTGAATGTTTTAATGTTTTATTAAATGGATGCATGAATGCAGCACACAAAAACATAGAAAAAACATGGGGTCAAAGGGTCGTTGTCATGAAGTCAAGGCTCTACCCATCCCCAAAGGTTTATACTAGGGTGATTTTTGTACCTGTACTCATTATCATCAGCTCCTCCCAGGAAAGCAAGACAACAAGCGGATCGCCAGCGAGTTGTAAAGCAATCTTAGAGTAAGTGCCATTCACCGAGAATAGATCACCAGCCTCAAATAAGGGTAGTATCGCGTAACAACTATTTCCGATAGTTTCCGCACTACGAAAGGGTTTGGCTCCTCAGCTTCTCAGACTTAACAACCGGCCCATTGGCTAGAAGAGTGAATGGGTTGCGTTGGTCAGCCTCCACTGAGGTTGATGGTCGACCCCGTCGCCATCACTTATCTTAAGTGTATACTCATTCTCACCACATGCGGCATCACACGCATTCCCATTAGCAGAAAAATAAACACGTATAGCAATTAGGAAAAGCAGTATATATTTGTCCTAATCATCCTAGACTTATAAAGCTATGATTCCTAAGTTCCTGACAGAAAATGGGTTCCCCGACGGAAGCCCCAATCTGTGGTATTCACACAAGTGAAGAGAAAAAAGGTTTGTCCAAGGTTTCCACCTTAAACGTTTAAGAAAGAAGATTAGGCCCCACGGTGGGCGCCACTTTTCTGTAGCGAGCGATTTTGGACGCGGTTCTTAAGCGCTGGTCGCTCTCTGCGGTTTGAGCTTTGACTACAGGTCGATTCATTTTTTATCCTATTGTGAGCTGAATAAGGAAGGGAAATAGATGTCTCCAATTAACCCTGCTTTGCATACTGAGTTTAAACAGCGGTCTGTTAGGTTACGAATGCTATCAATGTGGGGGGCCTTTGTACTGGTTATTTGTATTTTCGCCAATACTGTTTTCTTTCTTTTTTACCTGGGCAGAAGGTTTCTGGCGGGGAACAAGGATTAGGATGTTAGGACTGATGCTTTTGAAATACTGCTTTTGATTGATGGAGATATGGGATTTGGGTTTTGTTGTTGATTGCGCTCGCTAAGATCTTTTCTTTCGATCTTATGCCTACGTATTCCCGTTTACCGAAACAAGGAAATCAGAGCGTTCGTAGTTCCTCCTATTCTATGGGAGGAAATGGTGTTTTGGTGTCTTGTTCAAAGCCCAAGACGTGAAGCGAAAGGTGATTTCTATCTTGTTCAAAGCCCAAGATGTGAAGCTGAAAGGTCTATTTGTGTCTTGTTCAAAGCCCAAGACGTGAAGCTGAAAGACCTCGACTTTAGAGAGAATTTGTCATCTCTAAAGGGGGAGAAGGAGAATTACTTTAACTGGGATACGCGGATCCGAGCAATGCCATAATTTCCGAAGAAAGGGTTTTAACCTGAAGGAGAAGACTTTAACTCAGTGTAGAGCAACGCCATCTTTCCTTAGGAATTCCTCATGCTAAAAGAGGGACAGCGGCGTGGATATAGATGATCCAGAGGCTTGCCGCTTACAGCGATTAGATGAAGGGAAAAGAGTTGTTGATGTTTGTGTACTGTGAACAAGGCACAGTTTTGATGCTAAAAGGTTAATTGGATTAACCAGTGGTTTTCTTATACAAAGCCTAAGAGGAGGCTATTTGTATCTCGTACAAAGCCCGAGAGAGAGGCGAGAAGGTTTTGACTTGACGACGAAGCCTTTTGGTGTCTCGTATAAAGCCCGAGAGAGAGGCTAAAAGGGTTGACTCAACAAGAGAATCTTTTATACTCTACAAGAGAGTGTTTTTGTATCTCGTACGAAGCCCGAGATGGAGGCTAAAGGTTTGACTCAACAAGAGAGTGTTTTTGTATCTCGTACGAAGCCCGAGATGGAGGCTAAAAGTTTGTTTGGCTCAAAAAAAGAACCTTTTTGTATCTCGTATAAAGCCCGAGATGGAGGCGAAAAGGTGATTGACTCAACGAGGGAGTCTCTTATGTGTCTCGTACAAAGCCCGAGAGAGAGGCTAAACGTTGTTTGACTCCGCTGGGGAGAATCATTGTACAAAGCCTAAGAGGAGGCTGAGGTTACTGTGTCAGTTAAGTGACAGGTCCAGTATACTGATTTTGAAAGAGAAAATCAGTTCTTATATGAGCATCACTGTACTCATGGGTTAGATCTGAGGATCGGGGTTGTTTCCTTTTCTTTGAGGAAACCGGAAATCCAAAGGGTATTGAGACTGTCCGAGTCTACGGGTTTCCTTCCTATTTAACGAAGGGGGTCATTTGAGAATGTCTTTGAGACTCAAGGAAGTTAGACTGTCCAAGTCTAGAGTTTTATCTTTTGTACTATGCTTTGAGAAACAGTAGTAGACTCTATGAAAGGACTGTTCTAGGAGGATGACTAGGTTCTGTTCCTATACCTCTAGGAGGTCGTCGGGACAATTTGTACGAAGCCCAAGAGGAGGCGGGAAACTTTTAAGAAGCTGACGGGTCCTTGTACGAAGCCCAAGAGGAGGCTATCATTCCCGGAGGAAGAGATCATTATACGAAGCCTAAGAGGAGGCTGTGAATACTTCTAAGAAGCCGTAGGGTCCTTGAATAATGCCCAAGAGGAGGCCGATGCTTTTAAGAAGCCTGTGGGTCTATCATCTCCTTTCCATTAGGAGAGATAACTCTTTTAAAGATAAAAACCACTGGTAAACGTGCGAGGTTTACTATCCAGCGACTTTTAGCTTTTAAAGAGGGTTCCTTAGTTAAGGTCCAAGATTATGACCGTAGGGGGTACCCAAACCCCGAGACATTCAAGGCAAGCTATCCGCAAGGAATAGATCAAGTCAGGAAAGTTCGAGAATTTGGAAGAAACTCAAAGATGCCATTCACGGAGAATACATTCATCTTGGGGAGTAGAGCTTCTTGACGATTCCTAAGGAGGACAGCCGAAGAGAAGACTGTATCTGGTGCTCCTATTGGGGATCTAGGCGTCTATTTCTACGAATAAATGAAACGGCGTCACCTAGTTCTAGACGTAGTTGCCGGGGAAACTCGAAATATCTATACTATTATTACACAGTAGATATGAGTTTATGAAAGGAGACTTACAGTGAGCAGCCCCACAATACAGTTTATAATATGAAAGCAGTAAATGAAAGCGATAACCACTTACTCGGTTGGAGTGCTTCCATGCTTTTTGGTTAGTTGTTCAACAAAGAAAGATTGAAAACAACAGTATATTCAAAATCAAAGGTGAAAGTGCTTTGAAAAAGAAAGATTTGGGGCTTACAGCTCAAGGAGAGGCCCAGGGTTTTATCAGTGAGCGCACTGTTTGACTTTGTACAGCGGGACTTATACAAGTGACTGGGGCCCAAAAAGGTTTTCTGTACAAAGGGATGGGTCTTACACTCTCTCAAGAGGCCCAAAAAGGTTTAAAGAAAAGAGTGGGGCTTATAACACGAGGGTAGGCCCAAATGATTTTCCGTTTAAAAATGGCGATCGCGCCGAGGTTTTCTTTTAACGCAGAGGGACTTATACAATAAGTGAGACCCAAAATGTTTTGGTTAAAAGGGGGATTGGGTCTTACACTCTAATAGAGGCCCAAAGTGTTTTGAATGGGTCTTATAGCTCAAGGAGAGGCCCAGATGATTTTTTTTTTAAACGGGCGACGATCGCGCCGTTTACTTGTACAGAGGGACTTATACAATGAGTGAGGCCCAAAAAGTTTTTGTACAAGGGGGGATGGGTCTTACACTCTCTCAAGAGGCCCAAGAGTTTTGAAAATGATTTATGAGGGTTGAATTAATCCAAAACCCTAATTTGTTTTCAAAATGTATTTAATTGAATAAAAATTCAATTAAAATGATCAAAAATTGTTTAACACATGGAAAACAAATTGTGATCTTGGATTAATGCTTCAAAAATTAAGTATTGACCTACAAAATAATTAGAAAGCATTAAAAGTTGCAAAATCAATGTAGAAAAAATATTTAAAATGCCAAAAACAATCAAAATATTAATTCTTTACAAAAATATCAATTATATGAAATAAATAATATTTTTGGGATTTTTTGTGAAAATAAAATATTTTAACATTTTTGTGAATTATTAAAAAAAGAATCAACTCAAAATCATTAAAACTCAGAGAGAAATTAATTTTTGAATCAATTAAACAAAATCACAAAATTCAAACATTTGAATTTCTAAAAATGGCGCCAAGAACAAGCTGAAGAACACGCGCGTGTTCTTGGTTTCTCAGATTTGCATTTTCTATCCAATCTCCATGAATACGTAATCATATCATGCAATCCACATATCATTATGCTCGTCTCAACCTCACGATCATGTCTATGTACTTTAATTTCATTTAAATTAAACATACAACAAGAAATCACGAAGAGACCTCAAGAACCCTAATTTCTGCATGAAGGCTAGGATTTTTTATACACGACTCAAACAATGCAATTGATTGAGGGAAAACATTCCATGCATGATTATGAACATATGTCCAAATTATTGTGCGAGGAAATATGCATAGATTGAGAGATGCCCAAGCATGTGCTTACCTTTAGGTCGTGACAGCAAGTTCAAAGTGATTTTTGATCTGGAGGTGTTACAGATGAGTTGTGATGATCTGAACAGCTTCCCTACACCCTATGGATTGTGTCTGGATGGTTGGACTTGATTGAAATTGGCTGGATCATTTTGTGGTACCTCAGCTGCACTTTGGTTAAAACCTTGAGCAACCAGCTGGTGATTTTGTGAAATTGATGTTTCAGAAGTAATCTAAGTGTTTGATCAGCTCATATGTGATGTATGTGAGGTGTGTGAGTGATTGGTTTGATTGGAATTGCTCTCAAACTCAAAACCCGATAGTGACTTACCTTAGAAGGCAAAATTGGAGTGAAAGAAGAGATTTTGAGGAAAGCATCTGTTAGATGGCTTTGGGGTACTCAAACTGACCACAATTGAGCTCTATTTATAGTAGAGCAAGTTTGTTTTGCAAGGAATAGTGCATAGCAGCTGGTAAGTAGGTTTGGCCAATGTTGGCAAATGAAAATCCAAGTCTCCTCTAGCCATTGACTAGAGGTTAGGACACGGAGCTTTGGTTCCCTTGGTCTTGGATAAGTCTTGACTGATTTCAGATGAGAATGGCTCAGTCCATGCCACCTTGATGGTTCCATTGAATGCCTCATTCCAAATTTGAAGTCTTGTCCCTATTTTGGCCACTCTAGGTTCAACATGCTATTTCTTGTTCCATGGACTTTGGAGGCTTGGCTCAGTGATTGTCCCCTTTAGATTCAATCCTCTGAGGTGTCCAACTGGATAGGAGCAATTGAATTTGGCTGATTTTGGCAAATCGACCAAAGTTGCAAATTCTGCCTTGCCTTGACAGATTTCAGCAAGGCAACTTGGTAATGTTGTATCTCATGGTGTAGGTTGAATTTGGCAATGTTCTTGGCCATTTTGGAAAGCTCTTACATGATACAACAACTGTTTGAACAAGTTTGGTTTTGATCTCTTTTGATTCCAACTGAAAAATCCCCCTACATTTGGCAAAAAGTGAGGCAGAATCTGACTTAGTGAAAATTTCACTAAGTGTTGGAAAAAGTGACATTTTCACTTTTCAACCACTTTGATCACTCCATAACTCAAAATCCTTAATGAATTGGAATGACTTGTAGTTGAAGTTTTTGTAGGTGATAATAAGGGCTACAAATCCATCTTTGGATGAGAAAAAATGGCCTTGTGGTTTAGGAGTTATGGTCCTTCAAAGTTGGTACCTTTGCCACTTTATTTTTAACTTAGAAAAATTTCAAAGTTTTATGGTTACCCCTTTTACAAGTTATCTCACTTTTCTTGATTTTTCTTGATGAATGATGATTCAAATCATACATTAACATCATTTTAGGGTTAAAAATCCATTTTGGTGAAAAATCTCAAAAAGTCAAAGTTGACTTTTGTGCACAGTTGACTTTTTATCAGATGAATTCCAAACTGTGCAATTCTTCAGGAAATCATGTCCTTGACCTAAATCAAACTTGATGGACATGTTCCATGGGTTTCATAGGGTATATTCAATCATGTATTAGGGTTTGGGAGCATGTCTTGGTCAAAAGTCAAAGTTACAGTTGACTTTTCCCTTAAAACCCTAATTGTGGTGCAGATGAAATTGAGACTTGTTGCTCAAACTTCTTGGATTAATCCATTGTCCCAAATGGATAAATATGGTATATTAGAGACCCTCAAATCATCTCTTGAGGTCTTGGCTCATGGTTTGTCCCAAAAGTCAACTTAGGGGTGAATTAGGTCAAGAAACCCTAATTCCTGATTTTTGATGAATGCATCCCCTGAGGCAAAATTGACTTGATGCATGGGTTCATGAGGTTCCATGAAGTATATTAGGTTGTGTTTTGGATCATTGCCTTGTGCCCATATGAAAATTTCCATCTGGAGGCCCTGGTCGACCAAAACCCTAATTTGGGGACACTGGCGATCTTGAGGCTTGATCCACCTAGAAGGGAGCAACCTTGTGCCTAATCCTTGAAGTGGGAGTCCTTTTGATCCATTGAGGATGTTTGAGAGATTAGACAAGTCAAAAATCAAGTCATTTCTTGATTGAGCCTTTGTCTAAAGCTCAGAGAGGGCTTGAAACCCTAATTTTGATTGTAGTGGATGCTCACCCATCTTTGGGGAGACTAATGAAGCATGATGGTTCATCCATATTGTGATGATGATTTTCACAATGATGGGAAATCTAAGTGGTCAAAATTTGGGGTATTACAAGGTGCAATCAACTCTTGTGTGGGCCAGTCCATACGAAGCTGTGCTCTGACTTGAAACGGGGCCCCCGCTAGTGGACGGTGGGTATTGGTCCCTCTTGGATTAGTCGGTCGTAAGGCCGGATACCAAGATTTCCAAAAAAGAAAAAATAAAAAATAAATAAAATACATTCATTGTAATATACAACATCCCCACAAAACATAACATATATCTATATATAAAACAAATCATCCATAACCAATGCATTTATCACAAATGCATATCAAATCACCAATGCTATCACGAGCTCAACACATAATCAATCAATTCACAATCTCCCACACATAATCAATCCATTCACAATTTCCCACACATAATCAATCCATTCATGATTTATGCAAATGCACAGAGACAGACACAACGACTCTATGCATGCGGTACCAATCCATCCATCATTCTCATCATCATTAATTCACTCAGGAATTATTGGAATCATCGCTTATTACTTAGTGAAACTCCCTGTCGGGCAAACGATGTTCCCCGTCGCTTTAGGCCCTCTTTGTATAAGGCACACGATGTTTATGGATCGGTTTAGGTCCTCTTTGTATAAGGCACACGATCCGATCACTTTAGGTCCTCTTTGTATAAGGCACACAATCTTCTATTACGTCGCTTTAGGTCTTCTTTGTATAAGGCACACAACCGTTACAGCAGATTTCCTCTGGAATCGTTTGGTCGCTCACACCCCACAAGGGCACATGACATCACAAGATGCATATCATGATGCTTGAAATACAAATGACTAATGACAATCAAGTGCATCTTCACAAATCAACAATATGAATTATCTCATCGTCATTATTCACGCATTGGAAATCAATTCAAACAATGCCTTTACTTGCCATAAGGCCACCAAATAACACACATTGAATTTCACATAAACAATGCATTTCATAATAATCCACAAACCACAACAATTATCATTTTAGCATATACACTCATATAAATTCACATCAAGAATTACTCACCATCAACCACAACAATCCTGCAATCATACAATGATACTCACAACACTAGGATTCACGCCACAAAGGCTACCCACAACAACATACATTAATACCATTCATTTGTATTCAAGTCAACAAAGTATTTTACCATAAGGCCACAATAATCACAACAACTTATCACATGCTTCAACGTCATATAAACCACATAAAAGCCCCACGTCATATAACAATAACACAACACACTGTAAAACACCGACCGCACGCATTTAACGCGATAAAAACCCGACAACCCAACACTTTTACACAACCACGACTTAATTAAATCCTCTACTACCCTCCAAAACATTTTTATAAGAAAGAACATCTCATTAGCTTTCCAACACATCCGACCGTGCCTCAATCCGAGTTACGGATCAAACGTTATGAAGGAAACAAAATGGGAAATCTGTCACGTTCGCTTTCCTATTCGCAATGCGAACCCCCAGCGAACCGTGGCAGAGAAAAAATAGCATAAAGTTCGCAATGCGAACTTTTGGGCGAACCTTCGCTGTGGTTCGCAAAGCGAACCTGCGAACCCAAAAATTCACAGCAGCGCTGTTTTGGGTCATTTTGGATCAAAATTCATCATTTCTTCCACCCAAACACTTCCAAATCACAATATATCAACCAAAGCATGTTCCAAACATAACAACAAGTATTCTACGCAGTTTATATCAAGTTTCACCCGTGAAAACATCGATTTCTATTTATTTTGATCACAAATTATCAATAAGAAAAAGTTGTGAAACAACCAAAACAATTACAACAACTAACACATATACATACACAAGCAAGATATAATCGAAACTTCTCACCCTTACCCGATTAATCGCGCTTGAAACGGAGCTATGTCGATTTCCACCTCTTTTCCTCTTCTCCATTTCTTTCCTCTCCTTTTTCTTCTTTCTCTCTTTCTTTCCTTTCCCTTTCTTTTCTCTCTTTTTCTCTCAAATATCTATTTATAAAAATATCTAATTTTTCTAAAATATCTAACCCCTCAAAATGACCATTTTACCCCTCAGCTCAAATATCTCGCAAACGCTCTCAAAACGCGATAAAACATAAACAACGATGAAATATATTTCGGGAAATAAAAGTTGAAAAGAAATTCTAATTTATTGCAAATATTTTACCTATCAGGGAAATTAGCCAATTAACTCAATTAGCAGGTAAAATACAATAAATTCACACATTTCACAAAATTCACATAAATGAAATAAATAAATACAATTAAACAAATCGGGACATTACAACTCTCCCCCACTTAGACGTTTTCGTCCTCGAAAATATACTTGGTGCAAACAACTCCGGATACAACTCTCGTATCCAACTAACCCACTCTCATGCCATTAAAGGCAACACCACAAATAACACAAACCGACAAAACACCTTTCTAACAGCAACTACTACAACGACACGACAAGATGCAAAGTCCATACAATGCACTTGACGACCAACTCACAACTCAAAGAATACCCAAGTTACGAACACACAGGTTCACTCTTGAACCGAAACACAACAAGATCGTTACCCTCACCATATGTAACACTCCCCTAATTCCCCACACAGGAATTAGCTACTCGCACTTGAACCATCACGATGGAAACGAGGCAACAACACAAACAAGAACATAAAGTTCCACGACCCAACATCGTTTCAACAACCTCTACATAACCACAAGACCAACATCCTTGTCACACAACAATATTACAACAATGCTACGATTCACCATTCGAACATACAACCAAAACATCCATCTACATAGTAGCCCATGAATAATATTTAAACCTTTCACCTAACACTTCCATTCTGAAACGTCCAATGTCTCATCATTCCTACATGTTTCCAATGTTTAACCTATGAACTCTTACAAGTCACACATGCATATACGAAATGTGCCACATCATGCTTTCGCTGCGTACTCTGATTACTCGTAACCATCAAAACTATCAATCCCACATCCAAAGTCTAACTCTTTCTCATATTCGCCAAAAATCACTGTTCACTTTTAATATACCCAACCTCACATTATCAGATGTCAATTCACACACCAACTCAAATCTCTAAATTCTTCCAAAAGTTCCCACTCTTTAACCATCAAAGCAGACATATGTAAAAACTTTCGACTTAACTCATCAGGCACGACATTAACTTTACCAATAGGATAATTCGAGCCAATGTCATAACTAATCAGGAATTCCAACCATCCTCGTTGTCTCCTACTTTATTCCTTCTGACCAAACAAGTACTCAATACTCTTGTGATTACCAAACACCTTGAACCTACAACCCTCAAAATAATTCCTTTAGATTCTCAACACAAAAGTGACCGCAGCCATCTTGAAATCATGAATCCTCCATTGTCGTAAAGCATAAGAAATGACTTTACCCTCTCGCATTAACACACTAACTACACTCATCAAGGACGCATCCCAATATTCCATAAACAGTTTATTAGGATCAGGCAGAATCAAAATTGGAGCCATAGTCAATCTCTACTTCAGCTCACCAAAACTTACTCACAACGAACATCCAAAACAAACGACTTACCCTTTGCAAGTCAACTAAGATAACAGAAGTACGAACTTAGCAAAGTCTTCCATAGCCTGCAGTAACAACCAACTAAGCCCAAACATTTCTAATCTCTTTAACCGACTTTGGAGTCTCTCAATGTAGAACTGCATCTATTTTGGATAGATACACAACAATACCATCATTGGAAATAACATAACCAAGAAACTAACCTCTTTCAATCAAAATTCTCACTTCGATAATTTAGTAGAAAGCTCCCTCTCTTTCAGCCCTTGTAACTCAATCCTCAAATACACTACATACTCATCATTTCATTTAAAATAGATCAGAATATCATCCAATAGATATCACTATAAACTTATCCAAACAAGTATGGAAGATACGATTCATATACTCCATAACCATAACATATACAACCTTCAAAATTCATTCTGAGCTCGAAACAATTTATCCAAAATAGCTTAACAATCTCTGGTTACCACATTCCATATCAATTCTTCTTATGGGGTTCCAACTCACTCCAGATTTCTGCTGACACGAGATCTCAACCAATAACAAAAGTAATACCATCAAGGAACTTTAAATCGTTTGCAATTCGTCACAATTCAAAACTCAAGCTATCCAGAACACAACCGCAAGTTTCCATACTACTCACTGATTAACACGCAACCTCATGCTATCATCCTTTTCCTTACAAACCATGTTGGACCTCTTCAAGTCGACACACTAATGTTTCATCCAAAAACACATCTGAAAACCATGCACAACTAACAGCCCATCACTGTGGCTTCCTGCCAATTTCCAGAACACTATCATCACAAACATGACAAAGATGTGAGTTTCACTTCCTAAAAGTTCTTCTACTTACTTAGCAGATCCAAACCTCAAATCCTCACCTTAGTCAAATTTGAGTTCACACTCTACTCTCTGAAAACCACCATTAACGATACCCAATTGTTCTCTCTCAATGACTTCCCAACTGGACCAACATACCAAAACCTCTAATCCGTCTCATCTTTCGATATTAGAATCTTCATCGACTCAACAAAACAATCCGTAATCATTTTCTTAATTCCAAACAATTCATTGCACACACTATCAAGGCCGGAAAGACACGTCTATTCCATCCAACATAATTTCGTCTACTATCAACAAGAGATTAAGGGTGATCAGTTCCTCAATTTGTCAATAGACAGCCGACAATCATGATGGGGCATAAACCGTCTTTACCAAACTATAATAGCATTTCTTACATACTGTGCACAAACTACCTAGGGCACAAATCCTTAGTCGACCTAAACCTTACCTCCGCATTCCCTCCGGAACCGGGAGCAACACTGTCCAAACAACACTTACACTCTTGCAACCTATGGCACACAACCGAAGCAACTTGGAGAAGCACCAACTTCTCCCCCACTTATCTCATTCTAAATCCTGCAGACAAAGGATTAGAAAACCAAAAAGTACTGACAGTGTTTCACACACATATCACATACTAAGGAACAAACAACATCGACAGTATTCAACTGTCACACCAACTGACTCAACAACTTGGCCGGACGGACTGATCTGCTATGATACCACTAATGTAACACCCCAATTCCCATCGCAGTAAATAACACATAATTAAATCAGAGTGAATAAAAAGAAAAATCTTAGACAGAAATAAGGATGCCACATTTGAGAAAAACACAATCCCTGCTCATAAATTTGATACATAACACAAAATGGCATAAACATAAAAGGGAAACCTTTTCCAACAAAAGGAAAGTTCAATTATGGAATAAAGCGGAAAGATCCATAACTGACTTGTTTTACAAAATAAATTATTTTATAACATCAAAATATTCATATAAAGGTAATACAAAATAGATCCAACAAATTTATACATATATAATAAAATCGTTCCCCGACTCCCGTATTACGTATCAGAGCAGACAGACTGACAAAAGGGTGGAGAACTAATCTTCACAAAAGCCTCCAAGATACTAATTTGCAATTGCCTCATAGAGCAACAAACCACAGCAGAAGGGTGAGAAATAACAGCTAAATCAAAATTGCATAATAATATGAAAACACATATAAATTCACATGCATAATTATTCTCACCACAAGCATCACATACTAATACATATAGCATGCCACAGATACATAACATATTTCTAATAATCCAACAACATAGCATATATCAATTATACCAACATAATCACATATTCACACATAAGGCATACCAAAGTTATAACATATGGAAACACACCGCCACCTCACATATATTCATCTATAGCATACCATAGATAATTAATACAATCATTGTAATGTACAAAATCCCCAAAAAACATAGCATATGTCTATACATAAAACATATCATCCATAACCAATGCATTTATCACAAATGCATATCAAATCACCAATGCTATCACGAGCTCAACACATAATCAATCAATTCACAATCTCCCACACATAATCAATCCATTCACAATTTCCCACACATAATCAATCCATTCATGATTTATGCAAATGCACAGAGACCGACACTACGACTCTATACATGCGGTACCAATCCATCCATCATTCTCATCATCATTAATTCACTCAGGAATTATTGGAATCATCGCTTGTTACTTAGTGTAACTCCCCGTCGGGCAAACGATGTTCCCCGTCACTTTAGGTCCTCTTTGTATAAGGCACACGATGTTTATGGATCGCTTTAGGTCCTCTTTGTATAAGGCACATGGTCCGATAGCTTTAGGTCCTCTTTGAATAAGGTACACGATCGTCTATAACGTCGGTTTAGGTCCTCTTTGTATAAGGCACACGACCGTTACAGCAGATTCCCTCTGGAATCGTTTCATCGCTCACAACCCACAAGGGCACACGACATCACAAGATGCATATCAAGATGCTTGGCATACAAATGACTCATGACAATCAAATGCATCTTCACAAATCAACAATATGAATTATCTCATCGTCATTGTTCATGCATTAGAAATCAATTCAAATAATGCATTTACTTGCCATAAGGCTACCAAATAACACACATTGAATTTCACATAAACAATGCATTTCATCATAATCCACAAACCACAACAATAAGCATTTTAGCATATACACTCATATCAATTCACATCAAGAATTACTCACTATAAACCACAACAATCCTGCAATCATACAATGATACTCACAATACTAGGATTCACGCCACAAAGGCTACCCACAACAACATACATTAATACCATACATTTGTATTCAAGTCAACAAAGTATTTTGCCATAACGCCACAACAATTACAACAACTTATCACATTCTTCAACATCATATAAACCACATAAAAGCTCCACGTCATATAACAATAGCACAACACACTGTAAAACACCGACCGCACGCATTTAACGTGATAAAAACCCGACAACCCAACACTTTTACACAACCACGACTTAATTAAATCTTCTACTACCCTCCAAACCATTTTTATAAGAAAGAACATCTCATTGGCTTTTTAACGCATCCGACCGTGCCTCAATCCGAGTTACGGATCAAAAGTTATTAAGGAAAGAAAATGGGAAATGTGTCACGTTCGCTTTCCTATTCGCAATGCAAACCCCCAGCGAACCGTGGCAGAGAAAAAACAGCATAAAGTTCGCGATACGAAATTCTGGGCGAACCTTCACTTTCCCCTTCGCTGTGGTTCGCAAAGCGAACTTGCGAACCCTGAAATTCTCAGCAGCGCTGTTATGGGTCATTTTGGGTCAAAATTCATCATTTCTTCCACCCAAACACTTCCAAATCACAATATATCAACCAAAGCATGTTCCAAACATAACAACAAGTATTCTAAGTAGTTTATATCAAGTTTCACCTGTGAAAACATCGATTTCTATTTATTTTGATCACAAATTATCAATAAGAAAAAGTTGTGAAACAACCAAAAAAATTACAACAAACAACACATATACTTACACAAGCAAGATATAATCAAAACTTCTCACCCTTACCCGATTAATCGCGCTTGAAACGGAGCTATGTCGATTTCCACCTTTTTTCCTCTTCTCCATTTCTTTCCTCTCCTTTTCCTTCTTTCTCTCTTTCTTTTCTTTCCCTTTCTTTTCTCTCTTTTTCTCTCAAATCTCTATTTATAAATATATCTAATTTTTTAAAATATCTAACCCCTCAAAATGGCCATTTTACCCCTCAGCTCAAATATCTCGTAAACGCTCTCAAAACACGATAAAACATAAACAGCGATGAAATATATTTCGGGAAATAAAAGTTGAAAAGAAATTATAATTTATTGCAAATATTTTACCTATCAGAGAAATTAGCCAATTAACTCAATTAGCAGGTAAAATACAATAAATTCACACATTTCACAAAATTCACATAAATGAAATAAATAAATACAATTAAACAAATTGGGGCGTTACAATAAGCAATAACTTGTCCCTTGTGCATCAATACTCCACACAGACCCATCTTCGACGCATCACAATACACCACAAAAGATTCGCTCGGATTAGGCAAAAATCAACACTGGAGTGGTCGTCAACCTCTTCTTCAATTCCACAAACTCTCTTCGCAAGCTACATCCCACACAAAAGCTTTCCCCTTTCAATTCAACTGAGTCAAAGGTAATGCCAACTTAGAAAAGCCCTCGATAAACTTGCGGTAGAAACCCGCCAATCCCAGAAAACTTCGGATCTCAGTAGCGGACTTAGGAGTCTCTCACTACAATACAACATCAATCTTAGAAGGATCAATAGCAATTCCACCACTTAAAATCACATGGCCAAGGAAACTCACTTCCTTCAACCAAAACTCACACTTGGACAGCTTTGCATGCAACTTCTTCTCCTTCAATACTTGCAACACAGTTCTCAAATGCTCGGCATGTTCTTCTTCAGATCTAGGATATATCAAAATATCGTCAATAAAAACCACCACAAACTTATCCAAATACTCATGAAAAATCCGATTCATATACTCCATGAACACCAGATGCACCAAACGACATCACAGTATACTCATAGTCACCATACCTCGTCCTGAAAGCTGTCTCCGCAATATCATCAGGCTTAACACGAATCTGGTGATAACCAGACCTCAAATTAATCTTGCTAAAACATAAGCGCCCACCAATTGATCCCTCAAATCATCAATCCTCGGAAGTGGATACTTATCCTTGATCGTCACTTTATTCAATTGTCTATAATCTAAACATAACCTCATAGTACCATCTTTCTTCTTCACCAACAATAGAGGAACACCCCACAGAGAAACACTCAGTCGAACAACTTTATCCCAAGCAACTCTTCCAATTATTTCTTCAATTCTCCCAACTCAGATGCAGACATCCGCTAAGGAGCCATTGACACCAGACTCATATCTGGTATCAAATCCGCCGCAACCTCTACCTCACGCTCTGGAGGCAAATCACTTACGTCATCAGGAAACACTTTCAAAATTTCACAAACAAAAGGCAAAACACCCACTTCTCCACCTTCATTAATACTCAAAGTTACCCTCAACATAAACATCTCAGCACCATCCTGCATCGACTCATCAAAACCATCTGTAAGCACTTGACTTAACTCCAAATAATTCACTGCGCACACCACTTAAGCTCGCAAGACACGTCTATCCCTTCCAACATGATCCCTTCTATTATCAAAAGAGATTAAGGGTGATAAGTTCCTCAATTTGTCAATAACAGCCGACTATCATGAGGCGGTACAAACCAACTTTACCAAACTATCGTAGCATCCAACACCATACTTTGCCATCGCTCCACACTTGAAGCATCCTAGAGAAACACCATCTTCTCCCTCACTTGTTTCATTCCCCACCTACAAATGGAAAACAAAACAAGCATCGACAGTGTTTTCACACACATGTCGCACACTAGGTAATAAACAACATTAGACAACCTGCCCAGACGAACCTACCTGTTCTGATACCACTAATGTAACACCCTTTTCTACCCCACAAATAAATACGACCAAATGCATAATTTATCAGAGTAAAATCAGGACCACCTCAAAGGGTGCACATTTTCTCAATAAACTCAAAATAAAACATCTGCTCCGTAAACATGGGTTTTCCTCAATATATTCAAAAAGCCATCAAATAACAGCGGAACCACCATAACCACAATAATCCAAATCCAAAAGGTTTTAAAATAAAACCATAGTCATCAAATAACAACAAAATGTCAACATAATAGGTTTCGACTCCAAGAGAAAAGCAGAGGTTACACTATCAGAGCAAGAGGCTCTATGTAGAGCAAAAGTAATAAAAAATGCAAAGGTTCTCGAAGGCATCCACGACTAATCCTGATCATCTGCAAGTTACCCACGTGGAGGCAACATTCAAACAGGCAGGGCGAGTAATCACAATTCATTATAATCAATATAAAAACAGGATATGCATAAAATTGACGTCATCATCATATATAACATCATCAGGGGTCACCACAAGGCAAACATCAAAGATCACGACATCATATATTACATCAATGCCAAATAAATGCAATGCACAACAAGACTCATGCATGTGGGACCAAATCGTCAAAGTCGATGGACACTGGGCCATCACCCTCCAAAGATCCCTGTCAATAGGATCGATTCCACAAAAGAACCGGAGCACGTCATAAACACTACAATCCACACAATGGGATTGAAGCCACCACTGGACCGAAGTCCTAACATCATCACTGGACCGAAGTCCTAATATTGTCAATAGATCGAAGTTTAAATGCTATGAATGCATGATACACAGCGTCGTTATCATCATCGTCAATAAAAGTCATTACGTGCATCATCATTCATCAAATTTCATGTTAATCATATCGTCATTTATTCATCAAAACATCGTGAATCATCATCTCATAATCATCTATATAACTCACGGTAATTCACATCAAAATAGTCATGTATCATCATCTCATGTTCATCAATATAACTCATGGTCATTCACATCATCATTTAATCATCAAACATCATGTATAAACATCTCATAATCATCAATATACTCATACCAATTAATCAAAACAGTCATGTATCATCATCACAAAATCATCAATATACTCATGGTAATTCATCAAAAAAGTCACAGCTCAAAACATCAAGACAGCACAAGAATCATAAAACAATTCGCGAAACAGTAGACGTTCGCTAGGAAGTTCGCTTTGCAAACGTGTTCGCTGGGGTATTCGCCTAGCGAGCTGCTAGTGAGTCTCAAAACCCCATACAAAAACCAGAGAACCCCACTCTGTCTTCCCTCACTACCTCTATTCGCCTAGCGAAGTCACTCGCTGGGAGGTTCGCTTTGTGAACTCAAGCTCATACTAGAAAATTGCACATCGGTATTTCAATCACACTCATCACGCATTCGCTGTTCCATTCGCTTTGCGAATCTGGGGCGAATGTCCGCGTTGCGAAGGATTTGTTCGCTTTGCGAGGTTGCAATTTCCTGCAATCGCTGCTACGCACCAGTAGCACATTCAGACCCTAAAACCTTAGGGGTTCAGCCCTAATTTCCCCAAAAACATCCCCAAAACATCCCTAAGGCATCATGGCATCAAAGGCACAAAACCTATGACTATTAGATCGATTAATTACACTGTCATAAACCTCAAAATCACAGAAACCTTCACAAAACCCCAATATCCACTACGCCAAAAATATGATTAGACATCACCAAAAAGACAGCGGTTTTATGCAAAAGCGCCGCTAAAAAGAATAAAAAAAATTTTCTAAAAAAAAGCGCCTGAAAAGAAAGGCTTTAGAAAACGCTTTTCAAAAGCGATGTAAAAGAATGTAAAAGAGTTCCACCTTAGACAGCGCTTTCCAAAAAGCGCTGCTATAGGTATCACCTTAGAAAGCGCTCTAATAGGGCTCAATTTCTTTTCACTTTAGAAACCGCTTTCTAAGGAAAAGCGCCCTCTAAAGTCATTTACTAATTAAAATATAAAACAATTCTAAACATTTTCAGAGACAGCGCTGTATTTGTTGTTTGGCACAATTATACTGAAAAACATCAAGAATCACAAAAAATGGTAAAAGGGGGGTTCGAACCCACGCCCTTTAGGTAGGGAAAGGAATTTTAAATTATATTAATATATCAAATTATATTTAATATATTTAAATTATATATTTTAACTTATTTAAATTATATTTTATATATAAAAATTATATTAATATATAATTTAAAATATATTAATTTAAAATATACTTTAAATTATATTAATATATCAAATTATATTTAATATATTTAAATTATATTAAATTATATTTAAATTTATTTTAAATTATATTTTAAATTATTCAAATAATATATTTAAATATATATGTTTTAAATACAAACATTTTAACTTATTTAAATTATATTTAATATATATAAATTATATTAATATATAATTTAAAATATATTAATCTAAAATATTCTTTAAATTATATTAATATATCAATTTATATTTAATATATTTAAATTATATTTTAATTTACTTTAAATTATATTTTAAATTATTCAAATAATATATTTAAATATATATGTTTTAAATACAAACATTTTAACTTATTAAATTATATTAATATATAATTTAAAATATATTAATTTAAAATATACTTTAAATTATATTAATATATCAAATTATATTTAATATATTTAAATTATATTAAATTATATTTTAATTTATTTTAAATTATATTTAAAATTATTCAAATAATATATTTAAATATATATGTTTTAAATACAAACATTTTAACTTATTTAAATTATATTTAATATATAAAAATTATATTAATATATAATTTAAAATATACTTTAAATTATATTAATATATCAAATTATATTTAATATATTTAAATTATTTTAAATTATATTTTAATTTATTTTAAATTATATTTAAAATTATTTAAATAATATATTTAAATATATATGTTGACACCTTATTTTATATATTTATGGAGTGAGTATAAACAATGGATGAGGGCGTAGTACCGCTGGTCAAGGAGGTTTGTGTGTTTGTTTGCCATGCTTTGATTCTGGGGTTCGAATCCCCCTCGCCCCAGACTCATTTTTATATTTTTTGACATTTTCAGGTAAACCTTAGACAGCGCTTTCTAAGGACAAAGCGCTGTTATAAGCCTTCTAAAAATAGCCTTTAGAAAGCGCTTTAGAAAAGCACTGTCTAAAGTTTAACCATATAATTTAAAATATATTAATTTAAAATATACTTTAAATTATATTAATATATCAAATTATATTTAATATATTTAAATTATTTTAAATTATATTTTAATTTATTTTAAATTATATTTTAAATTATTGAAATAATATATTTAAATATATATGTTTTAAATACAAACATTTTAACTTATTTAAATTATATTTAATATATATAAATTATATTAATATATAATTTAAAATATACTTTAAATTATATTAATATATCAAATTATATTTAATATATTTAAATTATATTTTAATTTATTTTAAATTATATTTAAAAATTTTCAAATAATATATTTAAATATATATGTTGACACCTTATTTTATATATTTATGGAGTGAGTATAAACAATGGATGAGGGCGTAGTACCGCTGGTCAATGAGGTTTGTGTGTTTGTTTGCCATGTTTTGAGTCTGGGGTTCGAATCCCCCTCGCCCCAGACTCATTTTTATATTTTTTGACATTTTCAGGTAAACCTTAGACAGCGTTTTCTAAGGACAAAGCGCTATTATAAGCCTTCTAAAAATAGCCTTTAGAAAGCACTTTAGAAAAGCGTTGTCTAAAGTTTAACCTTAGAAAGCGCTTTAAGAAAAGCGCCCTCTAAGGTCTTTAAGTCTCCTCACTTTAGAAAGCGTTTTTTAAGGAAAGCGCCCTCTAAGGTCATTTATTAATTAAAATATAAAACACATTTCATTTCATTTTCTGAAACTGCTTCTAATCATTTTCTTCTCTCGACCCTTGCTCTCTTTCTTCTCTGCTGAAACCCTTGCTTTCTTTCTTCTCTGCTGAAACCCTTTGCCATTGTCGTCGTTCATCCGCCATTGTCGTCGTTCATTCGCGGTTGCCGTCGTTCTGCTGTCATCGTTCATTGTCGTGACTTCACTGCTGTCGTCGTTTTGCTGCCGTCGTGACGAAGAAGAGGTACATTGTTGTTGTTGTTCTTACTTCTAACATTGTTCGTTGTTGCTGTTCTTGTCATCGTTATTGTCAATCGTTTTTGCATGTTACTATTGTTCATTGTTGTTCGTTCTTGTCATAAAGCAAAAGTGTTTCTTACCACCACCTGCAACTTCTTCTTCTTTTTTTTTTTAAAAGAAACGTAAAACAACATTTTTGTTGATGTTTTTTGTTTATAAATTTATTTCTCTTGATTTTTAAACTATTATTGTTGTTCTTGTTTGGTATATATAATAGAATATGACCCTGCAGTGAAAGCTAGAGTTTCTGTGTAGAATGATGATAAAATTCGAATATTTTGTGTAGGATTACTATTGACCTCTCCTTTTGGTACCTGTTACTAAGAAGTATCAATTTCTTGTTAGAATTAGAAACTCATAATCTTATCATTCTTTTATAAGGGTGTTTGTTTATTTAGTTGGTACCTGTTACTAACAAGTATCAATTTCAGTATTTATTAATTATTTTTCTTTTCCTTTTCAATTTTCACTTTAACTTGCTTAGGCTTTGTAAGTTGTAAGTATTCATTAACAGTGAAGTGAGGGTGTTGGTAAGAAACACTTTTGCTTTATGAGTTTATATTTCTTGGTAGTATGTGTGATGAAAGGGCTAGGTAAGAAACTCTTTTGCTTTATGAGTTTATATTTGTCAATTAATTTTTGTTTTTTTCTTTCTTACAGGTAAAATGTCTAATAACCAGGAAGACACCCACGAGACACAAGATACACAGGAAGCTCAGAATGAAGCTTCAAATGTAGAACATGAAATAAAAAGAGGAAAAACCATTATGAAGAGAATCATCCGTGCTAGAGATAAAGGGATGAGATTTGATGTACATTGGAGTGACCAGAACTAACCAGTTGAGCCTAACGGTTCAATGTTATCTTCATACATTGGTTCACTTGTCCGTCAGCACATTCCAATCACTAGTGATAATTGGAGGAGTAAATCGTTGGATGTCGGTAAAGAAAAGATATGGACTGAGATACAGGTACTTACCAAATATGATTGATGTTATTAGATTTTTGTTGACGATTAAGTCTTTAATTTACTTATACTAAAACATTTTATGTTTATATGTGTATGTTTTTTCGTAGAGGTCCTTTAATATTGAAGAAAGCCGGCAAAAGTATTGTCTTCAATTGGCCGGAAAGAGACACAGAGGGTTTAGAGCCTTATTATCAAACAAATATCTTAGGGATGAGAACAAAAATTTTGTTGAAGCAGAACTTCCACCGTTGTATGTGGATGTGATTACATCGTAAGAATGGGGCATTTTTGTAGACAAACGAAAAACTGAAGAATTCAATGTAATGTTGTCTTGTCATGTCTATTGATTGTATTATATATGTGTTTCATTAGTTTGTTTTGATATGACTTAAAATTTTTTATCCAGAAATTGAGTGCCATTAATCGCGAAAGAGCATCAAACCCCGCGTATCCATACAGAAAACGGCGTTTGGGATATGCACGATTACAACAAAAATTGGTAAGTATATATTAATGCTATGATTTTATTAATTGTATTATTGTGTTATAATTGATGAACTTATTATTTAACTAAATGTGTAGTTAGAAGAGTCTAAAAGTGAAGAATCATCACTTCCGGACCATGTTTTGTGGAAGGAAGCTCGCGTGGGTAAGGGTGGAGCTGTTACAGAAGATGTTCAGCATGTTTATGAAGAATGTGTAAGTATAACATTTTGTCTCAAAGTTAATTGAAATTTTATTACATTATAATTAATTTTTAATCCCCACTAATAATTTTTGATATATCAATGAATTTCAGGAGAATCTATCTAAATCCATACCCGCAGGTGAGGATGATTGCAGGAGCATTCTTAGTCGAGTACTAAATGTTCCTGAGTATCCCGGTCGGGTGAGAGGTAAAGGATTTGGTGTGACTCCATCATCCTTGTATAAGCAATCAAAGAAAAAAAATCCCACCACCCAAGAAATCATGCAAACTGTGATGGCACTACAAGCGCAAGTCCAAGCATTGCAGCAGGATAAAGAGAGATATGAGGCGGAAAGGCGCGGTTCCGATTTGAAAGATGCTAGTGACAAAGCTAGTATCAATTCTCCAAATAAAATTCCCGAGGTAATTAGCACATATTTATTTTAATTAAATTAGCACATTTATTTTATTTGACCTTTATACATATTAACAGTTACATATTTATTATTGCTTCAGGGCATTTCATCTTGCCAGCTGTATTTGTCATTTCCGACTTATCGCATGGTTGGCAAGGGAAAAGTGCATAACTTTGCGGGAGCGTTACTTCACCATCATCCGCTCCCACAAGGTTATCTGAAAGTGTCGGTTGATATCGCTTTAGATACGGATGCGTTACTACCGATACCAGACTCGGTTTCAGAGGTTACATTAATGCGGGATGCAATAGGTTCGTTTGTTGCATGGCCGTTAGACCTCATTTCCATAGGTGATGAGGTATGTTGAAAACCATTACGAATCTCTTAGTATTCAAATGTCAATTCTGAACGATTATGAAAATCATTCTGAACCATTACTTACATTTTTTTTACATGGTAATGTTAGACTCCTACAAAACCCGCAACAAAGAATAAAGGGGTTTTGCTGCAAAACGAGTCTGTTGAATTACACAGAGAGGTAGCTTTTAAGTGTTATTCTATTATCCGAGTTCATGATTTTCTACTTTACCTAACTTATATGATTGTTAGGTTCCTGCTCAACCTTCACAACAGACCGGCAAGAAAAAAGCTCCTACAAGGACCGTGAAGGAAAAAATACCTCACTTTCAGACGTGTCTAGAAACACTTTTGTCAATGTCAAATTTGATGGAAGGTGCTATTCGTCAAATCAACATGGACGAAGGTGTTTTTGGTTTTCCTCATTCCGAGATAATCGGAAAAGAGGACATGGAGCAGGTTTTCAATCATACTAAATTAGGCATCGGTGTTATGCATTCATACATCTGGTACTCCAATCAATCTATTATTTATTTAGTTGAACAATTTATTTACACATTTCAATGATAATAGTCTAATGTTTATTATGTTTTTATTTAAGGTGCATGTATGAAAAATTCATTCGGGGGACGGATTTGTCAAACAAATTCCGTTTCTTCTCTTGCAGCCTTGTTAATGCACCGAGAATTGGTATGAATGCAATTGAAGTAAGAGACCACTTACTTGAGCGATTTACGGCCAGCAACACAAAATGTCTGTTTCTTTTACCGTATAATACTGGAAACGGGTAAGATTTTCATTATAATTTCATTCTAATCTTTAATTTGTATCTTTTGCGTAGAAATTATCCATCTAAACTTTTGTTATATTTTACAGTGGACACTGGTTGTTGGTTGCCATTAATCCTATAACAGAAGTGGTCTATTATCTTAATTCATTGGATACTGATTGGTCCACATATCAGAATATGAAGGATGTGGTTGACACGTAAGTGAGACTGTTCGAAATATTCGTGTGTATTTGTATATCTAATTATTTCTGTGACATTGTTCTAAGTTTACATTTTTCTTTTATAGAGCTATACTACTATACCGTGCACAAAGAGAGACTCGAGTAGCACGGGCTAGATCAACCAATATTACATGTGTCAAAGTGGAGGTATATTAATTTTCACAATATTGCTTATTAGTGATGCTACTTAATAACACAAAACATCTATATATTATTTCTTATTTGTTTGTCTATGTGTAGTGCCCTCGTCAGCGTAATGGCATAGACTGCGGGTACTTCGTTTTGAGGTTCATGAGAGAAAACATTCAAATGGGACAATTGGAGATTCCTATTAGGGTATGCATGGTTTTATAACTTAGGATTTATTTTAATATTTATCGGATATGTCATATAATTTATTATTTTTAACTAAATAATGCGTATTTTATTTTGTTATGTAGTATTTCGAAGATATGGCGTGTTCTTCTTACACAAGGAAACAATTGAATTATATTACGGAAGAATTGTGCGAATTCTTTTTTCTAAGAAGAATTTTTTGAATGTATAGTTTTGTGAATGTAAATTTTAGTTTTGTGAATATAAGAAAATTCTGTTGCAAGAAGAATTCTGTTGTAAATTTTGTGAATTCTGTTAATGTATATGAATTCTGTTGTTGCAAGAATTTTGTGAATTTTGTAAATTTTGTGAATTCTGTTGTAATTTTTGTGAATGTTAATTTTATTGAAATGTATATATGAATTCTGTTGTTGCAAGAATTCTATTTCTTGAAATGTATAAGAATTCTGTTGTTGCAAGAAATTATATAAGAAATGCTGGTTTGAAACTATGCAGGTTTCTGCATAAAAAAAAGGCTAAAATGGGATTTTTTATACGTAGAAAAAATCAATAAAATTATAGGTATACTTTAGAGAGCGCTTTTAAGGAAAAAGCGCTCTCTAAAATCCCCTTTAGAGAGCGCTTTTAGGGAAAAGCGCTCTCCAAAGGTATATAAAAAAATCATTTTACGTATACATTAGACAGCGCTTTCAAAAGCGCTGTCTAAAAGTAACTTTAGAGAGCGCTTTTGAAGGAAAAAACGCTTTCTAAAGTTTATAAAAAAAATTATAAATATTAAACGTATACTTTAGACAGCGCTTTTAAAAAGCGCTGTCTAAAGTTCCCTTTTAGAGAGCGCTTTTTCATAAATAAAAAAGCGCTGTCTTTACCTACGACAGCACAGGCTTAGAAAGCGCTTTTAAGCGCTTTTATAGGGCAAAAAAAGCGCCCTCTTTTCCCTCTTTTCCCGTAGTGATCCCCAAAGTCCTCACAACCCTTCACCTTAGTGTAACTCCATGTCGGGCAAACGATGTTCCCCGTCGCTTTAGGTCCTCTTTGTATAAGGCACACGACGTTTATGGATCGCTTTAGGTCCTCTTTGTATAAGGCACACAATCCGATCGCTTTAGGTCCTCTTTGAATAAGGCACACGATCGTCTATAACGTCGCTTTAGGTCCTCTTTGTATAAGGCACACGACCGTTACAGCAGATTCCCTCTGGAATCGTTTCGTCGCTCACACCCCACAAGGGCACACGACATCACAAGATGCATATCATGATGCTTGGCATACAAATGAATCATGACAATCAAATGCATCTTCACAAATCAACAATATGAATTATCTCATCGTCATTATTCATGCATTGGAAATCAATTCAAACAATGCATTTACTTTCCATAATGCCACCAAATAACACACATTGAATTTCACATAAACAATGCATTTCATCATAATCCACAAACCACAACAATTAGAATTTTAGCATATACACTCATATCAATTCACATTAAGAATTACTCACCATCAACCACAACAATCCTGCAATCATACAATGATACTCACAACACTAGGATTCACGCCATAAAGGCTACCCACAACAACATACATTAATACCATACATTTGTATTCAAGTCAACAAAGTATTTTGCCATAAGGCCACAACAATTACAACAACTTATCACATGCTTCAACATCATATAAACCACATAAAAGCTCCACGTCATATAACAATAGCACAACACACTGTAAAAACACCGACCGCACACATTTAATGCGATAAAAACCCGACAACCCAACTCTTTTACACAACCACGACTTAATTAAATCCTCTACTGCCCTCCAAACCATTTTTATAAGAAAGAACGTCGCATTAGCTTTCCAACGCATCCAACCGCGCCTCAATCCGAGTTACAGATCAAAAGTTATGAAGGAAACAAAATGGGAAATCTGTCACGTTCGCTTTCCTATTTGCAATACGAACCCCCAGCGAACTGTGGCAGAGAAAAAATAGCATAAAGTTCGCGATGCGAACTTCTGGACGAACCTTCGCTTTCCCCTTCGCTGTGGTTCGCAAAGCGAACCTTCGAACCCATAAATTCTCAGCAGCGCTGTTATGGGTCATTTTGGGTCAAAATTCATCATTTCTTCCACCCAAACACTTCCAAATCACAATATATCAACCAAAGCATGTTCCAAACATAACAACAAGTATTCTACGCAGTTTATATCAAGTTTCACCCGTGAAAACATCGATTTCTATATATTTTGATCACAAATTATCAATAAGAAAAAGTTGTGAAACAACCAAAACAATTACAACAAACAACACATATACATACACAAGCAAGATATAATCGAAACTTCTCACCCTTACCCGATTAATCGCGCTTGAAACGGAGCTATGTCAATTTCCACCTCTTTTCCTCTTCTCCATTTCTTTCCTCTCCTTTTCCTTCTTTCTCTCTTTCTTTCATTTCCCTTTCTTTTCTCTCTTTTTCTCTCAAATCTCTATTTATAAAAATATCTAATTTTTCTAAAATATCTAACCCCTCAAAATGACCATTTTACCCCTCAGCTCAAATATCTCGCAAACGCTCTCAAAACGCGATAAAACATAAACAGTGATGAAATATATTTCGGGAAATAAAAGTTGAATAGAAATTATAATTTATTGCAAATATTTTACCTATCAGGGAAATTAGCCAATTAACTCAATTAGCAGGTAAAATACAATAAATTCACACATTTCACAAAATTCACATAAATGAAATAAATAAATACAATTAAACAAATCGGGGCGTTACAATAAGCAACAACTTGTCCCTTGTGCATCAATCTCCACACAGACCCATCTTCGACGCATCACAATACACCACAAAAGATTCGCTCGGATTAGGCAAAAATCAACACTGGAGCGTTCGTCAACCTCTTCTTCAATTCCACAAACTCTCTTCGCAAGCTACATCCCACACAAAAGCTTTCCCCTTTCAAGTCAACTGAGTCAAAGGTAATGCCAACTTAGAAAAGCCCTCGATAAACTTGCGATAGAAACCCGCCAATCCCCGAAAACTTCGGATCTCAATAGCGGACTTCAGAGTCTCTCACTGCAATACAACATCAATCTTAGAAGGATCAACAGCAATTCCACCACTTAAAATCACATGGCCAAGGAAACTCACTTCCTTCAACCAAAACTCACACTTGGACAGCTTTGCATGCAACTTCTTCTCCTTCAATACTTGCAACACAGTTCTCAAATGCTCGGCATGTTCTTCTTCAGATCTAGGATATATCAGAATATCGTCAATAAAAACCACCACAAACTTATCCAAATACTCATGAAAAATTCGATTCATATACTCCATGAACACCAGATGCACCAAACGACATCACATTATACTCATAGTCACCATACCTCGTCCTGAAAGTTGTCTCCGCAATATCATTAGGCTTACACGAATCTGGTGATAACCAGACCTGAAATCAATCTTGCTAAAACATAAGCACCCACCAATTGATCCCTCAAATCATCAATCCTCGGAAGTGGATACTTATCCTTGATCGTCACTTTATTCAATCGTCTATGATATACACATAACCTCATAGTACCATCTTTCTTCTTCACCGACAACAGAGGAGCACCCTACAGAGAAACACTCAGTCGAACAACTTCATCCCAAGCAACTATTCCAATTGTTTCTTCAATTCTCCCAACTCAGATGCAGACATCTAGTAAGGAGCCATTGACACCAGACTCATATCTGGTATCAAATCCGCCGCAACCTCTACCTCACGCTCTGGAGGCAAATCACTTATGTCATCAGGAAACACTTCCAAAATTTCACAAACAAAAGGCAAAACACCCACTTCTCCACCTTCACTAATACTCAAAGTTACCCTCAACATAAACATCTCAGCACCATCTTGCATCGACTCATCAAAACCATCTGTAAGCACTTGGCTTAACTCCAAACAATTCACTGCGCACACCACTTAAGCTCGCAAGACACGTCTATCCCTTCCAACATGATCCCATCTATTATCAACAAGAGATTAAGGGTGACCAGTTCCTCAATTTATCAATAGCAACCGACTATCATGAGGTGGTACAAACCATCTTTACCAAACTATCGTAGCATCCAACACCACACTTTGCCATCGCTCCACACTTGAAGCATCTTAGAGAAACACCATCTTCTCCCTCACTTGTTTCATTCCCCACCTACAAATGGAAAACAAAACAAGCATCGACAGTGTTTTCACACACATGTCACACACTAGGTAATAAATAACATTAGACAACCTTCCCGGAGGAACCTACCTGCTCTGATACCACTAATGTAACACCCTTTTCTACCCCACAAATAAATACGACCAAATGCATAATTTATCAGAGTAAAATCAGGACCACCTCAAAGGGTGCACATTTTCTCAATAAACTCAAAATAAAACATCTGCTCCGTAAACAGGGGTTTTCCTCAATATATTCAAAAAGCCATCAAATAACAGCGGAACCACCATAACCACAATAATCCAAATCCAAAAGGTTTTAAAATAAAACCATAGTCATCAAATAACAACAAAATGTCAACATAATAGGTTTCGACTCCACGACCCAACCCGAGGGTACACTATCAGAGCAAGACCCTCTATGTCGACCAAAAGCACTAAAAACTCCAAAGGTTCTCGAAGGCATCCACGACTAATCCTGATCATCTGCAAGTTACCCACGTGGAGGCAACATTCAAACAGGAAGGGTGAGTAATCACAATTCATTATAATCAATATAAAAACAGGATATGCATAAAATTAACACCATCATCATATATAACATCATCAGGGTCACCACAAGGCAAACATCAAAGATCACGACATCATATATTACATCAATGCCAAATAAATGCAATGCATAACAAGACTCATGCATGTGGGACCAAATCGTCAAAGTCGATGGACACTGGGCCATCACCCTCCAAAGATCCCCGTCAATAGGATCGATTCCACAAAAGAACCGGAGCATGTCATAAACACTACAATCCACACAATGTGATTGAAGCCACCACTGGACTGAAGTCCTAACATCATCACTGGACCGAAGTCCTAATATCGTCAATAGGCTGAAGTTTAAATGCTATGAATGCATGATACACAACGTCGTTATCATCATCGTCAATAAAAGTCATTACGTGCATCATCATTCATCAAATTTCATGTTAATCATATCGTCATTTATTCATCAAAACATCATGAATCATCATCTCATAATCATCTATATAACTCACGGTAATTCACATCAAAATAGTCATGTATCATCATCTCATGTTCATCAATATAACTCATGGTCATTCACATCATCATTTAATCATCAAACATCATGTATAAACATCTCATAATCATCAATATACTCATACCAATTAATCAAAAAATTCATGTATCATCATCACAAAATCATCAATATACTCATGGTAATTCATCAAAATAGTCACAGCTCAAAACATCAAGACAACACAAGAATCATAAAATAATTCGTGAAACAGCAGACGTTCGCTAGGAAGTTCGCTTTGCAAACGTGTTCGCTGGGGTATTCGCCTAGCGAGCTCAACAGTTAGGATAAATGAGAACGCTGACCAAAGGCGAACTCAACAGAGGATACCAACCAAGAGTTGGGATAGAAGATATACAGGAAGTAGACTTCACAAATTTACGACCTGAAGGGAAAATGACTCCACTGGGGCAAAGAGAAGTTTAACCAAACAACTCTGCAGAGGAGTACAAGCATGATGGGCGAACTCATCGTCAACGTCATTGGGGATAAAGTAAGGTTGAATTTCCTGAAATATTCCATTCTCTGCTGAGAAACGTATGGTAAAGATAACGTCAAACCTGGCTTATGCTTCGAATGCATATGTTTGAATTTTTCCATGGCGTAATGCTCCATATCAAATGGAAATGCTACGTATTTTGAGGATGCAATGTAATCATGATTACTATATGCAAAGAGAATACTCTGCTGGAGATTACGAGTAACCCTTGTTGAAGATAAAACTCAAAATGACTTCCCTCACACCGGGAGTCACTAATGACAACTGTTGAAGATGGAACCCAAAGATCTGATATGAAAAAGGTGCTAATAACCATTGGATTTGGAATCTGCCAGGGGACGTCAGCCACCGCTGGTCAAACTGTTGAGAGGATAAACACCAAACTCTGCTTGGGGTGAGCAGTCAATAATACCAAACCTGTCGGGGAATATCATTGAACTTAACCTGCTGTTGGGGAAACGACTTTCCTTAATCTGCTGGGAATAAGAGCACACTGCTGCTGGAGAGATTATACTTCATGATTCGACGAGGAAAGTAGGCACCGAGAAACTGTGGGGAACACAGATCTCTATCAAGGAGAGACATCAAACCAATATCCGGCTGAAGAAGCAACATTATCCTATCTATAACAATCAACTTTTGAATACTAGCTGGGGAGCAACAAACTATTCTGACCTGGGAAACAATTTTCTGCCCTCTTGCTGGGGAGAGAGAAATTCTCAATGCTCTGCTGAGGGTGATAGGTCTTCAATGCTAGAGAGGAAGACTCTACTGGGGACGGGATGTCAGACAAGCCTCTTGTTGGGGATGCCAGCCTGCTTGGAGAGCAAGAACAAATCGTCTTTACCCAGTTTGGGGACTTGAACTCTTATTGGAGAAAGAAAAATCCAACTCTGGTTGAGGGAAACCATACCTCTGGACTCTCGCTGGGAAAAAATACCCTCTGGGGCCTTGCCGAGGAAGAGAAACCCCATACTGGGAACTATTTTGGCGCTTTACACTTCTACTGATCAACTGCATGCCGATTATCACAAGCGGACTCTCCACTTATCTCAAACCACATGGTCTATTGGGAGAAATCGTCTTAAGAGGATTTTACAAAAAACCTGGCATTCAAACTGCCCCAGGGTATTCAAACTCTTGGAGAGATTTATCAGATCTCGACGTAACTGCCTCAGATTTGGCTAAACTATAAAGGAATTTGCCTCGAGAGGATTCATAATGACTTGGAATATTCTGCCCCAGTATGCTGAACTTTGAAGAGATTCCTCGACATGACTGCCCCATATTGGCACACCTTGTTGAGAAAACCATTACCCGACGGGGTCTTACATACCCTTCAATACGATCGACAAAGTTAGACTTCTCGACTGATGCTCATTATGTAAGCTTCACTGGTGTCAAGTACAATGTATGCAAGCAGAAGATGTTTATTCTGAGAATGATGATTCTAATACAACATACATGTTAATCTTGAAGTTTTTTATTGAAAAGATATCGTCAAACCTGGTGAACGAATCACTAGTAAAAATACGTCACTAATTTTGAATAAAAACATTATGCACATGCAATACCAACAAAACATTTTAGCCCCACTCACGGGAGTCAGGAACGCTGTTTTATCAGGAGTACGCCTTCGGAATAACCTTGCCTCAATTAGGACTTTTGAGGGTGGTAACGTGGCCTGGTTCACGGTTTGAGAAAGAAGGATTTATGGCTCAAAATTTTGTTTGTACCGACCCATTCTCCTTGATGTCCTTCGGTCCTATGTTCAGTTCATTTGACACAAATTCTCACCTTCCAAAAGGTTATTGTATGTCATCATCGATGGTTAAGGAGCCCACAATGCTTTCGGAGTGGCAGTCGGTCCTTTCGTCTTTGGTGCCTGTAGTCACACGACTCGTTCTTGCTCGAGCATTTTTCTTTTGTAATCCTTTTTGCTTTTTCTATTCGCTTCTTTTTTCATTTGTTTCCCTAATTTTTCCTGGACTAATTCTTTTGAATCCTTTTCGATTTTGATGTCCAGTGGGATGCCCTAACTTTTTCCTAAGTCACTTGTTTTCAAGTTTCGACTTAGCGGGCTTTCTTTTGACTCTTTCTTTTTCTTTTGAACAAATCGTGTGACACTGGTTGTCTCGACTTTCTGGAAGGGATTGTGACTTCCTCACTCCTTGTAGTGAGGGATAACTATTTTGGTTTCATGCTCCTTGGCCTCCTGATGAGAAAAAAAGGTAATGGATCCTTAGATGCGCAATCCTTTTGAAATTTGAACGCTTGGTCAAATCAACTGACAGCTACCCTGCCCCTGGGTTAAGAGTTAGGGTTTTTTTGTTTATACAAAAAGAAACTCTTACTTCGAGGCTCAACGGGGTTAACAATGGTCTATCTTCCTTATATCTCCGGTGTTTGGGGAGTTGAAACAATGTTTGTACATCATCAGCAAGGTTTTGTTCCCAAAAGGATACGACCAGAAAGTTTGCGTTTTCAAATCGTCATCCTCCCTCTAAGAGCTTAAGCATGTAAATTGGTAATACAATGCACATAAATATCATATGAATGAGTAAGAATGAACTACTTCAAGAAAAACATATTTATTGCATTAATACTACCATTCAGTACAAACAAGTTTTACATGTATACAATGCATTAACAACCAATGAAAAATTACAACTGAATATACAGTAAAGAAGACTGATGATCACCATTGCTGGGGAGGCTTGGCTCCAATTGGACTGATTGCTTCACAAGATGTCTTTGCAGTTATAAGTGCTCACTCGAGAAGCTTCAGTTAACGTACAGACCGTCTGCAGTGAAAATAATAACCCCAGCGTCGATCAAATCTTGCACATTATGATGAAAGGCTCAACACCTCTCAATAGTATGTCCAGGGCCACCTGAATGAAAGTCACACCGGGCATTAACATCATATCCAGCTGGGAGCTTTACTAGAGGGGGACTCGTTGCACGAGGTTCTACCAGATTTAGTTTGAGCAATTGTTGAAACAACATGGCATAAGACATAGGCAGTGGATCAAAATGCCGATCAGGCTTCTTCAGCTTCTGTGCGTACTTCTTAGCCTTGGGATTGTCTTGGGAGATAGGAGGTAGCTGCTTACGCGGAAACTCTAGAACCCCAGGTTGTGCAGAAAATCCGCGAGGTAAATCACACTTTGGAAGTGATCCCACAGGCAAGGGCGGAATGACAATTTCTACTGCAGCCTCGGGCACGGGATTGCCATCCTTTCCGAGCACATTTCCCACGACCTCCATAAATAGGCTCATATGAGTCTTCAGTTGATTAACCTCCTTCTTTAGCATTTTCTGGTCTTGAATCAAAGCTTGCATGTCCCCCATAAACTGCCCCATTTGGCTTCGCATTTCCCTCAACTCTGCTTGAACTTGATCCATGGTTAACTTCCAGCTTCTTTGAAAAGTTAAGTCTGGAATTCTGAAGAAAACCAGATCAGGATGAGAATAACCAGCCTCAAACACCTGTTATGTAAATGAGTATGAAAATGCAAAGCATTGTTATGAATGCAATAAGACATGGGATCAAAGCTTCCACATATTCTGAATAAGTGTTGTGCTACTGAATGGATAGGTCCATATGTCTGCTCTGAAGAAAATACTGGAATACCAGAATATCCGAATAATCAGAATACCAGAATAATCAGAATATCGGAATATCAAAATACCAAAAATAATCTGAATGCTGGGATAGTTAAAGTGCCAGAATAATCGGAATACCAACATATCTGAATAATCAGAATACCATAATACCAGGCTGATAAGTCCACACTAATAAGGAAACCAGAATACCGTGTAGGTTGAAGGTCAAAGTTTCCTGCAAACCTGTAAACACCCAGCCCCTCTCACATGCGGGTTCTAAAACAGAGGATCCTCGGCGTCACGGACTCTCAGGTCGAGAAATGATGATACGGTCACCATTTTTGGTTTAGCATCATCATCAATCGAGGAGGCCTCAACTGATTCCTCTCAAAAGGTCATCTATGGCAAGTTCTCAGCTTTGGGTCCTCGGATCAAGAAGCGTAATGGGTTTTCCATTTCTGGTCTGCCATTATCGCCCCTTGGTAGGAGTGCCTCAACTGAGTCCTCGGGAATGGTCACCAGAGTCGACAGCTCATTAAGGGAACATCCAATGACCTACATCAACATGCAGTATCGGATATCTCCTAGAGGAACCTCGTCTGGCCGTGGGTCTCGTGAACACTACTGTCGTACCTTGAAAAATACGATCCTCGCGATGGACGCGGAAAAAACTGTTCGAAACAGAGTCGCCACCGAATTTTATTCATTCCAAGGAAGGAATAGGAAAATATCGATAAAACCTTTGAAAGGGATAAGAAAATGGTCGTCGCAACCAAATTTGGGTTCGGGAGTCGTTTACGCAAGAGGGAAGGTATTAGCACCCTCTACATCCGTTGTACTCAACGGGAACCTCTTGATTCGATTCGTGAGATATGTTAGCTCAGTTTGTTTGTTTTCTTCTAAGGTAGTATTGCTTTCTAAGGGGAAATGGGTGGTTTTTTATTAGGGTGCTCGGCAAGGATTACAACCCTTGTGCCTACGTATTCCCTCGTGCAATGGGAAAGTCAGAGCATTCGTAGTTCGTGGGACTACGGCTGGTTTGTGTTTTTTAAACGAACGAGTGTTTAATTCGCATTCTAACTGCTAAACGTTGGCTTGTCTGCTCGCAAGGGGAGGCTGAAGTACGAGTTTATATGCGCGGAAGAATGGACTAAACAATGTTCTTTTTGTGAAAAGTTGTTTGATTTGGATTAAGTGTGTTAAAGATTTAATTGAGAAAAATAGTTTGATTTGAATGTGTTTTTAGGGTTTCGTTCGCACGGGGGCGAGGAGAGGAGGTTTGATTTGTTAAGTATTTTAGAGGAAGAATGACGATTATTCGATAAACGAGACGTCGGCCTCGCAACCAATTAATCGGGGCATTACTGAGATGCTAGATCTCAACGACACCTTTTTCATTCTATTAATTGTGAAATTGTGTTTGTTGGACAATGGGTTTCTTTGTCCATGTAATTTAGGGCGAGTGTTTTAGGAACGAAAGATCGAAACGAACACAACCCAAAGTGTGCGCCTCAAGAGCGTTCATTCAAGGGCCCAAGAAGTGCTAGACCTCAAAAGTCCACTACTTTCGTAATTTAATTAGGAAAAGATTTTGATTTTACGCATCTTAATAGACGTGTTTAATCGAATTAGGGTTTGAATGACTTAAGAGTTTTTTAGGAGTTAGTGTTTTAAAAAGATTACGTATTTTAAGTTTTTTAGAAATGGAAGACGGAACGAACACAGCCCAAGGCGTGCGCCCCAAGAGCGATCGTTCAAGGACCCAAGGAGTGCTAGACCCCAAAAGCCCACTACTTCCATAATTAATTAGGAAAATAGATTTTAGAAGTATTAATTTAAACATTTCATTTAAGAAAATATTTTATGCATTTTAATTTTGATTATGATTTTAAGTTTTAGTTAAAAGAGTATTTGTGAAAAGGTTAGGTAATCGTTTTAAATTTGAATTATGACTTTTAAGTCAAGAAAGTGTTTTTAAAGGTTGAATGCTTTAGATAGATTGAAATATTTTAAGTATTTTTGAAATGGAAGCTGGAACGATCACAACCCAAGGCGTGCGCCCCAAGAGCGATCGTTCAAGGACCCAAGGAGTGCTAGACTCCAAAAGCCCACTACTTCCATAATTAATTAAGAAAATGATTAGAAATATTAACCTAAATGGTTTATGATTTTATTTTAATTAAGAAAATGTTTGTAAAAGATCAAGTAATGTTTTATGATTTAATTTGATTTGGGAAAATTATTAGGAAATTAACAAAGTGGATTTTAATTTGATTTAAGAGAATTATTTTTAAAAGTTAAGAAATTAATTAGATTAGGTATTTTAATTTGAGAAAATATTGTATTTTTAGGGGTTGAGTATTTTGATATAGATTGAATATTTTAGGTATTTTAAAATGATTAGGAGTTTTTTTAGATTATGATTTTTAACTTAATTAAGGGTTAATTATATTTTGCTTAAGCAAAGATTAATTGTTTTAAGTATTTTTTAATAAACGAAAGACGGAATGAACTCAACCCAAAGCGTGCGCCTCAAGAGCATTCATCCAAGGACCCAAGGAGTGCTAGACCCCAAGAGCCCACTACTTTCGTGATTAATTAGAAAATAGTTAATATTGCTATCTAATTGAGAAAGATTTAGATTATTGTTAATTGTCAACTAACTCCTAAATCACTAATTAAGCAAAGGAGTATTATTAATATTAAAACTTTAATAAAATTGTTTAATTAAAGTCACTAACTATGAGTAGTATCATTAATTAGCTGAATTAATCATATAGGAAACTTGGTTATTAAAATTGAACATAAGAGGGTGTACTAGTAGAATCACGGGTTTACTACTGATTGGGCTTTAGAATGGCCTAAATCCCACTATGACTTTTCCAAGCCACAACTAGAGAGTAGAAAAAAAAAAGAAACGAATAGGGTGCACACACGGCCTCCTCTATCATCATGCAAAAACGACCTCCTTGGGAAAAGAATGAAGTGAGCTATTAATGATAATGCAGACAAAAAATTAACTCACAGCGTGTATTGTCCCCTCACATGCTTTTCAAAAAAGGAAAAGAAAAGACACTATAAACTTTATTAACACATGCCAATCGATTAAACTATTGCGGATCGTGTAAGTTTATTAAAAAATAAAGATTCATTAAAGCTTATTAAAATAAGAATAAAATGAGCCGAAGACCAAACCCTCTAACGCTTCATCATTCTCTTTCTCTTAGACTCCATACATCTTTCTCTCTCTCTTAGACTCCCTTTCGTTCCAACGCCTCTCTCTTTCTCTTACTCAAATCACCATGGAACCAAAACTCTACCCAGAAACCCAAATTTATATCGCATTTCACATCCAAAATTCCTAACCCTAACATTGAGAATCAGCAGCAACGAAATTTCAGCAAGATAAACAACAACTGAATAGAGCACTCCAAACATCGCATCACAACTCAATAACCCTAACCCCAATCGAAACCCCCTAACCCCGATTTCAACATATTTAAAGATACTACACGAGAAGTCAGAATGAAAAATGCAGCGATGAAGGTTTCAGGAAACTTTACCCGAGTAGAGGTGTTCCGATGGTCTAGTAACAGGTACTTGCTTGAAATCCTCCTCGAACCTTTCTTTTCCTTAGCCTTTTTAGTGTTGGTAATGGGGTTCGAGCTTCAATCTTAACCAGAGCTCTGATGTGAGCCCTGAAATATTTATGGAAATAGAAGCTTTAGTGTTGGTTAGGTTTAGATTTCAGCAGCGCTTCAGTAGGGTTTTCGTCGTCCCTTTTGCCAATGATTAGCACTCTATTTATAGAGGATTTGCGGTTTTCTGATACGTGTGGGGTTAGGGTAAGATTTTGAGGAATATTCCTTCAAGTGTGTGAGAATTTGAGCTGTCAATTTCAATACCGTTAGAGGGAATTTCTTGCTGAACGATTTTGTGGGTCCAGGGAGATAGTGACTCCTTCTCTGATTTTGTTTGTAGTGTGAGTTGTACTTCTTCTAGAATGTGATTTCTCTGATTTTTTTTCACTGTGAATACGTGGTTTTTACTACTTGTAAATATGTAATTCTTGTATTTTTACCACTCTTGATTTTGTGCTGATGTGGCTCTTTTGACTTAATTTGAATCTTGTTGCTTTGAATATCTTTTTGATCCTTGTTCTGCTTTTGTGTTGCTCTGTTTATTTTGAAGGTACTCTTAAATTAGTATTTCCATCGTACTAACCATGTTTTCCATTTTTTTTCATATGTGTACCTTTGGCACGAGGAGCTTAGCACAAGGTTGGTGTTGGTGAAAGTCTTGGCACCAATGAAAGAGTTAGAGGCAAATTAGCATAACTGACTGAAACACAATAGCTGGTATACATTTTCTCAAACTGAGCACGTCTCAATTCGTTTGGACTTGTGAACCTTGTTAATATTATTTTGCTTCATGTACCTACTGCCCTGTACCTTTTGTATGCTTTCAGATTGGTTTGAATTGTACATAGTTTGCTAGCATAAGGTATTAATCCCATGTTTTGCAATTTCTTGCATGTTCATTGGTTTTGGCATGAGTATGATACATTGGCATGGAGTTCTAATTTGCTTGATAAGGACTTGGTACAAGCAGCCTTGGCATGGTGCACAATCTTGAGTGGTATGATTCCTCCTACAGTTGCATTTGCTTGTTGACCACATATGGAAATGTTGTAGTTAACACTCTATTACTGTTTTACCACTGTCATGATTTGCTAAGAAAACCTCTTCCTATGAATAGTCGTATCCTTTGGCCTTTGTCTTGCTTCTCGGTGTTATGGTATAATCATGAAAAAATGCCCCCCTTTGAACCATGTTGTTGTTACTGTATGTTTATTAGTTGTGTGAACTTTGAACCTTGTGAATTCTCTAATGAACACTTCTCTTGTCTTGTTTCCTTTTTGCTTTGAATTGTCGCGTGACTTGTTTGCTTGTTTTGGCTCTGTTAAGAATAACATATTTTTTAGGCTGTATTGTGAGTTTAGGACATAATCACTTGTGATCTTACATGATGTTTTTATGAACAGGAAGTGAATACAATTGACATTTGATGGTGTGAACACAAAGAGTGAGATGCTATTTGAAGAGGTATTTTTCTAGTAGCAAGCTGAAATTCCATGAGTAGGATTTAAACTTAATTACAAGGAGAAATACCCAAGGCTCAATACATTGCGCAACAACTTCTGTTGATCAAATCTGATGAAAAATAAAAAGCTTTTCTCACCTCTAATTTTCTGTCATGGCATGGTTTAGCACATCAATTTGAGTTTAGTAGCAGCCATATAGATAACTCATGTTGAATGTATGTTTCTGTTATTGTTCTTATAGGTGGACAATGAAGGTTCAAAGAATGACATGGCTTCCTCGAATTTTGAGCTTTGGAATACCTTTGAGATAACTTTTGCAACTTGTCTTGTGTACAAAATGGACTCTGAGGATATCATGGAAGAGTTTATCAAAGTCTAAGGAGTAGACTTTAGATTTTAGGACTTGCTTATTGATCTTTATTGACTTTGTATATATTTTGCCTTGTGTGTCAAATTGATGGTGATGATCATACGCCAAAGTAATTCAAAAATATGATTCCCATTTTATTTTCAAATCTCATATTTGTCTTTCATCAATAATGTAGCTTGCCATTTAGAGAAATGATACATTAGCACCTACTGTCTTTACTCCCTATTCTCCTCGCAATGCGCAACATAAGTATGAACTGGAGTACCTTCAATGAGATTGAGTAAAGCGAAGAGGATCTGAATCCTCCTTCTAAAGTTCAAAATGAATTAGATATATTAATCTTGTGTAGTGAAAGCAAAGCTTTCCATACTCAAATTCAACATTCTTCGAGACTTATTTGCAATCCTTAAGCAAGATAGTAATTCCCAACAAGCAACCCGTACGGTCAAACCTCCACACAACTTGAATTTGAATTTTCCACAACCAAAAAATCAATCAAGTATCAACCTTGAATGAAACTACATGCTCCTTGTAAACCTATAACTAAAAAACTTAAGGAAATCAAGACGATGTGAAAAGCTTCAAACAAAACAATTAAAGGCCAAGTGATCACTCTAAAGAAAGGCTACTTCCATTGTGAGTGCTTAGGGTATGACAGTTAAAAGGTAGGACAAATTTAGGGTATGACAGATGCCCCAATCTAATTGTCTTGGACCCGAGAGAATGAACTGTTGCATGGAGTTTGTTTGTAGGGTAGAAGTCAATTAGATATAAGAAGACCCCGGAAATTTTTCTGGCAAGATGATAAAGTAATAAGAGATGACAGAATGAGGTAGCGGAGTACAAAATGAACAAAGCAACTTGAGGTTCTTTGGGTGATCGAAGCAGTACCCTATCCGTTAAGGTTCTTCGATGATACCAAAGCAGTGTCTCTGAAGGCAGACGATTCTCTAGAATGTCGAAGCAGTACCTTATCCATTAAGGTTCTTCGATGATACCAAAGCAGTATCTCTGAAGGCAGACGATTCTCTGGGTCGTCGAAGCAGTCCCTTATCCATTAAGGTTCCTCGATGATACAAAAGCAGTATCTCTGAAGGCAGATGATTCTCTGGGTCGTCGAAGCAGTCCCTTATCCGGTAAGGTTCCTCGATGATACCAAAGCAGTATATCTGAAGGCAGACGATTCTCTGGGTCGTTGAAACAGTACCTTATCCGTTAAGGTTCCTCAACAATACCAAAGCAGTATCTTTGGAAGCAGAAGATTCTCTGGAACATTGAAGCAGTACCTTATCCATTAAGGTTCCTCAATAATACCAAAGCAATATCTTTGGAAGCAGAAGATTCTCTGGAACATTAAAGCAGTACCTTATCCGTTAAGGTTCCTCAATGATACCAAAGCAGTATCTTTGGAAGCAGAAGATTCTCTGGAACATTGAAACAGTACCTTATCCGTTAAGGTTCTTCAACGATACCAAAGCAATATCTTTGGAAGCAGAAGATTCTCTGGAACATTGAAGCAGTACCTTATCCGTTAAGGTTCCTCAATGATACCAAAGCAGTATCTTTGGAAGCAGAAGATTCTCTGGAACATTGAAGCAGTACCTTATCCGTTAAGGTTCCTCAACGATACCAAAGCAATATCTTTGGAAGCAGAAGATTCTTTGGAACATTGAAGCAGTACCTTATCCGTTAAGGTTCCTCAACGATACCAAAGCAGTATCTTTGGAAGCAGAAGATTCTCTGGAACATTGAAGCAGTACCTTATCCGTTAAGGTGCCTCAACGATACCAAAGCAGTATCTTTGGAAGCAGAATATTCTCTGGAACATTGAAGCAGTACCTTATCCGTTAAGGTTCCTCAACGATACCAAAGCAGTATCTTTGGAAACAGAAGATTCTCTGGAACATTGAAGCAGTACCTTATCCGTTAAGGTTCCTCAACGATACCAAAGCAGTATCTTTGGAAACAAAAGATTCTCTGGAACAAAAGATAGAATGCGTTGTTGAAGGTTTTGAACACAACCTATGTACCTCAAGAAATATCCGTTAATCAGTTAGAGGGGGTTATGGCTCACGTGAATGCTGGTAATGGCTTAGGGTTCACAGACTTAGATCTAACTCCAGCTGAGAGGTATCACAACAATGCTCTACATATTTCAGTGGAATGCCGAGGCTCCTTAATGTCACATGTTTTAGTTGATACTGGGTAATCCTTAAATGTGTTGCCAAAGAAGGCTCTGATGAAGTTAGATACTCGTGGGCTGATTTGCACGCCGAGTGACTTGGTGGTGCGTGCTTTCGATGGTTTCAAGAGGTATGTTTTTGGAGAAATTGTATTGCCGATCAAATTTGGTCCTGAGATTTTTTACGCCACTTTTTACATCATGGACATTCATCCTGCCTATAGCTGTTTATTGGGTCGCCCCTGGATCCATAGCGCTGGGGCAGTAACGTCCACGCTGCATCAAAAGCTGAAATACATGGTGGATGGCCACGTTGTGACAGTCTGTGGTGAGGAAGACATCATGGTGAGACACCTATCAACCTTCAAGTATGTGGAGGTAGATGGTGAGATACATGAGACTTTGTGCCAAGCCTTTGAAGCTATGAAAATTCCTGAGGAACCTCCAAGAGTAGTCAGTACGCCTGAGGTGGTTAATCAACCCGAAGTGGTAAATCAGCTAGAAGTTTCGATGTCTTCTTTCAAAGATGCACGCGCTGTAGTTGAAGTTGGTAGTTCCCTGAGGTGGGGCCAGGTCATTGACGTTCAGATGAAGCAGAATACTTATGGACTGGGGTATAAGCCACCCCGGCAATTTCAAGAGCCTCCCAAGTATGTTGGACCAGTCCAATTCACAAGTGCTGGTTATTTCTTCAACCGGGTCAATGCAATAGAGGATGAGGGGGATATTCATTGTGACATGGATGAATGGATCCGTCCCTGCCCTCCTGGTCAGAGCCTATGCAACTGGTCTTCCGAGAAAGTCATCCAAATGACCTGTCAAGAGTAATTTCCTTTGTTTCCTGTTTGTGTTAAATCCTACGTTCTGCCCAAGATGTAGTGATACCTGTCTGTAGGGCTTTGATGTTTTGTTTACAACTTTATCATTAATAAAGGACGTTTTCGTAGTCAAATGTTTTTTGATCCCTGTTTTTCTATTTTTACTTTTTTGCATTTATTTAAAGTAAAATGGCAATGTGTTTTCTTGTTTGTTGCATTCATAATAAACATAAAACATCGATCATGCAGGTTTCTTTGTTCAGATGCCGCCACTAATGATTCGGCTATGGCTCGGTATGATTTCGACAATCCCATCTATCAGGCTGAAGAATAGACTGACGAAGATTGTGACTTACCAGAAGAATTGGCCAGATTGCTGAAACAGGAGGAAAGGGTTATTCTACCTCATTAGGATGAAATTGAGACTGTTAATCTAGGAACCGAGGACGCGAAAAGGGAAGTAAGGGTTAGGGCTGCTTTGGAAGACACTGTCAAGGGAAGATTGATTGAGATGCTTCAAGAGTATGTGGATATCTTCGCCTGGTCTTACCAAGACATGCCTGGGCTTGACACTAATATTGTGGTACATCAGTTACCACTTAAAGAAGGTTATACGCCGGTCAAGCAGAAATTGAGAAGGACAAAACTGGACATGGCTGTCAAAATCAAGGAAGAGGTTCAGAAACAGTTGGACGCCAGATTTCTTGCTGTGACGAATTATCCTCCGTGGGTTACTAATATCGTGCCTGTACCTAAGAAGGATGGAAAGGTCAGGATGTGTGTTGATTACAGAGATTTGAATAGAGCAAACCCGAAAGATGGTTTCCCGCTTCCCCATATTGACGTGTTAGTGGACAACACTGCTCAATACTCTGCATTTTCCTTCATGGATGGTTTCTCTGGGTATAAACAAATCAAGATGGCCCCAGAGGACATGGAGAAGATGACGTTCATAACACCGTGGGGAACGTTTTCCTATAAGGGAATGCCCTTTGGATTGAAAAATGTTGGGGCAACCTATCAGCGGGCAATGGTGACTCTCTTTCATGATATGATTCACAAAGAGATCGAAGTCTATGTTGATGGCATGATTGTGTAGCGCGAGTTTTATGTGTGGTTGCGAAGCACTATCACTTTTGGGTACTACAGCTCGATTCATTTTTTATCCTATTGAAGCTGATGAAGGAAGGGAAATAGATGTCTCCAATTAACCCTTCTTGCAAACTAAGTTAAAACAGATAACTGTTGGTTTACAGATGCTACAAAGATTGTGGGTCTCTCATAGGTTATGTTGTTGAGAACACGGGGTCTAGACTATTGGAAGGATGTTAGGACTGGTAATTTTTGATTGATGTATGAAGGTATGGGATTTTGGGGTTTTGATTAGTGTGTTCGCTAAGATTTTTCAATCTTATGCCTACGTATTCCCGTTTAATGAAATAGGGAAATCAGAGCGATCGTAGTTCCTCCTATTCTATGAGAGGAAAAAGGTTGTTGTGGTGTCTTGTTCAAAGCCCAAGACGTGAAGCTAAAGGTGGTTTATATCTTGTTCAAAGCCCAAGATGTGAAGCTGAAGGGTTTTGACTTTAGAGAGAATTTGCCATCTCTAAAGACGAGTTGTTGATGTTTGTATGCTATGAACAAGGCACAACTTTGATGCTAAAAGGTTGATTGACTCAACTTGGGGTTATCTTTATACAAAGCCTAAGAGGAGGCTATTGACCCAACGAGAGGGTGTTTATATATGTCTCGTACGAAGCCCGAGAGAGAGGCTAAAAGGGATTGACTCAACAAGAGAGTTTTTTATACTCAACAAGAGAGTGTTTTTGTATGTGTCTTGTACGAAGCCCAAGACGGAGGCTAAAAATTGTTTGACTCAATGAGAGAGTCTTTTATACTCAACAAGAGAGTGATTTTTATCTCGTACGAAGCCCGAGATGGAGGCTGAAAGGGTTTGAATCAGCGAGAGTCTTTTATACTCAACGAGAGAGTGTTTTGGTATCTCGTACGAAGCCCGAGATGGAGGCTGAAAGGTCTGACTCAGCGAGAGAGTCTTTTATACTCAACGAGAGAGTGATTTAGTATGCGTCTTGTACGAAGCCCAAGACGGAGGCTAAAAGTGTTTGACTCAACAATAGAGTCTTTGTACCTCGTACGAAGCCCGAGATGGAGGCTGAAAAGATTTGACTAAAAAAGAGAGTCTTTTATACTCAATAAAAGAGTGTTTTGGTATCTCGTACGAAGCCCGAGATGGAGGCTAAAAGGTATGACTCAGCGAGAGAGTCTGAAAAGGTTTGCTCTACTGGGGAAAATCATTGTATAAGGCCCAAGAGGAGGCCAAGATGCTGGTAACTGTTTCAGTTTAGTGACAGGTCTGGTATGTTGGATAAAAGACAAAATCAGTTCTTATAAAGGGACCGATTAAAGGTAAGGCTGTGCTTTTGGATTGATCCGAGGATCAGGGATATTTCCTGTTCTTTAAGGAAATGGGAAATCCAAAGGGTATTGAGACTGTCCAAGTCTACGGGTGTTTTGAGAAGTCGATTCTCGGATAATGAATGATCTTTGTATAATTCCCAAGAGAAGGCTGGGTTACTGCTGAGGATTAAATCCATAGGCAGGCCAAAGGGTGAGGAACTCTCATGAGAGAGGCCGGTCTTTAGAGCGATAAGTGTTTTTCCTATTTTTGAAAGGAACTTGAGAATGTCTTTGAGACTCAAGGGGTTATAGACTGTCCAAGTCTAGAGTTTCTTCTTTTGTACAATGCCCAAGAGGAGGCACGGGCGTTAAGGGATGAGTATCAACCCTCAAATGGCCGGAGTTTTTTTACGCTGGAAAGACTGCTTTAGCAAAGGATGACTAAGTTCTGTCTTATACCTTTAAGAGGTCGTCAGGGTCCTTGTATTAAGCCCAAGAGAAGGCATGAGAACTTCTAAGAAGCCAAAGGGTCCTTATACAACTCCCAAGAGGAGGCGGGGATGCTTTTAGGAAGCCTGTGGGTCTCCAAACCCCGAGAATTTCAAGACATGCTATTCACTGAGAATAGATCAAGCCAGGAAAGTTCGAGAATTTGGAAGAAACTCAAGAGATGCCATTCACGGAGAATAGATCAACTCTGGGGAGTAGAGTCTCTTTGACAATTTCTAAAGGTGCTTTTAAGAAGCCTGTGGGTCCCCAAACCTCGAGAAGTTCAAGACATGCTATTCACTGAGAATAGATCAAGCCAGGAAAGTTCGAGAATTTGGAAGAAACTCAAGAGATGCCATTCACGAAGAATAGATCAACTCTGGGGAGTAGAGTCTCTTTGACAACTTCTAAGGGTGACAGTCTGAGAAAGGTTTCAAAAAGAATCTGCCTTCACATCTCCATATTGTTTAACCCCAAGAGGAGGGAAGACTGTGCCCGGTAATCCTATGGGGATCTAGTTTTGACTGTATTTAAGAGTGACCAATAGGGCTTTACCTAGTGCTAGATGTAGTTGCCGGGGAAAACTCTAAATAACTATACTAGTATTACACAATTGATATTTGACAGGTATATAAAAGTTTGTGAAAGAAGACTTACAGTTAGCAGCCCCACAATACAGTTATATATATATATATATATATATATATATATATATATATATATATATATATGAAAGCGGATAAAGAAAACGGGTAAACACTTACTCGGTTGTAGAGCTTCCATGCTGTTTGGTTAGATTGTTCAACAAAGAAAGCTTTGATAACAATATTATATTCAAAATCAAAGGAGAAAATGCTTTGAAAAGATTGTTGGGGCTTACAGCTCAGGGAGAGGCCCAAAGTTTAACGATGATTGCACCGTTGTTTTGTATTTGTACAGAAGGACTTATACAAGTGACTGAGGCCCAAAAAAAGGTTTATTTTTATACAAGTGGTGGGGCTTACAGCTCAAGGAGAGGCCCAGGGTTTTGTTTTGAAATGGCGATCACGCTGGGATTTTCTTTTAACGCATAGGGGCTTATACAATGTCTGAGGCCCAAAATTATTTTGGTTAAAAGGGGATTGGGTCTTACACTCTATTAGAGACCAAAAAAGTTTTAAAGAAAAGAAATGAGGCTTATAACACGAGGGTAGGCCCAGATGATTTTTGTTTGAAAACGGCGATCGCGCCGAGGTTTTTGAAAGCACAGTGGGTCTTATACAACAACGGAGGCCCAAAATCATTTTGGTTTCAAAAAAGGGGTTGGGTCTTACACTCTATTAGAGGCCCAAAAATGTTTGAAAAAGATTTGTGAGGGTGAAAATCAAAGAAATCCTAATCTTGTTTTCCTTTAAAAGTAAATATTTAAAGAAAATCAATAAAAATGATAAAAATACCAAATGAGTTTGAATAAACCACTTGTGATTTTTGTTTAAGGTTTGAAAAACGAGGTTTTAATCACAAGATGAATTAAAACTTATTTGGTTTTGATTTTCAAGGTAAATATCCACTTTTAAAATGTTTAAAAACAATTAAAAATGAATTTATTCACAAAAATACTAATTATATTAAATAAATAATATAAATCTAATTTTTTTGTGGAATAAAATATTTCAACATTTTTGTGATTTTTTGCAAAAAGAACCAATAAAAAATAATTAAAGTTGAGGGAGTTATTAATTTTCCAAATCATTAAAAAATAATATGAAAAATAAGAAAAATGGGAAAAAGTGATAAAAAAGAGGTCTGGGTGAGGGGGATTCGAACCGCAGATCTCTCGCTTGCCAATACACACAAACCAGCTGATCAACCGCTGGGGCGCAATACCAATTCATTAATAACATGGCAAGGGAAAAATATAAGGCAAACTTGGTTGGTTTCTCAAGCATGGCGCCATGGCCATCTTCAACCCCAAGCTCAAATGCGTGAAGCCCTCTAACTCACTCATCTCTCAACCATTTGACATGACCTAACTTATGCGTTTTTTCACAAGGATCACGATGGCAATATTTGATTTCATTTATTTTCAGTGTATAGAAAGTTATATCAACATGACCGTATGAACCCTAATCTTGCAAAAGCAATCGTGCAGACATGGTTGTGAGGGTTATGATCAAGCTTTTTGAGGGGAAACACTCAACATACGATGGCAAGCAATTGGTAAAAGTATCATGCGAGGAAATATGCATGGATCATGAAGATGTAGTTTTGAGGCTTACCTTGATGCAAGCTGAAATGGAACTCTGCACAGATGGTGTTCCAGATGTGAATTGATGATCCCTACAGCTTCAATGGATGTTGTGGAGTGTGTTGCAAGCTTTGGAACACTTTGAAAACCTTTGGATCAAGTTGGAGGACTCCAGCTGCATAATTGAGGCATAATGGCTTGGTTGAAGAGTGATTTTGAGCTAGAGGTGTTACAGTTGGTGTTTAAGTGTTTGGACACCTCAAATACATCATATGTGATGTGTTTGAGCAATTGGAATGGATTGCTTAAGGCTGCAACTCAAAACCCGATGGTGGTTGCTCAAAAACAAAGAAAATTGGTACTTAAGAGTGAATGAGAGAAAACAGTGTTGTAAATTGCTTTGGTGTGATTTGAATGATCAATTGGAACCTCTATTTATAGGTGATCAATTCTTGTCTTGGAAGAATAGTGAATGGCTACTGGATCAGATCACATTCAAAGGCTTTGGCTTGGTGGCATTTCTTCTCATGCAAGGCAGCCTAGCCCCTCCCAAGAGCAGGGCTATGTCTTGACCAAATTCACATTCTTCAGATGTTTTAATTGTTGTTTAATCAGAGAACTTGACTGAGTAGAGTGGCTTTGTTGAAAGTGCCCTATTTCACATAAATGCCTTTGAATTCAAGGCATATATGCCAAAATGCATTAATCTCAAGTTGGAAGATCCCTTGGCTTTTGGACTCAGCCCTATCAGTTGGATCAGTTGGCTTATGACCAGATTGAATGCATGTGGCATAGTGATCATTACTTTTGACTCAGAAATCGTGGATGGCCAGAAAACTCACAAACTGATTTTTCATGGCAGCCTTGACATGGTGGGTTGTAGCAGCCATAACTCTTGGCTCAAGTGGAGTGGTTTCAGGCCAATGAGTTGCTTGGATTGTAGGCAATATGTACAACAACTTTGATGTTTACACCTTGAACCGATTCAGCTTGAAAGTGTGTGAAAAAATCCCACAAGTTTTGGTGTTTCCAACAAAATCTTTCTTGGACATAATTTTTTCTAAGTGTTGGAAAAGTTGTACTTTCATGTTTTTAGTGATTTTGATCCAACCATAACTCAGAATCCATAATGAATTGGAATGAGGTGTAGTTGAAGCTTTTGTAGAGGGCCATGAGAGCTACAAATCCAGCTTTGGATGGGGTAAAATGGCTTTGTGGTTTAGGAGTTATGATCCTCCGAAGTTGGTACCCTAGCCACTTTATTCCATAACTTAGAAAAATTTCTAAGTTTTTATGGTTACCCCTTTTACAAGTTATCCCACTTTTCTTGATTTTTCTTGATGAATGATGATTCAAATCACACATTAACATCATTTTAGGGTTAAAAAACCATAATTGTGAAAAATCTCAAAAAGTCAAAGTTTGACTTTTGTACACAGTTGACTTTTTGTCAGATGAATTCCAAAATGTGCGATCCTCTATGAAATCAAGTCCTTAACCTAAATCAAACTTGATGGATTGATTTCATAGGTGTTATAGGGTGTATTGAATCATGTCCTAGGGTTTGGGAGCATGTCCTGGTCAAAAGTCAAAGCTACAATTGACTTTTCTCGCGAAACCCTAACTGTGGTTCAGATGAAATTGAAACTTGTTGCTCAAGCTTCTTGGGTTAATCCATTATTGCAAATGGATAATTGTGGTTTATTAGAGACCCTCAAATCCTCTCTCGAGGCCTTGGCTCATGTTTTGTCCCAAAAGTCAACTTAGGGGTGAATTAGGTAAAGAAACCCTAATTCCTGATTTTTTATAAATGCATCCCCTGAGACTAAATTGACTTGCTGGTTGGGTCCATGATGTTCCATGGAGTATATTAGGTCATGCTTTGAAGCATTGGCTCATGCCCAGAGGAAAATTTCCATCTGGAGGCCCTGGTCGACCAAAACCCTAATTTGGTGACACTGGTGATTTTGAGGCTTGATCCACCTAGAAGGGAGCAGCCCTGTGCTTAATCCATGAAGTGGGAGTCCTCTTGATCCTTTGTGGATGTTTGAGAGGTCTAGACAAGTTGGAGATCATGTCATTCCTTGATTGATCTTTTGTCCAAGCCTCAGAGAGGGCTTGAAACCCTAAGTTTGATAGTAGTGGATGCTCACCCATCTTTGGGGAGACTGATAAGGCATGATGGTTCATCCATATTATGATGATGATTTTCACAATGATGGGAAATCTTAGTGGTCAAAATTTGGGGTATGATAGATGCCCCTATTTAATCTTCTTGGACCCGAAGGTGTGAATGGCGAAGGTATTCGGGCATTCGGGGTGCAAGAGGATTAAATATCGGAATACCCGAAATTTTGATGGTGATTATGAATGGTAGCTTATGCATTCATCTTCTTTTGCTAAGCGATGATGCTTAGAAAAGGTAAAACTTCCCCTCGATCCTGGTTTCCAGCCAAGGAACTGGTCTTAGTTTCTGGTGTAAACTTCCCCTCGATCCTGGTTTCCTACCAAGGAACTGGTCTTAGTTTCCGAAATAAACTTCCCCTCGATCCTGGTTTCCTACCAAGGAACTGGTCTAAGTTTCTTTTGTCAATAAACTTTCTTGACAAGGGACGCCATTTGTAGCGTATTTCCTTCAAACTTCTCGCCGAATTTTCTTGGGGAGATGCCAGTGGAAAAAGTTTTGATGTCAGACTTGCTGGGGAACCCATTCGTCTGAGTTGTAGAGGTACACAAACTTCTCTATTTGGAGACGCCATTTGTCGACTCTACTGGGGAAAACGAGTCTCTTGAGGTGCTGATGACCTTTTTGTCAGCGGATTTTTCTGGAGAAAAACTGTTGTATTGTCGAATCTCTGATTGAGAGGCTTTCTCTGGAGATTTTCCTTAATCTGGGAAAGCAGAGATATCATCTTCACTGGCGAAGAGTGATGTTTGTCGAACGTTTTCTTGTTCTTCAGAGGTTCAAGTTATCAAAGTGGTCAAGATCGTCTCTAATCCATAGATAAACTGAAGAGAGATTGCTTAGATGATTCACTTCCTGATGAGGAAAGACTTGACAACTCGATTGAGAGTACTTTTATCACTAGGGGATAAGACCGACTAGAGTGATAGTGATGCAATATGAATGTAAATGCAAATCAATAATGCATGATGTATGTATGTTTATGCTAACAAAACTGGCACGACATACAAACTAGTAAATGAACATAACTGGATACTCGGCCACAGTGGGGGATGTAAAGTTTCACTGGTTCACGATAGCAATTCTGCCTTGCTTAGGAGAAATAGTCCCTGCGAGGAACAACCGTTGGTCGGGCTTAGGAGATAAGAACTCTGCCGGTGGTATCAGATGGGAAAGCCGTATCTGATATAGTTGATCCTTTATTCAGGCGCGTTGGCTTAGAAGGAGTACTTTGATTCTGCACTTTGAAGCTCGATTACTTCTGGAGAAGCGAGCGACATTCTTTCGATGTTCAACAGTCAAAAGAAATTGCCATCTTTATCTTAAAGCAGAAAATTTTTTACAAGTAAATTCATTTTTTGTTTTATTTCAAGAATCGTTAATCATATTAAAATATCGTTCTATAAAGCTAAAACAAATAAGAATTACAAACAAAAGCACAAGGGCTCAAATTTTATTGATAGGATGGAGATCATCCAAACGCGTGATTCCATAGAGTATTTAAAAAGTTTAGAAAATGGTAATTTAAGGGAAAAGGGCTACATTGAGACATAACAACCACTATCCTTCTACCAACTTTGAATTCTAGACTACCTGAGCTTCTGTTGAAGATGACCTTGACTGGAGTTTTCTGATGGATGGCATGACTGCTGAGAAGCTAAACTGATCAGACGTAGTTACTTTGCATTACCCCTAACTTTTACCTGGATTGTACTTTGAGATTTCCAATCCACCGGGATGATTTTTGATCATGTCTCTAATTTTTTCCTGGACCGCCCTTTCGGGTTTTCAATCCATCGAGACGTTTTTTTTAGTTTAGGCGAAGTATTTCTTGACTACGTCAACATTCGTGGGGTAGGCAAATTCATCTCCATCCATGGTTGCAAGTCTCAAGGCGCCGCCTGAGAAAGCTTTCTTGACCACATAGGGGCCGTCACAATTCGGGGTCCATTTGCCCCGAGAGTCAGTGAGAAATGATTGTATCTTCTTGAGTACAAGGTCTCCTTTTCTGAAGACATGAGGTCGGACCTTTTTGTCAAACGCCTTCTTCATCCTTTGCTGATACAATTGACAGTGGCATAGTTCCGTTATTCGCTTCTCTTCGATCAGGTTCAGTTCGTCGTGTCTATTCTGACACCATTCAGCTTTTGTAAGCTGAGTTTCCATCAATACCTGAATTGATGGGATTTCTACTTCTATGGGGAGCACTGCTTTCATGCCATAAACCAGAGAGAAAGGGGTTGCCCCTGTTGAAGTGCGGACAGATGTACGATAACCATGAAGAGCAAAGGGTAGCATTTCATACCAATCTTTGTAGGTTACAACCATCTTTTGAATGATCTTCTTGATGTTCTTGTTAGCCGCTTCTACCGCTCCGTTCATCTTGGGTCGGTAGGGAGATGAGTTATGGTGTTCGATCTTGAACTCTACGCACAACTCTTTCATCATCTTATTGTTCAAGTTAGATCCATTATCCGTAATGATCTGGCTTGGAACACCATAATGGCAGATGATATTGTTTTTGATAAATCGGATCACCACTTGTCGGGTTACATTAGCGTATAACGCTGCTTCGACCCACTTGGTGAAATAGTCAATGGCTACCAGGATGAACTGATGTTCGTTTGAAGCCTTGGGCTCGATTATGCCAATCATGTCGATTCCCCATATGGAAAAAGGCCATGGGGAAGAGAGAACTTTGAGATGCGTTGGCGGTACATGGATTTTGTCGGAGTATATCTGACACTTGTGACACCTCCTCATGTACTTGTAGCAGTCAAATTCCATTGTCAACCAATAGTACCCTGCTCTGAGAATTTTTCTCGCCATTGCGTGTCCGTTGGCATGAGTGCCAAAGGATCCTTCATGAATTACTTTTATCAGCATGTCTGCTTCTGGTCTGTCTATGCATCGGAGCATGACCATGTCAAAATTTCTTTTATAAAGTGTGTCACCGCTCAGGAAGAAACTGCCAGCCAGTCTTCTGAGGGTTTTTCTGTCTTTTTTGGACACCCCAGGTGGGTACTCTTGTTTCTGAAGGAAGCATTTGATATCGTGATACCAAGGTTTGTCGTCTGTGACTGCTTCGATCGTGAAGATGTAAGCGGGTCGTTCAAGGTGCATTATGTCGATCTTAGGTAGGTCGCTCCATTGACCTATACTAATCATGGGAGAGAGAGTGCCCAGGGCATCAGCCACGTGATTCTCATCACGAGGGATGTGATGAAACTCAATTCTGTTGAAGAAGGGTAGCAACCTTCTCGCATAGTCTTTGTAAGGAATCAGTCCTGATTGGTACGTGTTCTAATCTCCTTTGATCTGATTGATAACCAAAGCTGAGTCGCCATATACATCCAAGTTTTTGATCCTTAAGTTAATCGCTTCTTCAAGACCCATGATACAAGCTTCGTATTCGGCCTCGTTGTTTGTACACTTGAACGTAAGTTTGGAGGTGAAAGGAATGTGGGAACCCTGAGGGGTAATAATGATTGTCCCAATTTCGTTTCCGTAATGATTGACAGCTCCGTCAAAAATAAGTCCCCATTGGGAACCTGGTTCTGGCCCTTCACTGGGTAACGGTTCATCGCAATATTTCATTTTCAAATACATGACATCTTCGTCTGGGAAATCAAACCCGACTAATTGACAATCGTCAATAGGTTAATGAGCCAAATGATCGGCTAAAATACTCCCTTTAACGGCTTTCTGAGCGTGGTATTCGATGTCGTATTCTGATAACAACATCTGCCAACGGGCAATCCTTCCCGTTTTTCAAATACATACTTGATCGGATCCATTTCGGAGATTAACCAAGTAGTATGACAAATCATGTACTGGCGAAGACGTTTGGCTGCCCAAGCTAGAGCGCAACAAGTTTTCTCAAGCATAGTGTACCGAGTCTCGCAGTCGGTGAATTTCTTGCTTAAATAGTAGATGGCAGACTCTTTCCGTTTGGTTTCGTCTTGTTGGCCAAGTACACATCCCATTGAGTCCTCTAGGACTGTTAAGTAGATGATCAGTGGTCTTCCTTCCACTGGAGGTGATAGAATCAGAGGATTCAATAGATATTCCTTGATACTGTCGAAGGCGGTTTGGCAATCTTCTGTCCAAACGCAATCCTGGTTCTTTTTGAGTAATTTGAAAAAGGGCACGCATGTCGCGGCCATGAGGAATATGAATTTGGAAATGTATTTTAAACGTCCCAGGAATCCTCTGACTTGTTTTTCAGTTTTCGAAGAAGGCATTTCTTGAAAGGCCTTGACCTTGTCAGGATCAACCTCAATTCCTTTCTGGTTGACGATGAACCCTAAGTGTTTCCCTGAACGGACACCGAAGGTGCACTTGTTGCGATTCAAGCAAAGTTTGTATTTTCCCAACCGCTCAAATAGTTTTGACATGTGGGTCACATGCTCCTCTTCTGTTCTAGATTTGGCAATCATGTCATCGACATATACCTCGATTTCCTTGTGTATCATGTCATGAATCAGAGTAGCCATGGCCCTTTGATAGGTTGCCCCAGCGTTCTTCAAACCGAACGGCATTACCTTGTAACAAAAGGTATCCCATGGGGTGATGAACGAAGTTTTCTCCATGTCTTTTGGCGCTATTTTTATTTGATTATAGCCCGAGAATCCATCCATGAAGGAGAAAACTTTGAACTTTGCTGTACTGTCTACCAGCATGTCAATGTGTGGTAAAGGAAAGTCATCTTTTGGACTAGCCTTGTTTAGATCTCTATAATCTACACACATTCTGACTTTTTCGTCCTTTTTCAGAACGGGTACGATGTTGGCTAACCATTGAGGATATTCTGACGTGGCGAGGAAACCCGCGTCAATCTGTTTTTGTACTTCCTCCTTGATTTTGATGGCCATGTCCGGGTGAGTTCGTCTCAACCTTTGTTTTACTGGTGAACATTCTGATCTTAACGGTAAATGATGTTCCACAATGCTGGTATCCAACCCTGGCATATCCTGATAGGACCAAGCAAATACATCGGGGAATTCTTTGAGAAGCTTTGTCAAACTCTCTTTGGCAGTTGGACTGAGCAGTGCTTCAATCCTGATTTCTTTTCTCTCTTCCTCTGAACCCAAGTTGATTGTTTCCAACGGCTCCTTGTGAGGTTCAATGGACCTTTCCTTTTTCCTGAGTAGTTGGGAGATCTCTTCTGAAATTTCGTTGTCATCTTCTTCTTCAACCCCAAATACCGGGAACTCAAAGTTGGGAGAAGGCATCGGATCGTATGTTTCAATGGGGTTTAAAACAAGCAATCTGCATGATGTGATGATTTGTGTTTAGAAGAGATAGAGAGAATGCAAGAGTGTGTGCAGTGTATTATTTTTTTTACTGCTTGTTTTTATTATTGAATTGTTTTTTTAGGATTACCATTTTCTGAAAAACGAAAAGAGAAAACAGCAATTAATGCGGAAATTACAGAACGACATTTATTTTATTTATGAACAAGTCAATTCTTGAAACTACAACCCTATAAAATAACACTCAGTCGCTTTGGGTGAAGCGAAGAGGGATATTTACAGAAAGTGAGCCCTATCAAAACATCTGTTTCACCTGGGCAGGGTGAAAGGTTAAAGACGACAACCCATTGGCGAACAATCTTCAGAACATCGACTGCAACCCATTGGCGGCGAACTCCTCGGTGAATCACAAAGTCTGGTATCTTCCTTGATTTGTCTTCAGAAATAACGTCGATTTCTGGTGCAGCAGGATCATTGGAATCTGTCTCCTAGGCAGATAGTTGTCGTAGGAGGATTCCTCGTTTGTATTTTGCATAATATTCGTGCTCTCAGGTAAATCTCCCCATCCAGTTGGCTGGATGTCTTCGAGCCTGATACGAGAGCTCTCAGGAGCAGTGTACTTGACCATATAGTCGTATTTTCCACTTGGTTGTCCTAAGGTGTCCCACACTTCTTTGGAACCGGAGGAGTCATCTCTGTCAATGACGTTGACCTCAGGAAAAGCATAATTGATGAATTCTAGTTCTGCAAGCTTTGCCAATTCATCGTCGTGCTGAATATTTTCTGAATGCCCTGAGTAATGATCCCATGACATGGTGGGGACACAGGTATTCTGTTCAATGATGCTCAGCTGATTTTTATTATTCGGCTGATTTTCTTGCCCTGAGTTTTCTGGGTATGGCTGCCAGATTGGCAGGCCATCCATTGGGCCATAATAGTCGTGGTCAAAGTTGTCTTTCATTAGAGTGTCCTCCTCTAATGAGTTTGGTGGAGCACGACATCCTTCTGGATCACAATCTCCATATATCATTTCGACGTCTGACCTCAGTAAAAATCTCGGACTCTGTGCAGGATAGCAGAATGGCGTAGGCACCTCTTCCTGAGACATATAACCGTCCTTGTTAAGATAGGACTTCCATTCCTCATCCATATTGGAGGGATCTTCCTCGTTGATAGTATGGACTGTTTGAGACACTGGGTGAAGGAAACCTCCACTGTGGAAGAAGTCCTGAACGGGATGAAGACTTTCATCGTTAGCAGCTGTCTGGGTACAGGTTGCAAAAAAACCAAGACCTTTCTTTGTTTTATTATCAGTAGGAATAACAAGTTGTCCCCATCCTTTTGTATTGTTGCTTTTGATCACTTTGAAAGCCTCTCCGTATGAGGAAATTGAGGTTCCTTTCTCTGATTGATTCTCATTGCTCACCTAAAGTCCTTGGAACTGAGTCCCAACAGCCTCCTCAGGTTCTACACAAGTAGATGATGACAAGTTGCTCACGAGCAAGGCTTGCTCTCCACAGACCGTGACGAGTTGATCGTTCTTGACGAACTTCAATTTTTGGTGCAGTGTCGAAGTGACTGCCCCAGCCTGGTGTATCCAAGGTCTTCCTAATAAACAGTTGTACGTTGTCCGGACGTCCATGACCTGGAAAGTGATTAGGAAAGTGTGAGGACCGATAGTTATGGGAAGGTCAACTTTGCCAATAACTGCTTTCCGAGATCTGTCAAACGCTTTGACGTTGACCTCACTACCCCTCATCAGGGATCCTTTGAATGATAGTCGCATTAAAGTGGACTTTGGCATAATGTTGATGGCCGATCCTATTTCTACCAGTACACTGGCTAAAGCATCATCCTGGCAGTTAACTGTGATGTTGAGCGCCATGTTGTAACTTTTTCCCCCCTCTGGCAAGTCCTCATCACTGAATCCTACGTTGTTGCAGGAAGTGATTTAGAGATGATGCTATTGAACTGTCGTATTGACACATCCTAGTCCATGAAGGCTTGCTCTAAGACTTTCTGTAGAGCCTCTCTGTGAGCTTCGGAACTGAGTAAAAGTGATAGCACCGAGATCTTTGAAGGAGTTTGTAACAGTTGATCAACAATGTTGTATTCACTCCTTTGGATGAGCTTCAGCATCTCATCATTATTTTTCGAAAGGTCAGGATTACTGGATTGACCGACTGGTGGATCAGGAGCTTCTGTCTGAAGTTCCTTTTCTTCATTAGGTTCTCCAACTCCTCGGTTGAAGATTCGACCGCTCCGTGTTACTCGACTGATGTCTGCAATATTCATGACAGAGGGTAATGGAATTTACTTTCCATTCTCAATTACCGTTGCACCGTATTTGTAAGGGATCGCCTTAGCCGATTCATACGGTAACGGTCCTGGTAGATAGATAACTACAGGTGCCTTCTGATTTTTCTGACTGTCGTAAGTAACTTCAATCAATTCCTGGCTAAGAACCTTTGATTCGTCCAGTAGAGGGATAATGGTACAAACATCCTTGTTCCTCTAAGGGTCAGAGATTACAACCACGTCTTTGATATGATCAGCGAAGTAGCCCGGCGTCCAGTTGATTGGTTCAGAACCCGGACATGGGCGAATTTCTCTGCGATCCACCTGACCCTGAAGAGTTACCTGCACAAGGTAGCATCCTTGGTTATTTTCCGAACAGACTCTACAACGTTCATAGTTGTGGGGTGGCACCTGGCCATGCCCGCTTTGAATACAATGTAACCTCACCAGGTAGTTCCCATAGATCGGACATCCTGACTTTGACGCCGAGTAGGGTTTCCATTATGCATACCGATTTGTTACGTGTCTTCGTCCAGATAGATTGAAAGCCAGCAGTGGTTTAACAAGTGTTGTAAAGTTCTCTTAACGAGAGCGCACCCTTGGTTACTCTCACAACATCCTTTACAGTTCTAATAATAATGCGAAGTGAGAAAATCGAGCTGGACCTTTCTGGCATGTAACTCCACCAAGCTGGTATTCATCAGACGAATATCAAAGATTTGAATCATGTTGATCTGATAAAGATTTCTATCATGATAGTCCTGGATCCATCCAAGATCCATCTGACGCTGGAGGGCCTCTTGTATAAAAGAGCATCCCTGTTTGTTTACTGAGCAAGTCAGACAGGAATTGTAATCGTGTCGCGGAAGATTATGATACTGACTTTCCCTTGAGTGCATCGCCACCAAGTTGACATTCATTGCACGGATGTCGTGATTTTGAATGACGTTGGAAATCACGTTGACTCCACGAACTTGATGCTCTTGGATCCATCCAAGATCCAATTGTTCCTGTAGAGCTGATTGTACCATAGAACATCCCTGATTGTTCTTAGAGTAGATATCACACTGGTGATAATTATAAGGTGGCACATGGCCATATCCACTTTGTTTACAATTCATCTTGACCAAGTTGGCCCTTAACAAGAGTACATCGTGAATTTGATAGATGTTGTTAGACTCTCCCTCTATCAAATTGACTGCAGCTTTCTCGTGTTGAGGCAGCGGGTTCGTGAGAACATTCGGATTCGTATCTTTGAAAGATAAGACCCCGCTCCTAACAAGCTTTTGTACGTCGGATTTGAAACTGAGACAGTTCTCAATGTTATGCCCTGGTCCTCCTTGATGGTAAGGACAAGTCTGATCCGCTTTGAACCAAAAAGGAAGATTTTCCGGTACTGTAAGAGGAGTCCTGGTTTGGACATGCCCCTTGACCAGTAGTAACGGAAATAGTTCAGCGTACAACACAGGTATAGGGTCAAACCCTGATGGTCGTGTTGCACGATTGTTGTTGTATGGAGGACGAGCCTGCTGAAGAGGCTGTTGTGTCCTTTGTTGAAGTTGTTGTTGATTAGGTTGGCTCTGAGCAACCTGAGGTTGATACGTAGGAATAGGCGCAGAGTTGATAGCAGGAGTTATAGCTGCTACTGGTTGATAACGCCGCCTTTTCTTTCCGAGAGAGATATTCCCAATATCCTGCTCTTTTTCTTAGGGAGAGCACTACCGTATCGCTTTGTACTACTTGATGATCCAACGTCTTTAACTAAACGTCCTTCCCGGACGGCTTCCTCAAGACGAACTCCCATGCCCACCATCTCGGTGAAGTCACTGGGCGCACTGGCGACCATTCCGTCGTAGTAAAATGAGCTCAAGGTCTTTAAGAAGATCTTTGTAATCTCCTTTTCCTCTAGAGGTGGACAAATCTGAGCGGCAATTTCACGCCATCTCTGAGCGTATTCTTTAAAGGTTTCCTTGTCCTTTTGGGACATCGATCTGAGTTGATCTCTGTCCGGTGCCATGTCCAGATCATATTTGTATTGTTGGACGAAAGCATCGCCAAGATCTCTGAATGTGCCGATCGTGGCGCGGTTTAACCCCATGTACCACTTTAAGGCGGCACCGGTTAAACTATCATGAAATTAATGAATAAGCAGCTCCTGGTTCTCTGTCTGAGCTGACATTCGCCGAGCGTACATCACCAAGTGACTCTGAGGGCAAGAGTTACCCTTGTACTTTTCAAAGTCGGGCACTTGGAACTTGTGCGGAACTTTCACATTGGGGACCAAGCAGAGGTCTGCAGTGTCTTTTCCAAATAAATCCTGACCACGAAGGGCTTGCAGTTCTATCTGCATTTCTAGGAACTGTTCCTGGAATTCATTCATTCTATCGAACATGCTGTTATTTCCACCAAAAGGTATCTGGGGAATCTGTCCTTCCGGGACAGTGTGTACCACAGGCGGTGGTATAGTCATTATGGCCGAGACTCTCGGTGCCTCCCGAAGTTTGTAACCTTCAGGAGGGGTTGTCATACCCCTGGCATCTTCGCTTTCCCGAAGTTAGTAACCTTTAGGCCCAGCGGTTCCTCCTGCGGTTCCCTGATCCTCATTGATCGGCGGAACATATCCTTCTGGGATATAGTTGGTAGACATGCCCAGGGACGATCTTTCGGCACCTTGTACCTAGGATCGGACTTCTCCACTATAAGCGTCGATGTGATCTCTGAGATCACAGGCCTTTGTTGCATCTGAGCTTCTACTAGAGCTTGCATGTCATTATAAAGCTTTCTCAAATCCTCTTTCAGAGTGTCGATCTCTTCTCTCAACTCTCTGTTCTCTTCCTCAAGATCATCCATCTTTTTCTGACGACTGGCCCGAGTATTGTACGAATGAGACAGTTTGACTCTAGAACCGAGACGCAAACGTGAGATTCGTAGGTAAGAAGAATGCGTTTATGAGAATGATGAATGCAATGATTATTAATTATTTTTGTTTAATCAAAGTAAACTTCGACAATTAGATTGCAAATATCAAACAGTGGGGAAATCCCGTTTTATTGAATTCAAAGGATTACGGAAATGGAAATACAGTAGATTACAAAGTGCTGGAAAAGGAAACCTAAACTAATGGATCCTGAGTCCTCTCTGAAGAGAGCTCATGTGCGGTTTCCGGTGCTTTCCTCTTCTTTAACCGGGGCTCTTGGGCCGTTGTCGGGTTGTCATTCCTTTGCCAAGTGAAAGGCGTGAGAAAACTCCTTTGGTCATCCTGATTCTCTACAGCATGTTTCTCTAAAATCTAAATCAGAGCATCCTTTTCTTTTAATAGCTGCTGTATTTTCTTACGTTCCACATTGAGAATACGGTAATTCCTCCAAGACCTCTTCTCCTGTTGAACTTTGCTAAGAGTAACTTGAAGCTTTTTCGTGTCTGACATGAAATAAAGGGCAGAGTCCCTTAATGGAAGAACTCCCTGACAAGGGTAAGGCATCCTCAGCTTGAGAGCTCTAGTTTGTACCCAATGGAGATAAGGCTCCACCGAGACACAGTCTGGTTTTCCTAGAGACTCTCGTCCTTTCCTATGAACGTGTTTCTGAGCGTGCACTATTTCCGTCTTTAGTGCCCTATCATTTTCTCCTTCCTTGAAGAAAAGACCTTCCAGATGAGCACTTCGTGGGACATGCCTCATTGGGTATCCAAATTGACAACGAACTAACACTGGATCATAGTTAATTCCTCCCTTAGTTCCTATAATGGGTACACTTGGGAAATTTCCACAACGGTCAATGATTCTGATCCCGTTGTAGATTCAATTGTACCAATCGATGTCCGAGTTGGTAAGAGACATGACTCTCTGCAGCCAACGTAAAGTATTCTTTTGATCCCAAAATGCAGTAGACTTGGGCAAATGGGAAGGGAACCATTTGTAAATCAAGGGTACACAACATGTGATCATTCCTTCGCTGTATAAATTCCTTAAGTGTACCGAATGATACGCATCTGCGAGTAAGGTCGGTACAGGGTTTCCAATCAGGAAAATCTTAATGGTACTGATGTCTACGAAGTTATCGATGTTGGGAAACAAAAATAACCCCTTGGAGAGCAAAACAAAGATGCTCTCGAAAGCAGCCACGTTCCCTATACTGGCAAAGTACAGGGCTTTCTCTGTCAAGAACTGGGCTGGCAAACCTTGGATTCCACCCTTAGTGGTCATGTGAATCCTGACCTCTGACTCGTCCAAATAAATTGCTCTTGCAATGGTCTGATCCTTTGGAATTTCTTCCAGTCCAGAAAAAGGAGCCTGATCAGTGATATGCAGATCAGTCAGGTGAGAGTACTCCTCCAACGTTGGTGCTAGCTGATAGTCCGGGAATGTGAAACAGTGATAGACCGGATCGTAGAACTGGATTAGCGTAGAGAGGATTCCCTTGATTACATGGACCCTTAACAAGGACAGCAGTCCTCCATACTTGGCTCTGAAAGCCTCGTGGTTGGTGATCATTCTCGCCAAACCTCTCAAATCCTCTAACTTTGGAACCTTGAAGGTGTACTTATGAGTTTTCCTTCTACCGAAATCCATTAGCGCAATCTCCTTTCTCTGATATTTTCAATCATTGTCTTAGTTTAATTTGAAAAAGAGAGACTAGAAGAGAAGATTTTTTTTTGTTTTAATGTTTTTTAAATGAATGCATGAATGTCGCACACAAAAACATAGAAAAAACATGAGGTCAAAGGGTCGGTGTCATGAAGTCAAGGCTCTACCCCCCCCCAAAGGCTTATACTGGTGATTTTTTGTACCTGTCCGCAAAATCATTGACCCCTTTGGGATTGCAATAGTAAGCGAATCGCCAGCGAGCTGATGTATCCTGGAGTGATCTCAGATGAGGGTAGTATCGCGTGACAACTATTTCCGATAGCTTCCGCACTAGAAAAGGGCTGCAGTCTGCTAAAAACCTCAGCTTCTCAGATAAGCCAGTCGACCACACTACTTTCAACAACCGAAGTCGTATAGGCAATGTATCTGTAAAGGGAGTCTCCACTGATTTTGATAGTCGACCGGGGGCTCTTAACTGGAATTCACTCCAAGTAAGATTACCCGCATTGCCATCACCTATCTTAGGTGTATACTCAATCTTTCCACATGCGGCATCACACGCATTCCCATTAGAAGAAAAATAAACATAGATATCATTTAGGAAAAGTAGTATATATATTTGTCTTAATCATCCTAGACCTCTAGCCTTATGATCCTATACAGACAATGACACCCCAGCAGAGCTGTCATTTCTGTGATATGAATGTGAACTCAAGGTCTCTGCCTACGAAATGGGAACATCCGATAAGGACAAAAGAAGTCCCCAGCAGAGTCACCATTTTTCTGTAGCGCGAGTTTTATGTGTGGTTGCGAAGCACTGTCGCTTTTGGGTACTACAGTTCGATTCATTTTTTATCCTATTGAAGCTGATGAAGGAAGGGAAATAGATGTCTCCAATTAACCCTGCTTGCAAACTGAGTTTAAACATATAACTTTTGGTTTACAGATGCTACAAAGATTGTGGGTCTCTCATAGGTTATGTTGTTGAGAACGCGGGGTCTAGACTATTGGTAGGATGTTAGGACTGGTACTTTTTGATTGATGTATGAAGGTATGGGATTTTGGGCTTTTGATTAGTGTGCTCGCTAAGATTTTTCAATCTTATGCCTACGTATTCCCGTTTAATGAAACAGGGAAATCAGAGCGATCTTAGTTCCTCCTATTCTATGGGAGGAAAAAGGTTGTTTTGGTGTCTTGTTCAAAGCCCAAGACGTGAAGCTAAAGGTGGTTTGTATCTTGTTCAAAGCCCAAGATGTGAAGCTGAAGGGTTTTGACTTTAGAGAGAATTTGTCATCTCTAAAGATGAGTTGTTGATGTTTGTTTGCTATGAACAAGGCACAACTTTGATGCTAAAAGGTTGATTGACTCTACTTGGGGTTATCTTTATACAAAGCCTAAGAGGAGGCTATTGACCCAATGAGAGGGTGTTTTTATATGTCTCGTACGAAGCCCGAGAGAGAGGCTAAAAGGGATTGACTCAACAAGAGAGTCTTTTATACTCAACAAGAGAGTGTTTTTGTATGTGTCTTGTACGAAGCCCAAGACGGAGGCTAAAAAGTGTTTGACTCAACGAGAGAGTCTTTTATACTCAACAAGAGAGTGATTTTTATCTCGTACGAAGCCCGAGATGGAGGCTGAAAGGGTTTGACTCAGCAAGATAGTCTTTTATACTCAACGAGAGAGTGTTTTGGTATCTCGTACGAAGCCCGAGATGGAGGCTGAAAGCTCTGACTTAGCGAGAGAGTCTTTTATACTCAACGAGAGAGTGATTTAGTATGTGTCTTGTACGAAGCCCAAGACGGAAGCTAAAAGTGTTTGACTCAACAAGAGAGTCTTTGTACCTCATACGAAGCTCGAGATGGAGGCTGAAAAGATTTGACTCAACAAGAGAGTCTTTTATACTCAACAAAAGAGTGTTTTGGTATCTCGTACGAAGCCCGAGATAGAGGATGAAAGGTCTGACTCAGCGAGAGAGTCTGAAAAGGTTTGCTCCGCTAGGGAAAATCATTGTATAAGGCCCAAGAGGAGGCCAAGGTGCTGGTAACTGTTTCAGTTTAGTGACAGGTCCAATATGTTGGATAAAAGAGAAAATCAGTTCTTATAAAGGGACTGATTAAAGGTAAGGTTGTGCTTTGGGATTGATCCGAGGATCAGGGATATTTCCTGTTCTTTAAGGAAATGGAAAATCCAAAGGGTGTTGAGACTACCCAAGTCTACGGGTGTTTTGAGAAGTCGATTCTCGAATAATGAATGATCTTTGTATAATGCCCAAGAGAAGGCTGGGTTACTGTTGAGGATTAAATCCATAGGCAGGCCAAAGGGTGAGGAACTCTCATGAGAGAGGCCAGTTTTTAGAGCGATAAGTGTTTTTCCTATTTTTGAAAGGAACTTGAGAATGTCTTTGAGACTCAAGGGGTTATAGACTATCCAACTCTAGAGTATCATCTTTTGTACAATGCCCAAGAGGAGGCACGGGCGTTAAGGGATGAGTATCAACCCTCAAATGGTTGGATTTTTTGATGCTGGAAAGACTGCTCTAGCAAAGGATGACTAAGTTCTGTCTTATACATTTAAGAGGTCGTCAGGGTCCTTGTATTAAGCCCAAGAGAAGGCATGAGAATTTCTAAGAAGCCGAAGGGTCCTTGTACACCGCCCAAGAGGAGGCGGGGATGCTTTTAGGAAGCCTGTGGGTCCCCAAACCCCGAGAAGTTCAAGACATGCTATTCACTGAGAATAGATCAAGCCAGGAAAGTTCGAGAATTTGGAAGAAACTCAAGAGATGCCATTCACGGAGAATATATCAACTCTGGGGAGTAGAGTCTCTTTGACAATTTCTAAAGGTGCTTTTAAGAAGCCTGTGGGTCCCCAAACCCCGAGAAGTTCAAGACATGCTATTCACTGAGAATAGATCAAGCCAGGAAAGTTCGAGAATTTGGAAGAAACTTAAGAGATGCCATTCACGGAGAATAGATCAACTCTGGGGAGTAGAGTCTCTTTGACAACTTCTAAGGGTGACAGTCTGAGAAAGGGTTCAAAAAGAATCTGCCTTTCACATCTCCATATTGTTTAACCCCAAGTGGAGGGAAGACTGTGTCTGGTAATCCTATGGAGATCTAGTTTTGACTGTATTTAAGAGTGACCAACAGGGCTTTACCTAGTGCTAGACGTAGTTGCCAGGGAAAACTCTAAATAACTATACTAGTATTACACAGTTGATATTTGACAGGTATATAAAAGTTTGTGAAAGAAGACTTACAGTGAGCAGCCCCACAATACAATTATATATATATATATATATATATATATATATATATATATATATATATATGAAAGCGGATAAAGAAAGCGGGTAAACACTTACTCAGTTGTAGAGCTTCCATGCTGTTTGGTTAGTTTGTTCAACAAAGAAAGCTTTGATAATAATATTATATTCAAAATCAAAGGAGAAAATGCTTTGAAAAGATTGTTGGGGCTTACAGCTCAGGGAGAGGCCCAAAGTTTAACGATGATTGCACCGTTGTTTTGTATTTGTACAGAGGGACTTATACAAGTGACTGAGGCCCAAAAAAAGGTTTATTTTTATACAAGTGATGGGGCTTACAACTCAAGGAGAGGCCCAGGGTTTTGTTTTGAAATGGCGATTGCGCTGAGATTTTCTTTTAACGCAGAGGGGCTTATACAATGTCTGAGGCCCAAAATTGTTTTGGTTAAAAGGGGATTAGGTCTTACACTCTATTAGAGGCCCAAAAAGTTTTAAAGAAAAGAAATGGGGCTTATAACACGAGGGTAGGCCCAGATGATTTTTGTTTGAAAACGGCGATCGCGCCGAGGTTTTTGAAAGCACAGTGGGTCTTATACAACATCTGAGGCCCAAAATCATTTTGGTTTCAAAAAAGGGGTTGGGTCTTACACTCTATTAGAGGCCCAAAGGTGTTTGAAAAAGATTTGTGAGGGTGAAAATCAAAGAAATCCTAATCTTGTTTTCCTTTAAAAGTAAATATTTAAAGAAAATCAATAAAAATGATAAAAATACCAAATGAGTTTGAATAAACCACTTGTGATTTTTGTTTAAGGTTTGAAAAATGAGGTTTTAATCACAAGATGAATTAAAACTCATTTGATTTTGATTTTCAAGGTAAACATTCACTTTTAAAATGTTTAAAAATAATTAAAAATGTATTTATTCACAAAAATACTAATTATATTAAATAAATAAAATAAATCTGATTTTTTTGTGGAATAAAATATTTCAACATTTTTGTGATTTTTGGTAAAAAGAACCAATAAAAAATAATTAAAATTGAGGGAGTTATTAATTTTCCAAATCATTAAAAAATAATATGAAAATTAAAAAAAAAAAAGGGAAAAAGTGATAAAAAAAAGAGGTATGGGGCGAGGGGGATTCGAACCCCAGACCTCTCGCCTGCCAATACACATAAACCAGCTGATCAACCATTGGGGCGCAATGTCAATTCATTAATAACATGGCAAGGGAAAAATATAAGGCAAACTTGGTTGGTTTCTCAAGCATGGCGCCATGGCCATCTTCAACCTCAAGCTCAGATGCGTGAAGCCCTCTAACTCACTCATCTCTCAACCATTTGACATGATTCAAATACCAAACTTATGCGTTTTTTCACAAGGATCACGATGGCAATATTTGATTTCATTTATTTTCAGTGTATAGCAAGTTATATCAACATGACCGTATGAACCCTAATCTTGCAAAAGCAATCGTGCAGACATGGTTGTGAGGGTTATGATCAAATTTTTTGAGGGGAAACACTCAACATACGATGGCAAGCAATTGGTAAAAGTATCATGCGAGGAAATATGCATGGATCATGAAGATGTAGTTTTGAGGCTTACCTTGATGCAAGCTGAAATTGAACTCTGCACAGATGGTGTTCCAGATGTGAATTGATGATCCCTACAGCTTCAATGGATGTTGTGGAGTGTGTTGCAAGCTTTGGAACACTTTGAAAACCTTTGGATCAAGTTGGAGGACTCCAGCTGCATAATTGAGGCATAATGGCTTGGTTGAAGAGTGATTTTGAGCTAGAGGTGTTACAGTTGGTGTTTAAGTGTTTGGACACCTCAAATACATCATATGTGATGTGTTTGAGCAATTGGAATGGATTGCTTAAGGCTGCAACTCAAAACCCGATGGTGGTTGCTCAAAAACAAAGAAAATTGGTACTTAAGAGAGAATGAGAGAAAGCAGTGTTGTAAATTGCTTTGGTGTGTTTTGAATGATCAATTGGAACCTCTATTTATAGGTGATCAATTATTGTCTTGGAGGAATAGTGAATGGCTACTGGATCAGATCACATTCAAAGGCTTTGGCTTGGTGGCATTTCTTCTCATGCAAGGCAGCCTAGCCCCTCCCAAGAGCAGGGCTATGTCTTGACCAAATTCACATTCTTCAGATGTTTTTATTGTTGTTTAATCATAGAACTTGACTGAGTAGAGTGGCTTTGATGAAAGTGCCCTATTTCACATAAATACCTTTGAATTCAAGGCATATATGCCAAAATGCATTAATCTCAAGTTGGAAGATCCCTTGGCTTTTGGACTCAGCCCTATCAGTTGGATCAGTTGGCTTATGACCAGATTGAATGCATGTGGCATAGTGATCATTACTTTTGACTCAGAAATCGTGGATGGCAAGAAAACTCACAAACTGATTTTTCATGGCAGCCTTGACATGGTGGGTTGTAGTAGCCATACTTATTGGCTCAAGTGGAGTGGTTTCATGCCAATGAGTTGCTTGGATTGTAGGCAATATGTACAACAACTTTGATGTTTACACCTTGAATTGATTCAGCTTGGAACTGTGTGAAAAAATCCCACAAGTTTTGGTGTTTCCAACAAAATCTGTCTTGGACAGAATTTTTTCTAAGTGTTGGAAAAGTTGTACTTTCATGTTTTTAGTGATTTTGATCCAACCATAACTCAGAAACCACAATGAATTGGAATGAGGTGTAGTTGAAGCTTTTGTATAGGGCCATGAGAGCTACAAATCCAGCTTTGGATGGGGAAAAATGGCTTTGTGGTTTAGGTGTTATGATCCTCTAAAGTTGGTACCCTAGCCACTTTATTCCGTAACTTAGAAAAATTTCTAAGTTTTTATGGTTACCCCTTTTACAAGTTATCCCACTTTTCTTGATTTTTCTTGATGAATAATGATTCAAATCACACATTAACATCATTTTAGGGTTAAAAAATCATAATTGTGAAAAATCTCAAAAAGTCAATGTTTGACTTTTGTGCACAGTTGACTTTTTGTCAGATGAATTCCAAACCGTGTGATCCTCTATGAAATCAAGTCCTTGACCTAAATCAAACTTAATGGATTGATTTCATAGGTGTTATAGGGTGTATTGAATCATTTCCTAGGGTTTGGGAGCATGTCCTGGTCAAAAGTCAAAGCTACAATTGACTTTTCTCGCGACACCCTAACTGTGGTTCAGATGAAATTGAAACTTGTTGCTCAAGCTTCTTGGATTAATCCATTATTGTAAATGGGTAAATGTGGTTTATTAGAGATGCTCAAATCCTCTCTTTAGGTCTTGGCTCATGTTTTGTCCCAAAAGTCAACTTAGGGTGAATTAGGTCAAGAAACCCTAATTCCTGATTTTTTATGAATGCATCCCCTGAGACTAAATTGACTTGCTGATTGGGTCCATGATGTTCCATGGAGTATATAAGGTCATGCTTTGAAGCATTGGCTCATGCCCAGAGGAAAATTTCCATCTGGAGGCCCTGGTCGACCAAAACCCTAATTTGGTGACACTGGCGATTTTAAGGCTTGATCCACCTAGAAGGGAGCAGCCCTGTGCTTAATCCTTGAAGTGGGAGTCCTCTTGATCCTTTGTGGATGTTTGAGAGGTCTAGACAAGTTGGAGATCATTTCATTCCTTGATTGATCTTTTGTCTAAGGCTCAGAGAGGGCTTGAAACCCTAATTTTGATAGTAGTGGATGCTCACCCATCTTTGGGGAGACTGATGAGGCATGATGGTTCATCCATATTGTGATGATGATTTTCACAATGATGGGAAATCTTAGTGGTCAAAATTTGGGGTATGACAGATTGCGAAGTCACAAACGGAGGAGGAACATTTGGTGAACCTTCAGAAGTTATTTGAAAGGTTGAGGAAGTTCAAACTGAGGTTGAATCCGAACAAGTGCACCTTCGGGGTGAGATCTGGAAAATTGTTGGGGTTTATTATTAGTGAAAAAGGTATCGAGGTTGATCCTGCTAAAATAAAAGCCATACAGGAAATGCCTGAACCGAGAACAGAAAAAGAGGTCCGTGGTTTCTTGGGGAGATTAAACTACATTGCTAGATTCATCTCTCATCTTACAGCCACGTGTGAACCGATATTCAAGTTGTTAACAAAAGATTAAGAGGTCAGGTGGAATGAAAATTGTCAAAAGGCGTTTGAAAAGATAAAAGAATACTTGCAGGAACCTCCGGTCCTCATGCCGCCAGTACCAGGAAGGCCGTTGATTATGTATCTTAGGGTTCTTGAGAACTCAATGGGGTGTGTGCTCGGTCAACACGACGAGTCAGGTAGAAAAGGGCATGCCATCTACTACCTGGGTAAAAAGTTCACTGATTGTGAGTCGAGGTACTCTATGCTGGAAAAAACATGTTGTGCCCTCGCTTGGGCAGCTAAGCGTTTGAGGCAATATATGTTAAACCACACAACCCTGTTGATTTCAAAGATGGATTCAATTAAGTACGTGTTTGAAAAGCAGGCGCTTTTCGGAAGAATATCCCGTTGGCAGATGGTTTTGACAGAATATGATATTCAATATGTTTCCCAAAAAGCCATTAAGGGAAGTCTTCTGTCAGAATATCTTACCGAACAACCGATCGAGGATTATCAACCGATGAAGTTTGAATTTCCAGATGAGCATATTATGTTTCTGAAGATGAAAGATTGTGAAGAGCCTTTACCTGACGAATGACCCGACATTGGATCTCAGTGGAAGTTAGTTGTTGATGGGGCCGTCAACTCATACGATAACGGAATCGGGGCAATCCTTACAACTCCAAGGGGTTCTCATATACCCTTCACCGCCCGGTTAATGTTCGTATGCACCAACAATGAGGCAGAGTATGAAGCATGCATCATGGGGCTAGAAGAAGCAATTGATTTGAGAATCAAGAACCTCGATGTTTATGGTGATATTGCGTTGGTAGTTAATCATATCAAAGGAGAATTGGAAACTCGTCAGGCAAATCTGGTGCCTTACAACAACTATGCCAGAAGGTTGTTACCGTTCTTTGATAGGGTTGAATTTCATCATATACCCTGATTGGAAAATCAGATGGCAGATGCGTTGGCAACGTTGGCTTCGATGTCTCAGGTGAATCGATGGAATGAGACACCGTCAATCAGAATTATGCGTCTTGATAGACCGGCTTTTGTATTTGCAGTTGAGGAGGTATCAGATGGCAAGCCTTGGTATCATGACATTAAGTGTTTCCTCAAAAATCAAGAGTACCCAGCTGAGGCATCTACCAAGGATAAGAAAACTCAGAGGAGGCTAGCAGGCAATTTCTTTCTGAATGAAGATGATGTGTTGTATAAGAGGAACTTTGACATGGTCTTGCTATGTTGTGTTGATGAACACGAGGCAGGCCTGTTAATGGAAGAAGTTCATGAGGGTTCTTTCGGTACCCATGCCAATGGGCATGCTATGGCTAGAAAGTTATTAAGGGTAGGGTATTACTGGATCACTATGGAGTCTGATTTTTTCAAATACGCTAGGAAGTGCCATAAATGCCAGATTTATGCCGACAAGGTGCACGTGCCGCCTACTCCTCTGAATGTATTGTCATCTCCTTGGCCCTTTGCCATGTGGGGAATTGATATGATTAGAAATATTAAGCCAACTGCTTACAATGAGCATCATTTCATTTTGGTTGCCATTGATTATTTCACTAAGTGGGTGGAAGCAGCCTCGTATGCCAACGTCACCAAACAAGTGGTAGCCCGGTTTATAAAGAAGGACATCATCTGTCGTTATGGGGTCCCAGAGAGAATCATCACTGATAATGGTTCGAATTTGAACAATAATATGATGGATCTATGTCAGAGCTTTAAGATTAAACATCACAATTCTTCTCCCTATCGTCCGAAGATGAATGGGGCTGTTGAGGCAGCGAATAAGAATATCAAGAAGATTGTGCAGAAGATGGTGGTAACGTATAAAGACTGTCATGAGATGTTACCTTATGCTTTACATGGTTATCGTACTTCGGTACGCACATCAACTGGGGCAACTCCTTTCTCACTGGTATATGGTATGGAGGCAGTCCTACCATTAGAGGTTGAGATTCCTTCGTTGAGAATTCTGGCAGATGTAAAGCTTGATGAAGCTGAATGGGTGTGTTCTCGGTTGAATTAGCTGAGCCTCATTGAAGAGAAGAGATTGGCAGGCATCGCACATGGCCGGTTATATCAGAGCAGGATAAATAAAGCCTTTGATCAAAAAGCGTGTCCTCGGTGTTTTCAGACAGGTGAATTGGTTTTGAAAAGGATCCTTCCTCCTCAGACAGATCATAGGGGCAAATGGACTCCAAATTATGAAGGGCCATATGTAGTAAGAAAGGTTTTCTCTGGTGGAGCCTTGCTACTCTCAACTATGGATGGCGAAGATTTTACGTCCCCTGTGAATGCAGACGTAGTTAAAAAATACTTTGCATAAAAGAGACCCGCTGGACATAAAAAGAAAGTCCAGGCAAAAAAGGGGAATCCCGGCGAACCATAAAAAAAAGTTCGGGCAAAAGTTAGGGATAAAAAAAGGAAAAGAATAAACCCGCAAAGTTGAAAACCTAAAAAGACAACTTTGGCAAAAATGGGTATCACGGTGGATTGAAAACCCGAAAAGGGCGATCCAGGCAAAAGTTAGGGATTTAAAAGTAAAAGGCTACAGTCTGCGTTCGATCTGTGAGTACTTTTGATACTTGGGAATTTTGAAGGAAAGAAATCAGTCGATTCAGTCTCTTCGAAGGTCAAAGCATCCGCAGATAAGAAAGACATATGGGTCATAGCTGAATTGAATCATGGTGGACATCTGGCCCCACATTGCCGACATGTATATTTTCTTTTTTACTTTTTGGCAATGACCTCTTTTCAGGAATTGCTTCCAGATGTAAATGCCTATTTACAGGCCAATCCATTCAATAAAATTTTCATTTCACTCAAAGAGCTTTCCATTTATATTTTTACTTTTACTGTTTTGTTTGTGAAAACGTCCGATATTTTGATAAAAATTGCATGTGAAAATGTTAAGCTTTGCAGAGCATAATGGAAAACAATGGAAATTGCTTAGGCAACGGACATTGTGGATGGTAACTGAGGTAGCCATTTTTTACATACGAAATATTCTGTTGTTGTGTGTTTACAGGGTAACAAAATTGTTTTCCCCAGTAGAGTTTCTCTCCCCAAGCACTGAAAGTACATCATCCTCAGCAAAACTTATTCTCCCCTGTAAGAGTACAGAGAATTGTGTCCCCAGCCGAAGTCATGGTTGGTTTATTATTCCCCAGTAAGCAGTTAGAAGTGGATTGCTCCAAGGTGGATGTTGTTGTATCTCCAACAGGAGATGTGTTGGATGTCTCTGAAAAGACTTTATTTTCTCCACAGAGTCTGGTACTCACTTTCTTCAGCAGGTTAGGAAGTGTAATTCCGTCAGCAACGGCATGCGCTAATCCCCAGCAGGGTAGAATCTTTCCTCCAACAACAGGTTAAGCTCAATGATATCCCTCGGCAGGTTTCGTTGACTTTTCTCCCCAGCAGAGTTATTCTCCCTAACATTGATGTTTCATCATCCTCATCAGACTGTCACTCTCCCCAGTCAGAGTACAGAAGATTGTTCCCCAGCCAGCATTTAAAGTGGATTGCTCTAGGGTGGATGTTGTTTTATTACCGCATGAGATTTATGGAATGTATTCCCGGGACAAAGATGTTGTCTTCCCCATAGAGTCTTGGTGTCTACTCCCCTCAGCAAGTGAAGAAATGTGTTTTCACTAGCAACAGCATGATCCAACCCTCAGCAGGATAAGGGCGAAGTCATTTCCCTAGCAGCGGGTTAAGTTCAATGGTGTCCCCAGCAAGTCTAGTATTTGTGATTTGTCTCCCTAAGCAAAGGTTGGTGGTAGTCTTTGCAGCAGGTTTGATCAGCGATGGTTGACATCCCCAACAGGTTTTAAGTCCAAGTGATATTTGGCACTCTTCCGATTTAGGTCTTGGTTTCCTTTTTCAAAAGAGTTATATATAATCCCCAGTAGAGTGGATGTTTTTTTTGGATTTCATCTCCAGGAGAAGTTGTTGATCAAAGGCGTTGTTCAGTGTGATCCTTCTCAGCAGAGTTTTCGGACTCAGAGGACAATTTATTTTGTCATCCCTGGTGGAATTGCCATCGCCTTCAGCATTTATTTTGCTAGAGCGCTCCTTTTGCATTGCATAAGCATCGTTTGCATGGCATCCGCCTAAACACGTAGCATTTCCATTTCGTATGGAGCATTACGCCATAGAAAAATTCAAACATAGGCATTTGAAGCATAAGCCATGTTTGATATTTGTTGCCAGACTTTTCCTCAGCAGAAATGGTATAACTCAGGAGATTTTGTTTTACTTTATCCCCAATGAGATCTCCAGTGGATTCGTCCTTCATACGGTTGTGCATTCTAGTACACCCTTGCAGAGTTGTCTGTTTAGACTTCTCTTTTCCCCAACTTCGAGGGTCGTAAAATTGTTGCTTTTACCCTTGGCTGTCCTGTTATGCCCAGCGGAGTCCGCCTTCGGCAGGTCTTCCTTTTCGAGTTTGCCTTCGGCCGTCCTTGTATTCTTTTGTTGGGTAGTCCGCCTTCGGCCGATCTTCCTTTTTGAGTTCACCTTCGGCCGTCCTCGTATTATTTTGTTGGTTAGTCTGCCTTCGGCCGGTCTTTCCTTTTCGAGTTCGCCTTCGGCCGTCCTCGTATTATCCATTGTTTGTAAGTCCACCTCCGGCTTGGTCTTTCCTTTCGAGTTCTCCTTCAGCCGTCCTTGTATCCTTTATTGGTAAGTCCACCTTCGGCTTGGTCTTTCCTTTCGAGTTCGCCTTCGGTCGTCCTCGTATTATTTTGTTGGTGAGTCCACCTTCGGCTTTGTCTTTCTTTTCGAGTTTGCCTTCGGCCGTCCTTGTATCCTTTGTGTGAGAGTCCACCTTTGGCTTGGTCTTTCTTTTCGAGTTCGCCTTCGGCCGTCCTCGTATCCTTTGTTTGAAAGTCCACCTTCAGCTTGGTCTTTCCTTTCAAGTTCGCCTTCGGCCGTCCTTGTATCCTTTGTTTGAAAGTCCACCTTCGGCTTGGTCTTTCCTTTTCGAGTTCGCCTTCGGCCGTCCTCGTATTATTTTGTTGGTTAGTCCGCCTTCGGTCGGTCTTCCTTTTCGAGTTCACCTTCGGCCATCCTCGTATTATTCTATTGGTTAGTCCTTCTTCGGCCGGTCTTGGCTTCCCAGCATAGTCCATCTTCGGCTGGCAAACACTCTATTTCATTATCCCCATAGTTTGCAAATTTCCGGGTTCTTTCGCTATTCAATCTCTATGGACCTCAAATGTCTGAAAGTCATTGCTATCACCCTTTCAGATCCAAGTTGATTGAATAGGGGCAGCTGTAGCACCCCAAAATTAGCCCCCTTATTTCTAACCCCTTTTGGCTTATGCTTCATTTCATTAGCATCGTCATTTTACATTCGCATAGTTCTTTTGAGCATGGGATCAAGGTATTTTTTGCACCTCAGCGTTTCTTCCAATTCAAAGGACATTTCAGCAGTATATAGAGCTAAGCATACAGCTTTCAAGGTCTTTTGAGCTTTTATTTGGCTCATTAGACGTTTTGATAATCAGAAGTTCCGGAAGTCATTTTGATCAAGCGATCCGGCATCAGACATTCTTAATTCAGCAGGATATTCTGAGGTGTCAGCAAGAATTTGTGTTACATTTCAGGTGTTACTCAATAGCAATATCAAGTTTCGAGTTTCGGAGGCTTAACGAGGTTCAAAACAGCTGTCAGAGGCCACTTTTCCAAGTTTTCCTCCAAAAGGCGCCAAAATTCAAAATTTGAACTGAGTAACCGGTTACAGCATATCTGCTAACCGGTTACTCCTTTGTTTTCTGCATATTTTCAGGTTTTTTGAACTGAGTAACCGATTACAACATATGTGATAACTGGTTACTCTGGGCGCAGCTTGAAAAAAATTAAGTTTGCATCATTTGTGATCATGTGCTTGGCTTGTGCATGTGTGGGAAGGATCTGGAATTGATTTATTTTCATCATTTTCCACCCAAAATTCAAATTCCTTCCAACATTTTCCCACATTCTTTTTTTCAAATTCCATTCCTAATCTCCATTCCACTCATTAACCCACACTCCAAACCACATTTGAATTCCTAACCTAGCTTCTATTTAAATCAATTCATTCCAAACCTCACATAACCTTGATCCATTTTTCTGAATTTTCTACACATCTCACTCCATTTTCTCTCAACTTTTCTCTCATTTCAAAACCCTCACTCAAAGTTCCTTCATCAAAGTTCAACAAATTTTGCATTGAAATTTTTTGATCTTAGAACTAAACCTTCATCCATTCACCAATTCTTGAAAGCATCTTGGATTTGCTACTGTTTTACTCTTGGATTTGAGCTTTTGGAACTAATTTTGGAGAAAGCTTGAAGCAAAATCATCACATTGTTTGGATCTTGAAGTTTCTTGCTAGGATCTTGAAGTTTCTTGCATAGATCTTGGATTTCTTGCTTGGATTCATCAATTTTCGTTTGCAACAATCACCAATGCAATTCTCAGCTTTGTAGGTTGGTTTTCCTTAGATCTATACTTGATTTTAGCTTATTTACAACTTATTCAATGTAGATCTTTGGTTGTTGTTGATTTGGATCCATTTTGCTTGAATTTGATTCTTAATGTTGATGATTGTTGGATCTATTTGGTGTTTGATTACTGATATTTGATGTGAATTTCGTGATTAATTGATTGCATGATCCTTTGGATGTTTGGAGAAGTGATAAGCTGCTGGAAAGTGCTTTTGAAACTGGTTTTTTTGAATTCTGTTGCAGAGTAGCCGGTTACAGCATATCTGCTAACCGGTTACCCTGTTGTTTTTCAGCGTTTTTTGGCTATTTTGAACTGAGTAACTGGTTACAGCATATCTGATAATCGGTTACCACTACTGCAAAATGTGATTTTCTTGCTTTTTCTTGTTTGTTTGAGATCCTTTGCATGTCTAAACTTCATGGATTAATATGTTGATGATTTGTGGATTATTCTTGAGTTGTTTTACCTCACACCATTGCATGAACATGATTCTTCGACACGCGATTCTTGGTTTTCATCGATGAATGTTTATGTTTGCGTTGTTGATTACTTGATGTGATGAACACGTTGCACACACTTCTTGAGCATATTCATCTTGGATTATTGCTTATGTTGCTGGAGTTGTGTTGCATATGCTTGTTTGCTTTTAATTTCATGAACTGCATGCTTGGATTAATTTGTTCAATTGTCAAATGATGTGCATTCTTTCATGATGTTTACCAAGGTGTGTGGTGTGATTGTGATCATGTTTGATTGAATAATGTGTAATGCTTGATGCATGTTCGTTATTCCATGTTTGAATCATTTTTGAATACATGCTGCCCTATTTTCCACTACTGTCCCCTTGCATGTGTGTTGTTGTATGTGCTGCTGTTTGCTTTCTTACACCTATTTTGTGCTGAAATGTGAGCTGTTGAATGTTGTTTGGTGTATGTGCTGGTTTTTACCACTGCGTAGGTGCTGGAGGGCTGTTGTAGCTGCTGTTTTTGGTTTATTTCTTTGGTTTTTGCCTTGCTCTTGCTTGTTCCCTTAAGACTTCCTAGTCCAATTTAATCTTTGATTAAGCTTGGAATAGGATAGACATTAGGATTCAAACCATGCATGCTAACATTAGGTAGAATCTTCCCTTCTTACCTCAACCATAGGGCCACTTTTGCATGACAACATTTGGATAGAATTCCCATAACGTTTTATTTTCGACTTGAGTCTTCTCTTCTCATCTCATAACAATTCTAAGACACTTAATAAAGGTAACGTGTATTGCGCATGAGCCTTGTATGTGGGAAATGAGAAATGAGGGGTTTCCTCTCATTTTTCTAGAGTGCTTAGTGGGCGTCCCGTCTTAGGAGGATTTGCTATGCATTCGTTCCTACGTCATAGACTTCGGTGCAATGCAAGTTACGAACTAACTTCAATCCACTTCTGTCTAAAAAACACAAAAACCAAATTCAAATCTTTTTCATCCTTCGGGATTGTTGAGTTTCAAACCATTTTCAGAAAAGAGCACGTTATTTTCCGTTCAAGTCGCAAACAAGCATCGACCCTAACTACAGGACGCGGACTTAACGTCGCTCATAAAAGACACTAAGACCTCGTTAGGTCGAACTACAACTGCTCTGATTTCCTCTCTCTGGTTAGACTGAGGATACGTAGGCACAAGACGGCGATGTCTTGGCGAGCAACCTCCCCCTTAGTGCGTAGTCCGTCGAACTACGTTGACTCTGATTCTTCGTTCGTCCACGAAGATACGTAGGCATTGGATTGCGATAATCCTTGCGAGCCCGTTTTTGCTTCCCCTCCCCCATTTTTTGTTCAGCTGTAGACTTTAGGATAACTCACCCTTTGTTTAGACAACAAGCATAGATCCCATCGAGTAAGATGGACGCGTGTGGGTGCTAATACCTTCCCCTCGCGTAACCGACTCCCGAACCCGGACTATGGTTGCGATGACCATGTCTTCTCCCTTTCTAGGTTTTCTTCGATCGTTTCCTTTCCCTGCGTCGGGATAAATAACGTTTGGTGCCGACTCTTTTGTTCTAGTTTTCTCGCCGGTTGTTTTTTTGCAGGTTGCAATAGATATATCCTAGTTCACCTGAGCCATTCTCAAGCTAATCCAGTCCACCCTTCCAAGGCGATTTCGCCTTGAACACAAGGACTTAATCCACTATAATCAAAACCGGTTACAGATGCACGAGCAACAGCCGGTGACTAATATCCTGCACAACCGCATCTGTGACTAACCCACAATGAACCATTCAGGGATCCAAGTTAATGGATATAACGAACATTTACCCAATAGGTTCCAATCTCGCAAGATCTACTATCAGTATTTCATAGTTAAACGTTCAGGGATCCGATTAAATAGATATAACGTTTACTGACCATTCTTCCAGGATTTTCAATGATTTCCATTAGTGATCTCATAAGAGTCTGACCCAAACTTGGTCATCTTTGAGATATGACTATCATTGACCATATTTCAGGATTTCAACAACGACACCAAGCCATTGTCTTCTCAAGTCTCGGATCACACTGATCACTTGAGGAATCCTAATTCACATAGAATTAGTTGTTCTGGAGATTACAAAGATGCTTCTTAACAAGCGAAAAACTCCTAAGTTTAAGTACAAATGAACACACGGTGTTCTAGCAAGTTATGAGCAACAACTCCTTGCTATCTTTATATTCTACAAAGATGTATGTTGATTTGACAGTTTGATGACATCTTGTAGATTTTCTTCATCTTCTTTGTTGAGCAAGCTTCGAGCAACATCTCCTTTCTTCAGATCTTCAATAAAGCTCAGAAGATGAAGTTGGTTGATGACTTGACTATTTTTCAATGTTGTCTTGTTCATCAACAGCTTCTGTTCCAATTGATTGTTGTTGTGTTGAATGATGATATTTTAGCTTCAACAACAATGGTCGTGTGTTAATGGTGATAGCTTTAAATGTTTAGTGTAACAACGATAACTGATCGTTGCGAGTATCATCATATCAACACCTTCAGAAGCGCATACTCCTTTCCTTAAAATAGCCAAGTAAAATATAGCCGTTGAAGAGCCGTTGGCAGTTTTGAAAAGATTCGTTATGCAATGATGAAAGTGGTACTGCTATACCTTCTTTTTACTGTAGACGAAGTGATGGGATAGATCTTTTTAGCACGGTGTACAGTCATTGCTAACGGTAACACTTGTCTTCAATTCTTCAGAGGCTTCTGAAGGTAATTAATTGAAGCATGAGTAGAGACTTTATAACTGGGTATTCAGAAACTTCAAGTCTTCCGTCTTCAGAACTTGTCTATTAGGAATCTGTCTTCAGAGCTTCAACACTTGTCTTGAAACCCGTTATCTTCACAGCTTCAAGTCTTCAGAATCTTCAGAACCTTGTTCACTCAGAACTCAGTCTTCAAAGTCTTCAGTACTTGACCTTTAGAATCATAATCTTCAGAACACTTCAGTCTTCAGAGTCTTTCTGCACTTGGTCTTCAGAGCCTTCAGCCTTCAGAACTTCAAGTCATGAGAATCTTCAGCACTTCGGTTCTCCACAAGATTATATCTTTAGAAGCTTTGCTATCTTTAGAATCATAACCACTTTCAGAGTAGCATCCACAAGAGCATTGCAACAGCAATATCGGCATCCTTGGATCTATCTGATTATGATAAAGTATAGAAGCATACTTGCTTCTTGAAACTTATGTTACACATAGTAACTCACATATGATCATTTACGCACATCTTTCTGGTGTTTGTTGGATCTGATATCTTCTATGATTATGATCTGCACACAACACATATTAGAACATAAAATAGTTCTTTCACAAATACTCATTGTTATCATCAAAGCATAGAGATGACTTGCAGAGACAACTCTTGCTCTTACAATATCCCCATTTTTCATGATGACAAAACCATGTATTTTGATTGAACATTTTATACAAGGTAATCACCAAACATAACATATTCAGAGTTCGGAACAACAGCTCCCCCTGAATGTGTTAACCCCAAAATTTTATTTGTGATCGTCTAGAATCTTATCTGATCCAAAAACTCAGAAAATAACAATTTGAGTTGTCAGAACATAGAATAGAGAAGGACTACTTCCCTATCTGCCTTAAGGAGACAAAAGTCTTCGGCATCTAGACTTGTTCATTAGAACCTCTGTCTTCATATTTTTAGAACTTAGTTCCTTTGGTCGTCGTATCAGAGCTCATAATCTTCAGAGTCTTCTGAATTAATTTCTACTTTTCAGCAGAATCATTTTAGCACATATATAGAACAATTCTCTTCTAATAACTTAGCCACGCTATTTATCAGAATTGAACTTGTCTTTTGATGTAATAAACCCCCCTGAGTTTCAGACTTGATGATCTTCAGATTCTTGATTTGGTCATACAGGTTCTGATCATCATTTAAGATCTTGACTTTTCAGAGTTTGACTAGACAACCAGTCTTCATCTCAGAACCATGTTTCTATCAAAACTCGTTGGAAGATCACAACTTGATTCTTGATCTGATTGAAAAATATTTTTGTGATCAATCGAAGCTTGATTCTGAATCTGATGCCAACGTACTGTTGGTCCTTATTTTGCTGAGTTTGATACCAATTGTAGATTTTGTCTGACTGCTTTCAGGAAGATTTCTTCTTCTGATTCTTATGTTCTGAATATTATATTCTTAGACAGCTTACAACTTCTGAACAAGGTGAAACAAGAATCACGATAACTTTGACTTTCAAAAAGTTCTCAACTTCTCAACAGTATCGGGTCAATCTGACTCTGAACTCATGTTCACGAAGTGTACAACTTCGATAATATGAATAAACATTACATAAGAACTTTTAACAAGGATCATCTTTCAGTTTAACCTGTTCTAAGAATGCCTAGTGAACTTGTTCAGAGTTCCTCGGTTGAACCTCAAACATTTGTTAGTGGTAAACGCATCAATATCAGAGTTGATACTTAGCATTCTTTTAGTCATATTATATCAAAATCATATTCTATTTCTCCCCCTTTTTGACATCATTAAAAAGTTAGAGAATTTTAAGCATTTAAATGATAATGAATCTTAATAAGAATTCAGAGTTAATTTTATTCAATACTAAGGATAGAGCAGTGCAGGTTATGAGTAAAGGATAGTTCAAAGATAGACATAAGGCAGCGCATACTTCATTAATCATAAATACAAGGTATGAACAACAAAAAGAAGCATTACAAACTGATAACTTAGCCTAATTCTAACAAACAATCATCTTATTTTATGAGAACCATCTGCTGTCGAAGGTTTCACAAAATTTTCTATCAAGAGCAGTGTCTGGACCGCCTCTAACTCTGCAAATCGTTTGCCCGATTCTCGCTCTGAAGAGGACTTCAGATAAGACTCTTCCATAGGGAATAAATGACTTGTTCATAGTTTTTGACAGAAGGATTGACTCTTTAAGATTGTCAAAGATTACTTGGGACAGATCAATAGAGGTTGGCTTAAGAAGACTTATGATGAGAAGCTTATCATCATGATACAGAAAATCTTTGTTAATATTGCGAGGGCGAAGATTTGTCAGAATGAACATAAACCATCCTTTTGCAGCAGGGAGATGTTTTTCTAGATTTGTAGGTTCAAAAGCAGAGCCTTTGTCAAATAAGTGATGCAGTTCAGCATTGGAAGTGCATCGAATTGAGTCGTGATGGGTTGTGATACCTTCTTTAGGACAGTCAATGGCTTCAACAATGTTTGTAGAGTTGAAATAAACTGGAAGACCATAGATGTTTGAAGAGATAGACAGACCATCACTACTGACAGAGGCATTGATCCAAAAGGATTTTAAGATGTTTGTATATATTGAACCTCTTAACATAAACAGGTATCCATTCCAATTTTAAAAATGAATCTCAAGAAGAAAGTCTTGGCTAGCATCTGCTGGATTTGGTCGTTTTTCATTGATGATTTCTAAGAGATCATCGTTGCCATGAAAGGTTCTTGGAGCCATTCTTGGTGTTTTTAGTTTTGAACAAAAGATAGTGAAGGATTATAGGAATTAGATATGAATTTAAATAAGAAACAGGAGGGACTAAAGTGAATGAGTTAATGACTGAGAGTGACTTGAGAAGACCGATTCAGTATTACCTAGACACTGGAGTAGGTATGAATAGTAAAAAAACAAAGACAGGTACACAGTATAATAGTCTTTTGATCTAGGGAAATTCAAAGAATCACGCATACGATTTCCTTATCTACTTTTTGACTGAAGTCAAAGGCTTAATAAATATATACTTGTGAGTGGTACATGATTATTTGTGTGAAGTCATAATAGAGAATGTATTGCTTATGAGAGAGTGCTCAGATATAGGATTGAGCAGATGCGTTGCTATTTAGTCAGTTCATAATTATGCAAGGTTAATAGTTGATGTACAATCACTATGATACGTATTAATCAACTTTGATGACACGTTTCTTTCCATGGTCAGATCAAGTAAGAATATTTATTAGAGTATGATAATGGTTTTTCATGCAGTTCCTTTTAAGAATAAAATCCTAAAGTAAAACCATTTATGATCTTGAATTCAAAGGATATTCATTCATTATCGTGAAGAGAATACATAGTGCACGAGACAAAGCAACAAAGCAGAGAGCAAAATAATCATAACCTTATTCTATGATTCTTCAGGGATTCCCATAGAATTCCACATTAATTATAGGTGAACTTTTTACGGTTGCCCAAATGTGTTCTATCCTAGTGATCACATCTTGAATCTCAAGGACACGAGATATGACCCTTCCATACGGAATGCTAAAGGAAGACTTATCTTTATATAAGAGGATTTATTCTTGTAAGTAGTTGAACATGGATTGAGGGAGGTTTATTTTTCTTCTATAGACCAGAAGGAAAATAAATAGTCGGTCTGAGTGAGACAACAATCCTGCTCCTATTTCTCTAGGTCATAAGTTTGTTTCCATGATCCTGTGCCAGAGTTTAGCTGATGGAGTGAGTGTGGAGGCACAGTTGGAGGGACCATTTCCACAATGGATTTTGTGAATGAGATCAGTGAAGATATTTCTTTCTTTGTAATCTTCAGTGGTATCACCGATTTTATCACACTTGATGGCTTGTGCAATGACAGAGGGATTAATCAATACAGGGATTCCGGAGATAACTGACTGAATAATGTGTTGATTATGCACATTTGAAAAGACATCAGCATTTTCCCAGAATTCTTTGACTAGATCGGTGTAAATAAGGCTTGGAAGCATGTTGAGATAACCCTCCCATTTCTGACATCGTAACTCAGACGAAGTTCTTATCATACCAAGTTCTTTTAGAGAACTGGTGTTCACAGTAAGTTCATTTAGGACTTTTAACTTTGAGATTTCTCCCTCAGTAGCTTTTGAATGTGAGTTAGACATTTTGGAGGTGAGGGGATACAAGAAAGAGACACTATCTGAGATGGGCTGGAATGATGGATAGGGAAGTGAACATGGTACCTTAAATAGGCGATGAATAGAGTGAGTTAATAAATGCTTGTGACTCCAAACGACAGGTTCATCATATCCTAGACTAGATATGAATAGGGTAAGGATGGATACGAGCACTAAGTCTATCAGTCTCTCGAAAAACAAAAGATATCATGCATAGAATTTTCTAAATAATTCTTGACATGAGTAAAAAATTTGCAATAAATGCATATGTAAGAGTAGAATTTGAAAACTTTAACTAGGAGTGAAAACAGAGAGACACATTGCCTATTTTCAAGAAGATTTATCTTGCATATCTAATAAGTGCACACACATAGAGATAACCATAAAGATTTTTACTATTTTCAACAAGAAGGTGAATTCTATTTTGTCAGTTCATGATCACGTCTGGCTAGTATATGTGAAGATTTTAAGGTAAAACCAAGGTTACAAGCATTGGAGATCCTATTTCTAGGTATCACAAATATTCAAGATTCGTAATTATAACTGAGGTACGTTGAGTGCATGCATATTGTCCAGAGATTTGATCAAAAGATTTTCTTTGGAAAGAGAGAATATTTCAGATCATTAATATTTTTACCTACCAGACAGTTTTTAGTTTGGACTTATTTAATCAGTCGTTGATAAGAAGAGTCATACCTGAAATCTTCACCGTGGTGCTTTATCTGAGTGCTTTCCATTCTGACTCTGAGCTTCTGATCATCATCTTTTCTGTTTCCTTCAGAGTGATCTGACGTTGTAATCTGTCGTTGAAGAATATAGATGTCCTCTAAACTCGGATCTCTAGTCTGAGAACTAGAATTAATTTTCTTGAGATGATCCTTTCCTTTTTCCTGCTTCTGAAAAGAGTGTCAGCTGATTTCTTCATTCTGAACAACATCAGTGACTTAGATCCTTTTTGGCTTCGAGTAGATGACTTCTGTTTTTGCATCTAGTCAAGCATCTTCCGATTCCAGAATTTATGCAACATGAACTTTTGAGAGAAATATCAGATAACATTCTGACCAATTACAGTTAGTTCAACTGAGATAGAGCAGAACTTAGTCATCTAAGTTATTTTAACCAAGACTCAGACATTGTTCTTAACTAGATTCCAGATGAATCTCTAGATTTCCTCTTTCTGAAGGTTCTTCAGTTTTCTACAAGGTTTCTTCTGCAGGCTTAATTCTGAAGTTCAAAATCATAGAACAACAATCTTTCTTCTTTACCTGAAGAAATTTTTAATGAGCTCTAAATGAGAAAGTCAAGGGTGGACTAATCCGTTTCTTGAAAACATCTCAAAAACTCATACGGAAATAAACTTCAGCAAACAAGACTTCTTGTTTTCTGATGATTCAATCTTGAGAAAATACGTTGTTTATCCAAACGTATCTTCTAAGATAAGCATTCAACAGATACTACTACTTATCTGATGAATCTATCTTGTCAGCTGATTCTTCAATCTTCTCTTTAAGTTTTAGAGAGGAAGATTCTGTTGTTGACAACAACAAAACTTCAAGAATCAGTGACTTGCTCCGGTAATCTGTTTGATTACAATTTAGTACACATTTATCTTCTGAACTGATACTGAAATTGTAAGTGGATTAAAATCTTACCCAGAGTATTTCTACACACCATACCGGGATCTTTTTCTGACACTGTTAAGTGTTTGATATTCATCAATAGCAGAACCAGAGCTCTGATACCAATTGAAGGTGTGAGAAAGACACAAGAAAGGGGGGGGGTGAATTGTGTTTTAATTCTTAATCAATTTTCAATTCTTTTTCTTATTGTACTAAGAGTATATCAGAGTTGCGTTGAGAGACTCTGACTTGAGATGCGTCAATCAGATTATGCTATACGTGATTCATACTTACAAAGCGGAAGCTTATCAGAGTTGAGTTGCAAGGTTCTGACTTGCTATGCAAGGTTCTAATAATGATACAGAAACATAAATAATAAATCAAAGCATAAGCAAGAATAAAGAACACATGATATATCCTGGTTCACCTGAGCCATTCTCAAGCTAATCCAGTCCACCCTTCCAAGTTGATTTCGCCTTGAACACAAGGACTTAATCCACTATAATAAAAAAGGATTACAGATGCACGGGCAACAACCGGTGACTAACATCCTGCACAACCACAGTTGTGACTAACCCACAATGAACTGTTCAGGGATCCAAGTTAATGGATATAATGAACATTGACCCAATAGGTTCCAATCTCGCAAGATCTACTATCAGGATTTCACAGCTAAATGTTCAGGGATCCGATTCAACAGATATAACGTTTACTGACCATTCTTCCAGGATTTTCAATGAGTTCCATCAGTGATCTCACAAGAGTCTGACCCAAACTTGGTCATCTTTGAGATATGACTATCATTGACCATATTTTAGTATTTCCACAACGACACCAAGCCATTGTCTTCTCAAGTCTCCGATCACACTGATCACTTAAGGAATCCTAATTCACATAGAATTAGTTGTTCTGGAGATTACAAATATGCTTCTTAACAAGCGGATAACTGCTAAGTTTAAGTACAAATGAACACACAGTGTTCTAGCAAGTTATGAGCAACAACTCCTTGCCATCTTTATATTCTACAAAGATGTATGATGATTTGATAGTTTGATGACATCTTGTAGATCTTCTTCATCTTCTTTGTTGAGCAAGCTTCGAGCAACAACTCCTTTCTTCAGATCTTCAATAAAGCTCAGATGATGAAGTTGGTTGATGACTTGACTGTTTTTCAATGTTGTATTGTTCATCAACAGCTTTTGTTCCAATTGATTGTTGTTGTGTTGAATGATGATCTTTTAGCTTCAACAACAATGGTCGTGTGTTAATGGTGATAGCTTTAAATGTTTAGTGAAACAACAATAACTGATCGTTGCGACTATCATCATATCAACACCTTCAGAAGCGCATACTCCTTTCCTTTAAATAGCCAAGTAAAATATAGCCGTTGAAGAGTTGTTGGTTGTTTTGAAAAGATTCGTTATGTAATGATGAAAGTTGTACTGCCATATCTTCTTTTTACTGTAGACGAAGTGATGGGATAGATCTTTTTAGCACGGTGTACAGTCATTGCTAACGGTAACATTTGTCTTCAATTCTTTAGAGGCTTTTGATGGTAATTAATTGAAGCATGAGTAGAGACTTTATAACTGGGTCTTCAGAAACTTCAAGTCTTCCGTCTTCAGAACTTGTCCATTAGGAATCTGTCTTCAGAGCTTCAGCACTTGTCTTGAAACCCGTTATCTTCACTGCTTCTAGTCTTCAGAATCTTCAGAACCTTGTTCACTCAGAACCCAGTCTTCAGAGTCTTCAGTACATGACCTTTAGAACCATAATCTTCAGAACACTTCAGTCTTCAGAGTCTTTCTTCACTTGGTCTTTAGAGCCTTCAGCCTTCAGAACTTCAAGTCATGAGAATCTTCAGCACTTCGGTTCTCCACAAGATTATATCTTTAGAAGCTTTGCTATCTTTAGAATCATAACCACTTTCAGAGTAGCATCCACAAGAGCATTGCAACAGCAATATCGGCATCCTTGGATCTATTTGATTATGATCAGATATAGAAGCATACTTGCTTCTTGTGACTTGTGTTACACATAGTAACTCGCATATGATCATTTACGCACATCTTTCTGGTGTTTGTTGGATATGATATCTTCTATGATTATGATCTGCACACAACACACATTAGAACATAAAATAGTTCTTTCACAAATACTCATTGTCGTACCCTAAATTTTGACCCACTTTATATGGTTTCTAGTGCCACTTTATTTCGAATAAATAAAATGGCACAATTGGTAGGAAGGGGGTATAAGGGATATAAGTGTGAGAGGTTGTGAGTTCGAATCCCACATTTCACATTTTTAATGTTTTATTTATTTTTCCTCTACTACTAAGTTTTTTTAAGCTTTTTTTAATGAAAAAAATCACAAAAATATCATTTTTTAATATTTAATTTTTAATTTTCGTATTTTTATTTAATGAATTTTTGAAAATTTGATTTTTCATTAAAATCAATTTTTTATGGAAAAAATCATAAAAATAAAAATCAATCAAATCTTTTTTTCTCATTATCATTATTAGGATATTTCTTTTATTTAAAATATTATTTTTTATTTAAATTCACCAAGCCATGAATCGATCCTGATTCATTTGCTTGGACTCCAAGAAATAGAGGAAAATCAGGTCAGATTAAAACCTTCCTAAACTGAAAAATTTTATTCAATGTCTGACCTAATTTTTCATCTATAAATAGAGCTGGTTTTCCAAATTCTTTCCCACCCATAATTCACAGAAATCAGTATAAAAAGTTGTTGTTCTTCAAATCGAAGAACAACAACACTAAAAGGGAATAGGGGTCGGGATATAAAGGAAATTACGTGGAATTTAAAGGAAATTACCGAGGAGAAAAGAGATACGCGAGGAACGTAAAGAAAAGAAGGGAGGAAGCAGCAGCTAACGTGGGTCACGACACTACAGGTTGGTAAATCCAAATCTTGAATGTATGAGTTAATGTTGTATGTATAATTTGTACATGTCTGCTCATGTTGGTCTGATATCTGATTTTTCTTTAGGGATTGTTCTTAGGTGCCATTAGGTACAATTAACTAAATTTTTTTATGCATTTGATTTCGGTTTTTTCATAAATTAGGTATTTGGGTGTTTATACATAAATAAATTTCAAATTGATTTTTAAAGATGTTTATTTTCAATTAAGAGGTCATTAGATACTTAATTTTTAACTAAATTTTCTTAAATAAAATATATACCAAAATTTTATAATTACATTTAAAAATTATTAACAAACTATATTTTAATTTCACATCAATAAACATTATCAATTTGAAGAGGAAATATGTGTAAATCAAATTTTTAATAACCTGAATTTCATTTTCTAAATAAAACACCGTAACTTTTTTCTTCATAAATTACAACCTGTTCCAAAATTAACTCACCGCTAATTTCAAACCAGAATCAACAGAAAATCAAATAGGAACCAAATTAGGACGAATTCGGAAGCAAATGGAAACCGCTTCTGAATCTGTAGTTGAATCAGATCTGAAATTGAATCCACTTGCGATTTCGATTACGCCACTACCGCCGGCTGCTCCTCCGTGCACGGCCCACCATCGCATCGTTGGAATCCTCCTCCGATCGCGAAACCACACCCTCGGATCAGACCAGATCTGCGACTACTCCGAAGAAACCGCACGCGCGAGCCCACCACAACCAACAACCACCGCGAGTCGGATCCTCCTCCGAGCAACATCGACACCCAACAACCAAACCGCCGCGTCACTCGGATTTCACCACCGTAACTGTCCCGCGATCGCACAACCACATCCTTCCGTTCGCCGCACAATAACCTGTCGCCGATACCACACCAGAATCCAACAAATCGAACATCACATCCGCGGTGGTCGACGACCTCGCCACGATAAAAAATCAGTCGCGCCTCTTTCTTCTTTTTTCGATTACATGCAAAGTTTGATTAAGAAATTTAGAAGGAAATTGGGTGAGAAAATGTAAGGGGAAGGGATCGAGAGGTAGAGGAAAAGGGAAAACACGTTTGTGGTTCTGCTGTTGGTTACCTTTTTTTCTTTTCTTTTGTTAAGTTTTATGTTTTAACATAAAAATTAATAATTAATATAATAATTGTAAAAAGAAAAAGAAAAGGGAGTCGCAACTTGGTGATTTACATTGATGTCACTGTAATTGTATTTGAAAAAGTCGATTTCCTTTATTACATAGTAAGTGCCTAATATTTCATTTTACTATGATGAGGTGTGTGTAATATGTATCACATATCTAAGTTATTTCTAAACTTCTTTTTAGCATGTATCTATTGGTAATTTGTCTAAGTAAATTTAGAATAACAATAGGTTCTAAAAAATATTAATGAGTTAATATTACTCTCTCCGTCTCATAAAAAGTGTCATATTTGAGCAATGCGCGGTTCTTAAGAAAACGATTAGATGTGTTGGTTGTAGTGAAAAAGTTAATATCATTTACGAAAATATCCTTATTAAATGTAGTTGATAAAGTAGTTGAATAAAGTAAAATTTAATGAATAGGGGTATAGTAGTAGAAAAATAATAATAATTACAACATTAGTAATGTAAATGGACAATTATTTTGAGACAAAGAAAAAGTGCAAATGAGACACTTTTTATGAGACGGAGGGAATAATAAATTAGAATAATTGAGGTTTTACTAATACTTTACAATAATTATTTGGATATACATTCAAATTAATTAACATATTTAGGGGTAATTTAATAATGGGATTGATAAAAATAATTAAGCAATTTATCTAGATAATTATAAGTGGGAATTTAAATTAGTGTTAGAGATTAATTTGAGAACATTTAAACACGTTTAAATAGGGACTAATTTTTAAATGGGTTAATGTAAATCATGCTAGGAATAAAAATATAGTTAATTATGAGGTATTAATAAAATGGGGAAATTAGGATTAATTTAAGGGATAATAAACTTAAGTTCTTTATATAATTATATTATTTATTTATTTTCAAAAATAAATAGAAAAGGGATATTATTTTAATAAATAAAAATGGGATAATTCTAAGGATAATTCATGGAATAAAAAATGGGATAACACTCTTAGGTTCCAAGAGTATAAATATAGGCCAAGGGATAAAGGTTTTTAGGGATAGAACTCTCCATCCGAGAGTATAAATAATGGATAAGGGATAGAACTCTCCGTCCGAGAGTATAAATAATGGATAAGGGATAGAACTCTCTGTCCGAGAGTATAAATAATGGGTAAGGGATAGAACTCTCCGTCCGAGAGTATAAATAATGGATAAGGGATAGAACTCCTTATCTATGAGTATAAATAATAGATCAAGGGATAGAACTCTTTATCCAAGAGTATAAATAGTGGATTTGATTTAGGATTAGGAATGAGAATAGGATTTGGGGGTAGGAATAGGGGAGGTGAACTACGGTTACTCTTATCCTTCAAAATTGAAGGTACGTAGGCATAGGGTTGTAAACCCTAGTGAGTACAGTAATAAAAAACTTAGGATTCTTTTGTAAATAAATCATTTAGACAAACAAACAAGCATACCCTAAAATCTAAGGAGGATCCCATTGAGTACAATGGAGGTGAGGGGTGCCTAACACCTTCCCCTCACTTAACTAACTCCCGAACCTTAGGAATCTCTGCCCTTAGGATTAAGGATTTTTAGGTTTATCATTATTTTCCTTAAAAAATATGGTGGCGACTCGAAATTTTTTTTCCGGCCGCGACAGCTGGCAACTCTGCTTGGGATTCCTTCCTAAAGAGAGTCTCTCCTAACCTTAGGCTTTAGGGTTTTGTTTGTTTGTCTTGGGTGTTTATTGTTTTTTTTTATTATGAGTTATTTTATGTTTTAATTTGTTTTTATTTATTATATTTGTCCATTATATCTTTTTTATTTCGTCATTATGCATTGGATTGGGGTAAATGATGTGTGAAGCTAAAGCTCAAGCTTGGAGTACAACCCTAGATTAGGATGTGGAACGGAAATGTTTTTTGGAGGGATGCGACATCCCCAACAATTCATTAATGCCACACTCAGAATAAATCCTTCCAAAGGTGTCCTCATGAAAGGGCTAGCCCCTAACGTAGAGGATGATTTGGCTGTGGTCCGAGACTCTGAGAACTTTTAGCCTACCCATTACCAACTCATGGAGACCCTACGTATTCAACCCTCAAGGGCTGTTACTAGGGTCCTACCTAGATGAGACTTATCCCGAAGGATTACCATAGGAAAGCTTACTCCTTCTCATGGTAAAACAAGGGTATAGTCTGTACAGTATAGGGTCGTTATACTGTCCAAACTTTTATGTCCTACATGTAAGGGGATTGGGTAAACAAGCTTTAGAACTAAACCTATTATAGGGAGCCTACCTAGTTAGGGTCATGCTTGCATTTTCACCTTACCCTAACCCAAAAAACATTTAACCAAAGAACAAAATGTCCATGTCATCATGAATTTAAAAACTTTTTTTTGCATATATACATTTTTGTGAGGAATTTCAAGATGCGTTGTAGGAATATGGGAAAGATTGATTCAAATAAAAGGGCTACCCTACACATTAGAATGCTAAGTGTTGATTTACAAAGTCTCAAAGGCCTTTAAGACTTAATGCCAAATCTGCTCAAGGGATGGTTATACACAAGCATGGAAGGATCCTCGATCTCTTAGGGACTCCTAGAAAGGTAGAGGCCATAACTACTCTAGCACAATCCTCCTCTACGTGACTTCCCCTTCAAGGATTTTCAACTAGCTCTTACGCTATACTTGGATTTACAAGGAGAAGAAAAGAAAACTTACAAAGGGCATGGAAAAAAAAGAGAAAAAAAAGCAAGAAAAAAAACATAAAAGGAAAAAGAGTCAAGCCTAAAGACTTAGTTGTGCCTGTTGAGGATCTATTATCTCACCACAAGGAGGATAGGGAAATGCAAGGGTACTTGGAGGAGTTTTAGGAAGGCATTGGGGGCATCTATTTAGTTTACGTCTTCTTAAGTTCAGGAGCTTCCATTTTGGGATTATTGTTTTGGGTTATTCCCGAGGAAGTATTGTTATATGTTTGGAAGGCATTTTGGATTTGGGGATTGGCTAATGGATTTGGATTTGATATGTTATGTGTATGGGTTTCATCCTTTGGATATATTCCTCTAACTACAGTGGATTTTGGAATTCCCCCCAAATAAAATTTTAAAATTATTTAGCATACATCATGCATATTCATACATTCATCACCAACATGCATTCAACATAAGGAAAAAGGAACAAAAAATCATTTTTTTAAAAACTTCGTCTCAGGGTCATTGAGTATAACAATCTGACTTCCCGACCTCGCACTCGAGCGTACCAAAGGAAAGCTATGAATCAGATGGAGAAGGAGCTGGTTACTCTAAGAGGAGAAATGGATACTGTCAAGGAGAACGTGGAAGAAATGAAAATCCAGATTGATCAACTGACACTTGCCGTCCAGAATTTGATAGCCAGAAGAACCAAGTCAATCCATCAAAGGAAGGTTCCTACTCCTACCTCCCATGTTGAAGACAATAACCCCCTACTAGGGTTTGTCCATGATCTGGAACGTGAGGAGACTGAAACTACTAAGCACAAAACTGTTGACCAACCTCTCGAGGGAACCGTCTCTCCACCTATTTCCAATGGGGTACCTCGTACTACTTACAGACCTACCCCACGTGAGAACTACGCATACGAGGGTGAAAATCCGAGACAAGTGGTCCTCGAAAATAAAGGAACCACTGTTAGGGAAAGGAGAAGGATTGATGATAAGTACAAAGCACTTGAGGAAAGGCTAAAGGTCGTGGAGGGACTCAATGTTCTTGGAGTGGATGCCTTGGAAATGTGTCTGGTGCCCGATGTGGTCATACCTCCTAAGTTTAAGGCACCTAACTTCGAGATGTATAAAGGAGTTAGTTGTCCCAAAAATCACATCCGGATGTTTTCCCGAAAGATGGGGGCTCATGCTAAAAATGAAAAGCTGATGATGCATGTTTTCCAAGACAGCCTTAGTGGGACATACTTGGATTGGTACTACAACTGGAGAGGACTCACATCAAGAACTGGGAGGATCTGGCAAGTGCCTTTATAAGGCAATACCAATATAATGTAGACATGGCCCCTGATCGCATACAATTACAAAACATGTCTCAAAAAGGGAACGAATCTTTTAAGGAGTATGCCCAGAGATGGAGGGAGCTAGCCTCTCGTGTTCAACCTCCATTGTGGGATAGCGAGCTAGTAGATACATTCATGGGAACTCTGCGAGGACTATACTATGAAAGGATGATTGGGGTAGTCTCAATGGGATTCACTGACTTGGTTATCATTGGAGAGAGGATTGAGAACGATTTAAAGACGGGAAAGATTGGGCAGTCATCCTCCGACCAACATAACAATAAGGGGTACCCCGAAAAAAAATTAAAGGAAAATGATGTCAGTGTTATAGACCCTGAAGATCCAAATCTGGGAGATAATGCGTTACTGGGGCACATTGGGGCAACAGTCAACGCCATGGAAGGGATGGGGGATGAATTCCTTATTAATAAGGAAGACATAAAAAACTGGGGCAAATAATGGGAGTCACCTGAGGAGAAGGATTTGTTTGGGCTGGGTTACAAACCAGCTAATGAAGGATTAGAAGGCAATTTCCATGGTGTGGGATTTGAAATTTGGGGTCATGTGGCCTTGGTGGAAGAGGAAGAAAAGAATGCCTAATTTCGGCAATTGGAGAACCATCGGGATTTCTGAGATGATTTTTGTTTCGAAGTAATTTACTTTTTCCTTAAAATAATAATAAGTCGCTTGCCATGCCCAAGGCAAGTGGACAAAGCTTTGTAGGGCCACCTTTTATTTCATTGGATTATTTCTATCAATAAAATTGCATTTTGTTTTCAATCAAGATCTTTTTTTTCATTTTCCGTTTTGTCCATAATGGCAATATACCTTTTTTCAATATTTTCGTTTCCAACACTTCATTCCAAAAAGGGATAATAATAAAAAATCATCCTCGTGCAAATTTAAAAATGAACCTATTAAAAATAACACCGCTATAATCTCGAATGACTTCAAATTACGGATTAACCAAGCGGAAGAGGGTGATGAGGAATAGTGTGAGCTTCCCGAAGAGTTAGCCAGACTGTGGAGGCAAGAGGACAAGGAAATATAACCTCATCCGGAACCAGTGGATGTGATCAATCTGGGAACTGAGGAAAGAGGTCAAAGTCGGTGCCTCTCCGAATAAGGATATAAAGGAAAGGTTGATCGAGCTATTGCAAGGGTACCCAGATGTGTTCGCCTGGTCATACCAGGATATGCCTGGACGTGATATGAACATCGTCGAGCACGAATTACTACTCAAACTAGAATGCACGCCAATCAAGCAAAAGCTGAGGAGGACTAGACCAGACATAATCCTCCAGATCAGGGAAGAAGTCAAGAAACAATTTGACTTGTTGTCACAAGGTAACACCTGTTGGGTTAAAGAATGTAGGAGTAACTTATCAAAGGACTATGGTAATATGGTGTATAAGGAGATAGAGTTTCATGTGGATGATATGATTACCAAGTACAAAAAGAAGAAGATCACATAACTAACTTACAAAAGTTGGTGGATTAGTTAAGGAAATGCAAGTTACGACTAAATCCTACAAGGTGTACTTATGGAATCAGATCCGGAAAATATTAGGGTCTATAGTCAGTCAGAGGGGAATAAAGGACAAAATGAAAGCCATTCAAGGGATGCCAGTTCCAAAGGCTATTGAAGGAAGTACACTAGAAAATCATCTCGTTCATAAACCAGTTGACAACTATCAAAGACATTATGGTTATAAGGGATTGTGAAACTTCAGACTCCTATGAAGGACCTGGACCTAGATCTCGATGGAAACTTATATTTGCATAAGGATATGGGCTTCAAAGAGGGGCTATCAGTCAGAGTGAAAATTCATCATTTAGGATCATAAAGGAAGCTAAACTGGATAAGGCAGAATGGGTGCAAACTAGACTCGATCAGCTAAACCTCGTATAAGGGAAGCGCGTGGCTGTGGGCAGTTATATCCACAGGGAATTAAGAGAGCGTTTGACAAAGAAATTCGTCCTCGCCTACGCGAAGAGGGAGACTTGGGGTTAAGGAAAATATTACCCATCCATAAAGACCACCACGTCAAATGGACCCCACCCTATGAAGGGCCATATGTCGTGAAGAGTGCCTTCTCTGGTGGAGCACTAATATTACAACCGTGGATGGAGCGGATTTACCACAATCGGTGAACTCCGATTCAGTCAAAAATACTATGCCTAGAAAAAGAGGATAAAAGCCCGCTAAGTCGAAAACCCTAAAGGGCGACTTAGGGCGTCCCGGTGGATTGAAAACTCGAAAGAGCAATCCAGGCAAAAATTAGGGACTTGGATAAAAATGATACCCGACAAGTCGAAAACCCTAAAAGGCGGCTTAGTAGTAAAAAATGGTATATCATCCCGGTGGATTAAGACTCTAAAAAGAGCGGTCCAGGCAAAAGTTAGGGATATCCAAAAGGCATATAACTGAAAACACTCAAGTCACCCTGTAACAGGAATTCAGAAGGGAACGATCATTCCAGTCGTCATTTTCAGAAGCGAAGTGTCGTGATCTTGGAGTCTTAGGGATACTAGCTGGTGTTAAATTTAATAGGAACATAAATAAATTTGTTTTCTTATTGCCATTTTACATTTTTTGGATTTACGGTAATACCTCCTTATGAGAATTACCCTCCTTACTTATCATTGCACATTTTCGGGTCAATTCTCAATAAAATTTGCTTTTCAAATATATTTCTTTGCCTCCTAAATTATTCCGCTTGATTACAAGGTGTCGATTAATTGTGAAATAATGCATTGAAATATCAGGTAAATAAAGATTTGAAGAGGGAAAATGGATTTTACTTTGGTTTTTGGAATCATCAAAGGGATCATATTCTTCCAAAGTAGGATATAGGGTCTATACACTGACAGGAATGTACGTTATAATCTAACCAACATGGGAAATTCTTTAACGGCATGTTAAACAGGAATCAAGGATATTATGGCTTACTACAATTATCAAAGTTTCAAGGGTCAGGGAGTCAGGACGTTATGAAAAGTATTATTTCAGACAAGGACATACATTGCACTACATAAAAAGAGGCGTTAGCCCAAATAATGCATCATACATAAAAGCACGCATACATGCACCCATATATACGCAAACATGCATACATGCATAGGGTTCATAATCACCATTAAGGATTTAATTCTTGACTATATCGCGAGAACAACACTTCAGTAAAGGATTTTTCAAGATTCATCATCTATCAGTGAGTAGGTCTTCACCTTTCACTTAGGTAACTTATCTCACCCGCGGAGGGTGTGCCATCAAACATATCCGGGTTATTATTAGGAGTTGTACTAAACGATTGTCTCAAAAGGGTTTATTGAAAAGGGGTTTTACCGAATTCTATCTAACAGACACGAGATTCATAAAAAGGGTTTCATCAGGGATTTATCAAAAAAGGTTTCACTGGAATCTCCTATCCAAGGGATTCATCGATGGGTTCTATCAGATTTTTATCTAAAGGATTTATCAAGGGGTTCTACCGGATTTTATCCAAGGGGTTATATCGGAATTGTATACTAGGGGTTATATAAAAAAGGGTCAAAACGGATTGTCAGGGATTGACTAAGGGGATCTACCGAGCTTTACAACCTCGTCAAGATTTGTTAGGGGTTCCATCAGGAAGCATCACAGGGATTCCTCAAAGACTAGGACTTCATTAGGAGTCCTGCTGGGGGTAGTCATTATGAAGAAGGGCATCCAGCTCAGGGATATTGCATAAGGGATAACAGGATATTAACAGAGTACCAATGCCAGAGTCAGGTCAACGCCGTATTTGTCGTGGTTCCGTGGTCAAAATTTGGGTCATTTTTGTATTTAATCGTCTCCTCCTCAAGAAGAGGAAGGCTCATCGACATCATCCTTTTGATTCGAAGACGATTAAATAGGGGCAGCTGTCGTACCCTAAATTTTGATCCGCTTTATATGGTTTCTAGTGCCACTTTATTTCGAATAAATAAAATGACACAATTGGTAGGAAGGGGGTATAAGGGATATAAGTGTGAGAGGTTGTGAGTTCGAATCCCACCTTTCACATTTTTAATGTTTTATTTATTTTTTCTCTACTACTAAGTTTTTTTAAGTTTTTTTTTATGAAAAAAATCACAAAAATATCATTTTTTAATATTTAATTTTTAATTTTCGTATTTTTATTTAATGAATTTTTGAAAATTTGATTTTTCATTAAAATCAATTTTTTATGGAAAAAAATCATAAAAATAAAAATCAATCAAATCTTTTTTTCTCATTATCATTATTAGGATATTTCTTTTATTTAAAATATTATTTTTTTATTTAAATTCACCAAGCCATGAATCTATCCAGATTCATTTGTTTGAGCTCCAAGAAATAGAGGAAAATCAGGTCAGATTAAAACCTTCCTAAACTGAAAAATTTTATTCAATGTCTGACCTAATTTTTCATCTATAAATAGAGCTGGTTTTCCAAATTCTTTCCAACCCACAATTCACAGAAATCAGTATAAAAGTTGTTGTTCTTCACATCGAAGAACAACAACACTAAAAGGGAAGAGGGGTCGGGATATAAAGGAAATTACCGAGGAGAAAAGGGATACGCGAGGAACGATAAAGAGGAACGTAAAGAAAAGAAGGGAAGAAGCAGCCGCTAACGTGGGTCACGGCACTACAGGTTGGTAAATCCAAATCTTGAATGTATGACTTAATGTTGTATGTATAATATGTACATGTCTGCTCATGTTGGTCTGATATCTGATTTTGCTTTAGGGATTGTTCTTATGTACCATTAGGTACAATTAACTAAATTTTTGTATGCATTTGATTTCGGTTTTTTCATAAATTAGGTATTTGGGCGTTTATACATAAATAAATTTCAAATTAATTTTTAAAGATGTTTATTTTCAATTAGGAGGTCATTAGATAGTTAATTTTTAACTAAATTTTCTTAAATAAAATATATACCAAAATTTTATAATTACATTTAAAAATTATTAACAAACTATATTTTAATTTCACATCAATAAACATTATCAATTTGAAGAGGAAATATGTGTAAATCAAATTTTTAATAACCTGAATTTCATTTTCTAAATAAAACACCATAACTTTTTTCTTCATAAATTACAACCTGTTCCAAAATTAACTCACAGCTAATTTCAAACCGGAATCAACAGAAAATCAAATAGGAACCAAATTAGGACGAATTCGGAAGCAAATGGAAACCGCTTTCGAATCTGTAGTTGAATCAGATCTGAAATCGAATCCACTTGCGATTTCGATTACGCCACTACCGCCGGCTGCTCCTCCGTGCATGGCCCACCATCGCATCGTTGGAATCCTCCTCCGATCACACCCTCGGATCAGACCAGATCTGCGACTACTCCGAAGAAACCGCACGCGCGAGCCCACCACAACCAACAACCACCGCGAGTCGGATCCTCATCCGAGCAACATCGACACCCAACAACCAAACCGCCGCGTCACTCGGATTTCACCACCGTAACTGTCCCGCGATCGCACAACCACATCCTTCCGTTCGCCGCACAATAACCTGTCGCCGATACCACACCAGAATCCAACAAATCGAACATCACATCCGCGGTGGTCGACGACCTCGCCACGATAAAAAATCAGTCGCGCCTCTTTCTTCTTTTTTCGATTACATGCAAAGTTTGATTAAGAAATTTAGAAGGAAATTGGGTGAGAAAATGTAAGGGGAAGGGATCGAGAGGTAGAGGCAAAGGGAAAACACGTTTGTGGTTCTGCTGTTGGTTACCTTTTTTTCTTTTCTTTTGTTAAGTTTTATGTTTTAACATAAAAATTAATAATTAATATAATAATTGTAAAAAGAAAAAGAAAAGGGAGTCGCAACTTGGTGATTTACATTGATGTCACTGTAATTGTATTTGAAAAAGTCGATTTCCTTTATTACATAGTAAGTGCCTAATATTTCATTTTACTATGATGAGGTGTGTGTAATATGTATCACATATCTAAGTTATTTCTAAACTTCTTTTTAGCATGTATCTATTGGTAATTTGTCTAAGTAAATTTAGAATAACAATAGGTTCTAAAAAATATTAATGAGTTAATATTAATAAATTAGAATAATTGAGGTTTTACTAATACTTTACAATAATTATTTGGATATACATTCAAATTAATTAACATATTTAGTGGTAATTTAATAATGGGATTAATAAAAATAATTAAGCAATTTATCTAGATAATTATAAGTGGGAATTTAAATTAGTGTTAGAGATTAATTTGAGAACATTTAAACACGTTTAAAATAGGGACTAATTTTTAAATGGGTTAATGTAAATCATGCCAGGAATAAAAAAATAGTTAATTATGAGGTATTAATAAAATGGGGAAATTAGGATTAATTTAAGGGATAATAAACTTAAGTTATTTATATAATTATATTATTTATTAATTTTCAAAAATAAATAGAAAAGGGATATTATTTTAATAAATAAATATGGGATAATTCTAACGATAATTCATGGAATAAAAAATGGGATAACACTCTTAGGCTCCAAGAGTATAAATATTGGCCAAGGGATAAACGTTTTTAGGGATAGAACTCTCCATCCGAGAGTATAAATAATGGATAAGGGATAGAACTCTCCGTCCGAGAGTATAAATAATGGATAAGGGATATAACTCTCCATCCGAGAGTATAAATAATGGATAAGGGATATAACTCTCCGTCCGAGAGTATAAATAATGGATAAGGGATAGAACTCTCCTTCGGAGAGTATAAATAATGGATAAGGGATAGAACTCTCCATCCGAGAGTATAAATAATGGATAAAGGATAGAACTCTCCATCCGAGAGTATAAATAATGGATAAGGGATATAACTCTCCGTCCGAGAGTATAAATAATGGATAAGGGATAGAACTCTCCGTCCGAGAGTATAAATAATGTATAAGGGATAAAAATCTCTGTCCGAGAGTATAAATAATGGATAAGGGATAGAACTCCTTATCTAGGAGTATAAATAATAGATAAAGGGATAAAACTCTTTATCCAAGAGTATAAATAGTGGATTGGGTTTAGGATTAGGAATAGGAATAGGATTAGGGGGTAGGAATAGGGGATGTGAACTACGGTTACTCTGATCCTTCAAAATTGAAGGTACGTAGGCATAGGGTTATAAACCCTAGCGAGTACAGTAATAAAAAACTTAGGATTCTTTTGTAAATAAATCATTTAGACAAACAAACAAGCATACCCTAAAATCTAAGGAGGATCCCATTGAGTACAATGGAGGTGAGGGGTGCCTAACACCTTCCCCTCACTTAACTGACTCCCGAACCTTAGGAATCTCTGCCCTTGGGATTAAGAATTTTTAGGTTTATCATTATTTTCCTTAAAAAATATGGTGGCGACTCGAAAATTTTTGCCGGCCGTGACACTCATTATTATCATCAAAACATAGAGATGACTTGCAGAGACAACTCTTGCTCTTACAAAAGTTTAGTGTAGAAGGGCCAATAAAAAACATACCTTCAGTCCACACTTAATACGCTGCACGGTTCAATTTTTATCCCTCGTCCTCTTCGTATTCGTTTTACTTTCCACTGCCGTTATTATTTCATACACTCGTCTGTTGTATCACTGAGATGATGTCTCTTTTACTGTTTCCATGGCCGAATTCGTATGGCTTGTCATGATATAGAGGACTTGGTTCCGATTTGCAAAAAAACTCATCAATCAGGGTAGGTTTGAGGGAAATGAGCGAGATAGTGATTGTAGGAACCAATTTTCGAAGTGATATTCAGATCGAGAGCCATGAGTGATGTTGGGTTTGCATAGTTAAGCCATTTTACAATGGCATATTTTATAATATTAGGGCGAGAGGGAAGGGTTCGATTTTGAGAGAGAGGTGATGCATGAGAGAGAGACCTTAAGTCTTTGTGATTTTTTTTTTCATCTTGCTGCTACTCACTAAAAAGAAAGAGAGACCGTGTTCTTGGAGAAGAAACGCAAAGGAAAAACACGATTTGTTTTGGAGAGGATACAGTGAGAAAATCGGTTTTTGAACTAAAAAGCGGCTATGTAGTTTGTAGTAGGGTTTCTTTTCCATTGGTTTCACTTTAGTCCACTCGGATCCGAGTCAAAGAGTCTGACCCGCTTCCTTTAGGACTGGGTGCCCATCAGTCGGGCCTCTCTTTCATTGGGCTTCAATACCCTTGCTATTAACACCCCCCCCCTTTTGTTTGTCAAGCCCAATTCTGTTTTAATCCATTTATTTTTTTTTTGTAAATTTTTTTAAAAAAGAATAATGTATGATAAATCTTTTCAAGAATTAAAAGTATTAATTAAGGTTTTTATTTTTATTCTTATTAAAAAATAACAAAAAAGATTACTTATTTTAATTTTTTTCTAAAAAATAATAATTAAAGTGATTTATATGGATAATTTAATGATTTATTTTATCAATATTACATCTCAAGAGTCTAAAGTTTTTTCAATAGACGGTCTTTCAGAAATAACATTTATTCAATTGTTTCTTGATGTATTTTATCTCCATTGATTGTGTGAATGCTTGTACGCTTACATTTTATCTATGATGTATCTATCCTTCCATTTAGACATTTGATTGCTAAACAAGATGTGAGTGCCTAATAAGATCAACATTTTCAAACAAGAACTAATACTTGATCAAGCACCAAGCTAATTTTCAAAACCTCTCCTTTCTCAAATGGTGAATCAAACCTCGATTAATATCGAGTGAGTTTTCATAAATCAAACATAGTGTTAATTTTTTTTTATTTAAAAAAAATACGAAAGAAGAGGACTATTGGAATCTAGCATTCCGGTGGGAAACCTCGAATGATCGGTCCCGAGTCTCGCACATTGGGATAACCGTTCATTCATTCTTTCGTTCCTGAAAACATTTAATATTTACATGGACAAATAAGAGCCATTAAGATCTAGAATCTTGGCATAACTCTTTGAACAATTGATTATCATCAAAAGTTCATTCTCCATCAAACATTTTTCTCAATTAATCTCGAAAGAAGGGGACTGTTGGAATCTAGAATTACAGTAGAACCCTTGAATGATCGGTATCAAGTATCGCACTTTGGGATAGCCGTCCATTCATTCTTTCGCTTCATTAAACAATTTTCATAACAACTTGAATGAATAAGGGCCATTAGGATCTAGCATTCTAGCGTAACTCTTTGAATAGTTGATCAAATGTTCGTCGTTCACTTAAAATATATCAAACCAATCAAAATATTTTTCTCGCCGCTGTGCAAATAAACCTAAAAACTATTTTTCATAAATGAGAGATAATTTGTCTTGAAAACGATGCAAAACATTGCTTCGTCCACAAACTATTTGAGTTGAGATAAGAGGCGTTTCCTGTGAATGTTGATTTGTAAATCCATTTTGTTGTGATGCAAACGTCCACTCCTCACTTGTTTTTGGTAAAACAATGTTTTTTATGGAATGAGACTAAATATCTTTCGCTAAAATCGACCAATAGACAAACTCTTTTTACCCAGAACTACGAACGCACTAATTTCTCATTTATCAATGAGAATACGTAGGCACAAGGACCCTAATCCTTGGCGAGCCACCTTTTTCTTTTTCGCCCTAATCCTTGGCGAGCCACCTTTTCCCTTTTTCACCGAAGTCCTCGAACTACGAAGGCTCTGAGTTCCTCATTGCACTATGAGGATACGTAGGCACGAGATTGCGAAGTCTTGTTGAGCCCCCTAGTAATAAAAACCTTTAGGTCCCTTTTCTCTTTATAAATATCTGAAAAAACATTTCTCTTCTCTTCCTTTTCCCATTCAATAAATAGAAGATTAGAAACTAACATAAGCTAACATTCATTCGACCCTAACTAAATGGTTCCCGTTGAGTACAAGGGACGCGATGGGTGCTAATACCTGTGTAACCGACTCCCGAACTCAGATATTGGTTGTGATGACCACATCCTTTCTTTTCTTTTAGGGGTTTTATTCGATATTTTCCCTTTCCCTCTATGGGAATAAATAAAGATTGGTGGTGACTCTATTAAGTACATCCTGCGGGTGTGCGATTGCGCTTCACGAGGTCATCCTCATTTTTCGAGGTACGACAGATTCCTTCGCAAAATATTTTAGAAGTATAAGTCTTTGATGAACGGGGGATTGAATTTGTGCGTCCTTTTCCATCATCTATGGGAAACAAGTAGATACTAGCTATAGTTGACTACATATCTAAATGGATAGAGGCCAACTCCTCTCCCGCCAATGATGTACGGGTAGTGATTAAAATGTTTAAAAACAATATCTTTCCCAGATTCAACGTTCCTAGACTAGTCATAAGTGACAGAGGACCACACTTCATATCTTAAATATTTGAATTTTTTTTTACAAAATTATGGAATGTGACACCTAATAGCTACCCCTTACCACCCACAAACTATTGGGTGATGAATTCTTGGCAAGTGTACCGATGATGTCGCAGTAATAAAAAGTCGAACCCATAAGGACTGTGTTCGAATAAAACAATTATTTGTGCAATATTAAATAAAAAAATTAAAAAAGGTGGAGGGGGTTTGTAAGATTCAATGCAAAAATAAATTAAACAAGAAAACTATGTTACGAAGGCGGTCAGGTTGTGTTTTAGAATCCCTTTATCCTCTCTTGTTGATGTACGATGCCTTGTATGAATTTTCTTATCCTTATAACTTTATGACGAATTAAAAAAACCGTTATAGCCATTCCCCCACGAAATAACTCCTAACAACTACTGAGAGCTTTCTATCCCTAGTCCGCCAGCGTAAGCAATGTTAGGCGATGTATATACCGTTAATTCTCTATACCGCTACTCGAGGTCTCGTATCCCCAATCAACCGACTTAAGTAGAAGAGTTTCCCTAGATCCAATAAATAGGCTACGGGTCAGTAATCCCTATGTATCTAACAACATATTAACAAAGTATCCCAAATAATAAGCATTAAGCATAAGAAACAACTGATTAAAATTATAAGTCAAAAGATTCATACAAAGTCAAACCACCATATAATACCAACAAGATTGAATAAAGTTCATCACAACACAACCTAACTTATGAGAATTTAGCTACACATAGTGAAAATTACAATACCAATTGAATAAAGATGAATAACATGTGAATTCCCTGGAAGGATTAGCCTTCAATGCTCTCAAAATCATCCTCTGATGCTGTAAAATCGTGTTCCTAGTGCCAAATTTCATAACCCTTGTAAAAGTGCAGAAAATACCCTTTTAAAGCTGTCTGAACGGGTCAGAAAACGTTATAAAAATCCCTCATCATGCACATTACGAAAGCATCACGCGCGCGATAATCCTTTTGTTATCTATCGCGCACGCGATAGCACGTGATGTCGCGCGTGATTATTTCAGTAGCTACGTATTTTTTTCACCCTTTTCACCAGAATTTTCACTAAGCCCCATTCTTCCATACTTGGATCTTTTTCACTAATTCTTGGGTCTTTCTTCCTCATTTTGGATCCTTTTTTGCTCGTTTTTCCCCAATTCTTCGACCGATATTATGTAATGAAGGACTGTTATCACAACCCCAAACTTGAATCGTTGCTTGTGCTCAAGTACCTCACCTACAACTGCACATTTTAACAGATAACAAGTCGTACGATAACAATTGAACATCACCATATATTTTTAGTTACCTGAACATTATTCCGGCTTCCAACTTCCATTCAGCAATTTCGAAAAATGTCTTCAACCATGACTAGTACTCAACCTATCTCTCAGCTCACTTAACTCACTCAATGGATATGTTTAACAATCAATCAACATGTAAAATCAATTAAACTTAGCTTGATTATGTTCTAATAGAGTCAATCATAGAAACCATAACACACACATTTATAGGGTTTTTTCGGTTGTAACTTGGCTTTTGTTAGGGTAGGATATATTTGGGAAAATATGGTTAAACCTTTGGAGTTAGGTTCCTAGTTCTCCCTTATTCATCATACCTTTTTTGTTGGTACTAGAGATTTTTGATCCTTCTTATGATATCATTATTTTTCTTTTTGTCATTTATTCATCATCATTTTTTTTTTGAAGAAGTGCCTTTTTCCACTTCTTTTTTCTCGACATTTTTTTTTGGAACAAATTCTCTAGTACCCCCACCCCAAACTTAAAGTGTTGCTCATTTCTAAGAGAAACCCCAAACTTAATCTTTTTCATACACCTGAAGAACTAAACTTCTACCTAACTCTAAAGAGAGGGTTAAATCAAAAGGATCTTTCAAGTAGTATGTCTAAGAATTTAAGGCTACATCACCGAAAGAAAGACTTATGCTCAAAGTGTTTAGCAAAGGATGATTCTACTACTAAAGGGTGGTTTACCAAGGCTCAGAGTTATATAGAAAAAATTTCCTCAGTGTGTATTGATCAATCATGAAAACTAAATCGGAAATAAATCAAACCAGTTAAAATAATAATACATGGATACACTCTAAGAAAGAAAAAGTGAACAATGGAAATATTTATGCTCAAACCTTACCAGATGAGGTATCTACAGGTTGAGTACAAGTCAGTCATTTCTTTTATCTTCCATTGCCTTCAATTCATCAGTTTCTTTCATTATTATAAAGTCATTTTCTTTTTATTCTTTTCTTGGATCATTTGTTCAATGTTAAAGCTGAACTTTGTAAATCTGAAAAAAAAAACAGTCACGCATAAGTCTATTAAGAACATAGGATTTTCTTGGCAAGGTTCTTCTTTGGTAGCTAAGTCTTTATTTGGTTGGTTTTTGAAATAAAATAAATTTCTGCAAAACAAAAAAAAACTGATTAAAAATTGATGGGTTGCCTCCCATTTAGTGCTTCTTTTACATCAATAGCTTGGCACTCAATCCTCAAAATACGTCAAGTGCAAGGGGTACCCTCACGTCGGTAAAAACTCCTTTGTCCATTCCCTTGTTAACTTCACCACCTTTTTCCCCAACTTGTAGCATGCCTCTAGTTCCTCCCATGTTGGTTTCCCTTCATATGCATTAAACATCACATTCTCCTTATTAAATTTCAAAATCAATTCCCCGGTTTCCACATCTATCTTTGCCTTTCCAGTTGCCAAAAATGGTCGTCCAAGAATCATAGAACCTTTCGAATCATTTATCATGTCAATCACCACAAAGTCTGTGGGGAAGGTCAAACCATTGACATGAACTAACACATCTTGCACAATACCAAGCAGTTCAGTTTCAGATGAATCAGCCATAGTAAGAGTCATGTCGCTCGACTTGATCTCTCTTATATCTATCTCCTTGAATTTGCTCAACGGCATAACATTGATGCTCAATCCCAAGTCACATAAGGCATGTGGGATTTTTACCCCACCAATGGTGGCATGAAATGTTGAAATCTCCTTGATCCGTCATCTTTTGTGGCCTCTCTAAAAGTTCCCCCGTCTCCGTTTTTTCTGTCAAGTTAACCTGTTCTTGAATTAACTTCTATTTTTCACCTTTTGGCAATACCTGCATAAACTTATCAAAATTTGAAATTAAGTCTAAAATTTCATGAAAATAGATACTTACAGAAGTTGTTTCAACATCTTTTTGAATGTTTCAAACATCCTAGTATCATCTTCAGGTATCTGTTTCTTCTTAATAATTGGGTAAGGTGGTTTTACGTAAACAGGTAAATGAGGGTTTGGTTCACTCAAGTTTTGCTCCTTTGTTCTCTCCCCCAAAGAGTTTTCATCTATGCCTTGCTCAAGTGTAACTTTCCCTTTTTCTTGGTTCCCTTGAAGTTCTTTCTCCTTTATTTCGCTTCCACCTTCCTTACTCTTACTTTCCTCATTAGTTACTACACCTAAATCTGTCCTCACCACTTTGCATGTTTCATTCTTAGGATTGTCTACGGTGTTACGTGAAAATCCTCCACTTAAACTTGGGAGGGCTGCTAGTTGTCTTGATACTTGCCCAATTTGTGTTTCCAAATTTTTGATGGAGGCATCATAGTTTCTGCTCATGGTCTCGTGATTCTTATTCACCAGTTCCAAACTAAGTTGAGCGACTTTAATGAAATTTTCCAAGGTCTCTTCCAACTGTGTGGAATTCCTTTGGAAATTAGTAGCTTGTTGATTTTGTTGCACAACTTGGTTACTGTCATACCCCAAATTTTGACCACTTAGATTTCCCATCATTGGACAAATCATCATCACAATATGGATGAACCATCATGCCTCATCAGTCTCCCCAAAGATGGGTGAGCATCCACTACTATAAAAAATTAGGGTTTCAAGCCCTCTAAGAGCACTTAGACAAAGGATCAATAAAGAATTGACATGATCTTCAACTTGTCTAACCTCTCAAAAATCCACAATGGATCAATAGGACTCCCACTTCAAGGATTAAGCACAAGGCTACTCCCTTCTAGGTGGATCAAGCCTCAAGATCGCCAGTGTCACCAAATTAGGGTTTTGGTCGACAAGGGCCTCCAAATGGAAAGTTTAATCTGGGCATGAGCCAATGCTTCAAAGCATAACCTATGATTCCCCAAGGTACATCATGAACCCAATCATCAAGTTAATTTTGCTTCCGGGGATGCATTCACTAAAAATCAGGAATTAGGGTTTCTTGACCTAATTAACCCCTAAGTTGACTTTTGGGACAAAACATGAGCTAAGACCTCAAGAGAGGATTTGAGGGTCTCTAACATACTACATTGATCCATTTCCAATAATGGATTGATCCAAGAAGCTTGATTCCCAAGTTTCAAGTTCAATTGAACCACAATTAGGGTTTCGCGGGAAAAGTCAACTGTAGCTTTGACTTTTGACCAAGACATGCTCCCAAACCTTGGGACATGATTCAATACACCCTATGACACCTATGGAACATGTTCATCAAGTTTTATTTAGGTCAAGGACTTGATTTCATAGAGGATTGCACAGTTGGAATTCATATGACAAAAAGTCAACTGTGCACAAAAGTCAACTTTGACATTTTGAGATTTTTCACAATTATGGTTTTTTAACCCTAAAATGATGTTAATGTGTGATTTGAATCATCATTCATCAAGAAAAATCAAGAAAAGTGGGATAACTTGTAAAAGGGGTAACCATAAAAACATAGAAATTTTTCTAAGTTATGGAATAAAGTGGCTAGGGTACCAACTTTGGAGGATCATAACTCCTAAACCACAAAGCCATTTTCCCTATTCAAAGGTGGATTTGTAGCCCTCATGGCCCTCTACAAAAGCTTCAACTATACCTCATTCCAATTCATTATGGATTTTGAGTTATGGAATGATCAAAGTGGCTGAAAACATGAAATGCCACTTTTTCCAACACTTTGTGAAATTTTCACTAAGTCAGAATCTGCCTTCACTTTTTTCCAAATGTAGGGGCATTTTTCACTTGGATCCAAAAAGTATCAAAACCAATTATGATCAAACAGTTGTTGTATCATCTAAGGGCTTTCCAAAATGGCCAAGAACTCCATCAAACTCAACTTAAGCCATGAGATATGACAATGGCAACATGCCTTGCTGAAAACTGCCAAAGCAAGGCAGGTTTTGGAGTTTTGCTCGATTTGCCCAAATTTTGCAAATGATAAGCAACTCTATCCATCTGAACACCTCAAGGGGGGACCAAGGAGGAACCAACTCTGATCCCAAGCCTCCCAAGTCTTTGGAACCAAAAATAGCATGCCAAACCTATAATTGCCTAAAAGAGGGACGAGACTCCAATTTTGGATTGGAGCATTCAATGCATACACCAAGGTGGCATGGACTGAGCTATTTGCAACTGAATTCAGTCAATACTTATCCAAGACCAAGGGGACCAGCAGCCTGTGCCCTAACCTCTAGTTAATGGCTAGAGGAGACTTGGATTCTCATTGCTTAACATTGGCCAAACCTATGCAGCAGTTGCCATTCACTATTCCTTGCAAAACAAACTTGCTCTACTATAAATAGAGCTCATTTATGATCAGTTTGAGTACACCAAAGCCATCAAACAGATGCTTTCCTCAAAATCTCCTTCTTCACTCCAATTTTGCCTTCTAAGGCAAGTCATTATCGGGTTTTAAGTTTGAGAGCTATTCCAATCAAACCAATAAAACACGCACCTCATAAACATCATATAGAAGTGATCCAAACACTCACATAACATCTAGAACACCAAAATCACAAAATCACCAGCCAATTGCTCAAGTTCTTGATAGATTTGCAGTTGGGGTACCATCTTAAGTTCTAGATCATTTCAACCCACTCCAAGCATCCAGACACACTCTATGGCACCTAGGGAAGCTATCCACATCATTGGAACCTAGCTGTAACACCTCTAACACAAAACACGATCACCAGCTGCAAGAGGTAAGCATGAGCTCTTCTAACTCTATGATTCATGCATTTTTTGCTGCACAATAATTTGGCCATATGTTCATAATCATACATGGAGTGTTTTCCCTCAATCAATTGTATTGTTTGAATCGTGTGTGGAATTTCTGAACCTTCATGCAAATTTTAGGGTTCTTGAGGTTTCTCTTTGATTTCTTATTCCATGCTTAAAATAAATGAAATTAAAGACCATAGACATGATCGTGAGGTTGAAACGAGTAGATTGATATGTAGATTGCATGATATAATCAAGTATTCAGTGAGATTGGATAGAAAACGCAAATCTGCAGAAACAGAGGGTGGCGCGTGTTCTTGCCCTTGTTCTTGGCGCCCTTTTTGAAAATTCAAATATTTGAATTTTGTGATTTTATTTAATTGATTCAAAAATTAATTTCTCTCTGAGCTTTAATGATTTTGAGCTGATTCTTTTTTTAATAATTCACAAAAATGTTAAAATATTTGATTTTGCCAAAAAATCCCAAAAATATTATTTGTTTCATATAATTGATATTTTTGCAAAGAATTAATATTTTAATTGTTTTTGACATTTAAAATATTTGTTCGTTCTTGATTTTACAAATTTTAATGATTTCTAATTATTTTGTAGGTCAAAACTTGATTTTTGAAACATTAATCCAAGATCACAATTTGTTTTCCACATGTTAAACAATTTTGATCATTTAATTGAATTTTTTATTCAATTAAAATACATTTTGAAAATAAATTAGGGTTTTTGATTAATTCAACCCTCATCAAACTTTTGCAAACATTTTTGGGCCTCTAATAGATTGTAAGACCCAACCCTTTTTGAAAACCAAAATAATTTGGGCCTCGGTCATCGTATAAGACCCACTGTGTTTTCAAACCTTGGCGTGATCGCCATTTTTCAAAACAAATAATCCTTGGGCCTACCCTCGTGTTATAAGCCCCATTCCTTCTCTTTAAAACTTTGTGGGCCTCTAATAGAGTGTAATACCCAACCCCCTTTGAAAACCAAAATATTTTGGGCCTCAGTGTATTGTATAAGTCCCGATACCGTCAAAAAGTTCGACGCGATCGTCACCTTTTTAACAAAAACCCACGGGACTCTCCTTGAGCTGTAAGCCCCATCACTTGTACAAAAATGAAACAATTCTTGGGCCTCTAATAGAGTGTAAGACCCAATACCCTTTTTACCAAAATAATTTTTGGGCCTCAAACATTGTATAAGCCCCTCTGCGTTAAAAGAAAATATCGGCGCTATCGCCATTTCAAAAATCAACATTTGGGCCTCTCCTTGAGCTGTACCCCCCACCACTTGTATAAAAATAAATCTTTGGGCCTCTTGAGAGAGTGTAAGACCCATCCCTTTGTACAGAAAACTTTCTGGGCTTCAATCACTTGTATAAGACCTTGTACAAATTCAAAACAATGGTGCAATCATCGTTAAAACCTTTGGTCCTCTCCTTGAGCTATAAGCCCCAACAAACTTTTCAAAGCACTTTCTCCTTTGATTTTGAATATAATATTATTATCAAAGCTTTCTTTGTTGAAAAACTAACTAAACAGTATGGAAGCTCTACAACCGAGCAAGTGTTTACCCGCTTTCTTTATCTGGTTTTATATATATAACTGTATTGTGGGGCTGCTCACTGTAAGTCTTCATTCACAAACTTTTATATACCTGTCAAATATCAACTGTGTAATACTAGTACAGTTATTTAGAGTCTTCCCCGGCAACTACGTCTAGCACTAGGTAAATCCCCGTTGATCGCTCTTAAATGAAGTCAAAACTAGATCCCCGTAGGATTACCAGACATAGTCTTCGCTCCTCTTGGGGTTAAACAATATGGAGATGTGAAAGGCAGATTCTTTTTGAACCCTTTCTCAGACTGTCACCCTTAGAAGTTGTCAAAGAGACTCTACTCCTCAGTGATGATCTTTTCTCCGTGAATTTCTTCCAAATTCTCAGACTTTCCTGGCTTGATCTATTCTCAGTGAATAGCATGTCTTAAATTTCGCGGGGTTTGGGGACCCACAGGCTTCTTAAAAGCACCCTTAGAAATTGTCAAAGGAGCTCTAACTCCTCAGAGATGTTTTTTCTCCGTGAATGGCATCTCTTGAGCTTCTTCCAAATTCTCGGACTTTCCTGGCTTGATCTATTCTCAGTGAATAGCATGTCTTGAACTTCTTGGGGTTTGGGGACCCACAGGCTTCTTAAAAGCATCCCTGCCTCCTCTTGGGCGTTGTACAAGGACCCTTTGGATTCTTAAGAGCTATCATGCCTCCTATTGGGCTTAGTACAAGGACCCAAAGACCTCTACAGGTATAGGAACAGAACCTAGTCATCAATTTGCTAGAGCTGTTTTTCTGAGTCAAGTGTCAGACCAGTTAATGGGTTGACCTTCATCCCTTAACATACCAGCCTTCTCTTAGGCATGATACAAAGATCATTCACTATCTGAGAATTGATTTCTCAAAACACCCGTAGACTTGGACAGTCTCAATACCCTTTGGATTTCCTATTTCCTTAAAGAACAGGAAATAATCCCGTTCCTCTGATCAATCCCAAGGTACAACATTGCTCATATAAGAACTGATTTTCTCTTTATCCGACATACTGGACCTGTCGCTAGACTGAAACAATTACATTGGTCTCCTCTTGGGCCTTGTACAATGATTCTCCTTAGCGGAGCTAACCTTTTCAGGCTCTCTTGTTGAGTCAAACTCATTTTTAGCCTCTATCTCGGGCTTCGTACGAGATACAAAAACACTCTCTTGTTGAGTATAAAAGACTCTCTTGTTGAGTCAACTCCTTTAGCCTCTCTCTCGGGCTTCATACGAGACATATAACAGACTCTCTTGTTGAGTCAATCCCTTTTAGCCTCCATCTCGGGCTTCGTACGATATAGAAAAACACTCTCTTGTTGAGTATAAAAGACTCTGTTGTTGAGTCAACTCCTTTAGCCTCTCTCTCGGGCTTCATACGAGACATATAACAGACTCTCTTGTTGAGTCAATCACCTTTTATCCTCTATCTCGGGCTTCATACGAGATACAAAAACACTCTCTTGTTGAGTATAAATGACTCTCTTGTTGGGTCACAAATCTTTTAGCCTCCGTCTTGGGCTTCGTACAAGACACATGTAAAAACACCCTCTTGTTGGGTCAATAGCCTCCTCTTAGGCTTTGTATAAGGAAAACCCCGGTTGAGTCAATTAACCTTTTAGCATCAAAGCTGTCCCTTGTCCATAGCATACAAACATCAACAACTCCCCTTTAGAGATGACAAAATTCTCTCTAAAGTCAAAACCCTTTAGCTTCACATCTTGGGCTTCGAACAAGATACAAATAGACCCTTCAGTTTCACATCTTGGGCTTTGAACAAGATACAAACCACCTTTATCTTCACGTCTTGGGATTTGAACAAGACACCAAAACAACTTTTCCACCTATAGAATAAGAGGAACTACGATCACTCTGATTTCCCTGTTTCGTTAAACGGGAATACGTAGGCATAAGATTGAAAAATCTTAGCGAGCACACTAATTAAAACATCAAATCCAGTACCTATCCAAAATCCCCATGAATAGTCCTGTCATTTCAGTCTTAACAAAATAAGCAGAGAGATGTCTACAATCTAAACCGCATCTGTAAACCAACAGTCATCTGTTTAAACTCAGTATGCAAGCAGGGTTAATTGGAGACATCTATTTTCCTTCCTTAGTCAGCTTAATAGGATAAAAAATGAATCGACCTGTAGTACCCCAGAGAGACAATGCTTAAGAACCACGTCCAAAATCGCTCGCTACAGAAAAAATGGTGCCCACCGTGGGGCACTAGCAGGGCATCTTGTCCTTCTTATCTCTCTGGTTGAAACCTTTAAACTACCAAGAAAAAATGGCGACTCCACTGGGGAAAACGCGAGATCTTGTTCTCTTCCCATCTCTTAGGTAGAAACCTTGAGTTCACATTCATGTCACAGAAATGGCGACTCTGCTGGGGAGTCATTGTCTGTATAGGATCATAAGGATATAGGTCTAGGATGATTAAGACAAATATATATACTTCTTTTCCTAAATGATATATATGTTTATTTTTCTGCTAATGGGAATGCGTGTGATGCCGCGTGTGGAAAGATTGAGTATACACCTAAGATAGGTGATGGCAATGCGGGTAATCTTATTGGGAGTGAATTCCAGTTAAGAGCCCCCGATCGACCATCAAACTCAGTGGAGACTCCCTTTGCAGATACATTGCTTATACGACTTCGGTTGTTGAAAGTAGTGTGGTCGACTGGGTTATATAAGAAGCCGAGGTTTTTAGCAGACTGCAGCCATTTTGTAGTGCGGAAGCTATCGGAAATAGTTGTCACGCGATACTACCCTCATCTGAGATCACTCTAGGATACATCAGCTCACTGGCGATCCGCTTGCTGTTGTTATCCCAGAGGGGTCATTGATTTTGCGGACAGGTACCAAAAATCACCAGTATAAACCTTTGGGGGGGGGGGGGGGTAGAGCCTTGACTTCATGACACCGACCCTTTGACCCCATGTTTTTTCTATGTTTTTGTGTGCTGCATTCATGCATTCATTTAAAAAACATTAAAACAAAAAAATCTTCTCTTCTAGCCTCTCTTTTTCAAATTAAACTAAGACAATGATTGCAAATATCAGAGAAAAAGGAGATTGCGCCAATGGATTTCGGTAGAAGGAAAACTCATAAGTACACCTTCAAGGTTCCAAAGTTAGGGGATTTGAGAGGTTTGGCGAGAATGATCACCAACCACGAGGCTTTCAGAGCCATGTATAGAGGACTGTTGTCCTTGTTAAGGGTCCATGTAATCGAGGGAATCATGTCCACACTAATCCAGTTCTACGATCCGGTTTATCACTGTTTCGCATTCCCGGACTATCAGCTAGCACCAACGCTGGAGGAGTAATCTCACCTGACTAATCTGCATATCACTGATCAGGCTCCTTTTTCTGGACTGGAAGAAATTCCAAAGGATCAAACCATTGCAAGAGCAATTTATTTGGACGAGTCACAAGTCAGGACTCACATGACCACTAAGGGTGGCATCCAAGGTTTGCCAGCCCAGTTCTTGATAAAGAAAGCCCTATACTTTGCCAGTATAGGGAACGTGGCCGCTTTCGAGAGCATCTTTATTTTGCTCACCTACGGGTTATTTTTGTTTCCCAACATCGATAACTTTGTAGATATCAATGCTATTAAGATATGTTTGATTGGAAATCCTGTACCAACCTTACTCGCAGATGCGTATCATTCAGTACAATTAAGGAATTTATACAGTGGAGGAATGATCACATGCTGTGTACCCCTGCTGCACAAATGGTTCACTTCCCATTTGCCCAAGTCTACTGCATTTTGGGATCAAAAGAATACTTTACGTTGGTCGTAGAGAGTCATGTCTCTTACCAACTAGGACATCGATTGGTACAATTGAATCTACGACGGGATCAGAATCATTGATCGTTGTGGAAATTTCCCAAATGTACCCCTTATAGGAACTAAGGGAGGAATTAACTATCATCCGACGTTAGTTCGTCGTCAATTTGAATACCCGATGAGGCATGTCCCGCGAAGTGCTCCTCTTGAAGGTCTTTTCTTCAAGGAAGGAGAAAATGACAGGGCACTAAAGACATAAATAGTGCACGCTTGGAAACACGTTCATAGGAAAGGACGAGAGTCTTTAGGGAAACCGGACTGTGTCTCGATGGAGCCTTATCTCCATTGGGTACAAACTAGAGCTCTCAAGCTGAGGATGCCTTACCCTCGCCAGGAAGTTCTTCCATTAAGGGACTCTGCCCTTTATTTTATGTCTGAGACGAAAAAATGTTAAGTTACTCTCAACAAAGTTCAACAGGAGAAGAGGTCTTTCTAGGAACAAGTATCGTATTCTTAATGTGGAATCCAAGAAAATACAACAACTGTTAAGAGAAAAAGATGCTCTGATTGAGATTTTAGAGCAACATGCTGTAGAAAATCAGGATGACCAAAGGAGTTTGCTCACGCCTTTCACTTGGCAAAGGAATGAAAACCCGACAACGGCCCAAGAGCCCCGGTCAAAGAAGAGGAAAGCACCCGAACCAGCACTTGAGCTCTCCTCAGAGAGGACTCAGGATCCATTAGTTTAGGTTTCCTTTTCCAGCACTTTGTAATCTACTGTATTTCCATTTCCGTAATCCTTTGAATTCAATAAAATGGGGTTTCCCCACTGTTTGATATTTGCAATCTAATTGTCGAGGTTTACTTTGAATAAACAAAAAAATAATTAATAATCATTGCATTCATCATTCTCATAAACACATTCTTCTTACCTACGAATCTTACGTTTGCGTCTCGATTCTAGAGTCAAACTATCTCATTCATACAATACTCGGGCCAATCCTCAGAAAAAGATGGATGATCTAGAGGAAGAGAACAGAGAGTTGAGAGAAGAAATCGACGCTCTGAAAGAGAATCTGAGAAAGCTTCATAACGACATGCAAGCTCTAGTAGAAGCTCAGATGCAACAAAGGACTGTGATCTCAAAGATCACATCGACGCCCATGGTGGAGAAGTCTGATCCTAGGTACAAGATGCCGAAAGATCGTCCCTAGGGCATGCCTACCAACTATATCCCGGAAGGATATGTTCCGCCGATCAATGAGGATCAGGGAACCGCAACAGGAACCGCTGGGCCTGGAGGTTACAAATTTCGGGAAAACAAAGATTCCAGGGGCATGACAACAACTCCTAAAGGTTACAAACTTCCGGAGGCACCGAGAGTCTCAGCCATAATGACTATACCACCGCCCGTGGTACACACTGTCCCGGAAGGACAGATTCCCCAGATACCTTCTGGTGGAAACGACAGCATGTTCGACAGAATGAATGAATTCCAGGAACAGTTCCTGGAAATACAGAAAGAACTGCAAGCCTTTCGCGGTCAGGATCTATTTGGAAAGGACGCCACGGACCTCTGCTTGGTCCCCAATGTGAAAGTTCCACACAAGTTCCAAGTGCCGGAGTTTGAAAAGTATAAGGGTAACTCTTGCCCTCAGAGTCACTTGGTGATGTACGCTCGGCGAATGTCAGCTCAAACAGAGAACCAGGAGCTGCTCATTCACTACTTTCAGGATAGTTTAATCGGTGCCACCTTAAAATGGCACATGGGGTTAAACCGCGCCATGATCGGCACGTTCAGAGATCTTGGCGCTGCCTTCGTCCAACAATACAAATACAATTTGGACATGGCACCAGACAGAGATCAACTCAGATCAATGTCCCAAAAGGACAAGGAAACCTTTAAAGAATACGCTCAGAGATGGCGTGAAATTGCCGCTCAGATTTGTCCACCTCTAGAGGAAAATGAGATGACAAAGATCTTCTTAAAGACCTTGAGCTCATTTCACTACGACAGAATGGTCGCTAGTGCGCTCAGTGACTTCACCGAGATGGTGGGCATGGGAGTTCGTCTTGAGGAAGCCGTCCGAGAAGGACGTTTAGTAAAAGACACTGGATCATCAAGTAGTACAAAGCGATACGATAGTGCTCTCCCTAAGAAAAAAGAGCAAGATATTGGGAATATCTCTCTCGGAAAGCAAAGGCGACGTTATCAACCAGTAGCAGCTGTAACTCCTACTATCAATTCCGCGCCTATTCCTACGTATCAACCTTAGGTTGCACAAAGCCAACCGAATCAATAACAATATCAGCAAAGGACACAACAGCCTCTTCAGCAGGCTCGTCCTCCATATAACAACAACCGTACAACACGGACACCAGGGTTCGACCCTATACCAATGTTGTATGCAGAGCTATTTCCGTTATTACTGGTCAAGGGGCATGTCCAAACCCGGGCTCCTCTTACAGTACCAGAAAATCTGCCTTTCTGGTTCAAAGCGGATCAGACTTATCCTTACCATCAAGGAGGACCAGGGCATAACATTGAAAACTGTATCAGTTTCAAATCCGACGTACAAAAGCTTGTTAGGAGCGGGGTTTTATCTTTCAAAGATACGAATCCGAATGTTCTCACGAACCCGCTGCCTCAACACGAGAAAGCTGCAGTCAATTTGATAGAGGGAGAGTCTAACAACACCTATCAAATTCACGATGTACTCTTGTTAAGGGCCAACTTGGTCAAGATGCATTGTAGACAGAGTGGATATGGCCATGTGCCACCTCATAATCATCACCAGTGTGATATCTGCTCTAAAAACAATCAGGGATGTTCTGTGGTGCAATCAGCTCTACAGGAACAATTGGATCTTGGATGGATCCAAGAGCATCGAGTTCGTGGAGTCAACATGACCTATACAAATTCCAACATCATTCAGAACCACGACATCCATGCAATGAATGTCAACTTGGTGGCGATGCACTCAAGGCAAAGCCAGTACCATAATCTGCCGCGGCACGATTACAATTCCTGTCTGACTTGCTCGGTAAACAAACAGGGATGCTCTTTCATACAGGAGGCCCTCCAGCGTCAGATGGATCTTGGGTGGATCCAGGACTATCATGATAGAAATCCTTATCAGATCAACATGATTTAAATCTTTGATATTCGTTTGATGAATACCAGCTTGGTAGAGTTACACGCTACACAAGTACAGCTCGGTTTTCTCACTTCTCACGATCATCTGGACTGTAAAGATTGCAGTGAGAGTAACCAAGGGTGCGCTCTCATTCAAAGAACTTTACAACACTTATTAAACAACTGTTGGCTTCCAATCAACTGGACGACAGACTACTTCGCTGATCAGATCAGAGACGTGGTTGTAATCTCTAACCCTGAGAGGAACAAGGATGTTTGTACCATTATCCCTCTACTGGACGAATAAAAGGTTCTTAGCTAGGAGTTGATTGAAGTTACTTACGACAGTCAAAAAAATCAGAAGGCTCCTGTTGTTACCTATCTGCCAGGACCATTACTGTATAAATTAGCTAAGGCAATCCCTTACAAATACGGTGCAACAATAATTGAGAATGGAAAGGAAATTCCATTACCCTCCGTCGTGAACATTGCAGACATCAGTCGAGTAACACGGAGCGGCCAAATCTTCAACCGAGGAGTTGGAGAACCTAACCAAGAAAAGGAACTTCCGACAGAAGCTCCTTATCCACCAGTCGGTCAATCCAGTAATCCCGACCTTTCGAAAAACAATGATGAGATGCTGAAGCACATCCAAAGGAGTGAATACAACATTGTTGATCAACTGTTACAGACTCCTTCAAAGATCTCAGTGCTATCACTTTTACTCAGTTCCGAAGCCCACCGAGAGGCTATACAGAAAGTGTTAGAGCAGGCCTTTGTGGAACAGGATGTTTCAATACGACAGTTCGATAGAATCATCTCTAACATCACTTCCTACAACAACGTAGGATTCAGTGATGAGGACTTGCCAGAGGGGGGAAAAGTCACAACATGGCGCTCAATATCACAGTTAACTGCCAGGACGATGCTTTAGACAGCGTACTGGTAGACACAGGATCGACCATCAACATTATGCCGAAGTCCACTCTAATGCGACTATCATTCAAAGGATCCCCGATGAGGGGCAGTGAGGTCATCGTCAAAGCCTTTGACGGATCTAGGAAAATAGTTATTGGCAAAGCCGACCTTCCCATAACTATTGATCCTCACACTTTCTTAATCACTTTCCAGGTCATGGACGTCCGGGCAGCGTACAACTGTTTATTAGGAAGACCTTGGATACACCAGGCTGGGGCAGTCACTTTGACGCTGCACCAGAAACTGAAGTTCGTCAAGAACAATCAACTCATCACAGTCTGTGGAGAGCAAGCCTTGCTCGTGAGTAACTTATCATCGTCTACTTATGTAGAGCCAGAGGAGGCTGTTGTGACTTAGTTCCAATCACTTTCATTGAGCAATGAAAATCATTCAGAGAAAGGAACCTCGATTTCCTCTGACGGAGATGTTCTCAAAGCGATCAAAAGCAACAATACAAAAGGATGGGGACAGCTTGTCATTCCTCCCATTCAGGACTTTTTCCACTGTGGAGGTTTCCTTCACCCAGTGCCTCAAACAGTCCACACTATCAACGAGGAGGATTCCTCCGATATGGATAAGGAATGGAAGTCTTATCTTAACAAGGACAGTTATATGTCTCAGGAAGAGGTGCCTACGCCATTTTTCTATCTTGCACAGAATTCGAGGTTTATACCGAGGTCAGACGTCGAAATGATATATAGAAATTGTGATCCGGAAGGATGCCGTGCTCCACTAAACTCATTAGAGAAAGACACTCTGATGAAAGATAACTTTGACCACGACTATTATGGCCCAATGGATGGCCTGCCTATCTGGCAACCGTAGAGAGGAGACTTGGGGCAGGAAAATTAGCCGAACAATGAAAATCAGCTGAGCATCATTGAACAGAATACCTGCGTCCCCACCATGTCATGGGATCAACACTCAGGTCATTCAGAAAATATCCCGTACAACGATGAATTGGGAAAGCTTGCCGGACTAGAGTTCATCAATTATGTATTTCCCGAGGTCAACGTCATCGAGAGAGATGACTCCTCCAGTTCCACAAAAGTGTGGGACACCTTGGGACAACCCAGTGGAAAATTTGGCTTCATGGTCAAGTACACCGCTCCTGAGAGCTCTCGTATCAGGCTCGAAGACATCCAGCCAACTGGATGGGGAGATTTGCCCGAGAGCATAAATAATATGCAAAATACAACTGAGGAATCCTCCTACGATAACTCTGCCTAGGAGACAGATTCCAATGATCCAACTCCGCCAAAAATCAGCGTCATTTCTTAGGAGAAGCCAAGAAAGAAGGTACCAGACTTTGTGATTCACCGAGGGGTTCACCGCAAATGGGTTGCTGTCAATGTTCCAAAGATTGTTCATAAGTCAAAGTAATTGTCGTCTTTAACCTTTCACCTGCCCCGGTGAAACGGATGTTTTGATAGGGCTCACGTTCTGTAAATATCCCTCTTCGCTTCGCCCAAAGCGACAGAGTTTTGTTTTATAGGGCTGTAGTTTCAAGAATCGACTTGTTCATTAATAAAATAACGTCGTTCTGTAATTTCCGCATTAATTGCTATATTCTCTTTTCGCTTTTCTCAGAAAATGGTAATCCTAAAAAAAAATTCAAAATAAACAAGCAGTAAAAAAAATACACTGCACACACTTGCATTCTCTCTATCTCTTCTAAACACGAATCATACCGTTATGCAGATTGCTTGTTTTAAACCCCGTTGAAACATACGATCTGATGCCTTCTTCCAACTTTGAGTTCCCGGTATTTGGGGCTGAAGAAGAAGATGACAACGAAATTCCAGAGGAGATCTCCCGATTACTTCGACAAGAGGAAAGGTCCATTGAACCTCACAAAGAGCCATTGGAAACGATCAACGTGGGTTCAGAAAAAGAGAGAAAAGAGATCAGGATTGGGGCATTGCTCAGTCCAACTGCCAAAGAGAGTTTGATAAAGCTTCTCAAAGAAATTCCAGATGTATTTGCTTGGTCCTATCAGGATATGCCAGGGTTGGATACCAGCATTGTGGAACATCATTTACCGTTAAAATCGGAATGTCCGCCAGTAAAACAAAGGTTAAGACGGACTCACCCGGACATGGCCATCAAAATCAAAGAGGAGGTATAGAAACAGATTGAAGCTGGTTTCCTCACCACGTCAGAGTATCCTCAATGGTTAGCCAACATAATACCAGTTTCGAAAAAGGACGGAAAGGTCAGAATGTGTGTAGACTACAGGGATCTGAACAAAGCAAGTCCAAAGGATGACTTTCCTTTACCACACATTGATATGCTGGTAGACAGTACAACAAATTTCAAGGTTTTATCCTTCATGGATGGATTCTCGGGCTATAATCAGATAAAAATGGCGCCGAAAGACATGGAGAAAACTTCGTTCATTACCCCATGAGGTACCTTTTGTTACAAGGTAATGCCGTTCGGTTTGAAGAACGCCGGGGCCACCTATCAAAGGGCCATGACTACTCTTTTCATGACATGATACATAAAGAGATCGAGGTATATGTCGATGATATGATTGCAAAATCTAAGATAGAAGAGGAGCATGTGACCCACCTGTCCAAACTATTTGAGCGGTTGAGAAAGTACAAACTCCGCTTGAATCCCAACAAGTGCACCTTCGGTGTCAGTTCAGGAAAACTTTTAGGGTTCATCGTCAGCCGGAAAGGAATTGAAGTTGATCCTTACAAGGTCAAGGCCATTCAAGAGATGCCTTCTCCGAAAACTGAAAAACAAGTCATAGGATTCCTAGGACGTTTGAACTACATTTCCAGATTTATATTCCTCATGACCGCGACCTGTGTGCCGATTTTCAAATTACTTAAAAAGAACCAGGATTGCGTTTGGACAGAAGATTGCCAAACCGCCTTCGACAGTATCAAGGAATAGCTGTTGAATCTGCCGATTCTATCACCTCTAGTGGAAGGAAGACCGCTGATCATCTACCTAACAATCTTGGAAGACTCGATGGGTTGTGTACTTGGCCAACAAGACGAAACTAAATGGAAAGAGTCTGCCATCTACTATCTAAGCAAGAAATTCACCGACTGCGAGACTCGGTACACTATGCTCGAGAAAACTTGCTGCGCTTTGGCTTGGGCAGCTAAACATCTTCGTCAGTACATGATTCGTCACACTACTCGGTTGGTATCCGAAATGGATCCAATCAAGTATGTATTTGAAAAGCCTGCTCTCACAGGAAGGATTGCCCGTTGGCAGATGTTGTTATCAGAATATGACATAGAGTACCATGCTCAAAAAGCCGTTAAAGGAAGTATTTTAGCCGATCATTTGGCTCATCAACCGATTGACGATCAAGAATCAATCAGGTTTGACTTCTCAGACGAAGATGTCATGTATTTGAAAATGAAAGATTGCGATGAACCGCTACCCAGTGAAGGGCCAGAACCATGTTCTCAATGGGGACTAATCTTTGACGGAGCTGTCAATCATTACAGAAACAGAATTGGGGCAATCATTGTTACCCCTCAAGGTACCCACATTCCTTTCACCGCCAGACTTACATTCAAGTGCACAAACAACGATGCCGAATACGAAGCTTGTATCATGGGTCTCGAAGAAGCGATTGACTTAAGGATCAAAAACTTGGACGTATATGGCGACTCAGCCCTGGTCTTCAATCAGATCAAAGGAGATTGGAACACATACCAATCAAGATTGATTCCATACAAAGATTATGCAAGAAGGTGGCTACCCTTCTTCAACAGAATCGAGTTTCATCACATCCCTCTTGATGAGAATCAAATGGATGATGTATTAGCCACTCTCTCTTCCCTGATTAGCGTAGGTCAATGGAATGACCTACCTAAGATCGACATAATGCGCCTTGAATGGCCCGCTTACATCTTCACGATTAAAGCAGTCATAGACGACAAACCTTGGTATCACGATATCAAATGCTTCCTTTAGAAACAAGAATACCCACCTGGGACACTAAGGAAGGACAGAAAAACCATCAGAAGGCTGGCTTGCAGTTTCTTCCTGAGCGGTGATACACTCTATAAGAGAAACTTTGATATGGTCTTGCTCCGATGTGTAGACAGACCAGAGGCAGACATGCTGATGAAAGAAATTCATGAAGGATCCTTTGGCACGCATGCCAATGGACATACAATGGCAAGAAAAATTTTAAGAGCAGGGTACTACTGGTTGACCATGGAATCCGACTGCTACAAGTACATGAGGAGGTGTCACAAGTGTCAGATATATTCCGACAAAATTCATGTACCGCCTACACATCTCAAAGTTCTCTCTTCCCCGTGGCCTTTTTCCATATGGGGAATCGACGTGATCGGCATGATTGAGCCCAAGTGGGTTCATTCTGGTTGCCATTGACTACTTCACCAAGTGGGTCGAAGCAGTGTCGTACGCTAATGTAACCCGACAGGTCATGGTCCGCTTTATAAAAAACAATCTCATCTGCCGTTATGGTGTTCTGAGCCAGATCGTTACTGATAATGTATCTAACTTGAACAATAAGATGATGAAAGAGTTGTGCGCAGAGTTCAAGATCGAACACCATAACTCATCTCTCTACCGACCCAAGATGAACGGAGCGGTAGAAGCGGCTAACAAGAACATCAAGAAGATTGTTCAAAAAATGGTTGTAACCTACAAAGATTGGCACGAGATGCTACCCTTTGCTCTTCATGGTTATCGCACATGTGTCCGCACTTCAACATGGGCAACCCCTTTCTCTCTAGTGTATGGCATGGAAGCAGTGCTCCCCATAGAAGTAGAGATCCCATCAATCAGGGTGTTGATGGAAGCTAAGCTAACAGAAGCTGAATGGTATCAAAATCGACACGACAAACTCAACCTGATCGAAGAGAAATGAATAATGGCTCTATGCCATGGTCAGTTGTATCAGCAAAGGATGAAGAAGGCGTTCGACAAAAATTTCCGACCTCGCGTCTTCAGAAAAGGAGACCTTGTGCTCAAGAAGATACAATCATTTCTCACTGATTCCCGGGGCAAATGGACCCCGAATTATGACGGCTCCTATGTGGTCAATAAAGCTTTCTCAGGCGGAGCCTTGAGACTTGCAACGATGGATGGAGAAAAATTTGCCTACCCCACGAATGTTGATGTAGTCAAGAAATAATTCGCCTAAATAAATAAAAAAACGTCTCGGTAGATTGGAAACCCGAAAGGGCGGTCCAGGCAAAAATTAGAGACATAAGAAAAAATCATCCCGGTGGATTGGAAATCTCAAAGTACAATCCAGGCAAAAGTTAGGGATTAATGGCAAGTAACTACGTCCGACAAGGTGAAATCCCCCAGCGGTAACACTATTTGTCGAAAAACTTCCAGTCAAGGTCATCTTCGGCAGAAGCCCAGGATGCCCAGAATTCAAAGTTGGTAGAAGGATAATGGTCGTTATGTTTCAATGTAGCCCTCTTCCCGTAAATTACCATTTTCTAAACTTTGTAAATACTCTATGGAATCACGAGCTTGGCTGATCTCCATCCTATCAACAAAATTTGAGCCGTTGTGCTTTTGTTTACAATTCTCATTTGTTTTAGCTTTATAAGAACGACATTTTAATATGATCGACGATTCTTGAAACGAAACAAAAATGAATTTACTTGTAAAACTTTTCTGCTTCAAAATAAAGATGGTAATTTCTTTTGACTGTTGAACATCGGAAGAATGTCGCCCGCTTCTTCAGAAGTAATCGAGCTTCAAAGTGCAGAATCAAAGTACTCCTTCTAAGCCAGTGTGCCTGAATGAAGGATCAGCTGTATCAGATGTGGATTTCCCATCTGACACCCCCGGCCGGGTTTTCATCTCCTAAGTCCGACCAACATAGCTCCCCACGGGAACTATTTCTCCTAAGCAAGGAAGAATTGCTATCATGAACCAGCGATACCTCTTCATCCCCCCCGCAGTGGCCGAGTATCCCGTCGTGTTCATCTGTCACTTTGTATGTCGCGTCAGTTTTGTCAGCATAAACATACATACATCATACATTATTGATTTACATTCGCATTCATATTGCATCACTATCACTCTAGTCGGTCTTATCCCCTAGTGATAACAGTCCTCTCAATCGAGTTATCAGCCCTTTCCTCGTCAGGAAGTGAACCATCTAAACAATCTCGCCTCCAGTTTATTTCTGGATTGAAGTTGGTCCCTCGACCACTTTGATAACTTGAACCTCTGAAAGACCATAGAAATTTCGACAAACATCACTCTTCGCCATTGAAGATGATATCTCTGCTTTCCCAGATTGAGGAAAATTCCCAGAGAAAGCCTCTTAATAAGAGATTCAACGATACGGCAGTTTTTCTCCGAAAAATCCGCTGACGAAAAGTTCATTAGCACCTCAAAATTGGATCACATCATATGGAATTTCTCCGGGAAGATCCCGAGAAAAGTATGATGTAATACCCAAGCAAAAACAGTCTCTCAAGAGACTCGTTTTCCCCAATAGAGTCGACAAATGACGTCTCCAACAGAGAAATTTGTGCACCTCTACAACTCAGATGACTGGGTTCCCCAGCAAGTCTGACATCAAAACCTTTTCCGTCAAATGGCATCTCCCTAGGAAAATTCGGCGAGAAGTTTGAGGAAAACCGCTACGTATAGCGTCCCTTGTCAAGAAAGATTATTGACAAAAGAAACTGAGACCAGTTCCTAGGTAGGAAACCAGGATCGAGGGGAAGTTTATTTCAGAAACTTAGACCAGTTCCTTGGTAGGAAACCAAGATCGAGGGGAAGTTTAATTCAGAAACTTAGACCAGTTCCTTGGTAGGAAACCAAGATTGAAGGGTTGTTTATTTCAGAAACTTAGACCAATTCCTTGGTAGGAAACCAGGATCGAGGGGAAGTTTATTTCAGAAACATAGACCAGTTCCTTGGTAGGAAACCAGGATCGAGGGGAAGTTTATTTCAGAAACTGAGACCAGTTCCTTGGCTGAAGGCCAGGATCGAGGGGAAGTTTTACCCTTTCTAAGCAGGATTGCTTAGCAAAAGAAGAAGGACGCGTGACCTACCATTCCTAAACACCATCAAAATTTTGGGTATTCCGATATTTAATCCTCTTGCACCTCGAATGCCCGAATACCTTCGCCATTCACACCTTCGGGTCCAAGAAGATTAAATAGGGGCATCTGTCATACCCCAAATTTTGACCACTTAGATTTCCCATCATTGGGAAAATCATCATCAAAATATGGATGAACCATCATGCTTTATCAGTCTCCCCAAAGATGGGTGAGCATCCACTACTAACAAAAATTAGGGTTTCAAGCCCTCTAAGAGCACTTAGACAAAGGATCAATCAAGAATTGACATGATATTCAACTTGTCTAACCTCTCAAACATCCACAATGGATCAAGAGGACTCCCACTTCAAGGATTAAGCACAAGGCTGCTCCTTTCTAGGTGGATCAAGCCTCAAGATCGCCAGTGTCACCAAATTAGGGTTTTGGTCGACCAGGGCCTCCAGATGGAAAGTTTCCACTGGGCATGAGCCAATGCTTCTAAGCATAACCTATGATACCCCAAGGGACATCATGAACCTAATCATCAAGTCAATTTTGCTTCAGGGGATGCATTCACTAAAAATCAAGAATTAGGGTTTCTTGACCTAATTCACCCCTAAGTTGACTTTTGGGACAAAACATGAGCTAAGACCTCAAGAGAGGATTTGAGGGTCTCTAACATACTACATTGATCCATTTGCAACAATGGATTGATCTAAGAAGCTTGATTCCCAAGTTTCAAGTTTATCTGAACCACAGTTAGGGTTTCGCGGGAAAAGTCAACTGTAGCTTTGACTTTTGACCAAGACATGCTCCCAAACCTTGGGACATGATTCAATACACCCTATGACACCTATGGAACATGTCCATCAAGTTTGATTTAGGTCAAGGACTTGATTTCATAGAGGATCGCACAGTTTGGAATTCATCTGACAAAAAGTCAACTGTGCACAAAAGTCAACTTTGACTTTTTGAGATTTTTCACAATTATGGGTTTTTAACCCTAAAATGATGTTAATGTGTGATTTGAATCATCATTCATCAAGAAAAATCAAGAAAAGTGGGATAACTGGTAAAAGGGGTAACCATAAAAACTTAGAAATTTTTCTAAGTTATGGAATAAGGTGGCTAGGGTACCAACTTTGGAGGATCATAACTCCTAAACCACAAAGCCATTTTCCCCATTCAAAGCTGGATTTGTAGCCCTCATGGCCCTCTACAAAAGCTTCAACTACACCTCATTCCAATTCATTATGGATTTTGAGTTATGGAATGATCAAAGTGGCTGAAAACATGAAATTCCACTTTTTCCAACACTTAGTGAAATTTTCACTAAGTCAGAATCTGCCTTCACTTTTTTCCAAATATAGGGGAATTTTTCACTTGTATCCAAAGAGTATCAAAACCAATTATGATCAAACAGTTGTTGTATCATATAAGGGCTTTCCAAAATGGCCAAGAACTCCATCAAACTCAACTTGAGCCATGAGATATGACAATGGCAACATGCCTTGCTGAAAACTGCCAAAGCATGGCAGATTTTGGAGTTTTGCTCGATTTGCCCAAATTTTGCAAATGACAAGCAACTCTATCCATCTGAACACCTCAAGGGGGGACCAAGGAGGAACCAACTCTGATCCCAAGCCTCCCAAGTCTTTGGAACCAAAAATAGCATGCCAAACCTAGAATTGCTTAAAAGAGGGACAAGACTCCAATTTTGGATTGGAGCATTCAATGCATACACCAAGGTGGCATGGACTGAGCTATTTGCTACTGAATTCAGTCAAGACTTATCCAAGACCAAGGGGACCAGCAGCCTGTGCCCTAACCTCTAGTCAATGGCTAGAGGAGACTTGGATTCTCATTGCTCAACATTGGCCAAACCTATGCAGTAGTTGCCATTCACTATTCCTTGCAAAACAAACTTGCTCTACTATAAATAGAGCTCATTTGTGATCAGTTTGAGTACACCAAAGCCATCAAACAGATGCTTTCCTCAAAATCTCCTTCTTCACTCCTATTTTGCCTTCTAAGGCAAGTCACTATCGGGTTTTGAGTTTGAGAGCTATTCCAATCAAACCAATAAAACACACACCTCATAAACATCATATAGAATTTGGCCATATGTTCATAATCATACATGGAGTGTTTTCCCTCAATCAATTGTATTGTTTGAATCGTGTGTGGAATTTCTGAACCTTCATGCAAATTTTAGGGTTCTTGAGGTTTCTCTTTGATTTCTTATTCCATGCTTAAAATAAATGAAATTAAAGACCATAGACATGATCGTGAGGTTGAAACGAGTAGATTGATATGTAGATTGCATGATATAATCAAGTATTCAGTGAGATTGGATAGAAAACGCAAATCTGCAGAAACAGAGGGTGGCGCGTGTTCTTGCCCTTGTTCTTGGCGCCCTTTTTGAAAATTCAAATATTTGAATTTTGTGATTTTATTTAATTGATTCAAAAATTAATTTCTCTCCGAGTTTTAATGATTTAGAGTTGATTCTTTTTTTAATAATTCACAAAAATGTTAAAATATTTGATTTTGCCAAATAATCCCAAAAATATTATATATTTCATATAATTTATTTTTTTGCAAAGAATTAATATTTTAATTGTTTTTGACATTTAAAATATTTTTTCCTTCTTGATTTTACAAATTTTAATGATTTCTAATCATTTTGTAGGTCAAAACTTGATTTTTGAAACATTAATCCAAGATCACAATTTGTTTTTCACATGTTAAACAATTTTGATCATTTAATTGAAATTTTTATTCAATTAAAAAATATTTTTAAAACAAATTAGGGTTTTTGATTAATTCAACCCTCATCAAACTTTTTCAAAAATTTTTGGGCCTCTTATAGAGTGTAAGACCCAACCCCTTTTGAAAACCAAAATAATTTGGGCCTCGGTCATTGTATAAGACCCACTGTGTTTTCAAACCTCGGCGCGATCGCCATTTTTCAAAACAAATAATCCTTGGGCCTACCCTCGTGTTATAAGCCCCATTCCTGCTCTTTAAAACTTTTTGGGCCTCTAATAGAGTGTAATACCCAACCCCCTTTGAAAACCAAAATATTTTGGGCCTTAGTGTATTATATAAGTCCCGATACCGTAAAAAAGTTCGGCGCGATCGTCGCCTTTTTAACAAAAACCCATGGGCCTCTCCTTAAGCAGTAAGCCCCATCACTTGTATAAAAATGAAACAATTCTTGGGCCTCTAATAGAGTGTAAGACCCAATCCCCTTTTAACCAAAACAATTTCGGGCCTCAGACATTGTATAAGCCCCACTGCGTTAAAAGAAAATCTCGGCACTATCGCCAGTTCAAAAATCAACCTTTGGGCCTCTCCTTGAGCTGTAAGTCCCACCACTTGTATAAAAATAAATCTTTGGGCCTCTTGAGAGAGTGTAAGACCCATCCCTTTGTACAAAAAACTTTCTGGGCCTCATTCACTTGTATAAGACCCTGTACAAATTCAAAACAACGGTGTAATCATCGTTAAAACCTTTGGGCCTCTCCTTGAGCTATAAGCCCCAACAATGTTTTCAAAGCACTTTCTTCTTTGATTTTGAATATAATATTGTTATCAAAGCTTTCTTTGTTGAACAACTAACTAAACAGCATGGAAGCTCTACAACCGAGTAAGTGTTTACCCGCTTTCTTTATTCGCTTTCATATATATAACTGTATTGTGGGGCTGCTCACTGTAAGTCTTCTTTCACAAACTTTTATATACCTGTCAAATATCAACTGTATAATACTAGTATAGTTATTTAGAGTCTTCCCCGACAACTACATCTAGTACTAGGTAAAACCCCGTTGATCGCTCTTAAATATAGTCAAAACTAGATCCCTGTAGGATTACCAGACACAGTCTTCCCTCCTCTTGGGGTTAAACAATATGGAGATGTGAAAGTCAGATTCTTTTTGAACCCTTTCTTAGACTGTTACCCTTAGAAGTTCTCAAAGAGACTCTACTCCCCAGAGATGATATTTTCTCCGTGAATGACATCTCTTGAGTTTCTTCCAAATTCTCAGACTTTCCTGGCTTGATCTATTCTCAGTGAATAGCATGTCTTGAATTTCTCGGGGTTTGGGGACCCACAGGCTTCTTAAAAGCACCCTTAGAAATTGTCAAACGAGCTCTAACTCCCCAGAGATGATCTTTTCTCCGTGAATGGCATCTCTTGAGCTTCTTCTAAATTCTCTTACTTTCCTGGCTTGATCTATTCGCAGTGAATAACATGTCTTGAACTTCTCGGGGTTTGGGGACCCACAGGCTTCTAAAAAGCATCCCCGCCTCCTCTTGGGCATTGTACAAGGACCCTTCGGCTTCTTAAGAGCTCTCATGCCTCCTCTTGGGCTTAGTATAAGGACCCAGAGACCTCTACAGGTATAGGAACAGAACCTAGTCATCAATTTGCTAGAGCTGTCTTTCTAAGTCAAGTGTCAGACCAGTTAATGGGTTGACCTTCATACCTTAACATACCAGCCTTCTCTTGGGCATGATACAAAGATCATTCAGTATTTGAGAATCGATTTCTCAAAACACCCGTAGACTTGGACAGTCTCAATACCCTTTGGATTTCCTATTTCCTTAAAGAACAGGAAATAACCCCGATCCTCTGTTCAATCCCAAGGTACAACATTGCCCATATAAGAACTGATTTTCTCTTTATCCGACATACTGGACCTGCTGCTAGACTGAAACAGTTACATTGGTCTCCTCTTGGGCCTTGTACAATGATTCTCCTCAGCGGAGCTAACCTTTTCAGGCTCTCTTGTTGAGTTAAACCCACTTTTAGCCTCTATCTCGAGCTTCGTACGAGATACAAAAACACTATCTTGTTGAGTATAAAAGACTCTCTTGTTGAGTTAACTCCTTTAGCCTCTCTCTCGGGCTTCATACGAGACATATAACAGACACTCTTGTTGAGTCAATCCCTTTTAGCCTCCATCTCGGGCTTCGTACGAGATAGAAAATAACTCTCTTGTTGAGTATAAAAGACTCTCTTGTTGAGTCAATCACCTTTTAGCCTCTATCTCGGGCTTCGTACGAGATACAAAAACACTCTCTTGTTGAGTATAAAAGACTCTCTTGTTGAGTCAACTCCTTTAGCCTCTCTCTCGGGCTTCATACGAGACATATAACAGACTCTCTTGTTGAGTCAATCCCTTTTAGCCTCCATCTCGGGCTTCGTACGAGATAGAAAAACACTCTCTTATTGAGTATAAAGGACTCCCTTGTTGAGTCAACTCCTTTAGCCTCTCTCTCGGGCTTCATACGAGACATATAACAGACTCTCTTGTTGAGTCAATCACCTTTTAGCCTCTATCTCGGGCTTCATACGAGATACAAAAACACTCTCTTGTTGAGTATAAAGGCCTCTCTTGTTGGGTCACAAACCTTTTAGCCTCCGTCTTGGGCTTCGTACAAGACACATGTAAAAACACCCTCTTGTTGGGTCAATAGCCTCCTCTTAGGCTTTGTATACGGAAAACCCCGGTTGAGTCAATCAACCTTTTGCATCAAAGTTGTGCCTTGTCCATAGCATACAAACATCAACAACTCCCCTTTAGAGATGACAAAATTCTCTCTAAAGTCAAAACCCTTTAGCTTCACATCTTGGGCTTCGAACAAGATACAAATAGACCCTCCAGCTTCACATCTTGGGCTTCGAACAAGATACAAACCACCTTTAGCTTCACATCTTGGGCTTTGAACAAGACACCAAAACAACTTTTCCTCCCATAGAATAGGAGGAACTACGATCTCTCTGATTTCCCTGTTTCGTTAAACGAGAATACGTAGGCATAAGATTGAAAAATCTTAGCGAGCACACTAATTAAAACATCAAATCCAATACCTATCCAAAATCCCCATGAATAGTCCCGTCATTTGAGCCTTAATAAAATAAGCAGAGAGAGACCCATAATCTAAACCGCATCTGTAAACCAACAGTCATCTGTTTAAACTCAGTATGCAAGCAGGGTTAATTGGAGACATCTATTTCCCTTCCTTAGTCAGCTTAATAGGATAAAAAATGAATCAACCTGTAGTACCCCAGAGCGACAGTGCTTAAGAACCACGTCCAAAATCGCTCGCTACAGTTACCACTTTGAGTTTGACTATTTCTCCAACGGAAGTTCGGATCATCTCTCCAACTCGAATTGTAGGTGTTGGAATAAGGTTGTTCTTTTAAAAATTAACATATTGAGCTTCTTCACTTGACCCTTCTGATGAGCACCTTCCGTTCTTATGTCCTCCACCACAAAAATCACACCTTAGTGTTTGTACCTTACTCACGTTAGCGTTACTCAAGCAGCTTGCAGCTAGCTGCTTATTCAATAATTCAATTTGAGTTAATAAAAAAGTTTGAGTATCAACAGTTAATATACCTTTGGGTGTACCTACCGTCTCAACCTTTACCGATCTTTCACTCTTAGTGCGGTACTCATTTATGCACATCTTCACAATTAAGTCCTTGACTTGTGACTCAGTCATTTGTCTAATTGTGCCTCCTGTAGAAGCATCCAACAACACGCGTGTCTGACTCTTTAAGCCTTTGATAAAACTATGTATTTGCTCCATATTATTAAGATTGTGGTTGGGGCGCCTTCGCAGCAATATTTTGAATTTCTCCCCTGAGTCATATAAGGTTTCCGCATCTTGTTGCTCAAAATTCAAAATTTCACCCCTTCTCTCAGTAAACTGGGTGGTGGTAAAAAATATTTCCAAGTACTTGTTTTCTAGCTCCTTCCATGTTCGAGTGGTTCCATTTGGAAGGTGTAGTAACCAATATTTTGCCCTTCCAATAAATGAGAAACCAAACAATCGCAACTTCACTTGATCGTCCATGACATTATCCAACTTGCACATCAAAGCGGTTTTATAGAAAGTGCAAGATGAACCCACAGATCCCTGATAGCGTTCCCATCGAACTGATTCTCTCTTAGACCTGAAAGCAAATAATTTTTAATATCTAAGTTAACAGGGTCTGCCGGTACAAACCCTCTAGAAACTTGTCCATCGTCGGTCCTTTTGCAGTAATCTCCCATAGTTGAGAGTTGTGGAGCAGCCATGTTATTCTCGTCTTCCGAATCTGAAGAAAGTATTGGTGGATCTACTTCGGGTTGGTCTCCGTCAGCTAGAATTGCTTCTCTAGCTGCGTTTTTAAGGGCTTGTGCGGTTCTATCAATTTCTGGATCGAATGGTAGTAATGTCGATCCTGAACTGCGCATACACAAACAGAAAATACCTCAGTAGAACTATGATAAACAAGAAAACAAACAAAAGAAATAAAAACAAAAACTAGAATAAATATTAAATATGAAAAATGTGTTGCACAAAGCGTTGTCCTGTTGCAATTAACAGTCCTTCGCAATGACGTCAAAAACTTGATGACTTCTTGACAAGTGTACCGATAATGTCACAGTAATAAAAAGATCGAACCCACATGAATAGTGTTCGAACAGAACAATTATTTGTGCAATATTAAATAAAAATATTAAAAAGGGGGGTTTTGCATGTTTCAGTGCAAAAATAAATTAAACGAGAAAACTATGTTACGAAGGCGGTTAGATTGTATTTTAGAATCCCTTTATCCCTCTTGTTGATGTACGATGCCTTGTATAAATTATATTATCCTTATAACTTTACGGAAAGTTAAAAAAACCATTATAGCCAATCCCCCACGAAATAACTCACTAATAGCTACTCCGAGCTTTCTATCCCTAATCCGTCAGCGTAAGCAGTGTTAGGCGATGTATAGATCGTTAACTCTCTGTGCCATTACTTGAGGCCTCCTATCCCTATTCAATCGGCTTAAGTAGAACAGTTTCCCTAAGTCCAATACATAGGCTACGGTTCAGGAGTCCCTGTGTATCTAACAACATATTAACCGAGTATCTCAAATAATAAGCATTAAGCATAAGAAACAACTAAATAAAATTATAAGTCAAAAGGTTCCTACAAAGTCAAACCTCCATATAATGCCAACAAGATTGAATATATTTCATCATAACACAACCTAACCTAGGAGAATTTAGCTACACATAGTGAAAATTACAATACCAATTGAATAAAGATGAATAACATGTGAATTCCCTTGAAGGATTGACCTTCAATGCTCTTAAAATCACTCTCTGACGCTGTAGAATCATGCTCCCAATACCAAATTTCATAACCCTTGTAAAAGTGCAGAAAATCCCCATTTAAAACTGTTAGAACGGGTCAGAACGCGTCAGAAAAAGCCCAGAAAAATCCCTCATTATGCGCATTATGAAAGAATCACGCACATAATGATCCTTTTTCTTCTCTATCGCGCACATGATGCTGCACGTGATTATTCCAGTAGCTACGTGTTTTTTCACTCTTTTTCACCAGAATTTTCACTGAGTCCTATTCTTCCATACTTGGCTCTTTTTTACTCATTCTTGGATCTTTCTTCCTTATTTTGGCTCCTCTATTGCTCGTTTTCCCTAATTCTTTGACTGATATTATGTAATGATGGATTATCATCAATGGGAAAATAGAAATCTCCAATAGAGAGATTAAACAAATATTAGAGAAAACCATTGCTACCTCTAAGAAAGACCGACCTGCTAAGCTTCCAAAAGCACTATGAACCTATAAGACAACCTACAAGACACCTATAGAAGCTACACCTTTCAAACTTGTGTATGGAAAATCCTGTCATCTGCCAGTTGAATTTGAGCACAAAGGCTATTAGGTTGTCAAGGCCCTGAATATGGATTATGTGCCTGCTGGCGGAAAACAAATCTTAGATCTACACGAGTTGGAAGATTTGAGGCTAGACATGTATGAGAATGCCCAAATATATAAAAACGAACCAAGAAATGGCATGACAAGCGAATCACTAGGAGAGAATTTGAAATAGGGGATTTAGTGCTTCTTTTCAACTCCAGATTGAGACTCTTACCAAGGAAGCTCCGTTCCCAATGGTCGGGACCGTTTGAAATATCATAAGTAATGCAATCTGGTGCAGTTGAAATATGGAGTAAATGAACTGGGCCATTCATAGTGAACGGGCAGAGGCTCAAGCACTACAATAGTGAAGATATAATAAATTACTATGCTACTTTGATACTAGATAAGCCACCTGCTAGTCCATCCGAGGTATGAATTTAAAACACGTCGAGCTAACGACATAAACTAAAGCATTGCGTGGGAGACAACCTATAGATTTCTTTTCAATTTACTTTCCCCAATAAAATAAGAGGTGAAATTAAACCTTGTTGAACATCACTAACATTGTTTATGTTTCATTTTTCAGGTCGTCTTCATTCTCCATAGCATTTTTCTACTAACAATTATTTGAGAATGCATCACATTGACAACCAAAGGATTGTTTTCAAGGATGACAACCAGAGGAGGCGCTATGAAGACTTGTCTCAGAGAACTATTTCTATGACCATATCCTAATTTCTAATTACAGAAAAATTAGGCCTAAGAGACAAATGCAATTATATGTTCAATCAGATCATTTGGGACCAGTTCTCGGTTGCAAGACACCCACCTACCGGAACCTCACACTAGAGTTTCTTAGTTCTTTCAATTACTATCCTCATAGAAGAGTAGATATGGATAGAAGTATGATTGTCTTTAGGCTATTTGGGCACGATTTTCACTTTAATAATAATGAAATAGGTGAGATGTTAGGATTCCAGACTAGCCAAAATACCTTCCTTGAGGTACCTAATGACAACTTCATGCAATATGAGCTTGACAATTTTTGGGGCAGCATCACCATGGTATCTCCACCTGATCCTTAGAAGATGAATGCTACCCTTATACATAACACAACTATTAGGTACTTTCAAATGGTTTTAGCACAAACCTTATTTGGAGAGATTGATAACACTGACACAGTTAGTAAAGAAGAGTTATTTATCATGTTCATTATTTTCCAATCCCGTCTTGTCCATTCCGCAGAAATCTTGATTGCCAATCTAGATGCTATAGCAAAGTCAACAAGAGGAAATATTTTTGTTGGCGGGATTGTCACTTCTATAGCCTTAGTTGTAGGACTCCGTAACCAAGCACACCTAGTCTCTCTAGGGGGTAACACCCTAGTAGACATCTAACACTGCTTAAATAGACATTTAGTGAGAGTTAGGAGTCCTAATGAATTCCAGATACTAATTAATAATGAAGTTTTCCACTACTTTGTCCTCCCAAATCATGAACAAACAAGTGACCACAACCGTGATAACTGGTTGTACCAATTAGAACGCCAGGGAGAGGCACTTGCACCACCTCTGACCCCTCCCGCACCTGAGTGCCACCCATCCCCTCCATTAGATGTCTCTTCTAAATCTTCTTCTGCAGGTCCTTCCAGTCCACATGGGCATAATGTTGACTATGAGCTCAACACCCTTAGACGTGAAGTCACCGCTCTTCGAAACATTGAAGACAATGTTCGGTTCAAGTGTGGGGAGGAACTTTATTGCTTTCTAATTAGTTTTTTTCTCTTCTATTTCCTAGTTTACTTACTTTAATTAGCATATGTTAGAATATGTTGTTTTGGTTTAGATATGAAAAATGTGATCTACTATGAGAACTTGTGAAATGATGTGATGTAAAAAATTGTGAACTATTAGGATTGACTTGCACAATGGTTTTTGTTAATTAATTCGAATTATGGATGCTGCTAGTGTAAATGGATGCTATTAGAATTGTCATGCAGGAAAGATTTGTTATGTATAATGAATGGATGCATTGTCTTGGTGTGAAGTATGAAATTTCTTGGTCTCTCTTGTGTATGTAGGTCATGTCATGTTTATTGTTGTTGTATGGACTAATATGGTGTGTGCATTTTGGAGTATGTAACTTGTTTTTTGACATGCTAAATGTTTGGCATGATCTAGGGCTGAAATGCACACATAATGAGAGGAGACTAAGCTTGGCAAGGTGCATGAAGACATGGAGGAGTCATAACACATAGAGACTCCATCAAGCATTATGAAGGATATTGAAAAAAATGGGATGGTTTATGAATAAAGAAGGGGTAGGATTAGGTTCTAGGGATTAGGATTAAATAGTTGACTTTGGTCAACTGTTTGACCAAAAAAATCAACAGTTGAACCAAAGTCAACTCTAGGTCAAAACATATAATTTTGTATGGAATTGTGATCTCGTATTTGTAATGGCAATTTGAATATTTTTGTAATGAAATGGATAACGAAATTGGCCGTTTTGAAAATGAATGAACATGTGTAACTTGTGTGTTAAGAAATAAGTAATCTCCAAACCTTGATGTTGAATATGATCTTGCACCTTTGATTGTTGAAATTAACCAACATGCCTTAAATCAAATATAATAAAAATAAAAGCCCATATTAATTGCCAAGTAAACTCATAAGGGAATGGTCAACAAAAAGTCAACTCTGAGAATGAACCCCAAGTCTCATTGCCATGATGTCAATTAACATGATCCAAGACTATTAACCAAAACATGTTATGTTAAATAACCTAATCTTGCCAGTCATAAATCAATTTTTTGCTTCTTAAATAAAGACCTTTGAATCAATGATGTTGTTTGAAAAAAATGAAAAATGAATGTCCTATGATGGGTGATCAGGGCATGTGAATATGTAGATAAAATGAGAATCATGAGCCATATGAAATGAAAAAAAGTAGGGAAAATTTTGGGGGTATGACAATCAGTACTAGAGAATGCAATTTGTTGGTCTTTTTCATTCATTTTTCATCATTTGTTTTTGAAGAAGTCATTTTAACTTCTTTATTTTTTACATTTCTCTTATTGTTTTCTTTATATTGACCATTTTTATCTAGTACCCCCAAACCCAAACTTAAATGTTGCTAACTTCCAAGAGCAACTTACAACTTATTCCTTTGCATCGGACAAGGAAACTAAATCAAGCTATGTCATTGAAAAACACCTTTACAAATGATCAAGGGCTTACTTGCCATACCAAGCGTGTGTTCTTCAAGCCTTTACAAACGATCAAAAGCTTACTGTTGATGTTAAGGATCTTCTTGCTGTTGTTGTATCTCTGGATGATAGAACTGGTCTTGGACCTCCTCTTGGGATTCTTCTTGCGAACCCTCATGAAAATAAATTATTGGTATTGTTTTCATGGAGATGAGGATGATTGGTTGCATTAGAGTGATCATTTCGTCATCTGGGTAATTTTGGATACCTGCTAACCTGCACAACTTGTTAATCATGCAAAAATTCCCACAAGCACATTGTGATGCATCAGTCATATATTTGATATTTTCAACCATCAAACGACCAAAGGCTATAGGATTATTATTCAGGATAAACATCAAACCCATAACTGTTTTCACAGTGAACTCTAATTGTTTAGAAGCTTCTTCTAGAGTATGCACAAAAAATGATGCCCATGCTTTTGGATTTTGGTGCATTTATGCTGTGAGTAGCCTTAGGGGAATATTGTGCACAATAAACCATTATGCTCTTGGTCAGTAGATTTCATTCTTCCTAATTTCACACATTTTCTCACTTAGCATGTGGTTGTTGCCCCTTCTGTTTTGAATTCCACTTAGACCTATGAAGCACAAATCAAGTAAAGTGTTAATAGCATCAGGACTATAATTGACACGCTTACCTTTCACATGTGATGTATATGCTTTTTCGATCATGATGGGTCGCACTTGCATAAAATTCTAAACCAATCAAATTGTTAGTTTCTGGAATCAGATTGATGAGCCTTATCCAACGCCTTTCTTCCATCATCGTTATTAAAGCTTCATATCCTCAAGATTGAGAAGATCAAAATCTCTTTCACACAATATTTTGTAATTCACCACCTTAAGGTATTTTTTGCATGTGCTTGAGAGAGGAATTAGTAATTTGGGAAGATGAACTCATCTTAAGTTGTTGGTTCAACTGAGGTTGATGTATCAGAGAAACGACTTCTTTTTGGGGCCATTTCAACTGAAACAAAAGTAATTTGGAGTAATGTATAGAAAATATAAGATGAAATTAAGATTGATGTAGATTTTGATAATGAACAGAGTAATGAAAGTGACTGCAAATTTGGTTGTACAGACCAAATACTTCAAATTCCTTTTATAGGCATTTTTCACACCCATCTCGACCACAATAGTAGTCATCATGATCGCGACGACCAAAGGTTCTCTCTAACAATCATGTTCCCCAACTCCTCTTTGCAACGTCTCTATCAGGACCATGATGGGTTGCACCGTGATCGTGAATAGCTTCCATCGTGATAGTGATATGTATATCATGATCATGATAATACCAGGGCTTCACTCATTTTTCCTCGAATTTTTTCAGTTTTGGTTTTTTCTCTTCAATCCTTTCCCATGTGTATAACCTACTTCACCATGACAACATGCTACAAAATAAAAAATGACAAGAACAAAATAACATGGAATTAAAATGCATTGAAAATATAAAAAAATTATCTGATGGGTTGCCTCCCTTTAAGTGCTCATTTAAAGTCATTAGCTTGACATGGCTATTCTAAGATTCTGCGAGTATCAAAGGCACCTTTGCAGTTGGTATCTTCCCTCATAAATATAGATTTAACCTTTGGCAGTTCACTATAAAAGTCAGGTAATATCCAGGATCTTGTATTTCTACAGCACCACTTGCAAACACTTTAGTAATGATAAAAGAACCAGACCATCTAGACTTTAACTTACTTAGAAACAACCTCAGTCAAGCGTTATAAAGTAAAACCTTATGTCTTGGTTGAAAGTCTTGTTTCACTAGGTTCTTGTCATGATAAATCTTAGTTCTTTCCTTGTAAATCACAGTGTTTTCATAGGATCTAAGTCTGATCTTTTTCAAATCATGCAGCTTTAACAACCTTTTCCTTCCCACCACTTTTTCATCAAAGTTCAAGAATTTAATTGCCCAATAAGCTTTATGTTCCAGCTCAACCGGTAAGTGACAAGCTTTCCCATAGACCAATTGATATGGGTGTCATACCCCAAATTTTGACCACTAAGATTTCCCATCATTGTGCCAATCATTACCACAATATGGATGAACCATCATGCCTCATCAATCTCCTCAGGAATTGTTAGGCATTCTCTACAATCAAAGATCAGGGTTTTGAGCCCTCTCAGAGCACTTGGATAAAGGATCAATCAAGAAATGACATGATCTTCAACTTGTCTAACCTCTCAAACATTCATAAAGGATCAAGAGGGCTGCCACATCAGGAATAAAGTACAAAGTTGCAACATTCCAAGTGGATTAAGCTTCAAGATCACCAATCTCACCAAATTAGGGTTTTGGCCGATTGAGGCCTCCAAATGGAAATTTTCCTCTGGGCATGAGCCTTTGCTTCAAAACACAACCCAAGATTCCCCATGGTACCTCATGGACCGAATCATTAAGTCAATTTAACCTCTGGGGATGCATTTACCCAAAAATCAGGAATTAGGGTTTCTTGAGCTAATTCACCCCTAAGTTGACTTTTGGGAAAAAAAATGAGCCAAGACCTCAAGACTTGATTTGAGGGTCTCCAATACACTAATTTGATCCATTTTCAACAATGGATTGATCCAAGAAGCTTGATCTAGAAGTTTCAATTTCATCAGGACCACAATTAGGGTTTTGAAGAAAAAGTCAACTATACCTTTGACTTTTGACCAAGACATGCTCCCAAACCTTGGGACATGATTCAATACACCCTATAACACCTATGGAATATATCCATTAGGTTTGATTTAGGTCAAGGACTTGATTTCACAAAGCATCAGACAATTTGGATTTCATCCGATAAAAAAGTCAACTGTGCACAAAATCAAGTTTGACTTTTTGGAAATTTTCACAATTATGGTTCCTTGACCCTAAAACAATGTTAATATGTGATTTTAATCATCATTCATCAAGAAAAATCAAAGAAAGTGAGTTAACTTGTAAAAGGGGTAACCATAAAAAACTTAGAATTTTTCTAAGTTATGGAACAAAGTGGCTAGGGTACCAACTTCCAAGGACCATAACTTGAGATCCAAGCAACCATTTTGGCTGGTCCAAAGCTGGATTTGTAGCTCTCATTACACTCTACAAAAGCTTCAACTACATCTCATTCGAATTCCTCATGGATATTTAGTTATGGAGTGATCAAAATGGCAAAAAACATGAAAATGACACTTTTCCAACACTTAGTGAAAATCTGCCTAAGTTGGCAGTCTTGAACATCAATGTTCATGATGATTTTTCAATTGGATCCAATTAGTTTCAAGACAAAATATGATCACACATGCATTTTATCATATGAGGGCTTTCCAATGAGCCCAAAAACATGAGAAAACTCCATCTGGGCTAGGAGTTATGACAGCTGCAACATGCCTTGCTACAAACTGTCTTGGCAAGGCAGATTTGTGCATAAGGGCTCGATTTGATCAAATTGTGCAACAATAAGCTTGGTTATCCATCTGCACACCTCAAGGGGGAACAACCAAGGGACAAACACTGATATACCAGCCTCACAAGTCCATGGAGCTATGTTTAGGCATGACACTCCTAAATTCAAAGATGCTTCAAATATTCAATTTTGTTTCAAAACATTTAACTGATGCATATAGGTGGCAATCATCAAGACAATGTTATCCAAGTTCAGTCAAGACTTATCCTTGAACCAAATAACCTTAGGCCTGTGCTCTAACCTCAAGTCAATGGCTAGAGGAGACTTGAGATTCCATTTAACACAATTGGCCACAGACCTGTACCAGTTGCCATACACTATTGCAGCCAAAACAAACTTGTTGCACTATAAATAGACCTCATTTGTGATCACTTTGAGTACACCAAAGCACCCAAACTGATGCTTTCCTCAAAATCACCTCTTTCACTCCAATTTTTCCTTCTAACTCAAGTCACTATCGGGTTTTGAGTTTGAGAGCAATTCCATTCAAACCAATCACACACACACCTCACATATAACATATAGAAGTGATCCAAACTCTCACATAACATCTGGAACACCAATTTCACAAAAATCACTAGCCATCTGCACAAGCTTTTGACAGATTTGCAGTTGAGGTGCCAAATCAAGTTCCAGCTCAATTCAATCCACTCCAAGCATTCAGACACACTCCATAGCACCTAAGGAAGCTGTTCAGATCATCACAACTCATCTGTAACACCTCCAAATCAAAAATCAAATTGCTCTTGCTGCCACTACATTCAAGTAAGCCAAAACTTGGTTATCTCATGATTCATGCATATTTCCTTGCACAATAACTTTGCCATATGTTCATAATCATGTATGGAGTGTTTCCCCTCAATTGATTGCTTTGTATGAATCATGTATGGAATTTCTTAGCCTTCATGCAGAAATTAGGGTTCTTGAGGTTTCTCTTCGATTTCTCATTCCATACTTAAAATAAATGAAATTAAAGACCATAGACATGATCGTGAGTTGGAAACGAGCAGATTGATATGTGGATTGTATGATTTCATCAAGTATTCAGTGAGATTGATGAGAAAATGCAAATTAGACGAAAACAGGGCATGCGGGCAAGAACAAGGTGTTCTTGGCGCCCTTTTTCAAACTTTTGAATTTTTGAATTTTTATTATTTTATTTAATTGATTCAAAAATTAATTTCTCTCTGAATTTTTATGATTTTGAGTTGATTATTTTTTTCAAGATTCACATAAATGTTAAAATATTTTATTTTACAAAAATTTCCCAAAAATATTATTTACTTCATATATTTGATATTTTTGCAAAGAATTAATTTTTATTTGTTTTTTTAACATTTTAAAAATTTTCTTTCTCTTGATTTTCCAAGCTTAAATGGTTTTCAATCATTTTGTGGATAAAAACATGATTTTTGAAACATTGACCCAAAATCACAACTCATTTCTCACATGTTTTCAATGATTTTATTAATTTTTAATCAAAATTAATTCCATTTTTAACAAAATTAGGGTTTTGATTGATTTCACCCTCATCAATCTTTTTTCAAAAATCTTTTTGGGACTCTAATAGAGTGTAAGACCCAATCCCTTTTTGAAACCAAAATAACTTAGGCCTTAGTTATTGTATAAGACCCACTGTAATTTCAAAAATCTCGGCGCGATCGTCGTTTTCAAAACATTTTCATCTGGGCCTCCCCTCGTGTTGTAAGTCCCATCTTTCCTTTTCAAAATCTTTTTGGGCCTCTCCTTGAGTTGTAAGACCCATCCCTTTGTATAAGTCCCAGTGCGATATTCAAAACAACGGTGCGATCACTGTTAAACTTTGGGCATCTCAATGAGTATAAGCCCCAACAATCTTTTCACAAACAACTTCCTTTTTGATTTAGGTTCAAAGATACTATTGTTATCAAAACTTTCTTTAATTTCTTTGAACAACTAACAAATACAGCATGGAAGCTTGCTCACCTGTAAGTTTTAACAGCTTTCATTTACTCGCTTTAATATATATAACTATATTGTGGGAAGCTGCGCACGATAAGTCTTATTTCATATCCTTTTAAATACTTGTCATATATCAACTGTATATATACTAGTATAGTTATTTAGAGTTTTCCCCGACAACTAGGTCTAGAACTAGGTAAAGCCATGTTGGTCACTCTTGAATACAGCAAAAAATTAGATCCCCATAGGATTTCCAGATACAGTCTTGCCTTCTCTTGGGCTTAAACAATATGGAACAAAGAGAAAGGCAGTATTCTTCGTGAACCTTTTCTCAAACTATCACCCCTAGAAATTGTCAAAGAAATTCTACTCCCCAGAGTTGATCAATTCTCGATGAATAGCATCTCTTGAATTCTTCAAACCTCAGGACTTTCACTAAATGATCTATTCTCGGTGAATAACATTTCTTGAACTTTTCTTGGTATGGGACCCACAGGCTTCCTAAAAGCATCCCCGCCTCCTCTTAAGCTTTGTACAAGGACCCTCAGGCTTCTTAGAAGTTCTCATGCCTTCTCTTGGGCTTAATACAAGGACCCTGACGACCTCTTAAAGGTATAAGATAAAACTTATTCATCCTTTGCTAGAGCTGTCTTTCCAGTGTCAAACCTCAGACTAATTTAGGTTTGATTCTCATCCCTTAATACACCTGCCTCCCCTTGGGCATCATACAAAAGATAAAACTCTTCCACACCAATAGACTTGGACAGTCTAAACCCCCTTGAGTTTCAAAGACATTCTCAAGTTCCCTACAAGCATAGGAGAAACCCCGGTTACTCTGGATAAATCTCCGACTGAGTTAAAACTCGTAGGTTATAAAACCCAGTCTCTCTCCCAAAAATCCCCAAACCAAGGTCAGTTTATCATCTGTATAACACTATCCCAAATCAGAACCTCAAGGCATCTGATATCTCAACTCTTCTGGAACCCTCAGCAAGAGTTGAATCCCCATTTGGACCTGCTTCAGGATCTCAATAATCCTCAGTAGCAAGAGATAACCTCCTCTTAGGCTTTGTATAAAGACCTTTCCTCAGCAGAAAGCCAACCTCCTCTTGGGCTTTGTACAATGATTCTCCCTGTCATACCCCAAATTTTGACCACAAAGATTTCCCATCATTGGGCAAATCATCATCACAACATGGGTAAACCATCATACCTCATTAGTCTCCCCAAAGATGGGTGAGCATCCACTACAATCAAAATTAGGGTTTCAGGCCCTCTCAAAGTTCTTAGACAAAGGATCAATCAAGAAATGACATGATCTTCGACTTGTTTAAACCTCTCAAACATCCCCAATGGATCAAGAGGACTCCCACCTTAGGGATTAAGAACAAGGCTGCATCATTCTGAGTGGATCAAACCTTATGATCGCCAGTGTCACCAAATAAGGGTTTTGGTCGACCAGGGCCTCCAGATGGGAATTTTCCTTTGGGCGTGAGCCAATGCTTCAAAGCATAACCTAAAATACTGCATGGAACCTCATGGACCCAATCATCAAGTCAATTTAACCTCAGGGGATGCATTCACTAAAAATCAGGAATTAGGGTTTCTTGACCTAATTCACCCCTAAGTTGACTTTTGGGACAAATCATGAGCCAAGACCTCAAGAGAGGATTGGAGGGTCTCTAATAAACCACGTTGATCTATTTGCAACAATGGATTGATCTAAGAAGCTTGATCACCAAGTTTCAGTTTCATCTGAACCACAATTAGGGTTTCGCTAGAAAAGTCAACTGTACCTTTGACTTTTGACTAGGACATGCTCCCAAACCTTAGAACATGATTCAATACACCCTATAACACCTATGAAATCAATCCATCAAGTTTGATTTAGGTCAAGGACATTATTTCATAGAGAATTGCTTAGTTTGGAATTCATCTGATAAAAAGTCAACTGTGCAGAAAAGTCAACTTTGACTTTTTGAGATTTTTCACAATTATGGTTCCTTAACCCTAAAATGATGTTAATGTGTGATTTGAATCAACATTCATCAAGAAAAATCAAGAAAAGTGGGATAACTTGTAAAAGGGGTAACCATAAAAACTTAGAAATTTTTCTAAGTTATGGAACAAAGTGGCTAGGGTACCAACTTTGGAGGATCATAACTCCTAAACCACAAGGCCATTTCCCCATTCAAAGCTGGATTTGTAGCCCTCATGACCCTCTACAAAAGCTTCAAACACAACTCATTCCAATTCCTTATGGATTTTAAGTTATGGAATGATCAAAATCACAAAAAGTGACAATGTCACTTTTTTCCAACACTTGGTGAAATTTTCACTAAGTCAGAATCTGCCTTCACTTTTTTCCAAATGTAGGGGCATTTTTCACTTGGATCCATAAAGTATCAAAACCAATTATGATCAAACAGTTGTTGTATCATAATAGGGCTTTCCAAAATGGCCAAGAACTCCATCAAATTCCACTTGATCCATGAGATATGACAATGGCAACATGCCTTGCTGAAAACTTCTAAAACAAGTCAGATTTGTGCATTTTGCTCGATTTGCCAAAATTGTGCAAATGGCAAGCAACTCTATCCATCTGAACACCTCAAGGGGGGACCAATGAGGAACCAACTCTGATCCCAAGCCTCCCAAGTCCTTGGAATTAAAAATAGCATGCCAAACCTAGAAATCCCTAAAGAGGGGACAAGACTCCAATTTTGGATTAGAGCATTCAATGCATACACTAAGGTGGCATGGACTGAGCCATTTCCAACTGAATTCAGTCAAGACTTATCCAAGACCAAGGGAACCAGCAGTCTGTGCCCTAACCTCTAGTCAATGGCTAGAGGAGACTTGGATTCTCATTAATCAACATTGGCCAAACCTATGCAGCAGTTGTCATTCACTATTCCTTGCAAAACAAACTTTCTCTACTATAAATAAAGCTCATTTGTGATCAGTTTGAGTACACCAAAGCCATCAAACAAATGCTTTCCTCAAAATCTTTTCTTTCACTCCAAAATTGCCTTCTAAAGTAAGTCACTATCGGGTTTTGAGTTTGTGAGCTATTCCAACCAAACCAATCACACACACACCTCATAAACATAATATAGAAGTGATCCAAACACTCACATAACATCTGGAACACCAAAATCACAAAATCACTAGCCATCTGCACAAGCCTTTGACAGATTTGCAGTTGAGATGCCAAATCAAGTTCCAGCTTAATTCAATCCACTCCAAGCATCCAAACACACTCCATAGCACCTAGGGAAGCTTTCCATATCCTTGGAACCAAGCTGTAACACCTCTAACACAAAACACGATCACCTGCTGCAAGAGATAAGCATGAGCTCTTCTAACTCTATGATCCATGCATTTTTTGCTGCACAATAATTTGGCCATATGTTCATAATCATGCATAGAGTGTTTTCCCTCAATCAATTGCTTTGTTTGAATAGTGTATGGGATTTCTGAGCCTTCATGCAAATTTTAGGGTTCTTGAGGTTTCTCTTTGATTTCTTATTCCATGCTTAAAATAAATAAAATTAAAGACCATAGACATGATCGTGAGGTGAAAACGAGCAGGTTGATATGTAGATTGCATGATATAATCAAGTATTCAGTGAGATTGGATAGAAAACACAAATCTGCAGAAACAGAGGGTGGCGCGTGTTCTTGCCATGTTCTTGGCGCCATTTTTGAACATTTGAATATTTGAAATTTTGTGATTTTGTTTAATTGATTCAAAAATTAATTTCTCTCTGAGTTTTAATGATTTTGAGTTGATTCTTTTTTTAATAATTCACAAAAATATTAAAATATTTTATTTTCCCAAAAAATCCCAAAATATTATTTATTTTATATACTTGATATTTTTGTAAAGAATTGATATTTTAATTGTTTTTGACATTTAAAATATTTTCTCCCTCTTGATTTTTCAAATTTTAGTGATTTCCAAACATTTTGTGGATCAAAACCTAATTTTTGAAACATTAATCCAAGATCACAATTTGTTTACACATGTTTAACAATTTTGATCATTTTAATTAAATTTTTATTCAATTTAAATACATTTTGAAAACAAATTAGGGTTTTTGATTAATTAAACCATCATCAAACTTTTTCAAACTCTTTGGGCCTCTTGGTAGAGTGTAAGACCCAACCCTTTGTAGAAACCAAAATAATTTGGGCCTCAGTGTATTGTATAAGTCCCGATACCATCAAAAAGTTCGGCGCGATCATTGCCCTTTTTTTACAAAACCCTCGGGCCTCTCCTTGAGCTGTAAGCCCCATCACTTGTACAAAAATAAATCTTTGGGCCTCTAATAGAGTGTAAGACCCAATCCCCTTTTAACCAAAACAATTTTTGGGCCTCAGATATTGTATAAGCCCCTCTGCGTTAAAAGAAAATCTCGGCGCGATTGCCAGTTCAAAAATCAAACCCTTTGGGCCTACCCTCGTGTTATAAGCCCCATTATTTTTCTTTAAACACTTTTGGGCCTCTTGAGAGAGTGTAAGACCCATCCCTTTGTAAAGAAAACCTTTTGGGCCTCAATCACTTGTATAAGTCCCTATACAAATTCAACACAACAGTGCAATCACTGACAAAACCTTGGGCCTCTCCCTGAGCTGTAAGCCCCAAAAATCTTTTCAAAGCACTTTCTCCTTTGATTTTGAATATAATATTGTTATCAAAGCTTTCTTTGTTGAACAACTAACCAAACAACATGGAAGCTCTACAACCGAGTAAGTGTTTACCCGCTTTCTTTATCCGCTTTCATATATATATAACTGTATTGTGAGGCTGCTCACTGTAAGTCTCCTTTCACAAACTTTTATATATACTCGTCATATATTAACTGTGTAATACTAGTATAGTTATTTAGATTTTTCCCCAACAACTACGTCTAGCACTAGGTAAAGCCTCATTGGTTACTCTTAAAATACAAACAAAACTAGATTCCCATAGGATTACCAGACACAGTCTTCCCTCCTCTTGGGGTTAAACAATATGGAGACGTAAAAGGCAGCATTCTCAGTGAACCCTTTCTCAGACTGTCACCCTTAGAAATTGTCAAAGAGACTCGACTCCCTAGAGATGATCTTTTCTCCGTGAATGGAATCTCTTGAGTTTCTTCCAAATTCTCGGACTTTCCTGGCTTGATATATTCTCGGTGAATGGCATGTCTTGAACTTCTCAGGGTTTGGGGACCCACATGCTTCTTAAAAGCATCCCCGCCTCCTCTTGGGCGTTGTACAAGGACCCTTCGGCTTCTTAAAAGCTCTCACGCCTTCTCTTGGGCTTAGTACAAGGACCCAGAGACCTCTACAGGTATAGGAACAGAACCTAGTCATCAATTTGCTAGAGCTGTCTTTCTGAGTCAAGTATCAGACCTGTTAATGGGTTGACCTTCATCCCTTAACATACCAGCCTCCTCTTGGGAATTATACAAGGATCATTCACTTATCCGAGAATCGATTTCTCAAAACACGAGTAGACTTGGAAAGTCTCAATACCCTTTGGATTTCCCATTTCCTTAAAGAACGGGAAATAACCCTGATCCTATGATCAATCCCTAAGCACAAAATTACCCATATAAGAACTAATTTTCTCTTTTATCCAATATACTGGACCTGTCACTATACTGAAATAGTTACCAGCATAAATAGCCTCCTCTTGGGCTTTGTACAATGATTCTCCCCATCGGAGCTAACCTTTTCACACTCTCTTGTTGAGTATAAAAGACTCTCTTGTAGAGTCAAAGCTTTCAGCCTCCATCTCGGGCTTCGTACGAGACAGAAAACACTCTCTTATTGAGTATAAAACACTCTCTTGTTGAGTCAAACCTTTCAGCCTCCATCTCGGGCTTCGTACGAGATACAAAAACACTATCTTGTTGAGTATGAAAGACTCTCTTGTTGAGTCAAACATTTTTAGCCTCCATCTCGGGCTTCATACGAGATACAAAATCACTCGCTTATTGAGTATAAAAGACTCTCTTGTTGAGTCAAACACCTTTAGCCTCCATCTTGGGCTTCGTACAAGACACATATAAAAGCACTCTCTTGTTGAGTCAGATACTTATTAGCACTCTCTTGTTGAGTCAACCATTTTAGCCTATATCTCGGGCTTCGTACGAGACAGATGAAAAGCACCCTCTTGTTGGGTTACTAGCCTCCTCTTAGACTTTGTATAAGGAAACCCCGGTTGAGTCAATCAACCTTTTAGCATCAAAATCTGTGCCTTGCTCACAGTACACAAACATCAACAACTCCTTTTCCCCCATCTAATTACTGTAAGCGGCAAGCCTCTAGATTATTTACATCCACGCCACTGTCCCTCTTTTAGCATGAGAAATGCCTAAGGAAAGATAACATTGCTGTACACTGAGTTAAAGTCTTCTCCTTCAGGTTAAAAACTCTCATAAAGGATATTATGGAATTGCTGGATTCATATATCCCAATTAAAGTAATTCTCCTTTATAATCAGTCACCAGACAGTTGTGATAAACAGGCCAAATATCCCCTTTTAGAGATGACAAATTCTCTCTAAAGTCAAAACCCTTCAGCTTCACATCTTGGGCTTCGAACAAGATACAAATAAAAACTTCAGCTTCACATCTTGGGCTTTGAACAAGATACAAACCACCTTTAGCTTCACGTCTTGGGCTTTGAACAAGACACCAAAATGACCTTTTTCCTCCTGTAGAATAGGAGGAACTACGATCACTCTGATTTCCCTGTTTCGTTAAACGGGAATACGTAGGCATAAGATTGAAAAATCTTAGCGAGCACACTAATCAAAAACCCAAAATCCTGTATCTTTATACATCAATTGAAAAGCATCAGTCCTAACCTCCTACCAATCGTCCAGACACTGTTTTAAAAAAATCACCTAAGAGAGACCCACAATCTTTATAGCATCTGTAAACCAACAGCCATCTGTTTAAACTCAGTATGCAAGCAGGGTTAATTGGAGACATCTATTTCCCTTCCTTCATCAGCTTCAATAGGATAAAAAATGAATTGAGCTGTAGTACCCCAAAGCGATACTGCTTCGAAACTACGCAAAAAACTCGTGCTACAGAAAAAATGGCGACTCTGCCGGGGAGTATCAGAGTATGATCTTGTTCCCTTCTCATTTCTTAGGTAGAAACCTTAGATAAGTGCCACAGCAGATTGGTGACTACAGTGGGATGCATTCTTTCTTCCTTTCCCGAGGGAAGAAACCTTAAATTCATGTCACAAAAATGACAGCTCTGCTGGGGAGTCATTGTCTGTTTAGGATCATAAGACTAGAGGTCTAGGATGATTAAGACAAATATATATATACTGCTTCCTAATTGATATCTGTGTTTATTTTTCTGCTAATGGGAATGCGTGTGATGCCGCATGTGGAAAGATTGAGTATACACCTAAGATAGGTGCTGGCAATGCGGGTAATCTTACTGGGAGAGAATTCCAGTTAAGAGCCCCCGATCGACCATCAAACTCAGTGGAGACTCCCTTTGCAGATACATTGTCTATACGACTTCGGTTGTTGAAAGTAGTGTGGTCGACTGGGTTATCTGAGAAGCTGAGGTTTTTAGTAGACTTAAGCCATTTTGCAGTGCGGAAGCTATCGGAAATAGTTGTCACACAATACTACCCTCATTTGAGATTTCTCTAAGATACATCACCTAGAACGGTTCCCGGCGTGCTGATGTTATCTCGAGGGGAATCAATGATTTTGAGAGACAGGTACAAAAATACCAGTATAAACCTTTGGGGGGGGGGGGGGTAGAGCCTTGACTTCATGACATCGACCCTTTGACCCCATGTTTTTTCTATGTTTTTGTGTGCTGCATTCATGCATTCATTTAAAAAACATTAAAACAAAGAAAATCTTCTCCTCTAGTCTCTCTTTTTCAAATTAAACTAAGACAATGATTGCAAATGTCAGAGAAAGGAGATTGCGCTAATGGATTTCGGTAGAAGGAAAACTCATAAGTACACCTTCAAGGTTCCAAAGTTGGAGGATTTGAGAGGTTTGGCGAGAATGATCACCAACCACGAGGCTTTCAGAGCCAAGTATGGAGGACTATTGTCCTTGTTAAGGGTCCACGTAATTGAAGGAATCCTGTCCACGTTAATCCAGTTCTAAGATCCGGTCTATCATTGTTTCACATTCCCAGATTATCAGCTTGCACCAACGCTGAAGGAGTATTCTCACCTGACTGATTTACATATTACTGATCAAGCTCCCTTTTCTGGACTGGAAAAAATTCCAAAGGATCAGACCATTGCAAGAGCAATTTATTTAGATGAGTCAAAAGTCAGGACTCACATGACCACTAAGGGTGGAATCCAAGGTTTGTCAGCCCAGTTCTTAACAAAGAAAGCCCTGTACTTTGCTAGTATAGGGAACGTGGCCGCTTTCGAGAGCCTCTTTGTTTTGCTCACCTACGGGTTATGTTTGTTTCCCAACATTGATAACTTCGTAGATATCAACGCCATTAAGATTTTCCTGATCGGAAACCCCGTACCGACCTTGCTCGCAGATTCGTATCATTCGGTGCACTTGAGGAATTTATACAGTAGAGGAATGATCACGTGCTGTGTACCCTTGCTTTACAAATGGTTCACTTCCCATTTGCCCAAGTCTGCTGCATTTTGGGATCAAAATAATATTTTACGTTGGTCGCAGAGCATCATGTCTCTTACCAACTCTGACATCGATTGGTACAATCGAATCTACGACGGGATCAGAATCATCGACCATTGTGGAAATTTCCCAAATGTACCCCTTGTATGAACTAAGGGGGGGAATCAACTATCATCCAATTCTCGTTCGTCGTCAATTCGGATACCCAATGAGGCATGTCCCACGGAATGCTCATCTGGATTATCATTTCTTCAAGGAAGGAGAAAATGACAGGGCACTAAAGACGAAAATAGTGCACGCTTGGAAACATGTTCATAGGAGAGGACGAGAGTCTCTAGGAAAACCAGACTGTGTCTCAGTGGAGCCTTATCTCCACTGGGTACAAACTAGAGCTCTCAAGCTGAGTATGCCTTACCCTCGCCAGGAAGTTCTTCCATTAAGGGACTCTGCCCTTTATTTCATGTCTGAGACAAAAAAGCTTCAGGTTACTCTCAGCAAAGTTCAGCAGGAGAAGAGGTCTTGGAGGAACAAGTACCGTATTCTCAATGTGGAGTGCAGGAAAATACAACAACTGTTAAGAGAAAAGGATGCTCTGATTGAGATTTTAGAGCAGCATTCTGTAGAAAATCAAGATGACCAAAGGAATTTGCTCGCTCCTTTCACTTGGCAAAGGAATGACAACCCGACAACGGCCGAAGAGCCCCGGTCAAAGAAGAGGAAAGTACCAGAACCAACACTTGAGCTCTCCTCAGAGAGGACTCAGGATCCATTAGTTTAAATTTCCTTTTTCAGCACTTTGTAATCTACTATATTTCCATTTCCGCAATCCTTTGAATTCAATAAAACGGGGTTTCCCCACTGTTTGATATTTGCAATCCAATTGTCGAAGTTTACTTTGAATAAACAAAAATAATTAATAATCATTGCATTCATCATTCTCATAAACGCATTCTTCTTACCTACGAATCTCAGGTTTCTGTCTCGGTTCTAGAGTCAAACTGTCTCATTTGTACAATACTCGGGCCAATCGTCAAAAAAAGATGGATGATCTCGAGGAAGAGAACAGAGAGTTGAGAGAAGAGATCGACACTCTGAAAGAGGATCTGAGAAAGCTTCATAACGACATGCAAGCTCTAGCAGAGGCTCAAATACAACAACAAAGGACTGTGATCTCAGAGATCACATCTACGCCCATATTGGAGAAGTATGATCCTAGGTACAAAATGCCAAAAGATCATCCCTGGGGCATGCCACTTAACTATATCCCGGAAGGATATGTTTCGCCGATCGCTGAGGATCAGGGAACTGCAACAGGAGTCGCTGGGCCTGAAGGTTACAAACTTCGGGAAAGCGAAGATGCAAGGGGCATGACAGTAACTCCTGAAGGTTACAAACTTCGGGAGAGGGAAGCACCAAGAGTCATTGCCGTAATGACTGTACCACCACCAGTGGTACACACTGTCCCGGAAGTACAGATTCCACAGATACCTTCTGGTGGAAACGACAGCATGTTCGACAGAATGAATGAGTTCGGGGAATAGTTCTTGGAAATGCAGAAAGAACTGCAAGCCATTCGCGGTCAGGATCTATTTGGAAAGGAAGCCGTAGACCTTTGCTTGGTCCCTAATGTGAAAGTCCCGCACAAATTCCAGGTGTCCGATTTTGAAAAGTACAAGGGTAACTCTTGCCCTCAGAGCCATTTGGTGATGTACGCTCGGCGAATGTCAGCTCAGACAAAGAACCAGGAGCTACTGATTCACTACTTTCAGGATAGTTTAACCGGTGTCGCATTAAAATGGTACATGGGTTTAAACCACACTACGATCGGCACGTTCAGAGATCTTGGCGCTGCCTTCGTTCAACAATATAAATACAATTTAGACATGGCACCGGACAGAGATCAACTCAGATCAATTCACAAAAGGACAAGGAAACCTTTAAGGAGTACGCTCAGAGATGGCATGAAATTGCCGCCCAGATTTGTCCACCTCTTGAGGAAAAAGAGATGACAAAGATCTTCTTAAAGACTGTGAGCTCATTTTACTACGACAAAATGGTTGCCAGTGCGCCTAGTGACTTCACCGAGATGGTGGGCATGGGGGTTTGTATTGAGGAAGCCGTCCGAGAAGGACGTTTAGTAAAAGACGCTAGGTCATCAGGTAGTACGAATCGATACAATAGTGCTCTCCCTAAGAAAAAAGAGCAAGATATTGGGAATATCTCTCTCGGAAAGCAAAGGCGACGTTACCAACCAGTAGCAGTTGTAACTCCTGCTATCAACCCGGCGCCTGTTCCTACGTATCAACCTCAGGTTGCGCAGAGCCAACCTAATCAACAGCAATATCAGCAAAGGACACAACAGCCTCTTCAGCAGGCTCGTCCTCAGTACAACAACAACCGTACAACGCGACCGTTAGGGTTTGACCCTATACCTGTAACACCCCACTTTCCCATTTTTCAAAATAAACGAAATATATGAAGTAAATTAGAGTTTCCACACCTAAAGTAGGATGCCACATTTTAAAATCAACAAATCAAATCTCCTTTATTTTAATAAAATCAAACAGCGGAAAATTTATTCAATTATTCGATTCACGGCCATCTGCCTACAACACCAAAAACTCCACATAATTGTGGTCCACCATAATTTTCATCAATTGAAAGATACGTAACAAGTATACAACATACAACAAATGGTAAAAACCCCCAAATCCCGTGTTACGTTTCAGAGCGACTCTCTAAACTCGAACAAGCTACACAAGCTCCAAGCACTAACCTGGCACCTGAATATCTGTACTTCCGAAGAAGCACAGACACGACAACAACAGAGGGGTGAGAAATCACATTCAAATATTATCGGTGAATAATTACATGATAACAAGGTAGCATTTACATATATAAGTCAACAACACACCAACACGACCTACTGTCCAACATCATCAACAACATCAAACAATAATGCAATGCAATACAACACCATGCATGCGGTACCGACTCATTGGTTCATTCAATCGAACCCCAGATAGATCACATACACCTCTATTTGGCAATGATCTATTCCCCACAATTCTCCATATAGGAGTACGGATGAATCACATACACTCCTCTTGATCAATGATTCATCCCACCAATAATATGTATGCATGACTCAATGCACATAACAACGCATGTATGACACATTCATACATCTGCACGATCCTCCTGATCACAACAAGCATACATATAACACATATGTATAATAAATGATAAACAAATTCACGATCCTCCTGATCACGACAAGCATACATATAACACACATGTATAATAAATGATAAACAAATTCACGATCCTCTTGATCCCACATGAGACACCTAATCGTTCCCACTTGCACCATAATCAATGAATCCTCACAAGTCCCATAATTCATCAAATACTAATTAATTCCTAAAAATTATCAAATTAATTAGTTTCATCACCAACTGTGTATTACTCAGCATCTGACTCCCAATCCCAGCCTCTCAAACCAAGAGAAACCGAATCAGGCACGAAAACGGGAAAGAAATCGCGAAACGGTAAAATTCTGCAACTCCGATGGCCATACGCGTATTGCCCCATGCCATACGCGTATTGCCAGCTCACTCGGCCACCCATACGCGTATTGACTCCCCTCATATGTGTATCTCCTCAAAATGGCCACATTCCTTACGCATATTGCCTTATACCGTACGCGTACGGACAAAGATACCTTCACACTGAATTTCCCAATTTCCAACACTATACGCGTATTGCCTTCCAATTATGCGTAATGCTACCTCCCATACGCGTATGGCTGGGTATCACGCCTTCCCATACGCGTATCACCCTTACTGGTACGCGTATCACCAGATCTATTACGCAAATCACCAGAAGCCTCACTATTCTACACTCTGCTACGATTTCTACACTTCTTCACTCCCAACCAGTCCTATACTCGTTTCTACATTGACTTTAGGTCTTATTTTCATCTCTTCTCTTACACCTAGAGTTACTACAGGTATTGCAAGCCTAAAATCTCAAATCGTTCTCTCAGTTCGAATAAAAAACGACAGATCTGCAAGGGATATTCATACAACAGCAACAACCACAAAAATTCATTAAATTACACATCAATTCACGTACGATTCTCAGAATCACAACAGACATATACAACATTTATCAATTTAACAGTTTGCATACAAATTTCCTACGGGGTTAAGGACTCCCCACTACCCTATCATGAATAAACACCAATATTGAACCCTTTTCTCCCCCCTTACCTCGAATTGTTCAGAATTCTGGAAAAAAATTGGGAAGAAGTCCTTGCCCTAGCACCCCTTCCTCTTCCTTGTTCTTCTTTCTCTCAAATTCTTGTTTTACGTGAAAACCACCTTAGTCCACTAAACTCCCCTTAATTCTCCTTAATCAGGTTTTATTTATTTAATTAATAACAAAATAATATTGATAATAATAATCCTAATAATAATAATGTTAATAACAAGAGTAATAATAATAACACTAATATTAACCATATTAATATTATTATTTTCGCATCACTATCCTTATTATTAACTAAAGTCTTAATTCTCATTATTTCACTAAGGCACTACCCTTCACTCACCCTTAACTAGGCCCAACCAACAGAAATAATAACACACCGATTAATAATTTAAATTGGGGTGTTACAATACCCATGTTGTACGCAGAGTTGCTTCCATTATTACTGGTCAAGGGGCACGTTCAAACTAAGTCCCCTCTTACTTGTAACACCTCAAAATTTGCCTTGTTGTTTTTAGATAACTGGCTTAGGTTTCTTTTCATTTCTTGCATTTGCATTGTGCATAGCATTTGGTTCTTAGCATGGGATCAAGGTATTTGGTTCAACTCAAGGGCAAAAGCTTCTTATGAGCTCCATAAGCTCCTCACATCCTTATATGGTGGCCCAAGGGTATTTCAATGAGGGATTCTCCAAGTGGTTATATCAAGGGTTGGTGTCCTTACACTGATGACCAAAACTAGGGTTTCATGGTTAAGGGTCCTAAGCTCAAGGAGTTGATTCAAACCTTTCACCAAGGTTCTCCATATGTCAAAACAAGTCTAAGGATGGATTTTGAGCCAAAAATTCACCATGGAAGACCTCAGATGATTCAGTAGCTTACAGATGAAGTAATCAGTCAAACTGGTCAACTGAAAAGTCAAACTAAGGTTTTGAGAGGTCCTCATCATGGTAATCAAGTCAAGAGACCTTTATTTGGTCTATGGAAGGCTTTCATGATCACAATTTGCAAGAATCAAGCTTTGGTAAAAAGTTGCTAAATTGGGAAAGTGACTTGTAATTTCAAGTTACTATTTTTGGCATATTTTCAACCAACTTTAACCAAACTTTTCATGATCAAAAATGCTTCAAACGAATTTTTTCCCACACCAAAGTTGTAGATCTCTTTCTCCTCTTTCCAAAGAGTGGTGGATCATGATCATATCATTTTTGGATCAAGAGTTATGGGCATTTGAAGTTAGAGGGCATTTGGTGTTCCACCATGCATACCATTTTGACATAACTTGCAAGTTGCATTTTAACTCACCAATATGGCTTCTAATTGTTCAGTTCACCTCACCACACTCCATTGCACCTCACTTAGCATCATTTTGAGCTAAGAATTGAATGAATCCGTGGATTACATAGTCATAATTCATCATTATGCAATTTTGCAAGTTCATTTGGAATTCATAATTCAGTTACTCTCCAGCCCCAAGATGAATCCAAAGGTGGTCCTTGTATCAAAAGGAAAACAATCATGCACTTTTCATGAAGAATGCACGAGCCAAATACCTCATGTGCACAAACTTGCAAATTTGCAAAACAGCCCAAAACTCATTGCTCTCAAGTCCTTGAAGATTAAAACCCTAAACAGTAGCATTAACACACTATATAAGCTAACTCACACGAATTTCTCAGCAGCTACTATTCATTTTCATCACTTTTCAAAGTTTTACTCTCAAGTTTCTCTCCTTCGATTCTCCCAATCCTTCAAGGTTCCTCCATTTTTCTTGGTTGGTTTAGGATCAGTGAAGCACAAGGAAGAGAAATCCACCACTGTTTTGAGGTTTAAGCAAGGAATTCATCAAGTTGAGTTCAGAGCTTCAACTTTCGGATTCAAGGATTCAGGCTAGTTTGAAGGTCTAATTGCATTTATTTTGCAATTAGACGGTTGAAAGAGTTGATCTGCAGCTTATCTTGGAGTTTCTTGACGTATTTCCATTTCTGCAAATCTCAGGTGAGCTTCAAATTCATAGATCTAGAATTGATTTTTGTTGTGTGTTTAATGTTCATCTTGATGTGCTGAGCTCATATATGTGTTTGGTTTTGATTTTCAACGTGAATCATGGCTGAAATTTAGATCTGAAATTTTCAGATCCAAACTTGTTTCGTTCGATTCTTGAAATATATGCATGATAAATGATTTTGAGTGGCATATTTGTGATCTACGTGAGTTGCTGAACATTTTGATGTATGATTTGTTGTTTTTGGTTATGGTTTGAAGTTTGGTGACCGGAGAGTGGCCGGAGAAGATGACCGGCGCTTCTCCGGCCGGTGAGGGTTTAATTAGGGTTTGTGGTTTTCCAGTTTGAATCTCATGCGTTGGATCGTGATTAATTTTCCAGTTTAATTCACGTGCGTTGGATCTTGGTTATGTGTTGTTAATTAAGTTAATTAGGGTTTAGTGGATCTGGTTAAGTCATGACCGTTGGATCTCATTTAATTAGCAAGTTTGAATATGGACCATCAGATCGTTGACTTTGCTTCGTTTGACTTTGAATGGGAGCCTGTGGATCTGGATACTTTCCCTTGTTTGACTCAATCTGAGCCGTTCGCTGATTCTGAATGTTGGAAAGCGCTTGGGCCTTTTTGCTGTTTGCACCCCTCGTTTCTGAGCCCATGATCATTTGAACGCGTTTGGGTTCCTTTTTGCACCCCTGGCTTCATTTCATTTCCTTTTTTATTTTCTATTTTCATACCATTTCATAATTAATTGTTAAAAATACTTGCATGTGCTAAAAAATTCCAAAAAAATTCATCATCCCTTCTCATTATTAAAATTAATTTTTCACATTTTATTTTATTTTTTTTGCATTAAATTTGCATTAAATATTAATTTTCCAAATTAATTTGCCTCATTTGCACTTCATATTGCATACTTCATGTTGCATTTTTTATTTCTCTCATTTGGAAAGTGATTTGATCCTGATTCTTTTTGGGTTGTGTTCATAACATGTTGAAGTATTTTTGAGATTTTTGGTATGATTTTTAGGTCCTTTTTGGATGACTTTTGATGTGTTGCTTTGAGCATGAATGTATGAAATCCTATTGATGCTTTGACCTAATTGTTGATTGACTTTGGTTCTGATTCATTGCTTGTGGATTTGATATGTCAATTATACATGTTTGAGATGCTTGAATACTGAATGAAATAATTTTTGAGGCATGTTTGTTATTTCTTTGAAGCATGAGCTTTAACTTGTCCAATTTGTGAATATATGCTTCATGTTTGGTTTGCTTGGTCATGAAGGCACTTGTGCCACAATTTTAGGTCTTGTTGAAGGATTGATAGCATGTTAATTGACTTCTGGTTATGATATTTGAATCTCATCTTTGCATGTTTGATGTTTGCCTTTCACTTTAAGTCATTTGTTTCACAAGTATGAATCATGTTTCACTTCACTTCACTTCACTTCTTCTTTGCTTCCTATTTGATTGTGAAAGTGTTTGTGTGACTTGAATGTTGTTTGAAGATCATGTTTAGGCACATATTTAGGATTGTGTCACTTCTGGACTTGGTTTACTTTGTGAAATTTTGACTTGGTTGCTTTACATGATCACTTCTTTTCATCTCACTCCTTCTTTAATGACTTGAATGGTACTTGAGTGACTTCTCCCTTTTCTTTTTGACTAATTGTGCATGATTAATAGTAGAGGTCAGTAGGACCATTAGGTTCTGAACTTGATGTTTGATTTACTTTAGAACTTGTTTCTTTATGGCCTTATGCTTGTTTGAGTTTCATTTTGTCATATGTGAATACTTCTAACATTTTCAGGGGCAAATGGTAAGTTGTTTGAATGTGGATATGCTTCCACATTTTACTTTCTTCCTTTACCATTTAACTTTCATACTTGTGTTTGAAGTGAGCTTAGGCCACTTGTGTTTCACTTCTCTTTCTCCTCCTTCTCTTCCACTCTTTTCATCCCTCGAGTCGCAAGACTTGTTTAAGTCTTGGATTCTCTCCCTTTAGAGCTACCTAGTCCAACTTAATTTTCGATTAAGCTTGGAGTAGGATTAGCATTAGGTTAGGCAATCGTCTCTCCTAAACCTCACTAACCATAGGACATCCATGCATGATAACATTAGGACTCTTAGTTTCCCTGTAGAGTTTCCTTTTGTGTCGCTTCTCTTCTCATCTCAAACTTCTTGAACACACTTAATAAAATATAACGTATATTGCGCTCGAGCCTTAAGTGTAGGAAGTGAAGAACGAGGGGTCTCCTCTCCTCTTCTAGGGTGTTTAGCATACGTCTCATTCGGGGGCGATCATGCGACTCACTCGTTCCCGCATGGTAGACTTTGGTGCAATGTAAGTTACGAACTAACTCAAAACACTTCTGTCTAAAAAACACCAAACCAATTCAAATCTTTTTATCCTCCGGGATTGTTGGGTTTCAAACTTCTTTTTTTCGAGAAAGAGCTCGTCGCTCACGTAAAAAACACTTACCTACCCGTGGTCGTACCCACGAACTACGTCAGCTCTGATTCCTCTCTCTCGTCTGATTGAGGATACGTAGGCACAAGACAGCGATTGTCTTGGCGAGCAACCTTCCCCCACAGTTCCCGTCCGAACTACGTTGACTCTGACTTTCCCATTGCACTGAGGGAGTACGTAGGCCTAGGACAACGATACCGTCCTATCGAGTCACTTCTTTTTCTTTTCTCCTTCGTTTCTCCGTTCTTTCCGTTCCCATTTCTTCGCCGGTCCAGTAGCAGTGGAGTTCCAGATGACGACACCCTTTGATGCAGACAACAAGCGTGGATCCCATCGAGTACGATGGACGTGTTGGGTGCTAACACCTTCCCTTCGCGTAACCGACTCCCGTACCCGTTCTCTTGGTCGCGAGACCATGTCCTTTCCCTTCTTCCAGGTTTACGCAGTGTTTCCTTTCCCTCCCTTGGGATAAATACACTTTGCTGGCGACTCTGTGTTCTTTTGCGCCACTCTCGCGTTTGTACCGTTGGATGCGAATCTTTCGGGAGCGACAGCTGGCGACTCTGCTGGGGACTCTGGTTGACCTACGCTGGTCCTTCCCCTTTAGCGAGTCGATCCTAGCGCTTATCTGTTTGTTTTTGTTGGGTGTTTCTATGGTGCTTTGCTTTGTTCTATATTACTGTATTGCTATTTACTGTACTTTTACTTTAATGCTTTACTGTTTTTATAGCTTTTATTGCATTGCATTTCATTACTGTCATACTGGATATTGCTGTGCTGTTCTGCTGCTGGATTTTCTGTTTGCAGGGTGGGTTGGATTCATGAGAGAAAAGCCCAATACCAAGGCTTGAGCATACACCTATGATTAGCGTGGAAAGTAGTGTGACTTGTTTGGCATTTGGCCAGACGAAGTATACATGAAAACTCCACATCCAGACGAGGTTTTCTTGGTAATATTCTGTCCTGTCCATTTGGGGCAGATGATGGAATATAACCTGGAAAGCTGTCGACTCTGGCGACCATCCCCGAGGACTCAGTTGCGGTACTCCTCCCGAGATGTGACAGTGGCAGCCCACTTTCTGTGGCAAACCCATTGCAAATTCTCGATCCGAGGACCCAATGCTGGGAACTTGCTATAAGATTTCCCTTTTGTAGTGAATCAGCGGACGACCTCTTTGATTGGCGATAGCATTGTATCCTTCGGGCTGAATATGCCATTGCTTCTCAAACCTCTGAAGCTGAGGATCTTTCGTTTTTGGAGAATCAGTTGAGGCCTCCTCGATTGATGATGATGCCAAACCAGAAATGGTGAACGTATCATCATTTCTAGACCTGAGAGCCCGGGATACTGAACATCCTAGTACCCACATGTGAGAGGGGAGGGGTGTTTGCAGGTTTACAGGTAACTGAGACCTTCAACCTACCTGGTTTCTGGGTTTCTCACCAGTGCACTATTATTATCCTGGCATTCTGGCAGTTTGATTGGGCTGTTATTCTGGATTTTTGGGTTTCTGGTATTCTGGGTCTTATTCAGTCAGCAGAACAGCAGCAGTTTGAGCATTTTGGATACCTTGATCCCATGCTTGCATTTTGCATCATCTTTTTGCATTCTGACATGTTTGTTCATTTGTAGGGTTGCATCCTAACTTTGATTCCGGTTGTCTGAAGACTGTCCATGATGAGTATTAGCGCTGAAAAAAGAAAAAACATCATCCCGTACAAGTTCCCGGAGCTTCATCTAGACGCTGTTCACAAGATCTCGGCTATGGCAAAACCTGAGGCATTGGCAGAGTTCAGAGGAGAATATGGGAGGATTCTGAGTTTCGCCCGGAATGTTACCAATTATGAGTTCAGGGCCCTGCACACTCTGGCACAGTTCTACGACCCTCAACTCCGGTGTTTTCTATTTGCTGATTATCTTTTGGCTCCAACGTTGGAAGAATTTGCTCTTATTTTGGATGTTTCGGTCAAAGAGGGAGCTCCCTTCTATCCTTCTAAGGAGTTTCCTGATTTGGAAAGGGTTGCTGCTACTTTACGTTTGGATCAGTCACTGTTGAAGAAAAATATTGCTAGTAAAGGGGGTTATCAAGGTTTTCACACGAAGTTTTTGATCGAACAGGCTGCTACTTGTGCTAAGGCTAAGTGTTGGTCAGTGTTCAATGCAATTCTGGCTATGTGTGTTTATGGAACGGCGTTATTCCCTAATGTGAAAGATTTTGTAGATGTACATGCTGTCCGGATATTCACCACGAAGAATCCGGTACCTACCTTGCTTGGGGATCTGTATTATTCGATGCACTATAAGAATGAGAAAAGGAGAGGCGGACCTCTTTATTGTTGTGCTTCAATTTTCTATAAGTGGTTTGCTGATCGTCTTCCCAAATCTGGGGCGTTCGAAGACACTAAAGGAACTTTAGATTGGGCAAAGAGATTAATGGGGTTAAGGGCCGACAACTTAGTTTGGATCAATCGTGATTTGTTGGGCCGAGAGATCCTGGTTAGTTGTGGAGGTTACCCAAACGTACCTTTAATAGGAAGGAAGGGGGGAATTAACTACAACCCCATTCTTGCTATTAGGCAATTTGGGTATGCTTTAAAAGAGCCGCCAAAAGGCCAAGATGTGCAAGAGTCTCTATTTTTGGGAGAGGAAGCCAATCTGGAGGTGTTGAAAGAAGCTGCAAACGCTTGGAGAGATCGCCATAAGAAAGGAAAGACTTCTTTTGGAAAGTGTAACAACAAAGCTTTTCGTGCGTATGAAGACTGGGTTCAGAGCAGAGTAGAAAGTGTACTTTTGCCATTCTGCAGGGAACCTCCTTCTTACCCTTTGCTGATTGAACCCCCAACCATGATTGAGATGGAGAAGTACAATCAATTATGGGCTGAAAAGGAGAAGATTCGAGAGGAGAACCGTGAGTTGCAAAAGGAAATCTACCAGTTGAAACATGAGCGAGGTGAGGCTGTTCATATTGCCAAGCTGAAGACAGAACGTCTCGCTGAGAAAGAAAAGGAGCTGGTTGAAGAGATAGCAGCTAGGAAAAGGGTAGGACAAGCTCTAAAAGGAGTTTGCAAGACTCTCAAATCCAAGAAGGATGACTTAGCCAAGGCTTGGGCGAAGATTCGCAGGTTCAATGCTTACCGAGATACTGCAATCACGACCAACAAGCAGAAAGAAGATAAGCATTTGGAGCAGATTGAGAGTCTGAAGGTGAAGCTCAGGAAGAAGGACGAGGAGATCTTGTCAGGGACGTTCCGAAGACACGCAGTTGAGGAACGGCTCAAAGAAGCCATAGCAACCATGGAAGAGCTGAAAATACAAGCAGGAGTGAAGAGGTCTAAGTGGGAGATCTCTAGCTCAGGCAGTGGCCCTCATACGGTGCAAGATCCTTGAAGGGAACTTTACTCAGTAGTTTGTATTTTGTTCTTTCTTTGTATTTTGGGTCACCACCAGAATTGTTGGCTGGGACCTCTGCTTATTTTGTTTCAGGCTATTTTTGGTACCTTGGGTTGTAATTTCTGACAGTGATTCACTCTGATTTATATGAGCAGCAGTTTCATCCTATTTCACCTTTAAACTGGAATCAAGGGGTGGATCACCCTGCAAATATACAAACATGTTTGCATTTGCATTTGCATAATCATAATCATTTTTGCATTGCAGGTTATCTTGGTTTCTCTGGTTTTCTTATGCTCTCTCTTTCTTTCAGTCAGGATTGATCAACCAACTCATCGTTATTCTACTCGGCTCAATCAAAACAAAGTGATGGACAAAGTTCAGGCAGATATGGCCGCTATGCAAGCTCGCATCGACCAGTTCATGGAAATGATGCAGGGTGTGGTGCAAAGTCAGAACGAGTTTAGAACTCTGGTTCAGCCGTTAGTGGCGCAGGTCGACGAAAATGGTATCCTACACGGTGGTCTTATTAACCGTAATATCCCTCCGGGCGGAGTTGGTGCTGGTGGACAGGGCAGAATCCCTACAGTGGTTGGAGAGGGAAGTACTGTTCGGGCTATCCATGGCCATCATTTTGATGATCAACAGGACGATGTGTTCTCGGTCAGGAGTTTAGATGCTGCCCTTCCTGTGGTCAGTGATGAAAGAATCCGTTTAATCGAAGCTCAGTTGAAAGGAGTGGTGAAACAGGATGATTTGGGGATTGATTTGGACGACCTAGGGTTGGTCCCTGACGTTGTTATTCCACACAAGATTCAGATTCCTACGCTAGAAAAGTACAATGGCTCTACCTGCCCAAGGACTCATGTGAAGGCCTATACCCGGAAGATGGCTGCTCACGCTAAGGATGAAAAGTTAATGATGCACTTCTTCCAAGACAGCCTGTCTGGCGCGTCTTTGGAATGGTACATGGGGCTAGAAAGCAGAGATGTTCGTACCTGGAGAGAGCTAGCTGCAACTTTCATCAAGCATTATCAGTACAACACGGGCATGGCTCCCAACAGAACTCAGTTGTTGAGCATGTCCCAGAAGAATGATGAGAGTTTCAAAGAATACGCGCAAAGGTGGCGTGAATTGGCGGCTAGGGTGCAGCCACCAATGCTAGAGAAAGAGATGCTAGATATGTTCATGGACACACTGCCGAAGCACTACTATGAGAAGCTTTTGCCTTGTTCTCTAGGCAAGTTTGCAAATGTGATTGCTATTGGGCAGAAGATAGAGGTCGGAATTAAGGCTGGGAAGGTTTCTAGCGGTGATGGATCGTCTTCCGGACAGGGAAAGAAGCCGTTTGATAATTATAAGAAGAAAGGAGAGACCAACGCTGTATCATCCCACAGGGGAAAAGGGAAACAGCGCCAGTTTAACAATCAACAGGTAGCATCAGTAACCATTCCAGCAACGTTACCACCGCCACAGCAGCAAAGGGGTAATGTTAATCAGAATAGGCAGCAGGGTCAGTATCAGAACAGACAGAGGAATGCAGAGAGGCATTTTGATCAACCCCCAATGTCATATGCACAGTTGTTGCAACATTTACTGCAGTTGCGTCTAGTTGAGCTTCGTACCCTGGCTCCACCAACAGGGGAACTCCCACGAGGCTACGATGCTAACGTACACTGTGATTTTCATTCTGGTGCTCCTGGGCACACGGTGGAGAAGTGCAGGGCGTTTCAGCACAAGGTGCAGGACCTTGTGGACTCTAAAGCCATCAATTTCTCGAATGACGGACCCAATGTTATTCAAAACCCGATGCCTAATCACAATGGGCCAAGGGTGAATGCTATAATTGAGGACTGTGAAACTTTGAATTTGATCGTGGATGTGGAGGAACTAAAGACTCCATTGGTGGTGGTTAAGAACAGGTTATTGAAAGGTGATGTCTATCCGGGCTGTGGTGAGAATTGCTCAGATTGTTTGATAAAGGCTAATGGTTGTGATTCGTTGAAGAGGGGTATTCAGAATCTGATTGATGAGGGCTGTTTACAGTTTGACAGAGGTAATCAGCTAGAGGAGGTTGTTAGTGAGAAGGTTGCCACTATCACTATCCCGTTCAAAACAATTACTATTTCTGGTCCAGCAAGGCCACCTCCAGTCATTATCACGAGGGCTGGACCCATTCCGTACGAGAGTTCTAAGGCTATTCCGTGGAATTATGGTGCAGAGGTGTTTGTCAATGGGCAAAAGCAAGAGCTAATGAACACTTCACCAGTGGGTTCTAGTTCAGGGGTTAAAGTTGAAACTGATGCCATAACCAGAAGTGGTAGAGTGCTCCCTCCGGTTAACGATCAACCTAGTACCTCTAGGCAGGATAAAGGAAAACAGGTGATGGATGGTTCTGTTCAGACCCCAGTGATTGTGGAATCTACAGTGAAACCGATTGATGATGCTTTTTCAGAAAATGTAGAGGAATTCATGAGGCTCATCCGAAAAAGTGATTATAAGATCGTGGACCAATTACATCAGACCCCGTCCAAGATCTCTATTCTGTCTCTGCTCTTGTGTTCTGAGGCTCACAGGAATGCTCTTTTGAAGGTTTTGAATGCAGCATACGTTCCTCAAGAGATTTCTGTTAATCAGCTGGAAGGGGTTGTAGCGCACGTGAATGCGGGTAACGGCCTGGGTTTTACAGATCTCGACTTGACTTCTGCTGGCAGGAATCATAACAATGCCCTGCATATTTCGATCGAATGCCGTGGCTCGCTGATGTCACATGTCTTGGTTGACACTGGTTCATCGTTGAATGTATTACCCAAGAAAGCGTTAATGAAGTTGGATACTCGAGGACTTATTTGTACACCAAGCGACTTGGTGGTGCGAGCTTTTGATGGCTCGAAGAGATCTGTTTTTGGCGAGATTGTGCTTCCAATCAAGGTTGGACCGGAAATCTTTAATGCAACGTTTTACATTATGGATATTCAGCCAGCGTACAGCTGTTTATTGGGTCGTCCTTGGATCCATGGGGCAGGTGCTGTAACTTCCACTTTGCATCAAAAGCTGAAGTATATGGTTGATGGTCACATAGTGACAGTGTGCGGAGAAGAAGACATAATGATCAGTCAGCTGTCAACCTTCAAATACGTGGAAGTGGATGGGGAAATCCACGAGACGTTGTGCCAGGGATTTGAGAAGGTGAAAGTTTCTGAAGAAGTTGTTCAGTCTGAAGCTGTAGTGCAGCCCGTAGTGGCAAATCAACCTGAGGGTTCCATGTCTTCGTTAAAAGACGCCAAAGCTGTGGTTGAAGCGGGTAGCTCACAGAGGTGGGGCAAGGTGGTTGAAGTCCAGAAAAAGAAGGATACTTATGGATTGGGATATAAGCCATCCAGAAGAGATGAGGATTCCCCAAGATTCTATGGCCCTGTCCGGTTCACTAGCGCTGGAGTTTTCTTCGACAGAGTTAATGCTATTGAAGAAGAAGGAGACAGTGATTGTGACATGGATAGCTGGATCCGTCCTTGTGTCCCAGGGGAAAGTCTACACAACTGGTCTTCCGAGAAAGTCATTCAAGTGACAGGCTTCGAGTAATTGCTTTGTTTTCCTATTTTGTTAATCCTACGTTCTGCCCAAGACGTAGTGATTCTGTTTGTAGGGCTTTTAACTACTGCATGTCTTGCTTTATCATCAATAAAGGACTTTTCACACTCAAATATTTTGATCTCTGTCTTTCTGTTTTTATTTTTATGCATTAAAAAACCCACATCAAAATGGCAATGTGTTTCTTTTGTTGCATCATAATAAAACATACCTCATAAATCATTGCAGGTCTCTTTGTCCAGGTGACACCGATCATGACTCAGCTATAGCTCGGTATGACTTTGACAATCCAATTTATCAGGCTGAAGAAGAGGCTGACGAAGAGTGTGAACTGCCCGAAGAGTTGGCCAGATTGTTGAAGCAAGAGGAGAGAGTCATCCAACCTCATCAGGAGGAAATCGAGATTGTGAATCTGGGAACCGAGGACGCTAGAAAGGAAGTAAGAGTAGGGGCTGCATTGGAAGACAGTGTCAAGGGAAGATTGATTGAAATGCTCCGTGAGTATGTGGACATCTTCGCCTGGTCTTACCAAGACATGCCCGGGCTGGATACTGATATTGTTGTACACCGGCTACCACTCAAAGAAGGTTGTGCTCTGGTCAAGCAAAAGTTGAGAAGAACTAAACCGGAGATGTCTGTCAAAATCAAGGAAGAGGTTCAGAAACAGCTAGACGCCGGATTTCTTGCCGTAACAAATTATCCTCCATGGGTTGCTAACATCGTGCCTGTACCTTAGAAGGATGGGAAGGTCAGGATGTGTGTTGATTACAGGGATTTGAATAGAGCAAGCCCAAAGGATGATTTCCCGCTCCCTCACATTGACGTGTTAGTTGACAATACTGCTCAGTATTCTGTGTTTTCCTTCATGGATGGCTTCTCTGGGTATAACCAAATCAAGATGGCCCCAGAGGACATGGAGAAAACAACATTCATAACACCGTGGGGAACTTTCTGCTACAAAGTGATGCCCTTTGGATTGAAAAATGCAGGGGCAACTTACCAGCGGGCGATGGTGACTCTCTTTCATGATATGATTCACAAAGAGATTGAAGTCTATGTTGATGACATGATTGCGAAGTCACAGACGGAAGAAGAACATCTGGTGAATCTTCAGAAGTTATTTGAAAGGTTAAGGAAATTCAGACTGAGGTTGAATCCAAACAAATGCACCTTCGGGGTGAGATCAGGAAAATTGCTGGGGTTTATTGTTAGTGAAAAAGGTATTGAGGTTGATCCTGCAAAGGTAAAAGCCATACAAGAAATGCCTGTGCCGAAAACAGAAAAAGAGGTTCGTGGTTTCTTGGGGAGATTGAATTACATTGCTAGGTTCATCTCGCATCTCACAGCCACGTGTGAACCAATCTTCAAGCTGCTTAGAAAAGATCAAGCGGTCAGGTGGAATGAAAATTGTCAAAAGGCATTTGAAAAGATTAAAGAATACTTGCAGGAACCTCCGGTCCTTATGCCGCCAGTACCAGGAAGGCCCTTGATTATGTATCTCACGGTTCTTGAGAATTCAATGGGTTGTGTGCTCGGTCAACAAGATGAGTCAGGTAAAAAAGAGCACACCATCTATTACCTGAGTAAGAAGTTTACTGATTGCGAGTCAAGATACTCGATGCTGGAGAAAACATGTTGTGCACTCGCTTGGGCCGCTAAGCGTTTGAGGCAGTATATGTTAAACCATACAACCCTTTTGATTTCGAAGATGGATCCAATCAAGTATGTGTTTGAGAAGCAAGCACTTTCTGGTAGAATAGCCCGTTGGCAAATGGTTCTGACAGAATATGATATTCGGTATGTTTCCCAAAAGGCCATTAAGGGAAGTGTGTTGTCAGAGTATCTTTCCGAACACCCAATTATGGATTATCAACCAATGAAGTTTGAGTTTCCGGATGAGCACATCATGTATCTGAAGATGAAGGATTGCGAAGAGCCTTTGCCTGATGAAGGACCTGAGATTGGATCTCAATGGAAGATGGTTTTTGATGGGGCTGTTAATTCATATGGCAACGGAATCGGGGCAATCATTACGACTCCACAGGGTTCTCATATACCCTTTACTGCCCGATTAGCGTTCATATGCACCAACAATGAGGCGGAGTATGAAGCATGCATCATGGGGTTAGAAGAAGCAATTGATTTGAGAATCAAGAACCTCGATGTTTATGGTGATTCTGCGTTGGTGGTGAATCAGATTACAGGAGAATGGGAGACCCGTCAATTAAATCTCATTCCATATAACAATTATGCCAGAAGATTGTTACCTTTCTTTGACAGAGAAGACTTCCATCACATTCCCCGGATAGAGAATCAGATGGCTGATGCGTTGGCAACGTTGTCATCAATGTATAAAGTGAATCTTTGGAATGAAGCTCCCTCAATCAGAATCATGCGCTTGGATAGACCTGCTTTTGTATTTGCAGTTGAAGGGGTATCAGATGGCCAGCCTTGGTATCATGACATTAAAGTCTTCTTGAAGAGTCAGGAATACCCAGCTGGGGCATCTTCCAAAGATAAAAAGACATTGAGGAGGTTATCAGGAAACTTCTTTTTGAACAAGGATGATGTGTTGTACAAGAGAAACTTTGACATGGTCTTGCTACGTTGTGTTGATGAACACGAGGCAGGCTTGTTAATGGAAGAGGTTCACGAAGGTTCCTTCGGTACTCATGCCAATGGGCATGCTATGGCCAGAAAATTGTTGAGAGCGGGGTATTATTGGATGACTATGGAGTCTGACTGTTTTAAATACGCCCGGAAATGTCATAAATGCCAGATTTATGCTGACAAGGTGCACGTACCGCCTACTCCTCTGAATGTTTTATCGTCACCTTGGCCTTTTGCTATGTGGGGTATTGACATGATTGGGAAGATCGAGCCGACTGCTTTAAATGGACATCGTTTTATCCTGGTAGCTATCGATTATTTCACGAAGTGGGTGGAAGCAGCATCGTATGCCAACGTCACCAAACAAGTGGTAGCCCGGTTCATTAAGAAGGACATCATCTGCCGGTATGGAGTCCCGGAGAGAATCATTACTGATAATGGTTCAAATCTGAATAACAAGATGATGAAGGAGCTATGCCAGAGCTTTAAAATCGAACATCACAATTCTTCTCCCTATCGTCCGAAGATGAATGGGGCTGTTGAAGCGGCTAATAAGAACATAAAGAAGATTGTGCAGAAGATGGTAGTGACATACAAAGACTGGCATGAGATGTTGCCTTACGCTTTGCATGGGTATCGTACTTCGGTACGCACCTCGACTGGGGCAACTCCTTTCTCACTAGTGTATGGCATGGAAGCAGTCCTGCCATTAGAAGTTGAGATTCCTTCTTTGAGAATTCTGACAGATGTGAAGCTGGATGAAGCTGAATGGGTGCGTTCCCGGCTGAATGAATTGAACCTCATTGAAGAGAAGAGATTGAAAGCCATTGCGCATGGCCGGTTGTATCAGAGCAGGATGAAGAAAGCCTTTGATCAGAAGGTGCGTCCTCGGTGTTCTCAAGCTGGTGAATTAGTTCTGAAAAGGATCACTCCTCCCCAAACAGATCACAGGGGCAAGTGGACTCCGAATTACGAAGGGCCATATGTAGTAAGACAGGTTTTCTCTGGTGGAGCCTTATTACTCTCAACTATGGATGGCGAAGATTTTACGTCCCCTGTGAACGCGGATGTAGTCAAAAAATACTTTGCATAAAAGAGACCCGCTGAGCATAAAAAGAAGGTTCAGGCAAAAATGGGGCATCCTGGCGAACCATAAAAAGAAAAGGTTCGGGCAAAAATTAGGGATAAAAAGAAAAAGAATAAACCCGCAAGGTTGAAAACCTGAAAAGGCAACCTTGGCAAAAATGGGTATCCCGGTGGATTGAAAACCCGAAAAGGGCGATCCAGGCAAAAGTTAGGGATTTTAGAGCAAAGACTACGATCCGCGTCCGATCTGTGATCACCGTTCACACTTGGAAAATTCTGAGGAAAGGAATCAGTCCAGTTAGTCGTCTTCGAAGGCCAAAGTATATGCGGATGAACAAGTCATATGGGTTATAGCTGAGTCGAGTCATGGTGGATGTCTGTTCCCCACATTGCCGACATTTGTATTTTCTTTTGCTTTTTTGCGCAATTACCTCTTTTCAGGAATTGCTTCCAGATGTAAATGCCCATTTACAGGCCAATTCATTCAATAAAGTTTACATTTCCGCTAAAGAGCTTTTGTTTTCTGTTTTACCTGTTTTGTTTGTGAAAATGTCCGATATTTTTGATAAAAACATTACATGCTAAAACGTTGAGTTTTATGACACAAGATGGAAAAACAGTGGCAATTGCTTAGGCGACAGTCACCATGTGGATAATCAATGTATTCATTCTTGCACGTAGACTTTTGTTGGTTTTGCAGGATGACAGGTGTACTTTCCCCAGTAGAGTAGAGCTCTCCTCAACTTTGAAGTCTGATCGTCCTCAGCAGGTTATTACTCTTCCCCATCAGAGTATAAAGGAGTAATTCCCTAAGCGGAACCGTTAAGGATCGTCCTCCTTAGCAGGATATAAGAGGTTTTTTTTCCCCAGGCCAGAGTTGTGACTTGGCACATCTTTCTCCAGTAAGTGATGTCTCCCCACGGAGCAGGGGCAGTTATTTGTTCCCCAGCTAGTCAGGAAGCTTGTGCTATCCCCTAGCAGGTGAATGTTGACAATTACTTTCTCTCCCAAGCGGAGTCGTTGAGGATCGTCTTCCTCAGCAAAGTACAGAGGATTGTATACCCAGCCGGAGTCGTGTTTGGATTGTTATTCCCCAGCAAGTACTCAGAAGTTGATTGCTTTGAGGTGAATGTTGCCGTACCTCCAACAGGAAGTTTATGGACGAAGATGTTATTATCCCCACAGGGTCCTGATGTCTACTTTCCTCGGTTAGTCAGAAAGTATAGTTTCGTCGACAATGGTTTGATCTAGTACCCCGGCAGGGTGAGGGTAAAGTTACTTCCCTAGCAGCAGATTAAGCTCATTTCCCCAATCAGAGTCTGGTGGTGAGTGGTATCCCCAGCAGGTCTTAAGGCCAATCGTTTTTGGCAGGCACCGAAGCCAAGTTCTGAAATAGTTGGTCATCCCCAACGGTGGAATTTCCATCTTCAGTATTCATATCCCTCCCTAGCTAAGTGGGTATCCTCTCGGAGCTTCGTCCATCTCCAGCAGAGTTGTTGATCTTGATATTCCTCAACAGAGTAGGTATTCTCTCGGAGATTCGTCCATCTCCGGCAGAATGGGTGATTATGACCTTCCCTAGCAGGGAGAAGTTTTTCTCAACAGGATTTCTTTGGTTTGGTAGCAATTTGGTTTGCCATCTCCAGCGGAGTTGCTTCTGGTCTTCAGCATTTATTTTTGCTGAGACTTTTCTCTTGCATTGCATAAGCATTTGTTTTGCATGGCATCCTCCCAAATGCGTAGCATTCCCACTTCATGTGGAGCATTACGGGAAAATTCAAACATATGCATCCGAAGCGTAAGCCAGGTTTGAGTTTTCCTTCGTCAGGAAAGCCGAATTTCAGGAAGATATCTTTACTCCACAGGTGTTGGGTTAGGCAATATTTGACAGTTCCCCGGCAGAGTGTATTGCCAGGATTGTTTATCCTTGATTTTATTTGTACCCCTTCGTCCAGGTGGTCCTTCGGTTTTTTCCCCCCTCGAAATTTTTAACGACAGACACTCGTCCGTGTTTCTTTCAGCACCCGTCTGTGTTTGAACATTTGATTTCAATACCCGTCCGTATTGACCTTCTGATGACACTCGTCCGTGTTGCCTTCCATTCCCCCAGCGAGTTTAATTCCCGATAAAGTTGCTTTACATCCTTTTCAATACCCGTCCGTATTGAAACCTTTTACACCCGTCCGTGTACCCTTTTTCAATACCCGTCCGTATTGAAATCTTTTACACCCGTCCGTGTATCTTTTTCAATACCCGTCCGTATTGAAATCTTTTACACCCGTCCGTGTATCTTTTTCAATACCCGTCCTTTTTGAAACCTTTTACACCCGTCCGTGTACCCTTTTTCAATACCCGTCCGTATTGAAATCTTTTACACCCGTCCGTGTATCTTTTTCAATACCCGTCTGTATTGAAATCTTTTACACCCGTCCGTGTATCTTTTTCAATACCCGTCCTTATTGAAATCTTTTATACCCGTCCGTGTACCTCTTTCAATACTCGTCTGTATTGAATCCCTTTGGCACCCGTACGTGTTCTTTCGGCGCCCGTCCGTGTTTGAACTTTTGTTTCAATGCCCGTTCGCATTGACATTTGGCACCCGTCCGTGTACCCCTTTTTCAGTACCCGTCCGTATTGAACCTCTTTACACCTGTCCGTGTATCTTCTCAATACCCGTCCGTATTTGATATCCTGGATTCCTTGACACTCGTCCATGTTCATCCCCAGCATAGCTAACACTCGTTTGTGTTTATTTCAGGACTTTTCATTACAGTTTTGGTTTCCAACACTCGTACGTGTCGTGACAGTGCAACTTTTTTTTTTTTGTTTGTTCCCCGGTGGAGTCGTCCCTCCCTTGAGGATTGCAAATTTTAGGTTTCTTTTTGGTATTCAATCTCCGTGAACCCTTGGAACGCATGATAGCCGTCACTATCATACCTTCAGGATCAAGTTGATTGAATAGGGGCAGCTGTAACACCTCAAAATTTGCCTTGTTGTTTTTAGATAACTGGCTTAGGTTTCTTTTCATTTCTTGCATTTGCATTGTGCATAGCATTTGGTTCTTAGCATGAGATCAAGGTATTTGGTTCAACTCAAGGGCAAAAGCTTCTTATGAGCTCCATAAGCTCCTCACATCCTTATATGGTGGCCCAAGGGTATTTCAATGAGGGATTCTCCAAGTGGTTATATCAAGGGTTGGTGTCCTTACACTGATGACCAAAACTAGGGTTTCATGGTTAAGGGTCCTAAGCTCAAGGAGTTGATTCAAACCTTTCACCAAGGTTCTCCATATGTCAAAACAAGTCTAAGGATGGATTTTGAGCCAAAAATTCACCATGGAAGACCTCAGATGATTCAGTAGCTTACAGATGAAGTAATCAGTCAAACTGGTCAACTGAAAAGTCAAACTAAGGTTTTGAGAGGTCCTCATCATGGTAATCAAGTCAAGAGACCTTTATTTGGTCTATGGAAGGCTTTCATGATCACAATTTGCAAGAATCAAGCTTTGGTAAAAAGTTGCTAAATTGGGAAAGTGACTTGTAATTTCAAGTTACTATTTTTGGCATATTTTCAACCAACTTTAACCAAAATTTTCATGATCAAAAATGCTTCAAACGAATTTTTGCCCACACCAAAGTTGTAGATCTCTTTCTCCTCTTTCCAAAGAGTGGTGGATCATGATCATATCATTTTTGGATCAAGAGTTATGGGCATTTGAAGTTAGAGGGCATTTGGTGTTCCACCATGCATACCATTTTGACATAACTTGCAAGTTGCATTTTAACTCACCAATATGGCTTCTAATTGTTCAGTTCACCTCACCACACTCCATTGCACCTCACTTAGCATCATTTTGAGCTAAGAATTGAATAAATCCGTGGATTACATAGTCATAATTCATCATTATGCAATTTTGCAAGTTCATTTGGAATTCATAATTCAGTTACTCTCCAGCCCCAAGATCAATCCAAAGGTGGTCCTTGTATCAAAAGGAAAACAATCATGCACTTTTCATGAAGAATGCACGAGCCAAATACCTCATGTGCACAAACTTGCAAATTTGCAAAACAGCCCAAAACTCATTGCTCTCAAGTCCTTGAAGATTAAAACCCTAAACAGTAGCATTGGCACACTATATAAGCTAACTCACACGAATTTCTCAGCAGCTACTATTCATTTTCATCACTTTTCAAAGTTTTACTCTCAAGTTTCTCTCCTTCGATTCTCCCAATCCTTCAAGGTTCCTCCATTTTTCTTGGTTGGTTTAGGATCAGTGAAGCACAAGGAAGAGAAATCCACCACTGTTTTGAGGTTTAAGCAAGGAATTCATCAAGTTGAGTTCAGAGCTTCAACTTTCAGATTCAAGGATTCAGGCTAGTTTGAAGGTCTAATTGCATTTATTTTGCAATTAGACGGTTGAAAGAGTTGATCTGCAGCTTATCTTGGAGTTTCTTGACGTATTTCCATTTCTGCAAATCTCAGGTGAGCTTCAAATTCATAGATCTAGAATTGATTTTTGTTGTGTGTTTAATGTTCATCTTGATGTGCTGAGCTCATATATGTGTTTGGTTTTGATTTTCAACGTGAATCATGGCTGAAATTTAGATCTGAAATTTTCAGATCCAAACTTGTTTCGTTCGATTCTTGAAATATATGCATGATAAATGATTTTGAGTGGCATATTTGTGATCTACGTGAGTTGCTGAACATTTTGATGTATGATTTGTTGTTTTTGGTTATGGTTTGAAGTTTGGTGACCGGAGAGTGGCCGGAGAAGATGACCGGCGCTTCTCCGGCCGGTGAGGGTTTAATTAGGGTTTGTGGTTTTCCAGTTTGAATCTCATGCGTTGGATCGTGATTAATTTTCCAGTTTAATTCACGTGCGTTGGATCTTGGTTATGTGTTGTTAATTAAGTTAATTAGGGTTTAGTGGATCTGGTTAAGTCATGACCGTTGGATCTCATTTAATTAGCAAGTTTGAATATGGACCATCAGATCGTTGACTTTGCTTCGTTTGACTTTGAATGGGAGCCTGTGGATCTGGATACTTTCCCTTGTTTGACTCAATCTGAGCCGTTCGCTGATTCTGAATGTTGGAAAGCGCTTGGGCCTTTTTGCTGTTTGCACCCCTCGTTTCTGAGCCCATGATCATTTGAACGCGTTTGGGTTCCTTTTTGCACCCCTGGCTTCATTTCATTTCCTTTTTTATTTTCTATTTTCATACCATTTCATAATTAATTGTTAAAAATACTTGCATGTGCTAAAAAATTCCAAAAAAATTCATCATCCCTTCTCATTATTAAAATTAATTTTTCACATTTAATTTTATTTTTTTTGCATTAAATTTGCATTAAATATTAATTTTCCAAATTAATTTGCCTCATTTGCACTTCATATTGCATACTTCATGTTGCATTTTTTATTTCTCTCATTTGGAAAGTGATTTGATCTTGATTCTTTTTGGTTTGTGTTCATAACATGTTGAAGTATTTTTGAGATTTTTGGTATGATTTTTAGGTCCTTTTTGGATGACTTTTGATGTGTTGCTTTGAGCATGAATGTATGAAATCCTATTGATGCTTTGACCTAATTGTTGATTGACTTTGGTTCTGATTCATTGCTTGTGGATTTGATATGTCAATTATACATGTTTGAGATGCTTGAATACTGAATGACATAATTTTTGAGGCATGTTTGTTATTTCTTTGAAGCATGAGCTTTAACTTGTCCAATTTGTGAATATATGCTTCATGTTTGGTTTGCTTGGTCATGAAGGCACTTGTGCCACAATTTTAGGTCTTGTTGAAGGATTGATAGCATGTTAATTGACTTCTGGTTGTGATATTTGAATCTCATCTTTGCATGTTTGATGTTTGCCTTTCACTTTAAGTCATTTGTTTCACAAGTATGAATCATGTTTCACTTCACTTCACTTCACTTCTTCTTTGCTTCCTAATTGATTGTGAAAGTGTTTGTGTGACTTGAATGTTGTTTGAAGATCATGTTTAGGCACATATTTAGGATTGTGTCACTTCTGGACTTGGTTTACTTTGTGAAATTTTGACTTGGTTGCTTTACATGATCACTTCTTTTCATCTCACTCCTTCTTTAATGACTTGAATGGTACTTGAGTGACTTCTCCCTTTTCTTTTTGACTAATTGTGCATGATTAATAGTAGAGGTCAGTAGGACCATTAGGTTCTGAACTTGATGTTTGATTTACTTTAGAACTTGTTTCTTTATGGCCTTATGCTTGTTTGAGTTTCATTTTGTCATATGTGAATACTTCTAACATTTTCAGGGGCAAATGGTAAGTTGTTTGAATGTGGATATGCTTCCACATTTTACTTTCTTCCTTTACCATTTAACTTTCATACTTGTGTTTGAAGTGAGCTTAGGCCACTTGTGTTTCACTTCTCTTTCTCCTCCTTCTCTTCCACTCTTTTCATCCCTCGAGTCGCAAGACTTGTTTAAGTCTTGGATTCTCTCCCTTTAGAGCTACCTAGTCCAACTTAATTTTCGATTAAGCTTGGAGTAGGATTAGCATTAGGTTAGGCAATCGTCTCTCCTAAACCTCACTAACCATAGGACATCCATGCATGATAACATTAGGACTCTTAGTTTCCCTGTAGAGTTTCCTTTTGTGTCGCTTCTCTTCTCATCTCAAACTTCTTGAACACACTTAATAAAATATAACGTATATTGCGCTCGAGCCTTAAGTGTAGGAAGTGAAGAACGAGGGGTCTCCTCTCCTCTTCTAGGGTGTTTAGCATATGTCTCATTCGGGGGCGATCATGCGACTCACTCGTTCCCGCATGGTAGACTTTGGTGCAATGTAAGTTACGAACTAACTCAAAACACTTCTGTCTAAAAAACACCAAACCAATTCAAATCTTTTTATCCTCCGGGATTGTTGGGTTTCAAACTTCTTTTTTTCGAGAAAGAGCTCGTCGCTCACGTAAAAAACACTTACCTACCCGTGGTCGTACCCACGAACTACGTCAGCTCTGATTCCTCTCTCTCGTCCGATTGAGGATACGTAGGCACAAGACAGCGATTATCTTGGCGAGCAACCTTCCCCCACAGTTCCCGTCCGAACTACATTGACTCTGACTTTCCCATTGCACTGAGGGAGTACGTAGGCCTAGGACAACGATACCGTCCTATCGAGTCACTTCTTTTTCTTTTCACCTTCGTTTCTCCGTTCTTTCCGTTCCCGTTTCTTCGCCGGTCCAGTAGCAGTGGAGTTCCAGATGACGACACCCTTTGATGCAGACAACAAGCGTGGATCCCATCGAGTACGATGGACGTGTTGGGTGCTAACACCTTCCCTTCGCGTAACCGACTCCCGTACCCGTTCTCTTGGTCGCGAGACCATGTCCTTTCCCTTCTTCCAGGTTTACGCAGTGTTTCCTTTCCCTCCCTTGGGATAAATACACTTTGCTGGCGACTCTGTGTTCTTTTGCGCCACTCTCGCGTTTGTACCGTTGGATGCGAATCTTTCGAGAGCGACATTACTGTACCGGAAAATTCGCCTTTTTGGTTCAAGGCGGATCAAACTTGTCCTTACCATCAAGGAGGACCAGGGCATAACATAGAAAACTGTCTCAGTTTCAAATCCAACGTACAAAATCTTGTTAGGAGCGAGGTCTTATCTTTCAAAGATACGAATCCGAATGTTCTCACGAACCCGTTGCCTCAACACGAGAAAGCTGCAGTCAATTTGATAGAGGAAGAGTCTAACAACATCTATCAAATTCACGATGTACTCTTGTTAAGGGCCAACTTGGTCAAGATGCATTGTAGATAGAATGGATATGGCCATGTGCCACCTCATAATTATCACTAGTGTGATATCTGCTCTAAAAACAATCAAGGACGTTCTGTGGTGCAATCACCTCTACAGGAACAATTGGATCTCGGGTGGATCCAAGAGCATCAAGTTCGCGGTCAACATGACCTATACGAATTCCAACATCATTCTGAACCACGACATCCGTGCAATGAATGTCAACTTGGTGGCAGTGCACTCAAGGCAAAGCCAGTATCATAATCTGTCGCGGGACGATTATAATTCCTGTCTGACTTGCTCGGTAAACAAACAGGGATGCTCTTTTGTACAAGAGGCCCTCCAGCGTCAGATGGATCTTGGATGGATCCAGGACTACCATGATAGAAATCCCTATCAGATCAACATGATTCAAATATTTGATATTCGTCTGATGAATACCAACTTGGTGGAGTTACACGCCAAGCAGGTTCAACTTGGTTTTCTCACTTCTCATGATTATCTAAACTGTAAAGGTTGCAGTGAGAGTAACCAAGGGTGCACTCTCATTCAAAGAACCTTGCAACACTTGTTAAACCACTAGTGGCTTCCGATCTATATGGATGAAGACACGTAACAAATCAATGTGGTTAACGGGAACCCTACTCGGCATCAAAGTCAGGATGTTCGATCAACGGAAATGGACCTAGTAAGGTTGCATTGCATTCAAAGGGGACGTGGCCAGGTGCCACCACATAATTATGAATGTTGTAGAGTCTGCTCGGAGAGTAACCAAGGATGCTACCTTGTACGGGCAGCCCTTCAAGGTCAGTTGGACCGCAAGGAGATTCACCCATACCTAGCTTCGGGGTCCGTTGACTGGACGCCAGACTACTCCGCTGATCAAATCAAAGACGTGGTTGTAATCTCTGACCCTGAGAGGAACAAGGATGTTTGTACCATCATCCCTCTACTAGACGAATCAAAGGTTCTTAGCCAGGAACTGATTGAAGTTACTTACGACAGTCAGAAAAATCAAAAGGCTCCTGTAGTTATCTATCTACCGGGACCGTTACCGTATGAATCAGGTAAGGCAATCCCTTACAAATACGGTGCAACAATAATTGAGAATGGAAAGGAAATTCCATTACCCTCCATCGTGAATATTGCAGACATCAGTCGAGTAACACGGAGCGGTCGAATCTTCAACCGAGGAGTTGGAGAACCTAACAAAGAAAAGGAACTTCCGACAGAAGCTCCTGATCTACCAGTCGGTCAATCTAGTAATCCCGAACTTTCAAAGAACAATGATGAGATGCTGAAGCTCATCAAAAGGAGTGAATACAACATTGTTGATCAGCTGTTACAAACTCCTTCAATGATCTCTGTGCTATCACTTTTACTCAATTCCGAAGCCCACAGAGAGGCTTTACAAAAAGTCTTAGAGCAGGCCTTTGTGGAACAGGATGTGTCAATACGACAGTTTAATAGCATCATCTCTAACATCACTTCCTACAACAACTTAGGATTCCGTGATGAGGATTTGCCAAAGGGGGGCAAAAGCCACAACATGGCGCTCAATATCATAGTTAACTGCCAGGACAATGCTTTAGCCAGTGTACTGGTAGACACAGGATTGGCCATCAACGTTATGCCGAAGTCCACTTTAATGCGACTATCATTCAAAGGATCCCCAATGAAGGGAAGTGAGGTCATCGTCAAAGCATTCGACGGGTCTCAGAAGGCAGTTATCGGCGAAGTCGACCTTCCCATAACTATCGGTCCTCACACTTTCCTAACCATTTTCAAGGTCATGGACGTCCGGGCAGCGTACAGCTGTTTATTAGGAAGACCTTGGATACACCAGGCTGGGGCAGTCACTTCGACGCTGCACCAGAACTGAAGTTCGTCAAGAACGATCAACTCGTCACGGTCTATGGGGAGCAAGCCTTGCTCGTGAGTAACTTATCATCATCTACTTGTGTAGAACCCGAGGAGGTTGTTGGAACCCAGTTCCAAGCACTGTCGGTGAGCAATGAGAATCAATCAAGGAGAGGAACGTTGATTTCCTCATACAAAGATGCTCTCGAAGTGATCGAGAGTAACAATGCAAAAGGATGGGGACAGCTTGTCATTCCTACCGATAATAAAAAAGAGAAGGGTCTTGGTTTTTCTGCAACCTGCACCCAGACAGCTGCTAACGATGAAAGTCTTCATCCCATTCAGGACTTTTTCCACAGTGGAGGTTTCCTTCACCCAGTGCCTCAAACAGTCCATACTATCAACGAGGAGGATCCCTCCGATACAGATGAGGAATGGAAGTCCTATCTTAACAAGGAAGGCTATATGTCTCAGGAAGAGGTGCCTATGCCATTCAGCTATCTCGCACAGAGTCCGAGATTTATACCCAGGTCAGATGTCGAAATGATATATGGAGATTGTGATCCGGAAGGATGCCGTGCTCCACCAAACTCATTAGAGGAGGACACTCTGATGAAGGACAACTTTGACCACGACTATTATGGCCCAATGGATGGCCTGCCTAATTGGCAGCCGTATCCAGGAGACTTGGGGCAGGAAAATCAGCTAAATAATGAAAATCAGCTGAGCGTCATTAGAAAGAATACTTGCGTCCCCACCATGTCATGGGATCAACACTCAGGGTATTCAGAACCTATCCAGCATGACGATGAATTTACAAAGTTTGCAGGACCAGAATTCATCAAATATGCTTTTCCCGAGGTCAACGTCATCGAAAGGGATGACTCCTCCAGTTCCACAGAAGTGTGGGACACCTTGGGACAACCGAGTGGAAAATTTGACTTCATGGTCAAGTACACCACTCCCGAAAGCTCTCGTATCAGGCTCGAAGACATCCAGCCAACTGGATGGGGTGATTTGCCTGAGAGCACCAATAATATGCAAAATACAACAGAGGAATCCTCCTACGACAACTCTGCCTGGGAGACAGACTCCAATGATCCTGCTCCACCAGAAATCAGCGTTATTTCTGAAGACAAACCAAGGAAGGTACCAGACTTTGTGATTCACCGAGGAGTTCGCCGCCAATGGGTTGCTGTCGATGTTCCGAAGATTTTTCATAAGTCAAAATAATTGCCGTCTTTAACCTTTCACCCTGCCCAGGTGAAACGGATGTTTTGATAGGGCTCTCATTCTGTAAATTTTTCCTCTTCGCTTCGCCCAAAGTGACAGAGTTTTGTTTTATAGGGTTGTAGATTCAAGAATCGACTTGTTCATAAATAAAATAACGTCGTGATGTAATTTCCGCATTAATTGTTGTTTTCTCTTATCGCTTTTCTCAAAAAATGGTAATCCTAAAAAAACAATTCAAAATAAACAAGCTGTTTTTAAAAAAAAAATACATTGCACGCACTTGCATTCTCTCTATCTCTTCTAAACACAAATCACCACGTCATGCAGATTGCTTGTTTTAAACCCCGTTGAAACATATGATCCGATGCCTTCTCCCAACTTTGAGTTCCCGGTATTTGGGGCTGAAGAAGAAGATGACGACGAAATTCCAGAAGAGATCTCCCAATTACTGAAACAAGAGGAAATGTCCATTGAACCTCACAGAGAGTCGTTGGAAACAATCAACGTGGGTTCAGAAAAAGAGAGAAAAGAAATCAGGATTGGGGCACTACTCAGTCCAACTGCCAAACAAAGTTTGACAAAGCTTTTCAAAGAGTTTCCCAATGTATTCGCTTGGTCCTATCAGGACATGCCAGGGTTGGATACCAACATCGTGGAACATCATCTACCGTTGAGGTCACAATGTCCGCCAGTAAAGCAAAGGTTGAGATGGACTCATTCGAACATGACCATCAAAATCAAGGAGGAGGTACAGAAACAGATTGACGCAGGTTTCCTCGCCACATTGTAATATCCTCAATGGTTAGCCAACATCGTACCCGTTCCGAAAAAGGATGGAAGGGTCAGAATGTGTGTCGATTACAGAGATCTAAACAAGGCTAGTCTAAAGGACGACTTTCCTTTACCACACATTGACATGCTGGTAGACAGTACAACAAAGTTCAAAGTTTTCTCCTTCATGGATGGATTCTCGGGCTATAACCAAATAAAAATGGCGCCGAAAGACATGGAGAAAACTTTGTTCATTACCCCATGGGGTACCTTTTGTTACAAGGTAATGCCGTTCGGTTTAAAGAACGTCGGGGCAACCTATCAAAGGGCCATGACTACTCTGTTTCCTGACATGATACACAAGGAAATTGAGGTATATGTCGATGACATGATTGCCAAATCTAAAACAGAAGAGGAGCATATGACCCACATGTCGAAACTATTTGAGCGTTTGAGAAAGTACCAACTTCGCTTGAATCCTAACAAGTGCACCTTCAGTGTCCGTTCAGGGAAACTCTTAGGGTTCATCGTGATCCAGAAAGGAATTGAGGTTGATCCTGACAAGGTCAAGGCCATTCGAGAAATGTCTTCTCCGAAAACTGAAAAACAAGTCAGAGGATTCCTAGGATGTTTGAACTACATATCCATATTCATATTCCTCATGACCACCACGTGTGCCCCGATTTTCAAATTACTTAAAAAGAACTAGGACTACGTTTGGACAGAGGATTGCCAAACCGCCTTTGACAGTATTAAGGAATATCTGTTTAACCCACCGATTCTATCACCTCCAATGGAGGGAAGACCACTGACCATTTACTTAACAGTCTTGGAGGACTCAATGGGATGTGTACTTGGCCAACAAGACGAAACAAAGAGGAAAGAGTCTGCCATCTACTATTTGAGCAAGAAATTCACCGACTGCGAGACTCGGTACACTATGCTTGAGAAAAATTGCTGTGCTATGGCTTGGGCAGCCAAACGTCTTCGCCACTACATGATTCGTCACACTACTTGGTTAATCTCAGAAATGGATCCAATTAAGTACGTCTCACGGGAAGGATCGCCCGTTGGCAGATGTTGTTATCAGAATACGACATTGAATACCACGCTCAAAAAGACATTAAAGGGAGTATTTTAGCCGATCATTTGGTTCATCAACCGATTGACGATCAAGAATCAATCGGGTTTGACTTCCCAGACGAAGATGTCATGTATCTAAAAATGAAGGACTGCGATGAACTGCTACCCATTGAAGGGCCCCCGAACCAGGTTCCCAATGGGGACTTATCTTTGACGGAGCAGTTAATCATTACGAAAACGGGATTGGGACAATCATCATAACACCTCAGGGTACCCACATTCCTTTCACCGCCAGACTTACGTTCAATTGTACAAACAACGAGGCCGAATACGAAGCTTGTATTATCGGTCTTGAGGAAGAGATTGATTTGAGGATAAAAAACTTGGATGTATATGGCGACTCAGCCTTGGTTATCAATCAGATCAAAGGAGATTGGAACATATACCAATCAGGATTGATTCCTTACAAAGATTATGCAAGAAGGTTGTTACCTTTCTTCAATAGAATCGAGTTTCATCACATCCCTCGTGATGAGAATCACATGGCTGATGCTTTAGCCACTCTCTCTTCCATGATTAGTGTAGGTCAATGGAATAACCTACCTAAGATCGACATAATGCACCTTGAAAGGCCGCTTACATCTTCACGATTGAAGCAATCATAGATGATAAACCTTGGAATCACGATATCAAATGCTTCCTTAAGAAACAAGAGTACCCACTTGGGGCACTAAGGAAGGACAGAAAAACTCTCAGAAGGCTGGCTGGCAGCTTCTTCCTGAGCGGTGACACTCTCTATAAGAGAAACTTCGACATGGTCTTGCTTCGATGCGTAGACAGACCAGAAGCAGACATGCTGATAAAGGAAATTCACGAAGGATCCTTTGGCACTCATGCCAACGGACACACCATGGCGAGAAAAATTCTGAGAGCATGGTACTATTGGTTGACCATGGAATCCGACTGCTACAAGTACATGAGGAAGTGTCACAAGTGTCAGATATACTCCGACAAAATCCATGTACCGCCAACACATCTCAAAGTTCTCTCTTCCCCTTGGCCTTTTTCCATATGGGGAATCGACATGATCGGCAAGATTGAGCCTAAGGCTTCGAACGGACATCGGTTCATCCTGGTAGCCATTGATTACTTCACCAAGTGGGTCGAAGCAGCGTTATACGCCAATGTAACCCGACAAGTGGTGGTCCGATTTATCAAAAATAATATCATCTGCCGTTATGGTGTTCCGAGCCAGATCATTACAGATAATGGTCTAACTTGAACAACAAGATGATGAAAGAGTTATGTGTAGAGTTCAAGATCGAACACTATAACTCATCTCCCTACCGACCCAAGATGAATGGAGCGGTAGAAGCAGCAAACAAGAACATCAAGAAGATTGTTCAGAAGATGGTTGTAACCTACAAAGACTGGCATGGAATGCTACCCTTTTCTCTTCACGGTTATCGCACATCTGTCCGCACTTCAACAGGGGTAACCCCTTTCTCTCTAGTTTATGGCATGGAAGCAGTGCTCCCCATAGAAGTAGAGATCCCATCAATCTGGGTATTGATGGAAGCTAAGCTTACAGAAGCTGAATGGTGCAAAGACAACACGACGAATTAAACCTGATCGAAGAGAAACGAATAACTGCACTATGCCATGGTCAGTTGTATCAACAAAGAATGAAGAGGGAATTTGACAAAAAGGTCCGACCTCGCGTCTTCAGGAAAGGAGACCTCGTGCTCAAGAAGATACAATCATTTCTCACTGATTCTCGTGGTAAATGGACTCCAAATTATGACGGCCCCTATGTGGTCAAGAACGCTTTCTCAGGCGGTGCCTTGAGACTTGAAACCATGGATGGAGAAGAATTTGCCTACCCTACGAATGTTGATGTAGTCAAGAAATACTTCGCCTAAACTAAAAAAAAAAGAAAAAAAAGTCTCGGTGGATTGAAAACCCGAAAGGGCGGTCCAGGCAAAAATTAGAGACAATAAAAAATCATCGCGATGGATTGGAAATCTTAAAGCACAATCCAGGCAAAAGTTAGGGATAATGGCAAGTAACTACATTTGATCAGTTCAACTCCTCAGCAGTAATGCCATCCATCGAAAGAAAACTCCAGTCAAGGTCATCTTCAATAGAAGCTCAGGATGTCTCGAATTCAAAGTTGGTAGAAGGATAGTGGTCGTTATGTTTCGATGTAGCCCTTTTCCCTTAAATTACCATTTTCAAACTTTGTAAATACTCTATGGAATCACGCGCTTGGCTGATTTCCATCCTATCAATAAAATTTGAGCCCTTGTGCTTTTGTTTGCAATTTTTATTTGTTTTTGCTTTACAGAATGATGTTTTTAATATGATCAACGATTCTTGAAATAAAACAAAAATGAATTTACTTGTCAAACTTTTTCTACTTTTAAAATAAAGATGGCAATTCTTTTGACTGTTGAACATAGAAAAAACATCGATCGCTTCTCTAGAAGTAATCGAGCTTCAAAGTGCAGAATCAAAGTACTCCTTCTAAACCAGTACGCCTGAATCAAGGATCAGCTATGTCAGATGCGAATACTCCATCTGACATCCTCGACCGAGTTCTCATCTCCTAAGCCCGACCAACAGTGTTTCCCGCAGGGACTATTTCTCCTAAGCAAGGCAGAATTGCTATTTTGAACCCAATGGTACTTCTTCGTCCCAGCAGTGGCCGAGTATCCAGTTGTGTCCATCTACCAGTTTGTATGTCGTGTCAGTTTTGTCAGCATATACATACATACATCATGCGTTGTTGATTTACATTCATATTCATATTGCATCACTATCACTCTAGTCGGTCTTGTCCCCTAGTGATAAAAATCTTCTCAATCGAGTTGTCAGTTCTTTCCTCACCAGGAAATGTTGCGTTCGAACAATCTCTCTTCTCCAGTTTATTTCTAGATTGGAGTTGGTCCTCGACCACTTTGATAACTTGAACCTCTGAAAGACCAGAGAATCTTCGACAAATGTCACTCTTCGCCATTGAAGATGACACCTCCGCTTTCTCGGATTAAGGAAAATCCCCAGAGAAAGCCTCGCAACTACAGACACTCAGCAACACAGTGGTCCTTCTCTCCAGAAAATCTATGTCACTGAAGTCATCAGCACCTCAAAATTGAATCACGTTGTATGGCATTTCTTCGAGAAGATATCCGAGAAAAGTATGATGTGATATCCCCAAGCTGAAAGCAGTCTCTCAAGAGACTCGTTTTCCCCAGTAGAGTCGACAAATGGCATCTCCAAACAGAGAAGTTTGTGCACCTCTACAAGTCAGACGACTGGGTTCCCCAGCAAGTCTGGCATCTAATTTTTTCCGTCAAATGGCATCTCCCCCGGAAAATTCGGCGAGAAGTTTGAGGAAAATCGCTACATATAGTGTCCCTTGTCAAGAAAGTTTATTGACGAAAGAAACTGAGACCAGTTCCTTGGTAGGAAACCAGGATCGAGGGGAAGTTTACATCAGAAACTTAGACCAATTCCTTGGTAGGAAACCAGGATCGAGGTGAAGTTTATATCAGAAACTTAGACCAGTTCTTTGGTAGGAAACCAGGATCGAGGGGAAGTTTATATCAGAAACTTAGACCAGTTCCTTGGTAGGAAACCAGGATCGAGGGGAAGTTTACATCAGAATCTTAGACCAATTCCTTGGTAGAAAACCAGGATCGAGGGGAAGTTTACATAAGAAACTAAGACCAGTTCCTTGGTAGGAAACCAGGATCGAGGGGAAGTTTATATCAGAAACTTAGACCAGTTCCTTGGTAGGAAATCAGGATCGAGGGGAAGTTTATTTCAGAAACTAAGACCAGTTCCTTAGTAGGAAACCAGGATCGAGGGGAAGTTTACCTTTTCTAAGCATCATTGCTTAGCAAAAGAAGATGAATGCGTAAGCCACCATTCATAACCACCATCAAAATTTTGGGTATTATGATATTTAATCATCTTGCACCTCGAATGCCCGAATACCTTCGTCATTCACACCTTCGTGTCCCAGAGGATTAAATAGGGGCATCTGTCATACCCCAAATTTTGACCACTAAGATTTCCCATCATTGGGAAAATCATCATCACAACATGGGTAAACCATCATACCTCATTAGTCTCCCCAAAGATGGGTGAGCATCCACTACAATCAAAATTAGGGTTTCAAGTCCTCTCAGAGTTCTTAGACAAAGGATCAATCAAGAAATGACATGATCTTCAACTTGTCTAAACCTCTCAAACATCCCCAATGGATCAAGAGGACTCCCACCTCAGGGATTAAGCACAAGGCTGCAGCATTCTGAGTGGATCAAACCTCAAGATTGCCAGTGTCACCAAATTAGGGTTTTGGTCGACCAGGGCCTCCAAATGGGAATTTTCCTTTAGGCATGAGCCAATGCTTCAAAGCATGACCTAAAATACTCCATGGAACCTCATGGACCCAATCATCAAGTCAATTTAACCTCCGGGGATGCATTCACTAAAAATCAGGAATTAGGGTTTCTTGACCTAATTCACCCATAAGTTGACTTTTGGGACAAATCATGAGCCAACAAAAGAGGATTGGAGGGTCTCTAATAAACCACATTGATCCATTTGCAACAATGGATTGATCCAAGAAGCTTGATCACCAAGTTTCAGTTTCATCTGAACCACAATTAGGGTTTCGCGAGAAAAGTCACAGGACATGCTCCCAAACCCTAGAACATGATTCAATACACCATATAACACCTATGAAATCAATCCATCAAGTTTGATTTAGGTCAAGGACTTGATTTCATAGAGAATTGCACAGTTTGGAATTCATCTGATAAAAAGTCAACTATGCACAAAAGTCAACTTTGACTTTTTGAGATTTTTCACAATTATGGTTCCTTAACCCTAAAATGATGTTAATGTGTGGTTTGAATCAACATTCATCAAGAAAAATCAAGAAAAGTGGGATAACTTGTAAAAGGGGTAACCATAAAAACTTATAAATTTTTCTAAGTTATGGAACAAAGTGGCAAGGGTACCAACTTTGGAGGATCATAACTCCTAAACCACAAGGCCATTTTTCCCCATTCAAAGTTGGATTTGTAGCCCTCATGGCCCTATACAAAAGCTTCAAACACAACTCATTCCAATTCCTCATGGATTTTAAGTTATGGAATGATCAAAATCATAAAAAGTGAAAATGTCACTTTTTTCCAACACTTAGTGAAATTTTCACTAAGTCAGAATCTGCATTCACTTTTTTCCAAATGTAGGGGCATTTTTCACTTGGATCATAAAAGTATCAAAACCAATTATGATCAAACAGTTGTTGTATCATATGAGGGCTTTGCAAAATGTCCAAGAACTCCATCATATTCCACTTGAGCCATGAGATATGACAATGGCAACATCCCTTGCTGAAAACTGCCAAAGCAAGGCAGATTTATGCATTTTGCTCGATTTGCCAAAATTGTGAAAATGGCTGAAGATGGCTGGTTTCTACCTGAGTGAATCGCACACTTAAAGATACAACAGAGTCTCCACCGAACTTTATTTCGTCCCGAAGGACAAGGAAAATATCGATAAAACCAAAGGGGAAGAGAAACGGGAATGGGGGGGTCGGTTATGCGAAAGGAAGGTACTAGCACCTAACGCATCCGTCGTACTTGACGGGAACCATTTCGCTTGCTTCTAGGCTTGGATGGGTTATCTATCTAAAGGCTTCTAGCTAAAAGAAGGAGAGAGAGGAAGGGGAAAAGGAAAAGAAAGAAAGAAAGTGCTCGCGGAGGAACGAAGTCCTCGTGCCTACGTACCCTCATAGTGCAATGAGGAAGTCAGAGCGTTGTAGATCAGGGAACCAGGGGACAAAAAAGAAGAAAGGGAGAAGGAAAAAAGGGTGGAAGTGTGCTCGCCACGACATTGCGTCTCGTGCCTACGTATCTGACATTCAGAAGAATGCAAAATCAGAGCTTCCGTAGTTCGGGGAACTGAACGGAAAACCAAACAAGACAGAAACAAGGAGATGAAAGAGGTGGTGTCAAAACCAAGAGCAAGAGTGAAAGAAAAAATCTACTGGGGAAGACCCCGCAGTAAGAGTGGTTTTACAAGAGCCTAGAAAAAGAATGGTGTCAAAACCAAGAATGAAAGAAACTCCGCTGGGGATAACAAAGAGAATTGGTGTCGAAACCAAGAAAATAAGAGCAAGGGGAATAGGAAGGACTCCTCTGGGGATCCAAATAAAGGGATGGTGTCATAACCAAGAGAAAAAGAAGACTCGGTATATTAACTGGCTGGTAGTGGCTAACCGAAGAAAGGGAGAATAGAACCCTGGCGGGGAAAAGAAGCTGGTGTCAACAGACGGACTGTGATAAACCAAGATGGAGAGTGCTGAACCAAGAGAAGGTGTTTGACTCTGAATGGCATCGTTATATTAACTGATAAATAGTGGTTAACCGAGGACACAAGGATTGCAACTCTATGGAGATAGAGAAGCATTGGTTTTAACAGAGGAAACTGTGATTAACTAGAAGCACAGGTGTAGGACCGATCAAAGGTCGTAACCCAAAAGGGGTGTTGGTAATGACTGAACAAACAGTACTTGACCAACGAGGAAGGGTATTGAACCAAAAGAGGTTACTATCCCAAAGGGTGCAAGTATTCGAACCAAGAAAGGTTGCCAACTGCAAGGGATTCGGTTTTAACAGGAGAGATGTGATTAACCGAGAAAAATGAGTGATTAACCAAGAGAAGGTGATTAACTCAAAAAGGGCTTCAGTATTTTAACAGGCTGACTGTGGTTAACTGAAGAAAAGGGTGATTAACCAAGCATAAGTGATTAACCTAAGAGAACTCAGTATTTTAACAGACAGGTTGTGGTTAACTGAAGAAAAGGGTGATTAACCAAGAATAAGTGATTAACCCAAGAGAACTCAGTATTTTAACAGACAGGCTGTGGTTAACTGAAGGAAAAGGTGATTAACCAAGAAAAGGTGATTAACCCAACAAAGGAAAAGAACCAAGAGAAGGTTGCGAAATCCTGGGGAAAAATGGTCGGGACAGGAAAACTGTGTTGGACTAAAGAAAGAGAATTGAGACTCTTCAGGGGAATCAAAAGGCAACGATTGACCGCAAGAAAAGAATAGGGTATTGAAGCGAAGAAAGCTTTCTAACCCAATGAACAAAGGACCGTAACCAAGAAGGTGATTGATCAAGCGGGAGATCGAAAGAGATAAGAGTGATTGAGGATCGAAAGAGATTGCAAAGGGCGAAGAGTGATCAAGGATCGAAAGAGATTGCAAAGAGTGAAGAGTGATCAAGGATCGACTCGATTGGGGAAAAGAGAGCACATTACCGCCTAGAGACAGAGGTGACTAAGCCAAGTACAGGGTCATTAGTCCCCTACCTGAAGTAGTCAGAATGAGAGTAGGAATTCTCCCTTCTCATTCCTTCTCTAATACATAGGGTGTAATGCGGAAGTTGAACCGGACGTCACAAAAGCTCCAAGTTGAACAATGCTCCTACGTTACAGCTTCAATTTGTACAGGGCTCCGACGTAAGGGGTAGCGCAAAACTCCAACTTCGCGGGGGAGCGAGAGAGAAAGCTCTAAAGGAAGCCTAAAGAGAGGAAAGGGGAAGATCAACTAATCGAAACATGGTTTCGATCAATTAATCAAAGGGAAAAACCATGCCAACAATTTTCCAAAGAGAATGAAAAATCATTAAGGAAAAAGGTGTGAATTATTGATTATACAAGATTAAGCTCATACATGAAGAATGAATTTAATACAAAACCAAGAAAGGGAGTACAAAATAGTACCACGTGATCAACAAAATGCAACACAAAATCATGTTATTTGTGATCAAAGAAAAATGCAAGAATGATTACATTCACATGATGCCAAAATATGAACAATTTGAATAATCGAAAGTGTGCAACAAAAGTTCATGAACAAGCTTCAATCAGAAGTTAAATGACACTTAAAACATCCATAAAAATGAAGCACATTGATCCATGGAAGTTAGAAGAAGAAAGGATACCAAACAAGCTTGAAAAAACTCAAAATTAGCCATTCTGTTCAGTGGTAACCGGTTACAGCATATCTGTTAACCGGTTACATACTTGAAAATCAGCGTATTTGTTAAAAATTGAACTGTGTAACCGGTTACAGCATAACTGCTAACCGGTTACCACTGAGACAGTGGCAAAAATAACAGCAAAAACAACTTTTCAAAAGTAGTTTTCAACACATAATCACTTATGCCAACCACCACATGCTAGGAACTGAAATTGTGCACGAAAATTGAACTCGAAAACAACAAATAAACAGTGATAGAATCAACTAACACAATAGGATCATGGATCAAACAAATGCAAAACCAAATCACACACAACATTTATCGACTACATTGTGAACGATACGAAAATGCGCGAAATGATAAAATTAGTTAGATCCACCAACCTACAAGCCGGAGATTTGGCTTGGTAAGTGTTGTAAAGATATTTTGATGCAGAAATTCCAAGAAAACCAGAGGATCCTTAATTTGTAGATGAAACGCGTCGAAACCGATCAAAACGCGAAAATGCACCGAAATCGAACTTGCACCAAATTGAAAGTTGTAGAACTCTTGGATTGAAGTAGAATAAGATGTAATTCCAGATATCCAACCAAAGAATGCCAAATGATGAAGGTTAAGCTCAAGAATTAATCACTTTCAATGTGAAAAGTGATTATCCTTCAAGAATAAGAGCTTTTGGTGAGGTTTTGGGACGAGAATTGAGATGAAGATGTAGAAGTTGCAGAAAAATGCAGAGGAGAATGAGAGAATTGAGAGTGAATTGTGAAGAATGGTTGAAGGTCCCTAAAAAATGAGTGAAGGTGAGTTTATATAGACTTTAGGTTTGGAGTATGGGAGGTTTGACTTAGCTTTGGACTTAGCTTTAGGTTTGGAGTTAGAGTTGGAGTTAGTTGGGCTTGACTCACTGAGTCAAGGTGGTTAACTCGGTTAGTTAGACCCAACTCGGTAACAATCCCAATGTGAATTTCCATCATCCAACGGTTGGCATGCTTGTAAAACAAGGAACATAGTGCACTTAATTTGGAGTGAAGCATTAGAATAAATGCACTTGGATTGAATTGAATAGCCTTGAAATGTCTAGAGAAGTCTAGAATGTGCTAACCGGTTACATGCTTGAAAACTTGCGTTTTTTGGTGAAAAATACACTGAGTAACCGGTTATAGCATATGTGCTAACCGGTTACTTCATCCAAATTTCCACAACTTTGCAAAAGGATGACGCTGAAGTCCTGATTCTGCTTTTCCATCTCTTGTCTTGATAAATAAACATGGAAACCTTTATTTTGGGCTCGTTTTGGTGATGTGATGACCTCGTGAGGATTCCATTAATCGGGCTTGGAAAACCTGAATGTCCTGCAACAAGAAACACACAAAGAAATGCGAATGTGTATGCCAACGATGCGAGTGTGCATGCTTATGCAAAAGGCCAAAAGAGGGAGGTCAAATTTTGGGTTACGACAGCTGCCCCTATTTAATCCTCTTGGACCTGAATGTACGAATTGCGCCAGCTTTTCGATGATTCGAGGTAAAAGGGGATTAAATAAAAGAGTAGCTCGAGAATTTGGCCGACGGCGACAAACAGAGCGGTGCAAGGTAGAATAGATATGTGCAAGGTTTGGCTGAAAATCAGCTGGGAGATAAGTCAGGCAAAAGGAGAGGGAGTATGATCGATGCATATGCTATGTATGCGTTTCTAAATGATGCTTGATATCTAGCAAAGTAAAGGTGCAAGATAAGGCACAGCGAGGCGGTTAGGCAGAAACCGTAGCAAAACGACTTCGACACCCTAGACCGGGGAGAGGACCCGCAGATAAAGACAAACTCTATTGGAGAAGATAGTTCACAAAGGATGATGATCCCGCCGGGGAAAGAAAAATGGAGAACATCTCAGGTTTCTAAATCACCATGGCTGTCTCTGTTAGGGATGAAAGAATTAAATCAATCCTTCCTACCACGACTGGCTCTGCGTGGGGCAAAGAGATTCCCGAATCATGTTGACTCAGCTGAGGAGAAACCACTGCTGCTGGTGACAGATAGCTCCTAATCATTGGAGATGATGTACAACCCTTGCTGGGGAAGAAAGAACAAAGCGTCTTTGCTGGGGAACACCTTGGAAACCTGCTGGGGAGAATGATGACTCTGCTGAGGAACTGCTGAGGTGACAATAACTTCTTCATAGAATCATCCCATTGCCGGCCAGGCATTAGGCTTACCGATGGATAATACCGATTATCCTGCACGAGTTACCAGTAACACATGCGATGCATAATGCTTTCTCGGTGAATTTAGCTTTTTATTGTTCTCAACGTTTTTTAGTATTATGTGATCACAAATAATTGTTTATTTTGCAAACAAAATACTGGAATGAAAACAAATTGGGATAACAAAAATGCATTTTATTGAACGTGAAATTTTTGTACATAAAGTGTGTATAAGGATGCAAAATCCTTGATGAGGAAATTAGCAATAAAATTGAAAAACAAATGTAAATGGCAAAGGGAAATCATGCTTTGCATTGATTACAACATTGGCCACCATCCACTGTAAGTCTAGGTTCCAACGCCTTGCATCTGTCGATGATGATTGGAGTGCTCTGTTACCGTCTGAGGTCTAGCCATGAGGAAGAGAGGCTCAAGTGTTCACAGTCAATGCCTTTATCCCTAATTTTTGCCTGGACATGTTTTCACATTTTTTTTTCGTCCACCGGGATCCCCATTTTTGCCTAAGTCACCCTTTCGGGTTTTCAACTTAGCGGGCTATTATTGTTTTTTTCATTATCCCTAACTTTTGCATGGACATTTATTTTTTTAATCCATCGGGACGTCCATTTTTGCCTAGATTGTCCTTGCGGATGTCAATCCAACGGACTCTTATCCATTTTTTTTCAGGCATAATATTTTTTGACTGTATTGGAGGTCACAGGCGATGGCAACTCCTCCCCATCCATTGTGGTGAGGATCAGGGCTCCGCCTGAGAAGGCCTTCTTGACAACAAAGGATCCTTTGTAATTGGGAGTCCACTTGCCTCGTGGATCCGAGTGAACAGGTGAATATCTCTTGAGCACGAGTTCGCCTTCATAGAACGTTTGAGGAAGAACTTTCTTGTCAAAAGCTGGCTTGAGGCGTCTCTGATACAATGGACCATGACAAATGGCTGTAAGGCAATTCTCTTCGATGAGATTCAGCTGGCCGTATCTGGACTGAACCCATTCGGCTTCATCAAGACCTGCTTTTATGATGACTCTGAGCGAAGGAATTTCGAATTCGATGGGTAGAACTGCCTCCATACCATACACCAATGAGTATGGAGGTTCCCCAGTGGAAGTGCGAACTGAAGTTCTGTAGCCGTGCAGTGCAAAGGGAAGCATTTCATGCAAATCTTTGTAAGTTTTGACCATTTTCTGGACAATCCTCTTGATGTTTTTGTTTGCTGCTTCAACGACGCCATTCATCTTGGGCCGATATGGTGAAGAGTTGTGGTGCTCGATCTTAAATTCTTGACACAACTCCTTCATCATATTGTTGTTCAGGTTGCTTGTATTGTCCGTGATAATGTTACTAGGAATGCCATAACGACAGATTATCTCTTTCTTGATAAATCTGGAAACCACTTGTCGTGTGACGTTTGCGTAGGAAGCAACTTCAACCCACTTGGTAAAATAATCGATAGCAACTAGAATAAATTGATGACCGTTGGAAGCCTTCGGCTCGATCATTCCAATCATATCTATACCCCACATGGAAAATGGCTGAGGTGCAGTCAAGACATTCAATGGAATTGGAGGCACATGGATCTTGTCTCCGTAGATTTGGCACTTGTGACATCTTTTGGCAGAGTTGTAACAATCTACCTCCATTGTTGTCCAGTAATACCCAGCCCGAAGGATCTTCTTGGCCATAGCAGGACCTTTAGCATGCACACCCTCGCAGCCCTCATGTATGGAACTTATGATCGTGTCTGCTTCGTGTCTATCCACGCATCTGAGCAACACAGAATCATAATTCCTCTTGTACAATATACCACCACTTAAGAAGAATTTGGCGTAAAGCCGCCTAAGAGCCTTCTTGTCAGTGATAGTGACACCCTCGGGATATTCCTGTTTTTCCAGATATCTTTTGATGTCGTAGAAGCAAGGCTTGTCATCAGACTCATCCTCGATTGCTAAACAGTGCGCTAGTTCGTTCAAGTGATCAATGCGGATATGAGGAGATTCATTCTTCCACTTGACCTTGAACATGGATGCTAGAGTGGCAAGAGCATCAGCTAGTTGATTTTCCTCTCTGGGAATATGATGAAAAGTGATCTCATCAAAGTAAGGAATCAACTTCGCTATGTGTCGTTGGTACGGCACCAGCTTGGAATCCCGAGTCACAAAGTTCCCTATGACTTAACCGATGACCAAGGCAGAATCTCCATAGACCTCAAGAATCTTGATTCTCATGTCAATAGCCACTTCAATACCGTAGATACATGCTTCGTATTCAGCCATATTGTTGGTGCATTCAAAGCATAATCTGGCAGTGAAGGGAAGGTGAAAACCTGTTGGAGAGATGAGGATAGCACCGATTCCACGACCTTTAGAATTGGAGCCACCGTCGAACACGAGCGTCCATTGCGCCCCTAGTTCGGGTCCTATATCAGGGTCTGGAGTCTCATAATCTCTGATAAACAGAACATCCTCATCGGGAAAGTCAAACTTCATTTGTTGATAACCCTCTACAGGTTGAGGGGCCAGGTAGTCAGACAAGACGCTCCCTTTTATTGCTTTCTGGGTAACATGTTGGATATCATACTCAGTTAACAACATCTGCCACCGAGCAATCCTTCCAGAGACAGCAGGCTTCTCAAATATGTACTTTATCGGATCCATTTGGGATATCAACAAAGTAGTATGGCAAATCATGTATTGTCGTAGGCGTCGAGCAACCTATACCAGAGCACAACAAGTTTTCTCTAAGAGTGAGTATCTGGTCTCACAATCAGTGAACTTCTTGCTCAGATAGTATATTGCATGTTCTTTTTTGCCAGTGTCGTCATGTTGACCCAATACACATCCCATTGATTCATTGAGGACGGTGAGATACATGATTAGAGGCCTAGCAGGAACCGGCGGTACTAAGATCGGTGGTTTTTACAAGTATTGTTTGATTTTGTCAAATGCTTCCTGACAATCATTATTCCATTCAGCCAATTGATTTTTTCTTAGTAATTTGAACATTGGTTCACAATTAGTCGTCAAATGGGAAATGAACCTTGAAATGTAGTTGAGTCTGCCCAGAAAGCCACAGACTTCTTTTTCTGTTTTGGGAGGCGGCATGTTCTGAATTGCCCGAACCTTATCAGGATCAACTTCAATGCCCTTCTGACTCACAATAAAGCCCAATAGTTTACCAGATTGAACTCCGAAGGTGCACTTCACAGGATTTAACCGCAATCTAAACTTTCGGAGTATGTCAAACAGTTTCTTCAGATGAACCAAGTGATCATCCTCAGTTTTGGATTTGGCAATCATATCGTCCACGTAAATCTCAATCTCTTTATGACTCATATCGTGAAAAAGGGTTGTCATGGCACGCTGGTATGTTACCCCTGCATTCTTTAGACCGAATGGCATGCCATTGTAGCAATATGTACCCCATGGCGTGATAAAAGTAGTCTTCTCTATATCAGTTGGGGACATCTTGATCTGATTATATCCTGAAAAACTGTCCAAGAAGGAAAAGACAGAGAACTGCGCAGTGTTGTCTACCAAGACATCAATATGAGGCAAAGGAAAATCATTCTTCGGGCTTGCTTTGTTGAGATCTCGATAATCCACACACATTCTAACTTTTCCGTCCTTCTTTGGAACTGGGACGATGTTGGCAATCCATTTAGGATACTCGGAAGTGGCGAGGAACCCAGCGTCAAGCTGCTTCTTTACCTCTTCTCTAATTTTGAGTGCCATGTCGGGTCTAGTCTTCCTGAGCTTCAGCTTGACAGGAGGACATCCGGGCTTGAGTGGCAAGTGATGTTCAACGATGTTGGTATCCAACCCAGGCATATCTTGATAGGACCAGGCGAAGATATCAATATACTCTTTCAACAACTTGACCCACTCGGAGTGTACATGCTCTGCGAGGGATGTGCCAACCTTTGACTTCTCTTCTGACCTCATCAGTACCAAGATTAACAACTTCCACTGGCTCTTTGTGTGGCTGAATCTCTCTACGCTCGTGCTCAAGGAGCCTTGCCAGTTCAGCCGGTAATTCACAATCTTCCTCACCATCTTCTTCGGCTTGGTTAATTGGAATTCCATAATTACAATGGATGTTTGCCATGTTGTTATCAATGCTTTTATTAGTTCTGCATGTTTATGAATATGTTTAGAATGAGCAATTTAAAAAGTGAAAAAGAAAAGAAACTTTTGCCATTTGTTTGTGAAAAAAAATAAAATAAAGAAAATATAGCATGATTTTGAATGCAAAAAACTTTTATTTATTGATCACATAATACTGCAAAAGCGCGAGGCCCTTTACAAGCTATCCACTCGTCTCGGGCGAGGACGAGGGAATGAGAAAGCAAAATGCATTACATGTTGTATGGCAAAACCACAGGAATCACGGTAGATGCCCAATTGTTGAGCTTGAAACCCGACGGACATTTGCGTACAAAGCTTGAAATCTGATTACTGGGACTAGCATCATCAACAGCTGCCACGATGTCACCTTGTTGGAAAGCTGCGCTATGGAACTTGATCAAGTTGCCCTGCTTCTGACCAGAGGAACCAGATTGACGACCAGTATGATAACCCAATCCACAACGATTATGCTTCTCAACCACATCAATCACGTGCCCCATCCTGACAAAGCGCCTTTCTGGATAGTCTCCTTAGCACTCTTAGCAGACGCTAAAGTCAAATGTGGTGATCTACTTTGACTAGTTGAAGCAGAGCTGACATCTTCAAACTCGAGACACTGCAACGGCACCTCAGCTATGCCTTCTTCGGCCTCGACGTATCAAAAAGATGATAACTCGCTTACAATCAAATCCTCTTCACCACAGACAATGACAAGTTGATCCTCAAACATGAACTTCAACTTCTGGTGTAAAGTGGATGTAACTGCCCCTGTCGCGTGGATCCATGGACGACCCAATAGGCAACTGTATGCCGGATTGATATCCATCACTTGGAAAGTAATGGTAAACAAATGTGGTCCAACCTTGATGGGTAAGTCCACTTCTCCGATGACTTGCCTTCTAGAACCATCAAAGGCTCTGATAACTAAGGCACTTAGCCTCATCTTGTTTCCTTCCACCAGTAATTGACTCAATGTGCCCTTAGGCATCACATTGAGAGAAGAACTGGTATCCACTAGAACACGAGATAACAGGATGTCTGTACAGGATACAGATATGTGCAGTGCTTTATTGTGGGCAGTTCCTTTAGGAGGCAAGTCTGATTCATTGAAACCCAAATACCGACTTGCAGTTATGTTGGCCACTACATCGTCAAACTCGACGACGGATATATATCTTGCATGACATGGGCACTGTTCAAGACCTTCAACAAAGCTGATCTGTGCGCAGGCGAACTCATGAGTAAGGACAAAATTGAGATCCTCGAGGGAGTCTGACCCAACTGATCCACGATTTTAAAGTCACTTTTCTTGATCAACTTAAGGAACTCTTGATCATCAAGGGTCTCCTTGCTCTTTGAAACATCCTCAGACGGGATAGTCAGTACCGGAACTGCGGCGGAAGATGCCCCTTGTTGAACAGCAGGGGTTGCAGATGCAGACGTTTCCTTGGGAGAAACAACAGTTGGAACTTGAACAGGCTTTATAGTGATCTTCGGAGCAAATACTCGTCCACTGCGAGTCAAACCTCCACCAGCTGTAACATTCATGATCTCAGATTCGGAGAACCTTATCTCTTGACCTCCAGAAAACAGGGTAGACCCGTACTTCCAGGGTACCTCCTTAGAATTCTGATACGGAAATGGCTTCGGCGGATAAACCACGATGGGTTGCACCTTCTTCTGCTTAGGGGATTCAACTGGAACCTTCCTATAGATGATGGTGAATGGCTCGATAGCGGCAACTTCCTCAACAGGTTTAGATCTGGCAAATTGTACTTTGCCACGGTTCATCAGAATCTGGACACAACCCTTCAGCCTTCGACACTGGTTGGGATTATCATCACAAATCTGACACTTACCATGCAAACCTTTCAACAGCCCATGTTCCTTCAATTTCTTGAAAACCACAGTCATCGGGGTCTTTACCTTATCGACATCCATGATCAATTCAGCCTTCGAACTGTCCTCAATCATGTCAACTGCAGGTCCATTGTGATTCAACAACGGATTATTCTGAATGTTAGGTCCTTCCTCAGCGAAAGTTAGAACCTTTTTATCAATGAGTTCCTGAACTTTGGTTTTGAAAACGAAGCAATCCTCTGTTGCATGTCCTATGTATCCAACATGATAAGCACAAGATGCATTTGGATTATACTTCGGGCCAAATGGAGGAATCGCAGGTGCAATCTGTTTGGGGACAATTGCCCCTTGGTGAACCAGATAAGGAGATAATTCAGTGTATGACACCAGAATTCTATCAAAATTCTGACTCTTACGGTTTCCTTGACTATTGTTGTTTTGACGGTTCTGATTCTGCTAATTTTTGTTCTTTGATTCTGTTGCTGATTCTGAGCATTCTGAACTAGTTGTTGTGGATGATATTGTTATGGAGGTTGTTGATACTGTGTAGCAGTAATGTATGGATATGGATAATACGGCATGGGGGCCATGGGAGCTTGATACTGAGGAGAAACTTGAGCTGTCACAGTGTTGGCTTCACCTTCCTTTTTCTTGGAATGACTGTTCTGAGATTTTCGAGTGGCCGGCTGCTGGGAAGCAGCTCCAGGAACTTTTCCAGTCTTCAACCTGTTTTCAATCCGTTCACCGATCGTCACAACATCAGCGAAGTTTGATGAAGAACTACCTACCATTTTCTCATAGTAAGATCCTTGCAATGTACCCATAAAGATGTCAACCAACTCATTGTCAGAGAGAGCCGGTCGCACACGAGATGCCATCTCACGCCATCTTTGTGCATACTCCTTGAATGTTTCAGCCGAGCGCTGGGATTGATTTTGTAGCTGTAATCTAGTTGGCGCCAGATCAAGGTTATACTTGTATTGTCTCACGAACGCTTCAGACAAATCCCTCCAAGTACGAATTTTGCTACGCTCCAAACCCATGTACCAATCTAATGAAGCACCAAACAAACTATCTTGAAAACAATGAACAAGCAATTCATCATTATCAATATGGGATGCCATCTTCCTGCAATACATAGTGATGTGACTACGCGGGCAGCTTAAACCTTTATACTTTGGCAAATCAGGTATCTTGAATTTCTGTGGTAGAACAAAATTTGGAACCAAACACAAGTCTTTGGCTTCCATGCCAAAAGCAGAGAACCCTTCGATAGCTCTGATACGGTATTCCAACAACTTGTAGTCAACCGATCTATTTTGATTAGTGGGCCTGACAAGAATCTGAGGATTTGGAAGCTGAGAAGCGGCAGGAGCATTCACTTGCGGAGTAGCAAACTAAGAAGGATACACCAAACCCGTATTAACCATCTGACCAGTATTCTGACCCATCGGAACACCAAATGGATAATTTGGAGGAGGTATCACAACAGCTGAGGAAGATGCCCCAGGATAGAATATCCCAGGATGAACATTCGGAACAACAGTTTGAGCAACTTGAGACGAAACCGAAACATGAATAGGAGGTCCTCTATACACATGCTCTTCTTCATCAGGAGTTTCATTATCAACCAATCCGGCGGTTTGATGAGTTTGAGCCTGAGGATTCTCAAGATCATCATTCACCACTAGAGGCGGGACTGGAGTAGGCATGGCCCATGGATAGGCGGCAGCATTCCCGTTAGGCATGGGTGCAACAAAAGGCTGATATGCCATGAAGGCACTACCATTATTTGCAATCTGAGGAGTGTAATTCAGAGGCATTCCCCAAGGAAAACCAATGGGCATCTGGTTCAAACTGGGTTGAATGGCAGGCTGATTCACAGGCTCAACTGGCACTTCAACTCTAGCAGGAGAAGGAACAACAACAACATGAGTAGCTGTAACAACAGGAGGAATAGTCACAGGAGTGACAACAGTTGCATCGGTAGTAGTTGCAACAACAGTGACAGCAGCAACGACATTCCTCTGGGCACGAAGGAGCTCCATAATGACATCCATGTTCGTCTGGAACTGATCCATCCGACCTTGGAATTATGCCAGAGTTTCCTTGTACGCAGCGTTCTCAGCTTCGAAGTCAGCCATGATTCTAGATTTGCTTGAGCGAGTAAAATACCGATGTCGAGTCGTCGTCTTGCTACAAGGAAGGCGGAAAAGGATGAGCAATAGTTTCAGATGAAGGGACATGCATAAGTGGGCAAATGAATGTATGATATGCATGCAAAAATAAAGTTTTAAATTCCAGGAATTCTTAAACTTATCTTTGTTGACGATAATCATAAAGCATACAAGTAAAGGCATAAAAGATAGCATGAGCAAGCGTCTTCATTCATTCATTCAATAAAGAAAAGAAGTACAAGTCGAATATAAGTCAAACATCTGCCTTTTGGGCTACAACAAAATCCGCATGGATTCTATCAAATACCACCCTACACACAGATAAGAAATGAAAAACAGCCAAAGGAAGCCGGTGTGGCAATGCATCAGCATATGCATCCCTCAACAACCCCAGTATGTCCTCCAATGCATGCTCAACAAATCTGGCTAGACGACCGTGTCTCTCTCTCCAGTACTTCGCATTCTTCATGAGGTTGCGCAACAAAGAATGATTAGGTCCCTGAAGCATGTCCTGAAGAAAGGCCTCTTTCTGATCCAGGAGGTTCTGTAGATGACGGGTTTGATGCTCCCAATGAGTGCTCTCTGTGTTGAGCTGACTAATCTGCTCTTGGCTCTGATGTGCTTGATCTTGCAGCTTCTGAATCTCACCGAAGACTTTGTCCAGCTGGGTTTGACATTGAGAAAAGTCCTTTGTTAACTGATTAGCATGGTCTTGTTCACTTTACCACTTTGCCTTGAACACGGATAACTTCCCACGAAGCTCTTCAAGTTGCTTGTTGTAGCTCAGCTCCCCCTTGTAGGCTTGACAATGAGCATCGGCGAGTTGTCTCTTCTTTGAAGCAAGTCCCTCATAGGTGCTCTTCAAAGCATCACCCACCTTCCAACGCTTGTTCTATTCAACCTCCACCTCTTTTAGCATGCGCTCACACTTCTGATGGAGCTCAATCTATAGGCTATCCTTCTCGGGAGTGACTCTATTAAGGTTGAGACGAAGATCAGCATTCTCCTACTTCAACTTCTCAATAATCAGCTTGAGTTGATCGACTTCAGATGGAGGACCAATGGCAAGTTCAGGAAGCTTGGCATTCATGGAAGGCTCAGGAGAAAATGGTAACAAAATCTCTTTGACGCGCTCTTTGACCCAAAGTGTGCAAGCTTCCTTGGCTACGCAATTCTTCTTACCCAAATCGGCTCTACCTTCGAGGTGAATCTGAGTCCAAGCGGCACTAAACCTCTTCAGCAAACCCATGTCGTCAACCCCTTCATGAAAGATGAACTCTTCCACTACCTCAGGATCAGGTTTGTCAACCATAGGGTATCCCAACTATCGTAAAGCCATTCTCGGATTGTAGTTAATTCCACCCTTTGTACCCAAGAGAGGCACATTGGAGAATTTCCCACAATGAAGAATGATCGAAATGTCGTCGAAGACTCGAGAATACCAAGAAATATCATCAGCGGTAAGAGACATGATGCGTTGAGACCACTTGAGATTGCCCTTATTCTGAACAAAAGGGCCCTTCTGTGGAAGGTGAGACATGAACTATCGGTACAACAAAGGAGCATAACAGACAATGGTTTCCTTCTTCTTTTCATTCCTGGAATGAATAGAATGATAGGTATCAGCAAGAAGCGTCAGAACAGGATTCTTGGACAAGAAGATACTTACGGTAGCCTGATCTACAAAATCCTCCATGTTCGGGAACAAGATAATCCCATATATCAGCAAAGCAAGAACGGCGTTGAAAGCCTTCCGGTTCCCATCTTTAGCAAAAGTAGTGACCTTGTCAACCAAAAACTTCAAAGCAAAACCTCGAATACCCTTCCCTTTGGTCTTGAGATTATCCTCCACATCTTTCTTACTAATGCAAAGCGCATCAGCAATAAGATGAAACTTCGGACAACCGCTAGTGTAAACATAAGGAACCTGCTTCTTGATCTCAACCCCCAGAATATAAGAATACTCCTCAAGTGTAGCTGCTAGCTGATAATCCTGAAATGTGAAGCACCTATATGGCGGGTCGTAGAACTGAACCAGAGTATGAATAGCAGTGATGTTGACTTTAGTGTTGAGGATGGTCACCAGATTACCATAAGTACCTATTAAAACCCCTCTGTGATCTCCAACCAACAAAGACGCCAAACCTCTCAAAATACCCAGCTTAGGCTCCACAAACTTGTAACTGACGATGCCACGACAACCAGTACTCATCTCTATGATAATGTCAACAAAGGATAAGCCCTCGAAAACCTGGAAATGCACATGCAAAAATTAATTTACATGATGAAATGATATGCAACACAACAACAAGAAGCCAACACAGCCCGAATAATCAAATCTGAACAATCTGAATATCTGCACATAAATCTGTGTCAGTGCAATATAATCTGATGTGTCGGTGAAGAAATCTGGCGTGTGTGAGAACAAGGGTATGAAGTGGCTTGTTTTCCTGCAAAACCCATCCCCCTCACAGGTGTGATCTAAACACAACAGGGTGGTACCTAGCAAGGTCGCCCAAACCATAGGACTCAGGATGAAAATCCCCCGCCGTAGTGAATTCTCACAAGACGGAGGTATTCTCAAACGAATCACGATCTGGGATGTGGGTCTCGTGATATCCCAACGCGCAAAACGCAGGCTTCACGACTATCCACGTTCTAGCCTATGTGTATACTAGGCCCGATGTTTGGACCTTTCTCTCCAATAATATCTACCCATCCCAACAACAACTGAAAATAGCAGATATCCAGAATATGCAGCATATGAATATTCAAAGCAGTAAAGAAATGCGATAAATAAACATAAAGCTAAGGCAAGTAAAGCGAGTAAAGTGCTAAATATAAACACCCAAGCAAGCAAGAGAGCAAACAAAACTAGGCGAGACCCCTCGAGGGATGGACCAGCAAGAGGTCAATCTGTCCCCAGCAGAGTCGCCAGCTGAAGATGGTTGGTTTCTACTTGAGTGAATCACACACTCAAAGATACAACAGAGTCACCACCGAACTTTATTTAGTCCCGAAGGACAGGGAAAATATCGATAAAACCCAAGGGGAAGAGAAACGGGAACGCAGGGTCGGTTATGCAAAAGGAAGGTGAAACAAGAAAGAAACAAGGAGATGAAAGAGGTGGTGTCAAAACCAAGAGCAAGAGTGAAAGAAAAACTCTACTGGGGAAGACCCCGCAGTAAGACTGATTTTACAAGAGCCTAGAAAAAGAATGGTGTCAGAACCAAGAATGAAAGAAACTCCGCTGGGGATAACAAAAAGAATTGGTGTCGAAACCAAGAAAGTAAGAGCAAGGGGAATAGGAAGGACTCCTCTGGGGATCCAAATAAAGGGATCGTGTCTTAACCAAGAGAAAAAGGAGACTCGGTATATTAACTGGCTGGCAGTGGCTAACCGAAGAAAAGAGAATAGAACCCTGGCGGGGAAAAGAAGCTGGTGTCAACAGACGGACTGTGATAAACCAAGATGGAGAGTGCTGAACCAAGAGAAGGTGTTTGACTCTGAATGGCATCGGTATATTAACTGATAAACAATGGTTAACCGAGGACACAAGGACTTCAACTCTATGGGGATAGAGAAGCATTGGTTTTAACAGAGGAAACTGTGATTAACCAGAAGCACGGGTGTAGGACCGATCAAAGGTCGTAACCCAAAAGGGGTGTTGGTAATGACTGAACAAATAATACTTGACCAAAGAGGAAGGGTATTGAATCAAAAGAGGTTACTAGCCCAAAGGGTGCAAGTATTTGAACCAAGAAAGGTTGCCAACTGCAAGGGATTCGGTTTTAACAGGAGAGTTGTGATTAACCGAGAAAAATGAGTGATTAACCAAGAGAAGGTGATTAACTCAAAAAGGGCTTCATTATTTTAACAGGCGGACTGTGGGTAACTGAAGAAAAGGGTGATTAACCAAGAATAAGTGATTAACCCAAGAGAACTCAGTATTTTAACAGACAGACTGTGGTTAACTGAAGAAAAGGGTGATTAACCAAGAATAAGTGATTAACCCAAGAGAACTCCGTATTTTAACAGATAGGCTATGGTTAAATGAAGGAAAAGGTGATTAACCAAGAAAAGGTGATTAACCCAACAAAGGAGAAGAACCAAGAGAAAGTTGCGAACTCCTGGGGAAAAATTGTCGGGACAGGAAAACTGTGTTGGACCAAAGAAAGAGAATTGAGAATCTTCAGGGGAATCAAAAAGCAATGATTGACCGCAAGAAAAGAATAGGGTATTGAAGCGAAGAAAGCTTGCTAACCCAATGAACAAAGGACCATAACCAAGAAGGTGATTGATCAAGCGGGAGATCGAAAGAGATAAGAGTGATCGAGGATCGAAAGAGATTGCAAAGGGCGAAGAGTGATCAAGGATCGAAAGAGATTGCAAAGAGTGAAGAGTGATCAAGGATCGACTCGACTGGGGAAAAGAGAGTACACTACCGCCTGGAGATAGAGGTGACTAAGCCAAGCACAAGGTCATTCGTCCCCTACCTGAAGTAGTTAGAATAAGAGTGGGAATTTTCCCTTCTCATTCCTTCTATAATACACAGGGTGTAATGCGGAAGTTGAACCGGACGTCACAAAAGCTCTAAGTTGAATTGTGCTCCTACGTTACAACTTCAATTTGTACAGGGCTCTGACGTAAGGCGTAGCGCGAAACTCCAACTTCGCGGGGGAGCGAGAGAGAAAGCTCTAAAGGAAGCCTAAAGAGAGGAAAAGGGAAGATCAACTAATTAAAACATGGTTTCGATCAATTAATCAAAGGGAAAAACCATGCCAAAAATTTTCCAAAGAGAATGAAAAATCATTAAGGCAAAAGGTGTGAATTATTGATTATACAAGATTAAGCTCATCCATGAAGAATAAACTTAATGCAAAACCAAGAAAGGGAGTACAAAATAGTACCACGTGATCAACAAAATGCAACACAAAATCATGTTATGTGTGATCAAAGAAAAATGCAAGAATGATTACATTCACATGATGCCAAAATATGAACAATTTGAATAATCGAAAGTGTGCAACAAAAGTTCATGAACAAGCTTCAATCAGAAGTTAAATGACACATAAAACATCCATAAAAATGAAGCACATTGATCCATGGAAGTTAGAAGAAGAAAGGATACCAAACAAGCTTGAAAAAACTCAAAATTGGCCATTTTGTTCAGTGGTAATCGGTTACAGCATATCTGCTAACCGGTTACATACTTGAAAATTAACGTATTTGTTGAAAATTGAACTGTGTAACCGGTTACAACATAACTGCTAACTGGTTACCACTGAGACAGTGGCAAAAATAACAACAAAAACAACTTTTCAAAAGTAGTTTTCAACACATAATCACTTATGCCAACCACCACATGCTTGGAACTGAAATTGTGCACGAAAATTGAACTTGAAATCAAAAAATAAACAGTGATAGAATCAACTAACACAATAGGATCATGGATCAAACAAATGCAAAACCAAATCACACACAACAATTATCGACTACATTGCGAACGATACGAAAATGCGCGAAACGATAAAATTAGTTAGATCCACCAACCTACAAGCCGGAGATTTGGCTTGGTAAGTGTTGTAAAGAGATTTTGATGTAGAAAATCAAAGAAAACCAGAGGATCCTTAATTTGTAGACGAAACACGTCGAAACCGATCAAAATGCGAAAATGCACCGAAATCGAACTTGCACCAAATTGAAAGTTGTAGAACTCTTGGATTGAAGTATAATAAGATGTAATTCCAGAAATCCAACCAAAGAATGCCAAATGATGAAGGTTAAGCTCAAGAATTAATCACTTTCAATGTGAAAAGTGATTATCCTTCAAGAATAAGAGCTTTTGGTGAGGTTTTGGGATGAGAATTGAGATGAAGATGTAGAAGTTGCAGAAAAATGCAGAGGAGAATGAGAGAATTGAGAGTGAATTGTGAAGAATAGTTGAAGGTCCCTGAAAAATGAGTGAAGGTGAGTTTATATAGACTTTAGGTTTAGAGTATGGGAGGTTTGGACTTAGCTTTGGGTTTGGAGTTAGGGTTGGTGTTAGTTGGGCTTGACTCACTGAGTCAAGGTGGTTAACTAGGTTAGTTAGACCCAACTCGGTAACAATCCCAATGTGAATTTCCATCATCCAACGGTTGGCATGCTTGTAAAACGAGGAACATGGTGCACTTAATTTGGAGTGAAGCATTAGAATAAATGCACTTGGATTGAATTGAATAGCCTTGAAATGTCTAGAGAAGTCTATAATGTTCCACACACTGCTAGAATATTGTAGAATCAATGACCAAAGAGAGTGCATGGTGCTGTCCCAAAAATGCATTAGAAACTGAAATTTTCCACTTAGTAACCGGTTACAACATATGTGCTAATCGGTTACATGCTTGAAAACTTGCGTTTTTTGGTGAAAAATACACTGAGTAACCGGTTACAGCATATGTGCTAACCGGTTACTTCATCCAAATTTCCACAACTTTGTAAAAGGATGACGTTGAAGTCCTGATTCCGCTTTTCCATCTCTTGTCTTGATAAATAAACATGGAAACCTTTATTTTGGGCTCGTTTTGGTGATGTGATGACCTCGTGAGGGTTCCATTAATCGGGCTTGGAAAACCTGAATGTCCTGCAACAAGAAACACACAAAGAAATGCGAATGTGTATGCCAACGATGCGAGTGTGCATGCTTATGCAAAAGGCCAAAAGAAGGAGGTTAAATTTCGGGTTACGACAATGGCAAGTAACTCTATCCATCTGAACACCTCAAGGGGGACCAAGGAGGAACCAACTCTGATCCCAAGCCTCCCAAGTCCTTGGAACTAAAAATAGCATGCCAAACCTATAAATCCCTAAAGAGGGGACAAGACTCCAATTTTGGATTGGAGCATTCAATGCATACACCAAGGTGGCATGGACTGAGCCATTTCCAACTGAATTCAGTCAAGACTTATCCAAGACCAAGGGAACCAGAAGCCTGTGCCCTAACCTCTAGTCAATGGCTAGAGGAGACTTGGATTCTCATTGATCAACATTGGCCAAACCTATGCAGCAGTTGCCATTCACTATTCCTTGTAAAACAAACTTGTTGTACTATAAATAGAGCTCTCATTTGTGATCAATCTGAGTACACCAAAGCCATCAAACAGATGCTTTCCTCAAAATCTCTTCTTTCACTCCAAAATTTCCTTCCAAAGCAAGTCACAATCGGGTTTTGAGTTTGAGAGCTATTCCAACCAAACCAATCACGCACACACACCTCATAAACATCATATAGAAGTGATCCAAACACTCACATAACATCTGGAACACCAAAATCACAAAATCACCAGCCAATTGCTCAAGTTCTTGACATATTTGCAGTTGGGGTACCATCTCAAGTTCCAGATCATTTCAATCCACTCTAAGCATCCAGACACACTCCATGGCACCTAGGGAAGCTATCCATATCATTGGAACCAAACTGTAACACCTATAACACAAAACACGATCACCAGCTGCAAGAGGTAAGCATGAGCTCTTCTAACTCTATGATCCATGCATTTTTTGCTGCACAATAATTGGTCCATATGTTCATAATCATACATGGAGTGTTTTCCCTCAATCAATTGCATTGTTTGAATCGTGTGTGGAATTTCTGAGCCTTCATGCAAATTTTAGGGTTCTTGAGGTTTCTCTTTGATTTCTTATTCCATGCTTAAAATAAATGAAATTAAAGATCATTGACATGATCGTGAGGTGAAAACGAGCAGATTGATATGTAGATTGCATGATATAATCAAGTATTCAGTGAGATTGGATAGAAAACGCAAATCTGCAGAAACAGAGGGTGGCGCGTGTTCTTGCCATGTTCTTGGCACCATTTTTGAACATTTGAATATTTGAAATTTTGTGATTTTATTTAATTGATTCAAAAATTAATTTCACTCTGAGTTTTAATAATTTTGAGTTGATTCTTTTTTTAATAATTCACAAAAATATTAAAATATTCTATTTTCCCAAAAAATCCCAAAAATATTATTTATTTTATATACTTGATATTTTTGTAAAGAATTAATATTTTAATTGTTATTGACATTTAAAATATTTTCTCCCTCTTGATTTTTCAAATTTTAGTGATTTCCAAACATTTTGTGGATCGAAACCTAATTTTTGAAACATTAATCCAATATCACAATTTGTTTTCCACATGTTTAACAATTTTGATCATTTTAATTGAATTTTTATTCAATTAAAATACATTTTGAAAACAAATTAGGATTTTTGATTAATTCAACCCTCATCAAACTTTTTCAAACTCTTTGGGCCTCTTGGTAGAGTGTAAGATCCAACCCTTTGTAGAAACCAAAATAATTTGGGCCTCAGTATATTGTATAAGTCCCGATACCATCAAAAAGTTCGGCGCGATCATCGCCCTTTTTTTACAAAACCCTCGGGCCTCTCCTTGAGCTATAAGCCCCATCACTTGTACAAAAATAAATCTTTGGGCCTCTAATAGAGTGTAATACCCAATCCCCTTTTAACTAAAACAATTTTTGGGCCTCAGATATTGTATAAGTCCCTCTGCATTAAAAGAAAATCTCGGCGCGATCGCCAGTTCAAAATTCAAACCCTTTGGGCCTACCCTCGTGTTATAAGCCCCATTCTTTTTCTTTAAACACCTTTGGGCCTCTTGAGAGAGTGTAAGACCCATCCCTTTGTACAGAACACCTTTTGGGCCTCAGTCACTTGTATAAGTCCCTGTACAAATTCAAAACAATAGTGCGATCACTAACAAAACATTGGGCCTCTCCTTGAGCTGTAACCCCAACAATCTTTTCAAAGCACTTTCTCCTTTGATTTTTAATATAATATTGTTATCAAAGCTTTCTTTATTGAACAACTAACCAAACAGCTTGGAAGCTCTACAACTGAGTAAGTGTTTACCCGCTTTCTTTATCCGCTTTCATATATATATATATATATATATATATATATATATATATAACTGTATTGTGGGGCTGCTCACTGTAAGTCTCCTTTCACAAACTTTTATATATACTCGTCATATATTAACTGTGTAATACTAGTATAGTTATTTAGAGTTTTCCCCGACTACTACGTCTAGCACTAGGTAAAGCCCCGTTGGTCACTCTTAAAATACAAACAAAACTTGATCCCTATATGATTACCAGACACAGTCTTCCCTCCTCTTTGCATTAAATAATATGGAGACGTGAAAGGCAGCATTCTCAGTGAACCCTTTCTCAGACTGTCACCTTTAGAAATTGTCAGAGAGACTCTACTCCCCAGAGATGATCTTTTCTCCGTGAATGGAATCTCTTGAGTTTCTTCCAAATTCTCGGACTTTCCTGGCTTGATCTATTCTCGGTGAATGGCATGTCTTGAACTTCTCGGGGTTTGGGGACCCACAGGCTTCTTAAAAGCATCCCCGCCTCCTCTTGGGCGTTGTACAAGGACCCTTCGGGTTGTTAAAACTCTCATGCCTTCTCTTGGGCTTAATACAAGGACCCAGAGACCTCTACAGGTATAGGAACAGAACCTAGTCATCAATTTGCTAGAGCTGTCTTTCTGAGTCAAGTATCAGACCTGTTAATGGGTTGACCTTCATCCCTTAACATACCAGCCTCCTCTTGGGCACTATACAAGGATCATTCACTTATCCGAGAATCGATTTCTCAAAACACCAGTAGACTTGGACAGTCTCAATACCCTTTGTATTTCCCATTTCCTTAAAGAACGGGAAATAACCCTGATCCTATGATCAATCCCTAAGCACAACATTACCCATATAAGAACTGATTTTCTCTTTTATCCAATATACTGGACCTGTCGCTAAACTAAAACAGTTACCAGCATAAATAGCCTCCTCTTGGGCTTTGTACAATGATTCTCCCCAGCGGAGCTAACCTTTTCACACTCTCTTGTTGAGTATAAAAGACTCTCTTGTTGAGTCAAACCTTTTAGCCTCCATCTCATGCTTCGTACGAGATACAAAAACACTCTTTTGTTGAGTATAAAAGACTCTCTTGTTGAGTCAAACCTTTCAGCCTCCATCTCGGGCTTCGTACGAGATACAAAAACACTCTCTTGTTGAGTCAAACATTTTTAGCCTCCATCTCAGGCTTCGTACGAGATACAAAATCACTCTCTTGTTGAGTATAAAAGACTCTCTTGTTGAGTCAAACACTTTTAGCCTCCGTCTTGGGCTTTGTACAAGACACATATAAAAGCACTCTCTTGTTGAGTCAGTCACTTGTTAGCACTCTCTTGTTGAGTCAACCCTTTTAGCCTCTATCTCGGGCTTCGTACGAGATAGATAAAAAGCACCCTCTTGTTGGGTCACTAGCTCCTCTTAGGCTTTGTATAAGGAAACCCCGGTTGAGTCAATCAACCTTTTAGCATCAAAATCTGTGCCTTGCTCACAGTACACAAACACCAACAACTCCTTTTCCCCCATCTAATTGCTGTAAGCTGCAAGCCTCTGGATTATTTACATCCACGCCACTGTCCCTCTTTTAGCATGAGAAATGCCTAAGGAAATATATCATTGCTCTACACTGAGTTAAAGTCTTCTCCTTCAGGTTAAAAACTCTCATAAAGGAAATTATGGAATTGTTGTATTCACATATCCCGGTTAAAGTAATTCTCCTTTATAATTCGTCACCTAATAGTTATGACAAACAGGCCAAATATCCCCATTTAGAGATGAAAAATTCTCTTTAAAGTCAAAACCCTTCAGCTTCACATCTTGGGCTTCGAACAAGATACAAATAGACACTTCAGCTTCACATCTTGGGCTTTGAACAAGATACAAACCACCTTTAGCTTCACGTCTTGGGCTTTGAACCAGACACCAAAACGACCTTTTTCCTACCGTAGAATAGGAGGAACTACGATCGCTCTGATTTCCCTGTTTCGTTAAATCGGAATACATAGGCATAAGATTGAAAAATATTAGCGAGCACACTAATCAAAAACCCAAAATCCCGTACCTTCATACATCAATAAAAAAGCATCAGTCCTAACCTCCTACCAATCGCCCAGACACTGTTTTAACAAAATAACCTAAGAGAGAGCCACAATCTTTGTAGCATCTGTAAACCAACAGCCATCTGTTTAAACTCAGTATGCAAGCCGGGTTAATTGGACACATCTATTTCCCTTCCTTCATCAGCTTCAATAGGATAAAAAATGAATTGAGCTGTAGTACCCCAAAGTGATAGTGCTTCGTAACCACGCAAAAAACTCGCGCTACACTCCCAAGTGGAGCTAACCTTTTCAAACTCTCTTGTTGAGTCAATCATTTTTAAGACTCTCTTGTTGAGTCAATCACCTTTGCAGACTCTCTTGTTGAGTCAATCTCCTTTTCAGACTCTCTTGTTGAGTCAACCTTTTTAGCCTCAATCTTAGGCTTTGTACAAGACAGATGGAAATACTCTCTTGTCGAGTTAATATTTTTCCCGCCTCATCTTAGGTTCGGTATAAAGATTTCCCCTAGCAGGAGCTAGCCTCCTCTCACGGTGCATAGAATACTTTCTCCAGTTTGTTCAGCCACAATCCTGGGCTTCGTACAGGACAGATAAAAGCACTCTCTTGTTGAGTCAAACCCTTTTAGCCTCAATCTTTGGCTTTGTACAAGACATAAATCTTTATCTCTTAAGCTTGGGACATATATCTTCCTCGACAGAGCCATTTCCTCCCAGCCTTCTTTTAGGCCATGAGGAATGATTTCCCTAGCAGAGTCAGACTCTTTTCAGCCTCAATCTTGGGCTTTGTACAAGACACATAAAATATCCTCGCTAGAGTCAGTTAAATAAACCTTTTTAAGCCTCAATCTTGGGCTTTGTACAAGACATATACAAACCTCCCCGACGGAGTCAAAACCTTTTTCAGCCTCCTCTTAGGTTTTGTATAATGATATCCCCAGAGTCAGACTCCTTTTTGCCTCAATCTTAGGCTTTGTACAAGACACCAATATATACCCTCTCTTGTTGAGTCAGTCTTATCCAGCATCCTCTTAGGCTGTGGGTAAGGACTTCCCCAGTGGAGTCAATCAACCTCTTAGCTTCAACCATGGGCTTTGATTAAGGCACACAAAAATCAACAATCCCTCTTTAGAGCTGACAAATTCTCTCTCAGTCAAAATCTTTTAGCTTCAATCTTGGGCTTTGAACAAGACACCAAACATATTTCCTCCCATAGAATAGGAGGAACTACGATTGCTCTGATTTCCCTGTTTCATTTAAACGGGAATACATAGGCATAAGATTGCGAAATCTTAGCGAGCATACCAAACAAAAACTCTAGGTCCAGTACCTTCACACATCAAGCAAAACATAGGTCTAGTACCTTACCATAAACATCAGGAAAACCAGAACATCAACAAAAATTCACTCACTCACTCATACTTCCCAAGAAACTTTCCCAACCCATTAACGGATAAACACCATCAAGTATAAAGCGAACCCTAAAGCCAATATCCTGTGGATAACCACATATAGGATGGGTAATTGACAACTCCCCATTGTATAACCTGACCCCGGACCCCCCAATCTCTTTAAAGCATATGTTCAGTTAAACATTCGCGTTCAAGGTTAGTTTTAGATAGCTTCCCTTTCCCTTATAGCTTCATGGGATAAATAAGAAATCAGAAAGTAGCACCCCCTCCTACCATTGCAGTGAGGAAAGCCCAGCGATAAGGTGGTCGCGTCACCGACAAAAATTGCTCGCTACAGAAAAATGGCGACTCTGTAGGGGAGTCAAAGTAAGATTTAGTCATCATCGTCCCCATTTTACATAGAAAAATGGCGAATCTACTGGGGAATCATTGTCTATATAGGACTAGTATTATAGCTCTTAAGAGGTCTAGGATGTTAGTTTTAGGAATAAATATATATATCACTTTTTCTAATTGATATCCATGTTTATTTTTCTGCTAATGGGACTGCAGGTGATGCCGCACCTGGAAAGTTTGAGTGACACTTAAGATAAGTGATGGCATTAGACGGGCAATCTTACAGAGAGTGACTCCCAAATAAGAGACCTCGGTAGACCATCGAATTAGTGGAGATACCCTTTGCGGATTCAATGCCTGTACGACTTTGGTTGTTGAAAGCAGATTGTTCGATTGTGGTATCCGTGAAACTGAGGATTTAGTAGGCTGAGACCATGTTACTATTTTATAGTGCGGAAGCTATCGGAAATAGTTGTCACGCGATACTACCCTCATTTGAGATTACTCTAAGATACTGCAGCTCGCTCGGGTGAACCAGCCTGCTGTTGTTATCCCAAGGGGTCAATGATTTTGTGGACAGGTACAAAAATCACCAGCACATCCTTTGGGGATGGGTAGACCCAGGACTTCATGACACCGAACCTTTGACCCCATGCTTTTTCTATGTTTTTGTGTGCTGTATTCATGCATTCATTTCATTAAAAAACTTTAAACAAAGAAAATTTTCTCTTTTAGTCTATCTTTTTCAAATTAAACTAAGATAATTATTGTAAATATCAGAAAGAAAGATTGCGTTATGGATTTCGGTAGAAGGAAGACTCACAAGTACACCTTCAAGGATCTAAAACTATGGGATTTGAGAGGGTTGGTAAGGATGATCACCAACCCTGATGCTTTCAGAGCTAAGTACGGAGGACGGCTGTCTCTGTTAAGGGTCCATGTAATTGAAGGAATCCTAGCTACGCTAATCCAGTTCTAAGATCCGTTCTATCACTGCTTTACATTCCCGGATTACCAACTTGCACCAACACTGGAGGAGTACTCTCAGCTGACTGATTTACCCATTACTGACCTAACTCCCTTTTCTAGACTGGAAGAAATTCCAAAGGATCAAACAATTGCAAGAGCAATCTATTTGGACGAGTTAGAAGTCAGGACTCACATGACCACTAAAGGTGGAATCCAAGGTTTACTAGCCAAGTTTTTGGTAAAGAAAGCCCTGTACTTTGCTAGTATAGGGAACGTAACTGCTTTCGAGAGCATCTTTGTCTTACTCACCTACGGGTTATTTCTGTTTCCCAACATTGATGACTTCGTTGATATCAATGCCATTAAGATTTTTCTGATTGGAAACCCTGTACCGACCTTGCTCGCTGATACTTATCATTCTGTACACTTAAGGAATTTTTACAGCGGAGGAATGATCACATGATGTGTACCCCTGCTATACAAATGGTTTACTTCCCATTTACCTAAGTCTGCTGCATTTTGGGATCATAAGAGTACTTTACGTTGGTCGCAGAGAATTATGTCTCTTACCAACTCTGACGTAGATTGGTACAATCGAATCTATGACGGGATAAGAATCATTGACCGTTGTCGAAATTTCCCTAATTTGCCCCTCATAGGAAATAAAGGGGGAATCAACTATCATCCAGTTTTAGTTTGTTGTCAATTTAGATAACCGATGAGACATATCCCGCGTAATGTTCATCTGGAAGGTCTTTTCTTCAAGGAAGGAGAAAAGACAGGGCACTAAAAACAGAAATATTGCATGCCTGGAAACATGTTCACAAGAAAGGAAGAGAGTCTCTAGGAAAAGTGGACTGTGTCTCCGTGGAACCTTATCTCCACTGGGTACAAACTAGAGCTCTCAAGCTGAGGATACCTTACCCTCGTCAAGAAGTACTTGCATTAAAGGAATCAGTCCTTTATTTTATGTCTGATACGGAAAAACTTCAGGTTACTCTCAACAAAGTTCAACAGGAGAAGAAGTCTTGGAAGAACAAGTACCGTATTCTCAATGTGGAGTGTAACAAAATACAACAACTGTTAAAAGAAAAAGACACTTTGATCGAGATTTTAGAGCAACATGCTGTAGAAAATCAAGAAGACCAAAGGAATTTGCTCACTCCTTTCACTTGGCAAAGGAATGACAACTCGACAACGGCTTAAGAACCCCGGTCATAGAAAAGGAAAATACCAGAACCAACACATCAGCCCTCCTCAGAGAGGACTCAGGATCCATAAGTTTAGACATTTCCTTTTACAGCACTTTGAAGTTACTGTATTTCCATTTCCGCAATCTTTGAATTCAATAAAACGGGGTTTCCCCAATGTATGATATTTGCAATCCAATTTTCGATGTTTCTTTTGATTAAAAAAAATAATATAATCATTGCATATCATTCATCATTCTGGGATAACGCATTCTTCTTCCCTACGAATCTCATGTTTGTGTCTCGATTCTAGAGTCAAACTGTCTCATTCGTACAATACTCGGGCCAATCGACAAAAGAAAATGGATAGTCTCGAGGAAGAGAACAGGGAGTTGAGAGAAGAACTCGACGCTCAGAAAGAAGATCTGAGGAAACTTCACAAGGACATGCAAGCTCTAGCAGCAGCTCAGATACAAAGGACTGTGATCTTAGAGATCGCATCAACACCCATAGTGAAGTAGTATGATCCTCGGTACAACATGCCTAAAGATCGTCCCTGGGGCATGCCTATTAACTATATCCCGAAAGGATATATTCCGCCGATCACGGAAGATCCGAAAACTACAGCAGGAGCCGCTGGGCCTGAAGGTTACAAACTTCGGGAAAGCGAAGATGCAAGGGGCATGACAGTAACTCCTGAAGGTTACAAACTTCGGAAGAGGGAAGCACCAAGAGTCATTGCCGTAATGACTGTACCACCACCAGTGGTACACACTGTCCCGGAAGTACAGATTCCACAGATACCTTCTGGTGGAAACGAAATTATGTACGACAGAATGAATGAGTTCCAAGAGCAATTCCTGGAGATGCAGAAGGAACTGCAAGCCATTCGCGGTCAGGATCTATTTGGAAAGGACGCCGCAGACCTTTGTTTGGTCCCCAATGTGAAAGTTCCACACAAATTCAAGGTGCCCGAATTTGAAAAGTACAAGGGTAACTATTGCCCTCAAAGTCACTTGGTGATGTACGCTCGGAGGATGTCAACTCAGACAGAGAACCAATAGCTATTGATCCACTATTTCCGTGATAGTTTAACCGGTGCCGCACTCAAATGGTATATGGGGTTAAACCGCACTAAGATCGTCACTTTCAGAGATCTTGGTGCTGCCTTTGTTCAACAATATAAGGACAAGGAAACCTTCAAGGAATATGCTTAGAGATGGTGTGAAATTTTCGTCCATATTTGTCCACCTCTTGAGGGAAAAGAGATGACAAAGATTTTCTTGAAAACCTTGAGCTCATTTTACTACGATAGAATGGTCGCCAGTGCGCCTAGTGACTTCACTGAGATGGTGGGCATGGGAGTTCGTCTTGAGGAAGCAGTCTGAGAAGGACGTTTAGTTAAAGATGCTCGATCGTCAAGTAGTACCAAAAGATACAGTAGTGCTCTCCCTAAGAAAAAAGAGCAAGATATTTGTAATATCTCTCTCGAAAAGCAAAGGCGGCGGTACCAACCAGTAATAGCTATAACTCCTGCTATCAACCTTGCGCCTGTTCCAACGTATCAACCTCAGGTTGCGCAGAGCCAACCGAATCAACAACAATATTAGCAAAGGACGCAACAGCCTCTTCAGCAGGCTCGTCCTTAGTACAACAACAACCGTACAACGTGACCACCAGGGTTCGTCCCTATACCAATAATGTACGCATAACTATTTCCACTACTACTGGTTAAGGGGCACGTCCAAACCAGGGCTCCTCTTACAGTACCGGAGAATCCGCCTTTTTGGTTCAAAGCGGATCCGACTTTCCTTTACCATTAAGGAGGACCAAGGCATAACATAGAAAACTGTCTCAACTTCAAATCCGATGTGCAGAAGCTTGTTAGGAACGGGGTCCTATCCTTCAAGGATACAAATCCAAATGTTCAGACGAACCCGTTGCCTCAACACGAGAAAGCTGCAGTAAATTTGATAGAAGAAGAGTCTAAGCACAACTATCAAATGCACGATGTACTCTTATTGGGAACCAACCTGGTCAAGATGCATTGTAGACAGAGTGGATATGATCACGTACCGGCTCACAACTATCACCAGTGTGATATCGGTTCTAAAAGCAATCAAGGATGTTCTGTGGTGCAATCCGCTCTACAGGAACAGATGGATCTCGGATGGATCCAAAATCGCCGAATTCGTGAAGTCAACATGACTTATACAAATTCCAACATCATCCAAAACCACGACATCCGTGCGATGAATGTCAACTTGGTGGCAATTCACTCCAGGCAAAGCCAGCATCATGACCTGCGACGGTACGACTACGATTCCTGTCTGATTTGCTCGGTAAATAATCAGGGATGCTCTTTTGTACAAGAGGTCTTCCAGCGTCAGATGGATCTAGGATGGATCCAAGACTACAGGGATAAAAGTCAGTATCAAGTGAATATGATTCAAATCTTTGATATCCACTTGATAAATACCAGCTTGGTGGAATTACACGCTAAGCAAGTCCAGCTCGGTTTTCTGACTTCGCATGAGTACCAGAACTGTAAAGTGTGTCGTGAGAGTGACCAAGGATGTGCTCTCGTTCAAAGAATGCTTCAACACTTGTTGAACCACTGGTGGCTTCTGATCTATCTAGATGAAGACACACAACAAGTCAGTATGATTGACGGGAACCCTGCTAGGCATCAAAGTCGGGATGTTCGATCAATGGAAACAGATCTAGTAAGGTTACACTGCATACAAAGTGGATGTGGCCGAGTGCCACCACACAACTATGAGCACTGTAGAGTTTTCTCAGAGGATAACCAAGGATGCTACCTCATGCGAGGAGTCCTTCAAAGTCAGTTGGACCACAAAGAGATTAAACCAAGATTAAGCTCTGGTTTAATGTCAGACTATCTTCCCAATCGAGGCAAATAAAATGTCTTGATCCCTAAATGAGAAGTGGCTAAAGATGTATGCGCCATAATTCCTTTACTCCATGAATCGAGGGTTCATCTTGATAGCGGAATGATTCTCAACCTCGAACTAATTGAGGCCGGCTACGATGTTCAGAAAAATCAGAAGGCTCCTATATTTATCTATCTACCGGGAGCAGTACCGTACAAATCTGATAAGGCTATCCCTTACAAATATGGTGCAACAACAATTAAGAATGGAAAGGAAACTCCATTACCCTCCGTCGTGAATATTGCAGACATCAATCGAGTAACACGGAGCGGTTGGATCTTCAACCGAGGAGTTGGAGAACCTAGCAAAGAAAAGGAACCTCAAACAGAAGTTCCTGATCAACCAGTCGGTCAATCCAGTGATCCCGACCTTTCAAAGAACAATGATGAGATGCTGAAGCTCATCCAAAAGAGTGAGTACAACATTATTGACCAGCTGTTGCAAACTCCTTCAAAAATCTCAGTGCTATCTCTTTTACTCAGTTCTGAAGCTCACATGGAAGCTCTACAGAAAGTCTTAGAGCAAGCCTTTGCGGAACAAGATGTAACAATAAGACAATTTGACAGCATCATCTCCAACATCACTTCCTGCAATAACTTGGGATTTAGTGATGAGGAACTGCCGGAAGAAGGCCAGAATCATAACATGGCGCTCAATATTACAGTCAACTGCCAGGACGATGCTTTAGCCAGCGTACTGGTAGACATCAGATCAACTCTAAATGTTATGCCGAAGTCCACTCTAATGCGACTATCATTTAAAGGATCTTCGATGAGAGGCAGTGAGGTCATCGTCAAAGCATTTGACGGGTCCCGAAAAGTAGTTATCGGCGAAGTCGACCTTCCCATAACTATCGGTCCTCACACTTTCCAAGTCACTTTCCAGATCATGGACATCCGGGCAGCACACAGCTGTTTGTTAGGAAAATCTTGGATACACGAGGCTAGGGCAGTCACTTCGACACTTCACCAAAAGCTGAAGTTCGTCAAGAATGACCAACTAGTCACAGTCTGCGGAGAGCAAGCCTTGATCGTGAGTAACTTATCGTCGTCCACTTGTGTAGAACCAGAGGAGGTTGTTGGAACCCAGTTCCAAGCACTTTTGGTGAGCAACGACAACCAATCAGAAAGAGGGACGTCGATTTCCTCGTACAAAGATGCTCTCGAAGTGATCAAAAGTAACAATGCCAAAGGATGGGGACAGCTTGTCATTCCTACTGATAACAAAGCAAAGAAAGGTCTTGGTTTTTCCTCAACCTGTACCCAGACTGCTATTAACGGTGAGAGTGTTCATCCCATGCAGAACTTCTTCCATAGTGGAGGTTTCCTTCACATAGTGTCTCAAGAAGTACATACCATCAACAAGGGCCATTCCTCCGATACAGATGAAGAGTAGAAGTCCTATCTTAACGAGGACGGTTATATGTCTCAGGAAGAGGTGCCTACACCATTTTACTTTCTGGCACAGAGTCCGAGATATATACCAAGGTAAGATGTCAAGATGATATACAGAGATTGCGATCCAGAAGGATGTCGTGCTCCACCAAACTCATTAGAGGAGGACACTCTAATGAAAGACAACTTTGACCACGACTATTATGGCATAATGGATGGCCTGCCTATCTAGCAGACGTACCCAGAAGACTCAGGATAAAAGAGTCAGCCGAACGATGCATATCAGCTGAGCATCATTGAAAAGAATACCTGCGTCCCCACCAAATCATGGGATCATTACTCAGGGCATTCAGAAAATATCCAGTACAATGATGAATTCGGAACATTTGCAGGACAAGAGTTCCTTAACTATGCCTTTCCTGAGGTCAACGTCATCGAAAGGGATGACTCCTCCAGTTCCAAAGAAGTGTGGGACACCCTGGGACAACCGAGTGGCAAATACGACTTCATGGTCAAGTACACCGCTCCAGAAAGCTCTCGTATCAGGCTCGAAGACATCCAGCCAACTGGATGGGGAGATATACCTGAGAGTGCAAACAGTGTGTAAAATACAGCAGAAGAATCCTCCTACGACAACTCTGCTTGGGAGACAAATTCCAACGATCCTGCTCCATCAGAAATCAGTGTTATTTATGAAGACAAATCAAGAAGTAAAGTACCAGACTTTGTGATTCACCGAGGAGTTCGCCGCCAATGGGTTGCTGTCAATGTTCCGGAAGTCGTTCATAAGTCTAAGTAATTGTCGTCTTTATCTTAACCTTTCACCTTGCCCAGGTGAAACGGATGTTTTGATAGGGCTCACTATCTGTAAATGTACCTCTTCGCTTTTCCCAAAGCGACTGAGTTTTGTTTTATAGGGCTGTAGTTTCAAGAATCGACAAGATCATAAATAAAATAACGTCGTTCTGTAATTTCCGCATTTATTGTTGTTTTCTCTTTTCGCTTTTTCAGAAAATGGTAATCCTAAAAACAACTCAAATAATAAAAACAAGTAGTTTTCAAAAAATACACTGCACACACTCTTGCATTCTCTCTATCTCTTCTAAAAACAATCATCACATCACGCAGATTGCTTATTTTAAACCCCGTTGAAACATACGATCCAATGCCTTCTCCCAACTTTGAATTCCCGGTATTTGAAGCTGAAGAAGAAGACGACGAGGAAATTCCAGAAGAGATCTCCTAATTACTCAGACAAGAGGAAAGGTCCATTGAACCTCACAAAGAGCTGTCGGAAATGGTCAACTTGGGTTCAGAAGAAGAGAGAAAAGAGGTCAAGATTGGGGCACTGCTCAGTCCAACTATCAAAGAAGGCTTGATAAAGCTTCTCAAAGAGTTTCCCGATGTATTCGCTTGGTGATATGAGGACATGCCAGGGTTGGATACCAGCATCGTGGAACATCATCTACCGTTGAGAACAGAATGTCCACCGGTGAAATAAAGACTAAGACGGACTCATCCAGACATGGCCATCAAAATCAAAGAGGAAATACAGAAACAAATTGACGCAGGTTTCCTCGCCACATCAGAATATCCTCAATGGTTAGCCAACATCGTGCTAGTTCCAAAAAAGGACGGAAAGGTCAGAATGTGTGTAGATTACAGGGATCTGAACAAAGCAAGTCCAAAAAACAACTTTCCCTTACCACACATTGACATGCTGGTAGACAGTACAACAATGTTCAAAGTATTCTCCTTCATGGATGGATTCTCGGGATATAATCAGATAAAAATGGCGCCGAAAGACATGGAGAAAACTTCATTCATCACCCCATGGGGCACTTTTTGTTACAAGGTAATGTCGTTCGGTTTGAAGAACGCCGAAAAAACCTATCAAAGGGCCATGACTACTCTGTTTCATGACATGATACACAAAGAAATAGAAGTGTATGTCGATGATATGATTGTCAAATCTAAGACAGAAGAGGAGTATGTGATCCACCTGTTAAAACTATTCGAGCGGTTGAGAAAGTACAAACTCCGCTTGAATCCCAATAAATTCACGTTCGCTGTCCGTTCAGGAAAACTGCTAGGGTTCATCGTCAGCCAGAAAGGAATTGAGGTTGATCCTGGCAAGGTCAAGGCTATTCAAGAAATTCCTTCTCCAAAGACTGAGAAACAAGTCAGGGGATTCCTAGGACGTTTGAATTACATTTCCATATTTATATTCCTCATGACCGCGACATGTGCGCCAATCTTCAAATTACTCAAAAAGAATCAGGATTGCGTTTGGACAGAAGACTGCCAAACCGCCTTCGACAGTATCAAGGAATACCTGTTGAACCCACCGATTCTATCACCTCTAGTGGAAGGAAGACCACTGATCATCTACTTAACAGTCTTGGAAGACTCAATGGGTTGTGTACTTGGCCAACAAGACGAAACCAAAAAGAAAGAGTCTGCCATTTACTATTTGAGCAAGAAATTGACCGACTGCGAGACTCGGTACACTATGCTTGAGAAAACTTGTTGTGCTCTGGCTTGGGCAGCTAAACATCTTCGTCAGTATATGATTTGTCACACTACTTGGTTAATCTCCGAGATGGATCTAATCAAGTACGTCTTTGAAAAGCCTGCTCTCACGGGAAAGATCGCCCGCTGGCAGATGTTGTTATCAGAATATGACATTGAATACCACGCTCAGAAAGCCATCAAAGGAAGTGTTTTAGCCGATCATTTGTCTCATCAACCAATTGACGATTAGGAATTAGTCAGATTTGACTTCCCAGATGAAGATGTTATGTACTTGAAAATGAAAGACTGCGATGAACCGCTACCTAGTGAAGGGTCAGAACCAGATTCCCAATGGGGACTAATCTTTGACAGAGTTGTCAATCATTATGGAAACGGAATTGGGGCAATCATTATAACACCTCAGGGTACCCACATTCCTTTCACCGCCGAACTGACATTCAAGTGTACAAATAATGAGGCCGAGTACGAAGCTTGTATCATGGGTCTCGAAGAAGCGATCGACTTAAGGATTAAGAACTTGAATGTATATGGCAACTCGACCTTGGTTATCAATCAGATCAAAGGAGATTGGAACACATTCCAATTAGGATTGATTCCTTACAAAGACTACGCGACAAGGTTGTTACCCTTCTTCAACCAAGTTGAGTTTCATCATATCCCTCGTGAAGAGAATCACAAGGCTGATGCATTATCCACTCCCTCTTCCATGACTAGTGTAGGTCAATGGAATGACATACCTAAGATTGACATAATGCACCTTGAACGGCCCGCTTACATCTTCGTGATCGAAGCAGTCATCAACGATAAACCTTGGTATCACGATATCAAGTGCTTCCTTCAGAAACAAGAGTACCCACCTGGGGCATTAAGAAAGGACAGAAAGACCCTCAGGAGATTGGCAGGTAGTTTCTTCCTGAGCGGTGATACACTCTATAAAAGAAACTTTGACATGGTCTTGCTCCGATGTGTAGACAGACCAGAAGCAAACATGCTGATGAAAGAAATTCACGAAGGATCCTTTGGCACTCATGCCAACGGACACACAATGGCGAGAAAAATTCTAAGAGCAGGGTACTATTGGTTGACAATGGAATCCGACTGCTACAAGTATATGAGGAGATGTCACAAGTGTCAAATATACTCGGACAAGATCCATGTACCGCCAACGCATCTCAAGGTTCTCTCTTCCCCATGGCCTTTTTCCATATGGGGAATCGACATGATTGCAGGATCGAACCCAAAGCTTCAAACGAACATCGGTTCTTCCTAGTAGCTATTAATTACTTCACCAAGTGGGTCGAAGCAGCGTCATACACCAATGTAACCCGACAAGTGGTAGTCCGATTTATCAAAAACAACATCATCTGTCGTTATGGTGTTCCAAGCCAGATCATTACCGATAATGGATCCAACTTGAACAACAATATGATGAAAGAGTTGTGCGCTGAGTTCAAGATCGAACACCATAACTCATCTCCCTACCGACTTAAGATGAACGGAGCGGTAGAAGCGGCTAACAAGAACATAAAAAAGATTGTTCAGAAGATGGTTGTAACCTATAAAGACTGGCATGAGATGCAACCCTTTGCTCTTCATGGTTATCGCACATCTGTCCGTACTTCAACAGGGGCAACCCATTTCTCTCTAGTATATAGCATGGAGACAGTGCTTCCCATAGAAGTAGAAATCCCATCGATCCGGGTATTGATGGAAGCTAAGTTAACAGAGGCTGAATGGTGTCAAAATCAACACGATGAACTGAATCTGATCGAAGAAAAGCGTATAACGGCTCTATGCCATGGTCAGTTGTAGCAACAGAGAATGAAGAAAGTGTTTGACAAGAAGGTCCGACCTCGCATCTTCAGAAAATGAGACCTTGTGCTAAAAAAGATACAATCATTCCTCACTGATTCCCAGGGCAAGTGGACTCAGAATTATGACGGCCCCTATGTGGTCAAGAATGCTTTCTCATGGATGGAGAGGAATTTGCCTACCCCACAGATGTTGATGTAGTCAAGAAATACTTCGCCTAAATAAAAAAAAAAAGAGAAAAAAATGTCTCGGTGGATTGAAAACCCGAAAGGGCGGTCCAAGCAAAAATTAGAGACATAATAAAAAATCATCCCGATGGATTGGAAATTTCAAAGTACAATCCAGGCAAAAGTTAGGGATTAATGGCAAGTAACTACGTCCAACAAAGGAGCAAATCCCCTAGCAGCGGTCATGTCATTCGTCAGGAAAATCCAGTCAAGGTCATCTTCAAAGGAAGGCCAGGATGTCCAAAATTCAAAATTGGTAGAAGGATAACGGTCGTTATGTTTAAATGTAGCCCCATTTCCCTTAAATTACCATTTTCTAAACTTTTGTAAATGCTTTATGGAATCATGCGCTTGGCTGATTTCCATCCTATTAGTAAAATTTGAGCCCTAGTGCTTTCATTTGCAATTCTTATTTGTTTTAGCTTTACAGAATGCCATTTTTAACATGATCAATGATTCTTGAAATAAAACAAAAATGAATTTACTTGTCAAATTTTTTCTGCTTTTAAAAATAAATATGGCAATTCTTTTGAGTGTTGAACATCATAAGAACATCGATCGCTTCTCCCGAAGTAATCGAGCTTTAATGTGCAGAATCAAAGTACTCCTTCTAAACTAGTACGCCTGAACGAAGGATTAGCTATGTCAGGTGTGAATATTCCATCCGACATCCCCGACTGAGTTCTTATCTCCTTAGCCCGACCAACGGTTTTCCCCACAGGGACTATCTCTCCTAAGCAAGGCAGAATTGCTATCTTGAACAAATGGTATTTCTTCATCCCCTGCATTGGCCGAGAATCCAGTCGTGTTCATCTATTAGTTTGTATGTCGTGTCATTGCTGTCAGCATAAACATACATACATCATGCATTATTGATTTACATTCATATTCATATTGTATCACTATCACTCTAGTCGGTCTTATCCCCTAGTGATAAAAGTCCTCTCAATCGAGTTTTCAGTTCTTTTGTAGCCAGGAAATGTTTCGTCTGAACCATCTCTCTTCCAGTTTATTTCTGGATTGGAGTTGGTCCCTTGACCACTTTGATAACTTGAACCTCTGAAAGGCAAGAAGACATTCGACAAACGTCACCCTTCACCATTGAAGATGATATATTCGCTTTCCTAGATTAAGGAAAACCCCCAGGGAAAGCCTCATAATTAAGGACTCTCAGTAGGAGATTGGTTTTTCTCCCAAGAGAGTCAATGATAATGAAGTCATCAGCACCTCAAAATTGGATTACACTTTGGCGTTTCTCCGAGAAGATCTCAAGGAAAAGTATGATGTAATATCCCCGAACAGAAAGTAGTATCTCAAGAGACTCGTTTTCCCCAATAGAGTCAACAAATGGTGTCTCCAACAGAGAAGTTTGTACACCTTTACAACTCAGAAGAATGGGTCCCCCAGCAAGTCTGGCGAAAAAAACTTTTTCCTATCAAATGGCATCTCCCCTGGAAAATTCGGCGGGAAGTTTGAGGAAAACCGCTACACATAGCGTCCCTTGTCAAGAAAGTTTATTGACAAAAGAAACTGTGATCAGTTCCTTGGTTAAAGATTAGGATCGAGGGGAAGTTTATTTCAGAAACTGAGACCAGTTCCTTGGCTGAAGACCAGGATCGAGAGGAAGTTTATTTCAGAAACTGAGACCAGTTCCTTGGCTGAAGACCATGATCGAGGGAAAGTTTATATCAGAAACTGAGACCAGTTCCATGGCTGAAGACCAGGACCGAGGGGAAGTTTTTACCTTTTCTAAGCATCATCGCTTAGCAAAAGAAGATGAATGAGCAACCTTCCATTCATAACCACCATCAAAATTTCGGGTATTCCAATATTTAATCCTCTTGTACCCCGAATGCCCGAATACCTTCGCCATTCACACCTTCGGGTCCAAGAAGATTAAATAGGGGCATCTGTCATACCCCAAATTTTGACCACTAAGATTTCAAATGATTGTGCCAATCATTACCACAATATGGATGAACCATCATGCCATATCAATTGCCTCAAGAATTGTTAGGCATTCTCTACAATCAAAGATTAGGGTTTTGAGCCCTTTAAGAGCACTTGGATAAAGCATCAATCAAGAAATGACATAATATTAAACTTGTCTAACCTCTCAAACATCCATAAAGGATCAAGAGGGCTCCCACATCAGGAATCAAGCACAAAGTTGCAACATTCCAAATGGATCAAGCCTCAAGATTGTCAGTCTCACCAAATTAGGGTATTGGTCGACTGAGGCCTCCAGATGGAAATTTTCCTCTGGGCATGAGCCATTGCTTCAAAGCACAACCCAAGATACTCCAAGGGACCTCATGGACCCAATCATCAAGTCAATTTAACCTCAGGGGATGCATTTACCCAAATATCAGGAATTAGGGTTTCTTGACCTAATTCACCCCTAAGTTGACTTTTGGGACAAAACATGAGCCAAGACCTCAAGACTAGATTTGAGGGTCTCCAATACACTACATTGATCCATTTGCAACAATGGATTGATCCAAGAAGCTTGATTTACAAGTTTCAATTTCATCAGGACCGTAATTAGGGTTTTGAAGAAAAAGTCAACTGTACTTTTGAATTTTGACCAAGACATGCTCCCAAACCTTGGGACATGATTCAATACACCCTATAACACCTATAGAATATATCCATTAGGTTTGATTTAGGTCAAGGATTTTATTTCACAAAGGATCGCACAATTTGGATTTCATCCGATAAAAAAGTCAACTATGCACAAAATCAAGTTTGACTTTTAGGAAATTTTCACAATTATGGTTCCTTGACCCTAAAACAATGTTAATATGGGATTTGAATCATCATTCATAAAAAAAAATCAAAGAAAGTGAGTTAACTTGTAAAAGGGGGTAACCATAAAAAACTTAGAATTTTTCTAAGTTATGGAACAATGTGGCTAGGGTACCAACTTCCAAGGACCATAACTTGAGATCCAAGCAACCATTTAGGCTGGTCCAAAGCTGGATTTATAGCTCTCATTACACTCTGCAAAAGCTTCAACTACAGCTCATTCCAATTCCTCATGGATTTTTAGTTATGGAGTGATCAAAATGGCAAAAAACATGAAAATGACACTTTCCAACACTTAGTGAAAATCTGCCTAAGTTGACAATCTTGAACATCAATTTTCATGATGATTTTTAAATTGGATCCAAATAGTTTTAATACAAACTATGATCACACATGTGTTGTATCATATGAGGGCTTTCCAATACGCCCAAAAACATGAGAAAACTCCACTTGGGCTAGGAGTTATGACAGCTGCAACATGCCTTGCTGTAAACTATCTTGGCAAGGCAGATTTGTTCATAAGGGCTCGATTTGATCAAATTATGCAACAACAAGCATGGTTATCCATCTGCACACCTCAAGGGGGAACAACCAAGGGACAAACACTGATTTACCAGCCTCACAAGTCCATGGAGCTATGTTTAGGCATGACACTCCTAAATTCAAAGATGCTTCAAATATTCAATTTTGTTTCAAAGCATTTAACTGATGCATAGAGGTGGCATTCATCAAGACAATGTTATCCAAGTTCAGTCAAGACTTATCCTTGAACCAAAGAACCTTAGGCCCGTGCTCTAACCTCAAGTCAATGGCTAGAGGAGACTTGAGATTCCATTTGATCACAATTGGCCACAGACCTGTACCAGTTGCCATACACTATTGCAGCCAAAACAAACTTGTTGCACTATAAATAGACCTCATTTGTGATCAGTTTGAGTACACCAAAGCACCCAAACTGATGCTTTCCTCAAAATCACCTCTTTCACTCCAATTTTACCTTCTAACTCAAGTCACTATCGGGTTTTGAGTTTGAGAGCAATTCCAACCAAACCAATCACACACACACCTCACATATAACATATATAAGTGATCCAAACCCTCACATAACATCTGGAACACCAATTTCAAAAACTCACCATCCATCTGCACAGGCTTTTGACAGATTTGCAGTTAAGGTGCCAAATCAAGTTCCAGCTCAATTCAATCCACTCCAAGCATTCAGACACACTCCATAGCACCTAAGGAAGTTGTTCAGATCATCACAACTCATCTGTAACACCTCCAACTTAAAAATCAAATTGCTTTTGCTGCTACGACATTCAAGTAAGCCTAAACTTGGTCATGTCATGATTCATGCATATTTCCTCGCACAATAATTTTGCCATATGTTCATAATCATGTATGGAGTGTTTTCCCTCAATTGATTGCTTAGTATGAATCATGTATGGAATTTCTTAGCCTTAATGCAGAAATTAGGGTTCTTGAGGTTTGTGTTTGATTTCTCATTCCATACTTAAAATAAATGAAATTAAAGACCATAGACATGATCGTGAGTTAGAAACGAGCAGATTGATATGTGGATTGTATGATTTCATCAAGTATTCATCAAGATTGATGAGAAAATGCAAATCAAACGAAAACAGGGCACGCGGGCAAGAACAAGGAGTTCTTGGCGCCCTTTTTCAAACTTTTGAATTTTTGAATTTTTATTATTTTATTTAATTGATTCAAAAATTAATTTCTCTCTGAATTTTAATGATTTTGAGTTGATTCTTTTTTTCAAAATTCACAAAAATGTTAAATATTTTATTTTACAAAAATTTCCCAAAAAAATTATTTATTTCATATATTTGATATTTTTGCAAAGAATTAATTTTTATTTGTTTTTTTAACATTTTAAAAATTTTCTTTCTCTTGATTTTCCAAACTTAAATGGGTTTCAATCATTTTGTGGATAAAAACATGATTTTTGAAACATTGACCCAAAATCACAACTCATTTCTCACTTGTTTTCAATGATTTTATTATTTTTTAATCAAAATTAATTCCATTTTTAACAAAATTAGGGTTTTGATTGATTTCACCCTCATCAATCTTTTTTCAAAAATCTTTTTGGGCCTCTAATAAAGTGTAAGACCCAATCCATTTTTGAAACCAAAATAACTTGGGCCTCAGTTATTGTATAAGACCTAATCCCTTTTTGAAACCAAAATAACTTGGGCCTCAGTTATTGTATAAGACCCACTGTAATTTCAAAAATCTCGGCACGATCGTCGTTTTCAAAACTTTTTCATCTGGGCCTCCCCTCGTGTTGTAAGTCCCATCTTTCCTTTTCAAAATATTTTTGCACCTCTCCTTGAGTTATAAGACCCATCCCTTTGTACAGTAAACCTTTTTGGGCCTCAGTCGTTGTATAAGTCCCGGTGTGATATTCAAAAAAATGGTGCGATCACTGTTAAACTTTGGGCATCTTTTTGAGTATAAGCCCCAACAATCTTTTCACAAACAACTTCCTTTTTGATTTAGGTTCAAATATACTATTGTTATCAAAACTTTATTTAATTTGTTTGAACAACTAACAAATAGAGCATGGAAGCTTGCTCACCTGTAAGTTTTAACAGCTTTCATTTACTCGCTTTAATATATATAACTGTATTGTGGGAAGCTGCGCACGGTAATTCTTGTTTCATATTCTTTTAAATACTTGTCATATATCAACTGTATATATACTAGTATAATTATTTAAAGTTTTCCTTGGCAACTAGGTCTAGAACTAGGTAAAGCCATGTTGTTCACTCTTGAATACAGCAAAAACTAGATCCCCATAGGATTTCCATATACAGTCTTGCCTTCTCTCGGGCTTAAACAATATGGAACAAAGAGAAAGGCAATATTCTTCGTGAACCTTTTCTCAGACTGTCACCCCTAGAAATTGTCAAAGAAATTCTACTCCCCAGAGTTAATCTATTCTCGGTGAATAGCATCTCTTGAATTTCTTCAAACCTCAGGACTTTCACTAAATTATCTATTCTCGGTGAATAGCATTTCTTAAACTTTTCTTGGTTTGGGACCCACAGGCCTCCTAAAAGCATCCCCGCCTCCTCTTGGGCTTTGTACAAGGACCCTCCGGCTTCTTAGAAGTTCCCATGCCTTCTCTTGGGCTTAATACAAGGACCCTGACGACCTCTTAAAGGTATAAGACAGAACTTAGTCATCCTTTGCTAGAGCAGTCTTTCCAGTGTCAAACCTCAGACTAATTTAGGGTTGATTCTCATCCCTTAATACACCTGCCTCCTTTTGGGCATCATACAAAAGATAAAACTCTTCCACTCCAATAGACTTGGATAATCTAAACCCCCTTGAGTCTCAAAGACATTCTCAAGTTCCCTACAAACATAGGAGAAACCCCAGTTACTCTGGATAAATCTCCAGCTGGGTTAAAACCGTGGGTTCAAAAACCCAGGCTCTCTACCAAGAATCCCCAAACTAGGGTCAGTTTATCATCAGTATAACACTATCCCAAATCAGAACCTCAAGGCATCTGATATCTCAACTCTTCTGGAACCCTCAGCAAGAGTTGAATCCCCATTTGGACCTGCTTCAGGATCTCAATAATCCTCAGTAGAAAGAGATAGCCTCCTCTTAGGCTTTGTATAAAGACCTTTCCTCGGCAGAAAGCCAACCTCCTCTTGGGCTTTGTACAATGATTCTCCCCAGTGGAGCTAACCTTTTCAGACTCTCTTGTTGAGTCAATCACTTTTTAGACTCTCTTGTTGAGTCAATCAATTTTAAGACTCTCTTGTTGAGTCAATCACCTTTGCAGACTCTCTTGTTGAGTCAATCTCTTTTTCAGACTCTCTTGTTGATTAAACCTTTTTAGCCTCAATCTTGGGCTTTGTACAAGACAGATGAAAATACTCTCTTGTCGAGTCAATCTTTTTCCCGCCTCATCTTAGGCTTGGTATAAAGATTTCCCCTAGCAGGAGCTAGCCTCCTCTCACATTGCGTAGAATAATTTCTCCAGCTTGTTCAGCCACAATCCTGGGCTTGGTACAGGACAGATAAAAGCACTCTCTTGTTGAGTCAAACCCTTTTAGCCTCAATCTTGGGATTTGTACAAGACATAAATCTTCATTTCTTAAGCTTGGGACAAATATCTTCCCCGACAGAGCCATTTCCTCCCAGCCTTCTTTTAGGCCTTGAGGAATGATTTCCCTAGTAGAGTCAAACTCTTTTCAGCCTCAATCTTGGGCTTTGTACAAGACACATAAAATATCCTCGTCAGAGTCAATTAAATAAACCTTTTTCAGCCTCAATCTTGGGCTTTGTACAAGACATATACAAACCTCCCCGCGGAGTCAAAACCTTTTTCAGCATCCTCTTAGGCTTTGTATAATGATATACCCAGAGTCAGTCTCCCTTTTGCCACAATCTTGGGCTTTGTACAAGACACCAATATATACCCTCTCTTGTTGAGTCGGTCTCATCCAGCCTCCTCTTAGGTCGTGGGTAAGGACTTCCCCAGTGGAGTCAATCAACCTCTTAGCTTCAACTTGGGCTTTGATCAAGGCACACAAAAATCAACAATCCCTCTTTAGAGATGACAAATTCTCTCTCAGTCAAAACCTTTTAGCTTCAATCTTGGGCTTTGAACAAGACACCAAACATATTTCCTCCCATATAATATTAGGAACTACGATTGCTCTGATTTCCCTATTTCATTTAAACGGGAATACGTAGGCATAAAATTGCGAAATCTTAGCGAGCATACCAAACAAAAACTCTAGGTCCAATACCTTCACACATCAAGCAAAACATAGGTCTAGTAACTTACCAAAAACATCACGAAAACGTGAACATCAACAAACACTCACTCACTCACTCATAATTCCCAAGAAACTTTCCCAACCCATTAACGGATAAACACCATCAAGTATAAAGTGAAACCTAAAGCTAATATCCTGTGGATAACCACATATAGGATGTGTAATTGACAACTCCCCATTGTATAACCTGACCCTGGACCCCCCAATCTCTTTAAAACGTATGTTCAGTTTAACATTCGCGTGCAAGGTTAGTTTTAGATAGCTTCCCTTTCCCTTCCAGCTTCATGGGATAAATAAGAAATCAGAAAGTAGCACCCCCCCTACCATTGCGGTGAGGAAATCCCAGCGATAAGGTGGTCGCGTCACCGACAAGAATCGCTCGCTACAGAAAAATTGCGACTCTGCTGGGGAGTCAAAGTAAGATTTAGTCGTCATCGTCCCCATTTTCCATAGAAAAATGGTGACTCTACTGGGGAATCATTGTCTATATAGGACTAGGATTATAGCCCTTAAGAGGTCTAGGATGTTAGTTTTAGGAATAAATATATATATCGCTTTTCCTAATTGATATCCGTGTTTATTTTTCTGCTAATGGGACCGGGGTGATGCCGCATCTGGAAAGTTTGAGTGACACCTAAGATAAGTGATGGCATTAGACGGGTAATCTTATAGGGAGTGATTCCCAAATAAGAGACCTCGGTAGACCATCGAATCAGTGGAGATACCCTTTGTGGTTTCAATGCCTATACGACTTCGGTTGTTGAAAGCAGATTGTTCGATTGTGGTATCCGTGAAACTGAGGATTTAGTAGGCTGAGACCATGTTACTATTTTGTAGTACGGAAGCTATCGGAAATAGTTGTCACGTGATACTACCCTCATTTGAGAATACTCTAAGATACTGCAGCTCGCTTGGGTGAACCAGCCTGCTGTTGTTATCCCAGGGGGGTCAATGATTTTGAGGACAGGTACAAAAATCACCAGTACAACCTTTGGGGATGTGTAGAGCCATGACTTCATGACACTGAACCTTTGACCCCATGTTTTTTCTATGTTTTTGTGTGCTGCATTCATGCTTTCATTTCATTAAAAAACTTAAAACAAAGAAAATTTTCTCTTCTAGTCTCTCTTTTTCAAATTAAACTAAGACAATGATTGCAAATATCAGAGAGAAAGATTGCGTTATTAATTTCAGAAGAAGGAAGACTCACAAGTACACCTTCAAGGTTCCAAAACAATGGGATTTGAGAGGGTTGGTAAGGATGATCACCAACCCTGATGCTTTCAGAGCTAAGTACGGAGGACTGCTGTCTCTGTTATGGGTCCATGTAATTGAAGGAATCCTAGCTATGCTAATCTAGTTCTACGATCCGGTCTATCACTGTTTTACATTCCCGGATTACCAACTTGCACCAACACTAGAGGAGTACTCTCACCTGACTGATTTACCCATTACTGACCCAGCTCCCTTTTCTGGACTGGAAGAAATTCCAAAGGATCAAACCATTGCAAGAGCAATCTATTTGGACGAGTCAGAAGTCAGGACTCACATGACCACTAAAGGTGGAATCCAAGGGTTACCAGCCAATTTTTTGGTAAAGAAAGCCATGTACTTTGCTAGTATAGGGAACGTAACTGCTTTCGAGAGCATCTTTGTCTTACTCACCTACGGGTTATTTCTGTTTCCCAACATTGATGACTTCGTTGATATCAATGTCATTAAGATTTTTCTGATTGGAAACCCAGTACCAACCTTGCTCGCATATGCTTTTCATTCTGCACACTTAAGGAATTTGTACAATGGAGGAATGATCACATGTTTTGTACCCCTGCTATACAAATGGTTTACTACCCATTTACCTAAGTCTGCTGCATTTTGGGATCATAAGAGTACTTTACGTTGGTCGCAGAGGATCATGTTTCTTACTAACTCTGACATAGATTGGTACAATCGAATCTATGACGGGATAAGAATCATTGACCGTTGTGGAAATTTCCCTAATGTGCCCCCCATAGGAACTAAAGGGGGAATCAACTATCATCCAATTTTAGTTCGTCGTCAATTTGGATAACCGATGAGACATATCCTGCGTAATGTTCATCTGGAAGGTCTTTTCTTCAAGGATGGAGAAAACAATAGGGTACTAAAAACAGAAATAGTGCATGTCTGGAAACATGTTCACAAGAAAGGAAGAGAGTCTCTAGGAAAACCGGACTGTGTCTCCGTGGAACCTTATCTCCACTGGGTACAAACTAGAGCTCTCAAGCTGAGGATGCCTTACCCTCATCAAGAAGTACTTCCATTAAAGGAATCTGTCCTTCATTTTATGTCTGATACGGAAAAACTTCAAGTTACTCTCTGTCATACCCCAAATTTTGACCACTTAGGTTTCCCATCTTGGGGAAAATCATCATCACAATATGGATGAACCATCATGCCTCATCAGTCTCCCCAAAGATGGGTGAGCATCCACTACTATAAAAAATTAGGGCTTCAAGCCCTCTAAGAGCACTTAGACAAAGGATCAATCAAGAATTGACATGATCTTCAACTTGTATAACCTCTCACACATCCACAATGGATCAAGAGGACTCCCACTTCAAGGATTAAGCACAAGGCTGCTCCTTTCTAGGTGGATCAAGCCTCAAGATCGCCAGTGTCACCAAATTAGGATTTTGGTCGACCAGGGCCTCCAGATGGAAAGTTTCCTCTGGGCATGAGCCAATGCTTCAAAGCATAACCCAAGATACTCCATGGGACATCATGAACCCAATCATTAAGTCAATTTTGCTTCGGGGATGCATTCACTAAAAATCAGGAATTAGGGTTTCTTGACCTAATTCACCCCTAAGTTGACTTTAGGGACAAAACATGGGCTAAGACCTCAAGAGAGGATTTGAGGGTCTCTAACATACTACATTGATCCATTTGCAACAATGGATTGATCCAAGAAGCTTGATTCCCAAGTTTCAAGTTCATCTGAACCACAACTAGGGTTTCGCGGGAAAAGTCAACTGTAGCTTTGACTTTTGACCAAGCCATGCTCCCAACCCTTCGGACATGATTCAATACACCCTATGACACCTATGGAACATGTCCATCAAGTTTTATTTAGGTCGAGGACTTGAGTTCATAGAGGATCGCACAGTTTGGAATTCATCTAACAAAAAGTCAACTATGCACAAAAGCCAAGTTTGAATTTTTGAGATTTTTCACAATTATGGTCTTTTAACCCTAAAATGATGTTAATGTGTGATTTGAATCATCATTCATCTAGACAAATCAAGAAAAGTGGGATAACTTGTAAAAGGGGTAACCATAAAAACTTAGAAATTTTTCTAAGTTATGGAATAAAGTGGCTAGGGTGCCAACTTTGGAGGATCATAACTCCTAAATCACAAAGCCATTTTCCCCATTCAAAGCTGGATTTGTAGCCCTCATGGCCCTCTACAAAAGCATCAACTACACCTCATTCCAATTCATTATGGATTTTGAGTTATGGAATGATCAAAGTGGCTGAAAACATGAAATGCCACTTTTTCCAACACTTAGTGAAATTTTCACTAAGTCAGAATCTGCCTTTACTTTTTTCCAAATGTAGGGGCATTTTTCACTTGGATCCAAAAAGTATCAAAACCAACTATGATCAAACAGTTGTTGTATCATAGGAGGGCTTTCCAATCACCAAACTCAACTTGAGTCATGAGATATGACAATGGTAACATGCCTTGCTGAAAACTGCCAAAGCAAGGCAGATGACAAGAAACTCTATCCATCTGAACACCTCAAGGGGGGACCAAGGAGGAACCAACTCTGATCCCAAGCCTCCCAAGTCTTTGGAACCAAAAATAGCATGCCAAACCTAGAATTGCCTAAAAGAGGGACAAGACTCCAATTTTGGATTGGAGCATTCAATGCATACACCAAGGTGGCATGGACTGAGCTATTTTCAACTGAATTCAGTCAAGACTTATCCAAGACCAAGGGAACCAGTAGCCTGTGACCTAACCTCTAGTCAATGGCTAGAGGAGACTTGGATTCTCATTGCTCAACATTGGCCAAACCTATGCAGCAGTTGCCATTCACTATTCCTTGCAAAACAAACTTGCTCTACTATAAATAGAGCTCATTTGTGATCAGTTCGAGTACACCAAAGCCATCAAACAGATGCTTTCCTCAAAATCTCCTTCTTCACTAAAAATTTTTCCTTCTAAGGCAAGGCACTATCGGGTTTTGAGTTTGAGAGCTATTCTAATCAAACCAATCACACGCACACCTTATAAACATCATATAGAAGTGATCCAAACACTCACATAACATCTGGAACACCAAAATCACAAAATCACCAGCCAATTGCTCAAGTTCTTGACATATTTGCAGTTGGGGTACCATCTCAAGTTCCAGATCATTTCAATCCACTCTAAGCATCCAGACACACTCCATGGCACCTAGGGAAGCTATCCATATCATTGGAACCTAGCTATAACACCTATAACACAAACCACGATCACCAGCTGCAAGAGGTAAGCATGAGCTCTTCTAACTCTATGATCCATGCATTTTTTGCTGCACAATAATTGGTCCATATGTTCATAATCATACATGGAGTGTTTTCCCTCAATCAATTGCATTGTTTGAATCGTGTGTGGAATTTCTGAACCTTCATGCAAATTTTAGGGTTCTTGAGGTTTCTCTTTGATTTCGTATTCCATGCATAAAATAAATGAAATTAAAGACCATAGGCATGATCGAGAGGTTGAAACGAGTAGATTGATATGTAGATTGCATGATATAATCAAGTATTTAGTGAGATTGGATAGAAAACGCAAATCTGCAGAAACAGAGGATGGCGCGTGTTCTTGCCCTTGTTCTTGGCGCCCTTTTTGAAAATTTGAAAATTTGAATTTTGTGGTTTTATTTAATTGATTCAAAAATTAATTTCTCTCTGAGTTTTAATGATTTTGAGTTGATTCTTTTTTTTAATAATTCACAAAAATGTTAAAATATTTGATTTTTCCAAAAATCCCAAAAATATTATTTATTTCATATAATTGATATTTTTGCAAAGAATTAATATTTTAATTGTTTTTGACATTTAATATATTTTTTCCTTCTTGATTTTGCAAATTTTAATGATTTATAATTATTTTGTAGGTCAAAACTTGATTTTTGAAACATTAATCCAAGATCACAATTTGTTTTCCACATGTTAAACAATTTTGATCATTTAATTGAATTTTTTTATTCAATTAAAATACATTTTGAAAACAAATTAGGGTTTTTGATTAACTCAACCCTCATCAAACTTTTTCAAACATTTTTGGGCCTCTATTAGAGTGTAAGACCCAACCCCTTTGAAAATCAAAATAAGTTGGGCCTCAGTTATTGTATAAGACCCACTGCGTTTTCAAAAATCTCGGCGCGATCGCCCTTTCAAACAAAAATCATCTGGGCCTACCCTCGTGTTATAAGCCCCATTTCTTTTCTTCAAATAAACTTTGGGCCTCTAATAGAGTGTAAGACCCAACCCCCTTTGAAAACAAAAATATTTTGGGCCTCAGAGTATTGTATAAGTCCCGATACCGTCAAAAAGTTCGGCACGATCGTCGCCTTTTTAACAAAAACCCTGGGCCTCTCCTTGAGTTGTAAGCCCCATCACTTGTACAAAAATGAAACAATTTTTGGGCCTCTAATAGAGTGTAAGACCCAATCCCCTTTTAACCAGAACATATTTTGGGCCTCAGACATTGTATAAGTCCCTCTGCGTTAAAAGAAAATCTCTGCGCAATCGCCATTTCAAAACAAAACCTTGGGCCACTCCTTGAGCTGTAAGCCTTACCACTTGTATAAAAATAAATATTTGGGCCTCTTGAGAGAGTGTAAGACCCATCCCTTTGTACAAGAAAATTTTTAGGCCTCAGTCACTTGTATAAGTCACCCTGTACAATTTCAAAACAACAGTGCAATCACTGATAAAACTTTGGGCCTCTCCTTGAGCTGTAAGCCCAAATATTTCTTTCAAAGCACTTTCTCCTTTGATTTTGAATATAATATTGCTATCAAAGTTTTCTTTGTTGAACAAACTAACCAAATAGCATGGAAGCTCTACAACCGAGTAAGTGTTTATCCGCTTTCTTTATTCGCTTTCATATATATAACTGTATTGTGGGGCTGCTCACTGTAAGTCTTCTTTCACAAACTTTTATATACCTGTCAAATATCCACTGTGTAATACTAGTATAGTTATTTAGAGTTTTCCCCGACAACTACGTCTAGCACTAGGTAAAGCCCCGTTGATCGCTCTTAAATACAGTCAAAACTAGATCCTCGTAGGAATACCAGACATAGTCTTCCCTCCTCTTGGGGTTAAACAATATGGAGATGTGAAAGGCATATTCTTTTTGAACCCTTTCTCAGACTGTCACCCTTAGAAGTTGTCAAAGAGACTCTACTCCCCAGAGATGATCTTTTCTCCGTGAATGCCATCTCTTGAGTTTCTTCCAAATTCTTGGACTTTCCTAGCTTGATCTATTCTCAGTGAATATCATGTCTTGAATTTCTCGGGGTTTGGTGACCCACAGGCTTCTTAAAAGCACCCTTAGAAATTGGCAAAGGAGCTCTAACTCCCCAGAGATGATCTTTTCTCCGTGAATGGCATCTCTTGAGCTTCTTCCAAATTCTCGAACTTTCCTGGCTTGATCTATTCTCAGTGAATAGCATGTCTTGAACTTCTCGGGGTTTGGGGACCCACAGGCTTCCTAAAAGCATCCCCGCCTCCTCTTAGGCGTTGTACAAGGACCCTTCGGCTTCTTAAAAGCTCTCATGCCTCCTCTTGGGCTTAGTACAAGGACCCAGAGACCTCTACAGGTATAGGAACATAACCTAGTCATCAACTTGCTAGAGCTGTGTTTCTGAGTCAAGTGTCAGACCAGTTAATGGGTTGACCTTCATCCCTTAACATACCAGCCTTCTCTTGGGCATTATACAAAGATCATCCACTATCTGAGAATCGATTTCTCAAAACACCCGTAGACTTGGACAGTCTCAATACCCTTTGGATTTCCAATTTCCTTAAATAACATGAAATAACCCCGATCCTCTAATCAATCCCACGGTACAACATTACCCGTATAAGAAGTGATTTTCTCTTTATCCGACATATTGGACCCGTCGCTAGACTGAAACAGTTACATTGGCCTCCTCTTGGGCCTTGTACAATGATTCTCATCAGCGGAGCTAACCTTTTCAGGCTCTCTTGTTGAGTCAAACCCATTTTCAGCCTCCATCTTGGGCTTCGTACGAGATACCAAAAACACTCTCTTGTTGAGTCACACCTTTCAGCCTCCATCTCGGGCTTCGTACGAGATACCAAATCACTCTCTTGTTGAGTATAAAAGACTCTTTGTTAAGTCAAACCCTTTTATCCTCTATCTCGAGCTTCGTACGAGATACTAAAACACTCTCTTGTTGAGTATAAAAGACTCTCTTATTGAGTCAACTCCTTTAGCCTCTCTCTCGGGCTTCATACGAGACATATAACAGACTCTCTTGTTGAGTCAATCCTTTTTAGCCTTTATCTCGGGATTTGTACGAGACACATAAAAACACCCTCTTGTTGGGTCAATAGCCTCCTCTTAGGTTTTGTATAACGAAAACCCCGGTTGAGTCAATCAACCTTTTAGCATCAAAGTTGTGCCTTGTCCATAGCAAACAAACATCAACAACTCCCCTTTAGAGATGACAAATTCTCTCTAAAGTCAAAACCCTTTAGCTTCACATCTTGGGCTTCAAACAAGATACAAATAAACCATTCAGCTTCACATCTTGGGCTTTGAACAAGATACAAACCACCTTTAGCTTTACGTCTTGGGCTTTGAACAAGACACCAAAACAACTTTTCCTCCCATAGAATAAGAGGAACTACGGTCGCTCTGATTTCCCTGTTTCGTCAAACGGGAATACGTAGGCATAAGATTTGAAAAATCTTAGCGAGCACACTAATCAAAAAACCAAAATCCCATACCTCCATCAATCAATCGAAAAGCATCAGTCCTAACATCCTACCAATAGTCTAGACCCTGTGTTCTTAACAAAATAACCTAAGAGAGACCCATAATCTTTGTAGCATCTGTAAACCAACAGTTATCTGTTTAAACTCATAATGCAAGCAGGGTTAATTGGAGGCATCTATTTCCCTTCCTTCATCAGCTTCAATAGGATAAAAAATGAATCGAACTGTACAGTGATAGTGCTTCGCAACCACATCCAAAATCGCTCGCTACAGAAAAATGGCGACTTCACTAGGGATAGTGTCATTAGGATCTATCTCACCTTAGTCATCATTCGTCACCATTTTCCACAGAAAAATAGAGACTTCACTGGGGAATCCTTTTGTCCTTATCGGATGTTCCCATCTCGTAGGCAGAGACCTTGAGTTCACATTCATATCACAGAAATGACAGCTCTGCTGGGGTGTCATTGTTTGTATAGGATCATAAGGCTAGAGGTCTAGGATGATTAAGACAAATATATATACTACTTTTCCTAATTGATATCTATGTTTATTTTTTTGCTAATGGGAATGTGTGTGATGCCGCATGTGGAAAGACTGAGTATACACCTAAGATAGGTGACGGCAATGCAGGTAATCTTACTGGGAGTGAATTCCAATTAAGAGCCCCCGATCGACCATCAAACTCAGTGGAGACTCCCTTTACAGAGACATTGCCTATACGACTTCGGTTTTTGAAAGTAGTGTGGTCGACTGGGTTATCTGAGAAGCTGAGGTTTTTAGCAGACTGCAACCATTTTGTAGTGCGGAAGCTATCGGAAATAGTTGTCACGCGATACTACCCTCATCTGAGATTACTCTAGGATACATCAGCTCGCTGGCGATCCGCTTGCTGTTGTTATCCCAGAGGGGTCAATGATTTTGCGGACAGATACAAAAAATCACCAGTATAAACCTTTGGGGGGGGGGGGGGGGGGTAGAGCCTTGACTTCATGACACCGACCCTTTGACCCCATGTTTTTTCTATGTTTTTGTGTGCTGCATTCATGCATTCATTTAAAAAAAATTAAAACAAAGAAAATCTTCTCTTCTAGTCTCTCTCTTTTTCAAATTAAACTGAGACAATGATTGTAAATGTCAAAGAAGGAGATTGCGCTAATGGATTTCGGTAGAAGGAAAACTCATAAGTACACCTTCAAGGTTCCAAAGTTAGAGGATTTGAGAGGTTTGGCAAGAATGATCACCAACCACGAGGCTTTCAGAGCCAAGTATGGAGGACTGCTGTCCTTGTTAAGGGTCCATGTAATCGAGGGAATCCTGCCCACGCTAATCTAGTTCTACGATCCAGTTTATCACTGTTTCACATTCCCAGACTATCAGCTGGCACCAACGCTGGAGGAGTACTCTCACCGTACTGATCTGCATATCACTGATCAGGCTCCTTTTTCTGGACTGGAAGAAATTCCAAAGGATCAAACCATTGCAAGAGCAATTTATTTGGACGAGTCAGAAGTCAGGACTCACATAACCACTAAGGGTGGCATCCAAGGTTTGCCAGCCTAGTTCTTAACAAAGAAGGCTCTATACTTTGCTAGTATAGGGAACGTGGCTGCTTTTGAGAGCATCTTTGTTTTGCTCACCTACGGGTTATTTTTGTTTCCCAACATTGATAACTTCGTAGACATCAATGCCATTAAGATTTTCCTGATTGGAAACCCCGTACTAACCTTACTCGCAGATGCGTATCATTCGGTACATTTAAGGAATTTATACAGCGGAGGAATGATCACGTGCTGTGTACCCTTGTTTTACAAATGGTTCACTTCCCATTTGCCCAAGTCTATTTCATTTTGGGATCAAAAGAATACTTTACGTTGGTCGCAGAGAGTCATATCTCTTACCAACTCGGACATCGATTGGTACAATCGAATCTACGATGGGATCAGAATCATTGATCATTGTGGAAATTTCCCAAATGTACCCCTTATAGGAACTAAGGGAGGAATTAACTATCATCTGGTATTAGTTCGTCGTCAATTTGGGTACCCAATGAGGCATGTCCCGCGAAGTGCTCATCTGGAAGGTATTTTTTTCAAAGAAGGAGAAAGTGACAGGGCACTAAAAACGGAAATAGTGCACGCTTGGAAACACGTTCATAAGAAAGGACGAGAGTCTCTAGGGAAGCCAGATTGTGTCTCGATGGAGCCTTATCTCCATTGGGTACAAACTAGAGCTCTCAAGCTGAGGATGCCTTACCCTCGTCAGGAAGTTCTTCCATTAAGGGACTCTGTCCTTTATTTATTTTCTTTTACGGAAAAAACTTCAAGTTACTCTCAGCAAAGTTCAACAGGAGAAGAGGTCTTGGAGGAACAAGTACCATATTCTTAATGTGGAATGCAAGAAAATACAGTAGCTATTAAGAGAAAAAGATGCTCTAATTGAGATTTTAGAGCAACATGCTGTAGAGAATCAGGATGACCAAAGGAATTTGCTCACGCCTTTCACTTGGCAAAGGAATGACAACCCGACAACGGCCCAAGAGCCCCAGTCAAAGAAGAGGAAAGCACCCGAACCAGCACCTGAGCTCTCCTCAGAGAGGACTCAGGATCCATTAGTTTAGGTTTCCCTTTTTGAGCACTTTATAATCTACTGTATTCCCATTTCCGCAATCCTTTGAATTCAATAAAACGGGGTTTCCTCACTGTTTGATATTTGCAATCTAATTGTCGAAGTTTACCTTGAATAAACAAACAAAAAAATTAATAATCATTGCATTCATCATTCTCATAAACGCATTCTTCTTACCTACGAATCTTACATTTGCGTCTCGATTCTAGAGTCAAACTGTCTCATTCATACAAAACTCGGGCCAATCGTCAGAAAAAGATGGATGATCTCGAGGAAGAGAACAGAGAGTTGAGAGAAGAGATCGACGCTCTGAAAGAGGATCTGAGAAAGCTTCATAACGATATGCAAGCTCTAGTAGAAGCTTAGATGCAACAAAGGACTGTGATCTTAGAGATCACATTGACCCCCATAGTGCAGAAGTCCGATCCTAGGTACAAGATGCCGAAAGATCGTCCCTGGGGCATGCCTACCAACTATATCTCGGAAGGATATGTTCCGCCGATAAATGAGGATCAGGGAACCGCAGCAGGAACCGCTGGGCCTGAAGGTTACAAACCTCGGGAAAACGAAGATGCCAGGGGCATGACAATAACTTCTGAAGGTTACAAACTTCGGGAGGCACCGAGAGTCTCGGCCATAATGACTATACCACCACCCGTGGTACACACTGTCCCGAAAGGACAGATTCCCTAGATACCTTCTGGTGGAAACGACAACATGTTCGACAGAATGAATGAATTCCAGGAACAGTTCCTGGAAATACAGAAAGAACTGCAGGCCCTTCGCGGTCAAGATCTATTTGGAAAGGACGCCGCGGATCTCTGCTTGGTCCCCAATGTGAAAGTTCCACACAAGTTCCAAGTGCCCGACTTTGAAAAGTACAAGGGTAACTCTTGCCCTCAGAGTCACTTGGTGATGTACGCTCGACGAATTTTAGCTCAGACAAAAATCTTGGCACTGCCTTCGTCCAACAATACAAATACAATTTGGACATGGCACCGGACAGAGATCAACTCAGATCGATGTCACAAAAGGACAAGGAAACCTTTAAGGAGTACGCTCAGAGATGGCATGAAATTACCGCTCAGATTTGTCCACCTCTAGAGGAAAAGGAGATGAAAAAGATCTTCTTAAAGACCTTGAGCTCATTTACTATGATATAATGGTCGCCAGTTCGCCCAGTGACTTCACCGAGATGGTGGGCATGGGAGTTCGTCTTGAAGAAGTCGTTCGAGAAGGACGTTTAGTTAAAGACGCTAGATCATCAAGTAGTACAAAACGATACGGTAGTGCTCTCCCTGAGAAAAAAGAGCAGGATATTGGGAATATCTCTCTCGGAAAGCAAAGGCGACGTTATCAACCAGTAACAACTGTTACTCTTGCTATCAACTCCGCGCCTATTCCTACGTATCAACCTCAGGTTGCACAGAGCCAACCTAATCAACAGCAACTTCAACGAAGGACACAACAGCCTCTTCAGCAAGTTCGTCCTTAATACAACAACAACCGTACAACATGGCCACCAGGATTTGACCCTATACCAATGTTGTACGTAGAACTATTTCCATTACTACTGGTCATGGGGCACGTTCAAACTAAGTCTCCTCTTACAGTATCGAAAAATCACCTTTCTGGTTCAAAGTGGATCAGACTTGTCCTTACCATCAAGGAGGACCAGGGCATAACATAGAAAACTGTCTCAGTTTCAAATTCGACGTACAAAAGCTTGTTAGGAGCGGGGTTTTATCTTTCAAAGATACGAATCTGAATGTTCTCACGAACCCGCTGCCTCAACACGAGAAAGCTGCAGTCAATTTGATAGAGGGAGAGTCTAACAACACCTATCAAATTCATGATGTACTCTTGTTAAGGGCCAACTTGGTCAAGATGCATTGTAGACAGAGTGGATATGGCCATGTGCCACCTCATAATTATCACCAGTGTGATATCTGCTCTAAAAAACAATTAGGGATGTTCTGTGGTGCAATCAGCTCTACAGGAACAATTGGATCTTGGATGGATCCAAGAGCATCGAGTTCGGGGAGTCAACATGACCTATACAAATTCCAACGTCATTCAGAACCATGATATATGTGCGATGAATGTCAAATTGGTGGTGATGCACTCAAGGTAAAGCCAGTATCATAATCTTCAGCGACACGATTACAATTCCTGTCTGACTTGCTCGGTAAACAAAACAGGTATGCTCTTTTGTACAAGTGGCCCTCCAGTGTCTGATGGATCTTGGATGGATCCAGGACTATCATGATAGGAATCCTTATCTGATCAACATGATTCAAATCTTCGATATTCGTCTGATGAATACCAGCTTGGTGGAGTTACATGCCAGGCAGGTCCAGCTCGGTTTGCTCACTTCGCATAATTATCAGAACTCTAAAGGATGTTGTGAGAGTAACCAAGGGTGCACTCTCGTTCAAAGAACTTTACAACTCTTATTAAACCATTGTTGGCTTCCAATCTATCTGGACGAAGACACGCAACAAATCAGTGTGCTTAATGGAAACCCTACTCGGCGTCAAAGTCAGGATGTCCGATCTATGGAAACAAACCTGGTAAGGTTGCACTGCATTCAAAGCGGGCGTGGCCAGGTGCCACCACACAACTATGAACGTTGTAGAGTCTGTTCGGAGAATAATCAAGGATGCTACCTTGTGCGAGCAGCTCTTCAAGGTCAGGTAGACCACAGAGAAATTCGCCCATGTCCGGGTTCCGAACCAATCAACTAGACGTCGGACTACTTCGCTGATCAGATCAGAGACGTGGTTGTAATCTCTGACCCTGAGAGGAACAAGGATGTTTGTACCATCATCCCTCTACTAGACGAATCAAAGGTTCTTAGCCAGGAGCTGATTGAAGTTACTTACGACAGTCAAAAAAATCAGAAGGCTCTTGTAGTTATCTATCTTCCAGGACCATTACCGTATGAATAAGCTAAGGCAATCCCTTACAAATACGGTGCAACAATAATTGAGAATGGAAAGGAAATTCCATTACCCTCCGTCGTGAATATTGCAGACATCAGTCGAGTAACACGGAGCGGTCGAATCTTCAACCAAGGAGTTGGAGAACCTAACAAAGAAAAGGAACTTCAGACAGAAGCTCCTGATCCACCAGTCGGTCAATCCAGTAATCCTGACCTTTCAAAGAACAATGATGAGATGCTAAAACTCATCTAAAGGAGTGAATACAACATTGTTGATCAGCTGTTACAAACTCCTTCAAAGATCTCAGTGCTATCACTTTTACTCAGTTCCAAAGCCCACAGAGAGGCTCTACAGAAAGTCTTAGAGCAGGCCTTTGTGGAACAAGATGTGTCAATACGACAGTTCGATAGCATCATCTCTAACATCACTTTCTGCAACAACTTAGGATTCAGTGATGAGGATTTGCCAGAGGGGGGCAAAAGCCACAACATGGCGCTCAATATCACAGTTAACTGCCAGGACGATGCTTTAGCCAGCGTACTGGTAGACACAGGATCGGCCATCAACGTTATGCCGAAGTCCACTCTAATGCGACTATCATTCAAAGGATCCCCGATGAGGGGCAGTGAGGTCATCGTCAAAGCTTTTGACGGATCTCGAAAAGCAGTTATTGGCGAAGTCGACCTTCCCATAACTATAGGCCCTCACACTTTCTTAATCACTTTCCAGGTCATGGACATTCGGGCAGCGTACAACTGTTTATTAGGAAGACCTTGGATACACCAGGCTGGGGCAGTCACTTCGACACTGTACCAGAAATTAAAGTTCGTCAAGAACGATCAACTCATCACGGTCTGTGGAGAGCAAGCCTTGCTCGTGAGTAACTTATCATCGTCTACTTATGTAGAACCCGAGGAGGCTGTTAGGACTCAGTTCCAAGCACTTTCATTGAGTAATGAAAATCGATCAGAGAAAGGAACCTCGATTTCCTCGTACGAAGATGCTCTCAAAGCGATCAAAAGCAACAATACAAAAGGGTGGGAACAACTTGTCATTCCTCCCGATAACAAAACAAATAAGGGTCTTGGTTTTTCTTCAACATGTACCCAGACAGCTGCTAACGATGAAAGTCTTCATCCCATTCAGGACTTCTTCCACAGTGGAGGTTTCCTTCATCCAGTGCCTCAAACAGTCCACACTATCAACGAGGAGGATTCCTCCGATATGAATGAGGAATGGAAGTCCTATCTTAACAAGGACGGTTATATGTCTCAGGAAGAGGTGCCTACGCCATTTTGCTATCCCGCATAGAGTCCGAGATTTATACCCAGGTCAGACGTCGAAATGATATACGGAGATTGTGATCCGGAAGGATCAGTGCTCCACCAAACTCATTAGAGGAGGACACTCTAATGAAAGACAACTTTGACCACGACTATTATGGCCCAATGGATGGCCTGCCTATCTGGCAACCGTACCAAGGAGACTTGGGGCAAGAAAATCAGCCGAACAATAATAATCAGCTGAGCATCATTGAAAAGAATACCTGCGTCCCCACCATGTCATGGGAACAACACTCAGGTCATTCAGAAAATATCCAGTGCGATGATGAATTGGCAAAGCTTGCCGGACTAGAGTTCATCAACTATGCATTTCCCGAGGTCAACGTCATCGAGAGAGATGACTCCTCCAGTTCCAAAGAAGTGTGGGACACCTTGGGACAACCAAGTGGAAAATTTGACTCCATGGTTAAGTACACCGCTCCTGAAAGCTCTCGTATCAGGCTCGAAGACATCCAGCCAACTGGATGAGGAGATTTGCCCGAGAGCATAAATACTATGCAAAATACAACTGAGGAATCCTCCTACGACAACTCTGCCTGGGAGACAGATTCCAATGATCCAGCTCCGCCAAAAATCAGCGTCATTTCTGAGGAGAAACCAAGAAAGAAGGTACTAGACTTTGTGATTCACCGAGGAGTTCGCCGCCAATGGGTTACTGTCAATGTTCCAAAGATCGTTCATAAGTCAAAGTAATTGTCGTCTTTAACCTTTCACCCTGCCCCAGTGAAACAAATGTTTAGATAGGGCTAGCTTTCTGTAAATATCCCTCTTTGCTTCGGAAAAAGCGACAGAGTTTTGTTTTATAGGGTTGTAGTTTCAAGAATCGAATTGTTCATTAATAAAATAATGTCGTTCTGTAATTTCCGCATTAATTGCTGTTTTCTCTTTTCGCTTTTTCAGAAAATGGTAATCCTAAAAAACAACTCAATAATATAAACAAGCAGTTTTTCAAGAAAAATACACTGCACACACTTGCAATCTCTCTATCTCTTTTAAACACGAATCATACCATCATGTAGATTGCTTGTGTTAAACCCCGTTGAAACATACGATCCGATGCCTTCTCCCAACTTTAAGTTCCCGGTATTTGGGGTTGAAGAAGAAGATGACAACGAAATTCCAGAGGAGATCTCCCGATTACTCCGACAAGAGGAAAGGTCCATTGAACCTCACAAAGAGCCGTTGGAAACGATCAACGTGGGTTCAAAAAAAGAGAGAAAAGAGATCAGGATTGGGGCATTGCTCAGTCCAACTGCCAAAGAGAGTTTGATAAAGCTTCTCAAATAATTTCCCGATGTATTTGCTTGGTCCTATCAGGATATGCCAGGGTTGGATACCAGCATCGTGGAACATCATTTACCGTTGAAATCGGAATTTTCGCCAGTGAAACAGAGGTTGAGACGAACTCACCTGGACATGGCCATCAAAATCAAAGAGGAGGTACAAAAACAGATTGACGCTGGTTTCCTCGCCACGTCAGAGTATCCTCAATGGTTAACCAACATAGCATGAGTTCCGAAAAAGGACGGAAAGGTTAGAATGTGTGTAGATTATAGAGATCTAAACAAGGCTAGTCCGAAGGACGACTTTCCTTTACCACACATTGACATGCTGGTAGACAGTACAACAAAGTTCAAGGTTTTCTCCTTCATGGATGGATTCTCGAGCTATAATCATATAAAAATGGGGCCGAAAGACATGGAGAAAACTTCGTTCATTACCCCATGGGGTACCTTTTGTTACAAGGTAATGCCGTTCGGTTTGAAGAACGCCGGGGAAACCTATCAAAGGGCCATGACTACTCTATTTCATGACATGATACACAAGGAATTTGAGGTATATGTTGATGACATGATTGCAAAATCTAAGACAGAAGAGGAGCATGTGACCCACCTGTCAAAACTATTCGAGCAGTTGAGAAAGTACAAACTCCGCTTGAATCCCAACAAGTGCGCCTTCGGTGTCCGTTCAGGGAAACTCTTAGGGTTCATCGTCAGCCAGAAAGGAATTGAGGTTGATCCTGACAAGGTCAAGGCCATTCAAGAAATGCCTTCTCCGAAAACTGAAAAACAAGTCAGAGGATTCCTGGGACGTTTGAACTACATCTCCAGATTCATATTCCTTATGACCGCGACATGTGCACCGATTTTCAAGTTACTAAAAGAGAACCAAGACTGCGTTTGGTCAGATGACTGCCAAACCGCCTTCGGCAGTATTAAGGAATACCTGTTGAACCCGCCGATTCTGTCACCTTCAGTGGAAGGAAGACCACTGATCATCTACCTCACAGTCTTGTAAGACTCGATGGGTTGTGTACTTGGCCAACAAGACGAAACCAAACGGAAAGAGTCTGCCATCTACTATCTGAGCAAGAAATTCACCGACTGCTAGACTCGGTACACTATGCTCGAGAAAACTTACTGCGCTTTGGCTTAGGCAGCCAAACGTCTTCGCCAGTACATGATTCGTCACACCACTTGGTTGATATCCGAAATGGATCCAATCAAGAATGTATTTGAAAAGTCTGCTCTCACGGGAAGGATTGCCCATTGGAAGATGTTGTTATCAGAATATGACATAGAGTACCATGCTTGAAAAGCCGTTAAAGGAAGTATTTTAGCCGATCATTTGGCTCATCAACTGATTGACGATCAAGAATCAATTGGGTTTGACTTCCCCGACGAAGATGTCATGTATTTGAAAATGAAAGATTGCGATGAACCGCTACCCAGTGAAGGACCAGAACCAGGTTCCCAATGGGGACTAATCTTTGACGGAGCTGTCAATCATTACGGAAATGGAATTGGGGCATTCATTGTTACCCCTCAGGGTACCCACATTCCTTTCACCTCCAGACTTACATTCAAGTGCACAAACAACGAGGCCGAATACAAGGCTTGTATCATGGGTCTCGAGGAAGCAATTGACTTAAGATCAAAAACTTGGATGTATATGGCGACTCATCCCTAATCGTCAATCAGATCAAAGGAGATTGGAACACATACCAATCAGGACTGATTCCTTACAAAGATTACACGAGAAAGTTGTTACCCTTCTTCAACAGAATCGAGTTTCATCACATCCCTCGCGATGAGGAACACATGGCTGATGTATTACCCACTCTCTCTTCCATGATTAGTGTAGGTCAATGGAATGACCTACCTAAGATCGACATAATGCGCCTTGAACGGCCCGCTTACATCTTCACGATTGAAGCAGTCATAGACGACAAACCTTGGTATCACGATATCAAATGCTTTCTTCAGAAACAAGAGTACCCACCTGGGGCATCCAGGAAAGACAGAAAAACCCTCAGAAGACTGACTGGCAGCTTCTTCCTGAGTGGTGATACACTCTATAAGAGAAATTTTGACATGGTCTTGCTTCGATGTCTAGACAGACCAGAAGCAGACATGCTGATGAAAGAAATTCATGAAGGATCCTTTGGGACTCATGCCAACGGGCACACAATGGCGAGAAAAGTTCTCAGAGCAGGTTACTACTGGTTGACCATGGAATCCGACTGCTACAAGTACATGAGGAGGTGTCACAAGTGTTAGATATACTCAGACAAAATCCATGTACCGCCAACACATCTCAAAGTTCTTTCTTCCCCATGGCCTTTTTCCATATGGGGAATTGACATAATCAGAATGATTGAGCCCAAGGCTTCGAACAGACATCGGTTCATCCTGGTAGCCATTGACTACTTCACCAAGTAGGTCGAAGCAGTATCATACGCTAATGTAACCCGACAAGTGGTGGTCCGATTTATCAAAACAATCTCATATGTTGTTATGGTGTTCCGAGCCAGATCATTACTGATAATGGATCTAACTTGAACAATAAGATGATAAAAAAGTTGTGCGCAGAGTTCAAGATCGAACACCATAACTCATCTCCCACCGACCCAAGATGAACGGGGCGGTAGAAGCGGCTAACAAGAAGATCAAGAAGATTGTTCAAAAAATGGCTGTAACCTACAAATATTGGAACGAGATGCTACCCTTTGCTCTTCACGGTTATCGCACATCTGTCCGCACTTCAACAGGGGCAACCCCTTTCTCTCTAGTATATGGCATGGAGGCAGTGCTCCCTATAGAAGTAGAGATCCCATCAATCCGAATATTGATGGAAGCTAAGCTAATTGAAACTGAATAGTGTCAAAGTCGACATGACGAACTGAATCTGATCAAAGAAAAATGTATCACGACACTATGCCACGGTCAGTTGTATCAATAGAGAATAAAGAAGGCGTTTGACAAAAAAGTCCGACCTCGCGTTTTCAGAAAAGTAGACCTTGTGCTCAAGAAGATACAATCCTTTCTCACTGATTCCCGGGGCAAATGGACCCCGAACTATGACAGACCTTATGTGGTCAAGAAAGCCTTCTCAGGCGGCGCCTTGAGACTTGCAACGATGGATGGAGAAGAATTTGCCTACCCCACAAATGTTGATGTAGTCAAGAAATACTTCGCCTAAATAAAATAAAAGAAAAAAATGTCTCGGTGGATTGAAAACCCGAAAGGGCGGTCTAGGCAAAAATTAGAGACATGATAAAAAATCATCCCGGTGGATTGGAAATTTGAAAGTACAATCCAGGCAAAAATTAGGGATAATGGCAAGTAACTACGTCTGACAAGGTTGAATCCCTCAGCAGTAATGCCATCCATCAGAAGAAAAACTCCAGTCAAGGTCATCTTCGACAGAAGCTCAGGATGCCCAGAATTCAAAGTTGGTAGAAGGATAGTGGTCGTTATGTTTCAATGTATCCCTCTTTACCTAAATTACCATTTTCTAAACTTTGTAAATACTCTATGGAATCACGCGCTTGGCTGATTTCCATCCTTTCAATAAAATTTGAGCCCTTGTGCTTTTGTTTATAATTCTCATTTTTTTAGCTTTATAGAAAGACATTTTAATATGATTTACGATTCTTGAAACGAAACAAAAATGAATTTACTTGTAAAACTTATCTGCTTCAAAATAAAGATGGCAATTTCTTTTGACTATTGAACATCGGAAGAATGTCGCCCACTTCTCCAGAAATAATCGAACTTCAAAGTGCAGAATCAAAGTACTCCTTCTAAACCAGCACGTCTGAATAAAGGATCAGTTATGCCAGATGCGGATACTCCATCTGACATCTTCAGTCGAGTTCTTACTTCCTAAGCCCGACCAACGGTTGTTCCCCGCAGGGACTATTTCTCCTAAGCAAGGCAGAATTGCTATCTTGAACCAGTGATACATCTTCGTCCCCCGCTGTGGCCGAGTATCCAGTCGTGTTCATCTACTAGTCTGTATGTCGCGTCAGTTTTGTCAGCATAAACATACATACATCATGCATTATTGATTTACATTTGCATTCATATTGCATCACTATCACTCTAGTCGGTCTTATCCCCTAGTGATAACAGTCCTCTCAATCGAATTGTCAGTTCTTTCCTCGCCGGGAAATGTTGCATTTGAATAGTCTCTCTCCTCCAGTTTATTTCTGGATTAGAATTGGCCCTTGACCACTTTGATAACTTGAACCTCTGAAGAATAAGAAAATGTTCGACAAACATCACTCTTCGCCAGTGAAGATGATATCTTCGCTTTCCCCGATTAAGGAAAATCTCCAGAGAAAGCCTCTCAATCAGAGATTCGACAATGCAGCAATTTTTCTCCAGGAAAATCCGCTGAAAAAAAAGTCATCAGCACCTCAAAATTGGATCACATCATATGGCATTTCTCCGGGAAGATCCCGAGAAAAGTATGATGTAATACCCAAGCAGAAACAGTCTCTCAAGTGACTCGTTTTCCCCAGTAGAGTCGACAAATGGCGTCTCCAATAGAGAAGTTTTTGCACCTCTACAACTCAGATGACTGGGTTCCCCAGCACGTCTGACATCAAAATATTTTCGTCAAATGGCATCTCCCCAAGAAAATTCGGCGAGAATTTTGAGGAAAATTGCTACACACAGCGTCCCTTGTCAATAAAGTTTATTGACAAAAGAAACTTAGACCAGTTCCTTGGTAGGAAACCAGGATCGAGGGGAAGTTTATTTGAGAAACTAAGACCAGTTCCTTGGTAGGAAACCAGGATCGAGGGGAAGTTTATTTCAGAAACTTAGATCAGTTCCTTGGTAGGAAACCAGGATCGAGGGGAAGTTTATTTTAGAAACTGAGACCAGTTCCTTGGTAGGAAACCAGGATCGAGGGGAAGTTTATTTCATCAACTAAGACCAGTTCCTTGGTTGAAGACCAGGATCGAGGGGAAGTTTACCTTTTGTAAGCATCATTGCTTAGCAAAAGAAGATGGATGCGCTAACTTCCATTCATAATCACCATCAATATTTCGGGTATTCCGATATTTAATCATCTTGCACCCCGAATACCTTCGCCATTCACACCTTCGGGTCCAAGAAAATTAAATAGGGGCATCTGTCATACCCCAAATTTTGACCACTTAGGTTTCCCATAATTGCGCAAATCATCAACATAATATGGATGAACCATCAAGCCTCATCAGTCTCCCCAAAGATGGGTGAGCATCCACTACTATCAAAAATTAGGGTTTCAAGCCCTCTAAGAGCACTTAGACAAAGGATCAATCAAGAATTGACATGATCTTCTACTTGTCTAACCTCTCAAACATCCACAATGGATCAAGATGACTCCCACTTCAAGGATTAAGCACAAGGCTGCTCCCTTCTAGGTGGATCAAGCCTCAAGATTGCGAGTGTCACCAAATTAGGGTTTTGGTCAACCAGGGCCTCCAGATGGAAAGTTTCCTCTGGGCATGAGCCAATGCTTCAAAGAATAACCCAATATGCTCCATGGGACATCATGAACCAAATCATCAAGTCAATTTTGCTTCAGGGGATGCATTCACTAAAAATCAGGAATTAGGGTTTCTTGACCTAATTCACCCCTAAGTTGACTTTTGGGACAAAACATGAGCTAAGACCTCAAGAGAGGATTTGAGGGTCTCTAACATACTACATTGATCCATTTGCAACAATGGATTTATCCAAGAAGCTTCATTCCCAAGTTTCAAGTTCATCTGAACCACAGTTACGGTTTCGCGGGAAAAGTCAACTGTAGCTTTGACTTTTGACCAAGACATGCTCCCAACCCTTGGGACATGGTTCAATACACCCTATGACACCTATGGAACATGTCCATCAAGTTTGATTTAGGTCAAGGACTTGATTTCATAGTGGATCGCACAGTTTGGAATTCATCTGACAAAAAGTCAACTGTGCACAAAAGTCAACTTTAACTTTTTGAGATTTTTCATAATTATGGTTTTTTAACCCTAAAATGATGTTAATGTGTGATTTGAATCATCATTCATCAAGAAAAATCAAGAAAAGTGGGATAACTTGTAAAAGGGGTAACCATAAAAACTTAGAAATTTTTCTAAGTTATGGAATAAAGTGGCTAGGGTACCAACTTTGGAGGATCATAACTCCTAAACCACAAAACCATTTTTCCCCCTTCAAAGCTGGATTTGTAGCCCTCATGGCTCTCTACAAAAGCTTCAACTACACCTCATTCCAATTCATTATGGATTTTGAGTTAAAGAATGATATAAGTGGCTAAAAACATGAAATGCCACTTTTTCCAACACTTAGTGAAATTTTCACTAAGTTAGAATCTGCCTTCACTTTTTCCAAATGTAGGGGCATTTTTCACTTGGATCCAAAAAGTATCAAAACCAACTATGATCAAATAGTTGTTGTATCATATGAGGGCTTTCCAAAATGGCCAAGAACATCACCAAACTCAACTTGAGTCATGAGATATGACAATGGCAACATGCCTTGCTGTAACTGCCAAAGCAAAGCAGATTTTGGAGTTTTACTCGATTTTCCCAAATTTTGCAAATGACAAGCAACTCTATCCATCTGAACACCTCAAGGGGAGACCAAGGAGGAACCAACTCTGATCCCAAGCCCCCCATGTCTTTGGAACCAAAAATAGCATGCCAAACCTAGAATTGCCTAAAAAAGGGACAAGACTCCAATTTTGGATTGGAGCATTCAATGCATACACCAAGGTGGCATGGACTGAGCTATTTGTAACTGAATTCAGTCAAGACTTATCCAAGACCAAGGGAACCAGCAGCCTGTGCCCTAACCTCTAGTCAATGGCTAGAGGATACTTGGATTATCATTGCTCAACATTGGCCAAACCTATGCAGCAGATGCCATTCACTATTCCTTGCAAAACAATCTTGCACTACTATAAATAGAGCTCATTTGTGATCAGTTTGAGTATACCAAAGCCATCAAACAGATGCTTTCCTCAAAATCTCCTTCTTCACTCCAATTTTGCCTTCTAAGGCAAGTCACTATCGGGTTTTGAGTTTGAGAGCTATTCTAGGCATGGCAACGGGGCGGGTCGGGGCGGGTTTAGCTAGCCCCGCACCCGCACCCGCCTCCCTGTTATAGACCCGCCCCCGCCCCCAAACCCAGTCGGGGGTGAAAATTTGTCACCCAGACCCGCCCCCGATAGAAACGGGTTTACCCGCACCCGCACCCGCCCCCGCCCCCACCCGCAAAATAATATTTTTTTAAATAGTAATAAAAATTAACAATTTAATTAAAAACTTAACCATTTTAATAATAAATTTGTTTCTAAAGATGTGAGTTTGAGTGAATGGTGAGAAATGATTAATGAAGATTTTTAATTACTTCTTCAAAAGTGAATAAATGTGATATAAAATAATTTAAATATAGGTATTAAAATAAATATTATAAGACTGGGCGGGGGCGGGGGGCGGGTGCGGGCGGGTAGTAGCATCCCCCCGCCCCCGCACCCTCACCTGCAATTACAAACCGGGTTTTACCCGCACCCGCACCCGCACCCACAATTACAAACCGGGTTTTACCCGCATCCACACCCGCACCCAATCAAATCGGGTTTCCCCCGTTAATTTCGGGTCGGGTCCGGGCGGGCCCGGGTTTTCTTGCCATGCCTAAGTTATTCCAATCAAACCAATCACACACACACACCTCATAAACATCATATGGAAGTGATCCAGAAAGTCACATAACATCTGGAACACCAAAATCACAAAATCACCAGCCAATTGCTCAAGTTCTTGACAAAGTTCCAGATCATTTCAATCCACTCCAAGCATCCAGACACACTCCATGGCACCTAGGGAAGCTATCCACATCATTGGAACCTAGCTGTAACACCTCTAACACAAAACACGATCACCAGCTGCAAGAGGTAAGCATGAGCTCTTCTAACTATATGATCCATGCATTTTTTGCTGCACAATAATTTGGCCATATGTTTATAATCATACATGGAGTGTTTTCCCTCAATCAATTGCATTGTTTGAATCGTGTGTGGAATTTCTGAACCTTCATGCAAATTTTAGGGTTCTTGAGGTTTCTCTTTGATTTCTTATTCCATGCTTAAAATAAATGAAATTAAAGACCATAGACATGATCGTGAGGTTGAAACGAGTAGATTGATATGTAGATTGCATGATATAATCAAGTATTCAGTGAGATTGGATAGAAAACGCAAATCTGCTGAAACAGAGGGTGGTGCGTGTTCTTGCCCTTGCTCTTGGCGCCCTTTTTGAAAATTTGAATATTTGAATTTTGTTATTTTATTTAATTGATTCAAAAATTAATTTCACTCTGAGTTTTAATGATTTTGAGTTGATTCTTTTTTTAATAATTCACAAAAATGTTAAAATATTTGATTTTGCCAAAAATTCCCAAAAATATTATTTATTTCATATAATTGATATTTTTGCAAAGAATTAATATTTTAATTGTTTTTTACATTTAAAATATTTTTTCCTTCTTGATTTTGCAAATTTTAATGATTTCTAATCATTTTGTAGGTCAAAACTTGATTTTTGAAATATTAATCCAATATCACAATTTGTTTTCCACATGTTAAACAATTTTGATCATTTAATTAAATTTTTTTATTCAATTAAAATACATTTTGAAAACAAATTAGGATTTTTGATTAACTCAACCCTCATCAAACTTTTTCAAACATTTTTGGGCCTCTATTAGAGTGTAAGACCCAACCCCTTTGAAAACCAAAATAATTTGGGCCTCAATCATTGTATAAGACCTACTGCGTTTTAAAAAATCTCGGCGCGATCGCCCTTTCAAACAAAAATCATCTGGGCCTACCCTCGTGTTATAAGCCCCATTTCGTTTCTTCAAATAAACTTTGGGCCTCTAATAGAGTGTAAGACCCAACCCCCTTTAAAAACCAAAATATTTTGGGCCTCAGAGTATTGTATAAGTTCCGATATTGTAAAAAAGTTCATCACAATCGTCGCCTTTTTAATAAAAACCCTGGGCCTCTCCTTGAGCTGTAAGCCCCATCAATTGTACAAAAATGAAATAAGTTTTTGGCCTCTAATAGAGTGTAAGACCCAATCCCCTTTTAACCAGAACAATTTTTGGGCCTCAGACATTGTATAAGTCCCTCTGCGTTAAAAGAAAATCTCAGCGCGATCGCCATTTCAAAACAAAACCTTGGGCCACTCCTTGAGCTGTAAGCCCCACCACTTGTATAAAAATAAATCTTTGGGCCTCTTGAGAGAGTGTAAGACCCATCCCTTTGTACAGAAAACTTTTTGGGCCTCAGTCACTTGTATAAGTCCCCCTGTACAAATTCAAAACAACAGTGCAATCACTGATAAAACTTTGGGCCTCTCCTTGAGCTGTAAGCCCCAACATTTCTTTCAAAGCACTTTCTCCTTTGATTGTGAATATAATATTGTTATCAAAGTTTTCTTTGTTGAACAAACTAACCAAACAACATGGAGGCTCTACAACCGAGTAAATGTTTATCCGCTTTCATATATATATATATAACTGTATTATGGGGCTGCTCACTGTAAGTCTTCTTTCACAAACTTTTATATACCTGTTAAATATCCACTGTGTAATACTAGTATAGTTATTTAGAGTTTTACCGACAACTACGTCTAGCACTAGGTAAAGCCCCGTTGATCACTCTTAAATACAGTCAAAACTAGATCCCCGTAGGATTACCAGACACAGTCTTACCTTCTCTTGGGGTTAAACAATATGGAGATGTGAAAGGCAGATTCTTTTTGAACCCTTTCTCAGACTGTCACCCTTAGAAGTTGTCAAAGAGACTCTACTCCCCAGAGATGATCTTTTCTCCGTGAATGGCATCTCTTGAGTTTCTTCCAAATTCTCGGACTTTCTTGGCTTGATCTATTCTCAGTGAATGCCATGCCTAGAATTTCTCGGGGTTTGGGGACCCACATGCTTCTTAAAAGCACCCTTAGAAATTGTCAAAGGAGCTCTAACTCCCCAGAGATGATCTTTTCTCCGAGAATGGCATCTCTTGAGCTTCTTCCAAATTCTCGAACTTTCCTGGCTTGATCTATTCTCAGTGAATAGCATGTCTTGAACTTCTCGGGGTTTGGGGACCCACAGGCTTCCTAAAAGCATCCCCGCCTCCTCTTGGGCATTGTACAAGGACCCTTTGGCTTCTTAAAAGCTCCCATGCCTCCTCTTGGGCTTAGTACAAGGACCCAGAGACCTCTACAGGTATAGGAACATAACCTAGTCATCAACTTGCTAGAGCTTTCTTTCTGAGTCAAGTGTCAGACCAGTTAATGGGTTGACCTTCATCCCTTAACATACCAGCCTTCTCTTGGGCATTATACAAAGATCATCCACTATCTGAGAATCGATTTCTCAAAACACCTATAGACTTGGACAATTTCAATACCCTTTGGATTTCCTATTTCCTTAAAGAACAGGAAATTACCCCGATCCTCTGATCAATCCCAAGGTACAACATTACCCATATAAGAACTAATTTTCTCTTTATCCGACATACTGGACCTGTCGCTAGACTAAAACAGTTACATTGGCCTCCTCTTGGGCCTTGTACAATGATTCTCCTCAGCGGAGCTAACCTTTTCAGGCTCTCTTGTTGAGTCAAACCCATTTTCAGCCTCCATCTCGGGCTTCGTACGAGATACCAAAAACACTCTCTTGTTGAGTATAAAAGACTCTCTTGTTGAGTCACACCTTTCAGCCTCCATCTCGGGCTTCGTACGAGATACCAAATCACTCTCTTATTGAGTATAAAAGACTCTCTTATTGAGTCAAACCCTTTCACCCTCTATCTCGGGCTTCGTACGAGATACAAAAACACTCTCTTGTTGAGTATAAAAGACTCTCTTGTTGAGTCAACTCCTTTAGCCTCTCTCTCGGGCTTCATACGAGACATATAACAGACTCTCTTATTGAGTCAATCCCTTTTAGTCTCTATCTTGGGCTTTGTACGAGACACATAAAAACACCCTCTTGTTGGGTCAATAACCTCCTCTTAGGCTTTGTATAAGGAAAACCCCAGTTGAGTCAATCAACCTTTTTAGCATCAAAGTTGTGCCTTGTCCATAGCATACAAACATCAATAACTCCCCTTTAGAGATGACAAATTCTCTCTAAAGTCAAAACCCTTTAGCTTCACATCTTGGGCTTCGAACAAGATACAAATAAACCCTTCAGCTTCACATCTTGGGCTATAAACAAGATACAAACCACCTTTAGCTTCACGTCTTGGGCTTTGATCAAGACACCAAAACAACTTTTCCTCCCATAGAATAGGAGGAACTACGATCGCTCTGATTTCCCTGTTTCGTCAAATGGGAATACGTAGGCATAAGATTTGAAAAATCTTAGCGAGCACACTAATCAAAAACCCAAAATCCCATACCTCCATAAATCAATCTAAAAGCATCAGTCCTAACATTCTACCAATAGTCTAGACCCTGTGTTCTTAACAAAATAACCTAAGAGAGACCCACAATCTTTGTAGCATCTGTAAACCAACAGTTATCTGTTTAAACTTATTATGCAAGCAGGGTTAATTGGAAACATCTATTTCCCTTCCTTCATCAACTTCAATTGGATAAAAAATGAATCGAACTGTACAGCGATAGTGCTTCGCAACCACATCCAAAATCGCTCGCTACACTCTCAACAAAGTTCAACAGGAGAAGAAGTCTTGGAAGAACAAGTACCGTATTCTCAATGTGGAGTGTAACAAAATACAGCAACTGTTAAAAGAAAAAGACACTTTGATCGAGATTTTAGAGTAACATGCTGTAGAAAATCAAGAAGACCAAAGCAATTTGCTTTCTCCATTCACTTGGCAAAGGAATGACAACCCGACAACGGCTCAAGAGCCCCGGTCAAAGAAAAGGAAAATACCAAAACCAGCACCTGAGGTGATAGAGACATTTATCAAAATCACTTCCAAATATAGAAAAATCATGCATTAACACCTCGATGGAAGTTTAAATCATATAAAAAAAATATAGAAAGTATACACATCTGAAAAGTCGCTAGGGAATTGCATAGTCCGGATGGCATCCTGCGATAAGTGAACACACCAAAAGAGCATGTAAAAGTGGTCTTCTCTTGTTATGCGAGATCTACAATAATTTGACTATATCTCGAATAGCCATCTAAGAAACAATAGTAGGATTGACCTGGTAGCCTTTCTAACATTTGATCCATAAAAGGTAATGGAAACTAATCTTTTGAGTATCTTGGTTTAACCTCCAATAATAAATACATATACGACATCTGGTAACTGTTCGAGTTGGAATTAACTCACTCTTTTCATTTCGAACAATGGTCATACCTCCCTTATTTGGGACTACATGCACTAGACTTACCCAAGAACTATCAGAAATAAGATAGATTTCTTTTCTCACCACTTCTTTCATTGTAGGAATTAGACTTCTTTGAGGTTGAATCATCGACTTAAATTCTTCTTCTAGATTTATCTTGTCCATGCAATAAGATGGGCTAATACCTTTCAAATCAGTCACACTTCAACCAAGTGCCTTCTTATTACCTATGAGGACTCTCAACAGTTTTTTTCTTCTGGAGTTGATAAATAACTACTGATGATGGGTAGTTGTAATGGTTGCTCACCGAAAAATACATATTTAAAGTGTTTCAGAAGCTCTTTTAATTTAGGATCCTTTTGAACTTGTATTGGACTCAATTGCTCACTATCTCATAATTCTTGAATCTCTCTCGTGGCTTTCTTAACCTTTATAGCTTGAAGTTGGAGTAAACATTCTGCTACTTCATATCAGATTCATCTTCAACCTTTTCAACTGAATTAATAATGACTTCATCCATTAACGGTGAAGGTGTTTCTGTTGCAGTTACCTCTTGGACAACTTCTTCCACTATATCTATTATGTAACACTGAGGATTCTCTTTATGATGTTTCATTTCTTAGAACAAAGTAAACATAATTTTTTCTTTGTTGAATCTCAATATTAAATCTCCCAATTCTACATTAATGAGAACAATACCTGTTTCTAAGAACGGTCTACCTAAAAGTAGTGGTGTTTCAGAGTCTTTTGACATATTAAGAATAACAAAATCAACAGGAAACAAAAAATCATCTACTCTTACAAGTACATCTTGAAAACTCTGAGTTTTTTGAACAAATTTTGGTAAAACGGAATTGTTAACTCAACAATGAGATCAAGCTGAATAATTCTACTGAAGACGTGATGTCGAACAAGATGTCTTAACATGCATCTTGACATCCTGGACTGAATGGCTTAAGTTAGTTTTTAAACTGCTGCAACTCTCAAGGAGAAATTACTGCATGGATCAAGGACTGGAGACTGAAGCCCAAGGAAGCAGAAGACACTATAAATAGAAGACTTAGACCTAGGATTTTTTATGCCTTAGTATGCTTGTTGTAACCTTGTTTTCTTGCGTAAGAAACAAGGGTTTAGGGTTTTGAGAGTCGTTTGCTTTCTAGGTTGTAAGTCTCCTTTTGTATTAGTTGATACACTGTGGTAGATATAGGTATCGCACAGATCCATAAGCCTTGAGGTATTGGATTGTGTATTGTTCTTGGATGAAGCTTTTAAGCAAATTCAAGTTAGCTTGTTTGTCAAGTATGCTTGACAGAATTCTGTATTGATAGGGATGATGTAGAAATCACAGTTGGTGATTAAGGGAAGTGAGTGGGGTATCTCATATCAGGGTTGTAAACGTTTGAGTTTAGCCTTGGTAAAGATGTTCATTGGGTAGATATTAGGTATAAAGTTGTAAACGGGGGAGTTTAACTTTGTAATAGTCTACAGATAGTGGAGTCTTCTTCCTGGATTGGTATCCCCCAGATGTAGGTGAGGTTGCACCGAACTTGGTTAACAATTACTGTGTTCTTTATCATTCTGCGGATTTATGTTTTCTGTTAGGGTTATTGATAAACATGTTGGATCAGATGTCGTGACGTCTATGTGTGTTCAGTTCTGATATTCAAGGTATCAGTCTGTTGTTGCGCCTCCAAGTTTAAATGATTATATAGCACAATGTCTTGACATATGTTAGGACATCTGTTGTCTGCATAGGCTAGAATTTCAATTAGTATCAGAGCAGGCATCATGTCTGGTTCTGGATGAGATCTTTGGGAGATACTTTCTGGCATTTAAACATGGAGGAGTTTTGAAGATCAGATCAATCAACTCAAACATACCCAAGGGTATTAATGGATGAGATGGATGCTCTGGATTGAAGGGAGCAACCCGGAGGTTGATCATGTTGCTGAGGAGATTCTATAATAACTACAGGAGAAGTGGATAGTTCTCTTGTTGGTGTGTATTATAAGATGTTGTGACATCTTATTAGGGCAAGCAGGATTTGTTCCTTGGTGGTTCCGCTGCATGTGTTTCTGATGGAAGAGCTCTAGAATTATGGGATTCTGGAGTTGTTATTGAAGACAGTTGGTGGAAGGTCTCAATCGTCGGCCTCTATATAATTGAAGATATTTGCATTCTTTTATTCCAAAGTCGGGAGCGATGAAGTGAAAGGAGTTGTGGTTAGATATATGGTACGGTGACTTGGTACTTGGAAGCTTGGTTTCTTGGTGAAGTTGAAGTCAGTTGAAGAGGAGATGAGTTGAGTTAAAGTTTATCAGGTTCTTGCTCTAGGAGTTTGATAAATGGTTGGCCGGCTAGGTTGTCAAAGATACTTGAGAACTCTCTCAAGTCCACTCATAAAGGCATCTATGTCGTGTATCTGGAGTCTTCTAGTTACTCTTCTGACTAGAAGGTGTTTCTTTGAAACACAATCTGAAGAAAGTGGAGGTGATTTATTTTCACCATCCAAAAACAGCAAAGAAGGATTCATCTCTCTTGACCCTAAGAGTGGACCTAATCTGATTGAAAAATTGTTGAGGTAAATACGATTTGTTCAGAGAAAGACTTAGTCTCTTGAGTCAAGGGTGGCAGCCTTGGTATCTCAACATTGTCCTTTGAATAAGATACTTGCAAAAAGATTGAATACTTTATAAGTGTTCATGATATGATCTGGTGGAGCTCAGCTGCAGTAGTGAAGAATGGTTATTGGACTAGGATTTAAGATCAATTGCTATTTGTGGAATCCACAAGAATTTAATTGATCATCCTTAAAAGTTAAGATTGCTGATGTTCAACAAGATGTTGGAACATCTCATCATCAGAGTTTGTACAGAATCATGGGAGGGGTACTGCATACACTTTAGCATCTGTTTTAGTCTTAGGTGGTGACCTAAGACGTGGCTTCAGTCGGGTGTGACATAAGCATGTGTTCTCTGGAGAGTTTCCTGGCAAGAAACTAGTCTGGACTTTGATGTTGTTGAAGATGAAGATGAAGACATCATAATCTTGATGGTTACAGCTTGGATCAGTTTATTTCCTGATCTAGGTGATTTGGAGCATGGTTTTTCTCTGTTTGTGAAGGTTGAGGATAAGTGGCAATTATCTCTGGCTTTCTATTGACAGCTCTACTAAGGGAAGTGGCAATCTTTGGTATGGCTATGGTGTAGTCTTGGACTACTTAATTTCTGAAGATTCAGACGTGGCGGGTTAGAAGTCTTTGGAGTTTGAAAGCAGGATGGAGGTTGTCTACTCAAACTTGGTTATTGAATTAAGTCTTTGAGAGCATGGAACTCTTGTTCTGCAAAGGGAGGAGGTTCTTCTAAGTGGCAGAAGGAGGAGCTGTATTCAACAGTTGGATGTCATATCAGAATGTTCTGACTACTAGCTCAACATCAGAAGTCTTAGCTGGTGATGTGGCACGTCAGCTTAAGATAAGGTGATCTATAGAAAGATGGAAGTTGTGGATGCTTCAAAAAGGTCTATCTCATGTAGTTTGCGGGAGCTGTGGATGGGAAGATGTTACATGACTAAGAGGCTTGGTGAATCCAAGATGTCTTGCTATGGGGCAAGTAGTTCATGTGACTTGAAGATCTGATTTCATCAGTGGATCAGTGTATCTTGTGGGAGTTCTGAAGATGAGTGAGGTCAGTCAAAAGGTGGCATTTAATTGATTTCACAATGTGCGCTCAAGAAGGATGCTTGAAACTGATTGCTCTTTTGCAGAAGAGTAGTTAGTTGAAATTGTAAGGAGGTTTTGGTTCGCTGGGATCTTGTTGCAGAAGTTCTGGGTTGAGGATGAAAGCATACCTTCTTTGGTGGATGAGAGTTTATTTCTCTCTGGGTTTCTGAAGTTTTCTTCATTCAAGCTGGTGGCGCAGTGTTGTGTGAAGATATTCAGTGTGGATTACTATGCTAATACTAAGTCCAGTGGTGGAGCATATCAAGAACCATGGTGTGTGGTATCTGTGATGTGTGAAAGATGTCATAACTGATGTTAGAACATCTTTGGGTTATTTATCCTTGGTGAAGGTTTACAGGTTCTGTGATGAACTGGTTACTTGCATCATGTCTAAGAAGTATCTACATTGTTATATGGGAGAATGATGGAGTAGAAGAACTGTCTTAGAAGTTGGATGTAAGTGTTTTGGAAGAATTGAGTGGATCACAGGTTGATTGCATGAAGGTTTGTTTCCTGATGCGTTCAGAAGTGGAGATTCACCATAAATCAGAAGTATTCCAGGTTATCATACGGGAGAATGATAAGGAATGACTGTCTTGGATTGCGGGGTGTCTATATCTATTGCTGGCTAGGTAGGGTCAATGGAAAATCTTGCGAAGGGGATGTTGCCCTGGCTGCAAGTCATGCTAGTAGTGGATCAGTTTAGCAGCTGTGAAGTTCTGGAGCATGAATATGATAGCTGGCATCCTTATAACAAACTAAGGGGCCGTGTGCGTCTCTTTGAGGAATGTGAAGCATTCTGATTCAATTGGTTTGTGTCTCAAGCAGCTGGAGGTCTATACATGAGAATTCAAGCGGAGTTCGTGTGGTGTATAGATGGTTGCAGGATGGGGGGATCAATAGGACTTTGATCTCAAGCCAAGAGTTTGTTATGGTTGGTATACATTTCCTCACGGGTAGCATGATGGTGATCATGTGTGAGTGATTATTATTTCTTGTCATAGGGAGCAATAAGAGAGTTGGTGATTGTGTTCAGCTGGTAAGTTGGACTGAGGGTGCGCTCTTGAAGACATGAAGATGCGTCTTATGTTTTCCTTTCATTAGCTTGGGTGTTCTGTGGACGAGCACTAGTTACCTTAGATAGGGGGAGATCCCTCTTGATCTAAGATGAATTACTGCGAGGATGCAGTGGATGGTCCAGTTTGCATTTGTGCGTCAAGCCAGTTTGCATTTGAACTAGTTTGTGTTGCCATTTTTCTATATGATTGACCAATTTGCATTTCTAAATTTTTAATGTAAGCTTTGGGGCTTTTACTCATGGTGTCTTGACTCTCGGTCATTTATATTTGGGTCTTAAACATTGCTTTCAGATTCTTTCCTACTTGTTCAATTCTTGACTAAGTGGCTTACATAAAGTTGGTCAAGGCTTCTTCAAGTGTTAATGGTTTCCTTTGTGGTGCTTGAGGAACCTGTGGAACTCCTTAATTTGCATTCAAAGTTTGATTATTGCTCAACTTAAAATTTGGGAGATCTTTCAACCAGGATTGTATGTGTTGGAATAAGGATTATTCTTCAGAAAGTTTGCATATTGAGCTTCAGCACTAGCCCCCTATAATACACAATTTCTATTCCTATTATTCCCTTCCCCACATAAATCACACCTTAGTGTTTGAACCTGACTTATGCTTGTCGGGACGTGTAATATCCCATATTCCCTTAGATGCATAATTTGTTGTAAGCTGAGACCAACTAAGTTCCTATGTACTTTATTTCTTGTCAATTGGAACAATTTGAGCTCCTATGTGCTCTAATTGTTGTCAGTTGGGACAAATAGAGTAATCAACAGACTCTGAAGAGATCAATCCTTATTAAAAGAGACTGAACATTTTTAATACGTACAAGAGGGAGCATTTCGGTAACAATAATAATTGGTCAATTGATAGTAGAACACAAAATATAAATTTAGATATTTTCCCCTACAACTTAACATTATATATATATATATATATATATATATATATATATATATATATATATATATATATATATATATATATGTGTGTGTGTGTGTGTGTGTGTGTGTGTGTGTGTAATATTGTGTGTTAGAAAGAAAAGGAAAGAAGAAGTAGATAAGAAGAAAGAAAAAAAAGAAAAACCAGTAAGAGAGAAGAGAAGAAAAGAGGAAAGAAAATAAGAGAAGATAAAGGAGAAAGAAGATGAAATAGGGAAGAAGAAGAGGAAAGCCATGGAGTCATCATATTCATCATCTTTTGGGATTGAGGTGAGTTCCTAGATAGTGTTAGCAACTGGGGAGAATTTCATGGGAATGGGATTAGGGTTTAGGTTATTATTAATACATGATGATCTTGTTGATTTACATGCTTCTATGTGATATTCCTTGACCTCTATATGTTGTGTGATGTTGTTTTGGTGTGTTGGAGATTGTGTTGATTTTATGAGAGAAAATGTGAAGAAACTATGTTATTGTTGTTATTGTTGTTGTGTCAAACCATGGTTTTTGGTGTTGTTGTATGCAATATGATGATGTATGTTAGTTGTTTGGTTTTTTTACTCATCAAAACATGTCCCATTAATGTCCTGATATTTTCACGTTCACTGCAGTTCGTTAAGCGATGTATGGGGAAGTCTGCTACTAACATGGTTTGTTATAAGTCCGTTCAGCAAAGTTTAATCGCTACCAGCTTGCTATACCTCGCTAAGCGAACTTGACAACATTGAGAAAAATACTTTGGTTCTTGTTTTCACCATAACTCGAGAACTGTTACTCTGATTAACATGCAGTCAAATGCGTTGGAAAGCTTGGTTAAAGCTCTTTATGATTATGATACTTAATGATACTTACATTCATGTTTGTTTATGGTGAATGGAATATACTTTCCTTTTCTTATGTGTGCCTTATGACATATGTTGTAATATGCTTGCATTGAATGAACAATAATTGATAAAAAACCTATGATAATGAGTGATGAAAACCTAGGAGAATAGATAGGTGAATGAATTAGTAAAGGATACTTTATAGTTATAGATGACTTAAATGGTGATATTCAAACTCGAAGGTACCTCGGGGTGTACCATGGACGAGTAGTCGCTAGAATTGTAGCTTAGTCACGAACTAATATGCTTTGTGTGGACATGATTTGATGTTAGTGCCATACCCCAAATTTTGACCACTAAGATTTCCCATCATTATGTAAATCATCATCACAATATGGATGAACCATCATGCCTCATCAATCCCCTCAAAGATTGTTGAGCATGCACTACAATAAAAAATTAGGGTTTGAGCCCTCTAAGAGCACTTAGGCAAAGGATCAATCAAGAAATGACATGATCTTCAACTTGTCTAGCCTCTTAAACACCCACAAAGGATCAAGAGGACTCCCACATCCGGAATCAAGCACAAGGTTGCAGCATTCCAAGTGGATCAAACCTCAAGATCGCCAGTGCACCAAATTAGGGTTTTGGTCGACTGAAGCCTCTAGATGAAAATTTCCATCTGGGCATGAGCCAATACCTCAATGTATGGTCCAATAGGCTCAAAGGATCTCAAGAACCCATCCACAATGGCAAAATCACCTTGAAGGTCCATCTATTAAAAAATAAGGAATTAGGGTTTTGACCTAATTCAACCCTTGAGTCAACTTGTGAAGTGAGGTTTGGCTTGACGCTTCAAGATGAACTTCAAAGACCTAAAATACATCATATTGACATGGTTACAAGATTTGATTGATTCAAAGAACTCAAATCATAAGCCACAAGAACTCAAAACCATCTGATCACAAATTAGGGTTCCTGATGGAAAAAGTCAACCCTATCCTTGACTGTTGACCTACCCTTGATCTCAAACCTTGGGGAGGGGTCCAAGACATTCCTAAATACCCTTGGAGGCCATCCATAAAGTTTAGTTGGTCCCAAGGGTTGATTTCACCAAAGGATCACAAAGTCAAAATTTCATCTGCTGAAAAAGTCAACTGTACAAAAATCCAAGTTTGACTTTTTGGATTTTTGGTCAATCAAAGTTCCTTAACCCTAAAACAATGTTAATATGTGATTTAAATCATCATTAATCAAGAAAAATCAAAGAAAATAAGTTAACTTGTAAAAGGGGTAACCATAAAGAACTTAGAATTTTTCTAAGTTATGGAACAAAGTTGTTAGGGTACCAACTTTTAAGGACCATAACTTGAGATCCAAGCAACCATTTTGGGTGATCCAAAGCTGGATTTGTAGGTCTTGCTACACTCTACAAAAGCTTCAAATACACCAAACTCCAAATCCTCATGGATTTTAAGTTATGGAGTGACCAAAATGGCTAAAAACATGAAAATGACATTTTTCTAACACTTAGTGAAATTTTCACTAAGTTAGAATCTGCCTTACTTTTTCCAAAATGTAGGGACATTTTTCACCTTGATCCAAGTCAAACCAGGTCTAGGGGTGAACATCAAAGTTAAAATATGCCATAAGGGCTTTCCAACAAGTACCAGATCATCTCCAAATTCAATTTGAGCAAGGAGATACAGCCCTTGAAATATGGCATCATGGACTGGTTTTACAAGGTAAAATTGTGCACATTTGCTCGATTTGTCCAAATCTGATAACTCCAAGCCTTGTCATCAATTTGGACACATCAGAGGATCAAATCCAAGGGGGATGATCTGATCTCCAAGCCTCCCAAGTCCAAGGATCTACATTAGGCTTGTCATCCCTAAAAAGGCTACAAAGATGTCAAGACTCTAATTTTGTTTCCAAGCATTCAATGGATACACCAAGGTGGCATGAACTGAGCCTATTCCAACTGAATTCAGTCAAGACTCATCTCTGAACCAAAGCTACAAAGCCTTTTCCCTAATCTCAAGTCAATGGCTAGAGGAGACTTGAGATTCCTTTTGCATAACAATGGCCAAAGGCCTGCTGCAGTTGCCATTCACTATTGCTTGCAAAACAAACTTGCTTTACTATAAATAGAGCTCATTTGTGCTCAGTTTGAATACACCAAAGCATTACAACACTTGCTTTCCTCAAAATCCCTTTCTCTAGGCCAAAATTCCTTCTTTTGCAAGGTATCTATGAGTTTTTGAGTTAGAGAGCAATTCCATCACAGCTCATGATCCAAACACCTCTAATATGTTGTATCTAAGCTGTTGAAACACTCACATGTAATCGGAAACACCAAAATCACAAAGTCCCCTTCCAAAACCTCAAAATTGGACTTTTTTGCATTTTTCAAGCCATGTCTTGATTCAGTCACTTTTAAAACCAGATAAAGCCTCAAACACACTTCAAATATCATCCTTGAACTGTCTCAATTGGTTCCCCTCATCTGGAACACCATTTGAGAGAGTTACCTTATTAGTCACTTTTGCCCCTTTTGCAAGAAAGAGCTCAAAGTTGTTCCTGAGGATTCCAGCTAGTTCTAACCATTCTAAAAGCTTCTAAGGGGTCATTTGAGAGTGTCCAATGAATCAAATTACTTCTGGCATAAGGAACTTGGCAGATAGCACAAAAAGCTCCAAGAGGTAAGTGCATGACAACTTGAAATCTTTAAATTATGCATTGCTTTGAAGTCCACTGATCATAAACATCTCATACATGTTGTATATGTTATGTTTAAACCAATTCATCATGTAATTCTTGCCTGTACCATGAGGTAGCATAGAAAATGCATATTGTGGCCTATTTCAAAACCACTATCGGGTTTTAAAATGGGGACCTCATCTGAAAAAACCAAGGGCACCATTGGATTCCTTGTGAAATTCTAGGCAGGATAGACCTAAATTTTGTCCAAATCCATGGAGAAATGAGAAAGTTACAGCCTTCACGTTTTGACCCAAGAACTTATCTTGCCTTGCCTTGGCCAGGCCTAAAAATTGGTATCCCATATGTATTTATGGGGTGGTTTTGATAGACGGATGTATCACCACCCCAGTGGTTGCGCGCACATGTGTTTGGCTTGGAGGCCTGGGGTTCGAATCTCCCTCGCCCCAGACCCTTTTTTATCACTTTTCCATTTTTAATATTTTTCATATTATTTTCTTAAATGATTTGAAAAATTAATTTTTCTCTCAATTTTAATTATTTTTTATTGATTCTTTTTGTAAAATATCACAAAAGTGTTAAAATATTTTATTCAACAAAAAAATCAAATTTATATTATTTATTTAATATAGTTGATATTTTTGTAAATAAATTCATTTTTAATTGTTTTTAAACATTTTAAAAATGAATTTTCATCTTGGAAATTAAAACCAAATGAGTTTTAATTCATCTTGTGATTAAAAATTCATTTTTCAAACCTTAACCAAAAATCACAAGTTGATTATTCAAACTTATTTGGTTTTTTTATCATTTTAATTAATTTTCTTTGAATAATTACTTTAAAAAATGATGAAATTAGGGTTTCTTTGATTTTCACCTAACAAATCTTTTTCAAACGCACATGGGCCTCTAATAGAGTGTAAGACCCAACCCTTGTTGTACATAAACCATTTTTGGGCCTCAGATATTGTATAAGTCCCGTCATGATGAGGAAGATAACTAGAGTGATTCCAAACATTCAGATGCATATTGCCATAACAAGCAAAGGATGAAGGAGTTCCATAACTCGCATAAGGCTCAGGTGAATGGAGATAGTAACAATATCTAGCTTCATGACAAATTTTGTAGAAAATTTGACATTGAATTAAACCTCTGTTACCAAAATAGACACCATGTCCTCTAGATATTCCACCACGAAAACCTCCTCTATTACGATAACTACCACGTCCACCAGAGTAGGAATTAAATTGATTAGTACCAAGAGCTTCAGGAAAGGTTTGTTGAGAATTGGAAGATTGAGGAGTACATTGAGTAAGGTTAACAGTGACATTCTCAGTAATTTCTTTCTTAGCTTTATCAATGCGAGCTTCTTGAGCAAGAACTAGAGCTTCAAACTCATCAAGAAAGGCGAAGTTTGACATAGAAATCTCTGCAGCAACAACTAAATCATATTCAGTAAGCAAGGCTTCAAGAATCACCTCAAACTGATCACAAAGAAGAACAGGATCACCGATACACATGAGAGTATTCATAATCGTACGAGCACATGCTAAGAACATAGTAACTGTGTACGTGCCTTTGGAGAGTGATGGTATCTCCGATCGAAGTTGTCGTGACTTCATTTGCATTTGTGAATTGCAATACACATGAATTTCCTCCCATACCTGCCACGAGTGACGGAGAAAAACAAATCGAGGGAGAAGAGCGTCAAATTCTCAGTTTGCAATTCACGATTTGCAACAGAGAGGAATCACTCACGAATCTAGGGAGAAACCACACATTTCACCATCTTTGAGCCATGAAGCACACCTTCAACTTTTTGTAGCCTTTGACGGTAGTTAGATTCGTCTAATTTCACATCAAGTTTATGTTTGAAAGTGGTAGCTGCAACAAAAATTTATGAATTCGCAGATTGTGATGTAGTTGACGCCATGAAAGAAGAAAGCTAAACCACGTATGAGAGAGAGAGAAAGAGAGATAGAGAGAGAGATAGATATATAGATAGATAGATAGATAGATAGATATATAGATAAATAGATTGATAGATAGATAGATAGATAGATAAATTGATAGATAGATAGATAGATAGATAGATAGATAGATAGATAGATAGACAGAGAGAGAGAGAGAGAGAGAGAGAGAGAGAGAGAGAGAGAGAGAGAGAGAGAGAGAGAGAGAGAGTTTTATAGAAGAAAAAATGATTTCTATTATTCTTCACAACTATTACAAGTATTTATATAGTTGGATAATACAACAAACTCATAACAGAATTCTATTATGATGAGAGGGAAAGTTAATCATATTACAAACTACTTAATGTTAATATATATATATATATATATATATATATATATATATATATATATATATATATATATATATATATATATATATATATATTAGGCGGCAAATTTAGGTAAAAAGTTTCAAATACAATTTCATTTCACTATTCTTCCTCATATACTCTATTGAGCGTTAGAGTGCTAACTTGCAGTCACCCCCCACTCCACCACGTCGAAAGTCACAATGCGCCATCACCATTATTCCTCTTCTCATTTATAGTTCTAGAACAGAATAGTGAAATCGTATGTGGGAATCGACTCCTGATCCCTACGATTTCCATGAATTCACGATCTCTCTCATAACTTGTCAATTCACAACTTCCTTCGATCACTGGATTAGGAACGTTCACGATCAAATGCGAGGATCCATAGCTTCTTGACTCATCTAGGTGTAATCAAAATTTTGTTTCTACAGATTTATATATGTTACACGTGGAGCTTTTGTCGTTGCTCTAGCAGTAAGCAATCCACCACCCCTTCCTCCTCCACAAATACCGTAGGTATTGAAACAATTATTTTACTGCATCTAGATCTGGTTTGAAATTCACAATTGGCTAGATCTACTCAAGTAAATCGGTAGAGGCTCATATTCCACCTTTGATGAGGAAACTTAAAGAATTGCATGGCCTTCACAATCTTCACGCAAACCTCGGTATGCAAGGTACTAACGAACTATTGAACAACATGTTTTATGTTGTTCAACAACGAAATTCATACCCCTTCGAAGTAAGACTTTAACATGTAGAAGAAATCCTTCAAAACATTTTCCCGCGAAAATACAGATCTTGAAGTTTCTTCAAGAAAAGCTCGCATTAACGTCTCATATCATTAGTCAAGAAAAAGAAATATGAGGCTCCTCGGCCGAAAGACCAACGTAAAATTAGGAAACATGAGACTCCTCCTCCCAGCCTCGGTGGAGACCAAAGCAGTCAAGCTTCTTCCCAAGCTCAGACAGTAACTCACCCGGGAAGAGCATAACCAAAGCATCCGCTATCAATGAGGATCCTGGAGAGTAAGATCCTAAATTCTCTGGAGAAACCGCCCAAACTGAGCGGTTATGATGAAAAAGGAGATCCTGACGAACATGTGCAGTTCGTGAATGATCAGCTGATTTACTTCAGCGTTGATGACACGTCCAAGTGCAAGTTGTTTGTGCTAACCCTAATCGGGCCGACTTGATTATGGTTTAATGGTTTTCCCGTAGGAAGCATCAATTATGGGACAGAGTTTCATTAGAGGTTTTCTATGAAATTCAGAGCCAGAAAGAGACTACATGTAACTAAAGCTGCACTAAGCGAGATCATAAAGGGAAATAAAGAAAGTTTGCAATCATATATATACCAATTCACGTATGTCTCTGTTGAAGTAGAGGGAACTTAAGAAGGTCTTCAATGTTGGATCTTCGAGAATGGTATTTTGAGAGACCACCCTTTAAAGCAAAAGTTAGGGAAGATATGTTAACCATGGACTAACCTTACATGATCTTGGAAGAGAACCTGATTACTCATTTTGATAATGATGCATCAAATCTCACTGCAATCGCCCAACCGAAAAGGAATTCTAACATCGTTTGAATGACTCTAATCAGATAATTCTTGGAAAGTACGAGATATACACCCCTGGCGATCTCATGTGAGAATATTTATCAACACTGTTTAAATACTGAATTTCGAAAAGCAAGAATCTGACCCTCATACCCCGTCATAGAGACATCTCATACGGAAAAATTAAAATACGACCGCTTCCATAGATGCTACGACCATAATATTGATGATTGCATCCATTTGAAAAATGATGTCAAATAGCTGACAAAGAGGGATCGTCAAGCTGAGTATGTAAAGGGAGGCAAACCGGATACAGAGGAGTCACCCAAGGGTAAATATCCCTTGAAGACCATGACGACCATCGCAATTGGAGAAAGCAAAAAGACCAACAAAGGCAAGCGTCCATACACCGCCTTCATAACTAGAGGATCACCATAAGAAAACCTCTCACCCAAAGGTACCATAAAGAGGAAACTGCAGAGATGATGGTTGTCTAGCGTAAGAAAGGAATCATGTTGGAAAAAATCCTCGACCGTCTTATGTTGGGATTTCGGGACTCAGAAAATTTTGGTGGCATTTCCAATGAAAATTTCCCCTTGTGATCATTGCTATAGTTGGGAAGTTTGACGAATCTTGGATCCTCCTCGTATGAGGCAGCTCCTCAGACATCATGTATTTAGAGTTATTCGAGAAAATGGACCTAAATCGGAGCAGCTTGCTACCATATGAAGGCTCAGGCCTCTAAGCGTTTAACAGAACCACAACCCATCCCCTGGGATATATGGAACTGATAGTTTCCATTGGCAGTGGAAAAGACATTCAAGTCGTAAATTCTTAATTTTTTGTTCCTTACAGGAGTGTTTACAACTGTATCTTGGGACGACCATTTACGACCATGTTAGATGTTATTGCCCTGCCGGTCCTTATCAAGCTTAAATACCACAACCTATAGGGGGAAGAAGCAACCATCAACGCCGGCCTAGTGTCATACCCCAATTTTTGACAACAAGATTTCCCATCATTGTGCAAATTATTACCACAATATGGATGTACCATCATACCTCATCAATCTCCTCAAGGGTTGTTGAACACTCACCTCAACCAAGAATTAAGGTTCTCAACCCTCTCAGAACACTTAGACAAAAGATCAATCAAGAAATGACATAATCTTTAACTTTTCTAAACCTCTCAAACATCCATGAAGGATCAAGAGGTCTCCCATATCAAGAATTAAGCACAAGAGTGCAGCATCTCAAGCTGATCAAGCCTCAAGATCGCCAGTGTCACCAAATTAGGGTTTTGGTCGACCAAGGCCTCCAAATGAAAATTTTCATCTAGGCATGAGCTAATACCTCAAAACATGATCCAAGAAGCATAAATGGATCTCGTGGATCCAATCATCAAGTCAAAACAACCTCAGGGGAAGCATTCATCAAAAATCCGGAATTAGGGTTTCTTGACCTAATTCACCCCTAAGTTGACTTTTGAGGCAAGACATGAACCAAGACCTCAAGACATGATTTGAGGGCCTAAAATAGACCACATTGATCCATTTGCAACAATGGATTGATCCAAGAAGCTTGATTCACAAGTTTCAATTTCATCTGGACTACAATTAGGGTTTTGAAGAAAAAGTCAACTGTATCTTTGACTTTTGACAAGGACATGTTTCCAAACCTTGGGACATGATTATAGACACCCTAAAACACCTATGGAATCCATCCATTAGGTTTGAATTAGGTCAAGAACTTGATTGAATAGAGGATCACACAATTTGTAATTCATCTAACAAAAAGTCAATTATGCCTAAAATCAAGTTTTACTTTTTGGAATTTTTCACAAATATGGCTCCCCTAAGTAAAAAACAATGTTATGTTATGGTTTTGATCATTATTCATCAAGAAAAATCAAGAAAAGTGAGGTTTCTTGCAAAAGGGGCAACCATAGAAAACTTCAAATTTTCTAAGTTATGGAAGAAAGGTGATTTGGTACCAACTTTGCAAGGTCATAACTCCCAAACCCTAATGTTTTTTTCTTCCATCCAAAGCTCAAATGAAATTTCACATGACAAACTTCAAATATGTCAACTACATATCATTCCAAATCCTCATGGATTTTGAGTTACGGATTGATCAAAATCACAAAAAATGAAAATGGACATTTTCATTCCAACACTTAGTGAAATTTTCAAGTCAGAATCTGTTTCACTTTTTCCAAACTTTGAGGTCATTTTTCTCCATGATCCACATTGATCCAAGTCCAAATGTAAACACCAAAGTTGAAGCACAATGTATCAACATTCCAAAGAGCTCACCAGCATGAAAAAACTCCACTTGAGCAAGGAGTTATGGAGTGTCCAACATGCTTTGTTGCACACTGTTGCAAGACAGTTTTGGTGATTAGTTGCCACACACAATTTTTTTTGTCAAGAGCAATGATCAATTCCTCTCACATTCATTGCATATCAGTAGAAATCAAGACAAAACCTGGAAATTTGAGTCAAGGATTCAAGAAAGCTTTCCAGTTGAAGTAATGGTTTTTGTCACACTATGCCTTGAATTCAAAGGCATTTATGTGCAATAGTGCATATTCTACAAAAGGACATCCCTCAGTCAAGATGCTCACATAAACAACAATAAAAATGAATGAGGAATGTGGAATTGGTCAATTAGTAGCTGATACCATTCCAAAACCATTGAACCAAAGCCTTATCTTCCAATCTGAAGCTGTTCATCCAAGACAAACCTCCTCCACTATAAATAGAGGTCACATTGCTTCATTCAGATCACACCAAAACAACCACAATGTTGGTTTTCTCATAATTCCTCCTTCTTGCTAAATTTTAAGTTCTCAAAGAGTGAAAGTTTGGAATTCTTAAACCAGAGAAATTCTATCCAAACCAAGCATTCAAACACTTCACATACACTATGCGGAAGTGATTCAAACACTTACATCTCAATTGTAACATAAAAATCTTCAAGTCACCATCCTTTTGCTCAATTTTGCCTCAAAGTTTCAGATTGAGTCGTGTCAAGTGATTCATAAGGTTTCAATCCAGTCTAAACATTGGAACACCATCCTTGAGGGTCAAGGAAGTTATCCAGATCATTATAACACATTTGTAACATCTCGAACAGAGAATTCAATTCTCACTTGCAAGGTTAGCTTCATCAAAACTGAACTCATTAATTCATGCATCATAAACATCCTTTCAAGTTACCAATGCATTTCTTATAGTCTATAGATCATTTTCCCTTAATCAATTGCTTCATATCTTGTACATATGAAATTTCATTTTAAATTCTCTTTATAGGGTTCATACAATTTCAAACCATTTTCTTTCAATTATTTGAATTCAAATAAATTGAGTAATACCATTCAATTCCTCGTTCAAAAATAGACAAGTTTCATTTTTACATCATAAAAAATGGTTACGTATTAACGGAGATACGATTTCAAAAATCTGATGAAGATGATGAAGCTGAAGCTGATGGCCATCGCGCCATTCTTCAGAATCAAATATAGTTTTACTATATATTATTTCATTGCCACTATATATTTGAATTGGCATTGGGCTCCAGTGGTTGATCAACTGAATTTGTGTGTGTAGCGAGCAAAGGGTTTGAGGTTCGAATCCCCCTTGCCCTAGACCTTTTGGTTTTTTTAACCATTTTCAAAGGATGTTTTCATATATTATTTACCTTTTCCATTCTCTATCAGCTAGCGCACCTGGCTCAGTTGGTAAAGTTTTAAACCCTCCACCTCAAGGGCGTGGGTTCAAACCTTGGGAGGATCATCCCATCTTTTTTACCACTTACTTTTTTCACATTTTTTCAAAATTTCTTAATAACTTGAAAAATTAATTTCTCTTTCAATTTCAATCATTTTTGAATGATTCTTTTTTTCAAAATTCAAAAATATGTTAAGAAATCCTTTTTAATTGTGTTTAAACATTTTAAATAAATTCTTTCTCTTGATTTTTCAAATTCAATTGATTTTCATATCATTTTATGAATGAAATATGTTTTTTCAAACATTTATCCAAGATCACAACTTGTTTTTTACACATATTTGATAAATTTTGATCATTTTAATTGATTTTTATTCAAATTAAAATATATTTTTCAATCAAATTAGGGTTTTGAATATTTACACCCTCACAAACATTTTTCAAAACACTTTTGGTCCTCTAATAGAGTGTAAGACCCATCCCTTGTCACACACAAACTTTTTGGGCCTTAGTCATTGTATATGTCCTTACGGGGTTTTCAAAAACAATAGTGCGATCACTGTTTTTCACCTGGGCCTCTCCCTGAGTTATAAATCCCATTCTCTCTTCTTTTTAAAATACTTTTAGGCCTCTTGATAGAGTGTAAGTCTCATCCCTTTGTAAATAAACCTTTTGGGCCTCAGTCCTTGTATAGGACCCGATACGATTTTAAAAATCTCGGCGCGATCGCCATTTTTTTGAAATAATTTTTATCTGGGCCTCTCCTTTGGTTGTAAGCTCCATATTTCTTCTTTTCAAACACTTTTGGGCCTCTAATAGAGTGTAAGACCCATCCTCTTTGTAAATATAAATAATTTGGGCCTCAATCATTGTATAAGTCCCTCTGCGGTTTTCAAAACTACGACGCGATCGTCGCCTTTTCAAAAGAATTCATCTGGGCCTCTCCTTGAGTATAAGCCCCAAAATTCCTTTAAAAATAACTTTATTTTTTATTTAGACTCAAATTCAAAGTGATATCAAAACTTTCTTCAATTTCTTGAATAACTAACCATACAGCTGTAGTTGCTATGCTTGGGCTTGCTCAACTATAAGTTCCACTATCCTTCTCAATATATGCTTGTTTATATATTTTATCTGTATATACTTGTATATATTTGCTTATAGTTTTCCCTAGCAACTAGTTATAGGTTTAGATCAAACCAGTGGTTACTCTTTCAACACAGTCAAAAACTATTTCCCCCATAGGAAGTTCCAGATATAGTCTTGCCTCCTCTTGGGGTTATACAATATGGAACAGAGAAAGGCATTATTCCCGGTGAAACTTTTCTCAAGACTGTCATAATTTAGAAATATTTGTACAAGAAACTCATTTCCCGAAAGACTATTAATTCCCGGTGAAACCTCTTTTGAATTTCTTCAAACCTTAGAACTGTTCTGCTGAGAAATGACTTATTCCCGGTGAAACCTTTCTTGAACTTTTCTCAGGTTTGGACCCACAGGCTTCCTAAAAGAATCCCAAACCTCCTCTTGGGCTTGGTACAAGGACCCTCAGGCTTCTTATAAGTTCTCAGCCTCCTCTTGGGCTTAGTACAAGGAACCGAAGACCTCCTACAGGTATAGGACAAAACCTAGTCATCTTTTGCTAGTTCAATCCTCCAGAGAGTCAGAATTCCAAAACATCATATTAGTTTATGGTTAATTCTCATCCCTTAAAACATCAGCCTCCTCTTGGGCATCATACAAAGATCATCCTCTAACTAAGAGTTAACCTCTTCATACCAGTAGACTTGGAAAGTCTCATCTCTTCTTGGACCTCACCAAGAAACCCTCAAATTTCCTAAGAGTACAGGAAAAAATCCTGATCACCTGATCAATCTCCAGCAGATTTAGAACCTCCATAGGTTTAAAAACTCAATCTTTAAACTCTCATTCTAAATTCCCCAGCTAGGGTAAAATTAACATCAATAAACCCTTAGAAAAATCAGAGCCTCGTGTTCTCTGATATTTCAACTCTTCTTCAAACCCCAGCAAAAGTTGATTCCCCTATTTGGACCTATCTCTGGATCTCAATAATCCTCAACAGAAGTTAGCCTCCTCTTAGGCTTCATATAAGAAACTCCCCAACCAGCCTCCTCTTAGGCTTTGTATAATGATTTTCCCTCAGCAGATTTAGCCTCAATCTTGGGCTTTGTACAAGACAGACAAAATATTTTCCAACTGAGTCAACTTTTAGCCTCAATCTTGGGCTTTGTACAAGACAGATAAACACTCTCCCCAGTGGGTCAATTCTTTTAGCCTCAATCTTGGGCTTTGTACAAGACAGGCCAAACTCTCCCCAGAAGAGTCAATTCTTTTTAGCCTCAATCTTAGGCTTTGTACAAGACAGAAATAAAACTCCCTAAACAGAGTCAACCTTTTAGCTTCAACCTTGGGCTTTGCTCAAGGCACACAAAAATCAATACCCATCAGAGGAAATTAAGATTTCTCTGTAGGAAGACATTTCTCTGTACATCACACAGATAATCAATCAAAACCCTAAATCCAAGATAACTGTTTTAAGTGGCACACTTGTTGATTCAAAAATCTAAGCTGTAGTCCCTCTCTTATCCTGATAAAACTTCCTCTTTTATCTAATTTCTATAAGTGGCAAGCTTCTGGATTATTTACTTCTAAGCCAATGTCCTTCTCTTAGCATGAAAGATTCATAAGGAAAAATGGCATTGCTCAATACTGAGTTAAAATTTCTTCCTTCATGACATCACCCTTTATAAAGGAAATTATGGCATTGTTGGATTCCATATATTCCAGTTAAAGTAATTCTCATTTATAATTAGTTACCCAACAACCGTGATGAATAGGTGAGATATCTCCCTTTAGAGATGACAAATTCTCTCTCTCAGTGAAACCTTTAGCTTCAATCTTGGGCTTTGAACAAGACACAAATAACTTTTAGCTTCAATCTTGGGCTTTGAACAAGACACCAAACATCTTTCCTCCAATAGAATAGGAGGAACTATGATTGCTCTGATTTCCCTATTATCTTTACGGGAATACGTAGGCATAAGATTACGAAATCTTGGCGAGCACACAAATCAAAAACTTTAGGTCCAGCACCTTACAAAAAACAACGAAAAACCCGAAAAACAACGAAAATACTCTCTCAACACTCATAAAGGAGAAACTTTCCCAACCTATAACAGATAAACACCAGAAAGTATAGAAAAACATGCCAAAGAATCTATGGATAACCATATATACGCTAATTAATTAACAACTTCCCTTTGTATAATCTGACCCCGGACCTCCCAATCTCTTAGCATTTGTTAAAGAAAACATTTGCGTGCAAGGTTAGTTTTATATATCTTCCCTTTCCTTTCCAGCTTCATAGGACAAATAAGAAATCAGAAAGTAGCACCCAATTCCAACCATTGCGGTAACGTGGTCGCGTCACCGACAAAAATCGTACGCTACAGAAAAATGGCGACTCTGCTTGGGAGTCTTTAGGATTAGAGTTCCTAAGAGGTCTAGGTTGTTTGGGATTTTCTATATATATATATATATATTTATATCATTTACTGTTATACTACTTGATACCCGTGTTTAATTTTCTGTCAAATGGGAAAGCGATTAATACGCATATGGAAAGTTTGAGAGAACATTAAGATAAGTGGTGGCATATCCAGGAAACGCTTATATGGAGTGAATCCCGACCAAGCTAACTTGGCAGTCCACCAAATCAGTCGAGGTACCCGTGCGGAAGTATCGATGTTGAACGACCGATTGTCGTGAAAGCATTGTCTTTCCCAGTGCGGTACCTATGACCCTGAGGATTTAGTAGACATTAACCATATGACCATTTGGTAGTGTGGTGACTATTGGGAATAGTTGATACGCGATACTACACTCAAATGAGATTCATCCTAGGATATTACAGCTCGCTCAAGTGAATCAGCTTGCTGTTTATATCCCTAGGAGGGGTCAATAACTTTGGGAACCTTATAACTTGTTCTACAGGTTCAAAAATTGACCAAAATAGTACAACCTTTAGGGATGGGTAGAGCCATGACTCCATGCTCGTGACGTTGAACCCTTGAACCCATGTTTTCAAATGTTTTTGTGTGCTTCATTCATGCATTCATTTAAAAAACTCTTTCAAACAAGAAAAAAAATATATTTTTTAAAAGAACTAAAACAATAATTGCAAATATCAGAGGTTGCGTTATGGATTTCGGTAGAAGAAAGACGCACAAGTACACCTTCAAGGCTCCGAAACTAGAAGACTTAAGGAAATTGGGAAGGATGATTACCAATCCTGAGGCTTTCAGAGCTAAGCACGGGGGGTTGTTATCTCTGTTAAGGATCAACGTGGTTGAAGGAATCCTGTCTACGCTGATACAGTTCTACGATCCGGTTTACCACTGCTTCACTTTCCCGAATTACCAACTGGCGCCAAAATTAGAAGAGTGCTCCCATATGATTAATTTACCTATCACTGACCGAGCACCATTTTATGGACTGGAAGAAATTCCAATGGAACAAACCATTGCAAGAGCAATCTCTTTGGATGAGTCAAAATTTAGGACTCACATAACAACTAAAGGAGGAATCCAGGGTTTACCGGCTAAATTCCTGATGGAGAAAGCTCTATACTTTGCTAGCATAGGAAACATAACTGCCTTCGAAGACGTATTTGTTCTGCTCATATATGGGTTATTCCTCTTTCCCAACATCGACAACTTCGTCGATACCAATGTTGTTAAGATATTCTTGATAGGAAACCCCGTACCAACCTTGCTCGCATATGCTTATCATTCTGTACACTTAAGGAATTTGTACAGCGGAGGAATGGTCACATGCTGTGTACCATTACTCTATAAATGGTTTATTTCCCATTTGCCCAAGTCTGTTGCTTTTTGGGATCACAAGAGTACTCTACGTTGGTCACAGAGGATTATGTCTCTTACCAACTCTGACATAGATTGGTACAATAGGATTTACGAAGGGATAGAGATTATAGATAGGTGTGGAAATTTCCCTAACGTACCCCTCATTGGAACTAAAGGAGGAATCAACTATCATCCAATTTTAGCTCGCCGTCAACTCGGATACCCGATGAAGAATATCCCAGATAACGTTCATCTGGAAGGTCTTTTCTTCAAGGAAGGAGAAAACGACAGGGCACTAAAGAAGGAAAGAGTGCATGCCTGGCAACATATTCACAGGAAAGGCAGAGAGTCTCTAAGAAGACCAAACTGTACCTCCATGGAACCTTATCTCTACTGGGTGCAAACTAGAGCCCTCAAGCTGAGGATGCCTTACCCTTGCCAAGAAATTTTTCCATTAAAGGAATCTGTCCTTTATTTCATGTCTGATGTGGAAAAACTCTAGGTCGCTCTTAACAAAGTTCAACGTGAGAAAAACTCTTGGAAAAACAAATACCAAATCCTCAATTTGGAGGGTACCAAGATTTAGGAACTGTTAATGGAGAAGGATGCTCTGATTGAGATATTAGAGCAACATGCTATAGAAAGTCAGGAAGTCCGAAGAAATTTGCTTGCTCCTTTCACTTGGCAGAGAGTTGTCGACCCGACAACGAGTGAAGAGCCCCGATCGAAGAAAAGCAAAATACCGGAACCGGTATCTGAGCTCTCTTCAGAGAGGACTCAGGATCCATGAGCTTAGACATTTTCCTTACAACACTTTGTAAAATATTGTACTTTTCCTTGTAAAATACTACAATCTTTCGAATTCAATAAAAGGGGGCTCCACCCTTCACTGTATGATATTTGCAATCTATTTGTTGAAGTTTCTTTTTGAATAAAAGAAAAACTAAAAAAATATGTCTTTGCATATCATTCATCATTCTAACATAACGCATTTTTTATCTTTGAGTCTCACGTATGTGTCACAATTCTGGAGTCAAACTGTCTCACTCATACAATACTCGGGCCAATCGACAAAAGAAAATGGACGATCTCAAGGAAAAGAACAAAGAGCTGAGAGAAGAAATCGACGCTCTGAAGGAAAGTTTGGAAAAACTTCACAGTGACATGCAATCCCTGGCAGCAGCTCAGGAGCAGCGGCCTCAAAAGACTGTAATCTCAGAGATCACATCTACGCCCATAATGGAGACACATGAGAATCATCCTCGGTACAACATGCCTAAAGGTCGCCCCTGGGGAATGCCTCTCAACTTTATACCTGAAGGATACATCCTGCCGGCCACTGAAGACCCAGAAGCCGTAGCAGGAACCGCTAGACCTGAAGGTTACAAACTTCAGGAAAGTGAAGATGTAAGGGTTACGACAGCAACTCCTGAAGGTTACAAACTTCAGGGCATGGAAGCGCCAAGATTCACCGCTGTAATGTCTATACCACAACCAGTGGTACACACTGTCCTGAAAGGACAAATTCCACAAACACTTTCTGGTGGAAACGAAGGCATGTACGGAAGGATGAATGAGGTCCAGGAACAATTATTGGAAATTCAGAAGGAACTGCATGCCCTTCGCGGTTAAGACTTATTCGGAAAGGACGCCACAGACCTCTGTTTGGTCCCTAATGTAAAGATACCGCACAAATTCAAGGTGCCTGACTTTGAAATATACAAAGGCAACTCTTGCCCTCAAAGTCATTTAGTGATGCACGCTTGAAAAATGTCTACTCAGACAGAAAATCAATAGCTACTGATCCATTACTTCCAAGACAGTTTAACCGGTGCCGCACACAAATGGTACATGGGTTTAAACCGCACCAAGATCGGTACTTTCAGAGATCTTGGGGCAACCTTCATTCAACAGTATAAATACAATTTGGACATGGCACCAGATAGGGATCAACTCAGAGCAATGTCACAAAAAGACAAAGAAACTTTTAAATAATTTGCTCAGAGATGGCGTGAAATTACCGCTCAGATTTGTCCCCTCTTGTGGAAAAGGAGATGACCAAGATTTTCCTAAAAACCTTAAGCTCGTTCTATTATGACCGAATGGTCGCTAGTGCGCCCAGGGATTTCACTGAAATGGTGAACATGGGAGTACGCCTTGAAGAAACGGTCCGAGAAGGACGATTGGTCAAAGATGCAGAGCCATCTAGCAGTACTAAGAGATACGGTAGTGCTTTCCAAAAGAAGAAATAGCAAGATATCAGTAATATCACTCTGGGAAAGCAAAGGTGAAGGTATCAACTAGTAGCGGCGGTAACTCCCGCTATCAACCCAACGCCAGGTCCGACTTATCAACCTCAGGTTGCTCAGAGCCAACCAAATCAACAACAGTATTAGCAAAGGACGCAACAACCTTTTCAGCAGGCTCGTCCACAGTACAACAACAACAATCATACGACACGACCATTAGGGTTTGACCCTATACCGATGTTGTACACATTACTATTTCCACTTCTACTGGCCAAGGGGGACGTCCAAACTAGAACCCCTCTTACAGTACAAGAAAATCTGTCTTTTTGGTTCAAAGCAGATCAAACTTGACCTTACCATCAAGGAGGAACAGGACATAACATTGAGAAATGTCTCTGCTTCAAGTCCGATGTACAGAAGCTTGTCAGGAACTGGGTATTATCTTTCAAAGATACTAATCCAAATGTTCAGAAGAACCCGTTGCCACAACATGAGAAGACTGTAGTGAATTTAATAGAGGATGAATCTAGCCGCAATTATCAAATTCACGATGTACTCTTATTAGGAACCAATCTAGTGAAGATGCATTGCAAACAGAGCCGGTACGATTATGTGCCATCTCACAACTATCATCAGTGTGATATCTGCTCCAAGGACAATCAAGGGTGTGCCTAGTACAAGCAGCTCTGCAAGAACAAATGGATCAGGGCTGGATTCAGAACCACGACATCTGTGCAATGAACGTCAACTTAGTGGTGATGAATTCAGGACAAAGTCAGTATTATAATCTGCCACGTCACGATTACAGCGCTTGTCCAATCTGCTCAACAAACAATTAGGGATGCTCTTTTATACAAGAGGCCCTCCAGCGTCAGATGGATCTCTGATGGATCCAAGACTACCATGAAAGAAATGACCATCAAGTCAATATGATTCAGATCTTGGACATACACTTGATGCATACCGGTCTAGTGAAATTACATGCTAAATAGGCCAGGCTCAGTTTTCTGGCTTCACATGATTATCAAGACTGTGAAGAATGTTGTAAAGACGGTCAAGGGTGTGCACTCATACAAAGAATGCTTCAACATTTGTTGGACCACTGGTGGCTTCCAATTTACCTGGATGAAGCTACACAATGGATTAGCATGACTGATGGGAATCTTGATATACATCAAAGTAGTGATATCCGCTCAACAGAAACAAATCTAGTAATGATGCACTGCATACAAAGCGAGTATGGTCGGGTACCACCGCATAATTATGAGCGTTGTAGAGTATGCTCGAAAAATAACCAAGGATGTTATCTGATACGAGCAGCCCTCTAAAATTAGTTGGACCGAAAAGATATTCGACCATGTTCGAGTTCTGGGTCGATTAACATAATACAAGACTACCTCCCTTGTCAATGCAAAAGCGATGTCGTAATCTCCAATCATGGAATAACCAAGGACATTTGCGCGATAATCCCTCTGCTCGACGAGTCAAAAGTCTCTCTTGACAGTAGAAGAATTCTCAACCTTGAACCAATTGAGGCTGCCTATGATGGTCAGAGAAATCAAAAAGCTCATGTCGTTATCTACCTGCCAGGTCTAATACCGTACAAATTAGAGAAGGTTATCCCTTACAAGTACGGTGCAACGACCATAGGAAATGGAAAGGAAACTCCATTACCCTCCGTCGTGAACATTGCTGACATCAGTCGAGTTACCCGGAGCGTTCGGATATTCAACAGAGGAGTTGTAGAACCTGCTAAAGAAAAGGAACCTCAAACGGAAGTTCCAAATCAACAAGTCGGTCAATCCAGTAATCCAGAACTTATAAAGAACAACGATGAGATGCTGAAGCTCATCCAGAAAAGCGAGTACAACATTGTGGACCAATTATTACAAACTCTGTCTCAAATCTCTGTGTTATTTCTCCTGCTTACTTTAGAAGCTCACAGGGAAGCTCTGCAGGAAGTCTTAGAGCAAGCCTTTGTGGAACAAGACGTGATGGTAGGACAATTTGACAGCATCATTTCCAACATCACTTCCTGCAACAACTTAGGGTTCAGTGATGAAGAACTGCTGGAAGAAGGCAAAAATCATAATATGGCGCTTAACATTATAGTCAACTGCCAAGATGATGCTTTAGCCAGCGTACTGGTGGACACGGGATCATCTTTGAATGTTATGCCAAAATTAACTCTGATACGACTATGATTTCAAAGAGCTCCGATGAGGAGCAGTGAGATCATCGTTAAAGCCTTTGACGAATCTAGAAAAAACAGTTATCGACAAAGTTGATCTTCCCATAACCATCGGTCCTCACACTTTCCAAGTCACTTTCCAGGTCATGGACATCCGGACAGCATACACATGTTTATTAGGAAGACCTTAGATACACGAAGCTGGGGCAGCCACTTCGACACTTCACCAGAAGCTGAAGTTCGTCAAGAATGACAAATTAGTCATAGTCTGCGAAGAGCAAGCCTTAATCGTGAGCAACTTATCATCATTCTCCTGTGTAGAACCGGAGGAGGTTGTTGGAACCCAGTTCTAAGCACTCTCAGGGAACAAAGAGAATCGACAAGAAAGAGGGACGTTAATTTCCTCATACAAAGATGCTCTCGAAGTAATCAGGAGTAATGACATAAAAGGATGGGGACGGATTATAACTCCTACGGATAACAAGACAAATAAAGTTCTTGGTTTCTCTTCAACCTGTGCCCAGACTACAAAGAATGATGAAAGTTTTCGTCTCATTCAGGACTTCTTCCACAGTGGAGGCTTCCTCCACCCCAAGTGTCTCAAGAAGTACACACCATTAATGACAGCGACTCCTCCGACACGGATGAGGAGTGGAAGTTTTATCTCAACAATAATGGTTATATGTCTCAGGAAGAAGCGCACATGCCATTCTGTTTTCCAAAGCAGAGCCCGAGATATATACCGAGATCAGACGTCTCAATGATCTATGGAGATTGTGATCTTGGAGGATGCCGCGATCCACCCAATTCATTAGAGGAAGTCAATATAATGAAAGATAGCTTTGACTATGACTATTATGATCCCCTGGATGACTTGCCTATCTGGAAGTCATACACGGAAGACTTGGGGAAAAAGAGTCAGTCGGACGGTGCCTATCAGCTGAGTAATATTGAAAAGAATACCCACGTCCCCGCCAAGTTATGGGATCATTACTGAGGGTATTTCAAAGATATCCAACACCACGATGATGAATCTGTAAAGATTGCAGGACAAGAGTTCATTAACTATGCTTTTCCTGAGGTCAACGTCATTGAGGAGGATGACTCCTCTATCCCCACAGAAACCTGGGACACCTTAGGGAAGCCGAGTGGCAAGTAGGAGTTTTTAGTCAAGTACACTGCTCCTGAATGCTCTCGCTTCAGATACGAGGACATCCAGCCAATTGGATGGGGAGATCCTCTTGAGAGTAAAAACACTAGGGAAGATACAACAGAAGAGTTCATTTATGACAATTCTTCTTGGGAGGAAGACTCCAATGATCCTACCCCTCCAGAAATCAGTGTTGTTTCTGAAGACAAACCAAGAAGGAAGATACCAGACTTTGTGATTCGCAGAGGAGTTCGTCGCCAATGGGTTGCTGTCGATGTTTCAAAAATCGTCCATAAGTCTAAGTAATTACCATCTTTGTTTTAACCTTTCACCTTGCCTAAGTGAAACAGATGTTTTTAAAGGGCTCACCTTTCTATAAATGTCCCTCTTCGCTTCGCCCAAAGTGAGAGAGTTTTGTTTTATAGGGCTGTATTTCAAGAATCGACAAATCATGAATAAATAATTTCATTCTGAATTCCCGCATTTATTGTTGTTTTCACTTTTCGTTTTTAAAAAAATGGTAATCCTAAAAAATAGCCCAAAATAAAAACAAGCATTTTTCAGAAAATACACTGCACACACTCTTGCATTTTCCCTGTCTTTACTAAAAAATGAATCGTCATGTCATGCAGATTGCTTGTTTTAAACCCCATTAAAACATACGATACAATGCCTTCTCCCAACTTTGAATTCCTGATATTTGAAGCTGAAGAAGAAGAGAACGAAGAAATTCCTGAAGATATCTCCTGATTACTTAGACAAGAGGAAAGGTCTATTGAGCCTCACAAAGATCTGTTGGAAACGGTCAATTTGGGTTCAGAAGAAGCAAGGAAAAAATTTAAGATTAGAGCACTGCTCAGTCTAACTATCAGAGAAGAGTTGACAAAACTTCTCAAAGAGTTTCCAGATGTATTTGCTTGGTCCTATCAGGACATGCCAGGGTTGGATACCAGGGTCATGGAACATCATTTACCCCTAAAGACAGAATGTCCTCAGGTGAAACAAAGACTAAGAAGGACTCATCCGGATATGGGTATCAAGATTAAGGAGGAAGTGCAGAAACAGATCGACCCCAGTTTCCTTGCCACCTCAGAATATCCTCAATGGCTAGCTAACATAGTGCCAGTTCTGAAAAAGGACAGAAAAGTATGAATGTGTGTAGACTACAGGGATTCGAAGAAAGCAAGTCCAAAGGATGACTTCCCTTTACCACACATAGACATGCAGGTTGACAGTACAACAAAATTCAAAGTCTTCTCCTTCATGGATGGATTCTCGGGCTATAATCAAATCAAAATGGTGCCAGAAGATATGGAGAAAACTTCATTCATCACCCCTTGGGGCACCTTTTGTTACAAGGTAATGCCGTTCGGTCTAAAGAACGTGGGAGAAACCTATCAAAGGGCCATGACAACTCTGTTTCACGACATGATGCACAAAGAGATTGAAGTGCATGTCGATGATATGATTGCTAAGTCCAAAATAGAAGAATAGCATGTGACACACCTGTCAAAGTTATTCGAGCATCTGAGAAAATATAAACTCCGCTTGAATCCTAATAAGTGCACATTCGGTGTTTGCTCAGGAAGCTCTTAGGGTTCATCGTCAACCAAAAAGGAATTGAGGTTGATCCCGACAAGGTCAAGGTCATTCAAGAAATGCCTTCTTCGAAGACTGAAAAACAGATCAGAGGATTTTTGGGACGTCTGAATTACTACCTCCGTTCCTTTTTATAAGAGACAACACACTTTTTAAGTTCATTAAATAATCAATGTATCTAGTCTATAAATTGACCAAATACATTAATTATTCAATGAATCTAAAAAATGAGTTGTCTCTTATATATAGGAACGGAGGTAGTACATCTCAAGATTCATATCCCTCATGACTGCGACATGCGTACCAATCTTCAAACTACTCAGAAAGAATCAAAGCTGTGTATGGACAGAAGATTGCCAAAAAACTTTTGACAGTATCAAAAAATACCTGTTAAATCCACCTATTCTGTCTCCTCCAGTGGATGGAAAACCACTGATCATCTACCTAACAGTCTTGGAAGACTCCATGGGTTGTGTACTTGGCCAACAAGACAAAACAAAAAGAAAAGCGTCTGCCATTTACTACTTAAGCAAGAAGTTCACGGACTGTGAAACTCGGTACACTATGCTCGAGAAAACTTGTTGCGCTTTGGCTTGGGCAGCCAAACGTCTTCGCCAGTACATGATTTGTCACACTACTTGGTTAATCTCAGAAATGGATCCAATCAAGTATGTCTTTGAAAAGCCAGCTCTCACGGGAAGGATTTCCCGTTGGCAGATGTTGTTATCAGAATATGACATTGAGTACCAAGATCAGAAAGCCGTCAAAGGGAGTATTTTAGCCGATAATTTGGCTCATCAACCGATTGACGATTAAGAATCAGTCAAATTTGACTTCTCGGACGAAGATGTCATGTACTTGAAAATGAATGATTGCGATGAACCGCTACCCAGCGAAGGGCCGGAACTAGGTTACCAATGGGGATTAATTTTTGACGGGGCTGTCAACACTTATGGAAATAGAATTGGGGCAATAATAATAACGCCTCAGGGTACCCATATTCCTTTCACTACCAGACTGACATTCAAATGCACAAACAACGAGGCCGAATACGAAGCTTGTATCATGGGTCTCAAAGAAGTTATTGACTTAAGGATTAAGAACTTGGATGTGTATGGAGACTCAGCCCTGGTTATCAATCAGATCAAAGGAGAGTGGAACACATATCAATCAGGATTAATTTCTTACAAAGATTACGCGAGAAGGTTGTTACCATTCTTCAACAGAATCGAGTTTCATCATATCCCTCGTGAAGAAAATCACATGGCTGATGCACTAGCCACTCTCTCTTCCATGATTAGTGTAGGTCAATGGAACGACGTACCTAAGATTGACATAATGCGCCTTGAAAGGCCCGCTTATATCTTCACGATTGAAGCAGTCATAAATGACAAACCTTGGTATCATGATATCAAGCGCTTCCTTCAAAAGAAAGAATACCCGCCTGTGGCATCAAGAAAAGATAGGAAGACTCTCAGAAGACTGGCTGGCAACTTCTTCCTGAACGGTGATACACTCTACGAAAGAAACTTCGACATGGTTTTGCTCAGATTCGTAGACAAAGAAGAAGCAAACGTGTTGATGAAAGAGATTCACGAAGGATCCTTTGGCACTCATACCAATGAACACACAATGGCGAGAAAAATTCTGAGATCAGGATATTATTGGTTGACAATGGAATCTGATTGCTACAAGTACATGAGAAGGTGTCACAAGTGTCAGATGTACGTAGACAAAATCCATGTACCACCAATGCATCTCAAAGTTCTTTCTTCGTCATGGCCTTTTTCTATACGGGGAATCAACATGATTGGCATGATTGAACCCAAGGCTTCAAATGGACATCAGTTCATCCATGCAGCCATTCATTACTTCACCAAGTGGGTCGAAGCAGTGTCATACACCAATGTGACCCGACAAATGGCGGTCTAATTTATCAAGAACAATCTCATCTTCCGTTATGGTGTTCCAAGCCAGATCATTACAAATAATTGATCTAATTTGAACAACAAGATGATGAAAGAGTTGAGTGATGAGTTCAAGATTTAACACCATAACTCATCTCCCTACCGGCCTAAGATGAATGGAGTGGTAGAAGCGGCTAACAAAAACATCAAGAAAATCGTTCAGAAGATGGTTGTAGCTTACAAAGACTGGCACGAGATGCTGCCATTTGCTCTCCACGGTTATCGCACATCCGTCCGAACTTCAACAGGGGCAACCCCTTTCTCTCTAGTATATGGCATGAAGGCAGTACTCCCCATAGAAGTAGAAATCCCATCAATCCGGGTATTGATGGAAGCTAAGCTCACAGAAGCTGAATGGTGTCAAAGTCGACACGATGAACTGAATCTAATCGAAGAAAAAAGAATGACAGCTTTATGCCATGGTCAGTTGTATCACCAAATAATGAAGAAGGCGTTCGACAAAAAGGTCTGACCCCGTGTCTTCAGGAAAGGAGACCTCGTGCTCAAAAAGATACAATCATTCCTCACTGATTCCCGGGGAAAATGGACTCCGAATTATGATGGCCCCCATGTGGTTAAGAAAGCCTTTTCAGGTGGTGCCTTGAGACTTGCAACCATCGATAGAGAGGAGTTTACCTACCCCACAAATGTTGATGTAGTCAAGAAATACTTCGCCTAAATAAAAAAAAACATCTCGGTGGATTGAAAACCCGAAAGGGCGGTCCAGGCAAAAATTAGAGACATGAACAAAAAATCATCCCGATGGATTGGAAACCTCAAAAGACAATCCAGGAAAAAGTTAGGGATTCATGGTAAGTAACTACGTCTGACAAGGTTAAATCCCAGCGGTAACACCATCCGTCGAAAGACTTCAGTTAAGGTCACCTTCGACAGAAGCTCAGAATGCCCATAATTCAAAGTTGGTGGAAGGATAACGGTTGTTATGTTTCAGTGTAGCCCTTTTCCGTTAAATTACCATTTTCTAAACTTTGTAATGCTCTATGGGATCACGCACTTGGCTGATTACCATTCTATCAATAAAATTTGAGCCATAGTGCTTTTGTGTGCAATTCTCATTTATTTTTGCTTTACAGAATGACATTTTTAATATGATCAACGATTCTTGAAACAAAACAAAAATGGATTTAATTCTCAAATTTTTCTTCTGGTTTTAAAATAAAGATGGCAATTCCTTTTGACTTTGAACATAAAAAAAGAACATCGATGGCTTCTCCGGAAGTGAATAAACCTCAAAATGCAGAATCAAAGTACTCATTCTAAACTAGTACACCTGAATGAAGGATCAACCGTTTCAGATATAATATCCCGTCTGACATCCCCGACAGGGTTGTTACCTCTGAAGACCAATTGATGGTTCTTTCTCCCCCAGCGGGGTCCACCTCTCCTAAACAAGACATGATTGCTATCTTGAACCAATGGTACTTTTCATCCCCCACAGTGGCTGAGTATCCAATCGTGTTCATTCCCTAGTCTGTATGTCACGTTTGTTTTGTCAACATAAACATACATACCTCATGCATAATTGATTCATATACATGTTCTTATTGCATTACTATCACTTTGGTCACACTCATCCCCAAGTGATAAAAGTCCTCTCACCGAAAGTTGTCAGTTCTATCCTCATCCGGAAATGAATCATCTGAGCAATTTCTCCCCAGTTTATTTCTGGATTGGAACCTGCCCTCGACCACTTTGATAACTTGAACCTTTGAAAAGCAAGAAGACATTCGACAGACACCTTTGGAACATCACTCTTCACCATTGGATATGATATTTTTCACTTTCCCGAATTAATGAAAATCCCCAGAGAAAGCCTCTTAACCAAATACTCTCGGTAATACATCGGTTTTTCTCCCAAAGATCTCGAAGAAAGGTATTATAGCGCGAGTTTTATGTGTGGTTGCGAAGCACTATCGCTTTGGGGTACTACAACTCGATTCATTTTTTATCCTATTGAAGCTAATGAAAGAAGGGAAATAGATGTCTCCAATTAATCCTACTTGCAAACTGAGTTTGAACAGATGACTGTTGGTTTACAGATGCTACAAAGATTGTGGGTCTCTCTTAGGTTATTTTGTTAAAAACAGTTTCTAGGCTATTGGTAGGATATTAGGACTGATGCTTTTCGATTGATGTATGAAGGTACGGGATTTTGGGTTTTTTTATTAGTGTGCTCGCTAAGATTTTTCAATCTTATGCCCACGTATTCCCGTTTGACGAAACAGGGAAATCCGAGCGATCGTAGTTCCTCCTATTCTATGGGAGGAAAAAGGTTGTTTTGGTGTCTTGTTCAAAGCCCAAGACGTGAAGTTAAAGGTGGTTTGTATCTTGTTCAAAGCCCAAGATGCGAAGCTGAGGGTCTATTTGTATCTTGTTCGAAGCCCAAGATATGAAGCTAAAGGGTTTTGACTTTAGAGAGAATTTGTCATCTCTAAAGAGGGGAATTTGTTTGCCACAACTGTTGGGTGACTGGTTATAAAAGAGGATTACTTTAACCGGGATATGTGAATCCAGCAATGCCATAATTTCCTTTATAGGGGATTTTTAACCTGAAGGAGAAAACTTTAACTCAGTGTAGAGAAATGCCATCTTTCCTTAGGAATTTCTCATGCTAAAAGGGGGACAGTGGCGTGGATGTAAATAATCCAGAGGCTTGCCGCTTACAACAATTAGATGGGGGAAAAGGAGTTGTTAATGTTTGTATACTGTGAACGAGGCACAACTTTTGATGCTAAAAGGTTGATTGACTCAACTGGGGGTTTCCTTATACAAAGCCTGAGAGGAGGCTATTGACCCAACAAGAGGGTGATTTTATATGTGTCTTGTACGAAGCCCAAGACGGAGGCTAAAAGGGTTGACTCAACAAGAGAGTGCCTTTCTGTGTCTCGTACGAAGCCCGAGAGAGAGGCTAAAAGGTTTTGATTCAACATGAGAGTCTTTTATACTTAACAAGAGAGTGATTTTTATCTAGTACGAAGCCCGAGATGGAGGCTAAAAGGGGTTTAACTCAACAAGAGAGTCCTTTATACTCAGCAAGAGAGTGTTTTTGTATCTCGTATGAAGCCCGAGATAGAGGCTAAAGAAGGTTGACTCAACAAGAGAGTCTTTTATACTCAACAAGAGAGTGTTTTTGTATCTCGTACGAAGCCCGAGATGGAGGCTAAAGAAGGTTGACTCAACAAGAGAGTCTTTTATACTCAACAAGAGAGTGTGAATAGGTTAGCTCCGCTGGGGAGAATCATTGTACCAAGCCCAAGAGGAGGCTATTGTAACTGTTTCAGTTTAGTGACAGGTCCAATATATTGGATAAAGAGAAAATCAGTTTTTATATGGGTAATGTTGTGCTTAGGGAATTATCAGAGGATCAGGGTTATTTCCTATTCTTGAAGGAAATGGGAAATCCAAAGGGTATTGAGACTGTCCAAGTCTACGGGTGTTTTGAGAAATCGATTCTCAGGTAGTGAATGATCTTTGTATGATGCCCAAGAGAAGGCTGGCATGTTAAGGGATGAAGGTCAACCCATTAACTGGTCTGACACTTGACTCAGAAAGACAACTCTAGCAAATTGACGACTAGGTTCTGTTCCTATACCTGTAGAGGTCTCTGGGTCCTTGTACTAAGCCCAAGAGAAGGCATGAGAGCTTTTAAGAAGCCGAAGGGTCCTTGTACAATGCCCAAGAGGAGGCAGGGATGCTTTTAAGAAGCCTGTGGGTCCCCAAACCCCGAGAAGTTCAAGACATGCCATTCACCGAGAATAGATCAAGCCAGGAAAGTCTGAGAATTTGGAAGAAACTCAAGGGATGCCATTCACGGAGAAAAGATCATCTTTGGGGAGTAGAGTTTCTTTGACGATGTCTAAGGGTGACAGTCTGAGAAAGGGTTCACTGAGAATGCTGCCTTTCACGTCTCCATATTGTTTAACCCCAAGAGGAGGGAAGATTGTGTCTGGTAATCCTATGGGGATCCAGTTTTGTTTGTATTTAAGAGTGACCAACAGGGCTTTACCTAGTGCTAGACGTAGTTGCTGGGGAAAACTATAAATAACTATACTAGTATTACACAGTTGATATTTGACAAGTATATAAAAGTTTATGAAAGAAGACTTACAGTGAGCAGCCCCACAATACATTTATATATATATGAAAGTGGATAAATAAAGCGGGTAAACACTTACTCGGTTGAGAGCTTCCATGTTGTTTGGTTAGTTGTTCAACAAAGAAAGCTTTGATAGCAATATTATATTCAAAATCAAAGGAGAAAGTGCTTTGAAAAGATTGTTGGGGCTTACAGCTCCAGGAGAGGCCCAAGGTTTTATCAGTGATTGCACTGTTGTCTTGAAATTGTACAGGGACTTATACAAGTGACTGAGGCCCAAAAAGGTTTTCTGTACAAAGGGATGGGTCTTACACTCTCTCAAGAGGCCTAAAGGTTTTTTTTATACAAGTGGTGGGGCTTACAGCTCAAGGAGAGGCCTAAAAGGTTTTGTTTTAAAAGGCGACGATCGCGCCGAACTTTTTGATGGTGTCGGGACTTATACAATACACTGAGGCCCAAAAAGGTTTTCAAAAAGGGGTTGGGTCTTACAACCTACTAGAGGCCCAATGATTTTTAAAGAAAAAGAATGGGGCTTATAATACGAGGGTAGGCCCAAAGGGTTTGATTTTTGAACTGGCGATCGCGCCGAGATTTTCTTTTAACGCAGAGGGACTTATACAATATCTGAGGCCCAAAATTGTTTTGGTTAAAAGGGGATTGGGTCTTACACTCTATTAGAGGCCCATGAGTGTTTGAAAGTTTGATGAGGGTTGAAAACCAAAGAAACCCTAAATTTGTTTTCTTTTAATAGTAAACATTTAAAGAAAATCAAATAAAATGATAAAAATACCAAATAAGTTTGAATAAACCACTTGTGATTTTTATTTAAGGTTTGAAAAATGAGGTTTTAATCACAAGATGAATTAAAACTCATTTGGTTTTGATTTTCAAAGTAAATATTCACTTTTAAATGTTTAAAAATAATTAAAAATGAATTTATTCACAAAAATACCAATTATATTAAATAAATAATATAAATTTAATTTTTTTGTGGAATACAATATTTCAACATTTTTGTGATTTTTTGCAAAAAGAACCAATAAAAAATAATTAAAATTGAGGGAGTTATTAATTTTTCAAATCATTAAAAATAATAAGAAAAAACAATAAAAAGTGAGAAAATAGCAAAAAGAGGACCTGGGGCGAGGGGGATTCGAACCCCAGACCGCTTGTGTATCGGGCGCGCGCCTTGCCACTGGGGTGGTGATACATCCGTGGATTGAAACACAACCACAAATATACAAGGCTTGCCTTGTTTTTGGCCTGGCCCAAGGCAAGGCAAGGCAAGATTTTGGTTGAAAACGTGAAGGCCATAACTTTCTCATTTCTGCATGGATTGGGACAAAATTCAGGTCTATCCTGCCTAGAATTTCACAAGGAATCCAATGGTGATGGTATTTTTTTTCAGATCATGCTCCTATTGAAAAACCCGATAGTGGTTTTGAAATAGGCCATGATTTGCATTTTCTATGCCATCTCTTGGTACAAGCATGAATTACATGATAAATTGGTGCAAACACAACACATATAACATGTATAAGAGATGCATGATCAGTGGACATAAAAATAAAGCATGATTCAAAGAATCCAAGTTGTGATGCTTACCTCTTTTTGGAGCTTTTGTGCAATCTGCCAAGCCACTTGTTCCAGAAATGATTTGATGCTTTGGACACCCTCAAATAATCTCTTAGAAGCTTTTAGGATGTTTGGAATCAGCTGGAAACCTCAGGAACAACTTTGAGCCCTTTCTTGCAAAAGGGGCAAAAGTGAACAAAATAGCAACTCTCTCAAATGGTGTTCCAGATGGGTGGAACCATTTGGGACATTTCAAGGATGATATTTGGAGTGTGTTTGAGGTTTTATCTGGTTTGGAAAGTGACTGAATCAAGACATGGCTTGAAAAATGCACAAAAGTCCTATTTTGAGGTTTTGAAAGGTGACTTTGTGATTTTGGTGTTACAGGTCACTTGTGAGAGTTTGGACAACTTAGATATGATATATTGGATATGTTTGGATCATAAGCTGTGGTGGGATTGCTCTCTAACTCAAAAACATAGAGTTACCTTGCTAAAGAAGGTAGTTTTCCTAGAGAAAGAGATTTTGAGGAAAGCAAGTGTTGTAGTGCTTTGGTGTACTCAAACTGAACACAATTAAGCTCTATTTATAGTAGATCAAGTTTGTTTTGGCTGCAATAGTGAATGGTAACTGCAGCAGAGGTTTGGCCAATGTTGAGCAATGATAATCCAAGTCTCCTCTAGCCATTGACTAGAGGTTAGGGCACAGGCTACTGGTTCCCTTGGTCTTGGATAAGTCTTGACTCAATTCAGTTGGAAATGGCTCAGTCCATGCCATCTTGGTGCATCCATTAAATGCTCCAATCCAAAATTGGAGTCTTGTCCCTCTTTTAGGTATTTCTAGGTTTGGCATGCTACTTTTGGTTCCAAAGACTTGGGAGGCTTATGGATCAGTGTTTGTCCCTCTTTGGTCTCCCCTTGAGGTGTTCATATGGATAGACTTGCTTACCCTTTGCAAATTTTGAGCAAATTGAGCAAAACTCCCAAATCTGCCTTGTTATGACAGTTGCAGCAAGGCATATTGCCACTGTCATAACTTCTTGCTCAGATTGAGTTTGGTGAAGTTCTTGGTCATTTTGGGAAGCCCTCATATGATACAACATATGTGTGATCATAGTTTGTTTTGATACCTTTTATATCTAAGGGAAAAATTCCCCTACATTTGGAAAAAAGTGAAGGCAGATTCTGACTTAGTAAAAATTTCACTAAGTGTTGGAAAAAATGACATTTCATGTTTTCAGGCATTTTGACCCAATTATAGCTTAAAATCCATGATGAATTAGAGTGAGGTGTAGTTGAAGCTTTTGTAGAGGGCCATGAGGGCTACAGATCCAGCTTTGAATGGGGAAAAATGGCCTTGTGGTTTAGGAGTTATGATCCTCCAAAGTTGGTACCCTTGCCACTTTGTTCCATAACTTAGAAAAATTTCTAAGTTTTTATGGTTACCCCTTTTACAAGTTATCCCACTTTTCTTGATTTTTCTTGATGAATGATGATTCCAATCACACATTAACATCATTTTAGGGTCAAAGAACCATAATTGTGAAAAATCTCAAAAAGTCAAAGTTGACTTTTGTGCACAGTTGACTTTTTGTCAAATGAACTCCAAACTGTGCGATCCTTTATGAAATAAAGTCCTTGACCTAAATCAAACTTGATGGATTGATTTCATAGGTGTTATAGGGTGTATTGAATCATGTCCTAGGGTTTGGGAGCATGTCCTGGTCAAAAGTCAAAGGTACAATTGACTTTTTCCGCGAAACCCTAACTGTGGTTCAGATGAAATTGAAACTTGTTGGTCAAGCTTCTTGGATCAATCCATTGTTGCAAATGGATAAATGTAGTATGCTAGGGACCCTTAAATCATCTCTTGAGGTCTTGGCTCATGATTTGTCCCAAAAGTTAACTTAGGGGTGAATTAGGTCAACAAACCCCTAATTCCTGATTTTTAATGAATGCATCCCCTGAGGCTAAATTCACTTGATGATGGGGTTTATGAGGTACCATGGAGTAATTCAAATTATGCTTTGAAGCATTGGCTCATGCCCAGAGGAAAATTTCCATCTGGAGGCCCTGGTCGACCAAGACCCTAATTTGGTGACACTGGCGATCTTGAGGCTTGATACACCTAGAAGGGAGCAGCCTTGTGCTTAATCCTTGAAGTGGGAGTCCTCTTGATCCATTATGGATGTTTGAGAGGTTAGACAAGTTGAAGATCATGTCATTCCTTGATTTACCCTTTGTCTAAGAGCTCTGAGAGGGCCTGAAACCCTAAATTTGATTGTAGTGGATGGTCGCCCATCTTTGGGGAGACTGATGAGGTATGATGGTCCACCCATATTGTGATGATGATTTACACAATGATGGGAAATTTTAGTGGTCCAAATTTGGGGTATGACAGGTGCCCCTATTTAATCTTCTTGGACCCGAAGGTGTGAATGGCGAAGGTATTCGGGCATTTGTGGTGCAAGAGGATTAAATATCAGAATACCCGAAATTTTGATGGTGGCTATGAATGGTAGTTTGCCCATCCATATTCTTTTGCTAAGCAATGATGCTTAGAAAAGGTAAACTTCCCCACGATCCTGGTTTCCTACCAAGGAACTGGTCTTAGTTTCTGGTGTGAACTTCCCCGCGATCCTGGTTTCCCACCAAGGAACTGGTCTCAGTTTCTGATGTAAACTTCCCCTCGATCATGGTTTCCTACCAAGGAACTGGTCTCAGTTTTTGATATAAACTTCCCCTCGATCCTGGTTTCCTACCAAGGAACTGGTCTCAGTTTCTGATGTAAACTTCCCCTCGATCCTGGTTTTCTACCAAGGAACTGGTCTTAGTTTCTTTTGTCAATAAACTTTCTTGACAATGGACACTATTTGTTAGCAATTTTTCTCAAACTTCTCGCCGAATTTTCCCGGGGATATGCCATTTGATAGAAAAGGTTTTGATGTCAGACTTGCTGGGGAACCCAATCGTCTGAGTTGTTGAGGTGCATAAACTTCTCTGTTGGAGACGCCATTTGTCGACTCTATCGGGGAAAACGAGTCTTCTTGAGAGTCTACTTTCGCTTGGGGATATTGCATCATACTTTTCTCGGACTCTTCTCGGAGAAATGCCATATGATGTACCCCAATTTTGAGGTGCTGATGACTTCATTAACATTGACTTTCTGGAGAGAAAAATCAATGTGTTGTTGAGAGTCTGTAGTTGTGAGGCTTTCTCTGGGGATTTTCCTTAATCTGGGAAAGAGAAGATATCATCTTCAATGGCAAAGAGTGATATTTGTTGAAGATTCTCTGGTCTTTCAGAGGTTTAAGTTATCAAAGTGGTCAAGACCCATTTCTGATAAAGGAATAAAGTAGAGTAGAGAGATTGTTCAGACGCAACATTTCCTGGCGAGGAAAGAACTGACAACTCGATTGAGAGGATTGTTATCACTAGGGGATAAGACTGACTAGAGTGATAGTGATGCAATATGAATGTGAATGAAAATCAACAATGCATTATGTATGTATGTATATGCTGACAAAACTGACACGACATACAGACTAATGGATGAACACGACTAAATACTCGGCCACTGCAGGGGACGAAGAAGTATCACTGGTTCATAAGAGCAATTCCTTGCTTAGGAGAGACAATCCCTGTGGGGAACAATCGTTGGTCGGGCTTAAGAGATAAGAACTCAGCCGAGGCTATCAGATGGGAAAGTCGCATCTGATTCAACTGATCCTTCATTCAGGCGCACTGCCCTAGAAGGAGTACTTTGATTATGAACTTTGAGGCTCGAACACTTTTGGAGACGTAATCGACGTTCTTTCGATGTTCAACAGTCAAAAGAAATTGCCATCTTTATTTCAAAAGCAGCAAAATTTTACAAGTAAATTCATTTTTGTTTTATTTCAAGATTCGTTGATCATGTTAAAATGTCATTCTGTAAAGCTAAAACAAATAAGAATTGCACTCAAAAGCACAAAGGCTCAAATTTTATTGATAGGATGGAAATCAGCCAAGCGCGTGATTCCATAGAGTATTTACAAAGTTTGAAAATGGTAATTTAAGGGAAAAGGGCTACATCGAAACATAACGACCACTATCCTTCTGCCAACTTTGAATTCGGGACATCCTGAGCTTCTGTCGAAGATGACCTTGACTGGAGTTTTCTTCCGATGGATGGCATTACTGCTGAGGAGTTGAACTAATCAGAGGTAGTTACTTGCCATTATCCCTAACTTTTTCCTGTATTGTACTTTGAGATTTCCAATCCACCGGGATGATTTTTTATTGTGTCTCTAATTTTTGCCTGGACCGCCCTTTCGGGTTTTCAATCCACCGAGATGTTTTTTTTCTCTTTTTTTTTTAGTTTAGGCAAAGTATTTCTTGACTACGTCAACATTTGTGGGGTAGGAAAATTCCTCTCCATCCATGGTTGCAAGTCTCAAGGCACCACCTGAGAAATCTTTCTTGACCACATAGGGGCCGTCATAATTCGGAGTCCATTTGCCCCGAGAATCAGTGAGAAAAGATTGTATCTTCTTGAGCACAAGGTCTCCTTTCCTGAAGACGCGAGATCTGACCTTTTTGTCAAACGCCTTCTTTATTCTCTGTTAATACAACTGACCGTGGCATAGTGTCATTATTCGCTTTTCTTCGATCAGATTAAGTTCATCGTGTCGACTTTGACACCATTCAGCTTCTGTTAGCTCAGCTTCCATCAATACCTGGATTGATGGGATCTCTACTTCGATGGGGAGCACTCCTTCCATGCCATATACTAGAGAGAAAGGGGTTGCCCCTGTTGAAGTAAAGACATATGTGCGATAACCGTGAAGAGCAAAGGGTAGCATCTCGTGTCAGTCTTTGTAGGTTACAACCATCTTCTGAACAATCCTCTTGATGTTCTTGTTAGCCGCTTCTACCCCCCCCCCCCCCAACACCCGTTCATCTTGGGTCGGTAGGGAGATGAGTTATGGCGTTCGATCTTGAACTCTGCGCACAACTCCTTCATCATCTTATTGTTCAAGTTAGATCCATTATCTGTAACGATCTGGCTCGGAACACCATAACGGCAAATGATATTGTTTTTGATAAAGCGTACCACCACTTGTCGGGTTACATTAGAGTACGACGGTGCTTCGACCCACTTGGTGAAGTAATAAATGGCTACAAGGATGAACCAATGTTTGTTCAAAGTCTTAGGTTCGATCATGCCAATCATGTCGATTCCCCATATGGAAAAAGGCCACGGGGAAGAAAGAACTTTGAGATGTGTTGGCGGTACATGGATTTTTTCGGAGTATATCTGACACTTGTGACACTTCCTCATGTACTTGTAGCAATCGGATTCCATTGTCAACCAATAGTACCCTGCTCTCAGAATTTTTCTCGCCATTGTGTGTCCATTGGCATTAGTGCCAAAGGATCCTTCGTGAATCTCTTTCATCAGCATGTCTGCTTCAGGTCTGTCTATGCATCGGAGCAAGACCATGTCAAAATTCCTCTTATAAAGTGTATCACCGCTCAGGAAGAAGCTGCCAGCCAGCCTTCTGAGAGTCTTTCTATCTTTTCTGGATGCCCTAGGTGGGTATTCTTGTTTCTGAAGGAAGCATTTGATATCGTGATACCAAGGGTTGTCGTCTGTGACTGCTTAAATCGTGAAGATGTAAGCGGGCCGTTCAAGGCGCATTATGTCGATCTTAGGCAGGTCATTCCATTGACCTACACTAATCATGGAAGAGAGGGTGGCTATTGCATCAGCCATGTGATTCTCATCACGAGGGATGTGATGAAACTCGATTCTGTTGAAGAAGGGTAGCAACCTTCTTGCATAATCTTTATAAGGAATCAGTCCTGATTGATATGTGTTCCAATTCATCATTGTACTAGATTGGTTCTGAATGACCTGAATGCTGATCCCATGACATGGTGGGGACACAGGTATTTTGTTCAATGATGATCAACTGATTTTCATTGTTCGGCTGACTCTCTTGCCCCAAGTTTCCTGGATACGGCTGCCAGATTGGCAGGCCATCCATTGGGCCATAATAGTCGTGGTCAAAGTTGTCCTTCATCAGAGTGTCCTCCTCTAATGAGTTTGGTGGAGCACGACATCCTTCCGGATCACAATCTCCATATATCATTTCGACATCTAACCTGGGTATAAATCTCGGACTATGTGCGGGATAGCAAAATGGCATAGGCACCTCTTCCTGAGACATATGACCGTCCTTGTTGAAATTAGACTTCCATTCCTCATCTGTATCGGAGGAATTCTCCTCGTTGATAATATGGACTGTTTGAGGCACTGGGTGAAGGAAACCTCCACTGTGGAAGAAGTCCTGAATGGGATGAAGACATTCATCGTTAGCAGCTGTCTGGGTGCAGGTCGCAGAAAAACCAAGACCCTTCTTTGTTTTATTATCAGTAGGAATGACAAGCTATCCCCATCCTTTTGTATTATTATTTTTGATCACTTCGAGAGCATCTTTGTATGAGGAAATCGAGGTTCCTTTCTCTGGTTGATTCTCGTTGCTCACAGGAAGTGCTTGGAACTGAGTTCCAACAACCTCCTCGGGTTGTACACAAGTAGATAATGAACAGTTACTCACGAGCAAGGCTTGCTCCCCACAGACTATGACGAGTTGATCGTTCTAGACGAACTTCAGTTTCTGGTGTAGCGTTGAAGTGATAGCCCCAGCCTGGTGTATCTAAGGTCTTCCTAATAAACAGCTGTACGCTGCCCGGACATCCATGACCTGGAAAGTGATTAGGAAAGTTTGAGGACCGATAGTTATGGGAAGGTCGACTTCGCCGATAACTGCTTTCTGAGACCCGTCAAACGCTTTGACGATGACCTCACTTCCCCTCATCGGGGGTCCTTTGAATGATAGTCGCATTAAAGTGGACTTCGGCATAACGTTGATGGCCAATCTTGTGTCTACCAGTACGCTGGCTAAAGCATTGTCCTGGCAGTTAACCGTGATATTGAGCGCCATGTTGTGACTCTTGTCCCCCTCTGGCAAATCCTCATCATTGAATCCTAAGTTGTTGCAGGAAGTGATGTTAGAGATGATGCTATCGAACTGTCGTATTGACACATCCTGTTCCACAAAGGCCTTCTCTAAGACTTTCTGTAGAGCCTCCCTGTGGGTTTCGGAACTGAGTAAAAGTGATAGCACTGAGATCTTTGAAGGAGTTTGTAACAGCTGATCAACAATGTTGTATTCGCTCCTTTGGATGAGCTTCAACATCTCATCGTTGTTTTTCAAAAGGCCGGGATTACTGGATTAACCGACGGGTGAATTAGGAGCTTCTGTTGGAAGTTCCTTTTCTTTGTTAGGTTCTCCAACTCCTCGGTTGAAGCTTCGACCGCTCCGTGTTACTCGAACGATGTCTGCAATATTCACGACGGAGGGTAATGGAATTTCCTTTCCATTCTCAATTATCGTTGCACCGTATTTGTAATGGATTTCGGTAGAAGGAAAACTCACAAGTACACCTTCAAGGTTCCAAAACTAGAGGGTTTGAGAGGGTTGGCAGGGATGATCACCAACCCTGAGGCTTTCAGAGCCAAGTATGGAGGACTGCTATCTCTATTAAGGGTTCATGTAATTGAAGGAATCCTGTCCACGCTAATCCAGTTCTACGATTCGGTCTATCACTGTTTCACATTCCCGGACTATCAGCTAGCATCAACACTGGAGGAGTACTCTCACCTGACTGATCTACATGTCACTAACCAAGCTCCCTTTTTCTGGACTAGAAGAAATTCCAAAGGATCAAACCATTGCAAGAGCAATCTATTTGGACGAGTCAGAATTCAGGACTCACATGACCACTATGGGAGGAATCCAAGGTTTGGCAGCCCAGTTATTGATAAAGAAAGCCCTGTACTTTGCTAGTATAAGGAACGTGGTCGCTTTCAAGAGCATCTTTGTTTTTCTCACCTACGGGTTATTTTTGTTTCCCGACATCGATAACTTTGTAGATATCAACGCCATTAAGATTTTCCTGATTGGAAATCCTGTACCAACCTTACTCGCAGAAGCGTATCATTCTGTACACTTAAGGAATTTGTACATCAGAGGAATGATCACATGTTGTGTACCCCTGCTGTACAAATGGTTCATTTCCCACTTACCCAAGTCTGCTGCATTTTGGGATCAAAAAAGTACTTTACGTTGGTCACAGAGAATCATGTCTCTTACCAACTCTGAAATTGATTGGTAAAATCAAATCTATGACGGGATCAGAATCATTGACCGTTGTGGAAATTTCCCAAATGTACCCCTCATAGGAATTAAAGGAGGAATCAATTATCATCCAGTTTTGGTTCGTCGTCAATTTGGATACCCGATGAGGCATGTCTGGAAGGTCTTTTCTTCAAGGAAGGAGAAAATGACAGAGCACTAAAGACAGAAATAGTGCATTCCTGGAAACACGTTCATAGAAAAGGACGAGAGTCTTTAGGAAAACCAGACTGTGTCTCGGTGGAACCTTATCTCCACTGGGTACAAACTAGAGCTCTCAAGCTGAGGATGCCTTACCCTCGTCAAGAAGTTCTTCCATTAAGGGACCCTGTCCTTTATTTTATGTCTGATACGGAAAAACTTCAGTTGACTCTCAACAAAATTCAACAGGAGAAGAGGTATTGGAAGAACAAGTACCGTATTCTCAATGTGGAGTGCAAGAAAATACTGTAACTGTTAAAAGAAAAAGATGCCCTGATCGAGATTTTAGAGCAACATGCTGTAGAAAATCAGGATGACCAAAGGAATTTACTCGCCCCTTTCACTTGGCGAAGGAATGACAACCCGACAACGGCTCAAGAGCCCTGGTCAAAGCAAAGGAAAGTAGCAGAACCCGCACCTGAGCTTGCTTCAGAGAGGACTCAGGACCCATAAGTTTAGACATTTCCTTTTACAGCACTGTGTAAACAACTGTATTTCCATTTCCGCAATCTTTGAATTTAATAAAACGGGGTTTCCCCACTGTTTGATATTTGCAATCTAATTGTCGAAGTTTATTTTGATTAAACGAAAAATAGCTAATATAATCATTGCATATCATTCATCATTCTCACGTAACGCATTCTTCTTACATACGAATCTCACGTTTGTGTCTCGGTTCTAGAGTCAAACTATATCATTCGTACAATACCTGGGCCAATCGACAGAAAAAGATAGATGATCTCGAGGAAGAGAACAGAGAGTTGAGAGAAGAGATCGACACTCTGAAAGAGGATCTGAGAAAGCTTCATAACGACATGCAAGTTCTAGCAGAAGATCAGATGCAACAACAAAGGACTGTGATCTTAGAGATCGCATCAATGCCCATAGTGGAGAAGTATGATCCTAGGTATAAAATGCCGAAAGATCGTCGTTAGGGCATGCCTATTAACTATATCCTGGAAGGATATGTTCCGCCGATCATTGAGGATCAGGGAATCACAGCAGGAACCGCTGGGCCTGAAGGTTACAAACTTCGGGAAAGCGAAGATGTCAGGGGCATGACAGCAACCCTTGCAGGTTACAAAATTCGGGAGAGGGAAGGACCTAGAGTCACTGCCATGATGATTATACCACCACCCGTGGTACACACTGTCCCGAAAGGACAGATTCCACAGATACCTTCTGGTGGAAACGAAAGTATGTTCAACCGAATGAATGAGTTCCAGGAAAAGTTCCTGGAGATGCAGAAGGAACTACATGCCCTTCGCGATCAGGATCTATTTGGAAAAGTCGCCGCAGACCTTTGTTTGGTCCCCAATGTGAAAGTTCCGCACAAATTCAAAGTGCCCAAATTTGAAAAGTACAAGGGCAACTCTTGCCCTCAAATCCATTTGGTGATGTACGCTCGGCTAATGTCAACTCAGACAAAGAACCAAGAGCTACTGATTCACTACTTTCAGGATAGTTTAACCGGTGCCGCACTCAAATGGTACATGGGTTTAAACCGCACTAAGATCGGTACTTTCAGAGATCTTGGTGCTGCCTTCGTTCAGCAGTATAAGTATAACCTAGACATGGCACCGGACAGAGATCAACTCAGATCGATGTCACAAAAGGACAAGGAAACCTTTAAGTAGTACGCTTAGAGATGGCGTGAAATTGCCGCCCGGATTTGTCCACCTCTTGAGGAAAAAGAGATGACGAAGATCTTCTTAAAGACCTTGAGCTCATTCTACTACGACAGAATGGTCGCCAGTGCGTCCAGTGACTTCACCGAGATGGTGGACATGGGAGTTCATCTTGAGGAAGGAGTCCGAGAGGGACGTTTAGTTAAAGACGCTGGATCATCAAGTAATACAAAACGATACGGTAGTGTTCTCCCTAAGAAAAAAGAGTAGGATATTGGGAATATCTCTCTTGGAAAGCAAAGGCGATGATATCAACCAGTAGCACCTGTAACTCCTGCTATCAACCCTGCGACTGTTCCTATGTATCAACCTCAGGTTGCGTAAAGCCAACCTAGTCAACAACAATATCAGCAAAGGACACAACAGCCTCTTCAGCAGGCTCTTCCTCTGTACAATAACAACGGTATAATGCAACCACCGAGGTTCAACCCTATACCGATGTTGTACGTAGAACTATTTCCATTTTTACTGGTCAAGGGGCACGTCCAAACCAGGTCTCCTCTTACAGTACCGGAAAATGCTCCTTTTTGGTTTAAAGCAGATCATACTTGCCCTTATCATCAAGGAGGACCAGGGCATGACATAGAAAACTGTATCAGTTTCAAATCCGACGTACAAAAGCTTGTTAGGAGCAGGGTCTTATCTTTCAAAGATACGAATTCGAATGTTCTCACGAACCCGTTGCCTCAACACGAGAAAGCTATGGTAAATTTGATAGAGGGAGAGTCCAATAACAGCTATCAAATTCATGATGTACTCTTATTGAGGGCCAACTTGGTCAAGATGCATCATAGACAGAGCGGATACAACCATGTGCCACCTCATAATTATCACCAGTGTGATATCTGTTCTAAAAACAATCAAGGATGTTTTGTGGTGCAATCAGCTCTACAGGAACAATTGGATCTTGGATGGATCCAAGAGCATCGAGTTCGTGGAGTTAACATGACTTATACAAATTCCCACATCATTCAAAACATGACGTCCGTGCGATGAATGTCAACTTAGTGGAAATGCACTCAAGGCAAAGCCAGTATCATAATCTACCCCGACACGATTACAATTCCTGTCTGACTTGCTCGGTAAACAAATAGGGATTCTTTTGTGTAAAGAGGCCCTCCAGCGTCAGATGGATCTTGGATGGGTTCAGGATTACCGCGATGGAAATCAGTATCAAGTGAATATGATTTAAATCTTTGATATTCGCTTGATGAATACCAGCTTGGTGGAGTTACATGCTACACAAGTCCAACTTGGTTTTCTCACTTCACATAATTATTAGAACTGTACAATATGCCGTGAGAGTAACCAAGGGTGTGCTCTCGTTCAAAGAACTTTGCAACACTTGTTAAACCACTGGTGGCTTCCGATCTATATGTATTAAGACACGCAACAAATCAGTGTGGTTAATGGGAACCCTACTAAGCATCAAAGTCAGGATGTTCGATCAATGGAAACAGATCTAATGAGGTTACACTGCATTCAAAGTGGACGTGGCCAGGTGCCACCACATAATTATGAGCGCAGTAGAGTCTGCTCGGAAAATAATCAAGGATGTTACCTCGTGCGAGCATCCCTTCAGAGTCTGTTAGACCGCAAAGAGATTCAACAATATTCCGTTTCGGGGGTCCGTTAACTGGACGCCAGAGTATTTCGCTGACCAGATCAAAGATGTGGTTGTAATCTCTGATCCTGAAAGGACCAAGGATGTTTGTACCATCATCCCTCTACTGGACAAGTCAAAGGTTCCTAGCCAGGAACTGATTGAATTTACCTACGACAGTTAGAAAAATCAGAAGGCTCCTGTAGTTATCTATCTACCGGGACCAGTGCCGTACAAATCAGATAAGGCGATCCTTAACAAATACGGTGCAACAACAATTGAGAATGGAAAGGAAACTCCATTACCCTCCGTCGTGAATATTGCAGACATCAGTCGAGTAACACGGAGTGGTCGAATCTTCAACCGAGGAGTTGGGGAACCTAACAGAGAAAAGGAACCTCAAACGGAAGTTCCCAATCCACCAGTCAGTCAATCCAGTGATCCCGACCTTTCAAAGAATGATGATGAGATACTGAAGCTCATCCAAATGAGTGAATACAACATTGTTAATCAGCTGTTACAAACTCCTTCAAAGATCTCTGTGTTATCTCTTTTACTGAGTTTCGAAGCCCATAGAGAGGCTCTACAGAAGGTCTTAGAGCAGGCCTTTGTGGAACAGGATGTGTCAATATGACAGTTCGATAGCATCGTCTCTAACATCACTTCCTGCAACAACTTAGGGTTTAGGGATGAGGAATTGCCAGAAGAAGGCAAAAGTCACAACATAGCGCTCAATATCACAGTCAACTGCCAGGACGATGCTTTAGCCAGCATACTGGTAGACACCGGATCGGCTCTCAATGTTATGTCGAAGTCCACTCTAATGCGACTATCATTCAAAGGATCTCCGATGAGAGGCAGTGAGGTCGTCGTCCAAGCATTTGACGGATCCCGAAAAATAGTTATTGGCAAAGTCGACCTTCCCATAACTATCGGTCCTCACACTTTCCAATCACTTTCCAGGTCATGGACATCCGAGAAACATACAATTGTTTGTTGGGAAAACCTTGGATACACCAGGCTGGGGCAGTTACTTCGACACTTCACTAGAAGCTAAAGTTCGTCAAGAATGACCAACTCATCACAGTCTGTGGAGAACAAGCCTTGATCATGAGTAACCTTTCATTATCTTCTTGTGTAGAGCCGTAGAAGGTTGTTGGAACTCAGATCCAGGAACTTTCGGTGAGCAATGAGAATCAATCAGAACAAGGAACATCGATTTCCTCATACAAAGATGCTCTCGAGGTGATCAAAAGTAACAATGCAAAAGGATGGGGACAACTTGTCATTCCTAATGACAACAAGGCAAAGAAAGGTCTTGGTTTTTCTTCAACCTTTACCCAGACTGCTACTAACGATGAAAGTTTTCATCCTGTTCAGGACTTTTTCCGCAGTGGAGGTTTCCTTCACCCAGTGTCTTAAGAAGTAAATTCCATCAACGAGGGAGATTCCTCCGATACAGATGAATAGTGGAAGTCCTATCTTAACGAGGACGGTTATATCTCTCAGGAAGAAGTGCCTACGCAATTTTGCTGTCCCGTTCAGTGTCCGAGATTTATACCAAGGTCAGACGTCAAAATGATATACGAAGATTGTGATCCGGAAGGATGCTGTGCTCCACCAAACTTATTAGAGGAGGACACTCTAATGAAAGACAACTTTGACCATGACTATTATGGCCCGATGGATGGTCTGCCTATCTGCCAGCCATACCCGGGAGACTCGGGGCAATAAAGTCAGCCCAACAATGAAAATCAGCTGAGCATCATTGAAAAGAATACCTGCGTCCCCACCATGTCATGGGATCAACACTCAGGTCATTCAGAAAATATCCAGCACGACGATGAATTCGCCAATTTTGCAGGACTAGAATTCATTAACTACTCTTTTCCCGAGGTCAACGTCATCGAAAGTGATGACTCCTATAGTTCCAAAGAAGTATAGGACACCCTGGGACAACCAAGTGGAAAATATGACTTCTTGGTCAAATACACTGCTCCCGAAAGCTCTTGTATCAGGATCGAAGACATCCAGCCAACGGGATGGGAAGATCCGCCTGAGAGCACAAACACTATGCAAAATACAAAAGAGGAATCCTCCTACGATAACTCTGCCTGGGAGACAGATTCCAATGATCCGGCTCCACCAGAAATCAGCTTCATTTCTGAAGACAAATCAAGGAAGGTACCAGACTTTGTGATTCACCGAGGAGTTCGCCGCCAATGGGTTGCTATCGATGTTTCGAAGATTGTTCATAAGTCAAAGTAATTGTCGTCTTTAACCTTTCACCCTGCCCAGGTGAAACGGATGTTTTGATAGGGCTCACTTTCTGTAAATATCCCTCTTCGCTTCGCCCAAAGTGACAAAGTTTTGTTTTATAGGGTTGTAGTTTCAAGAATCAACAAAATCATAAATAAAATAACGTCGTTCTGTAATTTCCGCATTTATTGTTGTTTTCTCTTTTCGCTTTTTCAGAAAATGGTAATCCTAAAAAACAGTTCAAATAATAAAAACAAGCAGTAAAAAAAATATACACTGCACACACTTTTGCATTCTCTCTATCTCTTCTAAAGAACAATCATTACGTCATGCAGATTGCTTGTTTTAAACCTCGTTGAAACATATGATCCAATGCTTTCTCCCAACTTTGAATTCCCGGTATTTGGGGCTGAAGAAGAAGATGACGACGAAATTCCCGAAGAGATCTCCAGGCTACTCAGACAAGAGGAAATGTCCATTGAACCTCACAAAGAGTCGTTGGAAACAGTAAACTTGGGTTCAAGAGAAGAGAGAAAAGAAATCAGGATTGGGGCACTACTCAGTCCGACTGCCAAAGAGAGTTTGACAAAGCTTCTCAAAGAATTTCCCGATGTATTTGCTTGGTCCTACCAGGACATGCCAGGGTTGGATACCAGCATCGTGGAACATCATCTACTGTTAAGATCAGAATGTCCGCCAGTAAAACAAAGGTTGAGACGGACTCATCCGGACATGGCCATCAAAATCAAAGAGGAAGTACAGAAGCAGATTGACGCGGGTTTCCTCGCTACATCAGAATATCCTCATTGGTTAGCCAACATAGTACCAGTTCCGAAAAAGGACGGAAAGGTCAGAATGTGTGTGGATTAATGAGATCTAAATAAGGCTAGTCCAAAGGATGACTTTCTTTTACCACACATTGACATGCTTGTAGACAGTACAACAAAGTTCAAAGTTTTCTCCTTCATGGATGGATTCTCGGGCTATAATCAAATCAAAATAGCGCCGAAAGACATGGAGAAAACTTCATTCATTGCCCCATGGGGCACCTTTTGTTACACGGTAATTCCATTCGGTTTGAAGAACGCAGGGGCAACCTATCAAAGGGCCATGACTACTCTGTTTCATGACATGATACACAAAGAAATCGAGGTATATGTCGATGATATGATTGCCAAATCTAAGATGGAAGAGGAGCATGTGACCCACCTGTCAAAACTATTCCAGCATTTGAGGAAATACAAACTCCTCTTGAATTCCAACAAGTGTACCTTCGGTGTCCGTTCAGGGAAACTCTTAGGGTTCATCGTCAGCCAAAAAGGAATTGAGGTTGATCTTGACAAGGTCATGGCCATTCAAGAAATGCCTTCTCCGAAAACTGAAAAACAAGTCAGGGGATTCCTGGGACGTTTGAATTACATATCCAGGTTTATATTCCTTATGACCGAGACATGCGCGCCAATTTTCAAATTACTCAAAAAGAATCAGGCTTGCGTTTGGACAAAACACTGCCAAACCGCCTTCGACAATATCAAGGAATATCTGTTAAACCTGCCGATTCTATCACCTCCAATGGAAGGAAGACCACTGATCATCTACCTCACAGTCTTGGAAGACTCAATGGGGTGTGTACTTGGCCATCAAGACGAAACCAAAAGGAAAGAGTTCGCCATCTACTATTTGAGCAAGAAATTCACCAAGTATGAGACTCGGTACACTATGCTTGAGAAAACTTGCTGTGCACTGGCTTGGGCAGCCAAACGTCTTCGCCAGTATATGATTCGTCACACTACTTGGTGAATCTCAGGAATGGATCCAATCAAGTACCTCTTTGAAAAACCTGCTCTCACGGGAAGGATTGCCCGTTGGCAGATGTTGTTATCAGAATATGACATAGAGTACCATGCTCAGAAAGCTATCAAGGGAAGTATTTTAGTCGATCATTTGGCTCATCAACCGATTGACGATCAGGAATTAGTCAGATTTGACTTCCCGGACGAAGATGTCATGTATCTAAAAATGAAAGATTGCGATGAACCACTACCTAGTGAAGGGCCAGAACCAGGCTCCCAATGGGGACTAATCTTTGACGGAGCTGTAAATCATTATGGAAACGGAATTGGGGCAATCATCATAACCCCTCAGGGTAACCACATTCCTTTCACCGCCTGACTTACATTCAAGTGCACAAACAACAAGGCCGAATACGAAGCTTGTATGTATATGGCGACTCAGCTTTGGTCGTCAATCAAACCAAAGGAGATTGGAACAGATACCAATCAAGATTGATCCCTTACAAAGACTATGCGAGACGTTGTTACCATTCTTCAACAGAATAGAGTTTCATCACATCCCTCGTGAATAGAATCACATGGCTGATGCATTAGCCACTCTCTCTTCCATGATTAGCGTAGGTCAATGGAATGACCTACCTAAGATTGACATAATGCGCCTTGAACGGCCCGCTTACATCTTCACGATTGAAACAGTCATAGACGACAAGAGTACCCACCTAGGGCATCTAGGAAGGACAGAAAGACCCTCAGAAGACTGGCTGGCAGCTTCTTCCTGAGCGGCGATACACTTTATAAGAGAAACTCTGACATGGTCTTGCTCCGATGCCTGGACAGACCAGAAGCAAACATGCTGATAAAAGAAATTCATGAAGCATCCTTTGGCACTCATGCCAACAGACACAGAATGGCGAGAAAAGTTTTAAGAGCAGGGTACTATTGGTTAACAATGGAATCCGATTGCTACAAGTACATGACAAAGTGTCACAAGTGTCATATATACTCAGACAAAATCCATGTACCACCAACGCATCTCAAAGTTCTCTTTTCCCCATGGCCTTTTTCTATATGGGGAATCGACATGATTGGCATGATTGAACCAAAGGCTTCTAACGGACATCAGTTCATCCTAGTCTCCATTGACTACTTCACTAAGTGGGTCGAAGCAGCGTCATACGCTAATGTAACCCGACAAGTCGTGGTCCGCTTTATCAAAAACAATCTCATATGCCGTTATGGTGATCCAAGCCAGATCATTACTAATAATGGATTTAACTTGAACAATAAGATGATGAAAGAGTTATGCGCTGAGTTCAAAATCGAACACCATAAATCATCTCCCTACCGAGCCAAGATGAACGGAGCGGGAGAAGCGGCTAACAAGAACATCAAGAAGATTGTTCAAAAGATGGTTGTAACCTACAAAGATTGGCACGAGATGCTACCCTTTGCTCTTCACGGTTATCGTACATCTGTTCGAACTTCAACATGGGCAACCCCTTTCTCTCTAGTATATGGCATGGAGGCAGTGCTCCCCATAGAGGTAGAGATCCCATCAATCCGGGTATTGATGGAAGCTAAGCTAACAGAGGCCAAATGGTGTCAAAGTCGACACGATGAACTGAATCTGATCAAAGAAAAGCGAATAATGGCACTATGCCATGGTCATTTGTATCATCAAAGGATGAAGAAGGCGTTCCACAAAAAGGACCGACCTCGCGTCTTCAGAAAAGGATACCTTATGCTCAAGAAGATACAATCATTCCTCACTGATTCTCGGGGAAAATGGACAGAAGCTCAGGATGTCCAGAATTCAAAGTTGGTAGAAGGATAGCGGTCGTTGTGTTTCAATGTAGCCTTTTCCCTTAAATTACCATTTTCTAACTTTGTAAATACTCCATGGAATCACGCGTTTGGCTGATTTCCATCCTATCAATAAAATTTGAGCCCTTGTGCTTTTGTTTGCAATTCTTATTTGTTTTAGCTTTACAGAACGACATTTTAACATGATTAACGATTCTTGAAATAAAACAAAAATGAATTTACTTGTCAAACTTTTTCTGTGTTTAAAATAAAGATGGCAATTTCTTTTGACTGTTGAACATCGAAAGAACATAGATCGCTTCTCCCGAAGTAATCGGGCTTCAAAGTGCAGAATCAAAGTACTCCTTCTAAACCAGTACGCCTGAATGAAGGATCAGCTGTGTCAGAGACCATTTTTCATCTGACACTCCCCGACAGAGTTCTTACCTCCCAAGCTTGACCAAAGGTTGTTCCCCACAGGGACTATCTCTCCTAAGCAAGGCAGAATTGCTATCATGAACTAGTGATACTTTTCATCTCCCATTGTGGCCGAGTATCCAGTCGTGTTCATCTACTAGTCTGTATGTCGCGTCAGTTTTATCAGCATAAACATACATACATCATGCATTATTGATTTACATTCACATTCATATTGCATCACTATCATTCTGGCCAGTCTTATCCCCAAGTGATAAAAGTCCTCTCAATCAAGTTGTCAGTTCTTTCCTTGTCAGGAAGCGAACCATCTAAATGATCTTTCCTCCAGTTTATTTCTAGATTGAAGTTGGTCCCTTGACCACTTTGATAACTTGAACCTCTGAAAAACAAGGAGACCTGCGACAAACATCACTCTTCGCTATAACACCCCAAAATTTGCCCTAGTGTTTCTAACCCTTGTGGCTTATGCTTCATTTCATTTGCATCGTCATTTCTGTATTTGCATAGTTCTTTTGGGCATGGGATCGAGGTATCTTCCAGCAGCTCATGGCGTCATTAGTGCCAGTATCATTTCCAACAATGTTCAGAGCCAAGCAGATAATTTTCAAAGTCTTTTTGAGCATTTATTTTGTTCGTCAGTCATTTTGATAAAAAGAAGCTTCAGCATCCATTTTCCGATCAAGCGATCCGGTATCAGGCATTATTAATCCAACGGGATATTCCGAGATATCAGCAAGAACTTGTGTTTCATTTCAGGTGTTGCTCAGTGGAAATATCAAATTTCGAGTTTCAGAGGTTTAACAAGTTCAGAACAACTGTCAGAAGTCACTTTTCCAAGTTTCCCTCCAAAAGGCGCCAAAATTCAAAATTTGCACTGTGTAACCGGTTACAGCGTATCTGATAACTGGTTACCCTTTGGTTTTTCTGCACATTTTTTCAGTTTTTAAACTGAGTAACCGGTTAGCAGATGTGCTGTAACCGGTTACTCTGGGCAAAATTTGAAAATTTCAGATTGCATCATTGGTGATCATGTGCTTGGCATGTGCACGTGGGGGAAGGATCTAGAATTGATATTTTCATCATTTTCCACCCAAAATTCAAATTCCTTCCAACATTTTCCACTCTAATTCCTCATTTCCTTTCCTAATCCACTTTTCACCCCAATTTCCACCCACTAAACCTCACTCCAAATCACATTTGAATTCCTAACCTAGCTTCTATTTAAATCAATTCATTCCAAACCTCACATAACTTGGATCATTTTCTGAATATTCAACACATCTCTCTCCAATTCTCTCAACTTTTTCTCTCATTTCCGAAAATCCTCACTCAAAGTTTCATCATCAAAGTTCATCAAATTTCACCTTGGAATTTGTTGATCTTGAAACTAAACCACCATCCATTCATCAATTCTTGAAAGAATCTTGGATTTGCTACTGTTTTGGAGTGTGGAATCACTTTTGGAGCAGCTTTTCATTATTCGAGTTGTTTTAGCTTGGATCTTGGTTGTTCTTGCTTGGATCTTCAAGTTCATCACATAGATCTTTGGTTCTCTTGCTTGGATTCGCCAATTTTCGTGCTCAACAATCACCAAGGCAAATCTCAACCTTGTAGGTTGGTTTTCCTTAGATCTATGCATGATTTAGCTTAATTTCAACTTATGCATTGTAGATCTTTGGTTTGTGATGTGATTTGATCCATTTGCTTGATTTGATTAGTGATCTTGTTGTTTGATTGATGAAATTGATGTTTGATTACTGATATTTGATGTAAATTCTCATGCATTGTTGATTACATGATCATTGGATATGATTGTATGAGTAATAAGCTGCTGAAAAGTGATTCTGAACATTTATTTTTGAATTCTGCTGCTGTGTAACCGGTTACAGCATATCTGCTAACCGGTTACACTGTGTATTTTTCAGCGTGTTGGTGCATTTTTGAACTGTGTAACCGGTTATCAGTTATGCTGTAACCGGTTACCACTCAAGCAGAATGGTATTTTTGTGCATTTTCTTGCTTGTTTGACTTCCATAACATGTTTAAACTTCATGGATTAATTCATTGATGATTGGTGGATTGTTCTTGAGCTATTTCCATACACACCACTGTATAACATGATTTTTCGACACGCGTTCTTTTGTTTTTCATTGAACGTTAATGCTTGCGTTGTTGATTAATTGTTGTGATGATCACGTAATGCACACACTTTGAGCTTGTTAATTGCTAATTGATGATGATGAGTGCTGGATAATTATGTGCATGTTCATTTGCTTTCAATTTCATGATGTGCATACTTGTTTCATTTGATCATATGATATATGTTGCATTCTTCCATGATGCTCGCAAGGTTATTCAACATGGTGTGTGGTTTGTTTATGATATGTTGTTTGATGTATGTTTGCTCAACCTTGATTGAATCGTATTCAAATATGGTACATGCTGTCCTGATTTCTCATCTGAGTTTTGCATAAAGTGCTGTCATATGTGCTGTCCATGTGTACATGTATGGTGTTTGACCTTTTTACACCTGTTTTCATGCTGAGTTTCATGCTGTTGAATGTTGTTTGGTGTATGTGCATGATTTCATTGCTGTTCTGAAGCAAATGTGCTATTGTAGGTGCTGTACCCTCTCTTTTCACTCTCTTTCACCCATGAATCTCAAGACTTGTTTAAGTCTTGGATTCTCTCCCTTTAGAGCTACCTAGTCCAACTTAATTTTTGATTAAGCTTGGAGTAGGATTAGCATTAGGTTTTAGGTAGTCGTCCCTCCTAAGCCTCACTAACCCTAGGTTACCCATGCATGATAACATTAGGACTCTTAGTTTCCCTTTAGAGTTTCCTTTGTGTCTTCTCTCTTCTCATCTCAAAACTTCTTGAAAACACTTAATAAAGATAAAGTGTATTGCGCACGAGCCTTAAATGTGGGAAGTGAGGAGTGAGGGGTTTCCCTTCATTCTTCTAGGGTACCTAGTGTACGTCCTGTTGGGGACGATACACGAAGTATTCGTTCCTATGTCATAGACTTTGGTGCAATGCAAGTTATGAACTAACTTAAAAAACACTTCTGTCTAAAAAACACAAAAACAAATTTAAATCTTTTTTATCCTTCGGGGTTGTTGGGTTTCAAACTTCATTTTCAGAAAAGAGCTCGTCGCTCACGTAAAAAACACTTACCCATTCGTGGTCGTACCCACGATTTACATCAGCTCTGATTCCTCTCTCTCGTTCGATTAAGGATATGTAGGTACAAGACAGCGATTGTCTTGGCGAGCAACCTTCCCCCACTGTTCCCGTCCAAACTACGTTGACTCTGACTTTCCCATTGCACTGAGGGAGTACGTAGGCCTAGGACAACGATAACGTCCTATCGAGTCACTTTTTTTTTCTTTTCTTCTTCGTTTCTCCATTCTTTCCGTTCTCGTTTCTTCTCCGGTCCAGTAGTAGTGGAGCTCCAGACGACAACACCCTTTGATGCAGATAACAAGCGTGGATCCCATCGAGTACGATGGATGTGTTGGGTGCTAACACCTTCCCTTCGCATAACCGACTCCCGTACCCGTTTCTCTTGGTCGTGAGACCATGTTCTTTCCCTTCCCTTAGGTTTATGCATTGTTTCCTTTCCCTCTCTTAGGATAAATACACATTGCTGGCGACTCTGTGTTTTTCCGCGCCACTCTCGCGTTTGTACCTTTGGATACGAATCTTTCGGGAGCGACAACTGGCGACTCTGCTGGGGACTGGTTGACCTCTTGCTGGTCCATCCCCTTTTGCGAGTCCATCCTAGCGCTTGTTTGTTTTATTTCATTGGGTGTTTTTTTGAGGTGCTTTGTTGTATATTACTGTATCGTTATTTCCTGTATTTTTGCTTTACTGCTTTAAATTTTTTACCGCATTTTACTGGATTGCCTTTCACTGTTATGCTGGACTGTGCTGCGCTGTGCTGGTTTTCTGTTTGGCAGGTTGGGAGGTTCTGAGAAATGAGCCCACTACCCAGGCTCGAGCATACACATAGGTTTTAGTGTGGGCAGGCGTGACGCTCTCGTGGTGTTGGCCACCTGCGGGTGATCACGATCCCCACAGTCAGACGAGGTTCTATCGAGAGATATCTGCTACTGTATGTTGATACAGGCCAATAGTTATTCTCTTGAGGAACTGTCGACTCTGATGACCATTCCTGAGGACTCAGTAACGGCACTCCTCCCGAGAACGATAATGGCAGAGCAGAAATGGCAAACCCATTACGATTCTCGACCCGAGGACCCAATGCTGGGAACTTGCCATAGGATCATTTTTTTTGAAAGTGAATCAGTGGAGGCGCTCCTCGATTGGCAATAGTACTGTACCCCGAGGGATGAATGAACTATTGCTTCTCGACCTCAGTGCCAGAAGCTGAGGACCATTCGTTTTGGAGAATCAGTTGAGGCCTCCTCGATTAATGATGATGCTAAACCAGAAATGGTGAACGTATCATCATTTCTCGACCTGAGAGCCTGGGATACTGAGGATCTTAGTACCCACATGTGAGAGGGATGGGTGTTTGCAGGTGACCTTGACCTTCAACCTACCTGGTTTTCGAGTTTTATCATTATGGTTGCTTTTGTTCTGGGTTTGGTACAGAGCCTTGATTTGTTCAGTCAGCACAGTGCAGCCAGTTTGTGTGGATACCTTGATCTCATGTTTCGTATTGCATTCCATTTTTTTTTACATTCATGTTTTTGCATTTCCAGGTAGTATCTAGTCTTTTGATTCCAGTCAGAGGGCGTTCATAGGGATGGACACTAAGAGGGGTAAGAAGCACATCATCGTCTACAAGTTCCCAAAGATCATTCTTGGTCCGTTGAACAGTTTACAGAGTATGGCTGGTCTAGAAGTTTTGGGAGTCCTTGAAGAGAAGTATGGTTGGATATTATCCCTGGTTCGGAGCCTCAGTGAATATGAATATAATGGGCTACACACCTTGATGCAGTTTTATGATCCTCCCTTGAGGTGGTTTGTGATGCCAGATTATGTGTTGGTTCCTACCCTGGAAGAGTACTCCAACATTTTGAGGATTCCTGTCAAAGAAGGTGTTCCTTTCTGTGGTTCCCAAGGAGATTGTGATTTCCAAGCAGTGGCTGAGGCTCTTTATTTGAGCAAATCGACAGTGGAGGCTGACTTTTCTAAGAAGGGAAAATGCTGAGGCTATCACTTGGAGTGCTTGGTGAAGAGGGCTCGAGAAGAAGCTAAGGAGAAGAGGTGGATGGCTTTCAATGCAATATTGGCTCTGTGTATATATGGCATTATGTTATTCCCTAATGAGTCTGAGTTTGTCGATACGGATGCCATTCAGATATTTACAACTCAGAATCTGGTACCGACTTTGTTAGGTGATCTCCACTACGCCCTATACAACAGGAATGAGAAAAGACAAGGTGGGGTGGTTTGTTGTTGCGCATCTCTTTTTTACAAGTGGTTTGCCAAACGTTTACCCCGGTCAGGTGCTTTTGTGGATTCAGAGACTTCTTTAGAGTGGAGTAAGCGTCTAATGGGTCTAGCTGCTAAAGATATTCTTTGGGTGGATAAGGGATTATTGGGGACTGATATTTTGCATAGCTGTGGCAAGTATCCTAATGTACCCTTGATCGAAAGAAAAGGAGGTATTAACTACAACCCGTCTTTGGCTATCAGACAGTTTGCATACGCCCTAAAAGATCCTCCAGCTGGAAAAGATTTGGAAGAATCTTTGTATTTCCATATGACTGATGGTGTGGCTATTGCACAAGAAGCTTCTAAAGCTTGGCTCAGCAGACAGAAGATAGGTAAAACCGTTTTGGGTAAACCCAATAATCAAGCTTTCGCTCCATATGTTGAATGGGTAAAGAAGAGGGCAGAAGAGTTCTATTTAGCTTTTGATCGGGCGCCTCCCTTGTATCCAGAGATTGTGGAAGAGAGACTCACTGTACCACTCGAAGAATTCGACAAGCAGCAAAAGTTGGTATTTGATCTGAGGGTGGAAAACTCTGATATGAGTAGTCAGCTACAAAATGCTCTACATGACAACTTGGAGTTGAAATGGAAAGTTCAAGACATGACAGCGCATCTAGAAAAAAGAGAGAAGGATTTTGCCGACAGAGCTCAGCACTTCAAAAAGGTCAGTATGGCTGCTGAATCATCAGGCAAAGCTAAAAGGAAAAACAAGAAGGTTTTGACTAAAGCAGAAGACAAACTTGCCATGTATCAGGATATGTGGGAGGAGGTCAAGATTGAGAATGGAGAACTGAAAGAAGAACTTCAGGCAGTGAAAGCAAGAAAAGATCGTTACTTTGCCAAGTGACAAGAAGCATAGAAGGAAATTGAAGAGCTCAAGTTGCAAGCCGAGGTCAAGAAGTCGAGGCGCGAGGACAACAACGCTGAAGAGCAGATTGTTAAATTGAACCAAGAGATTGCAAAAAGAAACAAGTTGATCAAAGGGCTGATAAAGCAACCTGCACATCCTGACATTGTGGACCTTCTTGAGGAAGTTGAAGCTAGTTTGTTTGGAAATGATTTGTAGTTGATTTTGTTGTTTATCTTTTTTTGGGATTACCATCAGGTTTGTTGATGGAGTCACCTTTGATAATGCTTGAATTTGTCTGTAGGAACTACTTTGTTTTCGATAATGGAATATTTGGTTTAACTATCTGTGCTCTGGCGGTTCTGGTTTTCAGAGAGGGTTTGTCCCTGTGGTTTGATCCAGTGGTATTTCTGGGTTCGGATTTATTTTTCGATAGTGTGTCTAATCCCTTGCCCGGTTTCATGGAATGGAATCAAAGCGGATGTGTCCTGGAAATGTTCAAATATGTTTGTTTGCATTTTTGCATTCGCATTTGCATAATCATAATCATTTTTACATTACAGGCTATCTCGGATTCTCTGGTTTTCTTATGCTCTCTCTCTTTTTCAGTCAGGATTGATCAGCCAATTCATCGGTATTTGATGCGTTGTATTCGCAAGTGCACGAATCACGTCAGAGTAATATAAAAAGTTATCGTATCCACAAAGACCAAATGTCGATCTAACGATTTCCGTTTGTTACAGTGCTTATCTAAGGCAGTTCAATTCAGGGTTTACTAATGCAGAGGAAAAATAAATAAAAGTAAATGACGAGGTAATAAAATTCAGACAAAACAATAGGCTTGAATGTAATTCTCATAACCGATAATATTTCTATATTCATCAACAGAACTACTTACGGGCAATATCTTCTGTTTTAAGAAAAGAATTCAATTTAACAGGAACTGTCGCTTTCGCGTAGTCAGAACCAAGTTTACCCTCTAAACTAACCCATTTATTGTCACTTATAAAAAGGCGCGCATTGCGTTAAAGTCATGGAAAACTTACTTTTAAGAAATGTAAATTCTAAACTAAACAGAAAAGTATTTTGACCTGAAATCTCTAAACTAAAGAGGTTCAAAATGAACCAGATTCTAATCCCACTAACGCGTCCGAAAATAGTTTTAAAATCTCTTTTCTAAAGTGTTAAAAATCCCTACTCAACTGAGCAAAGCGCTTTCGCTGTATTTGATCAGTTTAGAACTAAACAAGTTCACAAATGGTTGGACGGCTTTCGATCTTACCCAACATTGCTTTTAAGTACAGAAAACTTGTGTTAAAGATTAAAACAACCCTTAAGTATTTCTATTAACATATAGACGTATTACGGTGGTTATGGTCTTTACATTCTTACCTATCTAAAACTTAGCCAGCCATGGTAGTTATAACAGTCATGTTAATTCTTATCATGTATGGAATTAAGTCTTTAGAAAAGTAAAGTTTTGAAAAGTAAGGCAAGACAATAAATAAACAAAATAAAACAAGTGCAAGAAATAAATGAAAGTAAATGCGATTAAAATAAAACCTCCTCCAAAGCGGAGTCTTTAAATCTGGTACAATGTACGGAAAAGAAAATGCTGGCAGGATTACTTCTACCAAAGTGCTCCAACTTGATTACAGATACTCCAAGACTTGATTACAAACTCGATCACACACAGTGCAATAACTCCTCGATGTGAGAAGATTACCGCTTTACAAGAGTGAAATTTATGCCTAGGATGAAGTAAACTAAGATTGGATGATCCTAAAATTCGAGTCCTGAGAGTATTTATAGGCAAAGTTGGCATGGTGCAAAGACAAAAGTGACCTTGGCTTGAAAATGGGCGGAACTGATTTTTGCCTCGTCGCGCCCGCGACAGGCCTACCGCGCCCACGACATGAAGGAAACGGCAAAGGTCGTGGGAACGTGGCAGTTGAGCAGTGGAGATCATGGGACACGTCGTCGCCTACCCTGGGGCGTCCGCGACAAGGGTAAATTGCTGCCAAACTTGAATTCTTGCTCCTTTTGCACCCTTTCTCGTCTGGGACCTCGATTTTATTGAAAATCAGAAAACAAAGGGAAACATAACAATAACAAAGCAAAAATAATAGAAAATCAACTAATATGCATGTGAAATCAGAGTCGAAAATACAGTATAATTTAGTGTCATCAAATTCTCCCACACTTAGACCTTTGATTGTCCTCAAGCAAAACATTTAAAGCTCATAGAAAAATCAGTGTCGATCGATGATTTTTGGGCGAAAAAGGGCTTCTAAGTCCGAGTCTGGATGCAGTGGTCGGTACTAACTGAGTGAACCAAGGGCATCGTGATGACACTAATCCGCAAATACGGACATAAACTTAGCTCCTATACTAATCAACCCATTATATCCCACAATACTTAGGCCTTCCTTTTCCATCTCTTTTGAGTCCTTTTCATTCAAGCGCAATCACATTAAGCCCGTTTTCCGCACATGCTTCATGGTAGAGTGACCTGTTAGTGATTCTGATCTTTTCATACCGGATTTCTGGCACAGGGAACTGTGTAAAATCCTTTTATTCCTCTCAAGTGCAGTTGTGGGGGATCGGATCGTAATCCGCCCTACCGAGTTCAGTGCCAGATACCTCTGAACCAACTGAAATGAGCAAGCTAAACATCTTATTACTTTTTTTCCTTTTTCTTCTTTTTTTTTTTTCTTTTTTTTTCTTTTTTCTTTTTTTGAATATGCACTCAGATCAGTCACTTATATTCGTCGGTCTCCTACTTAGAACATGTTTAGGCCGGTGCTAATTGCTGAAATAAACTACTAAGGATGATTTTGAAATGAAATTAGGGCCATGGTACATGGGGTTTCAGGTGTGATTCTTATATTTATGAAGTTCATGGTGTAAGGACGATACTGATGTTTCGAAGGTTCTCCCAAGTCACCGCATCCTAACCCGAACCTATCTTAAAGCCCAAAAATTTTTCAGAACAACACTTTTTTCTAGGAAAAAAAATTTTATTATTATTTTTTTTTGTGGGGCTAAAAATTTGGGAAAAATGAAGTTGAACAAAAAAAAATACTTATACTAATGACTCTTCAAACACATGCATTTTCTAAAATAGAAACAAAAGTAAATAACTGAAGGGAAATAAAAATAAACTACTAAAACGACGGAAAACGATAAAATCTCCTCCCACACTTAAATCGAACATTGTCCCCAATGTTTCGAAGTAAGCTAAGGAGAAAGGAATCTGGCAAAACTAGTGAGGACCGCTGGTGCCCTCGCCGCCCTATGCAGGATGCTCGGAACGACGGGATCTGCTACGGTGACGGTCTCGCTGGTCCATCCCAGCCTACAATTCTGCCTGAGCAGCTTTCACCTCACGAAGGTTACCTAAGATGGAACCCTGAGTGGCCTCCATAAGCTAAAAGTGCTGATGATTATATTGCTGTTGACGGGACTGCTCAGTGGTGATCGCAAGCAGAGTACGGGAGATGGTCTCGTAAGATTGGTCTGCTCTCCGCCGCGACTCTTGCATAAAGCTCATCTGGTCCACCATCTGTTGCTGAATGGAAGAGAGCAGGTCTTTATGTCGTGCTTCTCTAGCCATATGGTCTCACCACATCTCCTCCGTAATATAAAATCCGGGAGCAGCTCCTGCAAAAGTGTTAGAAGCAGATGGTGCGGTGTGTGATTGTGTAGGGCGAGGGGGGACACATGCTCTCTATGGTCATACTCATCATCTGTGTCGGGCCCCTCATTGTCATGGTCATTAGGAGGAGTTGGACCTAGAAAAGGTGGGGCAGTAAGGTCATAGATCCAGTTCCTCTCGAATCGTACGTTTGTACGTCTACTGCACGGCATAACAATTGATTTGATGGCTACCCCGTGAATCATCAACTCATAACCACCAGCCCTCCTTGATCGGCACAATTTCATGTCTTTCAGAAATTTTAAATTAATTGTGCGAGGGGGCAGTGGTTACAAAGTAGCTATCTCATCATTCAAATTTAGTGCCCGAGCAATAGACGTAATCAATCCGCCAAAAACTATCGGTCCACCCTTATTTACCGTTAAGCACATGTGTGCGATCATAAATGGAACCAGATTGATTCTTATATTTGTGAGGCATCCTTGCAAGAACAAAAGTTCTTTGCTATTAACTTTGTTTTGATTCTCCCGGCCAAAAATAGAGCATGCCAAAAGATATCTGAAAATTCTTATGGCCGGGTTATGAATGGTCGAGGCGAGTATTCCCTTAAAGGAATCAACAATAGTATCTGACAACCTGCGCCAGTAGGCGAATATCCCGACTGACCATTCAGCATCTGAAGGAGCCTCACAAATAGCACCCTCCCCATGAGGGAATCCCAATAGACTTGCTAGTTCATCGGTACTGTACTCATACTCAACAGCAAACAGTCTAAAATGCACGGTACCGACTGTGCTAGCAGTGTCAGGACGAACGGTATAAACCAATGAACTCAAAAACTCAACCGTCATCCTCTCATAGGTGGGTTCTTTTTGGGTGAAAACAGTGCCTAAACCTACAAAGTCTAACAAATGAAAAACGCTATGATGAACCCCTAAAGCGTGCAAGCAAGAATCGTCGACATACCTCGTCGAGAGAATTTCTCGATCCTGAAGCTTTTGAAGCTGCCGCTTCTGCCTATTCCCGGCTTGTCCTTCCCGAAGAATGACTCCATTAAACTCCATTGATGAAGATGGTGAAGAGGGTGGAAGAAAAGTGGTATGATAAAGGTTGGATTTTTACGGGTTTTTGTTGATGGAAATTGAAATGGAAAGTTAAGAGATGATTGGTGAATGCTAGAGATATGAGTTTCAATTGGGTTTTATAGGGATTTTTCGGAGGGAAAAAATGGGTTTGAAGAGGTTGGAGGTTCAAAAATGGTGGAAATGGAGGTTCTGTCCCGAATTTACAGGGACGCTGTCGCGGGCGCGACAGGTGTGTCGCGGGCACGACGTGAGTAAATTCACTGATGGGCCTCAATTTGTCTTTTTGAATGGGCTTTTTGTCCTTCATTTGGCCTTGGGGGGTCTTTTTAGCATTCCATATGTCCTAAAAATGTAGTTTTACACAAAAATTTTACAAGCATATATATATATTTTTTTTATAATAAATTTTTTATATATTTTGTCAAAGAAAAATAAAACAAAAGAAAATATTAGCATATAAACATAAAAAACTCAAACGTTAATATAAATTGGAAATATATCAAATGCAAATAGTAGGAAATATGTATGGGTGATACTGAAAGTAAATTAATGCATAAAAATATAGTAAATAATACGAAAATGGAAATCAAGATGTCTGGTCATCTCCACGGAGTCTCGCTATCTCACGACGGAGCTCCGCCATGTCTTCATACAGCACATCGTACTCAGTAGCGTGGGTCAACTCTGACACTTCCATCCTCAGGTGTAGGTCAGCAAGAGTCTGTCGGAGATCTGCTATCTCCTGGCGCATCATCGCCATCTGGGTCTGCATATATAGAGTACCTAATGAATGATTATTTGACCATACCGTGGTCCTGTCAGCTGGTGGAGCTGAACGTACTCTGGCTCTGGGCAGGGTCGTGGTGCGTCTACCGTCTCACCGTGTCCTTCTAAGGCATATGTCCAGTTTGCTGGGTCATGGACACTGGTCATAACAGGATCTGGCAAAGTGAAGTGATGTATGGTCTCACCATCGATCAAGAGTCTGAACTGAGAGGGATTAAAGGAGTTCCTTCTCATCAGCCCCCGATCTAAACAAAAATCAACATCCATGGTGGTATGGCTGCAGTAGGGAGTCAAATGAAATAGCTTTCGGCCAAGGCCTAGAGCAGCAGCAATCTCAGTCACATTACCTCCTACATGTATAGGTCCTCCTGCCCAGGTGGCAACACCACTAAAAGAGTACAGCATAAAGTTACCACAAGCTAAACGACGTGACTGATTCGCACAAAACATGAAAAATATGTCCTCCTCAGTAACGTGGTCATCAGTATCTGCTCTCCCAAAGAATGTATGGGCAATGATCATCTGAAAGTATCGGAGAGCTAGGTTATGGATAACCTGTGAAATGTGAGTATCAGGGTCAGGGCCTCCACCTCCAGAGATGTCACTCCAAAATTTCTCCACGTCTCTATTCATGAAGTAACCCATGGGCAGCTCAGGGATAGCGCCAACTCCAGTCTCAAATCCAAGAAGATCACCGAACTCAGTATGGGTGAACGAATACTCTGTGCCAAATAACCTGAAGCTGGTGTGGCCATCTAGTCCCAAGTACGGATCATAGGAAAAAGAGCTGAGGAACTCCAGAGTGAGGTTCCTATAGGTGGGATGCAAATCATCAGCGTACTGGTCCCATTTGAGCTGGTGGGCCAAGTATCGGACACTGGGCTCTATGCCCAAAGCTTCCATGCAATCACTGTCTGGGTAGCGAGTGGGTGCCATAGGTCTGAGTGAAAGCATCGCATAACGCTCTCTCTGAGCGTCGTCTCTAAAGGTCACGTGCATGTCGTCAACTGGTGGCATCCTGAAAGAAAAGGTTAGGAAAAACAGGCCCTGAAATCAAACACACAAAACAAGTTAGACATATATGTACAAACAAGCAAACAAACGTAAATCAAAATAAAAGAAAATAAATACGAAAAGGAAAAGAAGAACCATGGGTTGCCTCCCATGCAGCGCTTTCTTAACGTCGTTAGCTCGACAAGTTCAAGTCATGTATCTGGTGCGAGGATAGGTGGGTCTGTTAACGTGAACCTGGAGTAGTATGCTGGAATGTCACCTCCTTCATAATGCTTAAGCCTTTGTCCATTTACAACGAACGGACTGCAAGATTTGTTCTTAATTTCCACTGCCCCAGATTTTAGGACTTTGGAAACTTCGAACGGGCCCGTCCGTCTAGATCGAAGCTTACCTGGAAAAAGTCGCAGTCTTGAATTGTATAGAAGAACAGGGTCACCTATGTTGAAGTATTTCTTGACGATTTTCTTGTCATGCCATGCTTTGGTTCTCTCTTTATATATGATGGCATTTTCATAGGCTGATTGTCGGAGCTCTTCTAGTTTATGTATGTCTAAGATACGTTTCTCACCAGCTGCTAGGTAATCAAAATTTAAGGTTCTGATGGCCCAATATGCTTTGTGTTCCAATTCAAAGGGTAAGTGACATGATTTTCCGTAAACTAGTTGGTAAGGGGTTGTTCCAATGGGAGTCTTGTAGGCTGTCCTGTAGGCCCACAGTGCTTCTGAAAGCTTCTGCGACCAATCCTTTCTGGATATCGAGACAGTTTTTTCTAAGATATGTTTGATCTCTCTATTGGATACCTCTACTTGCCCACTGGTTTGCGGGTGGTAAGGTGTGGCTACTCTATGTTTAACTCCATACTTCCTCAACAGTTTGTCAAAAATCCTAGATATAAAATGTGATCCTCCATCACTTATGACCAGTCTGGGAACTCCGAATCTAGGGAATATATTCTACTTGAACATCTTAATCACTACTCGGGTGTCGTTTGTGGGTGCAGCTATAGCTTCAATCCATTTGGACACGTAATCGACAGCGACTAAAATATATTTGTTTAAGGATGATGGAAAAGGTCCCATAAAGTCGATTCCCCAAACATCAAAAAGTTCTACTTCTTGAATGTTTCTTAATGGCATTTCATTTCTCCTCGAGATGTTTCCGGAGCGTTGACACGGGTCACACTTGGTTATATATGTATGAACATCACGCCATATAGTTGGCCAATAAAGACTAGCTTGTAAGATTTTAGCGTGAGTCTTAGATGTGCTTGCGTGTCCTCCGTAGGGTGCTGAGTGACAATGTTCTATGATATGGTGTACTTCTTCCTCTGGAACACACCGGCGAAAGATTCCGTCAGTGCCTCTCTTAAAAAGGAGTGGTTCATCCCAATAGAAATGTTTAACGTCATTGAAGAACTTCTTTTTCTGCTGATAACTGAGGTCAGGAGGTATTATATCTGCAGCAAGATAGTTAACAAAATCTGCATACCAAGGTACATTATTTACCGCTAAGGATTTTTCAGAATCTTCTAGGGTTTCTAAACTTACATCTCCAATGGCATCTAGCTTAGTGATTAACCTGTCATAAGCAAAGTCATCATTTATGGGTACTACATCAGGTTTCAAGAACTCAAGCCTGGAAAGGTGATCGGCAACTACATTCTCGGTGCCTTTCTTATCTCTGATATGAAGGTCAAATTCTTGCAATAAAAGTATCCACCGGAGTAACCTAGGTTTAGCATCCTTTTTATTCAAAAGGTATCGGATGGCGGCATGATCAGTGTAAACAATTATTTTGGCTCCCACCAAATAGGATCTAAATTTGTCTATGGCGAAAACTACGGCTAGGAGTTCTTTTTCTGTGGCTGCATAGTTTAGCTGAGCGGCATCTAGAGTTCTACTGGCGTAGTAAATCACATGTAACTTCTTATCAGATCTTTGCCCTAGCACTGCTCCTACAGCGTAATCACTAGAATCACACATGATTTCAAAAGGTTTTGTCCAATCTGGTGGTTGCATAATGGGTGCTGAGATTAAAGCTTGTTTTAAAAGGTTGAATGCTTCGTTGCATTTTTCATCAAAAATGAACTCGGCATCTTTCATCATAAGACCTGTCAAAGGTTTAGTGATCTTAGAGAAGTTTTTAATGAAACGCCGGTAAAATCCGGCATGTCCGAGAAAACTTCGAACTTCTATAATTGTTTTGGGTGGTTTAAGATTCTCTATCACCTCGATCTTAGCTTTATCAACTTCAATGCCTTTTTCAGAAACGATATGTCCTAGAACTATACCTTCAGTGACCATGAAGTGACATTTCTCCCAATTTAATACCAGGTTTACTTCGACACATCTCTTCAAGATCTTTTCAAGGTTGACTAGACAGTTATTGAAATCAAATCCGCAGACTGAGAAATCGTCCATGAATACTTCCATAATTCCATCAAGATAATCAGCGAAGATTGACATCATGCAACGCTGAAAAGTTGCTGGGGCATTACAGAGTCCGAAAGGCATACGTCTATAGGCAAAAGTTCCATATGGGCATGTGAAGGTTGTTTTCTCTTGGTCATCAGGGTGTATAGGAATTTGGAAAAAACCTGAATATCCGTCGAGGTAACAGAAGTAGGAATATCTAGCTAGACGTTCCAACATCTGATCTATAAAAGTTAATGGGAAATGGTCTTTCCTAGTGGCTTTGTTTAATTTTCTGTAATCTATGCACATACGCCAACCTCCTTCTATCTGTTTTGTAACGTGCTCACCTTTTTCGTTTTGAACCACGGTGATGCCTCCCTTTTTAGGTACTACATGCACAGGGCTTACCCATTAACTGTCCGAGATCTGATATATTATCCCTGCTTCCAACAACTTAAGAACTTCCTTCTTAACTACCTCACTCATTATAGGGTTAATCCTTCTTTGGTGTTCTCTCGAAGGTTTAACATCTTCCTCGAGTGAAATCCGGTGCATGCACACGGATGGACTTATTCCTTTAAGATCTGAGATGTTGTACCCTAGTGCTGAGGGATATCTTCGCAAGACATCTAAGAGTTGGTTTGTTTCATTTTGGTTCAGAACGGCACTGACTATAACTGGTATGTCCATTTCTTTGTCTAAAAACTCATATCTTAGATTCTTGGGTAATTCTTTTAATTCTAAGGTTGGTTTGCTGGGGCTTTGTATAGGATCAGAAGTTAAGGATAGACATTCAAAAAGGCTGTCATCTATGCAGGGTTCTATACTGTCATCATCTTTCTCAATGGGCGTTGAAGGTAGTTTTATTCTTTCTATCGGCTCTTCCTGGTTAAGTTCACGGACACATTCATCAATGACATCAACTGCATAACATGCATCTCCTATCACTGGTGCTGCGAGCAACTTTGCTAGGACAAACTCTATTTTTTCGTTGCCTACCTCAAAAGTCAATATTCCTTTCTTGACATCTATTATGGCTCCTGCAGTTGATAGGAAGGGTCTTCCTAGGAGGATTGAGATATCTTTATCTTCTTTGATGTCCATTACGACGAAGTCGGTGGGAATGAACAACTTGCCTATTCTAACTGGGATGTCTTCTAATACGCCTACAGGGTATTTTATAGATCTGTCAGCTAATTGGAGAGACATCTTAGTAGGTTGCAAATCTCCTAGTTTCAATCGTTCACAAACTGCAAGGGGCACTAGGCTTACACTGGCTCCTAAGTCCAGAAAGGCTTTATCTATGACATGATTCCCCAAAATACAAGGTATGGAGAAATTCCCCGGATCTTTTTCTTTTTTGGCAAGTTTGTTCTCGGAAATGGAATTACACTCCACTGGTTTTGGATCGTCAAGTCTATGTTTATTGGTGAGGATGTCCTTCAGGAACTTAGTATAAGATGGTATTTGGGTGATGGCTTCTGTAAAAGGAATCTCTACATGGATTTTTTCTATAACTTTAACAAACTTTTGGAATTGGTCATTGATCTTAGTTTGTTTAAGTCTTTGTGGATAGGGAATTGGTGGTTTGTATGGCTGAGGGGGTGTTGAAGCTTCGTCCGTAACTTCTCCTTTATCTCTGTCTTTTGGTTTCTCAATTTCTACGGGTTCCTCACCTTCGGGGGTAGCATCCTTTTTGGAAACTTCGGAGTCACTCAATGTCGGGTTTTTAGGCCCTTCATAAGTGGTTCCACTTCGTAAGGTAACAGCGTTAGCTTGCCCTCGAGGGTTCTGTTGAGGTTGTCTAGGAAATTGTCCTCCAGGAGTAGTTTGGGGTGCTTGCTTTAAGGCTACCTGAGAGATCTGGGTTTCAAGCATCTTGCTGTGGGTGGCCATTTGATCCATTTTGGTTCCTAGTTGGGTAAGCAGCTCATTCACATGAATATTCTGATTTAGGAACTCTTTGTTTTGCTGGGCTTGTGCTGTCATAAAATCATTTAGCACTTTCTCAACATTTGGCTTAGGTGGCACTGCTTGCATAGGTTGGTTCTGTCTAGGTGCTTGATTGTTGGTTGATCTCGGAGGTGCTTGTTTTTGGGTAGGGTTATTGTTTTTGTAGGAAAAATTAGGGTGATTCCTCCATCCAGGGTTGTAAGTATTTGAGAACGGGTTTCCTTGGGCATAGTTGACTGGGTCTGGGTTAGTCTCGTTTAACAGATGGCAGTCAGTTGATTGATGACCTTTAGTACCACAAAGTTCGCAATTCGATACTACTGCTGCTGCAGCGGTTGGTTGTGCGTACATTTGATCGATCTTGAGGGCCATAGCATCCATTTTGGCTTGCATCATGTCTATAGAGCTTACCTCATGTTTACCTCCTTGGGCTTCTTTCTTTTCCACTGTTGCTCTTTCGTTTCCCCATTGATGATGGTTTTGAGCCATATCTTCAATGAGACCACAAGCGTCAGGATAGGGTTTGTTCATCAGGGCACCGCCAGCGGCAGCGTCGATGGACATCTTTGTGTTATAATGAAGTCCGTGGTAAAAGGTATGTATAATCAACCATTGCTCCAAACCGTGGTGTGGACAAGCCCTTAGAAGGTCTTTATACCTCTCCCAAGCTTCAAATAGCGATTCTCCTTGGTTTTGGGTAAATCTTGTTATTTGGTTTCGGAGAACGGCTGTATTGCTTGGGGGAAAGTATCTAGCAAGGAATGTTCTCCTAAGGTCTTCCCATGTTGTTATAGAATTGCTGGAAGGGAATCTAACCAAGTTAGGGCTTTGTCTCTAAGGGAAAAGGGAAATAGTCTTAAACGAATCGCCTCAGGACTAGCACCATTGGTCTTAAAGGTGTTTGACAACTGGATAAAGACTTTTAGATGTTGGTTTGGGTTTTCAGATGGTAGTCCTGCGAATTGGTTTTGTTGAACTAGTTGTAATAGGGACGGTTTTAGTTCAAAATTATTGGCAGGTATGGTAGGGTTAACTATACTAGAGCTCGGTTCTTCGTCAGCAGGCTGAGCGAATTCCTTAAGGGGTCTTTGGTTACGATCTTCGGCCATAGCTTGCTTAATTCGACGAAGCCAAAGTCGTGCGCGAGCGTAACGTTCTGGTTCCACTAAAGGATCTATGACACTACTGGAGCTGCGAGATCTTCGCATCGACCAGTTCGTGCGGCCCTAGTCTAAACGGTGATAATAAACAAAATTCAAAATTCGGCGAAATTGGTCCCCGACAACGGCGCCAAAAACTTGATGCGTTGTATTCGCAAGTGCACGAATCGCGTCAGAGTAATATAAAAAGTTATCGTATCCACAAAGACCAAATGTCGATCTAACGATTTCCGTTTGTTACAGTGCTTATCTAAGGCAGTTCAATTCAGGGTTTACTAATGCAGAGGAAAAATAAATAAAAGTAAATGACGAGGTAATAAAATTCAGACAAAACAATAGGCTTGAATGTAATTCTCATAACCGATAATATTTCTATATTCATCAACAGAACTACTTACGGGCAATATCTTCTGTTTTAAGAAAAGAATTCAATTTAACAGGAACTGTCGCTTTCGCGTAGTCAGAACCAAGTTTACCCTCTAAACTAACCCCTTTATTGTCACTTATAAAAAGGCGCGCATTGCGTTAGAGTCATGGAAAACTTACTTTTAAGAAATGTAAATTCTAAACTAAACAGAAAAGTATTTTGACCTGAAATCTCTAAACTAAAGAGGTTCAAAATGAACCAGATTCTAATCCCACTAACGCGTCCGAAAATAGTTTTAAAATCTCTTTTCTAAAGTGTTAAAAATCCCTACTCAACTGAGCAAAGCGCTTTCGCTGTATTTGATCAGTTGAGAACTAAACAAGTTCACAAATGGTTGGACAGCTTTCGATCTTACCCAACATTGCTTTTAAGTACAGAAAACTTGTGTTAAAGATTAAAACATCCCTTAAGTATTTCTATTAACATATAGACGTATTACGGTGGTTATGGTCTTTACATTCTTACCTATATAAAACTTAGCCAGCCATGGTATTTATAACAGTCATGTTAATTCTTATCATGTATGGAATTAAGTCTTTAGAAAAGTAAAGTTTTGAAAAGTAAGGCAAGACAATAAATAAACAAAATAAAGCAAGTGCAAGAAATAAATGAAAGTAAATGCGATTAAAATAAAACCTGCTCCAAAGCGGAGTCTTTAAATCTGGTACAATATACGGAAAAGAAAATGCTGGCAGGATTACTTCTACCAAAGTGCTCCAACTTGATTACAGACACTCCAAGACTTGATTACAAACTCGATCACACACAGTGCAATAACTCCTCGATGTGAGAAGATTACCGCTTTACAAGAGTGAAATTTATCCCTAGGATGAAGTAAACTAAGATTGGATGATCCTAAAATTCGAGTCCTGAGAGTATTTATAGGCAAAGTTGGCATGGTGCAAAGACAAAAGTGATCTTGGCTTGAAAATGGGCGGGAACTGATTTTTGCCTCGTCGCACCCGCGACAGGCCTACCGCGTCCGCGACATGAAGGAAACAGCAAAGGTCGTGGGAACGTGGCAGTTGAGCAGTGGAGATCATGGGACACGTCGTCGCCTACCCTGGGGCGTCCGCGACAAGAGAAGCGACAAGGGTAAATTGCTTCCAAACTTGAATTCTTGCTCCTTTTGCACCCTTTCTCGTCTGGGACCTCGATTTTATTGAAAACCTGAAAACAAAGGGAAACATAACAATAACAAAGCAAAAATAATAGAAAAACAACTAATATGCATGTGAAATCAGAGTCGAAAATACAGTATAATTTAGTGTCATCAGTATTCTACCAGGCTTAATCAAAGCAGAGTGATGGACAAAGTTCAGGCAGACATGGCAGGTATGCAAGCTCGCATCGATCAATTCATGGAGATGATGCAAGGTGTGGTGCAAAGTCAGAATGAATTCAGAACTCTAGTTCAGCCTTTGGTGTCGCAGGTTGATGAAAATGGTATCTTACACGGTGGTTTTCTTAATCGTGTTATTCCTCCAGGCGGAGGTGGTGCTGGTATCAACATTCCTATTCCTGGCGCAGGTGGATAGGGTGGGATTCCTTCAGTGGTTTGAGAAGGAAGCACTGTTCGAGCTATCCATGGCCATCGTATTGATGATCAACAGGATGATGTTTTTTCAGTCAGAAGCTTGGACGCTGGCCTACCTGTGGTCAGTGATGAGAGGATCCGTTTAATTGAGGCGCAATTGAAGGGGGTTGTAAAACAGGATGATTTGGGAATAGATTTGGACGACCTAGGGTTGGTCCCTGATATTGTCATTCCGCACAAGATTCAGATTCCTACACTGGAGAAGTATAATGGTTCTACCTATCTGAGAACTCATGTAAAGGCTTACACCAGGAAGATGGCTGCTCATGCCAAAGATGAAAAACTAATGATGCACTTTTTCCAAGACAGCCTGTCTGGCGCGTCTTTGGAATGGCATATGGCGCTGGAGAGTAGAGATGTTCGTACTTGGAGAGAGCTAGCTGCAGCTTTTATCAAGCATTACCAGTACAACACAGACATGGCTCCCAACAGAACTCAGTTGTTAAGCATGTCCCAGAAAAGTGATGAAAGTTTCAAAGAATACGCGCAAAGGTGGTGTGAATTGGCGGCTAGGGTACAACCACCAATGCTGGAAAAAGAGATGTTGGATATGTTTATGGACACACTGCCTAAGCACTATTATGAGAAGTTGTTGCCTTGTTCACTAGGCAAGTTTGTAGATGTGATTGCTATCAGCCAGAAGGTAGAGGTGGGAATTAAGGCTGGAAAAGTTTCTAGTGGTGACGGATCATCTTCCGGGCATGGAAAGAAGCCATTTGATGGTTATAAGAAGAAAGGAGAGGCCAACGCTGTATCATCTCACAGGGGAAAAGGGAAACAGTGTCAGACCAATAATCAACAAGTAGCATCGGTAAATATCCCAGCAACGTTACCTCCACCACAACAACAGAAGAATAATGCTAATCAGAACAGGCAGCAGGGCCAGTATTAGAACAGACAAAGGAATGCAGAGAGGCATTTTGATCAAACCCTAATGTTGTATGCACAGTTATTGCAACATTTGCTGCAGTTGCGTCTAGTTGAGCTCCGTACCCTGGCTCCACTAACAGGGGAACTCCCACGAGGCTACAATGATAACGCACACTGCAATTTTCACTCTGGTGCTCCGGGGCACATTGTGGAGAAGTGTAGGGCATTTCATCACAAGGTGCAAGACCTTGTGGACTCCAAGGCTATCAATTTCTCAAATGTTAGGCCCAATGTTATTCAAAACCCGATGCCTGATCATAATGGGCCGAGGGTGAATGCGATAATTGAGGAAGGTAAAGCTTTGAATTTGATCATGGATGTTGAGGAATTGAAGACTCCGCTGGTTGTGGTTAAAAACAGGTTATTGAAGGGTGGCGTCTATCCGGGTTGTGATGAGAACTGCTAAGATTATTTGACAAAGGATAATGGTTGTGATTCGTTGAAGATGGGTATCCAGAGTATGATTAATGAGGGTTGCTTACAGTTTGATAGAGGTAATCAGCAAGAAGAGGTTGTTAGTGAGAAGGTTGCTACTATCACCATTCCTTTCAAATCAATTACTATTTCGGGTCCGGCAAGGCCATCTCCAGTCATCATTACAAGGGTTGGACCTATCCCGTACGAGAGCTCTAAGGCCATTCCCTGGAATTACGGCGCAGAGGTGTTTGTCAATGGACAAAAGCAGGAATTATTGACTACTTCACCAGTGAGTGCTAGTCCTGAGGTTAAGGTTGAAGCTGATGCTATAACAAGAAGTGGTAGAGTGCTTACTCCTGTTAATGATCAACCCAGTACTTCTAGGCAAGATAGGGGAAAAAAGGTAATGCATGGTTCTGTCCAGACTCCAGTGATTACTGATTCTACAGTAAAGCCGGTTGATGATGCTTTTTCTGAAAATGTAGAGGAGTTTATGAGACTCATCCAGAAAAGTGATTATAAGATCGTGGACCAATTACATCAAACCCCATCCAAGATCTCTATTATGTCTTTGCTATTGTGTTCTGATGCTCACAAGAATGCTCTTCTGAAGGTTTCAAATGCAACCTACGCTCCTCAAGAGATTTCTGTTAACCAGCTGGAAGGGGTTGTAGCGCACGTGAATGTAGGTAATGGCTTAGGCTTTACAAATCTTGATTTGACTCCCGCAGGGAGGAATCATAACAATGCCCTACATATTTCGATTGAGTGTCGTGGTTCACTGATGTCACATGTGTTAGTTGATACTGGATCATCGTTGAATGTATTGCCAAAGAAAGCATTAATGAAGTTAGATACCAGAGGACTTATTTGTACACCAAGCGACTTGGTGGTGCGAGCTTTTGATGGCTCGAAGAGATCTGTCTTTGGTGAGATTGTGCTTCCGATCAAGGTTGGGCCGAAAATCTTTGATGCAACATTTTATATAGTGGATATTCAGCCAGCATACAGCTGTCTGTTGGGTCGTCCTTGGATCCATGGTGCAGGCGTTGTAACCTCCACTTTGCATCAAAAGCTGAAATATATGTTTGATGGTCACGTAGTGACAGTGTGCGGAGAAGAAGACATAATGATTAGTCAGCTGTCAACTTTTAAGTACGTGGAAGTGGATGGTGAAATCCATGAGACGTTGTGTCAGGGGTTTGAAAAGGTGAAGGTTTCTGAAGAGGTTGTCCAGTCTGAGACTATAGGGCAGCCTGCAGTGGCAGATCAACCTGAGGTTTCTATGTCTTCGTTTAAAGACGCCAAAGCTGTGGTTGAAGCTGGTAGCTCACAGAGGCGGGGCCAGGTGGTTGAAGTTCAGGAGAAGAGGGATACCTGTGGATTAGGGTACAAACCACCTAGGCGTCAGGAAGAGCCTCCGAAGTTCTATGGCCCAGTCCATTTCACCAGTGCCAGTGTTTTCTTCGACAGAGTTAATGCCATTGAGGAAGAAGGGGACAGTGATTATGACATGGGTAGCTGGATCCGCCCTTGCGTCCCAGGAGAAAGTCTGTGCAACTGGTCTTCTGAAAGAGTCATTCAAGTGACTAGCTTCGAGTATTTGCTTTGTTTTCCTATTATGTTAATCCTGCATTCTGCCCAAGACGTAGTGATTTTATTTGTAGGGCTTTTAACTGTTGCATGTTTTTCTTTATCATCAATAAAGGACTTTTCACACTCAAATTTTTTGATCTTTGTCTTTCTGTTTTATTTCTATGCATTAAAAACTCACATCAAAATGGCAATGTGTTTCTTTGTTGCATACATAATAAAATATACCTCATCGATCATGCAGGTCTTTTTGTTCATATGACACTGATCATGACTCAGCTATAGCTCGGTATGAGTTTGACAATCCAATCTATCAGGCCGAAGAAGAGACTGACGAAGATTGTGAACTGCCCGAAGAGTTGGCCAGATTGTTGAAGCAAGAGGAGAGAGTCATCCTACCTCATCAGGAGGAAATTGAGATTGTGAATCTGGGAACCGAGGACGCCAGAAAGGAAGTAAGGATAGGGGCTGCATTGGAAGACAGCGTCAAGGGAAGATTGATTGAAATGCTCCGTGAGTATGTGGATATCTTCGCCTGGTCTTACCAAGAAATGCCTGGGCTCGATACCGATATTGTTGTATACCGGCTACCACTTAAAGAAGGTTGTGCTCCGGTCAAGCCAAAGTTGAGAAGAACTAAACAGGAGATGTCTGTCAAAATTAAGGAAGAGGTTCAGAAACAGCTAGATGCCGGTTTTCTTGCCGTAACAAATTATCCTCCATGGGTTGCTAACATCGTGCCTGTACCTAAGAAGGATGGGAAGGTCAGGATATGTGTTGATTACAGGGATTTGAACAGAGCAATCCCAAAGGATGATTTCCTGCTCCCTCACATTGACGTGTTAGTTGACAATACTGCTCAGTATTCGGTGTTTTCCTTCATGGATGGCTTCTCTGGGTATAACCAAATCAAGATGGCCCCAGAGGACATGGAGAAGACAACATTCATAACACCGTGGGGAACTTTCTGCTACAAAGTGATGCCCTTTGGATTGAAAAATGCAGGGGCAACTTACCAGCGGGCGATGGTGACTCTCTTTCATGATATGATTCACAAAGAGATCGAGGTCTATGTTGATGACATGATAGCGAAGTCACAGACGGAGGAAGAACATCTGGTGAATCTTCAGAAGCTATTTGAAAGATTAAGAAAATTCAGACTGAGGTTGAATCCAAACAAATGTACCTTCGGGGTGAGATCAGGAAAATTGCTGGGGTTTATTGTCAGTGAAAAGGGTATCGAGGTTGATCCTGCAAAGGTAAAAGCCATACAAGAAATGCCTGTGCCGAAAACAGAAAAAGAGGTTCGTGATTTCTTGGGGAGATTAAACTACATTGCTAGCTTCATCTCGCATCTCACAGCCACGTGTGAACCAATCTTCAAGTTGCTAAGAAAAGATCAAGCGGTCAGGTGGAATGAAAATTGTCAAAAGGCGTTTGAAAAAATTAAAGAATATTTGCAGGAACCTCCGGTCCTTATACCGCCAGTGCTAGGAAGGCCTTTGATTATGTATCTCATGGTTCTTGAGAATTCAATGGGTTGTGTGCTCGGTCAATAAGACGAGTCAGGTAGAAATGAGCACGCCATCTACTACTTGAGTAAAAAGTTTACCGATTATGAGTCAAGGTACTCGATGCTGGAGAAAACATGTTGTGCACTCGCTTGGGCCGCTAAGCGTTTGAGGCAGTATATGTTAAACCACACAACCCTATTGATTTCGAAGATGGATCCAATCAAGTATGTGTTTGAGAAGCAAGCACTTTCTGGTAGAATAGCCCATTGGAAGATGGTTCTGACAGAATACGATATTCAGTATGTTTCCCAAAAGGCCATTAAGGGAAGTGTTTTGTCAGAATATCTTGCCGAACAGCCAATTAAGGATTATCAACCGATGAAGTTTGAATTTCCGGATGAGCATATCATGTATCTGAATATGAAGGATTGCGAAGAACCTTTTCCTGATGAAGGACCTGAGATTGGATCTCAATGGAAGATGGTTTTTGATGGGGCTGTTAATTCATATGGTAACGGAATCGGGACAATCATTACGACTCCACAGGGTTCTCATATACCCTTCACTGCCCGATTAGCGTTCATATGCACCAACAATGAGGCGGAGTATGAAGCATGCATCATGGGGTTAGAAGAAGCAATTGATTTGAGAATCAAGAACCTCGATGTTTATGGTGATTATGCGTTGGTGGTTAATCAGATTACAGGTGAATGGGAGACTCGTCAAGCAAATGTTGTTTCGTATAACAACTATGCCAGAAGGTTGTTACCTTTCTTTGACAGAGTGGACTTCCATCACATTCCCCGGATAGAGAATCAGATGGATGATGCGTTGGCAACGTTGTCATCAATGTATCAGGTGAATCGTTGGAATGAAACTCCTTCAATCAGAATCATGCGCTTGGATAGACCTGCTTTTGTGTTTGCAGTTGAAGGGGTATCAGATGGCAAGCCTTGGTATCATGACATCAAAGTCTTTTTGAAAAGTCAGGAATACCCAGTTGGGGCATCTTCCAAGGATAAAAAGACACTGAGGAGGTTATCAGGAAACTTCTTTTTGAACAAGGACGATGTGTTATACAAGAGAAACTTTGACATGGTCTTGTTACGTTGTGTTGATGAACACGAGGCAGGCCTATTAATGGAAGAAGTTCATGAAGGTTCCTTCGGTACTCATGCCAATGGGCATACTATGGCAAGAAAATTGTTAATAGCGGGGTATTACTGGATGACTATGGAGTCTGATTGTTTTAAATACGCCCAGAAATGTCATAAATGCCAGATTTATGCTGACAAAGTGCACGTAGCGCCTACTCCTCTGAATGTTTTGTCGTCACCTTGGCCTTTTGCCATGTGGGGCATTGACATAATTGGGAAGATCGAGCCGACTGCTTCGAATGGACATCGTTTTATCCTGGTGGCTATTGATTATTTCACGAAGTGGGTGGAAGCAGCATCGTATGCCAACGTCACCAGGCAAGTGGTAACCCGGTTTATTAAGAAGGACATCATCTGCCGGTATGGAGTCCCGGAGAGAATCATTACTGACAATGGTTCGAACTTGAACAATAAGATGATGAAGGAGCTATGCCAGAGCTTTAAGATTGAGCATCACAATTCTTCTCCCTACCGCCCGAAGATGAATGGGGTTGTTGAAGCGGCTAATAAGAACATAAAGAAGATTGTGCAGAAGACGGTAGTGACATACAAAGACTGGCATGAGATGTTGCCTTACGCTTTGCATGGTTATCGTACTTCGGTACGCACATCAACTAGGGCAACCCCTTTCTCACTAGTTTATGGTATGGAAGTAGTTCTGCCATTAGAAGTTGAGATTCCTTCTTTGAGAATTCTGACAGACGTGAAGCTTAATGAAGCTGAGTGGGTGTGTTCCTGGCTGAATGAACTGAACCTCATTGAAGAGAAGAGATTGAAAGCCATTGCGCATGGCCGGTTGTATCAGAGCAGGATGAAAAAAGCATTTGATCAGAAAGTGCGTCCTCGGTGTTTTCAAACTGGTGAATTGGCTTTGAAAAGGATCCTTCCTCCTCAAACAGATCACAGGGGCAAATGGACCCCGAATTACGAAGGGCCATATGTAGTAAGATAGGTTTTCTCTGGTGGAGCCTTATTACTTTCAACTATGGATGGCGAAGATTTTACATCCCCTGTGAACGCGGATGTAGTCAAAAAATACTTTGCATAAAAGAGACCCGCTGAACATAAAAAGAAGGTTCAGGAAAAAATGGGGCATCCTGGCGAACCATAAAAAGAAAAGGTTCGGGAAAAAATTAGGGATAAAAACGAAAAAAGAATAAACCCGCAAGGTTGAAAACCTGAAAAGGCAACTTTGGCAAAAATGGGTATCCCGGTGGATTGAAAACCCAAAAAGGGCGATCCAGGCAAAAGTTGGGGATTTAAAAGCAAAGGCTACGATCCGCGTTCGATCTGTGATCACTATTCACACTTGGAAAATTCGAAGGAAAGGAATCAGTCCAGTCAGTCATCTTCAAAGGCCAAAGTATCTGTGGATAAACAAGTCATATGGGTTATAGCTGAGTCGAGTCATGGTGGATATCTGTTCCCCCACATTGCCGACATGTGTATTTTCTTTTACTTTTTGCGCAATTACCTCTTTTCAGGAATTGCTTCCAAATGTAAATGCCTAGTTACAGGCTGATCATTCAATAAAGTTTGTATTTCAGTCAAAGAGCTTTTGTTTATTATTTTACCTGTTTTGTTTGTGAAAATGTCCGATATTTTTTATAAACATTACATGCTAAAATGTTGAGCTTTATGAAACAAGTTGGAAAACATTGGCAATTGCTTAGGCGACAGTCACTATGATGATAATCAAAGTAATCATTTTTGCACGTAGACCTTTCTGTTGGTTTTGCAGGATGACAGGTGTACCTCCCCAGTAGAGCTCTCCCCAACTTTTAAGTCTGATCGTCCTCAGTAGTTTATTACTCTTCCCCATCAGAGTATCAAGGATCGTCTTCCTCAACAGAGTATAAAGAGGTAATTCCCCGAGCGGAGTCGTTGAGGATCGTCCCCTCAGCAGGATATAAGAGGTTTTCCCCCGGCCAGAGTTGTGATTTGGCTCATCTTTCCTCAGCAGGTAGCCAGAAGTTGGTATTTTTACAGCCTCTCCAGCAAGAGATTGATGGAGCATCTTCTTTGATCAAAGATGGTGTTTCCCCACAGAATATGGGGCAGTCGTTTTTTCCTCAGCTAGTCAGGAAACATGTGTTCATCCCCTAGCAGAGTGGATAATGACAACTACTATTTTCCAAGCAGATGTGTCAATGAGGATCGTCCCCCTCAGTAGGATATAAGAAGATCGTCCCCCTTAACAGGAGTACAGAGGATTGTATACCCAGCCGAAGTTGTGTTTGGATTATAATTCCCCAGCAAGCATTCAGAAGATGATTGCTCTAAGGTGAATGTTGTCGTATCTCCAGCAGGAGATTCATGGACAAAGGTGTTATTATCCCCACAGAGTCCTGGTGTCTACTTTCCTCAGTTGGTCAGAAAGTATAGTCTCACCGACAACGACTTGATCTAATCCCCAACAGGGTGAGGGTAAAGTTATTTCTCTAACAGCAGATTAAACTCACCGACATCCCCAAGCAGAGTCTGGTGGTGATTGGTATCCCCAGCAGGTCTTAAGTCCAATAGTTTTTGGCAGGCGTCAAATCCAAGTTGTGAGGTATTTGGTGATCCCCGGCGGAGGAGTTTCCATCTTCAGTATTCATCTCCCTCCCCAGCTGAGTGGGTATTCTCTCGGAGTTTCATACTTCTCCAGCAGAATTGTTAATCTTGTTATTCCCCGGCCATGTGGGTATTCTCTCAGAGATTTGTCCATCTCCAGCAAAATTGTTATTCATTTCTATCCCCAGCTGAGTGGGTGTTCTCTCGGAGTTTCGTCCATCTCCAGCAGAGTTGTTGATCTTGATATCCCCCAACAGAGTGGGTATTCTCTCAGAGTTTCATCTTCAGCATATTTTGTGATCAATGTCTTCCTCAGCAGAGTGAAGTCTTTCTCAGTAGGGTCTCTTATTTCGGAGGACAATTTATGTTGTCGTCCCTAGTGGAGTTTTCCTTCGCCCCCAGCATTTATTTTGCTGAGGCACCTCTTTTGCATTGGATAAGAATTTTTTGCATGGCATCCTCCTAAATGCGTAGCATTTCCACTTCGTGTGGAGCATTACGGCAAAATTCAAACATATGCATCCGAAGCATAAGCCAGGTTTGAGTTTTCCTTCGTCAGGAAAATCCGAATTTCAGGAGAGTATCATTCGACTTTACTCCACAAGTGTTGGGTTTAGTCATTCAAGGAAATATTTGACATTCCCTTGCAGAGTTGTTTTCCAGGATCGTGAACCCGGGGTTTCATTTTTACCCCTTCGTCCAGTGGTCCTTTGGTTTATTCCCTCAAGGCTTTTACCGTCAGAAACTCGTCCGTGTTTCCTTCGGCACCCATCCGTGTTTGAACCTTTTTTTTTCAATACCCATCTGTATTGACCTTTTGATGACACTCGTCCATGTTTCCTTCAACACCCGTCCGTGTTTGAACTTTTGATTTCAATACCCGTCCATATTGACCTTTTGATGACACTCGTCCGTGTTGCCTTCCATTCCCCAGCGAGATTAATCCCTTATAAAGGTTGCTTTACACCCGTCCGTGTACCTTTTTTGATACCCGTCCGTATTGAAACTCTTTACACCCGTCCGTGTATCTTTTCAGTACCCGTCCGTATTAACCTCTTTACACCCGTCCATGTACCCTTTCAATACCCGTCCGTATTGAACCCTTTTACACCCGGCCGTGTACCTTTTTCGATACTCGTCCGTATTGAAACTCTTTACACCCGTCCGTGTACCTTTTTGATACCCGTCTGTATTGAAATCTCTTTACACCCGTCCGTGTACTTTTTCGATACCCGTCCGTATTGAACCCTTTTTTACACCTGTGGGTGTACCTTTTCAGTACCCGTCCGTATTGAATCTCTTTACGCCCGTCCGTGTACCTTTTCGATACCCGCCCGTATTGAACCCCTTTTTACACCCGTCCGTGTACCTTTTCAGTACCCGTCCGTATTGAATCTTTTTACACCCGTCCGTGTATCTTTTCGATACCCATCCGTATCTGATATCTTTGGTTCCTGGACACCCACCCGTGTTTATCCCCAGCATAGCTAACAGTCGTCCGTGTTGTGACAGTGCACCATTTATTGCTTGTTCCCCAGCGGAGTCGTCCCTCCTTTGAGGATTTCAAATTTCAGGTTTCTTTTGGTATTCAATCTCCGTGAATCCTTTGAACGCATGACAACCATTGTTATCATACCTTCAGATCCAAGTTGATTGAATAGGGGCAGTTGTAACACCCCAAAATTTGCCCTAGTGTTTCAAACCCTTGTGGCTTATGCTTCATTTCATTTGCATCGTCATTTCTGCATTTGCATAGTTCTTTTGGGCATGGGATCGAGGTATCTTCCAGCAGTTCATGGCGTCATCAGTGCCAGTATCATTTACAACAATGTTCAGGGCCAAGCAGATAATTTTCAAAGTCTTTTTGAGCATTTATTTTGCTCGTCAGTGATTTTGATAAACAGAAGCTTCAGCAGCCATTGTCCGATCAAGCGATCCGGTATCAGGCATTATTAATCCAGCGGGATATTCCGAGATATCAGCAAGAACTTGTGTTTCATTTCAGGTGTTGCTTAGTGGAAATATCAAATTTTGAGTTTCAGAGGTTTAACAAGTTCAGAACAACTGTCAGAAGTCACTTTTCCAAGTTTCCCTCCAAAAGGCGCCAAAATTCAAAATTTGCATTGTGTAACCGGTTACAGCGTATCTGATAACCGGTTACCCTTTGGTTTTTCTGCACATTTTTTCAGTTTTTGAACTGAGTAACCGGTTAGCAGATGTGTTGTAACTGGTTACTCTGGGCAAAATTTGAAAATTTCAGATTGCATCATTGGTGATCATGTGCTTGGCATGTGCACATGGGGGAAGGATCTAGAATTGATATTTTCATCATTTTCCACCCAAAATTCAAATTCCTTCCAACATTTTCCACTCTAATTCCTCATTTCCTTTCCTAATCCACTTTTCACCCCAATTTCCACCAACTAAACCTCACTCCAAACCACATTTGAATTCCTAACCTAGCTTCTATTTAAATCAATTCATTCCAAACCTCACATAACTTGGATCCATTTTCTGAATTTTCAACACATCTCTCTCCAATTCTCTCAACTTTTTCTCTCATTTCCTAAAACCCTCACTTAAAGTTTCATCATCAAAGTTCATCAAATTTCACCTTGGAATTTGTTGATCTTGAAACTAAACCACCATCCATTCATCAATTCTTGAAAGAATCTTGGATTTGCTACTGTTTTGGAGTGTGGAATCACTTTTGGAGTAGCTTTTCATTATTCGAGTTGTTTTAGCTTGGATCTTGGTTGTTCTTGCTTGGATCTTGAAGTTCATCACATAGATCTTTGGTTCTCTTGCTTGGATTCACCAATTTTCATGCTCAACAATCACCAAGGCAAATCGCAGCCTTGTAGGTTGGTTTTCCTTAGATCTATGCTTGATTTAGCTTAATTTCAACTTATGCATTGTAGATCTTTGGTTTGTGATGTGATTTGATCCATTTGCTTGATTTGATTAGTGATCTTGTTATTTGATTGATGAAATTGATTTTTGATTACTGATATTTGATGTGAATTCTCGTGCATTGTTGATTACATGATCATTGGATATGATTGCATGAGTGATAAGCTGCTGAAAAGTGATTCTGAACATTTATTTTTGAATTCTGCTGCTGTGTAACCGGTTACAGCATATCTGCTAACCGGTTACACTGTGTATTTTTCAGCGTGTTGGTGCATTTTTGAACTGTGTAACCGGTTATCAGTTATGCTGTAACCGGTTACCACTCAAGCAGAATGGTATTTTTGTGCATTTTCTTGCTTGTTTGACTTCCATAACATGTTTAAACTTCATGGATTAATTCATTGATGATTGGTGGATTGTTCTTGAGCTATTTCCACACACACCACTGTATAACATGATTTTTCGACACGCGTTCTTTTGTTTTTCATTGAACGTTAATGCTTGCGTTGTTGATTAATTGTTGTGATGATCACGTAATGCACACACTTTGAGCTTGTTAATTGCTAATTGATGATGATGATTGCTGGATAATTATGTGCATGTTCATTTGCTTTCGATTTCATGATGTGCATACTTGTTTCATTTGATCATATGTTATATGTTGCATTCTTCCATGATGCTCGCAAGGTTATTCAACATGGTGTGTGGTTTGTTTATGATCATGATTAAATGGATGGTGTATGTTGTTTGATGAACATTTGGTCAACCTTGATTGAATCGTATTCAAATATGGTACATGCTGTCCTGATTTCACATATGAGTTTTGCATAAAGTGCTGTCATATGTGCTGTCCATGTGTACATGTATGTTGTTTGACCTATTTACACCTGTTTTCATGCTGAGTTTCATGCTTTTGAATGCTGTTCGGTGTATGTGCATGATTTCATTGCTGTTCTGAAGCAAATGTGCTGTTGTAGGTGTTATACCCTCTCTTTTCACTCTCTTTCACCCATGAATCTCAAGACTTGTTTAACTGTTGGATTCTCTCCCTTTAGAGCTACCTAGTCCAACTTAATTTTTGATTAAGCTTGGAGTAGGATTAGCATTAGGTTTTAGGTAGTCGTCCCTCCTAAGCCTCACTAACCCTAGGTTACCCATGCATGATAACATTAGGACTCTTAGTTTCCCTTTAGAGTTTCCTTTGTGTCTTCTCTCTTCTCATCTCAAAACTTCTTGAAAACACTTAATAAAGATAAAGTGTATTGCGCACGAGCCTTAAACGTGGGAAGTGAGGAGTGAGGGGTTTCCCTTCATTCTTCTAGGGTACCTAGTGTACGTCCTGTTGGGGATGATACACAAAGTATTCGTTCCTATGTCATAGACTTTGGTGCAATGCAAGTTATGAACTAACTTAAAAAACACTTCTGTCTAAAAAACACAAAAACAAATTCAAATCTTTTTTATCCTTCGGGATTGTTGGGTTTCAAACTTCATTTTCAGAAAAGAGCTCGTCGCTTACGTAAAAAACACTTACCCATTCGTGGTCGTACCCACGAACCACATCAGCTCTGATTCCTCTCTCTCGTCCGATTGAGGATATGTAGGCACAAGACAGTGATTGTCTTGGCGAGCAACCTTCCCCCACAGTTCCCGTCCGAACTACGTTGACTCTGACTTTCCCATTGCATTGAGGGAGTACGTAGGCCTAGGACAATGATAACGTCCTATCGAGTCACTTTTTTTTCTTTTCTTCTTCGTTTCTCCGTTCTTTCCGTTCTCGTTTCTTCTCTGGTCCAGTAGTAGTGGAGCTCCAAACGACGACACCCTTTGATGCAGACAACATGCATGGATCCCATCGAGTACGATGGATGTGTTGGGTGCTAACATCTTCCCTTCGCGTAACCGACTCCCGTACCCGTTTCTCTTGGTCGTGAGACCATATTCTTTCCCTTCCCTTAGGTTTATGCAGTGTTTCCTTTCCCTCTCTTGGGATAAATACACATTGCTGGCGACTCTGTGTTTTCTGCGCCACTCTCGCGTTTGTACCGTTGGATGCGAATCTTTCGGGAGAGACATTCGCCATTGAAGATGATATATTCGCTTTCTCGAATTAAGGAAAATCCCCAGAGAAAGTCTCTTAATCAGAGATTCGGCAATACAACAATTTTTCTCCGAAAATCCGCTGATGAAAAGATCATCAGCACCTCAAAATTGGATCACATCATATGGCATTTCTCCGAGAAGATCTCGAAGAAAAGTATGATGTAATACCCCCAAGCGGAAAGCAGTCTCTCAAGAGACTCATTTTTCCCAGTAGAGTCGACAAACGACGTCTCCAAACAGGGAAGTTTGTTCACCTCTACAACTCAGACGACTGGGTTCCCCAACAACTCTAACATCAAAAGTTTTTCTATCAAATGGCATCTCCCCAGGAAAATTCGGCGAGAAGTTCGAGGAAAACCGCTACGAACAGTGTCCCTTGTCAAGAAAGTTTATTGACAAAAGAAACTTAGACCAGTTCCTTGGTAGGAAACCAGGATCGAGGGGAAGTTTATTTCAGAAACTTAGACCAGTTCCTTGGTAGGAAACCAGGATCGAGGGGAAGTTTACACCAGAAACTTAGACCAGTTCCTTGGTAGGAAACCAGGATCGAGGGGAAGTTTATTTCAGAAACTTAGACCAGTTCCTTGGTAGAAAACCAGGATCGAGGGGAAGTTTACACCAGAAACTTAGACCAATTCCTTGATAGGAAACCAGGATCAAGGGGAAGTTTATTTCAGAATCTTAGACCAATTCCTTGGTAGGAAACCAGGATCGAGGGGAAGTTTACACCAGAAACTTAGACCAATTCCTTGGTAGGAAACCAGGATTGAGGGGAAGTTTATTTCAGAAACTGAGACCAGTTCCTTGGTAGGAAACCAGGATCGAGGGGAAGTTTACCTTTTCTAAGCATCATTGCTTAGCAAAAGAAGAAGGATGCGTGAACTACCATTCCCAACCACCATCAAAATTTCGGGTATTTTGATATTTAATCATCTTGCACCCCGAATGCCCGAATACCTTCGCCATTCACACCTTCGCGTCCAAGAAGATTAAATATGGGCATCTGTCATACCCCAAATTTTGACCACTAAGATTTCCCATCATTGTACAAATCATCATGATAATATGAATGCACCTTGGTGCCTCATCAATCTCCTCAAGGGTTGTTGAGCACTCACTACAATCAGACTTAGGGTTTCAAGCCCTCAGAGCTCTTAGACAAAGGATCAATCAAGAAATGACATGATCTTCAACTTTTCTAGTCTCTCAAACATCCATAAAGGATCAAGAGGACTCCCACAATAGGAATCAAGCACAAGGTTGCAACATTCCAAGTGGATTAAGCCTCAAGATCGCCAGTATCACCAAATTAGGGTTTTGGTCGACCAGGGCCTCCAGATGGAAGTTTTCCTTTGGGCATGAGCCAATGCTTCAAAGCATAACCCAAGATGCTCCAAGGGACATCATGAACCCCATTGTCAAGTTAATTTAGCCTCAGGGGAGGCATTCATCAAAAATCAGGAATTAGGGTTTCTTGACCTAATTCACCCCTAAGTTGACTTTTGAGACAAAACATGAGCCAAGACCTCAAGACATGGTTTGAGGGTCTCTAATAAACCACATTGATCCATTTGGAACAATGGATTAATCCAAGAAACTTGATTCATAAGTTTCAAGTTCATCAGAACCACAGTTAGGGTTTCACGAAAAAAAGTCAATTGTGCCTTTGACTTTTGACCAGGACATGCTCCCAAACCTTGGGACATGATTCAATACACCCTATAACACCTATGAAATCAATCCATCAAGTTTGATTTAGGTCAAGGACTTGATTTCATAGAGGATCGCACAGTTTGGAAATCATCTGATAAAAAGTCAACTGTGCCCAAAAGTCAAAGTTTGACTTTTTGATTTTTTGATCAATTATGGTCCCCTAACCCTAAAATGATGTTAATGTGTGATTGGAATCATCATTCATCAAGAAAAATCAAGAAAAGTGGGATAACTTGTTAAAGGGGTAACCATAAAAAACTTAGAAATTTTCTAAGTTATGAAACAAAGTGGCTAGGGTACCAACTTCTAAGGATCATAACTTGGGATCCAAGCAACCATTTTGGCTGATCCAAAGATGGATTTATAACTTTCATGGCATACTTTAAAAGTGTCAACTACACCTCATTCCAATTCCTCATGAATTTTAAGTTATGGAATGATCAAAATGGCTGAAAACATGAAATGTCACTTTTTCCAACACTTAGTGAAATTTTCACTAAGATAGAATCTGTCTTGCCTTTTTTCCAAAAGTAGGGGGATTTTTCACTTGGATCCAAAAAGTATCAAGACAAACTATGATCACACATGTGTTGTATCATATAAGAGCTTTCCAAAATGGCCAAGAACTCCATCAAACTCCACTTAAGCCATGAGATATGACAATGACAATGTGCCTTGCTGCAAACTGTCATGGCAAGGCAGATTTGTGCATTTTGCTCGATTTGAGTAAATTTTGCAAATGACAAACAAGTTTATCCATCTGAACACCTCAGGGAGAGACCAAGGAGGGACAAACACTGATCCATAAGCCTCCCATGTCTTTGGAACTAAAATTAGCATGTCAAACCTAAAAAACCCTAAAGAGGGGACAAGACTCCAATTTTGTTTTGGAGCATTCAATGGATGCACCAAAAATGGCATGAACTGAGCCATTTCCACATGAATAAGTCAAGGATGATCTCTGAACTAGGGAACCAGCAGCCTGTGCTCTAACCTCTAGTCAATGGCTAGAGGAGACTTGAGATTCCAAAATGCAACCATTGGCCAAACCTCAACTGCAGTTGCCATTCACTATTGCTTGCAAAACAAACTTGCTCTCCTATAAATAGAGCTCATTTGTGCTCAGTTTAAGTACACCAAAGCCATCAAACAGATTCTTTCCTCAAAATCACCTTCTCACTTCCAAATTTGCCTTCCAAAGCAAGTCACCATCGGGTTTTGAGTTTGAGAGCTATTCCAACCAAACCAATCACACACACACACACCTCATAAACATCATATAGAAGTGATTCAAACACTTAAACAACAACTGTACCACTGATTTTTCAGAATCACCAGCCAGTTGCTTAAGGTTTTGACCAAGTTGCAGCTGAGATGCCATGAAGTGATCCAGCCATTTCCAATCAAGTCCAAGCATTGAAACACACTCCATATGGTGTAGGGAAGTTGTTCATATAATCACAACTCATGTGTAACACCTCCAACTCAAAAATCACATTGCTCTTGTTGTCACGACCTTCAAGTAAGCCTAAACTTGGTCATCTCTTAATCTATGCATATTTCCTTGCACAATACTTTTGCCAATTGTTCATAATCATGCATAGAATGTTTCCCCTCAATTAATTGCTTTGTTTGAATCGTGTATCAAAATTCTCAGCCTTCATGCAAATTTTAGGGTTCTTGAGATTTTGTCTTGATTTCTTATTCCATGCTTAAAATAAATGAAATTAAAGACCATATACATGATCGTGAGGTGAAAACGAGTAGATTGATATGTGGATTGTGTGATTTCATCAAGTATTCAGTGGGATTGGATAGAAAATGCAAATCAGGCCAAACTCAGAACACGCGTGTGTTCTTGCCATGTTCTTGGCGCCTTTTTTGAAAATTCAAATATTTGAATTTTGTGATTTTATTTAATTGATTCAAAAATTAATTTGTCTCTAAATTTTAATGATTTTGAGTTGATTCTTTTTTTAATAATTCACAAAAATGGTAAAATATTTTATTTTGCCAAAAATTCCCAAAAATGTTATTTATTTCATATATTTGATATTTTTGCAAAGAATTAATGTTTTATTTGTTTTTAACATTGAAATATTTGTTCCTTCTTAATTTACCCAAACTTAATTGATTTTGAATCATTTTGTGGATATAAACATGATTTTTGAAGCATTGATCCTAGATCACCACTCATTTCTCACATGTTCTCATCAATTTTTATTAATTTTTAAACAAAATTAATTCCTTTTTGAAACAAATTTAGGGTTTTTTATTAATCCAACCCTCATTAATCACTTTCAAAACGTTTTGGGCCTCTAATAGAGTGTAAGACCCAACTCCCTTTATACAAAAATAATTTTGGCCTCAGTCATTGTATAAGCCCCAGTACAATTTCCCAAACGACGGTGCGATCACTGTCTTTCCCTGGACCTCTCCTTGAGCTATAAGACCCATTTCTTTTCTTTAAAAACTCATTGGGCCTCTTGATAGAGTGTAAGTCCCACCTCTTTGTAAATAAATAATTTGGGCCTCAGTGCATTGTATAAGTCCCGATACAGTTTCAGAAACAACGGCGCGATCGTCGCCTTTTTAACAAAAACAACTGGGCCTCTCCTCGAGCTATAAGTCCCATTCCTTTTCAAAAAAAAAACCTGTTGGGCCTCTAATAGAGTGTAAGACCCAACCCCTTTGTAAATAAAACCTTTTTAGGCCTCAGATATTGTATAAGACCCACTGTGTTTTCAAAACAACGGTACGATCATCGTTAAAACTTGGGCCTCTCCTTGAGCTTTAAGCCCCAACAATCTTTTCAAAGCACTTTTTCCTTTGATTTCGAATTCAAATATATGTTGTTATCAAAACTTTCTTTTTTGAACAACTAACAAAACAGCATGGAAGCTCTACAACGGGTAAGTGTTTATCCGCTTTCATATGTATATAACTGTATTGTGGGGATGTTTCACTGTAAGTCTTCTTTCACATCCTTTTATATACTTGTCACATATCCACTGTGTAATACTAGTATAGCTATTTAGATTTTTCCCCAGCAACTACGTCTAGCACTAGGTAAAGCCTTGTTGGTCACTCTTAAATACAGACAAAACTAGATCTCCCATAGGATTCCCGATACAGTCTTCCCTTCTCTTGGGGTTAAAGAATATGGAACAAAGAGAAAGGCAGTATTCTCGGTGAACCTTTTCTAAGACTGTCACCCTTAGAAATTGTCAAAGAAACTCTAGCTCCCCATAGAGGATCTTTTCTCCGTGAATGGCATCTCTTGAGTTTTTTTCCAAATTCTCGAACTTTCCTGGAATAATCTCTTCTCTGTTAATTGCATTTCTTGAACTTCTCTTGGTTTGGGGACCCACAGGCTTCCTAAAAGCATCCCCGCCTCCTCTGGGGCGTTGTACAAGGACCCTTCGGCTTCTTAGAAGTTCTCATGCCTTCTCTTGGGCTTAATACAAGGACCCGAACGTCCTCTTAAAGGTATAAGACAGAACTTAGTCATCCTTTGCTAGAGCAGTCTTTCCAGCATCAAAACTCCATCCATTCTAGGGTTGATACTCATCCCTTAATGCCCGTGTCTCCTCTAGGGAATTGTACAAAAGATAAAACTCTAGACTTGGACAGTGTAAAACTCTTGAGTCTCAAAGACATTCTCAAGTTCCTTTCAAACATAGGAAGAAACACTGATCACTCTGAAAACCGGTCTCTCTCATGAGAGTTCCCCACCCTTGGGCCTGCCTATGGATCTAATCCTCAGTAGTAAGACAGCCTCATCTTGGGCTTTGTATAAATGATTCCCCCTAGCAGAGCTAACCTTTTCAGACCCTCTTGTTGAGTTAAACCCTTTTTAGCCTCCATCTCGGGCTTCGTACGAGACATATAAAACACTCTCTTGTTGAGTATAAAAGACTCTCTTGTTGAGTCAAACCCTTTTTAGCCTCCATCTTGGGCTTCGTACGAGACATATAAAACACTCTCTTGTTGAGTATAAAAGACTTTCTTATTGACTCAATCTCTTTTTAGCCTCAATCTCGGGCTTCATACGAGATAGCAAATCACTCTCTTGTGGAGTATAAAAAACTCTCTTGTTGAGTCAATCAACCTTCAGACTCTCTTGTTGAGTCAATCACCTGTTCAAAACTCTCTTGTTGAGTCAACCTTTTTAGCCTCCGTCTTGGGCTTTATACAGGACAGATAAAAGTACTCTCTTGTTGAGTCAAACCATTTCAGCCTCCATCATGGGGTTTATACAAGATACATTCTCCCCAATGGAGTCAGAATCCCTTCTAGCCTCAATCTTGGGCGTTGTACAAGACAGAGAGAACATTTTCCCCGGAAAAGTCAAACTTTCCGCCTCCTCTTAGGCTTTGTATAAAGAAACCCCCGGTTGAGTCAATCGACCTTTTAGCATCAAAATTTTTGCCTTGCTCACAGCATACAAACATCAACAACTCCTCTTTAGAGATGACAAATTCTCTCTCAGTCAAACCTTTAGCTTAACATCTTGGGCTTTGAACAAGATACAAACCACCTTTAGCTTCATGTATTGGGCTTTGAACAAGACACCAAAACAACCTTTTTCCTCCCATAGAATAGGAGGAACTACGATCGCTCTGATTTCCCTGTTTCGGGAATACGTAGGCACAAGATTGCAAAAATCTTAGCGAGCATACTAATCAAAAAACCCAAAAACCAGTACCTTCATATATCCATCAAAAGCATTAGACCTAAAACCTCAAAAATAGTCCAGATCCTGTTTTTAAGCAAATAAACCCTAAAAGACGAACCCCCCCTATTTTGATAGCATCTGTAAAACAACAGTTTTGACTGTTTAAACTCAGTTTGCAAGCAGGGTTAATTGGAGACATCTATTTCCCTTCCTTAATCAGCTCAACAGGATAAAAAATGAATCGAACAGTAGTACCAAAGCGATAGTTATTCGAAACCACAAAAACCGCGCTACACCATGGAGCCATTCTTCAGAATCAAATATAGTTTTGCTATATATTATTTCATTGCCACTATATATTTGAATTCGTATTACGCTCCAGTGGTTGATCAACTTGTTTTGTGTGTGTAGCGAGCAAAAGGGTTTGGGGTTCGAATCCCCCTCGCCATAGACTTTTTGGTTTTTTTTAAACCATTTTCAAAGGATGTTTTCATATATTATTTACCCTTTCCATTCTCTATCAGCCAACGCACCTGACTCAATTGGTAAAGTTTTAAACCCTCCACCCCAAGGGCGTGGGTTCAAACCTTGGGAGGACTATCCCATCTTTTTTACCACTTATTTTTTCACAATTTCTTAATAATTTCAAAAATTAATTTCTCTTTCAATTTCAATCATTTTTGAATGATTCGTTTTTTCAAAATTCACAAATATGTTAAAGTATTTTATTCCACAAAAAAATCAAAAGGATATTATTTATTTAATATATTTTGAATTTTTTAAAAGAATTCCTTTTTAATTGTGTTTAAACATTTTAAATAAATTCTTTCTCTTGATTTTTCAAATTCAATTGATTTTCAAATCATTTTATGAATGAAATATGTTTTTTCAAACACTGATCCAAGATCACAACTTGTTTTTTACACGTGTTTGATAATTTTTTATCATTTTAATTGATTTTTATTCAAATTAAAATGTATTTTTTCAATCAAATTAGGGTTTTGATTATTTTCACCCTAACAAACATTTTTCAAAACACTCTTGGGCCTCTAATAGAGTGTACGATCCATCCCTTGTCACACACAAACTTTTTGGTCCTCAGTCATTGTATAAGTCCCTACGCAGTTTTCAAAAACAACAGTGTGATCACTGTTTTTCAGCTGGGCCTCTCCCTGAGTTATAAGTCCCATTCTCTCTTCTTTTTAAAATAATTTTGGGCCTCTTGATAGAGTGTAAGTCCCATCCCTTTGAATATAAACCTTTTAGGCCTCAGTCATTATATAAGACCCGATACTATTTTAAAAATCTCGGCGCGATCACCATTTTTTTAAAATAATTTTCATCTGGGCCTCCCCTTTGGTTGTAAGCCCCATCTATCTTCTTTTCAAACACTTTTGGGCCTCTAATAGAGTGTAAGACCCATCCTCTTTGTAAATATTAATAATTTGAGCCTTAGTCATTGTATAAGTCCCTCCATAGCAGAGTTAGAACCTCCATAGATTTTAAAACTTAATCTTTAAACTCTCATTCTAAATTCCCCAGCTAGGGTCAATTTACCATTAATAAACCTTCAAAAAAATCAGAGCCTCATGATCTCTGATATTTAAACTCTTCTTCAAAGCCCAACAAGAGTTGATTCCCCAATTTGGACCTGTCTCTGGATCTCAATAATCCTCAACAGAAGTTAGCCTCCTCTTAGGCTTCATATAAGAGACTCCCCAACCAGCCTCCTCTTAGGCTTTGTATAATGATTTTCCCTCAGCAGATTTAGCCTCAATCTTGGGCTCTGTACAAGACAGACAAAATATTTTCCAACTGAGTCAACTTTTAGCCTCAATCTCAGGCTTTGTACAAGACAGATAAACACTCTCCCCAGTGGGGTCAATTCTTTTAGCCTCAATCTTTGTTCTTTGTACAAGACAGACTAAACTCTCCTCGGAAGAGTCAATTCTTTTCAGCCTCAATCTTGGGCTTTGTACAAGACAGAAATAAAACTTCCTAAACAGAGTCCACCTTTTAGCTTCAACCTTGGGCTTTGCTCAAGGCACACAAAAATCAACACCCCTTAGAAGAAATCAAGATTTCTCTGTAGGAAGACATTTCTCTGTACATCACACAGACAATCAAAACAAAACCCTAAATCCCAGATAACTGTTGTAAATGGCACACTTGTTGATTCAAAAATCCAAGTTGTAGTCCCTCTCTTATCCTGGTAAAACTCCCTCTTTCATCTAATTGGTATAAGTAGCAAGCCTCTGGATTATTTACATCCAAGCCAATGTCCTTCTCTTAGCATGAAAGATTCATAAGGAAAAATGGCATTGCTCAATAGCGAGTTAAAGTTTCTTCCTTCATGACATCACCCTTTATAAAGGAAGTTATGGCATTGCTAGATTCCATACATTCCGATTAAAGTAATTCTCCTTTATAATCAGTTACCCAACAACTGTGATGAATAGGTGAGATATCTCTCTTTAGAGATGACAAATTCTCTCTCTCATTCAAACCTTTAGCTTCAATCTTGGGCTTTGAACAAGACACAAATAACTTTTAGCTTCAATCTTGGGCTTTGAGCAAGACACCAAACATCTTTCCTCCCATAGAATAGGAGGAACTATGATTGCTCTGATTTCCCTGTTATCTTTACGGGAATACGTAGGCATAAGATTGTAAAATCTTAGTGAGCACACAAATCAAAAACATTAGGTCCAACACCTTACCAAAAACAACGAAAAACCCGAAGACAACAAAAATACTCTCTCAACACTCCCAAAGGAGAAACCTTCCCAACCTATAACAAATAAACACCAGAAAGTATAGACAAACATGCCAGAGAATCTATGGATAGCCATATATATGCTGGGTAATTAACAACTTCCCTTTGTATAATCTGATCCCGGACCCTCCAATCTCTTAGCATTTGTTAAAGAAAACATTTGCGTGCAAGGCTAGTTTTAGATATCTTTTCTTTCCTTTCCAGCTTCATAGGACAAATAAGAAATCATAAAGTAACACCCAATTCCAACCATTGCGGTAAGGTGGTCGCATCACCGACAAAAATCGCACGCTACACCTAGATGGAGCAAAGAGAATATACCAGGATCTCAAAAAACGATCAAGGATATGGAATAACCATGGAACTCAATGTCGCTTCCCTCATCAGGTAACTCAAGAGAATTTGAATTCATCCTCCAAAAAGTGGCAGAAACAGTCGTAAGCAATAAATGAATAAGCGATGGCTAGCCCTCCTGGTTATGCTTCTTATTTTTCATTTACCGTTTGTATACATAAATCACTACCAATAGCAAAATAAATGATGTTTTCTAAAAAAATTCTTTTCATTATGATTATTCATATCGACAAGAAAATTTGGGGTACGACCCAAAATATCGATGCCCGACACACATAAAGTCAGAGGTGTTATTAGAAACACTTTGTACGACTGACTAAAGCAATCAATACCCCACATAAAGTTAGAGGTGTTGTTGGAGACGCTTTGTGTGTCTGGCTAAAGCAATTAATCCCTCACTTAAAGTCAGGGGTGCTGTCGAAGATGCATTGTACATACAAGTAAAGAAATTAATCTCCCACATAAAGCCAAGGATGTTGTCAAAGACGCTTTGTACGTCCAACGAAAGCAATGGAACCCCGACATAAATTCAGAGGTGCTGTCAAAGACACTTTGTATGCACGGCTAAAGCAATAAATCCCCCATATAAAGTCAGGGGTGCTGTCGAAGACGCTTTATACATCCAGCTAAAACAATCAATACCCAACATAAATTTAGGGATGTTATTAGAGACACTTTGTACTTCTAGCTAAAGCAACCAATTCCCTACCGACAATAATGACCCACCCCGTCTGGCAGCTAGCCACTCTAGATGTCATGGTGGGTTAGACACATGTTTACCTCTGATCGGGTGTTCATTTGGTAGGGGGAAGGGGAACCTACGTTTGGCAGGGAAAGGCCCGAATGATGTCGTATAAAATTTTGAGGGAATACCTCATAAAGATCTTGAGCTATGCACTCAAGATCATGTCAAATACCTCAAAACATGTACTACGGGTAACAAAACTCATATTCCCTCTTTCATTGTCATAGTGACATCCAATAAAATTTGAGGAAATACCTCGTAAAGTTCCTAAATATCTAGAGTTGTGCACTCAAGATCATGCCAAATACCTCAAAACGGTAACATATAATACTACCGAGGGAAGACCTCATAAGTTTGCAAAAGATCCAGAGCCATGTACTCAGGATCACACAATAACACTTAAACAAGTAACTGAAGCATTTCATTCAGTAAAAGAAGTATTTTCTACATATTTTTCCATTACAAGGTACTGACAAATAGTAACATGAAAAAAAAAGAACATAGCTTCCGACAGGCCTACTTTCATGGAGAAATCTTCCCATATATGACAACTTGATTCGTTCGGATTTGCTCCATGGAAAGTGTCAGAGGATGGTGAAAATACTCTACTTGAACTAAATCATTTTCAAATGACTATGAAACCTCCTCAAGGGTGGAACTCATACAGTCTAGCAACTCTTGGGTTAGCAAAGCATTCTAAGATATCAAGAGCTCTAATTCCTTTGAGTAGCCCCCACACTGCTTTGAATAACAGACAAAGATTTGTCTTTCATCGCCACGGTACTCACCAGCTGAGCCACGTGGTAGGTGTCATACCCTAATTTTTACCCCTAAGATCAAACCTATCATTGCATTTGCATTGCAGTCAAGATCACAAACATGGATTCCTCCTAACCCTTATTTCTCTAAGTTTATCATGGAAGAGACCACCAGGTACCTTTGTATTTCTTTTTGTCTTTACTTCTTGTTTATTTCTAACATTACTAACCAAAATACAAAAATATGTTGCAGTTTGCTTGTTTTCTTTCTTTGTGTGTTTAAGGTTTTGCAAAAATGTCAAGGACAATGACATGGCTTGAAATCAAATGTGGCTATTCAGTTATGATCCAGTTCAAATGGAAGTTTGATCTCATCTTGTTAGAACCATTAAGGGATTGCTTCAATGGAAAGTTATCTGTGTCAGTGGACCATTTCTCAGACAGTGTGTATCCAAAATCAAGTTGTTATGTGTGGAATTCATCCGATTATCAAGCAGTGATTGATAAGAAGTTTGGTTCAAAATCAGGTTCATTAGTCCAAATTGTGTTCATCTATGGATTTATTCCCGCAAAGACTTATTCAGGCTAAATTCAAAGCGATTAAAGATTTATTTCAATTTTTATCAAAAATTCGGAGATTTGATCGAAAAAGTCAAGTTTGGTCGATATTCAATCAAGGTGTGCATTAGTGGATTTTAATGGTGGTAATTCAAGGTGTGAGAATTGAAAATCAAAATTTCATGGCCATGTATGGAAAGTATTGGGGGAAGTGCAAAAAGAAGCATTTTCTAAAGCCCAATATCCATTTGATTCGAAAACTAACCAATTCTATCCATTCATTTTTTATTCATTATTCATATCTAATTTCCAAATATCCAGTTCATATCCAATTTCTAAACCCATTATTTTTAAACCTTTTTTTCTTCATGTCCATTTCTAAACCATTTCTTTTAAATTCCAATTATCCAAATTTTTAAAAAATCAAATTTCCATTCTTAAATCCAATGTCCAAAAATGTATCATTTCCAATAATCCAATTCATATCCATTTTTTAATATCCAATTTCATATCCTTTCATTATCCAAACCCCTTTTATTAACTTCCTAAACATTTTCTAAATCCACATTTTTATTTACTTTTATTCATAAAACATTTTTTTTTATTTCCATTCATTTTCAATTATCACTTATACCAAATATATTATAAACACGACCCATGATATCACTACAACCAATTTCCAAAAAAAAGCCATTACAAAGCCCATTATCAGAAAATTGCAAACAAAAACTGAATGGGAAATGCTCATGAAGCAACACGTTCCAGCTCTTCACACGTTGTTACTACACGCAAATGACTTGCTGCAATTGCAAAAACAACATTACATATACAAGCAAAAATGCAGAAAAATTGAAAAAAAAAACAATCAAAGGATTCAAATCAAATTCACCTCATTCTTTTATAAATAGAACCTCTCATTCATTTTAAAATCAAGCTTTCAATAGCAAAAAAATTTCTACCAAAATCACTTCATAAACCTCCACATTTCATCTTCTTCTTTAAAGCTCCAAAACCTCCATTAAAGCTCCAAACCAAAAGCTTCAAGAAAAATTCAAATCAATTTCAATTCAATCCTATTCTTCACATGTCAACCATAACAACAACATTCACGAGTAGTATAAGTAAGAAGAAGAGGAATTGAAGCTTTGCTTACCCGGATTTAAAGGTATTGGAAGTTTTGACATAAATCCGTGGTTTTAATTCGGTTGATTGAGACACTTTCACACGAATCTAATTACATATTCAATATCTAGGCAGAATTTTGATCGGAATAGGCTAGCTTCGGGGCTCCGACGCTCCGGTGTAGCGGAGCAGAATTTTCACATTTTCCTCCCTTTTACAGTGTCCGAGCGTGAGCTTCATGGAAGAAGATGATGTTTCTGTTTTTGTCTTTATTTTCACTAATTATTTGTTTTAATATTTTATTGCATTTGGTTTGGGCTTAGGACCACTAGATTTGATTTTCTCACCAAATACCTCTATTTTACACAACATACTCCCTCTTAGTTTATTATTTTATTTTTTTCTTTTTTTTTTTTCCTCATTTTGATTTAATTTTTACTTGTTAATTTTATTTAATCTTCTTTTTTTTTTCTAATAATTGTTCTTGGATTTACTTTTCTTTTAAAATCATTTTATCTTTTCCATTTTTAAAATCATTTGAAAATTTATTTTATGCTTGATTTTATTTCTTTCTGCTATTTCAATATTGATTAATTGGTTGTTGCCTTGGATCATGATTTCTTGATCAAAGTTTTCCTCAATTTCAATGGATTTTGGGTGTTGATGAGGTTGGATGAATCTTCATCAATTCAAACTTATTATTAAATGATCATTTGGAACATGTTTACTACTTTGGATTGATGATTGGTTTAGTGCCTTAATCCACCTAGAAAGGTGATTGAAATTGATGATAAATGGATCTCAAGTCTTGGTTTAACTTGGTTTCTCTCTTCATCTTTCTTTCTCCTTCTTTGTCTTTTTTCTTTTCTCTTGATCAATTGGATGATTTAGTGTCCATCTTGTTCATGAAGTTTGGATTGATTCTTGATGAACTTTCATCATTTCAAAACTACTTTTCAATTGATCAATGATCATTTAAGGTTCTTTGGATCGATGCATAAGTTTGTGCTAAGTTGTCATGAAGGATGATTGATGTAATGGGCCAATCTTCTTGCCTTAGTGCTTGACCCCTCATTGGTTTTTACTTGTGCTACAAGTTTAATGAGTATGATATCTATCATATCTCTAACAATATTATTTTGCTAACTTTTACTTTATTCCATTTACTTTTCTTACCCTTTACTTTCTTGTCATTTAATTTCTTGCTCTTTACATTATGCCTTTACTTTTAGCATTTACATTTCATATTGTTTATGTTTATACTTATTTTTTTCTCTGTCCCCTTGGACTTTTCTTTTCTTTTGAAGACATTAATAAAGGAAAAACCCTAAAAAAACTTCTAATCTCTCTTGGACCATGGTTACTATCCTTTGCTTGACTTGGAGATTTGGACCTATGTGTAGCGTGCAATTTTTGTCGGTGACGCAACTACCTTACCGCAACGGTTGGAATTGGGTGTTACTTTCTGATTTCTTATTTATCCTATGAAGCTGGAAAGAAAAGGGAAGATATCTAAAACTAACCTTGCACGCAAATGTTTTCTTTAACAAATGCTAAGAGATTGGGGGGCCTGGGGTCAGATTATACAAAGGGAAGTTGTCAATTACCTAGCGTACATATGGTTATTCATAGAACTTCTTTGGCATATTCAAATACTTTCTAGTGTTTACTATTATGGGTTGGGAAAGTTTCTCCTTTGGGAATGTTGAGAGAGTGTTTTTGTTGTTTTCAGTTTTTTCGATGTGTTTGGTAAGGTATTGGACCTAAAGTTTTTGATATGTGTGCTCGCTAAGATTTCACAATCTTATGCCTACGTATTCCCGTAAAGATAACAGGGAAATCAGAGCAATCGTAGTTCCTCCTATTCTATGGGAGAAAAGATGTTTGTTGTCATGTTTAAAGCCCAAGATTGAAGCTAAAAGTTTGACTGAGAGAGAATTTGTCATCTCTAAAGAGAGATATCTCACCTATTTATCACACATGTTGGGATTAGTTAAAAGGGGAATTACTTTAACTAGAATGTATGGAATCCAGCAATGCCATAATTTCCTTTATAAGGGAAGTGTCCTGAAGGAAGAAACTTTAACTCAGTGTAGAGCAATGCCATTTTTTCTTAGGAGTTTTCCATGCTAAGAGAGGGACATTAGCTTGGATGTAAATAATCCAGAGGCTTGCCACTTACAACAATTAGTGGAAAGAGGAAGTTTACCTGGATAAAAGAGGGATCACCGCTTGGATTTTTGAAATCAACAAGTGTGCCACTTACAACAGTTATCTGGATTTAGGGTTTGTTTGATTATCTTTTTTGATGTGTGATGTACAGAGAAATGTCTTCCTACAGAGAAATCTTGATTTCCTCTGAGGGATATTGATTTTTGTGTGCCTTGATCAAAGCCTAAGGTTGAAGCTAAATGGTTGACTCTGTTTAGGGAGTTTTATTTATGTCTTGTACAAAGCCCAAGATTGAGGCTAAAATAATTGACCCCACTGAGGAGAGTGTTCATCTGTCTTATACAAAGCCCAAAATTGAGGCTAAAAGTTGACTCAATTGGAAAATATTTTGTCTGTCTTGTACAAAGCCCAAGATTGAGGATAAATCTGCAAAGGGAAAATCATTATACAAAGTCTAAGAGGAGGCTGGTTGGGGAGTTTCTTATATGAAGCCTAAGAGGAGGCTAACTTCTGTTGAGGATTATTGAGATCCAGAGAGAGGTCTAAGTTGGCGGATCAACTCTTGCTGAGGAGTGAAGAAGAGTTGAAATATCAGATGCCTTGAGGTTCTGATTTTTCTGAGGGTTTATTGGTGGTAATTTGACCTTTGCTAGGGAATTTAAACTGAAGGCTTAAAGATTGAGTTTTAAAACCTATGGAGGTTCTAACTCTGCCAGAGATTGATCAGGTGATCATGATTTTTCCTGTGCTTTTAGGAAACTTGAGGGTTTCTTTGAGATCCAAGAGGAGATGAGACTTTCCATGTCTACTGGTATGAAGAGGTTAACTCTTAGTTAGAGGATGATCTTTGTATGATGCCCAAGAGGAGGCTGATGTTTTAAGGGATGAGAATTAACCCTAAACTAATCTGATGTTTTGGAATTGTGACACTCTGGAAGATTGAACTAGCAAAAGATGACTAGGTTCTATCCTATACCTGTAGGAGGTCTTCGGGTCCTTGTACTAAGCCTAAGAGGAGGCTGAGAACTTCTAAGAAGTCTGAGGGTCCTTGTACAAAGACCAAGAGGAGGCTGAGGATGATTTTAGGAAGTCTGTGGGTCTAAGCCTAAGAAAGGTTCAAGAAAGGTTTCACCAGGAATAATCCTTTCTTTAGTGAACAGTTCTATGGTTTGAAGAAATTCAAGAGAGGTTTCACCAGAGTTGTGACAGTCTTGAGAAAAGTTTCACCGGGAATAATGTCTTTCTCTGTTCCATATTGTATAAGCCCAAGAGGAGGCAAAACTGTATCTGGAATTTCCTATGGGGAACTAGTTTTGACTGTGTTAAAAGAGCAACCACTGGTTTGATTTAAACCTAGACCTAGTTGTTGGGGAAAACTCTAAGCAAATATATACAAGTATATATAGAGAAAATATACAAACAAGCATATATTAAGAAGGATAGTAGAACTTACAATTGTGCAAGCTCCAACATTGTAACCACAGCTGTATAGTTACTTATTCAAGAAATTGAAGAAAATTTTGATAAAAACTTTGAATTTGAATTTGAATCAAAGAGGAAAGTTGTTTTTTAAAAAAGAAGTTTGGGGCTTATACTCAAGGAGAGGCCCAGATGAATTCTTTCAAAAAGGCGACAATCGAGCGTAGTTTTGAAAACCACAGAGGGACTTATACAATGACTGAGGCCCAAATTATTGTGTTTACAAAAAGGATGGGTCTTACACTTTATTAGAGGCCCAAAAGTTTATTTTTATACAAGAGATGGGGCTTACAACTCAAGGAGAGGCCCAAATGAAAAACAGTGATCACACTGTTAATTTGAAAATTGTACAGGGACTTATACAATGACTAAGGCCCAAATTATTTATATACAAACGGGGGTTGGATCTTACACTCTATTAGAGACCCAAAAGTGTTTTAAAAAGAAGAAAAATGGGACTTACAACAAAAGGGAGGCCCAGTTGAAAATTGTTTTGAAAATGGCGATGACGCTGAGATTTTTAAAACGTATCGGAACTTATACAATGACTGAGGTCCAAAATGGTTTATTTACAAAGGGATGGGACTTACACTCTATCAAGAGGCCCAAGAGTATTTGAAATGAAGTTTGAAAAATTAAAATCGAGGGAAACCCTAATTTTAATTAATATAACATTATTTTCAAAAGAAATTAAATATAAAATACCAAATATATTTAAAATCAAGTGGTAAGCTTTGAAAAATATTTTAAAAAATCAAGTTTAATCACATGGAGGCTTGAAAATCAATTGGTTTTGAAAGATCAAGGTGGAAATTTCATTTTTTAAATGTTTGAAAATAAATAAATGAAATTAATTACAAAAATTCAAACTTTATTAAATAAATAATATAAATTCATTTTTTTTGTGGAATAAATATTTCAACATTTTTGTGAATTTTCAAAAGAATAATCAATAAAAAATAATTAAAATTGAGAGAGAAATTAATTTTGTGATTAATTAATAAAAATCATGAAAAATGAGAAAATAACAAAATGAGAGAAATAGCAAAAATGGTCTGGGTGAGTCTTGAACCCATGACCTCCAACCAAACACACGCGCACTGCTACCACTGGGGTGGTGATACATACGTGTATCAAAACCACCCCATGAATACATAAGGGTGACCTGAATTTCACATCAGGCTAAGGCAAAAACCAAGTTTTTAGTGGATTTGCATGAAGGCCATAACTTCCTCAATTCTTCATGGAAATGGATGAAATTTAGATGGATACTGCCTAAAATTTCATGAGGAATCCAATGGTGCTTTCAGAATTTTCTAAAGATGCTTCTATTTTAAAACCCGATAGTGGTTTCAAAATAGGCCAAGATTTGCAAGTTCTATGCTATCTTATCACACAACCAACAATATCATGGTAAATTGGTTTAAACACAACACATACGATATATATGACATGTGTATGATCAATGGAAATCAAAGCAATGCATATTTCAAGAGTTCAAGTTGTGATGCACTTACCTCTTGAAGCTCCTTGTGCTAACTGTCAAGATGCTTGTGCCAGAAGTAATCCAATGCTTTAGACACTCTTGATTGATCCCTTAGAAGCTTTTAGGACGATCAAAATCAGCTGGAAACCTCAGGAACAAAAATTGCCACTTTCTTGCAAAAATGGCAAAAATGACCAAAATAGTATCTCACTCAAATGGTGTTACAATTGAGGGATACTAGTTGGAACAACTTAAGGATGATATTTAGAGAGTATTTGAAGGGTTAATTGTTCTTAAAAGTAATTGGATCAAGACATGGCTTGAAAAATGCAGAAAAGTCAAAATTTGAGGTTTTGGAGGTTGACTTTCTGATTTTGATGTTGTACAATGAGGATGAAGGTTTGAACACCTCCAATGGATGATTTGTGATGTGTTTGTATGGTTATTTGAGTGGTTTTTGCTCTGGTTTCAAGAATTCCCAAATTGCTCCAATATGACATGAAATTGAAGTAAGAGAGGGAGAGTGAGAAAACGAGGCTTTGGTATTGTTTTGGTGTGGTTTGAAACATTAGAAATGACCTCTATTTATAGTAGAGGAAGTTTGTTTTTGAATGAATAGTGAATGGCAACTGGTTCACTCAATTATCCAATGGATATGCCCATGTATCACTTCCTTAAATGCCAAGGTACCAAGTATTCACTTGGCCATTGACTTGAGTTGGTCTTGGTAGCTCTAGGTCTTCTGATCTTTGTAAAAACCTTGACTCAATTGGACTGACATGCTCAGGTTCATGACAGCTCTAAGTACCACATCAATTCCAAATGACAAAGTTGAAGTTTTTGGAATTGAAACTTGAATGATCACATGCCAAAGGATAGGATCCTTGACTCAATGGTCCAAGCTTGAAAATATCAAGTGAGTTATCAAGATTCCCTCTGATCTTGGAAGAGGACAAAGCTTGCAAGATGACAGAATTTGAAATGGAAATCGTGTGGCACAAGAAATACACCAAATTTTCCTTGAAAATAAGTTTGAGCAAGGGATGTTGTGAGATCCACAACTCATTGATCAAGTTGAATTAATGGGAGTTCTTGTACTCTTTGGAAAGCTCTCATGACATACTTTAACTTTGATGTCCACCAATGGACCTGGTTTAGCTTGGATCAAGGTGAAAAAACGCCTCAAAGTTGGCAAAAAATGAAACAGATTCTGACTTGAAAATTTCACTAAGTGTTGGAAAAAGTGGTAATTTTCACTTTTTGTGATTTTGATCAATTCATGACTCAAAATCCATGAGGATTTAGAATCTCTTGTAGTTGACACATTTGAAGTATGACATGTAAACTTTCATTTGAGCTTTGAATGGAAGAAAAAGGCCTTAGGGTTTGGGAGTTATGACCTTGCAAAGTTTGTACCAAATCTATTTTATTCCATGACTTAGAAAAATTTAAGTTTCTTAAGGTTGCGCCTTTTGCAAGAAACCTCATTTTTCTTATTTTTTCTTGATGATTGATGATCAAAACCATAAATTAACATTGTTTTTGACTTAGGGGAACCACATTTGTGAAAAAATCCAAAAAGTCAAACTTGATTTTAGGCATAGTTGACTTTTCGTCAGATGAATTTCAAACTGTGTGATCCTCTATGCAATCAAGTTCTTGACCTAATTAAAACCTAATGGATGGATTCCATAGGTGTTTTAGGGTGTCTTGAATCATGTACCAAGGTTTGGGAACATGTCTTGGTCAAAAGTCCAAGATACAATTGACTTTTTCTTCAAAACCCTAATTGTGGTCTAGATGAAATTGAAACTTGTGAATTAAGCTTCTTGGATCAATCCATGGTTGTAAATAGATCAATGTGGTGTATTTGAGGCCCTCAAATCATGTCTTGAGGTCTTGGTTCATGTCTTGTCTCAAAAGTCAACTTAGGGGTGAATTAGGTCAAGAATCCCTAATTCCTGATTTTTGATGAATGCTCCCCCTGAGGTTGTTTTGACTTGATGATTGGATCCATGAGGTCCCTTTAAGCTTCTCGTATCATGTTTTTAGGTATTGGCTCATGCCCAGATTAAAATTCTCATCTGGAGGCCTTGGTCGACCAAAACCCTAAATTGAAGACACTGGCGATCTTGAGGCTTGATCCACTTGGAATGTTGCAACCTTGTTCTTGATTCTTAATATGGGAGTCCTCTTGATCCTTTATGGGTGTTTGAGAGGTTAGACTAGTTGAAGATCATGTCAATTCTTGATTGATCCTTTGCCTAAGTGCTCTGAGAGGGCTCAAAACCCTAATTCTTGATTGTAGTGAATGCTCAACAATCCTTGAGGAGATTGATTAGGTATGATGGCACATCGATATTGTGGTAATGATCCTCAAAATGATGGGAAATCTTGTGGTCAAAATTTGGGGTATGACACTATGGACTTAGAATTAGGGTTTCCCATGCTTGAAGTTTTCTTGAACGAAACTTGTATGTTCATATGATGCCATACCTTTCCTGAGACCTTGAGTTCTTCTGATATTTGTGGCCTTGAATCACGCTTGAATGATTTATCTGTTTCTCTATGAAATTATTTGTCTGGATCCTCTTGCATTTATCTGCTTGTTGCTTGTGGTTTACTCCAAAGGAATGGGATTTTGGTTTTGACTATTGTCAAGTGCTTGCTAGATTCTAGTTAGTACACTTGCACACACTTCCACTTTATTGCTTTTCTTTGGATAGTCTCTTCATCTCCTCCCCTTCTTTAATTTTAAAAATCTTCTCCCTTTTTCAAAACCTTCTTGTTTTCAATCTAGAACCACTTTCTCAATAAACCTTGACTTCGTCAAGTGATTTTCAAAATCTTTTTCTTAAATAAATAATAAGACATCTTAAGCACATCAAAACAATTTCAAAAGACTTAAAAAAACACAAAACTCTTACAAATCTTTTGTTCCTTTGCACACCTTTTCCTTTTAAATTTTTTCTCAAAGAATGGTCATTAGTTATGTTCTCATAGTGATGCAACTCCTATTATTCTACAATAATGTAGGAAGTGATGACATTGTCCACTTAGTTGTTGAGTGATAGTCTTGTTGATTTCAATCCAAGCAAAACTCCTTCATCTTAAGATGATGCAAATGCTCTTTCCATTGTGGGTAGTAAGTTGAGTTTCCACTCGAATATGACAAAATTTCTATTCATTTAAAATCAATCAAAACAAACTTTTTTGTTATTTTTACCATGAACTACGTGGTTCTGATCCTCCATTGCACTTTGTGGGTACTTAGGCACGGGACTCAGGAAGTCTTGTCAAACAAAAATCTTAAAAGATATTTCTCTTCTCATCTCCCCAATCTTTTACAAACAACCGGCTTTCAGCCAAACATAGATTTTCAAGAGGTTTCTATAGAGTACTATAGATGTTTTGGGTGTTAATACCTTCCCATTGCATAACCAACCCCCTTACCCTTGTCTCTTTCTTTTATTAGTTTTGTTTTAAAACTTTTGTGGGTTTTACTCGCTCTTTTCCCATTCCTTTGAAAATAATAAAGTGCGGTGGCGAATCTTGCTTTATGAGTTAAGTTAATCAATAGCTTAATCTCAAAATTTTCACTGCTACAGGAAAAGTGGCGACTCTGTTGGGGAGTAGTCCCTAGTGGGTTTAGCCTAACTTGTTGATTTGTGTTTTATTATTATCCCTTGTTTGCTTTTGTTTTTTGGTGCTTGGCGATCTCTGAGTGGTGAAATAAGTCCTATACCCGGACTTAAGAGCACTTGAGATAGGATGGTGGTATAGTCATGTTTGGCTTACGTGGCGTTAATCCTTAATAAGTTGACTCGAGATCCCCGACTCAGTGAATGCCTCTTTGAGGGTAATAATGCTGAACTAATGAGTTGTGAAAGCATATTACTTTTGACCTGAGAGCCTGAGAAGCTGAGGACCTTAGAACCCTTTAACCCATCTTGGATTTTTAAGACGCAGTGTGGTGACTATTCAGGTGTAGACTTGGATTAGTTGTTACGCGATACTACACTCAGGCGAGTTTCTTTTGAGAATATTACTGGCTGACGAGTAGTCGTTTAAGTTGGTAATATTCGAAAGATGGTATCACGACTCTGGGAACTTTGTAGAACCTTGTTGTACAGGTGATTAACCCTTAGTACATACCTTGTGGGTGGTTCTTGACCTTGACTCTGTGCTCGTGATATCGAACCCTTGAACCCTGTTTGTGATCTTGTTTGTGATTGTTGCATAATCATGCACTCATGCATTCATAAACATCCTATTTCACTTAGTTTTCAAGGTACTTAGAGATTTTATTTTCAAACATCGCAGACATTGCGATCATGGATATTGGAAGGTGGAACACTCAGAAGTACAATTGTAGAACTCTTGATCTCAAAGAATTGAGAAAGCTAGCATCCTTAGTGGTTGATCCTGTGGATTTCAAAGCTCGCCATGTGTAGCATGATTTTTGTGGTTTCGAATCACTATCGCTTTGGAACTACAGTTTGATTCATTTTTTATTATGTTGAGCTGATTAAGGAAGGGAAATAGATGTCTCCAATTAACCCTGCTTGCAAACTAAGATTTTAACAGTCAAAAGTGTTGGTTTATAGATGCTATCAAGAGGGGGTTCTTCTTTAAGGTTATTTACTTAAAAACAGTGTCTAGGCTATTGGTAAGATGTTAGGTCGAATGCTTTTTGATTGATGTGTGAAGGTACGGGATTTTAGGTTTTTGATTAGTATGCTCTCTAGGATTTTTCAATCTTATGCCTACGTATTCCCGAAATAGGGAAATCAGAGCGATCGTAGTTCCTCCTATTCTATGGGAGGAAAGAGGTGTTTTGGTATCTTGTTCAAAGCCCAAGACGTGAAGTTAAAGGTGGTTTGTATCTTGTTCAAAGCCCAAGATGTGAAGCTAAAGGGTTTTGGGGAAGAGAGAATATGTCATTTCTAAAGAGGAGTTGTTGATGTTTGTATGTTGTGAGCGAAGCACAAATTTGATGCTAAAAGGTTGATTGACTCAATCGGGGTTTTCTTTATACAAAGCCTAAGAGGAGGCTAGAAGTCTGACTTTTCCAGAGGAAAAGGTTCTTTCTGTCTTGTACAAAGCCCAAGATTGAGGCTAGAAGGGATTTTGACTCCCTTGGGGAGAATATATCTTGTATAAAGCCCAAGATGAAGGCTGAAAGGGTTTGACTCAACAAGAGAGTATTTTTATCTGTCCTCTATAAAGCCCAAGATGGAGGCTAAAAAGGTTGACTCGACAAAAGAGTCTTGAACAGGTGATTAACTCAACAAGAGAGTCTGAAGGTTGTTTGACTCAACGAGAGAGTATTTTATACTCAACAAGAGCGTGATTTGTTGTCTCGTACGAAGCCCGAGATTGAGGCTAAAAGGAGATTGACTCAACAAGAGATTCTTTTGTACTCAACAAGAGAGTGTTTTTATATGTCTTGTACAAAGCCCAAGACGGTGGCTAAAAGTGGTTGACTCAACAAGAGAGTCTTTTATACTCAACTCAACAAGAGAGTGTTTTTTCTATCTCGTACGAAGCCCGAGATAGAGGCTAAAAGGAGGTTGACTCAACAAAAGAGTCTTTTATAATCAACAAGAGAGTGATTTATATGTCTTGTACAAAGCCCAAGACGGAGGCTAAAAAAGGGATTGACTCAACAAGAGAGTTTTTTATACTCAACAATAGAGGGTTTTATATGTCTTGTACATAGCCCAAGACGGAGGCTAAAAGTGGTTGACTCAACAAGAGAGTCTGAGAAGGTTAGCTTCACTAGGGAGAGTCATTTGTATAAATCCCAAGAGAAGGCTACCTTACCACTATGGATTCTGGAGATCCAGAAGCAGGTCCAAGTGTGGGGAACTCTCATGAGAGAGATCGGGTTTCTGTTGGAGATTGATCCAGAGTGATGGGTGTTTTTTCCTATGTTTGAAAGGAACTTGAGAATGTCTTTGAGACTCAAGAGGTTTAGACTGACCAAGTCTAGAGATTTATCTTTTGTACAATGCCCAAGAGGAGGCGCGGGTATTAAGGGATGAGTATCAACCCTACAATGGCCGGAGTTTTGACGCTGGAAAGACTGCTCTAGCAAAGGATGACTAAGTTTTGTCTTATACCTTTAAGAAGTCGTCAGGGTCCTTGTATTAGGCCCAAGAGAAGGCATGAGAACTTCTAAGAAGCCGAAGGGTCCTTGTACAATGCCCAAGAGGAGGCGGGGATGCTTTTAGGGAGCCTATGGGTCCCCAAACCAAGAGAAGTTCAAGAAATGCAATTCACCGAGAAGAGATCATTCCAAGAAAGTTCAAGAATTTGGAAGAAACTCAAGAGATGCCATTCACGGGGAAAAGATCATCTCTGGGGAGTTAGAGTTTCTTTGACAATTTCTAAGGGTGACAATCTGAGAAAAGGTTCACCGAGAATACTGCCTTTCTCTTTGTTCCATATTTTTTAATTCCAAGAGAAGGGAATACTGTATCTGGAAATTCTATGGGGATCTAGTTCTGTTTGTATTTAAGAGTGACCAACAAGGCTTTACCTAGTGCTAGACGTAGTTGCCGGGGAAAACTCTAAATAACTATACTAGTATTACACAGTGGATATGTGACAGGTATATAAAAGGATGTGAAAGAAGACTTACAGTGAATCAGCCCCACAATACAGTTATGCACATATGAAAGCGGTAAATGAAAGCGGATAAACACTTACCCGTTGTAGAGCTTCTATGCTGTTTGGTTAGTTGTTCAACAAAGAAAGTTTTGATAACAACATATATTTGAATCCAAAATCAAAGGGGAAAGTGCTTGAAAAGATTGTTGGGGCTTACAACCCGAGGAGAGGCCCAAGTTTTAACGATGATGGCACCGTTGTTTTAAAAACTGTACAGAGGGACTTATACAATACGTGTGGCCCAAAAAGTTTTTATGTACAAGGGGATGGGTCTTCCACTCTATTAGAGGCCCAGAGATTTTGAAAAGAAAATAAATGGGGCTTACAACACGGGGGGAGGCCCAGATGATTTGTTTTTGAACTGGCGATCGCGCCGAGATTTTTCTTTTAACGCGGAGGGACTTATACAATGTCTGAGGCCCAAAAAGGTTTTGGTTAAAAGGGGATTGGGTCTTACACTCTATTAGAGGCCCAATAATTTATATTTGTATAAGTGGTGGGGCTTACAGCTCAAGGAGAGGCCCAAATGATTTTTTTTAAAAAGGCGACGATCGTGCCGAACTTTTTGACGGTATCGGGACTTATACAATGCACTGAGGCCCAAATTATTTTGGTTTTAAAAAATAAGGGTTGGGTCTTACACTCTATTAGAGGCCCGAAAAAGTATTTTAAAGAAAAGAAATAGGACTTATAACACGAGAGTAGTCCCAAATGATTTTGTTAAAAAGGCGACGATCGCGCCGTTGTTTTTGAAAATACAGTGGGACTTATACAATGACTGAGGCCTAAAAAGTGGTGTATTTACAGAGGGGATGGGTCTTACACTCTAAAAGAGGCCCAAAGAGTTTGAAAAAGTTTGATGAGGGTTGAATTAATCAAAACCCTAATTTGTTTTCAAAATATATTTTAATTGAATAAAAATTCTCTTAAAATGATCAAAATTATTAAACATGTGTGAAAACAAATTGTGATCTTGGATCAATGTTTCAAAAATCATGTTTCGATCCACAAAATGATTGGAAATCAATTAAGTTTGGAAAATCAAGGGGAAAAACATTTTAAATGTTGAAAAACGAATAAAATATTAATTCTTTGTAAAAATATCAAGTATATGAAATAATTAATATTTTTAGGATTTTTTGGTAAAATAAAATATTTTAGCATTTTTGTGAATTATTAAAAAAAGAATCAACTCAAAATCATTAAAAACTAGAGAGAAATTAAATTTTGAATCAATTAAATAAAATCACAAAATTCAAATATTCAAATATTAAAAAAAAAATTGCGCCAAGAACATGCCAAGAACACGCGCCACCCTCTGTTTCTGCAGATTTCCATTTTCTATCAATCTGCTCGTTTTCACCTCACGAACATGTCTATGGTCTTTAATTTCGTTTATTTTAAGCATGGAATAAGAAATCAAAGAGAAACCTCAAGAACCCTAAAATTTGCATGAAGGCTCAGAAATTCCTTACACGATTCAAACAAAGCAATTGATTAAGGGTAAACACTCTATGCATGATTATGAACATATGGCCAAATTATTGTGCAACAAAAAATGTATGGATCATAGAGTTAGAAGAGCTCAGGCCTACCTCTTGCAACTGGTGATCGTGTTTTGTGTTAGAGGTGTTGCAAGGTGGTTCCAATGATTTGCACAGCTTCCTTAGGTGCCAAGTGATGTGTCTGAATGCTTGGAGTGGTTTGAAACAAGCTGGAACTGAAGATGGTACCCCAATTGCAAGTCTGCTAAAAGCTTGAGCAGTTGGATGGTGATTTTGAGAAATCAATGTTCCAGATGTTGTTTAAGTGTTTGGATCACTTCTATATGATGTTTATGAGGTGTGTGTGTGATTGGTTTGGTTGGAATTGCTCTCAAACTCAAATCCCGTTAGTGACTTGCTTTGGAAGGCAATTTTGGAGTGAAGGAAAAGATTTTGAGGAAAGCATCTGTTTGATGGCTTTGGTGTACTCAAGCTGAGCACCAATGAGCTCTATTTATAGTAGAGCAAGTTTGTTTTGCAAGCAATAGTGAATGGCAACTGCTGCAGAAGTTTGGCAAATGTTGATCAATAGGAATCCAAGTCTCCTCTAGCCATTGACTAGAGGTTAGAGCACAGGCTGCTGGTTCCCTAGTTCTTGGATAAGTCTTGACTGAATTCAGTTGGAAAGGGCGCAGTCCATGCCACCTTGGTGCATCCATTAAATGCTCCAAACCAAAATTGGAGTCTTGTCCCTCTTTTAGGCATTTCTAGGTTTGTCCCTCCTTGTCCCCCCCCCCCCCCTGAGGTGTTCAGATGGATAAACTTGTTTGTCATTTGCAAAATTTGCTCAAATCGAGCAAAATGCACAAATCTTCCTTGTCATGACAGTTTGCAGTAAGGCACATTGTCATTGTCATATCTCATGGCTTAAGTTGAATTTCATGGAGTTCTTGGCCATTTTGGAAAGCTCTTATATGATACAACACATGTGTGATCATAGTTTGTCTTGATACTTTTTTCAAACCATTGCCTGCATTAACATGGGCCACTACCCCCTCCAATTGATTAACTGAGATCTCCTGGGGTACGTAAGCAGTATTCAGTACCTTCAGCAGTGCATTTCGGTGTGCCTCGGAACACAATAATAGGGACAGGATAGAAATCTTTGACGGAGTCTAATGCAATTGATCAACAATTTTATAATCACTTTTCCGAATCAGTCTCATAAACTCTTCTACATTATCGGAGAAAGAATTATCAATCGGCCCTGCCGTGGAGTCATTCACTACTGTGCTTGCACAGAATTACCTACAACCTGCTTCCCTTTGTCTTGTCTAGAACTACCAGCTTGATCATTAGAAGGGATAAAGACCCTACCGCTTCTCGTGATAGCCTCTGCCTCAATATTGTTTTCAACACGAGAGTTCACCACAGAAGTTTCCACCAGCTCTTGTTTCTGCCCGTTGACAAACACTTCGGCTCCATAGTTCCAAGGAATGGCCTTGGTACTCTCATATGGCACGGGTCTGGGAGCTGTAATAATAACCGGTGCTGGTCTTACCGGCCCTGAAATAGTGATTGTTTTGAAAGGTATAGTAATGGTAGCAACCTCATTTTTCCTGCTAACAACTTCTTTCTGTTGGTCACACCGGTCAAACTGCAATCGACCTTCATCTATCAACTTTTGAATCCCTGACTTCAAAAAACCACACCCATTCATTTGTGACATACAATCTGAACAATTCTCATCACATCCAGGGGACACCCCACCCCTCAATAACCTCTCCTTTACCACCATCAACGGAGTCTTTAATTCATTAACATCCATAACTAACTTCAAAGATTCATTCTCCTCTAACACAGCATTAACCCAGAATGAAAGTCACAGTAGGCATTAGGATTATAACCCGGAGGTGGATTACCGGTGGGAGGAACTAGAGTCCTTTTCTGGACTAACTACAACTGTAGCAAATGCTGAAACAACTGTGAATATGGCAACGACGGAGTATCAAAATGTCGGTTCTGTTTAGGCCTTGGCTGATATTGGCACGGAGCCTGATTTTGTTGCTGCTGAGGTGGAAGTGCTGCAGGAATTGTCAGTGAAGCTACCTGCTGGTTATAACTCTGATGATGCTTTCCTTTACCTCGGTGAGACGACACAGAATTTGCTTTCCTTTAGAGTACGCAGCCATCTTCCCCGCGTACGCCCTGAAATGCGTCTTGGGACAGGTGGTACCATTGTATTTCTCAAAAGTGGGCACCTGAAATTTGTGCGGAATTACAACTCCGGGAACCAGTCCCAAATCCTCCAGATCCATTCTTACATAATTCTGATTCACCACTCCCCTTAGTTGTTCTTCAATGAGTCTGAACCTTTGATCATTGTCGGCCTGAGGACCAGCATCCCCGCTTGGCATAGAGAAAACGTCATCTCGTTGGTCTTCGAAACTACAACCATGAACAGCACAAACACTTCCTCCTCCCACAAAACAAGGAATCATAAGCTGCTTTCCTCCACCCAGAGGGATCAGAACACCAGGAATGGGGATCTCTACGCCCACAGGACCTCCCTAAGCACCGTTACCAACAACGCCATTATGGATTCCGCCATGAAGAACCCCGTCTTCATCCACTCTTACCACTAAGGGTTGGACCAGAGTCCTCAATTGCTCTTGCCCTTGGGCAACACCTTGTATCAGCTCCATGAATTGGTCTATACGGGCCTGCATGGCAGCCATATCAGCTTGCATCTTCTCCATAATTCTCTTTTGATTTGATCTAGTAGAATACCTGTGAAATAGCCGGTTATCAATCATGCCTGCAACCAAATAAAGGTTAGAAAACCCGGGACGAGCACCTGCGATGCAAAAGTGAATATGATTATGCATATGCAAATGAACATGTTTGAATATTTGCAGGGCGATCCACCCCTTGATTCCAGTTTAAAACATGATGAAATTGCTGCTCATATAAATCAGAGAAAATCACTGTCAGAGATTACAACCCAAAATAACATAATAAGTCTGAAACAAAAGAAGCAAAGATCCCAGCCAACAATTCTAGTGGTGACCCGAGATACAAAGAAAAACAAACTACAGAGTATCACCCACTGCCTAAGCTAGAGCCTTCACCCCTAATCCTCTTCACTTCAGCTCGTATCTTCAGCTCTTTTGTGGTTGCTATGGCCTCATTCAGTCGTTCCTCAACCTTTTGTCTCGGAATGTCCCTGATAAGATCTCCTCGTCTTTCTTCCTGAGCTTCAACTTCAGACTCTCAATCTGCTCCAGGAACTTATCTTCTTTCTACTTGTTGGCTGTGATTGCAGTATCTCGGTAAGCGTTGAACTTGTGAAGTTTTTACCAAGCCTTGGCTAGGTCTTCCTTCTTGGATTTGAGAATCCTGCTAACACCTTTTAGAGCTTGCCCTACCTTTTGTCTGGTTATGACCTCCTCAGCTAGCTCTTTTTCTTTCTTAGCGAGCAATTCTGTCTTCAACTTAGCGACATGAACAGCTTCACCTCGCTCATGCTTCAACTGGTAAATTTCTCTTTCCAGCTCACTGTTCTCCGCTCGAAGCTTCTCCTTTTCAGCCCACAGCTTGTTATACTTCTCTATCTCAATTGTGGTCGGAGATTCAATCAGTAGGGGTAAGATGGAGGTTCTCTGCAAAATGGTAGAAGTACACTCTCTACTCTCCTCTGAATCCAGTCCTCATATGCAGGGAAGGCTTTGTTGTTACACTTTCCAAAAGAAGTCTTTCCCTTCTTGTGGAGATCTCCCCAAGTATTTGCAGCTTCTTTTAATACTTCCAGATTGGCTTCTCCACTCACATATAGAGACTCTTGAACATCTTGGTCCTTTAGCGGCTCTTTCAAAGCATAACCAAATCGCCTAACATCAAGAATAGGGTTGTAATTAATTCCCCCTTTTCTTCCTATTAAAGGTACGTTTGGGTAACCTCCACAACTAATTAGGATCTCTTGGCCCAGGAAATCGCGATTGATCCAAATCAAGTTGTCAGCCCTTAATCCCATCAATCTCCTTGACCAATCCAATGTTTCTTTGGTGTCTACGAATGCCCCAGATTTGGGAAGGCGATCAGCAAACCACTTGTAGAAAATTGGAGCGCAAAAGTAAAGAGGTCCTCCTCTCCTCTTCTCATTCTTATAGTGCATCGAATAGTACAGGCCCCCAAGCAAGGTAGGTACCGTATTCTTCATGGTGAATATCCAGATAGCGTGCACGTCTACAAAATCCTTCACATTAGGGAACAACGTCGTTCCATAAACACACATAGCCAGGATTGCATTGAACACCGACCAACACTTAGCCTTAGCACAAATAGCAGCCTGCTCGATTAAAAACTTCGTGTGAAATCCTTTATAACCTCCTTTACTAGCAAAATTTTTCTTCAGCAAAGACTGATCCAAACGTAAAGTAGCAGCAACCTTTTCCAGATCGGGAAATTCCTTAGAAGGATAGAAGGGAACTTCCTCTTTGACAGAAACATCCAAAATGAGAGCATACTCTTCCAATGTTGGAGCTAAAAGATGATCAACAAAGAGAAAACACCGCAGGTTATATTCTCTTCTAAAGTCTGCCAATACCCCAGGTTTTGCCATAGCCGAGATCTTGTGCACAGCATCTAGATGAAGCTCCGGGAACTTGTACGGGATGATATTCTTTCTCTCTTCAGTGCTAGTATTCATCATGGACAGTCTTCGGACAACCGGAATCAAAGTTAGGATGCAACCCTACAAATGAACAAACATGTTAGAATGCAAAATGATGATGCAAATGCAAACATGGGATCAAGGTATCCATGATGCTCAAAACTGCTGTTGTTTTGCTGACTGAATAAGACCCCAAATATCAGAAACCTAGAAATCCAGAATAACGGCCCATTCAAACTGTCAGAAAAAACAGGATGATAACAGTACACTTATGAGAAATCCAGAAAACCAGGTAGGTTGAAGGCCAAAGTCACCTGCAAACCTGCAAACACCCATCCCCTCTCACATACGGGTTCTAGAAGACGGGATCCTCAGTTTCGGATTCTCGATTTGAGAAGCAATAGTACATTCATCCCTTGGGGTACAATACTATAGCCAAACATAGAGGTTGTCCACTGATTCCCCCAAAAAAAGGTAATGCTATACTAAGTTCCCAGCATTGGGTCCTCGGATCGACAAGTGTAATGGGTTTTCCATTTCTGGACTGCCATTATCACATGCCGGGAGGAGAGGCGTTGCTGAGTTCTCGGGAGACGGTCGCCAGAGTCGACATTTTTCCAGGTTATATTCCATCGTCTGCCCCAAATGCGCAGGATAGAATATTACCAAGGAAACCTCGTCTGGATGTGGAGTTTTCATGTATACTAAGTCTGGCCAAATGCCAAACAAGTCACACTACATTCCACGCTAATCATAGGTGTATGCTCAAGCCTGGGTATTGGGCTTTTCTCTCATGAATCCGACCCACCCTACAAACAGAAGATCCCACAGCAAAACAGTACATCATATGACAGTAATGAAATGAAATGCAATAAATGCGGTAAATACAGTAATACAGTAATACAGTAATATACAACAAAATAAAGCACAACAGTAAACACCCAATGAAAAGAAACAAACAAGCGCTAGGATTGACTCGCAAAAGGGGATGGACCAGCCAGAGGTCTATCTGTCCCCAGCAGAGTTGCCAGCTGTCGCTCCCGAGGATTTGCATCCATGGTACAAACACGGAAGTGGCACCGAAACAGAGTCGCCAACAATGTGTATTTATCCCAAGAGAGGGAAAGGAAACACTGCGTAAACCTAAAGGGAAGCGAAAGAGCATGGTCTCGCGACCAAGAGAAAAGGGTAAGGGAGTCGGTTACGCGAAGGGAAGGTGTTAGCACCCCACATGTCCATCGTACTCGACGGGATCCACGCTTGTTGTCTCGATCAAAGGGTGTCGTCATCTGGAGCTCCACTGCTACCGGAAAGGAGAAGAAACGGGAACAGAAAGGAACGAAGAAACGAGGGAGAAAAGAAAAAGAAGTGACTCGATTGGACATCGCTCGTCCTACGCCTACGTATTCCCTCGTGCAATGGGAAAGTCAGGGTCAACGTAGTTCGGACACGAACTAAGGGGGGAGGTTGTTCGCCAAGACATCACCATCTTGTGCCTGTGTATCCTCAGTCAAACGAGAGAGAGGAAATTAGAGCAATCGTAGTTCGACCTAACAAGGTCAGGTTAGTGTTTTTTATGAGCGACGTTTGATTCGCGTTCGGCAGTTAGGGTCGATGCCTGTTTGCGACGAGATGGAAGTAACATGCCCTTTTCTAAAAATGATTTGAGATTAACGATCCCGAAGGATGAAAAAGGTTTGAGTTTGTTTTTGTTTTTTTAGATAGAAGTGGATTGAAGTTAGTTCGTAAGTTACATTGCACTAAAGTCTACCATGCGGGAACGAGTGAATCGCATGGTCGCCCCCAAATGGGACGTATGCTAAACACTCTAGAAGAGGAGGGGAGACCCTCGTTCTTCATTTCCTACACTTAAGGCTCGAGCGCAATATTCGTTATATTTATTAAGTGTTTTAGAAGTGTTAAGAGATGAGAAGAGAAGACCCAAAGGAAAACGCTAAGGGAAACTAAATGTTCCTAATGTTGTCATGCAAAGGTGGCCCTATAGTTGAGGTTGAAAGGGAAACGTCTACCTAAGTTAGCATGCAAAGGGAAGCCTAATGCTAATCCTACTCCATGCTTAATAAAAAATTAAGTTGGACTAGGTAACTCTAAGGAAGTGAATCCAAGACTTAAATAAGTCTTGAGACTCAAGGGAAGGAAAGAGTGAAAGAGAAGAAGAAGGAAAGAAGAAAATGAGCAAAAAATAGCAGTTACAACAGCGCATCTGCAACAACACAACAGTAAAAGACAACACACAAGCAAGACAACTTATAACAGCACACAATCAGCACAAAAAGGAGGTGTAAAAAACCAAACAGCGGCACATATAACAGCACATATGCACATAGACAGCTATAGAAACTGGGCAGCATGTGATTCACTTGAATACAACTCAAACATGGCAAAGCAAGCATGCATCAAGCATTACATATTCTTTATTCAAACATGATCACAAACATACCACAAACCATGGTAAACAATTCTTGAAAACACCATGAAAGATTGCACATCATTTGATAATGGACAAATCAAAACAAGCATGCCTCTCATGAAGTTAAGTGCAAGCAATCATATTCAAACAACAACTCCAGCAACATCAACAACAAGTCACAATCAACATGCTCAAGAAGTGTGTGCTATGTGTTCATCGCATCGAGAACGCAACATCGCAAACATGATCATAAACGATAAAAATCCAAGAGTCGCGTGTCGGAAAAATTGTGTGCATACATTGGTGTGAGGTACAACAGCATCAAAACAGTCCTTAGACAAGTATCATATCAATCCATGAAGATTAAAAATGAAACGGGATCGAAACATGCTCAAAAATGCACAAAAAACACACTCTACAGCAGTGTTAATCGATTAACCAATTGTAGTGCAATTGTGTTAATCGATTAACAACTCTGAATACGCACATGTTGCACTGGTTAATCGATTAACCTAATTGCACTGCAATTGGTTAATCGATTAACACTGTAAAATCAGCACAAAATCAGTTTGAAAAATCACTTCCAGCAGCAAAAGCACTTATGCAATCATCTCCAATGATCATGTAATCAACAATGCACGAAAATTAAGTTCAGAAACAACATTCAAACATCATTTAAATTCAATAATCATCAACATCCACAATCAAGATCAACCAAATGAACCAAAACACATCAAAATTCATGGATCTACATTGTATAAGTTGCAATTAAGCTAAAATGAGTATGAATATGAAATTAACCAACCTACAAAGCTGAGATTTGCTTTGGTAAGTGTTGTAAACAGAAATGGATGAATTCAAGTAGAGAAATCCAAGATCCACAAGCTTCTTGCACTCAAAAGTTGAAGATCCAAGCAATAAGCAACCAAAGCTCCAAAAGCACTTCCAAAAATCACTTCTGAAAATTCAGAACCACATCCAAACGAAAATCCAAATTGAAAAGCAGAAATGTAGTGATGATGAGAGGCTTTAGCTCAAGAATTAACAAGTTCCAATGAAGAACTTGTTAATCTTTGAAAGAGAGCTTTGAGTGTGGTTGAAAATGGAGGTTGAGAGTGAAAAAGTGAGAGAGAATTGAGAGAATTCTGAAAATTGAGAGTGAAAATATGATCTCAGTCCTAGAGGTTTGGAATGAATTAGTTTAAATAACCCCTAGGTTAGTAGTTAAGTTTGGGTTGGGAGTGAGGTTAAGTGAGTGGAAATTGGGATGAAATGTGAATTAGGAAAGGAAATGTGGAATTGGAGTGGAAAGAATTTGAATTTTCGAATGGAAAATCAACTCTCTAGATCCTTCTACTGATGTGTAGAATTAAAATGGGTGATTAAAAATTGGATTAAAAAAGAAACAGCTCTGAAAATGCAGCATTTGGGAAAAATTCACAATGGTTAATCGATTAACACATTCAAAATTTGAATTTTTGCACCAAAAGGAGGGAAACTTGGATATTCGTCTGGTTCTACCCGTTTTGAACCACGATAGACCTCTGAAACTTGCCATTTGATATTACCACTGGAATACACTTGAAATATGCCGTGAAATGATTTTTCGCACTCAGATTAAACTGCTGATAACAACTGTCTGGTGCTGAATAACTGATTAAAAATTGACTGCTGGAGTTTCTGAGCAAAATAAATGCTCAAAAAGACTTGGAAAGCTATCTGCTTGGCTCTGAACACCATTAAAAATCATACTGGAACTGATGACTCCGTGAGCTGCTGAAAGAAAACCTTGATCCCATGCCCAAAAGAAATATGCAAAATGCGAAAATGACAATGCAAATGAAATGAAGCATAAACCAAAAAGGTTAGCAACACTAGGGCAAATTTTGAGGTGTTACACTCTTCAGCAAGCTTCCTCTTACTCCTGGTAATATGATTTGACTAAAGGACAACTTCTTCAATTTTGGATTCTACTTCTCTCATTATGGCAATGTAAAGGCTATTGCTATTGGATTATCTTCTTTGCGGTAGAATGAATAGTTTCCCACTGGATTCCTGATCTTTTTCACCGTGTCAGGAGAAATAGGTGTTGGTTTCACCTCTACATTTGCAATCATCTTCATATGTTTAAGATTTACAACATTGAAAACTTCTCCAACTCTTTTATTCAGATACTCCGTGAAATTTGCTTCCTTGTTCAGATAATCCACTAATCCGCATTCAACCAGGATGTCATAGATAAGTCTTCCAAAGGGAATGTAGTTGACAATCTTCTTTTCTGGTGAGGCCGTTGTTCTGGTTTTGCGCACCATATCCCTTAAATAGTAGAACAGAATGGAGGGAAGGCACATTTTCTCATGTTTGTGCAGGTAGTACAGCATGTGTTTTTGATTTGCGTTGGCAAAATCTGTAGTACTCTTTGCCGATCTTGGATTGATGCATCCAAGAATGATCTTGTGCCAGATCCTTAGGTTGTCACGTAAGTTTTTACTTTTGTAATCCGTTGTTCCTAGTTGACAACTCTTGAAGATGGCTTTGTTGATGACGGACTCAGATTTCTCAGTTTTTCAGTACACCCTCTTTCCTTCCAAAAACTTCAATCCTAGTAATTCGGAGATAGATCTTTCAATGATGATGATTTTCTGCTCTAATACAAAAGATTCCACATGGAATTCGTCTGTATCTGCATGTCTCCAAAATTCTTTCACTAGATCATCAAAGCATGGACCTCTTAGTCTATCAAAGTAATTCTTCCATTCTTGAGCACCCAATTGATCAATTAGGTTAAACCCATTATCAGAGAGGTTGTTGAAATCAACATCTAGTTCTTTAAGAATAGTTAGGTCATTTGCATGTGTCACACATGTCACAGAGCGAGTTCTCTGGGTGACATGGTTTGCATCAATTGAGGGAAGATTTAATGGATCTGAACCAACTGGTTCAGCCGTTGATAGAGTAGTAGTGTGTGTGATTGATGAGGATGGTAGTTCTTGGGAGATTTGAACAGTGTCTTGTTGATGAGTGTTCATCCTTACGGTGGTAAGAAGGAATGGGGATTGATTTTTGAGTTGATTTTGAGGGAGTGATAGATAGAGAGAGAATTAGATGAGAGTTGATTAACTTTTTAGGGTTTGTGAGAAGAAAAGAAATTCTCGAGGGTTTAAAGGACATATACACTCTTGAGGGGATAAGCTAATAAATGCGATAAAGTTGAGTCAATCTCGAGAGAAATGTTGTTCATTTAATTTGAATAGTTAAGGTGACTTAATTTTATTTAAATTGCGTGCAAAGATATTTTTCGAAAATATGACATGTGACAAAATTATCAGAACTTGAGATGCGTTAAGATAGTGGTTCTGATGAAAAATTCTTTTCTCATGAGGTTCTGAAAAATGTTTTATTCTGAACAGTATTTCATATTCAGGTGTTTTAAAATGACTAGAAATCTATCTTCAGTTAAGGGTTTTGTGAAAATGTCAGCCCACTGATAGTCTGTATCAATGAATTTTAAGTATAGAATTCCCTTCTGAACATAGTCCCTAATAAAGTGATGTTTTATTTCAATGTGTTTAGCCCTAGAATGTAAAATTGGATTTTTACTTAAGCAGATAGCAGCAGTATTATCACAGAAGATAGGAATGTTACTCTCATATATCTGATAGTCTTCCAGCTGATTTTTCATCCATAGCATTTGAGTACTGCATAGGGAAGCCAATATGTATTCTGCATCAGCTGTTGAGAGAGCAATTGTAGATTGTCTCTTGCTTGACCATGAGATTAAATTGCTTCCTAAGAACTGACAGTTCCCTGATGTGCTCTTCCTTTCTAATCTTTCTCCGGCATAGTCTGCATCGCAGTAACCAGAAAGAGTATACTCTGATGTTTTCTTATACATCAGACCAAGGTTAGTTGTTCCTTTCAGATACCTTAGAATTTGCTTGACAGCGGTTAAATGTGATTCTCTTGGATCTGATTGGAATCTAGCACATAGATGTACACTGAATAATATATCAGGTCAAGAAGTAGTTAGATATAAGAGAAAACCTATCATACCACGATAGAGTTTTTGACAAACCTTAACTCCTGTTTCTTCCTTTCCCATGACACATGTTGGATGCATTGGTGTTTTAGCAATGTTGCAATCCGTCATATTGAACTTCTTCAGAAGTTCTTTTGTGTACTTGGTTTGATGAATGTAAGTGGCCTCTGATCTTTGATCAATCTGAATTCCAAGGAAGAACCTTAGTTCTCCCATGAGGCTCATTTCAAATTCGGCTTGCATTAACTTTGAAAATTCTTGACATAAAGAAGAGTTAGCAGAACCAAAAATAATGTCATCAACATAGATTTGAACAATGAGAATGTCATTTTTATATGTCTTGCAGAAAAGTGTTGTGTCAACCTTTCCTCTGGTGAAATTGTTTTCTATTAAAAACTAGCTCAATCTTTCATACCAAGCTCTAGGAGCTTGTTTTAAACCATAGAGTGATTTTTTAAGTTTAAAAACAAAGTTTGATTTTTCTGAATTTTCAAAACCAGGAGGTTGTTTGACATAAACTTCTTCTGATATATAACCATTTAAGATTGTGCTCTTAACATCCATTTGATATAGAGTGATGTCATGATTTACTGAAAAGGATATTAGCAAATGTATTGCTTCAAGTCCTGCAACTGGAACAAATGTTTCGTTGTAGGCAATTCCTTCCTGTTGACTGTATCCTTGAGCAACAAGTTGTGCTTTGTTTCTGACAACTTCTCCTTTTTCATTTAGCTTGGTCCTAAATACCCACTTGATTCCTATGACATGAACATTCTTGGGTTTAGAAACTAGATCCCAAACATCGTTTTTGGAGAACTGGTTGAGTTCTTCTTCCATAGCCAGAACCCAGTCTTTGTCCATGAGAGCTTCTTCAATTGTGGCTAGTTCTATCAACGATACTAGTCCTACAAGTGTTTCTTCTGATGGTCTAAAGGCTGATCTGGTCCTGATAGGAGCATCTTTGTTACCCAGAATTAGTTCCTCAGGATGTGATGTGGACAGTCTTCTTCTTCGTTGAGATGGGGTATTTGGAGTTACTTCAGTGGTTTCTGGTGTAGGGTCTTGCTGTTCTTTGACTTCCTCTACCTTTTCCTTAGATTCAGAGAATCTGACTTCTAAATCTGCAAGTTTCTCAACTAGCTCTGACTTTTCTGAGTCAGGCTTCTCATTGAATCTAACATGAATGGATTCCTCCATAATTCTTGATTCTGTGTTGTAAACTCTGTAGCCTTTCGAGCGTTCAGAGTATCCCAACAACAAACACTTCTGTGCTTTGGAATCAAATTTGCTAAGATTCTCTTTGGTGTTAAGCATAAAACAGACACATCCAAACGGATGAAAATAAGAAATGTTGGGTAATTTATTCTTCCACAATTCATATGGATTTTTATTCAAGATAGGTCTTATAGAGATTCTATTTTGAATATAGCATGCTGTGTTGATTGCTTCTGCCCAGAAATGTTTAGCTATGTCAGTTTCTTGGATCATGGTGCGAGCCATTTCTTGTAAAGTTCGATTCTTTCTTTCTACAACTCCCGTTTTGTTGTGGAGTTCCTGAAAAGTTTTTATTTTCAAATTCTCCACCATGATCACTCCTCACTCTGACTATTTTACAAATTTTCTCATTTTGTACTTGAGTGCAGAAGGAAGCAAACACAGAATGTGATTCATCCTTGTGTTTTAAGAATTTTACCCATGTCCATCTGCTGTAATCATCAACGATGACTAGTCCATATTTCTTACCATTGAGATAGGCCATTTTTACAGGACCAAACAGATCAATGCGAAGAAGTTCCAACGGTCTGGAGGTGGAAACAACATTTTTAGCTTTGAAAGAGGTTTTTGAAAACTTTCCTTTCTGACATGCTTCACAAAGAGCGTCTAAAGAATGTTTTAGATTTGGCAAGCCTCTAACAAGACCAAGCTTGTTAAGTTGAGAGATTCTTCTCAGACTGACATGGACAAGACGTCTGTGCCAGACCCATTGCTCTTTGTTTACAGAAAGAAGACATTTTACATTTTGATGTTTTAAATCAGATAACTTAATTTTGTAAGTGTTGTTTTTCCTCTTTCCGTTGAATAGGACAGATCCATCCTTCTGACTTACAACTTTACAAGATGTTTGATTAAAAATGAGATCATAACCATTGTCGCTAAGTTGGCTTATTGACAATCGATTATGCATTAGACCTTCTACTAACAGAACATTTTTAATGGAAGGAAGCTTACCATTTCCAACGGTTCCGGAGCCAATGATTCTTCCTTTTTGATTTCCTCCGAAACCGACAACGCCTCCAGGTTTAAGTTTCAGATCTTGGAACATAAGCATTTCTCCCGTCATGTGTCGCGAGCACCCACTGTCCAGGTACCATGACTGGTGTTTCAATGGGGCTATTAAGGATATCTGCAACATAAATTATCGTATTTTTAGGTACCCATTTTGTGGGTCCTTTCACATTAGTTTTTCTAAAGGTTTTGACCCCTTTATATTTCCTTGCGTTAGCAAAACGGTGTGGAGTTTGTGCATAGTATTTGTGTTTAAAGTACTTCTTTAGTGGATGTGTTCGTGTAATCCTAGAGTTTGAACCTTTTGGTTCTGAATGATTAAGATTAGTACCAGAGGGAATAAACTGTTTGGACAGAGGTATCATTTTGACATTTTTGGTTTCATCATATGGTTGAGATGGCCCTGAATATCTTAGACCTCTACTACCATTTCTACTGACTCCATAGATCAGTGAAGTCATTTTACTTCTATCTACGCTTTTGGCAAGAAAGTTTTTAAATGCTTTATCATATTTGTCTTCTTTACTAGTGTTAGCTGAGTTTGAGACCATTTCTTCTTCTACCTTAGATAATTTACATTTCAGGACAGAATTCGAGTTTTCTAAGAAAAATATTTTCTCATTTTGCTCAGAGATGATTTTCTTATTTTTAGTAAGATCTTCTGAAGAAACTAAAAAACTCTTTTTCGGGATTTTGAATTTGCTTTGAAGATTTTGATATCTTTTGATAAGTTCAGTTAATCCTAATTCAAGTTCAGAACGTGATAAGGAAGAAAGTACCTCTCTTTCATCATCGGAGTCTGATAGTTCTTCCTCTGACGAGTTGCTTCTGGTTTCTGCCATGAATGCCATGTTGACCCAACTTTCATCAGCATCATCTTCAGATTCTGAGTCATCCCAGGTTGCCATGAGGCCCTTTTTGGTTTTCCTAGGTCTTTCTTCTTTCTTGGCCTTTGGACAGTCATATTTGAGATGTCCAGGTTCTTTGCATTCAAAACACGTAAGATCTTTTCCATAGTTTCTCCTTTGACCAAATGTAGATTCGAATCTTCTCCTTGGTCCTTTGAACTTGTTCCTTCTGTACTTCCAAAGTTGACTTATCTTCCTTGATATGAGTGATATATCGTCTTCTTCTGAATCTTCTTCAGATTCTTCCATCTCTTCTTCTGCCTGATACGCCTTCTTCTTTTCTGGCTTTACTTTTAGTGCAGTGGATTTGGTTTTCTTCTGAGGTTCATCTCCTTGAAGCTCTATTTCATGACTTCTTAAAGAACTGATAAGTTCTTCAAGACTGATATTATTCAAATCCTTTGTAACTTTCAAGGAGGTCACCATTGGTCTCCATTTTGCTGGAAGACTTCTGATGATTTTCTTGACATGATCAGTAGTAGAATAGCCTTTGTTTAGAACTCTGAGTCCGGCAACAAGCATTTGAAACCTTGAGAACATGGTTTCAACAGACTCATCTTCTTCCATTTTAAAGACTTCGTATTTCTGGATTAGCGCAAGAGCCTTTGTCTCCATGACTTGAGCATTTCCTTCGTGAGTCATATGAAGAGAGTCAAAGATGGATTTTGCAGTTTCTTTGTTTGTGATTTTCTCATACTCGGTATAAGAAATTGCGTTCAACAGAATGGTTCTTGCTTTGTGATGATTTTTGTAGGTTTTCTTCTGAGCATCTGTAAACTCACTTCTTTCAATCTTTTTACCTACAGAATCTACTGGATGACTGTAGCCATCAAGTACTAGATCCCATAGATCTAGATCAAATGATAAGAAATAGCTTTCAATTCTATCTTTCCAATAGTCAAACTTTTCACCATCAAAGATATGAGGTTTTGCAGTGTAAGATTCTCTTTCAATGACATTTGTTTCAGAAGTGGTTGGTGGTGGTGTAGTCATCATTTTTCACACTTGGATCGGTACTGAACACTGTTAAGTGCTTGATAAAAATTCTATCTTTTCATCACTTCAGAACCGGAGCTCTGATACCAATTGAAGGTGTGAAAAACGCAAGAAATGGGGGTTTGAATTGGTTTTTCAAAAATAATTGTTTCTTTTGAGTAACTTTCTTGTTAAAAACTATTTCCCTTTTTCTAAAGAACAACAGCTTAGTTAAACAAAAATATAAACACGTTATGTTTATACTAGTTCACTTGAGAATCTCTCAAGTTAGTCTAGTCCACCCGCCAAGGTGATTTTGCCTCTCTCAACGAGGTCTTAATCCACTATTCAACAAAATAGTACACTGCACGAGCTACACCGCTGGTGACTAACAACAACCTCTAGAACTCACGTTCTAGACTTCTCAAGTAATCCAACCACCCAAGTCTTACTCAAGGCACAACCTCTAAGACACTCGTCCTAGACTTCTCAAGAGATCTAATCACTAAGACTCTCTTAAGGAATACAACTTTAAGTTTTAACACAATGAGTTTACAGAGAATTGCTTCTTTTCAAGTTGATAATGTAAACAAAATTTTAGACCAGAAATGACTTAAGAAAGAATGGAGTTAGAAAGTATAGTCGTTGTTCGCATGTGTATCTTTCTTCAAGTCTTTGAGCTTCCTTTTATAGCCGAGTGAAAAGAGCCGTTGAAATGAAATCATGATAGCTAAGTAGGCTTATAGCTTCGAAGCGTGAGGACAGGTACAAAATCTTCTGCATGCAGCGCGTCCTGTCTGTGTCAGATTGTCTTGTTTGTATTTCGCACAGTCTTCAAGAATTTTAACATTGTAATGTGGTACAGCTGTACAGTGTGGCAGTTATTCTTAGCTTCTCAACTTCAGAGGCTTTTTGTGAGCGTGAGTAAGAAGGGAAAACATTGTATGGTTCTTGTGATTATCAGGTCTTCGAATCATCAGAACTTGTCTTTTGAACCTTGTTCTCTAAAACCACTTTCTTCATATCCAGAGGCTTCTGATGTTAATTTGATGAAGCATGAGTGGAATCTTTATAGCAGATTATCTTATGCTTCAAGTCTTCCGTTGATTGAAGAAGTCCATTAGGAATCAGTCTTCAGAACTTCTTGTTTGAAAATCGTGAGGCTTCAGTAATTTGACTTTGTTCCATCAGAACCCTTGTCTCATTTTCGAATTCAGTTATGTTCTTCGAAGCATCTTACATTAAGCATTGCGCTAAATTACGGAAGCAGAACCTGTTTGCTAGGTTCTCACACATAACAACATTAGTTGCACAAAATTGTTCATACAAATATTCATCTGTTATCATCAAAACTTTAGAGAAAATATTGCAAAACCAAATCTTGTTCTCATAACTGTTGCCCTAACCTTGACCTCTTTCTTCTTCTCTTCGGTACCAAGATTGATGATGTCAACCCGTTCCTCATGGGGCTGAAGCTCCATGTATTGATACCCACACATTTCTGCCAAATCATTGGGGACCTCATAATCCTCCTCATCCTCAACTTGATAAATAGGCGAATCAAAGTCAATAGTGAGATTAGGGTCACTGAATATGATGGGTTTGGGATTTATTCTGCATAATGGAGGGATTTATTTTATTCAAATGCACAAAACTCGAATGCAAAAAGAAAATGTTTTTGAAGTTTTGAAAAGATTTCCATTTTCCTTAAAAGCAAAAGAACAGTAAAATAAAGACAGAGAGTTTAACAAAACAATCACTTTCATTGATTAATAAGAGTTAAAAGCGGTGGCCCATACATAATAATCCGATAGCCTCGGGAAAAGCTACGGAATTTGAAAACATCAACAAAAGCAAACAAATTACTCTAGCATAGGGTACAAAGTAGGGATCTCAATAGCTTACCAATTACTCAAAGCGGCGTCACACTGGAAAACTAAGTGATCGACGTCTTCGCCTTCAGTGTCTTCGATGATGGCATGGACTTGATGTCCTCCACTGACGAACATCTCTTGAATTGTCTTCAGTCTTCCCGTGGTCAGAGCAGCTTTTTCCTCAAAAATTGGTTTGTAACCCAACCCTTGGTATTTTTCTCTCTCTTGGACTTCGACAACTTTGCCCCCAGCCTTCCGGTATACCATTCTGTAGGGCAAATTGAATGCTTTTGAAGGAAGAAAAAGATGGATCATTGGAGGCCACCGACTTGTTATCATCAATCATAACAGCATTTGCTATCTCAAGATCTTGGAAAGAAGTTTCCAAAGCGTCTTCATCTGCCTCAATGTAACAGAAAGAGGACAAATTGCTGACCATCAGGTCTTCCTCGCCGTGTATGATAACCAATTTCTCTTCAGCTACAAACTTCATTTTTTGATGTAAGGTTGATGTTACGGCGCCGGCCTCATGGATCCAAGGTCTACCTAACAAACAACTGTAGGCAGGGTTGATGTCTAGGATCTAAAATAGGATATTGAACACTTGAGGACCAATCAAAATAGGAAACTCGATCTCTCCCATCACCAATCTTCTCGAGCCATCGAAAGCTTTAACAACAAGCAAAGTGGGTCTCATTACAGCTCCTTGGAAGGTCAGCTTTTCAAGGGTTCTTTTTGGTAGCACATTCAGAGATGATCCGGTATCCACAAGAACTCTGGCCAATGTATCTTCTTGACACTTCACTGACACATGTAAAGCCAGGTTATGGTTCTTTCCTGCTCGAGGTAATTCCTCGTCACTGAAACTGAGAGTGTTACAAGCTGTAATGTTGGCGATGACATGGTCGAATTGTCCTGCGGTTATATCTTGGGCCACGTGTGCCTGGGCCAGTACCTTTTGTAGAGCTGCTCTTTGGACAGGTGAATTCACTAGTAAAGACAAGATGGAAATATTGGATGTGGTCTGATGAAGTTGATCTACCACCTTGTAATCACTCCTCTTGATGATTCTAAGGAACTCCTCATCTTCTTCCTTATTAACTACCTCCTTTCCTTTGTCATTAGGGGGTACAGAAATAGCGGTCTCTTTGGGCATAGTTTCTTTGAATAAAGGAGTGTAAACTCTTCCGCTTCGGGTTATTTTTCTCGTTCCAACTATGTTTGTCACATCTTCCGTAGTTCCCACCTCATTCCTTGGAACTACTTCTTCATCAGCAGTTCCCACCTCATTCCTTTGAACCACTTCTCCGCGGGTATTGTTACCCATAATGTTCTCATAGGTCCACGACACAACTTTAGTTCCTCTGAACCTGAATGGAATAGGATGTCGAGTATCGTATTGCTTGGAGTGATTAGCAGCGGTAGCAATAACAGTCTCAGGATTGTTGAAAACAGGTACAGGTTTATTAAACACAGGCACCACAGAATCGGACTTAGGCATATTGAACATAGGCACCTACTCTCTTGGCTTTGGCAGGTTAAACACAGGCTCGATCACTGCAATTTCATCCTTCTTTCCTTTACTGAACACTTTTAGAAATCCTTCATTAATCAAACCCTGGATGTCGTCTCGGATCAGTTGACAACCCTTGATATTAATATTACAACCCTCACAATTACTATGACAAGCTTTGACCAACCCAGCTTCGAACAACTTAGCATGGAAGATCTTCATAGGAGTTTGTATCTTTGAGGCATCCATTAATACCACCTCATTATTCTCGTCTTCAATGGCATTAGTGGCCCCATGTGTGGGTAAGGGATTATTTTTCACATTTGGCTGATTATCTGCAAAAGACAAGATCTTCCTCTCCACCAAACCTTTTACCACACATTTCAAAGCAAGGCAACCCTCCAAATCATGACCAGCTGCCCCTTGATGAAAGGCACAAGTAACATTCGGATTATGGAACATCATAGACCTCTCTGAGGGTGGACCCATAGGTCTAGTGACAATCAAACCTTGTTGCACCAGAGAAGGATACAACTCAGTGTAAGTCATAGGTATGGATGGAAACAAAGGTTTTCCTCCCTGTCTCCTGTAGGAAGTATTCTGCTGAGGAGCTTGATGTCTCTGATATTGTTGGGAATTTTCCACCTGCTGATAAGCTGGCTGCTGATAAGCCGGTGCCTGTTGCGCTGCTTGGTGATTGAAGGTCAGTGTTACAGCCGCTATGTAAGGTTGATGCGCATATTGAATCGGGTAGATTGGTTGCTGAGAGAAGTTAGGACCTGCCTGCTGTTGGTAAGTCAGTTTTTTCCATCTGGGGTTGTTCTTCCTCCCTGCCATGACGGCATTGGTTTCTCCTTCTTTCTTCTTGTGAAAGTTACTGGGAGCCTTCTTGACATTGTTGGTGGTTGAACTGCTTACAGAACTTACTACCTTCCCACTTTTTAACCCGACCTCTACTTTTACACCAACCGCGACGATGTCAGCGAAATTGGCATTGACGCTGCTGATCATTCTTTTGTAAAATTCTGGTTTCACTGTATCTATAAACTAGTCTGCCAGTTCTATCTCAGTCAAGGGTGGTTCAACTTGAGAAGCAGTTTCCCTCCACCGTTGTGCATACTCTTTAAAGGATTCGGTGCTGCTTTGGGTCATGCTTAGCAATTGTCTTCGGACAGGGGCTAGATCCAGATTGTACTTGTAATGTTTCACAAAAGCATCCATTACATCTTGGAAACAATGGACCTGAGATTGATCCAGACTTAGATACCACTTAGGAGCAGCGCCTTTCAAGCTATCTTGAAAACAATGTATCATTAACTTGTCGTTATGCACGTGGGCGGCCATTCTTCGGAAATACATGATCAAGTATGATCTGGGACACGTGGCGCCCGAGTACAGCTCAAAGTTTGGCAGCTTGAATTTAGAGGGAATCACCAAGTCTGAGACTAGGCACATGTCCTTGACATTAGTGCTAAAGGCGTTACTTCCTTCCATAGCTTTTATTTTCCTCTGCATTGTCTCGACGTTCTCTCTTAACTTTTCATTTTGGTCATCCCCCTCTTCAGATACATCAATGTAGTCATAAAGGTGGTGGTTATGGAAAATAGGACGGGCTTGTGTCTGCACCGCTGGTGGAGCAAAGGTAGGAATAACCTGCTGAGTTTCGTTAATCAGAGGTACTGTCTGTTGAGTAGATTGAGGAACTGTGGCGCAGATGAAGTCGAATGGCATACCCAAAGTAGGGTTTACAACAGGAATGACGGGAGGTTCTACTGTAGTGGTGATGATCTTGGAGACCACAGTGGCCTGGGTATCCATCTTTGCTCTCAAAATGTTGACAGCTTCCAAAAGCTGTCCCATTCCACCTCGTATTTCTGTTAATTCATTATTGACTCAGTCCATTTCCCCAGAGGCTTCTGACATCTTCAATCGAGCTTGGGCTTGTGTGTTGTATCCGTGCTTAGGATTCAGTATGACGGTTGTGAGATAACAAGGCGACATTAGACAAAACCAAAGAGCAGAATGCACATGATATGATATGATGCACATGAGAATGCACATGAAAATGCAAGCTAAACTATCAAGAAACCAAAGAAATTTTACAAATAATATAGGCAATGGAACCTTTTGTCAAAACATCTTCTTCATTAAGAAAATCTGACAGTTGTTACATCAAGAGCAGAGTATCTTCATGCTCTGAATACAAAAAAAATATGGACATACCCACAACAGAAAGGAAATAACGACAACATCGAAAGGAAATAACAAAGAAAAAAACAAAGATATCAACTTTAAAGGACTAGAAATTGGATCCACTGGTGGCTGTCTCTTCCTCTTCATTGATCTTCTTCATAAGCTCCTCAATACGACCCTTGATCCTTTCTCTTTCGAGAAATAAGTCAGTCAGAGCACCCACCATCCTTTTTTTGGTATCCAGTGGTGCTTCGTGACGAGGAAATGGCTTCCTCATCACTCGAGCTATGTCACGGGACCATTGCAGGTGAGTCTCGGTGACAGAACATTCAGCCCTCCATAATCGCCTATTAATCTGGCGCCAAGCACGCTCAAGTCGCACTTTCATTTCAAAACATTCCTTTTCTTCATAGTACATCATGTGCATGTCCTCATTGGAGGGAGGTCGTTCCTTCATGTGGCCTAGCTGGCGGTGAGCAAGGACAGGGTTGTAGTTGATACAACCATTTCTTCCTATCAAGGGTACATTGGGGCAATCCCCACAGCTAACGATCATGGTAATTCCTTCATCTGTCGGGTCATACCATTCGATATCAGTATGCTTCAATTCCATTAACTTCTTGGACCATATCTTACAATCTTCAACCCCCCAGAAAGCCAGAGTCTTTGGCAGATAAGAGATGAACCATTTGTAGAAGAGGAATACACAATAGACAATTGGCCCACAACCTCTTGAGTATCTGGTCTGGATCGAGTGGTAAACATCCGCAAGCAAAGTTGGGGCTGGATTATTGATTGCGAATATCTGAATGCCTTGGACATCCACAAAATGTTTGGCGTTTGGAAACAGAAACAAACCGTAGATCATCAGAGCTAAGGTTAATTCAAACAGTGCCTTATTTCCTCGGTTCTTGAAATAAAAGGCTTTCGCTAGCAAGAACAAAGCGGGGAGTCCATGTCGCCCTCCTTTGATGGTCAAATTAGCTTGAATGTCCGATACTATGATCCTCGTAGCCAGGGCAATTTCCTTAATGGAAGGCATTGCCTCGATTTTGGAGAAAATTGGAGCCTTCCTGATGGGGATTCCAATCTTAGCAGAGAATTCTTCCAAGGTTGGGACCAGCTGGAACTCGGGAAATAGGAAGCAACGGTAAGCTGGGTGGTATAACTGAACCAAAACCTCAAGGGGCCCTTTGGTTACTGGCAGTCTCATTAGTGGAAGAAGGCACCCATACTTATCAGCGAAAGCTGATGGGTCTACGACTCTGTCACCCAACCACAACAATTTTTCAAGCTCGGGAAGCTCAAAAGAGTAAGGCCAAACATTCTTTCATGCGGCATCCATGTCTACAAAATCTGCAAAATAAAGTTAGTACCTTGATAGCTTAGCAAAAGATGCAAAGTGCAATGCAGATGATTGGTTTTAAGGAACTCAAAGATGATTTGCGAAATAAGTCTCATTTCATTAGATATTGAGAAAGGTTTAAAACTTAAAAGTACACTTCAAAAGACCCCAAAAATACAATAAGATAGCAACAAAGGCTAGGCCTAGAAAAAGAAACTCTATCTAGGAGCGTTCTGCTTCGCGTCTTCTTTTCTGTTTCTTCAACTGGTAATTCTCAATGATCAGCTTGTCGACAATTCCCTTCCACGCACTAGATGTCAGAGGAACATTAGCATACTCATGAGTGCTAGCAGTGGGCTTTGTGCTAGAGAAAAATAAATTCTCTTGTGCCAAAGGTTCATCAATTACGCGTCTTTCCAGCCATTCGATCAGGTCGCGCTTCTCTTTCATCTTTTCCTTCATTTCCTCTTGTTCGATGCAGACTGTATGATATTTCCACTCCCATGTGTCCCTCTCAAGCTTCATCCTAGCTAGATTTTCTTGGTATTCTTCCATGTGTTCAACGGGAATAGCAGATGGGGGTATAATACTTGGCTGATGAAGTATCTTGGGAATATAGGGCATCTTGAGGTCATGGGCTCGAGATCGAACCCACTGAAGGTATGGCTCCAAAGACACACAGTTTCTTTTTCCCTGCTCATTCTTGGTACTTTCGTGGAACTTGTCCCAAGCATACCAGACTCCACTCTTGGTTTCATTGGTGGCCTTTTCATTAAGGTAGAAGAAACCGGATACATGAATGCTCTTGGGCTTCTCTTTCATTGCAAATCCAAATTGGCGTCTAGCGAGACTAGGGTTATAGTTGATCCCACCATAAATACCAAGAAGTGGTACGTTAGGAAATGGTCCACAACTATCAATGTATACATTTTGGTCATAAACAGGATCATACCAAAAGATGTCGTTGTGAGTAAGAGAAATGATCCTTTGAGACCAACGAAGTTTGTCAGGGTTGTCTCGGAATTTAGATGTTCGAGGCAGATGAGTGATGTACCACTGGTAAAGCAATGGTGCGTAATATAAAATAGTCCCTTTCCCTTGAAGAGTCCTATGATGGACAGAATGGAGAGCATCACCAAGTAATGTAGGCACAGGGTTTCCACTAATAAAGATCCCGATGGCGTTGATGTCGAAAAAATCCTCCACATTAGCGAACAAAAATAGACCATAGACCAATAAAGCAAAGGTTGCTTCAAAGGCAGCAATACTGTTTGCATTGAAAAATTGAAAAGCTTTTTTATATAAGAACTTAGATGGTAGTCCCTTGATGCCATCCTTGGTGGTGATGTGAGGCTTGACCTCTGACACATCTAATTGAAAGGTCTTTGTTTTTTCACAGGTAAGCCAAATCAATGAGAGTATTCTTCCAAGGTTGGAACCAGCTGGTAATCCGGGAAAGTGAAGCAATGATAGAGAGGATCATAAAACTGGACCAAGGTGTCAAGAATTCCTTCCTCCATTTCAGTTCTAAGAAGGCCAATTAGTCTTCCATATCACTTTCGGAAATTTTCATGTCCAGTCACCAAGGTTGCTAACTTCTTTAGCTTCGCTAATTTGGGCCTTTTGAAATTGAACTTTTTAGTGTTTCTCTTCTCGATATCCATGATACCTATGGTTTCAACGGAAAATATGACTGAGTTCCTTAAAACCAATAAAATGGATGCAATAAGATATGTGCAATGCGAAAACATGGGAAAATACACAGATATATGTACATAGCGGACAAATCTTAGGCTTAAAGATCTCATGAATGGAGCTATGGTCTACCCATCCCAACAAGGTGTGGACTATGGATTCGTCAATTGTAGAACACGGTTCTAAAAGTTCCCAGAGTCTACGTAAATCCTTTGGATATTACCGGCCTGCATGACTACTCACGCGGGTTAATAATATTCTCAAGATAAACTCGTCTGAGTGTAGTATCACGTAACAACTACTTAGGACTTACTCCCTCGTAGCCACCGCACTACGTCCTAAAAGGCCAAATGGGGTGAAGGTAACTACGGTCCTCAGAATCCCTGGCTCCCAATTGAAAATGTAATATCAATACGACTGCTTACATCAAACATCAACAATCCCAAAGGGCCTCATCTGAGTGTGGTCATCATATGCCATAAATTGATAGGACTACTCCCAACAACCGACTATTTATTACACCACGATCCTATCATATGTGCTCTCAAGTCCGGGTTAGGACTTATCTCACCACTCAATAGCACCATGCCAACAGAAGGCTATTATGTGTCTCGTACAAAGCCCGAGAGAGAGGCTAAAAGGTTTTGACTCAACGAGGGAATCTTTTGGTATCTCGTATAAAGCCCGAGATGGAGGCTAAGGATGGTGACTCACCAAGAGAATTTTTTATACTCAACAAGAGAGTGATTTTGTATCTCGTACGAAGCCCGAGATGGAGGATATTGTTTGTTTGTTTGGCTCAAGAAGAACCTTTTTGTATCTCGTATAAAGCCTGAGATGGAGGCGAAAGAGGTGATTGACTCAACGAGGGAGTCTCTTATGTGTCTCGTACAAAGCCCGAGAGAAAGGTTGAACGTTGTTTGACTCCGCTGGGGAGGATCATTGTACAAAGCCCAAGAGGAGGCTATGGTGACTGTTCAGTTAAGTGACAGGTCCAGTATACTGATTTTAAAGAGAAAATTAGTTCTTATATGAGCAACACTGTACTCAGGGATTTGATTCAGGGATCCGGGTTATTCTTGTTCTTGAAGGAAGCGGGAAATCCGAAGGGTATTGAGACTGTCCGAGTCTGTGGGTTTCCTTCCTATTTAACGAAGGGGTCACTTGAGAATGTCTTTGAGACTCAAGGAGATTAGACTGTCCATGTCTAGAGTTCCATCTTTGTACTATGTTTTGAGAAACAGTAGTAGACTCTTTGAAAGGACCGTTCTATGCAGATGACTAAGTTCTGTTCCTATACCTCTAGGAGGTCGTTGGGACAATTTGTACGAAGCCTAAGAGGAGGCTGGAAACTTTTAAGAAGCCGAGGGGTCCTTGTACTAAGCCCAAGAGAAGGCTATCATTCCCGGAGAAAGAGATCATTATACGAAGTCTAAGAGGAGGCTGTGAATACTTCTAAGAAGCCGTAGGGTCCTTGTACTAAGCCTAAGAGGAGGCGGGGTTGCTTTTAGGAAGCCTGTGGGTCCTTGTACGATGCCCAAGAGGAGGCCGATTGCTTTTAAGAAGCCGATGGGTCCCCAAACCTCGAGAAATTCAAGGCAAGCTATTCACAAGGAATAGATCAAGTCAGGAAAGTTCGAGAATTTGGAAGAAACTCAAGAGATGCCATTCACGAAGAAAAGATCATCTCTGGGGAGTAGAGCTTCTTGACAATTGCTTTTAAGAAGCCTGTGGGTCCCCAAAACCTTGAGAAATTCAAGGCAATGCTATTCACCGAGAATATATCAAAGTCAGGAAAGTCCGAGAATTTGGAAGAAACTCAAGAGATGCCAATCACGGAGAAAAGATCATCTTTGGGGAATAGAGTTTCTTGACAACTTCTATGAGTGACAGTCTATGAAAGGGTTCACAGAGAATGCTGCCTTTCATATCTCCATATTGTTTAACCCCAAGAGGAGGGAAGACTGTGTCTGGTAATCCTATGGGGATCTAGTTTAGACTATTTCTAAGAGTGATCAACGGGCTTAATGCTAGACGTAGTTGTCGGGGAAACTCTAAATATCTATACTATTATTACACAGTTGATATGAGTTTATGAAAGAAGACTTACAGGGAAACAACCCCATAATACAGTTATATGCATATGAAAGCGGTAAATGAAAGCAATAACCACTTACTCGGTTGTAGAGCTTCCATGTTGTATTGTTAGTTGTTCAACAAAGAAAAATTGAAAAACAATAGTATATTCAAAATCAAAGGAGAAAGTGCTTTGAAAAAGAAAGATTTGAGGCTAACAGCTCAAGGAGAGGCCCGGGGTTTTATCAGTGAGCGCACTGTTTTGAATTTGTACAGAGGGACTTATACAAGTGACTGAGGCCCAAAAATTGTTTTCTGTACAAAGGGATGGGTCTTACACTCTCTCAAGAGGCCCAAAAGTTTTAAAGAAAAAGAGTGGGGCTTATAACACGAGGGTAGGCCCAGTTGACTTTTCGTTTAAAAATGGCAATCGCGCCGAGATTTTCTTTTAACGCGAAGGGGCTTATACAATATCTGAGGCCCAAATGATTTTGGTTAAAAGGGGGTTGGGTCTTACACTCTATTAGAGGCCCAAAAGTTTTGAATGGGTCTTATAGCTCAAGGAGAGGCCCAAGGTTCTTTTTCAAAAGGCGACGATCGCGCCGTTTGTTTTTTACGGTATCGGGACTTATACAATCACTGAGGCCCAAAAGTGATTTGCTCAAAAAAGATTGGGTCTTACACTCTATTAAAGGCCCAAGTGTTTTGAAAATGATTTATGAAGGTTGAATTAATCCAAAACCCTAATTTGTTTTCAAAAATGTATTTAATTGAATAAAAATTCAATTAAAATGATCAAAATTGTTTAACATATGAAAAAAAAATTGTGATCTTGGATTAATGCTTCAAAAATTAAGTATTGACCTATTAAATAATTAGAAAGCATTAAAAGTTGCAAAATCAATGTGGAAAAAATATTTAAAATGTCAAAAACAATTAAAATATTAATTCTTTGCAAAAATATCAATTATATAAAATAAATAATATTTTTGGGATTTTTTTATAAAATAAAATATTTTAACATTTTTGTGAATTATTAAAAAGAGAATCAACTCAAAATCATTAAAACTCAGAGAGAAATTAATTTTTGAATCAATTAAATAAAATCACAAAATTCAAATATTTGAATTTCTAAAAATGGCGCCAAGAACACACCAAGAACACGCGCGTGTTCTGGGCTTGGCCAGATTTGCATTTTCTCTCCAATCTCACTGAATACTTGATTATAACATGCAATCCACATATCATTATGCTCGTCTCAACCTCACGATCATGTCTATGTCAATTAATTTCATTTAAATTAAACATATAACAAGAAATCATGAAAAATCCTCAAGAACCCTAATTTCTGCATGAAGGCTAGGATTTTTGATACACGAGTCAAACAATGCAATTAATTGAGGGGAAACATTCCATGCATGATTATGAACATATGGCCAAATTATTGTGCAGCAAAAATTGCATGAATCATAGAGTTAGAAGAGCTCATGCTTACCACTTGCAGCTGGTGATTGTGTTTTGTGTTGGAGGTGTTACAGCTAGGTTCCAATGATGTGGATAGCTTCCCTAGGTGCCAAGTGATGTGTTTGAGTGCTTGGAATGGATTGAAATGGTTTGGAGTTGAAGATGGCACCTCAACTGCAAAACTGTCAAGAACTTGAGCAATTGGCTGGTGATTTTGTGAAATCTGTGTTCCAGATGTTATGTGAGTGTTTGGATCACTTCTATATGACGTATGTGAGGTGTGTGAGTTATTGGTTTGAGTGGAATTGCCCTCTAGATCAAAACCCGATAGCTACCTTGCTAAGAAAGGCATTTTTGCCAAGAGAAAGAGATTTTGAGGAAAGCATCTGTTAGATGGCTTTGGTGTACTCAAACTTATCACAATTGAGCTCTATTTATAGTAGAGCAAGTTTGTTTTGCAAGGAATAGTGAATGGCAACTGCTAAGTAGGTTTGGCCAATGTTGGCAAATGAAAATCCAAGTCTCCTCTAGCCATTGACTAGAGGTTAGGGCACAGAGCTTTGGTCCCCTTGGTCTTGGATAAGTCTTGACTGATTTCAGATGAGAAGGGCTCAGTCCATGCCACCTTGATGCTTCCATTGAATGCTTCAATCCAAATTTGGAGTCTTGTCCCTATTTTGGCCATTCTAGGTTCAACATGCTATTTCTTGTTCCATGGACTTTGGAGGCTTGGCTCAGTGATTGTCCCCTTTAGATTCAATCCTCGGATGTTTCCAAGTGGATAGGAGCATTTGAATTTGGCTGATTTTGGCAAATCGAGCAAAAATGCAAATTCTGCCTTGCCTTGGCAGATTTCAGGAAGGCAACTTTCCAATGCCATATTTCATGACTTAAATGGAATTTGGCAATGTTCTTGGCCATTTTGGAAAGCCCTTACATGATACAACAACTGTTTGAACATGTTTGGTTTTGATCTCTTTTGAATCCAAGTGAAAAATCCCCCTACATTTGGAAAAAAATGAAGACAGATTTGGACTTAGTGAAAATTTCACTAAGTGTTGGAAAAAGTGACATTTTCATTTTTCAGCCATTTTGATCACTCCATAACTCAAAATCCTTAATGAATTGGACTTAGGTCTAGTTGAAGTTTTTGTAGAGGTTAATGAGGGCTACAAATCCATCTTTGGATGAGGAAAAATGGCTTTGTGGTTTAGGAGTTATGATCCTCCAAAGTTGGTACCCTTGTCACTTTATTTTTAACTTAGAAAATTTTCTAAGTTTTTATGGTTACCCCTTTACAAGTTATCCAACTTTTCTTGATTTTTCTTGATGATTGATGATTCAAATCATACATTAACATCATTTTAGGGTTAAAAATTCATTTTGGTGAAAAATCTCAAAAAGTCAAAGTTGACTTTTGTGCACAGTTGACTTTTTATCAAATGAATTCCAAACTGTGCAATTCCTCAAAATATCATGTCCTTGACCTAAATCAAACTTGATGGACATGTTTCATGGATGTCATAGGGTATATTGAGGCATGTCCTAGGGTTTGGGAGCATGTCCTAGTCAAAAGTCAAAGTTACAGTTGACTTTTTCCTTAAAACCCTAATTGTGGTGCAGATGAAATTGAAACTTGTTGCTCAAACTTCTTGGATTAATCCATTGTTCCAAATGGATCAATATAGTTCATTAGAGACCCTCAAACCCTCTCTTGAGGTCTTGGTTCATGATTTGCCCTAAAAGTCAAATTAGGGGTGAATTAGGTCAAGAAACCCTAATTCCTGATTTTTGATGAATGCAACCCCTGAGGCAAAATTGACTTGATGATTGGGTCCATGAGGTTCCATGGAGTATATTAGGTTAGGTTTTGGATCATTGGCTTGTGCCCAGATGAAAAATTTCCATCTGGAGGCCCTGGTCGACCAAAACCCTAATTTGGTGACACTGGCGATCTTGAAGCTTGATCCACCTAGAAGGGAGCAACCTTGTGATTAATCCTTGAAGTGGGAGTCCTCTTGATCCATTTTGAATGTTTGAGAGGTTAGAAAAGTTGAAGATCATGTCATTCCTTGATTGATCCTTTGCCTAAGGCTCTAAGAGGGCTAGAAACCCTAATTTTGATTGTAGTGGATGCTCACCCATCTTTGGGGAGACTGATGAAGTATGATGGTTCCTCCATATTGTGATGATGATTTGCACAATGATGGGAAATCTTAGTGGTCAAAATTTGGGGCATGACAGATGCCCCTATTTAATCTTCTTGGACACGAAGGTGTGAATGACGAAGGTATTCGGGCATTCGGGGTGCAAGAGGATTAAATATCGGAATACCCAAAATTTTGATGGCTATGATTGGCAGTTTTTGCATTCATCTTCTTTTGCTAAGTAATGATGCTTAGAAAAGGTTAACTTCCCCTCGATCCTGGTCTTCAGCCCAGGAACTGGTCTCAGTTTTCTTTTGAGATGAACTTCCCCTCGATCCTGGTTTCCTACCAAGGAACTGGTCTTAGTTTCTGATTTAAACTTCCCCTCGATCCTGGTTTCCTACCGAGGAACTGGTCTTAGTTTCTTTCGTCAATAAACTTTACTGACAAGGGATGCTATTTGTAGCGTTTTTCCTCAAACTTCTCGCCGAAGTTTCCTGGGGAGATGCCATTTGAGTGGAAAAAGTTTCGATGTCAGACTTGCTAGGGAACCCAGTCGTCTGAGTTGTAGAGGTGCAAAAACTTCTCTGTTGGAGACGTCATTTGTTTCTACTAGGGGGAAAGCAGGTCTCTTGGGAGACTGCTGTCGCTTGGGATCTTACATCATACTTTTCTCGGGATCTTCCCGGAGAAATGCCATATGATGGGGTCCAATTTTGAGGTGCCGATGACCTTTTCATCAGTGAGTTTTTCAGAGAATGGCAGCTGTACTGCCAAATCTCTGCTTAGGAGGCTTTCTCTGTGGATTTTCCTTAATCCGGGAAATCAAGGATATCATTTTCAATGGCGAAGAGTGACATTTGTACAAAGCTTCTCTGGCTTTTCAAAGGTTCAAGTTATCAAAGTGGTCAAAGGCCAACTTCCTCCAAGAAATAAACTGGAGGCGAGGTTGTTCAAATGTAGCGTTTCCTGACGAGGCAAGAACTGACAAGTCGATTGAGAGAACTTCTATCACTAGGGGACAAGACCGACTAGAGTGATAGTGATGCAATATGAAATGTGAATGCAAATAAATAATGCATGATGTGTGTATGTTTATGCTGACAAAACTGACGCGACATACAAACTGACAGGTGAACACGACTGGATACTCGGCCATCGCGGGGCGAGGAAGTACCATTGGTTCAAAATAGCAATTCCACCTTGCTTAGGAGAGATAGTCCCTGTTGGGAGCTATGTTGGTCGGACTTAGGAGATAAGAACTCGGCCGAGGTGTGTCAGACGAAACAAGGTCTCTGACACAGTTGATCCCTTCATTCAGGCTTACTGGGTTAGAAGGAGTACTTTGATTCTGCACTTTGAAGTTCGCTTACTTCTGGAGAAGCGGTTGATGTTCCTTTGATGTTCAACAGTCAAAAGAAATTGCCGACTTTATTTTAAAAGCAGAAAAAGTTTTAACAAGTAAATTCATTTTTGTTTTATTTCAAGAGTCGTTAATCATGTTAACAACGTCGTTCTGTAAAGTTAAAACAAATAAGAATTACAAACAAAAGCACAAGGGCTAAAATTTTATTGATAAGATGGAGATCAGCCAAAAGCGTGATTGCATTGAGTATTTACAAAGTTTGAAAATGGTAATTTATGGGGAAAAGGGCTACGTTGAAATATAACGACCACTATCCTTCTACCAACTTTGAATTCGGGGCATCCTGAGCTTTTGTCGAAGATGACCTTGATTGGAGTTTTCCTGACGGGTGATGTAACTGCTGCTGCTGCTGAGGGACTAGCCTCTGTTGAACATAGTTACTTGCTATTATCCCTAATTTTTGCCTGGATTGTACTATGATGTTTCCAATCCACCGAGATGTTTTTTTTTTTATGTCTCTAACTTTTGCCTGGACCGCCCTTTCGGGTTTTCAATCCACCGAGACGTTTTGTTTAGTTTAGGCGAAGTATTTCTTGACTATAGTAAAAAGCATTTAGACAACGCTTTTTTTGGCATTACACAGCGCTTAAAAGTGCTGTCTAAACTGGCGCTGCTAAAAGATTAGACAGCGCTTTGGTTAATGTAAAAAACGCTGTCTATAGGGGTGCTTTGATTGAAAAAGCGCTGTCTAAAGCATCATTTAGACAGCGCTTTAACAATAGACAACACTTTTCCTTATATTTTAAACAGCGCTTTTATTTTAAAAGCGCTGTCTAAATGGTGCTTTAGACAGCGCTTTTTTTTTTTTAGACTAACATTAGACAGCGCTTTTTGCCTTCTTTTTAGTATACCTTAGACAGCGCTTTTGCTTTTTCGGTATACCTTAGACAGCGCTTTTGCTTTTTTTGGTATACCTTAGACAGCGATTTTTGGACTAAGCGCTGTCTAAACCCTACTTTATCGTTTTTTATTCAATTTACTGAAAAAAAGCGCTGTTTATTTTATACAGTTTATATGCACCTGTTTTTGAATCACAATTTGCACCAGGTTTTCAACCACAATTTGCACCTGTTTTTCAACCACATTTTTGCACCAAAATATCATAAATTGGAGCTTCAAACCAATATATACTCAGAAATTTTGCCTATTTATATATACAACTTTCATTCAACAAAACATTTTGCTTAAAATCTACATATTACTTATAGAAATGCTAAGCAAAAAGCAATGCACATCAAGATAACTCTATCTTCTACTTTGCACATATAACCTGAAACAACACAAAAAGATTGTACTTCAATTAAAACAATAATAAACAATGTCTATAGTTACAAAGTTATACATACACAAAATTCTCATCAATAAGTAAGAGTACAATATACCTTATAAAACTCCGAGCCCAATAATGAATTGACACCAATCCTCTTTAATTTCATCCAAATGATCTCTTGAGTAATACGCACACTTGAATTCATCAAAGTACTACATAATAATATAACATAGTTTGATTTAGTTTCAACTATTTAATTATATGAGAAATATGTTTTAAATATTAAAATAACTCATAAGTTAGAAATACATACATCGGATGGAATCTCTATTCGATCCAAAAAATGAGTTTCTCTCAAAAACCTCAACATGAAATAACCGCAATTTATACCGTTACGTTGCCGAGGACACTACACATGAAAAGAAAATATGGATAAATCCTTAGTTTTATCAAGTATCATCACTAATATAATAAAAAATGTGATAATTAATATACCTTCACTCCAATCCATGTAATGTTGTTGGCTCTCCTCTTTGTTACTTAGATATCTCTTTGTGCTCGAAAAGCTTGTATAATGCTAATAAAATATAAATGAATATTTAGAAAAATTCACATAAATAAATAAATAAATAGACAGATGAATATTTAGAACAATCTAACTTACGTATCAATCATTTTATTCATATCCGGGTATGTTGTCCAATCATTTCCTAACGAATCTAGATAATACACAACTTCTCTGATAGGATTAATCGCGATCAACAACCAATGTTCACTGTAAGATTAAACAAATGTTAGATGGAAACTTTCTAAAAGAGGTCAAAATACAAAAAAAATTATAATAGATGAATTTAGAATGAAAATCTAACCCAGTATTAAACGGTAAAAAGAACAACTTTTCTGTATCTTTGTCGGCCATAAAGCGGTTGAGTACATACACCATGACATCATCTGGTTTATTTATGATTAACCTTAAGTTGATACTCGCGGGACTTAAGAATGCGAATCTTTGCTCCAATCCACGTGGGCGCATCAATTTGTCATACAGAAACCTTAAATAAAAACATCATTAACATTAGACTATTCATTTGAAACATAAAGTAAATAAGTTGTTCAATTAATATAACAAAGTAGATCGGATATACCTCACGTATGCATTGACAACACTGACGCCTAATTCTTCATGACGAAAAACGTGCTCAAATTCCTCATTACCAATTGATTGTTCATATTGAAAGCCATAAATACCTTCCTCCATAGGTACAAGACGAATACCTCCATTCGAAATATCTGTCATTTCTAGAAATGTCTGAAGGCACGACCTATACTTGGAAGTAGGTTTTTTTCTAGGCGCGGTCTTCTTAGCAACAACCTTTTTTTGTGTGGAAACGTTGCTAATCTCTTTACCATGAAGCTATATATCATATAATTAGTTAGATGAAGTATAAGGTCACGAATTTAACATTTTCCATGCATTAATATCATATAATTGTGATGTACCTCTTTTTTTGAAACAACGGACTCGGTATGCTGCGGAATCCTCTTATCTTTTGCTTTGGATGTTGTTGGAGTCTAATTAACATTACCATGTAAAAAATGTACGTAAAATGCGCGTAAAAACTTTGAATACTCAAAGGTTCATAATGGTTTTAAGCATACCTCATATCCTACGCTAATGACACCTGACGGCCATGCAACAAACGAACCTATTGCATCTCCCACCAATGTTGCATCTGAAACATCGTCAGGATATGGTAATAATGCATCCATCTCTAAAGCAATATCAACCGAGACTTTCAAACATCCAGTAGGGAGCGGTTTAGTGTGAAGTAATTCTCCCAAAGTGTTATACACTTTTCCCTTGTCAACCATCCGATAAGTTGGTGACGATAAGTAGAGGTGACAAGGGGAAATGCCCTAAAACCAATAATATATTTGTCAATTAAATAATTTAAGCTAATAATTTAATTTCATAAAAATATATATAATTACCTCTGGAATATTCGGTTGAAAGTTACAGTTGATACTATCTTTGTCCGAAGCGCTATCTCTTTCTTTTTCCTTTCTTAATTCACGAACTTCAGCTTGCAGTGCTTCCAATTTTTGCTGAAGTTCTTTATTACTAGGAGCCTTTTGTTTTTTAATATTCAAGGATGTTGGAGTGATCCCAAAACCCTTACCCCTCACCCAACCAGAATACTCACGGACATCTAATGCCCGACTAAGTATGCTCCTAGAATCATTGGCTTCATCTGGAGATAAAGACTGAGATAGAGTCTCCTGAAAATCAGATGAATATCGAATATTTGTCAAATATTTGTTAATAAAGTTTTGATTTAATTAAAGAAATAATGTTAAACTTACACATTTCTCAAATATTTGTTGAACACCTTCTTTAACAACTTCATCCTTGCCCACACGGGCTTCCTTCCACAAAACATGTGCCAGAAGAGATGTTTCAGAACTATTCTCCTTTTGTAACTACACATTAAGCCAAATAATATGATCAAATATAACTCATGATGAACAAGTATATCATTGAAATTTATAGATACTTACTATAGACTGTTCTAAGCGTCCATATCCAACACGTCCTTTTCTATATGGATAGGCGGGACTTGATGCTCTTTCCCGATTTATTTCATTTACACTTTGAAATTTTGGGGTTATTCGTTTGGCTTTAAACGTGTCCCATTCTTTTTTTGAAATCAAAGCTCCATATTTAGATGGAAGCTCTGCATCAACAAAATTACCTTCTGCATCCCTAAGAAACTTGGTTGATAAAAATGTTCTAAACCCTCTTAGTAGTTTTCCGGCCAATTTGAGACAAAAAGGTCTTCTATCATCATCAATGTTGAAACACCTCTAAGAAAAACATACACATTGTGCGTTAGTACAAGTAATTTAAAAGACAAAATTAGTTGGCATAATTAAAGACATAATTATGGTACCTTTATCTCACTCCAAATTTTTTCTTTGGCTTCCTTCAACTCTTTATTTCTCCAATCATCACAAGTAATTGGAACCTCATTCCTTACAAGTGCACCAATAAAACTTGTCAACGTATAACCGTTAGGCTCAATAAGAAGGCCTTGTGGGCTCCAATGCACATCTAATATGATGCCTTGATCTCTATCACGAATCACTTTCTTCATAACTGTTATTCCTATTTTAATTTCCTCTTCCGTATTAGCTATGTTCTTACCTCCATCATGAATAGAATCATCATGTGGGTGATCCTCATTAGTAGCCATCTAACTTGTAATAAAGAAAACAAGGATTAACAACATTATGAAATCGAATTGAAAACTAAAAGCGATAAATAGAAAACCAAAACAGATCCGCAACCGACAATTGGAATTATTCACACAACAAAATGAACTGATACATAGTGATCAAAAGACGCATTCAACGGAGTAATTCGCACAACGCACAACTTAAATTGACAGGTTACCGAAACCGCAAACAAAGCAACAAATTGCAAAATCTCAGCAAGATAGTATTTACGTAATAGAATTTGTGACATGAATTGCAACAGCAACATCACATATTTATACTATTTATAAATATCAAATTGATTACAAGTATCAAACCAAACCAAAATAGATGTACAAATTGGGCGCAGTAGTAACAATGTATCCATATCAGTACAAGACCATTACCAGTTTCTAAAAAATGAACATATCAATTCAAATATTTCCAATTTCCAAACAAAATTATGCTTTGCTCAACATACAGAAACAAACCATAAAACCAACACATCAGTACCAAGCTACATTCATGAGTAGAACCACTATTTATCATCTCTAACGTTAACCATAACAGAAAAGAAGAAAACATACCTAAACGGTGGAGAACGGTGGAGTACGATGGAGGACGGTGGAGGACAATGGAGGAAGGAAGACGGCGAGACTGTAACCGAGACGGTGGAGGAGGGTGGACGACGGTAGCGAGAGCTGTTCTTCGTTTATTCTCGTCGTTCGCAGTTTGCAGCAGAGAGGGAAAGAATAGAGATATGAAAAATAGAATACTGATACTATTCCATTTTTTATTTTAATTAATAAGACCTTAGACAGTACTTTTGAGAAAAAGCGCTGGCTAATATAGGCCTTTAGCAGCGATTTTGAAAAGCGCTGGCTAATGTGAGCCTTTAGCAGCGCTTTTGAGATTATTTTTTTTTTAAATTTATATGACTTTAGAAAGCGCTTTTTAGAAAAGCGCTGGCTAATATAGGCCTTTAGAAGCGCTTCCCAGAAGCGCTGGCTAATGTTGTCCTTTACCAGCTCTTTACAAAAAGCGCTGTCTAAGGTAGGCCTTTTAGCAGCGCTTTAACTCTTTTTCATGTACAGTTTCTGTGTTTTATTTTTTATTTAACTTATAGCAGCACTTTTTCATAAAAGTGCTATCTAAGGTGCGCTATTAAAAGTCATTTTTGGCGTAGTGGCTACATCAACATTTGTGGGGTAGGCAAATTCCTCTCCGTCCATGGTTGCAAGTCTCAGGGCGCCGCCTGAGAAAGCTTTCGTGACCATATAGAGGCCATCATAATTTGGGGTCCATTTGCCCCGAGAGTCAACGATTGTATCTTCTTGAGCACAAGGTCTCCTTTCCTGAAGTTGCGAGGTCGGACCTTTTTGTCGAACGCCTTTTTCATTCTCTACTGATACAACTGACCGTGGAATAGTGCCATGATTCGCTTCTCCTCGATCAGATTCGGTCTGTCGTGTCGACTTTGACACCATTCAACTTCTGTAAGCTTAGCTTCCATCAATACCCGGATTGATGGGATCTCTACTTCTATGGGGAACACTGCCTCCATGCCATATACTAGAGAGAAAGGGGTAGCCCCTGTTGAAGTGCGAACAGATGTACGATAACCGTGAAGAGCAAAGGGTAGCATCTCGTACCAATCTTTGTAGGTTATAACCATCTTCTGAACAATCCTCTTGATGTTCTTGTTAGCCGCTTCTACCGCCCCGTTCATCTTTGGTCGGTAGGGAGATGAGTTATGATGTTCAATCTTGAATTCTACGCACAACTCCTTCATCATCTTGTTGTTCAAGTTAGATCCATTATCTGTAATGATCTCGCTGGGAACACCATAACGGCAGATGATATTGTTTTTGATAAATCAGACCACCACTTGTCTGGTTACATTGGCGAATGACGCTGCTTTGACCCACTTGGTGAAGTAATCAATGGCTACTAGGATGAACCGATGTCCGTTTGAAGCCTTGGGCTCAATCATGCCAATCATGTCGATTCCCCATATGGAAAATGGCCATGGGGAAGAGAGAACTTTGAGATGTGATGGCTGTACATGAATTTTGTCGGAGTATATCTGACACTTGTGACACCTCCTCATGTACTTGTAGCAGTCGGATTCCATTGTCAACCAATAGTACCCTGCTCTTAGGATTTATCTCGCCATTGTGTGTCCGTTGGCATGAGTGCCGAAGGATCCTTCATGAATTTCTTTCATAAGCATGTCTGCTTCTGGTCTGTCTACGCATCGGAGCAAGACCATGTTAAAATTTCTCTTATAGAGAGTGTCACCGCTCAGGAAGAAGTTTCCAGCCAATCTTCTGAGGGTTTTTCTATCTTTCCTGGATTCCCCAGGTGGGTATTCTTGTTTCTGAAGGAAGCATTTGATATCGTGATACCAAGGTTTGTCGTCTATGACTGCTTCAATCGTGAAGACGTAGGCGGGCCGTTCACGGCGCATTATGTCGATCTTAGGTATGTCATTCCATTGACCTACACTAATCATAGAAGAGATAGTGGCTAATGCATCAGCCATGTGATTCTCATCACGAGGGATATGATGAAACTCAACTCTGTTGAAGAAGGGTAGCAACCTTCTTGCATAGTCTTTGTAAGGAATCAATCCTGATTGGTATGTGTTCCAATCTCCTTTTATCTAATTGATAACCGAGGCTGAATCGCCATATACGTCCAAGTTTTTGATCCTTAAATCAATCGCTTCTTCGAGTCCCATAATACAAGCTTCATATTCGGCCTCGTTGTTCGTACACTTGAACGTAAGTCGAGCGGTGAAAGGAATGTGGGTACCCTGAGGGGTAACAATGATTGCCCCAATTCCATTCCGTAATGATTAACTGCTCCGTCAAAGATAAATCCCCATTGGGAACCTGGTTCTGGCCCTTCACTGGGTAACGGTTCATCGCAATCTTTCATTTTAGATACATGACATCTTCGTCTGGGAAGTCAAACCCGGTTGATTCTTGATCGTTAATCGGTTGATGAGCCAAATGATCGGCTAAAATACTTCCCTTAACGGCTTTTTGAGCATGGTACTCTATGTCATATTCTGATAATAGCATCTGCCAACGGGCAATCCTTCCCGTAAGAGCAGGTTTTTCGAAAACATACTTGATTGGATCCATTTCGGAGATTAACCAAGTAGTGTGACGAATCATGTATTGGCGAAGACGTTTGGCTACCCAAGCCAAAGCACAACAAGTTTTCTCGAGCATCATGTACCAAGTTTCACAGTCGGTGAATTTCTTGCTTAGATAGTAGATGGCAGACTCTTTCCGTTTGGTTTCGTCTTGTTGGCCAAGTACACACCCCATTGAGTCCTCTAGGACTGTGAGGTAAATGATCAGTGGTCTTCCTTCCACTAGAGGTGATAGAATCGAAGGATTCAACAGATATTCCTTGATACTATCGAAGGCGGTTTGGCAATCTACTGACCAAACGCAATCCTGGTTCTTTTTTAGTAACTTGAAAATCGGCGCACATGTGGCGGTCATGAGGAATATGAATCTGGAGATGTAGCTCAAACGTCCTAAGAATCCTCTGACTTGTTTTTCAGTTTTCGGAGAAGGCATTTCTTGAATGGCCTTGACCTTGTCAGGATCAACCTCAATTCCTTTATGGCTGACGATGAACCCTAGTAGTTTCCCTGAACGGACACCGAAGGTGCACTTGTTGGGATTCAAGCGGAGCTTGAATTTTCTTAAACGTTCGAACAATTTTGACAGATGTTCAACGTGCTCACTCTCTGTTTTTGATTTTGCAATCATATCATCGACATATACCTCGATTTCCTTATGTATCATGTCCTGAAACAGAGTAGTCATGGCCCTTTGATAGGTTGCCCCGACGTTCTTCAAACCGAACGGCATAACCTTGTAACAAAAGGTACCCTATGGGGTAATGAATGAAGTTTTCTCCATGTCTTTCGGCGCCATTTTGATCTGGTTATAGCCCGAGAATCCATCCATGAAGGAGAAAATTTTAAACTTCGTTGTGCTGTCTACCAGCATGTCAATGTGGTAAAGGAAAGTCGTCCTTTGGACTAGCCTTTTTTAGATCCCTATAGTCGACACACATTCTGACTTTTCCATCCTTTTTGGGAACGGGTACGATGTTGGCTATCCATTGAGGATATTCAGATGTAGCGAGGAAACCCGCGTCAATCTGTTTCTGTACCTCCTCTTTGATTTTGATGGCCATGTCCAGGTGAGTGCGTCTCAACCTTTGCTTTACTGTCGGACATTCCGATCTTAACGGTAAGTGATGTTCCACGATGTTGGTATCCAACCCTGGCATATCCTGATAGGACCAAGCGAATGCATCGGGGAATTCTTTGAGAAGCTTTATCAAGCTCTCTTTGGCAGTTGGACTGAGCAGTGCCCCAATCCTGATTTCTTTTCTCTCTTGCTCTGAACCCAAGTTTACCGTTTCCAACGGTTCTTTGTGAGGTTCAATGGACCTTTCTTCTGGTCTGAGTAGTCGGGAGATCTCTTCTGGAATTTCGTTGTCATTTTCTTCTTCAGCCTCGAATACCGGGAACTCAAAGTTGGAAGAAGGCATCGGATCATATGTTTCAACTGGGTTTAAAACAAGCAATCTGCATGACGTGATGATTCGTGTTTAGAAGAGATAGAGAAAAATGCAAGTGTGTGCAGTGAATTATTTTTATTACTGCTTGTTTTTATTTGAATTGTTTTTTAGGATTACCATTTTCTGAAAAAAGCAAAAAGAGAAAACAACAATTAATGCAGAAATTACAGAACGATGTTATTTTACAGCACTGTGTAAACAACTGTATTTCCATTTCCGCAATCTTTGAATTTAATAAAACGGGGTTTCCCCACTGTTTGATATTTGCAATCTAATTGTCGAAGTTTATTTTGATTAAACGAAAAATAGCTAATATAATCATTGCATATCATTCATCATTCTCACGTAACGCATTCTTCTTACATACGAATCTCACGTTTGTGTCTCGGTTCTAGAGTCAAACTATATCATTCGTACAATACCTGGGCCAATCGACAGAAAAAGATAGATGATCTCGAGGAAGAGAACAGAGAGTTGAGAGAAGAGATCGACACTCTGAAAGAGGATCTGAGAAAGCTTCATAACGACATGCAAGTTCTAGCAGAAGATCAGATGCAACAACAAAGGACTGTGATCTTAGAGATCGCATCAATGCCCATAGTGGAGAAGTATGATCCTAGGTATAAAATGCCGAAAGATCGTCGTTAGGGCATGCCTATTAACTATATCCTGGAAGGATATGTTCCGCCGATCATTGAGGATCAGGGAATCACAGCAGGAACCGCTGGGCCTGAAGGTTACAAACTTCGGGAAAGCGAAGATGTCAGGGGCATGACAGCAACCCTTGCAGGTTACAAAATTCGGGAGAGGGAAGGACCTAGAGTCACTGCCATGATGATTATACCACCACCCGTGGTACACACTGTCCCGAAAGGACAGATTCCATAGATACCTTCTGGTGGAAACGAAAGTATGTTCAACCGAATGAATGAGTTCCAGGAAAAGTTCCTGGAGATGCAGAAGGAACTACATGCCCTTCGCGATCAGGATCTATTTGGAAAAGTCGCCGCAGACCTTTGTTTGGTCCCCAATGTGAAAGTTCCGCACAAATTCAAAGTGCCCAAATTTGAAAAGTACAAGGGCAACTCTTGCCCTCAAATCCATTTGGTGATGTACGCTCGGCTAATGTCAACTCAGACAAAGAACCAAGAGCTACTGATTCACTACTTTCAGGATAGTTTAACCGGTGCCACACTCAAATGGTACATGGGTTTAAACCGCACTAAGATCGGTACTTTCAGAGATCTTGGTGCTACCTTCGTTCAGCAGTATAAGTATAACCTAGACATGGCACCGGACAGAGATCAACTCAGATCGATGTCACAAAAGGACAAGGAAACCTTTAAGTAGTACGCTTAGAGATGGCGTGAAATTGCCGCCCGGATTTGTCCACCTCTTGAGGAAAAAGAGATGACGAAGATCTTCTTAAAGACCTTGAGCTCATTCTACTACGACAGAATGGTCGCCAGTGCGTCCAGTGACTTCACCGAGATGGTGGACATGGGAGTTCATCTTGAGGAAGGAGTCCGAGAGGGACGTTTAGTTAAAGACGCTGGATCATCAAGTAATACAAAACGATACGGTAGTGTTCTCCCTAAGAAAAAAGAGTAGGATATTGGGAATATCTCTCTTGGAAAGCAAAGGCGATGATATCAACCAGTAGCACCTGTAACTCCTGCTATCAACCCTGCGACTGTTCCTATGTATCAACCTCAGGTTGCGTAAAGCCAACCTAGTCAACAACAATATCAGCAAAGGACACAACAGCCTCTTCAGCAGGCTCTTCCTCTGTACAATAACAACGGTATAATGCAACCACCGAGGTTCAACCCTATACCGATGTTGTACGTAGAACTATTTCCATTTTTACTGGTCAAGGGGCACGTCCAAACCAGGTCTCCTCTTACAGTACCGGAAAATGCTCCTTTTTGGTTTAAAGCAGATCATACTTGCCCTTATCATCAAGGAGGACCAGGGCATGACATAGAAAACTGTATCAGTTTCAAATCCGACGTACAAAAGCTTGTTAGGAGCAGGGTCTTATCTTTCAAAGATACGAATTCGAATGTTCTCACGAACCCGTTGCCTCAACACGAGAAAGCTATGGTAAATTTGATAGAGGGAGAGTCCAATAACAGCTATCAAATTCATGATGTACTCTTATTGAGGGCCAACTTGGTCAAGATGCATCATAGACAGAGCGGATACAACCATGTGCCACCTCATAATTATCACCAGTGTGATATCTGTTCTAAAAACAATCAAGGATGTTTTGTGGTGCAATCAGCTCTACAGGAACAATTGGATCTTGGATGGATCCAAGAGCATCGAGTTCGTGGAGTTAACATGACTTATACAAATTCCCACATCATTCAAAACATGACGTCCGTGCGATGAATGTCAACTTAGTGGAAATGCACTCAAGGCAAAGCCAGTATCATAATCTACCCCGACACGATTACAATTCCTGTCTGACTTGCTCAGTAAACAAATAGGGATTCTTTTGTGTAAAGAGGCCCTCCAGCGTCAGATGGATCTTGGATGGGTTCAGGATTACCGCGATGGAAATCAGTATCAAGTGAATATGATTTAAATCTTTGATATTCGCTTGATGAATACCAGCTTGGTGGAGTTACATGCTACACAAGTCCAACTTGGTTTTCTCACTTCACATAATTATTAGAACTGTACAATATGCCGTGAGAGTAACCAAGGGTGTGCTCTCGTTCAAAGAACTTTGCAACACTTGTTAAACCACTGGTGGCTTCCGATCTATATGTATTAAGACACGCAACAAATCAGTGTGGTTAATGGGAACCCTACTAAGCATCAAAGTTAGGATGTTCGATCAATGGAAACAGATCTAGTGAGGTTACACTGCATTCAAAGTGGACGTGGCCAGGTGCCACCACATAATTATGAGCGCAGTAGAGTCTGCTCGGAAAATAATCAAGGATGTTACCTCGTGCGAGCATCCCTTCAGAGTCTGTTGGACCGCAAAGAGATTCAACAATATTCCGTTTCGGGGGTCCGTTAACTGGACGCCAGAGTATTTCGCTGACCAGATCAAAGATGTGGTTGTAATCTCTGATCCTGAAAGGACCAAGGATGTTTGTACCATCATCCCTCTACTGGACGAGTCAAAGGTTCCTAGCCAGGAACTGATTGAATTTACCTACGACAGTTAGAAAAATCAGAAGGCTCCTGTAGTTATCTATCTACCGGGACCAGTGCCGTACAAATCAGATAAGGCGATCCTTAACAAATACGGTGCAACAACAATTGAGAATGGAAAGGAAACTCCATTACCCTCCGTCGTGAATATTGCAGACATCAGTCGAGTAACACGGAGTGGTCGAATCTTCAACCGAGGAGTTGGGGAACCTAACAGAGAAAAGGAACCTCAAACGGAAGTTCCCAATCCACCAGTCAGTCAATCCAGTGATCCCGACCTTTCAAAGAATGATGATGAGATACTGAAGCTCATCCAAATGAGTGAATACAACATTGTTAATCAGCTGTTACAAACTCCTTCAAAGATCTCTGTGTTATCTCTTTTACTCAGTTTCGAAGCCCATAGAGAGGCTTTACAGAAGGTCTTAGAGCAGGCCTTTGTGGAACAGGATGTGTCAATATGACAGTTCGATAGCATCGTCTCTAACATCACTTCCTGCAACAACTTAGGGTTTAGGGATGAGGAATTGCCAGAAGAAGGCAAAAGTCACAACATAGCGCTCAATATCACAGTCAACTGCCAGGACGATGCTTTAGCCAGCATACTGGTAGACACCGGATCGGCTCTCAATGTTATGTCGAAGTCCACTCTAATGCGACTATCATTCAAAGGATCTCCGATGAGAGGCAGTGAGGTCGTCGTCCAAGCATTTGACGGATCCCGAAAAATAGTTATTGGCAAAGTCGACCTTCCCATAACTATCGGTCCTCACACTTTCCAATCACTTTCCAGGTCATGGACATCCGAGAAACATACAATTGTTTGTTGGGAAAACCTTGGATACACCAGGCTGGGGCAGTTACTTCGACACTTCACTAGAAGCTAAAGTTCGTCAAGAATGACCAACTCATCACAGTCTGTGGAGAACAAGCCTTGATCATGAGTAACCTTTCATTATCTTCTTGTGTAGAGCCGTAGAAGGTTGTTGGAACTCAGATCCAGGAACTTTCGGTGAGCAATGAGAATCAATCAGAACAAGGAACATCGATTTCCTCATACAAAGATGCTCTCGAGGTGATCAAAAGTAACAATGCAAAAGGATGGGGACAACTTGTCATTCCTAATGACAACAAGGCAAAGAAAGGTCTTGGTTTTTCTTCAACCTTTACCCAGACTGCTACTAACGATGAAAGTTTTCATCCTGTTCAGGACTTTTTCCGCAGTGGAGGTTTCCTTCACCCAGTGTCTTAAGAAGTAAATTCCATCAACGAGGGAGATTCCTCCGATACAGATGAATAGTGGAAGTCCTATCTTAACGAGGACGGTTATATCTCTCAGGAAGAAGTGCCTACGCAATTTTGCTGTCCCGTTCAGTGTCCGAGATTTATACCAAGGTCAGACGTCAAAATGATATACGAAGATTGTGATCCGGAAGGATGCTGTGCTCCACCAAACTTATTAGAGGAGGACACTCTAATGAAAGACAACTTTGACCATGACTATTATGGCCCGATGGATGGTCTGCCTATCTGCCAGCCATACCCGGGAGACTCGGGGCAATAAAGTCAGCCCAACAATGAAAATCAGCTGAGCATCATTGAAAAGAATACCTGCGTCCCCACCATGTCATGGGATCAACACTCAGGTCATTCAGAAAATATCCAGCACGACGATGAATTCGCCAATTTTGCAGGACTAGAATTCATTAACTACTCTTTTCCCGAGGTCAACGTCATCGAAAGTGATGACTCCTATAGTTCCAAAGAAGTATAGGACACCCTGGGACAACCAAGTGGAAAATATGACTTCTTGGTCAAATACACTGCTCCCGAAAGCTCTTGTATCAGGATCGAAGACATCCAGCCAACGGGATGGGAAGATCCGCCTGAGAGCACAAACACTATGCAAAATACAAAAGAGGAATCCTCCTACGATAACTCTGCCTGGGAGACAGATTCCAATGATCCGGCTCCACTAGAAATCATCTTCATTTCTGAAGACAAATCAAGGAAGGTACCAGACTTTGTGATTCACCGAGGAGTTCGCCGCCAATGGGTTGCTATCGATGTTTCGAAGATTGTTCATAAGTCAAAGTAATTGTCGTCTTTAACCTTTCACCCTGCCCAGGTGAAACGGATGTTTTGATAGGGCTCACTTTCTGTAAATATCCCTCTTCGCTTTGCCCAAAGTGACAAAGTTTTGTTTTATAGGGTTGTAGTTTCAAGAATCAACAAAATCATAAATAAAATAACGTCGTTCTGTAATTTCCGCATTTATTGTTGTTTTCTCTTTTCGCTTTTTCAGAAAATGGTAATCCTAAAAAACAGTTCAAATAATAAAAACAAGCAGTAAAAAAAATATACACTGCACACACTTTTGCATTCTCTCTATCTCTTCTAAAGAACAATCATTACGTCATGCAGATTGCTTGTTTTAAACCTCGTTGAAACATATGATCCAATGCTTTCTCCCAACTTTGAATTCCCGGTATTTGGGGTTGAAGAAGAAGATGACGACGAAATTCCCGAAGAGATCTCCAGGCTACTCAGACAAGAGGAAATGTCCATTGAACCTCACAAAGAGTCATTGGAAACAGTAAATTTGGGTTCAAGAGAAGAGAGAAAAGAAATCAGGATTGGGGCACTACTCAGTCCGACTGCCAAAGAGAGTTTGACAAAGCTTCTCAAAGAATTTCCCGATGTATTTGCTTGGTCCTACCAGGACATGCCAGGGTTGGATACCAGCATCGTGGAACATCATCTACTGTTAAGATCAGAATGTCCGCCAGTAAAACAAAGGTTGAGACGGACACATCCGGACATGGCCATCAAAATCAAAGAGGAAGTACAGAAGCAGATTGACGCGGGTTTCCTCGCTACATCAGAATATCCTCATTGGTTAGCCAACATAGTACCAGTTCCGAAAAAGGACGGAAAGGTCAGAATGTGTGTGGATTAATGAGATCTAAACAAGGCTAGTCCAAAGGATGACTTTCTTTTACCACACATTGACATGCTTGTAGACAGTACAACAAAGTTCAAAGTTTTCTCCTTCATGGATGGATTCTCGGGCTATAATCAAATCAAAATAGCGCCGAAAGACATGGAGAAAACTTCATTCATTGCCCCATGGGGCACCTTTTGTTACACGGTAATTCCATTCGGTTTGAAGAACGCAGGGGCAACCTATCAAAGGGCCATGACTACTCTGTTTCATGACATGATACACAAAGAAATCGAGGTATATGTCGATGATATGATTGCCAAATCTAAGATGGAAGAGGAGCATGTGACCCACCTGTCAAAACTATTCCATCATTTGAGGAAATACAAACTCCTCTTGAATTCCAACAAGTGTACCTTCGGTGTCCGTTCAGGGAAACTCTTAGGGTTCATCGTCAGCCAAAAAGGAATTGAGGTTGATCTTGACAAGGTCATGGGCATTCAAGAAATGCCTTCTCCGAAAACTGAAAAACAAGTCAGGGGATTCCTGGGACGTTTGAATTACATATCCAGGTTTATATTCCTTATGACCGAGACATGCGCGCCAATTTTCAAATTACTCAAAAAGAATCAGGCTTGCGTTTGGACAAAACACTGCCAAACCGCCTTCGACAATATCAAGGAATATCTGTTAAACCTGCCGATTCTATCACCTCCAATGGAAGGAAGACCACTGATCATCTACCTCACAGTCTTGGAAGACTCAATGGGGTGTGTACTTGGCCATCAAGACGAAACCAAAAGGAAAGAGTTCGCCATCTACTATTTGAGCAAGAAATTCACCAAGTATGAGACTCGGTACACTATGCTTGAGAAAACTTGTTGTGCACTGGCTTGGGCAGCCAAACGTCTTCGCCAGTATATGATTCGTCACACTACTTGGTGAATCTCAGGAATGGATCCAATCAAGTACCTCTTTGAAAAACCTGCTCTCACGGGAAGGATTGCCCGTTGGCAGATGTTGTTATCAGAATATGACATAGAGTACCATGCTCAGAAAGCTATCAAGGGAAGTATTTTAGCCGATCATTTGGCTCATCAACCGATTGACGATCAGGAATTAGTCAGATTTGACTTCCCGGACGAAGATGTCATGTATCTAAAAATGAAAGATTGCGATGAACCACTACCTAGTGAAGGGCCAGAACCAGGCTCCCAATGGGGACTAATCTTTGACGGAGCTGTAAATCATTATGGAAACGGAATTGGGGCAATCATCATAACCCCTCAGGGTAACCACATTCCTTTCACCGCCTGACTTACATTCAAGTGCACAAACAACAAGGCCGAATACGAAGCTTGTATGTATATGGCGACTCAGCTTTGGTCGTCAATCAAACCAAAGGAGATTGGAACAGATACCAATCAAGATTGATCCCTTACAAAGACTATGCGAGACGGTTGTTACCATTCTTCAACAGAATAGAGTTTCATCACATCCCTCGTGAATAGAATCACATGGCTGATGCATTAGCCACTCTCTCTTCCATGATTAGCGTAGGTCAATGGAATGACCTACCTAAGATTGACATAATGCGCCTTGAACGGCCCGCTTACATCTTCACGATTGAAACAGTCATAGACGACAAGAGTACCCACCTAGGGCATCTAGGAAGGACAGAAAGACCCTCAGAAGACTGGCTGGCAGCTTCTTCCTGAGCGGCGATACACTTTATAAGAGAAACTCTGACATGGTCTTGCTCCGATGCCTGGACAGACCAGAAGCAAACATGCTGATAAAAGAAATTCATGAAGGATCCTTTGGCACTCATGCCAACAGACACAGAATGGCGAGAAAAGTTTTAAGAGCAGGGTACTATTGGTTAACAATGGAATCCGATTGCTACAAGTACATGACAAAGTGTCACAAGTGTCATATATACTCAGACAAAATCCATGTACCACCAACGCATCTCAAAGTTCTCTTTTCCCCATGGCCTTTTTCTATATGGGGAATCGACATGATTGGCATGATTGAACCAAAGGCTTCTAACGGACATCAGTTCATCCTAGTCTCCATTGACTACTTCACTAAGTGGGTCGAAGCAGCGTCATACGCTAATGTAACCCGACAAGTCGTGGTCTGCTTTATCAAAAACAATCTCATATGCCGTTATGGTGATCCAAGCCAGATCATTACTAATAATGGATCTAACTTGAACAATAAGATGATGAAAGAGTTATGCGCTGAGTTCAAAATCGAACACCATAAATCATCTCCCTACCGAGCCAAGATGAACGGAGCGGGAGAAGCGGCTAACAAGAACATCAAGAAGATTGTTCAAAAGATGGTTGTAACCTACAAAGATTGGCACGAGATGCTACCCTTTGCTCTTCACGGTTATCGTACATCTGTTCGAACTTCAACATGGGCAACCCCTTTCTCTCTAGTATATGGCATGGAGGCAGTGCTCCCCATAGAGGTAGAGATCCCATCAATCCGGGTATTGATGGAAGCTAAGCTAACAGAGGCCAAATGGTGTCAAAGTCGACACGATGAACTGAATCTGATCAAAGAAAAGCGAATAATGGCACTATGCCATGGTCATTTGTATCATCAAAGGATGAAGAAGGCGTTCCACAAAAAGGACCGACCTCGCGTCTTCAGAAAAGGATACCTTATGCTCAAGAAGATACAATCATTCCTCACTGATTCTCGGGGAAAATAGACAGAAGCTCAGGATGTCCAGAATTCAAAGTTGGTAGAAGGATAGCGGTCGTTGTGTTTCAATGTAGCCTTTTCCCTTAAATTACCATTTTCTAACTTTGTAAATACTCCATGGAATCACGCGTTTGGCTGATTTCCATCCTATCAATAAAATTTGAGCCCTTGTGCTTTTGTTTGCAATTCTTATTTGTTTTAGCTTTACAGAACGACATTTTAACATGATTAACGATTCTTGAAATAAAACAAAAATGAATTTACTTGTCAAACTTTTTCTGTGTTTAAAATAAAGATGGCAATTTCTTTTGACTGTTGAACATCGAAAGAACATAGATCGCTTCTCCCGAAGTAATCGGGCTTCAAAGTGCAGAATCAAAGTACTCCTTCTAAACCAGTACGCCTGAATGAAGGATCAGCTGTGTCAGAGACCATTTTTCATCTGACACTCCCCGACAGAGTTCTTACCTCCCAAGCCTGACCAAAGGTTGTTCCCCACAGGGACTATCTCTCCTAAGCAAGGCAGAATTGCTATCATGAACTAGTGATACTTTTCATCTCCCATTGTGGCCGAGTATCCAGTCGTGTTCATCTACTAGTCTGTATGTCGCGTCAGTTTTATCAGCATAAACATACATACATCATGCATTATTGATTTACATTCACATTCATATTGCATCACTATCATTCTGGCCAGTCTTATCCCCAAGTGATAAAAGTCCTCTCAATCAAGTTGTCAGTTCTTTCCTTGTCAGGAAGCGAACCATCTAAATGATCTTTCCTCCAGTTTATTTCTGGATTGAAGTTGGTCCCTTGACCACTTTGATAACTTGAACCTCTGAAAAACAAGGAGACCTGCGACAAACATCACTCTTAGCTATAACACCCCAAAATTTGCCCTAGTGTTTCTAACCCTTGTGGCTTATGCTTCATTTCATTTGCATCGTCATTTCTGTATTTGCATAGTTCTTTTGGGCATGGGATCGAGGTATCTTCCAGCAGCTCATGGCGTCATTAGTGCCAGTATCATTTCCAACAATGTTCAGAGCCAAGCAGATAATTTTCAAAGTCTTTTTGAGCATTTATTTTGTTCTTCAGTCATTTTGATAAAAAGAAGCTTCAGCATCCATTTTCCGATCAAGCGATCCGGTATCAGGCATTATTAATCCAACGGGATATTCCGAGATATCAGCAAGAACTTGTGTTTCATTTCAGGTGTTGCTCAGTGGAAATATCAAATTTCGAGTTTCAGAGGTTTAACAAGTTCAGAACAACTGTCAGAAGTCACTTTTCCAAGTTTCCCTCCAAAAGGCGCCAAAATTCAAAATTTGCACTGTGTAACCGGTTACAGCGTATCTGATAACTGGTTACCCTTTGGTTTTTCTGCACATTTTTTCAGTTTTTAAACTGAGTAACCGGTTAGCAGATGTGCTGTAACCGGTTACTCTGGGCAAAATTTGAAAATTTCAGATTGCATCATTGGTGATCATGTGCTTGGCATGTGCACGTGGGGGAAGGATCTAGAATTGATATTTTCATCATTTTCCACCCAAAATTCAAATTCCTTCCAACATTTTCCACTCTAATTCCTCATTTCCTTTCCTAATCCACTTTTCACCCCAATTTCCACCCACTAAACCTCACTCCAAATCACATTTGAATTCCTAACCTAGCTTCTATTTAAATCAATTCATTCCAAACCTCACATAACTTGGATCATTTTCTGAATTTTCAACACATCTCTCTCCAATTCTCTCAACTTTTTCTCTCATTTCCGAAAATCCTCACTCAAAGTTTCATCATCAAAGTTCATCAAATTTCACCTTGGAATTTGTTGATCTTGAAACTAAACCACCATCCATTCATCAATTCTTGAAAGAATCTTGGATTTGCTACTGTTTTGGAGTGTGGAATCACTTTTGGAGCAGCTTTTCATTATTCGAGTTGTTTTAGCTTGGATCTTGGTTGTTCTTGCTTGGATCTTCAAGTTCATCACATAGATCTTTGGTTCTCTTGCTTGGATTCGCCAATTTTCGTGCTCAACAATCACCAAGGCAAATCTCAACCTTGTAGGTTGGTTTTCCTTAGATCTATGCATGATTTAGCTTAATTTCAACTTATGCATTGTAGATCTTTGGTTTGTGATGTGATTTGATCCATTTGCTTGATTTGATTAGTGATCTTGTTGTTTGATTGATGAAATTGATGTTTGATTACTGATATTTGATGTAAATTCTCATGCATTGTTGATTACATGATCATTGGATATGATTGTATGAGTAATAAGCTGTTGAAAAGTGATTCTGAACATTTATTTTTGAATTCTGCTGCTGTGTAACCGGTTACAGCATATCTGCTAACCGGTTACACTGTGTATTTTTCAGCGTGTTGGTGCATTTTTGAACTGTGTAACCGGTTATCAGTTATGCTGTAACCGGTTACCACTCAAGCAGAATGGTATTTTTGTGCATTTTCTTGCTTGTTTGACTTCCATAACATGTTTAAACTTCATGGATTAATTCATTGATGATTGGTGGATTGTTCTTGAGCTATTTCCATACACACCACTGTATAACATGATTTTTCGACACGCGTTCTTTTGTTTTTCATTGAACGTTAATGCTTGCGTTGTTGATTAATTGTTGTGATGATCATGTAATGCACACACTTTGAGCTTGTTAATTGCTAATTGATGATGATGAGTGCTGGATAATTATGTGCATGTTCATTTGCTTTCAATTTCATGATGTGCATACTTGTTTCATTTGATCATATGATATATGTTGCATTCTTCCATGATGCTCGCAAGGTTATTCAACATGGTGTGTGGTTTGTTTATGATATGTTGTTTGATGTATGTTTGCTCAACCTTGATTGAATCGTATTCAAATATGGTACATGCTGTCCTGATTTCTCATCTGAGTTTTGCATAAAGTGCTGTCATATGTGCTGTCCATGTGTACATGTATGGTGTTTGACCTTTTTACACCTGTTTTCATGCTGAGTTTCATGCTGTTGAATGTTGTTTGGTGTATGTGCATGATTTCATTGCTGTTCTGAAGCAAATGTGCTATTGTAGGTGCTGTACCCTCTCTTTTCACTCTCTTTCACCCATGAATCTCAAGACTTGTTTAAGTCTTGGATTCTCTCCCTTTAGAGCTACCTAGTCCAACTTAATTTTTGATTAAGCTTGGAGTAGGATTAGCATTAGGTTTTAGGTAGTCATCCCTCCTAAGCCTCACTAACCCTAGGTTACCCATGCATGATAACATTAGGACTCTTAGTTTCCCTTTAGAGTTTCCTTTGTGTCTTCTCTCTTCTCATCTCAAAACTTCTTGAAAACACTTAATAAAGATAAAGTGTATTGCGCACGAGCCTTAAACGTGGGAAGTGAGGAGTGAGGGGTTTCCCTTCATTCTTCTAGGGTACCTAGTGTACGTCCTGTTGGGGACGATACACGAAGTATTCGTTCCTATGTCATAGACTTTGGTGCAATGCAAGTTATGAACTAACTTAAAAAACACTTCTGTCTAAAAAACACAAAAACAAATTTAAATCTTTTTTATCCTTCGGGGTTGTTGGGTTTCAAACTTCATTTTCAGAAAAGAGCTCGTCGCTCACGTAAAAAACACTTACCCATTCGTGGTCGTACCCACGATTTACATCAGCTCTGATTCCTCTCTCTCGTTCGATTAAGGATATGTAGGTACAAGACAGCGATTGTCTTGGCGAGCAACCTTCCCCCACTGTTCCCGTCCAAACTACGTTGACTCTGACTTTCCCATTGCACTGAGGGAGTACGTAGGCCTAGGACAACGATAACGTCCTATCGAGTCACTTTTTTTTTCTTTTCTTCTTCGTTTCTCCGTTCTTTCCGTTCTCGTTTCTTCTCCGGTCCAGTAGTAGTGGAGCTCCAGACGACAACACCCTTTGATGCAGATAACAAGCGTGGATCCCATCGAGTACGATGGATGTGTTGGGTGCTAACACCTTCCCTTCGCATAACCGACTCCCGTACCCGTTTCTCTTGGTCGTGAGACCATGTTCTTTCCCTTCCCTTAGGTTTATGCATTGTTTCCTTTCCCTCTCTTGGGATAAATACACATTGCTGGCGACTCTGTGTTTTTCCGCGCCACTCTCGCGTTTGTACCTTTGGATGCGAATCTTTCGGGAGCGACAACTGGCGACTCTGCTGGGGACTGGTTGACCTCTTGCTGGTCCATCCCCTTTTGCGAGTCCATCCTAGCGTTTGTTTGTTTTATTTCATTGGGTGTTTTTTTGAGGTGCTTTGTTGTATATTACTGTATCGTTATTTCCTGTATTTTTGCTTTACTGCTTTAAATTTTTTACCGCATTTTACTGGATTGCCTTTCACTGTTATGCTGGACTGTGCTGCGCTGTGCTGGTTTTCTGTTTGGCAGGTTGGGAGGTTCTGAGAAATGAGCCCACTACCCAGGCTCGAGCATACACATAGGTTTTAGTGTGGGCAGGCGTGACGCTCTCGTGGTGTTGGCCACCTGCGGGTGATCACGATCCCCACAGTCAGACGAGGTTCTATCGAGAGATATCTGCTACTGTATGTTGATACAGGCCAATAGTTATTCTCTTGAGGAACTGTCGACTCTGATGACCATTCCTGAGGACTCAGTAACGGCACTCCTCCCGAGAACGATAATGGCAGAGCAGAAATGGCAAACCCATTACGATTCTCGACCCGAGGACCCAATGCTGGGAACTTGCCATAGGATCATTTTTTTTGAAAGTGAATCAGTGGAGGCGCTCCTCGATTGGCAATAGTACTGTACCCCGAGGGATGAATGTACTATTGCTTCTCGACCTCAGTGCCAGAAGCTGAGGACCATTCGTTTTGGAGAATCAGTTGAGGCCTCCTCGATTAATGATGATGCTAAACCAGAAATGGTGAACGTATCATCATTTCTCGACCTGAGAGCCCGGGATACTGAGGATCTTAGTACCCACATGTGAGAGGGATGGGTGTTTGCAGGTGACCTTGACCTTCAACCTACCTGGTTTTCGAGTTTTATCATTATGGTTGCTTTTGTTCTGGGTTTGGTACAGAGCCTTGATTTGTTCAGTCAGCACAGTGCAGCCAGTTTGTGTGGATACCTTGATCTCATGTTTCGCATTGCATTCCATTTTTTTTTACATTCATGTTTTTGCATTTCCAGGTAGTATCTAGTCTTTTGATTCCAGTCAGAGGGCGTTCATAGGGATGGACACTAAGAGGGGTAAGAAGCACATCATCGTCTACAAGTTCCCAAAGATCATTCTTGGTCCGTTGAACAGTTTACAGAGTATGGCTGGTCTAGAAGTTTTGGGAGTCCTTGAAGAGAAGTATGGTTGGATATTATCCCTGGTTCGGAGCCTCAGTGAATATGAATATAATGGGCTACACACCTTGATGCAGTTTTATGATCCTCCCTTGAGGTGGTTTGTGATGCCAGATTATGTGTTGGTTCCTACCCTGGAAGAGTACTCCAACATTTTGAGGATTCCTGTCAAAGAAGGTGTTCCTTTCTGTGGTTCCCAAGGAGATTGTGATTTCCAAGCAGTGGCTGAGGCTCTTTATTTGAGCAAATCGACAGTGGAGGCTGACTTTTCTAAGAAGGGAAAATGCTGAGGCTATCACTTGGAGTGCTTGGTGAAGAGGGCTCGAGAAGAAGCTAAGGAGAAGAGGTGGATGGCTTTCAATGCAATATTGGCTCTGTGTATATATGGCATTATGTTATTTCCTAATGAGTCTGAGTTTGTCGATACGGATGCCATTCAGATATTTACAGCTCAGAATCTGGTACCGACTTTGTTAGGTGATCTCCACTACGCCCTATACAACAGGAATGAGAAAAGACAAGGTGGGGTGGTTTGTTGTTGCGCATCTCTTTTTTACAAGTGGTTTGCCAAACGTTTACCCCGGTCAGGTGCTTTTGTGGATTCAGAGACTTCTTTAGAGTGGAGTAAGCGTCTAATGGGTCTAGCTGCTAAAGATATTCTTTGGGTGGATAAGGGATTATTGGGGACTGATATTTTGCATAGCTGTGGCAAGTATCCTAATGTACCCTTGATCGAAAGAAAAGGAGGTATTAACTACAACCCGTCTTTGGCTATCAGACAGTTTGCATACGCCCTAAAAGATCCTCCAGCTGGAAAAGATTTGGAAGAATCTTTGTATTTCCATATGACTGATGGTGTGGCTATTGCACAAGAAGCTTCTAAAGCTTGGCTCAGCAGACAGAAGATAGGTAAAACCGTTTTGGGTAAACCCAATAATCAAGCTTTCGCTCCATATGTTGAATGGGTAAAGAAGAGGGCAGAAGAGTTCTATTTAGCTTTTGATCGGGCGCCTCCCTTGTATCCAGAGATTGTGGAAGAGAGACTCACTGTACCACTCGAAGAATTCGACAAGCAGCAAAAGTTGGTATTTGATCTGAGGGTGGAAAACTCTGATATGAGTAGTCAGCTACAAAATGCTCTACATGACAACTTGGAGTTGAAATGGAAAGTTCAAGACATGACAGCGCATCTAGAAAAAAGAGAGAAGGATTTTGCCGACAGAGCTCAGCACTTCAAAAAGGTCAGTATGGCTGCTGAATCATCAGGCAAAGCTAAAAGGAAAAACAAGAAGGTTTTGACTAAAGCAGAAGACAAACTTGCCATGTATCAGGATATGTGGGAGGAGGTCAAGATTGAGAATGGAGAACTGAAAGAAGAACTTCAGGCAGTGAAAGCAAGAAAAGATCGTTACTTTGCCAAGTGACAAGAAGCATAGAAGGAAATTGAAGAGCTCAAGTTGCAAGCCGAGGTCAAGAAGTCGAGGCGCGAGGACAACAACGCTGAAGAGCAGATTGTTAAATTGAACCAAGAGATTGCAAAAAGAAACAAGTTGATCAAAGGGCTGATAAAGCAACCTGCACATCCTGACATTGTGGACCTTCTTGAGGAAGTTGAAGCTAGTTTGTTTGGAATTGATTTGTAGTTGATTTTGTTGTTTATCTTTTTTTGGGATTACCATCAGGTTTGTTGATGGAGTCACCTTTGATAATGCTTGAATTTGTCTGTAGGAACTACTTTGTTTTCGATAATGGAATATTTGGTTTAACTATCTGTGCTCTGGCGGTTCTGGTTTTCAGAGAGGGTTTGTCCCTGTGGTTTGATCCAGTGGTATTTCTGGGTTCGGATTTATTTTTCGATAGTGTGTCTAATCCCTTGCCCGATTTCATGGAATGGAATCAAAGCGGATGTGTCCTGGAAATGTTCAAATATGTTTGTTTGCATTTTTGCATTCGCATTTGCATAATCATAATCATTTTTACATTACAGGCTATCTCGGATTCTCTGGTTTTCTTATGCTCTCTCTCTTTTTCAGTCAGGATTGATCAGCCAATTCATCGGTATTTGATGCGTTGTATTCGCAAGTGCACGAATCACGTCAGAGTAATATAAAAAGTTATCGTATCCACAAAGACCAAATGTCGATCTAACGATTTCCGTTTGTTACAGTGCTTATCTAAGGCAGTTCAATTCAGGGTTTACTAATGCAGAGGAAAAATAAATAAAAGTAAATGACGAGGTAATAAAATTCAGACAAAACAATAGGCTTGAATGTAATTCTCATAACCGATAATATTTCTATATTCATCAACAGAACTACTTACGGGCAATATCTTCTGTTTTAAGAAAAGAATTCAATTTAACAGGAACTGTCGCTTTCGCGTAGTCAGAACCAAGTTTACCCTCTAAACTAACCCATTTATTGTCACTTATAAAAAGGCGCGCATTGCGTTAAAGTCATGGAAAACTTACTTTTAAGAAATGTAAATTCTAAACTAAACAGAAAAGTATTTTGACCTGAAATCTCTAAACTAAAGAGGTTCAAAATGAACCAGATTCTAATCCCACTAACGCGTCCGAAAATAGTTTTAAAATCTCTTTTCTAAAGTGTTAAAAATCCCTACTCAACTGAGCAAAGCGCTTTCGCTGTATTTGATCAATTTAGAACTAAACAAGTTCACAAACGGTTGGACGGCTTTCGATCTTACCCAACATTGCTTTTAAGTACAGAAAACTTGTGTTAAAGATTAAAACAGCCCTTAAGTATTTCTATTAACATATAGACGTATTACGGTGGTTATGGTCTTTACATTCTTACCTATCTAAAACTTAGCCAGCCATGGTAGTTATAACAGTCATGTTAATTCTTATCATGTATGGAATTAAGTCTTTAGAAAAGTAAAGTTTTGAAAAGTAAGGCAAGACAATAAATAAACAAAATAAAACAAGTGCAAGAAATAAATGAAAGTAAATGCGATTAAAATAAAACCTGCTCCAAAGCGGAGTCTTTAAATCTGGTACAATGTACGGAAAAGAAAATGCTGGCAGGATTACTTCTACCAAAGTGCTCCAACTTGATTACAGATACTCCAAGACTTGATTACAAACTCGATCACACACAGTGCAATAACTCCTCGATGTGAGAAGATTACCGCTTTACAAGAGTGAAATTTATGCCTAGGATGAAGTAAACTAAGATTGGATGATCCTAAAATTCGAGTCCTGAGAGTATTTATAGGCAAAGTTGGCATGGTGCAAAGACAAAAGTGACCTTGGCTTGAAAATGGGCGGAACTGATTTTTGCCTCGTCGCGCCCGCGACAGGCCTACCGCGCCCACGACATGAAGGAAACGGCAAAGGTCATGGGAACGTGGCAGTTGAGCAGTGGAGATCATGGGACACGTCGTCGCCTACCCTGGGGCGTCCGCGACAAGGGTAAATTGCTGCCAAACTTGAATTCTTGCTCCTTTTGCACCCTTTCTCGTCTGGGACCTCGATTTTATTGAAAATCAGAAAACAAAGGGAAACATAACAATAACAAAGCAAAAATAATAGAAAATCAACTAATATGCATGTGAAATCAGAGTCGAAAATACAGTATAATTTAGTGTCATCAAATTCTCCCACACTTAGACCTTTGATTGTCCTCAAGCAAAACATTTAAAGCTCATAGAAAAATCAGTGTCGATCGATGATTTTTGGGCGAAAAAGGGCTTCTAAGTCCGAGTCTGGATGCAGTGGTCGGTACTAACTGAGTGAACCAAGGGCATCGTGATGACACTAATCCGCAAATACGGACATAAACTTAGCTCCTATACTAATCAACCCATTATATCCCACAATACTTAGGCCTTCCTTTTCCATCTCTTTTGAGTCCTTTTCATTCAAGCGCAATCACATTAAGCCCGTTTTCCGCACATGCTTCATGGTAGAGTGACCTGTTAGTGATTCTGATCTTTTCATACCGGATTTCTGGCACAGGGAACTGTGTAAAATCCTTTTATTCCTCTCAAGTGCAGTTGTGGGGGATCGGATCGTAATCCGCCCTACCGAGTTCAGTGCCAGACACCTCTGAACCAACTGAAATGAGCAAGCTAAACATCTTATTACTTTTTTTCCTTTTTCTTCTTTTTTTTTTTTCTTTTTTTTTTTCTTTTTTCTTTTTTTGAATATGCACTCAGATCAGTCACTTATATTCGTCGGTCTCCTACTTAGAACATGTTTAGGCTGGTGCTGATTGCTGAAATAAACTACTAAGGATGATTTTGAAATGAAATTAGGGCCATGGTACATGGGGTTTCAGGTGTGATTCTTATATTTATGAAGTTCATGGTGTAAGGACGATACTGATGTTTCGAAGGTTCTCCCAAGTCACCGCATCCTAACCCGAACCTATCTTAAAGCCCAAAAATTTTTCAGAACAACACTTTTTTCTAGGAAAAAAAATTTTATTATTATTTTTTTTTGTGGGGCTAAAAATTTGGGAAAAATGAAGTTGAAAAAAAAAAAATACTTATACTAATGACTCTTCAAACACATGCATTTTCTAAAATAGAAACAAAAGTAAATAACTGAAGGGAAATAAAAATAAACTACTAAAACGACGGAAAACGATAAAATTTCCTCCCACACTTAAATCGAACATTGTCCCCAATGTTTCGAAGTAAGCTAAGGAGAAAGGAACCTGGCAAAACTAGTGAGGACCGCTGGTGCCCTCGCCGCCCTATGCAGGATGCTCGGAACGACGGGATCTGCTACGGTGACGGTCTCGCTGGTCCATCCCAGCCTACAATTCTGCCTGAGCAGCTTTCACCTCACGAAGGTTACCTAAGATGGAACCCTGAGTGGCCTCCATAAGCTAAAAGTGCTGATGATTATATTGCTGTTGACGGGACTGCTCAGTGGTGATCGCAAGCAGAGTACGGGAGATGGTCTCGTAAGATTGGTCTGCTCTCCGCCGCGACTCTTGCATAAAGCTCATCTGGTCCACCATCTGTTGCTGAATGGAAGAGAGCAGGTCTTTATGTCGTGCTTCTCTAGCCATATGGTCTCACCACATCTCCTCCGTAATATAAAATCCGGGAGCAGCTCCTGCAAAAGTGTTAGAAGCAGATGGTGCGGTGTGTGATTGTGTAGGGCGAGGGGGGACACATGCTCTCTATGGTCATACTCATCATCTGTGTCGGGCCCCTCATTGTCATGGTCATTAGGAGGAGTTGGACCTAGAAAAGGTGGGGCAGTAAGGTCATAGATCCAGTTCCTCTCGAATCGTACGTTTGTACGTCTACTGCACGGCATAACAATTGATTTGATGGCTACCCCGTGAATCATCAACTCATAACCACCAGCCCTCCTTGATCGGCACAATTTCATGTCTTTCAGAAATTTTAAATTAATTGTGCGAGGGGGCAGTGGTTACAAAGTAGCTATCTCATCATTCAAATTTAGTGCCCGAGCAATAGACGTAATCAATCCGCCAAAAACTATCGGTCCACCCTTATTTACCGTTAAGCACATGTGTGCGATCATAAATGGAACCAGATTGATTCTTATATTTGTGAGGCATCCTTGCAAGAACAAAAGTTCTTTGCTATTAACTTTGTTTTGATTCTCCCGGCCAAAAATAGAGCATGCCAAAAGATATCTGAAAATTCTTATGGCCGGGTTATGAATGGTCGAGGCGAGTATTCCCTTAAAGGAATCAACAATAGTATCTGACAACCTGCGCCAGTAGGCGAATATCCCGACTGACCATTCAGCATCTGAAGGAGCCTCACAAATAGCACCCTCCCCATGAGGGAATCCCAATAGACTTGCTAGTTCATCGATACTGTACTCATACTCAACAGCAAACAGTCTAAAATGCACGGTACCGATTGTGCTAGCAGTGTCAGGACGAACGGTATAAACCAATGAACTCAAAAACTCAACCGTCATCCTCTCATAGGTGGGTTCTTTTGTGGTGAAAACAGTGCCTAAACCTACAAAGTCTAACAAATGAAAAACGCTATGATGAACCCCTAAAGCGTGCAAGCAAGAATCGTCGACATACCTCGTCGAGAGAATTTCTCGATCCTGAAGCTTTTGAAGCTGCCGCTTCTGCCTATTCCCGGCTTGTCCTTCCCGAAGAATGACTCCATTAAACTCCATTGATGAAGATGGTGAAGAGGGTGGAAGAAAAGTGGTATGATAAAGGTTGGATTTTTACGGGTTTTTGTTGATGGAAATTGAAATGGAAAGTTAAGAGATGATTGGTGAATGCTAGAGATATGAGTTTCAATTGGGTTTTATAGGGATTTTTCGGAGGGAAAAAATGGGTTTGAAGAGGTTGGAGGTTCAAAAATGGTGGAAATGGAGGTTCTGTCCCGAATTTACAGGGACGCTGTCGCGGGCGCGACAGGTGTGTCGCGGGCACGACGTGAGTAAATTCACTGATGGGCCTCAATTTGTCTTTTTGAATGGGCTTTTTGTCCTTCATTTGGCCTTGGGGGGTCTTTTTAGCATTCCATATGTCCTAAAAATGTAGTTTTACACAAAATTTTTACAAGCATATATATATATTTTTTTTATAATAAAATTTTTATATATTTTGTCAAAGAAAAATAAAACAAAAGAAAATATTAGCATATAAACATAAAAAACTCAAACGTTAATATAAATTGGAAATATATCAAATGCAAATAGTAGGAAATATGTATGGGTGATACTGAAAGTAAATTAATGCATAAAAATATAGTAAATAATACGAAAATGGAAATCAAGATGTCTGGTCATCTCCACGGAGTCTCGCTATCTCACGACGGAGCTCCGCCATGTCTTCATACAGCACATCGTACTCAGTAGCGTGGGTCAACTCTGACACTTCCATCCTCAGGTGTAGGTCAGCAAGAGTCTGTCGGAGATCTGCTATCTCCTGGCGCATCATCGCCATCTGGGTCTGCATATATAGAGTACCTAATGAATGATTATTTGACCATACCGTGGTCCTGTCAGCTGGTGGAGCTGAACGTACTCTGGCTCTAGGCAGGGTCGTGGTGCGTCTACCGTCTCACCGTGTCCTTCTAAGGCATATGTCCAGTTTGCTGGGTCATGGACACTGGTCATAACAGGATCTGGCAAAGTGAAGTGATGTATGGTCTCACCATCGATCAAGAGTCTGAACTGAGAGGGATTAAAGGAGTTCCTTCTCATCAGCCCCCGATCTAAACAAAAATCAACATCCATGGTGGTATGGCTGCAGTAGGGAGTCAAATGAAATAGCTTTCGGCCAAGGCCTAGAGCAGCAGCAATCTCAGTCACATTACCTCCTACATGTATAGGTCCTCCTGCCCAGGTGGCAACACCACTAAAAGAGTACAGCATAAATTTACCACAAGCTAAACGACGTGACTGATTCGCACAAAACATGAAAAATATGTCCTCCTCAGTAACGTGGTCATCAGTATCTGCTCTCCCAAAGAATGTATGGGCAATGATCATCTGAAAGTATCGGAGAGCTAGGTTATGGATAACCTGTGAAATGTGAGTATCAGGGTCAGGGCCTCCACCTCCAGAGATGTCACTCCAAAATTTCTCCACGTCTCTATTCATGAAGTAACCCATGGGCAGCTCAGGGATAGCGCCAACTCCAGTTTCAAATCCAAGAAGATCACCGAACTCAGTATGGGTGAACGAATACTCTGTGCCAAATAACCTGAAGCTGGTGTGGCCATCTAGTCCCAAGTACGGATCATAGGAAAAAGAGCTGAGGAACTCCAGAGTGAGGTTCCTATAGGTGGGATTCAAATCATCAGCGTACTGGTCCCATTTGAGCTGGTGGGCCAAGTATCGGACACTGGGCTCTATGCCCAAAGCTTCCATGCAATCACTGTCTGGGTAGCGAGTGGGTGCCATAGGTCTGAGTGAAAGCATCGCATAACGCTCTCTCTGAGCGTCGTCTCTAAAGGTCACGTGCATGTCGTCAACTGGTGGCATCCTGAAAGAAAAGGTTAGGAAAAACAGGCCCTGAAATCAAACACACAAAACAAGTTAGACATATATGTACAAACAAGCAAACAAACGTAAATCAAAATAAAATAAAATAAATACGAAAAGGAAAAGAAGAACCATGGGTTGCCTCCCATGCAGCGCTTTCTTAACGTCGTTAGCTCGACAAGTTCAAGTCATGTATCTGGTGCGAGGATAGGTGGGTCTGTTAACGTGAACCTGGAGTAGTATGCTGGAATGTCACCTCCTTCATAATGCTTAAGCCTTTGTCCATTTACAACGAACGGACTGCAAGATTTGTTCTTAATTTCCACTGCCCCAGATTTTAGGACTTTGGAAACTTCGAACGGGCCCGTCCATCTAGATCGAAGCTTACCTGGAAAAAGTCGCAGTCTTGAATTGTATAGAAGAACAGGGTCACCTATGTTGAAGTATTTCTTGACAATTTTCTTGTCATGCCATGCTTTGGTTCTCTCTTTATATATGATGGCATTTTCATAGGCTGATTGTCGGAGCTCTTCTAGTTTATGTATGTCTAAGATACGTTTCTCACCAGCTGCTAGGTAATCAAAATTTAAGGTTCTGATGGCCCAATATGCTTTGTGTTCCAATTCAAAGGGTAAGTGACATGATTTTCCGTAAACTAGTTGGTAAGGGGTTGTTCCAATGGGAGTCTTGTAGGCTGTCCTGTTGGCCCACAGTGCTTCTGAAAGCTTCTGCGACCAATCCTTTCTGGATATCGAGACAGTTTTTTCTAAGATATGCTTGATCTCTCTATTGGATACCTCTACTTGCCCACTGGTTTGCGGGTGGTAAGGTGTGGCTACTCTATGTTTAACTCCATACTTCCTCAACAGTTTGTCAAAAATCCTAGATATAAAATGTGATCCTCCATCACTTATGACCAGTCTGGGAACTCCGAATCTAGGGAATATATTCTACTTGAACATCTTAATCACTACTCGGGTGTCGTTTATGGGTGCAGCTATAGCTTCAATCCATTTGGACACGTAATCGACAGCGACTAAAATATATTTGTTTAAGGATGATGGAAAAGGTCCCATAAAGTCGATTCCCCAAACATCAAAAAGTTCTACTTCTTGAATGTTTCTTAATGGCATTTCATTTCTCCTCGAGATGTTTCCGGAGCGTTGACACGGGTCACACTTGGTTATATATGTATGAACATCACGCCATATAGTTGGCCAATAAAGACTAGCTTGTAAGATTTTAGCGTGAGTCTTAGATGTGCTTGCGTGTCCTCCGTAGGGTGCTGAGTGACAATGTTCTATGATATGGTGTACTTCTTCCTCTGGAACACACCGGCGAAAGATTCCGTCAGTGCCTCTCTTAAAAAGGAGTGGTTTATCCCAATAGAAATGTTTAACGTCATTGAAGAACTTCTTTTTCTGCTGATAACTGAGGTCAGGAGGTATTATATCTGCAGCAAGATAGTTAACAAAATCTGCATACCAAGGTACATTATTTACCGCTAAGGATTTTTCAGAATCTTCTAGGGTTTCTAAACTTACATCTCCAATGGCATCTAGCTTAGTGATTAACCTGTCATAAGCAAAGTCATCATTTATGGGTACTACATCAGGTTTCAAGAACTCAAGCCTGGAAAGGTGATCGGCAACTACATTCTCGGTGCCTTTCTTATCTCTGATATGAAGGTCAAATTCTTGCAATAAAAGTATCCACCGGAGTAACCTAGGTTTAGCATCCTTTTTATTCAAAAGGTATCGGATGGCGGCATGATCAGTGTAAACAATTATTTTGGCTCCCACCAAATAGGATCTAAATTTGTCTATGGCGAAAACTACGGCTAGGAGTTCTTTTTCTGTGGCTGCATAGTTTAGCTGAGCGGCATCTAGAGTTCTACTGGCGTAGTAAATCACATGTAACTTCTTATCAGATCTTTGCCCTAGCACTGCTCCTACAGCGTAATCACTAGAATCACACATGATTTCAAAAGGTTTTGTCCAATCTGGTGGTTGCATAATGGGTGCTGAGATTAAAGCTTGTTTTAAAAGGTTGAATGCTTCGTTGCATTTTTCATCAAAAATGAACTCGGCATCTTTCATCATAAGACCTGTCAAAGGTTTAGTGATCTTAGAGAAGTTTTTAATGAAACGCCGGTAAAATCCGGCATGTCCGAGAAAACTTCGAACTTCTATAATTGTTTTGGGTGGTTTAAGATTCTCTATCACCTCGATCTTAGCTTTATCAACTTCAATGCCTTTTTCAGAAACGATATGTCCTAGAACTATACCTTCAGTGACCATGAAGTGACATTTCTCCCAATTTAATACCAGGTTTACTTCGACACATCTCTTCAAGATCTTTTCAAGGTTGACTAGACAGTTATTGAAATCAAATCCGCAGACTGAGAAATCGTCCATGAATACTTCCATAATTCCATCAAGATAATCAGCGAAGATTGACATCATGCAACGCTGAAAAGTTGCTGGGGCATTACAGAGTCCGAAAGGCATACGTCTATAGGCAAAAGTTCCATATGGGCATGTGAAGGTTGTTTTCTCTTGGTCATCAGGGTGTATAGGAATTTGGAAAAAACCTGAATATCCGTCGAGGTAACAGAAGTAGGAATATCTAGCTAGACGTTCCAACATCTGATCTATAAAAGTTAATGGGAAATGGTCTTTCCTAGTGGCTTTGTTTAATTTTCTGTAATCTATGCACATACGCCAACCTCCTTCTATCTGTTTTGTAACGTGCTCACCTTTTTCGTTTTGAACCACGGTGATGCCTCCCTTTTTAGGTACTACATGCACAGGGCTTACCCATTTACTGTCCGAGATCTGATATATTATCCCTGCTTCCAACAACTTAAGAACTTCCTTCTTAACTACCTCACTCATTATAGGGTTAATCCTTCTTTGGTGTTCTCTCGAAGGTTTAGCATCTTCCTCGAGTGAAATCCGGTGCATGCACACGGATGGACTTATTCCTTTAAGATCTGAGATGTTGTACCCTAGTGCTGAGGGATATCTTCGCAAGACATCTAAGAGTTGGTTTGTTTCATTTTGGTTCAGAACGGCACTGACTATAACTGGTATGTCCATTTCTTTGTCTAAAAACTCATATCTTAGATTCTTGGGTAATTCTTTTAATTCTAAGGTTGGTTTGCTGGGGCTTTGTATAGGATCAGAAGTTAAGGATAGACATTCAAAAAGGCTGTCATCTATGCAGGGTTCTATACTGTCATCATCTTTCTCAATGGGCGTTGAAGGTAGTTTTATTCTTTCTATCGGCTCTTCCTGGTTAAGTTCACGGACACATTCATCAATGACATCAACTGCATAACATGCATCTCCTATCACTGGTGCTGCGAGAAACTTTGCTAGGACAAACTCTATTTTTTCGTTGCCTACCTCAAAAGTCAATTTTCCTTTCTTGACATCTATTATGGCTCCTGCAGTTGATAGGAAGGGTCTTCCTAGGAGGATTGAGATATCTTTATCTTCTTTGATGTCCATTACGACGAAGTCGGTGGGAATGAACAACTTGCCTATTCTAACTGGGATGTCTTCTAATACGCCTACAGGGTATTTTATAGATCTGTCAGCTAATTGGAGAGACATCTTAGTAGGTTGCAAATCTCCTAGTTTCAATCGTTCACAAACTGCAAGGGGCACTAGGCTTACACTGGCTCCTAAGTCCAGAAAGGCTTTATCTATGACATGATTCCCCAAAATACAAGGTATGGAGAAATTCCCCGGATCTTTTTCTTTTTTGGCAAGTTTGTTCTCGGAAATGGAATTACACTCCACTGGTTTTGGATCGTCAAGTCTATGTTTATTGGTGAGGATGTCCTTCAGGAACTTAGTATAAGATGGTATTTGGGTGATGGCTTCTGTAAAAGGAATCTCTACATGGATTTTTTCTATAACTTTAACAAACTTTTGGAATTGGTCATTGATCTTAGTTTGTTTAAGTCTTTGTGGATAGGGAATTGGTGGTTTGTATGGCTGAGGGGGTGTTGAAGCTTCGTCCGTAACTTCTCCTTTATCTCTGTCTTTTGGTTTCTCAATTTCTACGGGTTCCTCACCTTCGGGGGTAGCATCCTTTTTGGAAACTTCGGAGTCACTCAATGTCGGGTTTTTAGGCCCTTCATAAGTGGTTCCACTTCGTAAGGTAACAGCGTTAGCTTGCCCTCGAGGGTTCTGTTGAGGTTGTCTAGGAAATTGTCCTCCAGGAGTAGTTTGGGGTGCTTGCTTTAAGGCTACCTGAGAGATCTGGGTTTCAAGCATCTTGCTGTGGGTGGCCATTTGATCCATTTTGGTTCCTAGTTGGGTAAGCAGCTCATTCACATGAATATTCTGATTTAGGAACTCTTTGTTTTGCTGGGCTTGTGCTGTCATAAAATCATTTAGCACTTTCTCAACATTTGGCTTAGGTGGCACTGCTTGCATAGGTTGGTTCTGTCTAGGTGCTTGATTGTTGGTTGATCTCGGAGGTGCTTGTTTTTGGGTAGGGTTATTGTTTTTGTAGGAAAAATTAGGGTGATTCCTCCATCCAGGGTTGTAAGTATTTGAGAACGGGTTTCCTTGGGCATAGTTGACTGGGTCTGGGTTAGTCTCGTTTAACAGATGGCAGTCAGTTGATTGATGACCTTTAGTACCACAAAGTTCGCAATTCGATACTACTGCTGCTGCAGCGGTTGGTTGTGCGTACATTTGATCGATCTTGAGGGCCATAGCATCCATTTTGGCTTGCATCATGTCTATAGAGCTTACCTCATGTTTACCTCCTTGGGCTTCTTTCTTTTCCACTGTTGCTCTTTCGTTTCCCCATTGATGATGGTTTTGAGCCATATCTTCAATGAGACCACAAGCGTCAGGATAGGGTTTGTTCATCAGGGCACCGCCAGCGGCAGCGTCGATGGACATCTTTGTGTTATAATGAAGTCCGTGGTAAAAGGTATGTATAATCAACCATTGCTCCAAACCGTGGTGTGGACAAGCCCTTAGAAGGTCTTTATACCTCTCCCAAGCTTCAAATAGCGATTCTCCTTGGTTTTGGGTAAATCTTGTTATTTGGTTTCGGAGAACGGCTGTATTGCTTGGGGGAAAGTATCTAGCAAGGAATGTTCTCCTAAGGTCTTCCCATGTTGTTATAGAATTGGCTGGAAGGGAATCTAACCAAGTTAGGGCTTTGTCTCTAAGGGAAAAGGGAAATAGTCTTAAACGAATCGCCTCAGGACTAGCACCATTGGTCTTAAAGGTGTTTGACAACTGGATAAAGACTTTTAGATGTTGGTTTGGGTTTTCAGATGGTAGTCCTGCGAATTGGTTTTGTTGAACTAGTTGTAATAGGGACGGTTTTAGTTCAAAATTATTGGCAGGTATGGTAGGGTTAACTATACTAGAGCTCGGTTCTTCGTCAGCAGGCTGAGCGAATTCCTTAAGGGGTCTTTGGTTACGATCTTCGGCCATAGCTTGCTTAATTCGACGAAGCCAAAGTCGTGCGCGAGCGTAACGTTCTGGTTCCACTAAAGGATCTATGACACTACTGGAGCTGCGAGATCTTCGCATCGACCAGTTCGTGCGGCCCTAGTCTAAACGGTGATAATAAACGAAATTCAAAATTCGGCGAAATTGGTCCCCGGCAACGGCGCCAAAAACTTGATGCGTTGTATTCGCAAGTGCACGAATCGCGTCAGAGTAATATAAAAAGTTATCGTATCCACAAAGACCAAATGTCGATCTAACGATTTCCGTTTGTTACAGTGCTTATCTAAGGCAGTTCAATTCAGGGTTTACTAATGCAGAGGAAAAATAAATAAAAGTAAATGACGAGGTAATAAAATTCAGACAAAACAATAGGCTTGAATGTAATTCTCATAACCGATAATATTTCTATATTCATCAACAGAACTACTTACGGGCAATATCTTCTGTTTTAAGAAAAGAATTCAATTTAACAGGAACTGTCGCTTTCGCGTAGTCAGAACCAAGTTTACCCTCTAAACTAACCCCTTTATTGTCACTTATAAAAAGGCGCGCATTGCGTTAGAGTCATGGAAAACTTACTTTTAAGAAATGTAAATTCTAAACTAAACAGAAAAGTATTTTGACCTGAAATCTCTAAACTAAAGAGGTTCAAAATGAACCAGATTCTAATCCCACTAACGCGTCCGAAAATAGTTTTAAAATCTCTTTTCTAAAGTGTTAAAAATCCCTACTCAACTGAGCAAAGCGCTTTCGCTGTATTTGATCAGTTGAGAACTAAACAAGTTCACAAATGGTTGGACAGCTTTCGATCTTACCCAACATTGCTTTTAAGTACAGAAAACTTGTGTTAAAGATTAAAACATCCCTTAAGTATTTCTATTAACATATAGACGTATTACGGTGGTTATGGTCTTTACATTCTTACCTATATAAAACTTAGCTAGCCATGGTATTTATAACAGTCATGTTAATTCTTATCATGTATGGAATTAAGTCTTTAGAAAAGTAAAGTTTTGAAAAGTAAGGCAAGACAATAAATAAACAAAATAAAGCAAGTGCAAGAAATAAATGAAAGTAAATGCGATTAAAATAAAACCTGCTCCAAAGCGGAGTCTTTAAATCTGGTACAATATACGGAAAAGAAAATGCTGGCAGGATTACTTCTACCAAAGTGCTCCAACTTGATTACAGACACTCCAAGACTTGATTACAAACTCGATCACACACAGTGCAATAACTCCTCGATGTGAGAAGATTACCGCTTTACAAGAGTGAAATTTATCCCTAGGATGAAGTAAACTAAGATTGGATGATCCTAAAATTCGAGTCCTGAGAGTATTTATAGGCAAAGTTGGCATGGTGCAAAGACAAAAGTGATCTTGGCTTGAAAATGGGCGGGAACTGATTTTTGCCTCGTCGCACCCGCGACAGGCCTACCGCGTCCGCGACATGAAGGAAACCGCAAAGGTCGTGGGAACGTGGCAGTTGAGCAGTGGAGATCATGGGACACGTCGTCGCCTACCCTGGGGCGTCCGCGACAAGGGTAAATTGCTGCCAAACTTGAATTCTTGCTCCTTTTGCACCCTTTCTCGTCTGGGACCTCGATTTTATTGAAAACCTGAAAACAAAGGGAAACATAACAATAACAAAGCAAAAATAATAGAAAAACAACTAATATGCATGTGAAATCAGAGTCGAAAATACAGTATAATTTAGTGTCATCAGTATTCTACCAAGCTTAATCAAAGCAGAGTGATGGACAAAGTTCAGGCAGACATGGCAGGTATGCAAGCTCGCATCGATCAATTCATGGAGATGATACAAGGTGTGGTGCAAAGTCAGAATGAATTCAGAACTCTAGTTCAGCCTTTGGTGTCGCAGGTTGATGAAAATGGTATCTTACACGGTGGTTTTCTTAATCGTGTTATTCCTCCAGGCGGAGGTGGTGCTGGTATCAACATTCCTATTCCTGGCGCAGGTGGACAGGGTGGGATTCCTTCAGTGGTTTGAGAAGGAAGCACTGTTCGAGCTATCCATGGCCATCGTATTGATGATCAACAGGATGATGTTTTTTCAGTCAGAAGCTTGGACGCTGGCCTACCTGTGGCCAGTGATGAGAGGATCCGTTTAATTGAGGCGCAATTGAAGGGGGTTGTAAAACAGGATGATTTGGGAATAGATTTGAACGACCTAGGGTTGGTCCCTGATATTGTCATTCCGCACAAGATTCAGATTCCTACACTGGAGAAGTATAATGGTTCTACCTGTCTGAGAACTCATGTAAAGGCTTACACCAGGAAGATGGCTGCTCATGCCAAAGATGAAAAACTAATGATGCACTTTTTCCAAGACAGCCTGTCTGGCGCGTCTTTGGAATGGCATATGGCGCTGGAGAGTAGAGATGTTCGTACTTGGAGAGAGCTAGCTGCAGCTTTTATCAAGCATTACCAGTACAACACAGACATGGCTCCCAACAGAACTCAGTTGTTAAGCATGTCCCAGAAAAGTGATGAAAGTTTCAAAGAATACGCGCAAAGGTGGTGTGAATTGGCGGCTAGGGTACAACCACCAATGCTGGAAAAAGAGATGTTGGATATGTTTATGGACACACTGCCTAAGCACTATTATGAGAAGTTGTTGCCTTGTTCACTAGGCAAGTTTGTAGATGTGATTGCTATCAGCCAGAAGGTAGAGGTGGGAATTAAGGCTGGAAAAGTTTCTAGTGGTGACGGATCATCTTCCGGGCATGGAAAGAAGCCATTTGATGGTTATAAGAAGAAAGGAGAGGCCAACGCTGTATCATCTCACAGGGGAAAAGGGAAACAGTGTCAGACCAATAATCAACAAGTAGCATCGGTAAATATCCCAGCAACGTTACCTCCACCACAGCAACAGAAGAATAATGCTAATCAGAACAGGCAGCAGGGCCAGTATTAGAACAGACAAAGGAATGCAGAGAGGCATTTTGATCAAACCCTAATGTTGTATGCACAGTTATTGCAACATTTGCTGCAGTTGCGTCTAGTTGAGCTCCGTACCCTGGCTCCACTAACAGGGGAACTCCCACGAGGCTACAATGATAACGCACACTGCAATTTTCACTCTGGTGCTCCGGGGCACATTGTGGAGAAGTGTAGGGCATTTCATCACAAGGTGCAAGACCTTGTGGACTCCAAGGCTATCAATTTCTCAAATGTTAGGCCCAATGTTATTCAAAACCCGATGCCTGATCATAATGGGCCGAGGGTGAATGCGATAATTAAGGAAGGTAAAGCTTTGAATTTGATCATGGATATTGAGGAATTGAAGACTCCGCTGGTTGTGGTTAAAAACAGGTTATTGAAGGGTGGCGTCTATCCGGGTTGTGATGAGAACTGCTAAGATTATTTGACAAAGGATAATGGTTGTGATTCGTTGAAGATGGGTATCCAGAGTATGATTAATGAGGGTTGCTTACAGTTTGATAGAGGTAATCAGCAAGAAGAGGTTGTTAGTGAGAAGGTTGCTACTATCACCATTCCTTTCAAATCAATTACTATTTCGGGTCCGGCAAGGCCATCTCCAGTCATCATTACAAGGGTTGGACCTATCCCGTACGAGAGCTCTAAGGCCATTCCCTGGAATTACGGCGCAGAGGTGTTTGTCAATGGACAAAAGCAGGAATTATTGACTACTTCACCAGTGAGTGCTAGTCCTGAGGTTAAGGTTGAAGCTGATGCTATAACAAGAAGTGGTAGAGTGCTTACTCCTGTTAATGATCAACCCAGTACTTCTAGGCAAGATAGGGGAAAAAAGGTAATGCATGGTTCTGTCCAGACTCCAGTGATTACTGATTCTACAGTAAAGCCGGTTGATGATGCTTTTTCTGAAAATGTAGAGGAGTTTATGAGACTCATCCAGAAAAGTGATTATAAGATCGTGGACCAATTACATCAAACCCCATCCAAGATCTCTATTATGTCTTTGCTATTATGTTCTGATGCTCACAAGAATGCTCTTCTGAAGGTTTCAAATGCAACCTACGCTCCTCAAGAGATTTCTGTTAACCAGCTGGAAGGGGTTGTAGCGCACGTGAATGTAGGTAATGGCTTAGGCTTTACAAATCTTGATTTGACTCCCGCAGGGAGGAATCATAACAATGCCCTACATATTTCGATTGAGTGTCGTGGTTCACTGATGTCACATGTGTTAGTTGATACTGGATCATCGTTGAATGTATTGCCAAAGAAAGCATTAATGAAGTTAGATACCAGAGGACTTATTTGTACACCAAGCGACTTGGTGGTGCGAGCTTTTGATGGCTCGAAGAGATCTGTCTTTGGTGAGATTGTGCTTCCGATCAAGGTTGGGCCGAAAATCTTTGATGCAACATTTTATATAGTGGATATTCAGCCAGCATACAGCTGTCTGTTGGGTCGTCCTTGGATCCATGGTGCAGGCGTTGTAACCTCCACTTTGCATCAAAAGCTGAAATATATGTTTGATGGTCACGTAGTGACAGTGTGCGGAGAAGAAGACATAATGATTAGTCAGCTGTCAACTTTTAAGTACGTGGAAGTGGATGGTGAAATCCATGAGACGTTGTGTCAGGGGTTTGAAAAGGTGAAGGTTTCTGAAGAGGTTGTCCAGTCTGAGACTATAGGGAAGCCTGCAGTGGCAGATCAACCTGAGGTTTCTATGTCTTCGTTTAAAGACGCCAAAGCTGTGGTTGAAGCTGGTAGCTCACAGAGGCGGGGCCAGGTGGTTGAAGTTCAGGAGAAGAGGGATACCTGTGGATTAGGGTACAAACCACCTAGGCGTCAGGAAGAGCCTCCGAAGTTCTATGGCCCAGTCCATTTCACCAGTGCCAGTGTTTTCTTCGACAGAGTTAATGCCATTGAGGAAGAAGGGGACAGTGATTATGACATGGGTAGCTGGATCCGCCCTTGCGTCCCAGGAGAAAGTCTGTGCAACTGGTCTTCTGAAAGAGTCATTCAAGTGACTAGCTTCAAGTAATTGCTTTGTTTTCCTATTATGTTAATCCTGCATTCTGCCCAAGACGTAGTGATTTTATTTGTAGGGCTTTTAACTGTTGCATGTTTTTCTTTATCATCAATAAAGGACTTTTCACACTCAAATATTTTGATCTTTGTCTTTCTGTTTTATTTCTATGCATTAAAAACTCACATCAAAATGGCAATGTGTTTCTTTGTTGCATACATAATAAAATATACCTCATCGATCATGCAGGTCTTTTTGTTCATATGACACCGATCATGACTCAGCTATAGCTCGGTATGAGTTTGACAATCCAATCTATCAGGCCGAAGAAGAGACTGACGAAGATTGTGAACTGCCCGAAGAGTTGGCCAGATTGTTGAAGCAAGAGGAGAGAGTCATCCTACCTCATCAGGAGGAAATTGAGATTGTGAATCTGGGAACCGAGGACGCCAGAAAGGAAGTAAGGATAGGGGCTGCATTGGAAGACAGTGTCAAGGGAAGATTGATTGAAATGCTCCGTGAGTATGTGGATATCTTCGCCTGGTCTTACCAAGACATGCCTGGGCTCGATACCGATATTGTTGTATACCGGCTACCACTTAAAGAAGGTTGTGCTCCGGTCAAGCCAAAGTTGAGAAGAACTAAACAGGAGATGTCTGTCAAAATTAAGGAAGAGGTTCAGAAACAGCTAGATGCCGGTTTTCTTGCCGTAACAAATTATCCTCCATGGGTTGCTAACATCGTGCCTGTACCTAAGAAGGATGGGAAGGTCAGGATATGTGTTGATTACAGGGATTTGAACAGAGCAATCCCAAAGGATGATTTCCTGCTCCCTCACATTGACGTGTTAGTTGACAATACTGCTCAGTATTCGATGTTTTCCTTCATGGATGGCTTCTCTGGGTATAACCAAATCAAGATGGCCCCAGAGGACATGGAGAAGACAACATTCATAACACCGTGGGGAACTTTCTGCTACAAAGTGATGCCCTTTGGATTGAAAAATGCAGGGGCAACTTACCAGCGGGCGATGGTGACTCTCTTTCATGATATGATTCACAAAGAGATCGAGGTCTATGTTGATGACATGATAGCGAAGTCACAGACGGAGGAAGAACATCTGGTGAATCTTCAGAAGCTATTTGAAAGATTAAGAAAATTCAGACTGAGGTTGAATCCAAACAAATGTACCTTCGGGGTGAGATCAGGAAAATTGCTGGGGTTTATTGTCAGTGAAAAGGGTATCGAGGTTGATCCTGCAAAGGTAAAAGCCATACAAGAAATGCCTGTGCCGAAAACAGAAAAAGAGGTTCGTGATTTCTTGGGGAGATTAAACTACATTGCTAGGTTCATCTCGCATCTCACAGCCACGTGTGAACCAATCTTCAAGTTGCTAAGAAAAGATCAAGCGGTCAGGTGGAATGAAAATTGTCAAAAGGCGTTTGAAAAAATTAAAGAATATTTGCAGGAACCTCCGGTCCTTATACCGCCAGTGCTAGGAAGGCCTTTGATTATGTATCTCATGGTTCTTGAGAATTTAATGGGTTGTGTGCTCGGTCAATAAGACGAGTCAGGTAGAAAGGAGCACGCCATCTACTACTTGAGTAAAAAGTTTACCGATTATGAGTCAAGGTACTCGATGCTGGAGAAAACATGTTGTGCACTCGCTTGGGCCGCTAAGCGTTTGAGGCAGTATATGTTAAACCACACAACCCTATTGATTTCGAAGATGGATCCAATCAAGTATGTGTTTGAGAAGCAAGCACTTTCTGGTAGAATAGCCCATTGAAAGATGGTTCTGACAGAATACGATATTCAGTATGTTTCCCAAAAGGCCATTAAGGGAAGTGTTTTGTCAGAATATCTTGCCGAACAGCCAATTAAGGATTATCAACCGATGAAGTTTGAATTTCTGGATGAGCATATCATGTATCTGAATATGAAGGATTGCGAAGAACCTTTTCCTGATGAAGGACCTGAGATTGGATCTCAATGGAAGATGGTTTTTGATGGGGCTGTTAATTCATATGGTAACGGAATCGGGACAATCATTACGACTCCACAGGGTTCTCATATACCCTTCACTGCCCGATTAGCGTTCATATGCACCAACAATGAGGCGGAGTATGAAGCATGCATCATGGGGTTAGAAGAAGCAATTGATTTGAGAATCAAGAACCTCGATGTTTATGGTGATTATGCGTTGGTGGTTAATCAGATTACAGGTGAATGGGAGACTCGTCAAGCAAATCTTGTTTCGTATAACAACTATGCCAGAAGGTTGTTACCTTTCTTTGACAGAGTGGACATCCATCACATTCCCCGGATAGAGAATCAGATGGATGATGCGTTGGCAACGTTGTCATCAATGTATCAGGTGAATCGTTGGAATGAAACTCCTTCAATCAGAATCATGCGCTTGGATAGACCTGCTTTTGTGTTTGCAGTTGAAGGGGTATCAGATGGCAAGCCTTGGTATCATGACATCAAAGTCTTTTTGAAAAGTCAGGAATACCCAGTTGGGGCATCTTCCAAGGATAAAAAGACACTGAGGAGGTTATCAGGAAACTTCTTTTTGAACAAGGACGATGTGTTATACAAGAGAAACTTTGACATGGTCTTGTTACGTTGTGTTGATGAACACGAGGCAGGCCTATTAATGGAAGAAGTTCATGAAGGTTCCTTCGGTACTCATGCCAATGGGCATGCTATGGCAAGAAAATTGTTAATAGCGGGGTATTACTGGATGACTATGGAGTTTGATTGTTTTAAATACGCCCAGAAATGTCATAAATGCCAGATTTATGCTGACAAAGTGCACGTAGCGCCTACTCCTCTGAATGTTTTGTCGTCACCTTGGCCTTTTGCCATGTGGGGCATTGACATAATTGGGAAGATCAAGCCGACTGCTTCGAATGGACATCGTTTTATCCTGGTGGCTATTGATTATTTCACGAAGTGGGTGGAAGCAGCATCGTATGCCAACGTCACCAGGCAAGTGGTAACCCGGTTTATTAAGAAGGACATCATCTGCCGGTATGGAGTCCCGGAGAGAATCATTACTGACAATGGTTCGAACTTGAACAATAAGATGATGAAGGAGCTATGCCAGAGCTTTAAGATTGAGCATCACAATTCTTCTCCCTACCGCCCGAAGATGAATGGGGTTGTTGAAGCGGCTAATAAGAACATAAAGAAGATTGTGCAGAAGACGGTAGTGACATACAAAGACTGGCATGAGATGTTGCCTTACGCTTTGCATGGTTATCGTACTTCGGTACGCACATCAACTAGGGCAACCCCTTTCTCACTAGTTTATGGTATGGAAGTAGTTCTGCCATTAGAAGTTGAGATTCCTTCTTTGAGAATTCTGACAGACGTGAAGCTTAATGAAGCTGAGTGGGTGTGTTCCTGGCTGAATGAACTGAACCTCATTGAAGAGAAGAGATTGAAAGCCATTGCGCATGGCCGGTTGTATCAGAGCAGGATGAAAAAAGCATTTGATCAGAAAGTGCGTCCTCGGTGTTTTCAAACTGGTGAATTGGCTTTGAAAAGGATCCTTCCTCCTCAAACAGATCACAGGGGCAAATGGACCCCGAATTACGAAGGGCCATATGTAGTAAGATAGGTTTTCTCTGGTGGAGCCTTATTACTTTCAACTATGGATGGCGAAGATTTTACATCCCCTGTGAACGCGGATGTAGTCAAAAAATACTTTGCATAAAAGAGACCCGCTGAACATAAAAAGAAGGTTCAGGAAAAAATGGGGCATCCTGGCGAACCATAAAAAGAAAAGGTTCGGGAAAAAATTAGGGATAAAAACGAAAAAAGAATAAACCCGCAAGGTTGAAAACCTGAAAAGGCAACTTTGGCAAAAATGGGTATCCCGGTGGATTGAAAACCCAAAAAGGGCGATCCAGGCAAAAGTTGGGGATTTAAAAGCAAAGGCTACGATCCGCGTTCGATCTGTGATCACTATTCACACTTGGAAAATTCGAAGGAAAGGAATCAGTCCAGTCAGTCATCTTCAAAGGCCAAAGTATCTGTGGATAAACAAGTCATATGGGTTATAGCTGAGTCGAGTCATGGTGGATATCTGTTCCCCCACATTGCCGACATGTGTATTTTCTTTTACTTTTTGCGCAATTACCTCTTTTCAGGAATTGCTTCCAAATGTAAATGCCTAGTTACAGGCTGATCATTCAATAAAGTTTGTATTTCAGTCAAAGAGCTTTTGTTTATTATTTTACCTGTTTTGTTTGTGAAAATGTCCGATATTTTTTATAAACATTACATGCTAAAATGTTGAGCTTTATGAAACAAGTTGGAAAACATTGGCAATTGCTTAGGCGACAGTCACTATGATGATAATCAAAGTAATCATTTTTGCACGTAGACCTTTCTGTTGGTTTTGCAGGATGACAGGTGTACCTCCCCAGTAGAGCTCTCCCCAACTTTTAAGTCTGATCGTCCTCAGTAGTTTATTACTCTTCCCCATCAGAGTATCAAGGATCGTCTTCCTCAACAGAGTATAAAGAGGTAATTCCCCGAGCGGAGTCGTTGAGGATCGTCCCCTCAGCAGGATATAAGAGGTTTTCCCCCGGCCAGAGTTGTGATTTGGCTCATCTTTCCTCAGCAGGTAGCCAGAAGTTGGTATTTTTACAGCCTCTCCAGCAAGAGATTGATGGAGCATCTTCTTTGATCAAAGATGGTGTTTCCCCACAGAATATGGGGCAGTCGTTTTTTCCTCAGCTAGTCAGGAAACATGTGTTCATCCCCTAGCAGAGTGGATAATGACAACTACTATTTTCCAAGCAGATGTGTCAATGAGGATCGTCCCCCTCAGCAGGATATAAGAAGATCGTCCCCCTTAACAGGAGTACAGAGGATTGTATACCCAGCCGAAGTTGTGTTTGGATTATAATTCCCCAGCAAGCATTCAGAAGATGATTGCTCTAAGGTGAATGTTGTCGTATCTCCAGCAGGAGATTCATGGATAAAGGTGTTATTATCCCCACAGAGTCCTGGTGTCTACTTTCCTCAGTTGGTCAGAAAGTATAGTCTCACCGACAACGACTTGATCTAATCCCCAACAGGGTGAGGGTAAAGTTATTTCTCTAACAGCAGATTAAACTCACCGACATCCCCAAGCAGAGTCTGGTGGTGATTGGTATCCCCAGCAGGTCTTAAGTCCAATAGTTTTTGGCAGGCGTCAAATCCAAGTTGTGAGGTATTTGGTGATCCCCGGCGGAGGAGTTTCCATCTTCAGTATTCATCTCCCTCCCCAGCTGAGTGGGTATTCTCTCGGAGTTTCATACTTCTCCAGCAGAATTGTTAATCTTGTTATTCCCCGGCCATGTGGGTATTCTCTCAGAGATTTGTCCATCTCCAGCAAAATTGTTATTCATTTCTATCCCCAGCTGAGTGGGTGTTCTCTCGGAGTTTCGTCCATCTCCAGCAGAGTTGTTGATCTTGATATCCCCCAACAGAGTGGGTATTCTCTCAGAGTTTCATCTTCAGCATATTTTGTGATCAATGTCTTCCTCAGCAGAGTGAAGTCTTTCTCAGTAGGGTCTCTTATTTCGGAGGACAATTTATGTTGTCGTCCCTAGTGGAGTTTTCCTTCGCCCCCAGCATTTATTTTGCTGAGGCACCTCTTTTGCATTGGATAAGAATTTTTTGCATGGCATCCTCCTAAATGCGTAGCATTTCCACTTCGTGTGGAGCATTACGGCAAAATTCAAACATATGCATCCGAAGCATAAGCCAGGTTTGAGTTTTCCTTCGTCAGGAAAATCCGAATTTCAGGAGAGTATCATTCGACTTTACTCCACAAGTGTTGGGTTTAGTCATTCAAGGAAATATTTGACATTCCCTTGCAGAGTTGTTTGCCAGGATCGTGAACCCGGGGTTTCATTTTTACCCCTTCGTCCAGTGGTCCTTTGGTTTATTCCCTCAAGGCTTTTACCGTCAGAAACTCGTCCGTGTTTCCTTCGGCACCCATCCGTGTTTGAACCTTTTTTTTTCAATACCCATCTGTATTGACCTTTTGATGACACTCGTCCATGTTTCCTTCAACACCCGTCCGTGTTTGAACCTTTGATTTCAATACCCGTCCGTATTGACCTTTTGATGACACTCGTCCGTGTTGCCTTCCATTCCCCAGCGAGATTAATCCCTTATAAAGGTTGCTTTACACCCGTCCGTGTACCTTTTTTGATACCCGTCCGTATTGAAACTCTTTACACCCGTCCGTGTATCTTTTCAGTACCCGTCCGTATTAACCTCTTTACACCCGTCCATGTACCCTTTCAATACCCGTCTGTATTGAACCCTTTTACACCCGGCCGTGTACCTTTTTCGATACTCGTCCGTATTGAAACTCTTTACACCCGTCCGTGTACCTTTTCGATACCCGTCTGTATTGAAATCTCTTTACACCCATCCGTGTACTTTTTCGATACCCGTCCGTATTGAACCCTTTTTTACACCTGTGGGTGTACCTTTTCAGTACCCGTCCGTATTGAATCTCTTTACGCCCGTCCGTGTACCTTTTCGATACCCGCCCGTATTGAACCCCTTTTTACACCCGTCCGTGTACCTTTTCAGTACCCGTCCGTATTGAATCTTTTTACACCCGTCCGTGTATCTTTTCGATACCCATCCGTATCTGATATCTTTGGTTCCTGGACACCCACCCGTGTTTATCCCCAACATAGCTAACAGTCGTCCGTGTTGTGACAGTGCACCATTTATTGCTTGTTCCCCAGCGGAGTCGTCCCTCCTTTGAGGATTTCAAATTTCAGGTTTCTTTTGGTATTCAATCTCCGTGAATCCTTTGAACGCATGACAACCATTGTTATCATACCTTCAGATCCAAGTTGATTGAATAGGGGCAGTTGTAACACCCCAAAATTTGCCCTAGTGTTTCAAACCCTTGTGGCTTATGCTTCATTTCATTTGCATCGTCATTTCTGCATTTGCATAGTTCTTTTGGGCATGGGATCGAGGTATCTTCCAGCAGTTCATGGCGTCATCAGTGCCAGTATCATTTACAACAATGTTCAGGGCCAAGCAGATAATTTTCAAAGTCTTTTTGAGCATTTATTTTGCTCGTCAGTGATTTTGATAAACAGAAGCTTCAGCAGCCATTGTCCGATCAAGCGATCCGGTATCAGGCATTATTAATCCAGCGGGATATTCCGAGATATCAGCAAGAACTTGTGTTTCATTTCAGGTGTTGCTTAGTGGAAATATCAAATTTTGAGTTTCAGAGGTTTAACAAGTTCAGAACAACTGTCAGAAGTCACTTTTCCAAGTTTCCCTCCAAAAGGCGCCAAAATTCAAAAATTGCATTGTGTAACCGGTTACAGCGTATCTGATAACCGGTTACCCTTTGGTTTTTCTGCACATTTTTTCAGTTTTTGAACTGAGTAACCGGTTAGCAGATGTGTTGTAACTGGTTACTCTGGGCAAAATTTGAAAATTTCAGATTGCATCATTGGTGATCATGTGCTTGGCATGTGCACGTGGGGGAAGGATCTAGAATTGATATTTTCATCATTTTCCACCCAAAATTCAAATTCCTTCCAACATTTTCCACTCTAATTCCTCATTTCCTTTCCTAATCCACTTTTCACCCCAATTTCCACCAACTAAACCTCACTCCAAACCACATTTGAATTCCTAACCTAGCTTCTATTTAAATCAATTCATTCCAAACCTCACATAACTTGGATCCATTTTCTGAATTTTCAACACATCTCTCTCCAATTCTCTCAACTTTTTCTCTCATTTCCCAAAACCCTCACTTAAAGTTTCATCATCAAAGTTCATCAAATTTCACCTTGGAATTTGTTGATCTTGAAACTAAACCACCATCCATTCATCAATTCTTGAAAGAATCTTGGATTTGCTACTGTTTTGGAGTGTGGAATCACTTTTGGAGTAGCTTTTCATTATTCGAGTTGTTTTAGCTTGGATCTTGGTTGTTCTTGCTTGGATCTTGAAGTTCATCACATAGATCTTTGGTTCTCTTGCTTGGATTCACCAATTTTCATGCTCAACAATCACCAAGGCAAATCGCAGCCTTGTAGGTTGGTTTTCCTTAGATCTATGCTTGATTTAGCTTAATTTCAACTTATGCATTGTAGATCTTTGGTTTGTGATGTGATTTGATCCATTTGCTTGATTTGATTAGTGATCTTGTTATTTGATTGATGAAATTGATTTTTGATTACTGATATTTGATGTGAATTCTCGTGCATTGTTGATTACATGATCATTGGATATGATTGCATGAGTGATAAGCTGCTGAAAAGTGATTCTGAACATTTATTTTTGAATTCTGCTGCTGTGTAACCGGTTACAGCATATCTGCTAACCGGTTACACTGTGTATTTTTCAGCGTGTTGGTGCATTTTTGAACTGTGTAACCGGTTATCAGTTATGCTGTAACCGGTTACCACTCAAGCAGAATGGTATTTTTGTGCATTTTCTTGCTTGTTTGACTTCCATAACATGTTTAAACTTCATGGATTAATTCATTGATGATTGGTGGATTGTTCTTGAGCTATTTCCACACACACCACTGTATAACATGATTTTTCGACACGCGTTCTTTTGTTTTTCATTGAACGTTAATGCTTGCGTTGTTGATTAATTGTTGTGATGATCACGTAATGCACACACTTTGAGCTTGTTAATTGCTAATTGATGATGATGATTGCTGGATAATTATGTGCATGTTCATTTGCTTTCGATTTCATGATGTGCATACTTGTTTCATTTGATCATATGTTATATGTTGCATTCTTCCATGATGCTCGCAAGGTTATTCAACATGGTGTGTGGTTTGTTTATGATCATGATTAAATGGATGGTGTATGTTGTTTGATGAACATTTGCTCAACCTTGATTGAATCGTATTCAAATATGGTACATGCTGTCCTGATTTCACATATGAGTTTTGCATAAAGTGCTGTCATATGTGCTGTCCATGTGTACATGTATGTTGTTTGACCTATTTACACCTGTTTTCATGCTGAGTTTCATGCTTTTGAATGCTGTTCGGTGTATGTGCATGATTTCATTGCTGTTCTGAAGCAAATGTGCTGTTGTAGGTGTTATACCCTCTCTTTTCACTCTCTTTCACCCATGAATCTCAAGACTTGTTTAACTCTTGGATTCTCTCCCTTTAGAGCTACCTAGTCCAACTTAATTTTTGATTAAGCTTGGAGTAGGATTAGCATTAGGTTTTAGGTAGTCGTCCCTCCTAAGCCTCACTAACCCTAGGTTACCCATGCATGATAACATTAGGACTCTTAGTTTCCCTTTAGAGTTTCCTTTGTGTCTTCTCTCTTCTCATCTCAAAACTTCTTGAAAACACTTAATAAAGATAAAGTGTATTGCGCACGAGCCTTAAACGTGGGAAGTGAGGAGTGAGGGGTTTCCCTTCATTCTTCTAGGGTACCTAGTGTACGTCCTGTTGGGGATGATACACAAAGTATTCGTTCCTATGTCATAGACTTTGGTGCAATGCAAGTTATGAACTAACTTAAAAAACACTTCTGTCTAAAAAACACAAAAACAAATTCAAATCTTTTTTATCCTTCGGGATTGTTGGGTTTCAAACTTCATTTTCAGAAAAGAGCTCGTCGCTTACGTAAAAAACACTTACCCATTCGTGGTCGTACCCACGAACCACATCAGCTCTGATTCCTCTCTCTCGTCCGATTGAGGATATGTAGGCACAAGACAGTGATTGTCTTGGCGAGCAACCTTCCCCCACAGTTCCCGTCCGAACTACGTTGACTCTGACTTTCCCATTGCATTGAGGGAGTACGTAGGCCTAGGACAATGATAACGTCCTATCGAGTCACTTTTTTTTCTTTTCTTCTTCGTTTCTCCGTTCTTTCCGTTCTCGTTTCTTCTCTGGTCCAGTAGTAGTGGAGCTCCAAATGACGACACCCTTTGATGCAGACAACATGCATGGATCCCATCGAGTACGATGGATGTGTTGGGTGCTAACATCTTCCCTTCGCGTAACCGACTCCCGTACCCGTTTCTCTTGGTCGTGAGACCATATTCTTTCCCTTCCCTTAGGTTTATGCAGTGTTTCCTTTCCCTCTCTTGGGATAAATACACATTGCTGGCGACTCTGTGTTTTCTGCGCCACTCTCGCGTTTGTACCGTTGGATGCGAATCTTTCGGGAGAGACATTCGCCATTGAAGATGATATATTCGCTTTCTCGAATTAAGGAAAATCCCCAGAGAAAGTCTCTTAATCAGAGATTCGGCAATACAACAATTTTTCTCCGAAAATCCGCTGATGAAAAGATCATCAGCACCTCAAAATTGGATCACATCATATGGCATTTCTCCGAGAAGATCTCGAAGAAAAGTATGATGTAATACCCCCAAGCGGAAAGCAGTCTCTCAAGAGACTCATTTTTCCCAGTAGAGTCGACAAACGACGTCTCCAAACAGGGAAGTTTGTTCACCTCTACAACTCAGACGACTGGGTTCCCCAACAACTCTAACATCAAAAGTTTTTCTATCAAATGGCATCTCCCCAGGAAAATTCGGCGAGAAGTTTGAGGAAAACCGCTACGAACAGTGTCCCTTGTCAAGAAAGTTTATTGACAAAAGAAACTTAGACCAGTTCCTTGGTAGGAAACCAGGATCGAGGGGAAGTTTATTTCAGAAACTTAGACCAGTTCCTTGGTAGGAAACCAGGATCGAGGGGAAGTTTACACCAGAAACTTAGACCAGTTCCTTGGTAGGAAACCAGGATCGAGGGGAAGTTTATTTCAGAAACTTAGACCAGTTCCTTGGTAGAAAACCAGGATCGAGGGGAAGTTTACACCAGAAACTTAGACCAATTCCTTGATAGGAAACCAGGATCAAGGGGAAGTTTATTTCAGAATCTTAGACCAATTCCTTGGTAGGAAACCAGGATCGAGGGGAAGTTTACACCAGAAACTTAGACCAATTCCTTGGTAGGAAACCAGGATTGAGGGGAAGTTTATTTCAGAAACTGAGACCAGTTCCTTGGTAGGAAACCAGGATCGAGGGGAAGTTTACCTTTTCTAAGCATCATTGCTTAGCAAAAGAAGAAGGATGCGTGAACTACCATTCCCAACCACCATCAAAATTTCGGGTATTTTGATATTTAATCATCTTGCACCCCGAATGCCCGAATACCTTCGCCATTCACACCTTCGCGTCCAAGAAGATTAAATATGGGCATCTGTCATACCCCAAATTTTGACCACTAAGATTTCCCATCATTGTACAAATCATCATGACAATATGAATGCACCTTGGTGCCTCATCAATCTCCTCAAGGGTTGTTGAGCACTCACTACAATCAGACTTAGGGTTTCAAGCCCTCAGAGCTCTTAGACAAAGGATCAATCAAGAAATGACATGATCTTCAACTTTTCTAGTCTCTCAAACATCCATAAAGGATCAAGAGGACTCCCACAATAGGAATCAAGCACAAGGTTGCAACATTCCAAGTGGATTAAGCCTCAAGATCGCCAGTATCACCAAATTAGGGTTTTGGTCGACCAGGGCCTCCAGATGGAAGTTTTCCTTTGGGCATGAGCCAATGCTTCAAAGCATAACCCAAGATGCTCCAAGGGACATCATGAACCCCATTGTCAAGTTAATTTAGCCTCAGGGGAGGCATTCATCAAAAATCAGGAATTAGGGTTTCTTGACCTAATTCACCCCTAAGTTGACTTTTGAGACAAAACATGAGCCAAGACCTCAAGACATGGTTTGAGGGTCTCTAATAAACCATATTGATCCATTTGGAACAATGGATTAATCCAAGAAACTTGATTCATAAGTTTCAAGTTCATCAGAACCACAGTTAGGGTTTCACGAAAAAAAGTCAATTGTGCCTTTGACTTTTGACCAGGACATGCTCCCAAACCTTGGGACATGATTCAATACACCCTATAACACCTATGAAATCAATCCATCAAGTTTGATTTAGGTCAAGGACTTGATTTCATAGAGGATCGCACAGTTTGGAAATCATCTGATAAAAAGTCAACTGTGCCCAAAAGTCAAAGTTTGACTTTTTGATTTTTTGATCAATTATGGTCCCCTAACCCTAAAATGATGTTAATGTGTGATTGGAATCATCATTCATCAAGAAAAATCAATAAAAGTGGGATAACTTGTTAAAGGGGTAACCATAAAAAACTTAGAAATTTTCTAAGTTATGAAACAAAGTGGCTAGGGTACCAACTTCTAAGGATCATAACTTGGGATCCAAGCAACCATTTTGGCTGATCCAAAGATGGATTTATAACTTTCATGGCATACTTTAAAAGTGTCAACTACACCTCATTCCAATTCCTCATGAATTTTAAGTTATGGAATGATCAAAATGGCTGAAAACATGAAATGTCACTTTTTCCAACACTTAGTGAAATTTTCACTAAGATAGAATCTGTCTTGCCTTTTTTCCAAAAGTAGGGGGATTTTTCACTTGGATCCAAAAAGTATCAAGACAAACTATGATCACACATGTGTTGTATCATATAAGAGCTTTCCAAAATGGCCAAGAACTCCATCAAACTCCACTTAAGCCATGAGATATGACAATGACAATGTGCCTTGCTGCAAACTGTCATGGCAAGGCAGATTTGTGCATTTTGCTCGATTTGAGTAAATTTTGCAAATGACAAACAAGTTTATCCATCTGAACACCTCAGGGAGAGACCAAGGAGGGACAAACACTGATCCATAAGCCTCCCAAGTCTTTGGAACTAAAATTAGCATGTCAAACCTAAAAAACCCTAAAGAGGGGACAAGACTCCAATTTTGTTTTGGAGCATTCAATGGATGCACCAAAAATGGCATGAACTGAGCCATTTCCACATGAATAAGTCAAGGATGATCTCTGAACTAGGGAACCAGCAGCCTGTGCTCTAACCTCTAGTCAATGGCTAGAGGAGACTTGAGATTCCAAAATGCAACCATTGGCCAAACCTCAACTGCAGTTGCCATTCACTATTGCTTGCAAAACAAACTTGCTCTCCTATAAATAGAGCTCATTTGTGCTCAGTTTAAGTACACCAAAGCCATCAAACAGATTCTTTCCTCAAAATCACCTTCTCACTTCCAAATTTGCCTTCCAAAGCAAGTCACCATCGGGTTTTGAGTTTGAGAGCTATTCCAACCAAACCAATCACACACACACACACCTCATAAACATCATATAGAAGTGATTCAAACACTTAAACAACAACTGTACCACTGATTTTTCAAAATCACCAGCCAGTTGCTTAAGGTTTTGACCAAGTTGCAGCTGAGATGCCATGAAGTGATCCAGCCATTTCCAATCAAGTCCAAGCATTGAAACACACTCCATATGGTGTAGGGAAGTTGTTCATATAATCACAACTCATGTCTAACACCTCCAACTCAAAAATCACATTGCTCTTGTTGTCACGACCTTCAAGTAAGCCTAAACTTAGTCATCTCTTAATCTATGCATATTTCCTTGCACAATACTTTTGCCAATTGTTCATAATCATGCATAGAATGTTTCCCCTCAATTAATTGCTTTGTTTGAATCGTGTATCAAAATTCTCAGCCTTCATGCAAATTTTAGGGTTCTTGAGATTTTGTCTTGATTTCTTATTCCATGCTTAAAATAAATGAAATTAAAGACCATATACATGATCGTGAGGTGAAAACGAGTAGATTGATATGTGGATTGTGTGATTTCATCAAGTATTCAGTGAGATTGGATAGAAAATGCAAATCAGGCCAAACTCAGAACACGCGTGTGTTCTTGCCATGTTCTTGGCGCCTTTTTTGAAAATTCAAATATTTGAATTTTGTGATTTTATTTAATTGATTCAAAAATTAATTTGTCTCTAAATTTTAATGATTTTGAGTTGATTCTTTTTTTAATAATTCACAAAAATGGTAAAATATTTTATTTTGCCAAAAATTCCCAAAAATGTTATATATTTCATATATTTGATATTTTTGCAAAGAATTAATGTTTTATTTGTTTTTAACATTGAAATATTTGTTCCTTCTTAATTTACCCAAACTTAATTGATTTTGAATCATTTTGTGGATATAAACATGATTTTTGAAGCATTGATCCTAGATCACCACTCATTTCTCACATGTTCTCATCAATTTTTATTAATTTTTAAACAAAATTAATTCCTTTTTGAAACAAATTTAGGGTTTTTTATTAATTCAACCCTCATTAATCACTTTCAAAACGTTTTGGGCCTCTAATAGAGTGTAAGACCCAACTCCCTTTATACAAAAATAATTTTGGCCTCAGTCATTGTATAAGCCCCAGTACAATTTCCCAAACGACGGTGCGATCACTGTCTTTCCCTGGACCTCTCCTTGAGCTATAAGACCCATTTCTTTTCTTTAAAAACTCATTGGGCCTCTTGATAGAGTGTAAGTCCCACCTCTTTGTAAATAAATAATTTGGGCCTCAGTGCATTGTATAAGTCCCGATACAGTTTCAGAAACAACGGCGCGATCGTCGCCTTTTTAACAAAAACAACTGGGCCTCTCCTCGAGCTATAAGTCCCATTCCTTTTCAAAAAAAAAACCTGTTGGGCCTCTAATAGAGTGTAAGACCCAACCCCTTTGTAAATAAAACCTTTTTGGGCCTCAGATATTGTATAAGACCCACTGTGTTTTCAAAACAACGGTACGATCATCGTTAAAACTTGGGCCTCTCCTTGAGCTTTAAGCCCCAACAATCTTTTCAAAGCACTTTTTCCTTTGATTTCGAATTCAAATATATGTTGTTATCAAAACTTTCTTTTTTGAACAACTAACAAAACAGCATGGAAGCTCTACAACGGGTAAGTGTTTATCCGCTTTCATATGTATATAACTGTATTGTGGGGATGTTTCACTGTAAGTCTTCTTTCACATCCTTTTATATACTTGTCACATATCCACTGTGTAATACTAGTATAGCTATTTAGATTTTTCCCCAGCAACTACGTCTAGCACTAGGTAAAGCCTTGTTGGTCACTCTTAAATACAGACAAAACTAGATCTGCCATAGGATTCCCGATACAGTCTTCCCTTCTCTTGGGGTTAAAGAATATGGAACAAAGAGAAAGGCAGTATTCTCGGTGAACCTTTTCTAAGACTGTCACCCTTAGAAATTGTCAAAGAAACTCTAGCTCCCCATAGAGGATCTTTTCTCCGTGAATGGCATCTCTTGAGTTTTTTTCCAAATTCTCGAACTTTCCTGGAATAATCTCTTCTCTGTTAATTGCATTTCTTGAACTTCTCTTGGTTTGGGGACCCACAGGCTTCCTAAAAGCATCCCCGCCTCCTCTGGGGCGTTGTACAAGGACCCTTCGGCTTCTTAGAAGTTCTCATGCCTTCTCTTGGGCTTAATACAAGGACCCGAACGTCCTCTTAAAGGTATAAGACAGAACTTAGTCATCCTTTGCTAGAGCAGTCTTTCCAGCATCAAAACTCCATCCATTCTAGGGTTGATACTCATCCCTTAATGCCCGTGTCTCCTCTAGGGAATTGTACAAAAGATAAAACTCTAGACTTGGACAGTGTAAAACTCTTGAGTCTCAAAGACATTCTCAAGTTCCTTTCAAACATAGGAAGAAACACTGATCACTCTGAAAACCGGTCTCTCTCATGAGAGTTCCCCACCCTTGGGCCTGCCTATGGATCTAATCCTCAGTAGTAAGACAGCCTCATCTTGGGCTTTGTATAAATGATTCCCCCTAGCAGAGCTAACCTTTTCAGACCCTCTTGTTGAGTTAAACCCTTTTTAGCCTCCATCTCGGGCTTCGTACGAGACATATAAAACATTCTCTTGTTGAGTATAAAAGACTCTCTTGTTGAGTCAAACCCTTTTTAGCCTCCATCTTGGGCTTCGTACGAGACATATAAAACACTCTCTTGTTGAGTATAAAAGACTTTCTTATTGACTCAATCTCTTTTTAGCCTCAATCTTGGGCTTCATACGAGATAGCAAATCACTCTCTTGTGGAGTATAAAAAACTCTCTTGTTGAGTCAATCAACCTTCAGACTCTCTTGTTGAGTCAATCACCTGTTCAAAACTCTCTTGTTGAGTCAACCTTTTTAGCCTCCGTCTTGGGCTTTATACAGGACAGATAAAAGTACTCTCTTGTTGAGTCAAACCATTTCAGCCTCCATCATGGGGTTTATACAAGATACATTCTCCCCAACGGAGTCAGAATCCCTTCTAGCCTCAATCTTGGGCGTTGTACAAGACAGAGAGAACATTTTCCCCGGAAAAGTCAAACTTTCCGCCTCCTCTTAGGCTTTGTATAAAGAAACCCCCGGTTGAGTCAATCGACCTTTTAGCATCAAAATTTTTGCCTTGCTCACAGCATACAAACATCAACAACTCCTCTTTAGAGATGACAAATTCTCTCTCAGTCAAACCTTTAGCTTAACATCTTGGGCTTTGAACAAGATACAAACCACCTTTAGCTTCATGTCTTGGGCTTTGAACAAGACACCAAAACAACCTTTTTCCTCCCATAGAATAGGAGGAACTACGATCGCTCTGATTTCCCTGTTTCGGGAATACGTAGGCACAAGATTGCAAAAATCTTAGCGAGCATACTAATCAAAAAACCCAAAAACCAGTACCTTCATATATCCATCAAAAGCATTAGACCTAAAACCTCAAAAATAGTCCAGATCCTGTTTTTAAGCAAATAAACCCTAAAAGACGAACCCCCCCTATTTTGATAGCATCTGTAAAACAACAGTTTTGACTGTTTAAACTCAGTTTGCAAGCAGGGTTAATTGGAGACATCTATTTCCCTTCCTTAATCAGCTCAACAGGATAAAAAATGAATCGAACAGTAGTACCAAAGCGATAGTTATTCGAAACCACAAAAACCGCGCTACACCATGGAGCCATTCTTCAGAATCAAATATAGTTTTGCTATATATTATTTCATTGCCACTATATATTTGAATTCGTATTACGCTCCAGTGGTTGATCAACTTGTTTTGTGTGTGTAGCGAGCAAAAGGGTTTGGGGTTCGAATCCCCCTCGCCATAGACTTTTTGGTTTTTTTTAAACCATTTTCAAAGGATGTTTTCATATATTATTTACCCTTTCCATTCTCTATCAGCCAACGCACCTGACTCAATTGGTAAAGTTTTAAACCCTCCACCCCAAGGGCGTGGGTTCAAACCTTGGGAGGACTATCCCATCTTTTTTACCACTTATTTTTTCACAATTTCTTAATAATTTCAAAAATTAATTTCTCTTTCAATTTCAATCATTTTTGAATGATTCGTTTTTTCAAAATTCACAAATATGTTAAAGTATTTTATTCCACAAAAAAATCAAAAGGATATTATTTATTTAATATATTTTGAATTTTTTAAAAGAATTCCTTTTTAATTGTGTTTAAACATTTTAAATAAATTCTTTCTCTTGATTTTTCAAATTCAATTGATTTTCAAATCATTTTATGAATGAAATATGTTTTTTCAAACACTGATCCAAGATCACAACTTGTTTTTTACACGTGTTTGATAATTTTTTATCATTTTAATTGATTTTTATTCAAATTAAAATGTATTTTTTCAATCAAATTAGGGTTTTGATTATTTTCACCCTAACAAACATTTTTCAAAACACTCTTGGGCCTCTAATAGAGTGTACGATCCATCCCTTGTCACACACAAACTTTTTGGTCCTCAGTCATTGTATAAGTCCCTACGCAGTTTTCAAAAACAACAGTGTGATCACTGTTTTTCAGCTGGGCCTCTCCCTGAGTTATAAGTCCCATTCTCTCTTCTTTTTAAAATAATTTTGGGCCTCTTGATAGAGTGTAAGTCCCATCCCTTTGAATATAAACCTTTTAGGCCTCAGTCATTATATAAGACCCGATACTATTTTAAAAATCTCGGCGCGATCACCATTTTTTAAAAATAATTTTCATCTGGGCCTCCCCTTTGGTTGTAAGCCCCATCTATCTTCTTTTCAAACACTTTTGGGCCTCTAATAGAGTGTAAGACCCATCCTCTTTGTAAATATTAATAATTTGAGCCTTAGTCATTGTATAAGTCCCTCCATAGCAGAGTTAGAACCTCCATAGATTTTAAAACTTAATCTTTAAACTCTCATTCTAAATTCCCCAGCTAGGGTCAATTTACCATTAATAAACCTTCAAAAAAATCAGAGCCTCATGATCTCTGATATTTAAACTCTTCTTCAAAGCCCAACAAGAGTTGATTCCCCAATTTGGACCTGTCTCTGGATCTCAATAATCCTCAACAGAAGTTAGCCTCCTCTTAGGCTTCATATAAGAGACTCCCCAACCAGCCTCCTCTTAGGCTTTGTATAATGATTTTCCCTCAGCAGATTTAGCCTCAATCTTGGGCTCTGTACAAGACAGACAAAATATTTTCCAACTGAGTCAACTTTTAGCCTCAATCTCAGGCTTTGTACAAGACAGATAAACACTCTCCCCAGTGGGGTCAATTCTTTTAGCCTCAATCTTTGTTCTTTGTACAAGACAGACTAAACTCTCCTCGGAAGAGTCAATTCTTTTCAGCCTCAATCTTGGGCTTTGTACAAGACAGAAATAAAACTTCCTAAACAGAGTCCACCTTTTAGCTTCAACCTTGGGCTTTGCTCAAGGCACACAAAAATCAACACCCCTTAGAAGAAATCAAGATTTCTCTGTAGGAAGACATTTCTCTGTACATCACACAGACAATCAAAACAAAACCCTAAATCCCAGATAACTGTTGTAAATGGCACACTTGTTGATTCAAAAATCCAAGTTGTAGTCCCTCTCTTATCCTGGTAAAACTCCCTCTTTCATCTAATTGGTATAAGTAGCAAGCCTTTGGATTATTTACATCCAAGCCAATGTCCTTCTCTTAGCATGAAAGATTCATAAGGAAAAATGGCATTGCTCAATAGCGAGTTAAAGTTTCTTCCTTCATGACATCACCCTTTATAAAGGAAGTTATGGCATTGCTAGATTCCATACATTCCGATTAAAGTAATTCTCCTTTATAATCAGTTACCCAACAACTGTGATGAATAGGTGAGATATCTCTCTTTAGAGATGACAAATTCTCTCTCTCATTCAAACCTTTAGCTTCAATCTTGGGCTTTGAACAAGACACAAATAACTTTTAGCTTCAATCTTGGGCTTTGAGCAAGACACCAAACATCTTTCCTCCCATAGAATAGGAGGAACTATGATTGCTCTGATTTCCCTGTTATCTTTACGGGAATACGTAGGCATAAGATTGTAAAATCTTAGTGAGCACACAAATCAAAAACATTAGGTCCAACACCTTACCAAAAACAACGAAAAACCCGAAGACAACAAAAATACTCTCTCAACACTCCCAAAGGAGAAACCTTCCCAACCTATAACAAATAAACACCAGAAAGTATAGACAAACATGCCAGAGAATCTATGGATAGCCATATATATGCTGGGTAATTAACAACTTCCCTTTGTATAATCTGATCCCGGACCCTCCAATCTCTTAGCATTTGTTAAAGAAAACATTTGCGTGCAAGGCTAGTTTTAGATATCTTTTCTTTCCTTTCCAGCTTCATAGGACAAATAAGAAATCATAAAGTAACACCCAATTCCAACCATTGCGGTAAGGTGGTCGCATCACCGACAAAAATCGCACGCTACACCTAGATGGAGCAAAGAGAATATACCAGGATCTCAAAAAACGATCAAGGATATGGAATAACCATGGAACTCAATGTCGCTTCCCTCATCAGGTAACTCAAGAGAATTTGAATTCATCCTCCAAAAAGTGGCAGAAACAGTCGTAAGCAATAAATGAATAAGCGATGGCTAGCCCTCCTGGTTATGCTTCTTATTTTTCATTTACCGTTTGTATACATAAATCACTACCAATAGCAAAATAAATGATGTTTTCTAAAAAAATTCTTTTCATTATGATTATTCATATCGACAAGAAAATTTGGGGTACGACCCAAAATATCGATGCCCGACACACATAAAGTCAGAGGTGTTATTAGAAACACTTTGTACGACTGACTAAAGCAATCAATACCCCACATAAAGTTAGAGGTGTTGTTGGAGACGCTTTGTGTGTCTGGCTAAAGCAATTAATCCCTCACTTAAAGTCAGGGGTGCTGTCGAAGATGCATTGTACATACAAGTAAAGAAATTAATCTCCCACATAAAGCCAAGGATGTTGTCAAAGACGCTTTGTACGTCCAACGAAAGCAATGGAACCCCGACATAAATTCAGAGGTGCTGTCAAAGACACTTTGTATGCACGGCTAAAGCAATAAATCCCCCATATAAAGTCAGGGGTGCTGTCGAAGACGCTTTATACATCCAGCTAAAACAATCAATACCCAACATAAATTAAGGGATGTTATTAGAGACACTTTGTACTTCTAGCTAAAGCAACCAATTCCCTACCGACAATAATGACCCACCCCGTCTGGCAGCTAGCCACTCTAGATGTCATGGTGGGTTAGACACATGTTTACCTCTGATCGGGTGTTCATTTGGTAGGGGGAAGGGGAACCTACGTTTGGCAGGGAAAGGCCCGAATGATGTCGTATAAAATTTTGAGGGAATACCTCATAAAGATCTTGAGCTATGCACTCAAGATCATGTCAAATACCACAAAACATGTACTACGGGTAACAAAACTCATATTCCCTCTTTCATTGTCATAGTGACATCCAATAAAATTTGAGGAAATACCTCGTAAAGTTCCTAAATATCTAGAGTTGTGCACTCAAGATCATGCCAAATACCTCAAAACGGTAACATATAATACTACCGAGGGAAGACCTCATAAGTTTGCAAAAGATCCAGAGCCATGTACTCAGGATCACACAATAACACTTAAACAAGTAACTGAAGCATTTCATTCAGTAAAAGAAGTATTTTCTACATATTTTTCCATTACAAGGTACTGACAAATAGTAACATGAAAAAAAAAGAACATAGCTTCCGACAGGCCTACTTTCATGGAGAAATCTTCCCATATATGACAACTTGATTCGTTCGGATTTGCTCCATGGAAAGTGTCAGAGGATGGTGAAAATACTCTACTTGAACTAAATCATTTTCAAATGACTATGAAACCTCCTCAAGGGTGGAACTCATACAGTCTAGCAACTCTTGGGTTAGCAAAGCATTCTAAGATATCAAGAGCTCTAATTCCTTTGAGTAGCCCCCACACTGCTTTGAATAACAGACAAAGATTTGTCTTTCATCGCCACGGTACTCACCAGCTGAGCCACGTGGTAGGTGTCATACCCTAATTTTTACCCCTAAGATCAAACCTATCATTGCATTTGCATTGCAGTCAAGATCACAAACATGGATTCCTCCTAACCCTTATTTCTCTAAGTTTATCATGGAAGAGACCACCAGGTACCTTTGTATTTCTTTTTGTCTTTACTTCTTGTTTATTTCTAACATTACTAACCAAAATACAAAAATATGTTGCAGTTTGCTTGTTTTCTTTCTTTGTGTGTTTAAGGTTTTGCAAAAATGTCAAGGACAATGACATGGCTTGAAATCAAATGTGGCTATTCAGTTATGATCCAGTTCAAATGGAAGTTTGATCTCATCTTGTTAGAACCATTAAGGGATTGCTTCAATGGAAAGTTATCTGTGTCAGTGGACCATTTCTCAGACAGTGTGTATCCAAAATCAAGTTGTTATGTGTGGAATTCATCCGATTATCAAGCAGTGATTGATAAGAAGTTTGGTTCAAAATCAGGTTCATTAGTCCAAATTGTGTTCATCTATGGATTTATTCCCGCAAAGACTTATTCAGGCTAAATTCAAAGCGATTAAAGATTTATTTCAATTTTTATCAAAAATTCGGAGATTTGATCGAAAAAGTCAAGTTTGGTCGATATTCAATCAAGGTGTGCATTAGTGGATTTTAATGGTGGTAATTCAAGGTGTGAGAATTGAAAATCAAAATTTCATGGCCATGTATGGAAAGTATTGGGGGAAGTGCAAAAAGAAGCATTTTCTAAAGCCCAATATCCATTTTATTCGAAAACTAACCAATTCTATCCATTCATTTTTTATTCATTATTCATATCTAATTTCCAAATATCCAGTTCATATCCAATTTCTAAACCCATTATTTTTAAACCTTTTTTTCTTCATGTCCATTTCTAAACCATTTCTTTTAAATTCCAATTATCCAAATTTTTTAAAAATCAAATTTCCATTCTTAAATCCAATGTCCAAAAATGTATCATTTCCAATAATCCAATTCATATCCATTTTTTAATATCCAATTTCATATCCTTTCATTATCCAAACCCCTTTTATTAACTTCCTAAACATTTTCTAAATCCACATTTTTATTTACTTTTATTCATAAAACATTTTTTTTTATTTCCATTCATTTTCAATTATCACTTATACCAAATATATTATAAACACGACCCATGATATCACTACAACCAATTTCCAAAAAAAAGCCATTACAAAGCCCATTATCAGAAAATTGCAAACAAAAACTGAATGGGAAATGCTCATGAAGCAACACGTTCCAGCTCTTCACACGTTGTTACTACACGCAAATGACTTGCTGCAATTGCAAAAACAACATTACATATACAAGCAAAAATGCAGAAAAATTGAAAAAAAAAACAATCAAAGGATTCAAATCAAATTCACCTCATTCTTTTATAAATAGAACCTCTCATTCATTTTAAAATCAAGCTTTCAATAGCAAAAAAATTTCTACCAAAATCACTTCATAAACCTCCACATTTCATCTTCTTCTTTAAAGCTCCAAAACCTCCATTAAAGCTCCAAACCAAAAGCTTCAAGAAAAATTCAAATCAATTTCAATTCAATCCTATTCTTCACATGTCAACCATAACAACAACATTCACGAGTAGTATAAGTAAGAAGAAGAGGAATTGAAGCTTTGCTTACCCGGATTTAAAGGTATTGGAAGTTTTGACATAAATCCGTGGTTTTAATTCGGTTGATTGAGACACTTTCACACGAATCTAATTACATATTCAATATCTAGGCAGAATTTTGATCGGAATAGGCTAGCTTCGGGGCTCCGACGCTCCGGTGTAGCGGAGCAGAATTTTCACATTTTCCTCCCTTTTACAGTGTCCGAGCGTGAGCTTCATGGAAGAAGATGATGTTTCTGTTTTTGTCTTTATTTTCACTAATTATTTGTTTTAATATTTTATTGCATTTGGTTTGGGCTTAGGACCACTAGATTTGATTTTCTCACCAAATACCTCTATTTTACACAACATACTCCCTCTTAGTTTATTATTTTATTTTTTTCTTTTTTTTTTTTCCTCATTTTGATTTAATTTTTACTTGTTAATTTTATTTAATCTTCTTTTTTTTTTTCTAATAATTGTTCTTGGATTTACTTTTCTTTTAAAATCATTTTATCTTTTACATTTTTAAAATCATTTGAAAATTTATTTTATGCTTGATTTTATTTCTTTCTGCTATTTCAATATTGATTAATTGGTTGTTGCCTTGGATCATGATTTCTTGATCAAAGTTTTCCTCAATTTCAATGGATTTTGGGTGTTGATGAGGTTGGATGAATCTTCATCAATTTAAACTTATTATTAAATGATCATTTGGAACATGTTTACTACTTTGGATTGATGATTGGTTTAGTGCCTTAATCCACCTAGAAAGGTGATTGAAATTGATGATAAATGGATCTCAAGTCTTGGTTTAACTTGGTTTCTCTCTTCATCTTTCTTTCTCCTTCTTTGTCTTTTTTCTTTTCTCTTGATCAATTGGATGATTTAGTGTCCATCTTGTTCATGAAGTTTGGATTGATTCTTGATGAACTTTCATCATTTCAAAACTACTTTTCAATTGATCAATGATCATTTAAGGTTCTTTGGATCGATGCATAAGTTTGTGCTAAGTTGTCATGAAGGATGATTGATGTAATGGGCCAATCTTCTTGCCTTAGTGCTTGACCCCTCATTGGTTTTTACTTGTGCTACAAGTTTAATGAGTATGATATCTATCATATCTCTAACAATATTATTTTGCTAACTTTTACTTTATTCCATTTACTTTTCTTACCCTTTACTTTCTTGTCATTTAATTTCTTGCTCTTTACATTATGCCTTTACTTTTAGCATTTACATTTCATATTGTTTATGTTTATACTTATTTTTTTCTCTGTCCCCTTGGACTTTTCTTTTCTTTTGAAGACATTAATAAAGGAAAAACCCTAAAAAAACTTCTAATCTCTCTTGGACCATGGTTACTATCCTTTGCTTGACTTGGAGATTTGGACCTATGTGTAGCGTGCAATTTTTGTCGGTGACGCAACTACCTTACCGCAACGGTTGGAATTGGGTGTTACTTTCTGATTTCTTATTTATCCTATGAAGCTGGAAAGAAAAGGGAAGATATCTAAAACTAACCTTGCACGCAAATGTTTTCTTTAACAAATGCTAAGAGATTGGGGGGCCTGGGGTCAGATTATACAAAGGGAAGTTGTCAATTACCTAGCGTACATATGGTTATTCATAGAACTTCTTTGGCATATTCAAATACTTTCTAGTGTTTACTATTATGGGTTGGGAAAGTTTCTCCTTTGGGAATGTTGAGAGAGTGTTTTTTTTGTTTTCAGTTTTTTCGATGTGTTTGGTAAGGTATTGGACCTAAAGTTTTTGATATGTGTGCTCGCTAAGATTTCACAATCTTATGCCTACGTATTCCCGTAAAGATAACAGGGAAATCAGAGCAATCGTAGTTCCTCCTATTCTATGGGAGAAAAGATGTTTGTTGTCATGTTTAAAGCCCAAGATTGAAGCTAAAAGTTTGACTGAGAGAGAATTTGTCATCTCTAAAGAGAGATATCTCACCTATTTATCACACATGTTGGGATTAGTTAAAAGGGGAATTACTTTAACTAGAATGTATGGAATCCAGCAATGCCATAATTTCCTTTATAAGGGAAGTGTCCTGAAGGAAGAAACTTTAACTCAGTGTAGAGCAATGCCATTTTTTCTTAGGAGTTTTCCATGCTAAGAGAGGGACATTAGCTTGGATGTAAATAATCCAGAGGCTTGCCACTTACAACAATTAGTGGAAAGAGGAAGTTTACCTGGATAAAAGAGGGATCACCGCTTGGATTTTTGAAATCAACAAGTGTGCCACTTACAACAGTTATCTGGATTTAGGGTTTGTTTGATTATCTTTTTTGATGTGTGATGTACAGAGAAATGTCTTCCTACAGAGAAATCTTGATTTCCTCTGAGGGATATTGATTTTTGTGTGCCTTGATCAAAGCCTAAGGTTGAAGCTAAATGGTTGACTCTGTTTAGGGAGTTTTATTTATGTCTTGTACAAAGCCCAAGATTGAGGCTGAAAAGAATTGACTCTTCCAGGGAAAGTTTGGTATGTCTTGTACAAAGACCAAGATTGAGGCTAAAATAATTGACCCCACTGAGGAGAGTGTTCATCTGTCTTATACAAAGCCCAAAATTGAGGCTAAAAGTTGACTCAATTGGAAAATATTTTGTCTGTCTTGTACAAAGCCCAAGATTGAGGATAAATCTGCAAAGGGAAAATCATTATACAAAGTCTAAGAGGAGGCTGGTTGGGGAGTTTCTTATATGAAGCCTAAGAGGAGGCTAACTTCTGTTGAGGATTATTGAGATCCAGAGAGAGGTCTAAGTTGGCGGATCAACTCTTGCTGAGGAGTGAAGAAGAGTTGAAATATCAGATGCCTTGAGGTTCTGATTTTTTTGAGGGTTTATTGGTGGTAATTTGACCTTTGCTAGGGAATTTAAACTGAAGGCTTAAAGATTGAGTTTTAAAACCTATGGAGGTTCTAACTCTGCCAGAGATTGATCAGGTGATCATGATTTTTCCTGTGCTTTTAGGAAACTTGAGGGTTTCTTTGAGATCCAAGAGGAGATGAGACTTTCCATGTCTACTGGTATGAAGAGGTTAACTCTTAGTTAGAGGATGATCTTTGTATGATGCCCAAGAGGAGGCTGATGTTTTAAGGGATGAGAATTAACCCTAAACTAATCTGATGTTTTGGAATTGTGACACTCTGGAAGATTGAACTAGCAAAAGATGACTAGGTTCTATCCTATACCTGTAGGAGGTCTTCGGGTCCTTGTACTAAGCCTAAGAGGAGGCTGAGAACTTCTAAGAAGTCTGAGGGTCCTTGTACAAAGACCAAGAGGAGGCTGAGGATGATTTTAGGAAGTCTGTGGGTCTAAGCCTAAGAAAGGTTCAAGAAAGGTTTCACCAGGAATAATCCTTTCTTTAGTGAACAGTTCTATGGTTTGAAAAAATTCAAGAGAGGTTTCACCGGAGTTGTGACAGTCTTGAGAAAAGTTTCACCGGGAATAATGTCTTTCTCTGTTCCATATTGTATAAGCCCAAGAGGAGGCAAAACTGTATCTGGAATTTCCTATGGGGAACTAGTTTTGACTGTGTTAAAAGAGCAACCACTGGTTTGATTTAAACCTAGACCTAGTTGTTGGGGAAAACTCTAAGCAAATATATACAAGTATATATAGAGAAAATATACAAACAAGCATATATTAAGAAGGATAGTAGAACTTACAATTGTGCAAGCTCCAACATTGTAACCACAGCTGTATAGTTACTTATTCAAGAAATTGAAGAAAATTTTGATAAAAACTTTGAATTTGAATTTGAATCAAAGAGGAAAGTTGTTTTTTAAAAAAGAAGTTTGGGGCTTATACTCAAGGAGAGGCCCAGATGAATTCTTTCAAAAAGGCGACAATCGAGCGTAGTTTTGAAAACCACAGAGGGACTTATACAATGACTGAGGCCCAAATTATTGTGTTTACAAAAAGGATGGGTCTTACACTTTATTAGAGGCCCAAAAGTTTATTTTTATACAAGAGATGGGGCTTACAACTCAAGGAGAGGCCCAAATGAAAAACAGTGATCACACTGTTAATTTGAAAATTGTACAGGGACTTATACAATGACTAAGGCCCAAATTATTTATATACAAACGGGGGTTGGATCTTACACTCTATTAGAGACCCAAAAGTGTTTTAAAAAGAAGAAAAATGGGACTTACAACAAAAGGGAGGCCCAGTTGAAAATTGTTTTGAAAATGGCGATGACGCTGAGATTTTTAAAACGTATCGGAACTTATACAATGACTGAGGTCCAAAATGGTTTATTTACAAAGGGATGGGACTTACACTCTATCAAGAGGCCCAAGAGTATTTGAAATGAAGTTTGAAAAATTAAAATCGAGGGAAACCCTAATTTTAATTAATATAACATTATTTTCAAAAGAAATTAAATATAAAATACCAAATATATTTAAAATCAAGTGGTAAGCTTTGAAAAATATTTTAAAAAATCAAGTTTAATCACATGGAGGCTTGAAAATCAATTGGTTTTGAAAGATCAAGGTGGAAATTTCATTTTTTAAATGTTTGAAAATAAATAAATGAAATTAATTACAAAAATTCAAACTTTATTAAATAAATAATATAAATTCATTTTTTTTTGTGGAATAAATATTTCAACATTTTTGTGAATTTTCAAAAGAATAATCAATAAAAAATAATTAAAATTGAGAGAGAAATTAATTTTGTGATTAATTAATAAAAATCATGAAAAATGAGAAAATAACAAAATGAGAGAAATAGCAAAAATGGTCTGGGTGAGTCTTGAACCCATGACCTCCAACCAAACACACGCGCACTGCTACCACTGGGGTGGTGATACATACGTGTATCAAAACCACCCCATGAATACATAAGGGTGACCTGAATTTCACATCAGGCTAAGGCAAAAACCAAGTTTTTGGTGGATTTGCATGAAGGCCATAACTTCCTCAATTCTTCATGGAAATGGATGAAATTTAGATGGATACTGCCTAAAATTTCATGAGGAATCCAATGGTGCTTTCAGAATTTTCTAAAGATGCTTCTATTTTAAAACCCGATAGTGGTTTCAAAATAGGCCAAGATTTGCAAGTTCTATGCTATCTTATCACACAACCAACAATATCATGGTAAATTGGTTTAAACACAACACATACGATATATATGACATGTGTATGATCAATGGAAATCAAAGCAATGCATATTTCAAGAGTTCAAGTTGTGATGCACTTACCTCTTGAAGCTCCTTGTGCTAACTGTCAAGATGCTTGTGCCAGAAGTAATCCAATGCTTTAGACACTCTTGATTGATCCCTTAGAAGCTTTTAGGACGATCAAAATCAGCTGGAAACCTCAGGAACAAAAATTGCCACTTTCTTGCAAAAATGGCAAAAATGACCAAAATGGTATCTCACTCAAATGGTGTTACAATTGAGGGATACTAGTTGGAACAACTTAAGGATGATATTTAGAGAGTATTTGAAGGGTTAATTGTTCTTAAAAGTAATTGGATCAAGACATGGCTTGAAAAATGCAGAAAAGTCAAAATTTGAGGTTTTGGAGGTTGACTTTCTGATTTTGATGTTGTACAATGAGGATGAAGGTTTGAACACCTCCAATGGATGATTTGTGATGTGTTTGTATGGTTATTTGAGTGGTTTTTGCTCTGGTTTCAAGAATTCCCAAATTGCTCCAATATGACATGAAATTGAAGTAAGAGAGGGAGAGTGAGAAAACGAGGCTTTGGTATTGTTTTGGTGTGGTTTGAAACATTAGAAATGACCTCTATTTATAGTAGAGGAAGTTTGTTTTTGAATGAATAGTGAATGGCAACTGGTTCACTCAATTATCCAATGGATATGCCCATGTATCACTTCCTTAAATGCCAAGGTACCAAGTATTCACTTGGCCATTGACTTGAGTTGGTCTTGGTAGCTCTAGGTCTTCTGATCTTTGTAAAAACCTTGACTCAATTGGACTGACATGCTCAGGTTCATGACAGCTCTAAGTACCACATCAATTCCAAATGACAAAGTTGAAGTTTTTGGAATTGAAACTTGAATGATCACATGCCAAAGGATAGGATCCTTGACTCAATGGTCCAAGCTTGAAAATATCAAGTGAGTTATCAAGATTCCCTCTGATCTTGGAAGAGGACAAAGCTTGCAAGATGACAGAATTTGAAATGGAAATCGTGTGGCACAAGAAATACACCAAATTTGCCTTGAAAATAAGTTTGAGCAAGGGATGTTGTGAGATCCACAACTCATTGATCAAGTTGAATTAATGGGAGTTCTTGTACTCTTTGGAAAGCTCTCATGACATACTTTAACTTTGATGTCCACCAATGGACCTGGTTTAGCTTGGATCAAGGTGAAAAAACGCCTCAAAGTTGGCAAAAAATGAAACAGATTCTGACTTGAAAATTTCACTAAGTGTTGGAAAAAGTGGTAATTTTCACTTTTTGTGATTTTGATCAATTCATGACTCAAAATCCATGAGGATTTAGAATCTCTTGTAGTTGACACATTTGAAGTATGACATGTAAACTTTCATTTGAGCTTTGAATGGAAGAAAAAGGCCTTAGGGTTTGGGAGTTATGACCTTGCAAAGTTTGTACCAAATCTATTTTATTCCATGACTTAGAAAAATTTAAGTTTCTTAAGGTTGCGCCTTTTGCAAGAAACCTCATTTTTCTTATTTTTTCTTGATGATTGATGATCAAAACCATAAATTAACATTGTTTTTGACTTAGGGGAACCACATTTGTGAAAAAATCCAAAAAGTCAAACTTGATTTTAGGCATAGTTGACTTTTCGTCAGATGAATTTCAAACTGTGTGATCCTCTATGCAATCAAGTTCTTGACCTAATTAAAACCTAATGGATGGATTCCATAGGTGTTTTAGGGTGTCTTGAATCATGTACCAAGGTTTGGGAACATGTCTTGGTCAAAAGTCCAAGATACAATTGACTTTTTCTTCAAAACCCTAATTGTGGTCTAGATGAAATTGAAACTTGTGAATTAAGCTTCTTGGATCAATCCATGGTTGTAAATAGATCAATGTGGTGTATTTGAGGCCCTCAAATCATGTCTTGAGGTCTTGGTTCATGTCTTGTCTCAAAAGTCAACTTAGGGGTGAATTAGGTCAAGAATCCCTAATTCCTGATTTTTGATGAATGCTCCCCCTGAGGTTGTTTTGACTTGATGATTGGATCCATGAGGTCCCTTTAAGCTTCTCGTATCATGTTTTTAGGTATTGGCTCATGCCCAGATTAAAATTCTCATCTGGAGGCCTTGGTCGACCAAAACCCTAAATTGAAGACACTGGCGATCTTGAGGCTTGATCCACTTGGAATGTTGCAACCTTGTTCTTGATTCTTAATATGGGAGTCCTCTTGATCCTTTATGGGTGTTTGAGAGGTTAGACTAGTTGAAGATCATGTCAATTCTTGATTGATCCTTTGCCTAAGTGCTCTGAGAGGGCTCAAAACCCTAATTCTTGATTGTAGTGAATGCTCAACAATCCTTGAGGAGATTGATTAGGTATGATGGCACATCGATATTGTGGTAATGATCCTCAAAATGATGGGAAATCTTGTGGTCAAAATTTGGGGTATGACACTATGGACTTAGAATTAGGGTTTCCCATGCTTGAAGTTTTCTTGAACGAAACTTGTATGTTCATATGATGCCATACCTTTCCTGAGACCTTGAGTTCTTCTGATATTTGTGGCCTTGAATCACGCTTGAATGATTTATCTGTTTCTCTATGAAATTATTTGTCTGGATCCTCTTGCATTTATCTGCTTGTTGCTTGTGGTTTACTCCAAAGGAATGGGATTTTGGTTTTGACTATTGTCAAGTGCTTGCTAGATTCTAGTTAGTACACTTGCACACACTTCCACTTTATTGCTTTTCTTTGGATAGTCTCTTCATCTCCTCCCCTTCTTTAATTTTAAAAATCTTCTCCCTTTTTCAAAACCTTCTTGTTTTCAATCTAGAACCACTTTCTCAATAAACCTTGACTTCGTCAAGTGATTTTCAAAATCTTTTTCTTAAATAAATAATAAGACATCTTAAGCACATCAAAACAATTTCAAAAGACTTAAAAAAACACAAAACTCTTACAAATCTTTTGTTCCTTTGCACACCTTTTCCTTTTAAATTTTTTCTCAAAGAATGGTCATTAGTTATGTTCTCATAGTGATGCAACTCCTATTATTCTACAATAATGTAAGAAGTGATGACATTGTCCACTTAGTTGTTGAGTGATAGTCTTGTTGATTTCAATCCAAGCAAAACTCCTTCATCTTAAGATGATGCAAATGCTCTTTCCATTGTGGGTAGTAAGTTGAGTTTCCACTCGAATATGACAAAATTTCTATTCATTTAAAATCAATCAAAACAAACTTTTTTGTTATTTTTACCATGAACTACGTGGTTCTGATCCTCCATTGCACTTTGTGGGTACTTAGGCACGGGACTCAGGAAGTCTTGTCAAACAAAAATCTTAAAAGATATTTCTCTTCTCATCTCCCCAATCTTTTACAAACAACCGGCTTTCAGCCAAACATAGATTTTCAAGAGGTTTCTATAGAGTACTATAGATGTTTTGGGTGTTAATACCTTCCCATTGCATAACCAACCCCCTTACCCTTGTCTCTTTCTTTTATTAGTTTTGTTTTAAAAATTTTGTGGGTTTTACTCGCTCTTTTCCCATTCCTTTGAAAATAATAAAGTGCGGTGGCAAATCTTGCTTTATGAGTTAAGTTAATCAATAGCTTAATCTCAAAATTTTCACTGCTACAGGAAAAGTGGCGACTCTGTTGGGGAGTAGTCCCTAGTGGGTTTAGCCTAACTTGTTGATTTGTGTTTTATTATTATCCCTTGTTTGCTTTTGTTTTTTGGTGCTTGGCGATCTCTGAGTGGTGAAATAAGTCCTATACCCGGACTTAAGAGCACTTGAGATAGGATGGTGGTATAGTCATGTTTGGCTTACGTGGCGTTAATCCTTAATAAGTTGACTCGAGATCCCCGACTCAGTGAATGCCTCTTTGAGGGTAATAATGCTGAACTAATGAGTTGTGAAAGCATATTACTTTTGACCTGAGAGCCTGAGAAGCTGAGGACCTTAGAACCCTTTAACCCATCTTGGATTTTTAAGACGCAGTGTGGTGACTATTCAGGTGTAGACTTGGATTAGTTGTTACGCGATACTACACTCAGGCGAGTTTCTTTTGAGAATATTACTGGCTGACGAGTAGTCGTTTAAGTTGGTAATATTCGAAAGATGGTATCACGACTCTGGGAACTTTGTAGAACCTTGTTGTACAGGTGATTAACCCTTAGTACATACCTTGTGGGTGGTTCTTGACCTTGACTCTGTGCTCGTGATATCGAACCCTTGAACCCTGTTTGTGATCTTGTTTGTGATTGTTGCATAATCATGCACTCATGCATTCATAAACATCCTATTTCACTTAGTTTTCAAGGTACTTAGAGATTTTATTTTCAAACATCGCAGACATTGCGATCATGGATATTGGAAGGTGGAACACTCAGAAGTACAATTGTAGAGCTCTTGATCTCAAAGAATTGAGAAAGCTAGCATCCTTAGTGGTTGATCCTGTGGATTTCAAAGCTCGCCATGTGTAGCATGATTTTTGTGGTTTCGAATCACTATCGCTTTGGAACTACAGTTTGATTCATTTTTTATTATGTTGAGCTGATTAAGGAAGGGAAATAGATGTCTCCAATTAACCCTGCTTGCAAACTAAGATTTTAACAGTCAAAAGTGTTGGTTTATAGATGCTATCAAGAGGGGGTTCTTCTTTAAGGTTATTTACTTAAAAACAGTGTCTAGGCTATTGGTAAGATGTTAGGTCGAATGCTTTTTGATTGATGTGTGAAGGTACGGGATTTTAGGTTTTTGATTAGTATGCTCTCTAGGATTTTTCAATCTTATGCCTACGTATTCCCGAAACAGGGAAATCAGAGCGATCGTAGTTCCTCCTATTCTATGGGAGGAAAGAGGTGTTTTGGTATCTTGTTCAAAGCCCAAGACGTGAAGTTAAAGGTGGTTTGTATCTTGTTCAAAGCCCAAGATGTGAAGCTAAAGGGTTTTGGGGAAGAGAGATTATGTCATTTCTAAAGAGGAGTTGTTGATGTTTGTATGTTGTGAGCGAAGCACAAATTTGATGCTAAAAGGTTGATTGACTCAATCGGGGTTTTCTTTATACAAAGCCTAAGAGGAGGCTAGAAGTCTGACTTTTCCAGAGGAAAAGGTTCTTTCTGTCTTGTACAAAGCCCAAGATTGAGGCTAGAAGGGATTTTGACTCCCTTGGGGAGAATATATCTTGTATAAAGCCCAAGATGAAGGCTGAAAGGGTTTGACTCAACAAGAGAGTATTTTTATCTGTCCTCTATAAAGCCCAAGATGGAGGCTAAAAAGGTTGACTCGACAAAAGAGTCTTGAACAGGTGATTAACTCAACAAGAGAGTCTGAAGGTTGTTTGACTCAACGAGAGAGTATTTTATACTCAACAAGAGCGTGATTTGTTGTCTCGTACGAAGCCCGAGATTGAGGCTAAAAGGAGATTGACTCAACAAGAGATTCTTTTGTACTCAACAAGAGAGTGTTTTTATATGTCTTGTACAAAGCCCAAGACGGTGGCTAAAAGTGGTTGACTCAACAAGAGAGTCTTTTATACTCAACTCAACAAGAGAGTGTTTTTTCTATCTCGTACGAAGCCCGAGATAGAGGCTAAAAGGAGGTTGACTCAACAAAAGAGTCTTTTATAATCAACAAGAGAGTGATTTATATGTCTTGTACAAAGCCCAAGACGAAGGCTAAAAAAGGGATTGACTCAACAAGAGAGTTTTTTATACTCAACAATAGAGGGTTTTATATGTCTTGTACATAGCCCAAGACGGAGGCTAAAAGTGGTTGACTCAACAAGAGAGTCTGAGAAGGTTAGCTTCACTAGGGAGAGTCATTTGTATAAATCCCAAGAGAAGGCTACCTTACCACTATGGATTCTGGAGATCCAGAAGCAGGTCCAAGTGTGGGGAACTCTCATGAGAGAGATCGGGTTTCTGTTGGAGATTGATCCAGAGTGATGGGTGTTTTTTCCTATGTTTGAAAGGAACTTGAGAATGTCTTTGAGACTCAAGAGGTTCAGACTGACCAAGTCTAGAGATTTATCTTTTGTACAATGCCCAAGAGGAGGCGCGGGTATTAAGGGATGAGTATCAACCCTACAATGGCCGGAGTTTTGACGCTGGAAAGACTGCTCTAGCAAAGGATGACTAAGTTTTGTCTTATACCTTTAAGAAGTCGTCAGGGTCCTTGTATTAGGCCCAAGAGAAGGCATGAGAACTTCTAAGAAGCCGAAGGGTCCTTGTACAATGCCCAAGAGGAGGCGGGGATGCTTTTAGGGAGCCTATGGGTCCCCAAACCAAGAGAAGTTCAAGAAATGCAATTCACCGAGAAGAGATCATTCCAAGAAAGTTCAAGAATTTGGAAGAAACTCAAGAGATGCCATTCACGGGGAAAAGATCATCTCTGGGGAGTTAGAGTTTCTTTGACAATTTCTAAGGGTGACAATCTGAGAAAAGGTTCACCGAGAATACTGCCTTTCTCTTTGTTCCATATTTTTTAATTCCAAGAGAAGGGAATACTGTATCTGGAAATTCTATGGGGATCTAGTTCTGTTTGTATTTAAGAGTGACCAACAAGGCTTTACCTAGTGCTAGACGTAGTTGCCGGGGAAAACTCTAAATAACTATACTAGTATTACACAGTGGATATGTGACAGGTATATAAAAGGATGTGAAAGAAGACTTACAGTGAATCAGCCCCACAATACAGTTATGCACATATGAAAGCGGTAAATGAAAGCGGATAAACACTTACCCGTTGTAGAGCTTCTATGCTGTTTGGTTAGTTGTTCAACAAAGAAAGTTTTGATAACAACATATATTTGAATCCAAAATCAAAGGGGAAAGTGCTTGAAAAGATTGTTGGGGCTTACAACCCGAGGAGAGGCCCAAGTTTTAACGATGATGGCACCGTTGTTTTAAAAACTGTACAGAGGGACTTATACAATACGTGTGGCCCAAAAAGTTTTTATGTACAAGGGGATGGGTCTTCCACTCTATTAGAGGCCCAGAGATTTTGAAAAGAAAATAAATGGGGCTTACAACACGGGGGGAGGCCCAGATGATTTGTTTTTGAACTGGCGATCGCGCCGAGATTTTTCTTTTAACGCGGAGGGACTTATACATTGTGTGAGGCCCAAAAAGGTTTTGGTTAATAGGGGATTGGGTCTTACACTCTATTAGAGGCCCAATAATTTATTTTTGTATAAGTGGTGGGGCTTACAGCTCAAGGAGAGGCCCAAATGATTTTTTTTAAAAAGGCGACGATCGTGCCGAACTTTTTGACGGTATCGGGACTTATACAATGCACTGAGGCCCAAATTATTTTGGTTTTAAAAAATAAGGGTTGGGTCTTACACTCTATTAGAGGCCCGAAAAAGTATTTTAAAGAAAAGAAATAGGAATTATAACACGAGAGTAGTCCCAAATGATTTTGTTAAAAAGGCGACGATCGCGCCGTTGTTTTTGAAAATACAGTGGGACTTATACAATGACTGAGGCCTAAAAAGTGGTGTATTTACAGAGGGGATGGGTCTTACACTCTAAAAGAGGCCCAAAGAGTTTGAAAAAGTTTGATGAGGGTTGAATTAATCAAAACCCTAATTTGTTTTCAAAATATATTTTAATTGAATAAAAATTCTCTTAAAATGATCAAAATTATTAAACATGTGTGAAAACAAATTGTGATCTTGGATCAATGTTTCAAAAATCATGTTTCGATCCACAAAATGATTGGAAATCAATTAAGTTTGGAAAATCAAGGGGAAAAACATTTTAAATGTTGAAAAATGAATAAAATATTAATTCTTTGTAAAAATATCAAGTATATGAAATAATTAATATTTTTAGGATTTTTTGGTAAAATAAAATATTTTAGCATTTTTGTGAATTATTAAAAAAAGAATCAACTCAAAATCATTAAAAACTAGAGAGAAATTAAATTTTGAATCAATTAAATAAAATCACAAAATTCAAATATTCAAATATTAAAAAAAAATTGCGCCAAGAACATGCCAAGAACACGCGCCACCCTCTGTTTCTGCAGATTTCCATTTTCTATCAATCTGCTCGTTTTCACCTCACGAACATGTCTATGGTCTTTAATTTCGTTTATTTTAAGCATGGAATAAGAAATCAAAGAGAAACCTCAAGAACCCTAAAATTTGCATGAAGGCTCAGAAATTCCTTACACGATTCAAACAAAGCAATTGATTAAGGGTAAACACTCTATGCATGATTATGAACATATGGCCAAATTATTGTGCAACAAAAAATGCATGGATCATAGAGTTAGAAGAGCTCAGGCCTACCTCTTGCAACTGGTGATCGTGTTTTGTGTTAGAGGTGTTGCAAGGTGGTTCCAATGATTTGCACAGCTTCCTTAGGTGCCAAGTGATGTGTCTGAATGCTTGGAGTGGTTTGAAACAAGCTGGAACTGAAGATGGTACCCCAATTGCAAGTCTGCTAAAAGCTTGAGCAGTTGGATGGTGATTTTGAGAAATCAATGTTCCAGATGTTGTTTAAGTGTTTGGATCACTTCTATATGATGTTTATGAGGTGTGTGTGTGATTGGTTTGGTTGGAATTGCTCTCAAACTCAAATCCCGTTAGTGACTTGCTTTGGAAGGCAATTTTGGAGTGAAGGAAAAGATTTTGAGGAAAGCATCTGTTTGATGGCTTTGGTGTACTCAAGCTGAGCACCAATGAGCTCTATTTATAGTAGAGCAAGTTTGTTTTGCAAGCAATAGTGAATGGCAACTGCTGCAGAAGTTTGGCAAATGTTGATCAATAGGAATCCAAGTCTCCTCTAGCCATTGACTAGAGGTTAGAGCACAGGCTGCTGGTTCCCTAGTTCTTGGATAAGTCTTGACTGAATTCAGTTGGAAAGGGCGTAGTCCATGCCACCTTGGTGCATCCATTAAATGCTCCAAACCAAAATTGGAGTCTTGTCCCTCTTTTAGGCATTTCTAGGTTTGTCCCTCCTTGTCCCCCCCCCCCCCCCCTGAGGTGTTCAGATGGATAAACTTGTTTGTCATTTGCAAAATTTGCTCAAATCGAGCAAAATGCACAAATCTTCCTTGTCATGACAGTTTGCAGTAAGGCACATTGTCATTGTCATATCTCATGGCTTAAGTTGAATTTCATGGAGTTCTTGGCCATTTTGGAAAGCTCTTATATGATACAACACATGTGTGATCATAGTTTGTCTTGATACTTTTTGGATACAAGTGAAAAATCCCCCTACTTTTGGAAAAAAAAACAAGACAAATTCTGACTTAGTGAAAATTTCACTAAGTGTTGGAAAAAGTGGCATTTCATGTTTTCAGCCATTTTGATCCAACCATAACTCAAAATCCATGACGAATTGGAATGAGGTGTAGTTGACACTTTTAAAGTATGCCATGAAATCTACAAATCCATCTTTGGATCAGTCCAAATGGTTGCTTGGATCTCAAGTTATGATCCTTGGAAGTTGGTACCCTAGCCACTTTGTTCCATAACTTAGAAAATTTCTAAGTTTTTTATGGTTACCCCTTTTACAAGTTATCCCACTTTTCTTGTTTTTTCTTGATGAATGATGATCCCAATCACATATTAACATCATTTTAGGGTCAAAGAACCATAATTGTGAAAAATCTCAAAAAGTCAAAGTTGACTTTTGTGCACAGTTGACTTTTTGTCAGATGAACATCAAACTGTGCGATCCTCTATGAAATCAAGTCCTTGACCTAAATCAAACTTGATGGATTGATTTCATAAGTGTTATAGGGTGTATTGAATCATGTCCCAAGGTTTGGGAGCATACCTGGGTCAAAAGTCAAAGGAACAGTTGACTTTTCCTGCGAAACCCTAATTGTGGTTCTGATGAATTTGAAACTTGTTGATCAAGCTTCTTGGATCAATCCATTGTTGAAAATGGATCAATGTAGTGTGTTAGAGACCCTCAAATACTCTCTTGAGGTCTTGGCTCATGTTTTGTCCCAAAAGTCAACTTAGGGGTGAATTAGGTCAAGAAACCCTAATTCCTGATTTTTTATGAATGCATCCCCTGAGGCAAAATTAAGTTGATGATTGGGTTCATGATGTCCCTTGGAGCATCTTAGGTTGTGCTTTGAAGCCTTTGGCTCATGCCCAGAGGAAAATTTCCATCTAGAGGCCCCAGTCGACCAAAACCCTAATTTGGTGACACTGGCGATCTTGAGGCTTAATCCACTTGGAATGTTGCAACTTTGTGCTTGATTCTTGAGGTGGGAGTCCTCTTGATCCATTGTGGATATTTGAGAGGTTTAGACAAGTTTAAGATCATGTCATTCCTTGATAGATCCTTTGTCTAAGAGCTCTGAGAGGGCTTGAAACCCTAAGTTTGATTGTAGTGGATGCTCACCCATTTTTGGGGAGACTAATGAGGTATAATGGTCCATCCATATTGTGATGATGATTTGCACAATGATGGGTAATCTTAGTGGTCAAAATTTGGGGTATGACAGATGCCACTATTTAATCTTCTTGGACCCGAAGGTGTGAATGGCGAAGGTATTCGGGCATTCGGGGTGCAAGAGGATTAAATATCAGAATACCTGAAATTTTGATGGTGGTTATGCGTGGAAGTTTGCTCATCCATCTTCTTTTGCTAAGCAATGATACTTAGAAAAGGTAAACTTCCCCTCGATCCTGGTTTCCTACCGAGGAACTGGTCTTAGTTTCTGAAATGAACTTCCCCTCGATCCTGGTTTCCTACCAAGGAACTAGTCTTAGTTGCTGAAATAAACTTCCCCTCGATCCTAGTTTCCTACCAAGGAACTGGTCTTAGTTGCTGAAATAAACTTCCCCTTGATCCTGGTTTCCTACCAAGGAACTGGTCTTAGTTGTTGAAATAAACTTCCCCTCGATCCTGGTTTCCTACCAAGGAACTAGTCTTAGTTGCTGAAATAAACTTCCCCTCGATCTTGGTTTCCTACCAAGGAACTGGTCTAAGTTTCTGAAGTAAACTTCCCCTCGATCCTGGTCTTCAGCCACGGAACTGGTCTCAGTTTCTGAAATAAACTTCCCCTAGATCCTGGTTTCCTACCAAGGAACTGGTCTCAGTTTCTTTTGTCAATAAAATTTCTTGACAAGGGACGCTATTCGTAGCGGTTTTCATCAAACTTCTCGCCGAATTTTCCTGGAGAGATGCCATTTGATAGAAAAAATTTTGATGTCAGAGTTGCTGGGGAACCCAGTCGTCTGAGTTGTAGAGGTGTACGAACTTCTCTATTAGAGATGCCATTCGTTGACTCTACTGGGGAAAACGAGTCTCTTGAGGGACTGCTTTCACTTGGGGTGTTACATCATACTTTTCTCGGGATCTTCTCGGAGTAACGCCATATGATGTGATCCAATTTTGAGGTTCTGATGACCTTTTCGTCAGCAGATTTTTCGGAGAAAAACTGTTGTATTGCCGAATCTCTGATTAAGAGACTTTCTCTGGGGATTTTCCTTAATCTGGGAAAGCAAAGATATCATCTTCAATGGCGAAGAGTGATGTTTGTCGAAGGTCTTCTTGTTTTTAAGAGGTTCAAGTTATCAAAGTGGTCAAGGGACCAACTTTAATCCAGAAATAAACTGGAGGAGAGATTGCTTAAATGGTTCACTTCCTGACGAGAAGAGAACTGACAACTCGATTGAGAGGACTTTAATCACTAGGGAACAAGACCGACTAGAGTGATAGTGATGCAATATGAATATGAATGTAAATCAATAATGCATGATGTATGTATGTATATGCTGACAAAATTGACGCGACATATAGACTAGTGGATGAACACGACTGGATACTCGGCCACAGCGGGAGATGAAAAGTATCGTTGGTTCAGAAAATAGCAATTCTACCTTGCTTAGGAGGGATAGTCCCTGTTGGGAGCTATGTTGCTCGGACTTAGGAGATGAGAACTCTGCCGAGGGAGTCAGACGAAACCTGGTCTCTGACATAATTGATCCTTCATTCAGGTGTACTGGCTAAGAAGGAGTAGTTTGATTCTGCACTTTGAAGCTCAATTGCTTATGGAGAAATGATCGATGTTCTTTTGATGTTCAACAGTCAAAAGAAATTGCCATCTTTGTTTTAAAAGCAAAAAAAGTTTTAACAAGTAAATTCATTTTTTTTTATTTCAAGAATCGTTGACTATGTTAAAATGTCGTTCTATAAAGCTAAAATAAATGAGAATTATAAACAAAGCATCAGGGCTCAAATTTTATTGATAGGATGGAAATCAGCCAAACGCGTGATTCCATGGAGTATTTACAAAGTTTAGAAAATGGTAATTTAAGGGAAAAGGGCTACATTGAAACATAACAACCGTTATGCTTCTACCAACTTTGAATTCCGGACATCCTGAGCTTCTGTCGAAGATGACCTTGACTGGAGTTTTCCTGATGGATAGCATGACTGCTGCTGGGGGATTTGCCCCTGTTGAACATAGTTACTTGCCATTATCCCTAACTTTTGCCTAGATTGTACTTTGAGATTGCCAATCCACCGGGATGATTTTTGATTGTGTCTCTAATTTTTGCCTGGATTCGGGTTTTCAATCCACCGAGACGTCTTTTTTTTTAGTTAAGGTGAAGTATTTCTTGACTACATCAACATTTGTGGGGTAGGCAAACTCCTCTCCATCCATGGTTGCAAGTCTCAAGGGGCTTCCTGAGAAATCTTTCTTGACCATATAGGGGCCGTCATAATTCGGAGTCCATTTGCCCCGCGAATTGGTGAGGAATGATTGTATCTTTTTGAGCACGAGGTCTCCTTTCCTGAAGACGCGAGGTCGGACCTTTTTGTCAAACGACTTCTTCATTCTCTGTTAATACAACTGACCATGGCATAATGCCATTATTCATTTTTCTTGGTGAGATTCAGTTTATCGTGTCGACTTTGACACCATTCAGCTTCTGTTAGCTTAGCTTCCATCAATACCCGGATTGATGGGATCTCTACTTCTATGGGGAGCACTGCCTCCATGCCATATACTAGAGAGAAAGGGGTTGCCCCTGTTGAAGTGCGGACAGATGTACGATAACCGTGAAGAGCAAAGGGTAGCATCTCGTGCCAATTTTTATAGGTTACAACCATCTTTTGAACAATCTTCTTCATGTTTTTGTTAGCCGCTTCTACCGCTCCGTTCATCTTGGGTCGGTAGGGAGATGAGTTATGGTGTTCGATCTTGAACTCAGCACACAACTCTTTCATCATCTTATTGTTCAAGTTGGATCCATTATCAGTAATGATCTAGCTTGGAACACCATAACGGCAAATGATATTGTTTTTGATAAATTAGACCACCACTTGTCGGGTTACATTAGCATATGATGCTGCTTCGACCCACTTGGTGAAGTAATCAATGGCTACTAGAATGAACCGATGTCCGTTCGAAGCCTTAGGTTCAATCATGCCAATCATCTCGATTCCCCATATGGAAAAAGGTCACGGGGAAGAGAGAACTTTGAGATGTGTAGGCGGTACATGGATTTTGTCTGAGTATATCTGACACTTGTGGCACTTCCTCATGTACTTGTAGCAGTCGGATTCCATGGTCAACCAGTAGAACCCTGCTCTCAGAATTTTTCTCGCCATTGTGTGTCTGTCGGCCTGAGTGCCAAAGGATCCTTCATGACTTTCTTTTATTATAATGTCTGCTTCTGGTCTGTCTACGCATCGGAGCAAGACCATGTCAAAGTTTCTCTTATAGAGTGTATCACCGCTCAGAAAGAAGCTACCTGCTAGTCTTCTTAGGGTCTTCCGGTCCTTTCTGGATGCCCTAAGAGGGTACTCTTGTTTCTGAAGGAAACATTTGATATCATGATACCAAGGTTTGTTGTCTAGGACTGCTTCAATCGTGAAGATGTAAGCCGGCCGTTCTAGGCGCATTATGTCAATCTTAGGTAAGTCGTTCCATTGACCTACACTAATCATGGAAGAGATAGTGGCTAATGCATCAGCCATGTGATTCTCTTCACGAGGGATATGATGAAACTCGATTATGTTGAAGAAGGGTAACAACCTTCTCGTGTAATCTTTGTAAGGAATCAATCCTGATTGGTATGTGTTCCAATCTCCTTTGATCTTATTGATAATCAGGGTTGAGTCACCATATACATCCAAGTTCTTGATCCTTAAGTCGATCGCTTCTTTGAGACCCATGATACAAGCTTCATATTCATCCTCGTTGTTTGTGCATTTGAACGTAAGTCTAGCGGTGAAAGGAATGTGGGTACCCCGAGAAGTTATGATGATTGCCCCAATTCTGTTTCCATAATAATTGACAGCTCCGTCAAAGATTAGTCCCCAAACCTGGTTCTGGCCCTTCACTGGGTAGTGGTTCATCGCAGTCTTTCATTTTTAGATACATGACATCTTCGTCTGGGAAGTCAAATTTGACTGATTCCTGATCGTCAATCGGTTGATGAGCCAAATGATCGGCTAAAATACTTCCTTTGACGGCTTTTTGAGCATGGTACTAGATGTCGTATTCGGATAACAACATCTGCCAACGGGCAATCCTTCCCGTGAGAGCAGGCTTTTAAAAGACGTACTTGATTGGATCCATTTCAGATATTAACCAAGTAGTGTGACGAATCATATACTGGCGAAGACGTTTGGCTGCCCAAGCTAGAGCACAACTAGTTTTCTCAAGCATAGTGTACCGAGTTTTGCAATCGGTGAATTTCTTGCTCAAATAGTAAATGGAAGACTCTTTCCTTTTTGTTTCGTCCTGTTGGCCAAGAACACAACCCATTGAGTCTTCCAAGACTGTTAAGTAAATGATTAGTGGTCTTCCTTCCACTAGAGGTGATAGAATCGGTGGGTTCAATAGATATTCCTTGATACTGTCGAAGGCGGTTTGGCAGTCATCTGTCCAAACGCAATCCTGATTCTTTTTTAGTGATTTGAAAATCGGCGCACATGTCGTGGTCATGAAGAATATAAATCTTGAAATGTAATTCAGACGTCCCAGGAATCCCCTGACTTGTTTTTCAGTCTTTGGAGAAGGCATTTCTTGAATGGCCTTGACCTTGTCAAGATCGACCTCAATTCCTTTCTGGCTGATGATGAACCCTAAAAGTTTCCCTGAACAGACACCGAATGTGCATTTGTTGGGATTCAAGTGGAGTTTATACTTTCTCAACCACTCAAATAGTTTTGACAGGTGGGTCACATGCTCCTCCCTTGTTCTAGATTTGGAAATCCTGTCATCGACATATACCTCGATTTCCTTGTGTATCATGTCATGAAACAGAGTAGTCATGGCTCGTTGATAGGTTGCCCCGGCGTTCTTCAACCCGAACGACATTACCTTGTAATAAAAAGTACCCCATGGGGGGTGATGAAGGAAGTTTTCTCCATGTCTTTCGGCGCCATTTTTATCTGATTATAGCCAGAGAATCCATCCATGAAGGAGAAGACTTTGAACTTTGTTGTACTGTCAACCAGCATGTCAATGTCTGGTTAAGGAAAGTCATCCTTTGGACTAGCCTTATTTAGATCCCTGTAGTCTACACACATTCTGACTTTTTTCAACCTTTTTTGGAACTAGTACTATGTTGGCTAACCATTGAGGATATTCTGCTGTGGCGAGGAAACCTGTGTCAATCTATTTCTATACTTCCTCTTTGATTTTGATGGCCATGTTTGGATGAGCTCGTCTCAACCTCTGTTTTACTGATGGACATTCTGATCTCAACGGTAGATGATGTTCCACGATGCTGGTATCCAACCCTGGCATGTCCTCATAGGACCAAGCGAATACATCAGGAAACTCTTTGAGAAGCTTTATCAAACTTTCTTTGACAGCTGGACTGCGTAGGGCCCAAATCTTGACCTCTTTTCTCTCTTTCTCTGAGCCCAAGTTGACTGTTTCCAACGGCTCCTTGTGAGGTTTAATGGACCTTTCCTCTTGTCTGAGTAATCGGGAGATCTCTTATGGAATTTCGTCGTCATCTTCTTCTTCAGCTCCAAATATCGAGAATTCAAAGTTGGGAGAAGGCATCGGATCGTATGTTTCAACGGGGTTTAAAACAAGAAATCAGCATGACGTTATGATTGTTTTTTAGAAGAGATAGAGAGAAATGCAAGAGTGCGTGCAGTGTATTTTTTGAAAACTGCTTGTTTTTATTATTTGAATTGTTTTTAAGGATTACCATTTTCTGAAAAACGAAAAGAGAAAACAGCAATTAATGTGGAAATTATAGAACGACGTTTATTTATTTATGATTTTGTCGATTCGTGAAACTACAGCCCTATAAAACAAAACTCAGTCGCTTTGGGCAAAGCGAAGAGGGATATTTACAGAAAGTGAGCCCTATCAAAACATCCGTTTCACCTGGGCAGGGTGAAAGGTTAAAACAAAGATGGTCATTACTTTGACTTATGAACAATCTTCGGAACATCGACTGCAACCCATTGGCAGCGAACTCCTCGGTGAATCACAAAGTCTGGTACCTTCCTTGATTTGTCTATAGAAATAACGCTAATTTCTGGTGGAGCAGGATCATTGGAATCTGTCTCCCAGGCAGAGTTGCCGTAGGAGGATTCCTCAGTTGTATTTTGTATAGTGTTTGTGCTCTCATGTAGATCTCCCCATCCACTTGGCTGAATGTCTTCGAGCCTGATACGAGAGCTTTCGGGAGCAGTGTATTTGACCAAGAAGTCAAACTTTCCACTTGGTTGTCCTAAGGTGTCCCACACTTCTTTGGAACTGGAGGAGTCATCCCTTTCGATGACGTTGACCTTGGGAAAGGCATGGTTAATGAATTCTAGTCCTGAAAATTTTGCAAATTCATCGTCGTGCTGGATATTTTATGAATGATCTGAGTGTTGATCCCATGACATGGTGGGGACGCAGGTATTCTTTTTAATGATGCTCAGCTAATTTTCATTGTTCGGCTGATTTTCTTGCCCCAAGTCTCCTGGGTACGGCTGCCACATAGGCAGGCCATTCATTGGGCCATAATAGTCATGGTCAAAGTTGTCTTTCATCAGAGTGTCCTCCTCTAATGAGTTTGGTGGAGCACGGCATCCTTCCGGATCATAATCTCTGTATATCATTTCGACATCTGACCTCGGTATAAATCTCGGTCTCTGTGCGGGATGACCAAATGGCGTATGCACCTCTTCCTGAGACATATAACCGTCCTTGTTAAGATAGGACTTCCATTCCTCATCTATGTCGGAGGAATATCCCTCGTTGATGGTATGTACTTCTTAAGACACTGGGTGAAGGAAACTTCCACTATGGAAGATGTTCTGAATAGGATGAAGACTTTCACCGTTAGTGGCAGTCTGGGTACAGGTTGCAGAAAAACCAAGACCCTTCTTTGTTTTATTATCAGTAGGAATGACAAGCTGTCCCCATCCTTTTGCGTTGTTACTCTCAATTACTTTGAGAGCATCTTTGTATGAGGAAATCGGTGTTCCTTTTTCTGACTGATTATCATTGCTCATCCAAAGTGCTTGGAACTGAGTTCCAACGACCTCCTATGGTTCTACACAAGTGGCCGTTAATATGTTACTCACGATCAAGGCTTGTTCTCCACAGACCGTGACGAGTTGGTCATTCTTGACGAACTTCAGCTTCTGGTGAAGTGTCGAAGTGACTGCCCCAGCCTGGTTATCCAAGGTCTTCCCAATAAACAGCTGTATGTTGCTCGGATGTCCATGACCTAGAAAGTGACTTGGAAAGTGTCTTAGAAAGTGTGAGGACCGATGGTTATGGGAAGGTCGACTTCACCGATAACTATTTTTCTAGACCCATCAAATGCTTTGATGACGACCTCACTGCCTCTCACCGGAGATCCTTTGAATGATAGTCACATTAGAGTGGACTTCAGTATGATGTTGAGAGCCGATCCAGTGTCTACCAGTACGCTGGCTAAAGCATCGTCCTGGCAGTCGACTGTGATATTGAGCGCCATGTTGTGGCTTTTGCCTTCTTCTGGTAATTCCTCATCACTACACCCCAAGTTATTGCAGGAAGTGATGTTAGAGACGATACTGTTGAATTGTCGTATTGACATATCCTGTTCCACAAAGGCCTGTTAAAAGACTTTCTGTAGAGCCTCTCTGTGGGCTTCGGAACTGAGTAAAAGAGATAACACAGAGATCTTTCAAGGAGTTTGTAACAGTTGATCAACAATGTTGTATTCACTCCTTTGGATGAGCTTCAGCATCTTATCATCGTTCTTTGAAAGGCGGGATTACTGGATTGACCGACAGGTGGATTGGGAGCTTCTGTCTGAAGTACCTTTTCTCTGTTAGGTTCTCCAACTCCTCTGTTGAAGATTCGACCGCTCCGTGTTACTCGATTGATGTCTGCATTATTTACGACAGAGGGTAATGGAATTTCCTTTCCATTCTCAACTGTTGTTGCGCCATATTTGTAAGGGATCGCCTTAGCTGATTCATATGGTAGCGGTCCCGACAGATAAATAACTACATGAGCCTTCTAATTTTTCTGACTGTCGTAAGTAACTTCAATCAGTCCCTGGTTAGGAACTTTTGATTCGTCAAGTAGAGGGATGATGGTACAAACATCCTGGGTTCTTTCAGGATCAGAGATTATAACCACATCTTTAGTCTGATCAGCGAAATAGTCTGGCGTCCAGTTGATAGACCCCGAAATTGAATATTTTTTAATCTCTTTGCGGTCCACCTGACTCTGAAGGGCTGCTCGCACGAGGTAGTATCCTTAATTATTTTCCGAGCAGACTCTACAACGCTCGTAGTTATGTGGTAGCACCTGTCCACGTTCTCTTTGAATGCAATGCAACCTCACTAGATCTGTTTCCATTAATCGAACATCCTGACTTTGATGCCTAGTAGGGTTCCCATTAACCACACTGATTTGTTGCGTGTCTTCATCGATATAAATCGGAAGTTGTCATACCCCAAATTTTTACCACTAAGAGTTCCCATCATTGTGAAAATCATCATCACAATATGGATGGACCATCATACCTCATTAGTCTCCCCAAAGATGGGTGAGCATCCACTACAATCAGACTTAGGGTTTCAAGCCCTCTCAGAGCTTTTAGGCAAAGGATCAATCAAGGAATGACATGATCTTCAAGTTGTCAAACCTCTCAAACATCCACAATGGATCAAGAGGACTCCCACATCAAGAATCAAGCACCAGGCTGCAACATTCCAAGTGGATCAAGCCTCAAGATCGCCAGTGTCACAAAATTAGGGTTTTGGTCGACCAGGGCCTCCAGATGGAAATTTTCCTCTGGGCATGAGCCAATGCTTCAAATCATAACTTAAAATACTCTAGGGACCTCATTAACCCAATCATCAAGTTAATTTAGCCTCAGGGGATGCATTTACTAAAAATCAGGAATTAGGGTTTCTTGACCTAATTCACCCCTATGTTGACCTTTAGGACAAAACATGAGCCAAGACCTCAAGACATGATTTGAGGGTCCCTAATAAACTACATTGATCCATTTGTAACCATGGATTGACCTAAGAAGCTTGATCAACAAGTTTCAATTTCATCAGAACCACAATTAGGGTTTCGCAGAAAAAGTCAACTGTACTTTTGACTTTTGACCCAGGCATGCTCCCAAACCTTTGGACATGATTCAATACACCCTATAACACCCATGGAACATGTCCATCAAGTTTGATTTAGGTCAAGGACTTGATTTCATAGAGGATCGCACAGTTTGGAATTCATCTGACAAAAAGTCAATTGTGCACAAAAGTCAAACTTTGACTTTCTGAGATTTTTCACAAATATGGTTCTTTGACCCCAAAATGATGTTAATGTGTGAGTTGGATCATCATTCGTCAAGAAAAATCAAGAAAAGTGGGATAACTTGTAAAAGGGGTAACCATAAAAAACTTAGAATTTTCTAAGTTATGGAACAATGTGGCTAGGGTACCAACTTTGGAGGATCATATCTCCTAAACCACAAGGCCATTTTTCCCCATTCAAAGCTGGATTTGTAGCTCTCATGGCCCTCTACAAATGCTTCAACTACACCTCATTCCAATTCATCATGGATTTTGAGTTATGGAATGATCAAAATGGCTGAAAACATGAAATGTCACTTTTTCCAACACTTAGTGAAATTTTCACTAAGTCAGAATCTGTCTTGTTTTTTTTCCAAAATTAGGGGGATTTTTCACTTAGATCCAAAAAGTATCAAGATCAACTATGATCACCCATGTGTTGTATCATATGAGGGCTTTCCAAAATGGCCAAGACCTCCATGAAACTCTACTTAAGCCATGAGATATGACCATGCCAATATGCCTTGCTGCAAACTGTCATGGCAAGGAAGATTTGTGCATTTTGCTTGATTTGCTCAAATTTTACAAAGGGCAAGCAAATCTATCCATCTGAACACCTCAAGGGGGGGGGGGGCAAGGAGGGACAGACACTGATCCATCAGCCTCCCAAGTCTTTGGAACCAAAAGTAGCATACCAAACTTAGAAATGCCTAAAATAGGGACAAGACTCCAATTTTGGTTTGGAGCATTTAATGGATGCACCAAGGTGGCATGGACTGAGCGTTTTAAAAATGAATTCAGTCAAGGATGATCCATGAACTAGGGAACCAGCAGCCTGTGCCCTAACCTCTAGTCAATGGCTAGAGGAGACTTGGATTCCTATTGATCAACATTGGCCAAACCTCTGCAGCAGTTGCCATTCACTATTGTGGCCAAAACAAACTAACTCTACTATAAATAGAGCTCATTTGTGCTCAGTTTGAGTACACCAAAACACTACAACACTTGCTTTCCTCAAAATCTCTTTCTCTTGGCAAAAATGCCTTCATTAGCAAGGTAATTATGAGTTTTTCAGTTAGAGAACAATTTCATCATAGCTCATGATCCAAACACATCCAATATGTCATATCTAAGCTCTCCAAACTCTCACAGGTGACCTGTAACACCAAAATCACAAAGTCTCATCTCAAAACCTCAAAAATAGGACTTTTGTGCATTTTTCAAGCCATGTCTTGATTCAGTCACTTTCCAAACCAGATAAAACCTCAAACAAACTCCAAATATCATCCTTGAACTATCCCAAATGGTTCCCCACATCTGGAACACCATTTGAGAGAGTTTCTATTTTGGCCACTTTTGCCCCTTTTGCAAGAAAGAGCTCAAACTTGTTCCTGAGGTTTCCAGCTGATTCCAACCATCCTAAAATCTTCTAAGAGATCATTTGAGGGTGTCCAAAGCATCAAATCATTTCTGGAATAAAGCACTTGGAAGATTGCACAAACGCTCCAAAAAGAGGTAAGCCTCACAACTTAAATTCTTTGAATCATGCTTTCCTTTGATGTCCACTGATCATGCATATCTCATACATGTTATATGTGTTGTGTTTGCACCAATTTATCATGTAATTCACACCTGTACCAAGAGGTAGCACAGAAAATGCAAATCATGGCCTATTTCAAAACCACTATCGAGTTTTTCAATAGGAGCATGATCTGAGAAAAACACCACCACCATTGGATTCCTTGTAAAATTCTAGGCAGGACAGTCCTAAATTTTGTCCCAATCCATGGAGAAATGAGAAAGTTATGGCCTTCACGTTTCTGACCAAAAACCTTGCCTTGCCTTGCCTTGGCCATGCCAAATACAAGGCAAGCCTTGTATATTTGTGGTTGTGTTTCAATACACGGATGTATCACCACCCTAGTGGTAAGGCGCGCATGCTGTACACAAGAGGTCTGGGGTTCGAATCCCCCTCGCCCCAGACCCTCTTTTTGCTATTTTTTTTTTCCACTTTTTACTATTTTTCATATTATTTTTAATGATTTGAAAAATTATTAACTTCCTCAATTTTAATTATTTTTTATTGGTTCTTTTTGCAAAATATACAAAAATATTGAAATATTTTATTGCACAAAAAAATCAAGTTTATATTATTTATTTAACATAGTTGGTATTTTTGTGAATAAATTCATTTTAATTATTTTTTTAAACGTTTTAAAATTGAATTCTCATGTTGAAAATCAAAGCTAAATGAATTTTAATTCATCTTGTGATTAAAACATCATTTTCCAAATCTCAACCAAAAATCACAAGTTGTTTATTCAAACTTATTTGGTATTTTATCATTTGTTATTGATTTTCCTTGAGAATTTACGTTTAAAATGATGAAATTAGGGTTTCCTTGATTTTCACCTAAGAAAATCATTTTAAAACTCTTTGGGCCTCTAATAGAGTGTAAGACCCAACCCCTTTTTGAAAACCAAAATGATTTAGGCCTCAGTGTATTGTATAAGTCCCGATACCATCAAAAAGTTCGGTGCGATCGTCGCCTTTTTAACAAAAATCATCTGGGCCTCTCCTTGAGTTGTAAGCCCTATCTCTTGTACAAAAATAACCTCTTTGGGCCTTTAATAGAGTGTAAGACCCAACCTCTTTTTGAAACCAAAATTATTTGGGCCTCAGTCATTGTATAAGACCCACGGTGCTTTCAAAAATCTCGGCGCAATCGCCAGTTCAAAAACAAATCATCTGCGCCTACCCTCGAGTTATAAGCCCCGTTTCTTTTCCTTAAACTCTTTAGGCCTCTTGAGAGAGTGTAAGACCCATCCCTTTTTACAGAAAACCTTTTGGGCCGCACATATTGTATAAGTCCCACTGTATGAACTCAAACAACAGTGCAATCACTGATAAAACCTTGGGCCTCTCCTCGAGCTGTAAGCCCCACAATCTTTTCAAAAATACTTTCTCCTTTGATTTTGAATATATTGTTATCAAAACTTTCTTTGTTGAAGAACTAACCAAACAACATGGAAGCTCTACAACGGGTAAGTGTTTATCCGCTTTCATTTATCGCTTTCATATGTATATAACTGTATTGTGGGGTTGTTTCACTGTAAGTCTTCTTTCACAAACTTTTATTTACTTGTCACATATCAACTGTGTAATACTAGTATAGTTATTTAGAGCTTTCCCCGGTAACTACGTCTAGCACTAGGTAAAGCCCTGTTGGTCACTCTTAAATAAAAACAAAACTAGATCCCCATAGGATTTCCAGATACATTCTTCCCTCCTCTTGGGGTTAAACAATATGGAGACGTGAAAGGCAGCATTCTCGGTGAACCCTTTCTCAGACTGTCACCCTTAGACATTGTCAAAGAAAGTCTAACTCCCCAAAGATGATCTTTTCTCCGTGAATGGCATCTCTTGAGTTTCTTCCAAATTCTCGGAGTTTCCTGGCTTGATCTATTCTCAGTGAATAGCATGTCTTGAACTTATCGGGGTTTGGGGACCCACAGGCTTCCTAAAAGCATCCACGCATCCTCTTGGACCTTGTACAAGGACCCTTCGGCTTCTTAGAAGTTCGCATGCCTTCACTTGGGCTTCTTAAAGGTATAAGACAGAACTTAGTCATCCTTTGCTAGAGCAGTGTTTCCAGCGTAAAAAAACTCTGGCCGTTGTAGGGTTGATACTCACACCTTAATGCCCGTGCCTCCTCTTGGGCATTGTACAAAAGATAAAACTCTAGACTTGGATAGTCTAAGACCCTTGAGTCTCAAAGACATTCTCAAGTTCCCTTTCAAACATAGGCAGAAACCCGGTCTCTCTTATGAGAGTTCCCCATACTTGGACCCGCCTCCGGATCTCCCAAATCTACGGTGGTAAGATAGCCTCCTCTTGGGCTTTGTACAATGATTCTCCCCAGTGGAGCTAACCTTTTCAGACTCTCTTGTTGAGTCACCCACTTTTAGCCTCCAGCTCGGGCTTCGTACGAGATAGAAAATCACTCTCTTGTTGAGTATAAAACACTCTCTTGTTGAGTCAACCCCTTTAGCCTCCGTATTGGGATTTGTACAAGACATAGAAAATCACTCTCTTGTTGAGTATAAAAGACTCTCTTGTTGATTCGACCACTTTTAGGCTCCGTCTTGGGCTTTGTACAAGACATATAAAACACTCTCTTGTTGAGTATAAAAGACTCTCTTATTGAGTCAATCACTTTTAGCGTCCGTCTTGGGCTTCATACAAGACACACAAAAACACTCTCTTGTTGAGTATAAAAGAATCTCTTGTTGGGTCAATTAACTTTCAGACTCTCTTTTTGGGTCAATTTCCTTTTAGCCTTTATCTGGGCTTCGTACGAGACAGCAAAACATTCTCTTGTTGAGTATAAAAGACTCTCTTGTTTGGTCAATAAACTCTCAGACTCTCTCATTGAGTCAATCACCTTTTTAGACTCTCTCGTTGAGTCCATCTTCCCTTTTCGCCTCCGTCTCGGGCTTTATACGAGACACCAAATTACTCTTTTGTTGAGTATAAAAGACTCTCTTGTTGAGACAAACCCATTTAGCCTCAATCTTGGGCTTTGTACAAGACAGAAAGAACATTTTCCCTGGAAAAGTCAAATTCTAGCCTCCTTTTAGGCTTTGTATAAAGAAAACCCCGGTTGAGTCAATCAACCTTTTAGCATCAAAGTTGTGCCTTGCTCACAGCATACAAACATCAACAACTCCTCTTTAGAGATGACAAATTCTCTCTCAGCAAAAACCCTTCAGCTTCACATCTTTAACTTTGAACAAGATACAAGTAGACCCTTAAGCTTCACATCTTGGGCTTTGAACAAGATACAAATCACCCCTTTAGCTTCAATTTTGGGCTTTGAACAAGACACCAAAACACCTTTTTCCTCCCTTCGAATAGGAGGAACTTCGATCGCTCTGATTTCCCTATTTCGGGAATACGTAGGCATAAGATTGCCAAAATCTTAGCGAGCATACTAATCAAACACCCAAAATCCCGTACCTTCATACATCAATCGAAAAGCATCCAACCTAACATCCTACCAATAGCCTAGACACCGTTCTTAAGCAAATAACCCTAAAGAAGAACCCCATCTTGATAGCATTTGTAAACCAACAGTTTTGACTGTTTAATCTCAGTTTGCATGCAGGGTTAATTGGAGACATCTATTTCCCTTCCTTAATCAGCTCAACAGGATAAAAAATGAATCGAACTGTAGTACCAAAGCGATAGTGATTTGAAACCACAAAAACCGCGCTACAGAAAAATGGCGACCAGAGTGGGAGACATTCTTTCTAGTCTCTTTTAGGGTGAAAATCTTTAAATTCAACAAAATGTCACAGAAATGACGACTCTGTTGGGGAGTCATTGTCTGTATAGGATCATAAGACTAGAGGTCTAGGATGATTAAGACAAATATATATACTGCTTTTCCTAATTGATATCTATGTTTATTTTCCTGTCAATGGGAATGCGTGTGATGCCGCATGTGGAAAGATTGAGTATACACCTAAGATAGGTGATGGCAATGCGGGTAATCTTACGGGGAGTGAATCCCAATTAAGAGTCCCCGATCGACCATCAAACTCAGTGGAGACTCCCTTTGCAGATACATTTCCTATACGACTTTGGTTGTTGAAAGTAGTGTGGTCGACTGGGTTATCTGAGAAGCTGAGGTTTTTAGTAGACTTAAACCACTTTGTAGTGCGGAAGCTATCAGAAATAGTTGCCACGCGATACTACCCTCATTTGAGATCGCTCTAGGATACATCAGCTCGCTGGCGATCCGCTTGCTGTTGTTATCCCAAGAGGGGTCAATGATTTTGCGGACATGTACAAAAAATCACCGGTATAAACCTTTGGGGGGGGGGGGTTGGTAGAGCCTTGACTTCATGACACCGACCCTTTGACCCCATGTTTTTTCTATGTTTTTGTGTGCTGCATTCATGCATTCATCTAAAAAACATTAAAACAAAAAAAAATCTTCTCTTCTAGTCTCTCTTTTTCAAATTAAACTAAGACTATGATTGCAAATGTTAGATAAAGAGATTGCGCTAATGGATTTCGATAGAAGGAAAACTCATAAGTACACCTTCAAGGTTCCAAAACTAGAGGATTTAAGAGGTATGGCGAGAATGATCACCAACCACGAGGCTTTCAGAGCCAAGTACGGAGGGCCGATGTCCTTGTTAAGGGTCCATGTTATTGAAGGAATCCTGTCCATACTAATCCAGTTCTACGATCCGGTCTATCACTATTTCACATTCCCGGATTATCAACTAGCACCAACGCTGGAGGAGTACTCTTACCTGACTGATTTACATATCACTGATCAGGCTCCCTTTTCTGGACTAGAAGAGATTCCAAAAGATCAAACCATTGCAAGAGCAATCTATTTGGATGAGTCAGAGGTTAGGACTCACATGACCACTAAGGGGGGAATTCAGGGTTTTCCAGCCCAGTTCTTGACAAAGAAGGCTCTATACTTTGCTAGTATAGGGAACGTGGCCGCTTTCGAGAGCATCGTTGTTTTGCTCACCTACAGGTTATTTTTGTTTCCCAACATCAATAACTTTGTAGATATCAACGCCATTAAGATTTTCCTGATTGGAAACCCTGTACCGACCTTGCTCGTAGATGCTTATCATTTTGTACACTTAAGGAATTTGTACAGCGGAGGAATGATCACATGCTGTGTACCCTTGCTATACAAATGGTTCACTTCTCACTTGCCCAAGTCTGCTGCATTTTGGGATCAAAAAAATACTTTACGTTGGTTGCAGAGAATCATGTCTCTTACCAACTCTGACATCGATTAGAATAATCGAATCTATGATGGGATCAGAATCATTGACCGTTGTGGAAATTTCCCAAATGTAGCGCTTATAGGAACTAAGGGAGGAATCAATTATTATCCAGTTTTAGTTCGTAGTCAATTTGGATACCCGATGAGGCATATCCCGCGTAATGCTCATCTAAAAGGTCTTTTCTTCAAGGAAGGAGAAAATGACAGGGCACTAAAGACGGAAATAGTGCATGCCTGGAAACACATTAATAGAAAAGGAAGAGAGTCTCTAGGAAAACCAGACTGTGTCTCAGTGGAGCCTTATCTCCACTGGGTACAAACTACAGCTCTCAAGCTGAGGATGCCTTACCCTTGCCAGGAAGTTCTTCCATTAAGGGACTCTGCCCTTTATTTTATGTCTGAGACAGAAAAACTTCAGGTTACTCTCAGCAAAGTTCAGAAGGAGAAGAGGTCTTGGAGGAACAAGTACCGTATTCTCAATGTGGAGTGCAAGAAAATAAAGCAACTGTTAAAAGAAAAGGATGCTCTGATTGAGATTTTAGAGCAACATGCTGTAGAGAATCAAGAAGACCAAAGGAATTTGCTCGCTCCTTTCACTTGGCAAGGGAATGAAAACCCGACAACGGCTCAAGAGCCCCGGTCAAAAAAAAGGAAAGTACCAGAACCAGCACCTGAGATCTCCTAAGAGAAGACTTAGGACCCACTAGCTTAGATTTCCTTTCGCAACACTATGTAAATTACTGTATTTCCATTTCTCACTTAACACATTCTTCTTACCTACGAATCCCACGTTTGTGTCTCGATTCTATAGTCAAACTGTCTCATTCGTACAATACTCGGGCCAATTGTAAAAAAAAAGATGGATGATCTCGAGGAAGAGAATAGAGAGTTGAGGGAAGAGATCGACACTCTGAAAGAGGATCTGATAAAGCTTCATAACGATATGCAAACTCTAGTAGAAGCTCAGATGCAACAACAAAGGATTGTGGTCTCAGAGATCGCATCAACGCCCATAGTGGAGAAGTATGTTCCTAGGTACAAAATGCCGAAAGATCATCCCTGGGGCATGCCTATCAACTATATACCGGAAGGATATGTTCTGCCGATCAATGAGGATCAAGGAACCGCAGCAGGAGCCGCTGGGCCTGAAGGTTACAAACTTCGATAAAGCGGAGATGCCAGGGGCATGACAGCAACTCCTGAAGGTTACAAACTTCGGGAGACACTGAGAGTCTCGGCCATAATGACTATACCATCACCCGTGGTACACACTGTCCCGGAAGGATAGATTCCACAGATACCCTCTGGTGGAAACGAAAGTATGTTCGACAGAATGAATGAGTTCCAGGAATAGTTCCTGGAGATGCAGAAAGAACTGCAAGCCCTCCGCGGTCAGGATTTATTTGGAAAGGACGCCGCAGACCTTTCTTTGGTCCCCAATGTGAAAGTCCCGCACAAATTCCAAGTGCTCGATTTTGAAAAGTACAAGGGTAACTCTTGCTCTCAAAGGCATTTGGTGATGTACGCTCGACGAATGTCAGCTCAGACAAAGAACCAGGAGCTACTAATCCACTATTTCCAGGATAGTTTAACTGGTGCCGCATGAAAATGGTACATGGGTTTAAACCGCACTAAGATCGCCACTTTCAGAGATCTTGGCGCCGCTTTCGTTCAACAATATAAATACAATTTGGACATGACACCGGACAGAGTTCAACTCAGATCGATGTCACAAAAGGACAAGGAAACCTTTAAGGAGTACGCTCAGAGATGGCGTGAAATTGCCGCCCAGATTTGTCCACCTCTTGAGGAAAAAGAGATGATAAAGATCTTCTTAAAAACCTTGAGCTCATTCTACTACGACAAAATGGTCGCCAGTGCGCCTAGTGACTTCACCGAGATGGTGGGCATGGTAGTTCATCTTGAGGAAGTCGTCCGAGAAGGACGTTTAGTGAAAGACACTGGATCATCAAGCAGTACGAAACAATACGGTAGTGCTCTCCCTAAGAAAAAAGAGCAGGATATTGGGAATATCTCTCTCGGAAAGCAAAGGCGACGATATCAACCAGTAGCAGCTGTAACTCCTGCTATCAATCCCACGCCTGTTCCTACGTATCAACCTCAGGTTGCTCAGAGCCAACCTAATACACAACAACTTCAGTAAAGGACACAAAAGTCTCTTCAGCAGACTCGTCCTCCGTACAACAACAACCGTGCAACGTGACCTCCAGGGTTTGATCCTATACATGTGTTGTACGCAGAACTATTTCCATTACTACTGGTCAAGGGGCATGTCCAAACCAGGTCTCCTCTTACAATACCGGAAAATCTGTCTTTTTGGTTCAAGACGGATCAGACGTGCCCTTACCATCAAGGAGGACCAGGGCACAACATAGAAAACTATCTCATTTTCAAATCTGACGTGCAAAAGCTTGTTAGGAGCGGGGTCTTATCTTTCAAAGATACGAATCCTAATGTTCTCACGAACCCGCTGGCTCAACATGAGAAAGCTGCCGTAAATTTGATAGAGGGAGAATCCAATAACAGCTATCAAATTCACGATGTAATCTTATTAAGGGCCAATTTGGTCAAGATGCATTATAGACAGAGCGGATACGGCCATATGCCACCTCATAATTATCACCAAAGTGATATCTGCTCTAAAATCAATCAAGGATGTTCTGTGGTGCAAGCAGCTCTACAGGAACAGTTGGATCTCGGATGGATCCAGGAGCACCGAGTTCGTGGGGTTAACATGACTTATACGAATTCCAACATCATTCAAAATCACGACATACATGCGATGAATGTCAACTTAGTGGCAATGCACTCAAGGCAAAGCCAGTATCATAATCTGTCGCGACACGATTACGATTCTTGTCTGACTTGCTCGGTAAATAAATAGGGATGCTCTTTTGTATAAGAGGCCCTCCAGCATCAGATAGATCTTGGATGGATCCAAGACTACCATGATAGAAATCCCTATCAGATCAACATGATTCAAATCTTCAATATTAGCTTGATGAATACCAGCTTGGTGGAGTTACACGCCAAGCAAGTCCCACTCGGTTTTCTCACTTCACATGATTATCTGAGCTGTAAAGTATGTTTTGAGAGTAACCAAGGGTGCACTCTCGTTCAAATAACTTTGCAACACTTGTTAAACCACTGGTGGCTTCCAATCTATATGGATGAAGACACACAACAAATCAGTGTGGTTGACGGGAACCCTACTCGGCATCAAAGTCGGGATGTCCGATCTACGGAAACAAATCTAGTGAGGTTACACTGCATTCAAAGCGGACGTGGCCAGGTGCCACCACACAATTACGAGGGCTAATGAATCTGCTCAGAAAATAATCAAGGATGTTACCTCGTCCGAGCAGCCCTTCAGAGTTAGTTGGACCGGAAAGAAATCCAACAATATTCAATTTCGGGGTCTATCAACTGGATGCCAGACTATTTCTCCGATCAGATTAAGGATGTTGTTGTGATCTCTGATCATGAAAGGACCAAGGATGTTTGCACCATCATCCCTCTACTTGACGAATCGAAGGTTCTTAACCAAGAATTGATTGAAGTTACTTACGACAGTCAAAGAAGTCAGAAGGCTCTTGTAGTTATCTATCTACCAGGACCGTTACTGTATGAATCAGCTAAGGCTATCCCTTGCAAATACGGTGCAACAACAGTTGAGAATGGGAAAGAAATTCCATTACCCTTCGTCGTGAATATTGCAGACATCAGTCGAGTAACACGGAGCGGTAGAATCTTCAACAGAGGAGTTGGAGAACCCAGCAGAGAAAAGGAACCTCAAACAGAAGTTCCTAATCCACCAGTCGGTCAATCCAGTGATCCTGACCTTTCAAAGAACGATGATGAGATGCTGAAGCTCATTCAAAGGAGTGAATACAACATTGTTGATCAGCTGTTACAAACTCCTTCAAAGATCTCTGTGCTATCACTTTTACTCAGTTCTGAAGCCCACAGTGAGGCTCTACAGAAAGTCTTAGAACTCGCCTTTGTGGAACAGGATGTGTCAATACGACAGTTCGATAGCATCGTCTCTAACATCACTTCCTGCAACAACTTGGGGTTTAGTGATGAGGAATTGCCAGAAGAAGGAAAAAGCCACAATATGGCACTCAATATCACAGTCAACTACCAGGATGATGCCTTAGCCAGCGTACTAGAGGACACCGGATCTGCTCTCAACGTCATGCCGAAGTCCACTCTGATGCGACTATCATTCAAAGGATCTCCGATGAGAGGCAGTGAGGTCACCGTCAAAGCATTTGACAGATCTATAAAAATAGTTATTGGCGAAGTCGACCTTCCCATAACTATCGGTCCTCACACGTTCCTAGTCACTTTTCAGGTCATGGACATCCGGACAACATACAGTTGCTTATTAGGAAGTCCTTGGATACACCAGGTTGGGGCAGTCATTTCGACACTTCACCAGAAGCTGAAGTTTGTCAAGAATGACCAAATCATCACGGTCTGCGGAGAACAAGCCTTGATCGTGAGTAACCTTTCATTAACCACTTGTGTAGAACCCGAGGAGGTTATTGGAACGCAGTTCCAAGCACTTTCGGTGAGCAATGAGGGTCAACTAGAGAAAGGAACATCAATATCCTCGTACAAAGATGCTCTCGAGGTGATCAAAAGTAACAACGCCAAGGGATGAGGATAACTTATCATTCCTACTGATAATAAAATAAAGAAGGGTCTTGGTTATTCTTTAACCTGTACCCAGACTGCCACTAACGGTGAAAGTTTTCATCCCATTCAGAACTTCTTCGATAGTGGAGGTTTCCTTCACCTAGTGTCCCAAGAAGTATCAACAAGGGAGAGTCCTCTGACACAGAGGAAGAATGGGAATCCTATCTTAATAAGGACGATTATATGTCTCAGGAAGAGGTGCCTACGCCATTTTTCTATCCCGCACAGAGTCCGAGATTTATACCAAGGTCAGATGTCAAAATGATATACGGAGATTATGATCGGGAAGGATGCCGTGCTCTGCCAAACTCATTGGAGGAGGACACCCAGATGAAATGCAACTTTGACCACGAATATTATGGCCCAATGGATGGCCTGCCTATCTGGCAGCCATACCTAGGAGACTTGGGGCAAGAAAATCAGCCGAACAATGAAAATCAGCTGAGCATCATTGAAAAGAATACCTGCGACCCCACCATGTCATGGGATCAACACTCAGGTCATTCAGAAAATATCCAGGATGACGATGAATTCGAAAAGTTTGTAGGACTAGAATTCATTAACTATGCTTTTCCCGAGGTCAACGTCATCGAGAGGGATGACTCCTCCAGATCCAAAGAAGTGTGGGACACCTTGGGACAACCGAGTGGAAAATTTGACTACATGGTCAAATACACTGCTCCGGAAAGCTCTCGCATCCGGCTCGAAGACATTCAGCCAACTGGGTGGGGAGATCCACCTAAGAGCAAAAATACTATGCAAATACAACTGAGGAATCCTTCTATGACAACTCTTCCTGGGAGACAGATTCCAATGATCCTGCTCTGTCATACCCCAAATTTTGACCACTAAGATTTCCCATTACTGTGCAAATCATCATCACAATATGGGAATGTCATTATGCCTCATCAGTCTCCCAAAGATGGGTGAGTATTCACTACTATCAAAATTAGGGTTTCAAGCCCGCTCAGAGCTTTTAGACAAAGGATCAATCAAGGAATGACATGATCTTCAACTTGTCTACACCCTCAAACATACCCAAAGGATAAAAAAGGACTCCCACTTCAAGGATTAAGCACAAGGATGCTCCCTTCTAGGTGGATCAAACCTCAAGATTGCTAGTGTCACCAAATTAGGATTTTGATCGACCAGGGCCTCCAGATGGAAATTTTCCTCTGGGCATGAACCAAAGATCCAAAACATAACCTAATATGCTCCATGGAACCTCATAAACTCAATCCTCCAGTCAATTTTTCCTCAGGGGATGCATTCATCAAAAATCAGGAATTAGGGTTTCTTGACCTAATTCACCCCTAAGTTGACTTTTAGGACCAATTATGAACCAAGACCTCAACAGAGGATTTGAGGATCTCCAATATGCCATATTGATCCATTTGGAACAATGGATTGATCCAAGAAGCTTGAGCAACAAGTTTCAATTTCATCTGAACCAAAGTTAGGGTTTCGCGGGAAAAGTCAACTGTAACTTTGACTTTTGACCAGGACATGCTCCCAATCCCTAAGACATGATTCAATATCCTCTATACCACCCATGGAACATGTCCATCAAGTTTGATTTAGGTCAAGGACATGATTTCCTGAAGAATTGCACAGTTTGGAATTCATTGGATAAAAAGTCAACTGTGCACAAAAGTCAACTTTGACTTTTTGAGATTTTTCACAAAAGTGGATTTTTAACCCTAAAATGATATTTATGTATGACTTGAATCATCATTCATCAAGAAAAATCAAAGAAAATGGGATAACTTGTAAAAGGGGTAACCATAAAAACTTAGAAAATTTTCTAAGTTATGGAAAAAAGTGACAAAGGTACCAACTTTGGAGGATCATAACTCCTAAACCCCAAAGCCATTTTTTTCCATCCAAGGCTTGATTTGTAGATCTCATTGCCCTCTACAAAAGCTTCATAATGACCTATATCCAAATTCCTCATGGATTTTGAGTTATGGAGTGATCAAAATCAAGAAAAGTCACTTTGTTCCAACACTTAGTGAAAATTTCACTAAGTCAGATTTTGCCTTACTTTTTTCCAAATGTAGGGGCATTTTTCACTTGGATCCAAAAAGTATCAAAATCAAATATGATCAAACAGTTGTTGTATCATATAAGGGCTTTCCAAAATGGCCAAGAACATCATCAAATTCAATTTGAGCTATGAGATATGACATTGGCAAGTTGCCTTGCTGAAATCTGCCAAGGCAAGGCAGATTTTTTCACTTTTGGTCGATTTGCCAAAATCAGCCAATTCCAAGCCTTGTCATCACTTTGGACACATCTGAGGATTGAATCTAAAGGGGACAATCACTGAGCCAAGCCTCCAAAGTCCTTGGAACAAGAAATAGCATGTTAAACCTATAATTGCCCAAAATAGGGACAAGACTCCAATTTTGGATTGGAGCATTCAATGGAAGCATCAAGGTGGCATGGACTGAGCCATTCTCAACTGAATTCAGTCCAGACTTATCCAAGACCAAGGGGACCAGCAGCCTGTGCCTTAACCTCTAGTCAATGGCTAGAGGAGACTTGGATTTTCATTTGCCAACATTGGCCAAACCTACTCAGCAGTTGCCATTCACTATTCCTTGCAAAACAAACTTGCTCTACTATAAATAGAGCTCAATTGTGATCAGTTTAAGTACACCAAAGGCCTACAACACTTGCCTTTCTCAAAATCCACTTCTCACTCTCAAAAATGCCTTTCTTAGCAAGTCACTATCGGGTTTTTCATTAGAGAGCCATTCCACTCAAACCAATCACACACACCTCATATACATCATATGTGAGCTGATCAAACACTTAAACAACATCTGGAACACTGATTTCTCAAAATCACCAGTCAATTGCTCAAGGTTTTAACCAAAGTGCAGTTGAGATGCCATGAAGTGATCCAACCAATTTCCATCAAGTCCAAACATTCAAACACACTCCATAGGGTGTAGGGAAGCTGTTCAGATCATCACAACTCATCTGTAACACCTCCAACTTAGAAATCAATTTGCTCTTGCTGTCACGACCTAGAGGTAAGCCTAAACTTGGTCATCTCTCAATCTATGCATATTTCCTCGCACAGTACTTTTGCCAAATGTTCATAATCATGCATGGAATGTTTCCCCTCAAGTAATTGCTTTGTTTGAATCGTGTATTAAAAATCCCAGCCTTCATGCAGAATTTAGGGTTCTTGAGGATTTTTCGTGATTTCTTGTTTTATGCTTAATTTAAATGAAATTAATTGCCATAGACATGATCGTGAGGTTGAAACGAGTTGATTGATATGTGGATTGCATGATATAATCAAGTATTCAGTGAGATTGGATAGAAAATGCAAATCTGGGCAAGGTAGAAAACGCGCGTGTTATTGGTCCATGTTCTTGGCGCCATTTTCACAAATTCAAATATTTGAATTTTGTGATTTTATTTAATTGATTCAAAAATTAATTTCTCTCTGAGTTTTAATGATTTTGAGTTGATTCTTTTTTTAATAATTCACAAAAATGTTAAAATATTTTATTTTCCCAAAAAATCCCAAAAATATTATTTATTTTATATAATTGATATTTTTGCAAAGAATTAATATTTTAATTGTTTTTGACATTTTGAATATTTTTTCCATCTTGATTTTGCAACTTTTAATGACTTCTAATTATTTTGTAGGTCAATACTTAATTTTTGAAGCATTAATCCAAGATCACAATTTGTTTTCCATATGTTAAACAATTTTGATCATTTTAATTGAATTTTTATTCAATTAAAATACATTTTGAAAACAAATTAGGGTTTTTGGATTATTTCAACCCTCATAAATCATTTTCAAAATTTTTGGGCCTCTTAATAGAGTGTAAGACCCAAACCCCCTTGTACAAACAATTTTGGGCCTCACTTATTGTATAAGTCCCCCTGTACAAGTGAACGGCGCGATCGTCGCCTTTTAAAAAATCAATTGGGCCTCTCCTTGAGCTATAAGACCCATTCAAAACTTTTGGGCCTCTAATAGAGTGTAAGACCCAATCCCCTTTTAACCAAAACCATTTTGGGCTTCAGATATTGTATAAGCCCCTTCGCGTTAAAAGAAAATCTCGGCGCGATCGCCATTTTAAACGAAAAGTCATCTGGGCCTACCCTCGTGTTATAAGCCCCACTATTTTTCTTTTGGGCCTCTAATAGAGTGTAAGACCCAACCCTTTGTAAATACAACCTATTTTTGGGCCTCACTTATGGTATAAGTCCCATTGTATTTCAAAAAGTTCGACGCGATCGTCATCCGTTGAAAAACAAATCTTGGGCCTACCCTCGAGTAGTAAGACCCATTTCTTTTCTTTAAGACTTTTTTGGGCCTCTTTATAGAGTGTAAGACCCATCCCTTTGTATAGAAAATAAGTTTTGGGCCTCAATCACTTGTATAAGTCCCTCTGTACAAATTCAACAGTGCGCTCACTGATAAAACCCTGGGCCTCTCCTTGAGCTGTAAGCCCGAAATATTTCTTTTTCAAAGCACATTCTCCTTTGATTTTGAAATATACTTTTGTTTTCAATCTTTCTTTGTTGAACAAACAACATGGAAGCTCTACAACCGAGTAAGTGTTTATATGCTTTCATTTACCGCTTTCATATACATATAACTGTATTGTGGGGCTGTTTCGCTGTAAGTCTTCTTTCATAAACTCATATCAACTGTGTAATAATAGTATAGATATTCAGAGTTTCCCCGGCAACTATGTTTAGCATTAAGCCCGTTGATCACTCTTAAATAGTCAAAACTAGATCCCCATAGGATTACTAGACACAGTCTTCCCTCCTCTTGGAGTTAAACAATATGGAGACATGAAAGGCAGCATTCTCGGTGAACCCTTTCATAGACTGTCACTCGTAGAAGTTGTCAATGAAACTCTATTCCCCAAAGATGATCTCTTCTCCGTGAATTGCATCTCTTGAGTTTCTTCCAAATTCTCGGACTTTCCTGGCTTGATCTATTCTCTGTGAATAGCCTGTCTTGAACTTATCGGGGTTTGGGGACCCACAGGCTTCTTAAAAGCACTTGTCAAGAAACTCTATTCCCCAGAGATGATCTTTTCTCTGTGAATGGCATCTCTTGAGTTTTTTCTAAATTCTCAAACTTTCCTGGCTTGATCTATTCCTCGTGAATAGCCTGTCTTGAATTTCTCGGGGTTTGGGGACCTATCATCTTCTTAAAAGCATCGGCCTCCTCTTGGGAATTGTTCAAGGACCCACAGGCTTCCTAAAAGTATCCCCGCCTCCTCTTTGGCTTAGTACAAGGACTCGCCGGGTTCTTAGAAGTATTCACAGCCTCCTCTTAGGCTTCGTATAAATGATTTCTTCCTCCGGGAATGATAGCCTCCTCTTGGGCTTAGTACAAATTGTCCCTCGGCTTCTTAAAAGTCTCCAGCCTCCTCTTGGGCTTCGTACAAATTGTCCCGACGACCTCCTAGAGGTATAGGAACAGAGATTAGTCATCTTAATAGAACAGTCTTTCAAAGAGTCTAGATCTTTCTACCATGAACGTACTACAACTGTCTCTTTAAGCATAGTACAAAAGATAAAACTCTAGGCTTAGACAGTCTAATTTCCTTGAGTCTCAAAGACATTCTCAAGCACCCTTCAAGAATAGGAAGGAACCCCGGAGACTCGGACAGTCTCAATACCCTTTGGATTTCCCAATTCCTCAAAGAACAGGAAATAACCCTGATCCTCAAATCAAAATCCTTGAGTACATCGTTACTCATATAAGAACTAATTTTTTCTTTAAATCAGCATACTAGACCTATCACTCAACTGAAACAGTCACAATAGCCTCCTCTTGGGCTTTGTACAATGATTCTCCCCAGCGGAGCTAAACAATTTTAGCCTCCATCTCGGGCTTTATACGAGATACTAAAAGACTCCCTCATCGAGTCAATCACCATCTTTAGGCTCCATCTCGGGCTTCGTACGAGATACAAAAACACTCTCTTGTTGAGCATAAAAGACTCTCCTGTTGAGTCAACCCTTTTAGCCTCTCTCTCGGACTTCGTACGAGACACACAAAAATTCCCTCTTGTTGGGCCAATAGTCTCCTCTTAGGCTTTGTATAAGAAAACCACTGGTTGATCCAATCAACCTTTTAGCATCAAAGTTGTGCCTCGTTCACAGTACACAAACATCAACAACTCCTTCCCCTTCATCTAATCGCTGTAAGCGGCAAGCCTCTGGATCATCTACATCCACGCCACTGTCCCTCTTTTAGTATGAGAAATTCCTAAGGAAAGATGGCATTGCTCTACACTGAGTTAAAGTCTTCTCCTTCAGGTTGGAACCCCCCTAAAAAGGAAACTATGGCATTGCCGGATTCACAAATCCCGGTTAAAGTAATTCTCCTTTATAAGCAGTTGTGACAAACAAACCTCTTTAGAGATGACAAATTCTCTCTGAAGACAACACCTTTTTTTAGCTTCACATCTTGGGCTTCGAACAAGATACAAATAGACCCTTCATCTTCACATCTTGGGCTTTGAACAAGATATAAACCACCTTTTCAGCTTCACGTCTTGGGCTTTGAACAAGACACCAAAACACCATTTCCTCCCATAGAATAGGAGGAACTACGATCGCTCTGATTTCCCTGTTTCGGTAAACGGGAATACGTAGGCATAAGATTGAAAGAAAAATCTTAGCGAGCACACTAAACAAAAACCCAAAATCAAATACTTTCATACATCCTTCCTAACATCTTAACCTCCCACCAATCAAACGAACACTACTTTTAACAAAATAAACCTAATAGAGACCCCGAATCTTTGTAGCATCTGTAAGCCAACAGTTTTGACTGTTTAACCTCAGTTTGCAAGCAGGGTTAATTTGAAACATCTATTTCCCTTCCTTCATCAGCTTCAATAGGATAAAAAATGAATCGAGTTGTAGATACCAAAGAGCGGTAGTGCTTTGCAACCACATCCAAAATCGCTCGCTACAGAAAAATGGCGACTTCACTGGGGAGGTGTCATTAGGATCTGTCTCACCTTTGTAGCGAGATCTTGTTCTCTTCCCATCTATTAGGTGGAAAATTTAAAAGTGGCGCCCACCATGGGGCCGGTCTTTCTTTCTTTTTGGGATGGGACTCTTTGTTGACTTCACTAGGATCTTAGGTCAAAAAACCCTTTAAGTGGGGAAGGAACCACAGAATGGCGTCTCCGCCGGGGAACCATTTTCTGTCAAGAACTTAAGATTCTTAGCTTTTAAAAGGTCTAGGACATTAGGAAAAATATATATATTGCTTTTCCTAATTGATATTAGTGTTTATTTTTCTGCTAATGGGAATGCGTGTGATGCCGCATGTGGAAAGAGTGAGTATACACTTAAGATAAGTGATGGCGACGAGGTCGACCATCAACCTCAGTGGAGGCTTCCCAATGCAACCCATTCCCTCTCATAGGCAATGGGCTGATTGTGACGTCTGAGAAGCTAAGGAGCCAACCCTTTTGTAGTGCGGAAGCTATCGGAAATAGTTGTCACGCGATACTACCCTCATTTGAGGCTGATGATCTATTCTCGGTGAATAGCATTTACTCTAAGACTTCATACTGCTCGCTGGCGATCCGCTTGCTGTTTGTTATCCTGGGAGGAGCTGATGATTTTGAGTACAGGTACAAAAAATCACCCTAGTATAAACCTTTGGGGATGGGTAGTGCCTTGACTCCATGACAACGACCCTTTGACCCCATGTTTTTTCTATGTTTTTGTATGCTGCTTTCGTGCATTCATTTAAAAAGCATTAAAACATTCAAAAAAATTTTCTCTTCTAGTCTCTCTGTTTTTTCAAATTAAACTAAGACTGTGATTGCAAATATCAGAGAAAAGGATTACGCTAATGGATTTCGGTAGAAGGAGAACTCATAAGTACACCTTCAGGATTCCAAAACTAGAGGATTTAAGAGGTTTGGCGAGGATGATCACAAACCAAGAGGCTTTCAGAGCCAAGTATGGAGGTTTGCTATCTCTGCTAAGAGTCCATGTGATTGAGGGAATCATGGATGCGCTCGTTCAATTCTACGATCCGGTCTATCATTGTTTTACATTCCCGGATTACCAGCTAGCACCAATGCTGGAGGAATATTCTCATCTGATTGATCTACACATTACAGATCAAGCTCCATTTTCTGGACTAGAAGAAATTCCAAAGAATCAGACCATTGCAAGAGCAATTCATTTGGACAAGTCTGAGGTCAGGACTCACATGACCACTAAGGGTGGCATACAAGGTTTGCCAGCCCAGTTCTTGACAAAGAAAGCCATGTACTTCGCCAGTATCGGGAACGTGACTACTTTTGAAAGCATATTTGTTTTACTCACCTACGGGTTATTTTTGTTGCCCAACATTAATAACTTCGTCGATATCAACTCCATTAAGGTTTTTCTCATTGGAAACCATGTGCCGACTTTGCTCGCAGATGCGTATCATTCTATACACTTGGGAAATTTGTACAGCGGAGGGGAGATCACATGCTGCGTACCTCTGCTATATAAATGGTTTATCTCTCACTTGCCTAAGTCTGCTGCTTTTTGGGATCACAAGAGTGCCTTACATTGGTCGCAGAAAATCATGTCCCTCACCATCTCTGACATAGATTGGTGTAATAGGATTTATGATGGGATCAGGATCATTGACAGTTGTGGAAACTTCCCCAACGTACCCCTTATAGGAACTAAAGGAGGAATCAACTACCATCCAGTATTGGTTCGTCATCAATTTGGATACCTGATGAGGCATGTCCCACGGAGTGCTCATCTGGAAGGTCTTTTCTTCAAGGAAGGAGAAAGCGACAGAGCACTAGAGACGGAAATAGTGCACGCTTGGAAACATGTTCATAAGAAAGGACGAGAGTCTCTAGGAAAACCGGACTGTGTCTTGGTGGAGGCTTATCTCCACTGGGTGCAAACTAGAGCTCTCAAGCTAAAGATGCCTTATCCTCATCATGTAGTTCTTCCACCGAGGGAGTCTGTCATGTACTTCATGACTGAGACTGAAAAGCTTCAGGTTACTCTCAACAAAGTTCAAAGGGAGAGGAGATCTTGGAAGAACAAGTACCGCTCCCTCAATGTAGAGTGCATCAAAATACAGCAACTACTGAAAGATAAAGATGCTCTGATTTAAATTTTGGAGCAGCATGCTGTAGAGAATCAAGATGACCAAAGGAATTTGCTCGCTCCTTTCACCTGGCAAAGGAATGACAACTCGACAACGGCCCAAGAGCCCCAGTCAAAGAAAAGGAAAGTACCAGAATCAGCACCCTGTTTCTCTTCAGAGAGGACTCGGGACCCATTAGTTTAGGTTTCTATTTCTGCACCTTGTAATCTACTGTATTTCCATTTCTGTAATCCTTTGAATTCAATAAAAAGGGGTTTCCCCGCTGTTTGATATTTGTAATCTAATTGTCGAAGTTTATTTTGATTAAACCAAAAAACAATTAATATAATCATTGCATTCATCATTCTCACATCGTGTATTCTTCTTACCTACGAATCTCATGTTTGTATCTTGGTTCTAGAGTCAAACTGTCTCATTCGTATAATACTCGGGCCAATCGTCAGAAAAAGATGGATGATCTGGAGGAAGAAAACAGAGAGTTGAAAGAAGAGATCGACGCTCAGAGAGAGGATATGAGAAAGCTTCGTAACGACATGCAAGCCATGGCAGAAGCTCAGCTACAAAGGACTGTGATCTCAGAGATCACCTCAATGCCCATAGTGGAGAAGTATGATCCTAGGTATCAAATGCCGAAAGATCGTCCTTGGGGCATGCCTGTTAACTATATCCCAGAATGATATGTTTCGCCGATCGCTGAAGATCAGGGAATCATAACAAAAGCCGTTGGGCCTGAAGGTTACAAACTTTGGGAAAGTGAATATGCCAGGGGCATACTGAAGACTCCTGAAGGTTACAAACTTCGGGAAATGCCAAGATTCACTGCCGTAGTTACAGTACCACCCCCTGTGGTGCACACTGTCCTGGAAGGACAGATTCTGCCGATACCTTATGGTAAGAAGGAAACTATGTTCGATAGAATGGATGAATTCCAGGGACAGTTCCTGGAAATGCAGAAGGAACTGCAAGCCATCCGCGGTCATGATTTATTTGGAAAGGATGCCGCAGACCTTTGTCTATTCCCCAATGTTAAAGTTCCGCACAAATTTCAAGTGCCCGACTTTGAAAAATACAAGGGTAACTCCTGCCCTCAAAGTCACTTGGTGATGTACGCTCGGCGAATGCCAGCTCAGACGTAGAATTAGGACCTACTGATTCACTACTTTCAGGATAGTTTGACCGGTGCCGCACTTAAATGGTACATGGGTTTAAACCGTACTACGATTAGTACATTCAGAGATCTTGGTACTGCCTTCATCCAACAATACAAATACAATTTGGACATGGCACCGGACAGAGATCAACTCAGATCAATGTCACAAAAGGACAAGGAAACCTTTAAGGAGTACGCTCAGAGATGGCGCGAAATTACCGCTTAGATTTGTCCACCTCTTGAGGAAAAAGAGATGACAAAGATCTTCTTAAAGACCTTAAGCTCATTTTACTACGATAGAATGGGTGCCAGTGTACCCAGTGATTTCACCGAGATGGTAGGCATGGGAGTTCGTCTTGAGGAAGCCGTCCAAGAAGGATGTCTAATAAAAGACGTTGGATCATCAAGTGGTACAAAACGATACGTAGGTGCTCTCCCTAAGAAAAAAGAGCAAGATATTGGGAATATCTCTCTCGAAAAGCAAAGGCGACGGTACCGACCAGTAGCAGCTGCGACTCCTGCTATCAGCCCTGCGCCTATTCCTACGTATCAACCTCAGGTTGCGCAGAGCCAACCTAATCAGGAAAGGACACAACAACCTCTTCAGCAGGCTCGTCCTCCATACAATAACAACTGTACAATGCGGCCACCAGGGTTTGATCCTATACCCATGTTGTACGTAGAGCTATTTCCGTTACTACTTGCTAAGGGGCACATTCAGACTAAGTCTCCTCTTACAGTACCGGAAAATCCGCCTTTTTGGTTCAAAGTGGATCAGACTTGCCCTTATCATCAAGGAGGATCAGGGCATAACATAGAGAACTGTCTCAATTTCAAATCCGACGTACAAAAGCTTGTTAGGAGCGGGCTCTTATCTTTCAAAGATACGAATCCTAATGTTCTCACAAACCCACTGCCTCAGCATGAGAAAGCTGCAGTCAACCTGATTGAAAGAGAATTTAACAAAATCCATCAAATTCATGATGTACTCTTGTTGAGGACCAATCTGATCAAGATGCATTGTAGACAGAGTGGGTACGGCCATGTGCCACCTCATAATTATCACCAGTGCGATGTCTACTCTAAAAGTAATCAAGGATGTTTTGTGGTGCAATCAGCTCTACAGGAACAGATGGATCTCGGGTGGATCCAAGAACACCGAGTTCGTGGAGTTAACATGGTTTACACAAATTCCAACGTCATTCAGAACCACGACATTCGTGCGATGAATGTCAACCTGGCGGCAATGCGTTTAAGGCAAAGCCAGTATCATAATCTGCCGCGACACGATTACAGTTCTTGTCTGACTTGCTCGGTAAACAAACAGGGATGCTCTTTCATACAGGAGTCCCTCCAGCGTCAGATGGATCTTGGATGGATCTAGGGCTACCATGATAGGAATCCCTATCAGATCAATATGGTTCAAATCTTTGACATTCGCTTGATGAATACCAACTTGGTAGAGTTGCATGCTGAGTAGGTCCGACTTGGATTCCTGATATCACATAATTATCACAGCTGTAAAGCGGGTTACGAAAACGATAAGGGATGTGCGCTTGTCCAGGAAGCACTTCAGCATTTGTTAAATCATTGGTGGATGCCAATCTACATGGATGAAGATACTCAGCAAATTAGTATCAATAACAGAAACCCCACTCGGCGTCAAAGTCAGGATGTCCGACTCGTGGAAGCTAACCTAGTGAGGTTACATTGTATTCAAAGTGGGCGTGGCCAGGTGCCACCACACAATTATGAATGTTGTGGTGTCTGTTCGGAAAGTAACCAAGGGTGCTACCTTGTGCGAGCAGCTCTCCAGGGGCAGGTGGATCATGGAGAGATTCGCCCATATCCAGGTTCTGGACCCATCAATTGGTCGTCGAACTACCTTTCCAATCAAATTGAGGACGTTTTCGTCATCTCTGATCATCAGAGGACCATGAATGTTTTTGCCATTATCCCTCTGCTTGACGAATCAAGAATTCCCAACAGAGAACGTATCAAAATTGCGTACGATGGTCAGAAAAACCAGAAGGTTCCCATAGTCATCTATCTACCAGGACCACTACCGTATGAATCAACTAAGGCTATCCCTTACAAATATGGTGCAACAATAATTGAAAATGGAAAGGAAATTCCATTACCCTCCATCGTGAATATTACAGACATCAGTCGTGTAACACGGAGTGGTAGAATCTTCTACAGAGGAGTTGGAGAGTCCAGCAAAGAAAAGGAACTTCAGACAGAAGCTCCCAATCCATCAGTCGGTCAATCCAGTAATCCCAACCTTTCAAAAAATGATGATGAGATACTGAAGCTCATCCAAAGGAGTGAATACAACATGTCGATCAACTATTACAGACTCCTTCAAAGATCTCGGTATTATCCCTGTTTCTCAGTTCAGAAGCGCACAGGGAGGCTCTACAGAAAGTCTTGGAGCAAGACTTTGTGGAACAGGATGTAACAATCAGACAGTTCGATAGTATTGTCTCTAACATCACTTCTTGCAATAACTTGGGATTTAGTGATGAGGAATTAGGTGAAGAGGGTCGCCGTCATAACATGGCGCTCAATATCATAGTCAACTGCCAGGACGATGCTTTAGCCAGCGTATTGGTAGACACAGGGTCAGCCCTGAATGTTATGCCGAAGTCCACTTTGATGCAATTATCATTCAAAGGCCCTCCGATGAGAACCAGCGAGGTCGTCGTCAAGGCGTTCGACGGATCCAGAAAAACGGTTATCGGCGAAGTTGACCTTCCCATAACTATTGGTCCTCACACTTTCCAAGTCACCTTCCAGGTCATGGACATCCGGGAAACGTACAGTTGTTTATTAGGAAGACCTTGGATACATCAGGCTGGAGCGGTCACTTCAACCCTCCACCAAAAGCTAAAGTTCGTCCAAAATGGCCAACTCATCACAGTCTGTGGGGAACAGGCCTTGCTCGTCAGCAATTTATCGTCATCCACTTATGTGGAACCAGAAGGGATAATCGGAACCCAGTTCCAAGTGCTTTCATTACACAAGGACGAACTATCCGGAGGAGGAACTTCGATTTCCTCATACAAAGATGCTATTAAAGCGGTCGAGAGTACCGATACAACATGATGGGGATAGCTTGTCATTCCTACTAGCAATACAACAAAGAAGGGTCCTGGTTTTTCTACAACCTGTACCCGGATAGCTGCTAACGATGAAAGTCTTCATCCCATTCAGAACTTCTTCCATAGTGGAGGTTTCCTTCACCCAGTGTCTCAAATAGTCCATGCTATCAATGAGGAGGATCCCTCCGACACAGATGAAGAATGGAAGTCCTATCTTAACGAGGACGGTTATATGTCTTAGGAAGAGGTGCCTACGCCATTTTTCTATCCCGCACAGAGTCCGAGATTTATACCCAGGTCAGACGTCTAAATGATATACGGAGATTATGATCCGGAAGGATGTCGTGCTCCACCAAATTCATTAGAGGAGGACACTCTGATGAAAGACAACTTTGACCACAACTACCATGGCCCGATGGATGGCCTGCCAATGTGGCAGCCTTACCCAGGAGACTTTGGGCCAAAAAGTCATCCGAGTAATGAAACTCAGCTGAGCATCATTGAACAGAATACCTGTGTCCCCACCATGTCATGGGATCAACACTCAGGTCATTCAGAAAATATCATGTATGACGATGAATTTGTAATGTTTGCAGAACTAGAATTCATCAACTATGCTTTTCCCGAGGTCAACGTCATCGAGAGGGATGACTCCTCCAGTTCGAAAGAAGTGTGGGACACCTTGGGACAACCGAGTGGAAAATTCGACTACGTGGTCAAGTACACTGCTCCCGAAAGCTCTCATATCAGGCTCGAAGATATCCAGCTAACTGGATGGGGAGATACAGCTGAGAGCACAAATGCTATGCAAAATGCAACAGAGGAATTCACCTATGACAACTCTCCCTGGGAAATAGATTCCAATTATCCTGCTCCACCAGAAATCAGCATCATTTCTAAAGACAAATCAAGGAAGGTGCCGAACTTTGTGATTCACTGAGGAGTTCGCCGCCAATGGGTTGCTGTCGATGTTCCGAAGGTCGTTCGCCAATCAAAGTAATTGCCATCTTTAACCTTTCACCCTGCCCAGGTGAAACAGATGTTTTGATAGGGCTCGCTTTCTATAAATTTCCCTCTTCGCTTCGCCCAAAGTGATGGAGTTTTGTTTTATAGGGCTGTAGTTTCAAGAATCGACTTGTTCATTAATAAAATAATGTCGTTCTGTAATTTCCGCATTAATTGCTGTTTTCTCTTTTTTGCTTTTTCTCAGAAAATGGTAATCCTAAAAAACAATTCAATAATAAAAGCAAGTAGTAATAAAAAATATATACACTGCACACACTTTTGCATTTTCTCTATCTCTTCTAAACATGAATCATCACGTCATGCAGATTGCTTGTTTTAAACCCCGTTCAAACATACGATCTGATGCCTTCTCCCAACTTTGAGTTCCCGGTATTTGGGGCTGAAGAAGAAGTTGACAACGAAATTCCAGAAGAGATCTCCCGATTACTCAGACAAGAGGAAAGGTCCATTGAACCTCACAAAGAGCTGTTGGAAACGGTAAACTTGGGTTCAGAAAAAGAGAGAAAAGAAATCGGGATTGGGGCACTGCTCAGTCCAATTGCCAGAGAGAGTTTGATAAAGCTTCTCAAAGAATTCCCCGATGTATTCGCTTGGTCCTATCAGGATATGCCAGGGTTGGATACCAGCATCTTGGAACATCACTTACTGTTAAGATCGGAATGTCCGCCAGTAAAGCAGAGGTTGAGACGGACTCACCCGGACATGGCCATCAAAATCAAAGAGGAGGTACAGAAACAGATTGACGCGGGATTCCTCGCTATGTCTAAATATCCTCAATGGTTAGCCAACATCGTACCCGTTCCGAAAAAGGACGGAAAGGTCAGAATGTGTGTCGACTACAGGGATCTAAACAAGGCTAGTCTAAAGGACGACTTTCCTTTACCACACATTGACATGTTGGTTGACAGTACAGTAAAGTTCAAAGTTTCCTCCTTCATGGATGGATTCTCGGGCTATAACCAGATTAAAATGGCGCCGAAAGACACGGAGAAAACTTCGTTCATCACCCCATGGGGTACCTTTTGTTACAAGGTAATGCCGTTCAGTTTTAAGAACATCGGGGCAACCTATCAAAGGGCCATGACTAATCTGTTTCATGACATGATACATAAGGAAATCGAGGTATATGTCGATGATATGATTGCAAAATCTAAGACACAGGGGGAGCATGTGACCCACCTGTCAGAACTTTTTGAGCGTCTGAGAAAATACAAACTTCGCTTGAATCCCAATAAATGCACCTTCGGTGTCCATTCAGGGAAACTCTTAGGGTTCATCGTCAGCCAGAAAGGAATTGAGGTTGATCCTGACAAGGTCAAGGCCATTCAAGAAATGCCTTCTCCGAAAACAGAAAAACAAGTCAGAGGATTCCTGGGACGTTTGAATTACATCTCCAGATTCATATTCCTCATGACCGCGACATGTGCGCCGATTTTCAAATTACTCAAAAAGAACCAGGACTGCGTTTGGACAGAGGACTGCCAAACCGCCTTCGATAGTATTAAGGAGTATCTGTTGAATCCTCCGATTCTATCACCTCCAGTGGAAGGAAGACCACTGATCATCTACCTCACAGTCTTGGAAGACTCAATGGGGTGTGTACTTGGCCAACAAGACGAAACCAAAAGGAAAGAGTCTGCCATTTACTATCTAAGTAAGAAGTTCACCGACTGTGAAACTCGGTACACTATGCTCGAGAAAACTTGCTGTGCTTTGGCTTGGGCAGCCAAACGTCTTCGACAGTACATGATTCGTCACACTACTTGGTTGATATCCGAAATGGATCCAATCAAGTATGTATTTGAAAAACTTGCTCTCACAGGAAGGATTGCCCGTTGGCAGATGTTGCTATCAGAATATGACATAGAGTACCACGCTCAAAAAGCCGTTAAAGGAAGTATTTTAGCTGATCATTTGGCTCATCAACCGATTGACGATCAGGAACCAATCGGGTTCGACTTCCCAGACGAAGATGTCATGTATCTCAAAATGAAAGATTGCGATGAACCGCTACCCAGTGAAGGGCCAGAACTAGGTTCTCAATGGGGACTAATCTTTGACGGAGCTGTCAATCATTACGGAAACAAAATTGGGGCAATAATTGTTACCCCTCAGGGTACCCGCATTCCTTTCACCGCTCGACTTACGTTCAAATGTACAAACAACGAGGCCAAATACGAAGCTTGTATTATGGGTCTCGAAGAAGCGATCGACTTAAGGATCAAAAAATTGGACGTATACTGCGATTCAGCCCTGGTTATCAATCAGATAAAAGGAGATTGGAACACATACCAATCAGGACTGATTCCTTACAAAGACTATGCAAGAAGGTTGTAACCCTTCTTCAACAGAGTTGAGTTTCATCACATCCCTCATGATGAGAATCACATGGCTGATGCATTAGCCACTCTCTCTTCCATGATTAGTATAGGTCAATGGAACGACTTACCTAAGATCGACATCATGCGCCTTGAATGGCCCGCTTACATCTTCACGATTGAAGCAGTCATAGACGACCAACCTTGGTATCACGATATCAAATGCTTCCTTCAAAAACAAGAGTACCCACCTGGGGCACTAAGGAAGGGCAGAAAAACCCTCAGAAGACTAGCAAGCAGCTTCTTCCTGAGTGGTGATACTCTCTGTAAGAGAAATTTTGACATGGTCTTGCTCTGATGCGTAGACAGGCCAGAGGCAGACATGCTGATGAAAGAAATTCAAGAAGGACCCTTTGGCACTTATGCGAACGGACACACAATGTCGAGAAAAATTCTGAGAGTAGGGTACTATTGGTTGACGATGGAATCCGACTGCTACAAATACATGAGGAGGTGCCACAAGTGTCATATATACTCCGACAAAATTCATGTACCACCAACACATCTCAAAGTTCTTTCTTCCCCATGGCCTTTCTCCATATGGGGAATCAATATGATCGGCATGATCGAACCTAAAGCTTAAAACGGACATCGGTTCATCCTGGTCGCCATTGACTATTTCACCAAGTGGGTCGAAGCAGCGTCATACGCTAATGTAACCCGACAAGTGGTGGTCCGATTTATCAAAAACAGTATCATCTGCCATTATGGTGTTCCGAGCCAGATCATTAGTGATAATGGATCTAACTTGAACAATAAGATGATGAAAAAGTTGTGCGCAGAGTTCAAGATCGAACACCATAACTCATCTCCCTACCGACCCAAGATGAACGGAGCGGTAGAAGCGGATAACAAGAACATCAAGAGGATTGTTCAAAAGATGGTCGTAACCTACAAAGACTGGCACGAGATGCTACCCTTTGCTCTTCACGGTTATCGGACATCTGCCCGCGCTTCAACAGGGGCAACCCCTTTCTCTCTAGTGTATGGCATGGAAGCAGTGCTCCCCATCGAAATAGAGATCCCATCAATCCAGGTATTGATGGAAGCAAAGCTTACAGAAGCTGAATGGTGTCAAAGTCGACACGACGAACTGAATCTGATCGAAGAGAAGCGAATCACGGCGCTATGCCACGGTCAGTTGTATCAACAGAGAATGAAGAAGGCGTTTGACAAAAAGGTCCGACCTCGCGTCTTCAGGAAAGGAGACCTTGTGCTCAAAAAGATACAATCATTTCTCACTGATTCTCGGGGTAAATGGACTCCGAATTATGATGGCCCCTATGTGGTCACGAAAGCTTTCTCAGGCGCGCCTTGAGACTTGCGACCATGGACGGAGAAGAATTTGCCTACCCCACGAATGTTGATGTAGTCAAGAAATACTTCACCTAAAAAAAACCTCTCGGTGGATTGAAAACCCGAAAGGGAGGTCCAGGAAAAAGTTAGAGACAAAATAAAAAAAATCATCCCGGTGGATTGGAAACATCACAGTATAATCCAGGCAAAAGTTAGGGATAATGGCAAGTAACTATGTTCAACAGAGGCAAGTCCCTCAGCAACAGCAGTTACACCGTCCATCGGAGGAAAACTCCAGTCAAGGTCATCTTCGACAGAAGCTCAGGATGTCTCGAATTCAAAGTTGGTAGAAGGATAGTGGTCGTTATGTTTCAACGTAGCCCTTTTCCCTGTAAATTACCATTTTCTAACTTTGTAAATACTCTTTGGAATCACGCGTTTGGCTGATCTCTGTTTTATCAATAAAATTTGAGCCCTTGTGCTTTTGTTTGTAATTCTCATTTGTTTTAGCTTTACAGAACGACATTTTGATATGATTAATGATTCTTGAAATAAAACAAAAAATGAATTTACTTGTAAAACTTTTTCTGCTTTAAAATAAAGAAGGCAATTTCTTTTGACTGTTGAACATCAAAAGAGCATCAACCGCTTCTCCAGAAGTAAGCGAACTTCAACGTGCAGAATCAAAGTACTCCTTCTATGCCAGTGCGCCTGAATGAAGGATCAACAGTGTCGGATGCGACTATTCCATCTGACCTCTTCGGCAGAGTTCTTATCTCCTAAGCCCGACCAACATAGTTCCCCGCGAGGACTACTTCTCCTAAGCAAGGTAGGATTGCTATCTTGAACCAAGTGATACCTTTCATCTCCCGCGAAGGCTGAGTATCCAGTGGTGTTCATCCATTAGTTTGTATGTCGCGTTAGTCTTGTCAGCATATACATACATACATCATGCATTATTCTGGTTGGTCTTATCCCCTAGTGATAAAAGTCCTCTCAATCGAGTTGTTGATTCTTTCCTCGTCAGGAAGTGAATCATCTGAACAATCTCGCCTCTAGTTATTTCTAAATTGAAGATAGGTCTTGGACCACTTTGATAACTTGAACCTCTGAAAAACCAGAGAAACTTTCAACAGATATGACTCTTCACCATTGAAGATGATATCCTTGATTTCTCGGATTAAGGAAAATCCCTAGAGAAAGCCTCTAGATCAAGAGATTCGACAATACGGCAGTGTTTCTCTGAAAGAACCACTGATGAAAAGGTCATCGGCACCTCAAAATTGGATCCCATCATATGGCATTTCTCCTGGAAGATACCGAGAAAAGTATGATGTAAGACCCCAAACGAAGGCAGCCTTTCAGGAGACTCGTTTTCCCTAGTAGAAACAAATGGCGTCTCCAACAGAGAAGTTTGTACACCTCTACAACTCAAACGAATGGGTTCCCCAGAAAGTCTGGCATCAAAACTTTTTCCATCAAATGGCATCTCCCCAGGAAAATTCGGCAAGAAGTTTGAGGAAAGCCGCTACCAATAGCGTCCCTTGTCAAGAAAGTTTATTGACAAAAGAAACTAAGACCAGTTCCTTGGTAGGAAAGTAGGATCGAGGGGAAGTTTATTTCAAAAACTAAGACCAGTTCCTTGGTAGGAAACCAGGATCGAGGGGGAGTTTTAATCAGAAACTAAGACCAGTTCCTTGGTAGGAAACCAGGATCGAGGGAAAGTTTAAATTAGAAACTAAGACCAGTTCCTTGGCTGAAGACCATGATCGAGGGGAAGTTTACCTTTTCTAAGCATCATTGCTTAGCAAAAGAAGATGAATGCAATCTGCCGTTCATAACCACCATCAAAATTTCAGGTATTCCGATATTTAATCCTCTTGCACCCCGAATGCCCGAATACCTTCGTCATTCACACCTTCGTGTCCAAGAAGATTAAATAGAGGCATCTGTCATACCCAAAATTTTGACCGCTAAGATTTCCCATTACTGTGCAAATCATCATCACAATATGGGTGTGTCATTATGCCTCATCAGTCTCCCCAAAGATGGGTGAGTATTCACTACTATCAAAATTAGGGTTTCAAGCCCTCTCAGAGCTTTTAGACAAAGGATCAATCAAGGAATGACATGATCTTCAACTTGTCTACACCCTCAAACATACCCAAAGGTACCAACTTTGGAGGATCATAACTCCTAAACCCCAAACCCATTTTTTTCCATCCAAGGCTTGATTTGTAGATCTCATTGCCCTCTACAAAAGCTTTTTACTGACCTATATCCAAATTCCTCATGGATTTTAAGTTATGGAGTGATCAAAATCAAGAAAAGTCACTTTGTTCCAACACTTAGTGAAAATTTCACTAAGTCAGATTTTGCCTTACTTTTTTCCAAATTTAGGGGCATTTTTCACTTGGATCCAAAAAGTATCAAAACCAAATATGATCAAACAGTTGTTGTATCATATAAGGGCTTTCCAAAATGGCCAAGAACATCACCAAATTCAATTTGAGCTATGAGATATGACATTGGCAAGTTGCCTTGCTAAAATCTGCCAAGGCAAGGCAGATTTTTACACTTTTGGTCGATTTGCCAAAATCAGCCAATTCCAAGCCTTGTCATCACTTTGGACACATCTGAGGATTGAATCTAAAGGGAACAATCACTGAGCCAAGCCTCCAAAGTCCTTGGATCAAGAAATAGCATTCTAAACCTAGAATTGCCCAAAATAGGGACAAGACTCCAATTTTGGATTGGAGCATTCAATGGAAGCATCAAGGTGGCATGGACTGAGCCATTCTCAACTGAATTCAGTCAAGACTTATCCAAGACCAAGGGGACCAGCAGCCTGTGCCCTAACCTCTAGTCAATGGCTAGAGGAGACTTGGATTTTCATTTGCCAACATTGGCCAAACCTACTCAGCAGTTGCCATTCCCTATTCCTTGCAAAACAAACTTGCTCTACTATAAATAGAGCTCAATTGTGATCAGTTTAAGTACACCAAAGGCCTACAACACTTGCCTTTCTCAAAATCCACTTCTCACTCTCAAAAATGCCTTTCTTAGCAAGTCACTATCGGGTTTTTCATTAAAGAACAATTCCACTCAAACCTATCACACACACACACCTCATATACGTCATATGTGAGCTGATCAAACACTTAAACAACATCTTGGAACACTGATTTCTCAGAATGACCAGTCAATTGCTCAAGGTTTTAACCATAGTGCAAATGAGATGCCATGAAGTGATCCAGCCAATTTCCATCAAGTCCAAGCATTCAAACACACTCCATAGGGTGTAGGGAAGCTGTTCAGATCATGAAAACTCATCTGTAACACCTCCAACTCAGAAATCAATTTGCTCTTGCTGTCACGACCTAGAGGTAAGCCTAAACTTGGTCATCTCTCAATCTATGCATATTTCCTCGCACAATACTTTTGCCAAATGTTCATAATCATGCATGGAATGTTTCCCCTCAAGTAATTGCTTTGTTTGAATCGTGTATTGAAAATCCCAGCCTTCATGCAGAATTTAGGGTTCTTGAGGATTTTTCGTGATTTCTTGTTTTATGCTTAATTTAAATGAAATTAATTTCCATAGACATGATCGTGAGGTTGAAACGAGTTGATTGGTATGTGGATTGCATGATATGATCAAGTATTCAGTGAGATTGGATAGAAAATGCAAATCTGGGCAAGGCAGAAAACGCGCGTGTTCTTGGTCCATGTTCTTGGCGCCATTTTCACAAATTCAAATATTTGAATTTTGTGATTTTATTTAATTGATTCAAAAATTAATTTCTCTCTGAGTTTTAATGATTTTGAGTTGATTCTTTTTTTAATAATTCACAAAAATGTTAAAATATTTTATTTTCCCAAAAATCCGAAAAATATTATTTATTTTATATAATTGATATTTTTGCAAAGAATTAATATTTTAATTGTTTTTGACATTTTGAATATTTTTTCCATCTTGATTTTGCAAATTTTAATGACTTCTAATTATTTTGTAGGTCAATACTTAATTTTTGAAGTATTAATCCAAGATCACAATTTGTTTTCCATATGTTAAACAATTTTGATCATTTTAATTGAATTTTTATTCAATTAAATTACATTTTGAAAACAAATTAGGGTTTTTGGATTAATTCAACCCTCATAAATCATTTTCAAAATTTGTGGGCCTCTTAATATAGTGTAAGACCCAAACCCCCTTGTACAAACAATTTTGGGCCTCACTTATTATATAAGTCCCCTTGTACAAGTGAACGACGCGATCGTCGCCTTTTAAAAAATCAATTGGGCCTCTCCTTGAGCTATAAGACCCATTCAAAACTTTTGGGCCTCTAATAGAGTGTAAGACCCAATCCCCTTTTAACCAAAACCATTTTGGGCCTCAGATATTGTATAAGCCCCTTCACGTTAAAAGAAAATCTCGGCGCGATCGCCATTTTAAACGAAAAATCATTTGGGCCTACCCTCGTGTTATAAGCCCCACTCTTTTTCTTTTAGGCCTCTAATAGAGTGTAAGACCCAACCCTTTGTAAATACAACCTATTTTTGGGCCTCACTTATGGTATAAGTCCCGTTGTATTTCAAAAAGTTCGACGCGATCGTCATCCGTTGAAAAACAAATCTTGGGCCTACCCTCGAGTAGTAAGACCCATTTCTTTTCTTTAAGACTTTTTTGGGCCTCTTGAGAGAGTGTAAGACCCATCCCTTTGTACAGAAAATAATTTTTAGGCCTCAGTCACTTGTATAAGTCCCTCTGTACAAATTCAACAATGCGCTCACTGATAAAACCCTGGGCCTCTCCTTGAGCTGTAAGCCCCAAATCTTTCTTTTTCAAAGCACTTTCTCCTTTGATTTTGAAATATACTGTTGTTTTCAATCTTTCTTTGTTGAACAAACAGCATGGAAGCTCTACAACCGAGTAAGTGTTTATATGCTTTCATTTACCGCTTTCATATACATATAATTGTATTGTGGGACTGTTTCGCTGTAAGTCTTCTTTGATAAACTCATATCAACTGTGTAATAATAGCATAGATATTCAGAGTTTCCCCGGCAACTACGTTTAGCATTAAGCCCGTTGATCACTCTTAAATAGTCAAAACTAGATCCCCATAGGATTACCAGACACAGTCTTCCCTCCTTTTGGGGTTAAACAATATGGAGACATGAAAGGCAGCATTCTCGGTGAACCCTTTCATAGACTGTCACTCTTAGAAGTTGTCAAAGAAACTTTATTCCCCAGAGATGATCTCTTCTCCGTGAATTGCATCTCTTGAGTTTCTTCAATCCAGAAATAAACTGGAGGAGAGATTGCTTAGATGGTTCACTTCCTGACGAGAAGAGAACTGACAACTCGATTGAGAGGACTTTTATCACTAAGGAACAAGACCGACTAGAGTGATAGTGATGCTATATGAATATGAATTTAAATCAATAATGCATGATGTATGTATGTATATGCTGACAAAACTGACGCGACATACAGACTAGTGGATGAACACGACTGGATACTCGGCCACAGCGGGAGATGAAAAGTATCGCTGGTTCAGAAAATAGCAATTCTGCCTTGATTAGGAGGGATAGTCCCTGTTGGGAGCTAGGTTGGTTGGACTTAGGAGATGAGAACTCTGCCGAGGGTGTCAGACGAAACTTGATCTCTGACACAGTTGATCCTTCATTCAGGTGTACTGGCTAAGAATGAGTACTTTGATTTTGCACTTTGAAGCTCAATTGCTTATGGAGAAACGATCGATGTTCTTTCGATGTTCAACAGTCAAAAGAAATTGCCATCTTTGTTTTAAAAGCAAAAAAAGTTTTAACAAGTAAATTCATTTTTGTTTTATTTCAAGAATCGTTGACCATGTTAAAATGTCGTTCTATAAATCTAAAACAAATGAGAATTATAAATAAAGCACTAGGGCTCAAATTTTATTGATAGGATGGAAATCAGCCAAACGCGTGATTTCATGGAGTATTTACAAAGTTTAGAAAATTGTAATTTAAGGGAAAAGGGATACATTGAAACATAACGACCGTTATCCTTCTACCAACTTTGAATTCTGGACATCCCGAGCTTCTGTTGAAGATGACCTTGACTGGAGTTTTCCTGATGGATGGCATGACTGCTGCTGGGGGATTTGCCCCTGTTGAACATAGTTACTTGCCATTATCCCTAACTTTTACCTGGATTGTACTTTGAGATTGCCAATCCACCATGATGATTTTTTATTGTGTCTCTAATTTTTTCCAGGACCGCCCTTTCGGGTTTTCAATCCACCGAGACGTCTTTTTTTTAGTTTAGGCGATGTATTTCTTGACTACATCAACATTTGTGGGGTAGGAAAACTCTTATCCATCCATGGTTGCGAGTCTCAAGGCGCCGCCTGAGAAAGCTTTCTTGACCACATAGGGGCCGTCATAATTTGCAGTTGACTTTTCCCGCGAAACCCTAATTGTGGTTCTGATGAATTTGAAACTTGTTGATCAAGGTTCTTGGATCAATCCATTGTTGGAAATGGATCAATGTGGTGTGTTAGAGACCCTCAAATCCTCTCTTGAGGTCTTGGCTTATGTTTTGTCCCAAAAGTCAACTTAGGGGTGAATTAGGTAAAGAAACCCTAATTCCTGATTTTTTATGAATGCATCCCCTGAGGCAAAATTGACTTGATGATTAGGTTCATGATGTCCCTTGGAGCATCTTAGGTTGTACTTTGAAGCCTTTGGCTCATGCCCAGAGGAAAATTTCCATCTGGAGGCCCCAGTCGACCAAAACCCTAATTTGGTGACACTGGCGATCTTGAGGTTTAATCCACTTGGAATGTTGCAACTTTGTGCTTGATTCTTGAGGTGGGAGTCCTCTTGATCCATTGTGGATATTTGAGAGGTTTAGACAAGTTGAAGATCATGTCATTCCTTGATTGATCCTTTGTATAAGAGATCTGAGAAGGCTTGAAACCCTAAGTTTGATTGTAGTGGATGCTCACCCATTTTTTGGGATACTAATGAGGTATAATGGTCCATCCATATTGTGATGATGATTTGCATAATGATGGGGAATCTTAGTGGTCAAAATTTGGGGTATGACACCATGGAAGACCTTTGGCATTTCTCTCCACCAATGTTGAAGATGAGATTCTTAATACTCTAGTTCAGTTTTATGATCCTATCTACCGATGCTTCACATTTCCAGATTATCAGCGTATGCCTACCTTGGAAGAATATGCTTATCTCATGGGTGTGCCAGTTTTTGATAAGGTTCCTTTTAGTGATTTGAAGGAGGTTCCTAAATTATAAGTCATTGCAGCAGCTATTCACTTGAGGAAATCTGATGTAGATGTCAATCTTATTATTAAAGGAGGCATTCAAGGGTTGACTTTAAAGTTCTTGTTTGAGAGAGCTTCTTCTTTTGCTAGTGCTAGTAGCATGATGGCTTTTGAGGCTATTTTGGCTTTACTTGTTTATAGATTGATCTTGTTCCCTAACATTAACAACTTTGTTTATGTTAATGCTATTCGGATATTCTTGATTTGGAATCCTGTTCTGACTTTGCTTGGCGATACTTATTTCTCTATCCATCATAGGACTTCCAAGAGTAATGGAACTATTGTATGATGTGCACCTCTACAGTACAAGTGGTTTATTTCGCACTCGCCACAGTCTCGTATCTTCAAGGAAAATAAGAGTTGTTTGAGGTGGTCTCAAAGGATCATGTCCCTTACCAATTCTGACATCACTTGGTATTCTTATGTATACGATAATCTTAAGTTCATTGATAGTTGTGGGGAGTTCTCTAATGTGCCTCTTCTTAGTACACAAGGTGGAATCAACTAAAACCCAAGATTAGTAAGACGTCAACTCGGGTATGCCTTGAAAGATAAACCTAATAACATTTTGTTGGAGGTTTTATTTTTCCAAGAAGGGAGGGATACTCAAGGTTTGATGGTCGCGACTTTACGTATATGGTCGGATTACTTCTGCAAGTATACAGCTTATCGTGTAGTTTTAAAAGATTGTCGAACCCACAAGGATTAATAATCAACCTAGAGTGATCGATTATTGCGGTGTATAGCTAAGGCTATATTTGGCGGTAAAAGAAATCTGGTTTTTAACGGGATTTGAAAAACAACAATAAAGATGAGACCGGAGAATGATTTCCGTGCTCCTTGGGACTCAGTAAAATCCGAGTGTTAACAAAGGTCTCGAAATTGGTCTGAAGGATATACCAGTTTAAAGGCTCGACCTCACGTTCTCGCGGTATTAACCAAGCCACGCCTAATGACCCCAAGATTTTTCTCTCGCTCGCTCGGTAGTTAAAAGGTGCGTTTTGAAAACTAGCATAAACTAAATGAGGCCCTAAAGCGCTCTCGCTACATTTAGGCTCAATGTCCGATGCCTACTATCTGACGATTACCTCAAACTTTCGCTCTATTGGACACGCCTTGGTGCGTTTCTCACTCTCGTGATGAAACACTGTTAAACAGCCCCTCGCTCTCACGACAAGGCTGCCTAAATTCATATTAGACACCAAAATCAGAGTTTTAAAAATAATAGTTAAACACAGATGGGTCTACAGAGTACCGTCGGAACGACGGTCCTCAATCTACGGACTCAAAGCAATTCTACTCAGACATAATTAAATCTAACACTAATGCATTAACATTTCTGATTTTAAAACATACATATTGCTTAGTTTTTGTTTAAGATCAGATTTACACTTTAATGATGAAACAAATTTTAGAGCGTAAAAATCAGATTAAACAATGCAGTAAAATAGACAAATTGTAAATAACCTGAAATGCGAAGTAATTAAATGGAAAACAAATATTCTATTAAGCAAATGATCCAAGTGTACATCAGCGACAATAGAAATGAAAAGTACAACAGATGTATCAATCTCTCAATGTGAGCGATCGATACTATGGCAAGTGATATAAGTGGTTAGGATAATGAAATTTCGGCAGCGCTTCCGCACGGTTCTTGGATTCCCAAATGTAAACCTCTGATGCTCTATATATAGGAAATTTCTGGTTCCAAGCAGTTGAATTCGGAATTTGAAACTTAACTTGCAAACAACCAAAATTGCAACAAGAAACTGCTCCCGCGAAGCAACGGCGGTCGCCTTAGGCCTAATGGCAGTCGCCATTCATTTAAATCTTTGAATTTCCCTCTTTTCTGCTATGGCGAGTGCCATTCAGTTGAACTAGGGGAATGGCGAACGCCATTCAGATCAGGCTGGGGCAGAATCAAGCATTCTTCACTTTTCTTCTCTTTTAAGCTCAATTCTTGATCTTTCCTTCTATGGAGCTGATGTAGGACCTGTAAATGGAAAAGGAACGAAAACATAAGTGAATAATACATAAAATGACAATGACTCGATTAAAATATGATAAAACATGCATGAATTGAATCGAAATAAACGATACGGAATCGAGTCATCAAACTCCCCCACACTAAGGCTTTTGCTTGTCCTCAAGCAAACTCCCAATGTAATAAAACAGTAAGCATGATGTTTCGACTCTTAGGCATGACAAAAACAATCTAAGCACAAGGTTGCTAGGCTACAGTGAAATGGATAGGTACTGGACAGTGAAAACAAGGATACCGTAGTGACACAATTCCAGAAAAGCGGACGAATATTCCCTTCCTATGCAATACCAATTCAAATCACAACATTATAACTAGACCCATATCCTTCATCTTATTTCACCTCTTTTTCATTCGAGCACAATCACATTAAGCCCGTTATCCTTTGTACTTACATGGTAAGCGAACCTGTTAGTGTTTATGATCTCTTATTCAACAATTTTTTTTTCTTTTTCGCATTTTATGCTTTCTTTTGCTTACGAATTTCAAGAGTCCGAACCTTTAGGGTAAATGGTCGGGTGAGGACCACCTAACTTAGCGGGAACATGTCTTTCATTCGTTTTTTGTCAATAAAAGTCACATAAATCAACTTTTGAGATCACACATATTTGCATCGGTTCATTACTTAGTTCGTACACACGGATGATTCTGACTGCTAGAATAAACTAATCAAGAGGTTACTTCTAAGAAAATAGGCATAAGGTCATGGCATAATGTCTATTTAAATCAATACCACATATTTAGGGAATCTAAGGTGTAGGAATGGTACCGATATTTTCAAAACTTTCCCAAGTCCGCCTACCTAGCCTAAATCAAAGAATGAAACAACCTATACTATATGCGTCATGCCTTTGAGTCTAACCAAAATTTTTGAAATTTGGGGTAAAATAAGGGAGTTATTAGACACAGGAAAAACGTAAAGTAAAAATGACTCAAACGTGCATATGACTCGATAATAAAAACAAACTAAACTAGAAAGCAAGAAATAAATAAAAGCAATAAACGGCTCCTCCCCCACACTTAAATTAGACATTGTCCTCAATGCCTTAGTCTAAGGTGAAAGAAGGAGCGATAGAACCAGGATACATCAATGATAGCGAGCACGCCCTCCACGAGGGTGTCTATCCTGCCTGATGGCTGGGTTGTCTTGGGGCACATGCTGGACACAACCTGCAATTCGGTTCACTTCTCTGCACAGTCCCTCCATCTCCGAGACAACATCTCTCAAATCCAACTGGGCTCTCTCCAAAAACTCGGACTGCCTCCTCTGCATCTTCTGCATCTAGACATCACGCACGACCTCTCTCTCTCTGCTTCCTAAGCTCTGATAGAACTTCATCCAATGATGAACGAATACCTGCAAAATCAGAAAAAGGTGCGGTGTGTGTCGGGTGCTAGACCCAGGTATGTCAGTGGTATGGCTATGAGTACGGGGCTGCTCAGAATGCTGCCCCATGACTTCACGGTTGTGCCTCTCGTCGCTCTCTGCCTCTAAATCAGGGGCTCCTAAATCAAATAGCCAATTAGTGCTTTGACGCACCTTTATGCGCTCAACATTTGGCAGAGAAAAACCTCGGAACTCATGTGTCCAGACCATAAAGTGATACTTGTTATGACGCAAACTCTTGACAAGCCGCGCATTACGGCAAAAGTCAATGTTGGCATAGAGACAAGGTATACTTGAAGATGGCTGGTTTCTACCTGAGTGAATCGTACACTCAAAGATACAACAGTGTCGCCACCGAACTTTATTTAGTCCCAAAGGACAGGGAAAATATCGATAAAACCCAAGGGGAAGAGAAACGTGAACGGGGGGTCAGTTATGCGAAAGGAAGGTGTTAGCACCTAACGCATCCATCATACTCGACGTGGACCATTTCGCTTGCTTCTAGGCTTGGATAGGTTATCTATCTAAAGGCTTCTAGCTAAAGAAAGGAGAGAGAGAGAGAGAGAAAGGGGAAAAAGAAAGAAAAGAAGGAAAGTGCTCGCGGAGGAACAAAGTCCTCGTGCCTACGTACCCTCATAGTGCAATGAGGAAGTCAGAGCGCCGTAGTTCATGGAACCAGGGGACGAAGAAGGAAGAAAGAAAGGAGGAAGACGGAAGAAAGGTGGAAGTGTGCTCGCCGAGATCATTGCGATCTCATGCCTACGTATCATACATTCAGAAGAATGCAGAATCAGAGCTTCCGTAGTTCGGAAAACTGAACGGAAAAGGAAAATGAAAGGAAAGTGGTGTCAAAACCAAGAGAATAAAAGAGAAGGAAAGTCCACTGGGGATTCTAAAGAAATGGTGTCAAAACCAAGAAAAGAGTACAAAGGAAAGGGAATGGTAACTGTACTGAGAATAAAGTGCGAGAATGGTGTCGAAACCAAGAAAATAAGAGAGTAAGAGAGAAATGGTGTCTAAACCAAGAGCAACAGTGAAAGAAACTCTACTGGGGATAACGAAGAGGATCGGTGTCGAAACCAACAAAAAAATAAAAGCAAAGGGAATAGGAAGGACTCCGCTGGGGATCCAAATAAAGGAATGGTGTCATAACCAAGAGAAAAAGGAGACTCAGTATATTAACTGACTGGCAGTGGTTAACCGAGGAAAGAGAGTAGGACCCTGGAGGGGAAAAGCAGTTGGTGTTAACAGACGGACTGTGATAAACCCAGAGAGAGAGTGCTGAACTGAGAGAAGGTGTTTGACTCTGAAGGGGCTCAATATATTAACTGACTGGAAGTGGTTAACCGGGGAAGAAAAAACTGCAACTCTGTGGGGGTAGAGAAGCACAGAGAAAACTGTGATCAACCAGAAGAACGGATGTGGGACCAATCGAAGGTCGTGACCCAAAGGACGGGTGTAGGACCGAGCAAAGGTCGTGACCCAAAAGGACGGGCGCGGGACCGAGCAAAGGTCGTGATCCAAAGGGGTTCGGTAAACCAGTGTTTTAAAAACCGGACCGGTCATCAAACCGGTGAGGGTACTGGGTCAGTGGTTTATCGGTCGAACCACTGGGTCATTGGTCGAACCACATGACCAAACCGGATTAAACCAGATTAAACTGGATAACTCGGTTGAATAAACCTGTCATTATAATAGGTAAAAAACCGGTAAAACCAATCGAACCGGATGATTCTGTCTCTAAAAAATATAACTAGCACTTAAATTTTTTGAAAATATCATATCATAAATTCACAGGTTCATAATTTATATTCAAATTTTAAACAGAGTCTAATTGTAAATTTTAAACAGAGTCTAAATTAAACAGAGTTTAATTTAAATTCATATTTTTAATGTTAATAGAAAATCAGTTTTAATGTTAATAATTAAAACAATACAAATATTAACATTATTCTAAATAATAAATTTTTCAAGTCTATATATATAATAGAAATCAGTTAAGTCTAAAATTATATTATATTTAGTTTTTTAATCTGTGTTCTTAAATTTCTATATAAATATTTGTATGATGGTTTTTCAATCAATATAAATACAAAATAGTAAAAATAGTTTTGTGGATATTACGAAACTTAATTTGTGTATCACTTGAATCAAATTAGTGATCACTATTATTCTTGGAGAAAAGTTCCTATGTATTTGAGTAAAAAAATTTTTTTAAAAAAAATTAAAAAAAATTAATTAATTTTTTTTAAAAAATAAGCAGTTGAACCACCGGTTTGCGAAAACCGCCAGTTTTCCCAGTTTTCCCGGTTCGCACCGGTTCACACTGGTTCAAAGACATGGCCGATCGAGCAAGTGAACCCGGCCGGTTACCTGGCTGGTTCCCGGTCCAACCGGTCCGACCGGCCGGTCTGGTCCGGTTTTTAAAACACTGCGGTAAACTGACTGAACAAACAGTACTCAACCGAATAAAGGGTATTTGAACCAAAGAAAAGTTACTAACCCAAGGGTGCAAGTATTCAAACCAAGAGGAGGTTGCCAACTGCGGGGAATTCGGTGTTTACAGATGGACTGTGATTAACCGAAGAGAAAAGCGAGTGATTAACCAAAAGAAGGTGATTAACTCGAGAAAGGGTTTAGTATTTTAACAGACGGACTGTGGTAAACTGAAGAGAAAAGCGAGTGATTTTCCAAGAGAAGGTGATTAACTCGAGAAAGGGTTCAGTATTGACAGACGGACTGTGTTTAACTGAAGAAACGGGTGATGAACCAAGAAAAGGTGATTAACCCTAAAGGTGCTCAGTATTAACAGACGGACTGTGATTAATTGAAAATGAGGGTAAAATTGGTGTTTTAACTGACAAGCAGTGGTTAAACCAACAACAGGAGAAGAACCAAGGATATATTGCGAACTTCAGAGGATTTACGGTTTTAACAGACAGACTGTGATTAACCGCAGAAAAGAGATTGAGATTCTTCAGGGGAATCAAAAGGCAATGATTAATTACAAGAAAAAAGGAATAATGAAACAAAGGGAGATTGCTAGCGCAAGAATAATGATCTTAACCAAGAAGAATGGTGATTGATCAAAAGGAGAGATTGAGAAGAGATAGTGACCAAGGATGAACCTGACTGGGGAAGGAGCAACACTACAGCTTGAGGATAGAGGTGACTATTCTCGAAAGAGATGGCCAAATGCCATTACCCAAAAAATAGTCAGAATGAGGGTAGGACAACCATCCTCATTCCTTCTCTAACGCTCAAAGTATAGTGCGGAAATTGAAACAGACAGCGCAACAACTCCAATGTTGTACAGTGCTCCTGCGGAGAGAAACGGACAGCGTAACGACGTCAATTCGTACAGTGCTCCGATGCGAGGCGTAGTGCGAAACTCCAACTCCAAGGGGGCGAACGAGAGAGAAAGCTCTAAAGGAAGCCTAAAGAGAGGAAAGGGGAAGATCAACTAATTGAAACATGGTTTCGATCAATCAATCAAAGGGGAATGATTATGCCAACAATTTTCCAAAGAGAATGGAAAATCATTAAAGCAAAAGGTGTAAATTATTGATTGTACATGATTAAATTTGCTCAATGTAGAACAAACATAATGTGATCAAGAATTGAAAATGAAAAACAATGCCATACAAATATTAGCATGTATCACACATCAAGTGTCAAGTGATCAAAGATTGTGCAAGAGCTAGCATGTTCAAACAAAAATCAAGAACACACATAATTGCAAGAATTGATAAATCAATCATTGAATTAATGTAAATATGCTTTAAACAGAGGTTAATAGCATTAAAAACATCTATAAATATTAAGCATATCAATCCATGGAAGTTAGAGGAGGAAAGGATGCCAAACAAGCTTGAAAAACACCAAAAATGGCCCTCTGTTACAGTGGTAATCGATTACCCTATGTAGGTAATCGATTACTCGCTTAAAAATAGCAGAATTTGGTGAAAAAAAGGCTGAGTAATCGATTACTCTCTTTGAGTAACCGATTACCACTGTAACAGTGGCAAAAAAAATAGCAAAAACAACTATTCAAAAGTAGTTTTTAGCATTTAATCACTTATCCAAACTACCACATGCTAGGACATGAATTTTACACGAAAATTACATCATGTAAGTGCAAATAAACACAAATTACAAGCATTAATCATGGAGATTAAAGATCAAGCAATTGCATGATAAATTAAACCGAAAACTATCGAAATCACAACGTAAACGCACGAAACTAATCGAAACAGAGAGAAAAGATAGATCTACCAACCTTCAAGCCGGAGGATTGGCTTGGTAATTGTTGTAAATGAAATGTGATGAACGTAAGTGAAGAAAACCAGAGAAAACCAGAGATTCCTCCACTTGCACTTCGAACCGTAGCGAAACCGAGCAAAATATGATAAAAGCTCCGAAATCGAATTTGCACCGTAAGATCTTGAAGCAAACACTTGAGATGAATCCAAGAGCTTATAAAACTTCAGAAACTCAAGTATAAAAGCCAGATGATGAAGATAATCAAAGAAAACCAAAAGAATCTTCAATTATGGCCGAAACGTATCGAAACCGAGCAAACTTCGCCGAAACTCAAAAATGCGAATTATCATCGAAGAATCTTGATGCGATCACTTGAATTGAGTCCCAAAGCTACTGAAACTCCACAAAATTTAGTAGAATGGAATAATGATGAAGGTTAAGCTCGAGAAATAATCACTTTCAATGTGAAAAGTGATTATTCTATGGTGAATTAAGAGCTTTAGTGAGGTTTGATGAAGAAGATGAAGAGGAATGTGTACTCGTTGCAAAAAAATGCAGAGGAGAATGAGAGAATTGAGAGTGAAGAAAGTGTGAATTTGTGTGAATGATTGTGGAGGGTTTGTGAAATGAGTGAAGCCTTGTTTATATAGACTTTTGGAATAGAGTGTGAGAGGTTTGGACTTTGGTTGGGACTTAGCTTTGGGAGGTTTGGAGTTAGGGTTGGAGTTAGTTACACTTGACTCACCGAGTCAAGGTAGTTAACTCGGTTAGTTAGAATCAACTTGGTAACAATCCCAAGGTGCACTTCATCATCCAAAGATCCACATTACTTGGAAAACAAGGAACATGGTGCACTTAATTTAAAGTGAAGTATAGAATAAATGTAAGGGAAATGTCTTAAATGGTCTTGAACTGTCTAGAATGTTCGACACAATGCTAGAATCAAGTAGAAACAAAGACCAAAGAGAGTGCACGGCTGCTGTCCCAAAATGTAGTGGAAATTGCAAATTCGCACTGAGTAATTGATTACCCTATTTGAGTAATCTGTTACTCAGTTGAAAAAATAGCAAATTTGGCAAAATTACACTGAGTAATCTGTTACCCTGTTTGAGTAATCTGTTACTCAGTTGAAAAACAGCAAATCTGGCGAAATTGCCCAAATCACTCAAAACAAGTGTTGAGGTCCCGGTTTCGATTTTCCACTTCTTGTTTGGATAAATATGCATAGAAACCCTTGTCTTATGCTTATTTCTATAATGTGATGACCTTGTGATGATGCGATTAATCGGGCTTGAAAACCTGAATACTCCTGCAGTCAAAACACAAAGGAAAAAAAATGCAAACGCGTATGCTAGCGATGCGAGTGCACATGCTTATGCAAAAAACAAAAAAAGGAGGTCAAATTTCGGGATACGACAACTGCCCCTATTTAATCCACTTGGACCTGAATGTTCGAATTGCTTTAGCTTTTCGATTATTCGAGGTTGAAGGGGATAAAATAAAAGAGTATTTCGAAAATTTGGCCGACGGCGGCAAAAGGAAAAGGTGCAAATGCAGAAATAATAGGTGAAAAGTTTGGCCGAAAATCTGCTGGGAGATAAGTCAGGCAAAAAGAGAGTATGATCGATGCATATGCTATGCATGCGTTGTTCTACATGATGCTTGATATCATGCAATGCAAGGGCTCAAGATAAGACACGGTGTGAAACGGTTAGGCAGAGGACCGTAGCAAAACGACTTCAACACCCTCGGTTGGGGGGAGCACCCATAGATAATTACAAACTCTGTTGGAGAAAAGAGCTCACGAAGGATGATAATCCTGCCGAGGAATGAAATCGAGGACATCTCAGGTTTCTAAATCACAATGGCTGTCTCGGTTGGGGATGAAAGAACCAGGTCCATCCTTTCTACCAAGACTGGCTCTGCGTAGGGAAAAGAGATTCCCGAATCATGTTGACTCAGCTGAGGAGAAACCACTGCTGCTGGTGACAGATAGTTCCTAATCATAAGAGATGACGCACAACCCTTGCTGGGGAAGAAAAGGCAAAGCGTCTTTGCTGGGGAACACCCTGGCAACCTGCAGAGAGACATTACAAATCTGTCGGAGAAAAGATATGTAAAGAAACAGGATTTTCGACAAATCCTAATGACGCTTGCTGGGGAGAATGATGACTCTGTTGAGGAACTGCTGAGGAAACAACAACTTCTTCACTGAATAAAAACATTGTTGGCCAGGCGTTAGGCTTACCAATGGATATTACCGATTACCCTGCACGAGTTACCAGTAACACATGCAATGCATATTGTTTTCTCGATTAATTTAGCTTTTTATTGTTCTCAACGTTTTTTTAGTATTATGTGATCACAAATAATTGTTTTTTTTGCAAACAAAATACTGGAATGAAAACAAATTGAGGTAACAAAAATGCATTTTATTGATTGTAAAAAATTGTACATAAAAGTGTGTACAAGGATGCAAAATCCTTGATGACGAAATTTGCAATAAAATTTAAAAACAAATGTAAATGGCAAAGGGAAACCATGTTTTGCATTGATTACAACATTGGCTACCATCCACTGTAAGTCTAGGTTCCAATGCCTTGCGCCAGTCGATGATGATTGGAATGTTCTGTTACCGTCTGAGGTCTACCCATGAGGAAAAGAGGCTCAAGTGTTCACAGTCATTGCCTTTATCCCTAATTTTTTCCTGGACATGTTTTTACGTTTTTTTTCGTCCACCGGGATGCCCATTTTTGCCTAAGTCCCCCTTTCGGGTTTTCAACTTAGCGGACTATTATTGTTTTTCATTGTCCCTAACTTTTGCATGGACATTTCTTTTTTTTGGTCCATCGGGACGTCCATTTTTGCCTAGATTGTCCTTGCGGATGTCAATCTAGCAGACTTTTATCCATTTTTTTCAGGCATAATATTTTTTGACTGTATCGGAGTTCACGGGCGATGGAAACTCCTCCCCATCCATTGTGGTGAGGATCAGGGCTCCGCCTGAGAAGGCCTTCTTGACAACAAAGGGTCCTTCGTAATTGGGAGTCCACTTGCCTCGTGGATCCGAGTGAACAGGTGAATATCTCTTGAGCACGAGTTCGCCTTCACAGAATGTTCGAGGAAGAACTTTCTTGTCAAAAGCTCGCTTGAGGCGTCTCTAATACAATTGACCATGAAAAACGGCTGCAAGGCGCTTCTCTTCGATGAGATTCAGCTGGTCGTATCTGGATTAAACCCATTCGGCTTCATCGAGACCTTCTTCCATGATGACTCTGAGTGAAGGAATTTCGACTTCAATGGGTAGAACTGCCTTCATACCATACACAAGCGAATACGGAGTTGCCCCAGTAGAAGTGCGAACTGAAGTTCTGTAGCCATGCAGTGCAAAAGGAAGCATTTCATGCCAGTCCTTGTAAGTCTTGACCATTTTCTGGACAATCCTCTTGATGTTTTTGTTTGCTGCTTCAACGGCTCCATTCATCTTGGGCCGATATGGTGAATAGTTATGATGCTCGATCTTAAATTCTTGACAGAACTCCTTCATCAAATTATTGTTCAGGTTGCTTGCATTGTCCGCGATAAAGTTGCTAGAAATGCCATAGCGACAGATTATCTCTTTTTTGATAAATCTGGCAACCACTTATTGTGTAACATTTGCATAAGAAGTAGCCTCAACCCACTTGGTAAAGTAGTTGATAGCAACTAGAATGAATCGATGACCGTTGGAAGCCTTCGGCTCGATCATTCCAATCATATCTATACCCCACATGGAGAATGGCCAAGGTGCATTCAAGACATTCAATGGAGTTGGGGGCACATGGATCCTGTCTCCGTAGATTTGGCACTTGTGACATCTTTTGGCAAAGTTGTAACAATCTACTTCCATTGTTGTCCAGTAATACCCTGCCCGAAGGATCTTCTTGGCCATAGCAGGACCTTTAGCATGTACACCCTTGCAGACCTCATGTATGGACCTTATGATCGTGTGTGCTTCGTGTCTATCCACGCATCTGAGCAACACGGAATCATAATTCCTCTTGTACAGTATACGACCACTTAAGAAGAATTTGGCGCAAAGCCGCCTAAGAGATTTCTTGTCAGTGATGGTGATACCCTTGGGATATTCCTATTTTTCCAGATATCTTTTAATGTCGTAGAACCAAGGCTTGTCATCAGACTCATCCTCGATTGTTAAATAGTGTCCCAGTTCGTTCAAGTGATCAATGCAGATATGAGGAGCTTCATTCTTCCACTTGACCTTGAACATGGATGCTAGAGTGGCAAGAGCATCAGCTAGTTGATTTTCCTCTCTGGGAAAATGATGAAAAGTGATCTCATCAAAGTAAGGAATCAACTTCGTTATGTGTTGTTGGTACGGAACCAGCTTGGAATCCCGAGTCACAAAGTTCCCTCTGACTTGACCGATGACCAAGGCAGAATCTCCATAGACCTCAAGAATCTTGATTCTCATGTCAATAGCTGCTTCAATACCGTAGATACATGCTTCGTATTCAGCCATATTGTTGGTTCATGCAAAGCATAATCTGGCAGTGAAGGGAAGGTGAAAACCTATTGGAGAGATGAGGATAGCACCGATTCCACGACCTTTAGAATTGGAGGCACCGTCAAACACGAGCGTCCATCGCGCCCCTGGTTCGGGTCCTATATCAGGATCTGGAGTCTCATAATCTCTGATAAACAGAACATCCTCATCGGGAAAGTCAAACTTCATCTGTTGATAACCCTCTATAGGTTGATGAGCAAGGTAGTCAGACAAGATGCTCCCTTTTATTGCTTTCTAGGTAACATGCTGGATATCATACTCAGTTAACAGCATCTGCCACCGAGCAATCCTTCCAGAGACAGCAGGCTTTTCAAAGATGTACTTTATCAGATCTATTTTAGATATCAACAAAATAGTGTGGCAAATCATGTATTGTCGTAGGTGTCGAGCAGCCCAGACCAAAGCACAACAAAGATCGGTGAACTTCTTGGTCAGATAGTAAATTGCATGTTCTTTTCTGCCAGTGTCGTCATGTTGACCCAATACACATCCCATCAATTCGTCGAGAACGGTGAGATACATGATTAATGGCCTACCAGGAACCGGCGGTACTAAGATCGGTGGTTCTTGCAAGTATTGTTTTATTTTGTCAAATGCTTCCTGACAATCATTATTCCATTCAACCGATTGATTTTTTCTTAGTAATTTGAACATTGGTTCACAGGTAGCCTTCAAATGAGAGATGAATCTTGAAATGTAATTGAGTCTACCCAGAAAGCCACAGACTTCCTTTTCTGTTTTGGGAGGCGGCATGTTCTGAATTGCCCGAACCTTATCAGGATCAACTTCAATGCCCTTCCGACTTACAATAAAGCCCAATAGTTTACCAGATCGAACTCCGAAGGTGCACTTCGCAGGATTCAACCGCAGTCTAAACTTCCGGAGTCTGTCAAACAGTTTCTTCAGATGAACCAAGTGATCATCTTCAGTTTTGGACTTGCAATCATATCGTCCACGTAAACCTCAATCTCTTAATATATCATATCGTGAAAGAGGGTTGTCATGGCACGCTGGTATGTTGCCCCTGCATTCTTCAGACCGAATGGCATGACTTTGTAACAATATGTACCCCATGGCGTGATGAAAGTAGTCTTCTCCATATCAGTTGGGGACATCTTGATCTGATTATATCCTAAAAACCCGTCCATGAAGGAGAAGACAGAGAACTGCGCTGTGTTGTCTACCAAGACATGAATATGAGGCAAAGGAAAATCATCCTTCAGGCTTGCCTTGTTGAAATCTCGATAATCTACACACATTTTGACTTTGCCGTCTTTCTTGGGAACTGGGACAATGTTGGCAACCCATTCAGGATATTCGGAAGTGGCTAGGAACCCAGCGTCAAGTTGTTTCTTTACCTCTTCTCTGATTTTGAGTGCCATGTCAGGTCTAGTCTTCATGAGCTTCTGCTTGACAGGAGGACATCCGGGTTTGAGTGGCAAGTGATGTTCAACGATGTTGGTATCCAAACTAGGCATATCTTGATAGGACCAGGCGAAGATATCAACATACTCTTTCAATAACTTGACCAACTCGGAGTGTACATGCTTAGCGAGGGATGCGCCAACCTTGACTTCTCTTCTGACCTTATCAGTACCAAGATTGACAATTTCCACTGGCTCTTTGTGTGGCTAATCTCTTTACGCTCGTGCTCAAGGAGCCCTGCTAGTTCAGTCGGTAATTCACAATCTTCCTCACCATCTTCTTCGGCTTTGTTAATTGGAATTCCAAAATTACAATGGATGTTTGCCATGTTGTTATCAATGCTTTTATTAGTTCTGTATGTTTATGAATATGTTTAGAATGAGCTATTTTTAAAAGTCAAAAAGAAAAGAAACTTTTTCCATTTATTTGTGAAAAGTAAAATAAAGAAAGAAAATAGAGCATGATTTTGAATGCAAAAAACTTTTACTTATTGATCACATAATATTGCAAAAGCGTGAGGCTCTTTATAAGCTATCCACTCGTCTCGGGCGAGGACGAGGGAATGAAAAAGCAAAATGCATTACATGTTGTATGGGAAAACCACAGGAATCATGGTAGATGTCTAATTATTGAGCTTGAAACCCGGCGGACACTTGCGCACAAAGCTTGAAATCTGATTACTGGGACCAGCATCATCAGTAGCTGCTACGATGTCACCTTGCTGAAAACCCGCACCGTGGAACTTGACAAAGTTGCTTTGCTTCTGATCAGAGGAACCAGATTGACGACCAGGTTGATGACCCACTCCAAAACGATTATGCTTTTTAACCACATCAATCACGTGCCCCCAGCCTGGCAACGCACCTCTATTGATAGTCTCTTTAGCACTCTTAGCAGATGCTAAAGTCAATTGTGGTGATCTATTTGACTAGTTGAAGCATAGCTGACATCTTCGAACTCGAGACACTACACTGGCACCTCAGCTATGCCTTCTTCGGTCTCAACGTATCGAAAAGATGATAACTCGCTTACAATCAGTTCCTCTTCACCACAGACAATGACAAGCCAATCGTCAAACATGAATTTCAAATTTTGATGCAAAGTGGAGGTAACTGCCCCTGCAGCGTGGATCCACGGACGACCTAGTAGGAAACTGTACGCTGGATTGATATCCATCACTTGGAAAGTAGTGGTAAACAGATGCGGCCCAATGTTGATGGGTAAGTCTACTTCTCCAATGACCTGTCTTCGAGAACCGTCAAAGGCTCTGACAACTAAGGCACTTGGTCTCATCTCGATTCCTTCCACTGGTAATTGACTCAATGTGCCCTTAGGCATCACATTGAGAGAAGAACCAGTATCCACTAGAACACGAGATAACAGGATGTCTGCGCAGGTTATAGATATGTGCAGCACTTTATTATGGACAGTTCTTTCAGGAGGTAATTCTGATTCATTGAAACCCAAATACCGACTTGTAGCTATGTTGGCCACTACATCATCGAATTCGACGACGGATATATCATGCATAACGTGGGCTCTATTCAAAACTTTCAACAGAACTGATCTGTGTACAGGCGAACTCATGAGTAAGGACAAAATTGAGATCCTCGAGGGAGTCTAACCCAGCTGATCCACAATCTTAAAGTTACTTTTCTTGATCATCTTAAGGAACTCTTGATCATCAAGGGTCTCCTTGCTCTTTGAAACATTCTCAGACGGAATAGTCGGTACTGGAACGGCAATAGATGCCCCTTGTTGAACCACAGAGGTTGCGAATGCAGATGTCTCCTTGGGAGAAACAACAGTTGGAACTTGAACATGCTTCGTAGTGACCTTCGGAGCAAACACTCGTCCACTAAGATTCATACCTCCCCCAGCTGTAACATTCACAATCTCTGATTTGGCGAACCTTATCTCTTGACCTCCAAAAAACACAGAAGACCCATACTTCCACGGTACCTCTTTAGAATTCTGATACGAAAACGGCTTTGGCGGACAAACCACGATTGGTTGTACCTTTTTATGTTTAGGGGATTCCACAGGAACCTTTCTATAGACGATGGTGAACGGCTCGATGGCAGCAACTTCCTCGACAGGTTTAGATCTGGCGAATTGTACTTCGCCACGGATCATCAAAATCGGGACACAACCCTTCAGCCTTCGACACTGGTTGGGATTATCCTCACAAATCTGACACTTACCATCCAACCCTTTCAACAGCCCATGTTCCTTCAATTTCTTGAAAACCACAGCCATCAGGGTCTTTACTTCGTCAACATCCATGATCAATTCAGCCTTCGGACTATCCTCAACCATGTTAACAGCAGGTCCACCGTGATTCAGCAGCGGATTATTCTGAATGTTAGGTCCTGCCTCAGCAAAAGTCAGGAATTTTTTATCAATGAGTTCCTGAACCTTGGTTTTGAAAACAAAACAGTCCTCTGTTGCATGTCCTATGTATCCAGCATAATAAGCACAGGATGCATTTGGGTTATGCTTCGGCCCAAATGGAGGAATTGCGGGCGCAATCTGCTTGGGGACAATTGCCCCTTGGTGAACCAGATAAGGAAATAATTCAGTGTATGACACCGGAATTCTGTCGAAATTTGGACACTTATGGTTTCCTTAACTGTTGTTGTTCTGACGGTTTTGATTCTGCTGATTTTTGTTCTGTTAATTTTGTTGCTGATTCTAAGCATTATGAACTAGTTGTTGCAGATGATATTGATATGGAGGTTGTTGATACTGCGCAACAGCAATGTAGGGATATGGATAGTATGGCATAGGAGCCATGGGAGCTTGATATGGAGAAGAAACTTGAGCTGTCACAGCGTTGGCTTCACCTTCCTTTTTCTTGGACTGACTATTTTGAGATTTCCGAGTGGCTGGCTGATGGGAAGCAGCACCAGGAATCTTTCCAGTTTTCAGACCAATTTCAATCCGTTCACCAATCGTCACAACATCAGCGAAGTTCGATGAAGAACTACCCACCATTTTCTCATAGTAGGAACCTTGCAATGTACCCATAAAGATGTCAACCAACTCATTGTCAGAGAGAGCCGGTCGCACACGAGATGCCATCTCACGCCATCTTTGTGCATACTCCTTGAATGTTTCAGCTGAGCGTTGTGACTGATTCTGCAATTGCAATCTAGTTGGCGCCAGATCAAGGTTATATTTGTATTGTCTCACGAACGCTTCGGAAAAATCCCTCCAAGTACGGATTTTGCTGCGCTCCAGGCCCATGTACCAATCCAATAAGCACCAGATAAACTATCTTGAAAACAATGAACTAGCAATTCAATATTATCAATATGGGATGCCATCTTCCTGCAGTACATAGTGATGTGACTATGCGGATAACTCAAGCCTTTGTACTTTGGTAAATTAGGTATCTTGAATTTCTGCGGCAACACAACATTCGGAACCAGACACAAGTCTTTGGCTTCCATGCCAAAAGCAGAGAACCCTTCAATAGATTTGATACGATCTTCCAACAACTTGTAGTCAACAGATCTATTCTAATTAGTGGGCCTAACAAGAATCTGAGGATTTGGCAGCTGGGAAGCGGCAGGAGCGTTCACTTGCGGAGTAACAAACTGAGAAGGATAAACCAAACCAGGATTAACCATCTGACCCGCATTCTGACCCATCGGAACACCATACAGATAATTTGGAGGAGGTACCCCAGCAGCTGAGGAAGATGCCCCAGGATAGAACATCCCTGGACGAACATTCGGAACAGCAGTTTGAGCAACTTAAGACGAAACTGGAACATGAATAGGAGGACCTCTATACACATGCTCTTCTTCATCAGGAGTTTCAGTGTCGACCAACCCGGCAGTTTGACGAGTTTGAGCCTGAAGATTCTCAGGATCATCATTCACCACTGGAGGCGGGACTGGAGTAGGCATGACCCATGGATAGGCGGCAGCATTCCCATTTGGCATGGGCGCAACAAAAGGCTGATATGGCATGAAGGCACTACCATTATTTGCAAGCTGAGGAGTGTAATTCGGAGGCATGCCCCAAGGGAAACCAGCGGGCATCTGGTTCAAACTAGGCTGAACAGCAGGCTGATTCACAGGCTCAACTGGTACTTCAACTCTAGCAGGAGAAGGAACAACAACAACAGGAGTAGCCGTAACAACAGGAGGAACAGTCACAACAGGAGTGACAACAGTTGCACCAGTACTGGTTGCAACAACAGTGGCAGCAGCAGCAGTATCCCAATGAGCACGAAGGAGCTCCATAATGACATCCATGTTCATCTGAAACTGATCCATCTGACCTTGGAATTGTGCCAGAGTTTCCTTGTAAGCAGCGTTCTCAGCTTCGAAGTCAGCCATGATTCAGGATTTGCTTGAGCGAGAAAAATACCGATGTCGAGTTGTCGTCTTGCTACAAGGAATGCGGACAAGGATGAGCAACAGTTTCTGATGAAGGGACGTGCATATGCGGGCATGAATGAATGCAATTTATGCAAAAATAAAGTTTTAGAATGTTTATGCAAAAATTAATTTGACATGATGAGATGATATGCAACACCAAAATCAATAAGCCAGCATAGCCTGAATAGTCAAATCTGAACATCTGCAAAGGTAGCACTGTGTTGATGCGAGATCTGACGCAATGAGAGAACAAAGGTTGGAAGAATCTTGGTTCCCTGCAGAAAAACCCAATATCCCCCTCACAAGTATGATGTAGAAAGCGGGATTCTCAGTTTCAGATTCTCAATTTAAGAAGCAATAGTACATTCATCCCACCGGGGTACAATACTATCGCCAAACAAAGAGGTCTTCCACTAATTCCCCCAAAAAAAAGGTCACCCTATGGCAAGTTCCCAGCTTTGGGTTCTCGGATCAAGGAAGCGTAATGGGTTTGCCATTTCTGGTCTGCCATTATCGCTCCTTGGGAGGAGTGCCGTAACTGAGTCCTCGGAAAATGGTTACTAGAGTCGACAGTTTTCCAGGTTACATTCCATCGTCCGCCCCAAATGCACAGGATAGAATATTACCAAAGAAAACCTCGTCTGGATGTGGAGTTTTCTTGTATACTAAGTCTGGCCAAATGCCACACAAGTCACACTACTTTCCATTCTAATCCTGGATGTATACTCAAGCCTGGGTATTAGGCTTATCTCTCAAGTAGCAACCCAACCCGCCAACAGCAGAAAATAGCAAATATCCAGAGTATGCGGCATATGAATATTCAAAGAAGTAAATAAATGCAATAAATAAATATAAAGCTAAAGCAAGGAAAAGATAAAGCGAGCAAAGCGCGAAAGATAAACACCCAAACAAGCAAGAAAAGCAAACGAAACTAGGCGAAACCCCTCAAGGGATGGACCAGTAAGAGGTCAATCTGTCCCCAGCAGAGTCGCCAGCTGAAGATGGCTGGTTTCTACCTGAGTGAATCGTACACTCAAAGATACAACAGAGTCGCCACCGAACTTTATTTAGTCCCAAAGGACAGGGAAAATATTGATAAAACCCAAGGGGAAGAGAAACGGGAACGGGGGGTCGGTTATGCGAAAGGAAGGTATTAGCACCTAACGCATCCGTCGTACTCGACGGGAACCATTTCGCTTGCTTCTAGGCTTGGATAGGTTATCTATCTAAAGGCTTCTAGCTAAAGAAAGGAGAGAGAGAGAGAGAGAGAGGGGAAAAAGAAAGAAAACAAGTAAAGTGCTCGAGGAGGAACAAAGTCCTTGTGCCTACGTACCTTCATAGTGGAATGAGGAAGTCAGAGCGTCGTAGTTCATGGAACCAGGGGGCGAAGAAGGAAGAAAGAAAGGAGGAAGACGGAAGAAAAGTGGAAGTGTGCTCGCCGAGATCATTGCGATCTCATGCCTACGTATCATACATTCAGAAGAATGCAGAATCAGAGCTTCCGTAGTTTGGGGAACTGAACGGAAAAGGAAAATGAAAGGAAAGTGGTGTCAAAACCAAGAGAATAAGAGAGAAGGAAATTCCACTGGGGATTCCAAAGAAATGGTGTCAAAACCAAGAAAAGAGTACAAAGGAAAGGGAATGGTAACTGTACTGAGACTAAAGTGCGAGAATGGTGTTGAAACCAAGAGAATAATAGAGTAAGAGAGAAATGGTGTCTAAACCAAGAGCAAGAGTGAAAGAAACTCTACTAGGGATAACGAAGAGGATCAGTGTCGAAACCAAAAAAAAAGTAAAAGCAAAGGGAATAGGAAGGACTCCGATGGGGATCCAAATAAAGGAATGGTGTCATAACCAAGAGAAAAAGGAGACTCGGTATATTAACTGGCTGGCAGTGGTTAACCGAGGAAAGAGAGTAGGACCTTGGCGAGGAAAAGCAGCTGGTGTTAACAGACGGACTGTGATAAACCCAGAGAGAGTGCTGAACCGAGAGGAGGTGTTGGACTCTGAAGGGGCCTCGATATATTAACTGACTGGCAGTGGTTAACCGGGGAAGAAAAGACTGCAACTCTGTGGGGGTAGAGAAGCACAGAGAAAACTGTGATGAACCAGAAGAACGGGTGTGGGACCGATCGAAGGTCGTGACTCAAAGGACGGGTGTAGGACCGAGCAAAGGTCGTGACCCAAAAGGACGGGCGTGGGTCCGAGCAAAGGTCGTGATCCAAAGGGGTTCGGTAAACTGACTAAACAAACAGTACTCAACCGAAGAAAGGGTATTTGAACCAAAGAAACGTTACTAACCCAAGCGTGCAAGTATTCGAACCAAGAGGAGGTTGCCAACTGCGGGGAATTCGGTGTTTACAGAGGACTGTGATTAACCAAAAAGAAAAGCGAGTGATTAACCAAAAGAAGGTGATTAGCTCGAGAAAGGGTTCAGTATTTTAACAGACGGACTGTGGTTAACTGAAGAGAAAAGCGAGTGATTAACCAAGAGAAGGTGATTAACTCAAGAAAGGGTTCAGTATTAACAAACGGACTGTGTTTAACTGAAGAAATGGGTGATGAACCAAGAAAAGGTGATTAACCCTAAAGGTGCTCAGTATTAACAGATGAACTGTGATTAACTGAGAAGGAGGGAAAAATTGGTGTTTTAACTGACAAGCAGTGGTTAAACCAACAACAGGAGATGAACGAAGGATAGATTGCGAACTTCAGAGGATTTACGGTTTTAACAGACAGACTGTGATTAACCGCAGAAAAGAAATTGAGATTCTTCAGGGGAATCAAAAGGCAATGATTGATTACAAGAAAAAAGGAATAACCAAACAAAGGGAGATTGCTAGCGCAAGAATAATGATCTTAACCAAGAAGAATGGTGATTGATCAAAAGGAGAGATTGAGAAGAGATGTGATCAAGGATGAACCCGACTGGGGAAGGAGCAACACTACAGCTTGAGGATAGAGGTGACTATTCTCGAAAGAGATGGCCAAATGCCATTACCCAAAAAATAGTCAGAATGAGGGTAGGACAACCATCCTCATTCCTTCTCTAACGCTCAAAGTATAGTGAGGAAATTGAAACAGACAGCGCAACAGCTCCAATGTTGTACAGTGCTCCTGCGGAGAGAAACGGACAGCGTAACGACGCCAATTCGTACAGTGCTCCGATGCGAGGCGTAGCGCGAAACTCCAACTCCACGGGGGGGAACGAGAGAGAAAGCTCTAAAGGAAGCCTAAAGAGAGGAAAGGGGAAGATCAACTAATCGAAACATGGTTTCAATCAGTCAATCAAAGGGGAATGATTATGCCAATAATTTTCCAAAGAGAATGGAAAATCATTAAAGCAAAAGGTGTAAATTATTGATTGTACATGATTAAATTTGCTCAATATAGAACAAACATAATGTGATCAAGAATTGAAAATGAAAAACAATGCCATACAAATATTAGCATGTATCACACATCAAGTGTCAAGTGATCAAAGATTGTGCAAGAGCTAGCATGTTCAAACAAAAATCAAGAACACACATAATTGCAAGAATTGATAAACAATCATTGAATTAATGTAAATATGGTTTAAAAAGAGGTTAATATTATTAAAAAGATCTATAAATATTAAGGATATCAATCCATGGAAGTTAGAGGAGGAAAGGATGCCAAACAAGCTTGAAAAACACCAAAAATGGCCCTCTGTTACAGTGGTAATCGATTACCCTATGTAGGTAATCGATTACTCGCTTAAAAATAGCAGAATTTGGTGAAAAAAAGGCTGAGTAATCGATTACTCTCTTTGAGTAACCGATTACCACTGTAACAGTGGCAAAAAAAAATAGCAAAAATAACTATTCAAAAGTAGTTTTCAGTATTTAATCACTTATCTAAACTACCACATGCTAGGACATGAATTTGTACACGAAAATTACATCATGTAAGTGCAAATAAACACAAATTACAAGCATTAATCATGGAGATTAAAGATCAAGCAATTGCATGATAAATTAAACCGAAAACGATCGAAATCACAACGTAAACGCGCGAAAATAATCGAAACAGAGAGAAAAGATAGATCTACCAACCTACAAGCCGGAGGATTGGCTTGGTAATTGTTGTAAATGAAATGTGATGAAAGTAAGTGAAGAAAACCAGAGAAAACTAGATATTCCTCCACTTGCACTTTGAACCGTAGCGAAACCGAACAAAATACGATAAAAGCTCTGAAATCAAATTTGCACCGTAAGATCTTGAAGCAAACACTTGAGATGAATCCAAAAGATTATAGAACTTCAGAAACTCAAGTATAAAAGCAAGATGATGAAGATAATCAAAGAAAACAAAAAGAATCTTCAATTATGGCCGAAATGTATCGAAACCGAGCAAACTTCGACGAAACTCAAAAATGCAAGTTATCACCGAAGAATTTTGATGCGATCACTTGAATTGAGTCCCAAAGCTACTGAAACTCCACAAAATTCAGTAGAATGGAATAATGATGAAGGTTAAGCTCAAGAAATAATCACTTTCAATGTGAAAAGTGATTATTCTATGGTGAATTAAGAGCTTTAGTGAGGTTTGATGAAGAAGATGAAGAGGAATGTGTAGAAGTTGCAGAAAAATGCAGAAGAGAATGAGAGAATTGAGAGTGAAGAAAGTGTGAATTTGTGTGAATGATTGTGGAGGGTTTTTGAAATGAGTGAAGCCTTGTTTATATAGACTTTTGGTATGGAGTGTGAGAGGTTTGGACTTTGGTTGGGACTTAGCTTTGGGAGGTTTGGAGTTACGGTTGAAGTTAGTTACACTTGACTCACTGAGTCAAGGTAGTTAACTCGGTTAGTTAGGATCAACTCGGTAACAATCCCAAGGTGCACTCCATCATCCAAAGATCCACATTACTTGGAAAACAAGGAACATGGTGCACTTAATTTAAAGTGAAGTACAGAATAAATGTAAGGGAAATGTCTTGAATGGTCTTGAACTGTCTAGAATGTTCCACACAATGCTAGAATCAAGTAGAAACAAAGACCAAAGAGAGTGCATGGCTGCTGTCCCAAAATGTAGTGGAAATTGCAAATTCGCACTGAGTAATCGATTACCCTATTTGAGTAATCTATTACTCAATTGAAAAAATAGCAAATTTGGCAAAATTACACTGAGTAATCTGTTACCCTGTTTGAGTAATCTGTTACTCAGTTGAGGTCCCGATTACGATTTTCCACTTATTGTTTGGATAAATATGCATAGAAACCCTTGTCTTATGCTTATTTTGATAATGTGATGACCTTGTGATGATGCGATTAATCGGGCTTGAAAACCTGAATACTCCTGCAGTCAAAACACAAAGGAAAAAAATGCAAACGCGTATGCTAGCGGTGTGAGTGCACATGCTTATGCAAAAAACAAAAAAAGGAGGTCAAATTTCGGGTGACGATAATACTCTCTTTGTTTTCTAAATCGGCCTCTAAGTCTAGAAAGATGGCAATGGCAGTAATGATACCGCCTATACAGATGGAACCGCCGACTCTGTTCGCTACACTAATAAAATGGGCCAGAAGGAACGGTGTAGGATTCACTCGGGTTTGGAAAAGTGCATAGTGATTAAAGAACAGATCCTTAGAATTCACGTTCCCTGGGTTTTCTCGTCTGAAAATCGTGGAGGCGAGAGTGTAGTGAAAGTAACGAATAACAGGGTTATGGATGGTCGTGGCTTTCAAGCCCTCCCATTTGGGTGCTCTTGTGTTGGTTATTTGATTCCAGAATTGGAAGGCTCCTTCCTCCCAGTCACTGTCCAAGGGTGCTTGAGTCGCAAGACCCTCACCGGTAGGAAAACCAAGATATTCAGCTATCTGCTCATGAGTTAGCGAATAGTCTAGGTTAAACATTCTGAAGTAAATGGTTTCGGTGGTGCGGTTAAGCTCATGGACATATCTGACTGAACTAAGAAACTCATAAGTAAGTCTAACGGAAGAGGGATTAAACATGGAGCAAAAACGAGTCATACATAAGTTCTTGAGCATCCACGACACGCTATCATAAAGACCCAAGGTGCGAAGAGTTTCCGGCTCTGGATACCTTGTGACATAGACTGGCCTTTTGGATACTCGGTGAAAGTTTGAACGCATGGTGGCTCCAATTTCTCCGTCGGGGAACTCAATGCCCATGTAATCTATCTCTTGGTTAGCAACCATAGTTGTTTCTTAGGAGGATGGTGCTTGTGAATGTTTTCTGAAATGGGTAGAGAAATGGAAAGTGGGTTTGAGAAATGTGAATGGTAATGTGTAGTTAGGGGTGTTTAAATAAGGATTAAGTGGGTGAATATAGAGGGTTAGAAGTTAATGTGGGATGATGAAGGGTTTACTAGGTACTTAGGGGATCTAGGAACATGCAAGAGTGTCTTGAATGGGAATAAAGGAGGCAAAAGCGTGTTTCACTAAGAAAATAGTGCATTTTGCCTGTTCGAATGAATGGCGAGCGCCGTTATGCATATGGCGACCGCCATTTGCTCCAGGCACGTCTTTTGATTTCTGGCTTAGCAGAATGTAAACTTGTTACTAATTTTTTTTTTCTTGTTTTCTTGACGAACCTAAATTTGCTAAACATTAACAACTAGTTAAGTAAGAATTTAGAACACTAAAATAAAAACTTAAAGAGAAAGAAACTTGCATTAAACAAAACTAAAGTGCATTACATTTACACGTCGGCATCCCGACGGTACATAGTGGAATGGAAATTAACAATACAAACGACACAAGAAAGGGACACATTATACATGTAAACAAACTATCCTAAGAAAAACAGGGAAATAGGTGCAGCTACGGATCATCCTTGATGTTGTCTAAGGGAGTAGACAATTTGGAACATATGGTCCAACTCCTCATGTACGACATCCATAAGTCCAATGAAATCGACTCGGAGAGAGGAAATCTCATCTCGGAAGGAATCCACTCTGGATTGGAGAGCATTAATAGCAGCAGGTACATTCAAAGGTGGTATATCAGGATCGACCTCAGAACCTTGAGTGGCCTCGGCAGACATAATGGTATCTCGGTTTTCGTAAGCCTGAGGAGAGCCGGGTGGAGCCAGAAACTGATTGGCAACCTTCAAATCATAGAGCCAATTGTCCTTATTGTGCACACTGGTCTTTTCCTGGTTGGGTAAGGTGAAAGTATGGACTACAGCATTATCGATGAGTAACTCGAATTCAACCAGGCCAAGATTATCAATAATGACTCCGTTGAAACAAAAACTAATGTCCATTGGGCGAAAACCACCGAATGCAAAGGAACGGTTCAGATGGTACCTCATCCCAGTTGCATCAGTAATCATAGTCACCATCCCACCTATTTAGATCGACTCAAAGGAATCACGGGCAATACGACTGAAATTAGCAAGCAAATACGGGGCTGCATTGACAGGTTTTCCCTGGGATGCGCAGAGCATGATATATAGCTCATCCGTCGACACAGATGTAATGTTCTCTTCTTTGCCAAAGAAGGTGTGAGCAAGAACCTTAAGGAAATATCTCCATCCAGGGTTGTGGATGCTTTTGGAGAACATAGAATCAGGTTCGGCATTACCGTTTCCGGTTATGGTACCCCAGAAATGTTAAAGATCATAGCTAGTGAAGGCATCAGCAGGGGTCTTGGTCACAACATTGGGTTCATTATGAAAACCCAATAATTCAGTGAATTCATGGTGGGTGAATCTGTACTTGTTTCCAAATAACCTGAAGGTAGCCAATCCACGGCCAAATCCGAAACCACGGGTGGCATCATAATAGAGGGAGCTTAGGAACTCCAAGGTCAGGCTAGGGTAAGCGCTAAATCTCTTCTCTAAAGCAAAGTGAGACCAGCCTATCTGGCTCAGAAGGAAAATAACACTCTCTCGGATGCTAAGGGTTTGTATAGTCTAGTCGTCATGATAGATGGACAAACCAAAGTCTCTTTGAGATAAAGCCTCAAATCGACGCCTCTGGACATCGTTCCTAAAAACAACGACACGGTTTTCAAATGTCTGCATGGTTGCTGGTCAAAGGTTTCCTAGAGAAGGGTCTCCTGAAAATTAAAAAACATTACAATATTAGGGGAATAATACTATTAGCTACGCGTTAGTAAGATAAAAATAGTAATAATAATCATAATACTGATAATGATGTAGTGAGCGATTTTGGACGTGGTTGCGAAGCACTATCGCTTTGGTACTACAGTTCGATTCATTTTTTATCCTATTGAAGCTGATGAAGGAAGGGAAATAGATGTCTCCAATTAACCCGGCTTGCAAAGTGAGTTTGAACAGATGACTGTTGGTTTACAGATGCTACAAAGATTGTGGGACTCTCTTAGGTTACTTTGTTAAAATAGTACTCAGGAGATTGGTGGGAGTTTAAGACTGATGATTTTCGATTGATATGTGAAGGTACGGGATTTGGGCTTTGGATTAGTGTGCTCGCTAAGATCTTTCTTTCAATCTTTTACCTATGTATTCCCGTTTACCGAAACAGGGAAATCAGAGTGATCGTAGTTTCTCCTATTCTATGGGAGGAAATGGTGTTTGGGTGTCTTTTTCAAAGCCCAAGACGTGAAGCTAAAGGTGGTTTGTATCTTGTTCAAAGCCCAAGATATGAAGCTGAAGAGTCTATTTGTATCTTGTTTGAAGCCCAAGATGTGAAGCTAAAAGGGTGTTGACTTTAGAGAGACTTTGTCATCTCTAAAGGGGTCTATTTGTCACAATTGTTGGGTGACTGGTTTATAAAGGAGGATTACTTTAACTGGGATATGTGAATCCAACAATGCCATAATTTCCTTTATAAGGGTTTTCGACTTGAAGGAGAAGACTTTAACTCAGTGTAGAGCAATGCCATCTTTCCTTAGGAATTTCTCATGCTAAAAGAGGGACAATGGCATGGATTTGATGATCCAGAGGCTTGCCGCTTACAATAATTAGATGAAGGGAAAGGAGTTGTTGATGTTTGTATACTGTGAACGAGGCACATCTTTGATGCTAAAAGGTTGATTGGTTCAACCGGGGTTTCCTTATACAAAGCCTAAGAGGAGGCTATCGACCGAACAAGAGGGTGATTTTTGTGTGTCTCGTACGAAGCCCGAGAGAGAGAGGCTAAAAGGGTTGACTCTATAGGAGAATCTTTTAAATGTGTCTTGTACGAAGCCCAAGATAGAGGATAAGGTTGGACTAAACAAGAGAGTCTTTTATACTCAACAAGAGAGTGTTTTGTATCTCGTACAAAGCCCGAGATGAAGGCTAAAGGGGATGACTCAACAAGAGAGTCTTTTATACTCAACAAGAGAGTGTTTTGTATCTCGTACAAAGCCCGAGATGGAGGCTAAAGGTTGACTCAACAAGAGAGTCCGAAAAGGTTAACTCTGCTGGGGAGAATCATTGTACAAAGCCCAAGAGGAGGCTAAGGTTACTGTTTCAGTTAAGTGACAGGTCCAGTACGCTGATTTAAAGAGAAAATCAATTCTTATATGAGTACTGTTTGCACTCAGGGATTTGATTCAAGGATCTGGGTTATTTCCTGTTCTTTAAGGAAATGGGAAATCTAAAGGTTATTGAGATTTTCCGAGTCTACGGGTTTCGTCTCCTAGTTTTGAAAGGAACTTGAGAATGTCTTTGAGACTCAAGGGAATTAGACTGTCCAAGTCTAGAGTTTCGTCTTTTGTACTATGTTTAAGAAATAGCAGTAGAAAGATCTAGACTTTTTGAAAGACTATTCTATTAAGATGACTAATTTCTGTTCCTATACCTCTAGGAGGTCATCGGGATAATTTGTACGAATCCCAAGAGGAGGCTGGAAACTTTTAAGAAGCCGAGGGACAATTTGTACGAAGCCCAAGAGGAGGCTATCATTCCCGAAGGAAGAAATCATTTATACGAAGCCTAAGAGGAGGATGTGAATACTTCTAAGAAGCCGACGGGTCCTTGTACAACGCCCAAGAGGAGGCGAGGATGCTTTTAAGAAGCCCATGGGTCCCCAAACCCTGAGAAATTCAAGACAGGCTATTCACAGAGAATAGATCAAGCCAGGAAAGTTCGAGAATTTGGAAGAAACTCAAGAGATGCCATTCACGGAGAAAAGATCATCTCTGGGGAATAGAGTTTCTTTGACGATTTCTAAAGGTGATAGTCTGTGAAAGGGTTAACCGAGAATGCTGCCTTTCACGTCTCCATATTGTTTAACCCCAAGAGGAGGGAAGACTGTATCTGGTAATCCTATGGGGATCTAGTTTTGTCTATTTTAAGAGTAATCAACAGGGCTTAGTGCTAGACGTAGTTGCCGGGGAAACTCTAAATATCTATACTATTATTACACAGACGATATGAGTTTACGAAAGAAGACTTACAGTGAAAGCGGATAAAGAAAGCGTATAACCACTTGCTCGGTTGTAGAGCTTCCATGTTGTTTGGTTAGTTGTTCAACAAAGAAAGATTGAAAACAACAGTATATTCAAGATCAAAGGAGAAAGTGCTTTGAAATGAAAGATTGAGGCTTACAGCTCAAGGAGAGGCCCAGGGTTTTATCAGTGATCGCACTGTCGTTTTGTACAGAGGGACTTATACAAGTGACTGTGGCCCAAGAAACATTTTCTGTACAAAGGGATGGGTCTTACACTCTCTCAAGAGGCCCAAACGATTTAAAGAAAAAGAGTGGGGTTTATAACACGAGGGTAGGCCCAGATGATTTTTCGTTTGAAATGGCGATCGCGCCGAGATTTTTGAAAACGCAGTGGGTCTTATACAATGACTGAGGCCTAAAATGGTTTGGTTTTCAAAGGGGGTTGGGTCTTACACTCTAATAGAGGCCAAAAAGTTCTGAATGGGTCTTATAGCTCGAGGAGAGGCCCAAATGGTTCATTTTTAAACGGGCGACGATTGCGCCAAACTTTTCTTTTAACGCAGAGGGACTTATATAATATCTGAGGCCCAAAATTGTTTTGGTTAAAAGGGGATTGGGTCTTACACTCTAATAGAGGCCCAAGAGATTTTGAATGGGTCGTATAGCTCGAGGAGAGGCCCAAGGTTTGTTTTTCAATGGACGATGATCTCGTCAAACTTTTTGAAATACAACGGGACTTATACAACATTTGAGGCCCAAAATAGTTTGTATGTACAAAGGATTGGGTCTTACACTCTATTAGAGGCCCATGAGTGTTTGAAAATGATTTGTGAGGGTTGAATTAATCAAAACCCTAATTTATTTCCAAAATGTATTTTAATTGAATAAAAAATTCAATTAAAATGATCAAAATTGTTTAACATGTGGAAAACAAATTGTGATCTTGGATTAATGTTTCAAAAATCATGTTTTGACTTGCAAAATGATTAGAAGTCATTAAAATTTGCAAAATCAAGAAGGAAAAAATATTTTAAATGTCAAAAACAATTAAAATATTAATTCTTTGCAAAAATATCAATTATATGAGATAAATAATATTTTTGGGATTTTTTGGTAAAATAAAATATTTTAACATTTTTGTGAATATTAAAAAAAGAATCAACTCAAAATCATTAAAACTCAGAGAGAAATTAATTTTTGAATCAATTAAATAAAATCACAAAATTCAAATATTTGAATTTTCAAAAAAGGGCGCTAAGAACACCCAAGAACACACGCGTGTTCTGAGTTTTTCCCAGATTTGCATTTTCTCTCCAATCTCACTGAATACTTGATGGAATCATGCAAACCACATATCAATCTGCTCGTTTCAACCTCACGATCATGTCTATGGTCTTTAATTTCATTTATTTTTAACATGGAATAAGAAATCAAGACAAAACCTCAAGAACCCTAAAATTTGCATGAAGGCTGAGAATTTTGAAAGAGTTTCCTGATGTATTCACTTGGTCGTACCAGGACATGCCAGGGTTGGATACCATATCATGGAACATCATCTACCGTTAAGGCCAGAATGTCCGCCAGTAAAACAGAGGTTGAGACGGACTCACCCGGACATGGCCATCAAAATCAAAGAGGAAGTACAAAAACAGATTGACGCGGGTTTCCTCGCCACATCATAATATCCTCAATGGTTAGCCAACATCGAACCAGTTCCGAAAAAGGACGGAAAGGTCAGAATGTGTGTCGATTACAGAGATCTAAACAAGGCTAGTCCAAAGGACGACTTTCCTTTACCACACATTGACATGCTGGTAGACAGTACAACAAAGTTCAAAGTTTTCTCCTTCATGGATGGATTCTCGGGCTATAATCAAATTAAAATGGCGCCGAAAGACATGCAGAAAACTTCGTTCATCACCCCATGGGGTACCTTTTGTTACAAGGTAATGTCGTTTGGTTTGAAGAACGCCGGGGCAACCTATCAAAGGGCCATGACTACTCTTTTTCATGACATGATACACAAGGAATTCGAGGTATATGTCGATGATATGATAGCAAAATCTAAAATAGAAGATGAGCATGTGACCCACCTGTCAAAGCTATTTGAGCGTCTGAGAAAGTACAAACTCTGCTTGAATCCCAATAAGCGCACATTCGGTGTCCGTTCAGGGAAACTATTAGGGTTCATCGTCAGCCAGAAAGGAATAGAGGTTGATCCTGACAAGGTCAAGGCCATTCAAGAGATGCCTTCTCCAAAGACCGAAAAACAAGTCAGGGGATTCCTGGGACGTTTGAATTACATTTCCAGATTTATATTCCTCATGACCGCGACATGTACGCCGATTTTCAAATTACTCAAAAAGAATCAGGACTGCGTTTGGACAGAAGTCTGTCAAACTGCCTTCGACACTATCAAGGAATACCTGTTGAACCCACGGATTCTATCCCCTCCCATGGAAGGAAGGCCCCTAATCATTTACTTAATAGTCTTGGAAGACTCAATGGGTTGTGTACTTGGCCAACAAGACAAAACCAAAAGGAAAGAGTCTGCCATTTACTATTTGAGCAAGAAATTCACCGACTGCGAGACTCGGTACACTATGCTCAAGAAAACTTGTTGTGTTCTGGCTTGGGCAGCCAAACGTCTTTGCCAGTACATGAATCTTCACACAACTTGGTTAATCTCTAAAATGGATCCAATCAAGTACGTCTTTGAAAAACCTGCTCTCACGGGAAGGATTGCCCATTGGCAGATGTTGTTATCAGAATATGACATTGAATACCACGCACAGAAAGCCGTTATGGGAAGTGTTTTAGCCGATCATTTGGCTCATCAACTAATTGACGATCAAGAATCAGTCGGATTTGACTTCCCAGACGAAGATGTCATGTATCTAAAAATGAAAAACTGCGATGAACCACTACCCAGTGAAGGGCCAGAACCAGGTTCCCAATGGGGACTAATCTTTGACAGAGCTGTCAATCATTACCGAAACGGAATTGAGGCAATTATCATAACACCTAAGGGTACCCACATTCCTTTCACTGCCCGACTTACGTTCAAGTGCACAAACAATGAGGCCGAATACGAAGCTTGTATCATGGGTCTCGAAGAAGCGATCGACTTAAGGATCAAGAACTTGGATGTATATGGCGACTCAGATCTAGTTATCAATCAGATAAAAGGAGATTGGAACACATACCAATCAGGATTGATTCCTTACAAAGATTACGCAAGAAGGTTGTTACCCTTCTTCAACAGAGTCGAGTTTCATCATATCCCTCATGAAGAGAATCACATGGCTGATGCATTAGACACTCTCTCTTCCATGATTAGTGTAGGTCAATGAAACGACTTACCTAAGATTGATATAATGAAGGACATACAATGGCGAGAAAAATTCTAAGAGCGGGGTACTATTGGTTGACAATGGAATCCGATTGCTACAAGTACATGAGGAAGTGTCATAAGTGTCAGATATACTCCAACAAAATCCATGTGCCGCCAACGCATCTCAAGGTCCTTTCTTACCCGTGGCCTTTTTCCATATGGGTAATCGACATGATTGGCATGATTGAGCCCAAGGCTTCAAACGGACATCGGTTCATCCTGGTAGCCATTGATTACTTCACCAAGTGGGTCGAAGCAGCGTCGTACGCTAATGTAACCCAACAAGTGGTGGTCCGATTTATCAAAAACAATGTCATTTGTCGTTATGGTGTTCCAAGTCAGATCATTACTGATAATGGATATAACTTGAACAATAAGATGATGAAAGAGTTGTGCGCTGAGTTCAAAATTGAACACCATAACTCATCTCCCTACCGACCCAAGATGAACGGGGCGGTAGAAGCGGCTAACAAGAACATCAAGAAAATTGTTCAAAAAATGGTTGTAACCTACAAAGACTAGCACGGAATGCTGCCTTTTGCTCTTCAAGGTTATCGCACATCTGTCCGCACTTCAATAGGGGCAACCCCTTTCTCCCTAGCATATGGCATGGAGGCAGTGCTCCCCATAGAAGTAGAGATCCTATCAATCCGGGTATTGATGGAAGTTAAGCTAACAGAAGCTGAATGGTGTCAAAGTCGACACGACGAACTGAATCTAATCGAAGAAACGCGAGTAACGGCACTATGCCACGGTCAGTTGTATCAACAAAGAATGAAGAAGGCCTTCGACAAAAAGTTCCGACCTCGCGACTTCAGGAAAGGAGACCTTGTGCTCAAAAAGATACAATCATTCCACACTGATTTTCGGGGTAAATGGACTCTGAATTATGACGGCCCCTATGTGGTCAAGAAAGCCTTCTCAGGCAGCGCCTTGAGACTTGCAACCATGGACGGAGAGGAATTTGCCTACCCCACGAATGTTGACGTAGTCAAGAAATACTTCTCCTAAATAAAAAAAAATAAAAAAAATGTCTCGGTGGATTGAAAACCCAAAAGGGCGGTCCAGACAAAAATTAGAGACATAATCAAAAAAATCATCCCGGTGGATTGGTAATCTCAGAGTACAATCCAGGCAAAAGTTAGGGATAATGGCAAGTAACTATGTCCAACAAAGGGGCAAGTCCTCAGCAGTAGTTACACCATCCGAGAAAAACTCCAGTCAAGGTCATCTTCGAAAGAAGCTCAGGATGCCCAGAATTCAAAGTTGGTAGAAGGATAGTGGTCGTTATGTTTCAATGCAGCCCTTTTCCCTTAAATTACCATTTTCTAACTTTGTAAATACTCTATGGGATCACGCATTTGGCTGATTTTCATCCTATCAATAAAATTCGAGCCCTAGTGCTTTTGTTTGCAATTCTTATTTTGTTTTAGCTTTACAGAACGACATCTTAACACGATTAACGATTCTTGGAATAAAACAAAAATGAATTTACTTGTCAAACTTTTTTCTGCTTTTAAAATAAAGATAGCAATTTCTTTTGACTGTTGAACATCGAAAGAACATCGATCGCTTCTCCCAAAGTAATCGAACTTCAAAGTGCAGAATCGAAGTACTCCTTCTAAACCAGTGCACCTGAATGAAGGATCAGCTGTGTCAGATGCAAATATTTCATCAGACACCCCCGACAGAGTTCTTATCTCCTAAGCCCGACCAATGTAGCTCCCCACGAGGACTACTTCTCCTAAGCAAGGCAGAATTGCTACTTCTGGACCAGTGATACTTTTCATCCCCCGCAGTGGCCGAGTATCCAGTCATGTTCATCTGTTAGTCTGTATGTCGCGTCAATTTTGTCAGCATAAACATACATACATCATGTATTATTGATTTACATTCATATTCATATTGCATCACTATCACTCTAGTAGGTCTTGTTCCCTAGTGATAAAAGTCCTCTGAACCGAGTCGTCAGTTCTTTCCTCATCAGGAAATGAATCATCTAAATGATCTCTCCTCCAGTTTATTTCTGGATTGAAGGTGGTTCTTTAACCACTTTGATAACTTAAACCTCTGAAGAGCCAGAGAGCTTTCGATAAATGTCACTCTTCACCATTGAAGATGATATCTTCGCTTTCTCGGATCAAGGAAAATCCCTAGAGAAAGCCTCTTAATCAAAGATTCGGCAATACAATAGTTTTTCTCTGAAAAAATTCGCTGACGAAAAGGTCATCAGCACCTCAAAATTGGATTACATCACATGGCTTTTCTCCGAGAAGATCTCGAGAAAAGTATGATGTAACACCTCCAAGCAGAAAATAGTCTCTCAAGAGACTCGTTTTTCCCCGGTAGAGTCGACAAATGGCGTCTTCAAGTAGAGAAGTTTGTACACCTCTATAGCTCAGACAGATGGGGTCTCCAGCAAGTCTGACATCGAAACTTTTTCCATCAAATGGCATCTCCCCAGGAAAGTTCGGCGAGAAGTTTGAGGAAAACTGCTACGAATAGCGTCCCTTGTCAAGAAAGTTTATTGACAAAAGAAACTAAGACCAGTTCCTTGGTAGGAAATCAAGATCGAGGGGAAGTTTATTTCAGAAACTAAGACCAGTTCCTTGGTAGGAAACCAGGATCAAGGGGAAGTTTATTTCAGAAACTAAGACCAGTTCCTTGGTAGGAAACCAGGATCGAGGGGAAGTTTATTTCAGAAACTGAGACCAGTTCCTTGGTAGGAAGCCAGGATCGAGGGGAAGTTTACATCAGAAACTGAGACCAGTTCCTTGGTAGGAAACCAGGATCGAGGGGAAGTTTATTTCAAAAACTAAGACCAGTTCCTTGGTAGGAAACCAGGATCGAGGGGAAGTTTATTTCAGAAACTGAGACCAGTTCCTTGGTAGGAAACCAGGATCGAGGGGAAGTTTACATCAGAAACTGAAGACAGTTCCCTGGCTGAAGACCAGGATCGAGGGGAAGTTTTTACCTTTTTTAAGCATCAACGCTTAGCAAAAGAAGATGGATGGGCAAACTACCATTCATAACCACCATCAAAATTATAGGTATTCCGATATTTAATCATCTTGCACCCCGAATGCCCGAATACCTTCGCCATTTACACCTTCGGGTCCAAGAAGATTAAATAAGGGCATCTGTCATACCCCAAATTTTTACCACTAAGATTCCCCATCATTGTGAAAATCATCATCACAATATGGATGGATCATCAAACCTCATTAGTCTCCCCAAAGATGGGTGAGCATCCACTATAATCAGACTTAGAGTTTCAAGCCCTCTCAGAGCTTTTAGGAAAAGGATCAATCAAGGAATGACATGATCTTAAAGTTGTCTAACATCTTAAACATCCACAAGAGATCAAGAGGACTCCCACATCAAGAATCAAGCACCAGGCTGCAACATTCTAAGTGGATCAAGCCTCAAGATCGCCAGTGTCACCAAATTAGGGTTTTGGTCGACCAGGGCCTCCAGATGGAAATTTTCCTCTGGGCATGAGCCAATGCTTCAAAGAATAACCCTAGGTACTCTAAGGGACCTCATGGACCCAATCATCCGGTCAATTTAGCCTCAAGGGATGCATTTACTAAAAATCAGGAATTAGGGTTTCTTGACCTAATTCACCCCTATGTTGACCTTTGGGACAAAACATGAGCCAAGACCTCAAGACATGATTTGAGGGTCCCTAATAAACTACAATGATCCATTTGTAACCATGGATTGACCTAAGAAGCTTGATCAACAAGTTTCAATTTCATCGGGACCACAATTAGGGTCTCGCGGAAAAAGTCAATTGTACCTTTGACTTTTGACCCAGGCATGCTCCCAAACCTTGGGACATGATTTAATACACCCTATAACACACATGGAACATGTCCATCAAGTTTGATTTAGGTTAAGGACTTGATTTCATAGAGGATCACACAGTTTGGAATTCATCTGACAAAAAGTCAACTGTGCACAAAAGTCAAACTTTGACTTTCTGAGATTTTTCATAAATATGGTTCTTTGACCCCAAAATGATGTTAATGTGTGATTTGGATCATCATTCATCGAGAAAAATCAAGAAAAGTGGGAACAAAGTTATGGAACAAAGTGGCTAGGGTACCAACTTTGGAGGATCATATCTCCTAAACCACAAGGCCTTTTGTCCCCATTCAAAGCTGGATTTGTAGCTCTCATGGCCCTCTACAAAAGCTTCAACTACACCTCATTCCAATTCATCATGGATTTTGAGTTATGGAATGATCAAAATGGATGAAAACATGAAATGTCACTTTTTCCAACACTTAGTGAAATTTTCACTAAGTCAGAATCTGTCTTGCTTTTTTTCCAAAAGTAGGGGGATTTTTCACTTGGATCCAAAAAGTATCAAGACCAACTATGATCACCCATATGTTGTATCATATGAGGGCCTTTCAAAATGGCCAAGAACTCCATGAAACTCCATTTAAGCCATGAGATATGACCATGCCAATATGCCTTGTTGCAAACTGTCATGGCAAGGCAGATTTGTGCATTTTGCTCGATTTGCTCAAATTTTGCAAAGGGCTGTCATACCCCAAATTTTGACCACTTAGATTTCCCATCATTGGGAAAATCATCATCACAATATGGATGAACCATCATGCCTCATCAGTCTCCCCAAAGATGGGTGAGCATCCACTACTATAAAAAATTAGGGTTTTAAGCCCTCTAAGAGCACTTAGACAAAGGATCAATCAAGAATTGACATGATCTTCAACTTTTCTAACCTCTTAAACATCCACAATGGATCAATAGGACTCCCACTTCAAGGATTAAACACAAGGCTGCTCCCTTCTAGGTGGAACAAGCCTCAAGATCGCCAGTGTCACTAAATTAGGGTTTTGGTCGACCAGGGCCTCCAGATGGAAAGTTTCCTCTGGGAATGAGCCAATGCTTCAAATCATAACCTATGATACCCCAAGGGGCATCATGAACCCAATCATCAAGTCAATTTTGCTTCAGGGGATGCATTCACTAAAAATCAGGAATTAGGGTTTCTTGACCTAATTCACCCCTAAGTTGACTTTTGGGACAAAACATGAGCTAAGACCTCAAGAGAGGATTTGAGGGTCTCTAATATACTACATTGATCCATTTGCAACAATGGATTGATCCAAGAAGCTTGATTCCCAAGTTTCAAGTTCATCTGAACCACAATTAGGGTTTTGCAGGTAAAGTCAACTGTAGCTTGGACTTTTGACCAAGACATGCTCCCAAACCTTGGGACATGATTCAATACACCCTATGACACCTATGTAACATGTCCATCAAGTTTGATTTAGGTCAAGGACTTGATTTCATAGAGGATCGCGCAGTTTAGAATTCATCTGACAAAAAGTCAACTGTGCACAAAAGTCAACTTTGACTTTTTGAGATTTTTCAAAATTATGGTTTTTTAACCCTAAAATGATGTTAATGTGTGATTTGAATCATCATTCATCAAGAAAAATCAAGAAAAGTGGGATAACTTGTAAAAGGGGTAACCATAAAAACTTAGAAATTTTTCTAAGTTATGGAATAAAGTGGCTAGGGTACCAACTTTGGAGGATCTTAACTCCTAAACCACAAAGCCATTTTCCCCATTCAAAACTTGATTTGTAGCCCTCATGGCCCTCTACAAAAGCTTCAACTACACCTCATTCCAATTCATTATGGATTTTTAGTTATGGAATGATCAAAGTTGCTGAAAACATGAAATGCACTTTTTCCAACACTTAGTTAAATTTTCACTAAGTCAGAATCTGCCTTCACTTTTTTCCAAATGTAGGGGCATTTTTCACTTGGATCCAAAAAGTATCAAAACCAACTAGGATCAAACAGTTGTTTTATCATATGAGGGCTTTCCAAAATTACCAAGAACATTACCAAACTCAACTTGAGCCATGAGATATGACAATGGCAACATGCCTTGCTGAAAAACTGCCAAAGCAAGGCAGATTTTGGAGTTTTGCTCGATTTGCCCAAATTTTGAAAAGGGCAAGCAACTTTATCCATCTGAACACCTCAAGGGGGGACCAAGGAGGAACCAACTCTGATCCCAAGCCTTCCAAGTCTTTGGAACCAAAAATAGCATGCCAAACCTAGAAATCCCTAAAAGAGGGACAAGAGTCTGATTTTATTTTGGAGCATTCAATGGATGCACCAAGGTGGCATGGACTGAGCTATTTGCAACTGAATTCAGTCAAGACTTATCCAAGACCATGGGAACCAGCAGCCTGTGCCCTAACCTCTAGTCAATGGCTAGAGGAGACTTGGATTCTCATTGCTCAACAATGTCCAAACCTATGCAGCAGTTGCCATTCACTATTCCTTGCAAAACAAACTTGGTCTACTATAAATAGAGCTCATTTGTGATCAGTTTGAGTACACCAAATCCATCAAACAGATGCTTTCCTCAAAATCTCCTTCTTCACTCCAATTTTGCCTTCCAATCAAACCAATCACACACACACCTCATAAACATCATATAGAAGTGATCCAAACACTCACATAACATCTGGAACACCAAAATCACAAAATCACCAACCAATTGCTCAAGTTCTTGACAAATTTGCAGTTGGGGTACCATCTCAAGTTCCAGATCATTTCAATCCACTCCAAGCATCCAGACACACTCTAGGGAAGCTATCCACATCATTGGAACCTAGCTGTAACACCTCTAACACAAAACACGATCACCAGCTGCAAGAGGTAAGCATGAGCTCTTCTAACTCTATGATCCATGCATTTTTTGCTGCACAATAATTTGGCCATATGTTCATAATCATACATGGAGTGTTTTACCTCAATCAATTGCATTGTTTGAATCGTGTGTGGAATTTCTGAACCTTCATGCAAATTTTAGGGTTCTTGAGGTTTCTCTTTGATTTCTTATTCCATGCTTAAAATAAATGAAATTAAAGACCATAAACATGATCGTGAGGTTGAAACGAGTAGATTGATATATAGATTGCATGATATAATCAAGTATTCAGTGAGATTGGATAGAAACGCAAATCTGCAGAAACAGAGGAAGGGCGCGTGTTCTTGCCATGTTCTTGGCGCCCTTTTTCAAAAATTTGAATACTTGAATTTTGTGATTTTATTTAACTGATTCAAAAATTAATTTCTCTTTGAGTTTTAATGATTTTGAGTTGATTCTTTTTTTAATAATTCACAAAAATGTTAAAATATTTGATTTTGCCAAAAATCCCAAAAATATTATTTATTTCATATAATTGATATTTTTGCAAAGAATTAATATTTTAATTGTTTTTTACATTTAAAATATTTTTTCCTTCTTGATTTTGCAAATTTTAATGATTTCTAATCATTTTGTAGGTCAAAACTTGATTTTTGAAACATTAATCCAAGATCACAATTTGTTTTCCAAATGTTAAACAATTTTGATCATTTAATTGAATTTTTTATTCAATTAAAATACATTTTGAAAACAAATTAGGGTTTTTTGATTAATTCAACCCTCATCAAACTTTTTCAAACATTTTTGGGCCTCTAATAGAGTGTAAGACCCAACCCCCTTTGAAAACCAAAATATTTTGGGCCTCAGTGTATTGTATAAGTCCCAATACCGTCAAAAAGTTCAGCGTGATCATCGCCTTTTTAACAAAAACCCATGGGCCTCTCCTTGAGCTGTAAGCCCATCACTTGTACAAAAATGAAATAATTTTTGGGCCACTAATAGAGTGTCAGACCCAATCCCCTTTTAACTAAAACAATTTTTGGCCCTCTGACATTATATAAGCCCCTCTGTGTTAAAAGAAAATCTCGGTGCTATCGCCGGTTTAAAAATCAAACTTTGGGCCTCTCCTTGAGCTGTAAGCACCACCACTTGTGTAAAAACAAACCTTTGGGCCTCTTGAGAGAGTGTAAGCCCCATCCCTTTGTACAGAAAACTTTTTGGGCCTCAGTCACTTGTATAAGACCCTGTACAAATTTAAAACAACGATGCAATCATTGTTAAACCCTTTGGGCCTCTTCTTGAGCTATAAGCCCCAACAATCTTTTCAAAGCACTTTCTCCTTTAATTTTGAATATAATATTGTTATCAAAGCTTTCTTTGTTGAACAATCTAACCAAACATCATGGAAGCTCTACAACCGAGTAAGTGTTTACCCGCTTTCTTTATCCGCTTTCATATATATAACTGTATTGTGTGGCTGCTCACTGTAAGTCTTCTTTCACAAACTTTTATATACCTGTCAAATATCAACTGTGTAATACTAGTATAGTTATTTAGAGTTTTCCCTGGAAACTACGTCTAGCACTAGGTAAAGCCCCGTTGATCGCTCTTAAATACAAACAAAACTAGATTCCCGTAGGATTACCAGAGACAGTCTTCCCTTCTCTTGGGGTTAAACAATATGGAGATATGAAAGGAAGATTCTTTTTGAACCCTTTCTCAGAATGTCACCCTTAGAAGTTGTCAAAGAGACTCTACTCCCCAGAGATGATATTTTCTCCGTGAATGGCATATTTTGAGCTTCTCCCAAATTCTCGGACTTTCCTGGCTTGATCTATTCTCAGTGAATAGCATGTCTTGAACTTCTCGGGGGTTTGGGGACCCACAGGCTTCTTAAAAGGATCCCCGCCTCCTATTGGGCGTCATACAAGGACCCATTCGGCTTCTTAAAAGCTCTCATGCCTTCTCTTGGGCTTAGTACAAGGACCCAGCGACCTCTACAGGTATAGGAACAGAACCTAGTCATCAATTCGGTAGAGCTGTCTTTCTGAGTCAATTGTCCGACCAGTTAATGGGTTGACCTTCATCCTTTAACAAACCAGCCTTCTCTTGAGCATTATACAAAGATCATCCACTATCTGAGAATCGATTTCTCAAAACACCCGTAGACTTGGACAATCTTAATACCCTTTGGATTTCCTATATCCTTAAAGAACAGGAAATAACCCCGATCCTCTTATCAATCCCAAGATATAACATTACCCATATAAGAACTGATTTTCTCTTTATCCGACATACTGGACCTGTCGCTAGACCGAAACAGTTACATTGGCCTCCTCTTGGGCCTTGTACAATGATTCTCCTCAATGGAGCTAACCTTTTCAGGCTCTCTGGTTTAGTCAAACTCATCTTTAGCCTCTATCTCGGGGTTCGTACGAGATACAAAAACACTCTCTTGTTGAGTATAAAAGACTCTCTTGTTGAGTCGACTCCTTTAGCCTCTCTCTCGGGCTTCATACGAGACATATAAAAGACTCTCTTGTTGAGTCAATCCCCTTTAGCCTCCATCTCGGGATTTGTACGAGATACTAAAACACTCTCTTGTTGAGTATAAAAGACTCTCTTGTTGAGTCAATCCCTTTTAGCCTCCATATCGGGCTTCGTACGAGATAGAAAATCACTCTCTTGTTGAGTATAAAAGACTCTCTTGTTGTGTCAATCACCCTTTAGCATCTATCTAGGGCTTCGTACGAGATACAAAAACACTCTCTTGTCGAGTATAAAAGACTCTCTTGTTGAGTCAACTCCTTTAGCCTCTCTCTCGGGCTTCATGCGAGACATATAACAGACTCTCTTGTTGAGTCAATCCATTTTAGCCTCTATCTCGGGCTTTGTACGAGACACATAAAAACACCCTCTTGTTGGGTCAATAGCCTCCTCTTAGGCTTTGTATAAGGAAAACCCTGGTTGAGTCAATCAACCTTTTAGCATCAAAGCTGTGCCTTGTCCATATCATACAAACATCAACAACTCCCCTTTAGAGATGATAAATTCTCTCTAAAGTCAAAACCCTTTAGCTTCACATCTTGGGCTTCGAACAAGATAAAAATAGACCCTTCAGCTTCACATATTGGACTTTGAACAAGATACAAACCACCTTTAGCTTCACGTCTTGGGCTTTTAACAAGACACCAAAACAACTTTTCCTCCCATAGAATATGAGGATCTATGATCGCTCTGATTTCCCTGTTTCGTCAAAAGGGAATACGTAGGCATAAGATTGAAAAATCATAGCGAGCACACTAATCAAAAAACCCAAAATCCCATACCTCCATCAATCAATCAAAAAGCATCAGTCGTAACATCCTACCAATAGCCTAGACATTGTGTTCTTAACAAAATAACCTAAGAGAGACCCACAATCTCAATACCATTAGTAAACCAACAGTTATCTGTTTAAACTCAGTTTGCAAGCAGGGTTAATTGGAGACATCTATTTCCCTTTCCTTCATCAGCTTCAATAGGATAAAAATGAATCGAACTGTAGTACCCCAAAGCGATAGTGCTTTGTAACCACGCAAAAATTCGCGCTACAAGGGCAAGCAAATCTATCCATCTGAACACCTAAAGGGGGGACCAAGGAGGGACAAGCACTGATCCACCAGCCTCCCAAGTCTTTGGAACCAAAAGTAGCATGGAAAACCTAGAAATGCCTAAAAGAGGGACAAGACTCCAATTTTGGTTTGGAGCATTTAATGGATGCACCAAGGTGGCATGGACTGAGGCTTTTCCAACTGAATTCAGTCAAGGATGATCCAAGAACTAGGGAACCAGCAGCTTGTGCCCTAACCTCTAGTCAATGGCTAGAGGAGACTTGGATTCCTATTGATCAACATTGGCCAAACCTCTGCAGCAATTACCATTCACTATTGCAGCCAAAACAAACTTGCTCTACTATAAATAGAGCTCATTTGTGCTCAGTTTGAGTACACCAAAGCACTACAACACTTGCTTTCCTCAAAATCTCTTTCTCTTGGCAAAAATGCCTTCTTTAGCAAGGTAACTCTGAGTTTTTGAGTTAGGGAGCAATTCCATCATAGCTCATGGTCCAAACACATCCAATATGTCATATCTAAGTTGTCCAAACTCTCACAAGTGACCTGTAACACCAAAATCACAAAGTCCCCTCTCAAAACCTCCAAAATAGGACTTTTGTGCATTTTTCAAGCCATGTCTTGATTCAGTCACTTTCCAAACCAGATAAAATCTCAAACACACTCCAAATATCATCCTTGAACTGTCCCAAATAGTTCCCCACATCTGGAACACCATTTGAGAGAGAGTTGTTATTTTGGCCACTTTTGCCCCTTTTGCAAGAAAGAGCTCAAACTTGTTCCTGAGGTTTCCAGCTGATTCCAACCATCCTAAAAGCTTCTAAGAGATCATTTGAGGGTGTCCAAAGCATTAAATCATTTCTGGAACAAAGCTCTTGGCAGATTGCACAAAAGCTCCAAAAAGAGGTAAGCCTCACAACTTGAATTTTTTGAATCATGCTTTCCTTTGATGTCCACTGATCATGCACATCTTATACATGTTATATGTGTTGTGTTTGCACCAATTTATCTTGTAATTCACACCTGTACCAAGAGGTAGCACAGAAAATGTAAATCATGGCCTATTTCAAAACCACTATCGGGTTTTTCAATAGGAGCATGATCTAGAATAAACACCACCACCATTGGATTCCTTGTGAAATTCTAGGCAGGATAGACCTAAATTTTGTCCCAATCCATGGAGAAATGGGAAAGTTATGGCCTTCACGTTTCTGACCAAAAACCTTGCCTTGCCTTGCCTTGGCCAGGCCAAAGACAAGGCAAGCCTTGTATATTTGTGGTTGTGTTTCAATACACGGATGTATCACCACCCGAGTGGTAAGGCGCGCATGTTGTACACAAGAGGTCTGGGGTTCGAATCCCCTTCGCCCCAGACCCTCTTTTTGCTATTTTTTCCACATTTTACTATTTTTCATATTATTTTTAATAGTTTGAAAAATTAATAACTTCCACAATTTTAATTATTTTTTATTGGTTCTTTTTTTGCAAAAAATCACAAAAATATTGAAATATTTTATTCCACAAAAAAATCAAGTTTATATTATTTATTTAATATAGTTGGTATTTTTGTGAATAAATTCATTTTAATTGTTTTTTTAAACATTTTAAAATTGAATTCTCATGTTGAAAATCAAAACTAAATGAATTTTAATTCATCTTATGATTAAAACATCATTTTCCAAATCACAAGTTGTTTATTCAAACTTATTTGGTATTTTATCATTTTTTATTGATTTTCCTTGAGAATTTACTTTTAAAATGATGAAATTAGGGTTTCCTTGATTTTCACCCAAGCAAAAATTTTTTAAATAACCTTTGGGCCTCTAATAGAGTGTAAGACCCAACCCCTTTTTGAAAACCAAAATGATTTGAGCCTCAGTGTATTGTATAAGTCCCGATACCATCAAAAAGTTCAGTGCAATCGTCGCCTTTTTAACAAAAACCTTTGGGCCTCTCCTTGAGTTGTAAGCCCCATCTCTTGTACAAAAATAACCTCTTTTCCCCTCTAATAGAGTGTAAGACCCAACCTCTTTTTGAAACCAAAATTATTTGGGCCTCATTCATTGTATAAGACCCACGGTGCTTTCAAAAATCTCGGCGCAATCGCCAGTTCAAAAATAAATCATCTGGGCCTAATCTCGTGTTATAAGCCCCATTTCTTTTCCTTAAACTCTTTGGGCCTCTTGAGAGAGTGTAAGACCTATCCCTTTGTACAGAAAACCTTTTGGGCTGCACATATATTTATAAGTCCCGCTGTATAAATTTAAACAACAATGCTATCACTGATAAAACCTTGGGCCTCTGCTCGAGCTGTAAGCCCCACAATCTTTTCAAAAATACTTTCTCCTTTGATTTTGAATATGTTTTTATCGAAACTTTCTTTGTTGAACAACTAACCAAATAGCATGGAAGCTCTACAACGGGTAAGTGTTTATCCGCTTTCATTTACCGCTTTCATATGTATATAACTGTATTGTGGGGATGTTTCATTGTAAGTCTTCTTTCACAAACTTTTATATACTTGTCACATATCAACTGTGTAATACTAGTATAGTTATTTAGAGTTTTCCCCGGCAACTACGTCTAGCACTAGGTAAAGCCCTGTTGGTCACTCTTTAATACAAACAAAACTAGATCCCCATAGGATTTCCAGATACAATCTTCCCTCCTCTTGGGTTTAAACAATATGGAGACGTGAAAGGCAGCATTCTCGGTGAACCCTTTCTCAGACTGTCACCCTTAGACATTGTCATAGAAACTCTAACTCCCTAGAGATGATCTTTTCTCCGTGAATGGCATCTCTTGAGTTTCTTCCAAATTCTCGGACTTTCCTGGCTTGATCTATTCTCAGTGAATATCATGTCTTGAACTTATCGGGGTTTGGGGACCCACAGGCTTCCCTAAAGCATCCCCGCCTCCTCTTGGGCGTTGTACAAGGACCCTTCGGCTTCTTAGAAGTTCTCATGCCTTCTCTTGGGCTTCACACAAGGACCCCGACGACCTCTTAAAGGTATAAGACAGAACTTAGTCATCCTTTGTTAGGGCAGTCTTTCCATTGTCAAAACTCCGGCCGTTGTAGGGTTGATACTCATCCCTTAATGTCCGTGCCTCCTCTTGGGCATTGTACAAAAGATAAAACTCTAGACTTGGACAGTCTAAGACCCTTGAGTCTCAAAGATATTCTCAAGTTCCCTTTCAAACATAGGCAGAAACCCGGTCTCTCTCATGAGAGTTCCCCATACATGGACCCGCCTCCGGATCTTCCGAATCCACGGTGGTAAGACAACCTCCTCTTGGGCTTTGTACAATGATTCTCCCCAGTGGAGCTAACCTTTTTAGACTCTCTTGTTGAGTCACCCACTTTTAGCCTCCATCTCGGGCTTCGTACGAGATAGAAAATCACTCTCTTGTTGAGTATAAAAGACTATCTTGTTGAGTCAACCAACTTTTAGCCTCCATCTTAGGCTTTGTACAAGACATAGAAAATCACTCTCTTGTTGAGTATAAAATACTCTCTTGTTGAGTCAACCACTTTTATCCTCCCTCTTGGGCTTTGTACAAGACATATAAAAACACTCTCTTGTTGAGTATAAAAGACTCTCTTGTTGAGTCAATCACTTTTAGCCTCCGTCTTGGGCTTCATACAAGACACATATAAAACACTCTCTTGTTGAGTATAAAAGACTCTTTTGTTAGGTCAATTAACTTTCAGACTCTCTTGTTGAGTCAATTTCCTTTTAGCCTCTATCTCGGGCTCCGTACGAGACAACAAAACACTCTCTTGTTGAGTATAAAAGACTTTCTTGTTGGTTCAATAAACTCTCAGGTTTTCTTGTTGAGTCAATCACCTTTTCAGAATCTCTCGTTGAGTATATCTTCCCTTTTTGCCTCCGTCTCGGGCTTCATACGAGACACCAAATTACTCTCTTGTTGAGTATGACAGACTCTCTTGTTGAGTCAAACCCTTTTAGCCTCAATCTTGGGCTTTGTACAAGACAGAAAGAACATTTTCCCCAGAAAAGTCAACTTCTAGCCTCCTCTTAGGCTTTGTATAAAGAAAACCCCGGTTGAGTCAATCAACCTTTTAGCATCAAAGTTGTGTCTTGCTCACAGCATACAAACATCAACAACTCCTCTTTAGAGATGACAAATTCTCTCTCAGCATAAACCCTTCAGCTTCACATCTTGGGCTTTGAACAAGATACAAATAGACCCTTCAGCTTCACATCTTGGGCTTTGAACAAGATACAAATCACCCCTTTAGCCTCAATCTTGGGCTTTGAACAAGACACAAAAACACCTTTTTCCTCCCTTAGAATAGGAGGAACTACGATCGCTCTGATTTCCCTGTTTCGGGAATACGTAGGCATAAGATTGCAAAAATCTTAGCGAGCATACTAATAAAAAACCCAAAATCCTGTACCTTCATACATTAATCGAAAAGCATCCAAACTAACATCCTACCAATAGCCTAGACACCGTTCTTAAGCAAATAACCCTAAAGAAGAACCCCCTCTTGATAGCATCTGTAAGCCAACAGTTTTGACTGTTTAATCTCAGTTTGCAAGCAGGGTTAATTGGAGACATCTATTTCCCTTCCTTAATCAGCTCAACAGGATAAAAAATTGAATCGAACTGTAGTACCAAAGCGATAGTGATTCGAAACCACAAAAACCGCGCTACACACACCTATCTAGAGTTTCCCCAGCATTTAGGTCATCCTTAGCTCCCACTTAGGATAAAACAGTAGGATACTCATAACTTATTTCAATAACTAGTTCCCTCATAGGAAACTTCCCCAATACAGTCTGCCTCCTCTCGGGCTTTATTCAATATGGAACAAAGAAAGGCATTATTCCCGGTGAAACTTTTCTTAATACTGTTAGAACTTAGAAATATATAAAATAAATTCATTTCCCCAGAGTGGATTAATTCCCAGTGAAACCTCTTTTGAATTTCTTCACACCTTGGAACTGCTCAACAAAGAAAGGATTATTCCTGGTGAAACCTTTCTTGAACTTTTCTTAAGCTTGGACCAACAGGCTTCTTAAAAGTTCCCCATAGCCTTCTCTTGGGCTTAGTAGAAGGACCACCAGGCTTCTTAAAAGTTCTCCATAGCCTCCTCTTAAGCATAGGTTAGAATTTAGTCATATATACTAGCTTAATCCTCAAGAAAGTCAAAACTCTAGAACATCCAATCAGTCAAGAATTAATCTTCATCTCTAGAACCCTCAACCTCCTCTTGGGCTTCATATAAGTAGTCTTGGTGTCATACCCCAAATTCTGACGACTAAGATTTCCCATCATTGTGAAAATCATCATCACAATATGGATGAACCATCATGCCTCATCAGTCTCCCTAAAGATGGGTAAGCATCCACTACTATCAAAATTAGGGTTTCAAGCCCTCTCTGAGCCTTAGACAAAATATCAATCAAGGAATGACATGATCTCCAACTTGTCTAGACCTCTCAAACATCCACAAAGGATCAAGAGGACTCCCACTTCAAGGATTAAGCATAGGGCTGCTCGCTTCTAGGTGGATCAAGCCTCAAAATTGCCAGTGTCACCAAATTAGGGTTTTAGTCGACTAGGGCCTCCAGATGGAAATTTTCCTATGGGCATGAGCCAATGCTTCAAAGCATGAACTAATATACTCCATGGAACATCATGGACCCAATCAGCAAGTCAATTTAGTCTCAGGGGATGCATTCATAAAAAATCAGGAATTAGGGTTTCTTGACCTAATTCACCCCTAAGTTGACTTTTGGGACAAAACATGAGCCAAGGCCTCAAGAGAGGATTTGAGGGTCTCTAATAAACAACATTGATCCATTTGTAACAATGGATTAATCCAAGAAGCTTGAGCAACAAGTTTTAATTTCATCTGAACCACAGTTAGGGTTTCGCGAGAAAAGTCAACTGTAGCTTTGACTTTTGACCAGGACATGCTCCCAAACCCTAGGACATGATTCAATACACCCTATAACACCTATGAAATCAATCCATCAAGTTTGATTTAGGTCAAGGACTTGATTTCATAGAGGATCACACAGTTTGGAATTCATCTGACAAAAAGTCAACTTTGCACAAAAGTCAAACTTTGACTTTTTGAGATTTTTCACAATTATGGTTTTTTAACCCTAAAATGGTGTTAATGTGTGATTTGAATCATCATTCATCAAGAAAAATCAAGAAAAGTGGGATAACTTGTAAAAGGGGTGGGATATCCATAAAAACTTAGAAATTTTTCTAAGTTATGGAATAAAGTGGCTAGGGTACCAACTTTGGAGGATCATAACTCCTAAACCACAAAGCCATTTTTCCCCATCCAAAGTTGGATTTCCAGCTCTCATGGCCCTCTACAAAAGTTTCAACTACACCTCATTCCAATTCATTATGAATTCTGAGTTATGGTTGGATCAAAATCACTAAAAACATGAAAGTACAACTTTTCCAACACTTAGAAAAAATTCTGTCCAAGACAGATTTTGTTGGAAACACCAAAACTTATGGGATTTTTTCACACAGTTCCAAGTTGAATCAATTCAAGGTGTAAACATCAAAGTTGTTGTACATATTGCCTACAATCCAAGCAACTCATTGGCATGAAACCACTCCACTTGAGCCAAGAGTTATGGCTGCTACAACCCACCATGTCAAGGCTGCCATGAAAAATCAGTTTGTGAGTTTTCTTGCTATCCACGATTTCTGAGTCAAAAGTAATGATCACTATGCCACATGCATTCAATCTGGTCATAAGCGAACTGATCCAACTGATAGGGCTTAGTCCAAAAGCCAAGGGATCTTCCAACTTGAGATTAATGCATTTTGGCATATATGCCTTGAATTCAAAGGCATTTATGTGAAATAGGGCACTTTCAACAAAGCTACTCTACTCAGTCAAGTTCTCTGATTAAACAACAATAAAAACATCTGAAGAATGTGAATTTGGTCAAGACATAGCCCTGCTCTTCGGAGGGGCTAGGCTGCCTTGCATGAGAAGAAATGCCACCAAGCCAAAGCCTTTGAATGTGATATGATCCAGCAGCCATTCACTATTCCTCCTAGACAAGAATTGATCACCTATAAATAGAGGTTCCAATTGATCATTCAAATCACACCAAAGCAATTTACAACACTGCTTTTTCTCATTCTCTCTTAAGTACCAATTTTCTTTGTTTTTGAGCAACCACCATCGGGTTTTGAGTTGCAGCCTTAAGCAATCCATTCCAATTGCTCAAACACATCACATATGATGTATTTGAGGTGTCCAAACACTTAAACACCAACTGTAACACCTCTAGCTCAAAATCACTCTTCAACCAAGCCATTATGCCTCAGTTATGCAGCTGGAGTCCTCCAATTTGATCCAAAGGTTTTCAAAGTGTTCCAAAGCTTGCAACACACTCCACAACATCCATTAAAACTGTAGGGATCATCAATTCACATCTAGAACACCATCTGTGTAGAGTTCCATTTCAGCTTACATCAAGGTAAGCCTCAAAACTACATCTTCATGATCCATGCATATTTCCTCGCATGATACTTTTGCCAATTGCTTGCCATCGTATGTTGAGTGTTTCCCCTAAAAAAATTTGATCATAACCCTCACAACAATGTCTGCACGATTGCTTTTGCAATATTAGGGTTCATACGGTCATGTTGATATAACTTGATATATCTGTATTGTGGGGCTGCTCACTGTAAGTCTTCTTTCACAAACTTTTATATACCTGTCAAATATCAACTGTTAATACTAGTATAGTTATTTAGAGTTTTCCCCGGCAACTATGTCTAGCACTGGGTAAAGCCCTGTTGGTCACTCTTAAATACAGTCAAAACTAGATCCCCATAGGATTACCAGACACAGTCTTCCCTCCTCTTGGGGTTAAACAATATGGAGATGTGAAAGGCAGATTCTTTTTGAACCCTTTCTCAGACTGTAACCTTTAGAAATTATCAAAGAGACTCTACTCCCCAGAGTTGATCTATTCTCCATGAATGGCATCTTTTGAGTTTCTTCCAAATTCTTGAACTTTCCTGGCTTGATCTATTCTCAGTGAATAGCATGTCTTGAACTTCTCGGGGTTTGGGGACCCACAAGCTTCTTAAAAGCACCTTTAGAAATTGTCAAAGAGACTCTACTCCCCAGAGTTGATCTATTCTCTATGAATGGCATCTCTTGAGTTTCTTCCAAATTTTTGAACTTTCCTGGCTTGATCTATTCTCAGTGAATAGCATGTCTTGAACTTCTCGGGGTTTGGGGACCCACAGGCTTCCTAAAAGCATCCTCGCCTCCTCTTGGGCGTTGTACAAGGACCCTTCGGCTTCTTAGAAGTTCTCATGCCTTCTCTTGGGCTTAACACAAGGACCCTGATGACCTCTTAAAGGTATAAGACAGAGCTTATTCATCATTTGCTAGAGCAGTCTTTCCAGCGTAAAAAAACTCTAACCATTTGAGGGTTGATACTCATCCCTTAACGCCCGTGCCTCCTCTTGGGCATTGTTTAAATGATGAAACTCTAGACTTGGACAGTCTAAAACCCCCTGAGTCTCAAAGACATTCTCAAGTTCCTTTCAAAAATAGGGAAAACACTGATCGCTCTAAAAACCAGCCTCTCTCATGAGAGTTCCTCACCCTTTGGCCTGCCTATGGATTTAATCCTCAGCAGTAACCCAACCTTCTCTTGGGCATTATACAAAGATCATTCATTATCCGAGAATTGACTTCTCAAAACACCCGTAGACTTGGACAATCTCAATACCCTTTGGATTTCCTATTTCCTTAAAGAATAGGAAATATCCCTGATCCTCCGATCAATCCCAAAGCACAACCTTACCTTTCATCAGTCCCTTTATAAGAACTGATTTTCTCTTTTATCCAACATACTGGACCTGTCACTAAACTGAAACAGTTACCAGCACCTTGGCCTCCTCTTGGGCCTTGTACAATGATTTTCCCCAGCAGAGCCAAGCTTTTCAGACTCTCTCGCTGAGCCAGACCATTCAGCCTTTATCTCGGGCTTCGTACGAGATACCAAAACACTCTTTTGTTGAGTCAAATCTTTTCAGCCTCCATCTCAGGCTTCGTACGAGGTACAAAGACTCTCTTGTTGAGTCAAACACTTTTTAGCCTCCGTCTTGGGCTTTGTACAAGACACATACTAAATCACTCTCTCGTTGAGTATAAAAGACTCACTCGCTGAGTCAAACCCTTTCAGCTTCCATCTCGGGCTTCGTACGAGATACAAAACACTCTCTTGTTGCGTATAAAAGACTCTCTCACTGAGTCAAACCCTTTCAGCCTCCATCTCGGGCTTCGTACGAGATAAAAATAACTCTCTTGTTGAGTATAAAAGACTCTCTCGTTGAGTCAAACACTTTTTAGCCTCCGTCTTGGGCTTCGTACAAGACACATACAAAAACACTCCCTTGTTGAGTATAAAAGACTCTCTTGTTGAGTCAATCCCTTTTAGCCTTTCTCTCGGGCTTCGTACGGGACATATAAAAACACCCTCTCGTTGGGTCAATAGTCTCCCCTTAGGCTTTGTATAAAGAAAACCCCGGTTGAGTCAATCAACCTCTTAGCATCAAAGTTATGCCTTATTCATAGCATACAAACATCAACAACTCCTCCTTAGAGATGACAAATTCTCTCTAAATTCAAAACCTTTTAGCTTCACATCTTGGGCTTTGAACAAGATACAAACCACCTTTAGCTTCACGTCTTGGGCTTTGAACAAGACACCAAAAAAACCTATTTCCTCCCATAGAATAGGAGGAACTACGATCGCTCTGATTTCCTTGTTTCGTTAAACGGGAATACTGTATATGCGTATTTTTGACGCCATGAGTTCAACACATAAAGAGTTGTTTTCGACAAGTGGAGGTACATGCCAAAAGAAGCACAACTGAAAGAGTATATCTACTTGGGAGATATTCTTCAACATTCTTCGACATTTTGACGGGTCAACGTTTCGACATTTCGTCAAGTAAAGATTTCTGAAAATGGAAAAGGTTTTGACAAGTATGAAGAACGTTGTGGTAGTTCGACAATTCGACAAGTCTGAAAGGACGCGTTGGTTCGACATAACTTAAAGATTCAAATTCAAGAGAATCATAACGTTTGGCAGAAGACGCGTGGAAGCACCTGGCAAAAGGGAGACATGCAGAAGGCCAGATGTCGAAGTTTTAGGATTTAGTCGTTAATAGCAGTTATTTTGTTTATCTATAAATAGGATAGTTGTTATTAGAATTGGGTGTGAAAAACTTGTACAAAAACTTCCTGCAATTACTCAAAGTACCCGTGTGAGAGAAAAGAGTTATTCGGAAAAATGTACGTGTAAACACCATCTTTCAATTTCTTTATCAATCAAAGTCTTTTTACCAATTTCTTTACATTACCAGCATCTTTATGTTTCCTTCGCCATTTTACTTTAAAGTACTTTTCAAAGTCATTTTCTTTTATCTCAGACTTTTATCTAGAGTTAGCCGAAATCTTTCATTCTAAAAGACTTAATACATAAAACCAAACACCAAGATATCACCCTTGACTTAAAATTATCACGTTGATTTAAGTTTTTGCCCGACGTCCTAGGATTTGTTTGGTTAATCCTGCAAGTAACCCAGACTTCACCATTCTGGTAAACCAGAGATTGTTCGCCAAGATCAACAGCGAACAAATTGGCACGCCCAGTGGGACTAGTGCAATATAAAACTTAAATAATTTTAAATTAAGGCTTTTTCTTCGTTGTATGATACTAAGAAGCGGTAAATTAGCCGTATCTGACGTAGAGAGACCCAAAAGAACTAGAGTAAGGAAAATGGCGAACCAGTCAAATAATCCTAATCCCAATCCAAATCCAAATGAAAACATTCCAGTTTCCAACCCTATACCTTCGACAGGGGGAAATGTGGATTCAAACCCTGTTTTGGAGGAGGTTATGCCTTCGTCAACAGGATCTATACCAGCGGTTTCGCTCTCCCAAAGTATGCCTAGTTCTTCCACAATGGGACATTCAAGGCCTATGGGGACGTCTCCTCCGGGAGGACAAAATTTTAGGCCATTCCAGACAAATTTTTCCATGCCTATGTTCGGAAGAGAACAACCATATGGAATGCCAACGTCAGTAATGGCAAACTTGCAAAGTGCACCACCCTTGTATTCTGACGCCATGGTCCACATGTCTTCGCCACTGCAAGGGTCAGGATATGGTGGAAATATGAGTAGATTGAACCAATCCCTACCAAATTTCCAAATACCAGCAATTACCAATAATTCTGCGCAAGTAATTCGACAACAAATGGACGAAAGTAATCATGATATGGTCCAAATGTTGACTCAACAAATGGGAGCAGTGTTTAACCCTTTAATACAAAACACTACCCAAACCAACCAATTGTTGGCAGCGCAAATGACACGGATTACTGACTTTTTTGGTGTTCCTCAAACACGACAAAGAGAACAAGTGATTCAAAACCAAGTAGTAAATGTCGAAGAGGAACCCACGATAAATCAAAGGCCTTTAGAGAATCCTCAGGCAAACCCTAGAAACCAAGAGGCAGTGGTCGAACAGCCTCGTGTCGAAATCCCCGTTCAACAAGAGCCTAGGAGGGTAATAGTCCAGAGAGGCCAAGATGCTGATGATGTGTTGCAACAGCGAATACGATATAATAACTTGCCTGTCAAAAATAACATAACAGCCATGGTCGAAAGGATAATGGGCCAAAACGGTGTAAATGTAGGGTTGCAAAGGCCTACTTATACTTCCCCATTGTCAGAATACATTCTGCAAGAGGAACTACCCCCAAGATGGAAAGTTCCTAAGTTTACTAAGTTTTCAGGAGATACTAGTGAATCTACTATAGAGCACGTAACGCGTTATCTAATAGAAGCAGGAGAAATAGCCAATAATGAAAATTTGAAAATGAATTACTTCCCAAGTTCTTTGACAAAAAATGCATTCACCTGGTTTACATCCTTGCCTGCGAACTCTATATTCACATGGACCCAATTAGAAAGATTGTTCCATGAACAATTCTATATGGGTCAGACTAAGATAAGTTTGAAGGAATTAGCCAGTGTTAAGAGGAAATTTTTAGAGCCTATAGATGATTACCTAAATAGGTTCAGGTTGCTTAAGGCAAGATGTTTCACACAAGTGCCAGAACGAGAGTTAGTCGAAATGGCTGCAGGGGGTCTAGATTATTCTATAAGGAAGAAATTAGACACTCAATATTTAAGAGATATGGCACAATTAGCAGATAGGGTAAGACAGATTGAAAGGCTAAAAGCTGAGAAATTTAGATCAAATAAAAATAAAAAGGAAAAAGTGGCCTATGTAGGAGTATGCCAGGATGATGATGGTGGCGAAAATGAACTAATTTTGTTCGACGAACAAGAAATTGATCTGGCAGAACTAAAGTCAGGCCCACCATATGCCTGTAAAGTACTAGCTCCATCGAATGGAACCTGAAAAGAATGATAAGTTTCCTAAACGAACTTATACGTTCGACGTCACCAAGTGTGACGAAATTTTTGATTTATTGGTCAAAGATGGTCAGTTAATAAAACCACCAGGCGCTAAAGAACCGCCTGTCGAACAACAGAAAAAGAGGGGTTTTTGTAAGTACCATAACTTTTTGGGTCATAAAACATCTCAATGTTTTCTTTTCAGGGATCTAGTTCAAAATGCTATCCGTGATGGAAGGCTGAAGTTTGGCGAGAAGCCAAAACAACAAATGGGGATTGATTCGAATCCTATGCAGGTTGTCGAAGCACACTATGCTGAACCATCCACTGTGAATATGGTGGAGATTGAAGTTGCTTCTGATGGCAGTTTCGAGATGGTGGAGGTTATGGAAGGTTTCGACACCAGTGTCAACATGGTCGAGATTACTAAAGATCTTGCAGTCCAGAACGAAGTCGAAGGCACTGAAGCGTTCGACAACGATAATGAAGTCAAAGTCACTGAAGATCTTGACAACAAAAACACAGTTGAAGTCACTGAGGACTTCGACGATGAAGGTAAGGTCGAAGTTACTGAAAGCTTTGACAATCAGAAATTGGAGGAAACTACATAGGGTTTCGACGAAAAGAACGATGATAGTGTTGCTGAAGACGTGGTGGTTCGACCAGGAGAAATCTGGGATTGCTTGGGACAGCCAAGTGGAAAATTCGACTACCTGGTGAAGTACACTATTCCTGCAACCTATCACACCGACATCAGCGAAATCCAACCAACTGGTTGGGGAAGTGATTTTGATGACGATGGTGATTCCCCTGTCGCCAAGGAGGAAGTTACTGAGGACTTCGTTGCTGAAAACAAGGCTACTGAAGGCCTTGATCTTGACAACACGAAGGAAGCTGATGTTGCAAATTACTGCATCAACATCATGGGACCTTTCGACAAGGAGGTCACAGGGATGAAAGAAAAAGCTGTGCATGGCCGTGGGAAACCTGGGACTTATGGGATCCTACGAAGAATAAAGGAGGATCCTAAGGAAGAGTCAAACAAGTGTCGCTGCAAGCATGCTACTAGGAACATATCCTGGTGTTGCTGCCCAGAAGGGAAGTTCGACCTGACAAAAAAGAAGGACAGAGTCGAAGAGGAAAAGCTCATTGAAAAGATGAACAAACTAACCATTGCTGATAAACAAAATGCGGGAGTAAATATGGTAGAAATGTCTCAGAAAACTCAGGCAGCAGTAGATGAAGATCAACGTCGAGAGGAGTACCAAAAGCTGGCGTACCCCAAAGAAGATGAGAGTTTGGTCGAATTCATCAAAAGGTGCCAGAGAAGGAAGAGTGACGTGATGCTATGCCCTCGTTGCAGTTCCATTTTCGACAGAAAGGCTGCCACCAACTTGGAGGCAATAGATCAAGCAAGAAGGAAGGCAAATGGGGGAGCAACAAGATATGATCCAAGAAGGAGTGAGCACCACCAATGGAGGCGCGGAGACAGACACTATGGCACTTACAAGCCATCAAACAAAGTGATAGATGACAAATGGGTTCAACCCATCAGAGATGCCCAAGGCCAGAAGAAGTGGAAGAATTTTGAAGTGCAGAGAGGCGCTTCAATGGAAAACAAGAAGGAGTTGGAGAAATATAAACCTAGGCCATATCCTTCAGAGAATTATAAAGGAAATAATCCCATGTCGAGATCCCAGTGGAGGAGGTTCCAAAGGCAAAAGAGGGTTGAGAAAGAAGCTGCTGAAAAAGGTATGATGAGAAAAGTGGCTGGAAACAAGGATGAAGCAGAATGTAGCAGCAACGCTCAAATGGCAAACGAGAAGAAGCCTCTCCAGCAAATCAAACCAAACAGCGTAGCAGCGCAAAGTGTGTCCAAAGAGAAGAAGTTGGAGGATGACGAAATGACAGATGATTTCAAGTCAGATTCGGAGGCATCCTTCGACGTTGTCTGTAACGTGGTCTCGGTCCTTCCCAGAGACTATGATAGGATCATGGAAGTCGAAGACGAAGAGGATGGGATGGAAGAGGAAACGATGGTGCACAAGCCCGTGTGTTACTACGTAATGAATAATGGTTGTGTCGAAGAGCAAAATGCTTTCTTCGAAAGACCAGACGATTCCATGAAGGCGCACTTCAAGCCTTTGTTTATCAAAGGAAAAATTGAGAGTGTTGGTGTGAACAAGATCCTAGTGGATGGTGGTGCTGCTGTGAATTTAATGCCCCACTTCATGCTGAAAAAGATTGGCAAAGATGACTCGGATGCAAAGCCCCACAACATGGTTCTGTCGAATTACGAAGGAAAGGTAGGAACAACCATGGGAGTTATTCAAGTGGATCTGACAGTTGGCACTATAACAAGGCCAACAATGTTTATAGTTATTGCTTCTAGGGCAAACTACAACTTGCTGTTGGGAAGAGAATGGATCCATGGTATAGGTGTTGTGCCTTCGTCGATGCATCAGAGAATAGTTATTTGGAGGCCAGATGGAATCGTCGAGAACATAGAAGCAGACCAAAGTTACTTCATGTCTGAAGTAAACAATGTAAGTGATCGAAGTTTCGACAAAAACTTAGCCCACATACCTCCTTGCAGTCCGGCGAAATTCGACTTGAAGGCAACGGACAACGCGTACTGTTCCATGTATCTCCATCCTACACATGGTTTTCAGTGGGATAAGGAAGTCATTGGTGACTCCAACTACATGTGGGGGACTACCAACATAGCACCAACAGGATGGGGGAGTGAGTTTGACAATGATGATGAGTGAACAAGCAGTGCTCGACAAAATTATGGCTTACATAGCCGAAAACAAATTCAAAGCGGCTCTGGAGGCCGAAGTAAAATACATGGCTGTCGAAGCCAATCATGAAGATTCAAATGAACAATGTCTTCAAAAAGACGTTGAGGAAAATGATGATAACAACCAAATAGACGAATGGCAACACCAGAAACTTGACGCCATTTATGACGACGAACCTTTGGGGTTCGAAAAAGATCCAGTGGCGAACAATTTGAAGATGGTGGCGCAGGATCCTTTAGAAGAAATCAACTTGGGACTGGGGGCAGAAAAAATACCAACTTACATAAGTGCAAGGATGGATCCCCAGTTCAGAGTCGAAATAATCCAGTTGTTGAAGGAGTTCAAAGATTGCTTTGCATGGGATTATGACGAAATGCCTGGTTTGGACAGAAGTTTGGTTGAATTGAAGCTGCCAATCATAGAAGGGAAGAAGCCAGTCAAGCAAACTCCAAGGCGCTTTGCACCAGAAGTTCTGTCGAAGATAAAAGAAGAGGTCGAAAGACTTCTAAAATGCAACTTCATCCGCACTACCAAGAAAAGATCATATAGACCATCTTCGACAATCCTTTGAGAGGATGAGAAAGTTTGGCCTAAAAATGAATCCCCTTAAATGTGCTTTTGGTGTGCAGGCGGGTGATTTTTTAGGTTTTGTGGTCCACAAGAAAGGGATCGAAATAAATGAAAACAAAGCCAAAGCTATATGGAAGCGAAAGCGCCATCAACGAAAAAGGGTTTGCAGTCTCTACTAGGGAAGATCAATTTTCTAAGAAGATTCATCTCCAACCTCAGTGGAAAAACACAAGCCTTTTCTCCTCTACTTCGACTAAAGAAAGAAGAATTCACATGGGGGCAAGAGCAACAAGTGGCTTTCGGCAAGATCAAAGAGTACTTGGCTAGTCCTCCAATCTTGATGTCCCCTTGTAGGAAAAGAAGCATGAGATTGTATATCTCTGCATCAGACAAGACATTAGGAAGTATGTTGTGTCAAGAGGATGAGAATGGCGTCGAAAGGGCCATCTATTATCTCAGCAGAGTCTTAAATGATGCTGAAACTAGATATAGTGTCATAGAAAAATTATGTTTATGTGTATATTTCTCTTGTATGAAATTGAAGCATTATATAAAGCCTGTTGATGTATATGTATCTTCTCATTTCGACGTAATAAAACATATGTTGTCTAAATCTATTTTGCATAGTCGAATTGGAAAGTGGGCTTTGGCTCTAACCGAATACTCCTTAAAATATTTGCCTTTAAAGGCTATGAAAGGACAAGTGGTGGCTGATTTTATAGCCGACCACTCTATAGTCGAAACTATAGAGTACGTCGAATTAGCACCATGGAAACTGTATTTCGACGGTTCCAGGCATAAGAATGGAATTGGTATTGGGATGGTGATTATTTCTCCTGACAAAATTCCAACAAAGTTCAAGTACAAAGTCGAAGGGCTATGTTCGAACAATGAAGTCGAATATGAAGCTTTGATTGCTGGACTTGAAATCTTGTTGGAATTGGGGGAAACAAGAGTCGAAATAATGGGTGACTCTGAGTTGGTAATAAAGCAGTTGACTAAGGAGTACAAATGTGTGAAAGAGAATCTAATAATGTACTTCGTGATAGCAAATAGACTTCTCAAGAAGTTCGACAATGTGGCTTTTAGGCACATTCCCAGGATGGAGAATCAAGAGGCGAATGATCTTGTTCAACTGGCATTAGGATACAAAGTGTCGGAGGAGAAGTTAGAAAAAGCCATTGAAGTCAGAGGAAGAATCATATCTGTAGGTTTGTCCCCATCAGATTTAGAGACAATAAAATTGGGATATGGTGACGAAGAGAATTATGAGATTTGCAACGTAGATGATGCAGGAGTCGAAGACTGGAGAAAACCCATCAAAGAATATTTGCAAGATCCAAATCAAAAAGTCGAACGAAAGGTAAGATATAGAGCTTTGAGTTATGTACTTTTTGGCAATGAATTGTTCAAGAAGACTGCAGAAGGAGTCTTGTTGAAATGCTTAGGCGAAAATGAAGCATACATAGCGTTGTCGAATGTGCATAGTGGAGCGTGTGGCGCACACCAAGCAGGCCACAAAATGAAGTGGTTATTGTTTCGACAAGGAATGTATTGGCCAACAATGCTGAAGGATTGTGTCAAATTTGCAAAAGGGTGTCAAGAGTGCCAAGTACATGCAGGCATACCACATGTTCCTGCAAGTGAGTTACATTCGATTGTAAAACCTTGGCCATTCAGAGGTTGGGCTTTAGATTTAATTGGTGAAATTCGACCGGCTTCTTCAAAAGGGCAAAGGTACATTTTAGTTGGAGTAGATTATTTTACTAAGTGGATTGAAGCCATACCATTGGTGAATGTAGATCAAGAAGCAGTTATGGATTTTATCCAAAAGCACATAATCTACAGATTTGGGATACCAGAAATAATAACAACAGATCAAGGATCTGTGTTTACTGGTCGAATGATGCAGAAGTTTGCACAGGAAACAGGTTTTAAGCTCCTTACTTCGACACCTTATTATGCTCAGGCTAATGGACAAGTCGAAGTAGCTAACAAGGTAGTGATAAATTTGATCAAAAAGCATGTAGGTGGAAAGCCAAAAAATTGGCATAATACCTTAGATCAAATTTTATGGGCTTGTCGAACATCTCCTAAAGAAGCAACCAATTCGACTCCATTTAAATTAACTTATGGGCATGATGCAGTTTTGCCAGTCGAATTGTATTTGCAATCAGTTAGGGTTCAAAGGCATCATGAGATCCCATCAGAGACATACTGGAGTATGATGATGGATGAATTGGTTGATTTAGACGAAGAAAGGCTACGTGCCTTAGATCTCATAAAGAGACAAAAAGAGAGAGTCGAAAAGTTTTACAATAAAAAGGTAAAATTTAAGACTTTTTCAATTGGTGATTTTGTGTGGAAGGTAATTCTTCCTATGGATCGAAAAGCCAGAGTTATGGGAAAATGGTCTCCTAAATGGGAAGGACCTTTCAAAGTTTTGAAAATATTTTCTAATGGCGCATATGAGGTCGAAGAGATAGGGAAAGACTAAAGGATATTAAAAATAAATGGCAAATATTTGAAAAAGTATAAACCAATATTGCAGGAAATAAAGATAGCAGTCGAATAAAATTGAAATTGAAAGGAAATATTGTGCTGCCAAACAGATGGCGTTAAATCATTACAACTAAAGCCTCAAAGGGCTGAAAATTGACAGGAAAATTTGACTAAAGCTGAAGGTTTGTAAATTGTGCCTTCAAAGCTGTAAATTTGTCTTTCTGAAATTGAAGTCGACGATCACAGAGGTTCCTGTGAATATGGGCAACTTCAATCTCTTGGTTGATCTTTTGAGCTGTCTCTACGTGTTGAATGCCAACCTTCAACTCTTCATCAATCTCGCTTTGCCTAGGTTGCTGGATAGAAGCTATGAGTTCCTCCTCGTTGGAAATTTTCTCTTTGAGAACTGCTATTTGTTTCTTCCATGTTTGAATGTGGTCATGGCAAGTAGCAATCTTCTTGACAGAGGCTTCAGAAAGCTCTTGTAGCTTCAAAACCTTATTTGTCGAAGCAGAAACAGAGTTCCATTCAGCAGCTTGTTGGTCCATTTTTTTAGAGATTTGTTGACACAAGTCCCTTCGACGGTGAAGATCTGCGCTGGATAAGTCAATCACAGTTGTCAGCTCTATCACAAAATTGCAGACTTCGACAGAAGCATCCAAGACGTTAACTTGCTTCAACAGTTTCTTCAACTCCATTGGAGCAGTGGCATTTTCCTCTAGAACTTGGAACAAGTCAACATCAAGGATCTTCGCCTTGATCTGAGTCATGATATTGGGTAGAGACTGCACTTCAGAAGTGGCTCCAGAAGTAGTCGAACTGCTGTAGGAAGAGTCTTTAAAGTTGAATTTGGTGCTAAGTATGGCTTTCAGGTAGTCCAAGGGTTTCTGCACCTTGAGATTTTCAAGCTCTTCATGAGAAAGACTAGTCGAACCAGTTGTTTGGGAACTCCTTTTAGTTTGGTCAGGAGTAGGCTGGTTGCTAAGCTCTGAAGTTCGCCTAGCTTCCTGTTGCTTCGACAGATCTTCTTCTTCAGCGGTCTTCTCTTCAGGATCTCCTTTGACAGTAGTCTCTACTTCAACATCATCATCTCCTTGTTGCTCAGCGTGTAATCCAGGATGAGAAGGAGAGTTGTTATCAGAATCAGCTCCCACAGTAGTGTCGAATGCTTCGACCGTTTGTCTCTCAAGTTCTTTGCTGGGAGTGTCCTCCTCTCGAGCTACCTCCTCCTGGATTGTCTCAGGCTGTTTTTCGACGACCTTTTGCTTCTATCAAAAGAAAAATTTCTAAGTTAGAAATGAAATAAAATAAACGAGAGGGGTCGAAATTGAAGTTTACCTTAGAGGTCTCAGTTTTGGAGCTAGACTTTCCACTCCCCGTGTCCTTCGGCTGATGTTTTGTAGCAGGACTGCTAGAAGATTCCCTTTTAGATGATTTGACAATGGATTTTTGTGAGGCAATTTTCTGCAGTCTTTTCTTCTTTTGAGGAGGGGGATTTGGAGATGGATACTCATCACTGGACTCTTCGACAGGGATTATCTCTGGTATTTTCTTTCTTTTTTGGAGTGTAGAGGTTTTTTGACTTACCTAATCATATAAATCAAAAATAGTGAGTGTCTTAAAGAAACAAAAGAATAGATCAAAAGAGGAAGAGATTTATACCTTAGTCGAAGGTGTCTGGGCGGCACTTTGTGGAGTTTCGACGGAAGCTTTCTTTGCAGGCGCTTTCACAGCTGAAAAAGAAAAAAAAAGGGGAAAGTTAGACAGTGAGAAATACGTGATAATAAAATGACAAAATTCGTTTTGTTGTTAACACCTTCAAGAATGGGATCTTCCACGCGAACGTGTTCTATTCCAATATGAAGGTGCCCTGGGTAGTTATCCAGATGATACTTAGTCGCAACCACGCGTTCAGCAGGTTTTTTATAACTTTCACGAAGAACTTTCATATGGTTCCCACATGTGAACCAATCTGGAAATGGAGGACTTAAAGCCACACCAAATTCAGCAGATGGTAAAGGTGGAAACTTAGGAGGATAATAGCTGAAAGCCAAGTCATAACGCACTTATGGTCGAATGTGTGAAGGCAGTTTCAACTTCTCTAACTTCTTCGTGAATTTTTCTTTTAAAGTAACCGCTGCTTCGCGTATGGTTCGACTAAGATCATCAGGTCTGTAAACAGTTTCAAAATATTTTTGAAATTTTTGTATTTCTTGGATGTGTCTTTGCGTACCTTTTTTAGTCCGTTCCTGCACAAGAGCAAAAGCATTCGTCAGATGAGTGTTGAAAGCTTTTACGTCGAAAAATTTGGTAGCATAGTATTCCCTCCACCATGTGTCGAACTGAGGAGTGCAAAGGAATGATGGTTGAAAAACCACCGGTCGAATATCCAAAGATTCGTCAGTCAGCCTGTTCGACAATTCTCTACTGGTGGCTTCGTCGTGGAAGGAGTTGTAGAAAATGATGGCCCCTTTTTTAGGGAAAAGAGGTCGAGCCATGATTTGAATTAGGCCAAATTGCCTGGCAACCAAGTTAGGTTGATAAACTATTAAGGCAATCTGGGGTTTCGTAGTATTGCGGTGGGAGAACAGGAGCCTAGGGGTCAAAAAGGATTCCCAGGCATTTAGGAAGATGTTTTCATCTTTTTTGGTTTGCAAAGGGAATTTTCGTTTAAACCATTCAGGTCCAATTGTTCTGTCAGCAAATGGAGCCATAGTCGAAGTAAAATGATGTCTCTCAGCAAACATCATTACATAGCTAATGAAGGCCCGTCGAAGGCTAATTGCTTCATCAGTTGGTGTCAGTTGCACCAACCTAGGCCATTCGACACTCCTGTTTTCGACTTCCTCTTCATTTATGTCATGCTTCGCAGGAATAAAGGCTTCGAAGGTGCCATTCAACCGTAGTTGCAAGAGCCAAAAGGGGCCTGCCAAATTAAGCTTCCCTTTGTCCTTCAAAGTTTTCAAAGAAAGCACCCTTTCGCTCAAGGACTCATACAAGTTCGCCAGGATTACCTCACTCAAGCATAATTTGATCCCAGCATGGAGTTGGTTCGCCATAGTGATGAACCTCTTAGCCACTTGAAGTGAGCGGGAGCAAAAGACAAATTTGGTCAGCCACAAGGTTAGAAAAGCTATGTGCTCTTTGTCAGAAACTTCTTGGTCATCTTCGCCATGGTAGTGAGACATAAAAAGGGAGTATGGGGCGAAACTAGTGTCGAAATCTATGGAGTCCTCGTTCAGGTGAGTGGGGTCGAAGTCAATGCCAACTGGACTAAGGCCAACTATGGCAGCTATGTCGAACAGCGTAGGGGTGACCATCCCACAAGGGAGGTGGAGGGTGTTATACGTACTATCCCAAAAATAAAGGGAGGCTAGCAGCATGTTAGGGCAAACATTGGGTCCTACTCTTGATAATTGTATCAAGTCAAAAATTCCTATTTCTTTCCAAAATTTTTCTTTAACATTTTCAACTCTGTTCAACCAAGACAGGTAATCTGAAAGGTCTTTCGACCAAGGGCAAGTTCTAAAAATCCTAGTATGATTTAGATAGGTTAAATTTATTGCTTCCTCATCTTTTTCATTTGAACCTTGAGGTTCAGTTTGTTCTACTGGTTTCTCAAGAGTTGGGGGTTTCACCCCAGCACCTATGGGTTTTGTGTGAGAATAAGTGGGAAAAAACTCTTGTAAATGCTCAGGTTTAATTTCTGGATTAGGGAGTGGTCCTAACATGGCATAATGATTACCAGAAATAATAATAGGGATGAGTACCTGGGATTTAAAAATGCAGTCTTTTTCCCTCGCGTTTGGAGGCTCAGGGACGTATTGTTGATCCCTAATCAGTGTTGGTTCATCCAACCTATGCGCAGGAGGGATGCTGGAAGGTTGCTGACTCTTGGAAAGTTTGCTGCTTGATGGTTTTTGAAAAGCCATTGTTGAATCAGAAAGTTTTTTAGAGAAAGAAGATGAAGATTTGGAGCGGTTGTGAAGAAGAAAAGTTCAAAAGCGTTAAAAAGAAAGAGAAATAAGGGTTCATGTATTTATAAGAGGAGATGATTTTAAGAAAAAAAAAACCCTTTGGGTTTAGTGGTGATCATGGAGGGCACGTGGCATCATCTTGACGGTGATGACGAAAAGTGGAAGTTAAAAAGAAATAGCCATGATGTTAGGTTAAGTAATAATGGGCTAGAAGCTAGAACGTGGGCTAGAGTTGACGTTTTGAGAAAAGTAAAATGATGAAATATGTTGGGACTTGAAATTGTGTAATTTAAAACTAGGATGACATGGCGTCAAAATATTGGTTGAACACCAAAGGATTATTTCTCCAGGGTAGCCAAAATACCTTTGCTGGGGGGCAATTTGTATATGCATATTTTCGACGCCATGAGTTCAACACATAAAGAGTTATTTTCGACAAGTGGAGGTACATGCCAAAAGAAGCACAACTGAAAGAGTATATCTACTTGGGAGATATTCTTCAACATTCTTCGACATTTCGACGGGTCAACGTTTCGACATTTCGTCAAGTAAAGATTTCTGAAAATGGAAAAGGTTTTGACAAGTATGAAGAACGTTGTGATAGTTCGACAATTCGACAAGTCTGAAAGGACGCGTTAGTTCGACATAACTTAAAGATTCAAATTCAAGAGAATCATAACATTTGGCAGAAGACGCGTGGAAGCACCTGGCGAAAGGGAGACATGCAGAAGGCCAGATGTCGAAGTTTTAGGATTTAGTCATTAATAGCAGTTATTTTGTTTATCTATAAATAGGATAGTTGTTATTAGAATTGGGTGTGAAAAACTTGTACAAAAACTTCCTGCAATTACTCAAAGTACCCGTGTGAGAGAAAAGAGTTATTCGAAAAAATGTACGTGTAAACACCATCTTTCAATTTCTTTATCAATCAAAGTCTTTTTACCAATTTCTTTACATTACCAGCATCTTTATGTTTCCTTCGCCATTTTACTTTAAAGTTCTTTTCAAAGTCATTTTCTTTTATCTCAGACTTTTATCTAGAGTTAGTAGAAATCTTTCATTCTAAAAGACTTAATACATAAAACCAAACACCAAGATATCACCCTTGACTTAAAATTATCACGTTGATTTAAGTTTTCGCCCGACGTCCTAGGATTTGTTTGGTTAATCCTGCAAGTAACCCAGACTTCACCATTCTGGTAAACCAGAGATTGTTCGCCAAGATCAACAGCGAATAAATACGTAGGCATAAGATTGAAAAATCTTAGCGAGCACACTAATCAAAAGCCCAAAATCCCATACCTTCATACATCAATAAAAAAGTACCAGTCCTAACATCCTACCAATAGTCTAGACCCTGTGTTCTCAACAACATAACCTATGAGAGACCCACAATCTTTGTAGCATCTGTAAACCAACAGTTATCTGTTTAAACTCATTTTGCAAGCAGGGTTAATTAGAGACATCTATTTCCCTTCCTTCATCAGCTTCAATAGGATAAAAAATGAATCGAGCTATAGTACCCAAAAGCGATAGTGCTTCGCAACCACGTATAAAACTTGCACTACAGAAAAATGGCGACTCTGCTGGGGACTGTAAGTTATAAATGAGCCTAAGAGGGGGGTGAATTAGCCACTTAGTGGATTATCCCGATTTTTGATGTTTTCTTGTTTTTACTTTCCTAAAAGTTTCTAAGTGAGGAAAGCGGTAAATACGAAAAGTAAAGAACACCGAGACGTATAGTGGTTCCCCTCACAGGTCGAGAGTACTCCACTCCCCTTACAACATGAAAGAGATTTCACTATAGTTTTGGACAAGACAAGACTCTTCCTAGTCTTTCTATACAAGTCACTAACTATCAACCACCAAGAACACCCTCTTGGATTTTACAAGTTTAAAGTCCAACCAAGAATAACTCTTACAATGGACCTCTTGTATCCACAATCCGGATAACAAGGAGTCTAACAAACCCTATAAGAGAAACAATCCTTCCCTTATAGTCAACACCTAAAACCAAACAATTGTTGGAGCTTTAGGATTTTACAATAGTTCTGAACTTTTGAGTGAGTAGATGAAAATTCGAATCTTCAATATATCAATCACAAGATTGATCTTCTTCTTGTACAAGTAATCTTTATTCAGAATAAACAAGTGTTTTATGATGCAAGAATGAAACTATAAAGGTTGAAATGAAAGTTCAATGACAAGGTTTCACTCTTTGAAAATTCTGACGTTTTACACTTCAGAAAATGAAAGATTTTAGAGAATAAAGATGTTTGAAAATTGTATGCAAGATGGTGAATGACAAAAGAAACTTTGAAATTAATATATAGTGTGCAAGCACCCATTCAATAATCAAGGCAATGCTTGAAAGAATATCTGAAAATTATTATACAATGAATGGAAAAGATGCAAGCAAGAGGTATCATAAAAACATGCTTTTAAACAAGGAATTTTTCAAAAAAGCTTCAGGTGAAATCGATTGCATCAGAATGACAATCGGTTTCACCAAGTGTAACGTGCAAAAAATTTGAAAATTTAGCCTAGTGCAATCGATTGCATCAGTGTAGAATTTGAAAAATTCTTAATGCAAATGATTCTAAGCCATATATCATCTCAAATTATGACCAAGACTTTAGATAAACTTTGAAAAATGTTTTCTCAAGGTTTTAAATGAAAGAATGAATTTTAAATGCAAGATTATAAAACTTGAGCACTAAGATTTGTTTTAGACAAGAATTTCATATACCTAAAATTTTGATTAATCATATCTTGCAAGTGTAGTCATGTCTTATGCATTTCTTCTTTTTCCTTCTTTGAGAAATATTCAAGACTTGAATTAATATGAAACTTGTTCTAGCTTTGAAGTCTTAGATCCATTTCCTTTTGTACATAAAACCTTGAATGAACATTGTTGTCTTCATCAAAACCATTGAGAAGTTATGTCTACACATTCTCCCCCTTTTTGATGATGACAACCCAATTCTTGAAAATTCGATCCAATCTTGTTTCTCTAATCAAAGCTTGCTCCCCCTTGGATATTGCTCCCCTTTAATCCATGATTTTAGAGAGTTTTGAAATCTGCACATTTTGTTAGAGAAACCAAGCAATAATACACAATTCTTCTCCCCCTTTGTCATTAACAAAAAGGATAGGAAAAGACTTGAAGTATATAAAAATATTATGAAAAATAAAAACAATTTTTACCTATGAGATTTACCTCATTATTGACTTCATCAAAACATTCATCTTTGGTGAACATGATGTTGAAGCCTTTCTCACAAAGTTAGCTTTGTTTAGAAGATAGTGCTTTAGTCTTTTAACATAAAGTACATCTTCAATGAATGTGAAAGTTAGTGCTTCAACTTTGCCAATGCCAAGAATTTTTCTTTTAAGGTATTCCCCAATTGAAATAAACCTTGTACTTTGGAACTAGATTTGAAAGTTAGTTTATGCCTCCCATCAAAAGCTTAGAACAACCACTTATCACCAAAGCATAGAATTGAAGTGGTCTTCAAGCAACCCTATAAAACAAATTAAGTTTGATTTGGTACCCAATGTTCTTTGGGTCCCTCAAAGTTAGTACCTTTCTTTACCCACACATAATGGCCACTTGCAACACTAAAGTTTTTTACATAGCAAGCATTAGGTGTATGGCCAACAATACCACAATAAAAACAAGTAGGTTCAAAGTTGCTCTTATAACTTGGGACATAAGATTTCTTTTTAGGAAATCTTTTCTTTTTAGGATTAGGATGCACATTCCTAGGTTTGTTCACTTTCTCTTTGGAAGTTTGATCCTTAGCCTTAACAAATATAGTTTTACTTAAACTTGGTTTAGAAAACTTTGAATAGCCAAGTCAACTTTTATCATTTGAATGTCTTTGTTGTCTAAGGACTTATTCCAATCCAATTTGTCCTTTCTCATATCTTTCAAGTACTTTTTTTAATTGGACAATTTGACAAGAGAGAGATTCACAATTTTTACATACAAAATTCTGTTTTTCACTAATCATCTTTTGTTTCTCATTTTCGATCTCTTTTTCTAATGAAACATTTTTTCCTTCTAAAGTTGAAATTTGTTTCTTTTGAGATGATATAGTTTTATATAAAATTTTGCATTCATTTGACAATTTAATTATGGCACCTTGTGCATCACTATCAAAGGAATTATTACTAACCTCATCTTCTTCATCAACGAAATGGTGTGATGCTATCAATGCAAGATTTACATGTTCTTCATCTGAAGATGAGCTTATTTCGTTGTCTACATTTTTATGATTCTTTTTCTTGAATTTATTTTTCTTTTGAAGTGTAGGACATTCAGTTTTAACATGTCCTCTTTCTCCACATTCAAAGCATTTAATCTTTCTTGTTGGTTCTTCCTCTTTAATGATCTCCTTTTTTCTTTCGTTTCATAGAAACTTTTCGAACTTTTTTATAAGATCATCATTTTCATCACTATTGGACTCATCCTCTTGATTGATATCATAATTTTTTACTTTTGTCTTTAAGGTAACGTCTTTTGAATCTTTTACTTGAATTTCATGCTTCTCCAATCTTTCAAGTTGTAACTCATGCTCTTGAAGTTTTCCGAACAAGGAAGCGGATGTCATTGTAGAAAGACTCTTCTTTTATGATATCGCTGTCACCTTTGGTTGCCATTCCCTGTTTAAGGATCTAAGCACTTTAAGATTTAATTCATCGTTAGTCAAAGTCTTACCGAGTGCTTTCAAATGATTTGTCAAGTGCACAAATCTTTTTTGCAAGTCGAGGATTGATTCTCGGGGCTGTATTCTGAACATCTCATATTCTTGACTTAATGTGTTTAATCTTGATCTTTTTACTTCAGCGGTTCCTTCATGAGTCTCCACCAAAGTATCCCATATTTCCTTCGCGGATTTGCATTGACAAACACGAAAGAACTCATCAATACTTAAGGCACTTTGAAGAAGATTGATAGCTTTCTTTTCATTTAGGACTTTTCTCTTGTCTTCTTCATCATATGTACTTTTTAATTTTGCAGTACCAACACCATTGACTACATTCACAGGATTATGCGGACCATTCTCAATAGCTTCCCATATACCTTCTCCTTGTGCTTCAAGATGTGCTCTCATACGAATCTTCCAAAAATCAAAATACTCTCCAGAGAAAAGTTGGGGCTTGTTGCTACTTCCACCGTCTTTGAAAACCGGGTTTGAACTTGCGGAAGCCATACTGGATCTTTAGGAACAGGTTACCTAAGACCTGCTCTGATGCCAATTGTAAGTTATAAATGAGCCTAAGAGGGGGGGAGCGGGTGAATTAGGCACTTAGTGGATTATCCAGTTTTTTGACGTTTTCTTGTTTTTACTTTCCTAAAAGTTTCTAAGTGTGGAAAGCGGTAAATGCGAAAAGTAAAGAACACTGAGACGTATAGTGGTTCCCCTCACAGGTCGAGAGTACTCCACTCCCCTTTGAACATGGAAGAGATTTCACTATAGTTTTGGACAAGACAAGACTCTTCCTAGTCTTTCTATACAAGTCACTAACTATCAACCACCAAGAACACCCTCTTGGATTTTACTAGTTTAAAGTCCAACCAAGAATAACTCTTACAATGGACCTATTGTATCCACAATCCCGATAACAAGGATTCTAACAAACCCTATAAGAGAACAATCCATCCCTTATATTCAACACCTAATACCAAACAATTGTGGGAGCTTTAGGATTTTACAATAGTTCTGAATTTTTGAGTGAGTAGATGAAAATTTGAATCTTCAATATATCAATCATAAGATTGATCTTCTTCTTGTACAAGTAATCTTTATTCAGAATATACAAGTGTTTTATGATGCAAGAATGAAACTATAAAGGTCAAAATGGAAGTTCAATGACAAGGTTTCAGTCTTTGAAAATTCTGACTTTTTACACTTGAGAAAATGAAAGATTTTAGAGAATAAAGATGTTTGAAAATTGTATGCAAGATGGTGAATGACAATTGAAACTTTGAAATTAATATATAGTGTGCATGCACCCATTCAATAATCAAGGCAATGCTTGAAAGAATTTCTGAAAATTATTATACAATGAATGGAAAAGATGCAAGCAAGAGGTATCATGAAAAGATGCTTTTAAACAAGGAATTTTTCAAAAAAGCTTCAGGTGCAATCAATTGCATCAGAATGAAAATCAGTTGCACCAAGTGTAACGTGCAAAAAATTTGAAAATTTAGCCTAGTGCAATCGATTGCATCAGTGTAAAATTTGAAAAATTCTTAATGCAAATGATTCTAAGCCATATATCATCTCAAATTATGACCAAGACTTTAGATAAACTTTGAAAAATGTTTTCTCAAGGTTTTAAATGAAAGAATGACTTTTTAATACAATATTATAAAACTTGAGCACTAAGATTTCTTTAGACAAGAATTTCATATACCTAAAAGTTTGATTAATCATATCTTGCAAGTGTAGTCATGTCTTATGCATTTCTTCTTTTTCCTTCTTTGAGAAATCTTCAAGACTTGAATTAATATGAAACGTGTTCTAGCTTTGAAGTCTTTGATCCAATTCCTTTTGTACATAAAACCTTGAATGAACATTGTTGTCTTCATCAAAACCATTGAGAAGTTATGTCTCCACATTCTCCCCCTTTTTGATGATGACAACCCAATTCTTGAAAATTCGATCCAATCTTGTTTCTCTAATCAAAGCTTGCTCCCCCTTGGATATTGCTCCCCCTTAATCCATGATTTTAGAGAGTTTTGAAATCTGCACATTTTGTTAGAGAAACCAAGCAATAATACACAATTCTTCTCCCCCTTTGTCATTAACAAAAAGGATGGGAAAAGACTTGAAGTATATAAAGAAATTATGAAAAATAAAAACAATTTTTACCTATGAGATTTACCTCATGATTGACTTCATCAAAACATTCATCTTTGGTGAACATGATCTTGAAGCCTTTGTCACAAAGTTGGCTTTGTTTAGAAGATATTGCTTTAGTCTTTTAACATAAAGTACATCTTCAATGAATGTGAAAGTTAGTGCTTCAACTTTGCCAATGCCAAGAATTTTTCTTTTAAGGTATTTCCCAATTGAAATAACCCTTGTACTTCAGAACTAGATTTGAAAGTTAGTTTATGCCTCCCATCAAAAGCTTAGAACAACTACTTATCACCAAAGCATAAAATTGAAGTGGTCTTCAAGCAACCCTATAAAACAAATTAAGTTTGATTTGGTACCCAATGTGATTTGGGTCCCTCAAAGTTAGTACCTTTCTTTACCCACACATAATGGCCACTTGCAACACTAAAGTTTTTTACATAGCAAGCATTAGGTGTATGGCCAACAATACCATAATAAAAACAAGTAGGTTCAAAGTTGCTCTTATATCTTGGAACATAAGATTTCTCTTAAGGAAATCTTTTCTTTTTAGGATTAGGATGCACATTCCTAGGTTTGTTCACTTTCTCTTTGGAAGTTTGATCCTTAGCCTTAACAAATATAGTTTTACTTGAACATGGTTTAGAAAACTTTGAATAGCCAAGTCCACTTTTATCATTTGAATATATTTGTTGTCTAAGGACTTCTTCCAATCCAATTTGTCCTTTCTCATACCTTTCAAGTACTTTTTTTAATTAGACAATTTGAAAAGAGAGAGATTCACAATTTTTACATACAAAATTCTGTTTTTCACTAGTCATCTTTTGTTTCTCATTTTCGATCTATTTTTCTAATGAAACATTTTTTCCTTCTAAAGTTGAAATTTGTTTCTTTTGAGATGATATAGTTTTATACAAAATTTTGCATTCATTTAACAATTCATTTATGGCACCTTGTGCATCACTATCAAAAGAATTATGACTAACCTCATCTTCTTCATCATCGGAGTGGTGTGATGCTATCAATGCAAGATTTACATGTTCTTCATCTGAAGATGAGCTTATTTCGTTGTCTACCTTTTTATGATTCTTTTTCTTGAATTTATTTTTCTTTTGAAGTGTAGGACATTCACTTTTAACATGTCCTCTTTCTCCACATTCTAAGTATTTAATCTTTCTTTTTGGTTCTTCCTCTTTACTGATCTCCTTTTTTCTTTCTTTTCTTAGAAACTTTTCGAACTTTTTTATAAGATCATCATTTTCATCACTATTGGACTCATCCTCTTGATTTCTATCATAATTTTTGCTTTTGTCTTTAAGGCAACGTCTTTTGAATCTTTTACTTGAATTTCATGCTTCTCCAATCTTTCAAGTTCTAACTCATGCTCTTGAAGTTTTCCGAACAAGGAAGCGGATGTCATTGTAGAAAGACTCTTCTTTTCTGATATCGCCGTCACCTTTGGTTGCCATTTTCTATTTAAGGATCTAAGCACTTTAAGATTTAATTCATCGTTAGCAAAAGTCTTACCGAGTGCTTTCAAATGATTTGTCAAGTGCACAAATATTTTTTGCAAGTCGAGGATTGATTCTCGGGGCTGCATTCTGAACATCTCATATTCTTGACTTAATGTGCTTAATCTTGATCTTTTTACTTCAGCGGTTCCTTCATGAGTCTCCACCAAAGTATACCATATTTCCTTCGCGGATTTGCATTGACAAACACAAAAGAACTCATCAACACTTAAGGCACTTTGAAGAAGATTGATAGCTTTCTTTTCATTTAGGACTTTTCTCTTGTCTTCTTCATCATATGTACTTTTTAATTTTGCAGTACCAACATCATTGACTACATTCACAGGATTATGTGGACCATTCTCAATAGCTTCCCATATACCTTCTCATTGTGCTTCAAGATGTGCTCTCATACGAATCTTCCAAAAATCAAAATACTCTCCAGAGAAAAGTGGGGACTTGTTACTACTTCCACCGTCTTTGAAAACCGGGTTTGAACTTGCGGAAGCCATACTGGATCTTTAGGAACAGGTTACCTAAGACCTGTTATGATGCCAATTGTAAGTTATAAATGAGCCTAAGAGGGGGGGGGGGTGAATTAGGCACTTAGTGGATTATCCCGATTTTTGACGTTTTCTTATTTTTACTTTCCTAAAAGTTTCTAAGTGAGGAAAGCGGTAAATGCGAAAAGTAAAGAACACCGAGACGTATAGTGGGTCCCCTCACAGGTTGAGAGTACTCCACTCCATTTTCAACATGAAAGAGATTTCACTATAGTTTTGGACAAGACAAGACTCTTCCTAGTCTTTTTATACAAGTCACTAACTATCAATAGAAACAAGGATTCTAACAAACCCTATAAGAGAAACAATCCTTCCCTTATAGTTGTAACACCCCAAAATTTGCTCTTTTGTTTTGAAGCTAACTGGCTTATGTTTCTTTGCATTTCTTGCATTAGCATTTGTGCATAGCATTGGTTCTTAGCATGGGATCAAGGTACTTGGTTCATCTCAAAGGAGTCTCAAGCCTCAAGGTGTTTTGTGGAGGTCATCATATCTTCATAAGATCAAGAATGGAAAAGGATTTCAAGTGAATCTTTCCCTCCTAACCAGAGGGACCAAATTAGGGTTCTTGGGTTCAAAGAGCTTCTTGAGAAAACTTTGTGGATTCAAGCATGCTCTCATGGGTTCCATATTCTCCCAAACACTCATAGAGGAAGGTTTGGCTAGTGGTTCATTGTGGAAGATGTTTAGTGGATCAGTTGCTTGTGAACCAAGAAAAGTCAACTGTAAGGAGGAAAGTCAACCATGGAATTTTGAGGTCCTCTTCATGATTTTTAAGGTCTTATGCCCTCATATGGTCCTCAAAGGCTAGGATTCATACCATTCATCAAGAGTCAAGAGTTTGTGCAAAAGTTACTATTTTTGGAAAATGACCTATAATGTGAAACTTCCATTTTTGGCAACTTTTCAAACCATCTTCAACTTGACTTTTCATCATCAAATAAGCTTTAAATGAATTTTACTCAAACATGAAAGTTGAAGATCTCTCTCTACCCTTTCCAAAAAGTACTAGATTATCTCCATACCATTTTTGAAACTCAAGTTATGACTAAAAGAAGGCAAGGTGCTTTTTAGGGTTTTCACATGTATCCATTTTTCCACCTTTTGCATTTTGGTTCAAAATGACTTGTAATTGTTTCTAATGACTCAAGTCACATTGCCATATTTAAGTACACTCCATGAGGACCAGATTTGGCCTTTGAATCAATTCATTTCATGCCATATACCTCACTTTTTTCACAATGTGTAAAATGGCAAGATGGATCATATCTCATAAATCAAGTCATTACAAAGCCCAAGTCCATTCTATTTGTGATCAGCAGAAGAAATGTGAGTGAATCAAGCTTTTACCATGACCTTGCAATTTTCCAAAACACTTTCAATAGCCTTAATCAAGGGTTTAACAAAGCTTTAATCATGATCAGAGGGCTAACCAAGTCTATATAAGAAGATTCACACGTTCATTCACACCTCATACTCTCTCATTTGCTCAGATTTTAAAATTTCACTCAAACTTTCTCTCCTTCGAAACTCTCTCCTCACAAGGTTTCCTTGAGAATTCTTTGCATATTCTTGATCAGTGAAGAGAATAGAGTAAGAATCCACCATTGATTCAAGCTTAGAGTGAGGTTTTCACCAGATTCGAGTTTGAGTTGCTCATCATCAAATCTCAAGATTCAGCCTGATTCAAGCTTCTATTTGCATTTATTTTGCAAATAGAGCTCAAAATAGGAAGATCTGCACTCTTACACTGGGTTTCTAGGAGTATTTTGCTTGTTTCAAGTTTCAGGTTAGTGTGAATTTCATGATCTTATAACTTGATTTTCTTGTGTGCATAATGTTCCTCATGCTTTGTTGATCATCCTGATGTGATTTGTTTTGATTTTGGACGTGTATTATGGCTGAATCGTGGATCTGAAGTTTTTAAGTTCAAACTTTTTGTCTTCAATTTGTTTAATCTATGCATGATATGTTGATTTGAGTGTGATATTCATGATCATTGTTGAATTATGAGTTGAATGGTGGTGGAGTTGTGAATTTCTGAGAAATTTTGATGATGAGGTCGCCGGAGAAGACGACCGGAGCTAGGGCTCCGGCGTCTGGTCATGTTTCAGGCCGGTGAGGGTTTAAAGGAAGAAGATGAAATCTGGACCGTTGGTGGTCCAGATCTGATGGTTCATGTTCAGCTAGATCATTTAAAATCTTCATGTGTTTTATTGATTGTGTGTGTATATTCCATGGTTGTTATTATGCACGCACATATCTGACCACTCATCTTGCTTGATTTTGTGATTTGTTGACTCATTTGTACACGTTGATTGGATCTGATGGTGTTGATTTTGCCAACGCATTAAAAAACGTGTGTTATTCACGTGAATTTCTATGGAGGCCAGGTTAATCATCATGCTTGCTTGCTCATCATTGTTAACGTGTGTGCATAGATCTGAGCCTTTCATCATGTGTACTTTTGGATTATTGACTACGTGTGGATCTTTAGATCAATCCTGTGGCAATGATCGAGTCAATATTGTTGACTCAGAGCCTATGGTAGGAAGCACTTTGGGCTTCTTTCTATTCACACCCCCCTCCTTTGGTCCAGCCCAGTTTTTAACATGATTTTCTTGCTTGTAGCACCCCTCTGCTTATTTTCATTTTATTTTCATTTTATTTGATTGATACATTTTGCATTTTAATTTTTAAAATTAGTTTAATGCATCAGAAAATTATGAAAAAATTCATGGATCATCTTTAGGATTTTATAAAATTTTGTCAAATTTTATTTTCCATTTTTCTTCTATTTTTCGCACCTGAATTAATTGTTTGATGAATTTCTTTGTGAATTTCTTCACTTGTGCACACTTGATCTTGTTAATTTTATTTCTCATCATTGGTACATAGTTTGCATCCCATTCTTTTTGCATACTTCAGAGGATACTTTGAGGTTCCTAAAAAAATTTTTCTCATATTTTTAAACTCATTTCATATTGCATCTTAGTCCCTCTATTTGTGCATTGTTCTTCTTTGTTCTTATGCAACTTTGAAGCATTGTTTGAGGTACTTAACTTGTGAATTTTTGTGTGATCTTTTGGGATGTTGCTAGCTTCTGACTTAGGTCACTTGGGTTTTAATTCCACAATTTTTGAATGTCATTTGATATATGTCTGATTATTTGTGCTTAAGTGAATTATGCATGATAATCTCTTGACATCTCTTAACCCTAATTGTTTTGCCATGCCTAATTGTTTGAATTTCTTCTGGATTATTTGCATGAGTATTTGATATGATGTTTACCCCTGGTTGAGGTCCCTTATGACCAAATTTTTCAATTTGTGGATCATGTTTGGGTATGCTTTAAGTGCTTGTACTTTGACTTCCTTTTGTGGACTTTCTTTGGTGCATAATGTTTCATGTTTTGATCTTCTCTTGCACATGAGAATTGCTGATGATGGTATGATCTTGATTCTGACTTGCTTTCATCTTCATCTTATTTTTCTCATTTCATCTTGATATGAAGTTCATTGGTGCTTAATTATGCATTTCATATAAGTATGCTTGCATTCTTTCATGATTACCTTTGCATGCTTACTTGAGATGTTTTGCATGATCTTTGAGACTTGTTTATTGATGTAAGTTGGATATACTTGATATGATGTGCTTGTTGCCCTATCTTGTTTCTTATCTCATCCTTCTCTTTCTCATTCTTCTCTTTCACTTTCTTTCTCCCATGAATCTCAAGACTTGTTTAAGTCTTGGATTCTCTCCCTTTAGAGCTACCTAGTCCAACTTAATTTTTTATTAAGCTTGGAGTAGGATTAGCATTAGGTTTTAGGTAGTTTTCCCTCCTAAGCCTTACTAACCATAGGTCACCCATGCATGATTACATTAGGACTCTTAGTTTCCCTTTAGAGTTTCTTTTGGGTCTTCTCTCTTCTCATCTCAAAACTTCTTGAAAACACTTAATAAAGATAAAGTGTATTGCGCACGAGCCTTAAGCGTGGGGAATGAGAAATGAGGGGCTTCCTCTCATCTTTCTAGAGTGCTTAGCGGGCGTCCTGTCTTGGGACGATTCGTTAAGTATTCGTCCCTGTGCCCTAGACTTTGGTGCAATGCAAGTTACGAACTAACTTAAAAAGAAAACACTTCTGTCTAAAAACCACAAAAACAAATTCAAATCTTTTTATCCTTCGGGATTATTGGGTTTCAAATTTCATTTTCAGAAAAGAGCTCGTCGCTCACGTAAAAAACACTTACCCATCCGTGGTCGTACCCATGAACTACATTAGCTCTGATTCCTCTCTCTCATCCGATTGAGGATATGTAGGCACAAGACAGCGATTGTCTTGGCGAGCAACCTTCCCCCACAGTTCCCATCCGAACTACGTTGACTCTGACTTTCCCATTGCACTGAGGGAGTACGTAGGCCTAGGGCATCAAATATGTCCTACCGAGTCCATCTTAGTCACCCTCATCCCCGTTTTCTTTTGCACAGCCATAGATAGTAGGACAACTCACCCTCTCTTTAGACAACAAGCGTGGATCCCATCGAGTACGATGGATGCGTGGGGTGCAAACACCTTCCCCTCGCATAACCGACTCCCGAACCTGGACTATGGTTGCGATGACCATGTCTTTCCCCCTTTCTCTTCAGGTTTATGCAGTGTTTCCTTTCCCTCTCTCGGGATAAATACACATTGCTGGCGATTCTGTGTTTTCTGTGCCACTCTTACGTTTGTACCGTTGGATGCGAATCTTTCGGGAGCGACAGCTGGCGACTCTGCTGGGGATCTCTGGTTGACCTTTTGCTGGTCCATCCCTTTTAGCGAGTCGATCCTAGCGCTTGTTTGTTTTTTTTTGTTGGGTGTTTATTTGTTGTGCTTTATTATGTTGTATATTACTATTTTACAGCTTTTATTGCATTGCATTTCATTTTATTACTGTCATACTGGATATTGCTGTGTTGTGGTGGATGGTTTCTGTTTGGCAGGTTGGGTTGTTCTGAGAGATAAGCCCAATACCCAGGCTTGAGTACACCCTAGGACTAGAGTGGAGAGTAGTGGGACCTACGTGCCATCTTTTTGCGTTTGTGTGTTCACAAAATTCACAACCAGACGAGGCTATCTTGGGACGCATTCTGACGTGCGTGTCTTGCGCATTTCAGGGTGTTGATCTAGAGAGCTGTCGACTCTGGTGACCGTTTCTCCGAGGACTCAGCAACACCTCTCCTCCCGACATGTGATAATGGCAGACCAGAAATGGAAAACCCATTACACTTGTCGATCCGAGGACCCTATGCTGGGAAATCGAATAGGATGACCTTATTTTTTAGGGGAATCAGTTGAGGCCTCCTCGATTGATGATGATGCCAAACCAAAAATGGTGAACGTATCATCATTTCTCGACCTGAGAGCCCGTGATATTGAAGATCCTCAGTTTTTTAGAACCCTCATGAGAGATGGGATGGGTGTTTACAGGCTTGCAGGAAACCAAAACCTTCAACCTACCCGGTTTTCTGGATTTCTCAGCAGTGATTGATTATCTGGGTTTCTGGTTATCTTAGTGGTTCGGTATTCTAGAATTCTGGTTTTCTGGGTTGTGGTTCTCGTTCAGTTAACAGCATAGCACATCCAGCAGTGATGCCTTGATCCCATGCTTGCATGTACATATCATTTTTCTTGCATTCTAACATGTTTGACATTTTTCAGGGCTTGCATCTTACTCTTGATTCCGGTTTTATGAGGTTGCCTTAACATGGATGTCCAGAGAAAGAAGACTGTTGCTTATTCATTCCCAGACCCGACCTTGACGTTGATTCACAAACTGATTAGTATGGCTGGTCCCGGAGTTCGTACAGAGTTCGGTGGAGAGTATGGGAGACTTCTGAAGTTTGTCTACAGTATCTCCAAGTATGAGAAGGATGTCATTCATACACTTCTTCAGTTCTATGATCCGTCTTTGCGTTTCTTCACTTTCTCAGACTATATCTTGGCTCCAACGTTGGAGGAGTTCTAATTTATTTTGGGAATCCCCATCAGGCATGACATAGTATTCTTTTCTGAAGAACGCCCCGGGATAGAAGAAATGGCCATTGCTCTTCATATTGGTGAATCACTCTGAGCAGTAATATTGTGGAGAAACAAGGAGCTAAGGGTTTCTTATTGAAGTTCTTGTTTGATCAAGCTTGCATACATGTTAACGAGAGGAATTGGACTGCTTTCCAAGCTATTATGGCTATGTGCATCTATGGGATTGTCCTGTTTCCCAATGTTCCTGATCTGGTGGATATGCATGCTGTCAGAATCTTTATTTCAAAGAATCCTATACCTACCTTGCTAGGTGATGTGTATCACTCAGTCCACTACAAGAATGAAAATAGGCGTGGAAAAACTGTGAGTTGCTGTGCCCCACTCTTATCTACTTGGTTTCTGAGTCATCTCCCCGAAGTTGGCGCTTTCGTTGATACGGGAGATTCTCTGAAGTGGGTAAAGAGGTTAATGGACTTGACTGCTGACAACATTGTTTGGTTCAACCATGACTTGCTAGGGATGGAGATTATTTGCAAGTGCAGAGAATTCCTTAATGTACCCTTGATAGGGAGAAATGGTGGAATTAACTACAATCCTTCCCTTGTTATCAAGCAGTTTGGTTATCCTTTGAGAGGTCCACCCGAAGAGCGAGATATCAGAGAGTCCTTATTCTTCAATGGTACTGGGGATCAAGAGATGATAAGGAAGATTGTGAATGCTTGGAAGCGGGTGACCAAGAAGGGAAAAACTTCATTCGGGAAATGTAATAACCGGGCTTTTCCTTCCTATGAAGAGTGGATTAAGAAAAGAGCAGAATAGGAGCTCTTCCTTTCCCGGTGGAACCACCTTTGTATCCTTTGATGATCGAGGCTCCCACGACGGTTGATATAGGGAAGTATGATAAGCTATGGGCTGAGAAGCAGAATCTCCGAGAGGAGAATCGTGAGCTGGGCAGAGAGGTTGGTCAGTTGAAGCATGAAAAAGGCGAAGCTATCCATGTTGCCAGGTTGAAATCAGAACTTTTGGCTGTGAAGGAGAAATAATTGTCTAAAGAAGCCACAGCCAGAGAGAAAGTGTATCAAGCGTTGAAAAGTGTTAGCAAGGTCCTTTCGTCCAAAAAGAAAGAGTTGGCTTATCCTATGTCAACAATTCACAGGTTCCGTGACCGTCGAAATACCGCAATTACTGCCAACAGGTTGAAAGAGGACAAGTATCTGGAGTAGATTAAAGGTTTGAAGACAAAGCTTCAGAAAAAGGATAAGGAGATTTTATCAGGGATCTTTGAGAGGAGAGCAATTGAGGAAAAGCTCAAGGAAACCATGGCAGATATGGAACAACTGAAGATCCAAGCTGAAGTGAAAAGAGCCAGAAGCGAAGGTCCATGTTCAGGTGGAGCTTTTGGAGAAGATGACTGGGAATTGCATAGTCATTATTTAACAGGGATCTTGCACAGGAGGGATCTTTTGATTCAGGAGTTGATTCAGAGACCAGAGCATCCTAATACCAAGAAGCTTCTCAAGGAAGTGCAGAATTGGTGCAAAAAGAATGACGAATGGGGAATTCTAGCACGGTTGAGCCTTGATGACATGCCTTAGTTTCCTTGCTGTTGTTTTCTTTGTATTTCCGGGATCACCGCCAGGCTTGTTGGTCGGGGTCTTTTTTTATGCTTATTCAGACTTGTGTTGTAACAGATGCTTATTCTCTTTATTGATCAGGAATTCAGTTCTCTTCTGTTGTTAAAACTGGAATCAAGGGATAGATCACCTTGATAATGTTCATACATGTTTGCATTTGCATTTGCATAATAATCTCATTTTGCATAGCAGGTTATCTCGGATTCTCTGGATTTCTTATGCTCTCTCTTTTTGACAGTCAGGATTGATCAACCAGCTCACGGTATTCTACCAGGCCTAATCAAAGCAGAGTGATGGACAAAGTTCAGGAAGACATGGCAGCTATGCAAGCTCACATCGATCAATTCATGGAGATAATGCAAGGTGTGGTGCAGAGCCAGAATGAATTCAGAACTCTAGTTCAGCCTTTGGTGGCGCAGGTTGATCAAAATGGTATCTTACACGGTGGTCTTCTTAATCGTGTTATTCCTCCGGGCGGAGGTGGTGCTGGTACCAACATTCCTATCCCTGGTGCTGGTGGACAGGGTGGGATTCCTTCAGTGGTTGGAGAAGGAAGCACTATTCGAGCTATCCATGGCCATCGTTTTGATGATCAACAGGATGATGTTTTTTCAGTCAGAAGTCCTGTGGTCAGTGATGAGATGATCCATTTAATCGAGGCACAACTGAAAGGGGTTGTGAAGCAGGATGATCTGGGAATAGATTTGGACGACCTAGGGTTGGTCCCTGATATTGTCATTCCGCACAAGATTCAGATTCCTACACTGGAGAAGTATAATGGTTCTACCTGCCCGAGAACTCATGTAAAGGCGTATACCAGGAAGATGGCTGCCCATGCCAAGGACGAAAAGCTAATGATGCACTTTTTCCCAGACATTCTGTCCGACGCGTCTTTGGAATGGTATATGGCGCTGGAAAGTAAAGATGTTCGTACTTGGAGAGAGTTAGCTGCAGCTTTTATCAAGCATTACCAATACAACACAGACATAGCTCCCAACAGAACTCAGCTATTGAGCATGTCCCAGAAAAATGATGAAAGTTTCAAAGAATACGCGCAAAGGTGGCGTGAATTGGTGGCTAGGGTACAGCCACCAATGCTGGAGAAGGAGATGTTGGATATGTTTATGGACACACTGCCTAAGCACTATTATGAAAAGCTATTGCCTTGTTCACTAGGCAAGTTTGCAGATGTGATTGCGATCGGACAGAAGGTAGAGGTTGGAATTAAGGCTGGAAAAGTTTCTAGTGGTGACGGATCGTCCTCAGGGCATGGAAATAAGCCATTTGATGGTTATAAGAAGAAAGGAGAGGCCAATGCTGTATCATCTTACAAGGGAAAAGGGAAACAGCGCCAGAACAATAATCAGCAAGTAGCATCGGTAACTATCCCAGCAGCGTTACCCCCACGACAACAACAAAGGAATAATGCTAATCAGAACAGGCAGCAGGGCCAGTATCAGAATAGACAAAGAAATGCAGAGAGGCATTTTGAGCAACCACCAATGTCGTATGCACAGTTGTTGCAACATTTGCAGCAGTTGCGTCTAGTTGAGCTCCGTACCCTGGCTCCACTAATAGGGGAACTCCCACGAGGCTATGATGCTAACGCACACTGCGATTTTCACTCTGGTGCTCCGGGGCATACTGTGGAGAAATGTAGGGTGTTTCATCACAAGGTGCAAGAACTTGTAGACTCCAAGGCTATCAATTTCTTAAATAATAGGCCCAATGTTATTCAAAACCCGATGCCAGATCACAATGGGCTGAGGGTGAATGAGATAATTGAGGAATGTGAAGCTTTGAATTTGATCATGGATGTTGAGGAGCTGAAGACTCCGCTGGCAGTGGTTAAAAACAGGTTATTGAAGGGCGGCGTATATCCGGGTTGTGATGAGAACTGTTCAGATTGTTTGACGAAGGATAATGGTTGTGATTCGTTGAAGATGGGTATCCAGAATCTGATTAATGAGGGTTGTTCACAGTTTGATCGGTGTAATCAACAAGAAGAAGTCGTCAATGAGAAGGTTGCTACCATCACCATTCCTTTCAAGACGATTACTATTTCAGGTCTGGCAAGACCACCACCAGTTATTATCACAAGGGCTGGACCCATTCCGTATGAAAGTACCAAGGCTATTCCCTATAATTATGGTGCAGAGGTGTTTGTCAATGGGCAAAAGCAAGAATTAATGGCTACTTCATCAGTGAGTTCTAGTCCTGAGGTTAAGGTTGAGACCGATGCTATAACAAGAAGTGGTAGAGTCCTTACTCCTGTTAATGATCAACCCAGTACTTCTAGGCAAGATAGGGGAAAACAGGTAGCTGATGGTTTTGTGCAGCCTCCAGTGATTATTGATTCTACAGTAAAGCCGGTTGATGATGCTTTTTTTGAAAATGTAGAGGAGTTTATGAGGCTCATTCGAAAGAGTGGTTACAAGATCGTGGACCAACTACATTAAACCCCGTCGAAGATTTCCATTCTGTCTTTGCTGTTATGTTCTGAAGCTCACAGAAATGCGCTTCTGAAGGTCTTGAATGCGGCCTATGTTCCTCAAGAGATTTCTGTTAATCAACTTGAAGGGGTTGTAGCGCACGAGATTGCGGGTAATGGCTTGGGCTTTACGGATCTTGATTTGACTCCCGCTGGGAGGAATCATATCAATGCCCTGCATATTTCGATTAAGTGTCGTGGTTCACTGATGTCACATGTGTTGGTTGATACTGGATCATCGTTGAATGTATTGCCAAATAAAGCATTAATGAAGTTATATACCAGGGGACTTATTTGTACACCAAGCGACTTGGTGGCGCGAGCTTTTGACGGCTCGAAGAGATCTATCTTTGGTGAGATTGTGCTTCCGATCAAGGTTGGGCCACAAATCTTTGATGCAACATTTTATATAATGGATATTCAGCCAGCATACAGCTGTCTGTTGGGTCGTCCTTGGATCCATGGTGGAGGCGCTGTAACCTCTACTTTGCATCAAAAGCTGAAATACATGGTAGATGGTCACGTGATGATAGTGTGCGGAGAGGAGGACATAATGATTAGTCAGCTGTCAACCTTTAAATACGTGGAAGTGGATGGTGAAATCCATGAGACGTTGTGTCAGGGGTTTGAAAAAGTGAAGGTGTCTAAAGAGGTTATTTAGTTTGAGGATCAGTCCGGGACCACAGAGCAGCCCGCAGTGGTAGATCAACCTCAGGTTTCAATGTCTTCGTTTAAAGACGCCAAGGCTATAGTCGAAGCTGGTAGCTCACAGAAGTGGGGCCAAGTGATTAAAGTTCAGCCGAAAGGGAATACCTATGGATTGGGATACAAGCCACCCAGGAGAGCCAGGGATCCTCCCAAATTCTATGGCCCAGTCCATTTCACCAGGTGTTTTCTTCGACAGAGTTAATGCCATTGAGGAAGAAGGGGACAGTGATTGTGATATGGATAGCTGGATTCGCCCTTGGGTCCCAGGAGAAAGTCTGTGCAACTGGTCTTCTGAAAAAGTCATTCAAGTGACTAGCTTCGAGTAATTGTTCTGTTTTCCTACTATGTTAATCCTGCGTTCTGCCCAAGACGTAGTGATTTTATTTGTAGGGCTTTTAATTGTTGCATGTTTTTCTTTATCATCAATAAAGGACTTTTCACACTCAAATATTTTGATCTCTGTCTTTCTGTTTTATTTTTATGCATTAAAAACCCAAATCAAAATGGCAATGTGTTTCTTTTGTTGCATACATAATAAAACATACTTCATCAATCATGCAGGTCTCTTTGTTCAGATGACACCGATCATGACTCAGCTATAGCTCGGTATGACTTTGACAATCCAATCTATCAGGCTGAAGAAGAGACTGACGAAGATTGTGAACTGCCCGAAGAGTTGGCCAGATTGTTAAAGCAAGAGGAGAAGGTCATCCTACCTCATCAGGAGGAAATTGAGATTGTGAATCTGGGAACCGAGGACGCCAGAAAGGAAGTAAGGATAGGGGCTGCATTGGAAGACAGTGTCAAGGGAAGATTGATTGAAATGCTCTGTGAGTATGTGGACATCTTCGCCTGGTCTTACCAAGACATACCTGGGCTCGATACTGATATTGTTGTACACCGGCTACCACTTAAAGAAGGTTGTGCTCCAGTCAAAAAAAAGTTGAGAAGAACTAAATCGGAGATGTCTGTCAAAATCAAGGAAGAGGTTCAGAAACAGCTAGATGCCGGGTTTCTTGCCGTAACAAATTATCCTCCATGGGTTGCTAACATCGTGCCTGTACCTAAGAAGGATGGGAAGGTCAGGATGTGTGTTGATTACAGGGATTTGAATAGAGAAAGCCCAAAGGATGATTTCCCGCTCCCTCACATTGGCGTGTTAGTTGACAATACTGCTCAGTATTCGGTGTTTTCCTTCATGGATGGCTTCTATGGGTATAACCAAATCAAGATGGCCCCAGAGGACATGGAGAAAAAAATGTTCATAACACCGTGGGGAACATTCTGCTACAAAGTGATGCCCTTTGTGTTGCTCCTGAAAGATTCGCATCCAACGGTACAAACGCGAGAGTGGCACAGAAAACATAGAGTCCCCAGCAATGTGTATTTATCCCGAGAGAGGGAAAGGAAACACTGCATAAACCTGAAGAGAAAGGGGGAAAGACATGGTCATCGCAACCATAGTTCAGGTTCGGGAGTCGGTTATGCGAGGGGAAGGTGTTAGCACCCCACGCATCCATCGTACTCGATGGGATCCACGCTTGTTGTCTAAACGGAGGGTGATTTGTCCTACTATCTATGGCTGAACAAAAGAAAACGGGGATGGGGGTGACTAAGACGGACTCGGTAGGACATATTCGATGCCCTAGGCCTACGTACTCCCTCAATGCAATGGGAAAGTCAGAGTCAACGTAGTTCGGACGGGAACTGTGGGGGAAGGTTGCTCGCCAAGACAATCGTTGTCTTGTGCCTACATATCCTCAATCGGACGAGAGAGAGGAATCAGAGCTAATGTAATTCGTGGGTACGACCATGAATGGGTAAGTGTTTTTTACGTGAGCGACGAGCTCTTTTTCTGAAAATGAAATTTGAAACCCAAAAATCCCGAAGGATTAAAAGATTTGAATTTGTTTTTTGTGTTTTTTAGACAGAAGTGTTTTAAGTTAGTTCATAACTTGCATTGCACCAAAGTCTAGGGCACAGGGACGAATACTTAACGAATCGTCCTAAGACAGGACGCCCGCTAAGCACCCTAGAAAGATGAGAGAAATCCCCTTATTTCTCATTCCCCACACTTAAGGCTCGTGCGCAATACACTTTATCTTTATTAAGTGTTTTCAAGAAGTTTTGAGATGAGAAGAGAAGACCCCAAGGAAACTCTAAAGGGAAACTAAGAGTCCTAATGTTATCATGCAAAGGTGGCCCTAAGGTTGAGGTAAGAGGGACTATCCTAATTGTTAGCATGCTTGGATTGAGAGCCTAATGTCTATCCTACTCCGAGCTTAATCAGAAATTAAGTCGGACTAGGAGCCTTAAGGGAGCCTGTGAATACATAGTAATCAACAAGTAAACATCAGACAACTCAATCACAAAGGAAAATCAAGCAAGAGGCAAGTAAGTATTTAATCAGGAATTAGCCAACAATTAATCAAGAATATCCAAGCTAAAAGGCTAATTAAAATCAGGATTAAAATGCTAATCACAATCAAGATTAAAAATTAGCAAAAAGGTTAATCTAAGATTAAAACCAACACTAAGATCAAAATTAAATTCTAAGTAAAAAGGTTAATCTAACATTAAAACAAACACTAAGATTAATCCTAAATTCCAATTAATTTCTAATTCTAAAACTAAAGAAAATTAATCCTAAAACTAAATCTAGAATTAAAACTAATATTAAAATTCTGAATTCTAATTAAAATTTAATTAACTAATTTGGTTATCCTAAGTTTATTAACTAAAACAATTAATAAAACCAAAACTCAATTAATCAAAACAATAAAACAATTAAAGAGAGGGGTACAAGCAGGCTTCAGGTGGTGTAAGAAGGTTTCAGGCGTATGGGCTGAGATCCTAGGCCCAAGGGTTTGTGCGCTGGGGGGGTGCGAGAAGTAGACTGGGAAGTCCAATCAGAAATCGGCCTAGGCCCAATAGTTTCAAAAAGAAGCCTAAGGTTCAGAAAGTGAAAACTAGGTGTGGAAAGAAACAACTAGGGCCTTGAATACAACCCGGTCTAACACTGCAGTTAACCTAAAATCTAAAAGAGATAAAGAGATTTCAGAACAAAACAAAAACACCAACTCTCACGGCCGCTTCTCCCTCCTCACTACTCTTCTATAACCGTCGGAGCTCCTTCTCCACACCACGCCGCCGGCGACCTCAATGCTCCCTCCTCCATCAGACCTCGCCATTCCTACTAACTTCTCCAAATCGTGCCTTAAACCTCATCACACCGGCCACCACACAATTCCGGCGTCACCTCCCTTCGTGACCCTGCGATCTCTCTGCTCCACCTTCTCCTTCTTCGGATTCATTCTCCGGCAACAAAACCATCGTCACAACACGTCGTTACAGAATACACTCAGCCTATCTCTCTAATCCGATTTAAAGAAACTATTCGCACACAAAAAAGAAGTCGATCGCCACCAAACAGTGCACTACACGAGATCGATGAAACGAAACACAGAAGCTCTATGGCAATGATATCCGAAATTCAGGTACAAGCAACATCCTCCGTGCTCGCGTTATCTGCGATTTCTCCTTTACAAAAACTTCATCCGCTTCCGTTCGATTCTCAAGACATCGCCTCCGCGAACACCACCTCCACCTCTTCTCCTTCAACACAATGGTGACAACAAGAAAACACTACCTCGCCAGAAAAACGTCGCGCCGGAGTCCACTCTCATCTCAATAATCTATCAACACATCGCAACACTCACATTCTCGGAAATCAACAACAATCTTATATCACAATGAAAATTACAAGCTACGCAACTCGCAACATAAACACACATGGAGAAATGCATAGATTAACACGTACCTATCGGAGTCGCTCCGATGGCGCTTCGAAGACGGTGACAATGGAAAGAGAGATCTCAGCTTGATGCGATACTCCGACGAAGATATCAGTAACGAAACTTCAGGTCTGATTCTCTTGTCCTTCTCTTCTTCGTTGCGAACCTGAGTTATTCCTCTTCTACACCTGTCTTCTGCAATTTCAAATCCGTTGTGTTGAAACTGTTATTGCTGTGCACTTGTTTCTGTGATTGCTCTTCACATGGCGGTGATCGAATTCGGCTGCTGCGGTTGTTGTGATTGGAGGTTGAATTCGTTTTGTTGAACGGTGGTGATTTGTGATGCAGGTTTTGAATTGAAGCTTGTAAATTGTTCTTATGAAAGATCCAAGGTCATGAGGTTTTGGAAGTAAAAGCATGAAGACGATGAATCGTGAGCAAGGAGGGTGAAGTTTTGTAGAGGATTGAAGATGGAAATGAAAAACCTCCCTCAATTCAGTTGCAGCTTGAATTATATAGGGAGATTAGGAAGGGTAATTTAGGTTTTTCAACTGAAATTCTGTTATAATATTTGAATTCTGATCACGAGTTTGTTAAAGCGAAATTGGATTGATGAAAATTATGATCTGTTACAAGTTTGTATTCACTGTTATGGTTCACGTAAGTTGCGTAAGGTTGTGACTTGTATTTTCCTTTTCTTTTTCTGCGATGAATAGTTTGTATAGTGCATGATGTATTATTGGCTTTTTGGATATTGAATTTTCTGCAATTAATATCTTCACTAAATTTGAACCTCATGACCGAAAATCAGTGAATGTGGAACTACACCATTTTGCTGGCTGGAGCATGACTTTTATTAGCTCTGTTCCTTTGTTAATGAAATAAAAAGAAATTATTTACTTTGGGTAATGAAATATATGTTTGAATAATAGAATTAGGAAAACAATGGTTTAGGGTAGTTTTTAGAAATGGTTTGGGTTAAAAAAAGGATTTAAAGTGGGTATGGACTTAATTGGAGTAATTAAATGGATAAGGACAATGAGCATGGATTAGAATGGATTTGAAAAGAAAAAAAAGGATAAATAAAAAAGGAAATGAATACTGGGTTTATGGTAGAAATTTAGATTCCAAGTAGCCACACGGCTAATCTCTAATTCCAATCACACTCTCAATCCACACCAAACTCACATCTTCATTGAATTCCAAAATATCAATCAGTAAGCTCACTAGACTGTGACCCAATGCTCTTCAAATCAATCCACAGATGCCTTGTCCTGATGACCACTGATATCCTTGACATGAAACCCTAATCTCAAGTTCTTCAATTGATGACCGTCCATACACCTAACTTTGAATGAGAAACCCTGATCTTCTTTGAATGCACACTGATGCAGAAATGACGAACTGAGAAGGAATTAACCCTGATTCACGTCAATGAAATCCTGACCTAATGCCTCCAATGATTCCTCTGGATAAGAAAACCTCACAACTTGACGCACCTCTGAATAGGAAAATACTGATAATAAGAAAACCCTTTCGATCCCATGTCTTAGAAAACCAATGCGATGTATGATTATGAGCTATGACCTAATAAAGATGCAAATAAGTGCAAAACAAAAGCCAGTTAGTGTTAGAGACATGAGGGCAAATTTTGGGGTGCTACAACTGCCCCTATTCAATCATCTTGGACCTGAAGGAATGATAGCAATGGCTTTCAGACCTTCAAGGTGCACGGAGATTGAATACCAAAAGAACCCGGAAATTTGCAAACTGCAAAAAGGAGAGACGACTCCGCTGGGGAAAAAGTAATAAAAAGTGTAAGATCATAACATAGACGAGGATCATGGATCAATACAGACGAAATATTGACATAGATTGAAATAAAGACGGACGAGTTTCGACTGCGCTGGGGATAAACACGGACAGGTGTATAAGGAATCAATACGGACGGGTATCGAAAGGTACACGGATGGGTGTATAAGGGATCAATACGGACGGGTATCGAAAGTTACATGGACGGGTGTGTAAAGGATCAATACGGACGGGTATCGAAAGGTACACGGATGGGTGTAAAAAGGTTCAATACGGACGGATATCGAAAGGTACACAGACGGGTGTAAAAAGGTTCAAAGATATCAGATACGGACGAGTATCGAAAAGGTACACGGACGGGTGTAAAAAGGTTCAATACGGACGGGTATCGAAAAAAATACACGGACGGGTGTAAAAGAGGTTCAATACGGACGGGTATCGAAAAAATACACGGACGGGTGTAAAAGAGGTTCAATACGGACGGGTATCGAAAAGATACACGGACGGGTGTAAAAAGGTTCAAAGATATCAGATACGGACGGGTATCGAAAAGATACACGGACGGGTGTAAAAGGATTCAATATGGACGGGTATCGAAAAGGTACACGGACGGGTGTAAAAGGATTCAATACGGACGGGTACTGAAAAGGTACACGGACGGGTGTAAAGAGGTTTCAATACGGACGGGTATCGAAAAGGTACACGGACGGGTGTAAAAAGGTTCAATACGGATGGGTATCGAAAAGGTATACGGACGGGTGTAAAGTGGTTTTAATATGGACTGGTATTGAAAGATACACGGACGGGTGTAAAAGGATTCAATACGGATGGGTACTGAAAAGGTACACTGACGGGTGTAAAATGGTTAAATTTACTGGGGATTAATCTCGCTGGGGAATGGAAGGCAACACGGACGGGTGTCTAGAAAAACAGTATTGAGTAAAAGACATAAAAACACGGACGGGTGCCGAGGGAAACATGGACGAGTGTCATCAAAAGGTCAATACGGACGGGTATTGAAACAAAAAGGTTCAAACTCAGACGAGTGCTGAAGGAAACACGGACGAGTGTCTGACGGTAAAAACCTTGAGGGGATAAACCAAAGGACCACCTGGACGAAGGGGTAACAAAGAAATCATGGATTAATGATCCTGGCAAACAACTCTGCAAGGGAGTGTCAAATATTGCTTTGAATGACTAAACCCAACACTTGTGGAGTAAAGTCGAATGATATTCTCCTGAAACCCGGCTTTCCTGACGAAGGAAAACCCAAACCTGGCTTGTGCTTCGGATGCATATGTTTGAATTTTGTCGTAATGCTCCACGCGAAGTGGAAATGCTACACATTTAGGAGGATGCCATGTAAAAAATGCTTATGCAATGCAAAAGAGGTGCCTCAGCAAAATAAATGTTGAGGGCGAAGGAAAACTCCACTAGGGACGACAACATAAATTGTCCTCCGAAATAAGAGACCCTGCTGAGAAAGACTTCACTCTGCTGAGGAAGACATTGATCACAAATTCTGCTGGAGATGAAAGCTCCGAGAGAAAACCCACTCTATTGGGGGATATCAAGATCAACAACTCTGCTGGAGATGGACGAGACTCCGAGAGAACACCCACTCAGCTGGGGATAGAAATGAATAAAAATTCTGCTGGAGATGGACGAATCTCCGAGAGAATACCCACTCGGCTGGGGAATAACAAGATTAACAATTCTGCTGGAGAAGGATGATACTCCGAGAGAATACCCACTCAGCTGGGGAGGGAGATGAATACTGAAGATGGAAACACCTCCGCCGGGGATCACCAAATACCTCAGAACTTAGATTTGACGCCTGCCAAAAACGATTGGACTTAAGACCTGCTGGGGATACCAATCACCACCAGACTCTGCTTGGGGATGTCGGTGAGTTTAATCTGCTGTTAGGGGAATAACTTTACCCTCACCCTGCTGGGGATTAGATCAAGCCGTTGTCGGTGAGACTATACTTTCTGACCAACTGAGGAAAGTAGACACCAGAACTCTGTGGGGATAATAACACCTTTGTCCACGAATCTCCTGTTGGAGATACGACAACATTCACCTTAGAGCAATCATCTTCTGAATACTTGCTGGAGAATAATAATCCAAACACAACTTCGGCTAGGTATACAATCCTCTGTACTCCTGTTGAGGGGGACTATCCTCTTATATCCTGCTGAAGGGGACGATCCTCATCGACACATCTGCTTGGGAAATAGTAGTCGTCAACATCCACTCTGCTAGGGGGTAAACACATGTTTCCTGACTAGCTGAGGAAAAACGACTGCCCCATATTCTGTGGGAAAACACCATCTTTGATCAAAGAAGATGCTCCATCAATCTTTTGCAGAAAAGGCTGTAGAAATGACAGTTTCGGGCTACCTGCTGAGTAAAGATGAGCCAAATCACAACTCTGGCTGGGGGTAAACCTCTTATATCCTGCTGAGGGGGACGAACCTCAACGGCTCCACTTGGGGAATTACCTCTTTATACTCTGCTAAGGAAGACGATCCTCGATACTCTGATTAGGAAAAGTAATAAACTGCTGAGGACGATCAGACTTCAAAGTTGAAGAGAGCAGCTCTACTGGGGGGGGTAACAATGAAGATTGAACTTTGAATTACTTGAGATGACTAGATCTGACCATTAAGGAAGAGAACACTCTGACTCCTCATCGTCTTCCTGACGATATTCTATCGTCTTACCTTGTTGAGAGCGAGGGTTCCATCTGTACTGCTAGAGATAAGAAACCTTCATAAAAGCCCTATTCGAACATAGGACAATTCTCTGCTTGAGGAAGAATAACAATTCCCACACCTTGCTGGAAAAAGATACCCTCTGGCTCTTTGCTGGAGGGAAAAGACTCCAAAAGTCCCACACTGGGAACAACTCAGTGCTTCAAGTTTCTGCATATTAGTTGTCAAGAGCTAAACACAGTTCCTTTAACTCTCCACCCTGCCTCAGACCACAGGGTCTACTTGAAGCAATCATCTTAAGAGGATTTTATAGAAAAACTGGCGTTCAACAATGCCCCAGGGTCTTCAAACTCTTAGAGATGTATCCGGTCTGGACATAACTATCCCATACTTCATGATTCATGAAGTAAACCAACTCGAGAGGGTTCGTAATGACCTGAAATGTTCTGCCACAGTATTCTGAACCTTGCAGAGGTGCTATTGATTAACTGTGTTCTGAAGGGAAAAACTTCTCGCGCCCTTGAAGTGACCTGCCCCAGTACAAGCCTTGCAGTACATTTGTCTCTGACCGACTAGTCTTCGAGAGATTTACCGAATCCCGGCGTGATTGCCCCAGTTTACACGCTTGTAGAGAGATTTATCGGATCTCGACATAATTGCCCCAGTTCGAAGAAATTTTCTCAACATGAATGCCCCATGGTTGATTGTACTCTGAAAAGACTTTCTCAACTTGAATGCCCTAGCTTGGCTACATTTTGAAGAGATTTCCCGGTGTGATTGTCCCATATTGGTTACATCTAAACACAAATGGCTGGGAACACCTTTTTCCCACATAATCTTTCAGCAACATGTCCTCTGGAGTCTCAGGCACCTCAACTTGGCCAGCTTAAGCTTCTCGACTAATGTTCATCGTGTAAGCTTCTTTGATGTCAAACAAATGTATGCAAGCAGAGAATATTTATTCTGAGAATGATTATTCAAATGCAACAAATATGTTAATCTTGAAGTCCTTATTGAAAATATGTCACACAACCGAGTTACGACACTTATTTTTGAAAGGAAAGCAATACGCACATGCAACACCAACAAAAATCTTATTAGCACAACTCATGGGAGTCAGGAACGCTATCTCTTTGATGTACGCCTTCAGACTAAACCCTGTTTCAATTAGGACTTTTAAGGTTTATAGCGTGGCCTGGTTCGTGGTTTGAGAAAAAAGGATTTATGGCTCAAAGTTTATTGGTACCCACCCACTCTTCATGATATTCTCCAGTCCTATGTTCAGCTAATTTGACACAAGCGCTCGTCTCTCAAAAGGTTTCCCGATTTCTAGGGAATCCATGCAACTGGTGATTCGACACCTGACGAGGTTTTGGACTAACAGTCGGCCCTTTTTGTCTTTTATGTCTATAGTCACACGACTTTGTTCTTATCGAGGATTTTCTTTGTAATCCTTTTGGCTTTTTGCTTTATTATTCTTTTGCTTTTTGTTCCCTAATTTTTGCCTGGACTGACTCCTTTGAGTTTTCAATTTTGAAGTCCAGCGGGATGCCTTAACTTTTGCCTAATTCACTTGCTTTCAAGTTTTTCGACTTAGCAGGCTTTTTCTTTTTCTCTTTTTTCTCTTTTTTTTTTAACAAGTCATGTGACACCGTTTTGCCTGACTTGTTTGAAAGCGCTGTGACTGTTTCACTCTTCGGTTGGTGAGGAGTAACCATTGTGGTTCTACACCTCTTAACCTCTTGATAGTGGAATGAAGGTAATGGATCCTCTGATGTACACTCCTTCTGAAAGTTGAACACTTGGTCAAACTAACTGACGTCTACCCTGCCCCTGGGTTAAAATTGAGGGTTTTTCGTTTTCAGAAAGAACTCCTACTACTAGGCTCAAAGGGGTTGACAAAGGTATATCTCCTTATCTCTCCAGTGTTTGTGAATTGGAAGTACATCCTTAACAGGGTTTTATCCAAAAGCGTAACATTAGAAATCTGCGTTCTTATTTCGTCATCCTCCCTCCAAAAGTCTAGGCAAGAAAGATAGTATTGCAGTGCATATAAACATGACATGAGTGCATAAAAGTAAGATACTTCAGGAACAACACATCATTGCATTAAAATCAACATTCAAACACAAACAAGTTTTTACATGCAGACAATGTTTAAACAAACAAAGGAAAGCTACATATGAAAATGCAGTAAAGGAAGCTGATGATTGCCATTGTTGAGGATACTTGACTCCTTCTAGACTTATTGCTTCTGATGACGCTCTTGAAATCTGGTGCTTACTCTGACAAAGAAGCTTCAATCCAAAGGAGTACCATCTGGCGTGATGACCTTTGAGTCGATCAAATCTTGCACCTTGTGTTGGAATGCATTACAATTATCAATTGTATGCCCAAACGTTCTTGAGTGGAACTCGCACCTAGCATCCATGTCATAATCCGGAGGGATAAGGTATGGCACTGGCATGGCATTCCTCAGCTGGATCAGCGAGCTCTTGAGCAGACGAGCAAACAACTGACTATAAGGGATAGGAACAGGATCAGATATCCTCTTGGGCCTTCTTGGTCTCGGTTGCCCCTGCTGCTGATAATTCTGTTGTCGATGCTGATTTGGGCGCCTCTCCTGTGCTTGCACTTTCCTTTCCACATTTGGCTGAGGCACAAACAAAGGTTGCTAACGTAGAGCTTCTACAGCAAAAGGTTGTGGAGAAAGTCCATGACATGAGGTGGATCCTGCAAAGAGGGGAGGAGTCTCCACTTCTGATGAGAACTTGATTGCCCCTGAATCAATGAGTTATTGGACCTTATGCTTGAACCTTGTACAATTCTCAACATTGTGACCAGGTGCCCCAGAATGGAAGTCACACCTAGCATTCATATTGGAACCCAAAGAAAACCCTGTCGGAGTTGGTCCTAGAGTGACTTGCTTGACTAGTTTGAGCTCGAGCAGATAAGGAAGCAACTGCCCATACGGCATCGGAGGGGGATCAAACTTCTTCCTAGGCCTCTCTAGCCTAGGATCCTCTTGGGGAGAATGAAGTGATTGCTGATGAGAAAGCTCTGAAACTTCAATTCGTGGAGGGGATTCACGAGGCAATCCATGATCTAGAGCAAATCCCACAGAGAAGGAAGAAGTAAGGACCTCTGTTGTGGAAGCGAGCACATGATCGTTTTCCTTCTTTAGCGCCGCATTCAAGATTTCCATGACCAAGCCCATCTAAGTCCTCATCTGATTGACTTCCTCTCTTAGCAATTTCTGTTCTTGGGACATGACCAGCATATCTTCCCCAAATTGCCTCATCTGAATCTTTATTTCCGTCACCTCTGCACGGAGTTGTTCCATGGCTATCTTATGGTTATCACAGGCTGAGTAGAATACCGATGAATACGTTGGTCAGCAATCTTTCCTGAAGAAAGGAGAACATAAGAAGACCAGAGATAAACCTGCTATGCAAAAACGATCATGCAAAATGCAAATGCAAACGTATGAACATTATCAAAGAGATCTATCCCATGATTCCAATTTTAACAACAAAAGAGAACTGAATTCCGGATCATATAAAGAGAATAAGCATCTGTTACAACACAAGTCTGAATAATTATAACCAAAGACCCCGACCAACAAGCCTGGCGGTGATCCCGGAAATACCAAGAAAACAGCAGCAAAGAAACTAAGGCATGTCATCAGGACTCAGCCGTGCTAGAATTCCCCATTCGTTATTCTTTTTTCACCAACTCTGCACTTCCTTGAGAAGTTTCTTGGTATTAAGATGCTCTGGTCTCTAAATCAGCTCCTGAATCAAAAGATCCCTCCCGTGCAAGATCTCTGTTAAATAACGACTATGCAATTCCCAATCATCTTCTCCAGAAGCTCCACCTGAACTTGGACCTTTGCTTCTGGCTCTTTTCACTTCGGCTTGGATCTTCAACTGTTCCATATCTGTCATGGTTTCCTTGAGCTTTTCCTCAATTGCTCTCCTCTCAAAGATCCCTGATAAAATCTCCTTATCCTTTTTCTGAAGCTTTGTCTTCAAACCTTCAATCTGCTCCAGATATTTGTCCTCTTTCAACCTGTTGGCAGTAATTGCTGTATTCCGACGGTCATGGAACTTGTCAATTCTTGACATAGCATAAGCCAACTCTTTCTTCTTGGACGAAAGGACCTTGCTAACACCTTTCAACTCTTGAGCCACTTTCTCTCTGGCTGTGGCTTCTTTAGACAATTCTTTCTCCTTCACCGCCAAAAGTTCTGATTTCAACCTGGCAGCTTCACCATTTTCGTGCTTTAACTGACCAACCTCTCTGCCCAGCTCACGATTCTCCTCTCGTAGTTTCTCCTTCTCAGCCCATAACTTATCATACTTCTCTGCATCAACAGTCGTGGGAGCCTCAATCATCAAAGGATACAAAGGTGGTTCCACCGGGAAGGGAAGAAGCTCCTCCTCTGCTCTTTTCTTAATCCACTCTTCATAAGAAGGAAAAGCCCAGTTATTACATTTCCCGAATGAAGTCTTTCCCTTCTTGGTCACCTGCTTCCAAGCATTCACAATCTTCCTTACCATCTCTTGATCTCCAGTACCATTGAAGAATAAGGACTCTCTGACATCTCGCTCTTCAGGTGGACCTATTAAAGGATAACCAAACTGCCTAATAATAAGGGAAGGATTGTAGTTAATTCCACCTCTTCTCCCTATCAAGGGTACATTAGGGAATTCTTCGCACTTACAAATAATCTCCATCCCTAGCAAGTCATGGTTGAACCAAACAATGTTGTCAGTAGTCAAGCCCATTAACCTCTTTGACCACTTCAGAGAATCTCTCGTCTCAACGAAAGCGCCAGCTTCGGGGAGATGACTCAGAAACCAAGTAGATAAGAGTGGTGCACATCAACTCACAGTTTTTCCGCGCCTATTTTCATTCTTGTAGTGGAGTGAGTGATACACATCACCTAACAAGGTAGGTATAGGATTCTTTGAATTAAAGATTCTGACAGCATGCATATCTACCAGATCAGTAACATTGGGAAACAGGACAATCCCATAGATGCACATAGCTAGAATAGCTTGGAAAGCAGTCCAATTCTTCTCTTTAACATGTATGCCAGCTTGATCAAACAAGAACTTCAATAAGAAACCCTTAGCTCCTTGTTTCTCCACAATATTACTGCTCAGAACGGATTCACCAATATGAAGAGCAATGGCCATTTCTTTTACTCCAGGGCATTCCTCAGAAAAGAATACCATGTCATGCCTGATGGGGATTTCCAAAATAAATGAGAACTCCTCCAACGTTTGAGCCAAGATATAGCCTGGGAAAGTGAAGCAACGCAAAGACGGATCATAGAACTGAAGAAGTGTATGAATGGCATCCTTCTCATACTTGGAGATACTGTAGACAAACTTCAGAAGTCTCCCATACTCTCCACTGAACTCTGTACGAACTCCGGGACCAGCCATACTAATCAGCTTGTGAATCAACGTCAAGGTTGGGTCTGGGAACGAATAAGCAACAGTCTTCTTTCTCTGGACATCCATGCTAAGGCAACCTCAGAAAACCGGTATCAAGAGTAAGATGTAAGCCCTGAAAAATGTCAAACATGTTAGAATGCAAGAAAAATGATATGCACATGCAAGCATGGGATCAAGGCATCACTGCTGGATGTGTTGTATTGTTAACTGAACGAGAACCACAACCCAGAAAACCAGAATTCGAGAATACCGAACCACTGAGATAACCAGAAACCTAGATAATCAAACACTAATGAGAAATCCAGAAAACTGGGTAGGTTGAAGGTTTCGGTTTCCTGCAAGCCTGTAAACACCCATCCCCTCTCATATGTGGGTTCTAGAAAGGCGAGGATCTTCAATATCACGGGCACTCAGGTCGAGAAATGATGATACGTTCACCATTTCTGGTTTGGCATCATCATCAATCGAGGAGGCCTCAACTGATTTCCCTAAAAAATAAGGTCATCCTATGCGAGTCCCTCAGCATTGGGTCCTCGGATCGACGAGTGTAATGGGTTTGCCATTTCTGGTCTGCCATTATCACAGGTCGGGAGGAGAGGCGCAACTGAGGTATCGGAGAAACGGTCACCAGAGTCGACAGCTCTCTAGATCAACACCCTAACATGCGCAAGACACACACGTCAGAATGCATCCCAAGATAGCCTCGTCTGGTTGTGAATTTCATGAACACACAAACGTACCAAGCGGGCACGTAGGTCCCACTACTCTCGACTCTAGTCCTAGGGTGTACTCAAGCCTGGGTATTGGGCTTATCTCTCAGAACAACCCAACCTACCAAACAGAAACCAGCAAGCACAACACAGCAATATCCAGTAGGACAGTAATAAAATGAAATGCAATGTAGTAAAAGCTGTAAAACAGTAATATACAACATAGTAAAGCACAACAAATAAACACCCAACGAAAAAACAAACAAGCGCTAGGATCGACTCGCTAAAGGGGATGGACCAGCAAGAGGTCAACCTATCCCCAGCAGAGTCGCCAGCTGTCGCTCCCGAAAGATTCGTATCCAACGGTACAAACGCGAGAGTGGTGCAGAAAACACATAGTCGCCAACAATGTGTATTTATCCCGAGAGAGGGAAAGGAAACACTGCATAAACCTGAAGAGAAAGGGGGAAAGACATGGTCATCGCAACCATAGTCCAGGTTCAGGAGTCGGTTATGCGAGGGGAAGGTGTTAACACCCCACGCATCCATCGTACTCGATGGGATCCACGTTTGTTGTCTAAACAGAGGGTGAGTTGTCATACTATCTATGGCTGAACAAAAGAAAACGAGGATGGGGGTGACTAAGACGAACTCGGTAGGACATATTCAATGCCCTAGGCCTACGTACTCCCTCAGTGCAATGGAAAAGTCAGAGTCAACGTAGTTTGGATGAGAACTGTGGGGGAAGGTTGCTCGCCAAGACAATCGTTGTCTTGTGCCTACATATCCTCAATCGGACGAGAGAGAGGAATCAGACCTAATGTAGTTCGTGGGTACGACCACGAATGGGTAAGTGTTTTTTACGTGAGCGACGAGCTCTTTTTCTGAAAATGAAATTTGAAACCACACAATCCCGAAGGATAAAAAGATTTGAATTTGTTTTTTGTGTTTTTTAGACAGAAGTGTTTTAAGTTAGTTCATAACTTGCATTGCACCAAAGTCTAGGGCACAGGGACGAATACTTAACGAATCGTCCCAAGACAGGACGCCCGCTAAGCACTCTAGAAAGATGAGAGGAAGCCCCTCATTTCTCATTCCCCACGCTTAAGGCTTGTGCGCAATACACTTTATCTTTATTAAGTGTTTTCAAGAAGTTTTGAGATGAGAAGATAAGACCCCAAGGAAACTCTAAAGGGAAACTAAGAGTCCTAATGTTATCATGCAAAGGTGGCCCTAAGGTTGAGGTAAGAGGGACTATCCTAATTGTTAGCATGCTTGGATTGAGAGCCTAATGTCTATCCTACTCCGAGCTTAATCAGAAATTAAGTCAGACTAGGAGCCTTAAGGGAGCATGTGAATACATAGTAATCAACAAGTAAACATCAGACAACTCAATCACAAAGGAAAATCAAGCAAGAGGCAAGTAAGTATTTAATCAGGAATTAGCCAACAATTAATCAAGAATATCCAAGCTATAAGGCTAATTAAAATCAGGATTAAAATGCTTATTATAATCAAGATTAAAAATTAGCAAAAAGGTTAATCTAAGATTAAAACCAACACTAAGATCAAAATTAAATTCTAAGTAAAATGGTTAATCTAACATTAAAACTAACACTAAGATTAATCCTAAATTCCAATTAATTTATAATTCTAAAACTGAAGAAAATTAATCCTAAAACTAAATCTAGAATTAAAACTAATATTAAAATTCTAAATTCTAATTAAAATTTAATTAACTAATTTGGTTATCCTAAGTTTATTAACTAAAATAATTAATAAAACCAAAACTCAATTAATCAAAACAATAAAACAATTAAAGAGATGGGTACAAGCAGTCTTCATGTGGTGTAAGAAGGTTTCAGGCGTGTGGGCGGAGATCCTAGGCCTAAGGGTTTGTGCGCTGGGGGGTGCGAGAAGTAGACTGGGAAGTCCAATCAGAAATCGGCCTAGGCCCAATAGTTTCAAAAAGAAGCCTAAGGTTCAGAAAGTGAAAACCGGGTGTGGAAAGAAACAACTAGGGCCTTGAATACAACCCGCTCCAACACTACAGTTAACCTAAAATCTAAAAGAGATAAAGAGGTTTCAGAATAAAACAAAAACACCAACTCTCACGGCCGCTTCTCCCTCCTCACTACTCTTCTATAACCGTCAGAGCTCCTTCTCCACACCACGCCGTCGGCGACCTCAATGCTCCCTCCTCCATCAGACCTCGCCATTCCTACTAACTTCTCCAAACCATGCCTTAAACCTCATCACACCGGCCGCCACACAATTCCGGCGTCACCTCCCTTCGTGACCCTGCGATCTCTGTGCTCCGCCTTCTCCTTCTTCCGATTCATTCTCCGACAACAAAACCATCGTCACAACACGTCGTTACAGAATACACTCAGCCTATCTCTCTAATCCGATTTAAAGAAAACATTCGCACACAAAAAAAGAAGTCGATCACCACCAAACAGTGCACTACACGAGATCGATGAAACGAAACACAGAAGCTCTATGGCAATGATATCCGAAATTCAGGTACAAGCAACATCCTCTGCGCTCGCGTTATCTGCGATTTCTCCTTTGCAAAAGCTTCGTCCGCTTCCGTTTGATTCTCAACACATCGCCTCCGCGAACACCACCTTCCCCTCTTCTCCTTCAACACAATGGTGACAACAAGAAAACACTACCTCACCGGAAAAACGTCGCGCCGGAGTCCACTCTCATCTCAACAATCTCTCAACACATCGCAACACTCACATTCCCAGAAATCAACAACAATCTTATATCACAATGAAAATTACAAGCTACGCAACTCGCAACATAAACACACATGGAGCAATGCATAGATTAACACGTACCTATCGGAGTCGCTCCGATGGCGCTTCGAAGACGATGATAATGGAAAGAGAGATCTCAGCTTGATACGATACTCCAACGAAGATATCGGTAACGAAACTTCAGGTCTGATTCTCTTTTCCTTCTCTTCTTCTTTGCGAACCTGAGTTATTCCTCTTCTACACCTGTCTTCTGCAATTTCATATCCGTTTTGTTGAAACTGTTATTGTTGTGCACTTGTTTCTGTGATTGCTCTTCGCATGGTGGTGATCGAATTCGGCTGATGCGGTTGTTGTGATTGGAGGTTGAATTTGTTTTGTTGAATGGTGGTGATTTGTGATGCAGGTTTTAAATTGAAGCTGGTAAAGTGTTCTTATGAAAGATCCAAGGTCATGAGGTTTTGGAAGTAAAAGCATGAAGATGATGAATCGTGAGCAAGGAGGGTGAAGTTTTGTAGAGGATTGAAGATGGAAATGAAAAAATTCCCTCAGTTCAGTTGCAGCTTGAATTATATAAGGAGATTAGGAAGGGTAATTTAGGTTTTTCAACTGAAATTCTGTTATAATATTTGAATTCTGATCACAAGTTTGTTAAAGTGAAATTGGACTGATGAAAATTATGATATGTTACAAGTTTGTATTCACTGTTATGGTTCACGTAAGTTGCGTAAGGTTGTGACTTGTATTTTCCTTTTCTTTTTCTGCGATGAATAGTTTGTATACTGCGTGATGTATTATTGGCTTTTTGGATATTGAATTTTCTGCAATTAATATCTTCACTAAATTTGAACCTCATGACAGAAAATCAGTGAATGTGGGACTACACCATTTTGCTGGCTGTATCATGACTTTTACTAGCTCTGTTCCTTTGTTGATGAAATAAAAAGAAATTATTTACTTTGGGTAATGAAATATATGTTTGAATAATAGAATTAGGAAAACAATGGTTTAGGGTGGTTTTTAGAAATGGTTTGGGTTAAAAAAAAGGATTTAAAGTGGGTATGGACTTAATTGGAGTAATTAAATGGATAATGACAATGAGCATGGATTAGAATGGATTTGAAAAGAAAATAATGGATAAATAAAAATGGAAATGAATACTGGGTTTATGGTAGAAATTTAGATTCGAAGTAGCCCACACGACTAATCTCTAATTCCAATCACACTCTCAATCCACACCAAACTCACATATTCATTGAATTCCAAAATATCAATCAGTAAGCTCACTAGACTGTGACCCAATGCTCTTCAAATCAATCCACAGATGCCTTGTCCTGATGACCACTGATATCCTTGACATGAAACCCTAATCTCACGATCTTTAATTGATGACCGTCCACACACCTAACTTTGAATGAGAAACCCTGCTCTTCTTTGAATGCACACTGATGCAGAAATGACGAACTGAGAAGGAATTAACCCTGATTCACGTCAATGAAATCCTGACCTAATGCCTCCAATGATTCCTCTGGATAAGAAAACCTCACAACTTGACGCACCTCTGAATAGGAAAATACTGATAATAAGAAAACCCTTTCAATCCCATGTCTTAGAAAACCAATGTGATGTATGATTATGAGCTATGACCTAATAAAGATGCAAAGGAGTGCAAAACAAAAGCCAGTTAGTGTTAGAGACATGAGGGCAAATTTTGGGGTGCTACACTTTGGATTGAAAAATGCAGGGGCAACCTATCAGCGGGCGATGGTGACTCTCTTTCATGATATGATTCACAAAGAGATTGAGGTTTATGTTGATGACATGATTGCGAAGTCACAGACGGAGGAAGAACATCTGGTGAATCTTCAGAAGCTATTTGAAAGATTTAGAATATTCAGACTGAGGTTAAATCCAAACAAATGCACCTTCGGGGTGAGATCAGGAAAATTGCTAGGGTTTATTGTTAGTGAAAAAGGTATCAAGGTTGATCCTGTAAAGGTAAAAGCCTTAGAAGAAATGCCTGTGCCAAGAACAGAAAAAGAGGTTTGTGGTTTCTTGGGGAGATTGAACTACATTGCTAGGTTCATCTCGCATCTCATAGCCACGTGTGAACCAATCTTCAAGTTGCTAAGAAAAGATCAAGCGGTCAGGTGGAATGAAAATTGTCAAAAGGCGTTTGAAAAGATTAAAGAATACTTGCAGGAACCTCCGGTCCTTATACCACCAGTGCCAGGATGACCTTTGATTATGTATCTCACGGTTCTTGAGAATTCAATGGGTTGTGTGCTCGGTCAACAAGACGAGTCAGGTAGAAAGGAGTACGCCATCTACTACCTGAGTAAAAATTTTACTGATTGCGAGTCAAGGTACTCGATGCTGGAGAAAACATGTTGTGCACTCGCTTGGGCCGCTAAGCGTTTGAGGCAGTATATGTTAAACCACACAACCCTCTTGATTTCAAAGATGGATCTGATCAAGTATGTGTTTGAGAAGCAAGCACTTTCTGGTAGAATATCCCGTTGGCAGATGGTTCTGACGGAATACGATATTCAGTATGTTTCCCCAAAGGCCATTAAGGGAAGTGTTTTGTCAGAATATCTTGCCGAACAGCCAATTGAGGATTATCAACCGATGAAGTTTGAATTTTTGGATGAGCATATCATGTATCTGAAGATGAAGGATTGTGAAGAACCTTTGCCTGATGAAGGACCTGAGATTGGATCTCAGTGGAAGATGGTTTTTGATGGGGCTGTTAATTCATATGGTAATGGAATCGGGGCAATCATTACGACTCCAAAGGGCTCTCATATACCCTTCACTGCCTGATTGGCGTTCGTATGCACCAACAACGAGGCAGAATATGAAGCATGCATCATGGGGTTAGAATAAGCGATTGATTTTATAATCAAGAACCTCGATGTTTTTGGTGATTCTGCGTTGGTGGTTAATCAGATTACAGGTGAATGGGAGACTCGTCAAGCGAATCTTGTTCCGTATAACAACTATGCTAGAAGGTTGTTACCTTTCTTTGACAGAGTGGACTTCCATAACATTCCCCGGATAGAGAATCAGATGGCTGATGCGTTGGCAACATTGTCATCGATGTATCAAGTGAATTGTTGGAATGAAACTCCTTGAATCAGAATCATGCGCTTGGACATACCTGCTTTTGTATTTGCGGTTGAAGGTGTATCAGATGGCAAGCCTTGGTATCATGATATCAAAGTCTTTTTGAAGAGTCAGGAATACCCAGCTGGGGCATCTTCCAAGGATAAAAAGACATTGAGGAGGTTATCAGGAAACTTCTTTTTGAACAAAGACGATGTGTTATACAAGAGAAACTTTGACATGGTCTTGCTACGTTGTGTTGATGAACACGAGGCAGGCCTATTAATGGAAGAAGTTCACGAAGGTTCCTTTGGTACTCATGCCAATGGGCATGCTATGGCAAGAAAATTGGTAAGAGCGGGGTATTATTGGATGACTATGGAGTCTGATTGTTTTAAATACGCCCGAAAATGTCATAAATACCAAATTTATGCTGATAAGGTGTACGTACCGCCTACTCCTCTGAATGTTTTGTCGTCACCTTGGCCTGTTGCCATGTGGGGCATTGACATGATTGGGAAGATCGAGCCGACTGGTTCGAATGGACATCATTTTATCTTGGTGGCTATTGATTATTTCACGAAGTGGGTGGAAGCCGCATCGTATGCCAACGTCACCAGACAAGTGGTAGCTCGATTTATTAAGAAGGACATCATCTGCCGGTATGGAGTCTCGGAGAGGATCATTACTGACAATGGTTCAAATTTGAACAATAAGATGATGAAGGAGCTATGCCAGAGCTTTAAGATTGAACATCACAATTCTTCTCCCTATCGCCCGAAGATGAATGGGCCTGTTAAAGCGGCTAATAAGAACATAAAGAAGATTGTGCAGAAGATGGTAGTGACATACAAGGACTGGCATGAGATGTTGCCTCACGCTTTGCACGGATATCGTACTTCGGTACGCACATCAACTAGGGCAACCCCTTTCTCACTGGTGTATGGTATGGAAGTAGTTCTGCCATTAGAAGTTGAGATTCCTTCTTTGAGAATTCTGACAGACGTGAAGCTTGATGAAGCTGAGTAGGTGCGTTCTCGGCTGAATGAACTGAACCTCATTGAAGAGAAGAGATTGAAAGCCATTGCGCATGGCCGGTTGTATAAAAGTAGGATGAAAAAATCATTTGATCAGAAAGTGCGTCCTCGGTGTTTCCAAACTGGTGAATTAGTCCTGAAAAGGATCACTCCTCCTCAAACAGATCACAGGGGCAAGTGGACTCCGAATTACGCAGGGCCATATGTAGTAAGACAGGTTTTATCTGGTGGAGCCTTATTACTCTCAACTATGGATGGCGAAGATTTTACGTCCCCTATGAACGCGGATGTAGTAAAAAAATACTTTGCATAAAAAAGACCTGCTGGACATAAAAAGAAGGTTCAGGCAAAAATGGGGCATCCTGGCGAACCATAAAAAGAAAAGGTTCGGGCAAAAATTAGGGATAAAAAGGAAGAAGAAATAAACCCACAAGGTTGAAATCCTGAAAAGGCAACTTTGGCAAAAATGGGTATCCCGGTGGATTGAAAACCCGAAAAGGGCGATCCAGGCAAAAGTTAGGGATTTAAAAGCAAAGACTACGATCCGCGTTCGATATCTGATCACTATTCACACTTGGAAAATTCGAAGGAAAGGAATCAGTCCAGTCAGTCATCTTCAAAGGCCAAAGCATCTGCGGATAAACAAGTCATATGGGTTATAGCTGAGTCGAGTCGTGGTGGATGTATGTTCCCCACATTGCCGACATATGTATTTTCTTTTACTTTTTGCGTAATTACCTCTTTTTAGGAATTGCTTCCAAATGTAAATGCCTATTTACAGGCTGATCATTCAATAAAGTTTGCATTTCAGTCAAAGAGCTTTGGTTTTTTTGTTTTACCTGTTTTGTTTGTGAAAATGTCTGATATTTTTTATAAACATTACATGCTAAAATGTTGAGCTTTATGAAACAAGTTGGAAAACAGTGGCAATTGCTTAGACGACAGTCACTATGATGATAATCAAAGTAATCATTTTTGCCCGTAGACCTTTCTGTTGGTTTTGCAGAATGACAGGTGTACTTCTCCAGTAGATTTGCTCCCCAACTTTGGAGTCTGATCATCCTCAGCAGTTTGCTGCTCTCCCCAGTCAGAGTATCGAGGATCGTCTTCCTCAATAGAGTATAAAGAAGTAATTCCCCAAGCAGAGTCATTGAGGATCGTCCCCCTCAGCAGGATATAAGAGGTTTACCCCCAGCCAGAGTTGTGATTTGGCTCATCTTTCCTCAGCAGGTAGCCAGAAGTTGTTATTTTTACAGCCTCTCCTCCAAGAGTCTGATGGATTGTCCTCGTTGATTAAAGACAGTGTTTCCCCACTGAGCATGGAGCAATCTTTTTTTCCTCAAAGTTTCTTTCAGTTTATCCCCAAGCAGAGTTTGTTGGTGATTAGTATCCCCAGCAGGTTTTGAATCCAGGTTCTGAAACATTTGGTCATCCCCGACGGAGGAGTTTCCATCTTCAGTTTTTAGTTCCTCCCCGATTGAGTGGGTTTTCTCTCGGAGATTCATCCATCTCCAGCAGAATTGGTGATTGTGATCTTCCCTAGTAGGGTGAAGTTTTCCTTAACATGTTCTTTGGTTTGATGACAATGTAGTTTGTCGTCCTCAGTGGAGTTGCTTCTGTTCTCAGCATTTATTTCGCTGGGACGGTCTTTTTGCATTGCATAAGCATTTTTTTACATGGCATCCTCCTAAATGCGTAGTATTTCCACTTCGTGTGGAGCATTACAGCAAAATTCAAACATATGCATCTGAAGCATAAGCCAGGTTTGAGTTTTCCTTCGTCAGGAAAATCGGATTTCAGGAAAATATCATTCGACTTTACTCCACAAGTGTTAGGTTTAGTCATTCAAAGCAATATTTGATAGTCCCACAGCAGAGTGTTTTGCCAGGATTGTGAACCCATGATCTCTTTTCACCCCTTTCGTCCAGGTGGTCTTTTGATTCATCCCTTCAAGGTTTTTACCTTGACACCCGTCCGTGTATCTTTTCGATACCCATCCGTATTGAACCTTTTTACACCCGTCCGTGTATCTTTTCGATACCCGTCCGTATTGAATCTCTTTACACCCGTACGTGTATCTTTTCGATACCCATCCGTATTGAACCTTTTTACACCCGTCCGTGTATTTTTTCGATACCCATCCGTATTGAAACTCTTTACACCCGTCCGTGTATCTTTTAGATACCCGTCCGTATTGAACCTCTTTACACCCGTCCGTGTATCTTTTCGATACCCATCCGTATTGAACCCTTTTTACACCCGTCCGTGTATCTTTTCGATACCCCTCCGTATTAAACCTCTTTACACCCGTCCGTGTATCTTTTCGATACACGTCCGTATTGAACCTCTTTACACCCGTCCGTGTATCTTTTCGATACCCATCCGTATTGAACCTTTTTACACCCGTCCGTGTATCTTTTCGATACCCGTCCGTATTGAATCTCTTTACACCTGTCCGTGTATCTTTTCGATACCCGTCCGTATTGAACCCCTTTTACACCCGTCCGTGTATCTTTTCGATACCCGGACGTATCTGATATCTTTGATTCCTTGACACCCGTCTGTGTTTATCCCCAGCATAGCTAACACTCATCCGTGTTGTTACAGTGCAACATTTATTGCTTATTCCCCAGCGGAGTCGTCCCTCCTTTGAGGGTTGCAAATTTCAGGTTTCTTTTGGTATTCAATCTCCGTGAATCCTTTGAACACATGACAGCCGTTGCTATCATACCTTCAGGACTAAGTTGATTGAATAGGGGCAGCTGTAACACCCCAAAATTTGCTCTTTTGTTTTGAAGCTAACTGGCTTATGTTTCTTTGCATTTCTTGCATTAGAATTTGTGCATAGCATTGGTTCTTAGCATGGGATCAAGGTACTTGGTTCATCTCAAAGGAGTCTCAAGCCTCAAGGTGTTTTGTGGAGGTCATCATATCTTCATAAGATCAAGAATGGCAAAGGATTTCAAGTGAATCTTTCCCTCCTAACCAGAGGGACCAAATTAGGGTTCTTGGGTTCAAAGAGCTTCTTGAGAAAACTTTGTGGATTCAAGCAAGCTCTCATGGGTTCCATATGCTCCCAAAACTCATAGTGGAAGGCTTGGCTAGTGGTTCATTGTGGAAGATGTTCAGTGGATCAGTTGCTTGTGAACCAATAAAAGTCAACTGTAAGGAGGAAAGTCAACCATGGAATTTTGAGGTCCTCTTCATGATTTTTAAGGTCTTATGCCCTCATATGGTCCTCAAAGGCTAGGATTCATACCATTCATCAAGAGTCAAGAGTTTGTGCAAAAGTTACTATTTTTGGAAAATGACCTATAATGTGGAACTTCCATTTTTGGCAACTTTTCAAACCATCTTCAACTTGACTTTTCATCATCAAAGAAGCTTCAAATGAATTTTCCTCAAACATGAAAGTTGAATATATCTCTCTCCCCTTTCCAAAAAGTACTAGATTATCTCCATACCATTTGTGAAACTCAAGTTATGACCAAAAGAAGGCAAGGTGCTTTTTAGGGTTTTCACATGTATCCATTTTTCCACCTTTTGCATTTTGGTTCAAAATGACTTGTAATTGTTTCTAATGACTCAAGTCACATTGCCATATTCAAGTACACTCCCTGAGGACCAGATTTGGCCTTTGAATCAATTCATTTCATGCCATATACCTCACTTTTTTCACAATGTGCAAAATGGCAAGATGGATCATATCTCATAAATCAGGTCATTACAAAGCCCAAGTCCATTCTATTTGTGATCAGCAGAAGAAATATGAGTGAATCATGCTTTTACCATGACCTTGGCACGTGTGATTAAGTGTGTACATCACAACTTGCAATTTTGCAAAACACTTTCAATAGCCTTAATCAAGGGTTTAACAAAGCTTTAATCATGATCAGAGGGCTAACCAAGTCTATATAAGAAGATTCACACGTTCATTCACACCTCATGCACTCTCATTTGCTCAGATTTCAAATTTTCACTCAAACTTTCTCTCCTTCGAAACTCTCTCCTCACAAGGTTTCCTTGAGAATTCTTTGCATATTCTTGATCAGTGAAGAGAATAGAGTAAGAATCCACCATTGATTCAAGCTTAGAGTGAGGTTTTCACCAAATTCGAGTTTGAGTTGCTCATCATCAAATCTCAAGATCCAGCCTGATTCAAGCTTCTATTTGCATTTATTTTGCAAATAGAGCTCAAAACAGGAAGATCTGCACTCTTACATTGGGTTTCTAGGAGTATTTTTCTTGTTTCAAGTTTCAGGTTAGTGTGAATTTCATGATCTTATAACTTGATTTTCTTGTGTGCATAATGTTCCTCATGCTTTGCTGATCATCCTGATGTGATTTGTTTTGATTTTGGACGTGTATTATGGCTGAATCGTGGATCTGAAGTTTTTGAGTTCAAACTTTTTGTCTTCAATTTGTTTAATCTATGCATGATCTGTTAATTTGAGTGTGATATTCATGATCCTTGTTGAATTCTGAGTTGAATGGTGGTGGAGTTGTGAATTTCTGAGAAATTTTGATGTTGAGGTTGCCAGAGAAGACGACCGGAGCTAGGGCTCCGGCGTCTGGTCATGTTTCAGGCCGGTGAGGGTTTAAAGGAAGAAGATGAAATCTGGACCGTTGGTGGTCCAGATCTGATGATTCACGTTCAGCCAGCTCATTTAAAATCCTCACGTGTTTTATTGATTGTGTGTGTATATTCCATGGTTGTTATTATGTACACACAGATCTGACCACTCATCTTGCTTGATTTTGTGATTTGTTTACTCATTTGTACACGTTGATTGGATATGATGGTGTTGATTTTGCCAACGCATTAAAAAACGTGTGCTGTTCACGTGACTTTCTATGGAGGCCAGGTAATCATCATGCCTGCTTGCTCATCATTGTTAACGTGTGTGCATAGATCTGAGCCTTTCATCATGTGTACTTTTGGATTATTGACTACGTGTGGATCTTTGGATCAATCCTGTGGCAATGATCGAGTCAATATTGTTGACTCAGAGCCTATGGTAGGAAGTGCTTTGGGCTTCTTTCTATTCACACCCCCCTCCTTTGGTCCAGCCCAGTTTTTAACATAATTTTCTTGCTTGTGGCACCCCTCTTCTTATTTTCATTTTATTTTCATTTTATTTGATTGATACATTTTGCATTTTAATTTTTAAAATTAGTTTAATGCATCAGAAAATTATGAAAAAATTCATGGATCATCTTTAGGATTTTATAAAAATGTTTCAAATTTTATTTTCCATTTTTCTTCTATTTTTCACACCTGAATTAATTGATTGATGAATTTATTTGTTAATTTCTTCACTTGTGCACACTTGATCTTGTTGATTTTATTTCTCATCATTGGTACATAGTTTGCATCCCATTCTTTTTGTATACTTCAGAGGACACTTTGAGGTTCCTAAAAACATTTTTCTCATATTTTTAAACTCATTTCATATTGCATCTTAGTCCCTCTATTTGTTCATTGTTCTTCTTTGTTCTTATGCAACTTTGAAGCATTGTTTGAGGTACTTAACCTGTGAATTTTTGTGTGATCTTTTGGCATGTTGCTAGCTTATGACTTAGGTCACTTGGGTTTTAATTCCACAATTTTTGAATGTCATTTAATATATATCTGATTATTTGTGCTTAAGTGAATTATGCATGATCATCTCTTGACATCTCTTAACCCTAATTGTTTTGCCATGCCTAATTGTTTGAATTTCTTCTGGATTCTTTGCATGAGTATTTGATATGATGTTTACCCCTGGTTGAGGTCCCTTATGACCAAATTTTGCAATTTGTGGATCATGTTTGGGTATGCTTTAAGTGCTTGTACTTTGACTTCCTTTTGTGGACTTTCTTTGGTGCATAATGTTTCATGTTTTGATATTCTTTTGCGCATGAGAATTGTTGATGATGGTATGATCTTGATTCTGACTTGCTTTCATCTTCATCTTATTTTTCTCATTTCATCTTGATATGAAGTTCATTGGTGCTTAATTGTGCATTTCATATAAGTATGCTTGCATTCTTTCATGATTACCTTTGCATGCTTACTTGAGATGTTTTGCATGATCTTTGAGACTTGTTTATTGATGTAAGTTGGATATACTTGATATGATGTGCTTGCTGTCCTATCTTGTTTCTTATCTCATCCTTCTCTTTCTCATTCTTCTCTTTCACTTTCTTTCTCCCATGAATCTCAAGACTTGTTTAAGTCTTGGATTCTCTCCCTTTAGAGCTACCTAGTCCAACTTAATTTTTGATTAAGCTTGGAGTAGGATTAGCATTAGGTTTTAGGTAGTTGTCCCTCCTAAGCCTCACTAACCATAGGTTACCCATGCATGATAACATTAGGACTCTTAGTTTCCCTTTAGAGTTTCCTTTGGGTCTTCTCTCTTCTCATCTCAAAACTTCTTGAAAACACTTAATAAAGATAAAGTGTATTGCACATGAGCCTTAAGCGTGGGGAATGAGAAATGAGGGGCTTCCTCTCATCTTTCTAGAGTGCTTAGCGGGCGTCTTGTCTTGGGACGATTTGTTAAGTATTCGTCCCTGTGCCCTAGACTTTGGTGCAATGCAAGTTATGAACTAACTTAAAAAGAAAACACCTCTGTCTAAAAAACACAAAAAAATTCAAATCTTTTTATCCTTCGGGATTGTTGGGTTTCAAATTTCATTTTCAGAAAAGAGCTCGTCGCTTACGTAAAAAACACTTACCTATCCGTGGTCGTACCCACGAACTACATTAGCTCTGATTCCTCTCTCTCGTCCGATTGAGGATATGTAGGCACAAGACAGTGATTGTCTTGGCGAGCAACCTTCCCCCACAGTTCCCGTCCGAACTACATTGACTCTGACTTTCCCATTGCACTGAGGGAGTACGTAGGCCTAGGGCATCGAATATGTCCTACCGAGTCCGTCTTAGTCACCCCCATCCCCGTTTTCTTTTGCACAACCATAGATAGTAGGATAGCTCACACTCTGTTTAGACAATAAGCGTGGATCCCATTGAGTACGATGGATTCGTGGGGTGCTAACACCTTCTCCTCGCATAACCAACTCCCGAACCTGGACTATGGTTGCGATGACCATGTCTTTCCCCCTTTCTCTTCAAGTTTATGTAGTGTTTCCTTTCCCTCTCTCGGGATAAATACGCATTGCTGGCGACTCTGTGTTTTCTACGCCACTCTCGCATTTGTACCTTTGGATGCGAATCTTTCGGGAGCGACAATAGTCAACACCTAAAACCAAACAATTGTTGAAGCTTTAGGATTTTACAATAGTTCTGAATTTTTGAGTGAGTAGATGAAAATTTGAATCTTCAATATATCAATCACAAGATTGATCTTCTTCTTGTACAAGTAATCTTTATTCACAATATACAAATGTTTTATGATGCAAGAATGAAACTATAAAGGTCAAAATGAAAGTTCAATGACAAGGTTTCACTCTTTGAAAATTCTGACTTTTTACACTTAAGAAAATGAAAGATTTTAGAGAATAAAGATGTTTGAAAATTGTATGCAAGAAGGTGAATGACAAAAGAAACTTTGAAATTAATATATAGTGTGCATGCACCCATTCAATAATCAAGGCAATGCTTGAAAGAATTTCTGAAAAGTATTATACAATGAATGGAAAAGATGCAAGCAAGAGGTATCATGAAAAGATGCTTTTAAACAAGGAATTTTTCAAAAAAGCTTCAGGTGCAATCGATTGCATCAGAATGACAATCGGTTGCACCAAGTGTAACGTGCAAAAAATTTGAAAATTTAGCCTAGTGCAATCGATTGCATCAGGATGACAATCAATTGCATCAGTGTAAAATTTGAAAAATTCTTAATGCAAATGATTCTAAGCCATATATCATCTCAAATTATGACCAAGACTTTAGATAAACTTCGAAAAACGTTTTCTCAAGGTTTTAAATGAAAGAATGACTTTTTAATTCAAGATTATAAAACTTGAGCACTAAGATTTGTTTTAGAAAAGAATTTCATATACCTAAAAGTTTAATTAATCATATCTTGCAAGTGTAGTCATGTCTTATGCATTTCTTCTTTTTCCTTCTTTGAGAAATCATCAAGACTTGAATTAATATGAAACTTGTTCTAGCTTTGAAGTCTTTGATCCATTTCCTTTTGTACATAAAACCTTGAATGAACATTGTTGTCTTCATCAAAACCATTGAGAAGTTATGTCTCCATAGGGACTTCTTTTGTCCTTATCGGATGTTCCCATCTCGTAGGCAGAGACCTTGAGTTCACATTCATATCACAGAAATGACAACTCTGCTGGGGTGTCATTGTCTGTATAGGATCATAAGGCTAGAGGTCTAGGATGATTAAGACAAATATATATACTACTTTTCCTAAATTATATCTATGTTTATTTTTCTGCTAATGGGAATGCGTGTGATGGCGCATGTGGAAAGATTGAGTATACACCTAAGATAGGTGATGGCAATGCGAGTAATCTTACTGGGAGTGAACTCTAGTTAAGAGCCCCCGATCGACCATCAAACTCAGTGGAGACTCCCTTTGCAGATACATTGCCTATACGACTTCGGTTGTTGAAAGTAGTGTGGTCGACTGGGTTATCTGAGAAGCTGAGGTTTTTAGCAAACTGCAGCCCTTTTGTAGTGCGGAAGCTATCGGAAATAGTTGTCACGCGATACTACCCTCATCTGAGATCACTCCAGGTTACATCAGCTTGCTGGCGATCCGCTTGCTGTTACTATTCCAGAGGGGTCAATGATTTTGCGGACAGGTACAAAAAATCACCAGTATAAACCTTTGGGGGGGGGGGGTAGAGCCTTGACTTCATGACACCGACCCTTTGACCCCATGTTTTTTCTATGTTTTTATGTGCTGCATTCATGCATTCATTTAAAAAACATTAAAACAAAAAAAAATCTTCTCTTCTAGTCTCTCTTTTCCAAATTAAACTAAGACAATGATTGCAAATATCAGAGAAAGGAGATTGCGCTAATGGATTTCGGTAGAAGGAAAACTCATAAGTACACCTTCAAGGTTCCAAAGTTAGAGGATTTGAGAGGTTTGGTGAGAATGATCACCAACCACGAGGCTTTGAGAGCCAAGTATGGAGGACTGATGTCCTTGTTAAGGGTCCATGTAATCGAGGGAATCCTCTCTACGCTAATCCAGTTCTAGGATCCGATCTATCACTGTTTCACATTCCCGGACTATTAGCTAGCACCAACGCTGGAGGAGTTCTCTCACTTGAATGATCTGCATATCACTGATCAGGCTCCTTTTTCTGGACTGGAAGAAATTCCAAAGGATCAGACCATTGCAAGAGTAATTTATTTGGATGGGTCAGAGGTCAGGATTCACATGACCACTAAGGGTGGCATCCAAGGTTTTCCAGCCCAGTTCTTGACAAAGAAAACCCTGTAATTTACCAGTATAGGGAACGTGGCCGCTTTCGTGAGCATCTTTGTTTTGCTCACCTACGGGTTATTTTGGTTTCCCAACGTCGATAACTTCGTAGACATCAATACCATTAAGATTTTCCTGATTGGAAACCCTGTACCGACCTTACTCGCAGATGTGTATCATTCAGTACACTTAAGGAATTTATACCGCGGAGGAATGATCACATGCTGTGTACCCTTGCTTTACAAATGGTTCACTTCCCATTTGCCCAAGTCTGCTGCATTTTGGGATCAAAATAATACTTTACGTTGGTCGCAGAGAGTCATGTCTCTTACCAACTCGGACATCGATTGGTACAATCGAATCTACAACGGGATCAGAATCATTGACCATTGTAGAAATTTCTCAAGTGTACCCCTTATAGGAACTAAGGGAGGAATTAACTATCATCCAGTGTTAGTTCGTCGTCAATTCGGATACACAATGAGGCATGTCCCACGAAGTGCTCATCTGGAAGGTCTTTTCTTCAAGGAAGGAGAAAATGATAGGGCACTAAAGACATAAATAGTGCACGCTTGGAAACACGTTTATAGGAAAGGACGAGAGTCTCTAGGAAAACCAGATTGTGTCTCGGTGGAGCCTTATCTCCATTGGGTACAAACTAGAGCTCTCAAGCTGAGGATGCCTTACCCTCGTCAGGAAGTTCTTCCATTAAGGGACTCTACCCTTTATTTCATGTCAGACACGGAAAAGCTTCAAGTTACTCTCAGCAAAGTTCAACAGGAGAAGAGGTCTTGGAGGAACAAGTACCGTATTCTCAATCTGGAATGTAAGAAAATACAGCAGCTATTAAAAGAAAAGGATACTCTGATTGAGATTTTAGAGCAACATGTTGTAGAGAATCAGGATGACCAAAGGAGTTTGCTCACGCCTTTCACTTGGCAAAGGAATGACAACCCGACAACGTCCCAAGAGCCCCGGTCAAAGAAGAGGAAAGCACCGGAACCCGCACCTGAGCTCTCTTTAGAGAAGACTCAGGATCCATTAGTTTAGGTTTCCTTTTCCAGCACTTTGTAATCTACTGTATTTCCATTTCTGAAATCCTTTGAATTTAATAAAACGGGGTTTCCTAACTGTTTGATATTTGCAATCTAATTGTCGAAGTTTACTTTGAATAACCAAAAATAATTAATAATCATTGCATTCATCATTCTCATAAACACATTCTTCTTACCTACGAATCTCACATTTGCATCTCAGTTCTAGAGTCAAACTGTCTCATTCGTACAATACTCGGGCCAGTCGTCAGAAAAAGATGGGTGATCTTGAGGAAGAGAACTGAGAGTTGAGAGAAGAGATCGACACTCTGAAAAAGGATCTGAGAAATCTTCATAACGACATGTAAGCTCTAGTAGAAGCTCAGATGCAACAAAGGACTGTGATCTTAGAGATCACGTCGACGCCCATAGTGGAGAAGTTCGATCCTAGGTACAAGGTGCCGAAGATCGTCCCTGGGGGATGCCTACCAACTATATCCCGGAAGGATATGTTCCGCCGATCAATGAGGATCAGGGAACCGCAGTAGGAACCGTTGGGCCTGAAGGTTACAAACTTCGGGAAAGCGAAGATGCCAGGGTCATGACAACCCCTCCTGAAGGTTACAAACTTCGGGAGGCACCGAGAGTCTCGGCCATAATGACTATACCACCGCCTGTGGTACACATTGTCCCGGAAGGACAGATTCCCCAGATACCTTCTGGTGGAAATAAAAGCATGTTCGATAGAATGAATGAATTCCAAGAACAGTTCCTGGAAATGCAGAAAGAACTGCAAGCCCTTCGCGGTCAGGATTTATTTGGAAACGACCCGGCAAACCTCTGCATGGTCCCCAATGTGAAAGTTCCGTACAAGTTCCAAGTGCCTGACTTTGAAAAGTACAAGGGTAACTCTTGCCCTCAGAGTCACTTGGTGATGTACACTCGACGAATGTCAGCTCAGACAGAGAACCAGGAGCTACTCATTCATTACTTTTAGGATAGTTTAACCGGTGCCGCCTTAAAGTGGTACACGGGGTTAAACCGCACCACGATCGGCACATTCAGAGATCTTGGTGCTGCTTTCGTCCACCAATACAAATATAATCTAGACATGGCACCAGACAGAGATCAACTCAAATCAATGTCCCAAAAGGAAAAGGAAACCTTTAAAGAATATGCTCAGAGATGGCCTGAAATTTCCGCTTAGATTTGTCCACCTCTAGAGGAAAAGGAGATGACAAAGATCTTCTTAAAGACCTTGAGCTCATTTTACTACGACAGAATGGTCACCAGTGCACCCAGTGACTTCACCGAGATGGTGGGCTTGGGAGTTCGTCTTGAGGAAGCTGTCCGGGAAGGACGTTTAGTTAAAGACGCTGGATCATCAAGTAGTACAAAGTGATACGGTAGTGCTCTCCCTAAGAAAAAAGAGCAGGATATTGGGAATATCTCTCTCGGAAAGTAAAGGCGTCGTTATCAACTATTAGCAGCTGTAACTACTACTATCAACTCCGCGCCTATTCCTACGTATCAACCTCAGGTTGCTCAGAGCCAACCTAATCAACAACAACTTCAACAAAGGACACAACAGCCTCTTCGGCAGGCTCGTCCTCCATACAACAACAATCGTGCAACACGACCATCAGGGTTTGACCCTATACCTGTGTTGTACGCTGAAATATTTCCGTTACTGCTGGTCAAGGGGCATGTCCACACCAGGACACCTCTTACTGTACCAGAAAATATGCCTTTTTGGTTCAAAGCGGATCAGACTTGTCCTTACCATTAAGGAGGACCAGGGCATAACATAGAGAATTGTCTCAGTTTCAAATCCGACGTACAAAAGCTTGTTAGGAACGGGGTCTTATCTTTCAAAGATACGAATCTGAATGTTCTCACGAGCCCGCTGCCTCAACACGAGAAAGCTGCAGTCAATTTGATAGAGGGAGAGTCTAACAACATCTATCAAATTCACGATGTACTCTTGTTAAGGGCCAACTTGGTCAGGATGCATTGTAGACAGAGTGGATATGGCCATGTGCCACCTCATAATTATCACCAGTGTGATATCTTCTCTAAAAACAATCAGGGATGTTTTGTGGTGCAATCAGCTCTACTGGAACAATTGGATCTTCGATGGATCCAAGAGCATCGAGTTCGTGGAGTCAACATGACCTACACGAATTCCAACGTCATTCAGAACCACGACATCCGTGCAATGAATGTCAACTTGGTGGCGATGCACTCAAGACAAAGCCAGTATCATAATCTGCCGCGGCACGATTACAATTCCTGTCTGACTTGCTCGGTAAACAAACAGGGATGCTCTTTTATACAAAAGGCCCTCCAGTGTCAGATGGATCTTGGATGGATCCAGGACTATCATGATACAAATCCTTATCAGATTAACATGATTCAAATCTTTGATATTCGTCTGATGAGTACCAGCTTGGTGGAGTTACATGCCAGGCAGGTCCAGCTTGGTTTTCTCACTTCGTATAATTATCAAAACTGTAAAGGATGTTGTGAGAGTAACCAAGGGTGCGCTCTCATTCAGAGAACTTTACAACACTTGTTAAACCACTGCTAGCTTCTAATCTATCTGGACAAAGACACGCAACAAATCGCTATGCATAATGGAAACCCTAATCGGCGTCAAAGTCAGGATGTTCGATCTATGGGAACTAACCTGGTGAGGTTACATTGTATTCAAAGCGGGCGTGGCCAGGTGCCACCCCACAACTATGAACATTGTAGAGTCTGTTCGGAAAATAACCAAGGATGCTACCTTGTGCGAGTAGCTCTTCAGGGTTAGGTGGATCGTAGAGAAATTCGCCCATGTCCAGGTTTCGATCCAATCAACTGGACGCCAGACTACTTCGCTGATCATATCAGAGACGTGGTTGTAATCTCTGACCCTGAGAGGAACAAGGATTTTTGTACCATCATCCCTCTACTGGACGAATCAAAGGTTCTTAGCCAGGAACTGATTGAAGTTACTTACGACAGTCAGAAAAATCAGAAGGCTCCTGTAGTTATCTATCTACCAGGACCGTTACCGTATGAATCAGCTAAGGTGATCCCTTACAAATACGGTGCAACGGTAATCGAGAATGGAAAGGAAATTCCATTACCCTCCGTCATGAATATTGCAGACATCAGTCGAGGAACACGGAGCGGTCGAATCTTCAACTGAGGAGTTGGAGAACCTAACGAAGAAAAGGAACTTCAGACAGAAGCTCCTGATCCACCAGTCGGTCAATCCAGTAATCCTGACCTTTCGAAAAACAATGATGAGATGCTGAAGCTCGTCCAAAGGAGTGAATACAACATTGTTGATCAACTGTTACAAACTCCTTCAAAGATCTCGGTGCTATCACTTTTAGTCAGTTCCGAAGTCCACAGAGAAGCTCTACAGAAATTCTTAGAGCAAGCCTTCGTGGAACAGGATGTGTCAATATGACAGTTCGATAGCATCATCTCTAACATCACTTCCTGCAACAACATAGGATTCAGTGATGAGGACTTGCCAGAGGGGGGCAAAAGTCACAACATGGCACTCAATATCACTGTTAACTGCCAGGACGATGCTTTAGCCAGCGTACTGGTAGACACAGGATCGACCATCAACGTTATGCCAAAGTCCACTTTAATGCGACTATCATTCAAAGGATCCCCGATGAGGGGCAGTGAGGTCATCATCAAAGCGTTTGACGGATCTCGGAAAGCAGTTATTTGCGAAGTTGACCTTCCCATAACTATCGGTCCTCACACTTTCCTAATCACTTTCCAGGTCATAGACGTCCGGGCAGCGCACAGCTGTTTATTAGGAAGACCTTGGATACACCAGGATGGGGCAGTCACTTCGACGCTGCACCAAAAACTGAAGTTCGTCAAGAACGATCAACTCGTCACGGTCTGTGGAGAGCAAGCCTTGCTCGTGAGTAACTTGTCATCATCTACTTGTGTAGAACCCGAGGAGGCTGTTGGGACTCAGTTCCAAGCACTTTCGGTGAGCAATGAGAATCAATCAGAGAAAGGAACCTCGATTTCCTCACACGGAGAGGCTCTCAAAGTGATCAAAAGCAACAATACAAATGGATGGGGACAGCTTGTCATTCCTACTGATAATAAAACAAAGAAGGGTCTTGGTTTTTCTGCAACCTGTACCCAGACAGCTGCTAACGATGAAAGTCTTTATCCCATTCAGGACTTCTTCCACAGTGGAGGTTTCCTTCACCCAGTGTCTCAAACATTCCATACTATCAACGAGGAAGATCCCTCTGATATGGATGAGGAATGGAAGTCCTATCTTAACAAGGACGGTTATATTTCTCAGGAAGAGGTGCCTACGCCATTCTGCTATCCTGCACAGAGTCTGAGATTTATACCGAGGTCAGACGTCGAAATGATATATAGAGATTGTGATCCGGAAGGATACTGTGCTCCACCAAACTCATTAGAGGAAGACACTCTAATGAAAGACAACTTTGACCACGACTATTATGGCCCGATGGATGGCCTGCCTATCTGGCAGCCGTACCTAGGAAACTCAAGGCAAGAGAGTCAACCGAACAATGAAAATCAGCTGAGCATCACTGAACAGAATACCTGCGTCCCCACCATGTCATTGGATCATTACTCAGGTCATTCAGAAAGTCTTCAGCATGACGATGAATTGGCAAAGTTTGCCGGACTAGAATTCATCAACTACGTTTTTCCTGAGGTCAATGTCATTGAAAGAGATGACTCTTCCAGATCCAAAGAAGTGTGGGACACCTTGGGACAACCGAGTGGAAAATACGACTATATGGTCAAGTACACCGCTCCTGAAAGCTCTCGTATCAAGCTCGAGGACATCCAGCCAACTGGATGGGGAGATTTACCTGAGAGCACAAATCCTATGTAAAATACAACAGAAGAGTTCCTCTACGACAACTCTGCCTGGGAGACAAATTCCAATGATCCTGCTCCACCAGAAATCAACGTCATTTCTGAGGACAAGCCAAGAAAGAAGGTACCAGACTTTGTGATTCACCGAGGAGTTCGCCGCCAATGGGGTGCAGTCGATGTTTCGAATATCGTTCATAAATCAAAGTAATTATCGTCTTTATCTTAATCTTTCACCCTGCCCAAGTGAAACGGATGTTTTGATAGGGCTCGTTTTCTGTAAATATCCCTATTCTCTTTGCCCAAAGCAACAGAGTTTTATTTTATAGGGCTGTAGTTTCAAGAATCGACTTGTTCATTAATAAAATAACGTTGAGTGTTTCCCCTCAAAACATTTGATCATAACCCTCACAACCATGTCTGCACGATTACTTTTACAGGATTAGGGTTATACGATCATGTTGATATAACTTGTTATACACTAAAAATAAATGAAATCAAATATTGCCATCGTGATCCTTGTGAAAAAACGCATAAGTTTGGTATTTGAATCATGTCAAATGGTTGAGAGATGAGTGAGTTAGAGGGCTTCACGCATCTGAGCTTAAGGTTGAAGATGGCCATGGCGCCATGTTTGAGAAACCAACCAAGTTTGCCTTATATTTTTCCCTTGCCATGTTATTAATGAATTGACATTGCGCCCCAGTGGTTGATCAGCTGGTTTGTGTGTATTGGCAAGCGAGAGGTCTAGGGTTCGAATCCCCCTCGCCCCATACCTCTTTTTTATCACTTTTTCCCATTTTTCTTATTTTTCATATTATTTGTTAATGATTTGGAAAATTAATAACTCCCTCAATTTTAATTATTTTTTATTGGTTCTTTTTGGAAAAAATCACAAAAATGTTGAAATATTTTATTCCACAACAAAATCATATTTATATTATTTATTTAATATAATTAGTATTTTTGTGAATAAATTCATTTTTAATTGTTTTTAAACATTTTAAAAGTGAATATTTACCTTGAAAATCAAAACCAAATGAGTTTTAATTCATCTTGTGATTAAAACCTCATTTTTCAAACCTTAAACAAAAATCACAAGTGGTTTATTCAAACTCATTTGGTATTTTTATCATTTTTATTGAGTTTCTTTAAATATTTACTTTTAAAGGATAACAAGATTAGGATTTCTTTGATTTTCACCCTCACAAATCTTTTTCAAACACTTTTGGGCCTCTAATAGAGTGTAAGACCCAACCCCTTTTTTGAAACCAAAACAATTTTCGGCCTCAGATGTTGGATAAGACCCACTGTGCTTTCAAAAACCTCGACGCGATCGCCGTTTTCAAACAAAAATCCTCTGGGCCTACCCTCGTGTTATAAGCCCCATTTCTTTTCATTAAAACTTTTTGGGCCTCTAATAGAGTGTAAGACCCAATCCCCTTTTAACCAAAACAATTTTGGGCCTCAGACATTGTATAAGCCCCTCTGCGTTAAAAGAAAATCTCGGCGCGATCGCCATTTCAAAACAAAACCCTGGGCCTCTCCTTGAGCTGTAAGCCCCACCACTTGTATAAAAATAAACCTTTGGGCCTCTTGAGAGAGTGTAAGACCCATCCCTTTGTACAGAAAACCTTTTTTTGGGCCTCAGTCACTTGTATAGGTCCCTCTGTACAAATACAAAACAACGGTGCAATCATCGTTAAACTTTGGGCCTCTCCCTGAGCTGTAAGCCCCAACAATATTTTCAAAGCACTTTCTCCTTTGATTTTGAATACAATATTGTTATCAAAGCTTTCTTTGTTGAACAAACTAACCAACCAACATGGAAGCTCTACAACTGAGTAAGTGTTTACCCGCTTTCTTTATCCGCTTTCATATATATATATATATATATATATATATATATATATATAACTGTATTTTGGGGCTACTCACTGTAAGTCTTCTTTCACCAACTTTTATATACCTGTCAAATATCAACTGTGTAATACTACTATAGTTATTTAGAATTTTTCCCGGCAACTCCGTCTAGCACTAGGTAAAGCCTTGTTGGTCACTCTTAAATACATTCAAAACTAGATCCCCATAGGATTACCAGACACACTCTTCCCTCCTCTTGGGGTTAATCAATATGGAGATGTGAAAGGCAGATTCATTTTGAACCCTTTCTCAGACTGTCACCTTTAGAAATTGTCAAAGAGACTCTACTCCCCAGAGTTGATCTATTCTCCATGAATGGCATCTCTTGAGTTTCTTCCAAATTCTCGAACTTTCCTGGCTTGATCTATTCTCAGTGAATAGCATGTCTTGAACTTCTCGGGGTTTGGGGACCCACAGGCTTCTTAAAAGCACCTTTAGAAATTGTCAAAGAGACTCTACTCCCCAGAGTTGATCTATTCTCCGTGAGTGGCATCTATTGAGTTTCTTCCAAATTCTCGAACTTTCCTGGCTTGATCTATTCTCAGTGAATAGCAAGTCTTGAACTTCTCTGGGTTTGGGGACCCACAGGCTTCCTAAAAGCATCCCCGCCTCCTCTTGGGCGTTGTACAAGGACCCTTCGGCTTCTTAGAAGTTCTCATGCCTTCTCTTGGGCTTAATACAAGGACCCTGACGACCTCTTAAAGGTATAAGACATAACTTAGTCATCCTTTGGTAGAGCAGTCTTTCCAGCATCAAAAAACTTCGGCCATTTAAGGTTTGGTACTCATCCCTTAACGCCCGTGCCTTCTCTTGGGGATTGTACAAAAGATGAAACTCTAGACTTGGACAGTCTAAAACCCCCTGAGTCTCAAAGACATTCTCAAGTTCCTTTCAAAAATAGGAAAAACACTGATCGCTCTAAAAACTGGCCTCTCTCATGAGAGTTCCTCACCCTTTGGCCTGCCTATGGATTTAATCCTCAGCAGTAACCCAACCTTCTCTTGGGCATTATACAAAGATCATTCATTATCCAAGCTGTGCCTTGTTCATAGCATACAAACATCAACAACTCCTTTTTATAGATGACAAATTCTCTCTAAAGTCAAAACCCTTTAGCTTCACATATTGGGCTTTGAATAAGATACAAACCACCTTTAGCTTCACGTCTTGGGCTTTGAACAAGACACCAAAACAACCTTTTTCCTCCCGTAGAATAGGAGGAATTACGATCGCTCTGATTTCCCTGTTTTGTTAAACGGGGATACGTAGGCATAAGATAGAAAAATCTTAGCGAGCACATTAATCAAATGCCCAAAATCCCATACCTTCATACATCAATCAAAAAGTACCAGTCCTAACATCCTACCAATAGTCTAGACCCCGTGTTCTCAACAATATAACCTATGAGAGACCCACAATCTTTGTAGCATCTGTAAACTAACAGTTATCTATTTAAACTCAGTTTGCAAGCAGGGTTAATTGGAGACATCTATTTCCCTTCCTTCATCAGCTTCAATAGGATAAAAAAATGAATAGAGCTGTAGTACCCAAAAGCGATAGTGCTTCGCAACCACACATAAAACTCGTGCTACACTTGGATAGTCTCAGCATCCTATTGGGTTTCATACAAGTAGACTTGGATAGTATCAGCCTCCTCTAGGGCTTCATACAAGTAGACTTGGAATGTCTCACCCTCATAACCTGCTCTTGGACTTAGTACAAGGTCCCACAAGCTTCCTAAAAGCATAGGATAAATCCTGATCATTTTTATCAATACATTAATTCCCAGAAGAGTCAAAACCTCTAAGGTTTTTAAACTCATTTTTAAATCCCTCCGGACCCCCCAACAAGGCTTAACTTTCATTTTAGAAATCCCCAACCAGGGTCAGATTGACATCAACAAATCCTCAAGAGAATCAGAGCCTTAGGGCATCTGACAAATCAACTTTGCTCAAATCACCAGCAATAGTGAGTCCCCTTTTGGATTCCCAAACACAATTTAGATCTTATCCCGGATTTCAATAATCATCAGCAAGAGTCAGCCTCCTCTTAGGCTTCATATAAGGATTTCCCAATCAACTTCAATTTTAGGGCTTTGTACCAGACAAACATCATACTCCCAATTGAGTCAGTTCTTTATACTCAAACTTTTCAGCTTCATAATCTTGGGCTTCAAACAAGATACTCAAATAAAACCCTCCCTAGTGGAGTCAGTTTCCTTTAGCTTCAACCTTGGGCTTTGATCAAGGCACACAAAAATCAACATCCCCACAGATAAGACCATGAGTCCTCTCTGTAGGAGGATATCCCTTCTATATATCACATATCAAAACAAATTATCAAAACCTTTTCCCAGATGAATTGCTGTAAGTGGCACACTTGTTGATTCAAAATCCAAGCTGGAGCCCCTCCTTTATCATGGTTAAAATTCCACTTTCATCTATCAGCTATAAGTGACAAGCCTCTGGATTCTATGTAACGCCCTGATTTATTTTATTTATTTTTCGTAATTAAAATTATATGATGTTGTGTATATGTGTGTGATTATGTATGACCAATTGTGTAAAGATGAGTGATGTGGTTAGTAAGTAATTATTAATATTAGTTAGTAATTATTTATTGGAATAATATTATATGGGTAATAATAATTAGATAATTATTTTATTTAAATAATTAGTTATAATTATTTTATTAATTTAAAAGTGGATAATATAAGTAGAGAAATAGTAAGGGCAAAATGGTCCATTCATGATGTTTAGTAAGCGTAAGGAAGGAAGAGCATATTAGGGGTCTAAGGGTTATAGTAGGAAAAAGAAGAAAATTAGAAGGGAGAATCATTTTGGAGAACGATCGTATTTTGGAGAAAAGAGGAACGAGAGAGAGAAGCAGAGCTAGGGCTTAGAGAACATCCGAAGAATCATCACTAAGGTAAGGGTGGGATTCTTTGATTACTTAAGGGATGAATAATATATGTATGAGGGTGGGTAAATTGTTAGGTTAATCTCTATGCATCCCTCTAACTGTTTTGGTTGTTCTTGGTTGCGTGTCGGTGTCCGTAATAACATGTAAATGGTGCAAATTGATTTCTGGTTGAATTGTGATTTTATGTTGAAAGTGAATATAATCGATGTGTGTTCGGTTGTGTGATAATTGATGTGGATTCTATGTGCATTCTGGACTGTATGGTATTGAACTTGTAAGGAATTTTGGGGTCTGGACTGTGCAGAATCGCAAATGCCGGGTTGCTGATTCGCACATTTTCGTTGGGCAAATGGGGTGTCTCGTCGGGTGAAGCGATCTCGCTTGGAGGTCGCCGGGCGAAACCGAGAGGCGAGCGAAGGGTGGAAAATATGAGTTTCTGGAATTTGTATGGGAGGATGATTTCGCTTCTGCTTCGTCGGGCAAAGATTAGGTGAAATAGGGATTTCGCTGGGCGAATGAGGATTTTACCGGGCGAAGGTGAGTTCGCTGGCGTCTTGCTGGGCGAACGTCAGGCGAGCAGAGACAGTAGCTGGCTGCCACTAGAACGAACTGAATTTTCTAGAACTTTAAAAATTCATATCATTTGATCCGTAGGCCTATTTCAGTCGCCGTTTGAATCGTTGGAAAGCTGGTTGCGTGTACTTTCTATTAAAATTATTTTCAATTCCATATTTCCAACTATTCGATGCGTTAATTGTGTTCCCATATACGTTTGAATTTGTTGAATGTTTAGATGTTGAGTTCGATTGTGCGAATGTGTGTTGAAGTTGTGGATTGCAATTGTTGCATGTTTTGGCAGGTATATGTTGCGTGTTGGATAGTTGTGGTGTGATGTATTTGTTCTATGATAGTCATATGCATTGGTCGTCATTATATGTTGTCGTTGAATGCATACCATGTTGCATGTGTTGTATGATAAGTCATGTGCCCATGTGTGGTGTGAGCGCCTTATCCAGATTCTTTGAAATAGAATTGTATTGTTGTTGTTGATGTTGAGGTAATCATGTCCTCATGTGGGGTGTGAGAGATTACGGGTGTTCGTGTGCCCATGTGGGGTGTGAGCGATCACAGATGTCGTGTGCCCATGTGGGGGTGAGCGACTCATATGGAAATTCCGACGGGAATTATGATCATGAAAAATGGATCAAATTGGTACCACATGCATTGATTCGAGTTGTGAGTCTCATTGCATTGCATTGTGTTATGTTGTGTTGTTGATTATATAATTGTCTGCTTGTGTGGAAATTGTAATCGTGTTGATGATTTGATGATATGGTGAATTGTATAATGATTATATGCTTTTATATTTATATTATGCATTTCTTTTATTGATTGAGAATCTCACCCCTTCTGTTTGAATGTTTCGTCCACGTGAGTAACATGCAGATAATCAAGAATAGTGCGGAGTTGCGGTCAGTGAAGACGAAGTCCTTCACTTTATGTTTAGAGTCGGTGTCTGCTCTAATGTGTAACACTGGGGATATGGAACACTTTTATGTCATTTATGTTTGTTTGGATATCTTTTCATATGATGTTTCTTACAATTAATTTAAAACATGATTATGCTTTGAATCATTAAACTGTCTAGTTGTTGATGTTTCGCTGCAATAAGAGTTGAATTTTCAAACATGTTTTATTATTATTATTATTTCCATTAGTAATTTTTAATAGATGACATGTGTTACATATCATAATGTATGAGCAGGTTTATGGTGAATGTGACATCCTAGATGTCATGTGTTTTATTTTACTCGGATATTTTATTATAATTTAATGCGGGGGTTTTAGGGTGTTACATAGTGGTATCAGAGCAAGTTGGTCTGTCCGGCCAAGTTGTCGAGTCGTTGTTGTGTGACAGTTGATTACTGTCGATGTCGTTTCCTTAACCATTGTGTTCTATTGTTGATGCGTAACAAATTTAGAATGGCTGGAAGGAACAATGCTGCTATTGTTGCTGCTCTGCTCAGGCGGTACAAAACCTGCCTCATGCTGGTTAGAATGATGAGTTTCAGAAGAACAGACCGCCTACATTCAAGGGAAGATATGATCCAGATGGAGCGCGGGCTTGGCTCAAGGAGATTGAGAGAATCTTCCGGGTTATGGAATGTCCTGAGGCACAAAAGGTGCGGTTAGGTACTCACATGCTGGCTGAGGAGGCTGACGACTGGTGGGTTAGCACTCGTCAATTGTTAGGAGCAACAGGAAAGGTAATCACTTGGGCTGTGTTCAGTAGGGAGTTCTTGAGGAAGTATTTTCCTGAAGATGTCCGAGGGAAGAAAGAGATTGAGTTTCTGGAATTGAAGCAGGGTAACATGATGGTTACGGAGTGTACATGCTCTGCGAGGGATGCGCCAACCTTGACTTCTCTTCTGACTTCATCAATACCAAGATTAACAACTTCCACTGGCTCTTTGTGTGGCTAAATCTCTCTACGCTCGTGCTCAAGGAGCCTTGCCAGTTCAGCCGGTAATTCACAATCTTCCTCACCATCTTCTTCGGCTTAGTTAATTGGAATTCCAGAATTGCACTAGATGTTTCCCATGTTGTTATCAATGCTTTTATTAGTTCTGCATGTTTATCAATATGTTTAGAATTAGCTATTTAAAAAAGTGAAAAAGAAAAGAAACTTTTGCCATTTATTTTGTGTGAAAGTAAAATAAAGAAAGAAAATAGAGCATGATTTTGAATGCCAAAAACTTTTATTTATTGATCACATAATATTGCAAAAGCGCGAGGCCCTTTACAAGCTATCCACTCGTCTCAGGCAAGGACGAGGGAACGAGAAACCAAAATGCATTACATGTTATATGGGAAAACCACAGGAATCAGGTAGATGTCCAATTGTTGAGCTTGAAACCCGGCGGACATTTGCGCACGAAGCTTGAAATCTGATTACTGGGACTAGCATCATCAGCAGCTGCCACGATGTCACCCTGCTGGAAACCCACGCTATGGAACTTGACAAAGTTGCATTGCTTCTGATCAGAGGAACCAGATTAACGACCAGGATGATAGACCACTCTAAAACGATTATACTTCTCAACCACATCAATCACATGCCCCCAGCCTGACAAAGCACCTTTATCGATGGTCTCTTTAGCACTCTTAGCAGATGTTAAAGTCAATTGTGATGATCTACTTTGACTAGTTGAAGAAGAGCTAACATCTTCGAACTTGAGAGACAGCAACGGCATCTCAGCTATGCCTTCTTCGGTCTCGATATATCGAAAAGACGATAACTCGCTTACAATCAAATCCTTTTCATCACAGACAATGACAAGCTGATCCTCAAACATGAACTTCAACTTCTGATGTAAAGTGGATGTAACTGCCCCTGCCACGTGGATCCATGGACGACCCAGTAGGCAACTGTACGCTGGATTAATATCCATCACTTGGAAAGTAATGGTAAACAGATGCGGCCCAATATTGATGGGTAAGTCCACTTCTCCAATGACCTGTCTTCGAGAACCGTTGAAGGCTCTGACAACTGAGGCACTTGGTCTCATCTCGTTTCCCTCTACCAGTAACTGATTCAATGTGCCTTTAGGCATCAAATTGAGAGAAGAACCGGTATCCATTAGAACACGAGATAACAGGATGTCTGTGTAGGTTACAGATATGTGCAGCGCTTTGTTGTGGGCAGTTCTTTCAGGAGGCAATTCCGATTCATTGAAACCCAAATACCGACTGGCAGTTATGTTGGCCACAACATCATTGGATTCGATGACGGATATATCTTGCATGACATGGGCACTGTTCAACACTTTCAACAAAGCTGATCTGTGCGCAGGCGAACTCATGAGTAAGGACAAAATTGAGATCCTCGAGGGAGTCTGACCCAACTGATCCACGATTTTAAAGTCACTTTTCTTGATCAACTTAAGGAAATCTTGATCATCAAGGGTCTCCTTGCTCTTTGAAACATCCTCAGACGGGATAGTCGGTATCGGAACTGCGGCGGAAGAGGCCCCTTGTTAAACAACAGGGGTTACAGATGCAGGCGTTTCCTTGGGAGAAACAACAATTGGAACTTGAATAGGCTTTGTAGTGACCTTCGGAGCAAATACTCATCCACTGCGAGTCATACCTCCACCAGCTGTAACATTCACGATCTCGGATTCGGCGAACCTTATCTCTTGACCTCCAGAAAACACAGTAGACCCATATTTCCATGGTACCTCTTTGGAATTCTGATACGGAAACGACTTCAGCGGACAAACAATGATGGGTTGCACCTTCTTCTGTTTAGGGGATTCCATCGGAAATTTCCTATAGACGATGGTGAACGGCTCAATGGCAGCAACCTCCTCAACAGGTTTAGATCTGGAAAATTGCACGTCGCCATGGTTCATCAGAATCTGAACACAACCTCTCAGCCTTCGACACTGGTTGGGATTATCGTCATAAATTTGACACTTACCATTCAACCCTTTCAACAACCCATGTTCATTCAATCTCATGAAAATCACGGCCATCGGGGTTTTTACTTCGTCAACATCCACGATCAATTCAGTCTTGTAATTATCCTCAATCATGTTAACTGCAGGTCCACCGTGATTTGGCAACGGATTACTCTGAATGTTAGGTCCCTCTTCAGCAAAAGTCAAAACTTTCTTATCAATGAGTTCCTGAACCTTGGTTTTAAAAATAAAACAGTCCTCTGTTGCATGTCCTATGTATCCAGCATGATAAGCACAAGACACATTTGGGTTATGCTTCGGGCCAAATGGAGGAATTGCAGGTGCAATCTGTTTGGGGACAATTGCCCCTTGGTGAACCAGATAAGGAAATAATTCAGTGTATGACACCGGAATTCTGTTGAAATTCGGACGCTTACGGTTTCCTTGACTGTTGTTGTTATAACGGTTCTGATTCTGCTGATTTTTGTTCTGTTGATTCTGTTGCTAATTTTGATCATTCTGAACTAGTTGTTGTGGATGATACTGATATGGAGGTTGTTGATACTGTGCAGCAGCAATGTATGGATATGGATAATATGGCATAGGAGAGGAGAAACTTGAGCTGTCACAGCGTTGGCCTCACCTTCCTTCTTCTTTAACTGACTGTTCTGAGATTTCCGAGTGGCCGGCTGCTGGGAAGCAGCTCCAGGAATTTTTCCAGTCTTCAACCCGTTTTCAATCCATTCACCGATCATCACAACATCAGCAAGTTCGATGAAGAACTACCCACCATTTTCTCATAGTAAGATCCTTGCAATGTACCCATAAAGATGTCAACCAACTCATTGTCAGAGAGAGCCGGTCGCACACAAGATGCCATCTCACGCCATCTTTGTGCATACTCCTTGATGTTTCAGCTGAGTGTTGAGACTGATTCTACAATTGCAATCTAGTTAGTGCCAGATCAAGATTATACTTGTATTGTCTCACGAACGCTTCAGACAAATCCCTCCAAGTATGTATTTTGCTGCGCTCTAAGCCCATGTACCAATCTAATGAAGCACCAGACAAACTATCTTGAAAATAATGAACAAGCAATTCATCATTATCAATATGAGATGCCATCTTCCTACAGTACATAGTGATGTGACTACGCGGGCAGCTTAAGCATTTGTACTTTGGCAAATCAGGTATCTTGAATTTCTGCGGTAGCACAACATTTGGAACCAAACACAAGTCTTTGGCTTCCATACCAAAAGCAGAGAACCCTTCGATAACTCTGATACGGTCTTCCAACAACTTGTAGTCAACCGATCTATCTGATTAGTGGGCCTGACAAGAATCTGAGGATTTGTCACCTGAGAAGTGGCAGGAGCATTCACTTGCGGAGTAGAAAACTGAGAAGGATACACCAAACCCAGATTAACCATCTGACCAGCATTCTGACCCACCAGAACATCATACGGATAATTCGGAGGAGGTACCCCAGCAGCTGAGGAAGATCCCCCAGGGTAGAATATCCCAGGATGAGCATTCGGAACAGCAGTTTGAGCAACTTGAGACAAAACCGGAAAATGAATAGGAGGTCCTCTATACACATGTTATTCTTCATCAGGAGTTTCAGTATCGACCAATCCGGTAGTTTGATGAGTTTGAGCCTGAAGATTCTCAGGATCATCATTCACCACTGGAGGCGGGACTGGAGTAGACATGACCCATGGATAGGCGGCAGCATTCCTATTAGGCATGGGTACAACAAAAGGCTGATATGGTATGAAGGCACTACCATTATTTGCAATCTGAGGAGTGTAATTCGGAGGCATGCCCCAAGGAAAACCAGCGGGCATCTGGTTCAGACTGGGTTGAACGGCAGGCTGATTCACAGGCTCAACTGGCACTTCAACTCTAGCAGGAGAAGGAATAACAATAGTAGGAGTAGCTGTAACAACAAGAGGAACAGTCACAGGAATGACAACAGTTGCATCAGTAGTAGTTGATACAACAGTTGCAGTAGCAGCGGTGTCCCTCTGGGCACGAAGGAGCTCCATAATGACATCCATGTTTGTCTGGAACTGATCCATCCGACCTTGGAATTGTGCCAGAGTTTCCTTGTACGCAGCATTCTCAGCTTCGAACTCAGCCATGATTCTGGATTTTTTTAAGCGAGTAAAATACCGATGTCGAGTCGTCGTCTTGCTACAAGGAATGCGGACAAGGATGAGCAATAGTTTCGGATGAAGGGACGTGCATATGTGTGCAGATGAATGTATGATATGCATGCAAAAATAAATTTTTAAATTCCAGGAATTCTTAAACTTATCTTTGTTGACAATAATCATAAAGCATACAAGTAAAGGCATAAAAGATAGAGTGAACAAGAATCTTCATTCATTCATTCAATAAAGGAAAGAAGCAGTAAGTCGAATACAAGTCAAATATCTGCCTCTTGGGCTACAACAAAATCCGCGCGGAGCCTATCAAATACCACCCTACACACAGACAAGAAATGGAATAGGGCCCAAGGAAGCTGGTGGGGCAATGCATTAGCATATGCATCCCTCAACAACCCAGGTAGGTCCTCCAATGCATGTTCAGCAAATCTGGCTAGACGGCCGTGCCTCTCACTCCAGTACTTCGCATCCTTCATGAGGTTGTGCAACAAAGAATGATTAAGTCCCTGAAGCATGTACTGAAGAAAGGCCTCTTTCTGATCCAGGAGGTTCTGTAGAAGATGGCTTTGATGCTCCTAATGAGTGATCTCTGTGTTGAGCTGACTAATCTGCTCTTGGCTCTGATATGCTTGATCTTGCAGCTTCTGAATTTCACCGAAGACTTTGTCGAGCTTAGCTTGACATTGGTAAAAGTCCTTTGCTAAATGATTAGCACGGTCTTATTCACTTTGCCACTTTGCCTTGAACTCGGATAACTTCCCTCGAAGCTCTTCAAGTTGCTTGTTGTAGCTCAGCTCCCCCTTGTAGGCCTGATAATGAGCATCAGCGAGTTGTCTTTTCTTTGAAGCAAGTCCCTCATTGGTGCTCTTCAAAGCATCACCCACCTTCCTACTCTTGTTCTGTTCAACCTCCACCTCTTTGAGCATGCGCTCGCGCTTCTAATGGAGCTCAATCTGTAGGCTATACTTCTCGGAAGTGACTCTATCAAGGTTGAGACAAAGATCAGCATTCTCCTTCTTTAACTTCTCAACAATTAGCTTGAGTTGATCGACTTCAGATGGAGGAACAATGGCAAGTTCCAGAAGCTTGGCATTCATGGAAGGCTCGGGAGAAAATGGCAACAAGATCTGTTTGACGCGCTCTTTGACCCAAAGTGTGTAAGCTTCCTTGGCTACGGAATTCTTCTTACCCAAATCGGCTCTTCCTTCGAGATGAATCTGAGCCTAAGCGGCACTAAACCTCTTCAGCAAACCCATGTCGTCAACCCCTTCATGAAAGATGAACTCTTCCACTACCTCAGGATCAGGTTTGTCAACCACAGGGTATCCCAACTGTCAGAAAGCCATTCTCGGATTGTACTTAATTCCACCCTTTGTACCCAAGAGAGGCACATTGGAGAATTTCCCACAATGAAGAATGATTGGAATGTCGTCGAAGACTTGAGAATACCAAGAAATATCATCAGCGGTAAGAGACATGATGCGTTGAGACCACTTGAGATTATCCTTATTCTCAACAAAGAGACCCTTCTGTGGAAGGTGAGACATGAACCATCGGTACAGCAGAGGAGCACAATAGAAAATGGTTCCTTTCTTCTTTTTATTCCTGGAATGAATAGAATGATAGGTATCAGTAAGAAGCGTCGGAACAGGATTCTTGGACAAGAAGATACTGATGGCAGCCTGATCTACGAAATCCTCCATGTTTGGAAACAAGATAATCCCATATATCAGCAAAGCAAGAACGGGGTTGAAAGCCTTCCAGTTCCCATCCTTAGAAAAAGTAGTGGCCTTGTTAACCAAAAACTTCGAAGCAAACCCTCGAATGCCCTTCCCTTTGGTCTTGAGATTATCCTCCACATCTTTCTTACTAATGCAAAACGCATCAGCAATAAGATGAAACTTCAGACAACCGCTAGTGTAAACATAAGGAACCTGTTTCTTGATCTCAACCACCAGAATATAAGCATACTCCTCAAGTGTAGGTGCTAGCTGATAATCCTAAAATGTGAAGCACCTATATGGCGGGTCGTAGAACTGAACCAGAGTATGAATAACAGTGATGTTGACTTCAGTGTCGAGGATGGTCAACAGATTACCATAAGTACCTATGAAAACCCCTCTGTGATCTCCAACCATCAAAGATGCCAAACCTCTCAAAATACCCAGCTTAGGCTCCACAAACTTGTAACTGAAGATGCCACGACGACCAGTACTCATCTCTATGATAATGTCAACAAAAGATAAGTCCTCGAAAACCTGGAAATGCACATGTAAAAATTAATTTACATGATGGAATGACATGCAACACAACAACAAGAAGCCAGCACAACCCGAATAGTCAAATCTGAACAATCCGGATATCTGCACATAAATCTGTGTCAGTACAATATAATCTGATGTGTCGGTGAAAAATCTGGCGTGTGTGAGAACAAGGGTATGAAGTAGCTTGTTTTCCTGCAAAATCCATCCCCCTCATAGGTGTGATCTAGACACAACAAGGTGGTCCCTAGAAAAGTTGCCCAAACCATAGGACTCAGGATGAAAATCCCCCGCCGTAGTGAATTCTCACAGGACGGAAGTATTCTCAAGCGAATCACGATCTAGGATGTGGGTCTCGTGATATCCCAACACGCAAAATGCAGGCCTCACGACTATCCACGTTCTAGCCTATGTGTATACTAGGCCCGGTGTTAGGACCTTTCTCTCCAATAATATCTACCCATCCCAACAACAGCAGAAAATAGCAGATATCCAGAATATGCAGTATATGAATATTCAAAGCAGTAAAGAAAGTCGATAAATAAACATAAAGCTAAAGCATAAAAATAAAGCAAGTAAAGCGCTAAAGATAAACACCCAAACAAGCAAGAGAGCAAACAAAACTAGGCGAGACCCCTCAAGGGATGGGCCAGCAAAAGGTCAATTTGTCCCCAATAGAGTCGCCAGCTGAAGATGGTTGGTTTCTACCTGAGTGAATCGTACACTCAAAGATACAACAGAGTCGCCACCAAACTTTATTTAGTCCCAAAGGACAGGGAAAATATCGATAAAACCCAAGGGGATGAGAAACGGGAATAGGGGGTCGGTTATGCGAAAGGAAGGTATTAGCACCTAACGCATCCGTCGTACTCGACGGGAACCATTACGCTTGCTTCTAGGCTTGGATGGGTTATCTATCTAAAGGCTTCTAGCTAAAAAAAGGAGAGAGAGAAAGGGGAAAAAGAAAAAAAGAAAGAAATTGCTCGCGGAGGAACGAAGTCCTCGTGCCTACGTACCCTCATAGTGTAATGAGGAAGTCAGAGCGTCGTAGTTCATGGAACCAGGGGACAAAAAAGAAAAGAAGAAAGGGAGAAGGAAAGAAGGGTGGAAGTGTGCTCGCCAAGACATGGCGTCTCGTGCCTACGTATCATACATTCAAAAGAATGCAGAATCAGAGCTTCCGTAGTTCGGGGAACTGAACGAAAAACAAAACAAGAAAGAAACAAGGAGATGAAAGAGGTGGCGTCAAAAGCAAGAGCAAAAGCGAAAGGAAAAACTCTACTGGGGAAGACCCCGCAGTAAGACCGTTTGTACAAGAGACTAGGAAAAGAATGGTGTTAAAACCAAGAATGAAAGAAACTCCGCTGGGGATAACAAAGAGAATTAGTGTCGAAACCAAGAAAGTAAGAGCAAGGGGAATAGGAAGGACTCCTCTGGGGATCCAAATAAAGGGATGGTGTCATAACCAAGAGAAAAAGGAGACTCGGTGTAGAACCCCAAAATTTGCTCTCCTACCTTTAGTACCAACTGGCTTATGTTTCACTTCATTCTTTGCATTATCATGTGTGCATATCATTGGTTCTTAGCATGGGGTCAAGGGGCTTGAGGTAAGTTCAAGAGGAGAAGATGTTCTTCAAAGGGTCAAGCAAGAGAGTTCAAGTGGATCACTCTCTCCCAACCAGTGCAGAAACTAGGGTTTTGAGATTCTTGGGTCATTGTTCCAATGGGCAAGTTTCTTGGGTTTTTGTCCTCACCAAATGGTATATCTTATCTTTGTTGGAGAGGATACACGTCATATTCAGAGGAATTTGGATTTGGAGACTGTGCTATTTCCTCCTAGACTGAGGGTACCAAAATTAGGGTTTTCTATAAAGTCAGTTTATTTCTGATTTTTTGGGCAAGACTTGATTCCATGGTATTCCCTGTGTTCCTAAGTATCTAGGAATGGAAGATTGTCCATCAGTTTAGTTCAGGAGAAGTTCAATTGGCCAACGGATTGGGAATCAAGAGAATTGGGGAAAAGTCAACAGTGAGAGGGGAAGTCAACTGTGAAATTTTGAGGTTCTCTTCAAGGTTTTCAAGGTCTCACATCCTCATATGGTCTTCAAGGGTCAAATTCCATACCATTTATCAAGAATCAAGGGTTGGTGCAAAAGTTACTAAATATGGAAATGACCTATAATTTGAAAGTTTCCATTTTGGGCAAGTTCTTACATTACATTCATCTTGACTTTTCATCATCAAAGAAGCTTCAAATGAATTTTCCTCAAACATGAAAGTTGAAGATCTTTTTCTCCCCTTTCCAAAAAGTACTAGATGGTCTCCATACCATTTGTGAAACTCAAGTTATGATCAAAAGAAGGCAAAGTGGTTTTTAGAGTTCAATTTTCACAAACTTTTGCATTTTGTGACATAGTGACCTATAATTGATTCCATTGCTTCATGTCACATTCTAACATCAAAGAACACTCCTTAAGGATCATTTTGGGCCTTTGAACCAAGAAATTTCATGACTTATTCATTACTTATTTCACATGGTGCCAAATTGCCAAATTATTGAAAACTCATGAACCAAGACATCGCAAGGCCCAAATCAAATTCAGGTGTGATTAGCAATTGTTAAATAAGTGATCCATCATGAAATATTTAGGTGTACATGCATGGAAGAGGGTGTATCTCACATAATGCAATTTTCTAAAATCATCCAAAACTCATTAAACAAAGAATTACCAAGGCCCAAATGATCATCAGTGGATTAATCTAACCTATTTAAGCTAACTCATGCTAGGGTTAGAGGGGAGTACACGTGATTTGGAGGAGAACCAAATCTTGAACCCTAAAACTTTTCTTCATTGAATCTCTCAATCCACAAGGGCTTTTCACAAGATTCTTTAACAACTTTCATCCTTGGCATCTGCAGAGTACAAATCGTCCTTCACTTGAAGCTAATAGCAAGGGAAACGGTCTGCATAATCTCAGGTTAGTGCAATTTGCATGTTCCTAAAACTCCTCTTTTTGATGCGCATAATAATCTGTGATTGTTGCTGATCATTCTGGTATATTTTATTTTGTGTTTGGACGTATGGTTTGGTTGTATCGTGTGTTTAAAGTTTTGAATCCAAATCTTGTTTCATTCGTTTCCCTTTGTATGCTGGTTATTTACAATTTTTGATGTGATATTCTTAACCCTCTCATTTTTCTGATCAGTTTAGTATATTCGCATACCATTTCTGGAGTTTTTTAGGATGGTGCTCACCGGAGATGACGACCGGAGCTAGGGCTCCGGCGTCTGGCAAGGTCTCCGACCGGCCAAGGGTTTCACCGAAGAAGATGAATCCTCAGCCGTTGATGTAGTTGATCCAAGGGTTGTCACGCTGCCATGTTTTTTATTTTTCTGATTTTAATTTAATGATTGTGTGTGTGTTTTCCATGCTTATTATGGCGTGCCTTCAGATCATGCCCTCTCATCAGGTTTACTTTCTTACTATGTTGACCAATGTGGCACGTTGGATGAATCATATGGATGGAATCGTGACAACGAATTAAAAAACTCATGTGCAGCTCACGTGGGAGTGTAGGGTATGCTGAGTGCTTTGGTGTGGCGCGTGCATGTTAATTAGTGTGTGTCTTTTCATCATAGTCGTTGATCACGTTTACTTGTTTGATCTGTTGACTGATGGCAAGCGTTTGATTATTCCTAGGGTGGATATTGAGTCAATTAGTTGACTGGGCTCACGTGTTCCTTTTTTATTTTATTTTTATTTTTTCTGATGGATTTAATGTCTGGGCTTCCTATTCACACCCCTCCCTTTCAGCCCAGATTCTTTTTCAACATGCATGTGTTGCTATTCATACCCCTCACCCATTTTCTTCATTTTTATTTTTATTAATTTATTACATTTTCATTTTCATTTTTTAAAAATAGTTTTTTGCATTAAAAAATTCCCAGAAAATTCATGAATCACATTTGGCATTTTATAAAATTTTCCCAAATTTTATTTTTTATTTTTATTTTATTTTTAAGATCTAAAATAATTATTTGTTTATTTTCTTCTTGAATTTATTTAATACATGCATACCATGACTTGTTTATTTTATTTCTCATCATCCACAAAATATTTTGAACTCATTCCTTTTGCATTCATTCATCAACACACTGAAATTCATTAAAATATTTTTCTCTCATTTTTAAAACTTTTTCATGTTGCATTTTAGTCCTCCTCTTTTGCATATTGAATCATGTTCCTTGTCTGAACTTTGCATAATTGTTTGGGTGACCTATCTTGTGAATTTTGGCATGAGTTTTTGATATGTTGTTTGTTTCTGGTTGAGCAATGTTCATAATTAATTTGGCAATTTCATAAGATGTTTTACTAGTTATGTGATTGCTCTTTGTTTGAGATCTTCTTGTGTGCACATCCTTGACTATGTCTGATTATTTGTTTGAGAAGGCACTTGTGCCATCATTTGGGCTTGCTTCTTTGACTTCATAATCCATGTTTAGGTCATCCTCATTCTGTCTTGGTTGAGTTTCATTTGGTTTAGTGTCATTTATGTCTGTTTGTACTAACCTTTTATGCAGAGGCTGAGGTAAGTTATTTGAGGGTGTGGATAGTTATCCATGTCCACTCTCACTCTTTCTGTCTCTCATCTTTTCTTTTTTTTAGGCTTAGGTTGTCGTCAAACCTCACTAACCGTAGGTCACCCATGCATGACAACATTAGGACTCTTAGTTTCCCTTTAGAGTTTCCTTTGTGTCTTCTCTCTTCTCATCTCAAAACTTCTTGAAAACACTTAATAAGGATAAAGTGTATTGCGCACGAGCCTTAAGCGTGGGGAATGAGAAATGAGGGGCTTCCTCTCATCTTTCTAGAGTGCTTAGCGAGTGTCTTGTCTTGGGACGATTCGTTAAGTATTCGTCCCTGTGCCCTAGACTTTGGTGCAATGCAAGTTATGAACTAACTCAAGTCACTTCTGTCCTAAAAAATACAAACAAAATTCAAACCTTTTTGTCCTTCGGGATTGTCAAACTAAAGGCTATTTTCAAAAAGGGCACGTAACCTTCCGTCTGAGTCGCAAACAGGCATCAACCCTAACTGCCGGACGCGGACTTAACGTTGCTCATAAAAAACACAAAAAGAACTTGGTCCGAACTACGTTGACTCTGAACTTCCCTTTGCAAAAAGGGAGTACGTAGGCCTAGGACGTTGACGTCCTACCGAGTCTGTCTTTATTTTCCCCTTCCTCGTGTCAGTACAACCATAGATTTTAGGATAACTCACCCTTAGATTAGACAACAAGCGTGGATCCCATCGAGTACGATGGACGCGTGGGGTGCTAGCACCTTCCCCTCGCGTAACCGACTCCCAAACCCAGGCTATGGTTGCGATGACCATTCCTTTCCCTCTTCCTCAGGTTTATTCGGTGTTCCCTTTCCCCCTCTTGGGATAAATTTACACGGCTGACGACTCTGTTTTTCGCGCCACTCTCGCGTTTATACCTGGATGAAAATCCTGGGAGCGAAACTCGTATATTAACTGGCTTGCAGTTGTTAACCGAAGAAAAGAGAATAGAACCCTGGCGGGGAAAAGAAGTTGGTGTCAATAGACGGACTGTGATAAACCAAGATAGAGAGTGCTGAACCAAGAGAAGGTGTTTGACTCTGCAGGGGGCATCGGTATATTAACTGATAAACAGTGGTTAACCGAGGACACAAGGATTGCAACTCTGTGGGGATAGAGAAGCATTGGTTTTAACAGAGGAAACTGTGATTAACCAGAAACACGAGTATAGGACCGATCAAAGGTCGTAACCCAAAAGGGGTGTTGGTAATGACTGAACAAACAGTACTTGACCAACGAAGAAGGGTATTGAACCAAAAGAGGTTACTAGCCCAAGGGTGCAAGTATTCGAACCAAGAAAGGTTGCCAACTGCAAGGGATTCGGTTTTAACAAAAGAGCTGTGATTAACCGAGAAAAATGAGTGATTAACCAAGAGAAGGTGATTAACTCAAAAAGGGCTTCAGTATTTTAACAGACGGACCGTGGTTAACTGACGAAAAGGGTGATGAACCAAGAATAGGTGATTAACCCAAGAAGGACTTAGTGTTTTAACAGACGGATTGTGGTTAACTGAGGAGACGGGTGATTAACCAAGAGAAGGTGATTAACCTAAGAGGGCTCAGTATTTTAACAGACAGACTATTGTTAACTGAAGAAAATGGTGATTAACCCAACAAAGGAGAAGAACCAAGAGAAGGTTGCGAACTCCTGGGGAAAAATGGTCGTGACAGGAAAACTGTGTTGGACCAAAGAAAGAGAATTGAGACTCTTCAGGGGAATCAAAAAGCAATGATTGACCGCAAGAAAAGAATAGGGTATTGAAACAAAGAAAGCTTGCCAACCCAAGGAACAAAGGATCGTAACCAAGAAGGTGATTGATCAAGAGAGAGATCGAGATAGGGGTTATCAAGGATCGAAAAATATTGCAAAGAGCAAAGAGTGATCAAGGATCGAAAGAGATTGCAAAGAGCAAAGAGTGATCAAGGGTCGACTCGATTAGGGAAAAGAGAGCACACTACCGCCTGGAGATAGAGGTGACTAAGCCAAGCACAGGGTCATTCGTCCCCTACCTGAAGTAGTCAGAATGAGAGTAGGAATTCTCCCTTCTCATTCCTACTCTAACACACAAGGTGTAATGCGGAAGTTGAACCGGACGGCACAAAGACTCCAAGTTGTACAGTGCTCCTGCGTAGAGAAACGGACAGCGTAACGACGTCAATTTGTACAGTGCTCCGATGCAAGGTGTAGCGCGAACCTCCAACTCCACGAAGGGATCGAGAGAAAAAGCTCTAAAGGAGGACTAAAGACGGGAAAAGGGAAGATCAATTAATCGAAACAAAGTTTCGATCAATTAATCAAGGGAGAAACATGCTAACAACTTTCCAAAGAGGATGAAAAGTCATTAAAGCAAAAAGGAGTGAATTATTGATTATACAAGATTAAGTTTATCCATGAAGAATAACCTTAATACAAATCTGAAATGGAAGGTGCAAAACAGTGCCAAATGATCATCAAAATGCCACACAAAATCATGTATCATGTGAGCAAAGATAGTGCAAGAATTGCTATGTTCATACAATGCTAAGAACATGAAACAAATGAATAATCGAAAATGTGCATCGAAAGTTCATGAACATGCTTCCACCAGAAGTGAAATGACATTAAAAACATCCATAAAATCAAGCATGACAATCAATGGAAGTTAAAATGAAAAAAGTATGGCAAACACACTTGAAAATGCAAGAAAATGGCCTTCTGGTTCAGTGTTAATCGATTAACACAATTGCACGGCAACGTGTTAATTGATTAACATGTGAAAAAGTGCAAAAAAACACTGGTTAATCGATTAACACAATTGCACTGCAATGTGTTAATCGATTAACACTATACAGGGAGCAAAAAACCAGTTTTGGAAAAGTGCTTTTGGCCAACTTTTTGATTGTGCAATCACTCCAATGCTAGGGAAAACAATTATGCACGAAAAATCAAGTTTAGATACAGCAAATGATCAACAATAGAATCAATTAAACAATCAAGATCATGGATCAAGCAAAAGTATAATCAATTCACATGCAAGAATATCTAAATTACATTGCAAACGATACAAAAACGATCGAAATGATAAAATGAATGAAATCCACCAACCTACAAGGCTGAGATGTGCCTTGGTAAATGTTGCAATGTGATCTTGGTGCAGAAGATTAAAGTAACCCAGAGGATCCTTGAATTGTAGACGAAACGCGTTGAAACCGATCAAAATGCGAAAATGCACCGAAATCGAACTTGCACCAAAATAAATGGTGTGAAACCCTTGGATTGAAGTAGAATAGGATGTAATTCCAGAAATCCAACCAAAGAATGCCAAATGATGAAAGTTAAGCTCAAGAATTAATCACTTTTAATGTGAAAAGTGATTATCCTTCAAGAATAAGAGCTTTTGGTGAGGTTTTAGGATGAGAAGTGAGAAGAAGATGAAGAATGAGTAGAGAAATCACAGAAAAGGAGAGAGAACTGAGAGTGAAATGTGAGAAGTTTGGTGAAAAATGGTAGAGAATGGTTGAGGAATTGAAAAGTGAGTGAAGGTGTGTTTATATAGGCTTTAGATTTGGAGTATGAGATGGTTTGGAATTTGGTTTGGAATTAGCTTTGGGTGTGGAGCTAGGTTAGGAGTTAGTTGGACTTGACTCACCGAGTCAAGGCGGTTAACTAGGTTAGTTAGAAACAACTCGGTAACAATCCCAAGGTGAATTCCAACATCCAAAGATCCACATTACTTGGAGAACAAGGAACATGGTGCACTTGATTTGAAGTGAAGTATCATAGCAAATGCATTTGGAATGAATTGAGCAGCTTGGACATGTTTAGAGGTGTCAAAAATATTCCATATGTTGCTAGAATCCAAGACCAAAATGTGTGCAAAGGTGGTGTCATGAAAAAGTAGCAAATTGTGCCTATTTTGCATGTGTTAATCGATTAACACAATTGCACTGCAAATGGTTAATCGATTAACCAGGCCAAAATATGCCTAATTTGCCTAAAAAAAGGTGTTGTGGTCCCGACTTCGATTTTCCACCTCTTGTATTGATGAATAGGCATGGAAACCTTCATTTTGTGCTTGTTTTGATGAGGTGATGACCTTGTGAGGATATGATTAATCGGGCTTGGAAAACCTGAATATCCTGCAATCAAAACACCAGAGAAAAAAAAGCGAATGCGTATGCCAGCGATGCGAATGCGCATGCTTATGCAAAAGGAAAAAAGAGGGAGGTCAAATTTAGGGTTACGACAGGTCCCCAATATGAAAGTCCCGCACAAGTTCCAAGTACCCGATTTTGAAAAGTACAAGGGTAACTCTTGCCCTTAAAGCCATTAGGTGATGTACGCTCGGCGAATGTCAGCTCAGACAGAGAACCAGGATCTACTGATTCACTACTTTCAGGATAGTTTAACCGGTGCCGCATTAAAATGGTACATGGGTTTAAACCGCACTACGATTAGCACTTTCAAAGATCTTGGCACTGCCTTCGTCCAACAATATAAATACAATTTGGACATGGCACCAGACAGAGATCAACTCAAATCAATGTCGCAAAAGGACAAGGAAACCTTTAAGGAGTACGCTCAGAGATGGCGTGAAATTGCCGCTCAGATTTGTCCACCTCTTGAGGAAAAAGAGACAACAAAGATTTTCTTAAAGACCTTAAGCTCATTTTACTACGACAGAATGGTCGCCAGTGCGCCCAGTGACTTCACCAAGATGGTGGGCATGGGAGTTCTTCTTGAGGAAGCCGTCCGAGAAGGACGTTTAGTTAAAGACGCTGGATCATCAAGTAGTACAAAACGATACGGTAGTGCTCTCCCTAAGAAAAAAGAGCAGGATATTGGGAATATCTCTCTCGGAAAGCAAAGGCGACGGTACCAACCAGTAGCAGATGTAACTCCTGCTATCAACCCTGCGCCTGTTTCTACGTATCAACCTCAGGTTGCTCAAAGCCAACCGCAGTCGCAACAATTTCAGCAAAGGACACAACAGCCTCTTCAGTAGGCTCGTCCTCAATACAACAACAACCGTACAACGCGGCCAACAGGATTTGATCCTATACCCGTATCGTACGCAGAACTATTTCCGTTACTACTGGCCAAAGGGCATGTCCAGACTAAGTCTCCTCTTACAGTAACAAAAAATCCGCCTTTTTGGTTTAAGGTGGATCAGACTTGCCCTTACCATCAAGGAGGACCAGGGCATAACATAGAAAATTGTCTCAGTTTCAAATCCTATGTGCAAAAGCTTGTTAGGAGCAGGGTCTTATCTTTCAAAGATACGAATCTGAATGTTCTCACGAACCCGCTGCCTCAACACGAGAATGCTACAGTCAATTTGATAGAGGGAGAGTCTAACAACATCTATCAAATTCATGATGTACTCTTGTTAAGGTCCAACTTGGTCAAGATGCATTGTAGACAGAGTGGATATGGCCATGTGCCACCTCATAATTATCATCAGTGTGATATCTGCTCTAAAAGCAATCAAGGATGTTCTGTGGTGCAATCAGCTCTACAAGAACAGATGGATCTCGGATGGATCCAAGAGTACTGAGTTCGTGGAGTTAACATGGTTTATACGAATTCCAACATCATTCAAAACCACGATATCCGTGCGATGAATGTCAACTTGGTGGAAATGCACTCAAGGCAAAGCCAGTATCATAATCTGCCACGACACGATTACAATTCCTGTCTAACTTGCTCGGTAAACAAACAGGGATGCTCTTTTGTACAAGAGGCCCTCCAGCGTCAGATGGATCTTGGATGGATTCAAGACTACCATGATAGGAATCATTATCAAATCAACATGATTTAAATCTTCGATATTCGCTTGATGAATACCAGCCTAGTGGAGTTACATGCTAAACAGGTTCGACTCGGGTTCCTGGTATCACATGATTATCAGGGCTGTAAAGCGGGTTGCGAAGACGATCAGGGATGTACCCTTGTCCAAGAAACACTTCAGCACTTGTTGAACCACTGGTGGCTTCCAATCTATATGGATGAAGTCACCCAACAAAGTAGTATCACTAACGGGAATCCTACTAGATATCAAAGTCAGGATGTTCGGCCGATGGAAAAAGATCTAGTAAGGTTACACTGTATTCAAAGCGGATGTGGCCAGGTGACACTACACAACTATGAGTGGTGCGGAGTTTGCTCGGTGGATAATCAAGGATGCTACCTCGTGCGAGCATCCCTTCAAAGTCAGTTGGACCACAAAGAAATTCAACCATGGTCAAGTTCTGGATTAGTCAACTACTTCGCTGATCAAATCGAGGGCGTTGTTGTAATCTCTGATCATCAGAGGGCTAGGGATGTTTGTACCATTACCCCTCTACTTGACGAATCGAGAGTTCCCAACTAGGAACGGATCAAAATTACTTATGATGGTCAGAAAAATCAGAAGGCTCCCATAGTCATCTATCTACCGGGACCACTGCCGTATGAATCAACTAAGGCTATCCCTTACAAATACGGTGCAACAACAATTGAGAATGGAAAGGAAATTTTGTTACCCTCCGTCGTGAATATTGCAGACATCAGTCGAGTAACACGGAGCGATCGAATCTTTAACCGAGGAGTTAGAGAACCCAGCAAAGAAAAGGAACCTCAGACAGAAATTCCCAATCCATCAGTCGGTCAATCCAGTAATCCCGACCTTTCAAAAAATAATGATGAGATGCTGAAGCTCATCCAAAGTAGTGAATACAACATTGTTGATCAGCTGTTACAAACTCCTTCAAAGATCTCGATATTATCATTGTTACTTAGTTCAGAAGTGCACAGGGAGGCTCTACAGAAAGTTTTGGAGCAAGCCTTTGTGGAACAGGATATAACAATTAGACAGTTCGATAGCATTGTCTCTAACATCACTTTCTGCAATAACTTGGGATTTAGTGATGAGGAATTACCTGAAGAAGGTCGCCGTCATAATATGGCGCTCAACATTACAGTTAACTGCCAGGACGATGCTTTAGCCAGCATACTGGTAGACACAGGGTCAGCCCTGAATGTTATGCCGAAGTCCACTTTGATGCAATTATCATTCAAAGGACCTCCAATGAGAACCAGCGAGGTCTTCGTCAAAGCTTTTGACGGATCCAGAAAAATGGTTATCGGCGAAGTCGACCTTCCCATAACTATCGGTCCTCACATTTTCCAAGTCACTTTCCAGGTCATGGACATCCGGGCAACATACAGTTGTTTATTCGGAAGACCTTGGATACATCAGGCATGGGCGGTCACTTCGACCCTCCACCAAAAGCTAAAGTTCGTCCAGAACGGGCAACTCGTCACGGTTTGTGGAGAACAGGCCTTGCTCGTAAGCAACTTATCATCATCTACTTGTGTAGAGCCCGAGGAGGTGGTTGGGACTCAGTTCCGAGCGCTTACGGTGAGTAATGAGAATCAATCAGAGAAAGGAACCTTGATTTCCTCATACAGAGATGCTCCTGAAGTGATCGAAAATAACAATGCAAAAGTATGGCGACAGCTTGTCATACCCACTGATAATAAAACAAAGAAGGGTCTTGGTTTTTCTGCAACCTGCACCCAGACAGCTGCTAACGATGAAAGTTTTCATCCCATTTAGAACTTCTTCCACAGTGGAGATTTTCTTCAACCAGTGACTCAAGAAGTGAATACCATCAATCAAGATGATTCCTCCGATACGGAGGAAGAATGGAAGTCCTATCTCAACGAGGACGGTTATACGTCTCAGGGCGAAACACAGATTCCCTTTTGCTTTCCCGCACAGAGTCCGAGATTTATACCAAGGTCTAACGTCAAAATGATCTACGGAGATTGCGATCCGGAAGGATGCCATGCTTCACCCAACTCATTAGAGGAGGACACTCTGATGAAAGACAACTTTGACCACGACTACTATGGCCCGATGGATGGCCTACCAATGTGGAAGCCGTACCCAGGAGACTCGGGGCCAAAGAATCAGCTGAACGATGAATATCAGCTGAGCATCATTGAAAAGAATACCTGCGTCCCCACCATGTCATGGGATCAGCACTCAGGGCATTCAGAAAATATCCAGCACGACGATGAATTTGCAAAGCTTGCAGGACTAGAATTCATCAACTATGCTTTTCCCGAGGTCAACGTCATCGAGAGGGATGACTCATCCAGTTCCAAAGAAGTGTGGGACACCTTGGGACAACCAAGTGGAAAATTTGACTTCATGGTCAAGTACACCACTCCCGAAAGCTCTCGTACCAGGCTCGAAGACATCCAGCTAACTGGATGGGAAGATACAGCTGAGAGTACAAATACTACGCAAAATACAACAGAAGAATCCTCCTACGACAACTCTGCCTGGGAGACAGATTCTAATGATCCTGCTCCGCCAGAAATCAGTGTCATTTCTGAAGACAAATCAAGGAAGGTACCAGACTTTGTGATTCACCGAGGAGTTCGCCGCCAATGAGTTGTTGTCAATGTTCCGAAGATTGTTCATAAGTTAAAGTAATTGTCGTCTTTAACCTTTCACCCTGCCCAGGTGAAACAAATGTTTTGATAGGGCTCACTTTCTGTAAATTTCCCTCTTCGTTTTGCCCAAAGAAACAGAGTTTTGTTTTATAGGGATGTAGTTTCAAGAATTGACTTGTTCATTAATAAAATAACGTCGTTCTGTAATTTCCGCATTAATTGTTGTTTTCTCTTTTCGCTTTTCTCAGAAAATGGTAATCCTAAAAAACAACTCAATAATAAAAACAAGCAATAAAAGAAAAATACACTACACACACTTTTGCATTTTCCCTCTATCTCTTCTAAACACAAATCATCACTTCATGCAGATTGCTTGTTTTAAAACCCGTTGATACATACGATCCGATGCCTTCTCCCGACTTTGAATTCCCGGTATTTGGGGCTAAAGAAGAAAATGACGACGAAATTCCAGAGGAGATCTCCCAACTACTCAGACAGGAGGAAATGTCCATTGAGCCTCATAAAGAGTTACTGGAAACAGTCAACTTAGGGTCGGAAGAAGAGAGAAAAGAAGTCAAGATTGGGGCATTGCTCAGTCCAACTGTCAAAGAAAGTTTGACGAAACTTCTCAGAGAATTTCCCGATGTGTTTGCTTGGTCCTATCAGGACATGCCAGGGTTGGATACCAGCATCGTGGAACATCATCTACCGTTAAGATCGGAATGTCCGCCAGTAAAACAAAGGTTGAGACGGACTCACCCAGACATGGCCATCAAAATCAAAGAGGAGGTACATAAACAGATTGACGTGGGTTTCCTTGCTACGTCAGAATATCCTCAATGGTTAGCCAACATTGTAACGACCCGAAAAATCTAAATTATTTATTTAATCATTTATTTAATTAATTTAGAAGGAATTAAGGGGGGTTTGTAATGATTTTGCAGAATTATGGATTAAAAGATGCATTTTTGAGTAATTTTAATAAAAAGAATAATCATGTATTATTTATGTTATTATTGTTACTATTAAAATTTAAAATAAAATGAGGAAGGGCAAGGTGGTCTTATTGGAGATAAGTGAGGATAGGATGGGAAGTTCATAAACTGGGATATATGACTAAAAGAGAAAAGGGAACGATCATTCTAACTGATCGTGTTTTGGGTGAAGGAAACTGAAGCAGAGAAGAGGAAGAGGAAACCTAAGGGGCTGAGGAATTCTCGAAGAATCTTGAAGAAGGAAGGAAATGCTTCGGATTATTCTAAGGTATGGGGAGAGTTCATAATTTCTTATAGTTTTATAGGAATTGGAGATGAATAGATTAGGGGTTGTATGAGTTGTGTTGATTTAGATGATTTTTGATGTAGAATGAGTAATTTGATGAAAATATGATGAGTTTGAATGATGCATATTACTATATGTGTGTTTTGTGAATGTTTTTGATCAATTTTCGTGTAGAACACTGAGTTTTGGGGAAATCAAAGTCAAAAACGCAGAAAAAACACTTTTCGGGAAATTTGGGTTTTGTCGCATCCTGACACGGGCCGTGTCACACAACACGGGCACCGTGTCAGCCTACTGGTTGATAAAAATAAAAATTGTGTGTTGCAGGGGTTCTGACACGGGCTGTGTCACAGGACACGGTGGCCGTGTCAGCTTGCTGGTCGTGAAGGAGAAAAATTGTTTTTTTGGAAATTGGTCCCAGGGGTTCTGACACGGGCCGTGTCACAGGACACAGTGGCCGTGTCAGGCTGCTAACTTGCTATTTTTTTGATGATTTGGAATCGTGTCCCAGTTCTTCTGACACGGGCAGTGTCACAGGACACGGTGGCCGTGTCAGACTACTGGTTGTCTCATATTTTGTTGTTTCCTTGCAGTCTCTCGCTGTTTTCTCGTGTTGTTTCTTTAGGGTCGAAGTATTGATGATATGTAATTGATGAACTATGATTTTATGGTGAATGTTGTTGAGATGAAGTGAATGATGCACATGTCGATAATTGAATGAAATGAGGAGGTTAGCATCATTGCATTTCATGGCATATTTTTATGATGGGGCTCCGGCCTATTGGTAGCTTCAATCCCATCGTGCGGATTGGAGTGATATGTTGTTATGGTGTGCTCCCATTGTGGACGGTTGATGGCCAGTGCTCATCGCATGGAGGAAAGTCGGTACCGCATTGCATATGTGCATTTTCATTGAAGTTGACATTGCATTTATTATGGAGTAATTATGATGAATCGTATTATGAATTCTAAGTTGATAATGATGTGAATGAATGTGAGTGATGATCTGTTGTTGTTGCTGCTTAATTTATTTGATTTCCATGTCTTGCATTACTATATTGAATTATCTTTTCTCACCCTGCCTGCTTGGAAATGCTGTCTCTTATGTGGGTAACTTGCAGATAACCAAGAGTAGCTTCGAGGTGACGAAGGAGGTAGCTTGGAGTGTCTCGTTTATGTCGTTAATTTTAGAGGTGTCCTGCTCTGTGTCATGTAACATCGGGTTGGGATGAATTGCGAACATTCGTGTTCTTTTGATTTATTTTGGAATTGTATACTGATGATGTTGTTCTAGATTGGGTAAATTTCTCATGAAGTTTTAATTGAGTTTACAATGACAAGTTGATTCCGCTGCAAGATTATGATTTCTTGTGATGATGTTTTTGAGTAACCCGTGTTACGGTACAGGACTATGAGAATTGTATGATACTTTGATTATGTACAGCCTTGGTTGTGAATTATACTCTGATAACATGATTTATTTCTCTAAAATTGTATGTGGGGTAGAAGGGTGTTACATTAGTGGTATCAGAGCAGGTCGGTCTGTCCGGCCAAGTTTTGTGTAGTCAGTCTGTTGTCAGTCGTTACTTGTTAACGATTATTTGTTTTCTGACGTGGTATGTGTTGTACAGAATGGCTGGGAACAACACGCGTGCTCTTGCTGATGCTATTGTAGCTCTCGCTCGGAACCATGCTCCTGATGAGTTTCGCGCGTTAGAGAAGTTTCAAAGGAACAACCCACCGAAGTTTGAAGGGACTCATGACCCGGCGAGCGCACAAAAGTGGGTCAAGGCGATTGAGAAGATTTTTAGAGTGATGGGGTGCTCTGATGCACAACAAGTGCAGTTCGGAACGCATATGCTGGAAGAGGAGGCCGAGGACTGGTGGGATAACACCCGTCAGAGGTTGGAAGATGTTGGCACTGCGGTGACTTGGAATGTGTTCAAACAAGAATTTATGGGCAAGTATTTCCCTGAAGATGCTCGTGGTAAGATGGAAGTGGAATTCATTGAATTGAAGCAAGGGAATATGACTGTGGCGGAGTATGCTGCCAAATTTGAGAGGCTTGTGAAGTTTTGTCCTCATTACAACCGTGCAGATGCTGAACTTTCTAAGTGTCTCAAGTTTGAGAACGGGCTGAGACCAGAGATTAAACAAGGGATTGGATGTCAACAGATTCGCAGGTATGCGGAACTAGTGGATAAGAGTAGGATCTACGATGAAGATAGTCGAGCTCGATCTGCTCACTACAAACAGCTAAGTGAAAAGAAGGATAAGGGCCAGTTTTGAGGAAAACCCTATGCAACCCCAGGTGATAAGGGTAAGCAGAAGGTATCAGATGAGAAGAAGTCAAGTAGGGGAGCCGCTAATGCACCTACTAAGTGCTACAAGTGTGGGGAGCCAGGTCACAAAGCTGATGTGTGTACTAACAAAGTTCTGAGATGTTACCGTTGTGGCAAGACCGGGCATAGGATTGGTGATTGTCCGAATGAGGGTCCGACCTGTTTCAATTGTGGTGAACAGGGACATATCAGTACTCAATGCCAGAAACCAAAGAAGACTGCTACTGCTTCCCAGACTACTGGGAGAGTATTTGCTTTGGCGGGCTCAGAAGTTCCCAAGAACGACAACTTAATTCGAGGTACTTGTTTTATTAACAATGTTGAGTTGATTGCTATTATTGATACTAGAGCTACGCATTCATTTATCTCTCTCGAGTGTGCTACTAGATTGGGTTTGAATTTGTCTAACATGAATGGTAGTATGATAATAGAGACCCCGACTAATGGTTCGGTGACTACTATGCTTGTTTGTTTGAAGTGTCCTTTGACCATCTTTGAGAAGGATTTTGTGATGGATTTGGTGTGCTTACCTTTGCACCAAATCGATGTCATCCTTGGTATGAACTGGTTGGAGTTCAACTACGTTCACATTAATTGCTATAACAAGACTGTGAAGTTTCCAGAGTTAGGTGAGGATGGTGAACTAATGTTCTTATCTGCTAAACAAGTGGATGGACTTTTATTAGATGAAGCGTTGATGTTCGCAGTGTTTGCATCGTTGCCAGCGGATGGTGTGGCCGTCAGTACTGAGTTGCCTGTGGTTTGTGAGTTTCCAGATGTATTTCCTGAGGATAGAAGTGATTTACCTCCGGAACGTGAAGTTGAGTTTGCTGTAGACTTAATACCAGGTACGAGTCCAGTTTCGATGGCTCCTTATCGGATGTCTGCTTCGGAATTGAATGAGCTGAAGAAACAACTAGAAGAATTGTTAGAAAAGAAGTTTATTCGACCTAGTGTCTCTCCGTGGGGTGCTCCGGTGTTGCTCGTTAAGAAGAAAGACGGTAGTACGAGATTGTGTGTCGATTATCGGCAGTTGAATAAGATAACCATCAAGAATAAATATCCGCTTCCGAGAATCGACGATTTAATGGATCAACTCGTAGGTGCTTGTGTGTTCAGTAAGATTGATCTGAGGTCCGGTTATCATCAGATTAGAGTTAAAGCTGACGATATTCCGAAAACAGCTTTCAGAATGAGGTATGGTCATTATGAATATACGGTGATGCCATTTGGAGTTTCTAACGCGCCTGGTGTGTTCATGGAGTATATGAACAGAATCTTTCATGAATATCATGATAAATTTGTAGTGGTTTTCATAGACGATATCTTGATATATTCCAAATCTGCAGAAGAACATGCAGAACATTTGAAGATTGTGTTACAAGTGTTGAGGGAAAAGAAATTGTATGCTAAGTTATCGAAGTGCGAATTCTGGTTGAAGGAGGTGAGTTTCCTAGGCCATGTGATTTCAAGTGGTGGAATTTCTGTGGATCCCTCGAAGATTGATGCGGTGTTGCAGTGGGAGACTCCGAAGTCTGCTACAGAAATTCGTAGTTTTCTTGGATTGGCTGGTTATTATCGTAAGTTCATTGAAGGTTTTTCTAAGTTGGCTTTGCCTTTGACGCAATTGACTCGAAAAGGGCAAGCGTATGTATGGGATGTCGCTTGTGAAGAGAGTTTTGTAGAACTAAAGAAAAAGTTGACGACTGCTCCGGTGTTAGTTTTGCCAGACCCGAATGAGTCCTTTGTGGTTTATTGTGATGCTTCAAAGATGGGCCTTGGTGGAGTTTTAATGCAAAATGGTAAAGTGGTCGCTTATGCTTCTAGACAGTTAAGAGTCCACGAGAGGAATTACCCTACACACGACTTAGAGTTGGCTGCTGTAGTATTTGTACTGAAGATCTGGAGGCATTATCTTTTTGGTTCGAAATTTGAGGTATTCGGTGATCATAAAAGTTTCAAATACTTGTTCGATCAGAAAGAGTTAAACATGAGGCAGAGAAGGTGGCTAGAACTGTTAAAGGATTTTGAGTTCGATTTGAATTATCACCCAGGTAAAGCAAACGTAGTGGCTGATGCTTTGAGTAGAAAGTCGTTGCATATTTCGATGCTTATGGTGAGAGAACTTGAAATGATTGAGCAATTCAGAGACATGAGTTTGTTGTGTGAGACGACCGCTGATAGTGTGAAATTGGGCATGCTAAAGCTGACTAGTGGAATTTTGGAGGAAATTCGGGGAGGTCAGAAATCTGATTTGAAATTAGTTGACCAAATAATGAAAATTGATCAAGGTAATGGCGGTGAATTCCGAATTGATGAAGATGGAGTTTTGAGATTTCGAGATAGAGTGTGCGTCCCGGATATTTCTGGAATCAAAAAGAGTATTTTGGAAGAAGGGTATAAGAGTCGATTGAGTATTCATCCTGGTGCTATGAAGATGTATCAAGACCTTCGTAGATTGTTTTGGTTGCCAGGTATGAAAAGAGATATTGCTGAATTTGTGTATGCATGTTTGACTTGCCAGAAGTCCAAAATTAAACATCAGAAGCCTTCAGGTATGATGCAGCCGTTGAATGTTCCTGAATGGAAGTGGGATAGCATCTCCATGGATTTTGTGACTGGGTTACCAAAGACTACAAGAGGTAATGACTCGATATGGGTGATTGTGGATAGGTTAACTAAGTCGGCGCATTTCTTACCTATGAGAATTAATTACTCTATGCAGAAGCCAGCTGAGATTTATATTGATGAAATCGTGAGGTTGCATGGAACACCTTCGAGTATTATATCGGATAGAGATCCGCGGTTTACGTCAAGGTTTTGGAAAAGTCTACAGGATGCTTTGGGTACTAAGTTGAGGATGAGTTCTGCTTATCACCCGCAGACGGATGGTCAGTCGGAAAGAACAATCCAATCTTTAGAAGATTTGTTGAGAGCTTGTGTACTAGATCAAGGAGGATCTTGGGATAGTCACTTGCCGTTGATCGAGTTTACATACAACAATAGTTTTCATGCTAGTATTGGGATGGCTCCTTATGAGGCGTTGTATGGTAGACGTTGTCGAACTCCATTGTGTTGGTATGAGTCGGGAGAAAGTTCTGTACTTGGACCTGAAATTGTTCAAGAAACAACGGAGAAGATTAAAATGATTCAGGATAAAATGAAGACGTCGCAGAGTCGTCAGAAGAGTTACCATGATAAGAGGAGAAAAGCACTTGAATTCCAAGAAGGAGACCACGTGTTCTTAAGAGTCACTCCGATGACTGGTGTGGGACGAGCTTTGAAGTCTAGAAAGCTCACTCCACGCTTTGTTGGTCCGTACCAGATTATGAAGAGAATAGGAGAGGTTGCCTATCGGGTGGCTTTACCACCGTCACTTGCAAATTTACATGATGTGTTTCATGTGTCGCAGTTGAGGAAGTATATTCAGGATCCGTCACATGTAATTCAGATGGATGACGTTCAGGTAAGAGATAACCTGACAATAGAAGCTTTGCCTGTGAGGATTGATGGTCGAGAATTGAAGCAACTTCGAGGTAAAGAGATTGCTTTAGTGAAAGTATTGTGGGGTGGACCAGCTGGTGATAGTTGGACTTGGGAGCGTGAAGATCAGATGAAGGAGTCGTATCCGACTCTGTTTACTTCAGGTAATTTTCGAGGACGAAAATTCTTAAAGTAGGGGAGAGTTGTAACGACCCGAAAAATCTAAATTATTTATTTAATCATTTATTTAATTAATTTAGAAGGAATTAAGGGGGGTTTGTAATGATTTTGCAGAATTATGGATTAAAAGATGCATTTTTGAGTAATTTTAATAAAAAGAATAATCATGTATTATTTATGTTATTATTGTTACTATTAAAATTTAAAATAAAATGAGGAAGGGCAAGGTGGTCTTATTGGAGATAAGTGAGGATAGGATGGGAAGTTCATAAACTGGGATATATGACTAAAAGAGAAAAGGGAACGATCATTCTAACTGATCGTGTTTTGGGTGAAGGAAACTGAAGCAGAGAAGAGGAAGAGGAAACCTAAGGGGCTGAGGAATTCTCGAAGAATCTTGAAGAAGGAAGGAAATGCTTCGGATTATTCTAAGGTATGGGGAGAGTTCATAATTTCTTATAGTTTTATAGGAATTGGAGATGAATAGATTAGGGGTTGTATGAGTTGTGTTGATTTAGATGATTTTTGATGTAGAATGAGTAATTTGATGAAAATATGATGAGTTTGAATGATGCATATTACTATATGTGTGTTTTGTGAATGTTTTTGATCAATTTTCGTGTAGAACACTGAGTTTTGGGGAAATCAAAGTCAAAAACGCAGAAAAAACACTTTTCGGGAAATTTGGGTTTTGTCGCATCCTGACACGGGCCGTGTCACACAACACGGGCACCGTGTCAGCCTACTGGTTGATAAAAATAAAAATTGTGTGTTGCAGGGGTTCTGACACGGGCTGTGTCACAGGACACGGTGGCCGTGTCAGCTTGCTGGTCGTGAAGGAGAAAAATTGTTTTTTTGGAAATTGGTCCCAGGGGTTCTGACACGGGCCGTGTCACAGGACATGGTGGCCGTGTCAGGCTGCTGACTTGCTATTTTTTTGATGATTTGGAATCGTGTCCCAGTTCTTTTGACACGGGCTGTGTCACAGGACACGGTGGCCGTGTCAGACTACTGGTTGTCTCATATTTTGTTGTTTCCTTGCAGTCTCTCGCTGTTTTCTCGTGTTGTTTCTTTAGGGTCGAAGTATTGTTGATATGTAATTGATGAACTATGATTTTATGGTGAATGTTGTTGAGATGAAGTGAATGATGCACATGTCGATAATTGAATGAAATGAGGAGGTTAGCATCATTGCATTTCATGGCATATTTTTATGATGGGGCTCCGGCCTATTGGTAGCTTCAATCCCATCGTGCGGATTGGAGTTATATGTTGTTATGGTGTGCTCCCATTGTGGAGGGTTGATGGCCAGTGCCCATCGCATGGAGGAAAGTCGGTACCGCATTGCATATGTGCATTTTCATTGAAGTTGACATTGCATTTATTATGGAGTAATTATGATGAATCGTATTATGAATTCTAAGTTGATAATGATGTGAATGAATGTGAGTGATGATCTATTGTTGTTGCTGCTTAATTTATTTGATTTCCATGTCTTGTATTACTATATTGAATTATGTTTTCTCACCCTGCCTGCTTGGAAATGTTGCCTCTTATGTGGGTAACTTGCAGATAACCAAGAGTAGCTTCGAGGTGACAAAGGAGGTAGCTTGGAGTGTCTCGTTTATGTCGTTAATTTTAGAGGTGTCCTGCTCTGTGTCATGTACAGAAGTCTCTCGACATCAACAAAGACCAGGAAGGAGGCAGAAGATCCAGAACTGAAGAAGACTCTAATCAAGGGAAGAGAGTTCAATGCTATGAATGTGAAGGATTTGGGCACGTAAAAACTGAGTGTCCCACTTATCTCAAAAGACAGAAGAAGGGATTATCTGTGACATGGTCAGAAGATGATTCTGAAACTGACACTGATGAGAAATCTGCAAAGTTGGTGACAACATTAACAGGAGTATGTGAATCAGATGATGAATCTGAAGAGCTTACTTTTGAAGAGCTGGCTATCTCCTATAAGAAATTGTGCTTTGAACATGAAGAAGTATGTCAGCAGAAAGAAGAACAAGCAGGTGTTATTGTTCATTTAGAAGCTGAGAATACTGAGTATATGTCTACTATAGCTTATCTACAAAGTGAAGTAAATCATTTGAATTCAAAACTAGACAACATGATAAAAAATGTCAGGATGTTAAATAGGAGTTTGGATGTACTTGATGAAATTCTGAAGTCAGGAAGAGATACTGGAAATGTCAGTGGTATTGGATTTAAAGGAACAAATGAATCTGAGGAAGTACCCGCTCAAGATAAGAGAAGTTTGAAGATGTTGAATAACATGCTGCAACATCCTCCCAGGCATCAGAAGAAGTTCATAAAGAAAAAGAATCAAAGGTGGACATGCTACCATTGTGGGAAGCTTGGTCATATAAAAGCTTTTTGCTACAAGCTACATGGTTATCCCAAACCCATGCAACAGTATAGAAGGAAAAAGAGCTGGGTTGAAACAAAAAGGATATGGACTTCAAAGGATAGTGAAAAAGAACATAGGGACTACAAGTCTTTCAGAGTCTCTACAAATGAAAAATGGTTCTTTGATAGTGGATGTTCTCGACATATGACAGACATTAGTGGATATATGTCACATGTTAAGTATCATGCTCCTAATGAGGTGATTTTTGGTAATGGATCGAAAGGAAAAGTGCTTGGTGTTGGAAGAGTGGATGGTCCAGGACAGCCAATTCTGGAAGAAGTATTGCTTGTTGAGGGGTTAGATACTAACCTAATAAGCATAAGCTAGCTGTGTGATCAAGGTCTTAAGGTCATTTTTACAACTCACGAATGTTTAATAATGGATGAAAAGAATGTTGTTGTTATGAGAGGTGAAAGAACCTCAGAAAATTGCTATTTGTGGAAAGACGAAAGCATAATTGTGGAAGTGTTAAACCAAAGAACTTGTGAATGGCACGTGTATAAGGACCCATTTCCAAAACTTATAAACAGCCCAGCTAACACATTCCAACTTCAATCCTACAGTGCAAAAACTTCATCTGACCTACTCTCTCAAAACTCTTCTTCGCTAGGGTTTGCTCTTACTCTCTTCAATACTGCATTTTGTAAGCAACAAAAAATGTCTCAACATCATGATTCTCCTACTGATTCAAGAACTTCTCAAGTCAATGACGAAGACTATGATCCTCACCGAATGATCAAACTCACAGACCTTGTTCTTGATATCGCCCCGTTGAATGTAGTTCATTCTGACACTAGAGGTGAGCAACCAGTTTCCCACTCTGTGAATGAAAGTATGTCAAGTAAGAAGTCTAAACCCCTTTCGTCTAGGAAGAAAGACAAAATGATTACTAGGTTTTATTCTGATAAGTTAAACCCTAGAAAAAATGTCACTGAAAAAAGTTCAAATAGGAGGGTGGATAAAACTAAGAATGATAGTAGGACTCTTGATGATAATGTTTCCAGCAGAGATCAGAGTCTTAGAAGATTTGCCACCATTGCTGTTAGTGAAGCTGATAAAGATGTCGGGTCTGATGTCCCAATATCCATGGCTGGAAATACAAATAATAGTCCTACTGATAGGACTGAAAGTTGTATACCAGTTCAGGTGGCTAGGGAAAGAAGAAGCAAGAAGAGGGCTGAGATGTCTAGTAATATTGCTGAGAAAAACTCTGATGAGGAACCAATAGCTGACATACTTCAAAAAATCAGGAGTAGAAAAGAGAATACCATTGTAACTGAGACTTCAAAGGATGCAAAAATGATTAAGAAATCTGCTGATGTAGGGAGTAACAAAAGAAAGGCTGGAGCAGGTCCCTCTAAGCAATGGAGTGAAGTTGTGGTTCCAATCAAGAAAAGGAGGGTCACAGAACTGAATGAGTCAAATGCTGGAACTGATGTCTAGGACATCAGTAGGAGAAGGGAGGATCAAACTGTCAGATCTCAGAGGCAAACTGATAGGTTGAACATTGTCAACCAAAGAAGGGTAGCTTTAGAGAGAGAACTGGGAAAAGACTTCAACAAGTATAAGGAAGTGGTTGATCTTATTGAAGCTGCTAGGTTGATGAAGACTGTGTCTGACATAGGACCATGTTATGAGAAGTTGCTTAAGGAGTTTGTTGTGAGTATCCCTGAAGACTGTAATAGCGAACTCAGAAAAGTCTATGTAAGAGGCAAAGCTGTGAAATTTTCTCCCAAAGTGATTAATAACTTTCTGGGGAGACCTACGGACCATCAGGCTGAGTTAGAAGCAACAGATGATGAAATCTGTGAGGAGATAACATGTGGCTGCATCAAAGTTTGGCCAAATGAAGGAAAGCTCTCTTCTGGGAAGCTAAGTGTCAAATATGCTATCCTTCACAGAATTGCAGTGGTAAACTGGGTTTCTACCAACCATATTTCCACCATCTCATCCATGCTTGGAAAATTTATCTATGCTATTGGAAAGAAGGTCCCTTTCAACTTTGGAGCATATATCTTTGAACAAGTTTTGAAGCAAGCTAGCTCATATGCTGTTAAGCTACCAATATGTTTTCCATCTTTAATCTGTGGAATGATCTTGGACCAATTTCCTAAATGCTTAGTAAGAAGTGACAAAGTCAGCAAGAGAAAACCTCCAATGACTTTGAATTATAGGCTGTTAGGTGGAGATCATGTGTCTGATGTTGGAACATCCTTCTCAACTTCAAGTCATGCTAGTCTTGATGATGAAATCATTGCTCAGATGCAGGAAACTTGCAAAGAGCTGGAAGAATCTATCAGGAGAGATACAATAAGGAAGGCAAAGCTAGAGCAGCTGATTAAAATCTTGATTGAAAAGAGAAATGCTGCTAAAGATCAAGAGCGGACTGAAGATGATGGGCAAGGTGAATCTACTGAGTCTGACAAAAGGAGTGTCCAGCAGTCTGAAGATTCTGGTTCTGAGAATGGTGCTTCTGAATCTGAAGGTGAAAGTGATGAGGTTGCTGATAAAGAGGACAGTGCTGATTAGCTAGACTATCTGCAAGTTTATTTTCTGTTTTTGTCTGTTTTTTGTTTTTCTCTTTTCTTTTTGGACAACTTAATTCTGGTTTGGTGTTGAACAATATACTGCTATGTAATATATTTACATTTATCTATGACCTCTCTTTGTCATATTTGTGGCTAAAAAGGGGGAGTAGTAAGTGTGAGGGAGAGCAGCTTTGGTATGTGCTTGTGCTATTGAGGGGAAGTATGTGTGCTGCAGGTAGATTATGTTTGTGATGCTGCAGTTGCTGAGGGGGAGAATATGATGTGAACTGTTGCTGCTGTTGAGGGGGAGTTTTTGCCAGCTTACTATAATGAGTGTTCTTGCTGTAATGTGTGGTTTATGCAGCTGAGGGGGAGTGCTGCTATTAATGGTGTTTTTTTCCGCTGCTGATACTGATGGTGTTTAAGTGTGTGTGGAGTTTTAGCCAAAAATAAGCCAAAGGGGGAGATTGTTATTTCCTTGGTTTTATGGTTGGCATTATTTTGCTAAAACTCATGTAGCAGCAGGTGTTGAATGAAGATGTCTAAAAATATGTTTCACTACTCTTTGTTCAACATGTCGAATGAAGATGTTCCATGACTGCTCATAGGACATCGCGCTGTGAAGTCAGGTTTTATTGCAGATTCTGTTACAAAGATTTGTAACTAAATATTCTGTGAATATTTGGTTATCCTATGTGGCATCCAATGCATTTTTGGATTAGGGTTACTTGTTGGTTTTCGGATTTGCTGCTGTTTCTAATTATGGAGACATAATAGGAAACTTTGGATTGAAGACCTATTTTATTGGAGTTAATTTTGCAGATTTGTGAGCAGCCTAATTGCTGCGTTTTTGAAGCCCAATTCAGTCCAGATTACAAGCTATAAATAGACTAATGTAAACCTAGTTTTAGGTGTCGAACTTACATGTATTTTTAGGGTTGTGTGCTTGTGTTTTGTGAGCCTAACTGGTATCTTATGATAACAGTATATGGACTATAGTGTAAGTTGTGTAAGGTTGCTCATAAGCTTTTAAGCATTGAGTAGCTGAGTGTTAATTCTCATAAGCTGTGAAGTATTGAGAATTTGTGTTTCAACCATTGTTACTTGTCTTGTAAGGAACCAGTCACGGGTTGTGATTGAAGAGGGATTTGAGGAGGGCCTCATACCTAGGGGAGTCTTAGGTAGAAGTCATAGGAAGGGTAGTGATTAAGTGAGCTGATTGAATCGGGTGTGGTTATCAGTGAATTGATACTATCGAATATTGATTTCATCCCTAGCTTGGTAGCCCCCAGATGTAGGATAGTTAGATCCGAACTGGGTTAACAATTTCTGGTGTTCTTTACATTTTATGCACACTTTTATTTTGAACTTGTTCATTGTTGTTGTATATCAGTGTCACGACATCTCGATAGGACATCTGATATATATAGGCCAGAATTTCAAAGTCCAACTCGGTTTTCTCACTTCACATGATTATCTGAGCTGTAAAGTATGTTGTGAGAGTAACCAAGGGTGCGCTCTCGTTCAAAGAACTTTACAACACTTGTTAAATCATTGGTGGCTTCTGATCTATCTAGACGAAGACATGCAACAAATCAGTGTGACAAACGGGAACCCTACTAGACATCAAAGTCAAGATGTCCGATATATGGAAATAGACCTAGTAAGGTTACACTACATTCAAAGCAGACATGGCCAGGTGCCGCCACATAACTACGAACGTTGTAGAGCCTGCTCGGAGAATAACCAAGGATGCTACCTCGTGCGAGCAGCTCTTCAAAGTCAGTTGGACCGCAAGGAGATTCAACTGTGTCCAAGTTCTAGATCAATCAACTGGGTGCCAGACTATTTTGCTGATCAGATTAAGGAGGTTGTCGTGATCTCTGATTGCGAAAGGACCAAAGATGTTTGTACCATCATCCCTCTACTTGACGAATTGAAGGTTCTTAACCAAGAACTAATTGAAGTTACTTACGATAGTCAGAGAAATCAGAAGGCTCCTGTAGTTATCTATCTTCCAGGACCAATGTCGTACAAGTCTGATAAAGCTATCCCTTACAAATATGGTGCAACAACAATTGAGAATGGAAAGGAAATTCCATTACCCTCCGTCGTGGATATTGCAGACATCAGTCGAGTAACACGGAGCAGTCGAATCTTCAACAGAGGAGTTGGAGAACCTAACATAGAAAAGGAACCTCAAACGGAATTTCCTGATCAACTAGTCGGTCAATCCAGTAATCCTAACCTTTCAAAGAACGATGATGAGATGCTGAAGCTCATCCAGAAGAGTGAATACAACATTGTTGATCAGCTGTTACAAACTCCTTCAAAGATCTTTGTGTTATCTCTTTTACTCAGTTCTAAAGCTCACAGAGAGGGTCTACAGAAAGTCTTAGAATAGGCCTTTATGGAACAGGATGTGTCAATAAGACAATTCGACAGCATCATCTCCAACATCACTTCCTGCAACAACTTGGGGTTTAGTGATGAGGAATTGCTAGAAGAAGGCAAAAGTCACAACATGGCGCTCAATATCACAGTTAACTGCCAGGAGGATGCCTTAGCCAGCATACTGGTAGATACCGAATTGGCTCTCAACGTTATGCCGAAGTCCACTCTAATGAGACTATCATTCAAAGGATCTCCGATGAGAGGCAGTGAGGCCGTCGTCAAAGCATTTGACGGATCCCAAAAAAGAGTTATCGGCGAAGTCGAACTTCCCATAACTATCGGTCCTTACACTTTCCAAGTCACTTTCGAGGTCATGGACATCCGAGCAACATACAGCTGTTTATTGGGAAGACCTTGGATACACCAGGCTGGAGCAGTCACTTCGAAACTTCACCAGAAGCTAAAGTTCATAAAGAATGACCAACTCATCACGGTCTGCGGAGAACAAGCCCTAATCGTGAGCAACTTATTGTCCTCCACTTGTGTAGAACCAGAAGTGGTTGTTGGAACCAAGTTCCAGGAACTTACAGTGAGTAATGACAATCAATCAGAAAGAGGAACATCGATCTCCTCGTACAAAGATGCTCTCGAGGTGATCAAAAGTAACAATGCAAAGGGATGGGGACAGCTTGTCATTCCTACTGACAATAAAACAAAGAAGGGTCTTGGTTTTTCTGCAACCTGTACCCAGACACCTACTAACGATGAAAGTCTTCATCCCATTCAAAACTTCTTCCACAGTGGAGGTTTTCTTCACCCAGTGTCTCAAGAAGTACATACCATCAACGAGGGAGATTCCTCCGACACAGATGAGGAATGGAAGTCCTACCTTAACGAGGATGGTTATATGCCTCTGGAAGAGGTGCCTACGCCATTTTACAATCCCGCACAGAGTCTGAGATTTATACCAAGGTCAGATTTCAAAATGATGTACAGAGATTGTGACCAGAAGGATGTCGTGCTCCACCCAACTCATTAGAGTAGGACACTCTGATAAAAGACAACTTTGACCATGACTATTATGGCCCAATGGATGGCCTGCCTATCTGGCACCCGTACCCAGGAGACTCCGGACAAAAGAGTCAGCTGAACGATGCATATCAGCTGAGCCTCATTGAAAAGAATACCTGCGTCCCCACCATGTCATGGGATCAACACTTAGGGCATTCAGAAAATACCCAGTACGACGATGAATTTGCAACGATTGCAGGACAAGAGTTCCTTAATTATGCTTTTCCCGAGGTCAACGTCATCGAAAGGGATGACTCCTCCAGTTCCAAAGAAGTGTGGGACACCTTAGGACAACCGAGTGGCATATACGACTTCATAGTCAAGTACACCGCTCCTGAAATCTCTCGTATCAGGGTCGAAGATATCGAGCCAACGGGATGAGGAGATACACTTGAGAGTACAAATACTATGCAAGATACAACCGAGGAATCCTCCTACGACAACTCTGCTTGAGAGACAGATTCCAAAGATCCCGCTCCACCAGAAATCATCGTCATTTCTGAAGACAAATCAAGAATGAAGGTACCAGACTTTGTGATTCACCGAGGAGTTCGTCGCCAATGCGTTGCAGTCGACGTTCCGAAGATCGTCCATAAGTCTAAGTAATTGTCATCTTTAACCTTTCACCCTGCCCAGGTGAAACAGATGTTTTGATAGGGCTCACTTTCTGTAAATATACCTCTTCACTTTGCCCAAAGCGACTGAGTTTTGTTTTATAGGGTTGTAGTTTCAAGAATCGACTAAATCATAAATAAAATAACGTCGTTTGGTAATTTCTGCATTTATTGCTGTTTTCTCTTTTCGCTTTTTCAGAAAATGGTAATCCTAAAAAACAAAAAATAATAAAAATAAGAAGTTATCAGAAAATACAATGCACACAATCTTGCATTCTATCTATCTCTTCTAAAAACAAATCATCACGTCATTCAAATTGCTTGTTTTAAACCCCATTGAAACATATGATCCAATGCCTTCCCCCAACTTTAAATTCCCGGTATTTGAGGCTGAAGAAGAAGATGACAAATAAATTCCTGAAGAGATCTCCCGATTACTCAGACAAGAGGAAAGGTCCATCGAACCTTACAAAGAGCCGTTGGAAACGGTCAACTTGGGTTTATAGAAGGAGAGAAAGTAAGTTAAGATTGGGGCACTTCTCAGTCCAATTGTCGAAGAAAGTTTGACAAAGCTTCTCAAAGAGTTTCCCGATGTATTCGCTTGGTCCTATCAGGATATGCCAGGGTTGGATACTAGCATTGTGGAACATTATCTACCGTTAAGATCGGAACGTCCGCCAGTAAAACAGAGGTTGAGACGAAATCACCCGGACATGGCCATCAAAATCAAAGAGGAAGTACAGAAACAGATTGACGCGGGTTTCCTCGCCACCTTAGAATATCCTCAATGGTTAGCCAACAGAGTACCAGTTCCGAAAAAATACGGAAAGGTCAGAATGTGTGTAGACTACAGGGATCTGAATAAAGCCAGTCCGAAGGATGACTTTCCCTTACCGCACATTGACATGTTGGTAGACAATACATCAAAGTTCAAAGTCTTCTCTTTCATGGATGGATTCTCGGGCTATAATCAGATAAAAATGGCGCCGAAAGATATGGAGAAAACTTCCTTCATCAACCCATGGGGTACTTTTTGTTACAAGGTAATGTCGTTCGGTTTGAAGAACGCCGGGGCAACCTATCAACTGGCCATGACTACTCTGTTTCATGACATGATACACAAAGAAATAGAAGTATATGTCGATGACATGATTGCAAAATCTAAGACAGAAGAGGAGCATGTGACCGACCTGTCAAAACTATTCGAGCATCTGAGAATGTACAAACTCCGCTTGAATCCCAATAAATGCACGTTCGGTGTGCGCTCAGGGAAAGTGCTAGGATTCATCGTCAGCCAGAAAGGAATTGAGGTGGATCCTGACAAGGTCAAGGCCATTCAAGAAATGCCTTCTCCAAAAACTGAAAAACAAGTCAGGGGATTCCTAGGATGTTTGAATTACATTTCTAGATTTATATTCCTCATGAACGTGACGTGCGCGCCGATTTTCAAATTACTAAAAGAGAATTAGGACTGTGTTTGGATAGAAGATTGCCAAACCGCCTTCGACAGTATCAAGGAGTACCTATTGAACCCACCGATTCTATCACCTCCAGTGGAAGAAAGATCACTAATCATTTACTTAACGGTCTTGGAAGACTCAATGGGTTGCGTACTTGGCCAACAAGACAAAACCAAAAGGAAAGAGTATGCCATTTTCTATTTGAGCAAGAAATTCACCTACTGCGAGACTCGGTATACTATGCTTGAGAAAACTTGATATGCTCTGGCTTGGGCAGCCAAACGTCTTCACCAGTATATGATTCGTCACACTACTTGGTTAATCTCCGAAATGGATCCAATCAAGTACGTCTTTGAAAAACCTGCTTTCACGGGAAGGATTGCCTGTTGGCAGATGTTGTTATCAGAATATGACATCGAGTACCATGCTCAGAAAGCCGTTAAAGTAAGTTATTTAGCCGATCATTTGGCTCATCAACCGATTGATGATCAGGAATCAGTCGGGTTTGACTTCCCAGACGAAGATGTCATGTATTTAAAAATGAAAGATTGCGATGAACTGCTACCTAGTGAAGGGGCAGAACCAGGTTCCCAATGGGGACTAATTTTTGACGAAGTTGTCAATCATTATGGAAATGGAATTGGGGCAATCATCATAACACTTCAGGGTACCCATATTCCTTTCACCTCCCGACTGACATTCAAGCATACAAACAACGAGGCCGAATACGAAGCTTGTATCATGGGTCTCGAAGAAGCGATCGACTTGAGAATTAAGAACTTGGATGTATATGGCGACTCAACCCTGGTTATCAATCAGATCAAAGGAGATTAGAACACCTACCAGTCCAGGCTGATCCCTTACAAAGATTACGCAAGAAGGTTGTTACCCTTCTTTAAAAGAATCGAGTTTCACTATATCCCTCGTGAGGAGAATCACATGGTTGATGCATTAGCCACTCTCTCTTCCATGATTAGTGTAGGTCAATGGAATGACATACCTAAGATTGAAATAATGCGCCTTGAACGGCCCGCTTACATCTTCGCGATTGAAGCAGTCATAGATGACAAACCTTGGTATCACGATATCAAGTGCTTCCTTCAGAAACAAGAGTACCCACTTAGGGCATTAAGAAAGGATAGAAAGACCCTCATAAGGCTAGCAGGCAACTTCTTCCTGAGCGGTGATACACTCTATAAGAGGAATTTCGACATGGTTTTACTCCGATGTGTAGACAGACCAGAAGCAAACATGTTGATAAAGGAAATTCACGAAGGATCCTTTGGCACTTATGCCAACGGACACACAATGGCGGGAAAAATTCTAAGAGCAGGGTACTATTGGTTGACACTGGAATCCGACTGCTACAAGTACATGAGAATGTGTCACAAGTGTCAGATATACTCCGACAAAATCCATGTATCGCCTACACATCTCAAAGTTCTCTCTTCCCCATGGCCTTTTTCCATATGGGGAATCGACATGATTGGCATGATCGAACAAAAAGCTTCGAACGGACATCGATTCATCCTAGTAGTCATTGATTACTTCACCAAGTGGGTCGAAGCAGCGTCGTACGCCAATGTAACCCGACAAGTGGTGGTCTGATTTATCAGAAATAATATCATCTGCCGTTATGGTGTTCCGAACTAGATCATTACTGACAATGGATCCAACTTGAATAATAAGATGATGAAAGAGTTGTGTGCTGAGTTCAAGATCGAACACCATAACTCATCTCCCTACCGACCTAAGATGAACGGAGCAGTAGAAGCGGCTAACAAGAACATCAAGAAGATCGTTCAAAAGATGGTTATAACCTATAAAGACTAGCACAAGATGTTACCTTTTGCTCATCACAGTTATTGCACATATGTCCGTACTTCAACGGGGGCAACCCCTTTCTCTCTAGTATATGGCATGGAGGCAATGCTTTCCATAGAAGTAGAGATCCCATCAATCCTGGTATTGATGGAAGCTAAGTTAACAGAGGCTGAATGGTGTCAAAGTTGACACGATGAACTGAATCTGATCGAGGAAAAGCGAATAACGGCACTATGCTATGGTCAGTTGTATCAACAGAGAATGAAGAAAGTGTTTGACAAAAAGGTTCGACCTCGCGCCTTCAGGGAAAAAGACCTCGTGCTCAAGAAGATATAATCATTTCTCACTAATTCCCGGAGCAAATGGACTCCGAATTATGACGGCCCCTATGTGGTCAAGAAAGCCTTCTCAGGTGGCGCCTTGAGACTCGCAACCATGGACGGAGAGGAATTTGCCCACCCCACAAATGTTGATGTAGTCAAGAAATTCTTCGCCTAAATAAAAAAAATATAAAAAAAAACGTCTCGGTGGATTGAAAAGCCGGAAAGGCGGTCGAGGAAAAAATTAGAGACATATTCAAATATCATCCCGGTGGATTGGAAATCTCAAAGTACAATCCAGGCAAAAGTTAGGGATTAATGGCAAGTAACTACGTCTGATCAGTTCAGCCCCTCAGCAGTCATGCCATCCATCAAGAAAACTCCAGTCAAGGTCATCTTCGACAAAAGCTCAGGATGTCCAGAAATCAAATTTGGTAGAAGGATAGCGGTCGTTATGTTTAAATGTAGCCCTTTTCCCTTAAATTACCATTTTCTAACTTTGTAAATACTCTATGGAATCACGCGCTTGGTTGACTTCCATCCTATCAATAAAATTTGAGCCCTAGTGCTTTTGTTTGCAATTCTTATTTGTTTTAGCTTTACAGAACGACATTTTAATATGATCAACGATTCTTGAAATAAAACAAAAATGAATTTACTTGTAAAGATTTTTCTGCTTTTAAAATAAAGATGGCAATTCTTTTGACTGTTGAACATCAAAGAACATTGATCGCTTCTCTAGAAGTAATCGAACCTCAAAGTGCAGAATCAAATTACTCCTTATAAACTAGAACATTTTAACGAAGGATCAGTTGTGTCAGAAATCGTGTTTCATCTGACACCCCCAGCCAAGTTCTTATCTTCTAAGCCCGACCAACAGTTTTCCCTGTAAGGATTATCTCTCCTAAGCAACGCAGAATTGCTATCTTGAACAAATGATACCTCTTCGCCCCATGCAGTGGCCGAGTATCCAGTCATGTTCATCCACTAGTCTGTATGTCGCGTCAGTTTTGTCAGCATATACATACATACACCATGCATTATTTATTTTCATTTACATTCATATTGCATCACTATCACTCTAGTCGGTCTTGTTCCCTAGTGATAAAAGTCCTCTTGTCAATTGAGTTGTCGGTTCTTTCCTCGTCAGGAAGTGAATTATCTAAGCAATCTCTCTCCAGTTTATTTTTGGATTAGAGGCGGTCCTCGACCACTTTGATAACTTGAACCTCTAAAAGGAAAGAAAACTCTCGACGAACGTCACTCTTATCCATTAAAGATGACATCTTTGCTTTCTTGGATTAAGGAAAATTCCCGAGAAAGCCTCGCAACTAAAGACTCTCAGCAACACAGTGGTTATTCTCTTCAGAAAATCAATGTCACTGAAGCCATCAGCACCTCAAAATTGGGCAACATTGTATGGCATTTCTCCGAGAAGGTCTCGAAGAAAAGTATGATGTAATATCCCCAAGCAGGAAACAGCCTCTCAAGAGACTCGTTTTCCCCAGTGTCGCTCCCGAGGATTTACATCCATGGTACAAACACGAAAGTGGCACGGAAACAGAGTCGCCAGCAATGTGTATTTATCCCAAGAGAGGGAAAGGGAACACTGCGTAAACCTGAGGAAAAGGAAAGAGTATGGTCTCGCGACCAAGAGAAACGGGTAAGGGAGTCGGTTACGCGAAGGGAAGGTGTTAGCACCCCACATGTCCATCGTACTCGATGGGATCCACGCTTGTTGTCTCGATCAAAGGGTGACGTCATCTGGAGCTCCACTGCTACTGGAAAGGAGAAGGAACGGGAACGGAAAAGAGCGAAGAAACGAAGAAGAAAAGAAAAAGAAGTGACTCGATAGGACATCGCTCGTCCTACGCCTACGTATTCCCTCGTGCAATGGGAAAGTCAGAGTCAACATAGTTCGGACACGAACTAAGGGGGAAGGTTGCTCATCAAGACATCGCTGTCTTGTGCCAACGTATCCTCAATCGGACGAGAGAGAGGAAATCAGAGCAGTCGTAGTTCAACCTAACGAGGTCGGTTAGTGTTTTTTATGAGCGACGTTAGATTCGCGTCCGGCAGTTAGGGCCGATGCCTGTTGGCGACAAGACGGAAGTAACGTGCTCTTTTTTGAAAATGATTTGAAATTAACGATCCCGAAGGATGAAAAAGGTTTTGAGTTTGTTTTTGTGTTTTTTAGACAGAAGTGGATTGAAGTTAGTTCGTAACTTACATTGCACTAAAGTCTACCCTGCGGGAACGAGTGGATCGCATGGTCGCCCCCAAATGGGAAGTATGCTAAACACTCTAGAAGAGGAGGGGGGACCCTTCGTTCTTCATTTCCTACACTTAAGGCTCGAGCGCAATATTTATTATATTTATTAAGTGTTTTAGAAGTGTTATGAGATAAGAAGAGAAGACCCAAAGGAAAACGCTAAGGGTGGCCCTAAGGTTAAGTTTGAAAGGGGAACTTATACCTAAGTTAGCATGCAAAGGGAAGCCTAATGCTAATCCTACTCCAAGCTTAATCGAAAATTAAGTTGGACTAGGTAGCTCTAAGGGAGTGAATCCAAGACTTAAACAAGTCTTGAGACTCATGGGAAGAGAAAGAGTGAAAGAGAGGAAGGAGGAAAAGAGGTGAAAGACGAGAATAAGATGGGGCAGCAAGCACATCATACACATCATACTCAAATCACATCATTAATCATGCTTCAAAAGATCATACAAAAGAGCTCAAAGAAGCAATTAAGAACAAACAGGTAATGATGCAAACAAACTTGCATAAGAAACACAATTAAACACCGTGGAACCTCACACAAAGATGACATGAATAAAGTAAGATGACAATAGATCCAAGTCAGAATTTAAATCATGCCAAAGGTCAATCAATTCACACATTAGAAAATGGCATCAAGAGCATCAAGTATATACCTAAACAACACTCAAACAATTAGCAACAAATAACTCATGCACAACATAACTTCAAGTGATCAAACAAAGTGAAATTAAGGCATGAAAGCAAATGGAAGCAAGGTGAACATGTATATCAATTCAAAGATCAACTCATGAATATCAAGAAGAAGCCACATGAATCACATTCAAAACATGTTCCACAATTATGCAAACATCCACTTCAAACATCATGCAAATAACACATGATAAGGTGAAGCAAGAAACAAGATATGATCACACAATGGATCCAAAATCAAAAGGATCAGAACCTTAAACATGTCATTCAAATCAAACAAAAAGTCCTCAAGCATTGAATGGACCATACAAGAAAACATCCAACAAGATTAGGTTAAGCACACCAAAGGATTCAAGTCAAAACAAGCATGCATCTCATGAAGTTAAGTGCAAGCAATCATATTCAAACAACAACTCCAGCAACATCATCAACAAGTCACAATCAACATGCTCAAGAAGTGTGTGCTATATGTTCATCGCATTGGGAACGCAACATCACAAACATGATCATAAACGATAAAATCCAAGAATCGCGTGTCAGAAAATTGTGTACATATGATGGTGTGAGGTACAACAGCTCAAAAATAATCCACAAATCATCAACATATTAATCCACAAAGTTTGGGCATGAAAAGGATCTCGAACAAGCAAGAAAATGCATGAAAATACACATTCTGTCCCAGAGTAACCGGTTAGCAAACGGTGAGTAACCGGTTACTTAGTTAGAAATCAAACAATTTACGCAAAAATACAACATGTTAACCGGTTAACAAACTGTTGTTAACCGGTTACTCTGGGACGGCAGCCAAAAAAACCTGTTTCAAAAGCACTTTTCAGCAACAAATCACTTATGCAATCATATCCAATGATCATCTAAACAACAATGCACGAAAATTAAGTACAAATACAGTATTCAAACATCACTTAGATCCAATAATCATCAACATCCACAATCAAGATCAACCAAATGAATCAAAACACATCAAAATTCATGGATCTACATTGTATAAGTTGCAATTAAGCTAAAATGAGTATGGATCTAAAATTAACCAACCTACAAAGCTGAGATTTGCTTTAGTGAGTGTTGTAAACAGAAATGGATGAATTCAAGTAGAGAAATCCAAGATCCACAAGCTTCTTGCACTCAAAAGTTGAAGATCCAAGCAAATAAGCAACAAAACTCCAAAATCACTTTCAATAATCACTTCTGAAAAATTAGAACTAGATCCAAACGAAAATCCAAGTTGAAAAGCTGAAATGTAGTGATGATGAGAGGCATTAGCTCAAGAATTAACAACTTCCAATGAAGAACTTGTTAATCTTTGAAAGAGAGCTTTGAGTATGGTTGAAAAATGGAGGTTGAGAGTGAAAAAGTGAGAGAGAATTGAGAGAATTCTGAAAATTGGGAGTGAAAATATGATCTAGGTTCTCGAGGTTTGGAATGAATTGGTTTAAATAACCCCTAGGTTAGGAGTTAAGTTTCGGTTTGGAGTGAGGTTAAGTGAGTGGAAATTGGGATGAAATGTGGATTAGGAAAGGAAATGTGGAATTGGAGTGGAAAGAATTTGAATTTGAGGAGAAAATCAACTCTCTCTAGATCCTTCTACTGGTGCGTAGAATTAAATTGGGTGATTAAAATTTGGATTAAAAGGATGCAGTACTGAAAAAGAGATGATTAACCCAAATTTTTCCTTGGTTAACCGGTTAACCACCATGCGTTAACTGGTTAACGCGAGGAAAATTTGAATTTTCAGTTTGACGCCAAAAGGAGGGAAACTTGGATATTCGTCTGGTTCTACCCATTCTGAACCATGATAGACCTCTGAAACTTGCCATTTGATATTACCACTGGAATACACTTGAAATATGCTGTGAAATGTTTTTTTTTCGCACTTGGATTATACTGCTGATAACAACTGTCTGGTGCTGAATAACTGATCAAAAAATTGACTGCCGGAGTTTCTGATCATCCAGTCACTTAATGAGCAAAATAAATGCTCAAAAAGACATTGAAAGCTATCTGCTGGGCTCTGAACACCAATGAAAATCATACTGGAACTAATGACGTTGTGAGCTGCTGCTGGAAAATACCTTGATCCCATGTCCAAGAGAAACATGCAAATGCAAAAAAGACAATTCAAATGAAATGAAGCATAAACCAAAAGGGATAAAAAGCACTAGGGAAAAATTTGAGGTGTTACACCCAGTAGAGTCAACAAATGGCATCTCCAACAGAGAACTTTGTACACCTCTGCAGTTCAAACGAATGGGTTTCCCCAGTAAGTCCGACTTCAACCCTTTTCCGTCAAATGACATCTCCCCAGTAAAAGAAATTCGGCGAGAAGTTTGAGGAAAAAACCGCTACGAATAACGTCCCTTGTCAAGAAAGTTTATTGAAAAAAGAAACTGAGACCAGATCCTTGGTAGGAAACCATGATCGAGGGGAAGTTTATTTCAGAAACTGAGACCAGTTCCTCGGTAGGAAACCAGGATCGAGGGGAAGTTTATATCAGAAACTAAGGCCAGATCCTTCGTAGGAAACCAGGATCGAGGGGAAGTTTATATCAGAAACTGAGACCAGTTCCTTGGCTGAAAACATGGATCGAGGGGAAGTTTACATTAGAAACTGAGACCAGTTCCTTGGTAGGAAACCAGGATCGAGGGGAAGTTTTACCTTTTCTAAGTATCAACGCTTAGCAAAAAAAGATGGATGGGCAGGCTGCCATTCATAACCACCATCAAAATTTTGGGTATTCTGATATTTAATCCTCTTGCACCCCAAATGCCCGAATACCTTCGACATTCACACCTTCGGGTACAAGAAGATTAAATAGGGGCATCTGTCATACCCCAAAGAAGATTCCCCATCATTGTGCAAACCATCATCACAATATGGATGAACCATCATACCTCATTAGTCTCCCCAAAGATGGGTGAGCATCCACTACAATCAAACTTAGGGTTTCATGCCCTCTCATAGCTCTTAAACAAAGGATCAATCAAAGAATGACATGATCTTCAACTTGTCTAAACCTCTCAAGCATCCACAATGGATCAAGAGGACTCTCACATCAAGGATCAAGCACAAGGCAGCAACATTCCAAGTGGATTAAGCCTCAGGATCGCGAGTGTCACCAAATTAGGGTTTTGGTTGACTAGGGCCTCAAGATGAAAATCTTCATTTGGGCATGAGCCAATGCTTCAAAGCATAACCCAAAATACTCTAAAGGACCTCATAAACCCAATCATCAATTTAATTTAGCCTCAGGGGATGCATTCATAAAAAATCAGGAATTAAGGTTTCTTGACCTAATTCACCCCTAAGTTGACTTTTGGGACAAAGCATGAGCCAAAACCTCAAGAAATGACTTGAGGGTCCCTAATACACTACATTGATCCATTTGCAACAATGGACTAATCCAAGAAACTTGATCCACAAGTTTCAAGTTCATCAGAACCACAGTTAGGGTTTCGCGGAGAAAAGTCAATTATGCCTTTGACTTTTGACCAGGACATGCTCCCAAACCTTGGGACATAATTCAATACACCCTATAACACCTACGAAATCAATCCATCAAGTTTGATTTAGGTCAAGGACTTGATTTCATAGAGGATCGCACGATTTGGAATTCATTTGATAAAAAGTTAATTGTGCCCAAAAGTCAAAGTTTGACTTTTTGATTTTTTTATCAATTATGGTTCCCTAACCCTAAAATGATGTTAATATGTGATTGGAATCATAATTCATCAAGAAAAATAAAGAAAAGTGGGATAAATTGTAAAAGGGGTAACCATAAAAAACTTAGAAATTTTCTAAGTTATGGAACAAAGTGGCTAGGGTACCAACTTCCAAGGATCATAACTTGTGATCCAAGCAACAATTTTGGCTGATCCAAAGATGGATTTGTAGCTCTCATGGCACACTTTAAAAGTGTCAACTACACCTCATTCCAATTCTTCATGGATTTTTAGTTATGGAGTGACCAAAATGACAAAAACATGAAAATGCCACTTTTTCCAACACTTAGTGAAATTTTCACTAAGTCAGAATCTGTTTCACTTTTTTCAAAATGTAAGGGCATTTTTCACTTAGATCCAAAAAGTGTCAAGACAAAATATGATCACACATATGTTGTATCATATGATAGCTTTCCAAAATGGACAAGAACTCCATCAGATCCCATTTGAGCTAAGAGTTAGGACAATGGCAATATGCCTTGCTTCAACTGCCATGACTAGGCAGATATGTGCATTTTGCTCGATTTGATCAAATTGTGCAAATGACAAACAAGTTTATCCATCTGAACACCTCAGGAGGAGACCAAGGAGGAACAGACACTGATCCATAAGCCTTCCAAGTCTCTGGAACTAAAAGTAGCATGCCAAACCTAAAATTGCCTAAAAGGGGGACAAGACTCCAATTTTGTTTTGGAGCATTCAATGGATGCACCAAGGTGGCATGAACTGAGCCTTTTCCAACTGAATGAGTCAAGGATGGTCTCTGAACTAGGTAACCAAAGGCCTGTGCTCTAACCTCTAGTAAATGGCTAGAGGAGACTTAAGATTCCAAAGTGATGCAATTGGACAATGAGCTGCTGCAGTTGCCATTCACTATTGCTTGCAAAACAAACTTGCTCTACTATAAATAGAGCTCATTTTTGCTCAGTTTAAGTACAACAAAAGCCTACAACACTTGCCTTTCTCAAAATCATCTTCTCACTCTCATGAATGCCTTTCTTAGCAAGTCACTATCGAATTTTTCAGTAAAGAGCAATTCCACTCAAACCAATTGCTCTAACACCTCAAAAACATCATATGTGAGCTGATTAAACACTAAACACACAACTGTAACACAGATTTCTCAGAATCACTAGACAGTTGCTCATGTTTTTAATCTATGCATATTTTATTGCCCAATACTTTTGCCAAATGTTCATAATCATGCATAGAATGTTTCCCCTCAATTAATTGCTTTGTTTGAATCGTGTATCAAAATTTTCAGCCTTCATGCAAATTTTAGGGTTCTTGAGGTTTTGTCTTGATTTCTTATTCCATGCTTAAAATAAATGAAATTAAAGACAATAGACAATATCGTGAGGTGAAAACGAGCAAATTGATATGTGGATTGTGTGATTTCATCAAGTATTCAGTGATATTGGATAGAAAATGCAAATCTGAGCAAAACTCCCTTCGCGCGTGTTCTTGGCCCATGTTCTTGGCGCCTTTTTCACAAATTTGAATATTTGAATTTTGTGATTTTATTTAATTTATTCAAAAATTAATTTCTCTCTGAGTTTTAATGATTTTGAGTTGATTCTTTTTTTAATAATTCACAAAAATGTTAAAATATTTTATTTTTCCAAAAATTTCAAAAAATATTATTTATTTCATATACTTGATATTTTTGCAAAGAATTAATCTTTTATTTGTTTTTTTACATTTAAAATATTTTTCCTCCTTGATTTTCCAAATTTAATTGGTTTCCAATCATTTTGTGGATGTAAACATGATTTTTGAAACATTAATCCAAGATCACCACTCATTTTTCATGGTTTCAACCCTTTTTATTAATTTTTTAACAAAATTAATTCCTTTTTTTAAACAAAATTAGGGTTTTGATTAATTCAACCCTCATCAATAATTTTCAAACACTCATGGGCCTCTAATAGAGTGTAAGAACCAATCACCTTTTAACCAAAACCATTTGGGCCTCAGATATTGTATACGTCCCTCTGCGTTAAAAAAATCTCGGTGCAAACGCCAGTTCAAAAATCAAATAAATTGGGCCTCTCCTCGAGCTGTAAGTCCCATTCCTTTTCTTAAAAAATCTTTTGGGCCTCTAATAGAGTGTAAGACCCAACCCCTTTCTGAAACCAAAATGATTTGGGCCTCAGATGTTGTATAAGGCCCACTGTGTTTTCAAAAACCTCGGCGCGACCACCGTTTTCAAACAAATAACCCTGGGTTTTCCTTGAGTTGTAAGTCTCATTCTTTATACAAAAATAAATCTTTGGGCCTCTAATAGAGTTAAAGACCCAACCCCCTTGTGCATAAAAACTTTTTGGGCCTCACATATTGTATAATTCCCTCTATACAGTTTTCAAGACAACGGTGCGATCATCGTTAAAACTTGGGCCTCTCCTTGAGCTGTAAGCCCCAATAATCTTTTCAAAGCACTTTCTCCTTTGATTTTTAATTCAAATACATGTTGTTATCAGAACTTTCTTTAATTTCATTGTTGAACAACTACCAAAATAGCATGGAAGCTCTACAAAGGGTAAGTGTTTATCCACTTTCATTTACCACTTTCATACGTATATAACTGTATTGTGGGGCTGCTTCACTGTAAGTCTTCTTTCACATCCTCTTATATACTTGTCACATATCCACTGTGTAATACTAGTATAGTTATTTAGAGTTTTCCCCGGCAACTACGTCTAGAACTAGGTAAAGCTTGTTGGTCACTCTCGAATACAAACAAAACTAGATCCCCATAGGATTTCCAGATACAATCTTCCCTCCTCATGTGGTTAAACAATATGGAACAAAGATAAAGGCAGTATTCTCGGTGAACATTTTCTCAGACTATCACCCTTAGAAATTGTCAAAGAAACTCTAACTCCCCAAAGATGATCTTTTCTCCGTGAATGGCATCTCTTGAATTTATTCCAAATTCTCAAACTTTCCTAGAATGATCTCTTCTCTGTGAATTGCATTTCTTGAACTTCTCTTGGTTTGGGGACCCACAGGCTTTATAAAAGCATTCCCGCCTCATTTTGGGCATTGTACAAGGACCCTTCGGCTTCTTAAAATCTCTCATGCCTTCTCTTGGGCTTAATACAAGGACCTGAAGACCTCTTAAAGGTATAAGATAAAACTTAGTCATCCTTTGCTAGAGCAGTCTTTCCCGCGTCAAAACTCCGGCCATTTTAGGGTTGATACTCATCCCTTAATGCTCGCGCCTCCTCTTGGGCATTTTACAAAAGATAAAACTCTAGACTCGGACAGTCTAAACCTCTTGAGTCTCAAATACATTCTCAAGTTCCTTTCAAACATAGGAAAAACACCGATCACTCTGGATAAATCTCCAGCAGAAACCCGGTCTCTCTTATGAGAGTTCCCAACACTTCAACCCACTTTAGGATCTCAATAATCCTCAGTAGTAATTCAGCCTCCTCTTGGGCTTTGTACAAATGATTCTCCCCAGCGGAGCTAACCTTTTCAGTCTCTCTTGTTGAGTCAACCACTTTTAGCCTCCGTCTTAGGCTTTGTACAAGACATATAAAAACACTCTCTTGGTGGGTATAAAAGACTCTCTTGTTGAGTCAATCTCCTTTTATCCTCAATCTCAGGCTTCGTACGAGACATCAAATCACTCTCTTATTGAGTATAAAAGACTCTTTTGTTGAGTCAACCTTTTTAGCCTCCATCTTGGGCTTTATACAGGACATGTAAAAGTACTCTCTTGTTGAGTCTAACCCTTTCAACCTCCATCTTGGGCTTTATACAAGATACATTCTCCCCAACGGAGTCAAAATCCCTTTTATCCTCAATCTTGGGCTTTGTACAAGATAGAAAGAACATTTTCCCCAGAAAAGTCAAACTTCTAGCCTCCTCTTAGGCTTTGTAAAAAGAAATCCCCGGTTGAGTCAATCAACCTTTTAGCATCAAATTTATGCCTTGCTCACAGCATACAAACATCAATAATTCCTCTTTAGAGATGAGAAATTCCCTTTTAGTCAAAACCCTTTAGCTTCACATCTTGGGTTTTGAACAAGATACAAATCACCTTTAGCTTCAATCTTGGGCTTTGAAAAAGACACCAAAACATCTATTTTCCTCCCATAGAATAGGGGGAACTACGATCGCTCTGATTTCCCTGCTTCGTTAAACGGGAATACGTAGGCATAAGATTGCGAAATCTTAGCGAGCATACTAATAAAAAACTCAAAATCCAGTACCTTCACACATCCATCAAAAACATCAGACCTAGTACCTTACCAAAATCCTCTTGTACAGTCACGACACTCCGTTCTTATACGAAATACCCTAAAGACAGACCCCCCCTATTTTGATAGCATCTGTAAACCAACAGTTTTGAGTGTTTAAACTCACTATGAAAGCGGGGTTAATTGGAGACATCTATTTCCCTTCCTTAATTAGCTTCACAGGATAAAAAATGAATCGAACTGTAGTACCAAAGTGATAGTGATTTGAAACCACAAAAATTGCGCTACAGGAATGTACCAAGATTCAGGAAGTGCTAAAAGAAAAAGATGCTCTGATTGAGATATTAGAACAGCATGCCATGGAAAGTCAGGAAGAACGAAGAAATTTACTCATTCCTTTTTACTTGGCAAAGAATTGTCGACCCGACAACGGCTGAAGAGGCCTGATCAAAGAAAAGGAAAATACAGGAACCAACATCTGAGCTCTCTTCAAAGAGAACTTAGGATCCTTAATCTTAGACATTTTCCTTACAGCACCTTCTAAAATACTGTACTTTTCTTTGTAAAATACTGCAATCTTTCAAATTCAATAAAAGAGATCTTCCCCCACTGTGTGATATTTGCAATCTATTTGTTGAAGTTTCTTTTGAATACAAAAGCTAAAAAATATATCTTTGCATATCATTCATCATTCTCACATAACGCATCTGTTATCTCTGAGTCTCACGTATGTGTCATAATTCTAGAGTCAAACTGTCTCATTCGTACAATACTCGGGCAAATCGACAAAAGAAAATGGACGATCTCGAGGAAGAGAACAGAGAGCTGAGAGAAGAAATCAACGCTTTAAAGGAGAGTTTGGAGAAACTTCGCCATGACATGCAATCCTTGTCCGTAGGTCAGGAGCAACAACATCAAAGGATTGTGATCTCAGAGATTACATCTACACCCATATTTGAGACACACGATAATCATCCTCGGTACAACATGCCTAAAGGGCGCCCCTGGGGCATGCCTTTTAACTTTATACTTGACGGATATATCTCGCCGGTCACTAAAGACCCAGAAGCTGTAGCAGGAACTGTTGGACTTGAAGGTTACAAACTTCGGGAAAGTGAAGATGCAAGGGTTACGACAGTAACTCTCGAAGGTTACAAACTTCAGGGCACTGAAGCGCCAAGGTTATAACCAGTGGTACACACTATCTCGGAAGGATAGATTCCGTAAGCAATTTCTGGCAGAAACGTAGACGTATACAAAAGGATGAATGAGTTCCATGAATAATTCTTGGAAATGCAGAAGGAACTGCATGCCATTCGCGGTCAAGTCTGGACGTGGCCGACCTCTGTTTGGTCCCTAATGTAAAGATACCGCACAAATTCAAGGTGCCCGACTTTGAAAAATACAAAGGCAACTCTTGCCCTCAAAGTCATTTGGTGATGTATGCTCGAAAAATGTCTACTCAGACAGAAAATCAACAGCTACTGATCCATTACTTCCAACGCAGTTTAACCGGTACCGCACTCAAATGGTACATGGGTTTAAACCGCACCAAGTTCAGTACTTTCAGAGATCTCGGCGCAGCCTTCGTTCAGCAGTATAAATAAAATTTGGACATGGCACCAGATAGGGACCAACTTAGAGCAATGCCACAAAAGGATAAGGAAACTTTCAAAGAATATGCTCAGAGATGGCGTGAAACTGCCGCTCAGATCTGTCCCCCTCTTGAGGAAAAGGAAATGACCAAGATCTTCTTAAAAACCTTAAGCCCATTTTATTACAACAGAATGGTTGCCAGTGCACCCAGTGACTTCACTGAAATGGTGAACATGGGAGTACGCCTTGAAGAAGTCGTCCAAGAAGGACGATTGGTCAAAGATGCAGAGCCATCCAGTAGTACCAAAAGATACAGTAGTGCTTACCAAAAGAAGAAAGAGCAAGATATTAGTAATATCTCTCTTGGAAAGCAAAGACGAAGGTATCAACCGGTAGTAGCAATAACTCCCGCTATCAACCCAACGCTAGCTCCGACTTATCAACCCCCGGTTGCTCAGCAGCAACCAAATCAACAACAGTATCAGCAAAAGCAGCAACAACCTATTCAGCAGGCTCATCCACAATACAACAACAACAATTGTACTACACGACCATCAGGGTTTAACCCTATACCGATGTTGTACACAACATTTTTCCACTTATACTGGCCAAGGGGCACGTTCAAACTTGCCCTTACCATCAAGGAGGATCGGTAAATAACATTGAGAACTGTCTCAGCTTCAAGTCTAACGTACATAAGCTTGTCAGGAATGAGATCTTATCTTTCAAAGATACTAATCCGAATTTTCAGACGAACCCGTTACCACAACATGAAAAGACTACAGTGAATTTAATAGAAGAGGAATCTAGTAGTAGTTATCAAATTCACAATGTACTTTTACTGGGAACAAATATAGTAAAGATGCATTGCAAACAGAGTGGGTACGGTCATGTGCCATCTCACAACTATCATCAGTGTGATATCTGCTCCAAAGATAACCAAGGGTGTGCCATAGTACAAACAGCTTTTCAAGAACAAATGGATCTGGGTTGGATTCAAGATCACAGGATTCGTGAAGTAAACATGTTCCATACACATCCTAACATTGTTCAGAACCACGACATCCGTGCAATTTACGTCAATTTAGTGGTGATGCATTCGAGAGAGAGTCAGTATTACGATCTTCCATGGCATGATTATAGCACTTGTACAATCTGCTCAATCGACAATCAGGGATGCTCTTTTGTATAAGAGGCCCTCCAACGTCAAATGGATCTTAGATGGATCTAAGACTACCATGAAAGGAATGACCATAAAATCAATATGGTTAAAATCCTCAACATACGCTTGACGAATACCAGTCTAGTGAAATTAAATGCTAAGCAGGTCAGACTCGATTTTCTGGCTTCACATGATTATCTAGACTGTAAAGAATGCTATGAAAATGACCAAGGGTGTGCGCTTGTGCAAAGAACCCTTCAACACCTGTTGGACCACTGGTGGCTTTCTATTTACCTAGATGAAGACACACAACAGATTAGCATGACTAATGGGAATCCTGATAGACATCAAAGTCGTGATACCTGCACAATAGAAACAGATCTAGTTAAGATGCACTGCATACAAAGCAGATACGATCGGGTACCACCTCACAACTATGAGCGTTGTAGAGTATGCTCGGAAAATAACCAAGGATGCTATCTAGTGCGAGCATCCATCCAGAATCAGTTGGACCAGAAAGAGATTCGACCATGTTCAAGTTCTGTGTCGATCAAAGTGATACAAGATTACCTCACTGGTCAGAACAAAGACACCATCGTAATCTCCGATCATGGAATAACCAAGGATGTTTGCGCCATAATCCCTCTACTCGATGAATCAAAGATCCCTCTTGATGGTAGAAAAGTTCCCAACCAGGAACTGATTAAGGTTGCTTATAACAGTCAGAAAAACTAAAAAGCTCCTATAGTTATCTACATGCCAGGTCCAATACCGTACAAATCAGAAAAGGCTATCCCTTACAAGTACGGTGCAACGACCATCAAAAATGGAAAAGAAACTCAATTACCCTCCGTTGTGAACATTGCTGACATCAGTCGAGTTACCCGGAGCGGTCAGATCTTCAACAGAGGAGTTGGAGAACCTACCAAAGAAAAGGAACCTCAAACGGAAATTCCTAAGCAATAAGTCGGTCAATCCAGTAATCCAGAACCTATGAAGAACAATGATGAGATGTTGAAGCTCATCCAGAAAAGCGAGTACAACATTGTGGATCAATTGTTGCAAACTCTGTCTCGAATTTCTGTATTGTCTCTCCTACTTAATTTAGAAGCTCACAGGGAAGCTATACAGAGGGTCTTAGAACAAGCCTTTTGTCATACCCAAAATTTTGACCACTAAGATTCCCCATCATTGTGAAAATCATCATCACAATATGGATGAACTATCTTGCCTCATCAGTCTCCCCAAAGATGGGTGAACACTTACTACAATCAGAATTAGGGTTTCAAGCCCTCTCAGAGTTCTTAGACAAAGGATCAATCAAGAAATGACATGATCTTCAACTTGTCTAACCTCTCAAGTATCTACAAGGGATCAAGAGGACTCCCACTTTAAGGATTAAGCACAAGGCTGCTCCCTTCTATGTGGATCAAGCCTCAAGATCGCCAGTGTCACCAAATTAGGGTTTTGTCGACTAGGGCCTCCAGATGGAAATGTTCCTCTGGGCATGAGCCATTTCTTCAAAGCATAAACCTATGATGCTCCAAGGGACATCATAAACCCAATCATCAAGTCAATTTAGCCTCAGGAGATGCATTCATAAAAAATCAGGAATTAGGGTTTCTTGACCTAATTCACCCCTAAGTTGACTTTTGGGACAAATCATGAGCCAAGACCTCAAGACATGATTTGAGGGTCTCCAACATACTACATTGATCCATTTGCAACAATGGATTAATCCAAGAAGCTTGAGCAACAAGTCTCAATTTCATCAGAGCCACAATTAGGGTTTCGCGAGAAAAGTCAACTGTAGCTTTGACTTTTAACCAGGACATGCTCCCAAACCCTAGGGCATGCTTTAATATACCCTATAATACCCATGGAACATGTCCTTAAATTTTGATTTAAGTCAAAGGTATGATTTCCTAGGGGATCGCACAGTTTGTAATTCATCTGATAAAAAGTCAACTGTGCACAAAAGTCAAACTTTGACTTTTTTAGAATTTTCACTTTTATGGGTTTTAACCCTAAAATGATGTTAATGTGTGATTTAAATCATCATTCATCAAGAAAAATCAAGAAAAGTTGGATAACTTGTAAAAGGGGTAACCATAAAAACTTAGAAAATTTTCTAAGTTATGAAATAAAGTGGCAAGGGTACCAACTTTGGAGGATCATAACTCCTAAACCACAAAGCCATTTTTCCCCATCCAAAGCCTGATTTGTAGATCTCACGGCCTTCTACAAAAGCTAAAAACGGACCCCCCCCCCCCCCCCAAATTCATTATGGATTTTGAGTTATGGTTGGATCAAAATCACTAAAAACATGAAAGTACAACTTTTCCAACACTTGGAAAAATTCTGGGCAAGGCAGATTTTGTGTTGAAACACCAAAACTTGTGGGATTTTTTCACATAGATGCAAGCTGAATCAGTTCCAAAGATAAACATCAATGTTGTTGTGCATGTGGCCTACAATCCAAGCAACTCATTGGCATGAAACCACTCTACTTGAGCCAAGAGTTATGGCTGCTACAACACACCATGCCAAGGCTGCCATGAAAAATCAGTTTGTGAGTTTTCTTGCCATCCATGATTTCTGAGTCAAAAGTAATGATCACTATGCCGCATGCATCCAATATGTTCATAAGCCAACTGATCCAACTGATAGGGTTGAGTCCAAAGGGCAAGCGATCTTCCAACTTGAGATTAATGCATTTTGGCATATATGCCTTGAAATTCAAAGGCATTTATGTGAAATAGGGAACTTTCAACAAAGCCACTCTACTCAGTCAAGTTCTCTGATTAAACAACAATAAAAACATCTGAAGAATGTGAATTTGGTCAAGGCATAAACCTGCTCTTGGGAGGGGCTAGGTTGCCTTGTGTGAGAAGAAATGCCACCAAGCCAAAGCCTTTGAATGTGATCTGATCCAGTCGCAATTCACTATTCCTCTAAGACAAGAGTTGATCACCTATAAATAGTGGTTCCAATGGATCATTCAACTCACACCAAAGCCAGTTATAGCACTGCTTTCTCTCATTCTCTCTTAAGTGCCAAGTTTTCTTGTTTTTGAGCAACCACTATCGGGTTTTGAGTTGCAGCCATAAGAAATCCATTCCAATTGCCCAAACACATCACATATGATGTATTTGAGGTGTCCAAACACTTAAACAACATCTGGAACACTGATTTCTCAGAATCACCAGCCAGTTGCTCAAGGTTTTAACCAAGTTGCAGCTGAGATGCCATGAAGTGATCCAGCCATTTCCAATCAAGTCTGAGCATTCAAACACACTCCATAGGGTGTAGGGAAGCTGTTCAGATCATCACAACTCATCATTAACACCTCCAACTCAAAAATCACATTGCACTTGCTGTCAGGACCTTCAAGTAAGCCTAAACTTGGTCATCTCTTAATCTATGCATATTTCCTCGCACAATACTTTTGTCAATTGTTCATAATCATGCATAGAATGTTTCCCCTTAATTAATTGCTTTGTTTGAATCGTGTATCAAAATTCTCAGCCTTCATGCAAATTTTAGGGTTCTTGAGGTTTTGTCTTGATTTCTTATTCCATGTTAAAAATAAATGAAATTAAAGACCATAGACATGATCATGAGGTTGAAACGAGCAGATTGATAGGTGGTTTGCATGATATAATCAAGTATTCAAGGAGATTGGAGAGAAAATGCAAATCTGGGCAAACCCCAGAACACGCGCGTGTTCATGGGTGTTCTTGGCGCCCTTTTTTGAAAATTCAAATATTTGAATTTTGTGATTTTATTTAATTGATTCAAAAATTAATTTCTCTCTGAGTTTTAATGATTTTTAGTTGATTCTTTTTTTATATAATTCACAAAAATGTTAAAATATTTTATTTTATCAAAAAATCCCAAAAATATTATTTATTTCATATAATTTATATTTTTGCAAAGAATTAATATTTTAATTGTTTTTGACATTTAAAATATTTTTTCCCTCTTGATTTTGTAAATTTTAATGACTTATAATCATTTTGTAGGTCAAAACATGATTTTTGAAACATTAATCCTAGATCACAATTTGTTTTCCACATGTTAAACAATTTTGATCATTTTAATTGGATTTTTTATTCAATTAAAATACATTTTTGAAACAAATTAGGGTTTTGATTAATTCAACCCTCATCATTCTTTTTTAAAAACACTTTGGGCCTCTAATAGAGTGTAAGACCCAAGCCTTTTTGTAAAATAACCTATTGTGGGCCTCACTTATTGTATAAGTCCCTCAGGGTATTTTCAAAAACCTCGGCGTGATCTTCGTTTTGTACGCAAATAACTTTGGGCCTACCCTCGAGTAGTAAGACCCATTCTTCTTTTTTTAAAGCACTTTGGCCCTCTAATAGAGTGTAAAACCCAACCCCTTTTGTAAATACACAAATATTTTTGGGCCCCACTTATGGTATAAGTCCCGGTGTATTTCAAAAAGTTCGACGCGATCATCGTCCATTGAAAAACAAACCTTGGGCCTACCCTCGAGCAGTAAGACCCATTCTTCTTTTTTTAAACTCTTTGGGCCTCTAGTAGAGTGTAAGACCAAACCCCTTTTGTAAATACACAAATATTTTTTGGTCCCACTTATGGTATAAGTCCATGTGTATTTCAAAAGGTTCGACGCGATCATCGTCCGTTGAAAAACAAACTTTGGGCCTCTCCTCGAGCTATAAGACCCATTCAAAATCTTTTGGGCCTCTATTAGAGTGTAAGACCCAATCCCCTTTTAACCAAAACAATTTTGGGCCTCAGATATTGTATAAGTCCCTCTGTGTTAAAAGAAAATCTCGGCGCGATCGCCATTTAAAAACAAAAAAACATCTGGGCCTACCCTCGTGTTATAAGCCCCATTTTTTTAAAGCACTTTGGGCCTCTAAGAGAGTGTAAGACCCAAGCCTTTTTGTAAAATAACCTATTGTGGGCCTCACTTATTGTATAAGTCCCTCCGGGTATTTTCAAAAACCTCTGCGTGATCGTCGTTTTGTACGCAAATAACTTTGGGCCTACCCTCGAGTAGTAAGACCCATTCTTCTTTTAAAGCACTTTGGGCCTCTAATAGAGTGTAAGACCCAACCCCTTTTGTAAATACACAAATATTTTTGGGCCCCACTTATGGTATAAGTCCCGGTGTATTCAAAAAGTTCGACACGATCATCGTCCGTTGAAAAACAAACCTTGGGCCTACCCTCGTGTTATAAGCCCCATTCTTTTTAAACTCTTTGGGTCTCTTGAGAGAGTGTAAGACCCATCCCTTTGTACAGAAAACCTTTCTTGGGCCTCAGTCACTTGTATAAGTCCCTGTACAAATTCAAACTCACAGTGCGATCACTGACAAAACCGTGGGCCTCTCCTTGAGCTGTAAGCCCCTATATTTATTTTCAAAGCACTTTCTCCTTTGATTTTGTATATAATATTGTTATCAAAGCTTTCTTTGTTGAACAACTAAAAAACAGCATGGAAGCTCTACAACCAAGTAAGTGTTTATATGCTTTCATTTACCGCTTTCATATACATATAACTGTATTGTGGGGTTTCACTGTAAGTCTTCTTTCATAAACTCATATCAACTGTATAATAATAGTATAGATATTTAGAGTTTCCCCGGCAACTACGTCTAGTATTAAGGCCATTGATCACTCTTAGAAGTAGACAAAACTAGATCCCCATAGGATTACTAGACACAGTCTTCCCTCCTCTTGGGGGTTAAAACAATGTGGAGACGGTGAAAGGCAGCATTCTCGGTGAACCTGTCATAGTCATACGCCAAGTTTTGACCACTAGGATTTCCCATCATTGTACAAATCATCATCACAATAGGGATGGGCCATCATACTTCATCAGTCTCCCCAAAGATGGGTGAGCATCCACTACAATCAAGAATTAGGGTTTCAAGCCCTCTCAGAGTTCTTAGACAAAGGATCAATCAAGGAATGCCATGATCTTCAACTTGTCTAACCTCTCAAACACCTAAAATGGATCAAAAGGACTCCCACTTCAAGGATCAAGCACAAGGCTGCTCCCTTCTAGGTGGATCAAGTCTCAAGATCGACAGTTTCACCAAATTAGGGTTTTGGTCGACCAGGGCCTCCAGATGAAAATTTTCATCTGGGCACAAGCCAATGATCCAAAACATAACCTAATATACTTCATGGGACCTCATGGACCCAATCATCAAGTCAATTTTGCCTCAGGGGATGCATTCATCAAAAATCAGGAATTAGGGTTTCTTGACCTAATTCACCCCTAAGTTGACTTTGAGGGCAAATCATGAGCCAAGACCTCAAGAAAGGGTTTGAGGGTCTCTAATGAACTATATTGATCCAGTTGCAACAATGGATTAATCCAAGAGGCTTGAGTAACAAGTTTCAATTTCATCTACACCACAGTTAGGGTTTTAAGGAAAAAGTCAACTGTAACTTTGACTTTTGACCAGGACATGCTCCCAAGCCCTATGACATGCATCAATATACCCTATGACACCCATGGAACATGTCCATCAAGTTTGATTTAGGTCAAGGACATGATTTCAGGAAGAATTGAATAGTTTGGAATTCATCTGATAAAAGTCAACTGCGCACAAAAGTCAACTTTGACTTTCTGAGATTTTTCACCAAAATGGATTTTTAACCCTAAAATGATGTTAATGTATGATTTGAATCATCATTCATCAAGAAAAATCAAGAAAAGTTGGATAACTTGTAAAAGGGGTAACCATAAAAAACTTAGAAAATTTTCTAAGTTAAAAATAAAGTGGCTAGGGTACCAACTTTGGAGGACCATAACTCCTAAACCACAAAGTCATTTTCTCCCATCCAAGGCTTGATTTGTAGAATCTCATTGCCCTCTACAAAAACTTCAACTAGACCTAATTCCAATTCATTGTGGATTTTGAGTTATGGAGTGATCAAAATCAAGAAAAGTCACTTTGTTCCAACACTTAGTGGAAATTTCACTAAGTCAGATTTTACCCTACTTTTTGCCAAATGTAGGGGGATTTTTCACTTGGATTCAAAAGAGATCAAAACCAAACATGTTCAAACAGTTGTTGTATCATGTAAGGGCTTTCCAAAATGGCCAAGAACATTACCAAATTCCATTTGAGTCATGAGATATGACATTGGAAAGTTGCCTTGCTGAAATCTGCCAAGGCAAGGCAGAATTTGCATTTTTGCTCGATTTGCCAAAATCAGCCAAATCCAAATGCTCCTATCCACTTGGACACCTCAGAGGATTGAATCTAAAGGGGACAATCACTGAGCCAAGCCTTCAAAGTCTTTGGAACAAGAAATAGCATGTTGAACCTAGAATGGCCAAAATAGGGACAAGACTCCAATTTTGGATTGGAGCATTCAATGGAAGCATCAAGGTGGCATGGACTGAGCCATTCTCAACTGAATTCAGTCAAGACTTATCCAAGACCAAGGGAACCACAACCCTGTGCCCTAACCTCTAGTCAATGGCTAGAGGAGACTTGGATTTCCATTGGCCAACATTGAACAAACACCTGCTGCAGTTGCCATTCACTGTCGATCCCAAAACAAACTTGCTCTACTATAAATAGAGCTCAATTATGATTAGTTTAAGTACACCAAAGGCCTACAACACTTGCCTTTCTCAAAAACCACTTCTCACTCTCCAAAATGCCTTTCTTAGCAAGTCAGTATCAGGTTTTTCATTAGAGAGCAATTCCACTCAAACCAATCACACACACACCTCATATACATCATATGTGAGCTGATCAAACACTTAAACAACAACTAGAACACTGATTTCTCAGAATCACCAGTCAATTTCTCAAGGTTTTAACCAAAGTGCAGTTGAGATGCCATGAAGTGATCCAGCCATTCTCAGTCCAGTCCAAGCATTCAAACACACTCCATAGGGTGTAGGGAAGCTGTTCAGATCATCACAATTCATCTGTAACACCTCCTACTCAAAAATCAATTTGCTCTTGCTGTCACGACCTAGAGGTAAGCTTAAACTTGGTCATCTCTCAATCTATACATATTTCCTCGCACAATACTTTTGCCAAATGTTCATAATCATGCATGGAATGTTTCCCCTCAATTAATTTCATTGTTTGAATCGTGTATCAAAAATTCTAGCCTTCATGCAGAAATTAGGGTTCTTGAGGATTTTTCGTGATTTCTTGTTATATGTTTAATTTAAATGAAATTAAATACCATAAACATGATCGTGAGGTTGACACGAGTTGATTGGTATGTGGATTGCATGATATGATTAAGTATTCAGTGAGATTGGAGAGAAAATGCAAATCTGGGCCAAGCTGAAACACGCGCGTATTCTTCAGCTGTTCTTGGAGCCATTTTCATAAATTCAAATATTTGAATTTTGTGATTTTATTTAATTGATTCAAAAATTAATTTCTCTCTGAGTTTTAATGATTTTGAGTTGATTCTTTTTTAATAATTCACAAAAATGTTAAAATATTTTATTTTCCCAAAAAATCCCAAAAATATTATTTATTTTATATCATTGATATTTTTGCAAAGAATTAATGTTTTAATTGTTTTTGACATTTAAAATATTTTTTCCACCTTGATTTTGCAACTTTTAATGCTTTCTAATTATTTTGTAGGTTAATACTTAATTTTTGAAACATTAATCCAAGATCACAATTTGTTTTTCCTATGTTAAACTATTTTGATCATTTTAATTGAATTTTTATTCAATTAAAACACATTTTTGAAAACAAATTAGGGTTTTTGGATTAATTCAACCCTCATAAATCATTTTCAAAACACTTTGGGCCTCTAATAGACTGTAAGACCCAATCCTTTTTTTTGACCAAATCATTTTTTGGGCCTCACTTATTGTATAAGTCCCGATACTGTCAAAAACAAACGGCACGATCGTCGCCTTTTGAAAAATAACCCTGGGCCTCTCCTCGAGCCATAAGACCCATTTAAAAGTTTTTGGGCCTCTAATAGAGTGTAAGACCCAACCTCCTTTTAACCAAAACATTTTGGGCCTCACTTATTGTATAAGTCCCTTCGCGTTAAAAGAAAATCTCGGCGCGATCGCCATTTTTAAACGAAAAGTCAACTGGGCCTACCCTCGTGTTATAAGCCCCACTCTTTTTCTTTAAACCTTTTGGGCCTCTTGAGAGAGTGTAAGACCCATCCCTTTGTACAGAAAACCTTTTTGGGCCTCAGTCACTTGTATAAGTCCCTCTGTACAAATTCAAACAGTGCGCTCACTGATAAAACCCTGGGCCTCTCCTTGAGCTGTAAGCCCCAAATCTTTCTTTTTCAAAGCACTTTCTCCTTTGATTTTGAATATACTGTTGTTTTCAATCTTTCTTTGTTGAATAACTAACCAAACAGCATGGAAGCTCTACAACCGAGTAAGTGGTTATCGCTTTCATTTACCGCTTTCATATACATATAACTGTATTGTGGGGCTGTTTCACTGTAAGTCTTCTTTCATAAACTCATATCAACTGTGTAATAATAGTATAGATATTTAGAGTTTCCCCGGCAACTACGTCTAGAACTAGGTGACGCCGTTTCGTTTACTCTTAGAAATAGTCAAAACTAGATCCCCATAGGATTACCAGACACAGTCTTCCCTCCTCTTGGGGTTAAACAATATGGAGATATGAAAGGCAGCATTCTCTGTGAACCCTTTCATAGACTGTCACTCGTAGAAGTTGTCAAAGAAACTCTATTCCCCAGAGATGATCTTTTCTCCGTGAATGGCATCTCTTGAGTTTCTTCCAAATTCTCGAACTTTCCTGGCTTGATCTATTCTCGGTGAATGGCATGTCTTGAACTTCTCGGGGTTTGGGGACCCACAGCCTTCTTAAAAGCACTTGTCAAGAAACTCTACTCCCCAGAGATGATCTTTTCTCCGTGAATGGCATCTCTTGAGTTTCTTCCAAATTCTCGAACTTTCCTGACTTGATTTATTCCTTGTGAATAGCTTGCCTTGAATTTCTCGGGGTTTGGGGACCCATCGGCTTCTTAAAAGCATCGGCTCCTCTTGGGTATTGTACAAGGACCCACAGGCTTCCTAAAAGCAACCAAGCCTCCTCTTGGGCTTAGTACAAGGACCCTACGACTTCTTAGAGGTATTCACAACCTCCTCTTAGGCTTCGTATAATGATCTCTTCCTCCGGGAATGATAGCCTCCTCTTGGGCATCGTACAAGGACCCGTCGGCTTCTTAAAAGTTTCCAGCCTCCTCTTGGGCTTCGTACAAATTGTCCCGACGACCTCCTAGAGGTATAGGAACAGAAATTAGTCATCTGCATAGAATAGTCCTTTCATAGAGTCTACTACTGTTTCTCAAAGCATAGTACAAAAGATGAAACTCTAGACTTGGACAGTCTAATATCCTTGAGTCTCAGAGACAGTCTTAATACCCTTCGGATTTCCCACTTCCTTAAAGAACAGGAATAACCCGGATCCTCGAATCAAATCCTTGAGTACAGTGGTGCTCATATAAGGACTGATTTTCTCTTTCAAAATCAGTATACTGGACGTGTCACTCAACTGAAATAGTAACCATAGCCTCCTCTTAGGCTTTGTATAATGATCCTTCTCCAGTGAAGTTAGCCTCTCTCTTGGGCTTTGTACAATGATTCTCCCCAGCGGAGTCAAACAACGTTTAGCCTCTCTCTCGTTCTTTGTACGAGACACATAAGAGACTCCATCGTTGAGTCAATCACCCCTTTCGCCTCCATCTCGGGCTTTATACGAGATACAAAAAGGTTCTTATTGAGCCAAACAAATTTTTTCCACCATCTCGGGCTTCGTACGAGATACAAAAAACTCTCTTGTGGAGTCAATCTTTTTCCAGCCTCCTCTTAGGATCGGTATAAATATTTCCCCTAGCAGAAGTGTAGCCTCCTCTTAGGTTTCGTATAAGAAAACCACTGGTTGATCCAATTAGCCTTTTAGCATCAAAGTTGTGCCTCGTTCACAATACACAAACATCAACAACTCCTTCCCCTTCATCTAACTGCTGTAAGCGGCAAGCCTCTGGATCATCTACATCCATGCCAATGTCCCTCTTTTAGTATGAGAAATTCCTAAGGAAAGATGGCATTACTCTACACTGAGTTAAAGTCTTCTCCTTCAGGTTGAAATCCCCTATAAAGGAAATTATGGCATTGCCGAATTCACAAATCCCGGTTAAAGTAATTCTCCTTTATAAACAGTCGTAACAGACAAACCCCTCTTTAGAGATGACAAATTCTCTCTAAAGTCAACACTTTTTCAGCTTCACATCTTGGGCTTTGAACAAGATACAAACCACCTTTCGCTTCATGTCTTGGGCTTTGAACATGACACCAAAACAACCATTTCCTCCCATAGAATAGGAGGAACTACGAACGCTCTGATTTCCCTGTTTCGGTAAACGGGAATACGTAGGCATAAGATTGAAAGAAAAATCTTAGCAAGCACACTAAACAAAAACCCAAAATCCCATACTTTCATATATATCCGTCCTAACATCTTAACCAATAGCCTAAAGCACCCCTTGTTAACAAAATAAACTTAAGAGAAACCCCGAATCTTTGTAGCATCTGTAAGCCAACAGTTTTGACTGTTTAATTTCAGTATGCAAGCAGGGTTAATTGGAGACATCTATTTCCCTTCCTTCACCAGCTTTAATAGGATAAAAAATGAATCGAGCTGTAGTACCAGAGTGATCGTGCTTCGCAACCACATCCAAAAATCACTCGCTACAGAAAAATGGCGACTCTGTTGGGGAGAATGAGTCTCTTTAGGGATCTTGTTCTTTTTTGTAGAAACCTTGACGTCACTAGGATCTTAGGTCAAAACGCCGTTAATTTGGAATGAAACCACAGATTGGTGACTCCGCCGGGAAACCATTTTCTGTCAGGAACTTAAGATTCTTAGCTTTTAAAAGTCTAGGACATTAGGACAAATATATATACTGCTTTTCCTAATTGCTATACGTGTTTATTTTTCTGCTAATGGGAATGCGTGTGATGCCGCATGTGGAAAGATCGAGTATACACTTAAGATAAGTGATGGCGACGAGGTCGACCATCAACCTCAGTGGAGGCTGACCAATGCAACCCATTCTCTCACCTAGACAATGGGCCGATTGTGATGTCTGAGAAGCTGAGGAGCCAAACCCTTTTGTAGTGTAGAAACTATCGGGAATAATTGTTACGCGATACTACCCTCATTTAAGGCTGGTGATCTATTCTCGGTGAATGGCACTTACTCTAAGATCGCTCTACAACTCGCTGGAGATCCGCTTGTTGTTTTACTTTCCTGGGAGGAGCTGATGATAATGAGTACAAGTACAAAAATCACCTTAGTATAAACCTTTGGGGATGGGTAGAGCCTTTACTTCATGACAACGACCCTTTGACCCCATGTTTTTTCTATGTTTTTGTGTGCTGCATTCATGCATTCATTTAAAAAACATTAAAACATTCAAAAAATTTCTCTTCTAGTCTCTCTGTTTTTCAAATTAAACTGAGACTGTGATTGCAAATATCAGAGAAAAGGATTGCACTAATGGATTTCGGTAGAAGGAGAACTCATAGTTACACCTTCAAGGTTCCAAAGCTAGAGGATTTGAGAAGGTTAGCGAGGATGATCACTAACCCAGAGGCTTTCAGAGCCAAGCACGGAGGTTTGCTATCTCTGCTAAGAGTCCATGTGATTGAGGGAATCATGGATGCGCTCATTCAGTTTTATGATCCAGTTTATCACTGTTTCACATTCCCGGATTACCAGCTCGCACCAACGCTAGAGGAGTATTCTCATCTGATTGATTTACATATCACAGATCGTGCTCCATTTTTTGGATTGGAAGAAATTCCAAAGAATCAGACCATTGCAAGAGCAATTCATTTGGACGAGTCTGAGGTTAGGACTCACCTAACTACCAAGGGTGGCATCTAAGGTTTGCCAGCCCAGTTCTTGACAAAGAAAGCCCTGTATTTTGCCAGTATAGGAAACGTGACTGCTTTTGAAAGCATCTTTGCCTTGCTCACCTACGGGTTATTTTTGTTTCCCAACATTAATAATTTCGTCGATATCAACGCCATTAAGGTTTTTCTCATTGGAAACCCTGTGCCGACTTTTCTCGTCGATATCATTCTGTACACTTGGGAAATTTGTACAGCAGAGGGGAGTCACATGTTGTGTACCTCTGCTTTACAAATGGTTTACCTCCCACTTGCCCAAGTTTGCTGCTTTTTGGGATTGTAAGAGTGCCTTACGTTGGTCGCAGAAGATCATGTCTCTTACCAACTCTGATATAGATTGGTATAATAGGATCTATGATGGAATCAGGATCATTGACCGTTGTGGAAACTTCCCCAATGTACCCCTTATAGGAATTAAGGGAGGAATCAACTATCATCCAATTCTTGTTCAGCGTCAATTTGGATACCCGATGAGACACGTCCCACGGGGTGTTCATCTGGAAGGTATTTTCTTCAAAGAAGGAGAAAACCACAGAGCACAAAAGACAGAAATAGTGCACGCTTGGAAGCATGTTCATAAGAAAGTATGAGAGTCTTTGGGAAAACCAGACTGTGTCTCGGTGGAGCCTTATCTCCATTGGGTACAAACTAGAGCTCTCAAGCTAAAGATGCCATATCCTCATTATGGAGTTCTTCCGCCAAAGGAATCTGTCATGTATTTCATGACGGAAACTGAAAAGCTTCAGGTTACTCTCAACAAAGTTCAAAAGGAGAGAAGGTCTTGGAAGAACAAGTACCGCACCCTCAACGTAGAGTGCATCAAAATACAGCAATTACTGAAAGATAAGGATGCTCTGATTGAAATTTTGGAGCAACATGCTGTGGATAATCAGGATAACCAAAGGAATTTGCTCACTCCTTTCACTTGGCAAAGGAATGACAACCTGACAACAGCCCAAGAGCCCCGGTCAAAGAAAAGGAAAGTACCAGAATCAGCACCCGATTTCTCTTCAGAGAGGACTCGAGACCCATTAGCTTAGGTTTCTGTTTCTGCACCTTGTAATCTATTGTATTTCCATTTCTGTAATCCTTTGAATTCAATAAAAAGGGGTTTCCCCACCGTTTGATATTTGCAATCTAATTGTCGAAGTTTATTTTGATTAAACCTTAAACAATTAATATAATAATTGCATTCATCATTCTCACATCGCGTATTCTTCTTACCTACGAATCTCACGTTTGTGTCTCAGTTCTAGAGTCGAACTGTCTCATTCGTACAATACTCGGGCCAATCGTCAGAAAAAGATGGATGATCTTGAGGAAGAAAACAGAGAGTTGAAAGAAGAGATCGACACTCTGAGAGAGGATATGAGAAAGCTTCGTAACGATATGCAAGCCATGGCAGAAGCTCAGCTACAAAGAACTGTGATCTCAGAGATCACCTCGATTCCCATAGTGGAGACGTATGATCCTAGGTATCAAATGCCGAAAGATTGTCCTTGGGGCATGCCTGTTAACTATATCCCGAAAGAATATGTTCCACCGATCACTGAAGATTAGGGAATCACAACAGAAGCCGCTGGGCCTGAAGGTTACAAACTTCGGGAGACGCCAAGACTCACTGCCGTAGTCACGGTCCCACCCCCTGTGGTGCACACTGTCCCAGAAGGACAGATTCCACAGATACCTTCTGGTAAAAAGGAAACTATGTTTGACTGGATGGATGAATTCTAGGAACAGTTCTTGGAAATACAGAAGGAACTGCAAGCCATTTGCGGTCAGGATCTATTTGGAAAGGACGCCGCAGATCTCTGCTTGGTCCCAGATGTGAAAGTTCCGCACAAATTTCAAGTGCCCGACTTTGAAAAATACAAGGGTAACTCTTGCCCTCAAAGCCATCTGGTGATGTACGCTCGGCGAATGTCAGCTCAGATGGAGAATCAGGACCTACTGATTCACTACTTCCAGGATAGTTTAACCGGTGCCGCACTAAAATGGTACATGGGTTTAAACCGTACCACGATCAGCACATTCAGAGATCTTGGCACTGCCTTCGTCCAACAATACAAATACAATTTGGACATGGCGCCCGAGAGAGATCAACTCAGATCGATGTCGCAAAAGGACAAGGAAACCTTTAAGGAGTACGCTCAAAGGTGGCGTGAAATTGCCGCTCAGATTTGTCCACCTCTTGAGGAAAAAGAGATGACAAAGATCTTCTTAAAGACCTTAAGCTCATTTTACTATGACCGAATGGTTGCCAGTGCGCCCAGTGATTTCACCGAAATGGTTGGCATGGGCGTACGTCTTGAAGAAGCCGTCCGAGAAGGACGTTTGGTAATAGACACTGGATCGACGAGCGGTACTAAAAAATACGGTAGTGCTCTCCCTAAGAAAAAAGAGCAAGATATTGGGAATATCTCTCTCGGAAAGCAAAGGCGACGTTATCAACCAGTAGCAGTTGTGACTCCTGCTATCAGCCCTGCGTCTATTCCTATGTATCAACCTCAGGTTGCGCAGAGCCAACCTGATCAACAAAGGACACAACAGCCTCTTCAGCAGGCTCGTCCTCCATATAACAACAACCGTACAACACGACCACCAGGATTTGATCCTATACCCGTGTCGTACGCAGAGCTGTTTCCATTACTACTGGCTAAGGGGCACATTCAGGCTAAATCTCCTCTTACAGTACCAGAAAATTCGCCTTTTTGGTTTAAGGTGGATCAAACTTGCCCTTATCATCAAGAAGGTCCAGGGCATAACATAGAGACTTGTCTCAATTTCAAGTCCGACGTGCAAAAACTTGTTAGGAGCGGGGTCTTATCCTTCAAGGATACAAATCTTAATGTTCTTACGAACCCGCTGCCTCAACATAAGAAGGCTGCAGTCAATTTGATAGAAGGAGAGACTAACAATTTCTATCAAATTCACGATGTACTCTTGTTGAAAACCAATCTGGTCAAGATGCATTGTAAACAGAGTGGATATGGCCATGTGCCACCTCATAAATATCACCAGTGTAATATCTGCTCTAAAGACAATCAAGGATGTTCTGTGGTGCAAGCAGCCCTACAGGAACAGATGGATCTCGGATGGATCCAGGAGCACTGAGTTCGTGGGGTTAACATGGTCTATGCGAATTCCAACGTCATTCAAAACCATGACATCCGTGCAATTAAGTCAACTTGGTGGCGATGCACTCAAGGCAAAGCCAGTATCATAATCTGCCGCGGCACGATTACAGTTCCTGTCTGATTTGCTCGGTAAACAAACAGGGATGCTCTTTCATACAGGAGGCCCTCCAGCGTCAGATGGATCTTGGATGGATCCAAGACTACCATGATAGGAATCCCTATCAGATCAATATGGTTCATATCTTCGATATTCGCGTGATGAATACCAACCTGGTAGAGTTACATACTGAGCAGGTCCGGCTCGGATTCTTAATATCACATGACTAGGGATGTTTTTGCCATCATCCCTCTACTTAACGAATCTAAAGTTCCCAACCGGGAACGGATCGAGATTAATTATGATGGTCAGAAAAATCAGAGAGCTCCCGTAGTCATCTATCTGCCAGGACCACTACCGTATGAATCAACTAAGGCTATCCCTTACAAATACGGTGCAACAATAATTGAAAATGGAAAGGAAATTCCATTACCCCCCATCGTGAATATTGCAGACATCAGTCGTGTAACACGGAGCGGTCGAATCTTCAACCGAGGAGTTGGGGAACTTAACAAGGAAAAGGAACTTCAGACAGAAGCTCCCGATCCACCAGTCGGTCAATCCAGTAATCCCGACCTTTTGAAAAATAATGATGAGATGCTGAAGCTCATCCAAAGGAGTGAATACAACATTGTCAATCAACTGTTACAAACTCCTTCAAAGATCTCGGTGTTATCACTGTTACTCAGTTCAGAAGCGCATATGGAGGCTCTACAGAAAGTCATGGAGCAAGCCTTTGTGGAACAGGATGTAACGATTAGACAGTTCGATAGTATTGTCTCTAACATCACTTCCTGCAATAATTTGGGATTTAGTGATGAGGAATTACCCGAAGAGGGTCGCCGTCATAACATGGCGCTCAATATTACAGTTAACTGCCAGGACGATGCTTTAGCCAAAGTACTGGTAGACATAAGGTTAGCCTTGAATGTTATGCCGAAGTCCACTTTGATGCAATTATCATTCAAAGGCCCTCCGATGAGAACCAGTGAGGTCGTCGTCAAAGCGTTCGACGGATCCCGAAAAACAGTTATCGGCGAAGTTGATCTTCCCATAACTATCGGTCCTCACACTTTCCAAGTCACTTTCCAGGTCATGGACATCCGGGCAACGTACAGTTGTTTATTAGGAAGACCTTGGATACATCAGGCTGGAGCGGTCACTTCGACCCTCCACCAAAAGCTAAAGTTTGTCAAGAACGATCAACTTGTCACAGTTTGTGGGGAACAAGCCTTGCTTGTAAGCAACTTGTCATCATCTACTGGCATAGAACCCGAGGAGGTTATTGGAACTCAATTCCAAGCACTGTCGGTAAGCAAGAACAATCAGTTCAGAGGAGGAACCTTGATTTCCTCAAACAATGATGCTATTAAAGCGGTCGAGAGTACCGATACAACAGGATGGGGACAGCTTGTCATTCCTATTGACAATAAAACAAAGAAGGGTCTTGGTTTTTCTGCAACCTATACCCAGACAGCTGCCAACGATGAAAGTCTTCATCCCCTTCAAAACTTCTTCCACAGTGGAGGTTTTCTTCACCCGGTGTCTCAAGCAGTACATGCTATTAATGAGGAAGATCCCTCTGACACAGATGAAGAATGGAAGTCCTATCTGAACGAGGACAGTTATATGTCTCAGTAAGAGGTGCCTACGCCATTTTGCTATCCCGCACAGAGTCCGAGATTTATACCAAGGTCAGACGTCGAAATGATCTACAGAGATTGTGATCCGGAAGGATGTCGTGCTCCGCCAAATTCATTAGAGGAGAACACTCTGATGAAAGACAACTTTGACCACGATTACTATGGCCCGATGGATGGTCTTCCAATGTGGCAACCTTACCCAGGAAACTTGGGGCAAGAGAGTCAGCCGAACAATGAAAATCAGCTGACCGTCATTGAAGAGAATACCTACGTCCCCACCATGTCATGGGATCAACACTCAGGTCATTCGGAAACTACTCAACATGAAGATGAATTTGCAACGTTTGTAGGACTTGAATTCATTAACTATGCTTTTCCCGAGGTTAACGTCATCGAGAGAGATGACTCCTCCAATTCGAAAGAAGTGTGGGACACCTTGGGACAACCGAGTGGGAAATACGACTATATGGTCAAGTACACCGCTGCCGAAAGCTCTCGTATCAGGCTCGAAGATATCCAACCTACTGGATGGGGAGATACATCTGAGAGCACAAATGCTATGCAAAATACAACTGAGGAATTCTCCTACGACAATTCTTCTTGGGAGACAGATTCCAATGATCCTGTTCCACCAGAAATCAGTGTTATTTCTGAAGACAAATCAAGGAAGGTGCCAGACTTTGTAATTCACCGAGGAGTTCGCCGCCATTGGGTTGCTGTCGATGTTTCGAAGGTCGTTCACCAGTCAAAGTAATTGCCATCTTTAACCTTTCACCCTGCCCAGGTGAAACGGATGTTTTGATAGGGCTCGCTTTCTGTAAATTTTGCCTCTTCGCTTTGCCCAAAGCGATAGAGTTTTATTTTATAGGGCTGTAGTTTCAAGAATCGACTTGTTCATTAATAAAATAACGTCGTTCTGTAATTTTTGCATTTATTGTTGTTTTCTCTTTTTGTTTTCTCAGAAAATGGTAATCCTAAAAAACAATTCAAATAAAAACAAGCAGTAAAATAAAACACTGCACACACTTACATTTTCTCTATCTCTTCTAAACACGAATCATCACGTCATGCAGATTGCTTGTTTTAAACCCCGTTGAAACATACGATCCGATGCCTTCTCCCAACTTTGAGTTCAAGGTATTCGAGGCTGAAGAAGAAGATGACAACGAAATTCCAGAAGAGATCTCTCGACTACTCAGACAAGAGGAAAGGTCCATTGAACCTCACAACGAGCCGTTGGAAACGGTAAACTTGGGTTCAGAAAAAGAGAGAAAAGAAATCAGGATTTGGGCACTGCTCAGTCCAACTGCCAAAGAGAGTTTCATAAAGCTTCTCAAAGAATTCCCCGATGTATTCGCTTGGTCCTATCAGGATATGTCAGGGTTGGATACCAGCATCGTGGAACATCACTTACCATTGAGATCAGAATGTCCACCAGTAAAGAAAAAGTTGAGACGCACTCACCCGGACATGGCCATCAAAATCAAAGAGGAGGTACAGAAACAGATTGACGCAGGTTTCCTCGCTACATCAGAATATCCTCAAGGGTTAGCCAACATTGTACCCTTTCCCAAAAAGGATGGAAAGGTCAGAATGTGTGTCGACTACAGGGATCAAAACAAGGCTAGTCCAAAGGACGACTTTCCTTTACCACACATTGACATGCTGGTAGACAGCACAACAAAGTTCAAAATTTTCTCCTTCATGGATGGATTCTCGGGCTATAACCAGATCAAAATGGTGCCGAAAGACATGGAGAAAACTTCGTTCATTACCCCATGGGGTACCTTTTGTTACAAGGTAATGCCGTTCGGTTTGAAGAATGCCGGGGCAACCTATCAAAGGGCCATGACTACTCTTTTTCATGACATGATACCATAAGAAATCGAAGTGTATGTTGATGATATGATTGCAAAATCAAAAACAGGGAGTGAGCACGTTGAACATCTGTCAAAATTGTTCGAACGTCTAAGAAAATTCAAGCTCCGCTTGAATCCCAACAAGTGCACCTTCGGTGTCCGTTCAGGGAAACTACTAGGTTCATCGTCAGCCAGAAAGGAATTGAGGTTGATCCTGACAAGGTTAAGGCCATTCAAGAAATGCCTTCTCCAAAAACTGAAAAACAAGTCAGAGGATTCCTGGGACATTTGAACTACATCTCCAGATTCATATTCCTCATGACCGCCACGTGTGCGCCGATTTTCAAATTACTCAAAAAGAACCAGGATTGCGTTTGGACAGAAGATTGTCAAACCGCCTTCGACAGTATCAAGGAATATCTGTTGAATCCTCCGATTCTTTCACCTCCAGTGGAAGGAAGACCACTGATCATTTACCTCACAGTCCTAAAGGACTCAATGGGATGTGTACTTGGCCAACAAGACGAAACCAAACGGAAAGAGTCTGCCATTTACTATTTGAGCAAGAAATTCACCGACTGCGAAACTCGGTACACGATGCTTGAAAAAACTTGCTGCGCTTTGGCTTGGGCAGCCAAATGTCTTCGTCAATACATGATTCGTCATACTACTTGGTTGGTTTCCGAGATGGATCCAATCAAGTACGTCTTCAAAAAACCTGCTCTCACGGGAAGAATTGCCGATTGGCAGATGTTGTTATCAGAATATGACATAGAGTACCACGATCAGAAAGCCGTTAAGGGGAGTATTTTAGCCGATCATTTGGCTCATCAACCGATTGACGATCAGGAATCAGTCGGGTTTGACTTCCCAGACAAAGATGTCATGTATCTAAAAATGAAAGATTGCGATGAACCGTTACCTAGTGAAGGGCCAGAACCAGGTTCCCAATGGGGACTTATCTTTGACGGAGCAGTTAATCATTATGGAAACGGAATTGGGGCAATCATTGTTACCCCTCAGGGTACCCATATTCCTTTCACTGCCAGACTTACGTTCAAATGTACGAACAACGAGGCCGAATACGAAGCTTGTATCATGGGTCTCGAAGAAGCGATTGTTTTAAGGATCAAAAACTTGGACGTATACGGCGATTCAGCCTTGGTTATCAATCAGAAAAAGGAGATTGGAACACATACCAATCAGGATTGATTCCTTACAAAGACTATGCAAGAAGATTGTTACCCTTCTTCAACAGAGTCGAGTTTCATCACGTCCCTCGTAGAGAGAATCACATGGTTGATGCCTTAGCCACTTTCTCTTCTATGGTTAGTGTAGGTCAATGGAACGACTTACCTAAGATCGACATAATGCGCCTTGAACGGCCCGCCTACGTCTTCACGATCGAAGCAGTCATAGACAATAAACCTTGGTATCATGATATCAAATGCTTCCTTCAGAAAGAAGAGTACCCATCTGGGGCACTCAGAAAAGACAGGAAAACCCTCAGAAGATTGGCTAGAAGCTTCTTCCTGAGCGGTGACACTCTTTATAAGAGGAATTTTGACTTGGTCTTGCTCCGATGCGTAGACAGACCAGAAGCAGACATGCTTATGAAAGAAATTCATGAAGGATCCTTTGGCACTCATGCCAACGGACACACAATGGCGAGAAAAATTCTGAGAGCAGGGTATTACTGGTTGACCATGGAATCTGACTGCAACAAGTACATGAGGAGGTGTCACAAGTGTCAGATATACTCCGACAAAGTTCATGTACCGCCATCGCATCTCAAAGTTCTCTCTTCCCCATGGCCTTTCTCGATATGGGGAATCGACATGATTGGCATGATTGAGCCTAAGGCTTCAAACGGACATCGGTTCATCCTGGTAGCCATTGACTATTTCACCAAGTGGGTCGAAGCAGCGTCATTCGCCAATGTAACCCGACAAGTGGTGGTCCGATTTATTAAAAACAATATCATATGCCGTTATGGTGTTCCAAGCGAGATCATTACTGATAATGGATCTAACTTGAACAATAAGATGATGAAGGAGTTGTGTGCAGAGTTCAAGATTGAACATCATAACTCATCTCCCTACTGACCCAAGATGAATGGGGCAGTAGAAGCGGCTAACAAGAACATCAAGAGGATTGTTCAGAAGATGGTTGTAACCTACAAAGATTGGCACGAAATGCTACCCTTTGCTCTTCATGGTTATTGAACATCTGTTCGTACTTCAACAGGGGCTACCCCTTTCTCTCTAGTATATGGCATGGAAGCAGTGCTCCCCATAGAAGTAGAGATCCCGTCAATCTGAGTATTGATGGAAGCTAAGCTCACCGAAGCTGAATGGTGTCAAAGCCGACACGACGAATTGAATCTGTTCGAGGAGAAGCGAATAACGACACTATGCCATGGTCAGTTGTATCAAAAGAGAATGAAGAGGGCGTTTGACAAAAAGGTCTGACCTCGTGTTTTCAGAAAAGGAGACATCGTGCTCAAGAAGATACATTCATTTCTCACTGATTCGCGAGGTAAATGGACTCCGAATTATGATGGCCCCTATGTGGTCACGAAAGCTTTCTCAGGCGGTGCCTTGAGACTTGCGACCATGGATGGAGAGGAATTTGCCTACCCCACGAATGTTGATGTAGTCAAGAAATACTTCGCCTAAACTAAAAAAAAAAAAAACATCTTGGTGGATTGAAAACCCGAAAGGGCGGTCCAGGCAAAAGTTAGAGAGATGAGAAAAAAATCATCCTGGTGGATTGGAAACATCACAGTACAATCCAGGCAAAAGTTAGGGATAATGGCAAGTAACTATGTTCAACAGAGGCAAGTCCCTCAGCAGCAGTTACATCATCCGTCAGAAAACTCCAGTCAAGGTCATCTTCGACAGAAGGTCAGGATGTCCCGAATTCAAAATTGGTAGAAGGATAGTGGTCGTTATGTTTCAACGTAGCCCTTTTCCCTGTAAATTACCATTTTCTAACTTTGTAAATACTCAATGGAATCACGCGTTTGGCTGATCTTCATTTTATCAATAAAATTTGAGCCCTTGTGCTTTTGTTTGTAATTCTTCTTTGTTTTAGCTTCACAGAATGGCGTTTTAATATGATTATAGATTCTTGAAATAAAACAAAAATGAATTTACTTGTTAAAACTTTTTCTGCTTTTTAAAGACGACAATTTCTTTTGACTGTTGAACATCGGAAGAACATCGGTCGCTTCTCTAGAAGTAATCGAACCTCAAATTGCAGAATCAAAGTACTCCTTCTAACCCAGTACGCCTGAATGAAGGGATCAATTGTGTCAGAGACCTTGTTTCGTCTGACACGCCTCGACCGAGTTCTCATCTCCTAAGCCCGACCAACATGGCTCCTAACAGGGACTATCTCTCCTAAGCAAGGCAGAATTGTTACCTTGAACCAATTGGTACCTCTTCGTCCCCCGTAGTGGCCGAGTATCCAGGCATGTTCATCCACTAGTCTGTATGTCGTGTCAGTTTTGTCAGCATAAACATACATACATCATGCATTATTGATTTACATTCACATTTCATATTGCATCGCTATCACTCTAGTCGGCCTTGTCCCCTAGTTATAAAAGTCCTCTCAATCGAGTTGTCAGCCCTTTCCTCGTCAGGAAGTGTTACGTCTGAACAATCTCTCTCCTCCAGTTTTATTTCTGGATTGAAGTTGGGTCCTCGACCACTTTGATAACTTGAACCTCCGAAAGACCAGAGAGCCCTCAGTTAACATCACTCTTCGCCATTGAAGATGATATCCTTGTTTTCCCGGAATAAAGAAAATCCCGAGAGAAAGCCTCCTAAATCGGAGATTCGGCAGTACGGCAGTTTTTCTCCGAAAAACCCACTGATGAAAAGGTCATCGGCACCTCAAAATTGGATCACATCATATGGCATTTCTCCGAGAAGATCTCCGAGAAAAGTATGATGTAAAGACCCCAAACGAATGCAGTCTCTCAAGGGACTCGCATTCCCCGAGTAGAGTCAACAAATGGCATCTCCAACAGAGAAGTTTGTACACCTCTACAACTCAGACGATTGGGTTCCCCAGCAAGTCTGACATCGAAACTTTTTCCACTCAAATGGCATCTCCCCAGGAAAATTCGGCGAGAAGTTTGAAGGAAAGCCGCTACGAATAGCGTCCCTGTCAGTAAAGTTTATTGACAAAAGAAACTAAGACCAGTTCCTATGTAAGAAACCAGGATCGAGGGGAAGTTTACATCAGAAACTAAGAACAGTTCCTTGGTAGGAAACCAGGATTGAGGGGAAGTTTACATCAGAAATAAAGACCAGTTCCTTGGTAGGAAACCAGGATCGAGGGGAAGTTTATTTTAGAAACTGAGACCAGTTCCTTGGCTGAAGACCAGGATCGAGGGGAAGTTTACCTTTTCTAAGCATCATTGCTTAGCTAAAGAAGATGAATGCGTAAGCTACCATTCATAACCACCATCAAAATTTTGGGTATTCCGATATTTAATCCTCTTGCACCCCGAATGCCCGAATACCTTTGTCATTCACACCTTCGGGTCCAAGAAGATTAAATAGGGGCATCTGTCATACCCCAAATTTTGACCACTAGGATTTCCCATCATTGTGCAAATCATCATCACAATAGGGATTTCCCAAAGATGGGTGACCATCCACTACAATCAAGAATTAGGGTTTCAAGCCCTCTCAGAGTTCTTAGACAAAGGGTCAATCAAGGAATGACATGATCTTCAACTTGTCTAACCTCTCAAACACCTACAATGGATAAAAAAGACTCCCACTTCAAGGATCAAGCACAAGGCTGCTCCCTTCTAGGTGGATCAAGTCTCAAGATCGACAGTGTCACCAAATTAGGGTTTTGGTCGACCAGGGCCTCCAGATGAAAATTTTCATCTGGGCACAAGCCAATGATCCAAAACATAACCTAATATACTTCATGGGACCTCATGGACCCAATCATCAAGTAAATTTTTCCTGAGGGGATGCATTCATCAAAAATCAAGAATTAGGGTTTCTTGACCTAATTCACCCCTAAATTGACTTTTAGGGCAAATCATGAGCCAAGACCTCAAGAGAGGGTTTGAGGGTCTCTAATGAACTATATTGACCCAGTTGCAACAATGGATTAATCCAAGAGGCTTGAGCAATAAGTTTCAATTTCATCTGCACCACAGTTAGGGTTTTAAGGAAAAAGTCAATTGTAACTTTGACTTTTGACCAGGACATGCTCCCAAGCCCTATGACATGCATCAATATACCCTATGACACCTATGGAACATGTCCATCAAGTTTGATTTAGGTCAAGGACATGATTTCATGAAGAATTGCACAATTTGGAATTCATTTGATAAAAAGTCAACTGTGCACAAAAGTCAACTTTGACTTTTTGAGATTTTTCACCAAAATGGATTTTTAACCCTAAAATGATGTTAATGTATGATTTCAATCATCATTTATCAATAAAAATCAAGAAAAGTTGGATAACTTGTAAAAGGGGTAACCATAAAAAACTTAGAAAATTTTCTAAGTTAAAAATAAAGTGGCTAGGGTACCAACTTTGGAGGACCATAACTCCTAAACCACAAAGCCATTTTCTCCCATCCAAGGCTTGATTTGTAGATCTCATTGCCCTCTACAAAAACTTCAACTAGACCTAATTCCAATTCATTGTGGATTTTGAGTTATGGAGTGATCAAAATCAAGAAAAGTCACTTTGTTCCAACACTTAGTGGAAATTTCACTAAGTCAGATTTTACCCTACTTTTTGCCAAATGTAGGGGGATTTTTCACTTGGATTCAAAAGAGATCAAAACCAAACATGTTCAAACAGTTGTTGTATCATGTAAGGGCTTTCCAAAATGTCCAAGAACATTACCAAATTCCATTTGAGTCATGAGATATGACATTGGAAAGTTGCCTTGCTGAAATCTGCCAAGGCAAGGCAGAATTTGCATTTTTGCTCGATTTGCCAAAATCAGCCAAATCCAAATGCTCCTATCCACTTGGACACCTCAGAGGATTTAATCTAAAGGGGACAATCACTGAGCCAAGCCTCCAAAGTCTTTGGAGCAAGAAATAGCATGTTGAACCTAGAATGGCCAAAATAGGGACAAGACTCCAATTTTGGATTGGAGCATTCAATGGAAGCATCAAGGTGGCATGGACTGAGCCATTCTCAACTGAATTCAGTCAAGACTTATCCAAGACCAAGGGAACCACAGCCCTGTGCCCTAACCTCTAGTCAATGGGTAGAGGAGACTTAGATTTCCATTGGCAAACATTGAACAAACACCTGCGGCAGTTGCCATTCACTGTGGATCCCAAAACAAACGTGCTCTACTATAAATAGAGCTCAATTGTGATCAGTTTAAGTACACCAAAGGCCTATAACACTTGCCTTTCTCAAAAACCACTTCTCACTCTCAAAAATGCCTTTCTTAGCAAGTCACTATCGGGTTTTTCATTAGAGAGCAATTCCACTCAAACCAATCACACACACACCTCATATACATCATATGTGAGCTGATCAAACACTTAAACAACAACTGGAACACTGATTTCTCAGAATCACCAGTCAATTGCTCAAGGTTTTAACCAAAGTGCAGTTGAGATGCCATGAAGTGATCCAGCCATTCTCAGTCCAGTCCAAGCATTCAAACACACTCCATAGGGTGTAGGGAAGCTGTGCAGATCATCACAATTCATCTGTAACACCTCCTACTCAGAAATCAATTTGCTCTTGCTGTCACGACCTAGAGGTAAGCTTAAACTTGGTCATCTCTCAATCTATGCATATTTCCTCGCACAATACTTTTGCCAAATGTTGATAATGATGGATGGAATGTTTCCCCTCAATTAATTGCATTGTTTGAATCGTATATCAAAAATTATAGCCTTCAAGCAGAAATTAGGGTTCTTGAGGATTTTTCGTGATTTCTTGTTATATGTTTAATTTAAATTAAATTAAATACCATAGACATGATCTTGAGGTTGAAACGAGTTGATTGGTATGTGGATTGCATGATATGATTAAGTATTCTCTCTGAGTTTTAATGATTTTGAGTCGATTCTTTTTTTAATAATTCACAAAAATGTTAAAATATTTTATTTTCCCAAAAAATCCCAAAAATATTATTTATTTTATATAATTGATATTTTTGCAAAGAATTAATGTTTTAATTGTTTTTGACATTTAAAATATTTTTTCCACCTTGATTTTGCAACTTTTAATGCTTTCTAATTATTTTGTAGGTCAATACTTAATTTTTGAAACATTAATCCAAGATCACAATTTGTTTTTCCTATGTTAAACAATTTTGATCATTTTAATTGAATTTTTATTCAATTAAAACACATTTTTGAAAACACATTAGGGTTTTTGGATTAATTCAACCCTCATAAATCATTTTCAAAGCACTTTGGGCCTCTAATAGAGTGTAAGACCCAATCCTTTTTTTTGACCAAATCATTTTTTGGGCCTCACTTATTGTATAAGTCCCGATACTGTCAAAAACAAACGGCACGATCGTCGCCTTTTGAAAAATAACCCTGGGCCTCTCCTCGAGCTATTAGACCCATTTAAAACTTTTTGGGCCTCTAATAGAGTGTAAGACCCAACCCCCTTTTAACCAAAACATTTTGGGCCTCACTTATTGTATAAGTCCCTTCGCATTAAAAGAAAATCTCGGCGTGATCGCCATTTTTAAACGAAAAGTCAACTGGGCCTACCCTTGTGTTATAAGCCCCACTCTTTTTCTTTAAACCTTTTGGGCCTCTTGAGAGAGTGTAAGACCCATCCCTTTGTACAGAAAACCTTTTTGGGCCTCAGTCACTTGTATAAGTCCCTCTGTACAAATTCAAACAGTGCGCTCACTGATAAAACCCTGGGCCTCTCCTTGAGCTGTAAGCCCCAAATCTTTTTTTTTCAAAGCACTTTCTCCTTTGATTTTGAATATACTGTTGTTTTTAATCTTTCTTTGTTGAACAACTAACCAAACAGCATGGAAGCTCTACAACCGAGTAAGTGGTTATCGTTTTCATTTACCGCTTTCATATACATATAACTGTATTGTGGGACTGTTTCACTATAAGTCTTCTTTCATAAACTCATATCAACTGTGTAATAATAGTATAGATATTTAGAGTTTCCCCGACAACTACCTCTAGAACTAGGTGACGCCGTTTCGTTTACTCTTAGAAATAGTCAAAACTAGATCCCTATAGGATTACCAGACACAGTCTTCCCTCCTCTTGGGGTTAAACAATATGGAGATATGAAAGGCAGCATTCTCTGTGAACCCTTCCATAGACTGTCACTCGTAGAAGTTGTCAAAGAAACTCTATTCCCCAGAGATGATCTTTTCTCCGTGAATGGCATCTCTTGAGTTTCTTCCAAATTCTCGAACTTTCCTGGCTTGATCTATTCTCGGTGAATGGTATGTCTTGAACTTCTCGGGGTTTGGGGACCCACAGGCTTCTTAAAAGCACTTGTCAAGAAACTCTACTCCCCAGAGATGATCTTTTCTCGGTGAATGGCATCTCTTGAGTTTCTTCCAAATTCTCGAACTTTCCTGACCTGATCTATTCCTTGTGAATAGCTTGCCTTGAATTTCTCGGGGTTTGGGGACCCATCGGCTTCTTAAAAGCATCGGCCTCCTCTTGGGCATCGTACAAGGACCCACAGGCTTCCTAAAAGCAACCAAGCCTCCTTTTGGGCTTAGTACAAGGACCCTACGGCTTCTTAGAGGTATTCACAGCCTCCTCTTAGGCTTCGTACAAATTGTCCCGACGACCTCCTAGAGGTATAGGAACAGAAATTAGTCATCTGCATAGAATAGTCCTTTCATAGAGTCTACTACTGTTTCTCAAAGCATAGTACAAAAGATGAAACTCTAGACTTGGACAGTCTAATATCCTTGAGTCTCAAAGACAGTCTCAATACCCTTCGGATTTTCCACTTCCTTAAAGAACAGGAATAACCCGGATCCTAGAATCAAATCCTTGAGTACAGTGGTGCTCATATAAGAACTGATTTTCTCTTTCAAAATCAGTATACTGGACCTGTCACTCAACTGAAATAGTAACCATAGCCTCCTCTTAGGCTTTGTATAATGATCCTTCTCCAGTGAAGTTAGTCTCTCTCTTGGGCTTTGTACAATGATTCTCCCTAGCGGAGTCAAACAACATTTAGCCTCTCTCTCAGGCTTTGTACGAGACACATAAGAGACTCCCTTGTTGAGTCAATCACCCCTTTCGCCTCCATCTCAGGCTTTATACGAGATACAAAAAGGTTCTTATTGAGCCAAACAAATTTTTGCCTCCATCTCGGGCTTCGCACGAGATACAAAAAACTCTCTTGTGGAGTCAATCTTTTTCCAGCCTCCTCTTAGGATCGGTATAAAGATTTCCCCTAGCAGAAGTGTAGCCTCCTCTTAGGCTTCGTATAAGAAAACCACTGGTTGATCCAATTAACCTTTTAGCATCAAAGCTGTGCCTCATTCACAGTACACAAACATCAACAACTCCTTCCCCTTCATCTAACTGCTGTAAGCGGCAAGCCTCTGGATCATCCACATCCATGCCAATGTCCCTCTTTTAGTATGAGAAATTCCTAAGGAAAGATGGCATTACTCTACACTGAGTTAAAGTCTTCTCTTTCAGGTTGAAATCCCCTATAAAGGAAATTATGGCATTGTCGGATTCACAAATCCCGGTTAAAGTAATTCTCCTTTATAAACAGTCGTAACAGACAAACCCCTCTTTAGAGATGACAAATTCTCTCCAAAGTCAACACTTTTTCAGCTTCACATCTTGGGCTTTGAACAAGATACAAACCACCTTTCGCTTCACGTCTTGGGCTTTGAACAAGACACCAAAACAACCATTTCCTCCCATAGAATAGGAGGAACTACGAACGCTCTGATTTCCCTGTTTTCGTAAACGGGAATACGTAGGCATAAGATTGAAAGAAAAAATCTTAGCGAGCACACTAAACAAAAACCCAAAATCCCATACTTTCATATATATCCGTCCTAACATCTTAACCAATAGCCTAAAGCACCCCTCGTCAACAAAATAAACTTAAGAGAAACCCCGAATCTTTGTAGCATCTGTAAACCAACAGTTTTGACTGTTTAATCTTAGTACGCAAGCAGGGTTAATTGGAGACATCTATTTCCCTTCCTTCATCAGCTTTAATAGGATAAAAAATGAATCGAGCTGTAGTACCAGAGCGATCGTGCTTCGCAACCACATCTAAAAATCACTCGCTACAGAACCCTTTCACAGGCTGTCACCTTTAGAAATCATCAAAGAAACTTTATTCCCTAGGATGATCTTTTCTCCGTGAATGGCATCTCTTGAGTTTCTTCCAAATTCTCGAACTTTCCTAGCTTGATCTATTCTCTGTGAATAGCCTGTCTTGAATTTCTCAGGGTTTGGGGACCCACAGGCTTCTTAAAAGCATCCTCGCCTCCTCTTGGGCATTGTACAAGGACACGTCGGCTTCTTAGAAGTATTCACAGCCTCCTCTTAGGCTTCGTATAAATGATTTCTTCCTCCGGGAATGATAGCCTCCTCTTGGGCTTCGTACAAATTGTCCCTCGGCTTCTTAAAAGTTTCCAGCCTCCTCTTGGGCTTCGTACAAATTTTCCCAACGACCTCCTAGAGGTATAGGAACATAAATTAGTCATCTTAATAGAACAGTCTTTCAAAAAGTATAGATCTTGCTACTGCTGTTTCTTAAACGTAGTACAAAAGATGAAACTCTAGACTTGGATAGTCTAATTCCCTTGAGTCTCAAAGACATTCTTAAGCTCCTTTCAAAAACTAAGAGATGAAACCCGTAGACTCGGACAGTCTCAATACCCTTTAGATTTCCCATTTCCTTAAAGAACAGGAAATAACTCTTATCCTCGAATCAAATCCCTGAGTTTAAACAGTACTCATATAAGAACTGATTTTCTCTTTTAACCAATATACTGGACCTGTCACTCAACTGAAACAGTCACCAGCACTTTAGCCTTCATCTCGGGCTTTGAACGAGATACAAAACACTCTCTTGTTGAGTATAAAAGACTCTCTTGTTGAGTCAAACATTTTCAGCCTCCATCTCAGGCTTCGTACGAGGTACAAAGACTCACTTGTTGAGTCAAACACCTTTAGACTCCGTCTTGGGCTTCGTACAAGACACATACAAAAGCACTCTCTTGTTGAGTCAACCCTTTTAGCCTCTCTCTCGGGCTTCGTACGAGACACATAAAAACACCTTCTTGTTGGGTTAATAGCCTCCTCTTAGGCTTTGTATAAGGAAGCCCCGGTTTAGCCAATCAACCTTTTAGCATCAAAACTGTGCCTCGTTCACAGGATACAAATATCAACAACTCCTTTCATCTAATTCCTGTAAGCGGCAAGCCTCTGGATCATCTACATCCATGCCACTGTCCCTCTTTTATCATGAGAAATTCCTAAGGAAAGATGGCATTGCTCTACATTGAGTTAAAGTCTTCTCCTTCAGGTTAAAAACCCCTATAAAGGAAATTATGGCGTTACTAGGATTCACATATCCCAGTTAAAGTAATCCTCCTTTATAACCAGTCACCCAACAATTGTGACAAACAGACCCCTTTAGAGATGACAAATTCTCTCTAAAGTCAACACCCTTTTAGCATCACATCTTGGGCTTCGAACAAGATACAAATAGACTCTTTAGCTTCATATCTTGGGCTTTGAACAAGATACAAACCACTTTTAGCTTCACGTCTTGGGCTTTGAATAAGACACCAAAAAACCTTTTTCCTCCCATAGAATAGGAGGAACTACGATCGCTCTGATTTCCCAGTTTCGGTAAGCGGGAATACGTAGGCATAAGATTGAAAGAAAAATCTTAGCGAGCACACTTAACAAAATCCCACAATCCCATACCCACATACATCAATTAAAGAGTATCAGTCCTAAACCCCTACCCATGAACAGTCCCGGTTTTTTCACTCAAAGTAAGAAGAAAGAGGCCCCACTTCCATATCGCATCCGTAACCTAACAGACCGCTGTTTAAACTCAGTATGCAAGCAGGGTTAATTGGAGAAATCTATTTCCCCTCCTTCATCAGCTCACAATAGGATAAAAAATGAATCGATCTGTAGTAACCCCAAAAGAGTGGAAGTGGTTAAGAAACACGTCCAGTTTCGCTCGCTACAGAAAAGTGGCGCCCACCGTGGGGCCAGACTTTGATTTTCTTTCTTTCTTTCTTAAAAGCCTTTGGCACGTTATTTTCATCGGGGGATGTCGTTATTACTAGGATCGGCCTTCACTAGGATCTTAGGTCAAAAACTTTAAGTTGGAAAGGTACCACAGAATGGCGACTCCGCCGGGGAGCCATTTTTGTCAGGAACATAGGATTCATAGCTCTTTAAAGTCTAGGACTTTAGGACAAATATATATACTGCTTTTCCTAATTGATACACGTGTTTATTTTTCTGTTAATGGGAATGCGTGTGATGCCGCATGTGGAAAGATTGAGTATACACATAGGAAAATCACCTTTTTTGTAGTGCGGAAGCTATCGGGAATAGCTGTTACGCGATAAACTACCCTCTTCTGAGGTTTCTTTGATGGACATCACCTAGCACGGTTCCCGGACCGCTGGTGTTCTCAGGAATCAATGATTTTGAGTGACAGGTACAAAAAGTCACCCGTAGAAAACCTTTGGGGGGGGGGGGGGGGTAGAGCCTGGACTTCATGACACCGACCCTTTGACCCCATGTTTTTTCTATGTTTTTGTGTGCTGCATTCATGCATTCATCTAAAAAAACATTACATAAAAAAAAACTTCTCTTTTAGTCTCTCTTTTTCAAATTAAACTAAGACAATGATTGTAAATATCAGAGAGAAAAAGATTGCGCTGATGGATTACTGTAGAAGGAGAGCTCATAAGTATACCTTCAAGGTTCCAAAACTAGAGGATTTGAGAAGTTTAGCGAGGAAGATCACTAACCCTGAAGCTTTCAGAGCCAAATACGGAGGTCTGCTACCTCTGTTAAGAGTCCATGTGATTGAAGGAATCATGGAAGCACTCATTCAGTTTTACAATCCAGTTTGTCATTGTTTCACATTTCCGGATTACCAGCTCGCACCAACGCTGGAGGAGTATTCTCACTTGACTGATCGGCACATTACTGATCGAGCTCTATTTTCTAGACTGGAAGAAATTCCAAAGGATCAGACCATTGTAAGAGCAATTTATTTGGATGAGTCGGAAGTCAAGACTCACCTGACCACTAAGGGTGGCATCCAAGGTTTGCCAGCCCAATTCTTGATAAAGAAAGCCTTGTACTTTTCCAGTATAGGGAACGTGACTGCTTTTGAAAGCATCTTTGTTTTGCTCACCTACGGGTTATTTTTGTTTCCCAACATTAATAACTTTGTAGATATCAACGCCATTAAGGTTTTTCTCATTGGAAACCCTGTGCCAACTTTGCTCGCGGACGCGTATCATTCTGTACACTTAGGAAATTTGTACAGCGGAGGGATGATAACATGCTGTGTACCCCTGCTATACAAATGGTTTATCTACCATTTGCCTAAGTCTGCTGCTTTTTGGGATCATAAGAGTGCCTTACATTGGTCGTAGAAAATCATGTCTCTCACCAACTCTGACATAGATTGGTGCAATAGGATATATGAGGGAATCAGGATCATTGACCGTTGTGGAAACTTCCCCAACGTACCCCTCATAGGAACTAAAGGAGGAATCAACTACCATCCGGTATTGGTTCGTCGTCAATTCGGATACCCGATGAGGCATGTCCCGCGTAATGCTCATCTGGAAGGTCTTTTCTTCAAAGAAGGAAAAATGACAGAGCATTAAAGATGGAAATAGCGCACGCTTGTAAATATGTTCACAAGAAAGGACGGGAGTCTCTAGGAAAACCGGACTGTGTCTCAGTGGAGCCTTATCTCCACTGGGTAAAAACTAGAGCTCTCAAGCTAAAGATGCCTTATCCTCGTCACGGAGTTCTTCCACCGAAGGAATATGTCATGTACTTCATGACTGAAACGGAAAAACTTCAAGTTACTCTCAACAAAGTTCAACGGGAAATGAGGTCTTGGAAGAACAAGTACCGCACCCTCAATGTGGAGTGTATCAAAATACAACAACTACTAAAGGATAAGGATGCTCTGATCGAGATTTTAGAGCAACATACTGTGGATAATTAGGATGACCAAAGGAATTTGCTCGCTCCTTTCACCTGGAAAAAGAATGACAACCTGACAACGGCCCAAGAGCCCCGGTCCAAGAAAAGGAAAGTACTAGAATCAGCACCCGAATTCTCCTCAGGGAGGACTCGGGACCCATTAGCTTAGGTTTCTATTTCCGCACCTTGTAATCTACTGTATTTTCCAATCCTTTGAATTCAATAAAACGGGGTTTCCCCACTGTTTGATATTTGCAATCTAATTGTCGAAGTTTATTTCGATTAAACAAAAAAAAACAATTAATATAATCATTGCATTCATCATTATCACGTCACGTATTCTTCTTACCTACGAATCTCACGTTTGTGTCTCGGTTCTAGAGTCAAACTGTCTCATTCATACAATACTCGGGCCAATCGTCAGAAAAAGATGGATGATCTCGAGGAAGAGAACAGAGAGTTGAAAGAAGAGATCGACGCTCTAAGAGAGGATATGAGAAAGCTTCGTAACGACATGCTAGCCATGGCAGAAGCTCAACAACAAAGAACTGTGATCTCAGAGATCACCTCAACGTCCATAGTGGAAAAGTATGATCCTAGGTATCAAATGCCTATTAACTATATCCCGGAAGGATATGTTCCGCCGATCGCTGAAGATCAAGGAATCACAACAGAAGCCGCTGGGCTTGAAGGTTACAAACTTCGGGAAAGCGAGGATGCCAGAGGCATACTGAGGACTCCTGAAGGTTACAAACTTCGGGAAACGCCAAGATTTGCTGCCGTAGTCACGGTACCACCCCCTGTGGTGCAAACTGTCCCGGAAGGACAGATTCCGCAGATACCTTCTGGTGGAAACGACAACATGTTCGAAAGAATGAATGAGTTCTAGGAACAGTTCCTGGGAATGCAGAAAGAACTATAGGCCCTTCGCGGTCAGGATTTATTTGGAAAGGACGCCGTGGACCTCTGCTAGGTTCCTAATGAGAAAGTTCCGCACAAATTCCAGGTGCCCGACTTTGAAAAATACAAGGGTAACTCTTGCCCTCAGAGTCACCTGGTGATGTACGCTCGACGAATGTCAGCTCAGACAGAGAATCAGGACCTATTGATTCACTACTTTCAGGATAGTTTAACCGGTGCCGCATTAAAATGGTACATGGGTTTAAACTGCACCACGATCACCACTTTCAGAGATCTTGGCACTGCCTTCGTCCAACAATACAAGTACAATTTGGACATGGCACCCGACAGAGATCAACTCAGATCAATGTCACAAAAGGACAAGGAAACCTTTAAGGAGTACACTCAGAGGTGGCGTGAAATTGCCGCTCAAATTTGTCCACCTCTTGAGGAAAAAGAGATGACAAAGATCTTCTTAAAAACCTTAAGCTCATTTTAATACAACAGAATGGTTGCCAGTGGCCCAGTGATTTCATCGAAATGGTCGGTATGGGAGTTCGTCTTGAGGAAGCCGTTCGGGAAAGACGTCTAGTAAAAGACGCTGGATCATCAAGTAGTACAAAGCGATACGGTAGTGCTCTCCCTAAGAAAAAAGAGCAAGATATTGGGAATATCTCTCTCGAAAAGCAAAGGCGATGTTATAAGCCAGTAGCGGCTGTGACTCCTGCTATCAATCCTGCGCCTATTTCTACGTATCAACCTCAGGTTGCGCAGAGCCAACCTAATCAGCAAAGGACTCAACAGCCTCTTCAGCAGGCTCGTCCTTAATACAACAACAACCGTACAACGCGGCCACCAGGATTTGATCCTATACCCGTATCGTACGCAGAGCTATTTCCATTACTACTAGCCAAGGGGCACATCCAGACTAAGTCTCCTCTTACAGTACCGGAAAATCTGCGTTTTTGGTTTAAGGTGGACCAGACATGCCCTTATCATCAAGGAGGATCAAGGCATAACATAGAGAACTGTCTCAACTTCAAGTCTGACGTGCAAAAGCTTGTTAGGAGCGGGGTCTTATCTTTCAAAGATACGAATCCGAATGTTCTCACGAACCCACTGCCTCAACATGAGAAAACTGCAGTAAACCTGATAGAGGAAGAGTCTAACAATGTCTATCAAATTCATGATGTACTCTTGTTAAGGACCAATCTGGTCAAGATGAATTGTAGACAGAGTGGGTATGGCTACGCGCCACCTCATAATTATCACTAGTGTGATATCTGCTCTAAAAACAATCAGGTATGTTCTGTGGTGCAATCAGCTCTACAGGAACAGATGGATCTCGGATGGATCCAAGAGCACCGAGTTCGTGGAGTTAACATGGTCTATACGAATTCCAACATCATTCAAAACAACGACATCCATGCGATGAATGTTAACTTGGTGGTGATGCACTCAAGGCAAAGCCAGTATCATAATCTGCCACAGCACGATTACAGTTCTTGCCTGACTTTCTCGGTAAACAAACAGGGATGCTCTTTTGTACAAGAGGCCCTCCAGCGTCAGATGGATCTTAGATAGATCTAGGACTACAATGATAGGAACCACTATCAGATCAACATGGTTCAGATCTTCGACATTCGCTTGATGAATACCAACCTAGTAGAGTTACATGCTGAGCAGGTCCGACTCGGGTTCCTGATATCACATGACTACCAAAGTTGTACAGCGGGTTGGGAAAACGATCAAGGTTGTGCCCTTGTCTAGGAGGCACTTCAGCACTTATTAAATCACTGGTGGATGCCAATCTATATGGATGAAGATACTCAACAAATTAGTATTAATGACAAGAACCCTATTCGGTGTCAAAGTCAGGATGTCCGATCTGTAGAAACTAACCTAGTGAGGTTACATTGCATTCAAAGCGGGCGTGGCCAGATGCCACCACATAACTATGAACGTTGTGGAGTCTGTTCAGAAAGTAACCAAGGATGCTACCTTGTGCGAACAGCTCTTTAGGGTCAGGTGGATCGTAGAGAGATTCGTCCATATCTGGGTTTCGGACCAATCAGCTGGACGCCAAACTACCTTGCCAATCAAATCGAGGATGTTGTCGTAATTTCTGATCATCAGAGGACTAGGTTGTTTTCGCCATCATCCCTCTACTTGACGAATCAAGAGTTCCTAACCAGGAACAGATTAAGATTACTTACGATGTTCAAAAAAATTAGAGGGCTCCCATAGTCATCTATCTACCAGGACCATTACCGTATGAATCAACTAAGGTTATCCCTTACAAATACGGTGCAACAACAGTCGAGAATGGAAAGGAAATTCCATTACCCTCCGTCGTGAATATTGCAGACATCAGTCGTGTAACACGGAGCGGTAGAATCTTCAACAGAGGAGTTAGAGAATCAAGCAAAGAAAAGGAACCTCAGACAGAAGTTCCCAATCCACCAGTCGGTCAATCCAGTAATCCCGACCTTTCGAAAAATGATGATGAGATGCTGAAGCTCATCCAAAGGAGTGAATACAACATTGTTGATCAGCTATTACAAACTCCTTCAAAGATCTCTGTACTGTCACTTTTACTCAGTTCAGAAGCACACAGGGAGGCTTTACAGAAAGCCTTGGAACAAGCCTTTGTGGAATAGGATGTAACAATCAGACCATTCGATAGCATTGTCTCTAACATCACTTCCTGCAATAATTTGGGATTTAGTGATGAGGAATTACCTGAGGAGGGTCGCCGTCATAACATGGCACTCAATATCACGGTCAACTGCCAGGACGATGCTTTAGCCAGCATACTGGTAGACACAGGGTCAGCCCTGAATGTTATGCCAAAGTCCACCTTGACACAATTATCCTTCAAAGGACCCCCGATGAGAACCAGCGAGGTCGTCGTCAAAGCATTCGACGGGTCCAGAAAAACGGTTATCGGCGAAGTTGATCTTCCCATAACTATTGGTCCTCACACTTTCCAAGTCATTTTCCAGGTCATGGACATCCGGGAAACATACAGTTGTTTAATAGGAAGAACTTTGATACATCAGGCTGGGGCGGTCACCTCGACCCTCCACCAAAAGCTAAAGTTCGTTCGGAACGGTCAACTCGTCACGGTCTGCGGGGAACAGGCTTTGCTCGTAAGCAATTTGTCATCAGCCACCTATGTGGAACCAGAAGGGATAATTGGAACTCAGTTCCAAATGCTTTCGCTACACAGAGGCGATCAATCCGAAGGAGGAACCTCAATTTCCTCATACAAAGACGCTATCAAAGCGGTCGAGAGTACCGACACAACAGGATGGGGAGGGCTTGTCATTCCTACTAACAATAAAGCAAGGAAGGGTCTTGGTTTTTCTGCAACCTGTACTCAGACAGCTGCCAGTGATGAAAGTTTTCATCCCATTCAAAATTTCTTCCACAGTGGAGGTTTCCTTCAACCAGCGACTCAAGAAGTACACACTATCAATGAGGAGGATCCCTCTGACACAGATGTGGAATGAAAGTCCTACCTCAACGAGGACGGTTATATGTCTCAGGAAGAGGTGCCTACGCCATTTTTCTATCCTGCACAGAGCCCGAGATTTATACCCAGGCCAGACGTCGAAATGATATACGGAGGGTGTGATTCGGAAGGATGTCGTGCTCCACCAAACTCATTAGAGGAAAACACTCTGATGAAGGACAGCTTTGACCACGACTACTATGGCCCGATGGATGGTCTGCCAATGTGGCAGCCTTACTCAAGAGACTTGGGGCAAGAGAGTCAACCGAACAATGAAAATCAGCTGAGCATCATTGAAAAGAATGCCTGCGTCCCCACCATGTCATGGGATCAACACTCAGGTCGTTCAGAAAATACTCAACATGACGATGAATTCGCAACGTTTGCAGGACTAGAATTCATCAACTATGCTTTTCCTGAGGTCAACGTCATCGAGAGAGAAGACTCCTCCAGTTCCGAGGAGGTGTGGGACACCCTGGGACAACCAATTGGAACCTTTGACTTCATGGTCAAGTACACTGCTCCTGAAAGCTCTCGTATCAGGCTCGAAGACATCCAGCCAACTGGATGGGGAGATCTACCTAAGAGCACAAATGCTATGCAAAATGCAACAGAGGAATCCTCCTACGACAACTCTGCCTGGGAGATAGATTCCAATAATCCTGCTCCACCAGAAATCAGCGTTATTTCTGAAGACAAATCAAGGAAGGTGCTAGACTTTGTGATTCACAGAGGAGTTCACCACCAATGGGTTGCTGTCGATGTTCCGAAGATTGTTCATAAGTCAAAGTAATTGCTGTCTTTAGCCTTTCACCCTGCCCAGGTGAAACGGATGTTTTGATAGGGCTCGCTTTCTGTAAATTTTCCCTCTTCGCTTTGCCCAAAGCGACAGAGTTTTGTTTTATAGGGCTGTAGTTTCAAGAATCGACTTGTTCATTAATAAAATAACGTCGTTCTGTAATTTCTACGTTGATTGTTGTTTTCTCTTTTTGCTTTTCTCAGAAAATGGTAATCCTAAAAAACATCTCAAATAATAAAAACAAGCATCTTTCAAAAAATTGCACTGTACCACACTCTTGCATTTTCTCTATCTTTTCTAAACACGAATCATCACGTCATGCATATTGCTTGTTTTAAACCCCGTTGAAACATACGATCTGATTCCTTCTCCCGACTTTGAGTTCCCGGTATTTGGGGCTGAAGAAGAGAATAACGACGAAATTCCAGAAGAGATCTCCCGATTACTCAGACAGGAGGAAAGGTCCATTAAACCTCATAAAGAACCGTTGGAAACGGTAAACTTAGGTTCGGAAAAAGAGAGAAAAGAAATCGGGATTGGGGCACTGCTCAGTCCAACTGCCAGAGAGGGTTTGGTAAAGCTTCTCAAAGAATTCCCCGATGTATTTGCTTGGTCCTATCAGGATATGCCAGGGTTGGATACCAGCATCGTGGAGCATCATTTACTGTTAAGATCAGAATGTCCGCCATTAAAACAGAGGTTGAAACGGACTCACCCGGACATGGCCATCAAAATCAAAGAGGAGGTACAGAAACAGATTGACGCGGGTTTCCTCGCCACATTAGAATATCCTCAATGGTTAGCCAACATCGTACCCGTTCCCAAAAAGGACGGAAAAGTCAGAATGTGTGTCGACTACAGAGACCTAAACAAGGCTAGTCCAAAGGACGACTTTCCTTTACCACACATTGGCATGCTGGTTGACAGTACAAAAAAGTTCAAAGTTTTCTCATGCATGGATGGATTCTCGGGCTATAATCAGATCAAAATGGTGCCGAAAGACATGGAGAAAACTTTGTTCATTACCCCATGGGGTACCTTTTGTTACAAGGTGATGTCGTTCGGTTTGAAGAACGTCGGGGCAACCTATCAAAGGGCCATGACTACTCTGTTTCATGACATGATACACAAAGAAATCGAGGTATATGTCGATGATATGATTGCAAAATCTAGAACAGAAGAGGAGCATGTGACCCACCTGTCAAAACTATTTAAGTGGTTGAGAAAGTACAAACTCCATTTGAATCCCAACTAGTGCACCTTTGGTGTCCGTTCAGGGAAACTCTTAGGGTTCGTCGTCAGCCAAAAAGGAATTGAGGTCGATCCTGACAAGGTCAAGGCCATTCTAGAAATGCCCTCTCCGAAAACTGAAAAATAAGTCAGAGGATTCCTGGGACATTTGAATTACATCTCCAGATTCATATTCCTCATGACCGCGACATGTGCTCCGATTTTCAAACTGCTAAAAAAGAATCAGGACTGCATTTGGACAGAAGATTTCCAAACCGCCTTCGACAGTATCAAGGAATACATATTGAACCCACCGATTCTATCCCCTCCAATGGAAGGAAGACCACTGATCATTTACTTAACAGTCTTGGAAGACTCCATGGGTTGCGTACTTGGCCAACAAGAAGAAACCAAAAGGAAGGAGCCTACCATCTACTATTTAAGCAAGAAATTTACCGACTGCGAGACTCGGTACACGATGCTTGAGAAAACTTGTTGTGCTTTGGCTTAGGCAGCCAAACGTCTACGCCAGTACATGATTCGTCACACTACTTGGTTGGTCTCCAAGATGGATCCAATCAAGTATGTCTTTGAAAAACCTGCTCTCACGGGAAGAATCGCCCGTTGGCAGATGTTGCTGTCAGAATATGACATAGAGTACCATGCTCAAAAAGTTGTAAAAGGAAGTGTTTTAGCCGATCATTTGGCTCATCAACTGATTGACGATCAAGAATCTATCGGGTTTGACTTCCCAGATGAAGATGTCATGTATCTGAAAATGAAAGACTGCGATGAACCGCTACCCAGTGAAGGGCCAGAACCAGGTTCCCAATGGGGACTAATCTTTGACGGAGCTGTCAATCATTATGGAAACGGAATTGGGGCAATCATCATAACACCTCAGGGTACCCACATTCCTTTCACTGCCAGACTTACGTTCAAGTGTACAAACAACGAGGCCGAATACGAAACTTGTATCATGGGTCTCGAAGAAGCGATTGATTTAAGGATAAAAAACTTGGATGTATATGGCGACTCAGCTTTGGTCGTCAATCAGATCAAAGGAGATTGGAACACATACCAATCAGGACTGATTCCTTATAAAGATTATGCAAGAAGGTTGTTACCTTTCTTCAACAGAATCGAGTTTTATCACATCCCTCGTGATGAGAATCACATGGCTGACGCTTTAGCCACTCTCTCATCCATGATTAGTGTAGGTCAATGGAATGGCATACCTAAGATCGACATAATGCGCCTTGAGCGGCCCGCTTACATCTTCACGATTGAAGCAGTCATAGACGACAAACCTTGGTATCACGATATCAAATGCTTCCTTCAGAAACAAAAGCACCCACCTGGGGCATCTAGAAAAGACAGGAAAACCCTCAGAAGACTGGCAGGCAGTTTCTTTCTGAGCAGTGATACACTTTATAAGCGGAATTTTGACATGGTCTTGCTCCGATCCGTCGACAGACCAGAAGTAGACATGCTGATAAAAGAAATTCATGAAGGATCCTTTGGCACTCATGCCAACGGACACACAATGGCGAGAAAAATTCTAAGAGCAGGGTACTATTGGTTGACAATGGAATCCGACTACTACAAGAACATGAGGAAGTGTCACAAGTGTCAGATATACTCAGACAAAATCCATGTACCGCCAATGCATCTCAAAGTTCTTTCTTCCCCATGGCCTTTTTCCATATGGGAAATCGACATGATTGGCTTGATCGAGCCCAAAGCTTCAAACGGACATCGGTTCATCCTAGTAGCCTTTGATTACTTCACCAAGTGGGTCGAAGCAGCGTCATATACCAACGTAACCCGACAAGTGGTGGTCCGATTTATCAAAACAATCTCATCTGTCGTTATGGTGTTCCAAGCCAGATCATTACTGATAATGGATCTAACTTGAACAATAAGATGATGAAAGAATTATGCGCTAAGTTCAAGATCGAACACCATAACTCATCTCCCTATCGACCAAAGATGAACGGAGCGGTAGAAGCGGCTAACAAGAACATCAAGAGGATTGTTCAAAAGATGGTTGTAACCTACAAAAATTGGCACGAGATGCTACCCTTTGCTCTTCACGGTTATCATACATCCATTCGCACTTCAACAGGGGCAACCCCTTTCTCTCTAGTATATGGCATGGAAGCAGTGCTCCCCATAGAAGTAGAGATCCCGTCAATCCGGGTATTGATGGAAGCTAAGCTAATAGAGGCTGAGTGGTGTCAAAGTCGACACGACAAACTGAATCTGGTCAAAGAAAAGAGAATCATTGCTCTATGCCACGGTCATTTATATCAACAGAGAATGAAGAAGGCATTCGACAAAAAGGTCTGACCTCGCGTCTTCAGGAAAGGAGACCTTGTGCTCAAAAAGATACAATCTTTTCTCACTGACTCTCGGGGCAAGTGGACTCCGAATTATGACGGCCCCTATGTGGTCACGAAAGCTTTCTCAGGCAGCTCCTTGAGACTTTCAACCATGGAAGGAGAGGAATTTGCCTACCCCACAAATGTTGATGTAGTCAAGAAATACTTCGCCTAAAAAAAAACGTCTCGGTGGATTGAAAACCGGAAAGGGAGGTCCAGGCAAAAATTAGAGACATGATCAAAAATCATCCCGGAGGATTGGAAACATCACAGTATAATCCAGGCAAAAGTTAGGGATAATGGCAAGTAACTATGTTCAACAAAGGGGCAAGTCCCTCAGCAACAGTTACGTCGTCCATCAGAAACTCCAGTCAAGGTCATCTTCGACAGAAGCTCAGGATGCCCCGAATTCAAAGTTGGTAGAAGGATAGTGGTCGTTATGTTTCAACGTAGCCCTTTTCCCTGTAAATTACCATTTTCTAACTTTGTAAATGCTCTATGGAATCACGCGTTTGGCTGATTTCCATCCTATCAATAAAAATTGAGCCCTTGTGCTTTTATTGGCAATTCATGTTTGTTGTAGCTTTACAGAATGATGTTTTTTAACGTGATCAACGATTCTTGAAATAAAACAAAAAATGAATTTACTTGTAAAACGTTTTCTGCTTTCAAAATAAAGTTGGCAATTTCTTTTGACTGTTGAACATCGAAAGAACATCGACCGCTTCTCCAGAAGTAAGCGAGCTTTAAAGTGCAGAATCGAAGTACACCTTCTAAGCCAGTGCGCCTGAATGAAGGATCAGCTGTATCAGATGCGGCTTTCCCATCTAATACCTTTGGCCGAGTTCTCATCTCCTAAGCCCGACCAACATCGTTCGCAACAGGGACCGTTTCTCCTAAACAAGGCAAAATTGTTATATTGGATCAACGGTACGACTTCGCCCCGCGATGGCCGAGTATCCCGTCATGTTCAGTCTATATGTCGCGTCAGTTTTGTCAGCATATACATACACACATCATGCATTCTATTTGCATTCTCATTCATATTGCATCACTATCACTCCAGTCGGTCTTATCCCTAGTGATTGTTGTCTTCTCGGTCGAGTTGTCAGTTCTTTCCTCGATTAGGAAATGTTGCATTTAAATAATCTCTCCTCCAGTTTATTTCTGGATTGAAGTTGGGTCCTTGACCACATTGATAACTTGAACCTCTAAAAGACCAGAGAACCTTCAACCGATGACACTCTTCGCCATTGAAGATGATATTTTCACTTTCCCGGATTAAGGAAAATCCCCAAAGAAAGCCTCTTAATCAGAGATCCCGCGGTACGACAGTTTTTCTCTCAAAAACCACTGATGAAAAGGTCATCAGCACCTCAAAATTGGATCCCATCATATGGCATTTCTCCGGGAAGATCCCGAGAAAAGTATGATGTAATATACCCAAGCGTGAAAGTCGTCTCTCAAGCGACCTGCTTTCCCCAGTAGAAACAAATGGCGTCTCCAATAGAGAAGTTTGTGCACCTCTACAACTCAGACGAATGGGTTCCCCAACGAGTCTGACATCAAAACATTTTCCATCAAATGGCATCTCCCCAGGAAAATTCGGCGAGAAGTTTGAGGAAAACCTCTACACGTAGCGTCCCTTGTCAATAAAGTTTATTGGCAAAAGAAACTGAGACCAGTTCCTTGGTAGGAAACCAAGAACGAGGGGAAGTTTAATTCAGAAACTGAGACCATTTCCTGGGTAGGAAACCAGGATCGAGGGGAAGTTTACTTCAAAAACTAAGACCAGTTCCTTGGTAGGAAACCAGGATCGAGGGGAAGTTTACTTCAGAAACTTAGACCAGTTCCTTGGTGTCGCACCTCGAAAAAAATCGCTTCATCGAAGACATGACCCTCGCGCAAAAGGCGCGGAAAACGGTTCGACAGAGTCGCTACCGAACTTTATTTATCCCAAAAATAGGGAAAGGAAAATATCGAGAAAACCTTTAAGGAGGGGGTAAGAACATGGTCGTCGCAACCATATTCTGGGTTCGGGAGTCGGTTACGTGAGGGGAAGGTACGTGCACCCCCTCACGTCCGTTGTACTCAACGGGAACCTTTTAGTTCGATTTGTGAAGAAATGTTATTTAAGCTTGTTTGTTTCCTTCTTAGGTAATACTGCTTTCTAAAGGGGAAGTGGGTGGTTTTTTATTAGTTTGCTAGGCAAGATCATCGTGACCTCGGGCCTACGTATGCTCATTCGGCGAGAATGAGGAATTAGAGCAATCGTAGTTCGACTACGAGAAGGCATAGGGGGAAGACGGAAGATGGCGGGAAGGTAGTGTGGAAACCCGGAAAAAGAAAGAGTGTACTCGCCAAGATCATCGCAACCTTGTGCCTACGTATCTTTATTCGGACAAGAATAAAGAATCAGAGCAGATATAGTTCGTGGTACGCCCACGAAAAGAGGGTTAGGGTTTGAATTTTAGGAGACGAAAGATTGAATGACATACAACCCAAGGGGCGTGCCTCGAGAGCAGTCACTCAAGAATACAAGGAATGTGAGACTCCAAGAACTCAGTTCTTTCGTGATTGATTTGAAAAATGTTTGATAATGGTTAAGTGTTTTAAGACGAAAGAGTGAATGAATAACAACCCAAGGGGTATGCCTCAAGAGCTATTCATTCGAAGACCCAAAGAATGCTAGATTCCAAGAATCTCCTCCTTTCATTAGTTGATTAAAAAACGGTTTGAAAAAGATTAAGTCGAATTGGTTGAGAAAAGAGGTGAGGATCGATACTAGTCCCTAGGGGTGCTCCTAGTAACAAAACCTACGAAATGTGCAAGTGTGCATTTGACGACGAGGCCAAAAGGCACTTGACTTACGAGAATGTTTTGAAGAGTGGCTCGACGACGAGTCGAGAATTGGTTTGGGAATGGTTTGATTTGTTACATGTTTTAGGGAGAATGACGATTATTCGATAAACGAGACGTCGGCCTCGCAACCAATTAGTCGGGGCGTTATCGGGATGCTAGATCCCAACGACACCTTTTTCATTCGATTGATTTACGAAATATTGTTTGATGAACAACGAAAGTACCACATGGAATGCTAGACTCCAATGGCATTCCTTTGTCCAAATAGTTAAGACGAGTGTTTTAGGAGCGAATGATATGGACAATATGATAAGAATATGAACAATAATAATCAAGATAATATTTGACGGAAAATAAACAAGATAATGGTTAATCGGGTGAATCAGAAAATAAAATGTGACGACCTCGTCTTATCCATGAACTCTAAAAAAATGGTTCCATGATGTTTAAGACCTTCATTGATCGGAAATGAAAGGAATAAAATAAAAGAGTAAAGTGACATAAAAAAAGGTAAAATAAAATCGAAATCGAAGAAAGGTCTCATCTTTAATCGATAAAATTTGGTTTTAAGATGTTCATCGACCGATAAAAATGAAAAGTAAATAAAATAATAAAATCGGTCTCGTCTTAATCAAAACTTAATCGAGAAATCGAGAAATCGTTGACTTTTGACTTTCATTGACCAAAATGAAAATAAAAGAAATATAAAGTGACAATTAAGAAATTAAATCGAAAATATGAATACAAAGAATAAAGGTCTCACCTTTATCGAGATTTAATCGAGAAATCGATAAATCAATCGATATTTAGTTTTCATGGACCCAAAATGAATAAAAATAATAAAAATGAAATAAAATCGAAATAAATAGTAAAATGAATAAAGGTCTCACCTTTATCGAGATTTAGTTGAGAAATCAAAAAATCATCGATGTTTGGTTTTCATAGACCCAAAAAGATAAATAAAATAAAAAATGAAATAAAATCGAAATAAATAGGAAAAAGAATAAAGGTCTCACATTTATCAAGATTTAATCGAGAAATCGATAAATCGTTGATGTATGGTTTTCATTGACCCACAAAATGAATAAATGATAGTGAATAAATCAAATAAATAAATGATAGGCCTCAAATAAATCAAGATTGTAGATCTAAAATCAAACAATCAAGAATTGTACGATATCATTGGCCCGAAATAAATGGAATAAATTACTAAACAAGTATCATATTTTTTGGATAAGTATTAAAATACTTTTAGAAAATAAAATAAAACAATAAAGAATTAACAAAGCAAGATTAAGGGGGTGAATAGGAAAAGTAAGGGTATGGGATCACTTGGGCTCAAGGCCCATCACCCAAAAACCACACGTCCGAGTAAAAAGAAAAGGAAAAAAAAAAGGGTGGGCTGAGAAAAAACAGCCGTGAGAAGCCTGTTCAGGCTACATTCAAACCAATACACAGTCTATATCCCACGCACAGAAAGTCAATAAAACTCATTCATCAACAAAAATCAAAATTAAAAGAACAAGGTTTTGGAAAGGCAACACGTATTCATCAACCATCGAACGATGTTCCAACCTTATCCACAAAGTCGACTTGCTTTCAGCACTGCATTTGAATTGATCGGTCTTCGAAGGTACCCGTCTCAGTTTTGATTTGTGTCAAAGAGGTTTGTTGTGGGTGATTTCATGTTCGTCAGTTTTCTGCTTCACCTCATTCTATTTTCTGGTTTGGTTTATTTGGTTTTGGAGTTTACTTTGTTTAATTTGAATCGTTTCAAATCGAGTTACTCTCTCTCCTCTTTTCTATTTGTGTTGTTTCGATTTTGTGGGTTGATTTGGATTTGGGGTTATTGAAGGGTGGAAGGTGACGGGTTGAAGATGAAGGAGGTTAGGGAGAGATTGAAAGAAGGTTTTAAGGGAGAGGTTTAAGAAGATGGTTAATGGTTGAAGGAAGGTCTGTGTGAAATAGGAAGAATATTGAGGATTGATAGGAAGAAAATTTTGCGCCGTTTGTTTTTTTGTTTTCTCCCCTTTGAATGTGAGAAAGGCACCCCCTTTATAGGAGTGGAAGAGAGAGGTTATTTGTGGAATTGAAGGGTGAATTTGGAAAATTGGGTTGGAAAAATGTTACTGCGTTTGATTGCGTTTTGGTGGTTTAAAAATCGTTGTCATGGCTGCAGAATGTGTGGGTACATTTTGTATTGTACAAGTTTTGGTGCTAAGGCTGGAATTGTGGTGTATCAAGACTCGCGTGCGAATCTTATAGTACGTTGTAACCCGTTTCATGGAAATTTGTGGCTTGGTTATATTTTGAGCTGTTTCTGCGTGACCATTGGTGTTGTACGTTATGGAATATGCTGCGAAATGGCTTCATGTTGTGGTACAGGTTAATGGATTGTTGGAGACTTGGATATTGGCAATAGTGTTGTGTAGTAAAAAATTATTTTGCAAATTTTGTGAAATGGACTTGAAACAAAGTAATAGGCTTGTAGTGATGGACTTTGACATTATTTGAATGGGCCTTTTATTAATTTTTGCTTGTGTAAATGGGCTTGGATATTAAAAACAAATAGAATAGATGGTTAAAAATGGATCTAAATGGATTTAAAATGTGGAATGAAAATGGTTGAGAAAATAGAAGTTGAAATATGGAAATTGGTTAGAAAATAAGAAAGATAATTTTAAAAAAAAATATGGACACAAATGGATTATAGATTTATGGATTAAAAGAACGATTAATGGATAATGGATATGGTTAAAAATTGGAAATGGATAAAGGATGGTTAAAAGATAGATATGAATTAAAATGAAAATGGATAAAAACAAAAGAGGGATGAAGTTGAAGACAACATATTTTTTGGATTTTTGAATAATTGTCAGCGGGTGGATGTACAGATGAAAGTTATACACAGGTAGGACAAATTTGGGGTATGACAGATGCCCCTATCTAATTATCTTAAACCGAGTAAGGTGAACTGTTGTGGTGTTCATTCTTTCGAGGTAGAAGACAATTGGATATAAAGAAGACCACGAATTTGTCCGAAAAGAAAGAAAATAGGTGGAATAACTGATCAATGTTAACCCTCGAGTAGACACTAAGAACTGGCAAAGGTCGTTATCACCAAAAGGATGATAACAGGAGTATCTGACACCAAAAGGATGACAGACCTATCACCAAAAGGATGATAGTGGACACACGCACACTGACCCTTCCACCAAAAGGATGAAAATGAGGTCAAAGCCTGCTATTACCAAAAGGATAATAGGGAAAACACACGCACACAGACCCTTCCACCAAAAGGATGAAAATGAGGTCAACGCCTGCTATTACCAAAAGGATAATAGGGCACACACACACACACAGACCCTTCCACCAAAAGGATGAAAATGAGGTCAAAGCCTGCTATTACCAAAAAGATAATAGGGCACACACGCACACAGACCCTTCCACCAAAAGGATGAAAAATGAGGTCAAAGCCTACTATTACCAAAAGGATAATAGGGCACACACACACAGACCCTTCCACCAAAAGGATGGAAATGAGGTCGAAGCCTGCTATTACCAAAAGGATAATAGGGCACACACACATAGACACTTCCACCAAAAGGATGGAAATGAGGTCGAAGCCTGCTATTACCAAAAGGATAATAGGGCACACACACACAGACCCTTCCACCAAAAGGATGGAAAATGAGGTCACAGCCTGCTATTACCAAAAGGATAATATGGCACACACACACACAGACCCTTCCACCAAAAGGATGAAAATGAGGTCAAAGCCTGCTATTACCAAAAGGATAATATGGCACACACACAGACCCTTCCACCAAAAGGATGAAAATGAGGTCAAAGCCTGCTATTACCAAACGGATAATAGGGCACACACACACAGACCCTTCCACCAAAAGGATGAAAATGAGGTCAAAGCCTGCTATTACCAAAAGGATAATAGGGCACACACACACAGCCTGCTACTACCAAAAGGATAGTATGGCACATATACAGCCTGCTATTACCAAAAGGATAATAGGGAACACACACAAAGGCTGTCACTCACCAAAAGGATGACACACAGACCAAGGGTTTATGGATCGGCGACACTAAAAGGATGACGGATCAAAACAAGCTACTACCACCAAAAGGATGATAGGAACTTCTTATTCGTGAGGACCAACATCAAAAGGATGAAGGTTGAATTGACATGGTTTCGGCTATCACCAAACGGATGATAGGAACTTCCCACTTGTGAGGACCAACACCAAAAGGATGAAGGTTAAGTTGACTTGACATGGATGGCTACCACCAAAAGGATGATAGGAAATTTCTGATTTGAGGGTTACCAACACCAAAAGGATGCAGGTTGAGTTGAGTTGATTGGATTTGGCTATCACCAAAAGGATGATAGTAATGCAATTGACAAAAGGTCAAGTTTGCTGGGGATATGATGAGTGAGGCTTATCTGGAGACATCATCAAAAGGTTGAAGTAACAATTCAATGAGGAACGCCCACGAAAAGGAAAGGGAAACAGTGAAAAAAGGAGAAGGTAACCCGCCAAGATCTACGCAATCTTGTGCCTACATATCTTTACTCGGACGAGAATAAAGAATCAGGGCAGTCGTAGTTCGACTTGAAGAAAATATTCAATGAGGAACGCCCACTGACTCGGAGAAATGTTTATTGGTTGGGATGAGGATGACGACCTCGGCAACAAAAGGTTGAGGAACACAACCCAATGAGGAATGCTCACTGACTTGCTTGGAGATCATAGCTTCATCAACAGAAGGTTGAAGACTTTCATGAGGAACACCCATGAACTTGAAGAAGATGCCCCTGACTGGGCAGAAGGTTGCTTGCAGTCTTGTCTTGATCAACAAAAGGTTGGACAACTTCGTGGGGAACGCCCACGGATTTGATGAAGATGCCCCTGGCTGGGCTGAAGATCGTCTTGAAATCTTGAGATTGATCCTGGATCTTGACTATGCATATGTGAATGCTTGAGTTTGTAATGATGTGCAATGCAAATGCTGACGCGCGAAGATTCAAGTGCTGGGGAAGTATGACTTGGTTTTTGGTATGCATATGATGCATATGATGTTGATGATGAATGCGATGCATATGATGCGTATAATTATAAACGGGTGATTGGATATGTTTGGAGAGGGTGCCAGCATGCTGGACTTTTGGTAGTTGCCAATGCGGATTGGACTTTGGGCGGTGGGAGGGATTGATTTCCTCGACACTCAGCTCGTTGAGGGCGCCATGATTGAAGAAGACGAAGATACTCTCGAGGCCTCAAGTTTGATTGTTTGATGATAAGTCATTTCTGAGAAGACCACGACTCTGTGCTTGATGATCATGATGACTGCAATGGGTCTTGCTCCATTCTGAACATGGTAATGGTCTGCCCTGATTAACCAGATCTGAAGAGATTTGATCTTTGAAAGTTGAGATTTGCTGTGCTTTGAGAAGGCTTGCCCCTGATTGAGCTGTTGAAAGATTTTCCCCAGCCTGAGGGTTTTGAGGGAGTCTTGCTTCGGGTCGGCACCACTGAAAGTCAAGTTCCTCTTTGATTGCCCCTTGTTTGAATTGCTTTGATGTCTAGCACTGATTTGCAATTAAAATTAAACATTCATAAATGGTAATCTCAATCCAGCGCCTATGCAAGTTTTGAAAAAGAGTCATTTATTGGAGTGTCGTGATAGTGAGACGAATGGACCGTTAGCCCAAACGAGTGCTGATTTTGATGGTGTGAAAGATATAGCAAGGAGAATGGCACCAATGCTGAAGATTAGCAAATATGGGGAGTCAGTTTACGCAACCTTGCAATAGTATGCTTTCAGAATAAACCTTGCCTCAATTAGGTCTTTCGAGGGTTGTAACGTGGTCTGGTTCACGGTTATGAAACAAAGGATATTAGGCTTAAATTTGATTTGTACCCACCCCTTCTTCGTGATGAACTTCCAGTCCTACGTTCAGTTAAATCTGCACATGTTTGTATTCCCAAAAGGGTTGACAGTTCAAGGTATGCTTGAAATGGAAGTCACCTTTATTCTGTTTTTGATGGATGTTAATGACCCTTTGGTTTTGATTATGGTGGTCACTAGATCTTATTTTGTTTTTGTTGAGGATTTGAGGGCCTCTTTTGATTTTGCTTTTGATCTCGAATTTTGCTTTTTGAGTCCATCGGGTAGCCTTGATTTTGCCTAAGTCTCCTTTGAGGTGCTCGACTTAGCAGGCTTTTGATTTTTGTTTTGTTTTGTCTTGTAGTTTTTGTGGAGGATTGTGACTGCCAACTCATAGGTTATTGACGAACAACTGTCATGTCTTTTGGATTTTGCTTTGTGATTTGAGTGCGTAATTGGGTTAAATGAACACTACCCTGCCCCAGGTTGAGTGTAAGGGTTTGAATATCCGAAGGAAACTACTACTTCTAGGCTCGAAGTTGTTTACTAGGGATTAACTCCTTGTCTCTCTAGTGTTTGGGGGATTGAAACAATGCCTGTACATCATTGACGAGATTTTGTCTGAAAGCATACGGTTTGCAATTATGGGTATTTCGCTGTCATCATCCTCCCTCCAATCATTGCTAACAACAGTTTGATATAGAGAGTGAAGTGGATAAATGTGTCGGTGTTTTGCACTAAAATGGAAAAAATGAGTGAATACGACATAACTGATTCAAAACATGCATAATCACTACATTAAGAAAACCAAATACAAACGGCAATGCTCAAAGCATACAGTAATTAAACAAATAAAGACAAAAATACAAGAATGCAAATGATGGGATGGCAACATGACTGCCTTCTTCGGGGAATAAACTTGACTTGACTTGACTTGACTTGATGCTGGCACTAGTTTGGCGGCGGTATAGGGTTTTTGATGACGTTTGGAGCCCTCCCATTGAACGTGAGAAACTTTGAATCGATCATGTCTTGAACCTTGTGTTTGAAAGCTCTGCAATCCTCGACCGTATGCCCTGGAGCACCCTTATGAAACTCGCAACGGGCATTAGCATCATAATCTGGGGGAATGACAGTTGGAGGAGCTAGGTCCCTCAGAGCGATTGCTTTCTTCTCCATCAATTGAGCAAAGATCTGAGCATATGTCATCGGCTGACGATCAAAGTCTCTATCTTGCCTCCTTGTCCTTTGTTGATTAGGCTAGCGTTGTTGAGCAGCTCTCTGTTGTTGATGTTAAGGAGGATACTGATACCCTTGTTGATTGTAGGATTATTGCTGAGGAGCCTGTTATTGAGGCATTGGAACCTGAACAACTTGAACTGTTGGCTGATAAGGCATTGGAGTGTATTGCGCAGCAGCAACATACGGATATGGGAAGAATGGCATTTGAAAAGGCATTGGAGGGGGAGCTTGTTGAGCTTGCCCTTTTTGAGCAGAGACAGCATTTGTTTCACACTCTTTCTTTTTATATCCATTGAAGGGCTTCTTGGCTTGAGACTGGCTGTTAGAACCTCCTTGGATCTTTCCACTTTTCAGACCTTCTTCAATTCTTTCACCGACAATTACCAAATCAGAGAATCTGGAAGAAACATTACCAATCAACTTCTCATAGTATTGGCCTTGCAAAGTACCCATGAAGATATTAATCAGTTCACGATCAACAAGAGGTGGATGCACCCTTGCAGCTAGCTCTCTCCAGCGTTGCGCGTACTCCTTAAAGGATTCGTTGTCCTTTTGAGCCAAACTCTGAAGTTGAGTACGATTCGGAGCAAGGTCAGTGTTGTGCTTGTATTGCTTGACAAATGCATCAGCTAGATCATCCCAAGTGCACACATTGCTATGCTCCAGCTCATATACCACTCAAGAGATGCCCCAGACAAGCTGTCTTGGAAGCAATGGATCATCAGCTTTTCATCTTTGGCATAGGCAGCCATCTTGCGGCAGTACGTCTTCAGATGAATGTGAGGGCAACTGAGGCCTTTATACTTTGGGAATTCTTGTACTTTGAATTTTGGAGGAATGACAACATCTGGCACCAAGCACATATCCAGAGCATTCAAAGAAGTTGAGTTGCGCCCCTCCATGACTTGGAGTTTCTCAGCTAGATCACGACACATCTTGATGGCTTCAGAATCCTGAGCAGCAGTAGGATTGACAATTGGGATAGCAGCATGGTAGTTCTGTACCTTATCATACTACTCTAGCAGATTTTCTTCAGTATGAGGAATAGGAATCTGAGTGACAATAGGTTGGGCTTGCGGAATAGATCCAACAGTAACTCCAGATGTTGGAAGTGGTTGAGATGTGGCAGGAGCGAAGTCCATTAGTATCCCATAAGTAATGGGGTTTGGAACAGGAACAGAGAGCCTTGAGGTAGATGCTTAAACAGGAACATTGTTGTGGGCAGCAGTGGCTTCACGCAGTTCTTCTTCCTTTCTGGCCATCATGATGGCTTCGAGAATCTGGTCAATCTTTCCTTTGATAGAGTCTAATTTTTCTCTAAAGGCGGCTTGCTCTTGTTGAATCTGCTCCATCATTCGTCTGATATTGGCTCGAGTTGCGTATTGGTGTCGGGGAATCAGCTTGATGTACTGGAGAAGGAAGGAAGTTGAAGTGAGATTCTGATGTTGAAAATGCAATGCAAGATGCATAATAGATGAAATGCAATGCAATGACATGTATGCAATGCGAGATGCAAGATCCAGGATCGCAGATCATAGGTTCAAACGGTTCTGAGGTTGGCCGTTCACCGGTAAATGACCAAAGTCTCTGATCAAAGAAACCCTATAGGTAGGCTCTATGAGGAAAGTTCTAGATTCCTTACCCACAAACCCACTCACGGGATGGTTTCTATGTTGACGGATAAGGTTCCCATGATTACGGACACAAATCGCATCAATGTCACGCAACAGGCTAGCTGCATTACGACGAGGTCTCCCCTGAGCGGGGTCTTCGTGCTAGGCGCACAAGGAGCGAGTCCTTGGAGACTAACACTACACGACCACCAATATAGAACTTGGTTCTAAGAGTGGTTCATAGAGTCACGGGCCCTTCATGAATCAAGTCGTGCGATAGGCTAGCTGTGTTACAATAGGATCTACGAAAAGGTCTACTCTAGGGGAGCTTTCATGCTAGGCACACAAGGAGAGAGTCCTTGGGGACTAACACTACTCGACATCTAATTCCAAACTATGTGTTCCCTCTACTTTTACCAAAGCTCAGGTATAGAGCTTTACTCATGATATCATCCCAAGATCCAACAGCCAAGAACAATAGGAGAAAGCAATAAGAGAACAAACACGTAAATGAGAAAAAAAAACATGCAAACAAAGATAACGCTCTTCACAAATCGCTCTAAGATAGGCTTGACTCTCTCTTGCATGGAGCAAATATTCTCCAGCAGAGTCGCCAGCTGTCGCACCTCGAATAAAATAGCTTCATCGACGACACGACCCTCGCACAAAAGGAGCGGAAAACGGTTCGACAGAGTCGCCACCGAACTTTATTTATCCCAAAAATAGGGAAAGTAAAATATCGAGAAAACCTTTAAGGAGGGGGTAAGAACATGGTCGTCGTAACCATATTCTGGGTTCGGGAGTCGGTTACGTGAGAGGAAGGTACGCGCACCCCCTCACGTCCATTGTACTCAACGAGAACCTCTTAGTTCGATTTGTGAGGAAATGTTATCTAAGCTTGTTTGTTTTCTTCTTAGGTAATACTGCTTTCTAAGGGGGAAGTGGGTGGTTTTTTATTAGTGTGCTCGGCAAGATCATCGCGACCTCGAGCCAACGTATGCTCATTCGGCGAGAATAAGGAATTAGAGCAATCGTAGTTCGACTACGGGAAGGGATATGGGGAAGACGGAAGATGGCGGCAAGGTAGTGTGGAAACCCAGAAAAAGAAAGAGTGTGCTCACCAAGATCATCGCAACCTTGTGCCTATGTATCTTTATTCGGATGAGAATAAAGAATCAGAGCAGTCGTAGTTTGTGGTACGCCCACGAAATGAGGGTTAGGGTTTGAATTTTAGGAGACGAAAGATTGAATGACATACAACCCAAGGGGCGTGCCTCGAGAGCAGTCACTCAAGAATACAAGGAATGCGAGACTCCAAGAACTCAGTTCTTTCGTGATTGATTTGAAAAATGTTTGATAATGGTTAAGTGTTTTAAGACGAAAGAGTGAATGAATAACAACCCAAGGGGCATGCCTCAAGAGCTATTCATTCGAAGACCCAAAGAATAGTTGATTAAAAAAGGGTTTGAAAAAGATTGAGTCGAATTGGTTGAGAAAAGAGGTGAGGATCGATACTAGTCCCTAGGGGTGCTCCTAGTAACAAAACCTACGAAATGTGCAAGTGTTCATTTGACGACGAGGCCAAAAGGCACTCGACTTACGAGAATGTTTTGAAGAGTGGCTCGACGACGAGTCGAGAATTGGTTTGGAAATGGTTTGATTTGTTACATGTTTTAAGGAGAATGACGATTATTCGATAAACTAGACGTCGGCCTCGCAACCAATTAGTCGGGCCGTTATCGGGATGCTAGATCCCAACGACACCTTTTTCATTCGATTGATTTATGAAAAATTGTTTGATGAACAATGAACGTACCACATGGAATGCTAAACTCCAATGGCATTCCTTTGTCCAAATAGTTAAGACGAGTGTTTTAGGAGCGAAAGGTCGAGTGATCACGACCTAAGGCGTGCGCCTCAAATGCGGTCACTCAAGAACCCAAGAAGTGCTAGACCTCAAGAGCTCAATTCTTTCGCGATTTAATAAAAAATGATTGATTAGGTGTGTTAAGTATTTTAAACGAAAATTAAGTATTTAAGCGTTTCGATAATTGTTAGTGTGTTTGATTAAAAAATGAAAAAAAAAATGAAGTGGTTAGATAAACATGATATGAATGTGATATGGACAATATGATAAGAATATGAACAATAATAATCACGATAATATTTGACGGAAAATAAACAAGATAATGGTTAATCGGGTGAATCGGAAAATAAAATGTGACGACCTCGTCTTAACCATGAACTCTAAAAAAATGGTTCCATGATGTTTAAGACCTTCATTGATCGGAAATGAAAGGAATAAAATAAAAGAGTAAAGTGACATAAAAAATGTAAAATAAAATCGAAATCGAAGAAAGGTCTCATCTTTAACCGATAAAATTTGGTTTTAAGATGTTCATCGACCGATAAAAATGAAAAGTAAATAAAATAATAAAATCGGTCTCGTCTTAATCAAAACTTAATCGAGAAATCGATAAATCGTTGACTTTTGACTTTCATTGACCAAAATGAAAATAAAAGAAATATAAAGTGACAATTAAGAAATTAAATCGAAAATATGAATACAAAGAATAAAGGTCTCACCTTTATCGAGATTTAATCGAGAAATCGATAAATCAATCGATATTTAGTTTTCATGGACCTAAAATGAATAAATATAATAAAAATGAAATAAAATTGAAATAAATAGGAAAAAGAATAAAGGTCTCACCTTTATCGAGATTTAGTCGAGAAATCAACAAATCATCGATGTTTGGTTTTCATAGACCCAAAAAGATAACTAAAATAAAAAATAAAATAAAATAAAAATAAATAGGAAAAAGAATAAAGGTCTCACCTTTATCAAGATTTAATCGAGAAATCGATAAATCGTTGATGTATGGTTTTCATTGACCCATAAAATGAATAAATGATAGTGAATAAATCAAATAAATAAATGATAGGCCTCAAATAAAACAAGATTGTAGATCAAAAATCAAACAATCAAGAATTGTACGATATCATTGGCCCAAAATAAATGGAATAAATTACTAAACAAGTATCATATTTTTTGGATAAGTATTAAAATACTTTTAGAAAATAAAATAAAACAATAAAGAATTAACAAAGCAAGATTAATGGGGTGAATAGGAAAAGTAAGGGTATGGGATCACTTGGGCTCAAGGCCCATCACCCAAAAACCACACGTCCGAATAAAAAGAAAAGGAAAAAATGGGTGGGCTGAGAAAAAACAGCCGTGAGAAGCATGTTCAGGCTACATTCAAACCAATACACAGTCTATATCCCACTCACAGAAAGTCAATAAAACTCATTCATCAACAAAAATGAAAATTAAAAGAACAAGGTTTTGGAAAGGCAACACGTATTCATCAACCATCGAACGATGTTCCAACCTTATCCACAAAGTCGACTTGCTTTCAGCACTGCATTTGAATTGATCGGTCTTCGAAGGTACCCGTCTCAGTTTTGATTTGTGTCAAACAGGTTTGTTGTGGGTGATTTCATGTTCGTCAATTTTCTGCTTCACCTCATTCTATTTTTTGGTTCGGTTTTTTTGGTTTTGGAGTTTACTTTGTTTGATTTGAATCGTTTCAAATTGAGTTACTCTCTCTCCTCTTTTCTATTTGTGTTGTTTCGATTTTGTGGGTTGATTTGGATTTGGGGTTAATGAAGGGTGGAAGGTGACGGGTTGAAGATGAAGGAGGTTAGGGAGAGATTGAAAGAAGGTTTTGAGGGCGAGGTTTAAGAAGATGGTTAATGGTTGAAGGAAGGTCTGTGTGAAATAGGAAGAATGTTGAGGATTGATAGGAAGAAAATTTTGCACCGTTTGTTTTTTTGTTTTCTCCCATTTGAATGTGAGAAAGGCACTCCCTTTATAGGAGTGGAAGAGAGAGGTTATTTGTGGAATTGAAGGCTGAATTTGGAAAATTGGGTTGGAAAAATGTCGCTGCATTTGATTGCGTTTTGGTGGTTTAAAAATCGTTTTCATGGCTGCAGAATGTGTGGGTACGTTTTGTATTGTACAAGTTTTGGTGCAAAGGCTGGAATTGTGGTGTATCAAGACTCGCGTGCGAATCTTATAGTACGTTGCAACCCGTTTCATGGCAATTTATGGCTTGGTTATATTTTGAACTGTGGCTGCGTGACCAGGTGTTATACGTCATGGAATATGCTGCGAAATGGCTTCATGTTGTGGTATAGGTTAATGGATTGTTGGAGACTTGGATATTGGCAATAGTGTTGTGTAGTAATAATTTTTTTTGAAAATTTTGTGAAATGTATCACTCCCGAAAGATTCGCATCCAATGGTACAAACGCGAGAGTGACGCAGAAAACACAGAGTCGCTAGCAATGTGTATTTATCCCGAGAGAGAGAAAGGAAACACTGCATAAACCTGAAGAGAAATGGGGAAAGACATGGTCATCGCAACCATAGTCCAGGTTCGAGAGTCGGTTATGCGAGGGGAAGGTGTTAGCACCCCACGCATCCATCGTACTCGATGAGATCCACGCTTGTTATCTAAACGGAGGGTGAGCTGTCCTACTATCTATGGCTGTACAAAAGAAAACGGGGATGGGGGTGACTAAGATAGACTCGGTAGGACATATTCGATGCCCTAGGCCTACGTACTCCCTCGGTGCAATGGGAAAGTCAGAGTCAACATAGTTTGGACGGGATTTGTGGGGGAAGGTTGCTCGCCAAGACAGTCGCTGTCTTATGCCTACATATCCTCAATCGGACGAGAGAGAGGAATCAGAGCTAATGTAGTTCGTGGGTACGACCGCGGATGGGTAAGTGTTTTTTACGTGAGCGATGAGCTCTTTTCTGAAAATGAAATTTGAAACCCAACAATCCCGAAGGATAAAAAGATTTGAATTTGTTTTGTGTTTTTTAGACAGAAGTGTTTTCTTAAAGTTGGTTCATAACTTACATTGCACCAAAGTCTAGGGCACAGGGACGAATACTTAACGAATCGTCCCAAGACAGGATGCCCGCTAAGCACTCTAGAAAGATGAGAGAAGCCCCTCATTTCTCATTTCCCACGCTTAAGGCTCGTGCGCAATACACTTTATCTTTATTAAGTGTTTTCAAGAAGTTTTGAGATGAGAAGAGAGAAGACCCAAAGGAAACTCTAAAGGGAAACTAAGAGTCCTAATGTTATCATGCATGGGTGACCTATGGTTAGTGAGACTTAGGAGGGAGCTAACCTAATGTTATCATGCTTGGATTGAGAGCCTAATGTCTATCCTACTCCGAGCTTAATCAGAAATTAAGTCAGACTATGAGCCTTAAGGGAGCATGCGAATAAAGAGGTAATCAACAAGTAAACACCAAACAGCTCAATCACATAGAGAAAATCAAACAAGAGGAAGTCAATTATTTAATCAGGAATTAATCAAAATAGACATCCAAAATCAAGCTCAACAATGACTCAAAATATCCAAGTTAAAATTAAAGTGCTAATTAAAATCAAGAGAAAATTCTAAGAAAAAAGTTAGTCGAAAATTAAAACTAATTCTAAAATTAAATCTAAAATTAATATCTAAACTAGTGTTAATTCAAATTAATTTCTAATAAAAACCTCTAATCTAATTAATAGAACTAAAAGTTAAAACTAATATTCAAATCAAGATTGATATCTAATTAAAAAAATTAATAACTAAAACAATTGTCTTAAGTCAAAATTAATGGTTAATAAAACTAATTATCTAAACCTAATTAACTAAAACCAAAAACAAAAAAAAAACGATTAATCAAAAGGGGTACAGTCAGTGTTTGTGGTGGTATAAATAACACCCAGGCGCATGGGCCTGAGATCAATGGCCCAATGGCCTCTTCACAGCCACAAAGGAGGGGTGCGAGTTGCATCTGGGGTGTATGAAAACTAAAACCATAAGATGGGCTTAAACCCGGTCCAATTTGCACAAATCAAACTCAATAAAAAAACCTAGTTAACAAAACCCTTCAGCATCTCCTCTGTGCCGTCATCTTCTTCAACTTCTCAGTATCTTCTCTCCTTCTCCTTTCATACTTCAATGGCCACAAACAAACCTCCCGCCGGCAAAACACAACCTACGTCCATTTCATCCCTTCCACCGCCTTCATCTCTTCGTCCAACCTTCTTCCTTCTCAAACGGCGCAGGAAACAAAACACTACACAACAACCTTCTTTCACTCCGCCACCACTTCCTTCTGTTCACACCGTCATCGCCTTCGTCTCACCAAACAACCGCCATGAAATTCCTCCCTACACAACACACCTCAATTCTCACCGCGTGCTCGCCGGAAAAGGTTCAACGACACGCCGTAAACCTCTCCAATGCTCCTCTCTTTCGTCATTTTCGGCGAATCACCAGAAGAAACGGAGGCAGAAATCCAAGCTCGTAGTTCCGGCTCCGTTTCCGGATCTGTATCCAGTTCTCAAGCTTCTCCGCGTACCTTCCCTCACCGCAATTTATTTCTCACAGAAAAGGATCTCTACCAAGCACTGAAGAACAAAATGCAGAAGCAAAAACAAGAACACGCACCAGGATTCACAGCACGCTCAATATCACCGAAATGCAAGTAATTCAACAACACAACTTGCTCCAATAAACAAATTCAATAGCAATCAGTAAAGAGAAAGAGATTCAGAGTACCTATCGGAGTCGCTCCGATGGCTCTTCAATCTGTGACTTCAGGTACACGTACTTCACGTTCTCACTTCCGTCTTCTTCTTCCTTCTACGGGATTTGCGATTCGGCGGCAGATTCGTGTTGTAGTGGTTGTTGTGTTTGTTCTTGAACAGATTTATGACAACGACGACAATACTTTGAACCACTGCAACATGTACGAAATTTGCTTCGGTCTCGCTTTCGGTTTGTATTCCTCTTTCTTCTTCCTCTAATCCTCTGCTGTTGATTGTTCGGATCTTATTGCTGGTGAAAACAGAGTGTGAAGCATATCAATTATTGATTGTTCTTCGTGTCTGCTCAATCTTCTTCCTCAGTTTTTCTGCGAACCTATTATTATTGTTGCTGGTTCATGCCTTCTGCAGGTTGTTGAATTGGATGATGAAGGTTTGGGAGATTCAGCAGAAGTTGGTTGAGGATTAGTCACGAAAGATGAAAGGGAAAATTGATGCCCTCAGCTCATGTTTGCAACTGGCTTTATACTATAAAATCAAAGAGGGTAGAATGGTATTTCAAGATGAAATTCTGTTGTGAAATTTGGTTGTGAATTGATTTTTGAATTTGTAATTTCCGTTTTGATGCGTATTCACACGTTTTGTGTTTTGGGAGCTCACGTCATTTGCAAATGTTCACGTGTTTAGTTGCAGCTGCGAAATAATGCCTTGTTACGTTATGACCACGGTTAAAAAATGGCTTGAAAATGGCTTACAGTTAGCGGCTTGAAAAGAATAGCAAGGCTTGCGTTCTTATTTCATGTAGCTGGCATTTTAGCTTTCTAAATACATGTGGGCCAAGTAAACATCATGAGGAATTGGGTTTAAGATTTGTATGTCGTGGCTGTTATGAAGCTCTTTTGATTTCTTTTCTGCGCCTATGCTTTCACTTTTCCACCTGCTACACTTTTTCACCATGAATTGGTCTTAAAAAAGATAAATAAATGGATAATGGGCTTTTGGAAAGGGTCAATGAAATGGTTTAAGAAAAGGAAATGATGAATTTGGATATGCTTTAAAGAAAAAAAGAATTTTGAATAAAAATGGATATGGATATGAGTTTGAATATTTGTTTAGAATGGAATTGGTTAATCACAAATGGATATGGATTTTTGGTTTAAATTGGATAAGAAGAATAAATGTGGATTAAAATGGATATATAAAAAAAAGTGGATAATTGAATAATGAAAAGCGAAAATAGACAATGAGTTTAATGGTTAGAAAATGGATTTTGATTAAAAGGATATGGATATTGGTAATGGAAAATTGGTTAATGAATGGATACGGACAAATGAATTAGACAAAATGGATTTTGGGTAATTGGTTAATATTTGGATAATAAAAGAAAGAAATTAAAAACGGGTTAAAGAAAAATGAACGGGTATGGATATTTGGAATTTAAATGAAAATGGATATTAACAATTGGATAATGGAAATAATTAATGGGTTTATGGTAGAAATTTGAATTTCAAGTAGCCCACACGACTAATCTCTAATTCCAATCACACTCTCAATTCACACCAAACTAGCATCTTCATTGAATCCCAACAAATAAATCAGTAAGCTCAATTAACCATGACTCAATGCCCTTCAAATCAGTCCACAACTGCTTTGTCCACAAACTCATCCATGAATAAGAACCTTAATTTGTCCTTGAGACGTACACCCTGATTCACACCAATGAAAACCTGACCCAACACCTCTGATGAATCCTCTAAAATAGGAAAACCTTAGGCTCTTGATGTACACTGGTACTCCTCTAAATACGGGAGACTCGAACCACCTGATAATGTCTTTGATCCCATATCTCAGAAGACTAATGCGATGTATGATTATGACTTATGATCTAAATAAGATGCAAAATGAGTGCGAAACAAAAGCCAGAAAAAGGTAGGGCAAATTTTGGGGTGCTACAGCTGCCCCTATTCAATCAACATGGTCCTGAAGGTATGATAGCAACAGCTGTCATGCGTTCAAAGGATTCACGGAGATTGAATACCAAAAGAAACTTGAAATTTGCAATCCTCAAAGGAGGGACGACTCCGCTGGGGAACAAGTAATAAATGCTGCACTATCACAACGTGGACGAGTGTTAACTATGCTAGGGATAAACACGGACGGGTGTCAAGGAATCAAAGATATCAGATACGGACGGGTATCGAAAAGATACACGGACGAGTGTAAAAGGGTTCAATACGGACGGGTATCAAAAAGATACATGGACGGGTGTAAAGAGTTCAATACGGACGGGTATCGAAAAGGTACACAGACGGGTGTAAAGAGATTCAATACGGACGGGTATCGAAAAGGTACACGGACGGGTGTAAAGAGGTTTAATACGGACGGTTATCGAAAAGGTACATGGACGGGTGTAAAGGGGTTTCAATACAGACGGGTATCGAAAAGATACACGGACAGGTGTAAAAAGGGTTCAATATGGACGAGTATCGAAAAGTTACACGGACGGGTGTAAAAAGGTTCAATACGGACGGGTATCGAAAAAGATACACAGACGGGTGTAAAGGGTTTCAATACCGGGGATTGGCATTATTGGGGATTAAAAAAATGATGAACTGAACACGGACGGGCGTTATCAACAGGTCAATACGGACGGGTATTGAAATCAAAGGTTCAAACACGGACGGGTGTTAAAGGAAACACCTTGAAAGGATGAATCACCTGGACGAAATGGGTGAAAAGAGATCATGGGTTCACAATCCTGGCAAAACACTCTGCCGTGGGACTGTCTAATATTGCTTTGAATGACTGAACCCAACACTCGTGGAGTAAAGTCGAATGATATCTTCCTGAAATCCGGTCTTTTCCTGACGAAGAAAAACTCAAACCTGGCTTATGCTTCGGATGCATATGTTTGAATTTTGCCGTAATGCTCCACGCGAAGTGGAAATGCTACGCATTTAGGAGGATACCATGTAAAAAATGCTTATGCAATGCAAAAGACCGTCCCAGCGAAATAAACGCTGAGAACAGAAGAAGCTCCACTGAGGACGACAAACTACATTGTCATCAGACCAAAGAAATCTTGTTGAGAAAAACTTCACCCTGCTAGGGAAGATCACAATCACCAATTCTATCGGAGATGGACGAATCTCCGAGAGAAAACCCACTTAAACGAGGAGGAACTGAAAACTGAAGATGGAAACTCCTCCACTGGGGATGTTTCAGCACCTGGATTCAAAACCTGTTTGGGATACTAACCGCCAACAAACTCTGCTTGGGGATATGAGCACTTTTATCCTGCTGAAGTGTACTGATCATCATCGGCACATCTTCTTGGAAGATAGTAGTTGTCAACATCCACTCTGCTAGGGGATAAACAAATGTTTCCTGGCTAGCTGAGGAAAAAACGACTGCCCCATATTCTCTGGGGAAACACTGGCTTTAATCAATGAGGATGCTCTATCAATATCTTGCTGGAGAGCCTGCAAAAATGACAATTTCTGGCTATCTGCTGAGGAAAGATGAGCCAAATCACAACTCTAGCTGGGGGTAAACCTCTTATATCCTGCTGAGGGGACGATCCTCAATGACTCCGCTTGGGGAATTACCTCTTTACACTCTGTTGAGGAAGACGATCCTTGATACTCTAACTGGGGAGAGTAATAAACTACTGAGGATGATCAGACTTCAAAGTTGAAGAGAGCAGCTCTACTAGGGAGGTAGCAATGAAGATTGGACTTTGAATTACTTGAGATGACTAGATCTGGCCATTGAGGAAGAGAACACTCTGACTCCTCATCGTTTTCTTGACGATATTCTATCATCTTACCTTGCTGAGAGTGAGGATTCCATCTGTACTGCTGGAGATAAGAAACCTTCATAAAATCCCTTTTCGAACATAGTACAATTCTCTGCTTGAGGAAGAATAACAATTCCCACACCTTGCTGGAAAAAGATACCCTCTGGCTCTTGGCTGGAGGGAAAAGACTCCAAAAGTCCCACACTGGTAACAACTCAGTGCTTCAAGTTTCTGCATGTCGATTGTCAAGAGCGAAACACAGTTCCTTTAACTCTCCACCTTGCCCCAGACCACAGGGTCTACTTGAAGCAATCATCTTAAGAGGATTTTACAGAAAACCTGGCGTTCAACAATGCCCCAGGATTTTCAAACTCTTAGAGATGTATCCGGTCTGGACATAACTGTCCCAGTTCAAAGAAATTTTCTCAACATGAATGCCCCATGGTTGATTGTACTCTGAAAATACCTTCTCAACTTGAATGCCCCAGCTTGGCTACATTTTGAAGAGATTTCCCAGTGTGATTGTCCCAGATTAGTTACATCTCAACACAAATGGCTGGGAACACCTTTTTCCCACACAATCTTTCAGCAACATGTCCTCTGGAGTCTCAGGCACCTCAACTTGGCCAGTTTAAGCTTCTCGACTGATGTTCATCGTGTAAGCTTCTTTGATGTCAAACAAATGTATGCAAGCAGAAAATATTTATTCTGAGAATGATTATTCAAATGCAACACATATGTTAATCTTGAAGTCCTTATTGAAAATATGTCACACAACCGAGTTACGACACTTATTTTTGAAAGGAAAGCAATACGCACATGCAACACCAACAAAAATCTTATTAGCACAACTCATGGGAGTCAGGAACACTATCTCGTTGAAGTACGCCTTCAGACTAAACCCTGTTTCAATTAGGACTTTTAAGGGTTGTAGCGTGGCTTGGTTCGCGGTTTGAGAAAAAAGGATTTATATCTCAAAGTTTATTGGTACCCACCCACTCTTCATGATATTCTCCAGTCCTATGTTTAGCTAATTTGACACATGCGCTCGTCTCTCAAAAGGTTTCCTGATTTCTAGGGTATCCATGCAACTGGTGATTAGACACCTGACGAGGTTTTGGGCTAACAGTCGCCCCTTTTTGTCTTTTGTGTCTATAGTCACACGACTTTGTTCTTATCGAGGATTTTCTTTGTAATCCTTTTGGCTTTTCGCTTTCTCGTTCTTTTGCTTTTTGTTCCTTAATTTTTTCCTGGACTGACTCTTTTGAGTTTTCAATTTTGAAGTCCAGCGGGATGCCTTAACTTTTGCCTAAGTCACTTGATTTCAAGTTTTTTGACTTAGCAGGCTTTTTCTTTTTCTCTCTTTTTTTTTTGAACAAGTCGTGTGACACCGTTTTGCCTGACTTGTTTGAAAGGGTTGTGACTGTTTCACGCTTCGGTTGGTGAGGAGTAACCATTGTGGTTCTACACCTCTTAACCTCTTGATAGTGGAATGGAAGGTAATGGATCCTTTGATGTACACTCCTTCTGAAAGTTGAACACTTGGTCAAACTAGCTGACGCCTACCCTGCCCCTGGGTTAAAATTGAGGGTTTTTTGTTTTCAGAAAGAACTCCTACTACTAGGCTCAAAGGGGTTGACAAAGGTCTATCTCCTTATCTCTCCAGTGTTTGTGAATTGGAAACAATGCATGTACATCCTTAACAGGGTTTTATCCAAAAGCGTACCATTAGAAATCTGTGTTCTTAATTCGTCAACCTCCCTCCAAGAGTCTAGGCAAGAAAGGTTGGTATTGCAGTGCATATAAACATGACATGAGTGCATAAAAGTAAGATACTTCAGGAATAACACATCATTGCATTAAAATCAACATTCAAACACAAACAAGTTTTTACATGCAGACAATGTTTAAACAAACAAAGGAAAGCTACATATGAAAATGCAGTAAAGGAAGCTGATGATTGCCATTGTTGAGGAGACTTGACTCCGTCTGGACTTATTGCTTCTGATGACGCTCTTGCAATCTGGTGCTTACTCTGACAAAGAAGCTTCACTCCAAAGGGGTACCATCTGGCGTGATGACCTTTGAGTCAATCAAGTCTTGCACCTTGTGCTGGAATACATTACAATTATCAATTGTATGCCCAAACATTCCTGAGTGGAACTCGCACCTAGCATTCATGTCATAATCCGGAGGAATAGGGTACGGTACCGGCGTGGTACTCCTCGTTTGAATCAGAGAGTTCTTGAGCAGACGAGCAAACAACTGACTCTAAGGGATAGGAATAGGATCAAATATCCTCTTAGGCCTTCTTGGTCCCGGTTGCCCCTGCTGCTGATAATTCTGCTGTCGATGCTGATTTGGGCGCCTCATCTGCGCTTGCACTTTCCTTTCCATATTTGGCTGAGGCACAAACAAAGGTTGCTGACATAGAGCTTCTGCAGCAAAAGGTTGTGGAGAAAGTCCATGACATGAGGTGGATCCTGCAAAGAGGGGAGGAGTCTCCACTTCTGACGAGAACTTGATTGCCCCTGAATCAATGAGTTCTTGGACCTTATGCTTGAACCTTGTATAATTCTCAACATTGTGACCAGGTGCCCCAGAATGGAAGTCACACCTAGCATTCATATTGGAATCCAAAGAAAACCCTGTCAGAGTTGGTCTTAGAGTGACACGCTCGACAGTTTGAGCTCGAGCAGATAAGGAAGCAATTGCCCATACGGCATCGGAGGGGGATCAAACTTCTTCCTAGACCTCTCTAGCCTAGGATCCTCTTGGGGAGCAGGGAGTGATTGCCGAGGAGAAAGCTCAGAAACTTCAAATTGTGGAGGGGCTTCACGAGATACTCCATGATCTAGAAAAGGCCCCAGAGAGATGAGGGGAGTAAGGATTTCTGTTGCGGATGCGAGCACAGGATTGTTTTCCTTCTTTAGCGCTGCATTTTAGATTTCCATGATCAGGCCCATCTGAGTCCTCATCTGATTGATTTCCTCTCTTAGCAATTTCTGTTCTTGGGACATGACCAGCATATCTTCCCCAAATTGCCTCATCTAAATCTTCATTTCAGTCATCTCTGCACGGAGCTGTTCCATGGCCATTCTCTGGTTATCACATCCTGAGTAGAATACCGATGAATACGTTGGTCGGCAATCCTGTATGAAGAAAGGAGAACATAAGAAGACCAGAGATAAACGTGTTATGTAGAATGATCATGCAAATGCAAATGCAAACATGTATGAACATTATCAAGGCGATCTATCCCTTGATTCCAGTTTTAACAACAGAAGAGAACTGAAATCTTGATCATATAAAGAGAATAAGCATCTGTTACAACACAAGTCTGAATAAGCATAAACAAAGACCCCGACCAACAAGCCTGGCGGTGATCCCGGAAATACAAAGAAAACAGCAGCAAGGAAACTAAGGCATATCATCAAGACTCAGCCGTGCTAGAATTCCCCATTCGTCATTCTTTTTGCACCAATTCTGCACTTCCTTGAGAAGCTTCTTGGTATTAGGATGCTCTGGTCTCTGAATCAACTCCTGAATCAAAAGATCCCTCCTGTGCAAGATCCCTGTTAAATAACAACTATGCAATTCCCAATCATCTTCTCCAGAAGCTCCACCTGAACTTGGACCTTTGCTTCTGGCTCTTTTCACTTCGGCTTGGATCTTCAGCTGTTCCACATCTGCCATGGTTTCCTTGAGCTTTTCCTCAATTGCTCTCCTCTCAAAGATCCCTGATAAAATCTCCTTATCCTTTTTCCGAAGCTTTGTCTTCAAACCTTCAATCTGCTCCAGATACTTGTCCTCTTTCAACCTGTTGGCAGTAATTGCTGTATTCCGACGGTCACGGAACCTGTGAATTCTTGACATAGCATAAGCCAACTCTTTCTTTTTGGACGAAAGGACCTTGCTAACACTTTCCAACACTTGAGCCACTTTCTCTCTGGCTATGGCTTCTTTAGACAATTCTTTCTCCCTCTCAGCCAAAAGTTATGATTTCAACCTGGTAACATGGATAGCTTTGCCTTTTTCGTGCTTCAACTGACCAACCTCTCTGCCCAGCTCACGATTCTCCTCTCGGAATTTCTCCTTCTCAGCCCATAACTTATCATACTTCTCTATATCAACAGTCGTGGGAACCTCGATCATCAAAGGATACAAAGGTGGTTCCACCGGGAAGGGAAGAAGCTCCTCTTCTGCTCTTTTCTTACTCCACTCTTCATAGGAAGGAAAAGCCCGGTTATTATATTTCCCGAATGAAGTTTTTCCCTTCTTGGTCACCTGCTTCCAAGCATTCACAATCTTCCTTATCATCTCTTGATCCACAGTACCATTGAAGAATAAGGACTCTCTGATATCTCGCTCTTCAGGTGGACCCCTCAAAGGATAACCAAACTGCCTGATAACAAGGGAAGGATTATAGTTAATTCCACCTCTTCTCCCTATCAAGGGTACATTAGGGAATTCTCCGCACTTGCAAATAACCTCCATCCCTAGCAAGTCATGGTTGAACCAAACAATGTTGTCAGCAGTCAAGCCCATTAACCTCTTTGACCACTTCAGAGAATCTCTCGTATCAACGAAAGTGCCAGCTTCAGGGAGATGACTCAGAAACCAAGTAGATAAGAGTGGTGCATAGCAACTCACAGTTTTTCCACGCCTATTTTCATTCTTGTAATGGACTGAGTGATACACATCACCTAGCAAGGTAGGTATAGGATTCTTTGAAATAAAGATTCTAACAGCATGCATATCCACCAGATCAGGAATATTGGGAAACAAGACAATCCCATAGATGCACATAGCCAGAATAGCTTGGAAAGAAGTCCAATTCCTCTCCTTAACATGTATACAAGCTTGATCAAACAAGAACTTCAATAAGAAACCCTTAGCTCCTTGTTTCTCCACAATATTACTGCTCAGAGCGGATTCACCACTATGAAGAGCAATGGCCATTTCTCCTATCCTGGGATGTTCTTCAGAAAAGAATACTATGTCATGCCTGATGGGGATTCCCAAAATAAATGAGAACTCCTCCAACGTTGGAGCCAAGATATAGTCTGGAAAAGTGAAGCAGCGCAAAGACGGATCATAGAACTGAAGAAGTGTATGAATGGCATCCTTCTCATACTTGGAGATATTGTAGACAAACTTCAGAAGTCTCCCATACTCTCCACTGAACTCTGTACGAACTCCGGGACCAGCCATACTAATCAGCTTGTGAATCAACGTCAAGGTCGGGTCTGGGAACGAATAAACAACAGTCTTCTTTCTCTAGACATCCATGTGAAGGCAACCTCAGAAAACCGGAATCAAGAGTAAGATGGAAGCCCTGAAAAATGTCAAACATGTTAGAATGCAAGAAAAATGATATGCACATGCAAGCATGGGATCAAGGCATCACTGCTGGATGTGTTGTGCTGTTAACTGAACGAGAACCACAACCTAGAAAACTAGAATTCTAGAATACCGAACCACTGAGATAACCAGAAACCCAGATAATCAAACACTGATGAGAAATCCAGAAAACCGGGTAGGTTGAAAGTTTCGGTTACCTGCAGACCTGCAAACACCCATCCCATCTCTCATGTGGGTTCTAGAAAACCGAGGATCTTCAATATCACGGGCTCTCAGGTCGAGAAATGATGATACGTTCACCATTTCTGGTTTGGCATCATCATCAATCGAGGAGGCCTCAACTGATTCCCCTAAAAAATAAGGTCATCCTATGCGAGTCCCTCAGCATTGGGTCCTCGGATCGACAAGTGTAATGGGTTTGCCATTTCTAGTCTGCCATTATCACAGGTCGGGAGGAGAGGTGCAGCTGAGGTATCGGAGAAACGGTCACCAGAGTCGACAGCTCTCTAGATCAACACCCTGACATGCGCAAGACACGCACGTCAGAATGCGTCCCAAGATAGCCTCGTCTGGTTGTGAATTTCGTGAACACACAAATGCACCAAGCTGGCACGTAGGTCCCACTACTCTCCACTCTAGTCCTAGGGTGTACTCAAGCCTGGGTATTGGGCTTATCTCTCAGAACAACCCAACCTGCCAAACAGAAACCAGCCAGCACAACACAACAATATCCAGTATGACAGTAATACAATGAAATACAATGCAATAAAAGCTGTAAAACAGTAATATACAACATATTAAAGCACAACAAATAAACACCCAACGAAAAAACAAACAAGCGCTAGGATCGACTCGCTAAAGGGGATGGACCAGCAAGAGGTCAACCAGAATCCCCAGCAGAGTCGCCAGCTGTCGCTCCTGAAAGATTCGCATCCAACGGTACAAACGCGAGAGTGGCGCAGAAAACACAGAGTCGCCAGCAATGTGTATTTATCCCGAGAGAGGGAAAGGAAACACTGCATAAACCTGAAGAGAAAGGGGGAAAGACATGGTCATCGCAACCATAGTCCAAGTTCGGGAGTCGGTTATGCGAGGGGAAGGTGTTAGCACCCCACGCATCCATCATACTCGATGGGATCCATGCTTGTTGTCTAAACAGAGGGTGAGCTGTCCTACTATCTATGGTTGTACAAAAGAAAACGGGGATGGGGGTGACTAAGACGGACTCGATAGGACATATTCGATGCCCTAGGCCTACGTACTCCCTCAATGCAATGGGAAAGTCAGAGTCAACGTAGTTCGGATGGGAACTGTGGGGGAAGGTTGCTCGCCAAGACAGTCACTGTCTTGTGCCTACATATCCTCAATCGGACGAGAGAGAGGAATCAGAGCTAATGTAGTTCGTGGGTATGACCGCGAATGGGTAAGTGTTTTTTACGTGAGCGACGAGCTCTTTTCTGAAAATGAAATTTGAAACCCAACAATCCCGAAGGATAAAAAGATTTGAATTTGTTTTGTGTTTTTTAGACAGAAGTGTTTTCTTAAAGTTAGTTCATAACTTGCATTGCACCAAAGTCTAGGGCACAGGGAAGAGTACTTAACGAATCGTCCCAAGACAGGATGCCCGCTAAGCACTCTAGAAAGATGAGAGGAAGCCCCTCATTTCTCATTCCCCAAGCTTAAGGCTCGTGCGCAATACACTTTATCTTTATTAAGTGTTTTCAGGAAGTTTTGAGATGAGAAGAGAGAAGACCCAAAGGAAACTCTAAAGGGAAACTAAGAGTCCTAATGTTATCATGCATGGGTGACCTATGGTTAGTGAGGCTTAGGAGGGAGCTAACCTAATGTTATCATGCTTGGATTGAGAGCCTAATGTCTATCCTACTCCGAGCTTAATCAGAAATTAAGTCAGACTAGGAGCCTTAAGGGAGCATGCGAATAAAGAGGTAATCAACAAGTAAACACCAGACAGCTCAATCACAAAGAGAAAATCAAACAAGAGGCAGTCAAGTATTTAATCTGAAATTAATCAAAATAGACATCCAAAATCAAGCTCAACAATGACTCAAAATATCCAAGTTAAAATTAAAGTGCTAATTAAAATCAAGAGAAAATTCTAAGAAAAAAGTTAGTCGAAAATTAAAACTAATTCTAAAATTAAATCTAAAATTAATATCTAAACTAGTGTTAATTCAAATTAATTTCTAATAAAAACCTCTAATCTAATTAATAGAACTAAAAGTTACCACTAATATTCAAATCAAGATTGATATCCAATTAAAAAAATTAATAACTAATATAATTGTCTTAAGTCAAAATTAATAGTTAATAAAACTAATTATCTAAATCTAATTAACTAAAACCAAAAACAAAAAAAAACGATTAATCAAAAGGGGTACAGTCAGTGTTTGTGGTGGTGCAAATAACACCCAGGCGCATGGGCCTGAGATCAATGGCCCAATGGCCTCTTCACAGCCACATAGGAGGGGTGCGAGTTGCATCTGGGGTGTATGAAAACTGAAACCATAAGATGGGCTTAAACCCGGCCCAATTTTCACAAATCAAACTCAATAAAAAAACCTAGTTAACAAAACCCTTCAGCATCTCCTCTGTGCCGTCATCTTCTTCAACTTCTCACCAAACAACCGCCATTAAATTCCTCCCTACACAACACTCCTCAACTCTCACCGCCTGCTCACCTGAAAAGGTTCAACGCCACGCCGTAAACCTCTCCAATGCTCCTCTCTTTCGTCATTTTTGGCGAATCACCAGAAGAAACGGAGGCAGAAATCCAAGCTCGTAGATCCGGCTCCGTTTCCGGATCCGTATCCAGTTCTCAAGCTTCTCCGTGTACCTTTCCTCACCGCAATTTATTTCTCACAGAAAAGGATCTCTACCAAGCACTAAAGAACAAAATGCAGAGGCAAAAGCAAGAACACGCACCAGGATTCACAGCACGCTCAATATCACCGAAATGCAAGTAATTCAACAACACAACTTGCTCCAATAAACAAATTCAATAGCAATCAGTAAACAGAAAGAGATTCAGAGTACCTATTGGAGTCGCTCCGATTGCGCTTCAATCTGCAACTTCAGGTACACGTACTTCACGTTCTCGCTTCCGTCTTCTTCTTCCTTCTACGTGATTCGCGATTCGGCGGCAGATTCGTGTTGTAGCGGTTGTTGTGTTTGTTCTTGATCAGATTTATGACAACGACGACAATACTTCGAACCACTACAACATGTACGAAATTTGCTTCGGTCTCACTTTCGGTTTGTATTCCTATTTCTTCTTCCTCTAATCCTCTGTTTTTGATTGTTCGGATCTTATTGCTGGTGAAAACAGAGTGTGAAGCATATCAATTGTTGATTGTTCTTCGTGTCTGCTCAATCTTCTTCCTCTGTTTTTCTGCGAACCTGTTGTTATTGTTGCTGGTTCATGCCTTCTGCAGGTTATTGAATTGGATGATGAAGGTTTGGGAGATTTAGCAGAAGTTGGTTGAGGATTAGTCACGAAAGATGAAATGGAAAATTGATGCCCTCAGCTCATGTTTGCAACTGGCTTTATACTATAAAATCAAGGAGGGTAGAATGGTATTTCAAGATGAAATTCTGTTATGAAATTTGGTTGTGAATTGATTTTTGAATTTGTAATTTCCGTTTTGATGCGTATTCACGCGTTTTGTGTTTTGGGAGCTCACGTCATTTGCAAATGTTCACGTGTTTTGTTGCAGCTGCGAAATAATGCCTTGTTGCGTTATGACCACGGTTAAAAAATGGCTTGAAAACGGCTTACAGTTAGCGGCTTGAAAACAATAGCAAGGCTTGCGTTCTTATTTCATGTAGCTGGCATTTTAGCTTTCTAAATACATGTGGGCCAAGTAAACATCATGAGGAATTAGGTTTAAAGTTTGTATGTCGTGGCTGTTATGAAGCTCTTTTAATTTCTTTTCTGCGCCTATGCTTTCACTTTTCCACCTGCTACACTTTTTCACTATGAATTGGTCTTAAAAAAGATAAATAAATGGATAATGGGCTTTTGGAAAGGGTCAATGAAATGGTTTAGGAAAAGGAAATAATGAATTTGGAAATGCTTTAAAGAAAAAAAGAATTTTGAACAAAAATGGATATGGATATGAGTTTGGATATTTGTTTAGAATGGAATTGGTTAATCACAAATGGAAATGGATTTTTGGTTTAAATTGGATAAGAAGAATAGATGTGGATTAAAATGGATATATAAAAAAAGTGGATAATTGAATAATGAAAAGAGAAAAAAGACAATGAGTTTAATGGTTAGAAAATGGATTTTGATTAAAAGGATATGGATATTGGTAATGGAAAATTGGTTAATGAATGGATACGGACAAATGAATTACCCAAAATGGATTTTGGGTAATTGGTTAATATTTGGATAATAAAAGAAAGAAATTAAAAATGGGTTAAAGAAAAATGAACGGATATGGATATTTGGAATTTAAATGAAAATGGATATTAACAATTGGATAATGGAAATGAATAATGGGTTTATGGTAGAAATTTGAATTTCAAGTAGCCCGCACGACTAATCTCTAATTCCAATCACACTCTCAATTCACACCAAACTCGCATCTTCATTGAATCCCAACAAATAAATCAGTAAGCTCAATTGACCATGACTCAATGCCCTTCAAATCAGTCCACAACTGCTTTGTCCACAAACTCATCCATGAATAAGAACCTTAATTTGTCCTTGAGACGTACACCCTGATTCACACCAATGAAAACCTGACCTAACACCTCTGATGAATCCTCTAAAATAGGAAAACCTTAGGTTCTTGATGTACACTGGTACTCCTCTGAATATGGGAGACTCGAACCACCTGATAATGCCTTTGATCCCATATCTCAGAAGACTAATGCGATGTATGATTATGACTTATGATCTAAATAAGATGCAAAATGGGTGCGAAACAAGAGCCAGAAAAAGGTAGGGCAAATTTTGGGGTGCTACAAAATGGACTTGAAACAAAGTAATAGGCTTGTAGTGATGGACTTTGACATTATTTGAATGGGCCTTTTATTAATTTTTGCTTGTGTAAATGGGCTTGGATATTAAAAAACAAATAGAATAATGGATATAAAATGGAACTTGGTTAATTGGATTTGGAAAACTAGATGATTAAAAATGGATCTAAATGGATTTAAAATGTGGAATAAAAATGGTTGAGAAAATAGAAGTTGAAATATGGAAATTGGTTAGAAAATAGGAAAGATAATTTAAAAAAAAGTATGGACACAAATGGATTATAGATTTATGAATTAAAAGAAAGATTAATGGATAATGGATATGGTTAAAAATTGGAAATGGATAAAGGATGGTTAAAAGATAGATATGACTTAAAATGAAAATGGATAAAAACAAAAGAGGGATGAAGTTAAAGACAACATATTTTTTGGATTTTTGAATAATTGTCAGTGGGTGGATGTACAGATGAAAGTTATACACAGGTAGGACAAATTTGGGGTATGACACTTGGCAGGAAACCAGGATCGAGGGGGAGTTTAACTTTTTTAACCATCATTGCTTAGAAAAAGAAGATGAATGCGTAAGTTACCATTCATGACCACCATCAAAATTTCGGGCATTCCGATATTTAATCCTCTTGCACCCTGAATGGCCGAATACCTTTGCCATTCACATCTTCGGGTCCAAGAAGATTAATTAGGGGCATCTGTCATACCCCAAATTTTGACCACTAAGATTCCCCATCATTGTGAAAATCATCATCACAATATGGATGAACTATCTTGCCTCATCAGTCTCCCCAAAGATGGGTGAATACTTACTACAATCAGAATTAGGGTTTCAAGCCCTCTCAGAGTTCTTAGACAAAGGATCAATCAAGAAATGACATGATCTTCAACTTGTCTAACCTCTCAAGTATCTACAAGGGATCAAGAGGACTCCCACTTTAAGGATTAAGCACAAGGCTGCTCCCTTCCATGTGGATCAAGCCTTAAGATCGCCAGTGTCACCAAATTAGGGTTTGGTCGACCAGGGCCTCCAGATGGAAATTTTCCTCTGGGCATGAGCCATTGCTTCAAAGCATAAACCTATTATGCTCAAAGGGACATCATAAACCCAATCATCAAGTCAATTTAGCCTCAGGAGATGCATTAATCAAAAATCAGGAATTAGGGTTTCTTGACCTAATTCACCCCTAAGTTGACTTTTGGGACAACTCATGAGCCAAGACCCCAAGACATGATTTGAGGGTCTCCAACATACTACATTGATCCATTTGCAACAATGGATTAATTTAACAAGCTTGAGCAACGAGTCTCAATTTCATCAGAGCCATAATTAGGGTTTCGCGAGAAAAGTCAACTGTAGCTTTGACTTTTAACCAGGACATGCTCCCAAACCCTAGGGCATGCTTCAATATACCCTATAATACCCATGAACATGTCCATCAAGTTTGATTTAGGTCAAAGGCATGATTTCCTAGGGGATCGCACAGTTTGGAATTCATCTGATAAAAAGTCAACTGTGCACAAAAGTCATACTTTGACTTTTTCAGATTTTTCACTTTTAAGGTTTTTTAACCCTAAAATGATGTTAATGTGTGATTTGAATCATCATTCATCAAGAAAAATCAAGAAAAGTTGGATAACTTGTAAAAGGGGTAACCATAAAAACTTAGAAAATTTTCTAAGTTATGAAATAAAGTGGCAAGGGTACCAACTTTGGAGGATCATAACTCCTAAACCACAAAGCCATTTTTCCCCATCCAAAGCCTGATTTGTAGATCTCATGGCCCTCTACAAAAGCTAAAAACTGACCCCTCCCCCCCAAATTCATTATGGATTTTGAGTTATGGTTAGATCAAAATCATTGAAAACATGAAAGAACAACTTTTCCAACACTTAGAAAAATTCTGGGCAAGGTAGATTTTGTGTTGAAACACCAAAACTTGTGGGATTTTTTCACATAGATGCAAGCTGAATCAGTTCCAAAGATAAACATCAATGTTGTTGTGCATGTTGCCTATAATCCAAGCAACTCATTGGCATGAAACCACTCTACTTGAGCCAAGAGTTATGGCTGCTACAACACACCATGCCAAGGCTGCCATGAAAAATCAGTTTGTGAGTTTTCTTGCCATCCATGATTTCTGAGTCAAAAGTAATGATCACTATGCCACATGCATCCAATCTGATCATAAGCGAACTGATCCAACTGATAGGGTTGAGTCCAAAGGGCAAGGGATCTTCCAATTTGAGATTAATGCATTTTGGCATATATGCCTTGAAATTCAAAGGCATTTATGTGAAATAGGGAACTTTCAACAAAGCCACTCTACTCAGTCAAGTTCTCTGATTAAACAACAATAAAAACATCTGAAGAATGTGAATTTGGTCAAGGCATAAACCTGCTCTTGGGAGGGGCTAGGTTGCCTTGTGTGAGAAGAAATGCCACCAAGCCAAAGCCTTTGAATGTGATCTGATCCAGTCGCCATTCACTATTCCTCCAAGACAAGAGTTGATCACCTATAAATAGAGGTTCCAATGGATCATTCAACTCACGCCAAAGCCAGTTATGGCACTGCTTTCTCTCATTCTCTCTTAAGTGCCAAGTTTGCTTGTTTTTGAGCAACCACTATCGGGTTTTGAGTTGCAGCCATAAGTAATCCATTCCAATTGCCCAGACACATCACATATGATGTATTTGAGGTGTCCAAACACTTAAACAACATCTGGAACACTGATTTCTCAGAATCACCAGCCAGTTGCTCAAGGTTTTAACCAAGTTGCAGCTGAGATTCCATGAAGTGATCCAGCCATTTCCAGTCAAGTCCAAGCATTCAAACACACTCCATAGGGTGTAGGGAAGCTGTTCAGATCATCACAACTCATCTGTAACACCTCCAACACAAAAATCACATTGCACTTGCTGTCACGACCTTCAAGTAAGCCTAAACTTGGTCATCTCTTAATCTATGCATATTTCCTCGCACAATACTTTTGTCAAATGTTCATAATCATGCATAGAATGTTTCCCCTCAATTAATTGCTTTTTTTGAATCGTGTATCAAAATTCTCAGCCTTCATGCAAATTTTAGGGTTCTTGAGGTTTTGTCTTGATTTCTTATTCCATGTTAAAAATAAATGAAATTAAAGACCATAGACATGATCGTGAGGTTGAAACGAGCAGATTGGTAGGTGGTTTGCATGATATAATCAAGTATTAAGGGAGATTGGAGAGAAAATGCAAATCTGGGCAAAACCCAGAACACGCGCGTGTTCTTAGGTGTTCTTGGCGCCCTTTTTTGAAAATTCAAATATTTTAATTTTGTGATTTTATTTAATTGATTCAAAAATTAATTTCTCTCTGAGTTTTAATGATTTTGAGTTGATTCTTTTTTTTTTATAATTCACAAAAATGTTAAAATATTTTATTTTATCAAAAAAACCCAAAAATATTATTTATTTCATATAATTGATATTTTTGCAAAGAATTAATATTTTAATTGGTTTTGACATTTAAAATATTTTTTCCCTCTTGATTTTGTAAATATTAATGACTTCTAATCATTTTGTAGGTCAAAACATGATTTTTGAAACATTAATCCAAGATCACAATTTGTTTTCCACATGTTAAACAATTTTGATCATTTTAATTGGATTTTTTATTCAATTAAAATACATTTTTGAAACAAATTAGGGTTTTGATTAATTCAACCCTCATCATTCTTTTTAAAAACACTTTGGACCTCTAATAGAGTGTAAGACCCAAGCCTTTTTGTAAAATAACCTATTGTGGGTCTCACTTATTGTATAAGTCCCTTCGGGTATTTTCAAAAACCTCGGCGTGATCGTCGTTTCGTACGCAAATAACTTTGGGCCTACCCTTTAGTAGTAAGACCCATACTTCTTTTTTAAAGCACTTTGGGCCTGTAATAAAGTGTAAGACCCAACCCCTTTTGTAAATACACAAATATTTTTGGGCCCCAGTTATGGTATAAGTCCCGGTGCATTTCAAAAAGTTCGACGCAATCATCGTCCGTTGAAAAACAAACCTTGGGCCTACCCTCGAGTAGTAAGACCCATTCTTGTTTTTTTAAACTCTTTGGGGTTGTAATAGAGTGTAAGACCCAACCCCTTTTGTAAATACACAAATATTTTTGGGCCCCACTTATGGTATAAGTCCCTGTGTATTTCAAAAAGTTCAACGCGATCATCGTCCGTTGAAAAACAAACCTTAGGCATCTCCTCGAGCTATAAGACCAATTGAAAAAATTTTTGGGGATATATTAGAGTGTAAGACCCAATCCCTTTTTAACCAAAACAATTTTAGGCCTCAGATATTGTATAAGTCCCTCTGTGTTAAAAGAAAATCTCGGCGCGATCGCCATTTCAAAACAAAAAACATCTGGGCCTACCCTCGTGTTATAAGCCCCATTTTTTTTAAAGCACTTTGGGCCTCTAATAGAGTGTAAGACCCAAGCCTTTTTGTAAAATAACCTATTATGGACCTCACTTATTGTAGAAGTCCCTCCGGGTATTTTCAAAAACCTCGGCGTGATCGTCGTTTTGTACGCAAATAACTTTGGGCCTACCCTCGAGTAGTAAGACCCATTCTTCTTTTTTTAAAGCACTTTGGGCCTCTAATAGAGTGTAAGACCCAACCCCTTTTGTAAATACACAAATATTTTTGGGTCCCACTTATGGTATAAGTCCCGGTGTATTTCAAAAAGTTCGACGCGATCATCGTCCGTTGAAAAACAAACCTTGGGCCAACCCTCGAGTAGTAAGACCCATTCTTCTTTTTTTAAACTCTTTTGGCCTTTAAAAGAGTGTAAGACCCAACCCCTTTTGTAAATACACAAATATTTTTGGGCCCCACTTATGGTATAAGTCCCTGTGTATTTGAAAAAGTTCGACGCGATCATCGTCCGTTGAAAAACAAACCTTGGGCCTCTCCTCGAGCTATACAACCCATTCAAAACCTTGTGGGCCTCTATTAGAGTTTAAGACCCAATCCCCTTTTAAGCAAAACAATTTTGGGCTTCAGATATTATATAAGTCCATCTGTGTTAAAAGAAAATCTCGGCGCGATCGCCATTTCAAAACAAAAAACATCTGGGCCTACCTGTAGCGAGCGATTTTGGACGCGGTTCTTAAGCGCTGGTCACTCTCTGCGGTTTGAGCTTTGAACTACAGGTCGATTCATTTTTTATCCTATTGTGAGCTAAATAAGGAAGGGAAATAGATGTCTCCAATTAACCCTGCTTGCATACTGAGTTTAAACAGCGGTCTGTTAGGTTACGGATGCTATCAATGTGGGGGGCCTTTGTACTGGTTATTTGTATTTTCGCCAATACTGTTCTCTTTCATTTTACCTGGGCATAAGGTTTCTGGCGGGGAATAAGGATTAGGATGTTAGGACTGATGTTTTTTGAATTACCGCTTTTGATTGATGGAGATATGGGATTTGGGTTTTTTGTTGATTGCGTTCGCTAAGATCTTTTCTTTCAATCTTATGCCTACGTATTCCCGTTTACCGAAACAGGAAAATCAGAGCGTTCGTAGTTCCTCCTATTCTATGGGAGTTCTATGGGAGGAAATGGGTGTTTTGGTGTCTTGTTCAAAGCCCAAGACATGAAGTGAAAGGTGATTTGTATCTTGTTCAAAGCCCAAGATGTGAAGCTAAAAGGTCTATTTGTGTCTTGTTCAAAGCCCAAGACGTGAAGCGAAAGGACCTCGACTTTAGAGAGAATTTTTCATCTCTAAAGAGGGGAGAAGGAGAATTACTTTAACTGGGATACGCGGATCCGAGCAATGCCATAATTTCCGAAGAAAGGGTTTTAACCTGAAGAAGAAGACTTTAACTCAGTGTAGAGCAATGCCATCTTTCCTTAGGAATTTCTCATGCTAAAAGAGGGACAGTGGCATGGATGTAGCTGATCCAGAGGCTTGCCACTTACAGCGATTAGATGAAGGGAAAGGAGTTGTTGATGTTTGTGTACTGCGAACGAGGCACAACTTTGATGCTAAAAGGTCGATTGGATCAACCAGTGGTTTTCTTATACAAAGCCTAAGAGGAGGCTAATTTCTGCTAGGAAAATCATTATACAAAGCCTAAGAGGAGGCTATTTTGTGTCTCGTACAAAGCCCGAGAGAGAGGCTAAAAGTTTTTGACCCAGTGGGGCATATCGTTATACAAAGCCTAAGAGGAGGCTAGCAAAGAGTTGACTCAGTTGGAGAATCTTTTATACTCAGTAAGAGAGTGTTTTTGTATCTCGTACAAAGCCCGAGAGAGAGGCGAAAAGGTTGTTTTGACTCCACTGGGGAGAATTTTGGTATCTCGTACGAAGCCCGAGATGGAGGCTATTGTAACTGTTTCAGTTGAGTGACAGATCCAATATACTGATTTAAAAGAGAAAATCAGTTCTTATATGAGTAACACTGTACTCAGGGATTTGATTTGAGGATCAGGGATATTTCCTTCTCTTTGAGGAAACGGGAAATCCAAAGGGTATTGAGACTATCCGAGTCTACGGGTTTCCTTCCTATTTAACGAAGGGTGCTTGAGAATGTCTTTGAGACTCAAGGAAGTTAGACTGTCCGTGTCTAGAGTTTTATCTTTTGTACTATGCTTTGAGAAACAGTAGTAGACTCTATGAAAGGAATGTTCTATGAGGATGACTAGGTTCTGTTCCTATACCTCTAGGAGGTCGTCGGGACAATTTGTACGAAGCCCAAGAGGAGGCTGGAAACTTTTAAGAAGCCGACGGGTCCTTGTACGAAGCCCAAGAGGAGGCTATCATTCCCGGAGGAAGAGATCATTATACGAAGCCTAAGAGGAGGCTGTGAGTACTTCTAAGAAGTCGTAGGGTCCTTGAATAATGCCCAAGAGGAGGCCGATGCTTTTAAGAAGCCCGTGGGTCTATCATCTCCTTTCCATTTGGAGAGATAACTCTTTTAAAGATGAAAACCACTGGTAAACGTGCGAGGTTTACTATCCAGCGACTTTTAGCTTTTAAAGAGGGTTCCTTAGTTAGGGTCCAAGATTATGACCGTAGTGGGTACCCAAACCCCGAGACATTCAAGGCAAGCTATCCACAAGGAATAGATCAAGTCAGGAAAGTTCGAGAATTTGGAAGAAACTCAAAGATGCCATTCACGGAGAATACATTCATCTTGGGGATTAGAGCTTCTTGACGATTCCTAAGGAGGACAGCCGAAGAGAAGACTGTATCTGGTGCTCCTATTGGGGATCTAGTCGTCTATTTCTACGAATAAGTGAAACGGCATCACCTAGTTCTAGACGTAGTTGCCGGGGAAACTCGAAATATCTATACTATTACTACACAGTAGATATGAGTTTATGAAAGGAGACTTACAGTGAGCAGCCCCACAATGCAGTTTATAATATGAAAGCAGTAAATGAAAGCGATAACCACTTACTCGGTTGTAGTGCTTCCATGTTGTTTGGTTAGTTGTTCAACAAAGAAAGATTAAAAACAACAGTATATTCAAAATCAAAGGAGAAAGTGCTTTGAAAAATAAAGATCTGGGGCTTACAGCTCAAGGAGAGGCCCAGGGTTTTATCAGTGAGCGCACTGTTTGAATTTGTACAGAGGGACTTATACAAGTGACTGGGGCCCAAAATGGTTTTCTGTACAAAGGGATGGGTCTTACACTCTCTCAAGAGGCCCAAAAAGGTTTAAAGAAAAGCAAGGGGCTTATAACACGAGGGTAGGCCCAAATGATTTTTCGTTTAAAAATGGCGATCGCGCCGAGGTTTTCTTTTAACGCAGAGGGACTTATACAATAAGTGAGGCCAAAAATGTTTTTGGTTAAAAGGGGGATTGGGTCTTACACTCTATTAGAGGCCCAAAGTGTTTTGAAGAAAAAGAAATGGGTCTTACCACTCGAGGGTAGGCCCAGATGGTTTTTATTTTTAAACGGGCGACGATCGCGCCGTTTACTTGTACAGAGGGACTTATACAATGAGTGAGGCCCAAAAAGTTTTTGTACAAGGGGGGATGGGTCTTACACTCTCTCAAGAGGCCCAAAGAGTTTTGAGATGATTTATGAGGGTTGAATTAATCCAAAACCCTAATTTGTTTTCAAAAATGTATTTAATTGAATAAAAATTCAATTAAAATGATCAAAAATTGTTTAACATGTGAAAAACAAATTGTGATCTTGGATTAATGCTTCAAAAATTAAGTATTGACCTACAAAATAATTAGAAAGCATTAAAAGTTGCAAAATCAATGTGGAAAAAATATTTAAAATGCCAAAAACAATCAAAATATTAATTCTTTACAAAAATATCAATTATATGAAATAAATAATATTTTTGGGATTTTTTCATAAAATAAAATATTTTAACATTTTTGTGAATTATTAAAAAAAGAATCAACTCAAAATCATTAAAACTCGGAGAGAAATTAATTTTTGAATTAATTAAACAAAATCACAAAATTCAAATATTTGAATTTGAAAAAAAGGCGCCAAGAACAAGCTGAAGAACACGCGCGTGTTCTTGGTTTCTCAGATTTGCGTTTTCTATCCAATCTCCATGAATACGTAATCATATCATGCAATCCACATATCATTATGCTCGTCTCAACCTCACGATCATGTCTATGTACTTTAATTTCATTTAAATTAAACATACAACAAGAAATCACGAAGAGACCTCAAGAACCCTAATTTCTGCATGAAGGCTAGGATTTTTGATACACGATTCAAACAATGCAATTAATTGAGGGAAAACATTCCATGCATGATTATGAACATATGGCCAAATTATTGTGCGAGGAAATATGCATAGATTGAGAGATTACCAAGTATGTGCTTACCTCCAAGCCGTGACAGCAAGTTCAGAGTGATTTTTGATTTGGAGGTGTTACAGATGAGTGGTGATGATCTGAACAGCTTCCCTACACCCTATGGATTGTGTTTGGATGGTTGGACTTGATTGAAATTGGCTGGATCATTTTGTGGTACCTCAGCTGCACCTTGTTTGAAAATTTGAGCAACCAGCTGGTGATTTTGTGAAATTGATGTTTCAGAAGTAATCTAAGTGTTTGATCAGCTCATATGTGATGTATGTGAGGTGTGTGAGTGATTGGTTTGATTGGAATTGCTCTCAAACTCAAAACCCGATAGTGACTTGCCCTAGAAGGCAAAATTGGAGTGAAAGAAGAGATTTTGAGGAAAGCATTTGTTAGATGGCTTTGGTGTACTTAAACTAACCACAATTGAGCTCTATTTATAGTAGAGCAAGTTTGTTTTGCAAGGAATAGTGCATGGCAGCTGGTAAGTAGGTTTGGACAATGTTGGCAAATGAAAATCCAAGTCTCCTCTAGCCATTGACTAGAGGATAGGGCACAGAGCTTTGGTCCCCTTGGTCTTGGATAAGTATTGACTGATTTCAGATGAGAATGGCTCAGTCCATGCCACCTTGATGGTTTCATTGAATGCCTCATTCCAAATTTGAAGTCTTGTCCCTATTTTGGCCATTCTAGGTTCAACATGCTATTTCTTGTTCCATGGACTTTGGAGGCTTGACTCAGTGATTGTCCCCTTTAGATTCAATCCTCTGAGGTGTCCAAGTGGATTGGAGCAATTGAATTTGGCTGATTTTGGCAAATCGACCAAAGTTGCAAATTCTGCCTTGCCTTGACAGACTTCAGCTAGGCAAGTTGGCAATGTTGTATCTCATGGTGTAGGTTGAATTTGACAATGTTCTTGGCCATTTTGGAAAGCCCTAACATGATACAACAACTGTTTGAACAAGTTTGGTTTTGATCTCTTTTGATTCCAAGTGAAAAATCCCCCTACATTTGGCAAAAAGTGAGGCAGAATCTGACTTAGTGAAAATTTCACTAAGTGTTGGAAAAAGTGACATTTTCACATTTCAGCCACTTTGATCACTCCATAACTCAAAATCCTTAATGAATTGGAATGACTTGTAGTTGAAGTTTTTGTAGGTGATAATGAGGGCTACAAATCCATCTTTGGATGAGAAAAAATGGCCTTGTGGTTTAGGAGTTATGGTCCTCCAAAGTTGGTACCTTTGCCACTTTATTTTTAACTTAGAAAAATTTCTAAGTTTTATGGTTACCCCTTTTACAAGTTATCTCACTTTTCTTGATTTTTCTTGATGAATGATGATTCAAATCATACATTAACATCATTTTAGGGTTAAAAATCCATTTTGGTGAAAAATCTCAAAAAGTCAAAGTTGACTTTTGTGCACAGTTGACTTTTTATCAGATGAATTCCAAACTGTGCAATTCTTCAGGAAATCATGTCCTTGACCTAAATCAAACTTGATGGACATGTTCCATGGGTGTAACAGGGTATATTCAATCATGTATTAGGGTTTGGGAGCATGTCTTGGTCAAAAGTCAAAGTTACAGTTGACTTTTCCCTTAAAACCCTAATTGTGGTGCAGATGAAAATGAGACTTGTTGCTCAAGCTTCTTGGATCAATCCATTGTTCCAAATGGATCAATATGGTGTATTAGAGACCCTCAAATCATCTCTTGAGGTCTTGGCACATGGTTTGTCCGAAAAGTCAACTTAGGGGTGAATTAGGTCAAGAAACCCTAATTCCTGATTTTTGATGAATGCATCCCTTGAGGAAAAATTGACTTGATGCATGGGTTCATGAGGTTCCATGGAGTATATTAGGTTATGTTTTGGATCCATGGCCTGTGCCCAGATGAAACTTTCCATCTGGAGGCCCTGGTCGACCAAAACCCTAATTTGGTGACACTGGCGATCTTGAGGCTTGATCCACCTAGAAGGTAGCAACTTTGTGCTTAATCCTTGAAGTGGGAGTCCTTTTGATCCTTTGTGTATGTTTGAGAGGTTAGACAAGTTGAAGATCATGTCATTTCTTGATTGATCCTTTGTCTAAGCACTCAGAGAGGGCTTGAAACCCTAATTTTGATTATGGTGAATGCCCAACCATCTTTGGGGCATGTAAATACATCCATATTGTGATGATGATTTGCACAATGATGGGGAATCTTAGTGGTCAAAATTTGGGGTATTACACTACCCTGGTGTTATAAGCCCCATTTTTTTAAAGCACTTTGGGCCTCTAATAGAGTGTAAGACCCAAGCCTTTTTGTAAAATAACCTATTGTGGGCCTCACTTATTATATAAGTCCCTCCAGGTATTTTCAAAAACCTTGGCGTGATTTTCGTTTTGTACGCAAATAACTTTGGGCCTACCCTCGAGTAGTAAGACCCATTCTTCTTTTTTTAAAGCACTTTGGGCCTCTAATAGAGTGTAAGACCCAACCCCTTTTGTAAATACACAAATATTTTTGGGCCCCACTTATGGTATAAGTCCCGGTGTATTTAAAAAAGTTTGACGCGATCATCGTCCGTTGAAAAATAAACCTTGGGCCTACCCTCGAGTAGTAAGACCCATTCTTCTTTTTTTAAACTCTTTGGGCTTCTAATAGAGTGTAAGACCCAACCCCTTTTGTAAATACACAAATATTTTTGGGCCCCACTTATGGTATAAGTCCCTGTGTATTTCAAAAAGTTCGACGCGATCATCGTCCGTTGAAAAACAAACCTTGGGCCTCTCCTCGAGCTATAAGACCCATTCAAAACCTTTTGGGCCTCTATTAGAGTATAAGACCCAATCCCCTTTTAACCAAAACAGTTTTGGGCCTCAGATATTGTATAAGTCCCTCTGTGTTAAAAGAAAATCTCGGCGCGATCGCCATTTCAAAACAAAAAACATCTGGGCCTACCCTCGTGTTATAAGCCCCATTTTTTTAAAGCACTTTGGGCCTCTAATAGAGTGTAAGACCCAAGCCTTTTGGTAAAATAACCTATTGTGGGCCTCACTTATTGTATAAGTCCCTCCGGGTATTTTCAAAAACCTCGGTGTGATCGTCGTTTTGTACGCAAATAACTTTGGGCCTACCCTCGAGTAGTAAGACCCATTATTCTTTTTTTAAAGCACTTTGGGCCTCTAATAGAGTGTAAGACCCAAGCCTTTTGGTAAAATAACCTATTGTGGGCCTCACTTATTGTATAAGTCCCTCCGGGTATTTTCAAAAACCTCGGTGTGATCATCGTTTTGTACGCAAATAACTTTGGGCCTACCCTCGAGTAGTAAGACCCATTCTTCTTTTTTTAAAGCACTTTGGGCCTCTAATAGAGTGTAAGACCCAACCCCTTTTGTAAATACACAAATATTTTTGGGCCCCACTTATGGTATAAGTCCCGGTGTATTTCAAAAAGTTCGACGCGATCATCGTCCGTTGAAAAACAAACCTCGGGCCTACCCTCGAGTAGTAAGACCCATTATTCTTTTTTTAAACTCTTTGGGCCTCTAATAGAGTGTAAGACCCAACCCCTTTTGTAAATACGCAAATATTTTTTGGCCCCACTTATGGTATAAGTCCCTGTGTATTTCAAAAAGTTCGACGCGATCATCGTCCATTGAAAAACAAACCTTGGGCCTTTCCTCGAGCTATAATTCCCATTCAAAACCTTTTGGGCCTGTATTAGAGTGTAAGACCCAATCCCCTTTTAACCAAAACAATTTTGGGCCTCAGATATTGTATAAGTCCCTCTGTGTTAAAAGAAAATCTCGGAGCGCGATCGCCATTTCAAAACAAAAAACATCTGGGCCTACCCTCGTGTTATAAGCCCCATTTTTTTAAAGCACTTTGGGCCTCTAATAGAGTGTAAGACCCAAGCCTTTTTGTAAAATAACCTATTGTGGGCCTCACTTATTGTATAAGTCCCTCCGGGTATTCTCAAAAACCTCGGCGTGATCGTCGTTTTGTACGCAAATAACTTTGGGCCTACCCTCGAGTAGTAAGACCCATTCTTCTTTTAAAGCACTTTGGGCCTCTAATAGAGTGTAAGACCCAACCCCTTTTGTAAGTACACAAATATTTTTGGGCCCCACTTATGGTATAAGTCCCGGTGTATTCAAAAAGTTTGACACGATCATCGTCCGTTGAAAAACAAACCTTGGGCCTACCCTCGTGTTATAAGCCCCATTCTTTTTAAACTCTTTGGGCCTCTTGAGAGAGTGTAAGACCCATCCCTTTGTACAGAAAACCTTTCTTGGGCCTCAGTCTCTTGTATAAGTCCCTGTACAAATTCAAACTCACAGTGCGATCACTGACAAAACCGTGGGCCTCTCCTTGAGCTGTAAGCCCCTATATTTCTTTTCAAAGCACTTTCTCCTTTGATTTTGTATATAATATTGTTATCAAAGCTTTCTTTGTTGAACAACTAATAAACAACTTGGAAGTTCTACAACCGAGTAAGTGTTTATATGCTTTCATTTACCGCTTTCATATACATATAACTGTATTGTGGGGCTATTTCACTGTAAGTCTTCTTTCATAAACTCATATCAACTGTGTAATAATAGTATAGATATTTAGAGTTTCCCCAACAACTATGTCTAGTATTAAGCCCGTTGATCACTCTTAGAAGAAGACAAAACTAGATCCCCATAGGATTACCAGACACAGTCTTCCCTCCTCCTGGGGTTAAACAATATGGAGACGTGAAAGGCAGCATTCTCGGTGAACCCTTTCACAGACTGTCACCTTTAGAAATCGTCAAAGAAACTCTATTCCCCAGAGATGATCTTTTCTCCGTGAATGGCATCTCTTGAGTTTCTTCCAAACTCTCGAACTTTCCTGGCTTGATCTATTCTCTGTGAATAGCATGTCTTGAATTTCTCGGGGTTTGGGGACCCACAGGCTTCTTAAAAGCATCCTCGCCTCCTCTTGGGCGTTGTACAAGGACCCGCCGGCTTCTTAGAAGTATTCACAGCCTCCTCTTAGGCTTCGTATAAATGATTTCTTCCTCCGGGAATGATAGCCTCCTCTTGGGCTTCGTACAAATTGTCCCTCGGCTTCTTAAAATTTTCCAGCCTCCTCTTGGGCTTCATACAAATTGTCCCGAAGACCTCCTAGAGGTATAGGAACAGAAATTAGTCATCTTAATAGAACAGTCTTTCAAAAAGTCTAGATCTTGCTACTGCTGTTTCTTAAACGTAGTACAAAAGATGAAACTCTAGACTTGGATAGTCTAATTCCCTTGAGTCTTAAAGACATTCTCAAGCTCCTTTCAAAAACTAAGAGATGAAACCCGTAGACTCGGACAATTTCAATACCCTTTGGATTTCCTATTTCCTTAAAGAACAGGAAATAACCCTGATCCTCGAATCAAATCCCTGAGTGCAAACAGTACTCATATAAGAACTGATTTTCTCTTTTAACCAACATACTGGACCTGTCACTCAACTAAAACAGTCACCAGCACTTTAGCCTTCATCCTGGGCTTTGTACGAGATACAAAACACTCTCTTGTTGAGTATAAAAGACTCTCTTGTTGAATCAAACATTTTCAGCCTCCATCTCGGGCTTCGTACGAGGTACAAAGACTCTCTTATTGAGTCAAACACCTTTAGCCTCCGTCTTGGGCTTCGTACAAGACACATATAAAAGCACTCTCTTGTTGAGTCAACCCTTTTAGCCCCTCTCTCGGGCTTCGTACGAGACACATAAAAACACCCTCTTGTTGGGTCAATAGCCTCCTCTTAGGCTTTGTATAAGGAAACCCCGGTTGAACCAATCAACCTTTTAGCATCAAAACCGTGCCTCGTTCACAGGATACAAACATCAACAACTCCTTTCATCTTATTGCTGTAAGCGGCAAGCCTCTGGATCATCTACATCCATGCCACTGTCCCTCTTTTAGCATGAGAAATTCCTAAGGAAAGATGGCAGTGCTCTACACTGAGTTAAAGTCTTCTCCTTTAGGTTAAAAAGCCCTATAAAGGAAATTATGGCGTTACTAGGATTCACATATCCCAGTTAAATTAATCCTCCTTTATAACTAGTCACCCAACAACTGTGACAAACAGACCCCTTTAGAGATGACAAATTCTCTCTAAAGTCAACACCCTTTTAGCTTCACATCTTGGGCTTCGAACAAGATACAAATAGACTCTTTAGCTTCATATCTTGGGCTTTGAACAAGATACAAACCACCTTTAGCTTCACGTCTTGGAATTTGAACAAGACACCAAAACATCTTTTTCTTCCCATAGAATAGGAGGAACTACGATCGCTCTGATTTCCCTATTTCGGTAAGCGGGAATACGTAGGCATAAGATTGAAAGAAAAATCTTAGCGAACATACTCAACAAAAACCCACAATCCCATATCCACATACATCAATTAAAGAGTATCAGTCCTAAACCTCTACCCATGAACAGTCCCAGTTTTTTCACTCAAAGTAAGAAGAAAGAGGCCCCACTTCCATATCGCATCCGTAACGTAACAGACCGCTGTTTAAACTCAGTATGCAAGCAGGGTTAATTGGAGACATTTATTTCCCTTCCTTCATCAGTTTACAATAGGATAAAAAATGAATCGACCTGTAGTAACCCCAAAAGAGCGGCAGTGCTTAAGAAACATGTCCAGTTTCGCTCGCTACACCTTTGTGGAACAAGATGTGAAGGTAGGACAATTTGACAGCATCATCTCCAACATCACTTCCTGCAACAACTTGGGATTCAGTGATGAAGAATTGCCGGAAGAAGGCAAGAACCATAATATGGAACTCAACATTACAGTCAACTGCCAAAATGATTATTTAGCCAGCATACTGATAGACACATGATCATCCCTGAATGTTATGCCAAAATCAACTTTGGCTCGACTGTCATTTCAAGGAGCTCCGATGAGAGACAGTGAAATCAACATCAAAGCCTTTGACAGATCTAGAAAAATAGTAATCGGCAAAGTAGATCTTCCCACAACCATCGGTCCTCATGCTTTCCAAGTCAGTTTCCAGGTCATGGACATCTGAGAAGCATACAGCTGTTTATTAGGAAGACCTTGGATACACGAAGCAGGGGCAATCACTTCGACACTTCACCAGAAGCTGAAGTTCTTCAAGAATGACAAATTAGTCACAGTGTGTGAAGATCAAGCCTTAATCATGAGCAACTTATCATCATTCTCCTGTGTAGAACCAGAGGAGGTTGTTGGAACTCAGTTCCAAGCGCTCTCGGTGAGCAAGGAGAATCAACAAGAAAGAGGGACGTCGATTTCCTCATACAAGGACGCTCTCAAAGTAATCAGGAGTAATGAAATAAAAGGATGGAGAAAGATAGTGACTCCTACTGATAACAAAACAATAAAAGGTCTTGGTTTCTCTCCGGCCTGTGCCCAGGCTATAAAGAAGGACGAAAGTTTTCGTCCCATTCAGGATTTTTTCCATAGTGGAGGCTTCCTCCACCCAGTACCTCAAGAAGTACACACCATCGACAGGAACGATTCCTCTGACACGGATGAAGAATGGAAATCTTACCTTAACCATGACGGTTATATGTCTCAGGAAGAAGTGCACATGCCATTCTGTTTTCCAGAGCAGAGTCCGAAATATATACCAAGATCCGACGTTCGAATGATCTATGAAGATTGTGATCCTAAAGGATGTCGTGCTCCACCCAATTCATTAGAGGAAGACACTCTAATGAAATACAACTTTGACTACAATTTTTATGATCCACTGGATGAATTTCCTATCTGGAAGCCATACACAGAAGACTTGGGGCAAAAGAGTCAGTCTGACAATGCCTATCAACTGGGTAATCTTGAAAAGAATACACCTGCTCCCTTAGAGTCATGGAATCCTTACCCAGCACACTGCGAGAGTGTCCAAAACCATGCTAATGTATTCGCGAGGATCGCAGGATGAGAGTTCATTAACTACGCGATTCCTTAAGTCAACGTCCTTGAGGAAGATGACTCATCCATTCCCACGGAAACATGGGACACCTTGGGAAAGCCAAGCGGCAAGTATGACTTCCTAGACAAATACACTGCTCCCGAAAGCTCTCGTATCAGGATTGAGGACATCCATCCAACAGGTTGGCGAGATTCCCTGGGAAAGCACCATGAAAAATACGACAGAAGAATTCTCATATGACAACTCTGCATGGGAAGAAGACTCCAATGATCTTACTCCACTAGAAACCAACGTCATTTCTGAAGACAAACCAAGAAGGAAAGTACCAGAATTTGTGATTCACAGAGGAGTTCGTTGCCATTGGGTTGCAGTCGATGTCCCAAAAGTCATCCATAAGTCGAAGTAATTGCCATCTTTGTTTTAACCTTTCACCTTGCCCGGGTGAAATGGATGTTTTTATAGGGCTCACGTTTCTGTAAACGTTCCTCTTCACTTCGCCCAAAGTGACAGAGTTTCGTTTTATAGGATTGTGTTTCAAGAATTGACAAATCATGAATAAATAATGTCATTCTGAATTCCCGCATTTATTGATGTTTTCACTTTTTTGTTTTTTCAGAAAATGGTAATCCTAAAAACAACCCAAAATAAAAACAAGCATTTTTCAGAAAATACACTACACAAACTCTTGCTTTCTCTCTGTCTCTTCTAAAATACGAATCATCACGTCATGCAGATTGCTTGTTTTAAACCCCATTGAAACATACGATCCAATGCCTTCTCCCAACTTTGAATTCCCGGTATTTGAAGCTGAAGAAGAAGAGGATGAAGAAATCCCATAAGAGATCTCCTGACTATTCAGGCAAGGGGAAAGGTCAATTGAGCCTCACAAAGATTCGTTGGAAATAGTCAATTTAGGTTCAGAAGAAGAAAAGAAAGAAGTTAAGATTGGAGGACTGCTCAGTCCAACTGTCAGAGAAGACTTGATGAAGCTTCTTAAAGAGTTTCCAGATGTGTTTGCTTTGTCCTATTAGGACATGCCAGAGTTGGATACCAGCATCGTGGAACACCATTTACCATTGAAAATAGAATGTCCTCCGGTAAAACAAAGACTAAGAAGGACTCATCCAAATATAGCCATCAAAATTAAGGAGGAAGTACAGAAGCAGATCGACGCGGGTTTCCTCGCCACCTTAGAATATCCTCAATGGTTAGCCAACATAGTGCCAGTTCCGAAAAAGGACGAAAAAGTCAGAATATGTGTAGACTACAGGGATCTGAACAAATCAAGTCCAAAGGATGACTTCCCCCTACCACACATAGACATGCTGGTAGACAGCACAATAAAATTCAAAGTCTTCTCCTTCATGGATGGATTCTCGGGCTATAATCAAATCAAAATGGCACCAGAAGATATGGAGAAAACTTCATTCATTACCCCATGGTGCACCTTTTGTTACAACGTAATGTCGTTCGATCTAAAGAAAACACGGGCAACCTATAAAAGGGCCATGCCAACTCTTTTTCACGACATGATGCACAGAGAGATTGAAGTGTACGTCGATGACATGATTGCCAAATCTAAAACAGAAGAAGAGCATGTGGAACACTTATCAAAGTTATTCGAGCGTCCGAGGAAATACAAGCTCTGCTTGAATCCTAATAAGTGCACGTTTGGTGTTCGCTCAGGAAAACTCTTAAGATTCATCGTCAGCCAGAAAGGAATTAAGGTTGATCCTGACAAGGTCAAGGCCATTCAAGAAATGCCTTCTCCGAAGACTGAAAAATAGGTCAGAGGATTTTTGGGACGTATGAATTACATCTCAAGATTCATATCCCTTATGACCGCAATATGCACGCCGATCTTCAAACTACTCAGAAAGAATCAAAGCTGTATATGGACAGAGGACTGCCGAAAAGCTTTTGACAGTATCAAAAAATATCTGTTGAATCCACCAATTCTGTCTCCTCCAGTGGAAGAAAGATCACTGATCATCTACTTAACAGTCTTGGAAGACTCCATGGGTTGTGTACTTGGCCAGCAAGACGAGACAAAAAGAAAAGAGTCTGCCATTTACTACTTAAGCAAGAAGTTCACGGATTGTGAAACTCGGTACACTATGCTTGAGAAAACTTGATGCGCTCTGGCTTGGGCAGCCAAACATCTTCGCTAGTACATGATTTGTCACACTACTTGGTTAATCTCTGAAATGGATCCGATCAAGTACTCTTTGAAAAGCGTACTCTCACGGGAAGGATTTCCCATTGGCAGATGTTGTTATCAGAATATGACATCGAGTACCATGCTCAAAAAGCTGTCAAAGGAAGTATTTTAGCCGATCATTTGGCTTATCAACCGATTGACGATTAGGAATCAGTCGAATTTGACTTCCCAGACGAAGATGTCATGTACTTAAAAATGAAAGATTGCGATGGGAATGGAATTGGGGCAATCATCGTAACACCTCAGGGTACCCATATTCCTTTCACTGCCAGACTGACATTCAAATGCACAAACAATAAGGCCAAACACGAAGCTTGTATTATGGGTCTCGAAGTAGCAATTGACTTAAGGATAAAGAACTTGGATGTGTATGGAGACTCAGCCCTGGTTGTAAATCAGATCAAAGGATAATGGAACAGATACCAATCAAGATTGATTCCTTAGAAAGATTACGCAAGAAGGTTGTTACCATTCTTCAACAGAATCGAGTTTCATCACATTCCTCGTGAAGAAAATCACATGGCTGATGCACTAGCCACTCTCTCTTCCATGATTGCTGTAAATCATTGGAATGATGTAACTAAGATTGACATAATGCGCCTTGAAAGGCCTGCTTATATCTTCACAATTGAAGCAGTCATAGATGACAAACCATGGTATCACGACATCAGGTGTTTCCTTAAAAAATAAGAATACCTGCCTGGGGCATCAAGAAAAGATAGGAAGACTCTCAGAAGACTGGATGGCAACTTCTTCCTAAACGGTGATACGCTCTATAAGAGAAACTTCGAGATGGTTTTGCTCAGATGCATTGGCAGACAAGAAGCAAACATGCTGATGAAAGAAATCCATGAAGGATCCTTTGGTACTCATGCCAATGGACATACAATGACATGGAAAATTCTGAGAGCAGGATATTATTGGCTTATAACGGAATTCGATTGCTACAAGTACATGATTAGGTGTCACAAGTGTCAGATATACGCAGACAAAATCCATGTACTGCCAACGCATCTTAAAGTTCTTTCTTCTCCATGGCCTTTTTCTATATGGGGAATCAGCATAATTGGGATGATCAAACCCAAAGCTTCAAACAGACATTGATTCATCCTTGTAGCCATTGACTACTTCACCAAATGGGTCGAAGCAGTATCATACACCAATGTAACCCGACAAGTGGTGGTCCACTTCATCAAAAATAATCTCATCTGCCGTTATGGTGTTCCAAGCCAGATCATTACTGATAATGAATCCAACTTGAATAATAATATGATGAAAGAGTTGTGTGTTGAATTCAAAATCAAACACCATAACTCATCTCCCTACCGACCCAAAATGAATGGAGTAGTAGAAGCGACAAACAAGAACATCAAGAAGATTGTTCAAAAGATGGTTGTAACCTACAAAGATTGGCATGAGATGCTACCATTTGCTCTTCACAGTTATCACACATTAGTCAGAACTTCAACAGGGGCAACCCCTTTCTCTCTAGTATAAGGCATGAAGGCAGTGCTCCCCGTAGAATTAGAGATACCATCAATAAGAGTATTGATGGAAACCAAGCTAACAAAAGTTGAATGATGTCAAAGTCGACACGATGAACTGAACCTAATTGAAGAAAAGAGAATGAAAAATTTATGTCACGGTCAGTTATATCAGCAAAGAATGAAGAAAGCGTTTGACAAAAATGTCCGACCTCGTATCTTCAGAAAAGGAGACCTCGTACTCAAGAAAATAAAATCATTCCTCACTGATTCCAAAGGCAAATGGACTCCGAATCATGATGGCTCTTATGTGGTTAAGAAAGCCTTCTCAGGAGGTGCCTTGAGAAGTTCAACCATGGATGGAGAGGAGTTTACCTACCCCATAAATGTTGACGTAGTCAAGAAATACTTCGCCTAAATAAAAAAAACGTCTCGGTGGATTGAAAACCCGAAAGGGCGGTCCAGGCAAAAATTAGAGACATAAGCAAAAGTCATCCCGATGGATTGAAAACCTCAAAAGGCAATCAAGGAAAAAGTTAGGGATTCATGGCAAGTAACTACGTCTGACAAAGTTCAGATCCCCAGCGGTGATACCATCTATCACAAGACTTCGGTCAAGGTCACCTTCGACAGAAGCTCAGAATGTCCAAAATTCAATGTTAGTAGAAGAATAGCGGTCGTTACGTTTCAATGGAGCCCCTTTCCCTTTAAATTACCATTTTCTAAACTTTGTAATGCTCTATGGGATCACGTGCTTGGTTGATTACCATTCTATCAATAAAATTTGAGCCTGTGCGTCTTTTGTTTGCAACGCTTATTTATTTTTCTTTACAGAATGACATTTTTAAAATGATCAACGATTCTTGAAACAAAACAAAAATGAATTTATTTGTCAAATTTTATTCTGCTTTTAAAAATAAAGATGGCAATTCCTTTTGATTACTGAACACCAAAAGAGATATCGACTGCTTCTCTAGTAGTGATTGAACTTCAAAATGCAGAATCAAAGTATTCCTTTTGACCAGTACGCCCTGAATGAAGGATCAACTATTTTAGAAGAAATGATCCATCTATCATCCCCGACGAAGTTCTTACCTCTGAAAACCAATTGATGGTTTTTCTCACCAGTAGGGTCCACCTCTGAAAAACAAGGACAGATGTCCATCTCTAGCAGGTTTGTACTTCCGGAAACCGGAACGAATGCAGGAATCCCTATTCCCGAGCAAAAGTACAACTTTCATAATCTCCAGTGATATCCCTATCTCCCAGAATGGCCGAGTATTTGTAACACCCTTTTCTACCCCACAAATATACGCGACAAAATACACAAATTATCAGAGTAAAATCACCTCAGAAGGGTGCACATTATCTCAATAAACTCAAAATAAAACATTTGCTCCGTAAACACTGGTTTTCCTCAAAATATTCAAAAGCCATCAAAATTAGCAGTGGAACCACCATAACCACAATAATCCAAAAAAAGAAAAAGGTTTTAAAATAAAACCATAGTAATCAAATAACAATAAAATGTTAACATGACATGGTTCGACTCAACGACCCAACCCGATGTTACACTATCAGAGCAAGACCCTATACGTCGACCAAAAGCACTAAAACTCCAAAAAGTCCTCAAAGGCATCAACAACTAAGCCTAATAACCTGCACGTTACCCACGTGGAGGCAACATTCAAACAGGTAGGGTGAGTAATCACAATTCTTTATAATCAATATAAAAATAGGATATGCATAAAATGGCGTCATTATCATATACAACATCATCAGGGTCATAAAAAAAACATCGAGAGTCACAACATCATAAATCACATCAAGATGCCACATAAATGCAATGCACAACAAGACTCATGCATGTGGTACCAATTCGTCAAAGTCGATGGACACTGGGCCATCACCCTCCAAAGATCCCCGTCGAAAGGACCGATTCTACACAAGAACCAGAGCACGGCAAAATTACCTCACATCCACACACAATGGGATTGAAGCCACAATAGACCAAAGTCTGGAATGCTATGAATGCATGATACACAATGTCATTATAATCATCATCAATAAAATTCATTACGTGCATCATCATTCATCAAAATCTCATGTTAATCATATCACCATGTACTCATCAAAACATCATGGATCATCATCCCATAATCATCAATATACGCATGGTAATTCATCAAAATAATCACAGCTCAAAACTTCAAAACAACACAAGAATCACAAAATAATTTCGCGAACAGCAGCCATTCGTTGGAACGTTTGCTTTCCGAACTTGTTCGCTTTGGTGTTCGCCTAGAGAACTTCCAGCGAACCCCAAAACCCCATACAAAAACCAGAGAAACCCCATTTTGTCTCTCCTCGCTACCCTCTATTTCCCTAGCGAAGTTATTCGCTGGGAAGTTCGATGTACGAACTAAAAAAATCATTTTCAAAATTCCATCCCAGTATCTGAAAACAGCGTCATCGCGCATTCGCTGCGCTATTTGCCCAGCGAGTCTGGGGAGAATTTTCGCTTTGCGAAGAATTCATTTGCTTAGCGAGGTCGCAATTTTCTGCACTCGCTGCTACACATCAGTAGCACATCAAACCCCAAAAACCTTACGGGTTCAACCTTATTTACCCCCAAAACATTCCCAAAACATCCCTAAGGCATTATGGCAACAAAGGCACAAAACCTACGACTATTAAGCTGATTTATTACTCTATCCTAAACCTCAAAATCACATAGACCCTCAAAATACCCCATATTCCCATAACTCTCACAACCTCTTCACATTCATCATCAACCCACTAATACATCATAATTTCCTCAGTTTACTCATAAACCCACAAAAATCACATAAACCTCAAAATCCATTTTAAATGCATTGAATTCCTATATTGAAAACAATGAAAGGTAATACTCCCCATACCTTAGATTGTCGATTCCAAGCTTTATTTCTTTAGTTGTTGGAAACCTTCTCAAATCCTAGGTTTTCCCTCTTCCCTCAGAGCTCTGGCCTTTTCCCTTATTTTCACGGTATAACAAAATGAATCATACTCCTCTCAAATTCTCCTTTTTGTTAAACCTAACCCTTGGGCTTCTAAAATGGGATTTCCCAATATTACCCTCACTAACTCCTCCTTAAAAGTCTAATTTACCGTTAATCCTTCTAATATTATTTAATTAGATAATAATACAATATATTCTATATTATATACTACTATTTAAATAAATAACCAAAACTCCACAAACACAAACCACCAAAATTCACTAAAATCATGAATATTATATTTAAATAATTAAATAAATATTCTTATAAATTTGGGGTGTTACAGTATCCAGTTGTATTCCTTACCAGTCTGGATGTCGTGTCTATTTTGTCAGCATAAACATATATACATCATGTATAATTGATTTATATTCATACATATGTTGCATTAATATCACTCTGGTCACACTCATCCCCAAGTGATAAAAACGTCCTCCCACCGATAAAGTTGTCAGTTCTTTCCTCGTCCAAAAATGTATCATCTGAGCAATCTTTCCCCAATTTATTTTTGGATTGGAGCCTGTCCTTGACCACTTTGATAACTTAAACCTCTGAAAGGCAAGAAGACGTTCGACAGACACCTTTGGAACATCACTCTTCACCAATGAAGATGATATTTTCGCTTTTCTGGGTTAAGGAAAATCCCCAGAAAAAGCCTCTCCACTAAAAGACTCTTGGCAATACATCGGTTTTTTCTCCCAAGAAATTCGATGATAATGAAGTCATCAGCACCTCAAAATTGGATTACATCGCATGGAATTTTGTCCGAGAAAAGTCTCGAAAGAAAGTATGATGTAACCTCATCATGCAGAAAGCAGTCTCTCAAGAGACTTTTTTCCCCAGTAGAGTCAACAAATGGCATCTCCCGTAGAGAAGTTTGCACACCTCTACATTTCAGACAAATGGGTTTCCCCAGTAAGTCTGACATCAAATCTTTTTCCATCAAATGGCGTCTCCCCAGTAAAACTCGGCGAGAATTTTGATGAAGACCGCTACAGATAGCGTTCCTTGCCGAGGAAGAACTCGACAAGAAGAAATTGAGACCAGTTCCTTGGCTGAAGACCAGGATCGAGGGGAAGTTTATTTTCATAAGAAACTGAGACAAGTTCCTTGGCTGAAGACCAGGATCTAGGGGAAGTTTATTTTTCAGAAGAAACTGAGACCAGTTCCTTGGCTGAAGACCAAGATCGAGGGGAAGTTTATTTTCAGAAGAAACTGAGACCAGTTCCCTGGGCAGAAAACCAGGATCGAGGGGGAAATTTTACCCTTTTCTAAGTAACATTGGTTAGCAAAAGAAGATGGATGACCAACTGTTATTCATAACCACAGTCAAAATTTTGGGTATTCCAATATTTAATCCTCTTGCACCCTGAATGTCCGAATATCTCCTCCATTCACACCTTCGGGTCCAAGAAGATTAAATAGGGGCATCTGTCATACCCCAAATTTTTACCACAAGTTTTCCCATCATTGTAAAGATCATTACCACAATAGAGATGTACCATCATACCTCATCAATCTCCTCATGGATTGTTGAGCATTCACTACAATCAAGAATTAGGATTTTGAGGCCTCCCAGAGCACTTAGGCAAAGGATCAATCAAGATTTGATATGATCTTCAACTTGTCTAACCTCTCAAACACCCATAAAGGATCAAGAGGACTCCCATATCAAGAATCAAGCACAAGGTTGCAACATTCCAAGTGGATCAAGCCTCAAGATCGCCAGTGTCACCAAATTAGGGTTTTGGTCGACCAAGGCCTCCAAATGGAAATTTTCATCTGGGCATGAGCCAATACTTGAAAGAATGATCCAAGATGCTCAAAGGGACCTCATGGACCCAATCATCAAGTCAAAATAGAATCAGGGGAAGCATTCATCAAAAATCAAGAATTAGGTTTATTGACCTAATTCACCCCTAAGTTGACTTTTGAGGCAAGAAATGAACCAATACCTCAAGACATGATTTGAGGGCCTCAAATACACCACACTGATCCATTTCCAACAATGGATTGATCCAAGAAGCTTGATTCACAAGTTTCAATTTCATCTGGACCATAATTAGGGTTTTGAAGAAAAAATCAACTGTGCCTTTGACTTTTGACCAAAACATGCTCCCAAACCTTGGGACATGATTCAAGACACCCTAAAACACATATGGAATCCATCCATTAGGTTTGAATTAGGTCAAGAACTTAATTGCATAGAAGATCACACAGTTTGGAATTCATTTGACAAAAAGTCAACTGTTCCCAAAATCAAGTTTGAATTTTTGAATTTTTTCACAAATGTGGCTCTCCTAAGTCAAATACAATGTTAATGCATGGTTTATATCATCATCCATCAAGAAAAATCAAGAAAAGTGAGGTTACTTGAAAAAGGGGCAACCTTAAGAAACTTAAATTTTTCTAAGTTATGGAACAAAAGTGATTTGGTACCAACTTTGCAAGGACATAATTTCCAAACCACAAGGCCTTTTTCTTCCATCCAAAGCTCAAATGAAAATTCACATGACATACTTTAAAAATGTCAACTACAAAAGATTTCAAATACTCATGGATTTTGAGTTATGGATTGATCAAAATCACAAAAACATGAAAATGACCACTTTTTTCCAACATTTAGTGAAAATTTTGGACAGAATCTGTCTTGGATTTTCACCAACTTTGAGGCCATTTTTCACCTTGATCCAAAATGAACCAGGTCCATTGGTGGACATCAAAGTTAAAGTATGTCATGAGAGCTTTCGAACAAGTACCAAATCATCTCCAAATTCAAATTGAGCAGGAAGTTACAACCCTTAGAACATGGCACCAAAAACTGTTTTCTCCCCAAGACAGATTATAGGTCATTGGCTCGAATTGGCTAATTTGTGGAGTTACAAGTCTTGTAATCCTTCTAGAAACATTAAGGATCAGATCAAGGCAAAAGATCTCTGAGCCACAAGCCTCCCAAGACAAAAGATCATCATGTATGCATGTAATATCTAATGATGCAAAACCAAAAATTTCAAAAGTGTCATGGAGCATTCAATGGATGCATCAAGGTGGCATGGACTGAAGCAAATTTCATGTTTAAAAAACGAGCAAGTTTCCTGTTTACAAAAACGAGCAAGTTCCATGTTTACAAAAGTCATTTTCATTGAGTAATCAGAGAGATATGAGAGGTTTTGCAAATCTGTAAAAACAGAGCTCGCGCGAACCACACAAGGTGTTCTTGGCGTTTTTTTTCAAAATTTTGAATATTTGAATATTTTGATATATTTATTAATTGATTAAAAATTAATTTCTCTATGAATTTTAATGATTTTGAATTGATTCTTTTTTCAAAATTCAAAAAATGTTAAAATATTTTATTTTATAAAAATTTCACAAAAATATTATTTTCTTTATATATTTAATATTTTTGTAAAGAATTTATTTTTATTTGTTTCTAAGCATTTAAAATATTTCTTTCTCTTGATTTTTCAAATTCAAATGATTTTCAAATCATTCTATGGATAAAACATAATTTTTCAAACATTAATCCAAGATCACAACTTGTTTTTTATTCATGTTTGATAATTTTGATCATTTTAATTAAATTTTATTCAAATTAAAATGCATTTTTAAATTAAATTAGGGTTTTAATTGTTTTCACCCTCACAAACATTTTTCAAACACTTTTTGGGCCTCTTGGTAGAGTGTAAGTCCCACCCCTTTGTAAATAATTAATTTGGGCCTCAATCATTGTATAAGTCCCGATACGGTTTTAAAAGTCTTGGCGCAATCGCTATTTTTAAAACAATTTTCATCTGGGCCTCCCCTTGTGTTGTAAGCCCCATTTTTCTCTTTTTTTTCAAACACTTTTTGGGCATCTAATAGAGTGTAAGACCCAACCCCCTTTGTTAATAAATAATTTGGGCCTCAGTCATTGTATAAGTCCCGCCCGATACAATAACGGTGCGATCACTGTTTTTCATCTGGACCTCTCCTAAAGCTATAAGTCCCATCCCTTGTATAAAAATCAACTTTTGGGCCTCTAATAGAGTGTAAGACCCGTCCTCTTTGTAAATACAATAATTTGGGCCTCAATCATTTGTATAAGTCCCTCTATGGTTTTCAAGACTACGACGCGATCGTCGCCTTTTCAAAAGAGATCATTTGGGCCTCTCCTTGAGTATAAGCCCCAAACTTCTCTTAAAAGAGAACTTTCCTCTTTGATTCAAATTCGAATTCAAAGATATTATCAAAGATTTCTTCTTGCATAACTAACCATATTGCTGTAGTTACCATGCTTGGGCTTGCACAACTGTAAGTTCCACTATCTCTTCAATACATACTTGTTTATATATTTCATCTATATATGCTTGTATATACTTACTTAGAGTTTTCCATAACAATTAGGTCCAGGCCTAGATCAAACCATTGGTTACTCTTTCAACACAGTCAAAACTAGTTCCCCGTAGGAAATTCCAGATACAGTCTTGCCTCCTCTTGGGCTTATACAATATGGAATAGAGAAAGGCATTATTCCCGGTGAAACTTTTCTCAAGACTGTCCTAACTTAGAAATATATGAACAAGAAATTCATTTTCCCAAAGAGGATTAATTCCCGGTGAAACCTCTTTTGAATTTCTTCAAATCTTAGAACTGTTCTGCAGATAAAGGACTTATTCCCGGTGAAACCTTTCTTGAAATTTTCTTAGGCTTGGACCCACAGGCTTTCTAAAAGCATCCCCAGCCTCCTCTTGGGCTTTGTACAAGGACCCACAGGCTTCTTAGAAGTTCTCAGCCTCCTCTTAGGCTTAGTACAAGGACCCAAAGGCCTCATACAGGTATAGGACAGAACCTAGTCATCTCTACTAGTTCAATCCTCTTGAGAGTCAGAATTCCAAAACATCAAACCATGGTAGGGTTGATCTTCATCCCTTAAACCAAAGCTGTCAAAATGGGGTACCCGACCCTAAACGAGCTGACCTTGATGGGCTCGGGTTTTTTAGGGCTGGGCAAAAAAAGCCCATTTCTAAATGGGCTTCGGGCTACCTGGCCCTAAATGGACTTTTTTAAATAAAATATTAAAATAAAAATGCCATAATATTTATTATAAATAAAATAAAAAATTATATTATTTTAAACATAATACATTTTTATAATACATTTTTAAATACTATATTATCTTTTATCAATACTATAATGTGTTTTTAAATACAATACATGTCTAAATTGTATAAAATAATACTCGAATATTTAACATAAGGAAACTAATAGAATACGAGAAAAGGGTGTTGATTATATTAATGTATAATATTTAAAAGAGAAATATTGAACAAGACACAAATACTCCTTTAGCTTCAATCTTAGGCTTTGAACAAGACACCAAATATTTTTTCTCCCATAGAATAGGAGGAACTACGATTGCTCTAATTTCCCAGATCTCTTTACAGGAATACGTAGGCATAAGATTGCGAAATCTTACCGAGCCACAAATAAAAAACTTTAGGTCCAGTACCTTACCAAAAACAACAGAAAACCTTAAAACAACAAAAACACTCTCTCAACACTCCCAAAGGAGAAACTTTCCCAACTCATGACAGATAAACACCAGAAAGTATTAGAAAAACATGCCATAAAAGGTCTATGGATAACCATATATACACTGGGTGATTGACAACTCCCCTTTGTATAACCTGACCCCAGACCCCCAGTCTCTTAGCATTTGTTAAAGAAAACATTTGCATGCAAGGTTAGTTTTAGATATCTTCCCTTTCCTTTCTAGCTTCATAGGATAAATAAGAAATCAGAAAGTAGCACGTAATTCCAACCATTGCGGTAAGGTGGTCGCGTCACCGACAAAAATTACACGCTACATGTGGTGATACATTCAAGCTTTCATGGGTTTGAACCTCATCGCACTCAAATAGTTTATTCCTTTGTCGCAAATGCGCCCTTTTTAAGTTTAAATTTATATTTAACAAAATCTAATAAGGATATCACTACGGTTATTTCTTTAAACCGTTGTTCAAACTAAAGCTTCTTTTTATGTATTTTAAACACCAAGTATATATCTATTTATCCAATGAAAAAAGAAACAAGAAGAAACAACCCTAACACCAACACCGTCACCATCGTCGGGAAGAACACAACAACAATAAGAAAGTGTTCTACTTTAAGTAGTTGCAGTGTCGCATTTGAAGGCAAACTCATCCAAAGGTGTTTCTATGTCTTTTTCCGCTGTAAATTCTCGATCTGGAAATTTCTGTGGTTGTGTAGGTCATATGGTTTCATACCAATGCAAGAAGGGACAAAATAAAGGAAGGCTTTTTTAGAGATGTCCATTTTGGAGGAGCGATGAAACATGTAATTTGTTCATATGGGATGAAGACATGGGAGAAAGAGGTGGAAATGAAGATGAGAACATTATGAAGTAAGAGTTGGAAGTTGCGGGCTATTTGAAGGTTATGTATGAGGATTTAAAGAAGAAGAACAAACTGAAATCAAAGAGATTTTCTGGAAATCTCAAAATGTTATCTTTTCTTGTCTCCTTTATGTTTATTGTTTACTTTGTTATGAAATGTAATAGTTGAATTAGGATTTAAATTACATTGTTGATGTTTAAACTGCAGATGCATTGTGAATTACATTGTTGATGTTTGAATTACATTATGAAGACAGGAATGCAACTAATAAAAGACCGTTTCTTACGAGTAAGTTCAACGCAAACTTTTAATTTTCAATTAGTTATCTGTTTGTTAGTATCCTAGTTGATAGCTATTGTAGTTCTAGTTTAAACTGTTAAGCAAAAAGACTAAAATTTCATTAGATAAATTAAGTTTTATTACATAAACTTTTCATTACATAAACTTAATTATCAAATCTAAATGCTCTGGATGAGAGGAAGTTTGACCAACTATAGTCAGCCTCATCATCATCATCATCAGAATCGACAACAACCATCTGCCTTCTCAACATTCTTTTCCTTCTTCTCTTTTTTCTCCTCGCCCTTAGAGCTCTCCTTCTTTCCGCAGCAGCCCCATCTATAGCAGCAACTTGTTGATACTGAGGAAGGTTTTGAACGACAACCCCTTCTACAACAACATTTTGATTCTGAGGAAGGTTTTGAATTACATCCCCCTCTACAACAACAACTTCATTCTCAACATTTTTGGTAGGTTGAACAGTAGAACTCATTTTAATTCTTTTGGATTAAGTTGTTTTTATGTTTTGGCCTTTACGCTTTTATACTGTTTCTTCTGATTCTTCATATTCTCTTGGAAGTTGAAGAAGTTTCTGCCAACCTCAAGTTGTTGAATTAATGATTATATCTCTTTGTCTTTTGAAATTCATTTTTCATCCTTTGATATTCCTTCGTAATTAATGGTTTTGATATCTGTTTACAAATGGTGTATTGCTAATTCTGGTATGATACATTTGTTTTTTATTCATACACAATATCACAACGGTTATTACTCTTAACGATTGTTATATGGCGCGCGTTTTCCAATTTATTACAACGGTCACATGATCGTCATTGTAAGTATCATATATATAACAACACTCTACATAACAACGCATATGTCCGCGTCATTATATATCTTTCCTAACCGCTGTGTAGCGTGCGATTTTTGCCGGTGACGCGACCACCTTATCGCAGAAATTGGGTTTTCTACTCAATGAAGAGGAGGGGTGCTGCTTTCTGATTTCTTATTTATCCCGTGAAGCTGGAAGGGAAAGGGAAGTTATCTAAAACAAACCTTGCACGCGAATGTTTAACTGAACAAACGCTTAAAGAGATTCGGGGAGTTCGGGGTCAGGTTATACAATGGGGAGTTGTCAATTACCCATCCTATATATGGTTATCCACAGGTTATTAGTTTTAGGTTCTGCTTTGTACTTGATGGTGTTTATCCGGTAATGGGTTGGGAAAGTTTCTTGGGAAAAGTGAGAGGGAGAGTAAGTTTTTGTTGATGTTAGGGTTTTCTGATGTTTTGGTAAGGTACTGGACCTAAGTTTTGATTGATATGAAGGTATTGGACCTAGAGTTTTTTATTAGTATGTTCGCTAAGATTTCGCAATCGTATGCCTACGTATTCCCGTTTAAATGAAACAGGGAAATCAGAGAAATCGTAGTTCCTCCTATTCTAAGGGAGGAAAAAATTATTTTGGTGTCTTGTTCAAAGCCCAAGATTGAAGCTAAAAGGTTTATTTGTGTCTTGTTCAAAGCCCAAGATTGAAGCTAAAAGGTTTGACTGAGAGAGAATTTGTTATCTCTAAAGGGAGATATCTTGTCTGTTTATCACAACTGTTGGGTGACTGTTTATAAAGGAAGATTACTTTAACTGGGATATGAGAATCCAACAATGCCATAATTTCCATTATGAGGGATTTTTCCTGAAGGAGAAAACTTTAACTCAGTGTTGAGCAATTCCATTTTTCCTTAGGAATCTTTCATGCTAAGAGAGGGACAGTGGCGTGGATGTAAATAATCCAGAGGCTTGCCACTTACAGCAATTAGATGGAAGAGGAAGTTTTCCAGGATAAAAGATGGACAACAACTTGGATATTTGAATCAACAAGTGTGCCACTTACAGCAGTTATCTGGGATAAGGTTTTGTTCTGAATGTCTGTTTTGATAAGTGGTACACAGAGAAATGACTTCCTACAGAGAGATTTTGAATTCCTCTGAGGGGATGTTGATTCTTGTGTGCCTTGATCAAAGCCCAAGGTTGAAGCTAAGAGATTGATTGACTCCACTGGGGAAGTCCTTATACAAAGCCTAAGAGGAAGCTAGAGAAGGCTGACTCAACAAGAGAGTGTTTTGTATATGTCTTGTACAAAGCCCAAGATTGAGGCTAAAAAGAGACTGACTCTTTGGGGAACTCATTATACAAAGCCTAAAAGGAGGCTAAAAGTTTGACTTTTCCGAGGAAAATGTTATGTCTGTCTTGTACAAAGCGCAAGATTGAGGCTAAAAAGAATTTTGACTCCGCTGAGGAGGGTTTTTATGTGTCTTGTACAAAGCCCAAGATAGAGGCTGAAAAGAAAACTGACTCTGTGGGAAAGAAATATTTATCTGTCTTGTACAAAACCCAAGATTTGAGGCTAAACTGAGACTTTACTGACTCGGCTGAGGATATTTTAGGTGTCTTGTACAAAGCCCAAGATTGAGGCTGAAATGAGTTTGACTCTGCTTGAGAGTATTATCTGTCTTGTACAAAGCCCAAGATTGAGGCTGAAATGAGTTAACTATGCCTAGAAATTTATATGGTGTCTTGTACAAAGCCCAAGATTGAGGCTGAAAGGGTTTGACTCAATAAGAGAGTGCTTTTATCTGTCCTGTACAAAGCTCAGGATTATGGCTAAACAAGCTGGAGAAATCATTATGCAAAGCCTAAGAGGAGGCTGACTTCTGCTAGGGGAAATCTTTATACCAAGCCTAAAAGGAGGCTGAGAAAGATTGTCTCAATAAGAGAATGGTTTTATCTATCTTGTACAAAGCCCAAGATTGAGGCTAAAAAGAGTTGACTCAACAAGAGAGTGCTGAAAGGTGATTGACTCAACAAGAGAGTCTGAAAAGGTGATTGACACAACAAGAGAGTCTGAAAAGGTTAGCTCCGCTGGGGAGAAACTCTTTGTACAAAGCCCAAGAGGAGGCTAACTATGCTGAGGAAAGGAAGGATCATTAAACAAAGCCTATTGAGATCCTAAGAGGAGGCTAGCCTCTACTAGGGATTATTGAGATCCTAAGGCAGGTCCAAATGGGGAATCAACTCTTGCTAAGGGTTACAGAAGAGTTGAGGTATCAGATGCCTTGAGGCTCTGATTTGGGATAGTGTTATACTGATGATAAACTGACCCTGGTTAGGGAATTTTAGGAGAGAGACTGGGTTTTAGAACCCATGGGTTTTAACTTTGCTGGAGATTGATCCAGAATGACCAGGGTTTCTCCTATGTTTTTAAGGTGCTTGAGAATGACTTTGAGATCCAAGAGGGGATTAGACTGTCCAAGTCTACTGGTATGGAAAAGTGTTATCTTTGTACGATGCCCAAGAGGAGGCAAGTGTTTTAAGGGATGAGAATCAACCCTAAAATGGTCTGAGATTTGACACTGGAAAGACTGCTCTAGCAAAGGATGACTAAGTTCTATCTTATACCTTTAAGAGGTCTTTGGGGTCCTTGTATTAAGCCCAAGAGAAGGCATGAGAACTTCTAAGAAGCCGGAGGGTCCTTGTACAAAGTCCAAGAGGAGGCGGGGATGCTTTTAGGAAGCCTGTGGGTCCCAAACCTAAGAAAAGTTCAAGAAAGGTTTCACCGAGAATTAATCCTTTAGTGAACAGTTCTAGGGTTTAAAGAAATTCAATAGAAGTTTCACCGAGAATAATTCATCTTTGGGGAATAGAATTTCTTTGATAATTTCTAATAGTGACAGTCTGAGAAAAGGTTCACCGAGAATACTGCCTTTCTCTTTGTTCCATATTGTTTAAGCCTAAGAGAAGGTAAGACTGTATCTGGAAATCCTATGGGGATCTAGTTTTGACTGTATTAAAGAGTGACCAACTGGCTTTACCTAGTTCTAGACCTAGTTGTCGGGGACAAATCTAAATAGATATACTAGTATATATATAGTTGATATATAACAAGTAATTAAAAGGGGTATGAAAGAAGGACTTACAGGTGAGCAACTTCCCACAATACAGTATATATATAAAAGTATGTAAAGTAAAGCTGATAAAAACTTACAGGTGAGCAAGCTTCCATAGATGTATTGCTAGTTATTCAAGAAATTAAAGAAAGTTTTGACAACAACCGTATATTTGAACCTAAATCAAAAGAGAAGTTGTTTTTGAAAATATTGTTTGCGCTTATACTCAAGGAGAGGCCCAGATGAAAAACAGTAATCGTATCGTTGATCAGAAAATTGTATCGGGAGTTATACAGTGACTGAGGCCCATATTTATTTATGTATAAAGGGAGTTGGGTCTTACACTCTATTAGAGGCCCAAAAAAGTTTGAAAAAGAAAAGAAATGGGACTTACAACACAAGGGTAGGCCCAGTTGATTTTGTTTTGAAATGGCGATCGCGTGGAGATTTTCTAAAACACAGTGGGACTTATACAATGAATGAGGCCCAAAAAGATTTTATATACAAAAGAGGGTTGGGTCTTACACTCTATTAGAGGCCCAAAGATTTATTTTTGTACAAGTGATGGGCTTAGACCTCAAGGAGAGGCCCATGGTAAAACAGTGATCGCACCATTGTTTTGAAAATTGTACTAGGGCTTATACAATGACTGAGGCCCAAAATTATTTTATGTACAAAAGATGCTTGGGTCTTACACTCTATTAGAGGCCCAAAAAAGTTTTGAAATATTTGATAAGGATCAAAAATCAAAGAAACCCTAATTTTCATTTTTTTAAAAGTAATTCTTTAAAGAAAATTAATAAAAATGATAAAAATACCAAATAAGTTTAAATAAACCACTTGTGATTTTTGGTTAAGGTTTGAAAAATGAAGTTTTGATCACAAGATGATTTAGAACTCATTTGATTTTGATTTTCAAGATAAAAATTCACTTTTAAAATGTTTAAAAACAATAAAAATGAATTTATTCACAAAAATACCAACTATATTAAATAAATAATATAAATCTGATTTTTTTGTAGTATTTTAATATTTTTGTGATTTTTCAGAAAAAGAACCAATAAAAATTGATTAAAATTGAATGAGAAATTAATTTTCCAAATCATTAACAAAAATAATATGAAAAATAAAATAAAATGGGACAAGTGATAAAAAAAGAGGTTTGGGGCGAGGGGGATTCGAACCCCAGACCTCTCGCTCGCTCAATACACACAAACCAGTTAATCAACCACTGAGGCGCAATGTCAATTCATTTAATATATGGCAAGGGAAAAATATATAGCAAACAAGTTGAATTTCTGAAGCATGGCGCCATGGCCATCTTCATCCTCAAGCTCAGATACGTGAAGCCTCCTATCTCACTCATCTCTCAACCATTTCACATGATCCAAATATGAAAATCGTGCGTTTTCAGATGAGGAACATAATGGCAATACTCAATTTTATTGAAATTAAGTGAATCAAAACATAATATGATAAAACCTGAAGAACCTTAAAATTGGCATGAACTCAGTGAAATCCTATACACGAACTGTAAACAACAATTGATTGAGGGTAAATGATCTACAATTATCCAGAAACACAATAGTAATCACAAAACATGTTTATGATGCATGATTCATTGAGTTTGAGAGTTTAAGGTTTACCTCTGCAAGTGAGGATCGAATTCTAGGTTGGAGGTGTTACAGATGAGTTCCAACGATTTGGATAACTTCCTTGTACCTCAATGGATGTGTTTGAATGCTTAGGTTGATTGGAAAACCTATGGATTGATCAGCCTGATTCCTTCTGCAGCAAGTCATGAGTCTTGTGCAATTTGGTGGCCATTTGGTGATTTTGATGTTACAGATGGGATGTAATGGTTTAGATCACTCCTATATGTTGTGTGTGAGGTGTGTGAATCATTGGTTTGAGTTGCATTGGCCTCCAACTCAAAACCCGATAGTGCTTTCTCAAGAACAATGAAACTTGGAGTTTAAGAAGGAAATGAGAGAAAGCAATGTTGTAAGCTGCTTTGAACTAGTTTGAATGATCAGTTAGGACCTCTATTTATAGTGGATCAGCTCTTGTCTTAGATGAATAGTGAATGGCTGCAAGATCAGATCACATTCAATGGCTTTGGCTTGGTGGCATTTCTTCTCATGCAAGGCAAACTAGCCTCTCCCAAGAGCAGGGCTATGTCTTGACCAAATCTACATTCTTTAGATGTTTTAATTGTTTTTAAAGTGAGCATCTTGACTGAGTAGAGTGGCTTTATTGAAAGTGCACTATTTCACATAAATGCCTTTGAATTCAAGGCATATATACCAAAAACTCATCAATTCTCAAGGATAAGCTCTTGGCATTTCAGTCCAAGTTTGTTGGTTGGACCAGATGTATTGTGATCAGATTGAATGCATGTGGCATAGTGATCATTGCTTTTTGGCTCAAAATCGTGTATGGCAAGAAATCTCATAAACTGATTTTTCATAACAGCCTTGCCATGGTGTCTTGCAGCAGCCATAACTCTTGGCTCAAGCTGAGTTGTTTCATGCCAATGAGTTCCTTAGATTGTAAGCAATATGTACAACAACTTTAATGTTTAAATCTTGAATTGATTCAGCCTAGAACTATGTGAAACAACCCTCCAAGTTTTGGTGTTTCACTTGTTTTTCTGACTTAGACAGAATTTTGTCTAAGTGTTGGAAAAGTGGTAAATTCCATGTTTTTGTAATTTTGATCCAACCATAACTCAGAATCCATGAAGAATTGGAATGAGATGTAGTTGAAGCTTTTGTAGAGTATAATAAGGGCTTCCCTTTGAGCTTTGAATGGGATAGAAAGGCCTTAGGGTTTGAGAGATATGGCCTTGCAAAGTTGGTAGTACCCTAGCCACTATGTTCCATAACTTAGAAAAATTCTAAGTTTTTTATGGTTACCCCTTTAATAAGTTAACTCACTTTCTTTGATTTTTCTTGATGAATGATGATTCAAATCACATATTAACATTGTTTTAGGGTTAAGGAACCTTGGTTGACCAAAATCCAAAAAGTCAAACTTGGACTTTTGTATAGTTGACTTTTTTCATCAGATGAAATTTTGACTTTGTGATCCTTTTGTGAAATCAATCATTGGGCTTAATTAAACTTCATGGATGGCCTCAAATGGTATTTAGGGATGTCTTGGACCCCTCCCCAAGGTTTGAGATCAAGGATAGGCCAACAGTCAAGGATAGGGTTGACTTTTTTGCATTAGAAACCCTAATTTGTGATCAGATGGTTTTGAGTTCTTGTAGTTTGTGATGTGAGCTCTTTGAGTCAATCAAATCTTGTAAACATGTCAACATGATGTATTTAAGGTCTTTGAAGTTCATTTTGAAGCTTCAAGCTATGCGTCACTTCACAAGTTAGCTCAAGGGTTGAATTAGGTAAAAACCCTAATTTTTGATTTTTTGATAGATGGACCCTTTAAGGTGATTTTGCCATTGTGGATGGGTTCTTGAGATCCTTTTGAGTTTTTTAGACCATACATTGAGACATTGGCTCATGCCCAGATGGAAATTTTCATCTGGAGGCCTCTGTCGACCAAAACCCTAATTTGGTGACAATGGTGATCTTGAGGCTTGATCCACCTGGAATGTTGCAATCTTGTGCTTGATTCTTGATGTGGGAGTCCTCTTGATCCTTTATGGGTGTTTGAGAGGTTAGACAAGTTGAAGATCATGTCATTTCTTGATTGATCCTTTGTCTAAGTGCTATGAGAGGGCTCAAAACCCTACTTCTTGATTATAGTGGATGCTCAATCATCTTTGAGGAGACTAATGAGGCATGAAAGTACATCCATATTGTGGTGATGATTTTCACAATGATGGGAAATATTGGTGGTCAAAATTTGGGGTATGACAGATGCCCCATTTAATCTTCTTGGACTCGAAGGTGTGAATGTGTAAGGTATTCGGGGTGCACGAGGATTAAATATCGGAAAACCCGAAATTTTGATGGTGGCTATGAATGGTTGCTTGCTCATCCATCTTCTTTTGCTAAGCAATGATGCTTAGAAAAGGTAAAAACTTCCCCTCGATCCTGGTCTTTAGCCACGAAACTGGTCTAAGTTTCTAAAATAAACTTCCCCGCGATCCTGGTCTTCAGCCACGGAAATGGTCTTAGTTTCTGAAATAAACTTCCCCTCGATCCTGGTCTTCAGCCACGAAACTGGTCTTAGTTTCTTTTGTCAATAAACTTCCTCTCGATCCTAGTCTTCAGCCAAGGAACTGGTCTTAGTTTCTTTTGTCAATAAACTTTCTTGACAAGGGACGATATTTGTAGCGGTTTTCCTCAAACTTCTCGCCGAATTTTCCTGGGGAGATGCCATTTGATGGGAAAATGTTTTGATGTCAGACTCGCTGGGGGAACCCATTCGTCTGAGTTGTAGAGGTGTTTCAACTTCTCTGTTAGAGACGCCATTTGTTGACTCTACTAGGGAAAACGAGTCTCTTGAGAGGCTGATTCCTGCTTGGGGAAATTACGTCATACTTTTCTTCGAGATCTTCTCGGAGAAATGCCATGTGATGAAATCCAATTTTGAGGTGCTGATGACTTCATTAACATTGACTTTCTAGAGAGAAAACCCAATGTATTGCTGAGAGTCTTCGGTTGATAGGCTTTCTCTGGGAATTTTCCTTAATCCGGGAAATCGAAGATATCATCTTCGATGGTGAAGAGTGACGTTTGTCGAGGGTCTTCTTGTTATTCAGAGGTTCAAGTTATCAAAGTGGCCAAGGACCAACTCCAATCCAGAAATAAACTAGAGGAGAGATTTTTCAGACACAACATTTCCTGACGAGGAAAGAACTGACAACTCGATTAATGAAAGGACTTTATCACTAGGGGACAAGACTGACCAGAGTGATAATAATGCAATATGAATATGTATATGAATCAATAATGCATGATGTATGTATGTATAAGCTGACAAAAATGACGCGACATACAGACTAATAGATGAACATGACTGGATACTCGGCTACTGCGGGGAATAAAAAGTATCACTGCTTCCAGATAGCAATTCTGCCTTGCATAGGAAAACGGTTCCTATGGGGAACAACGTCGGTCGGACTTAGGAGGTAAGAACCCTGCCGGGGATGTCAGATGAAACATGGTATCTGACACGGTTGATCCTTCATTCAAGTGCTCTGGTTTAGAAGGAGTACTTTGATTCTGCACTTTAAGGTTTAATTACTTCCGGAGAAGCGATCGATGTTCTTTCGATGTTCAACAGTCAAAAGAATTGCCATCTTTATTTTAAAAAGTAGAAAAAGTTTGACAAGTAAATTCATTTTTGTTTTATTTCAAGAATCGCTGATCATGTTAAAATGTCATTCTGTAAAGCTAAAATAAATGAGAATTGCAAACAAAAGCACCAGGGCTCAAATTTTATTGATAGAATGGAAATCAGCCAAGTGCGTAGTCCCATAGAGTATTTACAAAGTTTAGAAAATGGTAATTTAAGGGAAAAGGGCTACATTGAAACATAACGACTGTTATCCATCCTTCTACCAACTTTGAATTCTGGAAATCCTGAGCTTCTGTCGAAGATGAACTTGACTGGAGTTTTCTCTGATGGATGGCATTACTGCTGAGGGATTCAACCTTGTCAGACGTAGTTACTTGCCATTAATCCCTAACTTTTTCCTGGATTGTACTTTGAGATTTCCAATCCATCGGGATGATTTTTTTTGTTTATGTCTCTAATTTTTGCCTGGACCACCCTTTTGGGTTTTCAATCCACCGAGACATTTTTTTTAGGCAAAGTATTTCTTGACTACGTCGACATTTGTGGGGTAGGCAAATTCTTCTCCATCCATGGTTGCGAGTCTCAAGGCGCCGCCTGAGAAGGCTTTCTTGACCACATAGGGGCCATCGTAGGTCGGAGTACATTTGCCCCGGGGATCAGTGAGGAATGATTGTATCTTCTTGAGCACAAGGTCTCCTTTCTTGAAGACATGAGGTCGAACCTTTTTGTCAAACGCTTTCTTCATTCTTTGCCGATATAACTGACCATGGCATAAAGCCGTTATTTGATTTTCTTCCATCAATACCCGGATTGATAGGATCTCTACTTCTATGGGAAGCACTGCTTCCATGCCATATACTAGAGAGAAAGGGGTTGCCCCTGTTGAAGTGTGGACAGATGTGCGATAACCGTGACGAGCAACGGGTAGCATCTCGTGCCAGTCTTTGTAGGTTACAACTATCTTTTGAACGATCTTCTTGATGTTCTTGTTAGCCACTTCTACCGCTCCTTTCATCTTGGGTCGGTAGGGAGATGAGTTATGGTGTTCGATCTTGAACTCAGCACACAACTCTTTCATCATCTTATTGTTAGATCCATTATCAGTAATGATCTGGCTTGGAACACCATAACGGCAGATGATATTGTTTTTGATAAATCGGACAACCACTTGTCAGGTTACATTGGTGTATAACGCTGCTTTGACCCACTTGGTGAAGTAGTCAATGACTACAAGGATGAACCAATGTCCGTTTGAAGCTTTGGGTTCAATCATACCAATCATGTCGATTCCCCATATGGAAAAAGGCCATGGGGAAGAAAAAACTTTGAGATACATTGGCGGTACATGGATTTTGTCTGAGTATATCTGACACTTGTGACATCTCCTCATGTAATTGTAGCAGTCGGATTCCATGGTCAACCAATAGTATCCTGCTCTCAGAATTTTTCTCGCCATTATGTGTCCGTTGGCATGAGTGCCAAAGGATCCTTCGTAAATTTCTTTTATCAGCATGTTTGCTTCTGGTCTATCTATACATCGAAGCAAGACCATGTCGAAATTTCTCTTATGGAGTGTATCACTGCTCAGGAAGAAGTTACCTGCTAGCCATCTGAGGGTCTTTCTGTATTTTCTGGATGCCCCAGGTGGGTACTCTTATATTTGAAGGAAGCACTTGATATCATGATACCAAGGTTTGTCTTCTATGACTGCTTCGATCATGAAAATGTAGGCGAGCCGTTCTAGGCGCATTATGTCAATCTTAGGTATGTCATTCCATTGACCTACACTAATCATGGAAGAGAGAGTGGCTAATGCATCAGCCACGTGATTCTCTTCATGAGGGATATGATGAAACTTGATTCTATTGAAGAATTGTAACAACCTTCTCGCGTAATCTTTGTAAGGAATTAGTCCTGATTGGTATGTATTCCAATCTCCTTTGATCTGATTGATACCCAGGGCTGAGTCTCTATATACATCCAAGTTCTTAATTCTCAAGTCAATCGCTTCTTAGAGACCCATGATACAAGCTTCGTATTCGGCCTCGTTGTTTCCGTACTTGAATGTCAGTCTGGAAATGAAAGGAATGTGGGTACCCTGAGGTGTTATAATGATTGCCCCAATTCCGTTTCCATAATGATTGTCTGCTCCGTCAAAGATTAGTCCCCATTGGGAACCTGGTTCTGGCCCTTCACTGGGTAGCGGTTCATCGCAATCTTTCATTTTCAAGTACATGACATCTTCGCCTGGGAAGTAAAATCCGACTGATTCTTGATCGTCAATCGGTTGATGAGCCAAATGATCGGCTAAAATACTTCCTTTGACGGCTTTCTGAGCATGGTACTCGATGTCGTATTCTGATAACAACATCTGCCAACGGGTAATCCTTCCTGTGAGAGCAGGCTTTTCAAAGACGTACTTGATCAGATCCATTTTGGAGATTAAATAAGTAGTGTGACGAATCATATATTGGCGAAGACGTTTGGCTGCCCAAGCCAGAGCACAACAAGTTTTCTCAAGCATAGTATACCGAGTCTCTCAGTCGGTAAACTTCTTGCTCAGATAGTAGATGGCAGACTCTTTTCTTTTCGTTTCATCTTGTTGGCAAGTACACAACCCATGGAGTCTTCCAAGACTGTTAAGTAAAGGATCAACGGTCATCCCTCTACTGGAGGTGATAAGATACGTGGATTCAACAGGCATTCCTTGATACTATCGAAGGCGGTTTGACAGTCTTCTGTCCATACGCAGTCCTGATTCTTTTTGAGTAATTTGAAGATTGGCGTGCATGTCGCGGTCATGAGGAATATAATTCTGGAAATGTAATTCAAACTCCCCAAGAATCCTTTGACTTGTTTTTCAGTATTTGGAGAAGGCATTTCTTGAATGGCCTTGACCTAGTCAGGATCAACCTCAATTCCTTTCTGGCTGACGATGAACCCTAAAAGTTTCCTTGAGCGGACACCGAATGTGCATTTGTTGGGATTCAAGCGGAGTTTGTATTTCCTCAGACGCTCGAATAGTTTTGACAGGTAGGTCACATGCTCCTCTTCTGTCTTAGATATGGCAATCATATCATCGACATATACTTCTATCTCTTTGTGTATCATGTCATGAAACAAAGTAGTCATGGCCCTTTGATAGGTTGCCCCGGCGTTCTTCAAGCCGAACAACATTACCTTGTAACAAAAGGTGCCCCATGGGGTGATGAATGAGGTTTTATCCATATCTTTCGGCGCCATTTTTATCTGATTATAGCCCAAGAATCCATCCATAAAGGAGAAAACTTTGAACTTTGTTATACTGTCTACCAGCATGTCTATGTGCGGTAAGGGAAAGTCATCCTTTGGACTGGCTTTGTTCAGCTCCCTGTAGTCTACGCACATTCTAACTTTTCCGTCTTTTTTTGGAACTGGCACTATGTTGGCTAACCATTGAGGATATTGTGATGTGGCGAGGAAACCTGCATCAATCTGTTTTTGCACTTCCTCTTTGATTTTGATGGCCATGTCTGGATGAGTCCGTCTTAATCTTTGTTTTATCGGCGGACATTCTGATCTTAACGGTAAATGATGTTCCACGATGCTGGTATCCAACCCTGGTATATCCTGATAGGACCAAGCGAATACATCAGGAAATTCTTTGAGAAGCTTTATCAAACTTTCTTTGACAGTTTGACTGAGTAGTGCCCCAATCTTGACTTCTTTTCTTTCTTCTTCTGAACCTAAATTGACCATTTCCAACGGCTCTTTGTAAGGTTCAATGGACATTTCCTCTTGCCTGAGTAGTCGGGATATCTCTCCTGGAATTTCTTCGTCATTTTCTTCTTCGGCCTCAAATACCAAGAACTCAAAGTTGGGAAAAGGCATTGGATCGTATGTTTCAATGGGGTTTAAAACAAGCAACCTGCATGACGTGATGATTGTTTTAGAAGAGATAGAGAGAATTCAAGAGTGTGTACAATGTATTTTTCTGGAAAAATGTTTGTTTTTGTTATTTTGAGTTGTTTTTTAGGATTACCATTTTCTGAAAAAGCGAAAAGTGAAAACAGCAACAAATGCGAAAATTACAGAACGACGATTTTGTCGATACTTGAAACTACAGCCCTATAAAACAAAACTCTGTTGCTTTGGGCAAAGCGAAGAGAGACATTTATAGAAAGTGAGCCCTATCAAAACATATGTTTCACCTGGGCAGGGTGAAAGATTAAAACAAAGACGACAATTACTTAGACTTATGGGCGATTTTTGGGACATCGACAGCAACCCATTGGCGGTGAACTCCTCGGTGAATCACAAAGTCTGGTACCTTCCTTCTTAGTTTATCTTCAGAAATGACGCTGATTTCTGGTGGAGAAGGATCATTGGAGTCTTCCTCCCATGCAGAGTTGTCATAGACGAACTCTTCCGTTGTATCTTGCACAGTGTTTTCACTCTCAGGCAGATCTCCCCATCCAGTTGGCTGGATGTCCTCGAGCCTGATACGAGAGCTTTCAGGAGTGGTGTACTTGACCAAGAAGTCATACTTGCCACTCGGTTATCCTAAAGTGTCCCACACTTTTTTGGAACAGGAGGAGTCATCCCTCTTGATGACGTTGACCTCGGGAAAAACGTAGTTAAGGAACTCTTGTCCTGCAATCTTTACAAATTCATCGTCGTGCTGGATGTTTTCTGAATGCCCTGAGTAATGACCCCATGATTTGGTGGGGACTTATGTATTATTTTCAATGATGCTCAACTGATATTCTTCGTTGGGCTGACTCTTTTGCCCCAAGTCTTTTGGGTACGGCTGCCAGATCGGCAAGTCATCCATTGGATCAAAATAGTTGTAGTCAAAGTTGTCTTTCATAGGAGTGTCTTCCTCTAATGAGTTTGGTGGAGCACGACATCCTTCTGGATCACAATCTCTGTACATCATCTTGACGTCTGAACTGGGTATATATCTCGGACTCTGTTCGAGATAGCAAAATGGCGTACGCGTTTCTTCCTGAGACATATAACCGTCTTGGTTGAGATAGGACTTCCACTCTTCATCTGTATCGGAGGAGTCTCCCTCGTTGATGGTATGTACTTCATGAGACACCGGGTGAAGGAAACCTCCACTGTGGAAGAAGTCCTGAATGAGATGAAAACTTTCATCGTTAGTAGCAGTCTGGGTATAGGTTGAGGAGAAACCAAGACCCTTGTTTGTTTTGTTATCAGTAGGAATGACAAGCTGTCCCCATCCTTTTGCATTGTTACTTTTGATCACTTCGAGAGCATCTTTGTACGAGGAAATCGATGTTCCCTTTTCTGATTGGTTGTCATTGTTCACCAAAAGTGCGTGGAATTGGGTTCCAACAACCTCCTCTGGTTCTACACAAGTGGATGATGATAAGTTGCTCACGATCAAGGCTTGCTCTCCACAGATTGTGACTAGTTTGTCATTCTTGACGAACTTCAGCTTCTGGTGAAGTGTCGAGGTGACTTCCCCAGCCTCGTGCATCCAAGCTCTTCCTAACAAATAGTTGTATGCTGCCCGGATGTCCATGACCTGGAAAGTGACTTGGAAAGTGTGAGGACCGATAGTTATGGGAAGGTTGACTTCGCCGATAACTGTTTTTCAGGATCCGTCAAATGCTTTGACGATGACCTCACTGCCTCTCATCGGAGATCCTTGAAATGATAGTCGCATTAGAGTAGATTTTGGCATAACATTTAGAACTGATCTGGTGTCTACCAGTACGCTGGCTAATGCATCGTCCTGGTAGTTGACTGTAATGTTAAGTGCCATGTTGTGATTTTTGCCTTCTTCCGACAATTCTTCATCACTAAATCCCAAGTTGTTGCAGGAAGTGATGTTGGAGATGATGCTGTCAAATTGTCTTATTGCCATATCTTGCTCCACAAAGGCCTGCTCTAAGACTTTCTGTAGAGCCTCCCTACGAGCTTCGGAACTGAGCAAGAGAGATAGCACAGAGATCCTTGAAGGAGTTTGCAACAGTTGGTCTACAATGTTGTACTCGCTCTTCTGAATGAGCATCAGCATCTCATCAATGTTCTTTGAAAGGTTGGGATTACTGGATTGACCGACTGGTTAATTTGGACCTTCTATTTGAGGTTCCTTTTCTTTAGTAGGTTCTCCAACTCCTCTGTTGAAGATTCGACCGCTCCGTGTCACTTGACTGATGACTGCAATATTCACGACGGATGGTAATGGAGTTTCCTTTCCATTCTCAATTGTTGTTGCACCGTATTTTTAAGGGATAGCCTTATCGGATTTGTACGGTATTGGTCCTGGCGGATAGATAACTACATGAGCCTTTTGATTTTTTTGACCATCGTAGCCGGCCTCAATTGGTTCGAGGTTGAGAATCTTTCCACTATCAAGGGGAACTCTTGCTTCATAGTGTAGAGGAATTATGGCACATACATCTTTGGCCACTTCTCGTTTAGGGATTAAGACAACTTCTTTGCCTCGATTGGGAAGATAGTCTGACATTATGTTGATCGAACCATAGCTTGAACATGGTCGAACCTCTTTGTGGTCCAACTGATTTTGAAGGGCCGCTTGCACGAGGTAGCATCCTTGGTTATCCTCTGAGCAAACTCTACGTCCGCTTTGTATGCAGTGTAACCTCACTATATCTGTTTTCATTGATCGAACATCCTAACTTTGATTCCTAGTAGGGTTCCCGTCAGTCATACTGACTTTTTGCGTGTCTTCATCTAGATAGATTGGAAGCCACCAGTGGTTCAACAAGTGCTGCAGTGTTCTTTGAATAAGTGCACATCCTTGATCATCATCATGACATACTTTACAGTTCTGATAGTCATGTTAAGTCAGAAAATCGAGCCGGACTTGCTTAGCGTGTAATTCCACCAAGTTGGTATTCATCAAGCGAACATCAAAGCTTTGAATCATGTTAACTTGATAATGACTTCTATCACGGTAGTCCTGAATCCATCCGAGATCCATCTGACGCTAGAGGGCCTCTTATACAAATGAGCATCCCTGATTATTTAACGAGCATATCAGACAGGAATCGTAATCGTTCTGTGGCAGATCATGATGTTGGCTTTGCCTTGAGTGCATCGCCACCAAGTTGACATTCATCGCATGGATGTCGTGGTTTTGAATGATGTTGAAATTTGTATAAGTCATATTGACCTCACGGATTCGGTGATCTGGGATCCATCCGAGATCCATCTGTTCTTGCAGAGCTGATTGCACTACGGAACATCCTTGATTATCTTTAGAGCAAATATCACACTGATGATAGTTTTGAAATGGTACATGCCCGTATCCGCTCTGTCTGCAATGCATTTTGACCAGGTTGGTTCCCAATAGGAGTACATCCTAAATTCGATAGCTGCGGTTAGACTCTTCCTGTATCAAATTTACTGTAGCTTTCTCATGTTAAGGAAACGGGTTCGTCTGAACATTTGGATTTGTATCCTTGAAAGATAGGACCCCGCTCCTAACAAGCTTCTGCACATCGGATTAGAAGCTGAGACAATTTTTTATGTTATGCCCTAGTCCTCCTTGATGGTAAGGGCAAGTTTGATCCGCTTTGAACCAAAAAGGTATGAATCTCCAGTATTGTAAGAGGGGACCTGGTTTGGACGTGCCCCTTGATCAGTAGTAGCAGAAACAGTTCTACGTACAACATTGGTATAGGGTCAAACCCTGGTGGTCGTGTAGTACGATTGTTATTGTTGTAATGAGGACGAGCCTGCTGAAGAGGCTGTTGTGTCCTTTGCTAATACTGTTGTTGATTTGGTTGGCTCTGAGCAACCTGAGGTTTATACGTTGGAATATGCACAAGGTTGATAGCAGGAGTTACAGCTGCTACTGGTTGGTACCGTCTCCTTTGCTTTCCGAGAGAGATATTACCGATATCTTGCTCTTTTTTCTTAGGGAAAGCACTACCGTATCTTTTGGTACTGCTTGATGGCCCGGTATCTTTGACCAGACGTACTCCTCGGACTGCTTCTTCAAGACGAACTCCCATATTCACCATTTCAGTAAAGTCGCTGGGCGCACTGGCGACCATTCGGTCGTAGTAGAATGAGCTCAAGGTTTTCAAAAAGATTTTTGTCATCTCTTTTTCCTCAAGAGGTGGACAAATCTGGGCGGCAATTTCACGCCATCTCTGAGCATATTCCTTAAAGGTTTCCTTGTCTTTCCACGACATGGCTCTGAGTTGATCTCTGTCCGGTGCCATGTCCAGGTTATACTTATATTGTTGAACGAAGGCAGCGCCAAGATCTCTGAATGTGACGATCTTAGTGCGGTTTAAACCCATGTACCATTTGAGTGCGACACCAGTTAAACTATCTTGGAAGTAGTGGATCAGTAGCTGTTGATTCTCTGTCTGAGTTGACATCTTTCGTGCGTACATCACCAAATGACTTTGAGGGCAAGAGTTGCCCTTGTATTTCTATAATTCGGGCACCTTGAATTTGTGCGGAATTTTCACATCGGGGACCAAACAAAGGTCTGCGGCGTCCTTTCCAAATAAATCCTGACCACGAATGGCATGCAGTTCCTTTTGCATCTCCAAGAATTGCTCCTGGAACTCATTCATTCTGTCTTACATACTTTCATTTCCACCAGAAGGTATCTGTGGAATCTGTCCTTCCGGGACAGTGTGTACCACGGGTGATGGTATAGTCATTACGGTAGTGACTCTTGGTGCTTCCCTATCCCGAAGTTTGTAACCTTCAGGAGTTGCTGTCATGCCCCTTGTATCTTCGCTTTCCCGAAGTTTGTAACCTTCAGGTCCAATGGTTCCTGCTATAGTTTCTGGATCTTTCGTGATCGGCGGAATATATCCTTCTGGGATATAGTTGAGTGGCATGCCCCAGGGACGATCTTTAGGCATGTTATACCGAGGATCATACTTTTCCACTATGGTCGTTGAGGTGATCTCTGAGATCACAGTCCTTTGTATCTGAGCTGCTGCCAGAGCTTGTATGTCATTGTGAAGTTTCCTCAGATCTTCTTTCAGAGCATCGAGTTCTTCTCTCAACTCTCTGTTCTTTTCCTCGAGATTATCCATTTTCTTTTGTCGATTGGCCAGAGTATTGTACAAATGAGACAGTTTGACTCTAGAATCGAGACACAAACGTGAGTTTCGTAGGTAAGAAGAATGCGTTATGTGAGAATGATGAATGATATGCAATGATTATATTAATTAATTAATTGTTTAATCAAAAGAAACTTCGACAATTGGATTGCAAATATCATACAGTGGGGAAACCCTGTTTTATTGAATTCAAGGATTGCGGAAATGGAAATACAATAATTTACAAAGTTCAGTAAAAGGAAATGTCTAGACTTATGGATCCTGAGTCCTCTCTGAGGAGGGCTCAGGTGCTGGTTCTGGTATTTTCCTTTTCTTTGACCGGGGCTCTTGAGCCATTGTCGGGTTGTCATTCCTTTGCAAAGTGAAAGGAGCGAGCAAATTCCTTTGGTCTTCTTGACTTTCTACAGCATGTTGCTCTAAAATCTCGATCAGACCATCTTTTTCTTTAACAGTTGTTGTATTTGGTTACACTCCACATTAAGAATACGGTACTTCTTCTTCCAAGACTTCTTCTCCCGTTGAACTTTGTTGAGAGTGACCTAGAGTTTTTCCGTATCAGACATAAAATAAAGGACGGATTCCATTAACGGAATAACTTCTTGACGAGGGTAAGGCATCCTCAGCTTGAGGGCTCTAGTTTGTACCCAGTGGAGATAAGGTTCCACAGAGACACAGTCTAGTTTTCCTAGAGACTCTCTTCCTTTCTTATGAACATGTTTCCAAGCATGCACTATTTCTGTCTTTAGTGCCCTGTCATTTTCTCCTTCCTTGAAGAAAAGACCTTCTAGATGAACATTACGCGGGATATGTCTCATCGGGTATCCGAATTGACGACGAACTAAAAATGGATGATTGTTGATTCCTCCTTTAGTTCCTATGAGGGGTACATTAGGGAAGTTTCCACAACGGTCGATGATTATTATCCCGCCATAGATCCGATTGTACCAATCTACGTCAGAGTTGGTAAGAGACATGATTCTCTGTGACCAACACAGAGTACTCTTATGATCCCAAAAAGCAGCAGACTTAGGTAAATGGGAAGTGAACCATTTTTATAGCAGGGGTACACAACATGTGATCATTCCTCCGCTGTACAAATTCCTTAAGTGTACAGAATAATAAGCATCTGCGAGCAAGGTCGTTACGGGGTTTCTAATCAGAAATATCTTAATGCCATTGATATCTATGAAGTTATCAATGTTGGGAAAAAGGAACAACCCGTAGGTGAGTAGAACAAAGATATCTTCGAAAGCAGTAACGTTTCCCACATTGGCAAAGTACAGGGCTTTCTCTATCAAAAACTTGGCCAATAAACCTTGGATTCCATCCTTAGTGGTCATGTGAGTCCTGACTTCTGACTCGTCCAAATAGACTGCTCTTGCAATGGTTTGATCCTTTAGAATTTCTTCCAGTCCAGAAAAGGGAGCTTGGTCAGTAATGGGTAAATTAGTCAGGTGAGAGTACTCCTCCAGTGTTGGTGCTTGTTGATAATCCGGGAACGTGAAACAGTGATAAACCAGATAGTAAAATCGTAATCAGCATAAACAGGATTCCTTCAACTACATGGACCCTTAACAGAGACAGCAATCCTCCGTACTTAGCTTTGAAAGCATTAGGGTTGGTGATCATCATTGCCAACCCTCTTAAATCCTCTAATTTTGGAACCTTGAAGGTGTACTTGTGAGTCTTCCTTCTACCAAAATCCATAACGCGATCTTTCTCTCTGATATTTGCAATCATTGTCATAGTTTAATTTGAAAAAGAGAGACTAGAAAAGAAGATTTGTTCTTTGTTTAAAGTTTTTTAATGAAATGAATGCATGAATGCAGCACACAAAAACATAGAAGAAACATGGGTTCAAAGGTTCAGCGTCACGAGCATAGAGTCATGGCTCTACCCATTCCCAAAGGTTGTACTATGGTGAATTTTGTACCTGTCCTCAAAATCATTGATCCCTCTTGGGATAACAACAGCAAGCTGGTTCACTCGAGCGAGCTGTAGTATCTTAGAGTAATCTTAATTGAAGGTAGTATCGCGTGACAACTATTTCCGATAGCTTCCGTACTACTAAATAGTCACATGGCTTCAGTCTACTAAATCCCCAATTTCATGGATACCACAATCGAACAATCTGCTTTCATAACCAAAGTCGTTAGACATTGAATCCGTAAAGGGTATCTCCACTGATTTGATGGTCTACCGGGATCGCTTATTTGGGAATCACTCCCTGTAAGACCACCCGTCTATGCCATCATTTATCTTAGGTATCACTCAAACTTTCCACATGCGTCATCACCCGCATTCCCATTAGCAGAAAAAATAAACACGGATATCAAACAAACATATTTATTCATTCCTAAAACTAATATCCTAGACCTCTTAGGAACTATAATCCTAGTCCTAAACAAACAAATAAAATGACTCCCCAGCAAAGTCACCATTTTACTGTAGCGTGTGAGTTTTGTCGGTGACGCGACCATCTTATCGCAGAAATTGGGTTTTCTCCTCAATGAAAAGGAGGGGGGGGTGCTACTTTCTGATTTCTTATTTATCCCGTGAAGCTGGAAGGGAAAGGGAAGCTATCTAAAACTAACCTTGCACGCGAATGTTTAGTTGAACAAACACTTAAAGAGATTCGGGGAGTTCGGGGTCAGGTTATACAATGGGGAGTTGTCAATTCCCCATCCTATATGCGGTTATCCACAGGTTGTTAGTTTTAGATTCTGCTTTGTACTTGATGGTGTTTATCCGGTAATGGGTTGGGAAAGTTTCTTGGGAAAAGTGAGAGGGAAAGTGAGTTTTTATTGATGTTTGGCCTTTCCGATGTTTTTGGTAAGGTACTGGACCTAAGTTTTGATTGATATGAAGGTACTGGACCTAGAGTTTTTTATTAGTATGCTCGCTAAGATTTCACAATCTTATGCCTACGTATTCCCATTTAAACGAAACAGGGAAATCAGAGCAATCGTAGTTCCTCCTATTCTAAGGGAGGAAAAAGATATTTCGGTGTCTTATTCAAATCCCAAGATTGAAGCTAAATGGTTTATTTGTGTCTTGTTCAAAGCCCAAGATTGAAGCTAAAAGGTTTGACATCTCGTCTGTTTAACACAATTGTTGGGTGACTGTTTATAGAGGAGGAATACTTTAACTGGGATACGAGAATCCAGCAATGCCATAATTTCCTTTATGAGAGATTTTTCCTGAAGGAGAAAACTTTAACTCAGTGTTGAGCAATGTCATTTTTCCTTAGGAATCTTTCATGCTAAGAGAGGGACAATGGCGTAGATGTAAATAATCCAGAGGCTTGCCACTTACATCAATTAGATGGAAGAGGAAGTTTGTCAGGATAAAAGATGGACAACAACTTGGATATTAGAATCAACAAGTGTAACACCCCACTTTCCCAATTTACAAAAATATACAAATAAATAATCAGAGTTTAAAACCAACAGTGGAATGTCACTTAATAAAACCAACAATGAAGTCTCAATTATTTCATTTGCCTCTTTTGTTATAGATAAGTCAAAACAGCGGAAATAACTATTTTTATCCAAAATCACAGCAGTTCGCCAACATAATCAAAGTCCACCTAAACTCGTGGTTCACACAATTTAAAATAAATGATGATACGTAACAAAATCAAATAAAAGAATAACAAATGATAAAATCCCCATTATCCCTTGTTACGTATCAGAGCAGACACCAAAGATCTAAGCAAAATGAAGATCTAACTCTTCCACTTGCCTCCACGCCTCTAGAGCGGCTAATATGCACTATGCTATAAAAAGCATATTCCAGCAGAAGGGTGAGAAATAACAACTAAATCAAGATTGCATAATAATATGTAAACATATAATTCACATATATTATTCAACTCACCCACACACCACATGCTAACACATATAGCATACAAAGATATCATATATTCATATACACAAGTTATGATATATATCTGTACTTCCCCAGAAACACAGACACAAGAAACAACAAAGGGGTGAGGACTACATTCAATAATTAACGGGGTAAAATACATGTTACGGAGTAGTAATCAAGCCATCACACATAATGTACACACATTCACGACGCACTTGTCACTTCCATTTATAGTTCAACAAAGACATAATAATGCAATGTGACTCAAAGACACTGACGCAATGCAAGTGGTGCCACCCACTATGGTTCATTTAATCGGACCCGATTCCCAATAGAATCCGGATAAATCATATACACTCCCACTGAGCTGTGATTTATCTCCTGGCACCACACACCCTGGTTCATTCAAATGAACCCGATTCATATAAATCACATACACTCCCACTGGGCAATGATTTATCTCCATACAACTCCACATTGGAGTCCAGACAATACTAGGCACCCCTCATGGATTCCACCTAGCTGTCTCCACCGGACACATCGTGAAATACACGACACAAATGATGCACAAAAACATAAGTATAATAACAACTATACCTCTTCACGATCCCCTTGATCACACGTGAGATACATACTCACTGTAATACACAATAGTATTACCATACATGTTCAATCAATTCATCATAATACACACAATTAAGGAGGATACCTCAAGTGGGCCTAATTAGTTAATTATCTAATTAGTCCACCCCAAATTCCTTTTTTATCATTCTTTACTACCATTTATATTAGGTTTTCTCACTTGTTCACCACTTGAAGCTTCTAGAATTTCAAAAGTTCCGTTTTACATAATTCACGTAATTCCGATTAATTCCCATAGTCGACAAAAAATCCACTTTATAAATAATATTTTTTCTTAGTTCCAGGTCGCGCTAAGCGGGCCCCACCCGCGCTAAGCGCGCTACTCACTGCCTCAAAGAGGCGAAATTTCTCTAGACCGCGCTAAGCGCGCTAAGGGGCACTGCGTTATGCAGAAAAATATCCCTTTTGACAGCAACTTTCAACCCACAAATTCACCCTCAAAACCATACCCAAACAACCAATAAAGTTATATTATCAAGCATAATACACAACAAAATACTGACCGCACGCATTTTACACGATAAGAAAATCCGACAGCACGACTATTTCTCAAAAACATGAATTAATTAAATCATCTTTTACCCTTCAAGCCATTTTTAATAGAAAGATTATCTCATTAGCTTTCCAGCACTTCGAACGGGGGTCAAAACAGACTTACGGATCAAAAGATATGAATTTTCAAAGATTTCCCAGAAACAGAATTTTGGCCTGCGGACTGCTACGGGTTGCTGCAATTTTTCTCTAAAATCCAACCCATTCAATCATGTTTTATGAAATAAACACATATTCATTCATACCTAACATATAACAATGATTTGGAACCATAAAACATGAATTCTAACACTTTGGTTTTGATCCCAAATCTCAAAATCTCAACATATCAAATGTTGTAATTTTCCATCAAATTCAACCAAATATGTGAAATATACAAGTAAGCATTTCCAACTAATTCCTAACCTCACCTGACTATACTACGCGATTTGTACCAAGTTTCAACCGTGAAAACATCAATTTCCACTCAATTTACCATTATTGACCTAAATCTCTAATTCTCTATAACTCAATACAAAACTCCTCAAATCTTACCAACAAGCATTTCCGATTAGACCCAAACATCACTCGACTATTCTACGCGTTCTATTGCACCTTTGAACCGTTAGAACATTGATTCCCAGACATTTGTTCTTCAATCCAACCAATAAGAAAAAGTATATATTTCAACCAAACAAATGCAAACAACACATATATATACATATACAATCGAAATATAATCAGAACTTCTCACCCTTAGCCGTTTAATCGAAGATCAAGCTTTGATTTGATCGATTTCCTCTTCTTCCCCTTCTTCTCTCTTTTCTTTCTCTTCTTTATCTTCTTTCTCTTTTCTCCTCTTTTTCTCTCTATTTCTCTCTTTCCCTTTTTATAACAAAATATATACTTTTATAAAAATATCTAACCCCTCAAAAGACTATTTTACCCTTTTGCTCAAATATCTCCCAAACGCTCTCAAAATGCGATAAAACATAAACAGCGATGCAAAATATATCAGGAATTAAAAGTTAGTAAAAAAATATTATCAATTGCAATTATTTTATCTATCAGAGAAATTATCCAATTAATATGTAAAAGTCATTTAATTTACACAATTCACAAAATTTCACATAAATGAAATAAATAAATACGATTAACCAAATCGGGGCGTTACAACTCACCACCACTTAGACATTTTTGTCCTCGAAAATATAACTGAGACGAACAACTCTGGATACGACTCTCGCATCCGACTAACCAACTATCATGCCAACACTAGGCACACAACGAATAACACAAACTGACAAACCACCTTGCTAACAGCAACAACCACAACGACAAGATGCAATGGCCATACAATGCACTTGACGACTATCTCACGACTCAAAGAATACCCAAGTTACGAACACATAGGTTCACTCTAGAACCAGAATACAACAAGATCGTTACCCTCACCATAGGTAACACTCCCCTAATTCCCCACATAGGAATTAGCTACTCGCACTCGAACAATCACGATGGAAACGAGGAAACAACAAAAACAAGAACATAAAGTTCCACGACACAACATTATTACAACAACGCTACGATTCCCCAATCGAACATATAACCAAAACATCCATCTACATAGTAGCCCATGAATAATATTTAAACCTTTCACCTAACACTTCCATTCTGAAACGTCCAATTGTCTCATCATTCCTACATGTTTCCAATGTTCAACCTATGAACTCTTATAAGTCACACACGCATATACGAAATGTGCCACATCACGCCTTCGATGCGCACTTTGATTACTCGTAACAATCAAATCTACCAATTTCATATCCAACTTCTGACTCTCTCTAATGTTTACCAGAAAAATCATAGTTCATTTCTAACATACCCAACCTCACACTCTACTGTGTTAACTCACGCACCAGACATAAGTCTCTGAACTGCTCAAATAATTCTAATCCTCTGACCATCAAAAAAGACATGCATAAAAACTTTCGACTTAACTCATCAGGCACGACATTAACTTCACCAATAGGATAATTCCAGCTAAAGTCATAACTCATCAGGAATTCCAACCATCCTCGTTGTCTCATACCCTATTATTTCTGACCAAACAGGTACCCAATATTCTTGTGATTACTAAACACTTCGGACTCAAAACCATAAAAATTACACCTCCAGATTCTCAACACAAAAGTAACCGCAGCCATCGTGAAATCATGAATCCTCAATTGTCGTAAAGCATAAGCCACGAATTTACCATCTTGCATTAACACAATGACTAATTCCAATACCTCACCATGAACATCCAAAGCAAACAACTTACCCTTTGCAAGTCAACTGAAGTAATGAAAATTCTAACTTGGAAAAGCCTTCCATAACCTCCGGTAATAACCAACTAAAGTCCAAAAAGCTTCTAATCACCTTAACCGACTTCGAAGCCTCTCATTGTAGAACTGCATCTACTTCTGATGGATCCATAACAATACCATCATCAGAAATAACATATCGAAGAAAATTAACCTTTTTCAACCAAAATTCTCACTTGAATAATTTAGCATAAAAATTCCTTTCTTTTCAACACTTGCAACTTGATTCTCAAACACCCTACATACTCTCCTTCTGATTTTATAATAGATCAGAATATCCCTAATGAACACCACTATGAACTTATCCAATTAAATATGGAAGATACGATTCATATACTCCACAAACGTTCTAGATGCATTACTAACATTGAACAACATCATTGTACATTGTAATGCTCCACCAAATTCCAAAAGATATAAACTCTTAAAGTTTTTGCAAAAATTTTCACTGGGTAATTCTAACGCTAACATCCAATATTCCATCCGGAAACACATTTGGAAATCACGCACAACGGCAGCCCTCATTGTGGCTTTCCTGTCAATTCCAGAACACTATTATCACAAACATAACAAACATCTTGGTCTCATCGCTTAAGAGTTTTTCTACTTACTTAGCAGATATAAACCTCAACTATTCACCTTTGTCCATTTTAAGTTCACTCTCTACTCTCTGAGGAGCAACCATCAATAATACCTGATCGTTCTCCCTCAGAGACATCCCGACTTGACCAACATACCAAAGCCTCTAATCCGCCTCATCTTCCGATATAAGAATCCTCATCGACTCTTCAAAACAATCTATAATCATTTTCTTAACTCCAAACAATTCATTGCACACACTATCAAAGCCGGAAAGACACGTCTATTCCATCCAACATAATTCCGTCTACTATCAACAAGAGATTAAGGGTGATCAGTTCCTCAATTTGTCAATAGACAGCCGAAAATCATGATGGGGCATAGACCATCGTTACCAGACCATAATAGCATTTCTTGCATCTTGTGTAAAAAACTACCTAAGGCGCAAATCCTTAGTCGACATAAACCTTACCTCCGCATTCCCTCTGAAACTGGGAACAACACTGTCCAAACAACACTTATAATCTTGCAAACAACGACACACTAAGCCAACGCTCCACAACTGAAGCAACTTGGAGAAGCACCAGCTTCTCCCCCACTTATGTCATTCTCAATCCTGAAGACAAAGGATTAGAAAACCAGAAAGCACTGACAGTGTTTCACACACATATCCTGTATCGAGGAACAAACAACATCGAAAATATTCAACTGTCATGCCACACCGACTCACAACTTGGCCGGACGGACCGACCTACTCTGATACCAATTGTAACACCCCACTTTCCCAATTTACAAAAATATACAAATAATACAAAAATAATCAGAGTTTAAAACCAACAGTGGAATGTCACTTAATAAAACCAACAATGAAGTCTCAATTATTTCATTTGCCTCTTTTGTCATAGATAAGTCAAAACAGCGGTAATAACTATTTTTATCTGATAACACTGACTCACACTGCGTATTTGACTCGGATTGCACATGTTTCTTAGGATTTTATTGCTATTTTCTTGTGTTTTGCTTGTGTTTTGTTTTGTTTTCAGGTTCTTTGTATTTCCAGAGCTCCTTGTGAAGAAATGAAGAAAAACGAGCGAGAAAACCAGCTTTTGAGGAAATTGTACACACGGCATCTACCATGGCGGGCACCATAGGGTAGGCCATGACTTGGATGAGAGTCAACTACTGTCAACTGCCACGATCTCTACATCTTTCTCCTTTGGTTCACATGGCGGGCACCATGAGGGGGTGGCGGGCGCCACCTTTGTCGTTTGATTTCCCTCCCAAAAGGAGTTGGGGGGCACTTTTGTCCTTCCATGTTAATTTCCTAGGCTATAAATAGACGAGTTCTGAATCCTTTTACATCATCCAAGCTTAGTTTCAGAACTCAAGCCATATATTTCAGTATTGTAAAGTTATAAACTTCTCACATCGGGGAGTTATCACACTGTTTGATCGAATCTGTAATCGAGTTTGGAGCACTCTAGTAGAAGTTAATCCTGCCGCCATTTTCATTCCCAGTCATTTATTTCTAGTTGTACCAGATTTAAAGCCTCCGATTTGGAGCAGGTTTCATTTACAAGTTCAGCATTTACTTTCTTTATTTCTCGCACTCGCATTTACTTTCTTTATTTCTTGCACACGCATTTACTTTCTTTATTTTCTCGCACTCGCTATACTTTCTTTATTTTCTCGCACTCTCTTTACTTTCTTTATTTCCTCGCACTTGCTTTACTTTCTTTTTAAGAATTTACTTTAACATGATCTATTTCAACATGTCTATTTACATTTCCATGTCCGGCTAAATCTTAAAGGTTAGAGTGTAAGGGTCATAGTTAAAGTAATATTCCATACAATGCGTCAATAGGAATGCTTAGGGGTTATTCTGATTTTTAACACAAATTTTCTGTACTTTATTTCTGTTGGGTAAGATCGAAAGCCGTCCAACCATTGGTTAAACTTGGCTAGTCTTAACTGTTCAAAGGAAGCGAAAGTGCTTTGTCCAGTTATGTAGGAGTTTTTAACACTTTAGAAAAATGAATTTAAAACTATTTTCGGACACGTTTATGGGTTTAAAGTCCGGTTCGTATGAACATCTTTTTGTTAAAAATTCCAAGTCAAAATACTTTTCAGCTAAGTCTAGAAACTATATTTCTTAAAAATAGGTTTATAACTTTAACGCAATGCGCGCCTTTTTATAAGTGACAATAAGAGGGTTCGATTAAGGGATAAACTCGGTTCTGAATACGCGAAAGTGATAGTTCCCGTTAAATTAGTTCTTTTCATGAGTAGAAAACATTACCCCATAAGTAGTTCTATTTACAAGTATTTGGAATATTATCTGACTGTGTGAATTACATTCAAGCATGCTGTTTATTGAATTTTATATCTTCGTACTTTACTCTGCTTTTACTATTCACCAACTCCCGATTGATTTGCCTTAGATAAACATCGTAACGATAGTAATTGATAGATTGATGTTTGGTCTCTGTGGGATCAATAATCTTTTATATTACTCTGACACGATTCGTATACTTGCAAAAACACCCCACCAAGTTTTTGGCGCCGTTGCCGGGGACCAACTACGTCAAATTTCGTACCCTGTTGTTACACCGTCAAGATTAAGGTTTTACCTATTGGTCAATGCGAAGAACTCGTAGCACCGGTAGTCTTATAGATCCTTTAGTGGAACCTAAACGTTACGCTCGCGCACGTCTCTCACTTCGTAGAATTAAGGAAGCTATGGCCGAAGACCGTAACCAAAGACCCCTTAAGGATTTCGCTCAACCATCCGATGACGAACCTAGTTCTAGTACAGTAAACCCTAATATTCCTGCTAACAATTTCGAACTGAAACCCTCCCTATTACAATTAGTACAAGAAAACCAATTTGCGGGTCTCTCTTCTGAGAACCCAAATCAACATCTAAAAGTCTTCATCCAATTAGCTGACACTTTTAAAACCAATGGTGCTAGTTCTGAGGCAATTCGTCTAAGACTATTTCCTTTCTCCCTCAGAGACAAAGCCCTTACATGGTTAGATTCCCTTTCAGCCAATTCCATAACAACTTGGGAAGACCTTAGGAGAGTTTTCCTTGCTAGATATTTTCCCCCAAGTAAAACTGCTATTTTTCGAAACCAAATAACCAGATTTACTCAAAACCAAGGTGAATCACTCTTTGAAGCTTGGGAGAGATATAAAGACCTGTTGAGAATATGTCCACATCATGGCCTGGAATCATGGCTAATCATTCATACCTTCTATAACGGACTTCATTATAACACTAAGATGACCATCGACGCTGCCGCTGGTGGTGCTCTGATGAATAAACCTTACCCTGAAGCTTGCGCTCTCATCGAAGATATGGCTCAAAACTATTGTCAATGGGGAACAGAACGGGCAACAGTGGAGAAGAAACAAGCCCAAGGAGGAATACATGAGATAAGTTCTATAGACATGATGCAAGCCAAAATGGATGCCTTGGCCCTTAAGGTCGAACATATGTACACAAACCCAGCCACTGCAGTAGCAGTCTCGTTGGAATGCGAATTATGTGGAACCAAAGGACACCAATCAGCGGAATGCAATCTGTTAAATGAAACTAAATCAGACCAGGTCAACTATGCCCAAGGGAACCCATTTTCAAACACTTATAACCCTGGATGGAAGAATCACCCAAACTTTTCCTACAAAAACAATAACCCTATCCAAAACCCAGCACCTCCGAGACCACCCGGTTTTCAAGCCCAGCGACAAAACCAACCTATGCAAGATGTGCCGCCCAAGCCGAACCTTGAGAAAATCATGGAAAATTTCATTCCAGCTCAAACTCAGCAAAACAAAGAATTCCTAAACCAAAACATTCATGTAAACGAAATGATTACCCAGTTAGGAACCAAGGTAGACCAAATAGTCACCCACAATAAGATGCTTGAAACCCAGATCTCTCAGGTAGCTCTCAAACAAGCTCCCGAAACCACACATGGAGGACAATTTCCTGGACAACCTCAACAAAACCCCTAAGGACAAGCCAATGCAATTACCTTACGAAGTGGGACCGCTTACGATGAACTGTTTAACCCGGTGCTAGGCAATCCCAAAACTTCTAAGAAAGGCGTTGTACCTACGGACGAAGTAGAGGAACCAGTGGAATCCGAAAAACATAAAAATCAAGATAAGGGAGAAGCTATGGATAAAACTTATGAACCACCCCCGCCATACAAACCTCCAATACCCTATCCACAAAGAGTCAAACAAACCAAGATCAATGAACAATACCAGAAATTCATTAAAGTCATAGAGAAACTTCATGTGGAGATCCCTTTCACAGAAGCCATCACCCAGATACCATCTTATGCAAAGTTCCTCAAAGACATCCTTACCAATAAAAATAGACTTGACGATCCAAAACCTTTGGAATGCAATTCCATTTCCGAGAATAAACTTGCCAAAAAGGAGAAAGATCCTGGAAATTTCTCCATACCTTGTATTTTGGGGAGTCATGTCATCGATAAAGCTTTCCTGGATTTAGGAGCTAGTGTGAGTTTAATGCCTCTAGCAGTTTGTAAAATGTTAAAACTAGGAGAACTGCAACCTACTAATATGTCTCTTCAATTAGCCGATAGATCCGTCAAATATCCAGTAGGCATATTAGAAGACGTCCCAGTTAGGATCGGTCAGTTGTTTATCCCTACTGATTTCGTTGTTATGGACATTAAAGAAGATGATGACATCCCAATCCTCCTAGGTAGACCATTCTTATCAACCGCATGAGCCATAATAGATGTCAAGAGAGGAAAGTTGACTTTTGAGGTAGGTGATGAAAAGATAGAATTCATTTTGTCAAAATTTCTCATGGCACCAGTATTAGGAGACGCATGTTATGCCATAGACATCATTGATGAATGCATTAGGGAACTAGATCAAGAAGAACCCATAGAAACAATCAAACTACCTTCAACCCTCATAAGGGAAGATGATGGATTTATGGAACCCTACATTGATGATAACCTTCACGAATGTTTATCCCTTACCCCCGATCCAATACCATGCCCAAAGAAACCAACTTTAGAACTTAAAGAACTACCCAAAAATCTAAGATATAAGTTTTTGGACGAGGGAATGAACCGTCCAGTTATAGTTAGTGCTACCTTAAACCAAGAAGAAACAGACCAGCTCTTATATGTTTTGCAGAAATATCCCTCAGCCTTAGGATATAATATCTTTGATCTGAAAGGTATAAGTTCATCCGTGTGTATGCATCGGATTTTACTTGAGGAAGATTCGAAACCCTCCAGAGAACATCAGAGAAGGATAAACCCTATAATGAGTGATGTTGTTAAGAAGGAAGTTCTTAAGTTACTGGAAGCAGGTATAATTTATCAAATTTCAGATAGTAAGTGGGTGAGCCCTGTGCATGTAGTACCTAAAAAGGGAGGCATCACAGTCGTGCAAAACGAGAAAGGCGAACATGTAGAAAAACAGATAGAAGGAGGATGGCGTATGTGCATAGACTACAGAAAATTAAACAAAGCAACTAGGAAGGATCGTTTCCCTTTACCATTTATAGACCAAATGCTGGAGCGTTTAGCCAGACACTCCTACTTTTGTTATCTTGATAGATATTCGGGATTCTTCCAAATTCCTATCCACCCAGAAGATCAAGAAAAAACAGCCTTCACATGCCCTTATGGAACCTTTGCCTATAGACGATTGCCTTTCGGCCTCTGTAATGCTTCAGCCACCTTCCAGCGTTGCATGATGTCAATCTTCGCTGATTACCTTGATGGAATTATGGAAGTGTTCATGGATGATTTCTCGGTATGTGGATTTGATTTCAAAAACTGTCTCGTTAATCTTGAGAGAATCCTAAAAAGATGTGTGGATGTAAACCTGGTATTAAATTGGGAGAAATGTCACTTTATGGTTACCGAAGGTATAGTTTTAGGACACATAGTCTCTGAAAGGGGCATTGAAGTAGATAGAGCTAAGATAGAGGTAATAGAAAACCTAAAACCCCCTAAGACCATTAGAGAAGTCCAAAGTTTTCTTGGACATGTTGGTTTCTACTGGCGTTTTATCAAGGATTTCTAAAAAATAACCAAACCTTTAACTGGCCTCCTGATGAAAGATGTTGAATTTAATTTTGATGAAAAATGCATTGAAGCATTTAACCTTTTGAAATAAACGCTAATTTCAGCACCCATTATGCAACCCCCAGATTGGACCGAACCTTTCGAAATCATGGGCGATGCTAGCGATTACGCTGTAGGAGCTGTTCTAGGTCAAAGAAAGGATAAGAAATTACATGTGATTTATTATGCTAGTAGAACCCTAGATACTGCTCACCTTAACTATGCAACCACTGAAAAAGAACTCCTTGCCGTAGTTTTTGCTATCGACAAATTTCGATCTTATCTGGTAGGAGCTAAAATTATAGTTTACACAGACCAGGCTGCTATTCGTTACCTATTAAGCAAGAAAGATGCCAAACCTAGGTTACTTCGATGGATCCTTTTATTACAGGAGTTTGATCTAGATATTCGAGACAAGAAAGGCATAGAAAATGTAGTTGTTGATCACCTTTCTAGACTTGAGTACCTGAAACCAGATTTAGTGCCTATAAATGATGATTTTGCCTATGAGAGGTTAATAGCTAAGATAGAAGCCATTGAAGAAAATGAATTAGATCCTTACAAGAACCCTGAAAAATCTTTGGCGGTAAATGGCGTACCTTGGTACGCCGATTTTGTAAATTACCTAGCCGCTGATATCGTACCTCTTGACCTTAACTATCAACAGAAAAAGAAGTTCTTTAACGATGTAAGACAATTTTATTGGGATGAGCCACTTCTTTTCAAAAGAGGTACAGACGGTATTTTTCGTTGTTGCGTTCTAGAAGAAGAGGTAAGAAATATCATAGAACACTGTCACTCTGCACCCTATGGAGGACATGCTAGTACCTCCAAGACACACGCTAAAATTCTTCAAGCTGGCATTTTCTAGCCCACAATGTGGCGTGATGCTCATGCCTATATAGTAAAATGTGATCGGTGCCAGCGCACTGGGAACATCTCTAGACGTGACGAAATGCCTTTAAGGAACACGCAGGAAGTAGAACTTTTTGATGTTTGGGGTATCGATTTCATGGGACCATTTCCATCCTCATTAGGAAATAAATACATCTTAGTAGCTGTTGACTACGTGTCTAAATGGATTAAATCCATAACCTCACCCACAAACGACACACGAGTAATGATTAAGCTGTTTAGGAATTATATATTCCCTAGATTCAGAGTACCCCGTCTTGTTATAAGCGATGGTGGATCGCACTTCATATCAAGGATTTTTTATAAACTTTTAAGCAAATATGGAGTTAAGCATAGAGTAGCAACACCTTACCATCCACAGACTAGCGACCAAGTAGAGGTATCTAATAGGGAGATTAAACAAATCTTAGAGAAAACTATTTCACTAACTAGAAAAGATTGGTCTCAGAAGATACCAGAGGCACTATGGGCCTACAGAACTGCCTTTAAAACCCCTATTGGAACAACTCCTTACCAATTGTTCTATGGAAAGTCCTGTCACCTACCCTTTGAGTTAGAACACAAGGCCTATTGGGCCATTAAAACCCTAAACTTAGATTATTTGACCGCTGGTGAAAAGCGCATCCTTGACATTCATAAATTAGAAGAACTCCGCCAGTCTGCCTATGAGAATGCCATAATATATAAAGAAAGAACCAAAGCATGGCATGATTAAAGAATTATAAAGAAAGACTTCAATATAGGAGATCCTGTTCTCCTCTTTAATTCCAAGTTGCGACTTTTTCCTGGCAAGCTTCGTTCAAGATGGACAGGTCCTTTCGAAGTTTTTAAAGTCCTAAAATTCAGAGCAGTTGAGATCAAGAACCATTCTTGTAGTCCATTCATTGTAAATGGGCAGAGGTTAAAACACTACGAAGGAGGTGACATTCCTATTGACTACTCCAGCCATACTCTGATCGATCCACCACTACCCACTTCAGCTACATGAGTTCTACTCGTCAAGCTAACGACGTTAAACAAGCGCTGCATGGGAGGCAACCCATGGTTTTCTTTGCTTTTCTTTATTTTTTCTTTTATGTTTGTTACTTTTCATGTCTTACATTTTGTTTTTATTAGTTTGTTTGTATAGACTGACCTTTTATGATGTTTGTGTTTTCAGGTCCCATTCTCTAACCCTTCTTTTCAGGATGCAGACCTTCAACGACATGCACGTCGCTTTCAGAGATGACGCACAGAGACATCGCTACTTAGTTCTTTACCAGTGCCCCATGGCACCTACCCGTTACCCTGACCAGGCTTGCATGGATGCCTTAGGCATCGAGCCCAGTATAAGGTTTCTATGTAGCCAGCTCCAGTGGGATGAGTATGCTGATGACATGCATTCGACCTACAGAAACCTCACCCTGGAGTTCCTCAGTTCATTTAGCCATGAGCCATATGATGGTCAGGATGGCAGCGTCATGTTTAGACTATTTGGGACAGAGTACTCTTTTATCCATAAGGGGTTTGGTGATTTGCTAGGTTTCCAGACTTCCTCTGATGCCATTCCTGATTTACCTATGGGATACTTTATGAGTCGAGATATCGACAAGTTCTGGAGCGATATTACAGGTGGAGGAAGCTCTGATCCGTCTACCCAGCTGTCTCACATTATCCATAACCCAGCTCTCAGGTATTTCCAGATGATCCTTGCCCACACCTTCCTTGGAAAGGCTGATGCTGATGTCCATGTTAGCGAGGAGGAGATCTTCTTCCTTTTCTGTGTGAACCAGTCGCGTCCTGTGGCCTGTGGGAACTTTCTTCTTGATAACTTCACACTCACAGCCAGATCTTATGAAGGAATCATCCACGTGGGAGGAACAATTACTCAGATTACTACCGCTTTGGGTCTTACTAGTAAGCTGCTTCACCTGACTCCCTATTGCAGGTATACCACGTTGGATATCGATTTCAGTTTAGACCGAGGGTTGATGAGGAGAGCTTCCTTTCACCTCAACCAGTTTAGGCTCTTGATCGACGGCGAGACCATCCATTACTTCACCTTACCTGATCCTGTGCTGACTAGTGTCCACGACCCTTCTAATTGGAGTTATGCTTTAGAGGGTTATGGAGAGACAGTTGATGAGCCTCGCATTCCACCGACACCAGAGTATCACCCTACACCATATTCTCCCAGGATTACAGTGTTGTCGAATAATTTTTCCTTACAGAGACCTGACATGTACACACAGCTAGCTGAGCTACGTATGGAGACTGCCAGACTTCGGCAGGAGGTTACTGACTTTACCTTGCAGGTCTAGGTGTCCGATCTAACTCACGCGACGGAGGCTGATTGCTAGTATCAGGAGATCGCAGATCTTCGCCGCAAGTTAGCCACAGTTCGAGGTTCTTACCAGACCGAGGAGCATCCGGCTCCATGATGACACTACTGTCATTATCCTCTTTACCGTTTTATTTACTTATTTCCGCTTTTCAGACTTATATATATATATATATATATATATATATATATATATATATATGTTTTGCATTCTCGCATTTTGCTTCCATGTTGTTCGTGATGTACTTTGGTTATATATATATATATATATATATATATATATATATATATATATATATATATATATATATATATATGAATTTTTATGTTTATTATTCTCTCATTTTATTTTATTAATTTATTTACTTATTTAGTATTTGTATTTTTATTTTTAGACCTAACAAAAATATGTATGTACTAGAAAAAAGAACAAGAAGGAAGTGCTTCCTGCACCACCCAAATAAAAGAGGAGAAAAAGAAAAAAAAAGCCCAAGAAGGAAAAGAAAAATCCAGCCCAGACCTTTTACAAAGGTGGCGCCCGCCATGGGGTCTGAACTATATGCGGGGCAGAACCTCCATTTCTCCCATTTTCTCACCTTCAAACTTCCTAACCTCCATTTTTACCCATCAGAAAATCTCCCTCAACCTCCATAAAGTTCACAACTTTTTCATCTACTCACCGTCCCATTAACCTTTCCAACTTCCATTTTCATACCCATCCATCAAAATCTCTTTAAAATTCTTTTTTCACCATCCTTCTACAAAAACCCATTTCTCTCATTTTCAACCTCAAAGGTGCATCAATGGAGTATGACAGTTACATCCTTCGCCAAGGCAAGTCCGGGGAAAGGCAAAAGAAACTTCTCGAGAAATTGCAAGCACGAGAGATTATCTCGACCCAGTACGTCGACGTGGACTGTCTCTATACTCTTGGTATTTATCATAGCATTTTTTCACTTGTTAGATGTCTTAGGATTGAACGATAATTTTGCTAGGAAAGAACCCACTTTTGAAAGGTTGACCCGGGAATTTTTGAGTTCCCTAATTTACATTTTTAGTCCTAACACTGCTAGCACAGTCGGTACGGTGAAATTTAGAATGTTTAATGTCGAATATGAACTCAGCACTAACGAACTAGCAGCAAGATTAGGATTACCTTTTGGGGATGGCGCTATTGGTGAAGCACCTTTGGATTCTGATTGGTCGGTTGAGGCATTTTCCTTCTGGCACAGGTTGTCAAATTTTCCAATTACTTCTTTTGAAGGGATTCTTACCTCAAGGATCCATAACCCGACCATCCGTGTTTTTCGTTATATATTGGTTTGTACTATTTTTGGCCGGGAGAATCCAAACAAAGTGAATGCAAAAGACCTTCTGTTTTTGCAAGGGTGCCTCACAAATAGGAGGATTAATTTGGTTCCTTTTATGATTGCTCACATAACTGCTGTTATTAAGAGTACAAGGACCATTGCTTTTGGCGGTTTGATTACGTCTATTGCTAGGGCTCTAAACCTCGACGCTGAGATAGCCACCTTGGCACCTCTTCCTCCTCGCACAATTAATTTAAAATTTCTAAAAGATATGAAATTGTGTAAGGTAAGGAGAGAGGGGGGCTTTGAACTCATGATCCATGGAGTGGCTATCCCATCTGTTGCTTTACCGTGCACTAGACGTACTGATGTACGTGTAGAGAGGAACTGTACCTATGATTTAGATTCTCCACCTGTTACGGGTCCATTGCCTCCTAATGTTCCTACTGGGGAAGGGAACGAGATTGATGACGAATATGACCGGCGAGAGCAATCTCTTGATCATCATATGTCACCCACCATGTATCACCTGCACCCACTGCACCGTCTTCTTCTCACCCTTCTGCAGGTACAACTCCTGGTTTCTATATTACAGAGCAGATGTGGCGCGACCAGCTGGCCAGAGAAGAAAGGAGTGATGACTTGCTTGCTGCCATCCAGCAGCAACTGACCGACAACATGAGATTCATACAAGAGTCACAGCAACAGACAAACAGCTCCATTCAAAGTATCATGCAATCTCAGGCTGCTTTGACCACCAGATTCGACGAGTTCGCAGCTTCTCAGAGCGATCGTCGCCGCAGCAGATCCCGTCGCGCTAGGCGCTCCCCACACGGTGGCGACAGTTCCAGCAGCATGCCGTAGATCTTCCAGGTTACTCTTTCCCTATCTTATTTCGAAACATTGGGGACAATGTTCGATTTAAGTGTGGGAGGAGACTTTATCTGTTTTACTTGCATTTTCTTTCCTTTTACCTTTTTATTGCTTTCTAGTTTATTTATCTTGTTTTTAGTTTGTTTTTAGAATAAGCATGTGCTTGACGAGTCATCTGTGTAGTGTATACCTATTTCCCTATTTCCTTAGCCTTACCAAAAAAAATTTTGACAAAAGAAAGTGTATTGTTTTGAAAATTTGGGCTTTGAGACAGGTTTGAGTTATGATGCGGATGACTTGGGAAAGCCTTTTTTGAAACATCGGTATCGTTTTAACACCATAAGCTTCGTGATTATAGGAATCAACCCCGATACCCTATATACTATGGCCTTAATTTTCCTTTATGAGTAGGTCCTTAGTAGTTTATCCTAGCAGTCAGCTCCGGCCTAAGCGTGCTCTACGTAAGGGACCGATGAATATAAGTGAATGATCTATATGTTGTGCTTCATAAAAATGCAACTCGGGTATAGGTAACCCTCACAAGGTCATTTAACCCAAAAAGTTGCAAAAATCTGCAAAAAGAAAAAAAATAATATAATAATAAAGAAGAGAATAAATTTGCCCATTGTTGGTTGGTTCAGAGGTACCTGGTGCTGGACTTGGTAGGGCGGGTTACGATCCAATCCCCCACAACTACAATTGGGTCAATAAAAGGGGTTACACCAGTTTGTGTACCAGAGCCCCATGCTTGAGATCATAATCACTAACCGGTCACTTTACTATGAGTATGTACGGATAACGGGCTTAATGTGATTGCGCCGGAATGAAGAGGAGCCAAAAAAAATGTAAAAGGTAGGCCTATGTACAATGGGGTAGTGTGGATTGGTTTGGATAAGAACGAAGTTTATGTCCGTGTCTGCAAAAAAGTGTCATTACGATATCCTGGGTTCACTTAGTTAGTATCTGTCACTTCATCCTAGTTTGAACTTAGAAGCCCTTTTAGCCCAAATCATTCGTTGATACCACCTTTTTCTGTCATGAGCTATAAAGTGGTTTGCTTGAGGGCAAGCAAAGGTCTAAGTGTGGGAGGATTTGATAACACTGAATCACACTGCGTATTTGACTCGGATTCCACATGTTTCTTAGGATTTTATTGCTATTTTCTTGTGTTTTGCTTGTGTTTTGTTTTGTTTTCAGGTTCTTTGTATTTCCAGAGCTCCTTGTGAAGAAATGAAGAAAAACGAGTGAGAAAACCAGCTTTTGAGGAAATTGTACACACGGCATCTACCATGGCGGGCACCATAGGGTAGGCCATGACTTGGATGAGAGTCAACTACTGTCAACTGCCACGATCTCCACATCTTTCTCCTTTGGTTCACATGGCGGGCGCATGAGGGGGTGGCGGACGCCACCTTTGTCGTTTGATTTCCCTCCCAAAAGGAGTCGGGGGGCACTTTTGTCCTTCCATGTTAATTTCCTAGGCTATAAATAGACGAGTTCTGAATCCTTTTTCATCATCCAAGCTTAGTTTCAGAACTCAAGCCATATATTTCAGTATTGTAAAGTGATAAACTTCTCACATCTGGGAGTTATCACAATCTTTGATCGAGTCTGTAATCGAGTTTGGAGCACTCTGGTAGAAGTCAATCCTGCCGCCATTTTCATTCCCAGTCATTTATTTCCAGTTGTACCAGATTTAAAGCCTCCGATTTGGAGCAGGTTTCATTTACAAGTTCAACATTTACTTTCTTTATTTCTTGCACTCGCATTTACTTTCTTTATTTCTCGCACTCGTATTTACTTTCTTTATTTTCTCGCACTTGCTTTACTTTCTTTATTTTCTCGCACTCGCTTTACTTTCTTTATTTCCTCGCACTCGCTTTACTTTCTTTTTAAGATTTTAATTTAACATGATCTATTTCAACATGTCTATTTACATTTCCATGTCCGGCTAAATCTTAAAGGTTAGACTGTAAGGATCATAGTAAAGTAATATTCCATACAATGCGTCAATAGGAATGTTTAGGGGTTATTCTGATTTTTAACACAAATTTTTTGTACTTTATTTCTGTTGGGTAAGATCGAAAGCTGTCCAACCTTTGGTTAAACTTGGTTAGTCTTAACTGTTCAAAGGAAGCGAAAGCGCTTCATCCAGTTAAGTAGGAGTTTTTAACACTTTAGAAATACGATTTTAAAACTATTTTGGGAGGGGTTTATGGGTTTAAAGTCCGGTTCGCATGAACCTCTTTTTGTTTAAAGTTCCAAGTCAAAATACTTTTCAGCTAAATCTAGAAACTATATTTCTTAAAAATAGGTTTATTACTTTAACTAAATGCGCGCCTTTTTATAAGTGACAATAAGAGGGTTCGATTAAGGGATAAACTCAGTTCTGAATATGTGAAAGCGACAATTGTCGTTAAATTAGTTCTTTTCATGAGTAGAAAACATTACCCCATAATTAGTTCTATTTACAAGCATCTGGAATATTATCTGACTGTGTGAATTACATTCAAGCCTGCTGTTTATTGAATTTTATATCTTCGTACTTTACTCTGCTTTTACTATTCACCAACTCCCGATTGATTTGCCTTAGATAAACATCATAACGATAGTAATCGATAGATTGACGTTTGTTCTCTGTGGGATCGATAATCTTTTATATTACTCTGACGCGATTCGTATACATGCGAAAACACCGCACCATTATCCAAAATCACAGCAGTTCGCCAACATAATCAAATTCCACCTAAACTCGTGGTTCACACATTTTAAAATAAATGATGATATGTAACAAAATTAAATAAAAGAATAACAAATGATAAAATCCCCATTATCCCTTGTTACGTATCAGAGCAGACACCAAAGATCTAAGCAAAATGAAGATCTAACTCTTCCACTTGCCTCCACGCCTCTACAGCGGCTAATCTGCACTATGCCATAAAAAGCATATTCCAGCAGAAGGGTGAGAAATAACAACTAAATCAAGATTGCATAATAATATGTAAACATATAATTCACATATATTATTCAACTCACCCACACACCACATGCTAACACATATAGCATACAAAGATATCATATATTCATATACACAAGTTATGATATATATATATGTAATTCCCTAGAAGCACAGACACAACAAACAACAAAGGGGTGAAGACTACATTCAATAATTAACGGGGTAAAGTACATGTTACGGAGTAGTAATCAAGCCATCACACATAATGTACACACATTCACGACGCACTTGTCACTTCCATTTATAATTCAACAAAGACATAATAATGCAATGTGACTCAAAGACACTGACGCAATGCAAGTGGTGCCACCCAATATGGTTCATTCAATCGAACCTGATTCCCAATAGAATCCGGATAAATCACATACACTCCCATTGAGCAGTGATTTATCTCCTGGCACCACACACCCTGGTTCATTCAATCGAACCCGATTCATAATAGAATCCGGATAAATCACATACACTCCCACTGAGCAATGATTTATCTCCACACAACTCCACATTAGAGTCCGGACAATACTAGGCACCCTTCATGGATTCCCACCTAGCTGTCTCCACCAGACACATCATGAAATGCACGACACAAATGATGCACAAAAACATAAGTATAATAACAACTATACCTCTTCACGATCCCCTTGATCACACGTGAGATACATACTCACCGTAATACACAATAGTATTACCATACCTGTTCAAACAATTCATCATAACACACACAATTAAGGAGGATACCTCACGTGGGCCTAATTAGTTAATTATCTAATTAGTCCACCCCAAATTCCATTTTTATCATTCTTTACTACCATTGATATTAGGCTTTCTCACTTGTTCACCACTTAAAGCTTCTAGAATTTCAAAAGTTCCGTTTTACATAATTCACGTAATTCCGATTAATTCAAATAATGGAGAAAAAATCCACTTTATAAATAATATTTTTTTCTTAGTTCCAGGTCGCGCTAAGCGGGCCCCACCCGCGCTAAGCGCGCTTCTCACTACCTTGAAGAGGCGAAATTTCTCTAGACCGCGCTAAGCGCGCCTACCGCGCTAAGCGCGCCTACCGCGCTAAGCGGGTACTGCATTGTGCAGAAAAGTATACCTTTTGACAGCAACTTCCAACCCACAAATTCATCCTCAAAACCTTACCCAAACAACCAATAAAGGTATATTATCAAGCATAATACACAACAAAATACCGACCGCACGCATTTTACACGATAAGAAAATCCGACAGCACGACTATTTCTCAAAAACACGAATTTATTAAATCATCTTCGACCCTTTAAACCATTTTTAATAGAAAGAATATCTCATTAGCTTTCCAAGACTTCGAACGGGGGTCAAAATGAACTTACGGATCAAAAGATATGAATTTTCCAATATTTCCCAAAAATAGAATTTTGGCCCGCGGACTGCTACGAGTTGCTGCAATTTTTCTCTAAAATCCAACCCATTCAATCATGTTTTATGAAATAAACACATATTCATTCATACCTAACATATAGCAATGATTGGAACCATAAAACATGAATTCTAACACTTTGGTTTTGATCCCAAATCTCAAAATCTCAACATATCAAATGTTGTAATTTTCCATCAAATTCAACCAAACATGTGAAAACATACAAGTAAGCATTTCCAACTAATTCCTAACCTCACCCGACTATACTACGCGATTTGTACCAAGTTTCAACCGTGAAAACATCAATTTCCACTCAATTTACCATTAATTCCATAAATCTCTAATTCTCTATAACTCAATACAAAACTCCTCAAATCTTACCAACAAGCATTTTTTATTAGACCCAAACATCACTCGACTATTCTACGCGTTCTATTGCGCCTTTGAACCGTTAAAACATCGATTCCCACACATTTGTTCTTCAATCCAACCAATAAGGAAAAGCATATATTTCAACCAAACAAATGCAAACAACACATACATATACATATACAATCGAAATATAATCAGAACTTCTCACCCTTACCCGATCAATAGAAGATCAAGCTTTGATTTGATCGATTTCCTCTTCTTCCCCTTCTTCTCTCTTTTCTTTCTCTTCTTTCTCTTCTTTCTCTTTTCTCCTCTTTTTCTCTCTATTTCTCTCTTTCCCTTTTTATAACAAAATATCTACTTTTATAAAAATATCTAACCCCTCAAAAGACTATTTTACCCTTTTGCTCAAATATCTCCCAAACGCTCTCAAAATGCGATAAAACATAAACAACGATGCAAAATATATAAGGAATTAAAAGTTAATAAAAAAATATTATCAATTGCAATTATTTTATCTATCATAGAAATTATCCAATTAACAGGTAAAACTCACTTAATTTACACAATTCACAAAATTTCACATAAATGAAATAAATAAATACGATTAACCAAATCGGGGCGTTACAACAAGTGTGCCACTTACAGCAGTTATCTAGGATTAGGTTTTGTTCTGAATGTCTGTTTTGATAAGTGGTAAACAGAGAAATGACTTCCTACAGAGAGATTTTGATTTCCTCTAAGGGGATGTTGATTTTTGTGTGCCTTGATCGAAGCCCAAGGTTGAAGTTAAGAGATTGATTGACTCCACTGGGGAAGTCCTTATACAAAGCCTAAGAGGAAGCTAGAGAAGGCTGACTCAACAAGAGAGTGTTTTATATATGTCTTGTACAAAGCCCAAGATTGAGGCTAAAAAGAGACTGACTCTTTGGGGATATCATTATACAAAGCCTAAAAGGAGGCTAAAAGTTCGACTTTTCCACGGAAAATGTTCTGTCTGTCTTGTACAAAGCCCAAGATTGAGGCTAAAAAGGATTTTGACTCCACTGGGGAGGGTTTTTATGTGTCTTGTACAAAGCCCAAGATAGAGGCTGAAAAGAAGACTGACTCTATGGGAAAGAAATCCTTATCTGTCTTGTACAAAGCCCAAGATTTGAGGCTAAACTGAGACTTTACTGACTCGGCTGAGGATATTTTAAGTGTCTTGTACAAAGCCCAAGATTGAGGCTGAAATGAGTTTGACTCTGCTAGAGAGTATTATCTGTCTTGTACAAAGCCCAAGATTGAGGCTGAAATGAGTTGACTCTGCCTAGGAAATTTATATGGTGTCTTGTACAAAGCCCAAGATTGAGGGTGAAAGGGTTTGACTCAACAAGAGAGTGCTTTTATCTGTCTTGTACAAAGCCCAGGATTGTGGCTGAACAAGCTGGAGAAATCATTAGACAAAGCCTAAGAGGAGACTGACTTCTGCTAGGGTGTTGTACCCCAAATTTTACCCCTTAGATGTCATAACTTTTGGCACTTACATGTAGGGATCAATCATATGTGCATTGTTACCAAACCACCATATCTTGCTAGTTTGTTTCTTTTGTGAAAGCCAGGTTGGCACAGGAAAGAGAACAAAAGTCAATAAGCCAGACTCTCACATGTTTCAATTTCTCTTAAGACATTCTTTGGCTCCATACAATCATCACAATTGTTCACCAGTGTGGGTGAGATTCTTATGTGAAGCCATTTGTTCAAGAAGGATAGCTGAGGCTCTAGGGTACAGCTATTTGGTCTTGAAAGCTAATTTTAATGTCCTTGAATCATGTGCTATGATCTTATTGAGATTGGATCAAGAGAAATCAAGAAGATATCATCTGGTCAAGAGTTATGGAATTAGGGTTTTAACTTGAAGATTCATCGAAGAGCCTTGTTGTGATCAGGAAATATCTTAAAGGGTTCATTAACCATTTGAGCTCACATACTTTCAAAAGATCTCATTAAGTAAGAAATCAAGTGTATTTGGTTCCAATTACAAATGCCTTGAGCCACAAGAGTCACCATGATTCAAAACTAGGGTTTTATCATGATCCGTTAACCAGTGCCTTTGATTTTGATCAAGACCTGTTTCCAAGCTTCGGAATACGATTTCACCTGATATTGGACATCCTTAGAGGCCACCTATGAGCCTTGGAAGAGATTGAATAAATAAGATACTCAAAGATCATCCGGTTGGAATTCCTGAGGAAATTAGGGCCTTTGACCGAAGAATCGAGCCACCGATTCTGATGTTGTTAATGAAGTATCTGAGCCATGTCTCGTTTTAATACGATCGACTATTGACTGAGGACATGAGGAATCGACACTTGTGAATTTTATTTTATTTGAAAGAAAAAGAAAGTAAAGAAAAGAAAAAGAAAAGAAAGAAAAGAAAAAGAAAAGAAAGAAAAGAAAAGAAAGAAAAGAAAAAAAAGAAAGAATAAAAAAGAAAAACAATGTGGTGGCACCCACCACACTTGGGCATGGCGCCCACCACCACCATCCAAAGGGCATGGCGCCCAACATGATGAAGCATGGCGCCTGCCATGCCAATTCATGGCACTTGCCATCAAAAAATGTGGCTTTTTCCACCTTGCTTTTCTACACTTCAGAATTTTTTTGCTTTAATTAAAATAATGTATTTTAAACAACACAATGCAAGTAGATACAAGCCATCATGAAAGAAAAAGATACTTTTCAGTAAAGTATGGTTTAACGTCTCTTCAGCACAATCTACTGCTGAGTCTAGTTCTGATAATGAAGACTTTTTTCAACCAAGCCACTTGCAACTGCACGAAGAGTTGAAAAAGTGTAATCTTGGCCATGCTGCAAGCTCATCATTTTTCCTATAAATAGGACATTCCTCTTCAGGAAATACCACACCAGAGATGCACCGAAAAAAAAGTGAATACTCTTCTCATCTTTCTCCCCCCAGTTACTGTTATAATTCTTAGTTTTTATTACAAGTGATTTTTTCGGTTTGAGTTTTCCACCGTCCAACCTTGTTGTGACACTTTGAGGAAAAAGGAGTTCGTTTTTTTTCAGAATACATACCCGTGAAGAGGCAGTGGACCGTCTCCACTAGGTAATACTCCATCCTTTGTTTTTATTCTTCTTACTGCATTCCAAAATATCATGACCGTTTGTTCATATCATTTTCATTTTTTGTCGAAATCTGATTAAATGTTGCAGATGTTATGTGTGTTTTATTTTCATTTTTATGAAAAATATTTTATTTAAAAGAAGAATAAAATAAACTAAAATGAAAAAAAATAAAACAGAACAGAGGTGGCGCCTGCCACCATCTCTTAAGGTGGCGCCTACCACCATTTAGTAAAGGGTTTCATGGCACTTGCCATGAATAAAGTGGCGCCTGCCACTTTCCTTAAGTGTGGCTCCTGCCACAATGTGGCACTAGGCATAAGTGTGGCGCCTGCCATGCATTTGGCAAGGCATTTTGGGTGGCGAGTTCCACCCTGCCACATTAAGTTTTCGTTTTTTTATTTTGATTTCACTTCTTTTATTTGTTTCATTTTCTTTCTAAAAACTAAAAAAACAAAAATATATGCATTAGCTTTATAACTCCTGAGTTTTTTAAAATGAAAAATCATCAACCGATCCTCTGAAATTTTAAAGGTTTCTTTTGAAGTGTTTTGCAGCAATATGTGAATGTGATTCTCACCATCATGAGTATTCACTTCCCTTTACAACATAGATTTAGAGAGTTCCTCAACTCTATACGAGTTTCACACTCGTTCCCATTGGAACTTTGGCCACAGTAAATGGTTCCTCCAAAACCCTTAGTTAGGTGAACTATGGTTGCTCTGATTCTTTAGTCAGATACGTAGGCACAAGATGCGACGTCTTGGCGAGCAAACTTAGTGTACATACCCTTAGGTCTTTACCTTACCCTTAGTATAGATCCCTTAGCAAGCAAACATAACATAACACAAACATTGACAAGAGGTTCCTATAGAGTACTACAGATACTTAGGGTGGTAACACCTTACCTTAGTATAACCAACCCCCGAACCCCCGATCTCTTAGCCATGTCTTCACATGGCGCAAAAGGTTTTTTTCATTCTTTATCCTTTCCTTTGAGTAAATCAAAGCTCGGTGGTGAATTTCAAAGATGTGTGATGCAAATTAATTAATAGCTTGTTATCTGATTCTCACCGCAACAGTAATGGCGACTTCACTGGGGAACTAAATGCTTGAGGGTTAAACCCACCTTATTTTGCTTGTGCTTGTTATATGTTTTGCTTGTATATCTGTATATCTGTATATATTTGTCTGTACTTGGATCTTCTGCTTGGCAGGGTACTACTATTGAGTGGTGAGATAAAGTCCTAACCCGGGCTTGAGAGTACATTTGATTAGGATCGTGGACATAGTCGAGGAGACTTCGAGGGAGTAATCCCGAAGGAGTTTACTTAAAGTTCCACACTCAGTTGAGGCCCTCTTGGAGGTTGTATATATTGAACTAGCAATAGTGAATGCGTTACCACTTTCGATCTTGGTGCCAGGGATACTAATGCCCTTTAGTTACCCTTTTACCCCACTTGGCCTATTTAGGATGTAGTGCGATAACTATGAGGGAAAAATCCTAAATGGTTGCTGCGCGATACTACACTCAGATGAGACTCTCTTGAGAATTTTATTGATTACCAAGTAATTGGGAAGTCGATAAAATTCGAAAGACGAGTTGTCGACTCTGGGCACTTTTTAGAACCCTGTTCTACAGCTAATAAACCCATAACACATACCTATTTGGGAAGGGTAGACCATGGCTCCACGCTCCTGACCTCCGACCCTAGGCTCTTTGTGTTGCGTGCATATATGTGCCTATCTGTTTATGTGTGTTTTGTGTTGCATACATCCACCAATGCATCATTTCCATGCCATATTCAAGGAACTCAATTTTGTTTTGCAAACCCTGTAGGATGGATTTTGGAAGAAGGAAAACGCAGAAGTACACCTTCATTAGTCCAAAGTTCGAAAATCTGAAGATTCTAGGGGAACCGATCAACGAGTCATCAACGTTCTGAAGCAAGTATAGGAAGATTTTATCCCCGATGAAGTTAAAGATGGTAGAAGGGATGCTTTCCACTCTCGTGCAGTTTTATGATCCTTTGTACCATTGCTTTACTTTCCCAGATTATCAGCTAATGCCTACTCTCGAGGAGTATGCTATCTTGGTTGGTATTCCCATCACTCCAAATCCTCCTTACTCTAGTCTGGAAAAGACACTTAAAGAGAAAAAGATTGCAGAAGCCGCTCACCTCAAATTGTCAGATGTCAAAGCTAACTTGGTTACTAAGGGGGGAATTTCCAGTTTGCCTGCCAAGTTTCTAATGGAGAAGGCTCATCATTATGCCAGTACGAAGAACATGGGGGACTATGTGTCATACCCCAAATTTTGACCACTAAGATTTCCCATCATTGTGCAAATCATCATCACAATATGGAGGAACCTTCATTCCTTATCAGTCTCCCCAAAGATGGGTGAGCATCTACTACAATCAAATTTAGGGTTTCAAGCCCTCTCAGAGTTCTTAGACAAAGGATCAATCAAGGAATTACATGATTTTCAACTTGTCTAAACCTCTCAAACACCCCCAATGGATCAAGAGGACTCCCATCTCAGGGATTAAGCACAAGGCTGCAGCATTCTGAGTGAATCAAACTTCAGGATCACTAGTGTCACCAAATTAGGGTTTTGGTCGACCAGGGCCTCCAGATGGGAATTTTCCTTTGGGCATGAGCCAATGCTTCAAATCATAACATAAAATACTACATGGAACCCCATGGACCCAATCATCAAGTCAATTTAATCTCGGGGGATGCATTCACTAAAAATCAGGAATTAGGGATTCTTGACCTAATTCACTCCTAAGTTGACTTTTGGGACAAATCATGAGCCAAGATCTCAAGAGAGGATTGGAGGGTCTCTAATAAACCACATTGATCCATTTACAACAATGGATTCATCCAAGAAGCTTGATCACCAAGTTTCAGTTTCATCTGAACCACAATTAGGGTTTCGCGAGAAAAGTCAACTGTACCTTTGACTTTTGACCAGGACATGCTCCCAAACCCTAGAACATGATTCAATACACCCTATAACACCTATGAAATCAATCCATCAAGTTTGATTTAGGCCAAGGACTTGATTTCATAGAGAATTGCACAGTTTGAAATTCATCTGATAAAAAGTCAACTGTGCACAAAAGTCAACTTTGACTTTTTGAGATTTTTCACAATTATAGTTCCTTAACCCTAAAATGATGTTAATGTGTGATTTGAATCAACATTCATCAAGAAAAATCAAGAAAAATGGGATAACTTATAAAAGGGATAACCATACAAACTTAGAAATTTTTCTAAGTTATGGAACAAAGTGGCTAGGGTACCAACTTTGGAGGATCATAACTCCTAAACCACAAGGCCATTTTTCCCCATTCAAAGCTGGATTTGTTGCTCTCATGGCCCTCTACAAAATCTTCAAACACAACTCATTCCAATTCCTTATGTATTTTGTTATGGAATGATCAAAATCACAAAAAGTGAAAATGTCACTTTTTTCCAACATTTAGTGAAATTTTCACTAAGTCAGAATCTGCCTTACTTTTTTCGAAATGTAGGGGCATTTTTCACTTGGATCCAAAAAGTATCAAAACCAATTATGATCAAATAGTTGTTGTATCATATAAGGGCTTTCCAAAATGACCAAGAACTTCATCAAAATCCACTTGAGCCATGAGATATGACAATGGCAACATGTCTTGCTGAAAACTGCCAAAGCAAGGCAGATTTGTGCATTTTGCTCGAATTGCCAAATTTGTGCAAATGACAAGCACACTTATCCATCTGAACACCTCAAGGGGAGACCAAGGAGGAACCAACTCTGATCCCAAGCCTCCCAAGTCCTTGGAACTAAAAATAGCAATGCCAAACCTAGAAATCCCTAAAGAGGGGACAAGACTCCAATTTTGGATTGGAGCATTCAATACATACACCAAGGTGGCATGGACTGAGCCATTTCCAACTGAATTCAGTCAAGACTTATCCAAGACCAAGGGAACCAGCAGCTTGTGCCCTAACCTCTAGTCAATGGCTAGAGGATACTTTGATTCTCATTGATCAACATTGGCCAAACCTATGCAGCAGTTGCCATTCACTATTCCTTGCAAAACAAACTTGCTCTACTATAAATAGAGCTCATTTGTGATCAGTTTGAGTACACCAAAGCGATGAAAAAGATGCTTTCCTCAAAATCTCTTCTTTCACTCCAAAATTGCCTTCCAAGGCAAGTCACTATCGGGTTTTGAGTTTGAGAGCTATTCCAACCAAACCAATCTCACACACACCTCATAAACATCATATAGAAGTGATCCAAACACTCACATAACATCTGGAACACCAAAATCACAAAATCACTAGCCATCTGCACAAGCCTTTGAAAGATTTGCAGTTGAGGTGCCAAATCAAGTTCCAGGTCAATTCAATCCACTCCAAGCATCCAGACACACTCCATAGCACCTAGGGAAGCTGTCCATATCCTTGGAACCAAGCTGTAACACCTCTAACACAAAACACGATCACCAGCTGCAAGAGGTAAGCATGAGCTCTTCTAACTCTATGATCCATGCATTTTTTGCTGCACAATAATTTGGCCATATGATCATAACCATGCATAGAATGTTTTCCCTCAATCAATTGCTTTGTTTGTATCGTGTATGGAATTTCTGAGCCTTCATGCAAATTTTAGGGTTCTTGAGGTTTCTCTTTGATTTCTTATTCCATGCTTAAAATAAATGAAATTAAAGACCATAGACATGATCGTGAGGTGAAAACGAGTAGATTGATATGTAGATTGCATGATATCATCAAGTATTCAGTGAGATTGGATAGAAAATGCAAATCTGCAGAAATAGAGGGTGGCGCGTGTTCTTGCCATGTTCTTGGCGCCATTTTTGAACATTTGAATATTTGAATTTTGTGATTTTATTTAATTGATTCAAAAATTAATTTCTCTCTGAGTTTTAATGATTTTCAGTTGATTCTTTTTTTAATAATTCACAAAAATATTAAAATATTTTATTTTCCCAAAAAATCCCAAAAATATTATTTATTTTATATACTTGATATTTTTGTAAAGAATTAATATTTTATTTGTTTTTGACATTTAAAATATTTTTTCCCTCTTTATTTAATTGATCCAAATTTTCATGATCAAGAACCCCATTCCAACACTTCTGGAAAATGTCTATCATGCTATTCACACAAGATACACAAGGAATGGTGGACCAGTTGTTTGTTGCGTTGCGCTTTTCTATAAGTGGTTTATTTCCTACTTACCGAAGACGCCAACATTTTGGGAGGTTAAAGACAACAAGATTTGGTCTATAAGAAGCTGATAGAATTGAAACACACTGACATTGAATGGTACAACTTAATTGATGAGGGAATCATTATGATCCATAGCTATGGGGACTTCCCCAATGTGCCTCTCATGGGGAGGAATGGTTGCATCAATTAAACCCTATGCTTTCCCGTCGCCAACTAGGCCATCCGAAGAAGTGAATTCCAGACATTGATGATCTAGCAATGCTTTATCTCGAAGAAGAGGAAGGGTTTGAGCTTAAGATCAGAATTGAGCATGCTTGGCGGCAAATCACTAGACAAATGTGGACTGATGAGTGCCCTGTCACTGAGTCCCACCTGCAGTGGTCTCGCGAAATAGCTCTCGTGATGAGAAAGCCTTTTCCTCACCATAAGTCACCCACAAAGGCGAAGCAGATAATGATGGAGGCATTAGGAGAATTAGCTCTTGAGAAGATAAAAGTCAGGGAGCGTATCAACAAGCTCATGAGAAAGATCAATGGAGAGGATGGGTCGTCTACTAGTGGATCCAATCATTAGTTTCTTTTTGTTGTTGTTGTATTTTCCATTTCCACTTATGTATTTCTGAATTATGAAGATGTACTACTTCTGATGTAATATCTGCGAGAAATTCTAATGAAGAGGTTTATTTTGATGAACATTCCGTTGTCTACAATGTTTGCAAAATTTCTTGGTTTCTTTATAGTTTGGCTTGCATTTACATTTGCACTTTCATCTGCATCATGTCATAGCATGTGCATTTTTTCTTCTTTGTCTTTATCTGATGTCACCCTGTTCTCTTCAGAATCGTCACACTGAATTCCTGACACAACTACAACATACGAGCCCAAGCTCGTCAAAGGATGTCTGAACAATACTGTGGAAAGGTTAAAGTTAACAATGAATTGAATGAGCTCCGAGGAGGAATGGGGTAGATTCTAGAGGCTATTAACATTATGAGAGCAAGGATGGACACACAAGCCACTGTGGTCTCTGAGATCATCACTACGACTGTGGAACCTCCTGTTATCCCTACTCAGAATCCCACTTTGGGCATGCCTTTTGATTTCATACGTGCTACGATTCCCACATCTACTCAGCAAACTATTCCTTTGGTTACTGAAGCTCATCAAGCTATTCCTACCTTCGCACTAGCAGCAGTGCAAACTTAGGTGCACCCAGTTTTTCAAAACCCACCTCCGGTTTATGATTACATTGATATGTCAGAAGAAGGAGATGATCGACATGAAATGTTGAAAGAAAGTGTTGAGACAATTCAGAGAAAAATGAAAGCGATGGAAGGAAGCAATGTATTTAGTACTGATGCTAAAGACATGTGCTTGGTCTCAAGCTTGGTGATTCCACCCAAGTTCAAACTACCCAATTTCGACCTATACTCAGGTGCGACCTGTCCTAATTCCCATTTGTTCATGTATTACCGACGAATAGCTGCATTTATGGACAATGACAAGCTGATGATCCACTGCTTCCAAGATAGTTTGAAAGGGGCTGCTGCAAAGTGGTATTTGACCTTGGACCAGTCTAGAGTCCGTTGTTTTCAAGATGCATCTGATGCTTTTGTAAAGCATTACAAGTATAACATGGACCTGGCGCCAGACCGTAGACAACTTCTGAGTATGTCATAAAATAATTCCGAGTCTTTTAAGGAGTATGTGCAGAGATGGAGAAAGCTGGCTTCACAGGTAGAGCCACCTTTATCTGAAAAAGAATTAGCTGATTGGTTTGTAGATACGGTGAAGCCGGATTTCTATGAGAGGATGATTGGTAACGTCAGTACTAATTTCGTTGATATTGTCGTTGTAGGCGTAAAGGTAGAGGCCGGGTTGAAAAGTGGAAAAGTAGTCAGTTCCTCAAGCGGTTCAACCGGTACCAATACCAAGAAAGCTCCTAGCCACTTCCACAAAAAGAAAGAAGGAGAGATCAATGCCATCATGGCAGGGAAGAAAAAGAACCCCAGATGGAAACAACCAATGTACCAACAACAGTCGGTTCCAAACTTTACTCAACAACCGATCTACCCTATGTAGTATGCTCAACAACCTTATATAGCAGCTGTAACACCTACCTTTAATCATCAAGCAACGCCATAGGCTCCAGCCTATCAACAGCCAGCTTATCAGCAATTGCCATGAACCCAGAATTATCAATAACAGAGACAACAAGCTCCACAGCAAAATGCTCCTTACAAAAGACAAGGGGCAACGACCACGTTTCCGCCTATACCAATGTCCTATACCGAACTTTACCCTTCTTTAGTACAACGGGGACTAATTGTTACTAGACCTTTGGGACCACCAACTGAGAAGTCTTTGCCGTTCCACAATCTAAATGTTAATTGTGCTTTTCATCAAGGGGGAGCCGGTCATGATTTGGAGGGCTGCCTGGCATTGAAACATGTAGTGAAGAGATTGATGGAAAAGAATATCCTTTCATTCGCAGACAATCAGCCAAACATGAAAAGCAATCTATTGCCTACACATGGAGTCACCAATGCCATTGAAAACGAGAACAATGAGGTGTTATTAATGGATGCCTCAAAGATCAAAACTCCTATCAAAGCCTTTCATGCTAAGTTGGTTGAGGCTGGGTTGGTCAAAGTTTGTCATGGTGACTGTAAAGAATGTAATATCAGTGTCAAGGGCTCCCAGTTGGTCCAAGACGACATTCAGCGTTTGATTAACAAAGGATTTCTACAAGTGTTAGGTAAAGAGAGGAAGGATGAAATTACAGTGATTGAGCCTGTGTTTAATCTACCAGAATCCAAGGAAAAAGTACCTGTTTTCAACCTACCAAAGTCTGGTTCTGTGGTTCCTGTGTTTAAAAACCCAGTACCAATTTTCAACAATTCTGAGCTTGTTGTTGCTTCCACTGCCAATCACTCGAAGCCAAGCAACATCCGACAACCTATTTCATTCCGGTTCAGAGGTTCAAAAGTCGTACCGTGGATTTACGAGAATATTATGGGTAACAAAAGGCGTGAAGAAGTGGTTCCAAGGAATGAGGTGGGAACCGCTGTTGAATAGGTGGTTCCAAGGAAAGAGGTGGGAACCCTTGTTGAAGAAGTGACAAACATAGTTACAATAGGAAAAATGACCCGAAGTGTTAGAGTTTACACTCCTTTATTCAAAGAAACTGTACCCAAGGAGACTGTTGTTCCCATACCCCCTAAGGACAAAGGAAATGAGGTAATTACCAAGGAATAAGATGATGAGTTCCTAAGAATTATTAAGAGAAGTGATTACAAGGTGGTAGATCAGCTTCATCAGACTCCGTCCAAGATCTCAATTTTGTCTCTGCTAATGAATTCACTCATCCACAGAGCAGCCTTGCAGAAGATACTAGCTCAAGCACATGTAGCCCAAGATATTAGTGCTGGACAATTTGACCACATCTTTGCTAACATCATGGCCTATAATACACTCAGTTTCAATGACGATGAGTTGCCCCGAGGAGGCCGAAACCACAATCTTGCCTTACATGTGTCACTAAAGTGTCAAGAGGATACTTTGGCCAGGGTTCTTATAGACACTGGTTCATCTTTGAATGTTCTTCTGAAAAGAACTCTGGAAAAGCTGTCTTACCGAGGAGCTTTAATAAAACCCACTTCACTTGTTGTTAAAGCTTTTGATGGCTCAAGAAGATCAGTGATGGGAAAGGTTGAATTACCAATTCCGATTGGTCTTAATGTTTTCAATGTTGTTTTCCAAGTCTTGGACATCAATCCTGCTTACAGTTGTTTGTTGGGTAGACCATGGATCCATAAGGGCGGTGCTGTAACATCAACTTTACATCAAAAGATGAAATTTGTAGCTGATGATAAGTTGGTTATTATCCATGGTGAAGAGGATCTAATGGTCAGTAACCTGTCCTCCTTCCGATATATTGAAGCTAACGAAGACGCTTTGGAAACCTCTTTCCAAGCTCTTGAGATAGCCAATGCTGTTATGCATGATGATAAAGAGCCAGTGGCCTCAAACTGTCCATCTTTTGCTTCTTACAAGATCATCCAATATGCCCTACAAGAAGGTGTGCCTGAAGGCTGGGGTAAAGTCATCGAGGTTCAAGAAAGAGAGAAGTACCAAGGGTTGGGTTACAAACCAACTCTTGAGGAAAAAGCTGCTACAACAGGACAATTGAAGTCAATTCAAGAGGTGTTTGTCAGTGGAGGGCATCAAGTCCATGCCATCATTGAAGACTCTGAAGACGAAGACATCAACCACTTGGTTTTTCAGTGTGACGCCACATTGAGTAATTCGGAGGCTATTGAGCTCCCTGTCTTGTACCCTGTGCCAGAGTAATTTGTTTGCTTTTGTTGTTGTTTTCAGTTCCCTATCCTTGCCTGAGGCTAGTGAATTATTTTGTATGGGCCACCGCTTTTAATTAATCAATGAAACTGATGTTTTGTTAAGTTCTTTGTCTTTATTTTACTATTTTTGCTTTTAAGGAAAAATGGCAATCTTTTCAAAAAACTACAAAAACATTTTCTTCTTGCAATTAATTTTTGTGCATTTTAATAAAATAAGTCCCTCCATCATGCAGAATAAATCCCAAACCCATTGTATTCAATGACCCTACTCTCACTATTGACTTTGATTCACCTATCTATCAAGCTGAGGAAGAGGAGGATTATGAGGTCCCTAATAATTTGGCAGAAATGTGTGAGTACGAGAACACGGATCTTCAACCACATGAGGAACAAGTCGACGTCATCAATCTTGGTACCGAAGAAGAGAAGAAAGAGGTCAAGTTTGGGGCAATGCTTGGGGTAGAAATTAAACGACGGTTAGTACTGCTTCTTGAAGAATATGTGGATGTTTTTGCATGGTCTTATCAAGATATGCCTGGCTTGGATACAGACATAGAAGGTCACAAGCTACCGCTCTAACCTGAATGTCCTCCAGTGAAACAAAAACTTCGAAGAAGTAGACCTGGCATGGCTCTCAAGATCAGAGATGAGGTTAAACGACAACTGGATACAGGTTTCTTGGCAGTTTCAAAGTATCCTGAATGGGTAGCCAACATCGTTCCAGTAATGAAGAAGAATGATAAAGTGCGAATGTGCGTAAATTATAGGGATCTCAACAAAGTCAATCCTAAGGACGATTTCCCTCTACCGCATATCGACACTCTTGTGGATAATGCAACCAGTTTTGCAGTTTTCTCCTTTATGGACGATTTCTCATGCTTCAATCAGATCAGAATGGATCTGGCCGATATGGATAAAACTACATTCACCACTCCATGGGGAACCTATTGCTACAAAGTCATGCCCTTGGGTTTGAAAAACGCAGGGGAAACCTATCAGAGGGCTATGGTGACCTTGTTCCATGATAGGATCCATAAAGAAATTGAAGTGTATGTGGACGATATGATTGCTAAATCTCAGAGTGAAGAGGAACATTTGGACCATCTACTGAAATTATTCAAGAGACTCCAGAAATATCAGCTGAAGTTGAATGCTGCCAAATTTACTTTTGGTGTCAGATTAGGAAAGCTACTTGGTTTCATCGTCAGCCAAAAAGGAATTGAGGTAGATCCTGATGAGGTACGGGCTATTCAAGAGATGCCAGCTCCTCAGACTGAATCTCAAGTAAGAGGTTTTCTAGGTCGTTTGAACTATATCTCCAGATTCATCTCGAACATGACTCCTACTTGTGAATCGATCTTCAAGTTATTTCGTAAGGATCAGACCGTAGAGTGGAATTCTGATTGTCAGCAAGCTTTTGATAAACTCAAGAATTATCTACATGAGCCACCGATTTTGGTTTCTCCTGTTCCTGGGAGACCTCTCTTCATGTACATGACTGTGTTAGAAGGATCCATGGGTTGTGTCTTGGGCCAACATGATGAAACTGGTCGCAAGGAGCATGCCATCTATTATTTAAGCAAGAAGTTCACCGATTGCGAAAGCTGTTATTCATTACTAGAAAAGACTTATTGTGCTTTAGCATGGCCCACCAGACGTTTGAGGCAGTATTTGATGTGTCACACTACTTTATTGATCTCCAAAATGGATCCAATAAAGTATATCTTTGAAAAGCCTGACCAAACAGGAAGAGTTGCTCGTTGGCACATGTTGTTGTCAGAATATGATATCCAATACGTCACTCAGAAGGCTATCAAGGGAAGTGTTTTATCAGAGTATCTTACAGATCAGCCTGTTGAAGATTATGAGCCTCTCAAGTTTGATTTTCCTGATGAGGATATCATGGTGGTAAAAGATTGTGAAGAGCCAGGCCCTGATGAAGGTCCTGAACCCGGTTTTAGATGGAAGATGATGTTTGATGGTTCTTCCAATTACAAAGGACATGGCGTGGGTGTTGTGTTAATAAACCCTGATGGTGGTTACACTCCTTTAGATGCACAAATAATGTTGCTAAATATGAAGCTTGCATCTTAGGTTTAGAAGCTGCAATTGATCTCAGAATCAAGATCCTAGAAGTCTTTGGTGATTCTGCTTTAGTTATCTATCAAGTCAAGGGTGAATGGGAAACTAAAGATGAGAAACTAATCCCATGTCGTGCTTATATTGTGGAAATGATCAAATAATTTGATGAGATTACCTTCCATCATGTTCCTCGCTCAGAGAATCACATAGCTGACTCCTAAGCCATGTTAGCTTCAATGTGGAGAGTTAACTTTGTCAATGAAGCACTGCTCATCAGTATCGAGCACAAAACTGAACCAGCCTACTGTCAGTGAATTGAAGAAGAAGTAGATGGGAAACCATGGTTTCACGACATCCTGAATTATTTGAAGACTCAGGGGTATCCTACCCATGCTTCCAGTCTTGACAAGAAAAATTTGTGAAGATTATCATCCAAGTTCTTCCTCAGCAATGATGTACTTTACAAGAGGAATCACGACATGGCCTTGCTAAGATGTGTTGACAAAAGAGAAGCAGACTTGTTGATTCATGACATTCATGAAGGAGCCTTTGGTACTCATGCCAGTGGGCATGCCATGGTTAAGAAAATCTTGAGGGCCGGTTATTATTGGTTGACTATGGAAGCTGACTGTATCCAATATGCCAGAAAGTGTCATAAATGCCAGATCTATGCTGATAAGGTGCATGTGCCTCCAACATTGTTGAATGTTATGTCATCCCCATGGCCTTTCTCTATGTGGGGCATCGGTATAATTGGAGCTATTGAGCCGAAAGCCTCTAATGGTCATCGTTTCATTCTAGTGGCCATTGACTATTTCATCAAGTGGGTTGAAGCTGCTTCTTATGCCAATGTGACCAAGCAAGTGGTTGCCCGTTTCATCAAGAATAATATCATCTGTCATTATGGAATCCCTAGCAGAATCATAACCGACAATGAGACCAATCTGAACAACAAGACAATGAAGGAGTTATGTGACAATTTCAAGATTGAGCATCACAATTCTTCACCCTATCGTCCCAAGATGAATGGAGCTGTCGAAGCTGCTAACAAGAACATCAAAAAGATCCTACAGAAAATGGTCAAGACTTATAAGGATTGGCATGAAATGTTACCATTTTCCTTGCATGGATACAGAACTTTGGTTCGAACTTCGACAGGGGCAACTCCTTTTTCTCTGGTATATGGAATAGATGTTGTCCTTCCTATTGAGGTTGAGATAGCATCTCTGAGACTTCGGATGGAAACCAAGCTTGATGAAGCGGAATGTGTCCGAGAGAGATATGACCAGCTGAACCTCATTGATGAGAAGCGACAGACTTCTATGTGCCACGATTATCTGTATCACAAAAGAATGAAGAGAGCATTTGGCAAGAAGGTCCGTGTTCGAGAATTTCGAGATGGAGAACTTGTACTCAAGAAGATTCTGCCATCTCAAAGGGATGTACGTGGTAAATGGGCGCCCAACTATGAGGGTCTATTTTTAGTAAAAAATGTGTTCTCAGAAGGTTCCTTATTCCTCACCACGATGGATGGTGAATAACTCGCACACCCTGTGAATGCTGACTCAGTACGAAAATATTACGCCTAAAAAGCCCGCTAAGTCGAAAACCAGAAATGGCGACTTAGGGAAGAAAAGGGTATCCCGGTGGGTCATAACCTATGAAGGAGACTCAGGAAAAAGTTAGGGATCAAATAAAAATAAAAAGAGCTCGCTAGGTTGAAAACCCAAAGGGCGGCCTATGCAAAAAAGAGCGTCCCAGTGGACTGAAAACCTGAAAAGGCGGTCCAGGCAAAAGTTAGGGACAAAGGTGTTTCATTGTGTCAGAAAGGGTTGTCACCTACATCAAGTAATTCATAAAGAAGTTCAAGTTCATTTGCCCTCATCAGCAGGAAAGATTTTAGGACTCTTAGTCATCAGGGATGGTAGTGGTCATTGAATATGAAGTAACCTTTTCCCAAATTGCCATTTTTAATTGTAATGTTCCATGGAACTTCGCTATTGGCAAGTTACCATTCTAATGAAATCAGATTTTTTGAGCCATTCTTTGTTTGATATTTATCATTGCTATTTTATTTTCTTATTATGCAAAACTTAACTTAGTCATAAATAATGGTTTTAAAAGCGGAAAATGTTTTGAAAAATCTTTTAGGAAAATACAATGAAAATATAATTTTTCTTTGGCATTAGGGACGATTCAACGAAATCACTTTCTTCCCTCAAAAAACTCTGGTTGTGATGAAAGCACTGTTAAACCATCAGGCATAAGCTCGTCATGAAAGAGAGATTGACAATACTTCCCTGAATCCAACATTGCAGTAATAACTGACTACTACTGATATGAAGGACTTCACCCCAGTATCTCCACAGATGATTGTTGAATGTGGAAGATTCTTACTTCTCCAGTGAAAGAAAGACATTCCCAGATTGACTCCAAACTACTATTTTCTTTTCAGATTCAGTGTGACTCCTTGCAGTGGATGTACCATCTATCCACTCCTCTCTCCCAGTCTGTCGTCTCTCATTAGAGTCTTCTCTTGCATATCACTAAACATTCACATCATACCATATCATCCAGCCTCTTTGCATGTGGTTATTTTGCTCGTAGGTCTTCACCTCCCTTTACCTCAATTTGTTGGTCTGTGGATCTTTTATTTCGTGTCCAGCTTGCGTCCGGTCTTTACCCGCGTGTGCCATATTTTGCTCATTAATCATTCTCCCCAGGAAGTCTTATCTTCATCATGCTACCCAGCAATTGCCTATTCGGTACTTAAATTCAGGTCAACTATGAACCTCGGTCAACTATGAACCAAAACATCAGGTCAACTATGAACCTTAATCCCCAGGTTAACTATGAACCTTGGTCAACTATGAACTAGAACCTCAGGTCACCTATGAACCTTAAGTCCAGTGATTGCTGGCATTGTTTGTTTCAGGTCACCTATGAACCTTAAGTCCAGTAATAACTGGCATTGTTTGTTTCAGGTCAGCTGTGAACCTAAATATTATCTAAGGTTAACTATGAACCTTGGTCAACTATGAACCAGAACCTCATGTCACCAATGAACCTTAAGTCCAGTAATTGCTGGAATTGTTTGTTTCAAGACAGCTGTGAACCTAAATATTATCTTAGGTCAACTATGATCCTTGGTCAACTATGAACCAGAACCTCAGGTCACCTATGAACCTTAAGTCTAGTAATTGCTGGCATTATTTGTTTTAGGACAGCTGTGAGCCTAAATATTATATTTGGTCAACTATGAACCAGAACCTCAGGTCATCTATGAACCTAAAGTCCAGGAATCTCTGGCATTTTCTTATTTTAGGTCAGCTATGAACCTCAACATTTGGTCATCTTTGAACCTAAAGTCTAGGAATCTCTGGCATTTACTTATCTTTGGTCAACTATGAACCAAAACATCGGGTCAACTATGAACTCAATCCGAACCAAATTATTTTTCAAAGTCCAATCATTGTTGGCACCTAAGTTCTATCCCCAGTAGAGGATTGGTCTTTATCAATACCTCTTTATAAGCCCTTGCGATCTTCATCATATGACGCATGCAAGGCTTGCGTTGGTCTATGTCTTTTCTGGCTTTTCTTGAAGATCCCGTTTGAACTCTTCGATATAAGAAATCCCCAGAAAATCTTTGTTGATGTCTATCCTCTTATTTCAAGTTGATCCATAGTGGAGATCATGTCTTCTTTCTGGTTTCATGCCCAGTTAAAATGTGCCTTATTTCCCTAGTGTCGTCCGGTCACCTATGAACCTGTCGTCCATCTCCTTGGATCTTTTCCCAGTGGAGAATACCTCATTGGCTCCTATCTCCAGTGAGGACCCATGGGATTTTTCCCCTTTGGTTTTTCTATCCCCAGTTTTGCCTCTGAGTCTCCCCAATGAGTCTCTTTTGTTGGTCAACGTGTATCCCCGTTGAGTCTTCCTCATGGATACTAACCTTCATCCATCCCCAGTGTTGCTCACATGTGGTTGTCTGACCTTTACCTATGGTGTCTTGGTTGTCTACATCTTTGCATTATCATGGCATCATATCATCATACTAGAAGTTCATGGCATGTCAGCATTTGCATGTCCGTGGCTTGTCCCTGGCATCTGCATTCCATCTAAGGGAAAAATTTTCGGTTTGATATATTTAAATACCTTTCACCTTGATGGCCCGAGAATTTTCATTCCTCGTGCCATCTGGTAAAGCTATTCAAATAGGGGCAACTGTTGTACCCCAAATTTTACCCCTTAGGTGTCATAACTTTTCGCACTTACATGTAGGGATCAATCATCTGTGCAGTGTTACCTAACCACCATATCTTGCTAGTTTGTTTCTTTTGTGAAAGCCAGGTTGGCACAGGAAAGAGAACAAAAGTCAATAAGACAGACTCTCACATGTTTCAATGTCTCTTAAGACATTCTTTGGCTCCATACAATCATCACAAGTGTTCACCAGTTTGGGTGAGATTCTTATGAGAAGCCATTTGTTCAAGAAGGACAGTTGAGGCTCTAGGGTACAACCATTTGGTCTTGAAAGCTAATTTTAAAGTCCTTGAATCATGTGCTATGAACTTATTGAGATTGGGTCAAGAGAAATCAAGAAGATATCATCTGGTCAAGTGTTTTGGAATTAGGGTTTTAACCTAAAGATTCATCGTAGAGCCTTGTTGTGATCAGGCAGTATCTTAAAGAATTCATCAACCATTTGAGCTCACATACTTTCAAAAGATCTCATTCAATAAGAAATAAAGTGTGTTTGGTTCCTAATACAAATGCCTTGAGCCACTAGATTCACCATGACTCAAAACTAGGGTTTTATCAGCATCCGTCAACTAGTGCCTTTGATTTTGATCAAGACCTGTTTCCAAGTTTTGGAATACGATTTCACCTGATACTGGACATCCTTAGAGGCCATCTATGAGCCTTGGAAGAGAGTGAAGAAATAAGATCCTCAAAGATCATCCGGTTGGAATTCTTGAGGAAATTAGGGCCTTGACCGAAGAATTGAGCCTCCGATTCTGATGTTGTTAATAAAGTATCTGAGCCATGTCTCGTTTTAATATGATCGACCATTGACTGAGGACACGAGGAATCGGCACTTGTGAATTTTATTTTATTTGAAAGAAAAAGAAAAGAAAGAAAAGAAAAAGAAAGTAAAGAAAAATAAAAGAAAGAAAAGAAAGAAAAGAAAAGAAAGAAAAGAAAGAAAAGAAAAAAAAAGAAAGAAAAAAAAAAGAAAAACAATGTGGTGGCGCCCACCACACTTGGGCATGGCGTCCACCACCACCATCCAAAGGGCATGGCGTCTGCCATGCCAATTCATGGCACTTGCCATCAAAAATTATCGCGTTTGCCACGTTGCTTTTCTTAACTTAAGAATTTTTTTGCTTTAATTAAAATAATGTATTTTAAACAACACAATGCAAGTGGATACAAGCCATCATGAAAGAAAAAGAGACTTTTCTGTAAAGTATGGTTTAACGTCTCTTCAGCACAATCTACTGCTGAGTCTAGTTCTGATAATGAAGACTTTTTTCAACCAAGCCACTTGCAACTGCACAAAGATTTGAAAAAGTGTAATCTTGGCCATGCTGCAAGCTCGTCATTTTTCCTATAAATAGGGCATTCCTCTTCAGGAAATTCCGCACCAGAGATTCACCGAAAAAATAGTGAATGTTCTCCTCATCTTTCTCCCCCCAGTTACTGTTATAATTCTGAGTTTTTATTACAAGAGTTTTTTTTGGTTCGAGTTTTCCACAGTCCAACCTCGCTGTGACACTTTGATGAAAACTGAGTTCGTTTATTTTCAGAATACATACCCGTGAAGAGGCAGTGGACCGTCTCCACTAGGTAATACTCCATCCTTTGTTTTTATTCTTCTTACTGCATTCCAAAATATCATGCCTGTTTGTTCATATCATTTTCATTTTTTGTTGAAATCTGATTAAATGTTGCAGATGTTATGTGTGTTTTATTTTCATTTTTATGAAAAAGATTTTATTTAAAAGAAGAATAAAATAAACTGAAATGAAAAAAAAAATAAAAAAGAACAGAGGTGGCGCCTGCCACCATCTCTTAAAGTGGCGCCTGCCATCATTTAGTAAAGAGTTTCATGGCACTTGCCATGAATAAAGTAGTGCCTGCCACTTCCCTTAAGTGTGGCACCTGCCACAATGTGGCGCCTTCCATGCATTTAGCAAGGCATTTTGGGTGGCGACTGCCACCCTACCACATTAAGGTTTAGTTTTTTTATTTTGATTTCACTTCTCCTATTTGTTTCATTTTCTTTCTAAAAACTTAAAAAACAAAAATATATGCATTAGCTTTATAACTCCTGAGTTTTTTAAAAAGAAAAATCATCAACCGATCCTTTGAAATTTTAAAGGTTTATTTTGAAGTGTTTTGCATCAATATGTGAATGTGAGAATGTTTATTTGAAAACTATTCTGTGACATTATCAATCACCATGCCTCCGACTTTAAAACTGGAAAATGTCATCTTTGTTTTATCCATGTTCATCTGTAAAACTTCGGTTGGTTAATGTTTACTGTTTTTGAACCATTGAAATCATATTATCCAACTCTTGTTTATAAGTTGTTTCCCTTTATTCCAAAGGAAAGTTTCTCTATTGACTTCATTGTCATAGATAGCTCACATCTCCTTGGCCTCCTAAGAGCCATTTCCAATCCTCCTAAGGATCACCCTCAACCCTACTTGAGTACTATCTTCATAGTACTCTGTTTCCCTTGGCCTCCTAAGAGTTATTTACATCACAAATTAGAACTAAGATAGAGTTCTTAAACTCTATGTGATTCTCACCATCATGAGTATTCACTTTCATTTACAATATAGATTTAGAGAGTTCCTCAACTCTATACGAGTTTCACACTCGTTCCCATTGGAACTTTGGCCACAGTCAATGGTTCCTCCAAAACCCTTAATTAGGTGACCTACGGTTGCTCTGATTCTTTAGTCAGATATGTAGGCACAAGATGCGACGTCTTGGCGAGCAAACTTAGTGTACATACCCTTAGGTCTTTACCTTACCCTTAGTATAGATCCCGTAGCAAGCAAACATAACATAACACAAACATTGACAAGAGGTTCCTGTCGAGTACTACAGATATTTAGGGTGCTAACACCTTCCCTTAGTATAACCAACCCCCGAACCCCCAATCTCTTAGCTGTATCTTCACATGGTGAAAAAGGTTTTTTTCGTTCTTTACCCTTTCCTTAGGATAAATCAAAGCTCGGTGGTGAATTTCAAAGATGTGTGATGCAAGTTAATTAATAGCTTGTTATCCGATTCTCACCGCAACATAGGGGAAGTCTTTATACCAAGCCTAAGAGGAGGCTGAGAAAGATTGTCTCAAAAAGAGAATGGTTTTATCTGTCTTGTACAAAGCCCAAGATTGAGGCTAAAAAGTTTTGACTCAACAAGAGAGTGCTGAAAGGTGATTGACTCAACAAGAGAGTCTGAAAAGGTGATTGACTCAACAAGAGAGTCTGAAAAGGTGATTGACTCAACAAGAGAGTCTGAAAAGGTTAGCTCCGCTAGGGAGAAACTCTTTGTACAAAGCCCAAGAGGAGGCTAACTATGCTGAGGAAAGGAAGGATCATTATACAAAGCCTAAGAGGAGTCTAGCTTCTACTGGGGATTATTGAGATCCCGAGGCAGGTCTAAATGGGGAATAAATTCTTGCTGAGGGTTACATAAGAGTTGAGGTATCAAATGCCTTAAGGCTCTGATTTGGGATAGTGTTATACTGATGATAAACTGACCCTGGTTGGGGAATTTTAGGAGAGAGACTGGATTTTAGAACCCATGGGTTTTAACTTTGCTAGAGATTGATCCAGAATGACCAGGGTTTCTCCTATGTTTTTAAGGTGCTTGAGAATGTCTTTGAGATCCAAGAGGGGATTAGACTGTCAAAGTCTACTGGTATGGAAAAGTTTTATCTTTGTACGATTCCCAAGAGGAGGCAAGTGTTTTAAGGGATGAAAATTAACCTTAAAATGGTCTGAGATTTGACACTGGAAAGACTGCTCTAGCATAGGATGACTAAGTTCTGTCTTATACCTTTAAGAGGTCTTCAGGGTCCTTATATTAAGCCCAAGAGAAGGCATGAGAACTTCTAAGAAGCCGGAGGGTCCTTGTACAAAGCCCAAGAGGAGGCGGGGATGCTTTTAGGAAGCCTGTGGGTCCCAAACCTAAGAAAAGTTCAAGAAAGGTTTCACCGAGAATTAATCCTTTAGTGAACAGTTCTAGGGTTTGAAGAAATTCAAGAGAAGTTTCACCGAGAATAATTCATCTCTGGGGAATAGAATTTCTTTGACAATTTCTAATAGTGATAGTCTGAGAAAAGGTTCACCGAGAATAATGCCTTTCTCTTTGTTCCATATTGTTTAAGCCCAAGAGAAGGCAAGACTGTATGGGGATATAGTTTTGACTGTACTAAAGAGTGACCAACTGGCTTTACCTAGTTCTAGACCTAGTTGTCGGGAAAACTCTAAATAGATATACTAGTATATATACAGCTGATATATGACAAGTAATTAAAAGGGGTATGAAAGAAGAACTTACAGGTGAGCAGCTTCCCACAATACAGTTATATATATAAAAGCATGTAAAGTAAAGCTTATAAAAACTTACAGGTGAGCAAGCTTCCATAGCTATATTGTTAGTTATTCAAGAAATTAAAGAAATTTTTGACAACAACCGTATATTTGAACTTAAAATAAAAGGGAAGTTGTTTTTGAAAAGATTGTTGGGGATTATACTCATGGAGAGGCCCAGATGAAAAACAGTAATCGTACCGTTGATCAGAAAATTGTATCGAGACTTATACAACGACTGAGGCCCAAATTTATTTATGTACAAAGGGAGTTGGGTCTTACACTCTATTAGAGGCCAAAAAAAGTTTGAAAAAGAAAAGAAATGGGACTTACAACACAAGGGTAGGCCCAGTTGATTTTGTTTTGAAATGGCGATCGCGCCGAGATTTTCTAAAATACAATGGGACTTATACAATGACTGAGGCCCAAAAAGATTTTATATACAAAAGAGGGTTGGGTCTTACACTCTATTAGAGGTCCAAAGATTTATTTTTGTACAAGTGATGGGGCTTACAACTCAAGGAGAGGCCCATGGTAAAACAGTGATCGCACCGTTGTTTTGAAAATTGTACTGGGACTTATACAATGACTGAGGCCCAAAATTATTTTATGTACAAAAGATGGTTGGGTCTTACACTCTATTAGAGGTCCAAAAAAGTTTTGAAATATTTGATAAGGATCAAAAATCAAAGAAACCCTAATTTTCATTTTTTTAAAAAGTAATTCTTTAAATAAAATTAATAAAAATGATAAAAATACCAAATAAGTTTAAATAAACCACTTGTGATTTTTGGTTAAGGTTTCAAAAATGAGGTTTTAATCACAAGATGATTTAGAACTCATTTGATTTTGATTTTCAAGATAAAAATTCACTTTTAAAATGTTTAAAAACAATAAAAATGAATTTATTCACAAAAATACCAACTATATTAAATAAATAATATAAATCTGATTGTTTTGTAGAATAAAATACTTTAATATTTTTGTGATTTTTCAGAAAAAGAACCAATAAAAAATGATTAAAATTGAATGAGAAATTAATTTTCCAAATCATTAACAAAAATAATATGAAAAATAAAATAAAATGGGACAAGTGATAAAAAAGAGGTCTGGGGCGAGGGGGATTCGAACCCCAGACCTCTCGCTCGCTCAATACACACAAACCAGTTGATCAACCACTGGGGCGCAATTTCAATTCATTTAATATATGGCAAGGGAAAAATATACAGCAAACAAGTTGAATTTCTGAAGCATGGCGCCATGGCCATATTCATCCTCAAGCTCAAATACGTGAAGCCTCCTATCTCACTCATCTCTCAACCATTTCACATGATCCAAATATGAAAATCGTGCGTTTTCAGATGAGGAACACAATCGCAATACTCAATTTTATTGAAATTAAGTGAATCAAAACATAATATGATAAAAGCTGAAGAACCATAAAATTGGCATGAACTCTGTGAAATCCTATACACGAATTGTAAACAACAACTGATTGAGGGTAAATGATCTACAAACACCCAGAAACACAATGGTAATCACAAAACATGTTTATGATGCATGATTCATTGAGTTTGAGAGTTTAAGGTTTACCTCTGCAAGTGAGGATCGAATTCTGGTTTGGAGGTGTTATAGATGAGTTCCAACGATTTGGATAGCTTCCTTGTACCTCAATGGATGTGTTTGAATACTTAGGTTGATTGGAAAACCTCTGGATTGATCAGCCTGATTCCTTCAGCAGCAAGTCATGAGTCTTGTGCAATTGGGTGGCCATTTGGTGATTTTGATGGTACAGATGGGAAGTAATGGTTTAGACCACTCCTATATGTTGTGTGTGAGGTGTGTGAATCATTGGTTTGAGTTGCATTGGCCTCCAACTCAAAACCCGATAGTGCTTTCTCAAGGATAATGAAACTTGGAGTTTAAGAAGGAAATGAGAGAAAGCAATGTTGTAAGCTGCTTTGGTGTAGTTTGAATGATCAGTTAGGACCTCTATTTATAGTGGATCAACTCTTGTCTTGGAGGAATAGTGAATGGCTACAAGATCAGATCACATTCAATGGCTTTGGCTTGGTGGCATTTCGTCTCATGCAAGGCAAACTAGCCTCTCCCAAAAGCAGGGCTATGTCTTGACCAAATCCACATTCTTCAGATGTTTTAATTGTTTTTTAAGTGAGCATCTTGATTGAGTAGAGTGGCTTTATTGAAAGTGCACTATTTCACATAAATGCCTTTGAATTCAAGGCATATATGCCAAAAACTCATCAATTCTCAAGGATAAGCTCTTGGCATTTCAGTCCAAGTTTGTTGGTTGGATCAGATGTATTGTGATCAGATTGAATGCATGTGGCATAATGATCATTGCTTTTTGGCTCAAAATCGTGTATGACAAGAAATCTAACAAACTAATTTTTCATGACAGCCTTGCCATGGTGTCTTGCAGCAGCCATAACTCTTGGCTCAAGCTGAGTTGTTTCATGCTAATGAGTTCCTTGGATTATAGGCAATATGCACAACAACTTTGATGTTCACATCTTGAATTGATTCAGCCTAGAACTATGTGAAACAACCCTCCAAGTTTTGGTGTTTCACTTGTTTTTCTGACTTAGACAGAATTTTGTCTAAGTGTTGGAAAAGTGGTAAATTCCATGTTTTTGTCATTTTGATCCAACCATAACTCAGAATCCATGAAGAATTGGAATGAGATGTAGTTGAATCTTTTGTAGAGTGTAATGAGGGCTCCCCTCTGAGCTTTGAATGGGAGATAAAGGCCTTAGGTTTTGAGAGATATGGCCTTGCAAAGTTGGTACCCTAGCCACTTTGTTCCATAACTTAGAAAAATTCTAAGTTTTTTATGGTTACCCCTTTGACAAATTAACTCACTTTCTTTGATTTTTATTTATGAATGATGATTCAAATCACATATTAACATTCTTTTAGGGTTAAGGAACCTTGGTTGACCAAAAATCCAAAAAGTCAAACATGGACTTTTGTACAGTTGACTTTTTTCATTAGATGAAATTTTGACTTTGTGATCCTTTTGTGAAATCAATCCTTGGGCTTAATTAAACTTCATGGATGGCCTCAAAGGGTATTTAGGAATGTCTTGGACCCCTCCCCAAGGTTTGAGATCAAGGATAGGCCAACAGTCAAAGATAGGGTTGACTTTTTTCCATTAGAAACCCTAATTTGTGATTAGATGGTTTTGAGTTCTTGTAGTTTGTGATGTGAGCTCTTTGAGTCAATCAAATCTTGTAAACATGTCAACATGATTCATTTGAGGTCTTTGAAGTTCATTTTGAAGCTTCAAGCCATGCCTCAATTCACAAGTTAACTCAAGGGTTGAATTAGGTCAAAACCCTAATTCTTGATTTTTTGATAAATGGACCCTCAAGGTGATTTTTCCATTGTGGATGGGTTCTTGAGATCCTTTTGAGTTTGTTAGACCATACATTGAGACATTGGCTCATGCCCAAATGGAAATTTTCATCTGGAGGCCTCAGTCGACCAAAACCCTAATTTGGTGACACTGGTGATCTTGAGGCTTGATCCACTTGGAATGTTGCAATCTTATGCTTGATTCTTGATGTGGGAGTTCTCTTGATCCTTTATGGGTGTTTGAGAGGTGTAGCGCGATTTTTGTGGTCTTGAAGCACTATCGCTCGGGGTACTACAGGTCGATTCATTTTTTATCCTATTGAGCTGATTAAGGAAGGGAAATAGAGGTCTCCAATTAGCCCTGTTTGCATACTGAGTTTGAACAGCGGTCTGTTAGGTTACAGATGCTATGTGGAGGTGGGGCCCAATCTTTGGTTATTTCGCCAGAGAACACAATGTTTAGACTATTGGTGAGGTTTTTGATACTGGGTTTAGATTTGATGCTTTTGGGTTGATTTGGTGGAGATACTGGATTTTGTGTTTTTGATTAGTGTGCTCGCTATGATTTTTTTCAATCTTATGCCTACGTATTCCTGTTTGATGAAACAGGGAAATCAGAGCGATCGTAGTTCCTCCTATTCTATGGGAGGAAAAATGTCATTTTGGTGTCTTGTTCAAAGCCCAAGAGATGAAGCTAAAGGTGATTTGTATCTGGTTCAAAGCCCAAGATGTGAAGCTAAAGGGTTTTGGATGAGAGAGAATCTGTCATCTCTAAAGGGGGATATTTGGCCTGTTTATCACAACTGTTGGGTGACTGATTATAAAGGAGAATTACTTTAACTGGGATGTGTGAATCCAGCAATGCCATAATTTCCTTTATAGGGGATTTTTTAACCTGAAGGAGAAGACTTTAACTCAGTGTAGAGAAATGCCATCTTTCCTTAGGAATTTCTCATGCTAAAAGAGGGGCAGTGGCGTGGATGTAAATAATCCAGAGGCTTGACGCTTACAGCAATTAGATGAAGGAAAAGGAGTTGTTGATGTTTGTATGCTGTGAGCAAGGCACAGATTTGATGCCAAAAGGTTAATTGACTCAACCGAGGTTTTCCTTATGCAAAGCCTAAGAGAAGGTGATTGACCCAACAAGAGGGTGCCTTTTATTTGTTGTCTCGTACGAAGCCCGTGATAGAGGCTAAAAGGGTTGACTCAACAAGAGAGTACTAACAAGTTACTGACTCAACAAGAGAGTGCTTTTTATGTGTCTTGTATGAAGCCCAAGATGGAGGCTAAAAGGTTTTGACTCAACAAGAGAGTCTTTTATACACAACAAGAGAGTGATTTGATGTCTCGTACAATGCCTGAGATAGAGGCTAAAATGAGATTGACTCAATAAGAGAGTCTTTTATACTCAACAAGAGAGTGTTTTAGTATCTCTTATGAAGCCCGAGATAGAGGCTAAAAGGAGACGGGCTCAACAAGAGAGTCTTTTATACTCAACAAGAGAGTGTTTTTCTATCTCGTACAAAACCCGAGATGGAGGCTAAAGGGGAAGTGACTCAACAAGAGAGTCTTTTATACTCAACAAGAGAGTGTGAAAAGGTTAACTCTGTTGGGGAGAGTCATTGTACAAAGCCCAAGAGGAGGCTACCTTACCGCCGTGGATTGTGGAGATCCTGAAGCGAGTCCAAGTATAGGGAACTCTCATGAGAGAGACCGGGTTTCTTCCTATGTTTGAAGGGAACTTGAGAATGTCTTGGAGACTCAAGGGTCTTAGACTGTCCAAGTCTAGAATTTTATCTTTTGTACAATGCACAAGAGGAGGCGCGGGTATTAAGGGATAGGTATCAACTCCACAACGGCCGGAGTTTTGACGCTGGAAAGACTGATCTAGCAAAGGATGACTAAGTTCTGTCTTATACCTTTAACAGGTCGTCAGGGTCCTTGTATTAAGCCCAAGAGAAGGCATGAGAACTTCTAAGAAGCCGAAGGGTCCTTGTACAATGCCCAAGAGGAGGCGGGGATGCTTTTAAGAAGCCCGTGGGTCCCCAAACCCTAAGAAGTTCAAGAAATTCTATTCACCGAGAATAGATCAAGCCAGGAAAGTTCGAGAATTTGGAAGAAACTCAAGAGATGCCATTCACGGAGAATAAATCAACTCTGGGGAGTAGAGTTTCTTTGACAATTTCTAAAAAGTGACAGTCTGAGAAAGGGTTCACCGAGAATGTTGCCTTTCACGTGTCCATATTGTTTAACCCCACGAGGAGGGAAGACTGTATCTGGTAATCCTATGGGGATCTAGTTTTGTTTGTATTTAAGAGTGACCAACAGGGCTTTACCTAGTGCTAGACGTAGTTGCCGGGGAAAACTCTAAATAACTATACTAGTATTGCACAGTTGATATTTGACAAGTATATAAAAGGGTGTGAAAGAAGACTTACAGTGAGCAGCCCCACAATACAGTTATATATATATATATATATATGAAAGCGGATAAAGAAAGCGGGTAAACACTTACTCGGTTGTAGAGCTTCCATGCTGTTTTGTTAGTTAATCAACAAAGAAAGCTTTGATAACAATATTATATTCCAAATCAAAGGAGAAAGTGCTTTGAAAAGATTGTTGGGGCTTACAGCTCAAGGAGAGGCCCAAGGTTTTATCAGTGATTGCACTGTTGTTTTAAATTTGTACAGGGACTTATACAAGTGACTGAGGCCCAAAAAGGTTTTCTATACAAAGGGATGGGTCTTACACTCTCTCAAGAGGCCCAAAGGGTTTATTTTTGTACAAGTGGTGGGGCTTACAGCTCAAGGAGAGGCCCAAGGGTTTTTGTAAAAAAGGCGACAATCGCGCCGAACTTTTTGATGGGATCGGGACTTATACAATACACTGAGGCCCAAAAAGGTTTGAGGTGCAAAGGGGATTGGGTCTTACACTCTATTAGAGGCCCAAAATGTTTAAGGAATGGGTCTTATAGCTCAAGGAGAGGCCCAAGGTTTCGTTAAAAAGGCGACGATCTCGCCATTGTTTTTGAAAATACAGTGGGACTTATACAATGACTGAGGCCCACAAGGTGGTGTATTTACAAAGGGGTTGGGTCTTACACTCTAATAGAGACCCAAAGGTTTAAGAAATGGGTCTTATAGCTCAAGGAGAGGCCCAGTTGGATTGCTTGAAAACGGTGATCGTGCCGAGGTTTTTTGAAAACGCAGTGGGTCTTATTCAATGACTGAGGCCCAAAAATGGTTTTGGTTTTCAGAGGGGTTGGGTCTTAAACTCTATTAGAGGCCCAAAGTGTTTAAAAATGATTTGTGAGGGTGAAAATCAAAGAAACCCTAATTTTTCTTTCCTTTAAAAGTAAATATTTAAAGAAAATCAAATAAAATGATAAAAATACCAAATAAATTTGGATAAACAACTTGTGAATTTTGTTTAAGGTTTGAAAAATGAGGTTTTAATCACAAGATGAATTAAAACTCATTTGGTTTTGATTTTCATAGTAAATATTCACTTTTAAATGTTTAAAAACAATTAAAAATGAATTTATTCACAAAAATACTAATTATATTAAATAACTAATATAAATTTGATTTTTTTGTAGAATAAAATATTTCAACATTTTTGTGATTTTTTACAAAAAGAACCAATAAAAAATAATTAAAATTGAGGCTGTTATTAGTTTTTCAAATCATTAAAAATAATAAGAAAAACAATAAAAAGTGGAAAAAATAGCAAAAAGAGGATCTGGGCGAGGGGGATTCGAACCCCAGACCTCTTGTGTATAGGGCGCGTGCCTTACCACTGGGGTGGTGATACATCCGTTTATTGAAACACAACCAAAAATATACAAGGCTTGCCTTGTTTTTGGCCTGGCCCAAGGCAAGGCAAGGCAAGATTTTGGTTAAAAACATGAAGGCCATAACTTTCTCATTTCTCTATGGATTGGGACAAAATTTAGGTCTATCCTGCCTAGAATTTCACAAGGAATCCAATGGTGGTGGTGTTTTTTTTAGATCATGCTCCTATTGAAAAACCTGATAGTGGTTTTGAAATAGGCCATGAATTACATGATAAATTGGTGCAAACACAACACATATAACATGTATAAGAGATGCATATTAGTGGACATTAAAAGAAAGCATGATTAAAAGAATCCAAGTTGTGATGCTTACCTCTTTTTGGAGCTTTTGTGCAATCTGCCTAGGGCTTTGTTCCAAAAATGATTTGATGCTTTGGACACCCTCAAATGATCTCTTAGAAGCTTTTAGGATGGTTGGAATCAGTTGGAAACCTCAGGGACAAGTTTGAGCTCTTTCTTGCAAAAGGGGCAAAAATGGCCAAAATAGCAACTCTCTCAAATGGTGTTCCAGATGTGTGGAACCATTTGGGACATTTCAAGGATGATATTTGGAGTGTGTTTAAGGTTTTATCTGGTTTGGAAAGTGACTGAATAAAGACATGGCTTGAAAATGCACAAAAGTCATATTTTGAGGTTTTGAGAGGTGACTTTGTGATTTTGGTGTTACAGGTCACTTGTGAGAGTTTGGACAGCTTAGATATGACATATTGGATGTGTTTGGATCATGAGCTGTGGTGGAATTGCTCTCTAACTCAAAAACTCAGAGTTACCTTGCTAAAGAAGGTATTTTTGCCTAGAGAAAGAGATTTTGAGGAAAGTAAGTTTTGTAGTGCTTTGGTGTATTCAAACTGAACACAATTGAGCTCTATTTATAGTATAGCAACTTTGTTTTGGCTGCAATAGTGAATGGCAACAGCAGCATAGGTTTGGCCAATGTTGAGCAATGAGAATCCAAGTCTCCTCTAGCCATTGACTAGAGGTTAGGGCACAGGCTGCTGGTTCCCTAGTTGTTGGATAAGTCTTAACTGAATTCAATTGGAAATGGCTCAGTCCATGCCACATTGGTGCAACCATTCAATGCTCCAAACCAAAATTGGAGTCTTGTCCCTCTTTTAGGCATTTCTAGGTTTGGCATGCTACTTTTGGTTCCAAAGACTTGGGAGGTTGATGGACCAGTGTTTGTCCCTCCTTGGTCCCCCCTTGAGGTGTTTAGATGGATAGATTTGCTTTCCCTTTGCAAAATTTGAGCAAATCGAGCAAAAATCCCAAATTTGCCTTGCCATGACAGTTTGCAGCAAGGCATATTGGCATTGTCATATCTCATGGCTCAAGTGGACTTTGATGGAGTTCTTGGCCATTTTGGAAAGCCCTCATATGATACAACAACTGTTTGATCATAGTTCGTTTTGATACCTTTTGGATCCAAGTGAAAAATGCCCCTACATTTTTAAAAAAGTGAAGGCAGAGATTCTGACTTAGTGAAAATTTCACTAAGTGTTGGAAAAAAGTGACATTTTCACTTTTTGTGATTTTGATCATTCCATAACTTAAAATCCATGAGGAATTAGAATGAGTTGTGTTTGAAGCTTTTGTAGAGGGCCATGAGAGCTACAAATCCAGCTTTGAATGGGGAAAAATGGCCTTATGGTTTCAGAGTTATGATCCTCCTAAGTTGGTACCCTTGCCACTTTGTTCTATAACTTAGAAAAATTTCTACGTTTTTATGGTTACCCCTTTTACAAGTTATCCCACTTTTCTTGATTTTTCTTGATGAATGATGATTCCAATCACACATTAACATCATTTTAGGGTCAAAGAACCATAATTGTGAAAATTCTCAAAAAGTCAAAGTTGACTTTTGTGCACAGTTGACTTTTTGTCAGATGAATTTCAAATAGTGCGATCCTCTATGAAATCAAGTCCTTAACCTAAATCAAACTTGATGGATTGATTTCATAGGTGTTATTGGGTGTATTGAATCATGTCCCATGGTTTGGGAGCATGTCCTGGTCAAAAGTCAAAGGCACGGTTGACTTTTCTCGTGAAACCCTAATTGTGGTTCTGATGAAATTGAGACTTGTCGCTCAAGCTTCTTAGATCAATCCATTGTTGCAAATGGATCAATGTGGTTTATTAGAGACCCTCAAATCATGTCTTGAGGTATTGGCTCATGATTTTTCCCAAAAGTCAACTTAGGGGTGAATTAGGTCAAGAAACCCTAATTCCTGATTTTTTGATGAATGCATCCCCTGAGGTCAAAATTGACTTAATGATTGGGTCCATGATGTCCCATGGAGCATATTAGGTTATGCTTTGAATCATTGGCTCATGCCTAGAGGAAAATTTCCATCTGGAGGCCCTGGTCGACAAAAACCCTAATTTGGTGACACTGTTGATCTTGAGTCTTGATCCACTTAGAAGGGAGCAACCTTGTGCTTAATCCTTGCTGTGGGAGTTCTCTTGATCCTTTGAGGATGTTTGAGAGGTTTAGACAAGTTGAAGATCGTGTCATTTCTTGATTGATCCTTTGTCTAAGGCTCAAAGAGGGCTTGAAACCCTAATTCCTGTTTGTAGTGAATGCTCACCCATCTTTGGGGAGACTAATGAGGCATGATGGTTCATCCATATTGTGGTGATGATTTGCACAATGATGAGAAATCTTAGTGGTCAAAATTTGGGGTATGACAGATGCCCCTATTTAATCTTCTTAGACCCGAAGGTGTGAATGGCGAAGGTATTCGGGCATTCGGGGTGCAAGAGGATTAAATATCGGAATACCTGAAACTTTGATGGTGTTTAGGAATGGTAGCTCACGCATCCTTCATCTTTTGCTAAGCAATGATGCTTAGAAAAGGTAAAACCATCCCCTCGATCCTGGCCTTCAGCCAAGGAACTGGTCTCAGTTTTCTGAAATAAACTTCCCCTTGATCCTGGTTTCCTACCAAGGAACAGGTCTAAGTTTCTGATATAAACTTCCCCTCGATCCTGGTTTCTTACCAAGGAACTGGTCTCAGTTTCTTTTGTCAATAAACTTTCTTGACAAGGTACGCTATTCGTAGCGGTTTTCCTCAAACTTCTCGCCGAATTTTCCTGGGGAGATGCCATTTGATAGAAAAATTTTGATGTCAGAGTTGTTGGGGAACCCAGTCGTCTGAGTTGTAGAGGTGTACAAACTTCTCTGTTGGAGACGCCATTTGTTGAATCTACTAGGGTAAACGAGTCTCTTGAGAGACTGCTTTCGCTTGGGGTATTACATCATATTTTTCTCGGGATCTTCTCGGAGAAATGCCATATGATGTGATCCAATTTTGAGGTGCTGATGACCTTTTCGTCAGCGAGTTTTTCAGAGAAAAACTGCTGTATTGTAGAAACTCTGATTAAGAGGCTTTCTCTGGGGATTTTCCTTAATCCGGGAAAGCGAAGATATCATCTTCGATGGCGGAGAGTAATGTTCGTCGAAGATTCTCTGGTTTTTCAAAGGTTCAAGTTATCAAAGTGGTCAAGGGCCAATTCTAATCCAGAAATAAACTGGAGCAGAGAGATTGTTCGGACGGAACATTTCTTGACGAGGAAAGAACTGGCAACTCGATTGAGAGAATTTTTATCACTAGGGGACAAGACCGACTAGAGTGATAGTGATGCAATATGAATGTGAATGCAAATCAATAATGCATGATGTATGTATGTATAGCTGACAAAACTGACGCGACATACAAACTGCCGGATGAACATGACTGGATACTCAGCCACTACGGGGGGGGGGGGGGGGACGAAGAGGTATCGCTGGTTCAAGATAGCAATTCTGCCTTGCTTAGGAGAGATGTTCCTCGTGGGGAAAACCGTTGGTTGGGCTTAAGAGATAAGAGCTCGGTCGGGGATGTCAAATGGAGTATTCGCATCTGACATAACTGATCCTTCGTTCAGGCGCACTGGTTTAGAAGGAGTACTTTGATTCTGCACTTTGAAGTTCAACCTTCTTTGGAGAAGCAATTAATGTTCTTTCGATGTTCAACAGTCAAAAGAAATTACCATCTTTATTTTAAAAGCACGAGAGTTTTAACAAGTAAATTCATTTTTGTTTTATTTCAAGAATCGTTAATCATGTTAGAAACGTCGTTCTGTAAAGCTAAAACAAATAAGAATGGCAAACAAAAGCACGAGGGCTCAAATTTTATTGATAGGATGGAGATCAGCCAAACGCGTGATTCCATAGAGTATTTACAAAGTTAGAAAATGGTAATTTAAGGGAAAAGGGCTACATTGAGACATGACGACCATTATCCTTCTACCAACTTTGAATTCGGGACATCCTGAGCTTCTGTCGAAGATGACCTTGACTGGAGTTTTTTCTGATGGATGGCATAACTGCTGTTGAGGGACTTGCCCCTGTTGGACGTAGTTACTTGCCATTATCCCTAAATTTTTCCTGGATTGTACTTTGAGATTTCCAATCCACCTGGATGATTTTTTATTGTGTCTCTAATTTTTGCCTGGACCGCCCTTTCGGGTTTTCAATCCACCGAGACGTTTTTTTTTCTTTTTTTTTAGTTTAGGCGAAGTATTTCTTGACTACATCAACATTTGTGGGGTAGGAAAATTCTTCTCCATCCATGGTTGCAAGTCTCAAGGCGCCGCCTGAGAAAGCTTTCTTGACCACACAGGGGCTGTCATAATTCGGAGTCCATTTTCCCCGAGAGTCAGTGAGAAAAGATTGTATTTTTTTAGCACAAGGTCTCCTTCCTTGAAGACGCGAGGTCGGACCTTTTTGTCGAACGCATTCTTCATTCTTTACTGATACAACTGACCATGGCATAGTGCCGTGATTCTCTTTTCTTCGATCAGATTCAGTTCGTCGTGTCGACTTTGACACCATTCAGCTTTTGTAAGCTTAGCTTCCATCAATACCCGGATTGATGGAATCTCTACTTCTATGGGGAGCATTGCCTCCATTCCATATACTAGAGAGAAAGGGGTTGCCCCTGTTGAAGTGCGAACAGATGTACGATAACCGTGAGGAGCAAAGGGTAGCATCTCGTGCCAATCTTTGTAGGTTACAACCATCTTTTGAACAATCTTCTTGATGTTCTTGTTAGTCGCTTCTACTGCTCCATTCATCTTGGGTCGGTAGGGAGATGAGTTATGGTGTTTGATCTTGAACTCAGTGCACAACTCTTTCATCATCTTATTGTTCAAGTTAGATCCATTATCGGTAATGATCTGGCTCGGAACACCATAACGGCATATGAGATTGTTTTTGATAGAGCGGACTACCACTTGTCGGGTCACATTGGCATATGACGCTGCTTCGACCCACTTGGTGAAGTAGTCAATGGCCACCAGGATAAATCGATGTCCATTTGAAGCCTTAGGTTCGATCATGTCGATTATGTCGATTCCCCATATGGAAAAAGGCCATGGGGAAAAGAGAACTTTGAGATGTGTTGGCGGTACATGGATTTTGTCTGAGTATATCTGACACTTGTGACACCTCCTCATGTACTTGTAGCAGTCGGATTCCATGGTTAACCAGTAGTACCCTGCTCTGAGAATTTTTCTCGCCATTGTGTGTCTATTGGCATGAGTGCCAAAGGAGCCTTCATGAATTTGTTTCATCAACATGTCTACTTCTGGTCTGTCTATGCATCGAAGCAAGACCATGTCGAAGTTTCTCTTATAGAGAGTATCACCGCTCAGGAAGAAACTACCTGCTAGCCTTCTGAGGGTTTTCCTGTCTTTCCTTAGTGCCCCACGTGGGTACTCTTGTTTCTGAAGGAAGCATTTGATATCGTGATACCAAGGTTTGTCGTCTATGACTGCTTCAATCGCGAAGATGGAAGCGGGCCATTCCAGGTGCATTATGTCGATCTTAGGTATGTCGTTCCATTGACCTACACTAATCATGGAAGAGAGAGTGGCTAATGCATCAGCCATGTGATTCTCTTCACGAGGGATATGATGAAACTCGACTCGGTTGAAGAAGGGTAACAACCTTCTTGCATAGTCTTTGTAAGGAATCAATCCTGATTGGTATGTGTTCCAATCTCCTTTGATCTGATTGACGACCAAAGCTGAGTCGCCATATACATCCAAGTTTTTAATCCTTAAGTCGATCGCTTCCTCGAGACCCATGATACAAGCTTCGTATTCGGCCTCGTTGTTTGTACATTTGAATGTCAGTATGGCAGTGAAAGGAATGTGGGTACCCTGAGGTGTTATGATAATTGCCCTAATTCCATTTCCGTAATGATTAACTGCTCCGTCAAATATTAGTCCCCATTGGGAACCTGGTTCTCGCCCTTCACTGGGTAGTGGTTCATCACAGTCTTTCATTTTCAGATACATGACATCTTCATCTGGGAAGTCAAATCCGATTGATTCCTGATCGTTAATCGGTTGATGAGCCAAATGATCGGCTACAATACTTCCTTTAACGACTTTCTGAGCGTGGTATTTGATGTCATATTCTGATAACAACATCTGCCAACGGGCAATCCTTCCCGTAAGAGCAGGCTTTTCGAAAACATACTTGATTGGATCCATTTCTGAGATTAACCAAGTAATGTGACGAATTATGTACTGGCGAAGACGTTTGGCTGCCTAAGCCAAAGGGCAACAAGTTTTATCAAGCATAGTGTACCGAGTCTCGCAGTCGGTGAATTTCTTGCTCAAATAGTAGATGGCAGACTCTTTCCGTTTGGTTTCGTCTTGTTGGCCAAGTACACAGCCCATGAAGTCCTTCAAGACTGTGAGGTAGATGATTAGTGGTCTTCCTTCTACTGGAGGTGATAGAATTGATGGATTCAACAGGTATTTCTTAATACTGTCGAAGGCGGTTTGGCAGTCTTCTTTCCAAATGCAGTCCTGGTTCTTTTTGAGTGATTTGAAGATCGGCGCACATGTCACTGTCATGAGGAATATGAATCTGGAAATGTAGTTTAAACGTCCCAGGAATCCTCTGACTTGTTTTTCGGTTTTCTGAGAAGGCATTTCTTGAATGGCCTTGACCTTGTCAGGATCAACCTCAATTCCATTATGAATGACGATGAACCCTAAGAGTTTCCCTGATCGGACACCAAATGTGCACTTGTTGGGATTCAAGCGAAGTTTGTACTTTCTCAGCTGCTCAAATAGTTTTGATATGTGGGTCACATGCTCCTCTTCTGTCTTAGATTTGGAAATCATATCATCGACATATACCTCGATTTCCTTGTGTATCATGTCATGAAATAGAGTAGTCATGGCCCTTTGATAGGTTGCCCCGACGTTCTTTAAACTGAACGGCATTGCCTTGTAACAAAAGGTACCCCATGGGGTAATGAACGAAGTTTTCCTCATGTCTTTTGGCTCCATTTTGATTTGATTATAGCCCGAGAATCCATCCATGAAGGAGAAAACCTTGAACTTTGTTGTACTGTCTACCAGCATGTCAATGTGTGGTAAAGGAAAGTCGTCCTTTGGACTAGCCTGGTTCAGATCCCTGTAGTCTACAAACATTCTGACTTTTCCGTCCTTTTTTGGAACGGGTACGATGTTGGCTAACCATTGAGGATATTCTGACGTGGCGAGGAAACCCGCGTCAATCTGTTTTTGTACCTCCTCTTTGATTTTGATGGCCATGTCCGGGTGAGTCCGTCTCAACCTTTGTTTTACTGGCAGACATTCTGACCTCAACAGTAGATGATGCTCCATGATGCTGGTATCCAACATTGGCATATCCTGATAGGACCAAGCGAATACATCGGGAAACTCTTTGAGAAGCTTTGTCAAACTCTCTTTGGCAGTTGGACTGAGCAGTGCCCCAATCCTGATTTCTTTTCTTTCTTTTTCTGAACCCAAGTTTACCATTTCCAACGGCTCTTTGTGAGGTTTAATGGACCTTTCCTCCTATCTTAGTAGTCAGGAGATCACTTCTGGAATTTCTTTGTCAACTTCTTCTTCAGCCCCAAATACCGGGAATTCAAAGTCGGGAGAAGGCATCAGATCGTATGTGTCAACGGGGTTTAAAATAAGCAATATGCATGACGTGATGATTTGTGTTTAGAAGAGAATAAGAGAATGCAAGAGTGTGTGCAGTGTATTTCTGAAAACTGCTTGTTTTTATTATTGATTTGATTTTTAGGATTACCATTTTCTGAAAAAACAAAAAGAGAAAACAACAATAAATGCAGAAATTACAGAAGGACGTTATTTTATTTCGAACAAGTCGATTCTTGAAACTACAACCCTATAAAACGAAACTCTGTCGCTTTGGGCAAAGCGAAGAGGGAAATTTACAGAAAGTGACCCCTATCAAAACATTCGTTTCACCGGGGCAGGGTGAAAGGTTAAGATAAAGACAACAATTACTTTGACTTATGAATAATCTTCAGAACATCGAAAGCAACCCATTGGCGGCGAACTCCTCAGTGAATCACAAAGTCTGGTACCTTCCTTGATTTGTCTTCAAAAATAATGCTGATTTCTGGCGGAGCAGGATCATTAGAATCTGTCTCCCAGGCAGAGTTGTCGTAGGAGGATTCCTTTGTAGTATTTTGCATAGTATTTGTGCTCTCAGGAAAATTGCCCCATCCAGTCAGCTGGATGTCTTCGAGCCTGATACGAGAGCTCTCAGGAGCAGTGTACTTGACCATATAGTCGTATTTTCCACTTGGTTGTCCTAAGGTGTCCCACACTTATGTGGAATTGGAGGAGTCATCTCTCTCGATGACGTTGACCTCAAGAAAAACGTAGTTGATGAATTCTAGTCCGACAAGCTTTGCCAATTCATCGTCGTACTGGATATTTTCGGAATTCCCTGAGTAATGATCCCATGACATGGTGGGGACGCAGGTATTCTGTTCAATGATGCTCAGCTGATTTTCTTGCCCCAATTCTCCTGGGCATGGCTGCCAGATAGGAAAGCCATCCATTGGGCCATAATAGTCGTGGTCAAAGTTGTCCTTCATTAGAGTATCCTCCTCTAATGAGTTTGGTGGAGCACGACATCCTTCCGGATTACAATCTCCGTATGACTCTGTGCGGGATAGCAAAATGGCATAGCCACCTCTTCTTGAGACATATAACCATCCTCATTAAGATAGGGCTTCCACTCTTCATTTGTATCAGAGGGATCTCCCTCGTTGATGGTATAGACTGCTTGAGATATTGGGTGAAGGAAACCTCCACTGTGGAAGAAGTCCTGAATGGGATGAAAATTTTCATCGTTAGTAGCAGTCTGGGTACATGTTGAAGAAAAACCAAGACCTTTCTTTGTCTTGTTATCAGCAGGAATAACAATTTGTCCCCATCCTTTGGCATTGTTACTTTCAACTACCTCGAGAGCATCTTCATATGAGGAAATCGAGGTTCCCTTCTCTGACTGATTCTCATTGCTCACCAACAGTTCCTAGAACTGAGTTCCAACAACCCCCTCGGGTTCTACACAAGTAGATGATGATAAGTTACTCACAATCAAGGCTTGTTCTCCACAAACCGTGACGAGTTGATCGTTCTTGACGAACTTACGTTTCTGGTGCAGTGTCGAAGTGACAGCCCCAACCTGGTGTATCCAAGGCCTTCCTAATAAACAGTTGTACGCTGCCCGGACGTCCATGACCTGGAAAGTGATTAGGAAAGTGTGAGGACTGCTTTCCGAGATTCGTCAAAGGCTTTGATGATGACCTCACTGCCCCTCATAGGGGATCCTTTGAATGATAGTCGCATTAAAGTGGACTTCGCCATGACGTTGATGGCCGATCCTGTGTCTACCAGTACGCTGGCTAAACCATCGTCTTGGCAACTAATTGTGATATTGAGCGCCATGTTGTGACTTTTTCCCTCCCCTGGTAAATCCTCATCACTGAATCCTAAGTTGTTGCAGGAAGTGATGTTAGAGATGATGCTATCGAATTGTCGTATTGACACATCCTGTTCCACAAAGGCCTGCTCTAAGACTTTCTGTAGTGCCTCTCTGTGGGCTTCAGAACTGAGTAAAAGTGATAGCACAGAGATCTTTGAAGGAGTTTGTAACAGCTGATCAACAATGTTGTATTCACTTCTTTGGATGAGCTTCAGCATCTCATCATTGTTTTTCGAAAGGTCGACCGGTGGATTGGGAGCTTCTGTCTGAAGTTCCTTTCCTTTGTTAGGTTCTCCAACTCCTCGGTTGAAGATTCGACCTCTCCGTGTTACTCGATTGATATCTGCAATATTCACGACAGAGGGTAATGGAATTTCCTTTCCATTCTCAATTATTGTTGCACCGTATTTGTAAGGGATCGCCTTAGTTGATTCATACGGTAATGGTCTCGGCAGATAGATAACTACAGGAGCCTTCTGATTTTTCTGACTGTCGTATGTAACTTCAATCAGTTCCTGGCTAGGAATCTTTGATTCGTCCAGTAGAGGGATGATGGTACAAACATCCTTGTTCTATTGATGATCAGAGATTATGACAATGTCTCTGTTTTGATCAGCGAAGTAGTCCGGCGTCCAGTTGATTGACTCGGAACTCGGACACAGGTGAATCTCTTTATGATCTAACTGACCTTGAAGAGCTGCCCGCACAAGGTAGCATCCTTGGTTATTCTCTGAGCAGAATCTACAGCGTTCATAGTTATGTGGTGGTACCTGGCCACGTCCGCTTTGAATGCAGTGCAACCTTACCAGGTTAGTTTCCATAGATCAGACATCCTGACTTTGACGTCTAGTAGGGTTCCCATTTAAGTACACCGATTTGATGCGTGTCTTTATCCAGATAGATTGGAAGCCACCAGTGGTTTAACAAGTGTTGTAAAGTTCTTTGAACGAGAGCGCACCCTTGGTTACTCTCACTGCATGCTTTACAGTTCAGATAATCGTGAGAAATGAGAAAACCGAGTTGGACTTGCTTGGCATGTAACTCCACCAAGCTGGTATTCATCAGACGAATATCAAAGATTTGAATCATGTTAATCTGATAAGGATTTCTATCATGGTAGTCCTGGATCCATCCAAGATCCATCTGACGCTGGAGGGCCTCTTGTACAAAAGAGCATCCCTGTTTGTTTACCGAGCAAGTCAGACAGGAATTGTAATCGTATCGCGGCAGATTATGATACTGGCTTTTCCTTGAGTGCATTGCCACCAAATTGAGATTCATTTCACGGATGTCGTGGTTCTGAATGACGTTGGAATTCGTATAGGTCATGTTGACTCCACGAACTCGGTGCTCTTGGATCCACCCGAGATCCAATTGTTCCTGTAGAGCTGATTGCACCGCAGAACATCCTTGATTGTTTTTGGAGCAGATATCACACTGGTGATAATTATGAGGTGGCACATGGCCATACCCACTCTGTCTACAATGCATCTTGACTAGATTGGTCCTCAATAAGAGTACATCATGAATTTGATAGCTGTCGTTAGACTCTCCCTCTATCAAATTGACAGCAGCTTTCTCGTGTTGAGGCAACGGGTTTGTGAGAGAATTTGGATTCGTATCTTTGAAAGATAAGACCCCGCTCCTAACAAGCTTTTGTACGTCGAATTTGAAACTGAGACAATTCTCTATGTTATGCCCTGGTCCTCCTTGATGGTAAGGAAAAGTCTGGTCCGTTTTGAACCAAAAAGGCGGATTTTCCGGTACTGTAAGAGGGGACTTGGTTTGGACATGCCCCTTGACCAGTAGTAACAGAAGTAGTTATGCGTACAACATGGGTATAGGCTCAAACCCTGGTGGTTGCGTTGTACGGTTGTTGTTATACTGAGGATGAGCCCGCTGAAGAGGTTTTTGTGTCCTTTGCTAATATTGCTGTTGATTTGGTTGGCTTTGAGCAACCTGAGGTTGATATGTAGGAACAGGCGCAGGGGTAATAGCAGGAGTTACAGCTGCTACTGGTTGATATCGTCACCTTTGCTTTCCGAGAGAGATATTCCTAATATCCTGCTCTTTTTTCTTAGGGAGAGCACTACCGTATCTTTTTGTACTACTTGATGATCCAGCGCCTTTAACCAAAAGTCCTTCTCGGACGGCTTCCTCAAGATGAACCCCCATGCCCACCATCTCGGTGAAATCACTACGTGCACTGGCGACCATTATGTCATAGTAAAATGAGCTTAAGGTCTTTAAGAAGATCTTTGTCATCTCTTTTTCCTCAAGAGGTGGACAAATCTGGGCGGAAATTTCACCCCATCTCTGAGCGTACTCCTTAAAGGTTTCCTTGTTCTTTTGTGATATCGATCTGAGTTAATCTCTGTCCGGTGCCATGTCGAAATTGTATTTATATTGTTGAACGAGTCAGCGCCAAGATCTCTGAACGTGCCGATCGTAGCGCGGTTTAAACCCATGTACCATTTTAATGCGGTACATGTTAAACTATCCTGAAAGTAGTGAATTACCCTTTGTCTAAACTAACATTCGCCGAGCGTACATCACCAAATGGCTCTGAGGGCAAGAATTACCCCTGTACTTTTCAAAGTCGGGTACCTGGAACTTGTGTGGAACTTTCACATTGGGGACCAAGCAGAGGTCTGCGGCGTCCTTTCCAAATAGATCTTGACCGCGAAGGGCTTGCAGTTCTTTCTACATTTCCAGGAACTGTTCCTGGAATTCATTCATTCTGTCGAACATGCTGTCATTTCCACCAGAGGGTATCTGTGGAATATGTCTTTCCGGGACAGTGTGTACCACGGGTGGTGGTATATTCATTATGGCCGAGACTCTCGGTGCCTCTCGAAGTTTGTAACCTTCAAGAGTTGCTGTCATGCCCCTGGCATCTTCGCTTTCCCGAAGCTTGTAACCTTCAGGGCCAGCGGCTCCTGTTGTAGTTCCCTGATCCTCGTTGGTCGACGGAACATACCCTTCCGGGATATAGTTGAGTGGCATGCCCCAGGGACGATCTTTCGGCATTTTGTACCTAGGATCAGACTTCTCCACTATAGGCGTCGATGTGATTTCTGAGATCACAGTCCTTTGTTGCTGTATTTGAGCCTCTGCTAGAGCTTGCATGTCGTTATGAAGCTTTCTCAGATCCTCTTTCAGAGTGTCGATCTCTTCTCTCAACTCTCTGTTCTCTTCCTCGAGATCATCCATCTTTTTCTGACGATTGGCCCGAGTATTGTACGAATGAGATAGTTTGACTCTATAATCGAGACACAAACGTGAGATTCGTAGGTAAGGAGAATGTGTTTATGCGAGAATGATGAATGATATGCAATGATTATATTAATTATTTTTGTTTAATCAAAGTAAACTTCGACAATTAGATTGCAAATGCCAAACAGTGGGGAAACCCCGTTTTATTGAATTCAACGATTGCGGAAATGGAAATACAATAGATTACAAAGTGCTGAAAAAGGAAATCTAAACTAATGGATCTAGAGTCCTCTCTGAGAAGAGCTCAGGTACTGGTTCTGGTACTTTCCTTTTCTTTGACCGGGGCTCTTGGGCCGTTGTTGGGTTGTCATTCCTTTTCCAAGTGAAATGAGCGAGCAAATTCCTTTGGTCATCCTAATTTTCTACAGCATGTTGCTCTAAAATCTCAATCAGAGCATCTTTTTCTCTTAATAGCTGTTGTATTTTCTTGCACTCCACATTGAGAATATGGTACTTGTTCCTCCAAGATCTCTTCTCCTGCTGAACTTTGATGAGAGTAACCTGAAGCTTTTGCGTCTCAAACATAAAATAAAGGGCAGAATCCCTTAATGGAAGAACTTTCTGACGTGGGTAAGGCATCCTCAGCTTGAGAGCTCTAATTTGCACCCAGTGGAGGTAAGGCTCCACCGAGACACAATCTGATTTTCCTAGAGACTCTCTTCCTTTCCTATGAACGTGTTTCTAAGCATGCACTATTTCCATCTTTAGTGCTCTGTCATTTTCTCCTTCCTTGAAGAAAAGACCTTCCAGATGAGCATTGCGCGGGACATGCCTCATTGGGTATCTAAATTGACGACGAACTAACACCGGATGATAGTTGATTCCTCCCTTAGTTCCTATAAGGGGTACATTTGGGAAATTTTCACAACGGTCGATGATTCTGATCCCGTCATAGATTCGATTGTACCAATCGATGTCTGAGTTGGTAAGATACATGATTCTCTGCGACCAACTTAAAGTATTCTTTTGATCCCAAAATGCAGCAGACTTGGGAAAATGGGAAGTGAACCATTTGTACAGCAGAAGTACACAACACATAATCATTCCTCCGCTGTATAAATTCCTTAAGTGTACCGAATGATACGCATCTGCGAGTAAGGTCGGTACAGGGTTTCCGATCAGGAAAATCTTAATGGCGTTGATATCTACGAAGTTATCAATGTTGGGAAACAAAAATAACCCGTAGGTGAGCAAAACAAAGATGCTCTCGAAAGCGGCCACGTTCCCTATACTGGAAAAGTACAGGGCCTTCTTTGTCAAGAATTGGGCTGGCAAACCTTGGATGCCACCCTTGGTGGTCATGTGAGTCTTGACTTCTGACTCGTCCAAATAAATTGTCCTTGCAATGGTTTGATCCTTTGGAATTTCTTCCAGTCCAGAAAAGGGAGCTTGATTAGTAATGTGTAAATCAGTCAGGTGAGAGTACTCCTCCAGCGTTGGTGCTAGCTGATAATCTGAGAATGTGAAACAGTGATAGACTGGATCGTAGAACTGGATGAGTGTGGACAAGATTCCCTCGATTACATGGACCCTTAATAGAGACAGGAGTCCCCCATACTTGGCTCTGAAAGCCTCGTGGTTGGTGATCATTCTCGCCAAACCTCTCAAATCCTCTAACTTTGGAACTTGAAGGTGTAGTTATGAGTTTTCCTTCTACCGAAATCCATTACCGTAATCTCATTTATCTGACATTTGCAATCATTGTCTCAGTTTAATTTGAAAAAGAGAGACTAGAAGAGAATATTTTTTTTGGTTTTAATGTTTTTTAAATGAATGTATGAATGCAGCACACAAAAACATAGAAAAAACATGGGGTCAAAGGGTCGGTGTCATGAAGTCAAGGCTCTACCCCCCCCCAAAGGTTTATACTGGTGATTTTTTGTACCTGTTCGCAAACTCATTGACCCCTCTTGGGATGACAACAACAAGCAGATCGCCAGCGAGCTGATGTATCCTAGAGCGATCTCAGATGAGGGTAGTATCACGTGACAACTATTTCCGATAGCTTACGCACTACAAAATGGCTTAAGTCTACTAAAAACCTTAGCTTCTCAGATAACCCAGTCGACCACACTACTTTCAACAACCGAAGTCGTATAGGCAATGTATCTGCAAAGGGAGTCTACACTGAGTTTGATGGTCGATCGGGGACTTTTAACTGGGATTCACTCCCCGCAAGATTACCCACATTGCCATCACCTCTCTTAGGTGTATACTCAATCTTTCCACATGCGGCATCACACGCATTCCCATTAGCAGAAAAATAAACATAGATATCGATTAGGAAAAGCAGTATATATATTTGTCTTAATCATCCTAGACCTCTAGTCTTATGATCCTATACAGACAATGACTCCTCAGTAGAGTTGTCATTTCTGTGACATTTTGGTGAATTCAGGGTTTTCACCGAAGATTGTGAACTTAAGGTTTCCACCGAAAATTGTAAGAATGAGAAGAGGGCCCCACGATGGGCGCCATTTTTTTCTGTAGCGCGATTTTTGTGGTCTTGAAGCACTATCGCTCGGGGTACTACAGTTCGATTCATTTTTTATCCGATTGAGCTGATTAAGGAAGGGAAATAGATGTCTCTAATTAACCCTGCTTGCATACTGAGTTTGAACAGCGGTTTATTAGGTTACAGATGCTATGTGGAGGTGGGGCCCAATCTTTGGTTATTTCGCCTGAGAACACGGTGTTTAGACTATTGCTGAGGTTTTTGATACTGTGTTTAGATTTGATGCTTTTGGGTTGATTTGGTGGAGATACTGGATTTTGTGTTTTTGATTAGTGTGCTCGCTAAGATTTTTTTCAATCTTATGCCTATGTATTCCCGTTTGATGAAATAGGGAAATCAGAGCGATCGTAGTTCCTCCTATTCTATGGGAGGAAAAAGGTCGTTTTAGTGTCTTGTTCAAAGCCCGAGACATGAAGCTAAAGGTGATTTGTATCTTGTTCATAACCCAAGATATGAAGCTAAAGGGTTTTGGATGAGAGAGAATCTGTGATCTGTAAAGGGGGATATTTGGTCTGTTTATCACAACTGTTGGGTGACTGATTATAAAGGAGAATTACTTTAACTGGGATATGTGAATCCAGCAATGCCATAATTTCCTTTATAGGGGATTTTTTAACCTGAAGGAGAAGACTTTAACTCAGTGTAGAGCAATGCCATATTTCCTTAGGAATCTCTCATGGTAAAAGAGAGACAGTGGCGTGGATGTAAATAATCCAGAGTCTTGCCGCTGACAGCAATTAGATGAAGGAAAAGGAGTTGTTGATGTTTGTATGCTGTGAGCAAGGCACAGATTTGATGCCAAAAGGTTAATTGTCTCAAACGAGGTTTTCCTTATGCAAAGCCTAAGAGGAGGCTATTGACCAAACAAGAGGGTACCTTTTATTTGTTGTCTCGTACGAAGCCCGAGATAGAGGCTAAAAGGGTTGACTCAATAAGAGAGTACTAACAAGTGACTGACTCAACAAGAGAGTGCTTTTTATGTGTCTTGTACGAAGCCCGAGATAGAGGCTAAAAGGGTTGACTCAACAAGAGAGTACTAACAAGTGACTGACTCAAAAAGAGAGTGCTTTTTATGTGTCTTGTACGAAGCCCAAGACGGAGGCTAAAAGGTTTTGACTCAACAAGAGAGTCTTTTATACTCAACAAGAAAGTGATTTGATGTCTCGTACAAAGCCCGAGATAGAGGCTAAAGGGAGATTGACTCAATAAGAGAGTCTTTTATACTCAACAAGAGAGTGTTTTAGTAACTCGTACAAAGCCCGAGATAGAGGATAAAAGGAGATAGACTCAACAAGAGAGTCGTTTATACTCAACAAGAGAGTGTTTTTCTATCTCGAACAAAGCCCGAGATGGAGGTTAAAGGGGAAGTGACTCAACAAGAGAGTGTGAAAAGGTTAACTCCGCTGGGGAGAGTCATTGTACAAAGCCCAAGAGGAGGCTACCTTACCGCCGTGGATTCTGGAGATCCTAAAGCGAGTCCAAGTATAGGGAACTCTCATGTGAGAGACCGGGTTTCTGCCTATGTTTGAAGGGAACTTGAGAATGTCTTTGAGACTCAAGGGTCTTAGACTATCCAAGTCTAGAGTTTTATCTTTTGTACAATGCCCAAGAGGAGGCGCAGGTATTAAGGGATGGGTATCAACTCCACAATGGCCGGAGTTTTGACGTTGGAAAGACTGCTCTAGCAAAGGATGACTAAGTTCTGTCTTATACCTTTAAGAGGTCGTCAGGGTCCTTGTATTAAGCCCAAGAGAAGGCATGAGAACTTCTAAGAAGCCGAAGGGTCCTTGTACAACGCCCAAGAGGAGGCGGGGATGCTTTTAAGAAGCCCGTGGGTCCCCAAACCCCGAGAAGTTCAAGACATGCTATTCACCGAGAATAGATCAAGCCAGGAAAGTCTGAGAATTTGGAATAAACTCAAGAGATGCCATTCACGGAGAATAGATAAACTCTCGGGAGTAAAGTTTCTTTGACAATTTCCAAAAAGTGACAGTCTGAGAAAGGGTTCACCGAGAATGCTGCCTTTCACATGTCCATATTGTTTAACCCCAAGAGGAGGGAAGACTGTATCTGGTAATCCTACGGGGATCTAGTTTTGTTTGTATTTAAGAGTGACCAACAGGGCTTTACCTAGTGCTAGACGTAGTTGCCGGGGAAAACTCTAAATAACTATACTAGTATTACACAGTTGATATTTGACAAGTATATAAAAGGATGTGAAAGAAGACTTACAGTGAGCAGCCCCATAATACAGTTATATATATATATATATGAAAGCGGATAAAGAAAATGGGTAAACACTTACTCGGTTGTAGAGCTTCCATGTTGTTTTGTTAGTTGTTCAACAAAGAAAGCTTTGATAACAATATTATATTCCAAATCAAAGGAGAAAGTGTTTTGAAAAGATTGTTGGGGCTTACAGCTCAAGGAGAGGCCCAAGGTTTTATCAGTGATTGCACTGTTGTTTTGAATTTGTACAGGGACTTATACAAGTGACTAAGGCCCAAAAAGGTTTTCTGTAGAAAGGGATGGGTCTTACACTCTCTCAAGAGGCCCAAAGGGTTTATTTTTGTACAAGTGGTGGGGCTTACAGCTCAAGGAGAGGCCCAAGGGTTTTTGTAAAAAAGGCGACGATCGCGCTGAACTTTTTGATGGGATCGGGACTTATACAATACACTGAGGCCCAAAAAGGTTTGAGGTACAAAGGGGATTGGGTCTTACACTCTATTAGAGGCCCAAAATGTTTAAGGAATGGTTCTTATAGCTCAAGGAGAGGCCCAAGGTTTCGTTAAAAAGGCGACGATCGCACCGTTGTTTTTGAAAATACAGTGGGACTTATACAATGACTGAGGCCCAAAAGGTGGTGTATTTACAAAGGGGTTGGGTCTTACGCTCTAATAGAGGCCCAAAGGTTTAAGGAATAGGTCTTATAGCTCAAGGAGAGGCCCAGTTGGATTACTTGAAAAATGGTGATCGTGCCGAGGTTTTTTGAAAACGTAGTGGGTCTTATACAATGACTGAGGCCCAAAATTGGTTTTGGTTTTCAAAAGGGGTTGGGTCTTACACTCTATTAGAGGCCGAAAATGTTTAAAAATGATTTGTGAGGGTGAAAATCAAAGAAACCCTAATTTTGCTTTCCTTTAAAAGTAAATATTTAAAGAAAATCAAATAAAATGATAAAAATACCAAATAAGTTTGAATAAACCACTTATCATTTTTGTTTAAGGTTTGAAAAATGAGGTATTAATCACAAGATGAATTAAAACTCATTTGGTTTTGATTTTCAAAGTAAATATTCACTTTTAAATGTTTAAAAATAATTAAAAATGAATTTATTCAAAAAAATACTAATTATATTAAATAACTAATATAAATTTGATTTTTTGTGGAATAAAATATTTCAAGATTTTTGTTATTTTTTGCAAAAAGAACCAATAAAAAATAATAAAAATTGAGGGAGTTATTAATTTTTAAAATCATTAAAAATAATAAGAAAAACAATAAAAAGTGGAAAAAAGCAAAAAGGGGATCTGGGGCGAGGGGGATTCGAACCCTAGACCTCTTGTGTATAGGGCGCGTGCCTTACCACTAGAGTGGTGATACATCCGTTGATTGAAACACAACCACAAATATACAAGGCTTGCCTTGTTTTTGGCCTGGCCCAAGGTAAGGCAAGGCAAGATTTTGGTTAAAAACGTGAAGGCCATAACTTTCTCATTTCTCCATGGATTGGGACAAAATTTAGGTCTATCCTGCCTAGAATTTCACAAGGAATCCAATGGTGGTGGTGTTTTTTCAGATCATGCTCTTATTGAAAAACCCGATAGTGGTTTTGAAATAGGCCATGATTTGCATTTTCTGTTCTATATCTTGGTACAAGCATGAATTACATGATAAATTGGTGCAAACACAACACATATAACATGTATAAGAGATGCATGATCAGTGGACATCAAAAGAAAGCATGATTCAAAGAATCCAAGTTGTGATGCTTACCTCTTTTTGGAGCTTTTGTGCAATCTGCCAAGGGCTTTCTTCCAGAAATGATTTGATGCTTTGGACACCCTGAAATGATCTCTTAGAAGCTTTTAGGATGGTTGGAATCAGCTGAAAACCTCAGGGACAAGTTTGAGCTCTTTCTTGCAAAAGGGGCAAAAGTGGCCAAAATAGCAACTCTCTCAAATGGCGTTCCAGATGTGTGGAACCATTTGGGACAGTTCAAGGATGATATTTGGTGTGTGTTTGAGGTTTTATCTGGTTTGGAAAGTGACTGAATCAAGACATGGCTTGAAAAATGCACAAAAGTCCTATTTTGAGGTTTTGAGAGGTGACTTTGGATTTTGGTGTTACAGGTCACTTGTGAGAGTTTGGACAGCTTAGATATGACATATTGGATGTGTTTGGATCATGAGCTATGGTGGAATTGCTCTCTAACTCAAAAACTCAGAGTTACCTTGCTAAAGAAGGTATTTTTGCCTAGAGAAAGAGATTTTGAGGAAAACAAGTGTTGTAGTGCTTTGGTGTACTCAAACTGAACACAATTGAGCTCTATTTATAGAAGAACAAGTTTGTTTTGGCTGCAATAGTGAATGGCAACTGTAGCAGAGGTTTGGCCAATGTTGAGCAATGAGAATCCAAGTCTCCTCTAGCCATTGACTAGAGGTTAGGGCACAAGCTGCTGGTTCCCTAGTTGTTGGATAAGTCTTGACTGAATTCAATTGGAAATGGCTCAGTCCATGCCACCTTGGTGCATCCATTAAATGCTCCAAACCAAAATTGGAGTCTTGTCCCTCTTTTAGGCATTTTTAGGTTTGGCATGCTACTTTTGGTTCTAAAGACTTGGGAGGCTGATGGATTTGTGTTTGTCCCTCCTTAGTCACCCCTTGAGGTGTTCAGATGGATAGATTTGCTTGCCCTTTACAAAATTTGAGCAAATCGAGCAAAACTCCCAAATCTGCCTTGCCATGACAGTTTGCAGCAAAGCATATTGGCATTGGCATATCTCATGGCTCAAGTGGACTTTGATGGAGTTCTTGGCCATTTTGGAAAGCCCTCATATGATACAACAACTGTTTGATCATAGTTGGTTTTGATACCTTTTAGATCCAAGTGAAAAATGCCCCTACATTTTGAAAAAAGTGAAGGCAGAGATTCTGACTTAGTGAAAATTTCACTAAGTGTTGGAAAAAAGTGACATTTTCACTTTTTGTGATTTTGATCATTCCATAACTTAAAATCCATGAGGAATTGGAATGAGTTGTGTTTGAAGCTTTTGTAGAGGGCCATGAAAGCTACAAATCAAGCTTTGAATGGGGAAAAATGGCCTTGTGGTTTAGGAGTTATGATCCTCCAAAGTTGGTACCCTTGCCACTTTGTTCCATAACTTAGAAAAATTTCTATGTTTTTATGGTTACCCCTTTTACAAGTTATCCCACTTTTCTTGATTTTTCTTGATGAATGATGATTCCAATCACACATTAACATCATTTTAGGGTCAAAGAACCATAATTGTGAAAAATCTCAAAAAGTCAAAGTTGACTTTTGTGCACAGTTGACTTTTTGTCAGATGAATTCCAAACTGTGCGATCCTCTATGAAATCAAGTCCTTGACCTAAATCAAACTTGATGGATTGATTTCATAGGTGTTATAGGGTGTATTGAATCATGTCCCAAGGTTTGGGAGCATGTCCTGGTCAAAAGTCAAAGGCACAGTTGACTTTTCTCGCGATACCCTAATTGTGGTTCTGATGAAATTTAGACTTGTTGCTCAAGCTTCTTGGATCAATCCATTATTGCAAATCGATCAATGTGGTTTATTAGAGACCCTTAAATCATGTCTTGAGGTCTTGGCTCATGATTTTTCCCAAAAGTCAACTTAGGGGTGAATTAGGTCAAGAAACCCTAATTCCTGATTTTTTGATGAATGCATCCCCTGTGGTCAAAATTGACTTGATGATTGGGTCCATGATGTCCCATGGAGCATATTAGGTTATGCTTTGAATCATTTGCTGATTCCTAGAGGAAAATTTCCATCTGGAGGCCCTGGTCGACCAAAACCCTAATTTGGTGACAGTGTTGATCTTGATGCTTGATCCACTTAGTAGGGAGCAGCCTTGTGCTTAATCCTTGCTGTGGGAGTCCTCTTGATCCTTTGAGGATGTTTGAGAGGTTTAGACAAGTTGAAGATTATGTCATTTCTTGATTGATCCTTTGTCTAAGGCTCAAAGAGGGCTTGAAACCCTAATTCCTGTTTGTAGTGAATGCTCACCCATCTTTGGGGAGACTAATGAGGCATGATGGTTCATCCATATTGTGGTGATGATTTGCACAATGATGGGAAATCTTAGTGGTCAAAATTTGGAGTATGAAAAGAGGTTAGACAAGTTGAAGATCATGTCATTTCTTGATTGATCCTTTGTCTAAGTGCTCTGAGAGGGCTCAAAACCTTACTTCTTGATTATAGTGGATGCTCAATCATCTTTGAGGAGACTGACGAGGCATGAAAGTACGTCCATATTGTGGCGATGATTCTCACAATGATGGGAAATCTTGGTGGTCAAAATTTGGGGTATGACACGTTGTTAAAAGGGTCTTTCGTAGTAGTGTTTCTCTTGACATTTATGTTTATAACATTTGCATTCATACAACTGTTGTATTTCAATACTCATCCTTAAGCTATAACTCAGTTAAAACCCTATGATCCCCTTTGAGGTTCTCAACTTTAATAAAACATTAGGATTCCTCTTGAAGTTCTCAACTTCATTCAAAAAACTCAAACCCTAGCCAACCTTTGGCTTCAAATTCAAACCTTTTCCCCCAAAGATGAGACATGAATCATCTCTATAAAAGAGATGTCTCTTCTATTACCCACAACATAAATCAAACATTTCCAACTTTTTTCCATTTAAGTGATGTAAGTGGCACACTTGTTGATTCAAAATCCAAGTTGGGGTCCTTCTCTTATTATGGTACAAAAAAAACTTCTTTCATTTAAGTGATATAAGTGGCACATTTGTTGATTCTATATCCAAGTCAAGGTATTTCTCTTAATATGCAAAGACTCATTTAAAAGAAGATCTGGCATTACTCTGGATTTTCTATATCCATGTTTAAAGCTTATTCCCTTATTATCTTATTTCTCAAAATGTTTGTGGTGAATAGGTGAGATATCTCTCTTAAGATGACAACTTGTCTCTTCTCTCAAACCCAATTCCACCCATTAGTAGGTGGAACTATGAACGCTCTGATTTCTCAACTTCCTTTTGAGAATACGTAGGCATAAGATTGCGAGATCTTAGAGAGCACAATAATAAGTAAAACCTTTAGGTTCATACACCTTTGTCTTAGTTTATTTCGAAATACCCTACAAAAACAACAAAAACATTTCCCACTCTTATCACTCACTCAAAACAGCCTACAAATCCCCAATACACAACAGATAATTTATTCAACAGTAACACAAATATGCACAAGAGGTTCCTATAGGATACTATAGATACTTAGGGTGCTAGTGCCTTCCCTTATTATACCTACCCCGATTCCTGATCTCTTATTGCATTGTTTTATACTTTGCACACTCACGGGTTTATTTAGATTTTTTTCCTTTCCCTCTTTTGGGATAAATTAAAAGTTCACATGTAAAAGGGCGACCCAGAAAAATCACGCGTAACACAAGCAGTGGGATAACCTGTTGAATTCTCGTGAGAAGATGGAAGATCAATATAAAGCTCAAGTTGAAGGTTTGAAGAAACAACTTGAGGACAAATACAGAGAGCTCAAAGAAGAACGACACCAGAAGGATAAAGTTGATCACCATCTTATTGGATGCCAGTTTCAATTGAACAAAGCCTTGACAGAAATGGAAGAGCTCAAGATTAAAGATGAAGTCAAAAAGCCCAAAGTTGAAGGTCAGTCTAAAGAAAGTGATGATTTTTGGGAGCAACATTGCCGGTACTTGGAGGGGATTATAAACAGGAGAGATGTGCTTATTCAAGAACTCATTCAAAGACCAAAGCATGATGCAACCAAGAAACTCTTCTAAGAACCTCAAGACTGGATCAAGAAGCACCTTAGTTGGGGAGGACTGACCCTTGTATAGATTGATAATGCACCATAGGGTTATGAACTTTATTGTTGTGATCACGATCAGACATGTTGATTGGGATCTTTTGTCTTGGTATTTTTGCCTAGGGCTGTTGAACTTATTGTACTACTATTTCTCTGGTTTTCAATTGATAATATGGGCTTGTTACTAGTGTTCTATCTTGTGCTTAAAACAGGAATCAAAGTAGGTAGATTCCTTGGAAATGATTGAACATGGCATTTGCATACACTCATACATTTTCACACATACATGCATTCATAGCAGGTATTCCATGATGGTCTTCTTAATCTGATATTGGTTTCCTCTCCATAGAAATTGCAAATCCAAATTTTCATTGCTATGCAAACCACAACAATCAAAGGGTGATCTCAGAGCAATTACAAGCAGATTTGGTTGATATGAGGAATCAGATGAGGATCCAAATAGGTCAATTCATGGATATAATCTAGGCCATGGCTCGCAATGAGGAGGAATTGAGGACACTTATCCAGAAGTCTACTAAACTTGTCGTCGTTGAAGACCCACCAATTGGTTCACAATCCCCCCGTTAATATTGAGATTCCCCCGGTTGGTAATGTACCACATGTTGTTAATCTTCCTCAAAATAATGCTCCTGAATGGAAACAAGGAAGAAAAGCTATTGAGATTCCTATAAATCATTTGGAGATGGATAATCAAGATGATCAATTTTCTATGCACGATGCTTACATGGGATTTCCTATTGAAGCAATGAAAAGGTATCGAATGCTCGAGGAGAGGGTGAAGTCCATGGAGAGCCATAACACTCTCGAATTGGATGTTGCTGACTTGGGTTTGGTGCCAAGAGTGGGGCTTCCTGCAAAGTTCAAAGTGCCTGACTTTGATAAGTATAGAGGAACAACTTTCCCAAAGACTCATATAAGGGCTTATTACAGAAAGATGTCGGAGTATTCTGAAGATGAGAAGCTATTGATGCATTTTATCCATGATAGCCTGGTAGGGGCGTCATTGGAGTGGTACATGCAGTTGGAAAGGACCTACATTCATACTCGGAGAGAGCTTGTTGAGGGTTTCATCAGCATTACCAATATACCACTAATATGGTGCCTAATAGGACTCAACTCTATAGTCTTGCTCAGGGGGTCAATGAAAGCTTCAAAGAGTATGCCTAGAGATAGAGAGAGTTAGCTACACAAGTTCAACCTTCGATGATGGAGAGAGAGCTTATTGATATGTTCATAAGTACCTTACAAGGTCCCTATTATGACAGGTTGTTCAGAATCATTTCAGTTGGTTTCTTTGATTTGGTTTAGGCTGGAGAGAGAGAGAGTCGAAAATGGTATCAAGATGGGAACGATTCAAGCCGCTACTGCTAGCTTTACTAGCGGAGGAAAAAAACCGTATGTTGGTTTCCCTAAGAAGAAAGAAGGGGAAACTAATGCTATATCTTTGTCTAGGAGCCAAGGACAAACTCATTATCAAGTCACTGTTGTGTCCTCTTAACATGCTTATACTATCCATACGGCGCCACAACAACCACAACTGTATCAACAACCCTATGCTCCCCGATAGTATCAACAGAGACAGAAGATGCCTGAAAGGCATTTTGATGCCATTCCTATGTCATATGGTTAGTTTTTGCCACATTTGATCAAACTTCAACTTATTAAATTGAGAACTCTTGCATCACCTATTGGAAAGCTTCCTCTCGATTATGATGCTAATGCTAGATGCGAATTCCATTATGGGGCACCTGGTCACAGCATTGAAAATTGCAAGGCTTTGAAACACAAAGTAGAGGATTTGATTGACTCGAAGGATATTGAGTTCACCCCTAACAACAAACCAAATGTAATTCTGAATCCAATGCCACCGCATAAGGGTCCTGCTATTAATGCCATTGAAATGGTTGACGGTTTGAATTTGGTCATGGATGTAAATCTGCTGAAGTCTCCTCTGCCTTTTGTTAAAGAATAATTGCTTAAGTCTCATGTGTTTCCTGGGTGTTTCTCTGACTACGAGCAGTGTTTAGTTCATCCAGAAGGATGTGTCAAGTTGAAGACTGGTATTCAAAGAATGATAGAGGAAGGTTGGATTTAGTTTGATAGAGTTGTTATTAATGAAGATGTTGTTAATAAAGATGTTGTCATCATCTCAATTCCATATACTACAGCTCAGATTCCCGTGCCAGCAAAGAAGCCTCCTTTGATTATCACCATGCCTAGTCCTATTCCTTATGAGAGTATTAAAGTCGTGCCATGGCATTATAGGGCATAGGTCTATTATCAAGGGCATAAGCAAGAGATTGAGCCTCCTGTGATTAATGAACCAGATGTCGATAATATTGTGGGGACCGATATATTCACCCATAGTGGTCTAAGAATTGATCCCCCACCACCTCCTCAATATAGTAATACTGATGCTTCAGCCAAAGCTAAGGGCAAGCAAGACGTAAATGATAGCCAAGCACAAAGTTATACTCTAGAAACTTCATCCTCCAAGGAAGATGAAGAGTTATTGAGAATTATTAAGAAGAGTGACTACACAGTAGTTGACCAGCTCATCCAAACGCCCTCCAAAGTTTCCATCCTGTCACTGTTGTTATGTTCTGAAGCTCACCGTAATGCTTTGAGAAAACTCTTGGATACTGCCTTTGTACCTCATAAGATATATGTTGACCATTTTGAAGGGGTTGTTGCCAACATTACTGTGAGCAATGGTTATCTTCGTTCAAGTATGTTGAGGTAGAAGAAGAAGTCCATGAAACTCCTTCTCAGGCCTTCGAGATTGTGCAAGCTGTGAAGACTCCTCCACTAAAGGGTAAGAAGCCTGAGATATCTATGGAATCCTTGAAGGAAACTCGTGGTGTAATTGAAGCTGGTCATCCTGAGGGATGGGGTCGAGTTCTTGATTCACCTATGAAGAAGGAAAAGTTTGGTCTCGGTTATAAGCCAGCTCAAATGATTCAAAAGGGGACAATTTCGCAGAGTCAAGGTCGTCCGGTTCCTATCAAGTTTTCCAATGCCGGTATCATTTATGATGGTGAAGTCCATGTTGTGGAAGAAGATGTTGATAGTGATTACAATATGGATAATTAGATCTATCCAAGTGTCCCAGGACAAGAGCTCGCCAATTGGTCACCCGTGGATATTATCCCAGTCACTCTTGATCAAGTGTAATTTCCTTTGTTTTGCACATAATAATTCCTACGCTCTGCCCAAGGCGTAGTGAAATTTTGTATGGCCACATTGTTTCCAATTGCAATTTTATCAATTACTAAAGGATGTTTGGCATTCAAATATTTTGTTCCTTGTCTTTTCATTTTTTACTTTATATCTTTATCTTTAAAAATGGCAATGTTTTCTTTTTCTTTTGTCGCTCGCATTCTAAAATAAAGCATGAACCATCATTCATGCAAATCTATCACCTCAGATTCCATTGATAACGATACTGTTATGCCTCATTATGACTTCGATAATCAAATCTACTATGCCGAAGAAGAGTGTGAGGAAGATTGTGAACTGCTTGAAGAGTTGGCCAGACTGTTAAAGCACGAGGAAAAAGTTATTCAACTGCACCAGGAATCAGTGGAAGTTATTAACCTTGGCACCGAAGATTCAAAGAAAGAGGTCAAGATTAGGGCTGCTCTAGAAGAGGGTGTGAAAAGAATATTAATAGAGATGTTGCGAGAGTATGTTGATATATTCTCTTGGTCTTATTAGGATATGTCTGGACTTGATACATATATTGTCGTGCATAGATTGCCACTCAAAGATGATTGTCCTCCAGCCAAGCAGAAGCTCAGAAGGACTCGACTAGATATGTCTATCAAGATCAAGGAAGAGGTTCAGAAACAAATTGATGCATGTTTCTTAGATGTTTCCAATTATCCCCCGTGGGTTGCAAATATTGTGCATGTGCCTAAGAAGGATGGTAAAGTACATATGTGCGTCGATTATAAAGACTTGAACAGAGCAAGCCCTAGAGATGATTTTGCGCTTCCGTACGTTGACATTCTGGTAGACAGTACAACTCAATCTTCAGCGTTTTCCTTCATGGATGGTTTCTCTGGGTACAACCAAATCAAGATAGCTCCATAATACATGGAGAAAACAACGTTCATTACCCTGTGGGGAATTTTTTGTTATAAAGTGACGCCCTTTGGTTTGAAGAATACAGTGGCAATGCATCGGCGCGCCATGATGACTCGCTTTTGATCGCGTGACTTTATGAGTCTAACGGGGGTACTAACTGTAAGCGCACAGTCTATCGCATAGTTTTAAAAAGATATCGATCCCACAGGGACTGATAATCAAACTAGTTCTATCTGAATGTTACTATGTTTAGCTAAGGCGAATCGTTCTAAGAAAATTATGGGCGACAGAAATTAAATCTAAGAATGCTAAAATTTTAATAAGAATAATTAATAACGAGATATCAGTATGCAACGCATTAATCGTTGGGAATTTAATAAGTCATCGGTGTAGGTTTAAGTGCCAAATTATTTTTCAGTAGAAAATACCCATTTAAAATACCTTATCTCACACTCTCGTGTTTATTGATTCAGACTATACTGTTAAATCAAAATGAGCGCTCTCGCTGTATCATTTGCATTTAAAAATACTTTTTTAAAACAAATAAGTCCTAATTGATTCTAAAGTGCTTCCGCTGTATTTAAAATCAATGCCTAGTTTCAGTTATCTTGTTAAACTCTCAAACTCTCGTTTATCTTGACCTTAACCTTAATTACCTTTTTACTTTCGTAAGAAAAGCTCATCGATTAAAAATAAGAAACCAAAGCCTAAAAACTAATTTGTAAAAGTTAACACCGATTATTATTTAATTCCATCATATTAACTTGTTTACATACTAATACCAATTAATTTAGCCATACATGGTTGGAAAAGTAAACATGCTAACACAGTCTAAATTAATAATACTAAGCATGTTGCGAGAAACGATAAATAAAAGCATGTAATTAAAACCTGGAATTGAAATTAACTTGTAAATAATTCTGGTTACAGACTTGAAGCGATCCGGCAAAGCTTGATTACAAGAAGAAATAAAGAAACTGGAAGTGCCGAGGAAATAAAAAATGGTTTGCTTGAAGGTACAGAAAAATTTAATTCACTCTAAGCTCTCTTCAAAATTCGCGGACCCCCTAAATAGAGGTCTTCATTTCAATTTATAGAGGACTTGGACGCCTGGCAGTTGAGGAAAAAGTATGGGTGTAAAACGAAACGGTTACCCAGAATGTGAAACCATTTAGTTGAGAGAAAATAGGAGGGTTGGAGAATAAATCTCCTAGGGTTTAGGTGGCTTGCACAACCTCCCCTCTCACACTCCAAATGGCGGGCGCCATGCATGGTAAAGGTGGTGGGCGCCACCTCCCCTTGTGGCTTGCGCCACATTGTGTGATGGTGGGCCCTACCCCTTTATATATTTTTTTTCATTTTCTTTTCTCTTTTTTCTTTCCTTCCTCTTTCTCTCTCTTCACTTTCTTTTCTCTTCATTTCTTTCCTTTCCATTTCTTTTCTTCTCATTTCCTCCAATAAATCTTTATTTTCCGTTAAATTCCGGTTCGACTCGAGTGCTTGAAAAACATAAACAAATATGGGTAAAATAAAGCATAAATCGAGCAAAAGCAGATAAAACATAGTATAAATTCATGCATGTCAAGTCAAATACACGATATAATTTCGCGTTATCAAACTCCCTCATACTTGAACCTTTGCTTGTCCTTAAGCAAATAAGAACTTTCGGTACGGGTTCGAAACAGACATACATTCAAGTAAAGCTTCAGTCAAAAAGATAGGTACTAAATATCAACAGTAAGGATACCGTAGTGACACATTTTCAAAAACTCTTATCCTATGCAAACGAATCTGAATCATGTTATTATAACTCGACCAACACTTTTTCGCATCTCTTTCTCATTCTAGTGCAATCACATTAAGCCCTTTATCCTTGCACACCCATGGTAAGTAAACCTGTTTGTGTTCATTGATCTCATTTTTCATGTTTCTTTGGATTTGCTTTTTTTTTTCTTCTTTTAATTTTTGAATTTCAAGAGTCCGATCCTTTGGGCTAAATGGTCGGGTAAGGACCACCTAACTTAGAAGGAACATATCTTTAGTTCGCTTTTGGCATCAAATTTATAAATTTTGCGGTTTTGAGATCAAACACAAATTTGCATCGGCTTATCACTTAGGTTGTGCTTTAGGATGGTGCTGACTGCTAGTATAAACTACTTAAGAGGTTGGTCTTGGCATAATAAGTATTCAAATTCATTTGCATAATCAAGGGGTTCAGGGTGTCAAGACAGTACCAATATTATTAACACTTTCCTAAGTCTTTCTAATTTAGCCTAATAAGCTTTTAAAGTGCCATGTCACGTATCAAACCAAAATAAATTTTTGTTATGGCTCAAGAAAGTTGGGAGAATCTAAGTAATAGCAGAAATTATGTGTAGAGACTCGGCAATACATGAATTTCTTTTATTGAATAGTAAAGAAGACTAAGCATACTAACGAAAGGAAATAAGCATAAAAATTTTAAATCTACCTAGAAAAAATAGTAAATAACTAAAACAGTTAATTAAAAGCGATAAAACTTCCTCCCCCACACTTAAATTGAGCATTGTCCCCAATGCAACAACGTAAGGTAGAAAAGGAAGGAGAAACCTGGAACGTCGGGCTATTGGCGGTCTCTTCCTCGAGTTTGTGGTCGCCTAACGTTTCTGGGTTATTGGTCTGAGGTACCCAGGTCCGGATATTGATCATGTGCTTGAACGGACATACCGGCCATCCCTTGGATTAGCTCTGCCATGTTGTTCTGGCCTTGCTGCATTTTCTGTAGAATCCGGATCATCTCCGCTTGTTGAGTGTACATTTGGTTCTGCTGAGCCATCATTTGAGCTTGCTGAGTCCCGATGCATTGTATTCTATGGTCGCGGAGAGTGTTTGCTTCGCTCTGTCTCATTATCTCAGCATATATATTATCAAGAGTTTCAGATGACTCTACGTCTTGTCTTTTAGGCATACGCCTCGATGAGGTACCTGCAACAAAATCAGAGGAGGATGATGTGGTGTGTGTTTGTGTGTCAATTCCGTCCTCGCCAGCAGCAACATTCTCAGGAATGTGCGCGGGGTCTGGGTTGTCAGTATAACAATAGTTTTCCTCTCACCGCACATCTGTGCGACTTAGGCTAGGAAGTATAAAATGTGGGAAAACTTTATTGTCAATCAGCAAATCATACTTACCATCTTCTCTTTTCTTAACCAATTTCATACGTTCAGTCATTTTTAAATCGATGGTAAGAGAAGGAAGCGGTGGGCTCGAGCTATGGTTGTTATTAAGCTGCCGAATGTGATAGCGCCTTTGTTCGAGGCGGTTATCGAGCACATATGATTAAATATGAATGGGACATGGTTTATTCGGCGGTCTGCAAAGGCATTAATTAAATAGAAAAACTCCTTATCATTCACCTTGTTAGAGTTAGACCGGCCGAAAATCGTAGAGGCCAATAGTTGGCGAAAATATCTAAAAGTCGGGTTTTGAATGAGGGTGGCCTTGTTGCCTTCACAACTACGTGTGTGAGTACCTGTTAGGCCTCTCCAAAGACACTTGTAACTGTTTACCCACTGAGATCCACTCGGGATACTATACAACACATCGTCTCATACTGGAAAGTTAAGTTTAATAGCCAGTTCATCAAAATTGAATTGAAATTCAGTATTAAACATTCTAAACTGGACTGTTCCTTCTGGGTCAAAAATAATCGAGCTAAGAAATTCTAAGGTAAGTGGGACATAGACAGGGTCTCTATTAGACAACAAATGTTTCAAATTTACTCGTTCTAATAAAAAGTCTACGCTTTCCGTAAGTCCTAAAACTTCTAAACAAGTAGTATCCGCATACCTTGTTGGCTCGATCTCGCGTTGCGTAAGTGACTGGAGAAGAGTAGCTTGGTCTTGATCTCTGCAAAGTATTTTATACCCTTGTGCTTGTGGTGCTGGTTCCATTTTGCTGATAGCAACTACACTCTCACAACTTAAATTTGCAAAATAATACTAACGAAATATAATTGTGTGAGTGAATATAATTGTGTGAGTGAGTGAGTGTGAAGAGGTGTTAGTATTTATAAATGGAGAAGATAATTTTTTAATTCGGGTAGTTGAGGTGGGTGGTGGTCAAAGGAAATAAATTAGGAGGGGGACAAGTGCTGCGCATGCATGTAAGCATGCAGAGGTGAGTTGATAGGTGGCGGGGGCCACAAAGGAAAGGTGTGGCGGAAGCCACATTTTGGTGAAGTGGCGGGAGCCACAACATAGGTAAGTGGTGAGAGCCACATTTGATAGGTGGTGGGAGCCACAATTTTCCTTTTGAAAAGAGTGGCGCGAGCCACATGGTGAATGGATTCTTTTCCTCTTTCCTCTTTCCTCTGCATGTGATACGATTGGTCAACAAAAATTTATGCATGAAAATTCATAGCACCACATGATATATGTCTCTATTACACACTCTTCTTTTTGACCAGTAAACGAAACCAAGATACAGCATATATAATACTTTGATATTTATGATAACAACAACCTCAGTCAAAGTGATAATTAAGGGCAATACGGTAATGGCTGCAAACACAGCATAGACCTGACAGAAAATTCATATACCAGTACAATGCACAATATAAATAATTAATACCAGGAAAATTTGAAAATTCTATTAAATAACCAATAAAACAAGATCCAGGTGTAGCAGTAGCGGAAACAAAAATTCTGAAGCAGAAGTAAATCAATTTAAATCCCGTACATAAAAAACTTGAAATAAAAAAAAATAAATTCAAAAGCAGCAAATGTTAAAAGAAATAAAATTAGCCAATTTGGCGTCTCAGAGTCTCCAAAAGTTGGTTCATGTGGTCCATTTGCATAACAGTTGTGTCCATTAATCCAACGACATCGAGACGGATAGTGATGAGCTCATCTCGCATGCTAGTTATCTCAGTTCTGAAGGCTTCTAAAGTGGCATCAATGTCAGCAGGAGGGGTGTCTTTGGTGTCATTAGCTGGGTTATCAGGAAAGTCATAATAGTGCGGAGGCATTTTTGGGTCAATTTCAAGATCATCACTTAGGTCCTTCGGTTCATTCTCTACTTGCGGACCGTCTAATTTGTACAACCAATTATGACGGTTGTGTACACTTGTTCGTTCATGGTCCGGCAGGGTGAAATGTGGTACAACCTCATTGTTAATAAGGAGTTGAAAATGGTGAGGTCCAAGGTTTTTTATCAGGCTCCTATTAAAGAAAAATGAGATATTCATTGGCCTATATCCTCCCAGTGGGTTCACTTGGGAAAGACGTCTCCGAAATCCCATGGCGCCAGCTATTTATGTTACAAGTCCACCTATCAAAATGGGACCGCGATCAGCTCGAGTAATCCTAAAAAGGTTGTCGAACATGAAAGCAGCTCCATTAACAGGTCTGGACTGAAACACACAAGACATAATAAACAGTTCGTCCCTCGACACCAAGGTATCGGTTTTGGATTTCCCAAAAAGTGTGAAGGCTAGAATCATGTGGAACTACCTAATAGCTGGGTTATGGATCTCCGTGGAACTCATAGGACGTGGGTCATGATATGGTTTTCCCGAAATGTTTACACAGAAAAAGTTTAGTTCATTCTCCATGAGAAGGTCCTCTTGTGCTCTTGTAAAAACATCGGGGAAAAAGGGAAATCTAAAAGCTCTGCCATCTCACGGATGTTGAAATGGCACTTGTACCCAAATAGCCTAAAAGTTATCTTACCCCTGTTAAATCCCATCCCATGGTTAGGGTCGTAGGTTAGTGAACTCAAAAACTCTAAGGTAAGCCTGTGATAGGTGGAATACTTTTTTCTGGCAAATCCCTCCCAGCCAATCTGATTGAACATGAAGTCGATGCTTTCACCGACGCCTAAGGCGGTCATGGTGGGCCCATGAGCGAACTTAGTCAAGGCCATAGATCTACGGCTGAGACCCTCATAGCGATGCCATTGTGTGGCATTCTCAAAAGAAACAACCATGGTGTCTTCGTTCTCCATCTTTAAAATGTTAGTAAGCAAAAATCAGAAGAGGAAGAAGAAGATAAAAGCCTGGAAGTAAAGAGTAAGTCAGTTAGCATGGTTTTAATTCAATTAAAATACTGCTTTTGATAAAAATTAGAAATAAAAGGAACTGAATAAAAATTTAAAAGTAAAAAGAAAAACATAAACTTTGAAATGGTAGAACGAAAAGAAGGAGGGGCCGTGGGTTGCCTCCCACGCAGCGCTTCATTTAATGTCGGGAGCTCGACAGTTCTAGTGCAATGTCAGTTTTTAGAATGAATAGGCAGCTCTAGGAGCTTTAGACTAGCTGAGTAATCTCTATTGTCTACACAATGATAATGTTTGAGCGTTGTCCGTTTACTACAAATGGTTGACTAGATTTACTTTTTATTTCTACGGCACCACTTGGGAAGACCTTACTTATTATAAAGGGACCTGACCACCTAGATCTAAGTTTTCCTGGGAAAAGTTTAAGGCGCGAATTAAACAACAGTACTACGTCGCCTTCATTAAATTCTTTACGGGAAATTCGTTTGTCATGCCATTTTTTAGTTCTTTCTTTATATATCCTAGCATTCTCGTATGCGTCTAGTCGAAGTTCTTCTAGTTCGTGAATGTCTAAGATTCTTTTCTCACCTGCGGCCGTATGGTTTAAGTTGAGGGTCTTAATGGCCCAGTATGCCTTATGCTCTAATTCTACAGGTAGATGGCATGATTTTCCGTAAACTAACTTAAAAGGTGTGGTTCCTATTGGGGTCTTATAAGCTGTCCTATATGCCCACAGAGCTTCGTGTAGTTTTGATGACTAGTCATTCCTAGAGGTTGCAACAGTCTTTTCTAAGATTTGTTTGATTTCTCTATTCGAGACTTCGACTTGTCCACTTGTTTGTGGATGATATGGTGTTGCTACACGGTGTCGGACTCCATACTTCAGTAGAAGTTTTTCAAATATCTATGATATAAAATGGGAGCCTCCGTCACTGATGACATGTCTGGGCACACCGAATCTGGGAAAGATTATGTTCTTGAAAAGCTTAATTACTACTCGTGTGTCATTTGTTGGAGAAGCTACAGCCTTGATCCATTTTGAAACGTAATCAACAACAACGAGTATATACTTATTACCAAAAGAAGATGTGAATGGCCCCATGAAATCAATCCCCATACATCAAAGACTTCCACTTCTAAGATACCCTTTTGTGGCATTTCATCGCGTCTAGAGATGTTACCAGTGCGTTGGCATCGGTCGCAGTTTAATATCGGGATATGGACATCTTTCCATAGATTAGGCTAGAATAGGCCAGATTGTAAGATCTTAGCGCAAGTCTTTGAAGTGCTTGCGTGTCCGCCATAAGGAGCAGAATGACAATGTGAGATTATGTTTTCTATTTCATCTTTGGGGACACATCGACGGAAAATTCCATCGCCACCTCTCTTAAAAAGCAGAGGCTCATCCCAATAATATTGTTTAAGGTCGTGAAAGAATTTCTTCTTTTGTTAGTAAGTTAGATCTGGTGGAAGTACCCCGACAGCTAAGTAGTTAACAAAGTCAGCATACCATGGTAGTGTCGTATTTGTTTGAATTTCTTCCACTAATTCCTTTGCTTCGGTATCGTTCAAGGTTAGTTCAGACATATTGCTTTCCAATTGGGCTATGAGTCGCTCATATGGGAAATCATCATTAATAGGCACTTGCTCAGGCTTAATACCTTCTATTCTTGATAAATGGTCTGCAACTACATTCTCGGTGCCTTTTTTAATCTTTTATCTCTAAATCGAATTCATGTAAGAGTAGGATCCATCTTAAGAGTCTTGGTTTGGCATCTTTCTTACTTAATATGTATCTAATTGCGGCGTGATCGGTATAGATAATTATTTTTGCTCCTACCAAGTAAGAACGGAATTTATCCAAAGCGAACACGACAGGTAGGAGTTCCTTTTCAGTGGTGGCGTAGTTCATTTGAGCAGGATCTAAGGTTCTACTTGCATAGTAAATTGCATGGAGCTTTTTGTCCTTTCTTTGTCCTAAGACTGCGCCTACGGCATAGTCACTCGCATCACACATGATTTCAAATGGTAATCTCCAATCAGGTGGTTGCATGATAGGTCCGGTAATGAGAGCCGTTTTCAATTGTTCAAACGCTTTTAAACATTTTTCATCGAAGATAAATTCAGCGTCTTTCATTAGTAAACTGGTCAGAGGTTTGGTAATTTTCGAGAAATCTTTTATGAATCGTCGGTAGAAACCGGCGTGTCCCAAGAAACTTCTTATTTCTCGTACGGTTTTCGGAGGTTGAAGATTTTCTATAATTTCTATCTTGGCTTTATCAACTTCAATCCCTCTATCAGATACTACGTGTCCAAGTATGATTCCTTGATTGACCATGAAATGGTATTTCTCCCAGTTTAATACGAGATTGACTTTTACACATCTTTCAAGTACCATTTCTAGGTTCGATAGACATCCTTCAAAACTGCCCACAAACAGAAAAATCGTCCATAAACACTTCCATAATGTCGTCTATAAAATCAGTGAAAATTGACATCATGCATCTTTGGAATGTTGCGGGAGCGTTACATAGTCCAAACGACATTCGTCGATAAGCAAATGTACCATAGGGACATGTGAAAGTTGTCTTTTCTTGGTCATCAGGATGAATAGGGATTTGGAAGAATCCTGAATAACCGTCTAAATAGCAGAAGTAAGAATGTTTTGCCAATCGTTCCAGCATTTGGTCAATGAATGGTAATGGGAAATGATCTTTACGAGTAGCATTGTTCAATTTTCTATAATCGATACACATTCTACTTCCAGTTACAACTCTTTGTGTTATAGATTCGCCTTTGGAGTTCTTAACAACTGTAACACCTCCCTTCTTTGGTACGACATGTACTGGGCTAACCCATTTACTGTCTAATATTAGGTATATAATTCCTTCTTCTAAAAGCTTTTTCACTTCATCCTTGACTACAGTACTTAAGATTGGATTGATCCTTCTCTGGTGTTCTCTAGAGGTCTTACAGTTTTCCTCTAGCATAATGCGATGCATACAGATAGAAGGACTTATCCCTTTAAGGTCATCGATGTTGTAGCCTAACGCAGTTGGGTATTTTCTTAAGACATCTAAAAGTTTCTTAGTTTCGGTTTGTCCTAAGTCTGCATTTACTATCACAGGTCGTTCGAGTTCTGTGTGTAGGAATTCATACCTTAAGGTATTGGGTAGTGTTTTCAATTCTAAAGCTGGTTTCTTTGGACAGGGAAGATGATCAGGTGTAAGTGCTAAACATTCGCTTAGGCTATCATCTTGGTATGGTTCACGCCAATTATCATCTTCAAAAATCGGAGGTATTGGAATTTTTATAATATCTGAGTATGTGGTCGGTTCCATCTCCAATTCTCTTACGCACTCATCTATGACATCTAATAGATAACATGTCTCTTCTATAGTTGGTGCTTGTAAGAATCGTGTCAGGATAAATTCAACCTTTTCTTCACCGACTTCAAAGGTTAGCTTACCTCTCTTTACGTCTATAATGGCTCCGGCGGTGGCTAAGAATGGTCTTCCTAATATGATGGGCGTAGTGGAGTCTTCTTTAATATCCATGATTATGAAATCGGTAGGGATATAGAATTGTCCTATACGAACTAGCACATTCTCTAGTATACCAATAGGATATTTAATAGAGCGATGAGGTAATTGAATAGACATCTTAGTTGGTCTTAATTCTCCCATATCAAGCCTTTTGCATATGGATAAGGGCATTACACTGATACTGGCTCCTAAGTCGCATAGAGCTTTGTCTATGACGAACTTCCCAATTACACAAGGTATGGAGAAACTACCTGTGGTTTTCAGCTTAGGAGGCATGTTGTTTTGATTTATTGCGCTACACTCAGAAGTAAGTGTAACTGTTTCTTTATCCTCAATCTTTTTCTTATTGGATAAGATTTCCTTAAGGAACTTAGCATATGAGGGCGTCTGAGTGATAGCTTTTGTAAAAGGTATCGTGATGTTCAATTGTTTCAGAAGTTCAACAAATTTCTTAAATTGCCCTGCAGTTTTTGAATTTGCAAATCTTTGAGGATACGGAATAGGTGGTTTATATGGTGGTGGAGGCACATAAGGTTTTTCTACGGCCTCTTGGTCATTATCTTCCTTTTCCTTGGGTTCATTTTCCTTCCCAGTATTAGGCTTTTGGTACATGTACGGATTCTGAAGTCTAGGATCAATGGGTCCGTCTAGTTCTTTACCACTTCTCAATATAACGACATTTGCATGTCCTTTCGGATTGGGTTGTGGTTGTCCAGGAAATGTTCTGGCAGGAGCAGCAGTAGGTGCTTGTTGTTGTGCCACTTGTGAAATTTGAGTTTCAAGCATTTTGTTGTGGGTGGCTAAAACATCTACTTTGTTTGCTAATTGCTTAATTTGCTCACTAGTGTGTATGTTTTGATTCAGGAAGTCTTTGTTTGTTTGAGCCTGGGTAGCTATAAAGTTTTCCATCATTAGTTCAAGGTTGGACTTCCTAGGAACATTAGGGGCAGTTACGGCAGCCTTTTGGTAGCCCGGTGGTGTAGCAAGTGCTTGACCAGGCGCATACAACGCATTGTTGTTTTTGTAAGAGAAGTTTGGATGATTATTCCAGCCCGGATTGTAGGTATTTTTATAAGGGTTCCCTTGAGCATAATTCACTTGGTCACTGGAGACTCCTGCCAAAATTTAACATTCAGTGGCGGCATGTCCAGGTGTTCCGCATAATTCGCAATTTTGAGCTACGGCAGCCACGGTGGCTGCAGGCGTTATGGTCAAGTTATCAATCTTTTGGGCAAGGGTATCTACCTTAGCATTGACATGATCAAGGCTACTAACCTCGTACATTCCACCTTTTGTTTGGGATTTTTCCACTGCAGTTCTTTCTCCTCCCCATTGGTAGTGGTTTTGAGCCATGCTCTCGATCAGTTGATAGGCTTCTTCATATGGTTTATCCATAAGCGTACCACCAGCGGCGGCATCTATTGTCAATCTTGTATTGTACAAGAGACCATTGTAAAATGTGTGGATGACTAACCAATCTTCCAGACCGTGATACGGACACATCCTCATCATGTCTTTGTATCTTTCCCATGCATCGTAAAGAGATTCGTTGTCCTTCTGTCGAAAACTATTGATTTGGGCTCTCAGCATAGCTGTTTTGCTTGGAGGAAAATATCGTACTAAGAATACCTTTTTCAACTCATCCCACGTAGTAACGGAGTTTGATGGCAAGGATTGCAACCAAGCCCAAGCTCTGTCTCTTAATGAGAAAGGAAAAAGACGTAGTCTTATCGTGTCTGCAGTTACACCATTTGCCTTCACTATGTCTGCGTACTGCACAAAGTTGGTCAAATATTCGTTAGGATCTTCTGTAGGGTTTCCAAAAAATTGATGTTGTTGTACAGCTGACAGCAATGAAGGTTTCAACTTGAAATCGTTTCGATTGATAGCAGGGGCAGTAATTCTACTATGTGGTTCTTGCTCAGACGGGGTAGCATAGAACTTAAGAGGACGGTTTTGTGGTCTTTCACCCATGTCTTTTTCTGATTCTGATTCTGACTCGGACTCAAGTTCTGTTTCAGATTCGGGTTCGGATTGAGATTCAGGTTCTGATAAAGGAAAAGGTATTTCGTGGGCTAAACAATATTCTTGGATTCGTCTTTTCATGTGGAGAAGATGTTCAGGTTCGTCGGTCGGTCGCGTGAGGTCTTCGCCTTTTGAGCGAGTACTTAGCATACAACTGACAAATAAGGAAATTTGTTGCCTTAGTCTATACTGCGGAACAAAGAATCGCACTATTGACTAAATCAAAGTCCCCGGCAACGGCGCCAAAAACTTGATCGCGTGACTTTATGAGTCTAACGGGGGTACTAACTACAAGCGCACAATCTATCGCGTAGTTTTAAAAAGATATCGATCCCACAGGGACTGATAATCAAACTAGTGCTATCTGAGTGTTACTATGTTTAGCTAAGGAGAATCGTTCTAAGGAAATTATGGGCGACAGAAATTAAATCTAAGAATGCTAAACTTTTAATAAGAATAATTAATAACGATATATCAGTATGCAACGCATTAATCGTTGGGAATTTAATAAGTCATCGGTGTAGGTTTAAGTGCCAAATTATTTTTCAGTAGAAAATACCCATTTAAAAGACCTTATCTCACACTCTCGTGTTTATTGATTCAGACTTTACTGTTAAATCAGAATGAGAGCTCTCGCTGTATCATTTGCATTTAAAAATACTTTTTGAAAACAAATAAGTCTTAATTGATTCTAAAGTGCTTCCGCTGTATTTAAAATCAATGCCTAGTTTCAGCTATCTGGTTAAACTCTCAAACTCTCGTTTATCTTGACCTTAACCTTAATTATCTTTTTACTTTCGTAAGAAAAGCTCATCGATTAAAAATAAGAAACCAAAGCCTAAAAACTAATTTGTAAAAGTTAACACTAATTATTATTTAATTCCATCAGATTAAGTTGTTTACATACTGATACCAATAAATTTAGCCAGACATGGTTGGAAAAGTAAACATGCTAACACAGTCTAAATTAATAATACTAAGCATGCTGTGAGAAACGATAAATAAAAGCATGTAATTAAAATCTATAATTGAAATTAACTTGTAAATAATTCTGGTTACAGACTTGAAGCGATCCGGCAAAGCTTGATTACAAGAAGAAATAAAGAAATTGGATGTGCCGAGGAAATAAAAAATGGTTTGCTTGAAGGTACAGAAAAATTTAATTCACTCTAAGCTCTCTTCAAAATTCACGGACCCCCTAAATGGAGGTCTTCAGTTAAATTTATAGAGGACTTGGACGCCTGGCAGTTGAGGAAAAAGTGTGGGTGCAAAACGGAACGGTTACCCAGAACGTGAAACCATTTAGTTGAGAGAAAATAGGAGGTTTGGAGAATAAATCTCCTAGGGTTTAGGTGGCTTGCGCCACCTCCCCTCTCACACTCCAAATGGCGGGCGCCATGCATGGTAAAGGTGGTGGGCGCCACCTCCCCTTGTGGCTTGCGCCACATTGTGTGATGGTGGGCCCTACCCCTTTATATTTTTGTTTTCATTTTCTTTTCTCTTTTTTCTTTCCTTCCTCTTTCTCTCTCTTCATTTTCTTTTCTCTTCATTTCTTTCCTTTCCATTTCTTTTCTTCTTATTTTATCCAATAAATCTTTATCTTCCGTTAAATTCCGGTTCGACTCGAGTGCCTGAAAAACATAAACAAATATGGGTAAAATAAAGCATAAATCGGGCAAAAGCAGATAAAACATAGTATAAATTCATGCATGTCAATTCAAATATACGATATAATTTCGCGTTATCAAACTCCCTCATACTTGAACCTTTGCTTGTCCTCATGCAAATAAGAATGACATTTGATTGTACAAATAACATGGCGGAGTATGAAGCTTGCAACATGGGTCTCAAAGAATCCATTGATTTGAGGATTAAGGTCCTTGATGTGTATGGAGATTCAGCTCTAGTGGTTAATCAGATCAAAGGAGAATGGGAGACACATCAGCCTGGTTTGATCCCTTATAAAGACTACGCAAGAAGATTGTTGACTTTCTTTGACAAGGTTGAGCTTCATCACGTACCCCGTATAAAAAATTAGTTGGCAGATGCACTGGAAACTTTTTCATCCATGTTTAAAGTGAACCGTTGGAATTATGTACCCGTAATCAGAATTATGCGTCTTGATAGGCCTGCTCATGTGTTTGCAATAAAAGAAGTGGTATATGATAAACCATGATTTCCTGATATTAAGTGTTTTCTCAAAATTTAAGAATACCCACCTGGCGCATCCAACAAAGATAAGACGAGTTTGAGACGATTGGCTGGCAATTTTTTTCTAAACGAATATGTCTTGTATAAGAGAAATTTTGACATGGTCTTGCTCAGATGCATGGATAGACACGAGGAAAACTTGTTGATGGAAGAAGTTCATGAAGGATCTTTCGGTACCCATGCCAATGGTCATGCAATGGAGAAAAAGATGTTGAGAGCCGGTTATTACTGGATGACCATGGAATCCGACTGTTGTAAGTATGCGAAGACGTGCCACAAGTTGCAGATTTATGCAGATAAAGTTCATGTGTCGCCCTCTCCTTTAAACGTCTTGGCCTCTCCTTGGCCCTTTGCTATGTGGGGCATTGATATGATTAGGCGTATTGAAATAACTACTTATAACAGACATCATTTCATCATGGTTGCCATTGATTACTTTACCAAGTGGGTAGGAGCTGCTGCATATGCAAATGTCACCAGAAAAGTGGTTACTCGCTTCATAAAGAAAGAAATTATCTGTCGATATGGAAATCCTAAGAGGATCATTACCGACAATGGATAGAATTTGAATAAAAAAATAATGAAAGAGTTATGCCAGAAATTTAAGATTGAACATCCTAACTCTTATCCATATCGCCCGAAGATGAATGAAGCTGTCAAGGCAGCTAACAAGAACACCAAGAAGATTATGCAGAAGATGGGCGTGACTTACAAGGATTGGCATGAGATGTTGCCTTTAGCTTTACATGGGTATCGTACTTCGGTGCATACTTCAACAGGGGAAACTTCGTTCTCTCTCGTGTATGGTATGGAAGCAGTCTTTCTAGTAGAAGTGGAGATCCCTTCTTTAAGAATTATGATGGATGTGAAACTTGACGAAGCTGAATGGGTTCAAACAAGGTTTGATCAGTTGAACCTCATTGAAGAAAAGAGAATGGTAGCCATTTGTCATGGGAGGTTTTACCATAGCAGGATAAAGAAAGCATTTGACTAGAAGGTGCATTCTCGATGCTTCCAAATAGGTGACCGGTGTTGAAGAAGATCTTGCCTCCTCGAACAGATCCCATGGGCAAGTTGACCCCGAATTATGAAGGACCATATGTTGTGAAGAAGGTTTTCTCCGAGGAGCCCTGATACTCTCAATTATGGATGGTGAATATGTTACATCTCCTGTAAATGCAGACACAGTTAAAAAATGCTTCGCATAAATATAGACCCGCTGGAACACAAAAAGAATAGGTCCTGGAAAAAATGGGCATCCCAGTGAACTATAAAAGGAGAAGGTTCAGGAATAAATTAGGGATAAAAAAAGAAAATAATAAACCCACTAAGTCAAAAACCTGAAAGGGCGGCTTAGGAAAAAATGGTATCCCTGTGGACTGTAAACCCGAAATGGCTATCCATGAAAAAGTTAGGGATTTAAAGCGAGAGGCAGCAGTCTGTGTAGCATCTGTGATTTTATGTCAGTTGAGAACTTTGAAGGATAGGAACCAGTCCAATCATTCTCTTCAAAAGGCAAAGTATTAAGAAGACATAAGAGTCATAGTAGAGTCGAAACTTAACAAGAATCCGTTTTTCACATTGCCACATTGTTTTTTCGGTTGCTTTTGTTTAAGCAATTACCTCTTTTTAGGAATTGCTTATTGATGTAAATGCCTATTTATAGGCCAATTTCAATCAATAAAATCTCTACTCAAAAAGATTTCATTTATATTTTTTACTTTTAGTGTTTTGTTTGTAAAACTTCCGATATTTTGACAAACGTTGCATTTAAAAACTATGAGGCTTACAGAAACAAGCCAAAACATTCAAAATTGCTTGAGGTTTTGAATGATCTGGATGGTAAACATGTTTTCCACACCGTAAATGGGGGATAATTTATCTATTTGTTTTGCAGGAACCATATTTTACTCATGATAGTCAGCATGAGGTCGCTGATTTCTTTTCTCCAATAAGGTATCATAATGAGTCTTTTCCCCAGCAAGGTGTTAGAATTCCCATTATATCCAAGCAAAGAATCATTCTCCAGTAGAAGAGGGTTCTTCATGAGTATTTCCTCATCCCCAGCAGTGTAGGAGGATTCCTCATTTCCAGTGTCACGAAATGATGAAATATTACAAAGCAGTTTGAAGTTACAATTTTTCTTCCCCACGAGTCAAAATCTATGTATAACTCCCCGCAAGTCAAAGTCAACCAGTTATTGGCATCTCCAGCAAGTTAAAGTCCAATTTTCATTGGCACATCTCTACACCAAAGTTTGCAATTTAGGCTACAGTTTCTCATCAGGGTTCATAGTCTAGTGGTTATTGGCAGTCCAGTTTGCTCCTCCTCACATAGAATCAGAAGATCAATTCATCTCTCCCCGACGAAGTTGCATGTAATCTTTCGTATATGGAGTATCTCAGCATACCATCTTGCATATAGTAATCATCATTACATTACATCAACTAAAATGCGTAGCATTTCCATTCGACATGGAGCATTGCACCATAGAAAAATTCAAACATGCATGATTCAAGCCTTTCTCGAAAGCATAATCCATTGGTACATCTCCATTAAACCCACCTTCGGCTGGTACATCTTCATTAACTCAACCTTTGGCTTTTACATTTTTATTAAACCCACCTTCGGCTAGTACATCACCATTAAACTCACCTTCGGTTGGTACATCTCCATTAAACCCACCTTCGGCTGATACATCTCTATTAAACCCACCTACGGCTGGTACATCTTTACTTAACCGACCTTCGGCTGGTACACCTTTACTAAACCCAGCTTCAGCTGGTATGCCTTCACTAAACCCACCTCCGGCTGATACACCTTTATTTAAACCACCTTCGGTCGGTACCTCATTTATCAAATCCACCTACGGCTGGTACATCTTCATTAATCCCACCTTCGGTTGGTACATCTTTATTAAACCCACCTTTGGCTGGTACATCTCCATTAAACCCACCTCCGACTGGTACATCTCCATTAAACCCACCTTCGGATGGTACATCTCTATTAAACCCACCTTCGGCTGATACACCTTTACACAACCCACCTTCGGCTGGTACACCTTTACTAAACCCACCTTCGGCTGGTGCGCTCCACTAAACCCACCTTCGGTTGGTACACCTTTACTAAACTCACCTTTGCCTGGTACATCTTCATTAAAACCACCTTCGGCTGGTACATTTTCATTAAACCCACCTTCAGCTAGTACATCTTCATTAAACCCGCCTTTGGCTGGTACATCCCTATTAAGTCACCTTCGACTGGTACCTCATTTATCAAATCCAACTTCGGCTGGTATATCTTCATAAGTCCACCTTCGTCTAGCATCCTTTCAGAATCTAACCTTGGTTGGCATAAAACCAGAATCTACCATATCCTTTGTGGGGGGGTCCTATAACACTACTCTTTCATCCTCATAGTGCAAATTTTACGGTTCTTTTAGTATTCAATCCCCTTTCACCTCGAATGTCTAAAATCTGTTGCTATTCATACCTTCAGGTTTAAGTAGATTATATAGGGGCAGCTGTTGTACCCCGAAATTTGCCCTCACTTCACCTAACCCTAATTGGCTCTTGCTTCACATATATATGCATTTCTCCACTAGCTCATATACTCTCAATCATTCATTTGCATAAGATCCTAAGGCATGGGATCAAGGCTCTTTGAAGAACCAGGGTTTTCTACTGGTTTAAGTCTTCTACTTCATTGAAGATTAATTAAACTAGTTCTTTCATGAGTTAGGGAATTAGGGTTTGAGCATCTTCTTATCAAATTTCATTAAGTATCAAGGTCATTTCCTCAAGATTTCTCAAAAACCTCAGTGTACATCTCAAGAACATCAATGTAAGTTCAGTGGTATTTGGATTGGCAACATTTTTGTAAAACATGTTGTCAACAAGATGTTAAGCCAGATGTTCTGCTATGACAGTCAGACATCATGTTCAGTATGATGTTGTGAGATGTGCCAGGACATGTTATACCAGAAAGTTAGGGCATGACTGTTTTGTCATTTTTAGTGTGAGTTTTGAGTGTGTTTTAATTCACATGTTTGCGTTATCTAAGGAGGGATATTTTGGGAACTTCTGTCTTGATAGATTGTGCTGGTTTTCGTAAAAAGAATCCTTGAGACTTTTTAGGAAACTTTGTATTTTGTTCCTATTATTGTTTAGGAAAGTATCTAATGATTGAAAGCTGATTCCTGGCAATTTGCGTTTTGTTTTAAGAGCCCAAGCCCATGTGTAACACCCTAATCCCCCGCAACAAGTAATAAAATAATATCAGAGTAAAATAGCACATACAAAGTTTAGGATGCTACATTCAACAAACACCTGCTCATGTATACGATATGTAACACATAGATATCACAAATTTAAAACCATACTTAATTGGTATTCTTATATAGCATCGGAAATTCAACTAAAATGTAACGTGTATAATACCACATAATCATCAACCAGTAAATAAAGCGACGACAAATAATAGAATAAACAATGATAAGCGTTCCAAAACCCCAGTGTTACAATTAGAGCAGACACCGACTCAACAAAATAAAACAGAAGACTCTCTCTTCACTAACTCCAACTCTGCACTAATCTTAATTATCTGCATGTTACACACGTAGAGGTAACTTTCAAACAAAAGGGGTGAGATTCTCAATCAACAAAAGAAATGCATAATATAAATATAAAAGCATTTAAACAATTACATGATTCATTATATCATCACCACCTCAACGAAATCACACTCTTCCACATAAGAAGACAACCGTACAATTCACCATACAACACAACATAATGCAATGCAATGAGACTCATGACTCGACTCAATGCATGTGGTACCAATTCGATCCCTTTTTCATGATCACAATTCCCGTCGGAATTTCTATATCAGTCGCTCACACCCCACATGGGCACACGACATCCGTGATCGCTCACACCCCACATGGGCACACGACTTATCGCACAACTTATGCAACATGGCATGCATACAATGACGACATACAACGACAACTAAATGCATATGACTAACAATACGTCAATACATCATACTACAATTATCCAACATGCAACATATACCTGCCAACACATACAGAAAGAGCAATCCACAACCACCACACGCATACATACAATCAAATTCATCATTCTAACGCACAACACCTAACACATACACGAAAACCCAATTAACGCATCCAAGGGTTGGAATTCTGGCATAAAAATTAATTTTTACAAAAAGTATATGAAACCAGCTTTCCAACACATCGAACGGCGACTGAAACGGACCAACGAATCAAAAGATACGAATTTTTAAAGTTTTAGAAAGTTTGGTTCGTCTCAGTTTTGCTCGCTTGATGCTCGCCCAGCGAAGAACCAGTGAAATCCCGTTCGCTCGGCGAACTCCTCTTTTGCCCGGTGAATTCCTCTTTTCACCTCATGCTCACCCGGCGGAGCAGAAGCGAATTTCTTTCCCCATACAAATTCCAGCAACCCCTATTTCATCTTCTCACTCGCCCCTCAGTTCGCTTGGAGACCTACCAGCAAATTCATATTCGCTCGGCGAAACCCACCATTCGCCCAACGAAACTGTGTGAATCAGCAATACTGAAATTGTGATTCTGCACGAGTCAAACCCCAATTCTTCTCCGATTTCGCTCACCATCTGTCCAAAAATTGCACATCAACCACAACAAGTTTTGAGCTAATTCAATCCATTCCAATCCTTCAAACACATTACTTGAGGTCCATTGAAGCTGTCCAGGTCATTACACAACATCTGTAACACCTCCAACATAGAATTCGATCACCAGCTCCAAGAGGTAAGCTTGACACTCTCAAACTCTATAATTCATGCATCATAAATATGTTTTCAAGTTACAAACATGTTTCTGAACTTATGTAGAGTGTTTCCCCTTAATCAATTGCTATGTATGAATCATGTATAGGATTTCATGATGTTCTTGCAAAAATTGGGGTTCTTGAGTTCATCTTCTGATTTCTCACTCCACACTTAATATAAATGCAATTAATTTATATGGTTGTAATCCTTGTTCAAAAACGAGCAAATTTCATGTTTACAAAAGTCATTTTCATTGAGTAATCAGAGAGAAATGAGAGGTTTTACAAATCTGGAAAACCAGAGCTCGCGCAAAGAAGATGACTTGTTCTTGGCGCCCTTTTTTGAATTTTTAAAATTTTGAATTTTAGTTAATTTTATTAATTGATTCAAAAATTAATTTCTCTCTGAATTTTAATGTTTTTTTAATTGATTATTTTTTTCAAAATTCACAAAAATATTAAAATATTTTATTCTGCAAAAATTTCACAAAAATATTATTTATTTTATATATTTAATATTTTTATAAAGAATTTATTTTTATTTGTTTTTAAGCATTTAAAAATATTTCTTTCTCTTGATTTTTCAAATTCAAATGATTTTCAAATCAATCTACGGATAAAACATGATTTTTCAAACATTAATCCAAGATCACAACTTGTTTTTCATACATGTTTGATAATTTGATCATTTTAATGAATTTTTATTCAAATTAAATACATTTTAAAATCAAATTAGGATTTTAATTATTTTCACCCTCACAAACATTTTTCAAAACACTTTTAGGCCTCTTGATAGAGTGTAAGTCCCATCCCTTTGTAAATAAACCTTTTTGGGCCTCAGTCATTGTATAAGTCCCGATACGATTTTAAAAATCTCAGTGCGATTGCCATTTTCATACAGTTTTTCATCTTGGCCTCCTTTTGGTTGTAAGTCCCATTTTTCTTCTTTTTCAAACACTTTTGGGCCTCTAATAGAGTGTAAGACCCAACCCCATTTGTACATAATTAATTTGGGCCTCAGTCATTATATAATTCCCAATACAATAACAGTGCGACCGCTGTTTTTCATCTGGGCCTCTCCTTGAGCTATAAGTCCCAACTCTTGTATAAAAATAAACTTTGGGCCTCTAATAGAGTGTAAGACCCATCCTTTTTGTAAATATAACAATTTGGGCCTTATACATTATTTAAGTCCCTCTGTGGTTTTCAAAACTACGACGCAATCGTCGCCTTTTTGAAAGAATCCATAAGGGCCTCTCTTTGAGTATAAGCCCCAAACTTCTTTTTAAAAAATAACTTTCCTCTTTGATTTAGATTCAAATTCAAAGTTGTTATCAAAATTTTCTTCAATTTCTTGAATAACTAACCATACAGTTGTAGTTACAATGCTTGGGCTTGCACAACTGTAAGTTCGACTATCTCCTCAATATACTTGTTTATATATTACGTCTGTATATATATGTATGCTTTTATATGCTTGCTTAGAGTTTTCCCCCAACAATTAGGTCTAGGTTTAGATCAAACCAGTGGTTACTCTTTCAATACAGTCAAAACTAGTTCCCCGTAGGAAATTCCAGATACAGTCTTGCCTCCTCATGGGCTTATACAATATGGAACAGAGAAAGACATTATTCCCGGTGAAACTTTTCTCAAGACTGTCCAAATTTAGAAGTATATGTATACAAGAAATTAATTTCCCCAAAGAGGATTAATTCCCGGTGAAACCTCTCTTGAATTTCTTCAAACCTTAGAGTTGTTCTGCAAAGAAAAGACTTATTCCCGGTGAAACCTTTCTTAAACTTTTCTTAGGCTTGGACCCACAGGCTTCCTAAAAGCATCCCCAGCCTCCTCTTGGGTTTAGTACAAGGACCCACGGGCTTCTTAGAAGTTATCAACCTCCTCTTGGGCTTAGTACAAGGACCCGAAGACCTCCTACTGGTATAGGACTTAACTTAGTCATCTCTACTAGGTCAATCCTCCGGAGAGTCAGAATTCCAAAACATCATACCATTCTAGGGTTGATCTTCAATAATCTTGGGCTTCCTACAAGTAGATTTGGATAGTCTTAGCCTCCTCTTAGGTATCATAAAAAGACCATCCTCTAGCTAAGAGTTAACCTCTTCATACCAGTAGACTTGGAAAGTCTCATTTTCTCTTGGACCTATTTAAGAAAAACCCTCAAGTTTCCTAAAAACACAGGAAAAATCTTGATCATTTCATCAATCTCCAGTAGAATTAAAACCTCCATAGGTTTTCATACTCAAGGTTTAAACCTTTACCATCAATAAAACCCCTAACAGAACCAGAGCCTCATGGTCTCTGATATCTCAAATCTTCTCCAATCCCCAGCAAGAGTTGATTCCCCAATACAATTTGGACCTACCTCTGGATTTCAATAATCCTTAGTAGAGCCAACCTCCTCTTAGGCTTTGTATAATGATACTCCCAAGTGGAGTCAATTTCTTTTCGGCCTCAATCTTGGGCTTTGTACAAGACAGATAAAACCTCCCCAATGGAGTCAATTTCTTTTCAGTCACAATCTTGGACTTTGTACAAGACATATAAAACCTCTCTAGTAGAGTCCATCTTTCTTTTTTAGCCTTAATCTTGGGCTTTGTACAAGATAGACAAAAACATTTCCCGGAAGAGTCAATCTCTTTTCAGCCTCAACCTTGGGTTTTATAAAAGACAAATATAAAACTCCCCTAGTAGAGTCAGTCTTTTAGCTTCAACCTTGGGCTTTGATCAAGGCACACAAAAATCATCATCCCCTTAGAGGAAATCAAGAATTCTCTCTATAGGAAGACATTTCTCTGTACATCACATATTAAAACAAACAATCAAAAAACCCAAATTCCAGGTAACTATTGTAAGTGGCACACTTGTTGATTCAAAAATCCAAGTTGTGGTCCCTCTTTTATCCTAGTAAACTTCCTCTTTCATCTAATAGCTGCAAGTGGCAAGCCTCTGGATTATTTACTTCCAAGCCAATGTCCGTCTCTTAGCATGGAAGACTCATAAGGAAAAATGGCATTGCTCTACACTGAGTTAAAGTTTATTCCTTTAGGACACCTCCCTTATAAAGGAAATTATGGCATTGCTGGATTCCATACATTCCACTTAAAGTAATTCCCCTTTATAACCAGTCCTTCAACAACTGTGATAAACAAGTGATATATCTATCTTTAAAGATGACAAATTCTCTCTCTCAGTCGCCCTTTTTGCTTCAATCTTGGGCTTTGAACAAGACACCAAACATTTTCCTCCCATAGAAATAGGAGGAACTACGATTGCTCTAATTTCCCAATTATCTTTAGGTGAATACGTAGGCATAAGATTGCGAAATCTTAGTGAGCACACATACCAAAAACCTTAGGTCCAACACCTTCACAAAAACATCGAAGAAAACCCAAAAACAGCAAAAACACTCCCAAAGAAGAAACTTTCCCAATCCGTAACAGATAAACACCAGAAAGTATTTAAATATGCAACAAAAGATCTATGGATAACCATATATACACTTGGTAATTGACAACTTTCCTTTGTATAATCTGACCCCGAACCCCCAATCTCTTAGCATTTTTTAAAGAAAACATTTGCGTGCAAGGTTAGTTTTAGATAACTTCCCTTTACTTTCCAACTTCATAGGCTAAATAAGAAATCAGAAAGTAGCACCCAATTCCAACCAATGCGGTAAGGTGGTCGCGTCACCGACAAAAATCGCACGCTAAAGAAAAATGGCGACTCTGCTGGGGACATCTTTAGGATTGGAGTTCCTAAGAGGTCTAGGTTTTGTTTGGCATTTTCTATACTTTCTACTATATATATCATTTACTGTTATACTACTTGATACTCGTGTTTAAATTTCCGTTAACTGGGAATGCGATTAATACACATGTGGAAAGTTTGAGAGAACATTAAGATAAGTGGTGACATATCTAGGAAACGCTTATAGGGAGTGAATCCCGACCAAGCTAACTCGGCAGTCCACTGAATCAGTCGAGCTACCCGTGCAGAAATATCGATGTTGAACGACCGATTGTCATGAAAACGTCGTTTATCCCAGTGCGGTACCCATGACCCTGAGGATTTAGTAGACATTAATCATATGGCCATTTGGTAGTGCGGTGACTATCGGGAGTAGTTGTACGTGATACTACACTCAATTGAGATTCATCCTAGGATATTACAGCTCGCTCGAGTGAATCAGCTTGCTGTTGATATCCCTAGGAGGGGTCAATGACTTTGGGAACCTTAGAACCTGTTCTACAGGTACAAAAATTGACCAAAGTAGTACAACCTTTGGGGATGGGTAGAGCCATAACTCCATGCTCGTGACGTTGAACCCTTAAACCCATGTTTTCAAATGTTTTTGTGTGATGCATTCATGCTTTCATTTAAATAACTCTTTTCAAACAAGAAAAAATATTTTTCGAAAGAACTAAAAAACAATAATTGCAAATATCAGAGGTTGCGTTATGGATTTCGGTAGAAGAAAGACGCACAAGTACACCTTCAAGGCTCCGAAACTAGAAGACTTAAGGAAATTGGGAAGGATGATTACCAATCCTGAGGCTTTCAGAGCTAAGCACGGAGGACTATTGTCTCTATTGAGGGTCAACGTGGTTGAAGGGATCTTGTCTACGCTGGTACAGTTCTACGATTCGGTTAACCACTACTTCACTTTCCTGGATTACCAACTCGCACTAACATTGGAAGATTACTCCCACCTGATTGATTTACCTATCATTGATCAAGCTCCATTTTCTGAACTGGAAGAAATTCCAAAGGATCAGACCATTGTAAGAGAAATCTCTTTGGATGAGTCAGAAGTTAGGACTCACATGACCACTAAAGGAGGAATCCAGGGTTTACCGGCTAAATTCCTGATGGAGAAAGCTCTATACTTTGCTAGTGTAGAGAACATAAATGCCTTTGAAGACATCTTTGTCCTGCTCATATATGGGTTATTCCTCTTCCCCAACATTGACAACTTCGTCGATACCTATGTTGTTAAGATATTCTTAATAGGAAACCCCGTACCAACCTTGCTCGCCGATGCTTATCATTGTGTACATTTAAGGAATTTATACAGCGGAGGAATGATTACATGTTGTGTACCCTTACTCTACAAATGGTTCATTTCCCATTTTCCCAAGTCTGTTGCTTCTTGGGATCACAAGAGCACTTTACGTTGGTCACAAAGGATTATGTCTCTTACCAACTCTTATATAGATTGGTACTATAGGATCTACGAGGGGATAGAGATCATCGACAGATGTGGAAATTTCCCTAATATACCCCTCATTGGAACTAAAGGAGGAATCAACTATCATCCAATTTTAGCTCGCCGTCAACTCGGATACCCGATGAAGAATATCCCACATAAGGTTCATCTGGAAGGTCTTTTATTCAAGGAAGGGGAAAATGACAGGGCACTAAAGAAGGAAATAGTGCATGCCAGGCAACATATTCACAGGAGAGGCAGAGAGTCTTTGGGAAGACCAAACTGTACCTCCATGGAACCTTATCTCCACTGGGTGCAAACTAGAGCCCTCAAGCTGAGGATGCCTTACCCTCGTCAAGAAGTTTTTCCCTTAAAGGAAGCATTCCTTTATTTCATGTCTGATGCGGAAAAAATCCAGGTCGCTCTCAACAAAGTTCAACGTGAAAAGAGCTCTTGGAAGAATAAATACCAAATCCTTAATTTGGAATGTACCAAGATTCATGAACTGTTAAAGGAGAAGGATACTTTGATTGAGATATTAGAGCAACAAGCTATGGAAAGTCAGGAAGACCGAAGAAATTTGCTCGCTCCTTTTACTTGGGAAAGGGTCGTCGACCCAACAATGGTTGAGGAGCCCCGATCAAAGAAAAGGAAAATATAAGAACCGACATCTAAGCTCTCTTCAGAGAGGACTCAGGATCCATGCGCTTAGAAATTTTCTTTACAACACTTTGTAAAATATTGTACTTTTCCTTGTAAAATACTGTAATCTTTCGAATTCAATAAAAGGGGTATTCCCCCACTGTGTGATATTTGCAATCTAATTATTAAAGTTTCTTCCGAAAACAAAAACTAAAAATATGTCATTGCATATCATTCATCATTCTCACATAACGCATTTATTATCTTTGAGTCTCACGTATGTGTCACAATTCTAGAGTCAAACTGTCTCAGTCATACAATTCCCGGGCCAATCGACAAAAGAAAATGGACGATCTCGAGGAAGAGAACAGAGAGCTGAGAGAAGAAATCGACGCACTAAAGGAAAGTTTGGAAAAACTTCACAGCAACCTGCAAACCCTGGCCGCAGCTCAAGAGCAGCAACATCAAAGGACTGTGATCTCAGAGATTACATCTACACCCATATTGGAGACACATGATAATCATCCTTGGTACAACATGCCTAAAGGGTGCCCCTGGGGCATGCCTTTCAACTTTATACCTGAAGGATATATCCTGCCGGTCACTGATGACCCAGAAGCCGTAGCAGGAACCACTGGACCTGAAGATTACAAACTTTGGGAAAGTGAAGATGCAAGGGTTACAACAGCAACTCCTGAAGGTTACAAACTTCAGGGAACTGAAGCGCCAAGAATCACCGCTATAATGTCTATACCACAACCAATGGTACACACTGTCTCGGAAGGACAGATTCCGCAAGCGATTTCTGGTGGAAACAAAGACATGTACGAAAGGATGAATGAGTTCCAAGAACAATTCTTGGAAATGCAGAAAGAACTGCATGCCATTCGTGGTTAAGACTTATTCAGAAATGACGCCGCCGACCTCTGTTTAGTCCCTAATGTAAAGATACCGCAAAAATTCAAGGTTCCTGACTTTGAAAAATACAAAGGCAACTCTTGACCTCAACTTCATTTGGCGATGTACGCTCGAAAAATGTCCACTCAGACAGAAAATCAACAGCTACGGATCCACAACTTCCAAGACAGTTTAACCAGTGCCGCACTCAAATGGTACATGGGTTTAAACCACACCAAAATCAGTACTTTCAGAGATCCTGGGGAAGCCTTTGTTCAGTAGTATAAATACAACTTGGACATGGAACCAGATAGGGACCAGCTCAGAGCAATGTCACAAAAGGATAAGGAAACTTTCAAAAAGGAGATGACCAAGATCTGTCCCCCTCTTGAGGAAAAGGAGATGACCAAGATCTTCTTAAAAACCTTAAGCCCATTTTACTACGACCGAATGGTCGCCAACGCGTCCAGTGACTTCACTGAAATGGTGAACATAGGAGTACACCTTGAAGAGGCAGTTCGAGAAGGACGATTAGTCAAAGATGCAGAGCCATCTAGCAGCACTAAGAGATATGGTAGTGCTTTCCAAAAGAAGAAAGAGCATGATATCAGTAATATCTCTCTGGGAAAGCAAAGGTGAAGATATCAACCGGTAGCAGCGGTAACTCCCGCTATCAACCCAGCGCCAACTCCAACTTATCAACCCCAGGTTGCTCAGCAGCAACCAAATCAACAACAGTATCAGCAAAGGCCACAGCAGCCTTTTCAGCAGGCTCGTCCACCGTACAACAACAAAAATCGTACTACACGACCATCAGGGTTTGACCCCATACCGATGTTGTATGCAGAATTATGTCCACTTCTATTGACCAATGGGAATGTTCAGACCAGGACTCCTCTTACAGTACCGGAAAATCCTCCTTTTTGGTTCAAGGCAGATCAAACTTGCCCTTACCATCGAGGAGGATCGGGGCACAACATTGAAAATTGTCTCAGCTTCAAGTCTGCTGTACAGACGCTTGTCTGGAACGCGATCCTATCCTTCAAAGATACCAATCCAATTGTTCAGACGAATCCATTACCGCAACATGACAAGACTACAGTGAATTTAATAGAAGGAGAGCCTGTCAACATTTATCAAATTCACGATGTACTCTTACTAGGAACAAACTTGGTAAAGATGCATTGCAAACAGAGCGGGTACGACCATGTACGATCTCACAACTATCATCAGTGTGATATCTGGTCAAAGGACAATCAAGGATGTGCCATAGTACAAACTGCTTTGCAAGAACAAATGGATCTGGGTTGGATTCAGGATCACAAGATTCGTGAAGTAAACATGGCCCATGCACATCCCAACATTGTACAGAACCACGACATCCGTTCGATGAACTTTAATTTAGTGGCGATGCATTCAAGGCAAAGTCAGTATTACAACCTGTCGCGACATAATTACAACACTTGTCCAATTTACTCAACAGATAATCAAGGATACGTTTTTGTACAAGAGGCCCTCCAACATCAGATGGATCTCGGATGGATCCAAGACTACCGCGAAAGATATGACCATCAAGTCAATATGGTTCAGATCTTTGATATACGCTTGATGAATACCAGTCTAGTGGAATTGCATGCTAAACAGGTCAGAGTTAGTTTTCTGGCTTCACATGATTATCTAGACTGTAAAGAATGCTGCGAAGACAACCAATGGTGTGCGCTTGTACAAAGAATACTTTAACATCTATTGGACCACTGGTGGCTTCCGATCTACTTGGATGAAGACACACAACAGATTAGTATGAAGGATGAGAATCCTGGTAGACAACAAATTCGTGATATCCGCTCAATAGAAAAAGATTTAGTGAAGATGCACTGCATACAAAGTGGGTACTGTCGAAGATCCCTCTTCACAGTAGAAAAGTTCCCAACTAGGAACTAATCGAGGTTGCCTATGACGGTCAGAAAAACCAAAAAGTCCCTATGGTTATTTACATGTCGGGTCCAATACCGTACAAGTCACATAAGGCTATCCCTTACAAGTATGGTGCAACGACCATCAAGAACAGAAAAGAAACTCCATTACCCTTTGTCGTGAACATTGTCGACATCAGTTAAGTTACCTGGAGCGGTCGTATCTTCAACAGAGGAGTTGGAGAACCTGCCAAAGAAAAGGAATCTCAAACGGAAGTTCCAGACCAACAAATCGGTCAATCCAGTAATTCAGAGCATGTAAAGAACAACGATGAAATGTTAAAGCTCATCCAGAAAAGCGAGTATAACATTATGGACCAATTGTTGCAAACTCCGTCTCGAATCTCTGTATTATCTCTCCTACTTAGTTCAGAAGCTCAAAGGGAAGCTCTACAGAAGGTTTTAGAACAAGCCTTTGTAAAACAAGATGTGACGGTAGGACAATTTGAAAGCATCATCTCCAACATTACTTCCTGCAACAACTTAGGATTCGGTGATGAAGAACTGCCAGAAGAAGGCAAGAATCATAATATGGCACTCAACATTACAGTCAACTGTCAAGATGATGCTTTAGCCAGCGTACTGGCAGACACAGGATCATCTTTGAATGTTATGCAAAAATCAACTTTGGTACGACTATCATTTCCTGGAGCTCCGATGAGAGGCAGTGAAATTATCGTCAAAGCCTTTGACGGATCCAGAAAAACGGTTATCGGAGAAGTCGATCTTCCCATAACCATTGGTCATCACACTTTCCAAATTACTTTCCATGTCATGGACATCCGAGCAGCATAGAGCTGTTTATTAGGGAGGCCTTGGATACACGAAGTTGGGATTGTCACATCGACACTTCACCAGAAGCTGAAGTTCGTCAAGAATGATAAATTAGTCACAGTATGTGGAGAGTAAGCCTTAATCATGAGCAAATTATCATCATTCTCCTGTGTAGAACCAGAAGAGGTTATTTGAACTCAGTTCCAAGCACTCTCGGTGAGCAATGAGAATCAACCAGAAAGAGGGACGTCGATTTCCTTATACAAAGACTCTCTAAAAGTGATTGAGGGTAATGACATAAAAGGATGGGGATAGATTATAACTCCTACAGATAACAAGATAAAGAAAGGTCTTGGTTTCTCTCCAACTTGTGCCCATACTACCAAGAAGGATGAAAGTTTTCGTCCCATTCAGGATTTCTTCCACAATGGAGGCTTTCTCCACCCAGTATCTCAAGAAGTACACACCATCAACGGAAAGGACTCCTCTGATATGGATGAAGAGTGGAAGTCTTATCTCAATGATGACGGTTATATGTCTCAGGGAGAGGAGCACATGCCATTCTGTTTTCCAAAGTAGAGCCCAAGATATATACCAAGATCAGACGTTCGAATGATCTATGGAGATTGTGATTCTGAAGGATGTCGTGCTCCACCCAATTCATTAGAGGAAGACACTCTAATGAAAGACAACTTTGACTACTATTATTATGATCCCCTGGATGACTTGCCTATCTGGAATCCATACACGAAGGACTTGGGGCAAAAGAGTCAGCCTGACAATGCCTATCAGTTGAGTAATCTCGAAAAGAATACCCATATCCCCACAGAGTCATGGAATCATTACTCAGGACATTCTGAAAATGCCCAAAACCATGATGATGAATTTGCAAAGGTCACAAGACAAGAGTTCATTAACTATGCATTTCCTGAAATCAATGTCATCGTGGAAGATGACTCATCTAGTCCCACAGAAACATGGGACACTTTGGGGCAGCCAAGCGGTAAGTATGACTTCTTAGTCAAGTACACTGCTCCTGAAAGCTCTCGTATCAGGCTCGAGGAAATTCAACCAACGGGTTGGGGAGATCCCCTTGGGAGTGAAAACACCATGGAAAATACAACAGAAGAATTCTCCAATGACAACTCTGCATGGGAAGAAGACTCCAATGATCCTATTCCGCCAAAAATCAGCATTATTTCTGAAGAAAAACCGAGAAGGAAGATACCATACTTTGTGATTCACAGAGGTGTTTGTCGCCATTGGGTTGCCGTCGATGTCCCGAAAGTCGTCCATAAGTCTAAGTAATTACCATATTTGTTTTAACCTTTCACCTTGCCCGGGTGAAACAGATGTTTTTATAGGGCTCACCTTTCTGTAAATATCTGTCTTCGCTTCGTCCAAAGCGACATAGTTTTGTTTTATAGGGCTGTATTTCAGGAATCGACAAATCATGAATAAATAATGTCATTATGAATTCCCGCATTTATCGTGATTTTCACTTTTCGTTTTTCAGAAAATGGTAATCCTAAAAAATAACACAAAATAAAAAAAAAACATTTTTCAGAAAATACACTACAAACACTCTTGCATTCTCTCTGTCTTTGCTAAAAAATGAATCATCACGTCATGCATATTGCTTGTTTTAAACCCCATTGAAACATACGATCCAATGCCTTCGCCAAAGAGCCATTGAAGCCGATTCCTAAAGAGATCTCCCGACTACTCAGACAAGAGGAAAGGTCCATTGAGCCTCACAAAGAGCCATTGAAAACGGTCAATTTGGGTTCAGAGGAAGAAAGGAAAGAAGTAAAGATTGGAGCACTGCTCAGTCCAATTATCAGAGAAGACTTGATAAAACTTCTCAAAGAGTTTCTAGATGTATTTGCTTGGTCCGATCAGGATATGCCAGGGTTGGATACCAGCATCGTGGAACATCATTTACCGTTATAAGCAGAATGTCCGCCAATAAAACAAAGACTGAGAAGGACTCATCCAGATTTGGCCATCAAAATTAAGGAGGAAGTGTAGAAACAGATCGACGCAGGTTTTGTCGCCACTTCAGAATATCCTCAATGGTTAGGCAACATAGTGCTAGTTTCGAAAAAGGATGAAAAAGTTAGAACGTGTGTAGACTACAGGGATCTGAACAAGGCAAGTCCAAAGGATGACTTCCCCTACCACACATTGACATGCTGGTAGACAGCACAACAAAATTCAAAGTCTTCACCTTCATGGATGGATTCTCGGGCTATAATCAAATCAAAATGGCACCGGAAGATATGGAGAAAACTTCATTCATCACCCCATGGGGCACCTTTTGTTACAAGGTAATGCCGTTCGGTTTGAAAAATGTGGGGGCAACCTATCATAGGGCCATGACGACTCTGTTTTATGACATGACGCACAAAGAAATTGAAGTGTACGTCGATGACATGATTGCAAAATCTAGAACAGAAGAAGAACATGTGGAACACCTGTCAAAGTTATTCGATATTCTGAGGAAATACAAACTCCGCCTGAATCCCAATAAGTGCACATTCGGTGTTCGCTCAGGAAAACTCTTAGGATTCATCGTCAGCCAAAAAGGAATCGAGTTTGACCCTGACAAGGTCAAGGCCATATGAATTACATCTCAAGATTCATATCCCTCATGACCACGACATGTGCGCCGATCTTCAAACTACTCAAAAAGAATCAAAGCTGTGTATGGACAGAAGATTTCCAAAAGGCTTTCAACAACATCAAAGAATATTTGTTGAATCCACCGATTATGTCTCCTCTAGTGGAAGGAAGACCATTAATCATCTACCTAACAGTCTTGGAAGACTCCATGGGTTGTGTACTTGGCCAACAAAATGAGACAAAAAGAAAAGAGTCTATCATTCACTACTTAAGCAAGAAGTTCATGGACTGTGAAACTCGATACACTATGCTCGAGAAAACTTGTTGCGCTCTGGCTTGGGAAGTCAAACGTCTACGCCAGTACATGATTTGTCATATTACTTGGTTAATCTCCGAAATGGATCCAATTAAGTATGTCTTTGAAAAGCCTGCTCTCACGGGAAGGATTGCCCATTGGCAGATGTTGTTATCGGAATACGACATTGAGTACCATGCTTAGAAAGTCGTCAAAGGGAGTATTTTAGCCGATCAATTGGCTCACCAACCAATTGACGATTAGGAATCAGTCAGATTTGACTTCCCAGACGAAGATTTCATGTACTTGAAAATGAAAGATTACAATAAACCGCTACCCAGTGAAGGGCCAGAACCAGGTTCCCAATGGGGACTAATATTCGACGAAGCTGTCAATACTTACGGAAACAAAATTGGGGCAATCATTGTAACACCTCAGGGTACCCATATCCCTTTCACTTCCAGACTAACATTCAGATGCACAAACAATGAGGCCGAATACGAAGCTTGTATCATGGGTTTCGAAGAAGCAATTGACTTAAGAATAAAGAATTTAGATGTGTACGGAGACTCAGCCCTAGTTATCAATCAGATCAAAGGAAAGTGGAACACATACCAATCAAGACTGATTCCTTACAAAGATTATGCGAGAAGGTTATTACCATTCTTCAACAGAATCGAGTTTCATCACATCCCTCATGAAGAAAATCACATGGCTGATGCACTAGTCGTTCTCTCTTCCATGATTGTTGTAAGTCAATGGAATGACGTACCTAAAATTGACATAATGCGCCTCGAAAGGCCCGCTTACATCTTCATGATCGAAGCAGTCATAGACAACAAACCCTGGTATCATGATATCAAGTGCTTCCTTCAAAAACAAGAATACCCGCCTGGGGCATCTAGAAAAGATAGGAAGACTCTCAGAAGACTGGACGACAACTTCTTCCTGAACGGTGATACACTCTACAAAAGAAACTTTGACAAGGTTTTGCTCAGGTGCATAGACAGACCGAAGCAAATATGTTAATGAAAGAGATTCACGAAGGATCCTTTGGAACTCATGCCAATGGACACACAATGGCAAGAAAAATTCTGAGAGCAGGATATTATTGGCTGACAATGAAATCAGATTGCTACAAGTACATGAGGAGGTGTCACAAGTGTCAGATATACGCTGACAAAATTCATGTACCGCCAATGCATCTCAAAGTTTTTTCTTCTCCATGGCCTTTTTCTATATGGGGAATCGACATGATTGGCATGATCGAACCCAAAGCTTCAAATGGACATCGGTTCATCCTTGTAGCCATTGACTACTTCACCAAATGGGTCAAAGCAGTATCATACACCAATGTGACCAGGCAATTGGTGGTCCGATTTAGCAAGAACAATCTCATATGCCATTATGGTGTTCGTAGCAAGATCATTACGGATAATGGATCCAACTTGAACAACAAGATGATGAAAGAGTTGTGTGTTGAGTTCAAGATCGAACACCATAACTCATCTCCCTACAGACAAAAAATGAATGGAGCGGTAGAAGCAGCTAACAAAAATATCAAGAAGATCATTCATAAAATGGTTGTAACCTACAAAATTGGCATGAGATGTTGCCATTCGCTCTTCACGATTATCGTACATCTGTCCGCACCTCAACAGGGGAAAATCCTTTCTCTCTAGTATAGCATGGAAGTAGTGTGTTGCGGTGAGAATCGGATAACAAGTTATTGAATTAACTTGAATCACAAATCATTGAAATTCACCACCGAGCTTTAATTTATCCAAAGGAAAGGGTAAAGAACGAAAACCCTAAAAAGAGAATCTAGGTTCGGGGGTTGGTTATACTAAGGGAAGTTATTAGCACCCCAAGTATATGTAGTACTCTACAGGAACCTCTTGTTTGTGTTTATGTTATGTTATGTTTGCTTGCTAAAGGAAATGCGCTAAGGTAAAGGTAAATACCTAAAGGTATGTACACTAAGTTTGCTCGCCAAGACATCGCATCATGTGCCTATGTATCCTGACGGGAATGGAATCAGAGCATTCGTAGTTCCCCTCAATGGGGGTGAGGAACTCTTGACTGTGGTCAAGGTTCCAACGGAAAGTAGGGTGAAAAGCTTGAAAGCAAAGCTTATGAGGATTGATTGTTTAGGAGAAGAGATTAATGTCTATCTCTTATAAAGGTATTGCGAAGCGTTAGACCATCATGAAGGAGAAGAGATTAATGGCTATCTCTTGCGAAGGTTAAAGAGAGGTTATAAGAGATTAATGGCTATCTCTTGAGAAGGCTAGGTTAAAAGGGAATGAAATGTTTGCGGGAATGTAGGGTCTGACAGCAAGACACCTACGTGGAGTGTGATGACTCCAAGCCTAAGGCTAGGTTATTAAACGGGTAATGAGCTATCTATGACCTTACAGCCAATAGAGAGACTTTCCTTTGGAAGGAGGGGATATCAACAAGAGTGTTACAAGTAAATTATGAGATTATGTGGCAAACATAAGTTTAAAAACTCAAGAGGATATACATAGCAATTTAACATGATTAAACCCACGAGTATGATCCAAGCATCAAGACGAGACAATAAATTGTTCACAACAAATATAAACAAATGGTGTACGTACATATGATAAAGTGAGCATTCAAACCTGAGATTAAAGGAAAATATATTCAAGGTATAAACAAAAACCTAAATAGAAATGAACCTACCCTAAGTTAAGGAGTTCTCACTAAATAACATTCTCTCACGCATCCAAAAAATTTTCACAAGAAATTCTAAATGATTTCCGAAGATAGCTCAAAATTAGGTGAAAAGAAGTTTTATATATATATTTTTTGTAAATTTAGAATTTAATAGAAATGAAATAAAAGTGAAAAATTATATTAAGAAAAATTAAATTAAACATTAAAGGATATTTAGGATTTTTTTTTTAGAATTATGGTTGAAGGAAAAAAAAAGAGTTTTAATAATCATGATTTAAAAAAAAGAATTAAATAAAGAAGGAAAAAGATGGGGGTGCACTGGAATTAATTCATGTTGAATTTGTCTTAATGTTGTACATAAGGGCCTAGCAAGGGGTGCTATTAGCGACAAAAACAAGGCCCAAGTCAGGTTAGAAAATACAAAATAAATAAAACAGGGTCTGGGGCAAGGGGGATTCGAACCCCAGACCCTTAGTATACAGGCATGCGTTTCTTGCCACTGGGGTGGCCATACATCCAATGTATGAGCCAGCCCCAGAAACACTTAAACCAACACGCATTAAAAAAAACATTTCTTTCAAACCACATGAGTAAGAACGTAAACAAATTTATCGTTAGAACAAACATCAATTGGTCATGGGAATTTTAGTCACAAAAGACAAAACCATGGTCTGTCCACTCACATAGTACCACGTCCCTTTCTCTTCACACCCTATGCACGTTACACAATCCCAACGTGAAGAGAGAACATGGCATACCACTGTTAAAGTTTCATAAACCTCATGCAAGCATGCAGCAACAATTATAATTCCAACGTGAAAACTAAATGGAACATGTGAAGTGGCTTCTTGTTCAGCCAATACAACCATCAAAACTTAACCAAAATTGGTGAAACAAATCATTAAACTATACTACTCAAGGCAAGGAAGACTAATGGTCTTTAAACAACTTAAGTCATGAACATGATCCATATGAAAACAAACTGTAAAATGCTGTACAAAACATGAAGCTACATTGTTATTATGCCACACAAAGGCAAACAAAGTTCTCACACGTTAAAATCAAGCTTAAAGTATAACAAGCATTTTTGAACATAATCTCAAACCTCAAACTTTTCATATGAAGATAAACCTTGCAAGCTTGAACAACTAAATGGCATGTTCAGAAAATGAAAAGAACAGCTCTAAATTGTGGTCAAAACAAAACATCAACATTCGTGGTGCCAGTAGCAGACAAAACCTTATATAATATTATTCACATGGCTACTTTACTTAGATATAAACCAAAACAGGGCGCATGACAGCATTATGGATGTGATATGTAAGCATGTGGGCAAAGGGTCATGGAAAAAATGAAGGTAACAACTTTGTAGTATATGCCAAGCTATTAATAACATGGTGCTAACAAAATGCATTGTTCTTCAATAACATGATGACAGGATGTATAATATGAACATGGTTAAGGAGATAGGATGATAGTTACCTAGTGGAATAAGTCCACTGCACCTTCTCCTCTAACTTGAAAGTTGCTGCAAGGGTTCCTCCTCCTCCTTACTTGCTGACAACACTCTAAGATCACTCAAAGCTTGGTGTGAAATCGTGTCAATTATTGGTGTCCAATGAGTGAGAAACAAGCCCTATTTATAGGAAAAGTGTTAAGACTTTGAAGCATGGTCAGAATTCAAAACTTTCCCACCTTGCCCTTTGAAAAAGCTCTCGTGTGAGTTGGATTCTTTGCTGAACCAAAAATATCTCCAAGATCTTTGATAACTGATAGGTTAGGTGTGATGTGGTGCAATGATGGGATTGGTGTAGAGTCCAACTTTCAAGGAAAATAGGAGCAACCATACTTTTGTGTAAAGTTCTTCTCACCTCATGTCAAGTTGCACCAAGTTTGAATAAAACTATCATATTTAAATGTTACCACTTGAGTGAATCATGGCAGAGGTTCTAATCACTCCATCCTTGCTTTTAGAATTCAGATTTGTGAGGGATTTGGTGATTTTTGACTTTTCTGAGTGCAAGACAAAATGCCAACATACCCACTTTAGTGCACCACAACTTAGTAACCATACATCCAAATTGTGAGATTTTTTATCCTTTGCAAAATAGACCTTTGATAGAACAAATTTCATGTCGAAAGATTCTTGAAATGAGGCCTGGAATCATTAGCAAATCTTCCATGGAGTTTGGTATAAAGAGTTGTCCAAGAAACTTAGAAAAAAATCTAAGTTATGAAAAATTCACAACTTGAAACAACCAACTTTAGGACATCATAACTTGAGATTGGTTTATCCAAATGAGAAGTTCTACCCATGCTTGGAAAGCTTGAAGAACAAGGAACAAATTTCATGTCCAAAGATTTTTGATTTGAAGCCTGTAACTAGGTGAAAAATTGGGTTAAAGTCGTGTTCAAATAAGGGGGAAAAAGCTGAAATTTCACCAAGTCCTCAACGGTGATTTATCTTCTAAGTCTTGTAACTCAAAAACCATGCATTTTTTGAAAGAGGGTCCTCTAATATGTTTTGAAGATCATGGAAAGAGCTTCCATTTGAGCTTTGAGTCACTCAATTTGGATGTGTGTTTTGAAAGTTATGACTGTTTCAATTCTTGCACAAGTAGTGAAATCTCCACATTTGAAAAGTTTCATGAACCAAACCTTGCTTCCTTTGCAAGAAACTTCTTAAAACTTGATCTCTCATGCCCTAACTCATCAATGAGACATGTCATGATGGATTGAGGAATTGGATGTTTCATTTTGGATCAAAATCTCGAGGATTAGGGCCTCATCCAAAATCCTAATTTTAACTGTGAATGTACTGGAATGATTTCTGATGATCTTGCTTCTTCCATCATATATAAGGCTCATAGGTATTCTCTGAGGATGTCTACTATCACATGGAGTCATGTCCCAAGGCTTGAGAATAACTCTTGATCAAAATCAAAGGCCATGATTAACCTGTCTTGACAAACCCCTAATTGGAGGCAGGGTGCACTTGTGGCTCAAGCTACTGGTGATGAGAGCCAGTCACACTTGAATTCTTGTTGAGTAAGAACTCTGGGATGTAAGTGAACTAATATGGTTGCATTTAGAGCCTTCTCTTCTTTAGGAGACTTTGTCCTCCTATTGGTATAAGTCCTGGGTTTTCATAGAGAAAAACAAAACTTGCAAAATGAAGTGATTAGTTAACAATGCATAGATGATTGAACCTAAATGTCAATGAGAGTATTGATGGAAGCCAAGCTAACAGAAGTTGAATGGTGTCAAAGTAGACACGATGAACTGAACCTAATCAAAGAAAAGAGAATGAAAGCTTTATGTCACAGTCAATTGTATCAGTAAAGAATGAAGAAAGCGTTTGACAAAAAGGTCTGACCCCGTGTCTTCAGGAAAGCAGACCTCGTGCTCAAGAAGATATAATCATTTCTCACTGATTCTAGAGGTAAATTGACTCTGAATTATGATGGCCCTTATGTAGTTAATAAAGCATTCTCAGACAGTGCCTTGAGACTTGCAACCATGGATGGAGAGGAGTTTACCTACCCCACAAATGTTGATGTAGTCAAGAAATACTTTTCCTAAATAAAATTAAGAAAAACATCTCGGTGGATTGAAAATCCGAAAGGGCGGTCCAGGAAAAAATTAGAGACATAAGCAAAAATTATCCCGATGGATTGAAAACCTAAAAAGCCAATCTAGGAAAAAATTAGAGATTCATGGCAAGTAACTACGTCCAACAAGGTTAAATCCTCAGTGGTAACACCATCCGTCGAAAAACTTCATTCAAGGTCACCTTCGACATAAGCTCAGAATGTCGAGAAGTCAAAATTGGTAGAAGGATAACGGTTGTTATGTTTCAATGTAGCCCCTTTTCCTTTAAATTACCATTTCTAAACTTTGTAATAATCTATGGGATCACAAGCTTGGCTGATTACCATTCCATCAATAAAATTTGAGCCTTAGTGATTTTGTTTGCAATTCTCATTTATTTTGCTTTACCAAATGACATTTCTAACATGATCAACGATTCTTTTTTAAAATAAAGATGGCAATTCTTTTTTACTAATGAACACAAAAAGGAACATCAATGGCTTCTCCGGAATTGATTAAACCTAAAACTACAGAATCAAAGTACTCATTCTTAAACTAGTACACCTGAATGAAGGATCAACTGTTTCAGATGTAATGTCCCATCTGATATCCCCAATAAAGTTTTTACCTCTAAAGACCAATTAAGAGTTTTTTCTTCCCAAGTAGGGTCTACCCCTCCTAAGCAAGAAAGGATTGCTATCTTGAACCGATGATACTTTTTATCTCCCCCACAGTGGTCGAGTATCCAGTTATGTTCATTCACTAGTCTGTATGTCACGTATGTTTTGTCAGCATAAGCATGCATACATCATGCATGATTGATTCATATTCATACACTTGTTGCATTAATATCACTCTGGTCATTTTCATCCCCAAATGATAAATGTCCTCTCTCCGATAGAGTCGTCAGTCTTCCTTTCCTCGTCTGGAAATGTATCATCTGAGCAATCTCTCCCCAGTTTATTCCTGGATTGGAGACTGTCCTCGACCACTTTGATAACTTGAACCTCTAAAAGGCAAGAAGACATTCAGATAGACACCTTTGGAACATCACTCTTCACCATTAAAGATGATATTTTTGCTTTCTCGGATTAAGGAAAATCCCTAGAGAAAGCCTCTCGACAGAAGACTCTCGGCAATACATCGATTTTTTTATACAAAGAAATTCGATGTTAATGAAGTCATCAGCACCTCAAAATTGGATCACATTTCATGGCATTTCTCCGAGAAAGATATCGAAGAAAAGTATGATGTAACATTACCAAGCAAAAAGCGGTCTCTCAAGAGACTCGCTTTCCCCAGTAGGTCGAAAAATGGCATCTCCCACGGAAAAGTTTGCGCACCTCTGCAGTTCAGACAAACGGGTTTCCCCAGAAAGTCGGACATCAAATCATTTTCCATCAAATGGTGTCTCCCCAGTAAAACTCGGTGAGAAGTTTGATGATGACCACTACAAAAAGTGTTCCTTGTCAAGAAAGAAACTCGACAAGAAGAAACTGAGACCAGTTCCTTGGCTGAAGACCGGGATCAAGGGGAAGTTTATTTCAAAAGAAACTTAGACCAATTCCTTGGATGAAGATCAGGATCGAGGGGAAGTTTATTTCCAAAAGAAACTGAGACCAGCTCCCTGGATGAAGACCATGATCGAGAGGAAGTTTATTTCAAAAGAAACTTAGACCAGTTCCGTGGCTAAAGACCACGATCGAGGGGAAGTTTATTTTCATTAGAAACTGAGACAAGTTCATTGGCTGAAGACCAAGATCGAGTGGAAGTTTATTTTCAAAAAGAAAAATAAAACCAGTTCCATGGCTGAAGACCAAGATCGAGGGGAAGTTTTACCCTTTTCTAAGTAACATTTCTTAGCAAAAGAAGATGGATGAGCAAACTGCTATTCATAACCACAGTCAAAATTTCGGGTATTCCGATATTTAATCCTTTTGCACCCTGAATGTTTGAATACCTTTTCCATTCATACCTTCGGGTCCAAGAAGATTAAATAAGGGCATCTATCATACCCCAAATTTTAAACACAAGATTTCCCATCATTTTGAAGATCCTTACCATAATATGGATGTACCATCATGCCTAATCAATCTCCTCAAGGATTGTTGAGCATTCACTACAATCAAGAATCAAGGTTTTGAGCTCTCTCAGGGCACTTAGACAAAGGATATACCAAGAATTGACATGAACTTCAACTTGTATAGCCTCTCAAGTATCTATGAAGGATCATGAGGTCTCCCATATCAAGAATCAAGCATAAGGTTTCAACATTCGAAGTGGATCAAGCCTCAAGATCGCCAGTGTCACCAAATTAGGGTTTTGGTCGACCAAGGTTTCTAGATGAAAAATTTCATCTGGGCTTGAGCTAATACCTCAAAACATGATTCAAGAAGCTCAAAGGGACCTCATGGACCCAATCACATAGTCAAATTAACCTCAGAGGAAACATCCATAAAAAATCAGGAATTTCTCCCCTAAGTTGACTTTTGCGGTAAGACATGAACCAAGACCTCAAGACATTATTTGAGGGTCTCAAATACACCAAATTAATCCATTTGCAAACAATGAATTGATCCAAGAAGCTTGATTCACAAGTTTCAAATTCATGTGAACCACAATTAGGGTTTTGAAGAAAAAGTCAATTGTACCTTTGACTTTGGACCAAGACATGTTCCCAAACCTTGGGACATGATTCAAGACACCCTAAAACACTTATGGAATCCATCCATTAGGTTTGAATTAGGTCAAGAACTTGATTGCATAGAAGATCACACAGTTAGGAATTCATCTGACAAAAAGTCAACTGTGCCCAAAATCAAGTTTGACTTTTTGAAAATTTTCACAAATATGGCTCCCCTAAGTCAAAAACAATGTTAATGCATGGGTTTGATCATCATCCATCAAGAAAAATCAAGAAAGGTGAGGTTACTTGCAAAAGGGGCAACCATAATAAAATTAAAATTTTCTAAGTTATGAACAAAATGGATTTGGTACCAACTTTGCAAGGTCATAACTCCCAAACCCTAAGGCCTTTTTCTTCCATCCAAAGCTCAAATGATAGTTCACATGAAATTCTTCAAAAGTGTCAACTACAAAAGATTCCAAATCTTCATGGATTTTGAGTTATGGAGTGATCAAAATCACAAAAACATGAAAATGACCATTTTTTCCAACACTTAGTGAAAATTTTGGACATAATCTGTCTTGGTTTTTCACCAACTTTAGGGCCATTTTTCATTATGAACCAAACTAAACCAGGTCCACTGGTGGACTTCAAAGTTAAAGTATGTCATGAGAGCTTTCCAATAAGTACCAAATCATCTCCAAATTCAATTTGAGTAGGGAGTTATGAGCATGAAAACATGACATCTCCAAAACTGTTTTTACAAGACAGTCTTGAACTTGCCACATGATTTTGTCATTTCCATGACTTGGAAAGCCTTGTCACCATACAATACAAGTTTCTAAAGTGAAATGAACATGATCTCTGCAGAGCTACAACACCATAGAGCCTTGCAAGTCCAAAACCTCATCATTTGGCATGTGACATTCAAAGCTCAAATCCAAAACTTTCAAAGTTGTCATGAAGCATTCAATGGATGCATCAAGGTGGCATAGACTGAAGAAAATCCAACTGAATGAGTTAAGCCTTATCCCTACAATAGAAGACCATAGGTCTACAAGATTGACTCAAGTCAATGGCTAGAGGAGACTTGAGATTCCTTTTGCAAACCAATGGACAATGGGCTGTACCAGCCACCATTCACTATTGCTTCCAAAACAAACATGACACACTATAAATAGAGCTCATTTGTGGTCAGTTTGAGTACACCCAAAGCACCATAACACATGCTTTCCTCAAAACCACTCTCAAAAAACCAGATTTTACTTTTCATTCAAGCAACTTTTGAATTTTTCATTTGAGAGCGATTATATCAAAACCAATCATGCCAACACCTCACACACATCATATATGAGTGATCCATAACCTTAAAACTCATCTGGAACATCAGAATCACAAAGTCACCCCCATTTGCTCAAGCTTTTGGCCTGTTTGCAGTTGAGGTGCCACAACAAGTTCTGAGCTGATTCAATCCATTCCAAGCCTTCAAACACATTACTTGAGGTCCATTGAAGTTGTCCAAATCATTACACAACATCTGTAACACATCCAACATAGAATTTGATCACCAACTGCAAGAGGTAAGCTTGACACTCTCAAACTCTATAATCCATGCATCATAAATATGTCTTCAAGCTACAAACATGTTTTTGAACTTATGTAGAGTGTTTCCCCTCAATCAATTGCTATGTATGAATCGTGTATAGGATTTCATGATGTTCTTGCAAAAATTAGGGTTCTTGAGTTATAAGATGCAATTATTTTATATGGTTGTAATCCTTGTTCAAAAACGAGCAAGTTTCATGTTTACAAAAGTCATTTTCATTGAGTAATCAGAAAGAAATGGGAGGTTTTGCAAATCTGGAAAACCAGAGCTCGCGTGAAGAAAATAACTTGTTCTTGGCGCCCTTTTTTGAATTTTTAAAATTTTAAAATTTAGTTAATTTTATTAATTGATTCAAAAATTATTTTCTCTCTGAATTTTAATGTTTTTGAATTGATTCTTTTTTTTCAAAATTGACAAAAATGTTAAAATACTTTATTATGCAAAAATTTCACAAAAATATTATTTATTTTATATATTTAATATTTTTGTAAAGAATTTTTTTTTTTAAGCATTTAAAAATATTTCTTTCTCTTGATTTTTCAAATTCAAATGAGTTTCAAATCATTCTATTGATAAAACATGATTTTTCAAACATTAATCCAAGATCACAACTTGTTTTTCATACATGTTTGATAATTTTGATCATTTAATTTAATTTTTATTCAAATTAAATACATTTTAAAATCAAATTAGGGTTTTAATTATTTTCACCCTCACCAACATTTTTCAAAACACTTTTGGGCCTCTTGATAGAGTGTAAGTCCCATCCCTTTGTAAATAAACCTTTTTGGGCCTCTGTCATTGTATAAGTCCCGATACGATTTTAAAAATCTCGGTGCGATCTCCATTTTCAAACAATTTTTCATCTGGGCCTCCTTTTGGTTGTAAGTCTCATTTTCCTTCTTTTTTAAAATACTTTTGGCCCTCTAATAGAGTGTAAAACCCAACCCCCTTTGTACATAATTAATTTGGGCCTCAGTCATTGTATAAGTCTCGATACAATAACGGTGTGACCACTGTTTTTCATCTGGGCCTCTCCTTGAGCTATAAGTCCCGACACTTGTATAAAAATAAACTTTGGGCCTCTAATAGAGTGTAAGAACCATCCTTTTTGTAAATACAACAATTTAGGCCTCAGACATTGTTTAAGTCCCTCTGTGGTTTTAAAAACTACGACGCGATCAGTGCCTTTTCAAAAGAATTCATCTGGGCCTCTCTTTTAGTATAAGCCCCAAACTTCGTTTTAAAAAACAACTTTCCTCTTTGATTTAGATTCAAATTCAAAGTTGTTATCAAAACTTTCTTCAATTTCTTGAATAACTAACCATATAGTTGTAGTTACAATGCTTATGCTTGCACAACTGTAAGTTCCACTATTTGCTCAATATACTTGTTTATATATTTCATTTGTAAATACATGTATGCTTATATATGCTTGCTTAAAGTTTTCCCCCAGCAATTAGTTCTAGGTTTAGATCAAACCAGTGGTTACTCTTTCAATATAGTCAAAACTAGTTCCCCGTAGGAAATTCCAAATACAGTCTTGCCTCCTCTTGGGCTTATACAATATGGAACAGAGAAATGCATTATTCCTGGTGAAACTTTTCTCAAGATTGTCCAAATTTAGAAGTATATGTGTACAAAAAATCCATTTCCCCTAAGAGGGTTAATTCCCGGTGAAACCTCTCTTGAATTTCTTCAAACCTTAGAGTTGTTCTGCAAAGAAAGGACTTATTCCCGGTGAAACCTTTCTTGAACTTTTCTTAGGCTTAGACCCACAGGCTTCCTAAAAGCATCCCAACCTCCTCTTGGGCTTAGTACAAGGACCCACAGGCTTCTTAGAAGAACCTATTAGTATAGGACATAACTTAGTCATCTCTACTAGTTCAATCCTCCGGAGAGTCAGAATTCCAAAACATCATACCATTCTAGGGTTGATCTTCACCCCTTAAAACCTCAGCCTCCTCTTGAGCTTCCTACAAGTAAACTTGGACAGTCTCATCCTCCCCCTGGGCATCATACAAAGATCATCCTCTAGATAAGAGTTAAAGTCTTCATACCAGTAGACTTGGAAAGTCTCATTTTCTCTTAGACCTAACTAAGAAAAACCCTCAAGTTTCCTAAAAACACAGGAAAAATCTTGATCATTTCATCAATCTCCCGCAGAATTAAAACCTCCATAGGGTTTCATACTCAAGGTTTAAACCTTTTCCATCTGTCGTAACCCAAAATTTGACCTCCCTCTTTTAGCCTTTTGCATAAGCATGCACACTCGCATCGTAGGCATACGCATTAGCACTTTTCTTTGTGTGTTTCTTGTTGCAGGACATTCAGGTTTTCCAAGCCCGATTAATCACACCCTCTCAAGATTATTTCATCACCAAAACGAGCCCAAAATAAAGGTTTCCATGTTTATTTATCAAGACAAGAGATGGAAAAGCGGAATCAGGACTTCAGCATCATCCTTTTACAAATTTGTGGAAATTTGGCTGAAGTAACCGGTTAGCACATATGCTGTAACCGGTTACTCAATGTATTTTTCACCAAAAAAGGCAAGTTTTCAAGCATGTAACTGGTTAGCACATATGCTGTAACCAGTTACTCAGTGGAAAATTTCAGTTTCTGCTGCATTTTTGGGACAGCACCATGCACTCTCCTTGGTCATTGATTCTCCAGTATTCTAGCAGTGTCTGGAACATTCTAGACTTTTCTAGACATTTCAAGGCTATTCAATTCAATCCAAGTGCATTTATTCTAATGCTTCACTCCAAATTAAGTGCACCATGTTCTTTGTTTTACAAGCATGCCAGCCGTTGGATGATGGAAATTCACATTGGGATTGTTACCGAGTTGGTTCTAACTAACCGAGTTAACCACCTTGACTCAGTGAGTCAAGCCTAACTAACTCCAACCCTAACTCCAAACCCAAAGTTAAGTCCAAAGCTAAGTCCAAACCTCCCATACTACAAACCTAAAGTCTATATAAACTCACCTTCACTCATTTTTCAAGGACCTTCAACCATTTTGCACAATTCACTCTCAATTCTCTCATTCTCCTCTGCATTTTTCTGCAACTTCTACATCTTCATCTCAATTCTCATCCCAAAACCTCACCAAAAGCTCTTATTCTTGAAGGATAATCACTTGTCACATTGAAAGTGATTAATTCTGGAGCTTAACCTCCATCATTTGGCATTCTTTGGTTGGATTTCTAGAACTACATCTTATTCTACTTCAATCCAAGAGTTCTACAACTTTCAATTTGGTGCAAGTTCGATTTCGGTGCATTTTCGCGTTTTTGGTCGGTTTCGATGCGTTTCGTCTATAAATTAAGGATCCTCTAGTTTTCTTTGATTTTCTGCATCAAAATCTCTTTACAACACTTACCAAGCCAAATATCTGGCTTGTAGGTTGGTGGATCTAACTAATTTTATCGTTTTGCGCATTTTTGTATCGTTCGCTATGTAGTCGATAATTGTTGTGTGTGATTTGGTTTTGCATTTGTTTGATCCATGATCCTATTGTGTTAGTTGATTCTATCACTGTTTATTTTTTGTTTTCAAGTTCAATTTTCGTGCACAATTTCGGTTCCCAGCATGTGGTGGTTGGCATAAGTGATTATGTATTGAAAACTACTTTTGAAAAGCTATTTTAGCTATTATTTTTGCCACTGCCTCAGTGGTAACCGGTTAGCAGTTATGCTGTAACCGGTTACACAGTTCAATTTTCAACAAATAAGCTGATTTTCAAGTATGTAACCGGTTAGCAGATATGCTGTAACCGGTTACCACTGAACAGAATGGCCAATTTTGGGTTTTTACAAGCTTGTTTGCCATGCTTTCTTCATTTTAACTTCCGTTGATTGTAATGCTTGATTTTATGGATGTTTTTAATGTCATTGCACTTCTGGTTGAAGCAAATTCATGAACTTTCAATGCATATTTTCGATTATTCATTTGTTTCATGTTCTTAGCATTGTATGAACATAGCAATTCTTACACTATCTTTGTTCACATGATGCATGATTTTGTGTGGCATTTTGGTGATCATTTGGCACTGTTGCACCTTCCATTTCAAATTTGCATTAGGTTTATTCTTCATGGATAAACTTAATCTTGTATAATCAATAATTCACTCCTTTTTGCTTTATTGACTTTTCATCCTCTTTGAAAAGTTATTAGCATGTTTCTCCCTTGATTAATTGATCGAAACATTGTTTCGATTAATCGATCTTCCCTTTTCCCCTCTTTAGGCCTCCTTTAGAGCTTTCTCTCTCATCCCCCCTCGTGGAGTTGGAGTTTCGCGCCGCGCCTTGTATCGGAGCACTGTACAAATTGACGCCGTTATGTTGTCCGTTTCTCTACGCAGGAGCATTGTACAACTTGGAGCTGTTGGGTCGTCCGATTCAACTTCCGCATTACACCCTGTGTGTGTTAGGGAAGGGATAAGAAGGGAGAATTCCTACTCTCATTATGACTACTTCAGGTAGGGGACGAATGACCCTGTGCTTGGCTTAGTCATCTCTATCTCCAGGCGGTAATGTGCTTTCTTTCCCCAGTCGAGTTGATCCTTGATCACTCTTCGCTCTTTGTGATCTCTTTCAATCCTCGATCACTCCTATCTCTTTCAATCTCTCCTTTTGATCAATCACCATCCTTCTTGGTTAAGATCATTATTCTTGCACTAGTAATCTCTCTTGTAATCAATCATTGCTTTTTGATTCCCCTGAAGAGTCTCAATTCTCTCTCTTTGGTCCAACACAGTTTTCCTGTCACGACCATTTTTCCCCTGGAGCTCGCAACCTTCTCTTGGTTCTTCTCCTTTCTTGGGTTAATCACCTTCTCTTGGTTAATCACTCGTCTCTTCAGTTAATCACAGTCCGTCTGTTAATCACAGTGCGTCTGTTAAATACTGAACCCTTTCGAGTTAATCACCTTCTCTTGGTTAATCACTCGCTTTTCTCTTCGGTTGGTCACAGTCCGTCTGTAAACACCGAATCCCCCGCAGTTGGAAACCTCCTCTTGGTTCGAATACTTGCACCCTTGGGTTAGTAACCATTCTTTGGTTCAAATACCCTTTCTTCAGTTGAGTACTGTTTGTTCAGTCAGTTTACCAAACCCCTTTGGGTCACGACCTTTGCTCGATCCTCTACCCGTCCTTTGGGTTATGATCTTTATTCGGTCCTACACCCGGTTTTCCGGTTAATTGCAGTTTTCTCTGCTAAAACCAATGCTTCTCTACCCCCACAGAGTTTCAGTCCTTTCTTTCCTCGGTTAATCACTGTTTACCAATTAATATACCGAGGCCCCTTCAGAGTCAAACACCTTCTCTCAGTTCAGCTCTCTCTCTCTTGGCTTATCACAGTCCGTCTGTTGACACCAGCTTCTTTTCCCCGCCAGGGTCTACTCTCTTTCTTCGGTTAACCACTGCCAGCGGTTAATATACCGAATCTCCTTTTTCTCTTGGTTATGACACCATCCCTTTTTTTGGATCCCCAGAGGTGTCCTTCCTATTCCCCTTGCTCTTACTTTCTTGGTTTCGACACCAATTCTCTTTGCTATCCCCAGCGGAGTTTCTTTCATTCTTGGTTTTGACACCATTCTTTTCCTATTCTCTTGTGCAAACGCTCTTACTGCGGGGTCTTTCCCAGTAGAGTTTTTCTTTCACTCTTGCTCTTGGTTTTGACACCACTTCTTTCGTCTCTTGTTTCTTTCCCGTTTTCCTTTTCCGTTCAGTTCCATGAACTACGACGCTCTGATTTCCTCATTGCACTATGAGGGTACGTAGGCACGAGGACCTTGTTCCTCCGCGAGCACCTTCTTTCTTTCTTTCTTTTATTTTTCCCCTTTCTCTCTCTCCTCTTTCCTTTAGCTAGAAGCCTTTAGATAGATAACCCATCCAAGCCTAGAAGCAAGCAAAATGGTTCCCGTCGAGTACGACGGATGCGTTAGGTGCTAATACCTTCCTTTCGCATAACCGACCCCCCATTCCTGTTTCTCTTCCCCTTGGGTTTTATCGATATTTTCCCTGTCCTTCGGGACTAAATAAAGTTTGATGGCGACTCTATTGTATCTTTGAGTGTGCGATTCACTCAGATAGAAACCAGCCATCTTCAGCTGGCGACTTTGTTGGGGACAGACTGACCTCTTGCTGGTCCATCCCTTGAGGGGTATCGCCTGGTTTTGTTTGCTCTCTTGCTTGCTTTGGTGTTTATCTTTAGAGATTTACTTGCTTTATTTTTATGCTTTAGCTTTATGTGTATTTATTGTATTCCTTTACTGCTTTGAATATTCATATGTTGCATATTCTGGATATCTTCTATTTTCTGCTGTTGTTGGGATGGGTAAATATTATTGGAGAGAAAGGTCCTAACACCGGGCCTAGTATACACATAGGCTAGAACGTGGATAGTCGTGAGGCCTGCGTTTTGCGCGTTGGGATATCACGAGACCCACATCCCAGATCGTGATTTGTTTGAGAATACTTCCGTCCTGTGAGAATTCACTACGACGGGGGGTTTTCATTCTGAGTCCTATGGTTTGGGCGACCTTTCTAGGGACCACCTTGTTGTGTCTAGATCACACCTGTGAGGGGGATGGGTTTTTGCAGGAAAACAAGCCACTTCATACCCTTTTTCTCACACACGCCAGATTTCTTCACCCACACATCAGATTATGTTGCACTAATACAGATTTATGTGCAGATATCCAGATTGTTCAGATTTGATTATTCAGACAGTGTTGGCTTCTTGTTGCTGTGTTGCATATCATTTCATCATGTAAATTAATTTTTGCATGTGCATTTCCAGGTTTTCGAGGGCTTATCTTTTATTCACATTATCATGGAGATGAGTACTGGTTATCGTGGCATCGTCAGTTACAAGTTTGAGGAGCCTAAGCTGGGTATTTTGAGAGGTTTGGCATCTTTGTTGGTTGGAGATCACAGGGGGGTTTTCTTAGGTACTTATGGTAATCTGTTGACCATCCTTAACACTGAAGTCAACATCACTGCTATTCACACTTTGGTTCAGTTCTACGACCCGCCATATAGGTGCTTCACATTTCAGGACTATCAGCTAGCGCCTACACTTGAGGAGTATGCTTAGATTCTGGGGGTTGAGATCAAGAAGCATGTTCCTTATGTTTACACTAGTGGTTGTCCGAAGTTTCATCTTATTGCTGATGCGCTTTGCATTAGTAAGAAAGATGTGGAGGATAATCTCAAGACCAAAGAGAAAGGTATTCGAGGGTTTCCTTCAAAGTTCTTGGTTGACAAGGCTACTACTTTTGCTAAGGATGAAAACTAGAAGGCTTTCAACGTTGTTCTCGCTCTGCTGGTATATGGGATTGTCTTGTTTCCAAACATGGAGGATTTCGTAGATCAGGCTGCCATCAGCATTTACTTGTCCAAGAACCCTGTTCTGACACTTCTTGCTGATACCTACCATTCTATTCATTCCAGGAATGAAAAGAAGAAGGGAACCATTGTCTGTTGTGCTCCTTTGTTGTACCGATGGTTCATGTCTCACCTTCCACAGAAGGGTCCCTTTGTTGAGAATAAGGATAATCTCAAGTGATCTCAACAAATCATGTCTCTTACCGCTGATGATATTTCTTGGTATTCTCGAGTCTTCGATGACATTCCGATCATTCTTCATTGTGGGAAATTCTCCAATGTGCCTCTCTTGGGTACAAAGGGTGGAATTAACTATAATCCGAGAATGGCTTTCCGACAGTTGGGATACCCTATGGTTGACAAACCTAATCCTGAGGTAGTGGAAGAGTTCATCTTTCATAAGAGGTTTAGTGCTGCTTGGACTTAGATTCATCTCGAAGGAAGAGCCGATTTGGGTAAGAAGAATTGCGTAGACAAGGAAGCTTACACACTTTGGGTCAAAGAGCGCGTCAAATAGATCTTGTTGCCATTCTCTCCTGAGCCCTCCATGAATGCCAAGCTTCTTGAACTTGCCCTTGTTCCTCCATCTGAAGTCGATTAACTCAAGCTGATTGTTGAGAAGTTAAAGAAGGAGAATGCTGATCTTCGTCTCAACCTTGATAGAGTCACTTCCGAGAAGGATAGCCTACAGATTGAGCTCCATCAGAAGCGCGAGCGCATGCTCAAAGAGGTGGAGGTTGAACAGAACAAGCGTAGGAAGGTGGGTGATGCTTTGAAGAGCACCTATGAGGGACTTGCTTCAAAGAAGAGACAACTCGCCGATGCTCATTATCAAGCCTACAAAGAGGAGCTGAGCTACAACAAGCAACTTGAAGAGCTTCGAGGGAAGTTATCCAAGTTTAAGACGAAGTGGAAAAGTGAACAAGACCGTGCTAATCAGTTAGCAAAGGACTTTTCCCAATGTCAAGCTAAGCTCGACAAAGTCTTCGGTGAGATTCAGAAGCTGCAAGATCAAGCACATCAGAGCCAAGAGCAGATTAGTCAGCTCAACACAGAGAGCACTCATTGGGAGCATCAAAGCCGTCATCTACAGAACCTCCTGGATCAGAAAGAGGCCTTTCTTCAGGATATGCTTCAGGGACCTAATCATTCTTTCCTGTGCAACCTCATGAAGGATGTGAAGTACTGGAGTGAGAGGCACGACCGTTTAGCCAGATTTGTTGAACATGCATTGGAGGACCTACCAGGGTTGTTGAGGGATGCATATGCTGATGCATTGCCGCACCGACTTCCTTGGGAAGTTTTTCATTTCTTATCTGTGTGTAGGGTGGTATTTGATAGGATTCGTGCGGATTTTGTTGTAGCCCAAAAGGCAGATATTTGACTTGTATTCGACTTGTACTTTTTTCCTCTATTGAATGAATGAATGAAGATGCTTGCTCACTCTATCTTTTATGCCTTTACTTGTATGCTTTATGATTGTTGTCAACAAAGATAAGTTTAAGAATTCCTGGAATTTAAAACTTTTATTTTTTGCATGCATATCATACATTCATCTGCACACATATGCACGTCCTTTCATCCAAAACCGTTGCTCATCCTTGTCCGCATTCCTTGTAGCAAGACAACGACTCGACATCGGTATTTTACGCGCTCAAGCAAATCCAGAATCATGGCTGACTTCGAATCTAAGAACGCTGCATACAAGGAAACTCTGGCTCAATTCAAAGGTCGGATGGATCAGTTCCAGATGAACATGGATGTCATTATGCAGCTCCTTCGTGTCCAGAGGGACGTCGCTGCTGCTGCCACTGTTGTTGCAACTACAACTGATGCAACTGTTGTCACTCTTGTTGTGACCACTCCTCCTGTTGTTACAGCTACTCCTGTTGTTGTTGTTCCTTCTCCTGCTAGAGTTGAAGTGCCCGTTGAGCCTGTGAATAAGCCTGCCGTTCAACCCAGTTTGAACCAGATGGCCACTGGTTTTCCTTGGGGCATGCATCTGAATTACACTCCTCAGATTGCAAATAATGGTAGTGCCTTCATGCCATATCATCCTTTTGTTGCACCCATGCCTAATGGGAATGCTGCCGCCTATCCATGGGTCATGCCTACCCCAGTCCCGCCTCCAGTGGTGAATCATGATCCTGAGAATCTTCAGGCTCAAACTCATTAAACTGTCAGATTGGTCGACACTGAAACTCCTGATGATGAAGAGCATGTGTATAGGGGTCCTCCTATTCATGTTCCGGTTCCGTCTCAAGTTGCTCAAACCGCTGTTCCAAATGCTCATCCTGGGATGTTCTACCCTGGGGCCTCTTCCTCAGCTGCTGGGGTTCCTCCTACGAATTATCCGTATGGTGTTCCTATGGGTCAGAATGCTGGTCAGATGGTTAATCCGGGTTTGGTGTATCCTTCTCAGTTTACTACTCCGCAAGTGAATGCTCCTTCCGCTTCTCAGCTGCCAAATCCTCAGATTCTTGTCAGGCCCACTAATCAGAATAGATCGATTGACTACAAGTTGTTGGAAGACCATATCAGAGCTATCGAAGGGTTCTCTGCTTTTGGTATGGAAGCCAAAGACTTGTGTTTGGCTCTAAATGTTGTGCTGCCATAGAAATTCAAGATACCTGATTTTCCAAAGTATAAAGGCTTGAGCTGCCCGCGTAGTCACATCACTATGTACTGCAGGAAGATGGCATCCCATGTTGATAATGATGAATTGCTAGTTCATTGTTTTCAAGATAGTTTGTCTGGTGCTTCATTGGATTGGTACATGGGCCTGGAGCGCAGCAAAATCTGTACTTGGAGGGATTTGTCGGAAGCGTTCGTGAGACAATACAAGTATAACCTTGATCTGGCGCCAACTAGACTGTAATTACAAAATCAGTCCCAGCGCTCAGCTAAAACATTCAAGGAGTATGCACAAAGATGGCGTGAGATGGCATCTCGTGTGCGACCGACTCTCTCTGACAATGAGTTGGTTGACATCTTTATGGGTACATTACAAGGATCTTACTATGAGAAAATGGTAGGTAGTTCTTCATCGGGTTTTGCTGATGTTGTAACCATTGGTGAAAGGATTGAGAATGGTTTGAAGACTGGAAAGATTCCTGGAGTTGCTTCCCAGCAGCCGACCACTAGGAAGTCTCAGAATAGTAATTCCAAGAAAAAGGAAGGTGAGGCCAACGCTGTGACAACTCAATTTTCTCCTCAGTATCAAGCTCCCATGGCTCTCTTGCCGTACTATCTGTATCCGTACATTGCTACTGCACAGTATCAACAACCTCCATATCAGTATCATCCGCAATAACCAGTTCAGAATGCTCAGAATCAGCAACAAAATCAACAGAAGAAAAATCAGAAGAATCAGAACCGTCAGAACAACAACAGTCAAGGAAACCGTAAGCGTCCGAATTTTGATAGAATTCCAGTGTCATACACTGAACTGTTTCCTTACTTGGTTCACCAAGGGGCAATAGTCCCCAAGAAGATTGCGCCCGCAATTCCTCCATTTGGCCTGAAGGATAACCCAAATGCATCTTGTGCCTATCATGCTGGGTACATAGGACATGCAACATAGGATTGCTTTGTTTTCAAAACCAAGGTTCAGGAACTCATTGATAAGAAGGTTCTGACTTTTGCTGAGGAAGGACCCAACATTCAGAGTAATCAGTTGCCGAATCACGGTGGGCCTGCAGTTAACATGGTTGAGGATAATTCAAGGGCTGAATTGATCATGGATGTTGACGAAGTAAAGACTCTGATGTCTGTGGTTTTCAAGAAATTAAAGGAACATGGGTTGTTGAAAGGTTTGCATGGTAAGTGTCAGATTTATGACGATAATCCCAACCAGTGTCGAAGGCTGAAGGGTTGTGTCCAGATTCTGATAATCCGAGGCGAAGTGCAATTTGCCAGATCTAAACCTGTCGAGAAAGTTGCTGCTATTGAGCCGTTTACCATCGTCTATAGGAAGGTTCTTGTGGAATCCCCTAAACAGAAGAAGGTGCAACCCATCGTTGTTTGCCCGCCAAAGCCGTTTCTGTATCAGAATTCTAAAGAGGTACCGTGGAAGGATGGGTCTACCGTGTTTTCTGGAGGTCAAGAGATAAGGTTAGCCGAATCAGAGATCGTGAATGTCACTGCTGGTGGAAGTATGACTCGTAGTGGACGAGTGTTTGCTCCAAAGGTCACTACGAAGCCTGTGCAAATTCCAACTATTATTTCTCCTAAAGAAACGCCTGCAGATACTGCTATTCCAGTACCGACTATCCCGTCTGAGGATGTTTCAAAGAGCAATGAGACCCTTGATAATAAAGAGTTCCTTAAGTTGATCAAGAAAAGTGATTTTAAAATTGTGGATCAGCTGGGTCAGACTCCCTCGAGGATCTCAATTTTATCCTTACTCATGAGCTCGCCTGCGCACACATCAGCTTTGTTGAAAGTGTTGAACAGTTCCCATGTCATACAAGATATATCCGTCCTCGAATTCGATGATGTTGTGGCCAACATAACTGCAAGTCAGTATTTGGGTTTCAATGAATCGAAATTGCCTCCTGAAGGAACTGCCCACAACAAAGCGCTGCACATATCTGTAACCTGCACAGACATCCTATTATCTCTTGTTCTAGTGGATACCGGTTCTTCTCTCAATGTGATACCTAAGGGCACATTGAGTCAATTACTAGTGGAATGAAGCGAGATGAGACCAAGCGCCTTAGTTGTCAGAGCCTTTGACGAGTCTCGAAGGCAAGTCATCGGAGAAGTGGACTTACCCATCAATATTGGGCCACATTTGTTTACCATTACTTTCCAAGTGATGGATATCAATCCGGCGTACAGTTGCCTATTGGGTCGTCCATGGATCCACGCGGCAGGGGCAGTTACATCCACTCTACATCAGAAGTTGAAATTCATGTTTGATGATCAGCTTGTCATTGTCTGGGGTGAATAGGATTTGATTGTAAGCGAGTTATCGTCCTTTCGATACGTCGAGAACGAAGAAGGCATAGCTGAGGTGCCGTTGCAGTGTCTCGAGTTCGAAGATGTCAGCTCTGCTTCAACTAGTCAAAGTAGATCACCACAATTGACTTTAGCATCTGCTAAGAGTGCTAAAGAGACCATCGATAGAGGTTCCTTTCCAGGCTGGGGGCACGTGATTGATGTGGTTGAGAAACATAATCGTTTTGGATTAGGGTATCATCTTGGTCGTCAATCTGGCTCCTCTGATCAGAAACAATGCAACTTTGTCAAGTTCAATAGCGCGGGTTTCTAGCAGGGTGACATCGTGGTAGCTACTAATGATGCTGGTCCCAGTAATCATATTTCAAGCTTTGTGCGAAAATGTCAACCGAGTTTCAAGCTCAACAATTGGACATCTACCGTGATTCCTGTGGTTTTCCCATATAACATGTAATGCATTTTGCTTTCTCATTCCCTCGTCCTCGCCCGAGACGAGTGTATAGCTTGTAAAGGGCCTCACGCTTTTGCAATATTATGTGATCAATAAATAATTTTTTTTTGAATTCAAAATCATGCTCTATTTTCTTTCTTTATTTTACGTTTTCACAAAAAAAACAAATGGCAAAAGTTTCTTTTCTTTTTCACTTTTTAAATAGCTCATTCTAAACATATTCATAAACATGCAGAACTAATAAAAGAATTGATAACAACATGGAAAACATCCATTGTAATTCTGGAATTCCAATTAACCAAGCCGAAGAAGATGGTGAGGAAGATTGTGAATTACCGGCTGAACTGGCAAGGCTCCTTGAGCACAAGCGTAGAGAGATTCAGCCACACAAAGAGCCAGTGGAAGTTGTCAATCTTGGTACTGATGAGGTCAGAAGAGAAGTCAAGGTTAGCGCATCCCTCGCAGCATGTACACTCCGAGTTGGTCAAGTTATTGAAAGAGTATGTTGATATCTTTGCCTGGTCCTATCAAGATATGCCTGGGTTGTATACCAACATCGTTGAACATCACTTGCCACTGAAGCCCGGATGTCCTCCTGTCAAGCAAAAACTCAAGAAGAGTAGACCTGACATGGCACTCAAAATCCGAGAAGAGGTAAAGAAGCAGCTTGATGTTGGGTTCCTAGTCACTTTCGAGTATCCTGAACGGATTGTCAACATTGTCCCGGTTCCCAAGAAGGACGGAAAAGTCAGAATGTGTGTGGATTATCGAGATCTCAACAAGGCAAGCCCAAAGGATGATTTTCCTTTGCCTCATATTGATGTCTTGGTAGACAACACAACACAGTTCTCTGTCTTTTCCTTCATGGACGGTTTTTCAGGATATAATCAGATCAAGATGTCCCCAACTGATATGGAGAAAACTACTTTCATCACGCCATGGGGAACATATTGTTACAAAGTCATGCCATTCGGTCTAAAGAATGCAGGGGCAACATACCAGTGTGCCATGACAACCCTCTTTCACGATATGATTCATAAAGAGATTGAGGTTTACGTGGACGATATGATTGCCAAGTCCAAAACTGAAGATGATCACTTGGTTCATCTAAAGATACTGTTTGACAAACTCCGGAAGTTTAGATTGCGGTTGAATCCTGCGAAGTGCACCTTCGGAGTTTGATCTGGAAAACTATTGGGCTTTACCGTAAGTCAAAAGGGCATTGAAGTTGATCCCGATAAGGTTCGGGCAATTCAGAGTATGCCACCTCCCAAAACAGAAAATGAAGTCCGTGGCTTTCTGGGTAGACTCAATTACATTTCAAGATTCATTTCTCATTTGACGGCTACTTGTGAACCAATGTTCAAACTACTAAGGAAAAATCAATCGGTTGAATGGAATAATGATTGTCAGGAAGCATTTAACAAAATAAAACAATACTTGCAAGAACCACCGATCTTAGTACCACCGGTTCCTGGTAGGCCATTAATCATGTATCTCACCTTTCTTGATGAATCAACGGGATGTGTATTGGGTCAACATGATGACACTGGAAGAAAAGAACATGCAATTTACTATCTGAGCAAGAAGTTCACTGATTGTGAGACCAGATACTCACTCTTGGAGAAAACTTGTTGTGCTCTGGTCTGGGCTGCTCGACGCCTACGACAATACATGATTTGCCATACTACTTTATTGATATCCAAAATGGATATGATAAAGTACATATTTTAGAAGCCTGCTGTCTCTGGAAGGATTGCTCGGTGGCAGATGCTGTTAACTGAGTATGATATCCAACATGTTAGCCAGAAAGCAATAAAAGGGAGCATCTTGTTTGACTACCTTGCTCATCAACCTGTAAGGGGTTATCAACAAATAAAGTTTGACTTTCCTGATGAGGATGTTCTATTTATCGGAGATTATGAGAGTCCATATCCTGATATAGGACCCGAACCAGGGGCGCGATGGACGCTCGTGTTCGACGGTGCCTCTAATTCCAAGGGTCGTGGAATCGGTGCTATCCTCATCTCTCCAACGGGTTTTCACCTTCCCTTCACTGCTAGATTATGCTTTGCATGCACCAACAATATCGCTGAATACGAAGCATGTATCTACGGTATTGAAGCGACAATTGACATGAGAATCAAGATTCTTGAGGTCTATGGAGATTCTGCCTTGGTCATTGGTCAAGTCAGAGGGAACTTTGTGACTCGGGATTCCAAGCTGGTTCCGTACCAACAACACATAGCGAAGTTGATTCCTTACTTTGATGAGATCACTTTTCATCATATTCCCAGAGAGGAAAATCAACTAGCTGATGCCCTTGCCACTCTAGCATCCATGTTCAAGGTCAAGTGGAAGAATGAAGCTCCTCATATCCGCATTGATCACTTGAACGAACCAGCACACTGTTTGGCAATCGAGGATGAGTCTGATGACAAGCCTTGGTTCTACGACATCAAAAGATATTTGGAAAAACAGGAATATCCCAAGGGTATCACTATCACTAACAAGAAGACTTTTAGGCGGCTTTGCGCCAAATTCTTCTTAAGTGGTGGTATACTGTACAAGAGGAATTATGATTCCGTGTTGCTCAGATGCGTGGATAGACACAAAGCACACACGATCATAAGGTCCATACATGAGGGATGCGAGGGTGTACATGCTAAAGGTCCTTCTATGGCCAAGAAGATCCTTCGGGCTGGGTATTACTGGACAACAATGGAGGTAGATTGTTACAACTTTGCCAAAAGATGTCACAAATGCTAAATCTACGGAGACAAGATCCATGTGCCTCCAAATCCATTGAATGTCTTGACGGCACCTTGGCCATTCTCCATGTGGGGTATAGATATGATTGCAATGATCGAGCCGAAGGCTTCCAATGGTCATCGATTCATTATAGTTGCTATCAATTACTTTACCAAGTGGGTTGAAGCTGCTTCTTATGCAAACGTTACACGACAAGTGGTTGCCAGATTCATCAAGAAAGAGATAATTTGTCGCTATTGCATTCCTAGAAACATTATCACGGACAATGCAAGCAACCTGAACAACAATATGATGAAGGAGTTGTGTCAAGAATTTAAGATAGAGCACCACAACTCTTCACCATATCGGCCCAAGATGAATGGCGCTGTTGAAGCAGCAAACAAAAACATCAAGAGGATTGTCCAGAAAATGGTCAAGACATACAAGGATTGGCATGAAATGCTTCCCTTTGCATTACACGGCTACAGAACTTCAGTTTACACTTCCACTGGGGCAACTCCGTACTCACTTGTGTATGGTATGGAGGCAGTTCTACCCATCGAAGTCGAAATTCCTTCGCTCAGAGTCATCATGGAAGCAGGTCTTGACGAAGCTAAATGGGTTCAATCCCGGTATAACCAGCTGAATCTCATCGAAGAGAAGCGCCTTACAGCAATTTGTCATGGTCAATTGTATCAGAGACGCCTCAAGCAAGCTTTTGACAAGAAAGTTCTTCCTCGAACATTCTGTGAAGGCAAACTCGTACTCAAGAGATATTCACCTGTTCACTCGGATCCACGAGGAAAGTGGACTCCCAATTATGAAGGACCCTTTGTTGTCAAGAAGGCCTTCTCAGGCGGAGCCCTGATCCTCACCACAATGGATGGGAAGGAGTTGCCATCGCCCGTGAACTCCGATACAGTAAAAAATTATTATGCTTGAAAATAATGGATAAAAGTCCGCTAGATTGACATCCGTAAGGACAATCTAGGCAAAAATGGACGTCCCGATGGACCAAAAAAAGAGATGTCCATGCAAAAGTTAGGGACAATGGAAAAAACAATAACAACCCGCTAAGTTGAAAACCCGAAAGGGCGACTTAGGCAAAAATGGGCATCCCGGTGGACGGAAAAAATGTGAAAACATGTCCAGGAAAAAATTAGGGATAAAGGCATTTGACTGTGAACACTTGGGCCTCTTTTCATCACGGCTGGACCTCGGACGGTAACAGAGCAGTCGAGTCATCATCAACTGGTGCAAAGCGTTGGAACCTAGACCTACAGTGGGTGGTAGGCAATGTTGTAATCAATGCAAAGCATGATTTCCCTTTGCCATTTACATTTGTTTTTCAATTTTATTGCAAAGTTCCTCATCAAGGATTTTGCATCCTTGTACACACTTTATGTACAAAATTTTACATTCAATAAAATGCATTCTTTTTCATCTACAATTGTTTTCATTCCAGTATTTTGTTTGCAAAATAAATAAATTATTTGCGATCACATAATACTAAAAAATGTTGAGAACAATAAAAAGCTAAATCCACCGAGAAAGCATTATGCATTGCATGTGTTACTGGTAACTCCTGCAGGATAATCGGTAATATTCATTGGTAAACCTAACGCCTGGCCGACAATGGGATGATTCTATGAAGAAATTGTTGTCTCCTCAGCAGTTCCTCAGCAGAGTCATCATTCTCCCCAGCAAGTTGCTAAGGTGTTCCCCAGCAAAGACGCTTTGTCTTTTCTTCCCCAGCAAGGAATGTACATCAACTCCAATAATTTGAAAATATCTGTCACCAGTAGTAGTGGTTTCTCCTCAGCTGAGTCAATATGATTCGGAAATCTCTTTTCCCCATGCAGAGCCAATCTTGGTATGAAGGATTGATTTAATTCTTTCATCCCCAACAGAGACAACCATTGTGATTTAGAAACCTGAGATGTTCTCATTTTCTTTCCCCGGTGGAATCATCATCCTTTGTGAACTCTCTTCTCCAACAGAGATTGTCTTTATCTACGGGTCCTCTCCCCGACCGAGGGTGTCGAAGTCGTTTTGCTACGATTTTTGCCTAATCACTTCACACTGTGCCTCATCTTGAGCCTTTGCTTTGCATGATATCAAGCATCATGTAGAAACACATACATAGCATATGCATCGATCATACTCCCTCTCTTTTTGCCTGACTTATCTCCCAGCAGATTTTCAGCCAAACCTTGCACTTACCTATTCTACCTTGCACCGCTCTGTTTGTTGCCGTAGGCCAAATTCTCGAGCTACTCTTTTATTTAATCCCCTTTTACCTCGAATCATCGAAAAGCTGGCGCAATTCATACATTCAGGTCCAAGAGGATTAAATAGGGGCAGCTGTCGTAACCTGAAATTTGACCTCCCTCTTTTAGCCTTTTGCATTAGCATGCGCACTCCCATCGTTGGCATATGCATTCGCACTTTTCTTTGTGTGTTTCTTGTTGCAGGACATTCACGTTTTCCAAGCCCGATTAATCACATCCTCTCAAGATTATTTCATCACCAAAACAAGGCCAAAATAAAGGTTTCCATGTTTATTTACCAAGACAAAAGATGGAAAAGCGGAATCAGGACTTCAGCATCATCCTTTTGCAAATTTGTGGAAATTTGGCTGAAGTAACCGGTTAGCATATATGCTGTAATCGGTTACTCAGTGTATTTTTAACCAAAAAAACCAAGTTTTCAAGCATGTAACCGGTTAGCACATATGCTGTAACCGGTTACTCAGTGGAAAATTTCAGTTTCTGTTGCATTTTTGGGACAACACCATGCACTCTCCTTGGTCATTGACTCTACAATATTCTAGTAGTGTGTGGAACATTCTAGACTTCTCTAGACATTTCAAGGCTATTCAATTCAATCCAAGTGCATTTATTCTAATGCTTCACTCCAAATTAAGTGCACCATGTTCCTTGTTTTACAAGCATGCCAGCCGTTGGATGATGGAAATTCACATTGGGATTGTTACCGAGTTGGTTCTAACTAACCGAGTTAACCACATTGACTCAGTGAGTCAAGCCCAACTAACTCCAACCCTAACTCCAAACCCAAAGCTAAGTCCAAAGCTAAGTCCAAACCTCTCATACTCTAAACCTAAAGTCTATATAAACTCACCTTCACTCATTTTTCAAGGACCTTCAACCATTTTGCACAATTCACTCTCAATTCTCTCATTCTCCTCTGGATTTTTCTGCAACTTCTACATCTTCATCTCAATTCTCATCCCAAAACCTCACCAAAAGCTCTTATTCTTGAAGGATAATCACTTTTCACATTGAAAGTGATTAATTCTTGAGCTTAACCTCCATCATTTGGCATTCTTTGGTTGGATTTCTGGAACTACATCTTATTCTACTTCAATCCAAGAGTTCTGCAACTTTCAATTTGGTGCAAGTTCGATTTCGGTGCATTTTCGCGTTTTTGATCGGTTTCGACGCGTTTCGTCTACAAATTAAGGATCCTCTGGTTTTCTTTGATTTTCTGCATCAAAATCTCTTTACAACACTTACCAAGCTAAATCTCCAGCTTGTAGGTTGGTGGATCTAACTAATTTTATCGTTTTGCGCATTTTTGTATCGTTCACAATGTAGTCGATAATTGTTGTGTGTGATTTGGTTTTGCATTTGTTTGATCCATGATCCTATTGTGTTAGTTGATTCTATCACTGTTTATTTGTTGTTTTCAAGTTCAATTTTCGTGCACAATTTCGGTTCCCAGCATGTGGTGGTTGGCATAAGTGATTATGTGTTGAAAACTACTTTTAAAAAGCTGTTTTTGCTGTTATTTTTGCCACTGTCTCAGTGGTAACCGGTTAGCAATTATGCTGTAACCGGTTTCACAGTTTAATTTTCAACAAACACCCTGATTTTCAAGTATGTAACCGGTTAGCAGATATGCTGTAACCGGTTACCACTGAACAGAATGGCCAATTTTGGGTTTTTACAAGCTTGTTTGCCATGCTTTCTTCATTTTAACTTCCGTTGATTGTCATGCTTGATTTTATGGATGTTTTTAATGTCATTGCACTTCTGGTTGAAGCAAATTCATGAACTTTCGATGCACATTTTTGATTATTCATTTGTTTCATGTTCTTAGCATTGTATGAACATAGCAATTCTTGCACTATCTTTGTTCACATGATGCATGATTTTGTGTGGCATTTTGGTGATCATTTGGCACTGTTGCACCTTCCATTTCAGATTTACATTAAGTTTATTCTTCATGGATAAACTTAATCTTGTATAATCAATAATTCACTCATTTTTGCTTTAATGACTTTTCATCCTCTTTGAAAAGTTGTTAGCATGTTTCTCCCTTGATTAATTGATCGAAACTTTGTTTCGATTAATCGATCTTCCCTTTTCCCCTCTTTAGGCCTCCTTTAGAGCTTTCTCTCTCATTCCCCCCCGTGGAGTTGGAGTTTTGCGATGCGCCTTGCATCGGAGCACTGTACAAGTTGACGCCGTTATGCTGTCCGTTTCTCTACGCATGACCATTGTACAACTTGGAGTTGTTGGGCCGTCCGGTTCAACTTCCGCATTACACCCTGTGTGTGTTAAGGAAGGGATAAGAAGGGAGAATTCCTACTCTCATTTTGAATACTTTAGGTAGGGGACGAATGACCCTATGCTTGGCTTAGTCATCTCTATCTCCAGGGGGTAATGTGCTTTCTTTCCCCAGTCGAGTTGATCCTTGATCACTCTTCGCTCTTTGCGATCTCTTTCGATCCTCGATCACTCCTATCTCTTTCAATCTCTCCTTTTGATCAATCACCATCCATCTTGGTTAAGATCATTATTCTTGCGCTAGCAATCTCTCTTGTAATCAATCATTGCTTTTTGATTCCCCTGAAGAGTCTCAATTCTCTCTCTTTGGTCCAACACAGTTTTCCTGTCACGACCATTTTTCCCCTGGAGCTAGCAACCTTCTCTTGGTTCTTCTCCTTTCTTGGGTTAATCACCTTCTCTTGGTTAATCACCCGTCTCTTCAGTTAATCGCAGTCCGTCTGTTAATCACAGAGCACCTCTTGGGTTAATCACCTCTTCTTGGTTAATCACCCTTTTCTTCAGTTAACCACAGTCCGTCTGTTAAAATACTGAACTCTTTCGAGTTAATCACCTTCTCTTGGTTAATCACTCGCTTTTCTCTTCGGTTGGTCACAATCTGTCTGTAAACACTGAATCCCCCGCAAGTGGCAACCTCCTCTTGGTTCGAAGACTTGTACCCTTGGGTTAGTAACCTTTCTTTGGTTCAAATACCCTTGGGTTTGTTCAGTCAGTTTACCGAACTCCTTTGGGTCACGACCTTTGCTCGATCCTATACCCGTCCTTTGGGTTATGATCTTTATTCGGTCCTACACCCGCTTTTCCGGTTAATCGTAGTTTTCTCTGCTAAAACCAATGCTTCTCTACCCCCACAGAGTTGCGGTTCTTTCTTTCCTCGGTTAATCACTGTTTACCAATTAATATACTGAGGCCCCTTCAGAGTCAAACACCTTCTCTCAGTTCAGCACTCTCTCTCTTGGTTTATCACAGTCCGTCTGTTGACACCAGCTTCTTTTCCCCGCCAGGGTCTACTCTCCTTTTTTGGTTAACCACTGCCAGCCAGTTAATATATTGAATCTCCTTTTTCTCTTGGTTATGACATCATCCCTTTTTTTGGATCCCCAGAGAAGTCCTTCCTATTCGCCTTGCTCTTACCTTCTTGGTTTCAACACCAATTCTCTTTGCTTTCCCCAACGGAGTTTCTTTCATTCTTGGTTTTGACACTATTCTTTTCCTATTCTCTTGTACAAACGCTCTTACTGCGGGGTCTTTCCCAGTAGAGTTTTTCTTTCACTCTTGCTCTTGGTTTTGATGCCACTTCTTTCGTCTCCTTGTTTCTTTCCCGTATTCCTTTTCCGTTCAGTTCCATGAACTACGACGCTCTGATTTCCTCTTTGGACTATGAGGGTACGTAGGCACGAGGACCTTGTTCCTCCGCGAGAACCTTCCTTCTTTCTTTTCTTTTTCCCTTTTCTCTCTCTCATTTTTCCTTTAGCTAGAAGCCTTTAGATAGATAACCCATCCAAGCCTAGAAGCAAGCGAAATGGTTCCCGTCGAGTACGACAGATGCGTTAGGTGCTAATACCATCCTTTCGCATAACCGACCCCCTGTTCCCGTTTCTCTTCCCCTTGGGTTTTATCGATATTTTCCCTGTCCTTCGGGACTAAATAAAGTTTGGTGGCGACTCTGTTGTATCTTTGAGTGTGCGATTCACTCAGGTAGAAACCAAGCATCTTCACCATCAATATAACCACTAAAAGAATCAGAGCCTCATGGTCTCTGATATCTCAACTCTTCTCCAATCCCTAACAAGAGTTGATTCCCCAATACAATTTGGACCTGCCTCTGGATTTGAATAATCCTCAGCAGAGCCAGTCTCCTCTTAGGCTTTGTATAATGATCCTCCCTAGTGGAGTCAATTTCTTTTCAGCCTCAATCTTGGGCTTTGTACAAGACAGATAAAACCTCCCTAGTGGAGTCAATTTCTTTTCAGCCTCAATCTTGGGCTTTGTACAAGACATATAAAACCTCTCCAGTAGAGTCAATCTTTCTTTTTTAGCCTCAATCTTGGGCTTTGTACAAGACAGACAAAAACATTCCCCGGAAGATTCAATCTCTTTTTCAGCCTTAACCTTGGGCTTTGTACAAGACATATATAAAACTCCCCTAGTAGAGTCAGCCTTCTAGCTTCAACCTTGGGCTTTGATCAAGGCACACAAAAATCATCATCCCCTCAGAGGAAATCAAGAATTCTCTCTGTAGGAAGACATTTCTCTGTACATCACATATCAAAACAAACAATAAAAAAAACCCAAATTCCAGATAACTGTTGTAAGTGGAACAATTGTTGATTCAAAAATGCAAGTTGTGGTCCCTCTTATATCCTGGTAAACTTCCTCTTTCATCTAATTGTTGTAAGTGGCAAGCCTCTGGATTATTTACATCCAAGCCAATGTCCGTCTCTTAGCATGGAAGACTAATAAGGAAAAATGGCATTGCTTTACACTGAGTTAAAGTTTCTTCCTTCAGGACACCTCCCTTATAAAGGAAATTATGGCATTGCTGGATTCCATACATTCTAGTTAAAGTAATTCCCCTTTATAATCAATCCTTCAACAACTGTGATAAACAGGTGAGATATCTCCCTTTAGAGATGACAAATTCTCTCTCTCAGTCACCCTTTTAGCTTTAATCTTGGGCTTTGAACAAGATACCAAATATTTTCCTCCCATAGAAATAGGAGGAACTACGATTGCTCTGATTTCCCAGTTATCTTTACGGGAATACGTAGGCATAAGATTGCGAAATCTTAGCGAGCACACATACCAAAAACCTTAGGTCCAGCACCGTCACAAAAACATTGAAGAAAACCCGAAAATAACAAAAACACTCTCTCAACACTCCCAAAGGAGAAACTTTCCTAACCCATAATAGATAAACACCAGAAAGTATGTAAATATTCCACAGAAGATCTATGGATAACCATATAGACATTGGGTAATTGACAACTTCTCTTTGTATAATCTGACCCCGAACCCCCAATCTCTTAGCATTTGTTACAGAAAACATTTGCGTGCAAGGTTAGTTTTAGATAGCTTCCCTTTCCTTTCCAGCTTCATAGGATAAATAAGAAATTAGAAAGTAGCACCCAATTCCAACTAATGCGGTAAGGTAGTCGAGTCACCGACAAAAATCGCACGATACACTCTGCAAAAAGCAGCACTTCAATTCATAAAGATTGATCAGATTGTATTTCGGAAGAATGCACAAAGTCAGGGGGAGGATGAGTCTCAAATTACTCGACAAACTGAAAAGTTTTGCCATCATCAAAAAGGGGGAGTATGTGGGGGCAAGGTGTCTTAATACTCAGTCTTTATTTTAATGAAGTCAAAACACGTACTAGCTCGAGTATGTAATTTGGATGGTATCATCTCATCATAGCCAGCATTCATACTTCACAATGGAAAAGTCTCATATATTTCTTGTATGTGTTTGATCATGTTGGGAGTCATAGGAATGCATAAACAAAGCCTAGGTGAAAAAACTATGGTAAAAAAGGAGTTTTTGTAAGTTTTTTTTGTTTGAGTCGACTCAAACCTTGTTTTGGTCGACTCATGAAAACTTGTTTTTCAGTCATTTGCTCACAGGTATGCTCGCGTCGACCCTTAGGTCGACTTATACTGATAACCTTTGTATTTGAATTTTTCAGCAAACTTGGGTCGACGCATGGCCCTGTTTCGGTCGATGCATAGCTTCCATATTTGCATAGTTTTGCTCACGGGTCTGCTCAGGTCAACCCTCCTTATTCTTTGGTCGACCGTTTGCTAAAAACATGTCATTTTTCTGATCTCTCTCAATTTCAAATTACTGTTATTTTTGTTAGTTGATCATGGGATCATATATATACACTGTACCTCATTTTTTAACAATAACAAGAAAAACTGAAAGATATACACTGAAGTTTTCTCTCATCATCTTCATCCTCATTCTTGCATTTTCATAACAATTACATGTAACAATTTTTGTTGATCTAAGGTGATAACGTCCAAACATAGAATTGTGTATCTAGTTTGGGGTGAGTTTTTCAGTGGGTCTTTTCTTGAATAAAACCATTAGGGTTTTGTCCTCCAAGATCGTGCGGATTTTGGGGTTTTTGGGACAAATATTTGCTTCATAGGTTCATCCGAGAGAATGTGATTGAAGAACAACGAGTTCGTTCAATCTAGTAGCAATAATTGGAGGATTGTGCAAGAAAGATTTGTGTCCGAACTGTGTCTGATTGAAATCAGCTGAGTGAAGGTGATTGAAGACCGAAGAGTTCATTCAATCTAGTAACGATAAACAGAGGTTTATTCAACATGTTCGAGGCACTTGATTCAACTTGAATCAAGGGGAGAGAAGGCATAGTATCAACATCAACGAGTATTCTTGAGTGTGTGGTGATTAAGGCTTCTCTTGTAAAAACATTTGCAACAAGATAATACATATCTCAATTCTAGTTTTAGAATTGCACGCAGACGTACCCGAAGCAAGGACGAAAGGGGAACTGCCTAAACAAATTCGGCGTTGTTCTCTCTTTCCCTGTCTCTTTAATTTTTGAATTGTTTATGTTTATGCAAAATCAATTGATCGATAAAATTCTGTAATAGTGTAGTGCTGAAAATCTGGTTTGAAAAATCATTACAATCACTTTGTTTGTAATTAGAAAAATTTTGCACTATATTTACATAGAAATTAACACTTGGGGTGTTTTGCACACCAAGTGTTCGATAAATTGATCACTCACAAACTGTTTGTGAAATTGTCAATTTTGGTTTACTTTTTATTTATCATTGGAAATTGCACAAAATTAAGTGAAGTCAAGTATATTGATTAATAATCAAATTAGCGATTCAAATTCTCATTGAGCTTATCATTCCGTTTGCCTTACGCATATTCGATCTTTTTGGTAACGGTTTGTTTAGATGACATAGTTCCTCGGCCGCTTTCGAAAACATTTTAAAATCAAATTTTTAAGCGCCGACTCTCTTTTAAAAAGAAGTGATTTATTTAACCCCCCTTCTAGATCAATTGCCATCGTCTAACAAGCATTTATCAAATTCTAGAAATGTTGACTAATTCTTGGCGACACTTGTGAATATTTTCCTTAATGATACTTGTTTAATCTTGATGCCTGCCTTGTGGTTGATATTGCTGCATAACTTGACTTTTCTCTTGAATCTTTTTTTGAATCTTGTTTGTTACTTGATGTTGTTTGTGATTGAGTTGCGTAATGTTTACTTGTGTCGTGCTTTGTGCTCACATGCTCCCATAAGGCTCCTAGTCCAACTTAATTTCTCATTAAGTTTGGAGTAGGATAGACATTAGGCCCTTAATACTTTGCATGACAACATTATACTATCTCCCTTTCAACCTTAACCGTAGGACCATTAGGTAAGATAACATTAGGATATGATTCCTTTTCTCATTCTCAACTATAAGTCCATTTTGTGAGAGCAAGAATTGTCTCTACAAGTCAATCTATGTTTTGATGATAACAATGAGTATTTATGAAAGAACCATTTTATGGTCTAATGTGTGTTGTATGCAGATCATAAGAACTAAAGACATCAGAACCAACATACATCAGCTAGATGTACTATGATTGAATATATATATATATATATATATATATATATGAGAAGTTACTATGTGTGACTAAAGTCGCGAGAAGCAAGAACGCTTGTTTATCTAGTCATGATCAGTCAGATCCAAGGATGCCAAGATTACTGTTGCAATACTCTTGTGGATGCTCTCTGAAAGTGATTAAGATTCTGAAGATAGCGGAGCTTATGAAGAAGTACACTCAGAAAGAACCGAAGTTCTGAAGACTCCTATGACTTGAAGTTCTGATGGCTGAAGGCGCTGAAGACCAAGTGCAAAAAGAATCTGAAGAGTGACGAGTTCGGAAGATCAAGGTTTCAAATAAGAAGTTTTGAAGACTCTGAAGACTGGCTCTGAAGATTCGGAAGACTTAAAGCAGAAAAAGGATAACGTTCTTAAAGACCAAGTGCTGAAGTTCTGAAGACTGATTCCTAATGGACTTCTTCAATCAACAGAAGACTTGAAGCATCAGATATTCTGCTATAAAGACTCCACTCATGCTTCATCAAATTAACATCAGAAGCTACTGAAGTTTCGAAGTCTAAATATTACCGTTGTGAGTTAAATGTACACACTGCCCAAGAAAAGATGTCTGGTCACTTCCTCCTCTGCAAAAAGAAGATGTGTCAGTACAAATCATTATATCACAACGTCTCCTTTCCAAACAGCCAACAGTATTCTCTAACGGCTATATTTCTACTGGCTATTTAATGGAAAGAGTTTTTGCTTCTGATGTGTCGATCACTTGTAGAATTATGAACTGAATGTTCATCTACAAAATTGACCAAGTCATTGTGTGAAGATAGCAACAACGATGTGTTCTCGTTGTAACACTTAGAATATTCAAAGCTGTCATTATTTCACTCATGGCAATTGTTGTTGAATTTCCAAAGAACAAATCAACACAACAACAATAATCAAACAGAAGTTGTTGATGAAGAAGACAACATTGAAGATCAGTCAAGTCATTAACCTACCTTCTCGTCAAAGCTACATTGAAGATCTAAAGCAAGGAGTTGCTGCTCAAAGCTTGCTCAACCAGAAGACGAAGAAGAAGAAGATCTACAAGATGTCTACAATCATAATATCAAATACATCTTTGTAGTTTCTTAGGAAAGCAAGGAGCTGATTGCTCAAAACTTGCTTGAACACATGTGTGTGTTCTTTGTACTTAAACCTAGGAGAAACTTGCTTATTAAGAAGCACAATTTGTATTCTCCAGTTTACCAATTCAACTAGATGAATTGAGACTCCTCAAGTGGACATTATATCCTGATGGGATCCCTGAATGGTTCAGCTGTGAGTTGAGGCCCTTGAGTAGATCACGTGGTGATCAAATACTTGAGATGACAATGGCTGAGGGTCATTGTGGAAAATCCTGAAATATGGTCAGTAGCGTTATATTCATTGTGATGAATCCCTGAACGGCTAGCTGTGAAATCCCAGCAGTGGGTCTGCTCGGTCAATGAATGTTATATCCTGTTGGATCCCTAATCGGTTCATTGGGTTGTCAGTCACAGTGCGGTTGTGCAAGTGGTTAGTCATCGGCTATTGTCCGTGCAAGTGTAATCATGATTTGGTTATAGTGGATTAAGTCCTTGTGTTCAAGGCGAAATCACCTGAGGAGGGTGGACTGGATTAGCCCGCGTGGTGAACCAGGATATATCATGTGTCCTTTACTCTCTTGCTTAGTGTCTCTATTTATGTTTCTGCATTGAATATCAGAACCTCATATTACGCAAAGTCAGAACCTTACAACCTATCCCTGATAAGCTTCCGCACTGCAAGTTCTGAGTATTGTATCTTATGATCAGAACCTATACGGTTCTCATACTCTATAGTTAATAGATCTGAATCTCTCAACGAACATTGAAGGTTCTTGAGCGTCAAATTAACAAGATGCAAAAAGTTACAAAAAGAGTAAATACACAATTCAAACCCCCTTTCTTGTGTCTTTCTCGCACCTTCAATTGGTATCAGAGCTCTGGTTCTGTTATTGATTTACATCAAACACTTAACAGTGTCAGAAAAAGATCCCGATGTGGTAGGTAGAAGTACTCTTGGTGAGATTGAAATCCACTTACAATTTCTGTAACAGTTCAGCAGTTAACTGTGTACAAAATTGTAATCAATCTGATTACTTCGTGAGCAATTCAATGATTCTAGATGAAGCCTCACTAAAGATTGAAGAATCAGTTGATAAGATAAATTCATCAGATGAAAGGCAGTATCTGTTGAATGCTCATTTTGGAAAATACGTGTGGATAAAACCATGTATATGATTAAAAGATGAATCATCAGAAAGCAAGAAATCTTGTTTGCTGAAGATTAATTCTTTATGAGTTTTTTAGATGTTTTCAAGAAACGGATTAGGTTCACCCTTGACTTTCTCGTTTAAAACTCATCCTAGATCTCTTCATGTAAAGAAGAAAGATTGCGGTTCTAAGACTTTGAATTTCAGAATGTAATCTGTTAAACTCAGAATCTAAAAAATTCAAATTATTAGAAATGATTCAATGTCAGAATCTGGAATAATCAAAAGATTCAATGGAGACCTGAATCCCGAAGATTCAGTAATTACTTGATTCCGAACGAACTCTTAAGATCTTAACAGGCTCAGTGATCAAGCTCCAACAACCTAAAATCATCCTGGTAAAGATCAAATGTTGATAATCTGATTTTCGACAAGATCAAGTGTTCTCAGAACCACTTGTGCTATGAAATTAGATGCTATCATTTCAGGTATCTAGGTTCTCCAACTGATGTCTTAAAAGATGACGTTAATAATGTTCGTTTGAAGAAATTAGTTAACTCAAAGATATGTGTGAACGACCCCAAATAAGTTGATCATCATTGTGAGAATAAGAGGTTCATGCAAATCATGTCTAGTGATGTACACATGGGGCATGATGATGTTTTGGTTCTGAACAAGTTCTGAAACAACCTTGAGGAACAAGTCAGATGCTGATATGATAATTCCTCCTCGTATAACCTCTCAAAGGTTCTCACTGAACTGATGAAATTAATCATCTTACAAAAAAAATAAACTCTCACAAACACAAACTGAATTCGGGCTTTGAAAGGAGAACTCAACCAATTCTTAAAGTTTGTCGTTTAAGATTCAGATCCATATCTTAGGAATTGTATCGGACTAAACAGGTTCTATGGATCAAGGAAATGAGAAGTGAGAAACATTCAAAACAGATGTAATTTGTTATTTATGAATGGGGTCATCAAATGAAATTTAATGTTCACTCAGTAATGCTCTCACGTATATGAGTGTCGCCTTATAAAAAAGGATTGCATGTAAGTGGCTAAGTTGAAATAAAATGGTCACTCTGATCATGCTAAGTCCTAATCTCGGTTATTGTAACCTAGAGAACTAAAGGACAAGGTTAAACAGGAAAAGAGAGAGAAAGTTATAATCCAACTAGGATCACTTTCCAAGAAAATATTCCCTTCAGAAGTCAGAAGACAAGCTTATCTTGAAGAACCCAAGAAACATCTGCATCTTACTCGGAAATAGGCAGAATCAGAAAGATGCTCAAAGCTTCAGGAGTCTGAAAGGAATAATTTCACGAAAAGTTTTAGCTAAAAGATTTTCTTCAAAGAGGTTAAGCATCCCTAAGGCGTATCTTGAAGAATCTCAGAACCTTCAACTCTCTCTCAGAAGCAAGCCAAGTCTGAAAGAAGTTGATCAAAAGCTCAGAAGAATGCACTCACGTAAAAATATGAAGATTTCAAAATTCATCAGAATGAAGACCAAAGTCAAGACAAAAAGCACTCAGTTAAGTCTGAAAATCTAAGGTACACTTTTCTTTTCACTAATAATCTGTTAAACTCATGAGATGCCTTAATTAGAATTCTTTCAAATTTATCATAGCATGTTTTACTAGGTAATTATTTAGGAATCCTTACATGTTTCTTTAGGGAAATATTCAACCAATAGAAAATCTGTTAAGCATAGATGAAAGAAATTGTTAAATACAAGAAAACCCTTTAACAAAAACTACACGCAAAAGAATACAATAATAATTGCGAATCTATTGAAATCACAACATATCTCTGACAACTTAATAAGATCTTACTAAAATCTTTTGAACTGACCTATATCTTCCCTAGACTAGGCATAATTCAATCTACACACTTACTCTATAAAGTCACGTCTTCCTTTCATACTCCTATACTCAAAACCCTAAAACTCTAAGCCTCTTTGTCCATCCACTATCATGCCTCCACTAACCTTTCTCGGTAATCCAAATCTTTTGAAATTATTCCTGAGAAATGATTCTCATTCAGTACTCCTTCACTCTCAAGAGACACTGCATGTAGTATAGAAGATATTTTGTATACTCAACAATGGACTAGGTACTCCATGATGCTAGAAAAGCCTATCTATGTAAACATGGTCAAAGAATTTTGGAAACATGTCGATCTTGATGTTGAAAGAAATTGCATCACTTCCTATGTTTTTGAAATCCCTATTGACATCAACCTATTCTCAGTGATCCTTGCAACTGGATGTGAGGATGCTGGAATTCATGTCAATTTTGACAAACACAATTTCTTTCCTGCAAGAAATTTTGCATCCCTTCACAACCTATCTTCCAGATACATACCCTACAATCCTGAGAATCTCATACCTACTCCCAAGGCCTGGTACAAACTCATTCTGTGAAACTTACTTCCCAGAATAGATAGCAATAATTTAATTCGATTTCACGACCATAAGTTCATTTATTTACTAATGAATGACTTTCGGATAAACCTGCCACACTCAATCTTCAACTGCCTTTGGAAAACCATCCTTGAGTCTCGAAACCTCACAAAATCCTACATTCCTTATGGAAGAGTATTATCTGAGATTTTCTTCAGAGATGGAATTATAGACATGATCAAAGAAAGAATTGAAGAAGATGGTCCTGATGAGTTTCCAGAAAACTGTCTGTTGAAGATAAAATGTGAAGTCTTTAGTGACTAGAGAAACTATGCTAACTATGCTTTAAATTTTTTTTTTTGTTAAGAAAAACGTATTGTCAAATCTATAATCATTAATTAAAGTCTCTCTTTGAACAATAAAATGTTACATAGATAATAAGCTTTGTTAGAATTTTACAGTTAAAATTTAAGAATATTAATTCGTTAAGGATTTTCTGCGATTCGAATTTATTACCATCATTAATGTACCCGACTCATTGACCACTCACCAAAAAGCCATCATTAATTCTAGTATCCATTCCAATAAATAAACAACTAACTCGTCTCTGTAGCTACACGCGCCTACATCTCTCCATATACCCAAAATTTAAATATCTAGGAAATAACAAATCAAATCCTATCCCCAAAAGCAATCATCACACTTCATCCTAACTCACCCATAAAATGTAGGATTCCTCTCTCAATTACAAAATTCTAAACTCACTAAGAACAATGAACTCTCAAAGGATTGGACCAACCTTCCTTGGAAACAAAGAAAATCTACACCTTATTCCCAAAAAGAAACTCAACCTTGCCCATCCCGGAGACAATGGTTTGGAGATACTCAAAAGCATGCAAGCCTAATCTTGGCAAGGCTATTACACTCTCCTATATGGTCCCATCTATCCAAACCTAGTTAAAGAGTTTTGGAAATTTTCCAAAATTAGTAACGATGGAAAAACCATCTGGTCGAAAGTCTACCTTCAACCCATTGCTGTCTCTGTCTCCTCGATAGAGAAAATCACTGGTTGCATCTCCTCCAGAGTTACGATTGATGACTATCAATCAAATCTAAGCCTGGTGGATCAGTGCAAAATCTTATTTGATGACTCAGTACCTTACGAACCAAACAACCCTGAGAGGCTTCTCCCCTTTCCAAAAGCATGGTTCAAATTTTCTCTGACCAACCTTCGTCCTCGTATGACTCCTGAGAATATCCTAACGCACAACGACAGATCCTTATCTTTCTTCTAACACATCATGTTACAATAGATCTCCCTAAAACCATTTTTAATCATATGAAACATTCTATCAAAATCTCGAGAAACAAAGTACAGGCTTTCATCCCATACGAAAGAATAATTTCGGAAATACTTCTACAAGAAAAGGTCTGGGATTTAATTATTAGGCTTGAACCTCGTACTTCTCATGTCGAAATCAGTTGTGAAACTATGAACAGTGTTGAGGATTCTGTTGATTAAGGTGGTGATGTTCATTTAGCAGTTGCTATGTTTTGTCTTTAATTCGTTATGTACAATCACCATTGAATTAATGAAAATGTTTTATTTGTCTCTTATATAATTTAACCAGTAATAGAAATCAAAATGGCTAAATTAAAAGAAACTCATTAATTTATCCCATCCAGGAAATCGCGTACAAAAGGCTACTTCCCTATTTCTTACTAGAAATTTCTCAGCTGTTCAATTCTCTTGAAATACGCATACAGTCGTTCGACTAATAAACTAGTAAGGAACATCTCAATCCTTCATAACATGGAAATACGTAACTCTAAAAGTTTTTCTCTTATAAGAACCTATTTTTTTCGAGTCCAAATCTGTATCTATATGTTTGTGTTTAAATCCTTATCTAATCTATGTTTGACTACAGTTAGCCTGTTTAATGAGCTTCTTATTAGTTTCAAGTCTCTCACAATTGGCCTCCATTCTTCAATTAAATACAAACTGAGTATAGATGTGTATCCCTAAAATGAGTCTAAATGATTCTAAATGTTTAAATGACTCTATATCTGAATATAAATGACTCCATGCTTAAATTGCTCATATGCCCTGACACTTTTTGATGATGTCAAAAAGGGGGAAAAATATATTGATTGATTCTTGATTTTGATTGAAAGAAGGAAATCTGAAAGAAATCTGAAAGAATGCAGAACTCAAACAAAGTACTCTTATAAAATGTGTTACTACTAACGTTTGTTGTTTGATGTTATCCGAGGAACTCTAAACAAGTTCACTAGGCATTCTAAAGACAGGATAAGAAGAAGAACTACGATCATAGAATAAAAGTTGTCTAAGAAGAATCAGAATTAGGAAGAAAACTCTGAAAGCAGTCAAGGTAAAGTCTACATTTCAAGATGCTCACTCAGAAGATCTGTGCAAATCAGAAGTCAAGAACTGTCTGAAGATCCGGATTAAAGATCCAAGAAAGAAACCATTATGATGTTTATCAGGAACCATTTGAAATAAAGACGATTTGGTATTAGACTAAATCATCAATTGGAAATCAGATTCAGTACACAAAGATTAGTATCAGACTCTTAATCAAAGCAAAGCTGTGGATTACTGTCAAAGTACCTTCATTGGTATCCTATCAGGACACAAAGGAAATACTCTTCAAAGTAATATCAAAAGAACTCCTTCAGCATCAGAATCAACAAACTCTGGTATAAGAGTCAGCACATCATTTTTACATCCGACTAAAACCAGATGTACCAGATTCAGAATCAAGCGTTGATTGATCACAAGTTTTAACCTTTATTTGGTATCTGATCAAAAAATCAAGCTTTGATAATTCAACTGAGTTGTGACAATAACAAGGTCTGAAATAAACCTGTGTTCAAAGTCAAACTCTGAAAAGTCATGATCAACACTGGTGATTAAATTTAGAAACTCTGAATTTCGATTCTGAAAGATCCCAATATCTGACTTATGGAAATTAGGGGGAGACTACCCAGAAGATTAAAATGCAAAATCTAAAGTCTTCTTATAGCCTGAAACTCAGGGGGAGTGTCTCAAAATACAGTTTCTGATATACAGCGAAGCTATGTTTATCAGTCGAATAACTGCTCTAATTCTGTGCTCAATTGAATCTACTGAAAAGTAGAAATGCTTCAGACGACTCTGAAGATAACAAGCTCTGATTTGACAACAAAGGAAACTAAGTTCTGAAGATCTGAAGATGGAAGTTCTGTTGAACTAGTCCAGATGCTAAAGACTCTTCGTTTTCCTAAAGACAAGATAGAGAAGTAACTCTTTTCTATTTCTGTTCTGGCAACTCAAGTTGTTACTCTGTATATCTTTGGATTATATAAAATCCTAGATCTCAGATAAAGCTTTGAGGATAACTCATTCAGGGGGAGCTGTCGTTCCATACTCTGAATTTGTTTGCTTTGGTGATTACCTTGTATAAAATGTTCAATCAAAATACTTGGTTTTGCCATCATCAAAAAGGGGGAGATCGTGAGAGCAAGAATTGTCTCTACAAGTCAATCTATGTTTTGATGATAACAATGAGTATTTATGAAAGAACCATTTTATGGTCTAACGTGTGTTGTGTGCAGATCATAAGAACTAAAGACATCAGAACCAACATACACCAGCTAGATGTACTATGATTGAATATATATATATATATATATATATATATATATATATATATATATTCGAAGTTACTATGTGTGACTAAAGTCGCGAGAAGCAAGAACGCTTGTTTATCTAGTCATGATCAGTCAGATCCAAGGATGCCAAGATTACTGTTGCAATGCTCTTGTGGATGCTCTCTAAAAGTGATTAAGATTCTGAAGATAGCGAAGCTTATGAAGAAGTACACTCAGAAAGAACCGAAGTTCTGAAGACTCCTATGACTTGATGTTCGGATGGCTGAATGTGCAGAAGACCAAGTGCAGAAAGAATCTGAAGATTGATGAGTTCTGAAGATCAAGGTTTCAAACAAGAAGTTCTTAAGACTCTGAAGACAGGCTCTGAAGATTTGGAAGACTTAAAGCAAAAAAATGATAATGTTCTTAAAGACCAAGTGCTGAAGTTCTGAAGACTGATTCCTAATGGACTTCTTCAATCAACGGAAGACTTGAAGCATCAGATATTCTGCTATAAAGACTCCACTCATGCTTCATCAAATTAACATCTGAAGCCACTGAAGTTTCGAAGTATAAATATTACCGTTGTGAGTTAAATGTACACACTGCCCAAGAAAAGATGTCTGGTCATTCCTCCTCTGCAAAAAGAAGATGTGTCAGTACAACTCATTATATCACAACGTCTCCTTTCCAAACAGCCAATAGTATTCTCTAACGGCTATATTTCTACTGGCTATTTAATGGAAAGAGTTTTTGCTTCTGATGTATCGATCACTTGTAAAATTACGAACTGAATGTTCATCTACAAAATTGACCAAGTCATTGTGTGAAGATAGCAACAATGATGAGTTCTCGTTGTAACACTTAGAATATTCAAAGCTGTCATTATTTCACTCATGGCAATTGTTGTTGAATCTCCAAAGAACAAATCAACACAACAACAACAATCAAACAGAAGTTGTTGATGAAGAAGACAACATTGAAGATCAGTCAAGTCATCAACCTACCTTCTCGTCAAAGCTACATTGAAGATCTGAAGCAAGGAGTTGCTGCTCAAAGCTTGCTCAACCAGAAGACGAAGAAGAAGAAGATCTACAAGATGTCTACAATCATAATATCAAATACATCTTTGTAGTTTCTTAGGAAAACAAGGATCTGATTGCTCAAAACTTGCTTGAACACATGTGTGTGTTCTTTGTACTTAAACCTAGGAGAAACTTGCTTATTAAGAAGCACATTTTGTAATCTCCAGTTTGCAAATTCAACTAGATGAATTGAGACTCCTCAAGTGAAAGTTATATCCTGATGGGATCCCTGAACTGTTCAGCTGTGAGTTGAGGCCCTTGAGTAGATCACGTGGTGATCAAATACTTGAGATGACAATGGCTGAGGGTCATTGTGGAAAATCCTAAAATATGGTCAGTAGAGTTATATTCATTGTGATGAATCCCTGAACGGCTAGCTGTGAAATCCCAGCAGTGGGTCTGCTCGGTCAATGAACGTTATATCCTGTTGGATCCCTGAACGGTTCATGGGGTTGTTAGTCACAGTGCGGCTGTGCAAGTGGTTAGTCACCGAATGTTGCCCGTGCAAGTGTAATCATGATTTGGTTATAGTGGATTAAGTCCTTGTGTTCAAGGAGAAATCACCTGAGGAGGGTGGACTGGATTAGCCCGCGTGGTGAACCAGGATATATCGTGTGTCCTTTACTCTCTTGCTTAGTATCTCTATTTATGTTTCTACATTGAATATCAGAACCTCATATTAAGCAAAGTCAGAACCTTGCAGCCTATCTCTGATAAGCTTCCGCACTGCAAGTTCTGAGTATCGTATCCTATGATCAGAACCTATACGGTTCTCATACTCTATAGTTAATAGATCGGAATCTCTCAACGAACATTGAAGGTTCTTGAGCGTCAAATTAACAAGATGCGAAAAGTTACAAAAAGAGTAAATACACAATTCAAACCCCCCTTTCTTGTGTCTTTCTCGCACCTTCACATTTGACATGACAACATCTAGGACCAAGTCTCCTATAGATCTTATGTTGCGTCTCTCTCGTCTCTCCTAGCACAAATAAAGATACTAAATAAATACAATGTGTATTGTGTGTCACGAGCCTTAAGTACATGGGAAATGATGAGTGGGAGTGTCTCTTTACTTCGTCTAGAGTGTTTAGCACACCCTTTCATTAGAACAACAAGAGTGGATCCCGTTGAGTACAATGGACGCGAGGCGGTGCTAATACCTTCCTCTCGCGTAATCGACTCCCGAACCCAAGATTTGGTTGTGAGACCATGTCTTCTACCTTTTGAGGTTTCTTCGATCATTTCCTTTCCTCGGTCGGGATAAACATCGTTCATCGGTGACTCTGTTTTGCACCGGTTGTTTTTCGCGTTACGACAGCTGGCGACTCTGCTAGGGAATTTGGTTCCCTATGTGATTAAATCCTAGCTCTTGTCTATTTCTTTTTCATTGGGTGTTTATCTTTGTGCTTTTATTTGCTCTATCTGCTGTATATTATTGCATTTACTTGCATTTTATTGCACCTGTTTATCTATGTCATACTGTTTGACTGTTGTGTTGTTGGGTGGGATTGTTTCATGAGAGATAAGCCCACTACACAGGCTTGAGTACATACATAGGATTATAGTGGACAGTTGTGTGGCCTGCATAGCATCTGGTTATGTTTGGTTGACACAAGACCCACATTAAGACAAGGTTTTCTTTGGAAATACTCTATCCTGCGTGTCTGATACAGATGATAGGGCGTTCCCTTAGAAAGCTTATGACTCTGGAGACCGTTCATGGGAAATCAGTTGAGGCCTCCTTGAGGGGTGATAATGCCAAACCAGAAATGGTAACATATTATCATTTCTCGACCTGAGAGGCCGTGAGACTGAGAACTTGCTAGGATGCTTTGTCCAAGACTAAAACCCACATGCGAGAGGGGATGGGTTTTGTAGGAAACCTTGACGTTCAACCTACCTGGTTTTTTGGCTTTCCTATCAGTGTGGACTTTTGAACTTGGTATTCTTGTATTCTGGTATTTTGGTATTTTGGTATCCTGGTATTCTCGTGAGAACGGAGTTTTGAACCTATTCCATCAGCAGGACAGCAGTTATTCAGAATATGTGGCAACCTTGATCCCGTGTCTTTGCATTTGCATCACATCATATCTGCATCCTAACATTCATGTTTATTTATTTCTAGGGTTTTTAATTTATCCTTGATTCTAGTTGTTGAAGATCTGCATAGAAGGACACTAGTTGGAAGAAGATTATTGTGTACAAGTTTCCAGCTCATATCCTAAGTTCACTTCATGGTTTGGTTGCTTTAGCAAATCCTGGTGTTCTGGAAGATTTTAGAAAACACTATGGGAAGATCTTGAATGTTCTGCATACCATTACTGAATATGAGTACAAGGTCATTCATACTCTTCTGCAATTCTATGACTCTCCGTTGCGGTATTTCACTTTTCCAGATTATCAGTTGGTGCCAACATTGGAGGAATATGTATTTATTTTGGGAGTTCCTATCAAGGATAGAGCACTTTTCTATTGTTCCAAGGAGAATCCTGATCTTGGTGATATTGCTACTGCTCTTTATTTGAGCAAGTTTGTATTAGTAGATAATGTGGCTAGCAAGGGAGGTTTTCTGGGGTTTCACCTGAGCTTCTTGGTGAGTGAAGCCCAGAGGTTTGCTGAAGCTGGTAGTTGGACTATTTTTAATGCTATTCTGGCTCTTTGTGTCTATGAGATCGACTTATTCCCTAATGTGGAAGACTTTATTGATATGAACGTTGTTCGTATCTTTATCATGAAGAATCCTGTGCCTACCCTCTTAGGTGATCTGTACCATTAAGTCCATTACAAGAATGAAAAGAGGGGAGGGGGACCAAAGGACCAAGATGTTCAGGAATTTTTGTTCTTCCATGGGGCAGCTGATCCTGAGCTACTGAGGAGGGTTGTGGATGTTTGGGGAAATATTCATAAGAAGGGAAAGATTTCTTTGGGAAAGGGTGATTGTAGAGCCTATTCTCCCTACTTGGAATGGATTCAGAAGAAAGTTGAAGAAGTTCTTTTGCCTTTTTCTATAGAGGCTTCATTGTATCCATTGATGATTGAACAACCTACTACTGTGGATGCAGAGAGGTACAACAAGCTTTGGAAGAAGAGCTTATGTAGCCATGATGAAGACAGAGCTGCTAACCAAAAGAGAGCAAGATCTGGAAGAAGAAGTCAAGAATAGGGAGTAGATAGGCAAAGACTTGAGAAGTGCCAATAGCCTATTCCAACAGAGGAAGAAAGATCTAGACAGAGCCTCTCTCGAGATTTCCAAGTTCAACAGTCAATGGAATACCACTGTGACTTCTCACAGGATGAAAGAAAATGAACTCCGAGTCCAAATTGAAAAGTTGAAGCAGCAGCTCAAGGACAAAGATAGGAAGGTCAAAAAAGAACTTTTTCACGTGCTCAGAAGTTATAAGCGACTTAAGGAGACCTTTTCAGCCATGGAGGAGCTCAAAGTTCAGGCGGAGGTGAAGAAACCCAGAATTAAAGACGATTTTGGAGATGATTCTTGGGAATTACGTTGTCGTTACTTGGAGGGGGTCATGCATAGGCGAGATGTTCTCATTCAAGAGCTGATCCCGAGGCCAAGACATTCTAACACCAAGAATCTCTTCAATGAGGTCCAAGACTAGAGTAGAGAGTATAGTGGCTAGGTAGGATTGACTTTGGTGGAGATTGAGGATATACCTTAGTTGTTTTTCCTTTTGTATTTGATCACCATCAGACATGTTGATTGGGATCATTGGTTGTATTTGATTTTGTCTCTTCTGTATGAGCTTATTGTATCGACTCTTCTTTAGTTATTGTATGAGTGGCCTTCGCTACTATTTTATCCATCTCTCGTGTTTATTGTTGTTAAAACTTGAATCAAGGTGTAGATCGCCTTGAGAATAATCAAACATGGCATTTGAATTGCATTTTCTTCATCATGTGCATAACAGGTGTTCGTGATCGGCTTCTTATCTCGATCTGGTTTTCTTATCAGGATTGTAGACTCAAGTGTCCATAGGTATTCATCCAGGGGTGACTGGAAGATAGGTATGGATCAGATCCAAGCAGAGTTGATGGAAGTCCGAAGCCAGATGGGGCAGTTCATGGTGGACATACAGGCTTTGTCCCAGGGTCAGAAAATATTGAGGGAGGAAGTCTATCAACTAAAGACTCAAGTGAGCTTGGTTATGGAAATATTAAAGACAGTGTTGAGAAAGGAACACAATCCTACGCCCGATGCTGCGACATAAGTGGTTGCTTCTCCCTATCCTATAGGATATCTCCCAGATCATGAGTTACCTCATGGATCTCATCTGCAACCTAGGGTTCCAGAACTTTCCCATCAGCAACCATTTCCTATTTCCCAAAAGAATCCTAGGGCAGAGGGTATGAACCAAGGCCAAGGAAGCCTGTGAAGAAGTTTGATCTGATTCAGATGTCGTATGTGCAGTTACTCCAACACGTGCTCAACCTTCAGCTGATTGAGCTCATTACTTTAGGACCTCATCCCGCAAAGCTTCCTCCGAGCTATAATGTTAACTCTAGGTGTGATTTATATTCTAGGGCACCTGGTCACAACATCGAAGATTGTACGAGGTTCAAATACAAGGTCCAAGAGCTCATTGATTCAAAGGAAATCGAGTTCGCACAGGGTGATCCTACTCCAGCTGTTATAAAAAAGATGGATGCTACTCTCCTTTCTCCATGGTCAACCTCAGGACAGGGGCCTATTCCACAATCTTGGGTTCCAGAATCCTCACACCAGTAACCTTTATTTGTTCCTCGACCTGATCTGAAGAGGAAAGCTCCTGGACAGGTCGGGCGCCTAAATCAGAACCATCCTCAAAAGAAACGACAAAGGCCGAAGGAGCCTGAAAGGCAGCTTAATGTCGTCCCCATGTCATACGCACAGTTATTGGCTGAGCTTCTCAAGCATCAGTTGATTCATTTAAGGACTATCGCTGCTCCTGCACAGTTGCCACCAGGTTATGATGCAATTGCAAGATGTAAATTCCATTCAAGGGCATATGGCCATTCAATCGAAGATTGCAGAGCTCTAAAGCACCAGGTGCAAGATCTGATCGACTCAAAGGTCATAAAATTCACTGTAGACGGTATACACATTAGTTGAAGCCTCCCAAGTGAGCACTCGGACTGCAAAGGCATTGTCGGAAGCAATAAGTCCAAACGGAGTCAAGCCTTCTCAACAATGGAAATCTTGAGCTTCTTTACTGCATTTTCATTTGTACTTTTCATTGTTTGTTAAAACATTATTTGCATGTAAAACTTGTTTGTTTTTAATGATAATCTTAATGAAATGAGTATTCTTTTCTTGAAGTAATTCATTTGTGTTCACTCATAAAGACGTTTTTGTGCATTGCAATACCAACTTCTTGCTTGAATTCTTGGAGGAAGGATGATGAAGTAAAAACGCAAACTTCCGATTATATACTCTTGGAATAAAACCTTGCTGATGATGTACAGGAATTGTTTCGAATCCCCAAACACTGGAGATATAAGGGAGATAGACCCTCATTAACCCCGTTGAGCCTAAAAGTAGGAGTTTCTTTTCATTTAAGAAAACCCTCACATCTTAACCAGGGGCAGGGTAGTTATTAGCTGATTTGATCAAGCGTTCAAATTCCAAAAAGGAGTATGCATCTAAGGATCCATTACTCTCTATCCCTCACACATCAGGAGATCAAGGGACGTGAAATGAAAATGGTTATCCCTCGTCAACCAACGAATGAGGCAGTCACAACCCTTTCGGAGAAATGAAGACAAATAAGTGTCACACGATTTGTTCAAAAGAAAAAAAAATCAAAAGAGAAGAAAGCCTGCTAAGTCGAAAACTAGAAAACAAGTGACTTAGGCAAAAGTTAGGGCATCCCGATGGACTCCGAAATCAATAAAAAGGCCAGTCCAGGCAAAAATTATGGAAAACGAACAAAAAAATTGAAAAGCAAATAGCGAAAAGGATTACAAAAGAAAAATCCTCGAGCGAGAGCAATTCGTGTGACTACAAAACACCAAAGACAAAAGGGGTGATCGTCACTCCGAAAACCTTGTGGGTTCCTTGACCATCACTTCTACCATTCAATAACCTTTTGAAAGGTGAGAACACGTGTCAAGTTAACTGAACGTAGGACTAGAGAACATCAAGGAGAATGGGTGGGTACAAAATGTTGAGCCTTAAATCTTTTCTCTAAAACCGTGAACCAGGCCACGTTACAACCTTCAAAAGTCCTAATTGAAGCAGGGTTTATTCTAAAGGCATATTTCCTGACTCCCATGAGTTATGCTAATGGATCTTTATTGGTATTGCATGTGCATGTTATCTTTCATTAAAAAATCAGTGTCGCATCTTAACTAGTGACTCGATCACAGGGTTTAGCGATATCTTTTCAATAAAAACTTCAAGATTACCATATGTGTTGCATTAGAATTATCATTCTCAGAATAAATGTTTTTGCTTACATACATGTATTTGACGCCAATGAGGTTTACATAATGAGCATCAGTCGAGAAGTTTGACTTTGCCAAGAGGAAGTTCTTGGACAGTCTTATTGAGGAACATGTAGCCAAGAGACTTCGTCAGGTAACGGTTTTTTCCAACAAATTTTTCTCAAAGGTCGCCGACCTGGGGCAGTCACTTTGATAAATCTCTTAAAAGTTATTGCCAATCCGGGGCGGTCATGTCGAGATTTAGCGAATCTCTCGGAGACAGGGGGAAAATTACTGCAAGGATCGTACTGAGGCAGGCCACCTCAGGAGTGAGAAGTTATCCTCTCTAGAAGACACTTAATCAGAATTACTTCTCCAGGATTCAGTATACTGGGGCAGAATATATAAGTCTTCGTGATACCTCTCGAGGCAAGTTCTTTATAGGTTATGTTGTACTTGGGACATTCCCTTGTTGCTCCATAAGTTGCAGGATTGTTTTCCTCTCACAACAATTGTGGCATCGTTCAGATATGTGAAGGTATGTATCTCCCCGGCAAAGATCGCTAAGGTTGTATCGTCCTCAGTAGAGTGCTATGAAGTTTTTGTTCGTTCTCCCCAATGAGAGTCCAGAAGTTTTCTTTCCCCAGCCAGGGTTGGATTTGGTTGTTTTTCTCCAGCAAAAGTTCATGTCCCTAGACAGGGTAGGGATGGTTTGTTTATGCTCTCCGAGCATGTTTGCACCCCCAACACGAGGCTCGTCTGACCTCTCTTCCCCAGTAGAGTTTTTCTCCCCACAAAGTACTGGTATATGTGTTCCTCATCAAGACCAGGAAGTGTAATTTCCCCAGCGGAGTCTCATGGTTTTGTATTCTCCCCAACAATGTTGGTTCTGATGATACCTCCCTGGCAAGGTCATCATTCTCCGCAGTTCAAGGCCCAATTGTTCTTGGAAATTTTAGCAGGTTAAAGCTTAATCGTCATTGGCAGTCTCCCGACGAAGGTGGTATTTTTTTCGTAAAGTGTCCTAAGATTAAAATCCTAGTGTTATTTCCCTAGCAGTCGTCTGTTGCTCGTACTTTCTCGTGGAGTGAAAGTTTAAGTTAGTTATGACCAGAAGATAGTTCAGTTTGTCTTTCCCAACAGAGTTGGTTTTAGTTTTGCAGCACTTCTCTCGGTGGAGTGTCCTTTTGCATATCATAAGCATCATTACAGTGCATCCTCAAAATGCATAGCATTTCCATTTGTATGAAGAATTACGCAATGGAAAATTCAAACATGCATTCGAAGCATAAGCTAGGTTTGATACCCTCTTTTACAAATCTTTCCCCAGCAGAAATGGGTGTAACTTAGGAGAGATCGTTTAACTTTATCCCCAAGCAGGTGCTCTAACCAATTTGTGGGGTCGTATATTCGTCGATCTTACCCTTTGATTGTCTTTGTTCCCTAGCAGAGTGGTTTTTATAGGATTCCATTCTCCCCTCAGAGTCGTTTAACGATTAACTCTTGCCTCCTTCACCCATCATTCGGGTTTTAGATGCGTTGATCTCGATGTTTTTGTGATTTTTTCAACACTCGTCCGTGTTTGATTTATTTCATCACTACTTCATCGGTATTGATCTTAGACACTCGTCCGTGTTTTATTTATTTCATCAATACTTTGTCCAAATTGATCTTAGACACTCGTCGTGTTCTTTCAACACTCGTCCATGTTTGATTCATTTCCTTAGGCATTCGTCTGTGTTTGTTTCAGTTTCTTCAATACTCGTCTATATTGATCTTAGACACTCGTCGTGCTCTTTCAAAACTCGTCAGTGTTTGATTTATTTCGTCAATACTTAGTTCATATTGATCTTAGACACTCGTCTATGTTATTTCAACACTCGTCCGTGTTTGATTCATTTCATCAATACTTTGTCTGTATCGATCTTAGACACTCGTTTGTGTTCTTTCAACACTCGTCCGTGTTTGATTCATTTCATCAATACTTCTTCCGTATTGATCTTAGACACTCGTCGTGCTCTTTCAACACTCGTCCGTGTATGATTCAGTTTCATCAATACTCATCAGTATTAATCTTAGACACTCGTCGTGCTCTTTCAACACTCATCCGTGTTTGATTCAGTTTCATCAATACTAGTCCGTATTGATCTTAGACACTCGTCTGTGATCTTGCAACACTAGTCTGTGTTTGTTTCAGTTTCATCAACACTCGTCTGTATTGATCTTAGACACTCACCATGCTCTTTCAACACTCGTCCGTCTTTGATTCAGTTTCATCAATACTCGTCCGTATTGATCTTAAACACTCGTCGTGATCTTTCAACACTCGTCGTGTTTTTTTTCAGTTTCATCACTACTCGTTCGTATTGATCTTAGATTTTTACACACTCGTCCGTGTTTGTTTCGGTTTCATCAATACTCGTCCGTAATGATCTTAGACTTTCATTGTTACCCTCAACACTCATTTGTGCTTATCCCCAGTGTAGTTGTCACTCGTTCGTGTCAATTTCTGTTTTATCAATACTTTGTCCGTATTGATTCCCCAACTCCTGTTTGCATTGAGTATATAGTTTCTATTGCTTAATTTCCACCAACGCAGTCGTCTCTTCCCCTACAGAGTGCAAATTTTACAGTTCTTTTAGTATTCAATCTCCTTCCACCTCAAATGTCTGAAAGCTATTACTTTCATACCTTCAGGTTTAAGTTGATTGAATAGGGGCAAATGTTGCACCCCAAAATTTGCTCTCATGATTATAACCCTAATCCGTTTGTGCTCCACATTCATATGCATCATCCACAAGGTCATATAATCACAATCATTCATTTGCATAAGATCCTAAGGCACGGGATCAAGGCTTTCCGAGGAGTCAGGGTTTTCTATTGGGCTAAAATTTATATTTCATTTGAAGATTAATTCAAATGGTCTTTTCATATTACGTTCTGGATTGTCATCACGAATTTATTCTCATCAAGGTTTGTAACGCCCCGATTTGTTTAATTGTATTTATTTATTTCATTTATGTGAATTTTGTGAAATGTGTGAAATTATTGTAGTTTACCTGCTAATTGAGTTAATTGGTTAATTTCCGTGATAGGTAAAATATTTTCAATAAATTATAATTTCTTTTCAACTTTTAATTCCCGAAATATATTTTGTCGTTATTATGTTTTATCGCGTTTTGAGAGCGTTTACGAGAGATTTGAGAGTAGGGGTATTTTGGTCTTTTTGCTGGGTTATTTTTCATAAAATAGAAAGTGGATAGAAAAAGAGAGAAACGAAAAGGAAAAGAAAAAGAAAGAAAAGGAGAAGAAAGAAAGAGAGAAGAGGAGAAAGAGGAAAATCGAAAAGAACTCCGTTTCAAGCGCGATTAATCGGGTAAGGGTGAGAAGTTTCAATTATATCTTTCTTGTAAATGTATATGTGTTGTTTGTTGTAATTGTTTTGGTTGTTTCGCGACTTTTTCTCTAATTGATAAATTGATGAATAATTGATAGAAATCGATATTTTCACGGCCGAAACTCGATATAAACTGCGTAGGATACTTGTTGATTATGTTGGAACATGTTTGGGTCGATATATTCTGAAATGGAAGTGTTTAGATGAGATTTGGAGAGGATTTGGAGTAGAATTCGTAACAGAAATTATGCAGGAAAATTCTGGGTTGTCGCTGCCGTTACGCGTATCAGGCATGTCCATACGCATATTGGGTTGGGCAATACGCGTATGGCAAGTGCAAATTGAGGCAATACGCGTATGGAAATCCATTTTCTTCGGCCATCTGTTGAAATGCGTAATGGTACGCGTATGGGACTGGGCAATATGCGTATGGTTCAGGGCAATACGCGTATGGCCAGCGAGGGTGCAGAATTTTGTCATTTCGCGATTCCTTTTCTTTTTGATTCCATAACTTGTGTTCCGATTAACCGTTTTGAACATTCTTGGTATCGATAGAAAGCTATTGAGATGTTCTTTCTTATTAAAATGGTTTTGAGAATGTTGGCCGATTTAATTATGTCAGGAATTTGAAATAGTGTCATTTTGTCGACTTTTAACGTTGTAATTGTGTGTAATTGATGTGTATCATGCAATGTGCTTTTAATATGGATATCGTATGACTTGTGTGATGTTATACGATGTGAATGCATGTGATAGAATGTTGTGAAGATGGTTTGTGGCCTAAGGGTAAGAAAATGCATTGTGTGGTGTTTGATTGTATATGCATGATTTTGGATCTGAATATTGTGCATTTGAATGTCATGAGTCATTGTATGCCAAGCATCATGATATGCATTCTCGTGATGTCGTGTGCCCTAGTGGGTGTGAGCGAAGAAACAATTCCTGAGGGGATACGCTATAACATCGTGTGCCTTATACAAAGAGGACCTAAAGCGATGATTATAGACGATCGTGTGCCTTATACAAAGAGGACCTAAAGCGATCAGATCGTGTGCCTTATACAAAGAGGACCTAAAGCGATCCATAAACGTCGTGTGCCTTATACAAAGAGGTGTGAGCGACGGGGAACATCGTTTGCCTGATGGGGAGTTACACTAAGTAACAAGCGATGATTCCAATAGTTCCTGAGTGAACTAGTGATGAGAATTATGGATGGATGGTACTGCATTTGCATAGAGTCGTTGTGTCGGTCTCTTTGCATTTGCATAAATCATGAATGGATTGATTATGTGTGGAAAATCATGAATGGATTGATTATGTGTGGAAAATCATGAATGGATTGATTATGTGTGGGAAATTGTGAATTGATTGAGTATGTGTTGAGATTTATGATTGGATTGGTGAATTGATGTGCACATGTGATAAATGCATTGGTTATGGATGATATGTTTTACGTATAGACATATGCTATGTGATGTGGTGGTGTGTTTCCATATGTTATAACTGTGGTGTGCCTTATGTGTGAATATGTGATTATGTTGGTATAATTGATATTAGCTATGTGTATTAGTATGTGATGCTTGTGGTGAGAATAATTATGCATGTGAATTTGTATGTGTTTGCATATTATTATGCAATCTTGATTTAGTTGTTATTTCTCACCTTTCTGGTGTGGTTCGTTGCCCTATGAGGCAATTGCAGATTAGTAGTCTTGGAGGCTTTTGTAAAGATTAGTTCTCCATCCGTTTATCAGTCTGTCTGCTTTGATACGTAACACGGGAGTCGGGGAACGCTTTTGTTATATATGTATACATTTGTTGAATATATTTTGTATTACTTTTGTATGTATATCTTGACGTTATAAAATGATTTATTTTGTAAAACAAGGCAGTTATGGATCTTTCCGCTTTATTGCATAATTGACCTTTCCTTTTATATGGAAAAAGTTCTCTTTGATGTTATTCCATTTTGTGTTATGTATCAAAAATTTATGAGCAGGGATTGTGTTTTCTTTCTTTAAATGTGGCATCCTTGTTTCTGTCGAAAAAATAAATTTTTACTTACTCTGATTTATTTATGAACTATTTATTCGCGATGGGAATTGGGGTGTTACAATAGTGGTATCAGAGCAGGTCGGTTCGTACGGCCAAGTTGTTGAGTCCGTTGGTGTGATAGTTAAATACTGTCGATGTTGTTTGTTCCTTAGTATGTGATATGTGTGTGAAACACTGTCAGTGCTTTCTGGTTTTCTGATCTTTTGTCTTCAGGTTTGAGAATGAGATAAGTGGGGGAGAAGCTGGTGCTTCTCCAAGTTGCTTCAGGTGTGGAGTGTTGGCTCAGTGTGTTGTAGATTGCAAGAAATGCTATTATAGTTTGGTAAAGATGGTTTATGCCCCATCATGATTGTCGCCTGTCTATTGACAAATTGAGGAACTGATCACCCTTAATCTTTTGTTGATAGTAGATGGAATTATGTTGGATGGGATAGACGTGTCTCTCAGGGTTTGATAGTGTGTGAAATGAATTGTTTGGAATTAAGGAAATGATTACGAATTGTTTGTTGAGTCGATGAAGATTCTAATATTAGAAGATGAGACGGATTAGAGGTTTTTGTATGTTGGTCAAGTTGGGAAGTCATTGAGAGAGAATGATTGGGTATTATTAAGGGCTGCTTCTCATAGAGTAGAGATTGAACTTAATTGGACGAAGGTGAATAGTTGAGGTTTATATCTGCTAAGTAAGTACAAAACTCTTAGTAGATGGGACTAAGATGTTTGTTTGGTCTGTGATGATAGTGTTCTGGAAATTGGCAGGAAGTCACAGTGATGGGCCGTCAGTTGTGCTAGTTTGCAGATGTGTTTTGGATGGAACATTAGGGTGTTGTCTTAGAGAGCTCCAGTATTGTTAGTAACAAAAAGGAAGGATGATTGGACGGAGTAACAAGCATGAGGTGTATAATGGTATTGAGACTATGGGAAGCCAAACTTAGAGTTTTGGTGAGTTTTGGAGTTTTTAAAGTTTTAGGGCATTAATGGAAATCTTGAGAAAACCCTTAGGTGTGGATGTAATATTTGAGAGTTCTTTTTGGTTGGTGGTTGCTACATGTTGGGATTTATGGAATTTGGACTGTTAAGCGAAGAAATTGTGTATGGGTTACTAATAGTTGAATAAGGTAACGATTGAGAACAAACGTCCACTTTCATGCACAGATGACTGGAACGGTTTGGTTGAGTTTGAGTAAAATTACAATTGTTTGGAATGTTTGATAAGAGTGGTGAATTGTGTGAGTTGAGGCTTTGATCGTTTTCATGTGACTGGTTATGTTTGTCATCATCAGGATATGCTGTTATTTACTAGGTTAAGCTTGCATGTGAGTAACCAGTTACCCAGTGAAAATTTTGCAAAAGCTTTAAGAATTTATATCTTTTGGAATTTGGTTGGGCATTACAACGTACAGTGATGTTATTTGGTGTTAGTAATGCGTCTGTAATGTTTGTGGAGTAGAGGAATCATATCTTCCATATTTAATTGGATAAGTTCGTGGTGGTTTTGATTGAGGATAGTCGGATCTGTTATAAACTCAGAGGAAGAACAAGTAGAGTGTTTGAGAATCAGATTGCAAGTGTTGAAAAGGAAGGAATTTTTATGCTAAGTTATTCAAGTGAGAATTTTGGTTGGAAAAGGTTAGTTTTCTTGGATATGTGATTTCTGATGATGGTATTGTTATGGATCCATCGGCATTAGATGCAGTTCGACAATGAGAGGCTCCGAAGTCGGTTAAGGTGATTAGAAACTTTTGGGCTCAATTGGTTGTTACTGCAGGCTATGGAAGACTTTGCTATGTTCGTACTTCTGTTATCTCAGTTGACTTGCAAAGGGTGAGTCGTTTGTTTTGGATGTTCGTTGTGAATAAGTTTTGGTGAGCTGAAGTAGAAGTTGTCTACGACTCCAGTTTTGATTCTGTGTGATCCTGATAAATCGTTTGTGAGGGATTAGGATGTGTCTTTGTTGAGTTTAGTCAGTGTGTTAATGCAAGAGGGTAAAGTCGTGGCTTATGCTTTACGACGATTGAGGATTCATAAAAGGGTCTATACTATTCTGGATTTGGAATTGGTTGCGGTTGGATTGTGTTGGAATATTTGGAGGTATTATCTTTATGGTTCTAGATTCGAAGTGTTTAGTAATCACAAGAATATTGAGTACTTGTTTGGTCTGAAGGAATAGAGGATGAAAAAATGAGGAGGGTTGGAATTCGTGACGAGTTATGAATTTGGCTTGGAATATCCTTCGGGAAAAGCTAAGGTTGTGCCTGAAAAGTTAAGTCGAAAGTTTTTATGCATGTCTATTTTAATGGTCAGAGAATTAAAATTATTTGAGCAGTTTAGAGACTTGTGTCTGGTAGGTGAGATAACACAGGAGTGTGTGTGGTTGGGAATATTAAAGTGAACAGTGATTTTTGGCAGAGGTGAGAAAGAGTTAGACTTTGGATGTGAGATTGGTAGACTTGAAGGTTTCGAGTAATCAGAGTGCACAGCGGAAGCGTGATGTGACACATTTTGTAATTGCGTGAGGGACTTGTAAGAGTTCATAGGTTGAACATTGGAAACAGGTTGGAATGATGAGACCATTGGACGTTTCAGAATGGAAGTGTTAGGTGAAAGGTTTAAATATTATTCATGGGCTACTATGTAGATGGACGTTTTGGTTGTATGTTCGATTGGTAAATCGTAGCATTGTTGTAATATTGTGGTGTGACAAGGATATTGGTATTGTGGTTACGTAGAGGTTGTTGAAACGATGTTGTGTCGTGGAACTTTATGTTCTTGTTTGTGTTGTTGCCTCGTTTCCATCGTGATGGTCCGAGTGCGAGTAGCTAATTCCTGTGTGTGTTCGTAGCTTGGGTATTCTTCGAGTCATGAGTTAGTCGTCAAGTGCATTGTATGGGCTTTGCATCTTGTCGTTGTTGTTATCGTCGTTGTTGTGTCGTTGTTGTAGTTGTGGTTAGCGAGGTGGTATGTCAGTTTGTGTTACTCGTGGTGTTGCCTTTTGTTGGCATGAGAGTGGGTTAGTCGGATGCGAGAGTCGTATCCGGAGTTGTTCGTAACAGTTATATTTTCGAGGACGAAAATGTCTAAGTGGGGGAGAGTTGTAACGCCCCGATTTGTTTAATTGTATTTATTTATTTCATTTATGTGAGTTTTGTGAAATGTGTGAAATTATTGTATTTTACCTGCTAATTGAGTTAATTGGTTAATTTCCCTAATAGGTAAAATATTTGCAATAAATTATAATTTCTTTTCAACTTTTATTTCCCGAAATATATTTCATCGTTATTATGTTTTATCGCGTTTTGAGAGCCTTTGCGAGAGATTTGAGAGTAGGGGTATTTTGGTCTTTTTACTGGGTTATTTTTCATAAAATAGAAAGTGGAGAGAAAAAGATAGAAAAGAAAAGGAAAAGAAAAAGAAAGAAAAGGAGAAGAAAGAAAGAGAGAAGAGGATAAAGAGGAAAATCGAAGAGAACTCTGTTTCAAGCGCGATTAATCGGGTAAGGGTGAGAAGTTTCAATTATATCTTGCTTGTGTATGTATATGTGTTGCTTGTTGTAATTGTTTTGGTTGTTTCGCGACTTTTTCTCTAATTGATAAATTGATGAATAATTGATAGAAATCGATATTTTCACGACCGAAACTCGATATAAACTGCGTAGGATACTTGTTGATTATGTTGGAACATGTTTGGGTCGATATATTGTGAATTGGAAGTGTTTAGATGAGATTTGGAGAGGATTTGGAGTAGAATTCGTAACAGAAATTATGTAGGAAAATTCTGGGTTATCGATGCCGTTAGGCGTATCAGGCATGTCCATACGCGTATTGGGTTGGGAAATACGCGTATGGCAGGTGCAAATTGAGGCAATACGCGTATGGAAATCCATTTTTCTCAGCCATCTGCTGAAATGCATAATGGTACGCGTACGGGACTGGGCAATACGTGTATGGTTCAGGGCAATACGCGTATGGCCAGCGAGGTGCAGAATTTTGTCATTTCACGATTCCTTTTCTTTTTGATTCCATAACTTGTGTTCCGATTATCCGTTTTGAACATTCTTGGTATTGATAGAAAGCTATTTAGATGTTATTTCTTATTAAAATGGTTTTGAGATTGTTGGCTGATTTAATTATGTCGGGAATATAAAATAGTGTCATTTTGTCGACTTTTACCGTTGTAATTGTGTGTAATTGATGTGTATCATGCAATGTGCTTTTGATATGGATATCGTATGACTTGTGTGATGTTATGTGATGTGAATGCATGTGATGGAATGTTGTGAAGATGGTTTGTGGCCTAAGGGCAAGAAAATGCATTGTGTGGTGTTTGATTGTATATGCATGATTATGGATGTGTATATGTGTGCATTTGAATGTCATGAGTCATTGTATGCCAAGCATCATGATATGCATTCTTGTGATGTCGTGTGCCCTAGTGGGTGTGAGCGACGAAACGATTCCCGAGGGGATCCGCTATAACATCGTGTGCCTTATACAAAGAGGACCTAAAGCGATGATTATAGACGATCGTGTGCCTTATACAAAGAGGACCTAAAGCGATCGGATCGTGTGCCTTATACAAAGAGGACCTAAAACGATCCATAAACGTCGTGTGCCTTATACAAAGAGGTGTGAGCGACGGGGAACATCGTTTTCCCGATGGGGAGTTACACTAAGTAACAAGCGATGATTCCAATAGTTCCTAAGTGAACTAGTGATGACAATGATGGATGGAAGGTACCGCATTTGCATAGAGTCGTTGTGTCAGTCTCTTTGCATTTGCATAAATCATGAATGGATTGATTATGTGTGGAAAATCATGAATGGATTGATTATGTATAGAAAATCATGAATGGATTAATTATGTGTGGAAAATCATGAATGGATTGATTATGTGTGGGAAATTGTGAATTGATTGAGTATGTGTTGAGATTTATGATTGGATTGGTGAATTGATGTGCATATGTGATAAATGTATTGGTTATGGATGATATGTTTTACGTATAGACATCTGCTATGTGATGTGGTGGTGTGTTTCCATATGTTATAACTGTGGTGTGTCTTATGTGTGAATATGTGATTATGTTGTTATAATTGATATATGCTATGTGTATTAGTATGTGATGCTTGTGGTGAGAATAATTATGCATGTAAATTTGTATGTGTTTGCATATTATTATGCAATCTTGATTTAGTTGTTATTTCTCACCCTTCTGCTGTGGTTTGTTGCTCTATGAGGTAATTGCAGATTAGTAGTCTTGGAGGCTTTTGTGAAGATTAGTTCTCCATCCGTTTGTCAGTCTGTCTGCTCTGATAGGTGACACGGGAGTCGGGGAACGCTTTTGTTATATATGTATACATTTGTTGAATATATTTTGTATTACTTTTGTATGTATATCTTGATGTTATAAAACGATTTATTTTGTTAAACAGGGTCGTTATGGATCTTTCCGCTTTATTCCATAATTGACCTTTCCTTTTATATGGAAAAAGTTCCCTTTGAGGTTATTCCATTTTGTGTTATGTATCAAAAATTTATGAGCTGGGATTGTGTTTTATTTCTTTAAATATGGCATCCTTGTTTCTATCGAAAAAATAAATTTTTACTTACTCTGATTTATTTATGTATTATTTATTCGCGATGGGAATTGGGGTGTTACAAGGTTCACTAGATATCACAGACATCTCCTTCAAGATTTCTCATGAGCTTCAGTGTATGCTGCAAAGAAAGTTAAGAAGTTCGCTCCATTGGTGACGAGTAGGGTCATCTGAAGATTGGTTATAATTTTCGTGGCAAGAAATGTTACAAGTTGTATCTTCATGGTTCTTGTACCGAGTTCATCTTCGACTGTGCGAGCAACAAAGATCAAACTTAAAAGAGACGTTGTTCTGGCACATGAAGTTAGGTCATTGTTGGTCTCCCATTTATATTAAGGGAAAGAGTTTGAAGGCTCTTGAGCATCATGGTAAAAGCTTGGATAAAGAAGATTTTGAATCAAGTTTATGCCAGAAGTTCTCAAGGATGATATCAAGACTCAGTTCACAAGAGTTCATGTCGCAACTACAAGGAAAGATCCAAAACATATCAAGAAAAAATCTATCTCTCCATTTGTGCATTCTACGGAGCCTTAAATGATTCACATTTGATGTATTTCAGATAATATTATACATGTTTTGGTTGGTGAGTTGCAACAGATGAAATCATTTCTTGGTTTATTTTTGTTCTAGATTTGGTCCCGGTATTTCAATTTATCCTTGCCTGGCATTAGTTCGTTGAATACTTCATAATAGCAAATTTTTTAGGCTACATGTGAGTTCATCTTTTTACGTCTATTGGCGATTTATTTAACATTACCAAGGTGACAAAATTTGAGGGTGGTATTGTTTTGGATCAATTACACAAGTTGAATTTTGTAGCCATAAATCAAAACTCGTTTCTTTCAAAGGAAAGGTTACATTTGAAGATATACCAGTTTTGATGCTGAACTTAAAGGCTTACATAGTAAGTAGAAGAGTAAAGAAAATCTCGAATCGAGTTTAGACAAAAAGTTTCCAAATTAAAGTGCAAAATTATGGAGTATGCTTGGAAGTGTGTTTGCTATGTCTGTGCGTCGTCACCTTGTGATGTATCATTAGTAACTGCAATCACATAAGGGTGTCACGTGACATAATATCATGTCGAAGCAAGGTGTGTTTGGTTGTAGTTCCATTGAGATCAAATACATGAGTTATGAGATTTGCATCTTCACATGTTATGCAATGCGACACATAATAATATGTTGTATTATGCTGTATCAAAATTAATCAAACATAAAATCAAGACTTTCCGAATAGACAATCAAACATATAATATATTGAGTTCACTGTGGGGATTACAATTGCTTATTGAGTTCACTGTGGGGAAACCAACATATAATATATGAAAAATGCGTGGTAAATTCAAATTTTTTGAGCGAAGAACTTCATCTTCAACCCTGAGCCAAAATTTGCAAAAACCATGCTATCTCATGAAATACGTAACGTAATGAGATGATGTAAACACGAAAGTTGTTCGTTTTCAAACCATGAACATGATGGTGGCCTTTAATTTTATTTATTTTAAGTGTGAAGTGAGTTATTATGTTATAATCAGATGAACCCTAAAAAATGAAAAAACTAAATGAAATCCCATACACGCAAGATAAATAGAAATTGATTGAGGGTTAATGATCTATGAACATCCAGGATTATGTTGGTAACTTGAAACTAAATTTATGATTCGTGATTCATGGAGTTTGAGAAGTTCAGGCTTACCTGTGCAAGAGGAATTTGAATCCTCAGTTGTAGGTGTTATAGATGTGAAATGATGACCTGGATAGCTTCCCTAGACCTCAAGGAATGTGTTGATGTGCGTAGAATGGATTGGAACCTTCTAGATTGATGGGCTTGACTCCAACTGCAACTTGCTTGGGATGAACTATGATCTTGATGAACTTGATGTTATAGATGATGCTTAAGTGTTTGGATCACTCATATATGATGTATGTGAGGTGTTTAGATCATTGGTTTGGATGGAATTGCTCTGGTTTGAGAAATTTCTATTTCTCCCTCACTTGAAAGTTTAAAACTTGGAACAAAACTGATTTTTTAGAAAACAAGGATTGAATTTGTTTTAGTGTATTTGAAATGAGGCAGTGTGACCTCTATTTATAGGTAAATGGATTTGTCTTGGATGAATAGTCACATCTTAAAGGATAAGAGCTTGGTTCAATGGTTTTGGACTTGTGTCATTACTTCTCATGCAAGGTACAATAGCTCCTCCAAATAGCACAACTACCAATTGACCAATTCCACATTCCTCAGTCATATTTATTGTTTTTTATGTGAGAGTCTTGACTGAAAAGAGTACCTTTGTTGAATGTGCACTATTGTACATAAATGCCTCTGAATTCAAGGCATAATGTGACAAAATCCATTAATCCAATTGAGATATCTCTTGACCCTTGTGGTCTAATTCTACAGATGTGTTATGACTCAACCTGATCACATTGACTTACCTTAGAAACATGATCGTTGCACTTGAAAAAACAGTCGTGTACCACAAGAAATGGCCAATCTGATCTTGGCAAAACAGTTGTAGCAAAGGGCCTTGCAACCTCCATAATTATTTGCTCAAGTAGAGCTTTCTCATGCTCTTGGGCTCTTTGGAAAGCTGGGATAATGTTCTTCAACTTTGATGTTCATAATTGGACTTGATTCATCTTGGATCATGGTGAAAAATCCCTCCATATTTTGATGTTTTGACTGATTTTACCTTAGGCAGATTTTCACTAAGTGTTGAAGTTCATTTCATACTTTTCTTGATTTTGATCACTTCATAACTTAAAATCCAAGCATTTTCTGACCATGGTTCAGTTTAGCACTTTTGTAGTATATGATGAGATCTATCATTTGAGCTTTGGAATGCAAAAAATGGTTGCTTGGATCACAAGTTATGGCCTTTGGAAATTAGGTACTTAAACACTTTTTTTCGTAAATGTGAAATTTTCACTTTCTCAAAATTGCCCTTTTTACAAGTAACCTTGATTTCTTGATCAAATCTAGTTTAAATGCAACAATGGATCATGTTTTGATGTATAATGGTTCATGATGAACATTTTTGGCCAAAAAGTCAAACTTTGACTTTGGGTCTTAGATGAATTTTGTGCAGAGAAACCCTAATTCCTGATTTTCAATGAATGGATGTCCCAAGGTGATTTTAAACTTATGAATGGACTTCAAGGGTACATTTGAGTGTCTTGAATCATATCCCAAGGTTTGAGATCATGTCTTGGTCAAAAGTCAAAGGTATGGTTGACTTTTCATCAAAAACCTAGTTTGTGGCTCTGATGGATTTGAATTCTTGCTTTGTTTATGAATCAAGTTCTTTGATTTAATCTAATCATATGAATGGACTAATATGATGTACTTGAGGTCCTTGAAACATATCTTGAGGTCTTGGCTCATGCCCAGATGAAAATTTCCCTCTGGAAGTCTTGGTCGACCAAAACCCTAATTTGGTGACACTGATGATCTTGAGGCTTGATCAACTTGAAATTATGCAATCTTGTGCTTGATTCTTGATGTTGAGGACCTCTTGTCCTTCGTGGTTGATCCTTTGACTGAATCCTCTGCAGGGCTTAAAAAAACCCTAATTCTTGGTCAAGGTGAACACTCAATAATCTTTGAAAGGATTTGTGAGGTATGAAGATACATCCATATTGTGGTGATGATTTGCACAATGATGTGAAGTTTTAGGATCAAAATTTAGGGTATGAGAGATGCCCCTATTTAATCTTCTTGGACCTGAAGGTATGAATGACGAAGATATTCAGACATTCATGGTAAAAGAGGATTAAATATCATAATACCCATAAATTTTATTGTGGATTTGAATGGTAGATAATTTGCTCATCCATCTTCTTTTACTAAGTAATGCCACTTAGAAAAGGGTGAAACTTCCCCTTGATCCTGGTCTTCAGCCATGAAACTGGTCTCAGTTTCTTTTGAAATAAACCTCCTCTCGATCCTGGTCTTTAGCCATGGAACTGGTCTTAGTTTCTTATGAAATAAACCTCCCTCGATCCTGGTCTTCAGCCATGGAACTGGTCTCAGTTTCTTCTCGTCAAGTTCTTTTCTCGACAAGGCAATCCATCTGTGAGGGTTTTCATCAAACATCTCACTGAGATTTAGTGGGGAGATGTCGTTTGATGGAAAAACGCACTTCATCAAATTTCTCTTCGAGACTTCTTCGGAGAGATGCTATAGGATGAGTAAAAATTTGAGGTCGAACTTGCTAGGAGAACCATTTGTCTGAACTGCAGAGGTGTACAAACTTCTCTGTTGGAGATGCCATTTGTTGGAGATATTACATCATACTTCCCTTCGAGACTTCTTCGGAGAGATGCCATGTGATGTAATACAATTTTGAGGTGCTGATGACTTCCTTAAAAGTAGGACAAACTTCTTGGGGAGAGACTGCCATTTGTTGACTTATTGGGAATTTATGGCTCAAAAAAATACTTCTTTGTTTGCCGATTTGTAGATATTTCTTCGGGGATGTGATGTACATATTGTCAAGTGTCTTTTTTTTAGAAGCTTCCGCGTGAGATTTTCCTTAATCCGGGAAAGCAAAATATCATCTTCAATGGCGAAGAGTGAAGTTCCAAAGGTGTATAACCAAATGAATTCTTTCCTTTCAGAGGTTCAAGTTACCAAAGTGGTCAAGGACTGATTTCAGTCCAGGAATTAACTGGAGAGAGAGATTGTTTAGACGAGACATTTCTCGATGAGGAAAGAACGCAAACTAGGATTTTATCCTATACTAGTGTGGAAAGGAAAATCTTACACGATGATCAAACTCATTGGGGATTTAGAAAGAATATATATTTTCTTCCTAAGGCTGACAACTCTAATGGAGAGAGAACATTTATCACTTGGGGATAAACGTGACCAAAGTGATCGAAATATAAGATGAAAAATGAATATGAATATGAATCAATTATGCATGATATATGTATGAAATGCTTATGCGGACAAAATAGACATGACATACGGACTGGTGATGAGGACAACTAGATACTTGGCTCTTTGGGGAATAAAAGATATCACTGATCTGTTGAGGGAAAAAATTCTTGCTACTGAACTTTTCATATTTTTGGTAGTAACAAAATGCGACTCCTGGGGAGTGATAACTTTTTATCGGTGTTTTCTGAAGGTAGCATCCTGTTGGAGGAAGGGATTCCTGTTTCTATCTTTATTTCTAGGGATAGAAACATGATCTTGATTCCAACGTTTGTTTGAGGGAATATGAAAACTCGACCCTTACTAGGGGTGATAGATGGGATGCTCCAACTTATCAATATGAAGTAATTGATCCTCCACTCAGGGATATACTGATCTCAAGAAATATTTTGATTCTGCATTTTGAAGTTTGATTGCTTTCAGAGAAGCCGCCGATGTTCCTTCTTGTGTTCACCAATCAAAAGGAAATTTCCATCTTTATTTTAAAAGCAGAATTAAATTCAAAATTTTCATTTTGAAAACAAAAGTAAATTCATTTTTGGGTTTCAAGAATGTTAATCATATCAAAATGTCATTTTGCAAAGCAGAATAAATGAGAATTGCAAATAAAGGGTACAAGGGCTCGAACTTTTATTGATAGAATGGTGATCAGCCTAATGCGTGATTCCATGGAGCGTTACAAAGTTTAGAAAATGGTAATTTAAAGGTAAAGGGGCTACATTGAGACATAATGACCATTGTCCTCCTACCAACTTTGAATTCTGAGCATTATCATGCTTCCGTTGAAGGTGACTTTGATTGAGGATTTCTTCACAGATGTCGTTGCTTCTGAGGATCCAATCTTGTCGGATGCATTTACTTGCCGTAAATCCCTAACTTTTTCCTAGATTTTCCTTCAATCTATCGGGATGATTTTTTTTCTTTTTCATGTCTCTAATTTTTGCCTAAATCGCCCTTTTGGGTTTTCAGTCCACCGAGACGCTATTTTTTAAGCGAAGTATTTCTAGGTTGCGTCAACATTTGTGGGGTAGGTAAATTCTTCTTCATCCATGGTTGCGAGTATCAAGGCACCGCCTGAGAAAGCTTTCTTAACAACATAGGGGCCGTTATAATTTGGAGTCCATTTTCCCCTGGAATCAGTGAGAAATGATTGGATCTTTTTTAGCACGAGGTCGCCTTCTCTGAATACCCGAGGTCAGACCTTTTTGTCGAAAGCTCTGTTCATCCTTTGTTGATATAACTGACCATGGCATAAATTCGTCATTCTTTTTTCTTTGATTAGATTCAGTTCATAGTATCTGCTTTGACACCATGCAACTTTTGTTAGCTTGGCTTCCATCAAGACTCTTATTGATGGTATCTCTACTTCTATGGGGAGCATTGCTTCCATGCCATATACTAGAGAGAAAGGGGTTGCCCCTGTTGAAATGCGAATGAATGTGCGATAACCGTGAAGTGCAAACGGTAGCATCTCATGTCAATCTTTGTAGGTCACAACCATCTTTTGAATGATCTTCTTGATATTTTTGTTAGCTGCTTCTACCGCTCCATTCATCTTAGGCCAATAGGAGACGAGTCATGGTGTTCAATTTTGAACACATCACATAATTCTTTCATCATATTGTTGTTCAGGTTCGATCCATTATCAATAATTATCTGGCTTGGAACACCGTAACGGTAGATGAGATTGTTCTTTATAAATCGGACCACCACTTGTCTGGTCACATTGGCATATGATGCTGCTTTGACCCATTTGGTGAAGTAATCAATGGCTACCAGGATGAACCGATGTCCTTTTGAGGCTTTGGGTTCAATCATGCCAATCCTGTCGATTCCCCATATAGAAAAAGGCCATGGAGAATAAAGAATTTTGAGATGCGTCGGCGGTACATGAATTTTGTCGGCGTATATTTGACACTTGTGACACTTCCTTATATACTTGTAGCAATCAGATTCCATTATCACCCAAAGGAGTCTTCATGAATTTCCTTCATTAGCATGTTTTCTTCGAGTCTTTCCACGTATCTGAGCAAAACCATGTCGAAGTTTCTTTTGTAAAGCACATCATTGTTCAGGAAGAAGTTGTCAGCTAGTCTTCTGAGAGTCTTCCTATCTTTTTTGGATGCCCCAGGCGGGTATTCTTGTCTTTGAAGGAAGCATTTGATATCATGATACCATGGTTTGTCATCGATGACGACTTTCATTGCAAATATATAAGCGGGCCTATCAAGGCGCATTATGTCAATCTTGGGTACGCCGTTCCATCGATTCACACTAATCATGGAGGATAAGGTAGCTAGTGCATCAGCCATGTGGTTTTCTTCACGAGGAATTTGATGAAAATCAATCTTGTTGAAGAAGGGTAATAACCTTCTGGCGCAGTCTTTGTAAGGAATCAATCCAAGTTGACGCGTGTCCTACTCTCCTTTGATCTGATTTATAAGCAGGGCTGAGTCTCCATACATATCCAAGTTCTTTATCCTTAAGTCGATAGTTTCTTCGAGACCCATAATGCAAGCTTCATATTCAGCCTCATTGATTGTACACTTGAATGTCAATCTGGCGGTGAAAGGAATATGGGTACCCTGAGGTGTAATAATGATTGTACCAATTCCATTTCCATAAGCATTGACAGCTCCTTCGAATATTAGTCCCCATTGGGATCCTGGCTCTGGCCCTTCGTCTGGTAGCGGTTCATCTCAATCTTTCACCTTTAGGTACATCACATCCTCGTCTGGGAAGTCGAATCTGATTGATTCATTATTGTCAATTGGTTGGTGAGCCAGATGATCGGCTAAAACACTTCCTTTGACGGCTTTATGAGCATGGTACTCGATGTCGTATTCTGATAACAACATCTGCCAACGGACAATCCTTCCCGTTAAACCAGGATTTTCAAACACGTACTTGATTGAATCCATTTCAGAGATTAACCAAGTAGTGGGACAAATCATGTACTGGCGAAGATGTTTAGCGGCCAAAGCTAGAGCGCAACAAGTTTTCTCGAGCATAGTGTATCTAGTTTCACAGTCCGTGAACTTCTTGCTTAAGTAAAAAATGGAAGACTCTTTTCTTTTTATTTCGTCTTGTTGGCCAAGCACACAGCCCATGGAGTCTTCCAAGACTGTTAAGTAGATGATCAATGGTCTTCCTTCTACTAGAGGGGACATAATCGATGGTTTTAGCAGATATTTTTTGATGCTGTCAAAAGATTTTTGGCAATCCTCTGTCTATATAAAGCTTTGGTTCTTTCTGAGTAGTTTGAAGATTGGCGTGCATGTCGTGGTCATGAGGAATATGAATCTCGAGATGTAATTTAGACATCCCAAAAATCCTCTTACTTGTTTTTCAGTCTTTGGAGAAGGCATCTCTTGAATGGCCTTTACTTTGTCGGGATCAACCTCAATTCCTTTTTGACTGATGATGAATCCCAAGAGCTTTCCTAAACAAACACCGAATGTGCATTTATTGGGATTCAAGCAGGGTTTGTATTTTCTCAGACGTTGGAATAACTTTGATAGATGTTCCACATGTTCTTCTTCTGTTTTAGATTTCGCAATCATGTCATTGACGTACACTTCAATTTATTTGTGCATCATGTCGTGAAACAGAGTTGTCATAGCCCTTTGATAAGTTGCTCCTACGTTCTTTAGACCGAACGACATTATATTGTAGCAAAAGGCGCCTCATGGGGTGATGAATGAATTTTTCTCCATGTTTCCTGACGCCATTGTGATTTGATTATAGCCTGAAAATTCGTCTATGAAGGAGAAGACTTTGAATTTTACTGTGCTGTCAACTAGCATGTCAATCTGTGGTAGGGGAAAATCATCCTTTGGACTTACTTTATTTAAATCCCTGTAGTCTACACATTCTAAATTTTCCGTCTTTCTTGGGAACTGGCACTATGTTGGCTAGCCATTGAGGATATTCTGAGGTGGCAAGGAAACCTGTGTCTATATGTTTTTGTACTTCTTCCTTAATTTTGATGGCCATATCTGGGTGAGTCCTTCTCAATTTTTGTTTAACTGGAGGACATTTTGGATTTAGTGGTAAGTGATGTTCCACGATGTTGGTAACTAACCCTAGCATGTCTTGGTAGGACCATGCAAACACATCTGAAAATTCTTTAAGCAGTTTTATCAAGCCTTCTTTGACAGTTGGACGAAGTAGTGCTCCAATCCTAACTTCTGTTCTCTCCTCTTCTTAACCCAAATTGACTTTTTCCAACAGTTCCTTGTAAGGTTGAATAGACTTTTCCTCATGTCTGAGTAATCGAGAGATCTCATTTGGAATTTCTTCGTCCCTTTTTCTTCAGCTTCAAATACCGGGAACTCAAAGTTGGGAGAAGAAACTGGATCGTATTTTTCAATGGGGTTTAAAACAAATAATCTGCATAACATGATTATTATTTTTAGAAAAGACAGAGAGAATGCAAAAGTGTGCGCATTGTATTTTGAAAAATGCTTATTTTATTTTGTCTGTTTTTTAGGATTACTATTTTCTGAAGAAAAAAAACAAGAAGTGAAAATAGCAATAAATGCAGGAATTCAGAATGGCATTCTTATTTATGATTTGTCGATTCTTGAAACACAAACCCTATAAAACAAAAATCTTTCGCTTTGGGCGAAGCGAAGAGGGATATTTACAGAAAAGCAAGCCATATAAAACATCCTTTTCACTCGGGCAAAGTGAAAGGTCAAAACATAGACGAGGAAATTACTTTGAAACATGGACAACATCTGGGATATCAACAACGACCCAGTTGCAACGAACTCCTCTGTGGATCACAAAGTCTAGTACTTTCCTTCCAGAATTGTCTTTAGTGATAGTACTGATTTCTTGTAGAGTTGGATCAGTGGAGTCTTCTTCCCATGCAGAGTTACCGTAAGAGGTCTTTTCAGTTGTTCTTTCATTAGTATCTTCAATTTTAGGGGAATCTCTCCATCCAGTGGGCTGGATGTCTTCATATCGGATACGAGAACTTTTCGGAGTAGTGTACTTCACTAGAAAGTCGTATTTGCCGCTTGGTTGCCCCAAAGTATCCTAAGTTTCTGAGGGGATAGATGAATCATCTTTTTCAATGACATTGACCTCGGTAAATGCAAATTTGATAAATTCTTGTCCAGCGATTCTTGCAACATCATCAACATGATGTTTGACATCTTTTGAATTTTCCTGGTAAGGTTTCCACGATTCTGGGAGAATAGGTGGATTTTTCTCAAGGTCATTCAGCAGATATGCATTCTCTGACTGAATCTTATGTCCTGAATCTTCAATGTAAGGCCTCCAAATGGGAAAATAATCCATGGGATCATATTAGTTGTAATCGAAGTTGTCTTTCATTAGAGTATCTTCTTCGAATGAGTTGGGTGGAGCACGACATCCCTCGGGATCGCAATCTCTATAGATGATTCTGACATCTGATCTTGGTATATATCGGGGACTTTGCTTCGGAGAGCAAAATGGCAGGTATGTTTATTCCTGAGACATATATCCTTCATTGTTGAAATATGATTTCCATTCTTCATCTGTATCGGAAGAATCATTTTCCTCGATGGTGTGGATTTCTTGAGAAATTGGATGGAGGAAGCCTCCACTGTGGAAGAAATTTTGAATAGGTCGAGTGGCCTCATCCTTTTTTGCAGTCTTGGTAAGTTCTGAAGAAAAATCGAGACCTTTTCTTGTCTTGTTATCAACAGGAATCACAATTTTCCCCCATCCTATTATGTCACTGTTTCTCTTTATTTGGAGAGCGTCTTTGTACGAGGAAATTGACGTTCCTTTTTCTTGATGATTCTCATTGCTCACAGAGAGTGCTTGAAATTTTGTTCGAATGACTTCTTCTGGCTCTACATATGAGAATGACGATATATTGCTTACAATTAAAGCCTGTTCTCCGCATACTGTGACCAATTTGTTGTTCTTTACAAACTTCAGCTTTTGGTGAAGTGCTGAAGTAACTGCTCCTGCTTCATGTATCCAAGGTCGTCCCAAAAAAAGTTGTATGCTGCTCGAATATTCATGACTTAGAAGGTGACTTGGAAAGTGTGGGGACCAATGGTTATGGGAAGGTCGACTTCGCCAATAACTGTTTTCCTGGATCCGTTAAAAGCTTTGACTATGATCTCACTGCCTCTCATGGGGGTGCCTTGAAAAGATAATCGTACCAGAGTTGACCTTGGCATGACGTTCATAGATGAACCTGTGTCTACGAGTACATTGGCTAAAGCATCATCCTATTAATTGACTATGATATTGAGTGCCATGTTATGATTCTTACCTTCCTCTGGAAGTTCTTCATCACTGAAACCCAAATAGTTGCAGGAAGTGATGTTAGAAATAATGCTATTAAACTGACCCACCGTTACATCTTGTTCTACAAAGGCTTATTCCAAGACTTTCTATAGAGCTCCTCTGTGAGCTTTTGAACTGAGGAGGAGGGATAACACGGATATTCGAGAAGGTGTTTGTAATAGTTGATCCACAATGTTGTATTCACTTCTCTGGATGAGTTTTAAAATTTCATCGTTATTTTTCAGAGGCTCCATGTTGCTTGATTGACCAGCTTGCTGGTTAGGAGCTTCAGTTTGAAGTTCCTTTTCTTTTGCAGGCTCTCCAAATCCTCTATTGAAGATTCGATCACTTTGGGTGACCCGGCTGACATCAACAACGTTGACAATGGATGGCAGCGGAACTTCCTTTCTATCTTATATTATGGCTGCATCGTACTTATATGGAATAGCTTTCTCCGACTCGCATGGCACTGGGCCTGGTAAGTAGATGACCAAAGGGGTTACTTGGGTCTTTCAACTGTCATAAGTAACCTCAATTAGTTCCAGCTCGGGAATGTTGGAAATTCTTCCACTGCCAAAAGGGATCTCTAAGTGCTTTGGCTTATTGAGCAGAGGAATTACAGTGAAAACATCCTCGTTAATTCCATAATTAACAGGATCTCTTTTATTTAGAACTGTGACGGTTCTTTTGTCCAACAGTTCTTGAATCTCACTCTGGACAAGGAGGCAACCATGTCAGCTTCTGCGACATTTTATGCAAGTTGAGTGATTATGTTAACTTGGACCAAAATAGTCAAGTCTGCACAGGCATTTGTGAATTTTGACCAATGATGTTTCAATGTTTTTAATGTCATAAACTGCATGTTGCCCTTGGCAACCTTGTACCATATTAATTGACTGAGAATTTAGGCATAGTTGGGTTTCCCCTTGGTTTGCTCGCACGATGTAGCACCCTTGGCTATTTTCTGAACATATTTGACAACGTTCATAATTGTGAGGTGGCACACGGCCGTATCCACTCTGTATGCAATGCATCTTAACCAAATCCGTTTCCAGCAAGTAGATGCCACAACTTTGGTGTCTATTCGGATGTCCATTGGTTATGCTAGCTTGATGTGTGTTTTCATCCTGGTAGATTAGAAGCCACCAATGGTCCAATAGATTTTGAAAAGTTCTTTGTACAAGTGCGCAACCTTGATCGTTTTCGGAGCAGTCTTTGCAATTCTGATAATTATGCGAGGACAGAAAGCCGAGTCTGACTTGTTTGGCATACAACTCTACCAAGCTGGTATTCCTCAAACGAATGTCAAAAATCTGAATCATGTTGACCTGGTAATTATCCCTTCCATGGTAGTCTTGGATCAATCCTAGATCCATTTGATGCTGGAAGGCTTTTTATACAAAAGAACATCCTTGATTGTCTTTTGAGCAAATCGGGCAAGCGTTATAGTCGTGCAGTGGTAAATTGTGATACTGACTTTGTCTTGAGTGCATTGCCACTAGATTGACATTCATTGCATGGATGTCATGATTTTGAACAATGCCTGGACGTCCATAGACCATATTTATTCCATGAATCATGTGATCTTGGATCCATCCTAGATCCATCTGCTCTTGAAGAGTTGCTTGTACAATGATGCACCCTTGATTGTTCTTGGAACAAATATCGCATTGGTGATAGTTGTCAGATGGCACATGGCCATACTCGCATTGCCTGCAATGCATTTTTACCAGATTTGTTCTTAGTAGGCGTACATCGTGAATTTGATAACTACTGTCGGGTCCTTCATCTATCAAGTTTGCTGAAGCCCTTTCATGTTGTGGCAACAGGTTTGTTTGAACATTCGGATTCATATCTTTGAAAGATAAAACTTTGTTTTTGACGAGCCTTTGTACATCAGATTTAAAGCTGAGGCAGTTCTCAATGCTATGCCCCGGTCCTCCTTGATGATAAGCGCATGATTGATCAACTTTGAACCAATAAGGGGGATTGTCCGGCACTGTGAGAGGAGTCTTGATTTAAGTGTGCCCCTTTGCTAATAAAAGTGGGAATAACTCTGCATATAACATTGGTATGGGGTTAAATCCTGGCGATCGGGGAAAATGATTGTTGTTATTGTATTGCGGGAGAGCCTGCTAAAGAGGTTGTTGCTGTCTTTGCTGTTATGGTTGTTGATATGGCTGTCTCTGAGCAATGTGTGGTTGACATGTTGGGATCGGCGCTGGGTTGATAACAGGAGATACCGTTGCTACCTGTCGAGGTTGATACCTTCGCCTTTGCTTACCCTACGAGATATTACTAATATCTTGTTCTTTCTTCTTTTGGAAAGTACTTGTGTATCTCTTACCACTAGATGGTTCTCCATCCTTAACCAATCGACCTTCTCGGACTGCTTCCTCAAGGCGTACCCCCATGTTTATCATCTCAGTGAAGTCACTAGGTGCACTAGCGACCATTCAGTCATAATAAAATGAGCTTAACGTTTTCAAGAAGATTTTCGTCATTTCTTTCTCCTCGAGAGAAGGACAAATCTGGGCGGCGATTTCACGCCATCTTTGAGCGTACTCCTTGAAGGTTTCTTTATCTTTTTTGGACATAGCTCTTAGTTGATCTCTGTCGGGTGCCATATCCAAATTGTATTATTGCTGCTGAACAAAAGCTGCCCCGAGATCTCTGAAGGTACTGATCTTTGTATGGTTTAACCCCATGTACCATTTGAGCACGACACCGGTTAAACTGTCTTAAGAGTAGTGGATTAGTAGTTGTTGGTTTTCTGTCTGGGTAGACATCTTTCGGGCATACATTACCAAGTGAATTTGAGGGCAAGAGTTGCCTTTGTATTTCTCAAAGTCGGGTACCTTAAACTTGTGTTGTATTTTGATGTTTGGGACCAAATAGAGGTCAGCGACATCTTTGCCAAACAAGTCCTGTCCGCGAATGGCATGCAGTTTTTTCTGCATTTCCAAGAACTGTTCTTGGAATTCATTCATTCTTTCGTATCCTTCTTCATCCTTGCCAGGGGTGGTCTAAAGAATCTGTTCCTTTAGGATAGTGTGTATCACAGGTTGTGGTATAGACATTACTGTGGTAACTCTTGGTGCTTTAGTGACCTGAAGTTTGTAACCTTCAGGTACAGGAGTCTCTATCGCAGCCCTTGCATCTTCGTTCACCTGAAGTTTGTAACCTTCAGGTCTGGAGGTTCCGGTTGTGGCCCCTAGGTATTCAGTGATCGGTGGTATATATCCCTCAGGTATAAAATTAAAAGGCATGCCCCAGGGAAAACCTTTAGGCATATTGTACAGAGGAAGACTGATGGGTATCTCTAATGTTGGTGTAGACACAAGTTCTGAGATCACAATCCTTTGAGGTGGTTGATCCTGAGCTGCTGCCAGGGATTCAATCATGTCATTGAGTCTTTCCAGACTTTCCTTCAGAGTGTTAACCTCCTCTCCTAGCTCTCTGTTTTCCCCCTTGAGATCGTCTGATTTCTATTGCAGATTGGCCCGAGTATTGTACGAATGAGACAGTATGACTCTAAAGTGCGACCCATGTGTGAGACTTTATGACAAAGGTGCGTAATGCAAGAGTGATGAATGATATGCAAAGAATGAGAATGATCTTTTTGTTTTGGTTTCAAAATGGACTTTTAACAATTGTGTTACAAATATCATACAGCGGTGGAAACTTTTTATTGAATTCAAAGGATTACAACCGGGAAGGAAAACTAGGCCTATGAATCCTAAGGAATCTCTCACAAAGGTCCAAATGTTGGCTGCTGACTCCCTTTTTGCTTCTTTGATCGGGCCTCCTCAACCGTTTTTTGGGTCGATGATCCTATGCCAGGTGAAGGAGAGAGTAAACTCATCCATTCCTCTTGACTTTCAACAACATGTTGCTCTAGTATTTCAATCAGAGCATCTTTCTCTTTTAGTAACTCTTGAATCTTTGTGCACTCCAAGCTGACAATCTGATACTTGTTTCTCCAAAAGTTCTTTTCACGTTGAGTTTTGTTGAAAGCGACCTGCATTTTCTCTGTGTCATTCATGAAGTAGAGGATATATTCTTTTAAGGGAAATACTTCCTGACGAGGGTAAGGCATTTTTAACTTGATGGCTCTAGTTTGTACCCATTAGAGATAAGGCTATGCGGAGATGCAGTTTGGTTTTCCCATAGACTCTCTTCCTTTCCTATGAACATGATTCCAGGCATGCATAATTTATTCCTTGAGTGCTTTACCATTTTCTCATTCCTTGAAGAAAAGACCTTCCAGATGAATGTTGTGAGGTATATCCTTCATCGGGTTTCCAAGCTGACGACGAGCTAAAACTGGGTGACAATTGATCCCTCCTTTAGTACCAATGAGGGGTACATTGGGGAAACTTCCACATTTGTCAATGATCTTAATCCCGTCATAGACCCGATTGTACCAATCTATGTCAGAATGAGTGAGAGACATAATTTTTTGCGACCATCGCATACCACTTTTGAGATCCCAAAAAGCATCAGATTTGGGTAGGTGGGAAATAAACCATTTGTAGAGTAATGGTACACAACATGTAATCATCCCTCTATTGTACAAGTTCCTTAAATGCACTGAGTGGTAAGCATCTGCCAGTAAAGTTAGGACTGGGTTCCCAATTAAGAATATCTTGATAGTGTTTATGTCGACGAAATTGTCAATGTTGGGGAAAAGGAATAATCCATAAGTGAGTAGAACAAAGTTATCCTCAAAAGCAACTATGTTTCCCATACTGGAAAATATAGGGCTTTTTCCAATAGAAACCTAGCTGGTAGACCTTGAATTCCTCCCTTAGTGATCATGTGAGTTTTGATATCTGATACTTCCAAAGAGGTGACTCTTGCAATGATTTGATCTTTAGGAATTTCTTCTAGTCCAGAGAATGGATCTTGATCAGTGATAGGTAAATCAATAAAATGAGAGTATTCTTCCAATGTTGGTGTGAGCTGATAATTTAGAAATGTGAAACAATGGTACACTGGATCATAAAACTGAACAAATGTAGATAGGACTCCTTCCACCATGTTGACCTTCTTAGGTCTTCAAGTTTTGGATTTTTGAAGGTGTACTTCTGAGTTTTTCTTCTACCAAAATCCATAACACGGTTTCTGATATTTTCAACACTCTGTTTTTTTAATTCTTTTGAAAATTTTTTGAGAACTTTTTTTTGGAAAGTTTTTGATGGATGCATGAATGTATGAATGCAGCAAACACAAATATATGAAAACACGGGTTTAAGGGTTTATCGTCATGAGCATGAAGCCACGGATCTACCCATCCCAAAGGTATGTACTAGGGGCTCTTTTGTACTTGTAGAGAGGGATCTATCAAGGTTCCCAAAATCATTGATCCCTCTTAAGAATATTACCAGCAAACCGACTGACTCATGAAAGCTGTAATATCTCTCATTTGAGTGTAGTTTTGTGTATCAACTATTCTCGATAGTCACCGTACTAAGTCCTAAAAAGGCCGAATAGTTAAGTGTTTACTAATCCTCAGTTTCACGGGTGCCCAGTGGAAAAAGTAATGTTTTCACGACTTGCTCGCTTAACATCAGTAATTCCAAAAGGGTAGCTCTACTGATTTGGCGGACTTTCAAGTTAGCTTGGTCAGGATTCACTCCCTATAAGCCTTCTTGAGTCTGCCACCTCTTATCTTAAAATATGCTCTCAAGCCCACTGAGGTCTTTTTGACTCACCACATGTGTATTAATCACATTCCTAGTTAAAAAAAATTAAACAAATATGGCAGATAAGCAGGTAGCATGATGGAAAACAACAAATGAGAAAGCAAATAAAACATCAAAAATATGCAACGTAAGGCTTAACCCTCTTAAAAGGCAATTAAGCATCCCCAGCAGAGTCGCCATTTTTCTGTAGCTCCGGTTTTTTGTGACGCGGCCACTACCGCTTTTAATACTACTTTCTGATTTCAATAATTATCCTATGAAGCTTAAAATGAAAGGGAAGATATCTTAAACTAACCCTGTGCGTAAGTGTTTTCCTTTACAAATGCGAAGAGATATGGATCGGAGGTTGGTTATACAAAGGGAAGCTGTTAACACCCTAAGTATTTATAGTAATCTATAGGAACCTTTATTTTCATATGTTTCTGCTGTTGAATTATTCGGTTGCTTAATTTTATTTGCTGTTAAATAGGGAAAGTTTCTCCTTTGTGAAGATTGAGGAGATGTTTTTGTTGTTTTAGGCTTTTCTATTGTTTTTGGGAAGGTACTTGACCTAAGATTTTTTATTAGTGCGCTTGCTAAGATTTCGCAATCTTATGCCTACGTATTCTCGTAAAGAGATTTGGGAAAATTAGAGCGTTCGTATATCCTCCTATTCTATGGGAGGAAATTTTTTGGTGTCTTGTTCAAAGCCTAAGATTGAAGCTAAAATAGTATTGATGTCTTGTTCAAAGCCCAAAATTGAAGCTAAAAGTGTATTTGTGTCTTGTTCAAAGCCCATGATTGAAGCTAAAAGTGTATTTGTGTCTTGTTCAAAGCCCAAGATTAAAGCTAAAAGTGTATTTGTGTCTTGTTCAAAGCCCAAGATTGAAGCTAAAAGAGTATTGAGAGAGAATTTGTCATCTCTAAAGGGAGATATCTCACCTATTCATCACAAACATTGAAGAATTGATTTATAAGGGAAGTTGCTTTAACTGGGATGTGTGGAATCCAGCAATGCCACATCTTCCTTTATAGGAGAATTGAAATGTCAGGAAGGAAGAAGCTTTAACTCAGTGTAGAGAAATGCCACTTTTTACTTTATGAATCTTTTCATGCTAAGAGAGGGACATTGACTTGGATGTGTAGAATCCAAAGGTTTGCCACTTACATCACTTAGATGAAAGAGAACTTTAATCATGATAAGGGAGGGACTCCAGCTTGGATTTTGAATCAACAATTGTGCCGCTTACATCAATCATCTGGAAAAGAGTTTTATTTGTTTGTTTTTAAATGTGATGTATTGAGGAAATATCCCCCTACTTCGTGAAATAATTTTTTCTTTGTTAAACTGTCCCAGGGTTAAAGGAGTTAAAGAAGAGGTTTCACTGGGAAATAATCCTCTCTTTATTGAAATGTTTCAAGGTTGAATAAATTGAACAAAGCCCAAGAGGAGGCCGACTGTATTGGGAGAGAGAATTCATTTGTATAAGAGGGAACTAGTTGTTTGAACTAAGTTATACTGATTGAAAGGATCCTATTGTTTGAACTAGTCTAAACTAAGGTGATTTAAATGCTAAGAGAAACTTAACAAGATATGTATAAGTATATATACAGATATATGAACAAGTATATAAACAAGTATGAATTGATTTGAGAAAGGTGGTGGGTCTTATTCTCTGGATAGAGGCCCAAGTGTATTGTGATTGATTAGATGCCTTCTTTAAGATATAATTAGTGTTTTGAAGAAATTGAAGAAAGTTTTGAGTTTGAAGATGACTTGATCTTAAGTAGGAGAGAAACAAAGGTGTTGGGTCTTACACTCTAAATAGAGGTCCAGATGATTGTTTGTATCCTATACAAAGCCCAGCATGAGTGAGGTTAAAAGATTTTCTATTTACAAAAGGGGGAGTTGGGTCTTACACTCTATCAGAGACCCGGATGATTATTTGACAAAGTTTATGTACAAAGAGATGGGACTTACACTCCTAACAGAAGCCCAAAGATTATTGTGAAAACAGTGATCACACCGTAATTTTGAAAAGCGCGATGGGACTTATATTATAGCAGAGGCCCATGAATTGGTTTATTTACAAAGAAAGTTGGGTCTTACACTCTAATAGAGTCCCGGGAGTTTTGAAAATTGAAATGTTATGGGTCTTACACTCTAACAAAGGCCTAAACATATTGAAATGAAGTTTGAAAGATAGAATCAAAGTAAAACCCTAATTTCATTTTTTAAGATATTTTTCAAAGAAAAAATCAATAAAAAAAATGGTCATTTATCAAATGAATCCATCTATCAAGTCATAAACAATGATTAAGGCTTGTGAAAAAGATATTTTATCCACATGAATATTTAAAATCATTTTGGTTTAAGAAAAATCAAGAAAAGAAATCATTTTAAAATATTTAAAACAATTTAAATTAATATTTTTTAATATATTAAAAAATATATCAAATAAAAATTATTTTTTTTAATTTTTATGTGGAATAAAATAATAGGGTATTTAAATGATATGTGTGAAAAAAATGGGATTAAAAATAATCAATTTGGTAGGAGAAATTAATATTTGAATTTAATTAAAATAAAAAATAGTGAGAAAATCAAGTTGTAAAAAAATGCCAAAGGGAGGGATTGAATCCATGCCCTCTAGCTCCCAACTCACAAAACACGCTTTGACCAACTGAGCCAACTTGTGTTGGTGATGACTAAACCAACCCAACATACAATATATGAAAAATACGTGGTAAATTCAAATTTTTCGCGCGAAGAACTTCATCTTCAACCTTGAATCAGAATTTGCAAAAACTATGTTATCTCATGAAATACGTAATGAAATGAGATAATGTAAACATGAAAGTTGTTCATTTTCAAACGAGGAACATAATGATGGCCTTTAATTTCATTTATTTTAAGTGTGGAGTGAGTTATAATCTTATAATCAGATGAACCCTAAAAAATGCAAAAACTAAATGAAATCCCATACACGCAAGATAAATAGCAATCGATTGACGGTTAATGATCTATGAACATCCAGAAACATGTTGATAACTTGAAACAAAATTTATGATGCATGATTCATGGAGTTTGAGAAGTTCAGGCTTACCTATGCAAGAGGAATTCGAATCCTCAGTTGTAGGTGTTATAGATGTGAAACGATGACCTGGATAGCTTCCATAGACCTCATGGAATATGTTGATGTGCTTGGAATGGGTTAAAACCTTGTGGATTGATGGGCTCGACTCCAACTGCAACTTGCTTGGGATGAACTATGATCTTGCTGAATTTGATGTTACATATGATGTTTAACTATTTGGATCACTCATATATGATGTATGTGAGGTGTTTGGATAATTGGTTTGAATGGAATTGCTCTGGTTAGAGAAATTCGATTTCTCCTTCATTTGAAAGTTTGAAACTTGGAACAAAACTGATTTTTCAAAAAATAAGGATTGAAGTTGTTTTGGTGTGTTTGAAATGAGGCAATGTGACCTCTATTTATAGGTAAATGGATTTGTCTTGGATGAATAGTCACAACTTGAAGGAGAAGAGCTTGGTTCAATGGTTTTGGACTTGTGTCATTACTTCTCATGCAAGGTACAATAGCTCCTCGAAATAGCACAGCTACCAATTGACCAATTCCACATTCCTCAGTCATTTTTATTGTTGTTTATGTAAGCATCTTGATTGAAAAAAGTACCTTTGTTGAATGTGCACTATTTCACATAAATGCCTTTGAATTCAAGGCATAATGTGACAAAATCCATTAATCCAATTGAGATATCTCTTGACCCTTTTGGCCTAATTTTGCAGGTTTGTTGTGACTCAACCTAATCACATTGAATTAGCTTAGCAACATGATCATTGCATTTGAAAAAACAGTCGTGTACCACAAGAAATGGCTAATCTTGCAACCTCTATAATTCTTTGCTCAAGTGGAGCTTTCTCATGCTTTTAGGCTCTTTGGAAAGCTAGGATAATGTTCTTTAACTTTGATGTTCATAATTGGACTTGATTCATGGTGAAAAACCCCTCCACATTTTGATGTTATGACTGATTTTACCTTAGGCAGATTTTCACTAAGTGTTGAAGATAATTTCATACCTTTCTTGATTTTGATCACTTTATAATTTAGTGTTAATAGTCATTTACCCCCTGCAATATTGGCGAGTTTTGATTTACCCCCCTTTAAAAAAGTAATTTTGGATTACCCTCCTGAAATTTTGGGGTACCCCCCTAAGCATGTAAAAACTAGGGGGGTAAATAAAAAAAAAAAATTTTACAGGGGGGTAATTTTTCTACCTGGGGGGCAAAAGACTTAGAATTTAAAAATTTCAGGGGGGTAATCCAAAATTATTTTTTTAAAGGGGGGTAAATCAAAAGTCGCCTATATTGCAGGGGTAAATGACTATTAACCCTATAATTTAAAATCCAAGCATTTGTTGACCATGGTTCAGTTTATCCCTTTTGTAGTATGTGATGAGATCTATCATTTGAGATTTGGAGTGCAAGAAATGGTTGCTTGGATCACAAGTTATGGCCTTTGGAAGTTGGGTACTTAAAACACTTTTTTTCAATAACTTAGTGAAATTTTCACTTTCTTCAACATTGCCCTTTTTAGAAGTAACCTTGATTTCTTGATCAAATCTTGTTTAAATGCAACACTGGATCATGTTTTCTTGTATAATGGTTCATGATGAACATTTTTGGCCAAAAAGTCAAACTTTGAGTTTGGGTCTTAGATGAATTTTGTGCAGAGAAACCCTAATTAATGATTTTCAATTAATGGATGTCCCAAGGTGATTTTAAACTTATGAATGGACTTCAAGGGTACATTTGAGTGTCTTGAATCATATCCCAAGGTTTTAGATCATGTTTTGGCCAAAAGTCAAAGGTATGGTTGACTTTTCATCAAAACTCTAGTTTGTGGCTCAGATGGATTTGAATTCTTGCATTGTTTGTGAATCAAGTTATTTGAATTAATCCAATCATATTATTAGACTTATATGATGTACTTGAGGTCCTTGAAACATATCTTAAGGTCTTGGCTCATGCCCAGATGAACATTTCCATTTAGAAGTCTTGGTCGACCAAAACCCTAATTTGGTGACACTGATGATCTTGAGGCTTGATCAGCTTGAAATGATGCAATCTTGTGCTTGATTCTTGATGTCGATGACCTCTTGTCCTTCACGAATGATTGAGAGGCTTGATAAGTTGAAGATCATGTCAATTCTTGATTGATTCTTTGCCTGGATCCTCTGTAGGGCTTAAAAAACCCTAATTCTTGGTCAAGGTGAACACTCAACAATCTTTGAAAGGATTAGTGAGGTATGAAGGTACATCCATATTGTGGTGATGATTTACATAATGATGTGAAGTCTTAGGGTAGCAATTTAGGGTATGACACAAAGTACCATTGGGGATGTTTTGTCGAAAGATGACCGCTTATATCGACAACGACAAGCTGATGATTCACTGCTTTCAAGGAAGTTTATGTGGTGCATCTTTGATGTGGTATATGAAGCTAGAAAGGAACAATATTCAATCTTGGGAAGACATAGCTAATGCCTTTGTGAAGCACTATAGTTATAATACTGACATGTCTCCAGACAACGATCAGTTGATGAGCATGAGTCAGAAAGACAATGAATCCTTAGGGAGTATGCACAACAGTGGAAGGAATTTGAAGCCCAGGTTCATCCACCACTCCCAGAGAAAGAACTGGCCAAAATGTTTCTAAAAACTTTGTCAGACTCTTATTATGTCAGGTTGGTAGGAGTTGTTCCATAGGAGTTCTCTAAAATGGTGGAAGTCAGTGTAAACATCGAGGACGCATTCAAAAGTGGAAAAACCCAAGATGACTTGAATAGCCAAGCTAGTGAAGAGAAATCTGTTAGTGATTCCCATGAGTAAAGGAGTGTTGATGTTGATGCAATTTGGGATTCTCCTCAGATCTTGCAAGCTCCAGTTCCAGTGTCTTATTGCCAACATCAGTATGCAGCGTCTGTTCAGTGCCAGCAACCACTACTGTGTGAACTTCTATACCAGCAACGAGGGTTGGTTCCTCAGGATCAACATCAGAAATGAAAAGCTCAGAATCTGAATTATCAGAATCAGGAGAGACCTCCGAATAGTCTAGAAGGAGAGACTCGTCAGTTTGATCCAATCCCAATGACTTACAGTCAGTTGTGGTATTATTTTGCCCATAACTCGGTGATGACACCCAGAAAGACCAGAGCCATGAAGTCTCGCCCTCCTTGGTACAATCCAAATGCCAGTTGTGAGTTTCACGATGGAGTAGTGGGGCATCCGATTGAAGAGTGCAAGGTTTTACAGGAAAAGTTTCAAGAGATGATCGATGATGAGGTGTTGACCTTCAAGGGATGAAGCCCGGTTGTGAATGGGACGCCTTTATGCTGATATATTTAAAGACTCAAGAGAGTCCTTTGAAGCCGTTGAAATCAAGAGGACATCTCATTCCCAAGATCATCAAGTTGTTTGTTTATTTGCTTGCATTTGTTGTTATTCCTTTGATTGTAAAAGCATGATTTGCATGTAAGAACTTGTTTGTTTTGAATGATTAATGCAATGAATATGTTTGTCTTTAAGAAATCCATTCATATTCACTCATTAAATGCTTTTTCATGTTTTATAATGTCAACTTTACTCACTCTCTTGCTTTGATAGAGAATTAGAGGGAGGATGACGTAAGAGAAAACGTAAGATCTCTCGTCATATGCTTTTGAATAAAACCCTGCTGATGATTTAAGGCATTGTTTCAAATCCCCCAAACATTGGAGATATAAGGGTGATAGACCCTCGTTAACCCCTTTGAGCCTTGAAGTAGGAGTTTCCTTCATACAGAAAAACCCTAATTTTTAACCTGGGGAAGGGTAGTTTTTAGTTAAGCTGATCGAGCGCCCAAACTTTCAAAAAGGAGTGAACATCCAAGGATGCACAATACATATCCCTCACACGTTAGGAGTCTAGGAGTCAGATCCACAATAATTATCCCTGAACCAGCCAAACAGTGAGGCAGTCACAACCCTTTCAACAAGTCAAAATAACTTAGCGTCACACGATTTGTTCATAAATCAAAAATGAAAAAAAGAAAAAGCTCGCTAAGTCAAAACCTATGAAGGAGACTTATGCAAAATTGGGGCACCCCGCTGGACTTCAAAGTCAAATCAAAAAGACTCCGTCCAGGAAAAAGTTAGGGAATGAAAAATGCGGAAAGTGAAAAAATAGGATTATAAAGAAAACTCCTCAACAAAGAACAAAGTTGTGTGACACCAAAAGCAAAAAGGTAAGCGACTGCCATGTCCAAAGCCTCAGCGTTCCCTCAACAATATCAAAAATCCTTTTGAGAGATGAGTGCTCGCATCAAAGTAGCTGAACGTAGGATTGGAGGATATCACGAAGAATAGGTGGGTACAAATAAAATTTGACCCTTATATCCCTTGCTTCATAAACCGTGAACCAAACTACGTTATAATTGAAGCAGGATTTATTTCGAAAGCATACTCGATGAGGTAACGTTTCCTGACTCCTATGAGCTATGCTCAAAATTTGTGTTGGATTTGTAAAATTAATCAATGTTATATCCTAACTAGTGATTAAGTCACAAGTTATTGCAATAAATTTTAAATAAAAACTTCATGACTAACATGCGTGTTGCATTAGCAGTTTCAGAATTAACATTTTTCTGCTTGCTAACATTGCTTGATATCATGAAGGCTTGCATTTGAGCATCAGTGATGAGTTTAATCCTTCGAGTCTTGAAACTCTGATGAATATGGCCAATCATTTCAAGGATGACCATATCCAGGGGCATATTTCCTAAAGACTCTACTAAACAGGGGCATATTTCCTCATGGACCATGTGATCTGGGGAAGTTACGTCGAGATTCGATAAATCTCTCCAAGAGTTTGAAGACACTTGGGCATTTTGGATGCCATGTTTTTCTGTAAAATCCTCTTGAGATGATTTCTTCTCATGAAGCATGCAATCTGGATTGACTTCCGTTTGCAGTAAATATTTATTTTATCCCTATGAAGTCTCTCCAATCATGAGTTTGATCCTTTCCCAGTGGATCTTTCTCATCCCCAACAGAGTTTCCAGATTCATCTTGACAATCCCCTCAGTGAAGTCATGAGGTTATATCCCCAAGTGGAGTAATCTCTTTCCCCGGAGAAGTTTGAAGCCTTAAAGTAGAACTGTGATTCCATATATGGCTTTGTCGCTCCCAGGATTTTCATCCAGGTACAAACGCGAAACTGGCGCGGAAAACAGAGTCGCCAGCCGTGTAAATTTTTCCCAAGAGAGGGAAAGGGAACACCGCATAAACCTGAGGAAGAGGGGAAGGAATGGTCATCGCAACCATATCCTGGGTTCGGGAGTCGGTTACGCGAGGGGAAGGTGCTAGTACCCCACGCGTCCATCGTACTCGATGGGATCCACTCTTGTTGTCTAATCTAAGGGTGAGTTATCCTAAAATCTATGGCTGCACTAAAACGGGGGAGGGAAAAACAAAGACAGACTCGGTAGGACGTCGTCGTCCTAGGCCTACGTACTCCCTTTATGCAATGGGAAATTCAGAGTCAACGTAGTTCGGACCAAGTTCTTTTTGTGTTTTTTTATGAGCGACGTTAAGTTCGCGTCCGGCAGTTAGGGTCGATGCCTGTTTGCATCTCAGACGGAAAGTAACATGCCCTTTTTGAAAATAGCCTTTAGTTTGACAATCCCGCAGGATAAAAAGGTTTGAAGTTTGTTTGTATTTTTTTAGGACAGAAGTGACTTGAGTTAGTTCATAACTCAACTTGAACCAAAGTCTATAACACGGGAGCGAGTGCGTCACATGGTCGCCCCCAATGGGACGTATGCTCAACACTCTAGAAGAGAGAAGGGGGACCCCTCAATCTTCATTTCCTATGTTTAATGCTTGTGTGCAAGGCAAGTTGACCTTATTAAGTATCTTAGAGATGTTTTGAGATGAGAAGAGGGACTCAAAAGAAAAGAAAAAGACTACGGGGAAAAATTTATCCTAATGTTATCATGAAAAGATGGCCCTAAGGGGAGGTTTGGAGGGAGACTATCCTATGGAGTCTAGTCCTAATGTTATCATGCAAAGGTGGCCCTAAGGGGAGGTTTGACAACAACCTAAGCCTAAGGAAAAGAAAAGATGAGAGAAAGAAAGAATGAGAGTGGACATGGATACCATCCACACCCTTAAATAATTTACCTTAGCCTCTGCATAAAAGGTTAGTACAAAACAGACATACGTAAAAGAAATGAGACAAATGAAACCCAAGCAATGACATATAATGGAAATCAAGTGACCTATAACAATCTAAACATGGTTTATGATGTCAAAGACACAATCCCAAAACAATGGCACAAGTGCCTTTTCAAACAGGTATCCAGACATGATCAGAGATATGCATACAAGAAGACCTCAAATAAAAGCAATCAAACAATTATCAAAACATCTTCTAAAATCACCAAATTAATTATCAACATATCTCAACTAAAAGCAAACAACATGTCCAAAACTCATGCCAAAATTCAAAATATAAGTCACTCAAACAATCATGCAAAGTTCAGACAAGAAACATGACTCAATATGCAAAATAGGAGGACTAAAATGCAATATGAAATTATTTTAAAAATGAGAGAAAAATATTTTAATGCAATTCAATGTGTTGGTGAAACAATGCACAAAAAATAAGTTCAAAAGGTTTTATGGATGATGAGAAATAAAATAAACTAGTTTGGGTATGCATGATAAGAACAATTCAAAAAGAAGCTATTCAAATAATTAATTTAGATGATAAAAATAAAATTAAAATAAAAAATAAATTTTGGGAAAATTTTATAAAATTGTAAATATGATTCATGATTTTTTTGGGAATTTTTTAATGCAAGAAACTATTTTTAAAAAATAAAAATGAAATGCAATAATTAAATAAAAAATAAAAATAAGGAAATAGGCATGGGGGTGCATCGGCAAAAGAATCACGCTGGAATTGTTAATGGGCTCAAAGGTGGGGTGCGAACAGAAGGCCCAATCCAAAATCCATCAGAAAAATAAAAAAGAGGAGCACGTGGACTCAGTCAACCCAGTTGACTCACCACTCACCATCAGATTAATCATGCCCTTATCATTAAGTCAACCCAAAACAAAGTAAGAGAAATCAATGCCCATGATTACCAACACACCATAATAACCACGCATGCACACACACACAATTGGTCAGAAATAAAACAAAGAACACGTGCATGCCATACTCCCTCATTAATGCGTTGGCACAATGTATGCCGTCTGATCATTTCAACGTACAAGATTAGTCAAACAAAAACAAAAGTAAATATGATGCGTGGTGCAGATTGGAGGTGCACAATAATTAACATGGAACGTCACATACACAACCAATAAAATAAAAACAAAAATTAAAATGCGTGGCAACACATGGGCCACACGATCAAGGGAATCGGGGGTGGAGATTACGTCCCTTACCTCCAAAACCCTACCTCGCTGGAAACTGCACCAGACACCGGAACTAGGGTTCCGGTCGTCTTCTCCGACCACCTACAATGAAAAAAAACCCATAACGTGCAAACAAATATACCCTCTTGGCCAGAATTTGATGAGGATCATTAATATGCCATAAAAAATTACGAACAACTAACATATAAAGCAAAACGAATGAAAGAAAGTTTGGTTCAAGAATTTCAAACGCATCGTACAATCAATATACGCATCCAAACTCAAAAAGAACTACATCAGAATGATCAGTGGGCATCACACATCAATATGCATGTCAAACAAAAGAATTTTAGGATCATGAAAAATACCACCAACCTGAGGACACGCCACCTATTCCCTTGCTATTAGCTTCAAGTGATGATTGCTTTGTGCTCTATGGATCCTCAGGACTCAGATGGTGAAAGAAGTTTTGGAAAAGCTCTTCTTGATTGAGAGATCCGAATGAGAGAAGCTTTTAGGGTTCAAACTTTTTTCTCCACCAAATCACGTGTGTTCTCCTCTAACCCTAGCATGAGTTAGCTTAAATAGATTAGGTTAATCCACTGATGATCACTTGGGCCTTGTTAATCCCTCACTTAATGAGTTTTGGATAATTTTGGAAATTTGAATAATGTGAAATACACCCTCCTTCATGCATGTATATCCAAACCCTTGATGATGGATCACTTATTTAACAATTGTTAATCACACCTGAATTTGATTTGGGCCTTGAGATGTATTGGTTCATGAGTTTTCAATAATTTGGCAATTTTGCATAATGGAAAATAAGTGATGAATAAACCATGGATCCACTTGATTCAAAGGCCAAAAATAGTCCTTATGGATTGTACTTTGAGGTTAGAATATGCCTTGAAGCAATGGAATCAAATATAGGTCATTATGCCCCAAAATGCAAAAGTTGTGAAAATGGAACCCTAAAAACCACTTTGCCTTCTTTTGATCATAACTTGAGTTTCACAAATGATATGGAGACCATCTAGTACTTGTTGGAAAGAGGAGAAAACTATATTCAACTTTCATGTTTGAGGAAAATTCATTTGAAGCTTCCTTGATGATGAAAAGTCAAGTTGAATGTAGTGTAAGAACTTGGCCAAAAAGGAAACTTTCAAATTATAGGTCATTTCCATATTTAGTAACTTTTGTACCAACCCTTGATCTTTGATAAATGGTATGAAACTTGACTCTTGAAGACCATCTGAGGATGTGATACCTTGAAAACCTTGAAGAGAACCTCAAAATTTCACAGTTGACTTCCCCTCTCACTGCTGACTTTTCCCCAATTCTCTTGATTCCCAATCCATTGGCCAATTGAACTTCTCATGAACCAAACTGATGGACAATCTTCCATTAATAGATACTTAGGGACCCAAGGAATACCATGGAATCAAGTCTTGCCCAAAAAATCAGAAATAAACTGACTTTATAGCAAACCCTAATTTTGGTACCCTTAGTCTAGGAGGAAATAACACAATCTCCAAATCCAAATTCCTCTGAATATGATGTGTATCCTCTCCAACAAGGATTAGATATGCCATTTGGTGATGATAAAAACCCAAGGAGCTTGCCCATTGGAGCAATAAAACCAAAATTCTCAAAACCTTAGTTTCTGCACTGGTTAGGAGAGAGTGATCCACAATACAAGGACTCTTGCTTGACCCTTTGAAGAACATCTTCTCCTCTTGAGCTGCCTCAAGCACCTTGACCCCATGCTAAGAACCAATGACATGCACACATGATAATGCAAAAATGAAATGAAACATAAGCCAGTTAGTACTTAAGGTAAGGTGAGCAAATTTTGGGGTGCTACAGCTGCCCCTATTCAATCAACTTGGTCCTGAAGGTATGATAGCGACGGCTCTCAGACATTCCAGGATACACAGGGATTGAATACCGATAGAAGCCTGAAATTTGCAATCCTCAAAGGAGGGACGACTCCCCTGGGGAACAAGCAATAAATGCTGCACTGTCACAACACGTACGAGTGTTGGAGACCAATACAAACAATGTATTGAAACATCATGAAATAAACACAAACGAGTGTTAACTATGCTGGGGATAAACACTGACGGGTGTCAAGGAGTCAACAATATCAGATACGAACAAGGTACCGAAAAGATACACGGACGGGTGTAAAGGATTCAACACGGACGGGTATCGAAAAGGTACACAGACAGGTGTAAAAGGATTCAATACGGACGGGTATCGAAAAGGTACACGGACGGGTATAAAAGGATTCAATACAGACGGGTATCGAAAAGGTGCACAGAAGGGTGTAAAAGAGGCAAATTTACTGGGGATTGATCTCGCTGGTGAATGGAACGCAACACGGACGGGTGTCATCCAAAGGTCAATATGGACGGGTATCGAAATCAAAGGTTCAAACACGGACGGGTGTTGAAAGGACACGGACGGGTGCCAAAAGTCAATACGGACGGGGATTGAAATGAAAGGTTCAAACACGGACAGGTGCTGGAAGGAACACGGATGGGTGCCAAATGTCAATACGGACGGGCATTGAAATAAGGTTCAAACACGGACGGGTGCTGAAAGGAACACGGACGAGTGTCTGACGGTAAAAACCCTTGATAGAGTAAACTAAAGGACCACCTGGAAAAGGGGTAGAAATGAAATCAGGGATTAACGCTCCTGGAAAATAGCTCTGCAAGGGAATGCCAAATATTGGTTTGAATGACTAACCCAATACTTGTGGGGTAGAGTCGAATGATATTCTCCGAAATCTGCTTCTTTCCCGACGAAGGAAAGCTCAAACCTGGCTTATGCTTCGAATGCAAATGTTTGAATTTTGCCGTAATGCTCCACACAAAGTGGAAATGCTACGCGTTTGAGGATGCAATACAAATGCTTATGATATGCAAAAAGGGTTCCTCCAACAAAATAAATGCTGGAGAGAAAAGACCAATTCAGCTGGGGATGACAAAAATAAATTGTCCTCTGAATCCAGGAACTTTGTTGAGAAGGACCACACTGACCGACTCTTTGGATCCACAACCTCTGCCGAGGATGAAATCCAGAAGCATATACATTCTACCGGGGTTTACACACGTCCTTTACTAAAGGTCACATCGAACCTGAGATTCCTCCTCTGCTGGGGGAATTGAGAATGAATGCCAATAATGGAACGGGAAATCTGTTACTGAGGATTGCCAATAACAGATGGGCTTAGGACCTGCTGGGGGGATGCCAGCCCATAACACCATCTTGCTTGGGAAAAACAGTCCATAATACCATCCTGCTTGGGGATACTGCTGACCTTAGCCTGCTAATGAGGAGAATTACTTTACTCCCAACCTGCTAGGGACTAGAATATGACATCGTCGGAGAAAGCCCGCTTCCTGACTGGATGGGGGAAGTGAACACCCTGTTTCTGTGGGGAAATAACGTCTTGATTCAGAGAAAATACTTTCCAGGTCTCTTGCTGGGGAAGGTCTGCTCTGCTGAGGAAAGTGCAATCTCAATGCTGGGGAGAGCAAACTGCTGGGGAAGTACAATCCTGTTGCCCTGCAAGTCAAATAACAACAAAAGAAATGCCACAACATGACTATCACTGTTAATGCATAAGTAATTTCTACTGCTTTTCGTTATGCTCCGCAAAGCTCGAAGTTTTATATGCAATGTTTATCAAAAATATCGGACGTTTTTTGCAAACAAAACAGTAAAAGTAAAACAAACAATGGAAAGCTCTTTGAGTGAAATGAATATTTTATTGAGAAAAGTGGCCTGTAAATAAGCATTTACAACTGGAAGCAATTCCTAGAAAGAGGTAATTGCGCAAAAGTAAAAGGAAAGTACATATGTCGGCAATGTGGGAACAGATATCCACCATGATTCGACTCAGCTATGACCCATATGTCTTGCTTATCCACAAATCTCTTGACCTTCAAATAGACTAACTGTACTGATTCCTTTCTTTCAGAACTTCCAGGTATTGAGAGTGCTCACAGATCGAATGCAAACCGTAGCCTTTCGCTTATAAATCCCTAACTTTTGCCTGGATTGCCCTTTTCGGGTTTTCAATCCATCGGGATACCCATTTTTGCCAAAGTTGCCTTCACCGGGTTTAAACTTTGCGGGTTTACACAATTCTTTTTTACATTTTATCCCTAATTTTTGCCCGAACCTTTTCCTTTTTATGGTTCGCCGGGATGCCCCTTTTTGCCTGGACTTTCTTTTTATGTCCAGCGGGTCTCTTTTATGCGAAGTATTTTTTGACTACGTCTGCGTTCATAGGGGATGTAAAATCTTCGCCATCCATAGTTGAAAGTAGTAAGGCTCCACCAGAGAAAACCTTTCTGACTACATACGGCCCCTCGTAGTTTGGAGTCGATTTGCCCCCTGTGATCTGTCTAAGGAGGAAGGATCCTTTTCAAAACCAATTCACCTGTCTGAAAACTCCGAGGGCGCACTTTCTGGTCAAATACGTGCTTCATCCTGCTCTGATACAAACGACCATGTACGATGGCTGCCAATCTCTTTTCTTCGATAAGGTTCAACTGATCCAACCTGGCACGCACCCATTCAGCTTCATCTAGCTTCACATCTTCCAGAACTCTCAAAGACGAAATCTCGACCTCTAAGGGTAAAACTGCTTCCATACCATATACCAATGAGAAAGGGGTTGGCCCAATTGACGTACGCACTGAAGTACGATAACCATGTAGGGCATAAGGTAGCATTTCATGCCAGTCTTTATACGTTACCACCATCTTCTGCACAATCTTCTTGATATTCTTATTCGCTGCCTAAATAGCACCATTCATCTTCGGACGATATGGAGAAGAATTGTGATGCTCGATCTTGAAACTCTGACATAGTTCCTTCATCATCTTATTGTTTAAATTCGAGCCATTATCAGTAATGATTTTCTCTGGGACCCCATAACGACAGATGATATCCTTCTTTATAAACTGGGCTACCACTTGCTTGGTGACGTTGGCGTAAGAGGCTGCCTCCACCCACTTTGTGAAATAGTCAATGGCAACCAAAATGAAACGATGCCCATTGGAAGCAGTGGGCTCAATCTTTCCAATCATATCTATGCCCCACATTGCAAAAGGCCAAGGAGATGATAACACATTTAGAGGCGTAGGCGGTACATGCATCTTGTCTGCGTAAATCTGGCATTTATGGTACTTTCGGGCGTACTTGAAACAATCAGACTCCATAGTCATCCAATAATATCCTGCCCTCAACAACTTTCTAGCCATGGTGTGTCCACTGGAATGAGTACCAAAAGAACCCTCGTGAACTTCCTCCATCAACAAACCTGCCTCGTGTTCATCAACACAACGAAGCAAAACCATATCGAAGTTCCTCTTATATAACACATCATCCTTGTTTAGAAAGAAGTTTCCTGCCAACCTTCTCAGAGTCTTCTTATCCTTGGTGGAGGCACCCTCTGGATACTCCTGTCTCTTCAGAAAGACCTTAATATCATGATACCACGGTTTGCCATCTGACACATCTTCAATTGCAAACACAAAAGTTGGTCTATCCAGGCGCATGATTCTAATTGAAGGTGTTTCATTCCAACGGTTCACCTTATACATGGATGCCAATGTCGCTAACGCATCAGCCATCTGATTCTCAGCTCGGGGCACATGATGAAAATACACCCTGTCAAAGAACGGTAACAACCTTCTGGCATAGTTGTTATAAGGTACCAAATTTGCCTGACGAGTCTCCCATTCTCCTGTAATCTGATTAACTACCAATGCGGAATCGCCATAGACATCGAGGCTCTTAATTCTCAAATCAATTGCTTCTTCTAACCCCATGATGCATGCTTCATACTCCGCCTCGTTGTTGGTACACACGAATGCTAACCGGGCAATGAAAGGTATATGAGAACCCTTTGGGGTTGTAATGATTGCCCCAATTCCATTACCATATGAGTTGACAGCCCCATCAAAGATCATCTTCCATTGAGACCCAATCTCAGGTCCTTCATCAGGCAGTGGCTCTTCACAATCTTTCATTTTCAGAAACATAACATGCTCGTCTAGAAACTCAAACTTCATTGGCTGATAATCCTCGACCGGCTGTTCAGCAAGATATTCTGACAGAACACTTCCCTTAATGGCCTTCTGGGAAACATATTGAATATCGTATTCTGTCAAAACCATCTGCCAACGGGCTATCCTTCCAGAAAGTGCTTGCTTCTCAAACACGTACTTAATCAGATCCATCTTCGAAATCAACAAGGTTGTGTGGTTTAACATATACTGCCTTAGGCGCTTGGCTGCCCAAGCGAGTGCACAACATGTCTTTTCCATCATAGATTATCTTGATTCGCAATTAGTGAACTTCTTACTCAAGTAGTAAATGGCGTGCTCTTTCCTACCTGTCTCGTCGTGTTGACCGAGCACACAACCCATCCAATTCTCAAGAACCGTAAGGTACATAATCAACGGTCTCCCGGACACCGGTGGCATAAGGACTGGAGGTTCCTGCAAATACGTCTTTATCCTTTTAAACACCTCTTGACAATTTTCATTCCACCTGACCTCTTGATCTTTTCTTAACAACTTGAAAATTGGCTCACATGTGGCTGTCAGATGAGAGATGAACCTAGCAATGTAATTCAACCTCCCCAAAAAACCACGAACCTCTTTCTTTGTTCTTGGCTCAGGCATCTCCTGTATGGCTCTTATTTTTGTAGGATCAACCTCTATACCTCTTTCACTAACAATGAACCCCAACAATTTACAGGACCTCACGCCGAAAGTGCACTTGTTCGGATTCAATCTCAACCTGGACTTCCTCAACCTTTAAAACAACTTCTGGAGGTTTACCAAGTGTTCATCCTCTGTCTGTGACTTCGCAATCATGTCATCAACATAAACTTCAATCTTCTTATGAATCACATCATGAAAGAGAGTCACCATTGCCCGCTGATAGGTTGCCCCAACATTCTTCAACCCAAAGGGAATTACCTTGTAGCAAAATGTTCCCCACGGTGTTATAAACGTTGTTTTCTCCATGTCCTCTGGGGCCATTTTGATTTGGTTATACCTTGAGAAGCCATCCATGAAGGAAAACACAGAATATTGAGCAGTATTGTCTACTAACACGTCAATATGGGGGAGCGGGAAATCATCCTTCGGGCTCGCCCTATTCAAATCTCGGTAATCAACACACATCCTGACCTTCCCATCCTTCTTAGGTACAGGTACGATATTAGCAACCCACGGAGGATAATTTGTCACAACAAGAAATTCGGCGTCCAACTATTTCTGAACCTCTTCCTTGATCTTGACAGCCATATCTGGTTTCATCCTTCTTAGTTTCTGCTTGACCGGAGTACAACCCTCTTTAAGCGGCAATCGGTGTGAAACAATGTCAGTGTCAAGCCGGGGCATGTCTTGGTAAGACCAGGAGAAGATATCCACATACTCTCGAAGCAACTCAACCAATCTTCCTTTAAAGGTGTCTTCCAAAGCAGCCCCAACCCTTACTTCTCGTTTAACATCCTCGGTTCCCAGATTAATAGTCACAACTTCCTCCTGATAAGGTAGAATAACCCTTTCCTCTTGTTTCAGTAACCTGGCTAATTCTTCTGGTAAGTCACAGTCTTAGTCAGTCTCTTCTTCGGCTTGGTAGATAGGATTGTCGAAGTCATATCGAGCCATAGCTAAGTCATGATGGGTGAAATCTGAACAAAGAAACCTGCATGATGGATGTTTTATGTTTATTATGAGTGCAACAAACAAGAAAACACATTGCAATTTTGATGTGGGTTAATGCAAAAAGTAAAAAACAGAAAAACAGGGATCAAAATATTTGAATGAAAAAACGTCCTTTATTGATGATAAAAATAGCAAATAAAACATTCAAGCCCTACAAATAAGCATCACTACGTCTTGGGCAGAACGTAGGATTTAACATAACAGAAAACAAAAGTAAATTACTCCGGGCGCGTCACTTGGATGACTTTCTCGGAAGACCAGTTTCCTAAACTCGGACCAGGGGTGCAGGGAAGGATCCATTCATCCATGTCACAGTCACTATCCCCTTCATCCTCAATAGCATTGACTCTGTCGAAGAAAACACCGGCACTGGTGAAACGGACTAGACCATAGAACTTGGGAGGCTCTTCAGGACGCCTAGGTGGCTTGTAACCCAGTCCATGAGTATCTTTCTTTCTTTGAACATCAATGACACTGCCCCACTTCTGAGAACCACCAGCTTCAACTATAGCGCGCGCCTCTTTGAAAGAGGACATTGGAATCTCTGGTTGTCTGACAACTTCAAGTTGAGCAACCACCTCAGGCTGACTGACTGCCTTTGGGGGTTCCTCGAGAATTTTCACGGCTTCAAAGGCTTGGCACAAAGTTTCCTGTATTTCACCATCTACCTCTACATACTTGAAGGTCAATAGGTGACTCACCATGATTTCCTCCTCACCACAAACAGTCACAACATGGCCATCCACCATATACTTCAACTTCTGATGCAGCGTAGATGTTACTGCCCCAGCACCATGGATCCAAGGGCGATCTAACAAACAACTATAGGCAGGCTGAATATCCATTATGTAAAAGGTGGTGTTAAAAACCTCAGGACCCACCTTGATCGGCAGAACTAACTCTCCAAAAACTGACCTCTTGGAGCCATCAAAATCGTGTACCACCAAGTCACTTGGTGTACAAATCAACCCACGAGTAACACATTCAAAGACGACCCAGTATCAACTAACACATGCGACATTAAGGAACCACGGCATTCCACTGAAATATGCAGAGCGTTGTTGTGATTCCTCCCAGCCGGAGTCAGATCTAAATCGGTGAAACCCAAACCATTACCAGCATTCACATGAGCCACAACCCCTTCTAACTGGTTGACAAATATTTCCTGCGGTACATAGGCCATATTCAAAACTTTTAGCAATGCATTTCGGTGTGCCTCAGAGCACAACAGTAAGGATAGAAAGGAAATCTTCGATGGAGTTTGCTGAAGTTGATCAACAATCTTGTAATCACTTTTCCTGATCAGCCTCATAAACTCTTCTACGTCTTCTGAGAAAGTATCCCCAGCCTGCTTCGTCATAGAATTATTTGCTTCCTACCTCTGTACGGACTCATCCATCATCTGTTTACCTTTGTCTTGTCTTGAACTGCCAGCTTGATCCTTGGACAAAATAAAGACTCTACCACTCCTAGTGATAGCCCCTGCTTCAAGAAGATTTTCAACCCCTGTATTCACAGCTGATGTCTCTTCCAATTCCTGTTTCTTGCCATTAACAAACACCTCGGCCCCGTAGTTCCATGGGATGGCCTTGGTACTCTCATACGGGACTAGTCCAGGAACAGTGATAGTGATCGGCGCTGGTCTCGCCGGCGCTGATATAGTTATTGTCTTGAACGGAATTGTTATTGTGGCAACATCAATCTCTCTGTCAGTAACTTTACTCTGCCTACAACCCCTGTCAAACTGTAATATCCCTGCACTAATCATTTTCTGAATACCTGCTTTCAATAAACCACAACCGCCTGGCTGCGACACACATCCTACACAATCTTCATCACAGCCGGGAAATACCCCTCCCTTCAACAGTCTTTCCTTCACCACACCCAAGGGAGTTTGGACTTCGTTCACATCTAAAATCAAACTTAAGTCTTCACAGTCTTTAATAATAGCATTGACCCTCGGCTCACCGTGATTCGGTATTGGGTTCTGATTCATATTTGGAACATCATTGGAGAAATTGATGGCTTTGGAATCCACTAAATCTTGAACCAGATGCTTAAAAGCTCTACAGTTCTTAGTATGATGTCCGGGTGCTCCAGAATGGAAATCACAGTGGGCGTTGGTGTCATAACCAGGAGGCAGATTACCAGTAGGTGGAGCCAATGTTCTCTTCTGAATTAACTGTAGCTTTAACAAGTGCTGAAATAATTGAGCGTAGGGAATAGGCGGAGTGTCAAGATGCCTATCCTGCCTAGACGCATTCTGTGGTCTGCGAGGAACCTGATTTTGTTGTTGAGACACTGCTTGCTGCTGAGGTGCTACTGGGATGGTTATAGAAGCCACTTGCTGATTGAAGTTCTGACGAGGTCCTTCTCTACCACGATATGATGACACAGAATTTGTATTTCCCTCCTTCTTCTTATAACCACTGGCATAAGGCTTCTTACTTCCTCCAGATGAGGACCCATCACCGCCTGATATTTTTCCCGTCTTAATTCCATTTTCCACCATCTCTCCTACTAAAATCAAATCAGCAAACTTTCCAGTCATACACGGTACCAACTTTTCATAGTAATGACCCTGCAAGGTGGCCATAAACATAGTTATCATTTCACATTCCAACATGGGAGGCTGAACCCTTGCTGCCAATTCACGCCACCTCTGGGCGTATTCCTTGAAACTCTCATTGTTCTTTGTGATAAGTTCTGCAGATGTGTCCTGTTAGGAGCCATGTCAGTGTTATATTGATAGTGTCTAATAAATGCCCCTGCCAGATCTCTCCAACTACGCACGTCTTTCCTTTCGAGTTGCATGTACCACTCCAGGGATGCCCCAGATAGGCTATCCTGGAAGCAATGCATCATCAGCTTCTCATTCTTCGTATGCGCAACCATTTTACTTGCATATGCCCTCACGTGGGTCCTTGAGCAAGTCATACCATTATACTTCTCAAAAGTAGGAGTCTGAAACTTGTGCGGGATAACAACGCCTGGAACCAAACCCAAATCCTATAGATCCATACCCAAAGCATCCTGATTCACAACACCCCTTAGCTGTTCCTCAATCAACCAGAACCTCTGATCATTGTCAATCTGGGGACCAGCATCCCCACCTGGCACAGAAAATGCATCTTCCTGAAGATCATCATACTGACAGCCCTGAATAGCACAGACATAAATACCTCCTCCCCCAACATTTTCAGCCCCTCCCGGAGGGATCACAACACCAGAAGCAGGAATACCTCCGCCCGGAGGACCAGTCTGACCATTATTACCAGTAACACCAATATGCAGTCCTCCATGAAGGACGCCCTCTTCATCAATTCTCGCAATCAGCGGCTGAACAAGATTCCTTAACTGCTCTTGGCCTTGAGCAACCCCTTGCATTAAATCCATGAATTGGTTCATGCGAGTCCGCATCTCAGTCATCTTATTTTGTAGCTGATCCATAAGTCTCTTCTGATTTTGTCTGGTAGAATACCGGTGAATGTGCTGATCTGCAATCCTGTACTGAGATTAGAACAAGATAAGAACACCAGAGATAAACACCTGTTATGCAAAATGATTATGAATATGAAAATACAAATGAACATGTTTGAATATTCGCAAGGTGATCCACCCCTTGATTCCAGTTTAACAACAAGATAGAACAGAACTTCTGCTCATATATTAAGAAAACCAGAGGAAAACCAAATGTCAACAACCACAAAGCCAAGATAACAAGTTTGAACACAATAATCATAGATCCCAACCAACAAGCCTGGCGGTGGTCCAAACAATGAAAGAAAATAGAAAACTACGGCATGTCATCAAAGTCCACAAGTGTCAATCCCCCCATCCATTATGCTTCTTGCTCTAGTCTTGAAATTCCTTGAACAACTTTTTGGTGTCGGGATGCTTCGGTCTCTGAATTAGCTCTTGAATGAGAACGTCTCTCCTATGCATGATCCCCTCCAAGTATCGGCAATGCAACTCTCAAGCGTCCTCTCCAGAAACACCATCCATGCTAGGACCCTTGTTTCTAGGTCTCTTCACTTCAGCTTGGATCTTCAGTTCCTCTATGGAGGCTATGGCTTCATTTAGTCGACCCTCGACTGGTTGTCTCTGGAATACCCCTGATAGGATCTCAGCGTCTTTCTTCTTGAGCTTCGACTTCAATTGATCAATTTGAGCTAGATAATTGTCTTCCTTTTGCTTATTCTCAGCCATTGCAGTTTCTCGGTGAGCATTGAACCTGTGAATTTTTAACTAGGCCTTATCCAATTCCTCCTTCATAGACTCGAGAACCTTACTGATACCATCTAGAGCTTGCTTCATCCTTTGTCTGGATGCGACCTTGTCAGCTAGCTCCTTTTCTGTCTCAGCGAGAAGCTCTGTCTTCAACTTGGCGATATGAATAGCTTTACCCCGCTCATGTTTCAACTGATAAATTTCTCTTCGTAGCTCACTGTTTTCTTCTCGCAGCTTTTCCTTTTCAGCCCACAACTTGTTAAACTTCTCTATTTCAACTGTTGTAGGAGGCTCCATCAGCAAGGGGTAAGATGGTGGTTCTTTGGCGAATGGCAAAAGCTCCTCCTCTACCCTTTTCTGAATCCAATCTTCATACGCGGGAAATGTTCTATTGTTGCTCTTCCCAAAAGAAATCTTCCCCTTCTTATGACGATCTCCCCAAGTATTTGCAGCTTCTTTTAACAGTTATGGATTGGTTTCCCCACTCAGATATAAAGATTCTTGGACCTCCTCGTCTCTTGGTGGCTCCTTTAAGGCATACCTGAATTGCCTAATAGCAAGAATAGGGTTGTAGTTAATTCCCCCTTTCCTTCCTATTAGAGGCACATTTGGGAGACCTCCACAACTAATCATGATATCTCGGCCCAACAAGTCACGGTTAACCCAAATTAGATTATTTTCTCTCAAGCCCATCAATCTTTTGGACCACTCCAAAGTTCCTTGAGTATCTACAAATGCCCCAGATTCGGGAAGACGACCAGCAAACCATTTGTAGAAGATTGGCGCACAAAAGTAAAGGGGTCCTCCCCTCTTCTTCTCGTTCTTATAATGCACTGAGTAATACAGATCTCCAAGCAAAGTAGGTACCTGATTCTTCATGGTAAATATCCGGACAGCGTGCATGTCCACAAAATCCTTCATATTCGGAAAAAACACTGTTCCATAGACACACACAACCAAGATGGCGTTGAAAACTGTCCAACATCTAGCCTTAGCATACACAGCAGCCTGTTCTATCAAAAATTTCGCATGAAAATCTTTACACCCTCCCTTGCTGGCAATGTTATTTTTCAACAAAGATGGATCCAAATGCAAAGCCTCGGAAACCTTTTCCAAATCAGGAAAATCTTCAGAAGGATAGAAAGGAACTTCTTCTTTTATGGCAATATCCAGAATGTGAGAAAATTCCTCCAATGTCGGAGCCAAAAGATAATCAGTGAACAGAAAGCAACGCAGGTGAAGGTCATAGAATTGCACCAGAGTGTGCAAAGCCTTATACTCGTATTCAGTGATGTTGCGAGCAAAATTCAGAATTCTTCCATACTCTTCTCTAAAGTTTGCCAATACCCCAGGTTCTGCCATTTACACAATCTTGTGAATAGTATCCAGAAAAATTAATGGGAACTTGTACACTATGATGTTCTTTCTCTTCCCATTACTCATCCTTAATAGTCTTTAAAAACCGGAATCAAAGTTAGGATGCAACCCTGCAAATGAACAAAACATGTTAGGATGCCGAATGATGATGCAAATGCACACATGGGATCGAGGATGCCACACAGACTGGACAACTGTTGCACTGAACAAACTGAACCATCTCAAAGATCTGCCCAAATACCCAGAGTAACCATAGTAACCATAGTACCACACTGATAAATCTGCTGATCAGCAAACCGGGTATGTTGAAGGTCAATGTTACCTGCAAACCTATAAACACCCTGCCCTCTCACATGTAGGTACTAGAAAGCCGAGGATCCTCAATATCACGGGCTCTCAGGTCGAGAAATGATGATACGGTCACCATTTCTGGTTTGGCATCATCACCAATCGAGGAGGCCTCAACTGATTCCCCTAAAAAAGAAAAAGTCCTATGGCAAGTCCTCAGCTTCGGCACTGAGGTCGAGAAGCAATAGTACATTCATCCCTCGGGGTACAGTATTATCGCCAAACGAGGAGTGCTTCCACCGATTCTTTTCCAAAGGACACCCTATAGCAAGTTCCCAGTATTGGGTCCTCGGATCGACATGTGCAATGGGTTTGCCATTTCTGGTCTGCCATTATCACGTCTCGGGAGGAGTGTTGTTACTGAGTTCTCGGGAATGGTCGCCAGAGTCGACAGTTTTCTAGGTTACATTCAATCATCTGCACCAATGCGCAGGATAGAACATTACCAAAGAGAACCTCGTCTGGATGTGGAGTTTTCATGTATACTACGTCTGGCCAAACGCCACACGAGTCACACTACTTGCCACACTAATCCTATGTGTATGCTCAAGCCTGGGTATTGGGCTTATCTCTCAGAACTCCCAACCCGCCAAACAGGAAAACAGTGCAGCAGCTGATACTAATATGCAATGCAGAAAATGTGGTAAAAATAAAATACAACAAATAAAGCAAAACAAAAACAAAAACACCCAAAGAGAACAAAGACAAGCAAGCGCTAGGATTGACTCGCTTAGGGATGGACCAACATAGGTCAACCAAAGTCCCCAGCAGAGTCGCCAGCTGTCGCTCCCAGGATTTTCATCCAGGTACAAATGCGAAAGTGGCGCGGAAAACAGAGTCGCCAGCCGTGTAAATTTATCCCAATAGAGGGAAAGGAATGGTCATCGCAACCATATCCTGGGTTCGGGAGTCGGTTACGTGAGGGGAAGGTCCTAGCACCCCACGCGTCCATCGTACTCGATGGGATCCACGCTTGTTGTCTAATCTAAGGGTGAGTTATCCTAAAATCTATGGCTGCACTAAAACGGGGGAGGGAGAAACAAAGGCAGACTCGGTAGGACGTCGTCGTCCTAGGCCTACGTACTCCCTTTGTGCAATGGGAAATTTAGAGTCAACGTAGTTCGGACCAAGTTCTTTTTGTGTTTTTTTATGAGCGACGTTAAGTTCGCGTCCGGCAGTTAGGGTCGATGCCTGTTTACGTCTCAGACGGAAAGTAACGTGCCCTTTTTGAAAATAGCCTTTAGTTTGACAATCCCGCACGATAAAAAGGTTTGAAGTTCGTTTGTATTTTTTTAGGACAGAAGTGACTTGAGTTAGTTCATAACTCAACTTGAACCAAAGTCTATAACACGGGAGCGAGTGCGTCACATGGTCGCCCCCAATGGGACGTATGCTCAACACTCTAGAAGAGAGAAGGGGGACCCCTCAATCTTCATTTCCTATGTTTAAGGCTTGTGTGCAATGCAAGTTGACCTTATTAAGTATCTTAGAGATGTTTTGAGATGAGAATAGGGACTCAAAAGAAAAGAAAAAGACTACGGGGAAAAATCTATCCTAATGTTATCATGCAAAGATGGCCCTAAGGGGAGGTTTAGAGTGAGACTATCCTATGGAGTCTAGTCCTAATGTTATCATGTAAAGGTGGCCCTAAGGGGAGGTTTGACAACAACCTAAGCCTAAGGAAAAGAAAAGATGAGAGAAAGAAAGAATGAGATTGGACATGGATACCATCCACACCCTTAAATAACTTACCTCAGCTTCTGCATAAAAGGTTAGTACAAAACAGACATACGTAAAAGAAATGAGACAAATGAAACCCAAGCAATGACATATAATGGCAATCAAGTGACCTATAACAATCTAAACATGGTTTATGATGTCAAAGACACAATCGCAAAACAATTGCACAAGTGCCTTTTCAAACAAGTATCCAGACATGATCAGAGATATGCATACAAGAAAACCTCAAATAAAAGCAATCAAACAATTAGCAAAACATCTTCTAAAATCACCAAATTAATTATCAACATATCTCAACCGGAAGCAAATAACATGTCCAAAACTCATGCCAAAATTCAAAATATAAGTCACTCAAACAATCATGCAAAGTTCAGACAAGAAACATGACTCAATATGCAAAAAAGGAGGACTAGAATGCAATATGAAATGATTTTAAAAATGAGAGAAATTTTTTTTTATGCAATTCAATGTGTTGGTGAAACAATGCAAAAAAATGAGTTCAAAAGGTTTTATGGATGATGAGAAATAAAATAAATTAGTTTGGGTATGCATGATAAGTTCAATTCAAAAAGAAGCTATTCAAATAATTAATTTAGATGATAAAAATAAAATTAAAATTAAAATTAAAATACGTGGCAACACAAGGGCCACACGATCAAGGCAATGGACGGTGGAGATTACGTCCCTTACCTCCAAAACCCTACCTCGCCGGAAACTGCACCAGACGCCGGAACTAGGGTTTCGGTCGTCTTCTCCGACCACCTGCAATGAAAAAAAACCCAGAACGCGCAATCAAATATACCCTCTTGGCCAGAATTTGATGAGGATCATTAATATTCCATCAAAAATTACGAACAACTAACATATAGAGCAAAACAAATGAAAGAAAGTTTGGTTCAAGAATTTCAAACGCATCGTACAACCAATATAAGCATCCAAACTCAAAAAGAACTACATCAGAATGATCAGTGGGCCTCACACATCAATATGCATGTCAAACAAAAGAGTTTTAGGAACATGAAAAATACCACCAACCTGAGGTTACGCCACCTATTCCCTTGCTATCAGCTTCAAGTGATGATTGTTTTGTGCTCTATGGATCCTCAGGACTCAGATGGTGAAAGAAGTTTTCGAAAAGCTCTTCTTGGTTGAGAGATACGAATGAGAGAAGCTTTTAGGGTTCAAAATTTTTTCACAACCAAATCACGTGTGTTCTCCTCTAACCCTAGCATGAGTTAGCTTAAATAGATTAGGTTAATCCATTGATGATCACTTGGGCCTTGTTAATCCCTCACTTAATGAGTTTTGGATAATTTTGGAAATTTGAATAATGTGAAATACACCCTCCTCCATGCATGTATATCCAAACCCTTGATGATGGATCACTTATTTAACAATTGCTAATCACACCTGAATTTGATTTGGGCCTTGAGATGTATTGGTTCATGAGTTTTCAATAATTTGGCAATTTTGCATAATGGAAAATAAGTGATGAATAAACCATGGATCCATTTGATTCAAAGGCCAAAAATAGTCCTTATGGATTGTACTTTGAGGTTAAAATATGCCTTGAAGCAATGGAATCAATTATAGGTCACTATGCCCCAAAATGCAAAAGTTGTGAAAATGGAACCCTAAAAACCACTTTGCCTTCTTTTGATCATAACTTGAGTTTCACAAATGATATGGAGACCATCTAGTACTTGTTGGAAAGAGGAGAAAACTATATTCAACTTTCATGTTTGAGGAAAATTCATTTGAAGCTTCCTTGATGATGAAAAGTCAAGTTGAATGTAGTGTAAGAACTTGGCCAAAAACGAAACTTTCAAATTATAGGTCATTTCCATATTTAGTAACTTTTGTACCAACCCTTGATCTTTGATAAATGGTAAGAAAATTGACTCTTGAAGACCATCTGAGGATGTGAGACCTTGAAAACCTTGAAGAGAACCTCAAAATTTCACAGTTGACTTCCCCTCTCACTGCTGACTTTTCCCCAATTCTCTTGATTCCCAATCCATTGGCCAATTGAACTTCTCATGAACCAAACTGATAGACAATCTTCCATTCCTAGATACTTAGGGACCCAAGGAATACCATGGAATCAAGTCTTGCCCAAAAAATCAGAAATAAACTGACTTTATAGCAAACCCTAATTTTGGTACCTTTAGTTTAGGAGGAAATAACACAGTCTCCAAATCCAAATTCCTCTGAATATGATGTGTATCCTCTCCAACAAGGATAAGATATGCCATTTGGTGATGATAAAAACCCAAGAAGCTTGCCCATTGGAGCAATAAAACCAAGAATCTCAAAACCCTAGTTTCTGCACTAGTTAGGAGAGAGTGATCCACAATACAAGGACTCTTGCTTGACCCTTTGAAGAACATCTTCTCCTCTTGAGCTGCCTCAAGCACCTTGACCCCATGCTAAGAACCAATGACATGCACACATGATAATGCAAAATGAAATGAAACATAAGCCAGTTAGTACTTAAGGTAAGGTGAGCAAATTTTGGGGTGCTACAGGCTTCCCATTCATCCCTAGTGATGTTTCCATCTTGAGAAGATTGGAAAAGTAACCGACTCCCTTACCCGTTTATCTTGGTCGCGAGACCATAGTCTTTCCTTTTCCTCAGGTTTACACATTGTTCCCTTTCCCTCTCTTGGGATAAATACACATTGTTGGCGACTCTGTTTCCGCACCACTTTCGCGTTTGTACCATGGATGCAAATCCTCGGGAGCGACACCCTTCCCTTGGATAAATTAAAGATCGGCGATGAATTATGATTTGTGATTCAAGTTAATCCAATAGCTTGATATCTGATTCTCACTGCGACACTGGGTACATATCGCAAGAGGAGGCACATACTCCATTGTTCTCTCCTTATGAGAAATTCGAGGATGTATTTGAGTCAGATGATGAGATGGATGTTGAAAATTACAACACTAAACACTGTCTTACTTCCCTTATTTCACCAGAAAAGGATACGGTTATGAAAGATAATTTTTGTTACTCTGAGGGGGATTCATCTATACCTCCAGAAGTCTGGGATCCTTACTTGGAAACTCCTGAGTATGATAGCTAGCCAGAAGATGCCTACATATCATTTTATACTCCTCAATCCATCGAGAAGGCAATTGAAGACCACCTTTTTGATAGATCTGCAAAGATTGCTGAACGAGATTTTATTCATTATATTATGCCAGAAGTGAATGTCATAACTGAAGATGATTCTGAAAAGTATTTATCCACTTACATGGCACCTTCTAAAGTTCTACAAAAACTGACCAGTTATGTTTGGGGCATGTCTCACAAGTTTATGCAAGCTGCTATAGTTCCTTTTGATCTACCTGCAGAAGAAAAACCTAAGAAGGTGAAAAAAATTCTGAGTACAAAACTTCATTCTGTGATCCCAAAATATGTGAGTGGGAACCTTACTCAGAAGACCCCGAATACATGCCACCAAAGGACGCATATGTACCATTCCACATCCCGCGATCCGTTGAAAAGGTAGTTAAAGACCTCCTTTTTTATGTATCCACAAAGAATAAAAATTCTACTGACCCAACTCTGCCAGAAGTCAGTGCCATTGTTGAAGACAATCCTAAGAGGCATTCACAAGGCTTCGTAACGCATGGAAGGGTTTCTCAAAATTGGATAGATGTTGGTGTTCCAACTATCATCCACATCTCTAAGTACTGTTTTGTATTTATTTTATCCTCTCTCTCTTCCCAAGGCGAGAGATGTTTTAGGGCCCCCTTTTAAAAATTTCTTTTTCGGGCTTTTGTTTCAAGAAATAATCAATCAATAATAAAGATGTTGTTTTCGATTCCATGCTTTTGTTTTTACTTTTTTTGCTTTTTTCGGAAAATGGTAACCTAAAAAAATGATAAAACACTTTCAATGTCTGCACGCACTCTACATTTATCTATTTTTCTAAAATACGACAATCAATCATATGTGCAGATTAAACGTCAAAACCCCATTGAAAAATATGACCCTATGCCCTCTCCCAACTTTGAGTTCTAAGTATTCGAAGCTGAAGATGAAGAAGAGGAAGTAATTCCGGATGAAATTTCCTAACTACTTAAGCAAGAAGAAACCTCCATTCAGCCGTACAAAGAGCTGATAGAGGTGATCAACCTAGGTTCTGAAGAAGACAGAAAAGAGGTCAAGATTGGGGTAGTGCTTAGTCCAACCATTAAAATAAAAATGATAAAGCGTCTCAAAGAATTCCCAGATGTGTTTGCTTGGTCATACCAAGACACGCCATGGTTGGACACCGATATTGTGGAGCACCAACTGCCGTTGAAACTGGAATGTCTGCCAATCAAGCAAAAGTTGAGGAGAACTCACCCAGATATGGCCATGAAAATTAAAGAAGAAGTGTAAAAACAGATTGACGCAGGGTTCCTTGCCACGTCAGAATACCCTCCATGGTTGGCCAACATAGTGCCTGTTCCGAAAAAGGATGGAAAAGTCATAATGTGTGTGGACTACCGAGACTTAAACAAAGCTAGTCCAAAAGATGACTTTCCATTACCATATATTGACATGTTGGTCGACAACACCGCAAAATTCAAAGTATTCTCTTTCATGGACGGATTCTCCGAATATAATCAAATCAGAATGGCACCTGAAGACATGGAAAAAAACCTTATTTATTACACCATGGGGGACATTTTTCCACAAAGTGATGCCTTTTGGTCTAAAGAATGCGAGTGCTACCTACCAAAGAGCCATGACAACTGTTTTCCATGACATGATGCACAAAGAGATTGAAGTACATATTGACGACATGATTGCTAAGTCCAGAACTGAAGAAGAACATGTGGAATATTTGCTGAAGTTATTCCAATGTTTGAGGAAATACAAACTCCGCTTGAATCCTAACAATTGTACCTTTGGTGTTTGTTCAGGGAAGCTCTTGGGTTTCATTGTCAGCCAAAAGGGAATTGAAGTTGATCCTGATAAAGTCAAAGCCATTTAGGAAATGCCAACACCCAAAACTGAGAAATAAGTAAGAGGATTTTGGGTCTTTTATACTACATCTCCAGATTTATCTCTCATATGACCGCTACTTGTGAACCGATATTCAAACTTCTTCGAAAAGACCAGAGTTGTATATGGACAGAAGATTTCCATAAGGCCTTTGACAGCATCAAAGAATATTTACTTAAGCCTATTATCCTGATCCCTCTAGTAGAATGAAGGCCTTTGATCATATACTTAACAGTATTAGAAGATTCCATGGGCTGTATGCTTGGCCAGAAAAATGAGACTAAGAAAAAGAGCACGCCATTTATTACTTAAGTAAGAAATTCACAGACTGTGAATCTCGTTACACTGTGCTTGTAAGAACCTATTGTGCCATGGCTTGGGCTGCTAAGCGTATCTGTCAATACATGATTTGTCATACTACTTGGTTGATCTCCAAAATAGACCCGATCAAGTATATCTTTGAAAAGCCTGCCTTAACTGGAAGGATTGCCCATTGGAAAATGTTGTTGTCAAAATACGACATTGAATACCCCGCTCAAAAAGCCATAAGGGGAGCATCCTAGCTGATCATTTGGCTCACCAACTAATTGATGACTATAAATCAATCAAATTTGATTTCCCAGGTGAAGATGTAGTGTATCTAAAGATGAAATATTGTGATGAACCATTTCCAGATGAAGGGCCAGAGCCAGGATCCCGATGGGGATTAATATTCGATGGAGCTGTCAATGCTTATGGAAACAGAATTGGGGCAATCATTGTTACACCTCAAGGTACCCATATTCCTTTCACCGCCAGGTTAACATTAAAATGCACAAATATTGAAGCTGAATATGAAGCCTGTATCATGGGACTTGAAGAAGCCATTGATTTAAGGATCAAAATTCAGGATGCCTATGGAAACTCAGCTTTGGTCATAAATCAGATCAAAGGTGAATGGGAAACACATCAACCCAGATTAATTCCTTACAAAGACTTTGCCAGAAGGTTGTTACCTTTATTCAATGAAGTCGAGTTTCATCATATTCCTTGTGAAAAAAATAACATGGCTGATGTACTAACTACATTATCCTCCATGATTATTGTCAATCATTGGAATGATGTACCTAACATCGACGTTATGCACCTTGATAGGCCCGCTTACGTGTTTATCGTGGAAGAAATTTTCGATGATAAACCCTGGTATCATGATATCAAATGTTTCCTTCAAAAACAAGAATACCCGCTTGGGGCGTAAAAGAAAGATAAGAAGACCCTCAGAAGACTGGCTGGCAACTTTTTTCTGAATGATGATGTGTTATACAAAAGGAAACTTCGACATGGTTTTGCTCAGATGCGTGGATAGACACGAAGCAGACATGTTGATGGAAGAAATTCATGAAGGATCTTTTGGTACTCATCCCAATGGGCAAGCAATGACAAAAAAAAATTAAGAGTAGGATACTATTGGATGTCAATGGAATATGATTGCTGCTAATACGTGAAGAAGTTTCACAAATATTAAACTTATGCGAACAAAATTCATGTACCGCCGACTCTTCTCAATATTCTCTCCTCTCCATGGCCTTTCTCTATGTGGGGAATTGACATGATTGGCATGATTGAAGCCAATGCTTCCAACGAACATCATTTCATCCTAGTGGTGATTGATTACTTCACCAAATGGATTGAAGCTGCATCTTATGCCAATGTAACCAGGCAAGTGGTGGTCCATTTTATTAAGAATAATCTAATCTGTCGTTATGGTGTTCCAAGTAAGATCATTACTGATAATGGATTGAACCTGAACAACAAAATAATGAAGGAATTATATGCTGATTTCAAGATTGAACACCATAACTCCTCTCCCTACCGGCCTAAGATAAATGGAGCTGTTGAAGCAGCCAACAAAAATATCAAAAAGATCATCTAGAAGATGGTAGTAACCTACAATGAATGGCATGAGATGCTACCATTTTCTCTTCATGGATATCGTACATCTGTTCATATTTCAATAGGGGAAACCTCTTTCTCTTTGGTATATGGCATGGAAGTAGTGCTCCCCATAGAGGTTAAAATATCGTCAATGAGAGTCTTAATGGAAGCTAAATTGACAAAGGCTGAATGGTGTCAAAGCAAATTCGATGAGCTGAACTTGATCAAAGAAAAAAGAATGACGACTTTATGTCATGGTTGTCTATATCAACGAAGAATGAAGAAGGCTTTCAACAAAAAGGTTCGACCTCGTGTATTCAGAGAGGGCGACCTTGTGCTTAAGAAAATTCAATCATTCCTTACTGATTCTAGGGGCAAGTGGACTCCTAACTATGATGGCCCATATGTTGCCAAGAAATCCTTCTCAGGCCGTGCCTTAATGCTTACAACTATGGATGGTGAAGAGTTCACTCGTCCTACAAACGTCGACCCATTCAAGAAATACTTCGCCTAAAAAAAAGCAAAAAGAGCGTCTCGATGGATTGAAAACCCGAAAGGAAGGTCCGGGCAATAATTAGAGACATAAAAAATATCATCCTGGTAGATTGAAAACCCGAAAGGGCAATCTAGGAAAAAGTTAGGGATATATGGCAAGTGACTGCATCAAACCAGATTGGATTATCTGAAGCAAAAACGTCTATCAAAGAGCCCTCAAATTAAATCAGGTCGCCGAAGCTAAAGAATATTGGAAAGTCAAAGTTGTTAGGGAGAATTCGGTCATTGTATTTTAATGTAGCCTTTTCCTTTCAATTACCAATTTTCAACTTTTGTAATAATCCATGGAATCACGCTATTTACTGGTTACCATTCTATCAATAAAATTTGAGCTTTTGCCCATCTGTTTGCAACTTTTGTTTTATTTATATCTTGTAAAATGACATTTTTACTTTGATAAAAATTCTTGAAACAAAAAGTTAAAATTTTTCTTTTTTTTTCTTTTGAAATGCAGGTGTTTACTTTCCTTGATTTGTGAACATAAGAAGGAATATCAACAGTTGCTCCAAGAACGATTAAACCTTGAAATACAGGATCGAATATTCTTGTGATTTTCCTTGAAAGGTATCTCGAAAATTATGGATCTTTAACTCCGTCACAACCTTGATATGTTGGACATACGATCCCATATCTCCAGTAAAAATTTGGACCTGATGCTCTCTAGTAAAGGACTAAACTTGGTGTCCCTAATCAAGCTTTGAATGGAGTTTCTCCAAACTAAATGAGATTCGCATCTCTAGTAGAGTGCATAGTTACTTTATCCTCAGTTGAACAAGATAATGAGTTTATATGATTGTTTGGGTCTTTCCCCAAGTAAAGTATCTTCCTCTCCCCAGAGAGAATTAAGCCTTATAATAGGACTTTGTTCCATTAATGGATTTCTTTGTTTATCTCCAGTGATATTTCCAAGAGACTGGATGAGTACCCGGTCACATCGTGATGTATATTTTGTCGCTAGTATATCTCTTTCGTCTGTTTTGTCAGCATAAAAACATAACATGCATTCCTATCATACATATGTCATGCATAGTTGAATTCATATTCATGTTCATGTTGTATTTTTTGATAATGTTTGCTTCATTCACCTTGGTTATGTTTATCTCTGAGTAATATGTTTCCTCTCTCCAATAGAGTGGTCAGTCGTAGGCAGAAAGTGTATATCCTTTCTAACTCCCCTCTGAGTTTAATCCTCATGGAAGTATTGATTTAGTTCTCCTTTCCACACTTGGATAGGATAAATCCCCCAGTTCGAGTTCATTCCTCACTAGTTAGCGTCTTATTTGATGGTATCTCTCTAGTTTATTTCTGGATTGAGTTGGTATTTTGAATGTTTTGATAACTTGAACCTCTGAATTAAAAGGGCATTTATTTTGCGCCTTTTAAGTGGTTTACGTCCCTAGAAAGAATCTGTTGAAGGTTCCCCAGCAAGATAAATTTATTCTGCCTTGGAATCTACACCTGACAGCAAGTGGTAATCTCTTTATTTGAGAAGCTTGTTTTTATCCCTGAATTTCCCAGTGAATCGGCAAATGGCAGTCTCTTTCTAAACAGTTTGTCTATCCCCGTGGAAGCTATCAGCATATCAAATTTTCTTTCATCTTACGACATCTCTCCGAAGAAGTCTCGAAGGGAAGTATGATGAAGATATTTTTCTAGAAAATGGCATCTCTCTAGAGAAGTTTGATGTAAATCCTTATTCTCTATCAAATGACATCTCTCTGGACAAGTCCCGCAAAGAAGTTTGATTGTTGAATCTTCATTTTTTACATCACATGGCATTTCTACGAAGAAGTCTCGAAGAGAAGTATGATGAAGAAATGGTTATCTCTCTAGAAGCTTCCTTCAGAGAAACTTATTGAAGATTATCACCAATGTGTTTTAGAGATAAATTGCTACTAGTGGTTTTATCTACTTGATATCAAAGCAAAACTGCAGCCAACAAAATTTCCCCAGTAAGTCTGCTATCGAATTTTCCTTCATCACATGGCTTCTCTTCGAAGAAGTCTCGAAGAGAAGTATGACGAAGATATTTACCAGCATATAGAATCTCCCTAATGAATCCCTGTGGGTAGTTTGATGAAGACTCTTACAGATTGTTTCCTCTTTATTTGAGAAATCCGTTTTGCAAAATTAACCGGCCGCATCTCTTTGAAGATCTCCGGTGAAATTATTATTTCAGCAAGTGATTACCCTTTTAGGAACTTGTCTGTTTTACCCCTTTTCAAGTGAAAGACTTGATAAAAAAGAAACCCAGTCTAGTTTCATGGCTTATGTCTAGAAACGAGAGGAAGTTTAATTCAGAAACTAAGACCAATTTCGTGGTTTATGTCCAGAAACGCGGAGAAGTTTATTTCAGAAACTGATACCAGTTTCATGGCTTATGTCGAGAAATGAGGGGAAGTTTATTTTAGAAACTGAGACCAGTTTTGTGGCTTACGACCCAAAGCGCGGGGAAGTTTATTTTACCCTTTCTAAGTAATGCTACTTAGTCAAAGAAGATGCTGAATCATCTTCCAACATTGGAAGTTTAATTGTTAAAATTATAATCCTATCCCCTATGGAACTGTATCCTTTTCCCCACTAGAGTTGTTCCTATATTCCCGATAGAGTTACAACATTTTCCCATTTTTTCTTTCCCAAGTGGATAATTCTTTTGTTATAACCCAGTGGTTTAGTCTATTCTCAGTCTCCTCTGGCACCATTTCCCATAGGTCTCATATCTTGCCTTCATAAGTGAATTCATATCATATCACCTTTTGTGGCTGCTTAAGGGCCAAAATTGTGCATTGGTTTATTTAAGCCTACCTTATCTGGTCGAAACTAATATATCAATCTTCATCTCTCCATATTGGAAAAACTTAAATAGAGGCATCTGTCATACCCTAATTTTTTACCCCTAAGATGCCACCACATTTACATCATTTGCATAACATTCATCATTACATATATGTGTGTGTCTTTATAAATCACTAACCCATTACAAATACAAGATGTGTATGCTTGCTTGCTTTACAGGTTAGGTGGTCCCCCAAGGGCTCAAGCAGATGAATTACCAAAGGATGGGCATCACATTCAACATCTCAAATCCCTGATTCATCCATGAAGATCAATATTTTCCCTTCATCAATAATCAAATGCAAGGTTGCATCATGACAAGCTCATAAAGCCCCAAGATTCTCAATGCACCCAGAATTAGGGTTTTGATCTAATCAGGCTTACAATTGACTTTTTCATCTGAGGATGATTCTATGCTTCAAGACATGTTTCAAGGAAATCAAATGCATCATATTGTTCCATTCATATGATTGGATTAATCCAAGGAGCATGAAATGTAAGCAATGCAAGAATTCAAATTCACCTGGTCCACAACTAGGGTTTCTGATAAAAAGTCAACTGCACTGTTGACTTTTGACCAAGACATGATCTCAAGCCTTGAGGCATGATTTAACACACTCAAGAACACCTTTGGAGTCCATCCATAGTTTTCAATTAGCTCAAGGTTTTGATTTAATTGAAGATTACAAAATTCAAGTTCATTTGATACAAAAGTCAACCACTGATCAAAATCAAGTTTGACTTTTGAGATTTTTAGTCAAAAAATGGATTCCCCAAGTCAAGAATGATGATAATATGTGATTTGGATCATGATTAATCAAGATAAATCAAGAAATATGAGGTTAATTGTAAAAAGGGCGACAATGGAGAAATTGAAATTTTTCTCATCTTGCCAAGGCCATAACTTCCAATCCTAGTAACCATTTTCTTTGCTCCAAAGACCAAATTATAACACTTGTTACATACTACAACTTTGTCCTTGAGGATGAATTCCCAAAAAATGCATAGATTGAGAGATATGAAGCCATGAGTTGGAGATTCATCACTTGTTGAACTTGGACACTTAGAGAAATTTTTAAACAAAGTTTGTCTTATGTTTGAACCAACTTTAGGGTCATTTTTCTCCATGATCCACATTGATTCAAGACAAACCTTAAACATCAAAGTTGAAGTATGTTATCTCAGCTTTCCAAATTGTCCAAGAACATCCATTTATCTTACTTGAGCAAGGAAATATGATTTTCACAATAGGCCTTGGATGAAGTTGAACTCTCAAGGGAAGACTTGTGCCATATGATTTTTAAGTCAGTTTGGATGACTTTGCATGCCTGATCTCTTCATAAGATCAACTTCCAAATCATGAGACAACATGTGCTCTGCAAAATCATAACAAATTTTTAAGATTCAATCCTTTGGCATGTGAAGAAAATCATTCCAAAACCATGAAGTTGAGTTTTGTCCTCTAACATTAAAGTGCAATAGTGAATTTGCCAAAAACCACTCCAATATGCCCTAGAATGATCAAAACACCTAGGGATGAGATGCAATATGAAGGATACAATTTCAAAAGATCAGAATTTGAGCCATGTGAGGAAAAGGATATGTGTACCTTGCCACACAAGTTATAGGTACATGACATCACCTATTGGGTAATGGCATGTATCCTAATCCATTCAAATTCACAAATATCTGAACACATTCTCCTATAAATAGGGTTCATTTGATCATTCAAAACACACCAAAACAATTGAAAGAGCTTGTTTTCTCACATTCCTCCTTTTTTAAAATTTTTCAAGTCTCAAAGGAGTGAAAGCTTGAATTATCAATTAAATGCCATTTCCCTTCAAACCAGTGATCAAAAAAATTCACATACACTATGTAGAAGTGATCCAAACACTTATCCATCAACTGTAACACCAGAATTACCAGGTCCACATCTCATTTGCACAATCTGCAACTTGATTCGAGCTGAGAGTTCCAAAAGGTTTCATATCAATTTGAGCACATCAACACACTCCATGGAGGTCAAGGAAGTTGTTAACATCAAGAAATTGGATTTGGAACACCTCTATCAAAGAATTCGATTCTCACTTGCAAGGTAAGTTTTCTCAAAAACTTATCTCTATGATTCATGCATCATATATAATCATTTGAGTTACCAATTTGTTTGTCATAATGTAGTGAATGATTTCCCTATGTTAATTGTACATAAACTATATCATACAAGATTTCATATTGAATTTTTCAATTCTAGGGTTTATATGTTCATGAGTGTTATTTTAAATTACATTGAATATAAATAAAATTGGTTAATACCATTCAATTCCTGGAAAAATTTCCAACAACTTTCATTTTTACATCATGCCCTTTGGTTGAGTATTCAGAGAGTTGTGAATTTCAAATTTGAGGAAGAAGATGAAGCTCGAGGAAGAAGAAAAGAATGGCCATGGCGCCATTTTTCCAAAATAAAATACAGTTTTACTATATTATTATTTCATTGAAAATAAATCAACAGATGTATCACCACCCTAGTTGTTTGAGCATGCGTTTTCAAGGTTTGTGTGTGTGCAAGGTCTGGGGTTTGAATCCCCCTCGCCCCAGACCTTTTGCTTTTAATTTTTAAGCATTTTTAACTTAAAACACTCTATATTATTTTTACTGTGCATCATTTGTCAACCCATAGCGTGTGGCCCAGCTGGTAAAGTTTTAAGCCCATGACCTTGAGGGCACGAGTTCAACACTTGTAAGGGTCTTTCCTATCTTTTTTAGCACTACTTTTCTTACTTTTCTTCACAACTTCATCAAATTGTTTCACCAAGCAAAATTAACTATTTTGAGCCAATTTTTTGGTGACTTCTCATTTATCTTCCCTATTTTAAGAATCCTTCAAAAAATCCCAAAAATAATATTTATTTTTGACATTTTTATTAGGTTGAAAACTAGTACTGTTTAAGTATTTTTCATGCCTTTCCATGATTTCTTTTGATTCTTCTCTTGGCCTAATTGTCTATATGTGTCTTTATGGTCATAATATACTTTGTATAAGTCTTGTTTGATGTATATAACATGTTGTCTTGACTTATACATCATTCATATACCATGATTAAATGTTATTTCATTTGAAAAATACCTTGATTACTTGATGTTTAGTTGAAACCTTAGGGTTTTATTCAACTAATCTTTTGAAAAAATCTTGATACATGACTAGGGATTCCATTTGAGTTTGGATTCCCCAAAGCCCTTGATTCAATCATGTTTAAATGTCTTATTCATGTGCTTATATCCATAAATTTCCATTAGGGTTTTGTTTACCCTTTGCTATATTCATCTGATCTTTAATTCATTTTGAATACATGCTTACTTTAACTTCTTTGAGATTTCTTCAATTGATTAAATCTTTGCTCACATAATCAAGTATTTCCTTCATAAACTCACATCATGATGAACATATCTACTTGTCTGATGCTCATTCACATGTTGATATACCATGCTTGATCACAATCATGTTCATTTCATCCTTGATGACTACATTTGTTTAAAAGCTTACTCAATTATGTCTTCTTAAGTCTCTCTTGACATTAATGTTTATAACACTTGCATTCATACAACTGTTGCATTTCAATACTCATCCTTAAGCTATAACTCAGTTAAAACCCTATGTTCCCCTTTGAGGTTCTCAACTTCAATAAAACATTAGGATTCCTCTTGAAGTTCTCAACTTCATTCAAAAAACTCAAACCCTGGCCAACCTTTGGCTTCAAATTCAAAACTTTTCCCCCAGAGATGAGACATGAATCATCTCTATAGAAGAGATGTCTCTTCTATTGCCCACAAAATAAATCAAACATTTTAAACTTTTTTCAATTTAAGTGATGTAAGTGGCACACTTGTTGATTCTATATCCAAGTCAAGGTCCCTCTCTTAATATGCAAAGACTCATTTAAAGGAAGATGTGGCATTACTCTAGACTTTCTATATCCAAGTTTAAAGCTTCTTCCCTTATTATCTTCTTTCTCAAAAATTTTGTGGTGAATAGGTGAGATATCTCCCTTAAGATGACAACTTGTCTCTTCTCTCAAATCCAATTCCACCCATTAGTAGGTGGAACTACAAACTCTCTGATTTCTCGACTTCCTTTTGAGAATACGTAGGCATAAGATTGCGAGATCTTTGCGAGCACAATAATAAGTAAAACCTTTAGGTCCATACACCTTTGTCTTAGTTTATTTCAACATACCCTACAAAATCAACAAAAACATTTCCCACTCTTATCACTCACTCAAAACAGTCAACAAATCCCCAATACACAACAGATGATTTAATCAACAATAACACAAATATGCACAAGAGGATCCTATAGGATACTATAGATACTTAGGGTGCTAGTACCTTCCCTTATTATAACCCACTCTGACTTTGCACACTCACGGGTTTATTTAGATTATTTTCCTTTCCCTTTTTTTGGATAAATTAAAAGTTCACAAGTAAAAGGGCGACCTCGAAAAATCGCGCGCAACACAAGCAGTGGGATAACCCGTTGACTTCTCGTAAGAATATGGAAGATCAATATAAAGCTCAAGTTGAAGGCTTGAAGAAACAACTCGAGGACAAAGACAGAGAGCTCAAAGAAGAACGACACCAGAAGGATAAAGTTGATCACCGTCTTATTGGATGCCAGTTTCAATTGAACAAAGCCTTGAGAGAAATGGAAGAGCTCAAGTTTAAAGCTAAAGTCAAAAAGCCCAAAGTTGAAGGTCAATCTAAAGAAAGTGATGTTTTTTGGGAGCAACATTGCCGGTACTTGGAGGGGATTATCAACAGGAGAGATGTGCTTATTCAAGAACTGATTCAAAGAACAAAGCATTTGAATCTTTATTTGAATCTTGTTTGGTACTAGATGTTGTTTGTGATTGAGTTGTGTAATGTTTACTTGTGTTGTGCTTTGTGCTCACATGCTCCCTTAAGGCTCCTAGTCCAACTTAATTTCTGATTAAGTTTGGAGTAGGATAGACATTAGGCCCTCAATACTTTGCATGACAACATTATACTAGCTCCCTTTCAACCTTTACTGTAGGACGATTAGGTAAGATAACATTAGGATAGGATTCCTTTTCTCATTCTCAACTATAAGTCCATTTGACATGACAACATCTAGGACCAAGTCTCCTATAGATCTTGTGTTGCGTCTCTCTCATCTCTCCTAACACAAATAAAGATACAAAATAAATACAATGTGTATTGTGCATCACGAGCCTTAAGTACATGGGAAATGATGAGTGAGAGTGTCTCTTTACTTCGTCTAGAGTGTTTAGCACACCCTTTGATTAGAACAACAAGAAGGGATCCCGTTGAGTACAACGGACGCGAGGCAGTGCTAATACCTCCCTCTCGCGTAATCGACTCCCGAACCCAGGATTTGGTTATGAGACCATGTCTTCTACCTTTTGAGGTTTCTTCAATCATTTCCTTTCCCCCGTCGGGATAAATAACGTTCAGTGGCGACTCTGTTTTCCACCAGTTATTTTTCGCGTTGTGACAGCTGGCGACTCTGTTGGGGAATTTGGTTCCCTATGTGATTCAATCATAGCGCTTGTCTGTTTCTTTTTCATTGGGTGTTTATTTTTGTGCTTTTATTTGCTCTATCTGCTGTATATTATTGTATTTACTTGCATCTTATTGCATCTATTTATCTATGTCATACTATTTGACCGTTGTGTTGTTGGGTGGGTTTGTTTCATGAGAGATAAGCCCACTACACAGGCTTGAGTACATACATAGGATTAGAGTGGATAGTCATGTGGCCTGCGTAGCTTCTGGTTACGTTTGGTTGACACAAGACCCACATTCAGACTAGGTTTTCTTTAGAAATACTCTATCATGCATGTCTGATTCAGATTATAGGGCGTTCCCCTAGAAAGCTTATGACTCTGGAGACCGTTCATGGGAAATCAGTTGAGGCCTCCTTGAGGGGTGATAATGCCAAACCAGAAATGGTAACGTATTATCATTTCTCAACCTGAGAGGCCTTGAGACTGAGAACTTGCTAGGATGCTTTGTCCAAGCCTAGAACCCACATGCGAGAGGGGATGGGTTTTGCAGGAAACCTTGACCTTCAACCTACCTGAGTTTTTGGCTTTCCTATCAATGTGGAGTTTTGAACTTGGTATTCTTGTATTCTGGTATTTTGGTATCCTGGTATTCTCGTGAGAACGGAGTTTTGAATCTATTTCATCAGCAAGACATCAGTTATTCAGAATATGTGGCAACCTAGATCCTGTGTCTTTGCATTTGCATCACATCATATGCGCATCCTAACATTCATGTTTATTTATTTCTAGGGTTTGTATCTTATCCTTGATTCTAGTTGTTGAAGATCTGCAGAGATGGACACTAGTTGGAAGAAGATTATTGTGTACAAGTTTCCAGCTCATATCCTAAGTTTAGTTCATGGTTTGGTTACTTTAGCGAATCCTGGTGTTCTGGAAGCTTTTAGAAAAGACTATGGGAAGATCTTGAAAGTTTTGCATACCATTACTGAATATGAGTACATGGCCATTCATACTCTTCTGCAATTCTATGACCCTCCGTTGCGGTATTTCACTTTTCCAGATTATCAGTTGGTGCCAACATTGGAGGAATATGCATTTATTTTGGAAGTTCCTATCAAGGATAGAGCACCTTTCTATTGTTCCAAGGAGAATCCTGATCTTGGTGATATTGCTACTGCTCTTTATTTGAGCAAGTTTGTATTAGTAGATAATGTGGCTAGCAAGGGAGGTTTTCCGGGGTTTCACCTGAGCTTCTTGGTGAGTGAAGCCCAGAGGATTGCTCAAGCTGACAGTTGGACTATTTTTAATGCTATTCTAGCTCTTTGTGTCTATGAGATCGTCTTATTCCCTAATGTGGCAGACTTTTTTGATATGAACGTTGTTCGTATCTTTATCATGAAGAATCATGTGCCTACCCTCTTAGGTGATCTGTACCATTAAGTCCATTACAAGAATGAAAAAGGGGAGGGGGACTTGTTTCCTGTTGTGCACCACTCCTTCACAAGTGGTTCATGGATCATCTTCCTCGCTCCGGAGCTTTTTTGGATACCCGGAAATCATCATAATGGACTAAGAGATTGATGGGTCTTACTTCGAAGGATATTTTCTGGTTCAATCAAGGTTTTCTTGGCAAGGAGATTATCTTTAGCTGTGGAGATTTCCCGAATGTACCTCTAGTAGGGAGGTAAGGGGGTATTAATTATAACCCTTCCCTTGCTATTAGAAAATTTGGGTATGCCTTGAGAGAGCCACCATAGGACCAAGATGTTCAGGAATTTTTGTTCTTCCATGGGGCAACTGATCTTGAGCTACTGAGGAGGGTTGTGGATGTTTGGGGAAATATTCATAAGAAGGGAAAGATTTCTTTGGGCAAGATTGATTGCAGAGCCTATTCTCCCTACTTGGAATGGATTCAGAAGAAAGTTGAAGAAGTGCTTTTGTCTTTTTCTATAGAGGCTTAATTGTATCCATTGATGATTAAACAACCTACTATTATGGATGCAGAGAGGTACAACAAGCTCTAGGCCGAGAAAGAAGAGCTTCGCAAAGAAAATGAAGAGCTGAAGATGGAAGTCTACAAGTTGGTCATACCAAGAATGAAACAGCTTATGTAGCCATGATGAAGAAAGAGCTGCTAACCAAAAGAGAGCAAGATCTGGAAGAAGAAGTCAAGAACAGGGAGTAGATAGGCAAAGACTTGAGAAGTGCTAATAGCCTACTACAACAGAGGAAGAAAGATCTAGACAAAGCCCCTCTCGAGATTTCCAAGTTTAACAGTCAATGGAATACCACTTTGACTTCTCACGGGATGAAAGAAAATGAACTCCGAGTCCAAATTGAAAAGTTGAAGCAACATCTCAAGGACAAAGATAGGAAGGTCAGAGAAGAACTATTTCACATGCTCAGAAGTGATAAGCGACTTAAGGAGACCTTTTCAGCCATGGAGGAGCTCAAAGTTCAGGCGGAGGTGAAGAAACCCAGAATTGAAGACGTTTCTGGAGATGATTCTTGGGAATTGCGTTGTCATTACTTGGAGGGGATCATGCATAGGCGAGATGTTCTCATTCAAGAGCTGATCCCGAGGTCAAGACATCCTGACACCAAGAATCTCTTCAATGAGGTCCAAGACTGGAGTAAAGAGCATAGTGGCTGGGGAGGATTGACTTTGTTGGAGATTGAGGATATACCTTAGTTGTTTTTCCTTTTGTATTTGATCACCATCAGACATGTTGATTGGGATCATTGGTTGTATTTGATTTTGTCTCTCCTGTATGAGATTATTGTACCGACTCTTCTTCAGTTGTTGTATGAGTGGCCTTCACCACTGTTCTATCCATCTCTCGTGTTTATTGTTGTTAAAACTTGAATCAAGGTGTAGATCGCCCTGAGAATAATCAAACATGGCATTTGAATTGCATTTTCATCATCATATGCATAATAGGTGTTCGTGATCGGCTTCTTATCTGGATTTGGTTTTCTTATCAGGATTGTAGACTCAAGTGTCCACAGGTATTCATCCAGGGGTTACTGGAAGATAGGTATGGATCAGATCCAAGCAGAGTTAATGGAAGTCCGAAGCCAGATGGGGCAGTTCATGGTGGACATACAGGCTTTGTCCCAGGGTCAGAAAATATTGAGGGAAGAAGTCTATCAACTGAAGACTCAAGTGAGCTTGGTTATGGAAATATTAAAAACAATGTTGAGAAAGGAACGCAATCCTACGCCTGATGCTGCGACATAAGTGGTTGCTCCTACCTATCCTATAGGATCTCTCCCAGATCATGAGTTACCTCGTGGATCTCATATGCAACCTAGGGTTCTAGAACTTTCCCATCAGCAACCATTTCCTATTTCCCAAGAGAATCCTAGGGCAGAGGGTATGAAGCAAGGCCAAGGAAGCCTATGAAGAAGTTTGATCCGATTCAGATGCTGTATGCGCGATTACTCCAACATGTGCTCAAATTTCAGCTGATTGAGCTCATTACTTTGGGACCTCCTCCCGCAAAGCTTCCTCCGAGCTATAATGTTAACGCTAGGTGTGATTTCTATTCTGGGGCACCTAGTCATAACATCGAAGATTGTACGAGGTTAAAATACAAGGTCCAAGAGCTCATTGATTCAAAGGAAATCGAGTTCACACAGGGTGATCCTACTCCAGCTATTGCAAAAAAATATGGATGCTACTCTCCTTTCTCCATGGTCAACCTCAGGACAAGGGCCCATTCTACAGTTCTGGGTTCCAGAATCCTCACACCAGTAACCTTTGTGTGTTCCTCGACCTGAACTGAAGAGGAAAGCGCCTGGACAGGTCGGGCGCCTAAATCAGAACCATCCTCAAAAGAAACGACAAAGGCCGAAGGAGCCTGAAAGGCAGCTTGATGTCGTCCCCATGTCGTACGCACAGTTATTGGCTGAGCTTCTTAAGCATCAGTTGATTCACTTAAGGACTATCGTTGCTCCTGCACAGCTGCCACCAAGTTATGATGCAACTGTAAGATGTGAATTCCATTCAAGGGCATCTTACCATTCAATCGAAGATTGCAGAGCTCTAAAGCACCAGGTGCAAGATCTGATTGACTCAAAGGTCATCACATTCACTGTACACGGTATGCATATTAATTGAAGCCTCCCAAGTGAGCACTCGGACTGCAAAGGCATCGTCAGAAGCAATAAGTCCAGATGGAGTCAAGCCTCCTCAATAATGGAAATCTTGAGCTTCTTTACTGCATTTTCATTTGCATTTTTCATTGTTTGTTAAAACATTATTTGCATGTAAAACTTGTTTGTTTTTTAATGATAATCTTAATGAAATGAGTATGCTTTTCTTGAAGTAATTCATTCGTGTTCACTCATAAAGACATTTCTTTGCATTGCAATACCAACTTCTTGCTTGAATTCTTAGAGGAAGGATGATGAAGTAAAAACGCAAACTTCCGATTATATACTCTTAGAATAAAACCTTACTGATGATGTACATGAATTTTTTCGAATCCCCAAACACTGGAGATATAAGGGAGATAGACCCTAATTAACCCCGTTGAGCCTATAAGTAGGAGTTTCTTTTCATTTGAGAAAACCCTCACATCTTAACCAGGGGCAGGGTAGTTGTCAGTTGATTTGATCAAGCGTTCAAATTCCAAAAAGGAGTATGCATCTAAGGATCCATTACTTTTTTATCCCTCGCACATCAGGAGATAAAAGGATGTGAAACCACAATGGTTATCCCTTGTCAACCAACAAATGAGGCAGTCACAACCCTTTCGGAGAAATCAAGACAAATAAGTGTCACATGATTTGTTCAAAAGAAAAAAATTCAAAAGAAAAGAAAGCCCGCTAAGTCGAAAACTTGAAAACAAGTGACTTAGGCAAAAGTTAGGGCATCCCGCTGGACTCCGAAATCAATAAAAAGGCCAGTCCAGGAAAAAATTAGGGAAAACGAACAAAAAAAATGAAAAGAAAAAAGCGAAAAGGATTACAAAAGAAAAATCCTCGAACAAGAGCAAGTTGTGTGACTACAAAACACCAAAGACAAAAGGGATGATCGTCACTCCGAAAACCTTGTGGGTTCCTTGACCATCACTCCTACCATTCAATAACCTTTTTGAAGTTGAGAACATGTGTCAAGTTAACTGAACGTAGGACTGGAGAACATCAAGGAGAATGGGTGGGTACAAATGTTGAGCCTTAAATCTTTTCTCTAAAACCGTGAACCAGACCATGTTACAACCTTCAACAGTCCTAATTGAAGCAGGGTTTATTCTAAAGGCATACATCCTGACTCCCATGAGTTGTGCTAAGGGATCTTTATTGGTATTGCATGTGCATGTTATCTTTCATTAAAAAATCAGTGTCGCATCTTAACTAGTGACTCGTTCACAGGGTTTAGCGATATCTTTTCAATAAAAACTTCAAGCTTAGCATATGTGTTGCATTAGAATTATCATTCTCAGAATAAATTTTTTTGCTTACATACATGTATTTGACGCCAATGAGGTTTACATAATGAGCATCAGTCGAGAAGTTTACCTTTGCCAAGAGGAAGTTCTTGGACAGTCTTATTGAGGAACATGTAGCCAAGAGACTTCGTCAGGTAACGGTTTTTTTAAACAATTTTTGCTCAAAGGTCGCAGACCTGGGGCAGTCACTAGTGAGAAGTTATTGCCAATCCGGGGCAGTCATGTCGAGATTCAGCGAATCTCTCGGAGATAGGGGGAAAATTACTGCAAGGCTCGTACTGAGGCAGGCCACCTCAGGAGTGAGAAGTTATCCTCTCCAGAAGACACTTAATCAAAATTACTTCTCCAGGATTCAGTATACTAGGGCAGAATACATCAAGTCTTCGTGATACCTCTCGAGGCAAGTTCCTTTATAGGTTATGTTGTACTTGGGACATTCCCTTGTTTCTTCATAAGTTGCAGGATTATTTTCCTCTCACAACAATTGTGGCATCGTTCAGATATGTGAAGCTATGTATCTCCCCAGCAAAGATTGCTAAGGTTGTATCGTCCTCTGCAGAGTGCTATGAAGTTTTTGTTCGTTCTCCCCAACGAGAGTCCAGAAGTTTTCTTTCCCCAGCCAAGGTTGGATTTGGTTTTTTTTCTCCAGCAAAAGTCCATGTCCCTAGAAAGGGTAGGGATGGTTTATTTATGCTCTCCGAGCATGTTTGCACCCCTAGCACGAGGCTCGTATGACCTCTCTTCCCCAGTAGAGTTTTTCTCCCCACAAAGTACTGGTATATATGGTCCTCATCAAGATCAGGAAGTGTAATTTCCCCAGCGGAGTCTCATGGTTTTGTATTCTCCCCAACAAAGTTGGTTCTGATGATACCTCCCTGGCAAGGTCATCATTCTCCGCAGTTCAAGGCCCAATGGTTCTTGGTATTTTTATCAGGTTAAAGCTTAATCGTCATTGGCAGTCTCCCGACGGAGGTGGTATTTTTTCCACAAAGTGTTGGAAAATTAGAATCCTGGTGTTATTTCCCTAGCAGTCGTCTGTTGCTCGTACTTTCTCGTGGAGTGGAAGTTTAATTTAGTTATGACCCGAAGATAGTTCAGTTTGTCTTTCCCAACGGAGTTGGTTTCAGTTTTGCAACACTTCTCTTGGTGGAGTGTCCTTTTGCATATCATAAGCATCATTACAGTGCATCCTCAAAATGCATAGCATTTCCATTTGTATGAAGAATTAAGCAATGGAAAATTCAAACATACATTCGAGGCATAAGTTAGGTTTAGGTTTGATACCCTCTTTTCCAAACCTTTCCCCAGCAGAAAGTGGTGTAACTCAGGAGAGATCATTTAACTTTATCCCCAAGCAGGTGCTCTAACCAATTTGTAGGGTCGTAGATTCGTCGATCTTACCCTTTGATTGTCTTTGTTCCCTAGCAGAGTCGTTTTTCTAGGATTCCATTCTCCCCTCAGAGTCGTTTAGCGATTAATTATTGCCGCCTTCACCCATCATTCGGGTTTTAGATGCGTTGATCTCGATGTTTTCGTGATTTTTTCAACACTCGTCCATGTTTGATTTATTTCATCACTACTTCGTCCGTATTGATCTTAGACACTCGTCCGTGTTTGATTCATTTCATCAATACTTCGTCCATATTGATCTTAGACACTCATCATGTTCTTTCAACACTCATCCATGTTTGATTCATTTCCTTAGGCATTTGTCTGTGTTTGTTTCAGTTTCTTCAATACTCGTCTGTATTGATCTTAGAGACTCGTCGTGCTTTTTCAATACTCGTCAGTGTTTGATTTATTTCATCAATACTTAGTTCATATTGATCTTAGACACTCGTCTATGTTCTTTCAACACTCGTCCATGTTTGATTCATTTCATCAATACTTTGTCCGTATTGATCTTAGACACTCGTTTGTGTTCTTTCAACACCCGTCCGTGTTTGATTCATTTCATGAATACTTCGTCCGTATTGATCTTAGACACTTGTCGTGCTCTTTCAACACTCGTCCGTGTTTGATTCAGTTTCATCAATACTCATCAGTATTAATCTTAGACACTCGTCCTGCTTTTTCAACACTCGTCCGTGTTTGATTCAGTTTCATCAATACTCATCCGTATTGATCTTAGACACTCATTCGTGATCATGCAACACTCGTCTGTGTTTGTTTTAGTTTCATCAACACTCATCCGTATTGATCTTAGACACTCGCCATGCTCTTTCAACACTCGTCTGTCTTTGAGTCAGTTTCATCAATACTCGTTTGTGTTAATCTTAGACACTCGTCGTGATCTTTCAACACTCGTCGTGTTTTTTTCAGTTTCATCAATACTCGTTCGCGTTGATCTTATATTTTTAGACACTCGTCCGTGTTTGTTTCAGTTTCATCAATACTCGTCCATTGTGATCTTAGACTTTCATTTTTACCCTCAACACTCATCCGTGCTTATCCCCAGTGTAGTTGTCACTCGCCCGTGTCAATTTCTGTTTTATCAATACTTTGTTCTTATTGATTCCCCAACTCCTGTTTGCATTGAGTATATAGTTTCTATTTCTTAATTTCCATAAGCGGTTTCGTTGGTTGTATTCCTCAGAGGAGTCGTCTCTTCCTCTACAGAGTGAAAATTTTATAGTTCTTTTAGTATTCAATCTCCTTCCACCTCGAATGTCTGAAAGCTATTACTTTCATACCTTCAGGTTTAAGTTGATTGAATAGGGGCTGCTGTTGCACCCTAAAATTTGCCCTCATGATTATAACCCTAATCGGTTTGTGCTCCACATTCATATGTATTATCCACAAGGTCATATAATCGCAATCATTCATTTGCATAAGATCCTAAGGCACGGGATCAAGGCTTTATGAGGAGTCAGGGTTTTCTATTTGGCTGAAATTTCTATTTCATTTGAAGATTAATTCAACTGGTCTTTTCATATTACGTTCTGGATTGTCATCATGGATTTATTCTCATCAAGGTTCACCAGATATCATAGACATCTCCTTCAAGATTTCTCATGAGCTTCAGTGTATGTTGCAAAGAAAGTTAAGACGTTCCCTCCATTGGTGCCGAGTAGGGTCATCTGAAGATTGGTTATGATTTTCGCGGCAAGAAATCTTACAAGTTGTATCTTCATGGTTCTTGTACCGAGTTCATCTTCGACTGTGCGAGCAGCAAAGATCAAACTTAAAAGAGACGTTATTCGGGCACATGAAGTTAGATCATTGCTGGTCTCCCCTTTATATTAAGGGAAAGAGTTTGGAGGCTCTTGAGCAACATGGTAAAAGCTTGAATAAAGAAGATTTTGAATCAAGTTTATGCCAGAAGTTCTCAAGGATGATTTCAAGACTCAGTTCACAAGAGTTCATGTCGCAACTACAAGGAAAGATCCAAAACATATCAAGAAAAACTCTATCTCTCCATTTGTACATTCTACAGAGCCTTAAACGATTCACATTTGATGTATTTTGGATAATATTATACATGTTTTGGTTGGTGAGTTTCAAGAGATGAAATCATTTCTTGGTTTATTTTTGTTCTAGATTTGGTCCTGGTATTTCAATTTATCCTTGCCTGGCATTAGTTCGTTGAATACTTCATAATAGCAAATTTTTGAGGTTACATGTGAGTTCATCTTTTTACGTCTGTTGGCGATTTATTTAGCATTACCATGGTGACAAAATTTGAGGGTGGTATTGTTTTGGATCAATTACACAAGTTGAATTTTGTAGCCATAAATCAAAACTCGTTTCTTTCAAAGGAAACGTTACATTTGAAGATATATCAGTTTTGATGCTGAACTTAAAGGCATACATAGTAAGTATAAGAGTAAAGAAAATCTCGAATTGAGTTTAGACAAAAAGTTTCCAAATTAAAGTGCAAGATTATGGAGTATGCTTGGAAGTGTGTTTGCTATGTCTGTGCGTCGTCACCTTGCGATGTATCATTAGTAACTGCAATCACATAAGGGTGTCACGTGACATGATATCATGTCGAAGCAAGGTGTGTTTGGTTGTAGTTCCATTGAGATCAAATACATGAGTTATGAGATTTGCATCTTCACATGCTGAGCAATGCGACACATTATAATATGTTGTATTATGTTGTATCAAAATTAATCAAACATAAAATCAAGACTTTCTGAATAGACAATCAAACATATAATATATTGAGTTCACTGAGGGGATTACAATTTCTTATTAAGTTCACTGTGGGGAAACCAACATATAATATATGAAAAATGCGTGGTAAATTCAAAATTTTCGCGCGAAGAACTTCATCTTCAACCTTGAGTCAGAATTTGCAAAAACCATGCTATCTCATGAAATACGTAATGAAATGAGATGATGTAACATGAAAGTTGTTTGTTTTCAAACCATGAACATGATGGTGGTCTTTAATTTCATTTATTTTAAGTGTGAAGTGAGTTATTATGTTATAATCAGATGAACCATAAAAAATGCAAAAACTAAATGAAATCCCATACACGCAAGATAAATAGCAATTGATTAAGGGTTAATAATCAATGAACATCCAGGATTATGTTGGTAACTTGAAACTAAATTTATGATGCATGATTCCTGGAGTTTGAGAAGTTCTGGCTTACCTGTTCAAGAGGAATTCGAATCCTCAGTTGTAGGTGTTACAAATGTGAAATGATGACCTGGATAGCTTCCCTAGACCTCAAGGAATGTGTTGATGTGCTTGGAATGGATTGGAACCTTCTAGATTGATGGGCTTGACTCCAACTGCAACTTGCTTGGGATGAACTATGATCTTGATGAATTTGATGTTACAGATGATGCTTAAGTGTTTGGATCACTCATATATGATGTATGTCAAGTGTTTAGATCATTGGTTTGGATGGAATTTGTAACGCCCCGATTTGGTTAATCGTATTTATTTATTTTATTTATGTGAAATATTGTGAATTGTGTGATTTATTGTGTTTCATGTTAATGCGTCATGCTTATGCATTGAGAGTTTCGTGGCAAAAATGTGTCACATTTTGAACTAACAGCCACTAGTGGAAGTTAGTGAGATTTTTGGTTATGTCAGTTTTGCACTTAAGTTCCACTGGTGGAAGTTATATGTTTCTTTTTTTTGGTATTTTGTTGGAAGTGGTGAATTGTGTAAATTAAATGAGTTTTACCTGTTAATTGGATAATTTCTCTGATAGATAAAATAATTGCAATTGATAATATTTTCTTATTAACTTTTAATTCTTGATATATTTTGCATCCTGTTTATGTTTTATCGCATTTTGAGAGCGTTTGTGAGATATTTGAGCAAAAGGGTAAAGTAGTCTTTTGAGGGCCTAGATATTTTTATAAAAGTAGATATTTTGTTATAAAAAGGGAAAGAGAGAGATGTAGAGAGAAAAAGGGGAGAAAAGAGAAAGAAGAGAAAGAAAAGAGAGAAGAAGGGGAAGAAGAAGAAATCGATCAAATCAAAGCTTGATCTTCGATTAATCTGGTAAGGGTGAGAAGTGCCGATTATATTTCGATTGTATATGTATATGTATGTGTTGTTTGCATTTGTTTGGTTGAAATATATATTTTTCCTTATTGGTTGGATTGAAGAACAAATGTGTGGGAATCGATGTTCTAACGGTTCAAAGGCGCAATAGAACGCGTAGAATAGTCGAGTGTTGTTTGGGTCTAATCGGAAATGCTGATTGGTAAGATTTGAGGAGTTTTGTATTGAGTTATAGAGATTTAGAGATTTAGGGCATTAATGGTAAATTTATGTGTAATTGATGTTTTCACGGTTGAAACTCGGTATAAATCGCGTAGTATAGTCGGGTGAGATTAGGAATTAGTGGAAAATGCTTACTTGTATGTTTTCACATGTTTGGTTGAATTTGATGGAAAATTACAACATTTGATATGTTGAGATTTTGAGATTTGGGATCAAAACCAAAGTGTTAGAATTCATGTTTTATGGTTCCAAATCATTACTATATGTTAGGTATGAATGAGTATGTGTTTATTTCATAAAACATGATTGAATTGGTTGGATTTTAGAGAAGAATTGCAGCAACCCGTAGCCGTCCGCAGGCCAAAAATATTGTTTTGGGAAATCTTGGAAAATTCATATCTTTTGATCCGTAAGTTCGTTTTGATCCCCGTTCGAAGTGTTGGAAAGCTAATGAGATATTATTTCTATTAAAAATGGTTTGGAGGGTAAAAGATGATTTAATTAATTCGTGTTTTTGAGAAATAGTCGTGCTGTTGAATTTTCTTATCGCCTAAAATGCGTGCGGTCGGTATTTTGTCGTGTGTTATGCTATTGCCATATAATTGTGGAACTTTTAGGCTATTTATATGATGTTGAATCTTGCAATAGAATGTGGTTATTGAATGTTGGCATTGTGGCATAAAGGTATTGAATAAATGAATTTTCAATGTATGATATCGTTTAGATGTTGTTGCGGGTAACGTTGAGTATTAGTGAAATTTGTTGGATAACCCATGATAGAACCATGATAATATATACCTTTATCGGCTGTTTGGGTATGGTTTTGAGGGTGTATTTGTGGTTTGGAAGTTGCTGTTAAAAGGGATATTTTTCTGCATAACGTATTGCCCGCTTAGCACGGTAGGCGCGCTTAGCGCGGTTTGAAGAAATTTCGCCTTTTCCAGGCAGTGAGGAGCGCGTTTAACGCGGGTGGGGCCCGCTTAGCGCGACCTGCAACTGAAAAACAAAATATATTATTTATAATGTGGATTTTGTCTATTATGGGAATTAATCGGAATTATGTGAATTATGTAAAACGGAACTTTTGAAATTCTAGAAGCTTCAAGTGGTGAACTAGTGAGAAAACCTAATATCAATGGTAGTAAAGAATGATAAAAATGAAATTTGGGTGGAATAAATAGATAATTAACTAATTAGGCCCATGTGAGGTATTTTTCTTAATTGTGTGTATTATGATTAATTGATTTGACAGTTGTGGTAATACTAGTGTGTATTACGGTGAGTATGTATCTCACGTGTGATCAAGGGGATCGTGACGAGGTATAGTTGTTATTATACTTATCTTTTTGTGCATCATTTGTGCCGTGCATTTCATGATGTGTCTGGTGGAGACAGCTAGGTGGGAATCCATGATGGGTGCCTAGTATTGTCCGGACTCCAATGTGGAGTTGTGATGGAGATAAATCATTGCTCAGTGCGAGTGTATGTGATTTATCCGAATTCTATTGGGAATCACTTTTGATTGAATGAACCAAGGTGTGTTATGCCAGGAGATAAATCATTGCTCAGTGGGAGTGTATGTGATTTATATGGATTCCATTAGGAATCGGGTTAGATTGAATGAACCATAATGGGTGGCACCACTTGCATTGCTTCAGTGTCTTTGGGTCACATTGCATTATTATGTCTTTGTCGAATTATAAATGGAAGTGACAAGTGTGTCGTGAATGTGTGTACATTATGTGTGATGGCTTGATTACTACTCTGTAACATGTATTTTGCACCATTAATTATTGAATGTAGTTCTCACCCCTTTGTTGTTTCTTGTGTTTGTGTTTCTTGGGAAGTACATATATATATTATAACTTGTGTATATGAATATATGATATCTTTGTATGCTATATGTGTTAGCATGTGGTGTGTGGGTGAGTTGAATAATATATGTGAATTTTATGTTTACATATTATTATGCAATCTTGATTTAGTTGCTATTCCTCACCCTTCTGTTGGAATATGCTTTTATGGCATAGCGCAGATTAGCCGCTGTGGAGGCAAGTGGAAGAGTTAGAACTTCATTTTGCTTAGATCTTTGGTGTCTGCTCTGATACGTAACACGGGAGTCGGGGGAAACGCTTGTGATATTTATGTTTATATATGTGAATATATATTTTGATAACTTGTATGTATATTTTGATGTTATGAAACAACTTATTTTGTAAAACGAGTCAATTATGGATCGTTCCGCTTTATTCCATAATTGAACTTTCCTTTTGTTGGAAAAAGTTTCCTGTTATTATTTATTCCATTTTGTGTTATATATCATAGTTATGAGCAGGTGGATTATGTTTTTCTCAATTGTGGCATCCTTATTTCTGTCAAAAATTTTTTATTCACTCTGATTTAATTATGCATTAATTATCCGCGATGGGGATTGGGGTGTTACAATTGGTATCAGAGCAGGACGGTCCGTCCGGCCAAGTTGTTGAGTTGGTGTGGCATGACAGTTGAATACCGTCGATGTTGTTTGTTCCTCAGTACGTGATATGTGTGTGAAACACTATCAGTCCTTTCTGGTTTTCTAATCCTTTGTCTTCAAGATTAAGAATGAGATAAGTGGGGGAGAAGCTGGTGCTTCTCTAAGTTGCTTCAGTTGTGGAGCGTTGGCTTAGTGGGTCGTTGTTTGAAAGATTATAAGTTATGTTTGGACAGTGTTGTTCCCGATTCCAGAGGGAATGCGGAGGTGAGGTTTATGTCGACTAAGGATTTGTGCCTTAGGTAGTTTTGTGCACAAGATCCAAGAAATGCTATTATGGTCTGGTAAAGATGGTTTATGCCGCATCATGATTGTCGGCTTTCTATTGACAAATTGAGGAACTGATCACCCTTAATCTCTTGTTGATAGTAGACGAAATTATGTTGGATGGAATAGACGTGTCTTTCCGGCTTTGATAGTGTGTGCAATGAATTGTTTGGAATTAAGGAAATGATTACGGATTGTTTTGAAGAGTCGATGAGACCAAGGTGTTTGTGATGTTTGTGATAATAGTGTTCTGGAATTGACAGGAAAGCCACAGTGAAGGGCTGCCAGTTGTGCGTGATTTCCAGATATGTTTCCGGATGGAATATTGGATGTTAGAGTTAGAATTACCCAGTAAAAATTTTTGCAAAAACTTTAAGAGTTTATATCTTTTGGAATTTGGTGGAGCATTACAATGTATCGTGATGTTGTTCGGTGTTATTAATGCGTTTGGAATGTTTGTGGAGTATATGAATCGTATCTTCCATATTTAATTGGATAAGTTCGGAGTGGTGTTCAATAGGGATATTCTGATCTATTATAAAATCAGAAGGAGAGTATATAGGGTGTTTGAGAATCGAGTTGCAAGTGTTGAAAAGAAAGGAATTTTTATGCTAAATTATTCAAGTGAGAAATTTGGTTGAACAAGGTTAGTTTTCTTGGAGATGTTATTTCTGATGATGGTATTGTTATGGATCCACCGGAAGTAGATGCAGTTCTACAATGAGAGGCTCTGAAGTCGGTTAAGGTGATTAGAAACTTTTTGGACTTTAGTTGGTTATTACCGAAGGTTATGGAAGGTTTTTCCAAGTTAGCATTTTCGTTACTTCAGTTGACTTGCAAAGGGTAAGTCGTTTGCTTTGGATGTTCATTATGAGGAAAGTTCGAGAGGGCTAAAGTAGAGTTTGTCTACGGCTCCATTTTTGATTCTGCGTGATCCTAATAAACCGTTTGTGAGGTATTGGGATGCGTCTATGATGAGTTTAGTCGGTGTGTTAATTCAAGATGGTAAAGTCGTGACTTATGCTTTCGACAATTGAGGATTCATGATTTCAAGATGGCTGCGGTTACTTTTGTGTTAAGAATCTGGAGGTATTATTTTTATGGTTTTGAGTCCGAAGTGTTTAGTAATCACAAGAATATTGGGTACCTGTTTGGTCGGAAATAATAGGGTATGAGACAACAAGGATGGTTGGAATTCCTGATGAGTTATGACTTTAGCTGGAATTATCCTATTGGTGAAGTTAATGTCGTGCCTGATGAGTTAAGTCAAAAGTTTTTATGCATGTCTATTTTGATGGTCAGAGGATTAGAATTATTTGAGCAGTTCAGAGACTTGTGTCTAGTGTGTGAGATAACACAGTAGAGTGTGAGGTTGGGTATATTAGAAATGAACTATGATTTTTCTGGTGAACATTAGAGAGAGTCAGAAGTTGGATATGAAATTGGTAGATTTGATTGTTGCGAGTAATCAGAGTGTGCATCGAAAGCGTGAGGTGGCACATTTTGTGTATGCGTGTGTGACTTGTGAGAGTTCATAGGTTGAACATTGGAAATATGTAGGAATGATGAGACCATTGGATGTTTCATAATGGAAGTGTTAGGTGAAAGGTTTAAATATTATTCATGGGCTACTATGTAGATGGATGTTTTGGTTATATGTTCGATAGGTGAATCGTAGCATTGTTGTAATAATGTTGGGTGACAAGGATGTTGGTGTTATGGTTATGTAGAGGTTGTTGAAACGATGTTGTGTCGTGGAACTTTATGTTCTTGTTTTTGTTGTTGCCTCGTTTCCACCGTGATGGTTCGAGTGCGAGTAGCTAATTCCAATGTGGGGAATTAGGGGAGTGTTACCTATGGTGAGGGTAACGATCTTGTTGTGTTCTGGTTCTAGAGTGAACCTATGAGTTTGTAACTTGGGTATTCTTTGAGTCGTGAGTTAGTCGTCAAGTGCATTGTATGGGCATTGCATCTTGTCATTGTTGTAGTTGCTGTTAGTAAGGTGGTTTGTCAGTTTGTGTTATTCGTGGTGTGCCTAGTGTTGGCATGATAGTTGGTTAGTCGGATGCGAGAGTCGTATCCAGAGTTGTTCGTCTCAGTTATATTTTCGAGGACGAAAATGTCTAAGTGGGGGAGAGTTGTAACGCCCCGATTTGGTTAATCGGATTTATTTATTTCATTTATGTGAAATTTTGTGAATTGTGTGATTTATTGTGTTTCATGTAAATGCGTCATGCTTATGCATTGAGAGTTTCGTCGCATAAATGTGTCACATTTTGAACTAACAGCCACTGGTGGAAGTTAGTGAGATTTTTGGTTATGTCATGTTTTGCACTTAAGTTCCCCTGGTGGAAGTTATATGTTTTTTTTTTTGGTATTTTGTTAGATGTGGTGAATTGTGTAAATTAAATGAGTTTTACCTGTTAACTGGATAATTTCTCTGATAGATAAAATAATTGCAATTGATAATATTTTCTTATTAACTTTTAATTCCTGATATATTTTGCATCGCTGTTTATGTTTTATCGCATTTTGAGAGCGTTTGGGAGATATTTGAGCAAAAGGGTAAAATAGTCTTTTGAGGGGTTAGATATTTTTATAAAAGTAGATATTTTGTTATAAAAAGGGAAAGAGAGAGAAATAGAGAGAGAAAGAGGAGAAAAGAGAAAGAAGAGAAAGAAAAGAGAGAAGAAGGGGAAGAAGAGGAAATCGATCAAATCAAAGCTTGATCTTCAATTAATCGGGTAAGGGTGAGAAGTGCCGATTATATTTCGATTGTATATGTATATGTATGTGTTGTTTGCATTTGTTTGGTTGAAATATATACTTTTCCTTATTGGTTGGATTGAAGAACAAATGTGTGGGAATCGATGTTCTAACGGTTCAAAGGCGCAATAGAACGCGTAGAATAGTCGAGTGTTATTTGGGTCTAATCGGAAATGCTTGTTGGTAAGATTTGAGGAGTTTTGTATTGAGTTATAGAGAATTAGAGATTTAGGGCATTAATGGTAAATTTATGTGGAATTGATGTTTTCTCGGTTGAAACTCGGTATAAATCGCGTAGGATAGTCGGATGAGATTAGGAATTAGTGGGAAATGTTTACTTGTATGTTTTCACATGTTTGGTTGAATTTGATGGAAAATTACAATATTTGATATGTTGAGATTTTGAGATTTGGGATCAAAACCAAAGTGTTAGAATTCATGTTTTATGGTTCCAAATCATTACTATATGTTAGGTATGAATGAATATGTGTTTATTTCATAAAACATGATTGAATTGGTTGGCTTTTAGAGAAGAATTGCAGCAACCCGTAGCAGTCCGCAGGCCAAAAATCCTGTTTTGGGAAATCTTGGAAAATTAATATCTTTTGATCCGTAAGTCCGTTTTGACCCCCGTTAGAAGTGTTGGAAAGCTAATGAGATATTCTTTCTATTAAAAATGGTTTGGAGGGTAAAATATGATTTAATTAATTCATGTTTTTGAGAAATAGTCGTGCTCTCAGATTTTCTTATCGCCTAAAATGCGTGCAGTCGGTATTTTCTCGTGTGTTATGCTATTGCCATATAAATGTGAAGCTTTAGGCTATTTATATGATGTTGAATCTTGCTATAGAATGTGGTTATTGAATGTTGGCCTTGTGGCATAAAGGTATTGAATAAATGAATTTTCAATGTATGATATCATTTAGATGTTGTTGCGGGTAACGTTGAGTATTAGTGAAGTTTGTTGGATAACCCATGATAGAACCATGATAATATACCTTTATTGGCTGTTTAGGTATGGTTTTGAGGGTGAATTTGTGGTTTGGAAGTTGCTATCAAAAGGGATATTTTTCTGCATAACGTAGTGCCCGCTTAGTGCGGTAGGCGCGCTTATCGCAGTCTGAAGAAATTTCGCCTCTTCCAGGCAGTGAGTAGCGTACTTAGCACGGGTGGGGCCCGCTTAGCGGGACCTGGAACTGAAAAACAAAATATATTATTTATAATGTGGATTTTATCGATTATGGGAATTAATCGGAAGTATGTGAATTATGTAAAACATAACTTTTGAAATTCTAGAAGCTTCAAGTGGTGAACTAGTGAGAAAACCTAACATCAATGATAGTAAAGAATGATAAAAATGGAATTTGGGTGGACTAATTAGATAATTAACTAATTAGGCCCACGTGAGGTATTTTTCTTAATTGTGTGTATTATGATTAATTGATTTGACAGTTGTGGTAATACTAGTGTGTATTACGGTGAGTATGTATCTCACGTGTGATCAAGGGGATCGTGAAGAGGTATAGTTGTTATTATACTTATCTTTTTGTGCATCATTTGTGTCGTGCATTTCATGATGTGTCTGGTGGAGACAGCTAGGTGGGAATCCATGATGGTTGCCTAGTATTGTCCAGACTCCAATGTGGAGTTGTGATGGAGATAAATCATTGCTCAGTGGGAGTGTATGTGATTTATCCGGATTCCATTGGGAATCGGGTTCGATTGAATGAACTAGGGTGTGTGGTTCCAGGAGTTAAATTATTGCTCAGTGGGAGTGTATGTGATTTATCCGGATTCCATTGGGAATCGGGTTCGATTGAATGAACCGTAGTGGGTGGCACCACTTGCATTGCTTCAGTGTCTTTGAGTCATATTACATTATTATGTCTTTGTCGAATTATAAATGGAAGTGACAAGTGTGTCGGGAATGTGTGTACATTATGTGTGATGGCTTGATTACTACTCTGTAACATTTATTTTGCACCGTTAATTATTGAATGTAGTTCTCACCCCTTTGTTGTTTCTTGTGTCTGTGTTTCTTGGGAAGTACAAATATATATCATAACTTGTGTATATGAATATATGATATCTTTATATGCTGTATGTGTTAGCATGTGGTGTGTGGGTGAGTTGAATAATATATGTGAATTAGATGTTTACATATTATTATGCAATCTTGATTTAGTTGTTATTTCTTACCCTTCTGCTGGAATATGCTTTTATGGCATAGTGCAGATTAGCCACTGTGGAGGCGAGTGGAAGAGTTAGATCTTCATTTTGATTAGATCTTTGGTGTCTGCTCTGATAAATAACACGAGAGTCGGGGGAAACGCTTGTGTTATTTATGTTTATATATGTGAATATATATTTTGATAACTTGTATGTATATTTTGATGTTATGAAATAACTTATTTTGTAAAACGAGTCAATTATGGATCGTTCCGCTTTATTCCATATTTGAACTTTCCTTTTGTTGGAAAAAGTTTCCTGTTATTATTTATTCCATTTTGTGTTATGTATCATAGTTATGAGCAGGTGGATTATGTTTTTCTCAAATGTGGCATCCTTATTTCTGTCGAAAAAATTTTTATTCACTCTGATTTAATTATGCATTAATTATCCGTGATGGGGATTGGGGTGTTACAGAATTTATCTGGTTTGAGAAATTCGATTTCTCCCTCACTTGAAAGTTTAAAACTTGGAACAAAACTGATCTTTCAGAAAATAAGGATTGAAGTTGTTTTGGTGTGTTTGTAATGAGGCAGTGTGACCTCTATTTTTAGGTAAAAGGATTTGTCTTGGATGAATAGTCACAGCTTGAAGATTAAGAGCTTGGTTCAATGGTTTTGGACTTGTGTCATTACTTCTCATGCAAGGTACAATAGCTCCTCCAAATAGCACAACTACCAATTGACCAATTCCACATTCCTCAGTCATTTTTATTGTTGTTTATGTGAGCATCTTGACTGAAAAGAGTACCTTTGTTGAATGTACACTATTGCACATAAATGCCTTTGAATTAAAGGCATAATGTGACAAAATCCATTAATCCAATTGAGATATCTCTTGACCCTTTTGATCTAATTCTTCAGGTTTGTTATGACTCAACCTGATCACATTGAATTAGCTTAGCAACATGATCGTTGCACTTGAAAAAACAGCTGTGTACCATAAGAAATGGCCAATCTGATCTTGGAAAAACAGTTGTAGCAAGGTGTCTTGCAACCTCTATAATTATTTGCTCAAGTAGAGCTTTCTCATGCTCTTGGGCTCTTTGGAAAGCTGGGATAATGTTCTTCAACTTTGATATTCATAATTGGACTTGATTCATCTTGGATCATGGTGAAAACATTGTTGAAATATGATTTCCATTCTTCATCTGTATCAGAAGAATCATTTTCCTCGATGGTGTGGATTTCTTGAGAAATTGGATTGAGGAAGCCTCCACTGTGGAAGAAATTTTGAATTGGTCGAGTGGCCTCATCCTTTTTTGTAGTCTTGGTAAGTTCTGAAGAAAAACCGAGACCTTTTCTTGTCTTGTTATCAACAGGAATCACAACTTTCCCCCATCCTATTATGTCACCGTTTCTCTTTATTTGGAGAGCGTCTTTGTACGAGGAAATTGAAGTTCCTTTTTCTTGATGATTCTCATTGCTCACAGAGAGTGCTTGAAATTTTTTTCGAATGACTTCTTCTGGCTCTACATATGAGAATGACGATAGATTGCTTACAATTAAAGCCTGTTCTCCGCATACTGTGACCAACTTGTTGTTCTTTACAAACTTCGGCTTTTAGTGAAGTGTTGAAGTAACTGCTCCTGCTTTATGTATCCAAGGTCGTCCCAACAAATAGTTGTATGCTGCTCGAAACCCATGACTTAGAAGGTGACTTGGAAAGTTTGGGGACCAATGGTTATGGGAAGACCGACTTCGCCAATAATTGTCTTCCTGGATCCTTCAAAAGCTTTGACTATGATCTCACTGCCTCTCATGGGGGTGCCTTGAAAAGATAATCGTACCAGAATTGACCTTGGCATGACGTTCATGGATGGACCTATGTCTACAAGTACACTGGCTAAAGCATTGTCCTATCAATTGACTGTGATATTCAGTTCCATGATATGATTCTTGCCTTCCTCTGGAAGTTCTTCATCACTGAAACCCAAATTGTTGCAGGAAGTGATGTTGGAAAAAATGATGTCAAACTGACCCACCGTTACATCTTGTTCTACAAAGGCTTGTTCCAAGACTTTCTGTAGAGCTCCTCTGTGAGCTTCTGAAACGAGGAGGAGAGATAACACGGATATTCGAAAAGGAGTTTGTAATAGTTGATCCACAATGTTGTATTCACTTCTCTGGATGAGTTTTAAAATTTCATCGTTATTTTTCAGAGGCTCCGTGTTGCTTAATTGACCAGCTTGCTGGTTAGGAGCTTCAGTTTTGAAGTTCCTTTTCATTTGCAGGTTCTCCAAATCCTCTTTTGAGATTCGATCACTTCGGGTGACCCGGCTGACATCAACAATGTTGACAATGGATGGAAGCGGAACTTCCTTTCTATCTTCTATTATGGTTGCATCGTACTTATACGGAAAAGATTTCTCCGACTCGTATGGCACTGGGCCTGGTAAGTAGATGACCAAAGGGGTTATTTGGGTCTTTCAACTGTCATAAGTAACCTCAATTGGTTCCAGCTCAGGAATGTTGGAAATTTTTCCACTTTCAAAAGGGATCTCTATGCGCTTTGGCTCATTGAGCAGAGGAATTACGGTGAAAACATCCTCGCTAATTCCATAATTAACAGGCTCTCTTTTATTGAAAATTGTGACGGTTCTCTTGTCCAACAGTTCTTGAATCTCACTCTGGACAAGGAGGCAACCATGTTAGCTTCTGCGACATTTTATGCAAGTTGAGTGATTATGTTGACTTGGACCAAAATAGTCAAGTCTGCACAGGCATTTGTGAATTTTGACCAATGATGTTTCAATGTTTTTAATGTCATAAACTGTATGCTGCCCTGGGCAATCTTGTACCATATTGATTGACTGGGAATTTAGGCATAGTTGGGTTTCCCCTTGGTCTGCTCGCACGATGTAGCACCCTTGGCTATTTTCAGAACATATTTGACAACGTTCATAATTGTGAGGTGGCACACGGCTGTATCCACTCTGTATGCAGTGCATCTTTACCAAATCGATTTCCAGCAAGTGGATGTCACATTTTTGGTGTCTATTCGGATGTCCAATGGTTATGCTAGCTTTATGTGTGTTTTCATCCTGGTAGATTGGAAGCAACCAATGGTCCAACAGATGTTGAAAAGTTCTTGGTACAAGTGCGCAACCTTGATCGTTTTCGGAGCAGTCTTTGCAATTCTGATAATTATGCAAGGACAGAAAACCGAGTCTAACTTGTTTGGCATGCAATTCTACCAAGCTGGTATTCCTCAAACAATTGGCAAAAATCTGAATCATGTTGACCTGGTAATTATCCCTTCCATGGTAGTCTTGGATCCATCCTAGATCCATTTGATGCTGGAAGACTTCTTGTACAAAAGAACATCCTTGATTGTCTTTTGAGTAAATTGGGCAAGCGTTATAGTCGTGCAGTGGTAAATTGTGATATTGACTTTGTCTTGAGTGCATTGCCACTAGATTGACACTCATTGCGCGAATGTCATGATTTTGAACAATGTCTAGACGTCCATAGACCATATTTATTCCACGAATCATGTGATCTTGGATCCAACCTAGATCCATCTGCTCTTGAAGAATTGCTTGTACAATGATGTACCCTTGATTGTTCTTGGAACAAATGTCGCATTAGTGATAGTTGTGAGATGGCACATGGCCATTCCTACATTGCCTGCAATGCATTTTTACCGAATTTGTTCTTAATAGGCGTATATCGTGAATTTGATAACTACTGTCGGGTCCTTCATCTATCAGGTTTACTGAAGCCCTTTCATGTTGTGGCAACAGGTTTGTTTGAACATTCGGATTCATATCTTTGAAAGATAAAACTCTATTTTTGATGAGCCTTTGTACATCAGATTTGAAGCTGAGGCAGTTCTCAATGCTATGCCCCGGTCCTCCTTGATGATAAGCGCAAGATTGATCAGGTTTGAACCAATAAGGGGGATTGTCAGATAAAGTGAGAGGAGTCTTGATTTGAACGTGCCCCTTTGCTAACAAAAGTGGGAATAGCTCTGCATATAACATTGGTATGGGGTTAAATCCTGGCGATTGGGGAAAACAATTGTGGTTATTGCATTGCGGGCGAGCCTGCTGAAGAGGTTGTTGTTGCCTTTGCTGATATGGTTATTGATTTGGCTGTCTCTGAGCAATGTGTTGTTGACATGCCGGGACCGGTGCTGGGTTGATAACAGGAGATACCGTTGCTACCTGTCGAGGTTGATACCTTCGCCTTTGCTTACCCTGCGACATATTACTGATATCTTGTTCTTTCTTCTTTTGGAAAGTACTCTTGTATCTCTTACCACTAGATGGTTCTGCGTCCTTAACCAATCGACCTTCTCGAACTGCTTCCTCAAGGTGTACACCCATGTTTACCATCTCGGTGAAGTCATTAGGTGCACTAGCGACCATTCGGTCATAATAAAATGAGCTTAACGTTTTCAAGAAGATTTTCGTCATTTCTTTCTCCTCGAGAGAAGGACAAATCTGGGCGGCGATTTCACGCCATCTTTGAGCGTACTCCTTGAAGGTTTCTTTATCTTTCTTAGACATGGCTCTTAGTTGATCTTTGTCTGGTGCCATATCCAAATTGTACCATTACTGCTGAACAAAAGCTGCACCAAGATCTCTGAAGGTACTGATCTTTGTACGGTTTAACCCCATGTACCATTTGATCACAACACCGGTTAAACTGTCTTAAAAGTAGTGTATTAGTAGTTGTTGGTTTTCTGTTTGGGTAGACATCTTCCGGGCGTACATTACCAAGTGACTTTGAGGGCAAGAGTTGCCTTTGTCTTTCTCAAAGTCGGGTACCTTAAACTTGTGCGGTATTTTGACGTTTGGGACCAAACATAGGTCAGCGACATCTTTGCCAAACAAGTCATGTCCGCGAATGGCATGCAGTTGTTTCTGCATTTCCAAGAACTGTTCTTGGAATTCATTCAATCTTTCGTATACTTCTTTATCCTTGCCAGGGGTGGTCTAAAGAATATGTTCCTTTGGGATAGTATGCATCACAGGTTGTGGTTTAGACATTACTGCGGTAACTCTTGGTGCTTTAGTGACCTGAAGTTTGTAACCTTCAGGTACAAGAGTCTCTGTCGTAGCCCTTGCATCTTCGTTCACCTGAAGTTTGTAACCTCCAGGTCTGGAGGTTCCGGTTATGGCTCTTAGGTATTCAGTGATTGGTGGTATATATCCCTCAGGTATAAAATTGAAAGGCATGCCCCAGGGAAAACCTTTAGGCATATTGTACTGAGGAAGACTGACGGGTATCTCTAATGTTGGTGTAGACATAAGTTCTGAGATCACAATCATTTGAGGTGGTTGATCCTGAGCTGCTGTCAGGGATTCAATCATACCTTTGAGTCTTTCCAGACTTTCCTTCAGAGTGTTAACCTCCTCTCCTAGCTCTCAGTTTTCCCCCTCAAGATCGTCCATTTTCTTTTGCAGATTGGCCCGACTATTGTACGAATGAGACATTATGACTCTAATGTGCGACCCATGTGTGAGACTTTATGACAAAGGTGTGTAATGCAAGAGTGATGAATGATATGTAAAGAATGAGAATGATCTTTTTGTTTTGGTTTCAAAATGGACTTTTAACAATTTTGTTACAAATATCATACAGCGGTGGAAACTTTTTATTGAATTCAAAGGATTACAACCGGGAAGGAAAAATAGGCCTATGAATCCTAAGGAATCTCTGACAAAGGTCCAGATGCTGGCTACTGACTCCCTTTTCGCTTCTTTGATCGGGCCTCCTCAACCGTTGTCGGGTCGATGATCCTATGTCAGGTGAGAGGAGAGAGTAAACTCCTCCGTTCCTCTTGACTTTCAACAGTATGTTGCTCTAGTAATTCAATCAGAGCATCTTTCTCTTTTAGTAACTCTTGAATCTTTGTACACTCTAAGCTGACAATCTGATACTTGTTTCTCCAAGAGTTCTTTTCACGTTGAGTTTTGTTGAAAGCGACCTGCATTTTCTCTGTGTCATTCATGAAGTAGAGGATATATTCTTTTAAGGGAAATATTTCCTGACGAGGGTAAGGCATTTTTAACTTGATGGCTCTAGTTTGTACCCATTAGAGATAAGGCTCTGCAGAGATGCAGTTTGGTTTTCCCATATACTCTCTTCCTTTCCTATGAACATAATGCCAGGCATGCATAATTTCTTCCTTGAGTGCTCTGTCATTTTCTCATTCGTTGAAGAAAAGACCTTTCAGATGAATGTTGTAAGGTATATCCTTCATTGGGTATCCATGCTGACGACGAGCTAAAACTGGGTAATAATTGATCCCTCCTTTAGTACCAATGAGGGGTACATTGGGAATCTTCCACATTTGTAAATGATCTTTATCCCGTCATAGACCCGATAGTACCAATCTATGTCGGAATGAGTGAGAGACATAATCTTTTGCGACCATTGCATACCACTTTTGAGATCCCAAAAAGCAGCAAATTTGGGTAAGTGGGAAATAAACCATTTATAGAGTAATGGTACAAAAAATGTAATCATCCCTCTGCTGTAGAAGTTCCTTAAATACACTGAGTGGTAAGCATCTTCCAGTAAAGTTCAGATTGGGTTCCCAATTAAGAATATCTTGTTAGTGTTTATGTCGACGAAATTGTCAATGTTGGGGAAAAGGAATAATCCATAAGTGAGTTGAACAAAGTTATCCTCAAAAGCAACTATGTTTCCTATACCTCTAAAGTATATTGCTTTTTCCAACAGAAACCTAGTTGGTAGACCTTAAATTCCTCCCTTAGTGATCATGTGAGTTTTGATATCTGATACTTCCAAAGAGATGACTCTTGCAATGATTTGATCTTTAGGAATTTCTTCCAGTCCAGAGAATGGATCTTGATCAGTGATAGGTAAATCAATAAAATAAGAGTATTCTTCCAATGTTGGTGTGAGCTGATAATTTAGAAACGTGAAGCAATGGTACACTGGATCATAAAACTGAATCAATATAGATAGGACTCCTTCCACCATGTTGACCTTTAAAAGGGATAAGAGTCCCCCATACTTATCTCTGTAAGCTTCTAGATTAATAATCAACCTGCCAAGCTTCTCAGGTCTTCAAGTTTTGGATTTCTGAAGGTGTACTTCTGAGTTTTTCTTCTACCAAAATCCATAACGCAGTTTCTGATATTTTCAACACTCTGTTTTTTTAATTCTTTTGAAAATTTTTTGAGAAATTTTTTGGAAAGTTTTTGATGGATGCATGAATGTATGAATGCAGTAAACACAAATATATGAAAACATGGGTTTAAGGTTTTATCGTCACGAGCATGAAGCCACAGATCTACCCATCCCAAAGGTATGTACTAGGGGCTCTTTTTGTACCTGTAGAGAGGGTTCTATCAAGGTTCCCAAAATCATTGATCCCTCTTAAGAATATTACCAGCAAACCGACTGACTCATGAGAGCTGTAATATCTCTCATTTTAGTGTAGTATCCCGATAGTCACCGCACTACGTCCTAAAATGGTCGAATGGTTAAGTGTTTACTAATCCTCAGTTTCACGGGTGCCCAGTGGAAAAAGTAATGTTTTCACGAATTGCTCGCTTAACATCAGTAATTCCAAAAGGGTACCTCTACTGATTTGGTGGACTTTCAAGTTAGCTTGGTCGGGATTCACTCCCTATAAGCCTTCTTAAGTCTGCCACCTCCTATCTTAAAATATGCTCTCAAGCCCACTGAGGTCTTTTTGACTCACCACATGTGTATTAATCACATTCCTAGATAGAAAAAAAATTAAACAAATATGGCATATAAGTAGGTAGCATAATGGAAAACAACAAATGAGAAATCAAATAAAAAATCAAAATATGCAACGTAAGGCTTAACCCTCTTAATAGGCAATTAAGCATCCCCAGCAGAGTCGCCATTTTTCTGTAGCTCCGGTTTTTTGTGACGCGACCACTACCGCTTTAAGTGCTACTTTCTGATTTCTATATTTATCCTATGAAGCTTAAAAGGAAAGGGAAGATATCTTAAACTAACCCTGTGCGCAAGTGTTTTCCTTTACAAATGCGAAGAGATATGGAATCGGAGGTTGGTTATACAAAGGGAAGCTGTTAACACCCTAAGTATCTATAGTAATCTAGAGGAACCTTTATTTTCATATGTTTCTACTGTTGAATCATTCAGTTGCTTAAGTTTATTTGCTGTTGAATAGGGAAAGTTTCTCCTTTGTGAAGATTGAGGAGATGTTTTTGTAGTTTTAGGCTTTTCTATTGTTTTTGGGAAGGTACTTGACCTAAGATTTTGTAACAGTGCGCTCGCTAAGATTTTGAAATCTTATGCCTACGTATTCCCGTAAAGAGATTTGGGAAAATCAGAGCGTTCGTAGTTCATCCTATTCTATGGGAGGAAATTGTTTGGTGTCTTGTTCAAAGCCCAAGATTGAAGCTAAAATAGTATTGGTGTCTTGTTCAAAGCCCAAAATTGAAGCTAAAAATTTATTTGTGTCCTGTTCAAAGCCTGAGATTAAAGCTAAAAGTGTATTTGTGTCTTGTTTAAAGCCCAAGATTGAAGCTAAAAGTGTATTTGTGTCTTGTTCAAAGCCCAAGATTGAAGCTAAAAGAGTATTGAGGGAGAATTTGTCATCTCTAAAGGGAGATATCTCACATATTCATCACAAACATTGAAGAATTGATTTATAAGGGAAGTTACTTTAACTGGGATGTGTGGAATCCAGCAATGCCACATCTTCCTTTATAGGAGAATTGAAATGTCAGGAAGGAATAAGCTTTAACTCAGTGTAGAGAAATGCCACTTTTTCCTTTATGAATCTTTTCATGCTAAGAGAAGGAAATTGACTTGGATGTGTAGAATCCAGAGGTTTGCCACTTACATCACTTAGATGAAAGAGAACTTTAATCATGATAAGGGAGGGACTCCAGCTTGGATTTGGAATCAACAAGTGTGCCACTTACATCAATCATCTGGAAAAGTGTTTTATTTGTTTGTTTTTAAATGTGATGTATAGAGGAAATATCCTTCTACACCGGGAAATAATATTTTCTTTGTTGAACTGTCCCAGGGTTAAAGGGGTTAAAGAAGAGGTTTCATAGGGAAATAATCCTCTCTTTATTGAAATGTTTCAAGGTTGAATAAATTGAACAAAGCCCAAGAGAAGGCTGACTGTATTGGGGAGAAGAATTCATTTGTACAAGAGGGAACTAGTTGTTTGAACTAAGTTATACTGATTGAAAGGATCCTATTGTTTGAACTAGTCTAAACTGAGGATGATTTAAATGATAAGAGAAACTTAACAAGATATGTATAAGTATATATACATATATATATATATATATGAACAAGTATATAAACAAGTATGAATTGAATTGAGAAAGGTGGTGGGTCTTATTCTCTGGATAGAGGCCCATGTGTATTGTGATTGATTAGATGCCTTCTTCAAGATTGAATTAGTGTTTTGAAGAAATTAAAGAAAGTTTTGAATTTGAAGATGACTTGATCTTAAGTAGGATAGAAACAAAGGTGTTGGGTCTTAAACTCTAAATAGAGGCCCAGATGATTGTTTGTATCCTATACAAAGCCCAGCATTAGTGAGGCTAAAAGATTTTCTATTTACAAAAGGGGGTGTTGGGCCTTACACTCTATCAAATGACCGGATGATTATTTGACAAAGTTTATGTACAAAGAGATGGGACTTACACTCCTAACAGAGGCCCAAAGATTATTGTGAAAACAGTGATCACACCGTAATTTTGAAAAGCACGATGGGACTTATATTATAGCAGAGGCACATGAAGTGGTTTATTTACAAAGAGAGTTGGGTCTTACACTCTAATAGAGGCCCAAAAGTTTTGAAAATTGAAATGCGACGGGTCTTACACTCTAACAGAGGCCCAAATATATTAAAATGAAGTTTGAAAGATAGAATCAAAGTAATACCCTAATTTCATGTCATAAACAATGACTAAGGTTTATGAAAAAGATATTTTATCCACATGAATATTTAAAATCATTTTTGTTTAAGAAAATTCAAGAAAAGAAATCATTTTAAAATATTTAAAACAATTTAAATTAATATTTTTTAACATATTAAAAAATAGGCTTAAATAATATTTTCGTCCCTATAAGTTGGCGAGTTTTTGGTTTTCGTCCTTGAATCTTTTTTTTTTTCGGTTTTAGTTCCTATATTTCACTTTTTGTTGGTGTTTAGTCCCTGAAGCCAAAATCCGCAGGAAAATCCAAAGGTTTCCGGCGGAATTTCCTACGGATTTTGGTTTTAAGGAAAATCTGCAGGAAACCTTCGGATTTTCCTGCGGATTTTGGCTTCAGGGACTAAACACCAACAAAAAGTGAAATATAGGGACTAAAACCGAAAAAAAAAGATTCAGGGACGAAAACCAAAAACTCGCCAACTTATAGGGACGAAAATACTATTTAAGCCTAAAAAATATATCAAATAAAAAATATTTTTTGTGATTTTTATGTGGATTAAAATAATAGGGTATTTAAATGATATGTGTAAAAAAATGGGATTAAAAATAATTAATTTGGTAGGAGAAATTAATATTTGAATTTAATTAAAATAAAAAATAGTGAAAAAATCAAGTTGTAAAAAAATGCTAAAGGGAGGGATTGAACCCATGCCCTCTAGCTCCCAGCTCACAAAACACGCTTTGACCAACTGAGCCAACTTGTGTTGGTGACTACTAAACCAACATAACATATACGATATGAAAAATGCGTGGTAAATTCAAATTTTCCGCGCGAAGAACTTCATCTTCAACCTTGAATCAGAATTTGCAAAAACTATGCTATCTCATGTAATACGTAATGAAATGAGATGATGTAAACATGAAAGTTGTTCGTTTTCAAACGAGGAACATAATGGTGGCCTTTAATTACATTAATTTTAAGTGTGTAGTGAGTTATTATGTTATAATCAGATGAACCCTAAAAAATGCAAAAACTAAATGAAATCCCATACACACAAGATAAATAGCAATTGATTGAGGGTTAATGATCTATGAACATCCAGAAACATGTTGATAACTTGAAACAAAATTAATGATGCATGATTCATGGAGTTTGAGAAGTTCAGGCTTACCTGTGCAAGAGGAATTTGAATCCTCAGTTGTAGGTGTTATAGATGTGAAATGATGACCTGGATAACTTCTATATACCTCATGGAATGTGTTGATGTGCTTGGAATGGGTTGAAACCTTCTGGATTGATAGGCTCGACTCCAACTGCAACTTGCTTGGGATGAACTATGATCTTGATGAATTTGATGTTACATATGATGTTTAACTGTTTGGATCACTCATATATGATGTATGTGAGGTGTTTGGATCATTGGTTTGGATGGAATTGCTCTGGTTTGAGAAATTCGATTTCTCCCTCATTTGAAAGTTTGAAACTTGGAACAAAACTGATTTTTCAGAAAATAAGGATTGAAGTTATTTTGGTGTGTTTGAAATGAGGCAATGTGACCTCTATTTATAGGTAAATGGATTTGTCTTGGATGAATAGTCACAACTTGAAGGATAAGAGCTTGGTTCAATGGTTTTGGACCTGTGTCATTACTTCTCATGCAAGGTACAATAGCTCCTCCAAATAGCACAACTACCAATTGACCAATCCACATTCCTTAATCATTTTTATTGTTGTTTATGTGAGCATCTTGACTGAAAAGAGTACCTTTGTTGAATGTGCACTATTGCACATAAATGCCTTTGAATTCAAGGCATAATGTGACAAAATCCATTAATCCAATTGAGATATCTCTTGACCCTTTTGGCCTAATTCTGCAGGTTTGTTGTGACTCAACCTGATCAAATTGAATTAGCTTAGAAACATGATCATTGCACTTGAAAAAATAGTCGTGTACCACAAGAAATGGCCAATCTTGCAACCTCCATATTTCTTTGCTCAAGTAGAGCTTTCTCATGCTTTTGGGCTCTTTGGAAAGCTGGGATAATGTTCTTTAACTTTTATGTTCATAAATGGACTTGATTCATGGTGAAAAACCCCTCCACATTTTGATGTTTTGACTGATTTTACCTTAGGCAGATTTTCACTAAGTGTTGAAGTTCGTTTCATACTTTTCTTGATTTTGATCACTTCATAACTTAAAATCCAAGCATTTTTTGACCATGGTTCAGTTTAGCCCTTTTGTAGTATGTGATGAGATCTATCATTTGAGGTTTGGAGTGCAAAAAATGGTTGCTTGGATCACAAGTTATGGCCTTTGGAAGTTGGGTACTTAAAACACTTTTTTTCCATAACTTAGTGAAATTTTCACTTTCTTCAACATTGCCCTTTTTACAAGTAACCTTGATTTCTTGATCAAATCTTGTTCAAATGCAACAATGGATCATGTTTTCTTGTAATGGTTCATGATGAACATTTTTGGCCAAAAAGTCAAACTTTGACTTTGGGTCTTATATGAAATTTGTGCAGAGAAACCCTAATTCATGATTTTCAATGAATGGATGTCCCAAGGTGATTTTAAACTTATGAATGGACTTCAAGGGTACATTTGAGTGTCTTGAATCATATTCCAAGGTTTTAGATCATGCTTTGGCCAAAAGACAAAGGTATGGTTGACTTTTCATCAAAACCCTAGTTTGTGGCTCAGATGGATTTGAATTCTTGCATTGTTTGTGAATCAAGTTCTTTGAATTAATCCAATCATATGAATAGACTTATATGATGTACTTGAGGTCCTTGAAACATATCTTGAGGTCTTGGCTCATGCCCAGATGAAAATTTCCCTTTAGAAGTCTTGGTCGACCAAAACCCTAATTTGGTGACACTGATGATCTTGAGGCTTGATCAGCTTGAAATGATGCAATCTTGTGCTTGATTCTTGATGTTGATGACCTCTTGACCTTCATGAATGATTGAGAGGCTTGATAAGTTGAAGATCATGTGAATTCTTGATTGATTCTTTGCCTGAATCCTCTGTAGGGCTTAAAAAAACCCTAATTCTTGGTCAAGGTGAACACTCAACAATCTTTGAAAGGATTAGTGAGGTATGAAAGTACATCCATATTATGGTGATGATTTACACAATGATGTGAAGTCTTAGGGTAAAAATTCAGGGTATGACACAAAGTACCATTTGACGATGTTTTGTCAAAAGATGACTGCTTATATCGACAACGACAAGCTGATGATTCACTGCTTTCAAGGAAGTTTATGTGGCTCATCTTTGATGTGGTATATGAAGCTTGAAAGGAACCATATTCAGTCTTGGGAAGACTTAGCTAACGCTTTTGTGAAGCAGTATAGTTATAATACAGACATGGCTCCAGACAGTGATCTGTTGATGAGCATGAGTCAGAAAGACAATGAATCCTTCAGGGAGTATGCACAACGGTGGAAGGAATTGGAAGCCCAGGTTCATCCACCACTCCAAGAGAAAGAACTGGCCAAAATGTTTCTTAAAACTTTGTCAGGCTCTTATTATATCAGGATGGTAGGCATTGCTCCATTGGAGTTCTCTAAAATTGTGGAAGTCGGTGTAAACATCGAGGACGCATTCAAAATTGGAAAAACCCAAGATGACTTGAATAGACAAGCTAGTGAAGAGAAATCTGTTAATGATTCCCAAAAGTAAAGGAGTGTTGATGTTGATGCAATTTGGGATTCTCCTCAGATCTTGCAAGCTCCAGTTCTAGTTTCTTATCGCCAACATCAGTATGCAGCGCCTGTTCAGTGCCAGCAACCACTACTGCGTGAACTTCCGTACCAGTAACAAGGGTTGGTTCCTCATGATCAACATCAGAATCGACAAGCTCGGAATCTGAATTATCAGAATCGGCAGAGACCTCCGAATAGTCTAGAACGAGAGACTCGTCAGTTTGATCCAATCCCAATGACTTACAGTTAGTTATGGTATTATTTTGCCCAAAACTCGGTGATGACACCCAGAAAGACCAGAGCCATGAAGTCTCGCCCTCCTTGGTACAATCCAAATTCCATTTGTGAGTTTCACGATGGAGCAGTGGGGCATCCGATTGAAGAGTGCAAGGTTTTCCCGGAAAAGGTTCAAGAGATGATCGATGATGAGCTGTTGACTTTCAAGGGAGGAAGCCCAGTTGTGAATGGGATGCCTTTATGCTGATATATATAAAGACTCAAGAGAGTCCTTTGAATCCGGTGAAATCAAGAGGAGAGCTCATTCCCAAGATCATCAGGATGTTTGTTTATTTTCTTGCATTTGTTGTTATTCCTTTGATTGTAAAAGTATGATTTGCATGTAAGAACTTGTTTGTTTTGAATGATTAATGCAATGAATATGTTTGTCTTAAAGAAATCCATTCGTATTCACTCATTAAAAGCTTTTTCATGTTTTATAATGCCAACTTTACCCACTCTCTTACTTTGATAGAGAATTGGAGGGAGGATGACGAAAGCAAAAATGCAAGATCTCTCGTCATATGCTTTTGAATAAAACCCTGCTGATGATTTAAGGCATTGTTTCAAATCCCTCAAACATTGGAGATATAAGGGTGATACACCCTCGTTAACCCCTTTGAGCCTTGAAGTAGGAGTTTCCTTCATACAGAAAAACCTTCAATTTTAACAGTAGGGTAGTTTTCAGTTAAGCTGATAGAGCGCCCAAACTTTCAAAAGAGGAGTGAACATCCAAGGATACACCATACCTATCCCTCACATGTTAGGAGTCTAGGAGTCAGATCCACAATGATTATCCCTGAACCAGCCAAAGAGTGAGGCAGTCACAACCCTTTCAACAAGTCAAAATGACTTAGAATCACACGATTTGTTCATAAATCAAAAATGAAAAAAAGAAAAAGTCTGCTAAGCTAAAACCTATGAAGGAGACTTAGGCAAAATTGGGGCATCCCGCTGGACTTCAAAGTCAAATCCAAAAGACTCCGTCCAGGAAAAAGTTAGGGAATGAAAAATGCAGAAAGCGAAAAAAGAGAATTACAAAGAAAAATCCTCAACAAAGAACAAAGTTGTGTGATCAAACACCAAAAGCAAAAAGGTAAGCGACTGCCATGTCCAAAGCCTCAACGTTCCTTCAATAATATCAAAAATCCTTTTGAGAGATAAGTGCTCGCCTCAAAGTAGCTGAACATACGATTGGAGGATATCATGAAGAATGGGCGGGTACAAATAAAATTTGACCCTTATATCCCTTGCTTCATAAACCGTGAACCAAACCATGTTATAACCCTCAAAAGACCTAATTGAAACAAGATTTATTTCGAAAGCATACTCGATGAGGTAACATTTCCTGACTCCTATGAGCTATGCTCAAAATTTGTGTTGGATTTGTAAAATTAATCAATGTTATGTCCTAACTAGTAATTAAGTCACAAGTTATTGCAATATATTTTCAATAAAAACTTCATGACTAACATGCGTGTTGCATTAGCAGTTTCAGAATTAAAATTTTTCTACTTGCTAACATTGCTTGATATCATGAAGGCTTGCATTTGAGCATCAGTGATGAGTTTAATCCTTCGAGTCTTGAAACTTTTATGAATATGGCCAATCATTTCAAGGATGACCATATCCAAGGGCATATTGCCTGAAGACTCTGCTAAACAGGGGCATATTTACTCATGGACCATGTGATCTGGGGCAGTTACGTCGAGATTCGATAAATCTCTCCAAGAGTTTGAAGACACTTGGGCATTTTGAATGCCATGTTTTTCTGTAAAATCCTCTTGAGATGATTTCTTCTCATGAAGGGTGCAATCTGGGTGGAGCTTACTCTCAAAAAGTTGTTTTTCATTTGGGCAGAACTACATTGTTCTCACAACATTCTTCGCCCATGTCCCCAGTAGGTCTCTACTTCAGGTGGTCACAACAACTCCCCGAAGAGTCTCTACTTCAAGCAGTTATGGCAGGTTTGATGCAAGGTTTCCGCAGTTGGTGACCTAAGAATTCTTCAGTGAATTTCCTTGGCTTCAACCTTCCCCAATGAAGTGAATGTTATTTCACTCAGTGAATCTCTTACAACTCAATCTTCCCCAACGAAGTGGATGTTTATTTCATCTTCATGTAGTTTCAACTCGGACATCTACAGCTATGACTTCGATCCGAGATTTCCCAACGAAGTGGATATTTATTTTATCCCCTATGAGGCCCCAGTTCTGGCATCTCCAGTTACAACTATCATCCAAACTACTTCAGTTTGCAGTGGATATTTATTTTATCCCCATGAAGTCTCTCCAATCATGAGTTTGATCCTTTCCCAATGGATCTTTCTCATCCTTAACAAAGTTTCCAAATTCATCTTGATAATCCCCTCAGTGAAGTCACGAGGTTATATCCCCAAGTGGAGTACTCTCTTTCCCCAGAGAAGTTTGAAGCCTTAAAGCAGGACTGTGATTCCATATGTGGCTTTCCATTCATCCCTAGTGTTGTTTCCATCTTGAGAAGATTGGCCAAGTATCCTTGTCGAGATGTTTATTTCATCTCCAATTTACTTCTCTTGGTTTGTTTTGTCAGCATGAACATAACATGACATACATTCATTCATACAGATATTCATGGAATATGCGTATTTTGCATTTTTGTGATGTTTGTTTATTCGCTAACTTTGGTTGTGTTTATCCCCAAGTGACTTGGTTTATCCTATCTCTCGAGTAGAGTCGCCAGCCTTAAGTAGAAAGTGCACATCCTTTCTAACTCCCCACTAAATTTGATCCTCGTGGAAGATTGTTGCTTTTGTTATCTTTTTCATTTTTGGATTGAGTCTCACTTGACCGTTTCTCTTCAATTATTTCCTGAATTGAACTTTGGTCCCTGATTATCAATTTTGAATCTCTCTAGGCTGGTAAACCAAGATCGAGTGTGCATTTATTTTGCACTTTGTCTCCCTAGGAATAGTCTAATTGAAGATCACCGTTGAAGACAAAGTCCTATTCCCCAGAAATTTATACCCAGACGACGAGTGGCAGCTTCTTTATTTGAGAAGCTTGTTTTGTTCTCAGGTTTCCTGTCTGGATGACAAATGGCAGTCTCTTTCCAAGATAGTTCATCTATCCCCAACAAATTATCAAGATTATCAACTTTTTCTTCCATCAAATGGCATCTCTCCGGAAATCCGTCAGAGAAGTTTGTTGAAGACTTTACAAGTAGTTCTCTTTATTTAAGAATTCCTGATACAAGGCTTTTATTTGCTCTGATGTAATTTCAAACCACAACAATATTGCTCCTCAGTGATGTTCTCCCAGTGAGTCAATTATTCAAAGTTAATTCCATCAACTAGCACCTCTTCGATAAGTTTGGTGAAGATTTGGATGATCTTTCTCTTTATTTGAGAAGACATGTTTTACAAATCAACCGGCCTTCATCTCTTTTAAAGATCCTCGCTGATGCTTCCTAATCTCCAATAAGTTATGGATTCCCGCTAAAGTCATAGATCTCCAGTGATGTTCCAATCCCCTGTGAAGATACTCTCCCATAAGTATTCACCATTCCAGGAAGAAATTGAGACTAGTCTGTGGCTTATGACCCGAGACGAGGGGAGGTTTATCATTACCCTCTTGTAAGAAGAAACTGAGACCAGTCTGTGGCTTATGACCCGAGACGACGGGAGGTTTATTTTTCCCTTTTCAAGTGGAATACATGACTAAGAAGAAACTGAGACCAGTCTGTGGCTTGCGACCCGAGGAGTTGGGAGGTTTATTTACCCTTTCTAAATGGATCATTTAGTTAAAGAAGAAGCTGAATCATATTTTGATCATGGAAGCAAATTTTTGGTCAGATACCTTTGCATAGGCTACCATGCTTGGTAGTAGGTAATCTTTCTTTCTGAGTCAGACACCTTTCTTAGGTTGCCACAAGTTGGTAGTAGGTGATCTTTCTTTACAAGTCTATTACATTTGCTTACGCTATCATATGTTTAATAGTAGGTAATATGTCTATCTATTTTTGGTCAGATACCTTTGCTTAGGCTACCCTATGCTTGGTAATAGGTCATCTTTCTTTTCAAGTTGATTACCTTTGCTTAGGCTATTAGATGTTTGATAGTAGGTAATACACCTTTCCTTTTGGTCAAGTTACCCTATGAACAACAGTTACTTTCATTCAGCAAACCTCGACAAAAGGTATTTTCTTTTATTTCCTGGCAAGTCTCGGCAGAAGATTTCCAGTAGACCTCGGCAATAGGTGTTTTCTTTTAATTTCCTGGAAAGTCTCGGTAGAAGATTTCCAGTAAACCTCGACAGAAGGTAATTTCTTTTATTTCCTGGCAAGTCTCGGCACCAGTAGACCTCGGTAGTAGGTATTTTCATTTCATTTCTTGGAAAGTCTCGGCAGAAGATTTCCAATTAACCTTGGCAAAAGGTGTTTCATTTTGTAAGTTCTCTGGTTATTCTTGGCAGTAGATCTCCTGTAGACTTCAACATAAGATGTTTCATTCTTTCCAGGATCTCGGCAGTAGACTCTCTTGTTAACTTTGATGCATCTTTAAACTTCAACAAATAGTTGTCCTCTCTTCAGATTCCCTGGTTAATCTCGGCAGCAGATTCCCCAGTAAGTTTGATAGTTGACATTTTTCAATAAAAATATTGGCAGAGGGTATTCTCAAATGAGGTCTAAGTCTCGGCAGTAGACTCCTTCAAATGATATCTCTTGAAATCTCCACAGTTGGCCTCGACAGTAGGTTCTCCGAGTGGAATTCTTTAAAATATTTCATCACAAGCTTATCACCTTTGTTTTCAGTTGGTAGTTTCTTCCCCAGTGGAGTTGAGCCTCGTCCCTAGTAGAGTTGAGTCTCATCCCCAGTGGAGTTGGATCTTTTCCCCGTGGAGTATTGCTTTGCTAAGTTGCTCCTTGTCGGGTCTTTCATTCTTTGGTTGTGCTTCAGCAGCGTTCCCAATACACTTTCTCCCTGTGGCATCATCCCCCACAGGATCTTCGTCTTGCATTCATAACATTTCATGTCATATCATGTGCATCTTGTGGCATCTTAGGGCCAAAAATTGTGCATGTTTGTATTTAAGTCTCTCCTATCTCGCCAAGACGAAGATTTCAATCTCCATATCTCCGGATAGAAGAAACTTAAATAGGGGCATCTGTCATAGCCTAATTTTTTACCCTAAAATTCTGCATTTTCGTTTTGCATCGTCTGCATAGCATATCACGCATTTCATCCTACATAGTACCCAATTTATCAGCCAGAATAAACTTGTTGAAATTACAACCGAATCGGTCAAATAAAAGTCAACAATGCAAAAAATCAGTCGTCGGAGAATTTTAAAATCGAGCCTGCAGACGCAAGTTATATTAATCTACGTTTCACGTATTTTAACCTGACGTGCTCATTTAAATTTTTCGACCACTTTGTGGTCGCATTTCTAGACAGTTTAAGTTGTTTCGGCGGGTAAAATTTATTTTGGAATTTGACGAAACGCTGTATTTTTCCAATACGTATATTTTTTTGTTGATCATTTTGGTGTATTCGTTTCTTTTTTTTCGAGTCTGTGGATACCAGTCTGATTTCTCATTTTTACCGTTTTTTATTTATTTATTTTAGTCAAAATATTTTTTCTAGTTAATTAATTTAATTCAGATTTTTAATTAAGTTTATTTTAACAAATTAATTTTATTTTTATTTTTTGTACATATATAATATTTGTTTTGTTTGTATCTTTTATTAGAAAACTTAGTCATTAAGTTTAGAATTTGATTTTGGTTTTATTACATTTTTTATGTAATATACTAGCAGGCATGTACATATTAGATTGATTCTTTTTTTGCTCCCATGCGGTACGACCACTGTTCACGCTCCCCACATTCACCATATTTCTCTTCATTTGTCGTGTTACTGAGTGTAGAACTCACCTAAAATAACAACTTATAACAAGCTGCCATCTTCCTCCCATCACATAAACTTCAAACCTCATACCTTAACCGTTCATCTTCATGAATCCTTAACAAAAGGCATCCCATAAAAACCATTGTACCACCCACATCTTGCATCTTCTCCCTCACTTTTCAACAACACTAACACGCCCATGTTTCATACAAAAACACACAAAAAAACACTTACTTTCTTTTGCCTTCATCCATAACATCACTCACACATACCTTCAAAACACACACCTTACACAACCTCCACCATACAAGCCTCAAACTCTTTTCCATCATAAGTCCATCATTTCTATGCTTACAAAACCATGCTCCCTTGCTTAGAAACTTCTTAGACCATAAACTTTCCACACGACTGATATACCTCCATTTCTCTTAAGGTCCACTTCATTCCATTTTGGCATGGTCACCATATAACCCACATTTGTAGATAGAAAAAGGAGGATCCATCTTGTTTTTTTGCTTGACTTGATAAAACATCATCCTGGTAGATTGTTTTTTTGCTCGATGGATTGAAAACCCGAAAGGGAGGTCCGGGCAAAAATTAGAGACATAAAAAATATCATCCTGGTAGATTGAAAACCCGAAAGGGCAATCTAGGAAAAAATTAAGCATATATGGCCAGTGACTGCATCATACCAGATTGGATTATCTGAAGCAACAACGACTATCAAAGATCCCTCAAATCAAATCAGGTCGACGAAGCTAAAGAATATTGGAAATTCAAAGTTGTTAGGGAGAATTCGGTCATTGTATTTTAATGTAGCCCTTTCCTTTTAATTACCAATTTTCAACTTTTGTAAATATCCATGGAATCACGCTATTTGCGGGTTACCATTCTATCAATAAAATTTGAGCTTTTGCCTATCTATTTGCAACTTTTGTTTTATTTATATCATGTAAAATGACATTTTTACTTTGATAAAAATTCTTGAAACAAAAGGTTAAAATTTTTTTATTTTTTTATTTTTTCTTTTGAAATGCAGGTGTTTACTTTCCTTGATATGTGAACATAAGAAGGAATATCAACAGTTGCTCCAAGAACGATTAAACCTTGAAATATAGGATTAAATGTTCTTGTGATTTTCCTTGAAAGGTATCTCGAAAATTATGGATCTTTAACTCCGTCACAACCTTGATATGTTGGACATACGATCCCATATCTCCAGTAAAAATTTGGACCTGATGCTCTCCAGTAAAAGACTAAACTTGGTGTCCCTAATCAAGCTTTGAATCGAGTTTCTCCAAACTAAATGAGATTCGCATCTCCAGTAGAGTGCATAGTTACTTTATCCCCGGTTGAACAAGATAATGAGTTTATATGATTGTTGGGGTCTTTCCCCAAGTAAAGTATCTTCCTCTCCCCAGAGAGAATTAAGCCTTATAACAGGACTTTGTTCCATTAATGGATTTCTGTGTTTATCTCCAGTGATATTTCCAAGAGACTGGCTGAGTACCCGGTCACATTGTGATGTATATTTTGTTGCCAGTATATCTCTTTCGTCTGTTTTGTCAGCATAAAAACATGACACACATTCCTATCATAAATATGTCATGCATAGTTGAATTCATATTCATGTTCATGTAGCATTTTTTGATAATGTTTGCTTCATTCACCTTGGTTGTGTTTATCCCGGAGTGATATGTTTCCTCTCTCCAATAGAGTGGTCAGTCATAGGCAGAAAGTGTATATCCTTTCTAACTCCCCTCTGAGTTTAATCCTCATGGAAGTTTTGATTTAGTTCTCCTTTCCACACTTGGATAAGATAAATCCCCCACTTCGAGTTCATTCCTCACTAGTTAGCGTCTTATTTGATAGTATCTCTCTAGTTTATTCCTGGATTGAGTTGGTCTTTTGAACATTTTGATAACTTGAACCTCTGAATTAAAAGGGCATTTATTTTGCGCCTTTTAAGTGGTTTACATCCCCAGAAAGAATCTGTTGAAAGTTCCCCAGCAAGATAATTTATTCCGCCTTGGAATCTACACCTGACCGTAAGTGGTAATCTCTTTATTTGAGAAGCTTGTTTTTATCCCTAAATTTTCCAGTGAATCAGCAAATGTCAGTCTCTTTCTGAACAGTTTGTCTATCCCCGTTGAACCTACCAGCATATCAAATTTTCTTTCATCTTACGGCATCTCTCCGAAGAAGTCTCGAAGGGAAGTATGATGAAGATATTTTTCCAGCAAATGCCATCTCTCTAGAGAAGTTTGTTGTAAATCCTTATTCTCTATCAAATGACATCTCCCTGGACAAGTCCCACAGAGAAGTTTGATTGTTGAATCCTCATTTTTTACATCATATGGCATCTCTGCGAAGAAGTCTCGAAGAGAAGTATGATGAAGAAATGGTTATCTCTCTAGAAGCTTCCGTCAGAGAAACTTATTGAAGATTATCACCAATGAGTTTTGGAGATAAATTGCTACAAGTGGTTTTATCTACTTGATACCAAAGTAAAACTGCAGCCAACGATATTTCCCCAGTAAGTCTGCTACCGAATTTTCCTTCTTCACATGGCATCTCTTCGAAGAAGTCTCGAAGAGAAGTATGATGAAGATATTTACCAGCATATAGAATCTCTCCAATGAATCCCTGTGGGTAGTTTGATGAAGACTCTTATAGATTGTTTCCTCTTTATTTAAGAAATTCGTTTTGCAAAATTTACCGGCCGCATCTCTTTGAAGATCCCCGGTGAAGTTATTATTTCAGCAAGTGATTACCCTTTTAGGAACTTGTCTGTTTTACCCCTTTTCAAGTGAAAGATTGATAAAAAAGAAACCGAGTCCAATTTCATGGCTTATGTCCAGAAACGAGGGGAGGTTTATTTCAGAAACTAAGACCAATTTTGTGGTTTATGTCCAGAAACGCGGGGAAGTTTATTTCAGAAACTGATACCAGTTTCATGGCTTATGTCCAGAAATGAGGGGAAGTTTATTTCAGAAACCGAGACCAGTTTCGTGGCTTACGACCCAAAGCGTGGGGAAGTTTATTTTACCCTTTCTAAGTAATGCTACTTAGTCAAAGAAGATGCTGAATCATCTTCCAACATTGGAATTTCAATTGTCAAAATTATAATCCTATCCCCTATGGAACTGTATCCTTTTCCCCACTATAGTTGTTCCTATATTCCCGATAGAGTGACAACATTTTCCCATTTTATCTTTCCCCAGTGGATAATTCTTTTGTTATAACCCAGTGGTTTAGTCTGTTCCAATCCAAGTAACCATTTTCTTTGCTCCAAAGACCAAATTAAAGCGCTTGTTACATACTACAACTTTGTCCTTTAGGATGAATTCCCAAATAATGCATAAATTGAGAGATATGAAGCCATGAAGTTGGAGATTCATCACTTGTTGAACTTGGACACTTAGAGAAACTTTTAAACATAATTTGTCTTATGTTTGAACCAACTTTAGGGTCATTTTTCTCCATGATCCACATTGATTCAAGACAAAACTTAAACATCTAAGTTGAAGTATGTTATCACAGCTTTTCAAAATGTCCAAGAACATCCATTTATCTTACTTGAGCAAGGAAATATGATTTTCACAATAGGCCATGGTTGAAGTTGAACTCTCAAGGGAAGACTTGTGCCACATGATTTTTAGGTCAGTTTGGATAACTTTGCATGCCTGATCTCTTCATAAGATCAACTTCCAAATCATGAGACAACACGTGCTCTGCAAAATCATAACAAATTTTCAAGATTCTATCCTTTGGCATGTGAAGAAAATTTTTCCAAAACCATAAAGTTGAGTTTTGTCCTCTAGCATTAAAGTGCAATAGTGAATTTGCCAAAAACCACTCCAATATGCCAAAGAATGATCAAAACACCTAGGGATGAGATGCAATATGAAGGATACAATCTCAAAAGATCATAATTTGAGCCATGTGAGGAAAAGGATATGTGTACCTTGGCACACAAGTTATAGGTACATGACATCACCTATAGGGTAATGGCATGTATCCTAATCCATTCAAATTCACAAATATCTTAAACATTCTCCTATAAATAGGGTTCATTTGATCATTCAAAACACACCAAAACAACTGCAAGAGCTTGTTTTCTCACATTCCTCCTTTTTTCAAATTTTTCAAGTCTCAAAGGAGTGAAAACTTGAATTATCAATTCAAGGCCATTTCCCTTCAAACCAGTGATAAAAAAACTTCACATACACTATGTAGAAGTGATCCAAACATTTATTCATAAACTGTAACACCATAATTACCAGGTCCACATCTCATTTGCACAATCTGCAACTTGATTCGAGCTGAGAGTTCCAAAAAGTTTCAGATCAATTTGAGCACATCAACACACTCCTTGGAGGTCAAGGAAGTTGTTAGTATCAAGAAATTGCAAGGTAAGTTTTCTGAAAAACTGATCTCTATGATTCATGCATCATATATAATCATTTGAGTTACCAATTTGTTTGTCATAATGTAGTGAATGATTTCCCTATGTTAAATGTACATAAACTATATCATACAAGATTTGATATTGAATTTTTCAATTCTAGGGTTTATGTGTTCATGAGTGTTATTTTAAATTACATTGAATATAAATAAAATTGGTTAATACCATTCAATTCCTAGAAAATTTCCAACAACTTTCATTTTTACATCATGCCCTTTGGTTGAGTATTCAGAGAGTTGTGATTTTCAAATTTGAGGAAGAAGATGAAGCTCAAGGAAGAAGAAAACAATGGCCATGGCGCCATTTTTCCAAAATAAAATACAATTTTACTAAATTATTATTTCATTGAAAATAAATCAACGGATATATCACCACCACAGTTGTTTGAGCATGTGTTTTCAAGGTTTGTGTGTGTGCAAGGTCTGGGGTTTGAATCCCCCTCGCCCCAGACCTTTTGCTTTTAATTTTTAACCATTTTTAACTTGAAACACTCTATATTATTTTTACTGTGCATCATTTGTCAACCCATAGCGCGTGGCCCAGCTGGTAAAGTTTTAAGCCCATGACCTTGAGGGCACGAGTTCAACACTTGTAAGGGCCTTTCCTATCTTTTTTAGCAATATTTTTCTTACTTTTCTTCACAACTTCATCAAATTGTTTCACCAAGAAAAATTAATTATTTTGAGCCAATTTTTTGGACACTTCTCATTTATCTTCCCTTTTTTAAAAATCCATCAAAAAATCCCAAAAATAATATTTATTTTTGACATTTTTATTAGGTTGAAAACTAGTATTGTTTAAGTATTTTTCATGCCTTTTCATGATTTCTTTTGATTCTTCTCTTGGCCTAATTGTACACATGTGTCTTTATGGTCATAATATACTTTGTCTAAGTCTTGTTTGATGTACATAACATGTTGTCTTGACTTATACATCATTCATATACCATGATTAAATGTTATTTCATTTGAAAAATACCTTGATTACTTGATGTATAGTTGAAACCTTAGGGTTTTATTCAACTAATCTTTTGAAAACATCTTGATACATGACTAGGGATTCCACTTGAGTTTGGATTCCCCAAAGCCCTTGATTCAACCATGTTTAAATGTCTTGTTAATGTGCTTATCTCCATAAATTTCCATTAGGGTTTTGTTTACCCTTTGCTATATTCATATGATCTTTAATTCATTTTGAATACATGCTTACTTGAACTTCTTTGAGATTGCTTCAATTGATTAAATCTTTGCTCACATATTCAAGTATTTCCTTCATAAACTCTCATCATGCTAAACATATCTACTTGTCTGATGCTCATTCACATGTTGATATACCATGCTTGATCACAATCATGTTCATTTCATCCTTGATGACTACATTTGTTTAAAAGCTTAATAAATTTTGTCTTGTTAAGTCTCTCTTGACATTTATGTTTATAACACTTGCATTCATACAACTGTTGCATTTCAATACTCATCCTTAAGCTATAAATCAGTTAAAACTCTATGATCCCCTTTGAGGTTCTCAACTTCAATAAAACATTAGGATTCCTCTTGAAGTTCTCAACTTCATTCAAAAAACTCAAACCCTGGCCAACCTTTGGCTTCAAATTTAAAACTTTTCCCCCAGAGATGAGACATGAATCATCTTTATAGAAGAGATGTCTCTTCTATTCCCCACAACATAAATCAAACATTTCAAACTTTTTTCCATTTAAGTGATGTAAGTGGCACACTTGTTGATTCAAAATCCAAGGTGGGGTCCTTCTCTTATTATGGTACAAAAACACTTCTTTCATTTAAGTGATATAAGTGGCACACTTGTTGATTCTATATCCAAGTCAAGGTCCCTCTCTTAATATGCAAAGACTCATTTAAAGGAAGATGTGGCATTACTCTAGACTTTCTATATCCAAGTTTAAAGCTTCTTCCCTTATTATCTTCTTTCTCAAAATGTTTGTGGTGAATAGGTGAGATATCTCCCTTAAGATGACAACTTGTCTCTTCTCTCAAACCCAATTCCACCCATTAGTAGGTGGAACTACGAACGCTCTGATTTCTCGACTTCCTTTTGAGAATACGTAGGCATAAGATTGTGAGATCTTAGCGAGCACAATAATATGTAAAACCTTTAGGTTTATACACCTTTGTCTTAGTTTATTTCAACATACCCTACAAAAACAACAAAAACATTTCCCACTCTTATCACTCACTCAAAACAGTCAACAAATCCCCAATACACATCAGATGATTTAATCAACAATAACACAAATATGCACAAGAGGATCCTATAGGATACTATAGATACTTAGGGTGCTAGTACCTTCCCTTATTATAACCCACCCCAACTTTGCACACTCACGGGTTTATTTAGATTATTTTCCTTTCCCTTTTTTGGATAAATTAAAAGTTCACATGTAAAAGGGCGACCTTGAAAAATCGCGCGCAACACAAGCAGTGGGATAACCTGTTGACTTCTCGTAAGAAGATGGAAGATCAATATAAAGCTCAAGTTGAAGGCTTGAAGAAACAACTCGAGGACAAAGACAGAGAGCTCAAAGAAGAATGACACCAGAAGGATAAAGTTGATCACCGTCTTATTGGATGCCAGTTTCAATTGAACAAAGCCTTGACAGAAATGGAAGAGCTCAAGATTAAAGCTGAAGTAAAAAAGCCCAAAGTTGAAGGCCAGTATGAAGAAAGTGATGTTTTTTGGGAGCAACATTGCCGGTACTTGGAGGAGATTATCAACAGGAGAGGTGTGATTATTCAAGAACTGATTCAAAGACCAAAGCATGATGCAACCAAGAAACTCTTCAAAGAAGCTCAAGACTGGAGCCAAAAGCACCTTGGTTGGGGAAGACTGACCCTTGTAGAGATTGATGATACACCTTAGGGTTATGAACTTTATTGCTGTGATAACCATCAGACATGTTGATTGGGATCTTTTGTCTTGGTTTTTTTGCATAGGGTTGTTGAACTTATTGTCCTACTATTTTTCTGGTTTTTAATTGATACTATGGGCTTGTTACTAGTGTTCTATCTTGTGCTTAAAACATGAATCAAAGTAGGTAGATTCCTTGGAAATGATTGAACATGGCATTTGCATACACTCATACATTTTCACGCATACATGCATTCATAACAGGTATTCTAAGATGGTTTTCTTAATTTAATATTGGTTTCCTCTCTAGAGAAATTGCAAATCCAAATTTTCATTGCTACGCAACCCATAATAATCAAAGGCTGGTCATGGAGTAATTACAAGCAGATTTGGTTAATATGAGGAATCAGATGAGGATCCAAATGGGACAATTCATGGATGCGATCCCCTCCCCAGTAGAGTCAATAATTATTTTTTAGCCTCAATCTTGGGCTTTGTACAAGACAGACAAAAACATTCCCCGGAATGGTCAATCTCTTTTTCAGCCTCAACCTTGGGCTTTGTACAAGACATATATAAAACTCCCCTAGTAGAGTCAGCATTTTAGCTTCAACCTTGGGCTTTGATCAAGGCACACAAAAATCATCATCCCCTCAGAGGAAATCAAGAATTCTCTTTGTAGGAAGAAATTTCTCTGTACATCACATATCAAAACAAACAATAAAAAAACCAAATTCCAGATAACTGTTGTAAGTGGCACACTTATTGATTCAAAAATGCAATTTGTGGTCCCTCTTTTATCCTGGTAAACTTCCTCTTTCATCTAATTGCTGTAAGTGGCAAGCCTCTGGATTATTTACATCCAAGCCAATGTCCGTCTCTTAGCATGGAAGACTCATAAGGAAAAATGGCATTGCTCTACACTGAGTTAAAGTTTCTTCCTTCAGGACACCTCCCTTATAAAGGAAATTATGGAATTGATGGATTCCATACATTCTAGTTAAAGTAATTCCCCTTTATAACCAATCCTTCAACAACTGTGATAAATAGGTGAGATATCTCCATTTAGAGATGACAAATTCTCTCTCTCAGTCACCCTTTTAGCTTCAATCTTGGGCTTTGAACAAGACACCAAACATTTTCCTCCCATAAAAATAAGAGGAACTATGATTCTGATTTCCATGTTATCTTTACGGGAATACGTAGGCATAAGATTGTGAAATCTTAGCGAGCACACATACCAAAAACATTAGGTCCAGCACCGTCACAAAAACATCGAAGAAAACCCGAAAACAACAAAAACACTCTCTCAACACTCCCAAAGGAGAAAATTTCCCAACCCATTACAAATAAACACCAGAAAGTATTTAAATATTCCACAGAAGATCTATGGATAACCATATAGACACTGGGTAATTGACAACTTCCCTTTGTATAATCTGACCCCGAATCCCCAATCTCTTAGCATTTGTTACAGAAAACATTTACGTGCAAGTTTAGTTTTAGATAGCTTCCCTTTCCTTTCCAGTTTCATAGAATAAATAAGAAATAAGAAAGTAGCACCCAATTCCAACCAATGCGGTAAGGTAGTCGAGTCACCGACAAAAATCGCACGCTACACTCTGCAAAAAATAGCACTTCAATTCATAAAGATTGATCATATTGTATTTCAGAAGAATGCACAAAGTCAGGGGGAGGATGAGTCTCAAATTACTCAACAAGCTGAAGAGTTTTGCCATCATAAAAAAGGGAGAGAATGTGAGGGCAAGGTGTCTTAATACTCAGTCTCTATTTTAATGATGTCAAAACACGTACTAGCTCGTAGTATGTAATTTGGACGGTATCATCTCATCATAGCCAACATTCATACTTCACAATGCACAAATATCCCAAAATCACGTGTCTATACATATAGGAAAAGTCTCATATATTTCTTGTATGTGTTTGATCATGTTGGGAGTCATAGGAATGCATAAACATAGCCTAGGTGGAACAAACTATGGTCAAAAAGGAGTTTTTGTAAGTTTTTGTTGTTTGAGTCGACTCAAACCCGGTTTTGGTCGACTCATGAAAACTTATTTTTCAATCATTTGCTCACGGGTATGCTCGCGTCGACCCTTAGGTCGACTTATACTGATAACCTTTGTATTTTCATTTTTTCAGCAAGCTTGGGTCGACGCATGGCCCTGTTCCGGTCGACACATAACTTCCATATTTGCATAGTTTTGCTCACGGGTCTGCTCAGGTCAACCCTCCTTATTCTTTTGTCGACCGTTCGCTAAAAACTTGTCATTTTTCTGATCTCTCTCAGTTTCAAGTTGCTGTTATTTTTGTTAGTTGGTCATGGGATCATATATATACATTGTACCTCATTTTTTAACAATAACAAGAAAAACTGAAAGATATACACTGAATTTTTATCTCATCATCTTCATCCTCATTCTTGAATTTTCACAACAATTACACGTAACAATTTGTGTTGATCTCTTGCATCATTGAGGTGATAACGTCCAAACATAGCATTGTGTATCTAGTTTGGGGTGAGTTTTTCTGTGGGTTTTTTCTTGAATAAAACCATTAGGGTTTTATCCTCTAAGATTGTGCAGATTTTGGGGTTTTGGGGACAAATATTTGCTTCATAGGTTCAGCCGAGCGAAGGTGATTGAAGAACAGCGAGTTCATTTATTCTAGTTGCGATAATCGGAGGGTTGTACAAGAAAGATTTGTGTTCCAACTGTGTGTGATTGAAATCAGCTGAGCGAAGGTGATTGAAGACCGAAGAGTTCATTCAATCTAGTAGCGATAAACAGAGGTTTATTCAACATGTTCGAGGCACATGATTAAACTTGAATCAAGGGGAGATAATGCATAATATCAACATCAACGGGTATTCTTGATTATGTGGTGACTAAGGCTTCTCTTGTAAAAACATTTGCAACAAGATAATACATATCTCAATTCTAGTTTTAGAATTGCGGGCAGACGTACCCGAAGCAAGGACGAAAGGGGAACTGCCTAAACAAATTCGGTGTTGTTCTCTCTTTCCTTGTCTCTTTAATTTTTGAACTATTTATGTTTGGGCAAAATCAATTGATCGATAAAATTCTGTTATAGTGTAGTGCTGAAAATCTAGTTTGAAAAATCATTACAATCACTATGTTTGTAATTAGAAAAATTATGCACTACATTTACATAGAAATTAACACTTGGGGTTTTTTGCACACCAAGTGTTCGATAAATTGATCGCTCACAAACTGTTTGTGAAATTGTCAATTTTGGTTTACTTTTTATTTGTCATTGGAAATTGCATAAAATTAAGTGAAGTCAAGTATATTGATTAATAATCAAATTAGCGATTCAAATTCTCATTGAGCTTATAATTCCGTTTGGCTTACGCATATTCGATCTTTTCGGTAATGGTTTGTTTAGACGACATAGTTCCTCGGCCGCTTCCGCAAACACTTTAAAATCAAATTTTTAAGTGCCGACTCTCTTTTAAAAAGTAGTAATTTATTTAACCCCCCTTCTAGATCAATTGCCATCGTCTAACAAGCATTAATCGAATTCTACAAATGTTGACTAATTCTTGGCGACACTTGTGAATATTTTCCTTAATGATACTTGTTTAATCTTGATGCCTGCCTTGTGGTTGATATTGCTGCATAACATGAATTTGCTTTTGAATCTTTATTTGAAACTTGTTTGGTACTTGATGCTGTTTGTGATTGAATTATGTAATAGTTACTTGTGTTGTGCTTTGTGCTCACATGCTCCCTTAGGGCTCCTAGTCCAACTTAATTTCTGATTAAGTTTGGAGTAGGATAGGCATTAGGCCCTCAATACTTTGCATGACAACATTACACTAGCTCCCTTTCAACCTTAACCGTAGGACCATTAGGTAAGATAACATTAGGATAGGATTCCTTTTCTCATTCTCAACTATAAGTCCATTTGACATGACAACATCTAGGACCAAGTCTCCTATAGATCTTGTGTTGCGTCTCTCTCATCTCTCCTAACACAAATAAAGATTCTAAATAAATACAATGTGTATTGTGCGTCACGAGCCTTAAGTACGTGGGAAATGATGAGTGGGAGTGTCTCTTTACTTCGTCTAGAGTGTTTAGCACACCCTTTGATTAGAACAACAAGAGTGGATCCTGTTGAGTACAACGGACATGAGGCGGTGCTAATACCTTCCTCTCGCGTAATCGACTCCCGAACCCAGGATTTGGTTGTGAGACCATGTATTCTACCTTTGAGGTTTCTTCGATCGTTTCCTTTCCCCAGTCGGGATAACTAACGTTTGGTGGCAACTCTGTTTTCCACCGATTGTTTTTCGCATTGCGACAACTGGCGACTCTACTGGGGAATTTGGTTCCCTGTGTGATTCAATCCTAGCACTTGTCTGTTTCTTTTTCATTGGGTGTTTATCTTTGAGCTTTTATTTGCTCTATCTGCTGTATATTATTGCATTTACTTGCATTTTATTGCATCTGTTTATCTATGTTATACTATTTGACTGTTGTGTTGTTGGGTGGGATTATTTCATGAGAGATAAGCCCACTACACAGGCTTGAGTACATACATAGGATTAGAGTGGATAGTCGTGTGGGTTGCGTAGCATCTGGTTACGTTTGGTTGACACAAGACCCACATTCATACGGGGTTTTCTTTAGAAATACTCTATCCTGCGTGTCTGATACAGATGATAGGGCGTTCCCCTAGAAAGCTTATGACTATGGAGACCATTCATGGGAAATCAGTTGAGGCCTCCTTGAGGGGTGATAATGCCAAACCAGAAACGGTAACGTATTATCATTTCTCGACCTGAGAGGCCGTGAGACTGAGAACTTGCTAGGATGCTTTGTCTAAGACTAGAACCCACGTGCGAGACGAGATGGGTTTTGCAGGAAACCTTGACCTTCAACCTACCTGGTTTTTTGGCTTTCTATCAGTGTGGACTTTTGAACTTGGTATTCTTGTATTCTGGTATTCTGGTATCCTGGTATTCTTGTGAGAACGGAGTTTTGAACCTATTCCATCAGCAGGACAACAGTTATTCAGAATATGTGGCAACCTTGATCCCGTGTCTTTGCATTTGCATCACATCATATCCGCATCATAACATTAATGTTTATTTATTTCTAGGGTTTGTATCTTATCCTTGATTCTAGTTGTTGAAGATCTGCAGAGATGGACACTAATTGGAAGAAGATTATTGTGTACAAGTTTCCAGCTCATATCCTAAGTTCACTTCATGCTTTGGTTGCTTTAGCGAATCCTGGTGTTTTGGAAGATTTTAGAAAAGACTATGGGAAGATCTTGAATGTTCTGCATACCATTACTGAATATGAGTACAAGGTCATTCATACTCTTCTGCAATTCTATGATCCTCTGTTGCGGTATTTCACTTTTCCAAATTATCAGTTGCGCCCAACAATGGAGGAATATACATTTATTTTGGGAGTTCCTATCAAGGATAGAGCACCTTTATATTGTTCCAAGGAGAATCCTGATCTTGGTGATATTGCTACTGCTCTTTATTTGAGAAAGTTTGTATTAGTAGATAATGTGGCTAGCAAAGGAGGTTTTTCGGGGTTTCACCTGAGCTTCTTGGTGAGTGAAGCCCAGAGGTTTGCTGAAGCTAGAAGTTGGACTGTTTTTAATGCTATTGTGGCTCTTTGTGTCTATGAGATCGTCTTATTCCCTAATGTGGCAGACTTTGTTGATATGAACGTTGTTCGTATCTTTATCATGAAGAATCCTGTTCCTACCCTCTTAGGTGATCTGTACCATTAAGTCCATTACAAGAAAGAAAAGAGGGGAGGGGGACTTGTTTCCTGTTGTGCACCACTCCTTCACAAGTGGTTCATGGATCATCTTCCTCACTCTGGAGCTTTTTTGGATACCCAAAAATCATCATAATGGTCTAAGAGATTTATGGGTCTTACTTCGAAGGATATTGTCTGGTTCAATCAAGGTTTTCTTGGCAAGGAGATTATCTTTAGCTGTGGAGATTTCCTGAATGTACCTCTAGTTGGGAGGAATGGGGGTATTAATTATAATCCTTCCTTTTCTATTAGACAATTTGGGTATGCCTTAAGAGAGCCACCAATGGACCAAGATGTTCAGGAATTTTTGTTCTTCCATGGGGAAGCTGACCCTGAGCTACTGAGGAGGGTTGTGGATGTTTGGGGAAATATTCATAAGAAGGGAAAGATTTCTTTGGGCAAAGGTGATTGCAGAGCTTATTCTCCCTACTTGGAATGGATTCAGAAGAAAGTTGAAGAAGTACTTTTGTCTTTTTCTATAGAGGCTTCATTGTATCCATTGATGATTGAACAACCTACTACTGTGGATGTAGACAGGTACAACAAGCTTTGGGCCGAGAAAGAAGAGCTTCGCAAAGAAAATGAAGAGATGAAGATGGAAGTCTACAAGTTGGGTCATACCAAGAATAAAGCAGCTTATGTAGCCATGATGAAGACAGAGCTGCTAACCAAAAGAGAGCAAGATCTTGAAGAAGAAGTCAAGAACAGGGAGTAGATAGGCAAATACTTGAGAAGTGCCAATAGCCTACTACAATAGAGGAAGAAAGATCTAGATAGAGCCCGTCTCGAGATTTTGAAGTTCAACAGTCAATGGAATACCACTGTGACTTCTCACTGGATGAAAGAAAATGAACTCCGGGTCCAAATTGAAAAGTTGAAGCAGCTTAAGTACAAAGATAGGAAGGTTAGAGAAGAACTTTTTCACATGCTCAGAAGTGATAAGCGACTTAAGGAGACCTTTTCAGCCATTGAGGAGCTCAAAGTTCAGGCGGAGGTGAAGAAACCCAGAATTGAAGACGTTTCTGGAGATGATTCTTGGGAATTGCGTTGTCGTTACTTGGAGGGGATCATGCATAGGCGAGATGTTCTCATTCAAGAGTTGATCCCGAAGCCAAGACATCCTGACACCAAGAAGCTCTTCAATGAGGTCCAAGACTGGAGTAGAGAGCATAGTGGCTGGGGAGGATTGACTTTGGTGATGATTGAGGATATACCTTAGTTGTTTTTCCTTTTGTATTTAATCACCATCAGACATGTTGATTGGGATCATTGGTTGTATTTGATTTTGTCTCTTTTGTATGAGCTTATTGTACCGACTTTTCTTCAGTTATTGTATGAGTGGCCTTCGCCACTGTTATATCCATCTCTCGTGTTTATTGTTGTTAAAACTTGAATGAAGGTGTAGATCACCCTGAGAATAATCAAACATGGCATTTGAATTGCATTTTCATCATCGTGCATAACAGGTGTTCGTGATCGGCTTCTTATCTGGACCTGGTTTTCTTATCAGGATTGTAGACTCAAGTGTCCACAGGTATTCATCCAGGGGTGACTGGAAGATAGGTATGGATCAGATCCAAGCAGAGTTGATGGAAGTCCGAAGCCAGATGGGGCAGTTCATGGTGGACATACAGGCTTTGTCCCAGGGTCCGAAAATATTGAGGGAGGAAGTCTATCAACTGAAGACTCAAGTGAGCTTGGTTATGGAAATATTAAAGACAATGTTGAGAAAGGAACGCAATCCCACGCCTGTTGCTGCGACATAAGTGGTTGCTCCTCCATATCCTATAGGATCTCTCCCAGATCATGAGTTACCTCGTGGATCTTATCTACAACCTAGGGTTCCAGAACTTTCCCATCCGCAACCATTTCCTATTTCCCAAGAGAATCCTAGGGAAGAGGGTATGAACCAAGGCCAAGGAAGTCTGTGAAGAAGTTTGATCTGATTTAGATGTCGTATGCGCAGTTACTCCAACACATGCTCAAGCTTTAGCAGATTGGGCTTATTACTTTTGGACCTCCTCCCGCAAAGCTTCCTCCGAGCTATAATGTTAACACTAGGTGTGATTTCTATTCTAGGGCACCTGGTCACAACTTCGAAGATTGTATGAGGTTCAAATACAAGGTCCAAGAGCTCATTGATTCAAAGGAAATTGAGTTCACACAGGGTGATGCTACTCCAGCTGTTGCAAAAAAGATGGATGCTACTCTCCTATCTCCATGGTCAACCTCAGGACAGGGGCCTATTCCACAGTCTTGGGTTCCAGAATCCTCACACCATTAACCTTTGCCTGTTCCTCAACCTGATCTGAAGAGGAAAGCACCTGGACAGGTCGGGCACCTAAATCAGAACCATCCTTAGAAGAAACGACAACGGCCGAAGGAGCCTGAAAGGCAGCTTGATGCCATCCCCATGTCATACGCACAGTTATTAGCTAAGCTTCTCAAGCATCAGTCGATTCATTTAAGGACTATCGCTGCTCCTGCACAGTTGCCACCAGGTTATGATGCAACTGCAAGATTTGAATTCCATTCAAGGGCATCTGGCCATTAAATCGAAGATTGTAGAGCTCTAAAGCGCCAGGTGCAAGATCTGATCGACTTAAAGGTCATCACATTCACTGTAGACGGTATGCACATTAATTGAAGCCTCCCAAGTGAGCACTTGGGCTGCAAAGGCGTCTTCTGAAGCAATAAGTCTAGACGGAGTCAAGCCTCCTCAACAATGGAAATCTTGAGCTTCTTTACTGTATTTTCATTCGTACTTTTCATTGTTTGTTAAAACATTATTTTCATGTAAAACTTGTTTGTTTTTTAATGATAATCTTAATGAAATGAGTATGCTTTTCTTGAAGTAATTCATTTGTGTTCACTCATAAAGATGTTTCTGTGCATTACAATACCAACTTCTTGCTTGAATTCTTGGAGGAAGGATTATGAAGTAAAAACGCAAACTTCCGATTATATACTCTTGGAATAAAACCTTGCTAATGATGTACATGAATTGTTTCGAATACCCAAACACTGGAGATATAAGGGAGATAGACCCTCATTAACCCCGTTGAGCCTAAAAGTAGGAGTTTCTTTTCATTTTAGAAAACACTCACATCTTAACCAGGGGCAGGGTAGTTGTCAGTTGATTTGATCAAGCGTTCAAATTCCAAAAAGGGTTATGCATCTAACGATCCGTTACTTTTTTTATCCCTCGCACATCAGGAGATCAAGGGACGTGAAACCACAATGGTTATCCCTCGTCAACCAACGAATGAGGCAGTCACAACCCTTTCGGAGAAATCAAGACAAATAAGTGTCACACGATTTGTTCAAAAGAAAAAAAAAATGAAAAGAGAAGAAAGCCCGCTATTTCGAAAACTTGAAAACAAGTGACTTAGGCAAAAGTTAGGGCATACTGCTGGACTCCGAAATCAATAAAAAGGCCAGTCCAGGTAAAAATTAGGGAAAACGAACAAAAAAATGAAAAGCAAAAAGCAAAAAGGATTACAAAAGAAAAATCCTCGAGCAAGAGCAAGTCGTGTGACTACAAAACACCAAAGACAAAAGGGGTGATCGTCACTCCGAAAACCTTGTGGGTTCCTTGACCATCACTCCTACCATTCAATAACCTTTTGAAAGGTGTGAACATGTGTCAAGTTAACTGAACGTAGAACTGGAGAACATCAAGGAGAATGGGTTGGTACAAAATGTTGAGCCTTAAATCTTTTCTCTAAAATCGTGAACCAGACCATGTTCTAACCTTCAAAAGTCCTAATTGAAGCAGGGTTTATTCTAAAGGCATACTTCCTGACTCCCATGAGTTTTGCTAAGGGATCTTTATTGGTATTGTATTTGCATGTTATCTTTCATTAAAAAATCAGTGTCGCATCTTTACTAGTGAATCGTTCACATGGTTTAGTGATATCTTTTCAATAAAAACTTCAAGATTAGCATATGTGTTGCATTAGAATTATCATTCTCAGAATAAATGTTTTTGCTTACATACATGTATTTGACGCCAATGAGGTTTACATAATGAGCATCAGTCGAGAAGTTTGACTTTGCCAAGAGGAAGTTCCTGGACCGTCTTATTGAGGAACATGTAGCCAAGAGACTTCGTCAGGTAACAGTTTTTTCCAACAATTTTTGCTCAAAGGTTGCCGACCTGGGGAAGTCACTTCGATAAATCTCTTAAAAGTTATTGCCAATCTGGGGTAGTCATGTCGAGATTCAGTGAATCTCTCAGAGACAGAGGGAAAATTACTGCAAGGCTCGTACTAAGGCAGTCCACCTTAGGAGCGAGAAGTTATCCTCTCCAGAAGACACTTAATCAGAATTACTTCTCCAGGAATCAGTATACTGGGGCAAAATACATCAAGTCTTCGTGAAACCTCTCGAGGAAATTTCCTTTATAGGTTATGTTGTACTTGGGACATTCCCTTGTTGCTCTATAAGTTGCGGGATTGTTTTCTTCTCACAACAATTGTGGCATCGTTCAGATATGTGAAGGTATGTATCTCCCCGACAAAGATCGCTAAGGTTGTATCGTCCTCAGCAGAGTGCTATGAAGTTTTTGTTCGTTCTCCCCAATGAGAGTCCAGAAGTTTTCTTTCCCCATCCAGGGTTGGATTTGGTTGTTTTTCTCCAGCAAAAGTTCATGTCCCCAGACAAGATAGGGATGGTTTGTTTATGCTCTCCGAGCATGTTTACACCCCCAGCATGAGGCTCGTCTGACCTCTCTTCCCCAGTAGATTTTTTCTCCCCACAAAGTATTGGTATATGTGTTCCTCATCAAGATCAGGAAGTTTAATTTCCCCAGCGGAGTCTCATGGTTTTGTATTCTCCCCAACAAAGTTGGTTCTGATGATACCTCCCTGGCAAGGTCATCATTCTCCGTAGTTCAAGGCCCAATGGTTCTTGGAATTTTTAGCAGGTTAAAGCTTAATCGACATTGGCAGTCTCCCGACGGAGGTGGTATTTTTTCCCCAAAGTGTCGGAAGATTAGAATCCTGGTGTTATTTCCCTAGCAGTCGTTTGTTGCTTGTACTTTCTTGTGGAGTGGAAGTTTAAGTTAGTTATGACCCGAAGACCGTTTAGTTTGTCTTTCCCAACGGAGTTGGTTTCAGTTTTACAGCACTTCTCTCGGTGGAGTGTCCTTTTGCATATCATAAGTATCATTACAGTGCATCCTCAAAATGCATAGCATTTCCATTTGTATGAAGAATTACGCAATGGAAATTTCAAACATGCATTCGAGGCATAAGCTAGGTTTGATACCCTCTTTTCCAAACTTTTGCCTAGCAGAAAGTGGTGTAACTCAGGAGAGATCGTTTAACTTTATCCCCAAGAAGGTGCTCTAACCAATTTGTAGGGACGTAGATTCGTCGATCTTACCCTTTGATTGTCTTTGTTCCCTAGTAGAGTCATTTTTCTAGGATTCCATTCTCCCCTCAGAGTCATTTAGCAATTAATTCTTGCCTCCTTCACCCATCATTTGAGTTTTAGAAGTGTCGATCTCGATGTTTTCGAGATTTTTTCAACACTCGTCCGTGTATGATTTATTTCATCACTACTTCTTCCGAGTTGATCTTAGACACTTGTCCGTGTTTGATTCATTTCATCAATACTTCATCCATATTGACCTTAGACACTCGTCGTGTTCTTTCAACACTCGTCCATGTTTGATTCATTTCCTTAGGCATTCGTCCGTGTTTGTTTCAGATTCTTCAATACTCATCTGTATTGATCTTAGACACTCGTCGTGCTCTTTCAACACTCGTCAATGTTTGATTTATTTCATCAGTACTTAGTTCATATTAATCTTAGACACTCGTCTATGTTCTTTCAACACTCGCCCGTGTTTGATTCATTTCATCAATACTTTGTCCTATTGATCTTAGACACTCGTTTGTGTTCTTTCAACACTCATCCGTGTTAGATTCGTATCATCAATACTTCGGCCGTATTGATCTTAGACACTCGTCGTGCTTTTTCAACACTCGTCAGTGTTTGATTCAGTTTCATCAATACTCATCAGTATTAATCTTAGACACTCGTCATGCGCTTTCAACACTCGTCCGTGTTTGATTCAGTTTCATCAATACTCGTCCGTATTGATCTTAGACACTCGTTCGTGATCTTGCAATACTCATCTGTGTTTGTTTCAGTTTCATCAACACTCGTCCGTATTGTTCTTAGACACTAGCCATGCTCTTTCAACACTCATCCGTCTTTGATTCAGTTTTATCAATACTCGTCCGTATTGATCTTAGACACTCGTCGTGATCTTTCAACACTCGTCGTGTTTTTTTTCAGTTTCATCAATACTCGTTCGTATTGATCTTAGACTTTTAGACACTCATCCGTGTTTGTTTCAGTTTCATCAATACTCGTTCATAGTGATCTTAGACTTTCATTGTTACCCTCAACACTCATCTGTGCTTATCCCCAGTGTAGTTGTCACTCGTCCGTGTCAATTTCTGTTTTATCAATAATTTGTCTGTATTGATTCCCTAACTCCTGTTTGCATTGAGTATATAGTTTCTATTGCTTAATTTCCATAAGCGGTTTCGTTGTTTGTATTCCTCAGAGAAGTCGTCTCTTCCCCTACACAGTGCAAATTTTACAGTTCTTTTAGTATTCAATCTCCTTCCACCTCGAATGTATGAAAGCTATTACTTTCATACCTTCAGGTTTAAGTTGATTGAATAGGGGCAGCTGTTGCACCCCAATATTTGCCCTCATGATTATAACCCTAATCGGTTTGTGCTCCACTTTCATATGCATTATCCACAAGGTCATATAATCGCAATCATTCATTTGCAGAAGATCCTAAGGCACGGGATCAAGGCTTTCTGAGGAGTCAGGGTTTTCTATTGGGCTGAAATTTCTATTTTATTTGAAAATTAATTCAACTGGTCTTTTCATATTAAGTTCTGGACTGTCATCACGAATTTATTCTCATCAAGGTTCACCAGATATCACAGACATCTCCTTCAAGATTTCTCATGAGCTTCAGTGTATGCTGCAAAGAAAGTTAAGACGTTCCCTCCATTGGTGCCGAGTAGGGTCATCTAAAGATTGGTTATGATTTTCGTGGCAAGAAATGTTACAAGTTGTATCTTCATGGTTCTTGTACCGAGTTCATCTTCGACTGTGCGAGCAACAAAGATAAAACTTAAAAGAGACGTTGTTCGGGCACATGAAGTTAGATCATTGTTGGTTTCCCCTTTATATTAAGGGAAAGAGTTTGGAGGCTCTTGAGCAACATGGTAAAAGCTTGGATAAAGAAGATTTTGAATCAAGTTTATGCCAGAAGTTCTCAAGGATGATTTCAAGACTCAGTTCACAAGAGTTAATGTCGCAACTACAAGGAAAGATCCAAAACATATCAAGAAAAACTCTATCTCTCCATTTGTACATTCTACGGAGCCTTAAACGATTCACATTTGATGTATTTCGGATAATATTATACATGTTTTGGTTGGTGAGTTGCAAGAGATGAAATCATTTCTTGGTTTATTTTTGTTCTAGATTTGGTCCTGGTATTTCAATTTATCCTTGTCTGGCATTAGTTTGTTGAATACTTCATAATAGCAAATTTTTTAGGCTACATGTGAGTTCATCTTTTTACGTCTGTTGGCGATTTATTTAGCATTACCAAGGTGACAAAATTTGAGGGTGGTATTGTTTTGGATCAATTACACAAGTTGAATTTTGTAGCCATAAATCAAAACTCGTTTCTTTCAAAGGAACGGTTACATTTGAAGATATATCAGTTTTGATGCTGAACTTAAAGGCATACAAGTAAGTATAAGAGTAAAGAAAATTTTGAATCGAGTTTAGACAAAAAGTTTCCAAATTAAAGTGCAAGATTATGGAGTATGCTTGGAAGTGTGTTTGCTATGTCTGTGCGTCGTCACCTTGCGATGTATCATTAGTAACTGCAATCACATAAGGGTGTCACATGACATGATATCATGTCGAAGAAAGGTGTGCTTGGTTGTAGTTCCATTGAGATCAAATACACGAGTTAAGAGATTTGCATCTTCACATGCTGAGCAATGCGACACATTATAATATGTTCTATTATGCTGTATCAAAATTAATCAAACATAAAATCAAGACTTTCCGAATAGACAATCAAACATATAATATATTGAGTTCACTGTGGGGATTACAATTGCTTATTGAGTTCACTATGGGGAAACCAACATATAATATATGAAAAATACGTGGTAAATTCAAAATTTTTGCGCGAAGAACTTCATCTTCAACCTTGAGTCAGAATTTACAAAAATCATGCTATCTCATGAAATACGTAATGAAATGAGATGATGTAAACATGAAAGTTGTTCGTTTTCAAACCATGAACATGATAGTGGCCTTTAATTTCATTTATTTTAAGTGTGAAGTGATTTATTATGTTATAATCAGATGAACCCTAAAAAATACAAAAACTAAATGAAATCCCATACACGCAAGATAAATAGCAATTGATTGAGGGTTAATGATCTATGATTATCCAGGATTATGTTGGTAACTTGAAACTAAATTTAGGATGCATGATTCATGGAGTTTTAGAAGTTTAGGTTTACCTATTGTAGCGTGCAATTTTTGTCAGTGACGTGACCACCTTATCGCAAAATGGGTTCCTCCTCACCGCAATGGTAGGAGGAAAGGGTGCTACTTTCTGATTTCTTATTTATCCCGTGAAGCTGGAAGGGAAAGGGAAGCTATCTAAAACTAACCTTGCACGCAAATGTTTAACTGAACAAACGCTAAGAGAGATTGGGGGGCCCGGGGTCAGGTTATACAATGGGGAGTTGTCAATTGTCCATCCTATATGTGGTTATCCACAGGTTGTTAGTTTTAGGTTCTGCTTTGTGCTTGATGGTGTTTATTGTTGATGGGTTAGAAAAGTTTCTTGGGAAAAATGAGAGAGAGAGAGTGATTTTTGTTGATGTTCGGGTTTTCCGATGTTTTTGGTAAGGTACTGGACCTAGAGTTTTTAATTGGTATGCAGGTACTGGACCTAGAGTTTTTAATTGGTATGCTCGCTAAGATTTCGCAATCTTATGCCTACGTATTCCCGTTTAAAGAAACAGGGAAATCAGAGCAATCATAGTTCCTCTTATTCTATGGGAGGAAAAATATGTTTTGGTGTCTTGTTCGAAGCCCAAGACTGAAGCTAAAAGGTTTATTTGTGTCTTGTTCAAAGCCCAAGATTAAAGCTAAAACATTTGACTGAGAGAGAATTTGTTATCTCTAAAGGGAGACATTTCGTCTGTTTATCACAGTTGTTGGGTTACTGTTTATAAATGAGGATTACTTTAACTGGGATATGAGAATCCAGCAATGCCATAATTTCCTTTATAGGGGATTTGTCCTGAAGGAGAAAACTTTAACTCAGTGTAGAGCAATGCCATTTTTCCTTAGGAGTCTTTCATGCTAAGAGAGGGACATGGGCGTGGATGTAAATAATCCAGAGGCTTGCCACTTACAGGAATTAGATGAAAGAGAGAAAGTTTGTCGGGATAAGAGATGGATGACAACTTGGATTTTTTAATTAACAAGTGTGCCACTTGTAGCAGTTATCTAGAATTAAGGTTCGTTTTGAATGTCCGTTTTGAAGAGTGATAAATGGAGAAATGCCTTCCTACATAGATTTTGATTTCCTCTGAGGGGATGTTGATTTTTGTGTGCCTTGATCAAAGCCCAAGGTTAAAGCTAAGAGGTTGATTGACTCCACTGGGAAGTCCTTATACAAAGCCTAAGAGGAGGCTGGGAAAGACTGACTCAAACAATAGAGTGTTTATATATGTCTTGTACAAAGCCCAAGATTAAGGCTAAAAGAGAGACTAGCTCTTTTGGGGATATCATTATACAAAGCCTAAGAGGAGGCTAAAAAGTTGGCTTTTCCGGGGAAATATTTTGTGTGTCTTGTACAAAGCCCAAGATTGAGGCTAAAAAGAGATTTTTACTCCGCTGGGGAGGGTTTATATGTGTCTTGTACAAAGCCCAAGATTGAGGCTAAAATGAGACTGACTCACCTGAGGATTTTTAGGTGTCTTGTACAAAGCCCAAGATTGAGGCTGACCTTACTGGGAAAATCATTATACAAAGCCTAAGAGAAGGCTGAAAGTTTTTGGCTCTGCTGAAGAGTATTATCTGTCTTGTACAAAGCCCAAGATTGAGGCTGGAAAGAGGATTTACTCTGCTTAGGGAAATTTATATGGTGTCTTGTACAAAGCCCAAGATTGAGGCTCACCAAGCTGGAGAAATCATTATACACAGCCTAAGAGGAGGCTAACTTCTGCTAGGGGAAATCATTATACCAAGCCTATGAGGAGGCTAAAAAAAGATTGACTCAACAAGAGAGTGTTTTTATCTGTCTTGTACAAAGCCCAAGATTGAGGCTAAAAGGGTTGACTCAACAAGAGAGTGCTTTTGTTTTTGTACCATTGGCTCAATAAGAGAGTGTGAAAAGATACTTGACTCAACCAGAGAGTCTGAAAAGGTTAGCTAAGCTGGGGAAAATCATTTGTACAAAGCCCAAGAGGAGGCTAGCTATGCCAAGGAAATGAAGAGTCATTATACAAAGCCTAAGAGGAGGCTATCTTTGCTGGGGAATAACAAAGAAAGAAATCTTTATACAAAGGCTAAGGGAGGCTGTCTTCTGCTGAGGATTATTGAGATCCAGAGGCAGCTCCAAATGGGGAATCAACTCTTGCTGAGGGTTTACAGAAGGTTTGAGATATCTTGAGGTTCTGATTTGGGATAGTGTTATACTAATGATAAACTGACCCTGGCTAAGGGATTTTTAGGAGAAAGACTGGGTTTTAGAACCCATGGGGTTTTAACTCTACTAGAGATTGATAAAAAATGACCAGGGTTTCTCCTATGTTTGTAGGGAACTTGAGAATGTCCTTGAGACTCAAGAGGAGATTAGACTGTCCAAGTCTACTAGTATAGAAGAGTTTATCTTTGTACGATGCCCAAGAGGAGGCAGGTGTGTTAAGGAATGAGAATCAACCCTAAATTGGTCTGAAGTTTTGACACTGGAAAGACTGCTCTAACAAAGGATGACTAAGTTCTGGCTTATACCTTTAAGAGGTCTTCAGGGTCCTTGTATTAAGCCCAAGAGAAGACATTCGAACTTCTAAGAAGCTGGAGGGTCCTTGTACAAAGCCCAAGATGAGGCGGGGATGCCTTTAGGAAGCATGTGGCTCCCAAACATCAGAAGAGTTCAAGAAAAGTTTCACCGAGAATAATCTTTTCTTTAGTGAACAGTTCTAGGGTTTGAAGAAACTCAAGAGAGGTTTCACTGAGAATTAATCCTCTCTGGGGAAATGAATTTCTTTGACAATTTCTAATAGTGACAATCTTAGAAAAGTTTCACCGGGAATAATGCCTTTATCTTTATTCCATATTGTTTAAGCCCAAGAGAAGGCAAGACTGTATCTGGAAATCCTATGGGGATCTAGTTTTGATTGTATTAAAGAGTGACCAACTGGCTTTACCTAGTTCTAGACTTAATTGCCGGGTAAAACTCTATGCAGGTATACTAGTATATATACAGTTTATATATGACAAGTATTTAAAAGGATATGAAAGAAGGACTTACAGGTGAGCAAGCTACCAGCAATACAATTATATATATATATATATATATATATATATATATATATATATATGTAAGCATGTAAATGAAAGCTGATAAAAACTTACAGGCGAGCAAGCTTCCATTGTAACAGTTGTATGGTTAGTTGTTCAAGAAATTAAAGAAAGTTTTGATAACAACTATGGATTTGAACCTAAATCAAGAGGGAATTTGTTTTTGAAAATATTGTTGGGGCTTATACTCAAGGAGAGGCCCAGATGAAAAAAGAGTAATCGTACCGTTGTTTTGAAAATTGTATCGGGACTTATACAACAACTGAGGCCCAAAGAGTTTTTATGTACAAAGGGGTGGGTCTTACAATTCAAGGAGAGGCCCAAAAGTTTGAGAAAAGAAAAGAAATGGGACTTACAACACAAAGGGTAGGCCCAAGTTAGTTTGTTTAAAAGGCGATGACCGCGCCGTGATTTTAAAATCACAGTGGGACTTATACAATGACTGAGCCCCAAAAAGGTTTTTGTATAACAAGGATTAGGTCTTACACTCTATTAAAGGCCCAAAGATGTTTGAAAGGATTTGTTAGGGTGATAGTGATCAAAACCCTAATTTTGGTTTTTAAATGTATTTTAATTGAATAAAAAAAATTCAATTAAAATAATCAAACATGTGAAAAAAGGTTGTGATCTTGGATTTATATTTGGAAAATCATGTTTCATTCATGGGATGATTTAAAAATCATTTGAATTTTGCAAAATCAAGAGAAAGAAATATTTTTAATGTTTAAAAACAAATAAAAATATAATTCTTTACAAAAATACCAAATACATGAAATAAATAATATTTTTGTGAAATTTTCATGGAATAAAATATTTTAAAATTTTTGGTAATTTTTAGAAAAAGAACCAATCAGAAATAATTAAAATTGAGAGAAAAATTAAATTTTCAATTAATTAACAAAACATGAAAATAATGATAAATAGCACAAAAGTGAAAAATGACAAAAAAGGTCTGGGTGGGGTTTGAACCCACGACCTTGGCAATAAACACACATGCGCGCTACCACTGTGGTGGTGATACATCCGTGTATCAAAACCACCCCATAAATACATAAGGGGTGCCCAGTTTTCAGATCTGGCCAAGGCAAGGCAAGGCAAGGTTTGGCAATTTACGTGAAGCCTCTAACTTTCTAATTTCTCCATGGATTGTGACAAATTTTAGGTGCATCTGACCTAGAATTTCATGAGGAGTCCAATGGTGGTCTTGGAATTTTCAGAAAAGGCCTCTAACTCAAAATCCAATAGTGATTCCAAAATAGGCCTATCTTTGCATGTTCTATGCTATCTCATGGTACAGGTAAGAATTACATGGAAAATTAGTTCAAACACAACATATACAACATGTATGAGATGTTTATGATCAGTGGACATCAAAGGAATGCATAATTCAAAGAGTTCAAGTTGTCATGTACATACCTCTTGGAGATTTTTGTGCTATCTTCTAAGTCCCTTGTGCCAGAAGTAATTTGATGCTTTGGACACTCTCAATTGATCCCTTAGAAGCTTTTAGGATGACTGGAACAAGCTGGAATCCTCAGGAACAAGTTTTGGGACTTTCTTGCAAAATGGGCAAAAGTGACCAATATGGAAACTCTTTCAAATGTTGTTCCAGATGAGGGGAACCATTGGAGACAGTTTGAGGACGATATTTGGAGTGTGTTTGAGGCTTTGTTTGGTTTTGGAAGTGATTGAATCAAGGCGTGGCTTGAAAAATGCAGAAAAGTCCAATTTTGAGGTTTTGGAAGTGGACTTTGTGATTTTAGTGTTTCAGGTCACAAGTGAGTGTTTAGACAACTTACATATGATACATTAGATGTGTTTGGATCATGAGCTGTGGTGGAATTGCTCTCTAACTCAAAAACTCAGAGATTACTTGCAAAAGAAGGCATTTTGGCCTAGAGAAAGAGATTTTGAGGAAAGCAAGTGTTGTAGTGCTTTGGTGTACTCAAAATGAGCATAAATTAGCTTTATTTATAGTAGAGCAAGTTTCTTTTGCAAGCAATAGTGAATGGCAGCTGTAGTAGGCCTTTGGCCAATGTTGAGCAAAAGGAATCTTAAGTCTCCTCTAGCCATTGACTTGAGGTTAGGGCACAAGCCTATGGTCCTTTGATTTAGTGATGATCCTTGACTCATTCAGTTAGGAAAGTTTCAGTCCATGCCACCTTGGTGCATCTATTGAATTCTTGGAAACAAAATTGGAGTCTTGGCACCTTTTTAGCCCTTTTAGGTTTAACATGGCTAATGTAGATTCTTAGACTTTGGAGGCTTGGGAATCAGATCATTCTCCTTTTGTTTTATCCTCAGATGTGTCCAAATGGACGACAAGGCTTGGAGTTGCTCAATTTTTCCAAATCGAGCAAAATGCCAAAATCTGCCTTGTCCGAGACAGTTGGAAATGGTGATTTTGAGGGATTCATATCTCCCTGATCAGGTTGAGTTATGGGAGGCTCTTGTGCTTTTTAGAAAGCCCTCATATGATACAAAACATGTGTGATCATAGTTTGTTTCGAAACTATTTGGATCCAATTGAAAAAACCTCATGAACATTGATGTTCAAGGTTGGTAACTTAGGCAGATTTTCACTAAGTGTTGGAAAAAGTGTCATATTCATGTTTTTGTGATTTTGATCAATCCATAACTCAAAATCCATGAAGAATTGGAGTCTGAGATAGTTGAAGATTTTGTAGATTGTAGCAAGACCTACAAATCCAGCTTTGGATCACCCAAAATGGTTGCTTGGATCTCAAGTTATGATCCTTGGAAGTTGGTACCAAAACCACTTTTATTCCATAACTTAGAAAAATTTTGGGTTCTCAAGGTTGCCCCTTTTTTAAGGAACCTCACTTTTCTTGATTTTTCTTAATGAATGATGATCAATACCTTACATAAACATTATTTTTTACTTAGGGGAACCATATTTGTGAAAAATTCCAAAAAGTCAAACTTGATTTTGTGCACAGTTGACTTTTTATCGGATGAAATCCAAACTGTGCAATCCTTTGTGAAATCAAGTCCTTGACCTAATTCAAACTTAATGGATGGACTCCATAGGTGTTATAGGGTATATTGAATCATGTCCCAGGGTTTGGGAGCATGTCTTGGTCAAAAGTCAAAGGTACAGTTGACTTTTTCTGTAAAACCCTAATTGTGGTCCAGATGAAATTGAAATTTGTGAATCAAGCTTCTTGGATTAATACATTGTTGCAAATGGATCAATGTGGTGTATTGGAGGCCCTCAAATCATGTCTTGTGGTCTTGGCTCATGCTTTTCCTCAAAAGTCAACTTAGGGGTGAATTAGGTCAAGAAACCCTAATTCTTGATTTTTGGTAAATGTATCTCCTGAGGTTAAATTGACTTGATGATTGGGTCCATGAGGTCCATTGGAGTATCTTGGGTTGTGCTTTGAATTATTGGCTCATGCGCAGATGCAAATTTTCATCTGGAGGCCCTGGTCGACCAAAACCCTAATTTGGTGACACTGGCGATCTCGAGGCTTGATCCACTTGGAATGTTACAACTTTGTGCTTGATTCTTGATATGGGAGTCCTCTTGATTCCTTATAGATGTTTGAGAGGTTAGACAAGTTGAAAATCATGCCATTTATTGATTGATCCTTTGTTTAAGTGTTCTGGGAGGGCTTGAAACCCTAATTCTTGATTGTAGTGAAAGCTCAACAATCCTTGAGGAGTTTGATGAGGCATGAAGGTACATCCATATTGTGGCAATGATCCTCACAATGATGGGAAATATTGTGTGTCAAAATTTGGGGTATGACAGATGTCCCAATTTAATCTTCTTGGACCCGAAGGTGTGAATGGCCAAGGTATTCGGGCATTCGGGGTGCAGGAGGATTAAATATCGGAATACCCGAAATTTTGACGGTGGTTATGAACGGCAGTTTGCTCATCCATCTTCTTTTGCTAAGCAATGATGCTTAGAAAATGGTAGAACTTCCCCTCGATCCTGGTCTACAGCCACGTGTTATACTCCAAATTTTGACCACTAAGATTCCCCATCATTGTGCAAACCATCATCACAATATGGATGAACCATCATACCTCATTAGTCTCCCCAAAGATGGGTGAGCATCCACTACAATCAAACTTGGGGTTTCAAGCCCTCTCAAAGCTCTTAGACAAAGGATCAATCAAGGAATGAAATGATCTTCAACTTGTCTAAACCTCTCAAACATCCACAATGGATCAAGAGGACTCCCACATCAAGTATCAAGCACAAGGCTGCAACATTCCAAGTGGATTAAGCCTCAAGATCGCCAATGTCACCAAATTAGGGTTTTGGTCGACCAGGGCCTCCAGATGGAATTTTTTCTCTAGGCATGACCCAATGCTTCAAATCACAACCCAAAATACTCTAAGGGACCTCATGGACTGGATCATCAAGTCAATTTAACCTCAGGGGATGCATTCATAAAAAAATCAGGAATTAGGGTTTCTTGAACTAATTCACCCCTAAGTTGACTTTTGGGACAAAGCATGAGCCAAAACCTCAAGACATGATTTGAGGGTCCCTAATACACTACATTGATCCATTTTCAACAATGGATTGATCCAAGAAGCTTGATTCACAAGTTTCAAGTTCATCAGAACCACAGTTAGGGTTTCACAGAAAAAGTCAGTTGTGCCTTTGACTTTTGACCAGGACATGCTCCCAAACCTTGGGACATGATTCAATACAGCCTATGACACCTATTAAATCAATCCATCAAGTTTGATTTAGGTCAAGGACTTGATTTCATAGAGGAACACACAGTTTGGAATTCATTTGATAAAAAGTCAACTGTGCCCAAAAGTCAAAGTTTGACTTTTTGATTTTTTGATCAATTATGGTTCCCTAACCCTAAAATGATGTTAATGTCAGATTGGGATCATCATTCATCAAGAAAAATCAAGAAAAGTGGGATAACTTGTAAAAGGGGTAACCATAAAAAACATAGAAATTTTCTAAGTTATGGAACAAAGTGGCTAGGGTACCAACTTCCAAGGATCATAACTTGTGATCCAAGCAACCATTTTGGATGATCCAAAGATGGATTTGTAGATCTCATGGCATACTTTAAAAGTGTCAACTACACCTCACTCCAATTCTTCATGGATTTTTAGTTTTGGAGTGACCAAAATGGTAAAAAACATGAAAATGCCACTTTTTCCAACACTTAGTGAAATTTTCACTAAGTCAGAATCTATTTCACTTTTTTCAAAAGGTAAGGGCATTTTTCACTTAGATCCAAAAAGTGTCAAGACAAACTATGATCACCCACATGTTGTATCATATGAGAGCTTTCCAAAATGGCCAATAACTCCATCAAATCCCATTTGAGCTAAGAGTTATGACAATGGTAATATGCCTTGTTGCAACTGTCATGGCAAGGTAGATTTGTGCATTTTGCTTGATTTGATCAAATTGTGCAAATGACAAACAATTTTAACCATCTTAACACCTCAGGGGGGGACCAAGGTGGAACAAACACTGATCCATCAGCCTCCCAAGTCGTTGGAACTAAAAGTAGCATGCCAGACCTAAAAATGCCTAAAAGGGGGACAAGACTCCAATTTTGTTTTGGAGCATTCAATAGATGCACCAAGGTGGTATGAACTGAGCCTTTTGCAACTGAATGAGTCAAGGATGGTCTCTGAACTAGGGAACCAAAGGCCTGTGCTATAACCTCTAGTCAATGGCTAGAGGAGACTTAAGATTCCAAAGTGATGCAATTGGACAATGAGTTGTTGCAGTTGCCATTCACTATTGCTTGCAAAACAAACTTGCTATACTATAAATATAGCCTATTTATGCTAAATTTAAGTACACCAAAGGCCTACAACGCTTGCCTTTCTCAAAATCATATTCTCACTCTCAAAAATGCCTTTCTTAGCAAGTCACTATCAAATTTATCAGTAGAGAGCAATTTCACTCAAACCAATTGCTCTAACACCTCATAAACATCATATGTGAGCTGATCAAACACTAAACACACAACTGTAACACTGATTTCTCAGAATCACCTGCCAGTTGCTCATGTTTTCAACCAAGTTGCAGTTGAGATGCCATGAAGTGATCAAGTCATTTCCAATCAAGTCCAAGCATTTAACACACTCCATATGGTGTAGGGAATCTGTTCAGATCATCACAACTCATATGTAACACCTCCAACTCAAAAATCACACTGCTCTTGCTGTCACGACCTTCAAGTAAGCCTAAACTTGGTCATCTCTTATCTATGTATATTTCCTCGTACAATACTTTTGCCAAATGTTCATAATCATGCATAGAATGTTTCCCCTCAATTAATTGCTTTGTTTGAATTGTGTATCAAAATTCTCAGCCTTCATGAAAATTTTAGGGTTCTTGAGGTTTTGTCTTGATTTCTTATTCTATGCTTAAAATAAATGAAATTAAAGACCATAGACATGATCGTGAAGTGAAAATGAGCAGATTGATATGTGGATTGTGTGATTTCATCAAGTATCTAGTGAGATTGGATAGAAAATGCAAATCTGAGCAAAACTCCCTTCGCGCGTGTTTTTGGCCCATGTTCTTGGCGCCTTTTCACAAATTTGAATATTTGAATTTTGTGATTTTATTTAATTGATTCAAAAATTAATTTGTCTCTGAGTTTTAATGATTTTGAGTTGATTCTTTTTTTAATAATTTACAAAAATGTTAAAATATTTTATTTTGCCATAAATTCCCAAAAATATTATTTATTTCATATACTTGATATTTTTGCAAATAATTAATCTTTTATTTGTTTTTTTTACATTTAAAATATTTTTTCCTCCTTGATTTTCCAAATTTAATTGGTTTCCAATAATTTTGTGGATATAAACATGATTTTTGAAACATTGATCCAAGATCACCACTTATTTTTTACATGTTTTCAATACTTTTTGTTAATTTTTTAACAAAATTAATTCCTTTTTTAAACAATATTAGGGTTTTGATTAATTCAACCCTCATCAATCATTTTCAAACACTCATGGGCCTCTAATAGAGTGTAAGACCCAACCCCTTTGTAAATAATACCTTTGGGCCTCACACATTGTACAAGTCCCTCTGTATATTTTCAAACGTTCGGCGCGATCGTCGCCTTTTTAACAAAATCAACTGGGCTTCCCCTTGAGCTATAAGACCCATCTTTATTCATTTTCAAACTCTTTGGGCCTCTAATAGAGTGTAAGACCCAACCCCTTTTTTTTCCAAAATGATTTTGGCCTCAGATGTTGTAGAAGGCCCATTGTGTTTTCAAAAACCTCGGCGCGATCGCCGTTTTCAAACAAATAACCCGGGGCTTCTCCTTGAGTTGTAAGTCTCATCTTTTGTACAAAAATATATCTTTGGACCTCTAATAGAGTGTAAGACACATCCCCTTGTACCTAAAAACTTTTTGGGCCTCAGTCATTGTATAAGTCCCGATACGATCTTTAAAACAACTGTGTAATCATCGTTAAAACTTGTGCCTCTCCTTGAGCTGTAAGCCCCAACAATCTTTTCGAAGCACTTTCTCCTTTGATTTTGAATTCAAATATATGTTGTTATCAAAAATTTCTATACATTCTTTGTTGAACAACTAACAAAACAGCATGGAAGCTCTACAACGGGTAAGTGTTTATCCGCTTTCATTTACTGCTTTCATATGTATATAACTGTATTGTGCGGCTATTTCACTGTAAGTCTTCTTTCACATCCTTTTATATACTTGTCACATATCCACTGTGTAATACTAGTATAGTTATTTAGAATTTTCCTCGGCAACTACGTCTAGAACTAGGTAAAGCCTGTTGGTCACTCTCGAATATAAGCAGAACTAGATCCCCCGTAGGATTCCAGATATAGTCTTCCCTCCTCTTGGGGTTAAAAAATATGGAACAAAGAGAAAGGCAGTATTCTCGGTGAACCTTTTCTTAGACTATTGTCATACCCCAAATTTGTCCTACCCTCTCATTTTTTTTCTTATACTAAGCATGTTGCTGCTTCATGGACTTCTCCCCAAGATCATCATATGGCTTAGGCTATGGAAATTTGATTTGTACTCTTTATAATTGGAGGCTCTTGCAAGAGTGTTATATTCAGGTGAAGATAAATGAAAGATGTATCCGCATTCTCATGACCAATTAGCCAAGATGCGGTTTCAAGATGATTTTAGGTTATGGTCCAAGATGACTCTAGTTGATCAAGTACAATGATTAGAATCTATTTCCTCAAAAGATCAGACTTAAAATCTCTTGAAGTCTTAAGCTATGATAAAAAAGATTGTTAACCTTATTCCAAGTGTGACACAGGCTATATGGTTAAACTAGCTAAAGGATGGTCATTTAAGGAAAAGGTGATTCATCTTTAGGCCATGGTTGCCTTTAATCCAAGTTTGAATTAGTTTTCAAGAATTAATAGACAATTGTAACTCAAGTGCGAACAATGTCTCAAGAGGCTCCTGGCATAATCAAGGTTATGGGTATGTATGTTCAAACTATGCTTGTTGCAAGGTTATGATTGGAGTTTTAAGGCACAATGGGAGCCATATTGGGGATTTATGATTAAATGTGATCATGCGCCACCAATTAATTCACAAAAACATTAGCTTCAAAACTTGACAAGTATCTCCAAATCCAAGCCATGGGGTTAAGTTTTCTTCAAGCTATTTCATGACATAATTTGTTTCAAGTTGGTCTTAGGTCATATGATCAATTTAATTCAATTTGTTCCAATTTTATCTTAAGCTATAAAACTCAAATTAAGTCAAGCCTTGTTCTAAGTTTATTAGCAAGACAAGGGAGATATTAAAAAAAACTATGAAGAACCCAATTCCTTTTTTTTATTATTATTGTTCAATTGGTCCTAAGGGTAAACCGAGTGAGAATTATGATCAAGTCATAGATGTCTTCGCCATCAGTACGTAGGTTGTGCATGATAAATCACAATCAAATGACGGCAGGATGTGTAATTAAATTTGACAGCAATTTCAGCAAGCAACTACACCACTCCAATAATCATGATCCATATTACAATTTCTAAATCAATATAAGCATTCCATTACAAGGTTAAAGTTACAACCCTTGGTCCAAAATTCATCAAGATACAAGACCACATACAGACAAAAGTACAATACAACACAAATTCGTATTACACAAGCCTTATGGTGCAAAAGAAATCAGAATGCCAAAATTACAGGTCCAAGATAATTTATTCAAGTTTTACTTTGCAAGGATTATTGATGCTCATGCTACTATCTTCAAGGCCTTCATCGCTCGTGACCAAACAGCTATAGCAAACCTTACGCCAAATTTTCATTTGTTGTGCTTACACCATGCTCACTTCCATGATACATCCTCACCCTTGTGCCTTGCAAAAAAAAAACCGAAAAAATAGAATACACAAGCATATCATGACCATAATTCAATTGTTGGATTAAATTCAAATTCAAGTCATCTTTTCAAGGTTCTAAAGTTCATACGTTAATGCAACCATTTTCACCATCCATACAATTCCATAAGGTTGATTAATCCACGCCACATTCATGTTACATATTCTAAGTCATACAAAAGAAAAAAACAGTTCCAAAGGTTAAGCCAAAGTATATTTCCAAATCATAAAGTCACACCAAAATCAACTCTTGCCAAATGATCATAACCAATTAAAATCAGTTCTTGAAACTATGTTCTACACAAGTCAGCTTTTTTTTTCTTTCCACAACACATTTTGTTCATTTTTGTGCAAGAGTTAAGGTCAAAATATGACAGAATTCAGACTTAACATGAGCAGCAAACAGAGCAGGGTGCAGAGAAGTTCAGAAACTACAGAGTTCACCAAAATAGGAAGACAATTTTTAGCATCCACGAAAATATGTTGCAGACATACCAGATCGAAAGATTCTTCAACTCATTTTCAAATTTCAAACCCTAATTTGTCACTATAAATGGAGGTGTATTCATCAGTTCAAAAAGGAGGAGAAAACCAAAAAACTACACGGCGGCGCAAGGAACCCCCAAACCCTAATTTCCTAAAAGCTTTCATTCTAAATCTCTACAGAATTTCACACTAAAATTCTGACAGAGACGAGTTAAGCCTCTCACGTTACTCATAACAACAACAACACACACAGAAATGAGCAAAGAAAGTTACACCGATAGCAAGAGAAGAAAGAGGAGAGATCAAGAAAGTTACCTTCGCCGGAGATTGAACTCGGATTTACTCCGATTTTTGTAAGTTTTTTCTTCTCGTTTGTATTTTCTGAGCCTTAATCCTTGTTCATGCTGTTTTCATAACTTTATTTCCTCTTCCAATTGAGTAGTTTGGTTAGTATTTCGTAGATTTAGGGTTTCGTGTGTTTTTTCGATTTGGGGTTTTTGAGGTATTTTTAGGAAAATCTAACCACAGATTTGGATAGTGGGGGTGTTTTTATGTGGGTTTAGGTTTGGTTTATGGTGTTTTGGCTGGAGAAGAGGGGCGGTGCCGCCGCCAACCGCCTTCTTCTCCGGTGAGATTAGGTTTCCGGCGGGCTTTTGTTGCAGTGGAAAGGAGATTTAAGAGAGAGAGAGAGACGTTGAGAGAGGGATAAACGTGAGAAGTGGATTGAGTTGTGAACTTTTTTCTTACTTTAAGTCTGATTCATTATACTTGCCTTGCTTTGATGTTGGGTTTGGTGGTGACAAGTTTCTCCACCGTGGACACTTGTCACCGGTTGGTGACCTCCCTTTGATTCTGCGCGTGCCAACCCTCAAGAGTTACCATGCATCCCCATATCTCAACCCTTAGATTAGAGTCAGTGGTTGACTCGTTTGCATCCAATGCCCCAAGTTGATTGAGGGTTCACGGTGAACCCTCCTTCCCAGCGTGGGCTTATGAACCTTGGGCCCTGTGAATTTCTTAACCGCACCCCCCTTTCTACTAATTTTTCTGGCCCATTTATTTGTTTTTTTTAGAACTTATTATTATTATCACCATTTAGTGTAAAAACCAAAAGAAAAATACTTTTAATTATTTCTTTTTTTTTAGAAAAAATAATAAAATCTATTTACTAATTTAATTGCTAATTTTATTAAAATTATTTAATGTTAATTAATTATCTTCATTAATTAGTATTTTAATTAATTTAACTCTAAAATTATCATAATATACTTTCTTAACTAAAATTAAATCATAAAACTTTACTTAATCTCTTTTTTTTTTCTTAAATCAAATTAAATTACAAACAATTTAGATTAACATTTTCAAATTCTTTTCTTAATTAAATTATGGAAGTAGTGGGCTTTTGGGGTCTAGCACTCCTTGGGTCCTTGAACGACCGCTCTTGGGGCACACGCCTTGGGTTGTGTTCGTTTCGATCTTCCATTTCCAAAATACTTAAAAACATCCAATTTTAATCCAAATACTTAACACTTAACAATCTTTTCTCAAATTAAAATTCTCAATCTAATTAAATTCCTAATAATTTTCTCAAATCAATTTAAATTATAACCCATCTTACTTAATTTCTAAATATTTTCTTAAATCAAATCATAAAATATTTAGAATAATATCTCTAAACCTTTTACTAACTAATTATGGGAGTAGTGGGCTTTTGGGGTCTAGCACTCCTTGGGTCCTTGAACGATCTTTCTTGGGGCGCACGCCTTGGGTTGTGTTCGTTTCGATTTTCCATTTCTAAACTTAAAATACTTAATCTTTTTTTTTAAACACTTAATCCTCCTAAAACTTGTAACTTATTCAAACCCTAATCTGATTAACACATTTAATTAAAATGCTCTAATCAAATCAAAATCATTTTCCTAATCAAACTACGAAAGTAGTGGACTCTTGAAGTCTAGCACTTCTTGGGCCCTTGAATGAATGCTCTTGAGGCGCACGCTTTGGGTTGTGTTCATTCCGAACTTTCTTTCCTAAAACACGCCCTAATTACATGGACAAAGAAGCCCATTATCCAACAAACACAATTTCATAATTAATAGAATGAAAAGGTGTCATTGAGATCTAGCATCTCAGTAATGCCCCGATTAATTGGTTGCGAGGCCGACGTCTCGTTTATCGAATAGTCGTCATTCTTCCCTCAAAATACTTAACAAACCAAACATCTCTCATGCAACCGAAACCTTAAGACAAACGCAAATCAAACTATTTTCTCAATCAAATCCTTAACACACTTAATCCTTATCCAAACAACTTTTCACAAAAAGAACATTGTTTAGTCCATTCTTCCGCAAATATGAACTAGTGCTTCAGCCTCCCTTGACGAGCAGACAAGCCAACGTTTAGCAGTTAGAATGCGAATTAAACACTCGTTCGCCTAAAAAACACAAACCAACCGTAGTCCCACGAACTATGAATGCTTTGACTTTCCCATTGCACGAGGGAATACGTAGGCCCAAGGGTTCTCAATCCTTGCCGAGCACACTAATAAAAAACCATCCATTTTCCCCTTAAAAAGATAGTATCTACTTTAGAAGAAAATAAACAAACCAAGCTAACTTTTCTCCCGAATCGAATCAAGAGGTTCCCGTTGAGTACAACGGACGTAGAGGGTGATAATACCTTCCCTCTGCGTAATCGACTCCCGAACCCGAATTTAGTTGCGACGACCATTTTCTTATCCCTTTCAAAGGTTTTATCGATATTTTCCTATTCCTTCCTTGGAATGAATAAAATTCGATGGCGACTCTGTTTCGAACAGTTTTTTCTGCGTCCATCGCGAGGATCGTATTTTTCGAGGTACGACAGATGGCGACTCTGCTGGGGAATATGCATTGCCCTATGCTAGAGGGAGTCAAGCCTAACTTGACTCGATTCGAGAGTGTTAGCTTCGCTTGTTTAATTTCTTCTTGTTTGTTTTCTCCTATTACTTCTTTATTTGCTTTGTGTTGCTTTCTCTTTATTTTATGTTGATTATCATACTTGTCTGTTGGATTTTGGGATGATATCAGAAGTAAGGCTCTATACCTGAGTCTTGGAAAAAGAAGAGAGAACACCTAGTTTAGATTTTGGAAGTAATTAGTGTTAGTCCCCAAGGACCCGCTCCTTGTGTGCCTAGCATGAAAGCTTCCCCTAGAGTAGACCTTTTCGTAGATTTTGTTGCAACGCAGCTAACCTGTCGCACGACTTGATTCATGAAGGGTCCGTGACTCTGGGAACCACTCTTAGCACCAGTTTCAATCTTGGTGGTCGTTAGTGTTAGTCTCCGAGGACTCGCTTCTCGTGGGCCTAGCATGAAGACTACACTCAGGATAGACCTTTTCGTAACCTCATCACAATGCAGCTAGCCTGTTGCGAGATGTTGGTTCGACTAGTGTCCGTGATCCTGGGAACCCTATCCATCAACGTAGGAGCTATCCTGTGAGTGGGTTTATGGGTAAAGAATCTAGAACTATCCTTATAGAGCCTACCTGTTAGGAGGGTTGGGAAGTTACTTGTGATAACCTGGATCCAACATCACACATTCATAATCATTCGCATATACACCATGACTTACAAAAGAAAACTTTTTATTTTTCAGGGAATCATTTGTATCTACTGTTTATCTTGCATTCAAAGTAACCATGGATTCAGGAAAAAGGAAAACTCTGCAACTGAAAGTTATCATGCCAGATACTACCGTTGTGATGAACTGTTTGAAAGAAATGCCTTCTCTCTTCAAGAAAACTCTAATAGGAAGATTTAGTCAAGTTTTTGATCTCCTTACTGTCAATGTGCAAGTTCCTGCCATCACGGCTCTAGCACAGTTTTATGACCTACCGATGAGAAGCTTTCTGTTCCAAGATTTCTACTTGACTCCTGCCATTGAAGAATTTGAAGGATTTTTAGGTTTCTCCATGAAGGGTAAGGCACCCTACACTATGATTGGTCAGACACCTGAGAAAGAAGTGCTAGCTGAAGCCCTCCAAATCCCTATTTCAACGATCAAGACTGGTTGGAAGAAGAGAGAAGATTTCTTTGGTTTCCGAAGCACTTTTCTGGAAAAAGAAGCAATAAGGTTTTTGAAGATTAAGCAATGGGACGCTCTGGTGAACGTATTAGCTCTCCTCATATATGGGCTTGTGCTCTTCCCCACTTTTGAAGATTTCATTGACTCTGCCGCCATCAGCGTGTTTTGGGCTGTTTGGAAGAAAGGACAAAGCCTGGTTTATCCACTCTTAGCTGATGTCTTCTATAACTTACATCTCCGCCATGAAAGGAAGGGTTCAGTGTTGACATTTTGTGTTCCTCTCCTATATAAGTGGCTCACTTCACACGTGTTCAAGCGCCATGCCATCGTCCCTAATTTAAATAGTGGGGAATGGGCTCAGTTGCTAGTGTCCCTCTCTGAAATGAATATCACATGGTATCCCAACAAGCTGGATGTCAATGAGATCATAATGAGTTGTGGGAGCTTTGGCAATGTGCCACTGATTGGGTCAAAAGGTTGTGTAAGCTACAATCCCATACTGGTTATACGACAGTTTGAATACCCTATGTTGAGAAGACCTGAAGACAAAGAGTTGGAAGAAATGATTCTTCACGACAGGGGTACTAAAGATCCTTCACTCCTTTGTAAGATTGTACGCTCCTGGCAGAAGGTCCATACCAAGGGGTCCGAATTGAGAAAAAGGGATGGAACACCTAGGGTGCCGTATCAGCCATGGGTTCTGGAGAGGGTTAAGATGGTCAAACTTCCTTTCTCCATTGAGGCTCCTCCTAGGCCCGCTAGCCCACAACCTATGCCTGTCTCTTGGGAAGAGGTTGAAGGTCTTAGAGCCAAAATATCCCAACTTGGGAAAGAGAACTAAGAGTTAGAATCAAAGCTACAAACAGTAACAAATGAGAAAAATAATCTGAGGTATGAGCTAGAGCGCAAAAAGGATCAGCTTGGGGAAGTGGGAAAGAGAGCTGGTGAAGAGGAGCACCAAAAGAAGAGGGTTAAGGTGTGTCTTAACCAAGTTGATGGTGCGTTAGATAGGCCTAAAGAAGACTTCGATAAAGCTTACAGGAAAAGTGCAAAAAATGAAAGGGCTTGGATCTTTGCCACTAAGAAAAACAAAGAACTCAGAGAAGAAATGGGAGCGCAAATTCGACAACTAAGTGCCGACCAGAGAACGTCGGCTTAAGGAAGACTCTATGAGGACAGTCTGGGTCAGAGCTGATGATTGGGATGCGTTACAAAGGGAGTTGGATGGTGTCAAAAGGGTCGTTGAAAATCAGTAGAATCAGATGAGGGTTATTCTCGAGGACAGGGCCATTTGGTTGGCAGAAAGGGAAAAAGTGCTCCAGGATTACGATGGTTTTGAGCGATCTATGAATATCCTGAGGGACAGCCGAGACATGTACCGCAACAAACTCAACGGTTTGATTGAATTTTGTAACTGGTTGGCTAAGGACCTGATTTGGAAGCATATGGATGCATACGAAGAACTAGAAGAATCTAGCCCTCAGGCCATTATGGAGTTCGTTTGCCTTTGTAAGGCAATGCTGAAGAGGTTTAAGGAAGAACTTGAGGAGCGTGAAGCACGAAGGCCTGCAGCTTGAAGAGCATCATCTTATTTTCTTATTTGTATTTTGCTTATGTTTGTTAAAACTTTGGTACCTTGGAATTATGTAATGACTTAATGGATGAATGAGAATTTAGCTTTCCTCTATGTTCTTGTCTTCGTGTTATTTTGAATGCTTGTTAACAACAACTTTACGAATGATTCCCTAAAAATAAAACATAAAAAGCATAAAACATAAGCATAAAAGCATTTTGCATTCACATCCCATGTACGTTTGAACACCATAAACTCATACACTTTGCCACTTCTACCTTCAGAAAACCTGACTACTCAACACCGGTACGAGACACGCCAAAAATTCAAGATGACACTGGAACAGATCGAGGAGAACCAGAACACAATGAGGAATGATATCGATTCGCTAAAGGCTAAAATGGATCAGCTACTGGAAACTATGATGTTGCTTGCCCAGAAAGAGAAAGATGCTGAAATAGTGGCTAGTGCCAAGAAGCTGGTTGAAAAGATAGGCACTTCTGGAGTTAAGGGAATCCCTCCTCCTGTTCACATAGACTTGTTAGAACACTCGGCTCATCATGGATCCGTAAGCGATGCGGACGAGCTAGTTGATGCCTTCAACATACCACCTCCACCTCTTCAACTTGTTGGATCTGATCCATCTGCTGACCGGTTGCACGTACTAGAAGAGAAATTCAAGGCCTTGGAGGTTCAGACAACTCCCGGCTTGGATGTTGTCGACATGTGCTTGGTCCCTGGACTGGTAATCCCTCATAAGTTTCAAGTGCCGATGTTTGACAAATACAAGGGACTTAGCTGCCCTAAGACTCATTTGCGAGCATACTGTCGCAAAATGGCTGCCCACGTTAAGGACGACCCTCTTCTAATTCACTACTTTCAGGATTGCCTCAGTGGGGCATTGCTGGAATGGTACATGCAGCTAGAGAAGAGACAAATTAATACCTGGAGGGATCTCTCTGAGGCGTTCCTCAAACATTATCAGTACAACACTGATTTAGCGCCAAATCGTACTCAATTACAAGATACGACTCAGCGCAACAATGAGTCATTCAAAGAATATGCTCAACGTTGGCGGGAATTGGCTTCTCGTGTTCAACCACCCTTGTTGGACAAAGAATTAATGGATATGTTCATGGGAACTTTACAGCCTCAGTATTCGGACCATATGCTGGGATCTAGCTTCCCCAACTTTGCTGAGATTGTGTCAGTAGGAGAAAGAATCGAGAGCCAGTTGAAGAAAAAAGCTGCTATTGCTTCTACAAGCGGAGTTAAAAAGCCTTTTGTGAAGAGGAAGGATGAAGAAACCAATGTCGTCATGAGAGGACGAGGGGGGTAGAGCCCCAGTGAATATACCGTATCAGCAAGTGGCTGCAGTTGCACAAGCCCCACTTCAACCGCCTGCTCAGCAGCCGAATTATCAGAATATTCCTCCGCCGCAATATCAGAATGCCCCACCACAGAGGCAGCCAAGACCAAGAAGGCATATCGATCCTGTGCCAATGCCATATAGCCAGATTTTTTCTCAACTGTATCAGAGTGGGCATTTGAAACTCAGGGATTTGAGACCAGCAGTCTTCCCATATCCTCCCGGATACGATGCCAACGCCCATTATGAGTTTCATAAGGGTGCTCCCGGGCATAGTATAGAAAACTGTTATGCATTTCAGAACAGAGTTCAAGATTTGGTTGAGTCCAAAGATCTTACTTTCACTCAGCGAGGCACTAATGTTAAACACAATCCCATGCCCCCACATGGAGGACCGTCTGTTAATGTTGTGGAAGAAGGAAACAAACAAAGATTGATTACAAGGGCTGCAGATATTCGTACTCCTATGGTGATTATAGGAGAAAAATTGAAGAGATGTGGGATGATCCCTGAAGATGAGCTTGAGAATTTGACTGATGAGGTGGTTAAGAAATATTTGCAGAAATTCCTGGATCAAGGTGTGATTCAGGTTGAACTCCGGGATACAAAAGAACAAAGTGTGGCTGTCATTAACCTTCAGTATGATGCACCTGAAGGTCGTCAACGAAGGCAAGTTCGTCCTGCTCTGGTAATCATTAAATATGATGGAGCTAGTGTTTTCCAACAAAGACCAGTTCATCCTGCACCGTTGGTTATTCAGTTTGATGAGGCAGATGTTAATAAGTCAAGGTCAGTGCGCCCTGTTCCGATAACTATTGAGTATCCTGGTAATGTTCCTGAGTCTAAGTGTGACGCTGTAGTAGGACCAAGTGGAATGACCCGTAGTGGTCGAATCTTTGCAGCAAAACCAGTAGATGTGCCAAATAATAACAAGGGTAAGGCGATTGCTGTACCAGTTGAAACTCCGAGTGCTAAATTACCAGAAGGGTTGTCATCTCCAAGAGGGCATTCACACAAAAAGAGGCTGAAGAGTTTCTGAAGATTATAAAAAAGAGCAACTACAAGGTAATCGATCAGCTGAACCAAACTCCTGCCAAGATATCTATGCTCGCTTTGTTGCTCAGTTCCGAGGCACATAGATCCTCACTGCTGAAGGTGTTGAGTGCTGCACACATTACCAAGGATACACTGTATCACAATTCGATGATGTGATAGCCAACGTCACCACTGGCAACTTTCTGGGATTTAACGATGATGATCTGACTGCTGAAAAGAAAAACCATAACAAGGCTCTTCACATTTCCATTAGGTGTGAAGAAGTTTTGATATCTAGAGTCTTGGTGGATACTGGATCCTCCTTAAATGTGCTCCCGAAGACAACGCTGGAGAGGATGCCTGTGAATGGAGTAATCATGAAGCCAAGCACTCTCATAGTGAAGGCATTTGATGGATCTAGATGTGCGGTTATTGGTGAGCAGGACTTGCCAATTAAGATTAGACCTACCATTTTTACCATTACTTTTCAAGTAATGGACATTTATCCTGGTTACAGCTGCTTGCTAGGAAGGCCCTGGATTCACTCAGCAGGAGCAGTCACGTCCACTCTCCATCAGAAACTGAAGTTCATTACCAATGACAAGATGGTTGTGATAGGCGGCGAAGAAGACATTCTAGTAAGTCATTTGACATCGTTCTGCTACATTGATGTTGAGGGTGAAATGGTTGAGACACCTTTTCAGTCCTTTGAGGTGGTGAGTACACTGGCTGTGCAGCGAGTACCAGAGCATCAAGAGTTAAGATCATCAATGGCCTCATACGAGGAAGCTAAAGCTGTGGTCGAAGAAGGAAATGCCCAAGGCTGGGTCAAGATGGTTGAGGTCACTGAAAAGCTTGATAAGTTTGGGCTAGGTTATCGGCCATCTCGCAATTCAGCATTTGTTCCATACAATGGAAATCAGATCCTTCCCGTTGATAAGACTTTCATAAGTGCTGGTTGTGTCTTTGATTCTCCAGTAGCAATGATCATTGAAGATCATAATGCTGATGAGCAAGCTTCTGCAAGCTGGATCCGATAAGCAAAGCCTGGTGAAGAGCTCTAGAATTGGAAGACCATTGAAGTCCCTCAGTTTTTCACACACCAAACGTAATTTTACTATTTATCAAAAACCCTACGCTCTGCCCAAGGCGTAGTGGAGCATTGTATGGGCCACCTGATGTTTTCAAACATTGTTTATCATTAATGAATTTCAGTTTGCATTCAATTTTCGCTCATTTTATTTCATTTTTTTACGTTACGATAAATGGCAATATTTTCATGCACACACTTTCCTAAATAAACTGCATAAATCATAAACATGCAGAAACACCGCCGAGGTCCTTGACATAGACGCTGCTACGGGCCTATATGATTTTGCTTGCCGAATCTACCAAGCTGAAAAGGAAGGCGTGAAAGATTGCGAACTCCCCGACGAGGTGGCAAGGCTGCTCAAGCAAGAGGAGAAAGTCATCCTGCCGCACCAAGAAGACATTGAAATCATCAACCTGGGTACTGAGGAAGACAGAAGAGAGGTAAAGATAGGTGCATCTCTTCAAACTGAAGTCAAGACCAAGTTGATAGAGCTCCTCCGTGAGTACGCTGATGTATTCTCCTGGTCATATCAAGACATGCCTGGGTTGGATACTGATATGGTTGTACACAATTTACCACTCAAGGAGGAATGCCATGCTCTCAAACAGAAGTTAAGAAGGACCCATCCGGATATGGCTCTCAAAATTCGTGAAGAAGTCCGAAAGCAGCTTGATGCTGGATTCCTGGCAGTAGTAAAGTACCCACAATGGGTTGCCAACATTGTGCCGGTACCGAAGAAAGATGGAAAGATTCGCATGTGTGTGGATTACAGAGATTTGAACAGAGCTAGTCCTAAGGACGACTTCCCATTACCTCACATTGACGTATTGGTTGACAACATAGCTCAGTTCTCCGTATTCTCTTTTATGGACGGATTTTATGGATATAATCAAATTAAGATGGATCCAGAGGATATGGAGAAGACCACATTTATCACACCATGGGGCACCTTTTGCTATAAGGTGATGCCATTCGGACTTAAGAATGCCGGGGCAACGTATCAACGTGCAATGGTAATGCTCTTTCATGACATGATCCATAAAGAGATTAAAGTGTACGTCGACGATATGATTGCCAAATCTCAAACCGAAGAAGAGCACTTGATCAATCTGCAAAAGCTGTTTGTTCGATTGAGGATGTTAAGACTGAGACTTAACCCCAACAAATGCACATTTGGGGTACGATCTGGAAAATTGCTGGGTTTCATTGTAAGTCAGAAAGGAATCGAAGTGGATCTTGCTAAGGTGAGGGCAATTTAGAATATGTCTGCGCCTAGGATAGAGAAAGAGGTTCATGGCTTTCTGGGAAGATTAAACTATATTGCCAGATTAATTTCACATCTTACTGCCACCTGCAAACCTATTTTCAAGTTGCTGAGAAAGAATAAGTCAATTGTGTGGGATGATGATTGCCAAGGGGCATTTGATAAAATCAAAGAGTATCTACAAGAACCACCAATCCTGATACTGCATGTTCCTGAAAGGCCCCTTATCATGTACCTGACTGTACTTGATGAATCTATGGGTTGTGTGTCGGGGCAACAAGATGAGACGGGAAAGAAAGAACATGCCATCTATTACCTTAGCAAGAAGTTTAATGACTGAGAGACAATGTATTCCTTACTCGAGAAGACTTGGTGCGTATTAGCCTGGGCTGCCAAACATCTCAGGCAGTATATGTTGACACACACTACTTATCTGATTTCCAAGATGGATCCCATTAAATACATCTTTGAGAAACCTGCTCTCACCGGCAGAATAGCCCGATGGCAAATGCTTTTGTCTAAGTACGACATTCAATGCGTCGTTCAAAAAGCCATCAAGGGTAGCATACTGGCGGACCATCTTGCCCATCAACCGGTGGATGATTATCAGTCCTTGAAGTTCGATTTCCCAGACGAAGACATAATGGTACTAAAAGATTATGAAGAGCCAGGTCCAGATGAAGGGCCCGAACCAGGGGAGCGATGGACTCTCATGTTCGACGGTGCCTCAAATGTTCACGGAAATGGAATTGGGGCAGTATTTACATCACCCAAGAATTTCCACTTACCGTTCACAGCTAAGCTCTACTTTCCATGCACCAATAACATGGCTGAGTATGAAGCTTGTATACTTGGATTGGAAGAAGCCATCAATTTAAGAATCAAGAATCTTGATGTGTTTGGAGATTCTGCTTTAGTAATACATCAGATTCGAGGTGACTGGGATGCCAAACATGCCAATCTAGTTCCATATCGAGATTACGTGGCAAAGCTACTTCCCAGATTTGATGATATCACCTTTACCCATGTGCCTAGAGAGGAAAATCAAATGGCAGACGCTCTGGCAACTTTGGCTTCTATGTATAAACTGATATGGCCCAACCATCGGCCGCATATTGATCTACAGCGATTTGAAGAGCCAGCTCACTGTTTGGCTACCGATGAAGAGTCAGATGAAAAACCATGGTTCTATGACATCAAACGTTATCTGGAAAAACAGGAATATCCAGAGGGTGCTTTGGCAGTGGATAAGAGATCTTTACGCAGATTGGCATCAAATTTCTTCCTCAATGGGAATGTGTTATACAAGCGTAATCATGATACTGTACTACTCAGATGTGTGGAAAAGCATGAAGCTGAGCAGATTCTGAAAGACATTCATGAAGGTTGTTTTGGTACCCACGTAAATGGGCATACTATGGAAAAGAAGATATTGAGAGCAGGCTATTATTGGCTTACCATGGAGGCTGATTGTACCATCATGCCCGAACATGCCATAAATGCCAAATATACTCTGATAAGATTCATGTACCACCCACTCCTTTAAACGTCTTGACTTCACCATGGCCATTTTCCATGTGGGGAATAGATATGATTGGGATGATCGAGCCAAAGGCCTCAAATGGACACCGCTTCATATTGGTTGCCATAGACTATTTTACCAAATAGGTTGAAGCTGCGTCGTATACGAACGTTACCAAGCAAGTGGTCGCTCGCTTCTTGAAACACAACATTATATGCAGATATGGAGTGCCTAACCGTATCATCACTGACAATGGGTCTAATCTCAACAACAAAATGATGGATGAATTGTGTACTAGTTTCAAGATTGAGCACCATAATTCGACACCATACAGACCCAAGATGAATGGAGCCATTGAGGCAGCCAAGAAAAACATCAAAAAGATCATTCAGAAAATGGTGGTCACTTATAAGGATTGGCATGAGATGCTACCTTTTGCGCTGCACGGCTACCGTACCTCAGTACAAACTTCAATAGGGGCAACTCCTTACTCATTGGTTTATGGCATGGAAGCGGCCCTTCCGATAGAAGTCGAAATCCCCTCATTGAGAGTATTAATGGAAGCTCAGCTTGACGAAGTAGAATGGGTGAAGACGAGGTTTGATGAACTCAACCTTCTTGAAGAAAAATGCTTGGCAGTAATATGCCATGGCCAGCTCTATCAAAGACGCATGAAGAAGGCTTTTGACAAGAAAGTGCATCCTCGAACATTCCAAGAAGGTGACTTGGTGCTCAAGAGGATCATGACCATGTATAATGAATCTAGGGGCAAGTGGACGCCAAACTACGAAGGCCCATATGTTGTAAGAGAGGCATTCTCTAGTGGTGCCTTGAAACTCGCAACTATGGACTGTGATGAATTACCATACCCGGTGAATGCAGAGTACGCTAAGCGATACTACGCCTAAAAAAGTGGAATAATAAAGCCGCTAAGTCGAAAACCTGAAAAGGCGACTTAGGCAAAAAATGGCAATCCCGGTGGACTTGAAAAAACTAAATCAGTCCAGGAAAAAATTAGGGATAAGATAAAAGATATAGGCCCGCTGAATTGAAAACCCGAAAGGGTGGTTCAGGCAAAAAAGGGCGTCCCGGTGGATTGAAAACCCGAAAGGGTGATCCAGGCAAACGTTAGGGACAGATTCCAAGGAAAAGTATCTAGTCTGCATGTCCATTTGATCCTGATGTGCCATTGAAGACAGGAATCAACCCAGTCGTCTTCCTATGAAGCCAGGTGTTGAAGTTATCAAAGTCATAGGGACCATAGCAGTGTTGAAACTCAATGGAACCTCATTAATTTGTATTGCCATTATGTTTTTTTTCTTGCACCGCAATTACCTCATTAAGGAATTGCATCCTTGTACATACTTACCCATTCCAGGGGCAAATTAATACAAAGAGAGATTTCTCACCAAAATTGTGCACATTTTTTTACTTTATCTGTTTGTTTGCAAACCATTTTTGTTTTTGATAAACTGTGTTTTGAGACTTAGCTTAATAAAGACAATATTTGAAAACAATAAAATTTGTTTTGGTGATGGGAGAACTAAAAGGAATTAGATAGTCTCCAAAAGAATTTCACCACATGAAAGCATCAAATCAGTTGTCAGTCGTTCTAGCTCTTCACCACAAGCAGTGTAGCTTAATAGGAATGTACTTACTATAATCTCCAGCAATGAATCTTTCAAGCTCAACAAGGGCAGTCACGCTCCCTAGTCATATTTGGCTTGCTCAAAAGGAGTTGAGTAGTCAAACACTCTCACCATCCCCTTAAAACCCAAAGTCCAATATTTTATTGGCAACTACTCAAAAGTCCACACTCGTTGGCATCTTCAAATTTACCCTTTAAAGTCCAGTCTTTATTGGCAACCATTAAAAGTCCACCGTCGTTGGCATCCTCATAACACCTAAAAGTCCAATTTGTTGGCAAACACCAAAATAACCAAAGTCCAATTTCACTTGGCAATTACCAAATCCAATCCCTGGTGATACCCACGGCGAGAAAACTTATCCCCATCACGCCCGATCATTTGCATTGTCATGTGCATGGCATGCTAGCATAACATTACATGATCATTTGCATCATCTATCATATCATAAGTGCATTGGATTCCCCAGCGGTGGCATCTTAGCATGTGTTTCAGTGCATCATGTGATACATGGCATTTCCATCCCCAACATAGCATAACAGGATCCAGGATCAGTTCGCAAGCATCTTGGCCAGTCCTCCATCAAAGTCGGCAGTATTCTTCTAAAAAGAGTTGGTACCCTGCATATACTCAAGGAATTCTATTCCCCAGCAAGTCATCCTTCAGCCATGCAGTTGATATTGACAATCCCCAACAGCCGTTGTTATTACTCCACAAGCAGAGGATATTCTAGAAAGTTCTTTGTGAGCTTTCCTCTACAGAGCCAGTACATTTCCTCCGACAGGAATCTTGCTCAACTATCCCTCAGCAAATTTATTCAGAGATACTGCTTTGGTATCATCGAGGAACCTTAATGGATAAGGGACTGCTTCGACGATCCAGAGAATCGTCTGCCTTCAGAGATACTGCTTTGGTATCATCGAGGAACCTTAATGGATAAGGGACTGCTTCGACGACCCAAAGAATCGTCTGCCTTCAGAGATACTGCTTTAGTATCATCGAGGAACCTTAATGGATAAGGGATTGCTTCGATATTCCAGATAATCTTCTGCTTCCAAAGATACAGCTTTGGTATCATCGAGGAACCTTAATGAATAAGGGACTGCTTCGATGACCCTGAGAATCGTCTGCCTTCAGAGATAGTGCTTTGGTATCATCGCGGAACCTTAACGGATAAGGGACTGCTTCGACGACCCAAAGAATCATCTGCCTTCAGAGATACTGCTTTGGTATCATCGAGGAACCTTAATGGATAAGGGACTGCTTCAACATTCCAGAGAATCTTCTGCTTCCAAAGATACTGCTTTGGTATCATCGAGGAACCTTAATGGATAAGGTACTTCTTCGACATTCCAGAGAATCTTCTACTCTTAGAGATACTACTTTGGTATCATCGAGGAACGTTAACGGATAATTTACTGCTTCGACATCCCAGAGAATCTCATGCCTTCAGAGATACTGCTTTGGTATCATCGGGGAACCTTATTGGATAAGGGACTGCTTCGACCGCCCAAAGGATCTCAAGTTATTCTGTTCAGTTTGGGTCCCGCCACCTCATTCGGTCAACTCCCACTCTATATTATTTTACCTTTTGTCAGACAAATTTTGGGGTCTTCTTATATCTAATTGACTTCTACCCTAAAAATGAACGCTTTGCAGCTGTTCATTCTCTCGGGTTCAAGACAATTAGATAGGGGCATCTGTCATACCCTAAATTTGTCCTACCCTCTCATTTTTTTTCTTATACTAAGCATGTTGTTGCTTCATGGACTTCTCCCCAAGATCATCATATGGCTTAGGCTATGGAAATTTGATTTGTACTCTTTGTAATTGGAGGCTCTTGCAAGAGTGTTATATTCAGGTGAAGATAAATGAAAGATGTATCCGCATTCTCATGACCAATTAGCCAATATGCGGTTTCAAGATGATTTTAGGTTATGGTCCAAGATGACTCTAGTTGATTAAGTACAATGATTAGAATCTATTTCCTCAAAAGATCAGACTTAAAATCGCTTGAAGTCTTAAGCTATGATAAAAAAGATTGTTAACCTTATTCCAAGTGTGACACTTAGGCTATATGGTTAAACTAGCTAAAGGATGGTCATTTAAGGAAAATGTAATTCATCTTTAGGCCATGGTTGCCTTTAATCCAAGTTTGAATTAGTTTTCAAGAATGAATAGACAATTGTAACTCAAGTGCGAACCATGTCTCAAGAGGCTCCTGGCATAATCAAGGTTATGGGTATGTATGTTTAAACTATGCTTGTTACAAGGTTATGATTGGAGTTTTAAGGCACAATGAGAGCCATATTGGGGATTTATGATTAAATGTGATCATGCGCCACCAATTAGTTCACAAAAACATTAGCTTCAAAACTTGACAAGTATTTCCAAATCCAAGCCATGGGGTTAAGTTTTCTTCAAGCTATTTCATGACATAATTTGTTTCAAGTTGGTCTTAGGTCATATGATCAATTTAATTCAATTTGTTCCAATTTTATCTTAAGCCATAAAACTCAAATTAAGTCAAGCCTTGTTCTATGTTTATTAGCAAGACAAGGGAGATATTAAAAAAAACTATGAAGAACCCAATTCCTTTTTTTTATTATTATTGTTCAATTGGTCTTAAGGGTAAACTGAGTGACAATTATGACCAAGTCATAGATGTTTTTTCCATCAGTACGTAGGCTATGCATGATAAATCACAATCAAATGACGGCAGGATGTGTAATAAAATTTGACAGCAATTTCAGCAAGCAACTACACCACTCCAATAATCATGATCCATATTACAATTTCTAAATCAATATAAGCATTCCATTACAAGGTTAAAGTTACAACCCTTGGTCCAAAATTCATCAAGATACAAGACCACATACAGACAAAAGTACAATACAACACAAATTCGTATTACACAAGCCTTATGGTGCTAAAGAAATCAAAATGCCAAAATGTATAGGTTCAAGATAATTCATTCAAGTTTTACTTTGCAAGGATTATTGATGATCATGCTACTATCTTCAAGGCCTTCATCGCTCGTGACCAAACAGCTAAAGCAAACCTTGCGCCAAATTTTCATTTGTTGTGCTTACACCATTCTCACTTCCATGATACATCCTCACCCTTGTGCCTTGCAAAAAAAAAAATGAAAAAAATAGAATACACAAGCATATCATGACCATAATTCAATTGTTGGATTAAATTCAAATTCAAGTCATCTTTTCAAGGTTCTAAAGTTCATACGTTAATGCAACCATTTTCACCATCCATACAATTCCATAAGGTTGATTAATCCACGCCACATTCATGTTACATATTCTAAGTCATACAAAAGAAAAAAACAGTTCCAAAGGTTAAGCCAAAGCATATTTCCAAATCATAAAGTCACACTAAAAGCAACACTTGCCAAATGATCATAACCAATTAAAATCAGTTCTTGAAACTATGTTCTACACAAGTCAGCTTTTTTTTTTCTTTCCACAACACATTTTGTTCATTTTCGTGTAAGAGTTAAGGTCAAAATAGGACAGAATTCAGACTTAACATGAGCAGCAAACAGAGCAGGGTGCAGAGAAGTTCAGAAACTATAGAGTTCACCAAAATAGGAAGAAAATTTTTAGCATCCACGAAAATATGTTGCAGACATACCAGATTGAAAGATTCTTCAACTCATTTTCAAATTTCAAATCCTAATTTGTCACCATAAATGGAGGTGTATTCATCAGTTCAAAAAGGAGGAGAAAACCGAAAAACTACACGGCGGCGCAAGGAACCCCCAAACCCTAATTTCCTAAAAGCTCTCATTCTAAATCTCTACAGAATTTCACACTGAAATTCTGACAGAGACGAGTTAAGCCTCTCACGTTACTCATAACAACAACACGCACAGAAATGAGTAAAGAATAAGAAGAAGAAGAAGATACATAGATAGAAAGAGAAGAAAGAGGAGAGATCAAGAAAGTTACCTTTGCCGGAGATTGAACTCAGATTTACTCCGATTTTTGTAAGTTTTTTCTTCTCGTTTATATTTTATGAGCCTTAATCCTTGTTCATGTTGTTTTCATAACTTGATTTCCTCTTCCAATTGAGTAGTTTGGTTATTATTTCGTAGATTTAAGGTTTCGTGTGTTTTTTCGATTTGGGGTTTTTGAGGTATTTTTAGGGAAATCTAACCATGGATTTGGATAGAGGGGGTGTTTTTATGTGGGTTTAGGTTTGGTTTATAGTGTTTTGGCCGGAGAAGAGGGGCGGCGGCCGCCTTCTTCTCCGGTGAGATTAGGTTTCCGGCGGGCTTTTGTTGCAGTGGAAAGGACGATTTAAGAGAGAAAGACGTTGAGAGAGGGATAAATGTGAGAAGTGGATTGAGTAGTGAACTTTTTTCTTTCTTTAAGTCTGATTCATTATCCTTGCCTTGCTTTGATGTTGGGTCTGGTGGTGACAAGTGTCTCCACCGTGGACACTTGTCACCGGTTGGTGACCTCCCTTTGATTCTGCGCGTGCCAATCCTCAAGAGTTACCATGCATCCCCATATCTCAACCCTTAGATTAGAGTCAGCGGTTGACTCGTTTGCATCCAACGCCCCAAGTTGACTGAGGGTTCACGGTGAACCCTCCTTCCCAGCGTGGGCTTATTAACCTTGGGCCCTATGAATTTCTTAATCGCACCCCCCTTTCTACTAATTTTTCTGGCCCATTTATTTGTTTTTTTTAGAACTTATTATTATTATCACCTTTTAGTATAAAAACCAAAAGAAAAATACTTTTAATTATTTCTTTTTTTTTAGAAAAAATTATAAAATCTATTTACTAATTTAATTGCTAATTTTATTAAAATTATTTAATGTTAATAATTATCTTCATTAATTAGTATTTTAATTAATTTAACTCTAAAATTATCATAAAATACTTTCTTAACTAAAATTAAATCATAAAACTTTACTTAATCTCTTTTTTTTTTTCTTAAATCAAATTAAATTACAAACTATTTAGATTAACATTTTCAAATTCTTTTCTTAATTAAATTATGGAAGTAGTGGGCTTTTGGGGTCTAGCACTCCTTGGGTCCTTGAACGACCGCTCTTGGGGCACACGCCTTGGGTTGTGTTCGTTTCGATCTTCCATTTCCAAAATACTTAAAAACTTCCAATTTTAATCCAAATACTTAACACTTAACAATCTTTTCTCAAATTAAAATTCTCAATCTAATTAAATTCCTAATAATTTTCTCAAATCAATTTAAATTATAACCCATCTTACTTAATTTCTAAATATTTTCTTAAATCAAATCATAAAATATTTAGGATAATATCTCTAAAGCTTTTACTAACTAATTATGGGAGTAGTGGGCTTTTGGGGTCTAACACTCCTTGGGTCCTTGAACGATCGCTCTTGGGGCGCACGCCTTGGGTTGTGTTCGTTTCGATTTTCCATTTCTAAACTTAAAATACGTAATCTTTTTTTTAAACACTTAATCCTCCTAAAACTTGTAACTTATTCAAACCCTAATCTTATTAACACATCTAATTAAAATACTCTAATCAAATCAAAATCGTTTTCCTAATCAAACTACGAAAGTAGTGGACTCTTGAAGTCTAGCACTTCTTGGGCCCTTGAATAAATGCTCTTGAGGCGCATGCTTTGGGTTGTGTTCATTCCGAACTTTCTTTCCTAAAACACGCCCTAATTACATGGACAAAGAAGCCCATTGTCCAACAAACACGATTTCATAATTAATAGAATGAAAAGGTGTCGTTGAGATCTAGCATCTCAGTAATGCCCCGATTAATTGGTTGCGAGGCTGACGTCTCGTTTATAGAATAGTCATCATTCTTCCCTCAAATTACTTAACAAACCAAACATCTCTCATGCAACCGAAACCTTAAGACAAACGCAAATCAAACTATTTTCTCAATCAAATCCTTAACACACTTAATCCTTATCCAAACAACTTTTCACAAAAAGAACATTGTTTAGTCCATTCTTCCGCGCATATGAACTAGTGCTTCAGCCTCCCTTGACGAGCAGACAAGCCAAAATTTAGCAGTTAGAATGCGAATTAAACACTCGTTCGCCTAAAAAACACAAACCAACCGTAGTCCCACGAACTACGAATGATCGGACTTTCCCATTGCATGAGGGAATACGTAGGCCCAAGGGTTCTCAATCCTTGCCGAGCACACTAATAAAAAACCACTTATTTTCCCCTTAAAAAGACAGTATCTACTTTAGAAGAAAATACACAAACCAAGCTAACTTTTCTCCCGAATCGAATCAAGAGGTTCCCGTTGAGTACAACGGACGTAGAGGGTGCTAATACCTTCCCTCTGCGTAATTGACTCCTGAACCCGAATTTGGTTACGACGACCATTTTCTTACCCCTTTCAAAGGTTTTATCAATATTTTCCTATTCCTTCCTTGGAATGAATAAAATTCGATGGTGACTCTGTTTCGAACAGTTTTTTCCGTGTCCATCGCGAGGAACATATTTTTCGAGGTACGACAACTGTTACCCTTAGAAATTGTCAAAGAAACTCTAACTCCCCAGAGATGATCTTTTCTCCGTGAATGACATCTCTTGAGTTTCTTCCAAATTCTCGAACTTTCCTGGAATGACCTCTTCTCTGTGAATTGTATTTCTTGAACTTCTCTTGGTTTGGGGACCCACATGCTTCCTAAAAGCATCCCCGCCTCCTCTTGGGTGTTGTACAAGGACCCTTCGGCTTCTTAGAAGTTCTCATGCCTTCTCTTGGGCTTAATACAAGGACCCTGATGACCTCTTAAAGGTATAAGACAGAACTTAGTTATCCTTTGCTAGAGCAGTCTTTCCAGCATCATAACTCCGGCCATTTTTGGGTTGATACTCATCCCTTAATGCCCGCGCCTCCTCTTGGGCATTTTACAAAAGATAAAACTCTAGACTTAGACAATCTAAACCTCTTGAGTCTCAAAGACATTCTCAAGTTCCTTTCAAAGATAGGAAAAAACACCGATCACTCTGGATCAAATATCCAGCACAAACCCGGTCTCTCTCATGAGAGTTCCCCATACTTGGACCCGCTTCAGGATCTCAATAATCCTCAGCACTAAGTCAGCCTCCTCTTGGGCTTTGTACAAATGATTCTCCCTAGTGGAGCTAACCTTTTCAGACTCTCTTGTTGAGTCAACCACTTTTAGCCTCCGTCTTGGGCTTCGTACAAGGCATGTAAAAAACACTCTCTTGCTGAGTCAATCTCCTTTTAGCCTCAATCTCAGGCTTCGTACGAGATAAAAAATCACTCTCTTGTTGAGTATAAAAGACTCTCTTGTTGAGTTAATAACCTGTTCAAGACTCTCTTGTTGAGTTAGGCTTTTTTAGCCTCCGTCTTGGGCTTTATACAGGACAGATAAAAGTACTCTCTTGTTGAGTCAAACCCTTTTAGCCTCCATCTTGGGCTTTATACAAGATACATTCTCCCCAACGGAGTCAAAATCCCTTTTAGCCTCAATCTTGGGCTTTGTACAAGACAGAAAGAACATTTTCCCCGGAAAAGTCAAACTTCCAGCCTCCTCTTAGGCTTTGTATAAAGAAACCCCCGATTGAGTCAATCAACCTCTTAGCATCAAACTTGTGCTTTGATGAGGGCACACAAAAATCAACAATTCCCTTAGAGGAAGTCCAATCCCTCTTTAGACATGACAAGTTCTCTCTCAGTCAAACCTTTAGCTTCAATCTTGGGCATTGAACAAGACACAAAAAAACCCTTTAGCTTCACATCTTGGGCTTTGAACAAGATACAAATCACCTTTAGCTTCAATCTTGGGCTTTGAACAAGACACCAAAACATCTCTTTCCTCCCATAGAATAGGAGGAACTACGATCGCTCTGATTTTCCTGTTTCGTTAAACGGGAATACGTAGGCATAAGATTGCAAAATCTTAGCGAGCATAATAATAAAAAAACTCAAAGTCCAGTACCTTCACACATCCATCAAAAACATCAGACCTAGTACCTTACCAAAAGCCTCTTGTACAGTCACGACACTCCGTTCTTAAACGAAATAAACTAAAAGACCCCCCTATTTTGATAGCATATGTAAACCAACAGTTTTGACTGTTTAACCTCAGTATGCAAGCAGGGTTAATTGGAGACATCTATTTCCCTTCCTTAATCAACTTCACAGGATAAAAATGAATCGAACTGTAGTACCAAAGCGATAGTGATTCAAAACCACAAAAATCGCGCTACAGAAAAAATGGCGACCATAGTGGGAGTATGTTCATTCTTACAGTCATAGGTGGAAAACTTTAAGCTCACAAAATACAACAAAAATGACGACTCTGCTGGGGAGTCATTGTCTGTATATGATCATAGGATTATAGAGGTCTAGGATGTTAGGACAAATATATATATTGCGTTTCCTAATTGATATTTGTGTTTACTTTTCTGCTAATGGGAATGCGTGTGATGCCGCGTGTGGAAAGATTGAGTATACACCTAAGATAAGTGATGGCACTAGACGGGTAATTTTACGGGGAGTGAATCCCAGATAAGAGGTCCCGGTCGACCATCGAATCAGTGGAGATGCCCTTTACGGATTCAATGCCTATACGACTTCGGTTATTGAAAGCAGATTGTTCGATTGGGTTATCTGAGAAGCTGAGGATTTTAGTAGACTGAAACCATTTTGTAGTGCGGAAGCTATCGGAAATAGTTGTCACGCGATACTACCCCCATTTGAGATTACTCTAAGATGCTATAGCTCGCTGGCGATTCGCTTGTTGTCGTTATCCCAAGAGGGGTTAGTGATTTTGAGGACAGGTACAATAATCACCAGTATAACCTTTGGGGATGGGTAGCGCCTTGACTTCATGACACCGACCCTTTGACCCCTTGTTTTTTCTATGTTTTTGTGTGCTGCATTCATACATTCATTTCATTAAAAAACTTTAAACAAAGAAAAATCTTCTCTTCTAGTCTCTCTTTTTCAAATTAAACTAAGACAATGATTGCAAATGTCAGATAAAGAGATTGCTAATGGATTTCGGTAGAAGGAAGACTAATAAGTACACCTTCAAGGTTCCAAAACTAGAGGATTTAAGAGGGTTGGCAAGGATGATAACCAACCCTGAGGCTTTCAGAGCTAAGTACAGGGGACTGCTATCTCTGTTAAGGGTCCATGTAATTGAAGGGATCCTATCCACGCTAATCCAGTTCTATGACCCGGTCTATCACTGTTTCACATTCTCGGATTATCAACTAGCCCTAACACTGGAGGAGTACTCTCACCTGACTGATTTACCCATTACTGACCAATCTCCCTTTTCTGGACTGGAAGAAATTCCAAAGGATCAAACCATTGCAAGAGCAATCTATTTGGACAAGTCAGAAGTCAGGACTCACATGATCATTAAGGGTGGTATCCAGGGTTTGCCAGCCCAGTTCTTGATGAAGAAAGCTCTGTACTTTGCTAGTATAGGGAATGTGGCCGCTTTCGAAAGCATCTTTGTTTTGCTTACCTACGGGTTATTTCTGTTTCCCAACATTGATAACTTCATTGATATCAATGCCATTAAGATTTTTCTAATTGGAAACCCTGTACCGACCTTGCTCGCAGATGCTTATCATTCTGTACACTTAAGGAATTTATACATCGGAGGAATGATCACATGCTGTGTACCCCTGCTATACAAATGGTTCATTTCTCATTTGCCAAAGTCTGCTGCATTTTGGGATCAAAAGAATACTTTACGTTGGTCGGAGAGAATCATGTCTCTTACTAACTCTGACATCGATTGGTACAATCAAATTTATGACGGGATCAGAATCATTGACTATTGTGGAAACTTCCCTAATGTACCCCTTATAGGAACTAAAGGAGGGATTAACTATCATCCAGTTTTAGTTCGTCGTCAACTCGGATACTCGATGAGGCATGTCCCGCGTAATGCTCATCTGGAAGGTCTTTTCTTCAAGGAAGGAGAAAATGACAGAGCACTAAAAACAAAAATAGTGCATGCCTGGAAACACGTTCATAGGAAAGGAAGAAAGTCTCTAGGAAAACCAGACTGTGTCTCGGTGGAACCTTATCTCCACTGGGTACAAACTAGAGCTCTCAAGTTAAGGATGCCTTACCCTCGTCGGGAAGTTCTTCCATTAAGGGACCCTGTCCTTTACTTTATGTCTGATACAGAAAAACTTCAGGTGACTCTCAACAAATTTCAATAAGAGAAGAGGTCTTGGAAGAACAAGTACCATATTCTCAATGTGGAGTGCAAGAAAATAAAGCAACTGTTAAAAGAAAAAGATGCTCTGATTGAGATTTTAGAACAACATGCTGTAGAAAATCAGGATGACCAAAGGAATTTGCTCGCTCCTTTCACTTGGCAAAGGAATGACTACCCGACAATGGCTCAAGAGCCCCGGTCAAAGAAAAGGAAAATACCAGAACTAGCACCTGAGCTCCCCTCAGAGAGGACTCGGGGCCCATAAGTTTAGATTTCCTTTTACAGCACTATGTAAATTACTGTATTTCCATTTCCGCAATCTTTGAATTCAATAAGACGGGGTCTTCCCTACTGTTTGATATTTGCAATCCAATTGTCGAAGTTTATTTTGATTAAACAAAAAAATATATAATTAATATAATCATTGAATATCATTCATCATTCTCACGAAATACATTCTTCTTCTCTACGAATCTCACGTTTGTGTCTCGATTCTAGAGTCAAACTGTCTCATTCATATAATACTCGGGCCAGTCAACAAAAGAAGATGGATAATCTCGAGGAAGAGAATGGGGAGTTGAGAGAAGAACTCAACGCTCTGAAAAAAGATTTGAGAAAGCTTCACAATGACATGCAAGCTTTGGTAGCAGCCCAAATGCAACAACAATAGACTGTGATCTCAGAGATCACATCTACGCCTATAGTGGAGAAGTATGATCCTTGATATACCATGCCTAAAGATCGTTCCTGGGGCATGCCACTCAAGTATATTCCGGAAGGATATATTCCACCGATCTCGGAAGATCCGAAAACTGCAACAGGAACCGCTGGGCCTGAAGGTTACAAACTTCGGGAAAGCAAAGATGTCGGGGGCATGACAACAACTCCTGAAGGTTACAAACTTCGGGAGGCACCAAGAGTCATTGTCGTAATGATTGTACCACCACCCGTGGTACACACTGTCCCGAAAGGGCAGATTCCATAGATACCTTCTGTTGGAAGTAAAAGTATGGACGAGAGAATGAGGGAATTCCAGGAACAGTTCCTGGAGATGCAGAAGGTTTGGTCCCCAATGTGAAAGTTCCGCACAAATTCAAAGTGCCCGAATTTGAAATGTACAAGGGTAACTCTTGCCCTCAAAGCCATTTGGTGATGTACGCTCGGAGGATGTCAACTCAGACCGAGAACCAATAGCTATTGATCCATTATTTTCAGGATAGTTTAACCGGTGCCGCCCTCAAATGGTACATGGGATTAAACCGCAACAAGATCGTCACTTTCAGAGATCTTGGCGCTGCCTTTATTAAATAATATAAGTATAACCTGGACATGGCACCGGACAGAGATCAACTCAGAGCCATGTCACAGAAGGACAAGGAAACCTTTAAGGAGTACGCTCAGAGATGGCATGAAATTTCCGCCCAAATTTGTCCACCTCTTGAGGAAAAAGAGATGACAAAGATCTTCTTTGAGACCTTGAGCTTATTCTACTACGACTGAATGGTCGCCAGTGCGCCCAGTGACTTTACTGAAATGGTAGGCATGGGAGTTCGTCTTGAGGAAGCAGTCCGAGAAGGACGTAGTTAAAGACGTTGGATCATCAAGCAGTACCAAAAGATACGGTAGTTCTCTCCCTAAGAAAAAAAGCAAGATATTGGCAATATCTCTCTCGGAAAGCAAAGGCGACGATACCAACTAGTAGCAGCTGTAACTTCTGCTATCAACTATGCGCCTGTTCCTACGTATCAACCTCAGGTTGCTCAAAGCCAACCGAATCAACAACAATATCAGCAAAGGACACAACAGCCTCTTCAACAGGCTCGTCCTCCATATAACAACAACCGTACAACGCGACCACCGGGGGTTCGACCCTATACCGATGTTGTACGCAGAATTGATTCCACTCTTACTGGTCAAGGGACACGTCCAAACCAGGTCTCCTCTTACAATACCGGAAAATCCACCTTTTTGGTTCAAAGCGGATCAGACTTGCCCTTACGATCAAGGAGGACCATGGCATAACATAGAAAATTGTCTCAGTTTCAAATCCGATGTGTAAAAGCTTGTTAGGAGTGGGGTCCTATCTTTCAAAGATATGAGTCCTAATGTTCAGACGAACCCGCTGCCTCAACACAAGAAAGCTGTGGTAAATTTGATAGAAGGAGAGTCTAACAACAGCTATCAAATTCATGATGTACTCTTGTTAAGGACCAGTCTGGTCAAGATGAATCACAGACAGAGCAGGTATGGCCATATACCACCTCACAATTATCACCAGTGTGATATCTACTCTAAAGACAATCAAGGATGTTCTATGGTGCAATCAGCTCTGCAGGAACAATTGGATCTCGAGTGGATCCAAGAGTATCGAGTTCGTGGAGTTAACATGACTTATGCAAATTCCAACATCATTCAGAACCACGACATCCATTCAATGAATGTCAACTTAGTGGCAATGCACTCAAGGCAAAGGCAACATCATAATTTGCCACGGCATGATTACGATTCCTGTCTAGTCTGCTTAGTAAGCCAACAGGGATGCTCTTTTGTACAAGTGACCCTCCAGCGTCAGATGCATCTTGGATGGATTCAGGATTATCGCGATAGAGATCAGTATCAAGTGAATATGATTTAACTCTTTGATATTTGCTTGATGAATACCAACTTGGTAGAGTTACATGCTACACAAGTCCAGCTCAGTTTTCTGACTTCGTATAATTATCAGAACTGTAAAGTATGCTGTAAGAGCGACCAAGGATGTGCTCTCGTTCAAAGAACTTTGCAACACTTGTTAAACCACTGGTGGCTTCCAATCTATATGGATGAAGACACGCAATAAGTCGGTATGATTAATGGAACCCTAATAGGCATCAAAGTCATGATGTTCGATAAATGGAAACAGACCTAATGAGGTTACACTGCATTCAAAGCGGACGTGGCCAGGTGCCACCACATAACTACGAGCGTTGTAGAGTCTGCTCAGAAAATAGCCAAGGATGTTACCTCGTGCGAGCAGCCCTTCAGAGCCAGTTAGACCGTGAAGAGATCCAACCGTTCCCAGTTTTGGGGTCCATCAACTTGATGCCCCACTATTTCGCTGACCAGATCAAGGATGTTGTTGTAATCTCTGAACGCGAAAGGACCAAAGATGTTTGTACCAACATCCCTCTACTTGACGAATCGAAGGCTCTTAACCAAGAACTGATTGAAGTTACTTACGACTGTCAGAGAAATCAGAAGGCTCCTGTAGTTATCTATCTGCCGGGACCAGTGTCGTACAAGTCTGATAAAGCTATCCCTTACAAATATGGTGCAACAACAATTGAGAATGGAAAGGAAATTCCATTACCCTCCATCGTGAATATTGCAGACATCATTCGAGTAACACGGAGTGATCGAATCTTCAACAGAGGAGTTGGAGAACCTAACAGAGAAAAGGAACTTCAGAAAGAAGCTCCTAATCCACCAGTCGGTCAATCCAGTAATCCCGACCTTTCAAGGAATGATGATGAGATGCTGAAGCTCATCCAAAGGAGTGAATACAACATTGTTGATCAGCTATTACAAACTCCTTCAAAGATCTCTGTGTTATCTCTTTTACTCAGTTCCGAAGCCCACGGAGAGGCTCTACAGAAAGTCTTAGAACAGACCTTTGTGGAACAGGATGTGTCAATAAGACAATTCGACAACATCATCTCCAACATCACTTCCTGCAACAACTTGGGGTTTAGTGATGAGGAATTTCCAGAAGAAGGCAAAAGTCATAACATGGCACTGAACATTATAGTCAACTGCCAAGACGATGCTTTAGCCAGCGTACTGGTAGATACCGGATCGGCTCTCAACGTTATGCCGAAGTCCACTCTAATGCAACAATCATTCAAAGGATCTCCAATGAGAGGCAGTGAGGTCGTCGTCAAAGCATTTGACGGATCCCAAAAAATAGTTATCGACGAAGTCAACCTTCCCATAACTATCGGTCCTCACACTTTCCAAGTCACTTTCCAGTTCATGGACATCCGAGCAACATACAGCTGTTTGTTGGGAAGACCTTGGATACACCAGGCTGGGGCAGTCACTTCGACAGTTCACCAGAAGCTGAAGTTTGTCAAGAATGACCAACTCGTCACGGTCTGTGGAGAACAGGCCTTGATCGTGAGTAACCTTTCATTGTCCACTTGTGTAGAACCCGAGGAGGTTGTTCGAACTCAGTTCCAGGCACTTTTGGTAAGCAATGAGAATCAATTAGAGAAAGGAACATCGATCTCCTCGTACAAAGATGCTCTCAAGGTGATCAAAAGTAACAATGCAAAGGGATGGGGACAGTTTGTCATTCCTACTGATAACAAAGCGAAGAAGGGTCTTGGTTTTTCTTCAACCTGTACCCAGACAGCTACTAACGATGAAATTCTTCATTCCATTCAGAACTTCTTCCATAGTGGAGGTTTCCTTCACCTAGTGTCTCAAGAAGTAAATACCATCAACGAGGGAGATTCCTCCGACACAGATGAGGAATGGAAGTCCTATCTTAACAAGGACGGTTATATGTCTCAGGAAGAGGTGCCTACACCATTTTTCTTTCTGGCACAAAGTTCGAGATTTATACCAAGGTCAGACGTCGAAATGATATACGGAGATTGTGATCCAGAAGGATGTCGTGCTCCACTAAACTCATTAGAGGAAGACTCTCTGATGAAAGACAACTTTGACCACGACTATTATGGCCCAATAGATGGCCTGCCTATCTGGCAGCCGTACCTAGGAGACTTGGGGCAAGAAAATCAGCCGAACAAAGAAAATCAACTGAGCATCATTGAAAAGAATACTTGCGTCCCCACCATGTCATGGGATCATTACTCAAGGCATTCAGAAAACATCCAACACGACGATGAATTGGCAAAGCTTACCGGACTAGAATTCATCAACTACGCTTTTCTGAGGTCAACGTCATCGAGAGGGATGACTCCTCCAGTTCTAAAGAAGTATGGGACACCTTAGGACAACCAAGTGGTAAATACGACTTCATGGTCAAGTATACCGCTCCGGAAAGCTCTCGCATCAAGCTCGAAGACATCCAACTGACTGGATTGGGACATCTGCCTGAGAGTACAAACATTATGCAAGATACAGCAGAAGAATCCTCCTACAACAACTCTGCCTGGGAGACCGATTCCAATGATCCTGCTCCACCAGAAATAAGCGTTATTTCTGGAGACAAATCAAGGAAGGTACCAGACTATGTGATTCACTAAGGAGTTCGCCACCAATGGGTTGTAGTCGAGGTTCCGAAGATCGTCCATAAGTCTAAGTAATTCCCATCTTTAACCTTTCACCCTGCCTAGGTGAAACAGATGTTTTAATAGGGCTTACTTTCTGTAAATGTCCCTCTTCGCTTCGCCCAAAGCGACAGAGTTTTGTTTTATAGGGCTGTAATTTCAAGGATCGACTAAATCATAAATAAAATAATGTCGTTCTGTAATTTCCGCATTAATTGATGTTTTCTCTTTTTGCTTTTTCAGAAAATGGTAATCCTAAAAAACAACAAATAATAAAAACAAGCAGTTTTCCAAAAAAATTTACACTGCACACACTCTTGCATTTTCTCTATCTCCTCTAAAAAACAATCATCAGGTCATGCAGATTGCTTGTTTTAAACCCCATTGAAACATACGATCTAATGCCTTCTCCCAACTTTGAATTCCCGGTATTTGAGGCTGAAGAAGAAGATGACAAAGAAATTCCAAAGGAGATGTCCCGATTACTCAGACAAGAGGAAAGGTTCATCGAACCTTACAAAGAGCTGTTGGACACGGTCAACTTGGGTTCAGAGAAAGAGAGAAAAAAGGGCAAGATTGGGGCACTACTCAGTCCAACTGTCAAAGAAAGTTTGACAAAGCTTCTCAAAGAGTTTCCTGATGTATTCGCTTGGTCCTATCAGGATATACAAGGGTTGGATACCAGCATCGTCGAACATCATCTACCGTTGAGTTCAGAATGTCCGCCAGTAAAACAGAGGTTGAGACGGACTCACCCAGACATGGCCATCAAAATCAAGGAGGAAGTACAGAAACAGATTGACGCGGGTTTTCTTGCCACATCAGAATATCCTCAATGGTTAGCCAACATAGTACCAGTTCCGAAAAAGGACGGAAAGGTCAGAATGTGTGTAGACTACAGGGATCCGAAAAAATCAAGTCCAAATGATGACTTTCCCTTACCGCACATAGACATGCTGGTAGACAGTACAACAAAGTTCAAAGTTTTCTCCTTCATGGATGGATTCTCGGGCTATAATCAAATCAAAATGGCGCCGAAAGATATGGAGAAAACTTCGTTCATTACCCCATGGGGTACCTTTTGTTACAAGGTAATGCCATTCAGTTTGAAGAACGCCGGGGCAACCTATCAAAGGGCCATGACTACTCTTTTTCATGACATGATGCACAAAGAAATAGAGGTATATGTCGGTGATATGATTGCAAAATCTAAAACAGCAGAGGAGCATGTGACCCACCTGTCAAAACTATTCGAGCGTTTGAGAAAGTACAAACTCCGCTTGAATCCCAATAAATGCACATTCAGTGTCCTTTCAGGGAAACTTCTAGGGTTCATCGTCAGCCAGAAAGGAATTGAGGTTGATCCTGACAAGGTCAAGGCTATTCAAGAAATTCCATCTCCGCGGGCTGAAATCAAGTCAGGGGGTTCCTGGGACGTCTGAATTACATTTCTAGATTTATATTCCTCATGACCGCGACGTGTGCGCCAATCTTCAAATTACTCAAAAAGAATCAGGATTGTGTTTGGACAGAAGACTGCCAAACTGCCTTCGATAGTATCAAGGAATATCTGTTGAACCCACCGATTCTATCACCTTCAGTAGAAGAAAGACCATTGATCATCTACCTAACAGTCTTGGAAGACTCAATAGGTTATGTACTTGGCCAACAAGATGAAACCAAAAGGAAAGAGTCTGCCATTTACTATTTGAGCAAGAAATTCACCGACTGCGAGACTCGGTACACTATGCTTGAGAAAACTTGTTGTGCTCTGGCTTGGGCAGCCAAACGTCTTTGCCAATATATAATTCGTCACACTACTTGGTTAATCTCCAAAATGGATGCAATCAAGTACGTCTTTGAAAAGCCTGCTCTCACGGGAAGGATTGCTCATTGGCAGATGTTGTTATCAGAATAAGACATTGAATACCATGCTCAGAAAGCCATCAAGGGAAGTATTTTAGCTGATCATTTGGCTCATCAACCGATTGACGATCAGGAATTAGTCGGGTTTGACTTCCTAGACGAAGATGTCATGTATTTGAAAATGAAAGATTGCGATGAACCGCTACCCAGTGAAGGGCCAGAACCAGGTCCCCAATGGGGACTTATCTTTGACGGAGCTGTCAATCATTATGGAAATGGAATTGGGGCAATCATCATAACACCTCAGGGTACCCATATTCCTTTGACTGCAAGACTGACATTCAAGTGTACCAACAACGAGGCCGAATACGAAGCTTATATCATAGGTCTCAAAGAAGCGATTGACTTAAGGATTAAGAACTTGGATGTATATGGTGACTCAGCCCTGGTTATCAATCAAATTAAAGGAGATTGGAACACATACCAATCAGGATTGATTCCTTACAAAGATTACGCGAGAAGGTTGTTACCCTTCTTCAACAGAATCGAGTTTCATCACACCCCTCATGAAGAGAATCACATGGCTGATGCATTAGCCACTCTCTCTTCCATGATTAGTGTATGTCAATGGAACGACTTACCTAAGATTGACATAATGCGCCTTGAATGGCCCGCTTACATCTTCACGATTGAAGCAGTCATAGGTGACAAACCTTGGTATCACGATATCAAATGCTTCCTTCAGAAATAAGAGTATCCACCTGGGGCATTCAGAAAGGTTCGAAAAACCCTCAGAAGGCTAGCAGGCAACTTCTTCCTGAGCGGTGATACACTCTATAAGAGGAATTTTGACAGGGTCTTGCTCTGATGTGTAGACAGACCAGAAGCAAACATGCTGAAAAAGGAAATTCACGAAGGATCCTTTGGCACCCATGCCAACGGACACACAATGGCAAGGAAAATGAGGAAGTGTCACAAGTGTCAAATATACGCTGACAAAAAACATGTACCACCAACACACCTCAAATTTCTCTCTTCCCCATGGCCTTTTTCCATATGGGGAATCGACATGATTTGCATGATTGAACCCAAGGCTTCAAACGGACATCGGTTCATCCTGGTAGCCATTGATTACTTCACCAAGTGGGTCAAAGCAGCGTCATACGCCAATGTAACCCGACAAGTGGTGGTCTGATTTATCAAAAACAATATCATATGCCGTTATGGTGTTCCAAGCCAGATCATTACCAATAATGGATCCAACTTGAACAAAAAAATGATGAAAGAGTTGTGCGCTGAGTTCAAGATCGAACACCATAACTCATCTCCATACCGACCTAAGATGAACGGAGTGGTAGAAGCAGCTAACAAGAACATCAAGAAGATTGTTCAGAAGATGGTTGTAACCTACAAAGACTGGCATGAAATGCTACCCTTTGCTCTTCACGGTTATCGCACATCTGTCCGCACTTCAACAGGGGCAACCCTTTTCTCTCTAGTATATGGCATGGAAGCAGTGCTTCCCATAGAAGTAGAGATCTCATCAATCAGGGTATTGATGGAAGCTAAGTTAACAGAGGCTGAATGGTGTCAAAGTCGACACGATGAACTGAATCTGATCGAAGAGAAGTGAATAACGGCACTATGCCATGGTCAGTTGTATCAGCAAAGAATGAAGAAGGCGTTTGACAAAAAGGTCCGACCCTGTGTCTTAAAAAAAGGAGACCTTGTGCTCAAAAAGATACAACCATTTCTCACTGATTCTCGGGGCAAATGGACTATGAGCTATGACAGCCCCTATGTGGTCAAGAAAGCTTTCTCAGGCGGTGCCCTGAGACTTGCAACCATGGACGAAGAGGAATTTTCCTACCCCACAAATGTTGACGTAGTCAAGAAATACTTCGCCTAAAAAAATCATCTCGGTGGATTGAAAGCCCGAAAGGGCGGTCCAGGCAAAAATTAGAGACATAAGAAAAAATCATCCCGATGGATTGGAAACCTCAAAGTACAATCCAGGCAAAAGTTAGGGATTAGTGGCAAGTAACTACGTCCATCAAAGGGGCATATCCCTCTGTGGAAGTTACACCATCTGTCAGGAAAACTCCAGTCAAGGTCATCTTCAACAAAAGCTCAGGATGTCCAAAATTTAAAGTTGGTAGAAGGATAGCGGTCGTTATGTTTCAATGTAGCCCTTTTCCATTAAATTACCATTTTCTAACTTTGTAAGTACTCCATGGCATCACGCGTTTGGCTGATTTCCATCCTATCAATAAAATTTGAGCCCTAGTGCTTTTGTTTGCAATTCTTATTTGTTTTAGCTCTATAGAACGACATTTTAATATGATCAACGATTCTTGAAATAAAACAAAAATGAATTTACTTGTAAATTTTTTTCTGCTTTTAAAATAAGGATGGCAATTCTTTTGACTATTGAACATCGAAAGAACATCGATCGCTTTTCCAGAAGTAATCGAACCTCAAAGTGCATAATCAAAGTACTCCTTCTAAACCAGTGCACCTGAATGAAGGATCAGCTGTGTCAGATGCGAATATTTCGTCCGACATCCCTGGCAGAGTTCTTATATCCTAAGCCCCACCAACGTTGTTCCCCACAGGGACTATCTCTCCTAAGCAAGGCATAATTGCTATTTTGGAACCAGTGGCACTTCTTCGTCCCCCGCCATGGCTGAGTATCCAATCATGTTCATCCACTAGTCTGTATGTCGTGTCAGTTTTGTCAGCATAAACATACATACATCATGCATTATTGATTTACATTCATATTCATATTGCATCACTATCACTCTAGTCGGTCTTGTTCCCAAGTGATAAAAGTCCTCTCAATCGAGTTGTCAGTTTTTTCCTTGTCAATAAACGTCGTGTCTGAACAACCTCTCCTCCAGTTCATTTCTGGATTTAAGGTGGCACTTTGACCACTTTGATAACTTGAACCTCTGAAAAGCTAGAGAGATTTCAACAAACATCACTCTTTACCATTGAAGATGATATTTTCGCTTTCCCGGATTGAGAAAGATCCCTAGAGAAAGCCTCTTAATCAAAGATTCGGCAATACATTAGTTCTCCTTCGGAAAATTCGCTGACAAAAAAGGTCATCAGTACCTCAAGATTAGATTACATCACATGGCATTCCTCCGAGAAGATCTCGAGGAAAAGTATGATGTAATATCCCCAAGCTGAAAGTAGTCTCTCAAGAGACTCGTTTTCCCCAGTAGAGTCAACAAATAGCGTCTCCCACAGAGAAGTTTGTGCACCTCTACAGCTTAGACGAATGGGTTTCTCCAGCAAGTCTGACATCAAAAGTTTTTCCATCAAATGGCACCTCCTAGGAAAAGTTGGCGAGAAGTTTGAGGAAAACCGCCACGAACATCGTCCCTTGTCAAGAAAGCTTTTTAACAAAAGAAACTGAGATCAATTCCTTGGTAGCAAACCAGGATCGAGGGGAAGTTTATATTAGATACTGAGACCAGTTCCATGGTAGGAAACCAAGATCGAGGGGAAGTTTATATCAGAAACTGAGACCAGTTCCTTGGTAGGAAACCAGGATCGAGGGGAAGTTTATATCAGAAACTGAGACTAGTTCCTTGGTAGGAAACCAGGATCGAGGGGAAGTTTATTATCAAAAGAAACTGAGACCTGTTCCTTGGTAGGAAACTAGGATCGAGGGGAAGTTTCTACCTTTTCTAAGCATCATTGCTTAGAAAAAGAAGATCGATGGGCAAGCTGCCATCATAACCACCATCAAAAATTGATTTTGTGCACAGTTGACTTTTTATCGGATGAAATCCAAACTGTGCGATCCTTTGTGAAATCAAGTCCTTGACCTAATTCAAACTTAATGGATGGATTCCATAGGTGTTATAGGGTATATTGAATCATGTCCCAAGGTTTGGGAGCATGTCTTGGTCAAAAGTCAAAGGTACAGTTGACTTTTTCTGTAAAACCCTAATTGTGAATCAAGCTTCTTGGATCAATCCATTATTTCAAATGGATCAATGTGGTGTATTGGAGGCTCTCAAATCATGTCTTGAGGTCTTGGCTCATGCTTTGCCTCAAAAGTCAACTTAGGGGTGAATTAGGTCAACAAACCCTAATTCCTGATTTTTGGTAAATGCATCCCCTGAGGTTAAATTGACTTGATGATTAGGTCCACGAGGTCCCTTGGAGTATCTTGGGTTGAGCTTTGAATTATTGGCTCATGCCCAGATGAGAATTTTCATCTGGAGGCCCTGGTCGACCAAAACCCTAATTTGGTGACACTGGCGATCTCGAGGCTTGATCCACTTGGAATGTTGCAACTTTGTGCTTGATTCTTGATATGGGAGTCCTCTTGATTCCTTATATATGTTTGAGAGGTTAGAAAAGTTTAAAATCATGTCATTTCTTGATTGATCCTTTGTCTAAGTGTTTTGGGAGGGCTTGAAACCCTAATTCTTGATTGTAGTGAAAGCTCAACAATCCTTGAGGAGTTTGATGAGGCATGAAGGTACATCCATATTGTGGTAATGATCCTCACAATGATGGGAAATCTTGGTGGTCAAAATTTGGGGTATGACAGATGCCCCTATTTAATCTTCTTGGACCCGAAGGTGTGAATGGCCAAGGTATTCGGGTATTCAAGGTGCAGGAGGATTAAATATCGCAATACCTGGAATTTTGACGGTGGTTATGAACGGCAGTTTGCTCATCCATCTTCTTTTGCTAAGCAATGATGCTTAGAAAAGGGTAGAACTTCCCCTCGATCCTGGTCTACCGCCACGTGTCATACCCCAAATTTTGACCACTAAGATTTCCCATCATTGGGCAAATCATCATCACAACATGGGTAAACCATCATACCTCATTAGTCTCCCCAAAGATGGGTGAGCATCCACTATAGAGTTCTTAGAGTTTCAGGCCCTCTCAGAGTTCTTAGACAAAGGATCAATCAAGAAATGACATAATCTTCAACTTTTCTAAACCTCTCAAACATCCCCAATGGATCAAGAGGACTCCCACCTCAGGGATTAAGCATAAGGCTGCAGCATTCTGAGTGGATCAAACCTCAAGATCGCCAGTGTCACCAAATTAGGGTTTTGGTCGACTAGGGCCTCCAGATGGGAATTTTCCTTTGGGCATGAGCCAATGCTTCAAAGCATAACCTAAAATACTCCATCGAACCCCATGAACCCAATCATCAAGTCAATTTAACCTCAGGGGATGCATTCACTAAAAATCAGGAATTAGGGTTTCTTGACCTAATTCACCCCTAAGTTGACTTTTGGGATAAATCATGAGCCAAGATCTCAAGAGAGGATTGGAGGGTCTCTAATAAACCACATTGATAAATTTGCAACAATGGATTGATCCAAGAAGCTTGATCACCAAGTTTCAGTTTCATCTGAACCACAATTAGGGTTTTGCGAGAAAAGTTAACTGTACCTTTGACTTTTGACAAGGACATGCTCCCAAACCCTAGAACATGATTCAATACACCCTATAACACCTATGAAATCAATCCATCAAGTTTGATTTAGATCAAGGACTTGATTTCATAGAGAATTGCACAGTTTGGAATTAATCTGATAAAAAGTCAACTGTGCACAAAAGTCAAATTTAACTTTTTGAGATTTTTCACAATTATGGTTTCTTAACCCTAAAATGATGTTAATGTGTGATTTGAATCAACATTCATCAAGAAAAATCAAGAAAAGTGGGATAACTTGTAAAAGGGGTAACCATAAAAACTTAGAAATTTTTCTAAGTTATGGAACAAAGTGGCTAGGGTACCAACTTTGGAGGATCATAACTCCTAAACCACAAGGCCATTTTTCCCCATTCAAAGTTGGATTTGTAGCCCTCATGGCCCTCTACAAAAGCTTCAAACACAACTCATTCCAATTCCTCATGGATTTTAAGTTATGGAATGATCAAAATCACAAAAAGTGAAAATGTCACTTTTTTCCAACACTTAGTGAAATTTTCACTAAGTCAGAATCTGCCTTCACTTTTTTTCCAAATGTAGGGGCATTTTTCACTTGGATCCAAAAAGTATCAAAACCAACTATGATCAAACAGTTGTTGTATCATATGAGGGATTTCCAAAATGGCCAAGAACTCCATCAAATTCCACTTGGGCCGTGAGATATGACAATACCAATAAGCCTTGCTGCAAACTGTCATGGCAAGGCAGATTTCGGAGTTTTGCTCGATTTGACAAATTTGTGCAAATGACAAGCACACTTATCCATCTGAACAACTCAAGGGGAGACCAAGGAGGAACCAACTCTGATCCCAACCCTCCCAAGTCCTTGGAACTAAAAATAGCATGCCAAACTTAGAAATCCCTAAAGAGGGGACAAGACTCCAATTTTAGATTGGAGCATTCAATGCATACACCAAGGTGGCATGGATTGAGCCATTTCTAACTGAATTCAGTCAAGACTTATCCAAGACCAAGGGAACCAGCATCCTGTGCCCTAACCTCTAGTCAATGGCTAGAGGAGACTTGGATTCTCATTGATCAACATTGGCCAAACCTATGCAGCAGTTGCTATTCACTATTCCTTGCAAAACAAACTTGCTCTACTATAAATAGAGCTCATTTGTGACCAGTTTGAGTACACCAAAGCCATCAAACAGATGCTTTCCTCAAAATCTCTTCTTTCACTCCAAAATTGCCTTCCAAAGCAAGTCATTATCGGGTTTTGAGTTTGAGAGCTATTCCAACCAAACCAATCACACACACACACACCTCATAAACATCATATAGAAGTGATCCAAACACTCACATAACATCTGGAACACCAAAATCACAAAATCACTAGCCAACTGCTCAAGCTTTTAGCAGACTCGCAGTTGAGGTACCATCTCGAGTTCCAGCTCAATTCAATCCACTCCAAGCATCCAGACACACTCCATAGCACCTAGGGAAGTTGTCCATATCCTTGGAACCAAGCTGTAGCACCTCTAACACAAAACACGATCACCAGCTGCAAGAGGTAAGCATGAGCTCTTATAACTCTAAGATCCATGCATTTTTTGCTGCACAATAATTTGGCCATATGTTCATAATCATGCATAGAATATTTTCCCTCAATCAATTGCTTTTTTTGAATCGGGTATGGAATTTCTGAGCCTTCATGCAAATTTTAGGGTTCTTGAGGTTTCTCTTTGATTTCTTATTCCATGCTTAAAATAAATGAAATTAAAGACCATAGACATGATTGTGAGGTGAAAACGAGCAGATTGATATGTAGATTGCATGATATAATCAAGTATTCAGTGAGATTGGATAGAAAACGCAAATCTGCTGAAACAGAGGGTGGCGCGTGTTCTTGCCATGTTCTTGGCGCCATTTTTGAACATTTGAATATTTGAATTTTGTGATTTTATTTAATTGATTCAAAAATTAATTTCTCTTTGAGTTTTAATGATTTTGAGTTGATTCTTTTTTTAATAATTCACAAAAATATTAAAATATTTTATTTTCCCAAAAAATCCCAAAAACATTATTTATTTTATATACTTGATATTTTTGTAAAGAATTAATATTTTAATTGTTTTTGACATTTAAAATATTTTCTCCCTCTTAATTTTTCAAATTTTAGTGATTTCCAAACATTTTGTGGATCAAAACCTAATTTTTGAAACATTAATCCAAGATCACAATTTGTTTTCCACTTGTTTAACAATTTTGATCATTTTAATTGAATTTTTAATCAATTAAAATACATTTTAAAAACAAATTAGGGTATTTGATTAATTCAACCCTCATCAAACTTTTTCAAACTCTTTGGGCCTCTTGGTAGACTGTAAGACCCAACCCTTTGTATTAACCAAAATAATTTGGGCCTCAGTGTATTGTATAAGTCCCGATACCATAAAAAAGTTTGGCGCGATCGAGGCACTTTTAACAAAAAAATCTTGGGCCTCTCCTTGAGCTGTAAGCCTCATCACTTGTACAAAAATAAATCTTTGGGCCTCTAATAGAGTGTAAGACCCAATCCCCTTTTAACCAAAACAATTTTTGGGCCTCAGATATTGTATAAGTCCCTCTGCGTTAAAAAGAAAATCTCGGCGCGATCGCCAATTCAAAAATCAAACCCTTTAGGCCTACCCTCGTGTATAAGCCCCATTCTTTTTCTTTAACCACCTTTGGGCCTCTTAAGAGAGTGTAAGACCCATCCCTTTGTACAAAAAACCTTTTGGGCCTCAGTCAGTTGTATAAGTCCCTGTACAAATTCAAAACAATAGTGCAATCACTGATAAAACCTTGGGCCTCTCCTTGAGCTGTAAGCCCCAACAATCTTTTCAAAGAAATTTCTCCTTTGATTTTGAATATAATATTGTTATCAAAGCTTTCTTTGTTGAATAACTAACCAAACAACATGGAAGCTCTACAACCGAGTAAGTGTTTACCCACTTTCTTTATCCCCTTTCATATATATATAACTGTATTGTGGGGTTGCTCACTGTAAGTCTTCTTTCATAAACTTTTATATACTTGTCAAATATCAACTGTGTAATACTAGTATGGTTATTTAGAGTTTTCCCCGGCAACTACGTCTAGCACTAGGTAAAGCCCCGTTGGTCACTCTTAATACAAACAAAACTAGATCCCCATAGGATTACCAGACACAGTCTTCCCTCCTCTTGGGGTTAAATAATATGGAGACGTGAAAGGCAGCATTCTCAGTGAACCCTTTCTCAGACTGTCCCCCTTAGAAATTGTCAAAGAGACTCTACTCCTGAGAGATGATCTTTTCTCCGTGAATGGCATCTCTTGAGTTTCTTCCAAATTCTCGGACTTTCCTGGCTTGATCTATTCTCGGTGAATGGCATGTCTTGAACTTCTCGGGGTTTGGGGACCCACAAGCTTCTTAAAAGCATCCCCGCCTCCTCTTGGGCGTTGTACAAGGACCCTTCGGCTTCTTAAAAGCTCTCATGCTTTCTCTTGGGCATAGTACAAGGACCCAGAGACCTCTACAGGTATAGAAGCATAACCTAGTCATCAATTTGCTAGAGCTATCTTTCTGAGTCAAGTATCAGACCTGTTAATGGGTTGACCTTCATCCCTTAACATACCAGCCTCCTCTTGGGCATTATACAAAGATCATTCACTTATCTGAGAATCAATTTCTCAAAACACCAGTAGACTTGGACAGTCTCAATACCCTTTGGATTTCTCATTTCCTTAAAGAACGGGAAATAACCCTGATCCTCTGATCAATCCCTAAGCACAACATTACCAATATAAGAACTGATTTTCTCTTTTATCCAATATACATGACCTATCACTAAACTGAAACAGTTACCAGCATAAATAGCCTCCTCTTGGGATTTGTACAATGATTCTCCCCAGCGGAGCTAACCTTTTCACACTCTCTTTTTGAGTTTAAAAGACTCTCTTGTTTAGTCAAACATTTGTAGCCTCCATCTCGGGCTTCGTACGAGATATAAAATCACTCTCTTGTTGAGTATAAAAGACTCTCTTGTTGAGTCTAACATTTTCAGCCTCCATCTCGGGCTTCTTACGAGATACAAAAACACTCTCTTGTTGAATATAAAAGACTCTCTTGTTGAGTCAAACATTTTTAGCCTCCATCTCGGGCTTCGTACGAGATACAAAATACTCTCTTGTTGAGTATAAAAGACTCTCTTGTTGAGTCAAACACCTTTAGCCTCCGTCTTGGGCTTCGTACAAGACACATATAAAAGCAATCTCTTGTTGAGTCAGTCACTTGTTAATACTCTCTTGTTGATTCAACCCTTTTAGCCTCTATCTCGGGCTTCGTACGAGACAGATAAAAAGCACCCTCTTGTTGGGTCACTAGCCTCCTCTTAGGCTTTGTATAAGGAAACCCCAATTGAGTCAATCAACCTTTTAGCATCAATTTGTGCCTTGCTCACAGTATACAAACATCAACAACTCATTTTCCCCCATCTAATTGATGTAAGCGGCAAGCCTCTGGATTATTTACATGCACGCCACTGTCCCTCTTTTAGCATGAGAATTTCCTAAGGAAAGATAGCATTGCTCTAAACTGAGTTAAAGTCTTCTCCTTCAGGTTAAAAATCCCCTATAAAGGAAATTATGGAATTACTGGGATAACATATCTCGGTTAAAGTAATTCTCCTTTATAATCAGTCACCCAACAGTTGTGACAAATAGACCAAATATCCCCCTTTAGAGATGAGAAATTCTCTCTAAAGTCAAAACCCTTCAGCTTCACATCTTGGGCTTCGAACAAGATACAAATAGACACTTCAGCTTCACATCTTGGGCTTTGAACAAGATACAAACCACATTTAGCTTCACGTCTTGGGCTTTGAACAAGACACCAAAACGACCTTTTTTCCTCTCGTAGAATAGGAGGGACTACGATCACTCTGATTTCCCTGTTTCGTTAAACGGGAATACGTAGGCATAAGATTGCAAAAGAATCTTAGCGAGCACACTAATCAAAAACATCAAATCCAGTACCTATCCAAAATCCCCATGAATAGTCCCGTCATTTCATTCGTAACAAAATAAGCAGAGAGAGGCCCACAATCTAAACCGCATCTTTGAACCAACAATCATCTGTTTAAACTCAGTATGCAAGCAGGGTTAATTAGAGACATCTATTTCCCTTCCTTAGTCAGCTTAATAGGATAAAAAATGAATCGACCAGTAGTACCCCAGAGCGACAGTGCTTAAGAACCACGTCCAAAATCGCTCGCTACAATTCCAAGTGGATTAAGCCTCAAGATCGCCAGTGTCATCAAATTAGGGTTTTGGTTGACCAGGGCCTCCAGATGCAATTTTTCCTCTGGGCATGAGCCAATGCTTCAAAGCACAACCCAAAATACTCTAAGGGACCTCAAGGACTGGATCATAAAGTCAATTTAACCTCAGGGGATGCATTCATAAAAAATCAAGAATTAGGGTTTCTTGACTTAATTTACCCCTAAGTTGACTTTTGGGACAAAGCATGAGCCAAAACCTCAAGACATGATTTGAGGGTCCCTAATACACTAGATTGATCCATTTGCAACAATGGATTGATCCAAGAAGCTTGATTCACAAGTTTCAAGTTCATCAGAACCACAGTTAGGGTTTCGCGGAAAAAGTCAACTGTACCTTTGAATTTTGACCAGGACATGCTCCCAAACCTTGGGACATGATTCAATACACCCTATAACACCTATGAAATCAATCCATCAAGTTTGATTTAGGTCAAGGACTTGATTTCATAGAGGATCGCACAGTTAGGAATTCATTTAATAAAAAGTCAACTGTGCCCAAAAGTCAAAGTTTGACTTTTCGATTTTTTGATCAATTATGGTTCCCTAACCCTAAAATGATGTTAATGTGTTATTGGGATCATCATTCATCAAGAAAAATCAAGAAAAGTGGGATAACTTGTAAAAGGGGTAACCATAAAAAACTTAGAAATTTTCTAAGTTATGGAACAAAGTGGCTAGGGTACCAACTTCCAAGGATCATAACTTGTGATCCAAGCAACCATTTTGGCTTATCCAAAGATGGATTTGTAGATCTCATGGTCATACTTTAAAAGTTTCAACTACACCTCACTCCAATTTTTCATGGATTTTTAGTTATGGAGTGACCAAAATGGCAAAAACATGAAAATGCCACTTTTTCCAACACTTAGTGAAATTTTCACTAAGTCAGAATCTGTTTCACATTTTTCAAAATGTAAGGGCATTTTTCACTTAGATCCAAAAAGTGTCAAGACAAACTATGATCACCCACATGTTGTATCATATGAGAGCATTCCAAAATGGCCAAGAACTCCATCAAATCCCATTTGAGCTAAGAGTTTTGACAATGGCAATATGCCTTACTGCAATTGTCATGGCAAGGCAGATTTGTGCATTTTGCTCGATTTGATCAAATTGTGCAAATGAGAAACAAGTTTATCCATCTAAACACCTCAGGGGGAGACCAAGAAGGACAAACACTGATCCATCAGCCTCCCAAGTCTTTGGAACTAAAAGTAGCATGCCAAACCTAAAAATGCTTAAAAGGGGGACAAGACTCCAATTTTGTTTTGGAGCATTCAATGGATTCACCAAGGTGGCATGAACTAAGCCTTTTCCAACTGAATGAGTCAAGGATGATCTCTGAACTAGGGAACCAAAGGCATGTGCTATAACCTCTAGTCAATGGCTAGAGGAAACTTAAGATTCCAAAGTGATGCAATTGGACAATGAGCTGCTGCATTTGTCATTCACTATTGCTTGCAAAACAAACTTGCTCTACTATAAATAGAGCGCATTTGTGCTCAGTTTAAGTACACCAAAGGCCTACAACACTTGCCTTTCTCAAAATCATCTTCTCACTCTCAAAAATGCCTTTCTTAGCAAGTCACTATCGAATTTTTTAGTAGAGAGCAATTCAACTCAAACCAATTGCTCTAACACCTCATAAACATCATATGTGAGCTGATCAAACACTAAACACACAACTGTAACATTGATTTCTCATAATCACCAGCCAGTTGCTCATGTTTTCAACCAAGTTGCAGTTGAGATGCCATGAAGAATCACATTGCTCTTGCTGTCACGACCTTCAAGTAAGCCTAAACATGGTCATCTCTTAATCTATGCATATTTCCTCGCACAATACTTTTGCCAAATGTTCATAATCATGCATAGAATGTTTTGTAACGCCCCAGTTTTTGTTAGATTTATTTAATCGAGTCGATTTAATTATTTTTATTATTATTTTATTTTATTCTTGACTATTATTTGGTAATATATTTTTTTTCATTGTTGTTATGTTTTATCGCGTTTTGAGAGCGTTTGCGAGATATTTGAGTGTAGGGGTAATTTGGTCATTTTACTTTATTTTTCTTAAGTTAGTAAAAGAGAGAGAAAAATAGAGACAAAGAAAAAGAGAAGAAGAAAAAGTGAAAGAAGGAACAGAAGAGAAGAAAAAGAGAGAAAAACTTGGGATTTAAGAAATCGATCAACCGACTTTTCAAACACGATTAAATCGGGTAAGGGTGCGAAACTCGATTATCTTATACTTGTGTATGATTATGTATGTATGTATTTGTTTGTTGTTGGGTTGAAATTGAGTATAGAACCAAAACTATAATATGTTGAGATTGTTGGAAATTGATTCAAATTGTGTCTGAAATCATGTTTTAATGATCATAATTGCTGAGACATGTTAGATAGGTGTTGTTGTGCAATTTATTGGTAATTTTCTGGTGTTTAGGTGAAAATTGGAGTGGTTTTTGGTTGATTTCGCAGCAGAAAATTATGCAGGAAAAATTCTGGGTTGTCGCTGTCGTTACGCGTATCAGGCATGTCCATACGCGTATTGGGTTGGGCAATACGCGTATGGCAGGTGCAAATTGAGGCAATACGCGTATGGAAATCCATTTTTCTCGGCCATCTGCTGAAATGCATAATGGTACGCGTATGAGGCTGGGAAATACGCGTATGGCCAGTGAGGGTGCAGAATTTTACCATTTCGCGATTCCTTTTCTTTTTGATTCCGTAACTTGCGTTCCGATTATCCGTTTTGAATATTCTTGGTATCGTTGGAAAGCTATTGAGATGTACTTTATTATTAATTGTGTGTAATTGATGTGTATCATGCAATGTGCTTTTGATATGGATATCGTATGACTTGTGTGATGTTATATGATGTGAATGCATGATTATGGATGTGTATATGTGTGCATTTGAATGTCATGGGTCATTGTATGCCAAGCATCATGATATGCATTCTTGTGATGTCGTGTGCCCTAGTGGTTGTGAGCGAAGAAACGGTTCCAGAGGGAATCCGCTATAACATCGTGAGCCTTATACCGAGAGGACCTAAAGCGATGATTATAGATGATCGTGAGCCTTATACATAGAGGACCTAAAGCGATCGGATCGTGAGCCTCATACCGAGGGGACCTAAAGCGATCCATAAACGTCGTGAGCCTTATACCAAGAGGACCTAAAGCGACGGGGAACATCATTTGCCCGACGGGGAGTTACACTAAGTAACAAGCGATGATTCCAATAGTTCTTGAGTGAAATAGTGATGAGAATGATGGATGGAACGGTACCGCATTGCATTTGCATAGACTCATTGAGTCGGTCTCTTTGCATTTGCATAAATCATGAATGGATTGATTTTGTGTGTAATTGTGAATGGAATTGCTGAGTTGATATATATATATGTTGGTGTAGCGAGCGATTTTGGACGCGGTTCTTAAGCGCTGGTCGCTCTCTGCGGTTGAGCTTAAACTACAGGTCGATTCATTTTTTATCCTATTGTGAGCTGAATAAGGAAGGGAAATAGATGTCTCCAATTAACCCTGCTTTGCATACTGAGTTTAAACAGCGGTCTGTTAGGTTACGAATGCTATCAATGTGGGGTGGCCTTTGTACTGGTTATTTGTATTTTCGCCAATACGGTTTCTTTGTTTTTATCTGGGCAGAAGGTTTCTGGCGGGGAACAAGGATTAGGATGTTAGGACTGATGCTTTTTGATAGGTATGTGAGAGTATGGGATTTTGGTTTTTTGTTGATTGCGCTCGCTAAGATCTTTTCTTTCGATCTTATGCCTACGTATTCCCGTTTACCGAAACAGGGAAATCAGAGCGTTCGTAGTTCCTCCTATTCTATGGGAGGAAATGGGTGTTTTTGGTGTCTTGTTCAAATCCCAAGACGTGAAGCGAAAGGGTAGTTTGTATCTTGTTCAAAGCCCAAGATGTGAAGCTGAAAAGTCTATTTGTGTCTTGTTCAAAGCCCAAGACGTGAAGCTGAAAAGTCTATTTGTGTCTTGTTCAAAGCCCAAGATGTGAAGCTGAAGGACCTCGGCTTTAGAGAGAATTTGTCATCTCTAAAGAAGGGTTTGTCTGTCCCAACTGTTGGGTGACTGGTTATAAAGGAGAATTACTTTAACCGGGATACGCGGATCCTAGCAATGTCATAATTTCCTTTAAAGGGGATTTTAACCTGAAGGAGAAGACTTTAACTTAGTGTAGAGCAATGCTATCTTTCCTTAGGAATTTCTCATGCTAAAAGAGGGAGAGTGGCGTGGATATAGATGATCCAGAGGCTTGCCGCTTACAGCGATTAGATGAAGGGGAAGGAGTTGTTGATGTTTGTGTACTGTGAACGAGGCACAACTTTGATGCTAAAAGGTTAATTAGATTAACCAGTGGTTTTCTTATACAAAGCCTAAGAGGAGGCTATTGGCCCAACAAGAGGGAGTTTTCATGTGTCTCGTACGAAGCCCGAGAGAGAGGCTAAAAGGGTTTACTCAACAGGAGAATCTTTTATACTCAACAAGAGAGTGTTTTTTGTATCTCGTACGAAGCCCGAGATGGAGGCTAAAAGTTTGATTGGCTCAACAAGAGAGCCTTTTTTTGTATCTCGTACGAAGCCCGAGATGGAGGCTAAAAGTTTAACTCAACAAGAGAGTCTTTGTATCTCGTACGAAGCCCGAGATGGAGGCTAAAGGTTTGACTCAACAAGAGAGTCTTTTATACTCAACAAGAGAGTGATTTTGTATCTCGTACGAAGCCCGAGATGGAGGCTAAAAGTTTGACTCAACAAGGGAGTCTTTTATATCTCGTATGAAGCCCGAGATGGAGGCTAAACATTTGCTTCGCTGGGAAGAATCATTGAACAAAGGCTAAGAGGAGGCTATGGTAACTGTTTCAGTTAAGTGACAGGTCCAGTATACTGATTTTAAAGAGAAAATTAGTTCTTATATGAGCAACACTGTACTCAGGGATTTGATTTAAGGATCAGGGATATTTCCTTCTCTTTGAGGAAACGGGAAATCCAAAGGGTATTGAGACTGTCCGAGTCTACGGGTTTCCTTCCTATTTAACGAAGGGGTCACTTGAGAATGTCTTTGAGACTCAAGGAAGTTAGACTGTCCGTGTCTAGAGTTTTATCTTTTGTACTATGTTTTGAGAAACAGTAGTAGACTCTATGAAAGGACTGTTCTATGAGGATGACTAGGTTCTGTTCCTATACCTCTAGGAGGTCGTCGGGACAATTTGTACGAAGCCCAAGAGGAGGCTGGAAACTTTTTAAGAAGCCGACGAGTCCTTGTACTAAGCCCAAGAGGAGGCTATCATTCCCGGAGGAAGAGATCATTATACGAAGCCTAAGAGGAGGCTGTGAATACTTCTAAGAAGCCGTAGGGTCCTTGTACGAAGCCCAAGAGGAGGCGGGGTTGCTTTTAAGAAGCCTGTGGGTCCTAGTATAATGCCCAAGAGGAGGCCGATGCTTTTAAGAAGCCCGTGGGTCCCCAAACCCCGAGAAATTCAAGGCAAGCTATTCACAAGGAATAGATCAAGTCAGGAAAGTTCGAGAATTTGGAAGAAACTCAAAGATGCCATTCACGGAGAAGACATTCATCTTGGGGAGTAGAGTTTCTTGACAATTCCTAATGAGGACAGCCGAAGAGAAGACTGTATCTGGTGATCCTATTGGGGATCTAGTTGTCTATTTCTACGAATAAACGAAACGGCGTCACCTAGTTCTAGACGTAGTTGCCGGGGAAACTCTAAATATCTATACTATTATTACACAGTTGATATGAGTTTATGAAAGAAGACTTACAGCGAAACAGCCCCACAATACAGTTATATATACATGAGTTTGTGAAAGGAGGCTTACAGTGAAACAGCCCCACAATACAGTTATATACATATGAAAGCGGGTAAACACTTACTCGGTTGTAGAGCTTCCATGCTGTTTGGTTAGTTGTTCAACAAAGAAAGATTGAAAACAACAGTATATTCAAAATCAAAGGAGAAAGTGCTTTGAAAAAGAAAGATTTGGGGCTTACAACTCAAGGAGAGGCCCAGGGTTTTATCAGTGAGCGCATTGTTGAATTTGTACAGAGGGACTTATACAAGTGACTGAGGCCCAAGAAAGGTTTTCTGTACAAAGGGATGGGTCTTACACTCTATTAGAGGCCCAAGTGTTAAAAAAAAAGAAATGGGTCTTACTACTCGAGGGTAGGCCCAATGGTTAATTTTGAAAAGGGCGACGGTCGCGCCGAGGTTTTGTAAACACCGTGGGACTTATACAAGTGACTGAGGCCCAAAATTTTGGTATTTACAAAGGGATTGGGTCTTACACTCTATTAGAGGCCCAAAGAGTTTAAAGAAAATAAATGCGGCTTACAACACGAGGGGAGGCCCATAGTCTTTATTTTCAAGATGAATATTTACTTTTAAAATGCTTAAAAACAATTAAAAATGAATTTATTCACAAAAATATCAACTATATTAAATAAATAATATAAATTTGATTTTTTTGTAGAATAAAATATTTTACTATTTTTTTGATTTTTCAGAAAAAGAACCAATAAAAAATAATCAAAATTGAGGGAGTTATTAATTTTCCAAATCATTAAAAAGCAATATGAAAAATGAGAAAATATAAAAAAGAGGGGTTGGGTCTTACACTCTATTAGAGGCCCAAAGTGTATTTTTGTACAAAAGATGGGGCTTACAACTCAGGGAGAGACCCAAAATATTTTCAGTTTGAAAATGGCCATCGCGCTGAGATTTTTAACGTATCGGGACTTATACAATAGCTGAGGCCCAAAATTGTTTCGTTAAAAAAGGGTTGGGTCTTACACTCTAATAGAGGCCCAAGTGTTAAAAAATGAAAAGAAATGGGACTTACAGCTCAAAGAGAAGCCCAGTTGATTTTCGTTTGAAAATGGCGATCGCGCCGAAGTTGTCTTTTAACGCAGAGGGACTTATACAATAAGTGAGGCCCAAAATTGTTTTGGTTAAAAGGGGATTGGGTCTTACACTCTAATAGAGGCCCAAAGACTTTTTTTTTTAAAAATATTTGTTAGGGTGAAAATCAAAGAAAACCCCAATTTCATTTTTTAGGCATTTTTTCAAGAAAAATTAAGAAAAAAATGATAAAAATATCAAATAAAATCATTAAATAATGATTAAAGTTTATGAAAAAAAATATTTTATCAACATAAATATTTAAAATCATTTTGGTTTTAAAAATCAAGAAAAAAAAAGAAATCATTTTAAAAGCATTTAAAACAATATAAAACACTATTTTTAAATATATTAAAAATAATATTTTTTTTTGTGATTTTTTGTGGATTAAAATATTATGGGGTATGAATTGGAAAATGATGATTTTTGCTATGTGAAAAAAATTGGTTGAGTTTTGAAAATAAAGAGTAAGAAAAAGAGGAAAGATATCAAAATATCATCTCCGACATTTCTTTTGGGGTAAAAACGAGTACCGAAACTTTAATTTTCAACACGTTTTTATCAAATTTCAAACACTCATAACTCTCTCAATTTTTATCGGAATTAAGATCCGGAAGAGCCTATCCTGACTGATTTTTCGCAAGGAATCCGATGATATTACTCACGTACACGGAAAATCGATGTATAAAACGCAGAAATTAAAACCAAAACAGCTATCGTTTTGAAAACATCGTTCCGCGTAGAATTTCCAACACGCGTAACTCTCTCGATTTTTAACCGAATCAAGATCCTCAAGAGCCTATCCTGACCGATTTTTCGCAAGGAATCCAATGGTATTACTCACGAACACGGAAAATCGACACACAAAACGCAGAAATTAAAAAACAAAAACTGCTATCGATTAAAAACATCGTTCCACGTCGAATTTCCAACACGCGTAACTCTCTCAATTTTTAACCGAATCAAGATCCGCAAGAGCCTATCCTGACCGATTTTTCGCAAGGAATCCAATGGTATCGCACACGCATGCCGAAACTCAACGTACAAAATGCAGCGATAAAAAAACCAGAGCTGCTACGTTGTAAAAACGTCGTTCCGCGTTGAATTTCCAACACGCGTAACTCTCTCGATTTTCATCGGAATTGAAATCCGTAAAAACCTATCTTGACTGACTTTTCGCAAGGAATCCAATGGTATTATTCACGCACTCGGAAACTCACTGTACAGAACACACAAAGCGAAAAAACCAGAACCGCCATCGTTAATTCGACGGCGTTTCGCGTAAAATTTCCAACGCGCGTATCTCTCTCAATTTTCATCGGAATTGAAATCCGTAAAAACCTATCTTGACCGATTTTTCGCAAGGAATCCAATGGTGTTACTCATGCAAACTAAAACTTAATGTATAGAACACACCAATGAAAAAAAAATAGAACTGTACATGGTTTTGAAATAACCAAAATTCCACATAAAAACATGTCAAAATGCAAACAGTGGGAGGATCACAACATACACATTAAGGACTACATTTTTGCCTCAAGAATTGTTCAATATGATGCATGTATGTGGACAACAAAGAAAAGCATGATTCAAAGAATTCAAGTTGTGAATTTTACCTCTTTTTTGGAGATTTTGGGCAACCTACCAAGTGCTTTGTTCCAGAAATGATTTGATGCTTTGGACAACCTCAAATGACCTCTTAGAAGCTTTTAGGATGGTTGGAATCGGCTGGAAACCTCTGGAGCAAGTTTGTGCACTTTCTCGCGAAATGGTAAAAAACGGCCAAAATGCCAACTCTCTCAAATGGTGTTCCAGATGTGTGGCACCATTTGGGACAGTTCAAGGATGATATTTAGAGTGTGTTTGAGGTTTTATCTGGCTTGGAAAGTGACTGAATCAAGACATGGCTTGAAAAATGCAAAAAAGTGTCATTTTGAGGTTTTGAGAGGTGACTTTGTGATGTTGTGATTATAGGTGACTTTTGATGGTTTGCACAGCTTACATATGATATATATGAGGTGTGTGTGTGTGATTAGTTTGAGTGGAATTGCTCTCTAGCTCAAAAACTCAGAATTTCCTTACTAAAGAAGGCATTTTGGAGTGAAAGAGAGAATTTGAGGAAAGCATCTGTTTGATGGCTTTGGTGTACTCAAACTGAACACAAATGAGCTCTATTTATAGTGGAGCAAGTTTGTTTTGGGATCCACAGTGAATGGCAACTGCAGCAGGTGTTTGTTCCATGTTGCCCAATGAAAATCCAAGTCTCCTCTAGCCATTGACTAAAGGTTAGGGCACAGGCTGCTGGTTCCCTTCGTCTTGGATAAGTCTTGACTGATTTCAGATGAGAATGGCTCAGTACATGCCACCTCTAAGCATCCATTAAATGCTCCAAACCAAAATTGGAGTTTTGTCCCTCTTTTAGGGATTTCTAGGCTTTGGCAGGCTTTTCTTTGTTCCTTGGACATGGGAGGTTCATGGATCAGATCATCCCACTTGGATTTGATCCTTAGATGTGTCCAAACTGATGACAAGGCTTGAAAATTCGTGTGGCACACAAAATGTGCAAATCTGCCCCTGAAAAATTCAGCTTCAGCAAGCCCTTTTGTAAGATCCATAACTCCCTGCTCGAGTATGCTACATGGACGTTCTAGGACTTTTCGGAAAGCTTAGATGACGTACTTCAACTTTGATGTTTGGCCCTAGACCTGGTTCAACTTGGATCATGGAGAAAAACAGCCTTGAAGTTGAGACATTGTGCTGAAATTACAAGGCAGATTTTGGCTAAGTGCTAAAAAATGTCAATTTTAAGTTTTTAGCCATTTTGATCCAAGCATAACTCAAAATCCTTAATGAATTGGACTTAGGTCTAGTTGAAGTTTTTGTAGAGGGTAATGAGGGCTCAAAATCAAGCTTTGGATGGGGAAAAATGGCTTTGTGGTTTAGGAGTTATGATCCTCCAAAGTTGGTACCCTTGCCACTTTTTTTCATAACTTAGAAAAATTTCTAAGTTTTTATGGTTACCCCTTTTACAAGTTATCCCACTTTCTTTGATTTTTCTTGATGAATGATGATTCCAATCACACATTAACATCATTTTAGGGTTAAAAAACCATTTTTATGAAAAATCTCAAAAAGTCAAAGTTTGACTTTTGTGCATAGTTGACTTTTTAGCAGATGAATTCCAAACTGTGCAATTCTTCAGGAAATCATGTCCTTGACCTAAATCAAAATTGATGGACATGTTCCATGGGTGTTATAGGGTGTATTTAATCGTGTCCCACGACTTGGGAGTATGTCCTGGTCAAAAGTCAAAGCTACAGTTGACTTTTCTCGCGAAACCTTAACTGTGGTTCAGATGAACTTGAAACTTGTTGCTCAAGCTTCTTGGGTCAATACATTGTTGCAAATGGATCAACGTGGTATGTTGGAGACCCTCAAATCATGTCTTGAGGTCTTGGCTCATGATTTGTCCCAAAAGTCAACTTAGGGGTGAATTAGGTCAAGAAACCCTAATTCCTGATTTTTGATGTATGCATCCCCTAAGGCTAAATTGACTTGGTGATTGGGTCCATGAGGTTCCATGGAGTATATTAGGTTATGTTTTGGATCATTGGCTCATGCCCCGAGGAAAATTTCCATCTGGAAGCCCTAGTCGACCAAACCCTAATTTGGTGACACTGGCGATCCTGAGGCTTGATCCACCTAGAAGGGAGCAAACTTGTGCTTAATCCTTGAAGTGGGAGTCCTCTTGATCCATTGTGGATATTTGAGAGGCTAGACAAGTTGAAGATCATGTAATTCCTTGATTGATCCTTTGTCTAAGAGCTCTGCGAGGGCTTGAAACCCTAAATCCTGTTTGTAGTGAATGCTCACCCACCTTTGGGGAGACTAATGAGGTATGATGGTCCACCCATATTGTGCTGATGATTTGCATAATGATGGGAAATCTTAGTGGTCAAAATTTGGGGTATGACAGTCGGTGATAAATGTATTGTGCATGATTGATATGCCTTGTGATGGATGTATGAGATATGGATTGTGTTGTTTTGCATTTGAATTATGGTGTAAGTTGTGGTGAGAATATTTTACATGTGTATTTCTGTGTTATTATATAATTGTACGCAATTATATTATGATTGTGTTTATCACCCTTCTGCTGTTTTAAATGCTCTATGAGGCATTGCAGATTAGATGCTGGAGGTCTTTTTGTGAAGCTTAGGTCTTCATTCTTTTGTCGGCCGGCTCTGATATGTAGTATCGGGTAGTCGGGGAGATCGTTGTGATTATGTGTATATGTATATGTTCTTTTTGGATTATACATGTATGACTCTGTGTATGACAGACAGACTTTTATGTTATGTATATATGAGATTTCAGTTGCAGATTTTCCGCTTTTATTCTGTATCTGAGTTATGGGTGTTAGGAACTGAGTTCCTCTGTTATGTGCTACCTAATTGTTGCATATCTATATGAGCAGGTTGTTGTATTTTGTTTCAATTGATGTGACGCCTCTGTCTATGCCATGAATGTTTTAACTATACTCTGATATATTTGTTATGGCTTTAATTAATTGGGGGTATAGATTGGGGGTGTTACATTAAGTGGTATCAGAGCCAGTCCGTGTCAGTTTGTGTCAGTCCTTGTTGGTCGTTGTGTTTGGGTGAGCTGTTTATTTAACCATAGTTGCTGTTATTGGAAATGAACAGAATATGGCTGGTAGGAATGATGCTGCTTTGGCTGCTGCTATGTAAGCTATGGCTCGGGCTGTGCAGGGTGCACCTAATATTGGTGGGAATGATGAGTTCAGGAAGAACAAACCGCCTGTCTTCAAAGGGAGACATGATCCTGATGGTGCATAGATTTGGCTTAAGGAGATTGAAAGAATATTTCGAGTAATGGACTGTGCGAAGGAACATAAGGTGAGACTGGGTACTCACATGTTGTAGGAGGAGGCTAATGATTGGTGGGTTAGTGCGCGTCATGTGTTGGAAGCTACAGGTGAAGAGGTCGCTTGGGCTTTGTTTAGCAGGGAGTTTTTGAGGAAGTATTTTCCTGAAGATGTAAGAGGAAAGAAAGAGATAGAGTTCTTGGAGTTGAAACAAGGTAACATGTCTGTTGTTGATTACACTGCTAAGTTTGTGGAGCTTGTTCAGTTTTATCCACATTAGGCTGAAGCAACTGCAGAGTTTCCCAAGTGTGTGAAGTTTGAGAATGGATTGCACCCTGAGATCAAGCAGGCAATCGGTTATCAAAGGATTAGGAGGTTTTCAGATCTGGTGGATTGTTGTAGAATTTATGAGGAGGATAGCAAAGCTCGTTCTACTCACTATAAGAGTGTGAACGAAAGGAAAGGGAAGCAACCGTTTCGTGGTGGTCCTTATGTGTCACCAGCTGACAGGGGTAAGCAAAGGGGTAATTTTGAGAAAAAGCCAAGTGGGGGAGGTATGTCTAATCCTCTGAGATGTTTTAGGTGTGGTGACTTAGGACATTGTCAGTTTGAATGTAGAAAGGATATGAGGAAGTGTTCCATTTGTGGAGGTTTAGGACATGTCGTAGCTGATTGCAAGAAGAATGTGGTGAAGTGTTTCAACTGTGGTGAACCTGGTCATATTAGTACGAAGTGTCCGAAACCAAAGCAAGCTCAGGCTAGAGGGAAAGTATTTGCATTGGCAGGAACTCAGACTACTAGTCCAGATCGTCTGATCAGAGGTACTTGTTTTATTAATAGTATGCCTTTAGTTGCTATTATTGATACCGGAGCGACTCATTCGTTTATTTGATCTGAGTGCGCGAAGCGTTTGAATCTTTTGTTGTCTTTGATGGGTGGAGAGATGGTTATTGATACTCCAGCAATGGGATCAGTAACTACTTCTTTGGTTTGTTTAAGTTGTCATTAGACCATTTATGGTAAAGATTTTGAGATGGATTTGGTGTGTTTGCCGTTGGAGGGTTTAGATGTGGTTCTGGGTATGAACTGGTTGCAGTTCAATCGGGTTCATATCGATTGTTATCATAAGCTGGTAAGATTTCCTTCTCTTGAAGAAGACGAGGAATCGAGTTTCTTATCTACCAAAGAGTTGAAGAAACTTTTGGCGGATGAAGCACAATTGTTCGGGTTGTTTGCATCGTTAACAGTGGATAGTCAAGTTGCACTTGATGTGTTTCCAGTTGTGTGTGAATTTCCAGAGGTGTTTCCAGAGGATATTTCAGATGTTCCTCCAGAGAGAGAAGTGGAGTTTTCTATAGATCTAATTCCTGGTACTAGACCTGTATCTATGGCACCTTATTGTATGTCGGCGTCTGAGTTGGTTGAGTTAAAGAAGTAGTTGAATGAGTTATTAGAAAAGAGGTTTGTGAGGCCAAGTGTATCGCCTTGGGGTGCTCCAGTTTTATTGATGAAAAAGAAAGATGGAAGTATGCGATTGTTTATTAATTATCGCCAGCTAAATAAGGTGACGATTAAGAATAAGTATCCTCTTCCGAGAATTGATGATTTGATGGACCAATTGGTAGGTGCGTGTGTGTTTAGTAAGATTGATTTGAGGTCAGGTTATCATCAGATTAGAGTGAAAGAGGAAGATATTCAGAAGACGGCTTTTAGGACACGATACAGTCATTACGAATATTCTGTGATGTCGTTCGGGGTTTCTAATGCGCCAGGTGTGTTTATGGAGTATATGAATCATATTTTCCATGAGCATTTGGATCGATTTGTTGTTGTGTTTATTGATGACATCTTGATTTATTCTAAGTCCCGAGAGGAACATGCGGAGCATTTGCGTGTTGTGTTGCAAATTTTGAAGGAGAGGAGACTTTTTGCCAAGTTGTCCAAGTGTGAGTTCTGGTTGTCAGAAGTGAGTTTTCTTGGGCATGTGATTTCAGGTAATGGTATTGCTGTGGATTCATCTAAAGTAGATGCAGTTCTACAATGGGAGGTTCCTAGATCTGTTACTGAAATTAGAAGCTTTTTGGGTTTAGCTGGATATTATCGAAGATTCATTGAAGGCTTTTCCAAGTTAGCACTTCCTTTGACCCAGTTGACTTGTAAGGGTAAAGCGTTCATTTGGGATATTCAGTGTGAGGAAAGTTTTAGTGAGCTGAAGAGAAGATTGACTACAGCTCCGATTTTGGTCTTACCGAATGCTACTGAACCGTTTGTGGTGTATTGTGATGCGTCTTATATTGGCTTAGGTGGTGTGTTGATGCAAGAAGGTAAGGTTGTAGCTTATGCTTCGAGGAAATTGAGGGTTCATGAGAAGAATTACCCTACTCATGATTTGGAATTAGAGGCAGTGGTTTACGTGTTGAAACTTTGGAGGCATTATCTCTATGGTGCAAGATTCGTAGACTTTAGTGATCATAAAAGTTTGAAATACTTGTTTGATCAGAAAGAGTTGAATATGAGGCAACGAAGATGGTTGGAATTTTTGAAGGACTACGATTTTAGCTTGAATTACCATCCTGGTAAAGCTAATGTGGTAGCCGATGTGTTAAGCCGGAAATTTTTGCATATGTCTGTTTTGATGGTTAAAGAGTGGGAACTTTTGGAAGTATTTAGAGATTTGAGTTTGGTGTGTGAATTGACATATCATAGTGTGAGGCTTGGTATGTTAAAGGTTACTAATGATTTTCTGTTAACCGTTAGTGAGAAATAGAAGTTGGATGTGAAATTTGTTGACTTGATGACAGTTGGAGATGAAGGTGTTAATGGTGACTTTAAAGTGGATGATAAGGGTGTTTTGAGATTCCGTGGTAGAATTTGTATTCCTGATGATTCGGACTTGAAAAAGATGATTTTAGAGGAAGGACACCACAGTAATTTGAGTATACATCCGGGAGCTAATAAGATGTATCAAGATTTGAAGAAGATCTTTTGGTGGTTTGGAGTGAAGAGGGATGTGGCTCAGTTTGTTTATGCATGTTTGACGTGTCAGAAGTCTAAAGTAGAACATCAGAAGCCTAGTGGATTGATGCAACCGTTGGATATTCCCGAGTGGAAATTGGACAGCATTTCTATGGATTTTGTGACAGGGTTGCCGAATACATGGAGGGGACATAATGCCATTTGGGTAGTTGTGGATAGACTGACTAAATCGGCGCATTTCATTCCGATTGACATCAGTTTTTCTTTGGAGAGGTTGACTGAGATTTATATCAGTGTGATTGTGAAATTACATGGTGTTCCGTTGTGTATTGTTTCAGATCGAGATCCGAGGTTTACTTCCAGATTTTGGGAAAGTTTGCAAAAGGCGTTAGGTTCCAAGTTGAGGTTGAGTTCTGCTTATCATCCGCAAACGGATAGTCAGACCGAGAGAACTATTCTGCTGTTGGAAGATTTGCTGAGAGCTTGTGTTCTTGAGCAAGGTGGTTTTTGGGATAGTTATCTTTCGTTGGTGGAATTCACTTATAACAACAGTTTCCATTCAAGTATTGGAATGGCACCTTTTGAACCGTTGTATGGAAGGAGATGTCGAACACCTTTGTGTTGGCATGAATTTGGTGAGAGTTCGGTGGTTGGACCGGAGTTAGTGCAACAGACTACGGAAAAGGTGAAACTTATTCGTGAGAAAATGAAGGCTTCTCAGAGTAGGCAAAAGAGTTATCATGATCGAAGGAGGAAAGATCTTGAGTTTCAAGAAGGCGATCATGTATTTTTGAGAGTTACACCGGTGACGGGTGTTGGTCGTGCATTAAAGTCGAAGAAGCTTACTTCTCAGTTTATTGGTCCTTACCAGATATCTGCGAGAGTGGGTGCTGTGGCTTATCGGGTGGCGTTGCCACCAAATCTTTTCGAATTTGCATGATGTGTTCCATGTTTCACAGCTTCGGAAGTATGTTCCGGATCTGTCGCATGTGGTTCCGATGGATGAAGTTGAGGTAAGGGAGAACCTTACGGTTGAGGCATTACCAGTGAGAATTTTGGATCGCGAGTTGAATCGGTTAAGAGGAAAGGATATTCCGTTTGTGAAAGTAGCATGGGGAGGCGCTGCTGAGGGCAATTTGACTTGGGAGTTGGAGAGTCGGATGCGGGAGTCGTATCCGGAGTTGTTCGTCTCAGGTAATATTTTCGAGGACGAAAATTTCTAAGTGGGGGAGAGTTGTAACGCCCCAGTTTTTGTTAGATTTATTTAATCAAGTCGATTTAATTATTTTTATTATTATATTATTTTATTCTTGACTTTTATTTGGTAATATATTATTTTTCATTGTTGTTATGTTTTATCGCGTTTTGAGAGCGTTTGTGAGATATTTGAGTGTAAGGGCAATTTGGTCATTTTACTTTATTTTTCTTAAGTTAGTAAAAGAGAGAGAAAATAGAGAGAAAGAAAAAGAGAAGAAGAAAAAGAGAAAGAAGGAAAAGAAGAGAAGAAAAAGAGAGAAAAACTTGGGATTTAAGAAATCGATCAACCGACTTTTCAAACACGATTAAATCGGGTAAGGGTGCGAAACTCGATTATCTTATACTTGTGTATGATTATGTATGTATGTATTTGTTTGTTGTTGGTTTGAAATTGAGTATAGAACCAAAACTATAATATGTTGAGATTGTTGGAAATTGATTCAAATTGTGTCTGAAATCATGTTTTAATGATCATAATTGCTGAGACATGTTAGATAGGTGTTGTTGTGCAATCTATTGGTAATTTTCTGGTGTTTCGGTGAAAATTGGAGTGGTTTTTGGTTGATTTCGCAGTAGACAATTATGCAGGAAAAATTCTGGGTTGTCGCTACCGTTACGCGTATCAGGCATGTCCATACGCGTATTGGGTTGGGCAATACGCATATGGCAGGTGCAAATTGAGGCAATACACGTATGGAAATCCATTTTTCTCGGCCATCTGCTGAAATGCGTAATGGTACACGTATGAGGCTGGGCAATACGCGTATGGCTCAGGGCAATACGCGTATGGCCAGTGAGGATGCAGAATTTTGCCATTTCGCGATTCCTTTTCTTTTTGATTCCGTAACTTGTGTTCCGATTATCCGTTTTGAACATTCTTGGTATCGTTGGAAAGCTATTGAGATGTACTTTCTTATTAAAATGGTTTTGAGATTGTTGGCCGATTTAATTATGTCGTGAATTTGAAATAGTGTCGTTTTGTCGACTTTTACCGTTTTAATTGTGTGTAATTGATGTGTATCATGCAATGTGCTTTTGATATGGATATCGTATGACTTGTGTGATGTTATATGATGTGAATGCATGATTATGGATGTGTATATGTGTGCATTTGAATGTCATGGGTCATTGTTTGCCAAGCATCATGATATGCATTCTTGTGATGTCGTGTGCCCTAGTGGGTGTGAGCGAAGAAACGGTTCCAGAGGGAATCCGCTATAACATCGTGAGCCTTATACCGAGAGGACCTAAAGCAATGATTATAGACGATCGTGAGCCTTATACAGAGAGGACCTAAAGCGACTGGATCGTGATCCTTATACCGAGAGGACCTAAAGCGATCCATAAACGTCGTGAGCCTTATACCAAGAGGACCTAAAGCGACGGGGAACATGGTTTGCCCGACGGGGAGTTACACTAAGTAACAAGCGATGATTCCAATAGTTCCTGAGTGAACTAGTGATGAGAATGATGGATGAAACGGTACCGTATCGTATTTGCATAGAGTCGTTGTGTCGGTCTCTTTGCATTTGCATAAATCATGAATGGATTAATTTTGTGTGGAATTGTGAATGGAATTGCTGAGTTGAGATATATATATATATATATATATATATATATATATATATATATATATATATATATATATATATGTCGGTGATAAATGTATTGTGCATGATTGATATGCCTTGTGATGGATGTATGAGATATGGATTGTGTTGTTTTGCATTTGAATTATGGTGTAAGTTGTGGTGAGAATATTTTACATGTGTATTTCTGTGTTGTTATATAATTGTATGCAATTATATTATGATTGTGTTTCTCACCCTTCTGCTATTTTAAATGCTCTATGAGGCATTGCAGATTAGATGCTGGAGGTCTTTTTGTGAAGCTTAGGTCTTCATTCTTTTGTCGGTCGGCTCTGATATGTAGCACCGGGTAGTCGGGGAGATCGTTGTGATTATCTGTATATGTATATGTTCTTTTTGGATTGTACATGTATGACTCTGTGTATGACAGACATACTTTTATGTTATGTATATATGAGATTTCAGTTGCAGATTTTCCGCTTTTATTCTGTATCTGAGTTGTGGGTGTTAGGAACTGAGTTCCTCTGTTATGTGCTACCTAATTGTTGTATATCTATATGAGCAGGTTGTTGTATTTTGTTTCACTTGATGTGACGCCTCCGTCTATGCCATGAATGTTTTAACAATACTCTGATATATTTGTTATCGCTTTAATTAATTGGGGGTATAGATTGGGGGTGTTAGATGTTTCCCCTCAATTAATTGCTTTGTTTGAATCGTGTATCAAAATTCTCAGCCTTCATGCAAATTTTAGGGTTCTTGAGGTTTTGTCTTGATTTCTTATTCCATGCTTAAAATAAATGAAATTAAAGACCATAGATATGATCGCGAGGTGAAAACGAGCAGATTGATATATGGATTGTGTGATTTCATCAAGTATTCAGTGAGACTGGATAGAAAATGCAAATCTGTGCAAAACTCCTTTCGCGCGTGTTCTTGGCCCATGTTCTTGGCGCCTTTCTCACAAATTTGAATATTTGAATTTTGTGATTTTATTTAATTCATTCAAAAATTAATTTCTCTCTGAGTTTTAATGATTTTGAGCTGATTCTTTTTTTAATAATTCAAAAAAATGTTAAAATATTTTATTTTGCCAAAAATTCCCAAAAATATTATTTATTTCATATACTTGATATTTTTGCAAAGAATTAATCTTTTGTTTGTTTTTTTTACATTTAAAATATTTTTTCCTCCTTGATTTTCCAAATTTAATTGGTTTCCAATCATTTTGTGGATATAAACGTGATTTTTGAAACATTGATCCAAGATCACCACTCATTTTTTACATGTTTTTAATACTTTTTTTTAATTTTTTAACAAAATTAATTCCTTTTTTAAACAAAATTAGGGTTTTGATTAATTCAACCCTCATCAATCATTTTCAAACACTCATGGGCCTCTAATAGAGTGTAAGACCCAACCCCTTTGTAAATAATACCTTTGCGCCTCACACATTGTATAAGTCCCTCTGTAAATTTTCAAACGTTCTGCGCGATCGTCACCTTTTTAACAAAATCAATTGGGCTTCTCCTTGAGCTATAAGACCCATCTTTATTCATTTTCAAACTCTTTGGGCCTCTAATAGAGTGTAAGACCAAACCCTTTTTTTTTCCAAAATGATTTGGGCCTCAGATGTTGTATAAGGCCCATTGTGTTTTCAAAAACCTCGGCGCGATCGCCGTTTTCAAACAAATAACCTTGGGCTTCTCCTTGAGTTGTAAGTCCCATCTCTTGTACAAAAATAAATATTTGGGCCTCTAATAGAGTGTAAGACCCATCCCCTTGTACATAAAAACTTTTTGGGCCTCAGTCGTTGTATAAGTCCCGATACGATCTTTAAAACAACGGTGCAATCATCGTTAAAACTTGGGCCTCTCCTTGAGCTGTAACCCCCAACAATCTTTTCAAAGCACTTTCTCCTTTGATTTTGAATTTAAATATATGTTGTTATCAAAACTTTCTTTAATTTCTTTGTTGAATAACTAACAAAACAGCATGGAAGCTCTACATCCGGTAAGTGTTTATCCGCTTTCATTTACCGCTTTCATATGTATATAACTGTATTGTGGGGCTGTTTCATTGTAAGTCTTCTTTCACATCCTTTTATGTACTTGTCACATATCCACTGTGTAATACTAGTATAGTTATTTAGAGTTTTCCCCGACAACTACGTCTAGAACTAGGTAAAGCCTGTTGGTCACTCTCGAATACAAACAGAACTAGATCCCCCGTAGGATTCCAGATACAGTCTTCCCTCATCTTAGGGTTAAACAAAATGGAACAAAGAGAAAGGCAGTATTCTCGGTGAACCTTTTCTCAGACTGTCACCCTTAGAAATTGTCAAAGAAACTCTAACTCCCCAGAGGATATTTTCTCCGTGAATGGCAGCTCTTGAGTTTCTTCCAAATTCTCAAACTTTCCTAGAATGATCTCTTCTCTGTGAATTTCATTTCTTGAACTTCTCTTGGTTTGGGGACCCACAAGCTTCCTAAAAGCATCCCGCCTCCTTTTGGGCGTTGTACAAGGACCCTTCGGCTTCTTAGAAGTTCTCATGCCTTCTCTTGGGCTTAATACAAGGACCCTGAAGACCTATTAAAGGTATAAGACAGAACTTAGTCATCCTTTGCTAGAGCAGTCTTTCCAGCGTCAAAACTCAGACCATTTTAGGGTTGATACTCATCCCTTAATGCCCGCGCCTCCTCTTGGGCATTGTACAAAAGATAAAACTCTAGACTTGGACAATCTAAACCTCTTGAGTCTCAAAGATATTCTCAAGTTCCTTTCAAACATAAGAAAAAACACCGATCACTCTGGATCAATCTCCAGCAGAAACCCGATCTCTCTCATGAGAGTTCCCCACACTTGGAACCGCTTCAGGATCTCAATAATCCTCAGCAGTAAGTCAGCCTCCTCTTGGGCTTTGTACAAATGATTCTCCCCAGCGGAGCTAACCTTTTCAGACTCTCTTGTTGAGTCAACCACTTTTAGCCTCCGTCTTGGGCTTTGTACAAGACATGTAAAAAACACTCTCTTGTTGAGTATAAAAGACTCTCTTGTTGAGTCAATCTCCTTTTAGCTTCAATCTCGGGCTTCGTACGAGACAGCAAATCACTCTCTTGTTGAGTATAAAAGACTCTCTTGTTGAGTCGATCAAACCTTCAGACTCTCTTGTTGAGTCAATCACCTATTCAAGACTCTCTTGTTGAGTCAACCTTTTTTAGCCTCCGTCTTGGGCTTTATACAGGACAGATAAAAGTACTCTCTTGTTGAGTCAAACCCTTTCAGCCTCCATCTTGGGCTTTATACAAGATATATTCTCCCCAACAGAGTCATAATCCCTTTTAGCCTCAATCTTGGGCTTTGTACAAGACAGAAAGAACATTTTCCCCGGAAAAGTCAAACTTCCAGCCTCCTCTTAGGCTTTGTATAAAGAAACCCCCGGTTAAGTCAATCAACCTCTTAGCATCAAACTTGTGCTTTGATCAGGGCACACAAAAATCAACAATTCCCTCTGAGGAAGTCCAATCCCTCTTTAGAGATGACAAGTTCTCTCTCAGTCAAACCTTTAGCTTCAATCTTGGGCTTTACACAAGACACAAAAAAAACCCTTTAGCTTCACATCTTAGGCTTTGAACAAGATACAAATCACCTTTAGCTTCAATCTTGGGCTTTGAACAAGACACCAAAACATCTCTTTCCTCCCATAGAATAGGACGAACTACGATCGCTATGATTTCCCTGTTTCGTTAAATGGGAATACGTAGGCATAAGATTGTGAAATCTTAGCGAGCATACTAATCAAAAAACTCAAACTCCAGTACCTTCACACATCCATCAAAAACATCAAACCTAGTACCTTACCAAAAGCCTCATGTACAGTCATGACACTCCGTTCTTAAACGAAATAACCTAAAGACAGACCCCCCTATTTTGATAGCATCTGTAAACTAACAGTTTTGACTGTTTAACCTCAGTATGCAAGCAGGGATAATTGGAGACATCTATTTCCCTTCCTTAATCAGCTTCACAGGATAAAAAATGAATCGAACTGTAGTACCAAAGCGATAGTGATTCGAAACCACAAAAATCGCGCTACACCACGGAACTGGTCTAAGTTTTCTTAACAAACTTCCCCTCGATCCTGGTCTTTAGCTAAGGAACTAGTCTAAGTTTTCTTAACAAACTTCCCCTTGATCTTGGTCTTTAGCCAAGAAACTGGTCTAAGTTTTCTTAACAAACTTCCCCCTCGATCCTGGTCTTTAGCCAAGGAACTGGTCTAAGTTTATTTTGACAAACTTCCCCTCGATCTGGGTCTTTAGCCACGGAACTGGTCTTAGTTTCTTTTGTCAATAAACTTCCCCTAGATCTGGGTCTTCAGCCATGGAACTGTTCTCAGTTTTTTTTACAAAGGACGTTATGTGTAGCGGTTTTCATCAAACTTCTCGCCGAGTTTTTACTGTGGAGATGGCATTTGATGGGAAAAAGTTTTGATGTCAGACTTGCTGGGGAACCCATTCGTCTGAGTTGTAGAGGTGTTCAAACTTCTCTGTTGGAGACACCATTTGTTGACTCTACTGGGGAAAACGAGTCTCTTGAGAGACTGCTTCCTGCTTGGGGATATTACATCACGTTTTTCTTCGAGATCTTTTTGAAGAAATGTCATGCGATGTGATCCAATTTTGAGGTGCTGATGACTTTATTGACATCGAATTTCTTGGAAGAAAAACCTATGTATTGCCGAGAGTCTTTTGTTGAGAGGCTTCCTTTAGGGATTTTCCTTATTCAGGGAAAGCGAGAACATCATCTTCAATGGTGAAGAGTGACGTTTGTTGAATGTCTTCTTACCTTTCAGAGGTTCAAGTTATCAAAGTGGTCGAGGACCATTTCCAATCAGAAATAAACTGGGGAAAAGATTGTTCAGATAAACATTTCCTGACGAAGAAAGGACTGACAACTCGATTTAGAGGATATTTATCACTTGGGGATAAGACTGACCGGAGTGATAGTGATGCAATATGAATATGAGTATGAATCAATAATGCATGATGTATGTATGTATATGTTGACAAAATTGATGCGACATACAGACGAATTGATGAACACGAATAGATACTCGGCCACGGCGAGGGATGAAGTACCATTGGTTCAAGATAGCAATTTTTCCTTGCTTAGGAAAAGTATTCCTTGCGGGGGAGAAAGAATCGTTAAATCGGTCTTAAGAGATACGAACTCTGTCGGGGATGTCAGATGAAACATGGTCTCTGACACAATAGATCCTTCATTCAGGTGCACTAGTTTAGAAGGAGTACTTTGATTCTACACTTTGCGTTGGCGGTACATGGATTTTGTCTGAATATATCTGACACTTGTGACATCTCCTCATGTACTTATAGCAATCAGATTCCATTGTCAACTAATAGTACCTTGCTCTTAGAATTCTTCTCGCCATTGTGTGTCCGTTGGCATGAGTGCCAAAGGATCCTTCGTGAATTTATTTTATCATCATGTTTGCTTCTGGTCTGTCTACGCATCGGAGCAAGACCATGTCAAAGTTTCTCTTATAGAGTGTATCACCGCTCAGGAAGAAGTTGCCTGCCAATCTTCTACGAGTTTTCATGTCTTTTCTGGATGCCCCAGGTGGGTACTCTCGTTTCTGAAGGAAGCATTTGATATCGTGATACCAAGGTTTTTCATTTATGGCTACTTCAATCTTGAAGATGTAAGCGGGCCTTTCAAGGCACATTATGTCAATCTTAGGTAAGTCTTTCCATTGACCTACACTAATCATGGAAGAGAGAGTGGCTAATGCATCAGCCATGTGATTCACTTCACGAGGGATGTGATGAAACTCGATTCTGTTGAAGAACGGTAATAACCTTCTCGCGTAGTCTTTGTAAGGAATCAGTCCTGATTGGTATGTGTCCAATCTCCTTTGATTTGATTGATAACCAGGGCTGAGTCTCCATATACATCCAAGTTCTTAATTCTCAAGTCAATCGTTTCTTCGAGACCCATGTGTAATACCCTAATTTTTGCCCCTAAGATTCTTTGCTTCTCATGTGCATTCATGCATACAAACATGATCACACATTGGTCCCCTCTTTTATAGGATTGTGCCTTGTAGGGATCTTTGAGTGTGTGTATGTTTGTTTAGTTGTTTTATTGCTTAATTTTTTTATGTTTACTAACCATTAATTAAAATCCAAAAATATTTTGTTTTCTTTCACTAACATTTTCAGGGGAAGAACAGGTTAAAAATACCAAAAATCAGTTCCACAGCTCGAATGAATTTCATCTGAACAAAGTCAAAGTTGATCTGCAATTAATTCCAAAATTATCTAATCAAGAGTTTCCAAGTTTTAATTGATTATTATTCAAGAGACTCCAAGGATCATGTGTTTATTTCCATGACTTCTTTGACGAGCAAAAGAATCGAGCCAAACCACAGCAGTGCACTTAAAAAGGGCATTTTTTTTCAAAATTTACACTGAGTAACGGGTTACCCTGTGGTGAGTAACCGGTTGCCCTCGTGAAAATTTGAGAAATGGCAGCAAATTCAAATTCAGCAATTGGCACCAATTTTCATCATTTTGATCACATGTGGAATATTCTAGATCACCTAATTTTAATTCCCCTACATCATTTTGATCATTCCCCGCCATGTACCATCACTAATCACCACTCTTTTGATAATTTCCCTCCAAATTTGAATTCCAATCCTAATTTTCATTTCCAAACCAAATTCCAAACCACCAAATTTCCAAGCCTAAACTCTATAAATAGAGACCTCATTTCATTCATTTCACAAGCTTTTGATAGCCAATAAACCTCTCGCAAATTCTCTCCCCAACCACAAAATTCACTAAAAGCTCACATTTCTTCTTTTGAAAGTTAACAGTAATTCACATTGAATCTTTCTCAACTTTGAGCTAAACCTTCATCCAAACTTGTTTTCTTCATCAATTCTCATAGATCAAGGCTTTGGTGTTTGGATCTTGAAGCAATTTGAAGGAATTTTCAGATTTGAAGTGGTAATTCATCTTTCACCATTGTTGAAGCTTCATCTTCATCTTCCATAATGTAGATCTTTGGAGATCTTTGTTACTTGATCCTTTGGATCTTATAATTGTGTTTAATTGCTGGTTTTTGCTTTTATTTTAGTTTAAATTTCGTGCAATTTCAGTTCCATGATCATAAGGTGTTTGTAAAAAGTTTTGAAAGTGGATCATGCTGAATTTTGCACATTTTTCTGCATTCTGGTGCAGAGTAACCAGTTACCCTCTAGTGAGTAACCGGTTACTCTGTGTTAATTTTGAAAAAACTGCGCTTGTTTTGAACTAAGTAACCGGCTATCATCTGGTGAGTAACAGGTTACTTCGAAACAGAATGCATATTTTGCCTTGTTTTTGGGGCTGTTTTGATTTTTCTTTCTCCTTCTTCCCCTTTCTTCTTGTTTTATCCTTGAAATGCATTGTTGAGATTAATTTCTCTTCAATTTCAATGGATTTTGGATATGGTTAAAGTAATTAAACATTCATTAGTTCAAATCTATCTTTTAATGAATTGTTGAATTCATTTGAGGTGCTTTGAATTAGTGATATGTTTTCACACATAAACTTATCAATTAAAAGTGATTGAACTTGAAGATGAAAGGATCTTGAAACTGTAATTCAATTTGGCTTTCTCTTCATCTATTTCCTTTTTTTATTTTGATTGATGAAAGTCTTATGGATCTTAGATTTCTTTGTCAAATTCTTGATCAAGACTAGATCGTTACCTATTATCTTTTCGTGCAGTATTGCTTTCAGATTATGATTTACATATAGTTCATCTAGCATGCTTTAGCACAAAGATCTATTGACCGGCCTCATTGTAGGGTAATTACTCCGTAAATTACTCGGCGATTGCTTAACATAGCGCAACATTTGTCCCTCTTTATCCAATTCGGAATTTGAACTTTCGTGGTCCGGACCTTGATTGGTCGCGTCAATCCAATGTTTATTAACTTTTTGCATTAGGTCCATAACCTTTGAAACTTGGCGTTGTAGAGGCTTTGGTTCTACCAATCTTCTGTCAAGTTCATTAACCTTGGCCTAAGTGCATTATTTAATCACTATAGTTCAAAACGCGAAACGGAATACTCGGTGAAGGCTTATGGCACTAGAGCCTTGTGCTACTAATTACTAACTTCTAACTTTTTTTTTATGTTTCCTTCTCGCTCTCTATCTCTCTTTATTTTTATTGCTTATTATCATATATCATATTCATGTTTATGTTTATGTCATTTTTCTTTTGTCCACTTGGACCATATTATCTTGTGCTTTTATTTTTCTTTTGTCCATTTGGACTCAAAAAACATTAATAAAGGATTAAACCACTAAAAGACTTGTGTTCTTAATTGTTGGACTATGGCCATTCTCCCTTGCATTGGAGTATCTTCTTGGCTTGATTATGGACTTATGGACTTAGAATTAGGATTCTCTCCCGTAGGCTTTGGACCATTATGAAGTTTGCTATCCTAGCCTTTATTTGGCTTGTTTATTGGCTCAAGAGGATGGAATTCTTTTCTTATTATGCTTTGAAGAGTGTCTCCATGTGGTTAGATCTTTCTTATCCTTAACTTTTATTTTTATACACTAGGATAGTCACTTCTTCTCCACCCCTTCTTCAATTTTCAAAATCTCCTCCCTTTTTCAAAACTTTCTTGTTTTCAAACTTAAAACCGCTTTCATAATAAAACCTTGACTTTGGTCGAGCGATTTTTAAACTTTGTTTTTTTTCTTTAATAAATGTCAATCCATGTTAATCATATTTTGACCAGTTCAAAAAGACTTTAAAAAACACCAAACTCATCAATCTCTTTTTGTACTTTATGCACTTTTTCCTTTTAAAACTTTTTCATAAGTTTAGACATGATTCATTTCTTTAAGCAGAATTATTCGCTTGGAAATGACGACTTGTCTTTACACTTAAAATCCACCAAAATAAACAAATTTCATTCTTTGTACCACGAACTACGAGGTTTTGATCCTACATTGCACACCGTGGGTACGTAGGCATGAGGCGATAAGTCTCTCCTAACACAAAAATCTAAAAAAATATTTCTCCTCTCATCTCCCCATTCTTTTTTCAAGCAAATCTTTTCAAACCAAAAAGCGGTAGATATTTCAAAGGGTTCCTATAGGGTACTATAGTTGGGTGCTAACACCTTCCCATTGCGTAACCAACCCCCCTTACCCATTCTCTGTTGTTCTTGTTTTTTTTAGAACTCTTTAGGTTTTGTTCGCTCTTTTTTCCTTTCCATTTTTTGGATAAAAAAAAGTGTGGTGGCGACTCTTGCATTTTTTGAGTTAAGTTAATCAATAGCTTATACTCACAAATTTCCCCGCTACAGAAAAGTGGCGACTCTGCTAGGGACCACTCCCTTGAGGGGTTTAGTCTACTTTGATTTATTTACTGCTTTTTGTCTAATTTGCTTGTTACTTGTTTGTTCTGTTTGGGAGTTCCTCTGTGTGTGAGATAGGTCCTATACCCGGACTAGAGTGCATTTTGAGATAGGAGAATGGTATAGTCAAGGGAGCTTTGAGGGAGTCGAATCACGAAAAAGAAGAACTTGAGAATCTATCCACTCGATGGTTGCTTCTTTGGAATTAGTGATGCCAATCGAGCGATCGTTGAAGGCATTACTTTTTCCATAGAAGCTTATAACACTGAGGACCGTAGTGACCCTTAACCCATCTTAGGCTTTTTAGGATCTTAGTACGGAAGCTATGAGGATGCAAATCCGACTTAGCTGTCATGCGATGCTACACTCAGGTTAGATTCTCTTGAGGATAACTACCAACCTCCAAGCAAATCGGTGCGTTGGTGTGTCTGATAGTGGATTGTGGACCCTGGGCACTCTGTTAGAACCACAATTTTCTGCAGGTACAATGAAGACAAAACTTTAGTACATACCTTTGTGGGATTGGTTCTTACCCTTGGCTTCATGCTCGTGACTTGAACCTTGACCCGTGTGCTTTGTGTGATCTTGTTTGTGGTTGTTGCATTCATGCACTCATGCATTCATGAGCATTCTTTTGGAATATTTCAAGGAACTTAAAGGTGTCATTGCAAACGTTGTGGGTACTTTTGTTATGGATTTTGGAAGGATAAGCACAAGGAAGTACACTTTCAAGAGTCCTAAGTTAGGGGGTTTGAGAGAGCTAGGATCTTTGGTTGCTGATACCAAGAAGTTTGAGTCCATATATGGAAGGCTTTTATCTCTCTTGGAGGTTGATATAGCTGAAGGATTGCTTGTAACTTTGGTTCAGTTCTATGACCATTTGCTTCATTGTTTCACCTTTCCTGATTATCAGTTGGTACCTACACTAGAGGAGTATTCTCTCCTACTTAGTTTTCCTGTTCATGGTCGGATTTTCTCCGGTTTGGATCCCACTCCCGAGCATCACGCTATTGCGAAGGTTACTCACTTGAAGATTTCTTAGATTAAGGCTCGCATGGATACCAAAGGAAAGATTCTTGGGTTACCCGCTAAGTTCTTAATGGATAGAGCTCATCACTTTGCTAGTGTGAAGAACACAGTTGCTTTTGAGGCTATTCTTGCCTTGCTTATTTATGGATTGTTCCTCTTCCCAAATGTTGAGAACTTTGTCGACATCAACGCTATTCAGATTTTCTTGATTGGGAAACTAGTTCCTGCTTTACTTGCCGATGCTTACCATTCTGTTCACCTCAGGAATTTCCATGGTGAAGGGATGATTATCTGTTGTGCGCCTTTGCTCTATAAGTGGTTTATTTCTCACTTGCCGAAGTCTGCATCTTTCTGGAATCTCAAGGATGGTTTATATGACCATGGAAGATCATGTCTCTCTCTCATTCTGATATTGATTGGTGTAGCCGTGTTCCTTTTGGAATGATGATTTTTGATAGTTGTGGTGATTTTCCCAACGTGCCTCTTCTTGGTACAAAGGGAGGAATCAGTTATAATCCGGTATTGGCTTGTCGTCAGTTGGGATATCCTTTGCGAGAGGTACCGAAGAACATCCATTTGACTGGTCTCTTTTTCAAGGAAGGTGAATCTCAGGCTACTCTCAAGAGAGAGATTGTGGAAGCTTGGCACAACATTCGGAGAAAGGGAAAGGAAAGTTTGGGAAATCTGAATTGTGTCTCTTCAGAACCTTACCTCTAGTGGATTAAAAATAGAGCTATTACTTTGAAGATGCCTTATGCGCGTCAGGAACCTTTGTCTCTAACTGCTAAGAAGCATATCCTCTACTTTATGGAAGACACAGAGAAGCTTCAGATCACTTTGGCCGAGATGCAATAAGAGAGAGATGCTTGGAAGAACAAGTATCAGATTGTTGAGTTAGAGAATGCAAGACTTCAAGAGCACTTCAAGAAGAAGAATGAAGATGAAGTTGCCAACAAGAAGAGAAAGGTACAAGAGGATTTATTTTCCTCTCGCATTCAGCCAGTTTCTGATATTTCGAAGAGTTCTGAATCTCCTTAGAAGTTGATCGTCGATCAGTTGTTTATTGAGAAGACTCAGATGTAGGCTCGCCTCAAGAAGCTGGAAGATTGAGCTGGGACTTCTTCTCATGAGATTCTCTAGAGATCTAGTTTTCTTTATTCTCTTTTGTTTTAGGATTCTTGAATTTGTACTTCCGAGATGTAATCTTTTCCATCATTAATGAATGAGATTTTGGTATTTCAAATAACAATGTTTGCAATATGCCTTATAATTCCTTGAAACATTGCATTTGAATCTTGCACATCAAGCATCATTTTGCATTATTTCTTGCCTTTTCATGTGTCTTATGTTTACCTTTGGTCTTCATTCAGCCAAGTTGTCGCACCAGTATAATACTCGAGCTAATCTGAAGAAGAAGATGGATCAGTTGCAACAAGAGAACCGTGAGTTTCGTGAGAAAGTGACAAATTTGAAGGATAGTTTAGATAGACTCACTGCTATGATGGAAGCTCTGGTGGCTGCTCAGAATCAACCACCACCACCTCCTCCTCCGCTTTCAACTCCTGTGCAAAGGACAGTCATTTCTGAGATCATCTCTACGCCCATCTCTGTGGCGCCTGCTAGTGTTCCTCAATACTCCATGCCTCCTGGTTTCCCCTGGGGCATGCCTCATAACTTTATTCCTGAAGGTTATCAACCACCACCTCCTGAAGTTCCAGTTGTTCCTACTGTTCAACTTGTGATGATTGTGCCACCGCCTGTGGTTCATGCCGTTCCTTTTGGTGAAGAGCAGATTTTCCATACTGCTCCAAGTGAAAATGTCAGTGCTTATGATAGAATGGAAGAGATTCAAGACCAGTTTGCTGAAATGCAGAAAGAAATCAAAGCTCTGAGAGGTAAAGAACTGTTTGGAAAGAATGCTCATGAGTTATGCTTGGTTCCTAATGTGAAGATCCCGCATAAGTTCAAGGTCCCTGACTTTGAAAAGTATAAGGGAAACTCTTGTCCGTTGAGTCAGTTGACTATGTATGCTTGTAAGATGTCAACTCAGACCGATAATAATCAGCTTCTTATTCACTACTTTCAAGACAGTTTATCTGGTGCAGCTTTGAAATTGTATATGGGACTCGACAGTACTCGAATTCGCACTTTCGAAGATTTGGGTAAGGCGTTTGTGAAACAGTATAAGTATAATGTGGATATGGCTCCCGATCGTGACCAGCTTCGAGCAATGGCTCAGAAAGATAAGGAGACATTCAAAGAATACGCGCAAAGGTGGCGCGAGATTGCTGCTCAGATTAATCCTCATTTGGAAGAAAAAGAGATGACCAAGATTTTTATGAAAACTCTGAGTCCTTTCTATTATGAGCGTATGATTGCTAGTGCCCTGAGTGACTTCACTGAGAGGGTTAATATGGGGATGAGATTAGAAGAAGGTGTTCGTGAGGGACGATTGTCAAAAGATGGTAATTTTGCTGGTAATTCCAAGAAATATGGGGGAGGACTTGCCAAGAAGAAAGAGGGTGAGACCATTTCTATTTCCCATGGAGGACGCAAAAAGAGTTATAGTAAGAATAATCAGTGTCAGCAACATGTTGCATCTGTTACTCCTGTTATCAATTCGACTCCTATTGTTCTGGCGGCTCCTGCCCATCAACAGCGTTCTAATTAACAAAACAATCAACGGGGCCGTTTTCAGAAGGAATTTGATCGGATTTCGATGACATACACAGATTTGCTTCCTTGTTTAATTCAAAATAATCTTGTTCAGTTTCGTGCACCACCTGCTGTTCCAAAAGATTTGCCATGGTGGTATAGTCCTGAAGCTCGTTGCGCTTTCCATCAGGGAGGAGTGGGACATGATACTGAGAACTGTTATCCATTGAAGATGGAAGTTCAAAGGTTGGCTAGGAGTGGTATTTTGTCTTTCGAAGATTCCAACCCTAATGTATAATCCAATCCGCTGCCCAATCATGGCAAGGCGTCTGTAAATATGGTTTATGGTTGTCCTGGTACATTCAAAATTTTTGATATCCATTGGATTCGGAGATCTCTTGTAGAAATGCATGCACTTTTGAGTGAATACCATGATATTGATCATGACTATGCAGCTTGTTGCATCTGCTCCGTGAATCCGCGTGGTTGTGTGATAGTAAAGAGGGATATTCAAAGGATGATGGATCAGAATTTGATTGAGGTCACTGCTAAGAGAGATGAATATCAGAATGAGGTGAATGTTATTGTGCCGCGCTTTAATATTCCTGAACGAGTTGTTATCTCTTATGATAGTCGGAAGACCGCTGTTACGCCCTTGGTTATTCGGTTGCCCGGTCCGGTACCCTATGAATCTGACAAAGCTTTTCCATATAAGTACAATTCTACCATGATAGAAGACGGTAAGGAAGTGCCCATTCCTTCTTTGTCTTCTGTGGTAAGCATCGCTGATGTGAGTAGAGTGACCCGAAGTGGTCGTGTCTTTGCTCCTTAGCCTCCAAAGATTGTGGAGAATGTTGTTGCTGGCAAACAACATCAAGATGAGAGTAATGTCGATGCTTTTGGTCAGTCCAGTGGTTCGAAGGCTTATGAGGATGAAGTATTGAAATTGATCAAGAAGAGTGAGTACAGTGTTGTAGATCAACTCTTGCATACCCCGTCCAAGATTTCAGTGTTGTCCTTACTGATGAATTCTAAAGCTCATAGGCAATCTTTGCAGAAGGTATTGGAATAAGCATATGTTAAGCATGATGTGACTGTTAATCCGTTTGATGGCATTGTTGCCAACCTCACAGCATGTAATAATTTGAGTTTTTGTGATGAAGAGTTACCCGAGGAAAGGAGAACTCACATTTTGGCTTTACATATCTCCATGAATTGTCAAGAAGATGCGCTTTCTAATGTGCTAGTTGATACTGGCTCTTCTTTTAATGTATTACCAAAATCTACTTTGTCGAGGCTTTCTTACCAAGGTGCTCCCATGAGGTATAGTGGGATTGTTGTTAAAGCTTTTGATGGATCTCGGAAAACCGTGATTGGAGAGGTTGATCTTCCAATCAAAATAGGACCGTGTTTCTTCCAAATTACTTTTCAAGTAATGGATATTCGTCCTGCTTATAGTTGTCTTCTTGGCCGACCCTAGATTCATGAAGCTGTGGCAGTGACTTCGACTCTTCATCAGAAATTGAAATTTGTTAGAATGATAAGATAGTAATTGTTGGAGGCAAGCAAGCAATGCTGGTGAGCCATCTTTCATCCTTTTCATATGTTGATGCTGATGAAACTGTTGGGACTCCGTTCCAAGCTCTTTCTGTTGATGATAAAATTGTTAAGAAGAATGAGTTACCTATGTCTTCGTTGAAAGATGCTCTGCATGTATTAGAGACTGGTCGGTCTGATGGTTAGGGCCGAGTTATTTATGTGGTTGATAACCTGGGAAAAACTGGTTTAGGCTTTACGCCTGGTATAGTCAGAAGAGATTTAAAGCGTATTAATGAGGCCTTTCACAGTGCTAGATTCATCAACAAAGATCACTCTACTGCTGCCATCATTAAGGATGATTAAGAAGAAGAACTTCCGAATTTCATGACACACTGACAGATCTGCCAGAATTGGATACCCGTTGATGTTCCCGCTGTTGTTCATATTTCAAAGTAATTTGTTTCTGTTTCTTTCAAAAAAATCCTTTCACTCTGCCTAAGGTGAAAGTGAATTTGTGAGGGCTTTGTTTCAAGTTTTATCATTATCAATAAAATGTTATTTTGTTTATCCATATTATGTTTTCCCTTTTTGCTTTATTTCTGAAAAATGGTAACATAAAAAACCAAAAAAAATAATAATATGATGATCACTTTTATCTGCATAATGCTTGCACTTCTTGTTCATATTCTAAAATCAAACATAAATCATTGTGCAGATTGATTGTTAAACCCATTAAAAACAATGACACTATGCCCTCTCCCAACTTTGAGTTCCCTGTGTTTGGGGGTGAAGAAGAAGGTATTGAGGAGATTCCAGGTGAAATTTCTCGGTTGCTTGATGTCATAACCCAAAATTTGACCACCAAGGTTCCCATCATTGTGAAAACTATCATCACAATATGGATGACCTTTCATACTCATTAGTCTTCCCCAAAGATGGATGAGCATCCACTACAATCAAAATTAGGGTTTCAAGCCCTCTCAAAGCTCTTAGACAAAGGTTCAATCAAGGAATGACATGATCTTCAACTTGTCTAACCTCTCAAACATCCACAAAGGATCAAGAGGACTCCCCCTTCAAGAATCAAGCACAATGTTGCAGCATTCCATGTGGATTAAGCCTCAAAATCGACAGCACTAAATTAGGGTTTTGGTCGACCGGGGCCTCCAGATGGAAATTTTCCTTTGGGCATGATCCAATGCTTCAAAGCATAACCTAAGATACTCCATGGGACCTCATGAACCCAATCATCAAGTCAATTTAACCTCAGGGGATGCATACATCAAAAATCAGGAATTAGGGTTTCTTGACCTAATTCACCCCTAAGTTGACTTTTAGGATAAATCATGAGCCAAGACCTCAAGACATGATTTGAGGATCTCTAATAAACCACATTGATCCATTTGCAACAATGGATTAATCCAAGAAGCTTGAGCAACAAGTCTCAATTTCATCAGAACCACCGTTAGGGTTTCGCGGGAAAAGTCAACTTAGCTTTGACTTTTGACCAAGACATGATTCAATACACCCTATGACACCTATGAAATCAATCCATCAAGTTTGATTTAAGTCAAGGGCTTGATTTCATAGAGGATCGCATAGTTTGGAATTCATCTGACAAAAAGTCCACTGTGCACAAAAGTCAACTTTGACTTTTTGAGATTTTTCACAATTATGGTTCTTTGACCCTAAAATGATGTTAATGTATGATTGAAATCATCATTCATCAAGAAAAATCAATAAAAGTGGGATAACTTGTAAAAGTGGTAACCATAAAAATCTTAGAAATTTTCTAAGTTATGGAATAAAGTGGCTAGGGTACCAACTTTGGAGGATCATAACTCCTAAACCACAAGGCCATTTTTCCCCATCCAAAGCTGGATTTGTAGCCCTCATTGCCCTCTACAAAAGCTTCAACTACACCTCATTCCAATTCATCATGGATTTTGAGTTATGGAATGATCAAAATGGCTGAAAACATGAAATGCCACTTTTTCCAACACTTAGTGAAATTTTCACTAAGTCAGAATCTGCCTTCACTTTTTTCCAAATGTAGGGGGATTTTTCACTTGGATCCAAAAAGTATCAAAACCAACTATGATCAAACAGTTGTTGTATCATATGAGGGATTTCCAAAATGGCCAAGAACTCCATTAAATTCCACTTGAGCCATGAGATATGACAATGACAACATGCCTTAATGAAAACTGTCATGGCAAGGCAGATTTTGGAGTTTTGCTTGATTTGCCCAAATTTTGCAAAGGGCAAGCAACTCTATCCATCTGAACACCTCAAGGGGGGACCAAGGAGGAACCAACTCTGGTCCCAAGCCTCCCAAGTTTTTGGAACCAAAAATAGCATGCCAAACCTAGAATTTCCTAAAAGAGGGACAAGACACCAATTTTGGATTGGAGCATTTAATGGATGCACCAAGGTGGCATGGACTGAGCCATTTCCAACTGAATTCAGTCAAGACTTATCCAAGACCAAGGGAACCAGCAGCCTGTGCCCTAACCTCTAGTCAATGGCTAGAGGAGACTTGGATTCTCATTGCTCAACATTGGCCAAACCTATGCAGCAGTTGCGATTCACTATTCTTTGCAAAACAAACTTGCTCTACTATAAATAGAGCTCAATTGTGATCAGTTTGAGTACACCAAAGCCATCAAACAAATGCTTTCCTCAAAATCTCTTCTTTCACTCCAAAATTGCCTTCCAAAGCAAGTCACTATCGGGTTTTGAGTTTGAGAGCTATTCCAACCAAACCAATCACACACACACACACACACCTCATAAACATCATATAGAAGTGATCCAAACACTCACATAACATCTGGAACACCAAAATCACAAAATCACCAGCCAACTGCTCAAGCCTTTGACAGATTTGCAGTTGAGGTGCCAAATCAAGTTCCAGCTCAAATCAATCCACTCCAAGCATCCAGACACACTCCATAGCACCTAGGGAAGCTGTCCATATCCTTGGAACCAAGCTGCAACACCTCTAACACAAAACACGATCACCAGCTGCAAGAGGTAAGCATGAGCTCTTCTAACTCTATGATTCATGCATTTTTTGCTGCAAAATAATTTGGCCATATGTTCATAATCATGCATAGAGTGCTTTCCCTCAATCAATTGCTTTGTTTGAATCGTGTATGGAATTTCTGAACCTTCATGCAAATTTTAGGGTTCTTGAGGTTTCTCTTTGATTTCTTATTCTATGCTTAAAATAAATGAAATTAAAGACCATAGACATGATCGTGAGGTTGAAACGAGTAGATTGATATGTAGATTGCATGATATAATCAAGTATTAAGTGAGATTGGATAGAAAATGCAAATCTGCAGAAACAGAGGAAGGGCGCGTGTTCTTGCCATGTTCTTGGCGCCCTTTTTCAAAAATCTGAATATTTGAATTTTGTGATTTTATTTAATTGATTCAAAAATTAATTTTCTCTCTGAGTTTTATTGATTTTGAGTTGATTCTTTTTTTAATAATTCACAAAAATGTTAAAATATTTTATTTTCCCAAAAAAATCCCAAAAATATTATTTATTTCATATACTTAATATTTTTGTAAAGAATTAATATTTTAATTGTTTTTGACATTTAAAATATTTTCTCTTTCTTGATTTTTCAAATTTTAGTGATTTCCAATCATGTTGTAGATCAAAACCTAATTTTTGAAACATTAATCCAAGATCACAATTTTTTTCCACATGTTTAACAATTTTGATCATTTTAATTGAATTTTTATTCAATTAAAATACATTTTGAAAATGAATCAGGGTTTTTTGATTAATTCAACCCTCATCAAACTTTTTCAAACACTTTGGGCCTCTAATAGAGTGTAAGACCCAACCCCTTTTGGAAACCAAAATAATTTGGGCCTCGGTCATCGACCCACTGTTTTCTCAAACCTCGGCGCGATCGCCATTTTTCAAACAAATAATCCTTGGGCCTACCCTCGTGTTATAAGCCCCATTCCTTTTCTTTAAAACCTTTGGGCCTCTAATAGAGTGTAAGACCCAATCCCCTTTTAACCTAAACAACTTTGGGCCTCAGATATTGTATAAGTCGCTCTGCATTAAAAGAAAATCTCGGCGCGATCGCCATTTCAAAATAAAACCCTGGGCCTCTCCTTGAGCTGTAAGCCCCACCACTTGTATAAAAATAAACCTTTGGGCCTCTTGAAAGAGTGTAAGACCCATCCCTTTGTACAGAAAACCTTTTGGGCCTCAGTCACTTGTATAAGTCCATGTACAACTTCAAAACAACAGTGCAATCACTGATAAAACCTTGGGCCTCTCCTTGAGCTGTAAGCCCCAACATTTCTTTCAAAGCACTTTCTCCTTTGATTTTGAATATAATATTGTTATCAAAGTTTTCTTTGTTGAACAACCAACCAAACAGCATGGAAGCTCTGCAACCGAGTAAGTGTTTATCCATTTACTTTATCCGCTTTCATATATATATATATATATATATATATATATATATATATATATATATATATATAACTGTATTGTGGGACTGCTCACTGTAAGTCTACTTTCACAAACTTTTATATACTCGTCAAATATCCACTGTGTAATACTAGTATAGTTATTTAGAGTTTTCCCCGGCAACTACGTCTAGCACTAGGTAAAGCCCCGTTGGTCACTTTTAAATACAAACAAAACTAGATCCCCATAGGATTACCAGACGCAGTCTTCCCTCCTCTTGGGGTTAAACAATATGGAGACGTGAAAGGCAGCATTTTCGGTGAACCCTTTCTCAGACTGTCACCCTTAGAAATTGTCAAAGAAACTCTACTCCTTAGAGTTGATCTATTCTCCGTGAATAGCATCTCTTGAGTTTCTTTCAAATTCTCGGACTTTCCTGGCTTGATCTATTCTCAGTGAATAGCATGTCTTGAACTTCTCGGGGTTTGGGGACCCACATGCTTCTTAAAAGTACCCCTGCCTCCTCTTAGGCGTTGTACAAGGACCCTTCGGCTTCTTAAAAGCTCTCATTCCTCCTCTTGGGCTTAGTACAAGGGCCCAGAGACCTCTACAGGTATAGGAACAGAACCTAGTCATCAATTTGCTAGAGCTGTCTTTCTGTGTCAAGTATCAAACCTGTTAATGGGTTGACCTTCATCCCTTAACATACCAGCCTTCTCTTGGGCATTATACAAAGATTATTCACTACCTGAGAATCGATTTCTCAAAACACCCGTAGACGTCGACAGACTCAATACCCTTTGGATTTCCCATTTCCTTAAAGAACCAAAAATAACCCTGATCCTCTGATCAGTACCAAAGCACAAAAATACCTTTAATCGTTCTCTTTATAAGAACTGATTTTCTCTTTTATCCAACATACTAGACTTGTCACTAAACTGAAACAGTCGCCAACGATTAGCCTCCTCTTAGGCTTTGTATAATGATCCTTTCCTCAGGAAAGTTAGCCTCCTCTTGGGCTTTGTACAAAGATTCTCCCCAAGGGAGCTAACCTTTTCAGACTCTCTTGTTGGGTCACTTCCCTTTTAGCCTCCATCTCGGCTTTTGTACGAGATACCAAAAAACTCTCTTGTTGAGTATAAAAGACTCTCTTGTTGAGTCAATCACCTTTTAGCCTCCATCTCGGGCTTCGTGCGAGATAAAAATCCATCTCTTGTTGAGTATAAAAGACTCTCTTGTTGAGTCAAACCCTTTTTAGCCTCCATCTCGGGCTTCATACGAGATAAAAATCACTCTCTTGTTGAGTATAAAAGACTCTCTTATTGAGTCAAACCCTTTTCAGCCTCCATCTTGGGCTTCGTATGAGATAAAAATTACTCTCTTGTTGAGTATAAAAGACTCTCTTGTTGAGTCAATCACCCTTTTAGCCTCCGTCTTGGGCTTCGTACAAGACACATACTAAAACACTCTCTTGTTGAGTATAAAAGACTCTCTTGTTGAGTCAATCTCCTAATAGCCTCCATCTCGGGCTTTATACGAGATACTAAATCACTCTCTTGTTGAGTATAAAAGACTCTCTTGTTGAGTCAATCCCTTTTAGCCTCCGTCTAGGGCTTCATACTAGACACATGCAAAAAGACTCTCTTGTTGAGTCAATCCCTTTTAGCCTCTCTCTCGGGCTTCATACGAGACACCTAAAAACACCCTCTCGTTGGGTCAATAGCCTCGTCTTAGGCTTTGTATAAGGAAGACCCCAGTTGAGTCAGTCAACCTCCTAGCATCAAAGTTGTGCCTTGTTCATAGCATACAAACATCAACAACTCCCCTTTAGAGATGACAAATTCTCTCTAAAGTCAAAACCCTTTAGCTTCACATCTTGGGCTTCGAACAAGATACAAATAGACCCTCCAGCTTCACATCTTGGGCTTTGAACAAGATACAAACCACCTTTAGCTTCACGTCTTGGGCTTTGAACAAGACACCAAAATAACTTTTCCTCCCATAGAATAGGAGGAACTACGATCGCTCTGATTTCCCTGTTTTGTCGAACGAGAATACGTAGGCATAAGATTGTAAAAATCTTAGCGAGCACACTAATCACAAACCCAAAATCCCGTACCTTCATACATCAATAAAAAAGAATCAGTCTTAACATCCTACCAATAGTCTAGACATTGTGTTCTTAACAAAATAACCTAAGAAAGACCGACAATCTTAATAGCATCTGTAAACCAGTAGTCATCTGCTTAAACTCAGTTTGCAAGCAGGGTTAATTGGAGACATCTATTTCCCTTCCTTCATCAGCTTCAATAGGATAAAAAATGATTCGAACTGTAAAATGATAGTGCTTCGCAACCATGCAAAAAACTCGCGCTACAGAAAAATGGCGACTTCACTGGGGACAACGAGATTTTGTTCTCTTCCTGTTATTTCTTTGATTATGTGGTTGGCATTTATTTTACTAAAACTATTCTAGCAGCAAGATGTTGAAACAAGATGTTCTAACTTACTGCATTTGACATGTCGGATAAAGATGTCCCACCCTGGATCATAGGACATTGCGTCTGTTATTGGTTTACAAGGAAGATTTTGTTTGTTGTTATTTGTTACTGAATATTCTATGAATATTTAGTTATCCTATGTGGCGTCCAAAGTAATTGAGTTGAGATTTTGTGTTGGTTTTTCGGATTTTCACTGCTTTCTAAATATGGAGACATATTAGGAAACTTTAGATTGAAGACCTATTTTGTTGGAGGTTATTTTGCAGAATTGTGTGCAGTCTCTTTGCTGCGTTTTGAAGCCCAACCCAGTCCAGATTTAATGCTATATATTGACTGGTGTAAACCTAGTTTAGGTGTGGAACTTACATGTGTTTTGTTATGGTTTTCGATTGTTAATTGTGAGCCTAACTGGTATCATTCTGATAACAGTATAAGGACTGGTTTTGTGTTGTAAGTTCTGTCAGTTACTCATAAGCTTTTAAGCATTGAGTTTCTTGTGTGTCAATTCTCTTAAGCTTTGAAGTATTGAGAATTGTGTGTTTTGAAAGTGTGTCTTTTGTTTTGTTACTTGTGTTGAAAGGAACCAGTCACAGTTTGTGATTGAAGAGGGATGTGAGGAGGGCCTCATACCTAGGTGAGTCTTAGGTAGAAGTCATAGGAAGGGTAGTGATTAAGTGAACGGATTGTAACCGGGTGTGGTTGCTGTATGATCTGTGAATTGATACTATCGTATATTGATTTCGTCCCTGACTTGGTAGCCCCCAGAGTAGGATTGTTGATCCGAACTGGGTAAACATATCAATGTGTTCTTTACTTTCTACACTGTTGTTATTATTGTTATCTTGTTCATTGTGTTGGATATCCGTGTCTCAACATCTGTGTAGGACATCTGATATCTGTGCCAGAATTTCAATTGGTATCAGAGCTTGCACCCTTGTTTGGTTCTGGGTGAGATTCAGGGAAGGTACTTTCTGGTGCAATGGACAAGGATGAAGGATTTTTGAACAAACCACCTCTGCTTGATGGTTCCAACTATGACTATTGGAAACCAAGGATGATAGCTTTAATCAAATCCATGGATGATTAAGCATGGAAAGCTATTATCAAAGGATGGGAACCCCCAAAGGTTTGAGATGGAGAAGGTAATCCTACTGATGTGGTGAAGGAAGAGGAAGACTGGGATGATGCAGACTACAAAGGGTCTTTGGGAAATTCCAAAGCCATGAATGCCTCCTTTAATGGTGTTAACAAAAATATTTTTAGGTTGATTGAACATTGCACCATTGCTAAAGAGGCTTGGCAGGTCTTGAAGGTTGCTCACAAAGTTGAAAATGTCAAAACTTCAGCTTCTCACTACCAAGTTTGAGAATTTGAAGATGAAGGAAGATGAGAGCATTCATGTCTTTCACATGAACATTATTGAGATAACTAATGCTTCAAGTGCCCTAGGTGAAAAGATGTCTGATAGCAAACTGGTCAAAAAAATCCTCAGATCTCTACCTAAGAGATTTGACATGAAAGTGACTACTATAGAGGAAGCTTAGGACATAGATAAGATGAAAGTGGATGAACTTGTGGGATCACTTCAAACATTTGAATTGGGGATCAGTGAAAAGTCTAAAAAGAAGAAGAGTATAGCCTTTGTGTCAAATGCTGGTGATTCAGACGATGAAGGTAACCTGGTCAGAGATGAAGGGGTGTCTAAAGATCTGGTATTGCTTGGAAAACAATTTAACAAAGTGTTGAAAAGGATGGACTGGAAGTCAAGAGCAAATTTTCAGAACAAGTCACTCAACATCAATAAAAACCAGGATGGAGGCAGAAGATCCAAAACTGAAGAAGACTCCAATCAAGGGAAGAGAGTTCAGTGTTTTGAACGTGAGGGATTTGGGCACCTAAAAACTGAGTGTCCCACGTATCTCAAAAGGCAGAAGAAGGGCTTATCTGTGTCTTGGTCAGAAGGAGAGTCTGAGAGTGATCTTGAAGAAGAATCAGCAAAATTGGTGACAGCCTTGACTGAAATCTGTAAATCTGATGGAGAAACAACTTATGAGTCTGATGAAGGAACAAGTTGTGATTCTGACAAAGAATCTTACATTGGAGAACTTACTAAACAGGAAGTTATCACTGGGTTCTCAGAGTTGTGTATCAAGAATGAAGAGAGGTGCCAGATAATATTAGAACAGAAGGTTCTGATAGCTCAACTAGAAGCTGAGAAGGAAGAACATCTATCAATCATTGCTGATCTTAAAGAGGAGGTTGTATTACAAAAGTCAAAACTTAACAATATGACCAAATCTATAAGAATGTTGAGCAATGGTTCCATAGTGTTAGATGAGATTCTTCAGACTGGGAGAAATACTGGAAATGTACAAGGTCTTGGTTTTAACAATCAAGTGGAGAACTACAAGCATTCTGTAGTAAAGTTTGTTCCTCAGAAAATAAAGCAAAAGGAGAAGATGTCAAATCACATGTTTCAACATTAGCTGAAACATCAGAAAATAGTATATAGTTCAAAGTATAAACCATGGAGATGTCACTATTGTGGAAAGTTTGGTCACTTAAAATCCTTTTTCTACAATTTGCATGGTTATCCCAAAACTGTTCATCAACCAAATAAAGAACAGATTTGGGCTAAAGTAAACAAAAGATGGACTCATAGAAATATGGTGGCTGGTCTCATAGCGCATACCTTTCTCAAAGCATCTGCAAGGGAAGATTGGTACTTTGACAGTGGATGTTCAAGACACATGACTGGTGTGAAGAAATTTTTGTCAGATATCAAGCCTCACTCTACCAATTATGTCACTTTTGGGGATGGATCAAAAGGTGAAATAAAAGGTGTTGGAAAGCTGGACTACACAGGACAACCAAATCTGGATCGTGTTCTATTTGTCAAAGGGCTGACTGCAAATTTGATTAGTATAAGCCAACTGTGTGATCTAGGGCTCAAAGTAAATTTCACAAAATCTGAATGCCTAGTAACCAATGAAGACAATGAAGTTGTCATGAAGGGAACCAGGTCTAAGGATAACTGCTATCTGTGGAATCCTCAAGAATTAGAAAGTTTGTCTACCTGTTTGATGTCAAAGGAAGATGAAACCAAACTGTGGCATCAAAAATTGGGTCACTTACATCTGAAAGGAATGAAGAAAGTTCTGTCAAGTGAGGCTGTTAGAGGTATTCCCAAGTTGAAGATTGATGAGGATAAAATATGTGGTGAATGTCAAGTTGGGAAGCAAATAAGGATGTCACACAAAAAGCTTCAACAACTTACCACAACTTCTAGAGTTCTAGAACTGCTTCACATGGACTTAATGGGACCTATGCAGGTTGAAAGTCTTGGAGGGAAGAAGTATGCCTATGTTGTCGTTGATGATTACTCCAGATTCACCTGGATAAGCTTTATCAGAGCAAAGTCTGAAGTATTTGCAGCTTTCAAAGAATTGTGTCAAAGGATTCAACAAGAAAAGGATTGTGGCGTTGTTCGAATCAGAAGTGACCATGGGAAAGAATTTGAAAATAGCAGGTTTGAAGAGTTTTGTTTATCTGAAGGAATCACTCATGAATTCTCATCACCAATCACTCCTCAGCAAAATGGTGTGGTGGAACGCAAGAATAGGACTATTCAAGAGTGTGCAAGGGTCATGATTCATGCCAAAAAGCTTCCATGTCATTTTTGGGCTGAAGCCATGAATACTGCTTGCTATATACATAATAGGATGACTAACAGATCAGGTACTTCTGTTACTCTTTATGAGCTATGGAAAGGAAGAAAGCCAAATGTGAAATATTTCCATGTATTTGGGAGTAAGTGCTATATCTTGGCGGATCGTGAGCAGAGGCGAAAGATGGATCCTAAGAGTGAGGAAGGGATATATCTTACAACAAGTAGGCCAAACATAACCTTTGCAGTTGGTGTATGTGCAAGATACCAAGCAGAACCCAAGGTCAGTCACATCAATCAAGTTAAGAGAATTCTTAAGTATGTGAGTAGTACATGTGATTATGGGTTGTTGTATTCCCATGACTCAAGTTCCATTTTAGTAGGATACTGTGATGCTGATTGGGCTGGAAGTGCTGATGATAGGAAGAGTACCTCTGGAGGTTTTTTCTTTTTGGGAAATAATCTTATTTCATGGTTTAGTAAGAAGCAAAATTCTGTATCTCTTTCTACTGTTGAAGCTGAGTACATAGCAGCTGGAAGTAGTTGTGCTCAACTGGTGTGGATGAAGCAAATGTTATTTGAGTATAATGTCACACAAGATGTCATGACATTATTTGGTGACAACCTGAGTGCTATTAATATTTCTAAAAATCCTATTCAACATAGCAGGACTAAGCACATTGATATCAGGCATCATTTCATCAGAGAACTTGTGGAGGACGAAGTCATAACTCTTGAGCATGTTAGCATAGAAAATCAGCTTGCTGACATATTTACCAAGGTCCTGGATGCAGTTCAGTTTGAAAACCTGAGGAGAAGACTTGGGGTTTGTGTTCATGAAGATTTATAGCATCTAATGTTCTTTGTGGCTGCCAGATTAAAATGTATAAAGGTAATTCTGGTAGTGCAGCTGGTGCAGGTGTTTATGAAGGGAAAGATGCTGAAGTTTGTGCATGACATTTGGTCATGTGATTGTGTGTGCATCTACTTTCTGATGTTGTTTATTCTGGTGTATGATTTGATCATTTCTCAAAAATTCGTAATTGTTCTACTTGCCTTTGTCTAATTTATGGCTAAAAAGGGGGAGTAGTGTGCTTGTGGTGTGCTTGTGCTGGTGCTGCATTTGAGGGGGAGAATGTTGATTTTGTTTCTGCAGTTGAGTGTGCTTGTGGTGTGTCTACAGTTGAGGGGGAGGTTTTTGCTGCTATGGTGTGTTTTTCGCTGCTGTCTCTGATATTACTGTTTTGGTTGTTTTATCTTTGCAAGATTGTTTGGTGTGTAGTATTAGCCAAAATAAGCCAAAGGGGGAGATTGTTATTTCTTTGATTATGTGGTTGGCATTTATTTTGCTAAAACTATTCTAGCCGCAAGATGTTGAAACAAGATGTTCTAACTTACTGCATTTGACATGTCGAATAAAGATGTCTCATCCTAGATCATAGGACATCGCGTCTATTATTGATTTACAAGGAAGATTTTGTTTGTTGTTATTTGTTACTGAATATTCTATGAATATTTAGTTATCCTATGTGGCGTCCAAAGTAATTGAGTTGAGATTTTGTGGTGGTTTTCAGATTTTCACTGCTTTCTAAATATGGAGACATATTAGGAAACTTTAGATTGAAGACCTATTTTCTTGGAGGTTATTTTGCAGAATTGTGTGCAGTCTCTTTGCTGCGTTTTGAAGCCCAACCCAATCTAGATTTAATGCTATATATTGACTGGTATAAACCTAGTTTAGGTGTGGAACTTACGTGTGTTTTGTTAGGGTTTTCGATTTTTAATTGTGAGCCTAACTGGTATCATTCTGATAACAGTATAAGGACTGGTTTTGTGTTGTAAGTTCTGTCAGTTACTCATAAGCTTTTAAGCATTGAGTTTCCTGTGTGTCAATTCTCATAAGCTTTGAAGTATTGAGAATTATGTGTTTTGAAAGTGTGTCTTTCATTTTGTTACTTGTGTTGAAAGGAACCGGTCACGGTTTGTGATTGAAGAGGGATTTGAGGAGGGCCTCATACCTAGGTGAGTCTTAGGTAGAAGTCATAGGTAGTGTAGTGATTAAGTGAACGGATTGTAACTGGGTGTGGTTGCTGTATGATCTGTGAATTGATACTATCATATATTGATTTCGTCCCTAGCTTGGTAGCCCCCAGAGTAGGATTGTTGATCCGAACTGGGTAAACATATTACTGTGTTCTTTACTTTCTGCACTGTTATTATTATTGTTATCTTGTTCATAGTGTTGGATATCTGTGTCTCAACATCTGGTAGGAAATCTGATATCTGTGCCAGAATTTCACTTCCCATCTCTTAGGAAGAAACCTTGAGTTCACATTCGTGTCACAGAAATGGCAACTCTGCTGGGGAGTCATTGTATGTATAGGATCATAAGACTAGAGGTCTAAGATGATTAAGACAAATATATATACTGCTTTTCCTAATTGATATCTGTGTTTATTTTTCTGCTAATGGGAATGCGTGTGATGCCGCGTGTGGAAAGATTGAGTATACACCTAAGATAGGTGATGGCAATGTGGGTAATCTTACTGGGAGTGAATTCCAGTTAAGAGCCCCCGATCGACCATCAAACTCATTTGAGACTCCCTTTGCAGATACACTGCCTATACGACTTCGGTTGTTGAAAGTAGTGTGGTCGACTGGGTTATGTGAGAAGCTGAGGTTTTTAGCAGACCTAAGCCAGTTTGTAGTGCGGAAGCTATCAGAAATAGTTGTCACGCGATACTACCCTAATTTGAGATCACTCTAGGATACATCAGCTCGCTGGCGATCCGCTTGCTGTTGTTATCCCAGAGGGGTCAATGATTTTGCGGATAGGTACAAAAAATCACCAGTATAAACCTTTGGGGGGGGGGGGGGGGGGGTAGAGCCTTGACTTCATGACACTGACCCTTTGACCCCATGTTTTTCCTATGTTTTTGTGTGCTGCATTCATACATCCATTTGAAAAACATCCAAATAAAGAAAATCCTATCTTCTAGTCTCTCTTTTTCAAATTAAACTGAGACAATGATTGCAAATATCAGAGAAAGGAGATTGCGCTAATGGATTTTAGTAGAAGGAAAACTCATAAGTACACCTTCAAGATTCCAAAGTTAGAGGATTTGAGAGGTTTGGCGAGAATGATCACCAACCACGAGGTTTTCAGAGCCAAGTATGGAGGACTACTATCTCTATTAAGTGTCCATGTAATTGAAGGAATCCTGTCCATGCTAATCCAGTTCTACGATCCGGTCTATCACTGTTTCACATTCCCGGATTATCAGCTTGCACCAACGCTGGAGGAGTACTCTCACTTGACTGATCTGCATATCACAGATCAAGCTCCATTTTCTGGACTGGAAGAAATTCCAAAGGATCAAACCATTGCAAGAGCAATCCATTTGGACGAGTCGGAAGTCAGGACTCACATGACCACTAAGGGTGGAATCCAGGGTTTGCCAGCCCAGTTTTTGACAAAGAAAGCCCTGTACTTTGCCAGTATAGGGGACGTGGCCGCTTTCGAAAGCATCTTTGTTTTTCTCACCTACGGGTTATTTTTGTTTCCCAACATCGATAACTTTGTAGATATCAACGCCATTAAGATTTTCCTGATTGGAAACCCTGTGCCGACCTTACTCGCAGATGTGTATCATTCGGGACACTTAAAGAATTTATACAACAGAGGAATGATCACGTGCTGTGTACCCTTGCTTTACAAATGGTTCACTTCCCATTTGCCCAAGTCTGCTGCATTTTGGGATCAAAAGAATACTTTACGTTGGTCGCAGAGAGTCATGTCTCTTACCAACTCGGACATCGATTGGTACAATCGAATCTACGACGGGATCAGAATCATTGACCGTTGTGGAAATTTCCCAAATGTACCCCTTATAGGAACTAAGGGAGGAATCAACTATCATCCGGTGTTAGTTCTTCGACAATTTGGATACCCGATGAGGCATGTCCCGCGCAGTGCTCATCTGGAAGGTCTTTTCTTCAAAGAAGGAGAAAATGACAGGGCACTAAAGATGGAAATAGTGCACGCTTGGAAACACGTTCATAGGAAAGGACGAGAGTCTCTAGGAAAACCAGAATGTGTCTCGGTGGAGCCTTATCTCCAATGGGTACAAACTAGAGCTCTCAAGCTGAGGATGCCTTACCCTCGTCAGGAAGTTCTTCCATTAAGGGACTCTGCCCTTTATTTCATGTCTGAGACGGAAAAACTTCAAGTTACTCTCAGCAAAGTTCAACATGAGAAGAGGTCTTGGAGGAACAAGTACCGTATTCTCAATGTGGAATGTAAGAAAATACAACAGCTATTAAGAGAAAAAGATGCTCTGATTGAGATTTTAGAGCAACATGCTGTAGAGAATCAGGATGACCAAAGGAATTTGCTCACTCCTTTCACTTGGAAAAGGAATGACGACCCGACAACGGCCCAAGAGCCCCAGTCAAAGAAGAGGAAAGCACCAGAACCAGTACTTGAGCTCTCCTCAGAGAGGACTCAGGATCCATTAGTTTAGGTTTCCTTTTCTAGCACTTTGTAATCTACTGTATTTCCATTTCCGCCATCCTTTGAATTCAATAAAACCGAATTTCCCCACTGTTTGATATTTGCAATCTAATTGTCGAAGTTTACTTTGAATAAACAAAAATAATTAATAATCATTGCATTCATCATTCTCATAAACGCATTCTTCTTACCTACGAATCTCACATTTGCGTCTCGATTCTAGAGTCAAACTGTCTCATTCGTACAATACTCGGGCCAATCGTCAGAAAAAGATGGATGATCTCGAGGAAGAGAACAGAGAGTTGAGGGAAGAGATCGACACTCTGAAAGAAGATCTGAGAAAGCTTCATAACGACATGCAAGCTCTAGTAGAAGCTCAGATGCAACAACAAAGGACTGTGATCTCAGAGATCACATCAACACCCATAATGGAGATGTCCGATCCTAGGTACAAAATACCGAAAGATCGTCCCTGGGGCACGCCTATCAACTATATCCCAGAAGGATATGTTCCGCCGATCAATGAGGATCAGGGAACCGCAGCAGGAGCCGCTGGGCCTGAAGGTTACAAACTTCGGGAAAGCGAAGATGTCAGGGGCATGACATCAAATCCTAAAGGTTACAAACTTTGGGAGACACTGATAGTCTCGACCATAATGACTATACCACCGCCCGTGGTACACACTGTCCCGAAAGGATAGATTCCCCAGATACCTTCTGGTGGAAATGACAGCATGTTCGACAGAATGAATGAATTCCAAGAACAGTTCCTGGAAATGCAGAAAGAACTGCAAGCCCTTCGCGGTCAGGATCTATTTGGAAAGGACGCCGCGGACCTCTGCTTAGTCCCTAACGTGAAAGTCCCGCAGAAATTCCAGGTGCCCGATTTTGAAAAGTACAAGGGTAACTCTTGCCCTCAGAGTCACTTGGTGATGTACGCTCGGTGAATGTCAGCTCAGACAAAGAACCAAGAGCTACTGATTCACTACTTTCAAGATAGTTTAACCGGTGCCGCCTTAAAATGGTACATGGGGTTAAACCGCGCCACGATCGGCACATTCAGAGATCTTGGCGCTGTCTTTGTTCAAAAATATAAATACAATTTGGACATGGCACCGTACAGAGATCAACTCAGATCGATGTCACAAAAGGACAAGGAAACCTTTAAGAAGTACGCTCAGAGATGGCGTGAAATCGCCGCCCAGATTTGTCCACCTCTTGAGGAAAAAGGGATAACAAAGATCTTCTTAAAGACCTTGAGCTCATTTTACTATGACAGAATGGTTGCCAGTGCGCCTAGTGACTTCACCGAGATGGTGGGCATGGGAGTTCGTCTTGAGTAAGCCGTCCGGGAAGGACGTTTAGTAAAAGACGCTGGATCATCAAGTAGTACAAAACGATACGGTAGTGCTCTCCCTAAGAAAAAAGAGCAAGATGTTGGGAATATCTCTCTCGGAAAGCAAAGGCGACATTATCAACCAGTAGCAGCTGTAACTCCTGTTATCAATCCCGCGCCTATTCCAACGTATCAACCTCAGGTTGCGCAGAGCCAACCTAATCAACAACAACTTCAACAAAGGACACAACAGCCTCTTCAGCAGGCTCGTCCTCAGTATAATAGCAACCGTACGACACGACCTCCAGGGTTTGACCCTATACCTGTGTTATACGTAGAACTGTTTCCATTACTACTGGTCAAGGGGCACGTTCGAACTAAGTCTCCTCTTACAGTACCGAAAAATCCGCCTTTCTGGTTCAAAGCGGATCAGACTTGTCCTTAACATCAAGGAGGACCAGGGCATAACATAGAAAACTGTCTCAGTTTCAAATCTGATGTACAAAATCTTGTTAGGAGCGGGGTTTTATCTTTCAAAGATACGAATCCGAATGTTCTCACGAACCTGCTGCCACAACACGAGAAAGCTGTAGTCAATTTGTTAGAGGGAGAGTCTAAAAACACCTATCAAATTCATGATGTACTCTTGTTAAGGGCCAACTTGGTCAAGATGCATTGTAGACAGAGTGGATATGGCCATGTGCCACCTCATAATTATCACCAGTGTAATATCTGCTCTAAAAACAATCAAGGATGCTCTGTGGTGCAATCAGCTCTACATGAGCAATTGGATCTCGGATGGATCCAAGAACATCGAGTTCGTGGAGTCAACATGACCTATACAAATTCCAACATCATTCAGAATAACGACATCCGTGCAATGAATGTCAACTTGTTGGCGATGCACTCAAGGCAAAACCAGTATCATAATCTGCCACGACACGATTATAATTCCTGTCTGACTTGCTCGGTAAACAAACAGGGATGCTCTTTTGTACAAGAGGCCATCCAGCGTCAGATGGATCTTGGGTGGATCCAGGACTATCATGATAGGAATATTTATCAGATCAACATGATTCAAATATTTGATATTCGTCTGATGAATACCAACTTGGTGGAGTTACAAGCCAGGCAGGTCCAGCTCAGTTTTCTCACTTCGCATAATTATCATAACTGTAAAGGATGTTGTGAGAGTAACCAAGGGTGCGCTCTCGTTCAGAGAACTTTACAACACTTGTTAAACCACTGTTGGCTTCCAATCTATCTGGACGTAGACACGCAACAAATCAGTGTGCTTAATGGAAACCCTACTTGTAACACCCCAATTCCCATCGCGAATAAATAATACATAATTAAATCAGAGTAAATAAAAATTTATTTTTCCGACAGAAACAAGGAAGCCACATTTAAAGAAAGAAAACACAATCCCTTCTCATAAATTTGATACATAACACAAAATGGAATAACCTAAAAGGGAAACTTTTTCCATATAAAAGGAAAGTTAAATTATGTAATAAAGCGGAAAGATCCATAATTGACTTGTTTTACAGAATAAATTATTTTATAACATCAAAATACTCATACAAAGGTAATACAAAATAGATCCAACAAATGTATACATATAACAAAAGCATTCCCCGACTCCCGTGATACGTATTAGAGCAGACAGACCGACAAAAGGATGGAGAACTAAGCTTCACAAAATCCTCCAAGACACCAATCTGCAATTTCCTCACAGAGCAACAAACCACAGCAGAAGGGTGAGAAATAACAACTAAATCAAGATTGCATAATAATATGCAAACACATAAAAATTAACATGCATAGTTATTCTCACCACAAGCATCACATACTAATACATATAGCATGCCACAGATACATAACATATTTCTAATAATCCAAACACATAGCATATATCAATTATACCAACATAATAACATAGTCACACCAAATGCATACCAAAGTTATGACATATGGAAACACACCACCACATCACATAGCATATGTCTATACATAAAACATATTATCCACCACCAATGCATTTATCACATATCTACATCAATTCACTAATCCAATCACAAACTCAACACATAATCAATCCATTCATGATTTTCCACACATAATCAATCCATTCATGATTTTCCACACATAATCAATCCATTCATGATTTATGAAAATGCAAAGAGACCGACACAACGACTCTATGCAAATGCAATGCGGTACCATCCATCCATCAATCTCATCATCAGTTCACTCAGGAACTATTGGAATCATCGCTTGTTACTTAGTGTAACTCCCCGTCGGGCAAACGATGATCCCCGTCTCTTTAGGTCCTCTTGGTATAAGGCTCACGACATTTATGGATCGCTTTAGGTCCTCTCAGTATAAGGCTCACGATCTGATCGCTTTAGGTCCTCTTTGTATAAGGCTCACGATCGTCTATAATCATCGCTTTAGGTCCTCTCGGTATAAGGCTCACGATGTTATAGCGGATTCCCTCTGGAATCGTTTCGTCGCTCATACCCACTAGGGTACACGACATCACAAGAATGCATATCATGATGCTTGGCATACAAATGACTCATGACAATCAAATGCTTACATATACACATCCATGTGAACCCTTCCAACATCAATAATCATGCATTGCAATCAAACCCAAAACAATGCATTTCATCATAATCCACAAACCACAACAATTAGCATTTTAGCATATACACTCATATCACTTCACATCAAGAATTACTCACCATCAACCACAACAATTACAATAACTTATCGCATGCTTCAACATCATATATAAACCACAAAACATCATAACAACATATATTGATATTCAATCAAACAATGTATTTTACCACACAACAACATAATTATCACATGCATCAACATCATATAAATAGCACAAAAGCCCCACATTTATAGGACGATAGCATATCGCATTAAACACAAACAAACACAACAAAACCTACAAACAACTAATCATACTCTACCAAATATTCTTGGTTAACACATAGTATCACATCACCATTTAATAGAATCTTAGGTTATCTATCTAATGCCTCAAGTCCCACATCAATCGGACTCTCGATTCAGGAGTTATGGTGGAAACATAAACCACACTTTTCACACATACATTATTTTTCCATATTTTTCTTATCAATCCATGGCATAAACATATGTTTCTATTCCACTATCATAAAGAGCATTGAAATAGCTTTCCAATGCATCCGACCATGCCTGAATCAGAGTTACGGATCAAAAGTTATGAAGGAAACAAAATGGAAAAATCTGTCACGTTCGCTTTCCTATTCGCAATGCGAACCCCTAGCGAACCGTGGCAGAAGAAAAAAGGCATAAAGTTCGCAATGCAAACTGCTAGCAAACCTTCGCTGTTTCCTTCGCTTTGGTTTGCAATACGAACCTGCGAAATCCAGAAATTCTAGCAGCGATAACATAGGTCATTTGGGGTCAAAATCCCTCATTTCTTCCACCCAAACACTTCCAAAACATACTATAACAACCAAAACATGATCCAAACCTAACGACAAGTATTCTACGCAGTTTATATCGAATTTCATCCGTGAAAACCTCGATTTCTATCAATCGCTCCTAATTCCAATCGATAAGAAAAGTTGTGAAACAACCAAAACAATTACAACAAACAACACATATACATACACAAGCAAGATATAATTGAAACTTCTCACCCTTACCCGATTAATCGCGCTTGAAACGGAGATATGTCGATTTTCCTCTTTCTCCTCTTTTCTTTCCTCTTCCTTTCTATCTTCTCTTTTCTTTCTCCTCTTTTTCTTTTCTCTCTATTTCTCTCTAATCTCTATTTATATAAAAATATCTAAACCCCTAAAAAGACTATTTTACCCCTCAACTCAAATATCTCGCAAACGCTCTCAAAACGCGATAAAACATAAACAGCGATGAAAAATAATATATTGTCAAATTAAAGTCAAGAATAAAATAATATAAAACAAAAATAATTAAATCGACTCGATTAAATAAATAAGACAAAACGGGGCGTTACAACTCTCCCCCACTTAGACATTTTCGTCCTCGAAAATATAATTGAGACGAACAACTCCAGATACGACTCTCGCATCCGACTAACAAACTAACATGCCAACAAAAGCACACCACGAATAACACAAACTGACAAACCACCTTGCTAACAGCATCTACTACAACAACACGACACGACGACAACTACAACTACAACGACAAGATGCAAAGCCCATACAATGCACTTGACGACCAACTCACAACTCAAGGAATACCCAAGTTACGAACACACACAGGTTCACTCTTGAACCAAAACACAACAAGAACATAAAGTTCCATGACCCAACATCGTTCCAACAACCTCTACATAACCACAATACCAACCTCCTTGTCACACAACAATATTACAACAATGCTACGATTCCCCAATCGAACATACAACCAAAACCTCCATCTACATAGTAGCCCATGAATAATATTTAAACCTTTCACCTAACACTTCCATTCTGAAATGTCCAATGGTCTCATTACTCCTATATGTTTACAATGTTCAACCTATGAACTCTTACAAGTCACACATGCATATACGAATTGTGCCACTTCACACTTTCGCTGCATACTTTGATTACTCGAAACCATCAAAACTATCAATCCCACGTCCAAAATCTAACTCTTTCTCATATTCGCCGAAAATCACTTTGCACTTCTAATATACCCAACCTCACACTCTACTATGTTATCTCACACACCAGACACAAGTCTCTGAACTGCTTAAATAATTCTAACTCCCTGACCATCAAAACAGACATGTATAAAAACTTTTGACTTAACTCATCACGCACGACATAAACTTCACCAATAGGATAATTCCAGCTAAAGTTATAACTCATCACAAATTCCAACCATCCTCGCTGTCTCATACTATATTCCTTCCGACCAAACAGGTACTCAACATTCTTGTGATTTACTAAACACTTCGAACCTAGAACCATAAAGATAATACCTCCAAATTTTCCAACACAATACAACCGCAACCAATTCCAAATCTTGAATAGTATAGATCCTCTTATGAATCCTCAATTGTTGTAAAGTATAAGCCATGACTTTACCATCTTGCATTAACACACTGACTAAGCTCATCAAGGACACATCACAATACCTCACCAACGGTTTATTAGGATCACACAGAATCAAAACTGAAGCAGTAGACAAATTCTACTTCAGCTCTCTAAAACTTTCCTTACAACGGACATCCCAAACAAATGACTTACCTTTCGCATGTCAACCGAAGTAACGAAAACACTAACTTGGAAAACCTTCCATAACCTCCGATAATAACCAACTAAGGTCCAAAAAGATTCTAATCTCCTTAACCAATTTCGGAGCCTCTCATTATAGAACTGCATCTACTTCCGATGGATCCATCACAATACTATCATCTGAAATAACATATCCAAGAAAACTAACCCTTTTCAACCAAAATTCTCACTTCAATAACTTAGCATAAAACTTCGTCTCTTTTCAACACTTGTGATTCGATTCTCAAACACTCTACTTATTCTTCCTCTGAGTTTATAACAGATCCGCATATCCTCAATCAAAACCACTACTTACTTACTCAATTAAATACGAAAGATACAATTCATCCACTCCACCAACATTCCAGACACATTACTAACACCGAACAACATCACTGTACGTTGTAATGCCCAACCAAATTCCAAAAGATGTAAATTCTTAAAGCTTTAGCAAAAATTTTCACTGGGTAACTGGTTACTCACACAATTCACCATTCTTATCAAACATTTCAAACAATTGTAATTTCAGTCAAACTCAACCAAACCTCTAATCCTCACCTTCGTCCAATTTGAGTTCACTCTCTACTCTCTGAGAACAACCATTAACGATACCCAATCGTTCTCTCTCAATGACTTCCCAACTGGACCAACATACCAAAACCTCTAATCCATCTCATCTTCTGGTATTAGAATCTTCATCGACTCAACAAAACAATCCGTAAGCACTTTACTTAATTCCAAACAATTCATTGCACACACTATCAAGCCGGAAAGACACGTCTATTCCATCCAACATAATTTTGCTACTATCAACAAGAGATTAAGGGTGATCAGTTCCTCAATTTGTCAATAGACAGCCGACAATCATGATGGGGCATAAACCGTCTTTACCAAACTATAATAGCATTTCTTGCATCTTGTGCACAAAACTACCTAAGGCACAAATCCTTAGTCGACATAAACCTTACCTCCGTATTCCCTCTGGAACCGGGGACCACACTGTCCAAACAACACTTACAATCTTACAATCAACGACACACTAAGCCAACACTCCACACCTGAAGCAACTTGGAGAAGTACAGCTTCTCCCCCACTTATCTCATTCTCAATCCTGAAGACAAAGGATTAGATAACTAGAAAGCACTGCCAGTGTTTCACACACATATCACGTACTAAGGGACAAACAACATCAACAGTATTCAACTGTCACACCAACTAACTCAACAACTTGGCCGGACAGACCGACCTGCTCTGATACCACTTTTGTAACACCCCAATTCACATCGCGAATAAATAATACATAATTAAATCAGAGTAAATAAAAATGTATTTTTCCAACAGAAACAAGGATGCCACATTTAAAGAAAGAAAACACAATTCCTGCTCATAAATTTGATACATAACACAAAATGGAATAACCTAAAAGGGAAACTTTTTCCATATAAAAGGAAAGTTCAATTATGGAATAAAGCGAAAAGATCCATAACTGACTTGTTTTACAGAATAAATTATTTTATAACATAAAAACATTCATACAAAGGTAAGACAAAATAGATCCAACAAATGTATACATATAACAAAAGCGTTCCCCGACTCCCGTGTTACGTATCAGAGCAGACAGACCGATAAAAGGATGGAGAACTAAGCTTCACAAAATCCTCCAAGACACCAATCTGCAATTGCCTCATAGAGCAACAAACCACAGCAGAAGGGTGAGAAATAACAACTAAATCAAGATTGCATAATAATATGCAAACACATAAAAATTCACATGCATAGTTATTCTCACCACAAGCATCACATACTAATACATATAGCATGCCACAGATACATAACATATTTCTAATAATCCAAACACATGGCATATATCAATTATACCAACATAATAACATATTCACACCTAATGCATACCAAAGTTATGACATATGGAAACTGTAGCACCCCAAAATTTGCCCTCTTTACTTTATTACTAACTGGCTTATGTTGCATTGCATTTTGCATTATCATGTGTGCATATCATTGGTCCTTAGCATGGTGTCAAGGTGCCTGAGGCAGTGCTTCAGAGGGTCAAGCAAGAGTCTTGGTATTGTCCAAGAGAGCTCAGGTGGATCATCCTCTCCTAACCAGTGCATAGATTAGGGTTTTGAGATTCTTGGGTTGATTGCTCCAATGGGCAAGCTCCTTGGGTTTTTATCATCATCAAATAGCATATATTATCTTTGTTGGAGAGGATACACATCATATTCAGAGGAATTTGGATTTGGAGGCTGTGCTATTTCCTCATATATTGAGGGTACCACAACTAGGGTTTGCTATGAAGTCAGTTTATTTCTGATTTTTTGGGAAAGACTTGATTCCATGGTACTTCTTGGGTCCCTAAGTACCTAGGGATGGGAGGTTGTCCATCAGTTTGGTTCAGGAAAAGTTCAATTGGCCAATGGATTGAAAATCAGGTGAATGGGGTAAAGGTCAACAGTAAGAGGAGAAGTCAACTGTGGAACTTTGAGGGTCTCTCCAAGGTTTTCAAGGTCTCACATCCTCATATGGTCTTCAAGGATCAAGTTTCATACATATTTGTCAGAAATCAGGAGTTGGTACAAAGTTTCTAAAATTGGAAAGTGACCTATAATGAAAAGTTTCCATTTTTGGCAAGTTCCTGCACTGCATTCAAATTGACTTTTTATCATCAATAAAGCTTCAAATTAATTTTCCTCCAACATGAAAGTTGAAGATCTTTTTCTCCTCTTTCCAACAAGTACTAGTGGGTCTCCATATCATTTGTGAAACTCTAGTTATGATCAAAAGAAGGCAAAGTGGTTTTTAGGGTTTTTCATGGTGCCATTTTCACAACTTTGGGCATAATGACCTATAATCAATTCCATTGCTTCATGCCACATTCCAATATTAAAAGATATTCCTTGAGGATTATTTTGGGCCCAAGAATGAAGTAATTCCATGGTTTATTCTTCATTTATTCTCCATTGTTCAAAACTCCCAAATTATTTAAAGCTCATGAACCAATTATTTTCATGGCCCAAGTTCCATAGGGGTGTAATTATCAATCCAAATGCAAGTGATCCATCATGGAATTTTTAAGTGAACATGCATGGAGAGAGGTATATTCCACATAATGCAAAATTCCAAAATAATTCAAAAACTCATGAAACAAACAATTACCCAAGCCCAAATGATCAGACATGAGATAACCCTAAGTATTTAAGCCTATTCATGCATTGGTTAGGATTGACACACGTGATTTTGGAGAGGAATCCAAGCTTGAACCCTAAAGCTCTTTTTCATCAAAACTCACAATCCACAAGGTCTTTGCCAAAAGTAATTCCATAAAACTTCTCTTGGAGATCTCTAGAACACAACTCAACCACCATTTGCAGCCAAAAGCAAGGATTGGAGCTGTGCCATCTCAGGTTGATGAATTTTTCGTGCTCCTAAAACTCTATTTTTTTATGTACATATTGATGTGTGATGATTGTTGATCACGCTGATGTATTTGGTTTTGAATTTGGACGTGTGGTTTGCTTGGAATGTTGATTTAAAGTTTTGAACCCTAAGCATATTTCCTTCGATTCTCTTTATCCATGCGTCGTTTGTGTTTTTTGATTGAATATTTGAATTCCTGACGATTTTCTGGGTCGGATAGTGTACCCCCTTGCGTTTTTTGGTGTTGTTTTGATCACAGGTGGCCGGAGAAGGTGGCGGAGCCCTAGCTCCGGCGGTGGTGGCCGGCGGACCAGTCCGACGAGGGTTTGAATGGGGAAGATGACTTCCCAGCCGTCTGATCCATGAATCCAACGGTCACGATGCTGCCACATGTTTTTGTTTTATTTTTTTTTCTGATTTTAATTTTGTAATTGTGTGTTTATTATCCTACAATAACTACCATGCTCCTCCAATTATATGTTTTTATTTGGCATACTTTTATTTTCGTTGACTGACCATGAACCGTCTGATGAATCAAACTATCCACAGCCTGCTAGCGAATTGAAAACGCACGCGCCTTGCACGTGGTGGGCACACGGTAGCCTCCTTCAATTTTTTTTGTTTTTTCTGATCAATTAGTGGGCTGGGTTGCTATACGCACCCCCCACTCTTCAGCCCAATTCAACTTCCAACGTATTTTTTTTACTTAACGCACCCCCAGCCCATTTTATTCCTCTTTTATTTTATTTAATTTAACATTTTCATTCTTAATTATTTAAAAATAGTAAATTGCATTTAAAAATTCCTATAAAATTCATTCATCATTTTTGTTATTTTTATAAAATTGTCACTAATTATATTTTTATTTTTATTTTATTTTCATCATCCTAATTAATTATTTTCTTAATTTCCTTTTTGCATTACACGTCTCATGCATACTTAAATTTCTTTATTTTATTTCTCTGCCTCTGTAAAATATTTTTGATCCGTTCCTTTTGCATTCATTCATTAACATTCCAAAGTGCATAAAAATATTTTCCTTTCATTTTAAAATTTATTTCATATTGCATTTAGGTCCTTCCCTTTGGCCCACTGAGCCCTAATTCCCACCTGAACTCTGCCTAATTATTTGAATGACTAATATCTTGATTTTTTGCAGGGACTTTTGATATATTGTTTTCCTCTGGTTGAGGAACCTTAATGTTTAATTTGGGAATTTTAGGAGTCATTTTTCTAATTATCTGATTTGTTTTCACTTGAGATTTTCTTGCAGGCGCATCTTTGACCTTGTATGATTTTTAGTTTGAAAAGGCACTTGTGCCATTTGCTTTGGGGCTGTTTCTTTGTTTCTTTGATTCATGTTTGGATGATAATCATTGTTGTTTACCATTGTTTGATTTTCATTCACCTCATCTCTCTTACTTATGTCTATTCCGTACTAATCTTTTATGCAGGGTCTAAGGTAAGTTCTTTAAGGGTGTGGATAAGCATCCATATTCACCCTTACTATTCTCTCATTCTCTCATCTCATTCCTTTAGGATTTAGGTTGTCGTCAAACCTCACTAACCGTAGGTCACCCATGCATGATAACTTTAGGATTCATAGTCCCCCCTTAGAGTTACCCTTGTGTCTTCTCTCTTCTCATCTCAAATTTCTTTAAAACACTTAATAATAATAAGGTGTATTGCGCACGAGCCTTAAGCGTAGGGAATGAGAGATGAGGGGCTTCCTCTCATCTTTCTAGAGTGCTTAGCGAGCGTCTTGTCTTGGGACGATGCGTTAAGTATTCGTCCCTATGCCCTAGACTTTTGTGCAATGCAACTTAGGAACTAACTTAAGCCACTTCTGTCCTAAAAAACAAAAACCAACTTCAAACCTTTTTGTCCTTTGGGACCTTCAACTTAAAGGCTATTTTCAAAAAGGGCACGTTACTTTCCGTCTGAGTCGCAAACAGGCATCGACCCTAACTGCCGGACGCGAACTTAACGTCGCTCATAAAAAACACAAAAAGAACTTGGTCCGAACTACGTTGACTCTGAATTCCCCATTGCACAAAGGGGGTACGTAGGCCTAGGACATTGACGTCCTACCGAGTTGGTCTGTGTCTTTCCCTCTCCGTTTTAGTACAACCCTAGATGATAGTATAACTTACCCTTAGAATAGACAACAAGCGTGGATCCCATCGAGTACGATGGACGCGTGGGGTGCTAGCACCTTCCCCTCGCGTAACCGACTCCCGAACCCAGGCTATGGTTGCGATGACCATTCCTTTCCCCCTTCCTCAGGTTTATGCGGTGTTCCCTTTCCCTCTCTTGGGATAAATTTACACGGTTGGCGACTCTATTTTTCCGCGCCACTCTCGCGTTTGTACCTGGATGAAAATCCTGGGAGCGACAGCTGGCGACTCTGCTGGGGACTCTGGTTGACCTATGCTGGTCCATCCCTAAGCGAGTCAATCCTAACGCTTGCTTGTCTTTGTTCTCTTTGGGTGTTTTGTTTTTGATATGCTTTATGTGTTGTATTTTATTTTTATTTTTACCGCATTTTCTGCATTTCATTTTATTACTGTCATGCTGCTGTGCTGTGCTGGCTGTTCTTTGTTTTGCAGGTTGGGTGGGACTGAGAGCTAAGCCCAATACCCAGGCTTAAGTATACCCTAGGACTAGAGTGGAAAGTAGTGGGACCTACGTGCCCGCTTGGTACGTTTGTGTGTTCACGAAATTCACAACCAGACGAGGCTATCTTGGGATGCATTCTAACGTGTGTGTCTTGCGCATGTTGGGATGTTGATCTAGAGAGCTGTCGACTCTGGTGACCGATCATCGAGGACCTTAGTGGAAACATCTCCCTTTAGTGGTGACAGTGGCAGACCACATCCTGTGGCAAACCCATTCGCACCCGAGGGCCCGCTTTGGAACTCGCATAGGATGACCCCTACGTTTTGAAGAGAATCAGTGGAGGCACTCCTCGATTGACTTTAGTACTGTACCCCGAGGGATGAATGTACTATTGTTTCTCGACCTCAGTGCCAAAGCTGAGGACCTTCCGCTTTGGAGAATCAGTTGAGGCCTCCTCGATTGATGATGATGCCAAACCAGAAATGGTGAACGTATCATCATTTCTCGACCTGAGAGCCCGGGATACTGAACACCCTAGTACCCACATGTGAGAGGGGACGAGCGTTTACAGGTTTGCAGGTAACCGAGACTTTCAACCTACCCGGTTTTCTGGATTTCTCATCAATGTCTGATTATTTGGGTTCCTCAGTGGTTCAGAGTTCTGGTTTTCTGGTTTCTCGTTTAGCTAACAGCACAGCACATCCAGCAGTGTGCCTTGACCCCATGTTTGCATGAGCATATCAATTTTCTTGCATTCTGACGTGTTTGATATTTTTCAGGGCTTGCATCTTACTCTTGATTCCGGTTTTCTGAGGTTACTTCAGCATGGATGTTCAGAGAAAGAAGATTGTTGCTTATTCATTCCCAGAACCGACTTTGACACTGATTCATAAACTAATTAATATGGCTGGTTCCGGAGTTCGTACAGAGTTCAGTGGAAGGTATGGAAGACTTCTGAAATTTGTCTATAATATCTCCAAGTATGAGAAGGATGCCATTCACACACTTCTTCAGTTTTACGATCCATCTCTGCGTTGCTTCACTTTCTCGGACTACATCTTGGCACCAACGTTGGAGGAGTTCTCATTTATTTTGGGAATCCCCATCGGGCATGATATAGTTTTCTTTTCTAAAGAACACCCCGGTATAAAAGAGATGGCTGTTGCTCTTCATATCAGTGAGCCCGTTCTGAGCAATAATGTTGAAGAAAAACAAGGGGTTAAGGGTTTCTTGTTGAAGTTCTTATTTGATCAAGCTTGTATACATGTCAAAGAGAAGAACTGGACTGCTTTCCAAGCTATTCTGGCTGTGTGTATCTATGGGATAGTTCTGTTTCCGAATATTCCTGATCTGGTGGATATGCACGCCGTTAGGATCTTTATTTCGAAGAATCCTATACCTACCTTGCTAGGTGATGTGTATCACTCGGTTCACTACAAGAATGAGAATAGGCATGGGAAAACTGTGAGTTGTTGTGCACCGATTTTAGCTACTTGGTTTCTGAGTCGTCTCCCCGAATCTGGCGCTTTCGTTGATACGAAAGATTCTCTGAAGTGGTCTAAGAGGGTTATGGGCTTGACTGCTGATAACATCGTTTGGATTAATCGTGACTTGCTAGGAATGGAGATTATTTGCAAATATGGAGAATTCCCTAATGTTCCCTTGATAGGGAGGAAAGGTGGAATTAATTATAATCCCTCCCTAGCTATCAGACAGTTTGGCTATCCTTTGAAGAATCCACCCGAAGAGCGAGATGTCCGTGAGTCCTTGTTCTTCAATGGTATTGAGGATCAAGGGTTGATAAGGAAAGTTGTGAACGCTTGGAAACAGGTGACTAAGAAGGGTAAGATTCCATTCGGGAAAAGTAACAATCGGGCTTTCCCTCCCTATAAAGAGTGGATTAAGAAGAGAGCAGAAGAGGAGCTTCTTCCATTCCCGGTGGAACCACCTTTGTACCCTTTGGTGATCAAGCCTCCTACCACCGTTGAGTTGGAGAAGTATAACAAATTATGGGCTAAAAAGGAAAGGTTGCGGGAAGAAAATAGTGAGCTAAAGAGAGAGATTTATCAATGGAAGCATGAGCGAGGTGAAGCTGTTCATACCGCCAAGTTGAAGACAGAGCTCCTTGCTAAAGCAAAAAAAGACCTTGCTGACATGGTCGCATCCAGAGAAAGAATGAAACAAGCTTTGGATGGTATCAGTAATGTTCTCAGGTCCAAGGAGGAGGAATTAGGCAAGGCTTTGTTGAAGATTCACAGGTTCAATGATCACCAAGAAACTGCCATGGCTGAGAATAAGAGAAAGGAAGACGACTACATAGCTAAGATTGATCAGTTGAAGTCGACGCTCAAGAAGAAAGACGCCGAGATCTTATCAGGGATATTCAAGAGACAAGTAGTCGAGGGTCGACTCAATGAAGCCATAGCCTCCATGGAAGAACTGAAAGTCCAAGCTGAGGTGAAGAAACCTAGACATGAAGGTCCTAGCATGGATGGTGCTACTGGAGAAGATGCTTGGGAGTTACATTGCCGATACTTGGATGGGATCATACACAGGAGAGACCTTCTCATTCAAGGGCTAATTCAGAGGCCGAAGCATCCCGATACCAGAAAGCTGTTCAAGGAGATTCAAGACTGGTGCAGAAAGCATAATGGATGGGGGGGATTGACTCTTGTGAATTTTGATGATATGCCATAGTTTTCTGTTCTCTTTTATTGTATGTGGATCACCACCAGGCTTGTTGGTTGGGACCTATGGTTTTTATATTCAGACTTGTTATCTCGGATTTGTTGACATTTGGCTCTTCTCTGGTTTTCTTAATATATGAGCAGAAGTTCCATTATATCTTGTTATTAAACCGGAATCAAGGGGTGGATCGCCTTGTGAATTTTCAAACATGTCCCTTTGCATTTGCAAATTCATAATCATTTTGCATGACAGGTGTTTATCTCCGGTATTCTTATCTTGTTCTCATCTCAGAATTGCAGATCAGCGTATTCACCGGTATCCTACTAAGCAGAATCGGAAGAGACTTATGGATCAGCTACAGAATGAGATCATTGAGATGCGGACTCGTATGAACTAATTCATGGAATTAATGCAAGGGGTTGCTTAGGGACAAGAACAGTTGAGAACTCTCGTTCAGCCACTGATTGCGAGGGTTGATAATGATGGTGTCCTTCATGGAGGACTTCAGACTGGTGTTACTGATAATGGTCAGAATGGTCCTACTGGCGGAGGTGTTCCTGTTTCTAGTGTTGTGATTCCTTCGGGTGGAGCTGAAAATGCTGGGGGAGGTGGTACTGGTACTGGCGTAGTTCAGGGTCGTCAGTATGATGATGTTCAGGATGATGTATTTTCTTTGCCAGGTGGGGATGCTGGTCCCCAGACTGACCAAGATCAGAGGATCCATTTGATTGAGGAACAGCTAAGGGGTGTTGTGAATCAGGATTCTGTGGGAATGGATCTAGAGGATTTGGGGCTGGTTCCAGGCGTTGTTATTCCGCACAAGTTTCAGACTCCCACTTTCGAGAAGTATAATGGTATGACTTGTCCGAGGACCCACGTCAGGGCATATGCAAGCAAGATGGCTGCATATGCGAAGAATGAAAAGCTGATGATGCATTGCTTCCAGGATAGCCTATCTGGGGCATCCCTGGAGTGGTACATGCAACTGGAAAGGAAGGATGTGCGTAGTTGGAGAGATCCGACAGGGGCATTTATCAGACATTACCAATATAACACTTATATGGCTCCTAACAGAACACAACTGCAGAATCTGTCACAGAAGAATAATGAGAGTTTCAAGGAGTACGCTCAAAGGTGGCGTGAACTGGCAGCTAGAGTTCAGCCTCCCATGTTGGAACGTGAAATGATAACTATGTTTATGGCCACCTTGCAGGGTCATTACTATGAAAAGCTGGTACCATGTATGACTGGAAAGTTTGCTGACTTGATCTTAGTGGGGGAAATGGTGGAAAGTGGAATCAAGGCAGGGAAGATATCAGGCAGTGATGGGTCCTCATCTGGAGGAAGTAAGAAGCCTTATGCCAATGGTTATAAGAAGAAGGAGGGAGATACAAACTCTGTGTCATCATATCGTGGTAGAGATGGACCTCGTCAGAACAACAATCAGCAGGTGGCTTCTGTAACTATCCCAGTGGCACCTCAGCAGCCAGCAGCGTCTCAACAACAAAATTAGACTCCTTACCGATCACAGCCTCAGAATAGGCAGGATAGACATTTTGACACTCCACCTATGTCCTACTCTCAATTATTCCAGCACTTGTTGAAACTACAGCTAATTCAGACAAGAACATTGGCTCCACCTACTGGCAATCCACCTCCCGGCTATGACGCCAACGCTCACTGTGAGTTTCATTCTGGGGCACCCGGACACCATACTGAGAACTGTAAAGCTTTTAAGCATAAGGTTCAAGATTTGGTGGATTCCAAAGCCATCAACTTCTCCAATGACGTCCCGAATGTGAATCAGAACCCGATGCCGAATCACGGTGGGCCAAAGATCAATGCTATTATTGAAGATTGTGAAGACTTGACTTTGATTTCAGATGTGAACGAAGTCCAAACTCCCTTGAGTGTGGTGAAGGAAAGACTGTTGAGAGGAGGGGTATTTCCCGGTTGTGATGAAGGTTGTGTGGGATGTGTGTCACAGCCAGGCGGTTGTGAGTTATTGAAAGCAGGTATTCAGAAAATGATCAACGAAGGGGTATTACAGTTTGACAGAGGTTGCAAGCAGAATAATGTTACTAACAGAAAGATTGATGTTGCCACCATAACAATTCCGTTCAAGACGATAACTATATCAGCGCCGGCGAGACCAGCGCCGGTCACTATCACTGTTCCTGGACCAGTCCCGTATGAGACTACCAAGGCCATCCCATGGAACTATGGGGCCGAGGTATTTGTTAATGGTAAGAAGCAGGAACTGGAAGACACATCAGTTGTGAATACAGGGGTTGGAAATCTTGTTGAAGCTGGGGCTATCACTAGGAGTGGTAGGGTCTTTATTTCGGCCAAGAATCAAGCTGGCAGTTCAAGACAGGACAAGGGTAAACAGATGATGGATGAGTCCGTACAGAGGCATGAAGCTAATAACTCTACGACAAAGCAAGGTGGGGATACTTTCTCTGAAGATGTAGAAGAGTTTATGAGGTTGATCAGAAAAAGTGATTACAAGATTATTGACCAACTTCACCAAACTCCATCGAAGATTTCCATCCTATCCTTACTGTTGTGCTCCGAGGCACACCGAAATGCATTGCTGAAGATTCTGAATATGGCTTATGTACCACAGGAAATATACGTCAATCAGTTAGAAGGGGTTGTGGCTCATGTGAATGCTGGTAATGGTTTGGGTTTCACCGATTTAGATTTGACTCCGGCTGGGAGGAATCACAACAACGCTCTGCATATTTCAGTGGAATGTCGTGGTTCTTTGATGTCGCATGTGTTAGTTAATACTGGGTCGTCTTTGAATGTGTTACCAAAGAAGGCTTTGATGAAGTTGGATACTCGTGGGTTGATTTGTACGCCAAGTGACTTGGTGGTACGTGCTTTTGATGGCTCCAAAAGGTCAGTGTTTAGAGAGTTAGTTCTGCCGATCAAGGTGGGTCCTGAGGTTTTCAACAACACCTTTTACATAATGGACATTCAGCCTGCCTATAGTTGTTTGTTGGGTCGCCCATGGATCCATGGTGCTGGGGCAGTAACTTCTACGCTGCACCAGAAGTTGAAGTATATGGTGGACGGCCACGTTGTGACTGTTTGTGGTGAAGAAGATATCATGGTGAGTCACCTATCGAACTTCAAGTATGTGGAGGTAGATGGTGAGATACAGGAAACTTTGTGCCAAGCCTTTGAAGCTGTGAAGATTCCCCAGGAACCCCCAAAGGCAGCCACTCAGCCTAGGGCGGTTGCCCAACCTGAAGTCGTCATACAACCAGAAGTTCCAATGTCCTCTTTCAAAGAGGCGCGTGCTATAGTTGAAGCTGGTGGTTCTCAGAAGTGGGGCAGTGTTATTGATGTTCAAAGAAAGCAAGATACTCATGGACTGGGTTACCAGCCACCTAGGCGTTCTGAAGAGCCTCCCAAGTTCTATGGTCCAGTCCGTTTCACCAGTGCCGGTGTTTTCTTCGACATAGTCAATGCTATTGAGGATGAAGGAGATAGTGATTGTGACATGGATGAATGGATCCGTCCCTGCATTCCTGGTCAGAGTCTAGGCAACTGGTCCTCCGAGAAAGTTATCCAAGTGACGCGCCCGGAGTAATTTACTTTTGTTTTCTGTTATGTTGAGTCCTACGCTCTGCCCAAGGCGTAGTGATATTTATTTGTGGGGCTTGGATGTTTTATTTGCTATTTTTATCATCAATAAAGGACGTTTTTCATTCAAATATTTTGATCCCTATCTTTCTATTTTTTACTTTTTGCATTAACCCACATCAAAATGGCAATGTGTTTTCTTGTTTGTTGCACTCATAATGAACATAAAACATCCATCATGCAGGTTCCTTTGTTCAGATTCCACCCATGACTTAGCTATGGCTCGATATGACTTCGACAATCCCATTTATCAGGCCGAAGAAGAGACTGATGAAGACTGTGACTTACCAGAAGAACTAGCCAGGCTATTGAAACAAGAAGAAAGGGTTATTCTACCTCATCAGGAGGAAGTTGAGACTGTTAATCTGGGAACCGAGGATGTTAAACGAGAAGTAAAGGTTGGGGCTGCCCTGGAAGACACCGTTAAGGGAAGACTGATTGAGTTACTCCGAGAGTATGTGGATATCTTCGCCTGGTCTTACCAAGACATGCCTGGGCTTGACACTGACATTGTTTCACATAGACTGCCGCTTAAAGAGGGTTGTACTCTAGTCAAGCAGAAATTGAGAAGGACGAAACCAGATATGGCCATCAAGATCAAGGAAGAGGTTCAGAAACAGTTGGACGCCGGATTTCTTGCTGTGACAAATTATCCTCCGTGGGTTGCTAATATTGTACCTGTACCTAAGAAGGATGGGAAGGTCAGGATGTGTGTGGATTACCGAGATTTGAATAGGGCGAGCCCGAAGGATGATTTCCCGCTCCCCCACATTGACGTGTTAGTGGACAACACCGCTCAATATTCTGTGTGTTCCTTCATGGATGGCTTCTCTGAGTATAACCAAATCAAAATGGCCCCAGAGGACATGGAGAAGACTACTTTCATAACACCGTGGGGAACATTTTGCTACAAGGTAATGCCATTTGGATTGAAGAATGCTGGGGCAACCTATCAGCAGGCGATGGTGACTCTCTTTCATGATATGATTCATAAGGAGATCGAAGTCTATGTTGATGACATGATTGCGAAGTCACAGACAGAGGAAGAACACTTGGTAAACCTCCAGAAGTTGTTCGAAAGGTTGAGGAAGTTCAGATTGAGATTGAATCTGAACAAGTGCACCTTCGGTGTGAGGTCTGGTAAATTGCTGGGATTCATTGTTAGTGAAAGAGGTATTGAGGTTGATCCTGCAAAGATAAGAGCCATACAGGAGATGCCTGAGCCAAGAACAGAGAAAGAGGTTTGTGTTTTCTTGGGGAGGTTGAATTACATTGCCAGGTTCATCTCTCATCTGACGGCTACATGTGAACCAATTTTCAAGTTGTTAAGAAAGGACCAAGAGGTCAGGTGGAATGAAAATTGTCGAGAGGCGTTTGAAAGGATAAAGACGTATTTGCAGGAACCGCCAGTCCTTATGCCACCAGTGTCTGGGAGACCGTTGATTATGTACCTTACGGTTCTTGAGAATTCGATGGGTTGTGTGCTCGGTCAACACGACGAGACGGGTAAGAAAGAGCACGCCATTTACTACCTGAGTAAGAAGTTTACTGATTGCGAATCAAGACACTCTATGCTGGAAAAGACATGTTGTGCACTCACTTGGGCAGCCAAGCGCCTAAGGCAGTATATGTTAAATCACACAACCTTGTTGATTTCGAAGATGGATCCGATTAAGTACGTGTTTGAGAAGCAAGCACTTTCTGGAAGGATAGCCCGTTGGCAGATGGTTTTGACAGAGTACGATATTCAGTATGTTTCTCAGAAGGCCATTAAGGGAAGTGTTCTGTCAGAATATCTTGCTGATCAGCCAGTCGAGGATTATCAGCCTATGAAGTTTGAGTTTCCGGACGAGCATGTTATGTTTCTGAAGATGAAGGATTGTGAAGAGCCTCTGCTTGACGAAGGACCAGAGATTGGGTCTCAGTGGAAGATGATTTTTGACGGGGCCGTCAACTTATATGGTAATGGAATTGGGGCAATCATTACAACCCTGAAGGGTTCTCATATACCTTTCACTGCCCGGTTAGCATTCGTGTGTACCAACAACGAGGCAGAGTATGAAGCATGCATCATGGGGTTAGAAGAAGCAATTGATTTGAGAATTAAGAACCTCGATGTCTATGGTGATTCCGCGTTGGTAGTTAATCAGATTACAGGAGAATGGGAGACTCGTCAGGCGAATTTGGTGCCTTATAACAACTATGCCAGAAGGTTGTTGCCTTTCTTTGATAGGGTGGATTTTCATCATGTGCCCCGAGCTGAGAATCGGATGGCTGATGCGTTGGCGACATTTGCATCCATGTATAAGGTGAACCGTTGGAATGAAACTCTGTCGATTAGGATCATGCGTCTGGATAGACCGGCTTTTGTGTTTGCAATTGAAGATGTGTCTGATGGCAAACCGTGGTATCATGATATTAAGGTTTTTCTGAAAAGACAAGAGTACCCAGAGGGTGCCTCCACCAAGGATAAGAAGACTCTGAGAAGGTTGGCAGGAAACTTCTTTCTGAACAAGGATGATGTGTTATATAAGAGGAACTTCGATATGGTCTTGCTACGTTGTGTTGATGAACACGAGGCAGACTCATTGATGGAGGAAGTTCACGAGGGTTCTTTTGGTACTCATTCCAGTGGACACACCATGGCTAGAAAGTTGTTGAGAGCAGGATATTATTGGATGACTATGGAGTCTGATTGTTTCAAGTACACTCGGAAGTGTCATAAATGCCAGATTTATGCAGATAAGATGCACGTACCGCCTACGCCTCTAAATGTGTTGTCATCTCCTTGGCCGTTTGCAATGTGGGGTATAGACATGATTGGAAAGATTGAGCCTACTGCTTCCAATGGGCATCGTTTCATTTTGGTTGCCATTGACTATTTCACAAAGTGGGTGGAGGCGACCTCGTACGCCAATGTCACCAAGCAAGTGGTAGCCCGGTTTATAAAGAAGGACATCATCTGTCGTTATGGGGTCCCGGAGAGAATCATTACTGATAAAGGAACTATGTCAGAGTTTTAAGATCGAGCATCACAACTCTTCTCCATATCGTCCGAAGATGAATGGGGCTGTTGAGGAGGCAAATAAGAATATCAAGAAGATTGTGCAGAAGATGGTGGTAACGTATAAAGACTGGCATGAGATGATACCTTATGCTCTACATGGTTACCGTACTTCGGTGCGTACGTCAACTGGGGCAACCCCTTTCTAATTGGTGTACGGTATGGAATCAGTTTTACCCTTAGAGGTCGAGATTCCATCTTTGAGAGTTCTGGAAGATGTGAAGCTTGATGAAGCTGAATGGGTACGCTCCAGGTTGGATCAGTTGAACCTTATTGAAGAAAAGAGATTGGCAGCCATCGCACATGGTCGTTTGTATCAGAGCAGGATGAAGCACGCCTTTGATCAGAAAGTGCGCCCTTGGAATTTTCAGACAGGTGAATTGGTTTTGAAAAGGATCCTTCCTCCTCAGACAGATCACGGGGGCAAATGGACTCCAAACTACGAAGGGCCGTATGTAGTCAGAAAGGTTTTCTCTGGTGGAGCCTTACTACTTTCAACTAGGGATGGCGAAGATTTTACCTCCCCTGTGAACGCAGACGTAGTCAAAAAATACTTCGTATAAAAGAGACCCGCTGGACACAAAAAGAAGATCCAGGCAAAAAAGGGGCATCCCGGCGAGCCATAAAAAGGAAAAGGTTCGGGGAAAAATTAGGGATAAAATGTAAGAAGAAATGTGTACACCCGTAAAGTTGAAAACCTGAAAAGGCGACTTTGGCAAAAATGGGTATCCCGGTGGATTGAAAACCCGAAAAGGGCGATCCAGGCAAAAGTTAGGGATTTATAAGCGAAAGGTTACGGTCTACATTCGATCTATGGACGCTCTCAATACCTGGAAGTTCTGAAAGAAAGGAATCAGTACAGTTAGTCTCTTCAAAGGTCAAGACGTTTGTGGATAAGCAAGTCATATGGGTCATAGCTGAGTCGAATCATGGTGGATATATGTTCCCACATTGCCGACATGTGTATTTTATTTTTTACTTTTGCGCAATTACCTCTTTTTAGGAATTTCTTCCTATTGTAAATGCCTATTTACAGGCCACTCTTCAATAAAATATTCATTTCACTCAAAGAGCTTTCCATTGTTTGTTTTACTTTTACTTTTACTGTTTTGTTTGCAAAAAACGTCCGATATTTTTGATAAACATTGCATATAAAATTTAGAGCTTTGCAGAGCGTAACGAAAAGCAGTAGAAGTTACTTAGGCGTTAACGAGGATAGCCAGGTTGTGGCATATTCTTTTGTTGTTATTTGACTTGCAGGGCAACAGGATTGTACTTCCCAGCAGGTTGCTCTCCCCAACATTGAGACTGCTCTTTCCCCAGCAGGACAAGCTTTCATCAACAGAGCAGACTTCCCCCAGCAGGAGACATGGGAGGTATTCTCTCCGGATCGAGGCGTTATTTCCCCACAGAATCAGGATGCTCACCTTCCCCCCAGTCAGGAAGTGTACCTTCACCAACGATGTCATATGCTAATCCCCAGCAAGGTGGGGGTAAAGGCTTTCTCCCCTTCAGCAAGTTCAGCAGTATCCCCAAGCAAGATGGTATTATGGACTATTTTCCCCAGTAGGTTCTAAGCCAGTTGTTATTGGTAATCTTCAGTAACAAACTTCCGCTATTGGCACTCATTCTCAACTCCCCCGGCAGAGGAGAAATTTCAGGTTTTTGATGTTACTTTCAGTAAAAGACAGGTGTGGCCACCAGTAGTTCTTTCGGGACTTCATCCCCAGCAAATGTTGTTGATCCAAAGAGTCGATCAGTATGACCCTTCTCAACAGAGTTCCTAGATTCAGAGGACAATTTATTTTTATCATCCCCAGCTGAATGGATCTTTTCTCTCCGACATTTATTTTAGATAGACCCTTTTTACATGTCATAAGCATTCGCATTGCATCCTCAACGCGTAGCATTTCCTTCTCGTATAGAGCATCACACCATTTGCATTCGAAGCATAAGCCAGGTTTGATACTTTCTTTGCCCGTTCTCTTTCTCAGCAGAGATGGCATAGCTCAAGAGATTTTGGAGGGATGTATTCCTCATACTTGTGCTCCCCGGCAGAGTCTTTTATTTAGACTTCTCCTTTCCCCAGCGGAATCATCTTATCTATGGATCATGGGCCCATCAGAAGTTTGTCTGGCCTTTCTCTTTTGTGAAATCCCGTTCTTGCTTGACCAGAATTTTGTTTCACATTATCCCCAGTGAAGTCTGCATTGGTATTGCTAGTTTCTCTTTGTCAGCAGAGATAGCGATCTTTTGGATAATTCTTCGTCATTTTCCCTTCATCAGCAGGGATGGCATTTATTTTGCTAGTTTCCCTTTATCAGCAGGGATGGCATCAGTTTGCTAGTTTCTCTTTATCAGCAGAGATAGCGATCTTTTGGATAATTCTTCGTCAGTTTCCCTTTATCAGCAGGGATGGCATTGGTATTGCTAGTTTCTCTTTATCAGCGGAGATAGCAATCTTTCGGATATTTCTTTTGCTAGTTTCCCTTTATCAGCACGGATGGCATTGGTATTGCTAGTTTCTCTTTATCAGCAGAGATAGCAATCTTTCGGATATTTCTTTTGCTAGTTTCCCTTTATCAGCAGGGATAGCATTGGTATTGCTAGTTTCTCTTTATCAGCAGAGATAGCAATCTTTCGGATATTTCTTTTGCTAGTTCCCCTTTATTAGCAAGGATGGCAATCTTTTGGATATTCTCTTCGTCAGTTTCCCTTTATCAGCAGGGATGGCATTGGTATTGCTAGTTTCTCTTTATCAGCAGAGATAGCAATCTTTCGGATATTTCTTTTGCTAGTTTCCCTTTATCAGCAGGGATGGCATTGGTATTGCTAGTTTCTCTCTATCAGCAGAGATAGCAATCTTTTGGATATTTCTTTTGCTAGTTTCCCTTTATCAGCAGGGATGACATCAGTTTGCTAGTTTCTCTTTATCAGCAGAGATAGCGATCTTTTGGATAATTCTTCGTCAGTTTCCCTTTATCAGCAGGGATGGCATCAGTTTGCTATTTTCTCTTTATCAGCAGAGATAGCGATCTTTTGGATAATTCTTCGTCAGTTTCCCTTTATCAGCAGGGATGGCATCAGTTTGCTAGTTTCTCTTTGTCAGCAGGGATATCGATCTTTTGGAGATTCTTTTTGTCGGTTCCCTTTATCAGCGGGGATGGCATATTTCGAGATTCCTTTGTCAGTTCTCTTTATCAGCAGAGATGACGTAACTTGGGGGAGTTTGTTTCATTACAACATTTATGGCTAATTTCTCCAGCAGAGTATTGCAAATTTCCGGGTTCTTTGGTATTCAATCTCCGTGCATCCTGATTGTTTGAAAGCCGTCGCTATCATACCTTCAGGACCAAGTTGATTGAATAGGGGCAGCTGTAGCACCCCAAAATTCGCCCTCTTTACTTTATTACTAACTGGCTTATGTTGCATTGCATTTTGCATTATCATGTGTGCATATCATTGGTCCTTAGCATGGGGTCAAGGTGCTTGAGGCAGTGCTTCAGAGGGTCAAGCAAGAGTCTTGGTATTGTCCAAGAGAGCTCAGGTGGACCATCATCTCCTAACCAGTGCATAGATTAGGGTTTTGAGATTCTTGGGTTGATTGCTCCAATGGGCAAGCTCCTTGGGTTTTTATCGTCATCAAATAGCATATACTATCTTTGTTGGAGAGGATACACATCATATTCAGAGGAATTTGGATTTGGAGGCTGTGCTATTTCCTCCTATACTGAGGGTACCACAACTAGGGTTTGCTATAAAGTCAGTTTATTTCTGATTTTTTGGGCAAGACTTGATTACATGGTACTCCTTGGGTCCCTAAGTACCTAGGGATGGGAGGTTGTCCATCAGTTTGGTTTAGGAGAAGTTCAATTGGCCAATGGATTGAAAATCAGGTGAATGGGGTAAAGGTCAACAGTAAGAGGAGAAGTCAACTGTGGAACTTTGAGGGTCTCTCCAAGGTTTTCATGGTCTCACATCCTCATATGGTCTTCAAGGATCAAGTTTCATACATATTTTTCAGAAATCAGGAGTTGGTGCAAAGTTTCTAAAATTGGAAAGTGACCTATAATGAAAAGTTTCCATTTTTGGCAAGTTCCTACACTGCATTCAACTTGAGTTTTCATCATCAATAAAGCTTCAAATGAATTTTTCTCCAACATGAAAGTTGAAGATATTTTTCTCCTCTTTCCAACAAGTACTAGTGGGTCTCTATATCATTTGTGAAACTCCAGTTATGATCAAAAGAAGGCAAAGTGGTTTTTAGGGTTTTTCATGGTGCCATTTTCACAACTTTGGGCATAATGACCTATAATCAATTCCATTGCTTCATGCCACATTCCAATATTAAAAGATATTCCTTGAGGATTATTTTGGGCCCAAGAATGAAGTAATTCCATGGTTTATTCTTCATTTATTCTCCATTGTTCAAAACTCCCAAATTACTTAAAGCTCGTGAACCAATTATTTTCATGGCCCAAGTTCCATAGGGGTGTAATTATCAATCCAAATGCAAGTGATCCATCATGGAATTTTTAAGTGAACATGCATGGAGAGAGGTATATTCCACATAATGCAAAATTCCAAAATAATTCAAAAACTCATGAAACAAACAATTACCCAAGCCCAAATGATCAGACATGAGATAACCCTAAGTATTTAAGCCTATTCATGCATTGGTTAGGATTGACACACGTGATTTTGGAGAGGAATCCAAGCTTGAACCCTAAAGCTCTTTTTCATCAAAACTCACAATCCACAAGGTCTTTGCCAAAAGTAATTCCACAAAACTTCTCTTGGAGATCTCTAGAACACAACTCAACCACCATTTGCAGCCAAAAGCAAGGATTGGAGCTGTGCCATCTCAGGTTGATGAATTTTTCGTGCTCCTAAAACTCTTTTTTTTTATGTCCATATTGATGTGTGATGATTGTTGATCACGCTGATGTATTTGGTTTTGAATTTGGACGTGTGGTTTGCTTGGAATGTTGATTTAAAGTTTTGAACCCTAAGCATATTTCCTTCGATTCTCTTTATCCATGCGTCGTTTGTGTTTTTTGATTGAATATTTGAATTCCTGACGATTTTCTGGGTCGAATAGTGTACCCCTTTGCGTTTTTTGGTGTTGTTTTGATCACAGGTGGCCGGAGAAGGTGGCGGAGCCCTAGCTCCGGCGGTGGTGGCCGGCGGACCAGTCCAGCGAGGGTTTGAATGGGGAAAATGACTTCCTAGCCGTCCGATCCATGAATCCAACGGTCACGATGCTGCCACATGTTTTTATTTTATTTTTTTTTCTGATTTTAATTTTGTGATTGTTTGTTTATTATCCTACAATAACTACCATGCTCCTCCAATTATATGTTTTTATTTGGCATACTTTTATTCTCGTTGACTGACCATGAACCGTCTGATGAATCAAACGATCCACAGCTTGCCAGCGAATTAAAAACGCATTCGCCTTGCACATGGTGGGCACACGGTAGCCTCCTTCAATTTTTTTTGTTTTTTCTGATCAATTAGTGGGATGGGTTGCTATACGCACCCCCCACTCTTCAGCCCAATTCCACTTCCAACGTATTTTTTTTACTTAACGCACCCCCAACCCATTTTATTCCTCTTTTATTTTATTTAATTTAACATTTTCATTCTTAATTATTTAAAAATAGTAAATTGCATTTAAAAATTCCTATAAAATTCATTAATCATTTTTGTTATTTTTATAAAATTTTCACTAATTTTATTTTTATTTTTATTTTATTTTCATCATCCTAATTAATTATTTTCTTAATTTCCTTTTTGCATTACACGTCTCATGCATACTTAAATTTCTTTATTTTATTTCTCTGCCTCTGTAAAATATTTTTGATCCGTTCCTTTTGCATTCATTCATTAACATTCCAAAGTGCATAAAAATATTTTCCTTTCATTTTTAAATTTATTTCATATTGCATTTAGGTCCTTCCCTTTGGCCCACTGAGCCCTAATTCCCACCTGAACTCTACCTAATTATTTGAATGACTAATATCTTGATTTTTTGCAGGGACTTTTGATATGTTGTTTTCCTCTGGTTGAGGAACCTTAATGTTTAATTTGGGAATTTTAGGAGTCATTTTTCTAATTATCTGATTTGTTTTCACTTGAGATTTTCTTGCAGGCGCATCTTTGACCTTGTATGATTTTCGGTTTGAAAAGGCACTTGTGCCATTTGCTTTGGGGCTGTTTCTTTGTTTATTTGATTCATGTTTGGATGATAATCAATGTTGTTTGCCATTGTTTGATTTTCATTCACCTCATCTCTCTTACTTATGTATATTCTGTACTAATCTTTTATGCAGGGTCTAAGGTAAGTTCTTTAAGGGTGTGGATAAGCATCCATATTCACCCTTACTATTCTCTCATTCTCTCATCTCTTTCCTTTAGGATTTAGGTTGTCGTCAAACCTCACTAACCGTAGGTCACCCATGCATGATAACTTTAGGATTCATAGTCCCCCCTTAGAGTTACCCTTGTGTCTTCTCTCTTCTCATCTCAAATTTCTTTAAAACACTTAATAATAATAAGGTGTATTGCGCACGAGCCTTAAGCGTAGGGAATGAGAGATGAGGGGCTTCCTCTCATCTTTCTAGAGTGCTTAGCGAGCGTCCTGTCTTGGGACGATGCGTTAAGTATTCGCCCCTATGCCCTAGACTTTGGTGCAATGCAACTTAGGAACTAACTTAAGCCACTTCTGTCCTAAAAAACACAAACCAACTTCAAACCTTTTTGTCCTTCGGGACCTTCAACTTAAAGGCTATTTTCAAAAAGGGCACGTTACTTTCCGTGTGAGTCGCAAACAGGCATCGACCCTAACTGCCGGACGCGAACTTAACGTCGCTCATAAAAAACACAAAAAGAACTTGGTCCGAACTACGTTGACTCTGAATTCCCCATTGCACAAAGGGGGTACGTAGGCCTAGGAAGTCGACGTCCTACCGAGTCGGTCTGTGTCTTTCCCTCTCCGTTTTAGTACAGCCCTAGATGATAGTATAACTTACCCTTAGAATAGACAACAAGCGTGGATCCCATCGAGTACGATGGACGCGTGGGGTGCTAGCACCTTCCCCTCGCGTAACCGACTCCCGAACTCAGGCTATGGTTGCGATGACCATTCCTTTCCCCCTTCCTCAGGTTTATGCGGTGTTCCCTTTCCCTCTCTTGGGATAAATTTACACGGCTGTCGACTCTGTTTTTCGGCGCCACTCTCGCGTTTGTACCTGGATGAAAATCCTGGGAGCGACAGAAACACACCACCATAGCACAAAGCATATTCTATACATAAAACATATTATCCACAACCAATGCATTTATCACATATGCACATCAATTCACCAATCCAATCACAAACTCAACACATAATCAATCCATTCATGATTTTCCACCCATAATCAATCCATTCATGATTTTCCACACATAATCAATCCATTCATGATTTATGCAAATGCAAAGAGACCAACACAACGACTCTATGCAAATGCAATGCGGTACCATCCATCCATCAATCTCATCATTAGTTCACTCAGGAACTATTGGAATCATTGCTTGTTACTTAGTTTAACTCCCCGTCAGGCAAACGATGTTCCCCGTCTCTTTAGGTCCTCTTGGTATAAGGCTCACGACGTTTATGGATCGCTTTAGGTCCTCTCAGTATAAGGCTCACGATCCGATCGCTTTAGGTCCTCTTTGTATAAGGCTCACGGTCTTCTATAATCATCACTTTAGGTCCTCTCGGTATAAGGCTCACGATGTTATAGCGGATTCCCTCTGGAATCGTTTCGTCGCTCACACCCAATAGGGCACACGACATCACAAGAATGCATATCATGATGTTTGGCATACAAATGACTCATGACAATCAAATGCATACATATACACATCCATGTGAACCATTCCAACATCAATAATCATGCATTGCAATCAAACCCAAAACAATGCATTTCATCATAATCCACAAACCACAACAATTAGCATTTTAGCATATACACTCATATCACTTCACATCAAGAATTACTCACCATCAACCACAACAATTACAACAACTTATCACATGCTTCAACATCATATATAAACCACAAAACATCATAACAACATACATTGATATTCAATCAAACAATGTATTTTACCACACAACAACATAATTATCACATGCATCAACATCATATAAATAGCACAAAAGCCCCACATTTATAGGACGATAGCATATCGCATTAAACACAAACAAACACAACAAAACCTACAAACCACTAATCATCCTCTACCAAATATTCTTGGTTAACACATGGCATCACATCACCATTTAATAGCATCTTAGGTTATCTATCTAATGCCTCAAGTCCCACATCAATTGGACTCTCGATTCGGGAGTTATGGTGGAAACATAAACCACACTTTTCACACATACATTACTTTTCCATATTTTTCTTATCAATCCATGGCATAAACATATGTTTCTATTCCACTATCATAAAGAACATTGAAATAGCTTTCCAACGCATCCGACCGTGCCTCAATCCGAGTTACGGATCAAAAGTTATGAAGGAAAAAATGGAAAAATCTGTCACGTTCGCTTTCCTATTCGCAATGCGAACCCCTAGCGAACCGTGGCAGAAGAAAAAAGGCATAAAGTTCGCAATGCGAACTGCTAGCAAACCTTCGCTGTTTCCTTCGCTTTGGTTCGCAATGCGAACCTGCGAAACCCAAAAATTCCAGCAGCGATAACATAGGTCATTTGGGGTCAAAATCCCTCATTTCTTCCACTCAAACACTTCCAAAACATACTATAACAACCAAAACATGATCCAAACCTAACAACAAGTATTCCACGCAGTTTATATCGAATTTCATCCGTGAAAACCTCGATTTCTATCAATTGCTCCTAATTCCAATCGATAAGAAAAGTTGTGAAACAACCAAAACAATTACAACAAACAACACATATACATACACGAGCAAGATATAATTGAAACTTCTCACCCTTACCCGATTAATCGCGCTTGAAACGGAGATATGTCGATTTTCCTCTTTCTCCTCTTTTCTTTCCTCTTCCTTTTTATCTTCTCTTTTCTTTCTCCTCTTTTTCTTTTCTCTCTATTTCTCTCTAATCTCTATTTATATAAAAATATCTAAACCCCTAAAAAGACTATTTTACCCCTCAACTCAAATATCTCGCAAACGCTCTCAAAACGCGATAAAACATAAACAGCGATGAAAAATAATATATTGTCAAATTAAACTCAAGAATAAAATAATATAAAACAAAAATAATTAAATCGACTCGATTAAATAAATAAGACAAAACGGGGCGTTACACTACTCGGAGTCAAAGTCAGGATCTCCGATCTATGGAAACAAACCTGGTAAGGTTGCACTGCATTCAAAGCGGGCGTGGCCAGGTGCCACCACACAACTATGAACGTTGTAGAGTCTGTTCGGAAAATAACCAAGGATGCTACCTCGCCGGACTATTTCGCTGATCAAATCAGAGACGGGGTTGTAATCTATGACCCTGAGGGGAACAAGGATGTTTGTACCATCATCCCTCTACTGGATGAATCAAAGGTTCTTAGCCAGGAACTGATTGAAGTTACCTACGACAGTCAGAAAAATTAGAAGGCTCCTGTAGTGATCTATCTACCGGGACCAGTACCGTATGAATCAGCTAAGGAGATCCCTTACAAATACGGTGCGACAATAATTGAGAATGGAAAGGAAGTTCCATTACCCTCCGTCGTGAATATTGCAGACATTAGTCGAATAACACGGAGCAGTCGAGTCTTCAACCGAGGAGTTGGAGAACCTAACAAAGAAAAGGAACTTCGGACAAAAGCTCCTAATCCACCAGTCGGTCAGTCCAGCAATCCCGACCTTTCGAAAAACAATGATGAGATGCTGAAGCTCATCCAAAGGATTGAATACAAAATTGTTGATCAACTGTTAGAAATTCCTTCAAATATCTCAGTGCTATCACTTTTACTCAGTTCCGAAGCCCACAGGGAGGCTCTACAGAAAGTCTTAAAGCAGGCCTTTGTGGAACAGGATGTGTCAATACGACAGTTCGATAGCATCATCTCTAACATCACTTCCTGCAACAACTTAGGGTTCAATGATGAGGATTTTCCAGAGGGGGACAAAAGTCACAACATGGCGCTCAATATCACAGTTAACTGCCAGGATGATGCTTTAGCCAGCGTACTGGTAGACACTCTAATGCGACTATCATTCAAAGGATCCTCGATGAGGGGCAGTGACATCATCGTCAAAGCGTTTAACGGATCTCGGAAAGCAGTTATCGGCGAAGTCGACCATCCCATAACTATCGGTCCTCACACTTTCCTAATCACTTTCAAGTTCATGGACGTCCGAGCAGCGTACAGCTGTTTATTAGGAAGACCTTAGATACACCTGTCGCTCTTGGGATTTTCATCCAAGTACAAACGCGAAAGTGGCGCGGAAACAGAGCCGCCAGCAATGTGTATTTATCCCAAGAGTGGAAAGGAAACACTGCGCAGACCTGAGGGAAGGAAAGAGCATGGTCTTGCGATCAAAAGATCTGGGTTCGGGAGTCGGTTACACGAAGGGAAGGTATTAGCACCCCACGCGTCCATTGTACCCATTGGGATCCACACTTGGTGTTTCGATCTAAGGGGTGTCGTCGTCTGGAGCTCCGCTGCTACTGGAAAGGAAAAGGAATGAGAACGGAAAAGACCGAAGAAACGAAGAAGAAAAGAAAAAGAAGTGACTCGATAGGACAATATCGTTGTCCTAGGCCTACGTATTCCCTTAGTGCAATGGGAAAGTCAGAGTCAACGTAGTTCGATGGACTACGGGAAAGGTTGCTCATTGAGACATCGCATCTCGTGCCTACGTATCTTCAATCAGACGAGAAAGAAGAATCAGAGCAAATGTAGTTCGGCTCAACAAGGGTTGCTTTGTTTGGGTTTTTTAGTGGAAACGTCAGAGTGTGCGTCCTAGCAGTTAGGTGTTGCAGCTCGTTGTATGGAGACTTAGGCGTTACCTGTTTGCGGTAGAACGGACATGACGAGTCCTTAAGGAATAGAATGAAGGAGATGAGAAGAGAATTTGTTTGTTTTTGTATTTTAGAAAGAAGTGTTTTGATTAATTTGTGTTTACAACACATATTGTATTTAAGTCTCTCATGTAGGATCGAATGCCTCGCACATCGACCCAAGACGAGACGTATGCTAAACATTCTAAGAAAGTGAGAGAAGACGCCTCACTATCTCATTCTCACATGAAAGGCTCAAATACAATATATGTTATGCCTTTATTAAGTGTTTTTGCTTTTGTTTTGAGATGATAAGAAGAGAGACTCAAAGGTTGAGAAAGGTAAAATCTAATGAGGGAGACTAGGTCTCAAACCCTAAAGTTATCATACATGGATGTTCCTAATGGTTAAGTGTGGTTTAGAAACCTAAGTCTAAAAGAAAAGAGAAGAAGAATGAGTTCTAACTTACTTCAAAGATGGAAGCTGAGTTAAGAACTCAAAGGGAATGAAAAAGATTCAACAAAGAAAACATTAGATGCTTTGCACAAGCACAAATTGAATGAATAAAGAGGAAGAAGAAGTTGAATGTGGATAAACATCCACACTTACCATTTGTCCCTGAAAAGTTAGTACTAAAACAATTCAAATGAAGTACCGGTGAAGGAAGTAAGCACGTAAGTCCTAATGTTCTAAAACAAACTCTAAGAAGTTTTCTAAAGGATCACACCTAAAAAGAAGGGATCACTAAAGGATGGTACTGACCTAGGGCAGTAGCAAAGGTTATTTACATCCACCAATGGTTACAAAGACTTACAATATCAATCTATGTCTAAACAATCTACCAAACATCAAAGGAATGCAAGGATATGCACTAAAGATGCATCATGAACATTTAAGAGATGTAAAACATGCAATAATGCAATATGGAACACCAAAACCAGTAGGAAACCACTTCATAAATGTCATTAAGTATCCATGAATTATCATCCACAACATGAGAATAAAACTCAAGAAGAAGAGATGGGAAGAAGTAGAACAATAACACACAAGAATTCACAATGTTGTTTATTTACAAAGCAAGTCATAAAAAAGGAGTGAAATGCAATTATGGATGCAAATGAACATGGGTCAGTAGCATACATGTTATAAGATGATGTGAGAATGCACAAATGAACAATTTTAATTCATGCACAAGTCACCTTAGAGATTAAGTTAGAGAGAACACAAGTTGAAGTTCATACAAAATGAAACATGCTTCAAATGTTCATGTAATTGCAATGCATATGATATGACATTATGAGTCAATGAAAATAGATGAAATGGTTCAAATACAGTAGAGGGACATACAATAATGAATGTAGATGGCATACCAATATGAGATACATACAAACTATATTGAAGAAGAACAAGTGATAGATGCACAATTAAGTATGGATGCAAGATGAACATCAATTGCAAAACATGTCAAAAGGAAACATGGAAGACCTATAATTTGACATACATGACCTATAATATCCAAGTAAACATGTGCCAAAATATAACATCAATCATCTCAAGAGACCATAGGCAATGTGACACAAAACCATAGCGTATGCATACAATGAAACACATAAATGCACATGTAATTAATCAACAAGGAAAAAATAGAAAGAGACTTGGAAAAAATGTGAAAATATAACACCAATCATCTAAGTCAGAATGAGATCACATATCAAAAACGTAGCTCAAAATTCAACCAGAAACATGTTCATTCAATGTCTAAGAACTCACAAAAGGTCACTAAAAAGATGGAACAAAATGAGTTTCAAATGCTATGCAAAAATGATTTTAAAAATAAAAGAAAAATGTTTTTAGATGGTTTTAGATGTTATTTAACAAATCCAAAAAGAATGAATGCAAAAGATTGTGTGAGTTAATAGAAATAATAATGGGAAAGATTAAGTATCAATGAAGGACATCATTTAAAAGGAAATTAAAAAGAAAATATGAAAATATAAGATAAAATCCATAAAGTCAGAATTAAAAATTATATAAAATTATTTTAATGAATTATGATGCTTGGTGAATTTTTATGGAATTATTTAATGCATTTTGGTATTTTTAAAAATAGAAAATGAAAACAGTATAAAAGAAATTAAAAATACAAGTAAAAGAGTGCAGGGGGTGCGGCGAAAGTAAAAGTCACGTTGAAATTAATTGGACTCAACAAGCAGGGTGTGTGAAAAGCAAATTAAGAACCCAGTCCAAATGCACGCGCGTGTGTGTGGCAAAGGTGTACCTCAGTCAAACGTGGATGCAATCACAGCCATAGGATTCAGTCAATGAAATCAATCATGAGAAGTAAGCTAATCTAATGGACGAGAACGCAAGCACATGATAATTAAAATGTATGCACACACATAGAAACATTCAGAGAGAGAAAAGAGGCACGTGAAAGGAGTGTGCTTCATTTATGTGTTGGCGCTTTATGGTGCGTTGGATCAAATGAATCAGACAGTTGCATTTTAAAGTTGAGAAACCCTAGTTGCGCACCCTCACCGGCCGGAGAAGGACCTCCGGTCATCTTCTCCGGCCACTCTCCGGCGACTGAAACTTACATGATTCCAGAAATTGACAAAAAATATATCAAAATGAAGATGAGCTCACAAGGAACATAGATCCATAATTATTTTTCACAAACAACACATAATCAAAGAGAATCGAAGGGATCAATCTTGCCCTAAGTTTTGCAACTATGCATCTAACATGCCTATCAACTAGCCGGAAGTACCAATAGCTTCTAATAAGTTGAAATGAGTGTAAAACAACTTAAAATTAATGAAAATCAAGCGAGATAAGTTTGAATACCAACCTGAAATATGGAGCAACTTGAACCTTCAAAAAACCAGAGAGGAGGATCCTAAGCTTTTTGATCTTCAAAAGAGCAAAATAAATGCTCTAAATCCTTAGATCTTGAAGAAAATCGATTGCTATTCAAATTGAATAAGCTGTTACACTTGAGGATTCAACCTACTTTTTCTTGTTCTTGATCCAGAAACACCACCAGATGAACAATGAATGACAATGAAGATGAATTCGTGAAGAGAGAGTGAGAGTTCAGAGAGAGTTTGAGAGTGAAAGTTTGTGTAAAATGTGAGAAAAATGAATGAAGCTCCTCAATTCTGTGAGCAGTGGAGCTTATATAGGTTGAGTTAGAAGTTTAACTGGTGTGGTTAACAGTTGGAAAGAGAGTTAAGTGAGTTTGAGTTAACTAACTGAGTCATGTTAGTTATTGGCACAGGTTGGTAGGTTTGGCTATGGTGTGGAGAAGCTCATGGCAGCTAGAGTGGTCATTAGAATGAATAATGGTGATGTTATGTTGTGTAGCAGCAGAAACTTAGTGAACAAGTTTGTTCTTCTCCTTTTCCATGTATGGTGTAGCATGTATGGTACAATGTGTAAGATAGTGGTCTAGCCAAATGAAGTAAAGGATGGAAGGTACGCGTGCAAGAATGTGTTTGTGGTAAGCCTGAACCAAAGCAATGTATGAAACCTCCAACAAACCAGTAAATGCACCTATGTTACCATGGATATTTTTAGATGAATTTCTCCAAGCATTATGCATATAAATGAGTGCTCTTGGTGTCTATGAAGAAATGAGACCTAAGGGAACATGATTGATGTTGGAACCAAAGTGAAATAAGACCTCTATCATACTTGAAAATGGCCATGAACTCAAGTACACCAAAACTGGATTATGGGTGTGGAAACTGGTTGCATGCATGGCATTATGACCTATGGTATTTCAGTATGGTACCCCTATGTTTGGACCATCATAACTCTTCATCCTTTGATCAAATGAAAACATGATAAACATGAACATTGTAGAGGGCATGGAAAGGAACAACTTTGGTGTTGGAAAGTTTTTCATTTGAAGCCTCCTTGATGGAGAAAACTAGCTTGACATTTGGCACACCAAGTGTTTGATGAAATTATGGCCTGGGGGCCTGAACTTGCCTTGCCATGACTTGGAATTTGCCTTGATTTTACCAAACTTTGATTGATCATAACTCCCTCAATTTTGATCCAATGGAAGAGTTATTTATATGGATTTGAAGCTTGGAATGTGATCTTTAATTGGCTCAAATTGGGCCTGAAGTTTAAAGCTTTTATCATGGAGAAAGAAAGCCTTAAAGTGTAGTGCAAAATGGTCCAAAACTTGCCATTTTTGGAAACCCTAAGTTTCTAAATTTGGCAACTTTGTACAATTCTTGATTGTTGTTGATTCTTCCATCATTTCTTGATCAAATCTTGTCCATTGAACATATGTGACTTGAATTTCAGGATTTTGACCTCAAAAAGTCAGGAGTTGACTTTTTCATTTACACAGTTGACTTTTTCCCCAATTTCTTGATTCTCAAGCAACTGGCCAATTGAACCTCTTCTGAGATGAACCAATGAGCAATCTTCCATCCTTAGATATTTGATATCATGTAGAAAATATTGAGATCAAGTTTGAACCAAAATTTCATCAGAAGACTGCTTGAATCACAAACCCTAATTTGGGCTGTTTTTTATAGGAAATGATGCACTGTCCAATTTTCTTGATGAATTCCCATCTTCCAATGACTTGTGGGATCAAATCATATGATATATGATGAAAGAGTGAGGCTTGTTGGGAAACCTTAGGCTTTAGCTCTCTGGCTTTGAATAGTCAATGCTCTGCAATCCACTGATCACATGCCCTTATGCAACATGTATGATATATGAGATGAAATGAGGTCTAAATGCAATGCAATGAAACATAAGCTAGGCAACAACAAGAGGGAAAATTTTGGGGTGTTACAGCTGCCCATATTCAATCATTTGTTAACCTGAGAAGGATGAAAGCAACGGCTATTCTGACGATCAAGGTAAATTGTAATTGAATATCAAAACAACCAGAAAATTTGCACGCTGAATGAAGAAGGAAAAGGATATAAACCCTTCTGGAAGTATCAGTAAATAACTGCATAGATTGATACGACGTGTATCGAAATAGGGCTACAGACGATTATCAAGGACCATACGGACGAGTATGGAAAGAAAACACGGACGGTGTTGAAAGGGGACACGAATTGGTGTCAAAGGTCAATACAGACGAGTATTGAAATAAGAGTTCAAACACTGACGAGTGCTGAAAGGACACGGACGAGTGTTAAAGGTCAATACAGACGAGTATTGAAATAAGAGTTCAAACACAGACGAGTGCTAAAAGGACACGAACGAGTGTCAAAAGTCAATACGGACGGGTATTGAAACAAGAGTTCAAACACGGACGAGTGCTGAAAGGACACGGACGAGTGTAAGAAGTCAATACGGACGGGTATTGGCTAAAAAGTTCAGACACAGACGGGTGCTGAAAGGACACGGACGAGTGTCAAAGGTCAATATGGACGAGTATTGAAGTAAGAGTTCAAACTCGGACGAGTGTCAAAGGTGAATACGGACGAGTATTGAACAATCATCAAAGGAACACGACGAGTGACCCAGTCGATGATACGGACGAGTATCGGACGATGATTAAGAAATGGAACATACAGAAGTGTTAGGGTCAACGATACGGACGAGCATCGGATGATCATCAGAGGTACACGATGAGTAACCAAGTCGACGATACAGACGAGTATCGGACGATGATTAAGAAAAGGAACACACACAAGTGTTCGGGTCAACGATACGGATGAGCATCGGACAATCATCAGAGGTATACGACGAGTGACCAAGTCGATGATACGGACGAGTATCGGACGATGATTAATAAGTTACGGATGAGTATCTCACAGGTCAATACGGACGAGTATTGGCTAAAAAGTTTAGACACGGACGGGTGCTGAAAGGCCACAGACGGATTTCCGAGGTCAATACGGACGAGTATTGAATTAACATCACGATCAAGTGTTGTAGTAAGATCTGCTGGGGTTGCACGACAATGTTTTGTCTGTGAACTATTCTGGCTTGCAGGTAAACGGTTGAACCTGGCTTATGTTTCGCCTGCGTATGTTTGAGTTTTGCCGTAATGCTCCATATCAATGGAATGCTACACTTTTAGAAAATGCCATGCAGACTATATGCAAATGCAAAAGAGACTCCGGACGAGGAATCCAACTCTGCGAAGAAAAGATCATTGTTCGATCCTTCAATTGCTCTGTGAGGATTAACCCTTCTGTCGGGGATAACGCTTGCCACAAATTACCAAAAATAAATTGGCTCGCAGATGCGCTGAGGTGTGATGATCCTATTGAGGAAGTTTCCACTTGAATGACTTTGCCCTAGAGAGATTATTCTGCTCGTGGAACTTCGCTGGGGATGAGAACTTTCTGAATGACGTTCTGCTGAGGAAAAAAGTCATTAAAAACTCAGCTTGGGAACAATGATCACTGATTTGATCTCGGAAGCTCCTGAAAGGATAATATCTCTGCTGGAGAAAATGCGAACAATCTGTCTGCTTTGAATTTCCATGCTTGCCAAAAATAAATTGGATTTTGAGATATAGGGAAGTGATGACTCTGCCAGGAATTATTTCATCTGTCTGGAGATGAACTCTCATCATAGCAACTCCGCTGGAGGAATGACAACTTTCCGACTTGGCTGGGGAAAGAAGGTACTAACACTCTGCTGAGGAAAAGATTCTGTTAATCTGCTAAACCTCTACGGGGAGAAAAAAACAACTCAGCTAGGGAGTATTACTGATAGGATTCAATGTTGAACTCTGTGGGGGATACAACCGTATTTAACCCTGGTTGCTAAGCAATGAATTTACAGTCTCTTCTTGCTGAGAACAAACTGCCTGGGATACGATCTTGCTAGGGATTGAAGCTACTCCGTCGGGGATACGCAAATCCTAGTTGGAAGACGTTCTGTTGCGATATGCTGGGAAAGGATCCCTAGAGATCTGCTGGGAAAACACAAAGAAAATCCACGGTAATCTGTTGAGGAAAAAAGCTATCGAGCTTAGAATAAGAGCCACAATGTCCCACGCTAGGCAAACCTTCCGCTTGACGACCCCACTGGAGGTAATGAGTTTACAAAAAACTCTGATGGGGAGAACCGCTTCAAAGCGTCTCGTGCTGGGGAATGTCTCTTAAGAGGATTTTATAGAAGATTTGGCGTCTTCAAACTCCTGGACACTCACTAAGTCTTGAACATTAGCTGCAAGGTCTACGAAGCAACTCTACTGAGGAATTTGCAACCATTATCGACACAGAAAAGCTTGTAACTGTTGGAAGTACTGAATGAGAGAATCGACTTAATAAGATACCACGATACCCAGTAGCCATTAACTTGTCGATATCGAATCATCGTGAAGGACCATCGACCGAATGATGGACTCAGTCAATAAACGTTGTGACAAAAGGGTGACATGTGAACCCTTTCCTGAACATGATTGACCCGATATTCTGCATAGGGATAAGTGATTACTCGTTTGGAAGAAACGAGCCATGATCTCAGAAAAGCTTCAATCTTGTTTTTGAGCCTAGTATGAGGCTGCTACCTGCAAGCAAAGGATATGCCCGTATGCCCCGTGCTGGATATGACTTCTGCAACTAAGAAAAGCCAACTCTGAACCACCGCTTGTTGGGGAGAGAAATCAATAATGCTTTGCGCTGAAAATGACTTTGTGTCAGGCTCCTGAATGTTAACCTCCAACAAAAGAAATGCACATATATGTCCAGGGGATTGCATGGTTTGAATCCACCGTTCAGAGTTAATCAACATTCAAAGCAATTTTAAATGTTTTCCCTGTGCATGTTATCGTAAAGCCTCAATGTTTTCAACAATGCAATGTTTTTTTTATAAAAAGTTCGGACGTTTTTGCAAACAAAACAGTAAAATGAAAACAAATAGGAAGCTTTTTGACTGAATAATCAACTTTATTGATTGAAATGCCCAGAATAGGCAATTACATCAGGAAGCAATCCCTGGAAAGAGGTGATTGCTAAAAATTAAGAAAAGAAACTATCCTAATGGCAATCTGAAAAGAATGATTGGACCGATTCCTACCCTTTAGAGATTGCCAGTTTGAGTGAAACGATGAGGCAGTACAGATGACTTAGATCGCAGTCTTTGCTTAACCCCTCTTTTGCGTGGACCGCCCTTTTCGGGTTTTCAATCCAGCGGGATACCCTTTCTTGTCTGAGTTGTCCTTGCGGATTTTCAACTCACCGGGTGTACAATCTTTTTATCTATATCCCTAATTTTTGCCTGAACCTTTTTATTCTATTTTTATGGTTCGCCAGGATGCCCTTTTTTGCCTGGACTTTTCCTTTTTTTTTTGTCCAGCGGGTCTCTTTATGCGAAGTATTTTTTGACTGCGTCTGAGTTGACAGGGGATGGAAAATCTTCACCATCCATGGTTGCAAGCATTAAGGCTCCGCCAGAGAAAACCTTTTTAACCACGAATGTACCTTCATAGCTCGGAGTCCATTTTCCCCTGTGATCTGTGTTTGGAGGATGGATCTTTTTAAGTACCAATTCACCAACTTGATACTCCTGAGGTCGCACTTTCTGATCAAACACTCGCTTCATTCTTCTTTGGTACAATTGACCATGGAAAATAGCTGCTAGTCTCTTTTCCTCAACTAGGCTTAGCTCATTGAATCGGGTGCGAACCCATTCTGCCTCATCCAGTTTGACATCCATCATAACTCTCAGCGAGGGAATCTCAACTTCAACTGGTAGGACTGCCTCCATACCATACACAAGTGAGAACGATGTTGCCCCAGTAGATGTCCTTACTGATGTTCGGTACCCATGCAAGGCAAATGGTAACATCTCATGCCAATCTTTGTAGGTCACCACCATCTTTTGCACAATTTTCTTGATATTCTTGTTGGCCGCTTCAACAGCGCCATTCATCTTTGGACGGTACGACGAAGAATTGTTATGCTCAATTTTGAAGTCCCGACATAACTCTACCATCATTTTATTGTTGAGATTAGAACCATTATCAGTAATGATTCTTTCGGGCACTCCATAGCGACAAATGATATCTTTTTTCAGAAATCTGGCTACCACCTGCTTGGTGACATTAGCATAAGACGCTGCTTCCACCCATTTGGTAAAGTAATCGATAGCGACCAAGATGAAGCGATGGCCATTAGAAGCAGTAGGATCGATCTTTCCAATCATGTCAATGCCCCACATTGCAAAGGGCTAAGGAGAAGACATGACATTCAACGGATTCGGAGGTACATGTACCTTATCCGCATAAATCTGACATTTGTGGCATTTGCGGGCGTATGAACAACAATCTGCATCCATAGTCAACCAATAATACCCCGAACTCAACAGTTTCTTTGCCATTGCATGTCCTCCAACATGGGTACCGAAAGAGCCTTCGTGCACTTCTTGCATCAACATGTTTGCTTCGTGTCTATCCACACATCTTAGCAAAACCATGTCAAAGTTTTGTTTGTACATCACGTCATCTTGGTTCAAGAAGAAACTACCAGCCAATCTCCTCAAAGTCTTCTTATCTTTGGTAGATGCCCCAGGCGGGTACTCTTGACTCTTCAAGAAGCATTTGATATCATGAAACCACGGCTTGTCATCAGACACTGCGTCAACAGCAAATACGTGTGCAGGTCTGTCAAGACGAGACACATTAATCTTGGGTACATGGTTCCACCTTTGCACTTTGATCATAGAAGACAATGTGGCCAAGGCATCAGCAAACTTATTCTCATCTCGAGGAATATGGTACAGCTTTACCGTCGTGAAAAACATCAGCAGTCTTCTCGTATAATCTCTATACGGAATCAGATATGTTTTGTGCGTGTACCAGTTCCCATTCACTTGATTGATTACCAAAGTTGAATCACCAAAGACATCGAGGGTCTTAATTCGCAAATTAATCGCCTCCTCAATCCCCATTATACAAGCTTCATATTCTGCTTCATTGTTGGTGCATCCGAAAGTTACTCGGGCAGTGAAGGGCATATGAACACCTTCTGGTGTGATAAGAACTGCTACAACTCCGCATACATTCATGTTGACGGCCCCATCAAACATCATACTCCATTTGGATTCAGGGTCTGGCCCCTCCTCCGGGAGTGGTTCCTCGCAGTCTTTGACTTTGAGAAACATGATGTCCTCATCAGGGAAATCAAATATCATGGGTTGGTAATCATCAATTGGTTGCTGCACTAGATAGTCTAACAGGATACTTCCTTTGATGGCTTTCTGAGAAGCATACTGGATATCATATTCAGTCAGCACCATCTGCCAACGTGCAACCCGTCCGGTCAATGCTGGTTTCTCAAATATGTATTTGACAGGGTCCATCTTTGAAATTAACAAGGTTGTATGAGTGAGCATATATTGCCTCAATCGCTTAGCAGCCCATGCAAGTGCACAACATGTCCTCTCAAGCATTGAGTACCGTGATTTGTAATCATTGAATTTCTTGCTCAAGTAATAGATGGCGTGCTCCTTCTTACCCGTCTCTTCGTGTTGACCGAGAACACAACCCATGGATCCTTCAAGCACAGTTAAATACATGATCAACGGTCTCCCTGGAGCTGAAGGCATGAGAATTGGAGGTTCCCGCAAATATTCTTTTATTTTCTCGAAAGCCCTTTGGCAATCGTCATTCCACCTGACCGTTTGTTCTTTTCTTAACAGCTTAAATATTGGTTCACAAGTGGCTGTGAGGTGAGATATGAACCGAGCAATGTAGTTCAACCTACCCAGGAAACCACGTACTTCTTTCTCTGTTCTTGGTACAGGCATTTCTTATATTACTTTTATTTTGGCGGGATCAACCTCAATTCCTTTTTCACTTACATTGAAACCCAGCAATTTACCGTACTGTACTACGAATGTGCACTTATTTGGATTCAGCCTGAGTCGAAACTTCCTCAATCTTTCAAACAGTTTCTTCAAGTTGACGAGGTGCTCCTCTTCTGTTCGAGACTTAGCAATCATATCATCCACATAACACTCAATCTCTTTTTGAATCAAATCATGGAATAGTGTTACCATAGCTCGCTGATCCGTTGCCCCGGCGTTCTTCAACCCAAAAGGCATCACCTTGTAACAGAAGGTACCCCACGGGGTAATGAACATTGTCTTTTCCATGTCTTCCGGTGCCATCTTGATTTGGTTGTATCCGGAGAAGCCATCCATGAAAGAGAATACCGAGAACTGAGCGGTGTTGTCAACCAGTACATCAATATGAGGTAAAGGAAAGTCGTCTTTCGGACTTGCTCTGTTTAGATCCCGGTAATCAACGCACATTCTGACCTTACCATCTTTCTTCGGCACAGGAACAATATTGGCAACCCATGGTGGGTAATTGGTGACAGCCAGAAATCCCGCATCTAACTGTTTTTGTACCTCCTCCTTGATTTTGAGAGCCATTTCTGGTTTAGTTCTTCGGAGCTTTTGTTTGATAGGAGAACATCCCTCTTTCAACGGCAACCTGTGCACAACAATGTCTGTATCTAACCTTGGCATATCTTGATACGACCAGGAAAAGATGTCCACATATTCCCGCAGCATACCGATCAGCTCTTTCTTCACCTCGGCCTGCAGACTGGCTCCAATCTTGATCTCTTTCTTGGCGTCCTCGGAACCAATGTTGATAACCTCAATTGTCTCTTGGTGAGGTTGAATGACCCTCTCCTCCTGCTTCACCAATCTGGCCAATTCCTCGGGAACTTCACAGTCTTCTTCATCCCCCTCTTCGGCTTGATATATAGGATTATCAAAGTCATACTTGGCCATAGCAGAATCGTTATCAATGAAATCTGGGTGATTAAGTCTGCATGATGGAGGATCATGCTTTATTTTAGAATGATACTTTTTGTGAAAAAGGAACAAAAATAAAACATTGCCATTTTATTGTTTTTCTGCAAAAATAAAAATGAAAGACAAGGAACATAAAATTTGAATGCAAAACGTCCTTTATTAATGATAAAAAACCTTGCAAATGCAATTATGAGGCCCTACAAATGGATCTACACGCCTTGGGAAGAGCGCAAGATTTTAACATGCAATAGAGAAAAACAAAGAAAATTACTCTGTTTGGAGAGTAACTTGAACAATTTCTTCAACAGACCAATTGCATAGCTCTTGACCCAGAACACACGGGCGCACCCAGTTGTCGAGGTCACAATCACTTTCGACATCATCTTCACTTCACTACTACAAAACAGCAAAACAACAACGCCAGGTTTACAACGGCATCCTATACACCGTTCTTATAGTGCGTACTGGATACGCGCGCATTATTTTAATTAGAAATCTCAAGGGTATAATCACGGTTTTTATGAAAACCGTGGTGATACAATCTAGCTATCATGGGTTCGAACCTCATCGCCCTCAAATAGTTTATCCCTTTGATGTAAATGCTCCCTTTTTAAGTTTTATTAATATTTAACTAAAAACTAATAAGGATATCACGACGGATATTTATCAAAACCGTTGTTACAAATTGAAGCTTCTTTTTATGTATTTTAAACACCATGTATATATATATATCAATTTATCCATTGAAACAACCCTAACACCAACACCGTCACCATTGTCGGGAAGAAGACAACAACAACAAAAAAGTGTTCTACTTTAAGGTGTTGAAATGTCCTTTATGTTTAATATTTACTTTGTTATGAAATGTAATAGTTGAATTAGGGTTTGAATTACATTGTTGATGTTTAAACTGCAGATGCATTGTGAATTACATTGTTGATGTTTAAACTGCAGATGCATTAAGTTAGAAGTTAAGGCGCACCTTTTCTTTTTTATTTATTTTAAAATTCATAAATAAAAGGGTTATCACTACGGTTCTTCTGGTTAACCGTAGTGATATATTTATAATAAATAAATACCTATGTATACGGTTTTTATTTATTTTAAAATTCACAGATAAAAGGGTTATCACTATGGTTAGTCTGGTAAACGGTAGTGATATATTTATAATAAATAAATACATATCTATACGGTTGTTATTGTTAACCGTTGTGAAATAGTTTACCCATATATAAGCGAAATAACTTTCACCTAATTGGCAGTAACGTCGTTGCCTTCAAAGTGAAACCCTAGAACCCATTTTTTCTCTTCGTTTTCACCATTAGCCGTGAATCTTGTGCTTCATAAATTAAGGTATTCTTCTTCTTCCATCTATTGTTAGATATTTCCCATTATCTCGTTTGTTGCATGTTGTTTTTGTTGATTGTTCTCATTTTTTCAGATGCGTTTTCACTACCTTAACAAAGACCATACTTTGGAAACTTCATAATGTTTGTGTTGCTATGGAAAAATGTATAAGAAGCATGAAGCTATGATGGAAACTTCATCCACCTTGTACCTTTTCTTCATAGCATCACGAACAAGATGTTAGTAAATGAAGAAACAACAGTGTAAGCAAACTTTATCTAGTTTTAGAAGCAATGAAAAGAAGTATAAGAAGTATGAAGCTTTTGTGTAAGCTTCTTCCTCCTTATATTTCTTTTTCATGGCTTCCCAAACTAGTTCAACATCATAATTGATTCCTGTTCCGTAATTAGTTTCATTAAAAGGTGCGTTATTCTTGTTCCTCTCTTTACTCATCACTGGATTATGGTTTTAGGGTTTGTTTTCAACTGAGGATGCTCATTTTTGAAGTTTGCTTTGTTTCCTTTCAGGTTAAGGGGATGATACAGGGTGATGATGCTGGTGGAAGCAAGCGTATTATATCAGTTTATAATTTCTGGATCTGGTATAGAATGTTGTTTGAGTTTATCATATTCTATTTACATTGTTTGTTTAACTAACCCTCACTTAAAGTTTGCTGGTGGTAGCAAGCGTATTATATGAGTTTATAATATCTGGATCTGGTATAGAATTTTGTTTGAGTTTATTATATTCTATGTAGATTGTTTGTTTCACTAACCCTCACTTAAAATACATTCAGTTAATTTGACATAGATACTTATAATCTGCAAATTAAGTTGTATTTGAAAACCAACTTAAACAAACCAATGTTGTTTTCTGATTGCATGCCTCTCATCATTTATCTCACGTTCTTTTATATATAGATTATGGTATAATGATCTCGCTCCTTAGATGCATCGCCATCTTCCAATATAGTTAAATCAAAGATGAGGCAAATTATCCAATGTCTTGTTTATCTTATGGAAATTTAACTATAATCGAAGATAGCAATATATCGAAGGAGTTAGATCAATAAACCAAAATATATGTAAAAGAGCGTGAAATGCACGATGAGACGAATGCAATCAAAAAACAACATTGGTTTGTTTAAGTTGGTTTTCAAGAACAGTTTAATTTGCAGATTATAGACATCTTCATCAAATTTAATCCATGTATACTTATTTAGTGAGGTGTTTGGAAAACAAGCAATCTACATTTAATATAATAAACTTAGGGTACTTACAACAACGATTATATATTGTAACCGATATCATAGGTAATTTATGTTTTATATAAATTTGCTACTGATGGGTTTCGAACCCAGAACTTAAGTGTATGTATCGCAACAGTTTATTATCATAACTGTTGTGATATATAGCGCGCGTTCTGCCTTTCAACAACGGTTTCCAGACCGTTGTAGAAACATCGAACTTACAACGACAATCTACATAACAATGCCTTCGCCCGTGTCATTATATGTCATTCCCAACCGTTGTTAAATGGGTTTTTCATAGTAGTGCTTGCAGCACACATCTGGTTTGGATTAATGATTCCCCCGCTGTAGAAAGTAATCGGCCCCTTGCGCTCTGCTGTAGCAGCTTGATACGGGTTATAGCTTATACCGAACTTATCTTCCTTTGCAGAGACTTCAATCAATTTGCCCCAGCCTTGGGCATTGCCTGCTTTGACCACTTCTACTGCCTGTCTGTAAGAAGCAATAGAAGTACCCACCTGTTCTTCGCCTTGAGAAGATACCGCCTGTGACGACGAATCACCAATATTGACTGCCTCAAATGCCTGACTCAGCATCTCATGGATCTCTCCATCCATTTCCACGTACTTAAAGGTAGACAGCTGACTTACGAAGATGTCTTCCTCTCCACATACAGTCATCACTTGACCATCAACCACGTATTTCAACTTCTGGTGCAACGTAGATGTCACTGCCCCAGCGGCATGAATCCACGGTCTGCCTAACAAGAAACTATATGCGGGTTGAATGTCCATCACATAGAACACACACTTAAACACCTGAAGACCTATTTTTACTGGGAGCTCTACCTCTCCAAATACAGAACGTTTCAAACCATCGAAAACCCTCACTACCAAATCACTTGGTCTTAGAATAATTTCGTCAGTGTCTAACTTCATTAAAGCCTTCTTTGGTAACACGTCGAGGGAAGACACCGTGTCCACCAACACATGAGATAACACTGCGCCTTTACACTCTAGGGTGATGTGTAATGCCCTGTTGTGATTGCGACCCTCAGTAGTCAAATCAAAATCTATAAAACCTAGCCCATGGCTAGCATTGACATTAGAAACAACCGACTCCAATTGATTCACAGTAATCTCTTGAGGTACATAGGCCATATTCAAGACCTTCAAAAGTGCCTCTCGATGAGCTGCAGAACACATAAGCAGCGACAAGATAGAAATTTTTGATGGCGTTTGATTCAACTGGTCAACCACTTTATAATCACTCTTTTTGATAAGTCTCATGAATTCCTCGACTTCTTTCTCAAAAGTACCTTTCTACACAGATTCAGGAATAACAACCTCCTCTGTACCCACCTGTTTACCCTTGGCTTGGGCTGCTGCCTCAGTTTCAGCATTAGTTCTCAAAGTCTGTGGAGCAAACAAGCGTCCACTTCTGGTGAAGATACCAAGACCTCCAACATTATCAATACTGGAACTACCCCCAGTTGGAGCTTCTACCTCTTGCTTTTCTCCTTGGTAGTAAACATCTGCACCGTAGTGCCATGGAATAGCCCGCTCACTAGTATAAGGAACTGGTCCTGGTACCGTGATAGTAACAGGACTCACTACGCCAGGCACAATGATGGCAGCAGGCGATGGCACTTGAATTTCAGCTGGCGTAAAATAAATGGTAACGTTTGACACAACATCATTCTTTTTTTCCCCCTGATCGAACTGTAGACAACCCTCATCAATCAAATTTTGGATACCGGCCTTCAGTTTATCACAACCATTACTCTGATTCTTGCAATCAACACAACCTTCTTCACAGCCAGGGAATACTTGCCCTTTCAACAACCGAGCCTTCACAATACTCAGCGGAGTCCTCACCCTGTTCACATCAGTTACCAAATTCAAAACATTCCCATCTTCAATGGCAACAACTTTTGGAACATTATGATCTGGCATAGGATTCTGAAGCACATTTAGTGGAGGCGAGAAGTGAATTGCTTTGGCATCAATCAAATCCTGTACTTTATGCTAAAATGCCCGACACTTTTCAATAGTATGACCTGGAGCCCCAGAATGAAACTCACAGCGAGCATTGGCATCATAACCCTTTGGTAATACAGTAGGAGCCGGGCCCATCGTACGAAGCTCCACCAGATTAAGATTCAACAATTGGGGTAGCAAAGCTGCGTAAGTCAAAGGCTGAGGGTCCATACGCTTGTCAGACTGTCTCTGCTGAAATGATCTCCGTGGCTGTTGATTATTCTGTGCCTGAGCATTCTGTTGCTGTGGTTGTGATTGAAATTATGGACTAGGAATGGTCACAGCAGCAACCTAATTATAGGAATCTTGATAGCCTCTTCCTCTTCCTCTATTCTTATAAACAGCACTGGCTTCACCATCTCTCTTTCTGGTAGCTCCAGCAAATGGCTTCCTCACTCCTGAAGAACTAGCACCACTAACATCTTGTATTTTTCTGAGCTTCAACAAACTTTCAATCCTTTCCCCAGTGATTACAATGTCTGTAAACCCAGTTGAAAGACAGGCAGCCAACCTATCAAGGTAAGTTCCCTGAAGAGTACCCATAAACATGTCACCCATTTCTCGGTCCTGTAGTGGAGGTTGAACCATGGCGGCCAACTAGCGCCACCTTTAAGCATATTCCTTAAAACTCTCCTTCGCATTATGAGCCATACTCTGCAGCTGAGTACGGTTTGGAGCCATGTCCATGTTGTATTGATACTGCTTGACAAAAGCATGAGCTAACTCCTTCCAGTTCCTTACAGTAGTCCTGCTCAATTTCATATACCATTCTTGAGATGCCCCAGTAAGGTTGTCCTGAAAATAGTACATCCACAATTTCTCATCGTCAGTATGAGCAGTTATGCTCCCCACATAAGATTGGAGATGAGGTTTAGGACAAGTAGTGCCATTGTACTTGTCAAATGTTGGTGGCTTGAACTTGTGTGGAATTCTTACTCCAGGTACCAATCCCAAGTCAGAAACATCAAAACCAAGAGTGTTTTGGGATTCAATGGATCTGATTTTTTCAGGGAGCTCGTCAAACCGGCGAGTGTTCTCATCTTCAACGTCTAACAGAGTGAACTAATCCTCTTAGTTTTCTTCTGCAACCTAAAGAACCCCAGTATTTCTAGGAGGGTCACCGCCTGCTCGACCATTACCCTGAGTCTTTCCTGATTTTGAGCCATACCAGTCATTAAGGTCATGAACTGGTTCATCCTGTTCCTCAGCTCAGCCAATTCAGTTTGCATCTGATCCATGATCTTAGTCTGGTTTCTGCGAGTTGTGTACCGGTGGATGTGGTTATCAGCTATAGTGCCTGAAACCAAATAAAGGTTAGAGACCCTACAACGAGTACCTGAAAAGCAAGCAACAAAATACAAAATGATATATGCTATGCAATGTCATGTTTATTCATTTTGGGGCATTCCTTCCCTCGATTCCAATTTGACTGCAATGGAGTAACACATACACCTGCAACTGCTAATATTGATAGAACATCAGAGGTGCACATTAGCGAATCAGAATATCCATCATATATGCCCCAGTGAGTGTGTGAACCATTGTATAATCTGATGAAGAATCTACCAAAATTAAATACCCATAGCATAAATGTAAACCCACAACCAGGTGTTGAACTGTCAAATACAAATTTGTTCTGAACAAATAATACTGAAAGAATGAATACAATAAAAAAGAAAACCCATCAACAAGCCTGGTGGTGAGTTCTTAGAACAACAACAAAAATGCTTCAGACACTAAGCCCATACAAGTCTTCCCGAACCTCCTTGAGAAGTGCTTCGGTAACTGGATCATTAGGGCGCTCCATAAGACTTCTGATCAGTTGACTCCTTATCTTGACAGCTTCCTCCAGCTTCCTGATTTGATCTTTAACAGCTAAATCTTTTACCTTCTCTACTCCAGCGCGAACTTTCAGCTCTTCAATCTCTCGGTTAGCTGAACTAAGTTTCTTGAGAAATTCGCTTTCTTTATTCTTCAAATTCTTTTTCAACTCATCATTTTCAGCCTTGATTCCTGCTTCAATATTCCTTCGGCACTCGGAGACCTCATCCCATCTCTGCTGCCCTTTGGAAAGTGCATTTTCAAATTTCGCCAACTGATCGTTGATACGTTTTCACGCCTCATTTAACGCCATCTCATTTTGTTTAATCTTACGAATATAGACAGTGTCCTCAACAATTCTTTTCTCATTTTCCTCATAGCGCTCAATTAACTTTTGAACTTCATGCTCAACCTTACGCTTATCACAAAGCGTCTCTCGGAGTCCTTCGCTTAACTTCTCATTCATCATAACTGCCTTGTCCTTTTCCGCCTTAAGCTTGTTATATGCAACAACACTTATCATGGTTAGTGGTTCAGCAGCAACTAGATCTGACAGTCCTTCCGTAGAGAACGGAAAAAGGGTGATCTGAACTCTTCTTTTCAACCATGCATCATACTGAGAAGAAGACACGTTATTGCACTTGCCAAAGACAACTTTACCTTTTGTTTGCAAATTGCCCCAGGCTCCGGCCGCTTGCCTTACCAACAAAAGATTATCTTTTACAGGGAAAAAGAAGGATTCTTCCAATTCGCTATCCCTCAGAGGATCTATTAAAGCAAACCCTAACTGCCTTCTTAAGATAATAGGATTGTAATTGATGCAACCCCTTATTCCCAAGAGTGGCACATTTGAATGTCTCCCGCAATTGCTGATAAAATTCCCACCCATCGTTCTTTGATCAAACCAACGAATATCTTTTATCGTCTGCTTAATCAGCCTTTTAGCCCAATTCATTGAAGGATGAGGATCCAAGAACGCCTCAGAATTAGGTAAGTGTCTCATGAGCCATTTAGGAAACAAAGGTGCGCAACATCGAACCAATCCCCCTCGTTTCTTCTCATTCTTATAATGCACCGAATAATACAAGTCACCCAAGAGCGTAGGTATAGGATTCTTCAACACAAAGATATGGATGGCTCTCATGTCTACAAACTTGGACTCATAGCAAACAACATTATCCCATAAATGCTCAAGGCCAGAATAGCACAAACTGTTTCCCATTGAGCCTTATCAGCACACTCTTCAGCTTTGGAAACCAAGAAATCCAGATGAAAGCCAGATAAACCTCCTTTGGTGGAGAGGTTATCTTTTACCACATGTACACTCAGATGGAGAGCCTTAGCTATCTCCTCATGCATTGGAGGACGCATATCAAAGTTAAAAGGAATCCGGTGTTTGAGAGGCACACCTAGAAGAAGGGCATACTCTTCTAGCATCGGAGCCAACTGAAAGTCTGAAAAGTGAAGCACCTTAACTGTGGGTCATAAAACTGCAAGCAAGTATGAATAACACTCCTCTCTGAAGCATTCAAATCATCAACCATAGTCAGAATCTCTCCATGAGCCTTTTTGAACATACCCACATAATCTGGAGTAATAAGAGATACCATCTTCTGTAACTGACCAACCTTGGTGTCAAAGAACGTGTAATGCACATTGTACTTTCTTGGAATATCCATAGCTGCAAAGGGAACTGTCAAAATAAAGAGGGGTCATCCTAAAAGGTCATCCAGACTTAACATCTCTTCCAGATAGCTCTACCATTGTGGCAGACCCACAACGCAAAATTCTCTAGAGAGAACCACATCCAGATTGTATTTCATATTCCCTCCTCGCACCGAAATGGAGCGTGAGAGGACATGAAACACGCTAAACATAAGTGCACTCAGGCCTGTGTATTGGGCCTATCTCTCAGAATACCCCATCCTGCCAAATAGACAAAGCAGCACAACACAGTATAGTATAATACAGTATATGAAATGGAAATGCTAAAATGCGGTAAATACAGTAATGTACAGTAAAGAGGTAATACGATAAACAACAATACAGTAAAACAGTAAATACAGCAAGATATATCATCACAGTAAGCACCCAATGAACGAAAAACAGACAAGCGCTAGGATTGACTCGCTTAGGGAACCAGAGATTCTTGGTTCGGTCCCTAGCAGAGTCGCCATTTGTCGCTCTCGGGATTTTCATCCAAGTACAAACGCGAAAGTGCCGCGGAAACAGAGTCGCCAGCAATGTGTATTTATCCCAAGAGAGGGAAAGGAAACACTGCTCAAACCTGAGGGAAGGAAAGAGCATGGTCTTACGACCAAGAGAACTGGGTTCGGGAGTCGGTTACGCGAAGGGAAGGTATTAGCACCCCACATGTCCATCGTACCCGATGGGATCCACGCTTGCTGTTTCGATCAAAGGGGTGTCGTCGTCTGGAGCTCCGCTACTACTGGAAAGGAAAAGGAACGAGAACGGAAAAGAGCGAAGAAACGAAGAAGAAAAGAAAAAGAAGTGACTCGATAGGACAGTATCGTTGTCCTAGGCCTACGTATTCCCTCGGTGTAATGGGAAAGTCAGAGTCAACATAGTTCGACGGACTACGGGAAAGGTTGCTCGTCGAGACATCGCATCTCATGCCTACGTATCTTCAATCAGACGAGAAAGAAGAATCAGACCAAACATAGTTCGGCTCAACAAGGGTTGCTTTGTTTGGGTTTTTTAGTGGAAACGTCAGAGTGGGCGTCCCAGCAGTTAGGTGTTGCAGCTCGCTGTATGGAGACTTAGGCGTTACCTGTTTGCGGTAGAATGGACATGACGAGTCCTTAAGGAATAGAATGAAGGAGATGAGAAGAGAATTTGTTTGTTTTCGTATTTTAGAAATAAGTGTTTTGATTATTTTGTGTTTACAACACATATTGTATTTAAGTCTCTTATGTAGGATCGAATGCCTCGCACATCGACCCAAGACGGGAAGTATGCTAAACATTCTAAGAAAGTGAGAGAAGGCCCCTCACTATCTCATTCTCACATGAAAGGCTCAAATACAATATATGTTATGCCTTTATTAAGTGTTTTTACTTTTGTTTTGAGATGATAAGAAGAGAGACTCAAAGGTTGAGAAAGGTAAAATCTAATGAGGGAGACTAGGACTTAAACCCTAAAGTTATCATACATGGATGTTCCTAATGGTTAAGTGTGGTTTAGAAACCTAAGTCTAAAAGAAAAGAGAAGAAGAATGAGTTTTAACTTACTTCAAAGATGGAAGCTAAGTTAAGAACTCAAAGGGGGTGAAAAAGATTGAACAAAGAAAACATTAGATGCTTTGCACAAGCACAAATTGAATGAATAAAGAGGAAGAAGAATTTGAATGTGGATACACATCCACACTTACCATTTGCCCCTGAAAAGTTAGTACTAAAACAATTCAAATGAAGTACCAGTGAAGGAAGTAAACACGTAAGTCCTAATGTTCTAAACCAAACTCTAAGAAGTTTTCTAAAGGATCACACCTAAAAATAAGGGATCACTAAAGGATGGTACTGACCTAGGGCAGTATCAAAGCTTATTTACATCCACCAATGGTTACAAAGACTTACAATATCAATATATGCCTAAACATGAACATTTAAGAGATGTAAAACATGCAATGATGCAATATGGAACACCACAACCAGTAGGAAACCACTTCATAAATGTCATTAAGTAGAAGATATGGGAAGAAGTAGAACAATAACACACAAGAATCCACAATGTTGTTTATTTACAAAACAAGTCATAAAAAAGGAGTGAAATACAATTATGGATGCAAATGAACATGGGTCAGTAGCATACATGTTATAAGATGACATGAGAATGCACAAATGAACAAGTTTGATTCATGCACAAGTCACCTTAGAGATTAAGAAAGAGAGAACACAAGTTGAAGTTCATACAAAATGAAACATGCTTCAAATGTTCATGTAATTGCAATGCATATGATATGACATTGTGAGTCAATGAAAATAGATGAAATGGTTCAAATACAGTAGAGGGACATACAAGAATGAATATAGATGGCATACCAATATGAGATACATACAAACTATATTGAAGAAGAACAAGTGATAGATGCACAATTAAGTATGGATGCAAGATGAACATCAATTGCAAAACATGTCAAAAGGAAACATGGAAGACCTATAATTTGACATACATGACCTATAATATCCAAGTAAACATGTTCCAAAAGATAATATCAATCATCTCAAGAGACCATAGGCAATGTGACACAAAACCATAGCATATGCATTCAATGAAACACATAAATGCACATGTAATTAATCAACAAGGAAAAAATAGAAATATACTTGGAAAAAATGTGAAAATATAACACCAATCATCTAAGTCAGAATGAGATCACATATCAAAAACATAGCTCAAAATTCAACCAGAAACATGTTCAATCAATGTCTAAGAACTCACAAAAGGTCACTTAGAAAGATGGAACAAAATGAGTTTTAAATGCTATGCAAAAATTATTTAAAAAATAAAAGAAAAATGTTTTTAGATGATTTTAGGTGTTATTTAACAAATTCAAAAAGAATGAATGCAAAATATTGTGTGAGTTAATAGAAATAAAATGGCAAAGATTAAGTATCAATGAAGGACATCATTTAAAAGGAAATTAAAAAGAAAACATGAAAATAAAAGCTAAAATCCATAAAGTCAGAATTAAAAATTATATAAAATTATTTTAATGAATTATGATGCTTGGTGAATTTTAATGGAATTATTTAATGCATTTTGGTATTTTTAAAAATAGAAAATGAAAACACTATAAAATAAATTAAAAATACAAGTAAAAGAGTGCAGGGGGTGTGGCGAAAGTAAAAGCCACGTTGAAATTAATTGGGCTCAACAAGCAGGGTGTGTGAAAAGCAAATTAAGAACCCAGTCCAAATGCACGCGTGTGTGTGTGGCAAAGGTGTACCTCAGTCAAATGTGGATGCAATCACAGCCATAGGATTCAGTCTATGAAATCAATCATGAGGCGTAAGCTAATCTAATGGACGAGAACGCAAGCACATGATAATTAAAATGTATGCACACACATAGAAACATTCAGGGAGAGAAAAGAGGCACGTGATGGGAGTGTGCTTCATTTATGCGTTGGCACTTTATGGTGCGTTGGATCAAATGAATCAGACGGTTGCGTTTTAAAGTTGAGAAACCCTAGATGCACACCCTCGCCGACCGGAGAAGGACCTCCGGTCATCTTCTCTGGCCACTCTCCGGCGACTGCAACTTACATGATTCCAGAAATTGACAAAAAATATATCAAAATGAAGATGAGCTCACAAGGAACATAGATCCACAATTATTTTTCACAAACAACACATAATCAAAGAAAATCGAAGGGATCAATCTTGCCCTAAGTTTTTCAACTATGCATCTAACATGCCTATCAACTAGCCGGAAGTACCAATAGCTTCTAATAAGCTAAAATTAGTGCAAAACAACTTAAAATTAATGAAAATCAAGCGAGATAAGTTTGAATACAAACCTGAAATGTGGAGCAACTTGAACCTTCAGAAAACCAGAGAGGAGGATCCTGAGCTTTTTGATCTTCCAAAGAGCAAAATAAATGTTCTAAATCCTTGGATCTTGAAGAAAACCGATTGCTATTCAAATTGAATAAGCTGTTACACTTGAGGATTCAACCTACTTTTGCTTGTTCTTGATCCAGAAACACCACCAGATGAACAATGAATGACAATGAAGATGAATTCGTGAAGAGATAGTGAGAGTTCAGAGAGAGTTTGAGAGTGAAAGTTTGTGCAAAATGTGAGAAAAATGAATGAAGCTCCTCAATTCTGTGAGCAGTGGAGCTTATATAGGTTGAGTTAGAAGTTTAACTGGTGTGGTTAACAGTTGGAAAGAGAGTTAAGTGAGTGAGTTAAGTGAGTTTGAGTTAACTAACTGAGTCATGTTAGTTATTGGCACGGGTTGGTAAGTTTGGCTATGGTGTGGAGAAGCTCATGGCTGCTAGGGTGGTCATTAGAATGAATGATGGTGATGTTATGTTGTGTAGCAGCAAAAACTTGGTGAACAAGTTTGTTCTTCTCCTTTTCCATGTATGGTGTAGCATGTATGGTACAATGTGTAAGATGGTGGTCTAGCCAAATGAAGTAAAGGATGGAAGGTACGCGTGCAAGAATGTGTTTGTGGTAAGCCTGAACCAAAGCAATGTATGAAACCTCCAATAAACTAGTCAATGCACCTATGTGACCATGGATGTTTGCAGATGAATTTCTCCAAGCATGATGCATATAAATGAGTGTTCATGGTGTCTATGAAGAGATGAGACCTAAGGGAACATGATTGATGTTGGAACCAAAGTGAAATAAGACCTCTATCATACTTGAAAATGGCCATGAACTCAAGTACACCAAAACTGGTTTATGGGCATGGCAACTGGTTGCATGCATGGCATTATGACCTATGGTATTTCAGCTTGAGACCCCTATGTTTGGACCATCACAACTCTCCATCCTTTGATCAAATGAAAAAATGATAAACATGAACATTGTAGAGGGCATGGAAAGGAACAACTTTGGTGTTGGAAAGTTTTTCATTCGAAGAATCCTTGATAGAGAAAAATAGCTTGACATTTGGCACACCAAGTGTTTGATGAAATTATGGTCTGGGGGCCTGAACTTGCCTTGCCATGACTTGGAATTTGCCTTGATTTTACCAAACTTTGATTGATCATAACTCCCTCAATTTTGATCCAATGGAAGAGTTCTTTATATGGATTTGAAGCTTGGAATGTGATCTTTAATTGGATCAACTTGGGCCTGAAGTTTGAAGCTTTTATCATGGAGAAAGAAAGCCTTAAAGTGTAGTGCAAAATGGTCCAAAACTTGCCATTTTTGGAAACCCTAAGTTTCTAAATTTGGCAACTTTGTACAATTCTTGATTTTTGTTGATTCTTCCATCATTTCTTGATCAAATCTTGTCCATTGAACATATGTGACTTGAATTTCAAGATTTTTACCTCAAAAAGTCAGGAGTTGACTTTTTCCTTTACACAGTTGACTTTTTCCCCAATTTCTTAATTCTCAAGCAACTGACCAATTGAACCTCTTCTGAAATGAACCAATGAGGAATCTTCAATCCTTAGATATTTGATATCATGTAGAAAACATTGAGATCAAGTTTGAACCAAAATTTCATCAGGAGACTGCTTGAATCACAAACCCTAATTTGGGTTGTTTTTGATAGGAAATGATGCACTGTCCAATCTTCTTGATGAATTCCCATCTTCCAATGACTTATGGGATCAAATGATATGATATATGATGAAAGAGTGAGGCTTGTTGGGAGACCTTAGGCTTTATCTCTCTGGCTTTGAATAGTCAATGCTCTGGAATCCACTGATCACATGCCCTTATGCAACATGTATGCTATATGAGATGAAATGAGGTCTAAATGCAATGCAAGGAAACATAAGCTAGGCAACAACAAGAGGGCAAATTTTGGGGTGTTACAACACCAGGATGGGGCAGTCACTTCGACGCTGCACCAAAAACTGAAGTTCGCCAAGAATGATCAACTCGTCACGGTCTGTGGAGAACAAGCCTTGCTCGTGAGTAACTTGTCATTATCTACTTGTGTAGAACCCAAGGAGGTTGTTGGAACTCAGTTCCAGGCACTTTCGGTGAGCAATGAAAATTAATCAGAGAAGGGAACCTCGATTTCCTTATAAAGAGATGCTCTCGAAGTAATCAAGAATAACAATACAAAAGGATGGGGACAGCTTGTCATTCCTACCGATAACAAAATAAAAAAGGGTCTTGGTTTTTCTCCAACCTGCACCCAGACAGCTGCAAACGATGAAAGTCTTTATCCCAATCAGAACTTCTTACATAGTGGAGGTTTCCTCCACCCAGTGCCTCAAACAGTTCATACTATCAACGAGGAAGATTCCTCCGACACAGATGAGGAATGGAAGTCCTATCTTAACAAGGACGGTTATATCTCTTAGGAAGAGGTGCCTGCGCCATTTTGCTATCCCGCACAGAGTCCGAGATTTATACCCAGGTCAGATGTCGAAATGATATATGGAGATTGTGATCCGGAAGGATGCCGTGCTCCACCAAACTCATTAGAGGAACACACTCTGATGAAGGACAACTTTGACCACAACTATTATGGCCCAATGGATGGCCTGCCTATTTGGCAGCCGTACCCAGGAAACTTGGGGCAAGAGAGTCAGCCGAACAATGGAAATCAGCTGAGCATCATTAAACAGAATACCTGTGGCCCCACCATGTCATGGGATCAACATTTGGGTCGTTTAGAAAGTATCTCGTACGATGATGAATTGGCAAAGCTTGCCGGACTAGAGTTCATCAACTACGCTTTTCCCGAGGTCAATGTCATTGAAAGAGATGACTCCTCCAGTTCCAAAGAGGTGTGGGACACCTTGGGACAACCAAGTGGAAAATATGACTATATGGTCAAGTATACCGCTCTTGAAAGCTCCCGTATTAGGCTCGAAGACATCCAGCCAACTGGATGGGGAGATTTGTCTGAGAGCACCAATCCTATGCAAAATACAACTGAGGAATCCTCCCACGACAACTCTGCCTGGGAGACAGATTCCAATGATCCTGCTCCACCAGAAATCAGCGTTATTTCTGAAGACAAATCAAGGAAAGTACCAGACTTTGTGATTCACCGAGGAGTTCGCCGCCAATGGGTTGCTGTCAATGTTCCGAAGATTGTTCATAAGTCAAAGTAATTTCCATCTTTAACCTTTCACCCTGCCCAGGTGAAACGGATGTTTTGATAGGGCTCACTTTTTGTAAATTTCCCTCTTCGATTTGCCCAAAGCGACAGAGTTTTGTTTTATAGGGTTGTAGTTTCAAGAATCGACTTGTTCATTAATAAAATAACGTCGTTCTGTAATTTCCAAATTAATTGTTGTTTTCTCTTTTCGCTTTTTCAGAAAATCGTAATCCTAAAAACAAATAACAATAAACAAGCAGTTTTTCAAAAAAAAAAATACACTGCACACTCTTGCATTTTCTCTATCTCTTCTAAAAACAATCATCACGTCATGCAGATGGCTTGTTTTAAACCCCGTTGAAACATACGATCCGATCCCTTCTCCCGACTTTGAGTTCCTGGTATTTGGGGTTGAAGAAGAAGTTGACAACGAAATTCCATAAGAGATCTCCCGATTACTCTGACAAGAGGAAAGGTCCATTGAACCTCACAAAGAGTCGTTGGAAACGATCAACGTGGGTTCAGAAAAAGAGAGAAAAGAAGTCAGGATTGGGACATTGCTCAGTCCAACTGCAAAAGAGAGTTTGACAAAGCTTCTCAAAGAATTTCCCGATGTATTTGCTTGGTCATATCAGGACTTGCCATGGTTGGATACCAGCATCGTGGAACATCACTTATCGTTGAAATCAGAATGTTCGGCAGTAAAACAGAGGTTGAGATGGACTCACCAGGACATGGCCATCAAAATCAAAGAGGATCCAATCAAGTATGTATTTGAAAAGCCTGCTCTCATGGGAAGGATTGCCCGTTGGTAGATGTTGTTATCAGAATATGACATAGAGTACCATGCTCAAAAAGCCGTTAAGGGGAGTATTTTAGCTGATCATTTGGCTCATCAACCGATCGACGATCAAGAATCAATCGGGTTTGACTTCCCAGACGAAGATGTCATGTATTTGAAAATGAAAGATTGCGATGAACCGCTACCTAGTGAAGGGCCAGAACCAGGTTCCCAATGGGGACTAATCTTTGACGGAGCTTTCAATCATTACAGAAACGGAATTTGGGCAATCATTATTACCTCTCAGGGTACCCACATTCCTTTCACCGCCAGACTTACGTTCAAGTGTACGAACAATGAGGCCGAATACGAAGCCTGTATTATGGGTCTCGAGGAAGCGATTGATTTAAGGATAAAAAACTTGGACGTATATGGCGACTCAGCCCTGGTTATCAATCAGATCAAAGGAGATTGGAACACGTACCAATCAGGACTGGTTCCTTACAAAGATTATGCAAGAAGGTTGCTACCCTTCTTCAATAGAATCGAGTTTCATCACATCCCTCGTGATGAGAATCACATGGCTGATGCATTAGCCACTCTCTCTTCCATGGTTAGTGTAGGTTAATGGAACGACCTACCTAAGATCAACATAATGTGCCTTGAACAGCCCGCTTACATCTTCGCGATCGAAGCAGTCATAGACGACAAACCTTGGTATTACGATATCAAATGCTACCTTCAGAAACAAGAGTACCCCCCTGGGGCATCCAGAAAAGATAGAAAGACCCTCAGAAGGTTAGCAGGAAGCTTCTTCCTGAGCGGTGATACACGTTATAAGAGAAATTTCCACATGGTCTTGCTCCGATGCATAGACAGACCAGAAGTAGACATGCTGATAAAAGAAATCCACGAAGGGTCCTTTGGCACTCATGCCAATGGACACACATTGGCGAGAAAAATTCTAAGAGCAGGGTACTACTGGTTGACCATGGAATCCGACTGCTACAAGTACATGAGGAGGTGTCACAAGTGTCAGATATACTCCGACAAAATCCATGTACCACCAACGCATCTCAAAGTTCTCTCTTCCCCATGGCCTTTTTTCCATATGGGGACTCGACATGATTGGTATGATTGAACCTAAGGCTTCAAACGGACATCGGTTCATCATGGTAGCCATTGACTATTTCACCAAGTGGGTCGAAGCAGCGTCATACGCTAATGTAAACCGACAAGTGGTGGTCCGATTTATCAAAAACAATATCATTTGCCGTTATGGTGTTTCGAGCCAGATCATTACTAATAATGGATCTAAATTGAACAATAAGATGATGAAAGAGGTGTGCGCAGAGTTCAAGATTGAACACCATAACTCATCTCCCTACCGACCTAAGATGAACGGAGCGGTAGAAGCGGCTAATAAGAACATCAAGAAGATCGTTCAAAAGATGGTTGTAACCTACAAAGACTAGCATGAGATGCTACCTTTTGCTCTCCACGGTTATCGTACATCTGTCCGCACTTCAACAGGGGCAACCCCTTTCTCTCTAGTATATGGCATGGAGGCAGTGCTTCCCATAAAAGTAGAGATCCCATCAATTTGGGTATTGATGGAAGCAAAGCTTACAGAAACTGAATGGTGTCAAAATCGACACGACGAACTGAACCTGATCGAAGAGAAGCGAATCACGGCACTATGCCACGGTCAGTTGTATCAGCAAAGGATGAAGAAGGCGTTTGACAAAAAGGTTCGACCTCGCGTCTTCAGGAAAGGAGACCTTGTGCTAAAAAAGATACAATCTTTTCTCACTGATTCTCGGGGCAAATGGACTCCGAATTACGACGGCCCCTATATGGTCAAGAAAGCTTTCTCAGGCGGCACCTTGAGACTTACAACCATGGACGGAGAGGAATTTACCTACCCCACGAATGTTGATGTAGTCAAGAAATACTTTGCCTAAAAAAAAAAAAAAAAACGTCTCGGTGGATTGTAAACTCGAAAGGGCGGTCCAGGCAAAAATTAGAGACATAATAAAAAATCATCCCGGTGGATTGGAAACATCACAGTACAGTCCAGGAAAAAGTTAGGGATAATGGCAAGTAACTATGTTCAACAAAGGGGCGAGTCCCTCAGCCGTAGTTACACCATCCATCTGAAAACTCCAGTCAAGGTCATCTTTGACAGAAGTTCAAGATGCCCAGAATTCAAAGTTGGTAGAAGGATAGCACTCGTCATGTTTCAATGTAGCCCTTTTCCCTTAAATTACCATTTTTTAACTTTGTAAATACTCTATGGAATCACGCGTTTGGCTGATTTCCATCCTATCAATAAAATTTGAACCCTTGTGCTTTTGTTTGCAATTCTTATTTGTTTTAGCTTTATAGAACGACATTTTAACATGATCAACGATTCTTGAAATAAAACAAAAATGAATTTACTTGTAAAAAATTTTTTTGCTTTTAAAATAAAGATGGCAATTCTTTTGACTGTTGAACATCGAAAGAACATCGATCGCTTCTCCAAAAGTAAGCGAGCTTCAAAGTGCAGAATCAAAGTACTCCTTCTTAGCCAGTACACCTGAATGAAGGATCAACTGTGTCAGAGACCAGGTTTTGTCTGACACCCTCGGCAGAGTTCTCATCTCTTAAGCCCGACCAACATAGCTCCCAACAGGGACTATCTCTCCTAAGCAAGGCAGAATTGCTACTTTTGGACCAGTGATACCTCGTCGTCCCCAGCAGTAGCCGAGTATCCAGTCGTGTTCATCCGTCAGTTTGTATGTCGCGTCAGTTTTATTAGGATAAACATACATACATCATGCATTATTGATTTACATTCACAATCATATTGCATCAATATCACTCTAGTCGGTCTTATCCCCTAGTGATAAAAGTCCTCTCGATCGAGTTGTCAGTTCTTTCCTTGTCAGGAAATGTTGCGTTTGAACAATCTCTCCTCCAGTTTATTTCTGGATTAGAATTGGCCCTTGACCACTTTGATAACTTGAACCTCTGAAAGACCAGAAAACGTTCGAAAAAAGTCACTCTTCGCCATTGAAGATGATATTTTCTCTTTCCCGGATTAAGGAAAATCCCTAGAGAAAGCCTCTTAACCAGAGATTCGGCAATGCAACTGTTTTTCTCTGAAAAACCGCTGACGAAAAGGTCATCGGCACCTCAAAATTGGATTACATCATATGGCATTTCTCCGGGAAGATCCCGAGAAAAGTATGATGTAATACCCAAGCAGAAACAGTCTCTCAAGAGACTCGTTCTCCCCGATAGAGTCGACAAATGGCGTCTCCAACAGAGAAGTTTGTACACCTCTACAACTCAGACGACTGGGTTCCCCAGCAACTCTGACATCAAAATTTTGTTTTCTATCAAATGGCATCTCGCCAGGAATATTCGGCGAGAAGTTTGAGGAAAACCGCTACACATAGTGTCCCTTGTCAATAAAGTTTATTGACAAAAGAAACTGAGACCAGTTCCTCGGTAGGAAACCAGGATCGAGGGGAATTTTATTTCAAAAAAACTGAGACCAGTTCCTTGGTAGGAAACCAGGATCGAGAGGAAGTTTATTTCAGAAAACTGAGACCAGTTCCTTGGTAGGAAACCAGGATCGAGGGGAAGTTTATTTCAGAAAACTGAGACCAGTTCCTTGGTAGGAAACCAGGATCGAGGGGAAGTTTATTTCAGAAAACTGAGACCAATTCCTTGGTAGGAAACTAGGATCGAGGGGAAGTTTATATCAGAAACTTAGACCAGTTCCTTGGTAGGAAACAGGATCGAGGGGAAGTTTACCTTTTCTAAGTATTATTGCTTAGCAAAAGAAGATGGATGGGCAAGCTGCCATACCTAACCACCATTAAAATTTTGGGTATTCCGATATTTAATCCTCTTGCACCCCGAATACCCGAATACCTTCGCCATTCACACCTTCAGGTCCAAGAAGATTAAATAGGGGCATCTGTCATACCCCAAATTTTGACCACCAAGGTTCCCATCATTGTGAAAACTATCATCACAATATGGATGACCTTTCATACTCATTAGTCTTCCCCAAAGATGGATGAGCATCCACTACAATCAAAATTAGGGTTTCAAGCCCTCTCAAAGCTCTTAGGCAAAGGGTCAATTAAGGAATGACAAGATGTTCAACTTGTCTAACCTCTAAAACATCCACAAAGGATCAAAAGGACTTCCACTTCATGAATCAAGCACAATGTTACAGCATTCCAAGTGGATAAGCCTCAAAATCGATAGTGTCACTAAATTAAGGTTTTGGTTGACCAGGGCCTCCAGATGGAAATTTTCCTCTGGGCATGAGCCAATGCTTCAAACCATAACCCAAAATACTCCATGGGACCTCATGAACCCAATCATCAAGTCAATTTAACCTCAGGGGATGCATACATCAAAAATCAGGAATTAGGGTTTCTTGACCTAATTCACCCATAAGTTGACTTTTGGGACAAATCATGAGCCAAGACCTCAAGACATGATTTGAAGGTCTCTAATAAACCACATTGATCCATTTGCAACAATGGATTGATCCAAGAAGCTTGAGCAACAAGTCTCAATTTCATCAGAACCACCGTTAGGGTTTCGCGGGAAAAGTCAACTGTAGCTTTGACTTTTGACCAAGACATGCTCCCAAACCTTGGGACATGATTCAATACACCCTATGACACCTATGAAATCAATCCATCAAGTTTGATTTAAGTCAAGGACTTGATTTCATAGAGGATCGCACAGTTTGGAATTCATCTGACAAAAAGTCAACTGTGCACAAAAGTCAACTTTGACTTTTTGAGATTTTTCACAATTATGGTTCTTTGACCCTAAAATGATGTTAATGTATGATTGGAATCATCATGCATCAAGAAAAATCAAGAAAAGTGGGATAACTTGTAAAAGTGGTAACCATAAAAAACTTAGAAAATTTCTAAGTTATGGAATAAAGTGGTTAGGTTACCAACTTTGGAGGATCATAACTCCTAAACCACAAGGCCATTTTTCCCCATCCAAAGCTGGATTTGTAGCCCTCGTGGCCCTCTAAAAAAGCTTCAACTACACCTCATTCAAATTCATCATGGATTTTGAGTTATGGAATGATCAAAATGGCTGAAAACATGAAATGCCACTTTTTCCAACACTTAGTGAAATTTTCACTAAGTCAGAATCTGCCTTCACTTTTTTCCAAATGTAGGGGAATTTTTCACTTGGATCCAAAAAGTATCAAAACCAACTATGATCAAACAGTTGTTGTATCATATGAGGGCTTTCCAAAATGGCCAAGAACTCCATCAAATTCCACTTGAGCCATGAGATATGATAATGGCAACATGCCTTACTGAAAACTGTCATGGCAAGGCAGATTTTGGGTTTTGCTCGATTTGCCCAAATTGTGCAAAGGGAAAGCAACTCTATCCATCTGAACACCTCAAGGGGGGACTAAGGAGGAACTAACTCTGATCCCAAGCCTCCCAAGTCTTTGGAACCAAAAATAGCATGCCAAACCTAGAATTGCCTAAAAGAGGGACAAGACTCCAATTTTGGATTGGAGCATTTAATGGATGCACCAAGGTGGCATGAACTGAGCCATTTCTAACTGAATTCAGTCAAGACTTATCCAAGACCAAGGGAACCAGCAGCCTGTGCCCTAACCTCTAGTCATTGACTAGAGGAGACTTGGATTCTCATTGCTCAACATTGGCCAAACCTATGCAGCAGTTGCCATTCACTATTCCTTGCAAAACAAACTTGCTTTACTATAAATAGAGCTTAATTGTGATCAGTTTGAGTACACCAAAGCCATCAAACAGATGCTTTCCTCAAAATCTCTTCTTTCACTCCAAAATTGCCTTCCAAAGCAAGTCACTATCGGGTTTTGAGTTTGAGAGTTATTCCAACCAAACCAATCACACACACACACCTCATAAACATCATATAGAAGTGATCCAAACACTCACTAACATCTGGAACACCAAAATCACAAAGTACCAGCAAACTGCTCAAGCCTTTGACAGATTTTCAATTGAGGTGCCAAATCAAGTTCCAGCTCAATTCAATCCACTCTAAGCATCCAGACACACTCCATAACACCTAGGGAAGCTGTCCATATCCTTGGAACCAAGGTGCAACACCTCTAACACAAAACACGATCACCGGCTGCAAGAGGTAAGCATGAGCTCTTCTAACTCTATGATCCATGCATTTTTTGATGCACAATAATTTGGCCATATGTTCATAATCATGCATAGAGTGTTTTCCCTCAATCAATTGCTTTGTTTGAATCGTGTATGGAATTTTTGAACATTCATACAAATTTTAGGGTTCTTGAGGTTTCTCTTTGATTTCTTATTCCATGCTTAAAATAAATGAAATTAAAGACCATAGACATGATCGTGAGGTTGAAACGAGTAGATTGATATGTAGATTGCATGATATAATCAAGTATTCAGTGAGATTGGATAGAAAATGCAAATCTACAGAAACAGAGGAAGGGCGCGTGTTCTTGCCATGTTCTTGGCGCCCTTTTTCAAAAATTTGAATATTTGAATTTTGTGATTTTATTTAATTGATTCAAAAATTAATTTCTCTCTGAGTTTTAATGATTTTGAGTTGATTCTTTTTTTAATAATTCACAAAAATGGTAAAATATTTTATTTTCCGAAAAAAATCCCAAAAATATTATTTATTTCATATACTTAATATTTTTGTAAAGAATTAATATTTTAATTGTTTTTGACATTTAAAATATTTTCTCTTTCTTGATTTTTCAAATTTTAGTGATTTCCAATCATGTTGTGGATCAAAACCTAATTTTTGAAACATTAATCCAAGATCACAATTTGTTTTCGACATGTTTAACAATTTTGATCATTTCAATTGAATTTTTATTCAATTAAAATACATTTTGAAAACAAATTAGGGTTTTTGATTAATTCAACCCTCATCAAACTTTTTCAAACACTTTGGGCCTCTAATAGAGTGTAAGACCCAACCCCTTTTGGAAACCAAAATAATTTGAGCTTCGGTCATCGTATAAGACACTGTATTTTCAAACCTCGGTGCGATCGCCATTTTTCAAACAAATAATCCTTGGGCCTACCCTCGTGTTATAAGCATCATTCCTTTTCTTTAAAACCTTTGGGCCTCTAATAGAGTGTAAGACCCAATCCCCTTTTAACCTAAACAATTTTGGGCCTCAGATATGGTATAAGTCCCTCTGCGTTAAAAGAAAATCTCGGCGCAATCGCCATTTCAAAACAAAACCCTGGGCCTCTCCTTGAGTTGTAAGCCCCACCACTTGTATAAAAATAAACCTTTGGGCCTCTTGAGAGAGTGTAAGACCCATCCCTTTGTACAAAAAACCTTTTGGGCCTCAGTCACTTGTATAAGTCCCTGTACAACTTTAAAACAACAGTGCAATCACTGATAAAACCTTGGGCCTCTCCTTGAGCTGTAAGCCCCAACATTTCTTTCAAAGCACTTTCTCCTTTGATTTTGAATATAATATTGTTATCAAAGCTTTCTTTGTTGAACAACTAACCAAACAGCATGGAAGCTCTACAACCGAGTAAGTGTTTACCCGCTTTCTTTATCCATTTCATATATATATATAACTGTATTGTGGGGTTGCTCACTCTAAGTCTTCTTTCACAAAATTTTATATACTCGTCAAATATTATCTCTGTAATACTAGTATAGTTATTTAGAGTTTTCCTCGGCAACTACGTCCAGCACTAGGTAAAGCCCCGTTGGTCACTCTTAAATACAAACAAAACTAGATTCCCATAGGATTACCAGACATGGTCTTCCCTCCTCTTGGGGTTAAACAATATGGAGACGTGAAAGGCAGCATTCTCGGTGAACCCTTTCTCAGACTGTCACCCTGGCTTGATCTATTCTCAGTGAATAGCATGTCTTGAACTTCTTAGGGTTTGGGGACCCACAGGCTTCTTAAAAGCACCCCGCTTCCTCTTGGGCGTTGTACAAGGACCCTTCGGCTTCTTAAAAGCTCGCATGCCTCCTCTTGGGCTTAGTACAAGGACCCAGAGACCTCTACAGGTATAGGAACATAACCTAGTCATCAATTTGCTAGAGCTGTCTTTCTGAGTCAAGTATCAAACCTGTTAATGGGTTGACCTTCATCCCTTAACATACCAGCCTTCTCTTGGGCATTATACAAAGATTACTCACTACCTGAGAATCGATTTCTCAAAACACCCGTAGACTTGGACAGTCTCAATACCCTTTGGATTTCCCCTTTCCTTAAAGAACATGAAATAACCCTGATCCTCTAATCAGTACCAAAGCACAACAATACCTTTAATCGTTCTCTTTATAAGAACTGATTTTCTCTTTTATCAAACATACTGGACCTGTCATTAAACTAAAACAGTCGCCAACGATAAGCCTCCTCTTAGGCTTTGTATAATGATCCTTTCCTCAAGAAAGTTAGCCTCCTCTTGGGCTTTGTACAAAGATTCTCCCCAAGGGAGCTAACCTTTTCAGACTCTCTTGTTGGGTCACTTCCCTTTTAGCCTCCATCTCGGGCTTTGTACGAGATACCAAAAAACTCTCTTATTGAGTATAAAAGACTCTCTTGTCGAGTCAATCACCTTTTAGCCTCCATCTCGGGCTTCATACGAGATAAAAATAACTCTCTTGTTGAGTATAAAATACTCTCTTGTTGAGTCAAACCCTTTTCAGCCTCTATCTCGGGCTTCATACGAGATAAAAATCACTCCCTTGTTGAGTATAAAAGACTCTCTTGTTGAGTCAAACCCTTTTCAGCCTCCATCTTGGGCTTCGTACGAGATAAAAATTACTCTCTTGTTGAGTATAAAAGGCTCTCTTATTGAGTCAATCACCCTTTTAGCCTCCATCTTGGGCTTCGTACAAGACACATACTAAAACACTCTCTTGTTAAGTATAAAAGACTCTCTTGTTGAGTCAATCTCCCAATAGCCTCCATCTCGGGCTTCATACGAGATACTAAATCACTCTCTTGTTGAGTATAAAAAACTCTCTTGTTGAGTCAATCCCTTTTAGCCTCCGTCTTGTGCTTCGTACAAGACACATGCAAAAAGACTCTCTTGTTGAGTCAATCCCTTTTAGCCTCTCTCTCGGGCTTCGTACGAGACACATAAAAGCACCCTCTCGTTGGGTCAATAGCCTTCTCTTAGGCTTTGTATAAGGAAGACCCCAGTTGAGTCAGTCAACCTCCTAGCATCAAAGTTGTGCCTTGTTCATAGCATACAAACATCAACAACTCCCCTTTAGAGATGACAAATTCTCTCTAAAGTTAAAACCCTTTAGCTTCACATCTTAGGCTTCGAACAAGATACAAATAGACCCTTCAACTTCACATCTTGGGCTTTGAACAAGATATAAACCACCTTTAGCTTCACGTCTTGGGCTTTGAACAAGACACCAAAACAACTTTTCCTCCCATAGAATAGGAGGAACTACGATCGCTCTGATTTCCCTATTTTGTCAAACGGGAATACGTAGGCATAAGATTGTAAAAATCTTAGCGAGCACACTAATCACAAACCCAAAATCCCGTACCTTCATACATCAATCAAAAAGCATCAGTCCTAACATCCTACCAATAGTCTAGACATTGTGTTCTTAACAAAATAACCTAAGAGAGACCCACAATCTTAATAGCATCTGTAAACCAGATGTCATCTGCTTAAACTCAGTTTGCAAGCAGGGTTAATTGGAGACATCTATTTCCCTTCCTTCATCAGCTTCAATAGGATAAAAAATGAATCGAACTGTAAAACGATAGTGCTTCGCAACCACGCAAAAAAACTCGCGCTACACTTGAGCACGAGGAAAAAGCCATTCAGGCTCATGAAGAGCAGGTGGAATTAGTTAATTTGGGTTCAGATGATGATATAAAAGAAGTCAAGATTGGGGCATTGCTTCAGTTAGATGATAAGAAGAGGATTGTGGAGCTTCTTAAAGAATATGTTGATGATTTTGCTTGGTCTTATCAAGACATGCCTGGTCTTGATACTGATATTGTGGAGCATAGATTGCCGCTAAAGCCTGAATGTCCTCATGTGAAACAGAAATTGAGAAGGACTCATCCCAACATGGCCGTGAAGATCAAAGAGGAGGTTCAAAAGTAGATTGATGTTGGTTTTCTTGTGACTTCAGAATATCCTCAATGGGTGGCCAATATTGTGCCTGTTCCAAAGAAAGACGGAAAAGTCTGAATGTGCGTTGACTATAGAGATTTGAATAAAGCCAGTCCGAAAGATGATTTTCCATTGCCACACATTGACATGTTGGTAGATAATACTGCTAAGTTCAATATCTTTTCTTTTACGGATGGATTTTCTGGTTATAATCAGATAAATATGGCACCCGAGGATATGGAAAAAACAACATTCATTACACCCTGGGGAACATTATGTTACGGAGTGATGCCCTTCGGTTTGAAAAATGCTGGTGCAACGTACAAGAGAGCTATGACTACTTTGTTCCATGATATGATGCATAAAGAAATTGAGGTTTATGTGGATGATATGATTTGTAAGTCGAAGAGTGAAGAAGATCATATCGTGTACTTATTGAAGTTGTTTCAACGTTTGAGAAAGTTTAAGCTCCATTTGAATCCTAATAAATGCACTTTTGGTGTCCCTTCTGGAAAACTGTTGGGTTTTATTATCAGCCAAAAAGGCATTGAAGTTGAGCCTGGTAAAGTTAAAGCTATTCAGGAAATGCATGCGCCTAGAACAGAAAAACAAGTAAGAGGATTCTTGGGACGTTTAAATTACTTCTCCCGATTTATATCCAATATAAATGCCACATGTGCACCGATTTCTAAGCTTCTCCGCGAAGATCAAGGTTGTGTATGGACAGAGGATTGTCAGAAAGCTTTTGAAAGAATTAAAGAGTATCTGCTTGAACCTCCGATTTTGTCTCCTCCTGTGGAAGGAAGACCTTTGATCATGTACTTGACTGTGCTAGAAGAGTCTATGGATTGTGTTCTGGGACAACAAGATCAAGCTGGTCGAAAAGAGTTTGCCATTTATTATTTGAGTAAAAAGTTCACCGATTATGAGTCTCGGTATTCAATGCTTGAAAAGACATGTTGTGCTTTAGCTTGGGCTGCCAAGCATCCCCGCTAGTATATGGTGAATCATACAAGTTGGTTGATATCCAAAATGGATCCAATCAAGTACATCTTTGAAAAGCCTGCTTTAACTGGGAGGATTGCTCGTTGGCAAATGTTGTTTTTAGAATATGATATCGAGTACCGAACTCAAAATGCGGTAAAAGGAAGTGTTTTGGCTAACCATTTGGCACACCAGCCAATTGATAATTATCAACCTATCAGGTTTTATTTTCCTGACGAGGATGTGATGTATCTAAAGGTTAAAGATTGTGAAGAACCATTACCTGATGAAGGGCCTGAGCCTGGATCCCGTTGGGGTTTGATTTTGGACGGAGCTGTTAATGAGTATGGCAATGGTATTGGAGCAATAATTGTTACTCCTCAAGGTTCTCATATTCCTTTCACCGCAAGATTGATGTTCACTTGCACAAATAATGCGGTTGAGTATGAAGCGTGTATTATGGGCTTGGAAGAAGCTATTGATTTAAGAATCAAGATTCTTGATGTATACGGAGATTCAGCCCTAGTGATTAATCAGATTAAAGAAGAATGGGAGACACGTCAACCTGATTTGATTCCTTATCGAGATTATGCAAGAAGGTTTTTAACTTTCTTCAATAAGGTTGAGTTTCACCATGTACCCAGAACAGTAAATCGAATGGTGGATGCTTTAGCCACCATATCCTCCATGATTGTGGTGAATCGGTGAAATGATATGCCCAAAATCGATGTTAGGCGGCTTGATAGTCTAACTCATGTATTTGCGGTTGAAGAAGTTGTTGATGATAAACCGTGGTATTATGATATCAAATGCTTTCTTCAGAATCAAGAGTACCCACTTAGGGCATCCAAGAAAGACAAGAAGACTTTGAGAAGATTGGCTGGTAGCTTCTTCTTGAATGATGATGTGCTGTATAAGAGAAATTATGACATGGTCTTGCTCAGATGCGTGGATAGACACGAAGCAGACATGTTGATGAAAGAAATTCATGAAGGATCTTTTGCTACCCATGCCAATGGGCATGCAATGGCTAAGAAGATGTTAAGGGCATGTTACTATTGGCTGACAATGGAATCTGACTGCTGCAAATTTGTGAAGAAGTGCCATAAGTGCCAAGTTTATGCTGATAAAATTCATGTGCCCCGACTCCTCTCCATGTTATCTCTTCTCCATGGCCTTTCTCTATGTGGGGCATTGATATGATTGGAATGATTGAGCCTAAAGCATCGAACGGACACCGCTTCATATTGGTGGCTATTGACTATTTTACCAAGCGGGTTGAAGCGGCATCGTATGCCAATGTGACCAAGCAAGTAGTGGTCCAGTTTATTAAGAACCAAATCATCTGTCGGTATGGTGTTCCGAGTAAGATTATCACTGATAATAGGTCAAATCAGAACATCAAGATGATGAATGAATTATGCGATGAGGTTAAGATTGAGCATCATGATTCTTCTCCTTACAGACCTAAGATGAATGGAGCTGTTGAAGCTGCTAATAAGAATATTAAGAAAAATTTTCAGAAGATGGTTGTTACTTACAAGAATTGGCATGAGATGCTCCCCTTTTTCTTTGCATGGGTATCGTACATCCGTTCGCACTTCAACAGGGGCAACCCCTTTCTCTCTTGTTTATGGTATGGAAGCAGTACTCCCGGTGGAAGTTGAAATCCCTTCTATGAGAGTTTTGATGGAAGATGAATTGTCTGAGGCTGAATGGTGTCAAAGTAGATATGATCAGTTGAATTTGATTGAAGAGAAGAGAATGACGGCCTTGTGTCATGGCCAATTGTATCAACAGAGAATGAAGAAAGCTTTTGATAAGAAGGTTCGACCTCGTGTGTTCAGAGAAGGCGACCTCGTGCTAAAAAAGATCTCGACTTTTACCAATGATTCTAGGGGCAAGTGGACTCCCAATTATGAAGGCCCATATGTTGTCAAGAGAGCCTTCTCTGGTGGTGCATTACTTCTTACAACTATGAACTCGTCCTGTGAATGCCGATACAGTCAAGAAATACTTCGCCTAAAAATAAAAAAATAAAAAAAAGAACAGCTCGCTAAGTTGAAAACCCGAAAGGGCGACTAAGGAAAAAATGAGCATCTCGGTGGGCTGAAAACCCGAAAAAGCGGTCCAGGTAAAAATTAGAGAAAAAAATAATCATCCTGGTAGATTGAAAACCCGAGAGGGCAATCTAGGCAAAAGTTAGGGATTATGGCAAGTAACTGCATCTGGCCAGTCTTGATCGCTGAAAGCAACATTGCTTATCAAGGATTATGCTTCAATCATCCTCAACTGAAGCTCTGAGCACAGCGGAATTTTAATTTGTTAGGGAGAATAGTGGTCATTATATTTCAATGTAACCCTTTCCATGTATTTATCATTTTTCAAACTATGTATTGATCTATGAAGTTACGCCAATTGCGGACTACCATTCTATTAATAAAATTTGGGCCTTTGTCCATTAATTTGCAATTCTTATTTTGTTTCTGTTTGCAAAATTTCATTTATTTTTTATGATGATTTTTGAAACAAAATGTAAATAATTGATTTAAACTTTTTTGAAAATTATAAAAATATTTTCCTTTGATTTATGAACGCTTAAAGGAATGTCAACGGTTATTCCAAGGATGGTAGGATCGATGTTTCCCTCAGTAGGGTTTGTTCTCACTCTTCTAGCAGAATTTGTTGACAGTTCCCCAGTAGAGTTTGTCGATATTTCCCCAGTAGAGTTGGTTGATGTTTTCTCGATAGAGTTTTGTTCACATAACCAGTTGTCGACAGGATGATAGGTTCCTTCAAATTTGTGTTATAATGTGTTAAATTCATAAGGGCCAACGCTGTTTGGTTTTTCCCCAGCAAGTCCGGGATGTACTTCTCTTTGGATTATTTTTTCCATAAATTTATCCTCCTAGTGAAGACTGTGCATCATTATTCCAGATGTTCCCCAATGAAGTCGCTGATGATACCTCCTTAGTCACATGTTGGGTTTTCTCTCATTTATGATGAGTATTGATCTAAAATCCCCCACAGCTTGACCTTTTGCTGCTTTCCTCAGCAAGCTCAGGATGCTTTGCTCAAATTTGGTTAAATCCCCCGAGAGTGTTCTTGTATCTCCAACAGATTTGCCCTATTTTCCAGTGGATGTTGCATAAATGTTTATATGTCTACTATCCTCAGTGGATTCATTATTTTTTCTGCAGCAGATCTCTGCATCTTATTGAAATAGAAGTTCCTATGAATCCTTTATGATCCCCAAGAAGAGTCAGAAAGATTTGGATCGTTATGATTCCCCAACAGCTTTCCTTCCATCCTCGGGGCAGAGTTTATGTTTTATCCTCTTTATGGTTTATTGATTGTAGAAGATTGATATTTGGATTTCCCCAAAGAGTATCTTCTTTTCTCCAGCAAGATTTGAGCCTTGTAGTAGGATTTATTTTCCTTTGATGGCTTTTGTTTATCTCTTGCAGGATTTCTTCAGCTAAATCCCTAGTGGAGTTGCTAATGATATCTGCATCTTGTTGAGATTAGTCGAGTATTCCGTGGTGTTGTGACGTTTATTCGCCCTCTGCTTATCCTTATGTCTGTTTTGTCAGCATATTCATACTCATACACATTGCATGCGTATCCTCTTGTTGTGCATAGCATATTGTTGTTGCATTGCGCATTTTGCATCTGTGTTTGTGTTTCTTTGCTCTCTGGTGTTGTTGTCCTTGTAGAGCGTGTGTGTCTTCTCTCTATTTAGAGTGTTGACCCGTAAGAAGAAAATGCCTATCTTTATTAATTCCCCACTGAGTTTATGCCTCGTGAAAGATATTTTGTTTTAGCCTTCCTCCCCAGTTCATTTGTCTGGATGGAATTAATCCCCAGTTGAGATATTTCCTCCTCGGGATGAGTCTTGTTTGACCATTTCTCTCTGGTTTATTCCCGTATTGAATTTTGGTCCCTTGCTTTGGCAATGGAAGCTTATCGCCTTTGTCGTCCTACCCATTTTGTTGGTAGCAGGTGATATAGCTGACTTATTACCTTTGTCGTCCTGCCCTGTGTTGGTAGTAGGTAATATAGTCGGGTTTTATTACCTCGTTGTAGCTATCACTAGTTTGATAGCTGGTAATCTCTCTTTTCTTTGTTCGAGTTTATCACCTTTGTCGTCCTGCCCTGTGTTGGTAGTAGGTGATATTTCTTGACCCCTTTTAGCTTGTCGCCTTTGTCATCCTACCCATTTTGTTGGTAGTAGGTGATATAGCTGGCTTATTACCTTTGTCGTACTGCCCTGTGTTGGTAGTAGGTAATATAGTCGGGTTTGATTACCTCGTTGTAGCTCTCACTTGTTTGATAGCTGGTAATCTCTCCTTTCTTTATTTGAGATTATCACCTTTGTCGTCTTGCCCTGTGTTGGTAGTAGGTGATATTTCTCAGCCCCTTTGAGATTATTACCTTTGTCATCCTACCCTTCGTTGGTAGTAGGTAATCTTTCTCATACCCTTGGTTGATTACCTTGTTGTAACTGTAACTTGGTTGATGGTTGGTAATCTTTCTTTTGGCTTATCACCTCCGTCCACTCGGTTGGTGGTTGGAAATCTTTCCTTTTGATCTTGCTATTACTGGATGTCTGATGGTAGAAAATCTGTTCCCCAGCGGAGATTTTTCTCTCCCTGTTGGGATGAGTTATTCCTCTTTCGTTTCTGGTGTTGGTAACTTTCCCTTAGTGTAATCTCACTCCTTTCTCTTGGCCAGTAGAGATTTGTTTCCCTCCTTGTTGGGATGTGTTTTCCCTCTTTTGTTTTCCCCCGGTGGAGTCTTTTCTCTTTGCTCCCCAGTTTTTGTTGGTCTCCCATGGCGTTTCTCCCCACGGAGGTTTTGTGTCTGCATACCATTTGCATGATCATATCATTTTGTGGTCTCTTAGGGCCAAAAATTGGGCTGTTGTTATATTTAAGTCTCTTCTATCTCATTGAGACAAAGACACACATCTTCATATCTCCGAATAGAAGAAACTTAAATAAGGGCAACTGTAATACCCTAATTTTTGCCCCTAAGATTCTCTGCTTGTCATGTGCATTCATGCATACAAACAAGATCACACATTGGTCCCCTCTTTTATAGGATTGTGCCTTACATGGATCTTTGAGTGTGTGTGTGTTTGTTTAGTTGTTTTATTGCTTAATTTGTTTATGTTTACTAACCATTAATTAAAATCAAAAAATATTTTGTTTTCTTTCACTAACATTTTCAGGGGAAGAACAGGTTAAAAATACCGAAAATCACTCCCACAGCTCGAATGAATTTCATCTGAACAAAGTCAAAGTTGATCTGCAATTAATTCAAAAATTATCTGATCAAGAGTTTCCAAGTTTTAATTGATTATTATTCAAGACACTCTAAGGATCTTGTGTTTATTTCCATGCCTTCTTTGACGAGCAAAAGAATCGAGCCGAACCACAGTAGTGCACTTAAAAAGGGCATTTTTTTCAAAATTTACACTGAGTAACCGGTTACCTTGTGGTGAGTAACCGGTTACCCTCGTGAAAATTTGAAAAATGGCAGCAAATTCAAATTCAGCAATTTGCACCAATTTTCATCATTTTGATCACATGTGGAATATTCTAGATCACCTCATTTTAATTCCCCTACATCAATTCCCCTACATCATTTTGATCATTCCCCACCATGTACCATCACTAATCACCACTCTTCTGATAATTTCCCTCCAAATTTGTATTCCAATCCTAATTTTCATTTCCAAACCACCAAATTTCCAAGCCTAAACTTTATAAATAGAGACCTCATTTCATTCATTTCACAAGCTTTAAATAGCCAATAAACCTCTTGCAAATTCTCTCCCCAACCACAAAATTCACTCAAAGCTCACATTTCTTCTTTTGAAAGTTAACAAGAATTCACATTGAATCTTGTTCAACTTTGAGCTAAACCTTCTTCCAAACTTGTTTTCTTCATCAATTCTCATAGATCAATGCTTTGGTGTTTGGATCTTGAAGCAATTTGAAGGAATTTTCAGATTTGAAGTGGTAATTCATCTTTCGCCATTGTTGAAGCTTCATCTTCATCTTCCATAATGTAGATCTTTGGAGATCTTTGTTACTTGATCCTTTGGATCTTGTAATTGTGTTTAATTGCTGGTTTTTGCTTTTATTTTACTTTAAATTTCGTGCAATCTCAGTTCCATGATCATAAGGTGTTTGTAAAAAGTTTTGAAAGTGGATCATGCTGAATTTTGCACATTTTTCTGCATTCTGGTGCAGAGTAACCGGTTACCCTCTGGTGAATAACCAGTTACTCTGTGTTAATTTTGAAAAAACTACACTTTTTTTGAACTAAGTAACCGGTTATCATCTGGTGAGTAACCGGTTACTTCGAAACAGAATGCATATTTTGCTTTGTTTTGGGGCTGTTTTGGTTTTTCTTCCTCCTTCTTCCCCTTTCTTCTTGTTTTAGCCTTGAAATGCATTGTTGAGATTAATTTCTCTTCAATTTCAATGGACTTTGGATATGGTTAAAGTAATTAAACATTCATTAGTTCAAATCTATCTTTTAATGAATTGTTGAATTCATTTGAGGTGCTTTGAATTAGTGATATGTTTTCACACTTAAACTTATCAATTAAAAGTGATTGAACTTGAAGATGAAAGGATCTTGAAAGTGTAATTCAATTTGGCTTTCTCTTCATCTATTTCCTTTTTTTATTTTGATCGATGAAAGTCTTATGGATCTTAGAAATTCTGTGTCAAATTCTTAATCAAGACTAGATCGTTACCTATTTTCTTTTCGTGCGGTATTGCTTTCGGATGACGATTTACATATCGTTCATCTAGCATGCATTAGCACAAATATCTATTGACCGACCACATTGTAGGGTAATTACTCCGTAAATTACTCGGTGATTGCTTAACATAGCGCAACATTTGTCCCTCTTTATCCAATTCGGAATTTGAACTTTTGTGGTCCGGACCTTGATTGGCCGCGTCAATCCAATGTTGATTAACTTTTTGCATTAGGTCCATAACCTTTGAAACTTGGCGTTGTAAAGGCTTTGGTCCTACCAATCTTCTATCAAGTTCATTAACCTTGGCCTAAGTGCATTTTTTAATCACTATAGTTTAAAACGCGAAACGGAATACTCGGTGAAGGCTTATGGCACTAGAGCCTTGTGCTACTAATTACTAACTTCTAACTTTTTTTTATGTTTCCTTCTGGCTCCCTATCTCTCTTTATTTTTATTGCTTATTATCACATATCATATTCATGTTTATGTTTATGTCATTTTTCTTTTGTCCACTTGGACCATATTATCTTGTGCTTTTATTTTTCTATTGTCCATTTGGACTCAAAAAACATTAATAAAGGATTAAACCACTAAAAGACTTGTGCTCTTAATTGTTGGACTATGGCTACTATCCCTTGCATTGGAGTATCTTCTTGGCTTGATTATGGACTTATAGACTTAGAATTAGGATTCTCTCCCTTATGCTTTGGACCATTATGGAGTTTGGTATCCTAGCCTTTATTTGGCTTGCTTATTGGCTCAAGAGGATGGAATTATTTTCTTATTATGCTTTGAAGAGTGTCTCCATCTGGTTAGATCTTTCTTATCCTTAGCTTTTAGTTTTATGCACTAGGATAGTCACTTCTTCTACCCCCTTCTTCAATTTTCAAAATATCCTCCCTTTTTCAAAACTTTCTTGTTTTCAAACTTAAAACCCCTTTCATAATAAACCTTGACTTCGGTCGAGCGATTTTTAATCTTTGTTTTTTTTCTTTAATAAATGTCAATCCATGTTAATCATATTTTAACCATTTCAAAAAGACTTTAAAAAACACCAAACTCATCAATCTCTTTTTGTGCTTCATGCACTTTTTCCTTTTAAAACTTTTTCATAAGTTTAGACATGATTCATTTCTTTAAGCGGAATTATTCGCTTGGAAATGACGACTTGTCTTTACACTTAAAATCAACCAAAACAAATAAATTTCATTCTTTGTACCACGAACTACGAGGTTTTGATCCTCCATTGCACATCATGGGTACGTAGGCATGAGGCGATAAGTCTCTCCAAACACAAAAATCTAAAAAATAATTCTCCTCTCATCTCCCCAATCTCTTTTCAAGCAAATCTTTTCAAACCAAAAAGCGGTAGATATTTCAAAGGGTTCCTATAGGGTACTATAGACGTTTTGGGGTCTAACACCTTCCTATTGCGTAACCAACCCCCCTTACCCATTCTCTGTTTATTCTTTTTTTTTAGAACTCTTTAGGTTTTGTTCGCTCTTTTTTCCTTTCCCTTTTTTGGATAAAAATAAAAGTGCGGTGGCGACTCTTGCATTTTTTGAGTTAAGTTAATCAATAGCTTATACTCATAAATTTCCCCGCTACACCATGATACAAGCTTCGTATTCGGCCTAGTTGTTTGTGCACTTGAATGTCAGTCTGGCAGTGAAAGGAATGTGGGTACCTTGAGGTGTTATAATGATTGCCCCAATTCCATTTCCATAATGATTGACAGCTCCGTCAAAGATTAGTCCCCACTGGGAACCTGGTTCTGGCCCTTCACTGGGTAGTGGTTCATCGCAATCTTACATTTTCAAGTACATGATATCTTCGTCTGGGAAGTCAAATTCGACTGATTCCGGATCTTCAATCGGTTGATGAGCTAAATGATCGGCTATAATACTTCCTTTGACGGCTTTCTAAGCATGGTACTCTATATCGTATTCTGATAACAACATCTGCCAACGGGCGATCCTTCCCGTGAGAGCAGGCTTTTCAAAGACTTACTTGATTGGATCCATTTCGGAGATTAACCAAGTAGTGTGACAAATCATATACTGGCGAAGACATTTGGCTGCCCAAGCCAAAACACAACAAGTTTTCTCAAGCATAGTGTACCGAGTTTCACAATCGGTAAATTTCTTGCTCAAGTAGTAGATGGATGACTCTTTTCTTTTTGTTTCGTCTTGTTGGCCAAGTACACAGCCCATGGAGTCTTCCAAGACTGTTAAATAGATGATCATCGGTCTTCCCTCCACTGGAGGTAACAGGATAGGTGGATTCAATAGGTATTATTTGATACTGTCGAAGGCGCTTTGGCAGTCTTCTATCCATACGCAGTCCTGATTCTTTTTGAGTAATTTGAAGATTGGCGCGCATATCCCGGTCATGAGGAATATAACTCTAGAAATGTAATTCAAACGTCCCAGGAATCCTCTGACTTGTTTCTCAGTCTTTGGAGAAGGTATTGCTTAAATGGCCTTGACTTTGTCAGGATCGACCTCAATTCCTTTCTGGCTGACGATGAAACCTAGCAGTTTTCCTGAGCGGACACCAAATGTGCACTTGTTAGGATTCATTCGGAGTTTGTATTTCCTTAGACGCTCGAATAACTTTGACAAGTGGGTCACATGCTCTTCTTCTGTTTTAGATTTGGCAATCATATCATCGACATACACTTCTATTTCTTTGTGTATCATGTCGTGAAACAGAGTAGTCATGGCCCTTTGATAGGTTGCCCCGGCGTTCTTTAAACCGAACGACATTACCTTGTAACAAAAGGTGCTCCATGGGGTGTGAATGAAGTTTTCTCCATGTCTTCCTGTCATACCCCAAATTTTGACCACTAAGATTTCCCATCATTGTGCAAATCATCACCACAATATGGATGAATCATTATACCTCATCAGTCTTCCCAAAGATGGGTGAGCATCCACTACAAACAACAATTAGGGTTTCAAGCCCTCTCTGAGCTCTTAGACAAAAGATCAATCAAGGAATAACATGATCTTCACCTTGTCTAACTTCTCAAACATCCACAATGGATCAACAAGACTCCCACTTCAAGGATTAAGCACAAGGTTGCTCTCTTCTGAGTGGATCAAGCCTCAAAATAAACAGTGTCACCAAATTAGGGTTTTGGTCGACCAGGGCCTCCAGATGGAAAATTTCCTCTGGGGATGAGCCAATGCTTCAAAGCATATCCTAAAATACTCCATGGAACCTCATGGACCTCAATCATCAAGTCAATTTAACCTCAGGGGATGCATTCACTAAAAATCAGGAATTAGGGTTTCTTGACCTAATTCACCCCTAAGTTAACTTTTGGGACACAACATGAGCCAAGACCTCAAGACATGATTTGAGGGTATCCAACGCACTACATTGATCCATTTGTAACAATGGATTGATCCAAGAAGCTTGATCAATAAGTTTCAAGTTCATCAGAACCACAGTTAGGGTTTCGTGGGAAAAGTCAACTATGCCTTTGACTTTTGACCCATGCATGCTCCCAAACCCTGGGACATGATTCAATACACCCTATAACACCTATGAAATCAATCCATCAAGTTTGAATTAGGTCAAGGACTTGATTTCATAGAGGATCACACAGTTTGGAGTTCATTTGACAAAAAGTCAACTGTGCACAAAAGTCAACTTTGACTTTTTGAGATTTTTCACAATTATGGTTATTTGACCCTAAAATGATGTTAATGTGTGATTGGAATCATCATTAATCAAGAAAAATCAAGAAAAGTTGGATAACTTGTAAAAGGGGTAACCATAAAAACTTAGAAATTTTTCTAAGTTATGGAACAAAGTGGCTAGGGTACCAACTTTGGAGGGTCATAACTCCTAAACCACAAGGCCATTTGTCCCCATTCTAAGCTGGATTTGTAGCTCTCTTGGCCCTCTACAAAAGCTTCAAACACAACTCATTCCAATTCCTCATGGATTTTAAGTCATGGAATGATCAAAATCACAAAAAGTGAAAATGTAACTTTTTCCAACACTTAGTGAAATTTTCACTAAGTCAGAATCTGACTTCACTTTTTTCCAAATGTAGGGGCATTTTTCACTTGGATTCAAAAAGTATCAAAACCAACTATGATCAAACAGTTGTTGTATCATATAAGGGCTTTCCAAAATGGCCAAGGACTCCATCAAATTCCACTTGAGCCATGAGATATGACAATGCCAATATGCCTTGCTGCAAACTGTCATGGCAAGGCAGATTTAGGAGTTTTGCTCGATTTGCTCAAATTTTGCAAAGGGAAAGCAACTCTATCCATTTGAACGCCTCAAGAGGGGACCAAGGAGGGACAAACACTGATCCTAGAAATGCCTAAAAGAGGGACAAGACTCTAATTTTGGTTTGGAGAATTTAATGGATGCACCAAGGTGGCATGGACTGAGCCATTTCCAACTGAATTCAGTCAAGACTTATCCAAGACCAAGGGGACCAGCAGTCTGTGCCTTAACCTCTAGTCAATGGCTAGAGGAGACTTGGATTCTCATTTATCAACATTGGCCAAACCTCAGCTGCAGTTGCCATTCACTATTGCTTGCAAAACAAACTTGCTCTACTATAAATAGAGCTCATTTGTGATCAGTTTGAGTACACCAAAGCCATCAAACAGATGCTTTCCTCAAAATCACCTTCTCACTTCCAAATTCGCATTCCAAAGTAAGTCACTATCTGGTTTTGAGTTTGAGAGATATTCCAATCACACACACACACACACCTCATAAACATCATATAGAAGTGATCCAAGCACTCACATAACATCTGGAACACCAAAATCACAAAATCACTACCCTATTGCTCAAGTTCTTGACAGATTTGCAGTTGGGGTACCATCTCAAGTTCCAGATCATTTCCATTCATTCCAAGCATCCAGACACACTCCATAGCACCTAGGGAAGTTGTCCATATCCTTGGAACCAAGCTGTAACACCTCTAACACAAAACACGATCACCAGCTGCATGAGATAAGCATAAGCTCTTCCAACTCTATGATCCTTGCATTTTTTGTTGCACAATAATTTGGCCATATGTTCATAATCATGCATAGAGTGTTTTCCCTCAATCAATTACTTTGTTTGAATCGTGTATGGAATTTCTGTGCCTTCATGCAAATTTTAGGGTTCTTGAGGTTTCTCTTTGATTTCTTATTCCATGTTTAAAATAAATGAAATTAAAGACCATAGACATGATCGTGAGGTGAAAACGAGTAGATTGATATGTAGATTGCATGATATCATCAAGTATTCAGTGAGATTGGATAGAAAACGCAAATCTGCAGAAACAGAGGGTGGCGCGTGTTCTTGCCATGTTCTTGGCGCCATTTTTGAACATTTGAATATTTGAATTTTGTGATTTTATTTAATTGATTCAAAAATTAATTTCTCTCTGAGTTTTAATGATTTTGAGTTGATTATTTTTTTAATAATTCACAAAAATGTTAAAATATTTTATTTTACCAAAAAATCCCAAAAATATTATTTACTTCATATATTTGATATTTTTGCGAAGAATTAATGTTTTATTTGTTTTTAACATTTAAAATATTTTTTCCTCCATGATTTTCTAAACTTAATCGATTTCCAATCATTTTGTGGATAGAAACATAATTTTTCAAACATTAATCCAATACCACAATTTGTTTTTCACACATGTTTAACAATTTTGATCATTTTAATTGAATTTTTATTCAATTAAAATATATTTTGAAAAACAAATTAGGGTTTTGATTAATTTAACCCTCATCAAACTTTTTCAAACCTTTTGGGCCTCTAATAAAGTGTAAGACCCAACCCATTTTTTGAAACCAAAATAATTTGGGCCTTAGTCATTGTATAAGACCCGCGGTGTTTTCAAAGATCTTGGTGCAATCGCCTTTTCAAAAATAATCAACTGGGCCTCTCCTTGAGCTGTAAGCCCCACCACTTGTACAAAAACCCCTTATGGGCCTCTAATAGAGTGTAAGACCCAATCCCCATTTAACCAAAACAATTTTGGGCCTCAGATATTGTATAAGTCCCTATTTGTTAAAAGAAAAAAAACCTCGGCATGATCGCCAGTTCAAAATAAAACCCTGGGCCTCTCCTTGAGCTGTAAGCCCCACCACTTGTATAAAAATAAACCTTTGGGCCTCTTGAGAGAGTATAAGACCCATCCCTTTGTACATAAAACCTTTTTTTGGCCTTAGTCACTTGTATAAGTCCCTGTACAATTTCAAAACAACAGTGCAATCACTGATAAAACCTTGGGCCTTTCCTTGATCTATAAGCCCCAACAACCTTTTCAAAGTCCTTTCTCCTTTAATTTTGAATATAATATTGTTATCAAAGTTTTCTTTGTTGAACAACTAACCAAACAGCATGGAAGCTCTACAACCGAGTAAGTGTTTACCCGCTTTCTTTATCCGCTTTCATATATATATATATATATATATATATATATATATATATATATATATATATATATATAACTATATATATATATATATATATAACTATATTGTGGGTTTGTTCACTATAAGTCTCCTTTCACAAACGTTTATATACTTGTCAAATATCAACTGTGTAATACTAGTATAGTTATTTAGAGTTTTCCCCGGCAACTACGTCTAGCACTAGGTAAAGCCCTGTTGGTCACTCTTAAATACAAACAAAACTAGATCCCCATAGGATTACCATACACAGTCTTCCCTCCTCTTGAGGTTAAACAATATGGAGACGTGAAAGGCAGCATTCTCGGTGAACCCTTTCTCAGACTGTCACTCTTAGAAATCATCAAAGAAACTCTACTCCCCAGAGATGATCTTTTCTCCGTGAATGGCATCTCTTAAGTTTCTTCTAAATTCTTGGACTTTCCTGGCTTGATCTATTCTCGGTGAATGGCAGGTCTTGAACTTCTCGGGGTTTGGGGACCCACAGGCTTCTTAAAAGCATCCCCGCCTCCTCTTGGGCGTTGTACAAGGACCCTTCGGCTTCTTAAAAGCTCTCATGCCTTCTCTTGGGCTTAGTAAAAGGAACCAGAGACCTCTACAGGTATCGGAACTGAACCTAGTCATCAATTTGCTAGAGATGTCTTTCTGAGTCAAGTGTCAGACCAGTTAATGGGTTGACCTTCATCCCTTAACATACCAGCCTTCTCTTGGGTATCTTACAAAGATCATTCACTACCTGAGAATCGATTTCTCAAAACACCATTGGACTTGGACAGTCTCAATACCCTTTGGATTTCCCATTTCCTTAAAGAACAGGAAGTAACCCCGATCTTCCGGTCAGTACCAAAGTACAACATTAACTTTAATCAATCCATTTATAAAGACTAAATTTCTCTTTTATCCAACATACAGGACCTGTCACCAAACTGAAACAGTCACCAGCACTTTTAGCCTCCATCTCGGGCTTTGTACGAGATACAAAAACACTCTCTTGTTGAGTATAAAAGACTCTCCTGTTGAGTCAAACCTATTTAGCCTCTATCTCAGGCTTCGTACGGGATATAACCCACTCTCTTGTTGAGTATAAAAGACTCTCTTGTTGAGTATAAAAGACTCTCTTGTTGAGTCAAACACCTTTAGCCTCCGTCTCGGGCTTCGTACGAGATATAAATCACTCTCTTGTTGAGTCAATCACCTGGTCAAGACTCTCCTGTTTAGTCAAACCTCTTCAGCCTCCGTCTTGGGCTTCGTACAAGACACATAAAACGACCTTGGGCTTTGAACAATCATCTTTAGGTTCACATCTTGGGCTTTGAACAAGATACAAATCACCTTTCGCTTCACGTCTTGGGCTTTGAACAAGACACAAAAACGACCTTTTTCCTCCCATAGAATAAGAGGAACTACGATCACTCTGATTTCCCCGTTTCTTCAAACGGGAATATGTAGGCATAAGATTGAAAAAAATCTTAGCGAGCACACTAATCAAAAACCCAAAATCTAGTATCCCCACCAAATCAAGCGAAAAGCAGTAAATCTAAACACATCCTACAAAAAACCTCACAAATAGTTCAAACACTCTGTTCTTAACAAAATAACCTAAGAGAGACCCACCATCTTAATAGCATCTGTAAACCAACAGTTTTGACTGTTTAAACTCAGTATGCAAGCAGGGTTAATTAGAGACATCTATTTCCCTTCCTTAATCAGCTTAATAGGATAAAAAATGAATCGAACTGTAGTACCTAAGCGATAGTGATTCGAAACCACAAAAATCGCGCTACAGAAGAATGTAACCACAGTGGGAGATGTAAAGTATTACTCTTCCCATCTCTTAGGTAGAAAACCTTGAGTTCTCGAAATTTCACAAAAATGGCGACTCTGCTGGGGATTCATTGTCTGTATAGGATCATAAGACTAGAGGTCTAGGATGATTAAGACAAATACATATACTGCTTTTCCTAATTGATATCTGTGTTTATTTTTCTGCTAATTTGAATGCGTGTGATGCCGCATGTGGAAAGATTGAGTATACACCTAAGATAGGTGATGGCAATGCGGGTAATCTTGCAGGGAGTGAATCCCAGTTAAGAGTCCCCGATTGACCATCAAACTCAGTGGAGACTCCCTTTGCAGATACATTGCCTATACGACTTCGGTTGGTGAAAGTAGTGTGGTCGACTGGGTTATCTGAGAAGCTGAGGTTTTTAGTAGACTTAAGCCATTTTGTAGTGCGGAAGTTATCGGAAATAGTTGTCACGCGATACTACCCTCATTTGAGATCACTCTAGGATACATCAGCTCGCTGGCGATCCGTTTGCTGTTGTCATCCCAAGAGGGGTCAACGATTTTGCGGACAGGTACAAAAAATCACCAGTATAAACCTTGGGGGAGGGGGGTAGAGCCTTGACTTCATGACACTGACCCTTTGACCCCATGTTTTTTCTATGTTTTTGTGTGCTGCATTCATACATTCATTTTAAAAACATTAAAACATTAAAAAAAAAATCTTCTCTTCTAATCTCTCTTTTTCAAATTAAACTAAGATAATGATTGCAAATGCCAGAGAGAAAAGAGATTGCGTTAATGGATTTCGGTAGAAGGAAAACTCATAAGTACACCTTCAAGGTTCCAAAGTTGTAGGATTTGAGAGGTTTGGCGAGAATGATCACCAACCACGAGGCTTTCAGAGCCAAGTATGGGGGACTACTATCTCTATTAAGGGTCCATGTAATCGAAGGAATCCTGTCCATGCTAATCCAGTTCTACAATCCGGTTTATCATTGTTTCACATTCTCAAATTATCAGCTAGTACCAACGCTGAAGGAGTATTCCCACTTGACTGATCTGCATATCACTTATCAAGCTCCCTTTGTTGGGCTGGAAGAAATTCCAAAGGATCAAACCATTCCAAGAGCAATTTATTTGGACGAGTCAGAGGTCAGGACTCACATGACCACTAAGGGTGGCATCTAAGGTTTTCCAGCCCAGTTCTTGACAAAGAAGGCTCTATACTTTGCTAGTATAGGGAACGTGGCCACTTTCGAGAGCATCTTCGTTTCGCTCACCTACGGGTTATTTTTGTTTCCCAACATTGATAACTTCATAGACATCAATGCTATTAAGATTTATCTGATTGGAAACCCTGTACCGACCTTACTCGCAAATGCATATCATTCGGTACACTTAAGGAATTTATACAACGGAGGAATGATCACAAGCTGTGTGCCCTTGCTGTACAAATGGTTCACTTCCCATTTGCCCAAGTTTGCTGTCTTTTGGGATCAAAAGAATACTTAACGTTGGTCGCAGAGAATCATGTATCTTACCAACTCGGACATCGATTGGTCCAATTGAATCTATGACGGGATCAGAATCATTGACCGTTGTGGAAATTTCCCAAATGTACCCCTTATAGGAACTAAGGGAGGAATCAACTATCATCCGGTGTTAGTCGTCGTCAATTTGGATACCCGATGAGGCATGTCCCGCGGAGTGCTCATCTAGAAGGTCTTTTCTTCAAGGAAGGAGAAAATGACAGGGCACTAAAGATAGAAATAGTGCACGCTTAGAAACACGTTCATAGGAAAGGAAGAGAGTCTCTAGGAAAACCTGATTGTGTCTCAGGGGAGCCTTATCTCCACTGGGTACAAACTAGAGCTCTCAAGCTGAGGATGCCTTGCCCTCTTTAGGAAGTTCTTCCATTAAGGGACTCTGCCCTTTATTTCATGTCTGAGACGGAAAAACTTCAAGTTACTCTCAGCAATGTTCAGCAGGAGAAGAGGTATTGGAGGAACAAGTATCGTATTCTCAATGTGGAGTGTAAGAAAATAAAGCAACTGTTAAGAGAAAAAGATGTTTTGATTGAGATTTTAGAGCAACATGCTGTAGAGAATCAGGATGACCAAAGGAATTTACTCGCTCCTTTCACTTGGCAAAGGAATAACTACCCGACAACGGCCCAAGAGCCCCGGTCAAAGAAAGGAAAGTACCAGAACCAGCACTTGAGCTCTCCTCAGAGAGGACACAGGATCCATTAATTTAGGTTTCCTTTTTCATCACTTTGTAATCTACTGTATTTCCATTTCCGCAATCTTTTCAATTCAATAAAACGGGGTTTCCCCACTGTTTGATATTTGCAATCTACTTGTTGAAGTTTACTTTGAATAAACAAAAATAATTAATAATCATTGCATTCATCATTCTCATAAACACATTCTTCTTACCTACGAATCTCATGTTTGTGTCTCAGTTCTAGAGTCAAACTGTCTCATTCGTACAATACTCGGGCCAATCGTCAGAAAAAGATGGATGATCTCGAGGAAGAGAACAGAGAGTTGAGAGAAGAGATCGACACTCTGAAAGAGGATCTGAGAAAGCTTCATAACGACATGCAAGCTCTAGCAGTAGCTCAAATACAACAACAATAGACTGTGATCTCGGAGATCACATCAACACCCATAGAGGAAAAGTCTGATCCTAGGTACAAAATGCCGAAAGATAGTCCCTGGGGCATGCTACTCAACTATATCCCGGAAGGATAATTCCGCCGATCATGTGAGATTCGGAAAATGCAGCAGGAACCGCTGGGCCTGAAGGTTACAGACTTCGGGAAAGCGAAGATGCCAGGGGCATGACAGCATCTCCTGAAGGTTACAAACTTCTGGAGGCACCGAGAGTCTCGGCCATAGTGACTATACCACCGCATTAAAATGGTACATGGGGTTAAACCGCGCCACGATCGGCACATTCAGAGATCTGGGCACTGCCTTCGTTCAGTAGTACGGATATAATCTGGACATGGCACCGGACAGAGATCAGCTCATATCGATGTCACAAAAGGACAAGGAAACCTTTAAAGAATACGCTGAGAGATGGCGTGAAATTGCCGCTCAGATTTCTCCACCTCTGGAGGAAAAGGAGATGACAAAGATCTTCTTGAAAATCTTAAGCTCATTTTACTATGACAGAATGGTTGCCAGTGCGCCCAGTGACTTCACCGAGATGGTGGGCATGGGAGTTCGTCTTGAGGAAGCTGTCCGAGAAGGACGCCTAGTTAAAGACGCTGGATCATCAAGTAGTACAAAACGATACGGTAGTGCTCTCCCTAAAAAAAAAGAGCAGGATATTGGGAATATCTCTCTCGGAAAGCAAAGGCGATGTTACCAACCAGTAGCAACTGTAACTCCTGTTATTAACCCGACGCTTGTTCCTACATATCAACCTCATGTTGCGCAGAGCCAACCGATTCAACAACAATGTCGGCAAAGGACACTGCAGCCTCTTCAGCAGACTCGTCCTCCATATAACAACAACTGTACAATGCGACCACCAGGGTTTGATCCTATACCTGTGTTGTATGCAGAACTGTTTCCATTACTACTAGTCAACGGGCACGTCCAAACCAAGTCTCCTCTTATAGTACCGGAAAATCCGCCTTTCTGGTTCAAAGCGGATCAGACTTGTCCTTACCATCAAGGAGGACCAGGGCATAACATAGAGAACTGTCTCAGTTTCAAATCCGACGTACATAAGCTTGTTAGGAGCGGGGTCTTATCTTTCAAAGATACGAATCTGAATGTTCTCACGAACCTGCTGCCTCAACACGAGAAAGCTGGAGTCAATTTGATAGAAGGAGAGTCTAACGACAACTATCAAATTCATGATGTACTCTTATTAAGGGCCAACTTGGTCAAGATGCATTGTAGACAGAGTGGATATGGCCACGTGCCACCTCATAATTATCACCAGTGTGATATCTGCTCTAAAAACAATCAAGGATGTTCTGTGGTGCAAGCAGCTCTACAGGAACAATTGGATCTCGGGTGGATCCAAGAGCATCGAGTCCGTGGGGTCAACATGACCTATACGAATTCCAACATGATTCAGAACCACGACATCCGTGCAATGAATGTTAACTTGGTGGCGATGCACTCAAGGCAAAGCCAGTATCATGATCTGCTGCTGCACGATTACAATTCCTATCTGACTTGCTCGGTAAACAAACAGGGATGCTCTTTTGTACAAGAGGCCCTCAAGCGTCAGATGGATCTTGGGTGGATCCAAGACTACCATGATAGAAATCCTTATCAGATCAACATGATTCAAATCTTTGATATTCGTCTAATGAATACCAGCTTGGTGGAGTTACACGCCAAGCGGGTTCAACTTGGTTTTCTCACTTCTCACGATTATCTGAAGTATAAAGGATGCAGTGAGAGTAACCAAGGGTGCGCTCTCGTTCAGAGAACTTTACAACACTTGTTAAACCACTGGTGGCTTCCAATCTGTCTGGATGAAGACACGCAACAAATCAGTGTGCTTAATGGAAACCCTACTCGGCGTCAAAGTTAGGATGTCTGATCTATGGAAACTAACTTGGTAAGGTTGCACTGCATTCAAAGCGGGCGTGGCCAGGTGCCACCACACAACTATGAATGCTGTAGAGTCTTGTTGTATCCCAAATTTTACCGCTTAGATGTCATAACATCTTGCATAGACACTTAGGATCAATCATATATGCATTATTTAACTAACCCATATCTTGCAATTTATTTCTATTATGTTTGAAACTAAGGTTTACACAGAGAGATTCATGGCCTCCTAAGGCATTCTATGGCTCCATACAATCATCATGAAGATCCACCAGTTGTTTGGAACTAAGATCTCAGGACTTTGAATCAAGTCAAATCAACAAAGGATCGCCAGACCAAACTATGGAATTAGGGTTTTAACTTGAGGAATCACTGAAGGGTTTTTCCCTATTAAGTGAAGATTTGATTGGTTCATCAACCAATTAAGCTCACCTACATTCAAGAAGTCTCATTCAACAAGAATTCAACATCATTTGGTTCTCATAATGAGTAACCTGAGTCATAATTTCACCCTGCCTCCAAATTAGGGTTTTGTCAAGACAAGTGAATCATTGGTCCTGACTTTGATCATGGGTTGTTCTCAAACCCTAGGACTTGACTCCACATGATAGAATACATCACTAGAGACCATATATGAGCTTTAGATGTGATGAAAGAAGCAAGATCATGAGAGATCATCCCAGTGCATTCACAGTTGAAATTAGGGTTTCAACTAAGGCTTCCTTGTGATTTTGATCCAAAATGAAACATCCAAGGCCTCAGATCATCATGACATGTCTCATTGATGGTTTAAGGTATGAGAGATCAAGTTCTAAGAGCTTTCTTACAAAGTAAGCAAAGTTTGATCCATGAAACATTTCAAATGTGGAAATTTCACTACTTGTGCCAAAATTGAAATAGCCATAACTTTCAAGCCACACATCCAATTTGAGTGACTCAAAGCTCAAAGGAAAGCTCTTTCCATGAACTTCAAAGTGTTAGAGGACCTCTCTTCAAAAAATGCATGGTTTTTAAGTTATGAGACTTGGAGTAGATGTTGCCTTTAGGACTTAGTGAAATATTCAGCATTTTCACCTTAATTTTCATCCAACTTTAACTCGATGTTTCACCTAATTCCAAGCTTCAAATCAAAAATCTTTGGACATGAAAATTGTTCCTTGTTCTTCAAGCTTTCCAAGCATGTGTGGAAGTCCTCATTTGGATAAGCCAATCTCAAGTTATGATGTTTTAAAGTTAGGTGTGTCAAGTTGTGAAATTTCCATAACTTAGAAATTTTTCTAAGTTCTTTTGGGCAGCATGAGGGACACGAATTCATGGCATTTTTTTACCAATGTTACAAGCTTCATCACAAGTTGCCTTCCACATGAAAATTTCTCTATCAAATGTCTACCTTACATAGAGACAAAAATCTCACAAATTGGATCAGTAGTTGTCAAGATATGGTGCACTAAAGTGGGCATGTTGAAATGTTATGAACACTTAGAAAAGTTCTGCTTTTTTATCGTCTTTGCTACACTCCATTTGGTCACGATTTTTATATTTTTTCTAAGCATTGTTTCAATGTGTCACTAACATGAAATGTGCTCTACCACATGCTCACTTGCAAAGGAACAAAAAACCAATTCATTTGGGCCATTGGTAGTGAAGTTGTCATATGAACAAGTAAAGCCCATGAACTTTATTCCATGCAAACCATGCTACACCATGTGAATCAGACTTGAAACTAAGCCTATCTCCTGGCGTGTCATTTTTCTTTTGTCTCAAATATTTCCTTTTTGGAGTTCACTCTCTTATGACTCACCAAAAGGATGTGTTGAAGCAATGCTTTGTTTAGTGAAACAGAATGGTACAGCATGAGTATTGTCCATTTCATGTGCAGGGGTAATCCCAACCATTACCTCTTTTGACACTCACTTCTATGACACAACAGAAAAGAGGTTTTAAGCAACACATGAAATCGTGAAACATGGCCTGCATCTCTGAGACCTTGTGCTGCACATGAAGCGTTTTTGTCTCCAAGGTTGACCAAGTTTGAGAACCAAAAAAGGTCCTTGCAAACCCTAATTCCTTATCCAACAGGCCATGTATTTTTCCATTGGTTTCAAAGAATCAAAACCAACCTCCCCCGCCTATAAAAGGAGGTCCTTTCAGCACTTGTAGATCACCAACAATCCAACATCTCACCATATTTCTTAAGAAAAAAAGAGCTTCAGTCAAGCAAGGAAGTGTTTGTGGGAGTGGAAGCACGGTTTTCTTGAGGGAGAGTTCCAGTTCCATTTGTTTCAAAAGTCTCAGAATAGGTAACTACTGCTTCCTTTCAATTAAACGTGTGCATGTTGTTTACACTTCCATCATCATTAGATCGTATATGAAACATGTTGAAGTGTATTATTGAACATGATAATGTGAAGTTTGAAGCTGCATGATATGCTATTAATTTTTGGCTTGTAGTATTATGATGTTAACATGTTCGTATAACAACTTGTTAGGTTAAACTATTTGCTTTGAGTGATTTTATTTCATGTTAGTTTAAACAATGTTGTTTGTTCCACTGTTTTGATCCATGTCTTCCCATAATACCATGCCTAAATATCAGGATCACATAAAATACCTCTGTCATCACTTGTTGGTTCTGAATGTTTATGTGACATGTTTTAACACCATTATCTGTTCATGACTTGGAACATATTGTGTTTATGTTTGTGTATAAATATGTTTTTGAACTGTCTATCCATACCCTATTAATATGAGTTAAAGCAACATGAAGTTCATGTGAGGTTTTGTTGGCAATGATAGATGGACACTTTCACTCATAGTCCCAGGCTGCGTAATGCCATGTATTTGTTGTTATCATGCCCTTAACTTGTCTTGGTGCCATGGATATTGATATGTACTTGAAATGTTCTTTCTGCACTGTCAGTTTTACTAATGCTTTTGCTCTTCATGCTTTTCGTTTGAGTGGTGGAAATCACTCCATGCACTATGTCTTAGGGTTAAACATGTAGAAAACAGAGTTGATCTCTTGATGTTAAGATGAGTGTGTAGTGTTACCATGTTATTCCATACCTTAAGCCATATGCACAACTGATATATTTCTTTCTTTACTTTGAAACTACATTACTATGATCTAGAAATGTTCATGTTGTTCATAGTAGGATAGGATAGATTTAAAGGACATGAGAGATTTGGTTTAGAGTTATGTTGGGATGATAAGGGTGATACTGCTTTTGCCTTGCATGTTCTTAACCTTTATAGGCCGACACCACGGTTGTTTGAGTTTTGCCTCGATTTAGAGTTGTTCTTGCCTTCACGGTAGAGTTTGCATGTCTAACTGAAACCATGTTGCTAAGTGTGCATTTGAGAAGCTTTAAATGACAGAATGAATGAATGTTTGAGTTTGCATGATATATTCTTGTGCAGTTAGTTTATGACAGTTTGAACATACGAGGTTCATGTCCATTTTCACCCAAGTTCTAGCTGTTGTTTTGAGTTGCTTAGGGTTTATTACTATCCTATGGAGTGAGCCCTGCAGATTGGTATGTTAATTCATGGCTTTTGATTGAGAAATAAGCTAGAAGATGAATGAGCAAGTAAACAAGTCTGCCATGGTTGTGTTTTTTTTTGTTTCACAATAGTTTAGGAGTTTAGATTGCATGTTTGCATGAATGAGATAAGTGCGTGGCAGTTGTAGAGTGGTGGTTACATAATTTTGTCTGTTAGTCACTTAAAGTGTGTATGACCAATTGATATAAGTCACTAGCATTCAACATTATCACATAGGTGGTCTTCAGCATGTTATTTTTATTTTCTCTAGGCAAGGTTTAAGAATTAATTGAGGTGGCTTATACACTGGATGTATAGCCACCACAGTGGTATTGCACACACGCCTGTCACCAAGGGGACAGGGGTTCGAATCCCCCTCGCCCCAGTTGTAACACCCCCAATATAATACCCCCAATTAAATAAAGCAATAAAAATTTCATCAAAGTATAATTAAATATTCATGGCATAGACGAAGGCGTCACATCAATTGAGACAAAACACAATAAACCTGCTCATAAAGATATGCAACAATCAGGTAGAAATTAACAGAGGAACTTAGTTCCTACTACCCACAAATCAGATACAAAATATAAGCGGAAAATCTACAACTGAATCTCTTATATATATCACATAAGGAGTTTGTCTGTCATACACAGATCCATACATATACAATCCATAAGGCATATACACATAAACACATAAATCACAACGAACTCCCCGACTACCCGGTGCTACATATCAGAGCCGACCGACAAAAGAATGAAGACCTAAGCTTCACAAAAAGACCTCCAGCATCTAATCTGCAATGCCTCATAGAGCATTAAAACAGCAGAAGGGTGAGAAACACAATCATAATATAATTGCATATAATTATATAATAACACAAAAATATACACGTAAAATATTCTCACCACAACTTACACCAGAATTCAAATGCAAAACAACACAATGCATATCTCATATATCCATCACCAATTCATATCAATCAGGCACAATACAATTATCACCAACACAATATATATACATACATCACTCATCAATTCCAATCACAATTCCACACAAAATCAATCCATTCATGATTTATGCAAATGCACAGAGACCGACACAACGACTCTATGCAATGCAATGCGGTACCACCCATCTATTATTTCAACATTAGTTCACTCAGGAACTACTGGAATCATCGCTTGTTACTTAGTGTAACTCCCCATCGGGCAAACGATGTTCCCCGTCGCTTTAGGTCCTCTTGGTATAAGGCGCACGACATTTATGGATTGCTTTAGGTCCTCTTTGTATAAGGCGCACAATCCGATCGATTTAGGTCCTCTTTGTATAAGGCGCACGATCGTCTATAATCATCGCTTTATGTCCTCTTTGTATAAGGCGCACGATGTTATAGCGGATTCCCTCTGGAATCATTTCGTCGCTCTCACCCACTAGGGCACACGACATCACAAGAATGCATATCATGATGCTTGGCATACAATGACTCATGACATTCAAATGCACACATATATGCAATCATCTCACTCAACAATAATCATGCTTTGCACTCAAACCCAAAACAATGCATTTAATTGCCATAAGGCCACAAACCCTCATCACAACATTTAAACACATCCATTCACCTCATATAATCAGCACACAAGTCATACAACAGATATCACCAGCACATTGCATGATAACACATCAATTACGCACAATTCAACCGGTAAAAGTCGACAACACGACACATTTCCAAATTCCCAACTTAAATAAATCGATCAACAATCTCAAAACCATCATCATAAGAACGTACAGTTCAATAACTATTCAACGATACCAAGAATGTTAAAAACGGATAATCGGAGCACAAGTTACGGACTGAACAAGAAAAGTAATCGCGAAAAAAACACAATTCTGCAATCTTCCTGGCCATACGCGTATTGCCCTTAGCCATATGCGTTTTGCCCAGCTCCCTCGCCCATTCCATACGCGTATTTCCCAAAGTGATACGCGTATGGGCAGAGACCAATTCTTCCTAAAAATCCCTCTAAAAACTCCATACGCAAATCCCTCAACCTTACGCGGACCATTACGCAAATGGGCAGATGGCCGAGAAAAATGGAACTCCATACGCATATTGCCCAAATTTCTTCATTGTCATACGCGTATTGCCTTAACCAATACGCGTATTATCTTGAGTGATATGCGATGGGCAGTGGAAAAACCAGAAATTTCCAGCATAATTTTTCTGCGAAATTCACCCAAAAATCACTCCCAATCTCACCTAAACACCAGAAAATTACCAATTGAATGCCTAACAACATGTATCTATCATGTATCAACAATAAGGGACACTAAAACATGATTTCAGACATAAATTATATCAATTCTAACAATTCCAACATATTATGGGTTTTACTCTATATTTCAATTTCAATCCAATATCAACCAAAAACATACATACATAATCATACACAAGTATAAAATAATCGAGTTTCGCACCCTTACCCGATTTAATCGTGTTTTTGAAAGTCGGTTGATCGATTTCTTAATCCACAAGTTTTCTCTCTTTTTCTTCTCTTCTTTTCCTTCTTTCTCTTTTTCTTCTTCTCTTTTTCTTTCCTTACTATTTTTCTCTCTTTTCTTTCTATTTTCTAACTTAAGGAAAAAAAAGCAAAATGACCCAATTACCCCTACACTCAAATATCTCGCAAACGCTCCCAAAACGCGATAAAATATAACAACAATGAAAAATAATATATTTCCAAATAAAAGTAAAAAATAAAATAATATAATAATAAAATAATCAAAACGACTCGATTAAATAAAACTAACCAAAACTGGGGCGTTACAACCCTCCCCCACTTAGAAATTTTCGTCCTCGAAAATATTACCTGAGACGAACAACTCTGGATACGACTCCCGCATCCGACTCTCCAACTTCCAAGTCAAATTTCCCTCAGCAGCGCCTCCCCACGCTACTTTCACAAGTGCAATATCCTTGCCCCTTAACCGCTTCGACTCGCGATCCAAAATTCTCACTGGTAATGCCTCCACCGTAAGGTTCTCCCTTACCTCAACTTCATCCATCGGAATCACATGTGACGGATCCGAAACATACTTCCGAAGCTGTGAAACATGGAACACATCGTGCAAATTCGACAGATTCGGCGGCAACGCCACCCGATAAGCCACAGCACCCACTCTCGCGGAGATCTGGTAAGGACCAATAAACTGAGAAGTAAGCTTCTTCGACTTCAATGCACGACCAACACCCGTCACCGGCGTAACTCTAAAAAATACATGATCGCCCTCTTGAAACTCAAGATCTTTCCTTCTTCGATCATGATAACTCTTTTTCCTACTCTGAGAAGCCTTCATTTTCTCACGAATAAGTTTCACCTTGTCTGTAGTCTGTTGAATCAATTTGGACCCAACCACCGTACTCTCACCAGATTCATGCCAACACAACGGTGTTCGACATCTTCTTCCATATAACGCTTCAAAAGGTGCCATTCCAATACTTGAATGGAAACTATTATTATACGTGAATTCCACGAACGCATGATAACTATCCCACGCACAACCTTGTTCAAGAACAGAAGCCCGCAACAAATCTTCCAACGACTGAATCGTTCTCTCCGTCTGTCCATCCATCTGAGGATGATAAGCAGAACTCAATCTCAATTTAGAACCCAACTCCTTTTGCAAACTTTCCCAAAATCTCGAGATAAACCTTGGATCTCGATCCAAAACAATACTCAACGGAACACCATGCAGCTTCACAATCACACTGATATAAATCTCAGCTAACCTCTCCAAAGAAAAACTGATGTCAATCTGAATGAAATGCGCCGATTTAGTCAGTCTGTCCATAACCACCCAAATAGCATTATGTCCCCTCAGTGTATTCGGCAACCCTGTTACAAAATCCATAGAAATGATATCCCATTTCCACTCAGGAATATCCAACAGTTGCAACAAACCACTAGGCTTTTGATGTTCCACTTTCGACTTTTGGCACGTTAAACACGTATACACAAACTGAGCCATATCCCTTTTCAATCCAGACCACCAAAAGATCTTCTTCAAATCTTGGTACATCTTATTAGCTCCCGGATGTATACTCAAATTACTCCGGTGTCCTTCCTCCAAAATCATCCTTTTCAAGTCCGAATCATCAGGGATACAAATTCTACCACGGAATCTCAAAACACCATTACCATCCACTCTAAAATCACCATTCGCATCTTTTTCTCCAACCAACATTAAATCCACAAATTTCACATCCAACTTCTGTTTCTCGCTTACGGTCAACAGAAACTCATTAGTAACCTTTAGCATACCCAGCCTCACGCTGTCGGATGTCACTTCACACACCAAACTCAAGTCTCTAAAAGCTTCCAAAAGTTCCCACTCTTTAACCATTAAAGCAGACATATGCAACGATTTCCAACTCAACGCATCGCCTACCACATTAGCTTTACCAGGATGGTAATTCAAGCCAAAATCGTAGTCCTTCAAAAATTCCAACCATCTCCGTTGCCTCATATTCAACTCTTTCTGATCAAACAAATATTTCAAACTTTTGTGATCACTAAAGACTTCAAATCATGCACCAAAGAGATAATGCCTCCAAATTTTCAACACAAAAATCACTGCCGCTAATTCCAAATCATGCGTAGGGTAATTTTTCTCATGCACCCTCAACTACCTCGAACCATAGGCCACCACCTTACCTTCTTGCATCAGCACACCACCTAGACCAATCAAAGACGCATCACAATACACCACAAATGGTTCAGTAGGATTCGGCAAAATCAAAATCGGAGCTGTCGTCAATCTTCTCTTCAGCTCACTAAAACTTTCCTCACACCGAATATCCCAAATAAACGCTTGCCCTTTACAAGTCAACTGGGTCAAAGGAAGTGCTAATTTGGAAAAACCTTCAATAAACCTTCTAATTTCAGTAACAGATCTAGGAGCCTCCCATTGTAGAACTGCTTCTACTTTAGATGGATCCACAACAATACCATTACCTGAAATCACGTGCCCAAGAAAACTCACTTCTGACAACAAGAACTCACACTTGGACAATTTGGCAAAAAGTCTCTTTTCCTTCAAAATTTGCAACACCACACGCAAATGCCCCGCGTGCTCCTCCCGGGACTTAGAATAAATCAAGATGTCATCAATAAACACAACAACAAATCGATCCAAATGCTCATGGAAAATACGATTTATATACTCCATAAACACACCTGAGGCATTAGAAACCCCGAACGGCATCACAGAATATTCATAATGACCGTATCGTGTCCTAAAAATCGTCTTCTAAATATCTTCCTCTTTCACCCTAATCTGATGATAACCTGATCTCAAATCAATCTTACTAAACACACACGCACCTACCAACTGGTCCATCAAATCATCAATTCTTGGAAGAGGATACTTATTCTTAATCGTCACTTTATTCAGCTGGCGATAATCAATACATAGTCGCATACTTCCATCTTTCTTTTTCACAAATAAAACTGGAGCACCCCAAGGCGACACACTTGGCCTCACAAACCATTTTTCTAACAATTCACCCAACTGCTTCTTTAACTCAACCAACTCAGATGCCGACATACGATAAGGTGCCATAGAAACAGGTCTAGTACCAGGAATTAGATCTATAGAAAACTCCACCTCTCTCTCTGGCGGTACATCTGAAATATCCTCAGGAAACACTTCAGGAAATTCACACACAACTGGAAACACATCAAGTGAAACTTGACTATCAACAGTTAATGATGCAAACAACCCAAACAACTGAGCTTCATCCGCCACAAGTTTCTTCAACTCTTTGGTAGATAAGAAACTCGAGTCCTCGTCTTCCTCAAGAGAAGGAAATCTTACCAGCTTATGATAACAATCAATGTGAACTCGATTAAACTGTAACCAATTCATTCCCAAAACCACATCTAAACCCTCCAACGACAAACACACCAAATCCATCTCAAAATCTTTACCATAAATGGTCAAAGGACAACTTAAACAAACCAAAGAAGTAGTTACTGACCCCATTGCTGGAGTATCAATAACCATCTCTCCACCCATCGAAGACAACACAAGATTCAAACGCTTCGCGCACTCAGACGAAATAAACGAATGAGTCGCTCCAGTATCAATAATAGCAACTAAAGGCGTACTATTAATAAAATAAGTACCTCTGATCAGACGGTCTGCACTTGTAGTCTGAGTCCCTGCCAAGGCAAAAACTTTCCCACCTACTGGAGCTTGCTTCAGTTTCGGACACTTTGTACTAATATGACCAGGTTCACCACAGTTGAAACACTTCGCCACATTCTTCCTCTTGCACTCAGCCGCTACATGTCCTAAACCTCCACAATTGGAACACTTCCTCATATCTTTTCTGCATTCAAACTGACAATGTCCTAATTCACCACACCTAAAACATCTCGGAGAATTAGACATACCTCATCCACTTGACCTTTTATCAAAGTTACCCCTTTGCTTACCCTTATCAGCTGGTGTCACATACGGACCACTACGAAACGGTTGTTTCCCTTTCCTTTTGTTCACACTCTTATAGTGAGTAGAACGAGATTTACTAACTTCTTCATAAATCCTACAACAATCCACCAAATCAGAAAACCTTTGAATTCTCTGATAACCAATTTCCTGCTTAATCTCAGGACGTAATCCGCTCTCAAACTTCATGCACTTAGAAAACTTCGTAGTCGCTTCAGCATAATGTGGATAAAACTGCACAAGCTCCACAAACTTAGCAGTATAATCAACAACAGACATATTACCTTGTTTCAATTCCAAGAACTCTATCTCATTCTTTCCTCTAACATCTTCGGGAAAATACTTTCTCAGAAACTCAACACTAAACAAAGCCCAAGTGACTTCTTCCCCTGCAGCTTCCAACACCTGACGAGTACTAACCAACCAGTCATCCGCTTCCTCCTACAACATGTGAGTACCCAGTCTCACCTTCTGATCCTCAGCATAATCCATCACTTGGAAAATCCTTTCAATCTCCTTCAGCCAAATATGAGCACCATCAGGATCATGCCTCCCTTTGAAGATAGGCGGTTTGTTCTTCCTGAACTCATCATTCCCAGCAGCATTAGGTGCACCCTGCACAGCCCGAGCCATAGCTTGCATAGCAGCGGCCAAAGCAGCCTCATTCCTACCAGCCATATTCTGTTCATATCCAATAACAGCAACTATGGTTAAACAAACAGCTCATCCAAACACAACGACCAATAAGGACTGACACAAACTGACACGGACTAGCTCTAATACCACTTAATGTAACACCCCAATCTAGTACCCCCAATTAAATAAAGCAATAAAAATTTCATCAGAGTATAATTAAATATTCATGGCATAGACGAAGGCATCACATCAATTGAGATAAAACCCAATAAACCTGCTAATAAAGATATGCAACAATCAGGTAGCAATTAACAGAGGAACTTAGTTCCTACTACCCACAAATCATATACAGTATAAAAGAGGAAAATCTGCAACTGAATCTCATATATATATATCACATAAAGAGTTTGTCTGTCATACACAGATCCATACATATACAATCCATAAGGCATATACACATAAACACATAAATCACAACGATCTCCCCGACTACCCGGTGCTACATATCAGAGCCGACCGACAAAAGAATGAAGACCTAAGCTTCACAAAAAGACCTCCAGCATCTAATCTGCAATGCCTCATAGAGCATTAAAACAGCAGAAGGGTGAGAAACACAATCATAATATAATTGCATATAATTATATAATAACACAAAAATACACACGTAAAATATTCTCACCACAACTTACACCAGAATTCAAATGCAAAACAACACAATGCATATCTCATATATCCATCACCAATGCATATCAATCTGGAACAATACAATTATCACCAACACAATATATATATACATACATCACTCATCAATTCCAATCACAATTCCACACAAAATCAATCCATTCATGATTTATGAAAATGCACAGAGACCGACACAACGACTCTATGCAATGTAATGCGGTACCACCCATCCATTATCTCAACACTAGTTCACTCAGGAACTATTGGAATCATCGCTTGTTACTTAGTGTAACTCCCCGTCGGGCAAACGATGTTCCCCGTCGCTTTAGGTCCTCTTGGTATAAGGCGCACGATGTTTATGGATTGCTTTAGGTCCTCTTTGTATAAGGCGCACGATCCGATCGCTTTAGGTCCTCTTTGTATAAGGCGCACGATCGTCTATAATCATCGCTTTATGTCCTCTTTGTATAAGGCGCACGATGTTATAGTGGATTCCCTCTGGAATCATTTCGTCGCTCACACCCACTAGGGCACACGACATCACAAGAATGCATATCATGATGCTTGGCATACAATGACTCATGACATTCAAACGCACACATATATGCAATCATCTCACTCAACAATAATCATGCTTTGCACTCAAGCCCAAAACAATGCATTTAATTGCCATAAGGCCACAAACCCTCATCACAACATTTAAACACATCCATTCACCTCATATAATCAGCACACAAGTCATACAACAGATATCACCAGCACATTGCATGATAACACATCAATTACGCACAATTCAACCGGTAAAAGTCGACAACACGACACATTTCCAAATTCCCAACTTAAATAAATCGATCAACAATCTCAAAACCATCATCATAAGAACGTACAGTTCAATAACTATTCAACGATACCAAGAATGTTAAAAACGGATAATCGGAGCACAAGTTACGGACTGAACAAGAAAAGTAATCGCGAAAAAAACACAATTCTGCAATCTTCCTGGCCATACGCGTATTGCCCTTAGCCATACGTGTTTTGCCCAGCTCCCTCGCCCATTCCATACGCGTATTGCCCAAAGTGATACGCGTATGGGCAGAGACCAATTCTTCCTAAAAATCCCTCTAAAAACTCCAATACGCGTATTGCCTCACTTCATACGCGTATTGCCCTCAACCTTATACGTACCATTACGCAAATGGGCAGATGGCCGAGAAAAATGGAACTCCATACGCGTATTGCCCAAATTTCTTCATTGTCATACGCGTATTGCCTTAACCAATACGCGTATTGTCTTGAGTGATATGCGATGGGCAGTGGAAAAACCAGAAATTTCCAGCATAATTTTTCTGCGAAATTCACCCAAAAATCACTCCCAATCTCACCTAAACACCAGAAAATTACCAATTGAATGCCTAACAACATGTATCTATCATGTATCAACAATAAGGGACACTAAAACATGATTTCAGACATAAATTATATCAATTCTAACAATTCCAACATATTATGGGTTTTACTCTATATTTCAATTTCAATCCAATATCAACCAAAAACATACATACATAATCATACACAAGTATAAGATAATCGAGTTTCGCACCCTTACCCGATTTAATCGTGTTTTTGAAAGTCGGTTGATCGATTTCTTAATCCACAAGTTTTCTCTCTTTTTCTTCTCTTCTTTTCCTTCTTTCTCTTTTTATTCTTCTCTTTTTCTTTCCTTACTATTTTTCTCTCTTTTCTTTCTATTTTCTAACTTAAGGAAAAAAAGCAAAATGACCCAATTACCCCTACACTCAAATATCTCGAAAACACTCCCAAAACGCGATAAAACATAACAACAATGAAAAATAATATATTTCCAAATAAAAGTCAAAAATAAAATAATATAATAATAAAATAATCAAAACGACATGATTAAATAAAACTAACCAAAGTTGGGGCGTTACACCAGTTCCCCTTTTTAGCTTCCATTTTTTTTTTCTTTTCTGTTTTACTCCACTTTGGGCCTTGCCCAATTGCTAACACCACCCCCATTCCAGGCCCATATGCACCACATTAATAAACTCAATTTCAAATTAAATTGCTAACGCACCCCCACTGTTTATATCCTATTTTTATTTTATTTTTCTCCTTTTGACTTTATTTAAACCATTTAAAATATTTTCCTTTTATCCAAAAAATTCCCAAAAATTCAAAGATATCCTTTAATGTTTAATTTATTTTTTTCATGATTTTTATTTCCACTTTTATTTTATTTGTTGCACCAATTAAAAATTCACAAAAAAAAAACATGTGTAGACTTTTACTTAGTTTTGAATCTTTCTTTGGAAAATAGTTAATCCTCGAGAGCTTTTGTAAGGAATCCTTTGGTTTTGTTCTTGATACATGAGAAAGTTATTTGGAGAGGTCCCTTGACTTTGGTTAGAGATTATTCCCTTAGGACTTTGTTGTTTCTCTTGATTTTGTTGCTAGACCATTACCTTGAATATCAATGATCCCACACTTGAATGCTCTCTTTACCATATGTATGTGTACTATTTGTTTATATGTTATTGTGAATTATTTCATCATCTTTTTCCATACATTGATGTTTAAATCACGCTTTTAAGATTGTCTATGCTTAATGTTGTACATCTCCTTTAAGTTCTTGACTCATATTGTCCATTTAACTCAATCCCCTTGTAACATTCTTGTTTACAAGAAGTTGTCTTTCCCTCCTTCCAAAGGAAAATCTCTCTATTGACCTCAAAGTCATAGAAAGCTCATCATCCCACCTTGGCCTCATAAGAGCCTTTCCCTTTTCTTAACCTCATAAGAGCCATGAATCATAACTTAGCAATAGGATAGAGTTCCTAAACTCTATGTGGGCTCATCACATTGAGTACCCACTATTTCCCCACTATAACTTATACTTAGAGAGTTTTCTTCAAACTCTAATATGAGCTCACACTCATTTCCCCTTGGAAAGTTGGCCATAATCAATGGTTCCTCAAATTCACCCTTAGTGAGGTGAACTACTGTTGCTCTGATTCTTTAGTCAGATACGTAGGCACAAGATGCTACGTCTTGGCGAGCAAACTTAGTGTATATACCCTTAGGTCTTTACCTTTAGCAGATATCTTAGCAAGCAAACATAACATAACACAACATTAACAAGAAGTTCTCGTAGAGTACTACAGATACTTAGGGTGTTAATACCTTCCCTTGGTATAACCAACCCCCGAACCTTAGATCTCCCCCTTTAGGTTTTTCTCGATCTTGAACCTTTCCTTTGGATAAATCAAAGTCGGTGGTGAATTCAAAGAAATGTGATGCAAGTTAATTAATAGCTTGTTATCCGATTCTCACCGCAACAGAAATGGTGACTTCACTGGGGAAAATAAAAGTATTTTGAGGGTTTCCCCTAACTTGTTTTTATTTGTGTTGTTATATGTTTTTGCTTGTATATTTGTATATATTTGTGCATACTTGTATATTTGCTTGGTTTCTTCTGTTTGGCAGGGTGTTCTTGAGTGGTAAGATAAATCTTAACCCGGATTTGAGTGCACTTATTTATAGGACGATGGTATATTCAAGGAAGCTTTGAGGGAGTCGATTCCTGAAAAAGTTGACTTGAGACACCATCACTTAGTTTAGGCCCTCTTGAGAGTTTAGTCATGTTGAACGAGTTCATTCATGAAAACGTGCTACTCTCAATGTAGGTGTCATCGATACTGAGAATCGTAGTTATTTCCAAACCCCACTTGGCCTTTTAGGATGTAGTGCGGTGACCATGAGGGAGTCTATTTCTGAAATGGTTGTCACGCGATACTACACTCAGAAGAGATTCTCTTGAGAATTTTATTGATTATCGAGTCATTTGGGAAGTCGATAAAATTCGAAAGATGGGTTTTCGACTCTGGGAACTTCTTAGAACCCTGTTCAACAGATGAAAACCAGTGGTACATTTGTTTGTGTACATTTGTGAATTTATGTGTATCTTTGTCTGTGCTTTGCATTCATACATCATAAGCATTCATGTCATATCAGTTTCATGGAACTCAAACTTCTCTTTTTGTGAAATATCAGAGTGATATCATGGACAGATCAAGAAGTAATACTATCAAATACACTTTCAAGAGTCCAAAATTGGATGGCCTAAGGAGATTGGGATATTTGCTAACAGACCCTGAGGGATTCAAAAACAGATATGGAAAGTTGTGGGTCTTGTTGAGAAAAAACATTGATGAGGGACTCCTCTCAACTCTGCTTCAGTTTTACGACCCAAAGTATCACTGCTTCACATTTACTGACTATCAACTTTTGCCTACCCTTGAGGAATATTCTCAGATAATTGGTTTGTCTATCAAGGCGAGTCCCTGTTTCCTATCTTCGAGAAGAATCCTAAAGAGGAAGAGATAGCTAAGAAAATTCACTTGGAGTTAGGTGACATCAAAAGCAATTTAACTTCCAAGGAAGGAATTTTTGGATTAACTGCTAAGTTTTTGTTTGAAAAAGCTCATTACTTTGCTAAACACTCCAACAGGGATGCCTTTGAAGCTGTTTTTGCATTGCTCATCTATGGACTTTTCTTGTTCCCGAATATTGACAACTTTGTGGATCTGAATGCAATCAAAATCTTCTTGAAACAAAATCCTGTACCTACCCTGCTTGCTGAAGCTTATCACTCAGTCCATACAAGAAATGCTCATGGTAACGGACAAATCACTTACTGTGTCCTCATGTTGTATAGATGGTTTATTTCGCATCTACCAAAGGCGGGCGCATTCTGGGATTCCAAGAAAGGATGGTGGTCTAAAAGGATTATGGCCCTCTCTCATGCAGACATTGACTGGTATAATCGGGTGTATGATGGAATTCTGATTACAGATAGCTGTGGAAACTATGGCAAAGTGTCTCTTCTTGGCATCAAAGGTGGAATTAGCTATAACCCTGTATTGGGACGACGCCAATTAAGGTACCCTTTGGAGGATAAACCTCTTAGTGTTCATTTAGAAAGCATCTACTTTGAAGAATATGACAAGAATGAAGAGCAGAAAAAGTTGATCTTAAATGCCTGGGGTAGCAAGCGCAAAAGAGGAAGGAGTTCTTTGGTAAAATATAACTGTGTGTCATTGGAGCCCTACCTCCAATGGGTCCGAAGAAGAGCCATTGAGTTAAAGATGCCCTACAAGAGGCAGGAACCAATTTCCTTGGAGAAAGAACCTGTTTTATACTTTCTGTCAAGAAAGGAAGAGCTGGAGATTTCTTTGAGATAAACCCAACAGTCGGAGGAAGCCTGGAAACTCAAATATCAAGTGGTTGTTGAAGAAAACCTGGAACTCCAAAAACAACTACAGGCCAAGAACGAAGAGTTAATTTCATGCAAGAAGAGAAAAGCCCAGGAAGATCCAAGTTCCTCTAACACTCAGCCTCCTGCATGGAAATCCATCATCGACAACCTCGTCACAGAAAGGGACCAGATGGAGAAAGAAATCAGAAGACTCAACATGAGACTCTTAGGAGAATCTCCTTAGGACTTTCTAGCTTTTATTTAGCTTCATGCTTAGGGATCTTGGAAGTGTATCAACTCTTGTAATTCACCTTTTATTAATGAAAACGAGGCCTTTTGATATCCTCTGATGTCCTACAAAATATCTGAATTCCATGAAACTTCGCATTGCACTTTGCATTTTTGCTAAACTATCAAGGTACTAACTTTGTTTTGCATATTTTTATAGACATGGATGCAGCAGGAAAGAAAGTTTAGCCCTACTTCTTTGAGCTTCCCGAGCTTGAACAATTATTATGGTTGGGTGATAGAGTCGAAGACCCATCAGCCTTTGCTGATAAGTATGGGTGCATCATACCGTTAATGAGGCTCCCGGTAACTAAGGGACCTCTTGAGGTTTTGGTCCAGTTATACCATCCAGCTTACCGTTGCTTCTTATTTCCCGAATTTCAATTGGTCCCAACACTAGAAGAATTCTCCGCTCTGATTGGAATCCCCGTCAGGGAAGCTCCAGTCTTCTCTGGGATCGAGGCAGCACCCTCCATTAAGGAAATTGCTATGGCTACAAGGATCAGAGTCTCTGACATTCAGGCCAATCTAACCATCAAAGGAGGTCGACAAGGGCTACCCGCTTTGTTCTTGCTAGGAAAAGCCATGTATTTCAAGAACAGAGGAAATGAGGCATTGTTTGAATCAACCCTCGCTCTGATGATCTACGGTTTGTTTCTATTTCCAAACGCCAAAAATTTTGTAGATATCCAAGCCATTTAGATTTTCACAATCAACAATCCAGTCCCAACCTTGCTGGCTGACGTCTACCACTCTGTCAAGACTAGATACTCAAGAGGATGTGGGCCAATTGTCTGCTGTGTAGCTCTCTTCTATAAATGGTTTATCTCCTATCTGCCAAAAACTCCCGCCTTCTGGGAGGTTAAAGATTGTAAGATATGGTCCAAAAAGCTAATGGAGTTAGAACATACCGATATCGAATGGTATGACTTAACAGAAGAAGGAATCATCATGATCGTTAACTGTGGGGATTGCCCCAATGTACCCTTGATGGGAAGAAATGGTTGAATCAATTACAACCCCGTTCTTGCTCGCCACCAGTTGGGCCACCTAAAAGAGGGACCTCTAGCTAATGAGGACATGCACATGATGTACTATGGAGAAGAGGACGGTTTTGAAATGAAAATGCAACTTGAGCGCGCCTGGCGCCAGATTAATAGGCAACTATGGAGGGCTGAATGCCCTGTCACCGAAGCACACTTACAATGGTCCCGCAAGATAGCTCGTGTGAAGAGGAAGCCATTTCCTCATCACGAAGCACCACCTGAGACCAAACAGAGGATGATAGATGCTCTGACAGACTTATTTCTCGAAACAGAAAGGATCAAGGGTCGTATTGAGGAACTTATGAAGAAAATCAATGGAGAAGAAGGGACATCCACCAGTGGATCCAATTTCTATAACTCTAATGTTGCTGCTATTAATGTTGTTTCCTTTTGTCATTGTTGTTATTTCCTTTCTGTTGTGGGTGTGCCCCCACTTTTGTACCCAGAGCATGAAGATACTATGCTCTTGATGTAATGATTGTCAGACTTTCTTAATGAAGAAGATATTTTGACAAAGATTCCATTGTCTATATTATTTGTAAAATTTCTTTGGTTTCTTGATAGTTTAGCTTGCATTTGCATCTGTATCCTCATCATGTCATAACATACGCATGTGTTCTCTTTTATCCTTATCTTATGTAGCCATGTTACCTCAGAACCGTCACACTGAATCATAAACAAAGCTACAACACTCGGGCCCAAGCTCGATTAAAGATGTTAGAAGCATACGGAGAAATGGACAGAGTCAACAATGAATTGAATGAGATACGAGGAGGGATGGGACAGATCCTTGAAGCCATCAATATCATGAAGGAAAAAATGGACACCCAGGCCACTGTGGTCTCCGAAATCATCACTACAACAATAGAACCTCGTGTCATTCCTGCTGAAAACCCTACCTTGGGTATGCCTTTTGACTTCATCCGTGCCACGATTCCTCAATCTACTCAACAAACAGTCCCTCTGGCTAACCAGACTCTATAGGCTATTCCTACTTTTGCTCCACCCGCGGTGCAGACACAGGCGCATCCTGTTTTCCACAACCATCACCCTTATGACTACGTTGATGTATCCGAAGAGGGGGATGACCAAAATGAAAAATTAAGGGAGAGCATCGAGACGATGTAAAGGAAGATAAAGGCTATGGAAGGAAGTAACGCATTTAGCACTGATGTTAAGGATATGTATTTAGTTTCAGACCTGGTGATTCCCTCTAAATTCAAGTTGCCAAACTTTGAGTTGTACTCAGGCGCCACATGTCCCAGGTCTCATCTGATCATGTACTATCGAAAAATGGTTGCACACGTGCGCAACGAAAAACTGATGATCCATTGCTTTCAAGACAGTTTAAAGGGGGTTGCTGCTAAGTGGTATTTAAGTTTGGACCAATCCCAGATCCGTTGTTTCCAGGATGTGACTGACGCTTTTGTGAAACATTACAAGTACAACATGGATCTAGCTCCCGACCGCAGGAAGTTGTTGAGTATGACCCAGGGCAGTACTGAATCCTTCAAAGAATATGCTCAACGGTGGAGAGAAACGGCATCCCAAGTTGAACCACCCTTGACTGAAAAAGAATTGGCTGATTGGTTTGTAGACACAGTGAAGCCGGAATTTTATGAGAGAATGACCAGTAGTGTCAGCGCTAATTTCGCTGATATTGTCGTAGTTGGAGTAAAAGTGGAGGCAGGTTTAAAGAATGGGAAGGTGGCCAGTTCTTCAAGTAATTCGACTAGCGTCAGTACCAAGAAGGCTCCTAATCAGTTTCATAAATAGAAAGAAGGGGAAACCAATGCCATCATGGCATGAAAGAAGCAGAATTCTAGGTGGAGACCGCCAATGTACCAACGATAGCCTGGTCTAAACTTCTCTCAGCAACCAATTTACCCTGTGCAGTACGTTCAGCAGCCTTACATAGCAGCTGTTATGCCTACTTTCAATCATCAAGCAGCGCCGCAGGCGCCGGCTTATCAATAGCCAGCCTATCAACAGCCAGCCTATCAGCAGTGGCCGAGAAACCAGAACTACCAACAGTAGAGGCAGCAAGTTCCACAGCAGAATGCTCCTCAAAGAAGACAAGGGGCAACACCCACATTTCCGCCCATACCGATGTCCTATACTGAGCTCTACCCGTCTTTAGTAGAGCAAGGATTGATTGTTACCAGGCCCTTGGGAGCACCAACTTAGAAGTCTATGCCATTCTTCAATCTAAATCTAAACTTCGCTTTTCATCAAGGAGGGGCTGGTCACGATTTGGAAGGCTGTTTAGCATTGAAAAATATAGTAAAGAATTTAATGGAAAAGAAGATCTTGTCTTTTGCAGATAATCAGCCAAATGTGAAAAGCAATCCTCTGCCTACGCATGGGTCTACTAATGCCATTAAAGACGAAGATGGTGAGGTGCTAGTTTTGGATGCCACAAAGATCAAGACCCCTATCAAGGCCTTTCATGCTAAGTTGTTCAAGGCTGGGTTGGTCAAAGTTTTCCATGGTGATTGTGAGGAATGTAACGCCAGTATCAGAGGTTGCCGTTTAGTTCAAGATGATGTTCAGTGTCTGATCAACGAAGGTTTTCTACAAGTGTTCAGCAAGAGACAAAAGAGTGAGATTGTTGTAATTGAACCTGTGTTTAACCTACCAAAGCCAAGAGAGCAGGTTTTTAACAATCCTGTGTTTAATAAACCCGTGTTGGTTTTTAACAATCCAGAGACTATTATTGCGTCCACTGCCAATCATTCCTAGCAATATGACACCCGATAACCTATTCCGTTTAGGTTCAGAGGGACCAAGGGCGTGCCATGGGTTTATGAGAATGTTATGGGTAGCTAAAAACGAGAAGACGTGATTCCAAGGAAAGAGGTGGGAATCTCCGTTGAAGACGTAGTTCCAAGGAATGAGGTTGGAACTACTGTTGAAGATGTGACAAACATAATTGGAACAGGAAAAATAACCCGAAGCGGTAGAGTATACACTCCTTTCAAAGAAACTACACCCAAGGAAACTGTTGTTCCCATACCTCCTAAAGACAAAGGAAATGAGGTAATTTCTAAAGAAGAAAACGAAGAGTTCCTAAGGATTATAAAGATCAGCTTCATCAAACCCTATCCAAGATTTCAATCTTGTCTCTGTTAATTAATTCACCTGTTCACAGATCAGCTCTACAGAAGGTACTGGCCCAGGCACACGTGGCCCAAGATATAACCGCTAGACAATTTGACCATGTCGTTGCCAATATTACAGCTTGTAACACTCTCAGTTTCAGTGACGAGGAATTACCTCGAGCGGGAAGGAGCCATAACCTTGCTTTACATGTGTCAATGAAGTGTCAAGAAGATACATTGGCCAGAGTTCTTGTGGATACCGGTTCATCTCTGAATGTCCTACCAAAGAGAACCCTTGAAAAATTATCATACCGAGGAGCGGTGATGAGACCTACTTCACTCATTGTTAAAGCCTTTGATGGCTCAAGAAGATCAATGATGGGTGAGATTGAGCTTCCTGTCTTGATTGGTCCACAAGTATTCAATATCCTTTTTTAAATCTTGGACATCAACCCTGCCTACAGTTGTTTGCTAGGTAGACCATGGATCCATGAGGTTGGCGCTGTGACTTCTACTTTGCATCAGAAAATGAAGTTTGTGGCTGAAGAGAAATTGGTTATTATACACGGTGAAGAAGACCTGATGGTCAGCAATTTGTCCTCGTTTCATTATATTGAAGTGGATGAAGATGCTCTGGAAACCTCTTTCCAGGCTCTTGAGATAGCAAATGCCGTTATGATTGATGATAAGGAACTAGTGGCCTCCGATTGTCCATCTTTTGCTTCTTTCAAAAGTATTTAATCTTCTCTGCAAGAAGGTATACCTGAAGGCTGGGGCAAAGTCATCGAAGTCCAAGAAAGAGAAAAGTACCAAGGGTTGGGTTACAAACCAACTCTGGAGGAAAAGGCAGCTCCAACAATGGGATGACTGAAGACAATTCAAGAGGTGTTTTTCAGTCGAGGACACCAAGTCCATGCCATCATCGAAGACGCTGAAGACGAAGACATCGACCACTTGGTTTTTTAGTGTGACGCCACTTTGAGTAATTGGGAGGCTATTGAGATCCCTACTTTGTACCCTATGCCAGAGTAATTTTTTTGCTTTTGTTGATGTTTTCAATTTCGTAGCCTTGCCCGAGGCTATCGGATTATTTTGTATAGGCCACCGCTTTTAAATCTTATTAATCAATGAAAGTGTTGGTTTTGTTAAATTCTTTGTCTTTATCTTACTGTTTTTTGCTTTTAAAGAAAAATGGAAATCTTTTCAAAAACTACAAAAAAAAACATTTTCTTCTTGCATTTGAGTTTTGTGCATTTTAATAAAATAAGTTTCTCCATCATGCAGAATAAATCCCAAACCCGTTGTATTCAATGACCCTATTCTCACTATTGACTTTGATTCACCTATTTATCAAGCTGAGGATGAGGAGGATTATGAGGTCCCCGATGACTTGGCAGAAATGTATGAGTAACAATACACGGATCTTCAACCACATGAAGGACAGGTTGACGTCATCAATCTTGGTACCGAAGAAAGAAAGAAAGAGGTCAAGATTGGGGCAACACTTGGGACGGACACCAGACAACGGTTCATATTTCTTCTTGAAGAGTATGTGGATGTGTTTGCTTGGTCTTATCAGGACATGACTGGTTTGGATACAGACATCGTAGTTCATAAGCTACCACTCAATCCCGAATGTCTCCCTGTGAAACAGAAGCTTCGTAGAAGTCGACCTGACATGGCCCTCAAGATCAGAGATGAAGTTAAAAGACAACTGGATGCAGGTTTCTTGGCAGTTTCGAAGTATCCCGAATGGGTAGCCAACATTGTGCCAGTAATGAAGAAAAACGGTAAAGTGAGGATGTGTGTAGACTACAGGGATCTCAACAAATTCAGTCCTGAGGACGATTTCCCTCTTCCGAATATTGACACTCTTGTGGATAATACGACTCGATTTGCAGTCTTTTCAGTTATGGATGGCTTCTCAGGTTATAATCAGATCAGAATGGATCCGGCCGACATGGATAAAACTACGTTCATTACTCCATGGGGAACCTATTGCTACAAAGTCATGCCCTTCGATTTGAAAAATGCTGGGGCAACTTATCAAAGAGCTATGGTGACTTTATTCCATGATATGATCCATAAAGAAATTGAGGTGTATGTGGATGACATGATTGCCAAGTCTCAAAGTGAATAGGAACATTTGGGTCATCTTCTGAAGTTATTTGGGACACTCTGAAAGTATCAGCTGAAGTTGAACCCTGCCAAATGTACTTTCGGTGTCAAATCAGGGAATCTGCTCGGTTTTATCGTCAGTCAAAGAGGAATTGAAGTAGATCCTGACAAGGTGCGAGCCATTCGAGAGATGCCCGCTCCGCAGATGGAATCTCAAGTAAGAGGATTTCTGGGACGTTTGAATTATATTTCCAGGTTCATCTTCAATATGACTCCTATTTATGAACCAATCTTCAAGTTGCTCCACAAAAATCAAACTGTAGAGTGGAATTCTGATTGCTAACAAGCTTTTGAAAAACTCAAGAACTATCTGCAAGAACCCCCTATTCTGATTCCTCCAGTTCCTGGAAGGCCTCTCTTCATGTACATGACTGTTTTAGAAGGATCCATGGGCTGTGTCTTGGGCCAACATGATGAAACTGATCACAAAGAGCATGCCATCTATTACTCGAGCAAGAAGTTTGCTGATAGCGAAAGCCGTTATTCATTGCTTGAGAAAACCTGTTGTGCTTTAGCATGGGCCGCCAGACGTTTGAGGCAGTATCTGATATGTCACACTACTTTGTTGATCTCGAAGATGGATCCAATAAAGTACATCTTTGAGAAGCCTGATCAAACTGGAAGACTTGGCCGTTGGCATATGTTATTGTCAGAATATGATATCCAATATGTTGCTCAGAAGGCTATCAAGGGAAATGTTTTATCAGAGTACCTTGCAGATCAGCCCGTTGAAAATTATGAACCTCTCAAGTTTGATTTTCCTGATGAGGACATTATGTTGATAAAAGATTGTGAAGAACCAGGCCCCGATGAAGGTCCTGAACCCGGTTCTAGATGGAAGATGATGTTTGATGATTCTGCCAATTTCAAAGAACATGGTGTGGGTGTTGTATTGATGAATCACGATGGTGGTTATACTCCTTTCACAACAAGGTTAGACTTTGAATGTACGAACAATGTTGCTAAGTATGAAGCTTGTATTTTGGGTTTAGAAGTTGCAATTGATCTCAGAATCAAAATTCTAGAAGTCTTGGGGGATTCTTCCTTGGTTATCTATCAAGTCAAAGGTGAATGGGAAACTAAGGACAAGAAAGTGATCCTCGCTCAGAGAATCACATAGCTGACTCCCTAGCAATGTTAGCTTCAATGTGGCAAGTCAGGTTTTTCAATGAAGCACCTCTCATAAGTATCGAGCGCAAGACCGAACCAGCCTACTGCCAGTCAGTTGAAGAAGAGGTGGATGGGAAACCATGGTTTCACGACATCATGAATTATCTAAAGACTCAAGAGTATCATGCCAATGCTTCCAACCTTGATAAGAAAACTTTGCGAAGATTGTCATCCAAGTTCTTCCTCGGAAATGATGTACTTTACAAGAGAAATCACGACATGGTACTGCTAAGATGTGTTGACAAGCGAGAAGCAGACCTGTTGATTCACGATATTCACGAAGGAGCCTTTGGTACTCACGCCAATGTACATGCCATGGTTAAGAAGATCTTGAGAGCTGGTTATTATTGGTTGACTATGGAAGCTGATTGTATCCAATACGCCAGAAAGTGTCATAAGTACCAGATCTATGCTAATAAGATGCATGTTCCTCCGACCTTGCTAAATGTATTGTCATCTCCTTGGCCTTTCTCCATGTGGGGCATTGACATGATTGGAGCTATTGAGCCGAAAGCTTCTAATGGCCATCGTTTCATTCTAGTGGCCATCGATTATTTTACCAAGTGGGTTGAAGTTGCTTCTTATGCCAATGTAACCAAGCAAATGGTTGCCCATTTCATCAAGAATAATATCATCTGTCGTTATTGAATCCCCAACAAGATCATAACTGACAATGGGACAAATTTGAACAACAAGACAATGAAGGAGCTGTGTGACAATTTCAAGATCAAACATCACAATTCTTCACCTAAGATGAACGGAGTTGTCGAAGCTGCTAACAAAAACATCAAAAATATCCTGCAGAAGATGGTCAAGACTTATAAGGACTGGAACAAAATGTTACCATTTAACTTGTACGGATACAGAACTTTGGTTCGAACTTCGACAGGGGCAACTCCCTTTTCTCTGGTATATGGAACGGATGATGTCCTCCCCATTGAAGTGGAGATACCGTCTTTGAGAATCCTGATGGAAACCAAGCTTGATGAAGCATAATGGATCCAAGAGAGATATGACCAATTGAACCTCATTGACGAGAAGCGACTGACTGCTATGTGTCATGGGTACTAGTATCAGAAGAAAATAAAGAGGGCATTTGACAAAAAGGTCCGTGTTCGAGAATTTCGAGAAGGAGAACTTGTGCTCAAGAAAATCCTGCCATCTCAAAGGGATGCTCGGGGAAAATGGGCACCTAATTATGAGGGTCCGTTTGTGGTAAAAATCGTGTTCTCAGGAGGCTCCTTATTCCTCACAACGATGGATGGTGAACAACTCGCACACCCTGTGAACGCTGACTCAGTACGAAAGTATTACACCTAAAAAGCCCGCTAAGTCAAAAACCAGAAATGGCGACTTAGGCTAGAAAAGGGTATCCTGGTGGGTCGTAACTTATGAAGGAGACTCAGGCAAAAGTTAGGGAACAAATAAAAAAAAAAGCTCGTTAGGTTGAAAACCCGAAAGGGCGGCCTAGGCAAAAAAGAGCGTCCCGGTGGACTGAAAACCTGAAAGGGAAATCCAGGCAAAAGTTAGGGACAATGGCGTGTCGCTGTGTCAGATAGGGTTGTCACCTACATCCAGAAATTCATGAAGAAAGTCCAGTGCCACTTGTCCTCATCGGCAACGAAGATTCTAGGACTCTTAGTCATTAGGGATGGTAGTGGTCATTGAATATGATGTAACCAGTTGTTTGGAACTAAGATCTCAGTACTTTGAATCAAGTCAAGTCAACAAAGGATCGCCAGACCAAACTGTGAAATTAGGGTTTTAACCTGAGGAATCATTGAAGGGTTTTGCCCTACTAAGTTAAGATTTGATTGGTTCATCAACCAATTAAGCTCACCTACATTCAAGAAGTCTCATTCAACAAGAATTCAACATCATTTGGTTCTTATAATGAGTTACCTGAGTCATAATTTCACCCTGCCTCCAAATTAGGGTTTTGCCAAGACAAGTGAATCATTAGTCTTGACTTTGATCATGGGTTGTTCTCAAACCCTAGGACTTGACTCCACATGATAAAAGACATCACTATAGACCATCTATGAGCTTTAGATGTGATGAAAGAAGCAATATCATGAGAGATCATCCCAGTGCGTTCACATTTGAAATTAGGGTTTCAACTAAGGCCCTAACCCTTGAGATTTTGATCCAAAATGAAACATCCAAGGCCTCAGATCATCATGACATGTCTCATTGATGGTTTAAGGTATGAGAGATCAAGTTCTAAGAGCTTTCTTGCAAAGTAAGCAAAGTTTGATCCATGAAACATTTCAAATGTGGAAATTTCACTACTTGTGCCAAAATTGAAATAGCCATAACTTTCAAGCCACTCATCCAATTTGAGTGACTCAAAGCTCAAAGGAAAGCTCTTTCCATGAACTTCAAAGTGTATTAGAGGACCTCTCTTCAAAAAATGCATGGTTTTTAAGTTATGAGACTTGGAGTAGAAGTTGCCTTTAGGACTTAGTGAAATATTTAGCATTTTCACCTTAATTTTCATCCAACTTTAACTCGATTTTTCACCTAATTCCACGCTTCAAATCAAAAATCTTTGGACATGAAAATTGTTCCTTGTTCTTCAAGCTTTCCAAGCATGTGTGGAACTCCTCATTTGGATAAGCCAATCTCAAGTTATGATGTTTTAAAGTTAGGTGTGTCAAGTTGTGAAATTTCCATTACTTAGAAATTTTTCTAAGTTCTTTTGGGCAGCATGAGGGACACGAATTCATGGCATTTTTTTTACCAATGTTACAAGCTTCATCACAAGTTTCCTTCCACATGAAAATTTCCCTATCAAATGTCTACCTTACATAGAGCCAAAAACCTCACAAATTGGATCAGTAGTTGTCAAGATATGGTGCACTAAAGTGGGCATGTTGAAATGTTATTAACACTTAGAAAAATTATGATTTTTTATCGTCTTTGCTACACTCCATTTGGTCACGATTTTTCTATTTGTTCTAAGCATTGTTTCAATGTGTCACTAACATGAAATGTGCTCTACCACATGCTCACTTGCAAAGGAACAAAAAACCAATTCATTTGGGCCATTGGTAGTGAAGTTGTCATATGAACAAGTAAAGCCCATGAACTTTATTCCATGCAAACCATGCTACACCATGTGAATCAGACTTGAAACCAAGCCTATCTCCTGGCGTGTCATTTTGCTTTTTTCTCAAATATTTCCTTTTTGGAGTTCACTCTCTTATGACTCACCAAGAGGATGTGTTGAAGCAATGCTTTGTTTAGTGAAATAGAATGGTACGACATGAGTATTGTCCATTTCATGTGTAGGAGTAATCCCAACCATTACCTCTTTTGACACTCACTCCTATGACACAACAAAAAAGAGGTTTTAAGCAACACATGAAATCGTGAAACATGGCCTGCATCTCTGAGACCTTGTGCTGCATATGAAGCGTTTTTGTCTCCAAGGTTGACCAAGTTTGAGAACCAAAAAAGGTCCTTGCAAACCCCAATTCCTTATCCAACAAGCAATGTATTTTTCCATTGGTTTCAAAGAATCAAAACCAACCTCCCCCGCCTATAAAAGGAGGTCCTTTCAGCACTTCTAGATCACCAACAATCCAACATCTCACCATATTTCTTAAGAAAAAAAGAGCTGCAGTCAAGCAAGGAAGTGTTTATGGGAGTGGAAGCACGGTTGTCTTGAGGGAGAGTTCCAGTTCCATTTGTTTCAAAAGTCTCAGAATAGGTAACTACTGCTTCCTTTCAATTAAACGTGTGCATGTTGTTTACACTTCCATCATCATTAGATCGTATATGAAACATGCTGAAGTGTATTGTTGAACATGATAATGTGAAGTTTGAAGCTGCATGATATGTTATTAATTTTTGGCTTGTAGTATTGTGATGTTAACATGTTCGTATAATAACTTGTTAGGTTAAACTATTTGCTTTGAGTGATTTTTTTTCATGTTAGTTTAAACAATGTTGTTTGTTCCACTGTTTTGATCCATGTCTTCCCATAATACCATGCCTAAATATCAGGATCACATAAAATACCTCTGCCATCACTTGTTGGTTATGAATGTTTATGTGACATGTTTTAACACCATTATCTGTTCATGACTTGGAACATATTGTGTTTATGTTTGTGTATAAATCTGTTTTTGAACTGTCTATCCATACCCTATTAATATGAGTTAAAGCAACAAGAAGTTCATGTGAGGTTTTGTTGGCAATGATAGATGGACACTTTCACTCATAGTCCTAGGCTGCGTAATGCCATATATTTGTTGTTATCATGTTTGTCATGCCCTTAACTTTTCTTGGTGCCATGGATATTGATATGTACTTGAAATGTTCTTTCTGCACTGTTAGTTTTACTAATGCTTTTGGTCTTCATGGTTTTCGTTTGAATGGTGGAAATCACTCCCTGCACTATGTCTTAGGGTTAAACATGTAGAAAACTGAGTTGATCTCTTGATGTTAAGATGAGTGTGTAGTGTTACCATGCTATTCCATACCTTAAGCCACATGCACAACTGATATATTTCTTTCTTTACTTTGAAACTACATTACTATGATCTAGAAATGGTCATGTTGTTCCTAGCAGGCTAGGATAGATTTAAAGGACATAAGAGATTTGGTTTAGAGTTATGTTGGGATGATAAGGGTGATACTGCTTTTGCCTTGCATGTTCTTGACCTTTATAGGCCGGCACCACGGTTGTTTGAGTTTTGCCTCGATTTAGAGTTATTCTTGCCTTCACGGTAGAGTTTGCGTGTCTAACTGAAACCATGTTGCTAAGTGTGCATCTGAGTAGCTTTAAATGACAGAATGAATGAATGTTTAAGTTTGCATGATATATTCTTGTGCTGTTAGTTTATGACAGTTTGAACTTCTAGCTGTTGTTTTGAGTTGCTTAGGGTTTATTACTATCCTATGGAGTGAGCCCTGCGGATTGGTATGTTATTTCATGGCTTTTGATAGAGAAATAAGCTAGAAGATGAATGAGCAAGTAAACGAGTCTGCCATGGTTGTGTTTTTTTTGTTTCACGATAGTTTAGGAGTTTAGAATGCATGTTTGCATGAATGAGATGAGTGCGTGGCAGTTGTAGAGTGGTGGTTTCATAATTTTGTCTGTTAGTCACTTAAAGTGTGTATGACCAATTGATATAAGTCACTAGCATACAACACTCTCACGTAGGTGGTCTTCAGTATGTTATTCTTATTTTCGCTAGGCAAGGTTTAAGAATTAATTGAGGTGGCTTATACACTGGATGTATAGTCACCCCAGTGGTATTGCACACACGCCTGCCACCAAGGGGACTGGGGTTCGAATCCCCCTCGCCCCAGTTCCCCTTTTTAGCTTCCGTCTTTTTTTCCTTTTCTGTTTTACTCCACTTTGGGCCTTGCCCAATTGCTAACACCACCCCCATTCTAGGCCCATATGCACCACATTAATAAACTCAGTTTCAAATTAAATTGCTAACGCACCCCCACTGTTTATTTCCTATTTTTATTTTATTTTTCTCCTTTTGACTTTATTTAAACCATTTAAAATATTTTCCTTTTATCCAAAAAATTCCCAAAAATTCAAAGATATCCTTTAATGTTTAATTTATTTTTTTCATGATTTTTATTTCCACTTTTATTTTATTTGTTGCACCAATTAAAAATTCACAAAAAAAAACATGTGTAGACTTTTACTTAATTTTGAATCTTTCATTGGAAAATACTTAATCCTCGAGAGCTTTTGTAAGGAGTCCTTTGGTTTTGTTCTTGATACATGAGAAAGTTATTTGGAGAGGTCCCTTGACTTTGGTTAGAGATTATTCCCTTAGGACTTTGTTGTTTCTCTTGATTTTGTTGCTAGACCATTACCTTGAATATCAATGATCCCACACTTGAATGCTCTCTTTACCATATGTATGTGCACTATTTGTTTATATGTTGTTGTGAATTATTTCATCATCTTTTGCCATACATTGATGTTTAAATCACGCTTTTGAGATTGTCTATGCTTAATTGTTGTACGTCTCCTTTAAGTTGTTGACTTATATTGTCCATTTAACTCAATCCCCTTGTAACATTCTTGTTTACAAGAAGTTTCCTTCCCCTCCTTCCAAAGGAAAGTCTCTCTATTGACCTCAAAGTCATAGAAAGCTCATCATCCCACCTTGGCCTCATAAGAGCCTTTCCCTTTTCTTGGCCTCATAAGAGCCACGAATCGTAACATAGCAATAGGATAGAGTTCCTAAACTCTATGTGGGCTCATCACATTGAGTACCCACTTGGTGAGCAAACTTAGTTACATACTCTTAGGTCTTTACCTTTAGCAGATATCTTAGCAAGCAAACATAACATAACACAACATTAACAAGAGGTTCCTGTAGAGTACTACAGATACTTAGGGTGCTAATACCTTCCCTTAGTATAACCAACCCCCGAACCTTAGATCTCCCCATTTAGGTTTTTCTCGATCTTGAACCTTTCCTTTGGATAAATCAAAGTCGATGGTGAATTCAAAGAAATGTGATGCAAGTTAATTAATAGCTTGTTATCCGATTCTCACTGCAACAAGTCTGCTCGGAGAATAACCAAGGATGTTACCTTGTGCGCGCAGTCCTTCAAGGTCAGTTGGATCATAAAGAGATTCTCCCGTGTCCGAGTCCCGAGCCAATCAACTGGACGCCAGACTACTTCGCTGATCAAATCAGAGCCGTTGTCATAATCTCTGATCATCAATGGAACAAGGGTGTTTATACCATCATCCCTCTACTGGATGAATCAAAGGTTCTTAGCCAGGAACTAATTGAAGTTACATACGACAGTCAGAAAAATCAAAAGGCTCCTGTATTTATCTTTCTACCGGGACCATTACCGTATGAAATAGCTAAGGCGATCCCTTACAAATATGGTGGAACAATAATTGAGAATGGAAAGGAAATTCCATTACCCTCCGTCGTGAATATTGCAGACATCAGTCGAGTAACACGGAGCAGTCAAATCTTCAACTGAGGAGTTGGAGAACCTAACAAAGTAAAAGAACTTCCGATAGAAGCTCCTGATCCACCAGTCGGTCAATCCAGTAATCTCGACCTTTCAAAGAACAATGACGAGATGCTAAAGCTCATCCAAAGGAGTGAATACAACATTGTTGATCAGCTGTTACAAACTCCTTCAAAGATCTCAGTGCTATCAATTTTACTCAGTTTCGAAGCCCACAGAGAGGCTCTACAGAAAGTCTTAGAGCAGGCCTTTGTGGAACAGGATGTGTCAATACGACAGTTCGATAGCATCATCTCTAACATCACTTCCTGCAACAACTTAGGATTCAGTGATGAGGATTTGCCAGAGGGGGGCAAAAGTCACAACATGGCGCTCAATATCACAGTTAACTGTCAGGACGATGCTTTAGCCAGCGTACTGGTAGACACAGGATCGGCCCTCAACGTTATGCCGAAGTCCACTTTAATGCGACTATCATTCAAAGGATCCCCGATGAGGGGCAGTGAGTTCATCGTCAAAGCATTTGATGGATCTCAGAAAGAAATTATCGACGAAGTCAACCTTCCCATAACTATCGGTCGTCACACTTTCCTAATCACTTTCCAGGTCATGGACGTCCGGGCAGCGTACAGTTGTTTATTAGGAAGGCCTTGGATACACTAGGCTGGGGTAGTCACTTCGACGCTGCACCAAAAATTGAAGTTCGTCAAGAACGATCAACTCGTCACGGTCTGTGGAGAATAAGCCTTGATCGTGAGTAACCTGTCATTATCTACTTATGTAGAACCCGAGGAGGTTGTTGGGACTCAGTTCCTAGCACTTTTGGTGAGCAATGAGAATCAATCAGAGAAAGGAACTTCAATTTCCTCGTACAGAGATGCTCTCAAAGTAATCGAGAATAACAATGCCAAAGGATGGGGACAGCTTGTCATTCCTACTGATAATAAAACAAAGAAGGGTCTTGGTTTTTCTGCAACCTGCACCCAGACAGCTGCTAACGATGAAAGTCTTCATCCCATTCAGGATTTCTTCCATAGTGGAGGTTTCCTTCACCCAGTGCCTCAAATAGTCCATACTATCAACGAGGAGGATCCCTCAGATACGGATGAGGAATGGAAGTCCTATCTCAACGAGGACGGTTATATGTCTCAGGAAGAGGTGCCTACGCCATTTCGCTATCCCGCACAGAGTCCGAGATTTATACCCAGGTCAGACGTCGAAATAATATATGGAGATTGTGATCCGGAAGGATAGCGTGCTCCACCAAACTCATTAGAGGAAGACACTCTGATGAAGGACAACTTTGACCATGACTATTATGGCCCAATGGATGGTCTGCCTATCTGGCAACCGTACCCAGGAGACTTGGGGCAAGAAAATCAGCCGAACAATGAAAATCAGTTGAGCATCATCGAACGGAATACCTGCGGCCCCGCCATGTCATGGGATCATTACTCAGGTCATTTAGAAAATATACACTACGACGATGAATTGGCAAAGTTCGCCGGACTGGAATTCATCAACTATGCTTTTCCTGAGGTCAACGTCATCGAAAGGGATGACCCCTCCAGTTCTAAAGAAGTGTGGGACACCTTGGGATAACCAAGTGGTAAATACGACTTCATGGTCAAATACACCGCTCCTGAAAGCTCTCGTATCAGGCTCGAAGACATCCAGCCAACTAGGTGGGGAGATTTACCTGAGAGAACAAATACTATGCAAAATACAACAAAGGAATCCTCCTACGACAACTCTGCCTGGGAGACAGATTCCAATGATCCTGTTCCACCAGAAATCAGCTTTATTTATGAAGACAAATCAAGGAAGCTACCAGACTTTGTGATTCACCGAGGAGTTCGCTGCCAATGGGTTGCAGTCAATGTTCCGAAGATCGTTCATAAGTCAAAGTAATTGATGTCTTTATCTTAACCTTTCACCCTACCCAGGTGAAACGGATGTTTTGATAGGGCTCACTTGCTGTAAATTTCCCTCTTCACTTTGCCCAAAGCGACAAAGTTTTGTTTTATAGGGTTGTAGTTTCAAGAATCAACTTGTTCATAACTAAAATAACGTCGTTCTGTAATTTCTACATTAATTGCTGTTTTCTCTTTTTGCTTTTCTCAGAAAATGGCAATCCTAAAAAAATAAATAATAATAAACAAGCAGTTTTTAAAAAAAAATACACTGCACAGACTTTTTCATTCTCTCTATCTCTTCTAAACACAAATCATCACATCATGCAGATTGCTTGTTTTAAACCCCATTGAAACATATGATCTGATGCCTTCTCCCAACTTTAAGTTCCCGGTATTTGGGGCTGAAGAAGAAGTTGATGATGAAATTCCAGAAGAGATCTCCCGATTACTCAGACAAGAGGAAAGGTCCATTAAACCTCATAAAGAGCCGTTGGAAATGATCAACGTGGGTTCAGAAAAAGAGAGAAAAGAAATCAGGATTAGGGCACTGCTCAGTCCAACTGCCAAAGAGTGTTTGACAAAGCTTCTCAAAGAATTCCCCGATGTATTCGCTTGGTCCTACCAGGACATGCCAGGGTTGGATACCAGAATCGTGGAACATCATTTACCATTGAAATCAGAATGTCCTCCAGTAAAACAAAGGTTGAGACAGACTCACCTGGACATGGCCATCAAAATCAAAGAGGAAGTACAGAAACAGATTGACGCGGGTTTCCTCGCCACGTCTGAATATCCTCAATGGTTAGCCAACATCGTACCCGTTCCAAAAAAGGACGGAAAAGTCAGAATGTGTGTCGATTACAGAGATCTAAACAAGGCTAGTCCAAAGGACGACTTTCCTTTACCACACATTGACATGCTGGTAGACAGTACAACAAAGTTCAAAGTTTTCTCCTTCATGGATGGATTCTCGGGCTATAACCAGATCAAAATGGCACCGAAAGACATGGAGAAAACTTCGTTCATTACCCCATGGGGTACCTTTTGTTACAAGGTAATTCTGTTCGATTTGAAGAACACCGGGGCAACCTATCAAAGGGCCATGACTACTCTGTTCCATGACATGATACACAAGGAAATCGAGGTATATGTCGATGATATGATTGCCAAATCTAGAACAGCAGAGGAGCATGTGACCCACCTGTCAAAATTATTCGAGTGGTTGAGAAAGTACAAACTCCGCTTGAATCCTAACAAGTGCACCTTCGGTGTCCGTTCAGGGAAACTTTTAGGGTTCATCGTCAGCCAGAAAGGAATTGAGGTCGATCCTGACAAGGTCAAGGCCATTCAAGAAATGTCTTCTCTGAAAATGGAAAAACAAGTCAGAGGATTCCTGGGACGTTTGAACTACATCTCCAGATTCATATTCCGCATGACCGCGACCTGTGCGCCGATCTTCAAATTACTCAAAAAGAATTAGGACTGCGTTTGGACAGAGGACTGCCAAACCGCCTTCGATAGTATCAAGGAATACCTGTTGAACCCACCGATTATATCACCTCCAGTGGAAGGAAGACCATTGATCATCTACCTCACAGTCCTAGAGGAATCAATGGGATGTGTACTTGGCGAACAAGACGAAACAAAAAGGAAAGAGTCTGCCATCTACTATTTGAGCAAGAAATTCACCAACTGCGAGACTCAGTACACTATGCTTGAGCAAACTTGTTGTGCTCTAGCTTGGGCAGCCGCTGTCTTCGTCAGTACAAGATTCGTCACACCACTTGGTTAATCTCCAAAATGGATCCAATCAAGTATGTCTTTGAAAAACTTGCTCTCACAGGAAGAATCGCCCGTTGGCAGATGTTGTTATCAAAATATGACATCGAATACCACGCTCAGAAAGCCGTTAAGGGTAGTATTTTAGCCGATCATTTGGCTCATCAACCGATTGACAATCAAAAATCAATCGGGTTTGACTTCCCAGACGAAGATGTCATGTATCTAAAAATGAAGGACTGCAATGAACCGCTACCCAGTGAAGGGCCAGAACCAGGTTCCCAATGGGGACTTATCTTTGACGGAGCTGTTAATCATTATTGAAATGAAATTGGGGCAATTATCATAACACCTCAGGGTACCCACATTCCTTTCACCGCCAGACTTACGTTCAAGTGCACAAACAATGAGGCCAAATACGAAGCTTGTATTATGGATCTCGAAGAAGCGATCGACTTAAGCATCAAGAACTTGGATGTATATGGCGACTCAGCCCTGGTTATTAATTAGATCAAAGGAGATTGGAACACGTACCAATCCGGACTGATTCCTTACAAAGACTATGCGAGAAGGTTGTTACCCTTCTTCGACAGAATCGAGTTTCATCACATCCCTCGTGATGAGAATCACATGGTTGATGCATTATCCACTCACTCTTCCATGATTAGCGTAGGTCAATGGAACGACCTACCTAAGATCGACATAATGCGCCTTGAAAGGCCCCCTTACATCTTCAAGATTAAAGTAGTCATAGACAACAAACCTTGGTATCACGATATCAAATGCTTCCTTCAGAAACAAGAGTACCCATCTGGGGCACTAAGGAAAGATAAAAAAACCCTCAGAAGGCTGGCTGGTAGTTTCTTCCTGAGCAGTGATACACTCTATAAGAGAAACTTTGACATGGTCTTGCTCCGATGCGTAGATAGACCAGAAGCAAACATGCTGATAAAAGAAATTCACGAAGGATCCTTTGGCACTCATGCCAACGGACACACAATGGCAAGAAAAATTCTAAGAGCAGGGTACTACTGGTTGACCATGGAATCCGACTGCTACAAATACATGAGGACGTGTCACAAGTGTCAGATATACTCAGACAAAATCCATGTACCCCCAACGCATCTCAAAGTTCTTTCTTCCCCATGGCCTTTTTCCGTATGGGGAATCGACATGATTGGCATGATTGAACCTAAGGCTTCAAGCGGACATCGGTTCATCCTGGTGGCCATTGATTACTTCATCGAGTGTGTTGAAGCAGCGTCGTATGCTAATGTAACCCAACAAGTCGTGGTCCGCTTTATCAAAAACAATTTCATCTGCCGTTATGGTGTTCCGAGCCAGATCATTACAGATAATGGATCTAACTTGAAAAATAAGATGATGAAAGAGTTGTGCGCTGAGTTTAAGATCAAACACCATAACTCATCTCCCTACCGACCCAGGATGAATGGGGCGGTAGAAGCGGCTAACAAAAACATCAAGAAGATTGTTCAGAAGATGGTTGTAACCTACAAAGATTGGCACGAGATGCTACCCTTTGCTCTTCATGGTTATCGCACATATGTCCGCACTTCAACAGGGGCAACCCCTTTCTCTCTAGTATATGGAATGGAGGCAGTGCTCCCCATAGAAGTAGAGATCCCATCAATCCTGGTATTGATGGAAGCTAAGCTTATAGAAGCTGAATGGTGTCAAAGTCGACACGAAGAACTTAATCTGATCGAAGAGAAATGAATAACGACACTATGCCAAGGTCAGTTGTATCAATAAAGAATGAAGAAGGCGTTTGACAAAAAGGTCCGACCTCGCGTCTTCAGGAAAGGAGACCTCGTGCTCAAGAAGATATAATCATTTCTCACTGATTCACGGGGTAAATGGACTCCGAATTATGACGGCCCCTATGTGGTCAAGATTGCTTTCTCAGGCGGTGCCTTGAGACTCGCAACCATGGATGGAGAAGAATTTGCCTACCCCACGAATGTTGATGTAGTCAAGAAATACTTCGCCTAAACTAAAAAAAAAGAGAAAAAAAAGTCTCGGTGGAGTGAAAACCCGAAAAGGCGGTCCAGGCAAAGATTAGAGACATAATCAAAAATCATCCCGGTGGATTGGAAATCTCAAAGTACAATCCAGGAAAAAGTTAGGGATAATGGCAAGTAACTACGTCTAACAGGGGCAAATCCCTAAACAGCAGTTACACCGTCCATCGAAAGAAAACTCCAGTCAAGGTCATCTTCGACAGAAGCTCAGGATGTCCAAAATTCAAAGTTGGTAGAAGGATAGTGGTCGTTATGTTTCAATGTAGCCCTTTTCCCTTGAATTACCATTTTCTAACTTTGTAAATACTCTATGGAATCACGCGTTTGGCTGACTTCCATCCTATCAATAAAATTCTAGCCCTTGTGCTTTTGTTTGCAATTCTTATTTGTTTTAACTTTACAGAACGACATTTTAACATGATCAATGATTCTTGAAATAAAACAAAAATGAATTTACTTGATAAAATTTTTTCTGCTTTTAAAATAAAGATGGCATTTTGTTTTGACTGTTGAATATCGAAAGAACATAAATCGCTTCTCCAAAGATGGCTGAGCTTTAAAGTGCAGAATCAAAGTACTCATTCTAAACCAGTGCGCCTGAATGAAGGATCAGTTATGTCAGACGCAAATACTCCGTCTGACATCCTCGGCAGAGTCCTTATCTCCTAAGCCTGACCAACGGTGTTCCCCGCAGGGACTATCTCTCCTAAGCAAGGGAGAATTGCTATCATGAGCCAGCGGTACTTCTTCGTCCCAGCAGTGGCCGAGTATCCATTAGTGTTCATCTATTAGTCTGTATGTCGTGTCAGTTTTGTCAATATATACATTCATACATCATGCATTATTGATTTACATTCGCATTCATATTGCATCACTATCACTCTAGTCGGTCGTATCCCCTAGTGATAAAAGTCTTCACAATCGAGTTGTCAGTTCTTTCCTCGTCAGGAAATATTGCGTCTGAACAATCTCCCTCCTCCAGTTTATTTCTGGATTAGAGTTGGCCCTTGACCACTTTGATAACTTGAACCTCTGAAGAACCAGAGAACCCTCGACAAATGTCACTCTTCGCCATTGAAGAAGAAATTTTTGCTTTCCCGGATTAAGGAAAATCCCCAGAGAAAGCCTCTTAATCAGAAATTCGGCAATACAGCAGTTTTTCTCTGAAAAAATCCGCTGACGAAAAGGTCATCAGCACCTCAAAATTGGATCACATCATATGGCATTTCTCCGAGAAGATCCCGAGAAAAATATGATGTAAGACCCCAAGCGGAAACAGCCTCTCAAGAGAATCGTTTTCCCCAGTAGAGTCAACAAATGGCGTCTCCAACAAAGAAGTTTGTACACCTCTACAACTCAGACGAATGGGTTCCCCAGCAAGTTTGACATCAAAACTTTTTCTATCAAATGGCATCTCCCCAGGAAAATTCGGCAAGAAGTTTGAGGAAAATCGCTACACATAGCGTCCCTTGTCAAGAAAGTTTATTGACAAAAGAAACTTAGACGAGTTCCTTGGTAAGAAACCAGGATTGAGGGGAAGTTTACATTAGAAACTTAGACCAGTTTCTTGGTAGGAAACCAGGATCGAGGGGAAGTTTACATCAGAAACTGAGACCAGTTCCTTAGTAGGAAACCAGGATCGAGGGGAAGTTTATTTCAGAAACTTAGACCAGTTCCTTGGTAGAAGACCAGGATCGAGGGGAAGTTTCACCCTTTTCTAAGCGTCATCTCTTAGCAAAAGAAGATGGATGAGCAAACTGCTATTCATAACCACCTTCAAAATTTCGCGTATTCTGATATTTAATCATCTTGCACCCCGAATGCTCGAATACCTTCGCCATTCACACCTTCGGGTCCAAGAAGATTAAATAGGGGCATCTGTCATACCCCAAATTTTGACCACTAAGATTTCCCATCATTGTACAAATCATCACCACAATATGGATGAATCTTTATGCCTCATCAATCTCCCCAAAGATGGGTGAGCATCCACTACAAACAACAATTAGGGTTTCAAGCCCTCTCTGAGCTCTTAGACAAAAGATCAATCAAGGAATGACATAATCTTCAACTTTTCTAACTTCTCAAACATCCACGATGGATCAAGAGGACTCCCACTTCAAGGATTAAGCACAAGGTTGCTCCCTTCTGAGTGGATCAAACCTCAAAATCAACAGTGTCTCCAAATTAGGGTTTTGGTCGACCAGGGCCTCCAGATGGAAATTTTCTTCTGGGCATAAGCCAATGCTTCAAAGCATATCCTAAAATACTCCATCGAACCTCATGGACCCAATCATCAAGTCAATTTAACCACAGGGGATGCATTCACTAAAAATCAGGAATTAGGGTTTCTGGACCTAATTCACCCCTAAGTTGACTTTTGGGGCACAACATGAGCCAAGACCTCAAGACATGATTTAAGGGTCTCCAACACACTACATTGATCCATTTGTAACAATGGACTGATCCAAGAAGCTTGATCAACAAGTTTCAAGTTCATCAGAACCACAATTAGGGTTTCGCGGGAAAAGTCAACTGTGCCTTTGACTTTTGACCCAGGCATGCTCCCAAACCTTGGGACATGATTAAATACACCCTATAACACCTATGAAATCAGTCCATCAAGTTTGATTTAGGCCATGGGCTTGATTTCATAGAGGATCGCACAGTTTGGAGTTCATCTGACAAAAAGTCAACTGTGCATAAAAGTCAACTTTGACTTTTTGAGATTTTTCACAATTATGGTTCTTTGACCCTAAAATGATGTTAATGTATGATTGGAATCATCATTCATCAAGAAAAATCAAGAAAAGTTGGATAACTTGTAAAAGGGATAACCATAAAAACTTAGAAATTTTTCTAAGTTATGGAACAAAGTGGCTAGGGTACCAACTTTGGAGGGTCATAACTCCTAAACCACAATGCCATTTTTCCCCATTCAAAGCTGGATCAATAGCTCTCATGGCCCTCTACAAAAGCTTCAAACACAACTCATTCCAATTCCTCATGGATTTTAAGTCATGGAATGATCAAAATCACAAAAAGTGAAAATGTCACTTTTTTCCAACACTTAGTGAAATTTTCACTAAGTCAGAATCTGCCTTCACTTTTTTCCAAATGTAGGGGCATTTTTAACTTGGATTCAAAAAGTATCAAAACCAACTATGATCAAACAGTTGTTGTATCATATAAGGGCTTTCCAAAATGGCCAAGAACTCCATCAAATTCCACTTGAGCCATGAGATATGACAATGCCAATATGCCTTGCTGCAAACTGTCATGGCAATGCAGATTTGGGAGTTTTGCTCGATTTGCTCATATTTTGCAAAGGGCAAGCAACTCTATCCATCTGAACACCTCAAGGGGGGACCAAGTAGGGACAAACACTGATCCATCAACCTTCCAAGTCTTTGGAACCAAAAGTAGCATGTCAAACCTAGAAATGCCTAAACGAGGGACAAGACTCCAATTTTGGTTTGGAGCATTTAATGGATGCACCAAGGTGGCATGGACTGAGCCATTTCCAACTGAATTCAATCAAGACTTATCCAAGACCAAGGGAACCAGCAGCCTGTGCCCTAACCTCTAGTCAATGGCTAGAGGAGACTTGGATTCTCATTGATCAACATTGGCCAAACCTCTGCTGCAGTTGCCATTCACTATTGCTTGCAAAACAAACTTGCTCTACTATAAATAGAGCTCATTTGTGATCAGTTTGAGTACACCAAAGCCATCAAACAGATGCTTTCCTCAAAATCACCTTCTCACTTCCAAATTTGCCTTCCAAAGACAGTCACTATCGGATTTTTAGTTTGAGAGCTATTCCAATCAAACCAATCACACACACACCTCATAAACTTCATATAGAAGTGATCCAAACACTCACATAACATCTGGAACACCAAAATCACAAAATCACTAGCCAATTGCTCAAGTTCTTGACAGATTTGCAGTTGGGGTACCATCTCAAGTTCCAGATCATTTCCATTCATTCCAAGCATCCAGACACACTCTATAGCACCTAGGGAAGCTGTCCATATCCTTGGAACCAAGCTGTAACACCTCTAACACAAAACACGATCACCAGCTGCAAGAGGTAAGCATGAGCTCTTCCAACTCTATGATCCATGCATTTTTTGCAGCACAATAATTTGGCCATATGTTCATAATCATGCATAGAGTGTTTTCCCTCAATCAATTGCTTTGTTTGAATCGTGTATGGAATTTCTGAGCCTTCATGTAAATTTTAGGGTTCTTGAGGTTTCTCTTTTATTTCTTATTCCATGTTTAAAATAAATGAAATTAAAGACCATAGACATGATCGTGAGGTGAAAACGAGTAGATTGATATGTAGATTGCATGATATCATCAAGTATTCAGTGAGATTGGATATAAAATGCAAATCTGTAGAAATAGAGGGTGGCGCGTGTTCTTGCCATGTTCTTGGCGCAATTTTTGAACATTTGAATATTTGAATTTTGTGATTTTATTTAATTGATTCAAAAATTAATTTCTCTCTCAGTTTTAACACTTTTGAGTTGATTCTTTTTTTAATAATTCACAAAAATGTTAAAATATTTTATTTTACCAAAAAATCCCAAAAATATTATTTATTTCGTATACTTGATATTTTTGCAAAGAACTAATGTTTTATTTGTTTTTAACATTTAAAATATTTTTTCCTCTATGATTTTCTAAACTTAATTTATTTCCAATCATTTTGTGGATAGAAACATAACTTTTCAAACATTAATCCAATACCACAATTTGTTTTTCACACATGTTTAACAATTTTGATCATTTTAATTGAATTTTTATTCAATTAAAATATATTTTGAAAAACAAATTAGGGTTTTGATTAATTTAACCCTCATCAAACTTTTTCAAACCTTTTGGGCCTCTAATAGAGTGTAAGACCCAACCAATTTTTTGAAACCAAAATAATTTGGACCTCATTCATTATATAAGACCCACGGTGTTTTCAAAGATCTTAGCGCAATCGCCTTTTCAAAAATAATCAACTGGGCCTCTCTTTGAGCTATAAGCCCCATCACTTGTACAAAAACCCCTTATGGGCCTCTAATAGAGTGTAAGACCCAATCCCCTTTTAACCAAAACAATTTTGGGCCTCAGATATTGTATAAGTCCCTCTGTGTTAAAAGAAAAAAACCTCGGCATGATCGCCAGTTCAAAATAAAACCCAGGGCCTTTCCTTGAGCAGTAAGCCCCACCACTTGTATACAAATAAACCTTTGGGCCTCTTGAGAGAGTATAAGACCCATCCCTTTGTACAAAAAACCTTTTTTGGGCCTCAGTCACTTGTATAAGTCCCTATACAATTTCAAAACAATAGTGCAATCACTGATAAAACCTTGGGCCTCTCCTTGATCTGTAAGCCCCAACAACCTTTTCAAAGTCCTTTCTACTTTAATTTTGAATATAATATTGTTATAAAAGTGTTATTTGTTGAACAACTAACCAAACAACATGGAAGCTCTACAACCGAGTAAGTGTTTACCCGCTTTCTTTATCCGATTTCATATATATATACATAACTGTATTGTGGGGCTGCTTACTGTAAGTCTCCTTTCATAACCTTTTATATACTTGTGAAATATCAACTGTGTAATACTAGTATAGTTATTTAGAGTTTTCTCCGGCAATTACGTCTAGCACTAGGTAAAGCCCTGTTGGTCACTCTTAAATACAAACAAAACTAGATCCCAAAGGATTACCAGACACAGTCTTCCCTCCTCATGGTGTTAAACAATATGGAGACATGTAGGCAGCATTCTCGGTGAACCCTTTCTCAGACTGTCACTCTTAGAAATCGTCAAAGAAACTCTACTCCCCAAAGATGATCTTTTCTCTGTGAATGGCATCTCTTTAGTTTCTTCCAAATTCTCAGACTTCCTAACTTGATCTATTCTCGGTGAACGGTAGGTCTTGAACTTCTTGGGGTTTGGGGACCCACAGGTTTCTTAAAAGCATCCCCGCCTCCTCTTGGGCATTGTACAAGGACCCTTCGGCTTCTTAAAAGCTCTCATGCCTTCTCTTGGGCTTAGTACAAGGACCCAGAGACCTCAACAGGTATAGGAACAGAACCTAGTCATCAATTTGCTAGAGCTGTCTTTCTAAGTCAAGTGTAAGACCAGTTAATGGGTTGACCATCATCCCTTAACATACCAGCCTTTTCTTGGGCATCATACAAATATCATTCACTACCTGAGAATCGATTTCTCAAAACACCATTGGACTTAGACAGTCTCAATACCCTTTGGATTTCCCATTTCCTTAAAGAACAGGAAATAACCCCGATCTTCCGATCAGTACCAAAGTACAACCTTACCTTTAATCAGTCCCTTTATAAAAAATGATTTTCTCTTTTATCCAACATACTCGACCTGTCACCAAACTGAAACAGTCACCAGCACTTTTAGCCTCCATCTCGGGCTTCGTACGAGATACAAAAACACTCTCTGGTTGAGTATAAAACACTCTCTTGTTGAGTCAAACCTATCTAGCCTTTATCTCGGGCTTCGTACGGGATATAACCCACTCTCTTGTTGAGTATAAAGACTCTCTTGTTGAGTCAATCTCCTTTTAGCCTCCATCTCGGGCTTCGTACGAGATACAAAACACTCTCTTGTTGAGTATAAAATACTCTCTTGTTGAGTCAAACACCTTTAGCCTCCATCTCGGGCTTCATGCTAGATATAAATCACTCTCTTATTAAGTATAAAAGACTCTCTTGTTGAGTCAGTCACCTGGTCAAGACTCTCCTGTTGAGTCAACCCTCTTAAGCCTCCGTCTTGGGCTTCGTACAAGACACATAAAAGCACTCTCTTGTTGAGTCAGTCACTTGATAGCACCCTCTTGTTGGGCCAATAGCCTCCTCTTAGGCTTTGTATAAGGAAAACCTCGGTTGAGTCAATAAACCTTTTAGCATCAAGGCTGTGCCTTGTTCATAGCATACCAACATCAACAACTCCTCTTTAGAGATGACAAATTCTGTCTAAAGTCAATCACCTTTAGCTTCACATCTTGGGCTTTGAACAAGATACAAATCACCTTTCGCTTCACGTCTTGGGCTTTGAACAAGACACCAAAATGACATTTTTCCTCCCATAGAATAGGAGGAACTACGATCGCTCCGATTTCCATGTTTCTTCAAACGGGAATACGTAGGCATAAGATTGAAAAAAATCTTAGCGAGCACAATAATAAAAAACCCAAAATCCAGTATTCCCACCAAATCAAGCGAAAAGCATTAAATCTAAACACATCCTACAAAAAACCTCACAAATAGTCCAGACACTCTATTCTCAACAAAATAACCTAAGAGAGACCCACCATCTTAATAGCATCTGTTAACCAACAGTTTTGACTGTTTAAACTCAGTATGCAAGCAGGGTTAATTGGAGACATCTATTTCCCTTCCTTAATCAGCTCAATAAAATAAAAAATGAATCGAACTGTAGTATCCAAGCAATAGTGATTCGAAACCACAAAAATCGCGCTACACTTCCGGCACCATTTTGATTATATTATAGCCCGAGAATCCATCCATGAAGGAGAAGACTTTGAACTTTGATGTACTGTCTACTAGTGTGTCTATGTGCGGCAGGGGAAAGTCATCCTTTGGACTGGCCTTGTCCAGATCCCTGTAGTCTACACACATTCTGACTTTTCCGTCCTTTTTTGGAACTGGTACTATGTTGGCTAGCCATTGAAGATATTCTGAGGTGGCGAGGAAACCCGCCTCAATCTGTTTATGTACTTTATCTTTGATTTTGATGGCCATGTCTGGATGAGTCCGTCTCTGCCTTTGTTTCATCTGCGGACATTCTGATTTCAACGGTAAATGATGTTCCACGATGCTGGTATCCAACCCTGGCATGTCCTGATAGGACCAAGCAAATACATCAAGAAACTCTTTGAGAAGTATTATCATACTTTCTTTGACAGTCGGACTGAGCAATTCCCCAATCTTGACTTCTTTTCTCTCTTCTTCTGAACCCAAGTTTACTGTTTTCAACGGTTCTTTGTGAGGTTCAATGGACCTTTCCTCTTGTATGAGTAATTGGGAGATCTCTTCTGGAATTTCTTCGTCTTCTTCTTCTTCAGCCTCAAATACCGGGAATTCAAAGTTGGGAGAAGGAAATGGATCGTATGTTTCAACGGGGTTTAAAACAAACAATTTAGACTTATGGAGGACTTTCGGGACATCGACATCAACCCATTGGCGGAGAACTCCTCGATGAATCACAAAGTCTGGTACCTTCTTTCTTGGTTCGTCCTCAGAAATGATGCTAATTTCTGACGGAGCAGGATCTTTGGAGTCTTCCTCCCAGGCAGAGTTGTGTAGACGAACTCTTCTGTTGTATCTTGCACGGGGTTTTCACTCTCAGGCAGATCTCCCCATTCAGTTGGATGGATGTCTTCGAGCCTGATACGAGATCTTTCAGGAGCGGTGTACTTGACCAAGAAGTCGTACTTGCCACTCGGTTGTCCTAAGGTGTCCCATACTTCAGTGGAACGAGAGGAGTCATCCCTTTCGATGACGTTGACCTCGGGAAAAGCATAGTTAGTGAACTCTTGTCCTGCAATCCTTGCAGATTCATCGTTGTGATGGATATTTTCTGAATGCCCTGAGTAATGATCCCATGATTTGGTGGGGACGCAAGTATTTTTTTCAATGATGCTCAGCTGATAAGCGTTATTTGGCTGACTCTTTTGCCCCAAGTCTCCTGGGTACGACTGTTAGATAGGAAAGTCATCCATTGGGTCATAATAGTCATAGTCAAAATTGTATTTCATCAGAGTGTCCTCCTTTAATGAGTTAGGTGGAGCACGGCATTCTTCCGGATCACAATCTCCATATATCATCTAGACGTCTGATCTTGGTATATATCTCGGACTCTGTGTGGGAAAGCAAAATGGTGTATGCATTTCTTCCTGAGACATATAACCGTCCTCGTTGAGATAGGACTTCCATTCTTCATCTGTATCGGAGGAGTCACCCTCATTGATGGTATATACCTCTTGAGACACTGGGTGAAGGAAACCTCTACTGTGAAAGAAGTTCGGAATGGGATGAAAACTTTCATCGTTAGTAGCAGTCTGGGTACAGGCTGAGGAAAAACCAAGACCTTTCTTTGTCTTGTTATCCGTAGGAATAAGAAGTTGTCCCCATCCTTTTGTGTTGTTACTCTTGATCATTTCGAGAGCGTCTTTGTATGAGGAAATCGACGTTCCTTTTTCTGATTGATTCTCATTGCTCACAGAAAGTGCTTGAAACTGGGTTCCAACAACCTCCTCTGGTTCTACACAGGATGATGATAAGTTGCTTATGATTAATGCCTGTTCTCCACAGACTGTGACTAGCTTGTCATTCTTGACGAACTTCAGCTTCTGGTGAAGTGTCGAAGTGACTGCCCCAGTTTCGGTATCCAAGGTCTTCCTAATAAACAGCTGTACGCTGCCCGGATGTCCATGAACTGGAAAGTGACTTGGAAAGTGTGAGGACCGATAGTTATGGGAAGGTCGACTTTTTCGATAACTGTTTTTCGAGATTGATCAAAGGCTTTGACGATGACCTCACTGCCTCTCATCAGAGATCCTTGAAATGATAGTCGCATCAGAGTAGATTTTGGCATAACATTCAAAGCTGACCTGGTATCTACCAGTACGCTGGCTAGAGCATCATCCTGGCAGTTGACTGTAATGTTAAGCACCATGTTGTGATTTTTGCCTTCTTCTGGCAATTCTTCATCACTGAATCCCAAGTTGGTGCAGGAAGTGATGTTGGTGTTAATGCTGTCAAATTGTCTTATCGTCACATCTTGTTCCACAAAGGCCTGCTCTAAGACTTTCTGTAGAGCTTCTTTGTGAGCTTCGGAACTGAGCAAAAGAGATAACATGGAGATTCTCGATGGAGTTTGCAACAGTTGGTCTACAATGTTGCACTCGCTTTTCTGGATGAGCTTCGGCATCTCATCGTTGTTCTTTGAACGGTCAGGATTACTGGATTGACCGATTGGTTTATTTAGAACTTCTGTTTGAGGTTCCTTTTCTCTGGTGGGTTTTCTAACTCCTCTGTTAAAGATGCATCTGCTCCGTGTCACTCGACTGACGTCTGCAATGTTCACGACAGAGGGTAATGGAGTTTCCTTTCCATTTTTGATTGTTGTTGCACCGTACTTGTAAGAGATAGCCTTATCGGATTTGTATGGTATTGGTCCTGGAAGATAGATAACCACATGAACCTTTTGATTTTTCTGATCATCGTAGTCGGCCTCAATTGGTTCGAGGTTGGGAATCTTTCTACTATCAAGAGGAACTCTTGATTCATGGAGTAGAGGGATTATGGCACATATGTCTTTGGCCATTTCATGTTTAGAGATTATAACAACGTCTTTGCTTTGATCAGGAAGATAGTCGGGCATCCCGTTGGTCGACCCAGAACTTGAACATGGTCGGATCTCTTTGTGGTCCAACTGATCTTGAAGAGCCGCTCGCACAAGGTAGCATCCTTGGTTGTTTTCTGAGCAAACTCTACAACGCTCATAGTTTTGTGGTGGCACCCGACCACGTCCACTTTGTATGCAGTGCAACCTTACTAGATATGTTTCCATTGATCGCCCATCTTGACTTTGATGCCTAGTAGGGTTCCCGTCAGTCATACTGATCTGTTGTGTGTCTTCATCTAGGTAGATCGGAAGCCACCAGTGGTTCAACAAGTGTTGAAGTGTTCTTTGGACAAGTGCACATCCTTAGTCGTCTTTACGCCACACTTTACATTTTTGATAAACGTGTGAAGCCAGAAAACCGAGCATGACTTGCTTAGGGTGTAACTCTACCAGACTGGTATTCATCAAGCGAATATCAAAGATTTGAATCATATTAACTTAATAATGACTTCTATCACGGTAATCCTGAATCCATCCGAGATCCATCTAACGCTGGAGAGCCTCTTGTACAAAAGAGCATCCCTGATTGTTTATTGAGCAGATCAGACAGGAATTGTAATCGTGCCGTGGCAGATCATGATGTTGGCTTTGCCTTGAGTGCATTGCCACCAAGTTGACATTAATTGCCAAAATGTTGTGGTTCTAGACAATGCGTTAGAAAGCTTATAAAATGTAATTTATTATGATGATAGTTTTGAGAATTGTTGGCCGATTAAATTATGTCAAGAATTAGAGAATGTGTTGTTTTGTTGTCGACTTTTTCCGTTTAATTGTGTGAACTTGATGTATATGTGCAATATACTGTTGGTGTGGATATTGTATGACTTGTGTACTATTGAGTGATGAAATTGCATGAAATACATATTGTGATGATGGTTGGTGGCCTTACGACAAGAAAATGCGATGTATGATAATTGTTGATATATGCATGATCATGGATGTGTATATGTGTGCATATTAAATGTCACGAGTCATTGCATGCCAAGCATCATGATATGCATTGTTGTGACGTCCTGAGTAACGGATTGATTCCAGAGGGAATATGCTATAACATCATGCGCCTTAAAAATAAGAGGACCTAAAGCGATTTGATATATCGTGCGCCTTAAAAATAAGAGGACCTAAAGCGATGGTTAGAGACGGTCGTGTGCCCATGTGGGGTGTGAGCGATCGGATTGTGCGCCTTATACCGAGAGGACCTAAAGCAATCCATAAACGTCGTGCGCTTTATACGAAGAGGGCCTAAAGCGACGGGGAACATCGTAGGCCCGACGGGGTGTTACTTGAGTGATCCTCAGTAACGAGCGATGATTCCAGCAGAGTTCCTGAGTGAACTAGTGATGAGGAATATTGGAAGTCGGTACCACATGGCATGTGCATAGAGTCGTTGTGTCGGTCTCTGTGCATTTGCATAAATCATGGATTAATTGTGCATGGAATTGTGAATGTGATTGAAGAGATGGAATATGGGTAATTGTATTGATGATGAGTGTATTGTGTATGATTGATGTGTAGTGGTATTTGATACTTGAGAATTGTACTGTGTTGTGTTGTATTTGATTGTGGTGCATTTGTGGTGAGAATGTTTTACCTGTGTATTTCTGTGTGAATATATAATTATATGCAACTGTAATATGATTATTTTTCTCACCCTTCTACTGTTTTATAATGCTCTATGAGGCATTGCAGATTAGAGTTGCTGGAGGTCTTTTTGTGAAGCTTTGCGTCTTCATTATTTTGTCGGTCGGCTCTGTTATGTGACACCGGGTAGTTAGGGAGGCTGTTTGTGATTATTTTGTATTATGTATATGTATCTTTTGGATTGTACATGTATGACTTGATGTATGACAAACTTTCATGATATATATATATATATATATATATATATGTTGATATTCAGTTACGGAGTTTCCGCTTTTATTCTGTTTCTGAATTGTGGGTGTAATACTACCTGAGATTGTTGCATATCTGTATGAGCAGGTGTTGTGTGTTTGTTTCAAATTGATGTCACCCCTCGGTCTATGCCGTGATATTTTAAATATGCTCTGATGAAATTTTGTATTTTATTTACCGCTTTAATAGCTTCGGGGTATAGATTGGGGATGTCACATTAAGTGGTATCAGAGCCAGTCCGTGTCAGTCCGTGCCAGTCCGTGTCAGTTCGTGTCTGGTTGTGTTAGTCTTTGTTGGTGTTGGCGTGTGGAGTGAGCTATTTGTTTAACCATAGTTTCTGTTATTGGAAATTAACAGAATATGGCTGGTAGGAATGATGCTACTTTGGCTGCTGCGATACAAGCTATGGCTCGTGTTGTGCAGGGTGTACCTAATGCTGCGGGTAATGATGAGTTCAGGAAGAACAGACCGTCTGTCTTCAAAGGGAGACATGATCCTGATGGTGCACAGATTTGGTTGAAAGAGATTGAAAGAATTTTCCGAGTTATGGATTGTGCTGAGGACAGTAAGGTGAGACTGGGAACTCACATGTTACAGGAAGAAGCTGATGACTGGTGGGTTAGTACTCGTCAGGTGTTGGAAGCTGGGGATGAAGAAGTTACTTGGGAATTGTTTAGCTAGGAGTTTCTGAGGAAGTATTTTCCCGAGGATGTTAGAGGAAAGAAGGAAATTGAGTTCTTGGAACTGAAACAAGGTAGTATGTCTGTTGTTGATTATACTGCTAAGTTTGTGGATCTTGTGCAGTTTTATCCTCATTATGCTGAAGCGACTGCAGAATTTTCTAAATGTGTGAAGTTTGAGAGTGGATTGCGTCCTGAGATTAAGCAGACCATCGGTTATCAAAGGATAAGAAGGTTTTCTGATTTGGTGGAATGTTGTAGGATTTATGAAGAGGATAGTAAGGCTCGTTCTACTCACTACAAGAGTGTGAGTGACAGGAAAGGGAAGCAACAGTTTCGTAGTGGTCCGTATGTAACACCAGCGGATAAAGGTAAACAAAGGGGTACTTTTGATCGAAGGTCAGGTGGAGGAGGTATGTCTAATTCTCCGAGATGTTTTAAGTGTGGTGAGTTGGGGCATCGTCAGTTTGAGTGCAGGAAAGATGTGAGAAAGTGTTCTAATTGTGGAGGTGTAGGACATGTCGTAGCTGATTGTAAACGGAAGAATGTGGTGAAGTGTTTCAACTGTGGTGAACCTGGTCATGTTTGCACGAAGTGTCAGAAACCGAAGCAAGTTCCATCTAGTGGGAAGGTGTTTTCATTGGCGGGGACTCAGACTTCAAGTGCATATCGTCTGATTAGAGGTACTTGTTTTATTAATAGTATGCCTTTAGTTGCTATTATTTATACTAGAGCGAGTCATTCGTTTATTTCGTCTAAGTGCGCGAAGCGTTTGAATCTTGTGGTTTCTTTGATGGATGGTGAGATGGTTATTGATACTCCAGCAATGGGGTCAGTAACTACTTCTTTGGTTTGTTTGAGTTGTCCTTTGACCATTTATGGTAAAGACTTTGAAATGGATTTAGTGTGTTTGCCGTTAGAAGGTTTAGATGTGGTTCTGGGAATGAATTGGTTGCAGTTCAATCGGGTTCATATTGATTGTTATCATAAGCTGGTAAGGTTTCCTTCTCTTGAGGAAGACGAAGACTTGAGTTTCTTATCTACCAAAGAGTTAAAGAGACTTTTGGTGGAGGAAGCTTAGTTGTTTGGGTTGTTTGCGTCGTTGACTGTGGATAGTCAAGTTTCACTTGATGTGTGTTTGGTTGTGTGTGATTTTCCATAAGTGTTTCCAAAGGATATTTCAGACTTGTCGCCAGAGAGAGAGGTGGAGTTTTCGATAGATCTAGTTCCTGGTACTAGACCTGTTTCTATGGCGCCTTATCGTATATCGGCATCTGAGTTGGTAGAGTTGAAGAAACAGTTAAATGAGTTGTTGGAGAAGAGTTTTGTGAGGCCAAGTGTTTCTCCTTGGGGTGCTCCAGTTTTATTGGTGAAAAAGAAATACGGAAGTATGCGATTGTGTAATGATTATCGCCAGTTGAATATGGTGACAATTAAGAATAAGTATCCTCTTCCGAGAATTGATGATCTGATGGATCAGTTGGTTGGTGCTCGTGTGTTCAGTAAGATTGACTTGAGGTCGGGGTGTCATCAGATTAGGGTGAAAGAGGAAGATATTCAGAAGACGGCTTTTAGGACACGTTACGGTCATTATGAATATTCTGTGATGCCGTTCGGGGTTTCTAATGTGCCAGGTGTGTTTATGGAGTACATGAATCGTATTTTCCACGAGCATTTGGATCGATTTGTTGTTGTGTTTATTGATTACATATTGATTTTTTAAGTCTCGGGAGGAGCACGCAGAGCATTTGCGTATTGTTTTTAAGGTTTTGAAGGAAAAGAAGCTTTTTGCCAAATTGTCTAAGTGTGAATTTTGGTTGTCGGAAGTGAGTTTTCTTGGACACGTAATTTCAGGTAATGGTATTGTTGTGGATCCATCTAAAGTAGAAGCAGTTCTACAATGGGAGGCTCCGAGATCTGTTACTGGAATTCGAAGCTTTTTGGGTTTGGCTGGTTATTATCGAAGGTTTATTGAAGGTTTTTCTAAGCTAGCACTTCCTTTGACCCAGTTGACTTGTAAAGGGCAAGCGTTCATTTGGGATATTCGGTGTGAGGAAAGTTTTAATGAGCTGAAGAGAAGATTGACGACAACTCCGATTTTGATTTTGCCGAATCTTAATGAACCGTTTGTGGTGTATTGTGAAGCGTCTTTGATTGGTCTAGGTGGTGTGCTAATGCAAGACGGTAAGGTTGTGGCGTATGCTTCGAGACAGTTGAGAGTGCATGAGAAGAATTACCCTACGCATGACTTGGAGTTAGCAGCTGTGGTGTTTGTGTTGAAAATTTGGAGGCATTATCTTTTTGGAGTGAGGTTTGAAGTCTTTAGTGATCACAAGAGTTTGAAATATCTGTTTGATCAAAAGGAATTGAATATGAGGCAACGAAGATGGTTGGAATTTTTGAAGGACTTCGACTTTGGCTTGAATTACCATCCTGGTAAAGCTAATGTGGTAGCCGATGCATTGAGCCAGAAATCGTTGCATATGTTCGCTTTAATGGTTAAGGAATGGGAGCTTTTGGAATCGTTTAGAGATTTGAGTTTGGTATGTGAAGTGTTGCCGGATAGTGTGAGGTTGGGTATGTTGAAGGTTACGAATGATTTTCTAATGACGGTAAGCGAGAAACAGAAGTTGGACGTGAAATTGGTGGATTTGATGTTAGTTGACGGAAAAGAGGCGAGTGGTGATTTTCAAGTGAATATTAATGGTGTGTTGAGGTTCCGAGGTAGAATTTGTATTCCGGACGATTCGCATTTGAAACGAATGATTTTGGAAGAAGGGCACCGGAGTAATTTGAGTATACATCCGGGAGTGAACAAGATGTAGCAAGATTTGAAAAAGATTTTCTGGTGGTCTGGATTGAAAAGAGATGTGGCTCAGTTTGTGTATGCTTATTTGACGTGCCAGAAGTCGAAAGTGGAACATCAGAGGCCGAGTGGTTTGTTGCAACCGTTGGATATTCCAGAATGGAAATGGGATAACATTTCTATGGATTTTGTAACGGGGTTGCCGAATACTCAGCGAGGGCATAATGTTATTTGGTTAGTTGTGGACAGATTGACTAAATTGGCTCATTTCATTCTGATTGACATCAGTTTTTCTTTGGAACGGTTAGCTGAGATTTATATCAGTGTGATTGTGAAGTTGCATGGAGTTCCGTTAAGTATTGTTTCGGATCGAGATCCAAGGTTTACCTCGCGATTTTGGGAAAGTTTACAGAAGGCATTGGGTTATAAATTGAGATTGAGTTTGGCTTATCATCCGCAGACGGATGGGCAGTCGGAGAGGACGATTATGTCGTTGGAAGATTTGTTTAGAGCGTGTGTTTTGGAACAAGGTGGTGCATGGGATAGTTATCTTGCGTTGATTGAATTCACGTATAATAACAGTTTCCATTCTAGTATTGGAATGGCACTATTTGAAGCATTATATGGATGAAGATGTCGGACACCGTTGTGTTGGCATGAATCTGGTGAGAGAACGGTGGTTGGACCGGAGTTGGTGCAGCAGACTACGGAAAAAGTGAAGTTTATTCGTGAGAAAATGAAGGCTTCTCAGAGCAGACAAAAGAGTTATCATGATCGGAGACGGAAGGATCTTGAGTTTCACGAGGGCAATCATGTATTTCTAAGGGTTACACCGGTAACGGGTGTTGGTTGTGCATTGAAATCGAAGAAACTTACTTCTCGATTTATTGGTCCTTACCAGATATTTGCGAGAGTGGGTGTTGTGGCTTATCGGGTGGCGTTGCCGCCGAATCTGTCAAATTTGCATGATGTGTTCCATGTTTCACAGATTCGGAAGTATATTCAGGATCCGTCGCATGTGATTCCGATGGATGAGGTTGAGGTAAGGGAGAACCTTACGGTTGAGGCTCTTCCGGTGAGTATTTTGGATCGCGAGTTGAAGATGTTGCAGGGCAAGGACATTGCACTTGTGAAGGTGGCCTGGGGAGGCGCTGCTAAGGGCAATTTGACTTGGGAGTTGGAGAGTCGGATGCGGGAGTCGTATCCAGAGTTGTTCGTCTCAGGTAAGATTTTCAAGGACGAAAATTTCTAAGTGGGGGAGAGTTGTAACGCCCCAGTCAGTCCGGTCAGTTTTGTCAGTTTTGTCTTTTTAATTAATTGAGTCGTTTTGAGTATTTTATTATTATATTACTTTACTTCTGACTTTTATGTGAAAATATGTTATTTTTTGTCGTGAATATATTTTGTCGCGTTTTGGGAACATTTGCGAGATATTTGAGTGTAGGGGTAATTTGGGCATTTTGATTTATTTTGTTAAGTTAGAATATAATAGAAAATAGAAAGAGAGAAAAATAGGAAGAGAAAGAAAAGGAAGAGAAGAAGAAAAGAAAAGGAGAAGAGAAGAAAAGAGAGAATTTGGGAAAACTTGGAAATCAATCAACCAACTTTCTAGAACACGATTAAATCGGGTAAAGGTGCGGAACTCGATTATACTATGTTTGTGTATGATTATGTATGTGTTTGCTTGGATGTTTCTTGTCTTTCCATGGCTTTTGAGTTCTAGGTAGAAAATGATAAAATAATTAGGAATAGATGTTTTCGCGGTCGGAAATCGATATAACTTGCGTTGTATGATCACCATGTGTTTATGAGTCATTGTTGATAATTGTTTTGGTGTTGGAATTGATTTGGAATGAAAAATGAGGTTTTTGGGGGTTTTTGGATCGTGTAACCCGTAACAGCATTTTTCTGGTTCTGGTGTGATTCACCAGGCGAATTTGGGATTCGCCAGGCGAATTTAGTCTCGCCACTAGTTCGCCAGGCGAAGGGAGATTCGCCAGGCGAATTCGTAAGTCGCCAGGCGATATCGGAATTACAGAAAGGGGGTAGCTTCTGTAACTCTTGGGGTTTTTCTAAATTGGTGACTCGCCACTAGTTTGCTAGGCGAAGTGCTGGCGAATGGGATTCGCCAGGCAAAATCCATGGCGAAGGGCTGGCGAATGGGAATCCGCCAGGCAAATTCCTAAGTCGCCAGGCGAATTTGGCTGTATCTCAATAAATTCTTTTCTTTGAAAATTCATAACTTTTGATCTGTGGTTCGGTTTGAGGCATGGTTTGATGCGTTAGAAAGCTTATAAAATGTACTTTATTATGATGATGGTTTTGAGAATTGTTGGGCGACTAAATTATGTCGAGAATTAGAGAATGTGTTGTTTTGTTGTTGACTTTTGCCGTTTAATTGTGTGAACTGGATGTGTATGTGCAATATGCTGTTGGTGTGGATATTGTATGACTTGTGTACTGTTGAGTGATGAAATTGCATGAAATACATATTGTGATAATGGTTGGTGGCCTTACGGCAAGAAAATGCGATGTATGATAATTGTTTATATATGCATGATTATGGATGTGTATATATGTGCATATTAAATGTCATGAGTCATTGCATGCCAAGCATCATGATATGCATTGTTGTGACGTTCTGAGTGACGGATTGATTCCAGAGGGAATCTGCTATAACATCGTGCGCCTTAAAAATAAGAGGACCTAAAGCGATTTGATATATCGTGCGCCTTAAAAATAAGAGGACCTAAAGCGATGGTTATAGACGATCGTGTGCCCATGTGGGGTGTGAGCGATCGGATTGTACGCCTTATACCGAGAGGACCTAAAGCAATCCATAAACGTCGTGCGCCTTATACCAAGAGGACCAAAAGCAACGGGGAACATCGTAGGCCCGACGGGGTGTTACTTAAGTGATCCTCAGTAACGAGCGATGATTCCAGCAGAGTTCCCGAGTGAACTAGTGATGAGGAATATTGGAAGTCGGTACCGCATGGCATGTGCATAGAGTCGTTGTGTCGGTCTCTGTGCATTTGCATAAATCATGGATTAATTGTGCATGGAATTGTGAATGTGATTGAAGAGATGGAATATGGGTAATTGTATTGATGATGAGTGTATTGTGTATGATTGATGTGTAGTGGTATTTGATACTTGAGAATTGTACTGTGTTGTGTTATATTTGATTGTGGTGCATTTGTGGTGAGAATGTTTTACCTGTGTATTTCTGTGTGAATATATAATTATATGCAACTGTAATATGATTATTTTTCTCACCCTTCTGCTGTTTTATAATGCTCTATGAGGCGTTGCAGATTAGAGTTGCTGGAGGTCTTTTTGTGAAACTTTGTGTCTTCATTCTTTTGTCGGTCGGCTCTGATATGTGACACCGGGTAGTTAGGGAGGCCGTTTGTGATTATTTTGTATTATGTATATGTATCTTTTGGATTGTACATGTATGACTTGATGTATGACAAACTTTCATGATATATATATATATGTTGATATTCAGTTACGGATTTTCCGCTTTTATTCTGTTTCTGAATTGTGGGTGTAATACTACCTGAGATTGTTGCATATCTGTATGAGCAGGTGTTGTGTGTTTGTTTCAAATTGATGTGACCCCTCGGTCTATGCCGTGATATTTTAAATATACTCTGATGAAATTATGTATTTTATTTACCGCTTTAATAGCTTGGGGGTGTCACATTAGAGGTGTTACAACTTTGTTCCAAGGTTATGGACAGCTTCCCTAGGTGCTATGGAGTGTGTCTGGATGCTTGGAGTGGATTGAAATGATCTGGAACTGAAGATGGTATCCACACTGCAACTTGGTTAAAACCTTGAGGAGTTGGCTGGTGATTCTGAGAAATCAGTGTTCCAGATGTTGTTTAAGTGTTTGGATCACTTCTATATGATGTTTATGAGGTGTGTGTGTGATTGGTTTGGTAGGAATTGCTCTCAAACTCAAAACCCGATAGTGACTTGCTTTGGAAGGCAATTTTGGAGTGAAAGAAGAGATTTTGAGGAAAGCATCAGTTTGATGGCTTTGGTGTACTCAAACTGATCACAAATGAGCTCTATTTATAATAGAGCAAGTTTTGTTTTGCAAGGAATAGTGAATGGCAACTACTGCATAGGTTTGGCCAATGTTGAGCAATGAGAATCCAAGTCTCCTCTAGCCATTGACTAGGGGTTGGGGCACAGGCTGCTGGTCCCCTTGGTCTTGGATAAGTCTTGACAGAATTCAGTTGGAAATGGCTCAGTCCATGTCACCTTGGTGTATGCATTGAATGCTTCAATCCAAAATTGGAGTCTTGTCCCTCTTTTAGGCATTTCTAGGTTTGGCATGCTATTTTTGGTTCCAAAGACTTGGGAGGCTTGGGATCAGAGTTGGTTCCTCCTTGGTCCCCCCTTGAGGTGTTCAGATGGATAGAGTTGCTTGCCCTTTGCAAAATTTGAGCAAATCAAGCAAAACTCCAAAATCTGCCTTGCCATGACAGTTTGCAGCAAGGCATATTGGCATTGTCATATCTCATGGCTAAAGTGGAATTTGATGGAGTTCTTGGGCATTTTGGAAAGCCCTCATATGATACAACAACTGTTTGATCATAATTGGTTTTGATACTTTTTGGATCCAAGTGAAAAATGCCCCTACATTTGAAAAAAGGTAAGGCAGATTCTGACTTATTGAAAATTTCACTATGTGTTGGAAAAAAGTGACATTTTCACTTTTTGTGATTTTGATCATTCCATAACTCAAAATCCATGATGAATTGGAATGAGGTGTAGTTGAAGCTTTTGTATAGGGCCATGAGAGCTACAAATCCAGATTTGGATGAGGAAAAATGGACTTGTGGTTTAGGAGTTATGATCCTCCAAAGTTGGTACCCTAGCCACCACTTTATTCCATAACTTAGAAAAATTTCTAAGTTTTTATGGTTACCCCCTTTTACAAGTTATCCCACTTTTCTTGATTTTTCTTTATGAATGATGATTCCAATCATACATTAACATCATTTTAGGGTTAAGGAACCATAATTGTGAAAAATATCAAAAAGTCAAAGTTTGACTTTTGTGCACAGTTGACTTTTTATCAGATGAATTCCAAACTGTGCGATCCTCTATGAAATCAAGTCCTTGACCTAAATAAAACTTGATGGATTTATTTCATAGGTGTTATAGGGTGTATTGAATCATGTCCTAGGGTTTAGGAGCATGTCCTGGTCAAAAGTCAAAGATACAATTGACTTTTCTCGCGAAACCCTAACTGTGGTTCAGATGAAATTGAAACTTGTTGCTCAAGCTTATTGGATCAATCCATTGTTACAAATGGACCAATGTGGTTTATTAGAGACCCTCAAATCCTCCTTTGAGGTCTTGGATCATGTTTTGTCCCAAAAGTCAACTTAGGGGTGAATTAGGTCAAGAAAACCTAATTCCTGATTTTTTAAGAATGCATCCCCTGAGGCCAAATTGACTTGATGATTGGGTCCATGAGGTTCCATGGAGTATCATAGGTTACGCTTTGAAGCATTGGCTCATGCCCAGAGGAAAATTGCCATCTGGAGGCCCTGGTCGACCAAAACCCTAATTTGGTGACACTGGCGATCTTGAGGCTTGTTCCACTCAGAATGTTGCAGCCTTGTGCTTACTCCTTGAGGTGGGAGTCCTCTTGATGCATTTTAGATGTTTGAGAGGTTAGACAAGTTGAAGATCATGTCATTCCTTGATCGATCCTTTGCCTAAACACTCATAGAGGGCCTGAAACCCTAAAAGTGGATGCTCACCCATCTTTGGGGAGACTAATGGTTCATCCATATTGTGATGATGATTTTCACAATGATGGGAAATCTTAGTGGTCAAAATTTGGGGTATGACAGATGCCCCTTATTTAATCTTCTTGGACCCGAAGGTGTGAATGGCGAAGGTATTCGGGCATTCGAGGTGCAAGAGGATTAAATATCGGAATACCTGAAATTTTAATGGTGATTAAGAATGGTAGTTCACGCATCCTTCTTATTTTGCTAAGCAATGATGCTTAGAAAAGGTAAACTTCCCCTCGATCCTGGTTTCCTACCAAGGAACTGGTCTCAGTTTCTGATGTAAACTTCCCCTCGATCCTTGTTTCCTACCAAGGAACTGGTCTAAGTTTCTGATGTAAACTTCCCCTCGATCCTGGTTTCCTACCAAGGAACTGGTCTAAATTTCTTTTGTAAATCAACTTTCTTGACAAGGCACGTTATTCGTAGCGGTTTTCATCAAAATTCTCGCCGAATTTTCCTGGGGAGATGCCATTTGATAGAAAAACTTTTGATGTCAGACTTGCTGGGAAACCCATCTGTCTGAGCTGTTGAGTTACACAAACTTCTCTGTTGGAGATGCCATTTGTTGACTCTATCTGTAACGACCCAGTTTTAGTCCGTTTTATTTAATCGAGTCGTTTTGATTATTATATTAATTTATTTACGACTTTTATCTGAAAATATGTTATTTTTAGTCGTGATTATATTTTGTCGCGTTTTGTGAACGTTTACGAGATATTTGAGTGTGGGGGTATTTTGGTCTTTTCATTTATTTTTCCTAAGTTAGAATGAATAGGAATAGAAAGAGAGAAAAATAGTAAGAAGAGAAGAAAAGAGGAGAAGAGAAAGAGAAGAGGAAAAAGGAGAAAAAGAGAGAAATCTTGGAAATCAAGAAAATCGATCAACCGACTTTTCTAAACACGATTAAATTGGGTAAGGGTGCGAAACTCGATTATCTTATCATTGTGTATGATTATGTATGTGTGTGTGCATGTTGTCTTGCCTTTTTCCATAGTTTTTCGGCTATAGGTCGAAAACGCGTAAACGAGTAGAAATCGATGTTTTCACGGACGAAAATCGATATAAATTGTTTTGTATGATCTCACTATGTTTAGGAACCTTTGCTAATCATTGTTTTGCTGTTGGAAGTGATTTGGGTGGAAAAAATGGATTTTTGGGGTTTGAAAACGAAGCAGAACTTTTCTGCACCTGGTGTAAAGTGCTGGGCGGTTTTCTGATTTCGCCGGGCGGTTCGGGATTTCGCCGGGCGGTTTTGAGAGGCGCAGCCTTGACACGATTCTGACTCTATTGAGTTATTTGGGGAGAATTGGTGACGCCTCTACTTTGCCGGGCGAAGTAGCAGCGAAGGGCAAGTGTCAGGCGGTTTTTAGGGTTTTTCACATTTTTATTTTCTTTTTAATTCCATAACTTTTCATCTGTGGTTCGGTTTGAGGCGTGGTTTGATGCGTTAGAAAGTTTATAATATGTTCTTGCTTATGATGATGGTTTTGAGATTATTGGCCGATTAAATTAAGTCGGGAATTAGAAAATATGTTGTTTTGTCGACTTTTGCCGTTTTAATTGGGTGAACTTGATGTGTATATGGAATATGCTGTTGGTGTGGATATTGTATGACCTGTGTACTGTTGTGTGATGAGATTGCATGAAATACATATTGTGATGATGATTGGTGGCCTTAGGGCAAGAAAATACAATGTGTTGTACTTGATGATATATGCATGATTGTGGATGTGTATATGTGTGCATTTTAAATGTCATGAGTCATTGTATGCCAAGCATCATGATATGCATTCTTGTGATGTCCTGAGTGACGGATTGATTCCAGAGGGAATTCTCTATAACATCGTGCGCCTTAAAAATAAGAGGACTGAAAGCGATCTGATCGGATCGTGCGCCTTAAAAATAAGAGGACTGAAAGCGATGATTATAGACGGTCATGTGCCCATGTGGGGTGTGAGGGATCGGGTCGTGTGCCCGTGTGGGGTGTGAGCGATCCATAAACATTTTGTGGCTGTGTGGGGTGTGAGCGACGGGGAACATCGTATGCCCGGCGGGGAGTTACACTTAGTAACGAGCGATGATTCCAGCAGAGTTCCTGAGTGAACTAGTGATGAGAAATGTTGGAAGTCGGTACCGCATATGCATTGCATAGAGTCGTTGTGTCGGTCTCTGTGCATTTACATAAATCATGGATTAATTGTGTATGGAATTGTGAATGTGATTGATGAGATGGAATATGTATAATTGTATTGATGATGAGTGTATTGTGTATGACTGATGTGCATTGGTATTGGATACCTGAGAATTGTCATGTGTTGTATTGTATTTGATTGTGGTGCATTTGTGGTGAGAATATTTTACTTGTGCATTTCTCTGTTAATATATAATTATATGTAACTGTATTATGATTGTGTTTCTCACCCTTCTGCTGTTTTATAATTATCTATGAGGCATTGCAGATTAGAGTTACTGAAGGTCTTTTTGTGAAGCTTAGGTCTTCATTCTTTTGTCGGTCGGCTCTGATATGTGACACCGGGTAGTCGGCGTGATCGAGTGTGATTATTTTGTATTATGTATATGCATCTTTTGGATTGTACATATATGATATTGTATATGACAAACAAACTTTTCATGATATATATATATATATATATATATATATATATATATATATATATGAGATTTCAGTACAGATTTTCCGCTTTTATTCTGTATTTGAATTGTGGGTAGTAGGAACCAAGTTCCTCTTTTAATTGCTACCCGATTGTTGCATATCTTTATGAGCAGGTGTTGTATGTTTGTTTCAAATTGATGTGACCCCTCGGTCTATGCCGTGAATTTATAAATATACTCTGATGTAATTTTGAATTTTATTTATTGGTTTGTTTTATTTAGGGGTATAGATTAGGGGTGTTACATTAAGTGGTATCAGAGCCAGTCCGTGTCAGTTCGTGTCTGGTTGTGTCAGTCCTTGTCGGTGTGGCGTTTGGGGTGAGCTGTTTGTTTAACCATAATTTCTGTTATTGGAAATGAACAGAATATGGCTGGTAGGAATGATGCTGCTTTGGCTGCTGCGATGCAAGCTATGGCTCGGGCTGTGCAGGGTGCACCTAATGCTGCTGGTAATGATGAGTTCAGGAAGAACAAGCCGCCTGTCTTTAAAGGGAGACATAATCCTGATGGTGCACAGATTTGGCTTAAAGAGATAGAAAGGATCTTCCGAGTGATGGATAGTGCTGAGGACAGTAAGGTGAGACTGGGAACTCACATGTTACAGGAAGAAGCTGATGACTGGTGGGTTAGTACTCCTCAGGTGTTGGAAGCTGGGGATGAAGAAGTTACTTGGGAATTGTTTAGCCGGGAGTTTCTGAGGAAGTACTTTCCCGAAGATGTAAGAGGAAAGAAGAAAATTGAGTTCTTGGAATTGAAACAAGGTAATATGTCAGTTGTTGATTATACTGCTAAGTTTGTGGAGCTTGTGCAGTTTTATCCTCATTATGCTGAAGCGACTGCTGAGTTTTCTAAGTGTGTGAAGTATGAGAGCGGATTGCATCCTGAGATTAAGCAGGCAATCGGTTATCAAAGGATAAGAAGGTTTTCTGATTTGGTGGAATGTTGTAGGATTTATGAAGAGGATAATAGGGCTCGTTCTACTCACTATAAGAGTGTGAGTGATAGAAAAGGGAAGCAACAGTTCCGTAGTGGTCTGTATGTAACACCAGCTGATAAGGGTAAACAAAGGGGTACTTTTGATCGAAGGTCAAGTGGCGGAGGTATGTCTGGTCCTCTGAGGTGTTATAGGTGTGGTGATGTGGGACATCGTCAGTTCGAATGTAAGAAAGATATGAGGAAGTGTACCAATTGTGGAGGTGTAGGACATGTAGCGGCTGAGTGCAAAAGGAAGAATGTGGCGAAGTGTTTCAACTGTGGCGAACCTGGTAATATTAGCACGAAGTGTCCGAAACCGAAGCAAGTTCCATCTGGTGGGAAAGTTTTTGCATTGGCAGGAACTCAGACTTCAAGTGCAGACCGTCTGATCAGAGGTACTTGTTTTATTAATAGTACGCCTTTAGTTGCTATTATTGATACTGGAGCGACTCATTCGTTTATTTTGTCTGAGTGCGCTAAGCATTTGAATCTTGTGTTGTCTTCGATGGGTGGAGAGATGGTTATTGATACTCCAGCAATGGGGTCAGTAACTACTTCTTTGGTCTGTTTAAGTTGTCCTTTGACCATTTATGGTAAAGACTTTGAGATGGATTTGGTGTGTTTGCCGTTGGAGGGTTTAGATGTGGTTCTGGGAATGAATTGGTTGCAATTCAATCAGGTTCATATTGATTGTTATCATAAGCTAGTAAGATTTCCTTCTCTTGAGGAAGACGAAGACTCGAGTTTCTTATCTACCAAAGAGTTGAAGAAACTTTTGGCGGATGAAGCTCAGTTGTTTGGGTTGGTTGCATCGTTGACTGTGGATAGTCAAGTTTCACTTGATGTGTTTCCTGTTGTGTGTGATTTTCCAGAAGTGTTTCTTGAGGATATTTCAGATGTGCCGCCAGAGAGAGAGGTGGAGTTTTCTATAGATCTAGTTCTTGGTACTAGACCTGTATCAATGGCACCATATCGAATGTCGGCATCTGAGTTGGTTGAGTTAAAGAAGCAATTGAACGAATTATTGGAGAAGAGGTTTGTAAGACCAAGTGTTTCGCCTTAGGGTGCTCCAGTTTTGTTGGTGAAAAAGAAAGATGGAAATATGCGATTGTGTATTGATTATCGCTAGTTGAATAAGGTGACGATTAAGAATAAGTTCCTCTTCTGAGAATTGATGATCTGATGGATCAGTTGGTTGGTGCGTGTGTGTTTAGTAAGATTGACTTGAGGTCGGCGTATCATCAGATTAGGGTGAAAGAGAAAGATATTCAGAAGACGGCTTTTAGGACACGTTACGGTCATTATGAATATTCTGTGATGTCGTTCGGGGTTCTAATGCGCCAGGTGTGTTTATGGAGTACATGAATCGTATTTTCCACGAGCATTTGGATCGATTTGTTGTTGTGTTTATTGATGACATATTGATTTATTCTAAGTCTCGGGAGGAGCACGCGGAGCATTTGCGTATTTTTTTGCAGGTTTTGAAGGAAAAGAAGCTTTTTGCCAAATTGTCCAAGTGTGAATTTTGGTTGTCGGAGGTGAGTTTTCTTGGGCACGTAATTTCAAGTAATGGTATTGCTGTGGATCCATCTAAAGTAGAAGCAGTTCTACAATGGGAGGCTCTGAGATCTGTTACTGAAATTCGAAGCTTTTTGGGTTTGGCCAGATATTATCGAAGGTTCATTGAAGGTTTTTCTAAGCTAGCACTTCCTTTGACCCAGTTGACTTGTAAAGGGCAAGCGTTCATTTGGGATATTCGGTGCGAGGAAAGTTTTAATGAACTGAAGAGAAGATTGACGACAGCTCTGATTTTGATTTTGCTGAATCCTACTGAACCGTTTGTGGTGTATTGTGATGCGTCTTTGATTAGTTAAGGTGGGGTGCTAATGCAAGACGGTAAGGTCGTGGCATATGCTTCGAGGCAGTTGAGAGTGCATGAGAAGAATTACCCTACACATGACTTGGAGTTAGCGGCTGTGGTGTTTGTATTGAAAATTTGGAGGCATTATCTTTTTGGTGCGAGGTTTGAAGTCTTTAGTGATCACAAAAGTTTGAAATATCTGTTTGATCAGAAGGAATTGAATATGAGGCAGCGAAGATGGTTGGAATTTTTGAAGGACTACGACTTTGGCTTGAATTACCATCCTCGTAAAGCTAATGTGGTAGCCGATGCGTTGAGCGGAAATCGTTGCATATGTCCGCTTTAATGGTTAAGGAATGGGAACTTTTGGAATCGTTTAGAGATTTGAGTTTGGTATGTGAAGTGACGTCGGATAGCGTAAGGCTTGGAATGTTAAAGGTTACTAATGATTTTCTATTGACGGTTAGTGGGAAATAGAAGTTGGATGCGAAATTTGTGGATTTGATGACGGTTGGGGATAAAAGTGAAAATGAGGACTTTAAAGTGGATGATAATGGTGTTTTGAGATTCCGCGGTAGAATTTTTATTCCGGATGATGCGGAGTTGAAAAAGATGATTTTGGAGGAAGGACACTGGAGTAGTTTGAGTATACATCCGGGAGCGAATAAGATGTATCAGGATTTGAAGAAGATTTTCTGGTGGTCTGGATTGAAAAGAGATGTGGCTCAGTTTGTATATGCTTGTTTGGCGTGTCAGAAGTCGAAGGTAGAACATTTGAGACCTAGTGGTTTGTTGCAGCCGTTGGATATTCCTGAGTGGAAATGGGATAGCATTTCGATGGATTTTGTGACAGGGTTACCAAATACACAGCGAGGGCATAATGAGATTTGGGTGGTTGTGGATAGGCTGACTAATTCGGCTCATTTCATTCCGATTGACATCAGTTTAACTTTGGAGAGGTTGGCTGAGATTTACATCAGTGTGATTGTGAAGTTACATGGTGTTCCGTTGAGCATTGTTTAGGATCGAGATCCGAGATTTACTTCGAGATTTTGGGAAAGTTTACAGAAGGCGTTGGGTTCTAAATTGAGGTTGAGTTCTGCTTATCATCCTCAAACGGATGGACAGCCCGAGAGAACGATTCAATCGTTGGAAGATTTGTTGAGGGCTTGTGTTCTTGAACAAGGTGGTGCGTGGGATAGTTATCTTGCATTAATTGAATTCACGTATAATAACAGTTTCCATTCAAGTATTGGAATGGCACCGTTTGAAGCGTTATATGGACGAAGATGTCGAACACCGTTGTGTTGGCATGAATCTGGTGAGAGGACGGTGGTTGGACCGGAGTTGGTACAACATACTACGGATAAGGTGAAGCTTATTCGCGAGAAAATGAAGGCTTCTCAGAGTAGGCAAAAGAGTTATCATGATCGTAGAAGGAAAGATCTCGAGTTTCAAGAGGGCAATCATGTATTTTTGAGAGTTACGCCAGTAACGGGTGTTGGGTGTGCATTGAAGTCGAAGAAACTTACTTCTCAGTTTATTGGTCCTTACCAGATATCTGTGAGAGTGGGTGCTGTGGCTTATCGGGTGGCGTTGCCGCCGAATCTGTCGAATTTGCATGATGTGTTCCATGTTTCACAGCTTCAGAAGTATGTTCCGGATCCGTCGCATGTGATTCTGATGGATGAGGTTGAGGTAAGGGAGAACCTTACGGTTGAGGCATTACCGGTTAGGATTTTGGATCGCGAGTTGAAGAGGTTAAGGGGCAAGGATATTGCACTTGGGAAAGTGGCGTGGGGAGGCGCTGCTGAGGGCAATTTGACTTGGGAGTTAGAGAGTCGGATGCGGGAGTCGTATCCAGAGTTGTTCTTATCAGGTAATATTTTCGAGGACGAAAATTTCTAAGTGGGGGAGAGTTGTAACGACCCTGTTTTAGTCCGTTTTATTTAATCGAGTCGTTTTGATTATTATATTATTTTATTTCTGACTTTTATCTGAAAATATGTTATTTTTAGTCGTGATTATATTTTTTCGCGTTTTGGGAACATTTGCGAGATATTTGAGTGTGGGGGTATTTTGGTCTTTTCATTTATTTTTCCTAAGTTAGAATGAATAGGAATAGAAAGAGAGAAAAATAGTAAGAAGAGAAGAAAAGAGGAGAAGAGAAAGAGAAGAGGAAAAAGGAGAAAAAGAGAGAAATCTTGGAAATCAAGAAAATCGATCAACCGACTTTTCTAAACACGATTAAATCGAGTAAGGGTGTGAAACTCGATTATCTTATCATTGTGTATGATTATGTATGTGTGTGTGCATGTTGTCTTGCCTTTATCCATAGTTTTTCGGTTATAGGTCGAAAACGCGTAAACGAGTAGAAATCGATGTTTTCACGGACGAAAATCGATATAAATTGTTTTGTAATATCTCACTATGTTTAGGAACCTTTGCTAATCATTGTTTTGCTGTTGGAAGTGATTTGGGTGGTAAATATGGATTTTTGGGGTTTGAAAACGAAGCAGAATTTTTCTGCACCTGGTGTAAAGTGCTGGGCGGTTTTCTGATTTCGCCGGGCGGTTCGGGATTTTGCCGGGCGGTTTTGAGAGGCGCAGCCTTGACACGATTCTGACTCTATTGAGTTACTTGGGGAGAATTGGTGATGCCTCTGCTTCGCCGGGGAAGTAGCGGCGAAGGGCAAGTATCGGGCGGTTTTTGGGTTTCGCGGGGCGGTTTTTAGGGTTTTTCACATTTTTATTTTCTTTTTAATTCCATAACTTTTGATCTGTGGTTCGGTTTGAGGCGTGGTTTGATGCGTTAGAAAGCTTATAAAATTTTCTTGCTTATGATGATGGTTTTGAGATTGTTGGCCGATTAAATTAAGTCGGGAATTAGAAAATATGTTGTTTTGTCGACCTTTGCCGTTTTAATTGGGTGAACTTGATGTGTATATGCAATATGCTGTTGGTGTGGATATTGTATGACATGTGTACTGTTGTGTTATGAGATTGCATGAAATATAAATTGTGATGATGATTGGTGGCCTTAGGGCAAGAAAATGCAATGTGTTGTATTTGATGATATATGCATGATTGTGGATGTGTATATGCGTGCATTTTAAATGTCATGAGTCATTGTATGCCAAGCATCATGATATGCATTCTTGTGACGTCCTGAGTAACGGATTGATTCTAGAGGGAATCCGCTATAACATCGCGCGCCTTAAAAATAAGAGGACTGAAAGCGATCTGATCGGATCGAGCGCCATAAAAATAAGAGGACTGAAAGCGATGATTATAGACGATTGTGTGCCCATGTGGGGTGTGAGCGATGGGGTCGTGTGCCCGTGTGGGGTGTGAGCAATCCATAAACTTCGTGTGCCCGTGTAGGGTGTGAGCGACGGGGAACATCGTATGCCCGACGGGGAGTTACACTAAGTAACGAGCGATGATTCCAGCAGAGTTCCTAAGTGAACTAGTGATGAGAAATGTTGGAAGTCGGTACCGCATATGCATTGCATAGAGTCGTTGTGTCGGTCTCTGTGTATTTGCATAAATCATGGAATAATTGTGTATGGAATTGTGAATGTGATTGATGAGATGGAATATGTATAATTGTATTGATGATGAATGTATTGTGTATGACTGATGTGCATTGGTATTGGATACCTGAGAATTGTACTGTGTTGTTTTGTATTTGATTGTGGTGCATTTGTGGTGAGAATATTTTAATTATGCATTTCTGTGTTAATATATAATTATATGCAACTGTATTATGATTGTGTTTCTCACCCTTCTGCTGTTTTATAATGATTTATGAGGCATTGCATATTAGAGTTGCTGAAGGTCTTTTTGTGAAGCTTAGGTCTTCATTCTTTTGTCGGTCGGCTCTGATATGTGACACCGGGTAGTCGGGGTGATCGAGTGTGATTATTTTGTATTATGTATATGTATCTTTTGGATTGTACATGTATGATGTTGTATATGACAAACAAACTTTTCATGATATATATATATATATATGAGATTTCAGTACAGATTTTCCGCTTTTATTCTGTATTTGAATTGTGGGTAGTAGGAACCAAGTTCCTCTGTTAATTACTACCTGATTGTTGCATATCTTTATGAGCAAGTGTTGTATGTTTGTTTCAAATTGATGTGACCCCTCGGTCTATGCCGTGAATTTGCAAATATACTCTGATGTAATTTTGAATTTTATTTATTGGTTTGTTTTATTTGGGGGTATAGATTGGGGGTGTTACACTATCGGGGAAAATGAGTCTCTTGAGAGACTGCTTTCGCTTAGGGATATCGCATCATACTTTTCTCGGAGATCTTTTTGGAGAAATGCCATATGATGTGATCCAATTTTGAGGTGCTAATGACTTCATTAACATCGGCTCTTCGGAGAGCAAAAATCAATGTTTTGCTGAAAGTCTTTAGTTGTGAGGCCTTCTATGGGGATTTTCCTTAATCCGGGAAAGCGAAGATATCATCTTCAATGGTGAAGAGTGACATTTGTCAAAAGTTTCTCTGGTCTTCTCAGAGGTTCAATTTATCAAAATGGTCAAGGGCCAACTCCAATCCAGAAATAAACTGGAGGAGAGAGATAGTGCAGACGCAACATTTCCTGATGAGGAAAGAACTGACAACTTGATCGAGAGGACTTTTATCACTAGGGGATAAGACCGACTAGAGTGATAGTGATGCAATACGAATGCGAATGTAAATCAACCATGCATGATGCATGTATGTTTATGCTGACAAAACTGACGCGACATACAGACCAGTAGATTAACATGACTGGATACTCAGCCACAGTGGGAGATAAAAAGTATCACTGGTTCACGATAGCAATTCTGCCTTGCTTAGGAGAGATAGTTCCTGCGGGGAACAACCGTTGGTCGGGCTTAGGAGGTAAGAACTCTGCCGGAGATGTCAGATGGAGTATTCGCATCTGACATAACTGATCCTTCGTTTAGGCGCACTGGTTTAGAAGGAGTACTTTGATTCTGCACTTTGAAGTTCGCTTACTTCTGGAAAAGCGATCGATGTTCTTTCGATGTTCGACAGTCAAAAGAAATTGCCATTTCTATTTTAAAAGCAAAAAATTTTACAAGTAAATTCATTTTTGTTTTATTTCAATAATCGTTGATCATGTTAAAATGTCGTTCTATAAAGCTAAAACAAATAAGAATTGCAAACAAAAGCACAAGGGCTCAAATTTTATTGATTGGATGGAAATCAGCCAAGCGCGTGATACCATAGAGTATTTACAAAGTTTGAAAATGGTAATTTAAGGGAAAAAGGCTACATTGAAACATAACGACCACTATCCTTCTACCAACTTTGAATTCGGGACATCCTGAGCTTCCGTCGAAGATGACCTTGACTAGAGTTTTCTGATGGATGGCATGACTGCTACTAGGGAATTTGCCCCTGTTGGACGTAGTTACTTGCCATTATCCCTAACTTTTGCCTGGATTGTACTTTGAGATTTCCAATCCATCGGGATGATTTTTTTTATTATGTCTCTAACTTTTGCCTGGACCGCCCTTTCGGGTTTTCAATCCACCGAGATGTTTTTTTTTAGTTTAGGCAAAGTATTTCTTGACTACATCAACATTTGTGGGGTAGGCAAATTCCTCTCCGTCCATGGTTGCAAGTCTCAAGGCACCGCCTGAGAAAGCTTTCTTGACCACATAGGGGCCGTCATAATTTGGAGTCCATTTTCCCCGGGAATCAATGAGGAATGATAGTATCTTCTTGAGCACGAGGTCTCCTCTCCTGAAGACGCGAGGTCGAACCTTTTTGTCAAATGCCTTCTTCATTCTTTGCTGATACAACTGACCATGGCATAGTGCTGTTATTAGTTTTTCCTCGATCAGCTTTAGTTTGTCGTGTCGACCTTGACACCATTCAGCTTCTGTAAGCTTAGCTTCCATCAATACCCAGATTGATGGGATCTCTACTTCGATGGGGAGAACTGTTTCCATGCCATATACTAGAGAGAAAGGGGTAGCCCCTGTTGATGTGCGGACAGATGTACGATAATCGTGAAGAGCAAAGGGTAGCATCTCGTGCCAATATTTGTTGGTTACAACCATCTTTTGAACAATCTTCTTGATGTTCTTGTTAGCCGCTTCTACCGCTCCGTTCATCTTGGGTCGGTAGGGAGATGAGTTATGGTGTTCGATCTTAAACTCAGCACACAACTCCTTCATCATCTTATTGTTCAAGTTAGATCCATTATTTGTAATGATTTGGCTCGGAACACCATAACGGCAGATGATATTGTTTTTGATAAATCACCACTTGTCGGGTTACGTTGGCGTATAACGCTGCTTCGACCCACTTGGTGAAGTAATCAATGGCTACCAGGATGAACCGATGTTCATTCGAAGCTTTGGGTTTAATCATGCCAATCATGTCGATTCCCCATATGGAAAAAGGCCATGGGGAAGAGAGAACTTTGATATGCGTTGGCGGTACATGGATTTTGTTGAAGTATATCTAACACTTGTGACACCTCCTCATGTACTTGTAGCAGTCAGATTCCATGGTCAACCAGTAGTACCCTGCTCTCAGAATTTTTCTCGCCATTGTGTGTCCATTGGCATGAGTGCCAAAGGATCCTTCATGAATTTCTTTTATCTGCATGTCTGCTTATGGTCTGTCTACGCATCGGAGCAAGACCATATCGAAATTTCTCTTATATAATGTGTCACCGCTCAGGAAGAAGCTGCCTGCTAGTCTTCTGTGGGTCTTTCTATCTTGTCTGGATGCCCCAAGTGGGTACTCCTGTTTCTGGAGGAAGCATTTGATATCGTGATACCAAGGTTTGTCGTCTATGACTGCTTTGATCGTGAAGATGTAAACGGGCCGTTCAAGGCGCATTATGTCGATCTTAGGTAAGTCGGTCCATTGACCTACACTTATCATGGAAGAGAGGGTGGCTAAGGCATCAGCCATGTGATTCTCTTCATGAGGGATATGATGAAACTCGATTCTGTTGAAGAATGGTAACAACCTCCTCGCATAGTCTTTGTAAGGAATCAATCCGGATTAGTATGTGTTCCAATCTCCTTTGATCTGAACACCATGATACATCCAAGTTCTTGATCCTTAAGTCAATCGCTTCTTTGAGACCCATAATACAAGCTTCGTATTCGGCCTCGTTGTTTGTGCACTTGAATGTAAGTCTGGAGGTGAAAGGAATGTGGGTACCCTGAGGTGTTATGATGATTGCCCCAATTCCGTTTCCGAAATGATTGACAGCTCCGTCAAAGATTAGTCCCCATTGGGAACTTGGTTCTGGCTCTTCACTGGGTAGTGGTTCATCGCAATCCTTTATTTTTAGATACATGACATCCTCGTCTGGGAAGTCAAACTCGATTGATTCCTGATCGTCAATTGGTTGATGAGCCAAATGATTGGCTAAAATACTTCCCTTAACGGCTTTTTGAGCGTGGTATTCGATGTCGTATTCTGATAACAACATCTGCCAATGGGCAATCCTTCCTGTGAGAGCAGGTTTTTCAAAGACATACTTGATTGGATCCATTTTTGAGATTAACCAAGTAGTGTGACGAATCATGTACTGGCGAAGACGTTTGGCTGCCTAAGCCAAAGCGCAACAAGTTTTCTCAAGCATACTGTACCGAGTCTCGAAGTCGGTGAATTTCTTGCTCAAATAATAGATGACAGACTCCTTCTGTTTGGTTTCGTCTTGTTGGCCAAGTACACACCCCATTGAGTCCTCTAGGACTGTGAGGTAAATGATCAGTGGTCTTTCCTCCACTAGTGGTGATAGAATCGGCGGATTCAACAGGTATTCCTTAATACTATCGAAGGCGGTTTGGCAGTCTTCTGTCCAAACGCAATCCTGATTCTTTTTGAGTAATTTGAAAATCGGCGCATATGTTGCCGTCATGAGGAATATGAATCTGGAGATGTAGTTCAAACGTCCCAGGAATCCTCTGACTTGTTTTTTAGTTTTCGGAGAAGGCATTTCTTGAATGGCCTTAACTGTAATGCCCCATTTTGTCCGATTTATTTAATCAAGTCGATTTAATTATTTTCATTTTTATATTATTTTATTCTTGACTTTTATTTGACAATATATTATTTTTCATCGTTATTATGTTTTATCGCGTTTTGAGAGCGTTTGCGAGATATTTGAGCTGAGGGGTAAAATGGTCATTTTGAGAGGTTAGATATTTTAGAAAAATTAGATATTTTTAATAAATAGAAAGTGGAGATAAAAAGAGAGAAAAGAAAGGGAAAGGAAAGAAAGAGAGAAAGAAGGAAATGGAGAGGAAAGAAATAGAGAAGAGGAAAAGAGGTGGAAATCGACGTAGCTCCGTTTCAAGCGCGAATAATCGGGTAAGGGTGAGAAGTTTCGATTATATCTTGCTTGTGTATGTATATGTGTTGTTTGTTGTAATTGTTTTGGTTGTTTCACAACTTTTTCTCATTGATAAATTGATGAACAATCAATAGAAATCGATGTTTTCGCGGTGGAAATGCGGTATAAATGTTGTAGAATACTTGTTACTATGATTGGGATATGTTCTGGTTGTTATGTTATTGGTTGGAAGGGTTTTGGTGGATGAAATGTTGTGTTGGAGTGAACAACAGCGCTGCTGAGATTTCCCGGGTTCGCACTGCGAATAGGGAAGCGAAGGTTCGCGGGAGGTTCGCATTGCGAACTTTCTGCTGTTTTTTCTCTGCCACGGTTCGCAGGGAACTCGCATTGTGAAGGGGAAAGCGAAGGTTCGCTGGGTGTTCGCATTGCGAACTTTATGCTGTTTTTTCTCTGACATGGTTCGCTGGGGGTTCGCATTGCGAATAGGAAAGCGAACATGACTGATTTTCCATTTTGTTCTTGTCATAACTTTTGGGTCGTGAGTCGGATTGAGGCGCGGTTGGATGCGTTGGAAAGCTAATAAGATGTTCTTTCTTATAAAATGGTTTTGGGACTAGTGGCCGATTTAATTATGTCGGTAATTGGAAATGTGTCGTTTTATCGACTTTTACCGTCGTAATTGTGTGTGATTGATGTGTTATCATGTGGTATGCTGTTGATATATAACGTATAGCTTGTGTGTTTTTATATGATGTGAATGCATGTGATGAAATGTTGTGATGATGGTTTGTGGCCTTATGGCAAATAAATGCATTGTGTTGTGTTTGATTGTATATGCATGATTATGGATGTTGAAATGGTTCACATGGTTGTATATGTGTATGCATTTGATTGTCATGAGTCATTGTATGCCAAGCATCATGATATGCATTATTGTGATGTCGTGTGCCCTAGTGGGTGTGAGCGACGAAACAATTCCCGAGGGAATCTGCTGTAACGGTTGTGTGCCTTATACATAGAGGACCTAAAGCGACGTTATAGACGATCGTGTGCCTTATACAAAGAGGACCTAAAGCGATCAGGTCGTGTGCCTTATACAAAGAGGACCTAAAGAGATCCATAAACGTCGTGTGCCTTATACAAAGAAGACCTAAAGCGACGGGGAACATCGTTTTCCCAACGGGGAGTTACACTAAGTAACAAGCGATGATTCCAATAATTCCTGAGTGAATTAATGATGAGAATGATGGATGGAATGGTACCGCATTTTCATAGAGTCGTTGTGTCGGTCTCTTTGCATTTGCATAAATCATGAATGGATTGATTATGTGTGGTAAATCATGAAAGGATTGATTATGTGTGGAAAATTGTGAATTGATTGATTATGTGTTGAGCTTGTGATAGCATTGGTGATTTGATATGCATTCGTGATAAATGTATGGATTATGGATGATATGTTTTATGTATAGACATATGCTATGTTTTGTTGGGATGTTGTACATTACAATGATTGTATTATTTCTCTATGGTATGCTATATATGAATATATGTGATGTGGTGGTGTGTTTCCATATGTCATGACTTTGGTATGCCTTATGTATGAATATGTGATTATGTTAGTATAATTGATATATCCTATGTGGTTGGATTATTAGAAATAGGTTATGTATCTGTGGCATGCTATATGTATTAATATGTGATGCTAGTGGTGAGAATAATTATGCATGTGAATTTTATATGTGTTGCATATTATTATGCAATCTTGATTTAGTTGATATTTCTGACCCTTCTGCTGTGGTTTGTTGCTCTATGAGGCAATTGCAGATTAGTATCTTGGAGGCTTTTGTGAAGATTAGTTCTCCATCCTATTGTCGGTCTGTCTGCTCTGATACGTAACACGGGAGTCGGGGAACACTTTTGTTATATATGTGTACATTTGTTGGATCTATTTTGTATTACCTTTGTATGAATATTTTGATGTTATAAAATAATTTATGTTGTAAAACAAGTCAGTTATGGATCTTTCTGCTTTATTCCATAATTGAACTTCCTTTTGTTGGAAAAAGTTTCCCTTTTATGTATATTCCATTTTGTGTTATGTATCAAATTTATGAGCAGGGATGTGTGTTTTCTTTCTTCAAATGTGGCATCCTTGTTTCTGTCTAAGAATAATAAATTTTTATTTAATCTGATTTATTTATGTATTATTTATTCGCGATGGGAATTGGGGTGTTACATTAGTGGTATCAGAGCTGGTCGGTCCGTCCGACCAAGTTGTTGAGTCAGTTGGTGTGACAGTTGAATACTGTCGATGTTGTTTGTTCCTTAGCGTGTGATATGTGTGTGAAACATTGTCAGTGATTTCTGGTTTTCTAATCCTTTGTCTTCAGGATTTAGAATGAGATAAGTGGGGGAGAAGCTTGTGCCTCTCCAAGTTGCTTCGGTTGTGTGCCATAGGTTGCAAGATTGTAAGTGTTGTTTGGACAGTATTGTTCCCGGTTCCGGAGGAAATGCAGAGGTAAGGTTTACGTAAACTAAGGATTTACGCTTTAGGTAGTTTTGTGCACAAGATGCAAGAAATGCTATTATAGTTTGGTAAAGACGGTTTATGCCCCATCATGATTGTTGGCTGTCTATTGACAAATTGAGGAACTGATCACCCTTGATCTCTTGTTGATAGTAGACAGAATTATGTTGGATGGAATAGACGTGTCTTTTCGGCTTTGATAGTGTGTGCAATGAATTGTTGGAATTAAGAAAATGATTACGGATTATTTTGTTGAGTCGCTGAAGATTCTAATATCGGAAGATGAGACGGATTAGAGGTTTTGGTATGTTGGTTCAGTTGGGAGTCGTTGAGAGAGAACGATTGAGTATCGTTAATGGTTGTTCTTAGAGAGTAGAGTGTGAGCTCAAACTTGTCGAAGGTGAGGATTTGAGGTTTGGATCTGCTAAGTAAGTAGAAGAACTTTTAGGAAGTGAAACTCAGATGTTTGTCATGTTTGTGATGATAGTGTTCTGGAAATTGGCAGGGAAGCCACAGTGATGGGCCGTCAGTTGTGCATGGTTTTCAGATGTGTTTTTGGATGAAACATTAGTGTGTTGACTTGAAGAGGTCCAACATGGTTGGTAAGGAAAAGGATGATAGCATGGGGTTGCGTGTTAATCAGTGAGTAGTATGGAAACTTGCGGTGGTGTTCTGGATAGCTTGAGTTTTGAATTGTGACGAATTGCGAACGATTTGAAGTTCCTTGATGGTATTACTTTTGTTATGGGTTGAGGTCTCGTGTCACCAGAAACCTTGAGTGAGTTGGAACCCTGTAAGAAGAATTGATATGGAATGTGGTAACCAGAGATTGTTAAGCTATTTTGGATAAATTGTTTCGAGCTCAGAATGAATTTTGAAGGTTGTATATGTTTTGGTTGTGGAGTATATGAATCGTATCTTCCATATTTATTTGGATAAGTTCGTAATGGCTTTGATTGAGGATATTCAGATCTGTTATAAACTCAGAGGAAGAACAGGTAGAGTGTTTGAGAATTGAATTACAAGTGTTGAAAAGAGACGAAGTTTTATGCTAAGTTATTCAAGTGAGAATTTAGGTTGAAAAAGGTTAGTTTTCTTTGATATGTTATTTCAGATGAGAGTATGGTTATGGATCCATCGGAATGAGATACAGTTCTACAATGAAAGGCTTCAAAGTTGGTTAAGGAGATTAGAATATTTTTGGACTTTAGTTGGTTATTACCGGAGGTTATGTAAGGCTTTTCCAAGTTAGCATTTTCGTTACTTCGATTGAATTGCAAGAGGGTAAAGTCGTGGCTTATGCTTTACTATAATTGAGGATTCATAAAAGGATCTATACTATTCCGGATTTGGAATTGGTTGCGGTTGTATTGTGTTGGAAGGTTTGGAGGTATTATCTTTATGGTTCTAGGTTCGAAGTGTTTAATAATCACAAGAGTTTAGAGTACTTGTTGGGTCTAAAGGAATAGTGTATGAGACAACGAGGATGGTTATAATTAGTGACGAGTTATGAATTTGGCTTGGATTATCCTTCGGGAAAAGCTAATGTTGTGCCTGAAGAGTTACGTCGATAGTCTTTGCATATGGCTGGTTTGATGGTCAGAGAATTAAAATTATTTGAGCAGTTCAGAGACTTGTGTCTGGTGAGTGAGATAACACAGTGGAGTGTGAGGTTGGGTATATTAAAAGTGAACAATGATTTTTGGTGAATATGAGAAAGAGTTAGACTTTGGACGTGGGATTGATAGTTTTGATGGTTACGAGTAATCCAAGTGCGCATCGAAAGCGTGAGGTGGCACATTTCGTATATACGTGTGTGACTTGTAAGAGTTCATAGGTTGAACATTGAAAACATGTTGGAATGATGAGACCATTGGATGTTTCAGAATGGAAGTGTTAGGTGAAAAGTTTAAATATTATTCATGGGTTACTATGTAGATGGATGTTCTGGTTGTATGTTCGATTGGGGAATCGTAGCATTGTTGCAATATTGTTGGGTGACAAGGATGTTAATATTATGGTTATGTAGAAGTTGTTGAAATGGTGTTGGGTCATGGAACTTTATGTTCTTTCTTGTGTTGTTGCCTCGTTTCTATCGTGCTGGTTCGAGTGCGAGTAGCTAATTCATGTGTGGGGGATTAGGGGAGTGTTACCTGGGTGTTGGTAACATGGTTTTCTTTGAGTCGTGAGTTAGTCGTCAAGTGCATTGTATGGGCTTTGCATCTTGTGGTTGTAGTTGTCGTCGTTGTCATGTCGTTGTTGTAGTTGTTGTTAGCAAGGTGGTTTATCAGTTTGAGTTATCCATGGTGTGCCTTTTGTTGGCATGACAGTTTGTTAGTCGGATGCGAGAGTCGTATCCGGAGTTGTTTGCACCAAGTATATTTTCGAGGACGAAAATTTCTAAGTGGGGGAGAGTTGTAACGCCCCATTTTGTCCGATTTATTTAATCAAGTCGATTTAATTATTTTTGTTTTTATATAATTTTATTCCTGACTTTTATTTGACAATATATTATTTTTCATCGTTATTATGTTTTATCGCGTTTTGAGAGCGTTTGCGAGATATTTGAGCTAAGTGGTAAAATGGTCATTTTGGGAGGTTAAATATTTTAGAAAAATTAGATATTTTTAATAAATAGAAAGTGGAGAGAAAAAGAGAGAAAAGAAAGGGAAAGGAAAGAACGAGAGAAAGAAGGAATTGGAGAGGAAAGAAATGGAGAAGAGGAAAAGAGGTGGAAATCGACATAGCTCCGTTTCAAGCGCGAATAATCGGGTAAGGGTGAGAAGTTTCAATTATATCTTGCTTGTGTATGTATATGTGTTGTTTGTTGTAATTGTTTTGGTTGTTTCACAACTTTTTCTCATTGATAAATTGATGAATAATCGATAGAAATCGATGTTTTCGTGGTGGAAATGCGGTATAAATGTTGTAGAATACTTGTTACTATGATTGGGATATGTTCTGGTTGTTATGTTATGGGTTGGAAGGGTTTTTGGTGGATGAAATGTTGTGTTGGAGTGAACAACAGCACTGCTGAGATTTTCTGGGTTCGCAGGTTCGCACTGTGAATAGGGCAGCGAAGGGAAAGCGAAGGTTCGCGGGGGGTTCGCATTGCGAACTTTCTGCTGTTTTTTCTCTGCCATGGTTCACAGGGAATTCGCATTGCGAAGGGGAAAGCGAAGGTTCGCAGGGTGTTCGCATTGCGAACTTTATGCTATTTTTCTCTGTCATGGTTCGTTGGGGGTTCGCATTGCGAATAGGAAAGCAAACATGACAGATTTTCCATTTTGTTCTTGTCATAACTTTTGGGCCGTGAGTCGGATTGAGGCGCGGTTGGATGCGTTGGAAAGCTAATAAGATGTTCTTTCTTATAAAATGTTTTTGGGGCTAGTGGCCGATTTAATTATGTCGGTAATTGGAAATGTGTCGTTTTGTCGACTTTTACCGTCGTAATTGTGTGCGATTGATGTGTTATCATGTGGTATGCTTATGATATATAATGTATAGCTTGTGTGCTGTTATATGATGTGAATGGATGTGATGAAATGTTGTGATGATGGTTTGTGGCCTTATGGCAAATAAATGCATTGTGTTGTGTTTGATTGTATATGCATGATTATGGATGTTGCAATGGTTCACATGGTTGTATATGTGTATGCATTTGATTGTCATGAGTCATTGTATGCCAAGCATCATGATATGCATTCTTGTGATGTCGTGTGCCCTAGTGGGTGTGAGCATAGAAATGATTCGCGAGGGAATCTGCTGTAACGGTCGTGTGCCTTATACAAAGAGGACCTAAAGCGACGTTATAGACGATCGTGTGCCTTATACAAAGAGGACCTAAAGTGATCGGGTCGTGTGCCTTATACAAAGAGGACCTAAAGCGATCATAAAACGTTGTGTGCCTTATACAAAGAGGACCTAAAGCGACGGGGGACATCGTTTGCCCAACGAGGAGTTACACTAAGTAACAAGCGATGATTCAAATAATTCCTGAGTGAATTAATGATGAGAATGATGGATGGAATGGTACCGCATTTTCATAGAGTCGTTGTGTCGGTCTCTTTGCATTTGCATAAATCATGAATGGATTGATTATGTGTGGAAAATCCTGAAAGGATTGATTATGTGTGGAAAATTGTGAATTGATTGATTATGTGTTGAGCTTGTGATAGCATTGGTGATTTGATATGCATTCGTGATAAATGTATGGATTATGGATGATATGTTTTATGTATAGACATATGCTATGTTTTGTTGGGATGTTGTACATTACAATGATTGTATTATTTCTCTATGGTATGCTATATATGAATATATGTGATGTGGTGGTGTGTTTCCATATGTCATGACTTTGGTATGCCTTATGTATGAATATGTGATTATGTTGGTATAATTGATATATGCTATGTGGTTGGATTATTAGAAATAGGTTATGTATCTGTGGCATGTTATATGTATTAATATGTGATGCTTGTGGTGAGAATAATTATGCAAGTGAATTTTATATGTGTTGCATATTATTATGCAATCTTGATTTAGTTGTTATTTCTCACCCTTCTGCTGGGGTTTGTTGATCTATGAGGCAATTGCAGATTAGTATCTTGGAGGCTTTTGTGAAGATTAGTTCTCTATCCTATTGTCGGTCTGTCTGCTCTGATACGTAACACGGGAGTCGGGGAATGCTTTTGTTATATATGTGTACATTTGTTGGATCTATTTTGTATTACCTTTGTATGAATATTTTGATGTTATAAAATAACTTATGTTGTAAAACAAGTCAGTTATGGATCTTTCCGCTTTATTCCATAATTGAACTTCCTTTTGTTGGAAAAAGTTTCCATTTTATGTATATTCCATTTTATGTTATGTATCAATTTTATGAGCAGGGATGTGTGTTTTCTTTCTTCAAATGTCGCATCCTTGTTTCTGTCTAAGAATAATAAATTTTTATTTACTCTGATTTATTTATGTATTATTTATTCGCGATGGGAATTGGGGTGTTACATTGATCTTGTCAGGATTAACCTCAATTCCTTTCTGGTTAACGATGAACCCTAAGAGTTTCCCTGAACGGACACCGAATGTGCACTTATTGGGATTCAAGCGGAGCTTGTTCTTTCTCAACCGCTCGAATAGTTTTGACAGGTGGGTCACATTCTTATCTTCTGTTCTAGATTTACCAATCATGTCATCGACATATACCTCGATTTCCTTGTGTATCATGTCATGAAACAGAGTAGTCATGGCCCTTTGATAGGTTACCCCGACGTTCTTTAAACCGAACGGCATTACCTTGTAACAAAAGGTACCCCATGGGGTAATGAACGAAGTTTTCTCCATATCTTTCGGCACCATTTTTATCTGATTATAGACCGAGAATCCATCCATGAAGGAGAAAACTTTGAACTTTGCAGTACTGTCAACCAGCATGTCAATGTGTGGTAAAGGAAAGTCGTCCTTTGGACTAGCCTTGTTTAGATCTCTGTAATCGACACACATTCTGACTTTTCCATCCTTTTTTGGAATGGGTACGATATTGGCTAACCTTTGAGGATATTCTGAGGTGGCGAGGAAACCCGCGTCAATCTGTTTCTGTACTTGATTTTGATGGCCATGTTTGGGTGAGTCCGTCTCAACCTATGTTTTACTGGCGGACATTCTGACCTTAACGGTAAGTGATGTTCCACGATGCTGGTATCCACTCAGGGCATGTCCTAATAGGACCAAGCGAATACATCAGGAAACTCTCTAAGAAGCTTTGTTAAACTCTCTTTAGCAGTTGGACTGAGCAGTGCCCCAATCCTGATTTCTTTTCTCTTTTTTCTGAACCCACGTTGTTCGTTTCCAACGGCTCTTTGTGAGGTTCAATGTACCTTTCCTCTTGTCGGAGTAATCGGGAGATCTCTTCAGGAATTTCATTGTTAACTTCTTCTTCACCCCCTAATACCGAGAACTCAAAGTCGGGAGAAGGCATTGGATCGTATGTTTCAACGGGGTTTAAAACAAGCAATCTGCATGACGTGATGATTTGTGTTTAGAAGAGATAGAGAAAATGCAAGTGTGTGCAGTGTATTTTTCTTTGAAAACTGCTTGTTTTTATTATTGAGTTGTTTTTTAGGATTACCATTTTTTGAAAAGCGAAAAGAGAAAACAACAATTAATGCGAAAATTACAGAACGACATTATTTTATTTATGAACAAGTCGATTCTTGAAACTACAGCCCTATAAAACAAAACTCTGTCGCTTTGGGCGAAGCGGAGAGGGAAATTTACAGAAAGCGAGCCCTATCAAAACATCCGTTTCACCTGGGCAGGGTGAAAGGTTAAAAGATGAAAATTACTTTGACTTATGAACAATCTTCGGAACATTGACAGCAACCCATTGGCGATGAACTCCTCGGTGAATCACAAAGTCTGGTACCTTCCTTGATTTGTCTTCAGAAATGACGCTGATTTCTGGCAGAGCAGGATCATTGGAATCTATCTCCCAGGCAGAGTTGTCGTAGGAGGAATCCTCTGTTGTATTTTGCATAGTATTTGTCCTCTCAGGCAAATCTCCCCATCCAGTTGGCTGGATGTCTTCGAGCCTGATACGAGAGCTTTCAAGAGCGGTGTATTTGACCATGAAGTCAAATATTCCACTTGGTTGTCCTAAGGTGTCCCACACTTCTATGGAACTGGAAGAGTCATCTCTCTCGATGACGTTGACCTCAAGAAAAGCAGAGTTGATGAATTCTAGTCCGGCAAGCTTTGCCAATTCATCGTCGTACTAGATATTTTCTGAATGACCTGAGTGTTCATCCCATGACATGGTGGGGACGTAGGTATTCTGTTCAATGACGCTCAGCTGATTTTCATTGTTCGGCTGACTTTCTTGCCCCAAGTCTCCTAGGTACGGCTGCCAGATAGGCGGACCATCCATTGGGCCATAATAGTCGTGATCAAAGTTATCCTTCATCATAGTGTCCTCCTCTAATGAGTTTGGTGGAGCACGACATCCTTCCGGATCACAATCTCCGTATATCATTTCGACATCTGACCTTGGTATAAATCTCGGACTCTGCGCGGGATAGCAAAAGGGCGTAGGCACCTCTTCCTGAGACATATAATTGTCCTTGTTAAAATAGGACTTCCATTCCTCATCCGTATCGGAGGGATCCTCCTCGTTGATGATATGGACTGCTTGATGCACTGGGTGAAGGAAACCTCCACTGTGGAAGAAGTCCTGAATGGGATGAAGACTTTCATCGTTAGTAGCTGTCTGGGTGCAGGTTGTAGAAAAACCAAGACCCTTCTTTGTTTTATTATCAGTAGGAATGACAAGTTATCCCCATCCTTTTGCACGGCTATTTTTGATCACTTCGAGAGCATCTATGTATGAGGAAATCAAGGTTCCTTTCTCTAATTGATTCTCATTGCTCATCGAAAGTGCTTGGAACTGAGTCCTAACAACCTCCTCGGGTTCTACACAAGTAGATAATGACAAGTTGCTCACGAGCAAGGCTTGTTCTCCATAAACCGTGAGGAGTTGACCGTTCTGGATGAACTTTAGTTTCTGGTGAAGTGTCGAAGTGACTGCCCCAGCCTGATGTATCCAAGGTTTTCCTAATAAGCAACTGTATGTTGCCCGGATGTCCATGACCTGGAAAGTAATTAGGAAAGTGTGAGGACCGATAGTTATAGGAAGGTCGACTTCGCCGATAACTGCTTTCTGAGACCCGTCAAACGCTTTGACGATGACCTCACTGCCCCTCATCGGGGGTCCTTTGAATGATAGTCGGATTAAAGTGGACTTCGGCATAACATTGATGGCCGATCCTGTGTCTACCAGTACGCTGGCTAAAGCATCGTCTTGGCAGTTAACTATGATATTGAGCGCCATGTTGTGGCTTTTGCCCCCCTCTGGAAAATCCTCATCACTGAATCCTAAGTTGTTGCAGGAAGTGATGTTAGAGATGATGCTATCAAACTGTCGTATTGACACATCCTGTTCCATAAAGGCCTGCTCTAAGACTTTCTATAAAGCCTCCCTGTGGGCTTCGGAACTGAGTAAAAGTGGTAGCACTGAGATCTTTGAAGGAGTTTGTAACAGTTGATCAACAATGTTGTATTCACTCCTTTGGATGAGCTTCAGCATCTCATCATTGTTTTTCGAAAGGTCGAGATTACTGGATTGACCGACTGGTGGATCAGGAGGTCCTGTTTGAGGTTCCTTTTCTTTGTTAGGTTCTCCAACTCCTCAGTTGAAGATTCGACCGCTCCGTGTTACTCGACTGATGTCTGCAATATTCGTGACGGAGGGTAATGGAATTTCCTTTCCATTCTTAATTATTATTGCACCGTATTTGTAAGGGATCGCCTTAGATGATTCATACGGTAATGGTCCCGGTAGATAGATAACTACAAGAGCCTTCTGATTTTTCTGACTGTCGTAAGTAACTTCAATCAGTTCCTTGCTAAGAACCTTTGATTCGTCCAGTAGAGGGATGATGGTACAAACATCCTTGTTCCTCTCAGGGTCAGAGATTACAAACACGTCTCTGATTTGATCAGGGAAGTAGTCTGGCGTCCAGTCAACGGAGCTCGAAGCTAGGTATGGGTGAATCTCCCTGCGATCCAACTGACCTTGAAGGGCTGCTCGCACGAGGTAACATCCTTGGTTATTTTCCGAACAGACTCTACAACATTCATAGGTGTGTGGTGGCACCTGGCCATGCCCGCTTTGAATGCAGTGTAACCTCACTAGATCTGTTTCCGTAGATCGGACATCCTGACTTCGTTGCCGAGTAGGTTTCCCATCAACCACACCGATTTATTGCGTGTCTTCATCCATATAGATTGGAAGCCACCAGTGGTTTAACAAGTGTTGTAAAGTTCTTTGAACGAGAGCGCACCCTTGGTTACTCTCACAACATCCTTTACAGTTCTGATAATTATGTGAAGTGAGAAAACCAAGTTGGACTTGCCTGGCATGTAACTCCACCAAGCTGGTATTCATCAGACGAATATCAAATATTTGAATCATGTTGATCTGATAGGGATTCCTATCATGGTAGTCCTGGATCCATCCAAGATCCATATGATGCTAGAGGGCCTCTTGTACAAAAGAGCATCCCTGTTTGTTTACCGAGCAAGTTAGACAGGAATTATAATCGTGTCGTGGCAGATTATGATACTGGCTTTGCCTTGAGTGCATCGCCACCAAGTTGACATTCATTGCACAGATGTCGTGGTTCTGAATGATGTTGGAATTTGTGTAGGTCATGTTAACTCCACGAACTTGATGCTCTTGGATCCATTCGAGATCCAATTGTTCCTGTAGAGCTGATTTCACCACAGAACATCCCTGATTGTTTTTAGAGCAGATATCACACTGGTGATAATTATGAGGTGGCACATGGCCATATCCGCTCTGTCTACAATGCATCTTTACCAGATTGGCCCTTAACAAGAGTACATCATGAATTTGATAGGTGTTGTTAGAATCTCCCTCTATCAAATTGACTACAGCTTTCTCGTGTTGAGGCAGCGGGTTTGTGAGAACATTCGGATTCGTATCTTTGAAAGATAAGACCCCGCTCCTAACAAGTTTTTGCACATCGGATTTGAAACTGAGAAGTTCTCTATGTTATGCCCTGGTCCTCCTTAATGGTAAGGACAAGTCTGATCCGCTTTGAACCAAAAAGGTGGATTTTCCGGTACTGTAAGAGGAGACTTAGTCTGTACGTGCCCCTTAACCAGTAGTAATGGAAACAGTTCGACGTACAACATGGGTATAGGGTCAAACCCTGGTGGTCGCATTGTACGATTGTTGTTGTACTGAGGACGAGCCTGCTGAAGAGACTGTTGTGTCCTTTGCTGATATTGTTGTTGATTAGGTTGGCTCTGAGCAACCTGAGGTTGATACGTAGGAACAGGAACGGGATTGATAGCAGGAGTTACCGCCGTTACTGGTTGATATCATCGCCTTTTCTTTCCGAGAGAGATATTCCCGATATCTTGCTCTTTTTTCTTAGGGAGAGCACTACCGTATCATTTTGTACTACTTGATGATCCAACGTCTTTTACTAAACGTCCTTCTCGGACGGCTTCCTCAAGACAAACTCCCATGCCTACCATCTCGGTGAAGTCACTGGGTGCACTAGCGACCATTCTGTCGTAGTAAAATGAGCTTAAGGTCTTTAAAAAGATCTTTGTCATCTCTTTTTCCTCAAGAGGTGGACAAATCTGGGCGGAAATTTCACGCCATCTCTGAGCGTACTCCTTAAAGGTTTCCTTGTCCTTTTGTGACATTGATCTGAGTTGATCTCTGTCCGGTGCCATGTCCAAATTATATTTATATTGTTGAACGAAAGCAGTGCCAAGATCTTTGAAGGTGCCGATCGTAGCACGGTTTAAACCCATGTACCATTTGAGTGCGGCACCGGTTAAACTATCCTGAAAGTAATGAATTAGTAGCTCCTGGTTCTTTGTCTGAGCTAACATTTGTCGGGCGTACATCACTAAATGACTCTGAGGGCAAGAGTTACCCTTGTATTTTTCAAAGTCGGGCACTTGGAACTTGTGTGGAACTTTCACATTGGGGACCAAGCAGAGGTCTGCGGTGTCCTTTCCAAATAGATCCTGACTGCGAAGGGTTTGCAGTTCTTTCTGCATTTCCAGGAGCTGTTCCTGGAATTCATTCATTCTGTCGAACATGTTTCGTTTCCACCAGAGGGTATCTGTGAAATCTGTCCTTCCGGGACAGTGTGTACCATAGGCGATGGTATAGTCATTATGGCCGAGACTCTCGGTGCCTCCCGAAGTTTGTAACCTTCAGGAGTTGCTATCATGCCCCTGGCATCTTCGCTTTCCCAAAGTTTGTAACCTTCAGGCCCAGCGGTTCCCTGATCCTCAGCGATCGGCGAAACATATCCTTCCGGGAAATAGTTGAGTGGCATGCCCCAGGGGCAATCTTTCGGCATCTTGTACCTAGGATCATACTTCTCCACTACGGGTGTAGATGTGATATTCGAGATCACAATCCTTTGTTGTTACATCTGAGCTTCTACTAGAGCTTGCATGTCGTTATGAAGCTTTCTCAGATCCTCTTTCAGAGTGTCGATCTCTTCTCTCAACTCTCTATTCTCTTCCTCGAGATCATCCATCTTTTTCTGAAGATTGACCCGAGTATTGTACGAATGAGACAGTTTGACTCTAGAATCGAGACGCAGACGTGAGATTTATAGGTAAGAAGAATGCGTTTATGAGAATGATGAATTCAATTATTATTAATTATTTTTGTTTATTCAAAGTAAACTTTGACAATTAGACTGCAAATATCAAACAGTGGGGAAACCCCGTTTTATTGAATTCAAAGAATTGCGGAAATGGAAATACAGTAGATTACAAAGTGCTGGAAAAGGAAATCTAAACTAATGGATCCTGAGTCCTCTCTGAAGAGAGCCCAAGTGCTGGTTCAGGTGCTTTCCTTTTCTTTGACCAGGGCTCTTGGGCCGTTGTCGGGTTGTCATTCCTTTGCTAAGTGAAAAGAGCGAGCAAATTCCTTTGGTCATCCTGATTCTCTACAGAATGTTGCTCTAGAATCTCAATCAGGGCATCTTTTTCTCTTAACAGTTACTATATTTTCCTGCACTCCACATTGAGAATACGATACTTGTTCCTCCAAGACCTCTTCTCCAGCTGAACTTTGCTGAGAGTAACCTGAAGTTTTTCCGTCTCAGACATGAAATAAAGGGTAGAGTCCCTTAATGGAAGAACTTCCTGGCGAGGGTAAGGTATCCTCAGCTTGAGAGCTCTAGTTTGTACCCAAAGGAGATAAGGCTCCATCGAGACACGATCCGGTTTTCCTAGAGACTCTCTTCCTTTCCTATGAATGTGTTTCCAAGCATGGACTATTTCCGTCTTTAGTGCCATATCATTTTCTCCTTCCTTGAAGAAAAGACCTTCCAGATGAGCATTCCGTGGGACGTGCCTCATCGGGTATCCGAATTGACGACGAACTAACACTGGATGATAGTTGATTCCCCCTTTAGTTCCTATAAGGGGTACATTTGGGAAATTTCCACAACGGTCGATGATCCTGATCCCGTCGTAGATTCAATTGTACCAATCGATGTCAGAGTTGGTAAGAGACATGATTCTCTGCGAACAACGTAAGGTATTCGTTTGATCCCAAAATGCAGCAGACTTGGGCAAATGGGAAGTGAACCATTTGTATAGTAGGGGTACACAACACGTGATCATTCCTCCGCTGTATAAATTCCTTAAGTTTACTGAATGATACGCATCTGCGAGTAAGGTCGGTACAGGGTTTCCAATCAGGAAAATCTTAATGGCGTTGATATCTACGAAGTTATCGATGTTGGGAAACAAAAATAACCCGTAGGTGAGCAAAACAAAGATGCTCTCGAAAGCGGCCACGTTCCCTATACTAGCAAAGTATAGAGCCTTCTTTGTTAAGAACTGGGCTGGAAAACCCTGGATGCCACCCTTAGTGGTCATGTGAATCCTGACTTCTGACTCGTCCAAATAAATTGCTCTTGCAATGGTTTGATCCTTTAGAATTTCTTCCAGTCCAGAAAAGGGAGATTGATCAGTAATATGTAAATCAGTTAGGTGAGAGTACTCCTCCAGCGTTGGTTCAAGCTAATAATTTGGGAATGTGAAACAGTGATAGACCGGATCGTAGAACTGGATTAGCGTGGACAGGATTCCTTCGATTACATGGACCCTTAATAGAGACAGTAATCCTCCATACTTAGCACTGAAAGCCTCATGGTTGGTGATCATTCATGCCAAACCTCTCAAATCCTCTAACTTTGGAACCTTGAAGGTATACTTATGAGTTTTCCTTCTACTGAAATCCAATAGCGCAATCTCCTTTCTCTGATATTTGCAATCATTGTCTTAGTTTAATTTGAAAAAGAGAGACTAGAAGAGAAGATTTTCTTTGTCTTATTGTTTTTTAAATGAATGTATGAATGCAGCACACAAAAACATAGAAAAAACATGGGGTCAAAGGGTCGGTGTCATGAAGTCAAGGCTCTACCCCCCCCCCCCCCCCAAAGGTTTATACTGGTGATTTTTTGTACCTGTCTCTCAAAATCATTGATTCCCTTAGAGATAACATCACCGGGCCGGGAACCGTGCTAGGTTATGTATCTTAGAGCAATCTCAGATGAGGGTAGTATCGCGTGACAACTATTTCTGATAGCTTCCGCACTACAAAATGGCTCAAGTCTGCTAAAAACCTCAGCTTCTCAGATAACCCAGTCGACCACACTACTTTCAACAACCGAAGTCGTATAGGAAATGTATCTGCAAAAGGAGTCTCCACTGAGTTTGATGGTCGATCGGGGGCTTTTAACTGGAATTAACTCCCAGTAAGATTACCCGCATTGCCATCACCTATCTTAGGTGTATACTCAATCTTTCCACATGCGGCATCACACGCATTCCCATTAGCAGAAAAATAAACACAGATATCATTTAGGAAAAGCAGTATATATATATTTATCTTAATAATCCTAGACCTCTAGTCTTATGATCCTGTACAGACAATGACTCCCCAGCAGAGTCGTCATTTATGTGACATGAATTTAGGGTTTCAACCAAGAGATAAGAGGACAAAACCCTGTGTGGCCTCACGGTGGGCGCCATTTTTCTATAGCGAGCGATTTTGGACGTGGTTCTTAAGCGCTGTCACTCTGGGGTACTACAGGTCGATTTATTTTTTATCCTATTGAAGCTGATGAAGGAAGGGAAATAGATGTCTCTAATTAACCCTGCTTGCATACTGAGTTTAAACAGCTGACTGTTGGTTTACAGATACGGTTTAGATCGTGGGCCTCTCTCTGCTTATTTTGCTAAGAATGAAATGACGGGACTATGCTATTGGTAGGATGTTAGGACTGATGCTTTTTGATTGATGTGTGAAGGTACGGGATTTTGGGTTTTTGATTAGTGTGCTCGCTAAGATTCTTTTGCAATCTTATGCCGACGTATTCCCGTTTAATGAAACAGGGAAATCAGAGCATTGTAGTTCCTCCTATTCTAGGGTAGGAAAAAGGTTGTTTTGGTGTCTTGTTCAAAGCCCAAGAGGTGAAGCTAAAGGTGGTTTGTATCTTGTTCAAAGCCCAAGATGTGAAGCTGAAGGGTCTATTTGTATCTTGTTCAAAGCCCAAGATGTGAAGCTAAAAGGGTCTTGACTTTAGAGAGAATTTGTCATCTCTAAAGAGGGATATTTGGTCTGTTTGTCACAACTGTTGGGTGACTGGTTATAAAGGAGAATTACTTTAACTGGGATATGTGAATCCAGTAATGCCATAATTTCCTTTATAGGGGATTTTTAACCTGAAGGAGAAGACTTTAACTCAGTTTAGAGCAATGTCATCTTTCCTTAGGAATTTCTCATGCTAAAAGAGGGACAGTAGCGTGGATGTAAATAATCCAGAGGCTTGCCGCTTACAGCAATTTAGATGAAGGAAAAAAAAGGTGTTGTTGATGTTTGTATATTGTGATCAAGGCACAGGTTTTGATGCTAAAAGGTTGATTGAATCAACTGGGGGTTTCCTTATACAAAGCCTAAGAGGAGGCTATTGACCCAACAAGAGGGTGTTTTTATGTGTCTCGCACGAAGCCTGAGAGAGAGGCTAAAAGGGTTGACTCAACAAGAGAGTACTTTTGTATGTGTCTTGTACGAAGCCCAAGATAGAGGCTAAAGGTGTTTGATTCAACAAGAGAGTCTTTGTACTTCATACGAAGCCCGAGATGAAGGCTGAAAATGTTTGAATCAACAAGAGAGTCTTTTATACTTAACAAGAGAGTGAGTTTTATCTCGTACGAAGCCCGAGATGGAGGCTAAAAGGTGTGAATCAACAAGAGAGTCTTTTATACTCAACAAGAGAGTGTTTTTGTATCTCGTACAAAGCCCGAGATGGAGGCTGAAAGTGGTTGACTCAACAAGAGAGTCTTTTATACTCAACAAGAGAGTGTTTTGTTGTCTCGTACGAAGCCTGAGATAGAGGCTGAAAGGAGATTGACTCAACAAGAGAGTCTTTTATACTCAACAAGAGAGTGTTAAAAGGTTAGCTCTGCTGGGGAGAATCATTTGTACAAAGCCCAAGAGGAGGCTAGTGTGCTGGTGACTGTTTCAGTTGAATGACAGGTCTAGTATATTGGATAAAGAGAAAACCATTTCTTATATGGGTAATGTTGTACTTTGGGATTGATCAGAGGATCATGGTTATTTCCTGTTCTTTAAGGAAATGGGAAATCCAAAGGTATGGAGACTGTCCAAGTCTACGGGTGTTTTGAGAAATCGATTCTCAGGTAGTGAATGATCTTTGTATGATGTCCAAGAGAAGGCCGGTATGTTAAGGGATGAAGGTCAACCTGTAACGCCCCAGTTTTTGCTAGATTTATTTAATCGAGTCGATTTAATTATTTTCATTTTTATATTATTTTATTCTTGACTTTTATTTGGCAATATATTATTTTTCATCGTTAATACGTTTTATCGCGTTTTGAGAGCGTTTGCGAGATATTTGATAGTAGGGGTATTTTGGTCTTTTTGCTGGGTTAATTTTCATAAAATAGAAAGTGGAGAGAAAAAGAGAGAAAAGAAAGGGAAAATAAGAGAAAGGAAAAGAGAAGAGAGAAAGGAAGAGAAGGGAAAAAGAGGAGAAGAGGAAAATCGAGAATTCATCCGTTTCAAGCGCGATTAATCGGGTAAGGGTGAGAAGTTTCAATTATATCTTGCTTGTGTATGTATATGTGTTATTTGTGTAATTGTTTTAGTTGTTTCACAACTTAGTCTCTAATTGATAAATTGATGAATAATTGATAGAAATCGATGTTTTCGCGGTTGAAACTCGATATAAACTGCGTAGAATACTTGTTGATTATGTTGGGACATGTCTGGGTTGATATATTGTGATTTGGAAGTGTTTAGATGATATTTGGAGACGTTTTGGGGTGAAATTTGTAACAAAAACGATGCAGGAAAAATTCTGGGTTTCGCTGCCCATACGCGTATGGGACAGGGCAATACGCGTATGGGGTAAGGCAATACGCGTATTAGTTAGGGCAATATGCGTATGGCAAGGAAGGAAAGTAGGTAATACGCGTATGGGGCTGGGCAATACGCGTATGGCTCAGGGCAATACGCGTATGGCCAGCAAGGGTGCAGAATGTTGTCTTTTCGCGATTACTTTTCTTGTTAAGTCCGTAACTTTTGATCTGATTATCCGTTTTGAACGTTCTTTATATCGTTGGAAAGCTAATGAAATGTTCTTTCTTATTAAAATGATTTTGAGATTTTTGGTCGATTTAATTATGTCAGGAATTTGAAAATGTGTCGTTTTGTCGACTTTTACCATTTTAACAGTGTGTATTTGATGTGTTATCATGCGATATGCCTTGGATAGATATAGTATGATTTGTGTGCTGTCGTATAATGTAAATGCATGGGTTTAAATGTTGTGATGATGGTTTATGGCCTGATGGCAAATAAATGCATTGTTTTGGGCTTGATTGCAAAACATGATTATTGTTGATTGAGATGGTTGCATATATGTGTGCATTTGAATGTCATGAGTCATTGTATGCCAAGCATCATGATATGCATTCTTGTGATGTCGTTTGCCCTAGTGGGTGTGAGCGACAAATCGATTCCAGTGGGGATCCGCTATAACATCGCGTGCCTTAAAAAAATAAGAGGACCTAAAGCGATGATTATAGACGATCGTGTGCCTTATACAAAGAGGACCTAAAGCGACGGATCGTGTGCCTTATATAAAGAGGACCTAAAGCGATCCATAAATGTCGTGTGCCTTAAAAAAATAAGAGGACCTAAAGCAACGGGGAACATCGTTTGCCCGACGGGGTGTTACATGAGTAATCCTAAGTAACAAGCGATGATTCCAATAGTTCCTGAGTGAACTAGTGTTGTGATGATGGATGGAATGGTACCGCATTTGGATAGAGTCGTTGTGTCGGTCTCTTGCATTTACATAAATCATGAATGGATTGATTATGTGTGGAAATTATGAATTGATTGATGATGGGTTGAGCTTGTGATAGCATTGGTGACTTGTTATGCATTTGTGATAAATGCATTGGTTGTGGATAATATGTTTTATGTATAGACATATGCTATGTGATGTGGTGGTGCGTTTCCATATGTTATGACTTGGTATGCCTTATGTGCAAATATGGGAGTATGTTGGATAATTGATGTATGCTATGTTGTTGGATTATTAGATATATGTTATATATATGTGGCATGCTATATGTATTAGTATGTGATGCTTGTGGTGAGGATAACTATGCATGTGAATTTATATGTGTTTGCATATTATTATGCAATCTTGGTTTAGTTGTTATTTCTCACCCTTCTGCTGTGGTTTGTTGCTCTATGAGGCAATTGCAGATTAGTAGTCTTGGAGGCTTTTGTGAAGATTAGTTCTCCATCCGTTTGTCTGTCTGCTCTGATACGTAGCACGGGAGTCGGGGAACGCTTTTGTTATATGTATATTTTGATGTTATAAAAATGATTTATTTTGTAAAACAAGGCAGTTATGGACCTTTCCGCTTTATTCCATAATTGACCTTTCCTTTTATATGGAAAAAGTTCCCTTTGAGGTTATTCCATTTTGTGTTATGTATCAAAAATTTATGAACAGGGATTGTGTTTTCTTTCTTTAAATTGTGGCATCCTTGTTTCTGTCGGAAAAATAAATTTTTATTTACTCTGATTTATTTATGTATTATTTATTCGCGATGGGAATTGGGGTGTTACAATAGTGGTATCAGAGCAGGTCGGTCCGTCCGGCCAAGTTGTTGAGTTAGTTGGTGTGACAGTTGAATGTTGTCGATGTTGTTTGTCCCTTAGTACGTGATATGTGTGTGAGACACTGTCAGTACTTTCTGGTTTTTCTATCCCGTTGTCTGCAGGAGTTAGAATGAGATAAGTGGGGGAGAAGCTGGTACTTCTCCATGTTGCTTCAGGTGTTGAACGTTGGCTTAGTGTGTTGTGAATTGCAAGATTGTAAGTGTTGTTTGGACAGTGTGGTTCCCGATTCCAGAAGGGATGCGGAGGTAAGGTTTATGTCAACTAAGGATTTGTGCCTTATGTAGTTTTGTGTACAGGATGTAAGGAATGCTATTATAGTTTGGTAAAGACGGTTTATGCCTCATCATGATTGTCAGTTGTCTATTGACAAATTGAGGAACTGATCACCCTTAATCTCTTATTGATAGTAGATGGAATTATGTTGGATGGAATAGACGTGTCTTTCCGGTTTTGATAGTGTGTTCAATGAATTTTTTTTGGAATTTAAGGAAATGATTACAGATTGTTTGTTGAGTTGATGAATATTCTTATATCGGAAGATGAGGCGGATTAGAGGTTTTGGTATGTTGGTTCAATTGGGAAGTCATTGAGGGAGAATGATTGGGTATTATTTAGGGTTGATTCTCAGAGAGTAGAGATTGAACTTAATTGGACGAAGGTGAATAGTTGAGGTTTATATCTGCTAAGTAAGTAGAAAAATCTTAGTAGATGGGACTAAGATGTTTGTTTTGTTTGTGATGATAGTGTTTTGGAAATTGGCAGGAAGTCACAGTGATGGGCCGTCAGTTGTGCATAGTTTTCAGATGTGTTTTTGGATGGAACATTAGGGTGTTGGCTTAGGGAGCTCCAGCTTTGTTGGTAACAAAATGGATGGATGATTGAACGGAATAATAAGCATGATGTGTATAATGGTATTGAGACTACGAGAAGCCAAACTTAGAATTTTGGAGTCCTTGGAGTTTTAGAGCAATAATGGAAATCTTGAGAAAACCCTAGGTGTGGATGTAATATTTGAGAGTTCTTTTTGGTTGGTTGTTGCTACATGTTGGGATTTATGGAATTTGGACTGTTAAGAGAAGAAATGGTGTATGGATTACTGACAGTTGAATAAGGTAACGATTAGGAATGAGTGTCTACTTTCATGAACAGATGACTGAAATGGTTTGGTTGAGTTTGAGTGAAATTGTAATTGCTGGAATGTTTGATAAGAGTGGTGAATTGTGTGAGTTGAGGCTTTGATCAATTTAATGTGATTGGTTATGTTTTTTATCATCGGGATAGGCTGTTATTTACTCGGTTAAGCTTGTATGTGAGTAACCAGTTACCCAGTGAAATTTTTTGCAAAAGCTTTAAGAATTTATATCTTTTGGAATTTGGTTGGGCATTACAACGTACATTGATGGTATTTGGTGTTAGTAATGCGTCTGTAATGTTTATGGAATAGATGAACCGTATCTTCCATATTTATTTGGGTAAGTTCGTAGTGGTCTTGATTGAGGATATGCGGATCTGTTATAAACTCAGAGGAAGAATCAGTAGAGTGTTTGAGAATTGAAGTACAAGTGTTGAAAAGGGGCGAAGTTTTATGCTAAGTTATTCGAGTGAGAAATTTGGTTGAAAAAGGTTAGTTTTCTTGGAGTTGTTATTTCAGATGAGAGTATTGTAATGGATCCATCGGAAGCAGATGTCGTTCTACAATGAGAGGCTTCGAAGGTGGTTAAGGAGATTAGAATCTTTTTGGACTTTAGTTGGTTATTACCGAAGGTTAAGGAAGGCTTTCCCGGTTAGCGTTTTTGTTACTTTAGTTGACTTGCAAAGGGTAAGTCGTTTGCTTTGGATGTTCGTTGGGAGTAAGTTTGGTGAGCTGAAGTAGAAGTTGTCTACGGCTCTAGTTTTGATTCTGTGTGATCCTAATAAACTGTTTGTGAGGTATTGGGATGCGTCTTTGATGAGTTTAGGCAGTGTGTTAATGCAAGAGGGTAAAGGCGTGGCTTATGCTTTACGACAATTGAGGATTCATAAAAGGGTCTATACTATTCTGGATTTGGAATTGGCTGCGGTTACTTTTGTGTTGGAATAATTGGAGGTATTATCTTTATGGTTCTGGGTTCGCGGTGTTTGGTAATCACAAGAGTTTAGAGTATTTGTTTGGTCTGAAGAAATAGAGTATGAGACAACGAGGATGGTTAGAATTCGTGACGAGTTATGAATTTTGCTTGGATTATCCTTCGGGAAAAGCTAAGGTTGTGCCTGATGAGTTAAGTCAAAAGTTTTGATACATGGTTGTTTTGATGGTCAGAGAGTTAAAATTATTTGAGCAGTTCAGAGACTTGTGTCTGGTGTGTGAGATAACGCAGGAGAGTGTGAGGTTGGGAATATTAAAGTGAACAGTGATTTTTGGCAAATATGAGAAAGAGTTAGACTTTGGACGTGAGATTAGTAGACTTGATAGTTTCGAGTAATCAGAGTGTGCAGCGGAAGCGTGATGTGGCACATTTTGTATTTGCGTGTGGGACTGGTAAGAGTTCATAGGTTGAACATTGGAAACATGTAGGAATGGTGAGACTATTGGACGTTTCAGAAGGGAAGTGTTAGGTGAAAGGTTTAAATATTATTCATGGGCTAATATGTAGATGGATGTTTTGGTTACATGTTCGATTGGTAAATCGTAGCATTGTTGTAATATTGTTGTGTGGCAAGGATATTGGTATTGTGGTTACGTAGAGGTTGTTGAAAGTTGTTGTGTAGTAGAACTTTAGGTTCTTGTTTGTGTTGTTGCCTCATTTCCATCGGGTTGGTTCGAGTGCGTGTAGCTAATTCCTTTGTGTGTTCGTAACTTGGGTATTCTTTGAGTCGTGAGTTGGTCGTCAAGTGCATTGTATGGGCTTTGCATCTTGTCGTTGTAGTTGTCGTCGTTGTCGTGTCGTTGTGGTATCTGTTGTAAGCAAGGTGGGTTGTCAGTTTGTGTTATTCGTGGTGTGCCTTTGGTAGGCCTGATAGTTTGTTAGTCGGCTACGAGAGTCGTATCCCGAGAGTTCGTATCAGTATATTTTCGAGGACGAAAATGTCTAAGTGGGGGAGAGTTGTAACGCCCCAGTTTTTGCTAGATTTATTTAATCGAGTCGATTTAATTATTTTTATTTTTATATTATTTTATTCTTGACTTTTATTTGGCAATATATTATTTTTCATCGTTATTATGTTTTATCGCGTTTTGAGAGCGTTTGCGAGATATTTGAGAGTAGGGGTATTTGGGTCTTTTTGTTGGGTTAATTTTCATAAAATAGAAAGTGGAGAGAAAAAGAGAGAAAAGAAAGGGAAAAGAAGAGAAAGAAAAAGAGAAGAGAGAAAGGAAGAGAAGGGAAAAAGAGGAGAAGAGGAAAATCGAGAATTCATCCGTTTCAAGCGCGATTAATCGGGTAAGGGTGAGAAGTTTCAATTATATCTTGCTTGTGTATGTATATGTGTTGTTTGTGTAATTGTTTTGGTTGTTTCACAACTTTTTCTCTAATTGATAAATTGATGAATAATTGATAGAAATCGATGTTTTCGCGGTTGAAACTCGATATAAACTGCGTAGAATACTTGTTGATTATGTTGGGACATGTTTGGGTTGATATATTGTGATTTGGAAGTGTTTAGATGAGATTTGGAGAGGTTTTGGGGTGAAATTCGTAACAAAAATGATGAAGGAAAAATTCTGGGTTTCGCTGCCCATACGTGCATGGGACAGGGCAATACGCGTATGGGGTAGGGCAATACGCGTATTGGTTAGGGCAATACGTGTATGGCAAGGAAGGAAAGTAGGCAATACGCGTATGGGGCTGGGCAATACGTGTATGGCTCAAGGCAATACGCGTATAGCTCAGGGCAATACGCGTATGGCCAGCAAGGGTGCAGAATGTTGTCTTTTCGCGATTACTTTTCTTGTTAAGTCCGTAACTTTTGATCTGATTATCCATTTTGAACGTTCTTTATATCGTTGGAAAGCTAATGAAATGTTATTTCTTATTAAAATGATTTTGAGATTGTTGACCGATTTAATTATGTCAGGAATTTGAAAATGTGTCGTTTTGTCGACTTTTACCGTTTTAACACTGTGAATTTGATGTCTCATCATGCGATATGCATTGGATAGATATAGTATGATTTGTGTGCTGTCGTATGATGTAAATGCATGTGTTTAAATGTTGTGATGATGTTTTATGGCCTGATGGCAAATAAATGCATTGTTTTGGGCTTGATTGCAAAACATGATTATTGTTGATTGAGATGGTTGCATATATGTGTGCATTTGAATGTCATGAGTCATTGTATGCCAAGAATCATGATATGCATTCTTGTGATGTCGTGTGCCCTAGTGGGTGTGAGCGACAAATCGATTCCAGAGGGGATCCGCTATAACATCGTGTGCCTTAAAAAAAAAGAAGACCTAAAGCAATGATTATAGACGATCGTGTGCCTTATACAAAGAGGACCTAAAGCGATTAGATCGTGTGCCTTATATAAAGAGGACCTAAAGCGATCCATAAACGTCCTATGCCTTATACAAAGAGGATCTAAAGCGATTAGATCGTGTGCCTTATATAAAGAGGACCTAAAGCGATCCATAAACGTCGTGTGCCTTAAAAAAAATAAGAGGACCTAAAGCGACGGGGAACATCGTTTGCCCGACGGGGTGTTACATGAGTAATCCTAAGTAATAAGCGATGATTCCAATAGTTCCTGAGTGAACTAGTGTTGTGATGATGGATGGAATGGTACCGCATTTGCATAGGGTCGTTGTGTCGGTCTCTTGCATCTGCATAAATCATGAATGGATTGATTATGTGTGGAAATTATGAATTAATTGATGATGGGTTGAGCTTGTGATAACATTGGTGACTTGTTATGCATTTGTGATAAATGCATTGGTTGTGGATAATATGTTTTATGTATAGACATATGCTATGTGATGTGGTGGTGCGTTTCCATATGTTATAACTTGGTATGCCTTATGTGCAAATATGGGAGTATGTTGGATAATTGATGTATGCTATGTTGTTGGATTATTAGATATATGTTATATATATGTGGCATGCTATATGTATTAGTATGTGATGCTTGTGGCGAGGATAACTATGCATGTGAATTTATATGTGTTTGCATATTATTATGCAATCTTGGTTTAGTTGTTATTTCTCACCCTTCTGCTGTGGTTTGTTGCTCTATGAGGCAATTGCAGATTAGTAGTCTTAGAGGCTTTTGTGAAGATTAGTTCTCCATCCGTTTGTCTGTCTGCTCTGATATGTAGCACGGGAGTCGGGGAACGCTTTTGTTATATGTATATTTTGATGTTATAAAAATGATTTATTTTGTAAAACAAGGCAGTTATGGACCTTTCTGCTTTATTCCATAATTGACCTTTCCTTTTATATGGAAAAAGTTCCCTTTGAGGTTATTCCATTTTGTGTTATGTATCAAAAATTTATGAGCAGGGATTGTGTTTTCTTTCTTTAAATTGTGGCATCCTTGTTTCTGTCGGAAAAATAAATTTTTATTTACTCCGATTTATTTATGTATTATTTATTCGCGATGGGAATTGGGGTGTTACACAACCCATTAACTGTTCTGACACTTGACTCAGAAAGACAACTCTAGGAAATTGATGACTAGGTTTTGTTCCTATACCTTTAGAGGTCTCTGGGTCCTTGTACTAAGCCCAAGAGAAGGCATGAGAGCTTTTAAGAAGCCGAAGGGTCCTTGTACAATGCCCAAGAGGAGGCGGGGATGCTTTTAAGAAGCCTGTGGGTCCCCAAACCCCGAGAAGTTCAAGACATGCCATTCACCGAGAATAGATCAAGCCAGGAAAGTCCGAGAATTTGGAAGAAACTCAAGAGATGCCATTCACGGAGAAAATATCATCTCTGGGGAGTACAGTCTCTTTGACAATTTCTAAGGGTGACAGTTTGAGAAAGGGTTCACCGAGAATGCTGCCTTTCACGTCTCTATATTGTTTAACCCCGAGAGGAGGGAAGACTGTGTCTAGTAATCCTATGGGGATCTAGTTTTATTTGTATTTAAGAGTGACCAACAGGGCTTTACCTAGTGCTAGACGTAGTTGCTGGGGAAAACTCTAAATAACTATACTAGTATTACACAGTTGATATTTGACAAGTATATAAAAGTTTGTGAAAGAAGACTTACAGTGAGCAGCCCCACAATACAGTTATATATATATGAAAGCGGATAAAGAAAGCGGATAAACACTTACTCGGTTGTAGAGCTTCCATGCTGTTTGGTTAGTTGTTCAACAAAGAAAAATTTGATGACAATATTATATTCAAGATCAAAGGAGAAAGTACCTTGAAAAGATTGTTGGGGCTTACAGCTCAAGGAGAGGCCCAAAGTTTCATCAGTGATTGCGCTGTTGTTTTGTACAGAGGGACTTATACAAGTGACTAAGGCCCAAAAAGGTTTTTTGTACAAAGGGATGGGGCTTATAGCTCAAGGAGAGGCCCAAAAGTTTTGTTTTTAAAAGGCGACGATCGCGCCGAACTTTTTGATGGTATCAGGACTTATACAATAAGTGAGCCCCGAATTATTTTGGTTTTCAAAAAGGGTTGGGTCTTACACTCTACTAGAGGCCCAATGATTTTTAAAGAATGGGGCTTATAACACGAGGGTAGGCCGAAGGGTTTGATTTTTGAACTGGCGATCGCGCCGAGATTTTCTTTTAACGCAGAGGGACTTATACAATATCTGAGGCCCAAATATTTTGGTTAAAAGGGGATTGGGTTTTACACTCTATTAGAGGCCCAAAATATTTTGAATGGGTCTTATAGCTCGGGGAGAGGCCTAGATGATTTTTGTTTGAAAACGGCGATTGCACCGAGATTTTTGAAAACGCAGTGGGTCTTATACAATGACTGAGGCCCAAAAATGTCTTGGTTTCAAAGAGGGGTTGGGTCTTACACTTTATTAGAGGCCCAATGATTTATAAAAAAGTTTGATGAGGGTTGAATTAATCAAAAACCCTAATTTGTTTTCAAAATGTATTTTAATTGAATAAAAAATTCAATTAAAATGATCAAAATTGGTAAACATGTGGAAAACAAATTGTGATCTTGGATTAATGTTTCAAAAGTTAGGGTTTGATCCACAAAATGATTGGAAATCACTAAAATTTGAAAAATCAAGAAGGAGAAAATATTTTAAATGTCAAAAATAATTAAAATATTAATTCTTTTCAAAAATATCAAGTATATGAAATAAATAATATTTTTGGGATTTTTTGGGAAAATAAAATATTTTAACATTTTTGTGAATTATTAAAAAAAGAATCAACTCAAAATCATTAAAACTCAGAGAGAAATTAATTTTTGAATCAATTAAATAAAATCACAAAATTCAAATATTCAAATATTTGGAAAAGGGCGCCAAGAACATGGCTAGAACACGCGCCCTTCCTCTGTTTCTGCAGATTTATGTTTTCTATCCAATCTCACTGAATACTTGATGATATCATGCAATCTACATATCAATCTACTCGTTTCAACCTCACGATCATGTCTATGGTCTTTAATTTCATTTATTTTAAACATGGAATAAGAAATCAAAGAGAAACCTCAAGAACCCTAAAATTTGCATGAAGGTTCAGAAATTCCATACACGATTCAAACAATGCAATTGATTGAGGGAAAACACTCCATGCATGATTATGAACATATGGCCAAATTATTGTGCAGCAAAAAATGCATGGATCATAGAGTTAGAAGAGCTCATGCTTACCTCTTGCAGCTGGTGATCGTGTTTTGTGTTAAAGGTGTTACGGCTTGGTTCCAAGGTTATGGACAACTTCCCTAGGTGCTATGGAGTGTGTTTGGATGCTTGGAGTGGATTGAAATGATATGGAACTGAAGATGGTATCCCAACTGCAACTTGGTTAAAACCTTGAGCAACTAGCTGGTGATTCTGAGAAATCAGTGTTCCAGATGTTGTTTAGGTGTTTGGATCACTTCTATATGATGTTTATGAGGTGTGTGTGTGTGATTGGTTTGGTTGGAATTGCTCTCAAACTCAAAACCCGATAGTGACTTGCTTTGGAAGGCAATTTTGGAGTGAAAGAAGAGATTTTGAGGAAAGCATCTATTTGATGGATTTGGTGTACTCAAACTGATCACAAATTACCTCTATTTATAGTAGAGTAAGTTTGTTTTGCAAGGAATAGTGAATGGCAACTGCTGCATAGGTTTGACCAATGTTGAGCAATGAGAATCCAAGTCTCCTCTAGCCATTGACTAGAGGTTAGGGCACAAGCTGCTGGTCCCCTTGGTCTTGGATAAGTCTTGACTGAATTCAGTTGGAAATGGCTCAGTCCATGCCACCTTGGTGTATGCATTGAATGCTCTAATCCAAAATTGGAGTCTTGTCCCTCTTTTAGGCATTTCTAGGTTTGGCATGCTATTTTTGGTTCCAAAGACTTGGGAGGCTTGGGATCAGAGTTGGTTCCTCCTTGGTCCCCCCTTGAGGTGTTCAGATGGATAGAGTTGCTTGCCCTTTGCAAAATTTGAGCAAATTGAGCAAAACTCCAAAATCTGCCTTGCCATGACAGTTTGCAGCAAGGTATATTGGCATTGTCATATCTCATGGCTCAAGTGGATTTTGATGGAGTTCTTGGCCATTTTGGAAAGCCCTCATATGATACAACAACTGTTTGATCATAATTGGTTTTGATACTTTTTGGAATGAGGTGTAGTTGAAGCTTTTGTAGAGGGCCATGAGAGCTAGAAATCCAACTTTGGATGAGGAAAAATGGCCTTGTCGTTTAGGAGTTATGATCCTCCAAAGTTGGTACCCTAGCCACCACTTTATTCCATAACTTAGAAAAATTTCTAAGTTTTTATGGTTACCCCTTTTACAAGTTATCCCACTTTTCTTGATTTTTCTTTATGAATGATGATTCCAATCATACATTAACATCATTTTAGGGTTAAGGAACCATAATTGTGAAAAAACTCAAAAAGTCAAAGTTTGACTTTTGTGCATAGTTGACTTTTTATCAGATGAATTCCAAACTGTGCGATCCTCTATGAAATCAAATCCTTGACCTAAATCAAACTTGATGGATTGATTTCATAGGTGTTATAGGGTGTATTGAATCATGTCCTAGGGTTTGGGAGCATGTTCTGGTCAAAAGTCAAAGATACAGTTGACTTTTCTCGCGAAACCCTAATAGTGGTTTAGATGAAATTGAAACTTGTTGCTCAAGCTTATTGGATCGATCCATTGTTACAAATGGACCAATGTGGTTTATTAGAGACCCTCAAATGCTCCTTTGAGGTCTTGGCTCATTTTTGTCCCAAAAGTCAACTTAGGGGTGAATTAGGTCAAGAAACCTTGATTCCTGATTTGTTAAGAATGCATCCCCTGAGGCCAAATTGACTTGATGATTGGGTCCATGAGGTTCCATGGAGTATCATAGGTTATGCTTTGAAGCATTGGCTCATGCCCAGAGGAAAATTGCCATCTGGAGGCCATGGTCGACCAAAACCCTAATTTGGTGACACTGGCGATCTTGAGGCTTAATCCACTCAGAATGTTGCATCCTTGTGCTTACTCCTTAAGGTGGGAGTCCTCTTGATCCATTGTGGATGTTTGAGAGGTTATACAAGTTGAAGATTATGTCATTCCTTGATTGATCCTTTTCCTAAACACTCAGAGAGGGCCTGAAACCCTAAATTCGATTGTAGTGGATGCTCTCCCATCTTTGGGGAGACTAATGGTTCATCCATATTGTGATGATGATTTGCACAATGATGGGAAATCTTAGTGGTCAAAATTTGGGGTATGACAAATAGAATTGATGAAATTGGATTGTATGTGTGTTCCTACTTTTAATCGCGTACTAACTTAGCTTCTTCGTTAGCCTCGCCCAATCTTTAAACTGTCATGCTTTACGCGGTAAACAGGAACATAATTTATATGATATTGATTGTGCTTGTCTAATTGATCTCATAATTGAATAGGATCGAATCCGATTAGAGATTAGTGTTGTAGTAACCGATGAAAAGTCGGAACCCAAATTAGTAGGATTATCCGTTTTAGCTTATTTGATAATCACTTATTTTCTCTTGTTTTCTAAATTGAAACCTAAAATCCCCATAAACCTTTACTTTAGTTTGTTATTTCAATACAAAAATCCTTGTAATAAGACTCGAGTCATTGTCTCTAAACTATCGTTTTTCAAATTACTCGTTTTGATCCGTGCACGACAACAGATCAAATTGGCACTGTTGCCGGGAGGATTCTTATTTATTTTAGCTAATTTTAGAGTTTTGTTAGAGTTTTTTGTTTTTTGTTTTTTGTTTTTGCTTGTTGATTTTTAGGGTTGTAGTATAGTGGTAAGCATTTCAACCTATCAGGTAAGTTTGGAAGCTATTGTATTGATTTGCTCTGAATTTTTTCTAGAAGGAATTCCAGGTTGTGTGCTCTACACCTTTGAGACCTGAAGGAATTACAGAGGATCATATCAAGCTCAGAGCATTCTCATTTTCACTACAGGGAGCTGCCAAATATTGGTTTTACTATCTTGAGCCTAATTTTGTCACAACCTGGAATGATTTGAAGAAAGTCTTACTAGAGAGATACTTTCCTTCCTCTAGAGTTGCATCCATAAGAAAATATATATGTGGTATTAGACAGCTCGACAATGAATCATTGGCTAAATATTAGGGAAGATTCAAATAGTTATTGTCCAGTTGCACCCAACACCAGATTACCGAACATTTGCTTATCCAATATTTCTATGAGGGATTGCTACCAATGGAAAGAAACATTTTAGATGCTGCTAGTGGTGGAGCACTTGTTGATAAGACTCCAGGAGCTGCCAAAGCCTTGATTGAGAATATGCCACTCAACTCCCAACAATTCACAACTAGAAACAATTCTGTCCAGACAAAAGGTGTGAATGAGGTTCATGTTTCTTCTCATGTTCTTCTTCCAACAAGGCCTTAGAAAATATGATTGAAGAGCTGACCTCTTTAGTGAAACAGTTGGCAGTAAGTAAAGGCCAAACAACAACAAATTTATGTGGTATTTGTACTTCTCCTGACCACCCGACCGATACATGTTCTATTCTGCAAGATGAAAAGATCACTGAGTTGCCTCAAGCATATGCAACAACCTTTTACAATCAAGGTAAAAATCATAATAGGTACAACATTCCTGACCTGTCCACTAACAAATACCATCCCAATTGGAGGAACCATCCAAACCTTTGATATGGAAATCAGCAGCCCAACCAACAACAGTTGATGTTACCATTACCACCACCACAAAACCCTCCACAAGTAACCACCTATGAACCTTCCGGACCTTCACTAGAGGACCTTTTCAAGCAAATGGCTGTAAATGATCTCCAGCTTCAGCAACAAACAAATTCTATTATTCAGACCTTGCAGACACAAATTGGATAGCTTTCCACTTCAATGAATGCCATGCAACAAGCTCAAGGATCAAACCAACTACCTGCCCTAAACACCCTAAATAACCCCATCACATAATTAAATAAAATCAGAGTAAATATCCACAAAAGCATATTTAGGATGCCACCTTTCAACAAAAACCTGCTCATATAAATAGATATGCAACACCTAGTACTTTAAAATTAATAATAGTAATAACGATAATGAAAGATTGTCTGAAAATTCAATTGTTATTGCAACAACGGAAAAATTCAGTATTAAGACAATTATTCAAATTAATATCATGTTTCCAGAAGGATTATAAGTAACCACACAAAGGAGATATCCAAAAATCTCCAACCAGCATAAAGAAAACAAACGTTCCAAGACCCCCAGTGTTACACATCAGAGCAGACGCCGATACTAAACTAAAATTGGAAAAGTCCAGCTTCCACTCACATCAACTCCTCTACTACGAGTTATCTGCACGATGCCCGTGAAAAGGAAACATTCAAACAGAAGGGGTGAGATGTCATAATTATATAAAGGAAAGCATGATAATAAGTAAGCAATAGCTTATTTCATGCACATCACCCATTCCTCATAACCAACATAACAACCATCCAACACAACCACAACATTCAACATACATCCAACATCCAGCATATAACAACAACATCCAACATATAACAACAACATTCAACATACAATAGACATCAATCACAACAACGAATGCAATCAATGTGCAAATGCAATGAGACTCACAACTCGACTCAATGCATATGTACCATTTAATTCCTATTTCAGAACCCGATCCCTTTTTTAGAATCACAATTCCCGTCGGAATTCCAATATATGAACAGTCAGGTACACCTTCTCCGTTCCTCACCTCATAGGTTATTGAGCTCACAATTTGTTATCATCATTATCGATAACATCTCACTGATTCCATTCATCCCGGCAATCAGCTACCGGTACACAATCCTCACTTCTTAGGATTGATGCTCACAACAACAAACCAATGTCCCAACATCATGAATTCATGCAACATATTAATCATGCAACAACAACAACAACATTGAGTACAAAGACCAACACCTCCATAGTTATGTACTCCGCCAATACCGGCCATCATACTCAAAATACATGTTATAGCAGTTCAACAACAATAACATAATAATATAGTAATCAACAACAACAACAACACAAATGCAACATATAATGATATTCACCTTAATCATTATAACACACCAAAACTGGTCACCAACCACCAACATACACTACAAGCATTCAACAATAGCACTATAGCAACAATCGTACAACATGTTATACGGGCAACAAGAACATCATGCACAATGACCCACCACCATGGTCAATGTACACCACCAATACTGGCCACCAGCTTAACACACACACTGTAACAACTCAGCAACAACAATTTACAGCATGGCAATCAACAACGATACAATTCAGATTATGTTACACTACAACATAAATACTATAATTGTATTTAAGCCATCACACAGCAAAATAATCAACTTCTGGAACAGAACCCATTTTTATAAGATAGTTCATCGGGTTAGCTTTCCAACGCTTCGAACGACACTTTAATCGGACTTACGGTTACAAAGTTATGGCCAAAACAATTTTGCAATACCAATTCCAAGGATCTACTATGGCCGCCCGTAGCAGCGGCTACAGCCCGTAGCACTCCAATTCCAAAAACTCACTTTGGGCACGTCCTTGGTGCCAAAATCCAGGGGGCTGCTACAGTCATCCGTAGCAGCTGCTACGGCCCATAGCAGTGCCCAAAAAACTCCCCTTTTCTCGCAACTTTGTGCGATCTCTCTCGATTTTCAACATTGCAACAGACCCCAAACCCCAAGTTTTGACCCCTAACAACTCCAAAACATAACCTAACATATGGCACATCATTCAAGGGAAATAAACACGTTTTATTCATCAATTCATCAAACGTAGATTCATAGATTTCAAGCATTGCATCAATACATACACCAATTCATACAGTTGCTCAGGATCAATTCCAAACATGTAAAGGGGAGAAATTAACCTACATGTAATACTACCCTCATACATATCATCATGCAAACCCCTATATAATAAAAAATACCACCCTTACCTTAGAGTTTTGCAACCAGTTCTTCTTCCTCAACAATGGTGATCTTATATCTTCTCCCTTTGCCCTAGCTCTCCTCTTTCTGTTTTCTCCAAATTTCACGTACTGACTAACTTCCTCTCCCACTTCTCTTATTATTATTTTTTATTATTATTACTAATTCGAAACTAATTAAATAATAATAATAATAACCATTATTATTATTATTTAATCCAAATAATATTCACTTTTAAATTAAATAATTACTAACTAATATTACTAATCAGTTTAACTCTCCACACAACCCATCTCTACGCAAATGCTCATACACCCATACAACACCTTAGAGTTTATTCTTAAGGCCTCTACACTACACTATAGGGTACTCCAACATAATGAAACACACATAATCACATACATACATACAACATCAGGTAATTTAATTACGAAAATAAACAAAATAAATCGGAGCGTTACAACTCTCCCCCACTTAGAATATTTTCGTCTTCTAAAATTTACCTGATCCAAACAACTCAGGATACGCTTCACGCTTCCGCCTCTCTAACTCCCAAGTCATACTTCCACCGGCAGTGTCTCCTCACACCTCCTTCACGAGAGAAATCTCTTTGCCCATCAGCTGCTTCACCTCGCGGTCTTCAATCCTCACAGGCGAAGCCTCAACTGTAAGGTTTTTCCTTACTTGAGCATCATCCATCGGAATCACATGCGGCAGATTTGGAACATACCTCCAAAGCTATGAAACATGGAACACATCATGCAAATTCGACAAATTTGGTGGCAACGCCACTCTATAAGCAACAGCTCCAACTCTCATTGATATCTGATATGGACCAATAAACCGAGGAGCAAGCTTCCTCGACTTCAAAGCACGTCTGACATCAGTCATTGGAGAGACTCTTAAGAATACATGATCTCTTTCTTGGAACTCAAGATCCTTTCTTCTCTTATCATGATAACTCTTCTACCTGCTTTGTGAAGCTTTCATCTTCTCCCGAATCAGCTTCACCTTTTTAGTAGTTTGTTAAACAATCTCAGGCCCAAGCACTACACTCTCACCAGATTCATGCCAACATATAGGTTTCCTACACCTCTGACTATACAAAGCTTCAAAAGACGCCATCCCAATACTAGAATGATAAATGTTATTATAAATGAACTCAATCAACGACAAATGACTATCCCAAGCACCTCCTTGTTCAAGCACATAAGCCCTCAACAAATCCTCCAAAGGCTGAATAATCCTCTCTATCTGAGCATCTGTCTGCAGAAGATAAGTTAAACTCAACCTCAGCTTCGAACCCAAAGCCTCTTGAAAACTCTCCCAAAATATGGAAGTAAATCACAGATCTCTATCCGACACAATTCTCAACGAAACTTCAGGCAGCTTCACAATCACACGGATAAAAATCTCTGCCAACTACTGCAAAGAAAAATTGATGTTAATCGGAATAAAACGCGCTGACTCCGTTAGTCTATCAACAATTACCCATATGGCATCATGCCCTCTCGGAGTATTCGACAATCCAGTCACAAAATCCGTAGAAATGTTGTCCTATTTCCACTCTGGAATGTCTAACGGGTGCATCAACCCTGCAGTTTTCTTATGTTTGACTTTCGACTTCTAACAAGTCAAACAAGCATACACTAACTGAGCCACATCACGCTTCAATTCAGGCCACCAAAATATCTTCTTCAAATCCTGATACATGTTTGTATCTCCTGTATGAATATCAAGCTACTTTATGACTTTCCTCTAGAATCATTCTTTTTAACTCAAAATCATCCGGAATTCAAATCTTGTCACGAAACCTCAACACACCTTGCTCATCCACTCTAAATTCACTATCCTTAATCTAATTACTTCCAATCATCAAGTCCACCAAATTTACATCCAATTTCTGACTCTCTCTAATATTATTAAGAAAATCATTGTTGATCTTCAGCATACCCAACATCACACTCTGTGGTGTCAGCTCACAGACCAAACTCAAGTCTCTAAACTGTTCAATCACTTCTAACTCTTTAACCATCATAGCAGATATATGCAAAGACTTTCGACTCAAAGCATCAGCCACGACATTTGCTTTACCGAGATGATAATTAAAGCCAAAGCCATAATATTTCAAAAATTCTAACCATCTCCTCTGCCTCATATTCAACTCTTTCTTATCAAACAGATACTTCAAGCTCTTATGATCACTATAAACCTCAAATCTGGAACCATAGAGATAATGTCTCTAAATCTTCAACACAAAAACTACTGCAGCCAACTTTAAATCATGAGTAGGATATTTTCTCTTGTGAACCCTCAACTGTCGCGAAGCATAAGCCATAACCTTACCACATTGCATCAGTACACCACTTAAACCCATCAAAGAAGCATTAGAATACACCACAAACAGTGCATTCACTTTAGGTAGAATCAAAACTGGAGCCGAAGTCAACATTTTCTTCAGCTCAATAAAACTCTTCTCGCTATGAACATCCCACACAAAAGCTTTACCATTGCAAGTCAACTGAGTCAACAGAAGTTCTAACTTATAAAAACCTTCAATAAACCTACGGTAATAACCAGCCAAACCCAAAAAGCTTTTGATCTCAGTAAGAGACTTCAGAGCCTCCCATTGTAGAACTGCATCTACTTTGGTTTGATCCACGGCAATACTGTAACACCCCAAATTTATTAGAATATTTATTTAATTTATTTAAATATAATATTTGTGAATTTTCGGTGAATTTTGGTGGTTGGTGTCGATGTCGGTATTTTGGTGGAGTTTTGGTTATTTTAATTAATTAATAGTATATAATATGAATATATTAGTATTATTATTAATTTAAAATAATATTAGAGAAATTAAGGGTAAGATGGACTTTTGAGGAGAATTAGTGAGGGTATTATTGTGAAGGCCATTTTGGAAGCCCAAAGGTTTAACAAAAAGAGAATCTGAGATTAGGTTTCATTTGTTGGCCAGAACGTGAAAATAAGGAGAAGGTGCAGAGCTCTGAGGAAAGAACGGAAAAGGCGAGGATTCATGAAGGTTTGCAAAGACTCAGTGGAGAAAGCTCTGAAACGACAATCTAAGGTATGGGGTGTATTTCCTTTCATTGTTTTCAATATAGAACGTGATGTGTTGAATGTGGATTTTGAGGGTTTTGGGGTTTTTGAAGGGTTTATGAGTTATTGATGATTTAGAGGTATTTTTGAGATCGATGATGGATTATTAAGGGTTGAATTGATTCGGGTAAAAATAAGTCTTCGAGGCAAAACCTTCCTTGATGATATGTGGCATCTTGTATGGGAAAAGGATTTAAGGGGTTTATGGGAATCTTGATAATTTTTGAAGGTTTAGGTATTTTTGAGTTAGAATAGTGAAATTAACTGACCTAATAGTCGTAGGTTTTATGCTTTTGATTGCCTTGATGTTTTAGGACTATTTTAGGAGTGTTTTAGGATGAATTGAGAATGAAATCGTAATGGTTTTTAGGGCTCGGATTCTACTGGTGTGTAGCAGTGATTCCCTGCAATCGCTAGTTCGCAAGGAGAATGTTCGCCCAGGCTCGTAAAGCGAGCAGCGCAGCGAATGCGCGATAACTATGATGACTCTGGGATGAATCTTGAGATGTGGTGTCGTGGGTTCGCAAAGCGACTGTCCCAGCGAAGGGCTTCGCAAAACGAATGAAGTGGCGAGGAGAGGCAAAATGGGGGATTGTTTGGGATTCTGGGATTCGCTAGAGCTTCGCAAAGCGAAGGTCCCAGCGAATGTGTTCGCACAGCGAACTACTGCTATTTGTGAAATTTTGTTTATGATGCTGTGATGTTCTGAGATTTTAGTGTTGTGATACTTCTGATGTTTTACCATGATGTTATTGATGATATTTGAGATGATGACCTGTGATGTTTGATGAATATATGATGACATGATTAACATGATGTTTTGGTGAATGATGATGCACATAATGATGTTTTGATGATGATGATTATTGACGTGGTGTATCATGCATTCATAACATTTCTGTGACGATGTTAGGACTTCGGTCCAATGATAATGATGTTAGACTTCGGTCTATTTGTGGCTTCTATCCCATTGTGTGGATGTGAAGTGGATTATTACGTGCTCCGGTTCTTGTGTAGAATCAATCCTATTTGACGGGGATCTTTGGAGGGTGATGGCCAAAGTGTCCATCGATTGTGACGATTGGTACCACATGCATGAGTCTTGTTGTGCATTGCATTTATGTGGCATTTTTTGATATTTATAATGTTGTGTTTTGATGTTTACCTTGTGATGACTCTGATGATGTTGTATATGATGATGACGCCATTTTATGCATATCTTATTTTATATTGATTATAATGAATTGTATTACTCACCCTGCTTGTTTGAATGTTGCCTCCACGTGGGTAACGTGTAGGTGACAGGATTAGTTGTGGACTCTTTTAAGGACTTTTGAAGTTATTTGCATTTTGGTCGATGTAGAGGGTCTTGCTCTGATAGTGTAACATCGGGTTGGGTCGTTGAGTCGAACCATGTTGAGTTTTATTTGGCTGTTACTTTATTGATTATTTGATGACTATGGTTTATGTTAATAAACCCTTTTGTGGGATTTTTGTGATTATGGTGGTTCTGCTGCCCTTTGAATGCATTTTGAGTTATTTTGAGGAAAACCCATTGTTTACAGAGTAATTTTGTTGATTTGAATTTATTGAAAGATGTGCACCCTTTGAGGTGATTCTGATTTATTATGATTTTATGTGTATTTTGCTGCGATATTTGTGGGGTAGAAAAGGGTGTTACAAATACCATCACCTAAAATAACATGACCAAGAAACCTCACATCTTTCAACCAGAATTCACACTTCGACAACTCTGCATAAAGTTTCTTCTCTTTCAATACTTGCAACACAATTCGCAAATGCTCAGCATGCTCTTCTTCTGATTTAGAACAAATCAGAATGTCATTGATGAAGACTACCACAACTCGATCCAAGTAAGTATGAAAGATTCAATTCATATACTCCAAAAACACACCAGGTGCATTAGAAACGTCGAACGGCATTACCAAATACTCATAATGTCCATACCGAGTCCTGAAAGCCGTCTTCTGAATATCCTCGTCCTTCACTCGGATTTGATGATAATCTGACCTCAATTCAATTTTGCTGAACACACGTGCACCCACCAACTTATCCATCAAGTCATCTATTCTTCGGAGCGGATACTTGTTCTTAATCGTCACTTTATTCAATGCCAATAATCCACACACAACCTCATGCTACCGTCCTTCGTTTTTACCAACAACATTGCAGCTCCTCAAGGCGATACACTTGGTCTTACAAATTTCTTTTCCAACAATTCTTCTAATTGCTTCTTCAAATCTGCTAACTCCGATGACGACATCCTGTATGGTGTTATAGAAATAGGTATGGTACTAGGGACAAAATCAATAGCAAACTCTACCTCTCCCTCTGGCGGCACATCTGAAGTATCATTTGGAAATACATCTGGAAATTCATGTACAACCTGCAACTCATCAATCACAGCTTGACTCCCCACAGATATGGATGCTACAACACAAGCACTCGAGCTTCCTCTTCCAAAAGCTCCTTCAACTCTCTAGCAGACAGAAAACCAGTTTCTTCCTCATCATCAGGAGCAAGAAAGGCACCGACCTATTATAATACGAACCTGATTGAACTCTAACCAATTCATTTCAAGAATAACATCAACTTGTTACAACTAAAGGTAAATCGTGTTTATCCTTAGGAAACACGTCAGGATACTCAACACACCACTGGCCCATCTCCAATCAAAACATCACCTTCCCCTTCACCAGGAAGCGAACAACGTGAACACCTGATCATTTTTCCTCAAGGATCGAACCATTTTGCCAACCGACTATGTCCTCGAATTTGACCTCCATTCGGGTTCAGGAACAACACAACATTCTCAAAGTAGTTGAAGTCGCCAACACTGCACTCTCGCATGTAGCAACATGATATTCAATCTCTCTACAATTGGAATATCCATGAGAAGTAGACGCTTCTCCCCCACTTGGCCTCTTACCATCAGCAACTCTCTTTTTACCATTATCAGCTGGAGCACCGTAAGGCTTCCCATGATTCACATTCTGCTTCACCTCCAGAAACCCAATCAACTTCTTCCCACGAACATCTTAGGAACTCCCTACGACTCAACAAAGACAACAAAGACAATATTCAACTGTCACAACACTACGACTCAACAACACCAACAGTAGTCAACTGTCACACTATAACGACTCAATAACTTGGTCGTACATACCGACTTGCTCTAATACCACTAATGTAACACCTTAAATAACCCTAACGCATAATTAAATAAAATCAGAGTAAATATCCACAAAAGCATATTTAAGATGTCACCTTTCAACAAAAACCTGCTCATATAAATAGATATGCAACACCTACTACTTTTAAATTAATAATAGTAATAACAAAAATGAAAGATTGTCTAAAAATTCAATTCTTATTGCAACAACGGAAAAAATCAGCATTAAGACAATTATTCAAATTAATATCATGTTTCCAGAAGGATTATAAGTAACCACACAAAGGAGATATCCAAAAATCTCCAACCAGCATATAGAAACAAATGTTCCAAGACCCCGGTGTTACACATCAGAGCAGACGCCGATACTAAAATAAAATTGGAAGACTCCAGCTTCCACTCACATTAACTCCTCTACTGCGAGTTAAATGCACGATGCCCATGAAAAGGCAACATTCAAACAGAAGGGGTGAGATGTCATAATTATATAAAGGAAAGCATGATAATAAGTAAGCAACAGATTATTTCATGCACATCACCCATTACTCATAACTGACACAACAACCGTCCAACACAACCACGACATTCAACATATATCTACAACATCCAACATATAACAACAACATACAACATATAATAACAACATTCAACATACAACAGACATAAATCACAACAATGAATACAATCAATGTGAAAATGCAATGAGACTCATAACTCGACTTAATGCATGTGGTACCATTCGATTCCTATTTCAGAACCTGATCCCTTTTTCAGAATCACAATTCCCGTCGAAATTCTAATATTTGAACACTCAAGTTCACAGGCTCCGATCCTCAGCTCATAGGATATTAAGCTCACAATTTGTTATCATAATTATCGATAACATCTCACTGATTCCATTCATCCCGACAATCAGCTAGTAGCATATAATTCTCACTTCCTAGGATTGATGCTCACAATAATGGACCAATGTGTAGCCGTTGTTTTTTTCCCGGTGACGCGACCACCTTACCGAATAATTGGTGCTACTTTTTAATTTATGTATTTATCTTATGAAGCTAGAAAGGAAGGGGAAGATATCTCAAACTAACCCTGGACGCAAATGTTTTCTTTAACAAATGCTAAGAGATCGGAGATCGGGGTCTGGTTATACAAAGGGAAGCTATTAACACCCAGAGTATCTATAGTAATTTATAGGAACCTTCTTTTTGCATGTATTTCTGCTAATTTGAAATGCTATCTTGTGTTTATCTTTTGTGGATTTGGGAAAGTTTCTCCTTTGGGAGGATTGAGAGACTTTTTTTGTTGTTTTCGGGTTTCTATTGTTTTTGGGAAGGTACTGGACCTAAGATTTTGATTTGTGTGCTCGCTAAGATTTCACAATCTTATGCCTACGTATTCCCGTAAAGAGATTTGGGAAATCAGAGCAATCGTAGTTGAGGGTATGAGAAAGACACAAGAAAGGGGGGGTTTGAATTATGTTTTCACTCTTTAAAAACTTTTCGCCTCTTATCGTTAAAGCGCTAAGAGAATATCAGAGTTCGTTGAGAGACTCTAACTCGAGATGCATCATTCAGATCTTGTACTGCATAAGGCATAAGTAACAAGAAGAGTCTGAATAAAATATGTTTGATTCATAACTTGTAGTGCAGAAGCTTATCAGAGTTAAGTTGCAAGGTTTTGATTTGTTTATGTATGGTTCTGATATTTGAGAGTAAGACAAAAACAATAAATCAAAGCATAAGCAAGAGTAAAGAACACACGATATATCCTGGTTCACTTGAGCCATTCCCAAGCTAGTCCAGTCCATCCTCCTCAAGTGATTTTGCCTTGAACACAAGGACTTAATCCACTATAACTAAATCTAATTAAAGATGCACGGGCAACAGCCGGTGACTAACAACCTGCACAACCGTAACTGTGACTAACACACAATGAACCATTCAGGGATTCAACTTAATGAATATAACAAACATTAACCTGCAGGTTCCAATCTCGCAAGATCTACTGATAGGATTTCACAGCTAAACGTTCAGGGATTCGTCTCAACAAATATAACGTTTATTGACCCTATTTCAGGCTTTTCCAAAATGACACCAAGTCATTGTCTTCTCAAGTCTCCGGTCACACTGACCACTCGAGGAAACCTAATTCACATAGAATTAGTTAACAGGAGATTACAATAATGCTTCTTAACAAGCAGATTACTCCTAAGTTTAAGTACATAAGAACACACAAGTGTTCAAGCAAGATATGAGCAACAACTCCTTGCTATCTTCATATTCTACAAAGAAGTATGTTGATTTGACAGTTGATGTCATCTTGTAGATCTTCTTCTTCTTTGTCTTCTTGTTGAGCAAGCTTCGAGCAATAACTCCTTACTTCAGATCTTCAATATAGCTCAGACGAAGATGGTGGTTGATGACTTGACTGATTTGCAATGTTGTCTTATTCATCAACAACTTTTGTTTCAATTGTTGTTGTTTTGTTGATTTATGATCTTGAGCTTCAACAATAATGGTCGTGTGTAAATGGTGATAGCTTTGGATATTAAGTGTTACAACGAGAACTCATCGTTGTGGCTATCATCACATCGACTTCGACTCCTTCAGAAGTGCATACTCCTTTCCTTTAAATAGCCAAGTAAAATATAGTCGTTGGAGAGCTTTTGGCCGTTTGAAAAGAGTCGTTATGCAATGATTAAAGTTGTACAGCCATATCTTCTTTTTACTGTAGAAGTGATGGGATTGGTCTTTTAGAACGGTGTACAGTCATTACTAACGGTAACATTTGTCTTCAAATCTTCAGAGGCTTCTGATGGTAATTAATTGAAGCATGAATAGAGACTTTATAACTGGGTCTTCATATCTTTCAAGTCTTCCGTCTTCAGAACTGTCCATTAGGAATCTGTCTTCAAAGCTTCAGCACTTGTCTTGAAACCCGTTATCTTCACTGCTTCAAGTCTTTAGAATCTTCAGATCTTATCCATTAGGAATCATAATCTTCAGAACACATAAGTCTTCAGAGTCTTCAGCCTTCAAAACTTCAAGTCATTGGAATCTTCAGCACTTCAGTTCTCTAGAAGATTGTCTCTTCAGAAGCTTTACTATCTTCAGAATCATAACCACTCTCAGAGAGCATCCACAAGAGCATTGCAACAGCAATATCGACATCCTTGGATCTGACTGATTATGATCAGATATAGAAGCATACTTGCTTCTTGCGACTTGTGTCACACATAGTAACTTCGCATATAATCAATTACGCACGTTTTGCTGGTGCTTGTTGGATCTGATATCTTTTATGATTATGATCTGCACAAAACATACATTAGAACATAAAATGGTTCTTTCGCAAATACCATTGTTATCATCAAAACATAGAGACGACTTGTAGAGACAACTCTTGCTCTAACAATCTCCTCCTTTTTTATGATGAAAAAACCATGTATTTTGATTGAACATTTTATACAAGGTAATCACCAAAACTAAACATATTCAGAGTCTGGAACAACAGCTCCCCCTGAATGTGTTATCCCCAAAATTTTATCTGTGATCATCTAGAATCTCATATGATCCAAAGACCCATAAAATAACAATTTGAGTTGCCAGAAAAAAGAATAGAAAAGGAATACTTCTCTATATTGTCTTTAAGGAGACAAAAGTCTTCAGCATCTGGACTAGTTCATCAGAACTTCCGTCTTCAAATCTTTAGAACTTAGTTCCTTTTAACGGCATATCAGAGCTCATAATCTTCAGAGATATCTGAAGCATTTTCTACTTTTCAGCAGAATCATTTTAGCACTGAAATAGAACAGTTCTTATCTAATAACATAGCCTCGCTATTTATCAGAAACAAAAACAGTCTTCAAGAAACTCCCCCTGAGTTTCAGACTTGATGAAGATTATAGATTTTAACAATTGAATCTTCTGGGTAGTCTCCCCTTAGTTTCAATAAGTCAGATATTGGGATCTTCAGAATCTTAATTTAGATATATTAATTTTAATTGATCAATAGATCATGACTTTTCAGAGTTTGACTTTGAACACAGGCCTTTATCTCAGAACCTTGTTACTGTCACAACTCAGTGGTTCATCAAAGCTTGATTCTTGATCTGAGACTAATAGAAAGATAATTTAGTGATCAATCAAAGCTTGATTCAGAATCTGATACCAATGTTAATCAAGATTCTTAGTATGACACCAAAGTAGGCTGAGTTTGATACCAACTGAAAGGTATTTTCGTAGAATGATGAAATTAATACCAATGAAGGTATTTGAAAACATTTCACAGCTTGGCTCTGATTGATATTACTACAGTCTGAGTCTGATACAAATCATTATATACAGAGTCTGACTACCAAGTGTAGATTTAGTCTGATACCAAATCATTTTCTTCTCAATTGGATTCTTGGTGAAAATCAGAACTTCTTCTTCTTGGGTCTTCAATCCAGTTCTTCAGACAGTCTTCGACTTCTGATTTTCTTAATTCTTTTGAAGAGCATCTTGAGATGTAAACTTTGTCTTGACTGCTTTCAGAGCTTTCCTTCTTCTGATTCTTATGTTCTAAATATCATATTCTTAGACAGCTTACAGCTTCTGAATAAAGTGAAACAGAGATCACGATAACTTTGACTTTCATAAAGTTCTCAACTTCTGAACAGTACTGGGTAAATCTGATTCTAAACACATGTTCACGAAGTGTACAATTTCGATCATATGAATAAACATTTCATAAGAACTTTAACAGAGTTCTTCAATTTAACGTGTTCTGTAAGAATGCCTAGTGAACTTGTTCATAGTTCCTCGGTTAAACATCAAACAACAAACGTTAGTAGAAAACGCATTTTATATTTATTTGTTTGAGTGTTGCATTCTATTTCTATCAAAATCATATTTCTATTTCTCCCCCTTTTTGACATCATAAAAAAGTTTGAGCATTTTAGCAAAGCAAACATTTCTGAGTTTTGAGAATGATTTTCATGTAATTCATAAAGTAAAGCCATTTAAAGGAAATTTCATTCATTATCAAGAGGAGAATACATAATGCAGTCAAAAAAGTAACAAAACAGAGAGCAAAATGACCATAATGCTATCCTATGATCCTTTAGAGATTCCTAGAGAATTCCGCATAAATCATAGGTGAGCATTCTTTGGTTGCTCCAATGTGTTCTAGTCTAGAGATCACATCTTGAATCTCTAGGACACGAGATATGACCCTTCCATACGGAATACTAAAGGAAGACTTGTCTTTAGATAAGAGAATTTGTTCTTGCATGTAATTGAACATGGTTTAAGGGAGGTTTATTTTTCTTCTGTAGACCAGAAAGAAAATAAATTGTCGGTCCGAGTGAAACAACACTCTTGTTCCTATTTCTCTAGGTCTTAAGTTTGTTTCCATGATCCTGTGCCAGACTTTAGCTGAGGGAATGAGTGTGGAAACACAATTTGAAGGACCATTCCCACAATGAATTTTGTAGATGAGATCATTGAAGATATTTCTTTCTTTGTAATCTTCAAAAGTATCACCGATTTCATCACATTTCATGGCTTGTGCAATGATAGACGGATTAATCACTACAGGAAATCTGGAGATGACTGACTGAATGATGTGCTGATTATATACATTTGAAAAGACGCTAGCATTTGCCCAGAATTCTTTGACTAGGTCGGTGTAAATGAGGCCTGGGAGCATGTTAAGATATCCCTCCCATTTCTGACACCGTAACTCAGATGAGGTTCTTATCAACCCATGTTCTTTGAGGGAACAGGAGTTCATAGTAAGTTCATTCAGGACTTTTAACTCAGAGGTTTCACTCTTAGTAGCTTTTGAATTTGAGGTAGACATTTTGGAGGAAATACAAAAGAGAGACACTAACTGAGATGGGTTAGAATGATGAATAAAGAAGTGAACAAGATGCCTTAAATAGGCGATGAATATAGTGAGTTAATAAATGCTAGTGACTCCAAACGACAGGTTCATCATTTCCTAGACGTTAGACTAGATAGGGTAAGGGACGGAACTAGCAGACTCTCAATCTTGGGAAAACCAAGTGATCACACATAGAATTTTCTAATTAATTTTTTACGGGAGTCAGAGATTCGCAATAAGTGCACGTGTAGGAGTGACTCTTGAGAACATTAACTAGGCGTGAAATAAAAAGACATATTGCCAAAAAGGATTTAAATTTTCATAAATAAGTGCACAAACATAAGGTAAGCATAAGAATTGAAAGTGTGAGAGAATGGATAGTTCAAAAGTGGAACAGAAGACAACACATATTTCATTAATTTAATCATAAATACACGGTATGAACAATACTGATGCATGTACTTAATAACCATTATAAGTTAATAGCTTAGACTAATTCTAATCAATCATCTAATTTTATGAGAACCATTTGCTGTCAAAGGTTTCACAAATTTTTTTATTAAGAGCAGTGTCTGGACCGCCTCTAACTCTGCAGGTTGTTTGCACGATTCCTGCTTTGAAGAGGACTTCAGATAGCACTCTTCCATAGGGGATGAACGATATGCTCATGGTTCTTGACAGAAGGATTGACTCTTTAAGATGGTCAAAGATTACTTGGGACAAATCTATAGGGGTTAGCTTAAGAAGACACATGATGAGAAGCTTATCATCATGTACAAAAAATCTTTGTTAATATTGCGAGGGTGAAGATTCGTCAAAATGAACTTGAACCATCCTCTTGCAGTAGGAAGAATTTTTTCTGGATTTATAGGTTCAAAGGTGGAACCTTTATCAAACAAGAAATGCATTTCAGCGTTGGAAGTGCATCGAATGGAGTCCTGAAGGGTTGTGATACCTCCTTTGGGACAATCAATGGCTTCAACAATGTTTGTGGAGTTGAAGGAAACTGGAAGACCATAGACGTTAGAAGAGATAGACAGACCATCACTACTGACAGAGGCATTAACCCAAAAAGATTTTAGGATGTATGTATATATTGAACCTCTTAACATAGACATATATCCATTCCAATTTTGAAAATGTATTCCAAGAAGGAAATCTTGACTAGTACATGCTAGATTTAGTTGTTTTTTATTAATGACTTCTAAGAGATCATCGTTGCCATGAAAGGTTCTTGGAGTCATATTTTGGTGTTTTTAGGATTCTAAGAAAGTTTTGAATAAGAGATAGTGAAGAATTATAGGAGTAAGATATGACTTTAAATAAGCAAGGAGAGAGACTAACGTGAATAAGTTAATGACTGAAACATAGCTCGAAGAGACCCATTCATTGTTATCTGGACACTAGGGTAGGTATAGGTGGAGTAGGAGACAGAGATACTAACAGGGATAAGCACATGGTGTAGTAGTCTCTAAGTCTAAGGATAGCCAACAGATCACGCAAATTGTTTCTTTATTTACTTTTCGGCAGTAGTTAAGAATTAACAATAAATGCATAAATATACGTGACTTTTGAAATTTCTTAACACTGAGTGGAACCAAAAGGATTTATTGCTTATCTGACTCATTAGACAGTTAAGTACATAGATGTAGAGGTAAACTTCGAATCCTAGTTTGTCAGTTCATAATTACTCCTAGTTAGTAGATGAAAATAATTAATGTATAACCAGGGTTACACGCGTTTGATATCCTAGTTACGTACAGATCCTCAGAATCTGAAAAACCAGAGAATTTCCATTTGATCTGGGATACATTTTTCCTAAGGCATCTTCAGATGACTTTGACAGGACACACATGATTCTTAGTTCAGATGACGATTTTATTTTTCTACGTCTGATTTCAATGAAATCTTATTTGACCAACTAGTATGAGTAATCCACTAAGATAGAGGGTACAGTACTGTAGGGTGACCTAGATCAAGTACTTATTAAGTGACAAGATTTTTTAGCTAGAGAGAACATCATGACTCTTTTATAGATGAGTGAACACATTGTCTAGAGATTTGATCAAAAGTTTTTTCTTGGAAGAGAGAATATCATTAATGTTTTTGCTTACCAGTCAATTTTCAGTTTGAGTTTGCAGTAACATTTAATTAGTTCTTGATAAGAAGAGTCATACCTTAGAGAGTCTGAAATCTTTTACCGCAAAGTTTTGTGTGAGTACTTTCCATTCTGGCTCTAAGCTTCTGATCATCATCTTTCAGCTTCTGTTTTCTTCAGAGTGATCTGACGTTTGAAGAATATCGATATCCTCTTACTCGGATCTCTAGTCTGAGACTAGAATTAATTTCTTTCTTCAGATGACCACTTTGTTTGTTTGTTCAGAAATATCATCTGATTTCTGAAGGTAATCCTCAGAGTGTGGAGGTACTGATTATCAGAAGGTCACTAATTCTTTAGCTTAAACATTAACTTCTGAAAAGTTATGTATTATAGAGAATTAGTTAATATCTCAACACATCTTCTGACTTTATTTCATTGAACAAATGTGAAGCCTGCTCAGAACCAAGCATCATCAAACATGTGTGTAATATGAAACATAGTTTGCATGACACTTCTTGTTCCCATAATGCTGATCTAATTGGTATAGAATTAGTCCATCAAAGGATTTGACAGCATATCTGCTTCTAAAACGAATGTCAGTTGATTTCTTCATTCTGAACAACATCAGTGACTTGGATTCTTTTTGACTTTGAGTAGATGACTTCTGTCTTTGCATCTAGTCAAGCTACTTCTAATTCTAGAATTTATGCAGCATGAACTTCTGAGAGAATTATCAGATAACATTCTGACCAATTCAAGTTGGTTCAACTGAGATAGAGTCTCAAGTTAACAAAACTTAATTGTCTATGTTATTACGACCAATGCTTAGGAATCATCCTGAATCAGATTCCTGAAGGGTTACCAGATTTCCACTTTTTGAAAATTCTTCAGTTTTCTGGCTTCTTCTGCAGTCTTCGTTCTAAAGTTCAAAACCATAGAACAACAATCTTTCTTCTTTAGATGAAGAAGTTCTTAATGAGTTTCAAACGAGAAAGTCAAGGGTGGACCTGATCCGTTTCTTGAAAACATCTCAAAAACTCATAAAGAATTAATCTTCAGCAAACAAGACTTCTTGTTTTCTGATGATTCAACATTGAGCAAATACGTGGTTTATCCACACGTATCTTCTAAGATAAGCATTAAATAGATACTACTTCTTATCTGATGAGTCTATCTTGTCAGCTGATTCTTCAATCTTCATCAAGGCTTAAGTGAGGAAGATTCAGTTGTTGACAACTGTAGAACTTCCATAATCAGTGACTTGCTCAAGTAATCCGATTGATTACAATTTTGTACACAGTCATCTTCTGAGCTATTACAGAAATTGTAAGTGGATTGATATCTCACCCAGAGTATTTCTACACACCGCATCTGGATCTTTTTCTGACACTATTAAGTGTATGATATCCATAAATAACAGAACCGGAGCTCTAATACCATTTTAAGGTGCTAGAAAAACACAAGAAAGGGGGGGGGGTTTGAATTGTGATTTCACTCTTTAAAAACTTTTCGCCTCTTATCGTTAAAGCGCTAAGAGAATATCAGAGTTCGTTGAGAGACTCTAACTCGAGATGCATCATTCAGATCTTGTACTGCATAAGGCATAAGTAATAAGAAGAGTCTGAATAAAATATGTTTGATTCAGAACTTGCAGTGCGGAAGCTTATCAAAGTTAAGTTGCAAGGTTCTGATTTGTTTATGTAAGGTTCTGATATTTGAGAGTAAGACATAAACAATAAATCAAAGCATAAGCAAGAGTAAAGAACACACGATATATCCTGGTTCACTTGAGCCATTCCCAAGCTAGTCCAGTCCACCCTCCTCAGGTGATTTCACCTTGAACACAAGGACTTAATCCATTATAACTAAATCTGATTACAGATGCACGGACAACAACCGGTGACTAACAATCTACACAACCGCAGCTGTGACTAACACACAATGAACCGTCCAGGGATTCAACTTAATGAATATAACAAACATTGACCTGCAGGTTCCAATCTCGCAAGATCTACTACTAGGATTTCATAGCTAAACGTTCAGGGATTCGTCTCAACGAATATAACGTTTACTGACCCTATTTCAGGCTTTTCCACAATGACACCAAGTAATTGTCTTCTCAAGTCTCCGGTCACACTGACCACTCGAGGAAACCTAATTCACATAGAATTAGCTAACATGAGATTACAATAATGCTTCTAAACAAGCAGATTACTCCTAAGTTTAAGTACATAAGAACACAAGTGTTCAAGAAAGATATGAGCAACAACTCCTTGCTATCTCCAGATTCTACAAAGATGTATGTTGATTTGACAGTTGATGACATCTTGTAGATTTTATTCTTCTTCGTCTTCTTTGTGGAGCAAGTTTCGAGCAATAACTCCTTGCTTTAGATCTTCAATATAGCTCAGACGAAGATGGTGGTTGATGACTTGACTGATTTACAATGTTGTCTTCTTCATCAACAACTTCTGTTTCAATTGTTATTGTTTTGTTGATTTATGATCTTGAGCTTCAACAACAATGGTCGTGTGTAAATGGTGATAGCTTTGGATATTAATTGTTACAACGAGAACTCATTGTTGTGGCTATCATCACATTGACTTCGACTCCTTCAGAAGCGCATACTCCTTTCCTTTAAATAGCCAAGTAAAATATAGCCGTTGGAGAACTTTTGGCCATTTGAAAAGAGTCGTTATGCAATGATTAAGGTTGTACTGTCATATCTTCTTTTTACTGTAGAAGTGATGGGATTGGTCTTTTAGAACTGTGTACAATCATTGCTAACGGTAACATTTGTCTTCAAATCTTCAGAGGCTTCTGATGGTAATTAATATGAAGCATGAATAGAGACTTTATAACTGGGTCTTCAGATCTTTCAAGTCTTCCGTCTTCAGAACTTGTCCATTAGGAATCTGTCTTCAGAGCTTCAGCACTTGTCTTGAAAATCGTTATCTTCACTGCTTCAAGTCTTCATAATCTTCAGAACTTGTCCATTATGAATCATAATCTTCATAACACATAAGTCTTCAGAGTCTTTAGCCTTCAGAACTTCAAGTCATTGGAATCTTCAGCACATCGGTTCTCTATAAGATTGTCTCTTCAGAAGCTTTGTTATCTTCAGAATCATAACCACTCTCAGAGAGCATCCACAAGAGCATTGCAACAGTAATATTGGCATCCTTGGATCTGACTAATTATGATCAGATACAGAAGCATACTTGCTTCTTGTGACTTTTCCTTTATGAATCTTTTAGTGTAGAGCAATGCCACATTTTCCTTTATGAATCTTTCTTACTAAGAGAGGGCATTGGCTTGGATGTATAGAATCCAGAGGCTTGCCACTTACAGCTGTTAGATGAGAGAGAGATTTTAACCAGGATAAATGAGGGACTCTAGCTTGGATTTTGAATCAACAAGTGTGTCACTTATAATAATTATCTGGAAAAAGGTTTTTGATTGTTTGTTTTTTATGTGTGATGTATAGAAAGGGTATCTTCCTACAGAGTGGACTCATGGTATCTTCCTCTCCATCCATGGTTGCGAGTCTCAAGGCACCTCCTGAGAAGGCTTTCTTAACAACATAAGGGCCATCGTAATTCGGAGTCCATTTGCCCCTGGAAACAGTGAGAAATGATTGTATCTTCTTGAGAACGTGGTCTCCTTCTCTGAAGACACGGGGTCGGACCTTTTTATCAAACGCCTTCTTCATTCTTTGCAGATATAACTGACCATGGCATAAAGTCGTCATTCTCTTTTCTTCGATTAGATTCAGTTCATCGTGTCGGCTTTGACACCATTCAGCTTCCATTAGCTTGGCTTCCATCAACACTCTCATTGACGGGATTTCTACTTCTATGGGGAGCACTGCTTCCATGCCATATACTAGAGAGAAAGGGGTTGCCCATGTTGAAGTATGGACAGATGTGCGATAATCGTGAAGAGAAAAGGGTAGCATCTTGTGCCAATCCTTGTAGGTTATAACCATCTTCTGAATTATCTTCTTAATGTTCTTATTAGCTGCTTATATCGTTCCATTCATTTTAGGCAGGTAGGGAGATGATTTATGTGTTTGATTTTGAATTCAACACACAATTATTTCATCATCTTGTTGTTCAAGTTGGATCCATTATCCGTAATGATCTGGCTTGGAGCACCGTTGTCATACCCTAAATTTTTACCACCAAGATATCCCACCATTGTGAATCATCACCACAATATGGATGTACCATCATGACTCATCAAAGATTGTTGAGCGCTCACCTCAACCAAGAAATAGGGTTTTGAGCCCTCTCAGAGTACTCAGACAAAGGATCAATCAAGAATGGACATATTCCTCAACTTGTCTAGCCTCTCAAACACCTATAAAGGATCAAGAGGACTCCCACCTCAAGAATCAAGCACAAGGTTGCAACATTCCAAGTGGATCAAGCCTCAGGATCGATAGTGTCACCAAATTAGGGTTTTGGTCGACCAAGGCCTCCAGATGAAAATTTCATCTGGGCATGAGCCAATACTTCAAAGCATGATCTAAGATGCTCAAATGGACCTCATGGATCCAATCACCAAGTCAAAACAACCTCAGGGGAAGCATCCATAAAAAATCAGTAATTAGGGTTTCTTGACCTAATTCACCCCTAAGTTGACTTTTGAGGCAAGACATCAACCAAGACCTCAAGACATGATTTGAGGGCCTCAAATACACCACATTGATCCATTTACAACAATGGATTGATCCAAAAAGCTTGATTCAAAGTTTCAATTTCATCTGGACCATAATTAGGGTTTGAAGAAAAAGTCAACTGTACCTTTAACTTTTGACCAAGACATGTTCCCAAACCTTGGGACATGATTCAAGACACCCTAAAAAACCTATGGAATCCATCCATTAGGTTTGAATTAGGTCAAGGACTTGATTTCATAAGGGATCACAGAGTTTGGAATTCACCTGACAAAAAGTCACCTGTGCCTAAAACCAAGTTTGACTTTTTGGAATTTTTCACAAATATGGTTCCCCTAAGTCAAAAACAATGTTAATGTATGATATTGATCATCATTCATCAAGAAAAATCAAGAAAAGTGAGGTTTCTTGCAAAAGGGGAAACCATGAGAAACCAACATTTTTCTAAGTTATGTGACAAAATGGCTTTGGTGCCAACTTTGCAAGGTCATAACTCCTAAATCACAAGGACATTTGCTTCCATCCAATGCTCAAATGAAAGCTCTCATGACATACTTCAAAAGTGTCAACTACAAGAGATTCCAAATCCTCGTGGATTTTGAGTTATGGATTGATCAAAATCACAAAGAGTGAAAATGACTACTTTTTCCAACACTTAGTGAAATTTTCAACAAGTCAGAATCTGTTTCACTTTTTCCAAACTTTAAGGCCATTTTTCACCTTGATCCAAGATGAACTAAGTCCATTGGTGGACATTAAAGTTAAATTATGTCATGAGGGCTTTCCAAAATGTCCAAGAACTCAATCAAACTCTATTTGAGCTAGGAGTTATGGATCTCACAAGTTGCCTAAAAACAAACTGTTTTGTGACAACATTTGGTACAAACTTGCATCCCACGATTCCTTGGACTAATTTTGGACACATTAATCATTCAGATTCTGTCTAATTACAACACAAATGAATGAGGAATCTGATACATAACACAAAATGCCAATAACCTAGCCTTCCATGTGCAAAATCATCATGAAATGAACCTTGAAATTCAAATTTGGCATCAAGCATTCAATGGATACATCAAGGTGGCATGGATTGAAGCAAACCCAACTGAATGAGTCAAGCGTTATCCCTGCAACAGAAGACCATAGGCATGTGCTCTAATCTCAAGTCAATGGCTAGAGGAGACTTGAGATTCCTTTGGAAATCCATTGGATAACAAACTGTACCAGTTGCCATTCATTATTCCTTGCAAAACAAACTTGCTCTACTATAAATAGAGCTCATTTCTGAACAATTCAAGTACCCCAAAGCACCCAAACTGATGCTTTCCTCAAAATCACTCTCAAAAAACCAGATTTTCCTTCTATTTCAAGTCAATATCGAATTTTGAAATAGGAAGTGATTCAAACCAAACCAACCATACCAACACATCATAAACATCATATATGAGTGATCCATGGCATTGAAACACATCTGGAACCCCTAAATCACAAAATCACCAGTCAGTTGCTCAAGCTATTGGCGAGGTTGCAGTTGAGGTACCACAAGTTGATCCAACATCTTCAATCAAGGCTAGGCATCTCAACACACTCCATAGGGTATAGTGAAGTTGTCCAGGTCCTTACAACATATCTGTAACATCTCCATCATCAAGCTCGATCACTAGCTGCAAGAGGTAAGCCTGAAGCCTTCAAACTCCGTACTACATGCATCATAAATGTTATTTCAAATTACCATCTTGTTTCTGCATGTATATAGAGTGTTAACCCTCAATCAATTGCCATGAATCAATTGTGTATGGAATTTCATTGTGTTCATGCTAAAATTAGGGTTCTTGAGGTTATTCTTTGATTTCTCACTCCACACTTAATATAAATGCAATTAATTTATATGGTTGTGATCCTTGTTCAAAAACGAGCAAGATTGGTGTTTGAATCGTGCAAAACCATTGCGTAATCAGAGAGAAAAATGAGAAAATGCAAATCTGAAGAAGGAGGAAACGCGCGACCAAAAACATGTGTTCTTGGCGCCATTTTTCAAATTTTTAAATATTTGAATTCTCCATGTTTTTTTAATTAATCTTAAAATTAATTTCTCCCTGGTTTTTAATGTTTTTGAATTAATTCTTTTTTTCAAAATTCATAAAAATGTTAAATTATTTTACTTTTACAAAAAAATCCAATTTATATTATTTATTTAATATAGTTAGAATTTTTGTAATTTATTTCATTTTATTTGTTTTTAAACATTGTAAAATGAAGTTTTCACTTTGATTTTTCAACTTCAATTGAATTTCAAGCTTTCATGTGATTAAACATGATTTTTGAAAATATTTTCCAAAGTTGACAAATTGTTTTTGAATATATTTGATATTTTATATCATTTTTTATTTAATTTCCTTTGAAAATTATATCTTTTAAATCCAAAATTAGGGTTTTCTCTTAATTTTGATTTTTCACACTTCACAAAAACACTTTTGGGCCTCTAATAGAGTGTAAGACCCATCTCTTGTAAATACAAACCCTTTTTGGGCCTCAGTCAATGTATAAGTCCCACTGTGTTTTCTAAAACCGCGGCGCGATCGTCGCCTTTTAAACAAAAAATCATCGGGGCCTCCCTTTGGTTGTAAGTCCCATTTCAAATCTTTTTTAAAACTCTTGGGCCTCTAATAGAGTGTAAGACCCAATCCCCCTTTGTACATAAATAATTTTTTGCCTCAATCATTGTATAAGTCCCAGTACAGTTTTCAAAACGACGGTGCGATCACTATCACTTTTGGGCCTCTCCTTGAGTTGTAAGCCCCATCCCTTGTACAAAAATAAACTCTTGGGCCTCTAATAGAGTGCAAGACCTAATCTCTTTGTAGATACAATAAAATTTGGGCCTCACTCATTGTATAAGTCCCGATACAGTTTTCAAAATAACGCTACGATCGCTGTTTTGTATCTGGGCCTCTCCTCGAGTATAAGCCCCAAACTCCTTTTTAAAAAAACAACTTTCTTTGTTTGATTTAGATTCAAATTCATAGTTGTTATAAAAACTTTCTTCAATTTCTTAGACAACTAACCATACAACTATGGAAGCTTGCTCGCCTGTAAGTTCTACCAGCTTTCTTTTACATACCTGCTTATATATTTCATCTGTATATATATATACACCTGTATATCTTTCTTAGAGTTTTCCCTGGAAATTAGGTGTAGGATTAGATAAAGCCAGTGGTCACTCTTTCAACACAGTCAAAACTAGTTCCCCATAGGAAATTCTAGATACAGTCTTGCCTCCTCTTGGGCTTATACAATATGGAACAGAGAAAGACATTATTCCCGGTGAAACTTTTCTCAAGAGTGTCACTATTAGAAATTTGTCCAGAAATTCATTTCCCCAGAGAGGATTAATTCCCGGTGAAACCTCTCTTGAATTTCTTCAAACCCTAGAACTGTTCACTACAGAAAGAATTAATTCTCGGTGAAACCTTTCTGGAACTTTTCTTAAGTTTGGACCCACGGGCTTCCTAAAAGCATCCCCAGCCTCCTCTTGGGCTTTGTACAAAGACCCTAAGGCTTCTTAGAAGTTCTCATGCCTCCTCTTGGGCTTAATATAAGGACCCAAAAGACCTCCTATAGGTATAGGACAGAACCTAGTCATCATTTGTTAGAGCAGTCCTTTCAAAAGTCAAAACATCAGACCAACTTAGGGTTGATTTCTCATCCCTTAAACCATCAGTCTCCTCTTAGGCATCATACAAAGATAAACCTTTTTCATACCAGTAGACTTGGAGAGTCTCATCCTCTTTTTGATCTCAAGTTTCCTAAAAACACAGGAAATACCTTGATTACCTTCATCAATCACCAACAGAGTTAAAACCTCCACAGGCTTCAAACTCAATCTTTAAATCCTCACTTTAAATTTCCCCAGCTAGGGTCAAATCACTATCTATAAACCTGAATTTGAACCTCATGGTCTCTGATATTTCCAACTCTTTTGCAATCCCCAACAAGAGTTGATTCCCCAATTTGGACCTGTCTCGGGATTTCAATAATCCTCAGCAGAAGTTAGCCTCCTCTTAGGCTTCATATAAGGAATTCCCCAACCAGCCTCCTCTTAGGCTTTGTATAATGATCATTCCTCAGCCATTTTTAGCCTCAATCTTGGGCTTTGTACCAGACACAAATAAAAACTCCCCCAGTGGAGTCAACTTTCTTTTAGTCTTAATCTTGGGCTTTGTACAAGACACCTATAAATATTCTCCAGCTGAGTCAGTCAATAATTTTTAGCCTCAATCTTGGGCTTTGTATAAGACAGATAAAACCTCTCCTCAGTAGAGTCATTTCTTTTAGCCTTAATCTTGGGCTTTGTACAAGATAGACAAAATATTCCTTAAAAGAGTCAAATATCCCTCTTTCAGCCTCAATCTTGGGCTTTGCACAAGACAGATATAAAACTCCCTAAAACAGAGTCAACCTTTTAGCTTCAACCTTGGGCTTTAATCAAGGCACACAAAAACCAACATCCATTTAGAGGAAATCAAAATCTCTCTGCAGGAAGGCACTTCTCTGTACAATCACACACCAAAACAGGCAATCAAACAAACCTTAATTCCAGATAATTGCTATAAGTGGCACACTTGTTGATTCAAAAATCCAAGCTGTAGTCCATCTCTTATCCTGGTAAACCCTCTTTCATCAAATTGATGTAAGTGGCAAGCCTCTGGATTATTTACATCCAAGCCAATGTTCCTCTTTTAGCATGAAAGACTCCTAAGGAAATATGACATTGCTCTATACAGAGTTTAAGTTTTCTCCTTCAGGACATCATCCCTTATAAAGGAAATTATGGCATTGTTGGATTCTATACATTCCAGTTAAAGTAATCCTCCTTTATAACCAGTTACCCAACAACTGTGATAAACAAACGAGATATCTCCCTTTAGAGATGACAAATTCTCTCTTAGTCAAACCTTTAGCTTCAATCTTGGGCTTTAAACAAGACACAAATAACCTTTCAGCTTCAATCTCTGGCTTTGAACAAGACACCAATCATCTTTCCTCCCATAGAATAGGAGGAACTACGATTGCTCTGATTTCCCTGTTTTCTTCAACGGGAATACGTAGGCATAAGATTGTGAAATCTTAGTGAGCAAACATAACAAAAACCTTAGGTCCAGTACCTTACCAAAAACATCGAAAAACCCGAACATCAACAAATACTCTCTCTCTCAACACTCCCAAAAGAGAAACTTTCCCATTCCTGACAGACAAACACCAGTAAGTAGAATAATAGAAGAAATTTCTAAACAATCTATGGATAACCATATATAAGATGGGTAATTGAGAACTCCCCATTGTATAACCTGACCCCGAACTCCCCAATCTCTTAGCATTTGTTAAAGAAAACATTTACGTGCAAGGTTAGTTTTAGATAGCTTTCTTTTCCTTTCCAGCTTCATAGGATAAATAAGAAATCAGAAAGTAGCACCCAATTCCAACCATGGCGATAAGGTGGTCGCGTCACCGACAAAAATCGCACGCTACAATTGTAATGGCAGATGAGATTTTTCTTGATAAATCAGACCACCACTTGTCGGGTCACATTGGTGTATGATACTTCTTCGACCCACTTGGTGAAGTAGTTAATAGCTACTAGAATGAACTGATGTCCGTTTGAAGCTTTGGGTTCAATCATGCCGATCATGTCGATTCCCCATATAGAGAAAGGCCATGGAGAAGAAAGAACTTTGAGATGCGTTGGAGGTACATGAATTCTGTCGGCGTATATCTGACACTTGTGACATTTCATCATGTACTTGTAGCAATCGGATTCCATTGTCAGCCAATAATATCCTGCTCTCAGAATTTTTCTTGCCATTGTATGTCCATTGGCATGAGTTCCAAAGGATCTTTCGTGAATCTCTTTTATTAACATGTTTGCTTCTTGTCTGTCTACGCATCTGAGCAAAACCATGTCAAAGTTTCTTTTATAAAGTGTATCATTGTTCAGGAAGAAGTCTCCAGCCAGTCTTCTAAGAGTCTTCCTATCTTTTCTTGATGCCCCAGGCGAGTATTCCTGTCTTTGAATGAAGCACTTGATATCATGATACCATGGTTTGTCATCAATGACGACTTCAATCGTGAAGATGTAAGCGGGCCTTTCAAGGCGCATTATGTCAATCTTAGGTACGTCATTCCACTAACTCACACTAATCATGGAGGATAGAGTGGCTAGTGCATCAACCATGTGGTTTTCTTCACGAGGGATGTGATGAAATTCAATCTTGTTGAAGAAGATCAACAACCTTCTCCCATAGTCTTTGTAAGGAATTAATCCTGATTGATATGTGTTCCAGTCTCCATTAATCTGATTTATAACTAGAGCTGAGTCGCCATATACATCCAATTTCTTTATCCTTAGGTCAATAGCTTCTTCGAGACCCATGATACAAGCTTCGTACTCGGCCTCATTGTTTGTTCAACTGAATGCCAATCTAGAAATGAATGGAATATGGGTACCCTGAGGCGTTACGATGATTGCCCCAATTTCGTTTCCATAAGCGTTGACAGCTCCGTCGAATATTAGTCCACATTGGGAACCTAGTTCTGGCCCTTCGCTTGGTAGCGGTTCATCGCAATCTTTCATCTTTAGGTACATTACATATTCGTTTGGGAAGTCAAATTTGACTGATTCCTGATCGTCAATCAGTTGTTGAGCCAAATGATAGGCTAAAATACTTCCTTTGACGGCTTTCTGAGCATGGTACTCAATGCCGTATTCCGATAACAACATTTTCCAATGGGCAATCCTTCCCATGAGAGCAAGCTTTTCAAGACGTACTTGATCGGATCCATTTTGGAGATTAACCAAGTAGTGTGACAAATAATGTACTGGCTAAGACGTTTGGCTGCCCAAGCCAGAGCGCAGCAAGTTTTCTCGAGCTTAGTGTATCGAGTTTCACAGTCCGTGAATTTCTTGCTTAAGTAATAAATGACAGATTCTTTTCTTTTTGTTTCATCTTGTTGGCCAAGCACACAACCCATGGAATCTTCCAAGACTGTTAAGTAGATGATCAAAGGCCTTCCTTTTGTTGGAGGAGACAAAATCGGTGGATTCAGCATATATTCTTTGATGCTGTCGAAAGCCTTTTAGTAATCTTCTATCCATACACAGCTTTGGTTCTTTCTGAGTAGTTTGAAGAACGGCGCGTATGTCGCGGTCATTAGGGATATGAATCTTGAGATGTAATTAAGACGTCCCAAAAATCCTCTGACCTATTTTTCAGTCTTTGGTGAAGGCATTTCTTGAATGGCCTTAACTTTGTCGGGATCAACCTCGATTCCTTTTTGGCTGACAGTGAATCCCAAGAGCTTTCCCGAGCGAACACCGAAGGTGCACTTATTAGGATTCAAGCGGAGTTTGTATTTTCTCAGACGCTCAAATAACTCTGATAGGTGTTCAACGTGTTCTTCTTCTGTTTTAGACTTAGCAATCATGTCATTGACATACACTTCAATCTCTTAGTGCATCATGTCGTGAAACAGAGTTGTCATGGCCCTTTTATAAGTTGCCCCTGCGTTCTTTAGACCAAACGACATCACTTTGTAACAAAACGTGCCCCATGGGGTGATGAATGAAGTTTTCTCTATGTCTTTTGGCGCCATTTTTATTTAAATATATAGCCCGAGAATCCATCCATGAAGGAGAAGATTTTGAATTTTGTTGTGCTGTCGAACAACATGTCAATGTGTGGTAGGGGAAAATCATCCTTTGGACTTGATTTGTTTAAATCCCTGTAATCTACGCACATTCTGACTTTTCCGTCCTTTTTGGGAACTGGTACTATGTTGGCTAGCCATTGAGGATATTCTAAGGTGGCGAGGAAACCTGCGTCGATCTGCTTTTGCACTTCCTCCTTAATTTTGATGGCCATATCTGGATGAGTCCTTCTCAGTCTTTTTTTTTACCGGAGGAAATTCTGTTTTCAGCGGTAAGTGATTTTCCACGATGCTGGTATTCAACCCTAGCATGTCTTGGTAGGACCAAGCAAATACATCTGGAAATTCTTTGAGAAGTTTTATCAAGCCTTCTCTGACAGCAGGACTGAGCCGTGCTCCAATCTTAACTTCTTTCTTCTCTTCCTATGAACCTAAACTAACCGTTTCCAATGACTCTTTGTAAGGTTCAATGGATTTTTCCTCTTGTCTGAGTAGTCGGGAGATCTCTTCTGGAATTTCTTCGTCCTCTTCTTCTTCAGCTTCAAATACTGGGAATTCAAATAATCTGTACGACGTGATGATTCCTTTTTTAGAAAAGACAGAGAGAATGCAAAAGTGTGTGCAGTGTTTTTTTTTTGAAACACTTGTTCTTATTTTGGGTTATTTTTTAGGATTACCATTTTCTGAAAAAACGAAAAATGAAAATAGCAATAAATACAGGAATTTAGAATGACATTATTTATTTATGATTTGTTGATTCTTGAAACACAACCCTATAAAACAAAACTCTGTCGCTTTGGACGAAGCGAAGAGGGACATTTACAGAAAAGTAAGCCCTATAAAACATCCATTTCACCTGGGCAAGGTGAAAGGTCAAAACAAAGATGCAACAATTACTTTGACTTATGAACGACATTCGGGACATCGACCATGACCCAATGGCGACGAACTCCTCTGTGGATCACAAAGTCCGATACTTTCCTTCTTGGTTTGTCTTCAGAAATGATACTGATTTCTGGCGGAGTGGGATCATTGGAGTCTTCTTCCCATGTAGAGTTATCATAAGAGGACTCTTCTGTTGCATCTTCCATAGTGTTTTCACTCTCAAGAGGATCTCCCCATCTAGTTGGCTGGATGTCCTCATATCTGATGCGATAGCTTTCGGGAGCAGTGTATTTAACTAGAAAGTCATACTTACCGCTTGGTTGCCCCAATGTATCCCAGGTTTCTGTGGGGATAGATGAGTCATTCTCTTCAATGATGTTTACCTCAGGAAATGTATAGTTAATAAATCCTTGTCCTGCGATCTTCAAAAATTCATCAACACGGTGTTGGACATTTTCGGAATGTTCTGGGTAAGGATTCCATGACTCTGGGAGAACAGGCGTATTCTTTTCAAGATTATTCAGCAGATAGGTATTATTCGGCTGACTCTTTTGCCCCGAGTCTTCCATGTATGGCTTCCAGATAGGAAAATCATTCAGGGGATCATAAGAATCATAGTCAAAGTTGTATTTCATCAGAGTGTCTTCCTCTAATGAGTTGGGTGGAGCATGACATCCTTCGGGATCACAATCTTCGTAGATCATTCTGACATCTGATCTTGGTATATATCTAGGACTTTGCTTTGGAGGGCAAAATGGCATGTATGTTTCTCCCTGAGATACATAACCTTTATCGTTGAGATAGGAATTCCACTCCTCATCTGTATCCGAAGAGTTGTTCCCATCGATGGTGTGGACTTCTTGAGATACTGGGTGGAGGAAGCCTCCACTGTGGAAGAAATCCTGAATGGGACAAAAACTTTCATCCTTCTTTTTAGTCTGGGTACATGTTGGAGAAAAACCAAGCCCTTTTCTTGTCTTGTTATCAGCAGGAATTATAATCTGTCCCCATCATTTTATGTCACCACTCCCATTACTTTGAGACGTCTTTGTATGAGGAAATTGACGTTCCTTTTTCTTGGTGATTCTCATTACTCACCGAGAGTGCTTGAAATTGAGTTCCAACGACCTTCTCCGGTTCTACACAGGAGAATAATGATAAGTTGCTCGCGATTAAAGCTTGTTCTCCACATACCGTGGCTAATTTGTCGTTCTTAACAAACTTTAGCTTCTGGTGAAGTGTCGAAGTGACTGCCCCGGCCTCGGGTATCCAAGGGAGTACCTTGAAAAGATAGTCGTACCAAAGTTAACCTTGGCATGACGTTCAAGGATGAACCTGTATCTACCAGTATGCTGGCTAAAGCATCGTCCTGGCAAATGACTGTGATATTGAGTGCCATGTTATGGTTCTTGCCTTCTTCTGGAAGTTCTTCATCACTGAATCCCAAGTTGTTGCAGGAAGTGATGTTGGAGATAATGCTGTCAAACTGACGCACTGTCACATCTTATTCTACAAAGGCATGTTCTAAGACCTTATGTAGAGCTTCCCTGTGAGCTTCTGAACTAAGTAGGAGGGATAACACAGAGATCCGAGATGAAGTTTGCAACAATTTATTCACAATGTTATACTCGCTTTTCTGGATGAGTTTTAACATTTCATCATTGTTCTTTACGGGTTCCGTGTTGCTGGATTGACTGATTTGTTGGTTAGGAACTTCAACATGAGGTTCCTTTTCTTTTACAGGTTCTCCAACTCCTTTGTTGAAGATTCGACCGCTCCGGGTAACTCGAATGTTATTAGCGATGTTCACAACAGATGGTAATGGAATTTCTTTTCCATTTTCTATGGTCGTTGCACCGTACTTGTAAGGGATAGCTTTCTCTGACTTGTACGGTATTGGTCCTGGCAAGTAGACGACCATAGGAGCTTTTTGGGCTTTTTGACCGTCGTAGGCAACCTCGATCAGCTCTAAGTTTGGAATTTTTCTACTATCAAGAGGGATTTTTGACTCCTTGAGAAGAGGAATTATGGCACAAACATCCTTAGTTATTTCATGATCGACATGTTCTTTTTTATTGGAGACTGAGACAGTGTTTTTGTCCAGTAGTCCTTGGTCCTTGTTTTGAACAGGGAGACAACCTTGTATCATGTTAATTGATTGAGAATTCGAGCGTGGTTAAATTTACTTTCGATCTAACTGATTCTGGAGAACTGCTTGCACGAGATAGCATCCTTGGTTATTTTTTGAGCATGTTCCACAACGTTCATAATTGTGAGGTGGTACCCAGCCGTATCCACTTTTTATGCAGTGCATCCTTACCAGATCTGTTTCTAGTAAGCGGATATCACAGCTTTGGTGTCTATCAGGATTTCCTGTAGTTATACTAACTTGTTGTGTGTCTTCATCCTGGTAGATTGGGAGCCACCAGTGGTCTAATAGATGTTGAAGAGTTCTTTGTACAAGCGCACAACCTTGGTCATTTTCATAGCATTCTTTGCAGTCTTGATAATCGTGTGAGGCCAGAAAACCAAGTCTGACTTGCTTGGCATGTAATTCCACTAGACTGGTATTCATTAAGCGAATTTCGAAGATCAGAACCATATTGACTTGATGACCATTCCACTAGTCTTGGATCCATCCAAGATCCATTTGACGTTGGAGGGCATCTTGTACAAAAGAGCATCCCTGATTGTCTTTTGAGCAAATCGGGAAAGCGTTGTAATCGTGTCGCGGCAAATTGTAATACTGACTTTGTTTTGAATGCATTGCCACTAGATTGGCGTTCATTGCACGAATGTCATTGTTTTGAATAATGTTTGGATGTGCATGGGCCATGTTTACTTCAGGAATCTTGTGAACCTGAATCCATCCCAGATCCATTTGTTCTTAAAGGGCTGTTTGTACTATGTTACATCCTTGATTGTCCTTGGAACATATATCACACTGATGATAGTTATGAGATGGCACATGGTCGTACCTGCTCTGTCTACAATGCATTTTTACCAGGTTGGTTCCCAGTAAGCGTACATTATGAATTTGATAACTAATGCCAGGTTCTCCTTCTATCAAATTCACCGTAATCTTCTTATGTTGAGGTAATGGGTTCGTTTGAACATTCGGATTAGTATATTTGAAAGATAAAACCCTGTTTCTAACGAGCTTTTGTACATTAGATTTAAAGTTGAGGCAATCCTCAATGTTATGTCCTGATCCTCCTTGATGGTAAGGGCAAGTTTGATCTGCTTTGAACCAAAAAGGTGGATTTTCTGGTACTGTAAGAGGAGTCCTGGTTTGAATATGCCCCTTGGCCAGCAGAAGTAGAAATAATTCTGCATATAACATTGGTATAGGGTCAAACCCAGATGGTCGCGTAGTTTGATTGTTGTTATTGTACTACGGGCAAGCCTGCTGAAGAGGTTGTTGCTGCCTTTGCTGATACTGTTGTTGATTTGGTTGGCTCTGAGAAACCTGAGGTTGATATGTCAGAGCTAGGGCTGGGTTGATAACGGGAGTTACTGCTGCTACCGGTTGATACCTTTGCCTTTGGTTTCCCAAAGAGATATTACTGATATCTTGCTCTTTCTTCTTTTGGTACTGCCAGATGGCTCTGCATCTTTGACCAATCGTCCTTCTCAGACTGCTTCTTCAAGGTGTACTCCCATGTTCACCATTTCAATGAAGTCACTGGGCGCACTGGCGACCATTCGGTCATAATAAAACGAGCTTAATCTTTTTAAAAAGACCTTTGTCATTTCTTTTTCCTCAAGAGGAGGATAGATCTGGGCGGCGATTTCACGCCATCTCTGAGTATATTCCTTGAAGGTTTCTTTATCCTTTGTGACATTTCTCTGAGTTGGTCCCTATCTGGTGCCATGTCCAAGTTATATTTATACTGCTGAACGAAGGTTGCGCGGAGATCTCTGAAAGTACTGATCTTGGTGCGGTTTAATCCCATGTACCATTTGTGTGCGGCACCGGTTAAACTGTCTTGGAAGTAATGGATTAGTTGGCGTTGATTTTCTGTCTGGGTAGACATTTTCCGAGCGTACATTACCAGATGAATTTGAGGGCAAGAGTTGCCTTTGTATTTTTCTAAGTCAGGTGTAAGACCCTAATTTTTGACCCCTAAGATTCCACATATCATTTCACATATCATTTGCATCTTACACCACAAACAAGATCATGCTTTGGTTCCTTTATCCCTCTCTTCTTTGGGTTTATGCCTTGTAGGGATCACTGAGCATCTGTGTGTTTCTTACTCGCCATTATTTGTTTATGTTTACTAACCACTAATCAAAATCCAAAAATATTTTGTTTCTCCTTTATTAATTTTTCAGGGGAAGAACAGATCAAAACACCAAGTAACAATCCCTCAGCTCGAATGAAATTCATCTGAACAAAGTCAAAGTTGATCTGCGAGCAATTCAAAATCATCTGATCAAGAGTTTCCAAGATTTAATTGATTATTATTCAAGAGACTCCAAGGTTCATGTGTTTATTTCCATGCATTCTTTGTCAAGCAAAAGAATCGAGCCGAACCACAGCAGTGCACTCAAAAGGGCAATATTTTTTCTAAATTTACACTGAGTAACCGGTTACCTCAATCAGAGTAACCAGTTACCCTCGTGAAAATTTGAAAAATGGCAGCAAGTTTAAATTCTGCAACAATTGGCACCAATTTTCATCATTTTTATCACATGTGGAATATTCTAGACCATCCCATTTTAATTCCCCTACATCACCATAATTAATTCCCACCATGTACCTCCACTAATCACCACTCTTTTGATAATTTCCCTCCAAATTCAAATTTCCAAGCCTAATTTTGTTTCCAAACCACCAATTTTCCATGCCTAAATTCTATAAATAGGGGCCTCATTTCATTCATTTCACAAGCTTTTGATAGCCAAATTCACCTTGTTAAAATTTCTCTTGAAGCTTTTGATAGCCAAATTCACCTTGTTAAAATTTCTCTTGAAGCTTTTGATAGCCAAATTCACCTTGTTAAAATTTCTCTTGAAGCTTTTGATAGCCAAATTCACCTTGTTAAAATTTCTCTTGAAGCTTTTGATAGCCAAATTCACCTTGTTAAAATTTCTCTTGAAGCTTTTGATAGCCAAGAAATCTCTTGCAAATTCTCTCCCCAACTACCAAATTCACTCAAAGCTCACTTTTCTTCTTTTAAAAGTTAACAAGTTTTCACATTGAATCTTGTTCAACTTTGAGCTAAACCTTCATCCATTCAATTTTTCATCATCAATTTCAGTAGATCAAGACTTTGGAGTTTGGATCTTTGAGCAATTTGAAGGAATTTCTCATTTTCCACCATTAGTGTTCTTGATTCATCTTCTAAAATGTATATCCTTGGTGGATTCTTGTTACTTGATCCTTTGGATCTTGTAATTGTGTTTAATTGCTGGTTTTTGTTGTTGTTTTACATAAAATTTCGTGCAATTTTGGTTCCATGATCATAAGGTGTTTGAAGAAAGCTTTGAAAGATGATCATGCTGAATTTTGCACTCTTTTTTCACTCTGCGTGCAGAGTAACCGGTTACCCTAATTAGAGTAACCGGTTACTCTGAGTCAGAATGCAATTTTTGGTTTGTTTTTGGGGCTGTTTTGGTTGTTTTGCCATTCTTTTCCCTTTCCCTTTGTTCTTAGCCTTAGATCACATAATTTTGTGGTTTAATTTGGCTTTCTCTTCATTTATTTCCTTTTTTATTTTGATCAATGAAAGTCTTATGGATCTTAGAATTTCTTTGTTGAATTCTTGATCAAGACTAGATCGCTACCTATTTTCTTTTCGGACGGTGTTTCTTTCGGATGACGATTTACATATTGTTCATCTAGCATGCATTAACACAAATTTCACTATTGACCGGCCTCGAGTAGGGTGACTTTTACATAAGTTACTTGGTGATTGCTTAACATAGCGCTACATTTGTCCCTCCCTCCGAATCGGAACTTGATCTTTTGTGGCCCAAACCTTTTGGTTGTGTAAGCCCAATGATGTTAATCTTTTGTATTAGGTTCAAAATCTTTGAAGCTTGTTGTTATAGAGGCTTTGATTCTATCAATCTTCTAACAAGTCTTCATTAACCTTGATTTAAGTACATTATTTAATCATTATAGTTCAAGACGCGAGACAGAATAATCGGTGATACTATTATGTATATACTACTAATCACTAACTTACTAACAATATTATTGTACTAATCTTGTTTATGTTTCCTTCTCGCTCCTTATCTCTCTTTTACTTTTATGCTCCATTATTATCATCTCATATCATGTTTATGCTTCCTTAATTTTTCCTTTGTCCGTTGGACACATGTTTATGTTTATGCCTTTTTCTCTTTGTCTACTTGGACCAAAAACATTAATAAAGGCCAAAACCTCTAAAAAACTTGTGCCTCTAATCTAGGACTATGGTTACTATCCTTTGCATCGGACATGGAATTTTGCACCTAGACCTTGGACTTCAATGCAATTCTTGGATCCTTGGACTTAGAACTAGGACCTTTTCCCTTTGCTTTGGAATTTTGGTTCGAAGACTATGGAGTTTGCTTGTGTGGTTAGGCTATTCTTATCCTTAGCTTTTACTTTATGCTTTAGGATAGTCACTTCTTCTCGACCCATTCTTCAATTTTCAAAATCTCCTCTCTTTTTTCAAAACCTTCTTGTTTTCAAACTATCACCTCTTACATAATTAAACCTTGACTTTGTCAAGTGAGTTTTACTCTTTTCTTTTCATTTCTTAACAAATGCTAAACTACATAAGCATATTGACACCTTTTTCAAAAGACTTTAAAAAACATCAAACTCTTTTCGTGCCTTATGCACTTTTCTTTTTCTAAAACTTTTTCATAAGTTTAGACATGATTCATTTCTTTAAGCGGAATTATTCGCTTGGAAATGACGACTTGTCTTTACATTTAAAATCAACCAAAACAAATAAATTTCATTCTTTGTACCACAAACTATGGGGTTTTGATCCTATATTGCACTTTGTGGGTACGTAAGCATGAGGTGACAAGTCTCTCCAAACACAAAAATCTTAAAAACAATTTCTCTTCTCATCTCCTCAATCACTTTTCAAACAAACCTTTTCAAACCAAGAAGCGTAAATATTTCAAAGGGTTCTTATAGAGTACTATAGACGTTTTGGGTGCTAACACCTTCCCTTAACGTAACCAACCCCCTTATCCAGTCTCGGTTCACTTGTTCTTGTTTTAGTGCTTGTGTAGGTTTTGTTCGCTCTTTTTTCTTTCCTTTTTTGGATAAAATAAAAGTGCGGTGGAGACTCTTGCTTTATGAGTTAAGTTAAACAATAGCTTACACTCACGATTTTTGCCGCTACAGGAAAGAGGCGACTCTGCTGGGGACTCTGGTTCTTAGTGGGTTTAGCCTACTATGATTTATTTACCGCTTTATCTGTTTGATTTGACTATTATTGGTTGTTCTGCTTGGGTGATCTTGAGAGGGGAGATAGGTCTTATACCCGGATCTGAGAGCTCTTATGATAGGCGGTGGTATAGTCAAGGAATCTTCTAGGGAGTAATCCTGAACAAGCGAACTTGAGAACCCACCACTCAGTGGAGGCCCCTTTGAGGATGGTATGTGTTGATCGAGTAATCGTGAAAACATTTCTATTTTCGACTTGGGAGCCTGAGAAGCTGAGGATCTTAGTTTACCTTTAACCCATCTTGGCCAATTAGGACGTAGTGCGGTGACTATGAGGGTGTAAACCTGAAATAGTTAATACGTGATACTACACTCAGACGATGTTCTCTTAAGAATATTACTGATTCCCGAGTAATCGGCATGCTAGTAATATCTGAAAGATGGATCGAAGACTCTGGGGACTTTTTAGAACCTTGTTCTACAGGTGCTGATATACCCTTAGTACATACATTTGTGGGTTGGTTCTTAACCTTGACTCCGTGCTCGTGATTCGAACCTTTGAACCTGTGTGCTTTGAGTGATCTTGTTTGTGGTTGTTGCATCCATGCACTCTTGCATCCATGAGCATACATCTGCATTCTTCCAAGTTATCCAGAAACTCATTTCAACTGTCTCCTTCTTCAGTTTTCTATTCGCTGTCAAGCTGTTTCCTCGACATAACTACGGAACTAGAGCTGTCGTCAGATTGAGAATGGAAAACCAAGAACAACACAATGCCAAAGTCATAATGGAAATTGATGAGTTAAAGGCCAGTATGACCAAGCTCGCAGAAATGATGCAAGTTCTGATTGCTAGAGGTGAACCACCTCAGAGGACCGTGATCTCTGAAATCTCAACTGCTGCTATTAACCCTCCACCGATTCAGCAACCAGCTTCCACTTGGCCAGAATTTGGGTTACCTATTAATTACTTGCCGCCCTTTGCAACTACTCTAGTGGTGGTCTCATCTGTATTGCCAGTATCTTTAGTTCCATTGTTCACTAAACCTTAGCTTGTTGTGCATTCTGTTACTCAAGCTATTCCCGAGAATCCTCCTTTCGTGTACCATGCTGCTGGTCCAAAATCTGAAAGTCAGGGAGAACCTGGATACATTGAAGAAGTCAGAGAGCAATGGCAAACTCTGGACAAAATCATTAGAGTCGTGGAAGGAAATGATGTATTTGGTGCTGCCGTAATGGACATGTATTTGGTTTCAAACTTGATTATACCTGCAAAATTCAAAACTCCTAATTTTGAGAAATACAAGGGGCACACCTGTCCCAAAAGTCACTTGGTGATGTACTGCCGCAAGATGGTTGCCTATACCAACAACAACAAACTGCTCATTCACTGTTTCTAAGACAGCCTGAGTGGGGCTTCACTGAAATGGTGTATGGGACTTGAGAAGAACCGTATCCAAAGCTGGAAAGACTTGGCTATTGCTTTCTTAAAGTAGTATAAGTACAATTTGGACATGGCACCTGATCACCGTCAACTGCAAAATATGTCTCAAAAAGAAAAAGAATCCTTTAAAGAGTACGCTCAGCGCTGGAGAGAGCTAGCTGCTCAGGTGGAGCCACCATTGGCTGAAAAGGAATTGACTAGATTGTTCATGGACACTCTTCAGCCACTCTTTTGGAAAAAGATGATAGGCAGTGTATCATCTGGTTTTGCTGACCTAGTCACTATTGGAGAAAGACCAGAAGAGGGTATCAAGAAGGGAAAGATTACTAATGTTGAAGCCTTTAATAGTGCTAAAAAGTATGCTGGGAATTTTCAAAAGAAGAAAGATGGCGATACCCATGCTGTTTCAGTTGAAGGGAAACCTCGTCGCAGGCAACAACAATATGTAGCTGCAGTTGCTCCTGTTGCCAATGCTCAACCAATTCAAGCTCCTCGTCAGGCTGTTAGACAAAATCAGAATCGCAATAGGGTTAACTTTGATCCTATCCCGATATCCTACACTGAGCTGTATCCAGGTCTTATTCAGAAAGGTTTGATTACAACAAGGGCTCCACCTCCTCCTCCAAATCCTCTCCCAGCCAGCTATAGGGTTGATCTTCATTGTGAGTTCCATCAAGGTGGGGCAGGTCATAACTTAGAGGGTTGTTATGCATTGAAAGCTAGAGCGCAAGAAGTGGTGAAAGCAAAGATTCTGACTTTTCATGATAATAATCCCAATGTTGTCAACAATCCTTTGCCAGAGCATGCCAAGTGAAGTTTGAGTCAGTTCAGACGGATCATCTCCTAAAGCCAGTGTTTCAGACAGGACAGCTCATCCTTGTTGCTGATTAGTCACTAGGCCTTGTTTCTTTCTGTTTGCATTTTTCTTTGATTCTATTGACTGTTTGCTTTCGAACATTATTTGTACTTTCATAGTAATTTCAATGAAATGAGCATTGCAATGTTTTGATCCAATTCATTTATATCCACTGTATGCATCTTTATGCTTTCTTTTTCACAAAACCAAAATATATCTCCTGTTCACTGTCTTTATCAAACTTTTGTTTATGCAAAGATTGGAGGGAGGATGATGAAAACGAAATACCTAAAATTGCTGGATTGTATGATTTTAATTAAAACTTGGCTGATGATGTAAAGGCATTGTTTCAACTTCCAAACACTGGAGAAATAAGGAAGTTAATCCCTTGTCAACCCCTTTGAGCCTAGAAGTTGGAGTTTCTTTCTGTACGAAAAAAACTCGCAATCTTAACCTGGGGATGGGTAGTTCTCAATTAATTTGACTGTGAATTTAAACACAAGGGAATCATTGCAATCACAAGCTTTCCTTCGCACACATCAAAGAAGTGTCGAAGATGTCTTTCAAATCAAAAGCCAGTGATGGTTCACTGTAATCATTAAGCCAGGTAGTCACTATCTTTAAAAAAAAATGAATGAAAAAATCAAAAGAAGATCCTGCTAAGTCAAAACCTATGAAGGAGACTTAGGTAAAAATTGAGCCATCCCGCTGACTGTAAGCTCAAATGACACAGTTCATGAAGGTGCGAGAAAGACACAAGAAATGGGGGGTTTGAATTGTGTATTTGCTCTTTTGACTACTTTTCTTTTCTTGCTGTTGAATCACTAAGGATTACATTAGAGTTCGTTGAGAGACTCTGACTGGCAACTTTACATTCAGACTTGCTAACGATGAGGCTTCAGAACTAACAAGAGTCTGAATATAAGATCCACTTCCCAGAACTTGCAGAGCAGAAGCTTATCAGAGTTAGGCTGCAAGGTTCTGACTTGCGTGTGTAAGGTTCTGATACTCTATAGAGAAAGATAAACTAAGACATTAAGCATAAGAGTAAAGAACCCACGATATATCCTGGTTCACCACAAAGGCTAATCCAGTCCACCCTCCTCAGGCGATTTCGCCTTAAACACAAGGTCTTAATCCACTATAATCAATCTCGATTACAGATGCACGGGACACAGCTGGTTACTAACCACTTGCACAGCCGCACTGTGACTAACATACAATGAACCGTTCAGGGATTCAACTTAATGAATATAACGAACATTGACTTGCAGGTTCCAATCTCGCAAGATCTACTGCAAGGCTTTCACAACTAGACGTTCAGGGATTCATCGCAATGAATATAACGCTACTGACCCTATTTCAGGCTTTTCCCACAAAGACATCTCGCCATTGTCTTCTCGAGTCTGCGGTCACACTGACCACTCAAGGAATCCTAATTCACCAAGAATTAGTTTAACTGGAGATTACAAATGTGCTTCTTAACAAGCAGATTACTCCTAAGTTTAAGTACAAAAGAATACACAAGTGTTCAAGCATGATGTGAGAAATAACTCCTTGCTTATTCTAAGAAACTACAGAGATGTATAATGATTTGAAAGTTGTTGACATCTTGTAGATCTTCTTCTTCTTTGTCTTCGGGGTGAGCAAGCTTTGAGCAATAACTCCTTGCTTCAGATCTTCAATATAGCGCTGACGAGAAGGTGGTTGATGACTTTACTGATTTGCAATGTTGTCTTCTTCATCAATAGCTTCTATACCAATTCATTGTTGTTGTGTTGAATAATGATCTTTAAGCTTCAACAACAATGGCCATGTGTAAATGGTGATAGCTTTGGATATTCTAAGTGTTACAACGAGAACTCATCGTTGTTGCTATCTTCACACAATGACTTGATCAATCACCTTTAATGGAATGAATCTATTTGTGGACTGTGTCGTCGTCGACGTCCTTCGTCATTCCACAGTCTTCTATTAGAAACGAATACTCTTTCCTTTAAATAGCCTGGTGGAAATATAGTCGTTTGAAATATTGTTGGCCGTTGGGAAAGAGACGTTGTGTAATAACTCGCTGTACTGACACATCTCTTTTTTGCTGTGGGAGAAGTGATGTGATATATCTTTCTTGGGCGCCGTGTACAGTTACTCACAATGGTAACATGTGATTTCTAAACTTCAGAGGCTTCTGAAGTTTAATTGATGAAGCATGAGTAGAGTCTTCTTAGTCAGGATATCTGATATGTCAAGTCTTCAGTCATTTGAAGAAGTCCATTAGGAATCAGTCTTCAGAACTTCAGCACATGTCTTTAAGCACATTATCCTTTACTTCTTCAAGTCTTCCGAAACTTCAAAACTTGTCCATTAGGAATCAGTCATCAGAGTCTTCAATACTTGATCTTCAGAACCATAATCTTCAGAACACATAAGTCTTCAGAGTCTTTCTGCACTTGGTCTTCAAAGCCTTCCGCCTTCAGAACTTCAAGTTATGAGAGTCTTCAGCACTTTGGTTCTCTTCTTCAGAAGCTTCGCAATCTTCAGAATCTCGACCACTTTCAGAGAGCATCCACAAGAGCATTGCATCCGCAATATCGGCATCCTTGGATCTGACTGATCACGATCAGATACAGAAGCGTTCTTGCTTCTTGCGACTTGTGTCACACATAGTAACTTCGCATATTATCAATTTCACTCATCTGGGTGGTGCTTGTTGGATCTGATATATTCTATAATTATGATCTGCACACAACACACGTTAGAACATAAAATGGTTTTTTCACAAATACGTATTGTTATCATCAAAACATAGATTGACTTGTAGAGACAATTCTTGCTCTCACAATCTCCCCCTTTTTGATGATGACAAAACCAAGTATTTTGATTGAACATTTTATACAGGGTAATCACCAAAACAAAATATTCAGAGTCTGGAACAACAGCTCCCCCTGAATTTGTTATCCTCGAAGTTTTATCTGTGATCATCTAGAATCTTATATGATCCAAAGACATCCAGAATAACAACTTGAGTTTCCAGACGAAGAATAGGAAAGGAATGCTTCACTATCTTGTCTTTAAGAGAACAGAGAGTCTTTAGCATCTGGACTAGTTCATCAGAACTTCCATCTTCAGATCTTCAGAGCTCAGTTCCTTTGTAGTCGTATCAGAGCTTGTAATCTTCAGAGTCTTCTGAAGCATTTCTACTTTTCAGCAGATTTATTTGAGCACAAACAGATCAGTTCTTATCTGATAACATAGCCTCGCTATTCATCAGAGACAAACACTGTCTTTTAAGAAACTCCCCCTGAGTTTCAGACTTTGTGAAGATTATAGGATTTATCATTTGAATCTTCTGGGTAGTCTCCCCCTAATTTCTATAAGTCAGATATTGGGATCTTTCAGAATGTAGTTTAGGGATATTAAGTTTTAATCACCAATAAAGATCATGACTTTTCCGAGTTTGACTTTTGAACATAGGTCTTCATCTCAGAACCTTGTTATTGTCACAACTCAGTGGTTCATCAAAGCTTGATTTTGATCAGATACCAATTGAAGGTTAATATTTGTGATTAATCAACGCTTGATTCTGAATCTGGTACTCATGATTTGATTTTGGTCTGATATCACGTGATGTGCTGAGTCTTATACCAGAGTATGTTGAGTCTGATACCAAGTGAAGAATTTCTTCTTATACCACTTGAGAGGTATTTCCTTAATGTGCTGAATTGATACCAATGAAGGTATTTGATAATGATTCACAGCTTTGCTCTGATTGATGAGTCTGATACTATTTTTTGTGTATTGAGTCTGGTTACCAATTATTGATTTAGTCTGATACCCAATCGTTTTCATTTCAATTGATTCCTGGTAAATGTCAGAACTACTTGTTCTTGGATCTTCAATCCGGATCTTCAGACAGCTCTTGAATTCTGATTTGCACAGTTCCTCTGAGTAAGCATCTTGAGAATGTGTACTTTGTCTTGACTGCTTTCAGAGTTTTCTTACTCTTCTGATTCTTAGACAACTTCTATTATATGATCGGAGTTCTTCATTCTTACTGTTCCTGTTCTTAGAATGCCTAGTGAACTTGTTTAGAGTTCCTCGGATAACATCAAACAACAAACGTTAGTAGTAATGAATTTTTATGTGAGTACTTTGTTTGAGTTCTTCATTCTTTCATATTTCCTCCTCTCAATCAAAATCATTATATTTCTCCCCCTTTTTGACATCATCAAAAAGTACTTAGAGCATAAGGGAATTTAAGCATATAATTCCTCTTTTCAATGAACATCATATATTTCTTCCTTATTTAAGCATTTAAGTATTTAAGCATATTAACATCATCATATATATACTGGATATGTTAAACAACATAGAACCATAGAGCCAGCATTTGAGCAGTTAAGAGCAATCCAAGTCATTTGGTGATAACCATCTTTAACCATAATAAATTCATTTGAAGGATTTTTAGATGGAATCAACTGATTACTAATTGAAGGTTTTAGATCATCAATAAAGTTTAATTACTGCATTTCATTTGTGAACAAACAAATAGAAGCATCAACATAAAATAGTTTTTAAAAATGCAGAGCATAGGTTGAGCTTAATCTAGAAAAGTTCAAAACATAGATAATTTAAATGTAGATTCTTAATGAGAAACATTTTAAGTAATCGTAGTCCTAATAAAGCTAGGTTTTCATGGGTCCTATTGAGTTAGACTAGAGCGAGCCTAATGATGATGAAGAAGGTGAGCGAGAGTTTTCAGAATCATCATTTCTTAAGCCATGCAACCTCTCTTCTACTTGATTATTTGCCAATTTCTTGCTCTTCACAATTTCTAGTGAGATCCATTCATGGAACTCAGTCCAGATATCTCTCACTCTATGCTTGAACTGGAAGCATCTATTAAGTTCTGAATTCTTGTGATAGCATCATCCATGAAGGATGTTAATGCGTCATTTATCGATCATTATTGGGTTATGATAATGACTAAATATATAATGAGAATATCCGGAGTTAATTTCATTCAACACAAATGATAGAGCAGTGCAGTTATGGGCATGAAGAAAAATAATTTAAGAGTATACCAGAATGCAACACATATTAATTTTAAACACAAGTACAGGGCATTAACAAAATAATATTGTTAATCACAAGAACTTAGACCTAATTACAACAAGAACTTGTTATATACTCATAAAGAGACTTTAATCATCAAAATCTTCAATTTTATCCACTTGTTCACATCTGGTTTCTTCTGGTGAGGATCCAGGTCCAAGCCTGCTTATTAATCCCCAGGCCTTTTCTTTCCAAATTATTTCAGATATTATTCTCCCATATGGAATGTAGGCATTCATCTGATTCCTTGAGGTTCTGATAGAGTGTCTCATGTGGTTAAAGATAGTCTTGGGAAGGTCTATTCTAACGTGATGTGTTAGAAGAAAGACGAAGATTCTGTCGTCATGAGTCATAGTGCTTCTCGCAGACGGGCGTGGACGAAGGTTGGTCAGTGAAAATTTGAACCAAGTTTTTGGAGTAGGAAGGAGTTTCTCAGGATTATTCGGTTCGTATGGAACTGAATCATCAAACAAGATTCTACATCTCTTCACCATGCTTAAGTCAGATTGAAAGTGATCAATCGTGACTCCGTCAGAGACACACCTAATGATTTTCTCTATCGAGGTAACAGAGATAGCAATGGGGTGATAATGAACCTCAGACCAGATGGTGTTACCATCAGTGCTAACCCTAGCATAATTCCAGAATTCTTTAATAAGATTAGTAAAGATTGGACCATTCAGTTGGGAGTAATAGCACTGCCAAGACTGGGTTTGCATGCTTCTTATTATCTCTAAGCCATCATTTCCGAGATGAGTGAGGTTGGGTCTTTTCTTTGTGATAACATGTAAATTTTCTTTTCTTCCTAAGAAGGTAGGACCATTTCTTTGAGAGTTCATTATCTTGTTGAAATGAGAGTTTTATCAGAAAAAGAGTTAAGATTTGAGGATGAGTTATGCAAGGGAAACATCCAACTATTTATAGCGAGTGAGAGTAAGGAGTATAATGACTAAATTGGTGCACAAGGTTTTGGGTTTACTATTTCCTAGGTGGTCATGATTACTTAGGGTATGCTAAAAGGCGTGAACGTGTGGAAAAAGAAAATGGAGTAGTTACTAATTTACTTTGAGAAGAATTAATGTGTTAACAACTGCTTTGCCGTGAGTGGCCACTGGGGCTGCTGTATTAATGATGATGGTGTCTTGAGCCACTAAAATATTTTTCAAGAACTTTCAATAAGAAATATCAATTAGTGCCTTGAATATTTTATAATTTTTTAGAATTAAGAATTCAATAATCAAAATTGATTCGTAGACAAAGTTCATTAATCTTTAAATAACTCAGAGCAAACTGACACTATTGAATCTACTTAGAATCATCTGTAATTTCATACATACACTCCGCATACATATTTAAAACACAGACATATTTGAGTTTCCTAGTTACTAAATGTCGTACCTCGAAAAATACGATCCTCGCGATGGACGCGGAAAAAACTGTTCGAAACAGAGTCGCCACCGAACTTTATTCATTCCAAGGAAGGAATAGGAAAATATCGATAAAACCTTTAAAGGGATAAGAAAATGGTCATCGCACCAAATTCGGGTTCGGGAGTCGGTTATGCAAAGGGAAGGTATTAGCACCCTCTACGTCCGTTGTACTCAACGGGAACCTCTTGATTCGATTCGAAAGAAATGTTAGCTCGGTTTGTTTGTTTTCTTCTAAGGTAGATATTGTTTTCTAGGGGGAAAATGGGTGGTTTTTTATTAGTGTGCTCAGCAAGGATTGAGAACCCTTGGGCCTACGTATTCCCTCGTGCAATGGGAAAGTCAGAGCATTCGTAGTTCGTGGGACTACGGTTGGTTTGTTAAGTATTTTGAGGGAAGAATGACGACTATTCGATAAACGAGACGTCGGCCTCGTAACCAATTAATCGGGGTATTACTGAGATGCTAGATCTCAACGACACCTTTTTTATTCTATTAATTATGAAATTGTGTTCGTTGGACAAAAGGCTTATTTGTCCATGTAATTAGGGCGAGTCTTTTAGGAACGAAAGATCGAAACGAACACAACCCAAAGCATGCGCCTCAAGAGTGTTTATTCAAGGGTCCAAGAAGTGCTAGACCTCAAGAGTCCACTACTTTCGTAGTTTGATTAGGAAAAGATTTGAATTTGATATATTTTAAACGCGTTAATTGAATTAGGGTTTGAAGTTGTTAAGATTTTAGAGATGATTAAGTATTTTGATTGGGTCGATAGTTTTTAAGTTTTAAAATGGAAGATCGGAACGAACACAACCCAAGGCGTGCGCCCCAAGAGTGATCGTTTAAGGACCCAAGGAGTGCTAGACCCCAAAGGCCCACTACTTCCATAATTAGTTAGGAAAAGGTTTAGAAATATTAACCTAAGTGGTTTGTAATTTGATTTAAGAAAATATTTAGAGATTAAGTAAAATGGATTATAATTTAACTAGATTTGAGAAAATTATTAGGAATTTAATTAGATAAAGAATTTTAATTTGAGAAAATGAATGTATTTTTAAGTGTTAGGTGTTTTGATTAGGATTAAATATTTTAAGTATTTTAAAGTAGATTATAAGTTAAAAGAATATTTGTAAAAGATTAAGTAGTTGCTCTTAAAATTTGAATTATGGTTTTTAAACTAAGAAAGTGTTTTTAAAAGATTGAATGTTTCAATTGAATTGAATGTCTTTAGTATGAGAGTTTAAGTGAATTAAGTGTTTTAGAATGAAAGACGGAACGATCACAACTCAAGGCGTGTTCCCCAAGAGCGATCGTTCAAGGACCCAAGGAGTGCTAGACTCCAAAAGCCCACTACTTCCACTATTGATTACGAAAAAGTTTAAATGTCTTAAGAAATGTTTTGAGTTTTGTCTTTAAGGAAATAATTATGATTTAGTTTGATTTGAGAAAGATATTTTTTAAGGTTGAGAAATTAACTAAATTAAATCTTTTAATCTGAGAAAATGTGGTGTTTTTAAGGGTTTAAGTATTTTGATTAAAATTGGAAGTTTTAGGTGTTTTTAAAAAATGATTAAAGTATAAATGAATATGACTTGTTTTAATTGAGTATTTTGATTAAGGTTTAACAAATTTTAGTGTATATTTTTTTTTAAGCGAAAGACGAGATGAACACAACTCGAAGCGTACGCCTCAAGAGCATTCATCCAAGGACCCAAGGAGTGTTAGACCCCAAAAACCCACTACTTTCGTTGTTTAATTAAGAAAAAGGTTTGTGTAGATATTAACCTAAGTGGTTTAGGATTTAATTTTGGTTAAGAGAATATTTGTAAAAATTAATAATATTTTATGATTTAATTAATTAAAACATTTTAGATTTTAGTATTATGTTTCTATTAGGAAAATGATTTGGATTATATTGTTAATTATCAATTAACTCCTAAGATTAGATAACTAATAATTCAAATGAGCATGTTAGAATCTTATGAGGTCAATAAGCATGATTAATTAATTGAGTTAAGCATGAATAATACTAATTAAACCTATTCATTAAAGATTAATTAAAGAACAACTAATTAGATAAAAGGGGGAAAGCTAAGCTGATGAGGGTGTACAAACAAAATAGTAACTTAATTAAAGAAATTCTACCCAAATTGGGCCTCTACGTGGCCCGGAGATGCAACATGAAGATGGCAATTTGTGACTTTAAAAAAGGCAATCAGAAAGACAATTAAAAAACTAATATTCCAAATACCCAAATCGAAGAGTCACCTCCTAACTTACCTTCTCATTCCCTGAACCCACACGTTTCATGTTAAAAGGAAACGAAAAACTCAAGTCATAGGGTAACGTGTAGCTATTTGGGAAATAGTGATCATTTGACATGCATCAACCTTCTCAGAATTAAAGGAAATGGTTTTGAATCGCCAAAGGTCACATTACACTCTTCAAAGAACCACCTTATTTTCTTTTAAGTTATTATGTTCTTCTAAAAAACAACCTAAGCCTTTCACTTTCTACGATCCAAACCCTTATTCCTTTTTTAACCTTCCAAGAAAATCGTTTCCCACATAAAAACTCACAACAATCAATTTATTGCAAATGTAAACGAAACAAAAACCTAACCCTAAGCATGATTTGAACCTCTCACCTTAAGGGTGAATCAGACATACGAAAGCAACAAGGGAACACAGCTATATGGATCAAGCAAACATTGCGGCAGTGTTCTACAATCTAAAGCATGTAATAAGCAAAATCAACAGATAAAGAAGCAGTGTAAGAGACCTCACCTAAGTGTGAAGCTCCGGCGAGTTTTCTGGCGACAGCGCTACCTTGAGTAAGTTCGTAGACTGCGTTTCACTGTTCTCCTCCCCTTTCTTTCGTCTTCGATGACCCTTTTTTTATTTTCTTTACGTTTACAGTACCGCGTTCTGAGAGTGTGAATTTGGGGTTGAGCTCGCCTTACACAGAGCTCTGATGTGAGCTCTGAGAAGGTTTGAAGCAAAGAGCTTTGGAGTGAGTGATTAGGGTAGGAAATTGGCAGAGCTTCGCTGAGGTTTTTCTGGGTTCCCTCAAGAGTGAATAGTGACACGTATTTATAGGCTCAGAAATGTGAAATGAAATACGTGTGGGGTGAGATTTTTGGTACGTGTGAGGGAATATTTTCGTTAGGGAATGAGGAGGATTGCCGATTTCGTGGGATTTGGGTGATAGTGAATCATTCTCTGATTTTGTTTGTAGTGTGAGCTGTACTTCTTCTAGAATATGTTTAAATTTTCACTGCGTGAACATATGATTTTCACTGCTCTTTTACTAATCTGGGATTTTGCTGATGTGGCTTATGTTGACTTAGGTTGACTCTTGTTATTTTTGAATTTTCTGAAGACCTATGAATGTGTTACTAACTGCTGTCAAAATTTGGATACTTTTGTGATAAACTTCCTGAATTTTGTTTGAAATTGAATGGCATTGATTTTTAGGATTTTCATTTTGTTAAGAACCATGTCACTTCCTTGTTGTTTGAGTACTTCACATCATCAAAATCATTAACATAAATTGTTTCTTCTTCTGCAGGTTAAATAGCGAGAACACCGCTAATCTTCCACTGTTCTGAGTCTCAATGGGAGATCCAATTGAGCTAACAATTTAGAACAGAAGAGTAGGGGTGGTGAGCATAATGAAACAGGGTTTGTGTTAAGGTGAGGAAATCAGGATGCCTCTTTTTGCTGTCCTTTAACCATATTTCATGTGTATGTTACAACCTTGATTGCTTTTGAATTGCAAAATAACTTGAGACCTTGTATCTTGTTAGGTTTTCATGCGCTTGCTCTTGGTTGCTATAATGGTGAGGTATTTGGCACAAGTTTGGATGATGAGATACATTGGCCATGAAATTAATTTTGGAACGAAGAAAAAGGTTGCAGGCTGTTTAACTTGATGGAGGGTTTTTGTTCTGCAACGTACAATGTGTTTGGTGTTTCTATGTGAATGTATCCGCCCTCAAAATCCCCTTTCTTGTGGTATGAATAATGAATACCCTTTCCTTTGTGAACGGGTGTGAAATTGAACTGGTGTGAAAAGCTCTGTGTGTGTATGATTGATGCCCTGAACTTATGCATTTTCTGCTATGAACGTTGTTGTTGGTTTCAGTCAGAATTCCTTTGTGATACTGTGTATGGTTTATGAATTTTTTGCTGTGAGTATGGGTGTTGATGGTGTACGAATTTCCTTCTACTGGTGTGTGTACTTTCTTAATGAATATCTTGAGATGGTTCTGTTATTGACTTTTTATGAACATTACCTGGCTGTATCGTTTTCAGGTATGTTAGCTGGAATTTGGTAAAAGTCTTGGTACATTTTCTTGGTAAGATCACTATTTTTGAGTTCTTGTATTTGTAGTAGGTCACTAATGGTTCCTTCCTCCCATCTTTGTAATTTTGCTGAACTGACCTACATTTACTCACTTTTGGCTTTTTTTCATGTAAATGCTGATTGAAGCATGAGAGCCATGGCCTTGGTACAAGAAGTATGGCAGAGGATACATGATCTTGACACGGAACTTGCCACAAAGCATGGTACGTCTTCACCAATATATTCGCATGTTGTGGGCTTTGTTCATCATCTTATTCATGCTAATGTAGTTTGATTTATGGTATTGTCATGATCACTGCAGGTTTTGCTTTGATGGATAGTGATGGAAATGATAAATGTGAAGTTTAGAGGAACGTTTTTTCTTTTCAGGTAATACTTTTGGTTTCAAAAGACGGACAACCAAGGGCACAAGATAAGCTCAGTGAGATTCTTCAATCATTTTAGATTCTTTGGATAAACTCCATGTAGTTAGTTCCTCCATTGTAATTTTGGAACTAATCAAGTTTCTCAGATGCTCAGTATATGGCAAAAAGTAATCATCTTTCCAGTTTGATAGGCCCATCTGTATCTTGGAAATCAGTAGTTGGATACTTTTACTTTTAGAAATTGAGACTGGAGTTATTTCAATAGACAGTAGAACCAGCAGAGGATTATTTCCTGTATTAGCCACAATGGAAGTTGAGGAAGCTTTGATTTTCCTTTTCTTCACAGCTGAAATAATTCCTGTGTCATCCACGATGGAAGTTGAGGAAGCTTTGGCATGTGATTTGGTTTAGGACTAGCTTGAACTTTTGTATCCATTAACATATAATTGTTGAGTTTTTGCCACTTTTGTATTAATTAACATGTAATTGAACTTTTGCTGTAAACAACTTTGCAACTTGTAATAAGAGAGCCTTTGAATACTTTGAAATTGCAATCTTCAATTATTTTATCCAATGTGTATCTATCTTGAAATGGATCTCGTACCATATTCATTAGTAAATGGCAAAATTGTCTAACCGATTGGAACTCCAAAGCTAGGATCGTTCCTTGCTTCGTGTCAATCAAGCCAAAATTGTCATATAGAACAACCTGAATATTCATGAAAATAATACTCGTTTCCAAACATAGCCTTGAAGCATGGTTCAAACTTGAATTAAAAGCAGACATGACTTAAAAATAAATGTTCATGTTTTAACCATACAACCTCAGTGTCGCACTTGGAATATGGCTAGAAAACATACTTAAAGCCCATTGATCACGTCTTGACCATGATGAGGAGGATGTATTCTCTTCTGTATCTTTAATTTGAAATCACACACAATCGCAAGAGCTTGCAATCTTAATAAACACATACAAAACCCTCATGAACCAATCTTTCCAGAGGAACATGGTTATGATGGTCTAGAAAGAAGTCATTAAGCCACTATTATGTTTGGTATGGGAAACATGAGAGGGTAGGACAAATTTGGGGTATGACACTAAAGAAAATCTTTCATAAGGAAAATTAAGCCACTATTATGATGGTCTAGAAAGAAGTCATTAAGCCACTTCTTTAATTCTTTCTTTGATCTTGTCCACAATTCCATCTCTAAAGAAAATCTCAGACAAAACTCTTCCATAAGGAATGTAGGACTTTGTGAGGTTTCGGGACTCAGAGATGGTTTTCCAGAGACAGTTGAAGATAGTGTGTGGCAGATTTATTTGAAATCCATTCATTAGTAAATAAATGAATTCATGGTCATGAAATCTAAGAATGTCATGAATTTCTCCCCTGGGAAGAAAATTGGACAACATGAGCTTGTACCAAGCTTTGGGAATGGCTAGAAGATTTTCAGGATTGAACGAAATGTACCCTAAAGTCAGGTCATGAAGAGATGCAAAAATTTTGGCAGCAGAGAATTTGTTTTTGTCAAAATCAACAGGAATTCCAACATCCTCACACCCAGTTGCAAGAGTGATTGAGAACAGGTTGATGATGATTGGGACTTCAAAAACAAAGGAGGTGATACACTTGCTTTCAAGATCAAGATCGACATGTTTCCAGAAATCTTTGACAAGATTTACATAGATAGGCTTTTCTAGCATCATGAAGTATCTAGTCCATTGTTGAGTGTAAAGCACATCTGCTAGACTACAGGCAATGCAACTCGAAATTGGAGGAGTATTAATTACAAATTTTTTTTCAGAAATGATTTCAAGAAGATCTTGGTTACCAAGAAAGGTGAGTGGAGGCATGACAATGGACAACAGGGTTTTGACACTTATGACTTTATGAAGAGATTTTTGAGTATGAGGTTATTTGATAGGGAGATGTGATTTTATACAAGTACATGGGTAGGATAAGTTGTACCTAGTCTAGGAAAATTATAGATTTGTACAATAGGATTTAATAAGATTTTAGAACAGATTATGTTGTCAGAGATATGGTATGGTTTCCAAAGATTCGCAATAATGACTGAGATTACTTTAGAGTGCATGCATAGTTAAGAGATTTTTCTTGTAAGATAGAAATATTTCAGATTATTTTCACATTCATGCATTAGTGTTTAACTATTTAAGATAGAGAAGATCATACCTGACATAGTCTGAATTCTGTTATTTTCATATATTGTACTTAATTCTGGCTCTGGACTTCTGATCATCATTTATTCGCTTCTGCTTCCTTCAGAGTGGTCTGACGTTGTAATCTTTTATGAATGCATTCCGTTCCGAGCTCTTAATCAGACTTTGCTTACTTCTGAGTGAACTGCTGTTGGTTCTTGGACTCTTCAAGAATTTCTTACATTCTGGTTTCTGAGGAGTATGAACATTTTCTGAATTCTGAACCAAGAATGTTCTGAAAAATTTATCAGATAGAGATCTGATCAATAATGTTTGATCTGACTGAGATAGTCTCAAGTCATCAGAATTTGGTTGCACTGATTTGATCAAGACTCTAAATGATCAATCCTGATTAAGTACTTGATGAATCCATGAAAATCTTTTTCCTGAATATTCTATCAGTTCCTTGTATAGCTTACAAGAAAACAATGTTCAGTTCTTTATTGAATTCATTAACTTCTGGTCATTCCAGGAGTTAGATGTTGAATCAGTTCTAAGAGTTTTGAATTCCTTAGCTTCCTGACTTCAATAGACTTTTCTTGAAATTCAATTTCATAGAACAACAAGTTTTCTTCTTTACATGAAGAGATTCATAATGAGCTTTAACCAAGAAAGTCAAGGGTGGACCTAGTCCGTTTCTCGAAAACTTCTCAGGAGCTCATAAAGAGTTATTCTTCAGTAGCCCAGACTTCTTGTCTTCTGATAATTTAACCTTGAGCAAATTCGTAGTTCCTCTACACGTATCTTCCAAGATAAGCATTCAGCAGATACTACTTCTTATCTGATAAGTCCATCAGATCAGCTGATTCTTCAATCTTCAACAAGCCTTTAGGTGAGAAAAGATTTTGTTGATTAGCAAAACTTCCAGAATCAGTGATTTGCTCGAGTAGTCGGATTGATTACAATTTTGTACACGGTCAACTTCTGAACTGTTACAGAAATTGTAAGTGGATTTCAATCTGACCCAAAGTATTTCTACGCACCGCATCCGGATCTTTTTCTGACACTGTTTGGTGTTTGATATCCATTAATAATAGAACCGGAGCTCTGATACCAATTGAAGGTGCAAGAAAGACACAAGAAAGGGGGGTTGAATTGTGTATTTGCTCTTTTGACTACTTTTCTTTTCTTGTTGTTGAATCACTAAGGATTACATCAGAGTTCGTTGAGAGACTCTGACGGGCAACTTTACATTCAGACTTGCTAAGCATGAGGCTTCAGAACTAACAAGAGTCTGAATATAAGATCCACTTCTTAAAACTTGCAGAGCGAAAGCTTATCAGAGTTAGGCTGCAAGGTTCTGACTTGCGTGTGTAAGGTTCTGATACTCTATATAGAAATATGAACTAAGACATTAAGCATAAGTGTAATGAACACACGATATATCCTGGTTCACCACAAAGTCTAATCCAGTCCACCCTCCTCAGGTGATTTCGCCTTGAACACAAGGTCTTAATCCACTATAATCAATCTCGATTACAGATGCACGGGCAACAGCCGGTGACTAACCACTTGCACAGCCGCACTGTGACTAATATACAATGAACCGTTCAGGGATTCAACTTAATGAATATAACAAACATTGACCTGCAGGTTCCAATCTCGCAAGATCTGCTGCTAGGCTTTCACAGCTAGACGTTCAGGGATTCATCGCAATAAATATAATGCTACTGGCCCTATTTCAGGCTTTTCCCATAATGACATCTCGCCATTGTCTTCTCGAGTCTCCGGTCACACTGACCACTCAAGGAATCCTAATTCACCAAGAATAAGTTTAACTGGAGATTACAAAGGTGCTTCTTAACAAGCAGATTACTCTTAAGTTTAAGTACAAAAGAACACACAAGTGTTCAAGCAAGATGTGAGCAACAACTCCTTGCTTATTCTAAGAAACTACAGAGATGTATAATGATTTGACAATTGTTGACATCTTGTAGATCTTCTTCTTCTTCGTCTTCGGGGTGAGCAAGCTTTGAGCAACAACTCCTTGCTTCAGATCTTCAATGTAGCGCTGACGAGAAGGTGGTTGATGACTTGACTGATTTCCAATGTTGTCTTCTTCATCAACAGCTTCTATACCAATTCATTATTGTTATGTTGAATGATGATCTTTGAGCTTAAAAAACAATGGCCATGTGTAAATCGTGATAGCTTTGGATATTCTAAGTGTTACAACGAGAACTCATCGTTGTTGCTATCTTCACACAATGACTTGATCAATTCACCTTTAATTGAATGAATCGATTTATGGACTGTGTCGTCGTCGACGTCCTTCATCGTTCCACAGTCTTCTATTAGAAGCGAATAATCTTTCCTTTAAATAGCCTGGTAGAAATATAGTCGTTTGAAATATTGTTGGTCGTTGGGAAAGAGACGTTGTGTAATAACTCACTGTACTAACACATCTCCTTTTTGTTGTGGGAGAAGTGATGTGATATATCTTTCTTGGGCGCCGTGTACAGTTACTCACAACGGTAACATGTGATTTCTGAACTTCAGAGGCTTCTGATGTTTAATTGATGAAGCATGAGTAGAGTCTTCTTAGTCAGGATATCTGATACGTCAAATCTTCAGTCATTTGAAGAAGTCCATTAGGAATCAGTCTTCAGAACTTCAGCACATGTCTTTAAGCACATTATCCTTTACTTCTTCAAGTCTTCTGAAACTTCAGAACTTGTCCATTAGGAATCAGTCATCAGAGTCTTCAATACTTGATCTTCAGAACCATAATCTTCAGAACACATAAGTCTTCAGAGTCTTTCTGTACTTGGTCTTCAAAGCCTTCCGCCTTCAGAACTTCAAGTCATGAGAGTCTTCAGCACTTTGGTTTTCTTCTTCAGAAGCTTCGCAATCTTCAGAATCTCGACCACTTTCAGAGAGCATCCACAAGAGCATTGCATCTGCAATATCGGCATCCTTGGATTTGACTGATCACAATCAGATACAGAAGCGTTCTTGCTTCTTGCGACTTGTGTCACACATAGTAACTTCGCATATTATCAATTTCGCTCATCTGGGTGGTGCTTGTTGGATCTGATATATTCTATAATTATGATCTGCACACAACACACGTTAGAACATAAAATGGTTTTTTCACAAATACGTATTGTTATCATCAAAACATAGATTGACTTGTAGAGACAATTCTTGCTCTCACAGTTCAGGCAAAAGTTAGGGATAACAAAAAAAAATCAATCAAGACGTTACCAAAATCCTCAAAGACAAAACGAGTTGTCTAAGGTCCTCATCAAAAACAACAAAATGTTGTAAGAAAAGGTGACTGTTATCTCAAAATTCCCTTAGATCTTGAGCCATCATCCTAACAGTGTTGCAATTCCAAAATCGCTTGGATCCTAAATGCATAGTTTGAATTAACTGAGCATAGGACTGAAGATCATCACGAAGAATGGGTTGGGTACAAATAAACTTTAAGCATATATCCTTTGTTTCAAAAACCGTGAACCAGACCATGTTACAACCCTCAAAAGACCTAATTGAAGCCAGGTTTCTTTTGAAAGCATACTACATCAGGGTTACATAAATTGACTCCTAAGATTGTTACCAATCATTTGCTTTGATGTCATACCTTTTGCTTTCTCTTTCTCTTTGAATGTCTAAACCACTGTGTTTTGACAAGTGATTCATTTGATATACATCAATAATATCATTCTAAAAATGATTTTGATTTCAAAATTGCATGAACTTCGAATTAAAATTACCGTGAATGAATGATTTTATTTGTAGACAGGCTTTCCTCATCAAGAAATTTCAAACAGTTGTGAAACTTGGTCAGTGATCCTATCAGGGGCACATTACTTCCAGATCCTGTTGTGAATAAGTTTAATATTTATTGCTCAGTACAAGTTATTTTCAGATTTGGTTAAACAGAAGATCTCTTTCAAGACCCATACTGAGTTTAGCCTTCTCAACAATCATTTCGAGAACTAAAGCTATGATCAGTTCATCCCCAGTAATAATCCAACTGAAGCCATGATCAGTTTATTCTCAGCACTAGTCATTTCAAGAATTGAAGCCATGATCAATTTTTTCCCCGCAACGGTCAAACTGAAGCTATGATCAGTTTATCCTCATCAGTCAATCAATCTGGGGCAGTCTTCTTCAAGAATCCTCAAGATGTCTTTCCTCAAAAGACCATCAGCCTGATACAATTTATAAGTGTTACAGAGATATGTTCAATATCTTCTCTTCAAGCAGAGTGGGCAGTGCTCCCCGTGTTGAGGAATCAGAGTTCCATTCTTCCCTCACAAAAGAGTCTATCTCAGTTGTCCCAATCATCTCCATTGTATACATAAATCATTCATATACCATACATAGAAAGATTCACATATCTCGAAGTTTGTTTCATGCTCATATGCATTTCCCGAGGTCCTGTTGCTTTCAACGTCTTACCTTGTGGTCAAATTCCAACTTACTTGGCACCTACCAAAACAGTTACTTGTCTTTTCATTCAGTGCTATTCCTGAATGTTATTGTTTCCCTGTGCATCTATTGCTGTCGTTGGACGTTTGTCTTCTTCCATTCTAGTGCTATTCCTGGATCTTGGTTATTCTTTCACTCCAGTGCCATTCCTAGATGTCTATCTCTTTTGATCTCCAGTGCCATTCCTGGATGTCTATCTCTTTTGATATCCAGTGCCATTCCTGGATGTCTGTCTCTTTTGATCTCTAGTGTCATTCCTAGATATCTTGTTCCTCTTATTTTTCCCAGTGCTATTCCTGGAAGTTCGGTCTCTCTTCTATAATACCCAACAAATTTTCTTGGATATCTTTCAGTGCCATTCCTGAAAGTTTTATCTGTTTATTCAATGCCATTCCTGGATGAGTTTTATCCTTTATCTTTCAGTGCCATTCCTGAAAGTTTTATCTGTTCATTCAATGCCATTCCTGGATGAGTCTTCTCCTTTACATTCAGTTCCATTCCTGGATGTCTTTCTTATTACCATTCACTGCCATTCCTGAATGTAGTGATTTACCTTTACCTTTCAGTGTCATTCCTGAAAGTTCTTTCTCACTTTATTCAATAACGGTCTTGGATATCGTGAACTCTTTTTATCCAATGTCATTCTTGGATGTTATGGTTTCTTTTGTCCAATGCCATTCTTGGACACCTTTTCCCCAGCCAAGTCCAATGATATTCTTGGATATCTCTCATATTTACCCTTTGTCATCCAATGTCATTCTTGGATGACTCTGATGTTTGTTGTTGCCTCATTCAATGCCATTCTTGAATGATGTAGTTCCTTTCATCCAATGCCATTTTTGGATATCTTATCCCCAATAGAGTGTTTTTTTTCACTTCCATCCAATTCTATTCTTGGATGACGCTGTTGTTTTTACCAGAAACTTTCTTGTTGTTGTCCAATGCCATTCTTGGACGTCTTTCGGCATACTTTTGTCTCATTCGTAGTTTCCATCCAATGCTATTCTTGGATGTCACTACTTGTCTTCCCAGGGTCTTGTCCCTCTATTTCCAACTATTGATGGATACTTCTTGTCACCTTGACAGATCTCCAAAAATAGCTTGTGTTCCCCGACGTGTCTTTTCACGTCATCTCACTCAATTTACCGTAAATCCCTTGTTTTGTGTCTCCTCGCAAAGTGTCTCATCCTTTGCATTCATATCATCTTATGGCATCTTAGGGTTAAAATTTTGGTTTTCTATATTTAATTATCTCCAATCATTGCGAGACGAAGTTTTCAACCTTCATATCTCCTGATAGAAGAGACTTAAATAGGGGCAGCGGGAAGACCCTAATTTTTGTCCCCTAAGATTCCACATATCATTTCACATATCATTTGCATCTTACACCACAAACAAGATCATGCTTTGGTTCCTTTATCCCTCTCTTTTTTAGGTTTATGCCTTGCAGGGATCACCGAGCATCTGTGTGTTTCTTACTTGCCTTTATTTGTTTATGTTTATTAAACACTAATCAAAATCCAAAAATATTTTTTTCTCCTTTATTAATTTTTCAGGGGAAGAACCGATCAAAACACCAAGTAACAGTCCATCAGCTCGAATGAAATTCATCTAAACAAAGTCAAAGTTGATCTGCAAATAATTCAAAATCATCTGATCAATAGTTTCCAAGATTTTATTGATTATTATTCAAGAGACTCCAAGGTTCATGTGTTTATTTCCATGCCTTCTTTGTCAAGCAAAAGAATCGAGTCAAACCACAACAGTGCACTCAAAAGGGCAATGTTTTTCAAAATTTACACTAAGTAACCGGATACCTCAATCAGAGTAACCGGTTACCCTCGTGAAAATTTGAAAAATGGCAGCAGATTTAAATTCTGCAGCAATTGGCACCAATTTTCATCATTTTGATCACATGTGGAATATTCTAGACCATCCCATTTTAATTCCCTTACATCACCATAATTAATTCCCACCACGTACCTCCACTAATCACCACTCTTTTGATAATTTCCCTCCAAATTCAAATTTCCAAGCCTAATTTTGTTTCCAAACCAAATTCCAAACCACCAATTTTCCAAGCCTAAATTCTATAAATAGGGGCCTCATTTCATTCCTTTCACAAGCTTTTGATAGCCAAATTCACCTTGTTAAAATTTCTCTTGAAGCTTTTGATAGCCAAATTTGCCTTGTTAAAATTTCTCTTGAAGCTTTTAATAGCCAAATTCACCTTGTTAAAATTTCTCTTTAAGCTTTTGATAGCCAAATTCACCTTGTTAAAATTTCTCTTAAAGCTTTTGATAGCCAAGAAATCTCTTGCAAATTCTCTCCCCAATACCAAATTCACTCAAAGCTCATTTTTCTTCTTTTAAAAGTTAACAAGTTTTCACATTGAATCTTGTTCAACTTTGAGCTAAACCTTCATCCATTCACTTTTTCATCATCAATTTCAGTAGATCAAGACTTTGGAGTTTGGATCTTGGAGTAATTTGAAGGAATTTCTCATTTTCCACCATTTATGTTCTTGATTCATCTTCTAAAATGTAGATCCTTGGTGGATTCTTGTTACTTGATCCTTTGGATCTTGTAATTGTGTTTAATTGCTGGTTTTTGTTGTTGTTTTACTTAAAATTTCGTGCAATTTTGGTTCCATGATCATAAAGTGTTTGAAGAAAGCTTTGAAAGATGATCATGCTGAATTTTGCACTCTTTTTTCACTATGCGTGCAGAGTAACCGGTTACCCTAATTAGAGTAACCGGTTACTCTGAGTCAGAATGCAATTTTTGGTTTGTTTTTGGGACTGTTTTGGTTGTTTTACCATTTTTTCCCCTTTCCCTTTGTTCTTAGCCTTAGATCACATAATTTTGTGGTTTAATTTGGCTTTCGCTTCATCTATTTCCTTTTTTATTTTGATCGATGAAAGTCTTATGGATCTTAGAATTTCTTTGTTGAATTCTTGATCAAGACTAGATCGCTACCTATTTTCTTTTCGTGCGGTATTGCTTTCGGATGACGATTTTCATATCGTTCATGTTGCATGCATTAGCACAAATATCATTATTGACCGGCCTCGAGTAGGGTGACTTTTACATAAGTTACTTGGCGATTGCTTAACATAGCGCTACATTTGTCCCTCCCTCCGAATCGGAACTTGATCTTTCGTGGCCCAAACCTTTTGGTTGTGTAAGCCCAATGATGGTTAATCTTTCGTATTAGGTTCAAAATCTTTGAAGCTTGTTGTTGTAGAGGCTTTGATTCTATCAATCTTCATTAACCTTGATTTAATTACATTGTTTAGTCATTATAGTTCAAGACACGAGACGGAATAATCGGTGATACTAATCACTAATCTACTAACAATATTATTGTACTAATCTTGTTTATGTTTCCTTCTCGCTCCCTATCTCTCTTTTAGTTTTATGCTCCATTATTGTCATCTCATATCATGTTTATGCTTCCGCAATTTTTCCTTTGTCCGTTGGACACATGTTTATGTTTATGCCTTTTTCTCTTTCTCCACTTGGACCAAAAACATTAATAAAGGCCAAAACCTCTAAAAAACTTGTGCTTCTAATCTTGGACTATGGTTACTATCCTTTGCATCGGACATGGAATTTTGCACCTAGACCTTGGACTTCAATGCAATTCTTGGATCCTTGGACTTAGAACTAGGACCTTTTCCCTTTGCTTTGGAATTGTGGTTTGAAGACTATGGAGCTTGCTTGTGTGATTAGGCTATTCTTATCCTTAGCTTTTACTTTATGCTTTAGGATAGTCACTTCTTCTCGACCTATTCTTCAATTTTCAAAATCTCCTCTCTTTTTTCAAAACCTTCTTGTTTTCAAACTATCACCTCTTTCATAATTAAACCTTGACTTTGTCAAGTGATTTTTACTCTTTTCTTTTAATTTCTTAACAAATGCTAAACTACATAAGTATATTGGCACCTTTTTCAAAAGACTTTAAAAAGCATCAAACTCATCAAACTCTTTTCGTGCCTTATGCACTTTTCTTTTTTAAAACTTTTTCATAAGTTTAGACATTATTCATTTCTTTAAGACGAATTATTCGCTTGGAAATGACGACTTGTCTTTACATTTAAAATCAACCAAAACAAACAAATTTCATTCTATGTACCACGAACTACGGGGTTTTGATCCTATATTGCACTTTGTGGGTACGTAGGCATGAGGTGACAAGTCTCTCCAAACACAAAAATCTTAAAAACAATTTCTCTTCTCATCTCCTCAATCACTTTTCAAACAAACCTTTTCAAACCAAAAAGCGTAAATATTTCAAAGGGTTACTATAGAGTACTATAGACGTTTTGGGTGCTAACACCTTCCCTTCACGTAACCAACCCCCTTATCCAGTCTCTGTTCACTTGTTCTTATTTTAGAGCTTGTGTAGGTTTTGTTCGCTCTTTTTCCTTTCCTCTTTTGGATAAAATAAAAGTGCGGTGGCGACTCTTGCTTTATGAGTTAAGTTAAACAATAGCTTACACTCATGATTTCTGCCACTACATCAGGCACCTTGAATTTGTGCGGTATCTTTACATTAGGGACCAAACAAAGATCAACATCGTCTTTACCAAACAAGTACTGACCGCGAATGGCATGCAGTTCCTTCTGCATTTCCAAGAATTGTTCCTGGAATTTATTCATCCTTTCGTATATGTCTTCGTTTCTGCCAGAAGCAGTTTGCAGAATCTGTTCTTCTGGGATAGTGTGTACCACCAGTTATGGTATAAACATTATGACGGTAACTCTTGGTGCTTCAGTGACCAGAAGTTTGTAACCTTCAGGAGTTTCTATTGTAACCCTTGCATCTTCATTTACCTGAAGTTTGTAACCTTCGGGTTTGGAAGTTCCTGCTATGGCTTCCGGGTCTTCACTGATCGGAGGTATATATCCTTCAGGCATAAAGTTGAGGGGCATGCCCTAAGGAAAACCTTTAGGCATGTTGTACTGAGGATGACTTCCAGGTGTCTCAAATGCTGGTGTAGATGTAATCTTCGAGATCACAGTCCTTTGATGTTTTTGTTCCTAGCCTGCTACCAGGGATTCCATGGTGTTGTGGAGTTTCTCCAAACTCTCCTTTAGAACGTTGATTTATTCTCTTAGCTCTCTTTTCTCTTCCTCGAGATCGTCCATTTTCTTTTGTCGATTGGCCCGAGTATTGTATGAATGAGACAGTTTGACTCTAGAGTGCGACACATATGTGAGACTCAAAGACAAAGATGTATTATGTGAGAATGATGAATGATATGCAGAGAATGATATATTTTTTTAGTTTTTGTTTTCAAAAGAACTTTTAACAATTATATTGAAAATATCACACAGCGGGGGAGACCCTTTTATTGAACTCGAAAGATTGCAGTATTTTACAGGGAAAAGTACAGTATTTTACAAAGTGCGAGAAGGAAAATTAGGCTTATGGATCCTGAGTTCTCTCTGAGGAGAGCTCAGATGCTGGTTTTTGAATTTTTCTTTTCTTTGATCGGGTCTCTTTAGTTGTTGTCAGGTCGACGATACTTTGCCAAGTGAAGGGATAAAGAAAATTTCTTCGTTCCTTCTGACTTTCTATAGCATGCTGCTCTAATATCTCAATCAGAGCATCCTTTTCCTTCAGCAGTTCTTGAATCTTGGTACATTCCAAATTAAGAATCTGGTATTTGTTCTTCCAAGAGTTCTTCTCATGTTGTACCTTGTTAAGAGGGACCTGGAGTTTTTTCGCATCAGACATGAAATAAAGGACATATTCCTTTAAGGGAAAAACTTCTTGACGAGGATAAGGCATCCTCAGTTTGATGGCTCTAGTTTGCACCCAATGGAGATAAGGCTCTGCAGAGATGCAATTGGTCTCCCCAGGGACTCTCTCCCTTTCTTGTGAATATGTTGCTAGGCATGCACTATTTCTTTCTTTAGTGCCCTGTCATTTTCTCCTTCCTTGAAGAAAAGACCTTCCAGATGAACATTATATGGGATATTCTTCATCGGGTATCCAAGTTGACGGCGAGCTAAAATTGGATGATAGTTGATCCCTCCTTTAGTACCAATGAGGGGTACATTGGGGAAATTTCCACATTTGTCGATGATTTTTATTCCGTCATAGATCCGATTGTACTAATCTATGTCAGAATTGGTAAGAGACATAATCTTCTGTGACCATCGCAGACTACTTTTGGGATCCCAAAAAGCATCAGATTTGGGCAAGTGGGAAATAAACCATTTGTAGAATAATGGTACACAGCATGTGATCATCCCTCCACTGTACAAATTCCTTAAGTGTACAAAATGATAAGCATCTGCGAGGAACGGTTGGGATTAGGTTCCCAATTAAGAATATCTTACAAGCATTGGTGTCAATGAAGTTGTCAATGTTGGGAAAGAGGAATAACCCATATATGAGCAGCAAAGACATCTTCAAAAGCGGTTACATTTCCTATACTGGAAAAGTATAGAGCTTTCTCCATCAGGAATTTAGTTGGTAAACCCTGGATTCCTCCCTTGATGGTCATGTGAGTCCTGATTTCTGACTCTTCCAAAGAGATTGCTTTTGCAATGACTTGATCTTTTGGAATTTCTTCCAGTCCAGAAAAGGGATCTTGATCAGTGACAGGTAAATAAATCAGGTGGGAGTACTATTCCAGTGTTGATGTGAGTTCGTAATCTGGAAAAGTGAAGTAGTGGTATACTGGATCGTAGAACTGAACTAGTGTAGACAGTATCCCTTCAACCATGTTGACCTTTAAAAGAGACAACAGTCCTCCATGCTTAGCTCTTGAAGGTGTACTTGTGCGTTTTTCTTCTTCTGAAATCCATAAAGCAACCTTTGATATTTGCAATTATTGTTTCAGTTCTTTTAGAAAAAGATTTTTTTCTTGTTTAAAAATAGTTTTTTAATGAATGCATGAATGCAGCAAACAAAAACATTTGAAAATATGGGTTTAAGGGTTCATCGTCACGAGCATGGAGCCATGGATCTACCCATCCCCAAGGTGTGTACTAGAGGTTAATTTTTGTACCTCTTGAGGATATTAACAACAAACCGACTGACTCATGAGAGTTGTAATATCCCAAGATGAATCTCTTTTGAGTGTAGTATCGCGTATCAACTATTCCGATAGTCACCGCACTACCTAATGGTTCAATGGTTAAATGTCTACTAATTCTCAATTTCAAGGGTAACCCAATGGGAAAAATCAATGCTTTCACAACTTGCTCGTTCTACATTGGTAATTCCACGCGGGCACCTCCACTGATTCGGTGGACTCTCAAGTTAGCTTGGTCAGGATTCACTCCCTATAAGCCTCCCCGAATATGCCACCACTTATCTTAATGTTCTCTGGGACTCACCACATGTGTATTAATCGCATTCCCAGATAACAATAATGTAAACAAGGATATCAAATAATATGGAAGCAGATGATATATAAAAAATGAGAAAGCAAGTAAGATAGCAGAAAGATAAATGCAAAGCAAGGCCTAGACCTCTTAGGAAATCTAATCCTATAGTTCCCAGTAGAGTCGCCATTTTCCTGTAGTCGTCGGTTTTTTCCCGGTGACATGACCACCTTACCGCATAATTGGTGCTACTTTCTGATTTCTGTATGTATCCTATGGATCTAGAAAGGAAGGGGAAGATATCTTAAACTAACCCTGCACGCAAATGTTTTCTTTAACAAATGCTAAGAGATCGGGGACCGGGGTCTAGTTATACAAAGGGAAGCTATTAACACCCAGAGTATCTATAGTAATCTATAGGAACCTTCTTTTTGCATGTATTTCTGCTAATTTGAAATGATTTCTTGTGTTTATCTGCTGTGGATTTGGGAAAGTTTCTCCTTTGGGAGGATTGAGAGACTGTTTTTGTTGTTTTCGGGTTTTCTATTGTTTTTGGAAAGGTACTAGACCTAAGATTTTGATTTGTGTGCTAGCTAAGATTTCGCAATCTTATACCTACGTATTCCCGTAAAGAGATTTGGGAAATCTAAGCAATCGTAGTTTCTCCTATTCTATGGGAGGAAAGATATTTGTTGTCTTGTTCAAAGCCCAAGATTGAAGCTAAAGAGGTATTTGTATCTTGTTTAAAGCCCAAGATTGAAGCTAAAGGTTGACTGAGAGAGAGAATTTGTCATCTCTAAAGAGTGATATCTCACCTATTCATCACAAATGTTGAGAAATTGGTTATAAAGGGAATTACTTTAACTGGGATTTATGGAATCCAACAATGCCATAATTTCCTTTATAAGAGAGATGTCATGAAGGAAGAAGCTTTAACTCCGTGTAGAGCAATGCCACTTTTTCCTTTATGAATCTTTCATTCTAAGAGAGGGACATTGGCTTGGATGTATGGAATTTAAAGGCTTGCCACTTACAGCTGTTAGATGAGAGAGAGATTTTAGCCAGGATAAAGGAGGGACTCCAGCTTAGATTTTGAATCAACAAGTGTGTCACTTATAGCAATTATCTAGAAAAAGGTTTTTGATTGTTTTTTTTTTATGTGTGATGTATAGAAAGGGTATCTTCCTACAGAGTGGACTCATGGTCTCATCTAAGGGGATGTTGATTTTGTGTGCCTTGATCAAAGCCCAAGGTTGAAGCTGATAGAAGATGACTCCTCTGGGGAGTGTTATATCTGTCTTGTACAAAGCCCAAGATTGAGGTTGACTGGGGAAAATTCTTATATAAAGCCTAAGAGGAGGCTGACTCTTGTTGAGGATTGTTAAAATCCAGGAAAAGGTCCAAATTGTTGGGGAATCCAAAAGGGAAACTTAACTCTTGTTGGGCATCAAGGAAGAGTTGAAGTACCAGATGCCAAGAGGCTATGATTCTATTAGGGATTTGTTGATGGTAAATTAACCCTAGCTGAGATATTCAAGGTGAAAGTTAAGCCTTGTTGGGGGTCAGAGGAGTTAAAGGTTGAGTTTAAAAAACCTTAGATGTTTTTAACTTTGTTGGAGACTGGTGTATTGGTAAAATGATCAGGGTTTACCCCATGCCTTTAGGAAGCCTATGGGTTTTTGTGTTTAGTAAAAAAGGAGACTATGATAGTGAGACTTTCCAAATCTGCTTGAATGAAGCCCAAGAAGAGGCTAAGACTGCCCAAGTCTCGTTAAGAAGAGATGGACTCTGGTTGGAAAGAGATCTTTGTATGATGCCCAAGAGGAGGCTGTTAGTTGAAGACCAGCCTTTGAATGGTAGGATGTTCTAGGCTTTTGACTCTCCTAGGGATTGAACTAGTAGAGATAACTAATTTATATCCTATGCTTTTAGGAAGCCTTTGGGTCTTTGTACTAAGCCCAAGAGGAGGCTAGGGAACTTTTAAGAAGCTTGTTGGTCCTTGTACTAAGCCCAAGAGGAGGCTGGGGATACTTCTAGGAAGCATGTGGGTCCAAGCCTAAGAAAAGTTCAAGAAAGATTTCACTGGGAATGAGCCCTCTCTTTGTTGAACAGTTCTAAGGTTTGAAGAAACTCACAAGAGGTTTCACCGGAAATTAATCCTCTCTGGGGAAATGAATTTCTTGTATATATATGTTTATAAGTTTTGACAGTCTTGAGAAAAGTTTCACCGGGAATAATTCCTTTCTCTATTCCATATTGAATAAGCCCAAGAGGAGGCAGACTGTATTGAGGGGAGTTTCCAATGAGGGAACTTGTTTTGACTATGTTAGAAGTAACCTCAGGTTTGACCTAAATGTAGACCTAACTGCTGGGGAAACTCTAAACAGATATGCTTAAGTATATACATACAAGTGAATTAACATATATATATATATATATATGAGTATGCATTGAAAAGATGTTAGGTCTTACACTCTGAAAAGAGGCCCAAGTGTATTGTGATCTGTTGTGTTGACTACGACCGTATGATTAGGGTTTTGAGAAATTGAAGAAAGTTTTGAGAAAACCTTGAATTTGAATTCGAATTTAAAAGAAAGTTGTTTGAAAAGAAAAGAGTGTTTGGGGCTTATAACTCGAAGAGAGGCCCAAGTGGTCTAAAAGCAGTTTCACCGAGAATAAAGCTCCTCTTAGTACCAGTTAAAATAGATAGATGATTTTGAAAACAGAGGTATGGGGCTTAGAACTCAAGGAGAGGTCCATGGAGGCTGTTTATTGTTTAAAATAAAGTTTATAAACAAAAGGTTGAGGCTTATACTCAAGGAAAAGCCCAGATAAAAACAATGATCGCACTACGATACCAAAAGACGTTGTGGGACTTATACTATAGCAGACGTCCAAAATTATTTATGTACAAAAAGGATGTGGGTCTTACACTCTATTAGAGGCCCAAAAGTGTTTGTAAAGAAGAAAAATGGGGCTTACACTCAAGGAGAGGCCCAGATAAAAACAATGATCGCACTACGATACCAAAAGACGTTGTGGGACTTATACTATAGCAGAGGCCCAAAATTATTTATGCACAAAAAGGAATGGGTCTTACACTCTATTAGAGGACCAAAAGTGTTTCAAATGAAGTTTGAACAATTAAAATCAAGGAGAAACCCTAATTTTAATTAAAAATACAATTTTTCAAAGAAAATTAAATAAAAAATGATATAAAATAACAAATATATTTAAAAACAAGTTGTGAACTTTGAAAAATATTTTGAAAAACCATGTTTTATTCATATGAAAGCTTGGAATTCATTTTAATTTGAAAAATCAAGAGAAAAATTTCATTAAAAATGTTTAAAAATAATTAAAATGAAATTCTTTACAAAAATTCAAAATATATTAAATAAATAATATTATTATGATTTTTTTTGTAGGAAAAAATATTTTAACTTTTTTGTGAATCTTAAAAAAAAAGAATCAATAAAAAATGATTAAAAATCATAGAGAAATTTATTTTTGAAATCAATTAAGAAAAATAACAAAAAATTCAAATATTTGAAAATTCAAAATTGGCGCCAATGCCATCTTCTTCTTCCTCGCGCGAACCTCCATTGCTAGATTTGCAAAACCTCTTATATCTCCCTTAATACGTAATGGTTTTGACATTTGTAAACATGAAAGTTGCTCGTTTTTGAACAAGGATTCCAATGGTACCAATTAATTGCATTTAGTTTAAGTGTGGAGTGAGAAATCAAGTGAAGAATACATGACCCCTATGTAAGGTGTTTAGAAGCTTGTAATGGATTGAAAACACCTGGATCTTGTTGTGGTACCTCAACTGCAATTAGGCCTAAGTTGGATTTTGAGCTTTGTGATTCTGATGTTACAGATGATGGAGAAGTGTTTGGATAGCTTCTATATGATGTATGTGTGGTGTTAGGATCATTGGTTGTGGTGGAATCCTTCTCTATTTGAAATTTCAAATGTTACTTGCCAAAGAAGGAAATTCTGGTTTTGAAGAGTGATTTGGAGGAAAACATGAGTTCTGATGATTTGAGGTGTTCAAATCAGTCACAAATGACCTCTATTTATAGTAGAGGAAATTTGTTTTTGAAGGAATAGTGAATGGAGGCTGGATCACCCTATTATCCATTGAATTTTGTCATGTAGCCAAAGTCTCCTCTAGCCATTGATGTGATATCAGCTTTGCAGGTTTAGGTATTCTGAACTTTGGATATGTCTTGACTTATTTGAATAACAATGCCTCAGTTCATGCCACCTCTATGCACCCATTGAATGCCTTGTGACAAAATTGAATGTTTTGGAAATGAATTTTGAATGCCACATGCCTAAGGGATGTGATTTTTGACTTGGTGGTCTTATGCTCAGATTCCTCATCATTCATGTTGATATTGGACAGAAATACAATGATGCAAGTTTCCAAAATTGGCTCAAGAAATTGTGGGATACAAGTCATGTACCAATGCTGTCAAAAAAACAGTTTGTGTCAAGGCATATTGGTCACTCCATATCTCTTTGCTCAAATGGAGTTTGATGATGTTCTTGTACTCTTTGGAAAGCTTGCATACTATACTTCAACTTTGATGTTTAACTTTGGTCTTGATTCATCTTGGATCATAATGAAAAATGGCCTCAAAGTTGGTAAAAATACAAGACAGATTCTGTCCAAAAATTTCACTAAGTGTCTAAGTTCAAAAGTTTTGAAACCCTAACTTCATGGCTTTATAAATCAAAATGAAAGCTTTTTTTGGCTCATGGAGCACTGTGATACTTTTGTAGTGTGTAATGAGAGCTTTCATTTGAGCTTTGGATGGAAGAAAATGGCTGTGTGGTTTGGGAGTTATGACCTTGCAAAGTTGGGAAAAATCATCCTTTTTTCATGACTTAGTGAAATTTTAAGTTTCTTAAGAATACCCCTTTTGCAAGTAACCTCACTTTTCTTGATTTTATTGATGTATGATGATCCAAACCATAAGTTAACATTGATTTTGACTTAAAGAAGCCATATTTGTGAAAAAATCTCAAAAGTCAAACTTGGTTTTGGGCACAATTGACTTTTTATCAAATGAATTTCAAACTTTGTGATCCTTTATGAAATCATGTCCTTGGGCTAAATCAAACCTAATGGAAGGATTCCATAGGTGTTTTAGAGTGTCTTGAATCATTTCCCAAGGTTTGAGATCATGTCTTGATCAAAAGTCAAAGGTAGGGTTCACTTTTTCTCAAAAACCCTAGATAGTGGTCTAGATGAATTTGCATCTTTATATTGCTCATGAACCAAGTTCTTTGTGTCCATTTGAACTTGTAAGAGAATTAATATAAGATATTTGAGGTCTTCAAAACATTCCTTGAGGTTTTGGCCCATGCCTTGCTCCAAAAGTCAACTTAGGGGTGAATTAGGTCAAGAAAGACTAATTCCTGATTTTTTATGAATGCATCCCTTGAGGCTAAATTGGACTTATGATTGGATCCATGAGGTCCCTTTGAGCTTCTTGGATCATGTTTTGAAGTATTGGCTCATTCCCAGATGAAAATTTCCCTCTGGAGGCCTTGGTCGACCAAAACCCTAATTTGGTGACACTGGTGATCTTGAGGCTTGATCAACTTGAAATGTTGCAATCTTATGCTTGATTCTTGGTGAAGGAAAACTCTTGATACTTCATGGATGTTTGAGAGGCTTGACAAGTTGAAGATCATGTCAATTCTTGATTGATCCTTTGTCCGAGTGCTCTGAGAGGGCTTAAAACCCTAATTCTTGATTGAGGTGAACGCTCAACAATCTTTGAGAGGATTGATGAGGCATATTTGTACATCCATATTGTGGTGATGATTTTCACAATGATGGGAAATCTTGTGGTCAAAATTTAGGGTATGCCATAATTTCCCAACATCATGAATGCATGCAACATATTAATCATGCAACAACAACAACATCGAGTACAAAGACCAACACCTCCATTGTCATGTACTCCACCAATACTGGCCATCATGCTTAAAGTACATGTTATAGCAGTTCAACAACAACAACATAATAATATAGTAATAAACAACAACAACAACAACAACAACAACAGAAATGCAACGTACAGTGATATTCACCTTAATCAGTATAACACACCAAAACTGGTCACCAACCACCAACATACACTACAAGCATTCAACAATAGCATTATAGCAACAACTCATGCAACGTGGTATACGTGAAACAACAACATCATGCACAATGACCCACCACCATGTTCAATGTACACCACCAAAACTGGCCACCATGCTCAACATACATACTGTAACAACCCAACAGCAACAATTTATAGCATGGCAATCAACAATGATACAATTCAGATTATGTTACACTAGAACATAAATACTATAATTGCATTTAACCCATCACATAGAAAAATAATCAACTTCTAGAACATAACCCATTTTTATAAGGTAGTTCGTCGTGTTAGCTTTCCAACACTTCGAACGACACTTTAATCGGACTTACGATTACAAAGTTATAGCCGAAATTTTTTTCAAATACCAATTCCAAGGATCTACTACGGCCGCTCGTAGCAGCGGCTACGACCCGTAGCACTCCTATGCCAAAAACTCACTTTGGGCACGTCCTTGGTGCCAAAATCCAGGGGGCTGCTACGGTCACCCATAGCAGCTGCTACGGCCTGTAGCAGTGCCCAACCCCCCCCCCTTTTCTCGCGATTTTGTGCGATCTCTCTCGATTTTCAACATTACAACAAACCCCAAACCTCAAGTTTTTACCCCTAACAACCCCAAAACATAACGTAACATATGGCACATCTTTCAAGGGAATTAAACACATTTTATTCATCAATTCATCAAACATAGATTCATAGATTTCAAGCATTTCATCAATACATACACCAATTCATACAATTGCTCAGGATAAATTCCAAACATGTAAAGGGAAGAAATTAACCTACATGTAATACTACCCTCATACATATCATCATGCAAACCCCATATAATCAGAAATCCCACCCTTACCTTAGAGTTTTGCAACCAGTTCTTCTTCCTCAACAATGGTGATCTCCTATCTTCTCCCTTTGCCCTAGCTCTCCTGTTTCTGTTTTCTCCAAATTTCACGTACTGACTAACTTCCTCTCCTACTTCTTCCTATTGAAAAGCAATTATGCGTATTCATGTCAACTCCGTTGAAAAAATTATTTGGGATGATATCCAAAATGGTCCAAATGAAATAACTATGACCAATGAAGATGGTGTCATAATACCTCAATCGGAAGCACGATGGGATGATAATGATAGGAAAATGTGGTCACATGATTGAAAAGTGAAAAACATCCTCACTTCTGTCTTAGGAGTTGCTGAGCTTTATCGCGTTTCTCATTGTGAGACCGCCAAAGCTATGTGGGATGCATTAGAGATTGCTCATGAGGGTACTAATGATGTCAAACAAGCTAGGATCAATACATTGAATCAAGAGTTTGAGTTGTTCCGTATTGAGCATGGTGAAACCATTGTGGATATGCGAAAATGGTTCACTCATCTTATAAAATTATTAAATGCACTGGGTAATCACGTTTCCAATGAACTTGTTACTAACAAAGTTTTGAGGTGTTTAAGTAGGGAATGGCAATCAAAGGTCACCGCTATTAAAGAAGCAAATGATCTTATGTTGCTTGATCTTACGACTTTGTTTGGTAAGTTGAAAGAGCATGAGCAAGAGGTTACTTGCTTGGAAAAATACGAGAAGGAAAATGAAAAGCGATCAAAGAGTGAGAAAGTGAAAGACAAAGAAGAAGGGAAGAAGTCAATTGCTCTAAAAACCTCTAGCTCAAGGCCTTCTCAAGATGAGCAAAGGGATAAAAAAAAGTTTGATATTTGCATTAGGAAATGATAACATAACTTATCTTTTTAACATTTAATAAAAAAAGAAATAATAGGGTTTCTTTATTGTATTTATACTTGAATATTCCCAACACCAATATAGTATCCTGTATTCCATCTCTCTGCAGCCAAGATTTAGGATTCGAAACATGTATGCAGATGATATACTCGCGTGTTGCCATGGATACATTTCCGAAGATAATGGTGGAAACACGAGGTATGAAAACGATGTTGTTTTCTGGTTTATCTTCTACTATAATGCTTTGTAACGCATCTGAAATTGACATTTTTATGCATTACCAAGCATGTTTTCTTATTGTTCTATTTTCTACTCGTTACAATTTATGAAAGCACAAATATGTTGTTTTAACACAATTTGATATTTGCGATTTCCAAATTTGTAATCTTGTTTTCGAGTTTAGGGTTCAATTTGGGATGATAATGGGTCAATAATGAGGTGCGAACCCAATGTTTTTTTATTTTATTTTGTTCTTCTACTCTAATGCTTTTTTACGCAACTGATATTGATTTTGTATGCATAATAAATTGTTGATTACCGAAAAGAGAAATATGTTTATACAACATCATATCAATTATATATCCCAATTTATAATTAAACTTTTGAATTTAGAGTTTCAGTATTTTTTACTCTATAAATTAGCTGATTACATCTTAAATAGAGTAATACTTATTTGAATTTGTAAAGGTTATAGATGTTGTCAATTGATGCTGGTTACAAAATGTGATTATAGATGTTGGTAATTAATATAAAACTTTTCAGAAGTTGTAGAGATTATTCATGCTGATTATAGATGCTGGTTGTAGAGATTATGAATTTTGATTATATATGTTGATTAAAAATGTTGGTCGTTAAATATTATACATTTTTTGGAATTGTAATTTGGTATTCAAATTACATTATTGATGTGCAATAGAAAATTTGAATTTCAGCATCTTCGGGGTATGGTGTTTGAGATTAGTGAATGTTCAGTTAAGAGAAAGAAAGGTGCTAAGAAATGTCGTACCAGTAATATCCCAACTATGAAAACTGAAATATGGCTCAAGTTCCCAACATTGTTGCTGTAACACCCCGATTTATTTTATTAATTTCGTAATTGGAATTATATGTTGTGGTGCATTTGTGTGTGTAGTTGTGTTTGGGGTTGTCCTTAATATGGGGTAGTGACCTTAGAATTATAGGGATTAAAATGTCGGAAGCGTGTGACCAATTAGGTAGAACTTGATGGTGTGGTGAGAATGGTTATTTGATTAATACTATTATTTTAAATTATTCAAGATTATTGTTATTGTTATTTAATTAGTAAAATAATAATAATAATAATAATAATAATAATAATAATAATAATAATAATAATAATAATAATAATAACAATAATATTGAAATAATAATAATAATAATAATAATAATAATAATAATATTAATAATAAAAGGATATTAGAAAAGAAAATAGAAAAGAGGGAATTAGAGGAGAGAAGCCATTCAGTACGTGCTTTTGAGAAAAAGGAGAAAGAGGAAAGCTAGGGCAGAAGAGAAGAGAAACGCCATCTTTGAGGTTAAGGTTTTTGTCCAAGAACTCTAAGGTAAGGGTGGCGTTCTTTAATCCCTTAAGGGGTGTATAAAGTTTGTATGAGGGTAGATAAATCATTAGGATCATTCCTACGTGTTGTTTGTATCGATTTGGGATTGGGGATTCTGCATGTCGGAGGTTTTGATAAGAGGAAAAATGCATAAATTGATCAGTTAAATTGTGTTCTATGTATTCCTAATTGTATGTATGATAATATGTGATTATATGTGCGTTTTGGGGCTGTTTGGGATCATAGAAGGGTAGGCGTGGAATGGTGCTGAAATCGCAGCTGCAGAATTGCAGAATCGCGTAGTTCACAATGCAAACAAAAGTTCGTTAGGCGAATGTTTGCCCCAGATTCGCTAAGCAAATAAGACAGCGAACGAAGGGAAGGAAGTGGAATTCTAGAATGTGCGGTGGGGAAGTTCGCCCCAGGTTCGCTAGGCGAACTCCTGGCGAACTCCAGTTCGCTGGGCGAATGTGTAGCGAACGGAGAGGAGAAAAAGTGAGTCTCTGGTTTTTGTATGGGAGGAGTTGTTTGCTGGCAAGTTCGCTAGGCGAACTTCTAGCGAACGAGAGTTCGCTGAGCGGACTCGCAGTGAGCATGACAGTTCTGTTGGCTGCTGTTACGGACAGAATTTTATAAAACTTCAAAAATTCATAACTTTTAATTTGTATGTCCGTTTTAGCCGCTGTTCGAATCGTTGGGAAGTTGGTTTCACATACATTTTGTTAAAATTGATTTCAATACCAGCATTATAACCATTTGATGCATTAATTGGGTTTTCGTATATGTGTTAGGTGTTGTGTGTTAGAATGAAGAATTTGGTTGTGTGTATGCGTGTTGTGGTTGTGGATTATTGTTGTTGTATGCGTTGGCAGGTATATGTTGTGTGTGGGATAATTGTAGTATGATGTATTGACGCATTGTTAGTTATATGCATTTAGTTGTCATTGTATGTTGTCGTTGTATGCATGCCATGTTGCATAAGTTGTGCGATAAGTCGTGTGCCCATGTGGGGCGTGAGCGTCTTATCGGGATTCTATGAAATAAAATTGTGTTGTTGTTTTTGTTGAGGTGATCATGTGCCCATGTGGGGTGTGAGCGATCACGGATGTCGTGTGCTCATTTAGGGTGTGAACGACTGATATAGAAATTCCGTCGGGAATTATGATCATGAAAAAAGGATCAAATTGATACCACATGCATTGATTCGAATCGTGGGTCTCATTGCATTGCATTATGTTGTGTTGTATGATGAATTGTACTGTTGTCTGCTTATGTTAAAGAGTGTGTTTTCATTTATGTGGTAATGATAGGATGAATCATGTAATTCTTTAAATGTTTTCGTTGATGTTGTATTTATGCATTTCTTTTGTTGATTTGAGAATCTCACCCCTTTTGTTTGAATGTTGCCTCCACGTGGGTAATGTGCAGATAAGCAGGATTAGTGCGGAGTTGAAGTTAGTGAAGATGGAGTATTCTCTTTTATTTCGTGTGTCGGCGTCTGCTCTGATGTGTAACACCGGGGTTTCAGAACGCTTGTCATTGTTTATTTTATTATTTGTTACCACTTTATTTGCTTGAGGATGATTAAGTGATATTACACATGTTATGTTTTTAGTTGAATTTCACTGCTATATGAAGGGATTAATTAAGTATGATTGAAAATTGTGGTGTCTATGTGTTACATATCGTATTGCATGAGCAGGTGTTTGTTGAATATAGCATCCTACACGTTGTGTGTTTTATTTTACTCTGATTTTCTATTATTAATTGTCTCGGGGGTTTAGGGTGTTACATAGTGGTATCAGAGCCTGGTCGGTCCGTCCGGCCAAGTTGTCGAGTCGTTGTCGTGTGACGGTTAATTACTGTCGATGTCATTTCCTTAACCATTGTGTTTTGTTGTTGATGTGTAACAGGTTTAGAATGGCTAGAAGGAACGATGCTGCTATTGCGGCTTCTTTGCAGGCTGTTGCTCAGGTGGTACAGAACTCGCCTCATGCTAGTGAGAATGACGAGTTTCGGAAGATTAGACCGCCTACCTTCAAAGGAAGATATGATTCGGATGGAGCGCAGACTTGGCTCAAGGAGATCGAGAGAACCTTCCAGGTTATGGAATGTCCTGAAGCACAGAAGGTGCGGTTAGGTACTCACACGCTGGCTGAGGAAGCTGATGATTGGTGGGTTAGCACTCGGCAACTGTTGGGAGCAACAAGGGAGGCAATCACTTGGGTTGTGTTCAGTAGGGAGTTCTTGAGGAAATAATTTCCTGAAGACGTCAGAGGAAAGAAAGAGATCGAGTTTCTAGAACTGAAACAGGGTAACATGACGGTTACGGAGTATGCTGCCAAATTCTCAGATCGTGCTAAGTTTTACCCTTACTACAGTGCGGCAACTGCTGAGTTCTCAAAGTGTGTCAAGTTTAAGAATGGATTGAGGCCTGAGGTTAAACGGGAAATTGGTTATCAGCGGATCAGAAGATTTCCAGATTTGGTGGACTGTTGTAGGATCTTTGAAGAAGATAGCAAGGCTCGACCGACTCACTATAAAGGGCTGGCCGAGAGGAGGGGTAAACAACCAATGAACCGTGGGAAGTGTTGAAACTGTAACACAGCAGCAAGCAAAAACTATTTTAAGTAACCCAGTTTTGTCGTATCCACAGGAATCAGCGCGAGGGAAAGAATGTCGTTCGACAGTATCTACATTTCTAAGCACATGGTTCAAAAGTTTTGGTTTAAAAGATTTACAGAACCAAAATAAAACGCGGAAGATGTAAAGACGGAAAATATAAAATAAAGACTGAATTATAAACGGAGCCTTGTTGGAATTGGATCTCATCAATTGATAACACATGCATTCTTATGACCAATTTTATACATAAATCACTCGTTCGTCAAATATCATCATGTATCACTCACGACATACATATCCTCTCGGTCCCCACATGCGTGAGTGATTTTGTACCGATCAATAATTGCTCTCGGTCATCACCAATCAATACAAAGTTGGTAAAACCTACATGAATGTTAAGCCTACATCCATCTCTGGCCTCAAGACTCAACAGATATTACTATAACATAAATATCAAACCAATGAGTAATTCATATACAAAGCCAATGATCAAAATAAGTACACACGTTTAACCCTTTTTACATGCATTTAACTAATTTGCCAAATGAATGTGAATGTCGTTCTTCATCACTATTCTCACGCACCCTCACAACACCGTTTGTCAAGCGATATCGCAGACCTTATTTCATTTATTACTAAAAGTTATTCAAACTAACAATCAACACAATGCTAAAAAGCTAAGATGCAAATGAATATCAAATCACAAACCCATGTCAAAAGCTTGCTCAATAATAGATGAAAATCTAAGATCACCGATTTGAAATAGGTTTTGTCAAGACCAACAAACAAGCAATCAAAGACAACAAACAATAGAGAATCAAAACTAATTCACAAACATAGATTAGATGAAATACATAAGGTATCAAAAGATTGCATCCTTTCCCAACAAGAGATTGAAGATCCTAACTTTTCTCCCTTGAAATGTAGAGATATCAAGTTCTGATCTTTAATTTTCAAGTTATCTCTATCTAAAATTCTAATAATCTCTCCAAAAGTGTGAAAATTCTATTTATAAAACATTAAGGAATTTCACAGTTCCCAAAGAGAACCTTTTACTCACAAAGCGAATGGTAAAAAATGGCACCTGAGGTGCGTCTGAATAGTTAAACCGCCACAGAATTTCTGCATAACTTCGCAATGCGAAGGATAGTTAGCAAAGCGAACACTCACTTTCAAGTTCGCAAAGCGAACTTTACTGCCTTTTTCCTCTGCCATCATTCTGGGACCATTCGCTGGGACCTCGCCAGAGCTCGCAAAGAGAACCTTCGCTGGCAATTCTCCAGAGTTCGTAAAGCGAACTTACTGAAGTTTTCCTCTGTTATTTGGCAGCTTGCACCATTTCTTGTGTCTTAGAACTTTGATCATTTAGTGCCTTTTCCTGCACAATAACACACATATTACAAGCACCAAAGGTATATTCTCAATGTTAAATGAATAACAACAATCATGAGTAAAACTAATGAAAACATGAGAATTGAGTAGAAAAATGCCAAGAAAAATAGTTCATTTTAAGGCAAAATCAGCACTTATCAACTCTCCCCAACTAGATTTTTACTTGTCCTCAAGCAAAGTATGCCCCTCATTAAAACAAGAGGATTTTCTCAAGCATAAGATTCAACCAAAGTCAAGCATGAAAATGCGCACAAGCAACATTCACCACTCAATAGAATCGAACAATGACACAGAATTAAGTTCTTAAACAAATATCATGGCATGGTTCAAAGAACAACTAAGTCTTCATACTTGAATCACTCTAACACTCCTCTTCAGAATAAGAATGAAGAAATTGACGCGTTTGCAACCTCGGGGAAATTTTACTCACCCGAAAAAGAATGCTAATAGCAATCCAATTCATACAACATCTAACAATCAAAAATGAAAACATGGAAGCAAAAAGATCACTAAGGGCTTTAAAGGTTGTAGCTTAGTCGGGTTAACAACAAAGGGACATTTCTAAAGGCCATTGAATCGAAGTTTCCGATGCAAAAGAACATTCACTATACAAGGTATTCACACACATCTCAACTTCATTCACCAGTTTCATTCCTTTACCACAAACCTTCTCAAACTTCCTTATGCACAATTATTTCACTCTCTATTTTTCACATCAAACTAGCATTCTTTTTCTTTTGTTTTTCACATTCATATGTACACTTTTTCTTTTCATGCTTGTTTGAAATTTTTCAAAAGTTTAAAGGAACCTACCACTCTTCTTTTTCATTCTCCCCAACTTGAATTCAACCAAACCTCAAGTGAATGCTCCGTGCTTTCTACGGTAATGAAATCAAATTAAAACAATGTTCAAAGGTTCGAGAAGAAATTTTTAGAACCTCACAAAATTCAATGATGAACTAAACTTTCAAATTATGTACACAAACCAAGTTCATCACTAAAATGAGATCTAAACTGCTTAGGCTCAAAGGGGCTAACGAGTTCTCACTACTCACGGGTAAGATACTTTTGGATACGGTTGTGCTCAATATAAACAAATGCCTTGATCATTTCTAATGCTTCCAAAAAGTTACAATAATCAAAATATAAAGCATGAAACAAACGAATTAAACAAAGTTATCAGTCATCCTAGCATTTAGTAAACAATGGAGGTTTCTCACAATTTATGGCTTTTGGACCTAAGTGAAATAAGCATTCAAACAAGTTGCAAAATGAAACAAGAATACACATTTGCACAAAGCACAAAATTCTTAAATCATTCTAACATTCTATAAAGCAGTACAATTTACCTCGCATACTTTCAACGCTCGACAACTAGACTCGGTCGAAGCTTCATTGAATACTTTTATACAAATAGCAACCAATCTAGGAGTTCTCATCATTCCTGATCACACTAAAGAAAACATAAAAGAAAAAAAAGATATACAATATAAACAAATGTACAAAGCTCAAAAATATAGAAACTATCGCAATGCAACTCAATATCTAAACACGGATCCCCGGCAACGACGCCATTTTGTTGAAACTGTAACACAACAGCAAGCAAAAACTATTTTAAGTAACCCAGTTTTGTCGTATCCATAGGGATCAGTGCGAGGGAAAGAATGCCGTTCGACGGTATCTACATTTCTAAGCTCATGGTTCAAAAGTTTTGGTTTAAAAGATTTACATAACCAAAATAAAACGCGGAAGATGTAAAGACGGAAAATATAAAATAAAGACTGAATAATAAACGGAGCCTTGTTGGAATTGGATCTCATCAATTGATAACACATGCATTCTTTTGACCAATTTTATACATAAATCACTCGTTCGTCAAATATCATCATGTATCACTCACGACATACATATCCTCTCGGTCTACGCATGTTTGAGTGATTTTGTACCGATCAATAATTGCTCTCGCACATCACCAATCAATACAAAGTCGGTAAAACATACATGAATGTTAAGCCTACATCCATCTATGGCCTCAAGACTCAACAGATATTGCTATAACATCAATATCAAACCAATGAGTAATTCATATACAAAGCCAATGATCAAAATAAGTACACACGTTTAACCCTTTTTACATGCATTCAACTAATTTGCCAAATGAATGTGAATGTCGTTCTTAATCACTATTCTCACGCACCTTCACAACACCGTTTGTCAAGCGATATCGCGGACCTTATTTCATTTATTACTAAATGTTATTCAAACTAACAATCAACACAATGCTAAAAAGCTAAGATGAAAATGAATATCAAATCACAAACCCATGTCAAAAGCTTGCTCAATGATAGATGAAAATCTAAGATCACCGATTTGAAATAGGTTTTGTCAAGACCAACAAACAAGCAATCAAAGACAACAAACAATAGAGAATCAAAACTAATTCACAAACATAGATTAGATGAAATATATAAGGTATCAAAAGATTGCATCCTTTCCCAACAAGAGATTGAAGATCCTAACTTTTCTCCCTTGAAATATAGAGATATCAAGTTCTGATCTTTAATTTTCAAGTTATCACTATCTAAAATTCTAATAATCTCTCCAAAAGTGTGAAAATTCTATTTATAAAACATTCAGGAATTTCACAGTTCCCAAAGAGAACCTTTTACTCACAAAGCGAATGGTAAAAAATGGCACCTGAGGTGCGTCTGAATAGTTAAACTGCCACAGAATTTCTGCATAACTTCGCAATGCGAAGGATAGTTAGCAAAGCGAACACTCGCTTTCAAGTTCGCAAAGCGAACTTTACTGCCTTTTTCCTCTGCCATCATTCTGGGACCATTCGTTGGGACCTCGCCAGAGTTCGCAAAGCGAACCTTCGCTGGCAATTCTCCAGAGTTCGTAAAGCGAACTTACTGAAGTTTTCCTCTGTTATTTGGCAGCTTGTACCTTTTCTTGTGTCTTACAACTTTGATCATTTAGTGCCTTTTCCTGCATAATAACACACATATTACAAGCACCAAAGGTATATTCTCAATGTTAGAAGAGTAACAACAATCATGAGTAAAAATAATGAAACATGAGAATTGATTAGAAAAAGTACCAAGAAAAATACTTTATTTTAAGGCAAAATCAGCACTTATGAGGAAGCCTTATGCAGATCCAGCTGAGAAGGGTAAACAGAAAAACACTTATGTGGTGAGCTAGGTCATCGTGTCAGTGAGTGCACGAGCGATGTGAAGAAATGCTTCAAGTGTGGATAGGCAGGACATTTGATTGCTGATTACAAAGTTAATGTGGTGACTTATTACAACTGTGGAGAACAAGGCCATATTAGTACTCATTGCCAGAAACCAAAGCATGCTTCGACTGGAGGAAAGGTGTTCGCTTTAACGGGGACTCAGACTTCCAGTGATGACGGACTAATTAGAGGTACATGTTATATTAATAATACGCCCTTGATTTCTATTATTGATACTGGTGCTACTCATTCTTTTATTGCTGCTGATTTTGTGAGAAGGCTAGGCCTTGTCGCTTCTCCTATGAAGGGAGAGATGGTTTTCGAAACTCCTGCAAAAGGATCGGTGACCACTTCCTTAGTATGTATGAATTATCCACTATCAATCTTTGATAAGGACTTTGGTGTGGATCTCATTTGCTTACCGTTGGGGGGTCTCGATGTAATCTTGGGTATGAACTGGTTGGAGTTCAATCATGTTCATATTAATTGTTTTAGCAAGTCGGTGCGATTCCTTGCTCCTGAAGAAAGGGAAGAAGGTGGTTTTCTATCTGCTAGAGAGTTGAAAAAGCCCTTAGAAGAAGAATCTCAGGTGCTTTCATTGTTTGCATCCTTGTCCGTGGAGAATGAGTCGGTGATTAACGAATTGCAGGTGGTGCGTGAATTTCCAGAAGTGTTTTCGGATGATATTGCCGATGTACCGCCAGAGAGAGATGTGGAGTTTGCTATTGATCTTGTCCCTGGTACCAGACCTATTTCTATGGCACCATACAGGATGCTAGCATCAGAATTAACAGAGCTGAAGAAGCAACTAGAAGAGTTGTTAGAAAATAAATTTGTGAGACCAAGTGTATCGCCTTGGGGAGCTCCAATGTTGTTGGTAAAAAGGATGGCAGTATGAGGTTATGTATCGATTACAGATAGCTAAATAAAGTGACGATTAAGAACAAGTATTCGCTTCCAAGAATATATGACTTCATGGATCAATTAGTGAGTACTTGTGTGTCCAGAAATATTGATTTGAGGTCGGGTTATCATCAGATACGACTAAAGGATGAAGATATTCAGAAAATGGCCTTCAGGACTCGATATGGACATTATGAGTATGTGGTGATGCCGTTTGGAGTTACTAATGCACCTGGTGTATTCATGGAGTACATGAATCAAATCTTTCATGCTTACTTCGAACAATTGTGGTTGTTTTTATTGATGACATCCTTATCTATTCTAAGTCAGAATAGGAGCGTGCTGAGCATTTGCGGACTGTGCTGCAAGTGTTGAAAGAAAAGAAGCTCTATGCTAAGTTGTCAAAGTGTGAATTCTGGTTGAGAGAGGTGAGTTTTCTTGGTCATGTTATTTCAGGTGATGGTATTGTTGTGGATCCATCCAAGGTAGATGCAATTATACAGTGGGAGGCACCGAAGTCAGTAACTGAGATCAGAAGCTTTTTGGGCTTGGCTGGTTACTACCGAAGGTTTATTGAAGGTTTTTCAAAGTTGGCACTTCCATTGACTCAGTTGACTTGCAAGGGTAAAGAGTTTGCGTGGGATGTTCACTGCCAGAAGAGTTTCATTAAGCTGAAGAAGAGATTGACTACGACTCTGGTTTTAATTCCACCCGAACCAAGTGAACCATTTGTGGTGTATTGCGACGCTTTTTTGATGGGTTTAAGAGGTGTGTTAATGCAGAATGGAAAGGTTGTGGCTTATGCTTCACGTCACTTAAGGGTCCATGAGAGGAATTATCCAACTCATGATTTGGAATTGGCTGCAGTGGTATTCGTATTAAAAATTTAGAGGCACTATCTTTATGGTTCCATATTTGAGGTGTATAGTGATCATAAGGGCTTAAGGTATCTGTTTGATCAGAAGGAATTGAATATGAGACAAAGAAGGTGGTTAGAATTCTTAAAGGATTAAGATTTCGGCCTTGACTATCACCCCGATAAAGCTAATGTTGTGGCTGATGCTCTGAGTCGAAAGTCCTTGCATATGTCGGCTATGATGGTTAAAGAGTTGGAATTGATTGAACAGTTCAGAGATATGAGTTTGGTTTATGAACAGACACTGTATAGTGTGATGTTGGGTATGTTGAAGATCAACAATGAATTTCTTAACAGTATCAGAGAGGATCAGAAATTGGATGTGAAACTGATGGATTTGATGATCGGAAATGAGCAGATGGAAAGTAATGAATTCATAGTGGATGAACAAGGTGTGTTGAGGGTCCGTTATAGAATTTGTATTCCTGATGATCCTGGGGTGAAAAGAATGATCCTAGAAGAAAGTCATAGGATTAGCTTGAGTATCCATCCAGGAGCTACAAAGATGTATCAAGACTTGAAGAAGATATTTTGGTGGCCTGGATTGAAACATGACATGGCTAAGTTCGTGTATGCTTGTTTGACTTGTCAGAAGTCGAAGGTGGAACATCAGAAACCTGTTGGGTTGATGCAACTGTTAGATATTCCAGAGTGGAAGTGGGATAACATTTCTATGGATTTTGTGACCGGGTTGCCTAATACGCCAAGAGGACATGATTCCATTTGGGTAGTGGTGGATAGACTGACGAAATCGACATATTTCATTTTGATAAATATCAGTTTTCCTTTGCAGAGGCTGGCAGAGATTTATTTTATGTGATTGTGAAGTTGCATTGAGTTCCGTTGAGTATTGTATCGGATAGAGATCCAAGATTCACTTCCAGATTTTGGGAAAGCTTGCAAGAAGCTTTGGGATCGAAACTGAGATTAAGCTCAGCTTATCACCCGCAGACAGATGGACAGACGGAGAGAACTATACAATCTTTGGAGGATTTGTTGAGGGCTTGTGTGCTTGAACAAGGGGGTGCTTGGGATAGCCATTTGCCGCTGATTGAGTTCACTTATAATAACAGTTATCATTCCAGTATTGGGATGGCACCTTTTGAAGCTTTGTATGATCGTAGATGTAGGACGCCTCTATGTTGGCATGAATCCGGTGAGAGTGTAGTACTTGAACCTGAGATCGTTCAGCAGACTACCAAAATGGTGAAGCTGATTCGTGAGAAGATGAAAGCTTCGCAGAGTAGGAAGAAGAGCTACCATGATAAGAGGAGGAAGGATCTTGAGTTTCAGGAAGGAGACCATGTGTTTTTGAGAGTCACTCCAGTGATCGGTGTTGGACGTGCGTTGAAGTCGAGGAAGCTTACTCCTCAGTTTATTGGTCCGTATCAGATTTCTGCAAGAGTTAGACCTGTTGCCTACAGAGTGACATTGCCACCCAATTTTTTGAATTTACACGATGTATTCCATGTATCACAGCTTCGGAAGTATGTTTCGGATCCTTCGCATGTGATTCCGATGGACAATGTGGAAGGGATAACCTTACGGTTGAGGCCTTACCAGTACGGATTGAAGACCGTGAGGTAAAACAATTGAGGGGTAAAGCGATCACCCATGTGAAGGTAGTGTAGGGAGGCTCTGCCGGTGGAAATATGAATTTGGAGTTAGAGAGCAGGGTGCGAGAGTCGTACTTGGAGTTGTTCGCATGAGGTAAATTTTCGAGGACGAAAAAATTCTAAGTGTGGGAGAGTTGTAACACCCCGATTTATTTTATTATTTTTGTAATTGGAATTATATGTCGTGGTGCATTTGTGTGTGTAGTTGTGTTTGGGGTTGTCCTAAATATGGGGTAGTGACCTTAGAATTATAAGGATTAAAATGTCGGAAGTGTGTGACCAATTAGGTAGAACTTGGTGGTGTGGTGAGAATGGTTATTTGATTATTATTTTAAATTATTCAAGAATATTGTTATTATTATTTAGTTAGTAAAATAATAATAATAATAATAATAATAATATTGAAATAATAATAAAAATAATAATAATAATATTAATAATAAAAGGATATTAGAAAAGAAAATAGAAAAGAGGGAATTAGAAGAGAGAAGCCATTCAGTACGTGCTTTTGGGAAAAAAGAGAAAGAGGGGAGCTAGGGAAGAAGAGAAGAGAAAAGCCATCGTTGAGGCCGAGGTTTTTGTCCAAGAACTCTAAGGTAAGGGTGGGGTTCTTTAATCTTTTAAGGGGTGTATAATGTTTGTATGAGGGTATATAAACCGTTAGGATCATCCCTACGTGTTGTTTGTATCGATTTGGGATTGGGGATTTTGCATGTCAGAGGTTTTGATAAGAGGAAAAATGCATAAATTGATCGGTTAAATTGTGGTCTATGTATTCCTAATTGTATGTATGATAATCTGTGATTATATGTGCGTTTTGGGGCTGTTTGGGAGTAAAATCGGAGAAGGGTTGGGGTGGAATGGTGCTGAAATCGCAACTGCAGAATTGCAGAATCGTGTAAATCGCAATGCGAACAAAAGTTCACTGGGAGAATGTTCGCCCCAAATTTGATAAGCGAATAAGACAGTGAACGAAGGGAAGGAAGAGGAATTCTGGAATGTGTGGTGGGGAAGTTTGCCCCAGGTTTGCTAGGCGAACTCCTGGCGAACTCCAATTCGCTGGGCGAATGTGTAGCGAACAGAGAGGAGAAAAAGTGAGTCTCTGGTTTTTGTATGGGAGGATTCGTTCGCTAGAAAATTTTCTAGGAGAACTTCTAGCAAACGAGAGTTCGCTAAGCGAACTCGCAGCGAGCATGACGGTGCTGTTGGCTGCTGTTACGGACAGAATTTTATCAAACTTCAAAAATTCATAACTTTTAATCTGTATGTCTGTTTTAGCCTCCGTTCGAATCGTTGGGAAGCTGGTTTCACATACTTTTTTTTAAATTGATTTCAGTACCATCATTCCAACCATTTGACGTGTTAAATGGGTTTTTGTGTATGTGTTAGGTGTTGTGTGTTAGAATGATGAATTTGGTTGTGTGTATGCGTGTTGTGGTTGTGGATTGATGTTGTTGTATGTGTTGACAGGTATATGCTGCGTGTGGGATAATTGTAGTATGATGTATTTGTCATACCCCAAATTTTGACCACCAAGATTTCCCATCATTGTGCAAGTTATTGCCATAATATGGATGTACCATCATACCTCATCAATCTCCTCAAGGATTCTTGAGCACTCACTACAATCAAGAATTAGGGTTCTCAACCCTCTCAGAACACTTAGACAAAAGATCAATAAAGAAATGACATGATCTTCAACTTGTATAAACCTCTAAAACATCCATGAAGGATCAAAAGGTCTCCCATATCAAGAATTAAGCACAAGAGTGCAACATCTCAAGCTGATCAAGCCTCAAGATCGCCAGTGTCACCAAATTAGGGTTTTGGTCGACCAAGGCCTCTAGATGAAAATTTTCATCTGGGCATGAGCCAATACCTTAAAACATGATCCAAGAAGCTTAAAGGGACCTCATGGATCTAATCACCAAGTCAAAACAACCTCAGGGGAAGCATTCATCAAAAATCAAGAATTAGAGTTTCTTGACCTAATTCATGCCTAAGTTTACTTTTGAGGCAAGAGATGAACCAAGACCTCAAGACATGATTTGAGGGCCTCAAATAGACCACATTGATCCATTTACAATCATGGATTGATCCAAGAAGCTTGATTCACAAGTTTTAATTTCATCTGAACCACAATTAGGGTTTTGAAGAAAAAGTCAACTGTACATTTGACTTTTGACCAAGACATGTTCCCAAACCTTGGGACATGACTCAAGACACCCTAAAACACCTATGGAATCCATCCATTAGGTTTTAATTAGGTCAAGAACTTGATTGCATAGCGGATCACACAGTTTGAATTTCATCTGACAAAAAGTCAACTGTGCCTAAAATCAAGTTTGACTTTTTTTGGATTTTTTTCACAAATGTGGCTCCCCTAAGTCAAAAACAATGTTAATGTATGGGTTTGATCATTATTCATCAAGAAAAATCAAGAAAAATGAGGTTTCTTGCAAAAGGGCCAACCATAAGAAACTTAAATTTTTCTAAGTTATGGAACAAAAGTGATTCGGTACCAACTTTACAAGGTCATAACTCCTAAACCACAAAGCCATTTGCTTCCATACAAAGCTCAAATGGAAGCTCTCATTACATACTTCAAATATGTCAACTACACCTCATTCCAAATCCTCATGGATTTTGAGTTATAGATTGATCAAAATCACAAAAAATGAAAATGAAGATTTTCATTCCAACACTTCGTGAAATTTTCAAGTCAAAATTTGTTTCACTTTTTCCAAACTTTAAGGTCATTTTTCTCCATAATCCATATTGATCTAAGTCCAAATGTAAACACCAAAGTTGAAGCACAGTGTATCAACATTCCAAAGAGCTCACCAGCATGAAAAAACTCCCCTTGAGCAAAGAGTTATGGAGTGTCCAACATGCCTTGTTGCAAACTGTTGCAAGATAGTTTTGGTGATTACTTGCCACACGTAATTTTTATTGTCAAGGGCAATGATCAAAGCCTCTCACATTCATTGCATAGCAGAGGGAATCAAGACAAAACCTGTAAATTTGAGTCAAGGAGCCAAGAGAGCTTTCAACTTGAAGTAATGGTTTTTGTCACATTAAGCCTTGAATTCAAAGGCATTTATGTGCAAATTTGAGTCAAGATGTTCACATAAACAACAATAAAAATGAAAGGAATATGGAATTGGTTAATTAGTAGCTGATCTATTTGGACACCTTGGTGTACCTTGCATTAGGGGTAATGATACCATTCCAAAACCATTGAACCAAAGCCTTGTCTTCCAATTTGAAGTTGTTCATCCAAGACAAACCTCCTCCACTATAAATAGAGGTCACATTGCTTCATTCAGATCACACCAAAACAATCCCAACATTGTTTTCTCTGAATTCCCTCTTGTGCATCAAAATTTTAATTCTTAAAGAAGTGACTATCGGGTTTTGAAATAGAAAGCAATGCAGCTTAAACCAATGATCCAAACACATCATATATACCTTATTGAAGTGATCTGAACCTCTAAATCACATCTGTAAAATCCAAATCATCATCTCCATAGTTCACTTGATCAAGTTGCAGTTGGATTCGAGCTACTCAATTCAGAGGAATTCAAGCTATTCCAATCATTGTAACACAATCCTTGAGGCCTAAGGAAGTTATCCAGATCATTGTTTCACTTCTGTAACACCTCTACAACAGAATTCGATTCCTTCTTGCAGAGGTAAGCCTTGAACTTTCAAACTCATTAATGCATGCATCATAAACATGTTTTCAAGTTACCAATGCATTTCTGGGTGTTCATAGATCATTTTCCCTCAATCAATTGCTATTTATCTTGCATGTATAAGATTTCATATAGCTCTTGCATTTTTTAGGGTTCATCTGATTATAACATGTTATCTCTTGATTCACTTAATTTAAATAAAATTGAAAAGATCCATCATGTTCCTTGTTAAAAAATGCACAATTTTCATTTTTACATCTTTCAAAATGATTGAGAAACGAGAGAGATAGCATGCTTCATGCAAATCTGATGTTGGTCCAAGGAAGAAGATGGCCATGGCGCCATTTTCAGGTTTTTAGAACCAAACATAGTATATATTATTCACTTGCTAATATATGTTTGAATTGGCATTGCGCCCTAGTGGAAACACTAGTATTTATGTGTGTGTAGCGAGCGAGAGGTCTGGGGTTCGAATCCCCCTCGCCCCAGACCTTTTGGTTTTATTTTTTTGAACCATTTTCAAAGGTTGTTTTCATATATTATCTACTCTTTCCATTCTCTATCAGCCCACGCACATGGCTCAGATGGTAAAGTTTTAAACTCTCCACCACAAGGGCGTGAGTTCAAACCTTAGGAGGACCATCCCATATTTTTACCACTTAATTCCTTCATTTTTCTTCACAATTTCTTTATAACTTCAAAAATTAATTTCTCTTTCAATTTCAATCATTTTTGAATGATTCTTTTTTAAAAAATTCACAAATATGTTAAAGTATTTTATTCCACAAAAAAATCAAAAGGATATTATTTATTTAATATATTTTGATTTTTTTTGAAAAGAATTCCTTTTAATTATTTTTAAACATTTTAAATAAATTCTTTCTCTTGATCTTTCAAATTCAATTGATTTTCAAATCATTCTATGAATGAAATATGTTTTTTCAAACATTTATCCAAGATCACAACTTGTTTTTTACACATGTTTGATAATTTTAATCATTTTAAATGATTTTTGTTCAAATTAAAATGTACTTTTCAATCAAATTAGGGTTTTGATCAGCCTCCCAAACATTTTTCAAAAGACTTTTGGGTCTCTAATAGAGTGTAAGACCATCCCTTGTCACACACAAACTTTTTGGGCCTCAGTCATTGTATAAGACCCGATATGATTGTAAAAATCCCGGTCCGATCGTCGTTTTTAAAACAAAAATTATCTGGGCCTCCCTTTCGTTGTAAGCCCCATCTTTCTTCTTTTCAAACACTTTTGGGCCTCTAATATAGTGTAAGACCTAACCCCCTTTGTATATAACTAATTTGGGCCTCAGTTATTGTATAAGTCCCGATACGATTTTCAAAACGACGGTGCTATCACTGTCTTTTATCTGGGTCTCTCCTTGAGTTGTAAGTCCTATCTCCTGTATAAAAATAAACTTTTGGGCCTCTAATAGAGTGTAATACCAATCCTTTTTTATAAACATAATAATTTAGGCCTTAGACATTGTATAAGTCCCTATGTGGTTTTCAAAACTACGACGTGATCGTCGCCTTTTCGAAAGAATTCATTTGGGTCTCTCCTTGAGATAAGCCCCAAACTTCCTTTTAAAAACTTTCCTTTTGATTTAGATTCAAATCCTAAGTTTTATCAAAACTTTCTTCAATTTCTTGAATAACTAACCCTGCAGCTGTAATTGCAATGCTGGAGCTTGCACAACTGTAAGTTCTACCATTTTCTTCTACATACTTGTATATATACTTCATCTATATATATATATATATATATATATATATATATATATATATATATATATATATATATATATATATATATATATATATATATATATGCCTGTATATACTTGCTTAGAGTTTTCCCCAGCAATTAGGTCTAGGTTTAGATCAAAACAGTGGTTACTCTTTCAACACTTCATCAATCTCCAGCAGAGTTAAAACCTCCATAGGTTTTAAAACTCAATCTTTAAACCTTTAGTTTAAACTAGTAACTAACTCGTGCGTTCGCACGGGCCTGTCTGTTCGAGGATTTTATGTTATGGGCGCGTAATTGTTAATCAAATTGAAAAGAAAAATGGTAAAATTATAAAAATAGATATGATTGGAATTAAAAATTTGTATTGCTAAGTATAAGAAAATGTTGTGGCCGTTTATAACATGTAGTATTTTTTTCATATATAAAAAATTTGAATCAAAACTAAAATTATGCCCGTTTATAATAATAGTAATTTTTTCGTATATAAAATATTAGAATCAAAATTAAAATTGTCCCCATTTATAACTGTAGTATTTTATCTTATATAAAAGAATTTTAAACAAAAACTAAAGTTGCGCCCGTTTATAACAATAGTATTTTTTGGTATAAAAAAAAATTGAATCAAAATTAAAGTTGTCCCCATTTATAACAATAGTATTTTTTTTCGTATATAAAAATATTTGAATCAAAATTATAGTTGTCCACATTTATAACAATAGTATTTTATCTTATATAAAAAAATTTGAATCAAAATTAAAGTTGTGTCCGTTTAAAACAGCAATATTTTTTCGTATATAAAGTTTTTTAATCAAAATTCAAGTTTTTCCCGTTTATAACAATAGTATTTTTTTCGTATATAAATATATTTGAATCAAAATTAGATTTGTCCCCGTTTATAACAGTAGTATTTTCTCTTATATAGAAAAATATAAATCAAAATTTAAGTTCTGCCTGTATAAAACAATAATATTTTTTTCGTATATAAAATTTTTTAATCAAAATTCAAGTTGTCCCCGTTTAGAATATTAGTATTTTTTTTCGTATATAAAAATATTTTAATCAAAATTATAGTTATCCCTGTTTATAACAAAAGTATTTTTTTAGTATAAAAAAATATTTGAATCAAAATTATAGTTGTCCCTATTTATAACAGTAATATCTTATCTTATATAAAAAAAATTGAATTAAAATTAAAGTTGTACCCGTTTAAAATATGTAGTATTTTTTTCGTATATAAAAAAAAATTGAATCAAATTCAAAGTTGTTTCCCATTTATAACAATTGTATATAAAAATATTTCAATCAAAATTATAGTTGTCCTTGTTTATAATAGTAATATTTTATCTTATATAAAAAAATTTGAATCAAAATTAATGTTGTGACCATTTAAAACAACAATATTTGTTCGTATATAATAAAATTTGAATCAAAATTATAATTGTCCCCGTATATAACAGTAGTAGTAATTAATTAATATTTATAACTCATTTAGATTCAAATTTTTTAAATCCTAAATCAATTTAAAAAAATATATTTTTATATATTTAATTATACAAAATAAATTTTAAAATTGGTTATTGAAAATTTATAAAAAATTAATTTTTAAAAAACTTTCTGTAACATATATCAATGTCTCAAAGAGAAGTTTTTATAATTAGTTAAACACTTTACTGGAAGTTGAATGACTTTATCACTTTAGATATAAAAAAATTATTTGACAATATCACAAATTCATTAATTTTACTTTTTTGTTTTAGTAATATAATAGAGTGATTAATCAAATTTATTGCATCATGAAAAAAAACAATAGTAATATATAACAACAACAGCATATAAAAGGAAATTTTATATTATACTTATATAATTAAATATTGTTATGATAATAATCTTTAAAAAAGTTATAATATTAACATATCAATAGGTATTATTATGAAATATGAATATTAATGCACTGTCTTAAATCTCATTAAGTTAAAACAAAAATATGAATATTAAATTAAATTAAGATATATTTAAATAATTTTTTCCCATTAAAAAATGAATACATCGATCTTTTTTAATAATTTTTTCCCATTAAAAAATGAATACATAGATCTTTTATCATAAATATGAATAGGAATTAAATAAATTTACTAAATATTTTTAAAAAAAATTGAAAAAAAAATTGTTTGTTTTAAATATTAAAAAAATTAAAGATATCTTGCTATTAAGAAATTCAAATAATTTATGGTAAAAAAGGAATTCAAATAATAAAAACTAATTTATTTTTAACTGATTTAAAAATGAAAATTGAAATAAACAAAAGTAATAGTCATTAATTAATATTTATAAGTAATTTAGATTTAAATTTTTAAAATCCATAAAATCACTTTTAAAAAAAAATATTTTTATTTATTTAATTATAAAAATTAAATTTTTTTATTTTTTTTTTTGAAAATTTATAAAAAATTAATTTCTCACTTTAAATATACAAAATTGGTATAACAAATTAATTTCACTTTTGAAAATTACATATATTATTTCTCAAAGAGAAATTGGTATAATTAGTTAGACACTTGTACTAAAATTTGAATGACTTTATCACTTTAGATATACAAAAGTTATTTGACAATATCACTAATTCATTAATTTTATTTTCTTGTTTTAGTAATATAATAGAGAGATTAAACAAATTTGTTGCATCATCAAAAAATAATAGTAATATATAACACCATCCGCATATAAAAGAAAATTTGATATTATAATTATTTAAATAAATATTGTTATGATAGTAATCTGGAAAAAAATTATAATAGTAACATATCAATAGGTATTGTTATGAAATATGAATATTAGTGTATTTTCTTAAATCTCATTAAATTAAAACAAAAATATGAGTATTAATTTAAGGGTTATTTATATAAAACCCCCTGCCATATGAGCGTGTTTCGTTTTACCCCCCACCGTTGCCATAGGCAGGTTTAGGCAACGCTTTTTTTGAAAAAACCGTTGCCAAAAGCCATGGAGGGGGGAAAGCAAAATTCGCTCATATGGCAGGGGGTTTCATATAAATAACCCTTAATTTAAATTAAGGTATAATATGTTGTGCAAATACAAATATAAATATATGATTTGGAAAATAATTTAATACATTGTCTTAAATCTCATTAAGTTAAAACAAAATATGAATATTAAATTAACACTAACTCAAATGTTACTTCAAGATGAACTTTTCAAATGCATTAAATGTTGCATCAAATTTTTTTAAATGCATTAAATTTTATTTCAATTTTTTAATTTTACTATTATTCTTCTATATAGTATCCTTTAACATGTCCCATATCTTGCAATCAGATTGACGTGATGTTGTTTTAAAACTGCTTCTATACTTTATACAAAGTTTTAATATTTAAGAAATGTTAGATTATTTAATTATTTTTCAGAATCAATCACCATCATTTTTCACTGCTTTTTCTTTTTATGACAGTTTTGCAGTGATCATTCCCATCATCTAATATATTTATTTTTTATTAAATAATAATTTAATTGTATAGGATATGATAGTTTACCTGATACATTTATCTTTAAATAATATAATAACCAATGCATATATGATATCCATGATAAGTAATTCGTTTAAAATGGAAATTTAATAATAACGTTGATAATAATAACGTTAAAAATAATAAAAGCTTTTAAATCAAAATAAATAATAGAATACTTTCTTCGAAAAACTCTTTCAATTGTCAACACAACTTCATTACTGTATCTTCTTCCTCTCTATATCTCTTTGCATTTCCCCTCCACTAAAATAGGAGCATATCTTCAATAACTTGGTAGCATCTGTAATGCAAATAATAAAGAGGATAATCAATAAGAGACAAACTTTAAAAAAGTCAAATTAAATTAATTCTAAATGTGTAGACTATATTAATAGTGTTAAATGTATTAAGGGGAGAAATACTATAATAATTAATATATACAAATAATGTGTATTAATACATTTGAAGTAAATGAATAAAGGGGGGAAATTTAAATTAGAAAAAAGATTGAAGTGACATATCAGAGAATTTGTATTCAATGTCAGAAAAAAAGTGAAAAAAGTAAATCTAACATTAAATTTTATATTAGTACTTTCAAATGTCAGAAAGAGCATAATTTCCATTTACTCTAATACTCCAATAAGCTTGACCTTTAACCAAAAAACTATCACCTAAATTTTTCCTCAAACCCTCATCTGTTATCTTGAAAATTTCTAATACTCCAATATCTTATATTTATTGTTTTTTTTTTTTAGAGTCTATACATTTTAATTTTAATATTGACCTTACTTTTCCATCACTTATCACATGAGACTAATGTATCACAACAAACAATACCACACAAAAGAATGAAAAATAATTCAATAGGTCAAACCTCTATTTTGTCTGGATCAATTTCCACATCTGATATTCTTTCCATTTCTGATATACTTTGTCTGTAACAATTAAATCCTTGACACCATGATTCTTGCAAGAGTGCTGGATTCTTGGAATAACAACCATCTAGAATTCCCAACAATCAATAACAGTTAAAACACTTTTAAACAAATAAAATCATATTCCAAACATATGAATCAAATCAATAAAAAGGGATACAACAAAAAAAAAGAAAAAATCACCTCTTAATGAGCAGATCTTCTGCATCATTCAGTATGCCTAATAAGTTTGATTTATCTGGGAACCTCAATTTCCCTAGACTTACAAATTGGATTTAGAAATAAAATTTAAGAGGACAATAATGGAATCGATAGGTATTTTGCGAGAAAATCAATAAATTAATCAATTTCTAAATAAACTTTCACGTTACAGAAATTACAAATAGCATTAACATTAGACTGATCATATATTCATAAATGTTAGATTCACAATTCCATAAGTACGAGGTTTAGATTTTGCAATCACTAACCTTGTTTTATCCAAGGTTTGGAGCAGTGTGCAGATCTTTTACTCACTTTTCTTGCTCATTTGCATACTTTGGATAAGTTTTTCCTCAATAGTAACTATATGGTTACCCGTGATGTAATATATAGTGAAGGATTACCGAGCAGATATGTCCTCAGTTCCAATTGATGGACCATATCCTTTCCAGGAAAAAGAAGCTTTCATGTTAATACTTCAACAAATATGCAACCTATACTCCATATATCAATCGCAGGTATAATGTATCAAGATTTACAGGAAAAAAATATGCATTATTACTAAAGTGAATCACAAAACGATTTCCATTGCAAAAGTATTTACGAAATTTAATAGAATACAAAATTTGAGTGCAGCATAAACTATGTGACCAGAGCCAGTAAAAATCCAGAAAACAAAGTAATTTGAGACTGCATATTTATGTAGTTTCTCTCTCTATTTTACATCTCATAAAAATCCTGAAAAAGACATACCTTTGAGTTTGATTTATAAATGAAAGAGTTTGATTTATATACATTATTTGTAAAAATCGTTTTACACAGTTATCCAATGATGAGTTGCCACATTAGTTAAAGAGCTATTATCTTATGCATTTCTAGGTAACAAAATATTATTCATAAGGAGCTATTAGCTTACATCTTACCGATTTCAATTTCCATGCCAAATCTTCTAGGCTGTTTGAGAGCTGGATCAATATGGTCAAGCCTATTAGTAGCACCAATTACAAGTAACCCTTTATTTCTTCTAATTTTATCTATCATAAGCAACCTGTATGTGACACCGAAACAGAAATCCAATCATTGAGATTCAGAACCTTAGGAGAACTTGGAACATAAAAATATCAGGTTCAAAATAAGTGAGACTATTCCCAGTAAATCAAGTGCAAGCCTTGAAAATAGTTAACCATGCAAACTAAAGCAATAAAATCTTGAAGAAAAATGTCGAAATTGTAGGAAAATTGATAGAGAGCATGCCTCCTCACATTATACCAGTTTGAGAAATTCTAATAATCATGAAAAGGAAACTATCATTCATTTAAATTACATCTGCTTAAAAAATTTTAGTTCTCACCTCTATGTTTTGTCTATAGGACTGCTTAAAGCAGGAAAAAATATCGATACAACTTACAAGACAATGCAATAGACTGTCTTTTTACACTGAAAGAATTGAAATCTTTCACCATCACTCCCAAATAAGTAAGGAAATAAAGATCTGGTTTAGAATAAATTTCAAGATAATTCAGGCGAGTTCAAGAACTTTTAAACCATATAAGAGAATCAAACAAAACATGAACTTTCAATATTTTTTTTAGCATTTTTAACTTCAAAACCAAATCAGAATGTGTAACACAAAAACCAGGTCACTGACCAATAATAAAATGATTCCATTTTCATTTTATATAGTACAGTGGCCTTCATTTCCAAGATTTTTTATTGTTTATTTGTTAAATGCCTAATATTCTTCAGCCACCCGACTTAAACCAATTTCTGACTTCTCTTGATTAAACAAGACCAACGTGACAGCAGCACAATGCTAGGTGTTCTACTAATTCCATTAGTAAGTATCACACATACCACAGTTCTTATGACATTTCAGAAAACAAAGTAATTTGAGACTGCATATTTATGTAGTTTCTCTCTCTCTCTCTTTTACATCTCTTAAAAATCCTGAAAAAGACATACCTTTGAGTAAAATGATCCACATAGCCTAGAGCTTTATACCACCTTGTAGCAACATAATCCTACAAACAAATGCATTAAACAAACAATAAGTGTCAGTTGTGATCTTCCCAAATGATATCAAACAAAAGATGGGACATGAATTCATAAATTTGTCAAAACAACAAAGAAAACAAATATAAATAGTTGAAAAGATCAGATCTGATATCATAAAAAACATAAAAGGCTTTGAAACAGGAATGTCATCTGGTATATTAAGACATAACACAGAGCGCAACTTAACAGGTATAAAAAGAGAAAAATCATATAGATAAGATTAACTGAGTAAGCCCAACAAAACCCATAATTTAATTTTAAAATAAAAATATCAATAAAAATAATCAACTTACTTGCTTTTGTTGTTTTCAAATTCAATGTGCAAAAAATATTTTATTCCAACTTCTATCTGTTATACCATGTTGCTAAATTTAAAATCAGAAAATAAGAGGAAAAAATAGGGTTTGGTGAAGATAAAGATAAAGGGTGAAGAACAAAAAAATTGAAATTGAATCCACAAACCCAAAAGCAGATCTCCATCTTTTTCGCTTTAAATCAAATCCATAACCCAAAAGCAGATCTCCGTCTTTTTCTTTGTTTTAAATCGAAACAACAATCCATATATAGATTTATCTCTTGAACTCAGATATAGTTCTTCTTTTCTTTGTAAACCGATGTCAGAGACCAACTCGTTTCTATTTGATTTCAATAACAAAAACAGGAAGAAGGAAGAAGGAAAAAGGGGAAAAAGAAAAAGATGAAGTTGAAAAAGAAAAATGAAAAGGAAGCAGTCCGAGTGAGAGAAAGAGAGAAAGTCTGAGTGAGAGAAAGAGAAAAATGATAAATTGAAAAGTCAAAAAAATTAGAGTTGAATCATTGGGAAAAGAGAAAAGGATGAAATTGTTAGAAAGGTTTAGTTAGATTTTAACTATTTGGAAGAAAACCATTTAAAAAGGTGTGTAAAGGGAAACCAAATAGTAACATTACCATTTAAATTGAGTAACTATGTTAGTTTGGTTGGAAAAAGTAATTTTAGGACCAAAATTGCCCCCATTTTGAGGATGTGGCAAATTTAGAGTGTAGGGCATAAATGACTTTTCCAGAACAATGAATTTTCTTATATTATAGATTCCCCAGTTAGGGGTCAAATTACAACCAATAAACCATTAGAAAAATCAGAACCTCAAGGCATCTAATATTTCAACTCTTTTTCATTCATCAGCAAGAGTAAATTCCCCAATTTGGACCTGTCTCTGGATCTCAATAATCCTCAGCAGAAGTTAGCCTCCTTTTAGGCTTCATATAAGGATTCTTTGAAATAGAATCGTGTTGTTGTTGAGGTGATCGTGTGTCCATGTGGGGTGTGAGCGATCACGGATGTCGTGTTCCCCCTTGGGGCGTGAGCGACTGATATTGAAATTCCGACGGGAATTATGATCATGAAAAAGGGATCGAATTGGTACCACATGCATTGAGTCGAGTCGTGGGTCTCATTTCATTGCATTATGTTGTGTTGTATGATGAATTGTATTGTTGTCTTCTTATGTGGAAGAGTGTGTTTTCATTGATGTGGTAATGATAGGATGAATCGTGTAATTGTTTAAATGCTTTTATATTTATATTATGCATTTCTTTTGTTGATTTGAGAATCTCACCCCTTCTGTTTGAATGTTACCTCCACGTGGGTAATGTGCAGATAAGCAGGATTAGTGCGGAGTTGAAGTTTGTGAAGATGGAGTCTTCTCTTTTATTTCGTGTGTCGGTGTCTGCTCTGATGTGTAACACTAGGGTTTTAGAACGCTTGTCATTGTTTATTTTATTATTTGTTACCACTTTATTTGCTTGAGGATGATTAAGTGATATTACACATGTTATGTTTTTAGTTGAATTTCGCTCCTATATGAAGGGATTAATTAAGTATGATTGAAATTTGTGGTGTCTATGTGTTACATATCGTATTGCATGAGCAGATGTTTGTTGAATGTAGCATCCTACACGTTGTGTGTTTTATTTTACTCTGATTTTCTATTATTAATCGTCTCAGGGGTTTAGGGTGTTACAGTTGCTGCTGTAAATCGACCCATAAACAATGAAAAAGTTGTTATACATTATATCAAGGAAGAAGTTGTTGATACTGCAGATGATAATAGATTTAACATTGAAGTTTTGAAATATATTATGAAGGAGAAAGTTAGGCATGTTGAAAAGTGTGTTGCAAAGAAAAAACATGTTGACAAGACGAAATCTGTTGGGAAATCCGTGGATAAGAAAGGAAAACAAAAATCTGTACCGAACGCACGACTCTCAAATCAAGTTATTACTGAAGAATGGGTCATGGGGGCTAAACAATATTCTTGGAAGAGCCACATAGGAAATGCAAAAACATGCACAACTAATGTTATGGTAAGCATATATTTGAATTTGACATATTGTGTTATACTTCAAAGGGTTTATAACTTGTAGTGTTGTGCAATCGACATATATACCACAATTTCCAAGAACAATAGAAAAAACATGTCTTAGAACAAATCAGAATGAGATCAAAGTCGTTGATGTTGAAGAAACAAAAATATTCAAATGTCGGGTTCACATTGCAAAAAGGAAGAACGAAACAAGCACACATGAAATAGTACATGGCTTTAGGATGGTATGAATTTGAAAAGGGCAAAAACCTATGTGATGGCCATACTTTGGTCTGGAGCATGTTACGTTTTTCTCCCTACGTGAATGTAAAATTGCAGAGGAGTTGATGGGCGCGAATATCATCGGAGTTGGAATCTATGAAGATCATGGGATGGAGTTTTAACATGGTGTGATGGTCTGTTTTTGGTTTTATATATAAAAAAATTGCTGTAATTTTGAAATGTCAGAACCAAATTCTAATTATTACATTAATGCTATTGATATTTATGTATTGTGATACTAAACTTGGTAATTTTAATGTAGAAGTTGTCCTATGTATTTCGTTTCTAGTTACTTTTATTTAATATGTTACATTTATAATGTTGGTGATTTGAAGTTTAACGCACACACAATTAAAATGAGTTAGTTTTGCAAACAAACAATACATTTTTTTTGTTATAAATATATCAATACATTTTGCAAATGAATTCTGTTATTAAATCGTCTTTAAGGGGTACCATATTGCTCAAATTCATTAATTGGGCCTACAGGCTGGTATCCATATCTAATCTCATTTACACTTGGCTATATAATGCAATGATTAGGGTATCTATATCATCAATTTTCTATCATTGGAATTATAGAAATGAAGTTATATTTGGCAACATCTACGAAATGTATGCTTCTGGAAGTTATGTATGACTTTCATATTTGGTGTTAGCAACATGAATTAATCAACCCAAATCCTTTGTTTCAAATATTTTATTTCAATGAATCATAGTTGAAATTTAATTGATTTTGTAATTATGGTAAATCGAATTATTAATTTTATTTCAGGTACAACATGAATTAATGTTATTAATGTTATTTTAATAAATCATATTAATTTTCTTATAAATGAATTTTTATAAAGCTATAAGCATGTATGCAAATCAAATCAAATTATATATATATATATATATATATATATATATATATATATATATATATATATATATATATGATTTAATATTAAATATTAAAATTGTAGGTAGAATAATTTTGTAAGCTACAGGGTTAATACTTATGTTTTAATAAGAAAAAACACAACTATGAGGTATAATACTTATGTTTTAATAAGAAAAAAAAAACAAAATTATTTAATAATTAGAAATCAAACACATAACTAAGTGGGGGCAAGTTCCCTAAATTCTAATACTTGCACCCGTCCCTGACATTACATACCATAATCCTACTCATTCTAAATAGAAAATTAAACGGATTACATCAAAAAATGATCACATTGTTGTAGGAGGATCTGCCACAATGCACACAACAACATCATTAGCCCTCAGACGAGTTGCTTTAACATACTCGTACCAACCTAAATAATGATATTTCTCACTTGGCTTCCTAACAGTATTCAAAACACATGGGTAAACAACATTTCTATGAAGATCAACAACTTTGATGTCTGTTTGGTTTGGCAATAAACAGTCTTCAACAACATTAGCTGGAAAGTACTGCATTTTATTTATGTTTCAAGTACAATATCAATATCATATCTTCATATCTAATTACTACTATGTCATTTAAAATAATAGATTCATATTGGTTACGAAAACATTCTCGCCTCTTACAGCAGTAGTAGTGACACGATATTGGAATGAAATGCCATTTACATCGACCAAGGGTTCATCCAAATTTTCATCAATATCTTATTCACCTTCATCACTATCCATCTCTTCTTCATCTTAATGACTATCAAGGTCAACGAAATCTTCATTATGTTGAACCTCATTGTCACTGTAATTACCTAAAAACTCAGCCCATTGTTCATTCATCCTGCAAAAAGAAAAACATGCAACTATAAGATTTACAAAACAAAACAAAACAAAACAAAACATGAAACGATAATAATTGAAGCTGAAATATGTAAACACATAGTAAGAAATTGATAAACAGAATTACGTATCACTTGAAGTCACTAAACCAGATGCACCACCAGACATTTCTCAAGAGGAAGAACACCTTAATTCACTTGAAAACAAGTTTTTTTCTTCTTATGTTACTATTCTTCTCTAGCTGGTACTATATATATGGCAAAAAAACGTGAAAATTTTAGATACACCTAACCTAATAAGCATTCAACGACATTTACTATAATTAGGAAAAAAATATTAATGCATGATGTGATATACCCATTGCATGATGTGATATAACCTATTTCAACACCAAAATGGTATGCTATGATACAAAAAAAGAAAAAAAAAGATTGAGATATAGGTATTCAAACCTTACCCGTGTGATACCACCAAAAAGCACCTTCCAACACAACACTTTTCGTTCATACTCAAATTACATCTACTAAAATACTAAATCAAGTACCAGCACCATTCATCACATGTCGTAGCAGATCAAAGCACGATTTTGAATTTTCCCCAACACTCATTCCATATATTGGGTATATGAGAACATGCATTGAATAAATTGTCGAATGTGCCACACACATCAAAGTTTGAAGTCCATACATTGGAGGTATTTGTCTGCTTGTGCTTGCAACATCAATATCTGATGTCGTTGTAACATTAGCGCCACATGATTTCGGTGGATCTGAACATTTCTTTTGCAAACTTCTTTCATCATTGCAATTTCTTCTTTTTTCTTGTTCTATTTTCAAAACAAATTATTTTTTTAATACAAATAATAACACATTATAATTAATAAAACATATTATACCTTCTATGAAAAAACATTTATTCCCTTCTCAATTTGTCTTAAAGAATCAGTTAATGACACAGACTCTAACTCAACATTTTGTTTAGATGGTGCGTTTTACGTACCTTGCAAAATATGACCATAAAACTACTATATTTAATAAAAAAAATAAGACAAATAATCTAACAATCAGAATATAAGTTATTGAAATTACCGAATAATTACTTGCATTATGAGTTGTACTTTTGAATTTTGAACATCACTTGACAGCTTTTGTGTCATTCTTTTTTTCCTTCTTTGGAGCACCTTTACTCTTCACCGTTGTTGGATCATCTACGACTGACTTTGCTATCCTAATAGGATCGTCAGTACTGCAATACTTTTTTTATAAATTCAAAATGTCATCCATTATTCCCCTATAAACACCATTCTTTTCTTATGATTGTTTGCAAAAAGTAGTAAAAGAAGAACAATATGCACCAAACTGAGCATGCTCAATCAAATTCGAATCAACTGAACCATCACAACTCATGTTCAAATATTCAATTTTGCATCCTAGGTCCATCGCGACAAAACCAAATTGGTAGGAATGTGATCAACATGCTCTTCCTTCATGACATAAAACATATGAGAACATGGAATCCCACGAGAATCAAATAACCTACGCGAACATTGAAGTGTTGTACCATCATAAACAATTTCTCTTTCAAAGTTGTACCGACAATATTTTGTCAATGTATAAATCTTCGTATCCCCACGACCTAATCTATTCTTAACAATCATTGCACCAACTTTCATAATTTCATCTTTAACTTCTTTGAAAATTTACGCTATATAAATTTTAGCGGCATCACTCTCAATCAAATGCAAGTGAGTTGTCAACATATGTTGTGAAAACTTTGATTTAAAATCGGCAACCAGTTCATTGTTCCTATACTCACTCAAAGCCTGCTCAAAATTGTGCATAAATTCAAAGATGCAGCCTTTCTTCTTAGCATAACTCTTGATTATTGCATTAACAACTTCACATTGAGACATAGTTCTTATACGTCCAAAAAAACTTATCATGTAGATATGGAGTTGCCCATAGTGACTTGTTCTCATACATTTTTTCAACCCAAGGATTTCCTTCAAGTTCGTTTTCTTTAATTAGCTCTGACGAAAACTCTTCAAATTGATCCTTTGTAAAATTTGAGTACATGGCTTTTTTAAAACCTTCCAAAAATTCGGACTTCTTTACATTTTCATTTGCATTCTTAATCAAATGCCAAACACATAGTCGATGGGTCGCATCCGGAAACACCTGTTTTATAGCTTCCCTCATAGCCCTATCTCCGTCTGTTACAACTGCTTATGGGTATTAACCTTCCATGCACTCTAAAAAACACTTCAACAACCACTTATACGTCTCTGTTGTTTCATCTGATACCAATGCAGCACCAAAAATATTAGTCTGAGAGTGGTGGTTACACCCTGAAAATATTACCAATGGGTAGTTGTATTTGTTTTTCTTGTATGTTATGTCAACGCAACCACATCGCCAAAACAAAAATAGTCAGATCTACTGCTCTCATCATCCCAAAAAAGAGACTTCATTCATCCATCACTGTTGACAACATATTCAGCCTATAGCATGGGATCAGTAGATGAATTTACATTTAGATAATTTAAAGAAGCCGCAACATCACCGATTTTAATAGTAGCACACATTTTTTTTATCAAAATAATTGTACAAATCCTTCTTTGTAAACCCAACACAAGCATATCCACCCTTTTGAGCTACCATGTACCCCATTATATGGCAAGTTCTAATTCCATGTGACTGAAGACCATCAATTTGAGCTTTATCTGCTTCAGAAATTTCACAATAAATGGGGTGTAAGTGCACAAACCTAGATGGGGTTAATTCATGGTTATGAGCCTCTACAAAAACAGGCACTACAATTTATCCTTGTTGGCTTTGAAGTGCACACGAATCCTAGTCGGACAATTAGTATGGGTCAAACGTTTGTGATCTCTTTTCCTATCAACCCTACATGAGTGTTTCTTCTCTATTAAACCATGTTTATTGCATATAAACTGCCTCATTACTGTTATTTTATTGCCCTTAGTCCCTCTTGTCCTAACATCACTTTTCCTATTGGAAAAACCTTTACATTTACCATACCGATAATAAAAATCATAGACTTCATCAACAGTACCAAATTCTATAGCACAAATTTCATCAGCAGTAATGGAATTAATATTTACCACTCTATCACTTACAACTGCATCAAGGTAAACCAAATCATCATTGTGAATATTATCATTGCCATTGCCATCGTCTAAACTTTGATACCCACTAGATACTAAATAATTGTCCTCCTAAGCATCACTCGATTGAACATCAGATATATCACTATCACAACAATGAACGTCGTTGAAATCATAATTGTGGACCGGTTTTTGTGACCCCACTCATCCTGGGATGGTGAGACCCCCGTGAACCGTGCTTGTGCAACTTTAGAATTTCTAATATTTATCCTATGATGCTTAAAAGGAAGGGGAAGAAATCTAAACTAATCTTGTGTGCAAATGTTTTCCCTACAAATGCAAAGAGATCTAGAATCGGGGTCGGTTATACTAAGGGAAGCTATTAACACCCTAAGTATCTATAGTACTCTATAGGAACCTCTTTGTACACTTTTTACTATTAGTTATATTATTTGTTTACTATTGATTGGGAAAGTTTTAATCTATGGGTGAGAATGAGAGTGTGAGATGTTTTTGGGAGTTTTTGTGTTCATGAAAGGTACAGAGACCTAAAGGGTTTTATTTAAAGGTGTGCTCTCTAAGATCTCGCAATCTTATGCCTACGTATTCCCAAAAAAAAGACTTTAGGAAATCAGAGCATTCTTAGTTCCACCTAACTATGGGTGGAATTTATATCTTGTTCAAAGCCCAAGATGATGAGACTAAAAGTTTGTTGGTTTGCAAGTAAAGACAAATTGTCATTCTTAAGGGAGATATCCCACCTATTCATCACAAACATTTGAGAATAATTTCATATTGTGTACCCCATATCTCCTTGCTCAAATGGAATTAGATTGGGTTCTTGGACATTTTGGAAAGCTGGTATAACATACTTCAACTTTGATGTTTGAATTTGGCCTTGATTCATCTTGGATCATGGAGAAAAAATGGCCTCAAAGTTGGCTAAAACACGGAACAGATTCTCTCCAAAATTTTTCTAAGTGTCAAAGTTCAAAAGTCTTGAAACCCTATCTTCATGACTTCATATCTCAAAATCTACGAACTTTTTGGGACTCCACCGTAAGTGACGAAGTTGTAGTGTGTAACAAGCTCTTTAATTTGATCTTTGGATCAAAGAAAATAGTTACTTGGTTTGGAAGTTGTGACCTTGGAAAGTAGGGCAAAAATCATTGTTTTTCATGACTTAGAAAAATTTCTAAGTTTTCTAAGGTTGCCCTTTTTACAAGTAACCTCACTTTTCTTGATTTATCTTGATCAATCATGATCCAAATCATATATTAACATTGTTCTTGGCTTGAAGAGACCATGTTTGACCAAAAACTCCAAAAGTCAAACTTGATTTTGACCACAGTTGACTTTTTGTAACAGATGAATTTTGAACTTTGTGATTTTTTATGAAATCAAGCCCTTGGGCTAAATTAAACATCATGGATTGATTCCAAGGGTGTTTTGGAGTGTCTTGAATCATGTCCCAAGGCTTGAGACCATGCCATGCTCAACAGTCAAACGTATGGTTGACTTTTCATCAGAAACCCTAGTTTTTGGTCCAGATGAATTTGAATCCTTGCATTGCTTATGAATCAAGTTCTTTGGATCAATCCAATCATATGAATGGACTAATGTGATGTATTTTAGATCCTTGAAACATATCTTGAGGTATTGGATCATGCCTAGATAAAAAATTCACTTTGGAGGCCCTGATAAACCAAAACCCTAATTGGTGCACCAAATGAACTTAGGGCTTGATTGACTTGAAATGATGTAGACTTATGCTTGATTCTTGGAGGAGATATCTTGATCTTCATGGATGAATAAGGGACTTGAGATGTTGAATATCATGCCCATTCTTGATTGATCCTTTGCTTGAGTATTCTTTTGAGGCTCAAAACCCTAATTTGTAATCAAATGAAACAAACAACAATCTTTGTATATCCAAATGGGTTAGTGATGCATAAAAAAATATACATACATATGATGATAATGAAATGCAAATGATGTGGGATCTTGGGGTCAAAAATTAGGGTATGACAGATGCCCCTATTTAAGGTTCTCCTATCTGTAGAGGTGAAGATTGACATCTTAGTTTCAACCAGATAAGAGAGACTTAAATACAAAAAAATGCCCAAATTTTGGATCCTAAGATGCCATAAATGACGTGATGCCGGCGGATGCAAGACATGAGACTTGTGAGGATGATACCACAGAAGACTAATAATAATTCCAATCGTTGAGGATGAAAGAATTATTCACTGGGGAAAGAAATGAAGACTAAGGATGTAGTCAGCTGGGAAACAAAGAAGTATCTTCACTGATTAGGGGGAGATGACAACTTCGCTAGTGGGTACACGATTATGATTCTGATAATTTGAATGGTAACAGGCTCCTGCCATTGGAATATGCTTACTCATCTTCTTTAACTAAGTAACCCTACTTAGAAAGGGTAAAAACTTCCCCGTGTTTTTGGTCATGAGCCATGAAACTGGTCTTCATTTCTGAAATAAACTCCCCCTGGATCCTGGTTTTTAGCCATGGAACTCGTCTTCGTTTCTTCTTATCAAGTCTTTCTTTTGAAAAGTTTTAGATAACAAGCTCTGGAAAAGGTGACCACTTGTTAGATCAAAAACTTTACTAGGAATCTTCGAGGAGATGCGGACTAGTTATCTTGTGGGACAAATTTCTCAAATAGAGACGCAATCTGTAATAGTCCCCACCAAACTTCTTGCCGAGGTTTACTGGGGAGATAGCCATTTGATGAAAATAGACTTCATCATACTTCTCTTCGAGACTTCTTTGGAGAGACGCCATAGGATGAGTGACAATCTGATGTCAGACTTGTTGGGGAATACCATTGTCTGAAATGTAGAGGTTTGCAAACTTCTCTGCTGAGATGCCATTTGCTGGAAAAATTTCATCATACTTCTCTTCGAGACTTCTTCAGAGAGAGGTCGTGTGATGTAGGACAATTTTGAGGTGTTGATGACTTTATTGAAAGAGGGATAAAATTCTCGGGGAGAGATTACCATTTGTCGATCTATCGGGAATTTTTGGGATAAAAACAAGCTTCTTAAGAGACTGCCACTTGTTTGTTAGATGTAGATTCCAAAGAGGGATACACTTTTCTTCAACGGGGATAGATAAGTTGCTCGGCAGGAGACTGCCGCTTGTTGATTAGTAGAGACTTCCTGGGGATATGATATCCTTCTATTTTCAAGAGGTTTTGCTGAGAGGCTTCCACTGGGGGATTTACTTTTATCTTGGAAAGCAAAGTGCGCCTCAGCTGGGAAGAGTGAGGTTTAATAGGTGCAAACATAGATTCCTTCTTATCCTTTTAGAGGTTCAAGTTATCAAACTAGTCAAGGACTGAATTCAATCCAGGAATAAACTGGAAATAGAATCTTTAAACAAGACATTTCCCCATGAGGAATGAAATCAAACTGGGAATTTATCATATCCAAGTGTTGAGAGGGGGACTGAAGCAAAACCTCCACGGGGATCAAACCCAGTGGGGAGTTGAAAAGGATATACACTTTCTGCTTAAAGTTGACAACTCTGTTGGAGAGAGGGAACTTATCACTTGGGGAAAAACACGACCAAAGTGAGTGAACCATGTTAAGAAATGCATATGAATATGAATTATGAATATAACTATGCATGATGTATGAATGAAAGTTATGTTTATGCTGACAAAACATACGTGAGACAAGGACCGATGATGAAAATAAACAAAATCGGATACTCGACCAATCTCGCATTGAGGGAAATAACACTTGGAGATTTTGAAGGCAGCACTCTACTGGGGAGAGGGACTAAATCTTATCTTGATTCCAACATTCATCATAGGAAAAAGGAAGTTCGCTCCTTACTGTGGGCGATGGGTTGAGCACCTCAATTCGAAGTAATGATCCGCAATTTGGAGTTATTTGTGAGACTGGTCACAAAAGCACTTGATTCTGTATTTCGAGGTTTGATCGTCCTCAGAGTAGCTGTTGATACTCCTTCTTATGTTCATAATTCAAAGGAAATCGATGTCTTTATCTTGAAAGCAAAAGTAAATACATTTTATTTTTTTCAAGAATGAATATCAATAAACTGTTATCTTACAAGGCAGAATAAACTAAGAGTTGAAATCAAATGGGCACAAGGCTCAAGTTTTCATTGATGGAATGGTAATCAGCCAAAAGCGTGATTCCATGGAGCATTACAAAGTTAGTAAATGGTAATTTAAAAGGAAAGGGCTATATTGAAATATATTGACCACTATCCTTTCAACAACTTTGACTTTCGAGTATTCTCGAGCTTCTGTTGAAGGTGACTTGATTGAAGATTCTTTGACAGATGACGTTGCTTTAGATGGTCTAATCTTGTTGGATGCGGTTACTTTCCATAAATCCCTAACTTTTGCCTATATTGCCTTTTTTAGGTTTTCAATTTACCGAGATAGTTGTTTTCTTTTTATGTCTCTAATTTTTTCCTGGGCCGCCCTTTCAAGTTTTCAGTTCACTGAGACGCTCCTTTTTGCCTATGTCGCCCTTTCGGGTTTTCAACTTAGCGAGTCGTTCTTTTGATTCTTTTTAGGCGAAGTATTTCTTGACTGCATCAACATTTGTAGGACGAGTGAACTCTTCACCATCCATAGTCGTAAGTATTAAGGCACCACCTGAGAAGGCTTTCTTAACAACATATGGGCCATCATAATTTGGAGTCCATTTTCCCCTGGAGTCGGTGAGGAAAGATTGGATCCTTTTGAGCACGAGGTTGTCATACCCCAAATTTTTCCTACCTGTATATTATCTTTCATCTGTATATCCACCCACTAACTATTATTCAAAAATCCAAAAAAATATGTTGTGTTCCTGTTGCTTAAGTTTGTACTTCATTTGAGGGTATCCGGTCAAGAGTGTGTATAGTTCATCTAGTTGTGACTCAGTCTTGGTCAGGCAAGATTCCTGTTTTGTAACCATGGTCGTGTTATGCATTTTACAAGTGGTGAATGTTTAGGGTTGCGGTTAAAGGTTTATCTTCAATGAGGTTTTGTGGTAAGATTCAGGTGACTAGTTCATTCTTAATCAGAGTTTTTACAATGAAATTTATCAGGGTGGATTCTTGGTTTCTCAAGGGTGATTCATTTATAGTCATGCCCACTTTTGAAGTCCATTTTTTTATCAGTTTTTCTAATACCATTTTTCCATATTCAATATCCATTATTCATTAACCATTTTTCTATTTACCCATTTTCAATCCATTATTTAATATCCAAATATCATTTCCAATTTAATCCATATCCATTTGTCCAAATCCATTTCTAAAACTAATTTTCACTTCATATCCATTTTGTCAATTCCACTTTAAATTCAATTTTTATCCATTTAACCAATTCTACTAAATCCACTTATCCACTTTAAAAAAAACTCAATTAAAATAACACCCAAAAGCCCATAACATTTGTCTTACAATTACAATTGCAAAAAGAGAAAATAAAGTGAGTCCATCATTCACAATAATATGCAAAGAGAGAGAGAGACAGAGTCCATCAGCCAACGATTCACAGATCATTTCCCAAAACCGCACCGTGATTCAAGAAAACTCCTTTGTAGAACACCACGTTCCACATTAATACACAAACCTTGCCAACATCAATTCAAACCTGCAGCAAAATAGATAGGAGTAATTTTCATTAGGACCCACATAATACCACACAGTACGTAGTAAGACAAAACATTATACATAACCTGCAAACCAAACAACCCACTCCATACACCTGCAGAATATTCGTACAACCACACGCCACACAATAACCAAGCCCTGATGATAATTGCCACAAGTTTTCTCGCACAACCATTAAGCCTGCAAAAACAACAACAACATCTTCTTTTTTCTGAAAAAATGAAATCCGTACGATAACAAATCCTCCAGCTACACACCCGTTACGAAAATTGCCAGCTCACGTTTGAATCCATTCCACAATTACTCTCCTTCCACTCTATAAAATCCAACTGATTCATATTGATTGGGGATCTCAGAAAAAGCTAACCAAACTCTGCTCGGAATTTCCTCAAACTTTCCATCGGTCCTCACACCTAAAACAACCTCTCATCCCCAAACCCACTTCGTCCTCTCTTTCCTTCCATTTTCGTTCATTATTCCAGCAAATACAAACCCTCTTTAGCTTTCCAACTTCAACCTTATTCCTCCTTTATCTTCAACCCTCAAAAATCACAAAACAACGACAATTTTCATCATTCCTCTTCCATCCGAAACCATAACCCATTCATTCTTCTCTGAAAAAAATACTCCTACAAACTAACCCTTCACCTTCTTTAATCATTTCAACTCACAAAACCTTCATCCAACCTTCTTCAACCCAAACCTTCTTAAACCTCACTCAAACCCATACCCAACGAACCAAATCACCCTCAACACCTCAAATCATCTGAACCTCAACCCGTCACCCTTCAACCACCACCATTCTGTTTCAATCAACAAACAACCACAATCCCAAATCGAAACCCATCAACAACACTTCAAAACCAACTTTCAAACCATATCAGAGAAGAAGAAGATGAGTTGAGAGCGAATCATAAACTCAAACACAAATCTGAAAACCGATTCAAATTCAAAGGAGGAGAGCGAGACGATTTTGAAAATGAGCGAGAAATCAACACGAACCTAACATCCGAGACAGAACGATTGAGAAGAGAGCAAGGCGGAACTGAAGAGAAGAAGGTTGGAAATTTGTTGACCGCGAGGCTTCGTTGACCTTGATATTCACTGTTTTTGTTTTCAAATCTGATTTCGCCTTAGACAGCTTTTGTTTTCTTGAATCTGCTTTTGTTTTTGAGACTGATGATGATTTCTAGTGGACCGTGCCATGTTTCTCAAGTCTTGTTTTCTATTTTGATGGAACAAACCTTAGATTGCTGCTTTAGTCTCTTTTAAATAACGTGTTGATGCTTTGGGTTGATGGGCTTAAAGCCCATTTTGATGCCAAACTCATATCCCTTTTAAAGCTTGATCTTCACTGTGCTATACTGTTGGTGATTCTCACTATGTTTTTTTTTTTAGAATTTTTTTTGTTTTAAGTGAGCTTTGAAGGCTCATTTTGTTCGTTTGTTCTTCTGAGACGATGGGCTCAGCCCCTCTCGTTTTTAAGTGCCACCCACTTGCTATATGCCATCTGTGTTGTGGGTGATGGGCTTCTAGCCCACATGATCCCATTTTATGTTACAATGTACATCCTCCCATTTCAAGATAAACCCTTTTAATTATTTAATTTTCCTTTCTATTCTTTTTTTCATTTTTGGGCCAATGATCTAACAATACTCATGATTTAATTGGTTTTTTCAAACCGATGGAATTTTGATATATATGAGGCCTATTTGCTATTTATTTATTTTGATTTATTTTGTCATTAATTTATTTTTATTCATTTATTTTGGGTCAATGAAAACCTAACATCGAAGATTTGTCGATTTCTCGACTTAATCTCGATAAAGGTGAGACCTTTATTCTTTTTCCTATACCTTTTCGATTTAATTTCATTTTTGTCATTTATTCATTATTTTTATCTTTTTGGGTCTATGAAAACCAAACATCGATGATTTGTTGATTTCTCGACTAAATCTCGATAAAGGTGAGACCTTTATTTATTTTTCTTATCATTTTCCATTTTATTTCATTTCTATTATTTTATTTCATTTTTATTACTCTTATTCATTTTGGGTCCATGAAAACTAAATATCGATTGATTTATCGATTTCTCGATTAAATCTCGATAAAGGTGAGACCTTTATTCTTTGTATTCATATTTTCGATTTAATTTCTTATTTGTCACTTTATATTCTTGTCTTTTCATTTTTGGTCAATGAAAGTCAAAAATCGTTGATTATCGATTTCTCGATTAAATTCTGATTAAGACGAGACCAATTTTATCTTATGTTAATATTATATCTTGTTCATATTATTATCATTGTTCATATCCATTTTTATTCATCTAACCATTTTCATTTATTCACCATTAATAAAAAAAAACACTAAAAATATCGAAACCCTAAAACAATAATTGATGGACCGTTGGTTATGATCATTTGCTTGGCGACTTTGGTTCGAGGCTTAGCTTAGGACACCTTGCACACACACGACTTTCTCTTGGGCTACCTTACAATGAGACCCTTTATATCATGTCATCCGCTGTACTTTACGTGTACCCCTCTCCCATTCCGATGTACGCATTTAACATTCTTTTGATTGTGGTTTGTTTACTAGGAGCACCCCTAGGGCCTAGCATAGGCAACCCATTTTCAAACTAACCCTCGATTCATCGTCGAGCCACTTTCAAACAAACCCTTTTCAACCAAACTCTCGATTCGTCGTCGAGCCCATTTTCAAATCAACCTCTAATCAACTCTTTTCATAACAATAAACCCTTGATCCAACGTCAAGCGGATTTTCATAATCAAATTTCGAAAACAATTAACAACTATCGTAACTCTTTTAAGGTGAAAAATGGGGGTTCAAGTCTTTGATCTTCCTTCGATTGCTTGGGTGCGAGTTCTCTTACTCGTGTGTGAGCAATTGACGCCTCTTCTTTTAACAAATCAAATCCTTTTCAAAATAATCAAGCGTATACAACAAACCCTTGATCCCACGTCAAGCGGATTTTCATAATAAAACTCAAAATCGACTAACAACTATCGTAATTCTTTTTCAAGGTGAAAAATGGAGGTTCAAGTCTTTGATCTCTCTTCGATTGTTTGGGTGCGAGTTTTCTTACTCGTGTGTGAGCAATTGACGCCTCTTTTAAAAATCAACCAACATCCTTTGTTTCGTGGGCGTACCACGAACTACGACTGCTCTGATTCTTTATTCTCGTCCGAGTAAAGATACGTAGGCACAAGATTGCGATGATCTTGGCGAGCACACTTTTTCTTTTTCCCTAGTTTGCGTCTACCTTCCCTCCATCTTCCGTTTTCCCTCTATCCCTCTCCCGTAGTCGAACTACGATTGCTCTGATTCATCATTCTCATCCGAATGAGCATACGTAGGCCCGAGGTCGCGATGATCTTGCCGAGCACCCTATCCTAAAACCACCCATTTCCCCTTAGTATCTTTTCCTTTTATCTTTACTTTCCCACATTTTTCATAGAGAAGAAAACAAACAAACTTAGCTAACGAGCATTGCGATTTGAATAAAGAGGTTCCCGTTAAGTACAACGGACGCGAGGGGGTGCGCGTACCTTCCCCTCACGTAACCGACTCCCGATCCCGGAATGTGGTTGCGACGACCATGTTCTTATCCCTCCTTAAAGGTTTTCTCGATATTTTCCTTTCCCTCTTTTGGGATAAATAAAGTTCGGTGGCGACTTTGTCGAACCGTTTTCCGCGCCTTTCGCGCGAGGGTCGTGTCTTCGATGAAGCAATTTTTTCGAGGTGCGACAATTGGCGACTCTGCTGGATATAGTTTGCTCCATGCAAGAGAGAGTCGAGCCTATCTTGATTCGAATCGTTAGCTTGTTAGTTTTGTTTGCATGTTTTCTTCTCGCTTGTTTACTTATTTACTTGCTTTCCTATTTCCTTATTTGTGTTACCTTTTGTGACATTGTTGGGTTGTTCTGATATTGGGAACTTTGTGAGATGGCTCTACATCCGAGTCGAGAAAAACCCTAGGATTAGGATGGTGGTTGTGTAGTGTAGGCTTGCGTGGTCTCTTCTGCGTGAGTTAAAGCGAAAACCACCGCTTGGAGTAGATTCCCTTGGAGATATTATTGTTGTGGTGAATCTTTGCCATGGCGGTAATATCTTCGAGGTGGGTCGTTGATCCCAAGGACCATTAACCCAATTTACCCATGGTGGTTGGTAGCGTTAATTCTATGTGAGTTAATGCGAATGCCCCAATCAGATGAGATCCCTCGAACGTATTACTTCCTGACAGTAATATTTTTGACCTCAATCTAGGATTCTGAGAACCCTATTTAGAACCCGTGTGTCGATGGTTGTGTAGTGGATGCCTCCGAGGAATCTTTCTCGTGGGGAATAAATGAAGACCTCACCTAGACGAGATTATTTCGAGGATATTATAGTCGGATGTCTCTTCGTCTTGGTTATAATGTTTTCGAAATATATCTGTAACTCTAGGCACCTACCCGTCTTAGAAACCCCCGTGGGCTTTCGTAATCCTAGTTGTGGTTCTTGACCCGTTTCTCCGGCCAACCTCAGAACTGTTTGAAGCTGTCTGATCCTGCGATCCTGGATCTTGCATCTTGCATTGCATCTCATATCATTGCATTGTATTGCATCTGTTATACATCTTGCATTGCATTTCAACCTCGGAATCTGACTTCAACTTCCTTCCTTCTCCAATAAATCAAGCCGATTCCTCAACACAGATGCGTTACTCGAGCCAAAAGCAGATGAATGATTAATCATATCCAACAAGACCATGCTGCCACATGTACAGGCAGGACCATCAGTCATTGAAGGGGTTGCTAAAGAAGAGCAGAACAGTCTCCAACTCTGAACAAGCCAGTTCAAGCATCAATCAAGTCAAGGCAGGAAGATCAGTTCCTCAAAGAAGGCAGTCATGTTGCCATCTCATCATTTCGCATCCTTGTACTTTGTCATTGTTTGTTCAAGTATTGTTTGCTTCAAACATTGCCGCTTGTATTTGGTTTTCTTAATGTAGTGACTATGCATGTTTTGAATCAGTTATGTCGCGTTCACTCATTTTTTCCATTTACTGCAAAACACTGACACACTTATCCACTTCACTCTCTATATCAAACTGTTGTTAGCAATGATTGGAGGGAGGATGATGAAAACGAAATACCCATAATTGCAAAATGTATGCTTTCGGACAGAATCCTGCCGAGGATGTACAGGCATTGTTTCAATCCCCAAACACCGGAGAGACAAGGAGTTAATCCCTAGCTAACCACTTCGAGCCAAGAAGTAGCAGTTTCCCTTTGGATTTACAAACCCTTACACTCAACCTGGGGCAGGGTAGTGTTCAGTTAATCCTAACTACACACCGAAATCACAAAGCAAATATTCCATAAGACATGACGGTTGTTCATCAATAACTATGACTTGGCAGTCACAATCATCCAACAAAATCAAAAACAAAAAAAATCAAAAGCCTGCTAAGTCGAGCACCTCAAAGGAGACTTAGGCAAAAATCAAGGCTACCCTGATGGACTCGACAAGCAAAATCAGTCCATGCAAAAGATAGGGATCAAAAAACAAAAGAGGCCCTCGAATCCTCAACAAAAACAAAATAAGATCCAGTCACCACCATATCAAAACCAAAGGGTCACTGACATCCACCAAAAACAAAATAAAGGTGACTACCATTTCGAGCATACCTTGAATCATCCCGCTTACACCGTCAACCCTTTTGGAAGACAAACTTGTGCAGAATTAACTGAACGTAGAACTGGAGTTCATCACGAAGAAGGGGTGGGTACAAATCAAACTTTGAGCCTAATATCCTTTGTTTCATAAACCGTAAACTAGACCACGTTACAACCCTCGAAAAACCTAATTGAGGCGAGGTTTATTCTGAAGGCATACTATTGCAAGGTTGCGTAAATTGACTCCCCATATTTGCTAATCTTCAGCATTGGTGACATTCTCCTTGCTATATCTTTCACACCAACAAAATCAGCACAACGTCTGGGCTAACGGTCCATTCGTCTAAAAAATCACTATCACGACACTCGAATAAATGACACTTTTTCAAAACTTGCATGAGCATTGCATTAAGATTACCATTTGTGAATGAGCAATTTTAACTGCAAATCAGGGCTAGACATCAAAGCAACTCCCACAAGGGGCAATCGAAGGGGAACTTGAACTTTCAGCGGTGTCGACCCGAAGCAAGACTCCCTCAAAACCCACAGTCAGGGGAAAATCCTTCAACACCTCAATCAGGGGCAAGTCATCTCAAAGTACATCAAAGCTTAGCTTTCAAAGATCAAATCGCTTCAGAACTGGTTAATCAGGGGAAGACCCCTACCATGTTCAGACTGGGGCAAGACCCATCGCAAAAGGCATATCCTCTCTGTATCTTTTCAGGCCACCCTGACCCTCAAGCACAGAGTCATGGTCTTCTCAGGAACGAACTCACCAACAAATCAACAAGCGGTCAAACTCAGAGCTCGAGAGCATCTTCGTCTGCATCAATCATGGCGTCTTCAGCAAACTGAGTGACGAGGAAATCAAATCCCTCCCACCACCCAAAAGTCCTATCCGCATTGGCAACTACCAAAAGTCCACCATGCTGGCACCTCCAAACATATCCAATCACTCGTATTCAATCATATGCATCATACGCATCACACGCATCGCATTCGTCATCATGTGCATCATACGCATACCCAAAAAAACCCAATCATACTTCCCCAGCACTTGCATCTCCGCGCGTCAGCATTTGCATTGCACATCGTTACAAAATCAAGCATTCACATGTGCATAGTCAAGATCCAGGATCAATCTCAAGACTGCAAGACGATCTTCAACCCAGTCAGGGGCATCTCCGGCAAATCCGTGAGCGTTCCTCACGAAGTTGTTTCAACCTTTTGTTGATCAAGCTCAAGCAACCTTCTGCCTAGTAAGGGGCATCTTCTTTAAGTTCATGGGTGTTCCTCATGAAAGTCTTCAACCTTCTGTTGATGAAGCTGTGATCTCCAAGCAAGTCAGTGTGCATTCCTCATTGAGTTGTGTTCCTCAACCTTTTGTTGCTGAGGTCGTCATCCTCATCCCAACCAATAAACATTCCTCCGAGTCAGTAGGCGTTCCTCATTGAATCTTTTCTTAAGTCGAACTACGACTGCCCTGATTTTTTATTCTCATCCGAGTAAAGATACGTAGGCACAAGATTGCGTAGATCTTGGCGGGTTACCTTCTCCATTTTTCACTGTTCCCTTTCCTTTTCGTGGGCTCTCCTCATTGATTTCTTTACTTCAACCTTTTGTTGATGTCTCCAAATAAATCTCATCACATCCCCAGCAAACTTGACCTTTTGTCAATTGCCTTACTATCATCCTTTTGGTGATAGCCAAACCCAATCAACTCAATTCAACCTGCATCCTTTTGGTGTTGGTAACCCTCAAATAAAATCTTTTCTATCATCCTTTTGGTGATAGCCGAAACCATGTCAATTCAACCTTCATCCTTTTGATGTTGGTCCTCACGAATAATAAGTTCCTATCATCCTTTTGGTGGCAGTAGCTTGTTTTGATCCGTCATCCTTTTGGTGTCGCCGATCCATAAACCCTTGGTCTGTGTGTCATCCTTTTGGTGAGTGACAACCTTTGTGTGTGTTCCCTATTATCCTTTTGGTAGTAGCAGGCTGTGTGTGGGCCCTATTATCCTTTTGGTAATAGCAGGCTGTGTTGTGTGCCATACTATCCTTTTGGTAGTAGCAGGCTGTGTGTGTGTGCCCTATTATTCTTTTGGTAATAGCAGGCTGTGTTGTGTGCCATACTATCCTTTTGGTAGTAGCAGGCTGTGTGTGTGTGCCCTATTATCCTTTTGGTAATAGCAGGCTTTGACCTCATTTTCATCCTTTTGCTGGAAGGGTCTCTGTGTGTGTGCGCGCCCTATTATCCTTTTGGTAATAGCAGGCTTTGACCTCATTTTCATCCTTTTGGTGGAAGGGTCTCTGTGTGTGTGTGCCCTATTATCCTTTTGGTAATAGCAGGCTTTGACCTCATTTTCATCCTTTTGGTGGAAGGGTCTGTGTGTGTGTGCCCTATTATCCTTTTGGTAATAGCAGGCTGTGTTGTGTGCCGTATTATCCTTTTGGTAATAGCAGGTTGTGACCTCATTTTCATCCTTTTGGTGGAAGGGTCTATGTGTGTGTTCACTATCATCCTTTTGGTGATAGGTCTGTCGTCCTTTTGGCGCCAGATTTCTTGTATTTCAACTTCCCAATCCCTTTTCTTTCTTTTAGAAAAATTTACGGTCTTCTTTATATCTAATTGACTTATACCTCGAAAGACCGAACGCCGTAGCAGTTCATCTTACTAGGTTTAAGCCAATTATATAGGGGCATCTGTCATACCCCAAATTTGTCCTACTTGTATATTGTCTTTCATCTGTATATCCACCCACTAACTATTATTCAAAAATCCAAAAAAATATGTTGTGTTCCTGTTGCTTAAGTTTGTGCTTCATTTGAGGGTATCCGGTCAAGAGTGTGTATAGTTCATCTAGTTGTGACTCAGTCTTGGTCAGGCAAGATTCTTGTTTTGTAACCATGGTCGTGTTATGCATTTTACAAGTGGTGAATGTTTAGGGTTGCGGTTAAGGGTTTATGCTTCAATGAGGTTTTGTGGTAAGATTCAGGTGACTGGTTCATTCTTAATCAGAGTTTTTACAATGAAATTTATCAGGGTGGATTCTTGGTTTCTCAAGGGCGATTCATTTATAGTCATGCCCACTTTTGAAGTCCATTTTTTTATCCGTTTTTCTAATACCATTTTTCCATATTCAATATCCATAATTCATTAACCATTTTGCTATTTACCCATTTTTCAATCCATTATTTAATATCCAAATATCATTTCCAATTTAATCCATATCCATTTTTCCAAATCCATTTCTAAAACTAATTTTCACTTCATATCCATTTTGTCAATTCCACTTTAAATTCAATTTTTATCCATTTAACCAATTCTTCTAAATCCCCTTATCCACTTTAAAAAAAACTCAATTAAAATAACACCCAAAAGCCCGTAACATTTGTCTTACAATTACAATTGCAAAAAGAGAAAATAAAGTGCGCCCATCATTCACAATAATATGCAAAGAGAGAGAGACACAATCCATCAGCCAATGATTCAAAGATCATTTCCCAAAACCGCACCGTGATTCAAGAAAACTCCCTTGCACAACACCACGTTCCACATTAATACACAAACCTTGCCAACATTAATTCAAACCTGCAGCAAAATAGATAGGAGTAATTTTCATTAGGACCCACATAATACCACACAGTATGCAGTAAGACAAAACATTATACACAACCTGCAAACCAAACAACCCACTCCATACACCTGCAGAATATTCTTACAACCACACACCACACAATAACCAAGCCCTGATGATAATTGCCACAAATTTTCTCGCACAACCATTAAGCCTGCAAAAACAACAATAACATCTTCTTTTTTCTGAAAAAATGAAATCCGTGTGATAACAAATCCTCCAGCTACACACCGGTTACGAAAATTGCCAGCTCACGTTTGAATCCATTCCACAATTACTCTCCTTCCACTCTATAAAATCCAACCGATTCATATTGATTGGGGATCTCAGAAAAAGCTAACCAAACTCTGCTCAGAATTTCCTCAAACTTTCCATCGGTCCTCACACCTAAAACAACCTCTCACCCCCAAACCCACTTCGTCCTCTCTTTCCTTCCATTTTCGTTCATTATTCCGGCAAATACAAACCCTCTTTAGCTTTCCAACTTCAACCTTATTCCTCCTTTATCTTCAACCCTCAAAACTCACAAAACAACGACAATTTTCATCATTCCTCTTCCATCCAAAACCATAACTCATTCATTCTTCTCTGAAAAAAATACTCCTTCAAACTAACCCTTCACCTTCTTTAATCATTTCAACTCACAAAACCTTCATCCAACCTTCTTCAACCCAAACCTTCTTAAACCTCACTCAAACCCATACCCAACGAACCAAATCACCCTCAACACCTCAAATCATCTGAACCTCAACCCGTCACCCTTCAACCACCACCATTCTATTTCAATCAACAAACAACCACAATCCCAAATCGAAACCCATCAACAACACTTCAAAACCAACTTTCAAACCATATCACAGAAGAAGAAGATGAGTTGAGAGCGAATCATAAACTCAAACATAAACCTGAAAACCGATTCAGATTCAAAGGAGAAGAACGAGACAATTTTGAAAATGAGCGAGAAATCAACACGAACCTGACATCCGAGACAGAACGATTGAGAAGAGAGCAAGGCGGAACTGAAGAGAAGAAGGTTGGAAATTTGTTGACCGCGAGGCTTCGTTGACCTTGATATTCACTGTTTTTGTTTTCAAATCTGATTTCGCCTTAGACAGCTTTTGTTTTCTTGAATCTGCTTTTGTTTTTGAGACTGATGATGATTTCTAGTGGACCGTGCCATGTTTCTCAAGTCTTGTTTTCTATTCTGATGGAACAAACCTTAGATTGTTGCTTTAGTCTCTTTTAAATAACGTGTTGATGCTTTGGGTTGATGGGCTTAAAGCCCATTTTGATGCCAAACTCATATCCCTTTTAAAGCTTGATCTTCACTGTGCTATACTGTTGGTGATTCTCACTATGTTTTTTTTTTAGAATTTTTTTTGTTTTAAGTGAGCTTTGAAGGCTCATTTTGTTCGTTTGTTCTTCCGAGACGATGGGCTCAGCCCCTCTCGTTTTTAAGTGCCACCCACTTGCTATATGCCATCTGTGTTGTGGGTGATGGGCTTCTAGCCCACATGATCCCATTTTATGTTACAATGTCCATCCTCCCATTTTAAGATAAACCCTTTTAATTATTTAATTTTCATTTCTATTCTTTTTTTCATTTTTGGGCCAATGATCTAACAATACTCATGATTTAATTGGTTTTTTCAAACCGATGGAATTTTGATATATATGAGGCCTATTTGCTATTTATTTATTTCGATTTATTTTGTCATTACTTTATTTTTATTCATTTATTTTGGGTCAATGAAAACCTAACATCGAAGATTTTTCGATTTCTCGACTTAATCTCGATAAAGGTGAGACCTTTATTCTTTTTCCTATACCTTTTCAATTTAATTTCATTTTTGTCATTTATTCATTATTTTTATCTTTTTGGGTCTATGAAAACCAAACATCGATGATTTGTTGATTTCTCGACTAAATCTCGATAAAGGTGAGACCTTTATTTATTTTTCTTATCATTTTCGATTTTATTTCATTTCTATTATTTTATTTCATTTTTATTATTCTTATTCATTTTGGGTCCATGAAAACTAAATATCGATTGATTTATCAATTTCTCGATTAAATCTCGATAAAGGTGAGACCTTTATTCTTTGTATTCATATTTTCGATTTAATTTCTTATTTGTCACTTTATATTCTTGTCTTTTCATTTTTGGTCAATGAAAGTCAAAAATCGTTGATTATCGATTTCTCGATTAAATTCCGATTAAGACGAGACCAATTTTATCTTATGTTAATATTATATCTTGTTCATATTATTATCATTGTTCATATCCATTTTTATTCATCTAACCATTTTCATTTGTTCACCATTAATAAAAAAAAACACTAAAAATATCGAAACCCTAAAACAATAATTGATGGACCATTGGTTATGATCATTTGCTTGGCGACTTTGGTTCGAGGCTTAGCTTAGGACACCTTGCACACACATGGCTTTCTCTTGGGCTACCTTACAATGAGACCCTTTATTTCATGTCATCCCCTGTACTTTACATGTACCCCTCTCCCATTCCGATGTACGCATTAAACATTCTTTTGATTGTGGTTTGTTTACTAGGAGCACCCCTAGGGACTAGCATAGGCAACCCATTTTCAAACTAACCCTCGATTCGTCGTCGAGCCATTTTCAAACAAACCCTTTTCAACCAAACTCTCGATTCGCCGTCGAGCCCATTTTCAAATCAACCTCTAATCAACTCTTTTCAAATCAAACTCTTTTCATAACAATAAACCCTTGATCCAACGTCAACCGGATTTTCATAATCAAATTTCGAAAACAATTAACAACTATCGTAACTCTTTTAAGGTGAAAAATGGGGGTTCAAGTCTTTGATCTTCCTTCGATTGCTTGGGTGCGATTTCTCTTACTCGTGTGAGCAATTGACGCCTCTTCTTTTAACAAATCAAATCCTTTTCAAAATAATCAAGCGCATACAACAAACCCTTGATCCCACGTCAAGCGGATTTTCATAATAAAACTCAAAATCGACTAATAACTATCGTAATTCTTTTTCAAGGTGAAAAATGGGGGTTCAAGTCTTTGATCTCTCTTCGATTGTTTGGGTGCGAGTTTTCTTACTCGTGTGTGAGCAATTGACGCCTCTTTTAAAAATCAACCAACATCCTTTGTTTCGTGGGCGTACCACAAACTACGACTGCTCTGATTCTTTATTCTCGTCCGAGTAAAGATACGTAGGCACAAGATTGAGATGATCTTGGCGAGCACACTTTTTATTTTTCCCTCGTTTGCGTCTACCTTCCCTCCATCTTCCGTTTTCCCTTTTTCCCTCTCCCGTAGTCGAACTACGATTGCTCTGATTCCTCATTCTCGTCCGAATGAGCATACGTAGGCCCGAAGTCGCGATGATCTTGCCGAGCACCCTATCCTAAAACCACCCATTTCCCCTTAGTATCTTTTCCTTTTAGCTTTACTTTCCCGCATTTTTCATAGAGAAGAAAACAAATAAACTTAGCTAACGAGCATCGCGATTCGAATCAAGAGGTTCCCGTTGAGTACAACGGACGCGAGGGGGTGCGTGTACCTTCCCCTCATGTAACCGACTCTCGAACCCGGAATGTGGTTGCGACGACCATGTTCTTATCCCTCCTTAAAGGTTTTCTCGATATTTTCCTTTCCCTCTTTTGGGATAAATAAAGTTCGGTGGCGACTCTGTCGAACCGTTTTCTGCGCCTTTCGCGCGAGGGTCGTGTCTTCGATGAAGCGATTTTTTCGAGGTGCGACAGAGGTCGCCTTCCCTGAATACCTGAGGTCGAACCTTTTTGTCAAAAGCTTTCATGATCCTTTGTTGATTTAACTGACCATGGAATAAAGTCGTCATCCTTTTTTCTTCGATTAGATTAAGTTCATCGTGTCTGCTTTGACACCATTCAGCTTCTGTTAGCTTGGCTTCCATCAAGACTCTTATCGACGAAATTTCAACTTCTACGGGGAGCATAGGTTCCATGCCATATACCAAAGAGAAAGGGGTTGCCCCTATTGAAGTGCGGACGGATGTGCAATATCCATGAAGAGCAAACGGGAGCATCTCGTGCCAATCCTTGTAAATTACGACCATTTTTTGAATGATCTTCTTGATATTTTTGTTAGCTGCTTCCACCGCTCTATTCATCTTAGGTCGGTAGGGAGACGAGTTATGGTGTTCAATTTTGAATTTAGCACATAATTCCTTCATCATTTTTTTGTTCAAGTTCCATCCATTATCTGTAATTATCTGGCTTGGGACACCGTAACGGCCGATGAGATTGTTCTGGATAAATCAGACCACCACATGTCTGGTTACATTGGCGTATGATGCTGCTTCGACCCACTTGGTGAAATAATCAATAGAGACCAAGATTAAGCAATGTCCATTTGAAGCCATAGGCTCGATCATGCCGATCATATCAATCCCCCATATAGAAAAGGGCCATGGAGAGGATAGAACTTTGAGAAGAGTCGGAGGCACATGAATCTTGTTGGTATAAATCTAACATTTGTAACATTTCCTCATGTATTTGTTACAATCGGATTCCATTCTCAGCCAATAATATCTTGCTCTTAACATCTTTCTTGACATTGCATATCCATTAGCATGAGTGCCAAAGGAGCCTTCATGGATTTCCTTCATTAGTAAGTTTTCTTCATGTCTATCAACACATATGAGCAAAACCATATCAAAGTTTCTTTTGTATAACACATCATTGTTCAGGAAGAAGTTGCCAGCCAGTCTTCTGAGCGTTTTCCTATCTTCTTTGATGCCCCAGATGGGTATTCTTGTTTTTGAAGGAAGCCCTTGATGTCATGGTACCATGGTTTTTCATCGATGACTACCTCTATTGCGAATATGTAAGCGGACCTATCAAGGCGCATCATATTAATCTTTAGTACGTCGTTCCATTGATTCACACTAATCATGGAGGATAAGGTAGCAAGTGAATCAGCCATGTTGTTCTCTTCACAGGGAATGTGATGAAATTCAACTTTGTTGAAGAAAGGTAACAACCTTCTTGCGTAGTCTTTGTAAAGGATTAAACCAGGTTGACGTGTGTCTCATTCTTTTTTAATCTGATTTATAACCAAGGCTGAGTCTCCATACACATCCAGATGCTTTATCCTTAAGTCAACGGCTTCTTCGAGACCCATGATGCAAGTTTCATACTCGACATCATTGTTTATACATTTGAATGTCAATATGGCTATGGAAGGAATGTGGGTACCATGAGGCATAACAATGATTACCTCGATTCCATTTCCATAAGTGTTAACAACTCTGTCGAATATTAGACTCCAACAGAATCCTAGCTCTGGCCCTTCGTTTGGTAATGGCTCATCGCAATCCATCATCTTTAGATACATCACATCTTCATCGTGGAAGTCAAGTCTGAGAGATTCATGATCATCAATTGGTTGGTGGGGTAAATGATAATCTAGAATACTTCCTTTAATAACTTTCTGAGCATGGTATTCGATGTCGTGTTCTGATAGTAACATCTACCAACGGGCAATTCTTCCAGTTAAAGTAGGCTTTTCAAAGACATTCTTGATCGGATCCATTTTGAAGATTAGCCAAGTGGTATGACAAATCATATACTGGCGAAGAAATTTAGCAGCCCAAACTAAAGCGCAACAGGTTTTATTAAGCATAGAGTACCGAGTCTCACAATCCGTGAATTTCTTACTCAAGTAGTAAATGGCATACTCTTTCCTTCTAGTTTCGTCTTGTTGGCCAAGTACACAACCCATAGAATCTTCTAAGACCGTTAAGTATATAATCAGGGGTCTTCCTTCCACTGGAGGAGACAAAATAAGTGTCTTAAACAGATCTTTCTTGATACTTTCAAAAGCTTTTTGGAAATCTTTCGTCCATACACAACCTTGTTCCTTTCGGAGGAGTTTGAAAATTGGTGCGCATGTCGCATTCATGAGGAATCTGAACCATGAAATGTAATTCAAACGTCCCAAGAATCCTCTTACTTGTTTCTCAGTTCTGGGCGAAGGCATTTCTTGAATGACCCTGACTTTGTCGGGATCAACTTCAATTCCTTTTTGGCTAACAATAAAACCTAAGAGTTTTCCTGAACAAACACTAAATGTGCATTTGTTGGGATTCAAGTGGAGTTTTTATTTACTCAGACGATGGAATAACTTTGATAAGTGTTCCACGTGTTTTTCTTCAGTTTCGGATTTAGCAATCATGTCATCGACATATACTTCAATTTCTTTGTGTATCATGTCATGAAACAGAGTTGTCATGGCTCTTTGGTAAGTTGCACCCACATTCTTTAAACCGAATGGCATTACTTTGTAGCAAAAGGTTCCCCAGGGTGTAATAAATGAAGTTTTCTCCATATTTTCTGGTGCCATTTTGATTTGATTATATCCTGAGAATCCATCCATGAAGGAAAATACTTTGAACTTTGTCGTGCTATCAGCTAACATGTCAATATATGGTAATGGAAAATCATCTTTCGGACTAGCTTTGTTTAAGTCCCTGTATTCTACACACATCCTGACTTTTCCATCCTTCTTGGGAATAGGTACTATGTTGGCTGGCCATTGAGGGTATTCTGACGTGGCAAGGAAGCCTGCATCAATCTGCTTTTGAACTTCTTCCTTAATTTTGATGGCCATATTTGGGTGAGTTCTTCTCAACTTTTGTTTGACTGGCGAATATTCTGGTTTTAACGGTAAATGATGCTCCACAATGTCGGTATCCAACCCTGGCATATCTTGGTAGGACCAAGCAAACACATCTGGAAATTCTTTGAGAAGCTTTATCATATATACTTTCTCTAACAGTTGTACTAAGCAGTGCTTCAACCTTAACTTCTTTCTTTTCTTCTTCTGAACATAAATTTACTGTTTCCAACGGCTCTTGTGGGGTTGAATGGACTCTTCCTCATGCCTGAGTAGTCAGGAGATCTCTTCTGGAATTTCTTCGTCTTCTTCTTCTTCAGCTTCGAATACCGGGAACTCAAAGTTGGGAGAAGGCATTGGGTCATGTCTTTCAATGGGGGTTTTTTATGATTAATCTGCACAACGTGATTTTTTCTTTTAGAAAACATATTAAAATGCAAGAGTGTGTGCAGTGTTTTTTTTTAAATGTTTATTATTCATTTTTGTTTGTTTTAGGATTACTATTTTCTGAAAAAGTAAAAGTAAAAATAGCAATAAATGCGGGAATTCACAATGACATCTTTATTTATGATTTTTCGATTCTTGAAACACAGGCCCTATAAATCAAAACTCTTCTGCTTTGGGCGAAGCGAAGAGGAAAAATTTAGAGACAAGGGAGGCCCTATAAAACATCCCTTCACCTGGGCAAGGTGAGAGGTCAAAATAAAGATGAGGTACTTACTTTGAGATGTGAACAACATTCGGGACATCAAGAGATATCCAATTGTGGAGAACTTTTCTATGTATCACAAAGTATGGTACATCCCTCCTGGGATTGTCTTCATAATAGTGCTAACTTCCGGCAGAGTCGGGTCAGTAGAATCTTCTTCCCATGCAGAGTTTTTAGAAGAAAGGTCTTCTGTTGTTTCTTAGTATGTATTTTCATGCACAGGAGAATCTCCCTATCCAGTTGGTTGGATGTCTTCGTACAAGATGTGAGAACTTTCAGGGGCAGTATACTTTACTAGGAAATCAAACTTATCGCTTGGCTGTCCCAAGGTATCCTAGTTCTCTGAGGAAACTAATGAATCGTCTTCTTCAATGACGTTGATTTTTGGTAGTGCAATGTTAATAAACTCTTGTCCAACAATTCTTGTGACTTCATCAATACGATGATTGACATATTCAGGATTTTTCAGATAAGGCCTCCATTCTTCCGGAGGAACAAATGATTCTTTTTCAGGGCTATTCAGCAGATATGCATTTTCTGGCTGGCTTTGATACCCTGGATCTTCCATGTTAGGCTCCCAGATGTGTAGATCGTCCATGGGATCATTCGACCTGTAGTCAAAGTTATTCTTCATCGCAGTATCAGCTTTTGATGAATTAAGAGGAGCAAGGCATTCTTCAGTATCATGATCTCTATAGACCATCTTGTTGTCTGACTTTGGTATATATCTGAAGTTCTGTTGTGGATTGCAAAATGGTATGTATGTCTTTTCTTGTGACATATAATCATCATTGTTGAAGTATGATTTCCATTCTTTATCTGGATCGGAAGAAGTGTCCTTAAAGTTATCTCTTTCGATGGTGTCCACTTCTTGAGAAATGGGGTGGAGGAAACATCCGCTGCGGAAGAAATCATGAATATGAAGAATAGCTTCGCCCCTCTTTGTAGCTTTGGTGACTGCTCGAGAGAGACCAAGGAATTCTCCTTCTTTGTTATCATTAGGAATCACAACTTGTCCATATCCTTTAGTAGTTCCACTTTCCATTACTCGGAGAGCGTCCTTGTAAGAGGAAATATATGCTCCTTTTTCGTGACTGCCTTTGTTATTTACAGAAAGTGCTTGGAATGGAGTTTTGATAATATCATTTAGTTCCACATAGGAAAATGATGAGAGATTGCTTACAATCAATGCTCACTCGCCACATACTATAACCAATTTGTTATTCTTTACAAACTTTAGTTTTTGGTGAAGTGTTGAGGTGACCGCTCTCGCTTCATGGGTCCAAGGACATCCTAACAAACAACTGTATGCTGCTCGAATATCCATTACTTGAAAAGTGATTTCAAAAATTGTGAGGATCAATGGTTATGGGAAGTTCAAATTTGCCAATAACTGTTTTCTGGATACGTCAAAAGCTTTGACTATGATTTCGCTGCCTCTCATGGGGATGTCCTGACAGGATAATCGTACAAGAGTTGATTTTGGCATGACATTCAGGGATGAACCAGTGTCTACTAGTACGCAAGCTAAAGCATCTTCCATGGAGTTGATTGTTATATTGTGTGCCATGTTATGATTTTTACTCTCCTCTGGGAGCTCTTTATCACTGAAGCCTAAGTTATTACAGGCAGTGATGTTAGAAACGATGTTATCGAACTGATTCACTGTTACGTCTTGTTCTACAAAAGCTTGTTCCAAAACCTTTTGCAGAGCTTCCTTGTGAGCTTCTGAGCTCATTAGAAGAGACAATACAAATATCCAGGAAAGATTATGCAATAACCGATCAACAATGTTGTATTCACATTTTTGAGAGATAAGCCCACTACACAGGCTTGAGTACATACATAGGCTTAAGCCCACTACACAATGTTGTATTCACTTTTCATGAGAGATAAGCCCACTACACAGGCTTGAGTACATACATAGGATTAGAGTGGTTAGTCGTGTGGCCTGCGTAGCGTTTGGTTATGTTTGGTTGACACAAGGCTGTCGCTCCCGGGATTTTCATCCTTGTACAAACGTGAAAGTGGCGCAGAAGAAAGAAAGAGAGTCGCCAGCTAGGCATTTTTATCCCAAAGAAAGGGAAGGGTAATGTTGTACAAAACCGGGAGAAAGGAAAGAACGAGGTCTCGCGAACCAAAGAGAACGGGTAAGGGAGTCGGTTACGCGAAGGGAAGTTTATCGCACCCCTTCACGTCCGTCGTACTCGACGGGATCCACGCTTGAAGTACTGCTCAAAGGGTGATAGAAAAGATACTGGAAAAGGAATGGAAAGAGAACGAGAAACAAATGTAGGGAAAATAAAAGAAGTGCTCGAATGGGCCCTACCCCACTGCCTACGTATCTCATCGGGAACATGAGAATCAGAGCGACGTAGTTCCCCTTAACAAGGGTTGCTTTGTTTGTGTTTTTTAGTGGAAACGTCTGAGTGCGCATCCCAGCAGTTAGGTGTTGCAGCTCGCTGTATGGAGACATAGGCGTTACCTGTTTGCGGTAGAACGGACATGGCGAGTCCTTAAGGAATAAAATGAAGGAGATGAGAAGAGAATTTGTTTGTTTTTGTCTTTTAATAAGTGTTTTGATTATTTTGTGTTTGCAACGCATATTGTATTTAAGTCTTTCACATAGGATAGAATGCCTCGCATATCGACCCAAGATGGGGCGTATGCTAAACATTCTAAGAAAGCGAGAGAAGACCCCTCACTATCTTATTCTCACAAGAAAGGCTCAAATGCAATATATGTTATGCCTTTATTAAGTGTTTTTGCTTTTGTTTTGAGATGAGAAGAAGAGAGACTCAAAGGTTAAGAAAGGTAAAATCTAATGAGGGAGACTAAGACTCAAACCCTAAAGTTATCATACATGGATGTTCCTAATGGTTAAGTGTGGTTGAGAAACCTAACTCTAAAAGAAAAGAGAAGAAGAGTGAGTTCTAACTTACTTCCAAGATGGAAGTTAAGTTAAGAACTCAAAGGGGATGAAAGAGATTGAACAAGGAAAGCAATAGATGCTTATAACAAACACAACTTGAAAGATTAAAAGAGATGAAAGAAGAGGTTGCATGTGGGTGCACACCTACACACTTGACTTACCATTAGCACCTGAAAATGTTAGCAAAAACAATTTGCAAGTAAAGAAATAAAGAAAGAATAACAAGTAAAGATCAAACAAGTTAAGGACTAAAGAAGAAAGGTCCTAAAGGTTGATAAAGTTTCTAAGTCAGAACCTATACCCTAAGAAAGTCCTTTAAGGCTAAGGTACCCAACACAATCAAACTTTGCCTAAACAATGTCCTAAACATCAAAGAAATATACCATGATAGTAGTTGATGAAAGATGAATAAAAATGCAAGATGAACATGTATTTATGCTTAAAGAAAAGTCAAGGTCAGAAGCATACATCATTTACGAATGTCTTATAATGCATATGAACCATCATACAAGTCATGGATGAAAGGATTCAAGTAATAGAAAATAGATGAAGAAGAAATGAAAGGGAGAGAAACAAGTTTCAATTAGATGCACAAATTTACATGTTAAAGATGCATAATATATGAAATGAGTATGAATGCATATGGACCAGTAGAATGTAATTGATGATATGCAAATGACATGAGTGAGATGGCATACACAAGGCAAACACAAATCATGTAGAGCACAAGAAGAAATTAGATGTGGAATTAGGACAAAAAGGCAAGTTGAAATGCATAAACACACATCAAAGATGAACCCATATCAAAATGACCTATAAGTGAACCTATAAGGACCTATAATATTCAAGTAAACATGTGTCAAAATATAACATCAATCATCTCAAGAGACCATAGGCAATATGACACAAAACCATAGCATATGCATACAATGAAGCACATAAATGCTCATGTAATCAATCAATAAGGCAAAAATATGAAGAGACTTGGAAAAATTATGGAATTAGGTCACAAAGTACCTAAGTCAGAAGCTAAAGACATGTCAAAAATTCACACAAAAATTCAAGAAGGAGCATGCTCAACAAAGCAACAAAGTCACATTAGGTCAACAATGAATTATACACAAAGACATGGTTCAAAAGCTATGCAAAAATGATTTTTAAAACATGAGAAAAATGTTTTAGATGCTTGAAGATATTATTTAATCATATCAAAAATATTGGATGCAAAATGGTTTTAGAACTATGCAAACTAAATGGATGAATTTCATGTGTCAAAGAAGAAACCACATAAAAAGAAATTAAAGGAAAATTAAGAAAATAAATGCAAAAATTAATAAAATCAGAAACAAAAAATATGGAAAATTAGTTTAATGAATTATGATGCTTGGTGAATTTTTATTATGCATTTACTATTTTTAATAAAAGAAAATCAAAACAGTATGAAAAATAAATTTAAAATAAAAAGAAAATGGGAGAGGGGGTGCAGACATAGCAATTATGCAATTTAAAATGCTTGGGCCCAATGCGTGGGGTGTGTGGAAAGCAATTATTAACCCAGTCCAACAAGGCGTGTATGTGTGTGTGGTTAAGGTGCATTTCAGTCAACATGTTTGACGCAATCACAACCACACATCTAAGTCAACAAGATCAATCATCAATTCAACGTTTCATAAAGCATGCACATGACAATTATCACGCACGCACACACATGCAATCATTTGAGTCCAAAATGAAGTCACGCGCATGTCACATGATTTTTAATGCGTTGGTAGCATAATAAACGTAGGATCAAAACGCATCTAACGGCTACGTTTTAAAGTTGAAAAACCCTAATCTGAAAATCTTACCGGCCGGAGAAGGACCTCCGGTCATCTTCTCCGCCGAATCACCACCACCTGCAGATCCTCAAACCCTCCAGAAATCTATGAAACGTATATCAATAGAAAGCTGAACTTATGCAGAATCCAAATCTAACATTAAAAACATCATACAATGCACACACAACAAGAATCAATCACAAACATTTTGCCCTAAAAAACACAACTACGCTCCTAAGGAGCCTATCACTAGCCGGAGATGCAAATAGTTCCTAATGAACTTCAAACAAGCAAAAATGAACTCAAAGTAGCTTGAATTAGAGAGAAAAAGTTAAAATGATGAAACCTGAACTTGATGAGAAGAATGTTGTAAGAATACCAGAGGTTCCTTCTTAAATTCTTGAGCTCAAGATTTGGCCAAATAAAGGCTTTGGAATGCGAAAATTCAGAGAGAAGTAAAGTAGATCTTGATCTGCAGTGGTGGTGTCGAGCTTGATTTCAATCCATCAATGGTGTTGGATGATGATTGATGATGATGAACTTGATGAGAAACTGATGAAGTTTGTGGAAACACTCGTGCAAAGAGAGAGAATGCAGAGAGAATTTTCAGAGAGAAAGTGTGAGAATGATTTGTGAAATGTGTGAAAATGAAGTGTTCTCTTCAATTGTGTTGGAATGGAACTTATATAGGGCTGGTTACTTATTAACAAACTGAGTGAGGCTAGTTAGTGACACGAGTTGGGGTTTGGTTATGGTGATGGTGAGCTCATGAAGTTTATGGTGGAGCTGAGAAATGAGAAGTGATGAGGTTGATGTGTGTTGTGGAAGCAAGGCTTAGTGGACAAGCTTCCTTTTATTTCCTCTTGTATGTATGATAGCACCATGGCATGTATGTGTGTAAGGGATATGTTGGTTCAAATGAGGCAAATGGTTGTACATGTGAAGTATGCGTGTGACCTGAGTTTTAACAACAACCACAATGTTACAACATGCTATTCTTGGCAGCCATGCATGTAGTGAAAAATTGGAAGTTTGAGGGTGAATATCTCTCACATTAATGGATGAAAATGTATAATTTTGGTGGCAAATGAAAGATGGTACATCATAGAACATGATTGATGTTGGAATCAAAGTGAAAGAAGACCTTTAACACACTTGAAAATGGCTTGAAACTCAAGGGATCCAAACTGTCTCATGGGCGTGGCAACTTGTTGCATGCATGGCCTTGGTGCCTATGGAAATTCAGTGTGACACCCTCATGTTTGGACCATCATAACTCTCCATCCTTTGATCAAATGAAAAAATAATAAACATGAATATTGTAGAGGGCATGGAAAGGAACAACTTTGGTGTTGGAAAGTTTTTCATTTGAAGCATCCTTGATAGAGAAAACTAGCCTGACATTTACCAAACTTTGATTGATCATAACTCCCTCAATTTTGATCCAATGGAAGAGTTCTTTATATGGATTTGAAGCTTGGAATGTGATATTTAATTGGCCCAACTTGGGCCTAAAGTTTGAAGCTTTTATCATGGAGAAAGAATCCCTTAAAGTGTAGTGCAAAATGGTCCAAAACTTGCCATTTTTAGAAACCCTAAGTTTCTAAAAATGGAAACTTTGTACAATTCTTGATTTTTGATGATTCCTCCATCATTTCTTGATCAAATTTTGTCCAATGAACATATGCAACTTGAATTTCATGAATTTGACCTTAAAAAGTCAGGAGTTGACTTTTTCCACTACACAGTTGACTTTTTCCCAATTTCTTGATTCTCAAGCAACTGGCCAATTGAACCTCTTCTCAAATGAGCCAATGGGCAATCTTCCATCCTTAGATACTTGACATCATGTATAAAACATTGAGATCAAGTTTGAACCAAAATTTCATCAGGAGACCACTTGAATCCAAAACTCTAATTTTGACTGCTTTTGGTTATGAGATGATGAACTATCCAACTTTCTTGATGAATTCCCATCTTCCAGTGACTTGTGGGATCAAATGAGATGATATATGATGAAAGAGACCTTTGAGGCTTGTTGGGAGACCCTTGAATCTTGTTCCATGGCTCTGAATGATCAACACTCTGAAAACCACTGATCACATGCCCTATGCTGAATGCAATGCAATGCTTTATTTTCTATGACTGGAATGCAATGTAATGCAATGAAAGCACATGATAAATGATATGAAAAATGAGAGGGCAAATTTTGGGGTATTACAACTGCCCCTATTCAATCACTGTAGACCTGAATGGATGATAGCGGTTGCTTTCAGACTTTCAAGGTATGGAGGGATTGAATACCAAGAATAACCAGAAAATTTGCACTATATGGAGAAGAAGAAAAGGGTTATAAACCCAACCAAATGAACTCTACTCGGATAGAACTGTGATGATAACCATACAGTTGGAGAGATGTCTTTTGAACGATGCCAGACGACTACTGGCTTGCCACGCTGCTGGTGGGCTTTAACAATGTCTTTTGGGACGACGCTAGACGACTACTGGCTTGCCACGCTGCCGGTGGGCTTTAAGAATGTCTTTTGGGACGACGCCAGACGACTACTGGCTTGCCACGCTGCCGGTGGGCTTTAAGAATGTCTTTTGGGACAACGCCAGATGACTACTGGCTTGCCACGCTGCCGGTGGGATTTAAGAATGTCTTTTGGGACAAAGCCAGACGACTACTGGCTTGCCACGCTGCCGATGGGCTTTAAGAATGTCTTTTGGGACGACGCCAGACGACTACTAGCTTGCCACACTGTCGATGGTCTTTAAGAATGTCTTTTGGGACGATGCCAGACGACTACTGGCTTGCCACGCTGCCGATGGGCTTTAAGAATGTCTTTTGGGACGACGCCAGACGACTACTGGCTTGCCACGCTGCCGGTGGGCTTTAATAATATCTTTTGGGATGACGCCAAACGACTACTGGCTTGCCACGCTGCCGGTGGGCTTTAAGAATGTCTTTTGGGACGACGCCAGATGACTACTAGCTTGCCACGCTGCCAGTGGGCTTTAAGAATGTCTTTTGGGATGACGCCAGATGACTACTGGCTTGCCACGCTGCCGGTGGGCTTTAAGAATGTCTTTTGGGACGACGCCAGATGACTACTGGCTTGCCACGCTGCCGGTGGGCTTTAAGAATGTCTTTTGGGATGATGCCAGACGACTACTGGCTTGCCACGCTGTCGGTGGGCTTTAAGAATGTCCTTTGGGACGATGCCAGATGACTACTAGCTTGCCACGCTGCCGGTGGGCTTTAAGAATGTCTTTTGGGACGACGCCAGAAGACTACTGGCTTGCCACGCTGCCGGTGGGCTTTAAGAATGTCTTTTGGGATGACGCCAGACGACTACTGGCTTGCCACGCTGCCGGTGGGCTTTAAGAATGTCTTTTGGGACGACGCCAGACGACTACTGGCTTGCCACCCTGCCGGTGGGCTTGAAGAATGTCTTTTGGGACGACGCCAGATGATTACTGGCTTGCCACGCTGCCGGTGGGCTTTAAGAATGTCTTTTGGGACGACGCCAGATGACTATTGGCTTGCCACACTGCCGGTGGGCTTTAAGAATGTCTTTTGGGACGACGCCAGACGACTACTGGCTTGCCACGCTGTCGGTGGGCTTTAAGTGGATTACGCTCTACATACATATCAGATATCTCTGCTGACTCTGCTGAGGAACAATGGTCAATGATGTGACCTCAGAGACTCCTGAAAGGATGATATCTCTGCTGGAGAATGACTGAACAGTCAGTCTACTCCAAACTGCCATGCTTGCCAAAAATAAATTAGACTTCGAGATATGGGGAAGTGATGACTCTTCCAGGAATTATTTCATCTGTCTGAGGATGAATTTTGGTCATAGCAACTCCGCTGGGATGAGAATTTTTTAATGACGTTCTGCTGAGGAAAAAAGTCATTAAAACTCTGCTTGGGGATCTATCAAACCCGAGATCCTTTGTGGGGATCATCATCCTTCTGACTTGGCTGGGGAAAGAATATACTAACACTCTGCTGAGGAAGAGATTCTGTTGATCTAATAAACCTCTACGGGGAGAAAAAACAACTCAGCTAGGGAGTATTACTGACAAGATTCAATGCTGAACTCTGTGGGGATACAACTGCCGGAAATACGATCTTGCTGAGGATCGGAACTACTCCGTCGGGGATACGCAAATCCTGGTTAGAAGACATTCTGTTGCGACATGCTAGGAAAGAGTCCCTAGAGATCTGCTGGGAAAACACAAAGAAAATGCACGGTAATCTGTTGCAGGACAAAACTGTCAAGCTTAGGATAAGTGCCACAATGCCCCGTGTTAGGCAACTTTCCGTTTGACGACTCCACTGGGGCTAATGAGTTTACCACAAACTCTGCTGGGGAAAACCGCTTCAAAGCGTCTCGTGCTGGTGATGCCCCTTAAGAGGATTTTACAAAAGACCAAGCATCCTCAAACTCTTAAGCAAATGCCGAGACTTGAGCAAAAATACAATAATTGAGAGGTCACTCTACTGGAGATGATAGATCTGGAATACATCTTGTCGGAGGGATTTCACGATGCCCCATGCTAAGGAGGGTCACCAACTTACTCTTGCCCCAGATTACAAGGCTGATATGATGAACTCGTCCCAAGAGGATTTCACAGAAGATTTGGCATCTTCAAACTCCTGGATACTCGCTGAGTCTTGAACATTAACTGCGAGGACTGCGAAGCAACTCTACTGAGGAATTTGCAACTGTTATCGACACAAAAAAGCTTGTAACCGTTGGACGTTCTGAATGGGAGAATCGACTTAATAAGATCCAACGATACCTTATTAGCTTTGCCTCATTGATCTCATCTTGCTGTAATTGGGCGCCGATCACACGGTGAACTTAATTAGTAAAATCTGCGACAAAAGGGTGACATGAAAACCCTTTCCTGAATATGGTTGCCCGAGCATTCTGACTTAAGGGTAAGTGATTACTTGTTTGGAAGAAATGGCCTATGCTCTTGAAAAGGCTTCAATCTTGCTTTTGAGCCTAGTATGAGGCTGCTACCTGCAAGCAAAAAAGATATGCACGTATGCCCCGTGCCGGATATGACTTCTACAATTGAGAAAATCCAACTTTGAACCACCACTTGTTGAGGAGAAAGGTTTTGATGCATCTCTTGCTGGGAATATGAATAATGATGCCTGCTGAAGACAAGGGACCACATATGCCTTGGGTTGGAATGCCTCTTTGTTTCAAGCCTTTTGGTTGATTGACTGCATATGCGCGAACAACAGTTTCTTTTTTTACAATTTTCCCAGACCAACATTGTCCACCAAAAGAAATTGTCTCAAGAGGATTTTACCGAAGACTTGACATCCAAAATGCCTCAATGTCTTCAAACTCTTGGAGAGATTCGTCGGATCTCGAAGTAACTGCCTCAGACTGTATGGTCTACAGAGGAATTCGCCTCTAGAAGATTCATGGACAATCTCATATCACCGTGAGATATTCTGCCCCAATACTCTGAACCCTGGATAGGCTGATCAGTCGTCTGGATGGACTAATTTCTCATGCTCTTGGGATGGCCTGCCCCAGTATGAACCTTGAAGTGGTTTTGCCCCTAACTATTGATCTTCGAAGGAAGACCCCGAATACCTACCTTTGGAGAGATTTGAATCTCGAAGTAATTGCCCCAGTTTGGCTGAACTCTGAAGAGATTTCTCGACGTGATTGGCTCAGGTTGGCTACACCTTCAAGAGATGATTCGACGTGATTGCCCCAGATCGGCTACGTCCTAACACAACTTGTTGGGAAAGCTCCCGCTCAACAAAGTTTCCAGAGGAAGTACTACTGGATGTGACTATCCTTCGAGAGTTTCAGGATTCTTAACTCGGCAAGATTAAGCTTCTGGACTGAATTTTCATATGTAAACTTCTTTTGATGTCAAACAAATATATTCAAGCAGAAAATGTTTTAGTCTGAGAATGAAAATTCTAATGCAACACACATGTTAATCATGAAGTTTTACTGAAAAGATGTCGCAAACCCTTTGTGAGAGGATCACGGATTAGGATACGACATTAATTTTTGAATGAAAGAATGCAATGCACATGCAACACCAACAAAGATCTTTTTAGCATAACTCATAGGAGTCAGGAACGCTATCTCTTGGTAGTATGCTTTCGAAATAACCCTATTTCAATTGAGGACTTTCGGTTTTGTATCGGGGCCTGGTTCACGGTTATTGAAACAAGGGATATAAGGCTCAAAATTTATTAGTGCCCACCCACTCTTAGTGATGTCCTCCAGTCCTACGTTCAGTTAGTTCGGCACTAGCGTTCACCTCTCAAAAGAAACCTTTGTGATGGTTAAGGAACCATTGACTTTTAATAGTTTAAGCACCAATCCGTTTATTGGAGTAACATTCATCCCTTTTCGTCTTTGTGTCTGTGTCACACGACTTTGTTCTTTTGCTTGAGGATCTTTCTTGGGTAATCCTGTTCACATTTAGCTTTCACATTCTTTTGCTTATCCCAAATTTTTCCTGGACAGATTCTTTTGAATCTTTGATTTCGGAGTCCAGCAGGATGCCCTAACTTTTGCCTAAGTTACTTGTTTTCAAGTTTCAACTTAGCGGGCTTTTTCATTTCTTTTTTTATTCTCTTTTTTTCTTGAACACGTCGTGTGACACCGACTGTCTTGATTTCTTTGGAAGGGTTGTGACTGTTTCACTTCTCAGTTGATGAGGGATAACCATTGTGGTTTCCGCTCTTTGGACCTCTTGATACGGTGGAGTGAAAAGTAATGGATCCTCAGATGCATACTCCTTTTAAGGTTTGAATGCTTGGTCAAACTAACTGACGCCTACCCTGCCCAGGGGTTAAATGTTAGGGTTTTTTTACTAAAATGAACTCCTACTTTAGGGCTCCTATTTGGACGAGGGTCTATCTCCTTATATCTTCAGTGTTTGGGATTTGAAACAATGCCTTTACACATCGTCAACAGGGTTTTATCCAAAATCACACAATTAGAGATTTCTGCGTTTTCAACTCATCATCCTCCTTCAAGAGTTTAAGCACGACAGTTGGTATGGCAATGCACATATACAAACTTATGAGTGAATACGAATGGATTACTTCAGGAAAAACATGCGCGCTTTATTAGGATTAACATAAAAAGAAAAAAAAAACAGATTTCATGCATGCATACAAATGTTTTGACAAACATAAAAAGCTACACATGAGAATGCAGTAAAGAAGCTAAATGATTGTCCTTGTTGAGGAGGCTTGACTCTGTCTGGAATTATTGATTCTGAAGATGTTTTTGCAAACTGGGTGCTCAATCTGATGAAGAAAGTTCAATTTATGGGCCACCCGCCTGGTGTGATAATCTTTGAGTCAATCAAGTCTTGCACCTTATGTTTGAACACTCTGCAATTGTCAATTGTATGTCCAAACGTTCCCGAGTGAAACTTGCACCTGGCATTCATGTCATAATCCGGAGGAAAAGGGGACGGCACTGGCGTGATCTTGTCCAGCTGAATCAAAGAGCATTGGAGAAGGCGAGCAAGAAGCCGACTTTGAGAAATAGGAACTGGAGCAGACACTCTCTCAGACCTCCTAAGTCCTCGTTGCCTTTGTTGCTGACGGTTTTGCTGCCAATGTTGATTAGGGTGCCTAGTCTGCCCCTGTACTTTTCTTTCCACATTTGGCCGAGGAACAAACAAAGGTTGCTAACGTGATGACTTTGAAACCTGAAGCTGAGGAGTACACCCGTGACCTGAGGTAGACCCTAGAGAAGGGGAATGACTACTCACTTCCTTTGCAACTACTGGCGTAAGATCACCTGATACCTTCATGCCATCCGGTCCGAACTCGATTGCTTTAGAGTCAATTAAGTCTTTTACTCAGTGCTGGAATGCTCTACACCCCTCAATATCATAGCCTGGTGCCCCTGAGTGAAAATCACAATAAGCCTCGGCATCCCATCCTTTTAGAAGCTCAGAAGGAGGATGAGTCAAATTTCGGAGCTCAATCAATCTTAACTGAAGCAGTTCCTAAAGTAATTTGGCATGACACATAAGTAGAGGATCAAAAACCCTTTCTTGCTTCTGTTGATGATGAAGGGATGCAACCGGGAGGGTCCCAGCTGTGATTTGCTCATGCGGTAGTTTCGGAACCCAAGGCTTCTGGATTGAGGAAGGTCCCTGAGAGGAGGGAAGAAAATCCATTTCTTTAGCAGTAGTTGGAGGAACATCTCTTCGCTTGACAGTGCTGATGGGTGCGAACTTGATCGTCCCTGAATCAATGAGCCCTTGGACCTTATACTTGAGCCTCTTACAATTTTCAACATCATGACCAGGTACCCCTGAATGGAATTCACACCTATCATGGACATTGGAACACATACGAAACTTGGTGTGTGGAGGTCCCGCAGTAATCAATTCAATTAGCTAAAACTTGATCAAGTGCTGAAGCAACTGAGTGTATGGCATCGGAATCGGATCAAACTTCTTTTTGGGACGACGCCAGACAACTACTGGCTTGCCACGCTGTCGATGGGCTTTAACAATGTCTTTTAAACGACGCCAGACAACTATTGGCTTGCCACGCTGCCGGTGGGCTTTCCTGGATTAGGATCCTCTTGGAGAATAGGAAGTGATTGCCTATAGGAAAATTTTGGTCGTGAAGGAGATTCATGAGGCAATCCATGGTCTAGAGGAGACCCTAAAGAGATAGGAGAAATGAGAACATCTGTTGCGGAAGCGGGCACCTGGTTGTTTTCCTTTCATAACAGGGCATTCAGAATTTCCATAACCCAGCCCATCTGAGTCTTCATCCGATTGACTTCTTCTCTCAGCAGTTCCTGACCTCAGGACAACGCTTGAATGTCCACCATAAAATGCCCCAGTTGGGCCTTCACCTTAGTCACCTCTGCTCAGAGTTGTTCCATATCTGAACCTTGATTGTGGTGAATCAAGTAGTTGGAAGAAGTCATGTTGGCCGTTTCTGCAAAGAATACCCAGTCAGAATGAGAAATCTCCTCCGGAAGACCTGTTATGCATATGAGTATGAGAATGCAATGCAAATGCCATGTTTATCATTTCCAAGGTGCCTTACACCCTGATTCCAACCTTAACCACAGAAATTTGAAGATCAGAAATCATGATATGAAGAGACGTGACGTGATTATTTGCTTGTGTACAGATAACTGCCAAAGGAAAATTTCTGAATAAACTGCTTGTTTCAATTAAAAAGGAAACAGACATACGCATAGCGTTCAACAATGAGTTCAAACAACATACATCAAAATAGTGGATTCATCAACAGGCCTGATGATATCCATCAACAAAATTACATTAAGAGAAAGAGAGAAAAACTGTCAATCTGACAACTCCAAATCCTTCAACTTTTCAGTTGAATATTTGACTTCCTCGAAGAGTATGCGAGTGCGCTGGTGATTTAGTCTTTCGAGTAACTCCTTAATCAAAACATCTCTTTTCGTGAGAGCTTCAATCAGCGAACCCATATGCATCAGGAGAGCTTCATCATCACAGACCCCTTTATGCCTTTTCACGCCGGCTTGTATTTTGAGTTTCTCCATATCTGTCATAGCCTCTTCAAGCTCCTTATTAGAAGTCTTTAGATCCTCTCTGGCGCTTTCCAATTGCTCTTGGCTTTTTCCAAGGTTCTCCCGATATTTTCTCCATTGTTCGTGCGCCCTTTTAAGCTCGTCATCCTTAATCTTTAGCTGTTCCTGCAACTCTGTGTTCTTGATTCTAACCTCATTCCAGGCATGCTGAAACTTAGCTAGCGTGTCCTTGGTCTGGGCTAAAGTCTGTTTGGTCTTCTTATGAGCTTGAGCGGAAGCATTGGCACCTTTACTGATTTTCTGGAAATGCTGAGCTCTTTCGGCGAAATCCTTTTCTCTTGCAGCTAAAATCTTTCCGTCGTCTTGGGCTTTATGCTCAAACTCTTTGTTGGCATGCAGAGTGTTTTGAAGAAGACTACTCAGATCGAAATTCTCCACCCGAAGCTCCTTCACCAACTTCTGCAGTTTGTCAAACTCCTCGATGGCTACCGTGGTAGGCTGCTCTGGCATTACAGGATATAGAGGGGGTTCCCTTGAAAAAGGCAAGAGTAAATCATTTACCTTCATTTCAATCCATCTTTCGTAATCAGGATAAGATCTGCAATCCATTTTTCCAAAAACTATTTTTCTGTTTTACGCGGGTGCCCCCAAGCACTCACAACTTCTCGTAGCATTTCCTCGTTTTCAGTCCCTGTAAAGAACAAAGATTTCTCAACATCCCGATCTGTGGGGGGATACTTGGAAGCGTATCCAAACTGTCTAATGGCCAGGATCGAACCAGACAATGTTATTAGCAATTAATCCCATTATCCGCTTGGACCATTTTAAGGAATCCTTTGTGTCTACAAAAGCACCTGTTTGAGGTAAATGCTTCAGAAACCAATGAGATAAAAGTGGAGTGCAACAGTTGATAGATCCTCCCCTTCTTTTTTCATTCTTGAAGTGTACGGAGTAGTAAAAATATCATAACAAAGTGGGAACCGGATTTTTGAGAACAAAAACTCTTATAGCCTGCATATCCACAAATTCCTGTTGATTCGGGAAAAGAACAATGCCATATATGCACAAAGCCAGGATGGAATTGTAAACCGCCCAATCCTTTGCTTCAGCAGCCTCTTGAGCTTGATCGGTAAGAAATTCTAAGTGAAAACCTTTGACCCCATTTTTGATAGCCGCATTTCCTTTTAGCACTGAATCTTTCACCTGTACCGCAGCTGCAATCTCCTCTATGTTAGGATGACTACCAGAAAAGAATGGTACTACTGATTCGACCGAAATTCCCAAAATAAATGAGAACTCTTCCAACGTCGGCATCAAAATGTAGTCTGGAAAAAGAAAGCATCTCAACGAAGGCTCATAAAACTGTAGCAGAGTGTGAAGAGCATCATGTTCATACTGTGTGATTCTGCGGACCATCTCAACCAATTTCCCATATCTCTTCTGGAAGTTGACAAGAACACCCGGGTCAGCCATAGCTATCATCTTATGCAGTAAATCCAAAGTAGGTTCTGGGAACTTGTAGGAAACGTTGCTCTTTCTCTTGAGAACTGTCTTTGTCGAGTCCATTGATTGGAATCAGAAGTGTAACAAGCACTTATAAATGACAAACATGAATGTTATGACATGATAATGCAATGCAAAAGGGCATGGTATCAGCGTGCTATGTATCTGTGCTGGACTGTGTGCACGGTGTCTGTACAAATCTGAGAATAATATTGTAGATATAAACCCCCTGACTGTAATAGGTTACATCATCTGTCTGTGAAAGTACCAGAATATCAGGGTATGTGGGAGGCATGGTCACCTGCAAACCTGTAAACACCCGCCCATACTCACATGTGGGTACTAGAACAGCGGTTCCTCAGTTTCAGATTCTCTATTTTGAGAAGCAATAGTACATTCATCCCTCGGGGTACAGTACTATCGCCAAACAAAGAGAACGTTCACTGATTCCCCAAAAATAAAGGCCATCCTATGCAAGTTCCAAAGTAGGCCCTCGGGTATGAATGGGTTTGCCACAGAATGTGGTCTGCCACCGTCACCACTAAAGAGGGATGTTTCCACTAAGGTCCTCAATGATCGGTCACCAGAGTCGACAACTTTCTAGGTTAACACTCCGAAATGCACAAGACGCGCAAATCAGAACATCTCCTAAGAAAACCTCGTCTGGTTGTGAATTTCGTGTAAACCATACGTACCAAGACGCTACGTAGGCCACACTACTTTCCACTCTAATCCTATGTATGTACTCAAGCTTGTGTAATGGGCTTATCTCTCAGAATACCCATCCCGCCAAACAGAAAACCAGCATAGCACAGTCCAGTATAATGGTGATATGTAATGTAAAAATACGATAAATACAGTAATACAGTAAAGCCGTAAAACAGTAAAACAGCAAAAATAGCATCAAAGTAAATACCCAACGAAAGAAAAACAGACAAGCGCTAGGACTGACCCGCTTAAGGAACTAGAGATTCTGGTCTCCTAATCATATCCCCAGCAGAGTCGCCAGCTGTCGTTCCCGGGATTTTCATCCTAGTACAAACGCGAAAGTGGCGCGGAAGAAAGAAACAGAGTTGCCAGCCAGGCATTTTTATCCCAAAGAAAGGGAAGGGTAATGCTGCACAAACCCAGGAGAAAGGAAAGAACGAGGTCTCGCAAACCAATTAGAACGGGTAAGGGAGTCGGTTACGTGAAGGGAAGGTTATCGCACCCCTTCACGTCCGTCGTACTCGACGGGATCCACGCTTGAAGTACTGCTCAAAGGGTGATAGAAAAGATACTAGAAAAGGAATGGAAAGAGAACGAGAAACAAATGTAGGGAAAATAAAAGAAGTGCTCGAATGGGCCCTACCCCACTGCCTACGTATCTCATCGGGAACATGAGAATCAGAGCGACGTAGTTCCCTTTAAGAATGTCTTTTGGATGAGAATAAATTGAGGATGAAAATGACAGCTGTCGCTCCCAGGATTTTCATCCAGGTACAAATGCAAAAGTGGCACTGAAACAGAGTCGCCAGCAATGTGTATTTATCCCAAGAGAGGGAAAGGAAACACTGCATAAACCTGAGGGAAGGGAAAAGAGCATGGTCTCGCGACCAAGAGAAACGGGTAAGGGAGTCGGTTACGCGAGAGGAAGGTATTAGCACCCCCTCGCGTCCATCGTACTCGACGGGATCCACGCTTGAAGTACTGCTCAAAGGGTGATAGAAAAGATGCTGGAAAAGGAATGGAAAGAGAACGAGAAACAAATGTAGGGAAAATAAAAGAAGTGCTCGAATGGGCCCTACCCCACTGCCTACGTATCTCATCAGGAACATGAGAATCAGAGCGACGTAGTTCCCCTTAACAAGGGTTGCTTTGTTTGTGTTTTTTAGTGGAAACATCTGAGTGCGGGTCCCAGTAATTAGGTGTTGCGGCTCACTGTATGGAGACTTAGGCGTTACCTGTTTGTGGTAGAATGGACATGACGAGTCCTTAAGGAATAGAATGAAGGAGATGAGAAGAGAATTTGTTTGTTTTTGTCTTTTAAGAAGTGTTTTGATTATTTTGTGTTTGCAACGCATATTGTATTTAAGTCTTTCACATAGGATCAAATACCTCGCATATCGACCCAAGACGGGATGTATGCTAAACATTCTAAGAAAGTGAGAGAAGACCCCTCACTATCTTATTCTCACATGAAAGGCTCAAATGCAATATATGTTATGCCTTTATTAAGTGTTTTTGCTTTTGTTTTAAGATGAGAAGAAGAGAGACTCAGAGGTTAAGAAAGGTAAAATCTAATGAGGGAGACTAAGACTCAAACCCTAAAGTTATCATACATGGATGTTCCTAATGGTTAAGTGTGGTTGAGAAACCTAACTCTAAAAGAAAAGAGAAGAAGAGTGAGTTCTAACTTACTTCCAAGATGGAAGTTAAGTTAAGAACTCAAAGGGATGAAAGAGATTGAACAAGGAAAGCAATAGATGCTTATCACAAACACAACTTGAAAGCTTAAAAGAGATGAAAGAAGAGGTTGCATGTGGGTGCACACCCACACACTTGACTTACCATTAGCCCCTGAAAATGTTAGTAAAAACAATTTGCAAGTAAAGAAATAAAGAAAGAATAACAAGTAAAGATCAAACAAGTTAAGGACTAAAGAAGAAAGGTCCTAAAGGTTGATAAAGTTTCTAAGTCAGAACCTATACCCTAAGAAAGTCCTCTAAGGCTAAGGTACCCAACACAATCAAACTTTTCCTAAACAATGTCCTAAACATCAAAGAAATACACCATGAAAGTAGTTGATGAAAGATGAATAAAAATGCAAGATGAACATGTATTTATGCTTAAAAAAAAGTCAAGGTCATAAGCATACATCATTTATGAATGTCTTATAATGCATATGAACCATCATACAAGTCAGGGATGAAAGGATTCAAGTAATAGAAAATAGATGAAGAAGAAATGAAAGGGAGAGAAACAAGTTTCAATTAGATGCACAAATTTACATGTTAAAGATGCATAATATATGAAATGAGTATGAATGCATATGGACCAGTAGCATGTAATTGATGATATACAAATGACATGAATGAGATGGCATACACAAGGCAAACACAAATCATGTAGAGCACAAGAAAAAATTAGATGTGGAATTAGGACAAAAAGACAAGTTGAAATGCATAAACACACATCAAAGGTGAACCCAAGTCAAAATGACCTATAAGTGAACCTAGAAGGACCTATAATATTCAAGTAAACATGTGTCAAAAGATAACATCAATCATCTCAAGAGACCATAGGCAATATGACACAAAACCATAGCATATGCATACAATGAAGCACAAAAATGCACATGTAATCAATCAATAAGGAAACAATAGGAAGAGACTTGGAAAAATTATGGAATTAGTTCACAAAGTACCTAAGTCAGAAGCTAAAGACATGTCAAAAACTCACACAAAATTTCAAGAAGGAGCATGCTCAACAAAGCAACAAAGTCACATTAGGTCAACAATGAATTATGCACAAAGACATGGTTCAAAAGCTATGCAAAAATGATTTTTAAAACATGAGAAAAATGTTTTAGATGGTTGAAGATATTATTTAATCATAGAAAAAAGATTGGATGCAAAATGGTTTTAGAACTATGCAAAATAAATGTATGAATTTCATATGTCAAAGAAGAAACCACATAAAAAGAAATTAAAGTAAAATTACGAAAATAAATGCAAAAATTAATAAAATCAAAAACAAAAAATATGGAAAATTATTTTAATGAATTATGATGCTTGTTGAATTTTTATAGAATTTTTATTATGCATTTACTATTTTTAATAAAAGAAAATCAAAACAGTATGAAAAAGAAATTTAAAATAAAAAGAGAATGGGAGAGGGGGTGCAGACATAGCTATTATGCAATTTAAAATGCTTGGGCCCAATGCGTGGGGTGTGTGGAAAGCAATTATCAACCCAGTCCAACAAGGCGTGTATGTGTGTGTGGTTAAGGTGCATTTCAGTCAACATCTTTGACGCAATCACAGCCACACATCTAAGTCAACAAGATCAATCATCAATCCAACGTTTCATAAAGCATGCACATGACAATTATCACGCACGCACACACATGCAATCATCTGAGACCAAAATGAAGTCACGCACATGTCACATGATTTTTAATGAGTTGGAAGCATAATAAACGTAGGATCAAAACGCATCTAACGGCTACGTTTTAAAGTTGAAAAACCCTAATCGGAAAATCTTACCGGCCGGAGAAGGACCTCCGGTCATCTTCTCCGGCGAATCACCACCACCTGCAGATCCTCAAACCCTCTTGAAATCTATGAAATGTATATCAATATAAAGCTGAACTTATGCAGAATCCAAATCTAACATTAAAAACACCATACAATGCACACACACAGCAATAATCAATCACAAACATTTTGCCCTAAAAAACACAACTACGCTCCTAATGAGCCTATCACTAGCCGAAGATGCAAATAGTTCCTAATGAACTTCAAACAAGCAAAAATGAACTCAAAGTAGCTTGAATTGGAGAGAAAAAGTTAAAATGATGAAACCTAAACTTGATGAGATGAATGTTGTAAGAATACCAGAGGTTCCTTCTTGAATTCTTGAGCTCAAGATTTGGCCAAATAAAGGCTTTGGAATGCAAAAATTCAGAGAGAAGTAAAGTAGATCTTGATCTGCAGTGAGTTTTAGTTAACTAACTAAGTGAGGTTAGTTAGTGACACGAGTTGGGGTTTGGTTATGGTGATGGTGAGCTCATAAAGTTTATGGTGGAGCTGAGAAATGAGAGGTGATGAGGTTGATGTGTGTTGCGGAAGCAAGGCTTAGTGGACAAGCTTCCTTTTATTTCCTCTTGTATGTATGATAGCACCATTGCATGTATGTATGTAAGGGATATGCTGGTTCAAATGAGGTAAATGGTTGTATATGTGAAGTATGCGTGTGACCTGAGTTTTAACAACAACCACAATGTTACAACATGCTATTCTTGGCAGCCATGCATGCAGTGAAAAATTGGAAGTTTGAGGGTGAATATCTCTCACATTAATGGATGAAAATGTATAATTTTGGTGGCAAATGAAAGATGGTACATCATAGAACATGATTGATGTTGGAATCAAAGTGAAAGAAGACCTTTAACACACTTGAAAATGGCTTAAAACTCAAGGGATCCAAACTATCTCATGGGTGTGGCAACTTGTTGCATGCATGGCCTTGGTGCCTATGGAAATTCAGTGTGACACCCTCATGTTTGGACCATCATAACTCTTCATCCTTTGATTAAATGAAAAAATGATAAACATGAATATTGTAGAGGGCATGGAAAGGAACAACTTTGGTGTTGGAAAGTTTTTCATTTGAAGCTTCCTTGATATAGAAAACTAGCTTGACATTTTGCACACCAAGTGTTTGATGAAATTATGGCCTGGGGGCCTGAACTTGCCTTGCCATGACTTGCAATTTGCCTTGATTTTACCAAACTTTGATTGATCATAACTCCCTCAATTTTGATCCAATTGAAGAGTTCTTTATATGGACTTAAAGCTTGGAATGTGATCTTTAATTGGCTCAACTTGGGCCTGAAGTTTGAAGCTTTTATCATGGAGAAAGAATCCCTTAAAGTGTAGTGCAAAATGGTCCAAAACTTGCCATTTTTAGAAACCCTAAGTTTCTAAAAATGGAAACTTTGTACAATTCTTGATTTTTGATGATTCCTCCATCATTTCTTGATAAAATCTTGTCCAATGAACATATGCAACTTGAATTTCATGAATTTGACCTTAAAAAGTCAGGAGTTGACTTTTTCCACTACACAGTTGACTTTTTTCCAATTTTTTGATTCTCAAGCAACTGGCCAATTGAACCTCTTCTGAAATGAGCCAATGGGCAATCTTCCATCCTTAGATACTTGACATCATGTAGAAAACATTGAGATCAAGTTTGAACCAAAATTTCATCAGGAGACCACTTGAATCCAAAACCCTAATTTTGACTGCTTTTGGTTAGGAGATGATGAACTATCCAACTTTCTTGATGAATTCCCTTCTTCTAATGACTTGTGGGATCAAATGAGATGATATACGATGAAAGAGACCTTTGAGGCTTATTGGGAGACCCTTGACTCTTGTTCCATGGCTCTGAATGATCAACACTCTGAAAACCACTGATCACATACCCTATGCTGAATGCAATGCAATGCATTATTTTTCTATGACTGGAATGCAATGTAATGCAATGAAAGCACATGCTAAATGATATGAAAATGAGAGGGAAAATTTTGGGGTATTACAAAGACCCATATTCAGACGAGGTTTTCTTTGGAAATACTCTATCCTGCATGTCTGATGCAGATGATAGGGCGTTCCGCTAGAAAGGTTATGACTTTGGAGACCGTTCATGGGAAATCAATTAAGGCCTCCTTGATGGGTGATAATTCCAAACCTGAAATGGTAACGTATTATCATTTCTCGACCTGAGAGCCCGTGAGATTGAGGACCTGATAGGATGCTTTGTCTAAGACTAGAACACACATGCGATAGGGGATGGGTTTTGCAGGAAAGCTTGACCTTCAACCTACCTGGTTTTCTGGCTTTCTTATCAGTGTGGACTTTTGTGTCATACCCTAAATTTTGACCATAAGATTTCACATCATTGTGCAAATCATCACCGCAATATGGAGGTATCTTCATACCTCATCAATCCTCTCAAAGATTGTTGAGCATTCACCTCAATCAAGTAAGGATTTTGAGCCCTCTCAGAGCACTCAGACAAATAATCAATCAGGAATTGACATGATATTCAACTTTTCAAGCCTATCAAACATCCATGAAGGATCAAGAGGTCTCCCACATCAAGAATCAAGCCCAAGAATGCAACATGTCAAGCTGATCAAGCCTCAAGATCACTAGTGTCACCAAATTAGGGTTTTGGTCGACCAAGACCTCTAGAGGATAATTTTCATCTGGGCATGGGCCCATATCTCAAAACATGATACAAGAAGCTCAAAGGGACCTCATGGATCCAATCATAAGTTCAAAATAGCCTCAGGGGATGCAGTCGTCAAAAACTAGGAATTAGGGTTTCTTGACCTAATTCACCCCTAAGTTGACTTTTGGAGCAAGGCATGAGCCAAGACCTCAAGAATTATTTTGAAGACCTCAAAAATCTTATATTTATCCTCTCACAAGTTTAAATTGGCACAAAGAACTTGGTTCATGAGCAATATAAAGATGCAAATTCATCTGGACCACAAACTAGGGTTTTTGAGAAAAAGTCAACCATACCTTTGACTTTTGACCAAGATATGATCTCAAACCTTGGGAAATGATTCAAGACACTATAAAACACCTATGGAATCCATCCATTAGGTTTGATTTATCCCAAGAACTTGATTTCATAGAGGATCACAAAGTTTGAAATTCTAATGATAAAAAGTCAACTGTGCCCAAAACCAAGTTTGACTTTTGGGATTTTTTGACAAACATTGCTTCTTTAAGTCAAAAACAATGTTAATGTGTGGTTTGGATCATCATCCATCAATAAAAATCAAGAAAAGTGAGGTTACTTGCAAAAGGGGCAACCTTAAGAAACTTAAAATTTCACTAAGTTATGAAAAAAAGTAATTTTTACCCAACTTTGCAAGACTATAACTTGTGATCCAAGTGTCGCTCCCAGGATTTTCATCCAGGTACAAATGCGAAAGTGGCGCGAAAAACAGAGTCGCCAGCCGTGTAAATTTATCCCAAGAGAGGGAAAGGGAACACCGCATAAACCTGAGGATGAGGGAAAGAAATGGTCATCGCAACCATAGCCTGGGTTCGGGAGTCGGTTACGCGAGGGGAAGGTGCTAGCACCCCACGCGTCCATCGTACTCGATGGGATCCACGCTTGTTGTCTAATATAAGGGAGAGTTATCCTAAAATCTATGGCTGTACTGACACGAGGAAGGGGAAAACAAAGACAGACTCGGTAGGACGCCAACGTCCTAGGCCTACGTACTCCCTTTGTGCAATGGAAAATTCAGAGTCAACGTAGTTCGAACCAAGTTCTTTTTATGTTTTTTATGAGCGACGCTAAGTTCGCGTCCGGCAGTTAGGGTCGATGCCTGTTTGCGACTCAGACGGAAAGTAACATGCCCTTTTTGAAAATAGCCTTTAGTTTGACAATCACGAAGGACAAAAAGGTTTGAAGTTTGTTTGTATTTTTTTAAGACAGAAGTGACTTGAGTTAGTTCATAACTTGCATTGCACCAAAGTCTAGGGCACAGGGACGAATACTTAACGAATCGCCCCAAGACAGGAAGCACGCCAAGCACTCTAGAAAGATGAGAGGAAGCCCCTCATTTCTCATTCCCCACGCTTAAGGCTCATGCGTAATACACTTTATCCTTATTAAGTGTTTTCAAGAAGTTTTGAGATGAGAAGAGAGAAGACCCAAAGGAAACTCTAAAGGGAAACGAAGAGTCCTAATGTTATCATGCATGGGTGACCTATGATTAGTGAGGTTTGACAACAACCTAAGCCTAAAGAAAAGAAAAGATGAGAGACAGAAAGAGTGAGAGTGGACATGGATAACTATCCACACCCTCAAATAACTTACCTCAGCCCCTGCATAAAAGGTTAGTACAAACAGACATAAGTGACAATAAACCAAATGAAACTCAACCAAGACAGAATGTGGATGACCTAAACAATTCAAACATGGTTCAAGAAGTCAAAGACACAATCCCAAAACAATGGCACAAGTGCCTTTTCAAACAGGTAACCAGACATGATCAGAGATATGCATACAAGAAGACCTCAAATAAAAGCAATCAAACAATTAGCAAAACATTTTCTAAAATCACCAAATTAATTATCAACATATCTCAACCAGAAGCAAACAACATATCAAAAACTCATGCCAAAATTCCCCAGATAGGTCACTCAAACAATTATGCAAAGTTCAGACAAGAAACATGGTTAAATATGCAAAAGAAGACGACTAAAATGCAATATGAAATGATTTTAAAAATGAGAGAAAAATATTTTAATGTAATTCAATGTGTTGATGAATGAATACAAAAAGAATGAGTTCAAAAGGTTATGTATGTTGTGAGAGCAAAATTCTACAATGCAATGTGTGCAAAATAAAACAAATTCAAAAAAGAAATAAAAAAATTAATTAATTCAGCCACTAAAAATAGAATAAAAATGAAAAATAAAATTTGTGAAAATTTTATAAAATGCTACATGTGATTCATGAATTTTTTGGGATTTTTTAAATGCAAGCAACTATTTTTAAAAAAATAAAAATGAAATGCAATATTTAAATAAAAATAAAAGTAAAGAAACAAGCATGGGGTTGAGTTTAGCAACCAAAACACGTTAAAAAGGACGCCTGGGCTGAAAGGTGGGGGTGTGAATAGAAGGCCCAATCCTAAAATCCATCAAAAAAATAAAATAAAACAAAAAAAAGACACACGTGGACTTCAGTCCACCACGTTGACTCCCTCCCCACCTTTAGATTAATCCTACGCTTATCATTAAGTCAACCAAAAACAAAGTAAATGAGATCAAAGGCCATGATCCACACGCACACCATAATGACAATACACATGCACACACCAAATCAATTCAGAAATTAGAAAATAACACGTGAGAGGCTCATGGTATTTTAATTTGTTGGCAAACTCCCAACCAACTGATCTAACCAACGTCCCAGATTAGTCAATAAAAAAACAAAAGTAAGTGAGATGCATGGTTAGGACTGAAGGCGTATGATAATTAGCATGGGGTAATAAACACACAAGCAAAAAATAAAAACAAAAGAATTAAAACGCGTGGCAGCATGAGGGCCACACGATCCAAGCCATCAAAGGCTGAGAACTCACCACCAACCTCCAAACCCTAGCCTGGCCGGAGCTCCAAACCAGACGCCGGAACTAGGGTTCCGGTCGTCTTCTCCGGCGACGTGCAACCAAAACTTGCCCAAAAATTTCTTGCTAGTACATCATCTTGGCCAGAAAATCATCAGGATCTCAAATATCCAATCAAAAATCACAAATAATCAATACACAATGAAAAACGAACGAAACAAGGATGGATTCAAAACTTTCAAACTCACAGTGCAACCAATATACGCGTCCAAACACAAAAAAAACTACATCAGATTGACCAGTGAATGTCAAGGATTATTATTCACATTTAAAAATAGAGTTTTAGGGCCATGCAAATTGACACTAACCTGAGCTTGTGCAACACGTGTCCTTGTTATTAGCTGCGAATGATGGGTGCTTTGTGTTCTATGGATCCCAAGGATGAAGACTGTGGAAGAATTTTTGGAAAAGCTCTTGTGGATTGAGAGATACGAATGATTCAAGTTTTAGGGTTCAAACTTTTTTCCTCCTCCAAATCACGTGTGTTCCCCTCTAACCCTAGCATGAGTTAGCTTAAATAGACTAGGTTAATCCACTGATCAGCATTTGGGCCTTGGTAATTCCCCACTTGATGAGTTTTGGGTGATTTTGGAAAATTACATAATGTGAAATACACCCTCCTCCATGCAAGCATATCCAAACCCTTGATGATGGATCACTTATTTAACAATTGCTAATCACACCTGAATTTGATTTGGGCCTTGAGATGTATTGGTTCATGAGTTTTCAATAATTTGGAAATTTTGCACCATGTGAAATAAGTAATGAATAAGTCATGAAATTTCTTGGTTCAAAGGCCCAAAATGATCCTTAAGGAGTGTTCTTTGATGTTAGAATGTGACATGAAGCAATGGAATCAATTATAGGTCACTATGTCCCAAAATGCAAATGGAACCACGAGAAAACCCTAAAAAACCACTTTGCCTTCTTTTGATCATAACTTGAGTTTCACAAATGATATGGAGATCATCTAGTACTTGTTGGAAAGGGGAGAAAAAGATATTCAACTTTCATGTTTGAGGAAAATTAATTTGAAGCTTTCTTGATGATGAAAAGTCAAGTTGAATGTAGTGTAAGAACTTGCCCAAAAAGGAAACTTTCAAATTATAGGTCATTTCCATATTTAGTAACTTCTGTACCAACCCTTGATTCTTGATAAATGGTGTGAAACTTGACTCTTGAAGACCATATGAGGATGTGAGACCTTGAAAACCTTGAAGAGAACCTTAAGCTTTCATAGTTGACTCCCCTCTCACTGTTGACTTTTCTTCTGATTCTCCTGATTCCCAATCCATTGGCCAGTTGAACTTCTCCTGAACCAAACTAATGGACAATCTTCCATTCCTAGATACTTAGGGACCCAAGGAATACCATGGAATCAAGTCTTGCCCAAAAAATCAGAAATAAACTGACTTTATAGCAAACCCTAATTTTGGTACCCTCAGTCTAGGAGGAAATAACACAGTCTCCAAATCCAAATTCCTCTGAATATGATGTGTATCCTCTCCAACAAAGATAAGATATGCCATTTGGTGATGATAAAAACCCAAGAAACTTGCCCATTGGAGCAATAAACCCAAGAATCTCAAAACCCTAGTTTCTGCACTGGTTAGGAGAGAGTGATCCACTTGAACTCTCTTGCTTGACCCTTTGAAGAACATCTTCTCCTCTTGAACTTGCCTCAGGAACCTTGATCCCATGCTAAGAACCAATGATATGCACACATGATAATGCAAAATGAAATGAAACATAAGCCAGTTGGTACTAAAGGTAGGAGAGCAAATTTTGGGGTGCTACACCAAGCAACCTTTATATTCCATCCAAAGCTCAAATGAAAGCTCTCATTACATACTACAAGATTTTCAACTACCCTACATTCCAAATCTTCATGGATTTTGAGTTATGTATTGATCAAAATCACAAAAATGAAGAAATGAAACTTTTCTTGATAGTTAGAAGAATTTGAGACAGAATTTGTCTCATGTTTTGTCCAACTTTGGAGGCATTTTCCATCATCATACAAGATGAATCAAGACCAAAGTTAAAAATCAAAGTTGAAGTATGATATGCGGGCTTTCCAAAAAGTACAAGAACTCATCCTAATTCAATTTGAGCAAGAAGTTACAAGCCTTGCAACATGATATAAAGTTCTGGTTTTTCAAGACAGCATTGGTGCATGACTTATACCACACGATTTTCTCCTTCAAATTTTGTCACTTTGCCAACTTTGTCATCTTCCAAAAATACAAAACTCTTGATGACTCACTTGTTACTTGATCAAAGAGGCGAGAATTCCACTTAGCATGTGCAAAACCATCATGACATGAACCTTGAATTCCAATTTTGGCAATGTTACATTAATGCAATGCATTGAGGTGTCATGAACCAAGCCATACTAATCCAAACTAGTTAAGATTCAGTCCAAGGCTCTGAGTGTTCAAACCTGCAGAATTTGAATTGAGTCAAGCTAGAGGAGACTTGGCACTTTGAAACATCCAAGTCAATGGCGACCTTGCTACACACTATGATCAGCCTCCATTCACTATTCCTTGCAAAAAAAACTTCCTCTACTATAAATAGAGGTCATTTGTGACGGATCAACACACACCAAAACATCAGAATCCATGTTTTCCACCATTTCCCTCTAGAACCTCAAAAATCCATTTTCAAAGAAGTGAGAATCGTGTTTTGAAATAGAGATCAATTCAGCTCAAACCAATGATTCGAACACCTCACATACATCATATATGAATGATCTAAACACTCGAACAACATCTATAACACCAGATTCATCAAGTTCATACCCCACCCCAAAGCCATCTGCGGTTGGACTCGTGCCCACCAATCCAAAGGTTTTCAATTCATTCCAAGCTTCTCAACACACTCACTAGGGTCCATTGAAGCTATCCAGATCATCCAAACACATCTCAACACCTACAATTAAGGATTCGAATTCCTCTTGTAGAGGTAAGCCTGAACCTCTCAAACTCTATGATTCATGCATCATAAATGTGTTTTCAAGTTACAAACATGTTTCTGCACTTGTGTAGAGTGTTTTCCCTCAATTAATTGCTTTGTAGCTATCGTGTATGGAATTTCATAGTGTTCCTGCAAAAATTAGGGTTCATCTGTTCACATGATTTCTCACTCCACACTTAAAAGAAATGCAATTAATTGGTATCATTTAAATCCTTGTTAGAAAACGAGCAACTTTCATATTTACAAAAGTCATTTTCATTACATATTGAGTGAGATATGTGAGCTTTTGCAAATCGTCCATGGCGGGCACACGCGAGGAAAAAGAAGGAGTCGTTGGTGCCCTTTTTCAAATTTTTGAATTTTAGAATATTTTTTAATATTTTCAATTAATTTCAAAAATTCATATCTCTGTCATTTTTAATCATTTTCAAATGATTTTTTAAAAATAAATCATTTATACATTTAATATTTAATTCCACAAAAAAATCAAAAATTTATCTTTTATTTGATATATTTTTGAAATTTTCAAAGAATTTCTTTTTAATTGTTTTAAACATTTTTAAATAATTTAATTTTCTTGATTTTTCAAAATGAGTTCAAATCATCTTGTGAATTAAAACATCTATTTTCAAACATTTTTCAAAGTTCACACCATGTTTTTGAATATATTTGATATTTTATATCATTTTTAATTTAATTTTCTTTGAAAAAATTGTATTTTAATTAAAATTAGGGTTTTCCCTTGATTTTAGAATTTTTAAACTTCATTTGAAACATTTTGGGCCTCTAATAGAGTGTAAGACCTACCCTCTTTTGTAAATAAGTAATTCCTGGGCCTCTGTCATAGTATAAGGCCTGGTGCGATTTTCGAAGTAACGATACGCCTACTGTTTTCATCTGGGCCTTTCCTTGAGTATAAGCCCCACTTTTCTTTCTTTACAAACACATTTTGGGCCTCTAATAGAGTGTAAGACCCAATTTCTTTGTACATAAATAAATTTTGGGCCTCTGCTGTAGTATAAGTCCCACAACGTCTTTCGGTATCGCAGTGCAATCACTGTTTTCAAATAAGTCATTTGGGCCTCTCCTTGAGTATAATCCCCAATCTTTTGTACATAAACCTTGTTTTAAAACAATAAATAACCTCCATGGGCCTCTCCTTGAGTTGTAAACCCCATACCTCTACTTTCAAAATCATCTATCTATTTTAAACTAGTATTAAGAGGAGCATTATTCCAGGTGAAACTGCTCTTAGACCACTTGGGCCTCTCTTTGAGTTATAAGCCCCAAATCTTCTCTTCTTTTAAACAACTGTCTTTCAATTCAAATTCAAACTCAAAGTTTTCTCAAAACTTTCTTCAATTTCTTAAAACCCTAATCATACAGTTGTAGTCAATACAATCAAACACAATACACTTGGGCCTCTTTTCAGAGTGTAAGACCCAACCTCTTTTCAATTCAATGCATACTTATTTATATACCTGTTAATACACTTATCTGTATATACTTGTGCACATTTGTCTAGAGTTTCCCCAGCACTTAGTTCTACACTTAGGTCAAACCAGAGGTTACTTCTAACCTAGTCAATAACTAGTTCCCCTATAGGAAACTTTCCTCAATACAGTCTGCCTCCTCTTGGGCTTTATTCAATATGGAACAGAGAAAGGCATTATTCCCGGTGAAACTTTTCTCAAGACTGTCAAAACTTAGAAAAATATAAAAGAAATTCATTTCCCCAGAGAGTATTAATTCTCGACGAAACCTCTTTTGAATTTCTTCAAACCTTAGAACTGTTCAACAAAGAAAGGATTATTCCCGGTGAAACCTTTCTTGACCTTTTCTTAGGCTTTGACCCACAGGCTTCTTAGATGTTCCCCAGCCTCCTCGTGGGCTTAGTACAAGGACCAACAGGCTTCTTAGAAGTTCCCCTAGTCTTCTCTTGAGCTTAGTACAAGGACCAACAGGCTTCCTAGAAGCATCCCAGCCTCCTCTTGGGCTTAGTACAAGGACCCAAAGACTTCCTAAAAGCATAGGATAGAAATTAGTCATCTCTACTAGTTCACTTCTCAAGGGAGTCAAAATTCTAGAATACCCAATCATTCCAAGGTTAATCTTCATCCCTTAAACCAACAGCCTTCTCTTGGGCATCATGCAAAGACCTTTTTCCAACTAGAGTCTACCTCTCCTTAAGATACTTGGATAGTCTCAGTCTCCTATTGGGCTTCATACCAATAGACTTGGAAAGTCTCATTATCATAGGCTCCTTTTTAACACAAAGACCCACAGGTTTCCTAAAAAGCGTAGGATAAATCCTGATCATTTTACCAATACACCAGCCCCCCAGAAGAGTTAAAACCTCTTAGGCTTTCAAACTCACCTTTTAACTTTTCTGACCCCCAACCCAGCCAGGGTCAATTTACCATCAACAAATCCCTAACAAAATCAGAGCCTCATGGAATCTGACAATCCAACTCTTCCCTGATTCCCCAGCAATAGTTAGTTTCCCTTTGGATTCCCCAATACAATTTAGACCTGATCCTGGATTTTAATAAATCCTCAGCAAGAGTCAGTCTCCTCTTAGGCTTTTATATAATGATTTTCTCAGACAACCTCAATCTTGGGCTTTGTACATGACATATATAACACTCCCCAGAGGAGTCATTTTCTTTCAGCTTCAACCTTGGGCTTTGAACAAGGCACACAAAATCCAACATCCCCTTAGATGAGACCATGAGTCCTCTCTGTAGGAGGATATCCCTTCTATACATCACATATCAAAACAAACAATCAAAACCTTTTTTTTTCAGATAAACTGTTGTAAGTGGCACACTTGTTGATTCAAAATCCAAGTTGGAGTCCCTCCTTTATCATGGTAAAAATTCCTCTTTCATCTAACAGCTATAAGTGGCAAGCCTCTGGATTCTATGCATCCAAGCCAATGTCCCTCTTATAGCATGAAAGATTTATAAAGGAAAAAGTGGCATTGCTCTACACTGAGTTAAAGCTTCTTCCTTCATGACATCTCTCTTATAAAGGAAATTATGGCATTGCTGGATCCCATATCCCAGTTAAAGTAATTTCCCTTATAACTAATTGCTCAATATTTTGTGATGAACAGATGAGATATCTCCCTTTAAAAATGACAAATTCTCTCTCAATCAAAATTTAGCTTCAATCTTGGGCTTTGAACAAAACACAAAACTTTCCTCCCATAGAAATTGGAGGAACTGCGTTTTCTCTGATTTCCCAAATCTCTTAACGGGAATACGTAGGCATAAGATTGTGAAATCTTAGCGAGCACACAAATCAAAAATCTTAGGTCCAGTACCTTTCCAAAAACAATAGAAAACACGAAAACAACAAAAACATTCTCTTAACACTCCCAAAGGAGAAACTTTCCCAATCCACATCAGATAAACACAAGAAAGCATTTCGAACAGCAGAAATACATGCAAAAGAAGGTTCCTGTAGATTACTATAGATACTCTGGGTGTTAATAGCTTCCTTTTGTATAACCAAGCTAACTTGAGAGTCCGCCAAATCAGGGGAGGTGCCCTTGTGGTAATACTAATGTTGAACGAGCAAGTCGTGAAAGCATTGTTTTTTCCCACTGGGTACCCTTGAAACTAAGGATTAGTAAACATTTAACCATTTGACCATTAGGTAGTGTAGTAACTATCGGGAATAGTTGATACGCGATACTACACTCAAAGGAGATTCATCTTGGGATATTACAGCTCTCATGAATCAGTCGGTTTGCTGTTAGTATCCTTAAGAGGGGTCAATGATTTTGGGAACCTTTATTAGAACCCGTTCTACAGGTACAAAAATTGACCTTTAGTTTGCTGCATTCATGCATCCATGCATTTCATTACAAAAACTCTTTTTAACAAGAAAACATCTTTTTTCTAAAAAGAACTAAAACAATAATTGCAAATATCAGAAGTTGCGTTATGGATTTCGGTAGAAGAAAAACGCACAAGTACACCTTTAAGGTTCCAAAACTAGAAGACCTAAGGAAATTGGGAAGGATGATTACTAATCCGAAAGCTTTCAGAGCTAAGCACGGAGGACTGTTGTCTCTTTTGAAGGTCAACATCGTAGAAGGAGTCCTGTCTACATTAGTTCAATTATACGATCCAGTATACCACTGCTTCACTTTTCCAGATTATCAGCTCACACCCACATTGGAAGAGTACTCTCGCCTTATTGATTTACCTATCACTGATCAAGATCCATTTTCTGGACTAGAAGAAATTCCAAAAGATCAAACCAATGCAAGAGCAATCTCTTTGGAAGAGTCAGATATCAGGACTCACATGACCACCAAGGGAGGAATCCAGGGTTTACCAGCTAAATTCCTGATGGAGAAAGCCCTATACTTTGCAAGTATAGGAAATATAACCGCTTTCGAGGATGTCTTTGTTCTGCTCATATATGGGTTATTCCTCTTTCCTAATATTGACAACTTCGTCGACACCAATGCTTTTAAGATATTCTTAATCGGGAACCCAATCCCAACCCTGCTCGCGGATGCTTATCATTATGTACACTTAAGGAATTTGTACAGTAGAGGGATGATCACATGCTGTGAACCATTACTCTACAAATGGTTTATTTCCCACTTGGCCAAGTCTGCTGCTTTTTGGGATCATAAGAGTGATCTGCGATGGTCGCAGAAGATTATGTCTCTTACCAATTCTGACATAGATTCATACAATCGGATCTATGAAGGAATAAAAATCATTGACAAATGTGGAAGTTTCCCCAATGTACCCCTCATTGGTACTAAGGGAAGAATCAAGTACCATCCAATTTTAGCTCGCCGTCAACTTGGATACCCGATGAAGAATATCCCATATAATATTCATCTGGGGGGTCTTTTCTTCAAGGAAGGAGAAAATGACAAGACACTAAAGAAAGAAATAGTGCATGCCTGACGACATGTTCATAGGAAAGGGAGAGAGTCCCTAGGAAGGCCAAATTGCATCTCTACAGAGCCTTACCTCCACTGGGTACAAACTAGGGCCATCAAACTAAAGATGCCTTACCCTCGTCAAGAAGTTTTTCCCTTGAAGGAATTTTTCCTTTATTTCATGTCTGATGCAGAAAAACTCTGGATCGCTCTTAACAAAGTCCAACTTGATAAGAACTCTTGGAAGAATAAGTACCAGATTATTAATTTGGAATGTACAAAGATCCAAGAACTGTTGAAGGAAAAAGATGCTCTGATTGAGATATTAGAGCAGCATGCTATAGAAAGTCAGGAAGAACGAAGAAATTTGCTCTCTCCTTTCACTTGGCAAAGGATCATCGACCCGACAACGGTTGAGGGGGCCCGGTAAAAGAAAAGAAAAATTCAGGAACCAACATCTGAGCTCTCCTCAGAGAAAACTCAGGATCCATAAGCCTAATTTTCCTTCTCACACTTTGAAAAATACTGTACTTTTCCCTGTAAAATACTACAATCTTTCGAGTTCAATAAAATGGTTTCCCTTGCTGTATGATATTTGCAATATAATTGTTAAAAGTTCTTTTGAAAACAAAAGCTAAAAAAAAGATCATTCTCATTTTTCTGCATATCATTAATCATTCTCCCATAACACATCTTTGTCATTGAGTCTCACACATGTGTCGCACTCTAGAGTCAAACTGTCTCATTCGTACAATACTCGGGCAAATCGACAAACGAAAAATGGACGATCTCGAAGAAGAGAACAGAGAGCTGAGAGAAGAAATCAATGCTCTGAAGGAGAGTTTGAAGAAACTCCACAACACGATGGAATCCCTGGCAGCAGCTCAGGATCAACAACCTCAAAGGACTGCAATCTCAGAGATTATGTCTATACCAACATTTGAGACACCTAGCACTCATCCTCAATACAACATGCCTAAAGGTTTTCCCTGGGGCATGACTTTCAATTTCATACCCGAAGGGTATATACCTCCGGTCACTGAAGACTCGGAAGCCGTAGCAGGAACCTCCATACTTGAAGGTTACAAACTTTAGGTAAATGAAGATGCAAGGGTTACGACAGAAACTCCTGAAGGTTACAAACTTCAGGTCACTGAAGACCCAAGAGTTACCGTTGTAATGTCTATACCACAACCGATGGTACACACTATCCCAGAATAACAGATTATGTAGGCCACTTCTGGCAGAAACGAAGAAGTATACGAAAGCATGAATGAATTCCAGGAACAGTTCTTGGAAATACAGAAAGAACTGCATGCCATTCATGGACAGGACTTGTTTGGCAAGGACGTCGCTGACTTCTGTTTAGTCCCTAATGTAAAGATACCACACAAATTCAAGGTGCCTGACTTTGAAAATTACAAAGGCAACTCTTGCCCTCAAAGTCATTTGGTAATGTATGCTCGAAAAATGTCTACCTAGACAGAAAACCAACAACTACTAATCCATTACTTCCAAGACAGTTTAACCGGTGCCGCACTCAAATGGTACATGGGTTTAAACCACACCAAGACAGTACTTTCAGAGATCTCGGGGCAGCCTTCGTTCAGCAGTAGAAATACAACTTGGACATGGCACCAAATAGGGACCATCTCAGAGCAATGTCCCAAAAAGATAAAGAAACCTTCAAAGAGTATGCTCAGAGATGGCGTGAAATCGCCGCCCAGATCTGTCCTCCTCTCGAGGAAAAGGAAATTACAAAGATATTCCTAAAGACATTGATCTCGTTCTATTATGACCGAATTGTTGCAAGTGCACCTAGTGACTTCACTGAAATGGTGAACATGGGGGTACGCCTTGAAGAAGCAATCCAAGAAGGACGATTGGTCAAAGATGCAGAACCATCTAGCAGTACTAAAAGATACGACAGTGCTTTCCAAAAGAAGAAAGAGCAAGATATCAGTAATATCTCTATGGGTAAGCAAACACGAAGGTCTCTACCTCGGCAGGTAGTGGCAGTAACTCCGACTATCAACCCAACACCGGCTCTGACATATCAACCTCAGGTTTCTCAGAGCCAACCTAATAAACAACAGTATCAGCAAAGACAACAACAACCTCTTTAGCAGGCTCGCCCGCAGTACAACAATAATAATCGTACAACACGACCACCCGGGTTTGACCCTATACCAATGTTATATGCAGAGTTATTTCCATTTCTGTTGGCCAAGGGGCACGCTCAAACAAGGACTCCTCTCGCAGTGTCGGATAATCCACCTTTTTTGTTCAAAGCAGATCAAACTTGCCCTTACCATCAAGGAGGATCATGACATAACATTGAGAATTGCCTCAGCTTTAAATCTGATGTACAGAAGCTCGTCAGAAGCGGGGTTTTATCTTTCAAATATACTAATCTGAATGTTCAAACGAACCCATTACTGCAACATGAGAAGACTACGATGATTTTAATAGAAGGAGAACTTGGTAGCAGCCATCAAATTCACGATGTATGTCTACTAGGAACAAATCTGGTGAAAATGTATTGCAGACTAAGTGGGTACGGCCATGTGCCACCTCACAACTATCATCAGTGTGATATCTATTCCGAGAACAATCAAGGATGTGCCATAGTACAAATAGCTCTTCAAGACCAAATGGATCTAGGCTGGATTCAGGATCACAAGATTCGTGAAGTAAACATGGCCCATGCACATCCAAACATTATTCAAAATCATGACATCCGTGCAATGAATGTCAATTTAGTGGCAATGCATTCAAGACAAAGTCAGTATTACAATTTGTCGCGGCACAATTACAACGCATGTCCGATTTGCTCAAAAGACAATCAGGGATGCTCTTTTGTACTAGAGGCCCTCCAGCGTCAAATGGATCTCGGATGGATCCAAGACTACCATGAAAGAAATGATCATCAGGTTAACATGGTTCAGATTGCCGACATTCGCTTAATGAATACTAGTCTAGTGGAATTGCATGCCAAGCAGGTCAGACTTGGTTTCCTGTCCCCACATAATTATCAAGACTGCAAAGAATGATCCGAAAACGATCAAGGTTGTGCACTTGTACAAAGAACTCTTCAACATCTATTGGACCACTGGTGGCTTCCAATCTACCAGGATGAAGACACGCAACAAGTTAGCATAACTAATGGGAATCCTGATAGACACCAAAGTTATGATATCCGCTTACTGGAAACGGATCTGGTAAGGATGCACTGCATATAAAGTGGGCACGGTCGGGTACCACCTCATATTTATGAACGCTGTGGAATATGTTCAGAAAATAACCAAGGATGCTACCTAGTGCGAGCAGCTCTCTAGCATCAGTTAGACCGAAAGGAAACTCAACCATGCTTGAATTCTCAATCAATCAACATGGTACAAGGTTGCCTCCATGTTCAAAACAAGGACCTAGGACTACTAGACAAAAACATTGTCATAGTCTTCAATAAAAGAGAACCTGTCAATCATGGAATTACCAAGGATGTTTGCACCATAATTCCTCTGCTCAATGAGTCAAAGATCCTTCTTGACAGTAGAAAAGTTCCCAACCTAGAGTCGATTGAGGTTGCCTATGATGGTCAACAGGCCCAAAAAGCCCCTGTGGTTATCTACCTGCCATACCCAATACCATTCAAGTCAGAAAAGGCTATTCCATACAAGTACGGTGCAACTACGATAGAAGATGGAAAGGAAATTCCACTACCATCTGTTGTCAACATTGCTGATATCAGTTGAGTCACCCGGAGCGGTCGAATCTTCAACAAAGGAGTTGGAGAACCTGCAAAAGAAAAGGAACCTGAAGTTGAAGTTCCTAATCAACAAATCAGTCAATCCAGTAACACGGAACCTGTAAAGAACAACGATGAAATACTAAAGCTCATCCAGAAAAGCGAGTACAACATTGTGGATCAATTATTGCAAACTCCGTCTCGAATCTCTGTGTTATCTCTCCTGCGTAGTTCAGAAGCTCACAGAGAAGCTCTACAGAAGGTTCTATAACAAGCCTTTGTAGAACAAGAAGTAACAGTGGGTCAGTTCGATAACATTATCCCCAACATCACTTCCTGCAACAATTTGGGTTTCAGTGATGAAGACCTTCCTGAGGAAGGCAAGAATCATAACATGGCACTCAATATCACAGTCAATTTCTAGGACGATGCTTTAGCCAGCGTACTAGTAGACACAGGTTCATCCTTAAACGTCATGACAAGGTCAACTTTGGTATGACTATCTTTTCAAGGTACTCCAAGTCACTTTCCAGGTCATGGATATCCGAGCAGCATACAATTGTTTATTAGGAAGACCTTGGATACATGAAGCAGGGGGAGTCACTTCGACACTTCACCAGAACTTGAAGTTTGTCAAGAACGACAAGTTGGTCAAGGTATGTGGAGAACAAGCTTTAATGGTGAGCAACCTATCGTCATTCTCCTATTTAGAACCAGAGGAGGTTACTTGAACTCAATTTCAAGCACTCTCAGTGAGCAATGAGAATCACCAAGAAAGAGGAACGTCGATTTCCTCGTACAAAGATGCTCTCAAAGTAATGGGGAGTGGTGACATAAAAGGAAGGGGACAGATTATAATTCCTGCTAATAACAAAATGAGAAAAGGTCTTGGTTTTTCTCCAACATGTACCCAGACTACAAAGAAGGATGAAAGCTTTCGTCCCATTCAGGATTTCTTCCACAATGGAGGTTTCCTTCACCCGATATCTCAAGAAGTCCACACCATCGAGGAGAACGACTTTTCTGATACAAATGAAGAGTGGAAATCCTATTTTAACGATGAAGGTTATATATCTCAGGGAGAAACGCACATATCATTCTGCTCTCTAAAGCAAAGTCCTAGATATATACCAAGATCAGACGTCAGAATGATCTGCGGAGATTGCGACCCCGAAGGATGCCGTGCTCCACCCAACTCATTAGAGGAAGACACTCTGATGAAAGACAACTTTGACTACGATTCTTATGATCCCATGGATGATTTGCCTATCTGGAGGGAGGCCTTAAATGGAGAACTCGGGGAAAAAGAGTCATCCAAAAAATGGACATCTGCTGAATGATCTTGAGAAGAATACGCTTGTTCTCCCAGATTCGGGGAATCCTTACCGAGAACATTCTGAGAATGTATAACACCACGTTGATGAATTTGCAAAGATCGCAGGACAAGAATTTATTAACTATGCATTTCATGAGGTCAACGTCATTAAAGAAGATGACTCGTCTATTCCCACGGAAACCTGGGATACTTTGGGGCAGCCAAGCACCAAGTGCGACTTTCTGGTAAAGTACACTGCTCCCAAAAGCTCTTACATCAGATATGAGGACATCCGACCAACTGGATGGGGAGATCCTCTTGAGAGTGAAAATATTATTAAGGATATAACAGAAGAGTCCTCTTACGATAACTCTGTATGGGAAGAAGACTCCAATAATCCCATTCCGCCAGAAATTAGTGTCATTACTGAAGACAAACCGAGAAGAAAGATACCGGACTTTGTGCTCCACAAAGGAGTTCGTCGCCATTGGTTTGCGGTTGATGTACCGAATGTTATTCATAAATCGAAGTAATTGTCGCATCTTTGTTTTAACATTTCACTTTGCCCAGGTGAAATGGATGTTTTATAGGGCTTACTTTTTTGTAAATGTCCCTCTTCGCTTCGCCCAAAGCGACAGAGTTTTGTTTATAGGGTTGTGTTTCAAGAATCGACAAATCATAAATAAATAATGTCATTATAAATTCCTGCATTTATTTTCTATTTTCACTTTTCGCTTTTTCAAAAAATGGTAATCCTAAAAAACGATCTAAAATAAAAACAAGCGTTTTAAAAAAAAATACACTGCACACACTTTTGCATTCTCTCTGCCTTTTCTAAAAAGGAATCATCACGTCGTGCAGATTACTTATTTTAAACCCCATTGAAACATACGACCCAATGCCTTCTCCTAACTTTGAATTCCAGGTATTTGAAGCTAAAGAAGAAGAGGCTGAAGAAATTCCAGAAGAGATCTCCCGACTACTCAGACAAGAGGAAAGGTCCATTGAACCTTACAAAGGGTCATGGGAAACGGTCAATTTGGCTTCAGAAGAAGAAAGGAAATAAGTTAAGATTGGAGCACTGCTCAGTCCAATTGTCATAGAAGGCTTGATAAAACTTCTCAAAGATTTTCCAGATATGTTTGCTTGGTCCTACCAGGACATGCCAGGATTGGATGCTAGCATCGTGGAACATCACTTACCACTGAAAACAAAATGTCCTATGGTAAAACAAATACTAAGAAGGACTCATCCACATATGGCCATCAAAATTAAGGAGGAAGTGCAGAAACAGATTGACGCAGGTTTCCTTGCCACCTCATAGTATCCTCAATGGTTAACCAACATAGTGTCAGTTCCAAAGAAGGACGGGAAAGTCAGAATGTGTGTAGATTACAGGGATTTAAACAAAGCAAGTCCAAAAGATGATTTTCCCCTACCACACATTCACGTGCTGGTAGACAACACATCAAAATTCAAAGTCTTCTCCTTCATGGATGGATTTTCGGGCTATAATCAAATCAGAATGGCGCCAGAAGACATGGAGAAAATTTCCTTCATCACCCCATGGGGCACCTTTTGTTACAAAGTAATGTCGTTCGTTCTAAAGAACGCAGGGGCAACTTATCAAAGGGCCATGACAACTCTGTTTCACGACATGATGCATAAAGAAATTGAAGTGTATGTCAATGACATGATCTCCAAATCCAAAACAAAAGAAGAAAATATGGAACATCTATCAAAGTTGTTCCAGTGTCTGAGAAAATACACACTTTGTCTGAATCCCAATAAATGTACATTCGGTATTCCTTCATGAAAGCTCTTGGGATTCATCGTCAGCCAATAAGGAATTGAGGTTGATCCCGACAAAGTTAAGGCCATTCAAGAAATGCCTTCACCAAAAACTGAAAAGCAAGTAAGAGGATTTTTGGGACGTCTCAATTACATCTCAAGATTCATATCCCTCATGACAGTGACATGCGCGCCAATCTTCAAATTACTCCGAAAGAATCAAAACTGTATATGGACAAAAGACTTCCAAAAGGCTTTTGACAGCATCAAAGAATATCTGTTGAATCTACTGATTTTGTCTCCTCCAGTGGAAGGAAGACCATTGATTATCTACTTAACAGTCTTGGAAGACTCCATGGATTGTGTGCTTGGCCAACAAGACGAGACAAAAAGAAAAGAGTCTGCCATTTACTACTTAAGCAAGAAGTTCACAGACTGTGAGACTCGATACACTATGCTCGAGAAAACTTGTTGCGCTCTAGCTTGGGCAGCTAAACATCTTCTCCAATACATAATTTTCCACACTACTTGGTTAATCTCCGAAATGGATCCAATCAAGTACGTCTTTGAAAAGCCTTCTTTAACAAGAAGGATTGCCCGTTGGCAGATGTTGTTGTCAGAATACAACATCGAGTACCATGCTCAGAAAGCCGTCAAAGGAAGTATTTTAGCCAATCATTTAGCTCATCAACCGATTGATGATCAGGAATCAGTCAAATTTGACTTCCCGGATGAAGATGTCATGTACTTAAAAATTAAAGATTGGGATGAACTGCTACCAAGAGAAGGGCCGGAGCCAGGTTCCCAATGGAGACTAATATTCGACGGAGCTGTCAACTCTTATGGAAACGGAATTGGGGCAATCATCATAACACCTCAGGGTACCTATATCCCTTTCACTTCCAGATTGGCATTCTAATGTACAAACAATGAGGCCGAATACGAAGCTTGCATCATGGGTCTCGAAGAAGCTATTGACTTAAGGATAAAGAACTTGGGTGTGTATGGAGACTCAGCCCTGGTTATAAATCAGATTAAAGAAGAGTGGAACACATATCAACCGGGATTGATTCCTCACAAAGATTACAAAAGAAGGTTGTTTCCCTTATTCAACAAGATTGAGTTTCATCACATTCCTCGTGAAGAAAACCACATGGCTGATGCATTGGCTACTCTATCCTCTATGATTTGTGTGAGTTGATGGAACGATCTACCCAAAATCAACATAATGCGCCTTGATAGGCCTGCTTACATATTTACATTTGAAGCAGCCATATATGACAAACCATGGTATCACGATATGAAATGCTTCCTTCAAAGACAAGAATACCCGCCTGGGACATCAAGAAAAGACAGGAAGACTCTCAGAAGACTGGCTGGCAACTTCTTTATGAACAATGATACACTCTATAAAAGAAACTTCAACATGGTTTTGCTCAGATGCGTAGACAAACACGAAGCAAACATGTTAATGAAAGAGATTCACGAAGGATCCTTTGGCACTCATGCCAATGGACACACAATGGCAAGAAAAATTCGGAGAGCAGGATATTATTGGCTGACAATGGAAGTCGATTGCTACAAGTACATGAGGAAATGTCACAAGTGTCAGATATTTGCCGACAAAATCCATGTACCGCCAACGCATCTCAAAGTTCTTTCTTCTCCATGGCCTTTTTCTATATGGGGAATCGACATGATTGGCATGATAGAACCCAAAGCCTCGAATGGATATCAGTTCATCCTAGTATCCATTGATTGCTTCACCAAGTGGGTCGAAGCAGTATCATACACCAATGTGACCAGGAAAGTGGTGGTCCGATTTATCAAGAACAATCTCATATGCTGTTATGGTGTTCCAGGCCAGATCATTACTGATAATGGATAAAACCTGAACAACAAGATGATGAAAGAGTTATGTGTTGAGTTCAAAATCCAACACCATAACTCGTCTCCCTACCGGCCAAAAATGAATGGAGGGGTAGAAGCGGCTAACAAGAATATCAAGAAGATTATTCAGAATATGGTTGTAACCTACAAGGATTGGCACGAGATGCTACCCTTTTCTCTTCACGGTTATCGTACATTTGTCCGCACTTCAACAGGGGCAACCCCTTTCTCTCTAGTATATGGCATGGAAGTAGTACTCCCAATAGAAGTAGAGATCTTATCAATGAGAGTATTGATGGAAGCCAAGTTAACAGAAGTTGAATGGTGTCAAAGCCGACACGATGAACTAAATCTAATAGAAGAGAAGAGAATGACGGCTTTATGCCATGGGCAGTTATATCAACAGAGAATGAAGAAAGCATTCGACAAAAAGGTTCGGCCTCGTGTCTTCAGAGAAAGCGACCTCGTGCTAAAAAAGATCCAATCATTTCTCACTGATTCCAGGGGCAAATGGACTCCAAATTACGATGGCTGCTATGTTGTTAAGAAAGCCTTTTCAGGCGGTGCCTTGAGAATCACAACTATGGATGAAGAGGAGTTTATCTACCCCACAAATGTTGATGTAGTCAAGAAATACTTCGCCTAGATAAAAAAAATAATAAAAAAAATTTCTCGTTGGATTGAAAACCCGAAAAGGCGGTCCAGGAAAAAATTAGAGACATAGACAATGACTATCCCGATGGATTGAAAACCCGATAGGGCAATCTAGGAAAAAGTTAGGGATTCATGGAAAGTAACTGCATCCGACAAGACTGACTCCTCAGAGGCAACGTCATATGTTAAGAAATTTTCAATAAAGGTCATCTTCGACAGAAGCTCGAAGATACTCAGAATTCGAAATTGGTGGATGGTTAGCGGTCGTTATGTTTCAATGTAGCCCCTTTTCTTCTAAATTACCATTTTCTAAAATTTGTAATGCTCCATGGGATCATGCGTTTGGCTAATTACCATTCTACCAATAAAAATTTGAGCCCTTGTGCCTTTTGTTTGCAATTCTCATTCATTCTGCTTTGCAAAATGACATGGTTATTTGATTAACATTCTTGAAACAAAAATTAATTTACTTTTGATCTCAAATTTACTTCTACTTTTAAAATAAAGATGACAAATTCCTTTTGATTAATGAGCACAAGAGAGAATATCGACGGCTTCACAAGAAGTGATCAAACTTCGAAATGCAGAATCAAAGTACTCCTTATAGTCAGCACACCCTGAATAAAGAATCAATTATTTCAAACGGAATGTCCCATCTGACATCCCCGGTATATTTCTTACCTTTGAGAACTAATGATTGGTTTTTCTCCGCAGTAGGGTCAACCCTTGAAATGCAAGAACAGGTTTCTATCCCTAGCAGGTTTGTACCTCCAAAAACCAGAACAAACGCAGGAATCCCCATATCCAAACAAAAGTACTACCTTCAAAATCTCCAGTGATACCCCCATCTCCCAGAGTGGATGAGTATCCAGTTGAATAATCATCAGTTTGTATGTCATGTCTGTCATGTCAGCATTCCATACATACATCATGCATTATTGATTCATATTCATATTCATGTTGCATTGCTATCACTTTGGTCATACTCATCCCCAAGTGACAAACGTCCTCTCTCTGATAGAGTTGTCAGTCTGCCTTTCTACGTCAGATAGGACAAAATCTCGATTTAAGTTTTTTCCTCGTCAAGAAATATATCATCTAAACAATCTCTCTCCAGTGCATTTCTGGATTGAAATCGGTCCTCAACTACTTTGATAACTTGAACCTCTGAAAGACAAAAAGCCATTTATTCATCCACCTTATGAACTTTACTCTTTACCAATGAGGATGATATTTTGCTTTCTATGATTAAAGAAAATCCCCAGAGAAAGCCCCTCTACAAAAAACTCTTGGCAATATAGCAGTTTCTCCCCAAGAAATTTACTTTCAATGGAGTCATCAGCACCTCAAAATTGGATTACATCACATGGTATCTCTCCAAAAAGAGGAAGTATGATGTAATTTCCCCAACAAATGGCATCTCCCACAAGAGAAGTTTGCACACCTCTGCAATTCAGACAAACGGTCCCCACCAACAAGTCTGACATCAAAAACTTTACTCATCTTATGGCATCCCTCCTAAGAAATTTCAAAGAGAAGTATGATGAAACGCGTTTTCCATCAAATGGCATCTGTCGCTCCCGGGATTTTCATCCAAGTACAAACGCGAAAGTGGCACCGAAACAGAGTCGCCAGCAATGTGTATTTATCCCAAGAGAGGGAAAGGAAACACTGCATAAACCTGAGGGAAAGGAAAGAGCATGGTCTTACGACCAAGAGGAGTGGGTTCGGGAGTCGGTTACGCGAGAGGAAGGTATCAGCACCCCTCGCGTCCATCGTACCCGATGGGATCCACGCTTGCTTGTCTCGATCAAAGGGTGTAAGGAAAGGATACTGGAAAAGGAACTGCTATCTGGATAGCTGGAAAAGGAAAGGAGAGAGAAAGAGAAATAAATGTAGGGAAAATAAAAGAAGTGCTCGAATGGGCCCTACCCCACTGCCTACGTATCTCATTGGGAACATGAGAATCAGAGCGACGTAGTTCCCCTCACTAAGGGAAAAGTTGTTTGTGTTTTTTTAGGGAACGGCTAATGTTCTAGCTCAGGTGTTGCAGCTCGCTGTATGGAGACTTAGGTGTTACCGTCTTGTAAGAGAACGAGGAGAAGCACGTTCATACGTTGAGAATGAGTGAGATGAGAAAAGAATTCCCGAAGGAAAGACGTTATTGTTTGTTTTTTGCCCTTTTTAGAAATAAGTGTTTTTAAAGTTGTTTTGTGTTTTGTAACACATATTGTATTTAAGTCTTTCATGTAGGATCGAATGCCTCGCATATCGACCCAAGACGGGACGTACGCTAAACATTCCAAGAGAGTGGGAGAAGACCCCTCACTATCTCGTTCTTACATGAAAGGCTCAAATACAATATTTGTCATACCTTTATTAAGTGTTTTTTTGCTTTTTGTTTCGAGATGAGAAGAAGAGACTCAAAGGAGGATCAAAGGTGATAATCTAATGAGGGAGACTAAGAATCAATCTTAATGTTATCATACATGGTGATCCCATGGTTAATGAGGTTTAAGAAATCTAATCCTAAAAGAAAGGAGAAGAAGAACAAAAGAAGCAACTTACTTCCAAGATGGGAGTTAAGTTGGTCTTAAAGAGGGATGAAGAAGAAGTTATTCAAAGAAAGCATGTCTATGCTTATCAAAATCACAATTTGAATTATCAAAATAAAAAATAGAGGATCAAAGAAAGAAGTGTATGTGGAAGCATATCCACACACTTACTTACTATTTGTACCTACATGAAAAGTGTTAGTTCACAAAACATTTACAAGTAATGGAATGAAGAAAGAATACCAAACCATGATCAAACCAATTGAGAAACCATGAAATAGGATCCTAATAGATGAAACTCCCTTAAGGTCAGATCCTACATCTAAAGGTATTCTCTAATGTTAAGGTATCAGACACATGCTAACTATGCACAATTAAATGTCCTAAACACCAAAGAAGTGAATCATGAAAGAAATAGATGAATAAAAAGTGAATATGCAAAGTAATCATGCATTAATGCTTCATGAAAGGTTAAAGTCAGAACCATATTCAATTCATAAATGTCTTAAGATGCACATGAATCATCATACAAAACATGGATAAAAACAATACAAGTAGAAGGAATAAGATGAAGTAGAAGTGAAACATGTTTCAATATATGCACAAAATGACATATTATAGATGCATATCATGTAAAATGATTGATGAATGCACATGGGCAGTGGCATAACATTGATGAGATGTAAATGGAATGAGGGAGATGTCATATAAAATGCACACATAAAGCAATTAAAGCATAAGAGGAGAAGATGCAAGAATTCATATCAAACTTCAAATTAGAAAGCATAAACTCAAGTCCAGATGCAAACACATATCTAAATGACCTATAATGAAACAAATATGACCTCTAACATCATACAAATGACCTATAATAGATGCACAAACAAACTTCAAGTGGTGGCATAAATGCCTCATCAAAACATGTGAGAATGGGGCATAAAAGAATTCACACAAGTAACTTCAAATGCAAGGCATTAAACAACTATCAATGTATATGATAAAATTGTAAAATAAAGTCCTAAACAATTCAAGTCAGAAGCAAAAACATGGACCAAAACTCATATAAAAAATCAAGAGAAAGCATGACCTAATAGTTCCACAAATTCACATTGAAACACATCACAAGATTACACAAAAATGAACACCTACACACATGATAAAATAACTTTAAAAATCAAATAAAAATGGATTTAGATGCTTTAATGTGTTATATAAACAATGCAAAGAATGAGTTAAAAATGTGATGTGAAATGGGAGAAAGAAAATATGCAAGTTGAAGTGTCAATGAAGAACATCAACTAAAAAGAAAATTGGAAGAAAATTATGCAATTAAGTCCAAAAATTAACAAAACCAGAATTAAAAATAAAAGAAAATTATTTAAATGTGTCAAGAACACACATGAATGTATTTAGAATTTTTATAAATGTTTTACTATTTTTAAAATACAAAAATCAAACAGACATGGAAAAGAAAAAATAAAAAAAACAAGAGAAAATGGAGTGGGGGTGCAAGAGAAGTAAAATGCACGTTCAAAATAGGCATTGGGCTCAGTATGGGGGTACAAATAGTAATCAGACCCAATCCAATTACAAATGTGTGCGCGTGTGATGCAGTGTGCAATCAGTTACCATGAAGATGCAATCATAGCCACACAATTAATCAAATAACATGATCTAACGCGACACGTAGCACATACACCACAGTTACCCCGTACACACGCGCATGCAATCAATTTGCTTTAAACAAAATAGCACGTGAGGGACCATACGTTCATTAATGTGCAGGCAATATGTGAGCCCTAAGATCAATCAAACAATCCATCATAAAAAAAACCAAACAATCTCATGGATGAGAACGCAAGCACATATTAGTTATCATACACTAACACACACGCAACAACTTCATTAATGTGTTAGCACAATTTAAACCACGCGATAGGAATGATCAGACAGCCACGATTTAAACTTGCGAAACCCTAATATTAAACCTCACCGGCCGGAGAAGGACCTCCGATCATCTTCTCCGGCCACTCTCCGGCCAATGCAAATGCTACATGATTCCAGAAACATGCAAACCATATACCATTAGAAATAGGAAGTTACAAGGATCATGAATCTAGGTTCAGTTTTCACATATCACACACACATAATGAGCATCGAGCACAAGAAGTTTGCCCTAGGTTTTTCTCTACACCTCTAAGAGGTCTATCAACTAGCCAGAAATTTCAAGGTGCTTCTATTAAGCTCAAATCAACACAAAAATACCAAAAGCAATGGAAATCGCGCAAGAAAAGTGTGAGTATTTTGGAACCTGAAACTTACAAATCTTGAAAGTGTTGAGAAAACCAGAGGACTTGTGAGATCCTGAGCTAGTAGAACTTCAACTTTAAGCAAAATAAATGCTGTTGATCTTGAGTATGAGAAGAAAACAGCAACTGCAATGATGTTGATCTTGGAGAGATGAGTTTGCTCTTGAGTGTTCTTGCTCAATAATCAACAAATAATGGAGATGATTGAAGAAAATGATGAAATCGTGTGAAGTCAGAGTGAGAGAGTAGAGGGAATTTCAGAGAGAAAAATGAGAACGATTTTGAGTGAGAGTGAAAAAATGAAGTTCGAAATGAATTTGTGAAGAGTTTTCAATTTATAGATTGAGTTAAAAATGAACTGTAGTGTTTAACTGAGTGAGTTTAGTTAGTTTAGGGTGGTTAACTGAGTTGTCCCTAACTAACTGAGTCAACTTAGTTAGGGCGAGTTGAAGAGTGGAGCCATGGTGTGTGTGAGTTCATGATGAGGTATGGTGAGGTTGAGAAAGAATGGTGGTGATGGCACTGATGTAGCAGCTGCAGAAGAAACTTGCTGCGCAAGTTTTATGTTCTTCCTCTTTAGTGTATGGAAAAGCATGATAAGTAGCATAGTGTAAGAGGGATGTTTGTACAAATGAGGCAATGGTTGGATAGTGTGAACATGTATGTGTGTGGATGAGAAGTCAAACCAATAACACTGCACAACACTTCCATTTGTGGATTGGTAAAATCAGAATGAAATTGATGAACTTTAGGGATGGATTTCTCTCAATATAGTGCATGAAATGATGAATTTTTTGTGGCTATGGAAAGATGGTGTATCATAGAACAATATTGGTGTGAATTTTGAGTTGAATAAAGGTGTGTAAGATGGTGTAAAATGGCTTGAAACATCATGGTACCAAACTGGTTTAAGGGCGAGGCCAACTGAATTGTGCATGGCACCATGACTTGCAAATTTTCAGCATGACACTCTCAACTTGGGACTATCATAACTATCTCATAACTTGCTCAAATTAAAAAATGTCCAACATGAACATCGAAGAGGACATTGAAAGGAATAATTTGATGTTGGAAAGTTTTCCACTTGAAGCTTCCTTGATGGAGAAAAATGGCTTGAATTTTGGAACACCAGATGTTTGTCAAAATTATGGCGCATGGGCCTAGTCTTGCCTTGCCATGACTTGGTTTTTTGACCTAGTTTTACCAAACTTTGATCAATCATAACTCTCTCAATATTGATCCAATGGATATGTTCTTTATATGGATTTGAAGCTTAGAACATGAACTTTAATTGGCTCAACTTGGGCCTGGAGTTTGGAGCTTTTATCTTGGAGAAAGAGAGCCTCAAAGTAGGGTGCAAAATGGTCCAAACTTGCCATTTTTGGAAACCCTAAAGTTTCTATTTTTGGCAGTTTTATAACTTCTTGATTTTCCATGATTCCTCCATCATTTCTTGATCAAATCTTGTCCAATGAACACATATAACTTTAACTTTATGAATTTGACTTTAAAAAGTCAGGAGTTGACTTTTTTCACTGCATAGTTGACTTTTCCCCAATTCTCCTAATTTTGAATCTTTTGACCAATTAAAACCCTTCTGAAACCAATTGATGAGCAATTTTCCATCCATATACACTTAAGGACATAAGGAATACCATGAGATCAAGTTTTGTCCAAAAAATCAGAAATAAACTAATTTTATGTCAAACCCTAATTTTGGCACCCTCTGGTTAGGAGGAAATAACACATTCTCCAAATCCAAATTCATCTGAATATGATGTATATCCTATCTAACAAAGATGAGATATGACATTTGGGAGATGATAAAAACTCAAAGAGCTTGCCCATTTGAGGGTCAGATACCAATTCTAGGCTGCCTTGTGTAGGAGATTATGCACTGTCCAATTTTCTTGATGAATTCTCCTCTTCCAATGCCTTGTGGGATCAATTGAGATGATATATGACATAAGAGACCCTTGAGGATTGTTGGGACCCTTGGCTCTTGTTCCCTTGCTTTGGATGATCAACACCTACAAAACACTGATCCCATGCCCTTATGCAAGATGCAATGCAATGCTTTATGTTTTATTTTTCTATGCTTGAATGCAATGCAATGAAATGAAAGCACATGCTAAATGATATGAAAATGAGAGGGAAAATTTTAGGGTATGACAGCTGCCCCTATTCAATCACTGTAGACCTGAATGGATGATAGCGATTACTGTCAGCCTTTCAAGGTATGGAGGGATTGAATACCAAAAATAACCAGAAAATTTGCACTCTGTGGAGAAAAAGAAAAGGGATATAAACCCAGCTAAATTAATTCTGCTTGGATAAAAAACTCTGATGGGAATAATAGCATTAGAGAACTATCTTTTGAATGACGCCAGACGACTACTGGCTTGCCACGCTGCTGGTGGACTTTAACAACGTCTTTTATACGACGCCAGACGACTACTGGCTTGCCACGCTGCTGGTGGACTTTAACAATGTCTTTTGTACAACGCCAGACGACTACTGGCTTGCCACGCTGCTGGTGGACTTTAACAATGTCTTTTGTACGATGGCAGACGACTACTGGCTTGCCACGCTGCTGGTGGACTTTAATAATGTCTTTTAGAACGACGCCAGACGACTACTGGCTTGCCACACTGCTGGTGGACTTTAATAATGTCTTTTGGAACGACGCCAGATGACTACTAGCTTGCCATGTTGCTGGTGGACTTTGCTGATTTGCCACCCTAAGATGGACTTTTGCCAATCTGCTGTTGGACTTTGTTGATTTGCCACCCTAAGATGGACTTTTGCCAATCTGCTATTGGACTTTGTTGATTTGCCACCCTAAGATGGACTTTTGCCAATCTGCTGTTGGACTTTTTTGATTTGCCACCCTAAGGTGGACTTTTGCCAATCTGCTGTTGGACTTTGTTGATTTGCCACCCTAAGATGGACTTTTACCAATCTGCTGTTGGACTTTGCTGAAACATTCAACATTGGATTACGCTCTGCATACATATCAGGGGAGTGATGAATGAACAATCTGTTGGAGAATGAATGAACAATCTGTATGCTTCGAATTGTCATGTTTGCCAAAAATAATTTGGACCTTGAGATATGAGGGGAGTGATGATTCTTCCAGAAATTACTTTATCTGCTTGGGGATGAATTCTGGTCACAACAACTCTGCTGGGGATGAGAATTTTCTGAATGACGTTCTACTGGGGGAGAAAAGTCCTTAACACTCCGCTTGAGGATCTATCATACTTGAGATCCTTTGCGGGGATCATCAACCTTTTAACTCGGCTGGGGAAAGAATGTACTAACACTTTGCTGAGGAAGAGACTCGGTTGATCTGATAAACCTCTGCGGGGAGAACAACAACTCAGCTGGGGAGTATTGCTGACAAGATTCAATGCTGAACTCTGTGGGGATTACAACTAGAGATACGATCTTGCTGGGGACCGGAGCTACTCCATCGGGGATATGCAAATCCTGGTTGGAACATTCCATTGCAACTTGCTGGGAAAGAGTCCCTAGAGATCTGCTGGGGAAACACAAAACAACTCCACGGTAGTCTGCTGAGGAACAAAACTGTCGAGCTTAGGATAAGTGCCACAATGTCCCATGTTAGGCGAGCTTTCCGTTTGACGACTCCGCCGGGGATAATGAGTTTTACCACAAACTCTGTTGGGGAGAACCGCTTCAAAGCGTCTCGTGCTGGGGAATGCCTTTTAAGAGGATTTTACGGAAGACCAAGCGTCCTCAAACTCTACTGGGGATAATAGATCGGGAACACATCCTGCCGGAGGGATTTCACGATGCCCCATGCTTGGAAGGGTCACAAACTCGCTTTTGTCCCAGATTACAAGGCTGAAGAAATCGTCCCAAGAGGATTTTACAGAAGATTTGGCATCTTCAAACTCCTGGACACTCACTGAGTCTTGAACATTAACATCGGTGTCTGCGAAGCAACTCCGCTGGAGAATTTGCAACCGTTATCAACACAGAAAAGCTTGTAGCTGTTGGAAGTACTAAATGAGAGAATCGACTTAATAAGATACAATGCTACCCAGTTGAACTCAATTCACCGATATCGAATCGTCGTGACCGACCGTCGACCGAATGATGGACTAAATCAGTAAACGTTGTGACAAAAAGGTGAGAAGTGAACCCTTCCTCGAACATGACTGCCCCGATCTTCTGTATGGGAATAAGTGGTTACTCGTCTAAGAGGAATGACACTTGTGCTTGAAATCGTCCGGACCTGTTTACCTGCAACAACATAATGCACACACATACCCCGGAATGTTGCGTGGTTTGAATCCACCATCCGGGATTATTCAACATTCAAAGTAATTTTAAATGTTTTTCTGCACATGTTATTGTAAAGCCCCCATGTTTTCAAATGCAATGTTTTATCAAAAATTTGGACGTTTTTGCAAACAAAGCAGTAAAACAAAATGAGAAACTTTTTACTGAAATTCAATTTTATTGATTGAAAACGCCCAGAATAGGCAAGTACAATTGGGAAGCAAACCCTGGAAAGAGGAGATTGCCGTAAATTGAGAAAAGAAACTATCCTAATGGAAATGTGAAAACGGCATTCCACTGAGTTTCAATTCTGCTATGGCCAGTATATCTTCAAGACTCCCCGACCTTGCCTTCTGAGGAATGATCAAACCGATTCCTACCCTTTGGAACGTCGGTTGCTGAAACGGTGATGGAGTACAAATAACTCAGAGTATAGTGGTTCGCTTAAATCCCTCTTTTGCGTGAACCGCCCTTTCGGGTTTTCAATCCACCGGGATACCCTTTTTTGCCTGAGTTGTCCTTGCGGATTTTCAACTCACCGGGTGTACAGTTTTTTTATTTTATCCCTAATTTTTGCCCGAACCTTTTTATTCTGTTTTTGTGGTTCGCCGGGATGCCCTTTTTTGCCTAGACTTTTCTTTTTTTTTGTCCAGCGGGTCTATTTATGCGAAGTATTTTTTGACTACATCCGAGTTGACAGGGGATGAAAAGTCTTCGTCGTCCATGGTTGTAAGTAATAAGGTTGCGCCCGAGAAGACCTTCTTAACCACGAATGGACCTTCATAGTTGGGTGTCCATTTACCCCTGTGATCTGTACTAGGAGGAAGGATCATTTTGAGTACCACATCTTCCACTTTGTAAACCCGAGGACGCACCTTTTAGTCGAATGCTTGCTTCATCCTCTGCTGGTATAACTTCCCATGACACACGGCTGCCAGTCGTTTCTCTTCAATAAGGCTCAACTGATTAAATCTGGCACGAACCCATTCAGCTTCGTCTAACTTGACATCCATCATGACTCTGAGGGATGGAATCTCAACTTCGACCTGTAGTACTGCCTCCATACCGTATACCAGTGTGTTGCCCCAGTGGACGTGCGTACTGACGTTCGGTAACCATGCAAGGCAAATGGCAGCATCTCATACCAATCTTTATATGTGATAACCATTTTCTGCACAATCTTCTTAATATTCTTGTTGGCCGCCTCCATAGCGACAAATGATATCCCGTTTCAGGAAACGAGCTACCACCTGCTTAGTGACATTGGCATAAGATGCTGCTTCAACCTATTTTGTGAAGTAATCAATGGCGACCAAGATGAAACGATGGCCGTTTGAAGCAGTAGGCTCAATTTTCCCGATCATATCAATGCCCCACATTGTAAAGGGCCAAGGAGAGGACATGACACTCAACGGGTTTGGAGGCACATGCACTTTGTCTGCATAAATCTGGCATTTGTGACACTTGCGGGCGTACTTGCAACAATCTGCCTCCATCGTCAACCAATAATACCCCGATCTCAATAGTTTCTTAGCCATTGCATGTCCTCCGGCATGGGTACCGAAAGAGCCTTCATGTACTTCCTGCATTAACAAGTCTGCTTCGTGTCTATCCACGCATCTGAGCAGAACCATGTCAAAATTCCGTTTGTACAGCACGTCATCTTGATTCAAGAAGAAGCTACCAGACAACCTTCTCAACGTTTTCTTATCTTTAGTAGATGCCCTAGGCGGGTACTCTTGACTTTTCAAGAAACACTTGATGTCATGAAACCATGGCTTGTCATCAGACGTTGCATCAACAGCGAACACAAATACAGGTCTGTCAAGACGAGACACTTCAATCTTAGGTACATGGTTCCACCTTTGCACTTTGATCATGGAAGACAATGTGGCCAAGGCATCAGCAAACTTATTCCCATCTCGAGGAATATGGTACAACTTCACTGTTGTGAAAAATGTCAGCAATCTCCTCGTATAATCTCTATACGGAACCAGATTCGCTTGGTGCATGTACCAACTCCCTTTCACTTGATTAATTACCAAAGCTGAATCACCGAAAATATCCAGGGTCTTAATTCACAAATTAATCGCCTCCTCAATCCCCATTATACAAGCTTCATACTCTGCTTCATTGTTGGTGCATCCGAAAGTTATTCGGGCAGTGAAAGGCATGTGAACACCTTCCGGCGTGATAAGAACTGCTCCAACTCCACATCCATTCATGTTGACAGCCCCATCAAACATCAAACTCCATTTGGATTCAGGGTCTGGCCCCTCCTCCGGGAGTGGTTCCTCGCAATCTTTAGCTTTGAGAAACATGATGTCCTCATCAGGGAAATCAAACTTCATGGGTTGGTAATCATCAATCGGCTGTTGCGCAAGATAGTCTGACAAGATACTTCCTTTGATGGCCTTTTGATAAGTATACTGAATATCATATTCTGTCAAAACCATTTGCCACCGTGCAACTCTGCCTGTTAGTGCTGGTTTCTCGAAAATGTATTTGATAGGATCCATTTTTGAAATCAACAAATTTGTGTGCCTGATCATATACTGCCTCAATCGCTTAGCAGCCCATGCAAGTGCACAGCTTATCTTCTCAAGCATCGAGTACCGGGACTCGCAGTCATTGAACTTTTTGCTCAGGTAGTAGATAGCATGCTCCTTCCTACCTGTCTCGTCGTGTTGACCGAGAACACAACCCATAGAACCTTCAAGCACTGTCAAATACATTATCAAAGGTCTTCCTGAAACTAGAGGCATGAGGATTGGAGGTTCCTGCAAGTATTCTTTTATTTTATCGAATGCCAATTGGCAATCGTCATTCCACCTGACCGTTTGATCTTTTCTTAGCAGTTTAAATATTGGTTCGCACATGGCTGTTAGGTGAGATATGAACCTTGCAATGTAGTTCAATCTACCCAGAAAACCACGAACCTCTTTTTCTGTTCTCGGTTCAGGCATATCTTGTATTGCTTTCACCTTGGCAGGATCAACCTCAATCCCTTTTTCACTCATAATTAAACCCAGCAGTTTTCCAGAACGCACCCTGAAAGTGCACTTGTTCGGATTCAACCTTAAACGGAACTTCCCCAACCTTTCAAACAACTTTTTCAAGTTAATCAGATGTTCTTCTTCTGTTCGCGACTTGGCAATCATGTCGTCCACATAACATTCAATCTCTTTGTGAATCAAGTCGTGGAATAACATAACCATTGCCCGCTGATACGTTGCCCCTGCGTTTTTCAACCCAAAAGGCATCACCTTATAACAGTACGTACCCCATGGAGTAATGAACGTGGTCTTCTCCATATCCTCAGGTGCCATCTTAATCTGGTTGTACCCGGAGAAACCATCCATAAACGAGAACACTGAAAAGTGAGCGGTATTATCAACCAGCACGATGTGGGGTAGTGGAAAATCATCTTTCGGATTAGCTTTGTTAAGATCTCGATAATCGACACACATTCTAACCTTGCCGTCTTTCTTTGGTACCGGCACGATGTTGGCTACCCAGGGAGGATAATTGGTCACAGCAAGAAATCCTGCATTCCACTGCTTCTGAACTTCTTCTTTGATCTTTATGGCCATATTGGGATGAGTCCGACGAAGTTTCTACTCTACTGGCGGGCATTCTTCTCTCAATGGTAGCCTGTGCACAACAATATCAGTATCTAACCCTGGCATGTCTTGATATGACCAGGCGAAGATATCAACATATTCACACAACATCTCAGTCAAAGCTTTCTTCACATCTGCTTGCAGGCTGGCGCCAATCTTGATCTCTTTCTTAGCATCCTCGGTACCAATATTGATGATATCTATGGTCTCTTGATGAGGCTGGATGGTCCTTTCCTCCTCTTTTAACAATCTGGCCAGCTCCTCAGGGAGTTCACAGCCTTTCTCATCCCCTTCCTCGGCTTGATAAATTGGTTTGTCAAAGTCATACATAGCCATAGCAGAACCGTTATCAATGGAATCCAGAGGATCAAGTCTGCACGAACGGGTCCATGCTTTATTTTAGAATTTATTTTAAAACAAAGAGAAATGAAACATTTCCATTTTATTATTTTTGTGCAAAAATAAAATGAAAGACAGAGAACGAAATTTGAGTGCAAAACATCCTTTATTGATGATTAAAATTGCAAATGAAAACAAGTGGCCCTACAAATGCATCTATACGCCTTGGGCAGAGCGCAAGATTTTAACATGCATTATGGTTAGAAAAACAAAGAAAATTAATCTGTTTGGAGAGTAACTTGAATGACTTCTTCAACGGACCAATTCTGCAACTGTTGTCCCGGAGCACGTGGGCGTACCCAGTTGTCCAAGTCACAGTCACTATCAACACCTCTTCTGTAGCTGCACAAAACTGATCTGTATATATGATTCCCCCACTGCTGAAAGTGATGGGTCCACTGTTCTCTGCCACTGAAGTCATAGAGGGTTGATAGCCAATACCAAACTTATCCTCCTTCATTGGTGTCTCTATCAGCTTGCCCCAGCCTTGGGCATTACCTGCTCTAACAACCTCGACAGCTTGTTTATAAGATGAAATGGACGTGCCAGCTCTATCTGGTGTAGGGGCAGATTCAGGCACTTTATCAATATTCACCGCTTCAAACGACTGGCAAAGCATTTCGTGGATTTCCCCATCCATCTCAACATACTTAAACGTGGACAAATGACTAACAAAAATGTCCTCTTCACCACACACTGTCACAACTTGTCCTTCAAACTCGTATTTCAGCTTCTGGTGTAGTGTGGATGTGACAACCCCGGCCGCATGAATCCATGGGCGACCTAATAAGCAGCTATAAGTAGGCTGTATATCCATCACGTGGAATGTCGACTTGAACACTTGCGGTCCAATTTGCACAGGTAATTCCACTTCACCAAACACTGATCGTTTCATCCCGTCGAATGCTCTGACAACCAAATCACTTGGCCTTAAAATCAATCCATCAACTTCTAGCTTCATCAACGCCTTCTTAGGCAAGACATTGAGCGAGGAACCAGTGTCTACCAACACGTGAGACAACACTGAACCCTTGCACTCCATTGTAATGTGCAAAGCTTTGTTGTGGTTTCTTCCTTCAGAAGTCAAATCTCTGCTCGTGAAACCCAATCCATGGCTGACGTTGACATTAGCAATCATGCCCTCTAGCTGATTGACGGTAATTTCTTGTGGGACGTAGGCTCTCTTCAACACCTTCAACAAAGCCTCTCGGTGCGCATCAGAACACATCAACAATGACAAAATTGAAATCTTCGAGGGCGTCTGGTTCAATTGATCGACAATTTTATAATCACTTTTCTTTATTATCCTCATAAACTCTTCTACCTCGTTGTCAAAGGTGATCTTGGTCTCTGTTTCAGGTACAGGCACACTCTCAACCACCTATTTTCCTTTAGCTTTTGCCGCAGCCTCAACTTCTTTATCACTGCGCAAAGTTTGGGGAGCGAACAACCTTCCACTCCTAGTAAAGCCACCTACACCACCCACATTATCAATATTTGAACTGGCTGAATTCCCGACTTCCTACTTTTTCCCTTCATAGTACACGTCTGCTCCATAGTGCCATGGGATTGCCTTTGTAGAGGTAAACGGAACAGGTCCTGGCACCATGATGGTAACAGGACTGGGTCTTTCTGGCACAACACTTGCTACAGGAGTTGCCCTTGCAGGTACCTGAATGTCAGCAGGAGTATAGTAAATTGTCACAGTTGACACCTCATCAATGTCTTTCACAACCCGGTCAAACTGTAGACGGCCTTCATTGATCAGATTCTGCAAACCAACTTTCAACTTATCACAGCCATTCTCTTGACTCATACACTCAGAACAATCTTGGTCACAACCTGGGAATACCTGTCCCTTCAACAGACGATTTTTTTACAACTAATAAGGAAGTATTCACCTGATTGATATCTGCTACCAAGTTCAACCTCTTTCTGTCTTCAATAGCATGCACATCTGCCACACCATGATCAGGCATGGGGTTCTGGAGAACATTAGGAGGTAGCGAGAAATTGATTGCTTTAGCATCTATCAAATCTTGCACCTTATTCTGAAATGCCCAACACTTCTCAGTGGTATGACCCTGAGCACCCGAATGGAAATCACAGTGAGCGTTGACATCAAAATTAGGTGGCAAGTTACCAGCAGCAGGAGGTTTCATAGTACGAAGCTCAACCAACTTTAATTTGAGTAACTGGGGTAATAGTGCTGAATAGGTAATAGGGAGAGGGTCAATTTTGCGGTCCCTCTGCCTATACCTTTGCTGGAAAGGAGGTTGCTGCTGTTGCTGAACCCTTGGGAATGGTCACCAGAGTCGACACCTTTTGAGGTTAACATTCTGAAATGCACAAAACGCGCAAATCAGAACATCTCCCAAGAAAACCTCGTCTGGGCGTGGATTTCATGTAAACCATACGTACCAAGATGCTACGTAGGCCACACTACTATCCACTCTAGTCCTATGTGTATACTCAAGCCTGTGTAATGGGCTTATCTCTCAGAATACCCATCTCACCAAATAGAAAACCAGCACAGCACAGTCCAGTATAATAATGAAATATGATGCAGTAAATGTGGTTAATACAGTAATGTACAGTAATACCATAAAACAGCAAAAACAGCATCAAAGTAAACACCCAATGAAAGAAAAACAGGCAAGCGCTAGGAGAGACTCACATCGGGGAGGGACCAGCAAGAGGTCAACTTTCCCCAGTAGAGTCGCCAGTTGTCGCTCCCGGGATTTTCATCCAAGTACAAATGCGAAAGTGGCACCGAAACAGAGTCGCCAGCAATGTGTATTTATCCCAAGAGAGGGAAAGGAAACACTGCATAAACCTAAGGGAAAGGAAAGAGCATGGTCTTGCGACCAAGAAGAGTGGGTTCGGGAGTCGGTTATACGAGAGGAAGGTATTAGCACCCCCTCGCGTCCATCGTACCCGATGGGATCCACGCTTGCTTGTCTCGATCAAAGGGTGTAAGGAAAGGATACTGGAAAAGGAACTGCTAACTGGATAGCTGGAAAAGGAAAGGAGAGAGAAAGAGAAATAAATGTAGGGAAAATAAAAGAAGTGCTCGAATGTGCCCTACCCCACTGCCTACGTATCTCATCGGGAACATGAGAATCAGAGCGACGTAGTTCCCCTCACTAAGGGAAAAGTTGTTTGTGTTTTTTTAGAGAATGGCTAATGTTCTAGCTCAGGTGTTGCAGCTCGCTGTATGGAGACTTAGGCGTTACCGTCTTGCAAGAGAACTAGGAGAAGCACGTTCATACGTTGAGAATGAGTGAGATGAGAAAAGAATTCCCGAAGGAAAGATGTTATTGTTTGTTTTTTGTCCTTTTTAGAAAGAAGTGTTTTTAAAGTTGTTTTGTGTTTTGTAACACATATTGTATTTAAGTCTTTCATGTAGGATCGAATGTCTCGCATATCGACCCAAGACGGCAAGTACGCTAAACATTCCAAGAAAGTGAGAGAAGACCCCTCACTATCTCGTTCTTACATGAAAGGCTCAAATACAATATTTGTCATGCCTTTATTAAGTGTTTTTTTGCTTTTTGTTTTGAGATGAGAAGAAGAGACTCAAAGGAGGATCAAAGGTGAAAATCTAATGAGGAAGACTAAGACTCAATCTTAATGTTATCATACATGGTGATCCTATGGTTAATGAGGTTTAAGAAATCTAATCCTAAAAGAAAGGAGAAGAAGAACAAAAGAAGCAACTTACTTCCAAGATGGAAGTTAAGTTGGTCTTAAAGAGGGATGAAGAAGAAGTTATTCAAAGAAAGCATGTCTATGCTTATCAAAATCACAATTTGAATTATTAAAAGAAAAAAGAGAGGATGAAAGAAAGAAGTGTATGTGGAAGCATATCCACACACTTACTTACTATTTGTACCTACATGAAAAGTGTTAGTTCACAAAACATTTACAAGTAATGGAATGAAGAAAGAATACCAAACCATGATCAAACCAATTAAGAACCAATGAAATAGGTGAAACTCACTTAGGTTCAGAACCTACATCTAAAGGTATTCTCTAATGTTAAGGTATCAAACACATACTAACTATGCACAATTAAATGTCCTAAACACCAAAGAAGTGAATCATGGAAGAAATAGATGAATAAAAAGTGAATATGCAAAGTAATCATGCATTAATGCTTCATGAAAGGTTAAAGTCAGAACCATATTCAATTCATAAATGTCTTAAGATGCACATGAATCATCATACAAAACATGGATAAAAACAATACAAGTAGAAGGAATAAGATGAAGTAGAAGTGAAACATGTTTCAATATATGCACAAAATGACATATTATAGATGCATATCATGTAAAATGATTAATGAATGCACATGGGCAGTGGCATAACATTGATGATATGTAAATGGAATGAGGGAGATGTCATATAAAATGCACACATAAAGCAATTAAAGCATAAGAGGAGAAGATGCAAGAATTCATATCAAACTTCAAATTAGAAAGCATAAACTCAAGTCCAAATGCAAACACATATCTAAATGACCTATAATGAAACAAATATGACCTCTAACATCATACAAATGACCTATAATAGATGCACAAACAAACATCAAGTGGTGGCATAAATGCCTCATCAAAACATGTGAGAATGGGGCATAAAAGAATGCACACAAGTAACTTCAAATGCAAGGCATTAAACAACTATCAATGTATATGAGAAAATTGTAAAATTAAGTCCTAAACAATCCAAGTCAGAAGCAAAAACATGGACCAAAACTCATATCAAAAATCAAGAGAAAGCATGACCTAATAGTTCCACAAATTCACATTGAAACACATCACAAGATTACACAAAAATGAACACCTACACACATGATAAAATGACTTTAAAAATAAAATAAAAATGGATTTAGATGCTTTAATGTGTTATATAAATAATGCAAAAAGAATGAATTAAAAATGTGATGTGAAATGGGAGAAAGAAAATATGCAAGTTGTAGTGTCAACGAAGAACATCAACTAAAAAGAAAATTGGAATAAAATTATGCAATTAAGTGCAAAAATTAACAAAACCAGAATTAAAAATAAAATAAAATTATTTAAATGTGTCAAGAACACACATGAATTTATTTAGAATTTTTAGAAATGTTTTACTATTTTTAAAATACAAAAATCAAACAGACATGGAAAAGAAAAAATAAAAAACAAGAGAAAATGGAGTGGGGGAGCAAGAGAAGTAAAATGCACGTTCAAAATAGGCATTGGGCTCAGTATGGGGGTACAAATAGTAATCAGACCCAAACCAATTGCAAATGTGTGCGCGTGTGATGCAGTGTGCAATCAGTTACCATGAAGATGCAATCATAGCCACACAATTAATCAAATAACATGATCTAACGCAATACATAGCACGTACACCACAGTTACCACGTACACACGTGCATGCAATCAATCTGCTTTAAACAAAATAGCACGTGAGGGACCATACGTTCATTAATGTGCTGGCAAGATATGAGCCCTAAGATCAATCAAACACTCCATCATAAAAAAAAAACCAAACAATCTCATGGATGAGAACGCAAGCACATATTAGTTATCATACACTCACACACACGCAACAACTTCATTAATGTGTTGGCACAATTTAAACCACAAGATAGGAATGATCAGACGGCCATGATTTAAACTTGCGGAACCCTAATATAAAACCTCACCGGCCGGAGAAGGACCTCCGGTCATCTTCTCCAGCCACTCTCCGGCTAATGCAAATGCTACATGATTCCAGAAACATGCAGACCATATACCATTAGAAACAGGAAGTTACAAGGATCATGAATCTAGGTTCAGTTTTCACATATCACACACACATAGTGAGCATCGAGCACAAGAAGTTTGCCCTAGGTTTTGCTCTACACCTCTAAGAGGTCTATCAACTAGCCAGAAATGTCAAGGTGCTTCTATTAAGCTCAAATCAACTCAAAAATACCAAAAGCAATGGAAATCGCGCAAGAAAAGTGTGAGTATTTTGGAACCTGAAACTTGCAAATCTTGATAGTGTTGAGAAAACCAGATGACTTGTGAGATCCTTAGCTTGTAGAACTTCAACTTTAAGCAAAATAAATGCTGTTGATCTTGAGTATGTGAAGAAAACAGCAACTGCAATGATGTTGATCTTGGAGAGATGAGTTTGCTCTTGAGTGTTCTTGCTCAATAATCAACAAATAATGGAGATGATTGAAGAAAATGATGAAATCGCGTGAAGTCAGAGTGAGAGAGTAGAGGGAATTTCAGAGAGAAAAATGAGAACGATTTTGAGTGAGAGTGAAAAAATGAAGTTCGAAATGAATTTGTGAAGAGTTTTCAATTTATAGATTGAGTTAAAAATGAACTGTAGTGGTTAACTGAGTGAGTTTAGTGAGTTTAGGATGGTTAACTGAGATGTCCCTAACTAACTGAGTCAAGTTAGTTAGGGCGAGTTGAAGAGTGGAGCCATGGTGTGTGTGAGTTCATGATGAGGTATGGTGAGGTTGAGAAAGAATGGTGGTGATGGCACTGATGTAGCAGCTGCAGAAGAAACTTAATGCGCAAGTTTTATGTTCTTCCTCTTTAGTGTATGGCAAAGCATGATAAGTAGCATAGTGTAAGAGGGATGTTTGTACAAATGAGGCAATGGTTGGATGGTGTGAACATGTATGCGTGTGGATGAGAAGTCAAATCAATAACACTGCACAACACTTCCATTTGTGGATTGGCAAAATCAGAATGAAATTGATGAACTTTAGGGATGAATTTCTCTCAATATAGTGCATGAAATGATGAATTTTTTGTGGCTATGGAAAGATGGTGTATCATAGTACAATATTGGTGTGAATTTTGAGTTGAATAAAGGTGTGTAAGATGGTGTAAAATGGCTTGAAACATCATGGTACCAAACTGGTTTAAGGGCGAGGCCAACTGAATTGTGCATGGCACCATGACTTGCAAATTTTCAGCATGACACCCTCAACTTGGTACTATCATAACTATCTCATAACTTGCTCAAATTAAAAAATGTCCAACATGAACATGGAAGAGGACATGGAAAGGAATAACTTTGATGTTGGAAAGTTTTCCATTTGAAGCTTCCTTGATGGAGAAAAATGGCTTGACTTTTGGCACACCAGGTGTTTGTCAAAATTATGGCGCATGGGCCTAGTCTTGCCTTGCCATGACTTGGTTTTTTGACCTAGTTTTACCAAACTTTGATCAATTATAACTCTCTCAATATTGATCCAATGAAGATGTTCTTTATATGGATTTGAAGCTTAGAACATGAAATTTAATTTGCTCAACTTGGGCCTAGAGTTTGGAGCTTTTATCTTGGAGAAAGGAGCCTCAAAGTAGGGTGCAAAATGGTCCAAACTTGCCATTTTTGGAAACCCTAAAGTTTCTATTTTTGGCAGTTTTGTAACTTCTTGATTTTCCATGATTCCTCAATCATTTCTTAATCAAATCTTGTCCAATGAACACATATAACTTGAACTTTATGAATTTGACCTTAAAAAGTCAGGAGTTGACTTTTTTCACTGCACAGTTGACTTTTCCCCAATTCTCCTGATTTTGAATCTTCTAGCCAATTGAAACCCTTCTGAAACTAATTGATGAGCCATTTTCCATCCATATACACTTAAGGACATAAGGAATACCATGAGATCAAGTTTTGTCCAAAAAATCAGAAATAAACTAATTTTATGTCAAACCCTAATTTTGGCACCCTCTAGTTAGGAGGAAATAGCACATCCTCCAAATCCAAATTCATCTGAATATGATGTATATCCTATCTAACAAAGATGAGATATGACATTTGGGAGATGATAAAAACTCAAAGAGCTTGCCCATTTGAGGGTCAGATACCAATTCTAGGCTGCCTTGTGTAGGAGATTATGCATTGTCCAATCTTCTTGATGAATTTTCCTCTTCCAATGCCTTGTGGGATCAATTGAGATGATATATGACATAAGAGACCCTTGAGGATTATTGGGACCCTTAGCTCTTGTTCCCTTGCTTTGGATGATCAACACCTACAAAACGCTGATCCCATGCCCTTATGCAAGATGCAATGCAATGCTTTATGTTTTATTTTTCTATGCTTGAATGCAATGCAATGAAATGAAAACACATGCTAAATGATATGAAAATGAGAGGGACAAATTTAGGGTATGACAGCATCTCCCCAGCAAGAAGTTTGGTGAAAACCATCGCAGATAGCATTCCTTGTCAATAAAAGGATTCAACAAAAGTAACTGAGACCAGTTCTATGGCTGAAGACCAGGATCGAGGGGAAGTTTATTTCAGAAGAAACTCAGACCAGTTCCGTGGCTGAAGACCAGGATCGAGGGGAAGTTTATTTCAGAAGAAACTCGGACCAGTTCTATAGCTGAAGACCAGGATCGAGGGGAAGTCTATTTCAGAAGAAACTAAGACAAGTTATGTGGCTGAAGACCAGGATAGAGGGGAAGTTTATTTTAGAAGAAACTAAGACTAGTTCCATGGCTGAAGACCAGGATCGAGGGGAAGTTTTACCCTTTTCTAAGTAGCATTACTTAGCAAAAGAAGATGGATGAGCAAATAACTACTATTCATAACCACGATCAAAATTTTTGGTATTCTGATATTTAATCCTTTTTTACCTTGAATGTCTGAACGCCTTTGCCATTCACACCTTCAGATCCAAGAATATTAAATAGGGGCATCTTTCATACCCTAAATTTTAACCACAAGATTTCACATCATTGTGAAATTCATCACCACAATATGGAGGTATCTTTATACCTCATCAATCCTCTCAAAGATTATTGAGCATTTACCTCAATCAAGAAGTAAGGATTTTGAGCCCTCTTGGAGCACTCAGACAAAGGATCAATCAGGAATTGACATGATCTTCAACTTGTCAATCCTCTAAAACATCCATGAAGGATCAAAAGTTCTCCAACATCAAGAATCAAGCCCAAGAATGCAACATGTTAAGTTGATCAAGCCTCAAGATCACCAGTGTCACCAAATTAGGGTTTTGGTCGACCAAGACCTCCAGAGGAAAATTTTCATCTGGGAATGGGCCCATACTCAAAACATGATACAAGAATCTCAAAGGGACCTCATGTATCCAATCATAAGTTCAAAATAGACTCAGGGGATGCATTCATCAAAAATCAGGAATTAGGGTTTCTTGACCTAATTCACCCCTAAGTTGACTTTTGGAGCAAGGCATGAGCCAAGACCTCAAGAATTGTTTTGAAGACCTCAAATATCTTATATTGATCCTCTAACAAGTTTAAATTGGCACAAAGAACTTGGTTCATGAGCAATATAAAGATGCAAATTCATCTGGACCACAAACTAGGGTTTCTGAGAAAATGTCAACCATACCTTTGACTTTTGACCAAGACATAATCTCAAACCTTGGAAAATGATTCAAGGAACTCTAAAACACCTATGGAATTCATCCATTAGGTTTGATTTAGCCCGAGAATTTTATTTCATAAAGGATCACAAAGTTTAAAATTCATCTGATAAAAAGTCAATAGTGCCCCAAACCAAGTTTGACTTTTGGGATTTTTTTGACAAACATGGCTTCTTTAAGTCAAAAACAACGTTAATGTGTGATTTGGATCATCATACATCAAGAAAAATCAAGAAAAGTGAGGTTACTTGCAAAAGGGGAAACCTTAAGAAACTTAAAATTTCACTAAGTTATGAAAAAAATTGATTTTTACCCAACTTTGCAAGACCATAACTTGTGATCCAAGCAACCTTTTTCTTCCATCCAAAGTTCAAATGAAAGCTCTCATTACATACTACAAGATTGTCAACTACCCTACATTTCAAATCTTCATGGATTTTGAGTTATGGATTGATCAAAATCACAAAAATGAAGAAATGAACTGTTTCTGTCTCATGATTTGTCCAACTTTGGAGGCATTTTCCATCATGATCCAAGATGAATCAAGACAAAAGTTAAACATAAAATTTTAAGTATGATATGTGGGCTTTCCAAAAAGTACAAGAACTCATCCTAATTCAATTTGAGCAAGAAGTTACATGCCTTTCAACATGACATAAAATTCTGGTTTTTCAAGACAACATTGGTGCATGACTTGTGCCACACGATTTTCTCCTTCAAATTTTGTCACTTTTCCAACTTCTTCATCTTCCAAAAATACAAAACTCTTAATGACTCACTAGTTACTTGATCAAAGAGGCAAGAATTCCACTTAGAATGTGCAAAACCATCATGACATGAACCTTGAATTTCAATTTTGGCAATGTTACATTAATGCAATGCATTGAGGTGTCATGAACCAAGCCATACCAATCCAAACCAGTCATGATTCAGTCCAAGGCTCTAAGTGTTCAAACCTGCAGAATTTGAATTGAGTCAAGCTAGAGGAGACTTGGCACTCTGAAACATCCAAGTCAATGGCTACCTAGCTACACACTATGATCAGCCTCCATTCACTATTCTTTGCAAAACAAACTTCCTCTACTATAAATAGAGGTCATTTGTGACTGATCAACACACACCAAAACATCAGAATCCATGTTTTCCACCATTTCCCTCTTGAACCTCAAAAATCCTTTTTCAAAGAAGTGAGAATCGTGTTTTGAAATAGAGAGCAAGTCAACTCAAACCAATGGTTCTAACACCTCACATATATCATATATGGATGATCTAAACACTCGAACAACATCTGTAACACCAGATTCATCAAGTTCATACCCCACCCCAAAGCCATCCGCAGTTGGAGTCGTGCCCACCAATCCAGAGGTTTTCAATTTATTCCAAGCTTCTCAACACGCTCACTAGGGGTCCATTAAAGCTGTCCAGATCATTCAAACACATCTACAACACCTACAATTGAGGATTTGAATTCCTCTTGCAGAGGTAAGCATGAACCTCTCAAACTCTATGATTCATGCATCATAAATGTGTTTTCAAGTTACAAACATGTTTCTGAACTTATGTAGAGTGTTTCCCCTTGATTAATTGCTTTGTGGCTATCGTGTATGGAATTTCATAGTGTTCTTGCAAAAATCAGGGTTCATCTGTTCTTCACATGATTTCTCACTCCACACTTAAAAGAAATGCAATTAATTGGTATCATTGAAATCCTTGTTAAAAGACAAGCAACTTTCATGTTTACAAAAGTCATTTTCATTACGTATTGAGTAAGATATGTGAGCTTTTGCAAATCGTCCATGGCGGGCACACACGAGGAAGAAGAAGGAGTCGTTGGCGCCCTTTTTAAAATTTTTTAATTTTTAAATATTTTTTAATATTTTCAATTCATTTCAAAAATTCATATCTCTCTCATTTTTAATCTTTGTCAAATGATTTTTTAAAATAAATCATTTATACATTTTAAAATTTAATTCCACAAAAAAAATAAAAAAAAATATTTTTTATTTGATATATTTTTGAACTTTCCAAAGAATTTATTTTTAATTGTTTTAAACATTTTTAAATAAATTATTTTTCATGATTTTTCAAAATCAATTGAGTTCAACTCATCTTGTGAATTAAAACATCTATTTTCAAACATTTTTCAAAGTTCACACCTTGTTTTTGAATATATTTGATATTTTATATCATTTTTTATTTAATTTTCTTTGAAAAAATTGTATTTTAATTAAAATTATGGTTTTCCCTTGATTTTAGAATTTTCAAACTTTATTTGAAACATTTTGGGCCTCTAATAGAGTGTAAGACCTACGCTCTTTTTTAAATAAATAATTCATGGGCCTCTGTCATAGTATAAGTCCCGGTACGATTTTCGAAATAACGGTACGTCAACTATTTTCATCTGGGTCTCTCCTTGAGTATAAGCCCCACTTTTCTTTCTTTACAAACATATTTTGGGTCTCTAATAGAGTGTAAGACCCAACCTCTTTGTACATAAATAAATATTGGGCCTCTGCTGTAGTATTAGTCCCACAACGTCTTTCGGTATCGCAGTGCGATCACTGTTTTCAAATAAGTCATTTGGGTCTCTCCTTGAGTGTAAGCCTCAATCTTTTGTACATAAACCTTGTTTTAAAAAAATAAATAACCTCCATGGGCCTCTCCTTGAGTTGTAAGCCCCATACATCTCCTTTGAAAATCATCTATCTATTTTAAACTGGTACTAAGAGGAGCATTATTCCCAGTGAAACTGCTCTTAGACCACTTGGGCCTCTCTTTGAGTTATAAGCCCCAAACCTTCTCTTCTTTTAAACAACTTTCTTTCAATTCAAATTCAAACTAAAAGTTTTCTAAAAACTTTCTTCAATTTCTTAAAACCTTAATCATACAGTTGTACTCAATACAATCAAACACAATACACTTGGGCCTCTTTTCAGAGTGTAAGACCCAACCTCTTTTCAGTTCAATGCATACTTGTTTATATACCTGTTAATACACTTATCTGTATATACTTGGGAATATCTGTCTAGAGTTTCCCCAGCACTTAGTTCTACACTTAGGTCAAACCAGAGGTTACTTTTATCCTAGTCAATAAATAGTTCCCCCATAGGCAACTTTCCTCAATATAGTCTGCCTCCTCTTGGGCTTTATTCAATATGGAACAGAGAAAGGCATTATTCTCGATTAAACTTTTCTCAAGACTGTCAAAACTTAGAAACATATAAAAGAAATTCATTTCCTAGAGAGGATTAATTCCCGATGAAACCTCTTTTGAATTTCTTCAAACCTTAAAATTGTTCAACAAAAAAAGGATTATTCCTAGTGAAACCTTTCTTGAACTTTTCTTAGCCTTGGACCCACAGGCTTCTTAGAAGTTCCCCAACCTCCTCTTGGGCTTAGTACAAGGACCAATAGGCTTCTTTGAAGTTCCCCCAGCCTCCTCTTGGGCTTAGTACAAGGACCAAGAGGCTTCCTAGAAGCATCCCAGCCTCCTCTTGGGCTTACTATAAGGACCCAAAGGCTTCCTAAAAGCATAGGATAGAAATTAGTCATCTCTACTAGTTCAATTTTCAGGGGAGTCAAAACTCCAGAATACCCAATCATTCCAAGGTTGATCTTCATCCCTTAGACCAACAGCCTTCTCTTGGGCATCATGCAAAGACCTTTTTCCAACCAGAGTGTACCTCTCCTTAAGAGACTTGGACAGTCTCAGACTCCTCTTGGGCTTCATACCAATAGACTTGGAAAGTCTCATTATCATAGTCTCCTTTTTAACAAAAAGACCCACAGGTTTCCTAAAAAGCGTAGGATAAATCCTGATTATTTTACCAATACACCAGCCCCCCAGAAGAGTTAAAACCTCTAAGTCTTTCAAACTCACATTTTAACTTCTCTGACCCCCAACCAAGCTTCAATTTCACCTTGAAAATCCCAGTCAGGGTCAATTTACCATCAATAAATCATTAACAAAATCAGAGCCTCATGGCATCTGGCAATCCAACTCTTCCCTGATTCCCCAACAAGAGTTAGTTTCCCTTTGGATTCCATAAAACAATTTAGACCTGCTCCTGGATTTCAATAAATCCTCAGCAAGAGTCAGTTTCCTCTTAGGCTTTATTTAATGATTTTCTCAGACAACCTCAATCTTGGGCTTTATACAAGATAGATATAACACTCCCTAGAGGAGTCATTTTCTTTCAGCTTCAACCTTGGGCTTTGAACAAGGCACACAAAATCCAACATCCCCTCAGATGAGACCATGAGTCCTCTCTGTAGGAGGATATCCATTTTATACATCACATATCAAAACAAATAATCAAAACCTTTTTTTTCTAGATAAACTAAAGTAAGTGGCACACTTGTTGACTCAAAATCAAAGCTAGAGTCCCTCCTTTATCATGGTAAAAATTCCTCTTTCATATAACAACTATAAGTGGCAAGCCTCTGGATTCCATGTGTCGCTCCCAGGATTTTCATCCAGGTACAAACGCGAATGTGGCGCGGAACACAGAGTCGTCAGCAATGTATATTTATCCCAAGAGAGGGAAATGGAACACCGCATAAACCTAAGGAAGAGGGAAAGGAATGGTCATCGCAACCATAGCCTGGGTTCGGGAGTCGGTTACACGAGGGGAAGGTGTTAGCACCCCACGCGTCCATCGTACTCGATGGGATCCACGCTTGTTGTCTATTCTAAGGGTGAGTTATCCTAACATCTATGGCTACACTGACACAGGGAAGGGGAAAACAAAGACAGACTCAGTAGGACGTCGTCGTCCTAGGCCTACGTACTCCCTTTGTGCAATAGGAAATTCAGAGTCAACATAGTTCAGACCAAGTTCTTTTTGTGTTTTTTACGAGCGACGTTAAGTTCGTGTCTGGCAGTTAGGGTCGATGCCTGTTTGCGACTCAGACGGAAAGTAACGTTCCCTTTTTGAAAATAGCCTTTAGTTTGACAATCCCGAAGGACAAAAATGTTTTGAAATTTGTTTGTATTTTTTAAGACAGAAGTGACTTGAGTTAGTTCATAATTCACCTTGAACCAAAGTCTATGACACGGGAACGAATGCATCGCATGGTCGTCCCCAATGGGACGTATGCTCAACACTCTAGAAGAGAGAAGGGGGACCCCTCAATCTTCACTTCCTATGTTTAAGGCTTGTGTGCAAAGCAAGTTGACCTTATTAAGTATCTTAGGAGTGTTAAGAGATGAGAAGAGGGACTCAAAAGAAAAGAAAAAACACTAAGGGGATGCTATCCTAATGTTATCATGCAAAGGTGGCCTTAAGGGGAGGTTTGACAACAACCTAAACCTAAAGAAAAGAAAAGATTAGAGAAAGAAAGAGTGAGGGTGGTCATGGATAATTGTCCACGCCCTCAAATAACTTACCTCAGCCTCTGCATAAAAGGTTAGTACAAAACAGACATAAGTAACAATAAGACAAATGAAACCCCAAGCAAGTCACAAACCAAAGAGAAATGGTTACAAACCAAATGAAACTCATCCAAGCCAGAATATACACCTTAGAGGTGACCCACAATGTTTACCAAACAAAATCAAGCAAATAGAAGGCAAACCAGTGGCAAAACAAACAAGAGAGTTATCAAAGAAGGAGTAGAAGAAGGAAGAGTGGATATGCAAGGTGATCATGCAAGAATGCTTCAAATAATATCCAAGTCATAATGTGGATGACCTAAACATGTGCCTAAACATGCTATACAGGTGTCACATGAGGCATGCAAACAGATATCCAAGCATCAACCATCAATAGAAGAAGAAGGAAGCATATAAGTGAAACATGTTCAAGTATGTAAGATGAAGCATGAATAGCATATGACATGAATGAATGCAACGCTCCAAGGTCAGAAACATACACCAAATGAAGTGCAAATGAATGATAAGGTATGGCATACATAAACCAAACATAAGTCATGAGTAAGCATAGATGAGATGAGGTGAGAAGATAAGTCAAAGAAAACGCATGTAAACCAAGCATTGAACATATGCACAAAGTATGCAACAACCTCACACCAATGACCTATAATGGCAATCAAGTGACCTATAACAATTCACACATGTTTTATGAAGTCAAAGAAGCAATCCCAAATGATGGCACGAGTGCCTTCTCAAACAAGTACTCAGACATGATCAAAGATGTTCATAAAAGAGACCTCAAACAAAAAGCAATCAAACAATTAGCCAAACATCTTTTAAAATTACCAAATTAAAACTCAAAACACCTCAACCAGGGTTAAACATCATGTTAAAAACTCATGCAAAAAATCACAAGATAAGTCACTCAAACAATCATGCAAAGATCAAGTAGGAAACATGGTTCAATATGTAAAATAAAAGGACTAAAATGCAATATGAAATGATCTTAAAAATGAGAGAAAAAAATTTTTATGCAATTCAATGTGTTGGTGAAACAATGCATAAAGAATGGACTCAAAATGTTTTATGGATGATGAGAAATAAATTCTACAAGCTATGGCATGCATATATGGAATAAACTCAAAAGAAATTAACCAAATAATTAATTAAGATGCTAAAAATAAAATAAAATAATAAAATAAAATTTGAGAAAAATTTATAAAACTCTAGATATGCTTCATGATTTTTTTTATGATTTTTTAATGCACAAAACTATTTTTAAAAATAAAAAAATGCAATAATTAATTGAAAATAAAAAGAAAACAAAATAGCCTGGGGGTATGAATAGTAGCCAAAGCACGTTGGAAAATAAACCTGGGCCCAAAGGAGGGGTGCAAAGAGCAAGCCCAATCCAACAAAAAAATCAGCAAAATAAAACAAAGATACATGAGACCCAGTCAACCAATTGACTCAATACTAACCCTCAGATCAATCTAATGCCCCACATTAAGTCAACAAAAGCAACGGTAAACATGATCTAAGGTTCAGATCACAAGACACACCATAATTATGAAGCACGCGCACACATCAGATTACACAGAATAAAAAAAAACACACGTGACAAGCACATGATATCATTAATGCGTTGGCATTATAATAGCCATCAGATTCAATCAACGTTCCAGATCAATCAAAAGTTAACATGATGGATGGTTTAGATTTGTGGTTCGCAATAATTACCATGGGATAGCACACACATAACCAATAAAATAAAACATAATTTAAATGATGTGGCATAACATGGACCACACGATCTGGCTAACGGACGGCTGAGATTATGTCTTCAACCTTGGAACCCTAATCTCGTCGGAAAAACAACCAGACGCCGGAGCCCTAGCTCCGGTCGTCCCTTCCGGCCACCTGCAACCAAAAAATTACCAGAACATGCACACGAGTATACCATTCTGACCAGAATTCAATGAGGATCAATAATATCATATTAGAAATCACAAACAATCAACATACAAGGAGAATCGAATGAAACAAGTTATGGTTCAAAACTTTAAAACGCACGATACAACCAGTCTACACGTACAAATTCAAAATAAAATACATCAGCATGCTCAGCAACAACCGCAGATCATTATGCACATCAAAAATTTGATTTCTAAGATCATGAAAAGCGTCACTAACCTGAGATCAAGCAATCCGTACCCTTGTTGTTAGCTTCAAATGATGGGAGCTTTGTATTCTATGGATCCCCATGACTCAGAATGTGAAAGAACTTTGTGAAAAACCCTAGTGGATTGAGAGATTCGAAGGAGAGAAGGATTAGGGTTGAAACTTGAATTCTCCTCAAAATAACGTGCCTCTCCCTCCAATCAGTGCATGAGTAAGCTTAAATACATTAGGTTATTCCACTGATTAGCATTTAGGTCTTATTCATTCCATGGTTAATGAGTTTTGGGTGATTTGGCAAATTTGCATTTTGAATCACACACCCCCCTCCATGCGTGTACACCCATGCATTCTATGATGTATCACTTATTTATCGATTGCTAATCAGACCTGAATTGGATTTGGGCCTTGAGATATCTTGATTTATGAGCTTTGATGCTTCTTGCAAAATTGCACAATGTGAAATAAGTGATGAATAAGTCATTGATCCACTTGATTCCAAGGCCAAAGATGATCCTTATGAGGTGCACTTGGATGTTAGAATGTGAATTGAAGCAAAAGGACCAATTATAGGTCCATATGTCCCAAAATGCAAAAGTTGTGAAAATGGAACCATGAGAAAACCCTAAAAACCACCTTGCCTTCTTTTGATCATAACTTGAGTTTCACAAATGATATGGAGACCATCTAGTACTTGTTGGAAAGGGGAGAAAAAGATCTTCAACTTTCATGTTTGAGAAAAATTCAATTGAAGCTTCCTTGGTGGTGAAAACTCAAGTTGAATGTAGTGTAAAAACTTGCCAAAAATGGAAACTTCTCATTATAGGTCATTTTCCAAATTTAGTAACTTTTGTACCAACCCTTGATTCTTGATAAATGGTATGAAACTTGACCCTTGAAGAAGACCTTCTCCTCTTGAACTGCCTCAAGCACCTTGACCCCATGCTAAGAACCAATGACATGCACACATGATAATGCAACAATGAAATAAAACATAAGCCAGTTAATACTAAAGTAAGGAGAGCAAATTTTGGGGTGCTGCAGCTGCCCCTATTCAATCAACTTGGTCCTGAAGGTATGATAGTGATGGCTCTCAGACATTCCAGGATACACGGGGATTGAATACCGAAAGTGCCCCGGAAATTTGCTAATGGTGAGAATAACGAAATGGAGCGTGCTGAAAAATAAGGAGTATGACCTCAACCATACCCACAAAAATAAGACGAATACGACCTCAATCGTACCCGCAAAGGAAGACTGGCCTCAATCACTCTACCCACAAGGAAAATATGAATACGACCTCAATCGCACCCACAAAACGAATACGACCTCAATCGTACCCGCAAAGGAAGACTGATCTCAATCACTCTACCTACAAAGAAAAAAGACGAATACGACCTCAATCGTACCCACAAAATGAATACGACCACAATCGTACCCGCAAAGGAAGACGGACCTCAATCACTCTACCCACAAAGAAAAGGACGAATACGACCTCGATCGTACCCATAAAGGAAGACTGACCTCAATCACTCTACCCACAGAAATAATATGAATACGACCTCAATCGCACCCACAAAACGAATACAACCTCAATTGTACCCGCACGGGAAGACCGACCTCAATCACTCTACCCACAAAGAAAATATGAATACGACCTCAATCGCACCCACAAAATGAATACAACCTCAATTGTACCCGCAAAGGAAGACTGACCTCAATCACTCTACCCACAAAGAAAATATGAATACGACCTCAATCGCACCCACAAAACGAATACAACCTCAATTGTACCCGCAAAGGGAGACTGACCTCGATCACTCTACCCACAAAGAAAATATGAATACGACCTCAATCGCACCCACAAAACGAATACAACCTCAATTATACCCGCAAAGGATAACCAACAGAAAGTGGACTTCGTTGGGGATAACGTGAAACAAAACTTCTGACTTATACCACCCCTACTGAGAAAGAGAAACCGGCAAACATAATACGTCAAGCGAGAACTGACTACCAGGTGAGAACATGATTTCATAAAAGAGAAAGGGCCAACAAAGACAAACTCCCAACCGACTCATAATCCATAGGCAAGATGGCTCCGCTGGGGAAAGGAGAAGTCTAAATAAAAGACTCTGCTGGGGAGCACAAGTATGAGGAACGCATCCCTCCAAAATCTCCTGAGTTATGCCATCTCTGCTGAGAAAGAGAACTGGCAAGGAAAGTATCAAACCTGGCTTATGCTTCGAATGCAAATGTTTGAATTTTTGCCGCAATGCTCCACACGAAGTGGAAATGCTACGCGTTTGAGGATGCAATGCAAATGCTTATGATATGCAAAAGGGTTCCCTCCAGCAAAATAAATGCTGGAGAGAAAAGACCAATTCAGCTGGGGATGACAAAATAAATTGTCCTCCGAATCCAAGAGCTCTGCTGAGAAGGATCACGCTGACCGACCCTTTGGATCAACAACTTCTGCTGGGGATGAAATCCCAAAAGAACATCCACACTACCGGGGATTACACATGTCCTTTACTGAAGGTAACATCCAAAACCTGAGATTTCTCCTCTGCTGGGGGAGTTGAGAATGAATGCCAATAACGGAATCGGCGATCTGTTACTGAAAATTGCTAATAACCAATTGGGCTCAGAACCTGCTGGGGGATGCCAGCCCATAATATCATCCTGCTTGGGGATAACAGTCCATAATACCATCCTGCTTGGGGATAACAGTCCATAATACCATCCTGCTTGGGGATACTGCTGATCTTAGCCTGCTGATGGGGAGAATGACTTTACCCTCGCCTTGTTGGGGGGTTAGAACATAACGTTGTCGGTGAGATCACACTCCCTGACTGGATGGGGAAAGTGGACATCCTGACTCTGTGGGGAAACAACGTCTCGATCCAGAGAACATATTCCCCAAGTCTCCTGCTGGGGATAGTCTGCTCTGCTGAGGAAGGTGCAATCTCAATGCTGGGGAGAGCAAACCTACTAGGGGAGTACAATGCTGTTGCCCTGCAAGTCAAATAACAACAAATAGAATATACCACCACATGACTATCTCAATTACCATCCACCACAGCTAACGGCCAAGCAATTTCTACTATTTTTTTGTTATGTTCTGCAAAGCTCGAAATTTTATATGCAATGTTTATCAAAATATCGGACGTTTTTGCAAACAAAACAGTAAAAGTAAAATAAACAATGGAAAGCTCTTTGAGTGAAATGAAAATTTTATTGAGAAAAGTGGCCCGTAAATAGGCATTTACAATTGGAAGCAATTCCTAAAAAGAGGTAATTGCGCAAAAGCAAAAAGAAAATACACATGTCGGCAATGTGGGAACAGATATCCACCATGATTCAACTCAGCTATGACCCATATGTCCTGCTTATCCAAAAATATCTTGACCTTTGAAGAGACTAACTGTACTGATTCCTTCCTTTCAGAATTTCCAAGTATCGAGAGTGCTCACAGATCAAACGCAGACCGTAGCCTTTCGCTTTCAAATCCCTAACTTTTGCCTGGATCGCCCTTTTCGGGTTTTCAATCCATCGGGATACCCATTTTTGCCAAAGTTGCCTTTTCCGGTTTTCAACTTTGCGGGTTTACATGTTTCCTTTTTTACATTTTGTCCCTAATTTTTGCCCGAACCTTTCCTTTTTATGGTTCGCCGGGATGCCCCTTTTTTGCCCGAACTTTATTTTTATGTCCAGCGGGTCTCTTTCATGCGAAGTATTTTTTGACTACGTCTGTGTTCACAGGGGACGTGAAATCTTCGCCATCCATATTTGAAAGTAGTAAGGCTCCACCAGAGAAAACCTTTCTTACCACGTATGGACCTTCGTAGTTTGGAGTCCATTTTCCCCTGTGATCTGTCTGAGGAGGAAGGATCCTTTTCAAAACTAATTCACCTGTCTGAAAACTCCGAGGATGCACTTTCTGGTCAAAGGCGTTCTTCATCCTGCTCTGATACAACCGACCATGCGCAATGGCTGCCAATCTTTTTTCTTCAATAAGGTTCAACTGATCCAATCTAGAACGCACCCACTCAGCTTCATCAAGCTTTACGTCTGCCAGAATTCTCAAAGACGGAATCTCGACCTCTAAGGGTAAAACTGCTTCCATACCATATACCAATGAGAAAGGGGTTGCCCCAGTTGACGTACGCACCGAAGTACGGTAACCGTGTAGGGCATAAGGTAGCATCTCATACCAGTCCTTATACGTTACCACCATCTTCTATACAATCTTCTTGATATTCTTATTCGCTGCCTCAACAGCCCCATTCATCTTCGGACGATATGGAGAGGAATTATGATGCTCGATCTTAGAACTCTGACATAGTTCCTTCATCATCTTATTGTTCAAATTCGAGCCATTATCGGTAATGATTCTCTCCAGGACCCCATAACGACAGATGATGTCCTTCTTTATAAACCGGGCTACCACTTGCTTGGTGACGTTGGCGTACGAGGCTGCTTCCACCCACTTTGTGAAATAGTCAATGGCAACCAAAATGAAACGATGCCCATTGGAAGCAGTGGGCTCAGTCTTTCCAATCATATCTATGCCCCACATTGTAAAAGGCCAAGGAGATGATAACACGTTTAGAGGCGTAGGCGGTACATGCATCTTATCTGCATAAATCTGGCATTTATGGCACTTTCGGGCGTACTTGAAACAATCAGACTCCATAGCCATCCAATAATATCCTGCCCTCAACAACTTTCTAGCCATGGTGTGTCCACTGGAATGAGTACCGAAAGAACCCTCGTGAACTTCCTCCATCAATAAGCCTGCCTCGTGTTCATCAACACAACGTAGCAAGACCATATCGAAGTTCCTGTTATATAGCACATCATCCTTGTTCAGAAAGAAGTTCCCTGCCAACCTTCTCAGAGTCTTCTTATCCTTGGTGGAGGCACCCTCTGGATACCCCTGTTTCTTCAAAAAAAAAAACTTTAATATCATGATACCACGGTTTGCCATCAGACACATCTTCAATTACAAACACAAAAGCTGGTCTATCCAGACGCATGATTCTAATCGACGGAGTTTCATTCCAACGGTTCACCTTATACATAAATGCCAATGTCGCCAACGCATCAGCCATCTGATTCTCAGCTCGTGGCACATGATGAAAATCCACCATGTCAAAGAAAGGTAACAACCTTCTGGCATAGTTGTTATAAGGCACCAAATTCGCCTGACGAGTCTCCCATTCTCCTGTAATCTGATTAACTACCAACGCGGAATCACCATAGACATCGAGGTTCTTAATTCTCAAATCAATTGCTTCCTCTAACCCTATGATGCATGCTTCATACTCCGCCTCGTTGTTGGTGCACACGAATGCTAACTGGGCAGTGAAAGGTATATGAGAACCCTTCGGGGTTGTAATGATTGCCCCAATTCCATTACCATATGAGTTAACAGCTCCATCAAAAATTAGCTTCCATTGAGACCCAATCTCAGGTCCTTTGTCAGGCAGAGGCTCTTCACAATCTTTCATTTTCAGAAACATAACATGCTCGTCCGGAAACTCAAACTTCATTGGCTGATAATCCTCGACCGGCTGTTCAGCAAGATATTCTGACAGAACACTTCCCTTAATGGCCTTCTGGGAAACATACTGAATATCGTATTCTGTCAAAACCATCTGCCAACGGGCTATCCTTCCAGAAAGTGCTTGCTTCTCAAACACGTACTTAATCGGATCCATCTTAAAAATCAACAAGGTGGTGTGGTTTAACATATACTGTCTCAGACGCTTGGCTGCCCAAGAGAGTGCACAATATGTCTTTTCCAACATAGAGTATCTTGATTCATAATCAGTGAACTTCTTACTCAGGTAGTAAATGGTGTGCTCCTTCCTACCTGTCTCGTCGTGTTGACCGAGCACACAACCCATCGAATTCTCAAGAACCGTAAGATACATAATTAATGGTCTCCCAAGCACCAGTGGCATAGGACTGGAGGTTCCTGCAAGTACTCCTTTATCTTTTCAAACGCCTCTCGACAATTTTCATTCCACCTGACCTCTTGATCTTTTCTTAACAATTTGAAAATTGGTTCACACGTGGCCGTAAGATGAGAGATGAACCTAGCAATATAATTCAACCTCCCTAAGAAACCACAAACCTCTTTCTCCATCCTTGGCTCAGGCATCTCTTGTATGGCTCTTATCTTGGCAGGATCAACCTCGATACCTCTTTCACTAACAATGAATCCCGGCAATTTACCAGACCTCACGCCGAAAATGCACTTGTTCGGATTCAATCTCAGTCTAAACTTCCTCAACCTTTCAAACAGTTTCTGGAGGTTCACCAGGTGTTCTTCCTTTGTCTGTGACTTCGCAATCATGTCATCAACATAGACTTAAATCTCCTTGTGAATCATATCATGAAAGAGAGTCGCCATTTCCCGCTGATAGGTTGCCCCAGCATTCTTCAATCCAAAGGGCATTACCTTGTAGCAAAATGTTCCCCACGGTGTTATGAACGTAGTCTTCTCCATGTCCTCTGGGGCCATTTTAATTTGGTTATACCCAGAGAAGCCATCCATGAAGGAAAATACAGAATATTGAGCAGTATTGTCCACCAACACATCAATGTGGGGGAGCGGGAAATCATCCTTCGGGCTCGCCCTATTCAAATCTCGGTAATCAACACACATCCTGACCTTTCCATCCTTCTTAGGTACAGGTACGATATTAGCAACCCACAGAGGATAATTTGTCACCGCAAGAAATCCGGTGTCCAACTGTTTCTGAACCTCTTCCTTGATCTTGACAGCCATATCTGGTTTCGTCCTTCTCAGTTTCTGCTTGACTGTAGTACAACCCTCTTTAAGCGGCAATCGGTGTGCAACAATGTCAGTGTCAAGCCCGGGCATGTCTTGGTAAGACCAAGCGAAGATATCCACATACTCTCGAAGCAACTCAACCAATCTTTCTTTAACAGTGTATTCCAAGGCAGTCCCAACCTTTACTTCTCGTTTAACATCCTCGGTTCCCAGATTAACAGTCTCAACTTCCTCCTGATAAGGTAGAATAACCCTTTCCTCTTATTTCAGTAGCCTGGATAATTCTTCTGGTAAGTCACAGTCTTCGTCAGTCTCTTCTTCGGCCTGATAGATGGGATTTTCGAAGTCATATCGAGCCATAGCTAAGTCATAAGGGGTGGAATCTGAACAAAGGAACCTGCATGATGGATGTTTTATGTTTATTATGAGTGCAACAAACAAGAAAACACATTCCCATTTTGATGTGGGTTAATGCAAAAAGTAAAAACAGAAAAACAGGGATCAAAATATTTGAATGAAAAAACGTCCTTTATTAATGATAAAAGTGGTAAATAAAACATCCAAGCCCTACAAATAAATATTACTACGTCTTGGGCAGAACGTAGGATTAATCATAACAGAAAACAAAAGTAAATTACTCTGGGCGAGTCACTTGGATGACTTTCTCGGAAGACCAGTTGCCTAAACTCTGACCAGGGGTGCAGGGACGGATCCATTCATCCATGTCACAGTCACTATCTCCTTCATCCTCAATAGCATTAACCTGATTAAAGAAAACCCCAGCACTTGTGAATCGAATCGGGCCAGCATACTTGGGAGGCTCTTGAGCTCGACGGGGTGGCTTGTACCCTAGTCCATGGGTATCCTGCTTCCTTTGAACATCAATGATACGACCCCACTTCTGAGAACCACCAGCTTCTACTACAGCGCGCGCCTCTTTGAAAGAGGACATCGAAACCTCTGGTTGTCTGACAACTTCAGGTTGGGCAACCACCTCAGGCTGACTGGCTACCTTTGGGGGTTCTTCGGGAATTTTTACAGCTTCAAAGGCTTGGTACAAAGTTTCATGTACTTCACCATCTACCTCTACATACTTGAAGGTCGATAGGTGACTTACCATGATTTCTTCCTCACCACAAACTGTCACAACGTGTCCATTCGCCATATACTTCAACTTCTGATGCAGCGTAGATGTTACTGCCCCAGCACTATGGATCCAAGGGCGACCCAACAAACAACTATAGGCAGGCAGAATATCCATTATGTAAAAGGTGGTGTTAAAAATCTCAGGACCCACCTTGATTGGAAGAACTAACTCTCCAAAAACCGACCTCTTGGAACCATCAAAAGCACGTACCACCAAGTCACTCGGTGTACAAATCAACCCACGAGTGTCTAACTTCATCAAAGCCTTCTTCGGCAGCACATTCAAAGATGACCCAGTATCAACTAACACATGCGACATTAAGGAACCATGACATTCCACTGAAATATGCAGAGCGTTGTTGTGATTCCTCCCAGCTGGAGTCAGATCTAAATCGGTGAAACCCAAACCATTACCAGCATTCACATGAGCCACAACCCCTTCTAACTGATTGACAGATATTTCCTGCGGTACATAGGCCATATTCAAAACCTTCAGCAATACATTTCGGTGCGCCTCAGAGCACAACAGTAAAGATAGGATGGAAATCTTCGATGGATTTTGGTGAAGTTGATCAACAATTTTGTAATCGCTTTTCCTGATCAATCTCATAAACTCTTCTACATCTTCTGAGAAAGTATCCCCAACCTGCTTTGTCATAGAATTATTTGCTTCCTGCCTTTGTATAGACTCATCCATCACCTGTTTACCTTTGTCTTGTTTTGAACTGCCAACTTGATCCTCAGACGGAATAAAGACTCTACCACTCCTAGTGATAGCCCCTGCTTCAACAAGATTTTCAACCCCTGTATTCATAGCTGAGGTCTTTACCAATTCCTGCTTCTTACCATTAACAAATACCTCGGCCCCATAGTTCCATGGGATGGCCTTGGTACTCTCATACGGGACTGGTCCAGGAACAGTGATAATGATCGGCGCTGGTCTCGCCGGCGCTGATATAGTTATTATCTTTAACAGAATTGTTATTGTGGCAACATCAATCTCTCTGTCAGTAACTTTACTCTGCCTACAACCCCTGTTAAACTGTAATATCCCTTCACTGATCATTCTCTGAATACCTGCTTTCAATAAATCACAATCGCCTGGCTGCGACACACATCCTACACAACCTTCATCACAGCCGGGAAATACCCCTCCCTTCAACAGTCTTTCCTTCACCACACCCAAGGGAGTTTAGACTTCATTCACATCTGAAATCAAACTCAAGTCTTCACAGTCTTTAATAATAGCATTGACCCTTGGCCCACCGTGATTCGGCATCGGGTTCTGATTCACATTTGGAGCATCATTGGAGAAATTAATGGCTTTGGAATCCACTAAATCTTGAACCAGATGCTTAAAAGCTCTACAGTTCTCAGTATGATGTCCGGGTGCTCCGGAATGGAATTCACAGTGGGCGTTGGCGTCATAGCCGGGAGGTGGATTACCAGTAGGTGGAGCCAATGTTCTCTTCTGAATTAACTGTAGTTGTAACAAGTGCTGAAATAATTGAGAGTAGGGAATGGGCGGAGTGTCAAGATGCCTATCCCGCCTAGACGCAGGCTGTGGTCTGCGAGGAACCTGATTTGGTTGTTGAGACACTGCTGGCTGCTGAGGTACTGCTGGGATGGTTACAGAAGCCACCTGCTGATTGAAGTTCTGACGAGGTCCTTCTCTACCACGATATGAAAACACAGAGTTTGTATCTCCCTCTTTCTTCTTGTAACCACTAGCATACGGTTTCTTACCTCCTCCAGATGAGGACCCATCACCGCTTGATATTTTTCCCGCCTTAATTCCGCTTTCCACCATTTCTCCTACTAAGATGAGATCAGCAAACTTTCCAGTCATACACGGTACCAGCTTTTCATAGTAATGACCCTGCAAGGTGGCCATAAACATACCTATCATTTCACGTTCCAACATGGGAGGCTGAACCCTTGCTGCCAATTCACGCCACCTCTAGGCATACTCCTTGAAACTCTCATTATTCTTCTGTGATAAGTTCTGCAGCTGTGTTCTGTTAGGAGCCATGTCAGTGTTATATTGATAGTGTCTAATAAATGCCCCTACCAGATCTCTCCAACTACGCACATCTTTCCTTTCTAGTTGCATATACCACTCCAGGGATGCCCCAGATAGGCTATCCTGGAAGCAATGCATCATCAATTTTTCATTCTTCGCATGCGCAGCCATTTTACTCGCGTATGCCCTGACGTGAGTCCTTGGGAAAGACATACCATTATACTTCTCGAAGGTGGGAGTCTGAAACTTGTGTGGGATAATGACGCCTGGAACCAGCCCCAAATCCTCCAGATCCATACCCACAGAATCTTGATTCACAACACCCCTTAGTTGTTCCTCAATCAACCTGAATCTCTGATCATTGTCAATCTGGGGACCAGCATCCCCACCTGGCCCAGAGAATCCATCTTCCTGCAGATCATCATACTGACGGCCATGAATTGCGCAGACACTGTTACCTCCCCCCACTAAAGTGGGAACCACAACATTTTCTCCTCCGCCCGGAGGGATCACAACACTAGTAACAGGAATACCTCCGCCCTGAGGGCCATTCTGAACATTATTACCAGTAACACCAGTATGAACTCCTCCATGAAGGACACCCTCTTCATCAATTCTCACAATCAGTCGCTGAACGAGAGTCCTTAACTGCTCTTGGCCTTGAGCAACCCCTTGCATTAAATCCATGAATTGGTTCATGCGAGTCCGCATCTCAGTCATCTCGTTTTGTAGCTGATCCATGAGTCTCTTCTGATTTTGTCTGGTAGAATACCGGTGAATGTGCTGATCTGCAATCCTGCGCTGAGGATGAGAACAAGATAAGAACACCAGAGATAAACACCTGTTATGCAAAATGATCATGAATATGCAAATGCAAATGAACATGTTTAAATATTCGCAGGGAGATCCACCCCTTGATTCCAGTTTAACAACAAGATAGAACGGAACTTCTGCTCATGTATTAAGAAAAACCAGAGGATAACCAATTGTCAACAGTCACAACCCAAAATAATAAGTCTGAACACAATAATCATAGATCCCAACCAACAAGCCTGGTGGTGATCCAAATACAATAAAAGAAAATAGAAAACTACGGCATGTCATCAAAGTCCACTAGTGCCAATCCCCCTATCCATCATGCTCTTTGCTCTAGTCTTGAATTTCCTTGAACAGCTTTTTGGTGTCGGGATGCTTCGGTCTCTGAATTAGCTCTTGAATAAGAACATTTCTCCTATGCATGATCCCTTTCAAGTATCGGCAATGCAACTCCCAAGCGTCTTCTTCAAAAACACCATCCATGCTAGGACCCTCATTTCTAGGTCTCTTCACTTCAGCTTGGATCTTTAGTTCCTCTATGGAGGCTATGGCTTCATTGAGTCGACCCTCGACTGCTTGTCTCTGGAATACCCCTGATAGGATCTCAGCGTCTTTTTTCTTGAGCTTCAACTTCAATTGATCAATCTGAGCTAGATAATCGTCTTCCTTTCGCTTATTATCAGCCATTGCAGTGTCTCGGTGAGCCTTGAACCTGTGAATTTTCAACAAAGCCTTGGCCAATTCCTCCTTCTTAGACTTGAGAACCTTACTGATACCCTCTAGAGCTTGCTTCATCCTTTGTCTGGCTGTGACCTTGTCAGCTAGCTCCTTTTCTGCCTTAGCGAGAAGCTCAGTCTTCAACTCGGTGATATGAACAGCTTCACCCCGCTCATGTTTCAACTGATAAATCTCTCTTTATAGCTCACTGTTTTCTTCTTGCAGCTTTTCCTTTTCAGCCCACAACTTGTTAAACTTCTCTATTTCAACTATGGTAGGAGGCTCAATCAGCAAGGGGTAAGATGGTGGTTCTTTGGAGAATGGCAAAAGCTCCTTCTCTACCCTTTTCTGAATCCAATCTTCGTACACAGGAAATGTTCTGTTGTTGCTCTTCCCAAAAGAAGTTTTCCCCTTCTTATGACGATCTTCCCAAGTATTTGCAGCTTCTTTTAACAGTTCTGGATTGAATTCCCCACTCAGATATAGGGATTCTTGGACATCCTCATCTTTTGGTGGCTACTTCAAGGCATACCCGAATTGCCTAATAGCAAGAATAGGGTTATAGTTAATCCCCCCTTTCCTTCCTATTAGAGGCACATTTAGGAGACCTCCACAACTAATCATGATATCTTGGCCTAACAAGTCACGGTTAACCCAAATTAGATTATCTGCCCTCAAGCCCATCAATCTTTTGGACCATTCCAATAATCCTTGAGTATCTACAAATGCCCCAGATTTGGGAAGACGATCAGCAAACCATTTGTAGAAGACTGGCGCACAAAAATTAAGGGGTCCTCCCCTCCTCTTCTCGTTCTTATAATGCACTGAATAATACAGATCTCCAAGCAAAGTAGGTACCGAATTCTTCATGGTAAATATCCGGACAGCGTGCGTGTCCACAAAATCCTTCACATTTGGGAACAACACCGTTCCATAGACACACATAGCCAAGATGGCATTGAAAACCGACCAACATCTAGCCTTAGCATACACAGCAGCCTGTTCTACCAAAAATTTCAGTTGAAAGCCTTTACACCCTGCCTTACTGGCAACGTTGTTTTTCAACAAAGATGGATCCAAATGCAAAGCCTCGGAGACCCTTTCTAAATCAGGAAGTTCTTTAAAAGGATAGAAAGAAGCCTCTTCTTTGATAGAAACATCCAGAATGAGAGCAAATTCCTCCAATGTCGGAGCCAAAAGGTAATCAGTGAATAGAAAACAGTGCAGGTAAGGGTCATAGAATTGCACCAGAGTGTGCAAAGCCCTATACTCGTATTCAGTGATGTCGCGAACAAAATTCAGAATTCTTCCATACTCTCCTCTAAAGTCTGCCAATACCTCAAGTTCTGCCATAGACACAATCTTATGAATAGGATCCAGAATAAGTGATGGGAACTTGTATACTATGATATTCTTTCTCTTCTCAGTACTCATCCTTAATAGTCTTCAAAACCAGAATCAAAGTTAGGATGCAACCCTGCAAATGAATAAACATGTTAGGATGCAAAATGATGATGCAAATGCACACATGGGATCAAGGATGCCACACAGACTGGACAACTGCTGTACTGAACAACTGTATAATCTCAAAGGGTCTGCCCAAATACCCAGAATACCAGAATAACCATAATACCACACTGATAAACATGCTGACCAAAAAACCGGGTATGTTGAAGGTCAAGGTTACCTGCAAACCTGTAAACACCCTGCCCTTCTCACATGTGGGTACTAGAAAGCCAAGGATCCTCAATATCACGGGCTCTCAGGTCGAGAAATGATGATACGTTCGTCATTTTTGGTTTGGCATCATCATCAATCGAGGAGGCCTCAATCGATTCCCCTCAAAAGAAAACATCCTATGGCAAGTCCTCAGTTTCGGCACTGAGGTTGAGAAGCAATAGTACATTCATCCCTCGGGGTACAGTACTATCGCCAATCGAGGAGTGCTTCCACTGATTCTTTTCCAAAAGGAAACCCTAGAGCAAGTTCCCAGCATTGGGTCCTCGGATCGACAGGTGTAATGGGTTTGCCATTTCTGGTCTGCCATTATCACATCTCGGGAGGAATGTCGTTACTGAGTCTTCGGGAATGGCCGCCAGAGTCGACAGTTTTCCAAGTTACATTCAATCATCTACACCAATGCGCAGGATAGAACATTACCAAAGAAAACCTCGTCTGGATGTGGAGTTTTCATGTATACTACGTCTGGCCAAATGCGACACAAGTCACACTAATTTCCACGCTAATCCTATGTGTACGCTCAAGCCTGGGTATTGGGCTTATCTCTCAGAACTCCCAACCCGCCAAACAGAAAAACAGTGCAGCAGATAATAATAATATGCAATGCAGTAAATGCGGTAAAAATAAAATACAACAAATAAAGCAAAACAAAAAACAAAAACACCTAAAGAGAACAAAAACAAACATGCGCTAGGACAGACCCGCTTAGGGAACTAGAGTCGCCAGCTGTCGCTCCCAGGATTTTCATCCAGGTACAAACGTGAAAGTGGCGCGGAACACAGAGTCGCCAGCAATGTATATTTATCCCAAGAGAGGGAAAGGGAACACCGTATAAACCTGAGGAAGAGGGAAAGGAATGGTCATCGCAACCATAGCCTGGGTTCGAGAGTCGGTTACGCGAGGGGAAGGTGTTAGGACCCCACGCGTCCATCGTACTCGATGGGATCCACGCTTGTTGTCTATTATAAGGGTGAGTTATCCTAAAATCTATGGCTACACTGACACGGGGAAGGGGAAAACAAAGACAAACTCGGTAGGACGTCGTCGTCCTAGGCCTACGTACTCCCTTTGTGCAATGGGAAATTCAGAGTAAACGTAGTTCGGACCAAGTTCTTTTTGTGTTTTTTACGAGCGACGTTAAGTTCGCGTCCGGCAATTAGGGTCGATGCCTGTTTGCGACTCAGACGGAAAGTAACGTGCCCTTTTTGAAAATAGCCTTTAGTTTGACAATCCCGAAGGACAAAAATGTTTTGAAATTTGTTTGTATTTTTTAAGACAGAAGTAACTTGAGTTAGTTCATAATTCACCTTGAACCAAAGTCTATGACACGGGAACGAATGCATCGCATGGTCGTCCCCAATGGGACGTATGCTCAACACTCTAGAAGAGAGAAGGGGGACCCCTCAATCTTCACTTCCTATGTTTAAGGCTTATGTGCAAGGCAAGTTGACCTTATTAAGTATCTTAGGAGTGTTAAGAGATGAGAAGAGGGACTCAAAAGAAAAGAAAAAACACTAAGGGGATGCTATCCTAATGTTATCATGCAAAGGTGGCCTTAAGGGGAGGTTTGACAACAACCTAAACCTAAAGAAAAGAAAATATGAGAGAAAGAAAGAGTGAGGGTGGTCATGGATAATTGTCCACACCCTCAAATAACTTACCTCAGCCTCTGCATAAAAGGTTAGTACAAAACAGACATAAGTAACAATAAGACAAATGAAACCCCAAGCAAGTCACAAACCAAAGAGAAATGGTTACAAACCAAATGAAACTCATCCAAGCCAGAATATACACCTTAGAGTTGACCCACAATGTTTACCAAACAAAATCAAGCAAATAGAATGCAAACCAGTGGCAAAACAAACAAGAGAGTTATCAAAGAAGGAGTAGAAGAAGGAAGAGTGGATATGCAAGGTGATCATGCAAGAATGCTTCAAATAATATCCAAGTCAGAATGTGGATGACCTAAATATGTGCCTAAACATGCTATACGGGTGTCACATGAGGCATGCAAACAGATATCCAAGCATCAACCATCAATAGAAGAAGAAGGAAGCATATAAGTGAAACATGTTCAAGTATGTAAGATGAAGCATGAATAGCATATGACATGAATGAATGCAAAGCTCCAAGTTCAGAAACATACACCAAATGAAGTGCAAATGAATGATAAGGTATGGCATACATAAACCAAACATAAGTCATGAGTAAGCATAGATGAGATGAGGTGAGAAGATAAGTCAAAGAAAACGCATGTAAACCAAGCATTGAACATATGCACAAAGTATGCAACAACCTCACACCAATGACCCATAATGGCAATCAAGTGACCTATAACAATTCAAACATGTTTTATGAAGTCAAAGAAGCAATCCCAAATGATGGCACGAGTGCCTTCTCAAACAAGTACTCAGACATGATCAAAGATGTGCATAAAAGAGACCTCAAACAAAAAGCAATCAAACAATTAGCCAAACATCTTTTAAAATTACCAAATTAAAACTCAAAACACCTCAACTAGGGTTAAACATCATGTTAAAAACTCATGCAAAAAATCACAAGATAAGTCACTCAAACAATCATGCAAAGATCAAGTAGGAAACATGGTTCAATATGCAAAATAAAAGGACTAAAATGCAATATGAAATGATCTTAAAAATAATTGAAAATTTTTTTCATGCAATTCAATGTGTTGGTGAAACAATTCAAAAAGAATGGACTCAAAATGTTTTATGGATGATGAGAAATAAATTCTACAAGCTATGGCATGCATATATGGAATAAACTCAAAAGAAATTAACCAAATAATTAATTCAGATGCTAAAAATAAAATAAAATAATAAAATAAAATTTTAGAAAATTTTATAAAACTCTAAATATGCTTCATGATTTTTTTTATGATTTTTTAATGCATAAAACTATTTTTAAAAATTAAAAAAATAAATGCAATAATTAATTGAAAATAAAAAGAAAACAAAATAGCCAGGGGGTATGAATAGCAGCCAAAGCACGTTGGAAAATAAACCTGGGCCCAAAGGAGGGGTGCAAAGAGCAAGCCCAATCCAACAAAAAAATCAGCGAAATAAAAAAAAAGATACATGAGACCCAGTCAACCAATTGACTCAATACTAACCCTCAGTCAATTTAATGCCCCACATTAAGTCAACAAAAGCAACGGTAAACATGATCTAAGGTTCAGATCACAAGACACACCATAATTATGAAGCACGCGCACACATCAGATTACTCAGAATAAAAAAAAACACACGTGACAAGCACATGATATCATTAATGCGTTGGCATTATAATAGCCATCAGATTCAATCAACGTTTCAGATAAATCAAAAGTTAACATGATGGATGGTTTGGATTTGTGGTTCGCAATAATTACCATGGGATAGCACACACATAACCAATAAAATAAAACAGAATTTAAATGATGTGGCGTAACATGGACCACACGATCTGGCTAACGGACGGCTGAGATTACGTCTTCAACCTTGGAACCCTAATCTCGCCAGAAAAATAACCAGACGCCGGAGCCCTAGCTCCGGTCGTCCCTTCCGGCCACCTGCAACCAAAAAATTACCAGAACATGCACACGAGTATACCATTCTGACCATAATTCAATGAGGATCAATAATATCATATTAGAAATCACAAACAATAAACATACAAGGAGAATCGAATGAAACAAGTTATGGTTCAAAACTTTAAAACCCACGATACAACCAGTCTACACGTCCAAATTCAAAATAAAATACATCAGCATGCTCAGCAACAACCACAGATCATTATGCACGTCAAAAATTTGAGTTCTAAGATCATGAAAAACGTCACTAACCTGAGATCAAGCAATCCGTACCCTTGTTGTTAGCTTCAAATGATGGGAGCTTTGTATTCTATGGATCCCCAGGACTCAGAATGTGAAAGAACTTTGTGAAAAACCCTAGTGGATTGAGAGATTTGAAGGAGAGAAGGATTAGGGTTGAAACTTGAATTCTCCTTAAAATAACGTGCCTCTCCCTCCAATCAGTGCATGAGTAAGCTTAAATACATTAGGTTATTCCACTGATTAGCATTTAGGTCTTATTCATTCCTTGGTTAATGAGTCTTGGGTGATTTGGCAAATTTGCATTTTGAATCACACACCCCCCTCTATGCGTGTACACCCATGCATTCTATGATGTATCACTTATTTATCAATTGCTAATAACACCTGAATTGGATTTGGGCCTTGAGATATCTTGATTTATGAGCTTTGATGCTTCTTGCAAAATTGCACAATGTGAAATAAGGGATGAATAAGTCATGGATCCACTTGATTCCAAGGCCAAAGATGATCCTTATGAGGTGCACTTGGATGTTAGAATGTGAATTAAAGCAAAAGGACCAATTATAGGTCCATATGTCCTAAAATACAAAAGTTGTGAAAATGGAACCATGAGAAAACCCTAAAAACCACCTTGCCTTCTTTTGATCATAACTTGAGTTTTACAAATGATATGGAGACCATCTAGTACTTGTTGGAAAGGGGAGAAAAAGATCTTCAACTTTAATGTTTGAGAAAAATTCAATTGAAGCTTCCTTGGTGGTGAAAAGTCAAGTTGAATGTAGTGTAAAAACTTGCCAAAAATGGAAACTTCTCATTATAGGTCATTTTCCAAATTTAGTAACTTTTGTACCAACCCTTGATTCTTGATAAATGGTATGAAACTTGACCCTTGAAGAACACCTTCTCCTCTTGAACTGCCTCAAGCACCTTGATTCCATGCTAAGAACCAATGATATGCACACATGATAATGCAACAATGAAATGAAACATAAGCCAGTTAATACTAAAGTAAGGAGAGAAAATTTTGGGGTGCTACACCATGCATCCAAGCCAATGTCCCTCTCTTATCATGAAAGATTCATAAAGGAAAAAGTTGCATTGCTCTACACTGAGTTAAAGCTTCTTCCTTCATGACATCTCTCTTATAAAGGAAATTATGGAATTGCTGGATCCCATATCCCAGTTAAAGTAAATTTCCCTTATAGCCAATTACTCAACATTTTGTGATGAACATATGAGATATCTCCCTTTAGAGATGACAAATTCTCTCTCAATCAAAATTTAGCTTCAATCTTGGGCTTTGAACAAGACACAAAACTTTCCTCCCATAGAAATAGGAGGAACTATGATTGCTCTGATTTCCCAAATCTCTTTACGGGAATACGTAGGCATTAGATTGCGAAATTTTAGCGAGCACACAAATAAAAAATCTTAGGTCCAGTACCTTTCCAAAAATAATAGAAAACCCGAAAACAACAAAAACATTCTCTTAACACTCTCAAGGGAGAAACTTTCCCAATCCACAGCAGATAAACACAAGAAAGCATTTCGAACAGCATAAATACATGCAAAAGAAGGTTCCTATAAAGTACTATAGAAGGTTCTTAGCATTTGTTAAAGAAAACACTTGCGTGCAGGGTTAGTTTAAAATATCTTCCCCTTCCTTTTAAGCTTCATAGGATAAATACAGAAATCAGAAAGTAGCAAAAAATATGCGATAGGTGGCCGCGTCACCAAAAATCCGACTCTACTTTTTGAACCTGGTATTCTTGTATTCTGGTATTCTGGTATTCTCGTCAGAATGGAGTTTTGAACCTATTCCATCAGCAGCACAACAATTATTCAGAATATGTGGCAACCTTGATCCCGTGTCTTTGCATTTGCATCATATCATATCTGCATCCTAACATTCATGTTTATTTATTTCTAGGGTTTGTATCTTATCCTTGATTCTAGTTGTTGAAGATCTGCAGAGATGGACACTGATCAGAAGAAGATTATCTTGTACAAGTTCCCAGCTCCTATCCTGAGTTCACTTCATGGTTTGGTTGCTTTAGAGAATCCTGGTGTTCTGGAAGATTTCAGAAAATACTATGGGAGGATCTTGAATGTTCTGCATACCATTACTGAATATGAGTACAAGGCCATTCATACTCTTCTGCAATTCTATGACCCTCCGTTGCGGTGTTTCACTTTTCTAGATTATCAGTTGATGCCAACAATGGAGGAATATGCATTTATTTTGGGAGTTCCTATCAAGGATAAAGCACCTTCCTACTGTTCCAAGGAGAATCCTGATCTTACTAATATTGCTACTGCTCTTTATTTGAAAAAGTTTGTATTAGTAGATAATATGGCTAGCAAGGGAGGTTTTCTGGGGTTTCATCTGAATCTCTTGGTGAGTGAAGCCCAGAGATTTGCTGAAGCTGGCAATTGGACTGTTTTTAATGCTATTATGGCTCTTTGTGTCAATGGGATCGTCTTATTCCCTAATGTGGCAGACTTTGTTGATATGAACGTTGTTCGTATCTTTATCATGAAGAATCATGTGCCTACCCTCTTAGGTAATTTGTACCATTAAGTCCATTACAAGAATGAAAGGAGGAGAGGGGGACTTGTTTCCTGTTGTGCACCACTCCTTCACAAGTGGTTCATGGATTATCTTCCTCGCTCCGGAGATTTTGTGGATACCCAGAAATCATCATAATGGTCTAAGAGATTGATGGGTCTTACTGCAAAGGATATTGTCTAGTTCAATTAAGGTTTTCTTGGCAAGGAGATTATCTTTAGCTGTGGAGATTTCCCGAATGTACCTCTAGTGAGGAGGAAAGGGGGTATTAATTATAACCCTTCCCTTGCTATTAGACAATTTGGTTATGCCTTGAGAGAGCCACCAAAGGACCAAGATGTTCAGGAATTTTTGTTCTTCCATGGGGTAGCTGATCCTGAACTACTGAAGAGGGTTGGGGATATTTAGGGAAAGATTTATAAGAAGGGTAAGATTTCTTTGGGCAAGGCTGATTGCACAGCCTATTCTCCCTACTTGGAATGGATTCAGAAGAGAGTTGAAGAAGTGCTTTTGCCTTTCTCTATAGAGGCTCAATTGTATCCATTGATGATTGAACAACCTACTATTATGGATGCAGAGAGGTACAACAAGCTCTGGGCAGAGAAAGAAGAGCTTCACAAAGAAAATGAAGAGCTGAAGATGGAAGTCTACTAGTTGGGTGATGCCAAGAATGAAGCAGCTTATGTAGCCAAGATGAAGACAGAGCTGTTAACCAAAAGAGAGCAAGAGCTGGAAGAAGAAGTCAAGAACAGGGAGTGGATAGGCAAAGATCTGAGAAGTGACAATAGCCTACTCCAACAGAGGAAGAAAGATCTAGACAGAGCCCGTCTCGAGATTTCCAAGTTCAACAGTTAATAGAACGCCACTGTGACTTCTCACAGGATGAAAGAAGATGAACTCCGAGTCCAAATTGAAAAGTTAAAGCAACATCTCAAGGACAAAGAGAGGAAGTTTAGAGAAGAAATTTTTCATAGGCTCAGAAGTGAGAAGCGACTTAAGGAGACCTTTTCAGCCATGGAGGAGCTCAAAGTTCAGGCGGAGGTGAAGAAACCTAGAATTAAAGACGTTTCTGGAGATGATTCTTGGGGATTACGTTGTCGTTACTTGGAGGGGATCATGCATAGGCGAGATGTTCTCATTCAAGAGCTGATCTCGAGGCCAAGACGTCCCGACACCAAGAAGCTCTTCAATGAGGTCCAAGACTGGAGTAGAGAGCACAGTGGCTGGGGAGGATTGACTTTGGTAGAGATGGAGAATATACCTTAGTTGTTTTTCCTTTTGTATTTGATCACCATCAGACATGTTGATTGGGATCATTGGTTGGATTTGATTTTGTCTCTTCTGTATGAGCTTATTATACCAACTATTCTTCAGTTATTTTATGAGTGGCTTTGCTAGTGTTCTATCCATCTCTCGTGTTTATTGTTGTTAAAACTTGGATCAAGGTGTACATCCCCTTGGGAATAATCAAACATGGCATTTGCATTGCATTTTCATAATCATGTGCATAACAGGTGTTCGTGATCGGCTTCTTATCTGGATCTGGTTTTCTTATCAAGATTGTAGACTTAAGTGTCCACGGGTATTCATGCAGGGGTGACTGGAAAAGAGGTATGGATCAGATCCAAGCAGAGTTTATGGAAGTCCGAAGCCAGACGGGGCAGTTCATGGTGGACATATAGGCTTTGTCCCAGGGTCAGAAAATACTGAGGGAGAAAGTCCAATAACTGAAGACTCAAGTGAGCTTAGTTATGGAAATATTAAAGACATTGTTGAGAAAGGAAGGCAATCCTACGCCTGATGCTATGATAGAAGTGGTTGCTCCTCCCTCTCCTGTAGGATCTCTCCCAGATCATGAGTTACCTCATGGATCTCATCTGCAACCTAGGGTTCCAAAACTTTCCCATCAGCAACCATTTCATATTTCCCAAGAGAATCCTAGAGGAAAAGGGTATGAACCAAGTCCAAGGAAGCATGTGAAGAAGTTTGATCCGATTCCGATGTCGTATGCGCAGTTACTCCAACACCTGCTCAAGCTTCAGCTGATTGAGCTCATTACTTTGGGACCTCCTCCTGCAAAATTTCCTCCGAGCTATAATGTTAACGCTAGGTGTGATTTCCATTCTGGGGCACATAGTCACAACATCGAAGATTGTGCGAGGTTCAAATACAAGGTCCAAGAGCTCATTGATTCAAAGGCAATTGAGTTCACGTTGGGTGATTCTACTCCAGTTGTTGCAAAAAAGATGGATGCTACTCTCCTTTCTCCAGGGTCAACCTCATGACAGGGCCCTATTCCCCAGTCTTGGGTTCCAGAATCCTCACACAGGAAATCTTTGTTTGTTCTTCGATCTGATCTGAAGAGGAAAGCGCCTGGACAGGTCGGGCGCCTAAATTAGAACCATCCTCAGAAGAAACGGCAAAGGCCGAAGGAGCCTGAAAGCCAGCTTGATGTCGTCCCTATTGTTATTTCCTTGGTTCTATGGTTGGCATTATTTTGCTAAAACTCATGTAGCAGCAGATGTTGAATGAAGATGTCTAAAAATATGTTTCATTACTCTTTGTTCAACATGTCGTATGAAGATGTTCCATGGCAGCTCATAGGATATCGCGTTGTGAAGTCTGTTTTATTGCAGATTTTGTACTATGATTTGTAACTGAATATTCTGTGAATATTTGGTTATCCTATGTGGCATCCAAAGCATTTTTGGATTAGGGTTACTTGTTGGTTTTCGGATTTGCTGCTGTTTCTAATTATGGAGACATAATAGGAAACTTTGGATTGAAGACCTATTTTATTGGAGTTAATTTTGCAGATTTGTGAGCAGCCTAATTGCTGCGTCTTTGAAGCCCAAATTCAGTCCAGATTTCAAGCTATAAATAGACTGATGTAAACCTAGTTTTAGGTGTCGAACTTACATGTATTTTTAGGGTTGTGTGCTTGTGTTTTTTGAGCCTAACTGGTATCGTATGATAACAGTATAAGGACTGTAGTGTAAGTTGTGTAAGGTTGCTCATAAGCTTTTAAGCATTGAGTAGCTGTGTGTTAATTCTCATAAGCTGTGAAGTATTGAGAATTTGTGTTTCGATCACTGTTATTTATCTTGTAAGGAACCAGTCACGGGTTATGATTGAAGAGGGATTTGAGGAGGGCCTCATACCTAGGGGAGTCTTAGGTAGAAGTCATAGGAAGGGTAGTGATTAAGTGAGCTGATTGAACCGGGTGTGGTTATCAGTGAATTGATACTATCGAATATTGATTTCATCCCTGGCTTGGTAGCCCCCAGATGTAGGATAGTTAGATCCGAACTGGGTTAACAATTTCTGGTGTTCTTTACATTTTATGCACACTTTTGTATTGAGCTTGTTCATTGTTGTTGTATATCAAAGTCTCGACATCTCGATAGGACATCTGATATACAGGCCAGAATTTCAATTGGCATCAAGAGCAGGCACCCTTTGTTGTTTCTGGGTGAGATATAGGGAAGGTACTTTCTGGTACAATGGACAAGGATGGAGGAGCTCTGAATAAACCACCTTTACTGGATGGCTCTAACTATGAGTATTGGAAACCTAGGATGATAGCCTTCATCAAGTCCATGGATGATCAAGCATGGAAAGCGGTTATCAAAGGTTGGGAGCCTCCAAAGGTAAGAGATGGAGAAGGAAATCTTACTGATGTTCTGAAGGAAGAAGAGGACTGGGATGATGCTGACTACAAAGGATCTGTTGGAAATTCTAAAGCCATGAATGCATTGTTCAATGGTGTCAACAGAAATATCTTCAGACTGATTGAGCATTGTACTATTGCGAAAGAGGCTTGGCAGGTCTTGAAAGTTGCTCATGAAGGGACCTCAAAGGTGAAAATGTCAAAGCTTCAGCTTCTCACTAGCAAGTTTGAGAGTTTGAAGATGAAAGAGGATGAGAGCATTCATGATTTTCATATGAACATTATTGAGATAGCTAATGCCTCTAGTGCTTTAGGAGAAAAGATGTCTGACAGCAAGCTGGTCAGGAAGATTCTCAGGTCTCTTCCTAGGAGATTTGATATGAAGGTTACTGCTATAGAGGAAGCTCAGGACATTGACAAGATGAAGGTGGATGAGCTTATGGGATCACTCCAAACTTTTGAGTTAGGATTCAGTGAAAAAGCTGAAAAGAAGAAGAGTATAGCACTTGTGTCAAGTGCTGATGACTCAGATGATGAAGGAAAACTGGTCAAAGATGAAGATGTGTCCAAAGAGCTAGTGTTGCTTGGAAAACAATTTAATAAAGTGTTGAAAAGGATGGACTGGAAGTCAAGAGAAAATGTTCGGAACAAGTCTCTCGACATCAACAAAGACCAGGAAGGAGGCAGAAGATCCAGAACTGAAGAAGACTCTAATCAAGGGAAGAGAGTTCAATGCTATGAATGTGAAGGATTTGGGCACGTAAAAACTGAGTGTCCCACTTATCTCAAAAGACATAAGAAGGGATTATCTGTGACATGGTCAGAAGATGATTCTGAAACTGACACTGATGAGAAATCTGCAAAGTTGGTGACAGCATTAACAGGAGTATGTGAATCAGATGATGAATCTGAAGAGCTTACTTTTAAAGAGCTGGCTATCTCCTATAAGAAATTGTGCTTTGAACATGAAGAAGTATGTCAGCAGAAAGAAGAACAAGCAGGTGTTATTGTTCATTTAGAAGCTGAGAATACTGAGTATATGTCTACTATAGCTGATCTACAAAGTGAAGTAAATCATTTGAATTCAAAACTGGACAACATGATCAAAAATGTCAGAATGTTAAATAGGAGTTCGGATGTACTTGATGAAATTCTGAAGTCAGGAAGAGATACTGGAAATGTCAGTGGTATTGGATTTAAAGGTACAAATGAATCTAAGGAATTACCCGCTCAAGATAAGAGAAGTTTGAAGATGTTGAATAACATGCTGCAACATCCTCCCAGGCATCAGAAGAAGTTCATAAAGAAAAAGAATCAAAGATGGACATGCTACCATTGTGGGAAGTTTGGTCATATAAAAGCTTTTTGCTACAAGCTACATGGTTATCCCAAACCCATGCAACAGTATAGTAGGAAAAAGAGCTGGGTTGAAACAAAAAGGATATGGACTTCAAAGGATAGTGAAAAAGAACATAGGGACTACAAGTGTTTCAGAGTCTCTACAAATGAAAAATGGTTCTTTGATAGTAGATGTTCTCGACATATGACTGGCGTTAGTGGATATATGTCACATGTTAAGTATCATGCTCCTAATGACGTGATTTTTGGTAATGGATTGAAAGGAAAAGTGCTTGGTGTTGGAAGAGTGGATGGTCCAGGACAGCCAATTCTGGAAGAAGTATTGCTTGTTGAAGGGTTAGATACTAACCTAATAAGCATAAGCCAGCTGTGTGATCAAGGTCTTAAGGTCATTTTTACAACCCACGAATGTTTAATAATGGATGAAAAGAATGTTGTTGTTATGAGAGGTGAAAGAACCTCAGAAAATTGTTATTTGTGGAAAGACGAAAGCACAATTGTGGAAGTGTTAAACCAAAGAACTTGTGAATGGCACGTGTATAAGGACCCATTTCCAAAACTTATAAACATCCCAGCTAACACATTCCAACTTCAATCCTACAGTGCGAAAACTTCATCTGACCTACTCTCTCAAAACTCTTCTTCGCTAGGGTTTGCTCTTACTCTCTTCAATACTGCATTTTGTAAGCAACAAAAAATGTCTCAACATCATGATTCTCCTGCTGATTCAAGAACTTCTCAAGTCAATGATGAAGACTATGATCCTCACCTAATGATCAAACTCACAGACCTTGTTCTTGATATCGCCCCGTTGAATGTAGTTCATTCTGACATTAGAGGTGAGCAACCAGTTTCCCACTCTGTGAATGAAAGTATGTCAACTAAGAAGTCTAAACCCCTTTCATCTAGGAAGAAAGACAAAATGATTACTAGGTTTTATTCTGATAAGTTAAACCCTAGAAAAAATGTCACTGAAAAGAATTCAAATAGGAGGGTGAATAAAACTAAGAATGATAGTAGGACTCTTGATGATAATGTTTTCAGTAGAGATCAGAGTCTTAGAAGATTTGCCACCTTTGCTGTTAGTGAAGCTGATAAAGATGTCGGGTCTGACGTCCCAACATCCATGGCTGGAAATACAAATAATAGTTCAAAGAATCTATCAGGAGAGATACCAGTTCAGGTGGCTAGGGAAAGAAGAAGCAAGAAGAGGGCTGAGATGTGTAGCAACGTTGCTGAGAAAAACTCTGATGAGGAACCAATAGCTGACATACTACAAAGAATCAAGAGTAGAAAAGAGAATACCAGTGTGGCTGAGAATCCAAAGGATGCAGAAATGATTAGGAAATCTGCTGATGTGGAGAGTAACAAAAGAAAGACTGGAGCAAGTCCCTCTAAGCAATGGAGTAAAGTTGTGGTTCCAATCAAGAAAAGAAGGGTCACAGGCTTGAATGAGTCAAATGTTGGAACTGATGTCCAGGACATCAGTGGGAGAAGGGATGATCAAACTGTCAGGCAAACTGATAGGTGGAAAATTGTCAGCCAAAGAAGGGTAGCTTTAGAGAGAGAACTGGGAAAAGACTTCAACAAGTATAAGGAAGTGGTTGATCTCATTGAAGCTGCTGGGTTGATGAAGACTGTGTCTGACATAGGACCATGTTATGAGAAGTTGCTTAAGGAGTTCGTTGTGAGTATCCCTGAAGACTGTAATAGCAAACTCAGAAAAGTCTATGTAAGAGGCAAACCTGTGAAATTTTCTCCCAAAGTGATTAATAACTTTCTGGGGAGACCTACGGATCATCATACTGAGTTAGGAGCAACAGATAATGAAATTAGTGAGGAGATAACTGGTGGTTGCATCAAAGTTTGGCCAAATGAAGGAAAGCTCTCTTCTGGGAAGCTAAGTGTAAAATATGCTATCCTTCACAGAATTGCAGTGGTAAACTGGGTTTCTACCAACCATACTTCCACAATCTCATTCATGCTTGGAAAATTCATTTATGCTATTGGAAGGAAGGTTCCTTTCAACTTTGGAGCTTATATCTTTGAACAAGTTCTGAAGCAAGCTAGCTCATCCGCTGTTAAGCTACCCATATGTTTTCCATCCTTAATCTACGGAATAATCCTGAACCAATTTCCTGACTGCTTAGTAAGAAGTGACAAAGTCAGCAAGAGAAAACCTCCAATGACTTTGCATTATAGGCTGCTAGGTGGAGTTCATGTGTCTGATGTCGTTGGGACATCTACACAGACTCCTGGTCCTGCTAATCTTGATGATGAAGCCATTGCTCAGTTGCAAGAGACATGCAAGGAACTAGAAGAATCCATCAGGAGAGATACAGCAAGGAAGACAAAGCTTGACCAGCTGATTAACGCCTTGGTTGAGAAGAGAAATGCTGATAAAGATCAAGAGCTGACTGAAGATGATGGACAAGGTGAATCTACTGAGTCTGATAGAGGGAGTGTCCAGCAGTCGGATGATTCCGATTCTGAGAATGGTGCCTCTGGATCTGAAGGTGATGAGGTTGCTGATGAAGAGGACAATGCTGATTAACTAGGCTGTCTGCAAGTTTATCTTCTGCTTTTGTCTGTTTTTGTCTGCATGTTTATCTTCATTTTTGTCTGCAAGTTTTTTTTCTCTTTCCTTTTAGACAACTTAATTCTGGTTTGGTGTTGAACAATATAATGTGATTTGGTTATATTTGTCTATGACCTCTCTTTTTCATTTTTGTGGCTAAAAAGGGGGAGTAGTAAGTGTGAGGGGGAGCAGCATTAGTAAGTGCTTGTGCTGTTGAGGGGGAGTGCTGCAGGTAGATTATGTATGCTTGTGCTGTTGCAGGTAGAGTGTGTGTACTGCAGATGGATGGTGTGTTGCTGCTGTTGAGGGGGAGTTTTTCTAGTTTACTATGATGAGTGTTTTTTTCCGCTGCTGATACTGATGGTGTTTAAGTGTGTGTGGAGTTTTAGCCAAAAATAAGCCAAAGGGGGAGATTGTTATTTCCTTGGTTCTATGGTTGGCATTATTTTGCTAAAACTCATGTAGCAGCAGATGTTGAATGAAGATGTCTAAAAATATGTTTCATTACTCTTTGTTCAACATGTCGTATGAAGATGTTCCATGGCAGCTCATAGGACATCGCGTTGTGAAGTCTGTTTTATTGCAGATTCTGTTACTATGATTTGTAACTGAATATTCTGTGAATATTTGGTTATCCTATGTGGCATCCAAAGCATTTTTGGATTAGGGTTACTTGTTGGTTTTCGGATTTGCTGCTGTTTCTAATTATGGAGACATAATAGGAAACTTTGGATTGAAGACCTATTTTATTGGAGTTAATTTTGCAGATTTGTGAGCAGCCTAATTGCTGCGTCTTTGAAGCCCAAATTCAGTCCAGATTTCAAGCTATAAATAGACTGATGTAAACCTAGTTTTAGGTGTCGAACTTACATGTATTTTTAGGGTTGTGTGCTTGTGTTTTTTGAGCCTAACTGGTATCGTATGATAACAGTATAAGGACTGTAGTGTAAGTTGTGTAAGGTTGCTCATAAGCTTTTAAGCATTGAGTAGCTGTGTGTTAATTCTCATAAGCTGTGAAGTATTCAGAATTTGTGTTTCGACCACTGTTATTTATCTTGTAAGGAACCAGTCACGGGTTGTGATTGAAGAGGGATTTGAGGAGGGCCTCATACCTAGGGGAGTCTTAGGTAGAAGTCATAGGAAGGGTAGTGATTAAGTGAGCTGATTGAACCGGGTGTGGTTATCAGTGAATTGATACTATCGAATATTGATTTCATCCCTGGCTTGGTAGCCCCCAGATGTAGGATAGTTAGATCCGAACTGGGTTAACAATTTCTGGTGTTCTTTACATTTTATGCACACTTTTGTATTGAGCTTATTCATTGTTGTTGTATATCAGTGTCTCGACATCTCGATAGGACATCTGATATACAGGCCAGAATTTCACCTATGTCGTACGCACAGTTATTGGTTGAGCTTCTCAAGCATCAGTTGATTCAGTTAAGGACTATTGTTGCTCCTGCCCATCTGCTACCAGGTTATGATGCAACTGCAAGATGTGAATTCCATTCAGGGGCATTTGGACATTCAATCGAAGATTGCAGAGCTCTAAAGCACCAGGTGCAAGATCTGATCGACTCATAGGTCATCACATTCACTGCAGATGGTCTACACATTAATTGAAGCCTCACAAGTGTGCACTCAGACTGTAAAGGAATCGTCATAAGCAATAAGTCCAGACGAAGTGAAGCCTCCTCATTAATGGAAATCTTGAACTTCTTTACTGCATTTTCATTTGTACTTTTCATTGTTTGTTAAAACATTATTTGCATGTAAAACTTGTTTGTTTTTTAATGATAATCTTAATGCAATGAGTACGCTTTTCTTGAAGTAATCCATTTGTGTTCACTCATAATGACGTTTTTGTGCATTGTAACACCAACTTCTTGCTTGAATTCTTGGAGAGAGGATGATGAAGTAAAAATGCAAACTTTCGATTATATGCTCTTGGAATAAAACCTTATTGATGATGTACAGACATTGTTTCGAATCCCCAATCACCGGAGATATAAGGGAGATAGACCCTCGTTAACCCCGTTGAGCCTAGAAGTAGGAGTTTCTTTTCATTTGAGAAAACCCTCACATCTTAACTAGGGGCATGGTAGTTATCAGTTGATATGATCAAGCGTTCAAATTTCAAAAAGGAGTGTGCATCTAAGGATCCATTACTTTTTATCCCTCACACATCAGGAGATCAAGGGACGTGAAACCATAATGGTTATCCCTCGTCAACCAAGGAATGAGGCAGTCACAACCCTTTCGGAGAATTCAAGACAAATAAGTGTCACACGATTTTTTCAAAAGAAAAAAATAAAAAGAGAAGAAAACCCACTAAGTCGAAAACTTGAAAACAAGTGACTGAGGCAAACGTTAGGGCATCCCCCTGGACTCCGAAATCAATAAAAAGGTCAGTCCAGGAAAAATTTAGGGAAAACGAACAAAATAAATGAAAATAAAAAAAGCGAAAAGGATTACAAAAGAAAAATCTTCGAGCAAGAGCAAGTCGTGTGACTACCAAAGACAAAAGGGGTGATTGTCACTCTAAAAACCTTGTGGGTTCCTTGGCCATCACTCCTATCATTCAATAACCTTTTGAAAGGTGAGCGTTTTTGTCAAGTTAACTGAACGTAGGACTGGAGTACATCAAGGAGAATGGGTGGGTACAAAATTTTGAGCCTTAAATCTTTTCTCTGAAACCGTGAACCAGGCTACATTACAACCCTCAAAAGTCCTAATTGAAGCAAGGTTTATTCTGAAGGCGTACTTCCTGACTCCCATGAGCTGTGCTAAGGGATCTTAATGCTATCTTTCATCAAAAAATCAGTGTTGCATCTTAACTAGTGACTCGTTCACAGGGTTTAGCGATATCTTTTCAATAAAAACTTCAAGATTAACATATGTGTTGCATTAGAATTATCATTCTCAGAATAAATGTTTTTGCTTACATACATGTATTTGACGCCAATGAGGTTTACATAATGAGTATCAGTCGAGAAGTTTGACTTTGCCAAGAGGAAGTTCCTGGACAGTCTTATTGAGGAACATGTAGCCAAGAGACTTTGTCAGAAAACAGTTTTTCCAACATTTTTTGCTGAAAGGTTGCCGACCTGGGGCAGTCACTTCGAGAAATCTCTCAAAAGTTATTGCCAATCTGGGGCAGTCATGTCGAGATTTAGCAAATCTCTCGGAGACATGGGCAAAATTACTGCAAGGCTCGTACTGAGGTAGGCCACCTCAGGAGCGAGAAGTTATCCTCTCTAGAAGATAGTAAATTAGAATTACTTCTCCAGGGTTCAGTATACTGGGGAAGAATACATCAAGTCTTCGTGATACCTCTCGAGGCAAGTTCCTTTATAGGTTATGTTGTACCTGGGACATTCCCTTGTTGCTCCATACGTTGCAGGATCGTTTTCCTCTCACTAAAATTATGGCATCATTCAGATATGTGAAGGTATGTATCTCTCCGGCAGAAATCGCTAAGGTTGTATCGTCCTCAGCAGAGTGCTATGAAGTTTCTGTTCGTTCTCCCCAACGAGAGTCCAGAAGTTTTCTTTCCCATCCAGGGTTAGATTTGGTTATTTTTCTCTAGAAAAAGTTCATGTCCCCAGACATGGTAGGGATGGTTTGTTTATGGCCTCCGAGCAAGTTTGCACCCCCGGCATGAGGTTCGTCTGACCTCTCTTCCTCAATAGAGTTTCTCTCCCCACAGAGTACTGGTATATGTGTTCCTCATCAAGACCAGGAAGTGTAATTTCCCCAGTTGAGTCTCATGGTTTTGTATTCTCCCCAACAAAGTTGGTTCTGATGATACCTCCCTGGCAAGGTCATCATTCTCAGCAGTTGATGGCCCGATGGTTCTTGGGATTTTCAGCAAGTTGAAGCTTAATCGTCATTGGCAATCTCCCGAAGGAGGTGGTATTTTTTCTGCAAAGTGTCGGAAGATTAGAATCCTGGTGTTATTTCCCCAGCAGTCGTATGTTACTCATACTTTCCCGTGGAGTGGAATTTTAAGTTGGTTATGACCCCGTAGAGAATTCAGTTTGTCTTTCCTAGCGGAGTTGGTTTCAGTTTTGCAACACTTCTCTCGGTGGAGTGTCCTTTTGCATATCATAAGCATCATTACATTGCATCCTAAAACTGCGTAGCATTTCCATTTGAGTGGAGCATTACGCCATGGAAAATTCAAACATGCATTCAAGGCATAAGCTAGGTTTGATACCCTCTTTTCCAAACCTTTCCCCGGCAGAAAGTGATGTAACTCAGGAGAGATCGTTTAACTCTATCCCTAAGCAGGTGCTCTAACCAATTCGTAGGGTCGTAGATTCGTCGATCTTACCCTTTGATTGTCTTTGTTCCCTAGCAGAGTCGTTTGTCTAGGATTCCATTCTCCCATCAGAGTCGTTTAGCGATTAATTCTTGCCTCTTTCACCCATCATTCGGGTGTTAGATGCGTTGATCTTGATGTTTCTGTGTTTTTTTCAACACTAGTCCGTGTTTGATTCATTTCATCAATACTTTGTCCGTATTGATCTTAGACACTCGTCGTGTTCTTTCAACACTCATACGTGTTTGATTCATTTCATCAATACTTCGTCCGTATTGATCTTAGACACTCGTCGTGTTCTTTTAACACTCGTCTGTGTTTGATTCATTTCCTTAGGCACTCATCCGTGTTTGTTTCATTTTCTTCAATACTCGTTCGTATTGATCTTAGACGTTCGTCGTGCTCTTTCAACACTCGTCAGTGTTTGATTTATTTCATCAATACTTCGTCCGTATTGATCTTAGACACTCGTCTGTGTTCTTTCAACACTCGTCTGTGTTTTATTCATTTCATCAATACTTCATCTGTATTGATCTTAGACACTCGACTGTGTTCTTTCAACACTTGTCCGTGTTTGATTCATTTCATCAATACTTCGTCCGTATTGATCTTAGACACTCATCGTGCTCTTTCAACACTCGTCCATGTTGGATTCAGTTTCATCAATACTCGTCAGTATTGATCTTAGACACTCGTCGTGCTTTTTCAACACTCTTCAATGTTTGATTCAGTTTCATCAATACTCGTCTGTATTGATCTTAGACACTCGTCTATGCTCTAGTAACACTCGTCTGTGTTTGTTTCAGTTTCATCAACACTCATCCGTAATGGTCTTAGACACTTGTCGTGCTCTTTCAACACTCATCCATGTTTGATTCAGTTTTATCAATACTCGTTTGTATTGATCTTAGACGCTCATCATGATCTTTCAATACTCGTCGTGTTTTTTTTAGTTTCATCAATACTCGTCCGTATTGATCTTAGATTTTTAGACACTCGTCCGTGTTTGTTTCAGTTTCATCAATACTCGTCCATAGTGATCTTAGACTTTCATTGTTACCCTCAACACTCGTCTGTGCTTATCCCCGGGGTAGTTATCACTCGTCCGTGTCAGTTTCTGTTTTATCAATACTTAGTCCGTATTGATTCTCCAACTCCTGTTTGCGTTGAGTATATAGTTTCTACTGATTCATTTCTATAAGCGGTTTCGTTGGTTGTATTCCTCAGAGGAGTCGTCTCTTCCCCTACAGAGTGCAAATTTTACAGTTCTTTTAGTATTCAATCTCCTTCCACCTCGAATGTATGAAAGCTATTACTTTCTTACCTTCAGGTTTAAGTTAATTGAATAGGGGCAGCAGTTGCACCCCCAAATTTGCCCTCATGATTATAACCGAAATCGGTTTGTACTCCACATTCATATGCATTATCCACTAGGTCATATAATCTCAATCATTCATTTGCATAAGATCCTATAAGGCACAGGATCAAGGCTTTCTGAGGATTCAGAGTTTTCTATTGGGCTGAAATTTCTATTTCATTTGAAGATTAATTCAACTAGTCTTTTCATACTAAGTTCTGGATTGTCATCACGAATTTATTCTCATCAAGGTTCACCAGATATCACGGACATCTCCTTCAAGATTTCTCATGAGCTTCACTGTATGCTACAAAGAAAATTAAGATGTTCCCTCCATTGGTGCCGAGTAGGGTCATCTGAAGATTGGTTATGATTTTCGTGGCAAGAAATGTTACAAGTTGTATCATCATGGTTTTTGTATCGAGTTCATCTTCGACTGTGCGAGCAACAAAGATCAAACTTAAAAGAGACGTTGTTCAGGCACATGAAGTTAGATCATTGTTGGTCTCCCCTTTATCTTAAGGGAGAGAGTTCGGAGGCTCTTGAGCAACATGGTAAAAGCTTGGATAAAGAAGATTTTGAATCAAGTTTATTCCAGAAGTTCTCTAGGATGATTTCAAGACTCAGTTCAAAAGAGTTCATGTCGTAACTACAAGGAAAGATCCAAAACATATCAAGAAAAACTCTATCTCTCCATTTGTGCATTCTACGGAGCCTTAAACGATTCACATTTGATGTATTTCGGATAATATTATTGATAAGTTTCATTTTGTAGTGTTTTTGTGTATACAGTGTTGCGACACTTATCGAGTTTTAGTGTAATTTCGGTGAATAATTCTCCAAACTTTGTGTATAAATACATTAGTTAGTGTATACTTGTATTTTTGATTCATTTATGTAACGATTAATAGTTTTCCATTCATTTTGTAGGTAATTAAGCATTGTTGGAGCAATGAGTAATACAAGCTCCAAGATGTGCCATTGGAAGCAATAAAAGGGAGCTGAAGGAAATGCAGAACTTCAGGAAGTTCGCTTTGCAAGCTTGCCAGCGAGTGTTCGCTTTGCGAATATCTGGCGAGGTCCCAGCGAATGCTCCCAGACTTGAGGCAGGAGAAAAAGGAATAAAAGTTCGCTTTGCGAACTTTCCAGCGAGTATTCGCTTTGCGAATAAACGTTCGCACTGCGAACTTCTACAGAAAAATAGAGTCGGTTTAACTGTTCTGAGGCACTTAAGTGCCATATTTTTGAGCCCGCTTTGCGAATCAAACCTTCGCACTGTGAACTTGACGGAATAGTAATTACTATAAGTTCATTTTCAGTCAATTTTTAGGTTATGGTTTTGGGGTTTTTTGCTCCCAACTCCATCAAACTCATTTTTCAGTAGAATTAGCTTAGAAAACAACATTGAAGCTTGCACACGGAGGATCCGGGGTGGATTTCTCATCGACCGGCGTTTGATAAACCGCGAGATGTTTGGTTTATTTATGTTCTTCTTTGTGTATTTCTTCTTTGTTGAGTTGTTGTATATGTATTTACTTTGAACTCATGTATATTTATCGCCCATGGCGTTGTATGAAATCCGCTTTACAAATCTTTATCGGTGATTGTCCTTGATTTTTGCTTTATGCCCGGATTTTGTGTTGTGTTAGAGATAAACATCGCAAACTTCAACTAGGGATGATTATCTGTTAGTTTCTGGATGCTAGAGATAGATTTAGAGCTAACAATCGTTATGGGTGTCAGAACTTAATGCCTCTGTATCTTGAGTCGAGTGCGAGAGTGTCGACGATGGTAACACGGTTGTTATCTCAGCTCAGTGTGTCAGAGATGAACACTGTTGTGAACGATGTTGGATGATATTTAGGAGTATTGTCGGTTGAGTATAACTGGTCGGTAAGTTTAAGTTTGTGAGGAGTCGATTATATGCATGCCGGATAAGTTTCTTCTCTCTGAAGAATTAATTCTGTTTATGTTGATATTTACTTTTCTGTTTCTATGTTTAAACCATTTTAACCCAAACTCATTAACATTTAGATTGTCGAACGACATTCTTTCCCTCGAACCGATCTTTGTGGACACGACATAAATCCTGGAGGAAATTCTTCCAAAAATAATATTTTTACTTGCAACTTTACCGCTCCAACAAAATGGTGCCGTTGTCGGGGATTAGTTTTGATATTGAATCGCATTGCGATAGTTCCTTTGTTTTTGAGTTTTGTAGATATTGTACATATTGTATATTTTCACTTGTTTATAATGATACTTGTATATTTTGTTCCCGTAACGTTTGTTTAAGTGTTTGGTTAGGACACTTGCTTTTGGTTTGCGCGGTGAGGCATCACTATGGCATGAATGAAGGAAGTTACTAGCTAAACACAGTAAAGGTGTCGAGCTTACGACGTAAAACAAGCATGTTTTATCGTTTTTTGTTTCGTTATTACTTTTTCATTCTAGCTTAGGTAGTGTGGTGAACTTTCATTAAACAAGTTGTACTCGGATTTTTCGTAAAATTCTCAAATCTTCACTTTACAGCTTGTTTAATCCAATTTCACCCGGTCTTTTAGTATGTTTATATTAATAATTCTTGTGTTTGTCAATGAGCTTGTTTTGAGTAGCTTGAGGAAATTTAAGGTGATGTTCCAAGTTTGATCGTTTCAACTTGCGGATGTATGGTAATGATATTATTAAGTTTTGTACACGTCTAAGGTATATGTTTATCGCTTTCTAGACTTTAGCATATTCATGATACTTAGGCTTTTTACAAACTTCCATGCCATTCATTCTTTTGTATACTTGTTCTTGTTGTGAATCACTTTAGTTCCCACCTTTTTTGTGAGGTAGCTTTCCATTGTTCATATATGCGCGGAGTACCAACATTCTTGTTCTAACTTGATTTTATTATGCTTAATCTTTTGTTTGTGTTGATTATATGAAAGCATGAAAAGTATCAAGTCATTTTGTTTCATTTTGAGCACAACTACCTAACCAAATAGTCATTCACCTTGTGAGCGTGTGATCATTTGTAACCCGTTTGTGCCTTTCTATCAATATCCATGTTGTTTGAACTTAATGTTTGTCTATGAGTATTGAATTCACTTTTTGTATGGATTTTGATTGAATGTTTTTTCTTGAACCCTCAACTTTGTGTTGTTGTATGAATTTTTACCTTGCCTTAGAAAGTAGGGAGTATTCACATGATGATGTGGTTGAATTCAAGTTGGGGAGAGAATGATTGTTTACTCATTGGTTGGTTTCTATGAGGTTGAAAAAGAAAATAAAAAAGAGAAAAATATGAAAAAGAAAAGAAAAGAAAAAAAAAGAAAAAAAAAAAAGAAAATCCTTGAGAAAGGAAACAAAAAGAGTTCAAATAATTGTGATAAATAAGTATTGTGTTTTGTGTAACACTTGGGATTTTGGAAGAAGTTTGATTGAAATTTTGGTGCTTGATTGTGAATTGATCACTCCCTTAGGTTTAGGAAACTTTTTGTTTCAATTACCTTTAGAAATTGCCCCTTGTTTGTTTACTCGACCACGCTACAACCTTGAAAGCCCTTGTGATTCTTGCTTTTATGTTTTCAACATGATTGTTGGATGAATGCATAATTTAGTCTTTTGTTTGCAAGATTGTTGTGTGAGTGAAAAGTACCTCATTTTGTGTTTTTCATCTACCGATGATTGTTTTTGCTAGGTGTGATTCACTTTGGAACTTGTGTTGTTTTAGGATGTTTGGCATGATTTTTGTATTTTGCATTTGTTTCGTGACTATGTTATCGTGGTAGTTTAGTGATAAGTATTTACTTTGCGTGTACCGTTTTTCATTTGAACCGTTCATTTGTCCGTTTTCAAAACCTGTTGATTCGTGATTCTTTGGTTGTTACTCTGTTTCCTTGAGTTGTTTGATTCTTGTTTAAGGACAAACAAGTTTAAGTTGGGGAGAGTTTGATAAGTGTCATTTTGTAGTGTTTTTGTGTATACAGTTTTGCGACACTTATCGAGTTTTAGTGTAATTTCGGTGAATAATTCTCCAACTTTGTGTATAAATACATTAGTTAGTGTATACTTGTATTTTTGATTCATTTATGTAACGATTAATAGTTTTCCATTCATTTTGTAGGTAATTAAGCATTGTTGGAGCAATGAGTAATACAAGCTCCAAGATGTGCCATTGGAAGCAATAAAAGGGAGCTGAAGGAAATGCAGAACTTCAGGAAGTTCGCTTTGCAAGCTTTCCAGTGAGTGTTCGCTTTGCGAATATCTGGCGAGGTCCCAGCGAATGCTCCCAGACTTGAGGCAGGAGAAAAAGGAAAAAAAGTTCGCTTTGCGAACTTTCCAGCGAGTATTCGCTTTGCGAATAAACGTTCGCACTGCGAACTTCTGCAGAAAAATAGAGTCGGTTTAACTGTTCTGAGGCACTTAAGTGCCATATTTTTGAGCCCGCTTTGCGAATCAAACCTTCGCACTGTGAACTTGACGGAATAGTAATTACTATAAGTTCATTTTCAGTCAATTTTTAGGTTATGGTTTTGGGGATTTTTGCTCCCAACTCCATCAAACTCATTTTTCAGTAGAATTAGCTTAGAAAACAACATTGAAGCTTGCACACGGAGGATCCGGGGTGGATTTCTCATCGACCGGCGTTTGATAAACCGCGAGATGTTTGGTTTATTTATGTTCTTCTTTGTGTATTTCTTCTTTGTTGAGTTGTTGTATATGTATTTACTTTGAACTCATGTATATTTATCGCCCATGGCGTTGTATGAAATCCGCTTTACAAATCTTTATCGGTGATTGTCCTTGATTTTTGCTTTATGCCCGGATTTTGTGTTGTGTTAGAGATAAACATCGCAAACTTCGACTAGGGATGATTATCTGTTAGTTTCTGGATGCTAGAGATAGATTTAGAGCTAACAATCGTTATGGGTGTCAGAACTTAATGCCTCTGTATCTTGAGTCGAGTGCGAGAGTGTCGACGATGGTAACACGGTTGTTATCTCAGCTCAGTGTGTTAGAGATGAACACTGTTGGGAACGATGTTGGATGATATTTAGGAGTATTGTCCGTTGAGTATAACTGGTCGGTAAGTTTAAGTTTGTGAGGAGTCGATTATATGCATGCCGGATAAGTTTCTTCTCTCTGAAGAATTAATTCTTTTTATGTTGATATTTACTTTTCTATTTCTATGTTTAAACCATTTTAACCCAAACTCATTAACATTTAGATTGTCGAACGACATTCTTTCCCTCGAACCGATCTTTGTGGACACGACATAAATCCTGGAGGGAATTCTTCCAAAAATAATATTTTTACTTGCCACTTTACCGCTCCAACAAAATGGTGCCGTTGTCGGGGATTAGTTTTGATATTGAATCGCATTGCGATAGTTTCTTTGTTTTTGAGTTTTGTAGACATCGTACATATTGTATATTTTCACTTGTTTATAATGATACTTGTATATTTTGTTCCCGTAACGTTTGTTTAAGTGTTTGGTTAGGACACTTGCTTTTAGTTTGCGCGGTGAGGCATCACCATGGCATGAATGAAGGAAGTTACTAGCTAACACAGTAAAGGCGTCGAGCTTACGACGTAAAACAAGCATGTTTTATCGTTTTTTGTTTCGTTATTACTTTTTCATTCTAGCTTAGGTAGTGTGGTGAACTTTCATTAAACAAGTTGTACTCGGATTTTTCGTAAAATTCTCAAATCTTCACTTTACAACTTGTTTAATCCAATTTCACCCGGTCTTTTAGTATGTTTATATTAATAATTCTTGTGTTTGTCAATGAGCTTGTTTTGAGTAGCTTGAGGAAATTTAAGGTGATGTTCCAAGTTTGATCGTTTCAACTTGTGGATGTATGGTAATGATATTATTAAGTTTTGTACACGTCCAAGGTATATGTTTATCGCTTTCTAGACTTTAGCATATTCATGATACTTAGGCTTTTTACAAACTTCCATGCCATTCATTCTTTTGTATGAAATCCGCTTTACAAATCTTTATCGGTGATTGTCCTTGATTTTTGCTTTATACCCTGAGTTTGGGTTGTGTTAGAGATGAACATCGCAAACTTCGATTAGGGATGATTATCTGTTAGTTTCTGGATGCTAGAGATAGATTTAGAGCTAACAATCTTTATGGGTGCCGGAACTTAATGCCTCCGTATCTTGAGTAGAGTGCGAGAGTGTCGACGATGGTAACACGATTGTTATCTTAGCTCAGTGTGTCAGAGATGAACACTGTAACGCCCAGTTATTTAATTAATTATTTAATTAAATATCTTCGTATTATTTGTGTGATTTGTGTTGGTTGTCGAAAATGTTGTGTTGAGTTGATATGTCGGTTTTAGTTGAATTAATTATAAAGTGTTGATTTAAGTTGTGTTGTTGTTAATTAATTAATTAAGCTAATTTAAGTGGTAATTATAGTAATAAATAATACTAGATTATATATTGGGCTTGGAGAGATGGTAGTAATAGTGGGGGTATAGTAATGAGGCCCAATAAGAAAAATAAGATAATAGGGTTATTATGTTAGGTTTTAGAAATAAAGAGGAATTAGAAGAAGCAATAAAGTAGAAGTTGCAGAAAAAGAGGAAAGTAGGAAAAGAACGTGGAAGTTACGGAGAAGAGGAAAAGAGGCCAAGCTAGGTCGATCGGAGTTTTAGAGCAACCTTCAATCTAAGGTAAGGGTGGGGTTCTGACTCTATAACAGGGTAGTTGATGAATAATATGTGGGATTTGGGTTGTAAAAAATTGTCTGTGTGTGAATTGTGTCGATGAATAATACTGAAATCTGTTGTTTTCGCAATTGGTTGTTATATTTGACAAATTATAAGTTCTGTGAAATAGAATTAATGTTGCTAACAAGATTGAGATTATGTGTTGTTTGGGTTTGTAGATTACTTCTGTCTATGTTGTAATGATTGTCGTGGATATTGAAAATACGATTGCTGTTGATGAATTGGTTGTAGGAAAATTGGTCTATGTTGCTTTAAGGTGAAACTTTATTGCGTTTCTGTGTACTGTGAGAATGAAATTTGGAACTGTTATGGGAGAGGTTTGTGAAGTGGAGAGAACTGGAAGAAATATGCTGAGAATTAGAAGTTTAGTAATTGTTTTAAAAATAAAAAATAAAATAAATAAATAAATAAAGGGGGGTTGGCGCAAGCCACCCCCATGTGTAAGGGAAAGGGTGGCGCAAGCCACCTGGAGCACATAAGGATGGTGGCGCAAGCCACCTTATTTCCATGTAGGATGGTGGTGCAAGCCACCTTTTGGCTGGGGAAAATTATGGTGGCGCAAGCCACCTACTTTCCTTGTGATTCAGTGGCGCAAGCCACTTGTAGGCATTGGTAGCAGAAAAATTATACTTGTTGGGAAAAATAATTATGTAGCAGAAAATAATTATGCTTAGCAGAAAAGTAATATATGTAGCAGAAAATTATTATGTGTAGCAGAAAACTATTATGGTTAGTAGAAAATTAATATGTTTAGTAACAACAAATTAATTGGAAACTGAATTAGTGAATTAACATGTAGCCTTGTTAGCTTCAGTGAACAAAACAAAAAGAATGACAGTAAAGCATGAGCAACTGTAACAGTGATGAACTAGTAGGAGGATAATCTAGCAGTATACATAGTAATATAGCAGAACATGTAAAATAACAGTTCCAGAATAGTTGTAATGTTATTAAGGCAGAGTAGAAACTTTAGTAATTATAGCAGAAGATTAATTAACCGTTTAAATCCAAGACTGTCGACTGATTTGTGTTGAATTGTAGTATATGTTGGTTGCCTCGTTGTGTTGTGCTTTTGGTTGGAAATTGCGAGTTGCAGGTGATGTTGTGTCTTGTCGAAGTGCCTCTAAATTATTGGCAAGAATAAGTTATAGGCATATGGCCAATGTTGCTTTGTTGTTGCTGTTAAGTTGTAGGCCTATGGCCAATGTTGACTTGTTGTCGTGTGGTTACATACTATTGTTGTTATTATGATATTCATGTTGAGTCGCATTTGCATAGCATATCAAATCGGAGCTGATGCTCGGTAAGTTGGCCTGGATTGGCAAATTTAAGTTGAAGGCTTATGCCTTGTTGACGTCAATATTAATTGGCAGATTTTTAAGTTGGGAGTTCTGCTCCAATGGTACCACATGCATGTGCATTTTATGAGTCGCGTTCCATGTTGCATAAAGTGTTGTTGTAGGTTGATTAATGTTGATGGTAATGTTGTGAAGTGGTGATTTTATATAATCTGATCTAATATATTGTTTATCATATACCCGATTATATTGTTTGATATCACACCCCTTATGTGTATGGTGATGGTTTATACGCCATCCTGCAGGTAATCCGGAGTGAAGGTTGTCTACTTTCATTAGTTCGAGTCGGTGTCGTCGCTCTGATATGTAACACTCGGGGGGATGAACGATTGTTTTCTTTATTACTGGTTTTAGTAGTGTTGCTGAATTTTAAGTTGGTTTTCATTAAAGACCTGATGTCTTAGAGGTGTTTTGAATCAAACCAGATGTTATGGTATTTCAGTTGAATTTATGAATCCGCTGCGTATTAATAAAGTTGTTTTGTGTCAAAAAAAAATTGAATTATGTTCATCTGAGTATTAAGTGTTATGTATCCATGTTTATGCGGTTAAATGCCGTTGTTTCTAAGTTGAAAATGTGGCATCCTATTTGAGTGTTGAAATTTTGAAACTATGATTTTATATTATTCGATGGGTAGAAATGGGGTGTTACATTAGTGGTATCAGAGCAGGTCGGTCCGTCCGACCAGGTTGTCTAATGTTGTTTGTTTCCCTAGTGTGCGACATGTGTATAAAAACACTGTTGATGCTTGTTTTGTTTTCCATTTACAGGTTGGGAATGAAACAAGTGGGGGAGAAGGTGGTGCTTCTCCAAGGTGATTCGAGTTTGGAGCGTTGCCTAAGGTAGGGTTGGACGCTGCGATAGTTGGTGAAGATAGTTTGTACCGCCTCATGATATCGGCTGTTATTGACAAATTGAGGAACTGATCACCCTTAATCTCTTGTTGATAATGGACGGGATCATGTTGGATGGAATAGACGTGTCTTGCGGGCTTGAGTAGTGTGCGCAGTGAATTGTCAAGGTTAAGACGAGTGTTTGCGGATTGTTTTGATGAGTCGATGCAAACTATTAGATTTGAAGAGGAGGCGAATTAGAGTTTCTTGCCTGTCGGTCAAGTTGGAATATCCCGAAGAGAACGATCAAGTATTGTTGATGTCTACTTTTGAAGGATAGAGAACAGTGTGATGGCTAGTGATATGCCAGTGGTGTGTAATTCCTGATGTTCACCTGAATCTAATTTCGAAGAGGGTGAAGAGTTGTTTGTTCTGTTAAGCAAGTGAATGAATCTGTGGAAGATGGTGCAAAGGTGTTTATGATGTTGGATTCCTTGAAGCTTAAGAGGATGCGGTGGCACGTGAGCTACCTTTGGTGGGCGATTATTTGGAGGTGCTACCATGAGATATCAGTGATGTACCAGTGTAGTGTGGAGTGTAACTTGCTATCGACTGATACTCGATGCGAGCTTGATGTCGATGGTTGCACAAAGAATGTATGTTTCTGAATGAGTGAATTGGAGGAAGAGTTGGAAGAGTTGTTTGAGAAGAGGTTTGTTCGACCAAGTGTTTCTCCATGGGGTGCTCCTGTACTGTTAGTGAGGAAGAAAGATAGAAGTATGAGGTTGTGTGTTGACTATTGGCAGTTGAATAAAGTGACGATCTGGAATAAGTGTCTGATTCTGAGGATTGAGAATTTGCTGGATCAGTTAATAGATGCCTGTGTGCTTAACAAGATTGAGTTAAGGTCTGGATTATCATCAGATTTGTGTTAAGCCGGATGATATTCCGAAGACAGTCAGGACGAGGGATGGTAACAATGAGTATACTGTGATGTCGTTTGGTGTGTCTAATGCACCTGATATTCATAGAGTGTATGAATCGGATTTTCTTGAGTATTTGGATAAGTTTGTAGTGAGTTTTATTGACGATCTTCTGATAGACTCTAAATATGAAGAAGAGCATGCTGAGCATTTAAGCACTGTGTTACAAGGACCGAAAGAGAAGCAGTTATATGCAAAGCTGTCTAAATGTGGATTTTGGTTAAAGGAGGTTAGTTTTCTTGGTCAGGTCATTTCAGGTAGTGGCATTGCTGTGGATCCATCTAAAGTAGATGTTGTGTTGCATTGGGAAACTCCAAAGTCGGCTACCGAGATTAGAAGCTTTTTGGGACTAGCCGGTTATTACCGAAGGTTTATCGAAGGATTTTCTAAGTTAGCACTTCCATTGACTAAGTTGACTTGTAAAGGTAGAGCTTTTATGTGGGATATTCAATGTGAAGAAAGTTTTACGGAATTGAAGAAGAGATTAATATCGGCTCCGGTTTTGACATTACCTAATCCAGGAGAACCTTTTGTGGTATATTGTGATGCTTCTAAGATGGGTTTAGGAGGTGTGCTTATGCAGAATGATAAGGTGGTTGCTTATGCGTCGAGGCAGTTGAGGACTCATGAAAAGAACTATCATACGCATGATTTGGAACTTACTGCAGTTGTTTTGTGTTGAAGATTTGGAGGCATTATCTTTATGGTTCCAGATTTGAAGTGTTTAGTGACCATAAGAGTTTAAAGTATTTATTTGATCAGAAGGAATTGAATATGAGACAACGAAGATGGTTGGAATTCTTAAAAGATTATGATTTCGATTTGAACTATCATCCAGGTAAAGCTAATGTCGTGGCTGATGCCCTAAGTCAGAAAACTTTGCATATGTCGGCGATGATGGTTAAAGATTTGGAATTAGTTGAGCAGTTCAGGGATATGAGATTAGTTTGCGAAGTGACACCGCGGAGTGTGATGTTAGGAATGCTGAAGATTATCAATGATTTTCTGGATATTATCAAGGAAGCTCAGGAGTTAGACGTGAAACTAGTAGATTCGATGGTTGAAATCGATCAATCTGAGAATGATGATTTCAAGCTAGATGCCTATGGTGTGTTGAGATTCCGTAATCGAATTTGTATTCCTGATAATGCGGAGATGAAGAAAGCGATTCTTGAGGAAAGTCATAGAAGTAAATTGAGTATTCATCCGGGGGCTACAAAGATGTATCAGGACTTGAAGAAATTGTTTTGGTGGCCTGGGAGGAAGCGTGATGTGGCTCGATTTGTGTATGCATGTTTAACTTGTCAGAAGTCAAAAGTTGAACATCAGAAGCCTGCGGGGTTGATGCAACTGTTAGAAGTTCCAGAACGGAAATGGGATAACATTTAAATGGACTTTGTGACGGGATTACCTAATACTTCAAGAGGACATGATTTGATTTGAGTGATTGTTGATAGGCTTACGAAGTCGGCTCATTTTATTCCTATTAACATCAGTTTTCTAGTATCGAAGTTAGCGGAGATTTATACCAGCGTAATTGTAAAGTTGCATGGTGTTCCTCTGTGTATTGTGTCGGATAGAGATCCGAGGTTTACTTCTGAATTTTGGAAGAGTTTGCAAGAGGCGTTGGGTTCTAAGTTGAGGTTGAGTTCGGCGTATCACCCTCAGACGGATGGTCAAACTGAGAGGACTATTCATTCATTGGAGGATTTGTTGCGAGCTTGTGTTCTTGAGAAGGGAGGTTCGTGGGATACTTATCTACCATTGATCGAGTTCACTTATAATAACAATTACCATTCTAGTATTGGAATGGCCCCTTTTGAAGCGTTATATGGTCGGAGATGTAGGACTCCTTTATGTTGGCATGAATCTGGAGAAAGTGTCGTGCTTGGACCTGAAATCGTTCGAGACTACTGAAAAGGTGAAGTTGATCCGAGAAAAGATGAAACCTTCCCAAAGTAGGCAGAAGAGTTATCATGACAAGCAAAGGAAAGACTTAGAATTTCAAGCGGGTGACCATGTGTTTTTAAGAGTTACACTTGTGACAGGTGTTGGGCGTGTATTGAAGTCTAAGAAGCTCACTCCTTGTTCTATTGGTCTGTATCAGATTTCGGAAAGATTTGGAAATGTTGCTTATAGAGTGGCTTTACTGCCTAATCTTTCGAATTTACATGAGGTGTTTCATGTGTCACAACTCCGAAAGTATGACGTAGGAGTTGGGAAGCAAGATGCGGGAATCCTATCCCGAGTTGTTTGAACAAGGTAAATTTTCGAGGACGAAAATATTCTAAGTGGGGGAGAGTTGTAACGCCCGATTATTTAATTAATTATTTAATTAAATATCTTCCTATTATTTGTGTGATTTGTGTTGGTTGTCAAAAATGTTGTGTTGAGTTGATATGTCGGTTTTAGTTGAATTAATTATAAAGTGTTGATTTAAGTTGTGTTGTTGTTAATTAATTAATTAAGCTAATTTAAGTGGTAATTATAGTATTAGAAATAATACTAGATTATATATTGGGCTTAGAGAGATGGTAGTAATAGTGGGGGTATAGTAATGAGGCCCAATAAGAAAAATAAGATAATAGGGTTATTATGTTAGGTTTTAGAAATAAAGAGGAATTAGAAGAAGCAGTAAAGTAGAAGTTGCAGAAACAGAGGAAAGTAGGAGAAGAACGTGGAAGTTACGGAGAAGAGGAAAAGAGGCCAAGCTAGGTCGATCGGAGTTTTAGAGCAACCTTCAATCCAAGGTAAGGGTGGGGTTTTGACTCTATAACAGGGTAGTTGATAAATAATATGTGGGATTTGGGTTGTATAAAATTGTCTCTGTGTGTGAATTGTGCCGATGAATAATACCGAAATCTGTTGTTTTCGCAATTGGTTGTTATATTTAACAAATTATAAGTTCTGTGAAATAGAATTAATGTTGCTAACAAGATTGAGATTATGTGTTGTTTGGGTTTGTAGATTACTTCTGTCTATGTTGTAATGATTGTCGTGGATATTGAAAATACGACTGCTGTTGATGAATTGGTTGTAGGAAAATTGGTCTATGTTGCTTTAAGGTGAAACTTTATTGCGTTTCTGTGTACTGTGAGAATGAAATTTAGAACTGTTATGGGAGAGGTTTGGGAAGTGGAGAGAACTGGAAGAAATATGTTGAGAATTAGAAGTTTAGTAATTGTTTTTAAAAAAATAAATAAATAAAATAAGGGGGGGGGGGGGATGGCGCAAGCCACCCCCATGTGTAAGGAAAAGGGTGGCTCAAGCCACCTGGAGCACATAAGGATGGTGGCGCAAGCCACCTTATTCTTGATAAAACATGGTGGCACAAGATACCTTTTGGTTGGGGAAAATTATGGTGGCGCAAGCCACCTATTTTCCTTGTGATTCAATGGCGCAAGCCACTTGTAGGCATTGGTAGCAGAAAAATTATACTTGTTGGGAAAAATAATTATGTAGCAGAAAATAATTATGCTTAGCAGAAAAGTAATATATGTAGCAGAAAATTATTATGTGTAGCAGAAAACTATTATGGTTAGCAGAAAATTAATATGTTTAGTAACAGCAAATTAATTGGAAACTGAATTAGTGAATTAACATGTAGCCTTGTTAGCTTCAGTGAACAAAACAAAAAGAATGACAGTAAAGCATGAGCAGCTGTAACAGTGATGAACTAGTAGGAGGATAATCTAGCAGTATACATAGTAATATAGCAGAACATGTAAAATAACAGTTCCAGAATAGTTGTAATGTTATTAAGCCAGAGTAGAAACTTAAGTAATTATAGCAGAAGATTAATTAACCGTTTAAATCCAAGACTGTCGACTGATTTGTGTTGAATTGTAGTATATGTTGGTTGCCTCGTTGTGTTGTGCTTTTGGTTGGAAATTGCGAGTTGCAGGTGATGTTGTGTCTTGTCGAAGTGCCTCTAAATTATTGGTAAGAATAAGTTGTAGGTCTATGGCCAATGTTGCTTTGTTGTTGTTATTAAGTTGTAGGCCTATGGCCAATGTTGACTTGTTGTCGTGTGGTTGCATACATTGTTGTTATTATGATATTCATGTTGAGTCGCATTTTCATAGCATATCAAGTTGGAGCTGATGCTCGGTAAGTTGGTCTGGATTGGCAAATTTAAGTTGAAGGCTTATGCCTTGTTGACGTCAATATTAATTGGCAGATTTTTAAGTTGGGAGTTCTGCTCCAATGGGACCACATGCATGTGCATTTTATGAGTCACGTTCCATGTTGCATAAAGTGTTGTTGTAGGTTGATTAATGTTGATGGTAATGTTGTGAAGTGGTGATTTTATATAATCTGATCTAATATATTGTTTATCATATACCCGATTATATTGTTTGATATTTCACCCCTTCTGTGTATGGTGATGGTTTATACGCCATCCTGCAGGTAATCTGGAGTGAAGTCAGTCTACTTTCATTAGTTCGAGTCGGTGTCGTCGCTCTGATATGTAACACTCGGGGGGATGAACGATTGTTTTCTTTATTACTGGTTTTAGTATTGTTGTTGAATTTTAAGTTGGTTTTTCATTAAAGACCTGATGTCTTAGAGGTGTTTTGAATCAAACCAGATGTTATGGTATTTCAGTTGAATTTATGAATCCGCTGCGTATTAATAAAGTTGTTTTGTGTCAAAAAAAATTTTAATTATGTTCATTTGAGTATTAAGTGTTATGTATCCATGTTTATGCGGTTAAATGCTGTTGTTTCTAAGTTGAAAATGTGGCATCTTATTTGAGTGTTGAAATTTTGAAACTCTGATTTTATATTATTCGATGGGTAGAAATGGGGTGTTACAAACACTGTTGTGAGCGATGCTGGATGATATTGAGGAGTATTGTCGGTTGAGTATAACTGGTCGGTAAGTTTAAGTTTGTGAGGAGTCGATTAGATGCATGCTGGATAAGTTTCTTCTCTCTGAAGAATGAATTATTTTTATGTTGATATTTACTTTTCTGTTTCTATGTTTAAACCATTTTAACCCAAACTCATTAATATTTAGATTGTCGAACGACATTCTTTCCCTCGAACCGATCTATGTGGACACGGCATAAATCCTGGAGGGAATTCTTCCGAAAATAATATTTTTGCTTGCGCTTTACCGCTCTAACAATTATACATGTTTTGGTTGGTGAGTTGCAAGAGATGAAATCATTTCTTGGTTTATTTTTGTTATAGATTTGGTCCCGGTGTTTCAATTTATCCTTGCCTGGAATTAGTTCGTTGAATACTTCATAATAACATATTTTTGAGGCTACACGTGAGTTCATCTTTTTACGTCTGTTCAGGGCCGGCCCAAAGCATATTGGGGCCCGAGGCGAATTTTAAAATGTAACTTTTAAAATTAAATTATATATAAATTTGTTATAATTAATTTTATTTAATATTTTTAGTTGATAATAGAATTATTATATAAAATTTTAATTGAAAAAAAGTTGATCTTAAATAAATTATTACATATTTTTAATTTAACTATTATTTATATTTTGATTTGGACTATTGTTGTATATTTATTCTCAACTTAATAATATAAAATAATATAAGATTAAATTTTCACTAATAGTGGAGTATATATATATCAATTATTATTTCTTGCCAATAGTTATAATTATTTATTTTTATTTTTTTCTAACCATTTTCCAAAAAACCACTGTACCTTATGCATGTTACAAATTTTCTAACAGCTTCCCAAAACTCCACGTCACCTTACGTTTTGCATGTTACAAATTAATTAATTAAAATGCATTTAAATTTGTTGAAAACACAAACAATACGCTTAGAACAATACAAGCATTGAATAATGGAAAACAAAATTTGGAGGCCTAAGGCGGGGCCTCGGTCGCCTACCCCTTGGGCCGGGCCTGCGTCTGTTGGCGATTTATTTAGCATTACCTAGGTGACAAAATTTGAGGGTGGTATTGTTTTGGATCAATTACACAAGTTGAATTCTGTAGCCATAAATCAAAATTCGTTTCTTTCAAAGGAAAGGTTACATTTGAAGATATATAAGTTTTGATGCTGAACTTAAAGGCATACATAATAAGTATAAGAGTAAAGAAAATCTCAAATCTGAGTTTAGAAAAAAAGTTTCCAAATTAAAGTGCAAGATTATGGTTATAGAAAGCATTTGGATGGTTTCACGGCGGGGATTACATTTGCGTATTGAGTTCATGTTGAGAGCTAGCTTACTAATGCATGCGAGATGGGAGTATGCTTGGTAGTTAGTTCGCTATGTCTGTGCATCGTCACCTTGCGATGTATCATTAGTAACTGCAATCACATAAGGGTGTCACGTGACATGATATCATGTCGAAGCAAGGTGTGTTTGGTTGTAGTTCCATTGAGATCAAATACATGAGTTATGAGATTTGCATTTTCACAGGCTGAGCAATGCGACACATTATAATATGTTGCACTATGCTGCATCAAAATTAATCAAACATAAAATCAAGACTTTCCAAATAGACAATCAAACATGTCAAAAGCCATTAAATTCGAAAACGACAAGAGAATCATCCTCACTAAGCATATGATCAAAAGCATTCAAGAATACTTCCAAATTGAAAGTAGCAAAATATTGGTGGCGTTCAATGCGGAATCAATGCGGAGTCGGAAAAATTGGAAAGTTTCGAATTACAATTAAACATGATTAATCGAAATCAGCATGAAATCAAAATCAATCATCAGAATTCAATAACATATCAAGACGGTAATCTTGACATTCAAGTCGTAATTAACACAATTAATTCACATGTGCCTATATAAAGCTACGGCAAGAAATCACGAGAGAGATCAGAATATCATCACAAAGTTATAGTAGCAAGCAATTCACACACAGTTGAGAAGGGGAAGAACGATAGCACCACGCACGCACGAATTCACAACAAAACTCAACATTACACGTAAGGAAGCAACACAACATAAAATTGGAAGAGAAGCAGTACCTCCGACATCGCTGACATCGTAGCCGCTTCCATTTTCGATTGCAAAGGTCGCCGCGTGTCGTCGAAAACCATCTTCAGAGTTACCTCACCATGATCGCGCACGTCGTAAAGCCATTGGAGGGTCGTCGTCATCGTCATCGTCTCGAATTAGCAATCCAATCACTTTGCAATACATCATTGGTAATTCTTTCCCTAATTGTTGTTATTGCTAAAGCATGTTGTAGTTTGTTCTGGTTGGATTTTTTAGAAATTGTGAGAAATTTGGGAACGAAAGAATCATGGTGAGGAAGCTGGCCATTTTGGCCTGCGATTTGTGTGAGCAGACATGGCGAATGAGGGAAAAGATGAGCCGAAGCGGAGGGAGAGAGGGAGATAGATGGGGGCGAGAGTGAGAACAGTGGCGAAGGAACAGTGAAAAAGAGAGAAAAGGAGAAACAGGTTATGCTGAGGTTTCTCAATTCCTTTTTTAGAGACAATGTTGTTGTTGATGATGTTGGGTCGGTTGGGAGAAGGACCCGACCCAGCATTTCCTTTTTTGTTGTGTTTTTTTATGAGTCTTTCTCATGGGTGGGTGAATATAGGCCCACACTTATTATTATTATCATTTTATCTCAATTTCAAATTTTAATTTTTTTTTCTTTTTCTTTCATTTAATTTAATTATGATATATTTTTTTAGATTTTTGTTTTAATTGGGAGTTATTTTTTTGATAAATTTGGATTAAAACTTAGGTTTTAGTTGAGATGCTAATCTTGATTGCAATTAAATTTTGTTAATTTTGATTAAGTTTTAATTTGATCTTGATTATAATTAAATTTTGTTTCATGTCGATCTTAATTTTGATTGAGTTTCAATTTTAGTTTTGATTTTGATTGCAATTAAATTTTGATCTTGATTTTGTTAATTTGGCTTGATTAAGTTTTGTCATGGTAAATTGAATTTCAATCGAAATTTGAAGTGAATTTTGGTTGAATAATTGAGTTAAGCATTAATCGAATTCTAGAAATGGTGACTAATTCTTGGTGACACTTTGGTTGAATATTTTGGTTGATGATACTTGAAGTGAATTTTGGTTGAATATTTTCCTTGATGATACTTGTTTAATCTTGATGCTTGCCTTGTGGTTGATATTGCTGCATAACTTGACTTTGCTCTTGAATCTTTATTTGAATCTTGTTTTGTACTTGATGTTGTTTGTGATTGAGTTGCATAATGTTTACTTGTGTTGCGCTTTGTGCTCACATGCCCTCTTAAGGCTCATAGTCCAACTTAATTTCTGATTAAGTTTGGAGTACGATAGACATTAGACTCTCAATCCTTTGAATGACAACATTAGACTAGCTCCCTTTCAACCTTAACCGTATGACCATTAGGTAATATAACATTAGGATAGGATTCCTTTTCTCATTCTCAACTATAAGTCCATTTGACATGACAACATCTAGGACCAAGTCTCCTATAGATCTTGTGTTGCGTCTCTCTCATCTCTCGTAACACAAATAAAGATACTTAATAAATACAATGTGTATTGTGCGTCACGAGCATTAAGTACATGGGAAATGATGAGTGAGAGTCTCTCCTTACTTCGTCTAGAGTGCTTAGCATACGTCCCGTTTGGGGGCGATCTTGCAAAGTATTCGCTCTTATGTCATAAATTTTAGTGCGATACACGTCACAAACAAAGTCAATCCACTTCTTTTAAAATCCTGAACAAATTCAAATCATTTTGTCCTTTTGGATTTTATCCTTAAACCTTTTTTTAGAAAAGGCATGTTATTTCCGTTCTACCGTAAACAGGCCTCGTCCCCAACTGCTAGAACGCAAACTTAGCATCGCTCATAAAAAAAACTAATCAACAAACCTTGGTACGTCGAACTACGAGGGCTCTGACTTCTTCATTCTCGTCCGAATGAGGATACATAGGCACAAGACGGCGATGTCTTGGCGAGCACAATCCCCCCATTCACCCGTAGTCCTCCGAACTACGTTGACTTTGACTTTCCCATTGTACGAGGGAATACGTAGGCATAGGACGACAAAGTCCTATCAAGTCTCCTTTTGTCTTTTCCTTCTCGTTTCTGTTAGCAAATAAGCTTTAGACAAACACACCCTTTGATTAGAATAACAAGATTCGATCCCGTTGAGTACAACGGACGCGAGGGGGTGCTAATACCTTCCTCTCGGGTAATCGACTCCCGAACCTAAGATTTGGTTGCGAAACCATGTCTTCTCCCTTTTGAGGTTTCTTCAATCGTTTCCTTTCCCCCGTCGGAATAAATAACGTTCGGTGGCGACTCTGTTTTTCCGTCGGTTGTTTTTCGCGTTGCGACACTAAGGACTTTGATACTTTTACTAAATTGATTTTCTACTTCTACTTTGTAAAGTTTAAGGGAATTAAAAACATCATCTTTATGTCTTAAAGATATACATATGTGTACCTAGAAGAATCATCGATGAATGTAATGAAATATTTATTTCCCCCACGGGTTAACATGCCATTAAATTCACACAAATCTGAATGTACAAGATCAAGAAGATTTATATTTCTTTCAACACTTTTGAATCGTTTCTTAATCATCTTTGATTTAACGCATAATTCACATTTTTTGAAATCATTTATATTGCATGAAATCAAACCCGATTTAATTAGTCTCTTCATAGAACTAATACCGGTATGTGATAATCTATTATGCCATAAAGAAATAGACTCAAGCATGTAAGTATAATTAGAAATTTCATTAATAATATTGTCGGTAGTACAAAGTTTGATCATTCCCTGCGCTGAATATCATTTTCTTATAAATACACCATTATGGTTCAATATAAGTTTTCCCGATTCATATACAAATTTAATACCCGGTTTACCCAACAAATCCCCACTAACAAGATTCCTAGTCATGTCGTGGACATGAAGCACATTAACAAGAGTGACTTTGTTTCCGGAAGTGAAGTTGAGTTCAAGGGATCCAGTTCCAACAACTTTAGATTGTACTTCATTTCCCATTTGTACTTCCTGTCCATCAATTGCCTCATAATAGGTTTTAAAAGCAGTCTTATCATAAGAGACATGCACTGTAGCACATGTGTCATACCACCATCCTTGCACTTTGCCTTTGATTTCCATTATTTTGCTCACCGTAGCGATTATGTCGTCATTTGCATGAAATGCATTGATCTCATTTTTTGACTTGTTGTGCCTGCAATCTCGAGCATAGTGTCCGGGTTTTCCACATACAAAACAACCAGTTTTCGGACCTTTTGGACCGCCACAATTTTTGAATATGTTATGTTCCCTTTTAGGTCCAAGATGACTCTTCATGCCATCATGTTTCTTTTTTCGTTTGACAGTCACAACATTGGCTTTGGAAAGACCATCAGATTCTAATCTTTCCCTTTCCTTTGATTCCTCCTCGATTCAAAGATGTTTATGAGTTTTCTCTAGAGATAAATCCTGAAAACTGTGCAACATTTTCTTTCTATAGCCTTTCCACGAAGGTGGTAATTTTGCAATGATTGCACTAATTTGAAAGGTCTTAGGAATGTCTATTTTTACCGTTTTTATTTTATTCACGAGAACCTGTAACTCGTGCACTTGGGGAAGAATGGGCTTAGAATCTATGAATTTAAAATCAAAGTATTTAAAAATTAAAAACTTCTTTGTACCTTCCTCTTCGGCCTTGAATTTAAGCTTGAGTGCTTTCCAGGTTTCTATTGCAGACTAATTATCCGTATAGAGGTCGTAGAGACGATCAGATACTGTATTGAGGATATGTCCACGACATAGTGTTTACCTTGAAAATTGGTAAACAACCGCTGATCTTCTAAAACAACAAAGTTCTAGTAACTTACAGGATCGATCAAATTGATCCTAGGACATGTGTTATGGGTGTATTTAGAATACCTCACAATTAGGCAAAGCATACATTTCGACAGTGCATATAAATAAAAGAACGTGTTTTGAAATGTAAATGAAAGTGACAAAAATCAAAGAAATGTTTAAGTTGAACAACACATCAAAGGAAAAAAAAAACTGAATGTAAAGGTTTGATAAAAACTGGAGTTAAATGTTGGAAGAAAGTGCATAAAGATCTTAAACTGCAGAAATGTAAATGTTTGAAGGTAAAGGCTTTTTAATGTAAAACTGCAAAGTAAACAAACTTTGTAACATAGAATGCTTAGAAGTAAAAGACTGAATTAAAGGATTTCAAAGTAAAGGATCTAAAACAAAAACTTCAAAGAAAATGGCATTGCAATAAAAGATAATGGTGATTACAATCACGTACATTCTCGCCTCACTCTTTTCTCTACACGCTGGGTACTTTGAGTGATTTCAGAGTTACTTGTACAACACGATTTTTTCACACATTCTAACTCTAGAACTAACCTATTTATAATACTCTAAAGTAACCAACATTTGACGGTTTACTCCTAGAACACGCCACTTGGCACTTTGCATGTCTTCAACTTCTGGATATTCGCCACTTGTCCTCTTTTCAAATTCAAATAGTAGAACTTCCCTCCACTATCCAGTTGTAACTGCAGCGCATTATCCATAGCCGTTTTACCCTGTCGAATTGACGCTTTGGACTTAGAAATGTTTGAAGTCTTAAAATCATTCTCTTCGACTCAGGCTTTCAACAAATATGGTCGAATACATCTTGGTCGAAGCCTTTTTTCCTTTAGCTTATATTTTAAAGAATAACTTCTTTAAAATCCAAATCTATTTGAAATCATGCAGCGTCGAAATTAGGAGCTAACAAATTGCCCCCCAAAAATATCCTTTCACCAGTGTTGGTAGGAAGGTCATTTTTTGATAAAATAATTTTCGACGCCTGCTCATTCGACTATGAAAAAAAACATAACTGACCAACCCATGATCTAGAAACCATTCAGTTTCTTTCCACCATGCTTATGATGTCATGTCATGATGGTGAATCTTCAAACGTCTTTTCAGCCGTATTTGTGATCAGTTTTCATCATCACCTTTCTTGGAACTAGACATTTGCTGTCTGATCATAACCACCACCATCCAACAATTTCAAAAGCGGACACGCGTCCCACTACCGTATTTATTTTAACGGTGGATTCACAGTCCCTTTATCTTCTAAACGCCTATAAATACCCTTTTTCTCCAACTTGCAAACTTTCGCATTCTTAGACTTTCTTGCAACTTATTTCTTCGTTCTTCAAACTCTCTCAAGAAAAACCCAGAACGCATTCTCACTTTTTTCAACTTCCAACAATGGCGTCTTCACAAACCATTCCCCAAGCAACAAAAGGTCAAAAAGGTAGAGCCACACAGTTCAAGCAAACCCTTTCGCCATTTTCAAACATCCCAGGACCTAAGGTGGTGAAGAATCAACAGTTCATGCCAGAACCCCTTCTTGCGGAAGCGAGGAGCATTTACGAGTCTCAGGTAATGATTCCTCTCATCGTTTCTGATACACCTTATGCTTTAGGTGGCCCCTTAGCTGATGTTAAACCCACCGATGAGAAGCTTAGTGAGTTTTTCCCTTCTTACCGTAAATCAAGACCTTTAGGGCAAAAGAGCAACCCTAAAGAAGATGAAGCTTCCCCTGATACACCCACTTTGACTAAGATGGATCTTAGGTATCTTCATGATGGTACTAGATTGGTAAGAGTTATTAACTAGTTAAAGGATTTTGACCTCTGGATGTCCAAAATGGAAAAGGTCAAAGCTGATCATTGGAAAACCATTGGAATTTATGATCTGCTTATGCTGTCGAAGACCAATATTCCTTATTGTTTGAACCTGCTAGCAGCATCACTCTACTTTTAGGATAGTACCCACTACATTTTCCATCTTCCTTGTGGGATGGTCACCCCCACACTCTTCGACCAGGCTGCCATTGCAGGGCTTCGACCAGATGGCATTTCATATGATCCTGAAACCGATGCAGAGGATACCATAGGGATCTCTGACTCTAAACTTATATACGCCCACTTCATAAACTACCACAAACGTGACACTGAAGAAATAACTGACAAGGAACACATTGCATTCCTCACCGTATGGTTATCGAGGTATGTATTTTGCTCAAAATCCCTGCAGGTGGCCAAGAAATACCTCACTCTGGCCAACCAACTTCATAACAACAGAGGAGTTTGCCTAGTGGGTTGATTTTGGCGAACCTCTATGAGTCTCTCAGCGAAGGGGCGGCTCGACTCAAAGACTTGGAGGCCCAGGGCACTGTTCACTTGAATGGCCCCCTCTGGCTGATTCAATTGTGGCTTAATGCAACTTTCGAAGCTAGCCTTCCCAGAAAAGGGCAAGTAGATGAGGACTCTGCTGAAATCAAAGAAAGGAGGGTCGAAGGTACTCGCCTGGTGAAACTCACACCCAATGATGATGGGGAAACTCTCAAAGGGGCCTTCTCCAGTTACATTATGATGTTCGCCAAGCGGTATGATTTCACACCTAGTATGGCCCCTTTTGCTGAAAGAAAATGTGGACCTGAGTGGTTTATAAGGCCATTCCCTGATTCATCCAAAAAACTCCATGTTGAGTCTATTTCAATCTGGGAGGCCTTTTTGATTCCTAGATTTATCATTCAGAGGCTAAATCTTGGAAGAGATATGGAAACCTTGATTGCTTACCAACCAAACCTTGTCTCTCGACAGTTTGGGTTGGCTCAAATTTTCCCCAAATGTATGTATGAGAAAAAAGGCCATGTAGTCATTCATACTGCCAGTTTTGATGAAGGAGGTGCTGCAATCCCTTTCGACTGGTGGAACGCGAGAAAAGCAACTCTTTCCCCTGTGCACTTTCAACCCACATTTTTGTGCACTAAACCATTTCACAACTGGTGGTCGAAGTACTATAGTGAACAATTTCTGGATATTGCTGCCTTCTCTTCATTAATTGACCAAGCTTTTCTTGATGTGCAGGAGAAGACCAAGAAGAGTAAGTTCATTCATGCCAAAGAAATTCAAGCCTTCCAAAAGTACTTTGAAACTGTCTATCGACCAGATGATATTAGTCGAACCGTTTGTGAGGCTGCTGTCACTTTAAAGCAGAAATTTCTACAAAAAATGGATTAGTTGAAAATCCCTTCAAATGTTCCTCTTGAGAAACGTTATGAGGTGGCTTTTGAACTCTTTCCTCCAAAGTTCCCTCGACTTCCTAATGCTAATTTTGGAGTGGCACTCCCCCCCCCCCCCAATTTCCAGGCTGGTTTGTCTGTGATGAGCACCTAAAACTCCTTCGACAGCAGTCTCAACCGAAAGCCCAACAGGTGGTTGCGACTAAACATATGCTGGACAGTTTCAAAGGACACCTTCATATAGGGGTCGAGGATATTTGTGTCGAATCCAAAATATATGAAGGTTTGAGGCCCTCGATTTGTGATTTTTAACCAACCACTCAATTATTAATCTTGTAATAATCATCTGCCTTTCAGCTATGGCCAGGAAGACCAGCTCATCGAAGGGTGCTGCAGGAGTCAAAAAAGAGACTGAAGGCATAAAAGGTATTTTATATCCCTTGCCTACATCTTCTTGTGTAACCAACTTCTAATATTTGCATCACCTTTTAGACTGCTCGAAAACCTCCAACGCCTTCAAAAAAGGGCAAGAAAGGTGCTCAAACAGTTGTCCCTTCAGATGCTGATGATGAATCCCATGAGGAGGTATTGGTTAAAAAGAAAAGGAAGCTTACCAAAGCTTCCGGAGCTACCACCCAATCCTCCTCAAAGGCCGCCAGAACTCTTGAGAAGACACCTGCTGATAGTGGGGTCAAGAAACAATTCTCTAGGATTGCGTCAAAAATGACTGCTGGTGATCCTGAGAGTGCAAACTCAAGTCCTGATGCCGCAATTGTACAGGTATGCACACTATCTTTACTCAGTATTTGCATTCCTTATTCAAATTTCTTTCAATCTTATTCTCTTTACTTGTGATCTTCAGGCTGATGTAGGTGGTTCTAACCCTCCACAAACTTCATTCAGCTTTGCAACAACTATCCTGAATAGCCAAGGTGAGCCAACTTATCACCCTACCTCTGACCTTGGTTCTGAATATAGTTCACTGAGCGAAATTAACCAACCTATTCCTCTTACAGTTCCTCCTCCTGAAGCAGACGAAACAAACAAAAACTCACCCACCAGGACCAACACTCAACAATCCCAAACCGATGGCTTATTTAATAAGAAACTAAGACCAGTTCCATGGCTGAAGACCAGGATCGAGGGGAAGTTTATTTCATAAGAAACTGAGACCAGTTCCGTGGCAGAAGACCAGGATCGAGGGGAAGTTTATTTCATAAGAAACTGAGACCAGTTCCGTGGCTGAAGACCAGGATCGAGGGGAAGTTTATTTCATAAGAAACTGAGACCAGTTCTGTGGCTGAAGACCAGGTTTGAGGGGAAGTTTTACCCTTTTCTAAGTAACATTTCTTAGCAAAAGAAGATGGATGAGAAAACTGCTATTCACAACCACAGTCAAAATTTCGGGTATTCCGATATTTAATCCTCTTGTGCCCTGAATGTCCGAATATCTTCGCCATTCACACCTTCAGGTCCAAGAAGATTAAATAGAGGCATCTGTCATACCCTAAATTTTGACCACCAAGATTTCCCATCATTGTTCAAATCATCACCACAATATGGATGTACCATCATACCTCATCAATCTTCTCAAGGATTATTGAGCACTCACCTCAACCAGGAATCAGAGTTTTGAGCTCTCCTAGAGCATTTAGACAAAGGATCAATCAAGAATTGACATGATCTTCAACTTGTCTAACCTCTCAAACACACATGAAGGATCAAGAGGTCTCCCATGTCAAGAATCAAGCACAAGGTTGCAACATTCCAAGTGGATCAAGCCTCAAGATCGACAGTGTCACCAAATTAGGGTTTTGGTCGACCAAGGCCTCTAGATGAAAATTTTCATCTGGGCATGAGCCAATAATTCAAAACATGATCCAAAATTCTCAAAGGGACCTCATGGACCCAATCATCAAGTCAAAATAGCCTCAGGGGAAGCATTAATCAAAAATCAGGAATTAGGGTTTCTTGACCTAATTCACCCCTAACTTGACTTTTGAGGCAAGACATGAACCAAGACCTCAAGACATGATTTGAGGGCCTCAAATACACCACATTGATCCATTTACAACAATGTATTGATCCAAGACGCTTGGTTCACAAGTTTCAAATTCATCTGGACCACAATTAGGGTTTTGAAGAAAAAGTCAACTGTACCTTTGACTTTGGACCAAGACATGTTCCCAAACCTTGGGGAATGATTCAAGATACCCTAAAACACCTATGGAATCCATCCATTAGGTTTGAATTAGGTCAAGAAATTGATTACATAGAGGATCACACAGTTTGGAATTCATCTGACAGAAAGTCAACTGTGCTGAAAATCAAGTTTGACTTTTTGAATTTTTTCACAAATGTGGCTCCCCTAAGTCAAAAACAATGTTAATACATGGTTTTGATCATCATCCATCAAGAAAAATAGGGTTACTTGCAAAAGGGGTAACCTTAAGAAACTTAAAATTTTCTAAGTTATGGAACAAAATGGATTTGGTATCAACTTTGCAAGGTCATAACTCCCAAACCCCAATGCCTTTTTCTTCCATCGAAAGCTCAAATGAAAGTTCACATGACAGACTTCAAAATTATCAACTACAAAAGATTCTAAATCCTCATGGACTTTGAGTTATGGATTGATCAAAATCCCAAAACATGAAAATGACCACTTTTTCCAACACTTAGTGAAATTTTGGACATAATCTGTCTTGATTTTTCACCAACTTTGAGGCCATTTTTCACTTTGATACAAGCTGAACCAGGTCCATTGGCGGACATCAAAGTTAAAGTATGTCATGATATTTTTCCAAAGTCCAAGATCATCTCCAAATTCAATTTGAGCAAGGAGTTACAACCCTTGGAACATGGCACCAAAATTTGATTTCTTCCCAAGGCAGATTATAGGTTATTTGCTCCAATTGGCTAATTTGTGCATTTACAGGTCTTGTAATCCTTCTAGAAACATTAAGGATCAGATCAAAGCAAAAGATCTCTACGCCACAAGCCTCCCAAGACAAAAGATCATCATGTATGCATGTGACATCTAATGATGCAAAAGCCAAAAACTTCAAAGTTGTCATGGAGCATTCAATGGATGCATCAAGGTGGCATGGGCTGAGGAAAATCCAACTGAATGAGTCAAGCCTTATCTCTGCAACAGAAGACCATAGTCCTGCAAGATTGACCCAAGTCAATGGCTAGAGGAGACTTGAGATTCCTTTTGAAAACCAATGGACAATGGACTGTACCAGCCACCATTCACTATTGCTGCCAAAACAAACTTGACACACTATAAATAAAGCTCATTTGTGGTCAGTTTGAGTACACCAAAGCACTATAACACATGCTTTCCTCAAAGTCACTCTCAAAAAACCAGATTTTGCTTCTCATTCAAGCAACTTTTAAATTTTCCATTTGAGAGTAATTCTATCAAAACCAATCATGCCAACACCTCATATACATCATATATGAGTTATCCATAACCTTAAAGCTCAACTGGAACACCTGAATCACAAAGTCACCCCCCATTTACTCAAGCTTTTTTGGCCTGTTTGCAGTTGAGGTGCCACAACAAGTTCTGAGCTGATTCAATCCACTCCAAGCCTTCAAACACATTACTTGAGGTCCATTGAAGCTGTCCAGATCATTACACAACATCTGTAACACCTCCAACATAGAATTCAATCACCATCTGCAAGAGGTAAGCCTGACACTCTCAAACTCTATAATCCATTCATCATAAATGTGTTTTCAAGTTACAAACATGTTTCTGCACTTATGTAGAGTGTTTCCCCTCAATCAATTGCTATGTATGAATCGTGTATAGGATTTCATGGTGTTCTTGCAGAAATTAGGGTTCTTGAGTTCATCTTCTGATTTCTCACTCCACACTTAATATAAATGTAATTAATTTATATGGTTGTAATCCTTGTTCAAAAACGAGCAAGTTTCATGTTTACAAAAGTCATTTTCATTAAGTAATTAGAGAGATATGGGAGGTTTTGCAAATCTGGATAAACAGAGCTTGCGCGAAGAAGATGACTTGTTCTTGGCACCTTTTTTCAAATATTCAAATTTTTGAATTTTTTTTATTTTATTAATTGATTCAAAAATTAATTTCTCTCTGAATTTTAATGTTTTTGAATTGATTATTTTTTTCAAAATTCACAAAAATGTTAAAATATTTTATTCTACAAAAATTTCAAAAACATATTATTTATTTTATATATTTAATATTTTTGTAAAGAATTTATTTTTTATTTGTTTTTAAGCATTTAAAAATATTTCTTTCTCTTGATTTTTCAAATTCAAATGATTTTCAAATCATTCTATGGATGAAATATGATTTTTTAAACATTAATCCAAGATCATAACTTGTTTTTCATACATGTTTGATAATTTTGATGATTTTAATTGATTTTTATTCAAATTAAAATGCATTTTTAATCAAATTAGGGTTTTAATTGTTTTCACCCTCACAAACATTTTTTCAAAACACTTTTGGGCCTCTTAATAGAGTGTAAGTCCTATCCCTTTGTACATAAATAATTTGGGCCTCAGTCATTGTATAAGTCCCTACGCGATATTTAAGATAACGGTGCGATCGTTGTTTTTCATCTGGGCATCTCCTTGAATTATAAGTCCCATCTCTTGTATAAAAATAAACTTTTGGGCCTCAGTCATTGTATAAGTTCCTCTGTGGTTTTCAAAACTACGACGCGATTATCGTCTTTTCAAAAGAGATCATCTAGGTCTCTCCTTGAGTATAAGCCCCAAATTTCTTTTTAAAACAACTTTCTTTTTTATTTAAATTCAAATTCAAAGTATCATCAAAACTTTCCTCAGTTTCTTGAATGACTAACCATACAACTGTAGTTACTATGTTTGGGCTTGTACAACTGTAAGTTCCACCATCTTCTCAACATACTTGTTTATATATATCATCTGTATATATATGCTTATACATACTTGCTTCCAGTTTTCCCCAGCAATTAGGTTTAGGTCTAGATCAAACCAGTGGTTACTCTTTTAACACAGTCAAAACTAGTTCCCCATAGGAAATTCCAGATACAGTCTTGCCTCCTTTTGGGCTTATACAATATGGAACAGAGAAAGACATTATTCCCGATGAAACTTTTCTCAAGACTGTAACAACTTAGAAATATATGTACAAGAAATTCAATTCCCCAAAGAGGATTAATTCCCGGTGAAACCTCTTTTGAATTTTTTCAAACCTTAGAACTGTTCTGCAAAGAAAGGACTTATTCCCGGTGAAACCTTTCTTGAACTTTTCTTAGGTTTGGACCCACAGGCTTCCTAAAAGCATCCCTATCCTCCTCTTGGGCTTTGTACAAGGACCCATAGGCTTCTTAGAAGTTCTCAACCTCCTCTTGGGCTTAATACAAGGACCCGAAGACCTCCTACAGGTATAGGACATAACTTAGTAATCTCTACTAGTTCAATCCTCCAGAGAGTCAGAATTCTAGAACATCAGGCCATTCTAGGTGACTGATTTTGAGCAGCCGCCATTGCTTCCATTGTATTAGTAAGTATCTCCAAGCTATCTTTCAGGGTTGTGACCTCTTCTCTCAATTCTCGGTTCTCTTACTCAAGATGATCAATTCTTCTCTGGCGACCAGCTCGAGTGTTGTATGGAGAGGAAAAGACAAGAGTGAGTACCTGGAATGCAAAATGCAATGCTAAATGATGCATGTTGTGCAAATGAAAATGAATTTTCAAGGAAATTATCAGTTATATTGCAAACATCATAAAATGGATAACACTTTTGCATAACTGGAAAATCTCATTTCATTAATAAAATTTGAAGGATTACAATTGAAGTACAACTTTCAAAAATCCTAAATAAAGTAGAGAATACAAGAAATTAGAATCTAAAAACCCTAAGAAAACCCATGAGAAGATCCAATCACTCCTTGTAATTCCTAGTGAGCTCCTTGATCTGCTCCTTGATCTCTGCCTTCTCAAGTATGAGTTTGTCGACAACCAACTTCTAAGAAACTGATGATAGAGGAGTGTCTAGACTCTGCTGAGTAATGGGAGTTGACTGAATGCTAGAGGAAAATAAACGCTTTTGCACCTTTCTCTTGGTAACAAGTTCTTTATCCTTCTACTTCAAGAGTTTCTGGAGTTCTGTGTTCTCATTGTTGATAATCTGGTATTTATTGCTCTAAGTGTTCCTTTCTCGCTGCGCATTGGTCAAAGCAATCTGAAGCTTGTCTGTATCACTCATGAATATTAGAGTAGGGTCTCTAGCAGCTATAGGTAAAGGTTCCTAACGAGGATAAGGCGTCTTCAACTTGATAGCTTTATCTTGTACCCATTGGAGATAAGGCTCCAAAGAGACACAATCAGGCTTCCCTAGAAACGCTCTTCCTTTTCTATGGACATGAAGCCAGGCTTGCACGATCTTCTCCTTAAGCACTTTGTTGTCTTCAACTTCCTTAAAGAATAAACCCTCCAAATGGATGTTGTTTGGTTTGTTCTTCATAGGATAACCAAGCTGACGATGAGCTAAAACCGAGTTGTAACTAATGCCTCTTTTTGTACCGAGAAGAGGTACGTTGGGAAACTCACCACAACTATCAATAATCATCACTTCATCATAAGCATGATTATACTGCTCAATATCAGAATGATTGAGAGACATAATCTTCTGTGACCACAATAGACCACTGTTAAGATCCCAAAAAGCAGCAGATCAAGGCAAGTGAGAAATAAACCACTTGTGCAGCAACGGTACATAACATGTAATCATTCCTCTACCATAAGAATTCCTGAGATGAACTGAGTGGTAGGCATCTGCGAGAAAAGTAGGAACTGGATTTCCAATTAAGAATATCTTGATGGCGTTAATGTCGACAAAATTGTCAACACTAGGGAAGAGAAACAATCCTTAAACAAGTAAGGCAAAAATAGCCTCAAAGGTATCCATACTCCTCATGCTAGCATAATAATGAGCTTTGTTCATCAAAAACTTGGCGGGTAACCCTAGAATTCCTCCCTTAGTGGTCATATGAGCTTTGATCTCTGACATCCTCAAGTGAGTAGCTTCTGCAATGTCCTGAGGCTTATGGGTCTCCTCCAAACCAGGAAATGGGTCTTGATCAGAGATGGGCAATCCAAGTAAACAAGAATACTCTTCCAATGTAGGCATGAGCTGGTAATCTGGAAATGTGAAGCAATGATACAAAGGATCTTAGAAATTAACCAAAGTAGCAAGAATCCCATCCACCATGTTGAGCTTTAAGAGAGACAAAAGTCTTCCATACTTGTTCTTGAAAACCACTGGATCAGCAACCAAACTTCCTAACTTCCTCAGATCTTCCAATTTAGGACTCTTGAAAGTGTACTTTTGAGTTTTCCTCCTTCCAAAATCCATGGTAAATACCTATGATGTTTGCAAAAGACAACCCTAAGTTCCTTGAGAATCTGGTTAGAAATGATGTGCATGAATGCATGAATGTATGGATGCACAAACACAAACAAGAATGCAAACACATATAGGGGTTCAAGGGGTTCGATGTCACGAGCATGGGGCCATGAGTCTAACCATCCCAAAAGGTATGTACTAGGGTTTTATACACCTGCAAGACAGGGTTCTAACAAGTTCCCAGAGTCATTGATCCATCTTTCGAATATTACTAACACACCGATTACTCGGGAATCAATAATATTCTCAAAAGAATCTCGTCTGAGTGTAGTATCGCATATCAACTATTTCAGGTTTACACCTTCATAGCCATCGTACTACGTCCTAAAAGGCCAAGTGGGGTAAAGGGATACTAAGGTCCTCAGCTTCTTGGGCTCCTTGGTCGAAAGTAGAAAATGTTTTCACGATTGTTCATTTAACAAATACTACCCTAAAAAAGGCCTCCACTGAGCAGGGGATTCTCAAGTCAGCTTATTCGGGATTACTCCCTCAAAACCTCCTTGACTATACCACCCTCCTAACTTATTTATGTTCTCAAGTCCGGGTTAGGACTTACCTCACCACATAAGGATCACAAAAAAACCCAAACATAGCAAACAAATAACAATTACACAAATATATACAAGATAGGTTTAACCCTCTTGGGGAAAAGTCCCTAGTGAAGTCGCCATTTCTGTCACAGTGAGAATCGGAGACCATAGCTATTAAGTTAACTAGGTGTCACAAATCTTAAGATATCACCCCCGATATTTAATTTATCCAAGGGAAGGGGAAAAGAAAGAATAACCCATAAATATGCAATGCAAATACAAAGCAATAAAGAGATATAAGGTTCGGGGGGTTGGTTATACTAAGGGAAGGTATTAGCAACCTAAGTATATATAGTATCCTATAGGAACCACTTGTTGTATTTGTGTTATGGTTAAAGTTGTTTGATATTTGGGATTGATTGAGGAGATGAGAAGAGAAATGTTTTTTTTTTGTTTTTGTGTTTGGCAACACACGAAGTCTTGTGCCTACGTACCAATAAAGGATCAAAACCTCGTAGTTCGGGGGAAAAAATGGAAAAGGGTTTATTATGGTGGATTTTAATGAAGAAGATACAAGTTATCATCTTAAGGAGAATACTCAACTTATCCACCACACACATGTGGAAGATGGATCTTTACTTCACATTGAGAGAAGGGCTCCCACTTGATATAGAATCAACAAGTATGCCACATACCTCTCTCAAGTGGAAAAGAATCAACATCTTTCTCTACTATGTCATGGGGTATGTGAATTACATCTCAACTAAGAATGACTAATGTCTAATATATTTGAAAAGGGTTTAAATTGAAAAGCCAAGTGGCAAAAGGTTTTGGATGTGGTTTGTGTATTTTAGTTTTATGAAAGGATCTGAATATGCTTAAGATGTCTAAATACAATTATTGAAAAAATATTTTGAAAAGTCAATGACCTAAGGTCAAGGTTTCAATTGAAAGAGATTTTTAGTTTGAGAAGAGGGGATCCTAATTGAATCATTTAAAATGAAATTTAACCTAACGGAAACTTCCTAATAGGTAACAATCTATGAGATAGCAAGAATCATGTAAGTGATGTACAAGAAAATAAAGATGCATATGAAAAATGAAGTCAACAATAAGTCCCTACCCTTGGATTAGGCAACAAGATAAACATGTGTACACAACCCTTCAAATAAGTCAAGTATGAAAGACATGGTATATCAACACAACACTTAGATATATGACTAAGCAAAGAACAACTTTAGGGTATGGCACAAGTATAAATAAGATCAACAATGAATAAAAAAACATGTACATGGTTAAGCAACATATTTTTGTTATGGCATATTCAAGACCTAAGCTAAAATTATCATATGAACAAAGGACATGGAGACATCATTCCTTAAGACATTTTCAACAAGACAATAGAAATTCATGGATAAATACATGTACCAAACCAAGGCAAGATCATCATGGGTTATCTAGGGCAAACATGGTACATCATCATCACTTATAACATGCATACACAAAGACAATATTAACATAAGGACAAGAAATCATGGCATGGTTTCATCATGAACTTTTAGGTCAAGAATGCAATCAAACAAATTCTAAACAAATGGACAATTTTTGAAACAAGTGAGAACAATTATCAACCATTCAAAGTATTCAACATTAAGATGGCATTAAGAATAAGCAAATCATCATGGTCTATCAAGACAATATCACTTCATGAACAAGAAACAAAGACATGGATCATCCAAGATTTTTAAATCACAAGTATAACCAACTAAAAACCCTAGATGCTAGACAAGTATGTACATCATAATTAATAAAACATTTAAAATATTTAAACAATTAATAAAATTAAAAGAAAAAGTACATGAATCATGGAAATTAATAGATAAATAAAATGTGGAAATTTAGACATTTAAAATGGGAGGATAAAAATAGGAAAGAGAAATAAAAATATTTCTTGTGATTTTTGAAAGTTTAAAAGAAAATAAAAGAAATAATTATTACTAATTAATATTATTTAAAAGTTTAATGTAAACAAAAATAAATATGTGTAATAAAAATAATAAAACATTTTTGATATCTAAATGCTATATAAAGAAAATAAAAGGTGTAAATAAAATTTAAAAGAAATAATTAAATGAGAAAAGAAATAAAAAAAGGAAAGGAGAAATTGTGGTAAAATTAAGTGGGAGGGGGCGGCCAGATTCGAACCCATGCCCTAGGTTTATTTAAAAAAACATAGCAACCACTGGGCCAAGCCAGTGTCCTTGTCATAAAGCGCGCCCTAATAAAATATATATAAAAACAAAAATTTGAAAATGAAAATGTATGAATGTTGATCATCGTCAACCTCAAGAACATGAAAAATTTAAAAATGTGATTTCATTATTCAGGAACCAAACATGACAAATAGATACATCATCTCACTCAGAATTTGACAAGGAATCCAAATATGCATTCAAATTTCATTTATTTTGCCCACAACTCAAGAATTCCAAACATTACCAGAGAAACCCTAATTCTTCTAACAAAAATAAAATGCCATGTTTGTACAATTAATTAGCACTAGCTTACGATTTTTTATTCTCACATCATAATACACAGAATGGTAATTCACATGAATGTAAAGGATGTTGGAATCATGAAGTTTGAAAAGTCAAGAAGCTTGCCTATTGAGAGTGTCCAATGCAACTTTAAAGGTGTTCCAGATGAAGGATGATGATGGCTTTAGCTCCAATGAACTCCAAAAAAGGTGTTAGGATCCTCAACTTGCCTTGGAATGCCCTTAGTTCTTCTGTCCAAACCAACTTGCAATGGAAGGAATGTGAAAAATGATCTTGAGGTTGGAAGTGTTACAGGCCAGGTTTAATGATTTCGAAAGGTTCTATGATGCATTTGGAAAGTGTTTGAGGTGTTTGAATGAAAGGGAAAGGCAATGCCAAAGAGATTCGAAGCTTTGGCTTCTTGGTCAACAATGGTGGCCATTGAAGGTTGACTTATGGTTTGGGATGGAGTGAAGGGTTTTGATGAGTTTTAGCAAATCATGTGAGGTATTTGTGACGCGTTTTAGTGAAAAGAATGAAGGTTTAGTGAATGTAATAGATTTTGGCAGTTTTGGTTTTGTGATGAAATGAAGAACACTTTGAAAATGCTTTAATATGTGCTTGATTGCTATGCTGATGTTTGGATGCTCTTGGTGTGTTTTTGCATCTGATATGGTGCTCCTTTTATAGTGAAATGGTTCAGCAAAGGATCAATGGATGATAGCATTATTTGGTGGATCATGATCAAAGCCATAAGGTTGGACAATCAAGTACAAAAGTGCTTTTCACTTTTCCTAGCTCCTAAGTTGACATTGCTTCACAAGTTTTAATGAGCTGCACAAGTTGTACAAGTTGGTTCTGGTTCAGATCAAGCTTTCCTTGAATCATGGAAAGTGGTTAGTGATCAAAAGGTGCTTTTATGCAATGTCCAAAGTGTAGCTCCGGTTTTCGTGACGCGACCACTACCGCATTTAGTGCTACTTTCTGATTTCTAATATTTATCCTATGATACTTAAAAGGAAGGGGAAGATACCTTAAACTAACCCCGCTCGCAAGTGTTTTTCCTACAAATGCTAAGAGATCTGGAATCAGGGGTTGGTTATACACAGGGAAGCTATTAGCACCCTGAGTATCTTTAGTAATCTATAGGAACCTTTATTGTATATATTTCTACTTTTGAATTACTTGGTTGCTTAAGTTTGTTTGCTGCTAAATTGGGAAAGTTTCTCCTTTGTGAAAATTGAGAAAATGTTTTTGTTGTTTTATGGTTTTCTATTGTTTTTGGAAGGTACTTAAACCTAAGGTTTTTGTTAGTGTGCTCGCTAAGATCTCACAATCTTATGCCTACGTATTCCCAAAAAAGAGGATTGGGGAAATCAGAGCGTTCATAGTTCCTCCTAATCTATGGGAGGAAAAAAAAGTTTGTTGTGTATCTTGTTCAAAGCCCAAGATGATGAAGCTAAGAGAGTGTTTGAAAGATTTAAAAAAATTTCATCTTTTAGGGAGATATCTCACCTATTCCCTACAATCATTTGAGAATGATGTCATAAGGGAAAGAGCTTTAAACTTATTGTGTTAAGCAATGCCACTTTTTCCCTTATGATTTCTTTACATACTAATAGAAGGACTTTAACTTGGATGTAGAATCGACAAGTGTGCCACTTACATCAGTTATATGAAAGAAAAGTTTGAACCATGATAAAGGAGGGACTCCAACTTGGATTTTGAATAAACAAGTGTTCCACTTACACCAGTTATATGGAAAAATAGTGTTTTGATGTTTGACTTAAATTGTAGTGATTAGAAGATGAATCTTCTTACAGAGATGGCTCAATGTCTCATCTGTGAGGAGATGAGTTTTTTTAGGTATCTTGATTAAAGCCCAAGATATGAAGCTGAAAAAGATTGACTCAACTAGGGAGTTTTATTTGTCTTGTATAAAGCCCAAGATTGAGGCTGATTGACTGGAGAAATTATTTGTATAAAGGCCTGAGAGAAGGCTAATGACTGTTGAAGAAGTTTGAAGAGACTGGCTCAATATTGCAGATTTGACTGACTTTTTTTGGTGATTTTTATTTGTATCATGTACAAAGCCCGAGATTAATGAGGCTAAAAGGTTTTATTGTATCCTGTACAAAGCCCAGGATGAAATGAGGCTAAAAGATTTTATTGTATCCTATACAAAGCCCAGGATGGTGAGGCTAAAATATTTATTGTATAGGTGACTAAGACTTGACTTATGCTTTTAAGAAGACTAAGGGTCCTTGTATGAAGCCCAAGAGGAGGCTAGGGGGATTAAGTGAGACTTCCCAATATTCCTTGTATGAAGCCCAGAAGGAGGCTGTCTTCTGGGGGAGATTCTTTGTATTCCCAAGAGGAGGCAATGGTGCTTATATAAGGCCCAAGAGGAAGCCAGGTGTAACTCCGGTTTTGTGACGCGACCGCTACCGCATGTCATACCCAAATTTTGACCACAAGATTTCCCATCATTGTGCAAATCATCCCCAAAATATAAATGTACCTTCATACCTCATCAATCCTCTCAAAGATTATTGAGCATTCACTACAATCAAGAATTAGGGTTTTGGACCCTCCTAGAGTGCTCAGACAAAGGATCAATCAAGAATGGACACGATCTTCAACTTTTCAAGCCTCTAAAACATTCATGAAGGATCAATAGGTCTCCCATATCAAGAATCAAGCACAAGAGTGCAACATTTTAAGTGGATCAGGCCTTAAGATCACCATTGTCACCAAATTAGGGTTTTTGTCGACCAAGGCCTCCAGAGAGAAATATTCATCTGGGCAGGAGCCAATACTTCAAAACATGATCCAAGAAGCTCAAAGGGACCTCATGAACCCAATCACTAGTTCAAAATAGCCTTAGGGGATGTATTAATCAAAAATCAGGAATTAGGGTTTCTTGACCTAATTCACCCCTAAGTTTTCTTTTGGAGCAAGGCATGAGCCAAGATCTCAAGAAGTGTTTTGAAGACCTCCAATACATCATATTGATCCATTTATAAGATTGGATTGATTCAAAGAACTTGGTTCATAAGCAGTACAAAGATTCAAATTCATCTGGACCAATTAGGGTTTCCTGATGAAAAGTCAACTGTATCTTTGACTTTTGACCAAGACATGATCCCAAACCTTGGGACATGATTCAAGACACTCTATAACACTTATGGAATCCATCCATTAGGTTTAAATTAGGTCAAGGACTTGATTTCATAGAGGATCACAAAGTTTGAAGTTCATCTGATAAAAAGTCAACTGTGCCAAAAAACCAAGTTTGACTTTTTGAATTTCTTGACAAACAAGGCTTACTTGAGTAAAAAACAATGTTAGCTTATGGTTTGGATCATCATCCATCAATAAAAATCAAGAAAAGTGGGGTTACTTGCAAAAGGGGCAACCATAAGAAACTTGAAATTTCACTAAGTTATGAAAAAAAATGATTTATACCCAACTTTGCAAAGCCATAACTTGTGATCCAAGCAACCTTTTTCTTCCATCCAAAGCTAAAATGAAAGCTCTCATTACATACTTCAAGATTGTCAACTACATCAGATTCCAAATCCTCATGTATTTTGAGTTATGGATTGATCAAAATTACAAAAATGTGAAAATGACCATTTTCCAACACTTAGTGAAATTTTGGACAGAATCTGTTTTGCATTTTTACCAACTTTGAGGCCATTTTTCATTATGATCCTAGATGATTCAAGATCAAAGTTGGACATCAAAGTTGAAGTATGTTATTGGGGATTTCCAAAAAGTACAAGAGCCTCTCATGGTTTAACTTGAGCAAGGAGTTATAAGCCTCCAAAAATGGCATTTTTCACCCTGCCCACACAAAGGCATTGGTACATAACTTGGTTCCCACGATTTCTTGAGCCAATTTTGGACACTTGAATCATTTCATTTCTATCCAAAATCAACTTGAATGATGAAGAATCTGATCACAAGGCCACCAAGTCAAAAATCCAATCCTTTAGGCATGTGACATTCATAGTTCAAATCCAAAAACTTCAAACTTGTCATGAGGCATTGAATGGATGCATAGAGCTGGCATGTATCAGTCCACAACATTGCAAATGAGTTAAGATAAACTCAAGCATCATAAGACCATAGGCCTGCAAGATTGACCTAAGTCAATGGCTAGAGGAGACTTTGGCTACATGACAAAGTTCAATGGATATTGGAGTGATCCAGCCTCCAATCACTATTGCTCCCAAAACAAAGTTAATATACTATAAGTAGAGGTTCTTTTTTAAAAATTCAAGTACACCAAATCATAGCAATACATGCTTTCCTCCAAATCACATTCCAAAAACCAGATTTTGCTTCTTCTTGAAGTAACTATCGAATTTTCAAATAGGTATCAATTTCATCAAAACCAACCATGCCAACACCTCACATATATCATATATAAGTGATCCATAACCTCAAAACACATCTGAAACACCAGAATCACAAAATCACCCCCCATTTGCTAAAGCTTTTTGGCCTACTCGCAGTTGAGGTTCCACAACAAGAACCAGGTGCATTCAATCCATTCCAAGCTTCCAAACACCTTATATTAGGTCTATTGAAGTTGTCCAGATCATCACACAACACCTGTAATGCCTACAACTGAGGATTCGATTTCCTCTTGCAGAAGTAAGCCTGGCACTCTTAAACTCTATGATCCATGCATCATAAATGTGTTTTCAAGTTACAAACATGTTTTTGCACTTATGTAGAGTGATTCCCCTAAATCAATTGCTTTGTAGTTTTCGTGTCTAGGATTTCATAGTGTTCTTGCAGAAATTAGGGTTCTTGAGTTCATCTTCTGATTTCTCACTCCACACTTAATATAAATGCAATTAATTTATATCATTGGAATCGTTGTTCAAAAATACACAACTTTCGTGTTTACAAAAGTCAAAACCATTACGTATTGAGAGAGATATGTGAGGTTTTGCAACATGGTCATGGTGGGTACACACGAGGAAGAAGAAGATGGCCTTGGCGCCATTTTCAAATTTTTGAATTTTTGAATATTTGATATTTTTATTAAATGATTTCAAAAATTAATTTCTCTCTCAATTTTTATAATTTTTTATTGGTTCTTTTTTTAAAAAAATTCACAAAAATGTTGAAATATTTTATTCTACAAAAAAAATCAAATTTATATTATTTATTTGATATAGTTTGAATTTTTGTAAATAATTTCATTTTATTTGTTTTTAAACATTTTTAAATGAAATTTCCACCTTGAATTTTCAAATTTAATTGAATTTTAAGCTTTCATGTGATTAAACATGATTTTTCAAAATATTTTTTCAAAGTTGACAAGTTGTTTTTGAATATATTTGATATTTTTTATTTAATTTCCTTTGAAAATTATATTTTTAAATTGAAATTAGGGTTTTTCTTAATTTTGATTTTTTCAAACTTCGTTTGAAACACTTTTGGGCCTCTAATAGAGTGTAAGACTCATCCCTTGTCACACATAAATAATTTTGGGCCTCAATCATTGTATAAGTCCCACCGTGTTTTCCGAAACCGCGGCGCGATCGTCGCCTTTTAAACAAAAATCATCTGGGCCTCCACTTGAGTTCTAAGCCCCATATTTCTTCTTTTCAATAATTTTTGGGCCTCTAATAGAGTGTAAGACCCATTCCCTTTGTAAATATACCATTTTTGGGGCTCAGTCATTGTATAAGTCCCGATACGATTTTAAAAATAATGGTGCGATCGCTGTTTTTCATCTGGGCATCTCCTTGAGTTATAAGCCCCAACTCTTGTATAAAAATAAACTTTTGGGCCTCTATTAGAGTGTAATACCCATTCCTTCTTGTACATAAATAATTTTGGGCCTCAGTCATTGTATAAGTCCCTCTGTGGTTTTCAAAATCACGGTGCGATTGCCGCCTTTTCAAATAAATCATCTGGGCCTCTCCTTGAGTATAATCCCCATTATTCTTTCTTTACAAACACTTTTGGGCCTCTGATAGAGTGTAAGACCCAAATCCTCTTTGTACAAAAACAATATTTTGGGCCTTTACTGTAGTATAAGTCCCACAACATCTTTCGGTATCGTAGTGCGATCAATGTTTTCAAATAAGTCATTTGGGTCTCAGTCATTGTATAAGCCCCAAACAATCTTCTATTTTAAACAAAATTGTTTTAAACACAAATTCAAATTTAATGTTTTTTTTCAAAACTTTCTTCAATTTCTTGAAACCCTAAAAGAGGGAATACAGTTGTAGTCAATACAACAAATTACAATATTCTTGGGCTTCTTCTCAGAAGGTAAGTCCCCATATATTTTTCAGTGCATATTTCTTATATATATATCTATCAATATAATTGTCTGTGTATACTTGTGCATATATTGCTTAGAGTCTCCCCAGCAGTTAGGTCTATGTTTAGGTCAAACCAGAGGTTACTTTACAACATAGTCAAAACTAGTCCCTCATAGGAATATCCCTATACAATCTTGCCTCCTCTTGGGCTTATACAATATGGAACAGAGAAAGGCATTATTCTCGGTGAAACTTTTCTCAAGACTCTCAAACTTAGAAATATACGTGTACAAGAAATTCATTTCCCCAAAGAGGATTAATTCCCGGTGAAACCTTTTTTGAATTTATTCAAACCTTAGAACTATTTAGCAGAGAAAGGACTTATTCCTGGTGAAACCTTTCTTGAACTTTTCTTTGGCTTGGATCCACAGGCTTCCTAAAAGCATCCCCAGCCTCCTCTTGGGCTTAGTACAAGGACCCTCAGGCTTCTTAGAAGTTCCTCAGCCTCCTATTGGGCTTAGTACAAGGACCCAAAGGCCTCCTGCAGGTATAGGATAGAAATTAGTCATCTCTACTAGTTCAATCCTCATAAGAGTCAAGAATTCCAGAACATCAAACCATTATAGGGTTGATTTTCATCCCTTAAAACCAACGGCCTCCTCTTGGGCATCATACAAAGATCTCTCTCTACACTAGAACCCACCATCTCTAAAGTAGACTTGGAAAGTCTCATCTCGACTTAGACCTCACAGAGACCTTCAAGTTTCCTAAAAAGCACAGGAAAAACCCTAATCATTTCATCAATATACTAATCTTCAGTAGAGTTAAAACCACCATAGGTTTTCAAACTCTAAACTCCTCTGACCCCTTAACAAGGTTTAAACTTTCACATTAAAAATCCCCAACCAGGGTCAATTAACCATCAACAAATCCCCAACGGAATCAAAACCTCATGGCATCTGATATCTACACTTTTCCCTGTTTCTGAACAAGAGTAAACCTTTTGGATTCCCCAACACAATTTGGACCTGCTCTTGGATTTCAATAATCCTCAGCAAGAGATAGCCTCCTCTTAGGCTTCATATAAGAATTTCTCCAGTCAGCCTCAATCTTGGTGTTATACTCCAAATTTTACCCCTTAGATGTCATAAAATTTTTCACTTGCATTAGGGTTCAATCATCTATGCATTGTTTAACTAACCACTATTTTTTGCTAGTTTGTTTCTTTTATCTGAAAGCTAGGGTGTTCACAAGAAAGAGGGCAAGGTCCATAAGCCAAGCTCTCATATGCTTCAAGGTCTCCTAAGACTCTTTTTTTTGGCTCAATGTATTCCTCCCAAGTGTTCGCTAGGTGGTTAAGAAGAGTATTTGAAGTCATCTAGTCAAGAAAGTTAACTGAGGCTCCAAAAGCTCAATATTTGGCCTTGAGGGTTGATCATGAGGTTTTCAAATCATATTCCATGGTCTCATGTGATTGGACCAAGAGAAGTAAAAGAGAAACCATAAAATCAGGAGTTGTGGAATTAGGGTTTTGATCTGAAGAATCACAAGGGAATCTTGGGGTAATCAGTCAATGTCTTGATTGGTTTATCAACCAATTAAGCTCACATACATTCAAGAGGCCTTATTCATCAAGAAATCAAGTGTATTTGGCTCCCATCACAAGTGCAATGAGCCTCAAGTTCATCTGGCCCCAGATTAGGGTTTTGTCAAGAAAAGTCAACCATGCCTTTGACTTTTGGTCAAGGCATGATCCCAAGTCTTGGGACATGATTCCATATGTTCATATACATCCTTGGAGGCCATCTATTGGTATTTGAAGAATTTTAGAAAGCAATATCATCAAGGATCACACTATTGAATTCTTGAGGAAATTAGGGTTTTGACTGAAAAATCAAACCTTTGACTTTTGATGTTTTTGATCCAAGATGAAGTATTCAAGCCATATTCCATCAAGACATGTTTTATTTTTGACTTAGAACATGAAAAATCAACATTTGAGAGGTTTCTTTCAAAAAGGGAAAAGTTTGGTTCTTGGAATTTTCTAAGTGTGGAAGAATTCACTCCTTGTGTGAACTTTGAAGGGTCATAACTTTCAAACCACGCATCCAATTTTTGTGACTCAAAGCTCAAATTGAATCTCTCGTCATGAACTTAAAAATGTATTAGAGGGTCCTTATTCAAAAAAGGCTTGGTTTTTAACTTACGAAGCTTGGAAGTTCAAGGCAATTTATGACTTAGTGAAATTTCACTACTTTTGCCCTTATTTTCAGCCAACTTCACCTCCATTTTTCATCATGATCCCTTTGGATTTAGAACTTGGAGTGAACATGAACATTGTAGATTATACTTGGGGCTTTCCAAAAAGTACAAGAACTCCTCAATCCAATGTGTGAGCTGGAGGTTCGAAGACTTGAAGTTGAGGGTTTGAAGCTTGATTTTCATGCCTTTTCACTTGGTGCACTTGAAGCAAAAACACTTCCTTGAGGCAAATCTTTGCATTTCAGAGTAGGTTACTTGAAAATCTTCATTATTTCAGTAGATGGCACGAATTTGGATCAATATCCATCAAGTTTAAGCTTAATCCACTTGTTATTTCCATTTATGGCATAAAGAGAAGACTTCCATTTTAATAAAGCATGGCTTTATGCATAAAGTTGATCTTGAGCCTCTAAATTGTCTCTTCTGCACCAGAGCTCTTGCCTTGTTCCATGATAAAGCTCTGTACACTTCCAACTACTCTAGAAAGGTTGGTACTATGCCTTAGAAATCTTGAAACCCTTGCCAAAGTCTACTTGGATCTTAACCAAGTTTCCAACCAAACCAAAACATAACCAACTACTTTGCTGCAAGCTGGCTTTCCCCACCCCTTTGCCTATAAATAGAGGACTCAAACAAGCCTCAAGACACATAAGAAATCACTCTGAAAACCCTCTTACCTCTCTCTCCCATAGTTTTTGCAAGAACTCTCAAGAACTTGCAAAACACTGCCAGTTTCAATCCACTCGTGTTAACCACCAAAAAACCTCATAAACCTTCCATAAACCCTCCATAGAATTTGTTTAAACCATCAAACAAGTTCTGTAACACCTCATTCACCATCTGTCATTTTTCAACCTCCATTTGCAAATACACACGGGTTTGAAGTTTGAGCTCGTTTCCAACCATTTCAAGCACTCCAGTCATCTTTCCTAGAGTCAAAAAGCATAAAGGGAGGCTCATTCCATATCTCCAACACCATTTGAAGAGGCCTTGGACCTGCTCCAAGAGGTAAGCTTCATTGAAACCTTAGGCTCAGTTTCTTGCATCTCATTGTCTCATATTTATAGAAAAATGTAGTTTTCAGTGTGCTTAATGTGTTAGAAGCTTTGCTTACATTGTTTGTGTTAAATATTGTGTTGTTTTGTTTAAGCTTTGTTTGGTGTTTTACACTGTTAGGGTTATTTTGTGAGGTATACGTGTAGTATTAGGGTAAAACAGTGTGACCATTAGGTTCCTTGCAAGAAATGCTCCAACTTTGGTCTTTATAGTTTGTAAAATGATGGAGAAATGAGTGAGTTATGTTGGTTAGAAATTCTGGGTACAACATGGTTAGGGCATGCACGAGCGAGCGAGAAAGAAAGAAGAAAGAAGAAAGAAGGAGGAAGAAGAATCTGAGGTGGGAATGACATGGCGTGACATGTAGTTGAGTTGTCCATTTATATGTGTATATAGGATATATATTATTAGAGTTAGTTTTATTAACGGATGAGGGCGTAGCACCACTGGTCAATGGAGGTTTGTGTGTTTGTTTGCTGAGCAAAAAGACTGGGGTTCGAATCCCCCTCGCCCCAGTCTTTTGTTTTATTTTCTGAATTAACTAGGCTTCATATTTATTATCCTAGAACCATCCCTTGTCACCATGCGCGCACTAGTAGGATTGGTAAACCTTTTAGGTTGTGAGGCTGGGTGCGTGGGTTCAACACCCATCTAAAACATTCCTTTCTTTTTATTACTTGGTTTTTCATGCTTCATTCACTAATTTTCAAAATTCATAACTCATCCAATTTTTAGGATTTTAATTCCATTCTTTTTGCATTATTTTCCTTTTATGGTGTATTTTATGTTGACATTTAAAAACCTCCAAAAATATTAATTCTTAAGGCTTTTATTCACATGTGAACATAGTTGTGTTTTTAGGATATTTAGATTAGTTTTGGCTGTTAAGGCCATAACCTTTGATTTCCCTCACCTTTTAGGACTTGTATAGGCTTGTCTTAACATGTTAGGATCACTTCCATTATCTTAGGGCTTGTACATAATTGTAGATTTTGGTTTTAGGTGCACTTATGAATTGTTTGTTACCTTAAAATGTTTAAACTTTTACCATCCCCTATAAGATCTTAAAAAGGTCTTTACCTTTAAATTAGAACTCCCCTCTCATGTGTACATGACATCAAGTAGATACAAACCATTAACTTAGGTCATACCTTATCATTTGTGCTTAGACTTCCCTTTCATAAAAGTGAACTTTAGGATAACATAAGTGGTATTTTCCCCCTTGGACACCAAGATTGGGTTAAAGGCATTCCCCTTTGTAGGTCATCGCCTATTTTCTTAAGAAGTCTAGACTTGAATTATGTTCCCTTAGATATTTACCTTGTTCATTAATGAATGATTTTTTGTGTGTTTACATAACACTTATACTTTTAAGATACTTGCCTTGAATGTCATCACATTCACCATCTTTATTAATGTGTTATATCCATGTGTTTTTGCTACCATGAATTGTGAATATCATTTTTAACTTCATTAAGTTATCCCCTCAAGTGAGGCTATCTTTTTAGCTCTCCTTCTTAACCCTCTTTGTTCCTCTCCTTCCAAAGGAAAGTCTCTCTATTGACTTTAATGTCATAGATAACTCATTACCCTCTTGGCCTCATTAGAGCCATCTCTCCCCTTGTCCTCATTAGAGACATTTATCTCCCTTTGACCTTATTAGGATCAAACCCTTGGCCTCATTAGAGCCACTCCTCCCTTGACCTAGTTAGGTTCCCCCCTCTTGTAAGAACTATCATCATAGATGTTTTCTTCCCCTTGGCATCATTAGAGCCACATGCCTTACAACTTAGGATCCACCTAGAGTTCTTTAACTCTATGTGAGCATCATCATAATGACGTTACTTTACCCTTTGGCCTTATTAGAGCCATTCACCCCTTAAACTTGGAACTAGGATTAGAGTTCTTGAACTCTATGTGATTCTCATCATCATGAGTATTTGTAATGCCCCGATTTTTGTTAGATTTATTTAATCGAGTCGATTTAATTATTTTTGTTTTTATATTATTTTATTCTTGACTTTTATTTGGCAATATATTATTTTTCATCGTTGTTATGTTTTATCGCGTTTTGGGAACGTTTGCGAGAAAATTGAGTGTAGGGGTATTTTGGTCTTTTGCTTGGTTAGATATTATTGTTTTCCATTTAAATAGAATATAGAGGTTAGAAAGAGAGAAAAAGAAGAGAAGAGAAAAGGAGAGTGAGAAGAAGAAAAAGAGGAAAACTTGGAGTGTAAGAAATCGATTCAACCGACACTTCGAAGCACGATTAATCGGATAAGGGTGCGAAACTCGGTTATTCTATGTTTGTGTATGATTATGTATGTGTGTGTTGGAAGTTTTACTATTTTTTCAATTGTAGGTTGAAATGAGCTAAACGAGTAGAAATCGATGTTTTCACGGTCGGAATTCGATATAAATTGCGTTGTATGATCACACTGTGTTTATGAACAATCGTTGATACTTGTTTTGCTGTTGGAATTGATTTGGGGTGGAAAATGAGATTTTTGGGGTTTTAGAACAGTGTAAAATGCAGCAGAATTTTCTGTTTCTGGTGTAGGGCGCCGGGCGGTGCTTTGAGCGGTGGGCGACGCATGGGTTGCGCTGCTGCTCCGCCGGGCGATGCCCAGGAGGCGCAGCTTGTTATGCTGCTGACTCTTTTAAGTTTTGTTTGGAGGCTTTATGCCGCTGCTTCGCCGGGCGATGCAGAGGCGAAGGGAACACCGCCGGGCGAAAGTTGGTACCGCCGGGCGCTCCTGGGGATTTTCAATAAATTCTGTTTTCTTTGAAAGTGCATAACTTTCGATCCGTAACTCGGATCGGGACGTTCCTAGTATCGTTGGGAAGCTAGTGAGATGTTCTTTCTTATAAAAATGGTTTGGAGATTGGTGGCCGATTTAATTGTGTCGGGAATTTGGAAATGTGTCGTTTTGTCGACTTTTACCGTCGTAATTGTGTGCGATTGATGTGTTATCATGCAATATGTTTTGATATATATAACGTATAGCTTGTGTGCTGTTATATCATGTGAATGCATGTAATGGAGTATTGTGATGATGGTTTGTGGCCTTATGGCAAATAAATGCATTGTTTTGGGTTTGATTTCAATGCATAATTATTGATGTTGAGATGGTTCACATGGTTATGTATGTATGCATTTGATTGTCACGAGTCATTCTATGCCAAGCATCATGATATGCATTCCTGTGATGTCGTGTGCCCTAGTGGGTGTGAGCAACGAAATGATTCCAGAGGGAATCTGCTGTAACGGTCGTGTGCCTTATACAAAGAGGACCTAAAGTGACGTTATAGACGATCGTGTGCCTTATACAAAGAGGACCTAAAGCGATCGGATCGTGTGCCTTATACAAAGAGGACCTAAAGCGATGGGGAACATCGTTTTCCCGACGGGGAATTACACTAAGTAACAAGCGATGATTCCAATAATTACTGAGTGAATTAATGATGAGATGATGGACGGAACGATACCGCATTGCATTGCATAGAGTCATTGTGTCGGTCTCTGTGCATTTGCATAAATCATGAATGGATTGATTATGTGTGGAATTGTGAATGGAATTGATGAGTTGATATATATATATATATATATATATATATATATATATATATATATGTTGGTGATAAATGCGTTGAGCATGATTGATATGCCTTTGTGATGGAGGTGTGAGATATGAATTGTGTTGTTTTGTATTTGATTTATGGTGTAAGTTGCGGTGAGAATGTTCTACATTGTGTATTTTGTGTTGTTACATAATTGTATGCAACTATATTATAATTGTGTTTCTCACCCTTATGCTGTTTTAAATGCTCTATGAGGCATTGCAGATTAGATGTTGGAGGTCTTTTTGTGAAGATTATGTCTTCATTCTTTTGTCGGTCGGCTCTGATATGTAGCACTGGGTAGTCGGGGAGATCGTTATGTGATTTATGTGTATATGTATATATATCCTTTTGGGATTGTACTGTATGACTCTGTGTATGACAAACAAACTTCTATGTCTATATATATGAGATTTTAGTTGCAGATTTTCCGCTTTTATTCCGTATATGAATTGTGGGTGTTAGGAACCGAGTTCCTCTGCTTATGTTGCTACCTGATTGTTGCATATCTATTTGAGCAGGTTATTTTATTTCATCATTTTGATGTGACGCTCCCGTCTATGCCATGAATGTTTTAATTATACTCTGATTGTTTGTTATCGCTTTAATAGCTCGGGTTATAGATTGGGGGTGTTACATTAAGTGGTATCAGAGCCAGTTTGTGCCAGTTTGTGTCAGTCCGTGCTAGTCCGTGTTGGTCATTGTGACCAAGTTGTTTGGTGTGCGGCAGTTGTGTTCTGGCGAGTTGATTGTTTAACCATAGTTACTGTTATTAGATGAATAAAATATGGCTAGAAGGAATGACGCTGCTCTTACTGCTGCGATGCAAGCTATGGCTCAGGCTGATGCTGGTGGGAATGATGAGTTCAAGAAGAACAAACCGCCTGTCTTTAAAGGAAGACATGATCCTGATGGTGGTCAGATTTGGCTTAAGGAGATTGAAAGAATCTTTCGAGTGATGGACTGTGCTGAGGAACATAAGGTGAGACTGGGTACTCACATGTTGTAGGAGGAGGCTGATGATTGGTGGGTTAGTGCGCGTCATGTGTGGGAAGCTACAGGTGAGGTGGTCATTTGGGCTTTGTTTAGCAGTGAGTTTCTGAGGAAGTATTTTCCTGAAGATGTTAGAGGAAAGAAAGAGATAGAGTTCTTGGAGTTGAAACAGGGTAATATGTCTATTATTGATTACACTGCTAAGTTTGTGGAGCTTGTTCAGTTTTATCCACATTATGCTGAAGCAACTGTGGAGTTTTCCAAATGTGTGAAGTTTGAGAACGGGTTGCGTCCTGAGATCAAGCAGGCCATTGGATATCAAATAATTAGGAGGTTTTCAGATTTGGTGGATTGTTGTATAATTTATGAGGAGGATAGCAAAGCTCGTTCTACTCATTATAAGAGTGTGAACGAAAGGAAAGGAAAGCAACCGTTTCGTGGGGGTCCTTATGTGTCACCAGCTGACAAGGGTAGGAAAAGGGCTAATTTTGATAAAAGGCCAAGTGGGGGAGGTATGAGTAATCCTCTGAGATGTTTTAGGTGTGGTGACTTAGGACATCGTCAATTTGAATGTAGAAAGGATATGAGGAAGTGTTCCAATTGTGGAGGTTTAGGACATGTCACAGCTGATTGTAAGAGGAATGTGGTGAAGTGTTTCAACTGTGGTGAACCTGGTCATGTTAGTACGAAGTGTCAGAAACCAAAGCAAGCTCAAACTGGAGGGAAAGTATTTGCATTGGCAGGAACTTAGACTACTAGTGCAAATTTTCTGATCAGAGGTACTTGTTTTATTAATAGTACGCCTTTAGTTGCTATTATTGATACCGGAGCGACTCATTCGTTTATTTTGTCTAAGCGTGCGCAGCGTTTGAATCTTTTGTTGTCATCGATGGATGGAGAGATGGTTATCGATACTCCAGCAATGGGGTCGGTAACTACTTCTTTGGTTTGTTTAAGTTGTCCTTTGACCATTTATGGTAAAGATTTTGAGATGGATTTGGTGTGTCTGCCATTGGAGAGTTTAGATCTGGTTCTGGGAATGAATTGGTTGCAGTTCAATCGACTTCATATCCATTGTTATCATAAGTTGGTAAGATTTACTTCTCTTGAAGAAGACGAGGAATCGAGTTTCTTATCTACCAAAGAGTTGAAGAAACTTTTGGCGGATGAAGCTCAGTTGTTCGGGTTGTTTGCATCATTGACTGTGGATAGTCAAGTTGCAATTGATGTGGTGCCAGTCGTGTGTGTTTTTCCGGAGGTGTTTTCGGAGGATATTTCATATGTGCCGCCAGAAAGAGAGGTGGAGTTTTCTATAGATCTAGTTCCTGGTACTAGACCTGTATCTATGGCACCATATCGTATGTCGGCATCTGAGTTGGTTGAGTTGAAGAAGCAGTTGAACGAATTGTTAGAAAAGAGGTTTGTGAGGCCGAGTGTATCGCCTTGGGGTGCTCCAGTTTTATTGGTGAAGAAGAAAGATGGAAGTATGCGATTGTGTATTGATTATCGCCAATTGAATAAGGTGACGATTAAGAATAAGTATCCTCTTCCGAGAATTGATGATCTGATGGACCAGTTGGTAGGTGCGTGTGTGTTTAGTAAGATTGATTTGAGGTCAGGTTATCATCAGATTAGAGTGAAGGAGGAAGATATTCAGAATACGACTTTTAGGACACGATACAGACATTACGAATATTCCGTGATGCCGTTTGGGGTTTCTAATGCGCCGGGAGTGTTTATGGAGTATATGAATCGTATTTTCCATGAGCATTTGGATCAATTTGTTGTTGTGTTTATTGATGACATCTTGATTTATTCTAAGTCTCGGGAGGAACATGCGGAGCATTTGCGTATTGTATTGCAAATTTTGAAGGAAAAGAGACTTTATGCCAAGTTGTCCAAGTGTGAGTTCTGGTTGTCAGAAGTGAGTTTTCTTGGGCATGTGATTTCAGGTAATGGTATTGCTGTGGATCCATCTAAAGTAGATGCAGTTCTACAGTGGGAGGCTCCTAGATCTGTTACTGAAATTAGAAGCTTTTTGGGTTTAGCTGGATATTATCGAAGATTCATTGAAGGCTTTTCCAAGTTAGCACTTCCTTTGACCCAGCTGACTTGTAAAGGTAGAGCGTTTATTTGGGATATTTAGTGTGAGGAAAGTTTTAGTGAGCTGCAGAGAAGATTAACTACAGCTCCGATTTTGATCTTACCGAATCCTAGTGAACCGTTTGTGGTGTATTCCGATGCGTCTTTGATTGGGTTAGGTGGAGTATTGATGCAAGAAGGTAAGGTTGTGGCTTATGCTTCGAGGAAATTGAGGGTTCATGAGAAGAACTACCCTACTCATGATTTGGAATTAGCGGCAGTGGTTTTCATGTTGAAAATTTGGAGAGATTATCTCTACGGTGCAAGATTCGAAGTCTTTAGTGATCATAAGAGTTTGAGATACTTGTTTGATTAGAAAGAGTTGAATATGAGGCAACGGAGATGGTTGGAATTTTTAAAGGACTACGATTTTAGCTTGAATCACCATCTTGGTAAAGCTAATGTGGTAGCCGATGCGTTAAGCCAGAAATCGTTGCATATGTCTGCTTTGATGGTTAAAGAGTGGGAACTTTTGGAAGAATTTAGAGATTTGAGTTTGGTATGTGAATTGACATCTGATGGCGTGAGGCTTGGTATGTTAAAGGTTACTAATGATTTTCTGTTGACCGTTAGCGAGAAACAGAAGCTGGATGTGAAATTTGTTGATTTGATGACGGTTGGAGGTAAAGGTGTGAATGGTGACTTTAAAGTGGATGATCAAGGTGTTTTGAGATTCCGTGGTAGAATTTGTATTCCTGATGATTTGGAATTGAAAAAGATGATTTTAGAGGAAGGGCACCGGAGTAATTTGAGTATACATCTGGGAGCTAATAAGATGTATCAAGATTTGAAGAAGATATTTTGGTGGTCAGGATTGAAGAGGGATGTGGCTCAGTTTGTTTATGCGTGTTTGACGTGTCAGAAGTCAAAGGTAGAACATAAGAAGCCTAGTGGATTTTTGCAACCGTTGGATATTCCCGAGTGGAAATAGGACAACATTTCTATGGATTTTGTGACAGGTTTTCCAAATACACAGAGGGGACATAATGCCATTTGGGTGATTGTGGATAGGCTGACTAAATCGGCACATTTCATTCTGATTGACATCAGTTTTTATCTAGAGAAGTTGACTGAGATTTATATCCGTGTGATTATGAAGCTACATGGTGTTCCGTTGTGTATTGTTTCAGATCGAGATCCCACGTTTACTTCCAGATTTTGGGAATGTTTGCAAAAGGCGTTAGGTACCAAGTTGAGATTGAGTTCGGCTTATCATCCGCAGACGAATGGTCAGACCGAGAGAACTATTCAGTCGTTGGAAGATTTGCTGAGAGCTTATGTTCTTGAGCAAGGTGGTGCTTGGGATAGTTATCTTTCGTTGGTGGAATTCACGTATAACAACAGTTTCCATTCGAGTATTGGGATGGCACCTTTTGAAGCGTTGTATGGAAGAAGATGTCGAACACCTTTGTGTTGGCATGAATCTGGTGAGAGTTTGGTGGTTGGACCGGAGTTAATTCAACAAACTACGGAAAAGGTGAAACTTATTCGTGAGCAAATGAAGGAGGAAAGATCTTGAGTTTCAAGGAGGCGATCATGTATTTTTGAGAGTTACACCGGTGACGGGTGTTGGTCGTGCATTAAAGTCGAAGAAGCTTACTTCTCGATTTATTGGTCCTTACCAGATATCCACGAGAGTGGGTGTTGTGGCCTATAGGGTGGCGTTGCCACCGAATCTTTCGAATTTGCATGATGCGTTCCATGTTTCACAGCTTCGGAAGTATGTTCCGGATCCGTCGCATGTGATTGAAGCGGTTAAGAGGCAAGGATATTGCGCTTGCGAAAGTAGCGTGGGGAGGCACTGTTGAGGGCAATTTGACTTGGGAATTGGAAAGTCGGATGCGGGAATCGTATCCGGAGTTGTTCGTCTCAGGTAATATTTCCCAGGACGAAAATTTCTAAGTGGGGGAGAGTTGTAACGCCCCAGTTTTTGATAGATTTATTTAATCGAGTCGATTTAATTATTTTTGTTTTTATATTATTTTATTCTTGACTTTTATTTGGCAATATATTATTTTTCATCGTTGTTATGTTTTATCGCGTTTTGGGAACGTTTGCGAGAAAATTGAGTGTAGGGGTATTTTGGTCTTTTGCTTGGTTAGATATTATTGTTTTTCATTTAAATAGAATATAGAGGTTAGAAAGAGAGATAAAGAAGAGAAGAGAAAAGGAGAGTGAGAAGAAGAAAAAGAGGAAAACTTGGAGTGTAAGAAATCGATTCAACCGACACTTCGAAGCACGATTAATCGGGTAAGGGTGCGAGACTTCGATTATTATATGTTTGTGTATGATTATGTATGTGTGTGTTGGAAGTTTGACTAGTTTTTCAATTATAGGTTGAAATGAGCTAAACGAGTAGAAATCGATGTTTTCACAGTCAGAATTCGATATAAATTGCGTTGTATGATCACACTGTGTTTATGAACAATCGTTGATACTTGTTTTGCTGTTGGAATTGATTTGTGGTGGAAAATGGGATTTTTGGGGTTTTGGAAACGTGTAAAATGAAGCAGAATTTTCTGTTTCTGGTGTAAGGCGTCGGGCGGTGCTTTGAGCGCCAGGCGACACATGGGTTGCACCGCTGCTCCGCCGGGCGATGCCCAAGAGGCGCAGCTTGTCACGCTGCTGACTCTTTTAAGTTTTGGTTGGAGGTTTTACACTGCTGCTTCATCGGGCGATGCAGAGGCGAAGGGAGCACCGCCGAGCGAAAGTTGGTACCACCGGGCGCTCTTGGGGATTTTCAATAAATTCTGTTTTCTTTGAAAGTGCATAACTTTCGATCCGTAACTCGGATCGGGACGTTCCTAGTATCGTTGGGAAGCTAGTGAGATGTTCTTTCTTATTAAAATGGTTTGGAGATTGGTGGCCGATTTAATTGTGTTGGGAATTTGGAAATGTGTCGTTTTGTCGACTTTTACCATCGTAATTGTGTGCAATTGATGTGTTATCATGCAATATGTTTTGATATATATAATGTATAGCTTGTGTGCTGTTATATGATGTGAATGCATGTAATGGAGTGTTGTGATGATGGTTTGTGGCCTTATGGCAAATAAATGCATTGTTTTGGGTTTGATTTCAATGCATGATTATTGATGTTGAGATGGTTCACATGGTTATGTATGTATGCATTTGATTGTCACGAGTCATTGTATGCCAAGCATCATGATATGCATTCTTGTGATGTCGTGTGCCCTAGTGGGTGTGAGCGACGAAATGATTCCAGAGGGAATCTGCTGTAATGGTCGTGTGCCTTATACAAAGAGGACCTAAAGCGACGTTATAGACGATTGTGTGCCTTATAAAAAGAGGACCTAAAGCGATCGGATCGTGTGCCTTATACAAAGAGGACCTAAAGCGATCCATAAATGTCGTGTGCCTTATACAAAGAGGACCTAAAGCGACGGGGAACATCGTTTGCCCGACGGGGAGTTACACTAAGTAACAAGCGATTATTCCAATAATTCCTGAGTGAATTAATGATGAGATGATGGATGGAACGGTACCGCATTGCATTACATAGAGTCGTTGTGTCGGTCTCTGTGCATTTGCATAAATCATGAATGGATTGATTTTTTGTGGAATTGTGAATGGAATTGATGAATTGATATATATATATATATATATATATATATATATGTTGGTGATAAATGCATTGAGCATGATTGATATGCCTTTGTGATGGAGGTGTGAGATATGAATTGTGTTGTTTTGTATTTGATTTATGGTGTAAGTTGCGGTGAGAATGTTTTACATTGTGTATTTTGTGTTGTTACATAATTGTATGCAACTATATTATAATTGTGTTTCTCACCCTTCTGCTGTTTTGAATGCTCTATGAGGCATTGCAGATTAGATGTTGGAGGTCTTTTTGTGAAGATTATGTCTTCATTCTTTTGTCGGTCGACTCTGATATGTAGCACCGTGTAGTTAGGGAGATCGTTATGTTATTTATGTGTATATGTATATATATCCTTTTGGGATTGTACATGTATGACTCTCTGTATGACAGACAAACTTCTTTGTCTATATATATGAGATTTCAGTTGCAGATTTTCCGCTTTTATTCTGTATCTGAATTGTGGGTGTTAGGAACTGAGTTCCTCTGCTTATGTTGCTACCCGATTGTTGCATATCTATTTGAGCAGGTTATTTTATTTCATCATTTTGATGTGACGCTCCCGTCTATGCCATGAATGTTTTAATTATACTCTGATTATTTGTTATAACTTTAATAGCTCAGGTTATAGATTGGGGGTGTTACAGTATTCACTTACCCTTTACAACTTAGACTTAGAGAGTTCTTTAACTCTATGTGAGTGTCATACTCACTCCCCTTGGAACTTTGACCATAGTCAATGGTTCCTCACCCCCGTATTTAGGTGAACTATGATTGCTCTAATTCCATCCTTATTAGGATACGTGGGCACGAGATGCGATGTCTTGGCGAGCATACATAGTATATACTCTTAGGTCTTTACCTTTAGCACTTAGGTCTTTACCAACCCTTAGCATATTTCATTAGCAAGCAACATAACATAACACAGACACAACAAGAGGTTTCTGTAGAGTACTACAGATATCTAGGATGCTAACACCTTCCCTAGGTATAACCAACCCCGAACCTTAAATCTCTTAGTTGTGTCTTTACATAGTGCAATTAGGGTTTTCTTCGATCTTTACCCTTTCCTTTGGATAAATCAAAGCTCGGTGGTGAATTTCAAAGATGTGTGATTCAAGTTAATTAATAGCTTGATATCTGATTCTCACCACAACAAAAATGGCGACTTCACTGAGGATAATCTAAAAAAGAGGCTTAAGCCTACCTTGTTTTATTTGTGTTATTTTTTGCTTGCTTATATATATATGTATATATCTGTATATCTATTTGGGTTCTTCTGTTTGGCAGGGTGCTACTTTTGAGTGGCGAGATAAGTTCTAACCCGGACTTGAGCATACACATATGATAGGATTATGGTGTAATCAATAGTCGGCTGTTGGAAGTAGTCCTAACATGTTTGGCATATGATGACCATGCTCAGTGGAGGCCCCTTTGGGATTATTGATGTCCGATGCGAGTAGTCGTATTGATATCACTCTTTCCGACCTGGGAGTCCGTGATACTGAGGACCTTTAGTTATATTTACCCCCACTTGGCCTTTTTAGGACGTAGTGCAGTGATTATCCAGGTGTAGACCTGTGATGGTTGTCATGCGATACTACACTCAGACGAGTTTATCTTGAGAATATTATTAACCCACACGAGTAGTCGTGTAGGCCGATAATATCCGAAAGATTTATCAATGACTCTGAGAACTTTTAGAACCCTGTTCTGCAAATCATAAACCCATAGTACACACCTTTTGGGATGGGTAGACCATAGCTCCACGCATGTGACCCCTAAACCTAGGCCTTGTGTGCTTTGTTGTGTGTACATATGTTTGTGTGTGCTTGTGTGTTTTGTGCATTGCATACATCCATCATTGCATCCATTGTTGGTTTTAAGGAACTCAGTCATCTTTTCCTTTCTAAATCACAGGAATCATGGATCTTGAGAGAACTCAGTCATCTTTTCCTTTCTAAATCACAGGAATCATGGATCTTGAGAAAAGGAACACTAAGAAGTACAATTTCAAGAAGCCCAATTTGGTAGAGTTGAAAAAGCTAGTAGCTTTGGTGTCTTGCCCTGAAGACTTCATAAAGCATTATGGAAGGTTGATTGGTATCCTTAGGACTAAGATGGAGGATGGAGTTCTTGACACATTGGTGCAGTTTTATGACCTTCTTTACCATTGCTTCACCTTCCCCGACTACCAACTTATTCCAACATTGGAGGAGTATTCTTATTGGTTTGGTCTACCTGTAAAAGAGCAAGAGCCTTTCATTGGTCTAGAGAAGATTCCTTCACCAAAGGATATTGTTGATGTTATTCACTTGGAAATGTCTGAAATAAAGGCTAATCTCACCACTAAGAATGGAATCAGGGGTCTTCCCTTTAAGTTCTTAATGGATAAGGCTTTCTACCTAGCTAAGATGAACAATATGAATGCTTTTGAAGTAATTTTTGCTTTACTTGTCTATGGTTTGGTTTTGTTTGCTAATGTTGAGGAGTTTGTTGATATCAATGCCATTCGGATCTTCCTTAGTGGAAACCCTGTACCCACATTGCTTGGTGATACTTATCACTCTATCCACCATAGAACTCTCAAAGGAAATGGTACCATTTTGTGTTGTGCACCTTTTCTTTACAAGTGGTTTGTTACACATTTGCCTCGAACATCCCGCTTTAAAGATAATCCAGATAAGCTTCTTTGGTCTCAGAGAATCATATCTCTCACTCACAATGATGTGTTTTGGTACGATCCAGCTTATGACAAGGGAGTCATCATTGACAGTTGTGGCCCATTCCCAATGTACCACTCCTTGGTATTAGAGGTGGGATTAGCTACAATCCTATCCTTCCTAGACGCCAGTATGGATTTCCTATGGAAGAAAAGCCTAAGAATATCCTTTTGTCCGATTTATTTTATCTCAACGAGGAAGTCAGTGCAGAAACTAAGGATATAGTCTTGCATGCTTGGGGAACGCTCCATAAGATAACTAAGAATGACTTGGGAAAGAGAAACTGCGTGGCCTTGGAACCTTTCCTTCAGTGGGTTCGATCCTGAGCTCGTGATCTTAAGATGCCATATCTGCCTGAGAGACCTCTGCAGCCTACTGTTGTATCTCCCTCTGTCATTCCTATTGAGCGCATGGAAGAGTATCAGGAAACTCTGGCAAGGATGAAACTTGAAAGAGACACTTGGGAGGGGAAGTACAATGCCATCTATGCTGAACAGATGGAGATGAAGAAACAAATGAAAGAGAAGGATGATTTGATTGAGTTTCTCGAGAGGCATGTAGTAGACAGGCAAGTGGCGCAAGAGAATTTATTTTTCTCTAGCGTGCACCCAACTTCTAGTACTCACGAGTATTCGAATATTCCTCCGACCTCTGGCGCTTGGAAAGGAATTGTTGACAAGTTGATTCTGGAGAATGACAATTTGAAGAGACATAAGAGGATGCGTGGAGTGGAGCCTTTCTAGATAGGGTTACTTTTTAGGCCTAGCTAGTTGTTTTTCTCTCTCTTTGTATTTTGAGCTTCTTGAAATGTACTTTGAAAGTTGTAAATTTTCTCAATATTAATGAAGTGAAGCTTATTTTGAAATGTCTCTCTTGAGTTCCTTAAAACCAACTGCATTTGCATTTGCATCTTGCATTTTTGCTAACCCTATCAAGGAACTTAAAATTGTTTTGCAGACATTGTAGGATGGATTTTGGAAAGAGAGGAACTTGTTCGTACACCTTCATGGTTCCCAATGTTGAGCAACTGAAGGAACTTGGAGAATTAATTGAAGACCCATTGGCCTTCTCTGAAAGGTATGGAAGAATTCTCCCGCTGTTGGAACTTCAAAGGGCTGAATGACTGCTAGAGACGTTGGTTCAACTCTACCATCCCCTTTATCACTGCTTTGTGTTTCCCGACTACCAGTTGATTCCAATCTTGGAAGAATACTCTGCTTTGATGGGTCTCCCTGTCAACGATCTCCCCCCGTTCTCTGGATTAGAAGATGAGCTCAGTGAGAAGAACATTGCAAGAGGAACAAGGCTAAAGTTGTCTGATATTCGAGCCCACATGACCATCAAGGGGGGACTTTCTGGATTTCCCGCTCAGTTCTTGTTCGAGAAGGCTCGGTATTTTGCTGATAGGAAGAACACTGTGCTCTTTGAGTCCACTTTTGCTTTGCTAGCTTATGTACTATTCCTATTTCCCAACGTTAAAGACTTTGTCGATGTCAATGTTATTCATATTTTCATGCTCAAGAATCCAGTTCCCACCCTGTTGGCTAATACTTATCATGTCATTCACTCAAAGAATATACGAGATGGAGGACAAATCATTTGTTGTGTCGTTCTCCTTTATAGGTGGTTTATTTTGCACCTACCAAGGACCGCAACCTTTTGGGACGTGGAAGACAGTACAATTTGGTCCAAGAGACTCATGGAGCTTACCCATTCAGACATTGAGTGGTATGATCCAATCTATGGGGGGATTCTTATGATTTACAGCTGTGGGGATTTTCCCAATGTACCTCTTATGGGCAGAAAGGGATGCATCAATTACAACTTCATTCTCGCTCATCGACAGCTAGGCCAACCAATGGAGGAGATACTTGATCTTAACAATCTGAGGAGGTTTTTCCTTGAAGAAGGAGAAAATCCCGAGTTTAGGGTCAAAGTTGCATGTGCTTGGCATTGCATAAACAGACAAAGATGGGCTGCATTGGGAAATCCCGACTGTACTGTCACCGAAGCTTGCTTGGAATGGGCCCGTGAAAGAGCTCTTGTGATGAGGATGCCCTATCCGCGTCACAAGCCGCCTGTAGCTCCTACAAGTGAAGAGTTGAAGCTGAAGAAAGCACTGGAATAGTTGACCCTCGACAAAGCGAGGATGCAAGAGCAAATTGACAAACTCATGGAGGAGCTTAATGGAAGGGAAGGACCATCTTCGAGTGGATTAGATCCCTAGTTCTTTTATGTTGTGCTTTATATTTGCCTATGTAATGGACTTTGAAGGTGTACCACCTATGTTGTAACATTTGCAAATTTGCTAATGAAAGAGCTTGTTTTAAGAAGTATCCTATGTTTGCAAAATTTTTAGTTCCTTGATAGTTTTGCTTGCATCTGCATCTCCGCATGTCATAACACGTGCATTCTTTTGTGTCGTGTCTCATTCCGTCATTTTGTCTTCAGAAACCGTCACACTGAGTCTCCGACGCAGATACAACACTCGAGCCCGAGCTCGCCAAAGGATGTCTGAGCATAACTTGGAATTGGATAGGGTCAACAACGAGTTGGATGGTTTGCGAGAATTATGGGGAAGATCATGGAAGCTATACAGGTTATCAAGGCAAAGAAGGATACTCAGACCACCGTGGTCTCCGAGATTGTCACTCCAACTATGGAACCGTCTACAAATGCCAACACTGCTTTTGTATCCCCATTGGGTATGCCTTATGGTTTTGTACCTCCGCCGATTCCTACTACTACTCAATAGGTTGTTCCCGTGGGAAATGAGAATCCTCAAGCTATCCTAACCTTTGCTCCACCAGTTGTGCAGACTCAAGCGCACCCCGTTTTCCACAATCCACAGCCGATTTATGATTTCCCTGAAGTGTCTGAGGAGGGAGACGAACGTCATGAGAAACTGAAAGAAAGTGTGGAAACTATCCAAAGAAAGATGAGAGCAGTGGAAGGCAATAACATCTTTAGTACTGATGCTAGAGATATGTGTTAGGTTTCTGGTTTAGTGATTCCACCAAAGTTCAAGATTCTAAGCTTTGACCAGTATTCAGACGCGACATGCCCAAAGTCGTACTTGATTATGTATTATCGAAGAATGGCAGCATATGTGGATAATGACAAACTAATGATCCATTGTTTCCAGGATAGTTTGAAAGGAGCCTCTGCTAAATGGTATATGGGTTTGGACCAGTCCAAAATTCACAGTTTTCAAGATCTGTCAGATGCTTTTGTGAAATATTATAAGTATAATATGGATTTGGCCCCTGAACGAATGCAGCTTTTAAGTATGTCTCAAAACAACTCAAAGTCTTTTAAAGAATATGCTCAACGCTGGAGGGAGACTGTGTCCCAAGTAGAACCTCCATTGTCCGAGAAGGAACTAGCTGATTGGTTCGTAGACACTGTGAAGCCTGAGTTTTATGAAAGAATGATTTTGCTGACATTGTGGCCGTGGGTGTGAAAGTAAAAGCTAGTTTAAAGACTAGAAAGGTGATCAGTTCTTTAAGTAATTCAAGCAGTGGCAACAACATGAAACCTCCCAGTAATTTTCATAAGAAGAGGGAAGGGGAGACAAATGCAGTCATGATAGGCAGGAAAAAGAATCAAGTTTGGAAACAGCTATACCCTGTGCAGTTCGCCCCACAACCTTATGTGGCAGCTGTGACCCCAACTTTCAATCATCAGCCCGCGCAGCATGTAACGCCCCAGTTTTGGTCTTTTACTTTAATTGAGTCGTTTTTGATTATTTTATTATTATATTATTTTATTTCTGACTTTTATGTGAAAATATGTTATTTTTCGTCGTGAATATATTTTATCGGGTTTTGGGAACGTTTGCGAGATATTTGAGTGTAAGGGTATTTTGGGCATTTGGGTGTATTTTGTTAAGTTAGTAAAGAAAAGAAAAATAGAAATAGAGAGAAAAATAGTAGAAGAGAAAGAAAGTAAGAAAAGAAGAAAAGAGAAGAAAAGAGGAGAAGAGAGAAAAGAGAGAAATTGGAGAAAAAGCTTGGGAAATCAAGAGAACAAGTTCTAGGAATCGATTAAATTGGGTAAGGGTGTGAAACTCGATTATCTTATTGTTGTGTATGATTATGTATGTGCGGTTGCATGTTGTATTGTCTCGTTCGGTAGTTTTTCGGATATAGGTCGAAATCGTGTAATCGAGTAGAAATCGATGTTTTCACGGACGGAATTCGATATAATTTGTGTTGTATGATCTATGTATGTGTATGAACCATTGCTAGTAATTGTTTTGCTGTTGGAAATGATTTGGGGAAGAAAATGGGAAAAATTGGAGGTATGGAACAATGTTCACGCAGCAGAATTTTTCTGCTTCTGGTGCAGAGCGCCGGGCGAAAGGCCCTGAGCGCCGGGCGATGCGTTCTTTTCGCCGGGCGGTTCGAGAGGCGCAGAGGTGCCAAGCTTCTGACTCTTTGAATTATTTTGGGGGATTGGTATCGCCTGTGTTTCGCCGGGCGAAGCAGAGGCGAAGTGCGTTTCGCCGGGCGGTGAGCATGCTCCGCCGGGCGGTTGGTTGTTTTTGAAAACAATTTTCCTTTTTTTTAAAAATCCATATCTTTCGAACCGTATTTCCGAATTGAGTGATATTTATATCGTTGGAAAGCTTATGAAATGTAATTTTGGATGATGATGATTTTTGAATTGGTAGCCGATTTAATTATGTCGAAAAATCAGGAATAGTGTCATTTTGTCGACTTTTGCTGTTATAATTGTGTGAATTGGATGTGTAAGGTACTCCGTACTGTTAATATGAATGTTGTATGGATTGTGTGCTGTGTTGGGATAAGAATACTATGTGTCGATGATAATTTGTGGCCTAAGGGCAAGAAAATACTATGTGTGATATTTGATGATAAATGCATGATCATGAATGTGTGTATGTATGCAATGTGAATGTCATGAGTCATTGTATGCCAAGCATCATGATATGTATGGTGGAAACGTCCTGAGTGGCGGTTTAATTCCTGAGGGAATTTGCTATAACATCGTGTGCCTAGAAAATATGAGGCGATGCCTGAGGACCTAAAGCGACGGGTGAACATCGTAGCCCCGACGGGGTGTTACTTGAGATTCTCAGTAACGAGCGATGGTTCCAATAGTTCCTGAGTGAACTGGTGATGAGACATGAGAAACAATGGAAGTCGGTACCGCATGGCATGTGCATAGAGTCGTTGTGTCGGTCTCTGTGTATTTGCATAATCATGGATTAAATGTGTATGTTAATTGTGAATGTGATAATGTGATGGAGTATGTATAATTGTGTTGATGAGGAGTGTATTATGGGTGATTGACGTGCATTGGTGATGAATACCTGATAATTGTACTGTGTTATGTTTTATTCGATTGTGGTGCATTTGTGGTGAGAACTTTATACTTGTGTATTTTTGTGTTAATACATAATTTTACTCAACGGTATTATGATTGTTTTTCTCACCCTTCTGCTGTTTTATAACGCTCTATGAGGCGTTGCAGATTAGAGCTGCTGGAGGTATTCCTTTTTGTGAAGCGTTGCGTCTTCATTATTTTGGTCGGTCGGCTCTGATATGTGACTCCGGGTAGTTAGGGTGGCCGCGCGCTATTATTTTGTATATCTGATGATATATTTTGGTTGTAGATATGCTACCTGATGTATGACAAACTGTTTATATGTGTATATATATATATGTTAATCAGATTTTAGATTTTCCGCTTTAATTCTAATTTTTGAAAAGTGGGTGTAAGGAACAAAGTTTCCTCTGTATGATTGCTACCCCACAGTTGCATATCATTATGGGCAGGTGTTGCATGTTATGTGTATGTTTGGCTTCTTTGATGTGATCCCCCCTTTCTATGCCATGATGTTTCAAATATACTCTGATCAATTTTCGAATTTTCTTTTTACCGCTTTAATTACGTGTTAATTGGGGGTATAGATTGGGGGCGTCACACAGCAGGCGCCTGTTTATCAACAACAACCCAACTATCAACAAGCACCCAGTGCTCCAGCTTACCAACAACAACAGAAGCCCCAACAAGGTTTGATTGTCACTAGACCCTTGGGCCCACCTACAGAAAAGTCCATGCAGTTTCATAACCCTAACGCCCACCATGCATTTCATCAAGGCGCTGCCGGTCATGACCTAGAAGGATGTCTTGCACTGAAATATGTTGTGAAGAGTTTGATGGAAAAGAAGATTCTATCCTTCGCCAAATGTGAAGAATAATCCACTGCCTACACATGGGACTACAAATGCTATTGAAGATGAGAATGATGAGGTATTGATTTTGGATGCATCAAAGATCAAAACTCCTGTCAGGGTTTTTCATGCAAAATTTTTCGAAGCTGGTCTGGTGAGGGTTTGCCCCAATGACTGTGAAGACTGTGATGACAGTGTCAGGGGATACAAATTGGTTCAAGATGACATTCAACAGGTAATTGATTAAGGTTTTCTGCAAGTAATAAGTAAAGTGGGTGTAAGGAACAAAGTTTCCTCTGTATGATTGCTACCCCACAGTTGCATATCATTATGGGCAGGTGTTGCATGTTATGTGTATGTTTGGCTTCTTTGATGTGATCCCCCCTTTCTATGCCATGATGTTTCAAATATACTCTGATCAATTTTCAAATTTTCTTTTTACCGCTTTAATTGCGTGTTAATTGGGGGTATAGATTGAGGGCGTCACATTAAGTGGTATCAGAGCCAGTTTGTGTTATTCCGTGTCAGTTTGTGTCAGTCCTTTTTGGTCGTTGTGGTTGGTGGAGCTGTTGGTTTAACCATAGTTTCTGTTATTGGAAATGAACAGAATATGGCTGGAAGGAACGATGCTGCTTTAGCTGCTGCTATGCAGGCTATGGCACGAGCTGTGCAGGGTGCACCGAATGCTGCAGGAAATGATGTGTTTAGAAAGAATAAGCCGCCGGTCTTTAAAGGGAAGCATGATCCGGATGGTGCGCAGTTGTGGTTGAAAGAGATTGAGAGGATTTTCAGGGTAATGGATTGTGATGACGATGATGTTAAGGTGAGGCTGGGCACTCATATGCTACACGAAGAGGCTGATGACTGGTGGGTCGGAACTCGCCAGGTGTTGGAAGCTGAAGAGGACGAAGAGATCACTTGGGAAGTGTTTAGCCGAGAGTTTCTAAGGAAGTATTTTCCCGAGGATGTCCGAGGAAAGAAGGAGATTGAGTTTTTAGAGCTAAAACAAGGTAATATGTCGGTTATTGACTATACTGCTAAGTTTGTGGAACTTGTGCAGTTTTATCCTCACTATGTGGAAGCGACAGCTGAATTTTCAAAGTGTGTAAAGTATGAAAGTGGCTTGCGTCCTGAGATAAAGCAGGCGATTGGTTATCAGAGGATTCGAAGGTTTACTGATTTGGTTGAATGCTGTAGGATTTATGATGAGGACAGTAAGGCTCGTTCTGCTCATTATAAAAGTGTAAGTGACAGGAAAGGGAAGCAACAGTTCCGTGGTGGACCGTATGTGTCACCGGCTGATAAGGGTAAACAAAGGAGTACTTTTGATCGTAGGTCAGGTGGAGGAGGTATGTCTAATGCTCCTAGGTGTTTTAAATGTGGTGAATTGGGTCATCGCCAGATGGAATGTAGGAAGAAAGTGGATAAGTGTTCTAATTGTGGTGGTATCGGACATGTTCTAACTGATTGTAAAAGGAAGAATGTGGTGAAGTGTTATAATTGTGGAGAACCTGGTCACATTAGTTCGAAGTGTCCGAATCAGAAGAAAGCTCCAACTAGTGGGAAAGTGTTTTCATTGGCGGGAACTCAGACTTCAAGTGCTGATCGTCTGATAAGAGGTACTTGCTTTATTAATAATATGCCTTTAATTGCTATTATTGATACTGGAGCGACTCATTCGTTTATTTCGTCTGAGTGCGCGGAACGTTTGAATCTTGGGTTGTCTTCGATGGATGGTGAGATGGTTATTGATACTCCAGCGATGGGGTCAGTAACTACTTCTTTAGTGTGTTTGAGTTGTCCTTTGACCATTTATGGTAAAGACTTTGCGATGGATTTGGTGTGTTTACCGTTGGAAGGTTTAGATGTGGTGTTGGGAATGAATTGGTTGCAATTCAATCGGGTGCACATTGATTGTTATCATAAGCTTGTAAGGTTTCCTTCTCTTGAGGAAGACGAAGACTCGAGTTTCTTATCTACCAAAGAGTTGAAGAAACTTTTGGCGGATGAAGCTCAGTTGTTTGGGTTGTTTGCTTCATTTACTGTGGATAGTCAAGTTTATCTTGATGTGTTTCCTGTTGTGTGCGAATTTCCTGAGGTGTTTCCTGATGATATTTCAGATGTGCCGCTAGAGAGAGAAGTTGAATTTTCTATTGATCTAGTTCCTGGTACTAGACCTGTATCTATGGCACCTTATCGAATGTCGGCATCTGAATTGGTGGAGTTGAAAAAGCAGTTAAGTGAGTTGTTGGAAAAGAGGTTCGTGAGGCCAAGTGTTTCTCCTTGGGGTGCTCCAGTTTTGTTAGTGAAAAAGAAGGATGGGAGTATGCGATTATGTATTGATTATCTCCAGTCGAACAAAGTGACGATTAAGAACAAATATCCGCTTCCAAGGATTGATGATCTGATGGATCAGTTGGTTGGTGCTTGTGTATTTAGTAAGATCGATTTGAGATCGGGGTACCATCAGATAAGAGTGAAAGAAGAGGATATTCAGAAGACGGCCTTTAGAACACGTTACGGTCATTATGAATATTCAGTGATGCCGTTCGGGGTTTCTAATGCGCCTGGTGTGTTTATGGAATACATGAATCGGATTTTCCACGAGCATTTGGATCGTTTTGTGGTGGTGTTTATTGATGATATTTTAATTTATTCTAAGTCTCGGGAAGAACATGCAGAGCATTTGCGTATTGTTTTGCAGGTTTTGAAGGAAAGGAAGCTTTTTGCCAAATTGTCCAAGTGTGAATTCTGGTTGTCTGAGGTGAGTTTTCTTGGGCACGTAATTTCAGGTAATGGTATTGCAGTGGATCCATCTAAAGTGGAAGCAGTTCTACAATGGGAGGCTCCTAGACCCGTTACTGAAATTCGAAGCTTTCTAGGTTTGGCTGGTTATTATCGGAGGTTCATTGAAGGTTTTTCTAAGCTAGCTCTTCCTTTGACGCAGTTGACTTGTAAGGGCAAAGCATTCATTTGGGAGATTCAATGCGAAGAGAGTTTTTGTGAGCTGAAGGAAAGATTGACGACAGCTCCGATTCTTATTTTACCTGATCCTAATGAACCCTTTGTTGTGTATTGCGATGCTTCTTTAATTGGTTTGGGTGGTGTTCTGATGCAGGAAGGTAAGGTTGTAGCTTATGCTTCAAGGCAGTTAAGAGTTCATGAGAAAAACTATCCTACTCATGATCTTGAATTAGCGGCTGTAGTTTTTGTGTTGAAGATATGGGGGCACTATCTCTATGGTGCAAGGTTCGAGGTCTTTAGTGATCATAAAAGCTTGAAATATTTATTTGATCAGAAAGAGTTGAACATGAGACAGCGGAGATGGTTGGAATTCTTGAAAGACTACGACTTTGGCTTGAATTACAATCCTGGTAAAGCTAATGTGGTAGCCGATGCATTGAGCCGGAAATCGCTGCATATGTCCGCATTGATGGTGAAAGAGTGGGAACTTTTGGAGTTGTTTAGAGACTTGAGTTTGGTATGTGAAGTGACTTCGGTTAGTGTAAGGCTTGGAATGTTGAAGGTTGCTAATGAATTTTTGTTGTCGGTTAGTGAGAAACAAAAGCTGGATTTGAAATTCGTTGATTTGATGAGGAATGAGAATGTGGATTTCAAGGTGGATAATTTTGGTGTTTTGAGGTTTCGTGGTCGTATCTGCATTCCTGATGATGCGGAGTTGAAAAGCATGATTTTGGAGGAAGGACACCGGAGTAATTTAAGTATACATCCGGGTGCGAATAAGATGTACCAAGACTTGAAGAAGATTTTCTGGTGGTCTGGTTTGAAAAGAGATGTGGCTCAGTTTGTGTATGCATGTTTGACTTGTCAGAAATCGAAAGTGGAACATTTGAGTCCTAGTGGTTTGTTGCAACCGTTGGATATTCCTGAGTGGAAGTGGGATAGCATTTTGATGGATTTTGTAACGGGGTTACCGAACACTCAGAGGGGGCATAATGCTATTTGGGTGGTTGTTGATAGGCTGACTAAATCAGCTCATTTTATTCCGATTGACATCAGTTTTTCTTTGGAGAGGTTGGCTGAGATTTATATCAGTGTGGTGGTGAAGTTGCATGGAGTTCCATTGAGTATTATTTCTGATCGAGATCCAAGGTTTACATCGAGATTTTGGGAAAGTTTACAGAAGGCTTTGGGTTCTAGATTGAGATTGAGTTCGGCTTATCATCCGCAGACGGATGGTCAGACGGAGAGGACGATTCAGTCGTTGGAAGATTTGTTGAGGGCTTGTGTTTTGGAACAAGGTGGTTCGTGGGATAGTTATCTTGCGTTGATTGAATTCACGTATAATAACAGTTTTCATTCTAGTATTGGTATGGCGCCGTTTGAAGCATTGTATGGACGAAGGTGTCGAACGCCGTTGTGTTGGCACGAATCTGGTGAGAGAACGGTGGTTGGACTGGAGTTGGTACAGCAGACTACAGAGAAAGTGAAGCTTATTCGAGAGAAAATGAAGGCTTCTCAGGATAGACAAAAGAGTTATCATGATCGGAGATGGAAGGATCTTGAGTTTCAAGAGGGTGATCACGTATTTCTGAGAGTTACGCCGGTAACGGGTGTTGGTCGTGCTTTGAAATCTAAGAAACTTACTTCTCGATTTATTGGTCCTTACCAGATATCTGCGAGAGTTGGTGCTGTGGCGTATCGTGTGGCGTTACCGCCGAATCTGTCGAATTTGCATGATGTTTTTCATGTTTCACAGCTTCGGAAGTATGTTCCGGACCATTCACATGTGATTCCGATGGACGAGGTTGAGGTAAGGGATAACCTTACGGTCGAGGCATTACCGGTTGGTATTTTGGATCGCGAGGTGAAGCGGTTGAGGGGCAAAGAGATTGCACTTGTGAAAGTGGCATGGGGAGGCACTGCTGAGGGTAATTTGACGTGGGAATTGGAGAGTCGGATGCGGGAGTCGTATCCAGAGTTGTTTGTTTCAGGTGAGATTTTCGAGGACGAAAATTTCTAAGTGGGGGAGAGTTGTAACGCCCCAGTTTTGGTCTTTTACTTTAATTGAGTCGTTTTTGATTATTTTATTATTATATTATTTTATTTCTGACTTTTATGTGAAAATATGTTATTTTTCGTCGTGAATATATTTTATCGGGTTTTGGGAACGTTTGCGAGATATTTGAGTGTAAGGGTATTTTGGGCATTTGGGTGTATTTTGTTAAGTTTGTAAAGAAAAGAAAAATAGAAATAGAGAGAAAAATAGTAGAAGAGAAAGAAAGTAAGAAAAGAAGAAAAGAGAAGAAAAGAGGAGAAGAGAGAAAAGAGAGAAATTGGAGAAAAAGCTTGGGAAATCAAGAGAACAAGTTCTAGGAATCGATTAAATCGGGTAAGGGTGTGAAACTCGATTATCTTATTGTTGTGTATGATTATGTATGTGCGGTTGCATGTTGTATTGTCTCGTTCGGTAGTTTTTCGGATATAGGTCGAAATCGTGTAATCGAGTAGAAATCGATGTTTCACGGAAGGAATTCGATATAATTTGTGTTGTATGATCTATGTATGTGTATGAACCATTGCTAGTAATTGTTTTGCTGTTGGAAATGATTTGGGGAAGAAAATGGGAAAAATTGGAGGTATGGAACAGTGTTCACGCAGCAGAATTTTTTGGCTTCTGGTGCAGAGCGCTGGGCGAAAGGCCTTGAGCGCCGGGCGATGCGTTCTTTTCGCCGGGCAGTTCGAGAGGCGCAGAGGTGCCAAGCTTCTGCCTCTTTGAATTATTTTGGGGGATTGGTATCGCCTGTGTTTCGCCGAGCGAAGCAGAGGTGAAGTGCGTTTCGCGGGGCGGTGAGCATGCTCCGCCGGGCGGTTGGTTGTTTTTGAAAACAATTTTCCTTTTTTTTTTTAAATCCATATCTTTCGAACCGTATTTCCGAATTGAGTGATATTTATATCATTGGAAAGCTTATGAAATGTACTTTTGGATGATGATGATTTTGGAATTGTTAGCCGATTTAATTATGTCAAAAAATCGGGAATAGTGTCATTTTGTCGACTTTTGCTGTTATAATTGTGTGAATTGGATGTGTAAGGTACACCGTACTGTTAATATGAATGTTGTATGGATTGTGTGCTGTGTTGGGATAAGAATACTATGTGTCGATGATAATTTGTGGCCTAAGGGCAAGAAAATACTATGTGTGATATTTGATGATAAATGCATGATCATGAATGTGTGTATGTATGCAATGTGAATGTCATGAGTCATTGTATGCCAAGCATCATGATATGTATGGTGGAAACGTCCTGAGTGGCGGTTTAATTCCTGAGGGAATTTTCTATAACATCGTGTGCCTCAAAAATATGAGGCGCTGCCTGAGGACCTAAAGCGATGGTTGTAGACGATCGTGTTCCCATGATGGGACTTAAAGCGATCCATAACGTCGTGTGCCTCGAAAATATGAGGCGATGCCTGAGGACCTAAAGCGACGGGTGAACATCGTAGCCCCGACGGGGTGTTACTTGAGATTCTCAGTAACGAGCGATGGTTCCAATAGTTCCTGAGTGAACTGGTGATGAGACATGAGAAACAATGGAAGTCGGTACCGCATGGCATGCGCATAGAGTCGTTGTGTCGGCCTCTGTGTATTTGCATAATCATGGATTAAATGTGTATGTTAATTGTGAATGTGATAATGTGATGGAGTATGTATAATTGTGTTGATGAGGAGTGTATTATGGGTGATTGACGTGCATTGGTGATGAATACCTGATAATTGTACTGTGTTATGTTTTATTCGATTGTGGTGCATTTGTGGTGAGAACTTTATACTTGTGTATTTTTGTGTTAATACATAATTTTACTCAATGGTATTATGATTGTTTTTCTCACCCTTCTGCTGTTTTATAACGCTCTATGAGGCGTTGCAGATTAGAGCTGCTGGAGGTATTCCTTTTTGTGAAGCGTTGCGTCTTCATTATTTTGGTCGGTCGGCTCTGATATGTGACTCCGGGTAGTTAGGGTGGCCGCGCGCTATTATTTTGTATATCTGATGATATATTTTGGTTGTACATATGCTACCTGATGTATGACAAACTGTTTATATGTGTATATGTATATATGTTAATCAGATTTTAGATTTTCCGCTTTAATTCTAATTTCTGAAAAGTGGGTGTAAGGAACAAAGTTTCCTCTATATGATTGCTACCCCACAGTTGCATATCATTATGGGCAGGTGTTGCATGTTATGTGTATGTTTGGCTTCTTTGATGTGATCCCCCCTTTCTATGCCATGATGTTTCAAATATACTCTGATCAATTTTCGAATTTTCTTTTTACCGCTTTAATTGCGTGTTAATTGGGGGTATAGATTGGGGGCGTCACACAGCAGGCGCCTGTTTATCAATAACAACCCAACTATCAACAAGCACCCAGTGCTCCAGCTTACCAACAACAACAGAAGCCCCAACAAGGTTTGATTGTCACTAGACCCTTGGGCCACCTACAGAAAAGTCCATGCAGTTTCATAACCCTAACGCCCACTATGCATTTCATCAAGGCGCTGCCGGTCATGACCTAGAAGGATGTCTTGCACTGAAATATGTTGTGAAGAGTTTGATGGAAAAGAAGATTCTGTCCTTCGCCAAATGTGAAGAATAATCCACTGCCTACACATGGGACTACAAATGCTATTGAAGATGAGAATGATGAGGTATTGATTTTGGATGCATCAAAGATCAAAACTCCTGTCAGGGTTTTTCATGCAAAATTGTTCGAAGCTGGTCTAGTGAGGGTTTGCCACAATGACTGTGAAGACTGTGATGACAGTGTCAGGGGATACAAATTGGTTCAAGATGACATTCAACAGTTGATTGATTAAGGTTTTCTGCAAGTAATAAGTAAAGTGAAGAAAGAGGAAGTTGCGGTAATTGAGCCCATTTTCAATTTACCAAAATCAAGTGAAAAGGTGCCCATCTTTAATGTGCCGAAGCCTAGTTCTGTGGTCCTTATTTTCAATAAACCAAAGCCAATATTCAATACATCAGAATCTGTTGTTGCTTCTACTGCTAATCAATCGAGGCCAAAGGTCCTCAAAGAGCCTGTTCCGTTCCGTTTCAGAAATTCAAAAGCTGTGTCGTGGAAATATGAAGATATTGTGGTTAACAAAGAGTCTGGAAGTGTGGTTCTAAGGAAAGAGGTGGGAACTACTAGTGAAGAAGTAACTAATATAGCTGGGTCTGAAAAAATGACACGAAGTGGTCTAGTTTACACTCCCGTCTTCAAAGGGAATATGCCCAAAGAAACTGTTGCTCCTGTTCCCGTCAAGCACAAGGAAAAGGAAGTGGTTATAAGTGAAGAAGATGCTGAGTTTCTGAGAATCATCAAAAGAAGTGACTACAAAGTGGTGGATCAGCTTCACCAAACTCCCTCTAAAATCTCAATCTTGTCTCTGTTGTTGAACTCGCCTACTCGCTGAGCTTCCTTGTAAAAGATATTGGCCCAAGCCCATGTTGCTCGAGATATTACTGCCGACCAATTTGACAGTGTAATTGCAAATATCACTGCTTGCAATACCCTCAGCTTTAGCAAAGAAGAGTTGCCTAGAGAGGATCAAAATCACAATCTTGCTCTACATGTATCTGTGAAATGCCAAGAAAACACTTTGGCAAGAGTCCTCGTGGACACTGGCTCCTCTATAAATGTTTTGCCTAAGAGGGAACTTGAAAAGTTGGCTTACAAAGGAGCTGAAATGAAACCTACCTCCCTAATTGTCAAAGCTTTTGATGGCTCAATAAGATCTGTAATGGGTGAATTTGAGCTACCAATCTTAATTGGCCCGCATGTTTTCAACATCACATTCCAAGTGTTAGATATTAATCCTACCTACAGCTTCCTACTTGGCAAGCCATGGATCCATGGAGCTGGTGTTGTAACTTCAACATTAAACGAAAAGATGAAGTTTGTAGTTGATGAAAAACTGGTTATCATGCATGGTGAAGAGGACTTGATGGTCAGTAATTTGTGTTCCTTCCGCTATATAGAGGCTGATGAAGATGCTTTGGAAACTTCTTTCCAAGCTCTTGAAATAGCCAATGCCGTCATGTTGGACATTGAAGAGTCGGTGGTCCCGAGTGATCCATATTTTGTTTCGTTCAAGAGTATGCAGTCTGCCCTGAAAGAAGGTGTTCCCGAAGGCTGGGGCAAGGTTATTGAAGTCCAAGAGAGGAAGAAGTACCAAGGGTTGGGTTACAAACCAATTCGTGATAAGACAACTGCTTCTACAACAATGCGACCAAAGACAATCCAGGAAGTGTTCATCAGCAAAGGATATCAGGTCAATGCCGTGATAGAAGACGCAGAAGATGAGGACATCATCGACTTGGTATTTCAGTGTGACGCTGCACTAGACAATTGGGAAGCTATTGAGATCCATGTGTTGTTCCCGGTGCCAGAGTAATATGTTTGTTTTCGTTGTTTGTTTTCAATTCCGTAGTCGTGCCCAAGACTATCGGAGTATTTTGTATGGGCCACCGCTTTCAACTTTTATTAATCAATGAAGATGTTTTGTTAAATTCTTTTATTTTCATTCACTATTTTTGCTTTTAAGGGAAAATGGCAATTTTTTTCAAACTACCAAAAAAATATTTCTTCTTGCATTTAATTTTGTGCATTTTAATAAAATAAGTCCTTCCACCATGCAGAATAATCCACAAACCTGTTGTATTCAATGACCCTACTTTCACTATTGACTTTGACTCGCCTATCTACCAAGCTGAAGATGAGGAAGGAGAAGACTATGAAGTCCCCGATGAGTTGGCAAGAATGTGTGAGTACGAGTACACGGCTCTTCAGCCACACAAGGAACAAGTTGACACCATCAATCATGGTACCGATGAAGACAAGAAGAAAGTCAAGATTGGGGCAACACTTGGGGCAGAGATCAGACAACGATTGGTAAAGCTTCTCGAAGAGTATGTGGATGTGTTTGCATGGTCTTATCAGGAAATGCCTGGTTTGGATACAGACATAGTAGTTCATAAACTACTACTCAAGCCCGAATGCCCACCAATGAAACAGAAACTCTGAAGAAGCAGACCTGACATGGCTCTCAAGATCAGAGATGAGGTCAAGTGGCAACTTGATGCAGGATTTATGGCAGTCTCAAAATGCCCCGAATGGGTCGCCAACATTGTACGTGTGATGAAAAATAATGATAAAGTGCGAATGTGTGTGGATTATAGGGATCTTAACAAATCAAGTCCAAAGGACGATTTCCCTATGTCGCATATCGACACTCTCGTGGATAATACAACTTGTTTTGCAGTTTTCTCCTTTATGGATGGTTTCTACGGTTACAATCAGATCAGAATGGATCCTGCCGACATGGACAAAACCATGTTCATCACTCCTTGGGGAACTTATTGCTACAAAGTCACGCCCTTCGATTTGAAAAATGCAGGGGCAACATATCAGAGAGCTATGGTGACTCTTTTCCATGATATGATACATAAAGAGATTGAAGTGTATGTTGATGATATGATTACTAAATCCCAGAGTGAGGAGGAACATTTGGATCACCTTCTGAAATTATTAAAAAGACTCCATAAATATCAATTGAGGTTGAACCCTGCCAAATGTACCTTTGGTGTCAGATCAGGAATGTTGCTTGGTTTTATCGTTAGTCAACGAGGAATTGAGGTGGACCCTGAAAAAGTGCAAGCTATTCAAGAGATTCCAACTCCACAAACTGAGTCTCAAGTAAGAGGTTTTCTTGGTCGTTTGAATTATATCTCCAGGTATATCTCCAACATGACTCCCACTTGTAAGCTGATCTTCAAGCTGATTCGCAAAGACCAGACTGTAGAGTGGAATTCCGACTGCCAGCAGGCCTTTGACAAAATCAAGAGTTATTTGCAAGAACCACCAATATTGGTCCCACCTGTTCCAGGGAGACCCCTATTCATGTATATGACTATATTGGAAGGATCAATGGGCTGTGTTTTAGGCTAGCATGATGAATCTGGGCGCAAAGAGCATGTCATCTACTACTTGAGCAAGAAGTTCACTAATTGCGAAAGTCGTTATTCACTGCTAGAAAAGGCTTGTTGTGCTTTAGCATGGGCAGCCAGACGTTTGAGACAATACCTGATATGTCATACTACTTTATTGATCTCAAAAATGGACCCGATAAAGTATATCTTTGAGAAACCAGCTCAAACTGGAAGATTTGCCCGTTGGCACATGCTCTTATCAGAATATGATATTCAGTACGTCACTCAGAAGTCTATCAAGGGAAGTGTCTTATCAGATTACCTTGCAGATTAGCCTGTTGAAAACTATGAGCCTCTCAAGTTTGATTTCCCAGATGAAGATATTATGTTGATAAAGAAGGACTGTGAAGAGCCAAGCCCTAATGAAGGTCTTGAACCTGGTTCCCGATGAAAGATGATGTTCGATGGTTCTTCTAACTACAGTGGACATGGTGTAGGTGCTGTATTGATGAACCCTGATGGTGGTTATACCCCATTTATAGCAAGACTCGGCTTTGAATGCACAAACAACATCGTTGAATATGAAGCATGCATTCTAGGGTTGGAAGCAGCTATTGACCTTAGAATTAAGATTTTGGAAGTCAGTGGATATTTTGCTCTGGTCATTTATCAAGTCAAAGGTGAATGGGAGACTAGAGACGAGAAGTTGGTCTCGTACCGTGCTTATATTGTGGAGATGATCCAATACTTTGATGAGATCACTTTCCGTCATGTTCCGCGATCAGAAAACCACATAGCTGATGCTTTAGCCATGTTAGTTTTAATGTGGAAGGTCATACTTGTTAATGAGGCACCACTGATCAGAATTGAGCGCAAGACTGAACCAGCCTACTGCCAGTTGATTGAAGAAGAGGTGGATGGGAAACCATGGTTTCATGACATCATAAATTATCGGAAGAACCAAGAATATCCTGCTAATGCTTCAACTCTTGACAAGAAAACTTTGAGAAGGTTATCATCCAAGTTTTTCCTCAGCAATGATGTACTCTACAAAAGGAATCATGACATGGTTTTGCTAAGATGTGTTGACAAACGAGAAGCTGACCTGTTAATTCACAATATTCATGAAGGAGCATTTGGCACTCACGCCAATGGACATGCCATGGTTAAGAAAATCTTGAGGGCTGGGTATTATTGGTTGACTATGCAGACTGATTGTATCCAATATGCCATAAAATGCCACAAATGCCAAATCTATGCTGACAAGGTGCACATACTTCCAACATTGTTGAATGTGTTTTCATCACCTTGGTCGTTCTCTATGTGGGGCATTGACATGATTGGGGCTATTGAGCCAAAAGCTTCCAATGATCATTGGTTCATCTTAGTGGCTATTGACTATTTCACAAAATGGGTTGAGGCTGCCTCCTACACCATCGTGACCAAGCATGTGGTTGCTCATTTTATCAAGAACCAGATTGTCTGTCATTATGGAATTCCAAACAGGATCATAACGGATAATGGAACAAATTTGAACAACAAAATGATGAAGGAGTTGTGTGACAGTTTCAAGATTGAACATCATAATTCTTCACCTTATCGTCCCAAGATGAATGGAGCTTTTGAAGCTGCTAATAAAAACATCAAAAAGATCCTGCAGAAAATGGTCAAGACTTATAAGGATTGGCATGAGATGTTACCATTCGCCTTGCATGGGTATAGAACTTCGGTTCGGACTTCAACAGGGGCAACCCCATTTTCTTTGGTGTATGGGATAGATGTCGTTCTTCCCATTGAAGTACAAATACCGTCTTTGAGAATTCTGATGGAGACCAAGCTTGATGAAGTAGAGTGGGTCCAAGAAAGATACGATCAGATGAACCTCATTGATGAGAAACGATTGACTGCCATGTGTCATGGTCATTTGTACCAGAAGAGGATGAAAAGGGCATTTGATAAGAAGGTCTGTGTTCGTGAATATCAAGAAGAAGAACTCGTACTCAAAAAGATCTTACCATCTCAAAGAGATGTACGTGGAAAATGGGCGCCTAATTATGAAGGCCCATTTGTGGTAAAGACAGTATTCTCAGGAGGTTCCCTAATTCTTACACGATGGACGGTGAACAACTCTCACACCTTGTAAATGCTGACGCAGTATGAAAATATTACGCCTAAAAAGCCCGCTAAGTCGAAAATGAGAAATGGTGACTTAGGCAAGAAAAGGGTATCCCGGTGGGTCATAACCTATGAACGAGACTCAGGTAAAAGTTAGGGATTAAATAAAAAAAAAAGAGCTCGCTAGGATGAAAACCCGAAAGGGCAGCCTAGGCAAAAAAGAGCGTCCCGGTGGATTGAAAACCCGAAAGGGAGGTCCAGGCAAAAGTTAGGGACAAAAGGCGTTTCACTGTGTCAGAAAGGGTTGTCACCAATACCAAAGAGTTCAAGAAGAAGTTCAAGCTCATTCGCTCTCATCAGCAACGAGGTTTTGAAGGCCTCTTAGTCACTAGGGATAGTAGTGGTCATTGAGTACAATGTGACTTTTTTCCTAATTGCCATTTTTCTAATTGTAATGTTCCACGGGACTTTGCCATTGGCGAGTCGCCATTCTAATGAAATCAGATTTTTGGACCTTTCTTTATTTGATATCTATCAGGTATCTACTTCTTCCTTGTTATGCAAAACTTCATTTATTTTTTAATAATTGTTTTGAAAGCAGAAAATTTTAAAATAAAAACAAATATTTTGAGAAAACATAATGGAAACATAATCTACTTTGGCTCTTGGGACGATTTAGTAAAATCACTTGCTCCCCCGGTGGTTCTTGTTGTGACGAAAACATTGTTAAACCATCTGGCGTGAAGTTCCCCAATGAAACAAGTTTAGTTGGCAGTGTTTCCTGGATTGGACACTTCAGTAATGTCTGATTACCGTGATACAAAGGATTTCTCCCCAGTATCTTCCACAGATGTTTGTTGAATGTGGAAAGTCTTTACCTCCTCAAGAAAGAAGAACATTCCCTATTTGACTCCTGAGTGGTTGTTCTTTTCAGATTCAGTGTGGCTCTTTACAGTGGATGTGTTATCCATTTTCCCCTCTTCCCCAGTTTTTCTCCTCTTGTCAGAGTCGCCTCTTGCATATCATTGAGCATTCGCATCATACCATATCATGGTGCATTTTAGCATTTGGTGTGTTTTCTTGCGGGTCTTTACCTCCTTTACCTTAACCTGCTCAGTTTAAGTATCCTTTTGAATTCGTGGATTGTTATCCATATTCTGTTTGCGCCTGGTAATCACATGCGTGCGTCAAATTTGATTATCATCCTTATTCCCCAGGAAGCTTAGTCATCACTATGCCACCCCGATGATGTTTCATTTTATTGTTTAAACTCCGTCTAAAAATCCAATCATTATTGGTATTGCGAAGTCCAGTTTTCACTGGCATGTTTTAATATCGATCATCATCGGTATCGTGAAATCCAGTATTTACTGGCATTGTTTAAAAATCCAATCATTATTGGAATTGTGAAGTCCAGTGTCCACTGGCATGTTTCAATATCGATCATCATCGGTATCATGAAGTCCAGTATTTACTGGCATTGTTTAAGAATCCAATCATTATTGGTATTGTGAAGTTCGGTATTTACTGGCATTATCTAAAGACCTTTTCCCTGGTACTCTAAGTCCAGTATCCGCTGACATTACCCCACAAGTCAATCATCATTGATTTCTCAAGTCCAGTAATTACTGGCATTGTTTTAAAATCCAATCTTAATTGGTCAGTCTTAACTGTATGTCTTTCTACTTTAAATCCAATCATAATTGGTCAGACATAACTGTGTGCCCTTTTGTTTCAAGAAATCCAATCTTAATTGGTTAGTTTTAACTGTATGTCTATCCGCTCAAGATCCAATCATTATTGGTGTCTCAAGTCCAGTAATTAATGGTAGTGTTTCAGTATCGATCATCATCGGTACCGTGAAAGTCCAGTTTTCACTGGCATGCTTTTCATCTAATCATTATTGGTATACGAGTCCAGTAATTACTGGCATGCTTTTCAAAGTCCAATCATTATTGGCATCCTATAATTTATCCCCAGTGGAGGTTTTGGTCATCACTGATATCCCTGTAAAAGTCCAATATTCACTGGTAATTGTTGAAGGTATGATCATTATCAGCATCCTAAGTCCATTGATTACTGGCGTGATTTCTAAGTCCAATCATTATTGGCATTTTAAGACTGGTCATTACCCACTTTCTCTGAAAGTCCTGGTGATTATCATCATTTGGCGCACGCAGAGTTTGTGCTTGTCTTTGTCTTTTCTAGTTTTTCTTGAAGATCCCGTTTGAACTCTTCAGTATAAGTAATCCCCAGAAAATATTTTGTTAGGTGTCTATCCTTTTGTTCAATCGATCCCCAGTGGAGATCATGTCTTCTTTCTGGTTTCATCCCCAGTAAAAGAGTTTGTTCACTTTTTACTGTCCCCAATATCGTCCGGTCATATCTAAGCCTATCGTCCATCTCCCGGGATCTTTCCCCAGTGGAGAACACCTCTCTGATTTCCATCTCTAGTGAAGACCTGTGGGCCCCCCACAATTTATTTTCTTATCCCCAGTGTCTTAGTCACTCCCTAGTGAGTCTCTTTTGTTGGTGGTTAACCTTCATCCCCAGTGAGTCTCGTCTGTAGGTGTTTGATCCTTTTGTTCCTTGGTGTCTTGTTTTGTCTGCATTTTGCACCAGCATGTCATCATATCATCATATTAGAAGTGCACGGCATGTCAGCACTTGCATGTCGTCTGTCCTTAGCATACGCATTCCATCTAAAGGCAAACTTTTTGGTTTGCTATATTTAAATACCATTTTACCTTGATTGCACGAGGATTATCATCGCTCGCGCCATCCGGTGAAGTTATTTAAATAGGGGCAACTGTTATACCCCAAATTTTACCCCTTAGATGTCATAACATTTTGCACTTGCATTAGGGTTCAATCATCTATGCATTGTTTAACTAACCACTATTTTTGCTAGTTTGTTGCTTTTATCTGAAAGCTAGGGTGTGCACAAGAAAGAGGGCAAGGTCCATAAGCCAAGCTCTCATATGCTTCAAGGTCTCCTAAGACTCTTTTTTTTGGCTCAATGCATTCCTCCCAAGTGTTCACTAGGTGGTTAAGAAGAGTGTTTGAAGTCATCTGGTCAAGAAAGTCAACTGAGGCTCCAAAAGCACAATATTTGGCCTTGAGGGTTGATCATGAGGTTTTCAAATCATATTCCATGGTCTCATGTGATTGGACCAAGAGAAGTCAAAGATAAACCATAAAATCAGGAGTTGTGGAATTAGGGTTTTGACCTGAAGAATCACAAGGGAATCTTGGTGTGATCAGTCAATGTCTTGATTGGCTCATCAACCAATTAAGCTCACATACATTCAAGAGGCCTTATTCATCAAGAAATCAAGTGTGTTTGGCTCCCATCACAAGTGCAATGAGCCTCAAGTTCATCTGGCCCCAGATTAGGGTTTTGTCAGGAAAAGTCAACCATGCCTTTGACTTTTGGTCAAGGCATGATTCCATATGTTCATATACATCCTTGGAGGCCATCTATTTGTATTTGAAGAGTTTGAGAAAGCAAGATCATCAAGGATCACACTATTGAATTCCTAAGGAAATTAGGGTTTTGACTGAAAAATCAAACCTTTGCCTTTTGATGTTTTTGATCCAAGATGAAATATTCAAGCCATATTCCATCAAGACATGTTTGATTTTTGAGTTAGAACATGAGAAATCAACATTTGAGAGGTTTCTTGCAAAAAGGGCAAAGTTTGGTTCTTGGAATTTTCTAAGTGTGGAAGAATTCACTCTTTGTGTGAACTTTGAAGAGTCATAACTTTCAAACCACACATCCTATTTTTGTGACTCAAAGCTCAAATTGAAGCTCTCATCAAGAACTTCAAAATATATTAGAGGGTTCTTCATCAAAAAAGGCTTGGTTTTTAAGTTAGGAAGCTTGGAAGTTCAAGGCAATTTATGACTTAGTGAAATTTCACTACTTTTGCCCTAATTTTTAGCCAACTTCACCTCCATTTTTCATCATCATCCCTTTGGATCTAGAACTTGGAGTGAACATGAACATTTTAGAGCATACTTGGGGCTTTCCAAAAAGTATAAGAACTCCTCAATCCAATGTGTGAGTTGTGAGTTTCAAAGACTTGAAGTTGAGGGTTTGAAACTTGATTTTCATGTCGTTTTTCTTGGTGCACTTGAAGCAAAACCACTTCTTCGATGCAAATCTTTGCATTTAAGATTAGGTTACTTGCAAATCTTCACTATTTCAGTAGATGGCACGAATTTGGATCAATATCCATCAAGTTTAAGCTTAATCCACTTGTTATTTCCATTTATGGCATAAAGAGAAGACTTCCATTTTGATAAAGCATGGCTTTATGCATAAAGTTAATCTTGAGCCTCTAAATTATCTCTCCTGCACCAGAGCTCTTGCCTTGTTCCATGATAAATATCAGCACACTTCCAACTATTCTAGAAAGGTTGGTACTATGCCTTGGAAATCTTGAAACCCTTGCCAAAGTCCACTTGTATCTCAACCAAGTTTCCAACCAAACCAAAACATAACCAATAGTTTGCTGCAAGATGACTTTCCCCACCCCTTTGCCTATAAATAGAGGACTCAAACAAGCCTCAAGACACACAAGAAATCACTCTGAAAACCCTCCTACCTCTCTCTCCCATAGTTTTTGCAAGAACTCTCAAGAACTTGCAAAACCACTGCCAGTTCCAATCCACTCGTGCAAACCACCAACAAACCTCATAAACCTTCCATAAACCCTCCATAGAACTTGTTTAAACCATCAAACAAGTTCTGTAACACCTCATTCACCATCTGCCATTTTTCAACCTCCATTTGCAAATACACACGGGTTTGAAGTTTGAGCTCGTCTCCAACCATTTCAAGCTCTCCAGTCATCTTTCCTAGAGTCAACAAGCATAAAGGGAGGCTCATTCCATCTCTGCAACACCATTTGAAGAGGCCTTGGACCTGCTCCAAGAGGTAAGCTTCATTGAAACCTTAGGCTCAGTTTCTTGCATCTCATTGTCTCGTATCTATAGTAAAATGTAGTTTTCAGTGTGCTTAATGTGTTAGAAGCTTTGCTTACATTGTTTGTGTTAAATATTGCGTTGTTTTGTTCAAGCTTTGTTTGGTGTTTTACACTGTTAGGGTTAGTTTTGTGAGGTATACGTGTAGTATTAAGGTAAAACAGTGTGACCATTAGGTTCCTTGCAAGAAATGCTCCAACTTTGGTCTTTACAGTTTTTAAAATGATGGAGAAATGAGTGAGTTATGTTGGTTAGAAATTCTGGGTACAACATGGTTAGGGCATGCACGAGCGAGCGATAAAGAAAGAAGAAAGAAGAAAGAAGGAGGAAGAAGAATCTGAGGTGGGCATGACATGGCGATGATTTTTTGATTTATATGTGTGTATAGGATATATATTACTAGAGTTAGTTTTATTAACGGATGAGGGCCTAGCACCGCTGGTCAATGGAGGTTTGTGTGTTTGTTTGCTAAGCAAAAAGACTGGGGTTCGAACCCCCCTCGCCCCAGTCTTTTGTTTTATTTTCTGAATTAATTGGGCTTCATATTTATTATCCTGGAACCATCCCTTGTCACCATGAGTGCACTGGTAGGATTAGCAAACCTTTTAGGTTGTGAGGCTGGGTATGTGGGTTCAATGTGACGCCCCCGATCTATACCCCCAATTAACATGCAATTAAAGCACTAAAAGAAAATTCAAAATTTCGTCAGAGTACATTTGAATTCGCGGCATAGAAAGGGAGGAATCACATCAACTATAACAAAACATAGCATACAACACCTGCCCATAATGATATGCAACTGTGGGGTAGCAATCAACAGAGGAAACTTAGTTCCTTACACCCACTTTTCAGAAATTACAATTAAAGCGGAAAATCTAAAATCTGAACAACATATATACATATATACATATAAACATATCTATCATACATCCAGTTATACATATACAACCACAATATATCATCGAATATACAAAGTAATAGCACGCGGCCACCCTAACTACCCGGAGTCACATATCAGAGCTGACCGACCAAAATAATGAAGACGCAACGCTTCACAAAAAGAATACCTCCAGCAACTCTAATCTGCAACGCCTCATAGAGCGTCATAAAACAGCAGAAGGGTGAGAAAAACAACCATAATATAATTGAATAAAATTATATATATAAACACAAAAATGTACAAGTAACACATTCTCACCACAACCACATATAACATAATACCGCATAATTCTCAAGCATCGAATATCCTTACACACCACACATATACCATACAATCATCAATCATATTCACAAATTCACACGCAATTAATTCATGATTTATGCAATGCACATAGACCGACACAACGACTCTATGCACATGCCATGCAGTACCGACTTCCAATGTCTCATGTCTCATCATCAGTTCACTCAGGAACTATTGGAACCATCGCTCGTTACTGAGAATCTCAAGTAACTCCCCGTCGGGCCTACGATGTTCACCCGTCGCTTTAGGTCCTCAGGCAGCGCCTCATATTTTCGAGGCACACGACGTTAAGGATTGCTTTAAGTCTCCAAAGGAGCCCACAATCGTCTATAACCACCGCTTTAGGTCCTCAGGCAGCGCCTCATATTTTCGAGGCACACGATGTTATAGCAGGTTCCATCAGGAACCAAACCGCCACTCAGGACGTTTCCACAATGCACATCATGATGCTTGGCATACAATGACTCATGACATTCACATTGCATCCATACACACATTCATAATCATGCACATTTATCAAATACAACACTTAGCATTTTCTTGCCTTTCGGCCACAAAGCATCATCACAACAGCACATAAGTCATCTCACGTACAAAACAACAACATACGGCATAATACACGTCAATTCCACACCATTAAAATGACAAAAATCGATAACCGACACTATTCACATTTACCGACATAATTTAATCGGCTAACAATCCTCAAAACCCATTTTTATTAGATAGAACATTTCATAAGCTTTCCAACGGTATAAAGAACGTCCCGATCCGAGTTACGGATCAAAAGTTACGGAATTTTAGAAAACAGATAAAATTTTGAAGTCCCAGACCGCGCTGAGCGGGTCCGTGAGCGCGCTGAGCGGGCTCGCTCCTGCCTGGTGAGGTTACATTTTTTCAAGAGCGCGCTGAGCGGGCATCTGCGCGCTGAGCGGGCTCTGCGATTTTCAGAAAAAAACCCTCTTCGAGAATCCACCCCAAAAATCCCATTTTTCACCCAAATTCAATTCCAACAGCAAAACAAACATCAACGATTATTCATACACACAGTGTGATCATACAATACAGTTTATATCGATTTTCGACCGTGAAAACCTCGATTTCTACTTGTTTATCTCATTTCGACCTATATTTGAAAAAAAACAACAAAACTTCCACACAAACATACATAATCATACACAATCATAGTATAATCGAGTTTCGCACCCTTACCCGATTAATCGATTCCTAGAAATTGTTCTTGATGATTTTCCAAGCTTTTCTCCAATTTCTCTCTTTTCTCTCTTCTCCTCTTTTCTTCTCTTTTCTTCTTTCCCTTTTCTTTTCTATTTTTCTTTTTCTTTCTTTCTTACTAACTTAATGAAAATAAGTGGGAAAAGACCAAAATACCCCCACACTCAAATATCTCACAAACGTTCCCAAAACGCGATAAAATATAATCACGACGAAAAATAACATATTTTCACATAAAATTCGAAAATAAAATAAAATAATAATAAAATAATCAAAAGACTCAATAAAATAAAATTGGCAAAACTGGGGCGTTACAATTCTCCCCCACTTAGAAATTTTCGTCCTCGAAAATCTTACCTGATACAAATAACTCTGGATACGAGTCCCGCATCCTACTTTCCAACTCCCACGTCAGATTACCATCAGCAGCGCCTCCCCACGCCACTTTCACAAGTGCAATCTCTTTACCCCTCAACCGCTTCACCTCGCGATCCAAAATACTAACCGGTAAAGTCTCAACCGTAAGGTTATCTCTTACCTCAACCTCGTCCATTGGAATAACATGTGAAGGGTCCGGAACATACTTCCGAAGCTGTGAAACATGAAAAACGTCATGCAAATTCGACAGATTCGGCGGTAACGCCACACGATACGCCACAGCACCAACTCTCGCAGATATCTGGTAAGGACCAATAAATCGAGAAGTAAGCTTCTTAGATTTCAAAGCACGACCAACGCCCGTTACCGGCGTAACTCTCAGAAATACGTGATCACCCTCTTGAAACTCAAGATCCTTCCGTCTCCGATCATGATAACTCTTTTGTCTATCCTGAGAAGCCTTCATTTTCTCACGAATAAACTTTACCTTTTCCGTCGTTTGTTGCACCAAATTCGGTCCAACCACCGAACTTTCACCTGTTTCGTGCCAACACAACGGCGTTCGACATCTTCGTCCATATAAGGCCTCAAAAGGTGCCATTCCAATACTAGAATGGAAACTGTTATTATACGTGAACTCAACCAAAGCAAGATAACTGTCCCACGTACCACCTTGTTCCAAAACACACGCTCTCAACAAATCCTCCAAAGACTGAATCGTTCTTTCGGTCTGACCATCCGTCTACGGATGATAAGCCGAACTCAACCTCAATCTAGAACCCAAAGCCTTCTGTAAACTTTCCCAAAATCTAGATGTAAACCTAGGATCTCGATCCGAAACAATACTTAAAGGAACCCCATGCAATTTCACCACCACACTGATATAGATCTCAGCTAACCGTTCCAAAGAAAAACTGATGTCAATCGGAATAAAATGCGCCGATTTAGTCAGCCTGTCCACAATCACCCAAATAGCATTATGCCCACGCTGAGTGTTCAGTAATCCCGTCACAAAATCCATCGAAATGCTATCCCACTTCCACTCAGGAATATCCAACGGTTGCAACAAACCACTAGGTCTCAAATGTTCCACTTTCAATTTCTGACAAGTCAAACATGCATACACAAACTGAGCCACATCTCTTTTCAAACCAGACCACCAGAAAATCTTCTTCAAATCTTGGTACATCTTATTCGCACCCGGATGAATACTTAAATTACTCCGGTGTCCTTCCTCCAAAATCATTCTTTTCAACTCCGCATCATCAGGAATGCAAATACGACCACGGAATCTCAAAACACCAAAATTATCCACCTTGAAATCCACATTCTCATTCCTCATCAAATCAACGAATTTCAAATCCAGCTTTTATTTCTCACTAACCGACAACAAAAATTCATTAGCAACCTTCAACATTCCAAGCCTTACACTAACCGAAGTCACTTCACATACCAAACTCAAGTCTCTAAACGATTCCAAAAGTTCCCACTCTTTCACCATCAATGCGGACATATGCAACGATTTCCGGCTCAATGCATCGGCTACCACATTAGCTTTATCAGGATGGTAATTCAAGCCAAAGTCGTAGTATTTCAAGAATTCCAACCATCTCCGCTGCCTCATGTTCAACTCTTTCTGATCGAATAAATATTTCAAGATTTTATGATCACTAAAGACTTCGAACCTTGCACCATAGAGATAGTGCCTCCATATCTTCAACACAAAAACTACAGCCGCTAATTCAAGATCATGAGTAGGATAGTTTTTCTCATGAACTCTTAACTGTCTTGAAGCATAAGCTACAACTTTACCTTCCTGCATCAAAACACCACCCAAACCAATTAAAGAAGCATCGCAATACACAACAAATGGTTCATTAGGATTAGGTAAAATAAGAATCGGAGCTGTCGTCAATCTTCTCTTCAGCTCACAAAAACTCTCTTCACATTGAATATCCCAAATGAATGCTTTGCCCTTACAAGTCAACTGCGTCAAAGGAAGAGCCAACTTAGAAAAACCTTCAATGAACCTCCGGTAATAACCAGCCAAACCCAAAAAGCTTCGAATTTCAGTAACGGATCTAGGAGCCTCCCATTGTATAACTGCTACTACTTTAGATGGATCCACAACAATACCATTACCTGAAATTACGTGTCCAAGAAAACTCACCTCAGACAACCAGAATTCACACTTGGACAATTTGGCAAAAAGCTTCCTTTCCTTCAAAACCTGCAAAACAATACGCAAATGCTCTGCATGTTCCTCACGAGACTTAGAATAGATTAAAATATCATCAATAAACACCACCACAAAATGATCCAAATGCTCGTGGAAAATACGATTCATGTATTCCATAAACACACCAGGCGCATTAGAAACCCCGAACGGCATCACCGAATATTCATAATGACCGTACCGTGCTCTAAAGGCCGTCTTCTGAATATCCTCTTCTTTCACCCTTATCTGATGATAACCCGATCTCAAATCAATCTTACTAAATACACAAGCACCAATCAACTGATCCATCAGATCATCAATCCTTGGAAGCGGATACTTGTTCTTAATCGTCACTTTGTTCAACTGGCGATAATCAATACATAATCGCATACTCCCATCTTTCTTTTTCACTAACAAAACTGGAGCACCCCAAGGAGAAACACTTGGTCTCACGAACCTCTTTTCCAACAACTCATTTAACTGCTTTTTCAACTCCACCAATTCAGATGCCGACATTCTATAAGGTGCCATAGAAACAGGTCTAGTACCAGGAACTAGATCAATAGAAAATTCAACCTCTCTCACCGGCGGCACATCTGAAATATCAACAGGAAACACCTCAGGAAATTCGCACACAACAGGAAACACTTCAAGAGAAGCTTGACTATCCACAGTCAAAGATGCAAATATTCCAAACAACTGAGCTTCATCCGCCAAAAGTTTCTTCAACTCTTTGGTAGACAAGAAACTCGAGTCTTCATCTTCCTCAAGAGAAGGAAACCTTACAAGCTTATGATAACAATCAATGTGCACCCGATTGAATTGCAACCAGTTCATTCCCAACACCACATCTAAACCTTCCAACGGTAAACACACTAAATCCATCGCAAAGTCTTTGCCATAAATGGTCAAAGGACAACTCAAACACACTAAAGAAGTAGTTACTGACCCCATCACTGGAGTATCAATAACCATCTCACCATCCATCGAAGACAACCCAAGATTCAAACGTTCCACGCACTCAGACGAAATAAACGAATGAGTCGCTCCAGTATCAATAATAGCAATTAAAGGTGTATTATTAATAAAGCAAGTACCTCTTATCAGACGATCAACACTTGAAGTCTGAGTTCCCGTCAATGAAAACACTTTCCCACTAGTCGGAGCTTTCTTCTGATTCGGACATTTCGAGCTAATGTGACCAGGTTCTCCACAATTATAACACTTCACCACATTCTTCCTTTTACAATCAGTTAGAACATGTCCGATACCACCACAATTAGAACACTTATCCACTTTCTTCCTATATTCCATCTGGCGATGACCCAATTCACCACACTTAAAACACCTAGGAGCATTAGACATACCTCCTCCACTTGACCTTCGATCAAAAGTACTCCTTTGTTTACCTTTATCAGCCGATGACACATACGGTCCACCACAGAACTGTTGCTTCCCTTTCCTGTCACTTACACTTTTATAGTGAGCAGAACGAGCTTTACTATCTTCATCATAAATCCTACAGCATTCCACCAAATCAGCAAACCTTCGAATCCTCTGATATCCAATAGCCTGTTTTATCTCAGGACGCAAGCCACTTTCATACTTTACACACTTTGAAAATTCAGCAGTCGCTTCCACATAGTGAGGATAAAACTGCACAAGCTCCACAAACTTAGCAGTATATTCAACAACAGATAAATTACCTTGTTTCAGTTCCAAAAACTCAATCTCCTTCTTTCCTCGGACATCCTCCGGAAAATACTTCCTTAGAAACTCTCGGCTAAACACCTCCCAAGTGATCTCTTCTTCTTCCTCATCAGCTTCCAACACCTGATGAGTACTGACCCACCAGTCATCAGCCTCTTCGTGTAACATATGAGTGCCCAGCCTCACCTTAACATCATCATCATCACAATCCATTACCCTGAAATCCTCTCAATCTCTTTCAACCACAACTGCGCACCATCCGGATCATGCTTCCCTTTAAAGACCGGCGGCTTATTCTTTCTAAACTCATCATTTCCGACAGCATTCGGTGCACCCTGCACCGCTCGTGCCATCACTTCCATCGCAGCAGCCAAAGCAGCATCATTATGACCATCCATATTCTGTTCGTCTAAACACAGAAACTATGGTTAAACAACCACTTGCTCAACACAACTCGCCCAATATGCCAGACACAATAGACACAAACGACACAACTGACACGGACTGGCTCTGATACCACTTAATGTGACGCCCCCGATCTATACCCCTAATTAACATGCAATTAAAGCACTAAAAGAAAATTCGAAATTTCGTCAGAGCACATTTGAATTCGCGGCATAGAAAGGGAGGAATCACATCAACTGTAACAAAACATAGCATACAACACCTGCCCATAATGATATGCAACTGTGGGGTAGCAATCAACAGAGAAAACTTAGTTCCTTACACCCACTTTTCAGAAATTAGAATTAAAGCGGAAAATCTAAAATCTGAACAACATATATACATATATACATATAAACATATCTATCATACATCCAGTTATACATATACAACCACAATATATCATCGAATATACAAAGTAATAGCACGCGGCCACCCTAACTACCCGGAGTGACATATCAGAGCCGACCGACCAAAATAATGAAGACGGAACGCTTCACAAAAAGAATACCTCCAGCAACTCTAATCTGCAACGCCTCATAGAGCGTCATAAAACAGCAGAAGGGTGAGAAAAACAACCATAATATAATTGAATAAAATTATATATATAAACACAAAAATGTACAAGTAACACATTCTCACCACAACCACATATAACATAATACCGCATAATTCTCAAGCATCAAATATCCTTACACACCACACATATACCATACAATCATCAATCACATTCACAAATTCACACGCAATTAATTCATGATTTATGCAATGCACATAGACCGACACAACGACTCTATGCACATGCCATGCGGTACCGACTTCCAATGTCTCATGTCTCATCATTAGTTCACTCAGGAACTATTGGAACCATCGCTCGTTACTGAGAATCTCAAGTAACTCCCCGTCGGGCCTACGATGTTCACCCGTCGCTTTAGGTCCTCAGGCGGCGCCTCATATTTTCGAGGCACACGACGTTAAGGATTGCTTTAAGTCTCCAAAGGAGCCCACAATCGTCTATAACCACCGCTTTAGGTCCTCAGGCAACGCCTCATATTTTCGAGGCACACGATGTTATAGCAGGTTCCATCAGGAACCAAACTGCCACTCAGGACGTTTCGACAATGCACATCATGATGCTTGGCATACAATGACTCATGACATTCACATTGCATCCATACACACATTCATAATCATGCACATTTATCAAATACAACACTTAGCATTTTCTTGCCTTTCGGCCACAAAGCATCATCACAACAGCACATAAGTCATCTCACGTACAAAACAACAACATACGGCATAATACACGTCAATTCCACACCATTAAAATGACAAAAATCGATAACCGACACTATTCACATTTCCCGACATAATTTAATCGGCTAACAATCCTCAAAACCCATTTTTATTAGATAGAACATTTCATAAGCTTTCCAACGGTATAAAGAACGTCCCGATCCGAGTTACGGATCAAAAGTTATGGAATTTTAGAAAACAGATAAAATTTTGAAGTCCCAGACCGCGCTGAGCGGGTCCGTGAGCGTGCTGAGCGGGCTCGCTCCTGCCTGGTGAGGTTACATTTTTTCAAGAGCGCGCTGAGCGGGCATCTGCGCGCTGAGCGGGCTCTGCGATTTTCAGAAAAAAACCCTCTTCGAGAATCCACCCCAAAAATCCCATTTTTCACCCAAATTCAATTCCAACAGCAAAACAAACATCAACAATTATTCATACACACAGTGTGATCATACAATACAGTTTATATCGATTTCCGACCGTGAAAACCTCGATTTCTACTCGTTTATCTCATTTCGACCTATATTTGAAAAAAAACAACAAAACTTCCACACAAACATACATAATCATACACAATCATAGTATAATCGAGTTTCGCACCCTTACCCGATTAATCGATTCCTAGAAATTGTTCTTGATGATTTTCCAAGTTTTTCTCCAATTTCTCTCTTTTCTCTCTTCTCCTCTTTTCTTCTCTTTTCTTCTTTCCCTTTTCTTTTCTATTTTTCTTTTTCTTTCTTTCTTACTAACTTAATGAAAATAAGTGGGAAAAGACCAAAATACCCCCACACTCAAATATCTCACAAACGTTCCCAAAACGCGATAAAATATAATCACGACGAAAAATAACATATTTTCACATAAAAGTAGAAAATAAAATAAAATAATAATAAAATAATCAAAAGACTCAATAAAATAAAATTGGCAAAACTGGGGCGTTACATTCAACACCCATCTAAGGCATTCCTTTCCCTTTTATTACTTGGTTTTTCATGCTTCATTCACTAATTTTCAAAATTCATAACTCATCCAATTTTTAGGATTTTAAGTCAATTCTTTTTGCATTATTTTCCTTTTATGGTGTATTTTATGTTGACATTTAAAAACCTCCAAAAATATTAATTCTTAGGGCTTTTATTCACATGTGAACATAGTTGTGTTTTTAGGATATTTAGATTAGTTTTGGCTCTTAAGGCCATAACCTTTGATTTCCCTCACATTTTAGGACTTGTATATGCTTGTCTTAACGTGTTAGGATCACTTCCATTATCTTAGGGCTTGTACATAATTGTAGATTTTGGTTTTAGGTGCACTTATAAATTGTTTGTTACCTTAAAATGTTTGAACTTTTACCATCCCCTATAAGGTCTTAGAAAGGTCTTTACCTTCTGTAGCGAGTGATTTTTGGATGTGGTTGCGAAGCACGATCGCTCTAGTACTACAGTTCGATTCATTTTTTATCCTATTAAAGCCGATGAAGGAAGGGAAATAGATGTCTCCAACTAACCCTGCTTGCATACTGAGATTAAACAGTCAAAACTGTTGGTTTACAGATGCTACGAAGATTCGGGGTTTCTCCTAGGTTATTTTGTTGACGAGGGGTGCTTTAGGCTATCGGTTAGGATGTTAGGACGAATATATGAAAGTATGGGATTTTGGGTTTTTGTTTAGTGTGCTCGCTAAGATTTTTCTTTCAATCTTATGCCTACGTATTCCCGTTTACCGAAACAGGGAAATCAGAGCGTTCGTAGTTCCTCCTATTCTATGGGAGGAAATGGTTGTTTTGGTGTCTTGTTCAAAGCCCAAGACATGAAGCGAAAGGTGGTTTGTATCTTGTTCAAAGCCCAAGATATGAAGCTGAAGGGTTTATTTGTATCTTGTTCGAAGCCCAAGATGTGAAGCTAAAAGTGTTGACCTTAGAGAGAATTTGTCATCTCTAAAGAGGGGTTTGTCTGTTACGACTGTTTATAAAGGAGAATTACTTTAACCGGGATTTGTGAATCCGGCAATGCCATAATTTCCTTTATAGGGGATTTCAACCTGAAGGAGAAGACTTTAACTCAGTGTAGAGTAATTGTAATACCCCAAATTTTGACCACTAAGATTCCCCATCATTGTGCAAATCATCATCACAATATGGATGTATTTACATGCCCCAAAGATGGTTGGGCATTCACCATAATCAAAATTAGGGTTTCAAGCCCTCTCTGAGTGCTTAGACAAAGGATCAATCAAGAAATGACATGATCTTCAACTTGTCTAACCTCTCAAACATACACAAAGGATCAAAAGGACTCCCACTTCAAGGATTAAGCACAAGGTTGCTCCCTTCTAGGTGGATCAAGCCTCAAGATCGCCAGTGTCACCAAATTAGGGTTTTGGTCGACCAGGGCCTCCAGATGGAAAGTTTCATCTGGGCACAGGCCATGGATCCAAAACATAACCTAATATACTCCATGGAACCTCATGAACCCATGCATCAAGTCAATTTTGCCTCAAGGGATGCATTCATCAAAAATCAGGAATTAGGGTTTCTTGACCTAATTCACCCCTAAGTTGACTTTTGGGACAAACCATGAGCCAAGACCTCAAGAGATGATTTGAGGGTCTCTAATACACCATATTGATCCATTTGGAACAATGGATTGATCCAAGAAGCTTAAGCAACAAGTCACATTTTCATCTGCACCACAATTAGGGTTTTAAGGGAAAAGTCAACTGTAACTTTGACTTTTGACCAAGACATGCTCCCAAACCCTAATACATGATTGAATATACCCTATGACACCCATGGAACATGTACATCAAGTTTGATTTAGGTCAAGGACATGATTTCCTGAAGAATTGCACAGTTTGGAATTCATCTGATAAAAAGTCAACTGTGCACAAAAGTCAACTTTGACTTTTTGAGATTTTTCACCAAAATGGATTTTTAACCCTAAAATGATGTTAATGTGTGATTTGAATCATCATTCATCAAGAAAAATCAAGAAAAGTGAGATAACTTGTAAAAGGGGTAACCATAAAACTTAGAAATTTTTCTAAGTTAAAAATAAAGTGGCAAAGGTACCAACTTTGGAGGACCATAACTCCTAAACCACAAGGCCATTTTTTCTCATCCAAAGATGGATTTGTAGCCCTCATTATCACCTACAAAAACTTCAACTACAAGTCATTCCAATTCATTAAGGATTTTGAGTTATGGAGTGATCAAAGTGGCTGAAAAGTGAAAATGTCACTTTTTCCAACACTTAGTCAAATTTTCACTAAGTCAGATTCTACCTCACTTTTTGCCAAATGTAGGGGGATTTTTCACTTGGAATCAAAAGAGATCAAAACCAAACTTGTTCAAACAGTTGTTGTATCATGTTAGGGCTTTCCAAAATGGCCAAGAACATTGCCAAATTCAACCTACACCATGAGATACAACATTGCCAAGTTGCCTTGCTGAAGTCTGTCAAGGCAAGGCAGAATTTGCAACTTTGGTCAATTTGCCAAAATCAGCCAAATTCAATTGCTCCAATCCACTTGGACACCTCAGAGGATTGAATCTAAAGGGGACAATCACTGAGCCAAGCCTCCAAAGTCCATGGAACAAGAAATAACATGTTGAACCTAGAATGGCCAAAATAGGGACAAGACTTCAAATTTGGAATGAGGCATTCAATGAAACCATCAAGGTGGCATGGACTGAGCCATTCTCATATGAAATCAGTCAAGACTTATCCAAGACCAAGGGGACCAAAGCTCTGTGCCCTAACCTCTAGTCAATGGCTAGAGGAGACTTGGATTTTCATTTGCCAACATTGGCCAAACCTACTTACCAGCCGCCATGCACTATTCCTTGCAAAACAAACTTGCTCTACTATAAATAGAGCTCAATTGTGGTCAGTTTAAGTAGACCAAAGCCATCTAACAGATGCTTTCCTCAAGATCTCTTCTTTCACTCCAATTTTGCCTTCTAAGGCAAGTCACTATCGGGTTTTGAGTTTGAGAGCAATTCCAATCAAACCAATCACTCACACACCTCACATACATCACATATGAGCTTATCAAACACTTAGATTACTTCTGAAACATCAATTTCACAAAATCACCAGCTGGTTGCTCAAATTTTCAAACAAGGTGCAGCTAAGGTACCACAAAATGATCCAGCTAATTTCAATCAAGTCCAACCATCCAAACACAATCCATAAGGTGTAGGGAAGCTGTTCAGATCATCACCACTCATCTGTAACACCTCCAAATAAAAAATCACTCTGAACTTGCTGTCACGGCTTGGAGGTAAGCACATACTTGGTAATCTCTCAATCTATGCATATTTCCTCGCACAATAATTTGGCCATATGTTCATAATCATGCATGGAATGTTTTCCCTCAATTAATTGCATTGTTTGAATCGTGTATCAAAAATCCTAGCCTTCATGCAGAAATTAGGGTTCTTGAGGTCTCTTCGTGATTTCTTGTTGTATGTTTAATTTAAATGAAATTAAAGTACATAGACATGATCGTGAGGTTGAGACTAGCATAATGATATGTGGATTGCATGATATGATTACGTATTCATGGAGATTGGATAGAAAACGCAAATCTGAGAAACCAAGAACACGCGCGTGTTCTTCAGCTTGTTCTTGGCGCCTTTTTTTCAAATTCAAATATTTGAATTTTGTGATTTTGTTTAATTGATTCAAAAATTAATTTCTCTCTGAGTTTTAATGATTTTGAGTTGATTCTTTTTTTAATAACTCACAAAAATGCTAAAATATTTTATTTTATAAAAAAATCCCAAAAATATTATTTATTTCATATAATTGATATTTTTGTAAAGAATTAATATTTTGATAAAACTCTAGACACGGTCAGTCTAACTTCCTTGAGTCTCAAAGACATTCTCAAGCACCCTTCGTTAAATAGGAAGGAAACCCGCAGACTCGGATAGTCTCGATACCCTTTGGATTTCCCGTTTCCTCAAAGAGAAGGAAATATCCCTGATCCTCAAATTAAATCCCTGTGTACAGTGTTACTCATATAAGAACTGATTTTCTCTTTTAAATCAGTATATTGGATCTGTCACTCAACTGAAATAGTTACAATAGCCTCCATCTCGGGCTTCGTACGAGATACCAAAATTCTCCCCAGTGGAGTCAAAACAACCTTTTCGCCTCTCTCTCGGCCTTTGTACGAGATACAAAAACACTCTCTTACTGAGTATAAAAGATTCTCCGACTGAGTCAACTCTTTGCTAGCCTCCTCTTAGGCTTTGTATAACGATATGCCCCACTGGGTCAAAAACTTTTAGCCTCTCTCTCGGGCTTTGTACGAGACACAAAATAACCTCCTCTTAGGCTTTGTATAATGATTTTCCTAGCGGAAATTAGCCTCCTCTTAGGCTTTGTATAAGAAAACCACTGGTTGATCCAATCGACCTTTTAGCATCAAAGTTGTGCCTCGTTCGCAGTACACAAACATCAACAACTCCTTTCCCTTCATCTAATCGCTGTAAGCGGCAAGCCTCTGGATCAGCTACATCCATGCCACTGTCCCTCTTTTAGCATGAGAAATTCCTAAGGAAAGATGGCATTGCTCTACACTGAGTTAAAGTCTTCTCCTTCTGGTTAAAACCCTTTCTTCGGAAATTATGGCATTGCTCGGATCCGCGTATCCCAGTTAAAGTAATTCTCCTTCTCCCCTCTTTAGAGATGACAAATTCTCTCTAAAGTCGAGGTCCTTTCGCTTCACGTCTTGGGCTTTGAACAAGACACAAATAGACCTTTTAGCTTCACATCTTGGGCTTTGAACAAGATACAAATCACCTTTCGCTTCATGTCTTGGGCTTTGAACAAGACACCAAAACACCCATTTCCTCCCATAGAATAGGAGGAACTACGAATGCTCTGATTTCCCTGTTTCGGTAAACGGGAATACGTAGGCATAAGATCGAAAGAAAAGATCTTAGCGAGCGCAATCAACACAAAACCCAAATCCCATATCTCCATCAATCAAAAGCGGTAATTCAAAAAACATCAGTCCTAACATCCTAATCCTTATTCCCCGCCAGAAACCTTCTGCCCAGGTAAAAAGAAAGAGAACAGTATTGGTGAAAATACAAATAACCAGTACAAAGGCCCCCCACATTGATAGCATCCGTAACCTAACAGACCGCTGTTTAAACTCAGTATGCAAGCAGGGTTAATTGGAGACATCTATTTCCCTTCCTTATTCAGCTCACAATAGGATAAAAAATGAATCGACCTGTAGTTCAAAGCTCAAACCGCAGAGAGCGACCAGCGCTTAAGAACCGCGTCCAAAATCGCTCGCTACAGTAATGCCATCTTTCCTTAGGAATTTCTCATACTAAAAGAGGGACATTGGCATGGATGTAGATGATCCAAAGGCTTTCCGCTTACAGCGATTAGATGAAAGGGAAGGAGTTGTTGATGTTTGTGTACTGTGAACGAGGCACAACTTTGATGCTAAAAGGTTAATTGGATCAACCAGTGGTTTTCTTATACAAAGCCTAAGAGAAGGCTAATATGTGTCTTGTACAAAGCCCGAGAGAGAGGCTAAAAGGTTTTGACTCGACGATGGAGTCTTTTGGTATCTCGTATAAAGCCCGAGATGAAGGCTATTTGACTCAACAAGAGAGTTTTTGTATCTCGTACGAAGCCCGAGATGGAGGCTAAAGGGTGATCGACTCAACGAGGGAGTCTCTTATGTGTCTCGTACAAAGCCCGAGAGAGAGGCTAAAATTGTTAACTCCGCTGGGGAGGATCATTGTATAAAGCCCAAGAGATAGGCTAACTTCACGGGAGAAGGATCATTATACAAAGCCTAAGAGGAGGCTATGGTGATTGTTTCAGTTGAGTGACAGGTCCAGTATGCTGATTTTGAAAAGAGAAAATCAATTCTTATATGAGCAACACTGTACTCAAGGATTTAATTCAAGGATCCGGGTTATTCCTGTTCTTTAAGGAAGTGGGAAATTCGAAAGGTATTGAGACTGTCCGAGTCTACGGGTTTTCTTCCTATTTAACGAAGGGGTCACTTGAGAATGTCTTTGAGACTCAAGGAGATTAGACTGTCCAAGTCTAGAGTGTCATTTTTTTGTACTGTGCTTTGAGAAACAGTAGTAGACTCTATGAAAGGACTGTTCTATGCAGATGACTAATTTCTGTTCCTGTACCTCTAGGAGGTCGTCGGGACAATTTGTATGAAGCCCAAGAGGAGGCTGGAAACTTTTAAGAAGCCGATCGGTCCTTGTACGAAGCCCAAGAGGAGGCTATCATTCCCAGAGGAAGAGATCATTATACGAAGCCTAAGAGGAGACTGTGAATACTTCTAAGAAGCCGGCGGGTCCTTGTACTTGGAACTAGGATTAGAGTTCTTAAACTCTATGTGATTCTCATCATCATGAGTATTCACTTACCCTTTATAACTTAGACTTAGAGAGTTCTTTAACTCTATGTGAGTGTCATACTCATTCCCCTTAGAACTTTGACCATAGTCAATGGTTCCTCACCCCCGTATTTAGGTGAACTACGAATGCTCTGATTCCATCCTTATTAGGATACATAGGCACGAGATGCAACGTCTTGGCGAGCATACATAGTATATACCCTTAGGTCTTTACCTTTAGCACTTAGGTCTTTACCAACCCTTAGAAGATTTCCTTAGCAAGCAACATGACATAACACAGACACAACAAGAGGTTCCTATAGAGTACTACAGATATCTAGGATGCTAACACCTTCCCTAGGTATAACCAACCCCCGAACCTTAGATCTCTTAGTTGTGTCTTCACATAGCATAATTAGGGTTTTCTTCGATCTTTACCCTTTCCTTTGGATAAATCAAAGCTCGGTGGTGAATTTCAAAGATGTGTGATTCAAGTTAATTAATAGCTTGATATCCGATTCTCACCGCAACACTTGGGCTTTGTACAAGACAGATAAAACTCTCCCCAGTGGAGTCAGTTTCTTTCAGATTCAACCTTGGGCTTTGATCAAGGCACACAAAAATTTACATCCTCTCATATGAGACCATGAGTCCACTCTGCAGGAGGAAATTTCCTCTATACATCACATCTCATAAAAACAAACAATCAAAACCTTTTACGAGATAATTGTTGTAAGCGGCACACTTGTTGATTCAAAATCCAAGATGGAGTCCTTCCTTTATCCTGGCTAAAACTTATCTTTTATCTAACAGCTATAAGTGGCAAGCCTCTAGATTCCTAACATCCAAGCCAATGTCCCTCTCTTAGCATGAAAGATTCATAAGGAAAAAGTGGCATTGCTCTACACTGAGTTAAAGCTTTCTTCCTTCATGACATCACTCTTATAAAGGAAATTATGGAATTGCTGGATTCTACATATCCCAGTTAAAGTAATTTCCCTTATAACCAATTACCCAACATTCTGTGATGAATAGATGAGATATTCTCTCATTAGAGATGACAAATTCTCTCTCAATCAAACTTTAGCTTCAATCTTGGGCTTTGAACAAGACACAAATACTCATCTAGCTCCAATCTTGGGCTTTGAACAAGACACCGAATATCTTTCCTCCCATAGAATAGGAGGAACTATGATTGCTTTGATTTCCCGAATATCTTTACGGGAATATGTAGGCATAAGATTGCGAAATCTTAGCGAGCACACAAATCAAAAGCTTTAGGTCCAGTACCTTCCCAAAACAACGGAAAACCACAAAAATCACGAAAACATTCTCTCAACACTCCCAAAGGAGAAATTTTCCTAAGCCACAACAGATATATATACACAAGAAAGCATTTTAAATTAATAGAGATACATGCAAAAATATTTTATAACCAGACCCCAATCCCCGATCTCTTAGCATTTGTTAAAGAAAACATTTGCGTGCAAGGTTAGTTTTAGATATCTTCCCTTTCCTTTCCAGCTTCATAGGATAAATAAGAAATCAGAAAGTAGCACCCAAATTCCATTGCAGTAAGGTGGTTGCGTCACCGACAAAAATCGCAGGCTACACCGCATTTAGTGCTACTTTCTGATTTCTAATATTTTTCCTATGATGCTTAAAAGGAAGGGGAAGATATCGTAAACTAACCCTGCTCACAAATGTTTTTCTTACAAATGCTAAGAGATCTAGAATCGGGGGTTGGTTATACTGAGGGAAGCTCCTAACACCCTGAATATCTATAGTAATCTATAGGAACCTTTATTTGCATATATTTCTACTATTGAGTTGCTTGTTTGTTTAAGTTTGTTTGCTACTAAATTGGGAAAGTTTCTCCTTTTTGAAAGTTGAGGAAATGTTTTTTGTTGTTTTATGGTTTTCTATTGTTTTTGGGAAGGTACTTGACCTAAGGTTTTTGATTAGTGCGCTTGCTAAGATTTTGCAATCTTATGCCTACGTATTCCCATAAGAGACATGGGGAAATCAGAGTGTTCGTAGTTCCTCCTATTCTATGGGAGGAGGCAAATTTGGTTTGGTGTCTTGTTCAAAGCCCAAGATTGAAGCTAAAAGAGTATTTATGTCTTGACCAAAGCCCAAGATTAAAGCTAAAAGTTTGACTAAGGGAGATATCTCACATATTCATCACAAATACTAAAGAGTAAAATCATAAAGGAAGAAGCTTTAAACTTGGATCTTTGTCATCCTAAGCAATGTCACATCTTTCTTTATGGGAGAAGTGAAATGTCATGAAGGAAGAAGCTTTAAACTTGGATTTTGAAATATCCAGAGCAATGCCACATCTTTCTTCATGAGTTTTATCATAAGGGAAAAAGCTTTAACATGGATTTTGAAATATCTAGAGCAATGCCACATCCTCCTTTATGTAAAACAGTTTGATTGAAAATTTGATTTGATTTAAAGTGTGATGTATAGGAGGGATATCCTCCTACAGAGAGGGCTCAGAGTCTCATCTATGGGGAAGTTGAATTTGGTGCCTTGATCAAAGCCCAAGGGTGAAGCTAAAAGAGTTGAAAACTAACTCAACTGGGAGAGTTTTTATCTGTCTTGTACATAGCCCAAGATTGAGGCTGACTGATTGGAGAAATTATTGGTATAACCTGGGAGAAGGCTAATAACTGTTGAGGAAGTTTGAAGTGACTGGCTCAATACTGATGGTTTGACTGTCTCTTTTGGGGATTTTATTTGTATCCTGTACAAAGCCCATGATGAATGAGGCTAAAAGAGTTTATTTGTATCCTATACAAAGCCCATGATGGTGAGGCTAAAAGAGTTATTGTATAGATGACTAAGACTTGACTTATGCTTTTAAGATGCCTGATGGTCCCTGTATGAAGCCCAAGAGGAAGCTATGATGCTTGGATAAAGCCCAAGAGGAGGCTAGAGGATTGAGTGAGACTTCCCAAGTCTCCTTGTATGAAGCCCAGGAGGAGGCTATGATGCTTGGATAAAGCCTAATAGAAGGCTATGATGCTTGGATAAAGCCCAAGAGGAGGCTAAGATGCTTGGATAAAGCCCGAGAGGAGGTTAAGATGCTTGGATAAAGCCTAAAAGGAGGCTATGATGCTTGGATAATTCCCAAGAGGAGGCTATGATGCTTGGATAAAGCCCAAAAGGAGGCTAAGATGCTTGGATAAAGCCCAAGAGGAGACTAAGATGCTTGGATAAAGCCCAAGAGGAGGCTAACTGTACTGGGGGAAATTCCTGTGTACAAGAGGGAACTAGTTGTTTGAACTAAGTTTTAATGAGTGAAGGGATCCTATTGTTTGACTTATGTCTAAACTAAGGATGACTTAAATGCTAAGAGGAACTTAACAAGATATAAACAAGTATATTAACAAGCATGAAAGGAATTGAAAATGTGGTGTTGGGTCTTACACTCTGATAGAGGCCCAAGTGTATGGTGATTGATTGAATGGATTAGGGTTTTGAGAAATTGAAGAAAGTTTTGATTATAGGAGATGATTTGAATTTGAAGATGACTTTGATTTTGAAAAGATGAGAGAGAGAAGAAAGGTGTTGGGTCTTACGCTTTGGATAGAGACCCAAGATTATTTGTATCCTGTACAAAGCCTAGGATAAATGAGGCTAAAAGATTTTCTATTTACAAAATGGTGTTGGGTCTTACACTCTATCAGAGGCCAAAAATTATTTGTATTTTGTTCATGTACAGAGGGATGGGACTTACACTCCTAACAGAGGCCCAAAGATTGTTTGAAAACAGTGATCGCATCGTGATTTTGAAAAGCGCAATGGGACTTATACTATAGCAGAGGCCCAGAGATTGGTTTATTTACAAAGAGGGTTGGGTCTTACACTCTAATAGAGGCCCAAAATTATTGAAATGAAGTTTGAAAAGGTTGAATCAAGGTGAAAACCCTAATTTCATTTTTATGATATTTTTAAAAGAAAATCAATTAAAAAATGGTATAATTTATCAAATGAATCCATTAATCATGTCAGGAACAAATACTAAGGTTTATAAAAAGATATTTTAATCACATGAATATTTGAAAGCAATTAGGATTAAGAAAAATCAAGAAAAGAAATTATTTTAAAGGTATTAAAACATTAAAAAAAAAAAAATATTTTTCAACCTAATTGTTGCGGTGAAAATTGGATATCAAGCTATTGATCAAGCTTAAATCACAAATCTCTTAAAGATTCACCACCGAGCTTTGATTTATCCAAGGGAAAGGGTAAAGATCGTAAAAAAACCCTAGGTTTGTAATGTAACAACAATGCTAAGAGATTTTGGGGGATCGGGGATTTGTTATACATAGGGAAGTTATTAGCACCCTAAGTATCTATAGTACTCTATATGAACCTCTTACATGTATTTGTGATATGGTTTGCTATTGTTTGTGTTTGGGTTATATGGTGAGAGATAGGAACCTAAGGATTTAGTTACTAAGTATGCTCGCCAAAACCTCGAGGTCTTGTGCCTACATATCCTTGCAAGGATGGAATCAGAGAATTTGTAGTTCACCTAAATAGGGATAAATAAATACTTGATTATGATTAAGATTCAAAGGGGATAAAGTGTTATGTCCTAACACTTATTTGACTTGACAAAGTCACAAGAGTTGTAAATTCTATCCTAAGTCTAAGACTCAAAAAACCTAATGACTCTAACTAGGGAAAATGGTGTAGATAATGATGAGCTATCTATGACATATAGTCAATAGAGAGACTTTCCCTTGGATTAAGGAATAGAGGGAAACTTAAAGATGGTATCTAAAAAGCTAACATCACTTGGAGGAAATAACTTAACAAAGTTAAAAAGCAATATGATTAAGTATGGAAGGTATGAATAAATATGATATTCAAGCATGGTATTGATGAAAAGTAAATGAAAGTAACATTCAAACATGATGTTAGCATGGAAAAGGTAAAGTATATGGTTACAACCAAAGCATAAAGATAAATGTGACAACATTAAGGGCAACGACTTTACTTTACCACACATTGACATGCTGGTAGACAGTACAACAAAGTTCAAAGTTTTCTCCTTCATGGATGGATTCTTGGGCTATAATCAGATCAAAATGGCACCAAAAGACATGGCAAAAACTCCGTTCGTTACCCCATGGGGTACTTTTTGTTACAAGGTAATGTCGTTCGGGTTGAAGAACGCTGGGGCAACCTATCAATGGGCCATGACTACTCTGTTTCATGACATGATACACAAAGAAATCGAGGTATATGTCGATGACATGATTGCCAAATCTAAGACAGAAGAGGAGCATGTGACCCACCTGTCAAAGTTATTCGAGCGGTTGAGAAAGTACAAACTCCGCTTGAATCCCAACAAGTGCATCTTCGGTGTCCGTTCAGGGAAACTTTTAGGGTTCATCGTCAGCCAGAAAGGAATTGAGGTTGATCCTGACAAGGTCAAGGCCATTCAAGAAATGCCTTCTCCGAAAACTGAAAAACAAGTCAGAGGGTTCCTGGACGTTTGAACTACATCTCCAGATTCATATTCCTCATGACCGCGACATGTGTGCCGATTTTCAAATTACTTAAAAAGAACCAGGACTGCGTTTGGACGGGAGACTGCCAAACCGCCTTCGACAGTATCAAGGAATACATGTCGAACCCGCCGATTCTATCACCTCCAGTGGAAAGAAGACCACTGATCATCTACCTTACAGTCTTGGAAGACTCAATGGGTTGTGTACTTGGCCAATAAGACGAAACCAAAAGGAAAGAGTCTACCATCTACTATCTGAGCAAGAAATTCACCGACTGCGAGACTCGGTACACTATGCTTGCGAAAACTTGCTGCGCTTTGGCTTGGGCAGCTAAACGTCTTTCCCAGTACATGATTCGTCACACTACTTGGTTGGTCTCTGAAATGGATCCAATCAAGTATGTATTTGAAAAGCCTGCTCTCACGGGAAGGATTGCTCGTTGGCAGATGTTGTTATCAGAATATGACATAGAGTACCACGCTCAGAAAGCCGTTAAAGGAAGTGTTTTAGCTGATCATTTGGCTCATCAACCGATTGACGATCAAGAATCAGTCGGATTTGACTTCCCAGACGAAGATGTCATGTATCTAAAAATGAAAGATTGCGATGAACCGCTACCCAGTGAAGGGCCAGAACCAGGTTCCCAATGGGGACTTACCTTTGACGGAGCTGTCAATCATTATGGAAACGGAATTAGGGCAATCATTGTCACCCCTCAGGGTACCCACATTCCTTTCACCGCCAGACTGACATTCAAGTGCACAAACAACGAGGCCGAATATGAAGCTTGTATCATGGGTCTCGAAGAAACGATCGACTTAAGGATTAAGAACTTGGATGTATACGGCGATTCAGCCCTGGTTATCAATCAGGTCAAAGGAGATTGGAACACATACCAATTAGGATTGATTCCTTACAAAGATTACGTGAGAAGGTTGTTACCATTCTTCAACAGAATCGAGTTTCATCACATCCCTTGTGAAGAGAATCACATGGCTGATGCATTAGCCACTCTCTCTTCCATGATTAACGTGGGTCAATGGAATGACCTACCTAAGATCGACATAATGCGCCTTGAGCGGCCCGCTTACATCTTCACGATTGAAGCGGCCATAAACAACAAACCTTGGTATCATGATATCAAATGCTTCCTTCAGAAACAGGAGTTGTTAGTTCTTGGATTGGCTGGAATTTTGGTAAAACAAGGTATGTTCAATGTTGATGTCAAGGTGCTGATGTTGGAACATTGAAGTCTTAACACTGGGCTGTGTTAAGAAATTAATTACTGAAGTTGGATGTCTGATGTCACATAGGTGATGTTGTGACATCAAATCTGCAGAATTAACAACAGCAGGCTGTGATGTTGTTAGGGTTGCGTATTAGCTGGAATTGTGGAGAGCAAGCTGTCTCATTGGATGCGAATATCTTGGGATAGATATTTACTGCTGCATAGGAGATCTGGTGCAGATTTGTAGGAGATTTAAAAGGTTGAAGATTTAAAAAGATTTTAGGAGAAAATCTGTTTTAAATATTCAGTTTTAAATAACATATCTGGGAGATATTGTAGCAAGTCCAAGACCAATTCAAGGAGCTATATAAAGCGCACCAGCACTAGAGAAAAGTGACGAAGAAAAGTGAGACAAAGACTGAGAGTCGTGTTGTGTCTTCGTGTATGTTTTGTAAGCCATTCGAGAGTGAATTGGCATTGTGATTTTGAGTTGTTCTTGATCAAAGTTGTGAAGCAGAATCAAGTAGTGGTATTCAAAGTGTGTAATCTTTGAAGTGTTTTAGGGATTGAGTAGTGTTCTCATATCTAAGTGGGTTCTTAGGTAGAAAGTCACTAGTAGAGATTAAGTTTAGGAGATTGTCAACTGGGCTGTTGAGTCTGTAAATTAATTCTACAAGTAGTGAATTTCCTCCCTGGCTTGGTAGCCCCCAGACGTAGGTAGTTAGACCGAACTGGGTGAACAATTCTTTGTGTTGCTTTGTTACTGTTATTGCTGTCCATTGTGCAGAGTGTGTTGTTGTGACATCGCACCTTAACATCACACGCCTGATACCAGAATTTCAATTGGTATCAGAGCAGGCATCCTGTCTGTCTCTGGGTGAGATCTAGGGAAGTTACTTTCTGGTGTAAAGATGGACAAAGAAGTTGGAGGATTCATCAACAGACCCCCTATTTTGGATGGATCCAATTATGATTATTGGAAGCCAAGGATGACTACCTTCTTAAAATCCTTGGACAGCAGGGCTTGGAAGGCTGTTATTAAAGAGTGGAAAGCTCCTGTTGTGTGTGAAAAAGATGATGCTGGCAAAGATAAAGAAGGCACCTCAAAGCCAAATCCTGAAGAAGAGTGGACCAAGGAGGAAGATGAGCTCGCCCTTGGAAATTCCAAAGCTCTAAATGCAATCTTCAATGGAGTGGATAAGAACATCTTCAGGTTAATCAATACCTGTGAAGTTACTAAGGAAGCGTGGGATATTTTGCAGGCTACACATGAAGGAACATCTAGAGTTAAGATGTCAAGACTTCAGCTGTTAACATCAAAATTTGAAAGCCTGAAGATGAAGGAAGATGAGACCATTCATGACTTCCACATGAGTGTTCTTGAGCTGGCCAATGCTTCTAGTGCTCTTGGAGAGAAAATGTCTGAAGAAAAGATCGTAAGGAAGATTCTTGGATCCCTTCCTAAGAGGTACAAGATGAAGGTGACTGCTATAGAAAAAGCTCAAGACATCAGCAAGATGAGAGTAGATGAGCTAATTGGATCTCTTCAAACTTTTGAGCTTGGTTTGAATGAAGAAGAACCAGAAAAGAAGCCCAAGGATATTGCTTTGGTTTCCACTCCTGCAGAAGATAAGGAAGTCAAAGATTCTCAGGAAGATTTGTCTCAAGCCATTGCAATGTTGGGAAGGCAGTTCAACAAAGTGTTAAAAAGATGGAACAATAACTACAAGCATGGTGTCAAGAACAGTTCTTCTGACATCAGTAGGCCAAAAGAGAAAGATGAAGAGAAGACTGCCCAGGATAGAGGTGTTCAGTGCTTTGAATGTGAAGGGTATGGACATGTCAAGAAAGAATGTCCCAAATTCTTGAAGAAGCAGAAGAAGGGCATGTCAGTTTCCTGGTCTGAATCTGATAGTGAAAGTGAAAGTGAGTCAGTAAGGCATGCTAGAGCCTTAACAGGAACTGTTGTGTCTGATGATGATAGTGATGAAGAAATAACTTATGAGGAGCTAGCTTCTACTTATCGAGAGCTATGTTTGAAAAGTGCTGAGATTTGTCAAGAAAACAAGTGTCACAAGCTACAAATTGCTCAGCTTGAAAATGAAAAAGTTGATCGGGAAAATGAAGTTGTTCTAGTTAAGTCTCAACTGGATCAGATGACAAAATTAGTTAGGATGATGAACAGTGGTACTGCTAATCTTGATAAGATTCTTCAGTCAGAGAAAGCTGCTGGAGATAAATCAGGCATAGGATATGTGGCCAGCACTTCAGGAACAAAGAGGGAGATGTCTCAACCTTTGTCTCAACATCAACCTAAGAGACAGGGTTCTACCCCAAAGAAGGCTGTTCAGTCCCAGAATGTTGAGAAAAAGGATGGTCCCCAACAGAGGAAGATGCAGCCTCAAGGAGTTAGTCAGCATACGCCTCCCCAATATCACAAGAGCTTGGAGGCTGTTGGGTCCAATCAGAACAGGTTTCATCATCAGGGTAACTGGAATGGAAATGAATTCAACAAAGCTGTGCCTTATTACTATGGAAGAAGGAAGCCTCATCACCATAGAAGACAGCCTAAGAGACAGCATCATCAGTACAGGAGAAGACAATTCAACTATGGAATAAGGAGACAACATTATGGGTGGCAGCCACAGCATTATCAAAGTGGAAGAAGAGTTAGCCATTTTAAAAATGACAGAGTCAGATGCTTTTATTGTGGCAGGATTGGGCACATGCAGTCCTCCTGCTTCAAGCTTCACGGTTATCCTAATTCTGCTCCTCAACCCAAATAGAAAGAGGTAAGGCCTAAAGTGGTGAAGAAATGGATACCTAAAGTTACCAGCTTGATAGCTCACACTTCCTTGAGGGTTTCTACCAAAGATGATTGGTATTTTGACAGTGGGTGTTCAAGACACATGACTGGAGTAAAGAATCTACTTGTTGATGTGAAACCTCAGACTTCTGGCTACGATCGTTCGGTGATGGAATCAAAGGAGAGATAAAGGGGATTAGTAAACTAAACTGTGCTAGTGCTCCCAGACTGGAGAATGTTCTTCTTGTTAAAGGACTAGCAGCAAATTTGATTAGTATTAGTCAACTTTGTGATCAAGGATTCAAAGTAGACTTCACAAAGTCCGAATGTATGGTCAAAAATGACAAAGGAGAAGTAATCATGAAGGGAGCCAGGTCGAAGGACAATTGTTATCTTTGGGTGCCGCAAAACTCAGATTCCTCCACGTGTGTGCTTGCTAAAGAAGATGATGTCAAAATCTGGCATCAGAAGTTGGGACATCTTCACCTAAAGGGAATGAAGAGAATTATCTCCTCAGAGGCAGTCAGAGGGATTCCCAAACTTAGTATTGAGGAAGGAAAGGTGTGTCGAGACTGTCAAAAAGGAAAGCAGACAAAGATGTCTCATCCGAAGCTTCAACATGACACCACCTCCAAGGTATTGGAACTCCTTCATATGGATTTGATGGGACCTATGCAGGTTGAAAGTCTGGGTGGAAAGAAATATGCTTATGTTGTTGTGGATAACTATTCAAGATACACCTGGGTGAATTTCATCAAAGACAAATCTGAGGTGTTTGATGTCTTCAAAGAGCTCTGCCAAAGACTCCAAAGAGAAAAGGAGAGTAAGGTCATCAGAATAAGAAGTGATCATGGAAGAGAGTTTGAGAATAACAAGTTTGAAGAATTTTGCTCAGCTGAAGGTATAAGTCATGAGTTTTCATCACCTATCACGCCTCAGCAAAATGGAGTAATTGAGAGGAAGAACAGAACTATACAAGAGTCGGCTAGAGCAATGATTCATGCCAAGAAACTTCCTTATCACTTCTGGGCTAAAGCCATGAACACTGCCTGCTACATTTACAACAGAGTTACCCTGAGAAGAGGCACTTCATCCACTCTATATGAACTATGGAAGGGAAGAAAACCTAATGTCAAGTACTTCCATGTGTTTGGTAGTAGAGGTTACATCCTGGCAGATAGAGAGCAGAGAAGGAAATTAGATTCCAAAAGTGATGAAGGGATATTTTTGGGGTACTCCATCAATAGCAGAGCATATCGGGTCTTCAACTCCAGGACCAAAGTAATGATGGAGTCAATCAATGTTGTTATTTATGATGAAGATAAGCATGAAGTTGAGGATGTCATAGAAGATGTTGGAACATCAGCTGATGAGGTCTCTGTAGAAGTTGAAGAAAGAAATCCATCTCCTGGTGCTGCTGATACTGAGCTGAGCAACCTCAGAAGGATCCTTCGATCAGAATTCAGAAGGATCATCCTAAGGAGCTAATTATAGGTGATCCAAATTCTGGAGTAAGAACTAGGTCCAGAGAAATCATAGCTAGCTCGTGCTTCGTATCCAAAATTGAGCCAAAAAATGTCAAGGAAGCTCTGACAAATGAGTTTTGGATAAATGCTATGCAAGAAGAACTGGAGCAGTTCAGAAGAAATGAAGTCTGGGATCTTGTGCCAAGACCAGAAGGGGTGAATGTTATTGGAACAAAGTGGATCTACAAAAACAAGTCAGACGAGCTTGGAGTGGTTACAAGAAACAAAGCGAGACTTGTTGCACAAGGTTATACTCAAGTTGAGGGAGTTGACTTTGATGAGACGTTTGCTCCAGTGGCTAGATTAGAATCCATCAGACTACTCTTGGGTATGGCTTGTAACCTAAGATTCAAGTTGTTCCAAATGGATGTGAAGAGTGCTTTTCTAAATGGCTATCTGAATGAAGAAGTCTATGTAGATCAACCTAAAGGATTCACTAATCCAAACTTCCCCAATCATGTGTTCAAACTGAGGAAAGCACTGTATGGCTTAAAACAAGCTCCAAGGGCCTGGTATGAGAGGTTGACAGAATTCTTAGTAGCAAATGGGTATAGAAAAGGAGGGATTGACAAAACTTTGTTTGTCAAGGAAGAAGGCGGAAAATTAATGGTAGCCCAAATTTATGTGGATGGCATTGTATTTGGGGGGATGTCAGATGCTATGGTAAAACAGTTTGTTCAACAAATGCAATCAGAATTTGAAATGAGTTCGGTTGGAGAACTTAGATACTTCCTTGGATTACAAGTCAGACAAATGGAGGATTCTATCTTTATTTCTCAAAGTAAATATGCTAAGAGCATAGTAAAGAAATTTGGCCTGGATAATGCCAATCACAAAAGAACACCTGCTCCCACCCATTTGAAGCTATCCAAGGATGAGAATGGAGTGAGTGTGGATCACAGCTTGTACATAAGTATGATTGGGAGTTTACTGTATCTCACAACAAGCAGACCCGATATTTCCTTTGTTGTTGGGGTGTGTGCTAGATATCAATCTGATCCTAAGGTGAGTCACTTGAATCAAGTGAAGAGGATTCTGAAATATGTGAATGGCACAAGTGACTATGGGATGCTATATAGCCATGATTCTGGGACTGATTTAAAAGGATATTGTGATGCTGATTGGGTTGGAAGTACAGATGATAGAAAAAGCACTTCAGGAGGGTGTTTCTTTCTAGGGAACAGTCTGATTTCCTGGTTCAGCAAGAAGCAGAATTGTGTATCTCTCTCAACTGCTGAAGCGGAGTATATAGCAGCAGGAAGTAGTTGCTCTCAGCTGGTTTGGATGAAGTAGATGTTTAGTGAATACAATGTTAAACAAGATGTTATGACACTATACTGCGATAATCTGAGTGCAATTAATATATCTAAAAATCCTATACAGCATAGTAGGACAAAGCACATAGACATAAGGCATCACTTCATAAGGGATCTGGTTGAAGACAAAATTGTTACCTTGGAGCATGTAGCCACAGATAACCAGCTGGCTGACATATTCACTAAAGCCTTAGATGCAAACCAATTTGAAAGGTTAAGAAGCAAATTAGGAATCTGCATTTATGAAGACTAAATCTGCTAGAGGGGTTGTGGGTAGTTGGAGTTTTTCTGAAAATGCGTAGTCAACTGCCAGGTGAAGGTTGTCAAATTGTGGCTAAAAAGGGGGAGAAGTAGCCAAAAGTAGCTAAAGTACAATATGCAGAGATTAAGGGGGAGTAATTGGCAGCTGCTATGCTGGTTCATATTTTTGAGGGGGAGCGCCAATTGGTTGTTGTCAATAATAAAGATGGTGCTGCAGCAGATCAAGTGATGAAGACTGTAAAAATTATCAAACTGCTGCTGATGAAAATTTCAAAATGATTGATTAAAGTTTTTCCGCTGCTGAAGTCTCTGAAGATGCAGAGTGCAGAGATTATTTTAGCCAAAATTATCCAAAGGGGGAGATTGTTAGTTCTTGGATTGGCTGGAATTTTGGTAAAACAAGGTATGTTCAATGTTGATGTCAAGGTGCGATGTTGCAACATTGAAGTCTTAACACTGGGTTGTGTTAAGAAATTAATTACTGAAGTTGGATGTCTTATGTCACATAGGTGATGTTGTGACATCAGATCTACAGAATTAACAACAGCAGGCTGTGATGTTGTTAGGGTTGCGTATTAGCTGGAATTGTGGAGAGCAAGCTGTCTCATTGGATGCGAATATCTTGGGATAGATATTTGCTACTGCATAGGAGATCTGGTGCAGATTTGTAGGAGATTTAAAAGGTTGAAGATTTAAAAAGATTTTAGGAGAAAATCTGTTTTAAATATTCAGTTTTAAATAACAAATCTAGGAGATATTGTAGCAAGTCCAAGACCAATTCAAGGAGCTATATAAAGCGCACCAGCACTAGAGAAAAGTGACGAAGAAAAGTGAGCCAAAGACTGAGAGTCGTGTTATGTCTTCGTGTATGTTTTGTAAGCCATTCGAGAGTGAATTGGCATTGTGATTTTGAGTTGTTCTTGATCAAAGCTGTGAAGCAGAATCAAGTAGTGGTATTCAAAGTGTGTAATCTTTGAAGTGTTTTAGGGATTGAGTAGTGTTCTCATATCTAAGTGGGTTCTTAGGTAGAAAGTCACTAGTAGAGATTAAGTTTAGGAGATTATCAACTGGGCTGTTGAGTCTGTAAATTAATTCTACAAGTAGTGATTTTCATCCCTGACTTGGTAGCCCCCAGACGTAGGTAGTTAGACCGAACTGGGTGAACAATTCTTTGTGTTGCTTTATTACTGTTATTGCTGTCCATTATGCAGAGTGTGTTATTGTGACATCGAACCTTAACATCACACGTCTGATACCAGAATTTCAGGAGTACCCACTTGGGGCATCCAGAAAAGATAGAAAAACCCTCAGAAGGCTGGCAGGCAGTTTCTTCTTGAGCAGTGATGCACTCTATAAGAGGAACTTTGACATGGTCTTGCTCCGATGCGTAGACAGACCAGAAGAAGACATGCTAATAAAAGAAATTCACGAAGGATCCCTTGGCACTCATGCCAACGGACACACAATGGCGAGAAAAATTATGAGGGCAGGGTACTACTGGTTGACCATGGAATCCGACTGCTACAAGTACATGAGGAAGTGTCACAAGTGTCAGATATACTCAGACAAAATTCATGTACCGCCAACGCATCTCAAAGTTCTTTCTTCCCCATGGCCTTTTTCCATATGGGGAATCGACATGATTGGCATAATTGAGCCCAAGGCTTCGAACGGACATCGGTTCATCCTGGTAACCATTGACTACTTCACCAAGTGGGTCGAAGCAGCGTCATACACTAATGTAACCCGACAAGTGGTGGTCCGATTTATAAAAAATATATTAATTTGCCGTTATGGTGTTCCAAGCCAGATCATTACTGATAATGGATCTAACTTGAACAATAAGATGATGAAGGAGTTATGCGCTGAGTTCAAGATTGAACACCATAACTCATCTCCCTACCGACCCAAGATGAACGGAGCGGTAGAAGCGGCTAACAAGAACATCAAGAAGATCGTTCAAAAGATGGTTGTAGCCTACAAAGACTGGCATGAGATGCTACCCTTTTCTCTTCACGGTTATCACACATCTGTCCGTACTTCAACAGGGGCAACCCCTTTCTCTCTAGTATATGGCATGGAAGCAGTGCTCCCCATAGAAGTAGAGATCCCATCAATCCGGGTATTGATGGAAGCTAAGCTAACAGAAGCTGAATGGTGTCAAATTTGACACGACGAATTGAATCTGATCGAAGAAAAACAGATGACGGCACTATGCCATGGTCAGTTGTATCAACAAAGGATGAAGACGGCGTTTGATAAAAAGGTCCGACCTCGCGCCTTCAAGAAAGGAGACCTCATGCTCAAGAAGATACAATCATTTCTCACTAATTCTCGGGGTAAATGGACTCTGAATTATGATGGCCCCTATGTGGTCTAGAAAACTTTCTCAGGCGGCGCCTTGAGACTTGCAACCATGGACGGAGAGGAATTTGCCTACCCCACGAATGTTGATGTAGTCAAGAAATACTTCGCCTAAACTAAAAAAAAACGTCTCGGTGGATTGAAAACCCGAAAGGACGATCAGGCAAGAATTAGAGACAAAATAAAAAAAAAATCATCCCGGTGGATTGGAAACATCACAGTACAATCCAGGTAAAAATTAGGGATAATGGCAAGTAACTATGTCCAACAGAGGCAAGTCTCTCAGCAACAGTTACGTCGTCCATCAGAAAAACTCCAGTTAAGGTCATCTTCGACAGAAGCTCAGGATGCCTAGAATTCAAAGTTGGTAGAAGGATATTGGTCGTTAAGTTTCGATGTAGCCCTTTTCCCTGTAAATTACCATTTTCTAACTTTGTATATACTCTTTGGGATCACGCATTTGGCTGATTTCCATCATATCAATAAAATTTGAGCCCTTGTGCTTTTGTTTGCAATTCTTATTTGTTTTAGCTTTATAGAACGACGTTTTTAACATGATCAACGATTCTTGAAATAAAACAAAAATGAATTTACTTGTAAAACTTTTTCTGCTTTTAAAATAAAAAGATGGCAATTTCTTTTGACTGTTGAACATCGAAAGAACATCGATCGCTACTCCAGAAGTAATCGAGCTTCAAAGTGCAGAATCAAAGTACTTCTGCTAAACCTGTACGTCTGAACGAAGGATCAATTATGTCAGAGACCTTGTTTCGTCTGACACGCCCCAGCAGAGTTCTCATCTCCTAAAGCCCGATCAACGTAGCTCCCCGCAGGGACTATCTCTCCTAAGCAAGGCAGAATTGCTATCTTGAACCAGGGATACCTTTTCATCTCCCACCTTGGCCGAGTATCCAGTCATGCTCCTTAAGTCTGTATGTGGTGTCAGTTTTGTTAGCATATACATACATGCCTCATGCATTATTGATTTACATTCATATTCATGTTGCATCACTATCACTCTAGTCGGTCTTATCCCCTAGTGATAAACGTCCTCTTATCAATCAAGTTGTCAGTTCTTTCCTTGTCAGGAAATGTCGTGTTTGAACAACCGCTTCTCCACTTTGCTGCTGAACTAAAGTTGGTTCTTTGACCACTTTGATAACTTGAACCTCTGAAAAGGCAAGAAAACCCTCAGCCGATGTCACTCTTCGCCATTGATGATGATATCTTCGCTTTTCCGGATTAAGGAAAATCCCCAGAGAAAGCCTCTCAGCTAAAAAACTTTCAGTAACACATTGATTTTGCTCTCTGGAGAGTCGATGTCAACAAGGTCATCGACACCTCAAAATTGGATCACATCATATGGCGTTTCTCCGAGAAGATCTCTGAGAAAAGTATGATGTAATATCCCTAAACGACAGTAGTCTCTCAAGAGACTTGCTCTCCCCAGTAGACTCGACAAATGGCGTCTCCAACAGAGAAGTTTGTGCCTCTCTACCATCAAAACTTTTTTCGTCAAATGGCATCTCCCCAGGAAAATTCGGAGAGAAGTTTGAGGAAAACCGCTACAAATAGCGTCCCTTGTCAATAAAGTTTATTGACAAAAGAAACTAAGACCAGTTCCTCGGTAAGAAACCAGGATCGATGGGAAGTTTATTTCAGCAACTGAGACCAATTCCTTGGTAGGAAACCAGGATCGAGGGGAAGTTCATTTCAGCAACTGAGACCAGTTCCTCGGTAAGAAACCAGGATCGAGGGGAAGTTTATTTCAGAAACTGAGACCAGTTCCTTGGCTGAGGACCAGGATCGAGGGGAAGTTTCAACCTTTTCTAAGCATCATCACTTAGCAAAAGAAGATGAATGCGCAAGCTACCGTTCATAGCAAACCATCAAAATTTTGGGTATTCCGATATTTAATTCTCTTGCACCCCGAATGCCCAAATACCTTCGTCATTCACACCTTCGGGTCCAAGAAGATTAAATAGGGGCATCTGTCATACCCCAAATTTTGACCACTAAGATTCCCATCATTGTGGAAATCATCATCACAATATGTATGAACCATCATACCTCATTAGTCTCCCCAAAGATGGGTGAGCATCCACTACAATCAAAATTAGGGTTTCAAGCCCTCTCAGAGCTCTTAGACAAAGGATAAATCAAGGAATGACATGATCATAAACTTGTATAACCTCTCAAATATCTACAAAGGATCAAGAGGACTCCCACATCAAGGATCAAGCACAAGGCTGCTCCCTTCTAAGTGGATTAAGCCTCAAGATCGCTAGTGTCACCAAATTAGGGTTTTGGTCGACCAGGGCCTCCAGATGGAAATTCTCCTCTGGGCATGAGCCAATACTTCAAGGCATAACCTATGATGCTCCAAGGAACATCATGAACCCCATCATTAAGTCAATTTAGCCTCAGAGGATGCATTCACCAAAAATCAAGAATTAGGGTTTCTTGACCTAATTCACCCCTAAGTTGACTTTTGGGACAAAACATGAGCCAAGACCTCAAGAGAGGATTTGAGGGTCTCTAATACACTACATTGATCCATTTTCAATAATGGATGGATCCAAGAAGCTTGATTCACAAGTTTCAATTTCATCTGAACCACAGTTAGGGTTTTGCAAGAAAAGTCAACTGTATCTTTGAGTTTTGACCAGGACATGCTCCCAAACCCTAGTGTTGTACCCTAAATTTTTCCCTTAGATACACTGATGCGCCTGCATAACATATTAGGTCAATCATTCGTGCATAACTAACCACTTTACCTAGTTTTTTGTTTGTCTTGTTTCATTTGTGAAATCAGGTGTTGCTGCAGAAACTCTCAAAGGTCATGAAGGTCGTGTGCGTACTCATGGTGATTCTGATATTTACAATTTGATTGAATTCTTGCAAAGATGGAAGAAAGGTTGTATTCTAAGTTGTATCCTTGTTCCCCAAGGACTCCTTAAGGCATGGTTTACGTGAAGATTAATGTTAGTGGGTTCATTGGTTTCAACTTTTTGAACGACACCAAATTCAAGAGTGGTCCTCATTCAATTTCGAAAAAGCTCAGGTATTTGGAATACGCAGAAATAATACATTCGGTTCAAATTCAATTAAAATCTAAATGCAAAGATGAGCTACAAGGATTTGATAATTTGCGAAGATGGTTGAATTTAAATCACGTCCGTTCCAAACCTAAAATGTCTTTCTAAGATTCAAGTTCGAAGCATGCTATGGGGGATGAGTTTGAGGCCATTCAAGTGAATCGTTCGAAGCATATCGTCTAAATTTTACAAGTGTTCCTAACAATTTAAGTTGACTTCTGTATGGCTACCGGTCTAATCTAAGTCTAATGGAGATAGTGTTAAAAGAAGAGATGCAGTTGTTTTAATTTCAAGCAATAGAAGATCGAACAGAGGTTTCTTTTCAAGGGAGTGACCTTGCACTGACTTGAAGATCTAATTTACAGAAGTAACAACTTCAACCTCATTTATTAAAGTCATATCTTTGTGCTAAAGAGACTATTATCTTGAAAGATGTCATTCTCAAGCACCTTTTTGGGCCAAATGTTAACTTTGAGTTGGTGAACAGTGAACAGTGAACAGTGAATCCCTTTTAGAGAACGTGATGTTGAACCTACTGCATGGGGGTTTGTAACAATTTCATGCATTAGCAGTCATGCCTCCCCATGGCTCCACGCAGTACATATTAGGCTGTTGCAATTCCCTTTTCAATGTACAAGGATCGTACAGAAGGACCTATAATTTTACGTACACATTTGAATTTTGGTGAACTTTTTAATTCTCAGATTATCTCTTCTTATACGAGCTTGAAGACACCAACATTATACAAAAAAACCATTCAATCATTTGATCAAATTAGGTGATCCAAATCAAACAGTCATAGGGGATTTCGCAAAAAGCATCAAAGGAGTTCACAATTCACAATCACGTTTGATATTCGACGTGATATTCGGATACAACATGCCATCGTCAATGGTTATATAAGACGTGTGTTAGAGTCAATTAAAGGATATTGTGATTACTTCCTATGGCAAACTAAAAAAGAGAATTACTACAAAAAATCAACATCCAGAGTTCTCGCTGCAGGTTGGTCACACCGGGCATGTTCTCAAAACTGAGTGCAGAACCACATCTAGTCCTCACAAATCTAAGATCCCAGGTGCATTCTCATCCTTGGAGGTTAGTCCTGCAGTTAAAAGGCAAGACATTAGAGATGTTAAGAAGTGTGACACGGTATTCAACAAGCTAAATGCCTCTCAAATATTAAGATGTCGATTTGCAGTGATAATTGTGAGGTTTTACCGTTTGATATCAGTCCAGAATTGAAAGTTTCTTCCAGCTACGACTATGAGTTTTCCACTGAATAGAACTCAGAAGAGCAGTCTGAGGCCACCGACATGATTCTAATATTTTGCTCTTGCCGTGGAAAAGTTAGGTAACCACGCTGCAATCATATTCCCCTACAAGCCTGCGAATCAAATTGAAATAAGAGAGTTTCAGTCACTAATTTATTAAACACAGAGAAAAATCAACCGAGTCAATGCTTCTTGTCTCAAGTTGAGAATTCTAGCCAAAATTATACATATGTCTGAAGATAGCCAAGACTATCAGCTGCATTTATTCTTTATAGGAAGACTAACGGAGATAGCACTGCATCGTAGGGTGTTTGTAACTTCCAAACATGAGTATTGCTGTAAGTCGGTGGTCACTTTGTAGTTGTTGCTGGCAACGCTTGTGGTTCTCCGTACTAGCTCGTTGAAAGATTGATGAAATGTTCGCCGAAGAGCTTTCCAAAATCACTTCATTGCTACCTAAAAGTGGACGAGGCAGAAACTACAATGTTAAGGGTGTCGGGTACTCCAAAGCCGAAGCAATAAGCAAAGTTGTTATCAATAAATTAACACAAGTGTTTGATTCACGATGAGAAGCGTATAATTGGTCAGTTACCTTTGACGAAATCGCCGCAGCCTAGCATGTGGGAGAATAGCCCGTACTCCTAAATGGTGCAAGAGTTGAAGAAAGGGTACGACAAGTTGATGCATTCCTGACATGACAAATCAACGGGAGATTCGTTAACTCGGTACTATCAAGATTTGAAAAGCAATACAAATAAAGCGCAGGAGAAATAGAAGTGAGAGTTAGTAGTTCAAAGGAATCATACTAGCAAATACTTGGCAATGCTAGACGTGGTTATATTTTGTTTGGAATGAAGAAGAGTTTGAGTTGCAAGATGCTATTTGAGGGATGTTGGCCACGATACCTTTGTGCACACCGCTGTCATAGAAAACAACAAAAGTCAGGCATAGCATAATACATATGTGCGAGAAGAATACATTGACAAACAATCATGCTCATGTTGCGACCTCCATATACCAACGATACAGCTGCAACTAAATTTTATGCGCAAGCTCATCCATCCTCTCTAAATGCCACGAAAATTGCATTTTGCCCGTATTCTGAAACAGAGACAGAAAAAAAACACGGATTTCATTTGTTTCTAAGGCCATCAGACTTTTCAATCCTATTTCAATACAAGATCCGATATCATTAATGCAGTTTTCAAAACAACTCTAAACCATGACCCCGCACATCTCACAGGCTTCCCAAAACCAATTTCCAATGTATCTCACTTTAAGAATCATAAATCATAGGCCTCAGAATTTTCTATATCAAAAAGTTACAAGCATTAGGTGAAGAAAAATAATGCGCAGGATATCAAAGCAACATTATTGTGACTCAAATAGGATTTAAAGATCAGATTTGTCCCCAAGTACACGTTGGAATTAGTCAGCATAATCAATGAAATATGGAAATTATGGACAGAATCAGATGGATTTAAAACTTTCCTATGTTGGCCTCAGAGATTGTTTTTGAATCAGAAAATATATCATCATTTTCAAATGAAGTTGAGGGCAATATCAGGATACCGCCAGCACAACTTTCTGAATTTGGCACAGTAAATCAGGGTAATCAAGAGAATCAGGTCTTTCAACGTATAATTAAAGTTCCAAATCGCAAAATCAAGCATCAAATCGTATCAGTTACCCAAAACATATTCAAAACTTTCCAAATAGAACAGATCATATCAGTCTATCCCAACCCTTCCAAATTTCCAAATCAAGGCACAATCAAATCATATCAGCAACATTATCACGACATCAATGCAGCATTAAGAACTTCCCAATTACAATCATCATCGGCCATCTCTATATAAAGGGACCTATTTCCATCAAAAGAAGGAGGAGGAGGAGAAAACCCATACGAGAAAGAGAGAAATCACAAAATCATTTTTTTCCAAACCCAAAAAACCCAGAGATCAGAAGAACGTCAAGTTCGTCATCATCTCTCAACTACGCCAAAAGACGGAGCTAATGTCTAAATCACAAGAGGCTATCGCACAAAGATAAGCAGCACAAAAGGTAAAAGGAGAGGAAAAGATTCTTCCCTGACGGAGTCGCGAAGTCCTTGCCGTCGTCGCCGGCCCTTTTGTTTTCTTTTTTTTCTTTCTCGTTTTGCTTTAACCTTGTAAATGTAATCCGCAAAGATGTAATGAGAATGATGGGGTATCGGGTATGATTGGGGCTAGGGTAGACTCAGGATTTGTGTTTGTTTTGTTTCGTTCGACCGATCGAGAGAGGAGATGTTGATCGAGAGGGAGAGCGATAGGAATAGCGTCGGCGTTTAGGGTTTCAAGCTTTGTTCTTCCTTTTGAGAGAAGAGAGGGTGACGAGAGAGAAGAGATGGAGAGGTGAGAGCTCGTACGCGTTTCATCTTCCTTTTCCCTTTTTTTTGTTAGTTAAAACCTTTTTTTAAAAACCATGTTTAAAATCTTTTGTAACTAAAATAATTTCTTTTAATAATTACCGTTAAAACTTTTTAATAATTAAATTAACAGAACTTTTTTTTTCTTTTATAATGATTAAGTTATTTTTTATAATAATAGTTAAGTTTATAAGATGATTAATTTAAAACCTTTTTTTTTATATTGAAGTTCGACCTTTTTATAACACTTAATTCAAAACCTTTTATCAATAAACCTTAAAATCAACTTTTTCGTAATAAACTTTTACTCCAAAATTAACCTTTTTTTTGATAAAAAAATCTTTCATAAATAAACCTCTAACTTCAAGTTAATAAGGACCTAAAAAACAAATCCTAAGAATAATCCTCAGAATAAAAATAACACCCTTTAACTCTTATAATAAAGCATTGTATAATTAAAACTCTTTTATCTAAAAGAAACTTTTTTTTTCATTTAAAATAAAAACCTTTAACTTTTGGTAATAATCTTTAAGCATAACTCTCAAGATAAAAATAAAATTAACCTTTTCTCCATAAACCTTCAAAATTAACTTTTTATCCTTACCCTTAAAATTAAACCAACTCGTTAGACCCCCCTCACGTGAGTGAAGCGTATGTGTGGTGATATTTCATGATTGATCTTTGTTTACTGTTGTTGGATGTTTATGCATTATGGTTACTATGTCTAAAACCTTTTCAAAAATACTAAAAAACTCTCGATCCAACGTCGAGCCACTTTTATACCCATGTAAGTCGACTACCTTCGGGTATCGCATTCAACCTATCGGTCACAATACACTTAAGCTAGCCCACTTTGCTAGTGCGCACAAATAAATCAAAGTTAGTTGGGTCCCTCGACATTCCAAAGGAAAGGTTCCCTTAATAATTGACTAAACCGTCATAGGACTAACTCTTAGAACCCGGCCTTAGGATTCGGAGTCGCCGTACTCCACGTCTCGCCGTAGACAATTATAACCTTAGCCTTAGGATTGGAGTCGCCGCACTCCAAGTAAATGCTCCGCCGCGAACATTTACAATCCTACCCCTCTTAAACCAACCTACAAATTTAGAGTCGCCGCACTCTATGTAAGGTCTTGCCCAAGACTTTACTTCCCCTTGGAACCTTGACCCCGTCAAGAAGTTCCTCTTTTCAGAACTACGCATACTCTGATTCTACTCCCGAGGATACGTAGGCGTAAGGTGCGATACCTTATCGAGTATACTTAGATACTAACCCCTAGGGTTCAACCTTTAGCATAACACCCTTAGCAAGCGAATGAGAGATAACATAAATACTAACGAGAGGTTCCCGTAGAGTACTACGGACGTTTAGGATGCTAATACCTTCCCTAGGCGTAATCAACCCCCGAACCTTAGATCTTTAGGTCTTTTCGCTTTTGAACCTTTCCTTTGGATAAATCAAAGACGGTGGTGAACATTTAAAGAAATGTGATCCTAGTTCATTAATAACTATGGTATCCAATTCTCACCGCAACACCTAGGACATGAATCAATATACCCTATAACACCCATGGAACATGTCCATCAAGTTTGATTTAGGTCAAGGACATGATTTCCTAAAGGATTGTACAATTTGGAATTCATTTGATAAAAAGTCAATTGTGCACAGAAGTCAAACTTTGACTTTTTGAGATTTTTCATAAAAATGGTTTTTTAACCCTAAAATGATGTTAATGTGTGATTTGAATCATCATTCATCAAGAAAAATCAAGAAAAGTGGGATAACTTGCAAAAGGGGTAACCATAAAAACTTAGAAATTTTTCTAAGTTATGAAACAAAGTGGCTTGGGTACCAACTTTGGAGGATCATAACTCCTAAACCACAAGGCCATTTTTCCCCATCCAAAGCTGGATTTGTAGCTCTCATTACCCTCTACAAAAGCTCCAACTACACCTCACTCCAATTCATTGTGGATTCTGAGTTATGATTGGGCCAAAATGGCTAAAACATGAAAATACATCATTTTCCAACACTTAGAAAAATTCTGGCCAAGGCAGATTTTGTTGAAAACACCAAAACTTGTGAGATCTTTTCACATAGTTGCAAGCTGAATCAAGTCTAAAAGTAAACATCAATGTTGTTGCATATGTTTCTAAGAATCCAAAGAACCTCTCAGCATGAATTGATTAAACTTGAGCCAAGAGGAATCCATGCCCAAAGTCATGCTGCTGCAAGCTGTTTTGGAAAAATCAGTTTGCATGTTTGCTTGCCACACACGATTTCTGAATCAAAACCAAGGATCATTATGCCACATGTACTCAAACCAATCACAATGCATCTGATCCAACCTACAAAGCTGAGTCACAAAGCCAAGGAATCTTCCAACTTGAAGTTCATGTATTTTGGCACATTTTGCCTTAAATTCAAATGGCATTAATGTGGAATAGTGCATTGTCAAGATTCACACTCTCCTCAGTCAAGTTCTCTGATTAAACAACAATTAAAATGACTGAGGAATGTGATTTTAGTCAAGGCATAACTGATCTATTTGGAGCAGTTGTTACACCTAATGCAAGAGGCATTTATGTCCAACCAATCCCTTTGAAGGTGATCTGATCTAGCAGTCATTCACTATTCCTCCAAGACAAGAGTTGATTACCTATAAATAGAGGTTCCAATGGATCATTCAAGGCACACCAAAGCACCTTGTAGCACTGCTTTCTCTCATTCTCTCTTAAGTGCCAATTTTCTTTGTTTTTGAGCAACCACCATCGGGTTTTGAGTTGCAGCCCTAAGAAATCCATTCCAATTGCTCAGACACATCACATATGATGTATTTGAGGTGTCCAAACACTTAAACACCAACTGTAACACCCCTAGCTCAAAATCACCCTTCAACCAAGCCATTATGCCTCAATTATGTAGTTGGAGTTCTCCAACTTGATCCAAAGGTTTGCAGAGTGTTCCAAAGCTTGCAACACACTCCACAACATCCATCGAAGCTGTAGGGATCATTAAATCATATCTGGAACACCATCTGTACAGAGTTCCATTTCAGCTTGCATCAAGGTAAGCCTCAAAACTACATCTTCATGATCCATGCATATTTCCTCGCATGATATTTTTGCCAATTGCTTGCCATCATATGTTGAGTGTTTTCCCTAAAAAAATTGGACCATAGCCCTAAGAACCATGTCCGCACGACTGCTTTTGCAAAATTAGGGTTCATATGGTTGTGATGATATAACTTGCTATACACTGAAAATAAATGAAATCAAGTATTTCCATCTTGTTCCTTGTGAAAAAACGCATGAGTTTGGTATTTGAATCATGTCAAATGGTTGAGAGATGAGTGAGATAGGGGGCTTCATGCACGAGCTCGAGGAAGAAGATGACCATGGCGCCATTCTTCAGGTTTTCCAACCAAGTTCTCTATATATTTTTCATTTGCCATACTATATTTGAATTGGCATTGCGCCCCAGTGGTTGATCAGTTGGTTTTGTGTGTATTGGCAAGCGAGAGGTCTGGGGTTCGAATCCCCCTCGCCCCAGATCTCTTTTTTACCACTTTTTCTTATTTTTTTTGTTATTTTTCATATTTATTGTAAATGATTTGAAAAATTAATAACTCACTCAATTTTAATTATTTTTGATTGGTTCTTTTTGCAAAAAATCACAAAAATGTTGAAATATTTTATTCCACAAAAAAAATTAGATTTATCCAAGACCAAGGGGACCAAAGCTCTATGCCCTAACCTCTAGTCAATGGCTAGAGGAGACTTGGATTTTCATTTGCCAACATTGGCCAAACCTACTTACCAGCTGCCATGCACTATTCCTTGCAAAACAAACTTGCTCTACTATAAATAGAGCTCAATTGTGGTCAGTTTAAGTACACCAAAGCCATCTAACAGATGCTTTCCTCAAAATCTCTTCTTTCACTCCAATTTTGCCTTCTAAGGCAAGTCACTATCGGGTTTTGAGTTTGAGAGCAATTCCAATCAAACCAATCACTCACACACCTCACATACATCACATATGAGCTGATCAAACACTTAGATTACTTCTGAAACATCAATTTCACAAAATCACCAACTGGTTGCTCAAATTTTCAAACAAGGTGCAGCTGAGGTACCACAAAATGATCCAGCCAATTTCAATCAAGTCCAACCATCCAAACACAATCCATAAGGTGTAGGGAAGCTGTTCAGATCATCACCACTCATCTGTAACACCTCCAAATCAAAAATCACTCTGAACTTGCTGTCACGACTTGGAGGTAAGCACATACTTGGTAATCTCTCAATCTATGCATATTTCCTCGCACAATAATTTGGCCATATGTTCATAATCATGCATGGAATGTTTTCCCTCAATTAATTGCATTGTTTGAATCGTGTATCAAAAGTTCTAGCCTTCATGCAGAAATTAGGGTTCTTGAGGTCTCTTCGTGATTTCTTGTTGTATGTTTAATTTAAATGAAATTAAAGTACATAGACATGATCGTGAGGTTGAGACGAGCATAATGATATGTGGATTGCATGATATGATTACGTATTCATGGAGATTGGATAGAAAACGCAAATTTGAGAAACCAAGAACACGCGCGTGTTCTTCAGCTTGTTCTTGGCGCCTTCTTTTCAAATTCAAATATTTGAATTTTGTGATTTTGTTTAATTGATTCAAAAATTAATTTCTCTCTGAGTTTTTATGATTTTGAGTTGATTCTTTTTTTAATAATTCACAAAAATGTTAAAATATTTTATTTTATCAAAAAATCCCAAAAATATTATTTATTTCATATAATTGATATTTTTGTAAAGAATTAATATTTTGATTGTTTTTGGCATTTTAAATATTTTTTCCACATTGATTTTGCAACTTTTAATGCTTTCTAATTATTTTGTAGGTCAATACTTAATTTTTGAAACATTAATCCAAGATCACAATTTTTTTTTCACATGTTAAACAATTTTTGATCATTTTAATTGAATTTTTATTAAATTAAATACATTTTTGAAAACAAATTAGGGTTTTGGATTAATTCAACCCTCATAAATCATCTCAAAACTCTTTGGGCCTCTTGAGAGAGTGTAAGACCCATCCCCCCTTGTACAAAAACTTTTTGGGCCTCACTCATTGTATAAGTCCCTCTGTACAAGTAAACGGCGCGATCGTCGCCCGTTTAAAAATAAAAACCATCTGGGCCTACCCTCGAGTAGTAAGACCCATTTCTTTTTCTTCAAAACACTTTGGGCCTCTAATAGAGTGTAAGACCCAATCCCCCTTTTAACCAAAAACATTTTGGGCCTCACTTATTGTATAAGTCCCTCTGCGTTAAAAGAAAACCTCGGCGCGATCACCATTTTTAAACGAAAAATCATTTGGGCCTACCCTCGTGTTATAAGCCCCTTGCTTTTCTTTAAACCTTTTTGGGCCTCTTGAGAGAGTGTAAGACCCATCCCTTTGTACAGAAAACCATTTTGGGCCCAGTCACTTGTATAAGTCCCTCTGTACAAATTCAACAGTGCGCTCACTGATAAAACCCTGGGCCTCTCCTTGAGCTGTAAGCCCCAAATCTTTCTTTTTCAAAGCACTTTCTCCTTTGATTTTGAATATACTGTTGTTTTCAATCTTTCTTTGTTGAACAACTAACCAAACAGCATGGAAGCACTACAACCGAGTAAGTGGTTATCGCTTTCATTTACTGCTTTCATATTATAAACTGTATTGTGGGGCTGCTCACTGTAAGTCTCCTTTCATAAACTCATATCTACTGTGTAATAATAGTATAGATATTTCGAGTTTCCCCGGCAACTACGTCTAGAACTAGGTGACGCCGTTTCATTTATTCGTAGAAATAGACGCCTAGATCCCCAATAGGAGCACCAGATACAGTCTTCTCTTCGGCTGTCCTCCTTAGAAATCGTCAAGAAACTCTACTCCCCAAGATGAATGTATTCTCCATGAATGGCATCTTTGAGTTTCTTCCAAATTCTCAAACTTTCCTGACTTGATCTATTCCTTGTGGATAGCTTGCCTTGAATGTCTCGGGGTTTGGGTACCCACTACGGTCATAATCTTGGACCTTAACTAAGGAACCCTCTTTAAAAGTTAAAAGTTGCTGGATATTAAACCTCGCACGTTTACCAGTGGTTTTCATCTTTAAAAGAGTTATCTCTCCAAATGGAAAGGAGATGATAGACCCACGGGCTTCTTAAAAGCATCGGCCTCCTCTTGGGCATTATTCAAGGACCCTACGGCTTCTTAGAAGTATTCACAGCCTCCTCTTAGGCTTCGTATAATGATCTCTTCCTCCGGGAATGATAGCCTCCTATTGGGCTTCGTACAAGGACCCGTCGGCTTCTTAAAAGTTCCCAGTCTCCTCTTGGGCTTCGTACAAATTGTCCCGACGACCTCCTAGAGGTATAGGAACAGAACCTAGTCATCCTCATAGAACAGTCCTTTCATAGAGTCTACTACTGTTTCTCAAAGCATAGTACAAAAGATAAAACTCTAGACACAGACAGTCTAACTTCCTTGAGTCTCAAAGACATTCTCAAGCACACTTCGTTAAGTAGGAAGGAAACCCGCAGACTCGGATAGTCTCGATACCCTTTGGATTTCCCGTTTCCTCAAAGAGAAGGAAATATCCCTGATCCTCAAATTAAATCCCTGTGTACAGTGTTACTCATATAAGAACTGATTTTCTCTTTTAAATCAGTATATTGGATCTGTCACTCAACTGAAACAGTTACAATAGCCTCCATCTCGGGCTTCGTACGAGATACCAAAATTCTCCCTAGTGGAGTCAAAACAACCTTTTCGCCTCTCTCTCGGGCTTTGTACGAGATACAAAAACACTCTCTTACTGAGTATAAAAGATTCTCCGACTGAGTCAACTCTTTGCTAGCCTCCTCTTAGGCTTTGTATAACGATATGCCCCACTGGGTCAAAAACTTTTAGCCTCTCTCTCGGGCTTTGTACGAGACACAAAATAGCCTCCTCTTAGGCTTTGTATAATGATTTTCCTAGCGGAAATTAGCCTCCTCTTAGGCTTTGTATAAGAAAACCACTGGTTGATCCAATCGACCTTTTAGCACCAAAGTTGTGCCTCGTTCGCAGTACACAAACATCAACAACTCCTTTCCCTTAATCTAATCGCTGTAAGCGGCAAGCCTCTGGATCAGCTACATCCATGCCACTGTCCCTCTTTTAGCATGAGAAATTCCTAAGGAAAGATGGCATTGCTCTACACTGAGTTAAAGTCTTCTCCTTCAGGTTAAAACCCTTTCTTCGGAAATTATGACATTGCTCGGATCCGCGTATCCTAGTTAAAGTAATTCTCCTTCTCCCCTCTTTAGAGATGACAAATTCTCTCTAAAGTCGAGGTCCTTTCGCTTCACGTCTTGGGCTTTGAACAAGACACAAATAGACCTTTTAGCTTCACATCTTGGACTTTGAACAAGATACAAATCACCTTTCGCTTCATGTCTTGGGCTTTGAACAAGACACCAAAACACCCATTTCCTCCCATAGAATAGGAGGAACTACGAACGCTCTGATTTCCCTGTTTCGGTAAACGGGAATACGTAGGCATAAGATCGAAAGAAAAGATCTTAGCGAGCGCAATCAACAAAAAACCCAAATCCCATATCTCCATCAATCAAAAGCGGTAATTCAAAAAACATCAGTCCTAACATCCTAATCCTTATTCCCCGCCAGAAACCTTCTGCCCAGGTAAAAAGAAAGAGAACAATATTGGCGAAAATACAAATAACCAGTACAAAGGCCCCCCACATTGATAGTATCCGTAACCTAACAGACCGCTGTTTAAACTCAGTATGCAAGCAGGGTTAATTGGAGACATCTATTTCCCTTCCTTATTCAGCTCACAATAGGATAAAAAATGAATCGACCTGTAGTTCAAAGCTCAAACCGCAGAGAGCGAGCAGCGCTTAAGAACCGCGTCCAAAATCGCTCGCTACAGTAATGCCATCTTTCCTTAGGAATTTCTCATACTAAAAGAGGGACATTGGCATGGATGTAGAGGATCCAGAGGCTTTCCGCTTACAGCAATTAGATGAAAGGGAAGGAGTTATTGATGTTTGTGTACTGTGAACGAGGCACAACTTTGATGCTAAAAGGTTAATTGGATCAACCAGTGGTTTTCTTATACAAAGCCTAAGAGAAGGCTAATATGTGTCTCGTACAAAGCCCGAGAGAGAGGCTAAAAGGTTTTGACTCGACGATGGAGTCTTTTGGTATCTCGTATAAAGGCCGAGATGAAGGCTATTTGACTCAACAAGAGAGTTTTTGTATCTCGTACGAAGCCCGAGATGGAGGCTAAAGGGTGATCGACTCAACGAGGGAGTCTCTTATGTGTCTCGTACAAAGCCCGAGAGAGAGGCTAAAATTGTTAACTCCGCTCGGGAGGATCATTGTATAAAGCCCAAGAGAGAGGCTAACTTCACGGGAGAAGGATCATTATACAAAGCCTAAGAGGAGGCTATGGTGATTGTTTCAGTTGAGTGACAGGTCCAGTATGCTGATTTTGAAAAGAGAAAATCAATTCTTATATGAGCAACACTGTACTCAAGGATTTAATTCAAGGATCCGGGTTATTCCTGTTCTTTAAGGAAGTGGGAAATCCGAAAGGTATTGAGACTGTCCGAGTCTACGGGTTTTCTTCCTATTTAACGAAGGGGTCACTTGAGAATGTCTTTGAGACTCAAGGAGATTAGACTGTCCAAGTCTAGAGTGTCATTTTTTTGTACTGTGCTTTGAGAAACAGTAGTAGACTCTATGAAAGGATTGTTCTATGCAGATGACTAATTTCTGTTCCTGTACCTCTAGGAGGTCGTCGGGACAATTTGTATGAAGCCCAAGAGGAGGCTGGAAACTTTTAAGAAGCCGATCGGTCCTTGTACGAAGCCCAAGAGGAGGCTATCATTCCCAGAGGAAGAGATCATTATACGAAGCCTAAGAGGAGACTGTGAATACTTCTAAGAAGCCGGCGGGTCCTTGTACTTAGCCCAAGAGGAGGCACGGTTGCTTTTAGGAAGCCCGTGGGTCCTTGTACGATGCCCAAGAGGAGGCCGATGCTTTTAAGAAGCCCGTGGGTCCCAAACCCCGAGAAATTCAAGGCAAGCTATTCACAAGGAATAGATCAAGTCAGGAAAGTTCGAGAATTTGGAAGAAACTCAAAGATGCCATTCACGGAGAATACATTCATCTCTGGGAATAGAGTTTCTTGACAATTCCTAATGAGGACAGCCGAAGAGAAGACTGTATCTGGTGATCCTATTGGGGATCTAGTTGTCTATTTCTACGAATAAATGAAACGTCGTCACCTAGTTCTAGACGTAGTCGCCGGGAAAACTCTAAATATCTATACTATTATTACACAGTTTATATGAGTTTATGAAAGAAGACTTACAGTGAAACAACCCCACAATACAGTTATATGTATATGAAAGCAGTAAATGAAAGCAATAACCACTTACTCGGTTGTAGAGCTTCCATGCTGTTTGGTTAGTTGTTCAACAAAGAAAGATTGAAAACAACAGTATATTTCAAAATCAAAGGAGAAAGTGCTTTGAAAAAGAAAGATTTGGGGTTTACAGCTCAAGGAGAGGCCCAGGGTTTTATCAGTGAGCGCACTGTTTGAATTTGTACAGAGGGACTTATACAAGTGATTGTGGTCCATAAATTGTTTTCTGTACAAAGGGATGGGTCTTACACTCTCTCAAGAGGCCCAAAAAGTTTAAAGAAAAAGAGTGAGGCTTATAACACGAGGGTAGGCCCAGATGATTTTTTCGTTTGAAATGGCGATCGCGCCGAGGTTTTCTTTTAACGCAGAGGGACTTATACAATAAGTGAAGCCCAAAGTGATTTTGGTTAAAAGGGGGTTGGGTCTTACACTCTATTAGAGGCCCAAAAGTTTTGAATGGGTCTTATAGCTCGAGGAGAGGCCCAAAAGGTTATTTTTCAAAAGGCGATGATCGCGCCGTTTGTTTTTTACGGTATCGGGACTTACACAATACACTGAGGCCCAAAAATGGTTTGGTAAAAAAAAAGGATTGGGTCTTACACTCTATTAGAGGCCCATGAGTGTTTGACAATGATTTGTTTGAGTGAAAATCAAAGAAACCCTAATTTTATTCTTTAAAAGTAAATATTTAAAGAAAATCAATGAAAAATACCAAATAGGTTTGAATAAACCACTTGTGATTTTTGTTTAAGGTTTAAAAAATGAGTTATAAATCACAAGAGATATTAAAACTCATTTGGTCTTGATTTTTCAAGATGGATATTCATTTTAAAATGTTTAAAAACAAATAAAAGTGAATTTATTCACAAAAATACTAATTATATTAAATAAATAATATAAATTCAATTTTTTTGTGGAATAAAATATTTCAACATTTTTCTGATTTTTTGCAAAAAGAACCAATAAAAAATAATTAAAATTGAAAGAGTTATTAATTTTCCAATTAATTAATAAACCATGAAAATATTGGAAAAAATGGCAAAATGTGAAAAAACACAAAATGGCATGGGTGGGGTTTGAACCTAAGACCTCAAGGTTACTAGGCGCGCGCCTTACCACTGGGGTGGTGATACATCCATTGTTTGAAACAAAACAACAAATATACAAGGCATGACTTGGTTTTAGGCCTGGCGCAAGGCAAGTTTTGGCAAGTTTTGGCTCAGAAACGTGAAGATCATAACTTTCTCAATTCTTAATGGTTTGAGACAAAATTTATATGCATCTGGACCAGAATTTCATAAGGAATCCAATGGTGGTGGTAGTTTTTTCAGATCATACTCCCTCCTCAAAACCCGATAGTGGTTTTGAAAATGACATATAAATGCATTTTCTATGCTACAACTTGGTACAAGCATGGATTACATGGTGAATTAGCTCAAACACAACATATACAACATGTATGAGATGTTTATGATCAATGGACTTCAAAGCATTGCATGATTCAAAGATTCCAAGTTGTGAGGCTTACCTCTTTTTTGGAGATTTTGAAGCTTTTGTGCAATCTGTCAAACCTCTTATTCCAGAAATGATTTGATGCTTTAGACACACTCAAATGATCCCTTAGAAGCTTCTAGGATGATTGGAATTGACTGGTACCTACAAAAACACAAACAGTCCCTTTCTTGCAAAAGGGGTTAAAAGTGACCAAAATAGCAACTCTCTCAAATGGTGTTCCAGATGAGGGGAACCATTTGGGACAGTTCAAGGATGATATTTGGAGTGTGTTTGAGGTTTTATCTGGTTTGGAAAGTGACTGAATCAAGACATGGCTTGAAAAATGCAAACAAAGCCTATTTTGAGGTTTTGAGAGGTGACTTTGTGATTTTGTGATTACAGGTCACTTGTGATAGTTTGCACAACTTACATATGATATATATGAGGTGTGTGTGTGATTGATTGTGATGAAAAAGCTCTCAAGCTCAAAAACTCAAAGTTGCCTTGCTAAAGAAGGCATTTTTTCCAAGAGAAAGAGGTTTTGAGGAAAGCATCTGTTTGATGGCTTTGGTGTACTCAAACTGATCACAATTGAGCTCTATTTATAGTAGAGCAAGTTTGTTTTGGGATCCACAGTGAATTGCAACTGCAGCAGGTGTTTGTTCAATGTTGGCCAATAGAAATCCAAGTCTCCTCTAGCCATTGACTAGAGGTTAGGGCACAGGGTTGTGGTTCCCTTGGTCTTGGATAAGTCTTGACTGAATTCAGTTGCAAATGGCTCAGTCCATGCCACCTTGATGCTTCCATTGAATGCTCCAATCCAAAATTGGATTCTTGTCCCTATTTTGGCCATTCTAGGTTCAACATGCTATTTCTTATTCCAAAGACTTTGGAGGCTTGGTTCAGTGGTTGTCCCCTTTAGATTCAATCCTCAGAGGTGTCCAAGTGGATAGGAGCATTTGGATTTGGCTGATTTTGGCAAATCGAGCAAAAATGCAAATTCTGCCTTGCCTTGGCAGATTTCAGCAAGGCAACTTTCCAATGTCATATCTCATGACTCAAATTGAATTTGGTAATGTTCTTGGTCATTTTGGAAAGCCCTTACATGATACAACAACTGTTTGAACATATTTGGTTTTGATCTCTTTTGAATCCAAGTGAAATATCCCCCTACATTTGGCAAAAAGTAGGGTAAAATCTGACTTAGTGAAATTTCCACTAAGTGTTGGAACAAAGTGACTTTTCTTGATTTTGATCACTCCATAACTCAAAATCCATGAGGAGTTGGAATTAGATCTAGTTGAAGTTTTTGTAGAGGGCAGTGAGATCTACAAATTAAGCCTTGGATGGGAGAAAATGGCTTTGTGGTTTAGGAGTTATGACCCTCCAAAGTTAGTACCCTAGCCACTTTATTTTTAACTTAGAAAATTTTCTTAGTTTTTTATGGTTACCCCTTTTACAAGTTACCAAACTTTTCTTGATTTTTCTTGATGAATGATGATTCAAATCATACATTAACATTATTTTAGGGTTAAAAATCGATTTTGGTGGAAAATCTCAAAAAGTCAAAGTTGACTTTTGTGCACAGTTGACTTTTTATCAGATGAATTCCAAACTGTGCAATTCTTCAGGAAATCATGTCCTTGCCCTAAATCAAACTTGATGGATATGTTCCATAGGTGTCATAGGGTATATTGATGCATGTCATATGGCTTGGGAGCATGTCCTGGTCAAAAGTCAAAGTTATAATTGACTTTTTCCTTAAAACCCTAACTGTGGTGCAGATGAAATTGAGACTTGTTGCTCAAGCTTCTTGGATTAATCCATTGTTGCAAATGGATCAATATAGTTCATTAGAGACCCTCAAACCCTCACTTGAGGTCTTGGCTCATGATTTGCCCTAAAAGTCAACTTAGGGGTGAATTAGGTCAAGAAACCCTAATTCCTGATTTTTGATGAATGCATCCCCTGAGGCAAAATTGACTTGATGATTGGGTCCATGAGGTTCCATGGAGTATATTAGGTTAGGTTTTGGATCATTGGCTTGTGCCCAGATGAAAAATTTCCATCTGGAGGCCCTGGTCGACCAAAACCCTAATTTGGTGACACTGTCGATCTTGAGACTTAATCCACCTAGAAGGGAGCAGCCTTGTGCTTAATCCTTGAAGTGGGAGTCCTTTTGATCCATTGTGGATGTTTTAGAGGTTAGCCAAGTTGAAGATCATGTCATTCCTTGATTGATCCTTTGTCTAAGCACTCAGAGAGGGCTTGAAACCCTAATTTTGATTGTAGTGAATGCTCACCCATCTTTGGGGAGACTGATGAAGTATGATGGTTCCTCCATATTGTGATGATGATTTTAACAATGATGGGAAATCTTAGTGGTCAAAATTTGGGGTATGACAGATGCCCTTATTTAATCTTCTTGGACACGAAGGTGTGAATGACGAAGGTATTCGGGCATTCGGGGTGCAAGAGGATTAAATATCGGAATACCCGAAGTTTTGATGGTGGTTATGAATGGTAGCTTACGCATTCATCTTCTTTAGCTAAGCAATGATGCTTAGAAAAGGTAAACTTCCCCTCGATCCTGGTCTTCAGCCAAGGAACTGGTCTCAGTTTCTAAAATAAACTTCCCCTCGATCCTGGTTTCCTACCAAGGAACTGGTCTTAGTTTCTGATGTAAACTTCCCCTCGATCCTGGTTTCCTACCAAGGAACTGGTCTTAGTTTCTGATGTAAACTTCCCCTCGATCCTGGTTTCCTACCGAGGAACTGGTCTTAGTTTCTTTTGTCAATAAACTTTATTGACAAGGGACGCTATTCGTAACAGCTTTCCTTCAAACTTCTCGCGGAATTTTCCTGGGGAGATGCCATTTGAGTGGAAAAAGTTTCGATGTCAGACTTGCTGGGGAACCCAGTCGTCTGAGTTGTAGAGGTGTACAAACTTCTCTGTTGGAGATGCCATTTGTTGACTCTACTTGGGGAATGCGAGTCCCTTGAGAGACTGCTTTTGTTCGGGGTCTTTACATCATACTTTTCTCGGAGATCTTCTCGGAGAAATGCCATATGATGTGATCTAATTTTGAGGTGCCGATGACCTTTTCATCGGTGGGTTTTTCAGAGAAAAACTGCCGTACTACCGAATCTCCGATTTAGGAGGCTTTCTCTCAGGATTTTCTTTAATCCGGGGAAACAAGGATATCTTCTTCAATGGCGAAGAGTGATGTTAACTGAGGGCTCTCTGGTCTTTTAGAGGTTCAAGTTATCAAAGTGGTCGAGGACCCAACTTCAATCCAGAAATAAAACTGGAGGAGAGAGAATGTTCAGACGTAACACTTCCTGATGAGGAAAGGGTTGACAACTCGATTGAGAGGAATTTTATCACTAGGGGACAAGGCCGACTAGAGTGATAGCGATGCAATATGAAATGTGAATGCAAATCAATAATGCAATGATGCATGTATGTTTATGCTGACAAAACTGATGCGACATACAAACTGACAGGTGAACACGACTGGATACTCGGCCATTGCAGGGCGAAGAAGTACCGCTGGTTCAAGATAGCAATTCCACCTTGCTTAGGAGAGAGAGTCCCTGTTGGGAGCTATGTTGATCGGGCTTAGGAGATGAGAACTCCGCCGAGGCGTGTCAGACGAAACAAGGTCTCTGACACAGTTGATCCCTTCATTCAGGCATACTGGGTTAGAAGGAGTACTTTGATTCTGCACTTTGGGGTTCGATTACTTATGGAGAAGCGACCGATGTTCTTCTGATATTCAACAGTCAAAAGAAATTGCCGTCTTTATTAAAAAGCAGAAAAAGTTTTAACAAGTAAATTCATTTTTGTTTTATTTCAAGAATCGTTAATCATGTTAACAACGTCATTCTGTAAAGCTAAAACAAATAAGAATTACAAACAAAAGCACAAGGGCTCAAATTTTTTTGATAAAATGGAGATCAGCCAAACGCGTGATTCCAAAGAGTATTTACAAAGTTATAAAATGGTAATTTACAGGGAAAAGGGCTACATTGAAACATAACGACCGCTATCCTTCTACCAACTTTGAATTCGGGGCATCCTGAGCTTCTGTCGAAGATGACCTTGACTGGAGTTTTCTGACGGATGATGTAACTGCTGTTGCTGAGGGACTCGCCTCTGTTGAACATAGTTACTTGCCATTATCCCTAATTTTTTCCTGGATTGTACTATGATGTTTCCAATCCACCGCGATGATTTTTTTTTATTTTGTCTCTAACGTTTGCCTGAACCGCCCTTTCGGGTTTTCAATCCACCGAGACTTTTTTTTTAGTTTAGGCGAAGTATTTCTTGACTACATCAACATTTGTGGGGTAGGCAAATTCCTCTCCGTCCATGGTTGCAAGTCTCAAGGCGCCGCCTGAGAAAGCTTTCGTGACCACATAGGGGCCATCATAATTTGGAGTCCATTTACCTCGCGAATCAGTGAGAAATGACTGTATCTTCTTGAGCACAAGGTCTCCTTTCCTAAAGACACGAGGTCGGACCTTTTTGTCAAACGCCCTCTTCATTCTCTGTTGATACAGCTGACCATGGCATAGTGCCGTGATTCGTTTCTCTTCGATCAAGTTTAATTCGTCGTGTCGGCTTTGACACCATTCAGCTTCGGTGAGCTTAGCTTCCATCAATACTCGGATTGACGGGATCTCTACTTCTATAGGGAGCACTGCTTCCATGCCATACACTAGAGAGAAAGGGGTTGCCCCTGTTGAAGTACAGACAGATGTACGATAACCTTGAAGAGCAAAGGGTAGCATCTCGTGCCAATCTTTGTAGGTTACAACCATCTTTTGAACGATCCTCTTGATGTTCTTATTGGCCGCTTCTACCGCTCCGTTCATCTTGGGTCGGTAGGGAGATGAGTTATGGTGTTCGATCTTGAACTCAGCGCACAACTCCTTCATCATCTTGTTGTTCAAGTTAGATACATTATCAGTAATGATCTGGCTCGGAACACCATAACGACAGATGATATTGTTTTTGATAAATCGGACCACCACTTGTCGGGTTACATTGGCGAATGACGCTGTTTAGACCCACTTGCTGAAATAGTCAATGGCCACCAGGATGAATCGATGTCCGTTTGAAGCCTTGGGCTCAATCATGGCAATCATGTCGATTCCCCATATGGAAAATGGCCATGGGGAAGAGAGAACTTTGAGATGTGACGGCGGTACATGAATTTTGTCAGAGTATATCTGACACTTGTGACACCTCCTCATGTACTTGTAGCAGTCGGATTCCATGGTCAACCAATAGTACCCTGCTCTTAGAATTTTTCTTGCCATTGTATGTCCGTTGGCATGAGTACCAAAGGTTCCTTCATGAATTTCTTTCATCAGCATTTCTGCTTCTGGTCTGTCTACGCATCGGAGCAAGATCATGTCAAAATTTCTCTTATAGAGAGTGTCACCGCTCAGGAAGAAGCTTCCAGCCAATCTTCTGAGGGTTTTCCTATCTTTCCTGGATGCCCTAGGTGGGTACTCTTGTTTCTGAAGGAAGCATTTGATATCGTGATACCAAGGTTTATCGTCTATGACTGCTTCGATCGTGAAGATGTAAGCGGGCCTTTCAAGGCGCATTATGTCGATCTTAGGTAAGTCGTTCCATTGACCTACACTAATCATGGAAGAGAGAGTGGCTAATGCATCATCCATGTGATTCTCATTACGAGGGACGTGATGAAACTCAACTCTGTTGAAGAAAGGTAGCAACCTTCTTGCATAGTCTTTGTAAGGAATCAGTCCTCATTGATATGTGTTCCAATCTCCTTTGATCTGATTGATAACCAAGGCTGAGTCGCTGTATACGTCCAAGTTTTTGATCCTTAAATCAATTGGTTCTTCGAGACCCATGATACAAGCTTCGTATTCGGCCTCGTTGTTCGTACATTTGAACGTAATTCGAGCGGTGAAAGGAATGTGGGTACCCTGAGGGGTAACAATGATTGCCCCAATTCCGTTTCCATAATGATTAACTGCTCCGTCAAAGAGAAGTCCCCATTGGGAATCTGGTTCTGGCCCTTCACTGGGTAACGGTTCATCGCAATCTTTCATTTTTAGATACATGACATCTTCGTCTGGGAAGTCAAACCTGATTGATTCCTGATCGTCAATCGGTTGATGAGCCAAATGATCGGCTAAAATACTTCCTTTAACGGCTTTCTGAGCGTGGTACTCTATGTCATATTCTGATAACAACATTTGCCAACGGGCAATTCTTCCCGTGAGAGCAGGCTTTTCAAAGACGTACTTGATTGGATCCATTTCGGAGATTAACCAAGTAGTATGACAAATCATGTATTGGCGAAGACGTTTGGCTGCCCAAGCCAAAGTGCAGCAAGTTTTTTCATGCATCGTGTACCGAGTTTCGCAGTCGGTGAATTTCTTGCTCAAATAGTAAATGGCAGACTCTTTCCGTTTGGTTTCGTCTTGTTGGCCAAGTACACATCCCATTGAGTCTTCCAAGACTGTGAGGTAGATGAACAGTGGTCTTCCTTCCACTGGAGGTGATAGAATCGGAGGATTCAACAGATATTCCTTGATACTGTCGAAGGCGGTTTGACAATCTTCTGTCCAAACGCAATCCTGGTTCTTTTTGAGTAATTTGAAAATCGGCGCACATGTGGCGGTCATGAGGAATATGAATCTGGAGATGTAGTTCAAACGTCCCAGGAATCCTCTGACTTGTTTTTCAGTTTTCAGAGAAGGCATTTCTTGAATGGCCTTGACCTTGTCAGGATCAACCTCAATTCCTTTTTGGCTGACGATGAACCCTAGTAGTTTCCCTGAACGGATACCGAAGGTGCACTTGTTGGGATTCAAGCAGAGCTTGAATTTTCTTAGACGTTCGAACAATTTTGACAGATGTTCAACGTGCTCACTCTCTGTTTTTTATTTTTCAATCATATCATCAACATATACCTCGATTTCTTTATGTATCATGTCATGAAACAGAGTAGTCATGGCCCTTTGATAGGTTGCCCCGGCATTCTTCAAACCGAACAGAATTACCTTGTAACGAAAGGTACCCCATGGGGTAATGAACGAAGTTTTCTCCATGTCTTTCGGCGCCATTTTGATCTGATTATAGCCCGAGAATCCATCCATGACGGAGAAGACTTTGAACTTTGCTGTACTGTCTACCAGCATGTCAATGTGTGGCAAAGGAAAGTCGTCCTTTGGACTAGCCTTATTCAGATCCCTGTAATCAACACACATTCTGACCTTTCCGTCCTTTTTGGGAACGGGTACGATGTTGGCTAACCATTGAGGATATTCAGATGTAGCGAGGAAACCTGCGTCGATCTGTTTCTGTACCTCCTCTTTGATTTTGATGGCCATGTCCGGGTGAGTGCGTCTCAACCTTTGCTTTACTGGCGGACATTCCGATCTCAACGGTAAATGATGTTCCACGATGCTGGTATCCAACCCTGGCATATCCTGATAGGACCAAGCGAATACATCGGGGATTTCTTTGAGAAGCTTTATCAAACTCTCTTTGGTAGTTGGACTGAGCAGTGCCCCAATCCTGATTTCTTTTCTCTCTTGTTCTGAACCCAAGTTTACCGTTTCCAACGGCTCTTTGTGAGGTTCAATGGACCTTTCCTCTTGTCTGAGTAGTCGGGAGATCTCTTCTAGAATTTTGTTGTCAACTTCTTCAGCCTCGAATACTGGGAACTCAAAGTTGGGAGAAGGCATCGGATCGTATGTTTCAACGGGGTTTAAAACAAGCAATCTGCATGTCGTGATGATTCGTGTTTAGAAGAGATAGAGAAAATGCGAGAGTGTGTAGTGTTTTTATTTTATTACTGCTTGTTTTTATTTGAATTGTTTTTTAGGATTACCATTTTCTGAAAAAGCAAAAAGAGAACATAGCAATAAATGTGGAAATTACAGAACGACGTTATTTTATTAATGAACAAGTCGATCCTTGAAACTACAGCCCTATAAAACAAAACTCTGTCGCTTTGGGCTAAGCGAAGAGGGATAATTTATAGAAAGCGAGCCCTATCAAAACATCCGTTTCACCTGGGCAGGGTGAAAGGTTAAAGATGGCAATTACTTTGACTGACGAACGACCTTTGGAACATCGACAACAACCCATTGGCGGCGAACTCCTCGGTGAATCACAAAGTTTGGCACCTTCCTTGATTTGTCTTCAGAAATGACGCTGATTTCTGGTGGAGCATGATCATTGGAATCTGTCTCCCAGGCAGAATTGTCGTAGGAGAATTCCTCAGTTGTATTGTGCATAGTAGTTGTGCTCTTAGCTGTATCTCCCCATCCAGTTGGTTGGATATCTTCGAGCCTGATACGAGAGCTTTCGGGAGTGGTGTACTTGACCATATAGTCGTATTTTCCACTTGGTTGTCCCAAGGTGTCCCAAACTTCTTTGGAATTGGAGGAGTCATCCCTCTCGATGATGTTGACCTCGGGAAAAGCATAGTTGATGAACTCAAGTCCTGCAAACGTTGCGAATTCATCGTCATGTTGAGTAGTTTCAGGATGACCTGAGTGTTGATCCCATGACATGGTGGGGACACAAGTATTCTGTTTAATGATGCTCAGCTGATTTTCATTGTTCGGCTGACTTTCTTGCCCCAAATCTCCTAGATAAGGTTGCCACATTGGCAGACCATCCATTGGGCCATAGTAGTTGTAGTCAAAGTTGTCTTTCATCAGAGTTTCTTCCTCTAATGAATTTGGCGGAGCACGACATCCTTCTGGATCACAATCTCCATATATCATTTCGACATCTGACCTTGGTATAACTCTCGGACTCTGTGTAGGAAAGCAAAATGGTGTAGGCACCTCTTCCTGAGACATATAACCGTCCTCGTTAAGGTAGGACTTCCACTCTTCATCTGTGTCAGAGGGATCTTCCTCATTGATAGCATGTACTGCCTGAGACACTGGGTGAAGAAAACCTCCACTGTGGAAGAAGTTTTGAAGGGGATGAAGACTTTCATCGTTGGCAGCTGTCTGGGTACAGGTTGCAGAAAAACCAAGACCCTTCTTTGTTTTATTGTCAATAGGAATGACAAGTTGTCCCCATCCTGTTGTATCGATACTCTCGACCGCTTTGATAGCATCTTTGTATGAGGAAATCGAGGTTCCTCCTTTGAACTGATTGTTCTTGCTTACCGACAGTGCTTGGAACTGAGTTCCAATAACCTCCTCGGGTTCTATACCAGTAGACGATGACAAGTTGTTTACAAGCAAGGCTTGTTCCCCACAGACTATGACAAGTTGATCGTTCTTGACAAACTTTAGCTTTTGGTGAAGGGTCGAAGTGACCGCTCCAGCCTGATGTATCCAAGGTCTTCCTAATAAATAACTGTATGTTGCCCGGATGTCCATGACCTGGAAAGTGACTTGGAAAGTGTGAGGACCAATAGTTATTGGAAGATCAACTTCGCCGATAACTATTTTTTTGGATCCGTCGAACGCTTTGACGACGACCTCGCTGATTCTCATCGGAGGGCCTTTGAATGATAATTGCATCAAAGTGGACTTCAGCATAACATTCAGGGCTGACCCTGTGTCTACCAGTAGGCTGGCTAAAGCATCGTCCTGGCAGTTAACTATAATGTTGAGCGCCATGTTATGACGACGACCCTCTTCGGGTAATTCCTCATCACTAAATCCCAAATTATTGCAGAAAGTGATGTTAGAGACAATGCTATGAAACTGTCTAATTGTTACATCCTGTTCCACAAAGGCTTGGTCCAAGACTTTCTGTAGAGCCTCCCTGTGGGCTTCTGAACTGAGTAACAGCGATAATACCGAGATCTTTGAAAGAGTTTGTAACAGTTGATCGACAATGTTGTATTCACTCCTTTGGATGAGCTTCAGCATCTCATCATTATTTTTCGAAAGGTCAGGATTACTGGATTGACCGACTGGTGGATCAGGAGTTTCTGTCTGAAGTTCCTTTTCCTTGTTAGGTTCTCCAACTCCTCGGTTGAAGATTCTACCGCTCCGTGTTACACGACTGATGTCTGCAATATTCACGACGGAGGGTAATGGAATTTCCTTTCCATTTTCAAATGTCATTGCACCGTATTTTTAAGGGATAGCCTTAATTGATTCATACAGTGTTGGTCCCGGCAGATAGATGACTATGGGAACCTTCTGATTTTTCTGAGCATCATAATTAATCTCGATCCGTTCCCGGTTGGGAACTTTAGATTCGTCAAGTCGAGGGATAATGGCAAAAACATCCCTGGTCCTGTGATGACCAGAGATCGTGACAACATCCTCAACTTGCTCGGCAAGGTAGTTCGGCGTCCAGTTGATGGGTCCAGAACCCGGATATGGACGAATTTCTCCACGATCGACCTGACCCTGAAGAGCTGCTCTCACAAAGTAACACCCTTGGTTACTTTCCGAACAGACGCCGCAATGTTCATAGTTGTGTGGTGGCACCTGGCCACGCCCACTTTGAATACAATGTAACCCCACTAGGTTAGCTTCCACAAATCGGACATCCTGACTCTGACGCCGAGTAGGATTCCTATTACTGATACTAATCTGCTGAGTATCTTCATCCATATAAATTGGCATCCACCAGTGATTTAACAAGTGCTGAAGTGCCTCCTAGACAAGGGTACAACCTCGATCGTTTTCGCAACCTGCCTTACAGCTTTGATAGTCATGTGATGTTAAGAATCCGAGTCGGACCTGCTCAGCATGTAACTCTACCAGGTTGGTATTTATCACGCGAATATCGAAGATCTGAACCATGTTGATTTGATAGGAGTTCCTATCATGGTAGTCTTGGATCCATCCAAGATCCATCTAACGCTGGAGGGCCTCCTGTATGAAAGAGCATCTCTATTTGTTTACCGAGCAAGTCAGACAAGAACTGTAATCGTGCCGCAGCAGATTATGATACTAGCTTTGCCTTGAGTGCATCGCCACCAAGTTGACATTCATTGGACGGATATCGTGGTTCTGAATGACGTTAGAATTCGTGTAAACCATGTTAATTCCACGAACTCGGTGCTCTTGGATCCATCTGTTCCTGTAGAGCTGCTTTCACCACAGAACATCCTTGATTGTCTTTAGAGCAGATATCACACTGGTGATAATTATGAGGTGGCACATGGCCATATCCACTCTGTCTACAATGCATCTTGACCATATTGGTTTTCAACAAGAGTACATCGTGAATTTGATAGACATCGTTAGTCTCTCCTTCTATCAAATTGACTGCAGCCTTCTCGTGTTCAGGCAGCGGATTCGTGAGAACATTAGGATTCGTATCCTTGAAGGATAAGACCCCGCTCCAAACAAGTTTTTGCACGTCAGACTTGAAATTGAGACAAGTCTCTATGTTATGCCCTGGACCTCCTTGAGGATAAGGGCAAGTTTGATCCACCTTAAACCAAAAAGGCGGATTTTCCGGTACTGTAAGAGGAGATTTAGTCTGAATGTGCCCCTTAGCCAGTAGTAATGGAAACAGCTCTGCGTACGACACGGGTATAGGATCAAATCCTGGTGGCCGTGTTATACGGTTGTTGTTGTATGGAGCACAAGCCTGCTGAAGAGGCTGTTGTGTCCTTTGTTGATCAGGTTGGCTCTGCGCAACCTGAGGTTGATACGTAGGAATAGACGCAGGGTTGATAGCAGGAGTCACAGCTGCTACCGGTTGATAACGTCGCCTTTGCTTTCCGAGAGAGATATTCCCAATATCTTGCTCTTTTTTATTAGGGAGAGCACTACCGTATTTTTTAGTACCGCTTGTCGATCCAGTGTCTTTTACCAAACGTCCTTCTCGGACGGCTTCCTCAAGACGTACACCCATGCCAACCATTTCGGCGAAATCACCGGGTGCACTGGCAACCATTCGGTCATAGTAAAATGAGCTTAAGGTCTTTAAGAAGATCTTTGTCATCTCTTTTTCCTCCAGAGGTGGACAAATTTGAGCGGCAATCTCACGCCACCTTTGAGCGTACTCCTTAAAGGTTTCCTTGTCCTTTTGCGACATCGATCTGAGTTAATCTATGTCGGGTGCCATGTCCAAATTGTATTTGTATTACTGGACGAAGGCAGTGCCAAGATCTCTGAATGTGCTGATTGTGGCACGATTTAAACCCATGTACCATTTGAGTGCGGCACCAGTTAAACTATCCTGAAAGTAGTGAATCAGTAGGTCCTGATTTTCCGTCTGAGCTGACATCCGCCGAGCGTACATCACCAGATGGCTTTGAGGGCAAGAGTTACCCTTGTACTTTTCAAAGTCGGGCACTTGAAATTTGTGCGGGACTTTCACATTTGGGACCAAGCAGAGATCTGCGGCGTCCTTTCCAAATAATTCCTGACCGCAAATGGCTTGCAGCTCCTTCTGCATTTCCAAGAACTGTTCCTGGAATTCCTCCATTCTGTCAAACATAGTTTCCTTCTTACCAGAAGGTATCTGTGGAATCTGTCCTTTCGGGACAGTGTGCACCACAGGGGGTGGGACCGTGACTACGGCAGTAAATCTTGGCGTTTCCCGAAGTTTGTAACCTTCAGGAGTCTTAAGTATGCCCTGGCATCTTCGCTTTCCCGAAGTTTAAACCTTCAGGCCCAGCGGCTTCTGTTGTGATTCCCTGATCTTCAGTGATCGGCGGAACATATCTTTCTGGGATATAGTTAACAGGCATGCCCCAAGGACGATCTTTCGGTATTTGATACCTAGGATCATACTTCTCCACCATGGGCATTGAGGTGATCTCTGAGATCACAGTTCTTTGTAGCTGAGCTTCTGCCATGGCTTGCATGTCGTTACGAAGCTTCCTCACATCCTCTCTCAGAGCGTCGATCTCTTCTTTCAACTCTCTATTTTCTTCCTCAAGATCATCCATCTTTTTGTGACGATTGGCCCGAGTATTATACGAATGAGACAGCTTGACTCTAGAACCGAGACACAAACGTGAGATTCGTAGGTAAGAAGAATACGCGATGTGAGAATGATGAATGCAATGATTATATTAATTGTTTTTTTGGTTTAATCAAAATAAACTTCGACAATTAGATTGCAAATATCAAACGGTGGGGAAACCCCTTTTTTATTGAATTCAAAGGATTACAGAAATGGAAATACAGTAGATTACAAGGTGCAGAAACAGAAACCTAAGCTAATGGGTCCCGAGTCCTCTCTGAAGAGAAATCGGGTGCTGATTCTGGTATCTTCCTTTTCTTTGACCGGGGCTCTTGGGCCGTTGTCGGGTTATCATTCCTTTGCCAGGTGAAAGGAGCGAGCAAATTCCTTTGGTCATCTTGACTCTCTACAGCATGTTGCTCCAAAATTTCAATCAGAGCATCCTTTTCTTTCAGTAATTGCTGTATTTTGATGCACTCTACATCGAGGGTACGGTACTTGTTCTTCCAAGACCTCCTCTCCCATTGAACTTTGTTGAGAGTAACCTGAAGCTTTTCAGTTTCCGTCATGAAGTACATGACAGATTCCCTCGGCGGAAGAATTCCGTAACGAGTATAAGGCATTTTTAGCCTGAGAGCTCTAGTTTGTACCCAATGGAGATAAGGCTCCACCGAGACACAGTCCGATTTTCCTAGAGAATCTCGTCCTTTCTTATGAATGTGCTTCCAGACCTGCACTATTTCCGTCTTTAGTGCTCTGTCATTTTCTCCTTCCTTGAAGAAAAGACCTTCTAGATGAACACCCCGTGGGACGTGTCTCATCGGGTATCCAAATTGACGATGAACGAGAACTGGATGGTAATTGATTCCTCCCTTAGTTCCTATAAGGGGTACGTTGGGGAAGTTTCCACAATGGTCAATGATCCTGATCCCATCATAGATCCTATTACACCAATCTATATCAGAGTTGGTAAGAGACATAATCTTCTGCGACCAGCGTAAGGCACTCTTGCAATCCCAAAAAGCAGCAGACTTGGGCAAGTGGGAGATAAACCACTTGTAAAGCAAAGGTACACAGCATGTGATCTCCCCTCCGCTGTGCAAATTTCCCAAATGTATAGAATGATACGCATCTGCGAGCAAAGTCGGTACAGGGTTTCCAATGAGAAAAACCTTAATGGAGTTAATATCGACGAAGTTATTGATGTTGGGAAACAAAAATAACCTGTAGGTGAGCAAGACAAAGATGCTTTCAAAAGTAGTCACGTTTCTTATACTGGCAAAATACAGGGCTTTCTTTGTCAAGAACTGGGCTGGCAAACCTTGGATGCCACCCTTGGTAGTTAAGTGAGTCCTGACCTCAGACTCGTCCAAATGAATTGCTCTTGCAATGGTCTGATTCTTTGGAATTTCTTCCAGTCCAGAAAATGGAGCTCGATCAGTAATGTGTAGATCAATCAGATGAGAATACTCCTCCAGCGTTGGTGCGAGCTGGTAATCCAGAAATGTGAAACAGTGATAAACTGGATCATAAAATTGAATGAGCGCATCCATGATTCCCTCAATCACATGGACTCTTAACAGTGGTAGCAAACCTCTGTGCTTGGCTCTGAAAGCCTCTGGGTTTGTGATCATCCTTGCTAACCTTCTTAAATCCTCTAGCTTTGGAACCTTGAAGGTATAACTATAAGTTCTCCTTCTACCGAAATCAATTAGTGCAATCCTTTTCTCTGATATTTGCAATCAAAATCTCAGTTTAATTTGAAAAACAGAAAGACTATAAGAGAAATTTTTTTTGAATGTTTTAATGTTTTTTAGATGAATGCATGAATGCAGCACACAAAAACATAGAAAAAACATGGGGTCAAAGGGTCGTTGTCATGAAGTCAAGGCTCTACCCATCCCCAAAGGTTTATACTAGGGTGATTTTTGTACCTGTACTCATTATCATCAGCTCCTCCCAGGAAAGCAAAACAACAAGCGGGTCGCCAGCGAGTTGTAGATCAATCTTAGAGTAAGTGCCATTCACCAAGAATAGATCACCAGCCTCAAATGAGGGTAGTATTGCGTGACAACTATTTCCGATAGTTTCCGCACTACAAAAGGGTCTGGCTCCTCAGCTTCTCAGACATCACAATCGGCCCATTGTCTAGGTGAGAGAATGGGTTGCATTGGTCAGCCTCCACTGAGGTTGATGGTCGACCTCGTCGCCATCACTTATCTTAACTGTATACTCGATCTTTCCACATGCGGCATCACACGCATTCCCATTAGCAGAAAAATAAACACGTATAGCAATTAGGAAAAGTGGTATATATATTTGTCCTAATCATCCTAGACTTTTAAAAGCTAAGAATATTAAATTCCTGACAGAAAATGGTTTCCCGGCAGAGTCACCAATCTGTGGTTTCATTCCAAATTAACGGCGTTTTGACCTAAGATCCTAGTGACGTCAAGGTTTCCACAAAAAAGAACAAGATCCCTAAAGAGACCTGCGTATTCCCCAGCAGAGTCGCCATTTTTCTGTAGTGAGTGATTTTTGGATGTGGTTGCGAAGCACGATCGCTTTAGTACTACAGTTCGATTCATTTTTTATCCTATTAAAGCTGATGAAGGAAGGGAAATAGATGTCTCCAACTAACCCTGCTTGCATACTGAGATTAAACAGTCAAAACTGTTGGTTTACAGATGCTACGAAGATTCGGGGTTTCTCCTAGGTTATTTTGTTGACGAGGGGTGCTTTAGGCTATCGGTTAGGATGTTAGGACGAATATATGAAAGTATGGGATTTTGGGTTTTTGTTTAGTGTGCTCGCTAAGATTTTTCTTTCAATCTTATGCCTACGTATTCCCGTTTACCGAAACAGGGAAATCAGAGCGTTCGTAGTTCCTCCTATTCTATGGGAGGAAATGGTTGTTTTAGTGTCTTGTTCAAAGCCCAAGACGTGAAGCGAAAGGTGGTTTGTATCTTGTTCAAAGCCCAAGATGTGAAGCTGAAGGGTTTATTTGTATCTTGTTCGAAGCCCAAGATGTGAAGCTAAAAGTGTTGACCTTAGAGAGAATTTGTCATCTCTAAAGAGGGGTTTGTCTGTTACAACTGTTTATAAAGGAGAATTACTTTAACCGGGATTTGTGAATCCGGCAATGCCATAATTTCCTTTATAGGGGATTTCAACATGAAGGAGAAGACTTTAACTAAGTGTAGAGTAATGCCATCTTTCCTTAGGAATTTCTCATACTAAAAGAGGGACATTGGCATGGATGTAGATGATCCAGAGGCTTGCTGCTTACAGCGATTAGATGAAGGGGAAGGAGTTGTTGATGTTTGTGTACTGTGAACGAGGCACAACTTTGATGCTAAAAGGTTAATTGGATCAACCAGTGGTTTTCTTATACAAAGCCTAAGAGAAGGATAATATGTGTCTCGTACAACGCCCGAGAGAGAGGCTAAAAGGTTTTCACTCGACGATGTAGTCTTTTGGTATCTCGTATAAAGCCCGAGATGAAGGCTATTTGACTCAACAAGAGAGTTTTTATATCTCGTACGAAGCCCGAGATGGAGGCTAAAGGGTGATCGACTCAACGAGGGAGTCTCTTATGTGTCTCGTACAAAGCCCGAGAGAGAGGCTAAAATTGTTAACTCCGCTGGGGAGGATCATTGTATAAAGCCCAAGAGAGAGGCTAACTTCACGGGAGAAGGATCATTATACAAAGCCTAAGAGGAGGCTATGGTGACTGTTTCAGTTGAGTGACAGGTCCAGTATGCTGATTTTGAAAAGAGAAAATCAGTTCTTATATGAGCAACACTGTACTCAAGGATTTGATTCGAGGATCCGGGTTATTCCTGTTCTTTAAGGAAGTGGGAAATTCGAAAGGTATTGAGGTTGTCCGAGTCTACGGGTTTTCTTCCTATTTAATGAAGGGGTCACTTGAGAATGTCTTTGAGACTCAAGGAGATTAGACTGTCCAAGTCTAGAGTGTCATTTTTTTGTAATGTGCTTTGAGAAACAGTAGTAGACTCTATGAAAGGACTGTTCTATGCAGATGACTAATTTTTGTTCCTATACCTCTAGGAGGTCGTCGGGACAATTTGTATGAAGCCCAAGAGGAGGCTGGAAACGTTTAAGAAGCCGATCGGTCCTTGTACGAAGCCCAAGAGGAGGCTATCATTCCCGGAGGAAGAGATCATTATACGAAGCCTAAGAGGAGACTGTGAATACTTCTAAGAAGCCGGCGGGTCCTTGTACTTGGAACTAGGATTAGAGTTCTTAAACTCTATGTGATTCTCATCATCATGAGTATTCACTTACCCTTTATAACTTAGACTTAGAGAGTTCTTTAACTCTATGTGAGTGTCATACTCATTCCCCTTAGAACTTTGACCATAGTCAATGGTTCCTCACCCCCGTATTTAGGTGAACTACGAATGCTCTGATTCCATCCTTATTAGGATACATAGGCACGAGATGCAACGTCTTGGCGAGCATACATAGTATATACCCTTAGGTATTTACCTTTAGCACTTAGGTCTTTACCAACCCTTAGAAGATTTCCTTAGCAAGCAACATGACATAACACAGACACAACAAGAGGTTCCTGTAGAGTACTACAGATATCTAGGATGCTAACACCTTCCCTAGGTATAACCAACCCCCGAACCTTAGATCTCTTAGTTGTGTCTTCACATAGCGCAATTAGGGTTTTCTTCGATCTTTACCCTTTCCTTTGGATAAATCAAAGCTCGGTGGTGAATTTCAAAGATGTGTGATTCAAGTTAATTAATAGCTTGATATCCGATTCTCACCGCAACACTTGGGCTTTGTACAAGACAGATAAAACTCTCCCCAGTGGAGTCAGTTTCTTTCAGATTCAACCTTGGGCTTTGATCAAGGCACACAAAAATTTACATCCCCTCATATGAGACCATGAGTCCACTCTGCAGGAGGAAATTTCCTCTATACATCACATCTCATAAAAACAAACAATCAAAACCTTTTACGAGATAATTGTTGTAAGCGGCACACTTGTTGATTCAAAATCCAAGATGGAGTCCTTCCTTTATCCTGGCTAAAAATTATCTTTTATCTAACAGCTATAAGTGGCAAGCCTCTAGATTCCTAACATCCAAGCCAATGTCCCTCTCTTAGCATGAAAGATTCATAAGGAAAAAGTGGCATTGCTCTACACTGAGTTAAACCTTTCTTCCTTCATGACATCACTCTTATAAAGGAAATTATGGCATTGCTGGATTCTACATATCCCAGTTAAAGTAATTTCCCTTATAACCAATTACCCAACATTCTGTGATGAATAGATGAGATATTCTCTCATTAGAGATGACAAATTCTCTCTCAATCAAACTTTAGCTTCAATCTTGGGCTTTGAACAAGACACAAATACTCATCTAGCTTCAATCTTGGGCTTTGAACAAGACACCGAATATCTTTCCTCCCATAGAATAGGAGGAACTATGATTGCTTTGATTTCCCGAATATCTTTACGGGAATATGTAGGCATAAGATTGCGAAATCTTAGCGAGCACACAAATCAAAAGCTTTAGGTCCAGTACCTTCCCAAAACAACGGAAAACCACAAAAATCACGAAAACATTCTCTCAACACTCCCAAAGGAGAAATTTTCCTAAGCCACAACAGTTATATATACACAAGAAAGCATTTTAAATTAATAGAGATACATGCAAAAATATTTTATAACCAGACCCCAATCCCCGATCTCTTAGCATTTGTTAAAGAAAACATTTGCGTGCAAGGTTAGTTTTAGATATATTCCCTTTCCTTTCCAGCTTCATAGGATAAATAAGAAATCATAAAGTAGCACCCAAATTCCATTGCAGTAAGGTGGTTGCGTCACCGACAAAAATCGCAGGCTACACCGCATTTAGTGCTACTTTCTGATTTCTAATATTTATCCTATGATGCTTAAAAGGAAGGGGAAGATATCGTAAACTAACCCTGCTCGCAAATGTTTTTCTTACAAATGCTAAGAGATCTAGAATCGGGGGTTGGTTATACTGAGGGAAGCTCCTAACACCCTGAATATCTATAGTAATCTATAGGAACCTTTATTTGCATATATTTCTACTATTGAGTTGCTTGTTTGTTTAAGTTTGTTTGCTGCTAAATTGGGAAAGTTTCTCCTTTTTGAAAGTTGAGGAAATGTTTTTTATTGTTTTATGGTTTTCTATTGTTTTTGGGAAGGTACTTGACCTAAGGTTTTTGATTAGTGCGCTCGCTAAGATTTTGCAATCTTATGCCTACGTATTCCCATAAGAGACATGGGGAAATCAGAGTGTTCGTAGTTCCTCCTATTCTATGGGAGGAGGCAAATTTGGTTTGGTGTCTTGTTCAAAGCCCAAGATTGAAGCTAAAAGAGTATTTATGTCTTGACCAAAGCCCAAGATTAAAGCTAAAAGTTTGACTAAGAGAATTTGTCATCTCTAAAGGGAGATATCTCACATATTCATCACAAATACTAAAGAGTAAAATCATAAAGGAAGAAGCTTTAAACTTGGATCTTTGTCATCCTAAGCAATGTCACATCTTTCTTTATGGGAGAAGTGAAATGTCATGAAGGAAGAAGCTTTAAACTTGGATTTTGAAATATCCAGAGCAATGCCACATCTTTCTTCATGAGTTTTATCATAAGGGAAAAAGCTTTAACTTGGATTTTGAAATATCTAGAGCAATGCCACATCCTCCTTTATGTAAAACAGTTTGATTGAAAATTTGATTTAATTTAAAGTGTGATGTATAGGAGGGATATCCTCCTACAGAGAGGGCTCAGAGTCTCATCTATGGGGAAGTTGAATTTGGTGCCTTGATCAAAGCCCAAGGGTGAAGCTAAAAGAGTTGAAAACGAACTCAACTGGGAGAGTTTGTATCTGTCTTGTACATAGCCCAAGATTGAGGCTGACTGATTGGAGAAATTATTGGTATAACCTGGGAGAAGGCTAATAACTGTTGAGGAAGTTTGAAGTGACTGGCTCAATACTGATGGTTTGACTGTCTCTTTTGGGGATTTTATTTGTATCCTGTACAAAGCCCATGATGAATGAGGCTAAAAGAGTTTATTTGTATCCTATACAAAGCCCATGATGGTGAGGCTAAAAGAGTTATTGTATAGATGACTAAGACTTGACTTATGCTTTTAAGATGCCTGATGGTCCCTGTATGAAGCCCAAGAGGAAGCTATGATGCTTGGATAAAGCCTAAGAGGAGGCTAGAGGATTGAGTGAGACTTCCCAAGTCTCCTTGTATGAAGCCCAAGAGGAGGCTATGATGCTTGGATAAAGCCTAATAGAAGGCTATGATGCTTGGATAAAGCCCAAGAGGAGGCTAAGATGCTTGGATAAAGCCCGAGAGGAGGTTAAGATGCTTGGATAAAGCCTAAAAGGAGGCTATTATGCTTGGATAATTCCCAAGAGGAGGCTATGATGCTTGGATAAAGCCCAAAAGGAGGCTAAGATGCTTGGATAAAGCCCAAGAGGAGACTAAGATGCTTGGATAAAGCCCAAGAGGAGGCTAACTGTACTGGGGGAAATTCCTGTGTACAAGAGGGAACTAGTTGTTTGAACTAAGTTTTAATGAGTGAAGGGATCCTATTGTTTGACTTATGTCTAAACTAAGGATGACTTAAATGCTAAGAGGAACTTAACAAGATATAAACAAGTATATTAACAAGCATGAAAGGAATTGAAAATGTGGTGTTAGGTCTTACACTCTGATAGAGGCCCAAGTGTATGGTGATTGATTGAATGGATTAGGGTTTTGAGAAATTGAAGAAAGTTTTGATTATAGGAGATGATTTGAATTTGAATTTGAATTTGAAGATGACTTTGATTTTGAAAAGATGAGAGAGAGAAGAAAGGTGTTGGGTCTTACGCTTTGGATAGAGGCCCAAGATTATTTGTATCCTGTACAAAGCCTAGGATAAATGAGGCTAAAAGATTTTCTATTTACAAAATGGTGTTGGGTCTTACACTCTATCAGAGGCCAAAAATTATTTGTATTTTGTTCATGTACAGAGGGATGGGACTTACACTCCTAACAGAGGCCCAAAGATTGTTTGAAAACAGTGATCGCACCGTGATTTTGAAAAGCGCAATGGGACTTATACTATAGCAGAGGCCCAGATATTGGTTTATTTACAAAGAGGGTTGGGTCTTACACTCTAATAGAGGCCCAAAATTATTGAAATGAAGTTTGAAAAGGTTGAATCAAGGTGAAAACCCTAATTTCATTTTTATGATATTTTTAAAAGAAAATCAATTAAAAAATGGTATAATTTATCAAATGAATCCATTAATCATGTCAGGAACAAATACTAAGGTTTATAAAAAGATATTTTAATCACATGAATATTTGAAAGCAATTAGGATTAAGAAAAATCAAGAAAAGAAATTATTTTAAAGGTATTAAAACATTTTAAAAAAAATATTTTTCAACCTAATTATTGCGGTGAAAATTGGATATCAAGCTATTGATCAAGCTTAAATCATAAATCTCTTAAAGATTCACCACCGAGCTTTGATTTATCCAAGGGAAAGGGTAAAGATCGTAAAAAAACCCTAGGTTTGTAATGTAACAACAATGCCAAGAGATTTTGGGGGATCGGGGATTTGTTATACATAGGGAAGTTATTAGCACCCTAAGTATCTATAGTACTCTATATGAACCTCTTACATGTATTTGTGATATGGTTTGTTATTGTTTGTGTTTGGGTTATATGGTGAGAGATAGGAACCTAAGGATTTAGTTACTAAGTATGCTCGCCAAAACATCGAGGTCTTGTGCCTACATATCCTTGCAAGGATAGAATCAGAGAATTTGTAGTTCACCTAAATAGGGATAGATAAATACTTGATTATGATTAAGATTCAAAGGGGATAAAGTGTTATGTCCTAACACTTATTTGACTTGACAAAGTCACAAGAGTTGTAAATTCTATCCTAAGTCTAAGACTCAAAAAACCTAATGACTCTAACAAGGGAAAATGGTGTAGATAATGATGAGCTATCTATGACATAGAGTCAATAGAGAGACTTTCCCTTGGATTAAGGAATAGAGGGAAACTTAAAGATGGTATCTAAAAAGCTAACATCACTTGGAGGAAATAACTTAACAAAGTTAAAAAGCAATATGATTAAGTATGGAAGGTATGAATAAATATGATATTCAAGCATGGTATTGATGAAAAGTAAATGAAAGTAACATTCAAACATGATGTTAGCATGGAAAAGGTAAAGTATATGGTTACAACCAAAGCATAAAGATAAATGTGACAACATTAAGGGCAACGACTTTACTTTACCACACATTGACATGCTGGTAGACAGTACAACAAAGTTCAAAGTTTTCTCCTTCATGGATGGATTCTTGGGCTATAATCAGATCAAAATGGCACCAAAAGACATGGCAAAAACTCTGTTCGTTACCCCATGGGGTACTTTTTGTTACAAGGTAATGTCGTTCGGGTTGAAGAACGCTGGGGCAACCTATCAACGGGCCATGACTACTCTGTTTCATGACATGATACACAAAGAAATCGAGGTATATGTCGATGACATGATTGCCAAATCTAAGACAGAAGAGGAGCATGTGACCCACCTGTCAAAGTTATTCGAGCGGTTCAGAAAGTACAAACTCCGCTTGAATCCCAACAAGTGCATCTTCGGTGTCCGTTCAGGGAAACTTTTAGGGTTCATCGTCAGCCAGAAAGGAATTGAGGTTGATCCTGACAAGGTCAAGGCCATTCAAGAAATGCCTTCTCCGAAAACTGAAAAACAAGTCAGAGGGTTCCTAGACGTTTGAACTACATCTCCAAATTCATATTCCTCATGACCGCGACATGTGTGCCGATTTTCAAATTACTTTAAAAGAACCAGGACTGTGTTTGGACGGGAGACTGCCAAACCGCCTTCGACAGTATCAAGGAATACCTGTCGAACCCGCCGATTCTATCACCTCCAGTGGAAAGAAGACCACTGATCATCTACCTTACAGTCTTGGAAGACTCAATGGGTTGTGTACTTGGCCAATAAGACGAAACCAAAAGGAAAGAGTCTACCATCTACTATCTGAGCAAGAAATTCACCGACTGCGAGACTCGGTACACTATGCTTGCGAAAACTTGCTGCGCTTTGGCTTGGGCAGCTAAACGTCTTTGCCAGTACATGATTCGTCACACTACTTGGTTGGTCTCTGAAATGGATCCAATCAAGTATGTATTTGAAAAGCCTGCTCTCACGGGAAGGATTGCTCGTTGGCAGATGTTGTTATCAGAATATGACATAGAGTACCACGCTCAGAAAGCCGTTAAAGGAAGTGTTTTAGCTGATCATTTGGCTCATCAACCGATTGACGATCAAGAATCAGTCGGATTTGACTTCCCAGACGAAGATGTCATGTATCTAAAAATGAAAGATTGCGATGAACCGCTACCCAGTGAAGGGCCAGAACCAGGTTCCCAATGGGGACTTACCTTTGACGGAGCTGTCAATCATCATGGAAACGGAATTAGGGCAATCATTGTCACCCCTCAGGGTACCCACATTCCTTTCACCGCCAGACTGACATTCAAGTGCACAAACAACGAGGCCGAATATGAAGCTTGTATCATGGGTCTCGAAGAAACGATCGACTTAAGGATTAAGAACTTGGATGTATACGGCGATTCAGCCCTGGTTATCAATCAGGTCAAAGGAGATTGGAACACATACCAATTAGGATTGATTCCTTACAAAGATTACGCGAGAAGGTTGTTACGATTCTTCAACAGAATCGAGTTTCATCACATCCCTCGTGAAGAGAATCACATGGCTGATGCATTAGCCACTCTCTCTTCCATGATTAACGTGGGTCAATGGAATGACCTACCTAAGATCGACATAATGCGCCTTGAGCGGCCCGCTTACATCTTCACGATTGAAGCGGCCATAGACAACAAACCTTGGTATCATGATATCAAATGCTTCCTTCAGAAACAGGAGTTGTTAGTTCTTGGATTGGCTGGAATTTTGGTAAAACAAGGTATGTTCAATGTTGATGTCAAGGTGCTGATGTTGCAACATTGAAGTCTTAACACTGGACTGTGTTAAGAAATTAATTACTGAAGTTGGATGTTTGATGTCACATAGGTGATGTTGTGACATCAGATCTGCAGAATTAACAACAGCAGGCTGTGATGTTGTTAGGGTTGCGTATTAGCTGGAATTGTGGAGAGCAAGCTGTCTCATTGGATGCGAATATCTTGGGATAGATATTTACTGATGCATAGGAGATCTGGTGCAGATTTGTAGGAGATTTAAAAGGTTGAAGATTTAAAAAGATTTTAGGAGAAAATCTGTTTTAAATATTCAGTTTTAAATAACATATCTGGGAGATATTGTAGCTAGTCCAAGACCAATTCAAGGAGCTATATAAAGTGCACCAGCACTAGAGAAAAGTGACGAAGAAAAGTGAGACAAAGACTGAGAGTCGTGTTGTGTCTTCGTGTATGTTTTGTAAGCCATTCGAGAGTGAATTGGCATTGTGATTTTGAGTTGTTCTTGATCAAAGCTGTGAAGCAGAATCAAGTAGTGGTATTCAAAGTGTGTAATCTTTGAAGTGTTTTAGGGATTGAGTAGTGTTCTCATATCTAAGTGGGTTCTTAGGTAGAAAGTCACTAGTAGAGATTAAGTTTAGGAGATTGTCAACTGGGCTGTTGAGTCTGTAAATTAATTCTACAAGTAGTGAATTTCATCCCTGGCTTGGTAGCCCCCAGACGTAGGTAGTTAGACTGAACTGGGTGAACAATTCTTTGTGTTGCTTTGTTACTGTTATTGCTGTCCATTGTGCAGAGTGTGTTGTTATGACATCGCACCTTAACATCACACGTCTGATACCAGAATTTCAATTGGTATCAGAGCAGGCATCCTGTCTGTCTCTGGGTGAGATCTAGGGAAGTTACTTTCTGGTGTAAAGATGGACAAAGAAGTTGGAGGATTCATCAACAGACCCCCTATTTTGGATGGATCCAATTATGATTATTGGAAGCCAAGGATGACTACCTTCTTAAAATCCTTGGACAGCAGGGCTTGGAAGGCTGTTATTAAAGAGTGGAAAGCTCCTGTTGTGTGTGAAAAAGATGATGCTGGCAAAGATAAAGAAGGCACCTCAAAGCCAAAGCCTGAAGAAGAGTGGACCAAGGAGGAAGATGAGCTCGCCCTTGGAAATTCCAAAGCTTTATATGCAATCTTCAATGGAGTGGATAAGAACATCTTCAGGTTAATCAATACCTGTGAAGTTGCTAAGGAAGCGTGGGATATTTTGCAGGCTACACATGAAGGAACATCTAGAGTTAAGATGTCAAGACTTCAACTGTTAACATCAAAATTTGAAAGCCTAAAGATGAAGGAAGATGAGACCATTCATGACTTCTACATGAGTGTTCTTGAGCTGGCCAATGCTTCTAGTGCTCTTGGAGAGAAAATGTCTGAAGAAAAGCTCGTAAGGAAGATTCTTAGATCCCTTCCTAAGAGGTACAAGATGAAGGTGACTGCTATAGAAAAAGCTCAAGACATCAGCAAGATGGGAGTAGATGAGCTAATTGGATCTCTTCAAACTTTTGAGCTTGGTTTGAATGAAGAAGAACCAGAAAAGAAGCCCAAGGATATTGCTTTGGTTTCCACTCCTGCAGAAGATAAGGAAGTCAAAGATTCTCAGGAAGATTTGTCTCAAGCCATTGCAATGTTGGGAAGGCAGTTCAACAAAGTGTTAAAAAGATGGAACAATAACTACAAGCATGGTGTCAAGAACAGTTCTTCTGACATCAGTAGGCCAAAAGAGAAAGATGAAGAGAAGACTGCCCAGGATAGAGGTGTTCAGTGCTTTGAATGTGAAGGGTATGGACATGTCAAGAAAGAATGTCCCAAATTCTTGAAGAAGCAGAAGAAGGGCATGTCAGTTTCCTGGTCTGAATCTGATAGTGAAAGTGAAAGTGAGTCAGCAAGGCATGCTAGAGCCTTAACAGGAACTGTTGTGTCTGATGATGATAGTGATGAAGAAATAACTTATGAGGAGCTAGCTTCTACTTATCGAGAGCTATGTTTGAAAAGTGCTGAGATTTGTCAAGAAAATAAGTGTCACAAGCTACAAATTGCTCAGCTTGAAAATGAAAAAGCTGATCGGGAAAATGAAGTTGTTCTAGTTAAGTCTCAACTGGATCAGATGACAAAATTAGTTAGGATGATGAACAGTGGTACTGCTAATCTTGATAAGATTCTTCATTCAGAGAAAGATGCTGGAGATAAATCAGGCATAGGATATGTGGCCAGCACTTCAGGAACAAAGAGGGAGATGTCTCAACCTTTGTCTCAACATCAACCTAAGAGACAGGGTTCTACCCCAAAGAAGGCTGTTCAGTCCCAGAATGTTGAGAAAAAGGATGGTCCCCAACAGAGGAAGATGCAGCCTCAAGGAGTTAGTCAGCATACGCCTCCCCAATATCACAAGAGCTTGGAGGCTGTTGGGTCCAATCAGAACAGGTTTCATCATCAGGGTAACTGGAATGGAAATGAATTCAACAAAGCTGTGCCTTATTACTATGGAAGAAGGAAGCCTCATCACCATAGAAGACAGCCTAAGAGACAACATCATCAGTACAGGAGAAGACAATTCAACTATGGAATAAGGAGACAACATTATGGGTGGCAGCCACAGCATTATCAAAGTGGAAGAAGAGTTAGCCATTTTAAAAATGACAGAGTCAGATGCTTTTATTGTGGCAGGATTGGGCACATGCAGTCCTCGTGCTTCAAGCTTCACGGTTATCCTAATTCTGCTCCTCAACCCAAACAGAAAGAGGTAAGGCCTAAAGTGGTGAAGAAATGGATACCTAAAGTTACCAGCTTGATAGCTCACACTTCCTTGAGGGTTTCTACCAAAGATGATTGGTATTTTGACAGTGGGTGTTCAAGACACATGACTGGAGTAAAGAATCTGCTTGTTGATGTGAAACCTCAGACTTCTGGCTACGATCGTTCGGTGATGGAATCAAAGGAGAGATAAAGGGGATTAGTAAACTAAACTGTGCTAGTGCTCCCAGACTGGAGAATGTTCTTCTTGTTAAAGGACTAGCAGCAAATTTGATTAGTATTAGTCAACTTTGTGATCAAGGATTCAAAGTAGACTTCACAAAGTCCGAATGTATGGTCAAAAATGACAAAGGAGAAGTAATCATGAAGGGAGCCAGGTCGAAGGACAATTGTTATCTTTGGGTGCCGCAAAACTCAGATTCCTCCACGTGTGTGCTTGCTAAAGAAGATGATGTCAAAATTTGGCATCAGAAGTTGGGACATCTTCACCTAAAGGGAATGAAGAGAATTATCTCCTCAGAGGCAGTCAGAGGGATTCCCAAACTTAGTATTGAGGAAGGAAAGGTGTGTGGAGACTGTCAAAAAGGAAAGCAGACAAAGATGTCTCATCTGAAGCTTCAACATGACACCACCTCCAAGGTATTAGAACTCCTTCATATGGATTTGATGGGACCTATGCAGGTTGAAAGTTTGGGTGGAAAGAAATATGCTTATGTTGTTGTGGATAACTATTCAAGATACACCTGGGTGAATTTCATCAAAGACAAATCTGAGGTGTTTGATGTCTTCAAAGAGCTCTGCCAAAGACTCCAAAGAGAAAAGGAGAGTAAGGTCATCAGAATAAGAAGTGATCATGGAAGAGAGTTTGAGAATAACAAGTTTGAAGAAATTTGCTCAGCTGAAGGTATAAGTCATGAGTTTTCATCACCTATCACGCCTCAGCAAAATGGAGTAGTCGAGAGGAAGAACAGAACTATACAAGAGTCGGCTAGAGCAATGATTCATGCCAAGAAACTTCCTTATCACTTCTGGGCTGAAGCCATGAACACTGCCTGCTACATTTACAACAGAGTTACCCTGAGAAGAGGCACTTCATCCACTCTATATGAACTATGGAAGGGAAGAAAACCTAATGTCAAGTACTTCCATGTGTTTGGTAGTAGAGGTTACATCCTGGCAGATAGAGAGCAGAGAAGGAAATTAGATTCCAAAAGTGATGAAGGGATATTTTTGGGGTACTCCATCAATAGCAGAGCATATCGGGTCTTCAACTCCAGGACCAAAGTAATGATGGAGTCAATCAATGTTGTTATTGATGATGAAGATAAGCATGAAGTTGAGGATGTCATAGAAGATGTTGGAACATCAGCTGATGAGGTCTCTGTAGAAGTTGAAGAAAGAAATCCATCTCCTGGTGCTGCTGATACTGAGCTGAGCAACCTCAGAAGGATCCTTCGATCAGAATTCAGAAGGATCATCCTAAGGAGCTAATTATAGGTGATCCAAATTCTGGAGTAAGAACTAGGTCCAGAGAAATCATAGCTAGCTCGTGCTTCGTATCCAAAATTGAGCCAAAAAATGTCAAGGAAGCTCTGACAGATGAGTTTTGGATAAATGCTATGCAAGAAGAACTGGAGCAGTTCAGAAGAAATGAAGTCTGGGATCTTGTGCCAAGACCAGAAGGGGTGAATGTTATTGGAACAAAGTGGATCTACAAAAACAAGTCAGACGAGCTTGGAGTGGTTACAAGAAACAAAGCGAGACTTGTTGCACAAGGTTATACTCAAGTTGAGGGAGTTGACTTTGATGAGACGTTTGCTCCAGTGGCTAGATTAGAATCCATCAGACTACTCTTGGGTATGGCTTGTAACCTAATATTCAAGCTATTCCAAATGGATGTGAAGAGTGCTTTTCTAAATGGCTATCTGAATGAAGAAGTCTATGTAGATCAACCTAAAGGATTCACTGATCCAAACTTCCCCAATCATGTGTTCAAACTGAGGAAAGCACTGTATGGCTTAAAACAAGCTCCAAGGGCCTGGTATGAGAGGTTGACAGAATTCTTAGTAGCAAATGGGTATAGAAAAGGAGGGATTGACAAAACTTTGTTTGTCAAGGAAGAAGGCGGAAAATTAATGGTAGCCCAAATTTATGTGGATGACATTGTATTTGGGGGGATGTCAGATGCTATGGTAAAACAGTTTGTTCAACAAATGCAATCAGAATTTGAAATGAGTTCGGTTGGAGAACTTAGCTACTTCCTTGGATTACAAGTCAGACAAATGGAGGATTCTATCTTTATTTCTCAAAGCAAATATGCTAAGAGCATAGTAAAGAAATTTGGCCTGGATAATGCCAATCACAAAAGAACACCTGCTCCCACCCATTTGAAGCTATCCAAGGATGAGAATGGAGTGAGTGTGGATCACAGCTTGTACATAAGTATGATTGGGAGTTTACTGTATCTCACAGCAAGCAGACCTGATATTTCCTTTGCTGTTGGAGTGTGTGCTAGATATCAATCTGATCCTAAGGTGAGTCACTTGAATCAAGTGAAGAGGATTCTGAAATATGTGAATGGCACAAGTGACTATGGGATGCTATATAGCCATGATTCTGGGACTGATTTAAAAGGATACTGTGATGCTGATTGGGCTGGAAGTACAGATGATAGAAAAAGCACTTCAGGAGGGTGTTTCTTTCTAGGGAACAATCTGATTTCCTGGTTCAGCAAGAAGCAGAATTGTGTATCTCTCTCAACTGCTGAAGCGGAGTATATAGCAGCAGGAAGTAGTTGCTTTCAGCTGGTTTGGATGAAGTAGATGTTGAGTGAATACAATGTTAAACAAGATGTTATGACACTATACTGCAATAATCTGAGTGCAATTAATATATCTAAAAATCCTATACAGCATAGTAGGACAAAGTACATAGACATAAGGCATCACTTCATAAGGGATCTGGTTGAAGACAAAATTGTTACCTTGGAGCATGTAGCCACAGATAACCAGCTGGCTGACATATTCACTAAAGCCTTAGATGCAAACCAATTTGAAAGGTTAAGAAGCAAATTAGGAATCTGCATTTATGAAGACTAAATCTGCTAGAGGGGTTGTGGGCAGTTGGAGTTTTTCTGAAAATGTGTAGTCAACTGCCAGGTGAAGGTTGTCAAATTGTGGCTAAAAAGGGGGAGAAGTAGCCAAAAGTAGCTAAAGTACAATATGCAGAGATTAAGGGGGAGTAATTGGCAGCTGCTATGCTGGTTCATATTTTTGAGGGGGAGCGCCAATTGGCTGTTGTCAATAATGAAGATGGTGCTGCAGCAGATCAAGTGATGAAGACTGTAAAAATTGTCAAACTGCTGCTGATGAAAATTTCAAAATGATTGATTAAAGTTTTTCCGCTGCTGAAGTCTCTGAAGATGCAGAGTGCAGAGATTGTTTTAGCCAAAATTAGCCAAAGGGGGAGATTGTTAGTTCTTGGATTGGCTGGAATTTTGGTAAAACAAGGTATGTTCAATGTTGATGTCAAGGTGCGATGTTGCAACATTGAAGTCTTAACACTGGGTTGTGTTAAGAAATTAATTACTGAAGTTAGATGTCTGATGTCACATAGGTGATGTTGTGACATCAGATCTGCAGAATTAACAACAGTAGGCTGTGATGTTGTTAGGGTTGCGTATTAGCTGGAATTGTGGAGAGTAAGCTGTCTCATTGGATGCGAATATCTTGGGATAGATATTTGCTGCTGCATAGGAGATCTGGTGCAGATTTGTAGGAGATTTAAAAGGTTGAAGATTTAAAAAGATTTTAGGAGAAAATCTGTTTTAAATATTCAGTTTTAAATAACAAATCTGGGAGATATTGTAGCAAGTCCAAGACCAATTCAAGGAGCTATATAAAGCGCACCAGCACTAGAGAAAAGTGACGAAGAAAAGTGAGCCAAAGACTGAGAGTCGTGTTATGTCTTTGTATATGTTTTGTAAGCCATTCGAGAGTGAATTGGCATTGTGATTTTGAGTTGTTCTTGATCAAAGCTGTGAAGCAGAATCAAGTAGTGGTATTCAAAGTGTGTAATCTTTGAAGTGTTTTAGGGATTGAGTAGTGTTCTCATATCTAAGTGGGTTCTTAGGTAGAAAGTCACTAGTAGAGATTAAGTTTAGGAGATTGTCAACTGGGCTGTTGAGTCTGTAAATTAATTCTACAAGTAGTGAATTTCATCCCTGACTTGGTAGACCCCAGACGTAGGTAGTTAGACCGAACTGGGTGAACAATTCTTTGTGTTGCTTTGTTACTGTTATTGCTGTCCATTATGCAGAGTGTGTTATTGTGACATCGAACCTTAACATCACACGTCTGATACCAGAATTTCAGGAGTACCCACTTGGGGCATCCAGAAAAGATAGAAAAACCCTCAGAAGGCTGGCAGGCAGTTTCTTCTTGAGCGGTGATGCACTCTATAAGAGGAACTTTGACATGGTCTTGCTCCGATGCGTAGACAGACCAGAAGCAGACATGCTAATAAAAGAAATTCACGAAGGATCCTTTGGCACTCATGCCAACGGACACACAATGGCGAGAAAAATTATGAGAGCAGGGTACTACTGGTTGACAATGGAATCCGACTGCTACAAGTACATGAGGAAGTGTCACAAGTGTCAGATATACTCAGACAAAATTCATGTACCGCCAACGCATCTCAAAGTTCTTTCTTCCCCATGGCCTTTTTCCATATGGGGAATCGACATGATTGGCATAATTGAGCCCAAGGCTTCGAACGGACATCGGTTCATCCTGGTAACCATTGACTACTTCACCAAGTGGGTCGAAGCAGCGTCATACACTAATGTAACCCGACAAGTGGTGGTCCGATTTATAAAAAATAATATCATTTGCCGTTATGGTGTTCCAAGCCAGATCATTACTGATAATGGATCTAACTTGAACAATAAGATGATGAAGGAGTTATGCTCTGAGTTCAAGATTGAACACCATAACTCATCTCCCTACCGACCCAAGATGAACGGAGCGGTAGAAGCGGCTAACAAGAACATCAAGAAGATCGTTCAAAAGATGGTTGTAACCTACAAAGACTGGCATGAGATGCTACCCTTTTCTCTTCACGGTTATCGCACATCTGTCCGTACTTCAATAGGGGCAACCCCTTTCTCTCTAGTATATGGCATGGAAGCAGTGCTCCCCATAGAAGTAGAGATCCCATCAATCCGGGTATTGATGGAAGCTAAGCTAACAGAAGCTGAATGGTGTCAAATTCGACACGACGAATTGAATCTGATCGAAGAAAAACGGATGACGGCACTATGCCATGGTCAGTTGTATCAACAAAGGATGAAGACGGCGTTTGATAAAAAGGTCTGACCTCGCGTCTTCAAGAAAGGAGACCTCGTGCTCAAGAAGATACAATCATTTCTCACTGATTCTCGGGGCAAATGGACTCTGAATTATGACGGCCCCTATGTGGTCAAGAAAGCTTTCTCAGGCGGCGCCTTGAGACTTGCAACCATGGACGGAGAGGAATTTGCCTACCCCACGAATGTTGATGTAGTCAAGAAATACTTCGCCTAAACTAAAAAAAAACGTCTCGGTGGATTGAAAACCCGAAAGGACGATCAGGAAAAAGTTAGAGAAAAAATAAAAAAAAAATCATCCCGGTGGATTGGAAACATCACAGTACAATCCAGGTAAAAATTAGGGATAATGGCAAGTAACTATGTCCAACAGAGGCAAGTCCCTCAGCAACAGTTACGTCGTCCATCAGAAAAACTCCAGTTAAGGTCATCTTCGACAGAAGCTCAGGATGCCTAGAATTCAAAGTTGGTAGAAGGATATTGGTCGTTATGTTTCGATGTAGCCCTTTTCCCTGTAAATTACCATTTTCTAACTTTGTATATACTCTTTGGGATCACGCGTTTGGCTGATTTCCATCATATCAATAAAATTTGAGCCCTTGTGCTTTTGTTTGCAATTCTTATTTGTTTTAGCTTTATAGAACGACGTTTTTAACATGATCAACGATTCTTGAAATAAAACAAAAATGAATTTACTTGTAAAACTTTTTCTGCTTTTAAAATAAAAAGATGGCAATTTCTTTTGACTGTTGAACATCGAAAGAACATCGATCGCTACTCCAGAAGTAATCGAGCTTCAAAGTGCAGAATCAAAGTACTTCTGCTAAACCTGTACGTCTGAACGAAGGATCAATTGTGTCAGAGACCTTGTTTCGTCTGACACGCCCCAGCAGAGTTCTCATCTCCTAAAGCCCGATCAACGTAGCTCCCCGCAGGGACTATCTCTCCTAAGCAAGGCAGAATTGCTATCTTGAACCAGGGATACCTTTTCATCTCCCACCATGGCCGAGTATCCAGTCGTGCTCCTTAAGTCTGTATGTGGTGTCAGTTTTGTTAGCATATACATACATGCCTCATGCATTATTGATTTACATTCATATTCATGTTGCATCACTATCACTCTAGTCGGTCTTATCCCCTAGTGATAAACGTCCTCTTATCAATCAAGTTGTCAGTTCTTTCCTTGTCAGGAAACGTCGTGTTTGAACAACCGCTTCTCCACTTTGCTGCTGAACTAAAGTTGGTTCTTTGACCACTTTGATAACTTGAACCTCTGAAAAGGCAAGAAAACCCTCAACCGATGTCACTCTTCGCCATTGTTGATGATATCTTCGCTTTTCCGGATTAAGGAAAATCCCTAGAGAAAGCCTCTCAGCTAAAAAACTTTCAGTAACACATTGATTTTGCTCTCTGGAGAGTCGATGTCAACAAGGTCATCGACACCTCAAACTTGGATCACATCATATGGCGTTTCTCCGAGAAGATCTCCGAGAAAAGTATGATGTAATATCCCTAAACGACAGTAGTCTCTCAAGAGACTTGCTCTCCCCAGTAGACTCGACAAATGGCGTCTCCAACAGAGAAGTTTGTGCCTCTCTACCATCAAAACTTTTTTCGTCAAATGGCATCTCCCCAGGAAAATTCGGAGAGAAGTTTGAGGAAAACCGCTACAAATAGCGTCCCTTGTCAATAAAGTTTATTGACAAAAGAAACTAAGACCAGTTCCTCGGTAAGAAACCAGGATCGATGGGAAGTTTATTTCAGCAACTGAGACCAGTTCCTTGGTAGGAAACCAGGATCGAGGGGAAGTTCATTTCAGCAGCTGAGACCAGTTCCTCGGTAAGAAACCAGGATCGAGGGGAAGTTTATTTCAGAAACTGAGACCAGTTCCTTGGCTGAGGACCAGGATCGAGGGGAAGTTTCAACCTTTTCTAAGCATCATTGCTTAGCAAAAGAAGATGAATGCGCAAGCTACCGTTCATAGCAAACCATCAAAATTTTGGGTATTCCGATATTTAATCCTCTTGCACCCCGAATGCCCAAATACCTTCGTCATTCACACCTTCGGGTCCAAGAAGATTAAATAGGGGCATCTGTCATACCCCAAATTTTGACCACTAAGATTCCCATCATTGTGGAAATCATCATCACAATATGTATGAACCATCATACCTCATTAGTCTCCCCAAAGATGGGTGAGTATCCACTACAATCAAAATTAGGGTTTCAAGCCCTCTCAGAGCTCTTAGATAAAGGATAAATCAAGGAATGACATGATCATAAACTTGTATAACCTCTCAAATATCTACAAAGGATCAAGATGACTCCCACATCAAGGATCAAGCACAAGGCTGCTCCCTTCTAAGTGGATTAAGCCTCAAGATCGCTAGTGTCACCAAATTAGGGTTTTGGTCGACTAGGGCCTCCAGATGGAAATTCTCCTCTGGGCATTAGCCAATGCTTCAAGGCATAACCTATGATGCTCCAAGGAACATCATGAACCCCATCATCAAGTCAATTTAGCCTCAGAGGATGCATTCACCAAAAATCAGGAATTAGGGTTTCTTGACCTAATTCACCCCTAAGTTGACTTTTGGGACAAAACATGAGCCAAGACCTCAAGAGAGGATTTGAGGGTCTCTAATACACTACATTGATCCATTTTCAATAATGGATTGATCCAAGAAGCTTGATTCACAAGTTTCAATTTCATCTGAACCACAGTTAGGGTTTTGCAAGAAAAGTCAACTGTATCTTTGAGTTTTGACCAGGACATGCTCCCAAACCCTAGGACATGAATCAATATACCCTATAACACCCACAGAACATGTCCATCAAGTTTGATTTAGGTCAAGGACATGATTTCCTAAAGGATTGTACAATTTGGAATTCATTTGATAAAAAGTCAATTGTGCACAGAAGTCAAACTTTGACTTTTTGAGATTTTTCATAAAAATGGTTTTTTAACCCTAAAATGATGTTAATGTGTGATTTGAATCATCATTCATCAAGAAAAATCAAGAAAAGTGGGATAACTTGCAAAAGGGGTAACCATAAAAACTTAGAAATTTTTCTAAGTTATGAAACAAAGTGGCTTGGGTACCAACTTTGGAGGATCATAACTCCTAAACCACAAGGCCATTTTTCCCCATCCAAAGCTGGATTTGTAGCTCTCATTACCCTCTACAAAAGCTCCAACTACACCTCACTCCAATTCATTGTGGATTCTGAGTTATGATTGGGCCAAAATGGCTAAAACATGAAAATACATCATTTTCCAACACTTAGAAAAATTCTGGCCAAGGCAGATTTTGTTGAAAACACCAAAACTTGTGAGATCTTTTCACATAGTTGCAAGATGAATCAAGTCTAAAAGTAAACATCAATGTTGTTGCATATGTTTCTAAGAATCCAAAGAACCTCTCAGCATGAATTGATTCAACTTGAGCCAAGAGGAATCCATGCCCAAAGTCATGCTGCTGCAAGCTGTTTTGGAAAAATCAGTTTGCATGTTTGCTTGCCACACACGATTTCTGAATCAAAACCAAGGATCATTATGCCACATGTACTCAAACCAATCACAATGCATCTGATCCAACCTACAAAGCTGAGTCACAAAGCCAAGGAATCTTTCAACTTGAAGTACATGTATTTTGGCACATTTTGCCTTAAATTCAAATGGCATTAATGTGGAATAGTGCATTGTCAAGATTCACACTCTCCTCAGTCAAGTTCTCTGATTAAACAACAATTAAAATGACTGAGGAATGTGATTTCAGTCAAGGCATAGCTGATCTATTTGGAGCAGCTGTTACACCTAATGCAAGAGGCATTTATGTCCAACCAATCCCTTTGAAGGTGATCTGATCTAGCAGTCATTCACTATTCCTCCAAGACAAGAGTTGATTACCTATAAATAGAGGTTCCAATGGATCATTCAAGGCACACCAAAGCACCTTATAGCACTGCTTTCTCTCATTCTCTCTTAAGTGCCAATTTTCATTGTTTTTGAGCAACCACCATCGGGTTTTGAGTTGCATCCCTAAGAAATCCATTCCAATTGCTCAGACACATCACATATGATGTATTTGAGGTGTCCAAACACTTAAACACCAACTGTAACACCCCTAGCTCAAAATCACCCTTCAACCAAGCCATTATGCCTCAATTATGTAGTTGGAGTTCTCCAACTTGATCCAAAGGTTTGCAGAGTGTTCCAAATCTTGCAACACACTCCACAACATCCATTGAAGCTGTAGGGATCATTAAATCATATCTGGAACACCATTTGTACAGAGTTCCATTTCAGCTTGCATCAAGGTAAGCCTCAAAACTACATCTTCATGATCCATGCATATTTCCTCGCATGATATTTTTGCCAATTGCTTGCCATCATATGTTGAGTGTTTTCCCTAAAAAAATTGGACCATAGCCCTAAGAACCATGTCCGCACGACTGCTTTTGCAAAATTAGGGTTCATATGGTTGTGATGATATAACTTGCTATACACTGAAAATAAATGAAATCAAGTATTTCCATCTTGTTCCTTGTGAAAAAACGCATGAGTTTGGTATTTGAATCATGTCAAATGGTTGAGAGATGAGTGAGATAGGGGGCTTCATGCACGAGCTCGAGGAAGAAGATGACCATGGCGCCATTCTTCAGGTTTTCCAACCAAGTTCTCTATATATTTTTCATTTGCCATACTATATTTGAATTGGCATTGCGCCCCAGTGGTTGATCAGTTGGTTTTGTGTGTATTGGCAAGAGAGAGGTCTGGGGTTCGAATCCCCCTCGCCCCAGATCTCTTTTTTACCACTTTTTCTTATTTTTTTGTTATTTTTCATATTTATTGTAAATGATTTGAAAAATTAATAACTCACTCAATTTTAATTATTTTTGATTGGTTCTTTTTGCAAAAAATCACAAAAATGTTGAAATATTTTATTCCACAAAAAAAATTAGATTTATATTATTTATTTAATATAATTAATATTTTTGTGAATAAATTCATTTTTATTGTTTTTAAACCTTTTAAAAATAAATATTCATGTTGGAAAATCAACACCAAATAGGTTTTAATTCATCTTGTGATTAAAACCTCATTTTTCAAACCTAAAACCAAAATCACAAGTTGTTTATTCAAACTTATTTGGAATTTGTATCATTTTAATTAATTTTCTTTGAATAATTACTTTAAAAATGATGAAATTAGGTTGTTATTGATTTTCACCCTAACAAATTTTTCTAAACACTCACGGGCCTCTAATAGAGTGTAAGACCTAAGCCTTTTTGTAAAATAAACTCATTTTGGGCCTCACTTATTGTATAAGTTCCTCTGTGTATTTTCAAAAACTTCGGCGAGATCGTCGCTTTCAAACAAATAACCCTAGGCCTACCCTCGAGTAATAAGACCCATTTCTTTTCCTAAACTCACTTGGGCCTCTAATAGAGTGTAAGACCCAATCCCTTTTTGAAACCAAAAACTTTTGGGCCTCAGTCATTGTATAAGACCCACGTTGTTTTCAAAACCTCGGCGCGATCGTCGCCCTTTTTAAAATTAACTATTGGGCTTCTCCTTGAGCTATAAGACCCATTCAAAAATCATTTTTGGACCTCTTGAGAGAGTGTAAGACCCACACCTTTGTACAGAAAACCTTTCTCGGGCCTCAGTCACTTGTATAAGTCCCTGTACAAAACGACAATGCAATCACTGATGAAACCATGGGCCTCTCCTTGAGCTGTAAGCCCCAATTTTCCTTTCAAAGCACTTTATCCTTTGATTTTGTAATATACTATTTTCAACTTTTCTTTGTTGAACAACTAACAATACAACATGGAAGCTCTACAACCGAGTAAGTGTTTACCCGCTTTCATTTACTGCTTTCATATGTATATAACTGTACTGTGGGGCTGTTTCACTGTAAGTCTTCTTTCATAAACTCATATCATCTGTGTAATAATAGTATAGATATTTAGAGTTTCCCCGGCAACTACGTCTAGAACTAGACAAAACCTCGTCTCCTTACAACAATTTTAGATAACTAGATCTAAGAAATCCCCCCTTTGAACAGTTCTTATACAGAAGGCCAATGTTCCAAGTGAAACCCCTTCTGGAACTATTCATCAGCCTCCTCTTGGGCTTAGTGCAAGGACCCAAAGGCTTCCTAAAAGCATCCCCGCCTCCTCTTGGACATTGTACAAGGACCCGTCGGCTTCTTAGAAGTTTTCACAGCCTCCTCTTAGGCTTTGTATAATGATTCTTCCTCCGGGAAGATAGCCTCCTCTTGGGCTTTATACAGATTATCCCTCGGCTTCTTAAACGTTTCCAGCCTCCTCTTGGGCGTCGTACAAATTGTCCCGACAACCTCTTAAAGGTATAGGAACAGAGATTAGTCATCTTAATAGAACAGTCTTTCAAAGAGTCTAGATCTTTCTACCGCAAACGTCTTGTTCCTTAATTTCTCTTAAGCATAGTACAAAAGATAAAACTCTAGACTTGGACAGTTTAAGACCCTTGAGTCTCAAAGACATTCTCAAGCCCCTTTCAAGAATGGGAAGAACACCCGTAGACTTGGACGGTCTAAAACCCTTTGGATTCCCCATTTCCTTAGAGAACAGGAAATAATCCCAACCCTCAGATCAAGTCCATGAGTACAACATTACTTATATGAGAACTGATTTTATCTTTTAACCAACCTACTGGACCTGTCACTCAACTGAAACAGTTACTATAGCCTCCTCTTGGGCTTTGTACAATGATTCTCCCCAGCAGAGTTAACCCTTTTAGCCTCCATCTCGGGCTTCGTACGAGATACAAAAACACTCTCTTGTTGAGTATAAAAGACTCTCTTGTTGAGTGACCCATCCTTCAGCCTCCGTATTGGGCATCGTACAAGACACAAAACACTCTCTTATTGAGTATAAAAGATTCTCTTGTTGAATCACCCCTTTAGCCTCCGTCTCGGGCTTTATACGAGACACCAAATCACTCTCTTGTTGAGTATAAAAGACTCTCTTGTTGAGTCAAACAACTTTTAGCCTCTATCTCAGGCTTCATACGAGACACCAAATCACTCTCTTGTTGAGTATAAAAGACTCTCTTGTTGAGTCAAACCCCTTTGGCTTCCGTCTTGGGCTTCGTACAAGACACACAAAAAGACCCTCTTGTTGAGTCAAACCCTTTTAGCCTAAATCTCGGGCTTTGTACAAAAAGCACATTTTCCCCGAAAAAGTCAGCCTTTTAGCCTCCTCTTAGGCTTTGTATAAGGAAACCCCGGTTGAGTCAATCAACCTTTTAGCATCAAATCATGCCTTACTCACAACATGCAAACATCAACAACTCCCCCTTTAGAGATGACAAATTCTCTCTAAAGTCAAAACCTCTTTAGCTTCATACCTTGGGCATTGAACAAGATACAAATAGACCTATCAGCTTCACATCTTGGGCTTTGAACAAGATACAAATAAATCACATTTAGCTTCATGTCTTGGGCTTTGAACAAGACATCAAAACACTGTTTCCTCCCATAGAATATGAGGAACTACGATCGCTCTGATTTCCCTGTTTCGGTAAACGGGAATACGTAGGCATAAGATTGAAAGAAAAATCTTAGCGAGCACACTAATCAAAAACCCAAAATCCTGTACCTTCACACATCAATCGAAAAACATCAGTCCTAACATCCTACCAATAGCATAGTCCCGTCATTTCAGCCTTAACAAAGTAAGCAGAAAAAGCCCCCACTTCCATATAGCATCCGTAACCTAACAGACCGCTGTTTAAACTCAGTATGCAAGCAGGGTTAGTTGGAGACATCTATTTCCCTTCCTTCATGAGCTTCAATAGGATAAAAAATGAATCGACCTGTTGTACCCCCAAAGAGCGACAATGCTTAAGAACCACGTCCAAAATCGCTCGCTACAGTAATGAGACCATCTTGCACTTGATTCTTGACAAGGAGAAGCCTTTTGAGTGTATGTAAGCTTGATGGGTTGATGATCATTCCAAAACATTGACTGATCATGTGAGGATTCTCTTGGTTCCTTGAGGAAAAACCCTAATTTCAGACAAAACCAAACAAGAAACAACTTGAACAAGGTTAGGGTTAGCAATACAATGCTTGAATGCTTCCTACAATGATGATGACATCTAGGGTCAAAATTTGGGGTATGACAGTTGCCCCTATTTAAATAACTTCACTGGATTACTTAACTGGTGACAACCCTCAGGGAATCAAAGTGAAAGGTATTTAAATACATAAATAACTGGAAATTTCCCCCCTAGATTCAATGGTATGCTATGCTACAGACAAAACTGACTTAAATAAACGCTAGGAACAATGCAGACATGCAATGAACTCTTGTATGATGCTCTATGATGGAATGATAAATGTTGAATGCACAAACAAAACAAGATAATCAAAAGTAAAGACCATCTGGAGAAAGGAAATGACCACACTGGGAACATCCCAAGACACGCCACTGGGGACTGGGAACCACACTAGGGACACCCAAAGTGATTAATCAACAAGTTCAGACATAACCTGAGATCACAGGGGTAAGATAGACGGGAACAAGATCTTCTTACAAGAGATCAAAAGGTGAAAGAGGAAATTTCACAACAACACATGATTGTTTCCACCAGGGAATATCTAGAGTAGTTGATTAATAGGTTCAAACATAACCGGCTGATACTCTAGAACAAGAGATGAAACAAGGATCCTTATAACAATAGAATGATCTCGATGTTCCTCATGAAAATAGGAGATAAAACAAATTCTTATGGCAATAGAATCAATGAAACTTGATCCTCATAGCCATAGGATTGATCCCAATGTTCCTCATGACAATAGGAAATATAACATACTCTCATAACGATAGAATCATTGAAAAAGACTCCTCATAACAATAGGGGACATAGACTCTCATAAAAATAAAATCTGCAAACTGGATCCTCATAACAATAGGATGAAATCCTTAAAAGGAAAGTGTTGAATATACCCTCGTAACAACATGGATGGGAGGTGATGAGAATCCTCATAACAACAGGATTACTGCACCAAAAAGGGATCATTATATCCATAGGATCAACAACACATAACACTGGAGTTTTCAAACATCCAATCTTTTGGAAATTCCTTAAAATGAAGAGTTCAAACGGGGTCTTCAGGAACCATCAGGAAAAGTATAGGGTATCGACTCTTCTGTACGTGCCAACTTAATTGGACTTGAACTGCAAGCGAAGGTAATAACCGGCTTTCAGTGGATTGATGCCAGTGACAACTAGACTTCAAAGGGGTATTCATGACGACCAAGACAAACTTACCAATGTTGAATTAATTTCAGGCAGACTTGTTGGGAGAGGAAATATTGGTAACAAACAATTTTCCAAGACACCAAGGATAAACAGACCGGTGAACGCTAGTGACGACTGGGGAAAAGGTAAATATATACATGGTGACGACCACGGGGAAATGCATAATAATCACGAAGCAATGTGATAACTGGACTTCAAAGGGACGACAAATGGGTAAAAACTAAACCCAAGCTAAAAACTTAATGCAAAAATGCATATGTTGAACATGATGAATATGATCATGGCATGCAAATGCTGACTCAAGGTGAGACAAAATTTTAGTGGAGGGACTATCACAAGGGAAGTGAATCCTCCACGCCAATAACTCAAGTAAGTACCAACAGGACGAGTACTGAGAACTCCTTCAAACAGATTGATTCAATATTATCGTCAGTTTCAACTTCAGTAGGGTATTGCAAAGAGATTTCCTTTTGATCCTCCCATGTATCAAAGAGATTTAATGTTTTATTAAAACATTTTCAAAACACACATTTTTTCAAAAACCTTTTATTTTTCAAAGCTCATTATTAACAAGTAGATGGCATTTTGTATAACAAGAAAAGGTAACGGAACATAAATGGCAATAAAGTGATTGGCAAAATTTGTATTTCATTGAAGAATGGCAGCTTGCAAATGGCAAAAGCTCCATGGAGTATTACAATTGAAAAATGAAATAGGGAAAGGTTTACATTGAATCCAACAACTATTGTAATCCCTAATAACTAGGATGCCCCAGAGTTTTGCTTCTGACGAGAGCGACTAGATTGATCTTCGGCCATTTCTTCAGTGTTGGTAAACGCCATTTGATACAGTCAAATGCCTTTGTCCCTAACTTTTGCCTAGAACGCCCTTTTGGGTTTTCAATCCACCGGGACGCTCATTTTTGCCTAAGCCGCCCTTTCGGGTTTCATCCCTAACTTTTTCCTGGATCTCCTTCATAGGTTTAGATCCACCGGGATACCCATTATTGCCTAAGTCGTCATTTCTGGTTTTTTACCTAGCGGGCTTTATTTAGGCATAATATTTTTTGACTGCATCGGCATTCATAGGGTGCACAAGCTGCTCATCATCCATTGTTGTGAGGATGAGGGATCCTCTTGAGAAGACTGTTTTCACAACAAATGGGCCTTCGTAATTGGGAGCCCGCTTTCCTCGGGCATCTCTTTGTGATGGCAAGATCTCCTTGAATACCAGATCTCCCTCTTTGAATTCACGTAGGCGAGCCTTCTTATCGAATGCTCTCTTACGTCTCTTCTGGTACAACTGCCCATGGCACATGCCTGTCATCCGCTTTTCGTCGATGAGATTCAACTCGTCATATCTGCTATGGATCCATTCTGCTTCTTCCAACTTGGTTTCCATTAGGATTCTCAAGTATGGAACCTCCACTTCTATTGGGAGAACTTCTTCCATACCATAAACCAAAGAGAATGGGGTTGCCCCTGTTGAAGTGCGGACGGAGGTCTGATATCCATGCAATGCAAATGGTAGCATTTCATCCCAATCCTTGTAGGTTTTGACCATCTTTTACAGGATTTTCTTAATGTTTTTATTGGCAGCTTCAACAGCTCCATTCATATTCGAACGGTAGGGCGAAGAATTATGGTGTTCGCTCTTGAAGGACTCACATAATTCTTTCATTGTCTTGTTGTTCAAGTTAGTTCCATTGTCTGTGATAATTCTGCTTGGAATTCTGTAATGACAGATAATGTCCTTTCTGATGAAGCGTGCAACCACTTGCTTGGTCAAGTTGGCATATGAAGCAGCTTCTACCCACTTTGTAAAGTAGTCGATGGCAACCACGATGAAACGATGGTCGTTGGAAGCCTTGGGTTCGATTGCTCCGATCATGTCAATGCCCCACAATGAGAAAGGCCATGGAGATGTTAAAACACTCAACAATGTCGGAGACATGTGCTGTCTATCGGCATATATTTGGCATTTATGGCATTTCCTGGCATATTGGATGCAATCAGATTCCATAGTCAACCAATAATATCCGGCCCTCAAACGCTTTTTGGACATGGCGTGGCCATTGACGTGCGTCCCAAATTGTCCCTCATGAATTTCTTTCATTAATAGGTCTGCTTCATGCCTGTCAACGCATCTTAGCAGAACCATGTCATGGTTTCTTTTATACAGTACACCATTGCTGAGGAAAAACTTGGATGATAGTCTTCTCAAGGTTTTCTTGTCAAGAGCAATAGCATTAGCTGGATATTCTCAGTTTTACAGATACAACCTGATGTCGTAGAACCATGGTTTATTGTCTGTTTCCTCTTCCACTGATTGGCAATAGGCAGACTCAGTCTTCCTTTCAATTCGGATGAGTGGCGCTACATTGACAAATCTAACCTTTCACATGGAGGCTAACATAGCCAAAGCATCAGCAACATGATTCTCGGATCTCGGAACGTGTTGGAAAGTGATCTGTCAAAGTGCTTGATCATTTCCATAATATAAGCTTGGTAAGGAATCAACTTTTTGTCTCGGGTTTCCTATTCACCCTTAACTTGGTATATCACCAAAGCTGAGTCTCCACTCACTTCAAGATTTTGATGCAAAGGTCAATGGATGCTTCGAGACCTAGAATGCATGCTTCATACTCGGAGATGTTGTTTGTGCATTCAAAGTCTAGTCTGGCCATGAACAGAGTGTAACCACCATCCGGATTTTTCAAAATAGCGCCCACACCGTGCCCATTGTAGTTGGAGGAACCATCGAACATCATTTTCCAACGGAAACCAGGCTCAGGACCTTCATTTGGACCGGGTTCTTCACAATCTTTCCTTATCAACATAATGTCTTCATCAGGAAAATCAAGCTTAAGAGGCTCATACTCTTCAATTGGCTGTTCTGCGAGGTATTCTGACAAGATACTCCCTTTAATGAACTTTTGAGCTACATACTAGATGTCGTATTTGGACAAGAGCATATGCCATCGGGAAAGCCTTCCAGTCTGAGCAGGCTTTTCAAAGATATATTTTATCGGATCCATTTTTTAGATCAATAAAGTAGTGTGGCAGATCATGTATTGCCTGAGGTGTTTGGCAGCTCAAGCTAGAGCACAACAAGTTTTCTCCAAAAGCGAGTATCTGCTTTCACAATCAGTAAATTTCTTGCTTAGATAGTAGATGGCGTGTTTTTTCCTTTCAGTCTCATCATGTTGTCCAAGTACGCAACCTATGGACCCTTCTAATACTATCAGATACATAAAGAGAGGTTTGCCAGGCACAGGCGGAATCAGAATTAGAGGTTCTTGGAGATAACCTTTGATCTTTTCAAAAGCCAACTGGCAATCAGAATTCCATTCAACTGCTTGATCCTTTCGGAGTAGCTTGAAGATGAGCTCACAAGTAGCAGTCATGTTGAAGATGAATCTAGATATGTAGTTAAGTCTACCAAGAAAACCTCTGACTTGCTTCTCGGTTCGCGGAGCGGGCATCTCTTAAATTGCTCTGACTTTAACTGGGTCAACTTCAATCCCTCGTTGGCTAACAATGAATCCAAGTAATTTCCCAGACTGAACCCCAAATGTACACTTAACTGGGTTGAGTCATAATCTGAACTTTCTGAGACGCTCGAACAGCTTGAAAAGATGGTCCAAATGGTCCTCTTCGCTTTGGGATTTAGCAATCATGTCATTGACATAGACCTCTATCTCCTTATGCATCATGTCATGGAAGAGTGTAACCATCGCCCTTTGGTAGGTAACACCTGCATTTTTTAGCCCAAATGGCATGACCTTATAACAATAGGTCCCCCAAGGTGTGATGAAGGTAGTTTTCTCCATATCGTCAGGATCCATTCTGATCTGGTTATTATCCACTAAGGTATCGATGTGCGAAAGAGGGAAGTCATCCTAGGATTGACTTTGTTTAAATCCCTATAGTCGACACACATTCGAACCTTTCCATCTTTCCTTGGTACAGGAACAATATTGGCCACCCATTATGGATACTTTACAACAGCAAGAAATCTGGTGTCAATCTGCCTTTTAAATTCTTCTCTGATCTTCAAGGCCATGTCTAGTCTTGCTCTTCAGAGTTTCTGCTTGACAGCGTGACAGTCGAGCTTGAGTGGTAGCTTATGAACTACAATGTCTGTGTCCAAACCGGACATATCTTTATATGATCAAGCAAACACGTCCACATAATCTTGGAGTAGTTTTACCAACTTTGCTTTAACATCAGCCCTAACTGTAGTACCAATCTTGATTTCCTTTTTCTCTTCTTCACTGCCCAAGTTGATGGTTTCGACCTGCTCTTGGCGTGGTTGGAGATCTGCGTACTCGTATTTAAACATCTTGGCCAATTCATCTGGAATGTCACAATCTTCCTCACCCTCATCTTCAGTTTGATTGATGGGTGCATCAAAGTTAGGAGAGATCGGAGCGTCATCAGATTCAATATGGGTATCAATGATTTTGCATATTTTACATAATTGCTTTAATTTAAAAAAATGAAATAAAGGTGATGCAATGAGGGAATGCTCTTTGATCTTTTTAGTGGTTATGAAAGATTGTCTTTTTCAAAGCAAGAAAAGTAAATGAACAAAACAGGAATTTAACAAAACGCCCTCATTCATTAATCTTTGAGAAAAAATAGAAGGGGGCTCTTACAAAATGATCCCATAGTCTTGGGCATGACTAAGGATTTTTGAAATCATTAAAACAAAACAAACAAAGATTACTTTGATAACGAAAGGATTTCGGGAATTTCCACAGAATCCCAGTTGCTCAAAGCCGCATCAGGACAGTATACCAAATGGCTTAGGTCTTCATCTTCGAAGTCTTCGACAATTGCATTCACTTGGAAACCAGCACTGACGAATACTTCTTGGATTCCTCTTGGCCGTCTTTGGTTAGGAGTTGACGCTTTCTTAGTTGGTTTGTAACCCAACCCAAAGCGGTCCTTTTTGATCTTGACGTCGATCACTTCACCCCAACCTGTTGTTTTACCATCCTCAATGGCAGAAATGACACCTTTCAAAGATGCAAAAGACGAGAATACCATCTGCTCAGGTTTCTCTACCTCAAACATGACCACGTTTGCAATTTCCAGCGCTTGCAAAGAAGTTTCCAGCGCGTCTTCATCTACTTCAATGTATTTGAAAGAAGAAATATTACTCACCATGAGATTTTCTTCTCCAAATATGGTTACCAGCTTGTCGTCAACTACAAATTTCATCTTTTGGTGAAGAGTATATGTGACTGCCCCAGAGACATGAATCCATGGTCTTCCCAATAGACAACTATAGTTGGGGTTGATGTCCATCACCTGAAAAGTTATGTCAAACACATGGGGACCAATGAGAATAGGTAACTCTACCTCTCCGATCACAGATCTCCTAGAACCATCAAAATAATTTACAACAAGAGAACTAGGCTTCATTTCTGCCCATTCACATGCCAGCTTTGCAAGAGTCCTTTTGGGCAACACATTGAGGGAAGACCCTGTGTTCACCAACACCCTAGCCAAGGTATCCTCTTCACACTTAATAGAAATGTGCAAGGCAGAGTTATGATTATTACCTTCTTTAGGAAATTCTCCCCCATCAAAACTCAAAGTGTTATAGGAAGTGATGTTGGCTATCACGTTATCAAATTGTTCGACGGTAATGTCCTGCGTCACATCAATTTGGGAAAGAAGCTTTTGCAAAGCATTGTGGGGTGCGGGAGAACTCATGAGGAGAGATAACATGGAGATCTTCGAAGGTGTCTGATGCAGTTGATCGATAACCTTATAATCACTCCTCTTGATAATTCTGAGAAACTCTTCATCTTCATTGATGGGAACAACATCCTTATTCTTGGAAGAGATAATAGCTTCTTTTTGCATTTGAGGTACCACATGAATATGAGGGTTATAGATTCGACCACTGTGGGTCATTTTACTTGGCCCTGCTATATTAGTTACCTCATCATTCACAACCTTCGGTTCCTTTTCTGAACTCATAGTTTCCTGATTGCCATTAGTCGCTCCATAGTTCCAAGGCATAACTTTAAAAGGTCTCCATTTTGGCACATACATTATCTTTTTTCCTTGAACAGTAGTCACAACTGGATCTGGATGTTTAGAAACAGGTTTAGGGAGATTGAAGACAGGTTCAACTTATTTGTAGGCGGACTCAACTCTTTTGAACACAGGAGTTGGTAGATTGAATATTGGTTCAATCATAACCACTTCATTCTTTTTCACACGTTTGCTTATCTGTAGCATACCTTGATCAATTAAAGATTGGACATCCCTTTGGACCCCTTCACAACCCTTTGACTGAACATCACATTTGGCACAACTCTTGTGCCATTCTTTGGCTAAACCCACTTTAAACAACTTAGCATGGAATTCTGGCAGTGGAGTTTTGATGTCTTTTACATCACAGATCAAAACTTCATCAACCCCTTCTTCTATAGCATTGACAGATGCCCCATGGGTGGGCAGAGGATTATTCTTCACATTTGGATTTTTATCATTGAAATACAAAATCTTTTTCTTGATCAACTCCCTCACAATATGTTTTAAGGCGTAACAACCCTCAAAATCATGACCAGGAGTGCCCTCATTAAAAGGACAATGGGCATTGGGATTGTAATATGGTGGAAATTTATCTAGCGGAGGACCCAATGGTCTTGGAGTTTCCAAGCCTTGTTCGATGAGGAACGGATACAACTTTGTATATGTCATAGGGATAAGGGGAATAGATAGCCTCCCTCCCTGTCTTCTATTCTGATTCTGATTGTTCGGACGCTGAACAAGATTTTGTTGAGGAGCATTGGACGCTTGCTGATGTTGAGGAGTTTGTTGAAAAACAGGTTGTTGTTGATTAAAAGTGAGAGTAACAGCTGCCACATATGATTGAGGGGCATACTGATACACTGGTTATTGAATAAACTGTTGTTGTTGCTATTGTTGATTCTTCCAAGAGGAATTTCTTCTACGGGCAGTTGTGACAGCGTTGGTCTCTCCTTCCTTCTTCTTTTAGAAACCCCTAGAAGGCCTTTTAAATGTATCCTTAGAACTTCCTACAGGACCACTCATCTTCCCATTCTTTAGACCCAACTCAATTTTTACTCCTGCAACCACCAAGTCAGAAAAGTTAGCAGTGACGCTACCCACCATTCTTTCATAAAATTCTAGCCGTACAGTGTCAACAAACCAGTCCGTAAGTTATTTATCTGAAAGAGGAGGCTCTACTTGAGAGGTTGTTTCTCTCCATCTTTGGGCATACTCTTTAAAAGATTTAGAGTTTTTCTGGGACATGCTGAGTAACTACCTTCTATCTGGCGCAAGATCCATGTAGTACTTATAGTGTTTCATAAAAGCATCGGAGAGGTCTTGAAAACAATGGATCCTTGACTGATCCAAACCTAGATACCATTTTGAAGATGCTCCTTTCAAACTGTCTTGGAAGCAATGGATCATTAGTTTGTCGTTGTCTACATGAGCTACCATCTTGCAATAATACATAATCAAATGATTCTTAGGGAAAGATGCCCCTTCATACTTGCCAAAGATTGGCGTTTTGACTTTGTTGGGAATAACTAACCCAGATACCAAACATATTTCACGAGCAGCGGCTCCAAATACCTGATCCCTTTCCATAGCTCTGAGTCTTTTTTCAATCAAATCCATGTTCTCTTTCAGCTTATCACGCTTATCATCCCCATATTCAGACCCATCGGGTATGTCATAAACATGATGGTGGTCGTCATAAAAAGGTTGATTTACACGAGTGTGCACAGCAGCAGGTGTAAAAGTCGGAACTATGTTAGGAACATCAGCTGTTAACGGAACTGTCTGTTAAGCAGAGACATGAATTTGTGGTCGAGGAACAAAGTATGGCAGGAGTCCAAACTGAGGTAGAGTGATAGAAGCAGTAAATGGTAGAGGGTCTACCATAGGGCTTACAATCTCGAAAACAACAATTGTTTGAGTATCCATCTTGGCACGGATAACCTGAAGCATCTCCATGATTTGTCCCATATTGCCACAAAAGTCTTCTAACTCGTTGTTGATGTGATCAATCTCGTGCTCTTGGTCTGCCATTCTTTTCTTGGCTTAAGCACGGGTGTTATACCAGTGTGGAGGATTCAGCGTAGAGACTGGAGATGACAAGGCAGAAATGAGTTTTATGAAAAGAAATGCAATGCAAATGTGACAACAAAAGCAAGATGCAAGATGCAATGCAAAAAGAAAAAGCTTCGTGGAACTTAAATATTTGAAAACATCAAGAAATCACTTCATTAATTTCAAAAGAGGATTACAAAATGTTTAGTACTTCTTACAAGAGTCCTAAACTAAAAGCTAAATAAAAGCTACAAAAGCCCTAAGGGGATTCTCCTAGCAGCCTCATGTTGAGCTTCTTGATTTGCTCCTCCATCCGAGTCTTCTGGAGAGTAAGCCTATCCAAAATCAACTTCCAAGGAGTTGACTGAGGGCTAGAGGAAAATAATCCTCTTGCACCTTCCTCTTCTTACAAGAGAGTACTTCTTCAGTCAGTGTCTGTAGTTATCTTTGGAGTTCCGCGTTCTTGTTGACGACTACTTGGTATTTGTTCTCCCAAGCATTTCTTTCTTGAAGTGATTTGCTCAAAGCAATCTTTAACTTCTCTGCTTCAGACATGAAGATCAAAGTAGGTTCCTCCTTCGGAGTTATGGGCTCTTGACGAGAATAAGGCATCTTCAGCTCGATGGCCCTATCTCGGACCCATTGGAGATAGGGTTCCAAAGAAACACAGTTGGGCTTGCCTATGTCTTTCTACCCTTTCTTATGCAAATGGCTCCAAGCGATCACAATCTGCTCTTTAAGCTCTTTGCTATCTTCACCATCTTTGAAGAAGATACTCTTAATATGAACACTCTTGGGCTTGTCCTTCAAAGGATATCCTAGATGACGGTGAGCTAAGACGCGATTGTAGCTAATTCCTCCTTTGGTACCAAGAAGAGGTACACTGGCAAAGTCCCCACAACTATCAATGATCATAACTCCATCACAGACACGTTGTACCAATCAATGTCAGATTGGGTGAGAGCCATAACCTTCTGTGACCACCAGCTATTCTTGATATCCCAAAATGAGATTGATTTGGGCAAGTGAGAAATAAACCACTTGTACAGTAATGGCCCTTTCCATGGAAGTTCTTCAAGTGGACTGAGTGATAAGTATCTCCTAACAAGGTAGGTATTGGATTCTTCTTTTGGAAGATCTTGATAGCATTGAGGTCAACAAAGTCTTCAAAGCTTGGGAAGAGGAACACTCCATAGATGAGTAAGGCAAGAATAGCCTCAAAAGCATCAATGCTTATGTGATCTGCATAATACTGAGCTCTCCCAATAAAAAACTTTGTAGTCAGACCAAAGACTCCTCCTTTGGTGGTCATGTTATCTTGAATTTCAGATAACTCCAAATGTGTGGCTTTGGCGATGTCTTGCTCTTTAGGATCTTTTTCCAAGAAAGGGAAAGGAGACTTGTCAGAAATAGGCAACCCAACCAGATAGGAATACTCTTCTAATGTGGGCATAAGTTGGTAGTCAGGAAAGGTGAAACAATGGTAGATTGGATCATAGAACTGAAGGAGTGTGGAGAGAAGACCATCTTGCATCTTAATCTTCAGCAGTGACAAATGCTTCCCATATTTGTTCTTGAACCCTTCTCGATCTTTAACTAGAGCTCCTAATCTCCTTAGGTCGCCCAAGTCAAGACTCTTGAAAGTGTACTTAATAGTTTTTCTTATGTCCTTATCCATGGTTATCCGATGATGTTTACAAACAAGATTTAAGTTCCATAAAACTTTTTATGAAAAAAAGATGTTTATGAATGCATGTATGCACAAACATAACAAGATCACACTCAAACATGGTGTAAGGCTTGCATGAAGTCAAAGGTTTACCCCTCCCATTTGGTATGTACTAAGGCTTATTGTACCTGTACAACGGGTTCTAACAAGTTCCCAAAGTCATCAGCCCATCTTTCAGATATTATCAATTTCCCAATTTACTCGATAGTTAATAATATTCTCAAGAGAACCAATTTTGAGTGTAGTATCGCGTATCAACTATTTTGGAATTACTCCCTCATAGTCATTGCACTACGTTCCTAACATGGCCAAGTGGGGTTAAAGGTAACTAAAGGTTCTCAGCTTCGTAGGCTCAATCAAGAAATAATATTGTTTTCACAATCTTTTGATCAACAATACTTATTCTTAAAGGTGCCTCCACTGAGTGGTGATTTCTCAAGTTAGCTTGGTCGGGAATCAACTCCCTATAAGCCTTCTTGAATGTACCACCTTCCTATCTTATTTTTCTCTCAAGTTCAAGGTTGAGACTTATCTCACCACAAGGTAACAACCCAAATGGAGCAACAAACAAACAAGCAAATATATAGCAAATACAAATAAGTTAGGCTTAATCCTCTTAAAAGAGTCTCCCCAGTGAAGTCACCATTTTTCTGTTGCGGTGAAAATTTGATATCAAGCTATTGATCAAGCTTGAATCACAAATCTCTTAAAGATTCACCACCGAGCTTTGATTTATCCAAGGGAAAGGGTAAAGATCGTAAAAAAACCCTAGGTTTACAATGTAACAACAAAGCTAAGAGATTTCGGGGGATCGGGGATTGGTTATACATAGGGAAGGTATTAGCACCCTAAGTATCTATAGTACTCTATAGGAACCTCTTACATGTATTTGTCATATGGTTTGCTATTGTTTGTGTTTGGGTTAAATGGTGAGAGATATGAACCTAAGGATTTAATTACTAAGTATGCTCGCCAAAACTTCGTGGTTTGTGCCTAGATATCCTTACAAGGATGGAATCAGAGTATTTGTAGTTCACCTAAATAGGGATAGATGAATACTTGATTATTATCAAGATTCAAATGGGATTAAGTGTTATGTCCTAACACTTATTTGACTTGACAAAGTCACAGGATTTGTAAATTCTATCCTAATTCTAAGACTAAAAAAACCTAATGACTCTAACAAGGTCAAAGGGTGTAGATAATGATGAGCTATCTATGACATAGAGTCAATAGAGAGACTTTCCCTTCGATTAAGGAATAGAGGGCAACTTGAGGATGGAAGCTAACAAGCTAACATATGGTATGAATAAATATGATATTCAAGCATGGTATTGACAAAAAGTAAATCAAAGTAACATTCAAACATGATGTTAGAATGGAAAAGGTAAAGCATATGGTTACAACCAAAGCATAAAGATAAATGTGACAACATTAAGGGTAATGACTTAACAAAGTCATGAACTAGACAAGGTAACTACCTAGTATGTTCAAAGGTTCAAGGAAGTTTAAAATTAACATGGTGACAACCAAACAAGTTCAATCAAACAAAGATGTTACAACACCCTAAACAAGCATGAGATATAGTTCTAACAAGGCTAAGGTCATGGGTAAGGAAACATGCATTAGGGTTTACTAACACCACTTAATCATGAATACAGGACAAAGGGAAGATAAGTTGTAACAACACTTAATCGTGAATACAAAATAACATTTCAAAGCATGGATAAGTTATTACAACACTTAAACATGATAAGAATCAAAGTTCAAATCAACATGTGAAAGTCATGACAACACTTAAACATGGATAAAGCAAAGGTTCAAAGTTGACATGTACAAGTTAAGATATTACTTAAACATGGATGTAAGTTCAAGGATGACATGTATAAGTCAAGACATCACTTATCATGGATAGGAGTAAGGTATACATAAGTCATGATAACAGTCAAAGTTCAAAGCATACATGGATAAGTTAAGATATTACCTATCATGGATACAATGTCTAACAAGCAAATGGTGAAAACCAAATATACTTGAGCAAGAGTGACATGTTTATGAAAATAACATGTGGATGAATATGCAAGCATACAAGGGATATCATGTGAGAATGCTTAAAGATGGCATGTTGAAAGTTAGACATCATATGAACAAGTTAAGGCATTACTTGAACAAATAAGCATGGTTACAAGTTGAACATGTTAACACAAGTAGGTAACAACCTAATCATGCATATTAGGGTTAAAGCATGGTTACAAACAAACAAGAACATTTACAAAAGTCCATGTAAGCATGTGTAAGTTAAAACATCACTTAACATGGAAGTAAAAGTGTACATGACTCAAGATTTTGGTGACAATCTAAAGTGCATGATATGGTTCTTGGTGCTTATCCATAAGTGTACAAAGTGGTTCATGGCATAGGTGACAAAGTTCAAGGCATTTAAAACATGTAAACATACATAAAGTAAGCCCAAAAATTAATTCAAAACCCAAAGATACAAGTTAACTAACTTACACAAGGTTCTCAAAAGTCATAAATAGTTCAACCATGTCCATATATGCAAAGAACATCAAAGGAAATAACCAAAGAACCAAACTAGTCCTTAAGAAAACCCTAAAAATTCTCTTACTTCAAACATGAATAAGTGGTGTAAAAATAAATAATTTTGGAAAACTCTTTTCGGCACAAAAAAATCGGCAGCCACATGAAATCATAGCAAAAAGAGTGGGTCAAAAAGCCAAGGGGATGAAGGAGTTATGGTCATTTGAACTTGTGAACAAGATGAAGAAAACCAAGTATTAAAAATAAGGGAAGTGTTTCACATGGGTGTTGAACCCACGCCACTCAGCTTATGGTTCAAAACATTAGCCAACTCAACTATACGCGCATTGTAAACAAGGATGGAAGCTGAATAATATATTTTGAAAACGCTTGAAATTCAAAAAAAAAAGGACTGGGGCGAGGGGGATTCGAACCCCAGTCCTCTCGGTCTATTCTGGACCAGCGGTGCTACACTCTCGTCTAATATCTATAATACTTCCAACAATATATATTTTAAAAGCACATGGAAATGGCCAAGTTAGCGCCACCTGGGTACCAACTCAGCGCCCTCTCATCTTCTTCTTCCTCATTTTCTTTTTCTTTCTTTCTCTCTCCCCGTGCCCTAACATCCTTCCATGGCCAGGAATTCAACTTCCCATATCTCTCACGTTTCTCCATCATTTTTAAATTTGTAAAATTGAAAGTTGGAGCATTTTCCACAAGGAATTCAAATATGTCATTGGTTTAAACTAACACCAAGTGTATAAACCAAAAATCAACCAACAACAGTGCAACACACGTGAACTTTAACATGTTAAAACATCACATATTCAGTTCATACAAGGCAGCCAAAGCTTCAACAAGTTGTGTATAATACATACTACATTTATGCTTCAAACATGAGCCAATCAAATGCACAAAATGAGATTTGGAAGTTTCAAAAACCTTACCTCTTGGAGTCAGTCCAAGGCTTCTTCTAATGGAGTTACAGAAGAGAAATGGCAACCTCCTTGATCATGTTGATGCTTATAGAGATGATTAGGACGTTTGAAAGTGTTAGAAGTTACTCCAAGAATCAAACTCGTGCCTTCTTGCAAGATGAAGGTGAGAAATGGCAAGTTGTGTATGGCTTGTTACAGAACTTGTTCAAGGGTTGGGACATGTTCTATTGAGTGTATAGAGATGGTTTATGGTTGTAGTTTGCAAAGTGAGTATGGCCAGTGGTTTTGCAAAACTGAGGTGTTTTTGCAAGAACTAAGGAAAGTGAGAGAGCTGAGGTATTTGGGATGCAATTGTTGTGTGTTTTGAAGCCTAATACTTCCCTCTATTTATAGGGAAAGAGTGGAGGAAATCTCTGGTCAGAATCACCAAGTTCTTAATCTTTTGCTTGGTTTAGTTACAACTTGATGATTACATGGAGTTCGTGTCATTTCCAAGCAAATTACCATGCCTATAGGGTGGTTGGTAGTGTCTTGAGGTCTTCCTTATCAATACAAAACTTTCTTGATTGCAAAGGGAATAACTACACAACTCAAGACAAGTTGACTTGTGGATAAAGTAGTTTTATCAAAGTGGAAGTCAAACCTTTCTTCCAAAATTGGAATGATTCAATGGACAAAGCTTTAAATTAGTGTGTAATGCTCCCTTAAATCATGCAAACTTCTGAATATGAATGTATTTAGAAGTAATGAGGCCTGAAAAGTGGGATTATGGGGCATGGCTTAGAGTTTGACTCAAGACAAGTTTTTGAAAATGGCATGAAATCCCTCCTTGTGACCCCAACTTGCTCTCTTCGAAACTCTCAACTCAAGAAGGCTATGAAGGAGTTCTTGTACTTTTTGAAAAGCCCCAAATGTGCTCTTAAACTTTCATGTTTAACAAAAGTTTTGAATCTAAAGGGATCATAATGAAAACTGGCCTCAAAGATTGATGTTTCAAAAGATCAAAAGCTGCCTTGAAAAATTTCTAAGTGTCCAAAGATTTCTTCAAACTTTGAAGCCTCATAACTCAAAATCCAAGCATTTTTTAGGTTTCCACCTCTCATACAAAGTTGTAGTATGTTGTAAGGGCTTTAATTTTATCTTCGAAGCACACAAAATGGCTGTGTAGTTTGAGAGATATGATCTTTCAAAGTTAGCCTCACAATTAGGGTTTTTTCCATACTTAGAAAAATTTCAAGTTTCTTTAACTTTACCCCTTTTGCAAGAAACCTTTCAAATTAATGTTTTTCCTACCCAAACTCATTTATCAAACATGTCTTGATGAAATTTGGCTTGATGAGTTCAATTTGGTCCAAGAACCCTAAAAGTCAAAGGCTTGACTTTGTCAGATGAAGCTTGTATAACCAACTGAATTCAACTGTGTGATCTTCAATGATCTTGCATTCTTGAGTCTTTTAATTATCATGGATGGACTCCAAGGATGTATTTGAGTGTCTTGGTTCATGTCTCAAAGCTTGGGATCATGCTTTGATCAAAAATCAAGGCACAGTTGACTTTTTCCTGATGAAACCCTAATTGGTGACCAGACGAGGTTGAGCTTCATAGAACTTGTAATGAGACCATCTTGCACTTAATTCTTGACAAGGAGAAGCCTCTTGAGTGTATGTAAGCTTGAGGGATTGATGATCATTCCAAAATATTGACTGGTCATGTTTGGATTCTCTTGGTTCCTTTAGCAAAAACCCTAATTTCAGACAAAACCAAACAAGAAACAACTTGAACAAGGTTAGGGTTAGCAATGCAATGCTGAATGCTTCCTAGAATGATGATGATATCTAGGGTCAAAATTTGGGGTATGACACTAATAAAAATATATCAAAATAGAAATATTATTTTGTGATTTTTTTGTGGATTAAAAATAATTGGGTATTTGAATTATATGTGTGAAATTGGGATTAAAAATAATTAATTTGGTAGGAGAAATCAATATTTGAAATTATTTAAAAATATTTAAAACAATTAAAAATAATATATTAAATATATTAAAATATATCAAATAAAAAATATTTTTTGATTTTTTTGGTGAATAAAAATATTTAAATATGTGAATGATATTTGTGCAAAAAAATATTTGAAAATAAATAAAATTGAATATAGAAATTAATTTTTGAAACTAATTATGAAAAATAAGAAAAATATATAAAAATTAAAAAATTTGAATTATCGCACCAAGGCCATCTTCTTCTTCCTCGTGTACCACCACCATCACCGATTTGCAAAACCTCTTTTATCTCCCTCAATACGCAATGATTTTAAAAGATGTAAACATGAAAGTTGCTTGCTTTTGAACAAGGAACACGATGGTGGTGTTTAATTGCATTTATTTTAAGTGTAGAGCAAGATATCATGTGATGAACAGATGAACCCTAATTTTTGCTAGAACAATGTGAAATCCTTTACACGATTGATACATAGCAATTGATTGAGGGAAAACATTCTATATAAGTGCAAAAACATGTTGGTAACTTGAAATATAAAAAATGATGCATGAATTATGGAGTTTGAAAGTTCAAGGCTTACCTCTGCAAGAAGGAATCGAATTCTGTTATAGAGGTGTTACAAAAGTGTTTTGATGATCTGGACAACTTCCCTAGACCTTAAGGAGAGTGTTGATGTGCTTGGAATGGATTGAAACCTTCTGGATTGATAGGCTCGAATCCAACTGCAGCTTGGTTTGGATGAACTATGATCTTGATGAATTTGATGTTGCAGATGATGTTTAAGTGTTTGGATCACTCATATATGATGTATGTGAGGTGCTTGGATAATTGGTTTGGATGGAATTGCTCTGGTTTGAGAAATTCTATTTTTCACTTTTGAAACTTAAAACTTTGGAATGAAAGAGGGAAATGAGAGAAAACAAGTGTGATGTTGTTTTGGTGTGTTTTAATTGATCAGAAAGTATCCCTATTTATAGGAGAACAAGTTTGTTTTTGGAGGAATAGTGAATGGATGAAGGATCACTCTATTATCCAATGGATATAGCTAGGTAGCCTTTAACTTAAATGCCAAGGTACCAAAGTCTTCTTTGGCATAACTCTTATCTTGACTCCAACCATATTTGCAGGTTTGAACACTCATGTTTCTTGACTTATTTTGACTGGTGTGGCTCATCTCTTGTTGATTCAATGTTCCACATTAAAGCTTGAAAACAAAACTTAGGTTCCATAGCTAGCAATGATGTTTCATAACTTTCAAAGGGCTAGATTCTTGACTTATGGCCCAAGTTGGCAAGTTCTTCATTGTTAGTTAAGATTCTTGTTGAATTAGATAAGGATCAGTCTTGCATAGTCACTCAATTTTGGACTCAAAATCGTGGGATGCAAGTTATGTACCAATGCTTCCTAGAAAAATCAGTTTGTATCAAGGCATGTTGTGAGGTTCATAACTTCTTGCTCAAGTTGAATTAATGGATGTTCTTGTACTATTTGGAAAATTGATATAATGTACTACAACATTGATGTTTTCATTTGGTCTTGAATCTTCTTGGATCATGGTGAAAAATGTCCTCAAAGTTGGCCAAAACATGAAACAAATTATGCCGAAATAATTCTATGTGTCAAAGTGCAAAATACCATGAAACCCTAACTTTATGGGTTTATAACTCAAAATATATGCATTTTTTAGGGATGGTTCAGCCCAACAATCTTGTTGTATGGAAGAAGATCTATCATTTGAGATTTGGTGGGAAAAAATGGTTGCTTGGATCACAAGTTATGGCCTTTGGAAGTTAGGAAAAAAATCATGTTTTCCATAACTTTGTGAAATTTTCAATTTCTCAACATTGCCCTTTTTACAAGTAACCTTGATTTCTTGATCAAATCTTGTTAAAATGCAACAATGGATCATGTTTTCTTGTATAATGGCTCATGATGAAGATTTTTGGCCAAAAAGTCAAACTTTTACTTTGGGTCTCAGATGAATTTTATGCAGAGAAACCCTAATTCCTGATTTTCAATGAATGGATGTCCCAAGGTGGTTTTAAACTTATGAATGGACTTCAAGGATACATTTGAGTGTCTTGAATCATATCCCAAGGTTTGAGGTCATTTCTTGGCCAAAAGTCAAAGGTATGGTTAACTTTTCATAAAAACCCTAGTTTGTGGCTCAGATGGATTTGAATTCTTGCATTGTTTGTGAATCAAGCTCTTTGAATCAATCCAATCATATGAATAGACTAATATGATGTATTTGAGGTCCTTGAAACATATCTTGAGTTCTTGGCTCATGCCCAGATGAAAATTTCCCTCTGGAAGCCTTGGTCGACCAAAACCCTAATTTGGTGACATTGATGATCTTGAGGCTTGATCAACTTGAAATGATGCAATCTTGTGCTTGATTTGAGGATCTATTGATCTTTATGAGAGATTGGGGGACTTGAGAAGTTGAAGACCATGCCAATTCTTGATTGATCCTTTGCCCGAATCTTCTATGAGATTCAAAACCCTAATTGGTGATCACAATGAAGAAAACAACAATCTTGACTTTTTAAAATGGGTTAGTGATGCATGAAAGTATGTTCATATGATATGCAAATGATGTGAAATCTTGGGGTCAAAATTTAGGGTATGACAGATGCCCCTATTTAATCTTCTTAGACCTGAATGATGAAAGATGAAAATATTCAGACATTCAAGGTAAAAGAGGATTAAATATCAGAATACCCGGAATTTTAACTGTGAATGTAGATGACATGATAACTTGAATAGTGACAAATTTCCAATGCTGGAATATGTTTATCCATCTTTTTTTACTAAGTAACCCCACTTAGAAAAGGTGAAACTTCCCTCGATCCTGGTCTTCAACCATGGAACTGGTCTTAGTTTCTTGAAATAAACTTCCCCTTGATTCTGGTCTTCAACCATAGAACTGGTCTTAGTTTCTTCTTATCAAGTCTTTCTCTTGACAAGGTTTTGGCACACAAACCGTAAGGGTCTTCGTCAAACTTCTCACCAGAACTTATTTAGGGAGATTCCATTCGATGGAAGTGAACTTCATCATACTTTTCTTCGAGACTCTTTCGAAGAGATGCCATAGGATGAGCAAAGACCTGGTAGCAGACTTACTAGGGAATGCCACAACCTGTAATGTAGAGGTTTGCAAAATTCTTTATTGAGACGTCATTTTCTTGGGGAGATTTCATCATACTTCCCTTCGAGACTTCTTTGGAGAGATGCCATAATATGAAAGACTATTTTGAGGTGCTGATGACTTTGTTGAAAGAGGGACAAACTTCTCGAGAAGAGATTGCCATTTGACGACCCACTGGGAATTTCTAGGGACAGAAACAAGCTTCTTAAGAGATTGCCACTTGTTTTGTCAGACATAGATTCCAATGAGGAATAAACTTATCTTTGATGGTGATAGACAAAATGTTCTGAAAGAGACTGTCGTTTTTCGATTGGTAGATACTTCTTGGGAGGTATGATGTCCTTGCTACCAAGAGATTTAGCTGTAAAGCTTTCACTAGGGATTTTCCTTTATCCGGGAAAGCAAACTGTGTCTTTATTGGGGAAGAGTAAGGTTCCAATGGATTTCCTTTTTCCATACCAAAATGGTCAAGGACCGATTTCAATCCAGAGAGACTGTGTAAAGGAAGATACTTCCAGATGAGGAATGAATTCAAACTAGGAATTTTAATCCTATCCAAGTGTGGAAAGGAGAACTGGAGTGAAACTTCCACGAGAATCAAACTCAATGGGGATTCAGAAAGAATGTACATTTCCTGCTTAGTGTTGACAACTCTATTAGAGAAGGGGAATCATTTAGGGATAAACACAACCAAAGTGAATGACGCAACTTATGCATTATGAATATGAATATGAATTGATTATGTATGATGTATGAATGAATGTTATGCTTATGCTAACAAAATAGACACGACGCACAAACTGGTGATGAACAAAACCGGATACTCGGCCATTCTGGGAAATAGAGCCATCACTGGCATTTTTTAGTGGTAAAACCCTGTTGGGGAAACAAGAAACAGATCTTGTCTATTTGAGGTAATGATCCGCCACTCGGGGATATTTGTGAGTTTGATTGTAAAAGCAATCGATTTTGCATTTCGAGGTTTTAATCACTCTTGGAGAAGCTATTGTTATTCCTTATTATGTTCATAAATTAAAGGAAATTTCCATCTTTATTTTAAAAGAAAAAGTAAATTCATTTTTTTTTTGTTTCAAGAATGAAAGTCAAATAAAATGTCATTTTGCAAGGCAGAATAAAAGTGAGAATTGCAACCAAAAGGCACTGAGGCTCAAATTTTCATTAATAGGATGGTAATCAGCCAATTGCGTGATTCCATGGAGCAATACAAAGTTAGAAAAATGGTAATTTAAAGGGAAAGGGATATATCGAAACATAATGACCACTATCTGTCTAACAACTTCGAATTCCCAGTATTCTTGACCTTCTGTTGAAAGTGACTTGCTTGAAAATTCTTTGATAGATGACATTGCCTGAGATGATTCAATCTTTTTTTTTGCAGTTACTTGCCATAAATCCCTAACTTTTGCCTAGATTGCCTTTTTAGGTTTTCAATCTATCGGGGTGATTATTTTCTGTTTATGTCTCTAATTTTTTCCTGGACAGCCCTTTCGGGTTTTCAATCCACCGAGACGCTCTTTTTTTTCTAAGTCTCCCTCTCGGGTTTTCAACTTAGTGAGCTGTTTTATTTTATTTTTAGGCGAAGTATTTCTTGACTGCATTGGCATTTGTAGGTAGGGTGAATTCTTCACCATCCATAGTTTGGAGCTTTAGGGCACCACCTGAGAATGCTTTCTTAATGACATATGGGCCATCATAATTTGGAGTCAATTTGCCCCTGGAGTCAGTGAGGAAAGATTGGATCTTTTTGAGCACGGGGTCCCCTTCTCTGAATACCCGACGTCGGACCTTTTTGTCAAAAGATTTCTTCATCCTTTGTTGATACAACTGACCATGGCATATAGCCATCATTCTTTTGCAGTGCGCGATTTTTGTCATGGACGCGACCACCTTATCGCGGATTGGGTTTTCTCCTCAATGAAGAGGAGGGAGTTCTACTTTCTGATTTCTTATTTATCCCATGAAGCTAGAAGGGAAAGGGAAGCTATCTAAAACTAACCTTGCACGCGAATGTTTAACTGAATATACGCTTAAAGAGATTGGGGGTCCGGGGTCAGGTTATACAATGGGGAGTTGTCAATTACCCATCAAATATGTGGTTATCCACAGGATGTTAGCTTTAGGTTTTACTTTGTACTTGATGGTGTTTATCCATTAATGGGTTGGGAAAGTTTCTTGGGAAATATGAGAGAGAGTGTCAGTTTTTGTTGATGTTCGGGTTTTCCTGATGTTTTTGGTAAGGTACTGGACCTAGGTTTTGATTGATGTGACGGTACTGGACCTAAAGTTTTTTATTAGTATGCTCGCTAAGATTTCGCAATCTTACGCCTTCGTATTCCCGTTTAAACGAAACAGGGAAATCAGAGCAATCGTAGTTCCTCCTATTCTAAGGGAGGAAAAAGATATTTTGGTATCTTGTTCAAAGCCCAAGATTGAAGCAAAATGGAGTATTTGTGTCTTGTTCAAAGCCCAAGATTGAAGCTAAAAGGTTTGACTGAGAGAGAATTTGTCATCTCTAAAGGGAGATACTTTGTCTGTTTATCACAGTTGTTAGGTGACTGTTTATAATGGAGGATTACTTTAATTGGGATATGTGAATCCAGCAATGCCATAATTTCCTTTATAGGGGATTTATCCTGAAGGAGAAAACTTTAACTCAGTGTAGAGAAATGCCATTTTTCCTTAGGAATTTTTCAAGCTAAGAGAGGGACAGTGGCGTGGATGTAAATGATCTAGAGGCTTGCCGCTTACATCAATTAGATGAAAGAGAGGATTTACTAGGATAAAAGATGGACGATAGCTTGGATATTTGAATCAACAAGTGTGCCACTTACAGCAGTTATTCTGGATTAGGGTTTGTTTTGATTTATCTGTTTTGATAAGTGATAAATAGAGAAATGACTTTTTACAGAGAGATTTTGATTTTCTCTGAAGGGATGTTGATTTTTGTGTGCCTTGATTAAAGCCCAAGGTTGAAGCTAAGATGTTGATTGACTCCACTAGGGAAGTCCTTATACAAAGCCTAAGAGGAGGCTAGAAAATGCTGACTCAACAAGAGAGTGTTTATCTGTCTTGTACAAAGCCCAAGATTGAGGCTAAAAAGAGACTGACTCTTCGAGGATATCATTATACAAAGCCTAAGAGGAGGCTAAAAGTTTGAATTTTTCGGGGAAAATGTTCTATCTGTCTTGTACAAAGCCTAAGATTTGAGGCTAAACGGAGACTTTACTGACTCGGTTAAGGATATTTTAGGTATCTCGTACAAAGACCAAGATAGAGGCTGAAATGAGTTTGACTCTGCTTAGGGAATTATTTCTCAAAGCCTAAAAGAAGGCTGGGAGGAATTGTCTCTGCTGGGGAAGATATTTGTCCCAAACTTAAGAGAAGGTTATGAAGATTTATGTCTTGTACAAAGCCCAATATTGAGGATGAAAGGGTTTGACTCAACAAGAGAGTGCTCTTATATGTCCTGTACAAAACCCAGGATTGTGGCTGAACAATCTGGAGAAATCATTATACAAAGCCTAAGAGGAGGCTAACTTTTGCTAGGGGAAATCTTTATATCAAACCTAAAAGGAGGCTGGAAAAGATTGACTCAACAAGAGAGTGTTTTTATCTATCTCGTACAAAGCCCGAGATTGAGGCTAAAGGGGTTGACTCAACAAGAGAGTGCTGAAAGGTGATTGACTCAACAAGAGAGTCTGAAAAGTGGTTGACTCAATAAGAGGGTCTGAAAAGGTTAGCTCCTCTGGGAAGAATCATTGTACAAAGCTTAAGAGGAGGCAGATTGTGCTGAGGAAAGGAAGGATCATTATACAAAGCCTAAGAGGAGGCTAGCTTCTACCAGGGATTATTGAGATCTCGAGGCAGGTCCAAATGGGGAATCAACTCTTGCTGAGGGTTACAAAAGAGTTGGGGTATCAGATGCCTTGAGGTCTGATACTGGTGATAAACTGACCCTGGCTGGAGAACTTTTTAGGAGAGAGACTGGGTATTAGAACCCATGGGTTTTATCTCTACTGGAGATTGATCAAAAATGACCGGGGTTTCTTCCTATGTTTGTAGGGAACTTGAGAATGTCTTTGAGACTCAAGGGGATTTTGACTGTCCAAGTTTACAGGTATGGAAGAGTTTATCTTTGTATGATGCCCAAGAGGAGGCTGATGCTTTAAGGGATGATAATCAACCCTTAAATTGGTCTGAGATTTGACACTGAAAAGACTACTCTAGCAAAGGATGACTAAGTTCTGTCTTATACCTTTAAGAGGTCTTCAGGGTCCTTGTATTAAGCCCAAGAGAAGGCATAAGAACTTCTAAGAAGCTGGAGGGTCCTTGTACAAAGCCCAAGAGAAGGCGGGGATGCTTTTAGAAAGCCTGTGGGCCCCAAACCTAAGAGAAGTTCAAGAAATGCTATTCACCGAGAATAGATCATTTAGTGAAAGTTCTGAAGTTTGAAGAAATTCAAGAGATGCTATTCACCGAGAATAGATCACCTCTGGGGAATAGAATTTCTTTGACAATTTCTAATAGTGACAGCCTGAGAAAAGGTTCACCGAGAATACTGCCTTTCTCTTTGTTCCATATTGTTTAAGCCCAGGAGAAGGCAATAAAGGTGCGAGAAAGACACAAGAAAGGGGGGTTTGAATTGCGTATTCACTCTTTTAAATACTTTTTTGCTTCTTATTGTTAAGGCGCTGAGATAACCTCAGAATTCATTGAGAGACTCTGACCTGCGAAGAAACATTCAGACTTGGCAATACATAAAGAATGAGAACCAATAAGAGTCTGAACGCTATATGCAACAGTCAAAACTTACAGAGCGGAAGCTTATTAGAGTTAAGCTGCAAGGTTCTGACTTGTTTATGTAAGATTCTGATACTTAATATAGAAACATAAACAATAACATAACGCATAAAGAGTAAAGAACACACGATATATCCTGGTTCACCTGAGCAACTCTCAAGCTAATCCAGTCCACCCTCCTCAGGTGATTTCGCCTTGAACACAAGGTCTTAATCCACTATAATCAATCTCGATTACAGGTGCACGGGCTAACACCGGTGACTAACACACAATGAACCGTTCAGGGATTCAACTGAATGAATATAATGAACATTGACCTGCAGGTACCAATCTCGCAAGATCTACTGCTAGGATTTCACAACTAGACATTCAGGGATTCATCGCAATGAATATAACTCATACTGACCCTATTTCAGGATTTACCACAATGACACCCAGCCATTGTCGTCTCGAGTCTCCAGTCACACTGACCACTCAAGGAATCCTAATTCACCATGAATTAGTTATACAGGAGATTACAAAGATGCTAGCAGATTACTCCTAAGTTTAAGTACATAAGAACACATGAGCACTTGTCTTTAAATCCGTTATCCTTTATTGCTTCAAGTCTTCCGAAACTTCAGAATTGTCCATTAGGAATCCGTCTTCAGAGTCTTTAGCACTTGACCTTTGGAACCATGATCCTTATAACGCATAAGTCTTCAGAGTCTTTCTGCACTTGGTCTTCAGAGCCTTCAGCTTTCAGAACTTCAAGTCATTGGAATCTTCAGCACTTCGGTTCTCTATAACATTATCTTCTTCATAAGCTTCGCAATCTTCAGAATCACAACCACTTTCAGAGAGCATCCACAAGAGCATTACAACAACAATATCGGCATCCTTGGACGTGATTAATCATGATCAGATACAGAAGCATACTTGCTTCTTGCGACTTGTGTCACACATAGTAACTTTGCATATAATCAATTACGCACATCTGGCTGGTGTTTGTTGGATCTGATATCTTCTATGATTATGATCTGCACACAACACAAGTTAGAACATAAAATGGTTTTTTCACAAATACCATTGTTATCATCAAAACATAGAGACGACTTGTAGAGACAACTCTTGCTCTCACAATCCCCCCCTTTTTGATGATGACAAAACCATGTATTTTGATTGAACATTTTATACAAGGTAATCACCAAAACTAAACATATTCAGAGTCCGGAACAACAGCTCCCCCTGAATGTGTTATCCCCAAAATTTTATATGTGATCATCTAGAATCTCATATGATCCAAAGACTCACAAAATAACAATTTGAGTTGCCAGAATATATAATAGAAAAGGAATACTTCTCTATCTTGTCTTTAAGGAGACAAAAGTCTTCAGCATCTGGACTATTTCATCCGAACTTCCATCTTCAGATCTTTAGAACTTAGTTCCTTTTAACGTCATATCAGAGCTCATAATCTTCAGAGTCATCTGAAGCATTTACTACTTTTCAGCAGAATCATTTTAGCACAGAAACAGAACAGTTCTTATCTAATAACATAGCCTCACTATTTATCAGAGACAGACACAGTCTTAGGAAACTCCCCCTGAGTTTCAGACTTGGTGAAGACTATAGATTTTAACATTTGAATCTTCTGGGTAGTCTCCCCTTAGTTTCCATAAGTCGGATATTGGGATCTTCAGAATCGTAATTCAGAAATATTAATTTTAAATTACCAATAAGATCATGACTTTTCAAAGTTTGACTTTGAACACAAGCCTTCATCTCAGAACCTTGTTACTGTCACAACTTAGTGGTTCATCAAAGCTTGATTCTTGATCTGATACCAAAAGAAGGTCAATTTAGTGATCAATCAACGCTTGATTCTGAATCTGGTACCAATGTGATTTGATTCTTAGTCAGATACCAAAGTATATTGAGTCTGATACCAACTGAAGGTATTCTTATACCAATTGAAAGGTATTTCCTTAGTGTGCTGATATTCATACCAATGAATGTATATGAAGATATTTCACAGCTTAGCTCTGATTGATATCACTACAGACTGAGTCTGATACCAATCTTTTTATACAGAGTCTTATTACCAATTGTTGATTTAGTCTAATACCAAATCATTTTCTTTTTAATTGGTTCTTGGATAAATCAGAACTACTTCTTCTTGGATCTTGAATCCGGATCTTCAGACAGTCCTTGAATTCTGATTTACACAGTTCTTCTGAAAAGTATCTTGAGATGTAGACTTTACTTTGACTACTTTCAGAGCTTTCCTTCTTCTGATTCTTATGTTCTGAATATCATATTCTCAGACAGCTTACAGCTTTTGAACCAAGTGAAACAGAGATCACGATAACTTTGACTTTCAGAAAGTTCTCAACTTCTGAACATTACTGGGTAGATCTGATTATGAACCATGTTCACGAAGTGTACAACTTCGATCATATGAACAAACAGTTCATAAGAACTTCTATCAGAGTTCTTCTTTCTTAACCTGTTCTGAGAATGCCTAGTGAACTTGTTCAGAGTTCCTCGGTTAATCATCAAACAAACGTTAGTAGTAAACGCATTTTATATGATTGATTTACTTGTTTGAGTTTGCATTCTTTTTAAGATTCTTCTTTTTAGTCAAAATCATATTTCTATTTCTCCCCCTTTTTGACATCATCAAAAAGTTTAGAGCGTTTGAGCTTTTAAGCATTAAGCATAATTGGATCAATATGATAATGAACATTTTAACATAAAATAGTTTCAAAAGATATGTCATTAAATTCAAAGCATAGATTTTTCAAAATCCTGACTAGTTTTGAGCAAGCAAAACATAGACCTAACTAAAACAGGTTCCTAGGGTTTAGACTAAGAAGTGCCTAATGATGAAGAAGTGGGTGAGGACGAGTTTTCAGACTCATCTGTTCTTGAGGCATGCAATTGTTTTTCTTCTGCATGTGTGACAACTAATCTCTTGCTCTTCACAATTTCCTCTGAGATCCATTCATGGAAATCAGTCCAGATTTTTCTCATTTCTAAGGGATCTATGCTTGAACTGGAAGCATCTACTAGGCTTTGAATTCTTGTGATGGCATTATCCTTGAAGGATGTTAATGCATCATTTACAGTTTTTGCCCTTTTTGAGGAAGGTTCCTCATCATCAGCACTTACTTGCTTCTTTCCCATTCTCTTCCATCCAGAGAGTTCTTGAAGCACATCAGTAATATTCTTCATATTAATCCAAATACTTATGTCATCTTCCTTAAATTGCCGCAGGTAATTCCCTATATTTGCTTGATTATGGGTTGAAAAGTTTGGAAAACCTTCAACAGAAACCCTTGCGGCCAACGTCAATTTCCTAAATGACGTATCATCCAGAGCAGCGTCCTCTCTTTTAAGATCCTTAAATCTTAGAATCTTTCCTGCGCTTTTAAGCAGCTTTCTTGATTCTCCCTCATCAATTAGAATATCATCAACTACACCTGATTCAACCAAAACATCGGATATGAGTCTTCCATATGGAATATGTCGGACTTCCGCGTCAGAACCTGTTCTAGAGTTTCTTATCACTTCCTTCAGAAGTTTGAAGAGGATTGAAGGAAGATGTATCTTAATTCCTTTAAGGAGAAGGAACAAGACACACTTTTGAGTGTCATTAAGTTGATTTGAAGGAAGATGGTAAAAAATGCTTCCTTGCAGGATTTTGAACCAAACTTGTAGTGGTTCCTTCAGATTTGAGGATATTTGGTTCTCAACTGCCACTCCCTCTCTGAAGATAGAAGCCATGACCTTAGCCTCTCTTTCCTTACTAAGTAGATCCTTAGTGATTCTGAATCCGTAGTTGTCATGCATTAAGAGATCTACAATAGTCTTCTCAGATATGAATATTTTCCTACCAAAAACCGAAGAAGCAATGACAGTTATGCCTGTATTAGCATGAATCCAGAAATCTTTAACCAAACAACTGTAGGTTGGTCCTTCCAATCTCTTAAAATAGTTACTACATCCTCGAGTTTCCATTGAGTGAGTAATATCACATCCTTTAGTCCTTAAACTTTTGAAATTAACAATCGTTTTAGGTTTTATGATGAGGTTTTCAACAGGTGTGTTTGTGGTGATGGGGAATAAGGCACTTTGAGAAAGACAAGCCATTGTTGGAGGTGATAGAGTGAAGAAGGTAGAAAGCACTCTAGGCAGAGTTTACTTAAGATTTGGATATTGTGAGAATCGTGACGAATGATTTAGGGTTGAGCCAATTTATAGGATAATTAGGAGAGTAAAATCTTGAGAATTTGAGAGGATAACGGTTGATCTTTCCTAGATAGGTTAAAGAAAGTGGGAAAGAGAGTTAATGATTGATTTCCTTAATGAGGGAAGTTTATTCGATCAAGAATCATAACTGATATCTTATGAGTGGCGATGATAGCCGTCGCACAATTATGACCTAAGGAGATATTGTGATTTCTAGATACTCCTAAAACTTTTCATGTGATTCACTTATAATGCCGAATTATTTTATTTCGATTAATAATTAATGAAATTTACATTTAATCAAGGCACCGTGAACATAAAATTAGTCATTCAAAAAGGATAATCACTTCTCAATTAGGGATACTTCAGTAATTGATCAAGAAGATACATATCAAGTTTGGAACATAAGGACAGACAGAAAAGGACCTTGAGTAACTTGTGATCCTAAGAAAAACTAACTTCCTATCTTAGACTAAGAAGGTTATAGGTTGACAAAACTCGGGAAGGATTTTCTCAATCATTCCATTTCTTCTGCAATGACTAACTATTCCTTGAAGATCAAGAATATGGGAGATAACCCTGTAGTAGGGATCTTGGTAGACAGTATCTTCCCTAGACATATTAATTTCTTCCTTTAGATGATTGTACATGGATTGGGGCAGGTTTATTTTGATCCTAGACACCAGAAGAAAATAAATAATCTTTCCTTGTCTGATAACCATCCTGCTCCTCTTTCTCTTGGTCTTAAATTAGTTACCATTAGCTTGTACCAATCTTTAGCGATGGGAGTGAGAGTACATGGTTGAGTGGGATGCCCTTCAGTTTCAAAAATGACGTGCATATGCCTGTCAAAGCTGTGGTTGTTGATGTTTCTTTCCACAGTCACACCATCTTCAACACACCTAATGACTTTAGCTATGATAGTAGGGTTGATCAAGACTGGACAGCCAGCAACCACAGACAAAATAACATTTTTACCATAGTCATATTCTAGTACACGTGCATTTTCCCAAAACTCAGTTACAAGTGAAAGAAAGACAGGTCCAACAAGCATGTTGAAGTAGTTTTCCCAGTTCTGAAATTTAATTCCAGAGAGAATACTTGTTTTGTTGAGTTGTGGCAGCAGGTTTAAATTCAACTTGAATTCCTTCAGGAGCTCTAGATCAGAAATTTCTCCTCTGATGTTGTGGGAAGTCATTTTTGAGCAGGAGTGAATTTGTTTGAGAGAGAAGGAAATTAAACTATGAGATAGTTTAAGGATTGATTCTTCTTAGAGTGGAGGGAATGATTATGGGAAGGACTTAGGATCAATAGCTATTTAATGAAATGGAACAGTTATGGTTTATTATTTTCGAGAATAGCTATGAGTAGCTTATGAAGGTCAACTTTAAGACGACAAGATGTGTTATAGACTCTATATAGAGGTTGTCAGAGTAGATCATAAGTGAGGATATGAATAGATGTATATTTATGAGCCGTAAGGGAGTGACTGACACAAGGTGATCATAATTGCTTATTTTACTCTCAATATTTGTCGAATCATAATCGAATCATAACTACGTGAGAATCTTATTATAGTTTTAATAAACCTAATATGTCAGTGAATGACGAAGTTCAAATTATTGCTACTGTTTTAAATTCCAATAATAAGGATGAATGAAGACAAAACATACCTTAGAGATTCTGAAATCTTTTTACAGCGATTCTGAGTGCTTTCCAATATGACTCTGAGCTTCTGATCATCATCTTTTAGCTTCTGCATTTTTCAGAGTAATCTGATGTTTGAAGAATATAGATGTCCTCTGATCTTGGATTTCTAGTCGAGAAAGGAGTCAACTTTCTCTTCAGATGACCATTACGTTCTTATTGTTCAGTAGTATTCATCTGATTTCTGAAGGTAATCCTCAGATTGTGACAATTCTGATCATCAGGCATCTGTCTTTCATCCGGATTCTTTTGAACAGATGCATAGCTTGTTCAGATACAAGTGTCATCAAACATGTGTGTAACACAACATATAGTTTGCAAGACACTTCTTGATCTCACAATGCTTCTCTAACTTGTTTATAGAATTAGTCCATCAAGGATCAACAGCATATCTTCTTCTAAAAGAATGTCAACTGATTTCTTCATTCAGAAGGACATCAGCAACTTAAATCCTTTTGACTTCAATAGATGACTTTAGTTAATGCATCAAATTGAACATCTTCCGATTTCGGATTAATGAGGTTCTGAGAAACTTATCAGATAGAATCTGACCAATAACATTTGATTCAACTGAGGTAGAATCTCAAGTTTAACAGAACTTAATCATCTGAGTTTATTCAATCAAGACTTAGAATTCATTCTGATCAAGTACTTGATGAATCATTTAATTTCTTTTTCCTGAATATTCTTTCAGTTTATACTTTCCAAGAAAACAATATTGAGCTCTTCATTGAATCTTTTAACTTCTTGATCGGTCAAGATTCAGGTGTTGAATTATTTTGAATTCTTCAGTTTTTTGAATTCTGCATACTTCATTCTGTAGTTCAACATCATAGAACAACAATCTTTCTTCTTTACATGAAGAAGCTATGAATGAGTTTTAAACAAGAAATTCAAGGGTTGACCTAATTCGTTTCTTGAAAACATCTCAAAAACTCATAAAGAAATAATCTTCAGCAAACAATACTTCTTGTTTTATGACGATTCAACCTTGAACAAAATACGTGGTTCATCCACACGTATATTCTGAGATAAGCATTCAACTGATACTACTACTTATCTGATGAATCTATCTTATCAGCTGATTCTTCAATCAAGGCTTTAGTGAGGAAGATTCAGTTGTTGACAACTGCCAGGCTTCCAGAATCAGTGATTTGCTCAAGTAATCTAATTGATTACAATTTTGTACACAGTCAACTTCTGAGTTGTTACAGAAATTGTAAGTGGATTGAAATCTCACCCAGATATTTCTACCCACCACATCTGGATCTTTTTCTGACACTATTAAGTGTTTCGATATCCATCAATAACAGAACCGGTGCTCAAATACCAATTGAAGGTGCGAGAAAGACACAAGAAAGGGGGGTTTGAATTGTGTATTCACTATTTTAAATACTTTTTCGCTTCTTATTGTTAAGGCGCTGAGATAACATCAGAGTTCATTGAGAGACTCTGACCTACGAAGAAACATTCAGACTTGGCACTGCATAAAGAATGAGAACCAACAAGATTCTGAACGCTATATGCAACATTCAAAACTTGCAGAGCGGAAGCTTATCAGACTTAACCTGCAAGGTTCTGACTTGCTTATGTAAGGTTCTGATACTTAATACAGAAACATAAACAATAACATAACGCATAAAGAGTAAAGAACACACGATATATCCTGGTTCACCTGAGCAAATCTCAAGCTAATCCAGTCCACCCTCCTCAGGTGATTTCGCCTTGAACACAAGGTCTTAATCCACTATAATCAATCTCGATTACAGGTGCACGGGCTAACACCGGTGACTAATACACAATGAACCGTTCAGGGATTCAACTGAATGAATATAACGAACATTAACCTGCAGGTTCCAATCTCGGAAGATCTACTGCTAGGATTTCACAGCTAGACGTTCAGGGATTTATCGCAATGAATATAACGCCTACTGACCCTATTTCAGGATTTACCACAATGACACCCAGCCATTGTCTTCTCGAGTTTCCAGTCACACTGACCACTCAAGGAATCCTAATTCACCAAGAATTAGTTATACAGGAGATTGCAAAGATGCTAGCATATTACTCCTAAGTTTAAGTACATAAGAACACACAAGTGTTCAAGAAAGATGTGAGCAACAACTCCTTGCTATCTTAAGAAACTACAAAGATGTATGTTGATTTGACAGTTTTTGACATCTTGTAGCTCTTTTTCTTCTTCGTCTTCTTGGTTGAGCAAGCTTTGAGCAACAACTCCTTGCTTCAGATCTTTAATGTAGCACTGACGAGAAGGTGGTTGATGACTTGACTGATTTGTAATATTGTCTTCTTCATCAATAGCTTCTGTACCAATTTATTGTTGTTGTGTTGATTTATGATCTTGAGCTCTCAACAACAATGTCCATGTGTAAATGGTGATAGCTTTTGATATTTAAGTGTTACAACGAGAACTCATCGTTGTTGCTATCTTCACACAATAACTTGATCGATTCTCCTTGGATGGACTAAATCGATACCTTCAGAAGCGAATACTCCTTTCTTTAAATAGGCCAGTAAAATATAGTCATTTGAGTTACTGTTGGCTGTTGGAAAAGAGACATTTTGTAATGATAAAGTTGTACTGACACATCTCCTTTTTACAGTGGAGGAAGTGACATGATATGTCTTCTTGGGCGCTGTGTACAGTCGTTCACAACGGTAACATTTGTCTTCAAAACGTTAGAGGCTTCTTATGGTAATTAATTGAAGCATGAGTAGAGACTTCTTAACAGGATATCTGAAACTCCAAGTCTTCAGTCTTTCAAAGTCGTCCATTAGGAATAAGCCTTCAGAACTTCAGTACTTGTCATTAAATTCGTTATCCTTTATTGCTTCAAGTCTTCCAAAACTTCAGAACTGTCCATTAGGAATCTGTCTTAAGAGTCTTCAGCGCTTGACCTTTGGAACCATGATCCTCATAACGCATAAGTCTTCAGAGTCTTTCTACACTTGGTCTTCAGAGCCTTCAGCCTTCAGAACTTCAAGTCATTGGAATCTTCAGCACTTCGGTTCTCTATAACATTATCTTCTTCAGAAGCTTCCCAATCTTCAGAATCACAACCACTTTCAGAGAGCATCCACAAGAGCATTGCAACAGCAATATCGGCATCCTTGGATCTGACTGATCCTGATCAGATACAGAAGCATACTTGCTTCTTGCGACCTTGTGTCACACAGAGTAACTTCGTATATAATCAATTACGCACATCTGGCTGGTGCTTGTTGGATCTGATATATTCTATGATTATGATCTGCACACAACACACGTTAGAACATAAAATGGTTCTTTCACAAATACCATTATTATCATCAAAACATAGAGACGACTTGTAGAGCCAACTCTTGCTCTCACAGGCAAGACTGTATCTGGAAGTCCTATAGGGATCTAGTTTCGACTGTATTAAAGAGTGACCAAACTGGCTTTACCTAGTTCTAGACCTAGTTGTCGGGGAAAACTCTAAATAACTATACTAGTATATATATAGTTGATATATGACAAGTATTTAAAAAGGGTATGAAAGAAGGACTTACAGGGGAGCAGCTTCTCACAATATAGTTATATATTAAAGCATGTAAAAGAAAGCTGGTAAAAACTTACAGGTGAGCAAGCTTCCATGCTGTATTGTTAGTTGTTCAAAGAAATTAAAGAAAGTTTTGACAACAACTGTATATTTGAACCTAAATCAAAAGGAAAGTTGTTTTTGAAAAGATTGTTGGGGCTTATACTCAAAGAGAGGCCCAAGGTTTAACAGTGATTGCACCGTGGTTTTGAAGATCGTATTGGGACTTATACAACGACTGAGGCCGAAAATTATTTTATGTACAAAAGATGGTTGAGTCTTACACTCTATTAGAGGCCCAAAAGATGTTTTGAAAGAGAAATATGGGACTTACAGCACGAGGGGAGGCCCAGATGATTTTGTTTTAAAAGGCGACAACCGCCGTGATTTTGAAAATACAGCGGGACTTATACAACATCTGAGGCCCAAAAAGGTTTGTATTTACAAAGGATTGGGTATTACACTCTATCAGATGCCCAAAAACGTTTGAAAAAGATTTGTTAGGGTGAAAATCAAAGAAACCCTAATTTCATCATTTTTTAAATTAATTATTCAGAGAAAATTAATTAAAATGATAAAAACACCAAATAAGTTTGAATAAACAACTTGTGATTTTTGGTTGAGGTTTGAAAAATGATGTTTTAATCACAAGATGAATTAAAACTCATTTGGTTTTGATTTCCAAGATGAGAATTCATTTTTGAAATGTTTAAAAACAATTAGAAATGAATTTATTTACAAAAATATTAACTATATTAAATAAATAATATGAATTTGATTTTTTTGTGGAATAAAATATTTTAACATTTTTGTTATTTTTTACAAAAAGAACCGATAAAAAATAATTAAAATTGAGAGAGAAATTAATTTTTCAAATCATTTAAGAAAATAATATGAAAAATATAAAAAATGGAAAAGTGATAAAAAAAAAGGTCCGGGGCGAGGGGGATTCGAACCCTAGACCTCCAAGCCAAACACATGCGCGCGCAACCACTAGGGTGGTGATACATCCATGTATCAAAACCACCCCATAAATACATATGGGATACCAAGTTTTCAGGCCTGGCCAAGGCAAGGCAAGTTCTTGGGCCAAAAACGTGAAGGTTGTAACTCTCTCATTTCTCCATGGATTGGGACAAAATTTAGGTCTATCCTGCCTAGAATTTCACAAAGAATCCAATGGTGCCCTTAGTTTTTTCAGATGAGGTCCCCATTTTAAAATCCGATAGTGGTTTTGAAATAGACCACAATTTGCATTTTCTATGCTACCTCATGGTACAGGCAAGAATTACATGATGAATTGGTTCAAACACAACATATACAACATGTATGAGATGTTTATGATCATTGGACTTCAAAGCAATGCATAATTCAAAGAGTTCAAGTTGTCATGCACTTACCTCTTCGAGCTTTTTGTGCTATCTGCCAAGTTCCTTGTGCCATAAGTAATTTGATGCTTTGGACACTCTCAATTGATCCCTTAGAAGCTTTTAGAATGATCAGAACCAGCTGGAATCCTCAGGAACAAGTTTGAGCTCTTTCTTGCAAAAGGGGCAAAAGTGACCAATATGGCAACTCTCTCAAATGGTGTTCCAGATGAGGGGAACCAATTGAGACAGTTCAAGGATGATATTTGAAGTGTGTTTGAGGTTTTATCTAGTTTTGAAAGTGACTTAATCAAGACATGGCTTGAAAAATGCAAAAATTCCAATTTTGAGGTTTTGGAAGTGGACTTTGTGATTTTGGTGTTTCAGGTCACAAATGAGAGTTTGAACAGCTTAGATACAACATATTAGAGGTGTTTGGATCATGAGCTGTTATGTAATTGCTCTCTAACTCAAAAACTCAGAGATACCTTATAAAATAATGCATTTTGGCCTAGAGAAAGGGATTTTGAGGAAAGTAAGTATTGTAGTGCTTTGGTGTACTCAAACTGAGCACAAATGAGCTCTATTTATAGTATAGCAAGTTTGTTTTGTAAGCAATAGTGAATGGCAACTGCAGCAGGCCTTTGGCCAATGTTACGCAAAAGGAATCTCAAGTCTCCTCTAGCCATTGACTTGAGGTTAGGGCACAGGCTTTGTAGCTTTGGTTCAGAGATAAGTCTTGACTGAATTCAGTTGGAATAGGCTCAGTTCATGCCACCTTGGTGTATCCATTGAATGCTTGGAAACAAAATTGGAGTCTTGGCATCTTTGTATCCTTTTTAGGGATGACAAGCCTAATGTAGATTCTTGGACTTGGGAGGCTTGGAGATCAGATCATCCCCCTTGGATTTGATCCTCTAATGTGTCCAAAATGATGACAAGGCTTGGAGTTATCAGATTTGGATAAATCGAGCAAATGTGCACAATTCTGCCTTGTAAAACCAATTCATGATGCCATGTTTCAAGGGTTGTATCTCCCTGCTCAAATTGAATTTGGAGATGATCTGGTACTTGTTGGAAAGCCCTTATGGCATACTTTAACTTTGATGTTCACCCCTAGACCTGGTTTGACTTGGATCAAGGTGAAAAATGTCCCTACATTTTGGAAAAAGTAAGGCAGATTCTAACTTAGAGAAAATTTCACTAAGTGTTGGAAAAATGTCATTTTCATGTTTTTAGCCATTTTGATCACTCCATAACTTAAAATCCATGAGGAATTGGAGTTTGATGTAGTTGAAGCTTTTGTAGAGTGTAGCAAGACCTACAAATCCAGCTTTGGATCACCCAAAATGGTTGCTTGGATCTCAAGTTATGGTCCTTGGAAGTTGGTACCCTAGCCACTTTGTTTTATAACTTAGAAAAATTCTAAGTTTTTTAGGGTTACCCCTTTTATAAGTTAACTCACTTTCTTTGATTTTCCTTGATGAATGATGATTCAAATCACATATTAACATTGTTTTAGGGTTAAGGAACCTTGGTTGACCAAAAATCCAAAAAGTCAAACTTGGATTTTTGTACAGTTGACTTTTTCAGCAGATGAAATTTTGACTTTGCGATCCTTTTGTGAAATCAATCCTTGGGCTCAATTAAACCTCATGGATGGTCTCTAAGGGTATTTAGGAATGCCTTGGACCCCTTCCCAAGGTTTGAGATCAAGGGTAGGCCCACAGTCAAGGGTAGGGTTGACTTTTTCCATCAAAAACCCTAATTTGTGATCAGATGGCTTTGAGTTCTTGTGGCTTATGATTTGTGCTTTTTGAGTTAATCAAATCTTGTAGCCATGTCAATATGATGTATTTGAGGTCCTTGAAGTTCTTTTTGAAGCTTCAAGCCATGCCTCACTTCACAAGTTAACTCAAGGGTTGAATTAGGTCAAAACCCTAATTCCTAATTTTTTGATAGATGGACCCTCAAGGTGATTTTTCCATTGTGGGTGGGTTCTTAAGATCTTTTTGAGCTTATAGGACCATACTTTGAGGCATTGGCTCATGCCCAGATGGAAATTTTCATCTGGAGGCCTCAGTCGACCAAAACCCTAATTTGGTGACACTGGCGATCTTGAGGCTTGATCCACTTGGAATGTTGCAACTTTGTGCTTGATTCTTGATGTGGGAGTCCTCTTGATCCTTTATGGGTGTTTGAGAGGTTAGACAAGTTGAAAATCATGTCATTTCTTGATTGATCCTTTGTCTAAGTGCTCTGAGAGGGCCCAAAACCCTAATATTTGATTGAAGTGAATGCTTAACAACCCCTAAGGGGATTTGATGAGGCATGATGGTTCATCCATATTGTGATGATGATTTGCACAATGATGGGAAATCTTAGTGGTCAAAATTTGGGGTATGACAGATGCCCCTATTTAATTTTCTTGGACCCGAAGGTGTGAATGGCGAAGATGTTCGGGCATTCAGGGTGCAAGAGGATTAAATATCGGAATACCCGAAATTTTGACGGTGGTTATGAATGGCTGCTTGCTCATCCATCTTCTTTTGCTAAGCAATGATACTTAGAAAAGGTAAAAACTTCCCCTTGATCCTGGTCTTCAGCCATGGAACTGGTCTCAGTTTCTGATATAAACTTCCCCTCGATCCGGGTCTCCATCCACGGAACTGGTCTCAGTTTCTTTTGTCCATAAACTTCCCCTCGATCCTGGTCTTTAGCCACGGAACTGGTCTCAGCTTCTGAAATAAACTTCCCCTCGATCCGGGTCTTCATCCATGGAACTAGTCTCAGTTTCTTTTGTCAATAAACTTTCTTGACTAGGGACGTTATTTGTTAGCGGTTTTCATCAAACTTCTCGCCGGGTTTTCCTGGGGAGATGCCATTTGACGGGAAAAAGTTTTGATGTCAGACTCGCTGAGAAAACCCATTTGTCTGAGCTATAGAGGTTTACAAACTTCTCTGTTGGAGACGTCATTTGTCGACTCTACTGGAGAAAACGAGTCTCTTGAGAGACTGCTTCCTGCTTGGGGATATTACATCATACTTTTCCTCGAGATCTTCTCGAATAAATGCCATGTGATGCAATCCAATTTTGAGGTGCTGATGACTTCATTAACATTGACTCTCTTGGAGAGAAAAATCAATGTGTTGCTGAAAGTCTTTAGTTGTGAGGCTTCCTCTGGGGATTTTCCTTAATCCGGGAAAGCGAAGATATCATCTTCAATGGTGAAGCGTGACGTTTGTCAAAGGTCTTCTTGTCTTTTTCAAAGGTTCAAGTTATCAAAGTGGTCGAGGACCGTCTCCATCCTAGAAATAAACTGGGGAGAGATTGCTTAAATGATTTGCTTCCTGACGAGGGCGAAACTGACAACTTGATTGACAAGAGGACTTTACCACTTAGAGTTAAGACTGACTAAAGTGATAGTGATGCAATATGAATATGAATGCAAAAAAATAATGCATGATGTATGCATGTTTATGCTGACACGACATACAGACTAGTGAACACGACTGGATACTCGACCACTGCGGGGGACGAAGAAGTACCATTTGGTCCCAGAATAGCAATTATGCCTTGCTTAGGATGGATAGTCCCCGTGGGGAAAAATGTTGGTCGGGCTTAGGAGATAAGAACCATGCCGGGGATGTCAGATGAAACAATGGTCTCTAACACGGTTGATCGTTCATTCAGGCGCACTGGTTTAGAATGAGTACTTTGATTCTGCACTTTGAGGTTTAATCGTCTTCGAAGAAGCGATCAATGTTCTTTCGATGTTCAACAGTCAAAAGAAATTGCCATCTTTATTTTAAAAGCAGAAAAATGTTGACAAGTAAATTCATTTTTTTGTTTTATTTCAAGAATCGTTAATCATGTTAAAATTTCGTTCTGTAAAGCTAAAACAAATCAGAATTGCAAACAAAAGCACTAGGGCTCAAATTTTATTGATAGGATGGAAATCAGCCAAACGCGTGATTCCATAAAGTATTTACAAAGTTAGAAAATGGTAATTTAAGGGAAAAGGGCTACATTGAAACATAACGACCGCTATCCTTCTACCAACTTTGAATTCTGGACATCCTGAGCTTCTGTCGAAGATGACCTTGACTGGAGTTTTCTTGATGGATGGCATGACTACTGTGGGATTTAACCTTGGCAGACGTAGTTACTTGCCATGAATCCCTAATTTTTTCCTGGATTGTACTTTGAGATTTTCAATCCACCGGGATGATTTTTTTTGCTTGTGTCTCTAATTTTTGCCTGGACCGCCCTTTCGGGTTTTCAATCCACCGAGACGTTTTTTTTTATTTAGGCGAAGTATTCCTTGACTACGTCAACATTTGTGGGGTAGGCAAATTCCTCTCCATCCATGGTTGAGAGTCTCAAGGTGCCGCCTGAGAAAGCTTTCTTGACCACATAGGGGCCATTGTAATTCAGAGTCCATTTGCCCCGGGAATCAGTGAGAAATGATTGTATCTTCTTGAGCACGAGGTCTCCATTTCTGAAGATGTGAGGTTGGACCTTTTTATCAAATGCCTTCTTCATTCTTTGCTGATATAACTGACCATGGCATAGTGCCGTTATTCGCTTTTCTTCGATCAGATTCAGTTCATTGTGTCGACTTTGACACCATTCAGCTTCTGTTAGCTTAGCTTCCATCAATAGCCGAATCGATGTGATCTCTACTTCTATGGGAAGCACTGCTTCCATGCCATATACTAGAGAGAAAGGGGTTGCCCCTGTTGAAGTACAGACAGATGTGCGATAACCGTGAAGAGCAAAGGATAGCATCTCGTGCCAGTCTTTGTAGGTTACAACCATCTTTTGAACAATCTTCTTGATGTTCTTGTTAGCTGCTTCTACTGCACTGTTCATCTTAGGTCGGTAGGGAGATGAGTTATGGTGTTCGATCTTGAACTCAGCACATAATTCTTTCATCATCTTGTTGTTCAAGTTAGATCATTGTCAGTAATGATCTAGCTTGGAACACCATAACGTCATTTTTGATAATCCGGACCACGACTTGTCGGGTTACATTGGCGTATGACACTGCTTCGACCCATTTTGTGAAGTAATCAATAGCTACCAGGATGAACCGATGTTCATTTGAAGCTTTGGGTTTAATCATGCCAATCATGTCGATTCCCCATATGGAAAAAGGCCATGGGGAAGAAAGAACTTTGAGATGTGTTGGCGGTACATGGATTTTGTCAACGTATATCTGGCACTTGTGACACCTCCTCATGTACTTGTAGTAATCAGATTCCATGGTTAACCAATAATATCCTACTCTCAGAATTTTTCTTGCCATCGTGTGTCCATTGGATGAGTGCCAAAGGATCCTTCGTGAATTTCTTTTATCAGCATGTTTGCTTCTGGTCTGTCTACACATCCGAGCAAGACCATGTTGAAATTCCTCTTATATAGTGTATCACCGTTCAGGAAAAAGCTGCCAGCCAGCCTTCTGAGGGTCTTTCTGTCTTTTCTGGATGCCCCAGGTGGGTACTCTTGTTTTTTAAGGAAGCATTTGATATCGTGATACCAAGGTATGTCGTCCATGAATGCTTCAATTGCGAAGATGTAAGCGGGCATTTCAAGGCGCATTATGTCGATCTTAGGTATGTCATTCCATTGACCTACACTAATCATGGAAGAGAGAGTGGCTAATGCATCAGCCATGTGATTCTCTTCCCGAGGGATATGATGAAACTCGATTCTGTTGAAGAATGGTAACAACCTTCTCGCATAGTCTTTGTAAGGAATCAGTCCTGATTGGTATGTGTTCCAATCTCCTTTGATCAGATTGATAACCAAGGCTGAGTCGCCATATACATCCAAGTTTTTGATCCTTAAGTCGATCGCTTCTTCGAGACCCATGATACAAGCTTCGTATTCGGCCTCGTTGTTTGTGTACTTGAATGTTAGTCTGGCAGTGAAAGTAATATGGGTACCCTGAGGTGTTATAATGATTTCCCTAATACGGTTTCCATAATGGTTGACAGCTAAAATTAGTCCCCATTGGGAACCTGGTTCTGGCTCTTCACTGGGTAGTGGTTCATCGCAATCTTTCATTTTCAAGTACATGACATCTTCGTCTAGGAAGTCAAATCCGACGGATTCTTGATCGTCAATTGGTTGATCAGCCAAATGATCGGCTAAAATACTTCCTTTGACGGCCTTTTGAGTATGGTAATAGATGTCGTATTCTGATAACAACATCTGCCAACGGGAAATCCTTCCCGTGAGAGCAGGCTTTTCAAAGACGCACTTGATTGGATCCATTTCTGAGATTAACAATGTAGTGTGATGAATCATATACTGGCGAAGACATTTGGCTGCCCAAGCCAAAGCACAACAAGTTTTCTCAAGCATAGTGTACCGAGTCTCGCAGTCGGTGAACTTCTTGCTCAAATAATAGATGGCAGACTATTTCCTTTTGGTTTCGTCTTGTTGGCCAAGTACACAACCCATTGAGTCTTCCAAGACTGTTAGGTAGATGATCATTGGTCTTCCTTCCACTAGAGGTGATAGAATCGGTGGATTCAACAGGTATTCCTTGATACTGTCGAAGGCGGTTTGGCAGTCTTCTGTCCAAACGCAATCCTGATTCTTTTTTAGTAATTTGAAGATCGGTGCACATGTCGCGGTCATGAGGAATATAAATCTGGAAATGTAGTTCAAACATTCCAGGAATCCCCTGACTTATTTTTCAGTCTTTGGAGAAGGCATTTCTTGAATGGCCTTGACTTTGTCAGGATCAACCTCAATTCCTTTTTGGCTGACAATGAACCCTAGCAGTTTTCCTAAACGGACACCGAATGTACATTTGTTGGGATTCAAGCGGAGTTTGTACTTCCTTAGACGCTCGAATAGTTTTGACAGGTGGGTCGTATACTCCTCTTCTATCTTAGATTTGGCAATCATATCATCGACATACACTTCGATTTCTTTGTGTATCATGTCATGAAATAGAGAAGTCATGGCCCTTAGATAGGTTGCCCCAGCGTTCTTCAAACCGGACGGCATTACCTTGTAACAAAAAGTGCCCCATGGGGTGATGAATGAAGTTTTCTCCATATCTTCCGGCGGTATTTTTATCTGATTATAGCCCGAGAATTCATCCATGAAGGAGAATACTTTGAATTTCATTGTACTGTCAACCAGCATGTCAATGTATGGTAGGGGAAAGTCATCCTTTGGACTGGCCTTATTCAGATCCCTGTAGTCTACACACATTCTGACCTTTCTGTCCTTTTTCGGAATTGGTACTATGTTGGCTAACCATTGAGGATATTCTGATGTGGCGAGGAAACCCGCGTCAATCTGCTTCTGTACTTCCTCTTTGATTTTGATGGCCATGTCTGGATGAGTTCGTCTTAGTCTTTGTTTTACAGGCGGACATTCTGATCTCAATGGTAGGTGATGTTCCACGATGCTGGTATCCAACCCTGGCATATCCCGATAGGACCAATCAAATACATCGGGAAACTCTTTGAGAAGCTTTATCAACCTTTTTTGACAGTCGAACTGAGCAGTGCCCCAATCTTGACTTCTTTTCTCTCTTCTTCTGAACCCAAGTTGACCGTTTCCAACGGCTCTTTGTGAGGTTCAATGGACCTTTCCTCTTGTCTGAGTAATCGGGAGATCTCTTCTGGAATTTCTTCATCATTTTCTTCTTCAACCTCAAATACCGGGAATTCAAAGTTGGGAGAAGGCATTGGATCGTATGTTTTAATGGGGTTTAAAACAAGCAATCTGCACGACGTGATGATTGTTTTTAAAAAAGATAGAGAGAATGCAAGAGTGTGTGCAGTGTATTTTATGAAAAATGCTTGTTTTTTATTATTTGAGTTGTTTTTAGGATTACCATTTTCTGAAAAAGCGAAAAAGAGAAAACAACAATAAATGCGGAAATTACAGAACGACTTTATTTTATTTATGATCTTGTCGATTCTTGAAACTGCAGCCCTATAAAACAAAACTCTGTCACTTCGGGCAAAGCGAAGATAGACATTTACAGAAAGTGAGCCCTATAAAAACATCTGTTTCACCTGGGCAGGGTGAAATGTTAAGACAAAGACGACAATTACTTAGATTTATGAACGACTTTCAAAATGTTGATAGCAACCCATTGGCGGCGAACTCCTCTGTGAATCACAAAGTCTGGTACCTTCTTTCTTGACTTGTCTTCAGAAATGACGATGATTTCTGGTGGAGCAGGATCGTTGTAGGAGGATTCTTCAGTTGTATCTTGCATAGTGTTTGCACTCTCAGGTAAATCTCCCCATCCAGTGGGCTGAATATCTTCGAGCCTAATACGAGAGCTTTCAGGAGTGGTGTACTTGACCAAGAAAGTCGTACTTGCCACTCGGTTATCCTAAGGTGTCCGACACTTCTTTGGAACTGGAGGAGTCATCCCTTTCGATGACGTTGACCTCAGGAAAAGCGTAGTTGATGAGAACTGCTATCCTCCAGTCTTTGCAAATTCATCGTCGTGCTGGATATTTTCTCTGAATTCCTTGAGTAATGATCCCATGATTTGGTGGGGACCGCATGTATTCTTTCTCATGATGCTCAACTGATATGTATCGTCGGACTGACTCTTTTGCCCCCAAGTCTCCTGGGTACGGCTGGAAGGAAAAGGGAAGCTATCTAAAACTAACCTTGCACGCGAATGTTTAACTGAACATACACTTAAAGAGATTGGGGGTCCGGGGTCAGGTTATACAATGGGGAGTTGTCAATTACCCATTCTATATGTGGTTATCCACAGGATGTTAGCTTTAGGTTTCGCTTTGTACTTGATGGTGTTTAAACGTTAATGGGTTGGGAAAGTTTCTTGGGAAATATGAGAGAGAAAGTGAGTTTTTGTTGATGTTCGGGTTTTCCCGATGTTTTTGGTAAGGTACTGGACCTAAGTTTTTATTGATGTGACGGTACTGGACCTAGAGTTTTTGATTAGTATGCTCGCTAAGATTTCGCAATCTTTACGTATTCCCGTTTAAACGAAACAGGGAAATCAGAGCAATCGTAGTTCCTCCTATTCTAAGGGAGGAAAAAGATATTTTGGTATCTTGTTCAAAGCTCAAGATTGAAGCTAAATGGAGTATTTGTGTCTTGTTCAAAGCCCAAGATTGAAGCTAAAAGGTTTGACTGAGAGAGAATTTGTCATCTCTAAAGGGAGACAGTTTGTCTGTTTATCATAGTTGTTGGGGTGACTGTTTATAAAGGAGGATTACTTTAACTGGGATATGTGAATCCAGCAATGCCATAATTTCCTTTATAGGGGATTTATCCTGAAGGAGAAAACTTTAACTCAGTGTAGAGCAATGCCATTTTTCCTTAGGAATTTTTTATGCTAAGAGAGGGACAGTGGCGTGGATGTAAATGATCCAGAGGCTTGCCGGTTACACCAATTAGATGAAAGAGAGGATTTACCAGGATAAAAGATGGATGATGGCTTGGATATTTGAATCAACAAGTGTGCCACTTACAGCAGCTATCTGGGATTAGGGTTTGTTTTGATTTATCTATTTTGATAAGTGATAAATAGAGAAATGACTTTTTACAGAGAGATTTTGATTTTCTCTGAGGGGATGTTGATTTTTGTATGCCTTGATCAAAGCCCAAGGTTGAAGCTAAGAGGTTTATTGACTCCACTAGGGAAGTCCTTATACAAAGCCTAAGAGGAGGCTAGAAAATGCTGACTCAACAAGAGAGTGTTTATCTGTCTTGTACAAAGCCTAAGATTGAGACTAAAAAGAAACTGACTCTTCGGGGATATCATTATACAAAGCCTAAGAGGAGGCTAAAAGTTTGACTTTTCCAGGGAAAATGTTCTATCTGTCTTGTACAAAGCCCAAGATTTGAGGCTAAACAGAGACTTTACTGACTCGGTTAAGGATATTTTAGGTATCTCGTACAAAGCCCAAGATAGAGGCTAAAATGAGTTTGACTCTGCTTAGGGAATTATTTCTCAAAGCCTAAAAGAAGGCTGGGAGGAATTGACTCTACTGGGTAAGATATTTGTCCCAAACTTAAGAGAAGGTTATGAAGATTTATGTCTTGTACAAAGCCCAAGATTGAGGCTGAAAGGGTTTGACTCAACAAGAGAGTGCTCTTATCTGTCCTGTACAAAGCCCAGGATTGTGGCTGAACAAGCTGGAGAAATCATTATACAAATCCTGAGAGGAGGCTAACTTTTGCTAGGGGAAATCTTTATATCAAACCTAAAAGGAGGCTAGAAAAGATTGACTCAACAAGAGAGTGTTTTTATCTGTCTCGTACAAAGCCCGAGATTGAGCCTAAAGGGGTTGACTCAACAAGAGAGTGCTGAAAGGTGATTGACTCAACAAGAGAGTCTGAAAAATGGTTGACTCAACAAGAGAGTCTGAAAAGGTTAGCTTCGCTGGGGAGAATCATTGTACAAAGCCCAAGAGGAGGCTGAATGTGCTGAGGAAAGGAAGGATCATTATACAAAGCCTAAGAGAAGGCTAGCTTCTGCCAGGGATTATTGAGATCCTGAGGCAGGTCCAAATGGGGAATCAACTCTTGATGAGGGTTCCAGAAGAGTTAGGGTATCAGATTCCTTGAGTTTTTGATACTGGTGATAAACTTACCATGGCTGGGGAACTTTTTAGGAGAGAGACTGGGTTTTAAAACCCATAGGTTTTATCTCTTCTGGAGATTGATTAAAAATGACAGGGGTTTCTTCCTATGTTTGTAGGGAACTTGAGAATGTCTTTGAGACTCAAGGGGATTTTGACTATCCAAGTTTACTGGTATGGAAGAGTTTATCTTTATATGATGCCCAAGAGGAGGGGGATGCTTTAAAGGATGAGAATCAACCCTTAAATTGGTATGAGATTTGACACTGGAAAGACTGCTCTAGCAAAGGATGACTAAGTTCTGTCTTATACATTTAAGAGGTCTTCAGGGTCCTTGTATTAAGCCCAAGAGAAGGTATAAGAACTTCTAAGAAGCCGGAGGGTCCTTGTACAAAGCCCAAGAGAAGGCGGAGATGCTTTTAGGAAGCCTGTGGGTTCCAAACTTAAGAGAAGTTCAAGAAATGTTATTCACCGAGAACAGATCATTTAGTGAAAGTTCTGAAGTTTGAAGAAATTCAAGAGATGCTATTCACCGAGAATATATCACCTCTGGGGAATAGAATTTCTTTGACAATTTCTAATAGTGACAGCCTGAGAAAAGGTTCACCGAGAATACTTCCTTTCTCTTTGTTCCATATTGCTTAAGCCCAAGAGAAGGCAAGACTGTATTAAAGAGTGACCAAATTGGCTTTACCTAGTTCTAGACCTAGTTGCTGGGGAAAACTCTAAATAACTATACTAGTATATATACAGTTGATATATAACTAGTATTTAAAAAGGGTATGAAAGAAGGACTTACAGGGGAGCAGCTTCCCACAATACAGTTATATATTAAAGCATGTAAAAGAAAGCTGGTAAAAACTTACAGATGAGCAAGCTTCCATGCTTTATTGTTAGTTGTTCAAAGAAATTAAAGAAAGTTTTGACAACAACTGTATATTTGAACCTAAATCAAAAGGAAAGTTGTTTTTGAAAAGATTGTTGGGGCTTATACTCAAAGAGAGGCCCAAAATTATTTTATGTACAAAATATGGTTGGGTCTTACACTCTATTAGAGGCCCAAAAGATGTTTTGAAAGAGAAAGATGGGACTTACAACACGAGGGGAGGCCCAGATGATTTTATTTTAAAAGGCGACGACCGCGCCGTGATTTTGAAAATACAGCGGGACTTATACAACATCTGAGGCCCAAAAGGGTTTTTATTTAAAAAGGATTGGGTCTTACACTCTATCAGAGGCCCAGGAATGTTTGAAAAAGATTTGTTAGGGTGAAAATCAAAGAAACCTTAATTTCATCATTTTTTAAAGTAATTATTCAGAGAAAATTAATTAAAATGATAAAAACACCAAATAAGTTTGAATAAACAACTTGTGATTTTTTGTTGAGGTTTGAAAAATGATGTTTTAATCACAAGATGAATTAAAACTCATTTGGTTTTGATTTCCAAGATGAAAATTCATTTTTGAAATGTTTAAAAACAATTAGAAATGAATTTATTGACAAAAATATCAACTATATTAAATAAATTATATAAATTTTATTTTTTTGTGGAATAAAATATTTTAACATTTTTGTGATTTTTTGCAAAAAGAACCAATAAAAAAAATTAAAATTGAGAGAGAAATTAATTTTTCAAATCATTTCAGAAAATAATATATAAAAAATGGAAAAGTGATAAAAAAGGGTCTGGGCGAGGGGGATTCGAACCGCAGACGTCCAAGACAAACACATGCACGCGCAACCACTTGGGTGGTGATACATCCGTGTATCAAAACCACCCCATAAATACATATGGGATACCAAGTTTTTAGGCCTGGCCAAGGCAAGGCAAGTTCTTGGGCCAAAAATGTGAAAGCTGTAACTCTCTCATTTCTCCATGGATTGAGACAAAATTTAGGTCTATCTTGCCTAGAATTTCACAAGGAATCCAATGGTGCCCTTAGTTCTTTCAGATGAGGTCCCCATTTTAAAATCCGATAATAGTTTTGAAATAGGCCACAATTTGCATTTTTTATGCCACCTCATGGTACAGGCAAGAATTACATGATGAATTGGTCCAAACACAACATATACAACATATATGAGATGTTTATGATCAGTGGACTTCAAAGAAATGCATAATTCAAAGAGTTCAAGTTGTCATGCACTTACCTCTTGGAGCTTTTTGTGTTATCTGCCAAGTTCCTTGTGCCAGAAGTAATTTGATGCTTTGGACACTCTTAATTGATCCCTTAGAAGCTTTTAGAATGATCAGAACCAGCTGGAATCCTCAGGAACAAGTTTGAGCTCTTTCTTGCAAAAGGGGCAAAAGTGACCAATAAGGCAACTCTCTCAAATGGTGTTCCAGATGAGGGGAACCAATTGAGACAGTTCAAGGATGATATTTGAAGTATGTTTGAGGTTTTATCTGGTTTTGAAAGTGACTGAATCAAGACATGGCTTGAAAAATGTAAAAAAGTCCAATTTTGAGGTTTTGAAAGTGGACTTTGTGATTTTGGTGTTTCAGGTCACAAATGAGAGTTTGAACAGCTTAGATACAACATATTAGAGGTGTTTGGATCATGAGCTGTGATGGAATTACTCTCTAACTCAAAAACTCAGAGATACCTTGTAAAAGAAGGCATTTTGGCCTAGAGAAAGGGATTTTGAGGAAAGCAAGTGTTGTAGTGCTTTGGTGTACTCAAACTGAGCACAAATGAGCTCTATTTATAAAATAGCAAGTTTGTTTTGCAAGCAATGGTGAATGGCAACTGCAGCAAGCCTTTGGCCAATGTTATGCAAAAGGAATCTCAAGTCTCCTCTAGCCATTGACCTGAGGTTAGGGCACAGGCTTTGTAGCTTTGGTTCAGAGATAAGTCTTGACTGAATTTAGTTGGAATAGGCTCAGTTCATGCCACCTTGGTGTATCCATTGAATGCTTGAAAACAAAATTGAAGTCTTGGCATCTTTGTAGCCTTTTTAGGGATGACAAGCCTAATGTAGATTCTTGGACTTGGGAGGCTTGGAGATCAAATCATCCCCCTTGGATTTGATCCTCTGATGTGTCCAAATTGATGACAAGGCTTGGATTTATCAGATTTTGACAAATTGAGCAAATGTGCACAATTCTGCCTTGTAAAACCAGTTCATGATGCCATGTTTCAAGGGTTGTATCTCCCTGCTCAAATTGAATTTGGAGATGATCTGGTACTTGTTGGAAAGCCCTTATGGCATATTATAACTTTGATGTTCACCCATAGACCTGGTTTGACTTGGATCAAGGTGAAAAATCTCCCTACATTTTGGAAAAAGTAAGGCAGATTCTGACTAAGAGAAAATTTCACCAAGTGTTGGAAAAATGTCATTTTCATGTTTTTAGCCATTTTGATCACTCCATAACTTAAAATCCATGAGGAATTGGAGTTTGATGTAGTTGAAGCTTTTGTAGAGTGTAGCAAGACCTACAAATCCAGCTTTAGATCACCCAAAATGGTTGCTTGGATCTCAAGTTATGGTCCTTGGAATTTGGTACCCTAGCCACTTTGTTCCATAACTTAGAAAAAATCTAAGTTTTTTTGGGTTACCCCTTTTATAAGTTAACTCACTTTCTTTGATTTTCCTTGATGAATGATGATTCAAATCACATATTAACATTGTTTTAGGGTTAAGGAACCTTGTTTGACCAAAAATCCAAAAATTCAAACTTGGATTTTTGTACAGTAGACTTTTTCAGCAGATGAAATTTTGACTTTGCGATCCTTTTGTGAAATCAATCCTTGGCCTCAATTAAACTTCATGGATGGCCTCCAAAGGTATTTAGGAATGTCTTGGACCCCATCCCAAGGTTTGAGATCAAGGGTAGGCCCACAGTCAAGGGTAGGGTTGACTTTTTCCATCAAAAACCCTAATTTGTGATCAGATGGCTTTGAGTTCTTGTGGCTAATGATTTGAGCTTTTTGAGTCAATCAAATCTTGTAGCCATGTCAATATGATGTATTTAAGGTCCTTGAAGTTCATTTTGAAGCTTCAAGCCATGCCTCACTTCACAAGTTAACTCAAGGGTTGAATTAGGTCAAAACCCTATATCCTGATTTTTTGATAGATAGACCCTCAAGGTGATTTTGCAATTATGGGTGGTTTCTTGAGATCCTTTTGAGCTTATAGGACCATACATTAAGGAATTGGCTCATGCCCAGATGGAAATTTTCATCTGGAGGCCTCAGTCGACTAAAACCCTAATTTGGTGACACTAGCGATCTTGAGGCTTGATCCACTTGGAATGTTGCAACTTTGTGCTTGATTCTTGATGTGGGAGTCCTCTTGATCCTTTATGGGTGTTTGAGAGGTTATACAAGTTGAAAATCATGTCATTTCTTGTTTGATCCTTTGTCTAAGTGCTCTGAGAGGGCCCAAAACCCTAATCTTTGATTGAAGTAAATGCTTAACAACCCCTAAGGGGATTTGATGAGGCATAATGGTTCATCCATATTGTGATGATGATTTGCACAATGATGGGAAATATTAGTGGTCAAAATTTGAGGTATGACATCTTTTTTCTTCGATTAGATTCAGTTCATCGAATCTGCTTTGACACCATTCAACTTCTGTTAGCTTGGCTTTCATCAATATTCTCATTGACGGGATCTCAACCTCTATGGGGAGTACTGTAACGCCCCAGTTTTTGTCAGTTTTAGTCCATTTTATTTATTTGAGTCATTTTTTATTATTCTATTATTATTTTATTTTTATTTCTGACTTTTATCTGAAAATATGTTATTTTTAGTCGAGATTATATTTTATCGAGTTTTGGGAGCGTTTGCGAGATATTTGGGTGTAGGGGTATTTTGGGCATTTTGATTTATTTGGTTAAGTTAAGAATAGAAAGAAAAAAAAGAGAGAAAAATAGTAAGAAGAGAAAAGAAGAGAAGAGAAGAGAAAAGAAGAAAAGAGAGAAAAACTTGAGAAAGAAGAAATCAATCAACCGATTTTTCTAAGCGCTATTTAATCGGGTAAAGGTGCGAAACTCGATTATGTTATGTTTATGTATGATTATGTATGTGTTTGCTTGGATGTTTCTTGTCTTTCCATGGCTTTTGAGTTCTAGGTCGGAAATGATAAAATGATTAGGAATCGATGTTTGCGCGGTCGGAAATCGATATAATTTGCGTTGTATGATCACCATGTGTTCATGAGTCATTGCTGATAATTGTTTTGGTGTTGGAATTGATTTGGAATGAAAAATGAGGTTTTTGGATAGTGTAACCCGTAACAACATTTTTCTAGTTCTGGTGTGATTCGCCAGGCGAATTGAGTATCGCCACTAGCTCGCCAGGCGAAGTGCAGGCGAAGGGGATTCGCCAGGCGAATTGTAAGTCACCAGGCGAAATAGGAATTACAGAAAGGGGGTAGCTTCTGTAACTCTTGGTTTTTTTTTCTAATTGGTGATTCGCCACTAGCTCGCCAGGCGAATTGCTGGGGAATGGGATTCGCTAGGCGAAATCCATGGCGAATGGGAATTCGCCAGGCGAATTCTCAAGTCGCCAGGCGAATTTGGCTGTATCTCAATAATTCTTTTCTTTGGAAATTCATAACTTTTGATCTGTGGTTCGGTTTGAGGCGTGGTTTGATGCGTTAGAAAGCTCATAAAATGTACTTTATATTGATGAGGGTTTTGCGAATTGTTGGCCGATTATATTATGTCGGAAATTAGAGAATGTGTTGTTTTGTTGTCGACTTTTGCCGTTTAATTGTGTGAACTTGATGTGTATGTGCAATACGTTGTTGGAGTGGATATTTTATGACTTGTGTACTGTTGAGTGATGAAATTGCATGAAATACATATCGTAATGATGATTGGTGGCCTTACGGAAAGAAACTGCAATGTGTTGTAATTGTTGAGTTATGCATGATTATGGATGAATAAATGTATGCATATGAATGTTATAAGTCATTATATGCCAAGCATCATAATATACATATTGTGAAGTCGAGTGCCATGAGGGTACGAGCGACGGATAGATTCCAATGGGAATCCGCTATAACATCGTGAGCCTTAAAAATAAGAGGACCTAAAGCGATTTGATATATCGTGAGCCTTAAAAATAAGAGGATCGAAAGCGATGGTTATAGACGATCGTGTGCCCTTGTGGGGTGTGAGCGATCGGATTGTGAGCCTTATACAAAGAGGACCGAAAGCAATCCATAAACGCCGTGAGCCTTATACAAAGAGGGCCAAAAGTAACGGGGAACATCGTATGCTCAACGGGGAGTTACACTAAGTAACGAGTGATGGTTCCAATAGTTCCTGAGTGAACTGGTTCTGAGATGTGATGAATCGGTACCGCATGTGAATTGCATGGAGTCGTTGTGTCGGTCTCTGTGCATTTGCATAAATCATGGATTAATTGTGTATGGAATTGTGAATGTGACTGATGAGATGAAATATGTATATTTATGTGGTTGATGATAGTATTGTATATGATTGATATGAATCGGCGACGTATATATAGAATATGTGTTGTATTTGATTGTGGTGCAATTGTGGTGAAAATATTTTATATGTGCATTTTGTGTTAATATATGATTATATGCAACTGTGTTATGATTGTGTTTCTCACCCTTCTGCTATTTTATAATGCTCTATGAGGCATTGCAGATTAGAGTTGCTGGAGGTCTTTTTGTGAAGCTTTGCGTCTTCATTCTTTTGTCGGTCGGCTCTGATATGTGACGCCGGGTAGTTAGGGTGGCCGTTTGTGATTAGTTTGTATTATGTATATGTATCTTTTGAATTGTACATGTATGGTTGTATATGACAAACAAACTTTCATGATATATATATATATATATATATATATATATATATATGAGATTCAGTTGCAGATTTTCCGCTATTATTCTGTTTCTGATTCGTGGGTGTATTACTACCTGAATTGTTGCATATCTGTATGAGCAGGTGTTGTACGTTTGTTTCAAATTGATGTGGCGTCTCCGGTCTATGCCGTGCATGTTTTAATTATACTCTAATGAAATTTTGAATTTTCTTCTACCGCTTTAATAGCTTGGGGTATAGATTAGGGGTGTTACATTAAGTGGTATCAGAGCCAGTCCGTATCAGTTTGTGTCAGTCCTTGTTGGTCTTTGTAGTTAGGTGAGCTATTTGTTTAACCATAGTTGTTGTTATTGGAAATGAACAGAATATGGCTGGAAGGAACGACGCTGCTTTAGCTTCTGCGATGCAGGCTATGGCTCGGGATGTGCAGGGTGCACCGAATGCTGCTGGCAATGATGAGTTTCAGAAGAATAAACCACCTGTCTCAAAGGAAGATATGATCCTGATGGTGCACAGATTTGGTTGAAAGAGATTGAAAGGATTTTCCGAGTGATGGATTGTGACGAGGATCAGAAGGTGAGACTAGGTACTCACATGTTGCTGGAAGAAGCTGATGATTGGTGGGTTGGTACTCATCATGTGTTGGAAGCTGCAGCGGAGGAGGAGGAAGAGATCACTTGGGAGTTGTTTAGCCGGGAGTTCTTGAGGAAGTATTTTCCCGAAGATGTCAGAGGGAAGAAAGAGATAGAATTCTTGGAATTGAAACAAGGTAGTATGTCTGTTGTAGACTATACTACTAAGTTTGTTGAGCTGGTGCAGTTTTATCCACATTATGCGGAGGCGACTACGGAATTCTCTAAGTGTGTTAAGTTTGAAAGTGGGTTGCATCCTGAGATTAAACAGGCTATTGGTTATCAGAGGATTCAAAGGTTTGCAGACTTGGTGGATTGTTGCAGGATTTATAAGGAGGATAGTAAGGCTCGTTCTACTCACTATAAGAGTATGACCGACCGAAAAGGGAAGCAACAGGTTCGTGGTGGTCCTTATGTGACACCAGCTGATAAAGGTAGGCAAAGAGGTGCTTTTGATCGAAGGTTAAGTGGGGGAGAAATGTCTAGTCCTCTGAGGTGTTTTAGATGTGGTGATGTGGGACATCGTCAGTCTGAGTGTAAGAAAGATTTGAGGAAGTGTTCTAATTGCGGCGGTGTAGGACATGTGGTTGCTGATTGTGCAAGGAAGAATGTGTTAGCATGTTTCAACTATGGTGAACCTGGTCACATTAGTACCAAGTGTCCGAAACCGAAGAAGGCTCCAGTTAGTGGGAAAGTCTTTGCGTTGTCAGGGACTCAGACTTCAAGTGCAGATCGTCTGATTCAAGGTACTTGTTTTATTAATAGTATGCCCTTAATTGCTATTATTGATACTGGAGCGACTCATTCATTTATTTCGTCTGAGTGCGCGAAGCGTTTGAATCTTGTGTTGTCTTTAATGGATGGTGAGATGGTTATTGATACGCCAGCAATGGGTTCAGTAACTACTTCGTTGGTTTGTTTGAGTTATCCTTTGGCCATTTATGGTAAAGATTTTGAGATGGATTTAGTGTGTTTGCCGTTGGAGGGTTTAGATGTGGTTTTGGGAATGAATTGGTTGTAATTCAATCGGGTTCATATTGATTGTTATCATAAGCTAGTAAGGTTTCCTTCTCTTGAGGAAGACGAAGACTCGAGTTTCTTATCTACCAAAGAGTTGAAGAAACTTTTGGCGGAGGAAGCTCAGTTGTTCGGGTTGTTTGCATCTTTGACCGTGGCTAGTCAAGTGTCGCTGGATGTGTTTCATGTTGTGTGTGAATTTCCTGAAGTGTTTCCTGAGGATATTTCAGATGTGCCGCCAAAGAGAGAGGTGGAGTTTTCTATAGATCTAGTTCCTGGTACTAGACCTGTGTCTATGGCACCTTATTGAATGTCGGCATCTGAGTTGGTTGAGTTGAAAAAGCAATTGAATGAGTTGTTGGAGAAGAGGTTTGTGAGGCCAAGTGTTTCTCCTTGGGGTGCTCCAGTTTTGTTGGTGAAAAAGAAAGATGGAAGTATGCTATTGTGTATTGATTATCGTCAGTTGAATAAGGTGACGATTAAGAATAAGTATCTTCTTCCAAGGATTGATGATCTGATGGATCAGTTGGTTGGTGCTTGTGTGTTTAGTAAGATTGATTTAAGATCGGGGTATCATCAGATAAGGGTGAAAGAGGAAGATATTCAGAAGACGGCTTTTAGGACACGATACAGTCATTATGAATATTCGGTGATGCCGTTCGGGGTTTCTAATGCGCCAGGTGTGTTTATGGAATACATGAATCGTATTTTTCACGAGCATTTGGATCGTTTTTTTGTTGTGTTTATTGATGATATTTTAATCCATTCTAAGTCTCGGGAGGAGCACGCGGAGCATTTGCGTATTGTTTTGCAGGTTTTGAAGGAAAGGAAACTTTTTGCAAAATTGTCCAAGTGTGAGTTCTGGTTGTCGGAAGTGAGTTTTCTTGGACACGTAATTTCAGGTAATGGTATTTCTGTGGATCCATCTAAAGTAGAAGCAGTTCTACAATGGGAGGCTCCGAGATCTGTTACTAAAATTCAAAGCTTTTTGGGTTTGGCTGGTTATTATCGGAGGTTTATTGAAGGTTTTTCTAAGTTGGCACTTCCATTGACCCAGTTGACTTGTAAAGGGCAAGCGTTCATTTGGGATATTCGGTGTGAGGAGAGTTTTAATGAGCTGAAAAGAAGATTGATGACAGCTCCGTACCGGATCCTAATGAACCGTTCGTGGTTTATTGTGATGCGTCTTTGATTGGCCTAGGTGGTGTGCTGATGCAGGAAGGTAAGGTTGTGGCTTACGCTTCAAGGCAATTGAGAGTGCATGAGAAAAATTATCCTACTCATGATCTTGAGTTAGCGGCTGTGGTTTTTGTGTTAAAGATTTGGAGGCATTACCTCTACGGTGCAAGGTTCGATGTCTTTAGTGATCATAAAAGCTTGAAATATTTGTTTGATCAGAAGGAGTTAAATATGAGGCAGCGTAGATGGTTGGAATTCTTGAAGGACTACGACTTTAGCTTGAATTACCATCCTGGTAAAGCTAATGTGGTAGCTGATGCGTTGAGTCGGAAATCATTGCATATGTCGGCTTTAATGGTTAAGGAGTGGGAACTTTTGGAATCGTTTAGAGACTTGAGTTTGGTATGTGAAGTGACTTTGGATAGTGTGAGGCTGGGTATGCTGAAGGTTACTAGTGATTTTCTGATGACGGTAAGTGAGAAACAGAAGTTTGATGTGAAATTCGTGGATTTGATGTTGGTTGGCGGAAAAGATGCGAGTAGTGATTTTGAAGTGGATGTTAATGGTGTTTTGAGGTTCCGTGGCCGAATTTGTATTCCTGATGATTCGGAGTTGAAAAGGATGATTTTGGAGGAAGGACACCAGAGTAATTTGAGTATACATCCAGGAGCAAAAATAGATGTACCAAGATTTGAAGAAGATTTTCTGGTGGTTTGGATTGAAAAGAGATGTGGCTCAGTTTGTGTATGTGTGTTTGACTTGTCAGAAGTCGAAAGTTGAACATTTGAGGCCTAGTGGTTTGTTGCAACCGTTGGATATTCCGGAGTGGAAATGGGATAGCATTTCGATGGATTTTGTAACGGGATTGCCAAACACTCAGAGAGGGCATAATGCTATTTGGGTGGTTGTAGATAGACTGACTAAATCGGCTCATTTCATTCCGATTGATATCAGTTTTTCTTTAGAGCGGTTAGCTGAGATTTACATCAGTGTGATTGTGAAGTTGCATGGGGTTCCGTTAAGTATTGTTTCTGATCGAGATCCAAGGTTTACCTCGAGATTTTGGGAAAGTTTACATAAGGCTTTGGGTTCTAAATTGAGATTGAGTTCGGCTTATCATCCGCAGACGGATGGTCAGACGGAGAGGACGATTCAGTCGTTGGAAGATTTGTTGCGAGCGTGTGTTCTTGAACAAGGTGGTATGTGGGATAGTTATCTTGCATTGATCGAATTCACGTATAACAACAGTTTTCATTCTAGTATTGGAATGGCACCGTTTGAAGCATTATATGGACGAAGGTGTCGAACACCGTTGTGTTGGCACGAATCTGGTGAGAGAACGGTGGTAGGAGCGGAGTTGGTGCAGCAGACTACAGATAAGGCAAAGTTTCTTCGTGAGAAGATGAAAGCTTCTCAGAGTAGACAAAAGAGTTATCATCATCGGAGACGGAAAGATCTTGAGTTTCAAGAGGGCGATCATGTATTTTTGAGGGTTACGCCGGTAACGGGTGTTGGTCGTGCATTGAAATCGAAGAAACTTACTTCTCGGTTTATTGGTCCTTACCAGATATCCGCGAGAGTTAGTACTGCGGCGTATCGGGTGGCGTTGCCGCCGAATCTGTCAAATTTGCACGATGTGTTTCATGTTTCACAGTTGCGGAAGTATGTTCCGGATCCATCACATGTGATTCCGATGGATGAGGTTGAGGTAAGGGAGAACCTTACGGTTGAGGCTTTACCAGTTAGGATTTTGGATCGCGAAGTGAAGCGGTTGAGGGGCAAGGATATTGCACTGGTGAAGGTAGCGTGGGGAGGCGCTGCTGAGGGCAATTTGACTTGGGAGTTGGAGAGTCGGATGCGGGAGTCGTATCCAGAGTTGTTCGTCTCAGGTATATTTTCGAGGACGAAAATTTCTAAGTGGGTGAGAGTTGTAACGCCCCAGTTTTTGTCAGTTTTAGTCCGTTTTATTTATTTGAGTCGTTTTTTATTATTCTATTATTATTTTATTTTTATTTCTGAATTTTATCTGAAAATATGTTATTTTTAGTCGAGATTATATTTTATCGGGTTTTGGGAGCGTTTGCGAGATATTTGGGTGTAGGGGTATTTTGGGCGTTTTGATTTATTTGGTTAAGTTAAGAATAGAAAGAAAAAAAGGGAGAAAAATAGTAAGAAGAGAAAAGAAGAGAAGAGAAGAGAAAAGAAGAAAAGAGAGAAAAACTTGAGAAAGAAGAAATCAATCAACCGATTTTTCTACGCGCTATTTAATCGGGTAAGGGTGCGAAACTCGATTATGCTATGTTTGTGTATGATTATGTATGCTTAGATGTTTCTTGTCTTTCCATGGCTTTTGAGTTCTAGGTCGAAAATGATAAAATGATTAGGAATCGATGTTTACACGGTCGGAAATCGATATAATTTGCGTTGTATGATCACCATGTGTTCATGAGTCATTGCTGATAATTGTTTTGGTGTTGGAATTGATTTGGAATTAAAAATGAGGTTTTTGGAGGTTTTTGGATAGTGTAACCCGTAACAGCATTTTTCTGGTTCTGGTGTGATTCGCCAGGCGAATTTGGGATTCGCCAGGCGAATTGAGTATCGCCACAAGCTCGCCAGGCGAAGTGCAGGCGAAGGGGATTCGCCAGGCGTATTCGTAAGTCGCCATGCGAAATAGGAATTACAGAAAGGGGGTAGCTTCTGTAACTCTTATTTTTTTTTTCTAATTGGTGATTCGCCACTAGCTCGCCAGGCGAACTGCTGGAGAATGGGATTCGCTAGGCGAAATCCATGGCGAATGGGAATTATCTAGGCGAATTCTCAAGTCGCCAGGCGAATTTGGCTGTATCTCAATAATTCTTTTCTTTGAAAATTCATAACTTTTGATCTGTGGTTCGGTTTGAGGCGTGGTTTGATGCGTTAGAAAGCTCATAAAATGTACTTTATATTGATAAGGGTTTTGTGAATTGTTGGCCGATTATATTATGTCGGAAATTAGAGAATGTGTTATTTTGTTGTCGACTTTTGCCGTTTAATTGTGTGAACTTGATGTGTATGTGCAATACGTTGTTGGTGTGGATATTTTATGACTTGTGTACTGTTGAGTGATGAAATTGCATGAAATACATATCGTAATGATGATTGGTGGTCTTACGGCAAGAAATTGCAATGTGTTGTAATTGTTGAGTTATGCATGATTATGGATGAGTAAATGTATGCATATGAAGGTTATGAGTCATTGTATGCCAAGCATCATAATATGCATATTGTGAAGTCGAGTGCCATGAGGGTACGAGCGACGGATAGATTCCAATGGGAATCCGCTATAACATCGTGAGCCTTAAAAATAAGAGGACCTAAAGCGATTTGATATATCATGAGCCTTAAAAATAAGAGGACCGAAAGCGATGGTTATAGACGATCGTGTGCCCTTGTGGGGTGTGAGCGATCGGATTATGAGCCTTATACAAAGAGGACCGAAAGCAATCCATAAACGTCGTGAGCCTTATACAAAGAGGACCGAAAGCGACGGGGAACATCGTATGCCCGACGGGGAGTTACACTAAGTAACGAGCGATGGTTCCAATAGTTCCTGAGTGAACTGGTTCTGAGATGTGATGAGTCGGTACCGCATGTGCATTGCATGGAGTCGTTGTGTCGGTCTCTGTGCATTTGCATAAATCATGGATTAATTGTGTATGGAATTGTGAATGTGACTGGTGAGATGAAATATGTATATTTATGTGGTTGATGAGAGTATTGTATATGATTGATATGCATCGGCGACGTATATATAAAATATGTGTTGTATTTGATTGTGGTGCAATTGTGGTGAAAATATTTTATATGTGCATTTTGTGTTAATATATGATTATATATAACTGTGTTATGATTGTGTTTCTCACCCTTCTGTTGTTTTATAATGCTCTATGAGGCATTGCAGATTAGAGTTGCTGGAGGTCTTTTTGTGAAGCTTTGCGTCTTCATTCTTTTGTCGGTCGGCTCTGATATGTGACGCCGGGTAGTTAGGGTGGCCGTTTGTGATTAGTTTGTATTATGTATATATATCTTTTGAATTGTACATGTATGGTTGTATATGACAAACAAACTTTCATGATATATATATATATATATATATATATATATATATATGAGATTCAGTTGCAGATTTTCCGCTATTATTCTTTTTCTGATTCGTGGGTGTATTACTACATGAATTGTTGCATATCTGTATGAGCAGGTGTTGTACGTTTGTTTCAAATTGATGTGGCGTCTCCGGTCTATGCCGTGCATGTTTTAATTATACTCTGATGAAATTTTGAATTTTATTCTACCGCTTTAATAGCTTGGGGGGTATAGATTGGGGGTGTTACAAGTACTGCTTTCATACCATATACTAGAGAGAAAGGAGTTACCCCTGTCGAAGTACAGACATATGTTCAATAACCGTGAAGAGAAAATGGGAGCATTTCATGCCAAACCTTGTAAGTCACGACCATCTTTTGAATGATCTTCTTGATATTTTTGTTAGCTGCTTCAACCGCTCCATTCATTTTTGGCCGGTAGGGGGACGGTTTATGGTGTTCAATCTTGAATGCATCACATAATTCTTTCATCATCTTTTTGTTCAGGTTCAATCCATTATTAGTAATGATCTGGCTGGGAACACCATAACGGCAGATGAGGTTGATTTTTATAAATCGGACGACCACTTGTCTAGTTACATTGGCGTATGATACTGCTTTGACCTATTTGGTGAAATAATCAATAGAGACCAAGATGAAGCAATGTCCATTTGAAGCTTTGGGTTCAATCATCCCAATCATGTCAATTCCCCATTGGAAAAAGGCCATGGGGAAGAGAGAAATTTGAGAGGAGTCGGAGGCACATGAATCTTGTTGGCATAAATTTGACATTTGTGACATTTCCTCATGTACTTGTAACAATCAAATTCCATTGTCAGCCAATAATATCCTGCTCTTAGAATTTTTCTTGATATTGTATGTCAATTGGCATGAGTGCCAAAGGGTCCTTCGTGAATCTCTTTCATTAGCATGTTTGCTTCGTGTTTGTCCATGCATCTGAGCTAAACAATATCGAAGTTTCTTTTGTAGAGCACATCATTGTTTAGGAAGAAGTTACCAGCTAGTCTTCTGAGAATCTTCCTATATTTCCTAGATGCCCCAGGCGAGTATTCTTGTTTTTGAAGGAAAAGCTTGATGTCGTAATACCAAGGCTTGTCGTCAATGACTGCTTTGACTGCAAATATGTAAGCGGGCCTATCAAGGCGCATTATGTCAATATTGGGTACGTCGTTCCAATGATTCACACTAAACATGGAGGATAAGGTAGCCCATGCATCAACCATGTTGTTCTCTTCACGAGGAATGTGATGAAAATCAATCTCGTTGAAGAAAGGTAACAACCTTCTTGCGTAATATTTATAAGGAATTAATCCAGTCAGGCCTGTGTCCCACTCTCCTTTGATCTGATTTATAACCAAAGTCGAATCTCCATATACGTCCAGATTCTTTATCCTTATGTCAATAGCTTCTTCGAGACCCATGATGCAAGCTTCATATTCGGCCTCATTGTTTGTACATTTGAATGCCAATCTGGCGGTGAAAGGAACATGGGTGCCCTGAGGTGTAACAATGATTGCCCCAATTCTATTTCTATTAGCGTTGACAGCTCCATCGAATACTAATCCCCATTGGGATCCTGGCCCTGGACCTTCGTTTGGTAGCCGTTCTGTCATACCCTAAATTTTGACAACAACATTTCCCATCATTGTCCAAATCATCACCACAATATGGATGTACCTTCCTGCCTCATCAATCCTCTTAAAGACTGTTGAGCATTCACTCCAATCAAGAATTAGGGTCTTGAGCCCTCTCAGAGTACTTAGACAAAGGGTCAATCAAGAATGGACATGATCCTCAACTTTTCAAATCTCTCAAACATCCATGAAGGATCAATAGGTTTCCCATATCAAGAATCAAGCTTGAAAATGCAACATCTTAAGTTGAGCAAGCCTCAAGATCACCAGTGTCACTAAATTAGGGTTTTGGTCGACCAAGGCCTCCAGAGGAAACTTTTCATATGGGTATGAGCCAATACTTCAAAACATGCTCCAAGAAGCTCAAAGGGACCTCATGGATCCAATCATAAGTTCAAAATAGCCTCAGGGGATGCATTCATCAAAAATCAGGAATTAGGGTTTCTTGACCTAATTCACCCTTGAGTTTACTTTTGGAACAAGACATGAGAAAAGACCTTAAGGAATGTTTTGAAGACCCCAAATATCTTATATTGATCCTCTTACAAGTTCAATTTGACACAAAGAACTTGGTTCATGAGCAATATAAAGATTCAAATTCATCTGGACCACAAATTAGGGTTTTTGAGAAAAAGTCAACCATATCTTTGACTTTTGACCAAGACATGATCTCAAGCCTTGGGACATGGTTCAAGACACTCTAAAACACCTATGGAATCCATCCATTAGGTTTGAATTAGGTATAGAACTTGATTTCATAGAGAATCACAAAGTTTGAAATTCATTTGACAAAAACTCAACTGTGCCAAAAAACCAAGTTTGACTTTTGGGATTTCTTGACAGACATAACTTCTCTAATTCAATAACAATGTTAAATTATGGTTTTGATCATCATCCATCAAGAAAAATCAAGAAAAGTGAGGTTACTTGCAAATGGGGCAATCTTAAGAAACTTGAAATTTCACTAAGTCATGAAAAAAAGTGATTTTTACCTAACTTTGCAAGACCATAACTTGTGATCCAAGTAACCTTTTTCTTCCATCCAAAGCTCAAATGAAAGCTCACATTACATTATTCAAGATTGTCAACTACTACTGATTCCAAATCCTCATGGATTTTGGACAGAATCTATTTGCATTTTTTTTCCACCTTTGAGTCCATTTTTCTTTATGATCCAAGATGATTCAAGACCAAAGTTAAACATCAAACTTGAAGTATGATATAGGGGCTTTCTAAAATGTACAAGAGCCTCCCATGGTTCAACTTGAGCAAGGATTTATATGCCTCCAAAAATGGCATTTTCACCCTGCCTACACAAAAGCATGAAAACATTACTTGTGGCACACGATTTTTTCACTTAAGTCTTGCCATTTAGCCAAATTTGTCATCTTCCAAAAACACAAAACTTCTAATGAATCACTTGTTTCTTGACCAAGGAGTCAAGAATTCAACTTGGCATGTGCAAAACCATCATGACATGAACTTTGAAATTCAATTTTGGCAAGGTTACGTTACTGCAATGCATTAAGGTGTCATGAACCAAGCCATAACAATCCAAACCAGTCAAGATTCAGTCCAAACTCTGAGCATTCAAACCTGCAGAAATTGAATGGAGTCAAGCTATAGTTGACTTGGCACTTTGGAACATCCAAGTCAATGGCTACAAGCTACACACTATGATCAGCTGCCAATCACTATTGCTCCCAAAACAAACTTGCTCTAATATAACTAGGGATCCTTTCTGATCAGTTTGAGTACACCAAAGCATAACAACACATGCTCTTCTTAATTTCACTCTCAAAAACCAGAAATTGCTTCTTTTTCAAGTAAAATGAGAATTTTTCAATGGGAAGCAATTCTATCAAAACCAATGGTGTAGACACATCATATACATCACATGTGAGCTATCCAAACACTTCCCACACATCTGTAACCTCAGAATCACAAAGCTCAAAATCAAACTCAGGCCTATTTGCAGTTGAGTTGCCACAAGGTGATCCAGGTTGTTTCAATCCATTCCAAGCTTCCAAACACCTTACATAAGGTCTATTGAAGTTGTCCAAGTCATCAAACAACATCTGTAACACCTACAACACACAATTCGATTTCTTCTTGCAAGAGGTAAGCCTGAACTCTCAAACTCTATGATCCATGCATCATAAATGTGTTTTCATGTTACAAACATGTTTTTGCACTTATGTAGAGTGTTTCCCCTTAATCAATTGCTTTGTAGCTATTGTGTATAGGATTTCATAGTGTTCTTGCAGAAATTAGGGTTCATGTGTTCATCACTTGATTTCTCACTCCACACTGAAAATAAATGCAATTAATTGGTACCATTAGAATCCTTGTTAAAAAACGAGTGAGATTGATTTTTGAATTGTGCAAAATCATTGAGTAATCAGAGAGAAAAGTGAGGTTTTGCAAATCATCCATGGCGCGGGCACGGGGAAGAAGAAGATGACCGTTGGCGCCTTTTTCAAATTATTTGAATTTTTTATTTTAAAGTTATTTTAATGCTACTGATCCATTACTTCTAAGACAGTTTAACCGGTGCCGCACTCAAATGGTACATGGGTTTAAACCGCACCAAGATCAGTACTTTCATAGATCTCGGGGCAGCATTCGTTCAGCAGTATAAATACAACTTAGACATGGCACTAGATAAGGACCAACTCAGAGCAATGCCACAAAAATAAAAAGAACCCTTCAAGGAGTATGCTCAGAGATGGCGTGAAATCTCCGCCCAGATCTGTCCTCCTCTCGAGGAAAAGGAAATGACAAAGATCTTCCTGAAAACATTAAGCTCATTTTATAATGATCAAATGGTTGCAAGTGCACCTAGTGATTTCACTAAAATGGTGAACATGGGGGTACGCCTTGAAAAAGCAGTCCGAGAAGGACGATTGGCCAAACATGTAGAGCCATCCAGCAGTACTAAAAGATACTGTGGTGCTTTCCAAAAGAAGAAAGAGCAAGATATCAGTAATATCTCTCTAGGAAAGAAAAGGCGAAGGTATCAACTGGTAGCAGCAGTAACTCCCGCTATTAACCTAGCACCAGCTCCGACATATCAACCTCAGGTTGCTCAGAGCCAACCAAATCAACAACAATATCAGCAAAGGCAGCAACAACCTCTTCAGCAGGTTCGCCCGCAGTACAATAACAACAATCGTACTACACGATCATCAGGTTTCGACCCTATACCAATGTTATACGCAGAGTTATTTCCACTTCTACTAGCCAAGCGGCACATTCAAACCAGAACTCCTTTTACAGTACCAGAAAATCTGCCATTTTGGTTCAAAGCAGATCAAACTTGCCCTTACCATTAAGGAGGATCAGGACATAACATTGAGAATTGCCTTAACTTCAAGTCTGATATACAGAAGCTCGTCAGGAACGGGGTTTTATCTTTCAAAGATACTAATCCAAATGTTCAGACGAACCCATTACCACAACATGAGAAAAATACAGTGAATTTGATAGAAGCAGAACCTGGCAGCAGTTATCAAATTCACAATGTACGCTTACTGGGAACCTACTTGGTAAAAATGCATTATAGACAGAGTGGGTACGGCCATGTGCCATCTCACAACTACCATCAGTGTGATATTTGTTCCAAGAACAACCAAGGGTGTGCCATAGTACAAGCAGCTCTGCAAGAACAAATGGATCTGGGCTGGATTCAGGATTACATGATTCGTGAAGTAAACATGGCCCATGCACATCCAAACATTGTTCAGAACCATGACATTCGTGCAATAAACATCAATTTAGTGGCAATGCATTCAAGACTAGGTCAGTATTACAATCTACCGCGACACGATTACATCGCTTGCCCAATCTGCTCAAAAGACAATCAGTGATGCTCTTTTGTACAAGAGGCCCTACAACGTCAAATGGATCTTGGATGGATCCAAGACTACCATAAAAGGAATGATCATCAGGTTAACATGGTTCAAATATTTGACATCCGCTAAAAGAATACCAATCTAGTGGAATTACATGCCAAGCAGGTTCGAAAATGACCAAGGTTGTGCGCTTGTACAAAGGACTCTGTAACATCTGTTAGACCACTGGTGGCTTCCGATCTACCAGGATGAAGACACGCAACAAGTTAGCATAACTGATGGGAGTCCTGGTAGACACCAAAGCTGTGATATTCGCTTACTAGAAACAGATCCAGAGGGATGCACTACATACAAAGTGGATATGGTCGGGTACCACCTCACAATTATGAACGCTGTGGAATATGCTCAGAAAATAAACAAAGATGCTATCTCGTACGAGCATCTCTCCAGCATCAGTTAGATCGAAAGGAAATTCAACCACGCTTGAATTCTGAATCAATCAACATGATACAAGATTGCCTCCCTGTTCAAAACAAGGAGCAAGGACTACTAGACAAAAGCATTGTCATAGTCTCCAATCATGGAATAACCAAGGATGTTTGCGCCATAATTCCTCTGCTCAATGAGTCAAAGATCTCTCTTGACAGTAGAAAAGTGTCTGACCTTGTAGTGTGATTTTTGTGGTCTTGAGTCACGGTCGCTTGGGTACTACAGTTCGATTCGTTTTTTATCCTATTGAGCTGATTAAGGAAGGGAAATAGATGTATCAAATTATCCCTGCTTGCATACTGAGTTTGAACAGTGGTCTGTTAGGTTACAGATGCTATGTAGATGTGGGGCCCAATCTTCGGTTATTTTGTTAAGAAAACAGTGTCTGGATTATTTGTGAGGTTTTCGATGACGTGATTAGATTTGCTGCTTTTGGGTTGATTCGGTGGAAATACTGGATTCTGGGTTTTTTTTATTAGTATGCTCGCTAAGATTTTTCAATCTTATGCCTACGTATTCCCGTTTAACGAAATAGGGAAATCAGAGTGATCGTAGTTCCTCCTATTCTATGGGAGGAAAAGAGGTTGTTTTGGTGTCTTGTTCAAAGCCCAAGACATGAAGCTAAAGGTGATTTATATCTTGTTCAAAGCCCAAGATGTGAAGCTAAAGGGTTTATGGATGAGAAAGAATTTGTCGTCTCTAAAGGGGAATATTTGGTCTGTTTATCACAACTGTCGGGTGACTGATTATAAAGGAGAATTACTTTAACTGGGATATGTGAATCCTGCAATGCCATAATTTCCTTTATAGGGGATTTTTAACCTGAAGGAGAAGACTTTAACTCAGTTTAGAGCAATGCCATCTTTCCTTATGAATTTCTCATGCTAAAAGAGGGACAGTGGCGTGGATGTAAATAATCCAGAGGCTTGCCGCTTACAGCAATTAGATGGGGGGAAGGAGTTGTTGATGTTTGTATGCTGTGAGCAAGTCACAGATTTGGATGCTAAAAGGTTGATTGACTCAACTGGGGTTTTCTTTATACAACGCCTAAGAGGAGGCTAGTGACCCAACAAGAGGGTGCTAATAAGTGACTGACTCAAAAAGAGAGTGCTTTTATGTGTCTTGTATGAAGTCCAAGACGGAGGCTAAAAGGGAAGTGACTCAACAAGAGAGTCTGTTTGACAGGTGATTGACTCAACAAGAGAGTCTTTTATACTCAACAAGAGAGTGTTTTCCTGTCTCGTACGAAGCCTAAGATAGAGGCTGAAAGGTGATTGACTCAACAAGAGAGTCTTTTATACTCAACAAAAGAGTGATTTCTATCTCGTACGAAGCCCAAGATGGGGGATAAAAGTGGTTGACTCAACGAGAGAGTCTTTTATATCTCGTACGAAGCCGAGATGGAGGCTAAAAGTGATTTGACTCAACAAGCGAGTGATTTCTATCTCTTACGAAGCCCGAGATGGAGGCTAAAAGTGGTTGACTCAACAAGATAGTCTTTTATACTCAACAAGAGAGTGTGAAAAGGTTAGCTCCACTGGGGAGAATCATTTGTACAAAGCCCAAGAAGAGGCTATTTATGCTGGTGACTGTTTCAGTTTAGTGACATGTTCGGTATCTTGGATAACAGAGAAAATCAGTTCTTATAAAAGGAAAGATTAAAGGTATGGTTGTGCCTTAGCACTGATCAGAGGATCAGGGTTATTTCCTGTTCTTTAAGTAAATGGGAAATCTAAAGGGTATTGAGATTGTCCAGGTGTTCTGAGAAATTGATTCTCAGATAGTGAATGATCTTTGTATAACGCCCAAGAGAAGGCTGGTATGTTAAGGGATGAAGGTCAACCTATTAACTGGTCTGACACTTGACTCAGAAAGACAGCTCTAGCAAATTGATGACTAGGTTCTGTTCCTATACCTGTAGAGGCCTCTGGGTCCTTGAATTAAGCCCAAGAGAAGGAATGAGAGCTTTTAAGAAGCTGAAGGGTCCTTGTACAATGCCCAAGAGAAGGAATGGATGCTTTTAAGAAGCCTGTGGGTCCCCAAACTCCGAGAAGTTCAAGACATGCCATTCACCGAGAATAGATCAAGCCATGAAAGTCCGAGAATTTGGAAGAAACTCAAGAGATGCCATTCACGGAGAAAAGATCATCTCTGGGGAGTTAGAGTTTTTTTAACAATGTCTAAGGGTGACAGTCTGAGAAAGGGTTCACTGAGAATGCTGCCTTTCACGTCTCCATATTGTTTAACCCCAAGAGGAGGGAAAATTGTGTCTGGTAATCCTATGGGGGTCTAGTTTTGTTTGTATTTAAGAGTGGCCAACAGGGATTTACTTAGTGCTAGACGTAGTTGCCGGGGAAAACTCTAAATAACTATACTAGTATTACACAGTTGATTTTTGACAAGTATATAAAAGTTTGTGAAAGAAGACTTACAGTGAGCAGCCCCACAATACAGTTATATATATATGAAAGCGGATAAAGAAAGCGGGTAAACACTTACTCGGTTCTAGAGCTTCCATGCTGTTTTGTTAGTTGTTCAACAAAGAAAGCTTTGATAACAATATTATATTCTAAATCAAAGGAGAAAGTGCTTTGAAAAGATTGTTGGGGCTTACAGCTCAAGGAGAGGCCCAAGGTTTTATCAGTGATTACACTGTTGTTTTGAAATTGTACAGGGACTTATACAAGTGACTGAGGCCCAAAAAGGTTTTCTGTACAAAGGGGTGGGTCTTACACTCTCTAAAGAGGCCCAAAGGGTTTAAAGAAAAGGAATGGGGCTTATAACACGAGGGTAGGCCCAAAGGGTTTTGTTTGAAAAATGACGATCGCGCCGAGATTTCTTTAACGTATTGGGTCTTATACAATACATTGAGGCCCAAAAAGGTTTTATCTATAAGTGATGCGTCTTACACTCTATTAGAGGCTCAAAGGTTTATTTTTGTACAAGTGGTGGGGCTTACAGCTCAAGGAGAGGCCCAAAGGTTTTTGTTAAAAAAGCGACGATCGCGCCGAACTTTTTGATGGTGTCGGGACTTATACAATACACTGAGGCCCAAAAAGGTTTGTATTTACAAAGGATTAGGTCTTACACTCTACCAAGAGGCCCAAAGAGTTTTGAAAATGATTAATGACGTTTGAAATCAAAGAAACCCTAATTTTCTTTCCCTTTAAAAGTAAATATTTAAAGAAAATCAATAAAAATGATAAAAATACCAAATGAGTTTGAATAAACCACTTGTGATTTTTGTTTAAGGTTTGAAAAATGAGGTTTTAATCACAAAATGAATTAAAACTCATTTGGTTTTGATTTTCAAGGTAAATATTCACTTTTAAAATGTTTAAAAACAATTAAAAAGGAATTTATTCACATCAATACTAATTATATTAAATAAATAATATAAAATTTTTTTTTTGTGGAATAAAATATTTCAACATTTTTGTGATTTTTTGCAAAAAGAACCAATTAAAAATAATTAAAATTGAGAGAGTTATTAATTTTCGAAACTATTAAAAATAATATGAAAAATAGTAAAAAAGTGGAAAAAAATAGTAAAAAGAGGTTCTGGGGCGAGGGGGATTCAAACCCCAGACCTCATGTGTATAGGGCGCGCGCCTTACCAATGGGGTGGTGATACATCCATTGATTGAAACACAACCACAAATATACAAGGCTTGCCTTGTTTTTGGCCTGGCCCAAGGCAAGGCAAGGCAAGATTTTGGTTAGAAACGTGAAGGCCATAATTTTCTCATTTCTCCATGGATTGGGACAAAATTTAGGTCTATCCTGCCTAGAATTTCACAAGGAATCCAATGGTGTTGGTGTTTTTTTCAGATCATGCTCCTATTGAAAAACCCGATAGTGGTTTTGAAATAGGCCATGATTTGCATATTATGTGCTATCTCTTGGTACAGACAAGAATTACATGATGAATTGGTTCAAACACAACACATATAACATGTACAAGATGTGGATGATCAGTGGACCTCAAAGCAATGCATATTTCAAAGAGTTCAAGTTGAGATGCTTACCTCTTTTTGGAGCTTTTGTGCAATCTGCCAAGTGCTTTGTTCCACAAATGATTTGATGCTTTGGACACCCTCAAATGATCTCTTAGAAGCTTTTAGGATGGTTAGAATCAGCTAGAAACCTCAGGAACAAGTTTGAGCTCTTTCTTGCAAAAGGGGCAAAAGTGGCCAAAATAGCAACTCTCTCAAATGGTGTTCCAGATGGGGGGAACCATTTGGGACAGTTCAAGGATGATATTTGGAGTGTGTTTGAGGTTTTATCTGGTTTGGAAAGTGACTGAATCAAGACATGGCTTGAAAAATGCACAAAAGTCCAATTTTGAGGTTTTGAGAGGTGACTTTGTGATTTTGGTGTTACAGGTCACTTGTGAGTGTTTGGATTACCTCTATATGATATTTATGAGGTGTGTGTGTGTGATTGGTTTAGTTAGAATTGCTCTCAAACTCAAAACCCGATGGTGACTTGCTTTGGAAGGCAATTTTGGAAGTGAGAAGGTGATTTTGAGGAAAACATTTGTTTGATGGCTTTGGTGTACTCAAACTGATCACAAATGAGCTCTATTTATAGTAGAGCAAGTTTGTTTTGGGAGCAATAGTGATTGGCAACTGTACCAGAGGTTTGGCCAATGTTGATCAATGAGAATCCAAGTCTCCTCTAGCCATTGACTAGAGGTTAGGGCACAGGATGCTGGTTCCCTTGGTCTTGGATATGTCTTGACTGAATTCAGTTGGAAATGGCTCAGTCCATTCCACCTTGGTGCATCCATTAAATGCTCCAAACCAAAATTGGAGTCTTGTACCTCTTTTAGGCATTTCTAGGTTTGGCATGCTACTTTTGGTTCCAAAGACTTGGGAGGCTTATGGATCTGTGTTTGTCCCTCCTTGGTCTCCCCCTGAGGTGTTCAGATGGATAAGTGTGTTTGTCATTTGCAAAAATTTGGAAAATCAAGCAAAATGCACAAATCTGCCTTGCTTTGATAGTTTTCAGCAAGGCATGTTGCCATTGTCATATCTCATGGCTCAAGTGGACTTTTATGGAGTTCTTGGCCATTTTGGAAAGCCCTCATATGATACAACAACTGTTTGATCATATTTAGTTTTGATACCTTTTGGATCCAAGTGAAAAATTCCCCTACATTTGGAAAAAAGTGAAGGCAGATTCTGACTTAGTGAAAATTTCACTAAGTGTTGGAAAAAAGTGACATTTTCACTTTTTGTGATTTTGATCATTCCATAACTTAAAATCCATGAGGAATTGGAATGAGTTGTGTTTGAAGCTTTTGTAGAGGGCCATGAGAGCTACAAATCCAGCTTTGGATGGGGAAAAATGGTCTTGTGGTTTAGGAGTTATGATCCTCCAAAGTTAGTACCCTAGCCACTTTGTTCCATAACTTAGAAAATTTCTAAGTTTTTTTATGGTTACCCCTTTTACAAGTTATCCCACTTTTTTTTATTTTTCTTGATGAATGATGATTCCAATCACACATTAACATCATTTTAGGGTTAGGGGACCATAATTGTGAAAAATCTCAAAAAGTCAAAGTTGACTTTTGTGCACAGTTGACTTTTTATCAGATGAATTCCAAACTGTGCGATCCCCTATGAAATCAAGTCCTTGACCTAAATCAAACTTGATGGATTGATTTCATAGGTGTTATAGGGTGTATTGAATCATGTCCCAAAGTTTGGGAGCATGCTTGGGTCAAAAGTCAAAGATACAGTTGACTTTTTCCCACGAAACCCTAATTGTGGTTCTGATGAGTTTGAAACTTGTTGATCAAGCTTCTTGGGCCAATCCATTGTGGCCAATGGACCAATGTGGTTTATTAGAGACCCTTAAATCATGTCTTGAGGTCTTGGCTCATGTTTTGTCCCAAAAGTCAACTTAGGGGTGAATTAGGTCAAGAAACCCTAATTCCTAATTTTTTATGAATGCATCCCCTGAGGCAAAATTAACTTGATGATTGGGTTCATGATGTCCCGTGGAGCATCATAGGTTATGTTTTGAAGCATTGGCTCATGCCCAGAAGAAAGTTTCCATTTGGAGGCCCTGGTCGACCAAAACCCTAATTTGGTGACACTGTTGATTTTTTAGGCTTGATCCACTCAGAATGCTGCAACCTTGTGCTTGATTCTTGTTGTGGGAGTCCTCTTGATCCATTGGGGATGTTTGAGAGGCTAGACAAGTTGAAGATCATGTCATTCCTTGATTGATCCTTTGTCTAAGAACTCTAAGAGTGCTTGAAACCCTAAGTTTGATTGTAGTGAAGGCTCACCCATCTTTGGGGAGACTAATGAGGCATGATGGTTCATCCATATTGTGATGATGGTTTGCACAATGATGGGGAATCTTAGTGGTCAAAATTTGGGGTATGACAGACCTGCCCAATCTGGAACCAATCGAGGTTGCCTACAACAGTCAAAAGGCAAAAAAATCCCCTATGGTCATCTACTTGCCAGGTCCAATACCGTACAAGTCAGAAAGGGTTATCCGGTACAAGTACGGTGCAACGACCATAGAAGAGGGAAAAGAAATCCCATTACCATCTATTGTGAACATTGCCGACATCAGCCGAGGGAGCGGTCGGGTCTTCAATAGAGGAGTTGGAGAACCTACCAAAGAAAAGGAACCATAAACAGAAATTCCTAATCAATAAGTTGGTCAATCCAGCAATGCGGAACCTGTGAAGAACAACGATGAAATACTAAAACTCACAGGGAAGCTCTACAGAAAGTCCTGGAACAGGCCTTGGTAGAACAAGATGTGACAGTGGGTCAATTTGACAGCATTATCTCCAACATCACTTCCTGCAACAATTTAGGATTCAGTGATGAAGAACTTCCAGAGGAAGGCAAGAACCATAATATGGCACTCAATATCACAGTCAGTTGCCAGGACGATGCTTTAGCCTGCATAGTGGTAGACACGGGTTCATCCTTGAACATCATGCCAAGGTCAACTTTGGTATAACTTTCTTTTCAAGGTACTCCGATGAGAGGCAGTGAGATCATCGTCGAAGCTTTTGACAGATCCAGAAAAATGGTTATCGATGAAGTCGATCTTCCTATAACCATCGATCCTCACACTTTCCAAGTCACTTTCCAGGTCATGGACATCTGAGCAGCATACAGCTGTTTATTAGGAAGACCTTGGATACACGAGGCTGGGGCAGTCACTTCGACACTTCACCAGAAGCTGAAGTTTGTCAAGAACGACAAATTAGTCACAGGATGCATAGAGCAAGCCTTAATCGTGAGCAACCTATCATCATTCTCCTATGTAGAACCAGAGGAGGTCGTTGGAACTCAATTTCAAGCACACTCGGTGAGCAATGAGAATCACCAAGAAAAAGGAACATCGATTTCCTCATACAAGGGAGCTCTCGAAGTAATGGGGAGTGGTGACATAAAAGGATGGGAACAAATTGTAATTCCTACTGATAAAAAGACAAGAAAAGGTCTTGGTTTCTCTTCGACCTGTACCCAGACTATGAAGAAGGATGAAAGTTTTCGTCCCATTTAAGATTTCTTCCACACCGGAGGCTTCCTCCAGCCAGTATTTCAAGAAGTCCACACTATCGATGGGAACAACTCTTTTGATACCGAGGAGGAGTGGAAGTCTTATCTCAATGATGAAGGTTATATGTCTCAGGGAGAAACGTACATGTCATTCTGCTCTCCAAAGCAAAATCCCAAATATATACCAAGATCAGACGTCAGAATGATCTACAGAGATTATGATCCTGAAGGATGTCGTGTTCCACCCAATTCATTAGAGGAAGACACTCTGATGAAAGACAACTTCGGCTACGATTATTATGATCCCATGGATGACTTGCCTATTTGGAAGCCACACATGGAAAACTTGAGGCAAAAGAGTCAGTCGGGTAATGCCTATCAGCTGAGTAATCTTGAAAAAAATACGCCTGTTCTCCCAGAGTCATGGAATCCTTACTCGGAACATTCCAAAAATGACCAACACTATGTTGATGAATTTGCAAAGATCGCAGGACAAGATTTCATTAACTACGCATTTCTTAAAGTCAACGTCATTGAGGAAGATGACTCATTTATTCCCACAGAAAGATGGGATACCTTGGGGCAGCCAAGCGGCAAATACGACTTTCTAGTCAAATACACTACTCCCGAAAGCTCTTGCATCAGATACGAGAAAATCCAGCCAACCGGATGGGGAGATCCTCTTGAAAGTGAAAATACTATAGAAGATGCGACAGAAGAGTCCTCTTATGATAACTCTGCATGGGAAGAAGACTCCAATGATCATACTCTGCCAGAAATCAGTGTCATTTCTGAAGTTAAACCAAGAAGGAAAGTACCAGACTTTGTGATCCATAGAGGAGTTCCTCGCCATTGGGTTGTGGTCGATGTCCCGAAAGTCGTTCAAAAATCGAAGTAATTGCCACATCTTTGTTTTGACCTTTCACCTTGCCCAGGTGAAATGGATGTTTTATAGGGCTTACTTTTATGTAAATGTCCCTCTTCGCTTCGGCCAAAGTGACAGAGTTTTGTTTAATAGGGTTGTATCTCAAGAATCGACAAAGCATAAATAAATAACGTCATTCTAAATTCCTGCATTTATTGCTATTTTCACTTTTCGCTTTTCAGAAAATGGTAATCCTAAAAAAACCCAAAATAAAAACAATCGTTTTCAGAAAATACACTGCATACACTTTAGCATCCTCTCTGTCTTTTCTAAAAAGGAATCATCACGTCATGCAGATTACTTATTTTAAACCCCATTCAAACATACGATCCAATGCATTCTCCCAACTTTGAATTCCCGGTATTTGAAGTTGAAGAAGAAGAGAACGGAGAAATTCCGGAAGAGATCTTCCAATTACTCAAATAAGAGGAAAGATCCATTGAACCTTAAAAATAGCCGTTGGAAACTGTCAATTTAGGTTTAGAAGAAGATAGAAAGGAAATTAAGATTGGAGCACTGCTCAGTCCTACTGTCAGAGAAGGCTTAATAAAACTTCTCAAAGAGTTTCCAGATGTGTTTGCTTGGTCCTACCAGGACATACCAGGGTTGGATACTAGCATCGTGGAACATCACTTACCACTAAAAATAGAATGTCCTCCAGTAAAACAAACACTGAGAAGGACTCATCCAGATATGGCCATCAAAATTAAGGAGGAAGTGCAGAAGCAGATCGACGCAGGTTTCCTCGCCACCTCAAAATATCCTCAATGGCTAGCCAACATAGTGCCAGTTCCCAAGAAGGATGGAAAAGTCAGAATGTGTGTCGACTATAGAGATCTGAACAAATCAAGTCCAAAGGATAACTTTCCCCTACCACACATTGACATGTTGGTAGACAGCACAACAAAATTCAAAGTCTTCTCCTTCATGGATGGATTCTCGGGCTATAATCAAATTAAAATGGAGCCAGAAGATATGAAGAAAACTTTATTCATCACCCCATGGGGAACCTTTTGTTACAAGGTAATGTCATTCGGTCTGAAGAACGCAAGGGCAACTTATCAAAGGGCCATGACAACTGTGTTTCACGACATGATGCACAAAGAAATTAAAGTTTACGTCGATGACATGATCGCCAAATTTAAAACAGAAGAAGAACATGTGGAACACCTATCAAAGTTATTCGAGCATCTGAAAAACTACAAACTCCGCTTGAATCCCAATAAATGCATATTCGGTGTCCACTCAAGAAAACTCTTGGGATTCATCATCAACCAGAAAGGAATTGAGGTTGATCCTGACAAAGTCAAGGCCATTCAAGAAATGCCTTCTCCAAAGACTGAAAAACATGTAAGAGAATTTTTGGGATGTCTGAATTACATCTCAAGATTCATATCCCTTATGACCACGATATGCACGCCGATCTTCAAACTACTTAGAAAGAACCAAAGTTGTATATGGATAGAAGATTGCCAAAAGGCCTTCGACAGCATCAAAGAATATCTGCTGAATCCACCGATTCTGTTTCCTCCGATGGAGGGGAGACTATTGAGCATCTACTTAACAATCTTGGAAGACTCCATGGGTTGTGTGCTTGGCCAACAAGACGAGAGAAAAATAAAAGAGTCTGCCATTTACTACTTAAGCAAGAAGTTCACGGACTGTGAAACTCGATACACTATGCTCGAGAAAACTTGCTGCGCTCTGGCTTGGGCAGCCAAACATTTGCGCCAGTACATGATTTGTCACACTAATTGGTTAATCTCTAAAATGGACCTGATCAAGTACGTATTTGAAAATCCTGCTCTCACGGGAAGGATTGCCCGTTGGCAGATGTTGTTATCAGAATACGACATCGAGTACCATGCTCAAAAAGTCGTCAATGGAAGTATTTTAGCCTATCATTTGGCTCATCAGCCGATTGACGATCAGGAATCAGGCAAATTTGACTTCCTAGACGAAGATGTCATGTACTTGAGAATGAAAGATTTCGATAAACCACTACCAAGCGAAGGGCCAGAACCAGGTTCTCAATGGGGAATAATATTCGACGAAGCTGTCAATGCTTATGGAAACATAATTAGGGCAATCATTGTAACACCTCAGGGTACCCATATTCCTTTCACTTCCAGATTGACATTCAAATGCACAAACAATGAGGCAGAATACGAAGCTTGTATCATGGATCTCGAAGAAGCTATTGATCTAAGGATAAAGAATTTGGATGTGTATGGAGACTCAACCCTGGTTATAAATCAGATTAAAGGAGATTGGAATACATATCAATTAGGATTCACTCCTTACAAAGACTACGCGAGAAGGTTGTTACCATTCGTCAACAGAATCGAGTTTCATCATATCCCTCGTGAAGAAAATCACATGGCTGATGCATTACCCACCCTATTCTCTATGATTAGTGTGAGTCAATGGAACAACGTACATAAGATCGACATAATGCGCCTTGAAAGGCCCGCTTACATCTTCGCGATTAAAGCAGTCATAAATGACAAACCATGGTATCACGATATCAAATGCTTCCTTCAAAGACGGGAATACCCGCTAGGAGCATCAAGAAAAGATAGGAAGACTCTCAGAAGACTGGCTGGCAACTTCTTCCTGAATAGTGATACACTCTATAAGAGAAACTTAGACATGATCTTGCTCAGATGCGTAGACAGACAAGAAGTAAACATGTTAATAAAAGAGATTCGTGAAGGCTCCTTTGGCACTCATGCCAATAGACACACAATGACAAGAAAAATTCTGAGAGAAGGATATTATTGGCTGACAATGGAATCCGATTGCTAGAAGTACATAAGGAGGTGTCACAAGTGTCAGATATACGTCGACAAAATCCATGTACCACCAACGCATCTCAAGGTTCTTTCTTCTCCATGGCCTTTTTCTATATGGGGAATCGTCATGATTGGCATGATTGAACCCAAAGCCTCAAATGGACATCAGTTCATCTTGGTAGTTATTGACTACTTCGCCAAATGGGTCGAAGCAGTATCATACACAATGTAACCCGATAGGTGGTGGTCTGATTTATCAAGAACAATCTCATCTGCCGTTATGGTGTTCCAAGCCAGATCATTACAGATAATGGATCCAACTTGAACAACAAAATGATGAAAGAGTTGTGTGTTGAGTTCTAAATTGAACACTATAACTCATCTCCCCACCGACCTAAAATGAATGGAGTGGTAGAAGCGGCTAACAAGAATATTAAGAAGATCATTCAGAATATGGTTGTAACCTACAAAGATTGGCATGAGATGTTACCATTTTCTCTTCACGGTTATCGCACGGCTGTCCGCACTTCAACAGGGGCAACCCCCTTTCTCTCTAGTATATGGCATGGAATCAGTGCTTCCCATAGAAGTAGAGATCCCATCAATGAGAGTATTGATGGAAGCCAAGCTAACAGAAGTTGAATGGTGTTAAAGCCGACACGATGAACTGAACCTAATCGAAGAAAAGAGAATGACGGCTTTATGACATGGTCAGTTATATCAGCAAAGAATGAAGAAGGCGTTTGATAAAAAGGTCCGACCCCGTGTCTTCAGGGAAGGAGACCTGGTGCTCAAGAAGATACAATCATTTCTTACTAATTCCAGGGGCAAATGGACTTTGAATTATGATGGCCCCTACGTTGTTAAGAAAGCATTTTCAGGCAGTGTGTTGTGGCTCTCACAACCATGGATGGAGAAGAGTTTACCTACCCCACGAATGTTGATGTAGTCAAGAAATACTTCGCCTAAATATTAAAAAAAACATCTCGGTGGAGTGAAAACCCAAAAGGGCAGTCCAGGCAAAAATTAGAGACATAAACAATGACCATCCCGATGGATTGAAAACCTGGAAAGGCAATCCAGGAAAAAATTAGGGATTCATGGAAAGTAACTACGTCTGACAGGATTGACGCCTCGGCGGTAACATCATCCGTCAGAAAAACTTCAGTCAAGGTCACCTTCGACAGAAGCTCAGAATGTCCAAAATTCAAAGTTTGTGGAAGGATAGCAGTCGTTATGTTTCAATGTAGCCCATTTTCTAAACTTTGTAATGCTCCATGGGATCATGCATTAGGCTGATTACCATTCTATCAATAAAAATTTGAGGCCTTGTGCCTTTTGTTTGCAATTCTCGTTCATTCTGCTTTGCAAAATGACATTTTAATATGATCAACGATTCTTGAAACAAAAAAATGAATTTTTAATTGTCAAATTTACTTCCGCTTTTAAAACAAATATGGGAATTTCTTTTTGATTAATGAGCACAAAAAGGAACATCGACGGCTTCTCCGAAAGTAATTAAACTTCAAAATGTAGAATCAAGGTATTGTTTCTAAACAGTACACCCTGAATGAAGGGTCAAATAATTCAGACAGAATGTCCCGTCTATCATCCCCGGTAGAGTTCTTACCTCTGAGAATTAATTGTTGGTTTTTCTCCCCAGTAGGGTCCACCCCTGAAAAACAAGAACGAGTTTCTATCCCTGGCAGGTTTGTACCTCCGGAAACCGGAATGAATGCAGGAATCCCTACTCCCAAGAAAAAGTACAACTTTCAGAATCTCCAGTGATACCCTCATCTCCTAGAGTGGCCGAGTATCCGGTTGTGTTCCTCACCAGTCCATATGTCATGTCAGTTTTGTTAGCATAAACATACATACATCATGCATAATTAAATCATATTCATACTCATGTTGCATTAATATCACTCTGGTCGTACTCATCCCCAAGTGGTAAAAGTCCTCTCTCCGATAGAGTCGTCAGTCTTCCTTTCTATGTCAGATAGAACAAAATCTCGGTTTAAGTTCTTTCCTTATCAGGAAACACATCGTCTGACAAATCTCTCTCCAGTATATCCATGGATTGAAATTGGTCCTCGACCACTTTGATAACTTGAACCTCTGAACGACCAGAAGTCGTTTGGTTATACACATTTGGAACATCACTCTTCACCATTGAAGATGATATTTTGCTTTCCCAGATTAAGGAAAAATCCCCAGGGAAAGCCTCTCGACAGAAGAAACTTCTCAATACGGCAGTTTCTCCCCGAAAAATTTGTTTTCAATGAAATCATCAGCACCTCAAAATTGAATTACATCGCATGGCGTCTCTCCAAAAAAATCTCGAGGGGAAGTATGATGTAATCTCTCCAGCAAATTGCATCTCCAATAGAGAAGTTTGCACACCTCTACAGTTCAGACCAATGGGTTTCCCCAGCAAGTCTGACATCAAATCATTTTTCCATCAAATGGCATCTCTCCAACGAGAAGTTTGACAAAAAACCATCACAGATAGCATTCCTTGTCAAGAAAAAGACTTGACAGAAAGAAACTGAGACCAATTCTGTGGCATAAGACCAGGATCGAGGGGAAGTTTATTTCAAAAGAAACCGAGACCAGTTTCGTGGCTGAAGACCAGGATCGAGAGGAAGTTTATTTCAAAAGAAACTGAAACCAGTTCTGTGGCTGAAGACCAGGATTGAGGGGAAGTTTATTTCAAAAGAAAACTAAGACCAGTTCTGTGGCTGAAGACCAGGATCGAGGGGAAGTTTTACCTTTTTCTAAGTAGAATTACTTAGTGAAAAAAGATGGATGAGCAAATTAGCTACCATTCATAACCACAATTAAAATTTCGGATATTCCGATATTTAATCCTCTTTTACCTTGAATGTCCGAACGTATTCGTCATTCATACCTTCAGGTCCAAGAAGATTAAATAGAGGCATCTGTCATACCCTAAATTTTGACCACAATATTTCCCATCATTGTGCAAATCATCACCACAATATGAATGTACCTTCATGCCTCATCAATCCTCTTAAAGATTGTTGAGCATTCACTCCAATCAAGAATTAGGGTCTTGAGCCCTCTCAGAGTACTCATACAAAGGGTCAATCAAGAATGGACATGATCCTCAAATTGTCAAACCTCTCAAACATCCGTGAAGGATCAATAGGTTTCCCACATCAAGAATCAAGCTTGAAAATGCAACATCTCAAGTTGATCAAGCCTCAAGATCATCAGTGTCACCAAATTAGGGTTTTGGTCGACCAAGGCCTCTAGAGAGAAATTTTCATCTGGTCATGAGCTAATACTTCAAAACATGATCCAAGAAGCTCTAAGAGACCTCATGGATCCAATCATAAGTTCAAAATAGCCTCAGGGGATGCATTCATCAAAAATCAGGAATTATGGTTTCTTGACCTAATTCACCCTAAGTTAACTTTTGGAGCAAGGGAAGGGCCAAAACCTCAAGAAATGTTTTGAAGACCTCAACTATCTTATATTGATCCTCTTACAAGTTCAAATTGACACAAAGAACCTGGTTCATGAGCAATATAAAGATTCAAATTCATTTGGACCATACACTAGGATTTCTGAGAAAAAAAGTCAACCATATCTTTGACTTTTGAGACATGATCTCAAGCCTTGGGACATGGTACAAGACACTCTAAAACACCTATGGAATCCATCCATTAGGTTTGAATTAGGTCAAGAACTTGATTTCATAAAGAATTACAAATTTTGAAATTCATCTGATAAAAAGTCAACTGTGCCAAAAAACCAAGTTTGACTTTTGGGATTTCTTGACAAACATGGTGTTGCGGTAAGAATCGGATATCAAGCTATTAATTAACTTGAATCAAAAATCTTTAAATGTTCACCACCGGTCTTTTGTTTATCCAAAGGAAAGGGTAAAGATCGAAAAAAAAACCTTAATAAGAGAATCTAGGTTCGGGGGTTGGTTATACTTAGGGAAGATGTTAGCATCCTAAGTATCTGTAGTACTCTACAGGAACCTCTTGTTTTTATTTGTGTTATGTTATTGCTTTCTTGCTAAAGTTATCTGTTAAGGGCAAGACTTAAGAGTTAGTATCTAAGTATGTTCGCCAAGACATTGCATCTCGTGCCTACGTATCCTGACGGAAATGGAATCAGAGCATTTGTAGTTCCCCTCAAGGAGGGTGAGGAACTCTTGATTGTGGTCAAGGTTCCAGGGGGAGTAAGTATTCAGGGCAAGACGCTTACATGGAGTACGGTGTAACGGTCTGTTTTTGATATTCCCTATTTTTGTGCTAATTGATGTTTTGTTATTGAGTCTTTTATTTAATTGAGCAATATTTATGTGAATGGTGAAGTTGGTGTTTTATTAGCCTCGCCGGGCGAAGTATATGTCGCCGGGCGGCGTGTACGTTTCTGTGATGTTTTGGATTTTGTGTACTTAATAGATATTTATGTTAATTATGATGTTGGTAAGTTAATATGTTGTTTTTACATATGTTGTATTTTTACCGTTTTTGGAGATTTCGCGGGAAAATTAGAATAGAGGGTATATTAGATATTTTATAATTAGTGGTATTTAATTAATAGTTAGTTTTAATATTTATTAGAAGTGTAGATTTTAAGTTAAGAAAATATAATAAGTTAGTAAGTTAGAAAGTATTATAAGTTTAGAAAAGAAGAAAAAGAAAAGTTAGTAAGAGTTTTTTCAAAAGAGAAGAAAAAGAGAGAAATAGAGAAGTGAAGAGAACGTGAAGAAAAGTTGGAAAATTCACCAAACGAGCTTCGGGAATCGGTTTCTTATCGGGTAAGGGTGCGAAACTCGGTTATTATATCATTGTATACGATTATATCCGTTTGTTTTTGAATTGTTTGGATTGTGTAGGAAAATATTGAGTTTAGGTTAGTTTTTGACATAATCGATAAAATCGGGAGTTTTTACGGATGAAATTCGAAACAAATTGTGTAGTTTAGTCGTGTGAGGTTAGGCCGACGTTATAGAAACTCGTTTCGTTAAAATCGGTTGATAATTGAAGATTTTGTGTTTTTGAGTTTTGATTATGTGTATGAATAGTGATTTCGAAAAGTCGAGGAATCGGGTTTTTCTTGATCCTAATATGTCCGTATGCATTTATGTGATATTACCGCGTGTTTTGTTTGAGGGAATTCTGAGAATCGGTCGGGTTTTGAGGGGTTTCGCGCGGCTGGCAGCAGCTGCCCCAAAATTCTGGTTTTTGTGCGCGTCGTACGGACGCGTGCTGTAGGTGAAAATTCTGTTTTCGTGTAATTTTCGGAAATTCATATCTCTTGAACCGTAAGTCGATTTTAACCCTCGTTCGAAGCGTTGGGAAGCTAACGAGATGTTCTTTCTAGGAAAAATAGTTTTGGGGTCTGAACTTGCTCCAATCGGTACAGTTTTTACGAACTGTTTCGTAGTGTCGGGCGTCCGGTTTATGTTTTGCGTTATTTTGAAATATTCATATCTTGTTAACCGTTTATCGTATTTAAGAGTTCTTTATACCGAATCGAAGATGTCGATGAGTACTTTTTGATGATGATAGAAAATATTATTTTTGGCCGACTTTTAGCCGACTTTTCCGAGAAATCGTAAAATGGAATTTTGAGTTATTTTTCAATATTGTAAGACATGTTATGATATGTTATGAGATGGCTTGTGTGATGATTCTTTGATGGGAATTTGATATTGTGGAATGGTATATTAGTGTTTGTGGCCATTTTGGGCAATTGTGTGCATTACTTTATATGTACTTGAAATGCATGATTTAATGTATGAGTCTTGATTGCCATGGGTCATTATATGACATGCATCATGTTGAAGACATTGTAAGATCCCTTCGTGGGTGTAAACAATGCATGAAGACATTGTAAGATCCCTTCGTGGGTGTAAACAATGCAGTTAGACATTGTAAGATCCCTTCGTGGGTGTAAACAATGCATGTTGAATTGTAGATCCCTTATGGGTGTAAGCAATTGTTGTATTGATCGTGTGCCTATTATAAAGGACTAAAAACGATCCATAACGTCGTATGCTTGGTGATAAGTGGTAGCGACGGGGAACATCATATGCCCGACGGGGAGTTACCCTAAGTAACGAGCGATGATTCCAAGAGTTCCTGGAGGACTAATGGTACCGCATGCATAGAGTCATTGTGTCGGTCTCTGTGCATTTGCATAATTCATTACATGAATGTTTATGTGTTGAATTTTGAGAAGGATTTGTTATGCATTGTGTTAATGTATATGCTTATGTGATTGATGTGTGAAATGGGTTGAATATGTCTTGTGTTGTTTACAAGTATCATATTTGTGTGGTGAGAATAATTGTGCATATTTTGCTAAGTGTTATATAATGATATGCAATTATATTATAATCCTGTTTCTCACCCTTCTGCTGTGGTTTAATGCTCTATGAGGCATTGCAGATTAGAGGCTGGAGTCTTTTGCGAAGATTAGTGTCTTCGTCTTTTGTCGTTCCGTCGGCTCTGATATGTAACACGGGTAGTCGGGGTTCGAGTGTAGATGTTTCTTTTGGCTTGTATATGGTGGCTTCTATGAACATGTATATGACATACTTATCTTTTGTGATGACATCAGTTATGGATGTTCCGCTTTAATTCTGTAACTGAACGAGGATATTTTTGGAACTGAGTTCCTATGATTATATGACTATCAGGTTGTTATATATCTATATGAGCATAATGTTTTAGTTCACGTTGGTGTGACATCTCTGGCTATATCATGATAAATTATTCTTTGCTCTGATGTTTTATTTATAAGATTAGTTTATTCCGATTTTTGTACGGGGTATAGAAGGGGTGTTACATACGGCGTCTCCAAAGTTAAGGTTAAAGTTAAAAAGGAGGTAAGTATTCATGGCAGAACACTTACATGGAGTACGGCGACTCCGATCCTAAGGCTAGGATAAGGGGAAAGAAATGTCTACGGCGAGACATAGAGCACGACGACTCTAATCCTAAGGCAAGGATAAGGGGTAAAGAGGTTAACCTAAATATGACATGGAGTCAACGAAGGGAAACCTTTCCTTTGGAATTGGTTAAGAAGAGATTTTGAAATGGTCATGAAAATTAATTTTGAAATTGAATTTGGAGGTGATTAGAAATGAATATTGAAATTAGTGAAATTGAACCAAAATGTTAGTAAAGTTAGTAAATAGGTACAATTATTTACACAAGACATGACTTAAATATTTTCCAATTTAAATTAATAAAATAAACTACTTTATCTAACTATTTCTAAATAAAAAAACTTAAATTAAACTAAAAAAAAAGTACTTACGTTGACATTTTGCAATATTAAAATATGATCAAAACGAATTAAGACTAAAATAAATCTAATTTAAATGAACTTAATAAGAGCATCACAAATATTATTTACAAAATATAAACAAACACTACCTCAGTTTTTTTTTATAAGTCGCTTTGGAAAAAAAAATTGTACCATAATATAAGTCACTTTATAATACTAATGAATTATTAATGTTATTTTTCCTTTTATACCATTAAATATTTATTATTCTCTCTCCTTTCAATTATGTAAATTTATCTTTCCAATACCATTAATAAAGGATAATTTTGTAAAATCATTCACAATTTCTCTTTTCCATACTACAATTATTACATTTTTTAATATGTGTGAAAAGTTAAAAACGACTTATAAAAAAAACGGAGGGAGTAGCAATTTATAAATCAACTAAATTGAGAAAATAATTCTAACCTAAACATAAATTGAAAAATTAATAGTTTTTTTTAGAAAGTATGTTTAGAAAGGCTCATATTCAATCTAAGTGCCTCAATTTTATAAAAACAAAATGTGCACACACTACTTGAAAACTAACAAACAATTGTAAATTATTAAATAAATTTGAAATCATCTACACAACAAAAAGAAACATCCTATTTTGTTAATACATTTCTACAGACCCATCAAAGAAAACATTAAGATCCATGCTGCTAAAACTCCAACCAGTAACTCAATAGAAATGGCCAGCGTATTACTCCCATCTCTAATTTAAATTTATTAATTTTAATATCATCATAAAAATCCTTAACCTTTTCCTAACCCCAATTAAATGTTTAATTACGTATCTTTTTTATTAAACCCCAAATTAATTTTAAATTAATAACAATAATAAATGACTATCGTAAAGAAAATTTAACCTAGTTATCATAAATAAAAAAACAATCCTAATTAACCACTTATCATTTTTTATGGGATTTTATTATTTATGGTTTTTATTATTTTTATATTATAACAAAATTAATCTAAACTCAACCTAATCAAATTAAAAAAAAAAAAAAAAACCTAAAAGAAACTCTAATGAGACCTCAAGGGATACGTCTCCCTTTGTTCATCTTTTAATATTTCGTATTTTTTTTTTGTGTTTTTTAGAATTTTTATTGATGAAACAAAAAACAATTACACTTATTGAATAATTAACTAAAAAAAACTAGGAAACCAGAATCTAACTTAAAGGTAATTAGCCTAAGTAACCCAAAGGTGTAAAATGAAACAAAATGTGAATAAAACCGATGGCGCAAATTGATTTATTCAATTTCGACTTAAATACAAAAAACAAAATTATGTGTAACAAACAGGAAAAACGTCGGAGGACAAAACAATCCGGCCCGTCCGTAAACCGGTGAAACCGGAATAAAAAAAAGACAATTTCTTAATGCATCACCCTAGTTTCTTATACATCACGTAAAATTTTGTTTTTGTCCCCCAGTTTCGGATGTGCACATCCGAACGCACCGTTTTTTTTTAAAACGCTGATGTGTTCCGGATGTGCACATCCGGAAACATAGTATAGCTTTATTTTTTAAAATTTTGGGTCTGTAGATCCGGAAAATAGCATAACTTTATTTTTTTTAAATCGATTTTGTCGGTTGGTCGCATACGTTAATATATCATCGCAAGTTAATATACATTCGAATGAGGGGAGCGAGAAGGTCTTGACAGCATGATAAAGATCTTGAGTCAAAGGGTTAGAAAACTCTGTTTTTCATATCTCTCCAATAGAAAACTTTGTTCTTCGTATCTCTCTAATAGAAAACTTTGTTCTTCGTATCTCTCCAATAGAAAACTTTGTTCTTCGTATCTCTCCAATAGAAAACTTTGTTCTTCGTATCTCTTCAACATAAAACTTTGTTCTCCGTATCTCTGCAATAGAAAACTTTGTTCTTTGTATCTCTTCAACAGAAAACTTTGTTCTTCGTATATCTACAATAGAAAACTTTGTTCATCGTATCTTTTCAATAGAAAACTTTGTTCTTCGTATCTCTGCAATAGAAAACTTTGTTCTTCGTATCACAAGTTAATATACATTCTAATGAGAATGAGATGGACTCAATATTTTTCGGAGATAAACCCTTTTTGTTATTGAAAATAAGTAATGTGGTTGGTGCACCAGTAGCAGTAATGTCATCAGAAGTTATAACAAACTCTAGGGTTGGAGTCTCTCCGTCAATATAATGGTTGTCTTCGACATTCTGATAAAGTTAACAGCAGATTTACGGTCATGAATATAAACAACTATCATTTAACATCATGAATGCATCATGAAAGGTTAAATGTACTTGAATAAGCTCCGTGAGAAAATGAACATCTTTAGCATAAAGTTCAGCGGAGAGATTCTTGATAGCGTGATGAAGATCTTCAGTCAATGTCAATGAAGTAAACATGCATTACAGAGTGAAAGGTGAAAGGTTAAGAATGAGAGTACTTACTAACTTACACGATACAAGAACAGTGTTTGAATGGATAAATAACTCATTATTATTTACCATTTTGGTTTTCAGGGAGTGGCGTGTGGCTTTCTATAAATCAACCGGGTTTAAGCCTAAAAGGATTATATAAAGATTGTAGGATAAATCAAGATCAATAGTAAAACATTACTTCTTTGACGTTATCCAAGATAAATGGCAGCAGAGTCGACACAAAGTTGGTGGTACTCCTATTACCACTTGCAGAACCAGAATCAGAATTTTCGACTTCACTTATGTAGTATCGAGGGCGGAAAGCTAGCATGTGTGCATAATAAGCAGGAGGAAATGTATAATTAATATACAAGTTATAATATATACATATACATTAATAGACATCGGCAAGTATGCATAATAAGCTAGCAAGTGGGCATAATAATCATAATAAACAAGTTATAATATATACATATGCATCAATATACATCAGTATGTATCATTTAGAAAAAACCAACGCGAACATGTAAAATATAATCCTTTTAGGCTTAAACCCAGTTGATTTATAGAAAGTCACACGCCACTCCCCTGAATTATCCTATCATGAAAAATACACAAATCTAACAAAATTATCTTATCATTCCAGCGGGTCGATTTCCCTTCTAAGGATCCACTGTTATTTTAAAGAGATCTTGAATTATCTCCTCGCAATGAACCTGAGAAGAAACAATTCCTCTGTATCTTGTGACCCAAAGTCAGTCCATTGGTTCTGCAAGTGGTAATAGGAATACCACCAACTTTGTGTCGACTCTGGTGTCATTTATCTTGGATAACGTCAAAGAAGTAATGTTTTACTGTTGATCTTGATTTGTCCTACAATCTTCGAGGATAGATTTGGGAGTTCGGATATTCAGAGTGCCTTTTTTGGATATATAACTTATGGTTACAGAGGTTATGTTTGTCACGATTGCTGGATGATCGTTACTCTGTTAAAATACATATTATTATTATTTTTTTAACTAAATATACCATTTTTCCGGATGTGCACATCCGGAATACATGTAAATTTTCATTCTGGAATTGCACATCCGGAAAAATGCAACGTTTTTAAAAAAAACAGTGCGTCCGGATGTGCCCATCCGGAACTAGGGGGCAAAAACAAAATTTCACGTGGTGTATAAGAAACTAGGGTGGTGCATTAAGAAATGGTCTAAAAAAATGACTTGTGGGTGGAATCATACGGGTCATGGGTTATACGGGTTAAAGATGCAGTTCCACACGATTTTAATTGGATCGGATCGGTTGAATAAAATTAACCCATTCAAAACTGAACCCACCCGAAATAACAATTTTATTTTTTTATTTTTTTTAATTGAATATAATAAATTGTGGACTTAGAAGCGTAAACTTCAACCCTAGCCGTTTCTTCTTCTTGATTTTGTTTCTCTTTCAACTTTTCCTTTTCTCTTTCTATGTTACTTTCTTCTTAAAAACATTTCTTTCAATCTTTCTTTGTTTCCAGATCTTTCAATCTCTATTCTTCGGTCTTTATTTTTCAGAGCAAGAAAAGGCAATAAAATTAACTCTTTCTATTGTGACCTTCAATCAATTTATGAGATTCATTTTCTGGGTTAAATGGGAGAGACGAATCAACAACGATGCACATACCTTTAAATGTTATTCATCAGATCTAACTTCTTATAAAACAAATATCACAAGATCTGGTTTTTTTCTCAATGAAGAAGAAGAAGAATACATGAATAAACCACATGCAGATATCTCAAGATCTGGTTGTTTTATCAACGACACTACATATACAGATTTCACAAATTATTTATCTTAAAACAATTTATTTCATCTATCAATTTTCTTTGTAAATGTTCAGATTATTTTAGATTGAAATCAATCTATGAATTTCTCTATTATTTTCTTGATTTTTGTATTTTAAACAATTTTTTTGCTTGAACAAATTCACCGAATAATCCGATCCGAAAACCGCAAAAACCGAAAAACTGAAAACAGTCGAAACCGTATCGAAACCGGTTGAAAGTGGATTTTTATTTAGCACCCATGGATTGGACCAGATTGAAAGTTTGGACCCGAATCCGACCCAACCCACCCGTTTGTCCAGCCCTAGTAAAAATCCAAAATTCAAAGTGCAAGGATGACAAAATCAAGTTCAAAGTTCAAAGAAGAACAAGTTACATTCAAATTTATTCAAAGCATACCAGTTACAAAGCTTGTTTTAATTCAAAGATTTTAGAAAGAAGAATAAGGATGAAGTATCCACATTAGAGCGCCGTCATTATCAGCTCCAAATTCTAAGGACTTGGTTTCACCACATGTTTTGCCACAAGATTTTAAAAGTTTCAAGAATGGGCCAGCTTTATTTCAGTGAGTTTGGATAGCAATCGGTGAGTCGAGAAGAGGTGGAAAGTGTTGAAACAATATCGGATTTTGAAAGGTATATACTGGAATTGTAACCGGCTGAAAGAGGAGTGCAGCGCAAAATTATGGGAGTAGACTTGGTATTATGGATCGTTGGGTCCAAACCTCCTCTTCCTCATCTGGAATATTCAGATGTACCACTTAAAACTAAGCATTTAGAACTCTTTGTTGATGCCCAAGAATTAAAGACATCCAAAATACCCAAAACCTGCACAAATTAAAGCCCAATATTAATTTCCAAAAACAATTTGCAGCAGGCTGCTAACATGGAAAACAATAGCATTTAAGTTATCAAACATGATCGAATCAAAATGGAATTTCATGTTTCAGCAGCATTCAAACACTTCCTGTTAGGATGTTGGGTAGGCCCGTTAGAATTACAAAAATCCCTTCATGGCAGCAAGACTTCATTATGGGCTAGGATTGTTTATTTTAAGTCTTTTCTTTTATTTATCCTTTAAGTGGGCCTTTGACCCATTGTTGGTCCATTAAGACTTTGTATTTAAAGGTGGATGTCACCTTGAAATGACTATGCAGAAATTAAATCATTTTATTTTTATCTTTCTATTTTTTATTGTCTCTCTAGTAAACCCTAATCTCTTGGTAGCAGTAGAACCTTACCATCATTGGTGCTTTCATTAACCTCAATGCCTCCCAAAATCACCAACCCCCCACCCAAGGACCTAGATGATACTTTACAAGCTATAAACCAACGTCTTGAAGACCTTATCACTACCCATGAAAACCTTGAATCCTCCATGGAAGCTAACAATCAAGCTGTTGCTTTACAACTTGGTCAGATCCACACAAATCACAATAACTTGGAGTCTGCCATGAACAAGAATTTTGCAGCTTTAACAGCTCTCATGACCCAACAATTTGCAGCCATGAATGCAGCTGCCACTATTTCCAGATCTGCCACTACATCAGCAGCTAGATCTATACCTATTTCTCCACCCAGATCTGACGTAAGTAACTCTACTATTCCCTTAACATCATCTTTGTCACATATCAACTCCACCCTACGTTCCACATAACTTTACACACCACCACCACCACCACCTATATCTTTTACTAGGACTTCACCAACCATACTTTCTGCAAATTCTGCATTTCAACCTTTTTCTCAAACCACCACCAACCCATTCCCACCGAACTATACACAACCACCACACTTTCTCACACAACCCCATATTTATACTACTTTTCCCCCAAAACAGCCACCTCACACAATCTACCCTTTACCCTAATTTCCCATATCCTTACCCTTACCCACCACAACCCAACACAACACCAAACATGAATTATAGACAGCCAAAGATTGAGTTGAACATTTTCGATGGAAGTGATGTCTTGGAATGGCTTTTCCAAGCTGAATAATTTTTTGCGTTTTATAATATCCCTCTTGAAAATCGTTTGCCAATGGCAGCATTTTATATGAAAGGTGAGGCTCTTGGTTGGTATAAGTGGATGTTTCAAAGTAATGAACTTAGTACTTGGGAAGCATTTTCTAGGGCTATGGAATTACGTTTTGGTCCTTCAACTTATGAAAATCACCAAGCACAGTTATTCAAATTAAGACAGCATGGAACAGTTACTGAATATCAAGCCAATTTTGAGAAACTTGGTAATAGAGTGATTGGATTACCGCTTGAAGCTATTTTAAATTGTTTTATTTCTGGTTTAATTCCAGAAATTAGAAATGAATTGGCTATCCAAAGACCACACTCAATCTCACATGTTGTTGGGTTGGCAAAGCTCATTGAAGCCAAAATAAAAGACTCAAAACCCTAGTTCAAAAGTTCTTATACACCCCATCAAGCCTAATGCTCCCAATCTGCCTTCCCAAACCAGCAACCCAAACTCTTCCAACTACCCTCACATCAAAACCTCTTACCCCACAAACTACCCACCCATCCACTAGTCGTTTACCTATCCGAAGAATTTCTCCGGCACAACAAGCTGAACGTAGAGCACAAGGCCTATGTTTCAATTGCGATGAAAAATTTATTCCTAGGTATAAATGTACAGCTGGAAAATTTCTTTTACTTATGGTGGGTGATGATTCAAACCCCCCTATCCCAATGGACTTTTTGGAAAATTCTGACTATGTGGAAATTGAGCCTCCACCACAAGAAAATGCTGAAACTTATTTCCAGATATCTCCACAAGCTGTGAGTGGAGAATTCTCTCCCAAAACTTTGAAATTTAAAGGCATGATTGACGGACTATCGGTGACGGTCCTAATCGATACGGGAAGTACCCACAATATCCTTCAACCACTAATCGCTCATCATCTCCAAATCCCTTGTCAAACCACCCCAATTTTTCTATTATGGTAGGGAATGGATCCAAACTTCTTTGCTCAGGCTTATGCTCTCAGGTTCCTATCTCATTACAATCTCATTTATTTATCATTCCATTCTACTTATTCCCAATAGAAGGGGCTGATATTATGTTGGGAATGGAATGGCTAAGAACACTTGGCCCACTTAAGGCTGACTTCTCGATACCCCAAATATCTTTCATTTATGACAATCAAAATATCACTATTTCAGGTGATAACACCCAAAACCCAACCCATTCTACCTTCAGCCAGCTATGCCATCTTTTACACACTTGAAATTCTGGCACAGATATCAGATGTCCTACACAGATGTTGAGACACTGATATCCAACACAATGAACAAGATATCAATAAAAATAACAGCGCAGAAAGTAAATAACATAGTGATATGTTTACCCAGTTCGGATCAACAATCCTACTCTAGGGGCTACCAAGCTAGGGACGAAACCAATATACGATAGTATCAATTCACAGATCATACAATTACCGAATAATCTAATCACTTAATCACTACCCTTCCTATGACTTCTACCTAAGACTCACCTAGGTATGAGGCCCTCCTCAAATCCCTCTGCAACCACAACCCGTGATTGGTATCTTTCCACACAAGTAACAAACCGAAAGTCACACTTTCAAAACACACAATTCTCAATACTTCAAAGCTTATGAGAATTGACACACAAGAAACTCAATGCTTAAAAGCTTATGAGTAACTGACAGAACTTACAACACAAAAAACCAGTCCTTATACTGTTATCAGAATGATACCAGTTAGGCTCACAAAATTCACTCGAAAACCCTAACAAAAACACATGTAAGTTCCACACCTAAAACTAGGTTTACATCAGTCAATATATAGCATTTAATCTGGACTGAATTGGGCTTCAAAAACGCAGCAAATAGACTGCTCACAAATCTGCAAAATAACCTCCAACAAAATAGGTCTTCAATCCAAAGTTTCCTAATATGTCTCCATAATTAGAAACAGCTGAAAATCCGAAAAACCAACATATAACCACAATCCAAAAATGCTTTGGATGCCACATAGGATAACCAAATATTCACAGAATATTTAGTAACAATTCACAGCAACAGAATCTGCTTTAAAAACTGAATCCAAACACGATGTCCTATGAGCAGGTATGGGACATCTTCATTCGACATGTTGAATGCAGCAAATTAGAACTTCATGTTTCAACTTCTTGCTACTAGAATAGTTTTAGCAAAATAAATGCCAACCACAAAAGCACAAAAATAACAATCTCCCCCTTTGGCTTATTTTGGCTAAAACTACTCACAAAAAAACTTGTAAAGAAGCACAAAACATCCATATCAGACAGCAGCGGAATACCAACATCACACGGCAAAAAAAAAATATCCAGCATAGCAGCACTCCCCTTCTGCTGCATACAACACACATCACACAACCAACACACCATAGCAGCATAGTAAAACTCCCCCTCAACTGCAACAACATTCCACAAACTCCCCCTTAACTACTGCAGCAGCACAAGCACACAAGCACCCCCACACAAACATACTAATGCCCCTTTTTAGCCATAAATATGACAAAGGCAAGTAGAACAAGTCAAAGTAAAAATAAACCAGAGTAAACTACATCAGAGAGTAGATGCACACCACATCACATGCCCAAATGTCATGCACAAACTTCAACATTTTCCCTTCATTCACACACTGCACTACCAGAACCTCCTTTACTCTTTCCAATCTGGCAGCCAGAAGGAACATTAATTGCTATAGTTATTCATGAATGCAAACCCCAAGTCTGCTCCTCAGGTTTTCAAACTGAACTGTATCCAGAGCCTTGGTAAATATGTCAACAAGCTGATTTTCTGTACTCACATGCTCAAGAGTTATGACTTTGTCCTCCACAAGTTCTCTGATGAAGTGATGCCTGATATCGATGTGCTTAGTCCTGCTATGTTGAATGGGATTTTTGGAAATATTAATAGCGCTCAGGTTGTCACAAAACAATGTCATGACATCTTGTGTGACATTATACTCAGATAACATCTGCTTCATCCATACCAGTTGAGCACAACTACTTCCAGCCGCTATGTACTCAACTTCAGCAGTAGAAAGCGATACAAAATTTTGCTTCTTACTAAACCATGAAATAAGATTATTTCCCAAAAATAAACAACCTCCAAAGGTACTCTTCCTATCATCAGCACTTCCAGCCCAATCAGCATCACAGTAACCTACTAAAATGGGACTTGAGTCATGGGAGTAAAGCAACCCATAATCACAAGTACCACTCACATACTTAAGAATTCTCTTCACTTGATTGATGTGACTGACCTTGGGTTCTGCTTGATATCTTGCACACACACCAACAACAAATGTTATGTCTGGCCTACTTGCTGTTAGATACAGCAGACTGCCAATCATACTTCTATACAAACTTTGTTCAACATTCACTCCCTTTTCATCTTTGGATAACTTCAAGTGAGTAGGAGCAAGAGTCCTCTTATGCTTGGCATTATCCAGTCCAAACTTCTTCACAATGTTCCTCGCATATTTGCTCTGACAAATAAAAATGGAATCTTCCATCTGCTTGACTTGTAATCCAAGGAAGTAGGTCAATTCACCTACCAAGCTCATCTCAAATTCGGATTGCATTTGGTTGACAAAATGTTGGACCATTTCATCCGATATCCCACCAAACACAATATCATCTACATAAATCTGAGCAATCATTAGTTTCCCATCCTTCTTCTTGACAAAAAGCATTTTATCAATGCCACCCTTCCTGTATCCATTGTTGACTACGAACTCAGTCAGTATTTCATACCAAGCTTGTGGAGCTTGTTTCAGCCCATACAAAGCCTTCTTCAGCTTGAAAACATGATCAGGAAAAGTTGGATCCACAAAACCTTTAGGCTGCTCAACATAGACTTCCTCATTCAGATAGCCATTCAGAAAGGCACTCTTGACATCCATTTGAAACAATCTGAATTTCAACAAACATGCCACTCCTAGCAGCAATCTGATGGATTCCAATCGAGCCACAGGAGAAAATGTTTCATCGAAGTTTACTCCTTCAATCTGTGTATATCCTTGAGCAACTAATCTGGCTTTGTTCCTGGTAACAACACCTTGTTCATCAGACTTATTCTTATAAACCCATTTTGTTCCAATCACATTTGTTCCTGCTGGTCGTGGTACCAGTTCCCAGACTTCATTCCTCTTGAATTGACAAAGTTCATCTTGCATAGTACTTATCCAGAACTCATCTGTCAATGCTTCTTTGACATTCTTTGGTTCAATCTTTGAAACAAAACATGCATTTGACACAGTCTCCCTCGTTCTGGTTCTAACACCTTCATTCAGATCTCCAATAATCAATTCCTTAGGGTGATCCTTCTGAATCCTTATAGAGGGTCCCCTGTTAGCATCCTCTACCTCTTCATTCTCAGGTCTAGTGTTGGTTTCTTGAGCACTATCTTCTACAGACTCAATGTCTTGGGAGATTTCATTGTTCATGGGCAGACATGCTCCAACATCATCTGGGACATCTTCGTCTTTGCCAGAGTCATCAACCACCACATTTATAGATTCTATCATCACCTTAGTTCTGGAATTAAATACCCTATATGCTTTACTGTTTGTAGAGTATCCCAAAAATATTCCTTCCTCACTCTTAGGATCCATCTTTCGCCTCTGCTCACGATCCGCCAAGATATAGCACTTACTCCCAAACACATGGAAATACTTCACATTTGGCTTTCTACCTTTCCATAGCTCATAAAGGGTGACAAAAGTACCTGATCTGATAGTCTCCCTATTGTGTATATAGCAAGCAGTATTCATGGCTTCAGCCTAAAAATGATATGGAAGCTTTTTGGCATGAATCATGACTCTTACACACTCTTGTATAGTCCTGTTCTTGCGTTCCACCACACCATTCTGCTGAGGAGTGATCGGTGATGAGAATTCATGAGTGATTCCCTCAGATAAGCAGAACTCTTCAAACCTGCTATTTTCGAATTCTTTCCCATGGTCACTTCTGATTCGAACAACACCACAATCCTTTTCCCGTTGAATCCTTTGACACAACTCTTTGAAGGCAGCAAATACTTCAGACTTTTCTCTGATAAAACTTATCCAAGTGAATCTGGAGTAGTCATCTACGACAACATAGGCATACTTCTTCCCACCAAGACTTTCAACCTGCATAGGTCCCATTAAGTCCATGTGAAGAAGTTCCAGAACTCTAGAAGTTGTGGTAAGATGTTGAAGCCTCTTGTGTGACACCCTTGTTTGCTTCCCAACTTGACATTCACCACATATTTTATCCTCATCAATCTTCAGCTTGGGAATACCTCTAACAGCTTCACTTGACATGACTTTCTTCATCCCTTTCAGGTGTAAGTGACCCAATTTCTGATGCCACAGTTTGGTTTCATCTTCCTTTGACATCAAACAAGTAGACAAACTTTTAGGTTCTTGAGGATTCCACAGATAGCAGTTATTCTTAGACCTGGTTCCCTTCATAACAACTTCATCTTTCTCATTGGTTACTAGACATTCAGATTTGGTGAAATTTACTTTGAGACCTACATCACATAGTTGGCTTATACTAATTAAATTTGCGGTCAGCCCTTTGACAAATAGAACATGATCCAGATTTGGTTGTCCTATGTAGTCTAGCTTTCCAACACCTTTTATTTCACCCTTTGATCCATCCCCAAACGTGACATAATTGGTGGAGTGAGGCTTGATATCTAACAAGAATTTCTTCACACCAGTCATGTGTCTTGAACAACCATTGTCAAAGTACCAATCTTCTCTTGCAGATGCTCTAAGAGAGGTATGTGTTATGAGACCAACCATCATTTGTCTAGGAATCCATCTTCTCTTCACTTTACCCCAACTCTGTCCTTTATTTTGTTGCTGAGCAGTTTTGGGGTAGCCGTGCAGCTTGTAGCAAAAGGACTTTAAGTGACCAATCTTTCCACAGTAATGGCATCTCCATGGTTTATGCTTTGATCTACAAACTCTTTTTTGATGCTTCATCTGATGTTGAAACATGTGATTTGACATCCCCTCTTCTTGCTTTATTTTCTGAGGAACAAACTTCAATACAGGCTTCTTGTAAGTCTCTGCTTTATTGTTAAAACCAAGGCCTTGCACATTTCCAACATCTTTCCCAGTCTGAAGAATCTCATCCGGCTGTGTGGTACCATTGTTCAGCATTCTTATAGACTTGGTCATATTGTCAAGTTTTGACTTTTGCCATTCAACCTCCTCTTTCAGATCAGCAATGGTTGATAGATGTTCTTCCTTCTCAGCTTCTAGTTGAGCTATCAGAACCTTCTGTTCTAATATTATCTGGCATCTTTCTTCATTCTTGATACACAACTCTGAGAACCCTGTGAAGACTTCTTCCTTAGTGAGTTCTCCAATATAGGATTCTTTGTCAGAGTCAGACTCACAAGTAGTTTCTCCATCAGCCTTACAGATCCCAGTCAAAGCTGTCACTAATTTTACTGACTCTTCTTCAAGATCACTCTCAGACTCTCCTTCTGACCAAGACACTGATAAGCCCTTCTTCTTCCTTTTGAGATACGTGGGACACTCAGTCTTTATGTGCCCATATCCCTCAATTTCAAAACACTGAAATCTCTTCCCTTGATTGGAGTCTTCTTCAGTTCTGGATCTTCTGCCTCCATCCTAGTTTTTACTGATGTCGAGTGACTTGTTCTGAGCATTTGCTCTCGACTTCTAGTCAATCCTTTTCAACACTTTGTTAAATTGTTTTCCAAGTAATACCAGATCTTTAGACACCCCTTCATCTCTGACCAGGTCACCTTCATCTTCTGAGTCACCAGCATTTGACACAAAAGCTATGCTCTTCTTCTTTTCGGACTTTTCACTGATCCCTAATTCAAATGTTTGAAGAGATCCCACCAGTTCATCCACTTTCATCTTGTCTATATCCTAAGCTTCCTCTATAGCAGTCACTTTCATGTCAAATCTCATAGGTAGAGATCTGAGGATTTTTCTGACCAGTTTGCTGTCAGGCATCTTTTCACCTAGGGCACTAGAGGCATTAGCTATCTCAATAATGTTCATGTGAAAATCATGAATGCTCTCATCCTCTTTCATCTTCAAACTCTCAAACTTGCTAGTGAGAAGCTGAAGTTTTGACATCTTCACCTTTGAGGTCCCTTCATGAGCAACCTTCAAGATCTCCCACGCCTCTTTTGCAATGGTGTAATGTTCAATCAACCTGAAGATATTCTTGTTGATACCATTAAACAATGCATTCATGGCTTTGGAATTTCCCACGGACCCTTTGTAATCTGCATCATCCCAGTCTTCCTCTTCCTTCACCACATCAGTAGGGGTACCTTTTTCATCTTTAACCTTTGGGGGCTCCCATCCTTTTATAACAGCTTTCCATGCTTGATCATCCATGGATTTGATTAATGCTATCATCCTTGGTTTCCAATAGTCATAGTTGGAACCATCAAGCAAAGGTGGTTTGTTCAAAAATCCTCCATCCTTGTCCATTGTACCAGAAAGTACCTTCCCTGAATCTCACCCAGAACCAAATAAGGGTGCAAGCTCTTGATGCCAATTGAAATTCTGGCACAGATATCAGATGTCCTACACAGATGTTGAGACACTGATATCCAACACAATGAACAAGATAGCAATAAAAATAATAGTGCAGAAAGTAAATAACACAGTGATATGTTTACCCAGTTCGGATCAACAATCCTACTCTGGGGGCTACCAAGCCAGGGACGAAACCAATATACGATAGTATCAATTCATAGATCATACAATTATTGAATAATCTGCTCACTTAATCACTACCCTTCCTATTACTTCTACCTAAGACTCACCTAGGTATGAGGCCCTCCTCAAATCCCTCTGCAACCACAACCCGTGATTGGTATCTTTCCACACAAGTAACAAACCGAAAGTCACACTTTCAAAACACACAATTCTCAATACTTCAAAGCTTATGAGAATTGACATACAAGAAACTCAATGCTTAAAAGCTTATGAGTAATTGACAGAACTTACAACACAAAAAACCAGTCCTTATACTGTTATCAGAATGATACCAGTTAGGCTCACAAAATTCACTCGAAAACCCTAACAAAAACACATGTAAGTTCCACACCTAAAACTAGGTTTACATCAGTCAATATATAGCATTTAATCTGGACTGAATTGGGCTTCAAAAATGCAGCAAATAGACTGCTCACAAATCTGCAAAATAACCTCCAACAAAATAGGTCTTCAATCCAAAGTTTCCTAATATGTCTCCATAATTAGAAACAGCTGAAAATCCGAAAAACCAATATATAACCACAATCCAAAAATGCTTTGGATGCCACATAGGATAACCAAATATTCATAGAATATTTAGTAACAATTCACAGCAACAGAATCTGCTTTAAAAACTGAATCCAAACACGATGTCCTATGAGCAGGTATGGGACATCTTCATTCGACATGTTGAATGCAGCAAATTAGAACTTCATGTTTCAACTTCTTGCTGCTAGAATAGTTTTAGCAAAATAAATGCCAACCACAAAAGCACAGATATAACAACACTGATTTTGTAGCCTCTATACACCTCCTCTTATACCAACCCACATCTAGCCAAAATGCTTGTCCATCCAACCTAACTCAAGAACTCACTAACCCAACTACACCACCAGAAATCACAAATCTCATAAATTCCTATCCAACAGTTTTTCAAACCCCACACGGACTTCCACCATCCAGACCTCATGATCACCAGATTCCTCTCCATGCAAATACTTCCCCAATCAATGTGAAACCTTATCGCTACCCTCACTCACAAAAAGAAGCAATGACCAAAATTATCAATGAAATGCTTTCTAAGGGTATTATCAAACCCAACACCAGCCCATTCTCTTCCCCAGTCCTACTTGTCCGAAAAAAAGATGGCTCATGGCGTTTTTGCGTGGACTATAGAGCCTTAAATGCAGTTACTATACGCGACCGTTTTCCTATACCTACCATTGATGAACTATTTGATGAGCTAGGTTTTGCTTCTTTGTTTACAAAGATCGACCTCAGGCCGGGCTACCACCAAATTAGGGTCATACCAGAAGACACTCATAAGACGACATTTAGAACCTTTGATGGGCACTATGAGTTTTTAGTGACGCCTTTTGGTTTAACTAATGCTCCTGGTACTTTTCAATCGGCGATGAATGACCTCTTACGACCTTACTTGAGACGGTTTGGTCTTGTTTTCTTTGATGATATTCTTATTTACAGTAATTCTTATTCAAACCACTTACTTCACTTAACCTTGATTTTAGATTTACTTGCTTCAAATCACTTTGTTGCGAAGCTTTCTAAGTGTGTTTTTGCAGTTCATAAAGTTGATTATTTAGGTCACGTAATTTCATCTAATGGAGTTACCCCTGATCCTGAGAAGATTCAAGCAATTTTAGACTGCCCAAAGCCATGCTCACTCATGATGCTCAGGGGATTTTTGGGCCTCACTGGTTTTTACAGACGTTTTGTCCAACACTACGCCACTCTCGCCGCTCCCCTCACCGATCTTTTACGTTTCAACAATTTTACATAGAGTCAAGATACAGATATGGCTTTTGCAACATTAAAGAAAAAAATGACTGAGACGCCGGTTCTGGTACTGCCTGACTTCAACAAAACTTTTGTCATTGTAACAGATGCTTCATCGGTTGTAATAGGTGTTGTTCTCTCCCAAGCTGGACATCCTCTGGCATTCTTCAGCAAGAAAATGACCCCACGTATGCAAGCTTCATCAGTATATGTGAGGGAGATGTACGCCATCACTGAAGCTATTAAGAAATGGCGTCAGTACCTCACAGGGTAATATTTCCACATTTTTACAGATCAAAAAAGTTTGAAGAATTTACTAGTTCAGACTATTCAAACTTCAGAGCAACAAAAATGGACTGCTAAGTTATAGGGTTTTCACTTTGACATATTTTACAAACCTGGAAGAACAAATCTAGTCGCTGATGCTTTGAGCCAATGCCACACTGATGCAGTTGCCCTTATGCTTTCAATCTCCCGTCTCATTCCATACTTCATCACGACCCTCAAACAGTTCTATACAATCAGTCAAGGAAAGGATCTTATCAGAAAAAGTCAAACTGATACAAAAATGCAAGTGCTTTATCATGTCCATAACAATCTGTTGTATTTCAAAGACCGGATTTTCTTACCTGACACAGGGGATTTTCACACCAGCATCCTCAGGGAGTACCATTGCGCGCCAACATCCGGTCATTCCAGCCTCAAACCCACCTTGGCTCGAATCTCAGCAACATTCCTTTGGCCTGGATTATACAGGGACGTCAAGCACTTTGTACAGACTTGCCTCACTTGCCAACAGAACAAATATATGCCAACAAGAAAACAAGGATTATTAAAACCGATTGAAATACCACAACAAGTATGGGAAGACTTATCTATGGATTTTGTAACTCACCTTCCCAAATCTTTCGGCCATACTGTCATCTGGGTTATATGTGACCGACTCTCCAAGTTTGTCCACTTTGTCGCTTTACCTACTCACTTCGCAGCCCATGACTTAGCAAGGAGATTTTTTGTTGAGATCTGTCGTTTGCACGGTGTACCTAGATCCATCATTTCAGACAGAGATCCTTTATTCTTGAGCAACTTCTGGAAAGAGATTTTCCGTGTGCAAGGAACGTCCCTGAAATATAGTACGACTTATCATCCTGAAACTGATGGAAATACAGAAGTAGTAAATCGGTGTTTGGAGACTTACCTTTGGTGCTTTACCAGTGACCAACCGCGCCAATGGTTCAAATATCTTCACTTAGCAGAATATTGGCACAACACCAGTTTTCACTCGTCTATAAAGATGACGCCGTTCGAAGCACTTTACGGACGAAAACCACCGTCAACCAGCGACTATATCAAGGGCCATGCGACTCTTCCTTCTCTTGACACATCCCTGCAAAACAGACAACTCATCATCAACACATTGAAGCAAAACTTATCTCGAAGTCATAAATGCATGCAAGCTCATGCTAATAAGAAACGTCGAGACTGTACCTTTGCAGTGGGGGATCTCGTTTGGCTCCGTCTCCAACCATACCGTCAAACATCTGTTCAACGTCGTACATCTCAGAAACTTTCAAAACGGTATTTTGGACCGTTCTCTGTTCTTCGCCGTATAGGATCTCTGGCCTACGAAATCAATCTTCCAAGCTCTTCTCGCATCCACCCGGTTTTCCACGTCTCACAGTTACGATGCTACCAAGGGGGTGATCCTCAAAAAGACAGTGTCCCCATTCCAAAGAACATTAGAGAGGAGACCTTGTTGGAAGAAGATCCTGAGGACACAAATCAAAAAGGTTTGAAACTTCTCAAGTTGAAGATGGTTTAACAACAGAAGAAAAAACAAACAAGGAAGACTTTCAAGAGGACTTGGCAAGTGACATTTTAGAAAGTACAGAGAGAGTAGTTGGGAAGAATGGTCTAGCATTGAGGAAAGAGAAAGAAGGTGAGTCTGAGGGAAGTGTAACTGAAGCACTTCAGTACACTAACCCTTATAAAAATAAAGCATTTGCAAGAGAGTCGTTGAACCAACCTCAACCGTCTGATCTCTGTGATGAGGAAATGAAAACATCAGATCCATTCAAAAACATTGGAAACCTTTTTACTCCACACCCACGTGCCAACCCACAATTCATTCCACCGCTTCAGTCCCCACACCAGCTGTCCTCCACTTGCATGAAACCACACGCTTCCCCAGCGGTTTCCAACGCATGCCAACCTGTTTCCCACTCAGTTTTGAAACACCCAATGCATGCTAAACCATTCGATGACGTGCATGCCCCCTTTCCCACTATCCCAAAAGCTGGCACGTGTCCCAGTTTTACACCTTCCACCCTACCAGCTAAAACCTCCCACGTGATGCTACCACTTCCGATAAAGGTCCTTCATTTTTTCAACCTCCAAACCCTACATGGTCCCTTTCAACTCCACCAATTGGGTCGGGCCACTGTTTTGACAATTCAACTCTTACTAATTCAAACCTTGAGGACAAGGTTTTAGTTCGGCCGGATAGTAATGTTAGGATGTTGGGTAGGCCCGTTAGAATTAAAAAAATCCCTTCATGGCAGCAAGACTTCATTATGGGCTAGGATTGTTTATTTTAAGTCTTTTCTTTTATTTATCCTTAAAGTGGACCTTTGCCCCATTGTTGGTCCATTAAGACTTTGTATTTAAAGGTGGATGTCAACTTGAAATGACTATGCAGAAATTAAATCATGTTATTTTTATCTTTCTATTTTTTATTGTCTCTCTAGTAAACCCTAATCTCTTTGTAGCAGTAGAACCTTACCATCACTTCCATAACAGTTCCAAACATGTCGGGACGAGAACGGAAAGCTCTTCATCACCAAATCAGCATCAATTCAACAGCTTGAAATTCTTTCCAAAACCAGACCAAACATGTTCTAAACAATTTCGATTTGTTTCCAAAACAATCACAAGCATGTCGGCACGGAAACGGAAAATAATCAGAAGCAGCATTACTTTGTTTCCAAGACAAGATATCCAACACATTCATTGACGACATTAAAATGTCGATTCTCCATGGGCATGTATAAACACATACATCAGGGAGAAGAAGGGGGATACACGGTAGAAAAACACATTTTGGAGAGAGGTATTCAAGAAGAAAAACTCAGATACACCACATAACACGGAGAAACATACATACAGTGAAGAAGAGAATAAACATCACAAAAAAAAGGAACTCATACACGGTCTTTCCTTTCAAAGTCAATTCACAGAAAATCATAACAGAGATTCAAATCATAAACACGCAATCTACTGAGAAGTTCACAGTAGATAAACGCAGCAACAACACATGAAATCGCATACGGGAACAAGTTTGAAACTAAAAAAAAAGTAGAGCATACACACAAGGATTAGGGAAAGACAATAGCAGTGGCACACAAAGAATATAGCGCATAAGACGAGTAGAAAGATTCATGAAACCTATCTCAAAGTTGGGTTCGCTGAGGTTATTAGCTTCAACAGGTTTTCCTTTCATTTTTTCCCCCTGATTTGCCTTTTGTTTATGCTTGTATTTGTGTTTCCTCTATTATGTTTGCTCCGACACTTTCTATTGTTGTTGTTGATTCGTAGTCGGCGATAGCCTTTAGGGAGAGGTTCAGTGAGTTTAGTTGCGAAACGGTGCCGCTGCTGCATTGGATTTCCCTTCAGTTCTTCATTCATGTTCGCGTAGAGGAAACCATGTCGTGAAGAACATGGTGAGAGAGATGAGACGGATGTTTCGCAAACAAGGAAGAGCGAGCGAGAGTGACGAAAAAAGAGAGAGAGCGTTGAACGTTGCTTTGGGGGTTCCTCAATTTTTTTCTGATGTGTTGTTGTTGTTGAAGGGGACCGATTCCCCTTTTATGTTTACCTAGGTTGTTGTTGTTGTTGGGTTAACGGGTCAAACCCGGCGCCCCATTTCATTGGTGGACCCAATCTCTCAAAGCCTGGTCCAATGTGTTATTTTCAGCATGCACCGCCCTCTCATGTGATTGCTTTGTTGGGCTTTGGCCCAAGACATATGTAGCCAGCGATCCTCCCCCCATGTCTTACTGATCAGCATATATTCAACTAGTTTTAATCTTGGTTTATTTATTTTATTTAGAATTACTAACTAGTTTTTGTTTAGAATTAGATTTTAATTTTTAATCAGTTTTTTTTATAGAAATTATTTAGTTAGATTTAATTATTTAATTTGATTTAATTAATTAATTTTTTCTAATTAGAACTTATTTAGTTTTAGTTAGTTTTATGTTTATTAGTCAAATAGTTTTTGATTAATAGTTTAGTCAAATTTTGGTTTAATCAAAATTTTTTATATATCATATTGCTTAATTTAATCTTGGCCATCTGTACTTTCTTTATTTTTTCTAAGATTCAATTTTAAATTTAATTCCTGATAGTTTTAACTGTGATTAAATCCCATCACTGACACTTATTCTCTGGTGGCCTTTGATTTTCCTGTCTATTTCGATTCCAAAGGAAAGGTCTCCCTTCATTGACTGTCATGTCACACTTAAGAACTTTAGGACCTTACCTTCATCCTAGCCTTAGGATTTGGAGCCACCATGCTCCATGCATTTTGTTCCTCCATGAACACTTTCTACCCTTTATCCTTGCCTTAGGATCGGAGTCGTCGCACTCCGAGTAGTTGTTATGCCATGAACACTTACTCACTCCCTCCTTTTCAACTTAACCATAACTTTGGAGTCGCCGCACTCCACGTAAGCGTCTTGCCATAGACGCTGCTTCCCCCTGGAACCTTGACCACAGTCAAGAGTTCCTCACCCTCCTTGAGGGGAACTACGAATGCTCTGATTCTATACCCGTCAGGATACGTAGGCACGAGATGTTATGTCTTGGCGAGCATACTTAGAAATAACCCCTAGGTTTTTCCCTTAGCACATAATCTTAGCAATCAATAGAATAACACAATTAAAACAAGAGGTTCCTGTAAAGTACTATAGATACTTAGGATGCTAACACCTTCCCTAGGTATAACCAACCCCCGAACCTAGATTCTCTTAACTTAGGGTTTTCGTTCTTTACCCTTTCCTTTGGATAAATCAAAGCTCGGTGGTGAACTTTATGACTTGTGATCCTAGTTAACTTAATAGCTATGGTATCTGATTCTCACCGTGACAGAAATGGCGACTTCACTGGGGACGATATTCCCCTAAAAGGGTTAAGCCTACCTTGTTTGTATTTATGTTATTTTACATGTTTGCTTGCTTGTATATCTATACATATTTATATTTGTATATATATCTGTTTGTGCTTGGGTTTTCTGTATGCAGGGTGGTTACTTTGAGTTGTGAGGATAAGTCCTATACCCGGACTTGAGTGTACATATATTCAAGGAGACTTCGAGGGAGTAATCCCAAAGGAGTTAACTTGAGATTTCACACTCAGTTGAGGCCCTCTTGAGGGTGGTATATGTTGAACAAGCTATCGTGAATGCATTGCCACTTTCGACCTAGGAGCCTGTGACACTGATGACCTTTAGTTACCCTTTTACCCCCACGTGGTCTCTTAGGACGTAGTGCGATAACTATGAGGGAGTAATCTTGAAATGGTTGATACGCGATACTACACTTAGACGAGACTCTCTTGAGAATATAATTGACTACCATGTAATTGGGAAATTGATAATATCCGAAAGATGAGCTGTTGACTCTGGGAACTCTTCAGAACCCTGTTCTGCAGATACAAGAACCCTAGTACATACCTTGTGGTTGGTTCGTTACCCAGACTTCATGCTGTGATCTCAAACCTTTGATCCTGTTGCACGTGTTTTGCATCCTGTTTGCATTGCATATCAATTGCATCTTTGCATGATTCATTGAATACATCCATTTTGTCCAGCAACTCATTTCCAGTTGTCTCTATCTTCTAGCGTTTCCTGTCAGTCGTCAAGCTGATTCCTCGACACAGATACCAGACTAGGGCTAACTACAGACACAGAATGTCAGAGCAAGAAGCACACAATGCAGAGATCCGAATGGAGATCGATGATCTTAAGTCAAGCATGACAAAGCTCACTGAAATGCTCTAGGTCCTGATTGCTAGAGGAAAGCAACCTCAAAGGACTGTCATTCAGGAAGTTTCAAGCGCTGATCCTCAGCCTGTTCAGGTGTCACCCTCAACTTGGCCAGAGTTTGGTTTACCTCCCAACTACTCTTCACCTCTTGCATCTAGTGCTATGATTGGTCAGACTGCCAGACCAGTGTTTCAAGCTCTTGTTTTTGCCGAGCCTCGACCTATAGTTCAGACTACTCGAGCTCCTTTTGAGAACCCTCTCTATGAGTATAATGCTGCCAGTGCTCAGGGTGAAGATCGTGAAGATTTTGTTGAACCTGCGGTTGTCCGTGAACATTTTCAGACCATAGACAAGAGACTTAAAGCTGTAGAGGGTACTGATTCTTCAACATTGATGCAGAAAACATTGCTTGGTTTCTGACCTTGTTATTCCAGCTAAGTTCAAAGTTCCCGAGTTTGTGAAGTATAGAGGTCTCTCTTGCCCAAGAGCTCATCTGGTCATGTATTTTGGCAAGATGGCTGCTTATACCAACAATCAGAAGCTGCTTATCCATTATTTTCAAGATAGCTTGAGTGGAGCTTCTCTTAAATGGTATATGAATCTTGAACAGAACAGTATCCACTGCTTCCAGGATCTTGCTAATGCTTTTATGAAGCAATATAAGTACAACCTCGACATGGCTCCTGATCCCCGTCAAGTTCAAAATATGTCTCAAAATGAGAAAGAGTCTTTCAAGGAATATGCTCAGCGTTGGAGAGAGTTGGCTTCCCAAGTTGAACCCCCCTCTAGCAGAAAAGGAGCTGACTGGAATGTTCATAGACACCTTGTCCCCATTTTACTAGGAGAAGATGATTGGTAGTGTTTCCTCTAATTTCACTAATTTGGTCACTATTGGTCAAAGACTCGAGGAAGGACTCAAGAAAGGGAAAGTATCTAAGGCTGCTGAATCTTCTAATGGTACGAAGAAATCCTATGGGAACTTCCAAAAGAAGAGGGAAGATCAGACTAATGTTGTCATGATTGAAACAAGAAGGCCTCGTCCTCAACCTCAGTATGCTGATCATCCTGCTGTTGCTACTGTTACTCCCGTGGTTACTGCTCCACGACCAGCTTAAACTCCCCAACATTCGGCTGTAGGACAGAACCAGTACCATAATAGGAATCAATTTGATCCTATTCCCATGACATACACTGAACTTTATCCTGGTCTGGTTCAGAAAGGTTTGATTACCACAAGGCCTGTGCCTCATCCTCCAAATCCTCTTCCAGACGGCTATAGGGCTGATCTTTATTGTGAATACCATCAAGGTGGTGCAGGTTATAACTTAGAAGGTTGCTTTGCGTTGAAGGCTAGAGTACAAGAGCTGATTAGAATGGGTATTCTCTCCTTTCGTGACACCAATCTGAATGTTCAGAACAATCCTCTGCACGGGCACGCCAAGTGAAGCTTCATTCGACTTCAGCATGCTATCTTCCTAAAAGCCAGTGTTTCAGACAGGACAGCTCGTCTTTGCTTCTAATTAGTCACTAGGCCTTGTTTCTTATTGTTTGCATTTTCCTTTGTGTTGTACTAGTTGTTTGTATTCAAATTATGTTTGTACTTTCGTAATTAATGAAATGAGCATTGCAACTTTTGGATTCAATTCATTTGTGTTTGTCCATTATTTACATCTTTATGTTTTCCTTTCCAAATAAAAACAAAAAATATTTTATTTCTTTTCCGCTTTCTTTTCAATTATGCAAAGATTGGGGGGAGGATGACGAAAACGTTATACCCATAACTGCTCTTGGTATTCTTTTAAATCAAAACTTTGCTGACGATGTAAGGCATTGTTTCAATCCCCAAACACTGGAGAAATAAGGAAGATAACCCCTCGTCAACGTCTTTGAGCCTTGAAGTAGGAGTTTCTTTTCTTTACAAATAAAAACCCGCAATCTTTAACCTGGGGCAGGGTAGTTCTCAGTTAGCTTGATTGTGCATTCAAATACAAGAGTTTCATGCAAGATACCTTTCAACAAAAGTTTACATTTTTTCCCTTCGCACACAGCAGGCAAGTGTCGAAGATGTCTTTCAAATCCAAACGCCAATGATGGTTCACCGTAATCATTAAGCCAGACAGTCACAAACTTTTAACTCTTCCAAATTCAATGTTGTACAAGTTGTTCCCAAAATGGTAGATAAAGAAGGATCGTCAAGAAATCCTTACTTAAAGAATGAGCCGAGTCCCTTTCGAGGCAAAATCTAAGAAAGATGGGAAGCTCGCGACCTTACCTTCTACAAAGAGAAATAAGAACAAGCTTGTATAACAACCAAAAGTTGTAAGGAAGCAGTGACTGCTATTTCAAAAGTCCCTTAACTTCTGAACCATCATCATTATCATCAGTGCAATTCCAACCGATGAGAACTGAGTGCATAATTTGAGTTAACTGAGTGTAGGACTGAAGATTATCACGAAGATTGGGTGGGTACGAATAAACTTTGAGCCTTTATCCTTTATTTCTTAAACCGTGATCCAGGCCACGTTATAACCCTCAAAAGACCTAACTGAAGCAAGGTTATTTTAAAAGCATAATACAACAAGGTAGCGTAAACTGACTCCAAAAGATTTTTGCAGATCATTTGTTTTGAAATTACACCTTTGGCTTAAACTTCTCACTTTGATGTCTTGAACCGCCGTGTTCTGACTAGTGACTCATTTGCTTTGCATCTTTCAAAAATGATTTTGATTTCAAAGTTGCATGAACTTTGCATTTACTATGTTTGTATGAACACTTTTGTTTGCAAACTGGCTTCCTCTTAAGGAATTTTCAAACATTTGAGAAACTTGGTCGGTGATCCAATCAGGGGCAAGTTCTTTCCAAATCCGGTTGAAGAATCAGTTCAAGATTAGTTGTTAGGGGAAAGTCCTTCTCAGAATTGGTTTATCCAGAAGATCTTTCAAGACTCGGACTGGGGCAAGCTTTCCAAGCACACGGTAATTCAGTCATTTCCAGCATCAATCTGGTTGAAGCAATGATCAGTTCATCTACAACAGTTAGTTAATCTGGGGGAAATTAACTTGAAGAATCCCCATGCAGCTTTCCATCCTTCCTCCAAGGATCAACTTGATACAGTTTACCAGTGTGGCAGAGTTGTGTTCAGTAGCATCTTTAGTCCCTAAGCGAAATGGCAGTGATCTCCGTGTTGAGGAATCAGTCTTCTAGTCTTGTCTTCTCCATAAAAGAGTCGAGTCGTGTCGTCGACGTCTGCATTACACCTGCATTTTCATTTGATTATATATCATGGCATAATTCATATACATATGCATAGTAAGAGTGTCATCCTCATTTGCACTCATTTGCATTCTCCATAGGTCGTGTTGTTATCCATGTCTTACCTTGTCGTCTAAGTCCAACTCACTTGGCACCTACCAAAAAAATATTGTTGTGTCTATCCATTGCTTTCTTGGATACTGTGATTCCTTTTATCCAATGCTTTCTTGGGTATCTCCTTGTTCACATTCGTCCAATGCTTTCTTGGATACTGTGATTTCTTTGTATCCAATGCTTTCTTGGGTATCTCCTTGTTCATATTCGTTCAATTCTTTCTTGGACGTTGTGATTTATTTGTATCCAATGCTTTCTTGGGTATATCTTTGTTCACATTCGTTTAATGCTTTCTTGGACGTTGTGATTCCTTTGCGTCCAATGCTTTCTTGGATCCCTACCTTGTTCACATTCATCTAAAGCCATTATTAGATATTGTGATTATACCTTTCATTCAAAGCCATTATTGGATGACTGGTTTCTTTGCGTCCAATGCTTTTTTGGATCTCTACTTTGTTCACTTTCATCTGATGCCTTCTCAGATATTGTGATTATACCTTTCATTCAAAGCCATTATTGGATGTCTGGTTTCTTTACCATCTGAGGCTTTTCTGGATGTGTCCCTCTTTCTGATGTTCTTCCAGATCGAGTCTTTGTTCACTTTCATCTGATGTCTTCTCAGATATTGTGATTATACCTTTCATTCAAAGCCATTATTGAATATCTGGTTACTTTACCATCTGAAGTTTTTCTGATGTGTCCCTCTTTCTGATGTTCTTCCAAATCGAGTCTTTGTTCACTTTCATCTGATGCTTTCTCAGATATTGTGATTATGCCTTTCATTCAAAGCCATTATTGGATGTCTGGTTTCTTTACCGTCTGATGTTTTCCCAGATGTGTCTTTATTCTGATGCTTTTCCAGAACCCATTTGTGTCTATCTGATGTTCTTCCAGATATGACCTTGTTTATTTGATGTTCTTCTGGATACATGACTTTATTCTGGTGCTTTTCCTCCAGATATGTCTTCAATTTGTTTCTAACAGCTGATAGTTGTAACACTTTTCCCCTGTGGTACCATTCCCCATAGGATCCGTGTCTTTGCATTCGTTTCATATCATATCATTCATTTCACATCATATGCATTTGTGGCATCTTAGGGCAAAAAATTGTGCATGTTTATATTTAAGTCTCTCCTATCACGTCAAGATGAAGATTTCAATTCCATATCTCCGGATAGAAGAAACTTAAATTGGGGCATATGTCATACCCTAATTTTTGACCTTAAGATTCTGTTTTCATTTCACATCGTCTACATAGCATATCACATCATTTCTAGGTCAATCATCCATGCATAGCTAACCAATTTACCAAAATTGTGTTTGTTTGTTTTCCTTTGTGAATTTAGGGTTGCTGCAGAAGGTTCAAAGGTCGTGGAAGTTGTGGGTGCTCATGGTGATTCTGGTCTCTTACAAATTGTATATGGGGATTCTTCAAGGCGTGTTTTCTTGTACCAAGTTCATTTGTGATTGAGCGGGTGATAAATGTCAAGCAAGACTTTATTCATGAAGCTGGATCATCATTTTGGGAGATGAGTATGGATTTTCTTATTGACACTCTGAAGTGGTGAAACTTGAGATAAAATCTTGAATCGAGTTCACATTGATTTATTGCTTTAAAAAGTTCAAGTTCCATTCAAGCTTTGACCAAGTTCATTCAAGTTACCATATTCTCAAATTTAAAGATTTTTGGTACAAAGATATGAGAGGTGATTCAAGTTTCACCATGGAAAATTTACAAACAGAGTTTAATCAAGTTTAATTCTAAAGTTTGTGTTTTGCATCAAATTCAAGTTGAAAATGTCATAGTTCAAATCAAGTTCAAGTTATTTCAAGACTTTGCATTTAGATGTCAAAATCGAAAATTCAAAGTGCAAGGATGACAAAATCAAGTTCAAAGTTCAAAGAACAACAAGTTACATTCAAATTTATTCAAAGCATACAAGTTACAAAGCTTGTTTTAATTCAAAGATTTTACAAAGAAGAATAAGGATGAAGTATCCACATTAGAGCACCGTCATTATCAGCTCCAAATTCGAAGGACTTGGTTTCACCACATGCTTTGCCACAAGATTTTAAAAGTTTCAAGAATGGGCCAGCTCTATTTCAGTGAGTTTGGATAGCAATCGGTGAGTCGAGAAGAGGTGGTAAGTGTTGAAACAGTATCTGATTTTGAAAGGTATATACAGGAATTGTAACCTGCTGAAAGAAGAGTGCAGTGCAAAATTATGGGAGTAGACTTGATATAATGGATTGTTGGGTCCAAACCTCCTCTTCCTCATCTGGAATATTCAGACGTACCACTTAAAACTAAGCATTTAGAACTCTTTGTTGATGCCCAAGAATTAAAGACTTCCAAAATACCCAAAACCTTCCCAAATTAAAGCCCAATATTAATTTCCAAAAACATTTTGCAGCAGGCTGCTAACATGGAAAACATTAGCATTTAAGTTATTAAACATGATCGAATCAAAATGGAATTTCATGTTTCAGCAGCATTCAAACACTTCCATAATAGTTCCAAATATGTCGGGACGAGAACGGAAAGCTCTTCATCACCAAATTAGCATCAATTCAACAACTTGTAATTCTTTCCAAAACCAAACCAAACATATTCTAAACAATTTCGATTTGTTTCCAAAAGAATCACAAGCATGTCGCCACGGAAACGGAAAATAATCAGAAGCAGCATTACTTTGTTTCCAAGACAAGATATCCAACACATTTATTAACGACATTAAAATGTCGATTCTCCATGGGCATATATAAACACACACATCAGGGAGAAGAAGGGGGGATACACGGTAGAAAAACACATTTTGGAGAGAGGTATTCAAGAAGAAAAACTCAGATACACCACATAACACGGAGAAACATACACACAGTGAATTAGAGAATTAACATCACAAAAAAAGGAACTCATACACGGTTTTTCCTTTCAAAGTCAATTCACAGAAAATCATCACAGAGATTCAAATCATACACACACATTCTACTGAGAAGTTCACACCAGACAAACGCAGTAACAACACATGAAACCGCAGACGGGAACAAGTTCGAAACTAAAAAAAAGCAGAGCATACACGCAAGGATTAGAGAAAGACAAAAGCAGTGGCACACAAAGAATATAGCGCATAAGACGAGAAGAAAGATTCAGGAAACCTATCTCAAAGTTTGGTTCGCTGAGGTTATTAGCTTCAACAGGTTTTCCTTTCATTTTTTTTACCCCCTGACTTGCCTTTTGTTTATTCTTGTATTTGTGTTTCCTCTGTTATGATTGCTCCGACACTTTCTATTATTGTTGTTGATTCATAACCGGCGATAGCCTTTAGGGAGAGGTTCGGTGAGTTTAGTTGGAAAACGGTGCCATCGTTGCGTTGGATTTCCCTTTAGTTCTTCATTCATGTTCACGCAGATGAAACCATGGTGTGAAGAACATGGTGAGAGAGATGAAACGGAGGATTCGCGAACAAGGAAGAGCGTGCGAGAGTGACGAAAAAAGAAAGAAAGCGTTGAACGTTGCTTTGGGGGTTCCTCAATTTTTTTCTGATGTGTTGTTGTTGTTAAGGGGACCGATTCCCCTTTTATGTTTACCTAGGTTGTTGTTGTTGTTGGGTTAATGGGTCAAACCCGGCGCCCCATTTCATTGGTGGACCCAATCTCTCAAAGCCTGGTCCAATGTGTTGTTTTCAGCATATGCACCACCCTCTCATGTGATTGCTTTGTTGGGCTTTGGCCCAAGCCATATGTAGCCAGCGATCCTCCCCCCATGTCTTACTGATCAGCATCTATTCAACTAGTTTTAATCTTGGTTTATTTATTTTATTTAGAATTACTAACTAGATTTTGTTTAGAATTAGATTTTAATTTTAAATCAGTTTTTTATAGAAATTATTTAGTTAGATTTAATTATTTAATTTGATTTAATTAGTTAATTTTTTCTAATTAGAACTTATTTAGTTTTAGTTAATTTTATGTTTATTAGTCAAATAGTTTTTAAATAATAGTTTAAATAAAAAAATTTATATATCATATTGCTTAATTTAATCTTGGCCTTCTGTACTTTCTTTATTTTTTCTGAGATTCAATTTTAAACTTAATTCTTGATACTTTTAACTATGATTAAATCCCATCACTGGCACTTATTCTCTGGTGGCCTTTGATTTGCCTGTCTATTTCGATTCCAAAGGAAAGGTCTCCCTTCATTGACTGCCATGTCATACTTAAGAACTTTAGGACCTTACCTTCATCCTAGCCTTACGATTTGGAGCCACCGTGCTCCATGCATTTTGTTCCACCATGAACACTTTCTACACTTTATCCTAGCCTTAGGGTCAGAGTCGCCGCACTTCATGTAATTGTTCTACCATTAACACTTACTCACTATCTCCCTTTCAACTTAACCATAACTTTGGAGTCGCCGTACTCCATGTAAGCGTCTTGCCATAGACACTGCTTCCCCATGGAACCTTGACCACAGTCAAGAGTTCCTCACCCTCCTTGAGGGGAACTACGAATGCTCTGATTCCATTCCCGTCAGGATACGTAGGCACGAGATGCGATGTCTTGGCGAGCATACTTAGAAATAACCCCTAGGTTTCTCCCTTAGCACATAATCTTAGCAAGCAATAGAATAACACAATTAAAACAAGAGGTTCCTGTAGAGTACTACAGGTACTTAGGATACTAACACCTTCCCTAGGTATAACCAACCCCCGAACCTAGATTCTCTTAACTTAGGGTTTTCGTTCTTTACCCTTTCCTTTGGATAAATCAAAGCTCGGTGGTGAACTTCATGACTTGTGATCCTAGTTAACTTAATAGATATGGTATCCGATTCTCACTGCGACAATGAGGCAAAGGAAAATCATCTTTCGGGCTTGCCTTATTGAGATCTCGATAATCCACATACATTCTGACTTTCCCGTCTTTCTTTGGAACCGGGACAATGTTAGCAATCCATTCAGGATACTCAGAAGTGGCCAGGAACCCAGCATCAAGCTGCTTCTTCACGTCTTCTCTGATTTTAAGTGGCATGTTGGGTCTTGTCTTCCTGAGTTTCTGCTTGATAGGAGGACATCCCGGCTTGAGTGGAAAGTGATGTTCAACGATGTTGGTATCCAACCCAGACATATCTTGATATGACCAGGTGAAGATATCAATATACTCTTTCAATAACTTGACTAACTCGGAGTGTACATGCTTAACGAGGGACGCGTCAACCTTGACTTCTCTTCTGACCTCATCAGTACCAAGATTGACAACTTCCACTGGCTCTTTGTGCGGCTGAATCTCTTTATGCTCGTGCTCAAGGAGCCAATCTAGTTCAGTCGGTAATTCACAATCTTCCTCACCATCTTCTTCGGCTTGGTTAATTGGAATCCCATAATTACAATGGATGTTTTCCATGTTGTTATCAATGCATTTATTTGTTCTGCATATTTATGAATATGTTTAGAATGAGCTATTTTGAAAAGTGAAAAATAAAAGAAACTTTTGCCATTTGTTTGTGAAAAAGTAAAATAAAGAAAGAAAATAGAGCATGATTTTGAATGCAAAAAAACTTTTATTTATTGATCACATAGTATTGCAAAAGCGTGAGGCCCTTTACAAGCTATCCACTCATCTCGGGCGAGGACGAGGGAATGAGAAAGCAAAATGCATTACATGCTTGTTGGAAAAACCACAGGAATCACAGTAGATGTCCAATTGTTGAGCTTGAAATCCGGCGGGCACTTGCACACTAAGCTTAAAATCTGGTTACTAGGACCAACATCATCAATGGCAGCCACAATGTCACCCTATTGAAAACCCGCACTACTGAACGTGATCAAGTTACACTGCTTCTGACCATGTGAGCTAGATTGTCGACCAGGACGAAACCCCAATCCAAAACGATTATGCTTTTCAACCACTTCAGTCACATTCCCCCAGCCAGGCAAGGCACCTTTCTCGATGGCCTCTTTAGCACTTTTGGCGGATGTCAAAGTCATTTGTGGTGATCTACTTTGACTAATTGAACCAGAGCTAACATCTTCGAACTCAAGACACTGCAACGGCACCTCAGCTATGCCTTCATCGGTCTCTACATATCGAAAAGATGATAACTCGCTCACAATCAGATCCTCTTCACCATAGACGATGACCAGCTGATCGTCAAACATGAATTTCAATTTCTGATGTAAAGTGGAAGTAATTGACCCTGCGGTGTGAATCCATGGGCGACCCAATAGGCAATTGTATGCGGGATTGATATCCATCACTTGGAAAGTAATTGTGAACAAATGCGGTCCAACCTTGATGGGTAAATCCACTTCTCCAATAACTTGCCTCCGAGATCCATCAAAGGCTCTGACAACTAAGGCGCTCGGCCTCTTCTCGATCCTTTCTACCGGTAATTGACTCAATGTTCCCTTAGGCATCACATTGAGAGAAGAATTGATATCCATTAGGACACGAGATAATAAAGCGTCCATGCAAGTTACAGATATGTGCAATGCTCGATTATGGGCAGCTCCTTCAGGAGGCAATTCTAATTCATTAAAACCCAAGTATCTGCTTGCTGTTATATTAGCCACTACATCATCGAACTCGACAACGGATATATCATTCATTACGTGAGCAATGTTCAAGACTTTCAACAAAGCTGATCTATGCACAGGCGAGCTCATGAGTAAAGACAAAATTGAGATCCTCGAGGGAGTCTGCCCCAACTGATCTATAATTTTAAAGTCACTTTTCTTAATCAGCTTTAGGAACTCTTGATCATTAATTATCTCCTTGCTCTTTGTGACATCCTTAGACGGAATAGTTGGCACTGGTGCAGTAGTAGATACCCCTTGTTGAAGAACAAGGGTTACAGATGCAGGCTTCTCATTGGGAGTAACAACAATTGGAACTTGTACTGGCTTTGTAGTGACCTTCGGAGCAAACACCCGTCCACTACAAGTCATACCTCCAGCGGTGGTAACATTCAGAATCTCATATTCGGCAACCCTTATCTTTTGACATCCATAAAACATAGTAGATCCATACCTCCAAGGTAGCTCCTTAGAATTCAGATACGGAAATGGCTTTGGCGGGTAAACAACAATAGGTTGTATCTTCTTCTGCTTAGGGGATTTAATAGGAACCTTCTTATAGACGATGGTAGATGGCTCAATAGTAGCAACTTCTTCAACAGGTTTAGACTTGGCAAATTGAACTTTACCTCGGTTCATCAAAATTTGGACACAACCCTTCAGCCTTCGACACAGGTTGGGATTATCGTCGTAAATCTCACACTTACCATGTAGCCCTTTCAACAACCCATGTTCATTCAATTTTTTGATAACCACAGTCACCGGGGTCTTTACCTTGTCAACATCCATGATTAATTCAGCCCTTGAATCATCCTCAATCATGTTCACCGCAGGTCCACCGTGATTGGGCAACAGATTATGCTGGATGTTAGGACCTTCCTCGACAAAAGTCAAAATCTTACGGTCAAAGAGCTCTTGAACCTTGGTTTTGAAAAATATGCAGTCCTCTGTCGCATGCCCTATGTACCCGGAGTGATAAGCACATGACGCATTTGGATTATGCTTTGGGTCGAATGGAGGAATTGCAGGTGTGATCTCTTTGGGAATAATTGCCCCTTGATGAACCAAATAAGGAAACAATTCAGTGTATGGCACCAGAATTCTGTCAAAATTCAGACGCTTGCGATTTCCTTGATTGTTGTTGTTTTGCCGGTTTTGATTCTGCTGATTTTTGTTGTTCTGTTGAGTCTGTTGCTAATGTTGTGGTTGTTGCTGATTCTGAGCATTCTGAACTGGTTGTTGCGGATGACACTGGTACGGAGGTTGTTGATATTGTGCAGTAGCAATGTGCGGATATGGATAGTATGGCATGGGAGCCATGGGTGCTTGATACTGAGGAGATACTTTAGCTGTCACAGCGTTGACTTCACCTTCCTTTTTCTTTGACTGACTATTCTGAGATTTTCTATTGGCCGGCTGCTGGGAAGTAGCTCTAGAAATCTTTCCAGTCTTTAAACCATTCTCAATCCATTCGCCGGTGGTTACAATGTCAGCAAAGTTCGATGAAGAACTACCCACCATTTTCTCATAGTAGTATCCTTGCAATGTACCCATAAAGATGTCAACCAACTCGTTGTTAGAGAGAGCAAGTCGAACACGAGACGCCATCTCATGCCATCTTTGTGCATACTTTTTAAATGTTTCAGCTGAGCGGTGAGACTGGTTTTGTAGCTATAATCTGGTAGGCTCTAGATCAAGATTGTATTTGTATTGCTTCAAAAATGCTTCAGACAGATCTCTCCAAGTACGGATCTTGCTGCGTTCTAAGCCCATGTACCAATCCAATGAAGCACCAGATAAGCTATCTTGAAAACAATGAACCAGCAATTCATCATTATCAATATAGGATGCCATCTTCCTGTAGTACATAGTGATGTGACTACGTGGGCAACTCAAACCTTTATACTTTGGAAGCTCAGGTATCTTGAATTTCTGCGGCAGTACAACATTTGGAACCAAACATAAGTCTTTGGCCTCCATGCCAAAAGCAGAAAACCCTTCAATAGTTCTGATACTGTCTACCAATAACTTGTAACCAGCAGGTCTATCTTGATTAGCAGGCCTGACAAGAATCTGAGGATTTGGCAGCTGAGACGCAGCCGGAGCGTGCACTTGTGGAGTAGCAAACTGAGAAGGATATACCAGTCCCTGATTAACCATCTGACCAGCATTCTGACCCATCTGAACACCAAATGGATAATTCGGAGGATGTACCATGGCGGCTGAAGATGCCCCAGGGTAGAGCGTTCCAGAATGAACATTCTGAACAGCAAGCAGTTTGAGCAACTTGGGATGAAACTGGAACATGAATAGGAGGATCCCCATACACATGCTCATCATCACCAGGAGTTTCAATGTCATCCAACACAGGAGTATGACGAACCTGAAGATTATCATGATCATCATTCATCACTGGAGGTAGAACCGGAGTAGGCATACCCCACGGATATGCAGCAGCATTTCCATTAGGCATGGCACAACAAAAGGCTGATATGGTACGAAAGCACCATTATTTACAATCTGAGAAGTGAAATTTGGAGGCATGCCGCAAGAAAAAGCAGCAGACATCTTGTTCAAACCAGACTAATAATTTGATAGATGAACAGCAGACTGAATCACAGGCTTGACTGGTATTTCCACAGTAGCAGGAGAAGGAACAACAGCAGGAGTAGCACTGACAACAGGAGACATAGTCACGACAGGAGTGACAACGGTTGCATTAGTGACATTTGCAACAACAGTAGCGACAATGGCAACATCCTTCTGAGCACGAAGGAGCTCCATAATAACATCCATGTTAGTCTGAAACTGATCCATCCGACCTTGAAATTGAGCCAGAGTTTCCTTATAAGCGGCGTTCTCAACTTCGAAGTCATCCATGATCTTGGATTTGCTTGAGCGAGTAAAATACCGATGTCGAGTCATCATATTGCTACAAGCGGAGATGGACAAGGTAAGCAAAGGTTTTTCGAATGAAGGGACGTGCATATGTGTACAAATGAATGTATGTTATGCATGCAAAAATAAAGTTTTTAAATTCCAGGAATTCGTAAGCTTATCTTTGTTAACAATGATCATAAAGCATATAAGTAAAGGTGCAAAGATAAAGCTGGCAAGAAACTTCATTCATTCATTCAACAATAAAGGAAAGAAGTACAAGTCAAGTACAAATCAAATATCTGCCTTTTGGGCTACAACAAGATCAGCATGGATCCTATCAAAGACCACCCTACAAACAGACAAGAAGTGGAAAACAGTCCAAGGAATCTGGTGTGGAAATACATCAGCAAATGCATCTCTCAAAAATCCAGGTAAGTCCTCAAGTGCGTGCTTAGCAAATCTGGCTAGACGGTCGTGCCTCTCACTCTAATACTTCGCATCCTTCATGAGGTTGCGCAACAAAGAATGGTTAGGTCCCTGAAGCATATCCTAAAGAAAGGCCTCTTTCTGATCCAAGAGAACTTGCAAATGACGGCTTTGTTGCTCCCAATGAATACTCTCTGTGTTGAGCTGACTGATATGTTCTTGGGTCTGATGTGCTTGATCTTGCACCTTCTGAATCTCACCGAAGGCTTTGTCGAGCTTAGCTTGACACTAGGAAAAGTCTTTTGCTATCTGATTATCACTGTTTTCCTCACTTTGCCACTTTTTCTTGTACTCGGATATCTTCCCTCGAAGCTCTTCAAGTTGCTTCTTGTAGCTCAACTAATCCTTGTAGGCTTGATACTGAGTGTCAGCGAGTTGTCTCTTCTTTGAAGTAAGTCCCTCATAGGTACTTTTCAAAGCATCTCCCACTTTCCTTCGCTTGTTCTGTTCAACCTCCACCTCTTTGAGGATGCGCTCGCGCTTCTTGTGGAGCTCAATCTGTAGGCTATCCTTCTCAGAAGTGACTCTATCAAGGTTGAGGCGAAGATCAACATTCTCCTTCTTTAATATCTCAATAGTCAGTTTGAGTTGGTCGACTTCAGATGGAGGAACAATGGCAAGTTTAGGAAGCTTGGCATTCATGGAAGGCTCGGGAGAAAATGGCAACAAGATCTCTTTGACGCGCTCTTTGACCCAAAATGTGTAAGTTTCCTTGGCTATGCAATTCTTCTTACCCAAATCGGCTCTTCCTTCGAGATGAATCTGAGTCCAAGCGACACTAAACCTCTTTAGTAATCCCATGTCATCAACCCCTTCATGAAAGATGAACTCTTCCACTACCTTAGGATCTGGCTCGACAACCATAGGATATCCCAACTGTCAGAAAGCAAGTCTCAGATTGTAGTTAATTCCCCCCTTTGTACCCAGGAGAGGTACATTGGAGAATTTCCCACAATGAAGAATGATCTTAGTATCGTCGAAGACTCGAGAATACCAAGAGATGTCATCAGCAGTAAGAGACATGATTCGTTGAGACCACTTGAGATTACCCTTATTCTCAACAAAGGGAACCTTCTGTGGAAGATGAGACATGAACCATCGGGATAGCAGAGGAGCACAACAGACAATGGTTCCCTTCTTCTTTTCATTCCTCGAATGAATAGAATGATAGGTATCAGCAAGAAGCGTCAGAACATGGTTCTTGGACAAGAAGATACTGATGGAAGCTTGATCTATGAAATCCTCCATGTTCAGAAACAAGACAATCCCATATATCAGCAAAGCAAGAACGGCGTTGAAAGCCTTCCAGTTTCCATCCGTAGCAAAGGATGTGGCCTTGTCAACCAGAAACTTTGAAGCAAACCCCCGAATACCCTTCCCTTTGGTCTTGAGATTAGCTTCCACATCCTTCTTACTAATGCAAAGAGCATCAGCAATAAGGGGAAACTTCGGACAACCACTAGTGTAGACAAAAAGGACCTGTTTCTTGATCTCAACCCCCAAGATATAAGCATACTCCTCGAGTGTAGGTGCTAGCTAATAATCCTGAAATGTGAAGCACCTAAGTGGAAGATCATAGAACTGAACCAGGGTATGAATGGCAGTATATTGACTTCAGTGTTGAGGAAGGCCAACAGATTACCATAACTGTCTTTGAAAACCCCTCTGTTATCTTCAACCTCACGGGACGCTAGACCTCTCAAAGCATTCAGCTTAGGCTCCACAAACTTGTAGCTAAAGATGCCTCGGCAACCAGTACTCATCTCTATGATAATGTTAACAAAGAATAAGTCTTCGAATAACCTGGAAATGCACATCCAAAAATTAATTTACATGATGAAATGATATGCAACACAAGAACAAGAAGCCAGCAGTGTCTGAATAAAATCAAATCTGAACAATCTGAATATCTGCATATAATTCTGTGTCGGTGCAAAATCTGATGTGTGTGAGAGAACAAAGGTATGAAGTGGCTTGGTTTCCTGCAAAAACCCATATCCCCCTCACAAGTGTGATCTAGACACAACAAGGTGGTCCCTAGAAAGGTCGCCCAAACCATATGACTCATAGTGAAAACCCCCTGCCGTAGCGAATTCTCGCAGGACGGAAGTATTCTCAAGTGAATCACGATCTGGGATGTGGCTCTCGTGGTAACCCAACACGCAAAACGCATGCCTTACGACTATCCACGTACTAGCCTATGTGTATGCTAAGCTCGGTGTTAGGACTTTTCTCTCCAATAATATCTACCCATCCCAACAACAGCAGAATATATAGCAGAGATCCAGAATATACAACATATGAATATTTAAAGCAGTAAAGAAATGTAGTAAATAAACATAAAGCAAGTAAACCGAAAATAAAGTCAGTAAAGCGCAAAAATATAAACACCCAAACAAGCAAGAAAGCAAACAAAACTAGGCGAGACCCCAACTTGACAGAGCAAGCAATCCCCAGAAGATTCGCCAGCTGAAGATGGCTGGTTTATACCTGAGTGAATCGCACACTCAAAGATACAACAGAGTCACCACCGAACTTTATTTAGTCCCGAAGGACAGGTAAAATATCGATAAAACCCAAGGGGAAGAGAAACGGGAACGGGAGTCGGTTATGCGAAAGGAAGGTACTAGCACCTAACGCATCTGTTGTACTCGACGGAAACCAATTCGCTTGCTTCTAGGCTTGGATGGGCTATCTAAAGGCTTCTAGCTAAAAAGAAGAAGAAAGAGAGAGAAAAGAAAGAAAGTAAGAAAGTGCTCGCAGAGGATTAGGGCCCTCGTGCCTACGTACCCTCATAGTGCAATGAGGAAATCAGAGCGTCGTAGTTCAAAGGAACCAGAGAAAAGAAGGGGGAATGGAAGAAGGTGGAAGGGTGCTCGCCAAGATCATCGCCATCTCGTGCCTACGTATCATACATTCGAATGAATGCAGAATCAGAGCTTCCGTAGTTCGGGGAACTAAGACGAAAAAGGAAATAAAGCGGTGTCAAAACCAAGAGCAGAAGAAATAGAAATAGATCTACTGGGGATATAAAATAATTGGTGTCAAAACCAAGAAAGGAGTGCAAAAGGAAAGATAGTAATTGTGCTGAGGATAACGTGCAAGAGTGGTGTCAATACCAAGAAGATAAAAGAGCGAAAGAATAACAGAGACTCCACTGGGGAGTAAGAGAACATAACACTGTGCTGGGGATCAGAGGGTTAACGACCATATTGGGGAACAAACGAAGGTATGTTGTAGAAACCAAGAGAAAAAGGGTTCGGTGTGTTAACTGACTGGCAGTGGTTAACCGAAGAAAGAGAGTAAGACTCTGTGGGGAGAAGCATTGGTTTTAACAAGTAAACTGTGATCAACCAAAAGAACGGGTGTAGAACCAAGCGAAGGCTGTGACCCAAAGGGTATGTCGGTACCGACTGAACAAACAGTACTTGACCAACGAAGAAGGGTATTGAACCAAAAGAGGTTGCTAACCGCTGAGGATTCAGTGTTAACAGAGGAACTATGATTAACTGAAAAGAAAACGAGTGATTAACCAAGAGAAGGTGATTAACTCGAAAGGAGCTCAGTATTTTAACAGACAGACTGTAGTTAACTGAAAAAATGAGTGATTAACCAAGAGAAGGTGATTAACCCAAGAAGAAAAGACTCAGTATGTTAACAGATAGACTGTGGTTAACTGAGAAGAAGTACAAATTGGTGTTTTAACTGACAGGCAGTGGTTAACCAATCAAAGGGAGAAGAACTAAAAGAAGGTTGTGAACTCTGCAAGGGTTTTGGTGTTTAACAAGAAGATTGTGTTTAACCGAAGAAGTTGTGATTGCAGGGGAAATAGAGGATTTGTTTTAACAGTATGACTATGATTAACCAAAGAAAGAATGATTACGACTCCCATGGGGAATCAGCAAAGGAAGTGACTAGCCACAAGAAAAGGTAATTGAAACGCTCTTGAAGAGAACAAAAGGAAAGGTATTGAAATAAGAGCATGAGATTGACTCTCTGAAGATTGCTAATGATCGCGAACCAAGGGAATGGTGATGGATCAACTGACTGATTGAAAGAGGTAAGAGTGATCAAGGATCGACTCAACTGGGGAAAAGAGATGCGCTACCGCTTGGAGATATAGGTGACTAAGCCAGACACAGGGTCATTCCTCTCCTACCTGAAGTGGTCAGAATGAGAGTAGGAATTCTCCATTCTCATTCCTTCTCTATCACACAGGGTGTAGTGCAGAACTGAAAACGGACAGCGTAACAACTCCAAGTTGTGCAGTGCTCTAGTGTCGCGTGAAAGCTCCGACTTCGCGGGGAAGAGAGAGAAAGAGAGCTCTAAAGGAAGCCTAAAGAGAAGTGCCGCCGAGAAGATTAATAATCAAAATGGATTTTCGATTAATTAATCAAATGGGAAGAAGATGTTAATAATTTTCCAAAATGAATTGAAAAATTATTAAAGCAAAGGGTGCATTATTGATTATACAAGATTAAGTTTATCCTTTGAGGAATAAACTTAATTCAAACATGAATGAAAGTGCAAAACAGTACCAAATGACATTTAGTATGCATCACAAATCATGTTATCATGTGAACAAAATAAGTGCAAGAATGATCATGTTCATACAATGCCAAGAATGTGAACAATGGCATAATCGAAATCATGCATCGAAAGTTCATGAGCATGCTTCAAACAGAAGTTAAATGACACTTAAAACATCCATAAAAATCAAGCATATCAATCCATGGAAGTTAAAGGAGGAAAGAATGTCAAACAAGCTTGAAAATATGCAAAAATGGCATTTTGGTTCAGTGTTAATCGATTAACACTTTTGCACTGCAAAGTGTTAATCGATTAACACTTAAAAAAAACAACAAAATTACACTGGTTAATCGATTAACACTTTTGCACTACAAAGTGTTAATCGATTAACACTGAAGCAGGGGCAGAAAAAACATCTTTCAAAAGTGCTTCCAGCAGTTAATCACTTATTTGAACATCCACATGCTATGGTTTGCATTTGTGCACGAAAATCACATGAATTATGAGCAATTAATCATATAATTGAAAGCATTAACATGGAGATCAAAGCTCAAGCAAATCACATGATTAAACGAACCAAAAAATGATCGAAACTACATCGCAAATGATACGAAAACGTTCAAAACAGTAAAATGAGTTAAGAAGGACCAACCTACAAGGCTGAGATGTGCCTTGGATATTATTGCAAATGAATCTTGATGAATGTAATCAAAGAAAACCAGAGGAATCTTCAATTATATCCGAATCGTATCGAAACCGAGCAATTTGCGACAAAATCTCTGAAACGCGAATTCGAACCATAGAATCTTGAAGTAAACACTTGAGATGACTCCAAAGGCTAATAAAACTCTAGAAAATCAAGTACAATTGCAAGATGTTGAAGGTAAAGCTCAAGAAACAATCACTTCCAATGTAGAAGTGATTATTCTTCAATGGTGAAGAGTTATGGTGAGGTTTAGGGAAGAAAATGTAGATGAAGATGAAGAAGCTGCAGAGAAATTCAGAGAGAATTGTGAGAGAATTGAGAGTGAAGTGTGAGAAATTGTGTGAAAATGGTTGAGCGTTTGTGAAAATAGTGAAGCTTTGTTTATATAGAGTTTTGGTTTGGAGTGTGAGAGGTTTGGAAATAGGTTAGAAGTTAGCTTAGGGTGGTTTGGAATTAGGCTAGGAGTTAGTTACATCTAACTCACTGAGTTAGAGGCTAACTCAATTAGTTATTTATTAACTCGGTGGGAACATCCCAATGTAAGCTTAAAATCCAAAGGTTCACATACTTGGAAATCAAGGAACATGGTGCACTTAAATTATAGTGAAGCATTGGAATAAATGTAAGTGGAGTGTCTTGAATGGTCTTGAAATATCTAGAGATGTCTAGAATGTTCCACATGCTGCTAGAACCAAGTAGAATCCCAAAATGTGGAGGAAAAGTTGTTGTCCTGAAAAAGCAGCAGATTATGCCTATTTTGCATGTGTTAATCGATTAACACATTTGCACTACAAATGGTTAATCGATTAACAAGGCCAAAATTTCCCCAATTTTCTTGAAAAATGATGTTGTAGCCACAAATTCGATTTTCCACCTCTTGCTTTGATGAATAGGCATAGAAACCCTTGTTTTGTGTTTGTTTTGATGATATGATATCTTTGTGAGGACGCAATTAATCGGGCTTCGAAAACCTGAATATTCCTGCAACAAAAACCACAGAGAAAAAGTGTGGATGCGTATGCTAGCGATGCGAATGCACATGCTTATGCAAAAGGCCAAAGGGAGGTCAAATTGGGGTTACGACACATTCACTTGTAACAGTATTGGTTAAGATTCATGAGAGGAGAGGGTTGTGTTAGGGTTTTCTTTAGAGAGAAACGACAGTTATGAACTGGGTCATAAATAGTTTCGTTTATATATTAAAAACTATCACTTTTCGTTACGGTTTAAAACTACAACCGTAATTATATTTTATATTTTAAAATAATAGCAAACTATATCACTCATAATAACCATAGTGATATCCCCTTTTTAAAAATAAATAAAAAAGAAATGAGCGCCTTAACCTTAAATGAAAAACATTTTTGCCACAGCTGAGGTTCGAACCCATGAAAGATTGATTCTATCATATCGGTTATACTTACAACCGTTATTATACCCTATAAAATTTTAATTAAAAAATATAATATAAAGTTAGCGCCTGAGTTTAGAGATATCACCACGGTTTTTGGAAGAACCGTGGTGACTTGGGCGTTGTTGTTTGCGCGTTTTGTAGTAGTGTTACCTACCCCACAAATGTTGATGTAGTCAAAAAATACTTCGCCTAAATAAATAAAAAAAGAGAGTGTCTCAGTGGACTGAAAACCCGAAAGGGCGGTCCAGGCAAAAATTAGAGACATGAAAAAGAAAATAATCATCCTGATGGATTGAAAACCTGAAAAGGCAATCTAGGCAAAAGTTAGGGATTTATGGCAAGTAACTGCATCCGACTAAATTGAATCATAAGAAGTAATGTCATCTGTCAAGAAATCTTCAATCGAAGTCACCTTCAGCAGAAGCTCAAGAATACTTAGAATTCAAAGTTGGTAGAAGGATAGTGGTCATTATGTTTCAATGTAGCCCATTTCCCTTTAAATTACCATTTTCTAAACTTTGTAATACTCCATGGAATCACGCATTAGGCTGATTACCATTTTATCAATAAAATTTTGAGCCCTTGTACCCTTTATTTGCAATTCTCATTTATTCTGATTTTCAAAATACATTTTGATATGATTAACATTCTTGAAACCCCAAAAATGAATTTACTTTTGTTTTCAAAACGGAAATTTTGAATTTACTTCTGCTTTTAAAATAAAGATGACAATTTCCTTTTGATCAATGAACACAAGAAGGAACATCGACAGTTTCTCTGAAAGCAACCAAACTTCAAAATGCAGAATCAAAATATTCCTTGTGATCAGTATATCCCCGAGTGAAGGATAAATTACTTCAGATTGATAAGTTGGAGCATCCCATCTATCGCCGCCAATAAGAGTCGAGTTTTCATATCCCCTCAAATAAACGTTGGAATCAAGATCAGGATTATATCCCCGGTAGAGTTTTATTTACAGGAATAAAGATAGAAACCGGAATCCCTTCCTCCAACAGGCTACTACCTTCAGAAAACACCGATAAAAAGTTGTCATTCCCCAGGAGTCACATTTTGGTACTACGAAGAATATGAAAAATTCAGCAGCGGGAATTTGTTCCCTCAACAGATCAGTGAAACTTTTTATCCCCCGGAGTGGCCAAGTATCCAGTTGTGCTCATCACCAGTCCGTCTGTCATGTTTGTTTTGTCAGCATAAGCATTTCATACATACATCATGCATAATTGGTTCATATTCATGTTCATATTGCATATCATATTCCAATCACTTTGGTCACAAATGATAAATGTCCTCTCTCCATTAGAGTTGTCAGCTTTAGGAAGAAAGATATATTATTTCTAAATCCCCACCGAGTTTGATCCTCATGTAAGATTTTCCTTCAGGATAAAATCCCAATTTGAGTTCTTTCCTCATCGGGAAATGTATTGTTTAGACAATCTCTCTCCAGTTTATTCCTGGATTGAAATCAGTCCTTGACCACTTTGATAACTTGAACCTCTGAAAGGCAAAAAGACATTTGATTATACACCTTTGGAACTTCACTCTTCGTCATTGAAGATGATATTTTGCTTTCCCGGATTAAGGAAAATCCCCCGCAGAAGCTTCTCAACAAAAGACTCTTGGCAATATGGACATCACATCCCCCAAGAAATCTCTACCGATCGGCAAACAAAGAAGTCTGTTTTTGCCCTATAAATTCCCAATGAGTCGACAAATGGCAGTCTCTCCCCGAGAAGTTTGTCATACTTTCAAGGAAGTCATCAGCACCTCACAATTAAATTACATCACATAGCATCTCTCCAAATAAATATCGAAGAGAAATATGATGAAGCACGTTTTTCCATCAAACAACATCTCCCCAGTAGATCCCAGCGAGAAGTTTAAGGAAAAGCCTCATAGATAGCATTCCTTGTCAAGAGAAGATCTTGATGAGAAGAAACTAAGACCAGTTTCATGGCTGAAGATCAGGATCGAGGGGAGGTTTATTTCAAAAGAAACTGAGACCAGTTCCATGGTTGAAGACCAGGATCGAGGGGAGGTTTATTTCAAGAAATCTGAGACCAGTTCCATGGTTGAAGACCAGGATTGAGGGAAGGTTTATTTCAAAGAAACTGAGACCAGTTCCGTGGCTAAAAACCGGGATCGAGGGGAAGTTTCACCCTTTTCTAAGTAGCATTACTTAGTAAAAAATATGGATGAGTAAATTAGCTACCATTCACATCCACAGTCAAAATTTTTGGGTATTCTGATATTTAATCCTCTTTTACCTCGAACGTCTGAATATCTTCGTCATTCATACCTTCAGGTCCAAGAAGATTAAATAGGGGCATCTGTCATACCCTAAATTTTGACCCTAAGACTTCACATCATTATGCAAATCATCACCACAATATAGATGTACTTTCATACCTCACCAATCCTCTCAAAGATTGTTGAGTGTTCACTCTAGCCAATAATTAGGGTTTTAAGTCCCACAGAGGATTCAGACAAAGGATCAATCAAGAATTGACATGATCTTCCACTTATCAAGCCTCTCAATCTTTCATGGAGGTCAAAAGATCCTCAACATCAAGAATCAAGCACAAGATTACATCATTTCAAGTTGATCAAGCCTCAAGATCACCAGTGTCACCAAATTAGGGTTTTGGTTGACCAAGGCTTCTAGAGGGAAATTTTCATTTGAGCATGAGCCAAGACCTCAAGATATGTTTCAAGGACCTCAAATATGTCATATTAGTCCATTCATATGATTGGATTGATTCAAAGAACTTGATTCATAAATAATGTAAGAATTCAAATCCATATGAGCCACAAACTAGGGTTTTATGAAAAGTCAACCATACCTTTGACCTTTGGCCAAGACATGATCTCAAACCTTGGGAAATGATTCAAGACACTTAAATGTACCCTTGAAGTCCATTCATAAGTTTAAAATCACCTTGGGACATCCATTCATTGAAAATCAGGAATTAGGGTTTCTCTGCACAAAATTCATCTGAGACCCAAAGTCAAAGTTTGACTTTTTGACCAAAAATGTTCATCATGAATCATTATACAAGAAAACGTGATCCATTGTTGCATTTGAACAAGATTTGATCAAGAAATCAAGATAACTTGTAAACGGGGCAATGTTGAGAAAGTGAAAATTTCACTAAGTTATGGAAAAAAAGTGTTTAGGTACCCAACTTCCAAAAGCCATAACTTCCAAACCAAGCAACCATTTTCTTGGATCCAAAGTTCAAATGATAGATCTCATCACATACTACAAAAGTGCAAAACTGACCCATGGTAAAAAATGCTTGGATTTTAAGTTATGAAGTGATCAAAATCAAGAAAAGTATGAAATGAATTTCAACACTTAGTAAAAATCTGCCTAAGTTGAAATCAGTCAAAACATCAAAATGTGGAGGGATTTTTCACCATGATCCAAGATGAATCAAGCCCAATGGTGAACATCAAAGTTGAAGTACATCATCCCAGCTTTCCAAAGAGCCCAAGAGCATGAGATAACTCCACTTGAGCAAAGGGTTATGGAGGTTGCAATACACCTTGCTGTAACTATTTGGCAAAATCAGTTTTGGACCTTTCTTGCAAGACACAAATTATGAGTCCAAGTGTGATCATTGTGCAAGCACTTATTCAATGAGAATCTGATTGAATCATGACAAACATGCAAGATAGAGTTAAAGAGTCAAGAAAAATCCCATTGAAGTAATGGAGTTTTGTCACATATGCCTTGAATTCAGAGGTGCATTTATGTGCAATAGTGCACATTCAACAAAGCAAATCTCCTCAGTCAAGATTCATGCATAAACAACAATAATAACATCTAAGGAATGTGGAATTTGTCAAAAGTTGGCTATGCTACTTAGAAGAGCTATTGTACCATGGCATGGAAGTAATGGTATCTTGCCAAAAACATTGAATGAGCTCTTATCCTTCAAGCCATCACTATTCAGCCAAGACAAACTCATTCACATATAAATAGAGTTCACTTCTGATCATTCAAACCACACCAAAACAACACAACACTTGTTTTCTCTCCTTTCTTGCTTTTGCTCCAAGTTTTCAAATTTTCAAAAAGTGAGAATCATGTTTTCAAAACCAGAGCTTCTTGGCTCAAGCCAATGATTCAAACACCTCACATACATCATGTATGAGTGATCCAAGCACTTAAACAAATCCTGTAACATCAGAATCATCAAGTTATACCCCATTTGCTCAAAATACATCATAAGCTGTAGTTGGAGTCGAGCTCATCAAACTAGAAGGCTTCAATCTATTCCAAGCACATCAACACATTCCTTGAGGTCTAGGGAAGCTGTCCAAGTCATCATTTCACATCTGTAACACCTACAACTGGGGATTCGATTTCCTCTTGCATAGGTAAGGTTGAACTTCCCAAACTCCATGAAACATGCATCATTTTTTATATTTCAAGTTACCAACATGTTTCTGCACCTATATTGAATGTTTTCCCTCAATCAATTACTATGTATCAATCGTGTATAGGATTTCACATTGTTCTTGCAAAAATTAGGGTTCATCTGTTTATCACTTGATAACTCACTCCACACTTAAAATAAATGAAATTAATTGGTACCATCGTGTTCCTTGTTCAAAAGTGAAAAATTTTCATGTTTACATCGTGCAATTTCATTACAAATTGAGTGAGATAAGAGGGGTTTTGCAAATCTAGGTGGAACGAGGAAGAAGATGAAGTTCTTCGCGCCATAATTCAAATTTTTGAATTTTTAAATATTTTAAATATTTTCATATTATTTTCAAATGAATTTTTACACAACTATTATCCACATATTTAAATAATTTATTCACCTAAAAAATCAAAAAAATATTTTATATTTGATATATTTTTAATATATTTAATATATTATTTTTAATTGTTTTAAAAATAATTTCAAATATTGATTTTTTCTATCAAATTAATTATTTTTAATCCCAATTTTTTTCACACATTTCATTTAAATACCCTATTATTTTAATCCACAAAAAATCAAAAAAATAATTTTTATTTGATATATTTTTAATATATTAAAAATATTATTTCAAATTGTTTTAAATATTTTTAAAATGATTTCTTTTCTTGATTTTTTTTAAAACCAAAATGATTTTAAATATTCATGTGGATAAAATATCTTTTTCATATACCTTAATCAATGTTTATGACATGATTAATGGATTCATTTGATAAATTATACATTTTTTATTGATTTTTCTTTGAAAAATATCTTAAAAAATGAAATTAGGGTTTTACTTTGATTATATCTTTCAAAGTTCATTTCAACACTATCTGGGCCTCTATTAGAGTGTAAGACCCAATCCTTTCTTTAAATAAACCACTTCATGGGCCTCTGCTATAGTATAAGTCCCATCGTGCTTTTCTAAATCACGGTGTGATCACTGTTTTCACAATAATCTCTGGGCCTTTGTTGGGAGTGTAAGTCTCATCCCTTTGTACATAAACTTTGTTTTAAATAACTATCTGAGCCTCTGATAGTGTGTAAGACCCAACACCCTCTTTTTTAAATAGAAAATCTTTTAGCCCCATTCATCTGGGCTTTGTACAAGATACAAACAAACATCTGGGCCTCTATTTAGAGTGTAAGACCCAACACCTTTGTTTCTCTCTTACTTAAGATCAAGTCATCTTCAAATACCAAAACTTTCTTCAATTTCTTCAAAACACTAATCCAATCTTGAAGAAAACATCTAATCAATCACAATACACTTGGGCCTCTATCCAGAGAATAAGACCCACCACCTTTCTCAATTCAATTCATACTTGTTTATATACTTGTTCATATATCTGTATATATACTTGTTCATATTTTGTTAAATTTCTCTTAGCATTTAAATCATCCTCAGTTTAGATTAGTTTAAACAATAAGATTCTTTCAATCAGTATAACTTAGTTCAAACAACTAGTTCCCTCTTTTACAAATGAATTCTTCTTCCCAATACAGTCAGCCTCCTCTTGGGCTTTTTTCAATTTACTTAACCTTGAAGGAGTTCAATAAAGAGAGGATTATTTCCCGGTGAAACCTCTTCTTTAACCCTTGGAACAGTTCAACAAAAAAAGGATTATTTCCCGGTGAAACCTTTCTTTTAAACTCTTCCTAGACTTGGAAAGGCTTAATCCCTAGCCTCCTCTTGGGCTTCATACAAGGACCCGCAGGATTTCTAGAAGCATCCCCAACCTCCTCTTGGGTTTCATACAAGGACCCTCAGGCTTCCTAACAGCATAGGATAGGTCTTAGTCATCTTTATCAATACACCAATTCCCAGGAGAGTCAAAACCTCTAAGACATTCAAACTCATCCTTTAAGTCTCTTCTGATCCTCAACAAGGTTTGGTTTTCATTTTAAAATCCCCAACCAGGGTCAGGTTACAATCAGCAAATCCACAAAAGAATCAAAGCCTCTGTGGCATTTAATAATTCAACTCTCTTAGGCAAAAGTTAGTTCCCTTTTTGATTCCTCAAAACAGTTTAGATCTTCTCTTGGATTTAAGTTTCCTCACCAAGAGTCAGTCTCCACTTAAACTCCCTCATCCTCCTCTTAGGCTTCATATAATGATTTCCCCAATCAACCTCAATCTTGGGCTTTGTACAAGACAAATATAACACTCCCCCAGTTGAGTCAATTTTCAACTTTTTTCAGCTTCAACCTTGGGCTTTGATCAAGGCACAAAATTTAACATCCCCACAGATGAGACTCTGAGTCCTCTCTATAGGAGGATATCTCCTCTATACATCACATTTCAAAACAAACAATTAAACCATTTTTCCAAATAATTGATGTAAGTGGCACACTTGTTGATTCAAAATCCAAGCTGGAGTCCCTCCCTTATCATGGCTAAAGTTCTCTTTCATCTAAGTGATGTAAGTGGCAAACCTCTGGATTCTACACATCCAAGTCAATGTCCCTCTCTTAGCATGAAAAGATTCATAAAAGAAAAAGTGGCATTGCTCTACACTGAGTTAAAGCTTTTTCCTTCATGACATTTCACTTCTCCTATAAAGGAAGATGTGGCATTGCTGGATTCCACACATCCCCGTTAAAGCAACTTCCCTTTATAAATCAATTCTTAAATTTTTGTGATGAATAGGTGAAATATCTCCCTTTAGAGATGACAAATTCTCTCTCAGTCAAACTCTTTTAGCTTCAATCTTGGGCTTTAAACAAGACACAAATACTCTTTTAGCTTCAATCATGGGCTTTAAATAAGACACAAATACTCTTTTAGCTTCAATCTTGGGCTTTAAACAAGACACAAACACTTTTTTTAGCTTCAATCTTGGGCTTTGAACAAGACACCAAACAATTTCCTCCCATAGGATAGAAGGAACTATGAACGCTCTGATTTCCTAAAGTCTCTTAGGCATAAGATTGCGAAATCTTAGCGAGCGCACTAATAAAAAAACTTAGGTCAAGTCTCTTCCCAAAAACAATAGAAAACCCAAAAACAATAAAAACATTTCCTCAGCCTTCACAAAGGAGAAACTTTCCCTATTCAACAACAAATCGATTTAAGCAACCAAGCAATTCAACAGTAGAAACATATGCAAATAAAGGTTCCTATATATTACTATAGATACCCTGGGTTTTAATAGCTTCCCTTTGTATAACCAACCCACGATTCCAAATCTCTTCGCATTTGTAAAGGAAAACATTTGCACGCAGGGTTAGTTTAAGATATATTCCTCTTCCTTTTAAGCTTCGTAGGATAAATATAGAAATCATAAACTGGCACTAAAAGCGGTAGTGGTGGCGTCACAAAAACCTAGCTACACCTTTCTAATTCTCCATTGAGTTTGGCCCTCGTGGAAGGTGGTTGCTTTAGTTTTCTTTTCCATTTTTGGATAAGATAAACCCCAGTTGAGTTCATTCCTCATTGGATAGAGTCTTGCTTGACCGTTTCTCTTCAGTTATTTCCTGAATTAAACTTTGGTCCCTGATAATCGTTATGTTGAATCTCTCTAGGCTATTGAGCCTAGATCGAGCGTGCATTTATTTTGCACTTTGTCTCCCCAGGAAGAATCTATTTAAAGATCACCATTGAAGATAAATTCTTTTCTCTAGCAGTGCTGTAACATTTCTTGGAATTTACACCCAAACGACAAGTGGCAGCCTATTTATTTAAGCAACTTGTTTTGTTATCAGGTTTTCTATTTGGATGGAAAATGACAGTCTCTTTTCAAGAAAGTTGGTCTCTCCTAAGCAAGTTATCAAGTTATCAACTTGTCCTCCATCAAATAACATCTCTTCGGAAATCCGTCAGAGAAGTTTGTTGAATACCTTATGTAGCGTGCGATTTTTGTCAGTGACGCGACCACCTTACCGCAATGGTTGGAATTGGGTGCAACTTTCTGATTTCTTATTTATCCTATGAAGCTGGAAAGGAAAGGGAAGATATCTAAAACTAACCTTGCACGCAAATGTTTTCTTTAACAAATGCTAAGAGATTGGGGGTTCGGGGTCAGGTTATACAAAGAGAAGCTATTAACACCTAGGGTATATATGGTTATCTATAGACCTCTTATTGCATGTTTCTCTGTTAATTTGAATGTTCTCTTGTGTTTATCTACTGTGGTTTGGGAAAATTTTCTCCTTTGGGAGAATTGAGAGACTGTTTTTGTTGTTTTCGGGTTTTCCGTTGTATTTGGGAAGGTACTGGACCTAAAGTATTTGATTTGTGTGCTCGCTAAGATTTCGCAATCTTATGCCTACGTATTCCCGTAAAGATATCTGGGAAATCAGAGCAATCGTAGTTCCTCCTGTGCTATGGGAGGAAATATGTTTGGTTTCTTGTTTAAAGCCCAAGATTGAAGCTGTATGAGTATTTGTGTCTTGTTCAAAGCCCAAGATTGAAGTTAAAGTTTGATTGAGAGAGAACTTGTCATCTCTAAAGAGAGATATCTCATCTATTCATCATAAATTGAGAAACTGATAATAAGGGAAATTACTTTAACTGGGATATGTGAATCCAGCAATGCCATAATTTCCTTTATAAGAGGGATGTCATGAAGGAAGAAACTTTAACTCAGTATTGAGCAATGCCATTTTTCCTTATGAATCTTTCTTGCTAAGAGAGGGACATTGGCTAGGATGTTAGGAATCCAGAGGCTTGCCACTTATAGCTGTTAGATGAAAGATGAATTTTGACCAGGATAAAAGAAGGACTCCAGCTTGGATTTTGAATCAACAGGTGTGCCACTTACAACAATTATCTGGGAAAAAAGGTTTTGTTTGTTTGTTTGAGATGTGATGTATAGAGGAAATATCCTCCTGCAGAGTGGACTTATGGTCTCATCTGAGGGGATGTTGATTTTTGTGTGCCTTGATCAAAGCCCAAGGTTGAAGCTAAAAGGTTTGAAAACTAACTCTACTGGGGAGAGTTTTATCTGTCTTGTATAAAGCCCAAGATTGAGGCTGAAGGAAAATGACCACACTAGGGAATATTTTATTTGTCTTGTGCAAAGCCGAAGATTGAGGCTGACTGACTCCACTGGTGGAAGTTCTTATATGAAGCCTAAGAGGAGGCTATCTCTTGCTGAGGATTATTGAAATCCATGAGCATGTCAAATTGTATTGGGGAATCCAAAGGGGTTTACTCTTGCTGAGAATCAGAGAAGAGTTGGAGTATCAGATGCCATGAAGTTCTGACTTTACTGGGGATTTATTGATGGTTGAATGACCCTATTTAGGGATTTTTTAAGGTGAAGGTTTAAAGATTGAGTTTAAAAACCTATGGAGGTTTTAACTCTATTAGAGATTAGTATGTTGATGAAATGATCAGGGTTTTGCCTGTGCTTTTAGGAAACTTAAGGGTTTCTGTGAGATTTAAGAGGAAATGAGACTTTCCAAGTCTACTTGAATGAAGAGGTTGACTCTTAGCTGGAGAATGATCTTTGTATGATGCCCAAGAGGAGGCTGAGACTGTCCAAGACTCTCAAGAAGTGGTAGGCTATGGTGTAGAGAGAGATCTTTGTATGATGCCCAAGAGAAGGCTGTTGGTTTTTAGGGATGAAAATCAACCCTATGAATGGTCTGATGTTTTGGAATTTTGACTCTCTTGAGGATTGAACTAGCAAAGATGACTAATTTCTGTCCTATACCTGTAGGAGGCCTTTAGGTCCTTGTACTAAGCCCAAGAGGAGGATGAGGAACTTCTAAGAAGCCTGTGGGTCCTTGTACTAAGCCCAAGAGGAGGCTAGGGAATTTCTAAGAAGCCTGTGGGTCCTTGTACTAAGCCTAAGAGGAGTCTGGGGATGCTTTTAAGAAGCCTGTTGGTCCAAGCCTAAGAAAAGTTCAAGGAAGGTTTCACCGGGAATTAATCCTTTCTTTCCTGAACATTTCTAAGGTTTGAAGAAATTCAAAAGAGGTTTCACCGGGAATTAATCCTCCCTGGGGAAATGAATTTCTTGTACAAAATATAATTTCTAAGTTTGACAGTCTTGAGAAAAGTTTCACCGGGAATAATGCCTTTCTCTATTCCATATTGTATAAGCCCAAGAGGAGACAAGACTGTATAAGGAATTTCCTATGGGGAACTAGTTTTGACTATGTTGTAAAGTAACCTCTGGTTTGACCTAAACATAGACCTAACTACTGGGGAAAACTCTAAGCAAATATGTACAAGCATATATATATATATATATATATATATATATATATATATATATATATATATATAAAGGAAATAAGCACTGAAAAAAAAGATATGGGGACTTACCTTCTGAGAAGAAGCCCAAGCATAATGTGATCTGTTGTATTTACTACAACTGTATTCCCTCTTTTTAGGGTTTCAAGAAATTGAAGAAAGTTTTGAAAACACATTAAATTTGAATTTGAATTAAAAGAAAGTTGTTTTAAAAATATTTGTTTGGGGCTTATAGCTCAAGGAGAGGCCCAGATGACTTATTTGATAACATTGATTGCACTGCGATACCGACAGACGTTATGGGACTTATACTACAGCAGAGACCCAAAATTGATTTTGTACAAAGAGGGGTTGGGTCTTACACTCTATTTAGAGGCTCAAACGTATTTGTGAAAAGAGAAAATTGGGCTTATACTCAAGGAGAGGCCCAGATGATTTATTTGAAAAGACGACGATCGCTCTGTGTTTTTGAAAACCACAGAGGGACTTATAAAATGATTGAGGCCTAAAATTTTGTATTTACAAAGGGATGGGACATACACTCTACAAAGAGGCCCAAAAGTGTTTTGAAACAAGAATTGGGGCTTATAGCTCAAGGAGAGGCCCAGATGAAAATTGTTTTGAAAATGGCGATCACGCCGAGATTTTTAAAATCGTATCGGGACTTATACAATGACTGAGGCCCAAAATCAATTATTTACAAAGGGATGGGACTTACACTCTACAAAGAGGCCCAAAAAATGTTTTGAAAAGAAGTTTGAAAAATTAAAATTAAGAGAAACCCTAATTTAAAAAAATTTATAATTTTCAAAGGAAATTAAATAAAAAATATCAAATATATTTAAAAATAAGTGGTAAGCTTGAAAAATATTTTGAAAAATCATGTTTAATCACATGAAAGCTTGAAATCCAATTGGTTTTGAAAAATCAAAGTGAGAATTTCATTTAAAAATGTTAAAAAACAATAAAAATGAAATTATTTACAAAAAGTCAAGATATATTAAATAAATAATATTAATTTAATTTTTTTGTAGAATAAAATAATTTAACATTTTTGTGAGTTTTTAAAAAAGAACCAAACAAAAATGATAAAAAATGAGAGAGAAATTAATTTTTGAAATCATTTAATAAAAATATCAAATATTCAAATATTCAAATATTTGAAAATGGCGCCAAGGCCTTCTTCTTCTTCCTCGCGTGTACCCGCCATAGCCAATTTGCAAAACCTCACACATCTCTCTCAATACGTAATGGTTTTGACTTTTGTAAACATGAAAGTTGTGTGTTTTTGAAAAAGGATTTCAGTCATATAAATTAGTTTCATTTATATTAAGTGTAGAGTGAGAAATCAAGTGATGAACTCAAGAACCCGAATTTCTGCAAGAACACTATGAAATCTTATACACGAAAGCTACAAAGCAATTGATTGAGGGGAATCACTCTACATAAGTGCAGAAACATGTTTGTAACTTGAAAACACATTTATGATGCATGGATTTTAGAGTTTGAGAGTGTCAGGCTTACCTCTTGCAACACGAATTTGAATTCTATGTGGAGGTGTTACAGATGTTGTGTAATGATCTGGACATCTTCAATGGACCTAATACAAGGTGTTTGGAAGCTTGGAATGGATTGAAACAGCCTGGAACTTGTTTTGGCACCTCAGCTACAAGTAGGCCAAAATGATTGAGCAAATGGTGGGTGACTTTGTGATTATGATGTTCCAAATGTGTTTTAAGGTTATGGATCACTCATATATGATGTATGTGAGATGTTGGCATGGCTGGTTTTGATTGAATTGCTCTCAAATTGAAAATTCGAATGTTACTTCAAGAAGAATAAAAAATCTGGTTTTTGAGAGTGAAGTGAAAGAAAACATGAATTCAGATGTTTTGGGGTGGTTTGATCTGTCACACATGACCTTTATTTATAGTAGAGGAAGTTTGTTTTGGAAGCAACAATGTTTGGAGGCTGATCATGGTTGTAGCTTGTAGCCATTGACTTGGATAATCCAAAAGTACCAAGTCAACTCTTCTTATCTTGACTCCATTTAACTTTACAGGTTTGAATGCTCAGAGTTTGGACTGGAATCTTGTCTGGATTGGAGTGTTGTGATCTGGTTCATGACACCTCAATGCATTGCATTGATGTTACCTCGCCAAATTTGAATTTCAAACTTCATGTCATGATGGTTTTCACATGCCAAATTGAATTCCTTGCCTCTTTGATCATGAACCAAGTGAGTCGTAAGATATTTTGTGTTTTTGGAAGATGAAAAAGTTGGCAAAGTGACAAGATTTTAAGGGCAAAATCGTGTGGCACAAGCTTAGTTTTCATGCTGTCTTGAAAAATCAGGTTTTTAGGCCATGTTTCAAGGCTTGTAACTCCCTACTCAAGTTGAGTTAGGATGAGTTCTTGTACTTTTTGGAAAGCCCTAATAACATACTTTAACTTTGATGTCCAACTTTGGTTTTGAATAAACTTGGATCATAATGAAAAATGGCCTCAAAGTTGGTGAAAATTCAAGACAGATTCTGTCCAAAATTTTCACTAAGTGTTGGAAAAAGTGCCCATTTTCATGTTTTTGTGATTTTGATCAATATATAACTCAAAATCCATGAGGATTTGGAATCTCTTGTAGTTGACAATTTTGAAGTATGTAATGAGAGCTTTCATTTGAGCTTTGGATGAAAAAAAAAGGCCTTGTGGTTTGGAAGTTATGACCTTGCAAAGTGGGTACCAAATCACTTTTCTTCCATAACTTAGAAAATTTTAAGTTTCTTAAGGTTGCCCCTTTTGCAATTAACCCTCCTTTTCTTGATTTTTATTGATGGATGATGATACAAACCATGAATTAACATTGTTTTTTACTTAGGGAAGCCATGATTGTCAAGAAATTCAAAAAGTCCAACTTGGTTTTTAGGCACAGTTGACTTTTTGTCAGATGAGTTTCAAACTGTGTGATCCTCTATGAAATCAAGTCCTTGACCTAATTCAAACCTAATGTATGGATTCTATAGGTGTTATAGAGTGTCTTGAATCATGTCCCAAGGTTTGGGAACATGTCTTGGTCCAAAGTCAAAGATACAATTGACTTTTTATCAAGAAACCCTAATTGGTCTAGATGAATTTAAATCCTTGTACTACTTATGAACCAAGTTCTTTGGGTCAATCCAATCTTGTAAATGGATCAATATGATGTATTGGAGATCTTCAAAACACTTCTTGAGGTTTTGGCTCATGAATTGCTCCAAAAGTTAACTTAGGGGTGAATTAGGTCAAGAAACCCTAATTTCTGATATTTTATGAATGCATCCCCTGAGGCTATTTTGACTTAATGATTGGACTCATAAGGTCCCTTTGAACTCCTTGAATCATTTTTTTGAAGTATTGGCTCATGCCTAGATGAAAATTTTCATCTGGAGGCCTTAGTCGACCAAAACCCTAATTTGGTGACACTGGCGATCTTGAGGCCTGATCCACTTGGAATGTTGCAACCTTGTGCTTGATTCTTGATGTGGGAGCTCTCTTGATCCTTTATGGGTGTTTGAGAGGCTAGACAAGTTGAAGATCATGCCAATTCTTGATTGATCCTTTGTCTGAGTGCTCTGAGAGGGTTCAAAACCCTAATTCTTGGTTGTAGTGAATGTTCAACCATCCTTGAGAAGATTGATGAGGTATGATGGTACATACATATTATGGTGATGGGTTGCACAATGATGGGAAATCTTGTGGTCAAAATTTGGGGTATGACAGATTCCCCTATTTAATCTTCTTGGACTTGAAATTCGGGCATTCAGGGTACAAGAGGATTAAATATCGGAATACCCGAAATTTTGATTGTGGTTGTGAATGGTAGCTGATTTTCTCATCCATCTTCTTTTACTAAGTAATGTAACTTAGAAAAGGGTAAAACTTCCCCTTGATCTTGGTCTTCAACCACGGAACTGGTCTTAGTTTCTGTTGAAATAAACTTCCCCTCGATCCTGGTCTTTAGCCATGGAACTGGTCTCAGTTTCCTCTTGAAATAAACTTCCCCTCGATCCTGGTCTTCAGCCACGAAAGTGGTCTCGGTTTCTTCTTGAGATGAACTTCCCCTCGATCCTGGTCTTCAGCCACGGAACTGGTCTCAGTTTCTTCTTGTCGAGTTCCTTCCTTGACAAGGAACACTATTTGTAGTGGTCTTCATCAAAATTCTCGCCGAGTTTTACTGGGGATACGTTATTTGATGGAACAACGATTTGATGTCAAACTTGCTTGGGAAACCCATTTTTCTAAACTGTAGAGGTGTGCAAAGTTCTCTGTGGGAGATGCCATTTGTCGATCTACCGGGGAAAACGAGTCTATTGAGATACCGTTTTTTTGTTTGGTGAGGTTACATCATACTTTCCTTCGAGACCTTTTCGGAGAAATGCCATGTGATGTAATCTAATTTTGAGGTGCTGATGACTTCATTGAAAATAAATTTTTCGGGGAGAAACCGCTGTATTGCCAAGAGTCTTCGGTTGAGAGGCTTTCTCTAGGGAATTTCTTTAATCCAGGAAAGCAAAAATATCATCTTCAATGGTGAAGAGTGATGTTCCAAAGGTGTCTATCGAATGTCTTCCTGCCTTTTAGAGGTCCAAGTTATCAAAGTGGTCGAGGATAGTTCCCAATCCAGAAATAAACTAGGGAGTGATTGCTCAGATAATACATTTTCGGACGAGGAAAGAACTGACAATTCTATCGGTGAGAGGACATTTATCACTTGGGGATGAAAATGACCAGAGTGATATTAATGCACCATATGTATGAATATGAATCAATCAGGCATGATGTATGTATGTTTATGCTGACAAAACAGATGTGACATACAGACTGGTGAATGAACACGACTGGATACTCGGTCACTGCGGGGGATAAAAAGTATCATTGGTTCAAAATAGCAATCCTTTCCTGTTTAGGAGGGATAGACCTAACTGGGGAAAACAGACCAATTATTGGTTCCCAGAGGTAACACATCTACCAGGGATGTCAGATCGGACATTACATCTGAAACAACTGATCCTTTATTCAGGGTGTACTGGTTAAAATGAGTACTTTGATTCTGCATTTTGGGGTTTAATCACTTCCTGAGAAGCCATCGATGTTCCTTCTTGTGTTCAGTAGTCAAAAGGAATTGCCATCTTTATTTAAAAAGCAGAAGAAATTTTGAAAACTTAGTTTTGAAAACAAAAGTAAATTCATTTTTTTTTCAAGAATGTTAATCATATAAACATGTCATTTTGCAAAGTAGAATAAATAAGAGTTGCAAACAAAAGCACTAGGGCTTAAATTTTATTGATAGAATTGTAATCAGCCAAGCGCGTGATCCCATAGAGCATTAAAAAGTTTAGAAAATGGTAATTTAAAGGGAAAGGGGCTACATTGAAACATAACGACCACTGTCTTCCCACCAACTTTGAATTCTGGACATTTTGAGCTTTTGTCGAAGGTGACCTTGACTGAAGTTTTTTTTGACGGATGGCGTCACCGCTGGGGATCTAATCTTGTCAGACGTAGTTACTTGCCATGAATCCCTAACTTTTGCCTGGATTGTCTTTTGAGGTTTCCAATCCATCGGGATTATCATTGTTTATGTCTATAATTTTTGCCTGGACCGCCCTTTTGCGTTTTCAATCCATCGAGCCGTTTTTTTATTTAGGCGAAGTATTTCTTGACTACATCAACATTCATGGGGTAGGTAAACTCCTCTCCATCCATGGTTGCGAGTCTCAAGGCACCACCTGAGAAGGCTTTCTTAACCACATAAGGGCCATCATAATTCGGAGTCCATTTGCCCCGGGAATCAGTGAGGAATGATTGCATCTTCTTGAGCACGAGGTCTCCTTTTCTGAAGACACGGGGTCGGACCTTTTTGTCGAATGCTTTCTTCATTCTTTGCTGATATAGCTGACCGTGACATAAAGCCGTCATTCTCTTTTCTTCGATTCGGTTCAGTTCATCGTGTCTGCTCTGACACCATTCAACTTCTGTTAGCTTGGCTTCCATCAATACCCTTATTGATGGTATTTCTACTTCTATGGGGAGCACTGCTTCTATGCCATATACTAGAGAGAAAGGGGTTGCCCCTATTGAAGTGCGGACAAATGTGCAATAACCGTGAAGAGCGAAGGGTAGCATCTCATGCCAATATTTGTAGGTTACAACCATCTTCTGAATGATTTTCTTGATATTCTTGTTAGCCGCTTCTACCGCTCCATTCATCTTAGGTCGGTAAGGAGATGAGTTATGGTGTTCGATCTTGAACTCATCACATAACTCTTTCATCATCTTGTTGTTCAAGTTGGATCCATTATCAGTAATGATCTGGCTTGGAACATCATAACGACAGATGAGATTGTTCTTGATAAATCGGACCACCACTTGTTGGGTTACATTGGTATATGACACTGCCTCGACCCACTTGGTGAAGTAGTCAATGGCTACCAAGATGAACCGATGTCCGTTTAAAGCTTTGGGTTCAATCATGCCAATCATGTCGATTCCCCATATAGAGAAAGGCCATGGAGAAGAAAGAACTTTGAGATGCATTGGCGGTACATGGATTTTGTCAGCATATATCTGACACTTGTGACACCTCCTCATGTATCTCTCAGAATTTTCCTTGCCATTGTGTATCCATTGGCATGAGTGCCAAAGGATCCTTCATGAATTTCTTTCATCAACATGTTTGCTTCTTGTCTGTTTACGCATCTGAGCAAAACCATGTCGAAGTTTCTTTTGTAGAGTATATCACCGTTCAGGAAGAAGTTGCCAGCCAATCTACTGAGAGTCCTCCTATCTTTTCTTGATGCCCCAGGCGGGTATTCTTGTCTTTTAAGGAAACACTTGATATCATGATACCACGGTTTGTCATCTATGACTTCTTCAATTGTGAAGATGTAAGCAAGCCTCTCAAGGCGCGTTATGTCAATCTTAGGTACGTCATTCCATTAACTTACACTAATCATGGAGGATAGGGTGGCTAATGCACCAGCCATGTGATTTTCTTCATGAGGGATGTGATGAAACTCAATTCTGTTGATGAATGGTAACAAACTTCTCGCGTAGTCTTTGTAAGGAATCAATCCCAATTAATATGTGTTCCACTCTCCTTTAATCTAATTTATAACCAGGGCTGAGTCTCCATACACATACAAGTTCTTTATCCTTAGGTCAATAGCTTCTTCGAGAACCATGATGGAAGCCTCATATTCAGCCTCATTGTTTGTACACTTGAATTCCAATCTAGTAGTGAAAGGAATATGGGTACCCTGAGATGTTACGATGATTGCCTCAATTCTATTTCCATAAGTATTGACAGCTTCGTCGAAAATTAGTCCCCATTGGGAACCTGGTTCTGGCCCTTCGCTGGGCAGCGGTTCATCGTAATCTTTCATTTTTAAATACATGACATCTTCGTCTGGGAAGTCAAGCTTGACGGATTCCTGACCTTCAATCGGTTGATGAGCCAAATGATCGGCTAAAATACTTCCTTTCATAGCTTTCTGAGCGTGGTACTCGATGTCGTATTCTGATAACAACATCTGCCAACGGTCAATCCTTCCCGTGAGAGCAGGCTTTTCAAAGACGTACTTGATCGGATCCATTTCGGAGATTAACCAAGTAGTGTGATAAATCATGTACTGGCGAAGATGTTTGGCTGCCCAAGCCAGAGCGCATCAAGTTTTCTCGAGAATAGTGTATTGAGTTTCACAATCCGTGAACTTCTTGCTTAAGTAATAAATGGTAGACTCTTTTCTTTTTGATTCATCTTGTTGGCCAAGCATACAACCCATGGAGTCTTCCAAGACTGTTAGGTAGATGATCAATGGTCTTCCTTTTACTGGAGGAGATTGAATGGGTGGATTCAACAGATATTCTTTGATGCTGTCGAAAGCTTTTTGGAAGTCCTCTGTCCATACACAACTTTGATTCCTTCTTAGTAGTTTGAAGATCGGCGCACATGTCGCGGTCATGAGGGATATGAATCTTGAGATGTAATTCAGATGTCCCAAAAATCCTCTAACTTGTTTTTCAGTCTTCGGAGAAGGCATTTCTTGAATGACCTTGACCTTGTCGGGATCAACTTCAATTCCTTTTTGGCAGACGATAAATCCCAAGAGTTTTCCTGAGCAGACACCGAATGTGTACTTATTGGGATTAAAGCGGAGTTTATATTTTCTCAGATGCTTGAATAGCTTTGATAGGTGTTCCACATGTCCTTCTTCTGTTTTAGATTTGGCAATCATGTCATCGACGTACACTTCAATCTCTTCGTGCATCATGTCATGAAACAGAGTTGTCATAGCACTTTGATAGGTTGCCCCTGCGTTCTCCAGACCGAATGTCATTACCTTGTAGCAAAAGGTGCCCCATGGGGTGATGAATAAAGTTTTCTCCATATCTTATGGCTCCATTTTGATTTAATTATAGTCCGAGAATCCATCCATAAAGGAGAAAACTTTGAATTTTGCTGTGCTGTCTACCATCATGTCAATGTGTGGCAAGGGGAAGTCATCCTTTGGACTTGCTCTATTCAGATCCCTGTAGTCTACACACATTTTGACTTTTCCATCCTTTTTCGGAACTGGCACTATGTTGGCTAACTATTAAGGATATTCTGAGATGGCGTGGAAACCTGCGTCGATCTGCTTCTGCACTTCTTCCTTAATTTTGATGGCCATATCTGGATGAGTCCTTCTTAGTCTTTGTTTTACCAGAGGACATTCTGTTTTCAGGGGTAAGTGACGTTCCACGATGCTGGTATCCAACCCTGGCATGTCCTGATAGGACCATGCAAATACATCAGGAAATTCTTTGAGAAGTTTTATCAAGTCTTCTCTGACAGTTGGACTAAGTAGTGCTCCAATCTTAACTTCTTTCTTTTCTTCTTCTAAACCCAAATTGACCGTTTCCAACGGCTCTTTGTGAGGCTCAATAGACCTTTCCACTTGTCTGAGTAGTCGGGAGATCTCTTCTGGAATTTCTTCCTCCTCTTCTTCTTCGGCTTCAAATATCAGGAATTCAAAGTTGTGAGAAGGCATTGGATCGTATGTTTCAATGGGGTTTAAAACAAGCAATCTGTATGATGTGATGATTCGTTTTTTATAAAAGACATAGAGAATGCAAGAGTGTGTGCAGTGTATTTTCTGAAAATGCTTGTTTTTATTTTAGGTTTTTTTTAGGATTACCATTTTCTGAAAAACGAAAAGTGAAAACAGCAATAAATGCGGGAATTCAGAATGACATTGTTTATTCATGATTTGCCGATTCTTGAAACGCAACCCTATAAAACAAAACTCTATCACTTTGGACGAAGCGAAGAGGAACATTTACAGAAAAGTGAGCCTTATAAAACATCCATTTCACTCGGGCAAGGTGAAAGGTTAAAACAAAGATGGTAATTACCTAAACTTATGGACGACTTTTGGGACATCGACGACAACCCAATGGTGACGAACTCCTCTGTGTATCACAAAGTTCGATACTTTCCTTCTTGGTTTGTCTTCAGAAATGACGCTGATTTCTGGTAGAGTAGGATCATTGGAGTCTTCCTCCCATGCAAAGTTATCATAAGAGGACTCTTCTGTCCCATCTTTCATAGTATTTTCGCTCTCAAGAGGATCTCCCCATCCAGTTGGCTGGATGTCCTCGAATCTTATGCGAAAGCTTTTGGGAGCGGTGTATTTGACTAGAAAGTCGTACTTGTAGCTTGGTTGTCCCAAGGTATCCCAGGTTTCTGTGGGCATAGATGAGCCATCTTCCTCAATGACGTTGACCTCAGGAAATGCATAGTTAATGAACTCTTGTCCTGCAGTGTTTGCAAATTCATCACCATGGTGTCAGACATTTTTGGAATGTTCTGAGTAAGGATTCCATGACTCTGGGGGAGCAAGTGTATTCCTTTCAAGACTACTCAGCTGATAGGCATTGTCAAGCTGACTCTTTTGCCCCAAGTCTTCCTTGTATGGCTTCCAGATAGGCAAGTCATCCAGGGGATCATAATAATCGTAGTCAAATTTGTCTTTCATTAGATTGTCTTCTTCTAATGAGTTGGTGGAGCGCGTCATCCTTCAGGGCCAATATCTCCATAGATCATTCTGACGTTTGATCTTGGTATATATCTCGGGCTCTGCTTTGGAAAAATGAATGGCATGTACGCTTCTCCCTGAGACATATAACCGTCATCATTGAGATAAGACTTCCACTCCTTGTAACACCCCAAATTCGTGAGAATATTTATTTAATTTATTTAAATATAATATTCGTGATTTTTTTGGTGAATTTTGGTGGTTTGTGTTAACGTCAATATTTTGTGGAGTTTTGGTTATTTATTTAAATAATAGTATATAATATGGAATATATTAGTATTATTATTAATTTAAATAATATTAGGAGGATTAAGGGTAAATTGGACTTTTGAGGAGGATTAGTGAGGGTAAATTAGGAAAAGCCCAATTTAGAGGCCCAAGGGTTAGGTTTAACAAAAAGGAGAAATTGAGAGGAATATGATTCATTTTGTTAGATCGTGAAAAGAAGGAAAAGGCCAGAGCTCTGAGGAAAGAGGGAAAAGCTTGGGATTCGAGAAGGTTTCCAAGAACTCAAGAGAGAAAGGCTTGGAATCGACAATCTAAGGTATGAAGAGTATTACCTTTCATTGTTTTCGATATAGGAATTCGATGTATTTAAAGTGGATTTTGAGGTTTATAAGATTTTTGTGGGTTTATGAGTAAACTGAGGAAATTATGATGTATTAGTGAGGTTTATGTGATTTTTATGGGTTTAAGAGTAAACTGAGGAAATTATGATGTATTAGTGAGGTTTATGTAATTTTTGTGGGTTTATGAGTAAACTGAGGAAATTATGATGTATTAGTGAGCTTTATGTGATTTTTGTGGGTTTATGAGTAAATTGAGGAAATTATGATGTATTAGTGAGCTTTATGTGATTTTTGTGGGTTTATGAGTAAATTGAGGATATTATGATGTATTAGTGAGGTTTATGTGATTTTTGTGGGTTTATGAGTAAACTGAGGAAATTATGATGTATTAGTGTGGTTTATGTGATTTTTGTGCGTTTATGAGTAAACTGAGGAAATTATGATGTATTAGTGAGGTTTGTGTGATTTTTGTGTGTTTATGAGTAAATTGAGGAAACTATGATATTTTCGTGGGTTGATGACGAAGGTGAAGGGTTGTGAGGACTTTGGGGATATTGGGGTTTTGTGAAGGTTTATGTGATTTTGAGGTTTAGGACAGTGTAATAAATCGATCTAATAGTCGTAGGTTTTGTGCCTTTGATGCCATAATGCCTTAGAGATGTTTCGGGGGATGTTTTTGGGGGTAATTGGGGTTGAACCCGTAAGGTTTTGGGGTCTGACGTGCTACTGGTGCGTAGCAGCGATTGCAGGAAATCGTGACCTTGCAAAGCGAACAAATCATTCGCAAAGCGAACATTCTCTCCAGATTCGCAAAGCAAACGTTCCAGAAAAAGGCTGTTGTTTACGAATTATTTTATGATTCTTGTGCTGTCTTGATGTTTTGAGCTGTGACTCTTTTGATGAATTACCATGAGTATATTGATGATTTTGTGATTATGATACATGATTCTTTTGATGAATTGCTATGAGTATATTGATGATTATGAGATGCTTATACATGATGTTTGATGGTTAAAGGATGATGTGAATGACCATGAGTTATATTGATGATTATGAGATGATGATACATGACTATTTTGATGTGGATTACCATGAGTTATATTGATGATTATGAGATAATGATTCATGATGTTTTGATGATTAAATGATGATATGGATTAACATGAGATCTTGATAAATGATGATGCATGCAATGACTTTTGTTGACGATGATGATAATGACGTTGTGTATCATGCATTCATAGCATTTAGACTTCGGTCTATTGACAATTATAAGACTTTTGTCCAGTGGGTTAGACTTCGGTCTATTGTGGCTTCAATCCTATTGTGTGGATGTGAGGTATTTTGACGTGCTCCGGTTCTTGTGTAGAATCGATCCTATTGACAGGGATCTTTGGAGGGTGATGGCCTAGTGTCCATCGACTTTGACGATTTGGTACCACATGCATGAGTCTTGTTGTGCATTGCATTTATGTGGCATTTGATGTGATTTATGATGTTGTGACTTTTGATGCTTTTTGATGACCCTGATGATGTTGTATATGATAATGACGCCATTTTATGCATATCCTGTTTTTATATTGATTATAATGAATTGTGATTACTCACCCTGCCTGTTTGAATGTTGCCTCCACGTGGGTAACGTGCAGATGATCAGGCTTAGCTGTGGATGCCTTCGAGGACCTTTTGGAGTTTATTTTGCTTTTGGTCGATGTAGAGGGTCTTGCTCTGATATTGTAACACCGGGTTGGGTCGTTGAGTCGAACCATATTGAGTTGTTATTTTGTTGTTATTTCTGAAGGATTATGGTTTTTATTTTTAAAACCCTTTTTATTATTGTGGTTATGGTGGTTCCGCTGCTAATTTGAAGGTTTTTGAATATTTCGAGGAAAACCCGTGTTTAAGGAGCAAATGTTTATTTTTGAGTTTATTGAGAAAATGTTGTGCACCCTTTGAGGTGGTTCTGATTTTTGTGTATAATTGTGGGGTAGAAAAGGGTGTTACATTAGTGGTATCAGAGCAAGTCGGTCCGCCCGGCCAGGTTGTCAAATATTGTCTATTCCCTAGTGTGCGACATGTTTGTGAAAACCCTATCGATGCTTGTTTTGTTTTCCATTTGCAGGTTGGGAATGAAACAAGTGGGGGAGAAGATGGTGCTTCTCCAAGATGCTTCAAGTGTGGAGCGATGGCTAAGTGTGGTGTTGGACGCTACGATAGTTTGGTAAAGATATTTTGTACCGCCTCATGATAGTCGGCTGTTATTGACAAATTGAGGAACTGATCACCCTTAATCTTTTGTTGATAATAGAAGGGATCATGTTGGATGGGATAGATGTGTCTTGTGAGCCTAAGTGGCGTGCGCAGTGAATTGTTTGGAGTTAAGCCAAGTACTTAAAGATTGTTTTGATGAGTTGATGCAGGATGGTGCTGAGATGTTTATGTTGTGGGCAACTTTGAGTATTATTGAAGGTGGAGAAGTTGGTGTTTTTCCTTTTGTTTGTGAAATTTCAGAAGTGTTTCCTGAGGACTAAGTGATTTGCCTCCAGAGCGTGAGGTAGAGATTGAGGCGGATTTGATACCAGGTATAAGTCCGGTGCCAATGGCTCCTAACCGGATGTCTGCATCTGAGTTAGGAGAGTTGAAGAAACAACTGGAAGAATGGCTTGAGAAGAAGTTTCTTCGACCGAGTGTTTCTCTGTGGGGTTCCCCTGTGTTGCTAGTACAAAACAAAGATGGTAGCATGAGGTTGTGTGTTGATTATCGGTAGTTGAATAAGGTGACTATTAAGAATAAGTATCCGCTCCTGATAATTGACGATTTGATGGATCAGGTGGTAGGCGCTTGTGTGTTCAGTAAGATTGATTTAAGGTCTGGTGATCATCAGATTCGTGTTAAGCCTGATGATATCCTGAATGACGACTTTCAGGACGAGGTATGGTCACTATGAATACACTGTGATGCCATTTGGTGTATCCAATGCACCAGGTGTGTTCATGGAGTACATGAATCAAATTTTTCATGAGTATTTGGATAAGTTTGTGGTGATATCTTGATATATTCTAGATTTGAAGAAGAACATGCTGAGCATTTGAGAACTGTGTTGCAAGTATTAAAGGAGAAGAAGTTGTATGCAAAGCTGTCCAAGTGTGAGTTTTGGTTGAAGGAAGTGAGTTTTCTTGGCCATGTGATTTCAAGTGACGGGATTGCTGTTGATCCCTCTAAAATTGACGTCGTGTTACAGTGGGAGACTCCGAAGTCTGCTACCGAGATACGAAGTTTTCTGGGATTGGCGGGTTATTACCGCAAGTTTATCAAAGGCTTTTCTAAGTTGGCATTACCTTTTACTCAGTTGACTCGAAAGGGTCAAGCTTTTGTGTGGAATGTAGCCTGCGAATAGAGTTTTGTAGAATTGAAGAAGAGGTTGACGACCGCTCTAGTGTTGATTTTGCCTAATCCGAGTGAATCTTTTATGGTGTATTGTGATGCGTCGAAGATAGGTCTTGGTGGAGTATTGATGAAGAATGGACAAGTTGTTGCCTATGCTTCGAGATAGTTGCGAGTTCATGACAGGAATTATCCTACACATGACTTAGAATTGGCGGCTGTGGTGTTTGTGTTGAAGATTTGGAGATGTTATATGTTTGGCTCTAAGTTTAAAGTGTTCAGTGATCATAAAAGTCTGAAGTACTTATTTGATCAGAAATAATTGAATATGAGGCAGAGGAGGTGGTTAGAGTTGTTGAAGGATTTCGATTTTGATTTGAGTTATCATTCGGCCAAAGCAAATGTAGTGGCTGATGCATTGAGCAGGAAGTCATTGCATATGTCGATGCTTATGGTGAAAAAATTGGAATTAATTGAGCAATTCCGTGATTTGAGTTTAGTATGCGAAGAGACTCTTAACAGCATGAAGTTGGGAATGTTGAAGTTGACTAGTGGTATTCTTGAAGAAATCAGAGTGGGACAACAATCTGATTTAAAGTTGGTTGACCGATTGACTTTGATTAACCAAGATAACGGAGGAGAATTCCGGATTGATGAGAATGGTGTGATGAGGTTTCGGGATAGGGTATGTGTACCAGATATTCCAGACATCAAGAAGAGTATTCTAGAAGAAGGACACCGAAGTAGGTTGAGTATTCATCCCGGTGCTACAAAGATGTACCAGGATTTGAAAAAGTTGTTTTGGTGGCCAGGGATGAAGAAGGATATTGCGGAGTTTGTTTATGCGTGCTTGACGTGTCAGAAGTCGAAGATTGAGCATCAGAAGCCTTTAGGCATGATGCAGCCGCTGAATATCCTAGAATGGAAATGGGATAGCATTTCCATGGACTTTGTGTCGGGGTTGCCGAGGACGACAAAAGGGAATGATTCAATTTGGGTGATCGTGGATAGATTAACTAAATCGGCTCATTTCTTGTCGAAGAAGATTAATCATTCTATGCAGAAGTTAGCCGAGATGTACGTTGAGGAGATTGTGAAGTTACATGGGATACCTTCGAGTATTGTGTCAGATAGAGATTCGAGATTTACATCTAGGTTTTGGAAGAGTTTGCAAGATACTTTGGGTACTAAGTTGAGGTTGAATTCTGCCTATCATCCGCAGATGGACGGTCAGACGGAAAGGACCATCCAATCTTTGGAGGATTTGCTGTAGGCTTGTGTGTTGGATCACGGAGGATCTTGGGATGGCCATTTACCATTGATTGAGTTCACGTACTATAATAGTTTTCATGCTAGTATTGAAATGGCGCCCTATGAAGCTTTGTATGGGAGAAGGTGTAAGACTCCTTTGTGTTGGTATGAGTCGGGCGAGAGTGCTGTACTCGGACCTGAGATTGTGCAAGAGACGACTGAGAAGATTAAGATGAACCAAGAAAGGATGAAAGCGTCGCAGAGTTGCCAGAAGAGCTTCCATGATAAGAGGAGGAAGACACTTGAATTCCAAGAGGGAGATCACGTGTTTTTGAGGGTGACGCCGGTGACTGGTGTGGGACGAGCTTTGAAGTCTAGGAAGCTTACTCCACGTTTTGTTGGTCCGTATCAAATTTCGCAGAGGGTGGGAGAAGTAGCCTGTCGGATTGCTTTACCGCCCTCACTTGCGAATTTGCATGACGTGTTCCATGTGTCTCAGTTGAGGAAGTACGTTCCAGATCCGTAGCATGTGATTCAGAGGGATGACGTACAGGTGAGAGATAACCTGATAGTGGAAGCATTACATGTGCGGATTGATGGTCGAGAGATGAAGCAACTGCGAGGTAGAGAGATAACCTTGGTGAAGGTATTGTGGGGAGGACCAGCTGGAGAAAGTTGGACTTGAGAACGTGAAGATCAGATGAGGGAGTCGTATCCGACTCTATTTCCTTGAGGTAATTTTTGAGGCAAAAATTCTTTTAAGTGGGGGAGAGTTGTAACACCCCAAATTCGTGAGAATATTTATTTAATTTATTTAAATATAATATTCGTATTTTTTTGGTGAATTTTGGTGGTTTGTGTTGACGTCGGTATTTTGTGAAGTTTTGGTTATTTATTTAAATAATAGTATATAATATGGAATATATTAGTATTATTATTAATTTAAATAATATTAGAAGGATTAAGGGTAAATTGGACTTTTGAGGAGGATTAGTGAGGGTAAATTGGGAAAAGCCCAATTTAGAGGCCCAAGGTTTAACAAAAAGGAGAAATTGAGAGGAATAGGATTCATTTTGTTAGATCGTGAAAAGAAGGAAAAAGCTAAAGTTCTGAGGAAAGAGGGAAAAGCTTAGGATTCAAGAAGGTTTCCAAGAACTCAAGAGAGAAAGGCTTGGAATCGACAATCTAAGGTATGGGGAGTATTACCTTTCATTATTTTCGATATAGGAATTCGATGTATTTCAAGTGGATTTTGAGGTTTATGTGATTTTTGTGGGTTTATGAGTAAACTGAGAAAATTAGGATGTATTAGTGAGGTTTATGTGATTTTTGTGGCTTTATGAGTAAACTGAGGAAATTATGATGTATTAGTGAGGTTTATGTGATTTTTGTGGGTTTATGAGTAAGCTGAGGAAATTATGATGTATTAGTGAGGTTTATGTGATTTTTGTGGATTTATGAGTAAACTGAGGAAATTATGATGTATTAGTGAGTTTATGTGATTTTTGTGGGTTTATGAGTAAATTGAGGAAATTATGATTTATTAGTGAGGTTTGTGTGATTTTTGTGGGTTTATGAGTAAACTAAGGAAATTATGATGTATTAGTGAGGTTTATGTGATTTTTGTGGGTTTATGAGTAAACTGAGGAAATTATGATGTATTAGTGAGGTTTGTGTGATTTTTGTGTGTTTATGAGTAAACTGAGGAAACTATGATATTTTCGTGGGTTGATGACGAAGGTGAAGGGTTGTGAGGACTTTGGAGATATTGGGGTTTTGTGAAGGTTTATGTGATTTTGAGGTTTAGGACAGTGTAATAAATCGATCTAATAGTCGTAGGTTTTGTGCCTTTGATGCCATAATGCCTTAGGGATGTTTTGGGGATATTTTTGGGGGTAATTAGGGCTGAACCCGTAAGGTTTTGGGGTCTGACGTGCTATTGGTGCGTTGCAGCGATTGCAGGAAATCGCGACCTCGCAAAGCAAACAAATCATTCGCAAAGCGAACATTCTCTCTAGATTCGCAAAGTGAACGTTCCAGCGAAAGGCTGCTGTTCGCGAATTGTTTTATGATTCTTATGTTGTCTTGATGTTTTGAGTTGTGACTATTTTGATGAATTACCATGAGTAAATTGATGATTTTGTGATGATGATACATGACTGTTTTGATGAATTGCTATGAGTATATTGATGATTATGGGATGTTTATACATGATGTTTGATGATTAAAGGATGAGGTGAATGACCATGAGTTATATTGATAATTATGAGATGATGATACATGACTATTTTGATGTGGATTACCATGAGTTATATTGATGATTATGAGATGATGATTCATGATGTTTTGATGATTAAATGATGATATGGATTAACATGAGATCTTGATGAATGATGATGCACGCAATGACTTTTGTTGATGATGATGATAATGACGTTGTTTATCATGCATTCATAGCATTTAGACTTCGGTCTATTGACGATTATAGGACTTTTGTCCAGCGGGTTAGACTTCGGTCTATTGTGGCTTCAATCCCATTGTGTGGATGTGAGGTATTTTGACATGCTCCGGTTCTTGTGTAGAATCGATCCTATTGACGGGGATCTTTGGAGGGTGATGGCCTAGTGTCCATCGACTTTGACGATTTGGTACCACATGCATGAGTCTTGTTGTGCATTGCATTTATGTGGCATTTGATGTGATTTATGATGTTGTGACTTTTGATGCTTTTTGATGACCCTGATGATGTTGTATATGATAATGGCGCCATTTTATGCATATCCTGTTTTTATATTGATTATAATGAATTTTGATTACTCACCCTGCCTGTTTGAATGTTGCCTCCACGTGGGTAACCTGCAGGTGATCAGGCTTAGCTGTGGATGCCTTCGAGGACCTTTTGGAGTTTATTTTTCTTTTGGTCGATGTAGAGGGTCTTGCTCTGATATTGTAACATCGGGTTGGGTCGTTGAGTCGAACCATGTTGTGTTGTTATTTTGTTGTTATTTTGTTGTTATTTCTGAAGGATTATGGTTTTGATTTTTAAAACCATTTTTATTATTGTGGTTATGGTGGTTTTGCTGCTAATTTGACGGTTTTTGAATATTTCGAGGAAAACCCGTGTTTACGGAGCAAATGTTTATTTTTGAGTTTATTGAGAAAATGTTGTACACCCTTTGAGGTGGTTCTGATTTTTACTCTGATTTTTGTGTATAATTGTAGGGTAGAAAAGGGTGTTACACTCCTCATCTGTGTCGGAGGAATCGTTACCCTCGATGGTGTGTATCTCTTGAGATACTGGGTGGAGGAAACCTCCGCTGTGGAAGAAATCTTGAATGGGACGAAAACCTTCGTCCTTCTTTGTAGTCTGGGTACAGGCCGGAGAAAAACCAAGACCTTTTCTTGTCTTGTTATCAGTATGAATTACTATCTGTCCCCATCCTTTTATGTCTTTACTCCCGATCACTTTGAGAGCGTCTTTGTATGAGGAAATCGACGTCCCTCTTTCTTGTTAATTCTCATTGCTCACCGAGAGTGCTTGGAATTGAGTTCCAACAACCTCCTCTGGTTCTACACAGGAGAATGATGATAAGTTTCTCACGATTAAGGCTTGCTCTCCACATACTATGACTAATTTGTCATTCTTGACGAACTTCAGCTTCTGGTGAAGTGTCAAAGTCACTGCCCTAGCTTTGTATATCCAAGGTCTTCTTAATAAGCAACTGTATGCTGCTCGGATGTCCATGACCTGGAAAGTGACTTGGAAAGTGTGAGGACCGATGGTTATAGGAAGATGGACTTCGCCGAAAACTGTTTTTCTAGATCCGTCAAAGGCTTTGATGATGATCTCACTGTCTCTCATCGAGTTCCTTGAAACGATGTCGAACTAAAGTTGATCTTGGCATGACATTCAAAGATGAACTAGTGTCTACCAGTACGCTAGCTAAAGCATCGTCCTGGTAGTTGACTGTGATATTGAGTGCCATATTATGGTTATTTCCTTCTTCCGGTATTTCTTCATCATTGAATCCCAAGTTGTGCAGGAAGTGATGTTGGAGATGATGCTATCAAATTATCCTACTGTCACATCTTGTTCCACAAAGGCTTGCTCTAAGACTTTCTGTAGAGCTTCCCTATGAGCTTCTGAACTAAGCAAGAGAGATAATACAGAAATTCGAGACAGAGTTTGCAACAATTGGTCCACAATGTTTTACTCGCTTTTCTGGATAAGCTTCAGCATCTCATCGTTGTTCTTTATAGGTTCTGGATTACTGGATTGACCGACTTATTGGTTAGGAACTTTCATTTGAGGTTCCTTTTCTTTGGTAGGTTCTCCAACCCCTCTATTGAAGATCCGACCGCTCCGGTTAACTCAACTGATATAGGCAATGTTCACAATGGAGGGTAATGGAGTTTCTTTTCCATTTTCTATGGTTGTTGCACCGTACTTGTACGGGATAGCCTTTTCTGACTTGTACGGTATTGGACCTAGCAAGTAGATAACCATAGGGGCTTTTTGGTTTTTCTGACCGTCGTAGGCAACCTCAATCAGTTCCTGGTTGGGAACTTTTCTATTATTAAGAGAGATTTTTGACTCATCGAGCAGAGGAATTATGGCACAAACGTCCTTGGTTTTTCCATGATTGGAGATTATGGTAGTGTTTTGGTTTCGACCAGGGAGGTAATCTTGTATCATGTTGATCGATTCGGAATTCGAACATGGTTAAATCTCTTTTCAGTCTAACTGGTTCTAGAGGGCAGCTCGCACTAGATATCATCCTTGATTATTTTTCGAGCATACTCTACAACGTTCATAATTGTGAGGTGGTACCCGACCATATCCGCTTTGTATGCAGTGCATCCTTACTAGATCCATTTCTATTGAGCGGATATCACAGCTTTGATTTCTTCTAGGATTCCCGTCAGTCATGCGAATCTATTGTGTGTCTTCATCCAGGTAGATCGGAAGCCACCAGTGGTCCAACAGATGTTGAAGAGTCCTTTGCACAAGCGCACACCCTTGGTCATTTTCGTAGCATTCTTTATAATCTTGACAATCATGTGAAGCCAGAAAACCAAGTCTGACCTGCTCAGCATGTAATTTCACTAGACTGGTATTCATTAAGCGGATGTCAAAGATCTGAACCATATTGACTTGATGATCGCTCCTTTGATGGTAGTCTTGGATCCATCCAAGATCCATTTGACGTTGGAGGGCCTATTGTACAAAAGAGCATCCTTGATCGTCAGTTGAGCAGATCGGACAAGTGTTGTAATCGTGCCGCGGAAGATTGTAATACTAACTTTGTCTTGAATGCAATGCCACTAGATTGACGTTCATCGTACGAATGTCGTGGTTCTGAACAATGTTGGGATTTGCATGGGCCATGTTTACTTCATGAATCCTGTGATCCTAAATCCAGCCCAGGTCCATTTGTTCTTGTAGAGCTGCTTGTACTATGGCACACCCTTGATTGTTCTTGGAGCAGATATCACACTGGTGATAGTTGTGAGATGGCACATGGCCATACCCGCTCTGTTTGCAATGCATCTTTACCAGGTTGGTTCCTAGTAAGCGTACATGGTGAATTTGATAATTGTTGACAGGTTCTTCTTCTATCAGGTTTACCGTAGTCTTTTCATGTTGTAGTAATGGGTTCGTCTGAACATTTGGATTAGTATCTTTGAAAGATAAAACCCCGTTCCTGACAAGCTTCTGTACATCGGACTTGAAGCTGAGCCAATTCTCAATGTTATGTCCTGTTCCTCCTTGATGGTAAGGACAAGTTTGATCTGCTTTGAACCAAAAAGGTGGATTTTCTGGTATTGTAAGAGGAGTCCTAGTTTGAACATGCCCCTTGGCCGTTAGAAGTGGAAATAGTTCTGCGCACAACATCGGTATAGGGTCGAACCCTGATGGTTGTGTGGTACAATTGTTATTATTGTACTGAGGGCGAGCCTACTAAAAACGCTGTTGCGGCCTTTGCTGATACTGTTGTTGATTTGGTTGGCTCTTAGCAACCCGAGGTTGATAAGTTGGAGCTAGCGCTGGGTTGATAGCGGAAGTTACTACTGCTACCGGTTGATACCTTCGCCTTTGCTTTCCCAGAGAGATATTACTGATATCTTGCTCTTTCTTCTTTTGGAAAGCACTACCGTATCTCTTAGTATTGCAAGATGGCTCTGCATCTTTGACCAATCGTCCTTCTCGGACTGCTTCTTCAAGGCGTACTCCCATGTTCACCATTTCAGTGAAGTCACTGGGCGCACTGGCGACCATTCGGTCGTAATAAAACGAGCTCAACGTTTTCAGGAAGATCTTTGTTATTTCCTTTTCTTCGAGAGGGGGACAGATCTGGGTGGCGATTTCATGCCATCTCTGAGCATATTCTTTGAAAGTTTCTTTATCCTTTTGTGACATTGCTCGGAGTTGGTCCCTATCTGGTGTCATGTCCAAGTTGTATTTATACTGCTGAACGAAGGCTTCCCCGAGATCTCTGAAAGTACTAATCTTGGTACGGTTTAAACCCATGTACCATTTGAGTACAACACCGGTTAAACTATCTTGGAAGTAATGGATCAGTAGCTATTGATTTTCTATCTGGGTAGACATTTTCCTAGCGTACATCACCAAATGACTTTGAGGGCAAGAGTTTCCTTTATTTTTCAAAGTCAGACACCTTGAATTTGTGCGGTATCTTTACATTAAGGACCAAATAGAGGTCGGCGGCGTCTTTCCCAAATAACTCCTGACCGCGAATGGCATGTAGTTCCTTCTGCATTTCCAAGAATTATTCATGGATCTCATTCATCCTTTCGTATACGTCTTTGTTTCTGCCATAAATTGCTTGCGGAATCTGTCCTTTCGGAACAGTGTGTACCACTGGCTATGGTATAGTCATTATTGCGGTGACTCTTGGCGCTTCAGTGACCTGAAGTTTGTAACCTTCAGGAGTTTCTATTGTAACCCTTGCATCTTCATTTACTTGAAGATTATAACCTTCAGGTCTGGCGGTTCGTGCTACGGCTTCTGGGTCTTCAGTGACCGGTGGGATGTATCCTTCAGGTATGAAGTTGTGAGGCATGCCCCAGGGAAATCCTTTAGGCATGTTGTACTGAGGATGACTGCCAGGCGTCTCAAATGCTGGTGTGGATGTACTCTCCGAGATTATAGTCCTTTGATGTTGTTGCTCCTGGGCTGCTGCTAGGGATTGCATGTCGTGGTGGATTTTCTCCAAACTCTCCTTCAGAGCATTGATTTCTTCTCTCAGCTCTCTGTTCTCTTCCTCGAGATAGTCCATTTTCTTTTATCGATTGGCCGGAGTATTATACGAATGAGACAGTTTGACTCTAGAGTGTGACACATATGTGAGACTCAAAGACAAAGAGGTGCTATGTGAGAATGATGAATGATATGCAAAGACTAAAAATGATATATATTTTTTTTACTTTTTGCTTAAAAGAACTGTTAACAATTATATTTCAAATATCACACAGCGGGGGGACCCTTTTTATTGAACTTGAAAGATTGCAGTATTTTACAAAGAAAAGTACAGTAATTTACAAAGTGCTGTAAGGAAAATTAGGCATATGGATCCTGAGTCCTCTCTGAGGAGAGCTCAGATGCTGGTTCCTGAACTTTTCTTTTCTTTGATTGGGCTCCTTCAGCCGTTTTCGGGTCGATGACTCTCTGCCAAGTGAAGGGAGTGAGCAAATTCCTTCGCTCTTCCTAACTTTCCATAGCATGCTGCTCTAATATCTCAATCAGAGCATCCTTTTCCTTTAGCAGTTCTTGAATCTTGGTACATTCCAAATTAAGGATCTGGTACTTGTTCTTCCAAGAGTTTTTCTCACGTTGGATTTTATTGAGAGCGACCTGGAGTTTTTCCGCATCAGACATAAAATAAAGGACAAATTCCTTTAAGGGAAAAAATTCTTGACGAGGGTAAGGCATCCTTAGTTTGATGGATCTGGTTTGAACCCAGTGGAGATAAGGTTCTGAAGAGGAACAATTTGGTCTTCCCAGGGATTCTCTCCCTTTCTTGTGAATATGTTTCCAGGCATGCACTATTTCTTTCTTTAGTGCCCTGTCATATTCTACTTCCTTGAAGAAAAGACCTTCCAGATGAGCATTATGTGGGATATTCTTCATCGGGTATCCGAGTTGACGGCGAGCTAGAATCGGGTGATAATTGATCCATCCTTTAGTACCAATGAGGGTTACATTGGGGAAATTTCCGCATCTGTCGATAATCTTTATCCCTTTGTAAATCCGATTGTACCAATCTATGTCTGAATTGGTAAGAGACATAATTTTTTGTGACCATCGTAGAGTACCCTAGTGATTCCAAAAAGCAGCAGATTTGGGCAAGTGGGAAATAAACCATTTGTAGAGTAATGGTACACAGCATGTGATCGTCCCTCCACTGTACAAATTCCTTAAATGTACAGAATGGTAAGCATCTGCGAGCAAGGTTGGTACTAGGTTCCCAATAAGGAATATCTTAACAGCATTGGTGTCGACGAAGTTGTCGATGTTGGGAAAAAGGAATAACCCATAAGTGAGTAGAACAAAGACATCCTCGAAAGCAGTTATATTTCCTATACTAGCAAAGTATAAGGCTTTCTCCATCAAGAATTTAGCTGGTAAACCCTGGATTCCTCCTTTGGTGATCATGTGAGTCCTAACTTCTGACTCATCCAAAGAGATTGCTCTTGCAACGGTTTGTTCTTTTGGAATTTCTTCGAGTCCAGAAAATGGATCTCGATCAGTGATAGGTAAATCAATCAGGTGGGAGTATTCTTTCAGTGTTGGTGTGAGCTAATAATCTGGGAAAGTGAAGAAGTTGTATATTGGATCGTAGAACTGAATCAGCGTAGACAGGATCCCTTTAACCATGTTGATCTTCAAAAGAGATAACAGTCCTCCGTGCTTTTCTCTGAAAGCCTCAGGATTAGTAATAATTCTTCCTAATTTCCTTAGGTCGTCCAGTTTTGGAACCTTGAAGGTGTACTTGTGCATTTTTCTTCTTCCGAAATCCATAACGCAACCTCTCTGATATTTGCAATTATTGTCATAGTTCTTTTGAAAAAATATTTTTGTTTTTGAAAAGAGTTTTTTAATGAATGCATGAATGCAGCAAACAAAAACACTTGAAAACATGGGTTTAGGGGTTCACCGTCACGAGCATGGAGCCATGGATCTACCTATCCCCAAAGGTGTGAACTAATTGGTCAATTTTTGTACCTGTAGAATGGATTCTAAAAGGGTTCCCAAAATCATTGACCCCTCCTAGGGATATTAACAGCAAGCTGATTCACTCGAGCGAGCTGTAATATCCTAGGATGAATCTCTTTTGAGTGTAGTATCGCGTGTCAACTATTCCTGATAGTCACCACACTACCTAATGTGAGGGCTAATGTCTTTCATCTATTTCATTTTAATGATGTCAACATATATGCTGAGTATTAGATTGTAATTTGAGCGGTATCACTTCACTTGTCGGGCAAATTGTGTCTAATCATTGTTGTTCATGTGTCTAGATGTATAGAACTTTGTCTTTCCCATAAATAAATGTTCACTATCATTTTACTGGTGTCTAGTATGTTTGTCTGGACTTTGGTCAGTTGAAAATGTGCAAAAATTTCATTTCCTGTAAAAAAACACAGTTCATGCGCTAACCTTCCCAGTACATGAGTCGACGCATAAATAATGGTACAAAACTAGTGAAATATGCGGGTAAGCGCATGATTCTGGGAAGGCACAAAAGCCAACTTTGCGTCAACGCATGGTGCTTGTGGGTTGACACATAAAGACCAAACTTGCTTAGCATTTTCCACGGGTCAGCGCATGCTGAACCTCTTTAAGTCATATGTCGACCTAAACACTCCTGAGCTGCATTTTTCACCTAAATTTTTTTTCTGTTATTTCTTTTATAACTTTTAGTGGGTCAATTAATTCTCTATAAATAGTTTTGGTCATCTCATTATGAATAGAACAAGAAACGTGAAAATATATGCCATTTCTCTCTTCATCTTCATCTTCTTCATTGAGTAAACAAACAATCACACATAATCATCTTTGTTTGTGTCGCCCATTGTTCGAAGTGATAACGTTCAGAATTTAGGAAGTGTGATCTTCATTTTATGGGTTGAGAGCTTGGTAGGTGTTTCTTGAATAAAACCAGTTGGTTTTGTCCTCCAAGAATCGAGTAAATTTTGGGGGTTTTTGCACAAACCGTTTCGTTCTACAAGGATTCAGCCGGGCGAAGGTAACCGAAGATTGGAGCAGTTGTTCAGTTTAGTAGCTGTAATTGGAGGATCGTAGAAGAGAGGTTTTGGTTCGAATTTTTGGTAGATCGCAATTGATTGAGTGAAGGTAACTGAAGAACGGTGGGTTCTTTCGGTTTAGTAGCATGGGACGGTAATTGGATCAACCATATTCGAAGGACTTGATTCATCTTGAATCAAGGGGAGAGAAGACTCTGCATCAACGATCGAAGACGTTCGAGGGTTTGGATGTTCATTGTTCTTCTCTTGTAATAAATAATTTGCAACAGCTATATATATATATATATATATATATATATCTCAATTCCAATTGTGGAGTTGGGGTCAGACGTACCTAAAGCGAGGACGATTGGGGAACTTCCTAATCAAATCTCGTTTGTTCTCTCTTTCCTTAACTCTTTTACATTTCAGTTTATTCGAATTTGTGAAGTCGCAAGTTATTGAAATTTCTGTCGTAGTGTAATCATAAGCTGATAAACTGTTTTGTTAAATTGATACAATTCCTTGAATTGTATCTTGGAGCAGCTTTACATTACCTTCCATAGAAATTATGCACTTAGTGTGTTTACGCACACCAGGTGTTTGATAATTTGTCTCAAAGAAAAAATTGAACGCATTGCTTTTAATTGTTTATCGTTTTACCTCATTGGTTTGGATTAAACATCAAGCAAGCGATATTTTGTTGATTGCTTTATAAGTGTAGTAATTGAACTGAATTTTTCCTCTTCCGTACTCATTCTCAATATATTCGTGCATATCCGATCCTTTTAGTAGAAGGTTCGTGGTAGACGTACAATCCAGTGGTTTGCTTCTGTTATTTTTTTTTAAATAACTTTTTAGTAACCATTTGCGTGTAAAACTCTAGGGATCTATTCTACCCCCCTTCTAGATCCATAGCCATCGTCTAACAAGTGGTATCACGAGCTTCGGTTAATCTGGTGCTTTAGTAAAACTTCTTGGATCATGGCGAACGAACCTAAAGGGGCTTATAATAGAGCTCCGGTGTTTACAGGTGAAAATTACAGCTACTGGAAGGATTGTATGCACGTCCATATTAATTCCATAGATCAGAAGGTTTGGAACGTTATTTCAAACGGTCCCATTGAAATTATTATGACTAACGTGGAAGGCGTTGTCGTTCCTAAACCCGAAGCTCAATAGACCGAGGAGGACGAGAAAAAGTACAACTATGATTGAAAGGCTCATAATATGATCATCTCCTACTTGGGAGTTGACGAGTATTATCGAGTCTCCCATTGTGAAACGGCCAAAGCCATGTGGGATGCTTTACAAGTAGCCCACGAAGGCACTAATGATGTTAAGATGGCTCGTATTAATACACTAACGCAAGAGTTTGATTTGTTTTACATGAAGCAAGGGGAAACCATTGCGGATATGCAAAAATGATTTACTCACATTATCAACAAATTGCATGTTCTTGGTAAACCAATTCCAAATGAGTTTGCTGCTAACAAGATTTTGAGGTGTTTAAACAGGGAATGGCAACCGAAGGTCACCGCTATCAAGGAGGCCAACGATCTTGCTACACTATACCTCACAACACTTTTTGGCAAACTCAATGAGCATGAGCAAGTGCTCATTAACTTGGATAAACATGAAAAGAGTATCAAGAAAGAGAAGGAAAAAGATACAGAGAAGAAGTCGATAGCTCTTAAGGCTTCTTGTTCAAAGTCCACACATCAAGAGCTAAGTGATGATGAAGCCAATAATGACAAAGATGAAGAATCTGGTGATGATATGGGCTTATTTGTGAAGAGGTACAATAGATACGTTCGTAAGAACGAGATTCAACACTCGGACATAAATCTAGTCAAGTTTAGGAAGTAATCTAGAAGCGAAGGAAACAAGAATGGTAAGGTAAAAGGGACGTGCTACAACTGTGGAAAATCCGGGCACTACAAGCCGAATTGTCCATCTCTAAAGAAAGACAAAGATAAGGATAATGACAAGAGTCGATAAAAAAAAAGGCCAACAAGTCTCGACTAGCATACATCGCTTGGGAAAGCGATAGTGAGTCGGAGAAAGATGATTCATCAAGCGAGGAAAGTGAATACGTTAACTTTTGTCTTATGGCACGCCACAACAAAGCAAAAGAGGTAAAGCATTCTAAATACGATCATGTTAATACTATGTCGCATTTAGAGTTACAAAAGGCTTTTGATATGTTACACTATGAGGCTTAGGAAGCATTTCAACGCTTAGCCTCAAATAAAAAGATTTTCTCGTATTTGGAGAAGAAGGTTTCCGATTCCGAAAAGGAATTGGAAGCCCTCAAAAACTCTATAGTGAACACCTCAAAAGCCAAGGTTGAAGAGGACCCTACCTCTTGGTTCAATTGGGGCTGTGACACTTGTCACATTTGGCAACGAGAGGTGAGAACCCTCAAGGCCAAATTGGACAAGGCTCTTAAGCCAAAAGTTACGTTTGCTATCGATCGAGCACATTTTCGTGAGAGCATGAATAATCCATATCAAAAGTATACCTATGTGATTCGAGATAGTGATAGTAAAGGTAAATTCCAAATGAACCGTAATTGTCATTACTGTTGTAAGCCTAGTCATACTATTGAAAAATGCCGCTTCAGAAGGTTTCTTGTTCCGAAAGGCATCTACTAATGGTTGCCCAAGTGCAGTCTTGGTTTCACTCACCTTAAAGGATCCAATGAGAATTAGGTACCTACTTTCCCTTGATTGTTTTTGTAGGTACAAAGTCTTGAGACCACCGAAAGAAGATGGGTTCTGGATAGTGGCTGCTCGAGACATATGACCGGCGACATATCTTTTTTCATCGACTTTGTGGCGAAGAAAAAGGGGTTTGTCACCTACGGAGATAACAACAAGGGACAGATTCTCGGCAAAGGTAGTGTAGGTAACCCCTCATCTACTAATATCTCTGATGTGCTGCTTGTGGAAGGCCTTAGACACAACCTTTTAAGCATTAGTAAACTATGTGACAAGAATTATAAAGTATCTTTTTCAAAGGATTGTTGTATAGTTGAAGATAGTGACAAAAAGAATGTGTTTAAGGGCTTAAGGGTGAACAACATCTATATGCTAGAGTTAAATGAGGTATCGTTGAATGGAGACAAATGTCTAGTCGCTATGAATGAAGATTCATGGTTGTGGCATAGACGGTTGGCTCACATCAACTTTGATTTGCTTAACAAAATAGTCTCTAAAGACCTAGTCATCGGTTTTCCCAAAATTAAATTCACAAAGGATCACCTTTGTGATGCGTGTCAAATGGGGAAGCAAACAAGGATCTCATTCAAATCTAAAAACATCGTTTCAACTATGAGACCCCTTGAGCTCCTCCATATGGACCTCTTTGGACCATCTAGGGTTAAAAGCCTAGGTGGTAACTATTATGGGTTTGTAATAGTCGATGATTTTTCTAGGTTTTGCTGGACCATTTTCTTAGCAAATAAGAGTGATACCTTTTCGGGCTTTGAACGAATTGCTAAGTTATCTCAGAACAAGTTAAACACAAACATTGGGTCAATTAGAAGTGACCATGGGGGTGAGTTTGAAAATCATTTGTTTGAAGCATTCTGTGATTCCAACGGAACTGATCATAATTTTTCCGCACCACGTACTCCTCAACAAAATGGGGTAGTGGAACGTAAAAATAGAGTTTTGGAGGAACTTGGAAGGACTATGATCAATGATGGTGGATTACCAAAATACTTTTGGTCCGACGCCATAAGTATGGCTTGTTATGTTTTGTATAGGGTGCTCATCCGACCTATTCTAAACAAGACACCGTATGAGCTTTTAAAAGGGCGTAAGCCAAATATCTCTCACCTTCATGTATTTGGTTGCAAATGCTTTGTGTTAAACAATGGGAAAGAGGCTCTTGGTAAGTTTGATGCCAAGGTCGACGAGGGTATTTTTCTTGGATACTCTCAGTCAAGTAAAGCGTATAGAATTTATAATAAGAGGTTACGTGTAGTTGAAAAGTCAGTTCATGTTACCTTTGATGAGTCTTATCCGAGAAATGTCAGAGAAGGTAATTCTTTTCATGGTGCAGGTGTACCTACTGAAGACATACTCAAGGACACTGATAAGGGAACTGATCAGCCTGAAGTAGTGCGTATTGAGGAGGAAAAGGATCACCAACCCGTGAAAAGTGAGGAGGATCATCATTCTGATAAAGATGAACTTCCTCCAGCTTGGAAGTCTTCAAAAGACCATCCAATTGGAAACATTCTCGGTGATATCTCTAAGGGAGTAACCACTCGCTCTAAATTTAGTAATTTTTGCTATTACTCTTCTTTTGTGTTACAAGTTGAACCTAAAAACACTAAGGAGGCGTTACTCGATGAGCATTGGTTTCTATCAATGCAAGATGAACTAAATCAATTCAGGAGAAATGAGGTTTGGGACCTTGTCCCCCCTCCGCGAGATCATCGATTAATCAGCACCCGATGGGTGTTTAGGAATAAACTTGATGAAAATGGAGTAATAACACGTAACAAAGCACGGCTTGTAGCGCAAGGCTATAACCAAGAGGAAGGAATCGACTATGAGGAAACTTATGCGCCTGTTGCCTGACTCGAGGCTATATGCCTTTTACTTGATTATGCTTGCATTAAGAACTTCAAATTATTCCAAATGAACGTTAAAAGTCCCTTCCTTAATGTTTATATAAATGAAGAGGTTTACATTGCCCAACCTCCGGGTTTTGAATCTCATGAATATCCTGATCATGTCAACAAACTTAAACGTGCTTTGTATGGACTTAAACAAGCCCCTAAGGCTTGGTATGAACGTCTAAGAAAATTTTTACTTGATCAAGGGTATTCAAGAGGGAAGGTTGACACAACTCTCTTCATTAAACGTCAAGGAAAACATTTAATTTTGGAACAAATTTATGTTGATGATATTATTTTTGGGTCTACTAACATGACCTTGGTCAAGGAGTTTTCTAGTTTGATGCAGGGGGAGTTTGAAATGAGCATGATGAGGGAGCTCAACTATTTCCTCGGATTACAAATCAAACAACTCGAAGAGGGCACATTCGTGAGTCAAACAAAATATTGTCTTGAGCTTCTAAAACATTTCGATATGCTAAACTGCAAAACAATAGATACTCCAATGCCGACTAGTGCGAACCTTGATCGTGACGAGAATGGTAAAGACGTAGAGGTAAAAAGGTATAGAGGTATGATAGGATCCCTTCTCTATCTTACCGCATCACGTCCTGATATTATGTTCAGTGTATGCATGTGTGCGAGGTATCAAGCACATCCCACGGAATCCCACTTAAAAGCAGTTAAGCGCATACTTCGATACCTCTTCGGTACTCCAAAGTATGGGCTGTGGTATTCCAAAGGTAGTGTTTGTTCCGTAGTTGGTTATTCCGATTTCGACTTTGCCGGGTGTCGCTCTCGGGATTTTCATCCAAGTACAAACGCGAAAGTGGCGCGGAAACAGAGTCGACAGCAATGTGTATTTATCCCAAGAGAGGGAAAGGAAACACTGCGTAAACCTGAGGGAAAGGAAAAGTATAGTCTCGCGACCAAGAGAAACGGGTAAGGGAGTCGGTTACGCGAGAAAAATGGCAAAAATGGCTCCCCGGCGGAGATGCCATTCTGTGGTACCTTCCCTATTTAAAAGGTTTTGACCTAAGATCCTAATGAAGTCAACAAAAAGTCCTATCCTAGTGAAATCCCAAAGAAAGTCAATTCGGCCCCACAGTGGGCGCCACTTTTCTGTAGCGAGCGAAACTGGACGTGTTTCTTAAGCACTGTCGCTCATTTGGGGTTACTACAGGTCGATTCATTTTTTATCCTATTGCGAGCTGATGAAGGAAGGGAAATATATGTCTCCAATTAACCCTGCTTGCATACTGAGTTTAAACAGCGGTCTGTTAGGTTACGGATGCGATATGAAAGTGGGGCCTTTTTCTTCTTTCTTTGTTTATAACGGAACACCGGGAATGTTTATGGGTAGGGGTTTAGGACTGATACTTTTTAATTGAAGTGGGTATGGGATTGTGGATTTTTCTTTCAATCGTATGCCTACGTATTCCCGTTTACCTAAATAAGGAAATCAGAGCGATCGTAGTTCCTCCTATTCTATGGGAGGAAATGGTGTTTTGGTGTCTTGTTCAAAGCCCAAGACGTGAAGCTGAAAAGGTGGTTTATATCTTGTTCAAAGCCCAAGATGTGAAGTTGAAAAAGGGTGTTGTCTTTAGAGAGAATTTGTCATCTCTAAAGGGGTTTGTTTGTCACAACTGTTGGGTGACTGACTACAAAGGAGGATTACTTTAACCGGGATATGTGAATCCTAGCAATGCCATAATTTCCTTTATAGGGGGTGTTAACCTGAAGGAGAAGAATTTAACTCAGTGTAGAGCAATGCCATCTTTCCTTAGGAATTTCTCATGCTAAAAGAGAGACAGTGGCGTGGATGTAAATAATCCAGAGGCTTGCCACTTACAGCAATTAGATGAAAGGAGTTGTTGATGTTTGTGTACTGTAAACGAGGCACAGCTTTGATGCTAAAAGGTTGATTGACTCAACCGGGGTTTTTCTTATACAAAGCCTAAGAGGAGGCTATCGGCCTAACAAGAGTGTGATTTTTGTGTGTCTCGTATGAAGCCCGAGAAAGAGGCTAAAAGGGTTGACTCTACAGGAGAATCTTTTATATGTGTCTTGTACGAAGCCCAAGACGGAGGCTAAAGGTTGGACTCAACAAGAGGGTCTTTTATACTCAACAAGAGAGTGTTTTGTATCTCGTACAAAGCCCGAGATGAAGGCTAAAAGGGTTTTTGACTCAACAAGAGAGTCTTTTATACTCAACAAGAGAGTGATTTTGTATCTCGTACGAAGCCCAAGATGGAGGCTAAAAGGTTGACTCAACAAGAGAGTCTCTTATACTCAACAAGAGAGTGATTTATAGGTTAGCTCCGCTGGGGAGAATCATTGTACAAAGCCCAAGAGGAGGCTAGGGTGCTGTGACTGTTTTAGTTGAGTGACAGGTCCAATATGTTGGTTAAAAGAGAAAATCAGTTCTTATATGAGTACTGTTTGCACTCAGGGATTTGATTCAAGGATCAGGGTTATTTACTGTTCTTTAAGGAAATGGGAAATCCAAAGGGTATTGAGACTGTCCGAGTCTACGGGTTTCATCTCCTATTTTTTGAAAGGAGCTTGAGAATGTCTTTGAGACTCAAGGGAATTAGACTATCCAAGTCTAGAGTTTCATCTTTTGTACTACGTTTAAGAAACAGCAATAGCAAGATCTAGACTTTTTGAAAGACTGTTCTATTAGTGAGGAGGTCGTCGGGACAATTTGTACGAAGCCCAAGAGGAGGCTGGAAAACTTTTAAGAATCCGAGGGACAATTTGTACGAAGCCCAAGAGGAGGCTATCATTCCCGGAGGAAGAAATCATTTATACGAAGCCTAAGAGAAGGCTGTGAATACTTCTAAGAAGCCGACTGTAACGACCCAGTTTTCGTGTGCGTTTTATTTAATCGAGTCGTTTGATTATTATATTATTATTATATTTTATTTTCGACTTTTATCTGAAAATATGTTATTTTTCAATGTTGTGATATTTTATCGGGTTTTGGGAACGTTTGTGAGATATTTGAGTGTGGGGGTATTTTGGACATTTCATAATATTTTGTTAAGTTAGAATAGAAAGGGAATTAGGAAGAGAGAAAAAGAGAAAGAAAGAAAAGGAAAAGAAAGAAAAAGGGGAGAAAAGAGAAGAAGAAGAGAAATAGTGAGGAAACTTGGGAAATCAAAGAAATCAACTTCTAGAATCGATTTAATCGGGTAAGGGTGCGAAACTCAATTATTGTATACTTGTGTATGATTATGTATGTGTATTTGTGATGTTTGTTGGATTGAAATGAAGAAATTAGGTAAAACCCATTTTTGATAAAATTGATTAGAAATTGAGTAAATGTGTTGGAAATCATGTGTTAAGTGTTCATTCTTGTTGATACATGATAGATATTTGTTATTGGGCATTGTATTGGTAATTTTTCTGGGTGTGGGTGAAAATTGGAGGATTTTTGAGTGGAAAACGCAGAACCACGTTCTGCAGAAATTTTTCCTAGATTTCCAGGTCATACGCGTATGGGGCATGTTCATACGCGTATGGACCTTGGCAATACGCGTATGGTGGGCGAGCCATAGGGCCAATACGCGTATGGGTTGCTTGTTTCCTCGGCCATCTGCCCATTTGCGTATGATACGCGTAGCATTTTGGGGCAATACGCGTACGGGCTTGGGCATTACGCGTACGGACATTTTAACGTGAACTTTGGAAAAAAAATGAGTCTCTGCTCATACGCGAATGGCTCATGGTGATACGCGTATGAACAGGACTTTTGCAAAATGGGACTTTTCAAAATATTGTTTTTCGTTTTCTTTCGTAACTTTTGATCCGTTTATCCGATTTTTACATTCTTGGTATCGTTGCATAGCTATTGAGCTGTACTTTCTTATTATGATGATTTCGAAATTGTTAGCTGATTTAATTATGTCAAAAAATCAGGAATAGTGTCGGTTGTCGACTTTTGTCGTTATAACCGTGCTTAATTGATGTGTATTGTGCAAGGTGCTGTTGTATGATGTAAATGTATGTGTTTGGATGATGTTGTGATGATTTGTGACCGTATGGAAATTAAATGCATTGTTTTGGGCATAAGTGCAAAGTGTGATTTTATCGATGTAAATGAATATGTGTGTGTGTGCATATTAAATGTCATGGGTCATTGTATGCCAAGCATCATGATATGCATTGTTGAAACGTCCTGAGTGACGGTTTGGATTCCAGAGGGAATTTGCTATAACTTCATGTGCCCATGTGGGGTGTGAGCGATGATTATAGAAGATCGTGTGCCCATGTGGGGTGTGAGCGATCGGGTCGTGTGCCCGTGTGGGGTGTGAGCGATCCATAAAAACCGTGTGCCCGTGTGGGGTGTGAGCGGTGGGGAACATCGTAGGCCCGACGGGGAGTTACAGTGATGTAACGAGCGATGATTCCAGCAGAGTTCCTGAGTGAACTAGTGATGAGAAACAATGGAAGTCGGTACCGCATGTGCATATGCATAGAGTTGTGCGTCGGTCTCTTGCATTTGCATAAATCATTTATGGTTGATTATGTGTGGATTTATGGATAAATTGATATATGGATATGTGTTGGTGATGGAAATATGTATTATGTCTTGTAATGCCTTGTCTTTGAATTATGGAGTGAGTTGTGGTGAAAATCGTATATATGTGTATTTTTGTGTTATATATATAATTGTATGCAATTATATTATGGTTATTTTTCTCACCCTTCTGCTGTTTTATAATGCTCTATGAGGCATTGCAGATTAGAGTTGCTGGAGGTATTTTTGTGAAGCTTTGCGTCTTCATTATTTTGTCGGTCGGCTCTGATATGTGACACTGGGTAGTTAGGGAGGCCGTTAGTGATAATTGTATATTATGTATATGTATATCTTTTGGCTTGTGCATGTATAACCTGATGTATGACAAACTTATCATGATATATATATATATATATATATATATGTGTGTATGTTATTCAGTTTTAGATTTTCCGCTTTTATTCTAAACTCTGAAATGTGGGTGTAAGGAACTGAGTTCCTCTGTTGATTGCTACCCCACTGTTGCATATCTTTATGGGCAGGTATTGTATGTATTGTTTCAAATTGATGTGACCCCTCGGTCTATGCCATGATAATTTAAATATACTCTGAAGAAATTTTGAATTTTCTTTTACTGCTTTTTATTAATTGGGGGTATAGATTGGGGTGTTACATTAAGTGGTATCAGAGCCAGTTTGTGTCAGTCCGTGTCAGTTGTGTTAGTCCTTGTTGGTCATTGTGGTTGGATGAGCTGTTTGTTTAACCATAGTTTTTGTTATTGGAAATGAACAGAATATGGCTGGTAGGAATGATGCTGCTTTGGCTGCGGCTATGCAAGCTATGGCTTGTGCTGTGCAGGGTGCACCTAATGCTGCTGGTAATGATGAGTTCAGGAAGAACAAACCGCCTGTCTTCAAAGGAAGATATGATCCGGATGGCGCACAGATTTAGTTGAAAGAGATTGAAAGGATTTTCCGAGTGATGGATTATGAGGAGGATCAGAAGGTGAGACTAGGTACTCACATGTTATTGGAAGAAGCTGATGATTGGTGGGTTAGTACTCGACGTGTGTTGGAAGCTGCAGAAGAGGAAGAAATTACTTGGGAAGTTTTTAGCCGGGAGTTCTTGAGGAAGTATTTTCCTGAAGATGTGAGAGGGAAGAAGGAAATTGAGTTCTTGGAGCTAAAGCAAGGTAATATGTCTGTTGTCGATTATACTGCTAAGTTTGTGGAACTTGTGCTGTTTTATCCTCATTATGCTGAAGCGACTGCGGAATTCTCTAAGTGTGTGAAGTTTGAGAATGGCTTGCGTCCTGAGATAAAGCAGGCGATTAGATATCATAGGATTCGGAGGTTTCCTGATTTGGTAGATTGTTGTAGGATTTATGAAGAGGACAGTAAGGCTCGTTCTACTCATTACAAGAGTGTGAGCGAGAGGAAAGGGAAGCAACAGTTCCGTGATGGTCCGTATGTGACACCAGCTGATAAAGGTAAACAAAGAGGAAATTTTGAGAAAAGGTCAGGTGGAGGAGGTATGTCTGGTCCTTTGAGGTGTTATAAATGTGGTGAGTTGGGGCATCGTCAGTTTGAGTGCAGGAAAGATTTGAGGAAGTGTACTAATTGTGGAGGTGTAGGACATGTTGCTACTGATTGTGCAAGGAAGAATGTGGTGAAATGTTACATCTGTGGTGAACCTGGGCATTTTAGTACGAAGTGTCCAAAGCCGAAACAAGCTCCAGCTGGTGGAAAAGTGTTTGCATTATCGGGGACTCAGACTTCGAGTGCAGATCGTCTGATTCGAGGTACTTGTTTTATTAATAGTACTCCTTTGATTGCTATTATTGATACTTGAGCGACTCATTCATTTATTTCGTCTGAGTGCGCGAAGCATTTAAATCTTGTGTTGTCTGTGATGGGTGGTGAAATGGTTATTGATACTCCAGCAATGGGGTCAGTAACTACTTCTTTGGTTTGTCTAAGATGTCCTTTGACCATTTATGGTAAAGACTTTGAGATGGATTTGGTGTGTTTGCCGTTGGAGGGTTTAGATGTGGTTTTGGGTATGAATTGGTTGCAATTCAATCGGGTTCACATTGATTGTTATCATAAGCTGGTGAGGTTTCCTTCTCTTGAGGAAACGAAGACTCGAGTTTCTTATCTACCAAAGAGTTGAATAAACTTTTAGCGGAGGAAGCTCAGTTGTTTGGATTGTTTGCATCTTTAACTGTGGATAGTCAAGTTTCACTTGATGTGTTTCCTGTTGTGTATGGATTTTCGGAAGTGTTTCCTGAGGATATTTCAGACTGGCCGCCGGAGAGAGAGGTGGAGTTTTCTATAGATCTAGTCCCTGGTACTAGACCTGTTTCTATGGCACCTTATCGTATGTCGGCATCTGAATTGGTGGAGTTAAAGAAACAGTTGAATGAGTTGTTGGAAAAGAGGTTCGTGACACCAAGTGTTTCTCCTTGGGGTGCTCCAGTTTTATTGGTGAAAAAGAAGGATGGGAGTATGAGGTTATGTATTGATTATCGCCAGTTGAATAAGGTGACGATCAAGAATAAGTATCCTCTTCCAAGGATTGATGATCTGATGGATCAGTTGGTTGGTGCGTGTGTGTTCAATAATATTGACTTAAGGTCAGGGTATCATCAGATAAGGGTGAAGGAGGAAGACATTCAGAAAACGGCTTTTAGGACACGATATGGTCATTATGAATATTCTGTGATGCCGTTCGGGGTTTCTAATGCGCCAGGTGTGTTTATGGAATACATGAATCGTATTTTTCACGAGCATCTGGATCGTTTTGTTGTGGTGTTTATTGATGATATCTTAATTTATTCTAAGTCTCGGGAGGAGCATGTAGAACATTTGCGTATTGTTTTGCAGGTTTTGAAGGAGAGGAAACTTTTTGCTAAACTATCCAAGTGTGAATTCTGGTTATCGGAAGTAAGTTTTCTTGGACACGTAATTTCAGGTAATGGTATTGCCGTGGATCCATCTAAAGTAGAAGCAGTTCTACAATGGGAGGATCCGAGATCTGTTACGGAAATTCGAAGCTTTTTGGGTTTGGCTGGTTATTATCGCAGATTCATTGAAGGTTTTTCTAAGCTAGCACTTCCTTTGACCCAGTTGACTTGTAAAGGGCAAGCGTTCATTTGGGATATTCGGAGTGAAGAGAGTTTTACTGAGCTGAAGAGAAGATTGACGACAGCTCCGATCTTGATTTTGCCGAATCCTAATGAACCATTTGTGGTTTATTGTGATGCTTCTTTGATTGGTCTAGGTGGTGTTCTGATGCAGGAAGGTAAGGTGGTGGCTTATGCTTCAAGGCAGTTAAGAGTTCATGAGAAGAATTATCCTACTCATGATCTTGAGTTAGCGGCTGTAGTTTTCGTGTTGAAGATTTGGAGGCATTATCTCTACGGTGCAAGGTTTGAAGTCTTTAGTGATCATAAAAGTTTGAAATATTTGTTTGATCAGAAAGAGCTAAATATGAGGCAACGTAGATGGTTGGAATTCTTGAAGGACTATGACTTTGGCTTGAATTACCATCCTGGTAAAGCTAATGTGGTAGCCGATGCATTGAGCCGGAAATCGTTACATATGTCCGCTTTAATGGTTAAGGAGTGGGAACTTTTGGAATCGTTTAGAGATTTGAGTTTGGTTTGTGAAGTGACGTCGGATAGCGTTAGGCTTGGTATGCTAACAATTACTAATGATTTTCTGATGACGGTTAGTGAGAAGCAAAAGCTGGATGTGAAATTTGTGGATTTGATGTTGGTTGGAGGAAAAGATGCGAATAGTGATTTCCAAGTGGATATTAGTGGTGTTTTGAGATTCCGAGGTAGGATTTGTATTCCAGATGATGCGGAGTTGAAAGAGATGATTTTGGAGGAAGGACACCGGAGTAATTTGAGTATACATCCGGGAGCGAATAAGATGTACCAAGATTTGAAGAAGATTTTCTGGTGGTCTGGATTGAAAAGAGATGTGGCTCGGTTTGTTGATGCATGTTTGACTTGTCAGAAATCGAAGGTGGAACATCTGAGGCCTAGTGGTTTGTTGCAGCCGTTGGATATTCCTGAATGGAAATGGGATAGTATTTCCATGGATTTTGTAACAGGGTTACTGAATACTCAGCGAGGGCATAATGCTATTTGGGTGGTTGTTGATAGACTGACTAAATCGGCTCATTTTATTCCGATTGACATCAGTTTTACTTTGGAGAGATTAACGGAGATTTACATCAGTGTGATTGTGAAGTTACATGGGGTTCCATTGAGTATTGTTTATGATCGAGATCCTAGATTTACATCGAGATTTTAGGAAAGTTTACAGAAGGCTTTGGGTTCAAAATTGAGATTGAGTTCGGCTTATCATCCACAGACGGATGGTCAGACGGAGAGGACGATTCATTCTTTGGAGGATTTGTTGAGAGCGTGTGTTTTGGAACAAGGTGGTGCGTGGGATAGTTATCTTGCATTGATTGAGTTTACGTATAATAACAGTTTCCATTCTAGTATTGGAATGGCACCGTTTGAAGCACTGTATGGGTGAAGGTGTCGAACACCTTTGTGTTGGCACGAATCTGGTGAGAGAACGGTGGTTGGACCAGAATTGGTGCAACAGACGACAGAGAAAGTGAAGTTTATTCGTGAGAAGATGAAGGCTTCTCAGAGTAGGAAAAAAAGTTATCATGATCGGAGACGAAAAGATCTTGAGTTCCAAGAGGGCGATCATGTATTTCTGAGGGTTACGCCGGTAACAGGTGTGGGTCGTGCATTGAAATCGAAGAAACTTACTTCTCGGTTTATTGGTCCTTACCAGATATCCGCGAGAGTGGGTGCTGTGGCTTATAGGGTGGCGTTGCCGCCGAATCTGTCGAATTTGCACGATGTGTTTCATGTTTCACAGCTTCGGAAGTATGTTCCGGATCCGTCGCATGTGATTCCGATGGATGAGGTTGAGGTAAGGGAGAACCTTACAGTTGAGGCATTACCAGTTAGGGTTTTGGATCGCGAGGTGAAGAGGTTGAGAGGCAAGGATATTGCACTTGTGAAAGTGGCGTGGGGCGGCGCTGCTGAGGGCAATTTGACTTGGGAGTTGGAGAGTCGGATGCGGGAGTCGTATCCAGATTTGTTCGTCTCAGGTATATTTTCGAGGACGAAAATTTCTAAGTGGGGGAGAGTTGTAACGACCCAGTTTTCGTGTGCGTTTTATTTAATCGAGTCGTTTGATTATTATATTATTATTTTATTTTATTTTCGACTTTTATCTGAAAATATGTTACTTTTCAATGTTGTGATATTTTATCGGGTTTTGGGAACGTTTGTGAGATATTTGAGTGTGGGGGTATTTTGGACATTTCATAATATTTTGTTAAGTTAGAATAGAAAGGGAATTAGGAAGAGAGAAAAAGAGAAAGAAAGAAAAGGAAAAGAAAGAAAAAGGGGAGAAAAGAGAAGAAGAAGAGAAATAGTGAGGAAACTTGGGAAATCAAAGAAATCAACTTCTAGAATCGATTTAATCGGGTAAGGGTGCGAAACTCAATTATTGTATACTTGTGTATGATTATGTATGTGTATTTGTGATGTTTGTTGGATTGAAATGAAGAAATTAGGTAAAACCCATTTTTGATAAAATTGATTAGAAATTGAGTAAATGTGTTGGAAATCATGTGTTAAGTGTTCATTCTTGTTGATACATGATAGATATTTGTTATTGGGCATTGTATTGGTAATATTTCTGGGTGTGGGTGAAAATTGGAGGATTTTTGAGTGGAAAACGCAGAACCACGTTCTGCAGAAATTTTTCCTAGATTTCCAGGTCATACGCGTATGGGGCATGTTCATACGCGTATGGACCTTGGCAATACGCGTATGGTGGGCGAGCCATAGGGCCAATACACGTATGGGTTGCTTGTTTCCTCGGCCATCTGCCCATTTGCGTATGATACGCGTAGCATTTTGGGGCAATACGCGTACGGGCTTGGGCATTACGCGTACGGACATTTTAACGTGAACTTTGGAAAAAAAATGAGTCTCTGCTCATACGCGTATGGCTCATGGTGATACGCGTATGAACAGGACTTTTGCAAAATGGGACTTTTCAAAATATCGTTTTTCGTTTTCTTTCGTAACTTTTGATCCGTTTATCCGATTTTTACATTCTTGGTATCGTTGTGTAGCTATTGAGCTGTACTTTCTTATTATGATGATTTCGAAATTGTTAGCCGATTTAATTATGTCGAAAAATCAGGAATAGTGTCGGTTGTCGACTTTTGTCGTTATAACCGTGCGTAATTGATGTGTATTGTGCAAGGTGCTATTGTATGATGTAAACTTATGTGTTTAGATGATGTTGTGATGATTTGTGGCCGTATGGAAATTAAATGCATTGTTTTGGGCATAAGTGCAAAGTGTGATTTTATCGATGTAAATGAATATGTGTGTGTGTGCATATTAAATGTCATGGGTCATTGTATGCCAAGCATCATGATATGCATTGTTGAAACGTCCTGAGTGACGGTTTGGATTCCAGAGGGAATTTGCTATAACTTCATGTGCCCATGTGGGGTGTGAGCGATGATTATAGAAGATCGTGTGCCCATGTGGGGTGTGAGCGATCGGGTCGTGTGCCCGTGTGGGGTGTGAGCGATCCATAAAAACCGTGTGCCCGTGTGGGGTGTGAGCGGTGGGGAACATCGTAGGCCCGACGGGGAGTTACAGTGATGTAACGAGCGATGATTCCAGCAGAGTTCCTGAGTGAACTAGTGTTGAGAAACAATGGAAGTCGGTACCGCATGTGCATATGCATAGAGTCGTGCGTCGGTCTCTTGCATTTGCATAAATCATTTATGGTTGATTATGTGTGGATTTGTGGATAAATTGATATATAGATATGTGTTTGTGATGGAAATATGTATTATGTCTTGTAATGCCTTGTCTTTGAATTATGGCGTGAGTTGTGGTGAGAATCGTATATATGTGTATTTTCGTGTTATATATATATATATATATATATATATATATATATATATATATATATATATATATATATATATATATAATTGTATGCAATTATATTATGGTTGTTTTTCTCACCCTTCTGCTGTTTTATAATGCTCTATGAGGCATTGCAGATTAGAGTTGCTGGAGGTACTTTTGTGAAGCTTTGCGTCTTCATTCTTTTGTCGGTCGGCTCTGATATGTGACACCGGGTAGTTAGGGGGGCCGTTAGTGATAATTGTATATTATGTATATGTATATCTTTTGGCTTGTGCATGTATAACCTGATGTATGACAAACTTCTCATGATATATATATATATATATATATATATATATATATATATATATATATATATATATGTGTGTGTATGTATGTTATTCAGTTTTAGATTTTCCGCTTTTATTCTAAACTCTGAAATGTGGGTGTAAGGAACTGAGTTCCTCTGTTGATTGCTACCCCACTGTTTCATATCTTTATGGGCAGGTGTTGTATGTATTGTTTCAAATTGATGTGACCCCTCGGTCTATGCCATGATAATTTAAATATACTCTGACGAAATTTTGAATTTTCTTTTACTGCTTTTTATTAATTGGGGGTATAGATTGGGGTGTTACATTAAGTGGTATCAGAGCCAATTTGTGTCAGTCCGTGTCAATTGTGTCAGTCCTTGTTGGTCGTTGTGGTTGGATGAGCTGTTTGTTAAACCATAGTTTTTGTTATTGGAAATGAACAGAATATGGCTGGTAGGAATAATGCTGCTTTGGCTGCGGCTATGCAAGCTATGGCTCGTGCTGTGCAGGGTGCACCTAATGCTGCTGGTAATGATGAGTTCAGGAAGAACAAACCGCCTGTCTTCAAAGGAAGATATGATCCGGATGGCGCACAGGTTTGGTTGAAAGAGATTGAAAGGATTTTCTGAGTGATGGATTGTAAGGAGGATCAGAAGGTGAGACTAGGTACTCACATGTTATTGGAAGAAGCTGATGATTGGTGGGTTAGTACTCGACGTGTGTTGGAAGCTGTTAGGTCAAGAAACCCTAATTCCTGATTTTTGATGAATGCATCCCCTGAGGCTAAATTGACTTGATGATTGGGTTTATGATGTCCCTTGGAGCATCATAGGTTATTATTTGAAGCAATGGCTCATGCCCAGAGGAAAATTTCCATCTGGAGGCCCTGGTCGACCAAACCCTAATTTGGTGACACTGGCGATATTGAGGCTCGATCCACATGGAAGGGAGCAGCCTTGTGCTTAATCCTTAAAGTGGGAGTCCTCTTGATCCCTTGTAGATATTTGAGAGGTTAGACAAGTTGAAGATCATGTCATTTCTTGATTAATCCTTTGTCTAAGAACTCTAAGAGGGCTTGAAACCCTAATTCTGATTGTAGTAAGTGTTCACCCATCTTTGGGGAGACTAATGAGGCAAGATAGTTCATCCATATTGTGATGATGATTTTCACAATGATGGGGAATCTTAGTGGTCAAAATTTGGGGTATGACAGATGCCCCTATTTAATCTTCTTTTGCTAAGCAACGATGCTTAGAAAAGGTAAAACTTCCCCTCGATCCTGGTTGTCTACCAAGGAACTGGTCTAAGTTGTTGAATTAAACTTCCCCCCATTCTTGGTTTCCTACCAAGGAACTAGTCTTAGTTTCTGAAGTAAACTTCCCCTCGATCCTGGTTTCCTACCAAGGAACTGGTCTTAGTTTCTGAAGTAAACTTCCCCTCGATCCTGGCTTCCTACCAAGGAACTGGTCTTAGTTTCTTTTGTCAATAAACTTTACTAACAAGGGACGCTATGTGTAGCAGTTTTCCTCAAACTTCTCGCCGAATTTTCTTGGGGAGATGCCATTTGATGGAAAAAGTTTTGATGTCAGACTCGCTGGGGAACCCATTCGTCTGAGTTGTAGAGGTGCACAAACTTCTCTATTGGAGACGCCATTTGTTTCTACTGGGGAAAGCAGGTCTCTTGAGAGATGACTTTCACGCTTGGGGATATTACATCATACTTTTCTCGGGATATTCCCGGAGAAATGCCATATGATGGGATCCAATTTTGAGGTGCCAATGACCTTTTCATCAGTGGTTTTTCATAGAAAAACTACCGTACCGCCGGATCTCTGATTAAGAGGCTTTCTTTGGGGATTTTCCTTAATCCGAGAAAGCAAAAATACCATCTTCAATGGCGAAGAGTGACATCGGTTTGAAGGTTCTCTGGTCTTTCAGAGGTTCAAGTTATCAAAGTGGTCAAGGACCCAATTTCAATCCAGAAATAAACTGGAGGAGAGATTATTTAAATGCAACATTTCCTAATCGAGGAAAGAACTGACAACTCGACCGATAAGACAGCTATCACTAGGGATAAGACCGACTGGAGTGATAGTGATGCAATATGAAATATGTATGCAAATCAATAATGCATGATGTATGTATGTATATGCTGACAAAACTGACGCGACATACAAACTAAAAGATGAACATGACTGGATACTCGGCCATCACGGGGCAAAAAAGTACCGCTGGTTTAAGATAACAATTCTGCCTTGCTTAGGAGAAACGGTCCCTGTTGGGAACTATGTTGGTCGGGCTTAAGAGATGAGAACTCGGCCGAAGATGTCAGACGGAGTATTCGCATCTGTCATAACTGATCCTTCGTTCAGGCGCACTGGTTTAGAAGGAGTACTTTGATTCTGCACTTTAAGGTTCGATTACTTTTGGAGAAGCGACCGATGTTCTTCTGATGTTCAACAGTCAAAAGAAATTGCCGACTTTATTTTAAAAGCAGAAAAAATTTTACAGGTAAATTCATTTTTTGTTTTATTTCAAGAATCGTTGATCATGTTAAAAACATCATTCTGTAAAGCTAAAACAAACATGAATTACCAATAAAAGAACAAGGGCTCAAATTTTATTGATAGGATGGAAATCAGCCAAACGCGTGATTCCATATAGCATTTACAAAGTTAGAAAATGGTAACTTACAGGGAAAAGGGCTACGTTGAAACATAACGACCACTATCCTTCTACCAACTTTGAATTCGGGACATCCTGAGCTTCTGTCGAAGATGACCTTGACTGGAGTTTTCCTGACGGATGATGTAACTGCTGCTGAGGGACTTGCCCCTTTGTTGAACATAGTTACTTGCCATTATCCCTAACTTTTGCCTGGATTGTACTGTGATGTTTCCAATCCACCGGGATGATTTTTGATCATGTCTCTAATTTTTGCCTGGACCGTCCTTTCGGGTTTTCAATCCACCGAGACGTTTTTTTTAGGCGAAGTATCTCTTGACTACATCTACATTTGTGGGGTAGGCAAATTCCTCTCCGTCCATGGTTGCAAGTCTCAAGGCGCCGCCTGAGAAAGCTTTCGTGACCACGTAGGGGCCGTCATAATTCGGAGTCCACTTGCCCCGAGAATCAGTGAGAAATGATTGTATTTTCTTGAGCACAAGGTCTCCTTTCCTGAAGATGTAAGGTCGAACCTTTTTGTCAAAAGCCTTCTTCATTCTTTGCTGATACAACTGACCGCGGCATAGAGCCGTTATTCGCTTTTCTTTGATCAGATTTAGTTCGTCATGTCTGCTTTGACACCATTCAGCTTCTGTAAGCTTAGCTTCCATCAATACCCTGATTGATGGGATCTCTACTTCGATGGGGAACACTTCCTCCATGCCATATACTAGAGAGAAAGGGGCTGCCCCTGTTGAAGTGCGGAATGATGTGCGATATCCTTGAAGAGCAAAGGGTAACATCTCGTGCCAATCTTTGTAGGTTACAAACATCTTCTGAACAATCATCTTGATGTTCTTGTTAGCCGCTTTTACCGCTCCGTTCATCTTGGGTCGGTAGGGAGATAAGTTATGGTGTTCGATCTTGAATTTTACGCACAACTCTTTCATCATCTTATTATTCAAGTTAGATCCATTATCAGTAATGATCTGGCCCGCAACACCATAACGGCAGATGATATTGTTTTTTATGAATCAGACCACCACTTGTCGGGTTACATTAGCGTATAACGCTGCTTTGACCCACTTGGTGAAGTAATCAATGGCTACTAGAATGAACCGATGTCCGTTTGAAGCCTTGGGCTCAATCATGCCGATCATGTCGATTCCCCATATGGAAAAAGGCCATAGGGAAGAAAGAACTTTGAGATGCGTTGGCTGTACATGAATTTTGTCGGAATATATCTAACACTTGTGACACTTCCTCTTGTACTTGTAGCAGTCGGATTCCATTGTCAACCAATAGTACCCTGCTCTCAGAATTTTTCTCGCCATTGTGTATCCATTGGCATGAGTGCCAAAGGACCCTTCGTGAATTTCTTTTATCAGCATGTCTGCTTCTGGTCTGTCGATGCATCGGAGCAAGACCATGTCAAAATTCCGCTTATAAAGTGTATCACCGCTCAGAAAGAAACTGCCTGCCAGTCTTCTGATGGTTTTCCTGTCTTTTCTAGACGCCCCATGTGGGTACTCTTGTTTCTGAAGGAAGCATTTGATATCGTGATACCAAGGTTTGTCGTCTATGACTGCTTCAATCGTGAAGATGTAAGCGGGCCGTTCAAGGTGCATTATGTCGATCTTGGGTAGGTCAGTCCATTGACCTATGATAATCATGGAAGAGAGAGTGGTTAATGCATCAGCCATGTGATTCTCATCACGAGGAATGTGATGAAACTCGATTCTGTTGAAGAATGGTAACAACCTTCTTGCGTATTCTTTGTAAGGAATCTGTCCTGATTCGTATGTGTTCCAATCTCCTTTGATCTGATTGATAACCAGGGCTGAGTCGCCATATACATCCAAGTTCTTGATCCTTAAATCAATTTCTTCCTCGAGATCCATGATACAAGCTTCGTATTCGGCCTCGTTGTTTGTACATTTGAACGTCAGTCGGGAAGTGAAAGGAATGTGGGTACCCTGAGGGATAACAATGATTTCCCCAATTCCGTTTCCGTAATGATTAACTGCTCCGTTAAAGATAAGTCCTCACTGGGAACCTGGTTCTGGCCCTTCACTGGGTAGCGGTTCATCGCAGTCTTTCATTTTCAGATACATGACATCTTCGTCTAGGAAGTCAAACTCGATAGATTCTTGATTGTCAATCGGTTGATGAGCCAAATGATCGGCTAAAACATTTCCTTTTACGGCTTTTTGAGCATGGTACTCTATGTCATATTTTGACAGCAACATCTGCCAACGGGCGATTCTTCCTGTGAGAGATGGTTTTTCAAAGATATACTTGATCAGATCCATCTCGGAGACCAACCAAGTAGTGTGACGAATCATGTACTGGCGCATACGTTTGGCCGCCCAAGCCAAAATGCAACAAGTTTTCTCAAGCATAGTGTACCGAGTCTCGCAGTCGGTGAATTTCTTGCTCAAATAGTAGATGGCAGACTCCTTCCTTTTGGTTTCGTCTTGTTGGCCAAGCACACAACCCATGGAGTCTACCAAGACAGTGAGGTAGATGATTAGTGGTCTTCCTTCCACTGGAGGTGATAGAATCGGCGGGTTCAACAGGTATTCCTTAATACTGTCGAAGGCAGCTTGACAATCTTCTATCCAAACGCAGTCCCGATTCTTTTTTAACAGTTTGAAAATCGGCGCACATGTCGCGGTCATGAGGAATATAAATCTGGAGATGTAGTTCAAACGTCCCAGGAATCCCCTGACTTGTTTTTCAGTTTTCGGAGAAGGCATTTCTTGAATCGCCTTGACCTTGTCAAGATCGACCTCAATTCCCTTTTAGCTGACGATGAACCCTAAGAGTTTCTGTGAACGGACACCAAAGGTGCACTTGTTGGGATTCAAGCGGAGTTTGTACTTTCTCAACCGCTCAAATAGTTTTGACAGGTGGGTCACATGCTCCTCTTTTGTTCTAGATTTTGCAATCATATCATCGACATATACCTCGATTTCTTTGTGTATCATGTCATGAAAGAGAGTAGTCATGGCCCTTTGATAGGTTGCCCCGACGTTCTTCAAACCGAATGACATTAGCTTGTAACAAAAGGTACCCCATGGAGTAATGAACGAAGTTTTCTCCATGTCTTTCAGCGCCATTTTGATTTGGTTATAGCCCGAGAATCCATCCATGAAGGAGAAAACTTTGAACTTTGATGTACTATCAACCAGCATGTCAATGTGCAGTAAAGGAAAGTCGTCCTTTGGACTAGCCTTGTTTAAATCTCTGTAATCCACACACATTCTGAATTTTCCGTCCTTTTTTGGAACGGGTACGATGTTGGCTAACCATTGAGGATATTCTGATGTAACGAGGAAACCTGCGTCAATCTGTTTCTATAGCTCCTCTTTGATTTTGATGGCCATGTCCGGATGAGTCCGTCTCAACCTTTGTTTTACTGGCGGACATTCTTATCTCAACGGTAAATGATGTTCCACGATACTGGTATCCAACCCTGGCATATCCTGATAGGACCAAGCAAACACATCGGGAAACCCTTTGAGAAGCTTTGTCAAACTCTCTTTAGCAGTTGGACTGAGTAGTGCCCCAATCTTGATTTATTTTTTCTCTTCTCCTGAACCTACGTTGATCGTTTCCAATGGCTCTTTGTGAGGTTCAATGGACCTTTCCTCTTGTCTGAGTAATCGGGATATCTCTTCTGGAATTTCGTTGTCAACTTCTTCTTCAGCCCCAAATACCGGGAACTCAAAGTCGGGAGAAGGCATCGGATCGTATGTTTCAACTGGGTTTAAAATAAGCAATCTGCATGACGTGATGATTCGTGTTTAGAAGAGATAGAGAAAATGCAAGAGTGTGTGCAGTGTTTTTTTTACTGCTTGTTTTTATTATTTGAGGTGTTTTTTAGGATTACCAATTTCTGAGAAAAGCAAAAAGAGAAAACAGCAATTAATGTAGAAATTACAGAACGACGTTATTTTATTAATGAACAAGTCGATTCTTGAAACTACAGCCCTATAAAACAAAACTATGTCGCTTTGGGCGAAGCGAAGAGGGAAATTTACAGAAAGCGAGCCCTATCAAAACATCCGTTTCACCTGGGCAGGGTGAAAAGCTAAAGATGGCAATTACTTTGACTTATGAACAATCTTCAGAACATCGACAACAACCCATTGGTGGCGAAATCCTCGGTGAATCACAAAGTCTGGTACTTTCCTTGATTTGTCTTCAGAAATGACGCTAATTTCTGGTGGAGCAGGATCATTGGAATCTGTCTCCCAGGCAGAATTGTCGTAGGAGGATTCCTCTATTGCCTTTTGCATAGCATTTGTGCTCTCAGGTAGATCTCCCCATCCAGTTGGCTGGAGGTCTTCGAGCCTGATACGAGAGCTTTCAGGAGCAGTGTATTTGACCATATAGTCGTATTTCCCACTTGGTTGTCCCAGGGTGTCCCACACTTCTTTGGAACTGGATGAGTCATCCTTCTCGATGACATTGACCTCTGGAAAAGCATAGTTGATGAATTCAAGTCCTACAAATGTTGAGAATTCATCGTCATGCTGAGTAGTTTCTGAATGACCTGAGTGTTGATCCCATGACATGGTGGGGACGCAGGCATTCTTTTCAATGATGCTCAGCTGATTTTCGTTGTTCGGCTAACTCTCTTGCCCCAAGTCTCCTGAGTAAGGCTACCACATTGGCAGACCATCCATCGGGCCATAGTAGTCGTGGTCAAAGTTGTCCTTCATCAGAGTGTTTTCCTCTAATGAGTTTGGTGGAGCACGACATCCTTCTGGATCACACCATCCGTATATCATTTCGACGTCTGACCTGGGTATAAATCTCGGGCTCTGTGCGGGATAGTAAAATGGTGTAGGAACCTCTTCCTGAGACATATAACCGTCCTCGTTGAGGTAGGACTTCCATTCCACATCTGTGTCAGAGGGATCCTCATAATTGATAGTGTGTACTTCTTGAGTCACTGGTTGAAGGAAACCTCCACTGTGGAAGAAATTTTGAATGGGATGAAGACTTTCATCGCTGGCAGCTGTCGGAGTACAGGTTGCAGAAAAACCAAGACCCTTCTTTGCTTTATTGTCAGTAGGAATGACAAGTTGTCCCCATCCTGTTGTATTGGTACTTTTGACTGCTTTGATAGCGTCTTTGTATGAGGAAATCGAGGTTTCTCCTTCGGATTGATCGCCTCTGTGTAGCGAAAGTGTTTGGAACTGAGTTCCAATTATCCCTTCCGGTTCCACATAAGTGGTTGATGATAAATTGCTTACGAGCAAAGCCTGTTCCCCATAGACCGTGACGAGCTGACAGTTCTGAACGAACTTTAGCTTTTGGTGGAGGGTCGAGGTGACCGCCCCAACCTGATGTATCCAAGGTCTTCCTAATAAAAAACTGTACGTTTCCCGGATGTCCATGACCTGGAAAATGACTTGGAAAGTGTGAGGACCAATAGTTATAGGAAGATCCACTTCGCCGATAACCGTTTTTCTGGACCCGTCGAATGCTTTGACGACGACCTCACTGGTTCTCATCGGGGGTCCTTTGAAGGATAATTGCATCAAAGTGGACTTCAGCATAACATTCAGGGCTGACCTTGTGTCTACCAGTACGCTGGCTAAAGCATCGTCCTGGCAGTTGACTGTAATGTTGAGCGCCATGTTATGACGACGACCTTCCTCAGGTAATTCCTCATCACTAAATCCCAAGTTATTGTTGGAAGTGATGTTAGAGACAATGCTATCGAACTATCTGATTGTTACATCCTGTTCCACAAAGGCTTGCTCCAAGACTTTCTCTAGAGCCTCCCTATGTGCTTCTGAACTGAGTAAAAGTGACAGCACAGAGATCTTTGAAGGAGTTTGTAATAGCTAATCAACAATGTTGTATTCACTCCTTTAGATGAGCTTCATCATCTCATCGTCATTTTTCGAAAGGTCGGGATTACTGGATTGACCGACTGGTGGATTGGAAACTTCTGTCTGAGGTTTCTTTTCTTTGATAGGTTCTCTAACCCCTCGGTTGAAGGTTCTACCACTCCGTGTTACTCGACTGATGTCTGCAATATTCACGACAGAGGGTAATGGAATTTCCTTTCCATTCTCGACTGTTGTTGCACCGTATTTGTAAGGGATAACCTTAGTTGATTTATACGGTAATAGTCCTGGTAGATAGATGACTATGGGAGCCTTCTGATTTTTCTGACTATCATAAGTAATCTCAATCCGTTCCTGGTTAGGAACTCTTGACTCTTCAAGTAGAGGGATGATGGTGAAAACATCTCTAGTCCTCTGATGATTAGAGATTACGACAACATCCTCGATTTCATTGGCAAGGTAGCCTGGCGTCCAGCTGATTGGTCCAGAACTCGGATATGGACGAATTTCTCTACTATCCACCTGATCTTGAAGAGCTGCTCGCACAAGGTAGCATCCTTGGTTACTTTCTGAACAGACTCCACAGTGTTAATATTTGTGTGGTGGCACCTTGCCACGCCCGCTTTGAATGCAATGTAGCCTCACTAGGTTAGTTTCTACAGATCGGACATCCTGACTTTGACGCCGAGTACGGTTCTTGTCATCGATACTAATCTACTGAGTGTCTTCATCCATATAGATGGGAAGCCACCAATGATTTAGCAAGTGCTAAAGTGCTTCCTGGACAAGGGCACAACCTTGATCGTTTTCGTAACCCGCCGTACAGCTTTGGTAGTCATGTGCTATCAGGAACCCGAGTCGGACCTGCTCAGCATGTAAATCTACCAGGTTAGTGTTCATTAAGCGAATATCAAAGATCTGTACCATGTTGATCTGATAGGGATTCCTATCATGGTAGTCCTGGATCCATCCAAGATCCATCTGACGTTGGAGGGCCTCTTGTACAAAAAAGCATCCCTGTTTATTTACCGAACAAGTCAGACAAGAATTGTAATCGTGCCGCGGCAGATTATGGTACTGGCTTTGGCTTGAGTGCATCGCCACCAAGTTGACATTCATCGCACGGATGTCGTGGTTTTGAATGACGTTGTAATTCGTATAGACCATGTTGACCCCACGAACTCGATGCTCTTGGATCCATCCGAGATCCATCTGTTCCTGTAGAGCTGATTGCACCACAGAACATCCCTGATTATTTTTAGAGCAGATATCACACTGGTGATAACTATCAGGTGACACGTGGCCATACCCACTATGTTTACAATGCATCTTGACCATATTGGTCCTTAACAAGAGTACATCGTGAATTTGATAGACATTGTTAGACTCTCACTCTACCAGGTTGACTGCAGCTTTCTCATGTTAAGGCAGCGGGTTTGTGAGAACATTCGGATTCGTATCTTTGAAAGGTAAGACCCCGCTCCTAACAAGCTTTTGCACGTCGGATTTGAAACTGAGACAATTCTCTATGTTATGCCCTGGTCCTCCTTGATGGTAAGGGCAAGTCTGATCCACCTTGAACCAAAAAGGCGGATTTTCCAGTACTGTAAGAGGGGACTTAGTCTGGATGTGCCCCTTGGCTAGTAGTAACGAAAATAGTTTTGCGTACGATACGGGTATAAGATCAAATCCTGATGACCGCGTTGTACGGTTGTTGTTGTATTGAGGACGAGCCTGCTGAAGAGGCTGTTGTGTCCTTTGCTGATTAGGTTGGCTTTGCGCAACCTGAGGCTGATACGTAGGCGCAGACGCAGGGTTGATAGCAGGAGTCACAGCGCTACTGGTTGATAACGTCGCCTTTGCTTTCCGAGAGAGATATTCCCAATATCTTGCTCTTTTTTCTTAGGGAGAGCACTACCGTATCGCTTTGTACTACTTGATGATCCAGCGTCTTTTACTAGGTGTCCTTCTCGAACAGCTTCCTCGAGACGTACCCCCATACCGACCATTTCGGTGAAATCACTGGGCGTACTGGCGACCATTCTGTCATAGTAAAATGAGTTTAAGGTCTTTAAGAAGATCTTTGTCATCTCTTTTTCCTCAAGAGGTGGACAAATTTGGGCGGTGATCTCACGCCACCTCTGAGCGTACTCCTTAAAGGTTTCCTTGTCCTTTTGTGACATTGATCTGAGTTGATCTCTGTCGGGTGCCATGTCCAAATTGTACTTGTATTGTTGGACGAAGGCAGTGCCAAGATCTCTGAAAGTGCTGATCGTGGCGCGGTTTAAACCCATGTACCATTTTAATGCAGCACCGGTTAAACTATCCTGAAAGTAGTGAATCAATAGGTCCTGATTCTCTGTCTGTGCTGACATTCGTCGAGCGTACATAACCAAGTGACTCTGAGGGCAAGAGTTACCCTTGTATTTTTCAAAGTCAGGCACCTGGAATTTGTGCGGAACTTTCACATTGGGGACCAGACAAAGGTCTGCGGCGTCCTTTCCAAATAAATCCTGACCGCGAATCGCTTGCAGTTCCTTCTGCATTTCCAGGAACTGCTCCTGGAACTCGTCCATTCTATCGAACATACTTTCCTTTCTACCAGAAGGTATCTGTGGAATCTGTCCTTCCGGGACAGTGTGCACCACAGGGGGTGGTACCGTTACTACGGCAGTGAATCTTGGCGTTTCCCGAAGTTTGTAACCTTCAAGAGTCCTCATTATGCCTCTAGCATCCTCTCTTTCCCGAAGTTTGTAACCTTCAGGCCCAGCGGCTTCTGTTGTGATTCCTTGATCTTCAACGATCGACGGAACATATCCTTCCGGGATATAATTAACAGGCATGCCCCAAGGACGATCTTTCGGCATTTGATACCTAGGATCATACTTTTCCACTATGGGGGTTGAGGTGATCTCTGAGATCACAGTTCTTTGTTGTTGAGCTTCTGCCATGGCTAGCATGTCGTTACGAAGCTTTCTCATATCCTCTCTTAGAGCGTCGATCTCTTCTTTCAACTCTCTGTTCTCTTCCTCGAGATCATCCATCTTTTTCTGACGATTGGCCCGAGTATTGTACGAATGAGACAGTTTGACTCTAGAACCGAGACACAAATGTGAGATTCGCAGGTAAGAAGAATACGTTACGGGAGAATGATGAATGCAATGATTATATTAATTGTTTTTTGGTTTAATCAAAATAAACTTCGACAATTAGATTGCAAATTTCAAACAGTGGGGAAACCCCGTTTTATTAAATTCAAAGGATTGCGGAAATGAAATACAGTAAATTACAAAGTGCGAAAACATAAACCTAAGCTAATGGGTCTCGAGTCCTCTCTGAGGAGAACTCGGGTGCTGATTCTGGTACTTTCCTTTTCTTTGACTGGGGCTCTTGGGCCGTTGTCGGGTTGTCATTCCTTTGCCAAGTGAAAGGAGCGAGCAAATTCCTTTGGTCATCCTGATTTTCTACAGCATGTTGCTCCAAAATCTCAATTAGAGCATCCTTATCTTTCAGCGGTTGTTGTATTTTGGTACACTCCACATTGAGAATGCGGTACTTGTTTTTCCAAGACCTCCTCTCTTGTTGAACTTTGTTGAGCGTAACCTGAAGTTTTTCCGTTTCAGTCATGAAGTACATGATAGATTCCCTTGGCGGAAGAACTCCGTGACGAGGATAAGGCATCTTTAGCTTGAGAGCTCTAGTTTGTACCTAGTGGAGATAAGGCTCCATCGAGACACAGTCCGGTTTTCCTAGAGACTCCCGTCCTTTCTTGGGAACATGTTTCCAAGCGCGCACTATTTCCATCTTTAGTGCTCTGTCATTTTCCCCTTCTTTGAAGAAAAGACCTTCCAGATGAGCATTCCGTGGGACATGCCTCATTGAGTATCCAAATTGACGATGAACCAATACTGGATGGTAATTGATTCCTCCTTTAGTTCCTATGAGGGGTACGTTGGGGAAGTTTCCACAATGGTCAATGATCTTGATTCCCTCATAAATCCTATTGCACCAATCTATGTCAGAGTTGGTGAGAGACATGATTTTCTGCGACCAACGTAAGGCACTCTTATGATCACAAAATGCAGCAGACCTGGGCAAATGGGAGATAAACCATTTATATAGCAGGGGTACACAGCACGTGATCATTCCTCCGCTGTACAAATTCCCAAAGTGTACCGAATGATACGCGTCCGCGAGCAAAGTTGTCACAGGGTTTCCAATGAGAAAAACCTTAATGGCATTGATATCGACAAAGTTATTGATGTTGGGAAACAAAAATAACTCGTAGGTGAGAAAAACAAAGATGCTTTCAAAAGAAGTCACGTTCCCTATACTGGAAAAGTACAAGGCCTTCTTTATCAAGAATTGGGCTGGCAAACCTTGGATGCCACCCTTAGTGGTCAGGTGAGTCTTGACTTCCGACTCATCCAAATAAATTGCTTGTGCAATGGTCTGATCCTTTGGAATTTCTTCAAGTCCAGAAAATAGAGCTCGATCAGTAATGTGCCGATCGGTCAAGTGAGAATACTCCTCCAGCGTTGGTGCGAGCTGGTAATCCAGAAATGTGAAATAGCGATAAACTGGATCGTAAAATTGAATGAGTGCTTCCATGATTCCTTCAATCACATGGACTCTTAACAGAGGCAGCAGACCTCCGTATTTGGCTCTGAAAGCTTCAGGGTTAGTGGTCATCCTTGCTAAACTTCTCAAATCCTCTAGTTTTGGAACCTTGAAGGTATACTTATGAGTTCTCCTTCTACCGAAATCCATTAGCGCAATCCTTTTTTCTCTGACATTTGCAATCATTGTCTTAGTTTAAAAAAAAAGAGAGACTAGAGGAGAAAATTTTCTTTGTTTTAATGTTTTTTAGATGAATGCATGAATGCAGCACACAAAAACATAGAAAAAACATGGGGTCAAAGGGTCGGTGTCATGAAGTCAAGACTCTACCCCCCCCCCCCCCCGAAGGTTTTCTACGGGTGATTTTTTGTACCTGTCACTCAAAATCATTGATTCCTGAGAACACTAGCGGGCCGGGAACCGTGCTAGGTGATGTCCGTCAAAGAAACCTCAGAAGAGGGTAGTTTATCGCGTAACAGCTATTCCCGATAGCTTCCTCACTACAAAAAAAGGTGATTTTCCTATGTGTATACTCAATCTTTCCACATACGGCATCACACGCATTCCCATTAGCAGAAAAATAAACACATATATCAATTAGGAAAAGTAGTATATATATTTGTCCTAAAGTCCTAGACTTTAAAGAGCTATGAATCCTATGTTCCTGACAAAAATGGCTCCCCGGCGGAGACGCCATTCTGTGGTACCTTCCCTATTTAAAAGGTTTTGACCTAAGATCCTAATGAAGTCAACAAAAAGTCCTATCCCAGTGAAATCCCAAAGAAAGTCAATTCGGCCCCACAGTGGGCGCCACTTTTCTGTAGCGAGCGAAACTGGACGTGTTTCTTAAGCACTGTCGCTCCTTTGGGGTTACTACAGGTCGATTCATTTTTATCCTATTGTGAGCTGATGAAGGAATGGAAATAGATGTCTCCAATTAACCCTGCTTGTATACTGAGTTTAAACAGCGGTCTGTTAGGTTACGGATGCGATATAGAAGTGGGGCCTTTTTCTTCTTTCTTTGTTTATAACGGAACACCGGGAATGTTTATGGGTAGGGGTTTAGGACTGATACTTTTTAATTGATGTGGGTATGGGATTGTGGGTTTTTGTTGAGTGTGCTCGCTAAGATTTTTCTTTCAATCTTATGCCTACGTATTCCCGTTTACCGAAACAAGGAAATCAGAGCGATAGTAGTTCCTCCTATTCTATGGGAGGAAATGGTGTTTTGGTGTCTTGTTCAAAGCCCAAGACGTGAAGCTGAAAAGGTGGTTTATATCTTGTTCAAAGCCCAAGATGTGAAGCTGAAAAAGGGTGTTGTCTTTAGAGAGAATTTGTCATCTTTAAAGGGGTCTGTTTGTCACAACTGTTGGGTGACTGACTATAAAGGAGGATTACTTTAACCGGGATATGTGAATCCTAGCAATGCCATAATTTCCTTTATATGGGGTTTTAACCTGAAGGAGAAGACTTTAACTCAGTGTAGAGCAATGCCATCTTTCCTTAGGAATTTCTCATACTAAAAGAGAGACAGTGGCGTGGATGTAAATAATCCAGAGTCTTGCCGCTTACGGCAATTAGATGAAAGGAGTTGTTGATGTTTGTGTACTGTGAACGAGGCACAACTTTGATGCTAAAAGGTTGATTGACTCAACCGGGGTTTTTCTTATACAAAACCTAAGAGGAGGCTATCGGCCTAACAAGAGGGTGATTTTTGTGTGTCTCGTACGAAGCCCGAGAGAGAGGCTAAAAGGGTTGACTCTACAGGAGAATCTTTTATATGTGTCTTATACAAAGCCCAAGACAGAGGCTAAAGGTTGGACTCAATAAGAGGGTCTTTTATACTCAACAAGAGAGTGTTTTTTATCTCGTACAAAGCCCGAGATGAAGGCTAAAAGGGTTTTTGACTCAACAAGAGAGTCTTTTATACTCAACAAGAGAGTGATTTTGTATCTCGTACGAAGTCCGAGATGGAGGCTAAAAGGTTTACTCAACAAGAGAGTCTTTTATACTCAACAAGAGAGTGATTTATAGGTTAGCTCCACCGGGGAGAATCATTGTACAAATCCCAAGAGGAGGCTAGGGTGCTGGTGACTGTTTCAGTTGAGTGACAGGTCCAGTATGTTGGTTAAAAGAGAAAATCAGTTCTTATATGAGTACTATTTGCACTCAGGGATTTGATTCGAGGATCAGGGTTATTTCCTATTTTTTAAGGAAATGGGAAATCCAAAGGGTATTGAGACTGTCCGAGTCTACGGGTTTCATCTCCTAGTTTTTGAAAGGAGCTTGAGAATGTCTTTGAGACTCAAGGGAATTAGACTATCCAAGTCTAGAGTTTCATCTTTTGTACTACGTTTAAGAAACAGCAGTAGCAAGATCTAGACTTTTTGAAAGATTGTTCTATTAAGATGACTAATTTCTGTTCCTATACCTCTAGGAGGTCGTCGGGACAATTTGTACGAAGCCCAAGAGGAGGCTGGAAAACTTTTAAGAAGCCGAGGGACAATTTGTACGAAGCCCAAGAGGAGGCTATCATTCCCGGAGGAAGAAATCATTTATACGAAGCCTAAGAGGAGGCTGTGAATACTTCTAAGAAGCCGAAGGGTCCTTGTACAACACCCAAGAGGAGGCGAGGATGCTTTTAAGAAGCCTGTGGGTCCCCAAACCCCGAGAAATTCAAGACAGACTATTCACAAAGAATAGATCAAGCCAGGAAAGTTCGAGAATTTGGAAGAAACTCAAGAAATGCCATTCAGGGAGAAAAGATCATCTCTGGGAAATAGAGTTTCTTTGATGATTTCTAAAGGTGACAGTCTGTGAAAGGTTTCACTGAGAATGCTGCCTTTCACGTCTCCATATTGTTTAACCCCAAGAGGAGGGAAGACTGTATCTGGTAATCCTATGGGGATCTAGTTTTGTCTACTTCTAAGAGTGATCAACAGGCTTAATGCTAGACGTAGTTGCCGAGGAAACTCTAAATATCTATACTATTATTACACAGTTGATATGAGTTTATGAAAGAAGACTTACAGCGAAACAGCCCCACAGTACAGTTATATACATATGAAAGCGGTAAATGAAAGCGGGTAAACACTTACTCGGTTGTAGAGCTTCCATGCTGTTTGGTTAGTTGTTCAACAAAGAAAGCTTTGATAACAATATTATATATAAAATCAAAGGAGAAAGTATTTTGAAAAGATGCTGGGGCTTACAGCTCAAGGAGAGGCCCAAGGTTTTATCAGTGATCGCACTGTGAGTTTGAATTTGTACAGGGACTTATACAAGTGAATGAGGCCCAAGAAAGGTTTTCTGTACAAAGGGATGGGTCTTACACTCTCTCAAGAGGACCAAAGAGTTTAAAAAGAATGGGGCTTATAACACGAGGGTAGGCCCAGATGTTTTTTGTTTTGAAATGGCGATCGCACCGAGATTTTCTTTTAACATAGAGGGACTTATACAATATCTGAGGCCTAAATTTGTTTTTAAAAGGGGATTGGGTCTTACACTCTAATAGAGGCCCAAAAGGTTTTGAATGGGTCTTATAGCTCGAGGAGAGGCCCAAGGTTTGTTTTTTAACGAACGATGATCGCGTCGAACTTTTTGAAATACAACGGGAATTATACCATAAGTGGGGCCCAAAAATATTTGTGTATTTACAAAAGGGGTTGGGTCTTACACTCTATTAGAGGCCCAAAGTGTTTTAAAAAAGAAGAATGGGTCTTACTACTCGAGGGTAGGCCCAAAGTTATTTGTGTACAAAACGACGATCACGCCGAGGTTTTTTTTAAAATACCCGGAGGGACTTATACAATAAGTGAGGCCCACAATAGGTTATTTTACAAAAAGGATTGGGTCTTACACTCTATTAGAGGCCCAAAGTGTTTTAAAAAGAATGATGAGGGTTGAATTAATCAAAACCCTAATTTGTTTCCAAAATGTATTTTAATTGAATAAAAAATTCAATTAAAATGATCAAAATTGTTTAACATGTGGAAAACAAATTGTGATCTTGGATTAATGTTTCAAAAATCATGTTTTGACCTACAAAATGATTAGAAGTCATTAAAATTTACAAAATCAAGAGGGAAAAAATATTTTAAATGTCAAAAACAATTAAAATATTAATTCTTTGCAAAAATATCAATTATATGAAATAAATAATATTTTTGGGATTTTTTTATAAAATAAAATATTTTAACATTTTTGTGAATTATAAAAAAAAGAATCAACTCAAAATCATTAAAACTCAGAGAGAAATTAATTTTTGAATCAATTAAATAAAATCACAAAATTCAAATATTTGAATTTTCAAAAAAGGGCGCCAAGAACACCCAAGAACACGCGCGTGTTCTGAGTTTTGCCCAGATTTGCATTTTTACTCCAATCTCACTGAATACTTGATGGAATCATGCAAACCACCTACCAATCTGCTCGTTTCAACCTCACGATCATGTCTATGGTCTTTAATTTCATTTATTTTTACATGGAATAAGAAATCAAGACAAAACCTCAAGAACCCTAAAATTTGCATGATGGCTGAGAATTTTGATACACGATTCAAACAAAGCAATTAATTGAGGGGAAACATTCGATGCATGATTATGAACATTTGGCAAAAGTATTATGCGAGGAAATATGCATAGATTAAGAGATGACCAAGTTTAGGCTTACTTGAAGGTCGTGACAGCAAGAGCAATTTGATTTTTGAGTTAGAGGTGTTACAGATGGGTTGTGATGATCTGAACAGCTTCAATGGATGTTGTGGAGTATGTTGCAAGCTTTGGAACACTTTGGAAGTCTTTGGATCAAGCTGGAGCACTCCAACTGCATAATTGAAGCATAATGGCTTGGTTGATAGGTGATTTTGAGCTGGGGTGTTACAGTTGGTGTTTAAGTGTTTGGACACCTCCAATACATCATATGTGATGTGTCTGGGCAATTGGAATGGATTGCTTATGGCTGCAACTCAAAACCCGATAGTAGTTGCTCAAAATCAAGAAAACTTGGCACTTAAGAGAAAATGAGAGAAAGCAGTGCTATAACTGGCTTTGGTGTGAGTTGAATGATCCATTGGAACCTCTATTTATAGGTGATCAACTCTTGTCTTGGAGGAATAGTGAATGGCGACTGGATCAGATCACATTCAAAGGCTTTGGCTTGGTGGCATTTCTTCTCACACAAGGCAACCTAGCCCCTCCCAAGAGCAGGGCTATGCCTTGACCAAATTCACATTCTTCAGATGTTTTTATTGTTGTTTAATCAGAGAACTTGACTGAGTAGAGTGGCTTTGTTGAAAGTGCCCTATTTCACATAAATGCCTTTGAATTTCAAGGCATATATGCCAAAATGCATTAATCTCAAGTTGGAAGATCCCTTGCCCTTTGGACTCAACCCTATAAGTTGGATCAGTTGGCTTATGATCAGATTGGATGCATGTGGTATAGTGATCATTACTTTTGACTCAGAAATCGTGGATGGCAAGAAAACTCATAAACCGATTTTTCATGGCAGCCTTGGCATGATGTGTTGTAGCAGCCATAACTCTTGGCTCAAATCGAGTGGTTTCATGCCAATGAGTTGCTTGGATTGTAGGAAAAATGCACAACAACATTGATGTTTATCTTTGGAACTGATTCAACTTGCATCTATGTGAAAAAATCCCACATGTTTTGGTGTTTCAACACAAAATCTGCCTTGCCCAGAATTTTTCTAATTGTTGGAAAAGTTGTACTTTCATGTTTTTAGTGATTTTGATCCAACCATAACTCAAAATACATAATGAATTTGGAGGGGGGGGGTCAGTTTTTAGCTTTTGTAGAGGGCCATGAGATCTACAAATCAAGCTTTGGATGGGGAAAAATGGCTTTGTGGTTTAGGAGTTATGATCCTCCAAAGTTGGTACCCTTGCCACTTTATTTCCTAACTTGGAAAATTTTCTAAGTTTTTATGGTTACCCTTTTTACAAGTTATCCAACTTTTCTTGATGAATGATTATTCAAATCACACATTAACATCATTTTAGGGTTAAAAAAACCATAAAAGTGAAAAATCTCAAAAAGTCAAAGTTTGACTTTTGTGCACAGTTGACTTATTATCAGATGAATTCCAAACTGTGCGATCCTCTAGGAAATCATACCTTTGACCTAAATCAAACTTGATGGACATGTTCCATGGGTATTATAGGGTATATTGAAGCATGTCCTAGGGTTTGGGAGCATGTCCTGGTTAAAAGTCAAAGTTACAGTTGACTTTTCTCGCGAAACCCTAATTATGGCTCTGATGAAATTGAGACTTGTTGCTCAAGCTTCTTGGATTAATCCATTGTTGCAAATGGATAAATGTAGTATGTTGGAGACCCTCAAATCATGTCTTGAGGTCTTGGCTCATGATTTGTCCCAAAAGTCAACTTAGGGGTGAATTAGGTCAAGAAACCCTAATTCCTGATTTTTTATGAATGCATCCCCTAAGGCTAAATTGACTTGATGATTGGGTTTATGATGTCCCTTGGAGCATAATAGGTTATGCTTTGAAGCAATGGCTCATGCCCAGAGGAAAATTTCCATCTGGAGGCCCTGGTCGACCAAACCCTAATTTGGTGACACTGGCGATCTTGAGGCTTGATCCACATGGAAGGGAGCAGCCTTGTGCTTAATCCTTAAAGTGGGAGTCCTCTTGATCCCTTGTAGATATTTGAGAGGTTAGACAAGTTGAAGATCATGTCATTTATTGATTGATCCTTTGTCTAAGAACTCTGAGAGGGCTTGAAACCCTAATTCTGTTTGTAGTAAGTGTTCACCCATCTTTGGGGAGACTAATGAGGCAAGATAGTTCATCCATATTGTGATAATGATTCTCACAATAATGGGGAATCTTAGTGGTCAAAATTTGGGGTATGACAGCGAGGGGAAGGTATTAGCACCCCCACGCGTCCATCGTACTCGATGGGATCCACGCTGGTTGTCTCGATCAAAGGGTGTCGTCATCTGGAGCTCCACTGCTACTGGATAGGAAAAGGAACAGGAACGTAAAAGAACGAAGAAATGAGGGAGAAAAGAAAAAGAAGTGACTCGGTAGGACATCGTCGGAGTCCTAGGCCTACGTATTCCCTCGTGCAATGGGAAAGTCAGAGTCAACGTAGTTCGGACACGAACTAGGGGGAAGGTTGCTCGCCAAGACATCGTCGTCTTGTGCCTACGTATCCTTAATCTAACCAGAAGGAGGAAATCAAAGCAGTCATAGTTTGACTTAACTAAGGATTGATTTGCTTTGGTTATGTTTTTTAACGGAAGACGCCAAGATTCACGTTCCAGCAGTTAGGTGTCGCAGCTCGTTGTACGGAGTCTTAGGCATTTACCTGTTTGCGGTAGAACAGAAGTGACGTATCCTTTACGAATGGAGTGAGGAAGATGAGAAGAGAATTGTTTGTTTTTGTCTTTTAAGAAGAAGTGTTTTGATTATTTTGTGTTCATACCAAGTATTGCACTAATGTCTATGACATAGGAACGAATGCCTCGCATAGTCGTCCTAACAGGACGTATGCTAAACACTCTAGAAAGGCGAAGGGAAACCCTTCTCCTTCCATTTCCCATGTACTTAAGGCTCATGGCGTACAATACTTGTTGCCTTTATTACATGCTTTTTGATTTTTGTTATGAGATGAGAAAGAGACTCAAAGGAAGAAAGGAAAAAGTCTAAGTGGGGGAAAGACTAAAAATCCTAATGTTGTCATACATGGATGTCCTATGGTTATGTGGAGCATAAGAACCACCTAAGTCTAAAGAGAAGAGAGGGATATCACTATCTAATGCTTATCCTACCTCGCCTTAATCAAAAATTAAGGACGAGCTAGGATCCCTAAGGGATGTGAGAAAGTTCTACACAATCAAGCATTATATCATGCTATTCACAAAAGAGAAATAGTAATGAAAGAGATTAGATGAAAGAAGATATGAGTATGGATTAACATCCACATACTCAAATGTCTTACCTTTGCCCCTACACAAAAGGTTAGTATATAATCAATCACAAGTAATGAAATCAAGTGAAAGAAGCTAAACAAAACAATACTAGTTGTTTTAGGAAGACAACTTAAGAAGAAAGTAAAGTTCAAACCAAAAGGGAAAGGTCCTAATGGTCAAGGGACATGCCAAGTCAGTATGTACATGTTAAAGGATCTTACTAATGTAAACATGCCATATGGGATCAAACAAAAGCAAACTAGGCACGAAACAATCATACAAATGCAAAAGAAACATTAATAATGCAATATGAATGAAAATGAATCATGAATATGGATGAATGCACATGTAAGCATCAAAGTCATAATTGAATGAAATTTAAGGATGTATGGAGATGTCATTAAAATGACATAGAGTTCATGAATGCAAGTATTGAACAAGTAGGAAAAAGTGTGAGCAAACATTATTCAAGTTCCAACAATGAAGCATACTTGTAATGTAAGTAAGAAATGAAAATGGAAAATGAATAATCATGCCATATGAATGCAAGTAAGTAGCTCAAGGATGGAAGCACAATGTCCACACAAGTGCCATATTGAAGCACATTGATGATTAAGAGAAAACATGTTCAAGTTAGGTCAAACAAGTATACAAAAGTTTATGCACTTAAGAAAACTTGTAATGTGCAATTATGGGTCATGGCATATGGTTGAGGATGATTTCAAACAGAAGTGAATCATGTTTATGTGATGGTTCAAGATCATGCAAGAGTTGGTACAAACATACTCAAGGAAGCCAAGTGAAGATGTATAAGTTCCACAACACATTTCAAGTCCAAACATGTACACATAAATCATACAAAGATGCATCAAAAATGACTTGTAACATGAGCAAAGTGACCTATAATATTGACATAACATGTACCAAGAGGTCTCAATAGGGGCCAAAGAAAAATGGCAAACAACAATCAATAAACCCTAGCACAAGTCTTCTAACATCCACACAAATAAACATGCTTTCATACAATCCAAAAAGTCATGCTAAGATGATGAGAAAATTGAGAAAAGTCAATCAAGTTGAGGTACATTTAGTGTGTAAGAATACTCCAAAAGGATGGCTCAAAAAACATTAGGGATCATGCTCAAAGATGTTTCACAATGCCATACAAAACACACAAACCATTGGCTTAAAGACCTCATTCAAAAGTCAACAAGAAATGACTAGAAACATTTAGAAAAAATTCATAACATGCCTCAACATATCATACATGCATGCACCAATTATTAGGAAAAAAAATCAGGGCACAACTATGTCAAACAAAATCAAAATGAAGCATAGGTCATGGTTTAGTGCACACACAAAAGAAAATAAATGGAAATTCATGAAAATATGACAAAATATGATGAAATCAGAAATAAAAATAATAAAAAATTAATTAAATGTTTCTAGATGCTTCAAGAATTTTGTGGAATTTTTGGATGCCCAAATGTATTTTTAAAAATTAAAAATGAAACATGTATGAAAAGAAAATAAAAAAACAAAAGGAAAAGGCCAGGGGTTGCAGCGCAAGTAATTCCACAGTTCAAATATGCTTTGGGCTTAGGGAGAGGGGTGTGAATAACAAAAAAGTCCCAGTCCAAAACACACGCTCAGGGATGGTCCATACCATGGATGTTAGTCAAATTCTTGACTCATCCTAAGCCATTGGATGAAGTCAGTTATGATGATCAGTCAAAGTACAACAATTACACGCATCACAAAGAGAGCACATGATAGGCAAGAGTGAGTCACACACATAACATCACACAATTCAAATTATTTTAGGAAAAATGAGTCACGTGCCAGGGGATTGGTTCATTAATGTGCTGGCATGTCTTGGAGCGTTGGATCAACAAGCATCAACGGTTGTGTTTTAATCTGAGCAAAGGCCTAGGGTTCTTCCTCAGATGGACTTTCAGGTGGCCGGAGAAGACTCCGGTCGTCTTCTCTGGTGAGTCTCCGCCGTGCACAGTTGCCTAACATCACAGAAATTCACAAACCATACCTCATTCTCTTTGTCTCAACACGTAGAACATAAATCCACCATTAAAATTCACAAACAAAACACACATAGAGCAGATCGAAGGATAGAAGTTTGCCCTAGGATTTTGATCTATGCTCCTAAAGAGCCTATCAACTAGCCAGATACTCACACACTTCTATTAAGCTAAAAAACGCGCAAAAAATCTTAAATCAGAGCAATATGAGAGTAAGAAGTTTAAGCTGAAACCTGTGCTTTGAAGTCTCTTTCAACCAAAATAATACCAGAGAGGAGGTTCCTAGCTTCTTGAGATTCAAGATGAGCCAAATAAAGGCAAGGATGAACTTCAGTTTCTCTTGAGATTCAGTGAAGAAAAATTGAACAAAGCTTGATGTAGCAACTTCCTTGGATTGCACACTCTTCCTTGATGATGCTTGATGAAGATGAATGTAGAGATTTGTAGAGATTTGAGATGAGAATGAAGCTTCGCGAGAGAGCAAAATTCAGAGAGAGAGTGAGGTTTTTTGGTGAAAAATGGGAAGAATGAAAAGTTGGTTATGATTTCTATTAGAGGTGCTTATATATCTTGAGTTAACTGTTAACCACCTTGGTTAACAGTTAGAACTCTGATAAGGGTGAGTGAATTAATTGAGTGAGTGCGTCAAGTTAGTTAGACACGAGTTGTGTGATTTTTGTTTAAGTGTGGAGAGATCATGGAGTGTTATGGTGGTGGTGAAGTGAATGTAAGGTGATGATGAAGGGTATTGAACAACATGGCTTGCTCTACAAGTTTTTTCTTCTTTCTTTTGTGTTTGAATATATATATATATATAGTAACAAGTACATGGTCATGCAGTGTGTGTAAGGGACATGTTTAACTTGTTAGGGTAATGTTATGTATGAAGGGCTGATGTATGTGAGTCATGCACATGTAAAAGTAGGAAAAAAATAAAGTCTGTCTTGGTTTGGTTTACTTGGTAATAAAAAAAGCAGCCATCATGAGGTGAACTTTGGACGAAGGAATCTCCATAACCATAGGGTGAAATGGTGAGTTTAATGGCTCTTTGGAAAGAGCACATGGAGTAGAACAAAGTTGATGTTCAAAACAATTGCAAATAAAACCTCTAAGGTAATAAAAAATGATCATGAAGATGGGTATGCATAACTGATGTAGCATGTCAACCTGACCTGGCCTGACCAGCTCATGCGCGTGTGGAAAAAAACAGTGAAGCTACCTACTTTGACTCACCATAACTCCTCACACATTGATCAAATGAAAAATTGTCCAACACCAAAGTTGAAGGGGATATGGAAATGAACAAAAGTCATGTTGAACTCTTTTCCATTTGGAATCTCTATCATTGAGAAATTTGACCATGAACTTAGGCACAACATGCACACCAAGTGTTTGTGGAAACTATGGCACACTGACTGGTCATGACTTGTCATTTTGCCTTGATTCCTCTCCAATTTGATCCATCATATCTCCTTTGATTTTGATCCAATGGGGATGTTCTTGGTATAGTTTTGAAGCTTAAAGTGTGAACTTTTGATAGGCCTCCCTAGCTTTTCACTTTGGTGCTTGGAGCATGAAGAAAGACAACCCTAAAGTTGACCCTTCAGCTTGTCAACACTTGCCATAAATGGAAACCCTACATTGCTATTTTTGGCAACTTTGTACATTTCTTGATTTTTGATGAATCTTTCATTATTTCTTGATCAAATCTTCACCAATGATCATATTTGACATGGGGAACATGAATTTGACCTCAAAAAGTTAAGGGTTGACTTTTTTCTCTGCACAGTTGACTTTTCCCCAATTCTCCTAATTCTCAATCAATTGATCAATTGAAACCCTTACAAATCAAATTGATGGACAATTCTTCATCCTTAGACCCTTGAGGATATGTAGAATTCCATAGAATCAAGTCTTGCCCAAAAAATCAGAAATAAACTGATTTTATGGAAAACCCTAATTTTGACCCCTCAGTCTAGATTCCTCTGAGTATGATGTATATCCTCTCTAACAAAGATGAGATATGCCATTTGGAAATGATAAAAGCTCAAAGATCTTTTCCATTGGGGTGTTATACTTCAGAATTCCAAAACCCTAGTTTGCACTGGTTAGTAGAATATGACTTCCTTCAATCTTCTATTGAATTCTCATCTTGTGATACCTTGAGGACTCAAATGAGATGAATTGAGATGTGAGAAACCCTTGTGACTTGTTTGGAAAAGCTTTTTACTCATGCCCTTTGGCCTTGAACTGTCCACACCTTGATGTACTTGATACCATGCCTTGCAACTAATGATGTGTATGATGTTGTATGACCTATTATGAAATGCAAATGAATGAAACATAAGCCAATTATTGGAGAGAGATAAGAGGGCAAATTTTGAGGTATTACACCGGGTGCAAGTTGGATAGGAAAAGTAATAGTGGCACGTGTCACCTTTTTGCGAATTCCTTTGTGAGTTGGCACAACAAGAAACAGGTTTCGGTTGCTTTGTCAACAGCCGAGCCGGAATACGTTGCCGCAGGAAGCTGTTGTGCTCAAGTCTTATGTCTTAAACAACAATTTCTTGATTTCAATTTAAAACTTGAGCGTATTCCTATTTTGTGCGATAACATTAGTGCAATAAACCTAACTAAGAACCCCGTATTACATTCACGCACCAAGCATATCGAAATACGCCATCATTTTCTTAGGGATCATGTAGAGAAAGGTGATGTGATCTTTGAGCATGTTGATACTAAAAATAAAATTGCTGACATTTTTACAAAACCATTAGCCACTGAGCCTTTCTTTCACATCCGTAGGGAACTTGGCATTCTCGATATCTCGGATCGTGTTTGATAATCCTTTAAGATAGTGATCTTCACATATATATATATATATATATATATATATATATATATATAGGGTTCATATCTTATGAGAATGCCATTTTTATATAAGAACATGAGAATGAATCTGAATCATTAGATTTTAAAATAAATGGTGGAGATTATGTGTGATTTTTATTTTTCTCTCTCCTCCATTATTAAAATAAATGATGGAGGAAAGAGAAAAACAACTGACACATAATCTCCACCATTTATTTTAAAATCTAATGGTTGAGATTCATTCTTATGTTCTCACATAATAATGGAATTCTCATATGATACGTTCCCTATATATATATATACATATATATATATATATATATATATATATATATATATATATATACATGCTTGTTTATTCTTTTAACTAACAATGTAAAGAGATAGTTAGATATATGTGAGGGCTCTTATCGTCATGGTGATCAAGGTAATATCGTTCCAATTCATAGATGTTTAACATATTTTTTTTTGCCATATTAAGTACCTTAAACTTGATGTTTATTGCTTTTTTAGCACATATTGTTCATATGGATGTTTGTTCTATGTTTGTGCATGTTTAATTATCCTTTCGAACTTAGGTCTGCAAAATTTCAAATTTTTTTTCCAGGTTTTCCTTGCATGCGTCGACGGGGCCATCTCATGAGTCGACGCATAAACTATTGCATTTTTAAAGAGAAACAAGCGGGTTAGCGCATAACAACCTGACGTTGGGCGCATCCTGTCCATGGGTCGACTCAAAACTGACACGTTCTGACTTCCTGCTTTAAATTGGAACGTGTGCGCCGACCAAATGTTCCTCTTTTCACTACATATCTTCATAGCACATTAATCTATATTCATTGCATATAATCTCATTAGATTTTGTGGCCTCTCTCTCTCTCTCTCTCTCTCTATTTCTTCCATTAAACCTCATCAATACCCATTAATCTCCATAAAAATCTCATTAAAACCCTAAAAATCATAACCCACAAGAGTGAATCCTCAAGGGTATAAGAATAAGGGTTAGTAACGGCTGCTCATCATTCCTCTTCAATAAGGGATTTTGAAACACTGTTCATCCACAACCACTGCGAACTACTCTTCATCTTCTTCAATCCTTCATCAACAATGGCTTCAAGGCGCACAACCGGTAAAAGAACAACCAGAGCTTCATCTTCCGGAACCTCTTCACAACCGGTAACCGTTAATTCTTTAGTTTCTGATGCACTATCTAGTCCTTATGAGGCATTGTTTAGTAATCGTGATGTTATACCACAACATGGTTTCTACGTATTGATGGGTGAAGATTATCACATTCCTGAGATAACTGAAATACTCAAGGTTCAGAATCTTGGTGAGTTCCTGGAATGTGATGATAAATACAATAGTGATCTGATTCGAGTGTTCTACTGTGGAATCAAGGGTAAATTTAAGGGGGCTGAGTTTAAGTTTTCTATGAATAATTCTCTTCATGATGTAAACAATGATTTATGGGCTACTTTGTTTAGTTTGGGCACAAATGAAAATCTACCCAGAGTAACTGATAAAACATTTGTTCAAAACTTTGAGTTCAACACTGCTCTAAACTCTATGCTACGGGAACCATATCCTGACAATGTTGTGGCAAGTGACGTCTTTCCGAAAAATGTCACTACCGGTCATTTGAAATTCGAAGACCGCATTTTGCAATGGATTGTTGCTCGTATCTTGAGACCTAAGAAAGGTGGATACTCACGGGTTGAGAAGGCTGAAATTCATCTCATGTATATTCTGAAAAATCGGATCAAAATCAACTGGCCATACTATTTTGCATATCGAATGTTTGTCACCCGCAGCTCCCACAAATATCAGGCTCTAGGTTATCCATCCTGTATTCAGAACATCTTGAACAAGGATGGGATTTCAGTTCCAAATATTCCTTACATTGAGATTTCTTCTGAACAACAATTTCAACCAAAAACCCTCACCATGATGGGCTATCATTGGGATAAGGTTAATAAGAGATTCAATATACCGACACAGATCGACTCATCCTTTTCAACCTGAACCTGAAGAACCTGTTCATTATGAAGGAAATGCTGATGAGGACGTACATCATGGTGATCATCAAGATGTTAATGATGCTGATGTGGTTATGCAAGAGGAAGATAACGACGCATGGATGGGCGATCAACATGAGTATAATTCTGAAAATCAGGGCTGGGGAGATTGGCAAAACAACTGATGGACTACTCTTGGTAACGCCTATGTTCCTCCCACCTATGGCGAGGAGTGTGGTTGGCAGCAACCTGATTACTCGACACCTCCAACTCCACATCCTCAGTATGATTACGTGGCATCTGAAGAGATTCTGGAAAGGTTAAATGAGATGAATCTTAAACAGCAAGAATTCCAAGCATTGTAAGAGAGTCGCTACAATGCTCAGGAAGAACGACTCACAAACTTATCCGATTAAGTCTCGGCTCACATCACTAACTTCAACAGGTTTGCTGACGCATCTATAACTCGCTTCAACCAAATGGACAAGAACTTGACTCAACAGAATCTGAATCTTGCCAACAGTCTTGGTACTCTAAATCGTACTCTGATCGAACTCAACCTGCACCTAGAAGATTTGCCACCACCTGGCCAGTATTATGGAGGAAGAGGTCATCTATATAGGGGGATGAGGCCATAAAGATTAGGGCATCACATCATTTGTGTTTTGCATTTATGTTTTGTTATTTTGTTTGCATGTTTTGTCCTGCTGTTTGCCTTTGACAATTTGTATCAGTTTGTTTTGAATGTTTTCACTATGGAATTAATTGTCTTTGCATTTGAGGTTCCGTATTTATCTGTTTCCAATTTTACATTAACTGTATCATATGTGGATGCGTGTTAATGTTGTTGTGCTGCAAATAAATGGATGCATCTTTACTTGTTATAGAGTTAATCTTTTGACCACCTCTTATCTTCTTTTTGATGTTGACAAATGGGGAGAAGGATTGCAGAAAATTAGCAGGAAATTAACCAAGTGTTAAAGACAGGGGGAGCTTGTTCATTCTTAAATTACAAATCACGTGAAAGCTAAAACAGTGTTGCCATCATCAAAAAGGGGGAGTATGTGAGGCCTAAGGTCTTTCATCTATTTCATTTTAATGATGTCAACATATATGTTGAGTATTAGATTGTAATTTGAGCGGTATCACTTCACTTGTCGGGAAAATTGCGTCTAATCATTGTTGTTCATGTGTCTAGATGTATAGGACTTTGTCTTTCCCATAAATAAATGTTCATTATCATTTTACTGGTGTCTAGTATGTTTGTCTGGACTTTGGTCAGTTGAAAATGTGCAAAAATTGCATTTCCTGTAAAAAAACACAGTTCATGCGCTAACCTTCCCAGTACATGAGTCGATGCATAAATAATGGTACAAAACTAGTGAAATATACGGGTAAGCGCATGATTCTAGGAAGGCACAAAAGCCAACTTTGCGTCAACGCATGATGCTTGTGGGTCGACACATAAAGACCAAACTTGCATAGAATTTTCCAGGGTCAGCGCATGCTGAACCTCTTTAAGTCATGTGTCGATCCAAACACTCCTGAGCTGCATTTTTCACCTAAATTTTTTTTCTGTTATTTCTGTTATAACTTTTAGTGGGTCAATTAATTCTCTATAAATAGTTTTGGTCATCTCATTATGAATAAAACAAGAAACGTGAAAATATATGCCATTTCTCTCTTCATCTTCATCTTCTTCATTGAGTAAACAAACAATCACACATAATCATCTTTGTTTGTGTCGCCCATTGTTCGAAGTGATAACGTTCAGAATTTAGGAAGTGTGATCTTCATTTTCTGGGTTGAGAGCTTGGTAGGTGTTTCTTGAATAAAACCAGTTGGTTTTGTCCTCCAAGAATCCAGTAGATTTTGGGGGTTTTTGTACAAACCGTTTCGTTCTATAGGGATTCAGCCGGGCGAAGGTAACCGAAGATTGAAGCAATTGTTTGGTTTAGTAGCTGTAATCGTAGGATCATAGAAGAAAGGTTTGGGTTCGAATTTTTGGTAGATCGCAATTGATCGAGTGAAGGTAACCGAAGAACGGTGGGTTCTTTCGGTTTAGTAGCATGGGACGGTAATTGGATCAACCATATTTGAAGGACTTGATTCATCTTGAATCAAGGGGAGAGAAGACTCTGCATCAACGATCGAAGACGTTCGAGGGTTTGGATGTTCATTGTTCTTCTCTTGTAATAAACAATTTGCAACAGCTATATATATATATATATATATATATATATATATATCTCAATTCCAATTGTGGAGTTATGGGCAGACGTACCCAAAGCGAGGACGATTGGGGAACTGCCTAATCAAATCTCGTTTGTTCTCTCTTTCCTTAACTCTTTCACATTTCAGTTTGTTCGAATTTGTGAAGTCGCAAGTTATTGAAATTTCTGTCGTAGTGTAATCGTAAGTTGATAAACTGTTTTGTTAAATTGATACAATTCCTTGAATTGTATCTTGGAGCAGCTTTACATTACCTTCCATCGAAATTCTGCACTTAGTATGTTTACGCACACCAGGTGTTTGATAATTTGTCTCAAAGCAAAAATCGAATGCATTGCTTTTAGTTGTTTATCGGTTTACCTCGTTGGTTTGGATTAAACATCAAGCAAGCGATATTTTGTTGAGTGCATTATAAGTGTAGTAATTGAACTGAATTTTTCCTCTTCCGTACTCATTCTCAATATATTCGTGCATATCCGATCCTTTTAGTAGAAGGTTCGTGGTAGACGTACAATCCAGTGGTTTGCTTCCGTTAATTTTTTTTAAACAACTTTTTAGTAACCATTTGCGTGTAAAACTCTAGGGATCTATTCAACCCCCCATTCTAGATCCATAGCCATCGTCTAACACCTAATGCTTTAAATGGTTAAATGTCTACTAAATCCTCAGTGTCATGGGTACCGCACTGGGAACACTATGCTTTCACGACAATCAGCCGTTCAACATTAGAGAATCCACACGGGTACCTCGACTGATTCGGTGGACTGCCAGGTCAGCTTGGTCGGGATTCACATCCTATAAGCCTTTCATGGAGACGCCACCACTTATCTTAATGTTCTCTCAAACTTTCCACATGCGTATCAATCGCATTCCCAATTAATAGAAATTTAAACACGGGTATCAAGTAATATAACAGTAAATGATATATATATATATAGCAGAAAACTGAGAAAATAAGTAAACTGAGAAATAAATGAAAAGCAAAGCCTAGACCTCTTAGGAACTCTAATCCTAAAACTCCCCAGCACAGTCGCCATTTTTCTGTAGCGTACAATTTTTGTCGGTGACACGACCACCTTACCGCAATGGTTGGAATTAGGTGCTACTTTTTGATTTCTTATTTATCCTATGAAGCTGGAAAGGAAAGGGAAGATATCTAAAACTAACATTGCACGCAAATGTTTTCTTTAACAAATGCTAAGAGATTAGGGATTCGGGGCCAGGTTATACAAAGGGAAGCTATTAACACCCAGGGTATATATGGTTATCCATAGACCTCTTATTGCATGTTTCTCTGTTAATTTGAATGTTCTCTTGTGTTTATCTGTTGTGGTTTGGGAAAATTTATCCTTTGGGAGAACTGAGACACTATTTTTATTGTTTTCGGATTTTCCGTTGTTTTTGGGAAGGTACTGGACCTAAAGTTTTTGATTTGTGTGCTCGCTAAGATTTCACAACCTTATGCCTAAGTATTCCCGTAAAGATATCTAGGAAATCAGAGCAATCGTAGTTCCTCCTATTCTATCAGAGGAAAGATGTTTGGTGTCTTGTTTAAAGCCCAAGATTGAAGCTGTATGAGTATTTGTGTCTTGTTCAAAGCCCAAGATTGAAGCTAAAGCTTGATTGAGAGAGAATTTTTCATCTCTAAAGAGAGATATCTCATCTATTCATCACAAATTGAGAAACTGATTATAAGGGAAATTACTTTAACTGGGATATGTGAATCCAGCAATGCCATAATTTCCTTTATAAGAGGGATGCCATGAAGGAAGAAACTTTAACTCAGTATTGAGTAATGCCATTTTCCTTATGAATCTTTCATGCTAAGAAAGGGACATTGGCTTGGATGTTAGGAATCCAGAGGCTTGCGACTTACAGCTGTTAGATGAAATATGAATTTTGACCAGGATAAAAGAAGGACTCCAACTTGGATTTTGAATTAACAAGTGTGCCACTTACAACAATTATCTGGGAAAAAAGGTTTTGTTTGTTTGTTTGAGATGTGATGTATAGAGGAAATATCCTCCTGCAGAGTGGACTTATGGTCTCATATAAGGGGATGTTAATTTTTGTGTGCCTTGATCAAAGCCCAAGGTTGAAGCTAAAAGGTTTGAAAACTGACTCTACTGGGGAGAGTTTTATCTGTCTTGTATAAAGCCCAAGATTGAGGCTGAAGGAAAATGACTCCACTGGGGAATGTTTTATCTCTCTTATACAAAGCCCAAGATAAGGCTGACTGACTCCACTGGGGGAAGTTCTTATATGAAGCCTAAGAGGAGGCTATCTCTTGCTGAGGATTATTGAAATCCATGAGCAGGTCTAAATTGTATTGGGGAATCCAAAGGGGTTTACTCTTGCTGAGAATCTGAGAAGAGTTAGAGTATCAGATGCCATGAGGTTCTGACTCTACCGGGGATTTATTGATGGTTGAATGACCCTAGTTAGGGATTTTTAAGGTGAAGGTTTAAAGATTGAGTTTGAAAACCTATGGAGGTTTTAACACTGCTAGAGATTAGTATGTTGATGAAATGATCTGGGTTTTTCCTATGCTTTTAGGAAACTTAAGGGTTTCTATGAGATTTAAGAGGAAATGAGACTTTTCAAGTCTACTTGAATGAAGAGGTTAACTCTTAGCTGGAGAATGATCTTTGAATGATGCCCAAGAGGAGGCTGAGATTGTCCAAGTCTCACAAGAAGTGGTAGGCACTGGTGTAGAGAGAGATATTTGTATGATGCCCAAGAGGAGGCTGTTGGTTTTAAGGAATGAAAATCAACCCTATGAATGGTCTGATGTTTTGGAATTTTGACTCTCTTGAGGATTGAACTAGCAAAGATGACTAATTTATGTCCTATACCTGTACGAGGCCTTTGGGTCCTTGTACTAAGCCCAAGAGGAGGCTGAGGAACTTCTAAGAAGCCTGAGTGTCCTTGTACTAAGCCCAAGAGGAGGCTGAGGAACTTCTAAGAAGCCTGTGGGTCCTTGTACTAAGCCCAAGAGGAGGATGGGGATGCTTTTAAGAAGCCTATTGGTCCAAGCCTAAGAAAACTTCAAGGAAGGTTTCACCGGAAATTAATCCTTTCTTTGCTGAACAGTTCTAAGGTTTGAAGAAATTCAAAAGAGGTTTCACTGGGAATTAATCCTCTCTAGGGAAATGAATTTCTTGTACAAAATATAATTTCTAAGTTTGACAGTGCTGAGAAAAGTTTCACCGAGAATAATGCCTTTCTTTGTTCCATATTGTATAAGCCCAAGAGGAGGCAAGACTGTATAAGGAATTTCCTATGGGGAACTAGTTTTGACTATGTTGTAAAGTAACCTCTGATTTGACCTAAATATAGACCTAACTGCTGGGGAAAACTCTAAGCAAATATGTACAAGCATATATATATATATATATATATATATATATATATATATATATATATATATATATATATATATATATATATACAAACAAATACATTGACAGATATATATATAAGAAATAAGCACTGAAAAAAAAAGATATGAGGACTTACCTTCTGAGAAGAAGCCCAAGCATAATGTGATCTGTTGTATTTACTACAACCGTATTCCCTCTTTTTAGGGTGTCAAGAAATTGAATAAAGTTTTGAAAACACATTGAATTTGAATTTGAATTAAAATAAAGTTGTTTTAAAAAGATTTTTTTGGGGCTTATAGCTCAAGGAGAGGCCCAAATGACTTATTTGATAACATTGATCACACTGCGATACCGAGAGACGTTGTGGGACTTATACTACAACAGAGGCCCAAAATTGTTTTTGTACAAATAGGGGTTGGGTATTACACACTATTTAGAGGCCCAAAAGTGTTTGTGAAAAGAGAAAATGGGGCTTATACTCAAGGAGAGGCCCAGATGATTTATTTGAAAAGGCGACGATCGCAGCGTGATTTTGAAAACCACAGAGGGACTTATACAATGACTGAGGCCCAAATTTTTGTATTTACAAAGGGATGGGACTTACACTCTACAAAGAGGCCCAAAAGTGTTTTGAAACAAGAATTAGGGCTTATAGCTCTAGGAGAGGCCCAAATGAAAATTGTTTTGAAAATGACGATCACGCCGAGATTTTTAAAATCGTATAGGGATTTATACAATGACTGGGGCCCAAAATCAACTATTTACAAAGGGATGGGACTTACACTCTACAAAGAGGCCTAAAAAATGTTTTGAAAAGAAGTTTGAAAAATTAAAATTAAGAGAAACCCTAATTTAAAAAAAAAAATAATTTTCAAAGGAAATTAAATATAAAATATAAAATATATTTTAAAATAAGTGGTAAGCTTTGAAAAATATTTTGAAAAATCATGTTTAATCACATGAAAGCTTGAAATCCAATTGGTTTTGAAAAATCAAGGTGAGAATTTCATTTACAAATGTTAATAAACAATAAAAATGAAATTATTTACAAAAATTCAAGATATATTAAATAAATAATAATTTTAATTTTTTTGTAGAATAAAATAATTTAACATTTTTCTGACTTTTAAAAAAAAGTACCAATCAAAAATGATAAAAAATGAGAGAGAAATTAATTTTTGAAATCATTTAATAAAAATATCAAATATTCAAAAATTCAAATATTTGAAAATGGCGCCAAGGCCATCTTCTTCTTCCTCACGTGTACTTGCCATAGAAAATTTTCAAAACCTCACATATCTCTCTCAATACATAATGGTTTTGACTTTTGTAAACATGAAAGTTGTGTGTTTTTGAACAAGGATTTCAGTCATATAAATTAGTGGCATTTATATTAAGTGTGGAGTGAGAATTCAAATGATGAACTCAAGAACCCAAATTTCTTCAAGAACACTATGAAATCTTATACATGAAAGCTACAAAGAAATTGATTGAGGGGAATCACTCTACATAAGTGAAGAAACATGTTTGTAACTTGAAAACACATTTATGATGCATGGATTATAGAGTTTGAGAGTGTCAGGCTTACCTCTTGCAAGAAGAATTCGAATTCTATGTTGGAGGTGTTACAGATGTTGTGTAATGATCTGGACAACTTCAATGGACCTAATACAACGTGTTTGGAAGCTTGGAATGGATTGAAACAACCTGGAACTTGTTTTGGCACCTCAACTGCAAGTAGGCCAAAAAGCTTGAGCAGATGGGGGGTGACTTTGTAATTTTGATGTTCCAGATGTATTTTAAGGTTATGGATTACTCATATATGATGTATGTGAGATGTTGGCATGGCTGGTTTTGATTGAATTGCTTTCAAATTGAAAGTTCGAATGTTACTTCAAGAAGAATCAAAAATCTGGTTTTTGAGAGTGAAGTGAAAGAAAACATGAATTCAGATGTTTTGGGGTGGTTTGATCAGTCACACATGACCGCTATTTATAGTAGAGGAAGTTTGTTTTGGAAGCAATAGTGTTTGGAGGCTGATCATGGTTGTAGCTTGTAGCCATTGACTTGGATAATCCAAAAGTGCCAAGTCAACTCTTCTTATCTTGACTCCATTTAACTTTGCAGGTTTGAATGCTCAGAGTTTGGACTGGAATTTTGAATGGCTTGGAGTGTTGTGATCTAGTTCATGACACCTCAATGCATTGCATTGATGTTACCTTGCCAAAATTGAATTTCAAACTTCATGTCATGAGGGTTTTCACATGCCAAATTGAATTCCTTGCCTCTTTGATCATGAACCAAGTGAGTCATCATATATTTTGTTTTTTTGGAAGATGATAAAGTTGGCAAAGTGATAAGATTTGAAGGGAAAAGTCGTGTGGCACAAGTTTAGGTTTCATGCTGTCTTGAAAAATCAGGTTTTTAGGCCATGTTTCAAGGCTTGTAACTCCCTACTCAAGTTGAGTTAGGATGAGTTCTTGTACTTTTTAGAAAGCCTTAATAACATAATTTAACTTTAATGTCCAACTTTGGTCTTGAATTAACTTGGATCATAATGAAAATGGCCTCAAAGATGGTGAAAATTCAAGACAGATTCTGTCCAAAATTTTCACTAAGTGTTGGAAAAAGTGTCCATTTTCATGTTTTTGTGATTTTGATCAATCTATAACTCAAAATCCACGAGGATTTGGAATCTCTTGTAGTTGACAATTTTGAAGTATGTAATGAGAGCTTTAATTTGAGCTTTGGATGGAAGAAAAAGGCCTTGTGGTTTGGAAGTTATGACCTTGCAAAGTGGGTACCAAATCATTTTTTTTCCATAACTTAGAAAATTTTAAGTTTCTTAAGGTTGCCCCTTTTGCAAGTAACCCTCCTATTATTGATTTTTCTTGATGGATTATGATCCAAACCATGAATTAACATTGTTTTTTACTTTTGGAAGCCATGATTGTCAAGAAATTCAAAATGTCAAACTTGGTTTTTCGGCACAGTTGACTTTTTGTCAGATGAATTTCAAACTGTGTGATCCTCTATGAAATCAAGTCCTTGACCTAATTCAAACCTAATGGATGGATTACATAGGTGTTATAGAGTGTCTTGAATCATGTCCCAAGGTTTGGGAACATGTCTTGGTCAAAAGTCAAAGATACAATTGACTTTTCATCAAGAAACCCTAATTGGTCCAGATGAATTTGAATCCTTGTACTGCTTATGAACCAAGTTATTTGGATCAATCCAATCTTGTAAATGGATCAATATGATGTATTGGAGATCTTCAAAACACTTCTTGAGGTCTTGGCTCATGAATTGCTCCAAAAGTCAACTTAGGGGTGAATTAGGTCAAGAAACCCTAGTTCTTGATTTTGATGAATGCATCCCCTGAGGCTATTTTGACTTGATGATTAGACTCATAAGGTCCCTTTGAATTCCTTGAATCATGTTTTTGAAGTATTGGCTCATTCTTAGATGAGAATTTTCATCTGGAGGCCTTAGTCGACCAAAATCCTAATTTGGTGACACTGGCGATCTTAAGGTCTGATCCACTTGATTCTTGATGTGGGAGCTCTCTTGATCTTTTATGGGTGTTTTAGAGGCTAGACAAGTTGAAGATCATGTCAATTCTTGATTGATCCTTTGTCTGAGTGCTCTGAGAGGGCTCAAAACCCTAATTCTTGGTTGTAGTGAATGTTCAACCATCCTTGAGAAGATTAATGAGGTATGATGGTACATCCATATTGTGGTGATGGTTTGCACAATGATGGAAAATATTGTGGTCAAAATTTGGGGTATGACACCTTACAAGTGTTTCTCTTTATTTGAGAATTCCTGTTACAAGGATTTTATTCGCTCCCACACAATTTCGATTACAACAGTAATGCTCCTCAGTGATGTCCTCCCCAGTGAGTTCACTATTCAATTTGTTTCCATCAAATGGTATCTCTTCAAGAAGTTTGGTGAAGAGTCAGATGACCTTTCTCTTTATTTGAGAATATATGTTTTACAAGTCAACCGACCCTCATCTCCTTTGAAGATCCCCAGTGAAACTTCCTAATCTCCAATAAGTTATGGATTCCCGCTGAAGTCGTAGATCTCCAGGGAAATTACAATCCCCTGTGAAGATACTCTCGCATAAGTATTAACCATTCTAGGAAGAAACTGAGACCAGTCTGTGGCTTACGACCTAAGACGATGGGAGGTTTATTTTACCCTTTTCAAGTAGAATACTTGATTAAAGAAGAAACTGAGACCAGTTTGTGGCTTACGACCCGAGACGAGGGGAGGTTTATTTTTACCCTTTTCAAGTGGAATACTTGATTAAAGAAGAAACTGAGACCAGTCAGTGGCTTATGACCCGAGACGAGGGGAGGTTTATTTTTATCCTTTTCAAATGGAATACTTGATTAAAGAAAAAACTGAGACCAGACCGTTGCTTACGACCCGAGATGAGGGGAGGTTTATTTTTACCCTTTTCAAGTGGAATACTTGATTAAAGAAGAAACTTAGACCAGTCCGAGGCTTACGACCCGAGTTGAGGGGAGGTTTATTTTACCCTTTTCAAGTGGAATACTTGATTAAAGAAGAAACTGAGACCAGTCCATGGCTTACGACCCGAGATGAGGGGAGGTTTATTTTACCCTTTTCAAGTGGAATACTTGATTAAAGAAGAAACTGAGACCAGTCTGTGGCTTACGACCCGAGACGAGGGGAGGTTTATATTACCCTTTTCAAGTAGAATACTAGATTAAAGATGAAACTGAGACCAGTCAGTGGCTTACGACCCGAGATGAGGGGAGGTTTATTTTACCCTTTCTAGTGGAATACTTGATTAAAGAAGAAACTGAGATCAGTCCGAGGCTTATGACCCGAGACGAAGGGAGGTTTATTACTTCTGCAAATGTATTATCCCATCATTACAACTAAATTATTTTCTCATGAAAGTCTACTTCTTAGAGATGCCCTGCGTAGTCTTATCCCCGGTAGTAGTCAGTTGACTCTTCCCCGTGAAGTCGTCCTTCTATGTTCCCCTAGTGGATTTGTGATCTCTTCCCACTTTACTCTTTTCCTCCTGTGGCATCTTTTTCGTCACAGATTTCTCGTCTTGCATCCATTTCATATCATATCATATGCATTTGGCGGCATATTAGGGCAAAAAATTGTGCATGTTTGTATTTAAGTCTCCCCTATCACGTCTAGGTGAAGGTTTCAATCTTCATATCTCCAGATAGGAGAAACTTAAATAGGGGCATTTGTCACATCCTAATTTTTAACCCTAAGATACCACCTCCTTTTGCATCATCTTGCATCATTTTAGGTCAATCATCTATGCATGACTAACCCATCTTTTTAGCTTTGTGTTGTTTTCTTTTTGTTCATCTTAAGGTTAGGGTTTCATTCCAAGGAGGTTAAAATCCTGATCATTCAAATCTTGGAGAGGTCTTCAACTCACCAATTTCTCATGTTCTCAAGAGATCTATCTTCATCCAATTCAAGACCAAATGACCTCACATCAAGTGTTTCAAAGGCTCAATTACTCCTAATCAAGAACTAGGGTTTTTCAAGCCAAGGTTTCATATACTCCAAGACATCTCAACAAGATCATGGGTTCACCAAGATTAGGGTTACAAGGTTGTGCAGTTGATCAAGCTACTAGTGGCACCAAGGCTAGGGTTTTGACTGGAGACATCTTATGGTTGATTTTTGAGGCAAGCCTTGTCCGTTTGGATCATTATTGCTTTCCAAGGTTCTTATGTGGCTCATGGCTCATCACAAATTCCCTCAGAGGTATATGTAGGCAGAGGAATGGGAAAGATTTTCATCTTGTCAAAGAAAAGTCAATTGTGGTTCTAAAGAGGTTTAAGGCTCGACTTTTGGTCATTTAGGTCATGAAAGGCTATCTCAAGTCATTACAAGTTCTATGGTGAGATTTAATCAAGAAGAATCAAGGAGGATCATAGAATCAAGAGGTTGCTAAATTAGGGTTTTAGAGGTTTCTAAGTGTAAAATCCCCTCTTTTAGCACCTAACTTCCATGGCAAGTTTCATCATGATACAAGACCCATCTCATTTTTCCATCACATGAAAGTTATAGAAATTTTTCTAAGATTTTTATTGATGTAAAGAACTCCTCCACTGGATTTACACATTTCAAGTTATGTTGTCTTCAAGTTGGTGTCTCAAAATTGAGAGGACTTAGAATCATCCAAAGGCAACCAACTTCTAAGACAAATTCCACATGTGTAGAACTCAAGTTATGATCTTTTTAAGTAAATGCCATTTTTGGATGACCTAGTTTTGGTCATTCACTTCAAGGCCAAAGTTCATGAACTTTTAAGCCTCAAATCAAGTTACCTACAAATTTCATGTCATTGGATGTTTATGATGCAAGTTAAGGCATAATGAATATGGATACATGATTATGTGACATGAGTTGGTTTTCTTTCTTTTTAAGTCACAATTTAGAACATTTTTGTCTCCCTTTTGTACCATATCATCACCATCACATGACAACCCCAAATATTACCCAAAATGAGCAAGCATACATTCTCATTTTCAAACATAATTTCAAACTTTTACACCATATGTTGAAATCACCAAATCACCTCACAAATCCATTTTCTTTCCTCCAAAACACTATTATTCATTTCACCAACCTCTTTTGTACTGAATGATGACTTGAAGTAGTGGGAGAACCATCCAAAATCGTGTGGACTTAACATTTTAAGTTTTTTTGGCAAGTTTGCAAAACCACTCACACACACATCATGGACCTTCAAAATCATCCTAACCCACCTTATATAATCACATGCAAACCCTAGACGTGAGGAGAGCTCATTTTACTGCAGAACAAGCTTGAAACAACTCAAAATTCTCAAGTATTCTCTCACTTTGAATCTCCATTATTCTTGAAGTTTCTATCCATTCTTGCTTGATTCCTACTCAATGAAGCACAAGGAGTTCATTGGTGAGTTTAAATTGAAGCTTGAGAATTATTTGAAGGACCAACGGAGTTGCTCCATTAGGTAACTTTCTTCACCTCGAATCTCTCATTTTAGGCACAAATGTAGGTTCATGTTGGTTGCATCTGAAGCCCTACCATGTTTAGGCAATGTTTGAATGATTGTTGTGCTTGTTTAATCACTTTTCAGCTTGTGTATCAAAAATCCGTGCACTGATTTCATGATGTTAGAGACACCTTTTTTGAAATCTAATGCTAGATTCTTGTTCCTCATGAAATTTCCTTCAAGAATATGTCTTGGGTTTTGATTTTTATTGAGATTTGCATAGATCTCCGGCGTGTTTGGCTGGAGAAGACAATCGGAGCCCTAGCTCCGGTGTCTAAGGTGTGTTTTCTGCATGTCATGGTTGACTGGTTTGACTTTCTAAGGTGTTGATGATGTGGGAGTGGTGTGGCGCTTTCGTGGCTGCCAACACATTAATGAAACGATGTATTTCATCAAGCTGATTGTTTGTTTATTTATTTTGGAACTTGGGCTTTGTTGTTTTGCTATCTGCACACCTAGTTTGCAGGCCCAATAGCGTGTTATAACTAAATTCCTTTGTAACATGATCTGCTAGATGCAACCCTGCCATACTATTTCTTTATTCATTTTATTTTCTTTTTATGTTTATGTTTTGATTTATTTTAAATAGTTATAAATATCTAAAAATTCCAAAAAAATATTTTCTAAATACTTTGATGTGTTATTTAACTTTCCATAATTTTTATTTTTATTTTCAATTATTTTTGATATTTTATTTTAATTTAATTGTGTGATGTGTCTATTTGACCTAGCCTTGAACTAATGCTTTGATTCATGTCCTTCCCAATTGATTCTTGACCCAATATTTTGTACACTTTTAGGCACATGTATGTAGGACATTTTAATGTTCATTTGATGTCTTGATCATGTATTTTGGTTCTTATTTGAAATGCTTCTTGATTCCTAATTTCTTTTATCAATGGTTTGTGTGTTTGCCCTATGCTTGAGATCGTTTGAGCACCTTTTGTACACATTCTTAGGCAATATTTTAGAGCACATTGGCTTACTGCCCTCTTGATACCATGATCATTTTTCGATAATTCTTAGAAGCTCATAACTATTTTTCAATGTGTAATGCATTGCATGCTTAATTGTTTGAATGTGCTTGAACTTTGTGGATTGATTAGAGGTGCACTTGTGCAACCACTTAGGGTTTGTTCTCCCTTCTTGCTTTTGTTTGGAATATCAAGAGGTAGAGCCTTTGTTTGAGTTTCATTAGGTCACTTCTTCCATCTTTCTTAATGCCTAATTGTAACTTATGTCTTTTGTTTGAGCATGCTTAGTGTTTGACCTAGTTCCTAACCTTTTGATCACTTGTGATTGATTGAGTTTTGAAATTCTTTTGAATATGATTACATGCTACCTTAACTTGATTATGGATTCCATTTCATCATCATTTATTCCTTTTCCTATTTTTAATTGAGATCTTAAGATGATGATGTTTTTGAGTTTGCTCTTTTGGTATTTTGACCTATTTTCTTAAGGTACTCTCTTGTATGACCTTAGTGGATGTTCATGAGTTCTTACATGTTTGAAATGAATTGGTTTGAGTGTTTGATTTCTTGTTATGTTGTTCATTTTTTTATCTTTCTTCTTCCCTTTCTTCACATGATCATCTTTGTTCCTTTATGACTAAGGTGTTTGAATGGTGTTTGCCTAATTCTTTTGAGCATGATGCTTGTTGATTTGGTTTGATATTTTGGAATTGAATGTTATATGATACATTAGAGTACAATTCTAACTTTGATGATATGGCATGCCTTGCTTAATCATTTGTGCTTTGTGCCTTGCTTGAACATTTCCTTTTCTTTAAGGATGACCATGATGTATGCTTGCTTAGCCTTGATGCATGTTTTGGATTTGATCCTTGTTGTTTCTCTTGTGTATTCATAAGTGGATGTTTAAGTTGATATTCATGGTTATGTTGCTGCCCTTACTTGGTTTATAATCCTAATTCCACATGACTAATCTGTTGAAGTGTGTTTTGCATGAGTTATGTGTGGTCAACTGTTTGAGCTTTGGTGTGATGCATGTCTTGTACGCTTTTGCTCCCCTTCTAGTCTTTCTTATGTGTCATACCCCAAATTTTGACCACTATGATTTCCCATCATTATGCAAATCATCATCACAATATGGATGAACCTTTAGTCTCCCCAAAGATGGGTGAGTATTCACTAATATCAAAATTAGGGTTTCAAGCCCTCTCAGAGCTTCTAGACAAAGGATCAATCAAGGAATGACATGATCCTCAACTTGTCTAAACCTCTCAAGTATATACTAAGGATCAAGAGGACTCCCACTTCAAGGATTAAGCACAAGGTTGCTCCCTTCTAAGTGGATCAAGCTTCAAGATCACCAGTGTCACCAAATTAGGGTTTTGGTTGACCAGGGCCTCCAGATGGGAAATCTTCCTCTGAGCATGAGCCAATGCTTCAAAACATATCCTAAAATACTCCATGGAACCTCATGGACCGAAGCATCCAGTCAATTTGACCTCAGGGGATGCATCCATCAAAAATCAGGAATTAGGGTTTCTTGACCTAATTCACCCCTAAGTTGACTTTTGGGACCAATCGTGAACCAAGACCTCAAGAGAGGATTTGAGGATCTCCAATATCTCATATTGATCCATTTCAAACAATGGATTGATCCAAGAAGCTTGAGCAACAAGTTTCAATTTCATCTGAACCACAATTAGGGTTTCGCGGGAAAAGTCAACTGTAACTTTGACTTTTGACCAGGACATACTCCCAAGCCCTAAGACACGATTCAATATCCTCTATACCATCCATATAACATGTCCATCAAGTTTTATTTAGGTCAAGGACATGATTTCCGGAAGAATTGCACAGTTTGGAATTCATCTGACAAAAAGTCAACTGTGCACAAAAGTCAACTTTGACTTTTTGAGATTTTTCACTAAGATGGATTTTTAACCCTAAAATGATGTTAATGTATGATTTGAATCATCATTCATCAAGAAAAATCAATAAAAGTTGGATAACTTGTAAAAGGGGTAACCATAAAAACTTAGAAATTTTTCTAAGTTAAAAATAAAGTGGCTAGGGTACCAACTTTGGAGGATCATAACTCCTAAACCACAAAGCCATTTTCTCCCATCCAAAGCTTGATTTTTAGATCTCATTACCCTCTACAAAAGCTTCATACTGACCTATGTCCAAATTCCTCATGGATTTTGAGTTATGGAGTGATCAAAATCAGGAAAAGTCACTTTGTTCCAACACTTGGTGAAAATTTCACTAAGTCAGATTTTGCCTTACTTTTTTTCAAATGTAGGGACATTTTTCACTTGGATTCAAAAAGTACCAAAGCCAAATATGATCAAACAGTTGTTGTATCATATAAGGGCTTTCTAAAATGGCCAAGAACATTACCAAATTCAATTTGAGCCATGAGATATAACATTGGCAAGTTGCCTTGTTGAAATTTGTCAAGGCAAGACAGATTTTGCACTTTTGCTCGATTTGCCAAAATTGTGCAAATCCAAACACTCCTATCCACTTGGACACCTCTGAGGATTGAATCTAAAGGGGACAATCACTGAGCCAAGCCTCCAAAGTCTTTGGAACAAGAAATAGCATGTTGAACCTAGAATTGCCAAAATAAGGACAAGACTCCAATTTTGGATTGGAGCATTCAATTGAAGCATTAAGGTGGCATGGACTGAGCCATTCTCAACTGAATTCAGTCAAGACTTATCCAAGACCAAGGGAACCACAGCCCTGTGCCCTAACCTCTAGTCAATGGCTAGAGGAGACTTGGATTTCCATTGGACAACATTGGCCAAACCTCTGCTGCAGTTGCCATTCATTGTGGATCCCAAAACAAACTTGCTCTACTATAAATAGAGCTCATTTGTGCTCAGTTTGAGTACACCAAAGCCATCAAATAGATGTTTTCCTTAAAACCTCTTTCTCTTGGCAAAAATGCCTTCTTTAGCAAGGCAACTTTGAGTTTTTTGAGCTTGAGAGCTTTTCCATCACAATTAATCACACACACACCTCACATATATCATATGTAAGCTGTGCAAACTATCACAAGTGACCTGTAATCACAAAATCACAAAGTCACCTCTCAAAACCTCAAAATATGCCTTTTGTGCATTTTTCAAGCCATGTCTTGATTCAATCACTTTCCAAACAAGATAAAACCTCAAACACACTCCAAATATCATCCTTCAACTGTCCCAAATGGTTTCATACATCTGGAACACCATTTGAGAGAGTTGTTATTTTGGTCACTTTTAACCCCTTTTCCAAGAAAGGGACTGTTTGTGTTTTTGCAGGTACCAGCCAATTCCAATCATCCTAAAAGCTTCTAAGGGATCATTTGAGTGTGTCTAAAGCATCAAATCATTTCTAGAACAAGAGGCTTGACAGATTGCACAAAAGCTCCAACATCTCAAAAAAAGAGGTAAGCCTCACAACTTAGAATCTTTGAATCATGCAATGCTTTGAAGTCCACTGATCATATACATCTCATACATGTTGTATATGTTGTGTTTGAGCTAATTCACCATGTAATCCATGTCTGTACCTAGTTGTAGAATAGAAAATGCAATTATAAGTCATTTTCAAAACCACTATCGGGTTTTGAGGAGGGAGTGTGATCTGAAAAAACTACCACCACCATTGGATTCCTTGTGAAATTCTGGTCCAGATGCATATAAATTTTGTCTCAAACCATTAAGAATTGAGAAAGTTATGACCTTCACATTTCTGAGCCAAAACTTGCCAAATCTTGCCTTAGGCCAGGCCTAAAACCAAGTCATGCCTTGTATATTTGTTGTTTTGTTTCAAACAATGGATGTATCACCACCCTAGTGGTAAGGCGCGCGCCTTGTAACCTTGAGGTCTTGGGTTCAAACCCCACCCATGCCATTTTGTGTTTTTTTTTCACATTTTGCCATTTTTTCCAATATTTTCATGTTTTATTAATTAATTGGAAAATTAATAACTCTTTCAATTTTAATTATTTTTTATTAGTTCTTTTTGCAAAAAATCACAAAAATGTTGAAATATTTTATTCCAGAAAAAAATTAAGTTTATATTATTTATTTAATATAATTAGTATTTTTGTGAATAAATTCATTTTTAATTGTTTTTAAACATTTTAAAATGAATATTCATCTTGAAAAATCAGGACCAAATGAGTTTTAATATCTCTTGTGATTTATAACTCATTTTTCAAACCTTAAACAAAAATCACAAGTGGTTTATTCAAACCTATTTTCTATTTTTCATTGATTTTCTTTAAATATTTACTTTTAAAGAATAAAATTAGGGTTTCTTTGATTTTCACTCAAACAAATCATTTCCAAACACTCATGGGCCTCTAATAGAGTGTAAGACCCAACCCCCTTTTTGTAAAATACCAAAATAGTGGGGCTCACTTATTGTATAAGTCCCACTGTATTTTCAAAAATCTCGGCGCAATCGCCAATTCAAAATCAAACCAACTAGGCCTACCCTCGAGTAGTAAGACCCATTTCATTTCTTAAAACCATCTTGGGCCTCTAATAGAGTGTAAGACCCAATCCCCTTTTAACCAAAACAAATTTGAGCCTCACATATTGTATAAGTCCCTCTGTGTTAAAAGAAAATCTCGGCGCGATCGCCATTTCGAACGAAAAATCATCTGGGCCTACCCTCGTGTTATAAGCCCCACTCTTTTTCTTTAAAAAACTCCTCGGGCCTCTTGAGAGAGTGTAAGACGCATCCCTTTGTACATAAAACCTTTTTTAGGCCCCAGTCACTTGTATAAGTCCATCTGTACAAAAACAGTAGTGCGATCACTGATAAAACTTGGGCCTCTCCTTAAGCTGTAAGCCCCAAATATTTCTTTTTCAAAGCACTTTCTCCTTTGATTTTGAAATATATTGTTGTTTTCGATCTTTCTTTGTTGAACAACTAACCAAACAGCATGGAAGCTCTACAACCGAGTAAGTGGTTATTGCTTTCATTTACCGCTTTCATAGACATATAACTGTATTGTGGGGCTGTTTCGTTGTAAGTCTTCTTTCATAAACTCATATCAACTATGTAATAATAGTATAGATATTTAGAGTTTCCCTGGTAACTACGTTTAGCATTAAGCCCGTTGATCACTCTTAAATAGTCAAAACTAGATCCCCATAGGATTACCAGACACAGTCTTCCCTCCTCTTGGGGTTAAACAATATGGAGACATGAAAGGCAGCATTCTCGGTGAATCCTTTCATAGACTGTCACCTTTAGAAGTTGTCAAAGAAACTCTATTCCCCAGAGATGATCTTTTCTCCGTGAATGGCATCTCTTGAGTTTCTTCTAAATTCTCGAACTTTCCTGGCTTAATCTATTCCTCGTGAATAGCCTGTCTTGAATTTCTCGGGGTTTGGGGACCCACAGGCTTCTTAAAAGCACTTGTCAAGAAACTCTTTTCCCCAGAGATGATCTTTTCTCTGTGAATGGCATCTCTTGAGTTTCTTCCAAATTCTCAAACTTTCTTGGCTTGATCTATTCTTTGTGAATAGCCTGTCTTGAACTTCTCGGGGTTTGGGGACCCATCGGCTTCTTAAAAGAATCGGCCTCCTCTTGGGCATTGTTCAAGGACCCACAGGCTTCCTATAAACGTACCCGCCTCCTCTTGGGCGTTGTACAAGGACCCGTCGGCTTCTTAGAAGTATTCACAGCCTCCTCTTAGGCTTCATATAATGATTTCTTCCTCCGATAATGATAGCCTCCTCTTGGGCTTAATACAAGGACCACTCGGCTTCTTAAAAGTTTCCAGCCTCCTCTTGGGCTTCGCACAAATTATCCCGACGACCTCCTAGAGGTATAGGAACAGAAATCAGTCATCTTAATAGAGCTGTCTTTCTAAGAGTCTACTACTGTTTCTCAAAGCATAGTACAAAAGATGAAACTCTAGACTTGGACAGTCTAAAACCCTTGAGCCCCAAAGACATTCTCAAACACCCTTCAAGAATAGGAAGGAACCCCGTAGACTCGGACAGTCTCAATACCCTTCGGATTTCCCATTTCCTCAAAGAAAAGGAAATATCCCTGATCCTCGAATCAAAATCCTTGAGTACAACATTACTCAAATAAGAACTGATTTTCTCTTTAATCAGCATACTGGACCTGTCGCTCAACGGAAACAGTACCATTTCCTCCTCTTCGCCTTTCTACAATGATTCTCCCCAGCGAAGCTAACAATTTTAGCCTCCATCTCGGGCTTTGTACGAGATACAAAAGACTCTTTTTTTTAGTCAAATATTTTAGCCTCTCTCTCGGGCTTCGTACGAGACACATAAAAATTCCCTCTTGTTGGGCCAATAGCCTCCTCTTAGGCTTTGTATAAGAAAACCACTGGTTGATCCAATCAACCTTTTAGCATCAAAGTTGTGCCTTGTTCACAGTACACAAACATCAACAACTCCTTCCCCTTCATCTAATCGCTGTAAGCGGCAAGCCTCTGGATCATCTACATCCATGCCACTGTCCCTCTTTTAGCATGAGAAATTCCTAAGGAAAGATGGCATTGCTTTAAACTGAGTTAAAGTCTTCCCCTTCAGGTTGGAAATCCCCTATAAAGGAAATTATGGCATTGCCGGATTCACAAATCCCGGTTAAATTAATTCTCCTTTATAAACAGTTGTGACAAATAAACCTCGTTAGAGATGACAAATTCTCTCTAAAGTCAAACCCTTTTAGCTTCACATCTTGGGCTTTGAACAAGATACAAACTACCTTAAGCTTCACATCTTGGGCTTTGAACAAGATATAAACCACCTTTTCAGCTTCACGTCTTGGGCTTTGAACAAGACACCAAAACAACCATTTCCTCCCATAGAATAGGAGGAACTACGATCGCTCTGATTTCCCTGTTTCGGAAAAAACGGGAATACGTAGGCATAAGATTGAAAGAAAAATCATAGCGAGCACACTAAACAAAAGCCCAAAATCCCATACTTTTATACATCCGTCCTAGCATCTTAAACCTCCCACCCATCGACCGAACACTACTTTTAAAAAAATAAACCTAATAGAGACCCCGAATCTTTGTAGCATCTGTAAACCAACAGTTTTGACTGTTTAACCTCAGTTTGCAAGCAGGGTTAATTTGAGACATCTATTTCCCTTTGCAAATGAATCTAGTTGTAGATACCAGAGCGATCGTGCTTCGCAACCACATCCAAAATTGCTCGCTACAGAAAAATGGCGACTTCACTGGGGATAGTGTCATTAGGATCTGTCTCACCTTTGTAGCGAGATCTTGATCTCTTCCCATCTATTAGGTGGAAACTTTAAAAATGGCGCCCACCGAGGGGCCGGTCTTTCTTTCTTTCTGGGATATGACTCTTTGTTGACTTCACTAGGATCCTAGGTCAAAAACCTTTAAATAGGAAAGAAACCACAAAATGGTGACTCCGCCGGGGAGCCATTTTTTGCAAGGGACATAGGGTTCATAGCTCTTTAAAGTCTAGGACTTTAGGACGAATATATATACTGCTTTTCCTAATTGCTATACCTATTTATTTTTTTGCTAATGGGAATGCGTGTGATGCCGCATGTGGAAAGATTGAGTATACACATAAGATAAGTGATGGCGACGAGGTCGACCATCAACCTCAGTAGAGGCTGACCAATGCAACCCATTCCCTCTCATAGGCAATGGGCCGATTGTGACGTCTGAGAAGCTGAGGAGCCAACCCTTTTGTAGTGCGGAAGCTATCGGAAATAGTTGTCACGCGATACTACCCTCATTTGAGGCTGATGATCTATTCTCGGTGAATGGCATTTACTCTAAGATTTCATACAGCTCGCTGGCGATCCGCTTGCTGTTTGTTATCCTGGGAGGAGCTGATGATTTTGAGTACAGGTACAAAAAATCACCCTAGTATAAACCTTTGGGGATGGGTAGAGCCTTGACTTCATGACAACGACCCTTTGACCCCATGTTTTTTCTATGTTTTTGTGTGCTGCATTCATGCATTCATTTAAAAAAACATTAAAACATTAAAAAAATTTCTCTTCTAGTCTCTCTGTTTTTCAAATTAAACTAAGACTGTGATTGCAAATATCAGAGAAAAGAATCACGCTAATGGATTTCGGTAGAAGGAGAACTCATAAGTACACCTTCAAGGTTCCAAAACTAGAGGATTTGAGAAGGTTAGCAAGGATGATCACTAACCCTGAGGCTTTCAGAGCCAAGTACGGAGGTTTGCTATCGCTGCTAAGAGTCCATGTGATTGAGGGAATCATGGATGCACTCATCCTGTTTTACGATCCAGTTTATCACTGTTTCACATTCCCGAATTACCAGCTCGCACCAACGTTGGAGGAATATTCTCACTTGACCGATCTACACATTACTGATCAAGCTCCATTTTCTAGACTGGAAGAAATTCTAAAGAATCAGAACATTGCGAGAGCAATTCATTTGGACGAGTCTGAGGTCAGGACTCACATGAACACTAAGGGTGGCATACAAGGGTTGCCAGCCCAGTTCTTGACAAAGAAAGCCCTGTACTTCGCCAGTATCGGGAACGTGACTACTTTTGAAATCATCTTTGTCTTACTCACCTACGGGTTATTTTTGTTACCTAACATTAATACCTTCGTCGATATCAACGCCATTAAGGTTTTTCTCATTGGAAACCCTGTGCCGACTTTGTTCGCAGATGCGTATCATTCTGTACACTTAGGAAATTTGTACAGCAGAGGAATGATCACGTGTTGTGTACCCCTGCTATATAAATGGTTTATCTCCTATTTGACCAAGTCTGCTGCATTTTGGGATCATAAGAGTGCCTTACGTTGGCCGCAGAAGATCATGTCTCTTACCAACTCTGATATAGATTGGTGCAATTGGATCTATGATGGAATTAGGATCATTGATCGTTGTGGAAACTTCCCCAACGTACCCCTTATAGGAACTAAGGGAGGAATTAATTACTATCCAGTTCTCGTTCGTCGTCAATTTGGATACCCGATGAGGCACGTCCCATGGAGTGTTCATCTGGAAGGTCTTTTCTTCAAGGAAGGAGAATGTGATAGAGGACTAAAGACGAAAATAGTGCACGCTTGGAAACATGTTCATAAGAAAGGACGGGAGTCTCTAGGAAAACCAGACTGTGTCTCGAGATTTTAGAGCAACATGCTGTGGATAATCAAGACAACCAAAGGAATTTGCTCACTCCTTTCACCTGGCAAAGGAATGACAACCCGGCAACGACCCAAGAGCCCCGGTCAAAGGAAAGGAAAGTACCAGAGTCAGCACCCGATTTCTCTTCAGAGAGGACTCGGGACCCATTAGCTTAGGTTTCTATTTCTGCACCTTGTAATCTACTGTATTTCCATTTCTGTAATCCTTTGAATTCAATAAAAAAGGGGTTTCCCCACTGTTTGATATTTTCAATCTAATTGTCGAAGTTTATTTTGATTAAACCAAAAAACAATTAATATAATCATTGCATTCATCATTCTCACATCGCGTATTCTTCTTACATAGGAATCTCACGTTTGTGTCTCGGTTCTAGAGTCAAACTGTCTCATTCGTATAATTCTCGGGCCAATCGTCAGAAAAAGATGGATGATCTTGAGGAAGAAAATAGAGAGTTGAAAGAAGAGATCGACGCTTTAAGAGAGGATATGAGAAAGCTTCGTAACGACATGCAAGCCATGGCAGAAGCTCAGTTACAAAGAACTGTGATCTCAGAGATCACCTCAACACCCATAGTGGAGAAGTATGATCCTAGGTATCAAATGCCGAAAGATTGTCCTTGGGGCATGCCTGTTAACTATATCCCGGAAGGATATGTTTCGCCGATCACTGAAGATCAAGGAATCATAACAGAAGCCGCTGGGCCTGAAGGTTGCAAACTTCGGGAAAGCGAAGATGCCAGGGGCATACCGAAGACTCCTGAAGGTTACAAACTTTGGGAAACGCCAAGATTCACTGCCGTAGTCACGGTACCACCCCCTGTGGTGCACACTGTCCTGGAAGGACAGATTCCGCCGATACCTTCTGGTAAGAAGGAAACTATGTTCGATAGAATGGATGAATTCCACGAACAGTTCCTGGAAATGCAGAAGGAACTGCAAGCATTCTGTAATTAGGATCTATTTGGAAAGGATGCCGCAGACCTTTGTCTGGTCCCCAATATGAAAGTTCCGCACAAATTTCAAGTGCCCGACTTTGAAAAATACAAGGGTAACTCTTGCCCTCAGAGCCATCTGGTGATGTACGCTCGGAGAATGTCAGCTCAGACGGAGAATCAGGACCTACTGATTCACTACTTTCAGGATAGTTTAACCGGTGCCGCACTCAAATGGTACATGGGTTTAAACCGTACTACGATTAGTACATTCAGAGATCTTGGTACTGCCTTTGTCCAACAATACAAATATAACTTGGACATGGCACCGGACAGAGATCAACTCAGATCAATGTCACAAAAGGACAAGGAAACCTTTAAGGAGTACTCCCAGAGATGGCGTGAAGTTGCCGCTCAGATTTGTCCACCTCTTGAGGAAAAAGAGATGACAAAGATCTTCTTAAAGACCTTAAGCTCATTTTACTATGATAGAATGGTTGCCAGTGCGCCCAGTGATTTCACCGAGATGGTGGGCATGGGAGTTCGTCTTGAGGAAGCCGTCCGAGAAGGACGTTTGGTAAAAGACGTTGGATCATCGAGTAGTACAAAACGATACGGTAGTGCTCTCCCTAAGAAAAATGAGTAGGATATTGAGAATATCTCTCTCGAAAAGCAAAGGCAACGGTACCAACCAGTAGCAGCTGTAACTCCTGCTATCAGCCCTGCGCCTATTCCTACGTATCAACCTCAAGTAGCGCAGAGCCAACCTAATTAGTAAAGGACACAACAGCCTCTTCAGCAGGCTCGTCCTCCATATAACAACAACCGTACAACGCGGTCACCAGGGTTTGATCCTATCCCCATGTTGTACGCAGAACTATTTCCGTTACTACTGGCTAAGGGGCACATCCAGACTAAGTCTCCTCTTACACTACCGGAAAATCTGCCTTTTGGTTTAAGGTGGATCAGACATGCCCTTATCATCAAGGAGGACCAGGGAATAACATAGAGAATTGTCTCAATTTCAAATCCGACGTGCAAAAGCTTGTTAGGAGCGGGATCTTATCTTTCAAAGATACGAATCCCAATGTTCTTACGAACCCGCTACCTCAATATGAGAAAGCTGCAGTCAACCTGGTTGAGAAAGAATTTAACAACGTCTATCAAATTCACGATGTACTCTTGTTGAGGACCAATCTAGTCAAGATACATTGTAGACAGAGTGGGTACGACCATATGCCACCTCATAATTATCACCAGTGTGATATCTGCTCTAAAAACAATCAAGGATGTTCTGTGGTGCAAGCAGCCCTACAGGAACAGATGGATCTCGGATGGATCCAAGAGCACCGAGTTCGTGGAGTTAACATGGTTTACATGAATTCCAACGTCATTCAGAACCATGATATCCGTGCGATGAATGTCAACCTAATGGCAATGCACTCAAGGCAAAGCCAGTATCATAATCTGCCGCGGTACGATTACAGTTCTTGTCTGACTTGCTCGGTAAACAAACAGGGATGCTCTTTCATACAGGAGGCCCTCCAGCGTCAGATGGATCTTGGATGGATCCAAGACTACCATGATAGGAATCCCTATCAAATCAATATGGTTCAGATCTTTGACATTCGCTTGATGAATACCAACTTGGTAGAGTTGCATGCTGAGTCGGTCCGATTCGGATTCCTGGTATCACATAATTATCACAGCTGTAAAGCGGGTTGCGAAAACGATCAGGGACGTGCCTTTGTCCAGGAGGCACTTCAGCACTTGTTAAATCGTTGGTGGATGCCAATCTACATGGATGAAGATACTCAACAAATTAGTATCAATAACAGAAACCCCACTCGGGGTCAAAGTCAGGATGTCCGACTCGTGGAAGCTAACCTAGTAAGGTTGCATTGTATTCAAAGTGGGTGTGGCCAGGTGCCACCACACAATTATGAATGTTGTGGAGTCTGTTCGGAAAGTAACCAACGGTGCTACCTTGTGCGAGCAGCTCTCCAGGGCAGGTGGATCGTGGAGAGATCCGCCCATATCCAGGTTCCGGACCCATCAATTGGTCGCCGAACTACCTTGCCAATCAAATTGAGGACGTTGTTGTAATCTCTGATCATCAAAGAACTAGGGATGTTTTTACCATTATCCCTCTACTTGACGAATCGAGAGTTCCCAACCGAGAACGGATCGAGATTACCTATGATGGTCAGAAAAACCAGAAGGTTCCCATAGTTATCTATCTGCTGGGACCACTACCGTATGAATCAACTAAGGCAATCTCTTACAAATACGGTGCAACAATAATTGAAAATGGAAAGGAAATTCCATTACCCTCCGTCGTGAATACTGCAGACATCAGTCGTGTAACGAGGAGTGGTAGAATCTTCAACAGAGGAGTTGGAGAGTCTAACAAAGAAAAGGAACTTCAGACAGAAGCTCCCAATCCATCAGTCGGTTAATCCAGTAATCCCGACCTTTCGAAAAACGATGATGAGATGCTGAAGCTCATCCAAAGGAGTGAATACAACATTGTTGATCAACTGTTATAGACTCCTTCAAAGATCTCAGTGCTATCACTTTTACTCAGTTCAGAAGCGCACAGGGAGGCTCTATAGAAAGTCTTGGAGCAAGCCTTTATGGAACAGGATGTAACAATCAGAAAGTTCGATAATATTATCTCTAACATCACTTCCTGCAACAATATGGGATTTAGTGATGAGGAATTACCTGAAGAGGGTCGCCGTCATAACATGGCACTCAATATCACAGTCAACTGCCAGGACGATGCTTTAGCCAGCGTACTAGTAGACACAGGGTCAGCCGTAAATGTTATGCCAAAGTCCACTTTGACTCAATTATCATTCAAAGGCCCTCCGATGAGAACCAACGAGGTCGTCGTCAAAGCGTTTGACAGATCCAGAAAAACGGTTATCGGCGAAGTTGACCTTCCCATAACTATTGGTCCTCACACTTTCCAAGTTACCTTCCAGGTCATGGACATACGGGCAACGTACAGTTGTTTATTAGGAAGACCTTGGATACATCAGGCTGGAGCGGTTACTTCGACCCTCCACCAAAAGCTAAAGTTCATCCAGAACGGCCAACTCATCACAGTCTGTGGGGAACAGGCCTTGCTCGTCAGCAATTTATCGTCATCCACTTATGTGGAACCAAAAGGGATAATCGGAACCCAGTTCCAAGCGCTGTCGCTACACAAGGACGATCAATCCGAAGGAGGAACTTCGATTTCCTCATACAAAGATGCTATTAAAGCAGTCAGAGTACCGATACAACAGGATGGGGACAACTTGTCATTCCTACTAGCAATACAACAAAGAAGGGTCTTGGTTTTTCTGCAACCTGTACCCGGACAGCTGCTAACGATGAAAGTCGTCATCCCATTCAGAACTTCTTCCACAGTGGAGGTTTCCTTCACCCAGTGTCTCATATAGTCCATGCTATCAATGAGGAGGATCCCTCCGACATGGATGAAGAATGGAAGTCCTATCTTAACGAGGACGGTTATATGTCTCAGGAAGAGGTGCCTACGCCATTTTGCTATCCCGTACAGAGTCCGAGATTTATACCACAGTCAGATGTCGAAATGATATACGGAGGTTGTGATCCGGAAGAATGTCGTGCTCTGCCAAATTCATTAGAGGAAGACACTCTAATGAAAGACAACTTTGACCACAATTACTACGGCCTGATGGATGGCCTGCCAATGTGGCAGCCTTACCCAGGAGACTTGGGGCCAGAAAGTCAGCCGAGTAATGAAACTCAGCTGACCATCATTGAACAGAATACCTGTGTCCCCACCATGTCATGGGATCAACACTCAGGTCATTCAGAAACTACTCAACATGAAGATGAATTCTCAACATTTGCAGGACTTGAATTCATCAACTATGCTTTTCCCAAGGTCAACGTCATCGAGAGGGATGACCCCTCCAGTTCCAAAGAAGTGTGGGACACCTTGGGACAGCCAAGTGGAAAATTCGACTATATGGTCAAGTACACTGCTCCTAAAAGCTCTCGTATCAGACTCGAAGACATCCAGCCAACTGGATGGGGAGATACAGCTGAGAGCACAAATGCTATGCAAAATGCAACAGAGGAATTCTCCAACGACAATTCTGCCTGGGAGACAGATTCCAATGATCCTGCTCCACCAGAAATCAGCGTTATTTCTAAAGACAAATCAAGGAAGGTGCCAGACTTTGTGATTCACCGAGGAGTTCACCGCCAATGGGTTGCTGTCGATGTTCCGAAGATTGTTCATAAGTCAAAGTAATTGCCATCTTTAACCTTTCACCCTGCCCGGGTAAAACAGATGTTTTGATAGGGCTCGCTTTCTGTAAATTTTCCCTCTTCGCTTTGCCCAAAGCGACAGAGATTTGTTTTATTGGGCTGTAGTTTCAAGGATCGACTTGTTCATTAATAAAATAACGTCGTTCTGTAATTTCCGCATTAATTGCTGTTTTCTCTTTTCACTTTTCTCAGAAAATGGTAATCCTAAAAAACAATTCAATAATAAAAACAAGCAGTAATAAAAGAAATACACTGCACACACTTGCATTTTCTCTATCTCTTCTAAACACAAATCATCACGTCATGCAGATTGCTTGTTTTAAACCCTGTTGAAACATAGGATCCGATGCCTTCTCCCAACTTTGAGTTCCCGGTATTTGGGGCTGAAGAAGAAGTTGACAACAAAATTCCAGAAGAGATCTCCCGACTACTCAGACAAGAGGAAAGGTCTATTGAAATTTACAAAGAGCCGTTGGAAACGGTAAACTTGGGTTCAGAAAAGGAGAGAAAAGAGATCAGGATTGGGGCACTGCTCAGTCCAACTGCCAAAGAGAGTTTGATAAAGCTTCTCAAAGAATTCCCTGATGTATTCGCTTGGTCCTATCAGGATATGACAGGGTTGGATACCAGCATCGTGGAACATCACTTACCGTTAAGATCAGAATGTTCGCCAGTAAAGCAGAGGTTGAGACGCACTCACCCGGACATGGCCATCAAAATCAAAGAGGAGGTACATAAACAGATTGACGCGGGTTTCCTCGCCACATCAGAATATCCTCAATGGTTAGCCAATATCGTACCTGTTCCCAAAAAGGACGGAAAGTTTAGAATATGTGTCGACTACAGGGATCTGAACGAGGCAAGTCCAAAGGACGACTTTCCTTTACCACACATCGACATGCTGGTAGACAGTACAACAAAGTTCAAAGTTTTATCCTTTGTGGATGGATTCTCGGGCTATAACCAGATCAAAATGGCGTCGAAGGACATGGAGAAAACTTCGTTCATTACCCCATGGGGTACCTTTTGTTACAAGGTAATGCCGTTCGGTTTGAAGAACGCCGGGGCAACCTATCAAAGGGCCATGACTACTCTGTTTCATGACATGATACATAAGGAAATCGAGGTATATGTCGATGATATGATTGCAAAATCTATGACAGAGGAAGAGCATGTGACCCACATGTCAAAACTTTTCGAGCGTCTGAGAAAATACAAACTCCGCTTGAATCCCAACAAATGCACCTTCGGTGTCCGCCCAGGGAAACTCTTAGGGTTCATCGTCAGCCAGAAAGGAATTGAGGTTGATCCTGACAAGGTCAAGGCCATTCAAGAAATGCCTTCTCCGAAAACTGAAAAACAAGTCAGAGGATTCCTGGGACGTTTGAACTACATCTCCAGATTCATGTTCCTTATGACCGCGAACTGTGTGCCGATTTTCAAATTACTCAAAAAGAACCAGGACTGCGTTTGGACAGAAGATTGCCAAACCACCTTCGACAGTATTAAGAAATATCTGTTGAATCCTCCGATTCTATCACCTCTAGTGGAAGGAAGACCACTGATCATCTACCTCACAGTCTTGGAAGACTCAATGGGGTGTGTACTTGGCCAACAAGACGAAACCAAACGGAAAGAGTCTGCCATTTACTATCTAAGCAAGAAATTCACCGACTGCGAAACTCGGTACACTATGCTCGAAAAAACTTGTTGCGCTTTGGCTTGGGCAGCCAAACGTCTTCGCCAGTACATGATCTGTCACACTACTTGGTTGGTCTCCGAAATGGATCCAATCAAGTACGTCTTCGAAAAACCTGCTCTCACGGGAAGGATTGCCCGTTGGCAGATGTTGCTATCAAAATATGACATAGAGTACCACGCTCAGAAAGCTGTTAAGGGAAGTATTTTAGTCGATCATTTGGCTCATCAACCGATTGACGATCAGGAATTAATTGGGTTTGACTTCCCAGACGAAGATGTCATGTATTTAAAAATGAAGGACTGTGACGAACCGCTACCCAATGAAGGGCCAGAACCAGGTTCCCAATGGGGACTTATCTTTGACGGAGCAGTTAATCATTATGGAAACGGAATTGGGGCAATAATTGTTACCCTCAGGGTACCCACATTCCTTTCGCCGCCAGACTTACGTTCAAATTTACGAACAACGAGGCCGAATACGAAGCTTGTATTATGGGTCTCGAGGAAGCGATTGATTTAAGGATAAAAAACTTGGATGTATACGGCGACTCGGCCCTGGTTATCAATAAGATAAAAGGAGATTGGAACATATACCAATCAGGATTGATTCCTTACAAAGACTATGCAAGAAGGTTGTTACCTTTCTTCAATAGAATCGAGTTTCATCACATCCCTCGTGATGAGAATCACATGGCTGATGCATTAGCCACTCTCTCTTGCATGATTAGTGTAGGTCAATGGAACGACCTACCTAAGATCGACATAATGCGCCTAGAACGGCCCGCTTACGTCTTCACAATTGAAGCAGTCATAGACGACAAACCTTGGTATCACGATATCAAATGCTTCCTTCAAAAACAAGAGTACCCACCTAGGGCACTAAGGAAGGACAGAAAAACCCTCAGAAGACTGGCTGGAAACTTCTTCCTGAGCGGTGACATACTCTATAAGAGAAACTTCGACATGGTTTTGCTTCGATGCGTCGACAGACCTGAAGCAGACATGCTGATGAAAGAAATTCACGAAGGATCCTTTGGCACTCATGCCAACAGACACACCATGGAGAGGAAAATTCTAAGAGCAGGGTACTATTGGTTGACCATGGAATCCGACTGCTACAAGTACATGAGGAGGTGTCACAAGTGCCAGATATACTCCGACAAAATTCATGTACCGCCAACGCATCTGAAAGTCCTCTCTTCCCCGTGGCCTTTTTTAATATAGGGAATCGACATGATTGGCATGATTGAACCTAAGGCTTCAAACGGACATCGGTTCATTCTAGTAGCCATTGATTACTTCACCAAGTGGGTCGAAGCTGCGTCATACGCTAATGTAACCCGACAAGTGGTGGTCCGATTTATCAAAAACAATATCATCTGCCGTTATGGTGTTCCGAGCCAGATCATTATAGATAATGGATCTAACTTGAACAACAGGATGATGAAAGAGTTGTGCGCAGAGTTCAAGATTAAACACCATAACTCATCTCCCTACCGACCGAAGATGAACGGAGCTGTAGAAGCGGCTAACAAGAACATCAAGAAGATTGTTCAAAAGATGGTTGTAACCTACAAAGACTGGCACGAGATGCTACCCTTTTCTCTTCACGGTTATCGCACATCTGTCCGCACTTCGACAGGGGCAACCCCTTTCTCTCTAGTGTATGGCATGGAGGCAGTGCTCCCCATAGAAGTAGAGATCCCATCAATCCGGGTATTGATGGAAGCAAAGCTCACCGAAGCTGAATACTGTCAAAGTTGACACGACGAATTGAATCTGATCGAAGAAAAATGAATCACGGCACTATGCCATGGGCAGTTGTATCAATAGAGAATGAAGAAGGCGTTCGAAAAAAAGGTTCGACTTCGCATCTTCAAGAAAGGAGACCTCGTGCTCAAAAAGATACAATCATTTCTCACTGATTCTCGGGGCAAGTGGACTCCGAACTATGATGGCCCCTATGTGATCAAGAAAGCTTTCTCAGGCGGCGCCTTGAGACTTGCCACCATGGACGGAGAGGAATTTGCCTACCCCACAAATGTTGACGTAGTCAAGAAATACTTCGCCTAAAAAAAACGTCTCGGTGGATTGAAAACCCGAAAGGGCGGTCCAGGCAAAAGTTAGAGACAAAAGTAAAAAAAAAAAAAAGAAAAAAATCATCCCGGTGGATTGGAAACATCAAAGTACAATCCAGGCAAAAATTAGGGATAATGGCAAGTAACTATGATCAACCGAGGCGAATCCCTCAGCAGCAGTTACACTATCCATTGGAGGAAAACTCCATTCACGGTCATCTTCGACAGAAGCTCAGGATGTCCCGAATTCAAAGTTGGTAGAAGGATAGCGGTCGTTATGTTTCAACGTAGCCCTTTTCCCTGTAAATTACCATTTTCTAGCTTTGTATATACTCTTTGGAATCACGCGTTTGGCTGATCTCCGTCTTATCAATAAAATATGAGCCCTTGTACTTTTGTTTGCAGTTCTTATTTACTTTAGCTTTACAGAACGGCATTTTAACATGATCAAAGGTTCTTGAAATAAAACAAAAATGAATTTACTTGTAAAAATTTTTCAGCTTTTAAAATAAAGATGGCAATTTCTTTTGACTGTTGAACATCAAAAGAGCATCAACCGCTTCTCCAGAAGTAAGCGAACTTCAAAGTGCAGAATCAAAGTACTCCTTCTACTCCAGTGCGCCTGAATGAAGGATCAACAGTCTCAGATGCGACTAATCCATCTGACGTCTTCGGCCGAGTTCTCATCTCCTAAGCCCGATCAACGGTAGTTCCCCGCGAGGACTACTTCTCCTAAGCAAGGTAGAATTGCTATCTTGAACCAGCGGTACTTTTTTGCCCCGTGATGGCCGAGTATCCAGTCATGTTCATCTTTTAGTTGGTATGTCACGTCAGTTTTGTCAGCATAAACATACATATATCATGCATTATTTATTTGCATCCACATTTCATATTGCATCACTATCACTCCAGTCGGTCTTGTCCCGTAGTGATAATAGTCCTCTCAATCGAGTTATCAGTTCTTGTCTCGTCAAGAAGCGTGGCGCCTGAACAATCTCGCTCCTCCAGTTTACTTCTGGAATGAAGTGGGCTCCTCGACCACTTTGATAACTTGAACCTCTGAAACATCAGAGAGCCTTCAGTTAACATCACTCTAAGACATTGAAGATGATATCCTTGCTTTCCCGGATTAAGGAAGATCCCTAGAGAAAGCCTCTTAATCAGAGATTCGGCGGTGCGACATTTTTTCTCTCCGAAAAAGACCGCTGATGAAAAGGCCATCGGCACCTCAAAATTGGATCCCATCATATGGTATTTCTCTGGGAAGATCCCGAGAAAAGTATGATGTAAGACCCCCAAGCGAAAGCAGTCTCTTAAGGGACTCACATTCCCCAAGTAGAATCAACAAATGGCGTCTCCAACAGAGAAGTTTGTACACATCTACAACTCAGACGACTGGGTCCTCCCAACGAGTCTGACATCAGAGTTTTTGCGTCAAATGGCATCTCCCCAGGAAAATTCGGCGAGAAGTTTGAGGAAAACTGCTATGCATAGCATCCCTTGTCAATAAGGTTTATTGACAAAAGAAACTAAGACCAGTTCCTTGGTAGGAAACTAGGATCGAGGGGAAGTTTACTTCAGAAACTTAGACCAGTTCCTTGGTCGGAAACCAAGATCGAGGGGAAGTTTAAATCAGAAACTGAGACCAGATCCTTGGTAAGAAACCAGGATCGAGAGGAAGTTGACAAAAGAAAACTGAGACCAGTTCCTTGGCTGAAGACCAGGATCGAGGGGAAGTTTACCTTTTCTAAGCATCATTGCTCATCAAAAGAAGATGAATGCGATCTTCCATTCATAACCACCATCAAAATTTTAGGTATTCCGATATTTAATCCTCTTGCACCCCGAATGCTCGAATACCTTCGTCATTCACACCTTCGGATCCAAGAAGATTAAATAGGGGCATCTGTCATACCCCAAATTTTGACCACTATGATTTCCCAACATTGTGCAAATCATCATCACAATATGGATGAACCTTTAGTCTCCCCAAAGATGGGTGAGTATTCACTACTATCAAAATTAGGGTTTCAAGCCCTCTCAAGGCTTCTAGACAAAGGATCAATCAAGGAATGACATGATCCTCAACTTTTCTAAACCTCTCAAGTATATACTAAGGATCAAGAGGACTCCCACTTCAAGGATTAAGCACAAGGTTGCTCCCTTCTAAGTGGATCAAGCTTCAAGATCGCCAGTGTCACCAAATTAGGGTTTTGGTCGACCAGGGCCTCCAGATGGGAAATCTTCCTCTGAGCATGAGCCAATGCTTCAAAACATATGCTAAAATACTCCATGGAACCTCATGGACCCAAGCATCCAGTCAATTTGACCTCAGGGGATGCATCCATCAAAAATCAGGAATTAGGGTTTCTTGACCTAATTCACCCCTAAGTTGACTTTTGGGACCAATCATGAACCAAGACCTCAAGAGAGGATTTGAGGATCTCCAATATGCCATATTGATCCATTTGGAACAATGGATTGATCCAAGAAGCTTGAGCAACAAGTTTCAATTTCATCTGAACCACAGTTAGGGTTTCGCGGGAAAAGTCAACTGTAACTTTGACTTTTGACCAGGACATGCTCCCAAGCCCTAAGACACGATTCAATATCCTCTATACCATCCATATAACATGTCCATCAAGTTTGATTTAGGTCAAGGACATGATTTCCTGAAGAATTGCACAGTTTGGAATTCATCTGACAAAAAGTCAACTGTGCACAAAAGTCAACTTTGACTTTTTGAGATTTTTCACTAAAATGGATTTTTAACCCTAAAATGATGTTAATGTATGATTTGAATCATCATTCATCAAGAAAAATCAAGAAAAGTTGGATAACTTTTAAAAGGGGTAACCATAAAAACTTAGAAATTTTTCTAAGTTAAAAATAAAGTGGCTAGGGTACCAACTTTGGAGGATCATAACTCCTAAACCACAAAGCCATTTTCTCCCATCCATAGCTTGATTTGTAGATTTCATTGCCCTCTACAAAAGCTTCATACTGACCTATGTCCAAATTCCTCATGGATTTTGAGTTATGGAGTGATCAAAATCAAGAAAAGTCACTTTGTTCCAACACTTAGTGAAAATTTCACTAAGTCAGATTTTGCCTTACTTTTTTTCAAATGTAGGGACATTTTTCACTTGGATTCAAAAAGTATCAAAACCAAATATGATCAAACAGTTGTTGTATCATATAAGGGCTTTCCAAAATGGCCAAGAACATTACCAAATTCAATTTGAGCCATGAGATATAACATTGGCAAGTTGCCTTGTTGAAATCTGTCAAGGCAAGAGAGATTTTGGACTTTTGCTCGATTTGCCAAAATTGTGCAAATCCAAACACTCCTATCCACTTGGACACCTCTGAGGATTGAATCTAAAGGGGACAATCACTGAGCCAAGCCTCCAAAGTCTTTGGAACAAGAAATAGCATGTTGAACCTAGAATTGCCAAAATAGGGACAAGACTCCAATTTTGGATTGGAGCATTCAATGGAAGCATCAATGTGGTATGGACTGAGCCATTCTCAACTGAATTCAGTCAAGACTTATCCAAGACCAAGGGAACCATATCCCTGTGCCCTAACCTCTAGTCAATGGCTAGAGGAGACTTGGATTTCCATTGGACAACATTGGCCAAACCTCTGTTGCAGTTGCCATTCACTGTGGATCCCAAAACAAACTTGCTCTACTATACATAGAGCTCATTTGTGCTGAGTTTGAGTACACCAAAGCCATCAAACAGATGCTTTCCTCAAAACCTCTTTCTCTTGGCAAAAATGCCTTCTTTAGCAAGGCAACTTTGAGTTTTTTGAGCTTGAGAGCTTTTCCCTCACAATCAATCACACACACACCTCACATATATTATATGTAAGCTGTGCAAACTATCAGAAGTGACCTGTAATCACAAAATCACAAAGTCACATCTCAAAACCCCAAAATAGGCCTTTTGTGCATTTTTCAAGCCATGTCTTGATTCAGTCACTTTCCAAACCAGATAAAACCTCAAACACACTCCAAATATCATCCTTGAACTGTCCCAAATGGTTTCATACATCTGGAACACCATTTGAGAGAGTTGCTATTTTGGTCACTTTTAACCCCTTTTGCAAGAAAGGGACTGTTTGTGTTTTTCCAGGTACCAGCCGATTCCAATCATCCTAAAAGCTTCTAAGGGATCATTTGAGTGTGTCTAAAGCATCAAATCATTTCTGGAACAAGAGGTTTGACTGATTGCACAAAAGCTCCAACATCTCAAAAAAAGAGGTAAGCCTCACAACTTGGAATCTTTGAATCATGCAATGCTTTGAAGTCCACTGATCATATACATCTCATACATGTTGCATATGCTGTGTTTGAGCTAATTCACCATGTAATCCATGCATGTACCAAGTTGTAGCATAGAAAATACAATTATAGGTCATTTTTAAAACCACTATCGGGTTTTGAGGAGGGAGTGTGATCTGAAAAAACTACCACCACCATTGGATTCCTTGTGAAATTCTTGTCCAGATGCATATAAATTTTGTCTCAAACCATTAAGAATTGACAAAGTTATGAGCTTCACGTTTTTGAGCCAAAACTTGCCAAATCTTGCCTTGGGCCAGGCCTAAAACCAAGCCATGCCTTGTATATTTGTTGTTTTGTTTTAAACAATGGATGTATCACCACCCCAGTGGTAAGCGCGCCTTGTAACCTTGAGGTCTTGGGTTCAAACCCCACCCATGCCATTTTGTGCTTTTTTCACATTTTGCCATTTTTTCCAATATTTTCATGTTTTATTAATTAATTGGAAAACTAATAACTCTTTCAATTTTAATTATTTTTTATTGGTTCTTTTTGCAAAAAATCAAAAAATGTTGAAATATTTTATTCCACAAAAAAATTAAGTTTATATTATTTATTTAATATAATTAGTATTTTTGTGAATAAATTCATTTTTATTTGTTTTTAAACATTTTAAAATGAATATTCATCTTGAAAAATCAAGACCAAATGAGTTTTAATATCTCTTGTGATTTATACCTCATTTTTCAAACCTTAAACAAAAATCACAAGTGGTTTATTCAAACCTATTTGGTATTTTTAATTGATTTTCTTTAAATATTTACTTTTAAAGAATAAAATTAGGGTTTCTTTGATTTTCACTCAAACAAATCATTTCCAAACACTCATGGGCCTCTAATAGAGTGTAAGACCCAACCCCCTTTTTGTAAAATACCAAAATAGTGGGCCTCACTTATTGTATAAGTCCCACTGTATTTTCAAAAATCTCGGCGCAATCGCCAATTCAAAATCAAACCAACTACCCTCGAGTAGTAAGACCCATTTTATTTCTTAAAACCATCTTGGGCCTCTAATAGAGTGTAAGACCCAATCCCCTTTTAACTAAAACAAATTTGGGCCTCACATATTGTATAAGTCCCTCTGTGTTAAAAAAAAATCTCGGCGCGATCGCCATTTCGAACGAAAACTCATCTGGGCGTACCCTCGTGTTATAAGCCCCACTCTTTTTCTTTAAAAAACTCCTTGGGCCTCTTGAGAGAGTGTAAGACCCATCCCTTTGTACAGAAAACCTTTTTTGGGCCCCAGTCACATGTATTAGTCCCTCTGTACAAAAACAACAGTGCGATCACTGATAAAACTTGGGCCTCTCCTTAAGCTGTAAGCCCCAAATCTTTCTTTTTCAAAGCACTTTCTCCTTTGATTTTGAAATATATTGTTGTTTTTTATCTTTCTTTGTTGAACAACTAACCAAACAGCATGGAAGCTCTACAACCGAGTAAGTGGTTATTGCTTTCATTTACCGCTTTCATATACATATAACTGTATTGTGGGTTGTTTCGCTATAAGTCTTCTTTCATAAACTCATATCAACTGTGTAATAATAGTATAGATATTTAGAGTTTCCCCGACAACTACGTTTAGCATTAAGCCCGTTGATCACTCTTAAATAGTCAAAACTAGATCCCCATAGGATTACCAGACACAGTCTTCCCTCCTCTTGGGGTTAAACAATATGGAGACATGAAAGGCATCATTCTCGGTGAACCCTTTCATAGACGGTCACCTTTAGAAGTTGTCAAAGAAACTCTATTCCCCAGAGATGATCTTTTCTCCGTGAATGGCATCTCTTGAGTTTCTTCCAAATTCTCAAACTTTCCTGGCTTGATCTATTCCTCGTGAATAGCCTGTCTTGAATTTCTCGGGGTTTGGGGACCACAGGCTTCTTAAAAGCACTTGTCAAGAAACTTTATTCCCCAGAGATGATCTTTTCTCCGTGAATGGAATCTCTTGAGTTTCTTCCAAATTCTCGTACTTTCCTCGCTTGATCTATTCTTTGTGAATAGCCTGTCTTGAACTTCTCAGGGTTTTGGGACCCATCGGCTTCTTAAAAGAATCGGCCTCCTCTTGGGCATTGTTCAAGGACCCACAGGCTTCCTATAAGCGTACCCGCCTCCTCTTGGGCATTGTACAAGGACCCGTCGGCTTCTTAGAAGTATTCACAATCTCCTCTTAGGCTTCATATAATGGCTTCTTCCTCCGGGAATGATAGCCTCCTCTTGGGCTTAATACAAGGACCACTCGGCTTCTTAAAAGTTTCCAGCCTCCTCTTGGGCTTCGCACAAATTATCCCGATGACCTCCTAGAGGTATAGGAACATAAATCAGTCATCTTAATAGAGTTGTCTTTCTAAGAGTCTACTACTGTTTCTTAAAGCATAGTACAAAAGATGAAACTCTAGACTTGGACAGTCTAAAACCCTTGAGCCCCAAAGACATTCTCAAACACCCTTCAAGAATAGGAAGGAACCCCGTAGACTCAGACAGTCTCAATACCCTTCAGATTTCCCATTTCCTCAAAGAAAAGGAAATATCCCTGATCCTCGAATCAAAATCCTTGAGTACAACATTACTCATATAAGAACTGATTTTCTCTTTAATCAGCATACTGGACCTGTCACTCAACGGAAACAACACCATTGCCTCCTCTTGGGCTTTGTACAATGATTCTCCCCAGAGGAGTTAACAATTTTAGCCTCCATCTCAGGCTTTGTACGAGATACAAAAGACTCTTTTGTTGTGTCAAATCTTTTAGCCTCTCTCTCGGGCTTCGTACGAGACACATAAAAATTCCCTCTTGTTGGGCCAATAGCCTCCTTTTAGGCTTTGTATAAGAAAACCACTGGTTGATCCAATCAAACTTTTAGCATCAAAGTTGTGCCTCGTTCACAGTACACAAACATCAACAACTCCTTCCCCTTCATCTAATCGCTGTAAGCGGCAAGCCTCTGGATCATCTACATCCATGCCACTGTCCCTCTTTTAGCATGAGAAATTCCTAAGGAAAGATGGCATTGCTCTAAACTGAGTTAAAGTCTTCCCCTTCAGGTTGGAAATCCCCTATAACGGAAATTATGGCATTACCGGATTCAGAAATCCCAATTAAAGTAATTCTCCTTTATAAACAGTTGTGACAAATAAACCTCTTTAGAGATGACAAATTCTCTCTAAAGTCAAACCCTTTTAGCTTCACATCTTGGGCTTTGAACAAGATACAAACTACCTTTAGCTTCACATCTTGGGCTTTGAACAAGATATAAACCACCTTTTCAGCTTCACGTCTTGGGCTTTGAACAAGACACCAAAACAACCATTTCCTCCCATAGAATAGGAGGAACTACGATCGCTCTGATTTCCCTGTTTCGGAAAAAACGGGAATACGTAGGCATAAGATTGAAAGAAAAATCTTAGCGAGCACACTAAACAAAAGCCCAAAATCCCATACTTTCATACATCCGTCCTAGCATCTTAAACCTCCCACCCATCGACCGAACACTACTTTTAAAAAAATAAACCTAATAGAGACCCCGAATCTTTGTAGCATCTGTAAACCAACAGTTTTGACTGTTTAACCTCAGTTTGCAAGCAGGGTTAATTTGAGACATCTATTTCCCTTCCTTCATCAGCTTCAATAGGATAAAAAATGAATCGAGCTGTAGATACCAGAGCGATCGTGCTTCGCAACCACATCCAAAATCGCTCGCTACTGCTCTTCTTTGTTCTCACATCATCTTTGTCCATTTTACTTGGTTACTTTGACATTTGATGTCTGTTTAGGGTTCTCTACCCTTATGTGCTTTGCATACCTATTTCTCATTTGTGCTTAACATGATGCATACTTGATCCATGATGTGATACTTTGCTTGACAAGTTGATTGGATGTTATATTACTTGTCTCACATGTTGATATTCATCATCTATCTTTGGCTTTGACTTTTGATGTCCATCATTTACATTCTTCTGATGCTTTAGTTGCCTCTGTTGTGAGTCCAAGGGAATGACTTTTGGTTGACGATATTGTCATGTGCATTACATATCTTTTGCATTTCACTCTTTTTCTTCTCACTTCTTTGCTTGATCCTTATTCCCCTTAGACTAACACTTAGTCTGTATCCTTAGGCTAGACCTCTTGGGATTGCTATAACTTTAGATAATCTACAATTAGGTTCCCTTCTTCTCCCATGAGAGAATTAGACATGAGTCATCCTTAGTTGAGATGTAATTCTCCTACCCCATGACATAGTTGAGAAAGATGTAGATTCTTTTCCACTTGAGTGAGTTATGTGGCATACTCGTCGATTCTATATCCGAGTTGGAGCCCTTCTCTTAATGTGAAACAAAGATCCATTTTCCATATGTTTGTGGTGGTTTAAATTGAGTATTCTCCTTAAGATGACAACTTGTCTCTTCTCCTAAAACCAACCAACAAACTTTGTTTACCCTTAGTGAGGGGAACTACGAATGCTCTGATTCTTTTAGTCAAGATACGTAGGCACGAGATGAGATGTCATGATGAGCATACTTAGGATTAGCACCTTAGGTCTTCCTTTCCCTTTTACCCTTTAGAAAACAAATAACAAATAACACAATAAGACAAGAGGTTCCTGTAGAGTACTATAGATACTTAGGATGCTAGTACCTTCCCTTAGTATAACCAACCCCCGAACGTTAGATTCTCTTTTGCTTTGTTTTTGCATTGCATACTTATGGGTTTATTCGTTCTTTTTCCCTTCCCTTGGATAAATTAAAGATCGATGGTGAATTATGTTTTGTGATTCAAGTTAATTTAATAGCTTGATATCTGATTCTCACCGCGACAGTGGGCTTTAGATTTTATTGGAGAAATCCGACCTGCGTCCTCTAAGATCCAGAAATATATATTGGTCGGAATTGATTACTTCACCAAGTGGATTGAAGTAGCCCCTCTAGTAAAGGCTGATCAAGAGGCCAGAATTGAGTTTATTGAAAGAAACATTATTTACAGATTTGGGATTCCTGAGACCATTACGACAGACCAAGAGTCGGTATTCATTGGTCGAACGATGTAGGATTTTGCGTCAAGAATGGGGATTAAATTGTTAACCTCGACTCCCTACTATGCTCAGGAAAATGAATAGGTCAAGACTGCTAATAAAACCATTATCAATTTGATCAAGAAGCATGTTGGGAGGAAGCAAAAAAAAAAGTTGGCATCAAACGTTGGACTAAGTCTTGTGGGCTTGTCGTACGTCTCCCAAAGAGGCAACAACCACAACGCCATTTCGAGTAACGTATGGGCATGAAGTTGTTTTTCCTGTAGAAATTTACTTACAGTCAGTCTGAATTCAATGTCAACATGAGATTCCATCAGACTAGTATTGGGGAATGATGGTGCACGAGATAGTTGATTTGGACGAGGAGAGACTGGCAGCATTATATGCATTAATAAGGCAAAAAGAACGAATTGCTAAAGCTTACAATAAAAAGGTTAAGTCCAAAACGATCTCAAGTGGATATTTTGTTGGGAAAGTTATTTTTCCTATGGATCAAAGAGATTGAACCTTATGCAAGTGGTCTCCAAATTGGGAAGGGTCATTTCGAATTCTTCAAGTGTTTTCAAATAATGCTTACGAAATCGAAGAACTGGTTATAGACAAACGAATTCTTAAAGTAAATGGTAAGTACCTTAAACGGTATAGACATATGCTACAAGAGATTCAAATTAAACAAGAGTAATATGCTAAACGAAACAAAAGTTTCCACCATGGTAATAAAATGCCAAAATGGCAAAGTCATTACATAGTGTAGGCATAGCCATTACAAAAGTGGAGATTAACAAAAATGAACTAAAGGGGATACAAATCAAATGGGAAACTACGCCTTAAATTCTTCTAATTTGGTCTTGGAGAGTCGAGTCTGACATGTAAACGATCTAGAATTTCTTCCAAGGAAGGAGTCTCAAGTCCTATATTAAGTGTGGCCTCGAGGTGCTCGTCTCCTTTGGTGGCTTCAGCATCAACCATTTCCTTTGTCGGGAGTGATTGTCCTGAAGCTAATCCAGGTTTCTCCTTTTCCAAACCATGAATCTCCTTGGAGAGTTCTAGAATCTTTGCACGACGCTGAGCAATTTTCTCATTAATCAAAGTTGTCTTGTCGTTGAATTCCTGGAGCTGGCCTTCAAGTTGATCAACCTTTTGATCAGATGAATCACTGATCTTCCAAGCTGCTGCATTAGAATCCTTCACTCCTTTAACTTTGGCAGTAGTCAAGCGTTTAAGATAAATATCTATGCAGACCTGATCGAAGAAGGATTCAAACTCAAATAAGAATTTGAGCAAGACATCGGACGCCTGCTATTTGTTGAGTTCAGCTAGCAATTTCTGGATATCAGTTCCAAGGTTAGCATATTATTCAATCACAGCAAGAAGGCCGACTTCAAAGAGGTTAGCTTTCAGTTATTGGACAAGAAGGTTAATAGCATCATTGTTAGTATCATCCAGTGGCGAGTCAGAAGATTAGGCCGATTTAGAGCCCATCAACAGTCTGCGAAACTTCTGCAGTCTCTTAAGGGCCTCCAGTTGACTTTTCCTCTTGAGAGCTAAGATTTCTGATTGACTGAGAGAAGAATTTGACTTGGAGTCATGCACATTAGCTTGAGTTGGCTCTGGGTGACCTAGTTGGATGTCCTCTTAAATAGGATTAACTTCGACATGAGCAGCGGTTCATTCTTCATTGTCTTCAGCTGACTTATTAGTTTGTGAGTCATTTGGGGTAGTGTTGTCATGAGCAAACGCAATGTTGTTATCCGCTTCTTCCATGACATCAGCAGGATTGAATTCAACAACTATTATTATTCCTTGTTGAGACTGTGCAGCAATAGTTGTTGTAGTCATTGGTTAGAAAGCTATTTCAAGGGTCAAAACACTAAAGTCAAGGAAATCTAACCAGTGTATGGGTGTGTCGTAACCCGAAATTTGACCTCCCTCTTTTGCCTTTTGCATAAGCACAAACATTCGCATCATTAGCATATGCATTCTCACTTTTCTCTGTGTGTCTTGTTGCAGGATTCTCAGGTTTTTCAAGCCCAATTAGTCACATCCTCACAAAGTCATCACATCATCAAAACAAGCTCAAAATAAAGGTTTCCATGTTTATTCATCAAAACAAGAAGTGGACAATCGAAACCGGGACTTCAGTATCATTTCCTAAGCAATTTGGGCAAAAATTGACTGAAGTAACTAGTTACCCTGTGGTGAGTAACCGGTTACTCTGTACAAAATTTCACTTCCTGCTGCATTTTTTGGGACAGCAGCCATGTACGCTCTTTGGTCTTTGGTTCTACGGTGTTCTAGCAGTGTGTGGAATATTTTAGACATCTCTAGACATTTCAAGGCTATCCAAGACATTCCAAGTGCATTTATTCCAATGCTCCACTCTAAATTAAGTGCACCATGTTCCTTGATTTCCAAGTATGTGGACCTTTGGATATTGGAGCTCACATGGGGATTGTTACCGAGTTGGTTCTAACTAACCGAGTTAACCACCTTGACTCGGTGAGTCAAGCATAACTAACTCCTAGGCTAGTTCCAAACCACCCAAAGCTAAGTCCAAACCTAATTCCAAACGTCTCACACTCCAAAACAAAAGTCTATATAAACAAAGCTTCACTCACTTTTTAAACTCCTCCACCATTTCCATACAAAATTTCTCACATCTCACTCTCAATTCTCATCACATTCTCTCTGATTTTGCTCTGCTACATCTTCATCTTCATCTCAATTCTCTTCCAAAACCTCACCAAAGCTCAATTTCTACATTGAAGGATAATCACTTTTACATCAAAAGTGATTATTTCTTGAGCTCAACCTTCATCATCTTGCTATTATACTTGGATTTCTGGGGTTTTATAAGCTTTTGGATTCATCTCAAGTGTTCAGTTCAAGATTATTCGGTGATAATTCTCATTTCGAAGCTTTCGTCGGATTTAGCTCGGTTTCGATACGTTTCGTCAACAAATTAAAGATTCCTCTGGTTTTCTTTGATTTTCTGCATCAAGAATCCTTTGCAACAATTATCAAGGCACATCTCAGCCTTGTAGGTTGGTAGATCTCACTTTACTCATTATTTCGATCGTTTTCACGCGTTTGCGATGTAATTCCAATTTGTTTTTGGTTTGATTCGCCATGTATATGATTGATCTCTGATCTCCATGATTAATGCTCCATTTGTGTTTAATTGCACTCACATGATGTAATTTTCGTGCACAAGTTTATGACCTAGCATGTGGTGGTTGGTATAAGTGATTAAGTGCTGAAAATCACTTTTGAAAAGCTGTTTGTTCTGTTATTTTTGCCACTGTCACAGTGGTAACCGGTTACCGTGTGGCGAGTAACCGGTTACTCAGTGTATTTTTCACCAAAAACGCAAATTTTCAAGCAAGTAACCGGTTACCCTGTGGTGAGTAACCAGTTACCACTGTACATAATGGTCATTTTTGAGTTTTTTCAAGCTTGTTTGATGTCCTTTCTTCCTCAAACTCCCATGGATCGATGTGCTTGATATTTGTGGATGTTTTGAGTGTTGTTTAACTTCTGTTTGAAGCATGCTTGTCAATTTTCGATGCTCGTTTTTTCATTTATCGATTATTTGCAACTTTGGCAATGTTTGTTCATGAACATCTTGCATTCCATTTGATCACTTGTTAACATGCTTTGCAATACATATTGATTATCATTTGGTACTATTTTTACATTCCATTTCTTGCTTTGCATTAAGCTTGTTCTTGATTGAGCAAATTTTATTTTGTATAATCAATAATTCACACCTTTTGCTTTAATGATTTTTCATTCTCTTTGGAAAATTTTTAGCATAGCATTTCCCTTTGATTGATTGATCGAAACCATGTTTCAATTAGTTGATCTTCCCCTTCCCTCTCTTTAGGATCTCTTTAGAGCTTCTCTTTCTGGATCCCCCGTGGAGTCGGAGTTTCGCGCTACGCATTGCATTAGAGCACGGTACAAACTGAAGCTGTTACACTATCCATTTCACAACACGCGGGAGCTCTGTACAACTTGGAGCTGTTGTGCTGTCCGTTTCAATTTCTGCATTACACCCTGTGTGTTAGAGAAGGAATGAGAAGGGAGAATTCCTACTCTCATTCTGACTACTTCAGGTAGGGGATGAATGACCCTGTGCTTGGCTTAGTCATCTCTATCTCCAGGCGGTAGTGTACCTTCTTCCCCAGTTGGGTCGATCCTTGATCACTCCTATCTCTTTCAATCTCTCTTTTGATCAATCACCCCCTTCTTGGTTAAGATCATCGCCCCTTTGGGTAGCAAACTCTCTTTGTTTCAATACCTTGTTCTCTTCTTGCGATCAATCGTTTCTTCTTGATTCCCCATATGAGTCTCATTCCTTTTCTTCGGTTAAACGCAGTATTCCTGTTAAACACTGAAACCCCTGCGGTGTTCGTAACTTTCTTTTGGTTCTTCTCCCTTTGTTTGGTTAACCACTGCCTGTCAGTTAAAACACCAATTTGCACATCCTCTCAGTTAACCATAGTCTGTCTGTTAAAATACTGAACTTTTGAGTTAATCACCTTCTGTTAGTTAATCACTCGTTTCCTTTTCGGTTAATCACAGTTCCTTCTGTTAAAACCGAATCCCCAGCGGTTAACAACCTCTTTTGGTTCAATACCTTTCTTCGTTGTTCAAGTGTTGTTTGTTCAGTCAATACCAACATCCCTTTTGGGTTACAACCTTCATTCGGTTCTACACCCATTCTTTTGGTTGATCACAGTCTATCTATTAAAACCTCTTCCCCATAGAGTCTTACTCTTCTCCTCGGTTAACCACTGTTTATCAGTTAGCATATCGATGTCCGAGTCAAACACCTTTTCTTGGTTCAGTACTCTCTCTTTTGGTTCATAATAGTCTGTCTGTTGACACCAACTCCTTTCTCCCATAGAGTTTCTAAATTTCCCTTTCTCTTCGGTTAACCACTGCCAGCCAGTTAATATACCGAGTTTCCTTATTCTCTTGGTTTTGACGCCATCCCTTTATTTGTTTCCCAATAGGGTCGTTTACCCTCTGATCCCTAGCAAATTTCTTTGATCATCTGTTCCCCAGTGGAGTCCTTTCTATTCCTTTTACTCCTTTATTTTCTTGGTTTCGACACCAATCCTCTTTGTTATCCCCGACGGAGTTTCTTTTCTTCCTTACTTTCTTGGTTTTGACACCATTCCTTTCTATTTTGTTGTGCAATCGCTCTTACTGTTCGGCTTTCCCCAGTAGAGTTTCTTCCTCTTTTGTTCTTAGTTTTGACACCACTTTCCTTTTCTTTTCCCTTTCCGCCTTAGTTCCCCGAACTACAGAAGCTCTGATTCTGCATTCGTTCGAATGTCAGATACGTAGGCACGAGATCGAAATGATCTTGGCGAGCACACTTCCAATCTTCCTTCCTTCTCCCTTCTTTCCTCCTTCCTTTTCCTTGGTTCCTCTGAACTATGACGCTCTGATTTCCTCATTGCACTATGAGGGTACGTAGGTACGAGAGCCCCAATCCTCCGCGAGCACTTTCTTTTCTTTCTTTATTTTTTTCTCTTATCTCTCCTCTTCTTTAGCTAGAAGCCTTTAGATAGATAACCCATCCAAGCCTAGAAGCAAGCGAAATGGTTCTCGTCGAGTACGACGGATGCGTAAGGTGTTAGTACCTTCCTTTCGCATAACTGACCCTGTTCCCGTTTCTCTTCCCCTTGGGTTTTCTCGATATTTTCCCTGTCCTTTAGGACTAAATAAAGTTCGGTGTTGACTCTGTGTTATCTTTGAGTGTGTTATCTTTGTTGGGATGGGTAGATATTATTGGAGAAAAAAGTCCTAACACCGGGCTTAGCATACACATAGGCTAGAATGTGGATAGTCGTGAGGCCTGCGTTTCGCTCGTTAGGTTACCATGAGAGCCACATCCCATATCGTGATTCGCTTAAGAATACTTCTGTCCTGTGAGAATTCACTACGGCGGGATGTTTTCACTCTGAGTCCTTTGGTTTGGGCGACCTTTCTAGGGACCACCTTGTTGTGTCTAAATCACACCTGTGAGGGGGATGAGTTTTTGAAGGAAAATAAGCCACTTCATACCCTTGTTCTCTCACACACGTCAGATTGTTCTCACGCATCAGATTATGTTGCACCGACACAGAATTATATGCAGATATCCGGATTGTTTAGATGTGATTGTTCAGATAGTTCTGGCTTCCTGTTGATTGTGTTGCATATCATTTCATCATGTAAATTAATTTTTGCATGCACATTTCCAGGTTTTCGAAGACTTATTCTTTGTTGGCATTATCATAGAGATGAGTACTGGTTGCCGAGGCATTTTTAGGCTACAAGTTTGTGGAGCCTAAGCTGGGTATTTTGAGAGGTCTAGCATCCCGTGTGGTTGAAGATAACAGAGGGATTTTTAGGGATACTTATGGTAATCTGTTGACCATCCTCAATACTGAAGTGAACATCACCTCCATTCATACTCTGGTTTAGTTCTATGATCCGCCATATAGGTGCTTCACATTTCAGGATTATCAGTTAGCACCTACACTCGAGGAGTATGCTTATATTCTGGGGGTTGAGATCAAGAAGCAGGTTCTTTATGTTTACACCAGTGGTTGTCCGAAGTTTCCTCTTATTGCTGATGCCCTTTGCATTAGTAAGAAGGATGTGGAGGATAATCTCAACACCAAAGGGAAGGGTATTCGAGGGTTTGCTTCGAAGTTCTTGGTTGACAAGGCCACTTCTTTTGCTAAGGTTTTACACTGGAAGGTTTTCAACGCCTTTCTTGCTTTGCTGATATATGGGATTGTCTTGTTTCTGAACATGGAGGATTTCGTAGATCAGGCTGCCATTAGCATCTTCTTGTCCAAGAACCCTGTTCCGACACTTCTTGCTGATACTTACCATTCTATTCATTCCAAGAATGAAAAGAAGAAGGGAACCATTATCTGTTGTGCTCCTCTGCTGTACCGATGGTTCATGTCTCACCTTCCACAGAAGGGTCCCTTTGTTGAGAATAATGGTAATCTCAAGTGGTCTCAACGAATCATGTCTCTTACTACTGATGACATTTCTTGGTATTCTCGAGTCTTCGATGATACTATGATCATTCTTCATTGTGGGAAATTCTCCAATGTGCCTCTCTTGGGTATAAAGGGTGGAATTAACTACAATCCGAGACTTGCTTTCCGACAGTTGGGATATCCTATGGTTGCTAAGCCAGATCTTGAGGTAGTGGAAGAGTTCATCTTTCATGAAGGGGTTGATGACATGGGTTTTCCGAAGAGGTTTAGTGCCGCTTGGACTCAGATTCACTCCGAAGGAAGAGCTGATTTGGGTAAGAAGAATTGCGTAGCCAAGGAAGCTTACACACTTTGGGTCAAAGAGCGTGTCAAAGAGATCTTGTTGCCTTTTTCTCCCGAGCCCTTCATGAATGCCAAGTCTCCTGAACTTGCCATTGTTCCTCCATCTGAGGTCGACCAACTCAAGCTGATTATTGAGAAGTTGAAGAAGGAGGATGCTGATATTCGTCTCAACCTAGATAAAGTCACTTCTGAGAAGGATAGCCTACAGCTTGAGCTCTGCCAGAAGTGCGAGCGCATGCTCAAAGAGGTGGAGGTTGAACAGAACAAGCGTAGGAAGGTGGGTGATGCTTTGAAGAGCACTTATGAGGGACTTGCTTCAAAGTAGAGATAACTTGTTGATATCCAGTATTAAGCCTACCAGGACGAGTTGAGCTACAACAAGCAACTTGAAGAGCTTCGAGGGAAGTTATCCGAGTTCAAGACAAAGTGGCAAAGTGAGCAAGACTGTGCTAATCAGTTAGCAAAGGACTTTTCTCAATGTCAAACCCATCTCGAAAAAGTCTTCGGTGAGATTCAAAAGCTGTAGGATCAAGCACATCAGAGTCAAGAGTAGATTAGTCAGCTCAACACAGAGAGCACTCATTGGGAGCATCAAAGCCATCATCTGCAAAACCTCTTGGATCAGAAAGAGGCCTTTCTTCAGGATATGCTTCAGGGACCTAACCATTCTTTGCTGCGTAACCTCATGAAGGATGCGAAGTATTGGAGTGAGAGGCATGGCCGTCTACCCAGATTTACTGAGCATGCATTAGAGGACCTGCCTAGGTTGTTGAGGGATGCATACGATGATGTATTGCCACACCAGCTTCCTTGGGTTGTTTTCCACTTCTTGTCTGTTTGTAGGGTTTGATAGAATTCATGCAGATTTTGTTGTAGCCCAAAAGGCAGATATTTGACTTGTACTCGACTTGTACTTCTTTTCCTTTATTGTTGAATGAATGAATGAAGTTGCTTGCCAATTTTATCTTTCGCACCTTTACTTGTATGCTTTATGATTATTGTCAACAAAGATAAGTTTAAGAGTTCCTGGAATTTAAAACGTTATTTTTGCATGCATATCATACATTCATTTGCACACATATGCACATCCCTTCATCTGCAACTGTTGCTCATCCTTGTCCGCCTTCTTTGTAGCAAGACGATGACTCGACATCGGTATTTTACTCGCTTAAGCAAATCCCGAATCATGGCTGATTTCGAAGCTGAGAACGCTGCTTATAAGGAAACTCTGGCTCAATTCCAAGGTCGGATGGATCAGTTTCAGACGAACATGGATGTCATTATGCAACTCCGTGCTCAGAGGGATACCGCTGCTGCTACCACTATTGTTGCAACCGCTACTGACGCAACTGTTGTCACTCCTATTATAACTACTTCTCCCGTTGTTACAACTATTCCTACTGTCATTCTTTCTCCTGCTACTGTTGAAGTGCCAGTTGAGCCCATGAATCAGCCTGTTGTTCAGTTTAGTGTGAACAAAATGCCCGCTGGTTTTCCTTGGGGCATGCCTCCGAATTACACTCCTCAAATTGCAAATAATGGTAGTGCCTTCATACCATATCAGCCTTTTGTTACGCCCATGCATAATGGGAATGCTGCTGTATATCCATGGGTCATGCCCACTCTAGTCCCGCCTCCAGTGGTGAATGATGATCCTGAGAATCTTCAGGTTCAGACCCGTCAGACTTCCAGATTGGTGTAATACCCCAAATTTTGACCACTTAGATTTCCCATCATTGTGAAAATCATCATCACAATATGGATGAACCATCATGCTTCATCAGTCTCCCCAAAGATGGGTGAGCATCCAATACAATCAAAATTAGGGTTTCAAGCCCTCTCTGAGTGCTTAGACAAAGGATCAATCAAGAAATGACATGATCTTCAACTTGTCTAATCTCTTAAACATCCACAATGGATCAAAAAGGACTCCCACTTCAAGGATTAAGCACAAGGCTGCTCCCTTCTAGGTGGATCAAGTCTCAAGATCGACAGTGTCACCAAATTAGGGTTTTGGTCGACCAGGGCCTCCAGATGGAAATTTTCATCTGGGCACAAGCCATTGATCCAAAACATAACCTAATATGCTTCATGGGATCTCATGAACCCATGCATCAAGTCAATTTTGCCTCAGGGGATGCATTCATCAAAAATCAGGGATTAGGGTTTCTTGACCTAATTCACCCCTAAGTTGACTTTTGGGACAAACCATGAGCCAAGACCTCAAGAGATGATTTGAGGGTCTCTAATACACCATATTGATCCATTTGGAACAATGGATTGATCCAAGAAGCTTGAGCAACAAGTCTCATTTTCATCTGCACCACAATTAGGGTTTTAAGGGAAAAGTCAACTGTAACTTTGACTTTTGACCAAGGCATGCTCCCAAACCCTAATACATGATTGAATATACCCTATGACACCCATGGAACATGTCCATCAAGTTTGATTTAGGTCAAGGACATGATTTCCTGAAGAATTGCACAGTTTGGAATTCATCTGATAAAAAGTCAACTGCGCACAAAAGTCAACTTTGACTTTTTGAGATTTTTCACCAAAATGGATTTTTAACCCTAAAATGATGTTAATGTATGATTTGAATAATCATTCATCAAGAAAAATCAAGAAAAGTGAGATAACTTGTAAAAGGGGTAACCATAAAACTTAAACATTTTTCTAAGTTAAAAATAAAGTGGCAAAGGTACCAACTTTGGAGGACCATAACTCCTAAACCACAAGGCAATTTTTTCTCATCCAAAGATGGATTTGTAGCCTTCATTATCACCTACAAAAACTTCAACTACAAGTCATTCCAATTCATTAAGGATTTTGAGTTATGGAGTGATCAAAGTGGCTGAAAAGTGAAAAAGTCACTTTTTCCAACACTTAGTGAAATTTTCACTAAGTCAGATTTTGCCTCACTTTTTGCCAAATGTAGGGGGATTTTTCACTTGGAATCAAAAGAGATCAAAACCAAACTTGTTCAAACAGTTGTTGTATCATGTAAGAGCTTTCCAAAATGGCCAAGAACATTGCCAAATTCAACCTACATCATGAGATACAACATTGGCAAGTTGCCTTGCTGAAATCTGTCAAGGCAAGGCAGAATTTGCAACTTTGGTCGATTTCCCAAAATCAGCCAATTGCAATTGCTCCAATCCACTTGGACACCTCAGAGGATTGAATCCAAAGGGGACAATCACTGAGCCAAGCCTCCAAGGTCCAAGGAACAAGGAATAACATGTTGAACCTAGAGTTGCCAAAATAGGGACAAGACTTCAAATTTGGAATGAGGCATTCAATGGAACCATCAAGGTGGCATGGACTGAGCCATTCTCATCTGAAATCAGTCAAGACTTATCCAAGACCAAGGGGACCAAAGCTCTGTGCCCTAACCTCTAGTCAATGGCTAGAGGAGACTTGTATTCTCATTTGCCAACATTGAGCAAACCTACTTACCAGCTGCCATGCACTATTCCTTGCAAAACAAACTTGCTCTACTATAAATAGAGCTCAATTGTGGTCAGTTTAAGTACACCAAAGCCATCTAACAGATGCTTTCCTCAAAATCTCTTTCTCTTGGCAAAAATGCCTTTCTTAGCAAGGTAGCTATCGGGTTTTGAGTTTGAGAGCAATTCTGCACAAACCAATCACTCACACACCTCACATACATCACATATAAGCTGATCAAACACTCACATAACTTCTGAAACATCAATTTCATGAAATCACCAGCTGGTTGCTCAAATTTTCAAACAAGGTGCAGCTGAGATGCCATAAACTGATCCAGTCCATTTCAATTCAATCCAAGTGTTCAAACACAATCCATAGGGTGTAGGGAAGCTGTTCAGATCATCACAACTTGTCTGTAACACCTCCAACTCAAAATCACATCTGCTCTTGCTGTCACGACTTGGAGGTAAGCACATACTTGGTCATCTCTCAATCTATGCATATTTCCTCGCACAATAATTTGGCCATATGTTCATAATCATGCATGGAATGTTTTCCCTCAATTAATTGTATTGTTTGAATCGTGTATAAAAAATCCTAGCCTTCATGCAGAAATTAGGGTTCTTGAGGTTTCTTCGTGATTTCTTGTTGTATGTTTAATTTAAATGAAATTAAAGTACATAGACATGATCGTGAGGTTGAGACGAGCATAATGATATGTGGATTGCATGATATGGTTACGTATTCATGGAGATTGGATAGAAAATGCAAATCTGGGCAAACTGAAAAACGCGCGTGTTCTTGGTGTTGTTCTTGGCGCCATTTTCATAAATTTGAATATTTGAATTTTTTGATTTTGTTTAATTGATTCAAAAATTAATTTCTCTCTGAGTTTTAATGATTTTGAGTTGATTCTTTTTTTAATAATTCACAAAAATGTTAAAATATTTTATTTTATCAAAAAATCCCAAAAATATTATTTATTTCATATAATTGATATTTTTGTAAAGAATTAATATTTTGATTGTTTTTGGCATTTTAAATATTTTTTCTACATTGATTTTGCAACTTTTAATGCTTTCTAATTATTTTGTAGGTCAATACTTAATTTTTGAAGCATTAATCCAAGATCACAATTTGTTTTCCATGTGTTAAACAATTTTTGATCATTTTAATTGAATTTTTATTCAATTAAATACATTTTGAAAACAAATTAGGGTTTTGGATTAATTCAACCCTCATAAATCATTTTCAAAACACTTTGGGCCTCTATTCGAGTGTAAGACCCAATCCTTTTTTGACCAAATCATCTTTGGGCCTCACTTATTGTATAAGTCCCGATACCGTCAAAAAACAAACGGCGCGATCGTTGCCTTTTCAAAAATCATCTGGGCCTACCCTCGAGTAGTAAGACCCATTTATTTTTCTTCAAAACTTTTTGGGCCTCTTGAGAGAGTGTAAGACCCATCCCCCCTTGTACAAAAACTTTTTGGGCCTCACTCATTGTATAAGTCCCTCTGTACAAGTAAACGGCGCGATCGTCGCCCGTTTAAAAATAAAAACCATCTGGGCCTACCCTCATGTTATAAGCCCCACTCTTTTCTTTAAACCTTTTTTGGGCCTCTTAAGAGAGTGTAAGACCCATCCCTTTGTACAGAAAACCATTTTGGGCCCCAGTCACTTGTATAAGTCCCGCTGTACAAAGTCAAACAGTGCGTTCACTGATAAAACCCTGGGCCTCTCCTTGACCTGTAAGCCCCAAATCTTTCTTTTTCAAAGCACTTTCTCCTTTGATTTTGAATATACTGTTGTTTTCAATCTTTCTTTGTTGAACAACTAACCAAACAACATGGAAGCACTACAACCGAGTAAGTGGTTATCGCTTTCATTTACTGCTTTCATATATATAACTGTATTGTGGGGCTGCTCACTGTAAGTCTCCTTTCATAAACTCATATCTACTGTGTAATAATAGTATAGATATTTCGAGTTTCCCCAGCAACTACGTCTAGAACTAGGGGACGCCGTTTCACTTATTCGTAGAAATAGACGCCTAGATCCCCAATAGGAGCACCAGATACAGTCTTCTCTTCGGCTGTCCTCCTTAGGAATCGTCAAGAAGCTCTACTCCCCAAGATGAATGTATTCTCCGTGAATGGCATCTTTGAGTTTCTTCCCAATTCTCGAACTTTCCTGACTTGATCTATTCCTTGTAGATAGCTTGCCTTGAATGTCTCGGGGTTTGGGTACCCACTACGGTCATAATCTTGGACCTTAACTAAGGAACCCTCTTTAAAAGCTAAAAGTCGCTGGATAGTAAACCTCGCACGTTTACCAGTGGTTTTCATCTTTAAAAGAGTTATCTCTCCTAATGGAAAGGAGATGATAGACCCACGGGCTTCTTAAAAGCATCGGCCTCCTCTTGGGCATTATTCAAGGACCCTACGGCTTCTTAGAAGTATTCACAGCCTCCTCTTAGGCTTCGTATAATGATCTCTTCCTTCGGGAATGATAGCCTCCTCTTGGGCTTCGTACAAGGACCCGTCGGCTTCTTAAAAGTTTCCAGCCTCCTCTTGGGCTTCGTACAAATTGTCCCGACGACCTCTTAGAGGTATATGAACAGAACCTAGTCATCTTCATAGAACAGTCCTTTCATAGAGTCTACTACTGTTTCTCGAAGCATAGTACAAAAGATAAAACTCTAGACACGGACAGTCTAACTTCCTTGAGTCTCAAAGACATTCTCAAGCACCCTTCGTTAAATAGGAAGGAAACCCGCAGACTCGGATAGTCTCAATACCCTTTGGATTTCCCATTTCCTCAAAGAGAAGGAAATATCCCTGATCCTCAAATCAAATCCCTGAGTACAGTGTTACTCATATAAGAACTGATTTTCTCTTTTAAATCAGTATATTGGATCTGTCACTCAACTGAAACAGTTACAATAGCCTCCATCTCGGGCGTCGTACGAGATACCAAAATTCTCCCCAGTGGAGTCAAAATAACCTTTAGCCTCCATCTCGGGCTTTGTACGAGATACAAAAACACTCTCTTACTGAGTATAAAATATTCTCCAACTGAGTCAACTCTTTGCTAGCCTCCTCTTAGGCTTTGTATAACGATATGCCCCACTGGGTCAAAAACTTTTAGCCTCTCTCTCGGGCTTTGTACGAGACACAAAATAGCCTCCTCTTAGGCTTTGTATAATGATTTTCCTAGCGGAAATTAGCCTCCTCTTAGGCTTTGTATAAGAAAACCACTGGTTGATCCAATCAACCTTTTAGCATCAAACCTGTGCCTCGTTCACAGTACACAAACATTAACAACTCCTTCCCTTTCATTTAATCGCTGTAAGCGGCAAGCCTCGGGATCATCTACATCCATGCCACTGTCCTTCTTTTAGCATGAGAAATTCCTAAGGAAAGATGGCATTGCTCTACACTGAGTTAAAGTCTTCTCCTTCAGGTTAAAACCCTTTCTTCGGAAATTATGGCATTGCTCGGATCCGTGTATCCCAGTTAAAGTAATTCTCCTTCTCCCCTCTTTAGAGATGACAAATTCTCTCTAAAGTCGAGGTCTTTCAGCTTCACGTCTTGGGCTTTGAACAAGACACAAATAGACCTTTTAGCTTCACATCTTGGGCTTTGAACAAGATACAAATCACCTTTCGCTTCATGTCTTGGGCTTTGAACAAGACACCAAAAACCAATTTCCTCCCATAGAATAGGAGGAACTACGAATGCTCTGATTTCCCTGTTTCGGTAAACGGGAATACGTAGGCATAAGATCGAAAGAAAAGATCTTAGCGAGCGCAATCAACAAAAAACCCAAATCCCATATCTCCATCAATCAAAAAGTAGTAATTCAAAAGCATCAGTCCTAACATCCTAATCCTTATTCCCCACCAGAAAAATTAAGCCCTAGAAAGAAAGAAACCTGTATTGGTGAAATACGAATAACCAGTACAAAGGCCCCCCACATTGATAGCATCCGTAACCTAACAGACCGCTGTTTAAACTCAGTATACAAGCAGGGTTAATTGGAGACATCTATTTCCCTTCCTTATTCAGCTCACAATAGGATAAAAAATGAATCGACCTGTAGTTTAAAGCTCAACCGCAGAGAGCGACCAGCGCTTAAGAACCGCGTCCAAAATCGCTCGCTACATTTGGCTGACATTGAAACCCCTGAGGAAGAAGAACATGTGTATAGGGGCCCTCCTTTCCAGGTTTCGGTCTCATCTCAAGCTGCTCAAACTGCTGTTCAGAATGTTCATCCTACGATGTTCTATCCTGGGGCATCTTCCTCAGCTGCTGTGATACCTCCTCCGAATTATCCGTTTGGTGTTCCGATGGGTCTGAATGTTGGTTAGATGGTTAATCCGAGTTTGGTGTATCCTTCTCAATTTGCTACTCCGCAAGTGAATGCTCATGCCGCATCTCAGCTGTCAAATCCTCAGATTCTTGTCAGGCCCACTAATCAAAGTAGACCTACTGACTACAAGTTGTTGGAGGATCGTATCAAAGCTATTAAAGGGTTTTCTGCTTTTGGCATAGAGGCCAAGGACTTGTGTTTGGTTCCGAATGTTGTTCTGCCGCAGAAATTCAAAATACCTGAGCTGCCAAAGTATAAAGGTTTGAGTTGCTCGCGTAGTCACATCACTATGTACTGCAGGAAGATGGCATCCTATATTGATAATGATGCCTTGCTTGTTCATTGTTTTCAAGATAGTGTCTACCTGGTGCTTCATTGGATTGGTACATGGGCTTGGAACGCAGCAAAATCCGTACTTGGAGGGATTTATCTGAAGCATTCGTGAAACAATACAAATATAATCTTGATCTGGCGCCTACTAGATTACAGTTGCAGAATCAGTCCCAACGTTCGGCTGAAACATTCAAAGAGTATGCACAAAGATGGCGTGAGATAGCATCTCGTGTGCGACCTGCTCTCTCTGACAATGAGTTGGTTGACATCTTTATGGGTACATTGTAAGGATCTTACTATGAGAAAATAGTGGGTAGTTCTTCATTGAACTTTGCTGACATTGTAACAATTGGTGAACGGATTGAAAATGGTTTGAAGACTGGAAAGATTCCTGAAGCTGCTTCCCAGCAGCCAGCCACCAGAAAATCTCAAAATAGTCAGTCCAAGAAAAAGGAAGGTGAAGCCAATGCTATAACAGCTCAAATTTCTCCTTAGTATCAAGCTCCCATGGCACCTATGCCATATTATCCATATCCGTACATCGCTGCTGCACAATATCAACAACCTCCATATCCGTATCATCCGCAACAACCAGTTCAGAATGCTCAGAATCAGCAACAGAATCAACAGAACAACAAAAGTCAGCATAATCAAAACCGTCAGAACAACAACAATCAAGGAAACAGTAAGTGTCCGAATTTCAACAGAATTCTGGTGTCATACACTGAGTTGTTTCCTTACTTGGTTCACCAAGGGGCAATTGTCCCTAAGCAAATCACACCTGCAATTCCTCCATTTGGCCTGAAGCCTAATCCAAATGCGTCCTGTGCTTATCATGCTGGATACATAGGACATGCAACATAGGATTGCTTTGTTTTCAAAACCAAAGTTTAGGAACTCGTTGATAAGAAGATTCTGACTTTCGCTGAGGAAGGACCTAACATTCAGAATAATCTGTTGCCAGATCACGGTGGACCTGTGGTTATCATGATTGAGGATAATTCTAGGGCTGAATTGATCATGGATGTTGACGAAGTAAAGACCCCGATGACTGTGGTTTTCAAGAAGTTGAATGAACATGGGCTGTTGAAAGGTTTGCGTGGTAGGTGTCAAATTTGCGACGATAATCCTAACTAGTGTCGAAGGCTGAAGGATTGTGTCCAGATTTTGATGAACCGAGGTGAAGTTCAATTTTCCAGATCTAAACTTATTGAGGAAGTTGCTGCTATCGAGCCGTTCACCGTCGTCTATAGGAAGGTTCCTGTTGAATCCCCTAAACAGAAGAAGGTGCAACCCATCGTTGTTTGTCCGCCAAAGCCGTTTCTGTACCAGAATTCTAAAGAGGTACCTTGGATGTATGGGTCTACTGTGTTTTCTGGAAACCAAGATATAAGGTTTGCTGAATCTGAGATTGTAAATGTTACAGCCGTTGGAGGTATGACTCGTAGTGGACGAGTGTTCGCTCCGAAGGTCACTACAAAGCCTGTCCAAGTTCCAACTGTTGTTCCTCCTACTGTTCAATAAGGGACATCTACTATAATTCCAGTGTCGAGTATCCCATATGGAGATGTTTCAAAGAGCAAAGAGACACTTGATGATCAAGAGTTCCTTAAGTTGATCAAGAAAAGTGACTTTAAAATTGTGGATAAGTTAGGGCAAACACCCTCAAGGATCTCAATCTTGTCTTTACTCATGAGTTCTCCCGCGCACAGATCAGCTTTGTTGAAGGTTTTGAACACTGCTGATGTCATGCATGATATATCTGTTGTCGAGTTTGATGACGTAGTAGCCAACATAACGACAAGTCGGTATTTGGATTTTAATGAATCAGAATTACCTTCTGAAGAAAATGCCCATAACAAAGCACTGCACATATTCGTAACCTGTACAGATATCCTCTTATCTCGTGTTCTTATGGACACCAGTTCTTCCCTCAATGTGATGCCCAAGGGCATATTGAGCCAATTACTGGTAGAAGGGAGTGAGATGAGGCCGAGCGCTTTAGTTGTTAGAGCTTTTGATGGTTCTCGAAGGCAGGTCATCGGAGAAGTGGATCTACCCATCAAAGTTGGGTTGCATTTGTTTACCATTACCTTACAAGTAATGGATATCAATCTGGTGTACAGTTGCCTATTGGGCCATCTGTGGATCCACACCGCAGGGGCATTTTTTTTACATCCACTTTACATCAGAAGTTGAAATTCATGTTCGACGATCAGCTAGTTATCGTCTGTGGTGATGAGGATCTGATTGTGAGCGAGCTATCGTCCTTTCGATATGTCGAGACCGAAGAAGGCATAGCTGAGGTGCCGTTGCAGTGTCTCGAGTTTAAAGATGTCAGCTCTGCTTCCACTAGTCAAAGTAGATCACTGCAAATGACCTTAGCATCTGCTAAGAGTGCTAAAGAGACCACCGAGAGAGGTGGCTTGCCAGGCTAGGGGCATGTGATTGATGTGGTTGAGAAGCATAATCGTTTTGGATTGGGTTACCATCCTGGTCGACAATCTAGTTCACATAGTCAGAAGCAGTGTAATTCCATCAAATTCAATAGCGCGGGGTTTCAGATGGGTGACATCGTGGCAGCCCTTGATGATGTTGGTCCTAGCAATCAGATTTTAAGCTTTGTGCGCAAGTGTCTGTCGGGTTTCAAGCTCAACAACTGGACATCTACCGTGATTCCTGTGGTTTTTCCATATAACATGTAATGCATTTAGCTTTCTCGTTCCCTCGTCCTCGCCCGAGACGAGTGGATAGCTTGTAAAGGGCCTCACGTTTTTGCAATATTATGTGATCAATAAATAATTTTTTTTTGCATTCAAAATCATGCTCTATTTTCTTTCCTTATTTTACTTTTCACAAATAAATGGCAAATGTTTCTTTTATTTCCACTTTTTAAAATAGCTCATTCTAAACATATTCATAAACATGCAGAAATAATAAAAGCATTGATAACAACATGGCAAACATCCATTGTAATTCTGGGATTCCAATTAACCAAGCCGAAGAAGATGGTGAGGAAGATTGTGAATTACTGGCTGAACTAGCAAGGCTCCTTGAGCACGAGCATAGAGAGATTCAGTCTCACAAAGAGCCTGTAGAAGTGGTCAATCTTGGTACTGATGAAGTCAGAAGAGAAGTCAAGGTTGGCGCGTCTCTCGATAAGCATGTACACTCTGAGTTGGTCAAGTTATTGAAAGAGTATGTTGATATCTTTGCCTGGTCCTATCAAGATATGCCTGGGTTGGACATCACTTGCCACTCAAGCTCGGATGTCCTCCTGTCAAGCAGAAGCTCAGGAAGACTAGACCCGACATGGCACTCAAAATCAGAGAAGAGGTAAAGAAACAGTTTGATGCTGGGTTCCTCGCCACTTCCGAATATCCTGAATGGATTGCCAATATTGTCCCAGTTCCAAAGAAAGACAGTAAAGTCAGAATGTGTGTGGATTATCGAGATCTCAACAAGGCAAGTCTGAAAAATGATTTCCCTTTGCCTCATATTGATGTCTTGGTAGATAACACAGTGCAGTTCTCTGTCTTTTCGTTCATGGACGGGTTTTCAGGATATAATCAGATCAAAATGTCCCCAGCTGATATGGAGAAGACTACTTTCATCACGCCATGGGGTAGATATTGTTACAAAGTTATGCCATTCGGTCTGAAGAATGCAGGGACAACATATCAACGTGCCATGACAACCCTCTTTCACGATATGATTCATAAAGAGATTGAGGTTTACGTGGACGATATGATTGCCAAGTCCAAAACTGAAGATGATCACTTGGTTTATCTGAAGAAACTGTTTGACAGACTCTGAAAGTTTAGATTGAGATTAAATCCTATGAAGTGCACCTTCAAAGTTCGATCTAGTAAACTATTGGGCTTTATTGTGAGTCAGAAAGGCATTGAAGTTAATCCTGACAAGGTTAGGGCAATTCAGAACATGCCACCTCCCAAAACAGAAAAAGAAGTCCGTGGCTTTCTGGGCAGACTTAATTACATCTCAAGGTTCATTTCCCACTTGAAGGCTACCTGTGAACCGATGTTCAAATTGCTAACAATGATTGTCAAGAAGCATTTGACAAAATAAAACAATACTTGCAAGACCCACCGATCTTAGTGCCGCCGGTTCCTGGTAGGCCTTTAATCCAGTATCTCACTGTTCTCGATGAATCAATGGGATGTGTATTAGGTCAACATGACGACACGGGCAGAAAAGAACATGCAATTTACTATCTGAGCAAGAAGTTCATTGATTGTGAGATCAGATACTCACTCTTAAGAGAAAACTTGTTGTGCTCTAGTCTGGGCAGCTCGACGCCTACGACAATACACGATTTTCCATACTACTTTATTGATATCCAAAATGGATTTGATAAAGTACATATTTGAAAAGCCTGCTATCGCTGGAAGGATTGCTCGGTGGCAAATGCTGTTAACTGAGTATGATATCCAACATGTTACCCAGAAAGCAATAAAAGGGAGCGTCTTGTTTGACTACCTTCCTCATCAACCTGTAGAGGGTTATCAACAAATGAAGTTCGACTTTCCCGATGATGATGTTCTGTTTATCAGAGATTATGAGACTCCAGACCCTGACATAGGACCTGAACCAGGGGCGCGATGGACGCTCGTGTTCGATGGCGCCTCCAATTCTAGAGGGCGTGGAATCGGTGTTATCCTCATCTCTCCAACAAGTTTTCACCTTCCCTTCACTTCCAAATTATGCTTTGCATGCACCAACAATATGGTTGAATACGAAGCATGTATCTACAGTATTGAAGAGACTATTGACATGAGAATCAAGATTCTTGAGGTTTATGGAGATTCTGCCTTGGTCATCGGTCAAGTCAGAGGGGACTTTGTGACTCGGGATTCCAAGCTGGTTCCATACCAACAACACATTACGAAGTTGATTCCTTACTTTGATGAGATTTATTTTCATCATATCCCCAGAGAGGAAAATCAACTAGCTGATGCACTTGCCACTCTAGCATCCATGTTCAAGGTCAAGTGGAAGAATGAAGCTCCTCATATCTGCATTGATCATTTGAACGAGCCAGCACACTGTTTAGCAATCGAGGATGAGTCTGATGACAAGCCTTGGTTCTACGACATTAAGAGATATCTGGAAAAACATGAATCTCCCGAGGGTATTACCATCACTAAAAAGAAAGCTCTTAGGCAGCTTTGCGCCAAATTCTTCTTAAGTGGTGGTGTACTGTACAAAAGGAATTATGATTCCGTGTTGCTCATATGCGTGGATAGACACGAGGCAAACACGATCATAAGGTCCATACATGAGGGCTGCAAGGGTGTACATGCTAAAGGTCCTGCTATGGCCAAGAAGATCCTTCAGGCTAGATATTATTGGACAACAATGGAGGTAGATTATTATAACACTGCCAAAAGATGTCACAAGTGCCAAATCTACGGAGACAAGATCCATGTGCCTCCTACTCTATTGAATGTTTTGACTTCACCTCGGCCATTCTCCAAGTGGGGTATACATATGATTGGAATGATCGAGCCAAAAGCTTCCAACGGTCATCGGTTCATTCTAGTTGCTATCGACTACTTCACCAAGTGGGTTGAAGCTGCTTCTTACGCAAACGTTACACGAGAAGTGGTTGCCAGATTTATCAAGAAAGAGATAATATGTCATTATGGCATCCCTAGCAACATTATCACCGACAATGCAAGCAACCTGAACAACAAGATGATGAAGGAGCTGTGTCAAGAATTTAAGATCGAGCACCACAACTCTTCACCATACCAGCCCAGGATGAATGGCGCCGTTGAAGCACCAAATAAAAACATCAAGAGGATTGTCCAGAAAATGGTCAAGACTTACAAGGATTGGCATGAAATCTTCCCTTTGCACTACATGGCTACAGAACTTCAGTCCGCACTTCTACTGGGGCAACTTCGTATTCACTTGTGTATGGTATGGAGGCAGTTCTACCCATTGAAGTTGAAATTCCTTCGCTCAGAGTCATCATAGAAGCAGGACTTGATGAAGTTGAATGGGTTCAATCCAGATACGACCAGCTGAATCTCATCGAAGAGAAGTGCCTTAGAGCCATTTGTCATGGTCAATTGTATTAGAGACGCCTCAAGCGAGCTTTTGACAAGAAAGTTCTCCCTCGAACATTCTGCGAAGGCGAGCTCGTGCTCAAGAGATATTCACTTATTCACTCGGATCCACGAGGCAAGTGGACTCCCAATTACGAAGGACCCTTTGTTGTCAAGAAGGCCTTCTCAGGCGGAACTCCGATACAGTAAAAAAATATTATGCCTGAAAAAATGGATAAGAGTCCGCTAGATTGACATCCGCAAGGACAATCCAGGAAAAAATGGACGTCCTGATGGACCAAAAAAAAAAGAAATGTCCATGCAAAAGTTAGGGACAATGAAAAAAACAATAATAGCCCGCTAAGTTGAAAACCCGAAAGGGCGACTTAGGCAAAAATGAGTATCCCGGTGGACAAAAAAAATAGAAAAAATGTCCAGGAAAAATTTAGGGATAAAGGCATTGACTGTGAACCCTTGAGCCTCTTTTCGTCATAGCTAGACCTCAGACGGTAACAGAGCAGTCAAATCATCATCAACTGGTGCAAGGCGTTGAAACCTAGACTTACAGTGGATGGTACCCGATGTTGTAATCAATGCAAAGCATGATTTCCCTTTGCCATTTACATTTGTTTTTCAATTTTATTTCAAATTTTCTCATCAAGGATTTTTGCATCCATGTACACATCTTATGTACAAAATTTTCACATTCAATAAATTGCATCATTTGTTATCTCAATTGTTTTCAATCCAGTATTTTTGTTTGCAAAATAAACAATTATTTGTGATCACATAATACTATAAAACATTGAGAACAATAAAAAGCTAAATCAATCGAGAAAGCATTATGCATTGCATATGTTACTGGTGATTCCTGCAGGATAATCAGTAATATCCATGTGGTAGGCATAACGCCTGGTCGACAACGTGATAGTTCTTTGAAGAAGTGGTTGTTTCCTCAGCAGAGTCATAAGTTCCCCAACAATCGCCACTTTGGTTCTCCAGAAAGGTTGATTACCTTCCATTTCCATAACAGATCCATAATGTCTCCAGTAAAGTTGTCATGATGTACCCTGAGAAGAGAGGGGTTTGTTCTTTTACCCAGCACGGGTCGTGCATCATTCGCAGCATATCAATTTGTCACGCCCCGCAGCTGTACGATTTGGTCCCTTGTCTTCCTCAAGCAGAGAAGATTCTCCGAGCCTTGTGAATTCTCTACAGCAGAGTCAGTGGCAGCTTAGAAATCGGAGTTTTCTGATTTCATTTCCCCAAGCAGAGGAAGTCGTGATGGGCCCGATTCTCTTATCCCCTGCAATATCCTTGGAGATAGTTCTTCCCCAGCGGTGTCTTCACCATTTTTCGTGGATCTCCCCAGCAAGAGTTATTGCCCTTTGAGGGCCTTTTCCCCAGCAGGCTTGGCCTTCATCTGTGGGTTTTCTCCCCGACCAAGAATGACGCGATCGTTTTGCTACAATCTCCGCCTGATTCACCATGTATCACCTTAACGCATACATGGCATATGCATCATGTAGTCATGTAGAACGCATACATGGCATATGCATCAAGCATACTCCATCTCTTTTGGCCTGATTCATCCCTCAGCAGATATTCAGCCAAGCTCTCCTATTGTCGCCGTCGGCCAAATTTTCGAGCTACTCTTTTATTTAATCCCCTTTTACCTCGAATCATCGAAACGCTAACATAATTCGTACATTCAAGTTCAAGAGGATTAAATAGGGGAAGCAGTCGTAACCCGAAATTTGACCTCCCTCTTTTACCTTTTGCATAAGCACGAACATTCGCATCGTTAGCATACGCATTCACACTTTTCTCTGTGTGTCTTGTTGCAGGATTCTCAGGTTTTTCAAGCCTAATTAGTCACATCCTCATGAAGTCATCACATCATCAAAACAAGCTCAAAATAAAGGTTTCCATGTTTATTCATCAAAACAAGAAGTGGACAATCGAAACCGGGACTTCAGTATCATTTCCTAAGCAATTTGGGAAAAAAATGACTGAAGCAACCGGTTACCCTGTGGTGAGTAACCGGTTACTCTGTGCAAAATTTCAGTTTCTGCTGCATTTTTTGGGACAACAGCCATGCACTCTCTTTGGTCTTTCGTTCTACAGTGTTCTAGCAGTGTGTGGAATATTCTAGACATCTCTAGACATTTCAAGGCTATCCAAGACATTTCAAGTGCATTTATTCCAATGCTCCACTCTAAGTTAAGTGCACCATGTTCCTTGATTTCCAAGTATGTGGACCTTTGGATATTGGAGCTCACATGGGGATTGTTACCGAGTTGGTTCTAACTAATCGAGTTAACCACCTTGACTCGGTGAGTCAAGCCTAACTAACTCCTAGCCTAGTTCCAAACCACCCAAAGCTAAGTCCAAACCTAATTCCAAACCTCTCACACTCCAAACCAAAAGTCTATATAAACAAAGCTTCACTCACTTTTCAAACTCCTCCACCATTTCCATACAAAATTTCTCACATTTCACTCTCAATTCTCATCACATTCTCTCTGATTTTGCTCTGCTACATCTTCATCTTAATCTCAATTCTCTTCTAAAACCTCACCAAAGCTCAATTTCTACATTGAAGGATAATCACTTTTATATCAAAAGTGATTATTTCTTGAGCTCAACCTTCATCATCTTGCTATTATACTTGGATTTCTGGGGTTTTATAAGCTTTTGGATTCATCTCAAGTGTTTAGTTCAAGATTATTCGGTGATAATTCTCCTTTCGGAGCTTTCGTCGGATTTTGCTCGGTTTTGATACGTTTCGTCAACAAATTAAAGATTACTCTGGTTTTCTTTGATTTTCTGCATCAAGAATCCTTTGCAACAATTACCAAGGCACATCTCAGCCTTGTAGGTTGGTAGATCTCACTTTACTCATTGTTTCGATCGTTTTCACGCGTTTGCGATGGAATTCCGATTTATTTTTGGTTTGATTCGCCATGCATATGATTGATCTCTGATCTCCATGATTAATGCTCCAATTGTGTTTAATTGCACTCACATGATGTAATTTTCGTGCACAAGTTCATGACCTAGCATGTGGTGGTTGGTATAAGTGATTAAGTGCTGAAAATCACTTTTGAAAAGCTGTTTGTTCTATTATTTTTGCCACTGTCATAGTGGTAACCGGTTACCGTGTGGTGAGTAACCGGTTACTTAGTGTATTTTTCACCAAAAACACAAATTTTCAAGCAAGTAACCGGTTACCCTGTGGTGAGTAACCGGTTACCACTGTATAGAATGGCCATTTTTTAGTTTTTTCAAGCTTGTTTGATGTCCTTTCTTCCTCAAACTCCTATGGATCGATGTGCTTGATATTTGTGGGTGTTTTGAGTGTTGTTTAACTTCTGTTTGAAGCATGCTTGTCAACTTTTGATGCTCGTTTTTTCATTTATCGATTATTTGCAACTTTGGCAATGTTTGTTCATGAACATCTTGCATTCCATTTGATCACTTGTTAACATGCTTTGCAATGCATATTGATTATCATTTGGTACTGTTTTTGCATTCCATTTCTTGCTTTGCATTAAGTTTGTTCTTGATTGAGCAAATTTAATTTTGTATAATCAATAATTCACACCTTTTGCTTTAATGATTTTTCATTCTCTTTGGAAAATTGTTAGCATAACATTTCCCTTTGATTAATTAATCGAAACCATATTTCGATTAGTTGATCTTCCATTTCCCTCTCTTTAGGATCTCTTTAGAGCTTCTCTTTCTGGATCCCCCGCGGAGTCGGAGTTTCGCGCTACGCATTGCATTGGAGCAAGGTACAAACTGAAGCAGTTACACTTTTCATTTCACAACATGCGGGAGCTCTGTACAACTTGGAGCTGTTGTGCTGTCCGTTTCAATTTCTGCATTACACCCTATGTGTTAGAGAATGAATGAGAAGGGAGAATTCCTACTCTCATTCTGACTACTTCAGGTAGGGGAAGAATGACCCTGTGCTTGGCTTAGTCATCTCTATCTCCAGGCGGTAGTGTACCTTCTTCCCCAGTCGGGTCGATCCTTGATCACTCCTATCTCTTTCAATCTCTCTTTTGATCAATCACCCCCTTCTTGGTTAAGATCATCTCCCCTTTGGGTAGCAAACTCTCTTTGTTTCAATACCTTGTCCTCTTCTTGCGATCAATCGTTGCTTCTTGATTCCCCATAAGAGTCGCATTCCTTTTCTTCGGTTAAACGCAGTATTCCTGTTAAACACCGAAACCCCTGCGGAGTTTGCAACTTTCTTTTGGTTCTTCTCCGTTTGTTTGGTTCACCACTGCCTGTTAGTTAAAAAACCAATTTGCACATCCTCTCAGTTAACCACAGTCTGTCTATTAAAATACTGAACTTTTGAGTTAATCACCTTCTCTTGGTTAATCACTCGTTTCCTTTTCGGTTAATCACAGTTCCTTCTGTTAAAACCGAATCCCCAGCAGTTAACAACCTCTTTTGGTTAAATACCTTTCTTTGTTGGTTAAGTGTTGTTTGTTCAGTCAATACCAACATCCCTTTTGTTTTACAACCTTCATTCGGTTCTACACTCGTTCTTTTGGTTGATCACAGTCTATCTGTTAAAACCACTTCCCCACAGAGTCTTACTCTCTCTCCTCGGTTAACCACTGTTTATCAGTTAACATATCGATGTCCCCTCAGATTCAAACACCTTCTCTTGGTTCAGTACTCTCTCTTTTGGTTCATCACAGTCTGTCTGTTGACACTAACTCCTTTCTCCCACAGAGTTTCTAAATTTCCCTTTCTCTTCGGTTAACCACTGCCAGCCAGTTAATATACCAAGTTTCCTTATTCTCTTGGTTTTGACGCCATCTCTTTATTTTTTTCCCAATAGGGTTGCTTACCCTCTGATCCCTAGCAAATTTATTTGATCATCTCTTCCCCAGTGGAGTCCTTTATATTCCTTTTACTCCTTTATTTTCTTGGTTTCGACACCAATCCTTTTTGTTATCCCCGACGAAGTTTCTTTTCTTCCTTACTTTCTTGGTTTTGAAACCATTCCTTTCTAGTTTCTTGTGCAATCGCTCTTACTGTTCGGCTTTCCCCAGTAGAGTTTCTTCCTCTTTTGTTCTTGGTTTTGACACCACTTTCCTTTTCTTTTCCCTTTCCGTCTTAGTTCCCCGAACTATGGAAGCTCTGATTCTGCATTCGTTCGAATGTCAGATACGTAGGTACGAGATCACGATGATCTTGGCGAGCACACTTCCACCCTTCCTTCCTTCTCCCTTCTTTCCTCCTTCCTTTTCCTTGGTTCCTCTGAACTACGATGCTCTGATTTCCTCATTGCACTATGAGGGTACGTAGGCACGAGGGCCTCAATCCTCCGCGAGCACTTTCTTTTCTTTCTTTCTTTTTTTCTCTTCTCTCTCCTCTTCTTTAGCTAGAAGCCTTTAGATAGATAACCCATCCAAGCCTAGAAGCAAACGAAATGGTTCCCGGCGAGTACAACGGATGCGTAAGGTGCTAGTACCTTTCTTTCGCATAACCGACCCCCGTTCCCATTTCTCTTCCCCTTGGGGTTTCTCGATATTTTCCCTGTCCTTTGGGACTAAATGAAGTTTGGTGGCGACTCTGTGTTATCTTTGAGTGTGCGATTCACTCAGGTATAAACCAACCATCTTCAAGGTGAAAGTGAAGGAGAGGCATATTTTCCTTAGAGAAGAAAGAAGGTATCAAAAATGGAAAGAAGAACAACAAACTAGTTACGAGGAGGACTAACGTATACCTTGGGATCATCAGCTTCATTGTCAGGATTGTTTGATAGTGGAATGATGTTTTCATTGACTAGGGGCGTAAGAGTCTGGGTAGATTCCTTTTCCTTTCTTTTTTTTTCTCGTTCTTCTTCTTCGGAGTTGTTTTTGGAGATTTGTTTGAAAGACCTGAAGGGGTCTCGACCGTGTCCTTTTGAGGCATAGACGCTTTGAGAGTCTCTTTCTGCTGTTGGCTGGAATCAGGGGTTGCTCAAACTCCCCTGAGCTTTCTTCATGGACTTAAACTTGAATGAGTTGTGGAATACCCTAAAGAATTGGTCAAATAAGTGACCTCGACCTGGAGCAGGAGATATAATAGGAGAACCAAAAAGCCAAGAAAGTGATGTGCTTTTGGTCAGAGACATTTGGGCTAGCAGTGTCGTGGTGGTTTTGGATGAAATTCTTGTAGGTAGGGCGCCTAATAGTGAAATCATGATGAGTTTCCAATGTTGGACAGAAAGTGGCACCGATAGGATTCAAACTTGTGATGGAAGTAATGTCGAACAATGTCGGTGTCAACATGCCACAAAGGAACTGGAAAGTGTTCGTCAAACCTTCCCAAAATAAAAGTGAGGCCAGTAACATGCATGGGTTATACCTGTGGCCAATTCTAGACATATTGACCATGTCATGGATGCCTATGTTTTCCCAGTGTGTTTTCTTCTTGGCTAGGACATTGTTAAGCCGCACCAGGTATTCTTTTGTGGGAGCTGGGGGAGCAGATCAAAAGACGCGATTAGGCTTGACCATAAAGGACAGGTTAAGAGCCTGCCGTTCAAACACAGTAGGCATAGTAAGTAGATAACCTGGAAAAAGTTGAGGAACCTTTGAAGCTTACGACCGCTTAGAAGGATACGACCCAGAGAAGGCGCTGAGTTAGTTATTCATGGAGTAGGGGGTCAACATTTGATTTTTCCAAATGGCAATTTTGTTGTTCTCAAAGGAAGGTTCAGGAATGAAATCCTTCACCTCTTCGCTTTCAGAAGGAGGAATGACGAAATTCAGTGGATTATTACCATGAGAGGGTTTGAAGTAAACTTTTCTCTTAGTCATGGTGAGGGAGAGAAGTTTTCTGAAACGGAGATGGTGAAAAAGGGTTTGGAGTTTTTGCAAAGGAGACATAATGCAAGAAGACGAAGTAAAGAAAAGAAAGTAAAGAGTTGGGGAGAAATATTTATAGTCTTCAGTGCATGCATTGAATCCGACACCTGGCAATGGCGTGGGAGTGATTGAAGAGATTGTGTGGGGTTCCGATGCACGCATTAATGAGGAGTGGGAGCAGTTACTAAAAAATGTGAAAACCCACGTCTTCCTAGAAAGTAGGGATGATGAGTGATGATGAGATTCTGAGCGAATCTCTTGAAAGTGATGATGCACCGTAAAAAGAGCAATGATGACGATGACGTCAATAAAAGTGAAATGGCGTCGAAAAATTAAGGTAAAAAATGGCCACGTCTCTCTTGGTCGATATAAATCGAAACATGGCCTTTTGGGGGGCAATTTGTTATGCTGGATTTTTCGACTTAACTATAATTGGAAAGTAATCATAAGACTATCCATAATTGTGCCACGTGGAAAATAAAATAGAGTGGGTCAAACATGAACCAAATGACTCGAGGTCGGGAATCACGTAAGGAGATGCTGGTCGAAGGTGGCATAGTCGAATGCTGCGGTGAGAAGCATGGGGACTTAGTTAAATTGAGTACTATGCTATGTTAGCCACTTAGTGAAGTTGAATACTATGTCATGTTGGCTAAGCTTGGATTCCATCATTACAATGGAATACTATGCCATGTTGGCTAAGGTTGGAGTACATCACTATATTGGAAACAATGTTGATTTGTGTGTTACATATGGAGTTCATCACTACAGTGGACAATACGACGAAACATGTTACATTAACATGGTCGACGTTGAAGGCTTCAACGGAGGTATTTAGTTCTTGGCGCCAACAAAGCAGTTGAAAATGATATCACAAGGTGGGAAGTACTACATCAGCGTCGACAGTTACATAGAGAACGTGGGACATGTCGGGGAGATCCGCTACATGATCTGAGGAATTGTCACCATGGGAGTAGTTTATCATACTTAGGCAGTTATCTTAGTATTGTATATATAGATACTTAGGTTCATTTTATAAAGGGTCCGCAAATTGTACACATTTCTGCTACACTTAAACTACCTACGCCGTGAGAAACGAGTGAGGAAAATGTATGTGTGTGTTCCACCAATTTAATACATTTCCAGCATTTTATCTTAAAAGTATTTCTTTTATTCATTTAAGCTTCTTCGACTTCCTTTACCTTTCACGCAACTTTACGTTTTCTTGCACTTTACTTTCAAGTCTCTTCTAATTTCAAGCTTCTTTATTTTACCCTGAATTTTATTCACAATGCCCCGTCCATTAATTTTTTTTTCAAGAAATCACAAACATTTTCAGACATTGTCCAGAATTTTATGTTTACTTCGACAAGCCTTATGATTTTCACGAATAACACGCATACACAAACATGTCTGTCATACTCTAATTTTTAACATTAATATCCCACCTCATTTTCATCATTTGCATAGCATAAAACATTTCATGTGTGTGTTTTTTATGCATTTTTAATCCCATTGAAAACACAAAATGTGTGCCTTGCTTGCTTTGTCTACAAGTTAGGGTTTTACACCAAGGAGTTCAAGTGGTTGATCAGTCAAGGTTTTATGTGATTTGCAACATCTCAATCTCCTTTACCCTTCATGATGATCAAGAGTTTCCTACTATCAAATAATCAAGATTGAGTGTGCATCAATTTAGGTTCACCAAGCTCCAATTCATCAAGTGCTCCAAATTAGGGTTTTGGCCAAAATCATCTAGGGGTTGACTTTTTGATCAAGAAATGATCTCATGGCTTGGGACATGATTCAAAGGCTTCAGGTATATCTTTGTGGTCCATTCATGTGTTTATATTGGCTCAAGAAGTTTGTTTTGCTGACAATTAGAAGGTTTTGATTCAACTGGTGTTCAAAGTCAAAGTTTGACTTTTGGAATTTTTGGTCAATTATGGACTTCATAGGCCAAGGATCATGAAAATTTGGAAAATGATTGAATTTGATCATGATAAATCAAAGAAACCAAGAAAATATCAAGAATTGATGAAATTAGGGTTTTTGAAATTTCCCTAAGTACAAAATTTCATGATCAAATGGACAACTTTCCAAGGTTGTAACTTCTTCCTCAAGCATCCAATGAAAACACTTGAGAGCTACTTTAAAAGAGGACATTTTATACTACAAGTTGATGAAAATTAATGGCCAAAAGCTTTCTTGAAGTGGAAGAAATTGGTGGCCAAAGTTGGAGTTTCAAGTTGTTTCAAATTTCAAAACACTTAGAATTTTTTCTAAGTTTTTTAACATTTTCAAGTGCATGACTTTGAGATCAAATTGTGAACAATCCAAGTAATCATTCTTGATGCTTGATGGCTACTTTTAAAGATTATATTTCCTACTTCATCATGGTGAAATATTGAGTCCAAAAGTCCTCACCAATTGGGAGAAATTGAAAGCTAAAGTGAAGGGTTCATGTTGAAGATGAATGCCAAGATAAACCAGAATTCTACCAAGTCATGAATCAGATTTGTTTGGCATAAGTTGGAGGCACTTTTTAGACATTTTCCAAGCATTTCCAAGACTCGCAATCAACATGAAATTTGTTCCTTTATGTGAACTCTTTTCAAAGGTACCATTTTAAGTGAAAGGTTGACATTACACGATGCCCAAAACCTGTCTCAAAACTTGCTACCCTGAATTTGCGTTCTTGGCATTTTATGGAAAAGTAAAATTGACCAAAACTTGATTCAACAAAGCATGCACACGTCCCTCTCATTTTTCCTCTCCAGATAATGCCTACACTGCCATCACTTTTTTCCTTTTTCTTCATTAAAGGAAACAACTTGCATTTTTAAAGATAATAAACAACTCACCCTCACAAAACTTCTTCAGTATAGATGCATAACCTCCTCTTGCATATAAGACACGACTATCACTATTTTTCATTACGATCACAAAAACCTGTACATCTCATACTTCATCGTATATAGACACCATCATGCACCTCCTATGGACATTTTTTTGTTCTCTCCACATATACCTTAAAAAACCTGCTCATGAAAAGGAGAAGACATCACAAGCTACCATATTTCCTCCTCTCACACCACTCCAAAAACATCACCATGCCATAACCTCATCAAGCTATTGCAATTTCATTACTACCAAGCTCGTCATTTTTTTTATTATTTTTCCACGCAAAACTCTCACTATTTCACATGCACAAGACATTATCTCCATGCTCTCTCTTAACCCCACGATGCAACATAAGTAACATACCTTGTTCAAACTCTTCATGACAATACACATATATCCACTCACCTTTTCCTCTCATTGTTACTACTTCATGTAGAAAGAAAGACTCCCTTCATCTACTTTTCCATCTCTCTGCGGTGCACTATGTTTTCCAACCATAAGCTGCAAGCAAATTGTACCACACTTCACCAACTCAAAACCTTATTCAAACTTCCTCATTCTTCAACTTTCCTCATTCTCATTCTCAGATGCAATGTTAGATGTATTTCAACTCGATGTTTCTCACAAGTCACAACAACGAGAAACGTCAACTTGTGACATCCTCAGTTTAATGATGAGTGATTAAAATTACAATCGTTGTGTGTAATTTTCTTCTTCCTAGCCTTCACTGTCATTCATATATTCTCCCTTGACACCATTCATTATTCACCTTTCATCACACTACAACCAATAAAAGCACAACATACATCTTAATACTCACCTCTCGTAACAACCATCGTAAGCCACCACCTTCAATTTTCACTCCCTCACGCGAACACCGTCAAACGCTCATCCCTCTTCTTGCAATGGCGACAACAACACTTGATATATAGCAGCTGCCTCATCTTTTGATTGTGTAAGGTTTTAGCTTCAAATTTTCTTTTATGCTTTTGTATAGATTTGTTGTCGTTGTTCTTTTCTATTTGCCATGCGCAGTCGGTTCGAGTGTGAGATGATATTTATTTCATGTTGTTACTTTCTTCATGTAAACTCTTTTAACCTTTTTCTGTATATCATTCCCATCGTTGAGAATAATGGGCTTCTCAGCCCATTAGGTCATGATTTTACACCCTACATATTGCTGAAGCACCCCCTTTTTTATATATTTTAATTATTTGATTTTTTAATAATATTTATTTTATTTATATATTCTAGAAGAACACCAACAAAACATTTTAATTATTTATCTTAGTATTTTCATTTCTAGTATAATTAGTCAATATGTTAAAAAGTGTAAATAAAAACATGTTATTAATTATTAATTGATTTAAATATTTTTATTTAATATTGATTAATAAAATTATTAATTAATATTTTTAAATATTTATATTTAAATTAATTAATAATTCTTTTGTTGCGTGATTCGATCTTGCAGCTTGTTTGCTTATATGCTTTGGATTTTCTTTTTCCTCGATGTTTCTTCTTGATGCTCTTCCTTGATGAATCTGATTAATTCTTGATGACCACGATACTTTGCCTTTGCGAGATGGTTGACTACATGTCTTGATGATTTCTTTATACACATGTTGTTATTTGTTCATGAGCTTAACTTTGATGTTTGGGGCTTTGCTTTGTCCTCTTTGGATATTATTGTCAAGATGCCTATTTTGTTTGATATTCACTAGTGGCTCTTGAACCTTTATGTTTGAGCATGTTTAATGTTCGGGAGATTTTAGAGTTTGATTCCTTAAGTATTAATATAAACTTGTATTTGTTTACCAAATTTCACAGTAAACATCATTGTGTGTATTTTTCAATTTGATTGCGATGAGTGGGTTTGCTTTAGCAATTTGGCTGATTTTCTTGGTTCGTGTGCAATATTTTCAAGTTGGTTGTCGTTACGTTTCAATTCAATTTCGTATGCGCTTTTGATTGGTTTAGCATGCCGACAATCTGCACTTTTGCTTTTTACCAATTTGTGCTTCGACATGAGACTCTTGCTTTCACGACGTAATATTTTGTTGAATTTTTGTTTATAATGACCGCACTCATGTGTTAGCAACTTGTGATTTGATTTGTGTTGAGATATAATGATTCATTGTTTTTACATTTAAATCAAATTCGATTATACTTTGGTAGTTTTTCCTCGCACGTCTTTGTGTTACGTGACATCGATTCGCGTCCCTGCGTCGTGATCTTGATCCATGCGCTTTAGTTTTTCTTTATTCTTTTTTATTTGATTGGGATGAATGTGTGTTGTAACTATTTTGTATCTGCTTCTATCCTTTCATTTTGTTGCATTTGTTTATATGCCCTTTGTGATTCATTTTTGTTTGTAGCGTTAAGTTATGCCTCGTGTTATAGTTCATGTCATTGCGCTTAAACTCGCACCCCACAATGCAATTTGCAACCGTGTTACGATTCTCACCTTTCATTTATTCTTCAACCATTATGATCATCTATTCAAAATAATTTCATAACCATTTTCATAATTCACTTCGCAATGCAAATCGAACGCTTGACCCAACATCAAGCTTTTTTCTTAATCAAAAAATCAAAATGACTTATTCATACTTCGACACTTTTAACTAAATAGAAAGAAAAAGGCTACCTGGGTGAAAGGTCCATTCATAGTCCACAAGGGTTCGACCTAAGTTGTAATAGCTTGTAAGTCATAAATCCCCATCTTTCCTCAAAATTCAAATGTGTCTCCTCTTCACAATAAATTGAAAGAAAAAGACTATTTGGGTGAAAGGTTCAGTCATAGTCCTAAATAGTAGGCCCAAGTTGTAATAACTTGTAAGCCCAAGTATTTGTCTTTCGCTCAAAACACTTGTAAATATTCAAACATTTTCACAACAAATTGGAAAGAAAAAGACTACTTGGGTGAAAGTTCCAGTCATAGTCCCAAACACTAGGCTCAAGGTGTAATAACTTACAAGCCCATTTTGACATGACCTTTTCTTCAACATTCAAAACAAGTAACTTTATTTCTTGAAGTTGATGTTCTCTTCGACTATTTTCCTTAGTCTTTTCCTTTCTTAAGAAATTTTCAAATTTCTTGATTAGTGCATCATCTTCATCATCTTCGGATTGAGATTATTCTTCTTGATCATTATCATATTTATACTTCAAAGTAATGGATATAACTCTAACTTCACGCCCTTCATGCTTTTCCAATTTATCATGAGTCAATTCATGTCTTTCAAACCGATCAAATTCCATTTCATGTTTTTGAATTTCCAAATAATGTAGCCCATGTCATTTTAGGAAGACTCCTTTTTTTTTTGGATATTACTGCCACTTTTGGTTGCCATGCTTAAGACAATGAAGTAAGGACATTTAAGTTTAACTCATCATTGGTGAGGACTTTTCCAAGAACGGTCAAGTGATTAGTTAGGACAGTGAACCTTTTTTTGCATATCATGAATTTTCACGGGGTAGAATTATGAACAATTCATATTCTTGAGATAAAGTTTTCAATTTTGATTTATTGACTCTTTCGGTACCTTCATGTGTTACTTCAAATAAATCCCATATTTCCTTGGTTGTTTGCAATTTAAAACTCGGAAAAATTCGTCCATTCCTAAGCCATATGCAATAATATTTTTTGCCTTGTTATCAAACAACACTTTCTTCTTGTCGTTATCATTCCAAGAACTTTCTACCTATGATTGTTCTACATTATTTATGAAATTTGTAGAAATAAAGGGTTAATTCTTGAGAACACTCCATACTTCATCCTCTTGTGATTCTAAGAACATTTGCATACAAACTTTTCAGAAATCATAATATTCACCAAAGAAACATGGTGGTTTATTGGTGCTGCCGCCATTTGCTAAGAACGATTTTGCAAAATCCATTTCTTATCGATCCGAGGAGAAAATTACCTTAACATGATATAATTCCATTTGTAAGTATGATATGCAACTTAAGAGGAGGTGAATTAATGTTTCTCGATTTAGCGATATGTTCTTATTTTTCTTTGTATATGAAAAAGATGTGTTCTTAGAAATATAAAGTGCAAAAAATTAAAATGATGAAAATAAATGAACACAAGGAAGTATCCTAGTTCCTCTTATCAAAAAAGGGTACATCTAGTCCCCTCACACCTTGAAGGATTTTCCACTATGTTAGATCTTTGTACAAGTCTCACACCAAGACATCTCTTACAGTCTTCTAACATAAACACAAAACTTATGGCGGACTTTGAATCTCCCTGAATCAAAATATTTTTCCACATACACCAAACACTATGGTGGACTTGTATTTACACTAATTTAAAGAACCTTTTACAACAAACAACTTATCACCATAACCTTGGTGATTAAGTTACAACACACTTTTTGAATAGTCTTTAGTATTTCTACATGAATGAATTCCAAGATAAAGTTTGATCTTATCTTTTAATGTACAATTCAAATATAATAACCTTTATTGCTCAGAAACATTTTTCAAATATATGATTATTTATGCATAAATTTTTTAAAGGTTTTGGATTAATGAATCACTTAAGAAAATCTGAATTGTATGTAAATTTAAAAGAAAGAGGTACTTTGAAAAGCTAATATATTTTTCCTTAAATACACCCTAAGATGCCTCTTGGATTAGATGCAATTTCTTGAAGAAGTTCAATTAAGAATTTCATTAAATTGGATACACTGGTTCATATTTTCAAAAAAAAATGCAGGGTGCAACCGGTTACATAAATGGTGTTACCGGTTACCACCTTTAGTGACATCTTTTTTTCCATGCAGATATAACTTGTAGCTGGTTACGTGATTTGTGCAACCGATTACACTACATAAAACTTTGAAAAACTAGTTTGCAAATGAATTGGAATGAAAGGTATTGATGCACGGATACCTAGAAGCTTTTAAATATGAAAATGCATGAAATATTTTGAGAATCTTATGTGATATAATATGAATTGTAATTGAATATCTTTGCTTCATGATCTGTTTCTTATAAATCAACATCCAATGGCTTTTACAATCTTGAAAATTGATTGAGCTGGACTTCAACCTTTTTCTTCTTTGATAAGCTTTTGTTTTCAAGAAAACTAAACTAAGATAAATGATGAACATCTTCTTCACATAATGTTATCCCACTTCACAATAAAGATTAACTACATATACTTTAAAAAATAGTTTCCTTATGTTTAATGAGGTCTCATGATTAATTCACACTTAATGCTTCATGTTCCGTACTGGAACCAAACATATTTAAAGTAGGTGGTGAGGAATCCTAAATCGTTTGTGCTGATATTCAATATGGTGGAGGTCATAAAAATGTACCTTGTTTTTTATGTGAAAGGATTTTTATACCTTTGGTTAAGTAGAGTGGATCTGAGTTGATTTGGGCCCTAACCATTTGGGCATTTCGCCAACCCAAAACACTTCATAAAAAAACTAGCTATTCTAGGGACTTTATTATGAATCTATGTGTTTACAGGTACAAAATGTTATTTGATCTTGATGATGAAAATTGATGAAGTAACATCTTTGAAGATAACAACTGTGTAAGTCAAAAGAATTTTAGATGTGGAGAGTTCTCAGTGATAAGGGAGTTAACTTCAACAGTCAAGTAAAGCTTATAATGATGACAACTGATCAAGAAGATATATGAAAGTGTGGAAACTTGCCTGATCCTTGCACTTAGGTTCTTTGAGTGATCAGTTAAAATGTAAAAGGTCAAGAGTAAATCTTGAAGTATTGAAGAAATCACAAACACATAAACGTTTTTCAAAACCCTTTCTTATTTCATAAAATTTCTCGAAAACCTATCAAACCTTATATGGAATTGGTTAAGAAGTATTTCTAATCATTTGGGAAAGTTTTTACACTGCCTAATCGATTAGAGCAAGGTAAATGACCTCTTAATCGATGAGAAAATATTTTAATAGTTTAAACTATATAGTCGTTTTAGGGTTTCCTTTTTAGGATTAGATTTACAGCATTTTGAAAGCTCTTAATCGATTACCAGTTAGGGTTAATCGATTAAGTCATAAAATGTCCCATGGATCATTTCCATTTTGAGCCAAATTTTTTCTTATATAAAAAAGGTTTCTCCTCATTTCACTACACACCAAATTATGAATACAAATCATTTTATCTTTCTTCTAATCTCTATGTTTTCATATTTGCTTTTCATGAGATTTGTCGCAGTGCGAAAGACCTAAAAGCCTCTGTGAGAAGTTTTGTTGTAATCGGTGCTATGCTTTAACTTGTTGTATTTGAGTGTGTAACACCCCAATTTTAGTAATTATTTATTTATATTAATTAATTGAGTGATTTTATACATATTTGATTTATTGGATTTATTTGATTTATATGAATTATTTGATTTATTGAATTATTTGATTTATTGGATTTATATGAATTAATTGATTTATTTGATTTAATTGATTTGTTTTATTTATTTTATTTGGTAGAATAAAATATAGAATTGGTAAAATTAGTAATTGGGTCTAGATTGGGAGTGTGAATAATAAGTGGGGGAGTGGGTTAAGTATGCCCATTATAATAATGAGAAATTGTGGGATTTGATAAAATAAGAGAAAGAGATAGAATAGGGTTTGAAAGATAGAAAAGAGGAAAAGAGGCAAAGAGGCAAAAAGAGAAGTGGATAAGAGGAGGAGAAAACCCCAAGAACAAGAGCTCTAGAATCCAAGGAATCAAGGTAAGTGTCCATTTTCATGTTTTTGTGATTTTGATCAATCTATAACTCAAAATCCATGAGGATTTGGAATCTCTTGTAGTTGACAATTTTGAAGTATGTAATGAGAGATTTCATTTGAGCTTTGGATGGAAGAAAAAGGCCTTGTGGTTTGGAAGTTATGACCTTGCAAAGTGGGTACCAAATCACTTTTCTTCCATAACTTAGAAAATTTTAAGTTTCTTAAGGTTGCCCCTTTTGCAAGTAACCCTCCTTTTCTTGATTTTTCTTGATGGATGATGATCCAAACCATGAATTAACATTGTTTTTGACTTAGGGAAGTCATGATTGTCAAGAAATTCAAAAAGTCAAACTTGATTTTTAGGAACAGTTGACTTTTTGTCAGATGAATTTCAAACTGTGTGATCCTCTATGAAATCAAGTCCTTGACCAAATTCAAACCTAATGGATGTATTCCATAGGTGTTATAGAGTGTCTTGAATCATGTCCCAAGGTTTGGGAACATGTCTTGGTCAAAAGTCAAAGATACAATTGCTTTTCATCAAGAAACCCTAATTGGTCCAGATGAATTTGAATCCTTGTACTGCTTATGAACCAAGTTATTTGGGTCAATCCAATCTTGTAAATGGATCAATATGATTTATTGGAGATCTTCAAAACACTTCTTGAGGTCTTGGCTCATGAATTGCTCCAAAAGTCAACTTAGGGGTGAATTAGGTCAAGAAACCCTAATTCCTGATTTTTGATGAATGCATCCCCTGAGGCTATTTTGACTTGATGATTGGACTCATAAGGTCCCTTTGAACTCCTTGAATCATGTTTTTGACACTAGCGACCTTGAGGTCTGATCCACTTGGAATTTTGCAACCTTGTGCTTGATTCTTGATGTGGGAGCTCTCTTGATCCTTTATGGGTGTTTGAGAGGCTAGACAAGTTGAAGATCATGTCAATTCTTTATTGATACTTTGTCTGAGTGCTCTGAGAGGGCTCAAAAACCTATTTCTTGGTTGTAGTGAATGTTCAACCATCCTTGAGAAGATTGATGAGGTATGATGGTACATCCATATTGTGGTGATGGTTTTCACAATGATGGAAAATTTTGTGGTCAAAATTTGGGGTATGACACCTTACAAGTGTTTCACTTTATTTGAGAATTCTTGTTACAAGGATTTTTTTCGCTCCCACACAATTTCGATTACAGCAGTAATGCTCCTCAGTGATGTCTTCCTAGTGAGTTCACTATTCAATTTGTTTCCATAAAATGGCATCTCTTCGAGAAGTTTGGTGAAAAGTCAAATGATCTTTCTCTTTATTTGAGAAGATATGTTTTACAAGTCAACCGACCCGCATCTCCTTTGAAGATCCCCGGTGAAACTTCCTAATCTCCAATAAGTTATGGATTCCCGCTAAAGTCGTAGATCTCCAGTGAAATTCCAATCCCCTGTGAAGATACTCTCCCATAAGTATTAACTATTCTAGGAAGAAACTGAGACCATTCTGTGGCTTACGACCCAAGATGATGGGAGGTTTATTTTACCCTTTTCAAGTGGAATACTTGATTAAAGAAGAAACTAAGACCAGTCTGTGGCTTACGACCCGAGACGAGGGGGGTTTATTTTTACCCTTTTCAAGTGGAATACTTGATTAAAGAAGAAACTGAGACCAGTCCATGGCTTATGACCCGAGACATAGGGAGGTTTATTTTTACCCTTTTCAAGTGGAATACTTGATTAAAGAAGAAACTGAGACTAGTCCGTGGCTTACGACCCGAGACGAGGGGAGTTTTTTTTACCCTTTTCAAGTGGAATACTTGATTAAAGGAGAAACTGAGACCAGTCTGAGGCTTACGACCCGAGTTAAGGGGAGGTTTATTTTACCCTTTTCAAGTGGAATACTTGATTAAAGAAGAAACTGATACCAGTCTGTGGCTTACGACCCAAGATGAGGGGAGGTGTATTTTACCCTTTTCAAGTGGAATACTTGATTAAAGAAGAAACTGAGACCAGTCCGTGGCTTACGATGCGAGATGAAGGGAGGTTTATATTACCCTTTTCAAGTGGAATACTTGATTAAAGAAGAAACTGAGACCAGTTTGTGGCTTACGACCCGAGACGAGGGGAGGTTTATTTTACCCTTTCAAGTGGAATACTTGTTTAAAGAAGAAACTGAGACCAGCCTGAGGCTTATGACCCGAGATGAGGGGAGAGGTTTATTACTTTAGAAAATGTATTATCCCATCATTACAACTCAATTATTTTCTCGTGAAAGTCTACTTCATAGAGATACCATGCGTAGTCTCATCCCTAGTAGTAGTCAGTTGGCTCTTCCCCGTGAAGTCGTCCTTCTGTGTTCCCCTAGTGGATTTGTGATCTCTTCCCACTTTACTCTTTTCCTCCTGTGGCATCTTTTCCGTCATAGATTTCTCGTCTTGCATCCATTTCATATCATATCATATGCATTTGGCGGCATATTAGGGCAAAAAATTATGCATGGTTGTATTTAAGTCTCCCCTATCACGTCGAGGCGAAGGTTGCAATATTCATATCTCCAGATAGGAGAAACTTAAATAGGGGCATCTGTCACACCCTAATTTTTAACCCTAAGATACCACCTCCTTTTGCATCATCTTGCATCATTTTAGGTCAATCATATATGCATGATGTAACACCCCGATTTGATTAATTGTATTTATTTATTTCATTTATGTGAATTTTGTGAAATGTGTGAATTTATTTTATTTTACCTGCTAATTGAGTTAATTGGTTAATTTCCCTGATAGGTAAAATATTTGCAATAAACTATAATTTCTTTTCAACTTTTATTTCCCGAAATATATTTTGCCGCTGTTTATGTTTTATCGCATTTTGAGAGCGTTTGCAAGATATTTGAGCTGAGGGGTAAAATTGTCTTTTTAGGGGTTTAGATATTTTATAAATAGAGATTTGAGAGAAAAATAGACAAAAGAAAGAGAAAGGAAAGAAAGGAAGAGGAAGGAAAAGAGAAGGAGAGGAAAACTTGGGAAAGAAGAAAACATTCAAACCAAAGCTTGAACTTCGATTAATCGGGTAGGGGTGAGAAGTTTCGATTATATTGCGATTGTATATGTATATGTGTGTGATTGTGTGAATGTTTTATTGTTTTTACAATGTTTTTACATTTGATAAATTGATGAACAATTGATAGAAATCGATGTTTTCACGTGTGAAACTCGATATAAATGTTGTAGAATACTTGTTACTATGATTGGGATATGTTCTAGTTGTTATGTTATGGTTTGGAAGTGTTTTGATGGGGGAAATGTTAGGGTGGAGTGAACAACAGCGCTGCTGAGATTTTCTGGGTTCGCAGGTTCGCACTGCGAATAGGGCAGCGAAGGGGAAAGCGAAGGTTCGCGGGAGGTTCGCATTGCGAACTTTCTGCTATTTTTTCTCTGCCACGGTTCGCAGGGAATTCGCATTGCGAAAGGGAAAGCGAAGGTTCGCTGGAAGTTCGCCTTGCAAACTTTATGCTATTTTTTCTCTGCCATGGTTCGTTGGGGGTTCGCATTGCGAATAGGAAAGCGAACATGACAAATTTTCCATTTTGTTCTTGTCATAACTTTTGGGTCGTAAGTCGGATTGAGGCGCGGTTGGATGCTTTGGAAAGCTAATGAGATGTTCTTTCTTATAAAAATGGTTTTTAAATTGGTGGCCGATTTAATTGTGTCAGGAATTGGAATAGTGTCGTTATGTCGATTTTTACCGCCGTGATTGTGTGCGATTGATGTGTTATCATGTGATATGCTTTTGATATATAACGTATAACTTGTGTGCTGTTATATAAGGTGAATGTATGTGATGAAATGTTGTGATGATGGTTTGTGGCCTTATGGAAAATAAATGCATTGTTTTGGGTTTGATTGCAATGCATGATTATTGATGTTGAGATGGTTCACATGGTTATGTATGTTATGCATTTGATTGTCATGAGTCATTGTATGCCAAGCATCATCATATACATTCTGGTGATGTCGTGTGCCCTAGTGGGTGTGAGCGACGAAACGATTCCAGAGGGAATCTCCTATAACGGTCGTGAACCTTATACAAAGAGGGCCTAAAGCGACGTTATAGACGATCGCGAGCCTTATACAAAGAGGACCTAAAGCGATCGGATCGTGAGCCTTATACAAAGAGGACCTAAAGCGATCCATAAACGTCGTGAGCCTTATACCAAGAGGACCTAAGGCGACGAGGAATATCGTTTTCCCAACGGGGAGTTACACTAAGTAACAAGCGATGATTCCAATAATTCCTGAGTGAATTAATGATGAGAATGATGGATGGATGGTACTGCATTTGCATAGAGTCGTTGTGTCGGTCTCTTTGCATTTGCATAAATCATGAATGGATTGATTATGTGTGGAAAATTATGAATAGATTGATTATGTGTGGAAAATCATGAATGGATTGATTATGTGTGGAAAATCATGAATGGATTGATTATGTATGGAAAATCATGAATGGATTGAAAATGTGTGGAAAATTGTGAATTGATTGAATATGTGTTGAGCTCGTGATAGAATTGGTGAATTGATATGCATTTGTGATAAATGTATTGGTTATGGATGATATGTTTTATGTATAGACATATGCCATGTTTTGTGGGGATGTTACATATCACAATGATTGTATTACTTATCTATGATATGCTATATATGAATATATGTGATGTGGTGGTGTGTTTCCATATGTCATAACTTTGGTATGCATTATGTGTGAATATGTTATTATGTTGGATTATTAGAAATATGTTATGTATCTGTGGCATGCTATATGTATTAGTATGTGATGCTTGTGGTAAGAATAATTATGCATGTGAAGTTATGTGTTTGCATATTATTATGCAATCTTGATTTAGTTGTTATTTCTCATCCTTCTGCTATGGTTTGTTGCTCTATGAGGAAATTGTAGATTAGTGTCTTGGAGGCTTTTGTGAAGATTAGTTCTCCATCCTTTTGTCAGTCAGTCTGCTCTGATACGTAACACGGGAGTCGGGGAACGCTTTTGTTATATATGTATACATTTGTTGGATCTATTTTGTATTACCTTTGTATGAATATTTTGATGTTATAAAATAATTTATTTGGTAAAACAAGTCAGTTAGGGATCTTTCCGCTTTATTCCATAATTGAACTTTCCTTTTTGTTGGAAAAAGTTTCCCTTTTATGTTTATTCCATTTTGTGTTATGTATCAAATTTATGAGCAGGGATTGTGTTTGCTTTCTTTAAATGTGGCATCCTTGTTTCTGTCTAAGGATAAAATTTTCATTTACTCTGATTTATTTATGTATTATTTATTCGCGATGGGAAATGGGGTGTTACATTAGTGGTATCAGAGCAGGTCGGTCCGTCCGGCCAAGTTGTTGAGTCAGTTGGTGTGACAGTTGAATACTGTCGATGTTGTTTGTTCCTTAGTATGTGATACGTGTGTGAAACACTTTCAGTACCTTCTGGTTTTTCTAGTCCTTTGTCTGCAGTATTTAGAATGAGTTAAGTGGGGGAGAAGCTTGTGCTTCTCCAAGTTGCTTCGGTTGTGGAGCGTTGGTTGCAAGATTGTAAGTGTTGTTTGGACAGTGTTGTTCCCAGTTCCGGAGGGAATGCGGAGGTAAGGTTTATGTCAACTAAGGATTTGTTCTTTAGGTAGTTTTGTGCACAAGATGCAAGAAATGCTATTATAGTTTGGTAAAGACGGTTTATGCCCCATCTTGATTGTCGACTGTCTATTGACAAATTGAGGAACTGATCACCCTTAATCTCTTGTTGATAGTAGACGGAATTATGTTGGATGGAATAGACGTGTCTTTCCGACTTTGCTAGTAGGTGCAAAGAATTGTTTGGAATTAAGAAAATGGTTACAGATTGTTTTGGTGAGTCGATGAAGATTCTAATATCAGAAGATGAGACGGATTCGAGGTTTTGTATGTTGGTCAAATTGGAATGTCTCTGAGGGAGATTGATTCGGTATTATTAATGGCTGCTTCTCAGAGAGTAGAATGTGAACTCAAATTTGAAGAAGGTGAGGATTTGAGGTTTGGATCTGCTAAGTAAGTAGAAGAACTTCTAGGAAGTGAAACTCAGATGTTTATCATGTTTGTGATGATAGTGTTTGGGAAATTGGCAGGAAAGCCACAGTGATGGGCCGTCAGTTGTGCATGGTTTTCAGATGTGTTTTTGGATGGAACATTAGTGTGTTGACTTGAAGAGGTCCAGCATGGTTGGTAAAGAAAAGGATGATAGCACGAGGTTGCGTGTTAATCAGTGAGTAGTATGGAAACTTGCGATTGTGTTCGGGATAGCTTGAGTTTTGAATTGTGACGAATTGCGAACAATTTGAAGTTCCTTGATGGTATTACTTTTGTTATGGGTTGAGATCTCGTGTCAGCAGAAACATTGAGTAAGTTGGAACCCTATAAGAAGAATTGATATGGAATGTGGTAACCAGAGATTGTTAAGCTATTTTGGATAAATTGTTTCGAGTTCAGAATGAATTTTGAAGGTGGTATATGTTATGGTTGTGGAGTATATGAATCGTATCTTCCATACTTGCTTGGATAAGTTTATAGTGATGTTTATTGGATGATATTCTGAGTTATTTTAAATCAAAGGATGAGTATGTAGAGTATTTGAGGATTGAGTTACAAGGGTTGAAAGAGAGGGAGCTTTCTGCTAGGTTATTCAAGTGAGAATTTGGGTTGAAAAAGGTTAGTTTTCTTGGATATGTTATTTCAGATGAGAGTATGGTTATGGATCCATCGGAAGTAGAGGAAGTTCTACAAGGAGAGGCTCCGAAGTTGGTTAAGGAGATTAGAATCTGTTTGGACTTTAGTTGGTTATTACCGGAGGTTATGGAAGGCTTTTCCAAGTTAGCGTTTTCGTTACTTCGATTGACTTGCAAAAGGTAATTCGTTTGTTGGGGATGTTCGTTGTAAGGAAAGTTTCAGAAAGCTAAAGTAGAAGTTGTCTACGGCTCCAGTTTTGATACTGCGTGATCCTGATAAATCGTTTGTGAGGTATTGGGATGCATCTTTGATGAGTTTAGGCAGGGTGTTAATGTAAGAGGGTAAAGTCGTGGCTTATGCTTTAATACAATTGAGGATTCATAAAAGGATCTATATTATTCTGGATTTTGGATTGGTTGCGGTTGTAATGTGTTGGAATATTTGGAGGTATTATCTTTATGGTTATAGGTTCGAAGTGTTTAGTAGTCACAAGAGTTTAGAGTACTTGTTTGGGCTGAAGGAATAGAGTATGAGACAACGAGGATGGTTAGAATTCGTGACGAGTTATGAATTTGGCTTGGATTATCCTATTGGTAAAGTTAATGTCGTGCCTGATAAGTTAAGTTGAAAGTTTTTGCATATGTCTGCTTTGATGGTTAAAGAGTGGGAACTTTTGGAAGAATTTAGAGATTTGAGTTTGGTGTGCAAATTGACATCTGATAGTGTGAGGCTTGGTATGTTAAAGTTCACTAATGATTTTCTGTTGACCGTTAGCGAGAAACAGAGGCTGGATGTGAAATTTGTTGATTTGATGATGGTTGGAGATAAAGGTGTGAATGGTGACTTTAAAGTGGATGGTAAAGGTGTTTTGAGATTCCGTGGTAGAATTTGTATTCCTGATGGTTCGGAATTGAAAATGATGATTTTAGAGGAAGGACACCGGAGTAGTTTGAGTATACATCCGGGAGTTAATAAAATGTATCAAGATTTGAAGGAGATCTTTTGATCGTCAGAGGATTAGAATTATTTGAGCAGTCAGAGAATTGTGTCTGGTGTGTGAGATAACTCAGTGGAGTGTAAGGTTAGGTCTTTTAGAAATGAACTATGCTTTTTCTGGTGAATATTAGAGAAAGTCAGAAGTTGGATATGGAATTGGTAGATTTGATTGTTGCGAGTAATCAGAGTGTGCATCGAAAGTGTGAGGTGGCACATTTCGTATATGCATGTGTGACTTGTAAGGTTCATAGGTTGAACATTGGGAACATGTAGGAGTGATGAGACCATTGGACATTTCAGAATGGAAGTGTTAGGTGAAAGGTTTAAATATTATTCATGGGCTACTATGTAGATGGATGTTTTGGTTATAGGTTCGATTGAGGAATCGTAGCATTGTTGTCCTGATGTTGTGTGGCAAGGTTGTTGGTATTGTGGTTATGTAGAGGTTGTTGAGATGTTGTTAGGTCGTGGAACTTTATGTTCTTGTTTGTGTTGTTGCCTCGTTTCCATCGTGATGGTTCGAGTGCGGGTAGCTAATTCCTGTGTGGGGAATTAGGGGAGTGTTACCTATGGTGAGGGTAACGATCTTGTCGTGTTTCGGTTCAAGAGTGAACCTGTGTGTTCGTAACTTGGGTATTCTTTGAGTCGTGAGTTGGTCGTCAAGTGCATTGTATGGGCTTTGCATCTTGTCGTTGTAGTTGTCGTCGTTGTCGTGTCGTTGTTGTAGTCGTTGTTAGCGAGGTGGTTTGTCAGTTTGTGTTATTCGTGGTGTGCCTAGTGTTGGCATATTAGTTGGTTAGTCGGATGCGAGAGTCGTATCCGGAGTCGTTCGTCTCAGTTATATTTTTGAGGACGAAAATGTCTAAGTGGGGGAGAGTTGTAACGCCCCGATTTGATTAATTGTATTTATTTATTTCATTTATGTGAATTTTGTGAAATGTGTGAATTTATTTTATTTTACCTGCTAATTGAGTTAATTGGTTAATTTCCCTGATAGGTAAAATATTTGCCATAAATTATAATTTCTTTTCAACTTTTATTTCCCGAAATATATTTCGTCGCTGTTTATGTTTTATCGCATTTTAAGAGCGTTTGCGAGATATTTGAGCTGAGGGGTAAAATAGTCTTTTTAGGGGTTTAGATATTTTATAAATAGAGATTTGAGAGAAAAAGAGAGAAAAGAAAGAGAAAGGAAAGAAAGGAAGAGGAAGGAAAAGAGAAGGAGAGGAAAACTTGGGAAAGAAGAAAACATTCAAACCAAAGCTTGAACTTCGATTAATCGGGTAAGGGTGAGAAGTTTCGATTATATTGCGATTGTATATGTATATGTGTGTGATTGTGTGAATATTTTCTTGTTTTTACAATGTTTTTACATTTGATAAATTGATGAACAATTGATAGAAATCGATATTTTCACGGGTGAAACTCGATATAAATGTTGTAGAATACTTGTTACTATGTTTGGGATATGTTCTAGTTGTTATGTTATGGTTTGGAAGTGTTTTGATGGGGGAAATTTTGGGGTGGAGTGAACAACACCGCTGCTGAGATTTTCTGGGTTCGCAGGTTCGCACTGCGAATAGGGCAGCGAAGGGGAAAGCGAAGGTTTGCGGGAGGTTCGCATTGCGAACTTTCTGCTCTTTTTTCTCTGCCACGGTTCACAGGGAATTCGCATTGCGAAGGGGAAAGCGAAGGTTCGCCAGAAGTTCGCCTTGCGAACTTTATGCTATTTTTTCTCTGCCATGGTTCGCTGGGGGTTCGCATTGCGAATAGGAAAGCGAACATGACAGATTTTCCATTTTGTTCTTGTCATAACTTTTGGGTCGTAAGTCGGATTGAGGTGCGGTTGGATGCTTTGGAAAGCTAATGAGATGTTATTTCTTATAAAAATGGTTTTTAAATTGGTGGCCGATTTAATTGTGTCGGGAATTGGAATAGTGTCGTTTTGTCGATTTTTACCGTCGTGATTGTGTGCGATTGATGTGTTATCATGTGATATGCTTTTGATATATAACGTATAGCTTCTGTGCTATTATATGAGGTGAATGTATGTGATGAAATGTTGTGATGATGGTTTGTGGCATTATGGCAAATAAATGCATTGTTTTGGGTTTGATTGCAATGCATGATTATTGATGTTGAGATGGTTCACATGGTTATGTATGTTATGCATTTGATTATCATGAGTCATTGTATGCCAAGCATCATGATATGCATTCTTGTGATGTCGTGTGCCCTAGTGGGTGTGAGCGACGAAATGATTCCAGAGGGAATCTACTATAATGGTCATGAGTCTTATACAAAGAGGACCTAAAGCGACGTTATAGACGATCGTGAGCCTTATACAAAGAGGACCTAAAGCGATCGGATCTTGAGCTTTATACAAAGAGGACCTAAAGTGATCCATAAACGTTGTGAGCCTTATACCAAGAGGACCTAAAACGACGAGAAACATCGTTTGCCCGACGGGGAGTTACACTAAGTAACAAGCGATGATTCCAATAATTCCTGAGTGAATTAATGATGAGAATGATGGATGGATGGTATCGCATTTGTATAGAGTCGTTGTGTCGGTCTCTTTGCATTTGAATAAATCATGAATGGATTGATTATGTGTGGAAAATCATGAATGGATTGATTATGTGTGGAAAATCATGAATGGATTGATTATGTGTGGAAAATCATGAATGGATTGATTATGTGTGGAAAATTGTGAATTGATTGACTATGTGTTGAGCTCGTGATAGCATTGGTGAATTGATATGCATTTGTGATAAATGTATTTGTTATGGATGATATGTTTTATGTATAGACATATGCCATATTTTGTGGGGATGTTGCACATCACAATGATTGTATTACTTATCTATGATGTGCTATATATGAATATATGTGATGTGGTGGTGTGTTTCCATATGTCATAACTTTGGTATGCATTATGTGTGAATATGTTATTATGTTGGATTATTAGAAATATGTTATGTGTCTGTGGCATGCTATATGTATTAGTATGTGATGCTTGTGGTGAGAATAATTATGCATGCGAATTTATATGTGTTTGCATATTATTATGCAATCTTGATTTAGTTGTTATTTCTCACCCTTCTGCTGTGGTTTGTTGCTCTATGAGGCAATTGCAGATTAGTGTCTTGGAGGCTTTTGTGAAGATTAGTTCTCCATCTTTTTGTCAGTCAGTCTGCTCTGATACGTAACACGGGAGTCGGGGAACGCTTTTGTTATATATGTATACATTTGTTGGATCTATTTTGTATTACCTTTGTATGAATATTTTGATATTATAAAATAATTTATTTGGTAAAACAAGTCGGTTATGGATCTTTCCACTTTATTCCATAATTGAACTTTCCATTTTGTTGGAAAAAGTTTGCCTTTTATGTTTATTCCATTTTGTGTTATGTATCAAATTTATGAGCAGGGATTGTGTTTGCTTTCTTTAAATGTGGCATCCTTGTTTCTGTCTAAGGATAAAATTTTTATTTACTCTGATTTATTTAGGTATTATTTATTCGCGATGGGAATTGGGGTGTTACACATGACTAAACCATCTTTTTAGCTTTGTGTTGTTTGCTTTTTGTTCATCTGTGGGTTAGGGTCATTCCAAGGAGGTTAAAAGCCTGATCAGTCAAATCTTGGAGAGGTCTTCAACTCACCAATTTCTCATGTTCTCAAGAGATCTCTCTTCATCAAATTCAAGACCAAATGACCTCACATCAAGTGTTTCAAAGGCTCAATTACTCCTAATCAAGAACTAGGGTTTTTCAAGCCAAGGTTTCATATACTCCAAGACATCTCAACAAGATCATGTGTTCACCAAGATTAGGGTTACAAGGTTGTGCAGTTGATCAAGCTACTAGTGGCACCAAGGCTAGGGTTTTGACTGGAGACATCTTATGGTTGATTTTTGAGGCAAGCCTTATTCGTCTGGATCATTATTTCTTTCCAAGGTTCTTATGTGGCTCATGGCTCATCACAAAGTCCCTCAGTGGTACATGTAGGCGGAGGAATGGTCAAGATTTTCATCTTGTCAAAGAAAAGTCAATTGTGGTTCTGAAGAGGTTTAAAGATTGACTTTTGGTCATTTAGGTCATGAGAGGCTATCTCAATTCATTACAAGTGCTATGATGAGATTTAATCAAGAATAATCAAGGAGGATCATAGAATCAAGAGGTTGCTAAATTAGGGTTTTAGAGGTTTCTAAGTGTAAAATCCCCTCTTTTAGCACCTAACTTCCATGGCAATTTTCATCATGATACAAGATCCATCTCATTTTTCCATCAACACGAAAGTTGTAGAACTTTTTATAAGCTTTCTTTTGATGTAAAGAACTCCTCCATCGGATTTACACATCTCAAGTTATGTTGTCTTCAAGTTGGTGTCTCAAAATTGAGAGGACTTAGAATCATCCAAAGGCAACCAACTTCTAAGACAAATTCCACGTGGATCCAAGCTTTTCCTCAATTTCCTTCAAACATAATAGTTCTTCGTCATCCTCTAAGCTTTCCAAAAAGTGTAATAACTCATCATTCCCATGTGTAGAACTCAAGTTATGATCTTTCTAAGTCAATGCCATTTTTGGATGACCTAGTTTTGGTCATTCACTTCAAGGCCAAAGTTCGTGAACTTTTATGCCTCAAATAAAGTTACCTACAACATGAAACTTGTGCCTCAAGGTCTTGCCTTCATCATGACCTCAAATTTCATGTCATTGGATGTTTATGATGCAAGTTTAGGCATAATGAACAAGGATACATGATTATGTGACATGAGTTGGTTTTGTTTCTTTTCTAGTCACAATTTAGAACATTTTTGTCTCCCTTTTGTACCATATCATCACCATCACATGACAACACCAAATATTGCCCAAATGAGCAAGCATACATTCTCATTTTCAAGCATAATTTCAAACTTTTACACCATATGTGGGAATCACCAAATCACTTCACAAATCCATTTTCTTTCCTCCAAAACACTATTATTCATTTCACCACCCTCTTTTGTACTGAATGATGACTTGAAGTTGTGAGAGAACCATCCAAAATCGTGTGGACTTAACATTTTAAGTTTTTTTGCAAGTTTTCAAAATCACTCACAAACACATCACGGGCCTTCAAAAATCATCCTAACCCACCTTATATAATCTCATGCAAACCCTAGACGTAAGGAGAGCTCATTTTACTGTAGAACAAGCTTGAAACAACTCAAAATTCTCAAGTTTTCTCTCACTTCGAATCTGCATTTTTCTTGAATTTTCTATCCATTTCTTGCTTGATTCCTACTTAGTAAAGCATAAGGAGTTCATTGGTGAGTTTAAATTGAAGCTTGAGAATCATTTGAAGGACTAACGGAGTTGCTCCGTTAGGTAACTTTCTTCACTTCGAATCTCTCATTTTAGGCACAAATGTAGGTTTATGTTGGTTGCATCTAATGCCCTACCATGTTTAGGCAATGTTTGAATGATTGTTATGCTTGTTTAATCACTTTTCAGCTTGTGTATCAAAAATTCATGCACTGATTTCCTGATGTTAGAGACATATTTTTTAAAATCTAAGGCCAGATTCTTGTTCCTCATGAAATTTCCTTCAAGAATATGTCTTGGGTTTTGATTTTTAATGAGATTTACAGTGATCTCCGACGTGTCTCGCCGAAGAAGACGACCGGAACCCTAGCTACAGTGTCTGAGGTGTGTTTTCTTCGTGTCATGGTTGGCTGGTTTGACTTTCTAAGGTGTTGATGATGTGGGAGTGGTGTGGGGCCTGCGTGGCTGCCAACACATTAATGAAACGATGCGTTTCATCAAGCTGATTATTTGTTTATTTGTTTTGGAACTTGGGCTTTGTTGTTTTGCTATATGCACACCCAGTTTTCTGGCCCAATAATGTGTTATAACTAAATTCCTTTGTAACATGATCTGCTAGATGCAACCCTGCCTTACTATTTCTTTATTTATTTTATTTTCTTTTTACGTTTATGTTTTGATTTATTTTAAATAGTTATAAATATCTAAAAATTATACAAAACTATTTTCTAAATACTTTGATGTGTTGTTTAATTTTCTATAATTTTTATTTTTATTTTCAATTATTTTTTATATTTTATTTTCATCTAATTGTGTGATGTGTCTATTTGACCTAGTCTTGAACTAATTCTTTGATTCATGTCCTTCCCAATTGATTCTTGACCCAATATTTTGCAAACTTTTAGGAACATGTATGTAGGACATTTTAATGTTCATTTGATGTCTTGATCATGTATTTTGGTTCTTGTTTGGAATGCTTCTTGATGCCTAATTTCTTTGATCAATGGTTTGTGTGTTTGCCCTATACTTGAGATGGTTTGAGAACCTTTTGTACACATTCTTAGGATATATTTTAGAGCACATTGGCTTACTACCCTCTTGATACCATGATCATTTTTCTATAATTTTTAGAAGCTCATAACTATTTTTCAATGTGTGATGCATTGCATGCTTAATTGTTTGAATGTGCTTAAACTTTGTGGATTGATTAAAGGTGCACTTGTGCAACTACTTAGGGTTTGTTCTCCCTTCTTGCTTTTGTTTGGAATATCATGAGGTAGAGCCTTTGTTTGAGTCTCATTAGGTCACTTTTTCCATCTTTCTTAATGCCTAATTATGACTTATATCTTTTGTTTGAGCATGCTTAGTGTTTGACCTAGTTCCTAACCTTTTGATCACTTGTGATTGATTGAGTTTTGAAATGCTTTTGAATATGATTGCATGTTGCGTTAACTTGATTATGGCTTCGATTTCATCATCATTTATTCCTTTTCCTATTTTTAATTGAGATCTTAAGATGATGATGTTTTTGAGTTTGCTCTTTTGGTATTTTGACCTAATTTCTTAAGGTGCTCTCTTGTATGACCTTAGTGGATGTTCATGAGTTCTTACATGTTTGAAATGAATTGATTTTAGTGTTTTATTTCATTTTATATTGGTCATTGTTTGATCTTTCTTCTTCCCTTTCTTCACATGATTATCTTTGTTCCTTTATGACTAAGGTGTTTGAATGGTGTTTGCCTAATTCTTTTGAGCATGATGCTTATTGATTTGGTTTGATATTTGGAATTGAATGTGATATGATACATTTGAGTATGATTCTGACTTTGATAATATGGTATGCCTTGCTTGATCATTTGTACTTTGTGCCTTGCTTGAACATTTCCTTTTCTTTAAGGATGACCATGATGTATGCTTGCTTAGCCTTGATGTATGTTTTGGATTTTATCCTTGTTGTTTCTCTTGTGTATTCATAAGTGGATGTTTAAGTTGATATACATGGTTATGTTCATGCCCTTACTTGGTTTATAATCCTAATTCCACATTACTAATCTGTTGAAGTGTGTTTTGCATGAGTTATATATGGTCAACTGTTTGAGCTTTGGTGTGATGCATGTCTTGTATGCTTTTGCTCCTCTTCTAGTCTTTCTTATGAGTTGAACATGATGTGATGTATCTACTGCCCTTCTTTGTTCTCACTTCATCTTTGTCCATCTTACTTGGTTACATTGACATTTGATGTCTGTTTAGGGTTCTCTACCCTTATGTGCTTTGCATACCTGTTTCTCATTTGTGCTTAACATGATGCATACTTGATACATGATGTGATACTTTGCTTGACAAGTTGATTAGATGTTATATTACTTGTATCACATGTTGATATTCATCATCTATCTTTCGCTTTGACTTTTGATGTCCATCATTTACATTCTTCTGATGCTTTGGTTGCCTCTGTTGTGAGTCCAAGGGAAGGACTTTTGGTTGACTATATTGTCATGTGCATTGCATATCTTTTACATTTACCTCTTCTTCTTCTCACTTCTTTGCTTGATCCTTATTCCCCTTAGACTAACAATGTCTGTATCCTTAGGCTAGACCTCTTTGGATTGCTATAGCTTTAGATAACTTACAATTAGGTTCCCTTCTTCTCCCATGAGAGAATTAGACATGAGTCATCCTTAGTTGAGATGTGATTCTCCTACCCCATGACATAGTTGAGAAAGATGTAGATTCTTTTCCACTTGAGTGAGGTATGTGGCATACTCGTCGATTTTATATCCGAGTTGAAGCCTTTCTCTTAATGTGAAGCAAAGATCTATTTTCCATATGTTTGTGGTGGTTTAAATTGAGTATTCTCCTTAAGATGACAACTTGTCTCTTCTCCTAAAACCAACCAACAAACTTTTTTTACCCTTAGTGAGGGGAACTACGAATGCTCTGATTCTTTTAGTCAAGATACGTAGGCACGAGATGCGATGTCTTGGCGAGCATACTTAGAATTAGCACCTTAGGTCTTCCTTTCCCTTTTACCCTTTAGAAAACATATAACAAATAACACAATAAGACAAGAGGCTCCTGTAGAGTACTATAGATACTTAGGATGCTAGTACCTTCCCTTAGTATAACCAATCCCCGAACCTTAGATTCTCTTTTGCTTTGTTTTTGCATTGCATACTTATGGGTTTATTCATTTTTTTTCTGTCCCTTGGATAAATTAAAGATCCGTGGTGAATTATGTTTTGTGATTCAAGTTAATTCAATAGCTTGATATCTGATTCTCACTGCGACAGTGGGCTTTAGATTTGATTGGAGAAATCCGACCTGCGTCCTCTAAGAGCCAGAAATATATATTGGTCAGAATTGATTACTTCACCAAGTGGATTGAAGCAGCTCCTCTAGTAAAGGCTGATCAAGAGGCCATAATTGAGTTTATTGAAAGAAACATTATTTACATATTTGGGATTCCTGAGACCATTACGACATACCAAGGTCGGTATTCACTGGTCGAAAGATGTAGGATTTTACGTCAAGAATGGGGATTAAATTGTTAACCTCGACTCCCTACTATGCTCAGGAAAACGAACAGGTCGAGACTGCTAATAAAACCATTATCAATTTGATCAAGAAGCATGTTGGGAGGAAGCAAAAAAAAAATTGGCATCAAACGTTGGACCAAGTCCTGTGGGCTTGTCGTACGTCTCCCAAAGAGGCAACAACCACAACGCCATTTCAACTAACGTATGGGCATGAAGTTGTGTTTCTTGTAGAAATTTACTTACTGTCAGTCTGAATTCAATGTCAACATGAGATTCCATCAGACTAATATTGGGGAATGATTTTGGACGAGGAGAGACTGGCAGCATTATATACAGTAATAAGGCAAAAAGAACGAATTGCTAAAGCTTACAATAAAAAGGTTAAGTCCAAAACGATCTCAAGTGGAGATTTTGTTGGGAAAGTTATTTTGCCTATGGATCAAAGAGACTGAACCTTAGGCAAGTGGTCTCCAAAGTGAGAAGGGTCATTTCAAATTCTTCAAGTGTTTTCAAATAATGCTTATGAAATCGAAGAACTGGTTATGGACAAATGGATTCTTAAAGTAAATGGTAAGTACTTTAAACGGTATAGACCTATGCTGTAAGAGATTCAAATTAAACAAGCGTAATATGCTAAATAAAACAAAAGTTTCCACCATGGTAATAAAATGCCAAAATGACAAAGTCATTACATAGTGTAGGCATAGACATTACAAAAGTGGAGATTAACAAAAGTGAACTAAAGGGGATACAAATCAGATGGGAAACTACGCCTTAAATTCTTCTAGTTTTGTCTTGGAGAGTCGAGTCTGACATGTAAACGGTCTAGAATTTCTTCCAAGGGATGAGTCTCAAGTCCTATATTAAGTGTGGCCTCGGCGTGCTCGACTCCTTTGATGGCTTCAACATCAACCATTTCCTTTGTCAGGAGTGATTGTCCTGAAGCTTATCCAGGTTTCTCCTTTTCCAAGCCATCAATCTCCTTGGAGAGTTCTAGAATCTTTGCATGACGCTGAGCAATTTTCTCATTAATCAAAGTTGTCTTGTCGTTGAATTCCTAGAGCTGGCCTTCAAGTTGATCAACCTTTTGATCCGATGAATCACTGATCTCCCAAGCTTCTGCATTGGAATCCTTCACTCCTTTAAGTTTGGCAGTAGTCAAGCGTTTAAGATCAATATCTTTGCAAACCTGATCGAAGAAGGATTCAAACTCAAATAAGAATTTGAGCAAGACATCGGACGCCCGCTGTTTGTTGAGTTCAGCTAGCAGTTTCTGGATATCAGTTCCAAGATTAGCATATTCTTCAAGAAGGTCGACTTCAAAGGGGTTAGCTTTCAGTTGTTGGACAAGAAGGTTAATAGCATCATTATTAGTGTCATCCAGTGGCGAGTCAGAAGATTGGGCCGATTTAGAGTCCATCAACAGCCTGCGGAACTTCTACAGTCTCTTAAGGGCCTCCGGTTGACTTTTCCTCTTGAGGGCTAAGATTTCTGATTGATTGAGAGAAGAATTTGACATGGAGTCATGCACATCAGCTTTAGTTGGCTTTGGGCGACCTAGTTGGATATCCTCTTGAACAGGATTAGCTTAGACAAGAGCAGCGGTTCATTCTTCATTGTCTTCAGCAGGCTTATCAGTTTGTGAGTCATTTGGGGTAGTGTTGTCATGAGCAAACGCAATGTTCGTATCCGCTTCTTCCATGACACCAACAGGAATGAATTCAATTATTATTATTATTCCTGGTGAGACTGTTCAGCAATGGTTGTTGTACTCATTGGTTAGAAAGCTGTTTCAATGGTCGAAACACTAAAGTCAAGGAAATCTAACCAGTGTATCGGTGAAAGTGAAGGAGAGGCAGATTTTCCTTAGAGAAGAAAGAAGGTATCAGAAATGGAAAGAAGAACAACAAACTAGTTACAAGGAGGACTAACGCATACCTTGGGATCATCAGCTTCATTGTCAGGATTGTTTGATAGTGGAATGATGTTTTCATTGACTGGGGTCATAAGAGTCTGGGTAGATTCCTTTTCTTTTCTTTTCTTTTCTCGTTCTTCTTCTTCGGAGTTGTTTTTGGTGATTTGTTTGAAAGACCTGTAGGGGTCTCGACCGCTTCCTTTTGAGGCATAGACGCTTTGGGAGTCTCTTTCTGCTGTTGGCTGGAATTAGGCTTCGAGGAAGCCTTCAACCTCGAGCTTGAGAAGATCAGAGGTTTCTTCATGGACTTGAACTTGAATGGGTTATGGAATACCCTATAGAATTGGTCGAATAAGTGACGTGTTTAAAGAAAAAATAAGTAAGATATTTGACCATGGTACCTGACTAGGGGCAGTAGTAATCGGTGGGGCAGGAGTAGTTCTTGGGGTAGTAGCAGTTTTGGTGGCTGAGGAAGTCTTCGCTTTCTTCTTCTTGTGTCAAGTGGGGGAATCAGGATCTCGTTGTCGGATCTGAAAGGAACAAATTTATTTGGAAGTTCCTTAGAAAAAAACAAAATATGGCTTATGAGTAAGAAGTGAAGGTACCTTCTTCTTTGGATCTTCTGGATGCTTCGTATCTCTCGCCCTATAAGGCCCTTTGACATTGTCGTCAGCAAGAAGTTCAGTCTCATCTGATGGTCGAAGAGTCAGTGGAAGAAAAGGAAAAGAAAGTTAAAATAGGTTCTTAGAGAAATGTACCTTATTGATTTTTGGCCACGTCGGAGAGAGCATTGGAGATCCTCGCAAAGAAGTTGTCCTCGGAGAAGTTTGTAGCCAGATAAGCTTGCCACTAGTTGTGGAATTCAGCTGTTACATTGAATGATGGTTGGAATTCAAAGAGAGGGAGTTCAAGGACTTGGTTGCGAGCATATTGGATACATTCCTTAAATTCGTCATAGAGGAATTTACACTCCGACAAGCAAATGTCACCTTCCCAAACATAGAGAGAAGAAGGTTGAAGTTAGATGCAGCCAAATTTCCTGGCAACCAAATTAAGTTGATATCCAGTAGCCTCAAGTCTCAATGACAAGATTGTATAGGTGAGAAAAATGGTCCAAACTGCGTTCGACATAGCAGCAGTCGAAGGAGAGGGGCCAAGTAACTTGTTCTTCAGCCACACTGGGCCAACTGAGCAATCCACAAAAGGTGCCATGGTCTCATTAAAGACTTTGGTGCCAAGGAAGAGCTCGATATACTTAATGAGAACATTTGAAGTGGGAGTTTCGTCAGGGGTGAGTAAAGCTAGCCTCATACCTTTGATGGCCCTTTGCTTAGTCACCCTAATCAAGGCTACATAATCAATGACATGGAGTCGAGGTTCGAAAGTGGTATTCAGCCACAACTGTAAGATCCAAAGAGGGCCAGAGAGGGGAAAGGACTTACTTTTAATGTTCTCAGGAAGGTGCTTGAGTTTGTTAGAGGCTTCTCCAAGGGATTGGTTGAGATTGGCCAAAAGCAACTTGCTGAAGGAAAACTTGCATCCCTCATGAAGTTGGATGGCCAGGGGGACAAACTTCTTCGCCACCTACAAAGAACTGAAGCAGGAGACATAATAGGAGAACCAAAAAGCCAAGAAAGTGATGTGCTTTTGGTCGGAGACATTTTGGGTAGCAGTGTCATGGTGGTTTTGGATGAAATTCTTGTAGGTAGGGCGCCTAATGGTGAACTCATGATGAGTTTCCAATGTTGGACAGAAAGTGGCACCGACAGGATTCAAACTTGTGATAGAAGTAATGTCGAACAATGTCGGCGTCAACATACCACAAAGGAACTGGAAAGTGTTCGTCAAACCTTCCTAAAATAAAAGTGAGGCCAGCAACATGCATGTGTTATACCTGTGGCCAGTTCTAGACAAATTGATCATGTCATGGATGCATATGTTTTCCCAGTGTGTTTTCTTCTTGGCTTGGACATTGTTAAGCCATTCCAGGTATTCTTTTGTGGGAGCCGGTGGAGCAGATCGAAAGACGCGATTAGGCTTGACCATAAAGGACAGGTTAAGAGCCCTTCGTTCAAATGCAGCAAGCATAGTAAGTAGATAACCTGGAAATAGGTGAGGGACCTTTGAAGCTTACGACCACTTGGAAGGATACGACCTAGAGAAGGCGTAGAGCTAGTTGTTCATGGAGTACGGGGTCAACATTGGATTTTTCCAAATGACAATTTTTTTGTTCTCAAAGGAAGGTTCGGAAATGAAATCCTTCACCTCTTCGCTTTCAGAAGGAGGAATGACGAAAGCCAGTGGATTATTACCAGTAGAGGATTTGAAGTAAACTTTGCTCTTAGTCATGGTGAGGGAGAGAAGTTTTCTGAAACGGAGATGGCAAAAAAGGGTTTGGAGATTTTGCGAAGGAGATAGAATGCGAGAAGACGAAGTAAAGAAAATAAAGCAAAGAGTTGGGGAGAAATATTTATAGTCTTCAGTGCATGCATTAAATCTGACACCTGGCAATGGCGTGGGAGTGATTGAAGAGATTGTGTGGGGTTCCGATGCACGCATTAATGAGGAGTGGGAGAAGTTACTACAAAACGTGAAAACCCACTTCCTCCTAGAAAATAGGGATGATGAGTGATGATGAGATTCTGAGCGAATCTCTTGAAAGTGATGATGCACCGTAAAAAGAGCAATGATGACGATGACGTCAATAAAAGTGAAATGGCGTCGAAAAATTGTGGTAAAAAAACGGCCACGTCTCTCTTGGTCAATACAAATCAAACATGGCCTTTTGGGGGCAATTTGTTATGCTGGATTTTTCGAATTAACTATAATTGGAAAGTATTCATGAGACTAGCCATAAATGTGCCACGTGGAAAATAAAATAGAGTGGGTCAAACATGATCAAAATTACTCGAGGTCGGGAATCACGTAAGGGGATGCTGGTCGAAGGTGGCATAGTCGAAAGGCATGGTGAGAAGCATGGTGACTTAGTGAAATTGAGTACTATGCTATGTTAGCCACTTAGTGAAATTGAATACTATGTCATGTTGGCTAAGGTTGGATTCCATCATTACAATGGAATACTATGCCATGTTGGCTAAGGTTGGAGTACATCACTATAATGGAAACAATGTTGCTTTGTGTGTTACATATGGAGTCCATCACTACAATGGACAATACGACGAAACATGTTACATTAACATGGTCGACGTTGAAGGCTTCAATTGAGGTATTTAGTTCTTGGTGCCAACAAAGCATTTGAAAATGATATCACAAGGCGGGAAGTACTACATCAGCGTCGACGGTTACATAGAGAATGTGGGACACGTCGGGGAGAACCGCTACATGATCTGAGGACGTGTCACCATGGGAGTAGTTTATCATACTTAGGCAGTTATATTAGCATTGTATTTATAGATACTTAGGTTCATTTTATAAAGGGTCTGCAAATTGTTCACATTTCAGCTACACTCAAAGTACCTATGCTGTGAGAAACGAGTGAGGAAAATGTATGTGTGCGTTCCACCAATTTAATACATTTCCAGCATTTTATCTTAAAAGTCTTTCTTTTATGCATTTAAGCTTCTTCGACTTCCTTTACCTTTCACGCAACTTTACGTTTTCTTACACTTTAGTTTCAAGTCTCTTTTACTTTCAAGTTTCTTTATTTTACCCTTAATTTTATTCACAATGCCCCATCCTTTAATTTCTTTTTTTTTCCAAGAAATCACAAACATTTTCAGACATTGTCCAGAATTGTATGTTAACTTCGACAAGCCTTATGATTTTCACGAATAACACACATACACAAACATGTCTATCATACGCTTATTTTTAACCCTAAGATCCCACCTCATTTTCATCATTTGCATAGCATAAAACATTTCATGTGTGTGTTTTTTATGCATTTTTAATCCCATTGAAAATACAAAATATGTGCCTTGCTTGCTTTGTCTACAAGTTAGGGTTTTGCACCAAGGAGTTCAAGCAGTTGATTAGTCAAGGTTTTGTGTGATTTGCAACATCTCAAGCTTCTTTACCCTTCATGATGATAAAGAGTTTCCTACCATCAAATAATCAAGATTGAGTGTGCATCAATTTAGGTTCACCAAGCCCCAATTCATCAAGTGCTCCAAATTAGGGCTTTGGCTAAAATTAGCCCGGGGTTGACTTTTTGATCAAGACATGATCTCATGGCTTGGGACATGACTCAAAGGCTTCAAGAATATCTTTGTGGTCCATTCATGTGTTTAGATTGGTGTGTTTAGATTGGAAGTTTGTTTTGCTGACAATTGGAAGGTTTTGATTCAACTGATGAAAAGTCAACTGGTGTTCAAAGTCAAAGTTTGACTTTTGGATTTTTTGGTCAATTATGGACTTCACAAGCCAAGGATCATGAAAATTTGGAAAATGATTGAATTTGATCATGATAAATCAAAGAAACCAAGAAAAGATCAAGAACTGATGAAGTTAGGGTTTTTGAAATTTCCCTAAGTTCAAAATTTCATGATCAAATGGACAACTTTCTAAGGTTGTAACTTCTTCCTCAAGCATCCAATGAAAAACTTGAGAGCTGCTTTAAAAGAGGGCATTTTATACTACAAGTTGATGAAAATTAATGGCCAAAAGCTTTCTTGAAGTGGAAGAAATGGGTGGCCAAAGTTGGAGTTTCAAGTTGTTTCAAATTTCAAAACACTTAGAATTTTTTCTAAGTTTTTTAACATTTTCAAGTGCGTGACTTTGAGATTAAATTGTGAACAATCCAAGTAATCATTCTTGATGCTTGCTGGCTACTTTTAAAGATTATATTTCCTACTTCATCATGGTGAAAGATTGAGTCCTAAAGTCCTCACCAATTGGGAGAAATTGAAAGCTAAAGTGAAGGGTTCATGTTGAAGATGAATGCCAAGATAAACCAGAATTCTACCAAGTCATGAATCAGATTTGTTTGGCACAAGTTGAAGGCACTTTTTGGACACTTTCCAAGCATTTCCAAGACTTGCAATCAACATAAAAGTTGTTCCTTTATGTGAACTCTTTTCAAAGTTACCATTTTAAGTGAAAGGTTGACATTACACGATGCCCAAAACCTGTCTCGAAACCTGCTACCCTGAATTTGCGTTCTTGGCATTTTATGGAAAAGTAAAATTGACCAAAACTTGATTCAACAAAGCATGCACACGTCCCTCTCATTTTTCCTCTCTAGATAATGTCTACATTGCCATCACTTTTTTCTCTTTTCTTCATTAAAGGAAACAACCTGCATTTTTAAAGATAACAAATAGCTCATCCTCACAAAACTTCTTCAGTATAGATGCATAACCTCCTCTTGCGTATAAGACACGACCATCACTATTTTTCATTACGATCACAAAAACCTGTACATCTCATACTTCATCATATATAGACACCATCATGCACCTGCTATGGACATTTTTTTGCTCTCTCCACATATACCTTAAAAACCTGCTCATGAAAAGGAGAAGACATCACAAGCTACCATCTTTCCTCCTCTCACACTACTCCAAAAATATCACCATGCCATAACCTCATAAAGCTATTGCAATTTCATTACTACCAAACTCATCATATTTTTATTATTTTTCCACGCAAAACTCTCACTATTTCACATGCACAAGACATTATCTCCATGTTGTCTCTTAACCCCGCGATGCAACTTAAGTAACATACCTTGTTCAAACTCTTCATGACAATACACACATATCCACTCACCTTTTCCTCTCATTGTTACTACTTCATGTAGAAAGCAAGACTCACTCCATTTACTTTTCCATCTCTCAACGGTGCACTTTTTTTTCAACCATAAGCTGCAAGCAAACTGCACCACACTTCACTAACTCAAAACCTTATTCAAACTTCCTTATTCTTTAACTTTCCTCATTCTCATTCTCAGATGCAACTTTAGATGTATTTCAACTCGATGTTTCTCACGAGTCACAACAACGAGAAACGTCAACTTGTGATCCTCAGTTTAATGATGAGTGATTAAAATTGCAATCGTTGTGTTTACTTTTCTTCTTCCTAGCCTTCACTGTCATTCACATATTCTCCCTTGACACCATTCATTATTCACCTTTCATCACACTACAACCAGTAAAAGCACAACATACATCTTAATACTCACCTCTCGTAACAACCATCTTTAGCCACCATGTTCAATTTTCTTTTATGCTTTTGTATAGATTTGTTGTCGTTGTTGTTTTCTATTTTCCATGCGCGGTCGGTTCGAGTGTGAGATGATATTTATTTCATGTTGTTACTTTCTTCATGTAAACTCTTTTAACATTTTTCTTTATATCATTCCCATCGTTGAGAATAATGGGCTTCTCAGCCCATTTAGTCATGATTTTACACCCTACATATTGCTGAAGCACCCCCTTTTTTATATATTTTAATTATTTGTTTTTTTAATAATATTTCTTTTATTTATATATTCTAGAAGAATACCAACAAAACATTTTAATTATTTATCTTAGTATTTTCATTTCTAGTATAATTAGTCAATATGTTAAAAAGTGTAAATAAAAACATGTTATTAATTATTAATTGATTTAAATATTTTTATTTAATATTGATTAATAAAATTATTAATTAATCTTTTTAAATATTTATATTTAAATTAATTAATAATTCTTTTGTTGCGTGATTCGATCTTGCAGCTTGTTTGCTTATATGCTTTGGATTTTCTTTTTCCTCGATGTTTCTTCTTGATGCTCTTCCTTGATGAATCTGATTAATTCTTGATGACCACGATACTTTGCCTTTGCGAGATGGTTGACTACATGTCTTGATGATTTCTTTATACACATGTTGTTATTTGTTCATGAGCTTAACTTTGATGTTTGGGGCTTTGCTTTGTCCTCTTTGGATATTATTGTCACGATGCCTATTTTGTTTGATATTCAATTGTGTCTCTTGAACCTTTATGTTTGAGTATGTTTAAGTCCAAGGGAAGGGTTTGTGGTTGACTTTGTTGTCATGTGCATGCGCATTGCATTTCTTTTGGCATTTTTACCTATTATGTGTTATTTATTCATCTTTAGATTGATTACTTTAGGTTGGGTACCCTTAGGTTGTTCACCCTTAAATGATTCACCATTAGGTTCCCCTTTTTCTAACTTGAATCTTTTCATAAGAAACCTTGACATTAGGTCATTGACTTTTTCAAACATTTTTCTTAATAAATGTTAGAAAAAGTTTGAAAAAGTCAAAAAAAAAAATCATAAGACTAAAACACATAAACCTCATTCAAACCTTTTGCCACTTGGCTTTTCACTTTTAAAACCTTTTCTCAAAGAGATTAGATATGAGTCATCCTTAGTTGAGATATAAATCTCCTACCCCATGACATTGTTGAGAAAGATGTTGATTCTTTTCCACTTTAGAGAGGTATGTGGCATACCTATTGATTCTATATCTAAGTTGGAGCCCTTCTCTCATTGTGAAGCAAAGATCCATCTTTAACATGTTTGTGGTGGATTAGTTGATTATTCTCCTTAAGATGACAACTTGTCTCTTCTTCATTAAAATCCACCATAACAAACCCTTTTCTATTTGTACCTCGAACTACGAGGTTTTGATCCTTCATTGGTACGTAGGCACAAGACTTCATGTCTTGCCAAACACAAAAACAATAAAAAAACATTTGTCTTCTCATATCCCCAATCAAATTTTAGAAAACACTTTTAACCTAGCACAAATAATTACAAGAGGTTCCTATAGGATACTTTAGATATTTGGGTTCTAGTACCTTCCTTTAGTATAATCAACTCCGTACCTTGGATCTCTTATTTGCTTAGCTTTTAGTTTTACTTTATGCTTTGCATGCTTTGGGTTTATTCGTTTTTCCCCTTCCCTTGGAAAAATAAAAGATCGGTGGTGATATCTTATGTTTTGTGAGTCTAGCTAGCCAATAGTTATGGTCTCCGATTCTCACCGCGATAATGTCCGGGAGATTTTAGAGTTTGATCCCTTAAGTATTAATATAAACTTGTATCTGTTTACCACATTTCACAGCAAACAACGTTGTGTGTATTTTTCAATTTGATTGCGATGAGCGCGTTTGCGTTAGCAATTTGGCTGATTTTCTTGGTTCGTGTGCAATATTTTCAAGTTGGTTGTCGTTACATTTCAATTCAATTTCGTACGTGCTTTTGATTGGTTTAGCATGGCGATAATCTGCACTTTTGCTTTTTACCAATTCGTGCTTCGACATGCGACTCTTGCTTTCACGATGTAATATTTTGTTGCATTTTTGTTTATAATGACTGCACTCATGCGTGAGCAACTTGTGATTCGATTTGTGTTGAGATACAATGATTCATTGTTTTTACATTTATATCAAATTCGATTATACTTTGGTAGTTTTGCCTCGTACGTCTTTGTGTTACGCAACATCGATTCGCGTCCCTACGCTGTGATCTTGATCCATGCGCTTTAGTTTTTCTTTATTATTTTTTATTTGATTGTGATGAGTGTGTGTTGTAATTATTTTGTATCCGCTTCTATCCTTTCATTTTGTTGCATTTGTTTATATGCCCTTTGTGATTCATTTTTGTTTGTGGCGTTAAGTTATGCCTCGTGTTATAGTTCATGTCATTGCACTTAAATTCGCACCCTCACAATGCAATTTGCAACCGCGTTACGATTCTCACCTTTCATTTATTCTTCAACCATTTTGATCATCGATTCAAAACAATTTCATAACCATTTTCATAATTCACTTCGCAATGCAAATCGAACGCTTGACCCAACATCAAGTTTTTTTCTTAATCAAAAAATCAAAATGACTTATTCATACTTCGACACTTTTAAATAAAAAGAAAGAAAAAGCCTACCTGGGTGAAAGGTCCATTCATAGTCCCCAAGTGTTCGGCCTAAGTTGTAATAGCTTGTAAGTCATAAATGCCCATCTTTCGCCAAAATTCAAATGTGTCTCCTCTTCACAATAAATTGAAAGAAAAAGACTACCTGGGTGAAAGGTTCAGTCATAGTCCTAAATACTAGGCCCAAGTTGTAATAACTTGTAAGCCCAAGAATTTGTCTTTCGCTCAAAACACTTGTAAATATTCAAACATTTTCACAACAAATTGGAAAGAAAAAGACTACTTGGGTGAAAGTTCCAGTCATAGTCCCAAACACTAGGCTCAAGGTGTAATAACTTGCAAGCCCATTTTGACATGACTTTTTCTTCAACATTCAAAACAAGTAACTTTATTTCTTGAAGTTGGTGTTCTCTTCGACTATTTTCCTTAGTCTTTTCCTTAAGAAATTTTAAAATTTCTTGATTAGTGCATCATCTTCATCATCTTCGGATTGAGATTATTCTTCTTGATCATTATCATATTTATACTTCAAAGAAATGGATATAACTCTAACTTCACGCCCTTCATGCTTTTCCAATTTATCATGAGCCAATTCATGTCTTTCAAACCGATCAAATTCCGTTTCATGTTTTTGAAGTTTTCCAAATAATGCAGCCCATGTCATTTTAGGAAGACTCCTTTTTTTTCGGATATTGCTGCCACTTTTGGTTGCCATGATTAAGACAATGAAGTAAGGACATTTAAGTTTAACTCATAATTGGTGAGGACTTTTCCAAGAACGGTCAAGTGATTAGTTAGGACAGTGAACCTTTTTTGCATATCATGAATTTTCACGGGGTAGAATTATGAACAATTCATATTCTTGAGATAAAGTTTTCAATTTTGATCTATTGACTCTTTCGGTTCCTTCATGTGTTACTTCCAATAAATCCCATATTTCCTTGGTTGTTTGCAATTTAAAACTCGGAAAAATTCATCCATTCCTAAGCCATATGCAATAATATTTTTTGCCTTGTTATCAAACAACACTTTCTTCTTGTCGTTATCATTCCAAGAACTTTCTACCTATGATTGTTCTACAGTATTTATGACAGTTGTAGAAATGAAGGGTTAATTCTTGAGAACACTCCATACTTCATCCTCTTGTGATTCTACGAACATTTGCATACAAACTTTTTAGAAATCATAATATTCACCAACGAAACATGGTGGTTTATTGGTGCTGCCACCATCTGCTAAGAACGATTTTGCAAAATCCATATCTAATCGATATGAGGAGAAAATTACCTTAAAATGATGTAATTCCATTTGTAAGTATGATATGCAACTTAAGAGGAGGTGAATTAATGTTTCTCGATTTAGCGATATGTTCTTATTTTTCTTTGTATATGAAAAAGATATGTTCTTAGAAATATAAAGCGCAAAAAATTAAAATGATGAAAATAAATGAACACAAGGAATTATCCTAGTTCCTCTTATCAACCAAGGGTACATCTAGTCCCCTCACACCTTGAAGGATTTTCCACTATGTTAGATCTTTGTACAAGTCTCACACCAAGACATCTCTTACAGTCTTCTAACATAAACACAAAACTTATGGCGGACTTTGAATCTCCCTGAATCAAAATACTTTTCCACAAACACCAAACACTATGGTGAACTTGTATTTACACCAATTTAAAGAACCTTTTATAACAAACAACTTATCATCATAACCTTGGTGATTAAGTTACAACACACTTTTTGAATAGTCTTTAGTATTTCTATCATGAATGAATTCCAAGATAAAGTTTGATCTTATCTTTCAATGTACAATTCAAATATCATAACCTTAATTGCTCAGAAACATTTTGCAAATATATGATTGTTTATGCATAAATTTTTTAAAGGTTTTGGATGAATGAATCACTTAAGAAAGATTTGAGTTGTATGTAAATTTAAAAGAAAGAGGTACTTTGAAAAGCTAATGTATTTTTCCTTAAATACACCCTAAGATGCCTCTTGGATTAGATGCAATTTCTTGGAGAAGTTCCATTAATAATTTCATTAAATTGGATACACTGGTTCATATTTTCAAAAAAAAAACGCAGGGTGCAACCGGTTACATAAATGGTGTTACCGGTTACTACATAAAACTTTGAAAAACTAGTTTGCAAATGAATTCGAATGAAGGGTATTGATGCACGAATACCTAGAAGCTTTTAAATATGAAAAATGCATGAAATATTTTGAGCATCTTACGTGATATAATATGAATTGTAATTGAATATCTTTGTTTCATGATCAATTTCTTATAAATCAACATCCAATGGATTTTACAATCTTGAAAATTGATTGAGCTGGACTTCAACCTTTTTCTTCATTGATAAGCTTTTGTTTTCATGAAAACTAAACTAAGATAAATGATGAACATCTTCTTCACATAATGTTATCCCACTTCACAATAAAGATTGACTACATATACTTTAAAAAATAGTTTCCTTATGTTTAATGGGGTCTCATGATTAATTCACACTTAATGCTTCATGTTCCATACTGGAACCAAAAATATTTAAAATAGGTGGTGAGGAATCCTAAATCGTTTGTGCTGATATTCATTACGGTGGAGGTCCTAAAAATGTACCTTGTTTTTTGTGTGAAATAATTTTTATACCTTTGGTTAATTATAGTGGATCTGAGTTGATTTGGGCCCTAACCATTTGGGCATTTCGCCGACCCAAAACACTTCATAACAAAACTAGTTTTTCTAGGGACTTTATTTTGAATCTATGTGCTTGCAGGTACAAAATGTTATTTGATTTTGATGATGAAAATTGATGAAGTAACATCTTTGAAGATAACCACTGTGTAAGTCAAACAAATTTTATATGTGGAGAGTTCTCAGTGATAAGGTAGTTAACTTCAACAGCCAATTAAAGCTTATGATGATGACAACTGATCAAGAAGATATATGAAAGTGTGGAAACTTGCCTGATCCTTGCGCTTAGCTTCTTTGAGTGATCAGTTAAAATGTAAAAGGTCAAGAGTAAGTCTTGAAGTACTGAAGAAATCACAAACACATAAACATTTTTCAAAACCCTTTCTTATTTCATAAAATTTCTCGAAAACCTATCAAAGCTTATATGGAATTGGTTAAGAAGTATTCCTAATCATTTGGGAAAGTTTTTACAGTGCCTAATCAATTAGAGCAAGGTAAATGACCTCTTAATCGATGAGAAAATATTTCAATCGTTTAAACCATAAAGTCGTTTTAGGGTTTCCTTTTTAGGATTAGATTTACAACATTTTGAAAGCTCTTAATCGATTACCAGTTAGGGTGAATCGATTAAGTCAAAAAATGTCCCATGGATCATTTCCATTTTGGGCCAAATTTTTTCTTCTATAAAGAAGGTTTCTCCTCATTTTACTACACACCAAAATAATGAATACAAATCATTTTATCTTTCTTCTATCTCTATGTTTTAATCTTTTCTTTTCACGAGATTTTTCGCAGTGCAAAAGACCTAAAAGCCTCTGTGAGAAATTTTGTTGTAATCGGTGTTATGCTTTAACTTGTTGTATTCGAGTGTGTAACACCCCAATTTTAGTAATTATTTATTTATATTAATTAATTGAGTGATTTTATGCATATTTGATTTATTGGATTTATTTGAATTATTTGATTTATATGAATTATTTGATTTATTGAATTATTTGATTTATTGGATTTATTTGAATTAATTGATTTATTTGATTTAATTGATTTGTTTTATTTATTTTATTTGGTAGAATAAAATATAGAATTGGTAAAATTAGTAATTGGGCCTAGATTGGGAGTGTGAATAATTAGTGGGAGAGTGGGTTAAGTAAGCCCATTATAATAATGAGAAATTGTGGGATTTGATAAAATAAGAGAAAGATATAGAATAGGGTTAGAAAGATAGAAAAGAGGAAAAGAGGCAAGATCTCTAGAATCCAAGGAATCAAGGTAAGGGTGGGTCTTTATATGGTTATGGGATTGTATGATAGTGTATGATGGGTAGTATCATGTTTAAGATCAAAATCCCTAATTTCCATGGTTTGGAAACTGATGATTATATGATGTATGATGGTAGGATCCTTAAATATGTGTTGTGGGTGGTTATAATTTCCATATAATGGTAATATTTCGAATTCTGGAACTGAGACTTTTTACGAAATTGAAATCGGAGGTCCAGAAGGACTCCAACGGTGAAAAACGCAGAAAATTCTGCATACTGTACTGTTTGCATCGACACATCCGTCGCAGCGGTCGACGCATACTGAGTGCATTTTTCGGGATTTGTTTCTACCTTCAATGCGTCGACTTATCTCGTCGCTAGCAGTCGACTCATGGTGTGTATAGGTAAAATTTTCGTTTCGTCGATTTTGGCCATAACTTTTGATCCGTAAGTCCGTTTTGGTCCCCGTTCGAAGTGTCGAAAATCTAATGAATAGAGATATATCATAGTATAGATAAGAGAATTGATTGCCCAATATTTTTATATCTAATATGTTTGGAGAGCCAATTGTGTATGTGTTCTATTAATGGATTGTTGTGTTGTTTGGTGTCGGTTGTGAAATTATTTGTGGATAATTTATCGAATACTTATGTGTATGCTTGTATAAGTATATTTTGGGTGTGACAACATGAAATACATGATGGTTATTTCTTTTTGTAATGATAATACCGTTGTGATTGTATTGTAAAATGTGTTGTATACCATTTGAAAGTGACTTGTGTGTGGATGATTCATAAAAATGTGCAAGTATGTGTAATTGTGTGGTAATTCAAGTGTGATGAATTATTGAAGGTACGCATGAATGTTAATATTAGGGAATGATCTTAATTGTATATGGTTGTTGAACTTGCACATAAATCATTTGTTGTCAAGAGGCAATGCTTGTTAGTTCTGTGGGAACTAGTGACTTATCCCAAACCTAGAGTGGGGTTTGAAAGCTTAGGGAATGGGGTTTTTGTGTGTTATTGGTCTAGGGAACGGGCCTGGTTTAATGTAAAAACCAAAAAATAATAACAAGTGATTGGTACCATATGCATGAGTTGCATTAGAGTCTTGCATTGAGTCGCATCATGTATATGTTTGCAATATGAGATTATGAGAAATATGTGAAATTGATGAATTGACGAATTATGGAATTGTGAGCATGTACTTGTGAATAGTATGGTCACTTGAGTGATAATATGTTGATGAAGCTTTTGGAGTGTGAGAATAATTATGTTATGTTTGTATGCCATAAATTATATATTATCTTATGATTTCGATAATTATGTGAATTCTCACCCTTTTTTTGGAATGATGTTTTGTACGACATCGCTCAGGCACCGAGGAGTAGAGTTGCTTCTAGCGCGAGGTAGTCGTTGGAGTAGCTTGTTTAGTGTCCTTATTTACTTTGGGTCGAGTCATGCTCTGATCATGTAACACTGGGAATATTTCGATTCATATTTTGAGAGATACTTTATGTACTCTACTTTATTTTGTTATTGTTATTTGAATGATGTGGAGTATTGGCTTTTATGCCTAAGTGATGATTATGAATGAGTTGATCATGAGACTTTCATTATGTTCGTTTATGATTGAAGTAATTATGTTTCTACATGCTAAGTGAAAGTATATGAAAAGCATGAATTTAATTTAAATTTTATCGAGCATTACAGGTGATATGTGTGATGTTTGAATTATACGTGACACCCTTATTTTGAGATGCATGTTAATTTACTTTGATTATTTATATATATTCCGCGGGATTTAAAAGGTGTTACAGAGTGTCATTCTCTTGTGGAATTATTTTGTATATGTTGTAAGCTAAACCTAATAAAAGATTAGTTGTAGGTTCATGAGATTGACCTGTATAGAAGCTCTATTTATAGGTACTCGAGCTTGACCTATGTAAAAGGTATGTTTGTAGATTCCTGAGTTTGATCTCTATAAAAGCTCTGTTTGTAGGCTCTTGAGTTTGACCTGTGTAAAAACTCTATTTGAAGATTCCTAAGAAAATCTTGTGTAAAAGCTCTGTCTGTTGGTTCTTGAGCTTAGCTATTATAAATGCTCTATCAATTGTTATTGAGGGTTAGTAGGAAAATCCTCTAAAAATTTCAAGTTTATTTAGTGGAACTCTAAAGAAGAAACTCTTGGGGACAAGAGTAGGCCAAATGGTTAAGCTGAAATTGTATAAATCTCCAGTGCACTTTCTCTATCGCTTCTCTCTTTATTTTGCGCTATTTATATTATTTCCACTACATATCTCTCTTCATGTCAATCTTATTTCTTTATTTCCGCTACCTTATTTGTGTGTGGATATCAAAACTAATATAATTGTTTTAAATAAAAAATATTTTATAAATTGATTTCAATTTTTAATCAACAAAATTCGCTCACTCTCTTATGTTTGGAGTCACTTTGCCAACATTTATTACTTTTGAAAAAACAAACATAATAAATATTTTCCTTATTATTATTAATAGATAATTTGATACAAGTATCAAGTTCTAAAAAAACTATTGGCCTCTACGGTTACATCAATAGTGACATCTCTTTCTTGTCTGATACCATCATCAAGATCCTTTGGAAGCACTCTCATGATCAATACCATTCATAATTATCATTATAAATATTTGACAATTGTCATCAACATATCCATTAAATAATTATCATCATCAAAACCATTTTTCAATATTATCTGCATATCACATTAAACTAGGAGTGGAAAAGTGAGCCTGGCCCGTTGAGCATGTTTGTTTTTAACACACATTAGTGCGGGACGGGCCACGGTTGTGTAGGCCTGCACCCAATAATGTGTCCTCCCTACCCCGCACTGTTTTATATGCAGGCTTTTGCAGGCACGGGCATTTACATAATTTTTTATATTTTTAGGCTTAAAAGGTGTCGTGCCTACAGACCCCATACCTTGCCCTCAATTTTTTGTGGGACAGGACAAAGTTTTAGGCCCGCACCCTCAACTATATATGCCCCGCCCCACCCCATTTTTTGTGGACTTTTGCGGAACGAGCTTAAACGAGATAGACATGCCCGTTTTCCATCCCTACATAGAACCATATTAACTTGAGAAATTGAGAGAAATGCATAGACAAAACTAAGATCCATGTATAAATTATCATTATATGGGGAAAATGTAACGAGTTAAATTGACTCATGAGAACACAGCTTTAATCAGGCTATGATCGATGAGAATCTACTTTTGAAATTAATAGAGCATAAAAATGGTGAATTCTTAAATGAATCGGGGAACCACCTCAGTTGTTGAGTTCTACCACAATCCTTTTATACTAGAGCGACATCTAGTATATTGTGGAAAATTTAAAATAAGTCAATATTAATCATCTACCCCGACAAAAAAAGGAAGATGAAATAACTTATCAAACATAAAAGTTTCTAGTCACCATAAGACTATAGTTTTCTGTATTTTGCATACACATGGTGTCTCTGAGATATAGGTGTGAACTTTCATTGTTGTCATGACGTGAATGAAGCGGGATTAAAGAATATATCTTAAGTGAAACATTAAAAAAAATAATGAGTTTGGAAGTTCAAGAGCAGTGAAACATTATACATTTATTTCAGATTGTTGAGATATTAGATATAATCCAAGTTGAGTTATGTGGCCCAAGCCCAAAGTTAATTAGGGTTTAGATTTTGTTACTTAGTTTGTTACTTTACTTAGTAGTTAGTTGTATACAAATACATAGTTTGTAATTCAATTATTATCATTCAATTCAATAATACAATATTTATTGTTTTATTCCCTCTCTTTCTCTCCTCGCTAAAAGTGTCTCACGCGCTAACAAATTGGTATCTAGACCTCCAGTTAGATTATTCATCTTTTTTTCAAGAATCACACGTCAGAGATCATGTTTCCGGGATCATGGGTTGTTGTTGATTAATCGCTGCAAAGATGAATGGTAACAGAAATTTACCAAACTCCCTTCCAACTCTTGACGACAAGAATTGGATTCAATGGAGAAAACAGATACAATCTTTATTTAGCTTCCATTAAACCCTAGAAGTGGTTACTAATGGAATTCTTGCGCTTGGTGAAGATGCAACCGACACACAGAGAACCGCTCACATGGACGCCAATAAAAAGGATTGCAAGGTGGTGTTTTACATCCAATCGTCGGTTGATGCGGATAATTTCAACTGAATCGCTCATGCTGAATTGCCAAGGGAGGCATGGGATATTCTTGTCAAGTACTATGAAGGAGGCGAGAAAGTCAAGGTTGTCATGTTACAAACTTTCCGACGACAATATGAATTTTTTTCGAAGGGAGAAGAAGAAAAGATTGCAGGTTATGTGTCGAAGGTGCAGAAACCCGTCCATATCATGTTCATGAAGGGTTGTGGTGAAACCCTAATTGATAACATGATAGTTGAGAAGGTAATGCGCACGTTGACCTCTCATTTTGATCACGTTATCGTAGCTATTCGAGAATCCAACAATCTTGAAACCCTATAACTAGAATATTTGGTTGGTTCGTTGGAGGCGCATGAGATTAGGATTTTCGAAAGGAAAGGAGTTCAAGAATCGATACAAGTACTACATGCTCAGTCTTGTAAGAAGAATGGTGGTTCCAGCAATTTCAACAGCAAAATCGATAAGTATCAGGGCAAGGAGTCTTGGTCGAATCCTCACAAGAATAAGGTCGATGATAGAGCTTCTGAATCCTAGAAAAGAGGAGAAGGAAACTCCTATCTGAAAGACAAAGAAGTGAAAAAAGGTGTGCAATGTTATAACTATGAAAAATGGGGTCAGTTGGCCAAGTATTGTTGGTACAGGAAAGATAAGGGATCGACAAAAGGCAAGGACGAAGGAGCGAACCTTGCACGTTAAGTTTCAGATGATTATGATGATATGGTGGTTATGGGTGCAATTGCAGTTGACCATGTAGAATCCAAGATCTGGTTCCTCGACTCAGGCTACTCGAATCACATGATTGGTCGAAAATTATGGTTAGTAGATTTCGACGAGTCGAAGAAGAGCAAGGTCAAACATGCTGATAAAAACTCATTGCAAGCAGAAGGTACTGGCAACATAGTTGTTCAAAGGAGTAATGGAGCGAAAGCCTTGTTCAAAGATGTACTTTGTCCCTGGAATGAAGTGTAATCTTGATAACTGGTAAAAAAGGGGTTCTCAGTGGTTATGAAAGTTGGAGCCTTAGAACTTTTTTACATCCAGAATAACTTGGTCTTGAAATCTCCTCTGTCGAAGAATAGAACATTTAAGACCATGATCAGTTTGACTGAGGTACAATGTTTGAAAATAGTTGTCGACCACAAGAATAGTTGGTCGTGGCATCTGAGGTTTGGCCATCTGAACTTTAGGTCCATCAATCAACTGATCACTCAAGATATGGTAACTGGTATACCAATTCTTGAGATGCCCGAAAAACTCAGTGAAGGTTGTCTAGTCGGAAAGCAATCCAGGAAGTATTTCATTTTTACTATGCTAATGAAATCATCCAGCATACTCGAAGTTGCACATTCAGATGTATGTGGTCCTTTTGAGGAGCATACCATTGGTGGAAATAGGTATTTTATTTTGTTTGTCGATGAGTTTAGTCAGAAGTTATGGATTTATGTGATCAAGATAAAGGACGAAGTGTTCGAAATCTTTAAGAGATTCAAGATTCTTGTTGAAAACCAGAGTGATAAGAAGATTAAAGTTCTGCGAATAGATGGAGGTGACGAATACACATCTAAGATATTTAAAGCATTCTGTGCAGAACATGGTGTTGATCATGAGGCAACTGCTCCTTATACTCCTCAACATAATGGAATAGCAGAAAGAAGAAACGGGACCATATTGGACATGGCGAGATGCATGTTGAAGCAGAAGAATTTTCCAAAACCCTTATGGGGTGAAGCTGTTTCGACTTCTGTTTATATTATGAACAAGTGCCCTACCAAGAAGCTGAAGAACAAGGTTCCTGAAGAAGTGTGGAGTGGCAAACGACCATCAGTGAGTCATCTGAAGGTGTTTAGCTCTATTTACTACAAGCATGTTCCTGATGCAAGGAGAAGGAAGCTTGATGATAATAGTGGACTTATGATTCAAGTAGGATATCATAAGACTGGAGCATATAGGTTGTTTAATCCAATTAATCCAAAGATCGTGATTAGTCAAGATATTGTGATTGATGAAAATTTTTCCTGGGATTGGAATTCTATTAATGCAATTGAAAAGCCATTAATGAGCTATGATTTCGACAAAGCAAGTATTGATGTCGAACTCAAAGATATTGTAAATATTCCAGTCGACATTGAAGTTGTTGCTAACATACCCAACACAGTTGAAGTCGAAGACAATATGGCTGACACAAGTCAGAGACCTCAAAGAACGGGAGCTCATCTAGCAAGACTTCAAGACTATAAAGTGGTTGGTGATGATGAAGTCACAGCAGATAGAGAGCTAGTTTGTTTTGCTTTACTTGTAGGTGTTGAAATCATCAACTATAGTGATGCTTTAAAGAATATGAAGTGGAAGTCTGCTATGGTCGAAGAGTTACAAGCAATCGAAAGAAACAACACATGTGAGTTGGTCGAATTTCTAGCATATACAAAAGCTATCAAAAGGCGAGATTGGTAGCTCGAGGAATTATTCAGAGATCGGGACTCGACTACTCTAAAGTATTTGCACATGTCGTAAGATTGGAGACTGACAGATTGGTTGTAGCCTTGGCATGTAAGAAAGGTTGGTCGACATTTCACTTAGATATGAAATCGACATTTTTGAATGGCCTTTAGATGAAGAGGTGTATGTCACACAACCTCCTGGGTTTGTGATTCAGGAGGAAGCAAGGTAAGTATACAAGTTGCACAAAGCACTCTATGGCCTCAATCAGGCACCTAGGGCATGGAGTAAGAAGATTAACTCATACTTGGTCGAATTGGGATTCATTAAATGGAAATCTGAGTATCGTGTATATGTTCAGGTTGTGGCACAAGATATGATAACCATCTGCTTATATGTTGATGACTTGTTAGTAACTGGAAATTTCTTGAAGAACTTGTCAAAGTTCAAAGGGCTGATGAAGAAGGAATTTGAAATTCAGATCTGGGAAAGTTGTCATACTTCCTAGGCATGGAATTTCAAATGTCAAAGCAATGTATGACGTTACATCAAAGAAAGTATGTCAAGAAGATACTCAAGAGATTCAGGATGGATGATTCGAACCTGACATCTTGGCCTATTGAACCAAATTTGAAGTTGGAGAAGCATGGAAAGGAAGACAAAGTCGATGCAACTTTGTTCAAACAAATTGTCTGATCTCTGAGATATGTGTGCAACAGTCGACCTGATAGATGTTTCTCAGTCGGATTAGTGGGCAGATACACGGGTGAACCAAAGGTGTCACACATGAAGGATGGAAGAAGAATCCTGATATACTTAAAAGGATCGACAAACTATGGAATTCTATTTCGATGAGACTCTGAAAGACAAGAAGCTATGGTTAGTTGTTATTCAAATTTTGATTGGTGTGGAGATAAGGAAGATCGAAAAAGCACTACTAGATATTTCTTTCAAGTATTTGGTGCCCCAATCTCATGGTGCTCGATAAAGAAACCTATGGTGGCATTGTCGTTGTGTAAAGCTGAATATATAGTAGGATCCTATGTTTTGTGTCAAGCAATTTGGATCAGATCTATGCTTGAAGAAATGGAGATCAAAGTAAAGAAACCTCTGGTACTTCAGATCGACAACAAGTCAGCCATAAATCTATCAAAGAATCCAGTTTTGCATGGAAGGAGTAAGCACATCGAAGATAGATTTCACTTCTTAAGGGAAAAGGTGAGTCGAGGTGAACTTGAAGTTAGGCATTGCCCAAGTGAAGCACAATTGGCCGACATTTTCACCAAAGGATTGAAGATCGACATGTTCCTAACTTTGATAAAGAAATTAGGAATAGTTTAGATCGACAATGATTAGTGTGTTTCGACAACTTGGATTATAAGGGGTATGTTGAGATATTAGATATAATCCAAGTTGAGCTATGTGGCCCAAGCCCAAAGTTAATTAGGGTTTAGGGTTTGTTACTTAGTTTGTTACTTTACTTAGTAGACAGATTAGTTGTATATAAATACATAGTTTGTAATTCAGTTATTATCATTCAATTCAATAATACAATTCTTGTTGCTTTATTCTCTCTCTTTCTATCCTCACTTAAAGTGTCTCACGCACAAACACAAATAAGCTATGCATGAGAGGTTTCGTCACACGTCTCTTTATATGTTTATATGAAAAAGAATTTTAATATGGGATGAAGGAGATGCATGAAGGTGTATGTGAAAACTATTGCAGACCCATGATATTAGCTTCAAAGATGTTGAAATATATGGATGTTATTGGCCAACTATGGAAGCTAATTATGCAGAGACAATGCAGAGGTGTGGCAAATAAGCCAATAAGATAATATTCAATGGTTTAAGTAAAGTTTTGTATTGTTAAAAAGAAGAATAAACAGTAGAAATACTACGGGTGTATTAAACTACACCTCAATCCTCTACATAAGAATCCCTTTTTATACTCGTGTATGGATCAGACACATGGTATTAGTAGAACTCACATTCACATTCTTTAAAACTAGATTTCGAGATTAATCCATGTAAAATGAAAGAAGAAGAGAAGACACTGATTTGTAAAACGAAGATAGATAGATAACACAAATAATTAAGTATGATACAAAAATTAGAATTTCGAACAAATTGAGGAGGTAAAGAAGAAAAGTATAATGGAAATATCTTATAAAGTTAGGAAGGACAAATATATGAGTAAAACATGATGTAATGCCTCTAACCAATACGTTTGGGATTATTGTTTGGTAGTAAGACTCTTGGCAACAAATATAGAATGTGCATGCACAAACAGTAAAACAAATTCATAACTTATTGATATATACTCTCTAACATATAGAATTAATCCAACTTATTAGACCATCAAGTGATTCTCAACTTTGTTTTGTTTCTTTAACATTTCTGTTAAAACACTCGATCAGATTGTGTGTTTATTATGATTTGCATCAAGACCTTTTACTTGCATAAATCAATCATGTAATTCTTACATTAAGACCATACCAGAAGACTTCAAAAAGATATTCAAAAGCTAACTTGATTAATATAGTATGTGACTCTATATTTTAATTTTAATTTTAAAATTACTACAAATGTCCCTATCAACATAGATTCATTTTGTCCCATAAAAAAAACATAGATGCATTTTGCAATTTTTACAATATCTAATGGACTCTAGAGTTTGTGAGGGAATAAATAAATAACTAACTAATTGAAGGGAAATCGCGATTCAAAACGCAGCGGAAATTAAAATTTCCCTTTAGCGTTCCTTACGAAAGATCATGATCAGTGATAGAATGGTTACCTCTTGTGGTGATGAAACCTTTGATTCTGAATCGAAGGAATGATCACGAGCGATGTACGATGAACAACGCCTCTACTCAGTCCACACAAACAGCTTCCTTCAGTCTCAATGATAGTTGCTACGATTGAAGGCTTTGAGTGAGAGATAGAGAGAAGGAAAATACGGCTAAGGTTTCATAGCTGAATTTTTATCAAGTGTTTATGCTTATGCACAATGGTTATATTTATAGAACCCCTTGTGTGGGCTGCAAGCTAAAAAAGCCCACTTAAGTGCATGCATGCCATATCTTATGATGTACCGTATATCACTTAAGGACGCGGTACCTTACCATAATTCATATTCCAATTAAGTGCACCGTACCTTACGGTGTTACATATTTACTTAAGTACACCATACCTTACGGTGTTCCTTATTTACTCTACCTCTTATCAAACTGTCCTTATGTGTGTGACCCTGTAGGATTTCGCGACGTTGGTAATTATATTAAATCATGCATTTAACATAATAAACAGTGAGCGGTATCTAGCAACACATCACTGCTACCCAAGTCACAAAATTGTCATGTGATCTGAAAAAACCTTTTGTGATAGTGCTTGTGTGTACAATTACCCTTTTGCCCTTATGTTTATATTAAACACAAGGCATATACCGTGTCATCCTTGTTCAGTTCAATATTGGGCCCTTAGACATTTATCCTGTTATGCAGGATGGGTAAATTCCATCTAGGTCACTCATGTCCCTCAGCATGCTTTATGAAGTACCCATCAACTGTCTTTATAGTCATCCAATTACGGACAATGTTTGATCAGGAATAAAGTACTTGACTCTACATCTAGGGTCCATAGTGGTTTCAGGTCGAAGGGTGGTATACACCATTATCACCATGAAAGTAACTTACGACACTTTGCATAACATTCTATGTAATACTCTCATAGTGGGTCAATCCAGTATAAATATTACTCCTAATATTCAAACCTATGTTAAGACTTGATAACTCCTTATCCATGATCCATGAGATGTGATCATCAGTCTATCTACATAATAGTCTAATGCTTTAAGGTTGTCCCATTTCACATTAAAGCTCGACTACGGATACTTTAAGAATAGTGTCCTTATGTTTAATGGAATCTCATGATTAAGTCACAGTTAAAATTTCATTAAATGAACTAGCTATTCTAGGGAATTTATCACTTTGGAAAAATAAACATAATAAAGAAATGCCTTTTATTATTAATAAATAATTCGATACAAGTACCAAAAGTATTGGCCTCTAGGGCTTACACCAACACTAATTACCTAACTAACCAACTATAACTACCTAATAACAAACTCTAACCAACTATACTATATATAATCCTATTATCCTTCAAATTTGGAAGAGTTAGATTTCAAAGCCTCACTCAAATCTTAGTAAGACACTCATTTTAACCATTAATTTCCAACCCTCATATGAGTGCACAAGGTTTATGTTCCTCAAGCTTTTTGCATTTTCATTTATGACCTTCTTGCTAGTCATCATCTTTGCCCCCTCTAATGTCAAGTTCCACATAATTGAGGCTTCTCTCACAATGTTCAACCTCACAACCAACAACATCATGGATTACAACTTAGAAGCCAACATCACATCAAAAAATCTGAACAAGAACATGGAAATGTACCACAAGACAATTACAACAATTGCATGGCACAAATATAATGTTTTTTTCTAGAGTGAATTCGTCGTCTTTTAATCAAGGCCCCAAGAATACTACTTTTCTCAATGTAGTGTATGAAGAGAAGGGTGTGATCGAACTCAAACCTGAACAACTTTTTGAGCATAATGAAGAGACGCCTTTAGGGATCTATAAGGACTATGCTAGAGTGTCTAAGAAACCATGAAACTCCATTGATGGAGAGAAAAAGGAAGAACAAAGAAGGAAGAAGAGACAACAAAGAGTGAAAAGAGCTTGCATTGATTAGTGAGGAAGTTAGTTACAACTTGTTTATATATAGTTACATGATTCTAACTAACACAAGATAACTATCTAATCCAATGAGATAAGATGCATGGTCTAATTATGGTCATGCTCTAGTTTCATGAAACATGATCTTTTCTTCTTCATCTTCAATATCATCTGTTACCCCCACCACCACAAGCTTGAGGTTGGTATATGTCAACCAATCCAAGCTTGGCCAAGCAATCAAAGAATGAACGAGGACCAAGATCTTTTGTGAAAACATCAGCTTCCTGATCATGAGAAGGAACCAGGAGCAACCGTATCACACCAACTTGAATTTTTTCATGCACGAAGTGACAATCAATGTCCAAGTGTTTCGTCCTTTTCATGGAAAACAGGATTAGCAGATACGTGGATGGCGTTTTGATTGTCACAATACAGAACTGGAAGCTTGGAAGGATGTTGTTTGATATCATGCAATAGAAAACATATCCATTGAAGCTCACAAGTAGCTGATGCTAAGGCACGATATTTAGTTTCAGCTGAGGAACAACTAACATCACCTATTTCTTTGATTTCCACGACGCTAAAGACTAGCCAATGAAGAAGCAATAGCCAAAGATGGATCTTGTTGTGTCTGTGCACCCTCCCCAATCAGCACCACTAAAACTAAGTATTTGTATGTCAGATGTTTTGGACAAGAAAATACCACGAGTAAGAGATTGTTTGAGATATCGCAGGACACGAATTACAGCTCGATAATGTGCTTCAGTGAGAGCACTCATGAATTGGCTAAGTTGTTGCGTGGAATAGGCAATAACTGGGTGTGTTGTGGTGAGGTAGAGCAATCTACCAAAAATTCTACGATATGCAGTTATGTTATGAAATGTTGAGCCATTATCCTGATGAAGACTGATAGAAGCATCTAAGATAATAGAAGTTGGTTTACAACCAATGAGCCCAGCATCTTGAAGTAAATCAAGACAATATTTACGTTGACATAGAGTTATTCCCTTAGATGATTGAGCTACCTCAAGGCCTAGGAAGAACTAAAGTTGGCCCAAATCCTTGATGTGAAAGGATCTATGTAATGCTTTCTCCAAATCTTCAAAAACAGTTAATGAAGTGCTAGGTAGGATGATATCATCCACATAGACTAGAAGATCTATGAATGAAGTGGAATCAGATTTGGTGAAGAGGGTATGATCAGCATGTGCATGTGTAAAATCTTAAGCCTTAAGAAATGTGGTTAACTTCTCAAATCATTGTATACTAGCTTTCTTCAAGCCATAGAGAGACTTGACAAGTTTGCACACTTGACCTAGTTTAGGAGTTATGACACATTGAGGAATCTTCATGTAGACTGCTTCATGCAAGTCTCCATGGAGAAGTGCATTATTTACATCTAATTGATGTAAATGCCAACCATGTATAGCAGCCAGTGCAAGCAAAACACAAATAGTAGATAACTTGGCAACTGGAGAGAAAGTTTCAAAGTAATCTAAACCTTCTGTTTGGTTGAAACCTTAAGCCACAAGACATGCTTTGAATCTTTCTATAGATCCATTAATATGTCGCTTGACTTTGTAAACCCATTTGCTTCCTATGGGAGAAGCATCAAAGGGAAAATCAACAAAATCACATGTATGGTTATTGTTGAGAACATCTATTTCATTCTGCATAACTTGAATCCATCGAGGATTCTTGGAAGCTTCCATGTAATTAGTTGGTTCAATTTCAGAAGAAAGAGACACGATATAAGCTTGATAAGTAGGGGAAATTTTGGAATATGAAAGACATTTTTCTATGGGATATTGAAATGATGAGGAAACAGCTGAATTACATATGTAATCCTTTAAATGGATATGTGTTTGAGTGATTCTTATGGACTTTCTGATTAGTTCAGGCTGAGGGATAGGTGCAGAAGTATGTTGGTCATTGTCTTGGTTAATAGATGTGGTATGGTGGTCATTTGAATTGGTGATGTCATCAGGATTGGATAAAATGATTTGTGAGGTATCAGTAGATTGTGAAGGTCCATTTTCAATGATTAGAGGAACATGGACTGGTTCAATAATGGGATTGGGAAAGGTGTATGTATTGGTTCAGGTTCAATAGCACCAATTGTTGATTTGTGATGATCAAGATATATATTTGTGGGCACATGTGTGTGTAACACCCCAAAATTTGCCCGCTTGTTGTTACCTAGCTTATGTTTCATTTCATTGCATTTACATCTCATCTCATCACATATATCTCATACATGTTGCATTGGGGCATGTGATCAGTGGTTTTCAGAGCATTGATTATTCAAAGTAAGAGAACAAGAGCCAAGGGTCTACAAATAAGCCTCAAAGGTCCCTTACATCTTATGTCATCTCATTTGATCCCACAAGTCATTGGAGAAAGGAAATTTATCAAGAAGATAGACAGTTCATCATCTCCTAACCAAAAGCAGTCAAAATTAGGGTTTGTGATTCAAGCAGTCTCCTGATGAAATTTTGGTTCAAACTTGATTTCAATGTTTTATACATGATTTCAAGTGTCTAAGGATGGAAGATTGCCCATTGGTTCATTTCAGAAGAGGTTCAATTGGTTAGTTGCTTGAGAATCAAGAAATTGATGAAAAAGTCAACAGTGCAGAAGGAAAAGTCAACTCCTGACCTTTTTGGGTCAAATTCATGAAATTCAAGTTACATATGTTCATGGGAAAAGATTTGATCAAGAAATGTCAAGAGGTTCATCAAAAATCAAGAATTATACCAAGTTTCCATTTTTAGAAATTTAGGGCTGCCAAAAATGGCAAGTTTGGACCATTTTGCACTCCATTTCAAGGCATTCTTTCTTCAGGATAAAAACTTCAAACTTCAGGCCTAAGTTGAGCCAATCAAATATCACATCTTATGCTTCAAATCCATATAAAGAACTCTTCCATTGGATCAAAATTGAGAGAGTTATGATCAATCAAAGCTTGACAAAATCAAGGCAAGAACCAGGTCATGACAAGGTAATCTCAAGGAACCCGGCCATAATTTCATCAAACATGTGGTGTGCCAAATGGCAAGCTAGTTTTCTCCATCAAGAAAGCTTCAAATGAAAAATTGTTGAACATCAAAGTTGTTCATCTCCATGTCGTCTTTAACTTTGATGTTGGGCATTTTCTCATTTGAACAAGTTATGAAGGTCATATAAGGGTTCAAAGAGTGAGGTTTCACACTGAAAAATCCTTAGGTCCATGACTAGGTATGCAGGCAGCTTGGCACGCATATGAGGCAGTCTTACATCCTTGTGTTCTAAGCAACTTTTCACTACATTAGAGGTTCCAATTCCACTTGAGATGAACATCAACATTGTTCTATGATGCATTCTCTTTTCAATGACACCAGAACCTTTCCATTTCATGTCTCATGCTTAGAGAAATTCTTCTGCAAACATCACTATTTGCATTGATGCCTTGATTGTCTTGAATAGCATTTCATGCATTGTGTTTGGTTTAGTTTTACTACAAATGCTCTCATGTAATGGTGTACTTTTGTTTACTCCATTTGGCCAGACATTTCCACATGCCATCATGCACATACATAGAGCCATACACCAAAGAGGAAAATGAGAAACTTGTATTGCAAGGCAAGGCTGCAGCATCCATACATCATCACCATCCTTCATCATCCTCATCATAACTATCATGAGCTCTCTCCACACATGATCATAAGCTGCACACGAGCTTCTCTTCACCCTCATTTCAGATTGCTTTACACACCCTCCCTTTGCTTCAATCACCATTTTAACTCAACCATAGTTCTAACTGTCAACTAAGACAATTAGAAACTAACCTTGCATATAAATAGAAAGGTCTAACTAACTTTGGAAGAACACTTTCTCATTCTTCACATTTCACAAACTAGAGCTCTCAAATTTCTCTCTGAATCCTCTCTCTCTCTCTACACGAATTCATCATAGTTCATCTCCAATCTTCATCATCAAGCACCTTTGAAGCTTTGAAGCATTGAATAGTGGAAGCACCTTCAAGTTCCAGATCTCAATTCCTCTGCAAGATCAAGCTTCTATAAGCCTTTATTTGGCCAGATTAAGCTCAAAGTTCATCTTGAAGCATCTCTGGTTTTCTGAAGATTCAAGTTACTTCAAATTTCCAGGTTTTAATTCAAACTTCCTTTGCACGTTTTTACTGGTTTTAGCTTATTGTTGTTGTGATTTGAGCTTAATAGAAGCTGTGGAAACTCTGCTAGTTGATAGAGCTTGTTAGAAGCTTATATGAATATTTAGGGCAAACTTTCTCCCTTCGATTCTCTTGATGTGTGCATGATTTGTGAATTCCATTGCTAGATTCGTGTTGTGCTTGAGCTCAGCTTTCATTTGATATACATTTTATGCATTTCTGGAAACATGTGAGTGTTGCAGGTCACCGAAGATGGCCGGAGAAGATGACCAGAGGTCCTTCTCCGGCCGGTGAGATTCACAGGTAGGGTTTTGTATCTTTAAAATACATCCGTTGATTTGTTTTTTATCTAACGTTTGAGAACATGCCAGCACATAAATGAATACCCTCCCCATCACGTGCCATTTCTTTTGACCTGTTGACTTGCATGTGCGTGCATGTATGATTGTTATCATGTGCTTCTCATCTGATGCGTGCATCTTGTTTACTTTTCATGATTGATCTGATTGACTTGCATCATGTGGCTAAGATTGAGTCAACTGTTCACTGAAGGCACACCATAACTCTGTGAACCACGCATGTTATTGGTCCTAACTCATTATTGCTATCTGAACCCCCTACTTTTTGAGCCCAAACGTTGTGAACATGTATTTTACTTTTTCTACACCCCCTGTATATTTTCTTTCTCTTTCTAATTTCTTTTTTCATATTGTTTTCATTTTCTTTTATTAAAAATACTAAATGACCTCCAAAAATTCCAAATAAATTCACTTAGCATTATAACACATTTAAATAATTTTCCATGTTTTTTATTATGATTTTAATACATTTTGCATATTATTTCACAATTTCCTTTTAATTTCTTTTTCAATGTTCATCCTTCTTAATACATGTTCATTTGTGAATTAATTGACATATTTAGAATATGATTTTTGGCATGACCTTTGATATGTGTGTTCGTGACATATTAATGTGTTTAATTCTTATTTTTTTCAAATTTTAGAAGCATTCCATATTAGGTTATGACATGCATCTTTGTGCATCATTCCATTTTACCTAAAGTGACTTTGTGAATTTGTTTGAATTTGTTTCTTAATGAGACTTGACATGAGCTTTTGATGCTTGATTTGATTATGACTTAGTTCATTTGTGTTCTATTTTCATATTTTTTTAAAAGTCATTTGCTATTCGTTTGTGCTTGCTAGATTAGGAGACCTTTTGTGAACTTTGTTAACACCTAAACTCTATTTTTAGATAGGAATTTATGCCATCCTATTAGGACTTGTTTGTGCATTTTTATATGTCATTTCTTTGACATTATAGGTCATATTAAACCATGATTGTAGATCATTTACTTTCATCCCTTATAACTTGTACATAATTGTTTCAACTTGCATCATTACTTGAACTTGTTTATCTCTTCTTGTACTCAACATGATTTGTTTGTGAATCATCAATGCCTATTCATGCATTCTAATTGCATCTCATCTTTGGTATGCTACTGACCCATAATCATCTTATGCATTCAAATGTCATTCATCTTGCATACTTGTTTATGTTTGATCTATTTCATCTTTCTTTCTTAATTAGTTTCAATGTGATTTGTATATGCATATTGTATGATTAATTCTTACATTTTAATTGCATCTTAAATGTCATTTGGTACTGACCTATAATCCATGTTCATTTATCTTTGAGTTTCAACTTTGACTTGTGCTGCAAGTTATTTCTTTTCTTTAAGTGAAACTTGTTTCTTTTCTTCTTACTTCTTCTTCATCTAATTTCATCTACTTGAATATTCTTTTTCATGATTTGTATGCTTGTTCATAGACATTATAGGATATTCAAATATGATGTTTAATTCTGACTTGCATCCATTTGCATTTGATTTCATGTTCTTTTTCAACTTTGACTTGTGTTACAAGTTTCTTCCTTTCTTACTTGAACTTGAACATTGTTTGATTCTGTTTGTTTTATCTTCTTAAATCATTTCACTCATGCTTTGTATGTTCATTCATTGACATCCATGAGAATTATAATATGACATTCAATTCTGATTTTGACATTTATCCAAGCATTCATTCATGTTTGTATGCCAAATGCATTCATACTTCATCCATGTTTCATAACTTGAACTTGTGTGAATCTTTGGCACCTTTCTTGTCATAGTTTGATATCATTAGGTACCTTAACTTTAATTGAACCTCATTAGACGTGCTACTGACTTTAGAAGTCATTTAACACTTAGGATCCCTTCTCTTTAGACTTAGGCTTTGTTTGATTCATAGTTTCATTTCATGAGATGTTTGGTGCTTACTTGTGTGATTTCTTTCACTTATGCTTTTATATTCAATTGTTTAGCTAAACTTTTCATGTAGGGGCTAATGGTAAGTTGAGGGTGTGGATGTGCATCCACATACACCTTCTTCCTTCATCTCTTTAAAGCTTTCTCTTTTGCATTTGTGATAAGCATTTCTATGCTTTCTTTGTACAACTTCTTTCTTCTCCTTTTTGGTTCATAACTCGTCTTCTACTTTAGAAGTGAGTTGTGATACCTCTTTCTCTCTTCTTCTTTTCTTTAGGATTAGAGTTCTTCAAACCACACTAACCTTTAGGATCTCCAAGCATGACAACTCTTAGGATTATTAGTCTCCCTTTAGCCTTTTGCCTTTCTCAATCTTTGAGTCTCTCTTTTTCTCATCTTAAAACAAAAACAAAAAACACTTAATAAAGGATTAACGCGTATTGCGCGTGAGCCTAGAGCACGGGAAATAGAAGGAGGGGAGTTTCTCTCCACCTTTCTAGAATGTTTAGCATACGTCCTGTTAGGACGACCATGCGATGCATTCGATCTTATGCAATAGACTTGAATGCAATACGTGTTACTAACACAAAAATGATCAAAACACTTCTTTCTAAAATACAAAAACAAACAAACAATTCTCTCCTCATCTTTTCACTCCTTTCTAAAAGGATTTGTCATGTCCGTTCTACCGTAAACAGGTAACGCCTAAGTCTCCCTACAGCGAGCTGCAACGCCTAACTGCTGGGACGCGCACTTTGATGTTTCCACTAAAAAACACAAACAAAGCAACCCTTGTGGAGCCGAACTATGTTTGCTCTGATTCTTCTTTCTCGTCTGATTGAAGATACGTAGGCACGAGATGCGATATCTCGACGAGCAACCTTTCCCGTAGTCCATCGAACTACGTTGACTCTGACTTTTCTATTGCACTGAGGGAATACGTAGGCCTAGGACAATGATAATGTCCTATCGAGTCACTTCTTTCTCCCCTCCCTTCTCCTTTCTATCTTTCATTTCCAGTTCTCCAGTTAGCAGTTGATTTTTAGTTCCTTACACCCTTTGATCGAGACAACAAGCGTGGATCCCATCGAGTATGATGGACGCGTGGAGTGCTAACACCTTCCCTTCGCGTAACCGACTCCCTTACCCGTTTCTATTGGTCGTAAGACCATGATTTTCCTTCCCTCAGGTTTACGCAGTGTTTCCTTTCCCTCTCTTGGGATAAATACACATTGCTGGCAACTCTGTTTCCGCACCACTTTCGCGTTTGTACTTGGATGAAAATCTCGGGAGCGACAGCTGGCGACTCTGCTGGGGATATGGTTCCCTAAGCGGGTCAATCCTAGCGCTTGTCTGTTTTTCTTTCATTGGGTGTTTACTGTATTGCTGTTTACTGTATTACTGCTTTATTGTATATTGTTGTATTACTGCTTTACTGCATTCATTGCATCACATATCATTATTATGCTGGACTGTGCTGTTGTTTTCTGTTTGGTGGGCAGGGTGTTCTGAGAGATAAGCCCACTACCCAGGCTTGAGCATACACATAGTTTTTAGAGTGGATAGTCATGACTTTTGCGTGGTGGTAGCCATGTATTGTTGTTCATGAGACCCACAACCAGACGAGGTTCTATCAGGAGCTATCTGCTACTGTATGTTTATACAGGCCATTAGTTATTCTCTTGAGGAACTGTCGACTCTGGTGACCATTCCCGAGGAATCAGTTGCAGCACTCCTCCCGAGATGTGATAATGGCAGACCAGAAATGGTAAACCCATTACATATTCTTGATCCGAGGACCCAATGATGGGAACTTGCTATAGGATATCCTTTGTGAAAGGGAATCAGTGGAGGCACTCCTCGATTGGCAATAGTATTGTACCCCGAGGGATGAATGTACTATTGCTTCTCGACCTCAGTTCCAGAAGCTAATGACCTTTCGTTTTTAGGAAAATCAGTTGAGGCCTCCTCGATTGATGATGATGCCAAACCAGAAATGGTGATCGTATCATCATTTCTCGACCTGAGAGCCCGGGATACTGAGGATCCTAGTACCCACATGTGAGAGGGGCGGGTTGTTTACAGGTTTGCAGGTAACCGTAACCTTCATCATACCTGGTATTCTGGTTCTCTTATTAGTGCGGACTTATCAGCCTGGTATTCTGGTATTCTGGTTATTCGGATATTCTGGTATTCCGGTATTCTCTTCAGAGCAGACCTTTGAACTTATCCATTCAGCATCACAGCAGTACAGAGCTTTATGGAAGCCTTGATCCCATGTTTGTTGCATCTGCATCATCATTTTCACATACATGTTCTTGTATTTCCAAGGGATATTAACTTTGAGACTTGCTGCTAAGCATTTCCATCCATTTCTTATGGTTTGTAAGAAAAATATTTGAATCAAAGCATAATGATTCCTTGGAAAAATTCGAACATGGCATTCTGCATCGCATTCTCATACTCATATGCATAGCAGGTGTTCTGGAGCGGATTTCTCATTCTGACTTGGTATTATCTTCAGGACAGCCAGCTTGACCTGCCACCACTACTCGGCCTGTGATAATCAGAGGATAGCCATGGAACAACTCTGCTCAGAAATGACCGAAATGAAGATTCAGATGGGGCGGTTTATGGGGAAGATGCAAGCTTTGGTTCAAGACCAGAAAGTGCTGAAGGAAGAGGTCAACCAATTGAAGACTCAGATGAGTCTTGTTATGGAGGTCGTGAGAGGTGTGCTAAGCAAAGATAATACTCTCATGCCTGAAGTTGCGGCTGGAATTGTCTCTCCTCCACTGTTTAAGGGATCCCTCCCAAAAAGTGAGCAGATTGCCACTGTGACCGTCCCGACTGTATCTCAACAGCAAAATCAGGCTCCTCGCCAATATCAGCCAAGGCCTAAGCAGAATAGGCATTTTACGACTCCACCAGTGCCATATTCTCAGCTATTCCAACATCTCCTTCAGTTGCAACTGGTACAGAAAAGGACTTTGGCTCCTCTCTCTGGTACTCCCCCACCGGGTTATGACGCAAGAGTCCATTGTGACTTCCACTCTGGTGCGCCGGGGCATAATGTGGAAAATTGTAAGGCCTTCCAGCATGCCGTACAGGATCTGGTCGATTCGAGGGAAATTGAATTCACGCCGGGCGGCGTAAGCATACAAGGTGGTCCTACTCTAGCTGTTGAAAAAGAAGTGGATATCTCTGTTACCTCTCCTGAAGCTACTTCAAGTCAGGGGCATTTCTTGCAATCCTTGAACTTAGAATCCCTGCGTCCACAACTACTGCCTACTTATCGATTAAGTCTGATGGGGAAAGCGCCTGAGCCAGAGGAACACGCGAATCAGAATCAACAGAAGAATAGTTCCCAAGGGGGTCGGCGGAAGACAAGAAACAGACAGTTTGCTGTGCTACTAAAGCTGTATGGTCAGATATTGCCAGAGTTGGTTAAAAGAGGGTTGATTGTGCCGAGGAAACCAGATCCGATCATTCCTCCATATCCACCGGGGTTTAATGCCAATGCTCGATGTGGATACCATGATGGTGCACGGGGGCATTCAACCGAGGATTGTAAGGTGCTCTCGCACAAGGTACAAGATTTGATTGATGCAGGGGTCATTACTTTCACTACAGATGGTATGCATTTCAACTGAAGCTTCCCAAGTGAGCACTTGAGGCTGCAAAGGACATCATCAGACGAAACCAGTCCAGACGGAGTCAAGTCTCCTCAACAATGGCGGTCATCAATTTCTTTACTGCATTTTCGTATGTAGCTTTCATTTGTTTATTTAAACAATGTTTACATGAAAAACTTGTTTGTGTTTTGAATGTTGATTCTAATGCAATAAATGTGTTGTTCTTGAAGTAATTTACTTTTATGCACTCATATCATGTTTATATGCACTGCAATACCAACTTTCTTGTCTAGAACTCTTGAGGGAGGATGATGAGATGAAAACGCAAAATCTTTGGTTGCGTGCTTATGGATAAAACCCTGTTGAGGAGGTACAGGCATTGTTTCAAATCCCTAAACACTGGAGACATAAGGGAGATAGACCCTCGTTAACCCCTTTGAGCCTTGAAGTAGGAGTTTCTTTTCATACGAAAAAACCCTCACACTTAACCCAGGGGTAGGGTAAGAGTCAGTTAATTTGACCGAGCATTCAAATTTCGAAAGGAGTGTACATCTGAGGATCCATTACCTTTTATTCCACCATCAAGAGGTCAAGAGATGTGAAACCACAATGGTTATCCATCAACAACCAAGGAGTGAGGCAGTCACAATCCTCTCAATAAAGTCAAGACAAGCCAGTGTCACACGATTTATTCAAAAAAAAGAGAAAAAAGAGCCCGCTAAGTCGAAACTTGAAAACAAGCGACTTAAGCAAAAGTTAGGGCATCCCGCTGGACTTCAAAATCTAAAGATTCAAAAGAATCAGTCCAGGCAAAAATTAGGGATCAAAAAGCAAAAGAATGAAAAAGCGAAAAACGAAAAGGATTACAAAAGAAAATCCTCGAGCAAGAACAAAATCGTGTGACTACGAACAAAAGACAAAAGGGGTGACTGTCACTCCAAAACCTCATCAGGTGCCAAACCATCAGTTGCATGGGTTCTTTAAAGATCATAACATCTATTTTCGAGAGATGAGCGCTTGTGTCAGACTAGCTGAACGTAGGACTGGAGAACATCATGGAGAATGGGTGGGTGCAAACAAAATTTTGAGCCATAAATCCTTTTTCTCAAAACCGTGAACCAGACCACGTTACAACCCTTAAAAGTCCTAGTTGAAGCAGGGTTTATTTCGAGAGCGTACTCTGATGAGATAACGTTCCTGACTCCTTTGAGTTGTGCTAAAAGATCTTTGTTGGTGTTGCATGTGCATTGCATTCTTTCATTCAAAAATTAATGTCGTATCCTAACCCGTGATCCGCTCACAAAGGGTTTGCGACATCTTTTCAGTAAACTTCAAGATTAACATGTGTGTTGCATTAGAATTTTCATTCTCAGAATAAAACATTTTCTGCTTGCATACATTTGTTTGACATCAAAGGAAGTTTACATATGGAAATTCAGTCCAGAAGCTAAATCTTGCCGAGTTGAGAATCCTGAAACTCCCAAAGGATAGCCACCTCCAGTGGTACTTCCTCAGGAAACTTTGTTGAGCAAGAGCTTTCCAAACAAGTTGTGTTAAGACGTAGCCGATCTGGGGCAATCACGTCGAATCGTCTCTTTAAGGTGTAGCCAATCTGAGCCAATCACGTCGAGAAATCTCTTCAGAGTTCAGTTAAACTGGGGCAATCACTTCGAGATTCAAATCTCTCCAAAGGCAGGTATTCTGGGTCTTCCTTCGAAGATCAGTAGTCAGGGGCAAAAGCACTTCAAGGTTCATACTGGGGCAGGCCATCCCAAGAGCATGAGAAGTTAGTCCATCCATACGACTGATCAGCCTATCCAGGGTTCAGAATACTGATGCAGAATATCCCACGGTGATATGAGATTGTTCATAAATCTTCTCGAGGTGAATTCCTCTGTAGACCACACAGTCTGAGGCAGTTATTTCGAGATCCGGCGAATCTCTCCAAGAGTTTGAAGATATTGAGGCGTTTCGGATGTCAAGTCTTCTGTAAAATCCTCTTGAGACAATTTCTTCTGGTGGACCGTGTGGTCTAGGGCAAGTGGAAAATTGTAAAAAAAGTGTTGTTCACGCATATGCAGTCAATCAGCCAAAAGGCTTGAAACAAAGGGGCATTCCAACCCAAGGCATTTGTGGTCCCTTGTCTTCAGCAGACTTCGTTAATCATGTTCCCAGCAAGAGATGCATCAAAACCTTTCTCCCCAACAAGTGGTGGTTCAGAGCTAGATTTTCTCAGTTGCAGAAGTCATATCCAGCACGGGGCATACGTGCATATCCTTTTGCTTGCAGGTAGCAGCCTCATACTAGGCTCAAAAGTAAGATTAAAGCCTTTTCAAGAGTATGGGCCATTTCTTCCAAACAAGTAATCACTCACCCCTAAGTCAGAATACCGGGGCAATCATGTTCAGGAAAGGGTTCCTGTATCACCCTTTTGTCACAACTTTTACTGATTAAGTTCACCGGTTGATTAGCGGTCACTCGCAACGGCTTGAGATTGACAGGCAACTCCAGCAATGTCGTTGTATCTTCTTAAGTCGATTCTCCCATTCAGTACTTCCAACGGCTACAAGCTTTTCTGTGTCGATAATAGTGGCTTATTCCCTAGCTGAGTCAGAAGGCTGATTATCTCTAGCAAAGGATCTTGGGTTTGATAGATCCCCAAGCAGAGTTTTAATGACTCTTTTTCCTCAGCAGAACATCATTCAGAAAGTTATCATCCCCAGCGAAGTTCCATGAGCAGAATAATCTCTCTCTAGGGCAGGGTCATTCCAGTGGAAACTTCTTCAACAGGATCATCACACCTCAGCGCATCTGCAAGACAATTTATTTTTGGCGATTTGTGGCAAGCGTTATCCCCGGCAGAAGGGTTAATCCCCACAGAGCAATTGAAGGATCGAACAATGATCTTTTCCCCGCGGAGTTGGATTCCTCGTTCGGAGTCTCTTTTGCATTTGCGTATATCATGACATTTGCATTCTCTAAAGCGTAGCATTCCATTGATATGGAGCATTATGGCAAAACTCAAACATACGCATACGAAACATAAGCCCGGTTCAACCGTTTACCTGCAAGCCAGAGTAATTCATAGACAAAACATTGTCGTGAAACCCCAGCAAAGCTTACTACAATACTTGATCGTACAATGTTAATTCAATACCCGTCCGCATTGACCTTGGACATCCGTCCGTGTCCTTTCAACGCTCGTCCGTGCTTGAACCCCTTATTCTAAATATCCGTCTGTATTGACCTCTTAGACACTCGTCCATGTCCTTTTTAGCGTTTTAATCCCCAGTGAGATCACTTTACAAACTTTCATTTTTCAATACCCGTCCGTATTGCCTTTGAGACACTCGTCCGTGTTCTTTCAGCACCCGTCCGTGTTTGAGTCCTTTATTTTCAATACCCATTTGTATTGACCCTTTTCAACACCCATTCATGTTTAAACATTTAAGCCAATACTCGTCCGTATTGACCTTTGAGATACTCGTCCGTATTTTATTAATCATCGTCCGATACTCGTTCGTATCATCGACTTGGCCACTCGTCGTGTTCCTTTGATGATTGTCCGATGCTCGTTCGTATCGTTGACCCGAACACTTGTGTGTGTTCCCTTCTTAATCATCGTCCGATACTCGTTTGTATCGTCGACTTGGTCACTCGCCGTGTTCCTTTGATGATTGTCTGATGCTCGTTCATATCTTTGACCCGAACACTTGTGTGTGTTCCCTTCTTAATCATCGTCCGATACTCGTTCGTATCGTCGACTTGGTCACTCGTCGCGTTCCTTTGATGATTGTCCGATGCTCGTTCGTATCGTTGACCCGAACACTTGTGTGTGTTCCTTTTCTTAATCATCGTCCGATACTCATTCGTATCGTCGACCTGGTCACTCGTCGTGTTCCTCTGATGATAGTATGTTGCTTGTTCGCATCGTTGACCTAAACACCCGTCCGTGTTTTCTTACCGTATTCGTCCGTATGATCATTGATAATCATCCGTATCCCTATTTTGATACACGTCGTATCAATCTATGCAGTTATTTGTTTATACTTCCAGAAGGGTTTATATCCCTTTTCTTCTTTATTCAGCGTGCAAATTTTCTGGTTGTTTTGGTATTCAATCACAATTCACCTTGATTGTATGAATAGTCGTTGCTTTCATCCTTCTCAGGTTAACAGATGATTGAATAGGGGCAGCTATAACACCCCAAAATTTTCCCTCTTGTTGTTACCTAGCTTACCTTTCATTTCATTGCATTTACATCTCATCTCATCACATATATCTCATACATGTTGCATTGGGGCATGTGATCAGTGGTTTTCAGAGCATTGATTATTCAAAGCAAGAGAACAAGAGCCAAGGGTCTACAAATAAGCCTCAAAGGTCCCTTACATCTTATGTCATCTCATTTGATCCCACAAGTCATTGGAGAAAGGAAATTTATCAAGAAGATAGACAGTTCATCATCTCCTAACCAAAAGCAGTCAAAATTAGGGTTTGTGATTCAAGTAGTCTCCTGATGAAATTTTGGTTCAAACTTAATTTCAATGTTTTCTACATGATGTTAAGTGTCTAAGGATGGAAGATTGCCCATTGGTTCATTTCAGAAGAGGTTCAATTGGTCAGTTGCTTGAGAATCAAGAAATTGATGAAAAAGTCAACAGTGCAGAAGGAAAAGTCAACTCCTAACCTTTTTGGGTCAAATTCATGAAATTAAAGTTACATATGTTCATGGGACAAGATTTGATCAAGAAATGTCAAGAGGTTCATCAAAAATCAAGAATTGTACCAAGTTTCCATTTTTAGAAATTTAGGGCTGCCAAAAATGGAAAGTTTGGACCATTTTGCACTCCATTTCAAGGCTTTCTTTCTTCAGGATAAAAGCTTCAAACTTCAGGCCTAAGTTGATCCAATCAAAGATCACATCTTAAGCTTCAAATCCATATAAAGAACTCTTCCATTGGATCAAAATTGAGAGAGTTATGATCAATCAAAGCTTGACAAAATCAAGGCAAGAACCAGGTCATGACAAGGTAATCTCAAGGCACCCGACCATAATTTCATCAAACATGTGGTGTACCAAATGGCAAGCTACTTTTCTCCATCAAGAAAGCTTCAAATGAAAAATTCTTGAACATCAAAGTTGTTCATCTCCATGTCCTCTTTAACTTTGATGTTGGGCATTTTCTCGTTTGAACAAGTTATGAAGGTCATATAAGGGTTCAAAGAGAGAGGTTTCACACTGAAAAATCCTTAGGTCCATGACTAGGTCTGCAGGCAGCTTGGCACGCATATGAGGCAGTCTTACATCCTTATGTTCTAAGCAACTTTTCACTACATTAGAGGTTCCAATTCCACTTGAGATGAACATCAACATTGTTCTATGATGCATTCTCTTTTCAATGACACCAGAACCTTTCCATTTCATGTCTCATGCTTAGAGAAATTCTTCTGCAAACATCACTATTTGCATTGATGCCTTGATTGTCTTGAATATCAGTTCATGCATTGTGTTTGGTTTAGTTTTACTACAAATGCTCTCATGTAATGGTGTACTTTTCTTTACTCCATTTGGCCAAACATTTCCACATGCCATCATGCACATACATAGAGCCATACACCAAAGAGGAAAATGAGAAACCTGTATTGCAAGGCAAGGCTGCAACATCCATACATCATCACCATCCTTCATCATCCTCATCATAACTATCATGAGCTCTCTCCACACATGATCATAAGCTGCACACAAGCTTCTCTTCACCCTCATTTCAGATTGCTTTACACACCCTCTCTTTGCTTCAATCACCATTTTAACTCAACCATAGTTCTAACTGTCAACTAAGATAATTAGAAACTAACCTTGCATATAAATAGAAAGCTCTAACTAACTTTGGAAGAACACTTTCTCATTCTTCACATTTCACAAACCAGAGCTCTCAAATTTCTCTCTGAATCCTCTTTCTCTCTCTCTGCACGAATTCATCATAGTTCATCTCCAATCTTCATCATCAAGCACCTTTGAATCTTTGAAGCATTGAATAGTGGAAGCACCTTCAAGTTCCAGATCTCAATTCCTCTGCAAGATCAAGCTTTTATAAGCCTTTATTTGGCCAGATTAAGCTCAAAGTTCATCTTGAAGCATCTCTGGTTTACTGAAGATTCAAGTTACTTCAAATTTCCAGGTTTCAATTCAAACTTCCGTTGCACGTTTTTACTGATTTTAGCTTATTGTTGTTGTGATTTGAGCTTAATAGAAGCTGTGGAAACTCTGGCTAGTTGATAGAGCTTGTTAGAAGCTTAGATGAATTTTTAGGGCAAAATTTCTACCTCCGATTCTCTTGATGTGTGCATGATTTGTGAATTCCATTGCTAGATTTGTGTTGTGCTTGAGCTTAGCTTTTGTTTGATATACATTTTATGCATTTCTGGAAACATGTGAGTGTTGCAGGTCGTCGGAGATGGCCGGAGAAGATGCCAGCACATAAATGAATACCCTCCCCATCACGTGCCATTTTTTTTGACCTGTTGACTTGCATGTGCATGCATGTATGATTGTTATCATGTGCTTCTCATCTGATGCGTGCATCTTGTTTACTTTTCATGATTGATCTGATTGACTTGCTTCATATGGCTAAGATTGAGTCAACTGTTGACTGAAGGCACACCATAATTCTGTGAACCACGCGTGTTATTGGACCTAACTCATTATTTCTATCTGAACCCCCTACTTTTTAAGCCCAAACGTTGTGAACGTGTATTTTACTTTTTCTACACCCCCTGCATATTTTCTTTCTCTTTCTAATTTCTTTTTTCATATTGTTTTCATTTTCTTTTATTAAAACTACCAAATGACCTCCAAAAATTCCAAATAAATTCACTTAGCATTATAACTCATTTAACTAATTTTCCATGTTTTTTATTCTGATTTTAATACTTTTTGCATATTATTTCACAATTTCCTTTTAATTTCTTTTTCAATGTTCATCCTTCTTAATACATGTTCATTTGTGAATTAATTGACATATTTAGAATTTGATTTTTGGCATGAGCTTTGATATGTGTGTTCATGACATCTTAATGTGTTTAATTCATATTTTTGTCAAATTTTATAAGCATTCCATATTAGGTTTTGACATGCATCTTTGTGCATCATTCCATTTTACCTAAAGTGACTTTGTGAATTTGTTTGAATTTGTTTCTTAATGAGACTTGACATGAGCTTTTGATGCTTGAATTGATTCTGACTTAGTTGATTTGTGTTCCATTTTCATATTTTTTTAAAAGTCATTTGCTATTCGTTTGTGCTTGCTAGATTAGGAAACCTTTTGTGAACTTTGTTAACACCTAAACTCTATTTTTAGGTAGGCATTTATGACATCCTATTAGGACTTGTTTGTGCATTTTTATATGTCATTTATTTGACACTATAGGTCATCTTAAACCATGATTATAGATCATTTACTTTCATCCCTCATAACTTGTACATAATTGTTTCAACTTGCATCATTACTTGAACTTGTTTGACCTAAACTTGTTTATCTCTTCTTGTACTCAACATGATTTGTTTGTGAATCATCAATGTCTATTCATGCATTCTAATTGCATCTCATCTTTGGTATGCTACTGACCCATAACCATCTCATGCATTCAAATGTCATTCATCTTGCATACTTGTTTATGTTTGATCTATTTCATCTTTCTTTCTTAATTAGTTTCAATGTGATTTGCATATGCATATTGTATGATTAATTCTTACATTTTAATTGCATCTTAAATGTCATTTGGTACTGACCTATAATCCATGTTCATTTATCTTTGAGTTTCAACTTTTATTTGTGATGCAAGTTATTTCTTTTCTTTAAGTGAAACTTGTTTCTTTTCTTCTTACTTCTTCTTCATCTAATTTCTTCTACTTGAATATTCTTTTTCATGATTTTGTAGCACCCCAAAATTTGATCTCCTTACTTTAGTACTAACTGGCTTATGTTTCATTTCATTTTTGCATTATCATGTGAGCATATCATTGGTTCTTAGCATGGGGTCAAGGTGCTTGAGGCAGTTCAAGAGGAGAAGGTGTCCTTCAAATGGTCAAGTAAGAGCCCTTGTATTGCCCAAGAGATCAAGAGGAGAAATAGTTATTGGTGCCACCATTATTTGAGTCACTAAGGGGCCTTGAGGGCCAATAGATCCTATTTGGTCTATCACATCTTCAAGAGTTCACAATTGGCAGGAGATCTCAAGTGAACCACTCTCTCCTAACTAGTGCAGAAACTAGGGTTTTCAGATTTTTGGGTTTATTGCTCCAATGGGCAAGCTCCTTGGGTTTTTATCATCACCAAATGGCACATCTTATCTTTGTTGGAGAGGATATACATCACATTCAGAGGAATTTCGATTTGGAGACTGTGTTACTTCCTCCTAGACTGAGGGTACCAAAATTAGGGTTTGCTATAAAGTCAGTTTATTTCTGACTTTTTGGGAAAGACTTGATTCCATGGTATTCCTTGGGTCCCCAAGTATCTAGGAATGGAAGATTATCCATCAGTTTGGTTCATGAGAAGTTAAATTGGCCAATGGATTGGGAATCAGGAGAATTGGGGAATAGTCAACAGTGAGAGGGGAAGTCAACTGTGAAAATTTGAGGTTCTCTTCAAGGTTTTCAAGGTATCACATCCCCATATGGTCTTCAAGAGTCAAGTTTCATACCATTTATCAAGAATCAAGGGTTGGTACAAAAATTAATAAATATGGAAATGACTTATAATTTGAAAGTTTCCATTTTTGGCAAGTTTTTACACTACATTCATCTTGACTTTTCATCATCAAGGAAGCTTCAAATGAATTTTTCTCAAACATGAAACTTGAAGATATTTTTCTCACCTTTCCAACAAGTACTAGAGGGTCTCCATATCATTTGTGAAACTCAAGTTATGATCAAAAGAAGGCAAAGTGGTTTTTAGGGTTTTCTCATGGTTCCATTCTTACACCTTTTGCATTTTGGGACATATTGACCTATAATTGGTTCCATTGCTTCAAGTCACATTCTAACATCCAAGTGCACCTCCTAAGGATCATCTTTGGCCTTGGAATCAAGTGGATCCATGACTTATTCACCACTTATTTCACATTATACAAATGGCAAGATGCATCAAAACTCACAAACCAAGATATTTCAAGGCCCAAATCCAATTCAGGTGTGATTAGCAATTGATAAATGAGTGATCCATCATAAAAGACTTGGGTGTACATGCATGGAGGAGGGTGTATAACTCAAAGTGCAAATTTCCAAAATCACCCAAAACTCATTAATTGAGGAATTAATCAGACCTAAATGATTATCAGTGGAATGACCTAATGTATTTAAGCTAACTCATGCACTCATTGGAGGGGGAACACGTTATTTTGAGGAGAATTCAAGTTTCAACCCTAATCCTTCATTCCTTCGAATCTCATCATCCACAAGAGCTTTTCAAAAAGTTCTTTCACATTCTGACTCCTGGGGATCCATAGAATACAAAGCTCTCATCATTTGAAGCTAACAACAAGTGTACGAATTGCGTGATCTCAGGTTAGTGACAATATCATGATCTTAAAACTCAATTTTTTGATGTGAAAAATAATATATGATACTCACTGATGATTCTGATGTATTTTATGTTGAGTTTGGACGTGTAATATGGTTGTATCGTGAGCTTTAAGGTTTTGAATCCAAACTTGTTTCATTCGATTCTCCTCATGTGTTGGTTGGTTGTGATTTTTAATGACATATTATTGATCCTGGTGAAAATATGGTTTGAAAGGTATATTCGTTTGCGTTTTCTGGGTGATTTTGTGGTTGCAGGTGGCCGGAAGGGACGACTGGAGCTAGGGCTCTGGCGTCTGGGTTTGATCTCCGGTCAGGCTAGGGTTTTGGGGGAAGACGCAATCAGGGCCGTCCATTGCCTTGATCTAACGGTCCACAGCGTGCCATGTTTTTAAAACTTTGTTTTTATTTTGTGGTTTACATGTGTGCCATTCCATGATTGTTATTGTGTACCTTAATCTGAACCATTCATCACGTTATTTATTGATAGATCTTGGACGTTGATTGAATCTGATGGCTATTACAATGCCAACGCATTAATGATTTGGTGTGCTCATCACGTGCTATCTTTTTAATTGCTGAGTAATTTGGTATACGCGTGTACATGTTTATTATGGTGTACTGTGTGATCTGAGCCTTTGATCTGGTTGACACGTTGCTTTTGTTGACTTAATGGGGGGCGTTAGATTGATCTTGTGGTTAGTGTGGAGTCAATTGGTTGACTGTGTTATTTGTTTTTTTGTTTGTTTTTGATAATGGGCTTGCATGACCTGGACTTGCTTTTTGAACCCCCCAATTAAGCCCATTATCATTTTTCAACGTGAATAAGCTGCTAATTACACCCCCTTGCTATTTTCTTTCTTTATTTTATTTTTATTGCATAGTTTCTCATTTTTAATTTTTAAAAATAGTTTTGTGCATTAAAAAATTACAAAAAAAATCATGAATCATGTTTAGAGTCTTATAAGATTTTTACAAATTTTATTTTATTATTTTATTTTATTTTTAGCATCTGAATTAATTATTTGGTTAATTTCTTTTGAGTTTATTCCGTATATGCATGCCATAGCTTGTAGAATTTATTTCTCATCATCAATAAGACATTTTGAGTCCATTCTTTTTGCATTGTTTTACCAACATATTGAAGTGCATAAAAACATTTTTCTCATATTTTTAGGATCATTTCATATTGCATTTTAGTCCCTCTCTTTGGCATATTGAGTCATGTTTCTTACTTGATCTTTGCATGGTTGTTTGAGTGACTTATCTTGGGAATTTTGGCATGATCTTTTGACAAGTTGTTTTCCACTGGTTGAGGTGTTTTGAGTTTTAATATGGTAGTTTTAGGAGATGTTTAGCTAATTGTTTGATTGCTCTTCATTTGAGGTCTTCTTTTATGCATATATTTGATCATGTCTGGTTACTTGTTTGAGAAGGCACTTGTGCCATTGTGTGGGGTTGATTCTTTGAATTAATGAATCATGTTTGAATTGTTATAGGTCACTTGATTGCCATTATAGGTCATAGGTGTGAGGTTGTTGAATACTTTGTGCATATGTTCAATACTTGGTTTACATGCCTTTTTTGACTTATCTTCTCACCTCTTCTCATCTATGCTTATTCATGACTTATGTTTGGTTTGTGTATGCCATGCTATATCATTCCTTTGCATTTCATTTGATGTATGTTTCTGACCTTGGAGCTTTTCAGTCATGTCATATGTTATTCATGTTTCATCTTGCATACTTGAACATGTTTCTCTTACATGCTTCCTTCTCCTTCTTTTAATGATTCTCAATGCTTGGATACTTGTTTGTATGCCTCGTGTGACATTTGCGTAGCATGTTTAGGCACATGTTTAGGTCGTCCACATTCTGACTTGGATGAGTTTCATTTGGTTTGTAACCTTTTCTCTTTGGTTTGTGACTTGCTTGGGTTTCATTTGTCTTATTGTCACTTATGTCTGTTTTGTACTAACCTTTTATGCAGAGGCTGAGGTAAGTTATTTGAGGGTGTGGATAGTTATCCATGTTCACCCTCACTCTCTCTTTCACATTTTCATCTCATTTCTTTTCCTTTAAGTGTTGGATTTCACTTTGTATGTGATTGAACTGGTTAATGTTTATTTGTGTTTGTTCACGTGATCCCCTTAGGATTCCTAGCTCTGCTTAATTTATGTTTAAGCTGGAGGTAGGAGAGACATTAGGCTTTCAATCTTTTGCATGCTAACATTAGGTAGTCTTCCTCCTAATCCTCCCCTTAGGGCCATCTTTGCATGATAACATTAGGATAGATTTCTCCCATTGTGTTTTTCTTTTCTTTTGAGTCCCTCTTCTCATCTCATAACATTTCTAAGATACTTAATAAGGTCAACTTGCCTTGCACACAAGCCTTAAACATAGGAAGTGAAGATTGAAGGGTCCCCCTTCTCTCTTCTAGAGTGTTGAGCATACGTCCCATTGGGGACGACCATGCGACGCATTCGTTCCCGTGTCATAGACTTTGGTTCAAGTTGAGTTATGAACTAACTCAAGTCACTTCTGTCTTAAAAGATACAAACAAATTTCAAAACATTTTGTTCCTTCGGGATTGTCAAACTAAAGGCTATTTTCAAAAAGGGCACGTTACTTTCCGTCTGAGTCGCAAACAGGCATCGACCCTAACTGTCGGACACGAACTTAACGTCGCTCATAAAAAACACAAAAAGAACTTGGTCCGAACTACGTTGACTATGAATTTCCCATTGCACAAAGGGAGTACGTAGGCCTAGGACGATGACGTCCTACCGAGTCTGTCTTTATTTTCCCCTTCCCCGTTTTAGTACAACCATAGATTTTAGGATAACTCACCCTTAGAATAGACAACAAGAGTGGATCCCATCGAGTATGATGGACGCGTGGGGGTGATAATATCTTCCCCTCACGTAACCGACTCCCGAACCCGGGTTATGGTTGCGATGACCATTCCTTTCCCTCTTCCTCAGGTTTTTGCGGTGTTCCCTTTCCCTCTCTTGGGATAAATACACATTGCTGGCGACTCTGTGTTCCGCGCCACTTTCGCGTTTGTACCTGGATGAAAATCCTGGGTGAGACACCTGGCGACTCTGCGGGGGATTTCCAGTTCCCTAAGCTGGTCTGTCCTAGCGCTTGTTTGTTTTTGTTCTCTTTGGGTGTTTTTGTTTTTTATTTTTCTTTATTTGTTGTATTTTATTTTTATCGCATTTACTGCATGGCATATTATTATTATCTGCTGCACTGTTTTTCTGTTTGGCGGGTTGGGAGTTCTGAGAGATAAGCCCAATACCCAGGCTTGAGCATACACGTAGGTTTAGCGTGGAAAGTAGTGTGACTTGTGTGGCATTTGGCCAGACGTAGTATACATGAAAACTCCACATCCAGACGAGGTTTTCTTAGGTAATGTTCTATCCTGCGCATTGGTGCAGATGATTGAATGTAACTTGGAGAACTGTCGACTCTGGCGGCCGTTCCTGAGGACTCAGTAACGACACTCCTCTCGAGATGTGATAATGGCAAACCAGAAATGGCAAACGCATCACACCTGTCGATCCGAGGACTCAATGCTGGGAACTTGCTCTTGGGTTTCCTTTTGGAAAAGAATCAGTGGAAGCACTCCTCGATTGGCGATAGTACTGTACCCCGAGGGATGAATGTACTATTGCTTCTCGACCTCAGTGCCGAAACTGAGGACTTGCCATAGGATGTTTTCTTTTGAGGGGAATTAGTTGAGGCCTCCTTGATTGATGATGATACCAAACCAGAAATGGTGAACGTATCATCATTTCTCGACCTGAGAGCCCGTGATATTGAGGATCCTTGGCTTTCTAGTACCCACATGTGAGAGGGCAGGGTGTTTACAGGTTTGCAGGTAATCTTGACCTTCAACATACCCGGTTTTCTGGTAAGCGGATTTATCAGTGTGGTATTATGGTTATTCTGGTATTCTGGGTATTTGGGCAGATCTTTGAGATGGTTCAGTTTGTTCAGTGCAGCAGTTGTCCAGTCTGTGTGGCATCCTTGATCCCATATGTGCATTTGCATCATCATTTTGCATCCCAACATGTTTATTCATTTGTAGGGTTGCATCCTAACTTTGATTCTGGTTTTTGAAATTAAACTAGAATCAAGGGGTGGATCGCCCTGCGAATTTTTAAACATGTTCATTTGCATTCGCATATCCATAATCATTTTGCATAACAGGTGTTTATCTCTGGCGTTCTTACTTGGTTCTCCTCCACAGTACAGGATTGCAGATCAACACATTCACCGGTATTCTACAAGACAAAATCAAAAAAGACTCATGGATCAACTACAAGCTGAGATGACTGAGATACGGACTCACGTGAACCAATTCATGGATTTAATGCAAAGGGTTGCTCAGGGCCAAGAGCAGTTAAGAACTTTTGTCCAACCACTGATTGCAAGGATTGATGAAGAAGGTGTTCTTCATGGAGGAGGTCATACTAGTGTTACTGGTACTAAAGTTCAGAATGGCCCTCCGGGCGGAGGTATTCCTGTTTCTAGTATTGTGATCCCTCCGGGCGGGGTTGAAAATGTTGGGGGAGGTGGTATTAGTGTCTGTACTATTCATGGCCGTCAGTTTGATGATATTCAAGATGATGCATTCTCTGTGCCAGGTGGGGATGTTGGTTCCCAGATTGACACTGATCAGAGATTTAGGTTGATTGAGGAACAACTGAGGGGTATTGCCAATCAAGATTCTGTGGGTATGGATTTGGAGGATTTGGGGCTGGTTCCAGGCGTCGTTATCCCGCGCAAGTTTCAGACTCCTACCTTAGAAAAGTACAATGGTATGACTTGCCCAAGGACTCACGTCAGGGCATACACGAGTAAAATGGCTGCTCACACAAAGAACGAAAAGTTGATGATGCATTGCTTTTAGGATAGCCTATCTGGGGCATCCCTGGAATGGTATATGCAGCTAGAGAGGAAAGACGTTCGTAGTTGGAGAGAGCTGGCAGGGGCTTTTATCAAACACTATCAATACAACACCGACATGGCTCCTAATCGTACACAACTGCAGAATATGTCTCAAAAGAGCAATGAAAGCTTTAGAGAGTACGCCCAGAGGTGGCGTGAATTGGCTTCCCGAGTTCAACCTCCGATGTTGGAAAGAGAGCTCGTTGATATGTTCATGGATACGCTTCAGGGGCATTATTATGAGAAATTGGTTGGATGTTTGTCAGCTGGATTTGCAGGTCTTGTATCAGCAGGAGAAAGAGTTAAAAACGGTATCAAAACGAGAAAGATTCGAATTGCTGCTGAAGATGCAAAGAAACCTTATGATGAGTCCCTCAAGGGAAAGGAAGGAGAAGCTAGTGTTGTGTATATTCCTCCTGTTGTTCAACGACCTGTTCAGCATCAGCGACCTTATGCTCCTCAGCAACAGAGACAACAAAGATCACGAAGGCCTGAGAGAAGGTTTGATCCACTCCCTGTTCCTCACAGCCATGTTCTTGCCCGTCTACTTGAAAGTTCTCTGGTTCAACTAAGGGATTCCAAGCCTGTTCCCGACCCTATTCCTCCTGATTATGATCTAGATGCCAGATGTGAATATCACTCAGACACACTGGGTCATTCAATTGAAAATTGCAATGTGTTCAAGCACAAGGTGATAGACCTGGTAGACTCAGAGATCATTGTATTCAGTGAATATGATATGTACATCAATTGAAGCCTCCTTTCTCAAGTGAGCACTCAGTCTGCAAGTACGTCCAGACAGAATCAAGCTTCCTCAGCAATGGCAATCTTCAGCTTCTTTACTGCATTTTCATTTGTAGTTTTTCATTTCTTGTTAAAGCATCGTATGCATGTAAGACTTATTTGTTTTTAATAATGATATTAATGCAATGAATATGTTTTCTTGAAGTAATTCTTTTTATTCATTCGTATGATATTTTTGTGCATTGCAATACCAATTTTCTTGCTTAAACTCTTGGAGGGAGGATGATGAGACGAAAACACAAAATCTCTGGTTGTATGTTCAAGGATAGAACCCTGTTAAGGATGTACATGCATTGTTTCAAATCCCTAAATGCTGGAGATATAAGGGAGATAGACCCTCGTTAACCCCTTTGAGCCTTGAAGTAGGAGTTTCTTTCGTACAAAAAACCCTCATACTTAACCCAGGGGCAGGGTAGGCGTCAGTTAGTTTGACCAAACGTTCAAATTTCAAGGAGAGTGTGCATCTGAGGAACCATTACCTTCTATCCCACCGTCAAGAGGTCAAGAGATGTGAAACCACAATGGTTATCCATCAACAATCAGGGAGTGAGGCAGTCACAACCCTTTCAAGCAAGTAAGAAAAACAGTGTCACACACTTTGTTCAAAAAAGGGGAATAAAAAAAAAGAAAAGCCCGCTAATTCAAAACTTGAAAACAAGCGACTTAGGAAAAAGTTAGGGCATCCCGGTGGACTTCAAAATCGAAAAACTCAAAAGAGTCAGTCCAGGCAAAAATTAGGGATCAAAAAAAAAAGGGGGGGCAAAAGAAAGAAAAAGCGAAAAGCGAAAAGGATTACAAAAGAAAATCCTCGATAAGAACAAATTCCTGTGATTACAGACACAAAAGATAAAGAGGGATGACTGTCACTCCAAAACCTCCTTAGGTGTCAAACCATTAGTTGCATGGGTTCCTTAAAGATCGTAAACCTTTTGAGAGATGAGCGATTGTGTTAGATTAACTGAACATAGGACTGGAGAACATCACGAAGAGTGGGTGGGCACCGATAAATTTTGAGCCATAAATCCTTTTTCTGAAACCGTGAACCAGACCACGTTACAACCCTTAAAAGTCCTAATTGAAACAGGGTTTATTCCGAAAGCGTACTTCAACAAGATAGCGTTCCTGACTTCTATGAGTTGTGCTAATAAGATTTGTTGGTATTGCATGTGCGCATTGTTTTTCCATTCAAAAATCAAGGTCGCATCCCAGCTAGTGATTCGTTCACAAGGCTTGGAGACGCATTTTCAACAAAACTTCAAGGGTAACACAAGTGTTGCATTAGAATTGTCATTCTCATAATAAACATTTTCTGCTTGCATGTGTTTGATATCAAAGAAGCTTACACGATGAACGACAGTCGAGAAGCTCGATCACGCCAAGTTGAGATGGTGAAAACTCTGAAGGACAATCATGTTAAGGGGTATGTGGCCAAGAGACTGTGCGCAGCCTGGGGGGTTCCCGATAAATGGTGATAAGATGCAGCTAATCTAGATCAGTCACGTTGAAAACTCCCCCTAAAGCAACTGAACAGGGGCAGTCAGGTCAATTTGACAAATCTCTGTAAGATCAGTCAGGGGAAAATTTCCTTCAAGGATTAGGGCAGGCCACCTCTAGAGCGTGAGAAATTGTCCACTCCTGAAAATGGTTAATTGAAAACACCTCTTCAAAGTTCAGAATACTGGGACAGAGTATTTTCAATTCATTACAAACCCTTTCGAGGTAATGTACTTCATGGATTATGAAGTCTGGGGCAGTTGTGTCGAGATCTGAGAAATCTCTCCAAGAGTTTGAAGACCCTGGGGCAGTGCGAATGCCCGGTCCTCTATAAAATCCTCTTGAGATGATTTCTTCCATTAGACCTGGTGGTCTGGGGCAAGTGGAAAGTTCAAAGGGCCGTCTATGACCGTAGAGACAGGTCAGGTGGGATGGCAACAAGATTGTACTTCCCCAGCAGTTTGCTCTCCCCAGCATTGAGATTGCACTTTCCTCAGCAGAGCAGACTTTCCCCAGCAGGAGACTCGGGGAATTTGTTCTCTAGATCAGGACGTTGTCTCCCCACAGAATCAGGGTGTCCACTTTCCCCAGCCAGTAAGGAAGCGCACTTTCACCGACAACGTTATGTTCTAATCCCCAGCAAGGTGAGGATAAAGTCATTCGCCCCTTCAACAGGATAAATTCAGCAGTATTCCCCAGGCAGGATGGTATTATGGGCTGGCATCCCCAGCAGGTTCTAAGCCCATTGGTTATTAGCAATCCTCAGCAACTGACTTCTGGTTCTGTCATTGGCATTCATTCTCAACTCCCCCAGCAGAGGAGAAATCTCAGGTTTTGGATGTTACCTTCAGTAGAGGTCACGTGTAATCCCCGGTAGTGCGGATGTTCTTTTGGGATTTCATCCCCAGCAGAAGGCGTTGATCCAAAGAGTCAGTCAGTGTGATCCTTCTCAGCAAAATTCTTGGATTCAGAGGACAATTTATTTTTGTCATCCCCAGATGAATTGGTCTCTTCTCTCCAACATTTATTTTGCTGGAGGGGCCCTTTTGCATATCATAAGCATTTGCATTGCACCCTCAAACGCATAGCATTTCCATTTCGTATGGAGCATTACGCCAAAATTCAAACATTTGCATTTGAAGCATAAGCCAGGTTTGATATTTATTTCGCTAGTTCTCTTTATCAGCAGAGATAGCAATCTCTTGAAGATTTTCTTCGTCAGTTCCCTTTATCAGCAGGGATGGTATTTATTTTGCTAGTTCTCTTTATCAGCAGAGATAGCAATTTTTTGAAGGTTTCCTTTGTCAGTTCCCTTTATCAGCAGGTATGGCATTTATTTTGCTAGTTCTATTTATTAGTAGAGATAATGATCTTTTGAAGGTTTCCTTCGTCAGTTCCCTTTATCAACAGGGATGGCATTTATTTTGCTAGTTCTCTTTATCAGCAGAGATAGCAATCTCTTGAGGATTTTCTTCGTCAGTTCCCTTTATCAGCAGGGATGGCATTTATTTTGCTAGTTCTCTTTATCAGCAGAGATAGCAATCTCTTGGAGATTTTCTTCGTCAGTTCTCTTTATCAGCAGGGATGGCATTTATTTTGCTAGTTCTCTTTATCAGCAGAGATAGCAATCTTTTGAAGGTTTCCTTTGTCAGTTCCCTTTATCAGCAGGGATGGCATTTATTTTGCTAGTTCTCTTTATCAGCAGAGATATCAATCTTTTGAAGGTTTCCTTCGTCAGTTCCCTTTATCAGTAGGGATGGCATTTATTTTGCTAGTTCTCTTTATCAGCAGAGATAGCAATCTCTTAAAGATTTTCTTCGTCAGTTCCCTTTATCAGCAGGGATGGCATTTATTTTGCTAGTTCTCTTTATCAGCAGAGATAGCAATCTTTTGAAGATTTTCTTTGTCAGTTCCCTTTGTCAGCAGGGATGGCATTTATTTTGATAGTTCTCTTTATCAGCAGAGATAGCAATCTCTTGAAGATTTTCTTTGTCAGTTCCCTTTGTCATCAGGGATGGCATTTATTTTGCTAGTTCTCTTTATCAGCAGAGATAGCAATCGTTTGAAGGTTTCCTTCGTCAGTTCCCTTTATCAGTAGGGATGGCATTTATTTTGCTAGTTCTCTTTATCAGCAGAGATAACAATCTCTTGAAGATTTTCTTCGTCCGTTCCCTTTATCAGCAGGGATGGCATATATTTTGCTAGTTCTCTTTATCAGCAGAGATAGCAATCTTTTGAAGATTTTCTTCGTCAGTTCCCTTTGTCAGCAGGGATGGCATTTATTTTTCTAGTTCTCTTTATCAACAGAGATAGCAATCTTTTGAAGGTTTCCTTCGTCAGTTCCCTTTATCAGCAGGGATGGCATATTTCTAGGTTCCTTTGTCAGTTCTATTTATTAGCAGAGATGACATAACCTGGGAGAGTTTGTTTCACTTTATCCCCAGCATAGCTAACACTCGTCCGTGTTTATTTCAAGACATTTTAATACATCGTTTGTACTGGTTTCCAACACTCGTACGTGTTATGACGGTGCATCATTTATTGCTTGTTCCCCAGTTGAGTCGTCCCTCCTTGAGGATTGCAAATTTCAGGTTTCTTTTGGTATTCCATCTCCGTGAATCCTTTAAACGTATGACAGCCGTTGCTATCATACCTTCAGGACCAAGTTGATTGAATAGGCGCAGCTGTAGCACCCCAAAATTTGCTCTCCATACTTTAGTACTAACTGGCTTATGTTTCATTTCATTTTTGCATTATCATGTGTGCATATCATTGGTTCTTAGCATGGGATCAAGGTGCTTGAGGCAGTTCAAGAGGAGAAGGTGTCCTTCAAAGGGTTAAGTAAGAGCCCTTGTATTGCCCAAGAGATCAAGAGGAGAAATAGTTATTGGTGCCACCATTATTTGAGTCACTAAGGGGCCTTGGGGGCCAAGAGATCCTATTTGGTCTATCACATCTTCAAAAGTTCACAATTGGCAGGAGATCTCAAGTGAACCACTCTCTTCTAACCAATGAAGAAACTAGGGTTTTGAGATTTTTGGGTTTATTGCTCCAATGGGAAAGCTCCTTGGGTTTTTATCATCACCAAATGTCACATATTATCTTTGTTGGAGAGGATACACATCACATTCAGAGGAATTTGGATTTGGAGACTGTGCTACTTCCTCCTAGATTGAGGGTACCAAAATTAGGGTTTGCTATAAAGTCAGTTTATTTCTGACTTTTTGGGCAAGACTTGATTCCATGGTATTCCTTGGGTCCCCAAGTATCTAGGAATGGAAGATTGTCCATCAGTTTGGTTCATGAGAAGTTCAATTGGCCAATGGATTGGGAATCAGGAGAATTGGGGAAAAGTCAACAGTGAGAGGGGAAGTCAACTGTGAAAATTTGAGGTTCTCTTCAAGGTTTTCAAGGTCTCACATCCCCATATGGTCTTCAAGAGTCAAGTTTCATACCATTTATCAAGAATCAAGGGTTGGTACAAAAATTACTAAATATGGAAATGACCTATAATTTGAAAGTTTCCATTTTTGGCAAGTTTTTACACTACATTCATCTTGACTTTTCATCATCAAGGAAGCTTCAAATGAATTTTTCTCAAACATGAAAGTTGAAGATATTTTTCTCCCCTTTACAACAAGTACTAGAGGGTCTCCATATCATTTGTGAAACTCAAGTTATGATCAAAAGAAGGCAAAGTGGTTTTTAGGGTTTTCTCATGGTTCCCTTCTTACACCTTTTGCATTTTGGGACATATTGACCTATAATTGGTGCCATTGCTTCAAGTCACATTCTAACATCCAAGTGCACCTCCTAAGGATCATCTTTGGCCTTGGAATCAAGTGGATCCATGACTTATTCACTACTTATTTCACATTATGCAAAATGGCAAGATGCATAAAAACTCACAAACCAAGATATTTCAAGGCCCAAATCCAATTCAGGTGTGATTAGCAATTGATAAATGAGTGATCCATCATAAAAGGCTTGGGTGTACATGCATGGAGGAGGGTGTATAACTCAAAGTGCAAATTTCCAAAATCACCCAAAACTCATTAATTGAGGAATTAATCAGACCTAAATGATTATCAGTGGAATGACCTAATGTATTTAAGCTAACTCATGCACTCATTGGAGGGGGGACACGTTATTTTGAGGAGAATTCAAGTTTCAACCCTAATCTTTCATTCCTTCGAATCTCATCATCCACATGAGCTTTTCACAAAGTTCTTTCACATTCTGAGTCCTGGGATCCATAGAATACAAAGCTCCCATCATTTGAAGCTAACAACAAGTGTACGAATTGCGTGATCTCAGGTTAGTGACAATATCATGATCTTAAAACTCAATTTTTTGATGTGAAAAATAATCTATGATACTCACTGATGATTCTGATGTATTTTATGTTGAGTTTGGACGTGTATTATGGTTGTATCGTGAGCTTTAAGGTTTTGAATCCAAACTTGTTTCATTCGATTCTCCTCATGTGTTGGTTGTTTGTGATTTTTAATGACATATTATTGATCCTGGTGAAAATATGGTTTGAAAGGTATATTTGTTTGCATTTTCTGGGTGATTTTGTGATTACAGGTGGCCGGAAGGGACGACTGGAGCTAGGGCTCCGGCGTCTGGGTTTGATCTCCGATCAGGCTAGGGTTTTTGGGGAAGACGCAATTAGGGTCGTCCATTGCCTTGATCTAACGGTCCACAACGTGCCACGTTTTTAAAATTTTGTTTTTATTTTGTGGTTTACATGTGTGCCATTCCATGATTGTTATTGTGTACCTTAATTTGAACCATTCATCACGTTATTTATTGATAGATCTTGGACGTTGATTGAATCTGATGGCTATTACAATGCCAACGCATTAATGATTTGGTGTGCTCATTATGTGCTATCTTTTTAATTGCTGAGTAATTTGGTATACGCGTGTGCATGTTTATTATGGTGTACTGTGTGATCTGAGCCTTTGATCTGGTTGACACGTTGCTTTTGTTGACTTAATGGGGGGCGTTAGATTGATCTTGTGGTTAGTGTGGAGTCAATTGGTTGACTGTGTTATTTGTTTTTTTGTTTGTTTTTGATAATGGGCTTGCATGACCTGAACTTGCTTTCTGAACCCCCCCAATTAAGCCCATTATCATTTTTCAACGTGAATAAGCTTCTAATTACACCCCCCTTGGTATTTTCTTTCTTTATTTTATTTTTATTGCATAATTTCTCATTTTTAATTTTTAAAAATAGTTTTGTGCATTAAAAAATTACAAAAAAATTCATGAATCATGTTTAGAGTCTTATAAGATTTTTCCAAATTTTATTTTATTATTTTATTTTATTATTTTATTTTATTTTTAGCATCTGAATTAATTATTTAGTTAATTTCTTTTGAGTTTATTCCATATATGCATGCCATAGCTTGTAGAATTTATTTCTCATCATTCATAAGACATTTTGAGTCCATTCTTTTTGCATTGTTTTACCAACATATTGAAGTGCATAAAAACATTTTTCTCATATTTTTATGATCATTTCATATTGCATTTTAGTCCCTCTCTTTGGCATATTGAGTCATGTTTCTTACTTGATCTTTCCATGGCTGTTTGAGTGACTTATCTTGGGAATTTTGGCATGAGCTTTTGACATGTTGTTTACCACTGGTTGAGGTGTTTTGAGTTTTAATCTGGTAATTTTAGGATATGTTAAGCTAATTTTTTGATTGCTCTTCATTTGAGGTCTTCATTTATGCATATATTTGATCATGTCTGGTTGCTTGTTTGAGAAGGCACTTGTGCCATTGTGTGGGGTTGATTCTTTGAATTCATGAATCATGTTTGAATTGTTATAGGTCACTTGATTGCCATTATAGGTCATAGGTGTGAGGTTGTTGCATACTTTGTGCATATGTTCAATACTTGGTTTACATGCCTTTTTTGACTTATCTTCTCACCTCTTCTCATCTATGCTTATTCATGAATTATGTTTGGTTTGTGTATGCCATGCCATATCATTCCTTTGAATTTCATTTGATGTATGTTTCTGACCTTGGAGCTTTTCAGTCATGTCATATGTTATTCATGTTTCATCTTGCATACTTGAACGTGTTTCTCTTACATGCTTCCTTCTCCTTCTTCTAATGATTCTCAATGCTTGGATACTTGTTTGTATGCCTCGTGTGACATTTGCGTAGCATGTTTAGGCACATGTTTAGGTCATCCAAATTATGACTTGGATGAGTTTCATTTGGTTTGTAACCTTTTCTCTTTGGTTTGTGACTTGCTTGGGTTTCATTTGTCTTATTGTCACTTATGTCTGTTTTGTACTAACCTTTTATGCAGAGGCTGAGGTAAGTTATTTGAGGGTGTGGATAGTTATCCATGTTCACCCTCACTCTCTCTTTCACATTTTCATCTCATTTCTTTTCCTTTAAGTGTTGGATTTCACTTTGTATGTGATTGAACTGGTTAATGTTTATTTGTGTTTGTTCACGTGATCCCCTTAGGATTCCTAGCTCTGCTTAATTTCTGATTAAGCTGGAGGTAGGAGAGACATTAGGCTTTCAATCTTTTTCATGCTAACATTAGGTAGTCTTCCTCCTAATCCTCCCCTTAGGGCCATCTTTGCATGATAACATTAGGATAGATTTCCCCCGTAGTGTTTTTCTTTTCTTTTGAGTCCCTCATCTCATCTCATAACATTTCTAAGATACTTAATAAGGTCAACTTGCCTTGCACACAAGCCTTAAACATAGGAAGTGAAGATTGAGGGGTACCCCTTCTCTCTTCTAGAGTGTTGAGCATACGTCCCATTGGGGACGACCAAGCGACGCATTCGTTCCCGTGTCATAGACTTTGGTTCAAGTTGAGTTATGAACTAACTCAAGTCACTTTTGTCTTAAAAGATACAAACAAATTTCAAAACATTTTTGTCCTTCGGGATTGTCAAACTAAAGGCTATTTTCAAAAAGGGAACGTTACTTTCCGTCTGAGTCGCAAACAGGCATCGACCCTAACTGCTGGACGCGAACTTAACGTTGCTCATAAAAATTACAAAAAGAACTTGGTCCGAACTACGTTGACTCTGAATTTCCCATTGCACAAAGGGAGTACGTAGGCCTAGGACGACGACATCCTACCGAGTCTGTCTTTGTTTTCCCCTTCCCCGTTTTAGTACAGCCATAGATTTTAGGATAACTCACCCTTAGAATAGACAACAAGCGTGGATCCCATCGAGTACAATGGATGCGTGGGGGTGCTAATACCTTCCCCTTGCGTAACCGACTCCCGAACCCGGGTTATGGTTGCGATGACTATTCCTTTCCCTCTTCCTCAGGTTTTTGCGGTGTTCCCTTTCCCTCTCTTGGGATAAATACACATTGCTGGCGACTCTGTGTTCCGCGCCACTTTCGCGTTTGTACCTGGATGAAAATCCTGGGAGCGACAGATTTGTATGCTTGTTCATAGACATTATAGGATATTCAAATATGATGTTTAATTCTGACTTGCATCCATTTGCATTTGATTTCATGTTCTTTTTCAACTTTGACTTGTGTTACAAGTTTCTTCCTTTCTTACTTGAACTTGAACATTGTTTGCTTCTATTTGCTTTATCTTCTTAAATCATTTCACTCATGCTTTGTATGTTCATTCATTGACATCCATGAGCATTATAATATGACATTCAATTTTGATTTTGACATTTATCCAAGCATTCATTCATGTTTGTATGCCATATGCATTCATACTTCATCCATGTTTCATAACTTGAACTTGTGTGAATCTTTGACACCTTTCTTGACATAGTTTGATATCATTAGGTACCTTAACTTTAATTGAACCTCATTAGACGTGCTACTGACTTTAGAAGTCATTTAACACTTAGGATCCCTTCTCTTTAGACTTAGGCTTTGTTTGATACATAGTTTCATTTCATGAGATGTTTGGTGCTTACTTGTGTGATTTCTTTCACTTATGCTTTCATATTCAATTGTTTAGCTAAAATTTTCATGTAGGGGCTAATGGTAAGTTGAGGGCGTGGATGTGCATCCACATACACCTTCTTCCTTCATCTCTTTAAAGCTTTCTCTTTTGCATTTGTGATAAGCATTTCTATGCTTTCTTTGTACAACTTCTTTCTTCTCCTTTTTGGTTCATAACTCGTCTTCTACTTTAGAAGTGAGTTGTGATACCTCTTGCTCTCTTCTTCTTTTCTTTAGGATTAGAGTTCTTCAAACCACACTAACCCTTAGGATCTCCAAGCATGACAACTCTTAGGATTATTAGTCTCCCTTTAGCCTTTTGCCTTTCTCAATCTTTGAGTCTCTCTTTTTCTCATCTTAAGACAAAAGCAAAAAACACTTAATAAAGGATTAACGCGTATTGCGCGTGACCCTAGAGCACGGGAAATGGAAGGAGGGGAGTTTCTCTCCGGCTTTCTAGAATGTTTAGCATACGTCCTGTAAGGACGACCATGCGATGCATTCGATCTTATGCAATAGACTTGAATGCAATACGTGTTACTAACACAAAAATGATCAAAACACTTCTTTCTAAAATACAAAAACAAACAAACAATTCTCTCCTCATCTCTTCACTCCTTTCTAAAAGGATTCGTCATGTCCGTTCTACCGCAAATAGGTAACGCCTAAGTCTCCCTACAGCGAGCTGCAACGCCTAACTGCTGGGACGCGCACTTTGATGTTTCCACTAAAAAACACAAACAAAGCAACCCTTGTTGATCCGAACTACGTTTGCTCTGATTCTTCTTTCTCGTCTGATTGAAGATACGTAGGCACGAGATGCGATATCTCGACGAGCAACCTTTCCCGTACTCCGTCGAACTACGTTTACTCTGACTTTCCCATTGCACTGAGGGAATACGTAGGCCTAGGACAACGATAATGTCCTATCAAGTCACTTCTTTCTCCCCTCCCTTCTCCTTTCTATCTTTCATTTCCAGTTCTCCAGTTAGCAGTTGATTTTCAGTTCCTTACACCCTTTGATCAAGACAATAAGCGTGGATCCCAACGAGTACGATGGACGCGTGGGGTGCTAACACCTTCCCTCGCGTAACCGACTCCCTTACCCATTTCTCTTGGTCGTAAGACCGTGCTTTTCCTTCCCTCAGGTTTACGCAGTGTTTCCTTTCCCTCTCTTGGGATAAATACACATTGTTGGCGACTTTGTTTCCGCGCCACTTTCGCGTTTGTACTTGGATGAAAATCCCGGGAGCGATAGTGTGTTAGAATGGTCAAGGTAAGGAAATTATATGTCAAAGAATTTCACGTTCCTAGAAATAATGATTTCATGATTAACTGTATCTAAAAGGATGAAACCTTTCATACCTGCCTTGTATCCCAATAAAGCACATTTTCTCGCCCTTGAGTCAAATTTGTGTCTATTGTTTGGCAAGGTGGAAGCATGACTCAAACAACCAAACACCCTTAGGGAACTTAGATCAGGTGTAGTACTGTCATACCCTAAATTTGTCCTACCTGTATAACTTTTCTCAGTGGTGTTTCTGTTGCTAACTGTTGATATTTGTAAATATGTATAGTGTTAAGAATATTTGTATATAGAATAGCCCCCACATCGACTATATCATGTAATTAGTTGTAATCTATCTATATATAATAATGTCTCAGTAGTGCTTTTCAAAAACACACGGTTTATTCATATGTCTCTTAAGTCTCTTGTATTTCAACATGGTATCCAAAGCCTGCTAAGAGGCAATTCTTTTTTTTTTTGACGTGTTTTATCCGGTTGACCCACTGTCTTCCGGTGAGAAATTTTTTTTTTTTTTTTTTTTTTTGCAAACCGTGTTGTTACTCTAGTTTGCCTCTCACTTTTCAAAATTCTCCGGTAACCACCCTGCCGCCACTGCCATCGTTACTGTTCCGGCGACATTTTGGAAAGGCGACCCCACCATTAGTTTTTAATATTCTCCGGTTATAACTGCATAGCCGCTGTCCGCCGCCGTTGCTACTATTCACAGTGACCTTCCGGCAAATTTTTTCATAGGCAGAAACCTCCACACGCGCCACCTTCGTCTCCGCGCGTGGGCATCACACGCCGCCACCTGAACCGTACGTGACAGCACGTCCGGCGGCCGATTGCGTGATATTTTCTCTCTTCAGATACTCATGGCTACTCAGAACTTTACGCCAAACTACGATGATTTCCTCAGGTGGTATAAGAATTATCAGAACTCAGATTCTACTGCTACGGTAGCACACACTGGTAATTCATTTGTTTGCCTCTCTCAATCATCTCCTCTTCGACCTTGGGTCCTTGATTCAGGTGCGTCTGATCATGCTACTGGTAATAAAAATATTTTCTCTTCCTTCTCTACTTCTGGTTTGTTACCTACTATAATTTCTGCTAATGGTTCTCAAACCCGATCCGAAGAGATTGGTACTATTCAAATTCTACCTTCTCTCTCTGTTACTTTTGTCCTCTATGTACCTAATTGTCAATTTAATTTACTTTCAGTCAGTCGTTTAACTCGTTCTCTTGATTGTAGTGTCACTTTCACTAACAATAATGTTACCCTGCAGGATCGGAGTTCGGGACGGATGATTGGCGTCGGATATGAGTCTCAAGGCCTTTATTACCTCTCATTGTCATCTCAGACATGCTCAGCCAAAGATTCTCCACTCACTATCCATGCTCAGTTAGGTCATCCCAGTCTTTCCAAATTACATAAGTTGGTGCCAAATTTATCGAAGGTATCTAATTTACATTGTGAGTCATGTCAGTTAGGGAAACACACTCGTAGTCAATTTCCCAATCGAGTCAACATACGAGCTTCATCCCCTTTTGCTTTAGTTCACACCGATGTTTGGGGTCCCTTGTGTACTGTCTCTACTCTTGAGTCTAGGTATTTTGTCACCTTTATTGATGATTTTTCACGTTGCACGTGGTTATTTTTAATGAAGAATAGATCTGAATTATTTTCTATTTTTGAACAATTTTATCGAGAAATAAGAACTCAATTTGGTGTGTCTATCCGTACCTTAAGAAGTGACAATGCCCATGAATATTTATCCCAACAATTTCAAAATTTTATGTCACACAATGGTATTCTCAATCAAACATCTTGCCCTCACGCACCTCAACAAAACGGTGTAGCCGAATGCAAAAATCGGCATCTCGTAGAAACCACTCGGACCCTACTTCTCCATGGTAATGTTACACTTCGGTTTTGGGGGGATGTTGTGCTAACGACATGTTACCTTATAAATCGCATGCCCTCGTCTGTCCTTAACAATAAAATCCCTCATTCAATCCTTTTTCCCAATTCCCCACTTCACCCAATTCCTCCCCGAGTCTTCGGGTCCACATGTTTTGTACACAATCTCTCCCCTGGTCTTGATAAACTATCAGCTCGATCACTAAAATGTGTCTTTCTTGGTTATCATCGATCCCAAAAAGGTTATCGTTGTTATTCACATACTCTACAACGATAACTCATATCGGCCGATGTTACCTTCTTCGAGTCTATTCCATATTTCGAGTCCAGCCAAGCAACTCCGAAACCCCTTCAGGAAAGTATTCCCACACCTCTTCCGGAAGTCCCATCGATCATTATCCCCCATCATTCTAGGGAACCTGACCCACTAGATACCCCTACGGTTGTCCCTGAAGTCGTATCTGTCCCTGAAGTCATACCTATCCCTGAGGTCACTACGGACTCTCCTCCGACGCTCTCGCCATCACCGGATCCGATCCTGCAACCTGAATCTGATCTTCCGATTTCCCTTCAAAATGGTATACGTCATACACGAAATCCTTCTCCACATTATATTGATTTATGTTATCATCGTCTTTCCCCTTTGCAGTATACTTGTTTGTCTTCTTTGTCTTTTGTTTCTATTCCTAAAACTCCAGGTGAAGCATTATCTCACCCTGAGTGGAGGCAAGCAATGATTGATGAAATGTGTGCTCTTCAAAGCAGTGGTACCTAGGAACTGGTTCCTCTACCCCATGGAAAATATTTAGTAGGTTGTCGTTGGCTTTATACAGTGAAGGTTGGTCCAAATGGTAAGATTGATCGATTTAAAGCTCGCTTGGTAGCCAAAGGATACACTCAGATTTTTGGGTTGGATTATAGTGATACCTTTTCTCCTGTAGCCAAGATGGCATCTGTTAGACTTCTTCTAGCCATTGTAGCCATTCGACATTAGTCTCTTCATCAACTTGACATCAAAAATGCATTCTTACATGGTGATCTTGAAGAGGAAGTATATATGGAGCAACCACCTGGGTTTGTTGCTCAGGGGGAGTCACCGAATATGGTTTGTAGGCTACACAGGTCTCTTTATGGTCTTAAGCAATCTCCGAGAGCTTGGTTTGGCAGATTCAGCACTGTAGTACAACAGTTTGGTATGATCCGTAGTGAAGCTGACCATTATGTTTTTTATCATCACCCACCACAAGGGTGTATTTATCTTATTGTGTATGTAGATGACATTGTTATAACTGGTAGTGATCATCAGGGAATACTCTAGTTGAAACAACATCTCTCAAAACAATTTCAGACAAAAGATCTTGGTAAACTCCACTATTTCTTGGGTATTGAAGTAGCCCAATCTAAAGATAGTTTGGTGATTTCTCAGCGGAAATATGCTATGGATATCTTGGAAGAAACAGGTTTGTTAAATGCTAAACCTGCCGATACTCCTATGGATCCAAGTGTTAAACTTCTACCCAATCAGGGGGAGCCTTTATCTGACTCGGGAAGGTATAGGAGATTGGATGGAAAGTTGAATTATCTCACAGTCACTCGCCCGGACATTTCTTTTGCAGTTAGTGTGGTAAGCCAGTTCTTAAAATTCCCCTTGTCAGGAACACATGGATGTTATTATTCGGATTCTGAGATACATCAAATGTGCTCCAGGAAAAGGTCTTGTGTATGAGGATAAAGGACATACCCAGATAGTTGGATACTCCGATGCAGATTGGGCAGGGTTACCCATTGATAGACGATCCACCTCTGGGTATTGTGTACTTGTTGGAGGAAACCTTATATCCTGGAAAAGTAAGAAACAAAATGTAGTTGCAAGATCAAGCGCCGAGGCAGAATATAGGGCCATGGCAATGGCAACATGTGAACTTATTTAGTTAAAACAGTTGCTCAAGGAACTTCAAATTGAAGAAGCAAGACCAATGACACTTATTTGTGATAATCAAGCTGCATTGCACATTGCTTCAAATCCAGTCTTCCATGAGAGGACCAAACATATTGAGATAGACTATCACTTTGTCAGAGAGAAGATCGAGTCAGGAGACATCGTCACAAGCTTTGTTAACTCTAATGATCAATTGGCAGATGTGTTTACAAAATCTCTACGAAACCCCAGAACTAACTATATATGTAACAAGCTTGGTGCATTTGACTTATACGCTCAAGCTTGAGGGGGAGTGTTGATATTTGTAAATATATATAGTGTTAAGAATATTTGTATATAGAATAGTCCCACATCGACTATATCATGTAATTAGTTGTAATCTATCTATATATAATAATGTCTCCGTAGTGCTTTTCAAAAACACACAGTTTATTCATATGTCTCTTAGTCTCTTGTATTTCAACACTAACCATTATTCAGAAAATCCAAAAATATGTTATTTCTGCTTATTGTCCAAATTCAGGATTAATTCATTGTTCATCCTTCATGTTTTTTCAAACGCCGTTCAATGAATGAGTGCATTGGCCTAGCGGGTAGTGAACTGAGCGTAAGGAATTGCATATGTGAGAGGTCATGAGTTTGAATCCCACCTCCCCATATTTTGATATTTTGATATTTTTTGTTTTTACTAACTTTATTTCCATTTTTAATTAATTAATCATTTTATTTCTAATTTTTAGTTGAAATAGTATTTTAATTAGATATTTTTAGTTTAAATTTATTTTTAGTTAATTGATTTTAACACATTTTCTTTTAAAAAGGAAAAACAAAAAAACATTCCTTTTAACTCCTTTTAATATTTTGTCTACTAAATTTTAAAAAGCTTTCAATTCTTTCTTTTAATTTTTTTGTCTACTAAATTTTAAAAGAGCTTTCAATTCTTTTATTTATTCTTGTCTAGAGTTTTTTCTATATATATACATGGCATGAGACCCAAGAACATCGACAATTCTCACAGTCCACAAATTTCACAACTTTCAACTTTTACACACTTCATTCACAAACTCACTTTGCAATTCTTTTTTCAAAACTTATTTTCAAAACTATTGGTTCTTTCTTTTCTTTGGCCGATGATTTCCATATGAGGCCCCCCTTTATTGATTTACAATTTTATCATTTTTTTGGTGTGCTGTTTGAGCCATATAATGATATTTAACTAATGGTTCACTTTTAAAAAGATGTATTCATTGTATTTTGTTTGCAAAAATTGTTCTAATGCTACTATATCACCCTTTGTACATATTCCTAAACCACACACGTATACATCGAACTGTCTTTTTACTAATCTTTGCAGTAACAATTCACAACCACCACCTCAACCGCTTCAGACACAACTCAACGGCAACACGAAAAGTTCAAACTCAGTGACAACTCACTTTTACGCTCACACCGACAACGGAAAGCAACAGCACCAATCAATATTACGGTAACGATTCAAAGCGATTTTTCTATTGTGTTTCGATTTTTGCACTGGTTTTATGTTTAATGGTATTGGTCTGTTCATTTCATATATATTGTTTGACTTTTGAGTTGTGTATATCTTCAATATCATTGTAGTGCAATTGTTACATATAGTGTTTTGTTTTTGTACTAGTTTTATTTCTAATGTTATTGTGTTGTGCTTTTCTTATATATATATATATATATATATATATATATATGCTACAACACACCCACTTATTTGTATGAATGTGTGTTTTAGCGAGCTTTAACTAAAAAATGGTTAAATGCACCCTAAGGTGCATGTTACTAAAACACTCCTTCTAAAAAGTAAGTGAGTGTAAGTTAACATCTCCTTTAGGCATTAACTATAATACACCTATTAATTTTTTAGAAGGAGTTTGTTAGCAATTAATAACTAAAAATTCATTAAATACACCATAAGGTGCATGTTGCTAAAACACACCTTCATAAAAATGAATGGGTGAATTGTAGCATTTCCCATATATATATATATATATATATATAATGGATTTCGTTTAATATAGATGTATATTTTAATTTTACCTTTTAATGTATATAATGAAGAATACTAATGAATACTAACGGATTTCATTTAATACTAATGAATACTTTTTACTTTTTGATTTATATTTTATCTTTTTACTTTTTGCTCTATATACTTTTTACTTTTTACTATATATATTTTGATTTTGATTTTTAATTGATTTCGTTTACTAAATAATACTAATAAAGAAGTTCATGATTTTCCTTAAAAATTGGATGAATGAATACTGTGAACTCAATGTATCTTGTGATATATTTAACATCTCATTATTTAAATTTGTTTGGTCAGTCTTAACTTAGTCATTATTTGAATTCTTTTAATTATAATGTTTTTATAAGTGTAAATAAAGCTTTGACAATTCTACACTCCTTCCAATTTTAGTTTCATTTTCATTTCCATTTTTTTTAATTTGTTTAGATAATTTAATTCAGGATCAGTTGATAATGAGTACTATAAATCTAGATCATTGCTATATTTTTAATTCCACTCCCCCATTTAATTATACTCCATAATTCTTTCAATCCCTTTTATTTTGTATTTTTTGTAGATGTATTTTGTTAGGCTTAATTAGGTTCTAGGTTTAATGCATTTAGATAGATTAATTTATGTAATTCAATTAGTTAGTTAGTTAATTAGATTAGATTTAATCAATTAGTTAGTTAAACTCAGGTAAATAGATTAATTAGTATCCCGTGTACATAATTCCTCGACTCTAATTAATCTTTCGTACTTGTACGTAAATCTTATTCAAATTTCTACCCTGTCACCACATCACCGATAACTAAAATTTCTTTTTCTTAAAAAATCCCAAAAAATACTTTAACAATATTTCGAGCTTTCTTTTCAAACTCTAAAAAATACCTCACACATCTCAAACCATTTTTCCTTCGGGCTTTTCCGTTTAAACTTTTCAAAAAAGACATGCTCATAGCATCGTCCATAAAAATCACACAACAAACAAAAACATTTTCAACAAGAACTACGGAGTTCTGGTTCCCTCTAGGATACGTAGGCACTAGGTTGAAAACTCAGACGAACTCAATAATAAAAAACTTTCATTTTCCCTTAAGTATTCATCCATCTCCCTTAGCAAGCAATAAGATATCAAACACCTTTCATGCCTAGGCAACTTAGACGGTTCCCATCGAGTACGATGGATGTAGGGAGGTACTAATACCTTCTCCTTACATAACCGACTTCCGAATCCAACATGGTTGCGATGACCATACCCTATCCTTTTTTCCGTGGGTTTTCTCGATATTTTCCTTTTCCTCTCATGGGAATAAATAAAGTTCGGTGGCGACTCTCATAAGTCCATATGTGATCGTGCAAACCCTAGTTTTGCGCATCACGAAGATCGTATTTTTCGAGGTACGACAAGTACCATACATGACCTCATAAGAGGACTTGTTCTTTAGGACTTTAGTAGATATCATATTCATAAGAAAAATAGCATGGAGCACTGCATAAGACCAAAATTTCTTTGGCAAACCTGATTAAAACATGAGTGCCCTACTGATGTTTAGGATATGTTGGTGCCTCTTTCTACTCTACCATTATACTGAGGCGTATAAACACAACTTATTTGATGTATTATACCTTTTGAAGCATAATATGCAGGCATGAGCAACTCAGTTCCATTGTCACTTCTAATGGTTTTGATCTTTTTACCAAATTGTGTTTCAACCATGGCCACAAAATTTGCTATCTTCTGGCCTACTTCAGCTTTGGATTTCAACATAATAACCCAAACATGTCTACTATGGTCATCTAAGATAGTTAAAAAATACTTGAAGTCATGCACAAAAATAGTATTGAATGACCCCCATATATCAATGTGAATTAGATCAAACAGGTTACATGCATTATTATTGCTGATAGGAAAAGGTAAACATTTATGTCTAGCTTGTTGACACACATCACATGCCTTATGAATACTGCTAGGTATGTAGCTATACATTGTGCTCATATATTTCATTATATCATAGGATAGATGACCTAATCTTAGATGCCACAGAATAGCTGGAGCTACATCATCAGTTTTCTTATTGGTAAAGACACTAGAAACAAAACCTATATTACTATCTCTTTGAGATGCTTCCAAGTAATATAGTACATCAAGCTCTCAATCAAGTCCTTCTTTGCCCATATAACACACTTGTTAGTTTCAAAAACTAGGCTACAATCTTGCTCTCTACATAGTTTTAAAACTGATATAAAGTTAACTTCAAATTATGGCAAATATAGGACATCCTTAATAATAAACTCATTGGATAATTTCACATCTCCACATAAAGATGCTGCTATAGAATTACCATTAGGAAGATTAACTATTATGGGATTAATTTTATCATGCATCATGACCAATCTAAAGAATGACATATATGGTGTGTAGCTCCTGTATCTAAAATCTAACTTACACTACTATTTGCATTAAAGCTAGCAATGTAAGATTTACCTCCCTTGGCAAGATTGATGGATCTTGTGTTCTTCTCAAGAAGCACCATCAAGTTCTGGTATTGCTCCCTTGTTAGTGACATGCTTTCATTGTCACTGGTTGAAGCTACTGCAGGTTTGCTATCTTATTCATCAACCTTCACTTGATTTGCATATGAGCTTCCTCGACCAAGACTTGGCGGATAACCATTCTTCTTGTAACAGTTATCAATTATATGACCAGTTTTACCACAGTAGGTACAAATTTCATATTTCATCTTCCTCTTCCAACATTAGAACTACCATTTACTCTACCTCTTCCAAACTGTTTTGCTTCATCTACTGCATTAACCATGCCACATCCATCTTCAGCAGCATTACTACTTGAAAATATGGTGCCACATATCTTTCTCTCTTGCTGCATAACCATGGAAAACACTTTGTTTATCTGAGGTAAAGGATCCATGAGTAGCACCTGTGAAACTACTCCATGAAATTCTTCATTCAAGCCAATCAAGAATTGGATAATTCTATCTTCAGCTCTAAAACTTCTGTTGTTTCTCATTGTTGAGCAGACACAAGGCACACGACATGTAGGCATTGGCCTATATTGATTCAATTCCTCCCATAAACTTCTCAATTCATTAAAATAATCTGACACCTTCTTGTTACCTTGTTTCAGATTGGAAATTTCCTGGTGTAATTGAGCAACACGAATCCTGTCACCTCTCATGAATCGATCTTTGAGATCATTCCACATGTCCACAACATTATCAATGAAAACCACACTTTGAGCAATTGATGGTGTTATTGAATTTATGATCCATGTATGCACCAGATTATTGCATCTTTGCCAAGCTACATAGTTGAGACCACTCTTATCAGGAATCTCAATTGTTCTATCCACAAATTGGAACTTGTTCTTCATGGCTAGGGCACACCTCATCTTCATCGACCATGCATGATAGTTGTCACCAGATAGCGCTAGTGTGATACAAACGGTTGATGAGTTTTCTGAAGGATGAACATAGTAAGGATCAAGCTAATCCTGAACTTGGTTATTGTTGTTTCTCGTCATATCAATGCAACACAAACAACAAAATGAAGAAAAAACGAAATGAATCAATGCAAGAATAAACCAAGAAACGATGTTTCAAGAAGAAGCAACAACAATCACAATGCGTGTAATATCAAGCAATGAATCGAAGCACAGCGGAAACAGAGCAGGATGAGTCTGCTATGATACCATCTAAGCAACCATGAAACTCCATTGATGGAGAGAAAAGGGAAGAAGAAAGAAGAAAGAACAAAGAACAAATAGTGAAAAGAGCTTACATTGATTAGTGAGGAAGTTAGTTACAATTTAATTATATATAGTTACATGATTATAACTAACACAAGATAACTAACTATCCAACGAGATAAGGTGCATGGTGTAATTATGGTCATGCCCTAGTTTCATGCAACGTGATCTTTTCTTCTTCGTCTTCAATACCATCTGTTAGAGTGAATTTGTCATTTTTTTTATCAAGGCAACAAGAATACCACTTTTCTTTATTTAGTGTTTGAAGGGAAAAGTTTGATCAAACCCAAACCTAAACAACTTTTCGAGTAATATAAAGAGTCTCGTTTCTTTATTTAGTGTTTGAGGGGAAAAGTTCAGGGATCTACAATGAGTCTTTCTTTGATTTGTAATGGTAACTCATCGCCACCTTCTTTTCATGATGAAAAATGCAGAACCGGTATTTTCTTTGGTAATCTGATAATATTAAATATGAGTTAACATTTTGGATTTGTTTAGTGTTTGTTTTTTGATATAAGATTGTTTAGTTTTCAGATCAGTGTTGTATCAAATCACATTGCGCTAGTATATAAAGTGCTATGTGTGTATATGGCTTAGGATTGTTTAACTTGGAATTATGATTCTAAGATGAGCCATGAAATTTTGAAAGTATTTTGCAGACCAGTATCTTCTTGCTATAGTTATGCATCACGTCCATTAATTTTGTTGTGTTTTATTTCAAATTCAGTTTTGTTATTCAAGACTTCATGTAAATAGGGTCGGTCTTGACTTTTTAGACGCACTGGACAATTAATAAAAATTAAGTCATAATAAAATACCGAGCAATTAGCCTTGAATTTTTATTTTTTTTATTTTAGTTTTATTTTTCTCTTTTATTTAGAGAGAGGGGAAGATCATTATGTAAGACTCAAAGGAAATGGTTGTGGTTATGGTTGTCACCAGAGGTGGTGGCGGTGCGGAGCGGAGGCATTGCGATGGCTGGCGCGTGGGAGGAAAAAGTTTTACAATAAAGAGCTAAAAGAAAGATAAATATATGAAAATGTGAAAACGCATTGAGAAAGGAGATATAAATTATATATTAGCATCGAATTAGATTAACTCTAATTTTGTTGTTCAAAAGAATTTTAATTTTAATAATTTAATTTAATATCAATTTAACTATAGTGTCTTAATAAAAAATAATACTGAATTTTTAATTTATTATTACAAAATAAAAATTAATAATATATTATTTATAAATTAAATTATAAAGTAATAGAACTAGACACAAATAATAATATAATATATTTATTATATAAATTTACTAATAAATAAATTTATTATATGATGAATCTTTTTAGATATAAATTAAATATGATTTATATATATTATTCAAAATTTATTCTTACAGAATTAAAAACGTTCGTGAATGCATATATGAGTTTATTAATACAAATTATCTTTTTAGTGAAATAAAAATATGAAATTGTTAAAATCCGCTTATGCTAAGGATAATAAAAATAAATTAAACATAATTTATATATATTATTCAAAATGTATTCTTACAAAATTGATGCTGAATTTTAGTCATATTAGTAAAAATATGAAATTGAAATTGTAAAAACCTGCTAATGCCTTGCAAATATGAGTTTTAGTTATATTAATAAAAAATTAAATTGAAATTGTAAAAACTGACGCATATATGAGTTTTAGTCATATAAGTAAAAAATGAAATTGAAATTGTAAAAACCTGCTAATGCCTTACAAATATGAGTTTTAGTCATATTAATAAAAAATGGAATTGAAATTGTAAAAACTAACGCATATGTGAGTTCTAGACCGTGTATGTTAGTTTTTTTTTAAAAGATGATAGATTAAAACACGAGAGTATAAGGGGTACTCAAACCGAACACGACAGTACAATACAACGAAAACAAACAACAGAAAAACTCTACCAAATTGCAGAACCAACCTGCTAAACTAACAAAAACTCTAACTAGAAGCTATCCATAACCCAAAGAGATTCTTGATAGATGACACTACTTTATCAGCAGAAAAACCAGAGTTGCGAAAAATAACATCGTTGCGAGTTTTCCAAATCATCCCAACAGTAAAAGCCCACAACTCCACACCAAACGAACCACCCGCTAAACTCATGCAAAAACCAACTGCATTAGCAAAAGCTTCATCGCTACTGTCACCGCTCGGGAACAAGAAACCCGACCAACATCCGACCTTCCTCCCCACTTCGGCAGAAAAATCGCAACCAAAAAACAAATGATGCAAGTTCTCCTCACACCTGCTGCAAAAAGAACAAGAAGAATTCTGATCCGTAAACACACCACGACGCTTAAGTTGATCCTTAGTCGCAACTCGATTTAACAACAATCTCCATAGAAAAATTTGAATTTTTTAAAGAAATTTTCATCTTCCAAATAACATTCAGATTCGAAACACTGTCAACATAACCTCCAGCCAAATGATCCTGCAATAATTTGTAACAACTAGAGATAGAAATGAGGCCAGACGCGACGCCATTCCACTCGAAAGTATCTTCTACCTCAAGGAGAGGAGAAGCCTCCACCAACTGAAGCAGAAATTCCAAAACCAACCCATGGTACAGAGATTCCTCAGAGAAAGGAGACAAACCAGGGCACTGAATCCCCGCTTCGACTGCCACCAAAGCTTCATCCACACTCAGATTGGGACGGGAAGAGAAACTATACAGCATAGGGGTAAGACTCCTTCAAAGAAACGTCGGATAACCAATTATTACACCAAAATGAAGTGTCAGTTCCATTACTAACTACGCAGGAGATATTCTCCACACAAAAATCTGCACCTAACGACTTATCAAAACTGATCAAAGATAAATCTCTCCACCAGATCGAACTACTCTTTCTCCCACTGAATCCTTGATTGCCGTTAACTTCCAAGCCTAAACTTGACGACGAGTATCTCTGATCGATGATTCCTTTCCAAATCGCTTCCTTCTCCGTAATCAATCACCACTTCCAATTCATCAATAATGCTTTATTGAACAGAACAATATCAATAACCCCCAAACCTCCCTTATCCTTAGGCTGGTACACCTTGTTCCAACTAACCCAATGAATCTGATTCCTAGTTTCAGTTCCGGCCCACAAGAAATTACTTTGCAAGGACACTATTTCTTTCAAAATTCTAGAGGGAGCCTTATAAAAGGATAGAGAGTAGATAGACAAAGCATTCAAAACCGAATTTATCAAAACAACTCTTCCTCCCACCGACAAATTTCTCCCTTTCCAAACTGATAAACGACTCTTCAAATTATTAATAACATGAGACCAATATTTCTTCAACCTTGGACTACCCCCCACAACAATGCCAAGGAAAGAAAAAAGGAGGACTCCGACATTACAGAGTAAGAATTCTGTAGCAGCTTCAGCATAACCTTGAGGTAAATTAACACCACTCAAACAGCTTTTAATAAGGTTAACCTTTAACCCCGAGACCAGTTCGAACCCTCTGAGGATGGATTTAATGCACCATAAGTTGTCCCAAGAATAATCCCCAATCAACATCGTATCATCATCAAATTGAACGATACTATAACTGTGTTGCTCGTTCACCTTGAAACCTGTGTAAACTCCTGTTTCTACCTCTTTCTTCATAATCCGAGTTAACCCTTCCATAACCAACGAGAACAGAAAAGGAGATAGAGGGTCTCCTTGGCTCAAACCTTTACTAACAATAATGTCTAAAGTATTACTACCATTCACCAGAACCAAAGCTGATCAATTAAAGATAAGGGCCTCCAACCAACTGTTCCACTTCTTGCCAAAGTTCATTCTAGTTAAGAGATTTCTCAGGTAATCCCAGCTTACACAATCATAAGCTCTCTCGAAATCTGATCCGAAGTGTTCGAACAGGTCCACGTAAGTTGGTCGTCAGATGGCGTGGTGCTCGGATGGATGCTGGTCGTCAGACGTGCAAGTTGCTCGGCTTATGAATGGGGGGAGGAGGGGGTGTACCTGCAAGGCACTCCGACGCTCAAGTAAGAAAAGGTCAGAGAAAAGGAGCAAGTACAAAGTGAGTTCTTAGGGTGAAAAATGTGATACCTGACCCTCTCAAGCGAGAGGGTTTATATAGAGCCCCCAGCGAGTGGCCAACGGTCCTATTTTCGGGGCGAAATAACTGTTTTCCCCAAAGAATAGGTAACTGCCAAAACTAGCCGTTATGTCGGGCAGGGTGTCAGAAACTAGTCGTTATGTCGGGCATAAACGCGGTTCCGGGCACCTGTCATTTGCTGTTCGGGCAGCGAGGAAGCCGTCCGTGACGGGCATAGAAGCCGAGGAGGAACGTTGCGTTCCTTGCCCGGTTGGAGGGGCAGAAATGTCACTTTTGCCCCTCTGTGGATTGGGCTTAGGCAATTTGGGCTGCTCTGGACCAGAGGTGGATTGGGCCAATTCTAGCCATTGGTCCAGTCCAGAACAGGAAACCCCCAAGTCGTTGCTCCTGAGCATGGGGGTGATGACTTAAGGACAGCTCGTGGAAGATTGTCTCGAGGTGCCCGTGGCCCTCTGTGCCCGCGATGTTTGTGGTCGTGAACCTATTGCCCGATATTCGGGAAGATAAAGCGTCAGGCAGAATGGGAAACGTTGGGCTGCCACGTGTGCATCGAGCCCTGCGTAGCAGTTAATAGGTAATTATGGCTAGTGGGCAGTCATTATTACCTATGGGCGCGTGTGTGCACGTGCCCCTCAGTATAAAAGGGGGAAGGTTGTCCCATTTTGCACTTTTTCCCTTATGATTTTTCTCCGTCGTCATCAGCGTTCTTGCCCGTCGCCGTATTAAGAGCAACCGACCACCGTGCCAAGTTTCGAGCAGCCTTTCTCTTCTACTCAAATCAAGTAAGTTCTCTGATTTCCAGCTTGTTTTACTTTTTCTCATTGTTAATGGTAGATTGCATGCGGCTAGGGTTAGTTTTAGGTGACAAACTAGGTAGATTTCCGGCGAGTGTTGGTGGTGGGTGGCGGTTCTGCCCTTCTGCTGTATCAAGCATCTCGCTGGAGTAGGTAGCGCGTTCGGTGAACGTGGTGGTCCACGTCGTGGTTGCGAGTCGTGACCACCGCATCTTAACACCTTCTGGTGGATTGGTGAATTTTCCGGTGGAGCTTTGCAGTTTTCGGCGGAGCTTCAAACGGAATCTGGGCACGAGCACGGGGAAGTTCCTCGTAGGAAGATGGTATGTCTCGGGCATCTCCTCGCGGGGAGGTTTTTCCTTCTTCGTTTGATGTTAGGGCTTAGGTCGGGGACGTTGTCCTTAGCCTTCTGCGCGCCCTTTCACTTGACTTAGCGGTGGAAGGGTGGATTTTATTTCCTGTCGAATTCACTGTCTTTCTCTGCTTTTTCAGGTGATCGTAGTGGCGATGGAGCCAGAGAGGGAAGTTATCCCAGTTACATCCGAGGAGGAAACTGTCTCCGAGGAGAGTAGTAGCGCAACGGTCTCGAGTTCTGCGTCTTCGAGCTCGACGGCATCGAACTCCTCGAGCGAAGTCGAGGGGGGAAACGAGCAAAGTTGAGGGAGAAGGGGAGGTGGACGTCATGGAAAAAGACGTTGAAGGATTCTGTCCAGACGAGTGGGAAGTGACCGAGCCCTCCGAGCATATTTCCACGTTCGCGAGGTCTCCGACGGACGTATTTACCGAGGTGGGACCAGCGGGTGAATGGAGAGTGCTTTTTCCTAATTCGGACGAGCGGGTCTGCTCGAGCTTCGGGGACTGCTTCTCGATGTATGAATATGCTTTCAAGGAATTGGGGCTGAGGTTGCCCTTCACTGACTTCCAGCAGTCGGTGTTTGTGCATCTGAAGCTGGCGCCTTCTCAACTCCACCCCAATTCGCTGGCCTTTATACGGGCTTTTGAGTTGGTGTGCGAGCACCTTGCTCTGGGGACCACCATTCCTCTATTCTTTGCTGTTTTCCACCTACAGCGGCAGCTGGCGGGGAAAAGGTATGGATGGGTCTCTTTGAAGCAGCCCAAAAAGTTGTTCAAGCCGTTCTCGGAGTCCATCCGAACGTTCAAGGGACGGTACCTCATCGTCGAGCCATTGTCTGAGGCTGCCCAGTACAGCGTGTACGTCTGGGAGGTAGAGGTGGATGAGAACGGAGAGGAGTTGGTCAACGAGGAAGGGAAGTATATCGGGGAGAGAGTGTACAAGTTCTCGATCCGCTGGACACCTGACCACTTCTCAAAGAAGCCTAGTGCTTATGTCTTTGAGCCGAGCGCGCTACGCGGGCAGGATGCCGCGTCTTATGAGAGGTTGGTGAACTGGGTCAACTCTTTTCAGCTCGCGAGCTGTTGGACAAGCAAGGGTAACCCCATCTTCGAGGAGGATGGTAGCCAGAGGGTTGAGCGCAGGTTTATCAACGTGAAGGCACTGCTGGAGTGCAAGACTCCTGCGGATGCTGAGAAGCTCCTCGGTAGTCATAGTTACTTAGATTTTGTTTGTGTTATTTCCTTTCCCCATAACTAACGTGCTTGTTTTTATTCGTGCAGGTGAGATGCCTCAAGCTCGTGATCGTGTGGTGAGGAACGCCATGGCGAGGGGCAAGGCTGGAGCGGCTCCTCCCAAGGCCCGTCCTGTTGGTGGTGCTCGTGCTCTTCCTCTTGCTCAAGCTGCGGTGGGGACCTCTGCTTCTCCTACTCCAGCTCCCCGGGACTCTCCATTGGCTCTGGCTGGACGAGCGAAGCGGCAAAGGTCGTCGGATGCCGTGGACCTGACCCGGGCTCCTGAGAAAGGCAAGTTTGAGCTCCCTCCGTGCATCCTTGACCGGAGGTTCTTTGAGGGCAACACTTTGGTCGTTCCGCGGGAAGAGTCACTCAACCTCGGAAGCATGGACCGAGCGAGCAAGAGGGCGATGGTGGCCCAGGATGCTTCTGCCATGGTGAGGATGCTGGAAATGGCGGCCGTTTATGCGGAAGGGGACTCTGTGCTTAAGGCTGAACTCACTACTGCCCGGGCATCCGAGGTGTCCCTAAAGGAAGAAGTCAAGGGTGCTCGTGAGGCTAGGAAGAAGGCCGAAGAGGAGGCGACCAAGCTGAAAGAGGAGGTCGCCAAGCTGAAGGCGGAGAAGAAGGTGACCGAGGAGTTGAACAAGGAGCTGATGGCGGCCAATGCCCCGGGTGCTGATGAACCGGACGAGATAAAATTGTTGAAAACTCGGGCTGAGCTGGTCGCCAGCATACTGCAGGCCGAGGAGGACGGCATTGCTATGGCATTAGAGTCCTTCAAAAGTTATGTGGCCCAGTTGCGGGTGGTGAACCCTGGGCTCAACATTTCGACCAATGGAGGATGATCGCATCGTCCTGCCCGCAGGCCTTGTTCTTGACACCCCTGAGGTTCAGCCCGAGGAGGAGCAGAGACCCGAGCCGGAGATAACCGAGCAAGCGGACGAGTGAGGAGCTTTGGTTATTCTGTTGTGGTATTTTGTCCGGCCTGCGTGCCGTTGATTAATTTGTAACTTATTTGATTTTGGGGGGGGGGCATGGCCCCTTTTTTTATGTAATATGCACAATCTTTGGCCCTTGTGGCCTTTTTATTTAATGCTCGGTTAATGTTACAATTTTTGTTGTACTTCACATTATTGCTGTACTTTATATTAGTTGTGCATGTGTGGCTGCCCGTCGGAGGGTGTGTCCGTTAGTGGAGCTTTCTTTTGAAAGATAGCTCGTTGTGTGTGAATTCGCCAGTGCGGGGAACTGGTCGAATAGCCGGGGAAAGTCCTGGCGAGGTTGCAGATCTCAGGTCGCGATTGAGGCCTGAGTTCGCAGCGTGAATGTCCCATCGCGAGCTGGGGTTCTGCCGATCATGGTACGTGGGCGAAGGCGGTGCTCTGTTGAGGACCGCCGACGAGCAGAGTTCCAACTTGTTTCTTTGAGCGGGATTCTACTTTGTGTGCATGCGTCGTTTGTACCTGGACGAGCATGATGACCGTTAGGTGGTCCTTTGATGCGAGGAAGCCCATGGTTACTTTAGCTGTAGTATTGCTTAAGTTTCTCAGCGTTCCAAGGTCGAGGAAGCGCATCCCCATTAAGGTTTTCGAGGAAGTATGCACCATTTCCCGTTTTGGCACGGACTCTGTATGGTCCTTCCCAGTTTGCTGCTAGTTTGCCTTCGTGAGAGTCCTTGTGGTTTCTTCGTAGGACAAGGCTGCCCACGTCGAACTCTCGTCGTAAAACTTTGGCGTTGTGCCTGATTGCTATTTTTTGCTTAAGAGACGCTTTGCGGAGGGCTGCTCCTGTCCGGATTTCTTCGACGAGGTCGAGCTCTTCTCTTATCGCTTCGTTATTCATTTCTTCGTCTAGAGGTGATTCGGTCCTTCTGGACGGTACGTGGATTTTGATGGGTAAAACAGCCTCCATGCCATATGCTAAGCGGAAAGGCGTTTCCCCGGTGGTGGATTGGGGAGTAGTGCGATATGCCCATAAGACGCTGTGGAGCTCCTCGACCCAGGCCCTTTTCATTTCACCCAGTCTTCGCTTGAGGCCACGAAGGATGACGCGGTTGGCCGCTTCCGCCAGCCCGTTGGTCTGGGGGTGCTCTACAGAAGCGAAGTGTTGCTTTGTCCCGAGATCTGCGACAAAGTCTTGGAACTTCTTGTCCATGAATTGTGTTCCATTATCCGTAACGATTGCTTGGGGAATCCCAAAACGGGCAAGGATATTCCGCTTGTAGAAGCGTAGACTTTTAAGTGCCGTTATCTTTGCTAAGGCTTCTGCTTCTATCCATTTTGTGAAATAATCTACGCCCACTATCAGGTACTTGTTTTGGCTGGACCCCGTTACGAAGGGTCCTAGGATGTCCAGGCCCCACCAGGCGAATGGCCATGGGGAGGTCAAGCTCTTCAGTTTGTTAGGTGGAGCTAGGTGCATATCCCCGTGCCTTTGGCATTTTTCGCATTTCTTCACATGCTCTTTCGCGTCTTGCTGCATGGTTAGCCCATAATACCCTTCCCGGAGGGCCTTGCGGGCAAGGGACCTTCCTCCCAGATGCTGGGCGTTAATGTGTTCGTGGATTTCTCGTAATACGTGGGGGACAACCTCCTCCTCTATGCATTTGAGTAGTGGGATGGAGAAGCCCCTTCGGTAGAGTTTGTTTTCGAGGATGACGTACGAGCAAGCTCTTCGTCTGATGGTGCTGGCTTCCTTAGGGTCATCCGGAAGTTCGTCCCTGGTGAGGTAGTTGTACACGGGCGTCATCCAGCAGTCGCTGTCCCCGATCGCGTGTACGTGTAGGGTCGAGGACCCTTTATTGATGCTGGACCGGGGAAGTATCTCTTGGATGACTGACCTGTTTCCGCCTTTCCTCTTGGTGCTCGCTAGTTTGGATAAGACGTCTGCTCGCACATTGTGTTCGCGTGGAACATGTCTCACTTCTAGCGTTCTGAACTTCGACATTTTTTCCTTGACCAGGGTGAGGTATTCAGAGAGACTGTCGTTTTTGGCCTGATACTCCCCGGATATCTGGTGGGCTACGAGCTGGGAGTCCGTGCAGATGACGATTTCTTCAGCCCCTAGGTCTTCGGCTAGGCGCAACCCGGCGAGGAAGGCCTCGTACTCGGCCTGGTTGTTCGACGTGGGAAAGGAAAATGTGAGAAAAGCCTCGACTATGGTCCCTTCGTCGTTCTCCAGAATTACTCATGCCCCGCTGCCGCTCGAGCTAGATGCTCCGTCCACGTAGACGGTCCATCTGTTCGCTATGTGGGGTGAGGAGTCTGAGAAGGTTACTTCCGCCACGAAGTCGGCCAGGGCTTGTGCTTTAAGAGCTTTTCTGCTTTCATACCGGACGTCGAATTCGGACAGTTCCAACGACCACTTGAGCATTCGACCGGCCATGTGTGGTCGGCCCATCAATTGCTTGATGGGCTGATCCGTCCTTACTACGATCGTGTGGGCCAAGAAATAGTGTCTCAGTCGTCTGGCAGCGTTGACGAGGGCAAATGCTACCTTCTCTACCTGCTGATATCGCAACTCCGCGTCCTGCAATGCTTTGCTCGTGAAGTATACTGGCTTTTGCCCGCCAGGATTCTTGCGAATGAGAACGGCGCTAACGGCCTCGGCAGTGACGGCGAGGTATAGGAACAAGATTTCCCCGGTATCTGGCCGTGATAACACGGGCGGTTTCGAAAGAGCTTGCTTCAAGTGAAGGAGGGACGCCTTGCACTCTTCGGTCCATTCAAACGCTGCTTCTTTTCTCAAGAGCTTGAAGAAAGGAAGGGCGTGTTGGGCGGATTTTGCGACGAAGCGGGACAACGAGGTGAGTACCCCGTTGAGAGACTGGATGTTCTTCTTAGACGTGGGCATTGGGAACTCAGAGAATGCCCGACATTTGTCGGGGTTAGCTTCTATTCCTCGTTCCGTTAGGTAGAAGCCAAGGAATTTTCCTGCCTGTACGCCGAACGTGCACTTCTCTGGGTTAAAAAGCATTTGATACTTTCTCGCTTGCTCGAAAATTTTGCGAAGATGGGCGACATGGTCTAGTTCCTCGTGGGACTTGACGATCATGTCGACCATGTATACCTCGAGCATGTCGCCTATTTGTCCTTGGAAGACTTTGTTCATCAATCGTTGGTACGTAGCGCCGGTGTTCTTCAGTCCGAAGGGCATTACGTTGTAGTAATAGTTGCCCGATTCGGTCATGAAGGCCGTGTAAGTTTTATCGCTCGCGGCCATTGGGATTTGGTAATAGCCCGAGTAGGCGTCGAGGAACGATAAAAGTTTAAAACCTGCGGAGTTATCTACGAGCTTATCTATATTGGGGAGGGGGTAGGCGTCCTTCGGACAGGCCTTATTAACATCGGTATAATCAACGCACATCCTCCATTTGCCATTATTTTTTCTTACAAGTACAACATTTGAGAGCCATGTAGTATATTTGGCCTCAGAAATAAACCTATCTTCTAGAAGGTCTTTGACGGCTTTCTCCGCGGCTTCCATCTTCTCCAGGGACTATTTCCTTCTGCGCTGGGCAACGACTTTGATGGCCGGATCAATCGTAAGTTGGTGACAAGCGACGGAGGGGTCCAATCCTGGCATTTCAGTGGCGCTCCATGCGAAGAAGTCTGCGTTCTCCCGGAGGCACGCTTTCAGTTGTCTCTTGGCCAGGTCGGGGAGGTCTGCTCCGATCTTCACTCCCCGTTGGGGGTCTTCTTCGAACGGAACGATCTCAAAGTTGCCATCTGGGATAGGGCGTAGGAGATGGCCGCTGTTGTTGGACTGGCTGCCCGAAGTCGTCAGGTCTTTGGCGTGATCCTCCTCGCTGAAACGGCTGTCCAAGTCGATGGATTCGACCTGGGGGAGTGGTTTTGGCTTCTCGGAGCTGCTGGGCAGAGGAGGACGACCAGAGGTCCTCGACCTTGCCGAGATGGTGCTTAGTCCTTTTAATGCTGCTTCAAAGCATCGACGGGCAGCTTCGATGTCACCGTGGAGGGTGGCGACCATCCCTTCAGAAGTGTAGTACTTCATCTTGAGATGTACGGTGGAAGGCACTGCAATCAACTCTGCCAGGGTTGGCCTTCCAAAAATGCACTGATATAGTGACGGGCATTCAATTACCAGATACTGTGCTTTGATTGCTCGGGTTGTCTTTCCTGAACCGAAGGTCACGATGAGCTCTACGTAACCTCGGGGCCTTGTTACTGCTCCGTTGAATCCCTGCAGGTCGGATCCAACGTATGGAGTAAGGTGAGAGTCGTCCAGCTGCAGTGTTTCGAACAAATGGTTGTAGATGATATCAACTGAACTGCCCCGGTCCACGAGTATCCTGCGAACGTCGAAGCTCGCCATCCTTGCCCGGATGAGAAGCGGGATGCTTGAGTTCGGTGACCCGCCGAGGAGCTCCTCCTTGTAGAAGGAAATGGGAGAGGATCCTTTGTGAGTGGTATCTAGCATGGTGACTTCGTTGGAGCTTTTGCTGACCAGTTGCTCGAATTTCCTTTTGACTGAACCGACCGTGATTTTTTTGAATCCACCACCGGAGATGACCATGGCCGACGGGAAGGTCTCCCACGGGCTGTGAGCGCCGAGGAACGTGGAGGCGGGTAGACTATCAGGGATACAGAAGTCATCTGGCCGAGTTATGGACATAGCGACTTGTACGTTGGTGTCATCAGAGGGTGGAGTCTCTTCTGCAGCCTTCTTGCTCTCCTGGGTTTCTTGCCGGGGAGCTTCTTTCTTCTTCGCGAACTGCTTCAAGTGGCCGTCGCGAATGAGGATCTCTATGGTATCTCTGAGGTGGATGCATTCTTCCGTCGTATGGCCGTGGCTCTTGTGGAAGCGGCAATACTTGGATTTGTCTACACCCGGCCTGGCCGGCAGCTGTTTGGGGAAACGGACTCCCGCCTGCTTGAACTCTGAGTTGGCATATTCGGACAAGATTTTCTCCCTCGAGGTATTGAGGGGGGTATACTCATGGAACCGCCCAGAAGGTCCTTTCTGCTCGCGTGCATCGCGAGGCCGATCGTCGCGTCTTTTATCTCCTCGACGGGATGTCGAGGGCTCTTCAGCTCTGGATGACCGGGCACCTTCCTGGTGACGGGAGGCCCGGACAGAGTGGGCAGCGACCTTCTCCTCGTACTGGATATGCGACTGGGCTTGATGGAGGAGGGCGTTGAGGTTCCTCGGTGGATCGATGCCGATGGCTTTCACAAAGTCTGAGCCGGGACGTAATCCCTGCTCGAGCAGGAATTTCTTCATCTCGTCGGTCGTTGGCACTTGTATGGCCTCCTTGTTGAACCGCTCAATGTAGTCCCGAAGAGTCTCATCTCTTCCCTGCACGACAGCTCCGAGGGACGCCTCAGTCTTTGGATGGCGTCGTGATGCGGTAAAGTGACGGGAGAAGATCCTCCCGAGCTGCCTCCAGGATGTGATGGATTCCTCATGCAGCTGTTTGTACCAGGTCATTGCTCCCTTCCAGAGCGTGGTTGGGAACAGGCAGCATTTGATGGCTCCTCGTACACCTCTGTAGTCCAGAAGAGCATCTATGTTTTCTATGTGCTCGTCTGGGTCCGTGGTTCCATCATAAGTCCCTAGAGACGGAGGCTTCTCTAGTCCTTTAGGGAGACGGCTGGCCAGGATCCGGCGGGACAACGGGCCGCGTGGCTCTTCGTCGCTATCCGAGCTTGAAGTTGATGGTGACTGTTGTCTACGCTCACGGCGGCGGTCTCTGTGAGGTGAGGGTATTCGTGGCCGGTCGCGAGGTCTGACCAGTGGAGAATGCCTGTCCTGCCTCGTTCTCTTGTGTCTTGGTGGTGACTGATCCCGCGGGGAGATCTGGTCGCGCTTGCGAACGCGTTGTGGTTCAGGCTCGCGCCTCGTCATACGGTCTTCCCCGCGCCTAGGTGGCGGGCTTCTTGATCTCTGGTGTTTTCTATTGGGAGGAGAGGATCTTGGAAGAGATGCTTCCTCAAGAGCTCCTATCCTTTCTCCTTGCTGCAAGATAAGGAGGTTTGTGCGGTTGACAGCTTCTAGAAGGGCTGCAACGGCCAGGTCAGCGCTGGGAGGGCCAGGAATTGGTTGTTCCCCTAACGGTAGCTGTTTGCCTCCTTGCTCGGTGGGAGGAGGAGTTGGAGACGCAGTGGCCCAGTCTCGAAGGAAACGGGGATCAGAAAGTAACAACGAACTACCGATAGCGTCCATCTTGTTGACGGGAATGAGAACCGTAGCGTCGACACCTTTCGCGAAGTTCTGAGCGGCCATATGTGGGCGGATCAAGAAAGTATGTTTTGATCTTTTAGTTTCCGAGGAGGAAAGAAAGAAGGGGAGAACAAGGAGTTCCCACAGACGGCGCCACTGATCCGAAGTGTTCGAACAGGTCCACGTAAGCTGGTCGTGAGATGGTGTGGTGCTCGGATGGATGCTGGTCGTCAGACGTGCAAGTTGCTCGGCTTGTGAATGGGGGGAGGAGGGGGTGTACCTGCAAGTCACTCCGACGCTCAAGTAAGAAAAGGTCAGAGAAAAGGAGCAAGAACAAAGTGTGTTCTTAGGGTGAAAAATGTGATACTTGACCCTCTCAAGCGAGAGGGTTTATATAGAGCCCCCAGCGAGTGGCCAACGGTCCTATTTTCGGGGCGAAATAACCGTTTTCCCCAAAGAATAGGTAACTGCCCAAACTAGCCATTATGTCGGGTAGGGTGTCAGAAACTAGCCGTTATGTCGGGCATAAACGCGGTTCCGGGCACCTATCCTTTGCTGTTCGGGAAGCGAGGAAGCCGTGCGTGATGGGCATAGAAGCCGAGGAGGAACGTTGCGTTCCTTGCCCGGTTGGAGGGGCAGAAATGTTACTTTTGCCCCTCTGTGGATTGGGCTTAGGCAATTTGGGCCGCTCTGGAGCAGAGGTGGATTGGGCCAATTCTAGCCATTGGTCCAGTCCAGAACAAAATCGATTTTAAAAATCATACATTCCTTCTTCTTTCTTTTAGCATAATCCAAGATTTCGTTAACCGTAAGAACTTCGTCACCTATACTTTTGCCAGAAAGAAACGCAGATTGTTCGACTGATATCAAAGAACTAATCACCTTCCTCAACCTAGCCGCCAAGATTTTAGACAATATTTTCTGAAAACAACTCACTAAGCAAATAGGCCTATAATTCGATAGGTACTGAGGATTTAAATTCTTCGGAACCAGAGTAAGAAACGAAGCCATAGCAGCCTTAGTCAGTTTAGGCCTTTCGAAAAAATCCATAACGAACTTTATCACATCAACCTTAACCGTTTCCCAACACTCCTGGAAGAAGCTGAAACTGAACCCATCAGGTCTAGGCCTTTTACTTCCATTACAACCCCAAACGGCACCTTTGATTTCATCCTCAGATACGGGCTGGTCTAGAAACTCATTATCCTGAGAAGATAGCAGGGGAACGTCCACACCTTCAAAAGTTGGCCTCTGGAAATTTAACTCTTTGAAATTTTCCATAAAGTGTTTATGGACTTCGCTTTTTATCTCAGATACATCCTCCTTTCTACCCTCCTCAGTATTGACAAAGGAAATTCCATTTCTTCTATACCTGTGTTGCATGGCTCTATGAAAAAAGCGAGAATTTCTATCCCATTCTTTAAGCCACAACGATCTGGACTTCTGCCCAAGAAGGTTTTCCTTCAAGTTCAGATGATTCCACATATCACTTGAAATCCTCTCCCTGTCCTTAACCACTTTTGCTACCTAAGAAACATCAGTAAAGCTTAGTAATATGTCGATAACATATAGTTCATCTACATCTTCCTCAACCTTTAAGTCAATCCACCCAAACGTTTCAGCGTTCCACTTCCGTAGAGCAACCTTCAAAAAACAGAGCTTCTCCTTTAGGAAAAAGTCACCTCTACCATGAACAACATAAGAATTCCATTCGTTAGAAAGAAACTCCTTAAACGACGGATGACTAAGCCAACTGTTGTTAAATTTAAAGGGTTTTGGACCCCAATCGACACAACTAGATTTCTGCCAAATTGTAGCGTCGGTTTTTGTGACGGGACCACAATCGCATTTTGTGCTACTTTCTGATTTCTGTATTTATCCTGTGAAACTCTAAAGGAAGGGGAAGATATCTTAAACTAACCCTGCTTGCAAATGTTTTCTTTAACAAATGCGAAAACATCCGGAATCGGGGTTTGGTTATACAAGGGGAAGCTATTAACACCTAGAGTATCTCTAGTTATCCATAGGAACCTTTATTTGCATATATTTTCTACTGTTTGAAATGCTTTCTTAAGTCTATCTGCTATTGATTGGGAAAGTTTCTCCTTTGTGAGGGTTGAGAGAATGTTTTTGTTGTTTTTGGGTTTTCTATTATTTTTGGGAAGGTACTGGACCTAAGATTTTTTATTTGAGTGCTCGCTAAGATTTCGCAATCTTATGCCTACGTATTCCTGTAAAGAGACTAAGGAAATCAGAGCAATCGTAGTTCCTCCTATTCTATTGGGAGGAAAATTTGGTGTCTTGTTCAAAGCCCAAGATTGAAGCTAGAAGAGTATCTGTGTCTTATTTAAAGCCCAACATTGAAGCTAAAAGAGTGTTTGTGTCTTGTTTAAATCCCAAGATTGAAGCTAAAAGTTGATTGAGAGCGAATTTGTCATCTCTAAAGGGAGAAATATCACCTCTTTATCATAAATATTGAGTAATTGGTTATAAGGGAAGTTACTTTAATTGGGATGTATGGGATCCAGCAATGCCATGTCTTCCTTTATAAGAGAAGTGTCATGAAGGAAGAAGCTTTAACTCAGTGTAGAGCAATTGCACTTTTTCCTTTATGAATATTTCATGCTAAGAGAGGGAAATTGGCTTGGATGTGTAGAATCCAGAGGCTTGCCACTTACATCAGTTAGATGAAAGAGAAATTTTTAGCCATGATAAAGGAGGGACTCCAGCTTGGATTTTGAATCAACAAGTGTGCCACTTACATTAATTATCTGGAAAAAGTTTTGATTGTTTGTTTTGATATGTGACATATAGAGGAAATATCCTTCTACAGAGTGAACTCATGGTCTCATCTGAGGGGATGTTGATTTTTGTGTGCCTTAATCAAGGCCCAAGGTTGAAGCTAAAAGAAACTGACTCTACTGGGGAGTGTTATATTTGTCTTGTACAAAGCCCAAGATTGAGGATGACTGGGTAACTTATTTTATGAAGCCTAAGAGGAGGCTGACTCTTACTGAGGATTTATTTAAGTTTAGGAGAAGGTCTAAACTGTTTTGGGGAATCCAAAGGGAAACCAATTCTTGCTGGAGATTGGAGAAGATTTGAATTATCAACTACCACAAAGGTTTTGATTCTTCTGGGCTTTATTGATTCTGATCTGGCCCTGCCTGGGGATTGTAAGGTGAAAGTCAAGCCTTGTTAGGGGTCAGAAGGAATTTAAAGATGAGTTTGAATCCCTTAGAGGTTCTGATTCTCTTGGGGACTGGTGTATTGATAAGGATGATGAGGATTTATCCTATGCTCTTAGGAAGCATGAGGGTCCTTGTATAGAGCTGTATAGGAGACTATGCGAGTGAGGCTTTCCAAGTCTATTTGTATGGAGCCCAAGAGGAGGCTGAGACTACCCAAGTCTCTTAAGAGGTGGCAGACTCTGATTGGAGAAATATCTTTGTATGATGCCCAAGAGAAGGCAGAGGGTTCTAGGTATGAAGATCAAACCTTGAATGACTGGAAATTCCAGGGTTTTGAAAGTATTGACCTAGTAGAAATTATTAAACTTTCCTATGCTTTTAGGAAGCCTTTAGGTCCTTGTATTAAGCCCAAGAGGAGGTTGGGATACTTCTTGGAAGCTTGTGGGTCCTTGTACTAAGCCCAAGAGGAGGCTGTGGGGAACTTTTAAGAAGCCTGTGGGTCCAAGCCTAAGAAATGTTCAAGAAAGGTTTAACCGGGAATAATATTTTCTTTGTTGAACAGTTCTAGGGTTTGAAGAAATTCAAAAGAGGTTTCACCGAGAATTAATCCTCTTTGGGGAAATGAATTTCTTTGTATAAGTTTCTAAGTTTTAATAGTCTTAAGAAAAGTTTCACCGGGAATAATGTCTTTCTTTGTTCCATATTGAATAAAGCCCAAGAGGAGGCAAACTGTATTGGGGAAAGTTTCCTATGAGGGAACTAGTTATTGAACGAAGTTATAAGTATTCTACTGTTTGACCTAAGAGTAAACTGAGGATGACCTATCTGCTGGGGAAACTCTAACTGGTGTGCACAAGTATATATAAATAAGTAAATCAACAGGTATATAAACAAGTATGCATCGAATTGAAATGGTGTTGGGTCTTACACTCTGATAGAGGCCTAAGTGTATTGTGATTCATTAGGGTTTTGAGAAATTGAAGAAAGTTTTTTAGAAAGACTTTGAATTTGAATTTGAATTAAAGAATGTTGTTTCAAGTGAGTGCAAAATAAATGTTTGGGGCTTATTACTCAAAGAGAGGCCCAAGTGGTTTTAAAACAGTTTTTTAAAACAGACAAATGATTTTAAAAAAATAGAGGTATGGGGCTTACAACTCCAGGAGAGGCCTAAGGAGTTTGTTTATTGTTTAAACAAAATTTATGTATAAAAGATTGGGGCTTATACTCAAAGGATAGGCCCAAGTGGTCTAAGAGCAGTTTCACCGGGAATAATGCTCCTCTTATTACCAGTGTATTTAATTTGAATCTTTTATAGAAAAAGGAAAAAGGATGGGACTTACAACTCAAGGAGAGGACTAAGGAGGTATGGGGCTTACAACTCAAGGAGAGGCCCAAGTGGTCTAAGAGCAGTTTCACCGGGAATAAAGTTCCTCTTAGTACCAGTGTATTTAATTTGAATCTTTTATATAAAAAGTAAAAAGGATGGGACTTGCAACTCAAGGTGAGGCCTAAGGAGGTATGGGCCTTACAACTCAAGGAGAGGCCCAAGGAGTTTTAAAACAATTGATTGGAAGGATGTGAAAAGTGATTGAGTTTTGAATAAAGAGATATGTTTACCATGATAAGAGTTTATGAAGGAAATACTTGTTCATTGAAGCAAGGATACAAGTTGAACATGTTAAGATAAGTTGATGACAATCAAACATTCATGTTAGAGTTAAAACATGGTTTTGAATAAAGTGGAAACATCACAATGATCCAAACAAACAAAGGTGTAGACAAAGGTATTTGCAAAACACATTTCAAGTGTTTTGGGAGCACAAAGACATAGGTATATGTCAAGGTGATACAGACATGGAAGGGAGACCACATATTAGGGCAAGATATCAAATAAAAGTCTCATGGTAAGGATAAAGCTCAACAAACATTTTACATGTAAACATACACTTGAAATACATTAAAATTAAGTAAGGATAAGGATGTATAAATTCACAACAACATTTAAGGTTCATACAAGATGTATATGGTTCAAAAAAGTCATTGTAAGCAAGGAAAGGCAAGCAACCATTCAATGGATTCAAAAGAAGTCTTAAGAAAACCCTTAAAAGCCACACACTTTAAGCACTCGTAAACGTGAGAAAAATAATTATTTTTGGTAATTTCTTTTCACAAATATAAAATAGACATTATTATGAACAATTTGCAAAAAGAGTGGGTTCAAAATGATTAAAAATGAGAAAGTTATGCTAGTTTGAAATTGTGAAGAAAAGTGAGAAAATAAGTGATAAAAAGAATGGTTTTGCCACCAAGGGGACTTGAACTCGTGACATTGGGGTTGCAGGCCAAAAACTTATCCACCACACCATGTGCTTGCTTTGTGATATGTAACGCGCGTTGTATAATATATTTTAAGTTCAAAAGTTGAAAATTATGAAAAAAATAAAGCCAAAATGTCTGGGGTGAGAGGGATTCGAACCCCAGACCCTTCGCTCTCTAAACACACAAAACCAGCTGATCAACCACTGGGGAACAATGCCAATTCAATTATATAATTGCTTCGATAAAATAAAATATTAACTTTGTTTCTAGTTTTGAAAAATGGCTCCATGGCCATCACCTTCAGCTTCATCATCTTCATCAGATTTTGAAATCTCTAACTCCCTTAATACGCAACCATTTTGGATGATGTAAAAACGAAATTTGTCTATTTTTGAACGAGGAATTGAATGGTATTACTCAATTTTATTTAAATTCAATGAATTGAAAGAAAATGGTTTGAAATCGTATGAACCCTAAAAAGAGAATTTAAAATGAAATTCCATATGTACAAGATATGAAACAATTAATTGAGGGAAAATGATCTATAAACTATCAAAAATACATTGGTAACTTGAAATGATGTTTATGATGCATGAATTATAGAGTTCAGTTTTGAGGAAACTTACCTTGCAAGTGAGAATCAAATTCTCTATTGGAGATGTTACAGATGTGTTTTGATGATCTGGATAGCTTCCTTGACCCTCAAGGATGTGTTCCAATGTTGAGAATGAATTGAAACCTTCTGGATCACTTGACTCGACTCAATCTACAGCTTTGAGTCAAAATTGAGCAAAAGGATGGTAACTTGGTGATTCTGATGTTACATAAGTGTTTTGAGGTTATGGATCATTTCTATAATGCTTATGTGAAGTGTTTGGGTGCTTGGTTTGATTGGAAATGGACTGCTTTGAGAATTCCAAGTTTTCATTGTTTGAGAACTTTGAATTTTGAAAGAAGAAGGATTTGTGAGAAAACAAGTATTGTAGTTGTTTTGGTGTGTTTTGAAACATCAGAATTGAGCTCTATTTATAGGAGAATGGATTTGTCTTGGAGGAATATTGTTGGCTTGAAGGATAAGAGCTTGGTTCAATGGTTTTGGATTTGTGTCATTACTTCTCAAGCAAGGTACAATAGCTCTCTCAAGTAGTATAGCTAACTTTTGGCCAATTTCACATTCCTCAGATGTTTTTATTGTTGTTTATGTGAGCATTTTGACTGAGGAGTGTACTTTTGTTGAATGTGCACTATTGCACATAAATGCACTTTGAATTTCAAGGCTTCCATGACAAAACTTCATCATTCTCATGAGATTTTTTCTTGGTTCTTTGGCACTATCTTGCAGGTTTGTGATGATTCACTCTGATCCATGTTGAATTAGTAAGATCATGATCATTGCAAGTTGACTCAAAAATAGTGTGGTGCAAGAAATGACAAAAACTGTCTTTGAAAAACAGTTGCAGCATGACATATTGATCACTCCATATCTCTTTGCTCAAGTGGAGTTTGATGATGTTCTTGTACTCTTTGGAAAGCTTGCACGTCATACTTCAACTTTGATGTTTGTATATGGTCTTGGATCATTGTGGATCATGGAGAAAAATGACCTCAAAGTTGGTTAAAACACAAAATAGATTCTGTCCAAAATTTTCACTAAGTGTCAAAGTTGAAATCCCATGAAACCCTAACTTTATGGCTTTATAAATCAAAATTCATGCATCTTTTGACTATGAATAAGTCGGACACTTTTGTAGTATGTAATGAGAGCTTTCATTTGAGCTTTGGATGGAAGAAAGAAAATGGTTGCTTGGATCATAAGTTATGGCCTTGCAAAGTTTGGTAAAAATCACTTTTTTTTCATAACTTAGTGAAATTTCAAGATTTTTCAAGGTTGCCATTTTTGCAAGTAACCTCTCTTTTCTTGATTTTTCTTTATTGATTATGATCCAAATCACATATTAACATTGTTATTGACTTGAAGAGGCCATATTTGTCTAAAAATCCCAAAAGTCAAACTTGGTTTTGATCACAGTTGACTTTTTATCAGATGAATTTTGAACTTTGTGATCCTTTGTGAAACCAAGTCCCTGGGCTAAATTAAACCTAATGGATGGATTCCATAGGTGTTTTAAAGTGTCTTGAATCATGTCTCAAGGTTTGAGATCATGTTTTGGTCAAAAGTCAAAGGTATGGTTGACTTTTTCCCAGAAACCCTAATTTGTGGTTCAGATGAATTTGAATCCTTGCATTGCTTATGAACCAAGTTATTTGAATCAATCCAAACTTGTGAATGGATCAATATGATTTATTTGAAATCCTTAAAGCATCTCTTGAGGTTTTGGCTTATGCCTTGTTCCAAAAGTCAACTTAGGGATTGAATTAGGTCAAAACCCTAATTCCTGATTTTTTATGAATGCATCCCCTGAGGCTATTTTGAACTTATGAATGGACTCATGAGGTACTTTTGTGCTTCTTGAATCATGTTTTGAAGTATTGGCTCATGTCCAGATGAACATTTCTCTCTGGAGGCCTTGGTCGATCAAAACCCTAATTTGGTAACACTGATGATCTTGAGGATTGATCAGCTTGAAATGTTGCATTTTTATGCTTGATTTTTGATGTGGGAAACCTATTGATCCTTCATAGATGTTTGATAGGTTGAACAAGTTAAAGATCATGTCAATTCTTGATTGATCCTTTTATTGAGTGCTCTGGGAGGGCTCAAAAACCCTAATCCTTGGTTAAGGTGGATACTCAACAACCTTTGAGAAGATTGATGGGGTATGAAGGTACCTCATATTGGGGTGATGATTTGCACAATGATGTGAATTCTTGTGGTCAAATTTTAAGGTATGACAGAATACCCAAAATTTTGATTGTGGTTGTGAATGATAGCTATTTTCTCATCCATCTTCTTTTGCTAAGTAATCTTACTTAGAAAAGGGTAAAACTTCCCCTTGATCCTGGTCTTCAGCCACATAACTAGTCTCAGTTTCTTTTTTGAAATAAACCTCCTCTCGATCCTGGTCTTCAGCCATGGAACTGGTCTCAGTTTCTTTTTTGAAATAAACCTCCCCTCGATTTTGGTCTTCAGCCATGGACCTGGTCTCAGTTTCTTTTTTGAAATAAACCTCCCCTCGATCCTGGTCTTCAGTCATGGAACTGGTCTCAGTTTCTTTTTTGAAATAAACCTCCCCTCGATCATGGTCTTCAGCCAAGGAACTAGTCTCAGTTTCTTTTTTGAAATAAACCTCCCCTCGATCATGGTCTTCAGCCAAGGAACTAGTCTCAGTTTCTTTTTTGAAATAAACCTCCCCTCGATCCTGGTCTTCAGCCATGGAACCAGTCTCGGTTTCTTCTTATCAAGTTCTGGTCTTCAGTCATGGAACTGGTCTCAGTTACTTTTTTGAAATAAACCTCCCCTCGATCCTGGTCTTCAGCCAAGGAACTGGTCTCAGTTTCTTTTTTGAAATAAACCTCCCCTCGATCCTGGTCTTCAGCCATGGAACTGGTCTCGGTTTCTTCTTATCAAGTTCTTCTCTTGAAAAGGAATGCTACTTGTGAGCGTTTTCATCAAACTTCTCGCCGAGGTTTACTGGGGAGATTCCATTTGATGGAAAAAGATTTGATGTCAGACTTGCTGGGGAGAACCATTTGTCTGAACTGCAGAGGTGCGCAAACTTCTCTGTGGGAGATACCATTTGTCGTCCTACTGGGGAAAAACAAGCCTCTTGAGAGATTGATTTTTTACTTGGTGATTGATAGAGATTTATTTGGAGGATGTGACATCCAAGAGTCCTTTATTGAGAAGCTTCCGCTGGGGGATTTTCTTTAATCCATGAAAGCAAAAATATCACCTTCAATGACGAAGAGGGAAGTTCCAAAGGTGTGTAACCAAATGCCTTCTTGCCTTTCAGAGGTTCAAGTTATCAAAGTGATCGAGGACTGACTTCAATCAAGGAATGAAGTGGAGAGAGATTGTCTAATCAAGACATTTCCTGATAAGGAAAGAACTAAAGCTGGGATTTTATCCTATCCAAAAGGTACATCCTTTCTGCCTAAGGTTGACGACTCTAATGGAGGGAGGACGTTTACCACTTGGGGGGAGTAAACACAACCAGAGGGAATGACACAACTTATGCATTATGAATATGCTCATGAATATGAATCAATTATGCAATGATGTATGAATTCTTATGCTGACAAAATAGACATAACATACGAACTAGTGATGAACAAAACTGGATACTTGGCCACTGCGGGGGATAAAAAGTATCATTGGTTTGTTGAGGGAAAAATACCTGTTGCTGAACTTTACCTATTCTTGGTAGTAACAAGATGCGACTCCTGGGGGAGTGAACTTTTACCAGTATTTTCTGACAGTAGCAGCCTGCTGGAGGAAGGGATTCTTGTTCCTATCTTTATTCCTGGGGATTGAAACCTTACTGGGGATGACAGATGGGATGCTCCATCCAAAGTAATTGGTCCTATATTCGGGATATACTGATCACAAGGAATATCTTGATTCTGCACTTTGAAGTTTGATTACTTTTGGAGAAGCCGTCAATGTTCCCTTTTCGTGTTCATTGATCAAAAGAAAATTGCCATCTTTATTTTTAAAGCAGAAGTAAATTTGAAAACAAAAGTAAATTCATTTTTGTGTTTCAAGAATGTTAATCATATTAAAATGTCATTTTGAAAATCAGATTAAATGAGAATTGCAAACAGAGGGCACAAGGGCTCAAAATTTTATTGATAGAATGGCAATCAACCTAATGCGTGATTCCATGGAGTATTACAAAGTTTAGAAAATGGTAATTTAAAGGGAAAGGGGTTACATTGAAACATAATGACCACTATCCTTCTACTAACTTTGAATTCTGAGTATTCTTGGGCTTCTGCTGAAGGTGACTTCTGATTAAGGATTTCTTGACAGATGACGTCACTTCTGATGATCCAATCTTAGTCGGATGCAGTTACTTGCCATAAATCCCAAACTTTTGCCTAGATTGCCTTTTCAGGTTTTCAGTCCAACGGGATGATTATTGTTTATGTCTCTAATTTTTTCCTGGACCGCCCTATCGGGTTTTCAATCCACCGAGACGCTCTTTTTTTCCTAAGTCGCCCTTTCGGGTTTTCAACTTAGTGAGCTTTTTTTTTCTTTTTTTTTCTTTTGTTTTTAGGCGAAGTATTTCTTGACTGCATCAACATTTATGGAGTAGGTAAATTCTTCTCCATCCATGGTTGCGAGTATCAAGGCACCGCCTGAGAAGGCTTTCTTAACAACATAAGGGCCATCGTAGTTTGGAGTCCATTTCCCCTTGGAATCAGTGAGAAACGATTGGATCTTTTTGAGCACGAGGTCGCCTTCTCTGAATATCTGAGGTCGGACCTTTTTGTCGAAAGCTCTCTTCATCCTTTGCTGATATAACTGACCATGGCATAAAGCTGTCATTCTCTTTTCTTCAATTAAATTTAATTCATCGTATCTGCTTTGACACCATTCAGCTTCCGTTAGCTTGGCTTCCATCAATACTTTCATTGATGGGATCTCTACTTCTATGGGGAGCACTGCTTCCATGCCATATACAAGAGAGAATGGGGTTACCCCTTTTGAAGTGTGGACAGATGTGCGATAACCGTGAAGAGCAAAGGGTAGCATCTCGTGCCAGTCTTTGTAGGTTACAACCATCTTCTGAATGATCTTCTTGATATTTTTGTTAGCTACTTCTACCGCTCCATTCATTTTAGGCTGGTAGGGAGACGAGTTATGGTGTTCAATCTTGAACTCAACACACAAATCTTTCATCATCTTGTTGTTCAGGTTTAATCTATTATCAGTAATGATCTGGGTTAGAACACCATAACGGAAGATGAAATTGTTTTTGATATATCAGACCACCACTTGTCTGGTCACATTGGTGTATGATGCTGCTTCAACCCATTTGGTGAAGTAATTAATGGCTACTAGGATGAACCGATGTCCGTTTGAGGCTTTGGGTTCAATCATGCCAATCATGTCAGTACCCCATATAGAAAACGGCCATGGAGAAGAAAGAACTTTGAGATGCGTTGGAGGTACATGAATTTTGTCGGAGTATATCTGACACTTATGACATTTCCTCATGTACTTGTAGCAATCGTATTCCATTGTCTGCCAATAATATCCTACTCTCATAATTTTTCTTACCATCGTGCGTCCATTGGCATGAGTGGCAAAGGAGCCTTCATGAATCTCTTTCATTAACGTGTTTGCCTCGTGTCTAACCACACATCTGAGCAAAACCATGTCGAAGTTTCTCTTGTAAAGCACATCATTGTTTAGGAAGAAGTTGTCAGCCAGTCTTCTGAGAGTCTTTCTATCTTTTCTTGATGCCCCAGGCTAGTATTCTTGTCTTTGAAGGAAGCATTTGATATCATGGTACCGTGGTTTGTCATCGATGACTACTTCCACTAAAAATATGTAAGCGGGCCTATCAAGGCACATTATGTCAATCCTAGGTACTCGTTCCATCGACTCACACTAATCATAGAGGATAGAGTGGCCAGTGCATCAGCCATGTGGTTTTCTTTACGAGGAATGTGATGAAACTCAATCTTGTTGAAGAAGGGTAACAACCTTCTTGCGTAGTCTTTGTAAGGAATCAATCCTTATTGATATGTGTTCCATTCTCCTTTGATCTGATTTATAACTATGGTTGAGTCTCCGTACACATCCAAGTTCTTTATCCTTAGGTCAATAGCTTCTTCGAGGCCCGTGATGCAAGCTTCGTATTCAGCCTCATTGTTTGTGCATTTGAACGCTAATCTAACGGTGAAAGGAATATGGATACCCTGAGGAGTAATGATGATTGCCCCAGTTCCGTTTCCATAAGCGTTGACAGCTCTGTCGAATATTAGTCCTCATTGGGATCTTGGCTCTGGCCCTTCGTTTGGTAGCGGTTCATCGCAATCTTTCATTATTAGGCACATTACGTCTTCGTCTGGGAAGTCCAATTTGATTGATTCCTGATCGTCAATCAGTTGATGAGCCAAATGATCGGCTAAGATACTTCCTTTTACAGCTTTCTGAGCATGGTACTCGATGTCATATTCTGATAACAACATCTCCCAACGGGCAATCCTTCCCGTCAGAGCAGGGGCTTTTCAAAGATGTACTTGATCGGATCCATTTCAGAGATTAACTAAGTAGTGTGACAAATCTTGTACTGGCGAAGACGTTTACCTGCCCAAGCTAGAGCCCAGCAAGTTTTCTCGAGCATAGTGTATCAAGTTTCACAGTCCGTGAATTTCTTGCTTAAATAATAAATGGCGGACTCTTTTCTTTTTGTTTTGTCTTTTTGGCCAAGCACACAACCCATGGAGTCTTCCAAGACTGTTAAGTAGATTATTAGTGGTATTCCTTCCGTTGGAGGAGACAAAATTGGTGGATTCAGCAGATATTCTTTGATGCTGTCGAAAGCATTTTGGCAGTCTTCTGTCCATATACAACTTTGGTTCTTTTTGAGTAGTTTGAAAATTGGCGCGCATGTCGCGGTCATGAGAGATATGAATCTCGAGATATAATTCAGACGTCCCAAAAATCCTCTCACTTGTTTTTCAGTCTTTGGAGCAAGCATTTCTTAAATGGCCTTGACTTTGTCGGGATCAACCTCAATTCCCTTTTGGCTGACGGTGAATCCCAAGAGTTTTCCTGAACGAACACCGAATGTACACTTGTTGGGATTAAACCAGAGTTTGTATTTCCTCAGATGCTGGAATAACTTTGATAGATGTTACACATGTTCTTCTTCTGTTTTAGATTTGGCAATCATGTCATCGACATATACTTCAATTTCTTTGTGCATCATGTCGTGAAACAGAGTTGTCATGGCCCTTTGATAAGTTGCCCTTGCGTTCTTCAGACCGAACGACATTACTTTATAACAAAAGGGCCCCATGGGGTGATGAATGTAGCTTTCTCCATGTCTTCTGGCGCCATTATGATTTGATTATAGCCCGAGAATCCATCCATGAAGGATATTATGATGTAGCAAGGAAACCTGCTTCGATTTGTTTATGCACTTCTTCCTTAATTTTAATGGCCATATCTGGGTGAGTCCTTCTCAATTTTTGTTTGACTAGCGGACATTTTGATTTCAGCAGTAAGTGATGTTCCACAATGTTGGTATCCAACCCTGGCATATCTTAGTAGGACCAAGCAAACACATCTGGAAATTCCTTGAGCAGTTTTATCAAGTTTCCTTTGATAGCTGCACTGAGTAATGCTCCGATTTTAACTTCTTTTCTCTCCTCCTCTGAACCTAAATTAACCATTTCCAACGGCTCTTTGTAAGGTTGAATAGACTTTTCCTCCTGTCTGAGTAGTCGAGAGATCTCATCTGAAATTTCTTCGTCATCTTCTTCTTCGGCTTCAAATACCGGGAACTCAAAGTTGGGAGAAGGCATTGGATCGTATGTTTCAATGGGGTTTAAAACAAGTAATATGCACGATGCGATGATTCCTTTTTAGAAAATTCAGAGAGAATGCAAGAGTCTGTGCAGTGTATTTTCTTTTGAAAACGCTTGTTTTTATTTTATTTTCTTTTTTAGGATTACCATTTTCTGGAAACGCGAAAAGTGAAAATAGCAATAGATGCAGGAATTCAGAATGACATTATTTATTTTTTATTTGTCGATTCTCGAAACACAAGCCCTATAAAACAAAACTCTTTCGCTTTGGGCGAAGCAAAGAGGGACATTTACAGAAAAGCAAGCCCTATAAAACATCCCTTTCACCCAGGCAAAGTGAAAGGTCAAAAACAAAGATGCGGCAATTACTTTGATTTATCAACGACATTCGGGACATCGACCGCAACCCAATGGCGAAGAACTCCTCTGTGGATCACATAATCTAGTATTTTTCTTCTCAGTTTATCTTCAGAAATGACACTGATCTCTAGTGGAGTTGAATCACTGGAGTCTTCTTCCCATGCAGCGTTATCATAAGAGGACTCTTCTATTATATTTTCAATAATATTTCCATTTTCAAAAGGGTCTCCCTATCCTGTTGGCTGGATATCCTCATATCTGATGCGAGAGATTTTAGGAGTAGTCTACTTCACTAGAAAGTCGTATTTTCCACTTGGCTGCCCCAAAGTATGCCAAGTTTCTAAGGGGATAGACGAGTCATCTGCTTCAATGACGTTGACCTCAGGAAACACGAAGTTGATAAATTCTTGTCCTGCGATCCTTGTAAACTCATCAACATGGCATTGGACATCCTCAGAATGTTATGGGTAAGGATTCCATGACTCTAGGGGAACATGTGGATTTTTCTCAAGGTTACTCGGCAGATATGCATTATCTGGCTGACTTTGCTCCGAATCTTCCGTGTAACGCTTCCAGATGGGAAAATCATCCATGGGATCATATGAATTATAGTCAAAGTTGTCTTTCATCAGAGTATATTCTTCCAATGAGTTGGGAGGAGCACGACATCCCTCGGGTCACAATCTTCGTAGACCATTCTGACATCTGATCTTGGTATATATCTAGGACTTTTCTTCGGAGAGCAAAATGGCATATATGTTTCTTCCTGAGATATATATCCTTCATCGCTGAAATAGGATTTCCACTCTTCATCTGGATCAGAGGAATTATTCTACTCAATGGTGTGGACTTCTTGAGATATTGGGTGGAGGAAGGCTCCACTGTGGAAGAAATCTTGAATGGGACGAAAGCTTTCGTCCTTCTTTATAGCCTTGGTAAGTGCTGGAGAAAAATTGAGACCTTTTCTTGTCTTGTTATTGACAGGAATCACAATCTGCCCCCATCCTTTTATGTCACCACTCCCCATTACTTGGAGAGCGTCTTTGTACGAGGAAATTGACGTTTGTCTTGGTGATTCTCATTGCTCACCGAGAGTGCTTGAAATTGAGTTCTAACAACCTCCTCTAGTTCTATATAGGAGAATGATGATAAGTTACTCACGATTAAAGCTTGTTCTTGTCATACCCCAAATTTTGACCACCAAGATTTCCCATCATTTGTGCAAATTATCACCACAATATGGATGTACCATCATACCTCATTAATCTCCTCAAAGATGATTGAGTTTTCACTACAATCAAGACTTAGGGTTTCAAGTCCTCTCAGAGCACTTAGACAAAGGATCAATCAAGAAATGACATGATCTTCAACATGTCTAACCTCTCAAACAACCATGAAGGATCAAGAGGTCTCCCACATCAAGAATCAAGCATAAAGTTGCAACATTCCAAGTGGATCAAGCCTCGAGATCGCCAGTGTCACCAAATTACGGTTTTGGTCGACCAAGGCCTCCAGATGAAATTTTTCCTCTGGTCATGAGCCAATGCTTCAAAGCATAACCCAAGGTACTCTAAGGAACCTCATGGATCCAATCATCAAGTCAATTTAACCTCAGGGGATGCATTCATAAAAAATCAGGAATTAGGGTTTCTTGACCTAATTCACCCCTAAGTTGACTTTTGGAGCAAAGTATGAGCCAAGACCTTAAGAAATGATTTGAGGAACTCAAACACACCACATTGATCCATTTGCAACAATGGATTGATCTAAGAAGCTTGATTCACAAGTTTCATTTTCATCTGGACCACAATTAGGGTTTTGAAGAAAAAGTCAACTGTATCTTTGACTTTAGACCAAGACATGCTCCCAAACCTTGGGACATGATTCAATACACCCTAAAACACCTATGGAATCCATCCATTAGGTTTGAATTGGGTCAAGAACTTGATTTCACAAAGGATCGAACAGTTTGGATTTCATCTGACAAAAAGTCAACTGTGATCAAAACCAAGTTTGACTTTTTGGAATTTTTTACAAATATGGTTCACCTAAGTCAAAAATAATGTTAATGTATGATATTGATAATCATTTATCAATAAAAATCAAGAAAAGTGAGGTTTCTTGCAAAAGGGGCAACCATGAGAAACCAAAAATTTTCTAAGTTATGGAACAAAAGTGGTTTTGTACCAACTTTGCAAGGTCATAACTCCTAAACCACAAGGCCTTTTTTCTCCCATTAAAAGCTCAAATGAAAGTACATCTGACATACTTCAAATATGTCAACTACATCTCATTCCAAATCCTCATAGATTTTGAGTTATGGAGTGATCAAAATCACAAAAACATGAAAATGACCACTTTTTCCAACACTTAGAAATTTTTTTAGGCAGAATCTGTCTAGGTTTTCCACCAACTTTTGGACCATTTTTCATCATGATCCAAGCTGAATCAGGTCCATTCTTGAACATCAAAATTGAAGTATGTCATGAAAGCTTTCCAAAATGTCCAAGAACTCAATCAAATTTCATTTGAGCTAGGAGTTATGGATCTCACAAGTTGCCAAAAAACAACTGATTTTTGACAGCATTTGGTGCAAACTTGCACCCCCATAATTCCTTAAACTGATTTTGGACACCTTAATCATTCAAATTTTGTCCAAATTCAACACAAATGAGTGAGTGATATGATCCATAACACAAAATGCCAAGAACCTAGCCTTCCATGTGCAAAATCATCATGACATGAACCTAGAATTTCAAATTTGGAATCAAGCATTTAATGGATACATCAAGGTGGCATGGACTGAAGCAAACCTAACTAAATGAGTCAAGCCTTATCACTAAAACAAAAGACCATAGGCTTGTGCTCTAATCTCAAGTCAATGATCATGGAAGACTAGAATTCCTTTATGCAACCATTGGCCACAGACTTGTACCAGTTGCCATTCACTATTGCTTTCAAAACAAACTTGCTCTACTATAAATAGAGCTCATTTGTGAGCAGTTTGAGTACACCAAAGCACCCAAACTGATGCTTTACTCAAAATCAAACTTTCACTCCAAAATTGCCTTCTACTTCAAGTCACTATCAGGTTTTGAAATTGGAAGTGATTCAAAATAAACCAATCATGCCAACACCTCATAAACATCATATATGAGTGATACATGGCCTTGAAACACATCTGAAACACTTGAATCACAAAATCACCAGTCAATTGCTCAAGCTTTTGACAAAGTTGCAGTTGAGGTACCAGAAGTTGATTCAAGCATCTCCAATCAAGGCTAAGCATCTCAACACACTCCATAGGGTATAGTGAAGTTGTCCAGGTCCTTACAACACATCTGTAACACCTCCATCATCAAGCTCGATCACTAGCTGCAAGAGGTAAGCCTGACACCTTCAAACTCTATATTCCATGCATCATAAATGTCATTTCAAGTTACCACCATGATTTTGCATGTATGTAGAGTAATAACCCTCAATCAATTGCCATCAATCAATTGTATATAGGATTTCATGATGTTCTTGCAGAAATTAGGGTTCTTAAGGTTATCACTTGATTTCTCACTCCACACTTAATATAAATGTAATTAATCTATATGGTTGTGTTCCTTGTTCAAAAACAAGTGAGATTGGTGTTTGAATCGTGCAAAACCATTGAGTAATCAGAGAGAAAAGTGAGGAAACGCAAATCACCCATGGTGCGGTCACGAGGGAGGAGAAAGTGACCGTTGGCGCCATAATTCAAATTTTATTTGAATTTTTGAATTTTTGATGTTTTATTTAATTGATTCAAATATTAATTTCTCTCTGATTTTTAATGTTTTTGAATTGATTCTTTTTTGTAAAATTCACAAAAATGTTAAATTATTTTAATTTACAAAAAAAATCCAATTTAAATTATTTTTTTAATATAGTTAGAATTTTTGTAATTAATTTCATTTTATTTGTTTTCAAACATTTTTAAATGAAATTCTCCCCTTGATTTTTCAAAACCAAATGAATTTCAAGCTTTCATGTGATCAAACATGATTTTTCAAAATATTTTTCAAAGTTTACAACTTGTTTTTAAATATATTTGATATTTTATATCATTTTTAATTTAATTTCCTTTGAAAATTATATCTTTTAAATTCAAAATTAGGGTTTCCACTAAATCTTGATTCTTCAAACATTTTTAAAATAACTTTGGGCCTCTTAATAGAGTGTAAGACCTAATCCCTTTTGTACATAAATAATTTGGGCCTCAGTCATTGTATAAGTCCTGATACAATTTTCAGATCAACGGTACGATTACTATTTTTCATATGGGCCTCTCCTTGAGTTGTAAGCCCCAATCTCCCTTTTAAAACAACTTTCCCTTTTGATTTAGATTCAAATTCATAGTTGTTATCAAAACTTTCTTCAATTTCTTGAATAGCTAACAATACAGCTGTAACACTGGAAGCTTGCTCACCTGTAAGTTCTATCAGCTTTATTTTACATACTACTTTATATATATTTCATCTGTATATATGCTTGTTTATAATGCTGGAAGCTTGCTCACCTGTAAGTTCTCCTACCCTCTTTTAAATATATATATATATATATATATATATCTTGCTTAGAGTTTTCCCCAGCAATTAGGTCTAGGATTAGATCAAGCCAGTGGTCACTCTTTCAACACAGTCAAAACTAGTTCCCAGTAGGAAATTCCAGATACAGTCTTGCCTCCTCTTGGGCTTATACAATATGGAACAGAGAAAGGCATTATTCCCGGTGAAACTTTTCTCAAGACTGTCACTATTAGAAAATTGTCAAAGAAATTCATTTCCCCCAGAGAGGATTAATTCCCGATGAAACCTCTCTTGAATTTCTTCAAACCCTAGAACTGTTCTCTAAAGGATTAATTCCCGTTGAAACCTTTCTTGAACTTTTCTTAGGTTTGGACCCACAGGCTTCCTAAAAGCATCCCCAGCCTCCTCTTGGGCTTTATACAAGGACCCCCAGGCTTCTTAAAAGTTCTCATGCCTTCTCTTGGGCTTAGTACAAGGACACGAGACCTCTTACAGGTATAGGATAGAACCTAGTCTTCCTTTGTTAGAGCAGTCTTCCTAAGAGTCAAACCCTCAGACCAATTTAGAGTTGATTCTCATCCCTTAAGACACCAGTCTCCTCTTGGACATCATACAAAGATAAACCCTTTCATACCAGTAGACTTGGACAGTCTCATCTCTTTTGGATCTCATGAAATCCTCAAGTTTCCTACAAGCACAGGAAAGAAACCCTTGTCATTTAATCAATCTCCAGCAGAGGTGAAACCTCCATAGGTTTTAAAACTCAATCTTTAAACATTTCATTCTTAAATTTCCCCATCTAGGGTCAACTTACTATCAATACAACACTATCAGAACCTCAAGGCATCTGATATCTCAACTCTTTTGTAACCCTCAACAAGCGTCGATTCCCCACTTTGGACCTGCCTCTGGATCTCAATAATCCTCAGCAGAAGTTAGCCTCCTCTTAGGCTTTATATAAGAATTTCCCCAACCAGCCTCCTCTTAGGCTTTGTATAATGATTCTCCTTCAGCCTTTTTTAGCCTCAATCTTGGGCTTTGTACAAGACACCATAAATATCTTCCAACTGAGTCAGTCAAATATCTTTTAGCCTCAATCTTGGGCTTTGTACAAGACAAATAAAAACCTTCCCCAATGGAGTCATTGTTCAGCCTCCTCTTAGGCTTTGTATAATAATTACCCTAAGCAGAGTTAATCTCTTTTTAGCCTCAATCTTGGGCTTTGTACAAGACACCTAAAAATATTCCCCAGTGGAGTCAATAAATCTCTTTTTAGCCACAATCTTGGGCTTTGTACAAGACAGATAAAATATTTCCCCAGAAAAGTCAATGTTTAGCCTCCTCTTAGGCTTTGTATAATGATATCCCCCAAAAGAGTCAGTCTCTTTCCAGCCTCAATCTTGGGCTTTGTACAAGACAGATAAAACTCCCTAAATAGAGTCAACCTTTTAGCTTCAACCTTGGGCTTTGATCAAGGAACACACATAAAACCAACATGCCCTAAGGGGAAATCAACATTTGTCTCTAGGAAGACATTTCTCTGTACATCACACATCAAAACAGAAAATCAAACAACCCTAATCCCAGATAACTACTGTAAGTGGCACACTTGTTGATTCAAAAATCCAAGTTGTAGACCATATCTTATCCTGGTAAATCCCTTTCTTTCATCTAATTGTTGTAAGCAGCAAGCCTCTGGATTATTTACATCCAAGCCAATGTCCCTCTCTTAGCATGAAAGATTCCTAAGGAAAAATGGCATTACTCTACACTGAGTTAAAGTTTCCTCCTTCAGGACAAATCCCTCATAAAGAAAATTATGGCATTGCTGGATTCTCATATACCAGTTAAAATAATTCTCCTTTATAATCAGTCACCCAACAATTGTGATAAACAGACGAGATATCTCCTTTAGAGATGACAAATTCTCTCTCAGTCAAATCTTTTAGCTTTAATCTTGGGCTTTGAACAAGACACAAATAACCTTTAGCTTCAATCTTGGGCTTTGAACAAGACACCAAACATCATCTTTCCTCCCATAGAATAGGAGGAACTACGATTGCTCTGATTTCCCTGTTTTCTTTAACGGGAATACGTAGGCATAAGATTGCAAAATCTTAGCGAGCACACTAATCAAAAACCTTAGGTCTAGTACCTTACCTAAAACATCGAAAAAAACCAAAATCAACAAAAATACTCTCTCTCAAACACTCCCAAAGGAGAAACTTTCCCAATTAGCAGACAAACACCCGTAAATAGAAAATAGTAGAAATTACTAACGATCTATGGATAACCATATATAGGATGGGTAATTGACAACTCCCCATTGTATAACCTGACCTCGGACCCCCAATCTCTTAAGCATTTGTTAAAGAAAACATTTGCGTGCAAGGTTAGTTTTAGATAGCTTCCCTTTCCTTTCCAGCTTCATAGGATAAATAAGAAATCAGAAAGTAGCACCCAATTCCAACCATGGAGATAAGGTGGTCGCGTCACCGACAGAATCGCACGCTACAGTTCTCTACATACCGTGACTAATTTGTTGTTCTTAACTAACTTCAGCTTCTGGTGAAGTGTCGAAGTGACTGCCCCTGTTTCATGTATCCAAGGTCTTCCTAATAAACAACTGTATGCTGCTGAGATGCCCATGACTTGGAAAGTGACTTGGAAAGTGTGGGGACCAATGGTTATGGGAAGGTCGACTTCGCCGATAACTATTTTCCTGGATTCGTCAAAGGCTTTGACGATGATCTCACTGCCCCTCATCGGAGTACCTTGAAAAGGTAGTCATACCAATGTAGACCTTGGCATGACGTTCAAGGATGAACCCGTGTCTACCAGTACGCTGGCTAATGCATCGTCCTGGCAACTGACTGTGATATTGAGTGCCATGTTATGATTCTTGCCTTCCTCTGGAAATTCTTCATCACTGAAACCCATATTGTTGCAAGAAGTGATGTTGGAAATAATGCTGTCAAACTGACCCACTGGCACATCTTGTTCTATAAAGGCTTGTTCCAAGAATTTCTGTAGAGCTTCTCTGTGAGCTTCTATACTGAGCAAGAGAGATAAAACGGAAATTCGAGAAGGAGTTTGTAACAGTTGATCCACAATGTTGTATTCACTTCTCTGGATGATTTTTAACATTTCATCATTATTTTTCACAGGCTCCGTGCTATTAGATTGACCAATTTGTTGATTAGGAAATTCTGCTTGAGGTTCCTTTTCTTTTGCAAGTTCTCCAACTCCTCTGTTGAAGATTCGACCACTTCGGGTGACTCGACTGATATCAGTAATGTTGACAATGGATGGCAGCAGAACTTCTTTTCCATCTTCTATTATGGTTGCACCGTATTTATACGGAATAGCTTTCTCCGACTCGTATGGCATTGGTCCTGGCAAGTAGATGACCACTTAGGTTATTTGGGTCTTTTGACCGTCATAAGCAACCTCAATTGGTTCCAAATTAGGAACGTTAGATACTTTTCTTTTGTCAAGAGGGGTTTTTGACTCATCGAGCAGAGGAACTATGGCAAGAACATCCTTGTTAATTCCATGATTGACATGTTCTTTTTGGTTGGAGACTGTGATAGTTCTTTTGTCTAATAGTCCTTGGACCTTGTTTTGGACGAAGAGACAACCTTGCACCATGTTGATTGTCTGAGAGTTCAGGCGTAGGTGGGTTTCCCCCTGGTCTACCTGATTCTGGAGAGCTGCTCGCACTATGTAGCATCCCTGGCTATTCTCTGAACATACTCGACAGCGTTCATAATTGTGAGGCGGCACCCGACCGTATCCACTTTGTATGTAGTGCATTTTTACCAAGTCTGTTTCCAGCAAGCGGATGTCACAGCTTTGGTGTTTGCCTGGGTCTCCATTAGTTATGCTAACTTGATGTATGTCTTCATCTTGGTAGACTGGAAGCCACTAGTGGTCCAATAGATGTTGAAGATTTCTTTGTACAAACGCATAGCCTTGATCGTTTTCGGAGCAATCTTTGCAGTCCCGATAATTGTGTGCGGATAGAAAACTGAGTCTGACTTGCTTGGCACGCAGTTCTACCAAGCTGGTATTCATTAAACGAATATCGAAGATCTGAACCATATTGACTTGATATTCATTCCTTTCATGGTAGTCTTGGATCCATCCCAGATCCGTTTGACGCTGGATGGCCTCTTGTACAAAAGAGCATCCATGATTGTCTTTTAAGCAGATCGGACAAGCGTTGTAATCGTGCAGTGATAAATTGTAGTATTGACTTTGTCTTGAATGCATTGCCACTAAATTGACGTTCATTGCACGGATGTCATGATTTTGAACAATGTTTGGATGTGAATGGGCCATATTTACTTCATGAATCTTGTGATCCTGAATCCAGCCTAGATCCATTTGTTCTTGAAGGTCTGCTTACATAACGATGCACCCTTGATTGTTTTTAGAATAGATATCACATTGATGATAGTTATGAGAAGGTACATGGCCATACCCGCTCTGCCTGCAATGCATTTTTACCAAGTTCGTTCCTAGTAGGCGTACATCGTGAATTTGATAACTACTGTCGGGTACTCCATCTATCAAGTTAACAGTAGTCTTTTCATGTTGCAACAACGAATTTGTTTGAACGTTCGGGTTCTTATCTTTGAAAGATAAAATTCCGTTTCTGACGAGCTTTTGTACATCAAATTTAAAGCTGAGGCAATTCTCAATGTTATGTCCTGGTCCTCCTTGATGGTAAGGGCAAGATTGATCAGCTTTCAACCAAAAAGACAGATTGTCCGGTACTGTAAGAGGAGTCCTGGTTTAACGTGCCCCTTGGCTAACAGAAGTGGAAATAATTCTGCATATAACATCAATATGGGGTCAAACTCTGGGGATCATGTGATACGATTGTTGTTATTGTACTGTGAGTGAGCCTGCTGAAGAGGTTGTTAATGCCTTTGCTGATACTGTTGTTGATTTGGATGGCTCTGAGCAACCTGTGGTTGATATGTCGGAGCTGGCGCTAGGTTGATGGCGGGAGCTAAAGCTGCTACCTACCGTGGTTGATACCTTCGCCTTTGCTTGCCCAGAGAGATACTACTGATATCCTTCTCTTTCTTCTTTTGGAAAGCACTCGCGTATCTTTTAATACTGCTGGATGGCTCTACCTCTTTGACTAATCAGCCTTCTCAGACTGTTTCCTCAAGGCGTACCCCCATGTTCACCATTTCGGTGAAGTCACTAGGTGCACTGACGACCATTCGATCATAATAAAATGAGCTTAATTTTTTGAGGAAGATTTTTGTCATTTCCTTTTCCTCGAGGGGAGGACAAATTTGGGCGGCAATTTCACGCCATCTTTGAGTGTACTCCTTGAAGGTTTCTTTTTCTTTTTGAGACATTGCTCTGAGCTGGTCTCTATCTGGTGCCATGTCCAAATTGTATTTATACTACTGAACAAAAGCTTCCCCAAGATCTCTGAAAGTACTGATCTTTGTACGGTTTAAACCCATGTACCATTTGAGTGCGGCACCGGTTAATCTGTCTTGGAAATAGTGGATCAGTAGCTGCTGGTTTTCTGTCTGGGTAGACATCTTCCAAGCATACATTACCAAATGACTTTGAGGGCAAGAGTTGCTTTTGTATTTCTCAAAGTCAGGCACCTTGAATTTGTGCGGTATTTTTACATTAAGGACCAAACAGAGGTCAGGGGCGTCCTTGCCAAACAAGTCCTGTCCGCGAATGGTATGCAGTTCTTTCTGTATTTCTAAGCATTGTTCTTGGAATTCCTTCATTCTTTCATATACTTCTTCATTCCTGCCAAAAGTGGCCAGTAGAATTTGTTCCTCAGGGATAGTATGTATCACAGGTTACGGTATAGACATTACTGCGGCAACTCTTGGCGCTTGAGTGACCTAAATTTTGTAACCTTCAGGAGTTTCTGTCATAACCCTTACATCTTCTTTTACCTGAAGTTTATAACCTTCAGGTCTGGACATTTCTGCTATAGCTTCTTGGTCTTCAGTGACCGGAGGTATATATCCTTCAGGTACAAAATTGAAAGGCATGTCCCAGGGAAAACTTTTAGGCATGTTATACTGAGGATGACTGATAGATGTCTCAAATGCTGGTGTAGACATAATCTCTGAGATCGCAGTCCTTTGAGGTGGTTGATCCTGAGCTGCTGCCACAGATTCAATCGTGTTGTGGAGTTTCTCCAAACTCTCTTTCAGAGCGTTGATTTCCTCTCTTAGCTCTCTGTTCTCTTCCTCGAGATCGCCCATTTTATTTTGCCGATTGGCCCGAGTATTGTATGAATGAGACAGTTTGACTCTAAAGTGCGATACATGTGTGAGACTCAATGTCAAAGATGGGTAATGTAAGAATGATGAATGATATGCAAAGAATGAGAATGACTTTTTTTTTATTTTTTGTTTTTTTTTCAAAAGAACTTTTGACAATTATGTTGCAAATACCATACAACGATGAAAACTCTTTATTGAATTTCAAAAGATTGAAGTATATTACAGAAAAACATTATTTTACAAAGCGTGGGAAAGGAAACAAAGCATATGGATCCTAAGGTAATCTTGTAGAAAGCTCTGATGCTGGTTGTTGAATCTTTCTCTTCTTTAATCGGATCTCTTCAACCGTTATCGTGTCGATGATCCTTTGCCAAGTGAAAGGAGAGAGTGGACTTCTACGCTCCTCTTGACTTTCTATAGCATGCGGCTCCAATATCTCAATCAGAGCATCCTTCTCCTTTAGCGACTCTTGGATCTTTGTGCATTCCAAGCTAATAATCTGGTACTTGTTCTTCCAAGAGTTCTTCTCGTGTTGGACTTTGTTGAAAGCGATCTGAAGTTTTTCTGCATCGGACATGAAATAAAGGACAGATTCCTTTAAGGGAAAAACTTCTTGACGAGGATAAGGCATCTTCGGTTTGATGGCTCTAGTTTGTACCCATTGGAGATAAGGCTCTGCAGAGATGCAATTTTTCCTTCCTAAGGACTCTCTCCCCTTCTTGTGAACATGTTGCCAAGTATGCACAATTTCTTTCTTTAGTGCTCTGTCATTTTCTCCTTCCTTGACGAAAAGATCTGCCAGATGAATGTTATGTGGTACGTTCTTCATCGGGTATCCAAGTTGATGACGAGCTAAAATTGGATGATAGTTGATTCCTCCTTTAGTACCAATGAGGGGCACATTGGGGAAACTTCCACATTTGTCAATGATTTTTATTCCATCATAGATCCGGTTGTACCAATCTATGTTAGAATGGGTAAGAGACATAATCTTCTGCGACCATCGCAGACCACTCTTGCGATCCCAAAAAGTAGCAGACTTGGGCAAGTGGGAGATGAACCATTTGTAGAGTAATGGTACACAGCATGCGATCATCCCTCCGATGTATAAATTCCTTAAATGTACTGAATGATAACCCATAGATGAGTAAAACAATATATCCTCAAAAGCAGTTATGTTTCCTATGCTGGCAAAGTACAAGGCTTTCTCCATCAGGAATTTAGCCGGTAAACCCTGAATCCCTCCCTTGGTATGTGAGTTCTGATATCTGACTATTCCAAAGAGGTAGCTCTTGCAATGACTTGATCTTTTGGAATTTATTCCAGTCCATAAAATGGATCCTAATCAGTGATAGGTAAATCAATCAGATGAGAGTACTCTACTAGTGTCGGTGTGAGCTGATAATCGGGAAATGTGAAGCAGTGGTATACTGGATCGTAGAACTGAACCAATATAGACAGGACTCTTTCCACCATGTTGACCTTCAAAAGAGACAACGGTCCTCCTTGCTTAGCTCTGAAAGCTTTGGGATTAGTAATCATCCTTCCTAATTTCCTTAGGTCTTCCAGTTTTGGAACTTTGAAAGTGTACTTGTGCGTTTTTCTTCTACCGAAATCCATAACGCAACCTCTGATATTTGCAATTATTATTTTAGTTCTTTTAGGAAAAGATTTTTTTTCTTGTTAAAAAAAGGTTTTTAATGAATGAAATGCATGGATGCATGAATGCAGCAACCAAAACCATTCGAAAACATGGGTATAGGGGGTTCATCATCATGAGCATGGAGTCAAGGATCTACCCATCCCAAAGGTGTGTACTAGGGGGTTCTTTTTTTGCGCCTGTAGAACGGGTTCTAACAAGGTTCCCAAAATCATTTATCCCTCTCGAGAATATTACCAGCAAATTGACTGACTCATGAGAGCTGTAATATCCCCAAGATGGATCTCTTTTTAGTGTAGTATCACATATCAACTATTCCCGATAGTCACCGCACTACCTAACAATGGTCAGGGGGTTAAATGTCAACTAATCCTCAGTTTTAAGGGTGCCTAGCGGAAAAAGTAATGTTTTCACGACTTGCTCGTTCAACATCATTAATTCCAAAGGGTACCTCCATTGATTTGGTGGACTTTCAAGTTAGCTTGGTCAGGACTCACTCCCTATAAGCCTTCCTGAATCTGCCACCACTTATCTTAATGTGCTCTTGGACTCACCACATGCGTATTAATCGTATTCCCAGATAACAATAATTTAAATAAGTATAGCAGATAGTATGACAGCAGATGATATAAAAATGAGAATGCATATAAAAAAGCAGAAAATAAATGCAAACCAAAGCCTAAACCTCTTAGGAAATCCTAAATAAGTCCCTAGCAGAGTCGCCATTTTTCTGTAGCGTCGATTTTTGTGACGCGACCACAACCGCATTTTGTGCTACCTTCTGATTTCTGTATTTATCCTGTGAAGCTCTAAAGGAAGGGGAAGATATCTTAAACTAACCCTGCTTGCAAATGTTTTCTTTAACAAATGCGAAAAGATCCAGAATCGAGGTTTGGTTATACAAGGGGGAGCTATTAACACCTAGAGTATCTCTAGTTATCCATAGGAACCTTTATTTGCATATATTTTCTACTGTTTGAAATGCTTTCTTAAGTCTATCTGCTGTTGATTAGGAAAGTTTCTCCTTTGTGAGGGTTGAGAGAATGTTTTTGTTGTTTTTGGGTTTTCTATTGTTTTTGGGAAGGTACTAGACCTAATATTTTTTATTTGTGTGCTCGCTAAGATTTCACAATCTTATGCCAACGTATTCCCATAACAAGATTAAGGAAATCACAGCAATCTTAGTTCCACCTATTCTATCGGGAGGAAATTTTGGTGTCTTGTTCAAAGCCCAAGATTGAAGCTAGTAGAGTATTTGTGTCTTGTTAAAAGCCCAAGATTGAAGCTAAAAGAGTGTTTGTGTCTTGTTTAAAGCCTAAGATTGAAGCTAAAAGTTGACTGAGAGCGAATTTTTCATCTCTAAAGGGAGAAATCTCACCTATTTATCACAAATATTGAGTAATTGGTTATAAGGGAAGTTACTTTAACTGGGATGTATGGGATCCAGCAATGCCATATCTTCCTTTATAAGAGAAGTGGCATGAAGGAATAAGCTTTAACTCAGTGTAGAGCAATGCCACTTTTTCCTTTATGAATCTTTCATGCTAAGAGAGGGACATTGGCTTGGATGTGTAGAATCCAGAGGCTTGCCACTTACATCAGTTAGATGAAAGAGAAATTTTTAGCCATGATAAAGGAGGGACTCCAGCTTGGATTTTAAATCAACAAGTGTGCCACTTACATCAATTATCTAGAAAAAGTTTTGATTGTTTATTTTGATATGTGACATATAGAGGAAATGTCCTCCTACAGAGTGAACTCATGGTCTCATCTGAGGGGATGTTGATTTTTGTGTGCCTTGATCAAAGCCCAAGGTTGAAGTTAAAAGAAACTGACTCCACTGGGGGAGTGTTATATCTGTCTTGTACAAAGCCCAAGATTGAGGTTGATTGGGTAACTCATTATATGAAGCCTAAGAGGAGGCTGACTCTTACTGAGGATTTATTTAAGTCCAGGAGAAGATCTAAACTGTTTTGAGGAATCCAAAGGGAAACCAATTCTTGTTGGGGATTGAAGAAGAGTTGAATTATCAACTACCACAATGGTTTTGATTCTTTTGGGGTTTATTGATTCTGATCTGGTCCTGGCTGGGGATTGTAAGGTGAAAGTTAAGCCTTGTTGGGGGTCAGAAGGAATTTAAAGATGAGTTTGAATCCCTTAGAGGTTCTGATTCTCCTGGGGACTGTTGTATTGATAAGGATGATTAGGATTTATACTATGCTCTTAGGAAGCATGAGGGTCCTTGATAGAGCTTTATAGGAGACTATGGGGGCGAGGCTTTCCAAGTCTATTTGTATGGAGTCCAAGAGGAGGCTGAGACTACCCAAGTCTCTTAAGAGGTGGTAGACTCTAGTTGGAGAAAGATCTTTGTATGATGCCCAAGAGAAGGCAGAGGGTTCTAGGGATGAAGATCAAACCTTGAATGACTGGAAATTCCAGGGTTTTAACTTTCCTGAGTATTGACCTAGTAGAAATTATTAAACTTTCCTATGCTTTTAGGAAGCCTTTGGGTCCTTGTATTAAGCCCAATAGGAGACCGGGATGCTTCTATGAAGCCTGTGGGTCCTTGTACTAAGCCCAAGAGGAGGCTGTGGGAACTTTTAAGAAGCTTGTGGGTCCAAGCCTAAGAAAAGTTCAAGAAAGGTTTCACTGGGAATAATCCTTTCTTTGGTGAACAGTTCTAGGGTTTGAAGAAATTCAAAAGAGGTTTCATTGGGAATTAATCCTCTTTGGGGAAATGAATTTATTTGTATAAGTTTCTAAGTTTTGACAGTCTTAAGAAAAGTTTCACTCGGAATAACACCTTTCTTTGTTCCATATTGAATAAAGCCTAAGATGAGGCAGTCTGTATTCGGGAAAGTTTCCTATGAGGGAACTAGATATTGAACTAAGTTATAAGTATCCTACTGTTTGACCTAAGAGTAAACTGAGGATGACCTATCTGCTGGGGAAACTCTAGATGGGTGTGCACAAGTATATACAAATAAGTGAATCAACAGGTATATAAACAAGTATGCATTGAACTGAAATGGTGTTGGGTCTTACACTCTGATAGAGGCCTAAGTGTATTGTGATTCATTAGGGTTTTGAGAAATTGAAGAAAGTTTTTTAGAAAGACTTTGAATTTGAATTTGAATTAAAGAATGTTGTTTCAAGTGAGTGCAAAATAAATGTTTGGGGCTTATTACTCAAAGAGAGGCCCAAGTGGTTTTAAAACAGTTTTTTAAAACAGACAAATGATTTTAAAAAAATAGAGGTATGGGGCTTACAACTCCAGGAGAGGCCTAAGGAGTTTGTTTATTGTTTAAAACAAAATTTATGTATAAAAGATTGGGGCTTATACTCAAAGGAGAGGCCCAAGTGGTCTAAGAGCAGTTTCACCGGGAATAATGCTTTTCTTAGTACCAGTGTATTTAATTTGATTCTTTTATAGAAAAAGGATGGGACTTACAATTCAAGGAGAGGCCCAAGGAGGTATGGGGCTTATAACTCAAGGAGAGGCCCAAGTGGTCTAAGAGCAGTTTCACCGGGAATAATGCTCCTCTTAGTACCAGTGTATTTAATTTGAATCTTTTATAGAAAAATGAAAAAGGATGGGACTTACAACTCAAGGAGAGGCCCAAGGAGGTATGGGGCTTACAACTCAAGGAGAGGCCCAAGGAGTTTTAAAACAATTGATTGGGAGGATGTGAAAAGTGTTTGAGTTTTGAATAAAGAGATATGTTTACCATGATAAGAGTTTATGAAGGAAATACTTGTTCATTGAAGCATGGATACAAGTTGAACATTTTAAAGCAAGTTGATGACAATCAAACATTCATGTTAGGGTTAAAACATGGTTTTGAATAAAGTGGAAACATCACAATGATTCAAACAAACAAAGGTGTAGACAAAGGTATTTACAAAACACAATTCAAGTGTTTTGGGAGCACATAAACATGGCATAATCAACACAAAGACATAGGTATATGTCAAGGTGATACAAACATGGAAGGGAGACCACATATTAGGGCAAGATATCAAGTAAAAGTCTCATGGTATGGATAAAGCTCAACATACATTTTACATGTAAACATACACTTGAAAATACATTAAAATTAATTAAGGACAAGGATGTACAAATTCACAACAACATTTAAGGTTCATACTGTAACACCCCAAATTTCGTAAGAATATTTATTTAATTTATTTAAATATTATATTCGTGAATTTTGGTGATTCGGGTTGATGTCGGTGATTTTGTGATGTTTTGGTTATTTAATTAAATAATAGTATATATTATGAGATATAATGTATTATTATTTATTTTAAATAATATTAAAGGAATTAAGGGTAAGACGGACTTTTGATGAGGATTAGTAAGGGTATTATGGAGAAATCCCAATTTAAAAGCCCAAGGGTTAGAGTGAATATAAAAGGAGGATTTTGAGAATAGGGTTCATTTTTGGTTAACCGTGAAAAGAAGGAAAGAAGGGAGAGCTCTGAGGAAAAAGGGAAAAGGCGAGGAATTTGTGAAGGTTTCTGCAGGATCGATGGAGAAAGCTCAGATTCGACAATCTAAGGTATGGGGAGTAATTACCTTTCATTGTTTTCATTATAGGATTCGATGTAATTGAAGTGGTTGTTTTGTGTTTGAGGGTTTATGGGATTTTTGTGACGAATTGATGATTTGAAGGTATTTTGTGAATCGATTATTAAGGGTTGAATTTAATCGGATAAAAATAGAACTTTGGGGCAGATTTCCCCGTTGTTGTAGTTTCAATCTTGTGGTGAAGGGTTTATAGAGTTTATATGAAGCTTGAGAGTTTTGAAGGTTTAGGGAAATTAAGGTTTCCCGTAGTGTCCTAAATCGACCTAACAGTCATAGGTTTTAGGCCTTTAAATTCTGTGATATATTAGAACTGTTAATGGGATGTTTTTCTCAATGGAGATTGTAATCGTAGGTGCTTTGGAGGTTGTGGAGCTACTGATGCGTAGCAGCAATTTGTTGTAATCGCATGTTCGCTAGGCGAACCGTTGCTTCACTAGCCGAATGTTCGCCAGGGCTCGCTAAGCGAGCAGCGCAGCGAATGCGCGATAACGTGGGAGGGAGTACTGAGATGATTCTGGAGAGGAAAGGTGGGCTTTGCTGGGAGTTTCGTTAAGCAAAGGAATCAGCGAGTGGGTTCGCTAAGCGAATCAATCAGCGAGTATGACAGATGATTGTGTTTATGGTGTTGAGTGTGGTGACTGTGGGGTTTCCTGGCCGCTTCTCTAAGCGAAGGCCATAGCGAACAGGATCGCTAGGCGAACTCTGGAACGAACTACTGTTGTCCGTGAAATGTTGTTTATGTTGCTGTGCCGTTTTGACGCTTTGATGCTATGACTTTATGATGATTTTCTATGGTGTTGCTGATGATTATATGGCGATGTTTTGGTGATTACTTGACGAATATATGCTGACATGAATTATATGAGAATTGATGAATGATGATGATATGATATGACTGATGAATTGTGAGAGATTTATATATGTGATGTTTCGTGATTAAATGATGGTATGATGTTATTGATGATTATTAAGTGATTAATTGATGATAAAATGACAATGTGAAGTACCATGAGAACATTGATGATTTTACATGATTATCTTGATGTGTGTATTGATGATTTGACGATGATGATTCATGATGTTTTTGACGAATACGTGATGATATAATTAACATGAGGTTTTGATGAATGATGATGTATATGATGGCTTTTGTTGATGAATAGTAATGCACATTATGAAGTTTACTTTGATGATGATGATTAGTGATGTTGTGTATCATACATTCATATGCACACTCTGTGACGACGCTTCATTCCCATTGTGCGGATATGAGGTAATTATGACGTGCTCCGGTTCCAAATGCGGGATCGATCCTATTGACGGGGATCTTTGGAGGGTTGATGGCCTAGTGTCCATCTATTATGACGATTGGTACCACATGCATGAGTCTTGTTGTGCATTGCATTTTATGTGGCATTGATGTGATTGTGATATAGTGCTTCCTGATATTTTTATTTATGGTGCTCTGTTGATGTTGTAATTATGAAGATAATGCCATTTTATGTATATCTTGTTTTATAATGATTATTATGAATTGTGATTACTCACCCTGCCTGTTTGAATGTTGCCTCCACATGGGTAATGTGCAGGTGATCAGGTTTAGCTATGGATGCTTTCGAGGACCTTGAAGTTTATTTACTTTTGGTCGATTTAGAGGGTCTTGCTGTGATAGTGTAACATCGGGTTGAGGTCCTTTGAGTCGAACTATGTGGTTTCCTTATTTTTGTTGTCCTTTGACGATATGGTTTTATTTTGATTATTATGATGGTTGTTGAAAACCTTTTATTTGAAAATTTTGAGTTCCGTGCCATGTAAAGGCTTTTTTATTTATTTTGAGGAAAACCCTTTTGTTTACAGGGCAATTGTGTTATTTTGATTTAATGAGAAATGTGCACCCTTTGAGGGAATTTTTTTATCCCTTACTCTGATATTTGAGTTGTTTCTGCTGCAACATTATTGGGGGTAGAAAAGGGTGTTACATTAGTGGTATCAGAGCAGGTCGGTCCGTCCGGCCAGGTTATCTAATGTTGTTTGTTTCCCTAGTGTGCGACATGTGCGTAAAAACATTGTCGATGCTTGTTTTGTTTTCCATTTGCAGGTTGGCAATGAAACAAGTGGGGGAGAAGATGGTGCTTCTCCAAGGTGTTTCGAGTGTGGAGCGTTGACTAAGTGTGGTGTTGGACGTTGTGATAGTTTGGTAAGATAGTTTGTACCGCCTCATGATAGACGACTGTTATTGACAAATTGAGGAACTGATCACCCTTAATCTCTTGTTGATGATAGACGGGGTCATGTTTGATGGGATAGACGTGTCTTGCGAGCTTGAGTAGTGTGTGCGGTGAATTATTGAGGTTAAGCCGAGTGCTTACGGATTGTTTTGATGAATTGATGCAGACTAATAGACTTGAAGATAAGGAGAATTAGAGTTTCTTGCCTATCGGTCAAGTTGGAATATCTTGAGGAGAACAATCAGGTATTGTTGATGTCTGCTTCTGAGGGATAGAGAACAGTGTGACGACTAGTGATATGCCGGTGGTGTGTAATTCCTTACAATCACCTGAATCTAATTTCGATGAAGGTGAAGAGTTGTTTGTTCTGTGAAGCAAGTGGGTGAGTCTGTGAAAGATGGTGCAAAGGTGTTATGATATTGGACTATTGGAAGGCATAAGGGATGTGGTGGTGTGTGACATACCTATGGTGTGTGACTAACTGGAGGTGTTCCCAAGAGATATCAGTGATTTACCATTGTAGTGTAGAGTGTAACTTGCTATCGACCTGGTACGCGATGCAAGCTCGATGTCGGTGTTTGTATACAGAATGTATGTTTCTGAATAAGTGAAATGAAGGAATAGCTGGAAGAATTGTTTGAGAGGAAGTTGTTCGACTAAGTGTTTCCCTGTGAGGTGCCCCTGTGATGTCGGTGAAGAAGAAAAATGGTATTATGAGATTGTGTGCGGATTTTAAATATGTGAATAAAGTGACGATCTAGAATACGTGTCTGCTTCCGAGGATTGAGGGTTTGATGGATCAGTTAGTAGGTGCCTGTGTGTTTACCAAGATTGATTTGAGGGCTGGTTATCATCAGATTCGTGTTAAGTCTGATGGTGTTCCGAAGACAGCTTTCGGGACGAGTTATAGTGACTATGAGTATACTATGATGTCGTTTGGTGTGTCTAATGCACCTGGTATTCATGGAGTATAAGAATCGGAATTTTCTTGAGTATTTGGATAAGTTTGTAGTGGGTTTTATTGGCGATCTTCTGATAGACTCTAAATCTGAAGAAGAGCATGCTGAGCATTTGAGGACTGTGTTGCAGGTGTTGAAAGAGAAGAAGTTGTAGGTGAAGCTGTCGAAGTGTGAGGTTTGGTTGAAGGAAGTGAGTTTCCTTGGCCATGTGATTTCAAGTGGTGGTGTTGCTGTTGATCCGTCTAAGATTGATGTTGTGTTACAGTGGAAGCCGCCAAGGTCTGCTACCGAAATATGAAGTTCCTGAGATTGGCGGGTTACTACCGCAAATTTATTGAAGGCTTTTCTAAGTTGGCATTACCTTTGACTCAGTTGACTCTAAAGGGTCATACTTTTGTGTGGGATGTAGCTTGTGAAGAAAGTTTTGTGGAATTGAAGAAGAGATTAACTATTGCTCAAGTGTTGATTTTGACTAATCCGAGTGAATCTGTTGTGGTGTACAGTGATGCGTCGAAGATGGGTCTTGGTGGAGTATTGATGCAGAATGGAAAAATTGTTGCCTATGCTTCTAGGCAATTGCGAGTTCATGATTGGAATTATCCTACACATGACTTGGAATTGGCCGCGGTGGTGTTTGTGTTGAAAATTTGGAGAACTTATCTGTTTGGCTCTAAATTTTAGGTGTTCAGTGATCATAAAAGTCAGAAGTACTATTTGATCAAAAAGAATTGAACATGAGGCAGAGGAGGTGGTTAGAGTTATCGAAGGATTTCGAGTTTGATTTGAGTTATCATCCGGGCAAAGAAAATGTAGTGGCCGATGCATTGAACAGGAATTCATTGCATATGTCGATGCTTATGGTGAAAGAATTGGAGTTGCTTGAGCAATTCAGAGATTTGAGATTAGTATGTGAGAAGATCTATGACAGTGTGAAGTTGGGAATGTTGAAGTTGACGAGTGGTATTCTAGAAGAAATCGGAGTGGGACAGTAATCTGATTTAAAGTTGGTTGACCAATTGACTTTGATTAACCAAGGTAACGGAGGTGACTTTTGGATTGACGAAAATGGCGTACTGATGTTCAAAGATAGGGTGTGTGTCCCATATGTTCCCGATATTAAGAGGAGTATTCTAGAAGAAGGACATCGAAGTAGGTTGAGCATTCATCCCAGTGCTACGAAGATGTATCAGGATTTGAAGAAGTTGTTTTGGTGGCCGGGTATGAAGAAGGATATTGCGGAGTTTGTCTATGCGTGTTTGACTTGCCAGAAGTCGAAAGTTGAGCATCAGAAGCCTTAGGTATGATGCAACCGTTGAGTATTCCAGAATGGAAATGGGATAGTATTTCCATGGATTTTGTGGTGGGATTGCCGAAGACTGCTAAGGGAAATGATTCAATTTGGGTGATCGTGGATAGATTAACTAAGTCGGGTTATTTCTTGCCGATGAAGATTTTATCATTCTATGCAGAAGTTAGTCGAGATGTATATTGAAGAAATTGTGAAGTTACATGGGGTACCTTCGAGGATTGTGTTGGATAGGGATCTGAGGTTTACATCGAGGTTTTGGAAGAGTTTGTAAGATGTGTTGGGTACCAAGTTGAGAATGAGTTCTACCTACCATCCGCAGACGGACGGTTAGACATAAAGGACGATCCAATCTTTAGAGGATTTGCTAAGGGCTTGTGTGTTGGATCATGGAGGATCGTGGGATAGCCATTTTCCTTTGATTGAGTTCACGTATAATAATAGTTTTCATGCTAGTATTGGAATGGCGCCCTACGAAGCTTTGTATGGGAGAAGGTGTAGGATTCCTTTGTGTTGGTATGAGTCGGGCGAGAGTGCTCTACTCGGACCTGAAATTGTGTAAAAGAGGACTTAGAAGATTAAGAAGATCCAAGAGAGGGTGAAAGCTTCACAAAGTCGTCAGAAGAGTTACCATGATAAGAAGAGGAAGGCACTTGAATTCCAAGAGGGAGATCACGTGTTTTGAAGGGAGACCCCAGTGACTGGTGTGGGTCGAGCTTTGAAGTCTAGGAAGCTCACTTCATGTTTTGTTGGTCCATATCAGATATAACAGAGGATAGGAGAGGTAGCCTATCGAATTGCTTTACCGCCGTCAATTGCGAATTTGCATGACGTCTTCCATGTGTCTTAGTTGAGGAAGTACATTCTGGATCCGTCACATGTGATTCAGATGGATGATGTACAAGTGAGAGATAATCTGACTGTGGAAGCATTGCCTGTGCGTGTTGATGGTCGAGAGATGAAGCAATTGCGGGGTAAAGACATAACTTTGGTGAAGGTGTTGTAGGGTGGACCAGCTGGCGGAAGTTGGACTTGGGAACACGAAGATCAGATGAGGGAGTCGTATCCGACTTTATTTCCTTGAGGTAATATTCGAGGGCGAAAATCCTTTAAGTAGGGGAGAGTTGTAACACCCCAAATTTCGTAAGAATATTTATTTAATTTACTTAAATATTATATTCGTGAATTTTGGTAGATTTTGGTGATTCGGGTCGATGTCGGTGATTTTGTGAAGTTTTGGTTATTTAATTAAATAATAGTATATATTATGAGATATAATGTATTATTATATATTTTAAATAATATTAAATGAATTAAGGGTAAGAAGGACTTTTGATGAGGATTAGTGAGGGTATTATGGAGAAAGCCCAATTTAGAAGCCCAAGGGTTAGAGTGAATATAAAAGGAGGATTTTGAGAATAGGGTTCATTTTTGGTTAACCGTGAAAAGAAGGAAATAACGGAGAGCTCTGAGGAAAAGGGGAAAAGGCGAGGAATTCGTGAAGGTTTTCACAGGATCGATAGAGAAAGCTCAGATTCGACAATCTAAGGTATGGGGAGTAATTACCTTTCATTGTTTTCATTATAGGATTCGATGTAATTGAAGTGGTTGTTTTGTGTTTGAGGGTTTATGGGATTTTTGTGACGAATTGATGATTTGAAGGTATTTTGTGAATCGATTATTAAGGGTTGAATTTAATCGGATAAAAATAAACCTTTGGGGCAGATTTCCCCGTTGTTGTAGTTTCAATCTTGTGGTGAAGGGATTTATGAAGTTTATATGAAGCTTGAGAGTTTTGAAGATTTAGGGAAATTAAGGTTTCCCGTAGTGTCCTAAATCGACCTAACAGTCGTAGATTTTAGGCCTTTAAATTCTGCGATATATTAGAACTATTAATGGGATGTTTTTGGGTCAATGGAGATTGTAATCGCATGTGCTTTGGAGGTTATGGAGCTACTGATGCGTAGCAACGATTATCTGTAATCGCAGGTTCGCTAGGAGAACCGTTGCTTCGCTAGGCGAATGTTCGCCAGGGCTCGCTAAGCGAGCAGCGCAGCGAATGCGCTATAACGTGGGAGGGAGTACTGAGATGATTCTGGAGAGGAAAGGTGGGCTTTACTGGGAGTTTCGCTAAGCGAAGGAATCAGCGAGTGGGTTCGCTAAGCAAATCAATCAGCGAGTTTGACAGATGATTGTGTTTCTGGTGTTGAGTGTGGTGTCTGTGGGGTTCGCTGGCCACTTCGCTAAGCAAAGGCCACAGCGAATAGGTTCGCTAGGCGAACTGCTGCTGTCCGCGAAATATTGTTTATGTTGCTGTGTCGTTTTGACACTTTGATGTTATGACTTTATGATGATTTTCCATGGTGTTGCTGATGATTATATGGCGATGTTTTGGTGATTACTTGACGAATATATGCTGACATGAATTATATGAGAATTGATGAATGATGATGATATGATATGACAGATGAATTGTGAGAGATTTATATATGTGATGTTTCGTGATTAAATGATGGTATGATGTTATTGATGATTATTGAGTGATTAATTGATGATAAAATGACAATGTGAAGTACCATGAGTACATTGATGATTTTACATGATTATCTTGATGTGTGTATTGATGATTTGACGATGATGATTCATGATGTTTTTGACGAATACATGATGATATAATTAACATGAGGTTTTGATGAATGATGATGTATATGATGGCTTTTGTTGATGAATGGTAATGCACATTATGAAGTATACTTTGATGATGATGATTAGTGATGTTGTGTATCATACATTCATATGCACACTCTGTGACGACGCTTCATTCCCATTCTGCGGATATGAGGTAATTATGACGTGCTCCGGTTCCAAATGCGGGATCGATCCTATTGACGGGGATCTTTGGAGGGTTGATGGCCTAGTGTCCATCTATTATGACGATTGGTACCACATGCATGAGTCTTGTTGTGCATTGCATTTTATGTGGCATTGATGTGATTGTGATATAGTGCTTCCTGATGTTTTTATTTATGGTGCTCTGTTGATGTTGTAATTATGAAGATAATGCCATTTTATGTATATCTTGTTTAATAATGATTATTATGAATTGTGATTACTCACCCTGCCTGTTTGAATATTGCCTCCACGTGGGTAACGTGCAGGTGATCGGGTTTAGCTATGGATGCTTTCGAGGACCTTGAAGTTTATTTACTTTTGGTCAATTTAGAGGGTCTTGCTCTGATAGTGTAACATTGGGTTGGGGTCCTTTGAGTCGAACTATGTGGTTTCCTTATTTTTATTGTCCTTTGACGATATGGTTTTATTTTGATTATTATGATGGTTGTTGAAAACCTTTTATTTGAAAATTTTGAGTTCCGCTGCCATGTAAAGGCTTTTTTATTTATTTTGAGGAAAACCCTTTTGTTTACAGGGTAATTGTGTTATTTTGATTTAATGAGAAATGTGCACCCTTTGAGGGAATTTTTTTATCCCTTACTCTGATATTTGAGTTGTTTCTGCTGCAACATTATTGGGGGTAGAAAAGGGTGTTACATTAGTGGTATCAGAGCAGGTCGGTCCGTCCGGCCAGGTTATCTAATGTTGTTTGTTTCCCTAGTGTGCGACATGTGCGTAAAAACATTGTCGATGCTTGTTTTGTTTTCCATTTGCAGGTTGGCAATGAAACAAGTGGGGGAGAAGATGGTGCTTCTCCAAGGTGTTTCGAGTGTGGAGCGTTGACTAAGTGTGGTGTTGGACGTTTTGATAGTTTGGTAAGATAGTTTGTACCGCCTCATGATAGACGACTGTTATTGACAAATTGAGGAACTGATCACCCTTAATCTCTTGTTGATGATAGACGGGGTCATGTTTGATGGGATAGACGTGTCTTGCGAGCTTGAGTTGTGTGCGCGGTGAATTTTGAGGTTAAGCCGAGTGCTTACGGATTATTTTGATGAATTGATGCAGACTAATAGACTTGAAGATAAGGAGAATTAGAGTTTCTTGCCTATCGATCAAGTTAGAATATCTTGAGGAGAACAATCAAGTATTGTTGATGTCTGCTTTTGAGGGATAGAGAACAGTGTGACGACTAGTGATATGCCGGTGGTGTGTAATTCCTGACAATCACTTGAATCTAATTTCGATGAAGGTGAAGAGTTGTTTGTCCTGTGAAGCAAGTGGGTGAGTCTGTGAAAGATGGTGCAAAGGTGTTATGATGTTGGACTATTGGAAGGTATAAGGGATGCAGTGGTGTGTGACCTACCTATGGTGTGTGACTAACTGGAGGTGTTCCCATGAGATATCAGTTATTTACCACTGTAGTGTGGAGTGTAACTTGCTATCGACCTGGTACGCGATGCAAGCTCGATGTCGGTGTTTGCATACAGAATGTATGTTTCTGAATAAGTGAATTGAAGGAATAGCTGGAAGAATTGTTTGAGAGGAAGTTGTTCGACCAAGTGTTTCCCTGTGAGGTGCCCCTGTGATGTCGGTGATGACGAAAAATGGTATTATGAGTTTGTGTGCGGATTTTAAATATGTGAATTAAGTGACGATCTAGAATACGTGTCTGCTTCCGAGGATTGAGGGTTTGATGGATCAGTTAGTGGGTGCCTGTGTGTTTACCAATATTGATTTAAGGGTTGGTTATCATCAGATTCGTGCTAAGTTTGATGGTGTTCCGAAGACGGCTTTCGGGACGAGTTATGGTGACTATGAGTATACTGTTATGTCGTTTGGTGTGTCTAATGCACCTGGTATTCATGGAGTATAAGAATCGGAATTTTCATGAGTATTTGGATAAGTTTGTAGTGGGTTTTATTGGAGATCTTCTGATAGACTCTAAATCTGAAGAAGAGCATGCTGAGCATTTGAGGACTGTGTTGCAGGTGTTGAAAGAGAAGAAGTTGTAGGTGAAGCTGTCGAAGTGTGAGGTTTGGTTGAAGGAAGTGAGTTTCCTTGGCCATGTGATTTCAAGTGGTGGTGTTGATGTTGATCCGTCTAAGATTGATGTTGTGTTACAGTGGAAGCCGCCAAGGTCTGCTACCGAAATATGAAGTTTCTGAGATTGGCGGGTTACTACCGTAAATTTATTAAAGGCTTTTCTAAGTTGGCATTACCTTTGACTCAGTTAACTCGAAAGGGTCAGACTTTTGTGTGGGATGTAGCTTGTGAAGAAAGTTTTATGGAATTGAAGAAGATATTAACTACTGCTCCAGTGTTGATTTTAACTAATCCGAGTGAATATGTTGTGGTGTACAGTGATGCATCGAAGATAGGTCTTGGTCGAGTATTGATGCAGAATGGACAAGTTGTTGCCTATGCTTCGAGACAATTGTGAGTTCATGATAGGAATTATCCTACACATGACTTGGAATTGGCCGCGGTGGTGTTTGTATTGAAAATTTGGAGACATTATCTGTTTGGCTCTAAATTTTATGTGTTCAGTGATCATAAATGTCAGAAGTACTATTTGATCAGAAAGAATTGAACATGAGGCAGAGAAGGTGGTTAGAGTTGTCGAAGGATTTCGACTTTGATTTGAGTTATCATCTGGGCAAAGCAAATGTAGTGGCCGATGCATTGAGCAGGAATTCATTGCATATGTCTATGCTTATGGTGAAAGAATTGGAGTTAATTGAGCAATTCAGAGATTTAAGATTAGTATGTGAGAAGATCTATGATAGTGTGAAGTTGGGAATGTTGAAGTTGACGAGTGGTATTCTAGAAGGAATCGGAGTGGGACAGTAATCTGATTTAAAGTTGGTTGACCAATTGACTTTGATTAATCAAGGTAACGGAGGTGACTTCTGGATTGACGAAAATGGCGTACTGATGTTCAGAGACAGGGTGTGTGTCCCATATATTCCTGGTATTAAGAGGAGTATTCTAGAAGAAGGACATCGAAGTAGGTTGAGCATTCATCCCAGTGCTACGAAGATGTATCAGGATTTGAAGAAGTTTTTTTGGTGGCCGAGTATGAAGAAGGATATTGCGGAGTTTGTCTATGCGTGTTTGACTTACCAGAAGTCGAAAGTTGAGCATCAGAAGCCTTAGGTATGATGCAACCGTTGAGTATTCCAGAATGGAAACGGGATAGTATTTCCATGGATTTTGTGGTGGGATTGCCGAAGACTGCTAAGGGAAATGATTCAATTTGGGTGATCGTGGATAGATTAACTAAGTCGGCTCATTTCTTTCCAATGAAGATTAATAATTCTATGAAGAAGTTAGTCGAGATGTATATTGAAGAAATTGTGAAGTTACATGGGGTACCTTCGAGTATTGTGTCGGATAGGGATCTGAGGTTTACATCGAGGTTTTGGAAGAGTTTACAAGATGCGTTGGGTACCAAGTTGAGAATGAGTTCTGCCTACCATCCGCAGACGGACGGTCAGACAGAAAGGACGATCCAATCTTTAGAGGATTTGCAAAGGGCTTGTGTGTTGGATCATGGAGGATCGTGGGATAGCCATTTGCATTTAATTGAGTTCACGTACAATAATAGTTTTCATGCTAGTATTGGAATGGCGCCCTACGAAGCTTTGTATGGGAGAAGGTGTAGGATTCCTTAGTGTTGGTATGAGTCGGGCGAGAGTGCTCTACTCGGACCTAAAATTGTACAAAAGACGACTGAGAAGATTAAGAAGATCTAAGAGAGGATGAAAGCTTCGCAGAGTCGTCAGAAGAGTTACCATGATAAGAAGAGGAAGGCACTTGAATTCCAAGAGGGAGATCACGTGCTTTTTAGGGTGACGCCAGTGACTGATGTGGGTCGAGCTTTGAAGTCTAGGAATTCACTCCATATTTTGTTGGTCCATATCAGATATAACAGAGGATAGGAGAGGTAGCTTATCGAATTGCTTTACCGCCGTCACTTGTGAATTTTCATGACGTGTTCCATGTGTCTTAGTTGAGGAAGTACATTCTGGATCCGTCACATGTGATTCAGATGGACGATGTTTAAGTGAGAGATAATCTGCCCGTGGAAGCATTACCTGGGCGTGTTGATGGTCGAGAGATGAAGCAATTGCGGGGTAAATACATAACTTTGGTGAAGGTGTTGTGGGGTGGACCAGCTGGCGGAAGTTGGACTTGGGAACGCGAAGATCAGATGAGGGAGTCGTATCCGACTCTATTTCCTTGAGGTAATTTTCGAGGGAGAAAATCCTTTAAGTGGGGGAGAGTTGTAACACCCCAAATTTCGTAAGAATATTTATTTAATTTATTTAAATATTATATTCGTGAATTTTGGTGATTCGGGTTGATGTCGGTGATTTTGTGAAGTTTTGGTTATTTAATTAAATAATAGTATATATTATGAGATATAATGTATTATTATTTATTTTAAATAATATTAAATGAATTAAGGGTAAGACGGACTTTTGATGAGGATTAGTGAGGATATTATGGAGAAAGCCCAATTTAGAAGCCCAAGGGTTAGAGTGAATATAAAAGGAGGATTTTGAGAATAGGGTTCATTTTTGGTTAAACGTGAAAAGAAGGAAAGAAGGGAGAGCTCTGAGGAAAAGGGGAAAAGGCGAGGAATTCGTGAAGGTTTCCGCAGGATCGATAGAGAAAGCTCAGATTCGACAATCTAAGGTATGGGGAGTAATTACCTTTCATTGTTTTCATTATAGGATTCGATGTAATTGAAGTGGTTATTTTGTGTTTGAGGGTTTATGGGATTTTTGTGACGAATTGATGATTTGAAGGTATTTTGTGAATCGATTATTAAGGGTTGAATTTAATCGAATAAAAATAGACCTTTGGAGCAGATTTCCCCGTTGTTGTAGTTTCAATCTTGTGGTGAAGGGATTTATGGAGTTTATATGAAGCTTGAGAGTTTTGAAGGTTTAGGGAAATTAAGGTTTCCCGTAGTGTCCTAAATCGACCTAACAGTCGTAGGTTTTAGGCCTTTAAATTCTGTGATATATTAGAACTGTTAATGGGATGTTTTTGGGTCAATGGAGATTGTAATCGTAGGTGCTTTGGAGGTTATGGAGCTACTGATGCGTAGCAGCGATTTTTTGAAATCGCAGGTTCGCTAGGCAAATCGTTGCTTCGCTAGGCGAATGTTCGCCAGGGCTCGCTAAGCGAGCAGCGCAGCGAATGCGTGATAACGTGGGAGGGAGTACTGAGATGATTCTGGAGAGGAAAGGCGGGCTTCGCTGGGAGTTTCGCTAACCGAAGGAATCAGCGAGTGGGTTCGCTAAGCGAATCAATCAGCGAGTATGATAGATGATTATGTTTTTGGTGTTGAGTGTGGTGTCTGTGGGGTTCGCTGGCCACTTCGCTAAGCGAAGGCCACAGCGAACAGGTTCTCTAGGCAAACCCTGGAGCGAACTGCTGCTGTCCGCGAAATGTTGTTTATGTTGCTGTGCCGTTTTGACGCTTTGATGCTATGACTTTATGATGATTTTCCATGGTGTTGCTGATGATTATATGACGATGTTTTGGTGATTACTTGACGAATATATGCTGACATGAATTACATGAGAATTGATGAATGATGATGATATGATATGACTAATGAATTGTAAGAGATTTATTTATGTGATGTTTCGTGATTAAATGATGGTATGATGTTATTGATGATTATTGAGTGATTATGTGATGACAAAATGATGATGTGAAGTACCACGAGTACATTAATGATTTTACATGATATTCTTGATGCGTGTATTGATGATTTGACGATGATGATTCATGATGTTTTTGACGAATACATGATGATATAATTAACATGAGGTTTTGATGAATGATGATGTATATGATGGCTTTTGTTGATGAATGGTGATGCACATTATGAAGTTTACTTTGATGATAATGATTATTGATGTTGTGTATTATACATTCATATGCATACTCTGTGACGACGCTTCATTCCCATTGTGCGGATATGAGGTAATTAAGAACTCATAAAAATGAGAAAAATAATTATTTGGGGTAATTTCTTTTCACAAATATAAAATAGACATTATCATGAATAATTTGCAAAAAGTGTGGGTTCAAAATGATTAAAAATGAGAAAGTTATTATAGTTTGTGAAAGCTTTGGGGTTTTGAACAAATTTTGGTAAAACATAAATGTTAACTCAACAAGGAGATCAAGCTAAATAATTCTGCTGAAGACGTGATTTCGAACAAGATGTCTTAGCATGCATCTTGACATCCTAGACTGAATGGCTTAAGTTAGTTTTTAATCTGCTACAACACTCAAGGAGAAATTGTTGCATGGATCAAGGACAGAAGATTGAAGCCCAAGACTGCAGAAGACACTATAAATAGAAGACTTAGACCTAGATTTTTACATGTCTTTTGTATGCCTTTTGTAACCTTGTGTTCTTGCGTAAGAAACAAGGGTTTAGGGTTTTGAGAGTCGTTGGCTCTCTAGGTTGTAAGTCTCCCTTTGTATCGTTTGATGCATCGTGGCAGATATAGGTGTCGCACAGATCCATAAGCCTTGAGGTATTGGATTGTGTATTGTTCTTGGATGAAGCTTTTAAGCAAATCCGAGTTAGCTTGTGTGTTAAGAAAGCTTGACAGATTTCTGTATTGACAAGGATGATGTAGAAATCATAGTTGGTGATTAAGGGAAGTGAGTGGGGTATCTCATATCAGGGTTGTAAACGTTTGAGTTTAGCCTTGGTAAAGATTTTCATTGGGTAGATGTTAGGTATGAAGTTGTAAACAAGGGAGTTTAGCTTTGTAACAATTCTACACATAGTGAAGTCTTCTTCCTAGATTGGTATCCCCCAGATGTAGGTGAGTTGCACCAAACTGGGTTAACAATTACTGTGTTCTTTATCATTCTGCAGATTTATGTTTTCTGTTAAGGTTCATGATAAACATGTTGGATCAGATGTCGTGACATCTGTGATTGTGGAGTTCTGATATTCAAGGTATCAGTCTGCTGTTGCGCCTCTGAGTTTAAATGATTATGTAACACAATGTCTTGACATGTGTTAGGACATCTGCTGTCTGCATAGGCCAGAATTTTAATTGGTATCAGAGCAGGCATCCTGTCTGGTTCTGGATGAGATCTTTGGAAGATACTTTTTGGCGTTTAAACAAGGAGGAGTCTTGAAGATCAGATCAATCAACTCAGACATACTCAAGGGTATTAATGGATGAGATGGATGTTCTGGATCGAAGGGAGCAACCCGAAGGTTGTTCTTGTTGCTGAGGAGGTTCTACAACAACTGCAGGAGAAGTGGCTAGTTCTCTTGTTAGGGTGTCTTATAATATGTTATGAAATCTTATTAGGGCAAGCAGGATCTCTTCCTTGGTGGTTCTGTTGCATGTGTTTCTGATGGAAGAGCTCTAGAATTATGGGATTTTGGAGTTGTTACTGAAGACAGTTGGTGGAAGGTCTCAATCGTCGGCCTCTATATTTGGAGATATCTGCATTCTTTTATTCCAAAGTTGGGAGCGATGGAGTGAAGGGAGTTTTGGTTAGATATCTGGTATGGTGACTTGGTATTTGGAAGCTTGGTTCCTTGGTACAGTTGAAGTCAGTTAAATAGGAGAGGAGTTGCGTTTAAGTTTATCACGTTCTTGCTCTAGGAGTTTGATAAACTATTGATTGGCTAGGTTGTCAAATATACTTGAGAGCTCTCTCAAGTCCACTCATAAAGACATCTATGTCGTGTATCTGGAGTCTTCTAGTTACTCTTCTGACTAGAAGGTGTTTCTTTGAAACACAATCTGAAGAAAGTGGAGGTGATTTATTTTCACCATCCAAAAATAACAAGGAAGGATTCATCTCTCTTGACCCTAAGAGTGGATCCAATCTGATTGAAGAATTGTTGAGGTAGATAAGATTCGTTCAGAGAGAATCTTAGTTACTTGAGTCAAAGGTGGCAGCCTTGGTATCTCAACATTGTCCTTTGAAGTAGATACTTGCAAAAGATTGAATACTTGACAAGTGTTCATGACGTGATCTGGTGGAGCTCAGCTACAACATTGAAGGAGGGTTATTAGACAAGGATTTAAGATCAATTGCTATTTGTGGAATCCACAAGTATTTAATTGATTATCCTTGAAAGTCAAGATTATTGATGTTCAACAAGATGTTGGAACATCTCATCATCAGAGTGTGTGTAGAATCATGGGAGGGGTACTGCATACGCTTTAACATCTGTTTTAGTCTTAGGTGGTGACCTAAGAAGTGGCTTCAGTCGGGTGTGACAGAAGCATGTGTTCTCTGGAGAGTTTCCTGGCAAGAAACTAGTCTGGACTTTGATGCTGTTGAAGATGAAGATGAAGACATCATAATCTTTATGGTTACTGCTTGGATCAGTTTACTTCTGATCTAGGTGCTTTGGAACATGGATCTTGCTCTTCTTGGAAGTTAAAGTTAAGTGGCAGTTATCTCTGACTTTCTACAGTCTGCTCTACTAAGGAAAGTGGCACTCTTTGGTATGCCTATGGTGTAGTCTTGGACTACTTATCTTCTCAAGATTCAGACGTGGCATGTTTGAAGTCTTTGAAGTTCTAAAGCAGGATGGAGGTTGTCTACTCAAACTTGGTTGTTGAATCAAATCTATGAGAGCATGGAACTCTTGTTCTGTGAAGGGAGGAGGTTCTTCTAAGTGGCAGAAGGAGGAGCTGAATTCAACTATTAGATGTCATATCAAAATGGTCTGGCATCTAGCTTAACATCAGAAGTCTCAGCTGGTGATGTGGCACATCAGCTTAAGATAAGTTGATCTACAGGAGAATGGAAGTTATGGATGCTTCAAAAAGGTCTATCTCATGCAGTTTGCGGGAGCTGTGGATGGGAAGATGTTACATGACTAAGAGGCTTGGTGGATCCAAGATGTCTTGCTATGGAGCAAGTAGTTCATGTGACTTGAAGATATGATTTCATTGGTGGATCAGTGTATCTTGTGGGAATTCTGGAGAAGAGTGATATCAATCAAAAGATGGCATTTGATTGGTCTCATAATGTGCATTCAAGCAGGATGCTTGAAACTGATTGCTCTTGTGTAGAAGAGTAGTTAGTTGAAATGTAAGGAGGTTCTGGTTCTCTTGGAGCTTGTGGCAGGAGTTCTGGGTTGAGGAAGGAAGTATACCTTCTTTTGGTGAATGAGAGTTTATTTCTCTCTGGGTTTCTGAAGCTTTCTTTGTTCAAGCTGGTGGCGCAGTGTTGTGTGAAGATCTTCAGTGTGGATTACTATGCTGATAGTAAGTCCAGTGGTGGAACATATAAAGAACCATTGTGTGTAGTGTCTATGATATGTGGAAGATGTCCTAACTGATGTTAGAACATCTTTGGGCTGGTTATCCTTAGTAGAGGATTTCAGGTTCTGTGAGGAACTGGTTACTTGCATCGTGTCTAAGAAGTATCTACATTGTCATATGGGAGAATGATGGAGTAGAAGAACTGACTTGGAAGGTTGATGTAAGGTTTTGAGAAGACTGGAGTGGATCATAGGTTGATTGCATGAAGGTCTGGATTCTGATGCGTTCAGAAGTGGATATTCACCAAAAAATCAGAAGTATTCCAGATTATCATACGGGAGAATGATGAAGGAATGACTATCTTGCATTGTGGGGTGTCTATCTCTATTACTGTCTTGGTAAAGTCAGTGGAAAATCTTGCGAAGGGGATATTGCCCCTGGCTGCAAGTCATGCTAGTAGTGGATCAGTTTGGTAGCTGTGAAGTTCCGGAGCATGCATACGATATCTGACATCGTTATAACAAACTAAGGGCCCTGTGCATCTCTTTGAGGAATGTGAAGCATTCTGATTCAATTGGTTTGTGCCTCAAGCAGCTAGAGGTCTATACATGAGAATTCAAGAGGAACTCGTGTGGTGTGTAGATGGTTGCAGGATGGCGGGGATCAATGGGACTTTGATTTTAAGCCAAGAGTTTGTTATGGTAGGATTGTTATCCTTTTATTATTTCCTCACGGGTAGCATGATGGTGATCAAGTGTGAGTGATTATTGGTTCTTGTCAGAAGAAGCAATAAGAGAGTTGATGATTTTTTTCACCATGTGGCTTGAACTGAGGGTGCGCTCTTGAAGACATGAAGATGCGTCTTATGTTTTCCATTCATTAGCTAGGTGTTCTTTGGAGGAGCACTGGTTACCGTAGATAGGGGGAGTTGCTCCTTGATCTAAGATTTTTTACTGCGAGGATGGAGTCGGAGTTCCGATTTGTATTTGTGCATCAAGCAAGCTGTGATTATGTGTCCATCCTAGAAGGATGAGATGTCAAGAAGGATGTCTTGACATTTTCTTTGTGTTGTTGCAAGTTGGGGGAGACTTGGCAGTGCATGTGAAATTGTTCTTATTGAATACTTAAGAAACATTGATTGAGTTTGGGAGAATTTAGTTTTCTCTGCAGACTGTGATCACAAAACTGTGAAGATTTTATTCAATACAGATATTTTCTTTAACATTGTTAGGTGTGACTTGATCGAGGACGTCATAGCAGTAAAGAGTGTCTGGAGAATCTCTGACAGCCTGATGACAGAGGTATTGATTCTATCTTGGGAAAATGCTTAGGGTGTATACTTGTCAGAAGGACGTGTAAAATCTTGTCCTTGAATATACATTCACATGTGTTGGAACTTGTACTTCAAGAAGAATCTGTCCAAAAACGAGTAAAGACATAAAGACCGGGTAGTGGTTGATACAATTCAAATAAGAGGATCTCAAAACTCATCTTACTCATCGATGTATCACTCTTACTGTTGTCTTTATGGCTTATTTAAGGTTCTGGGTGAGCACTCTTTGGATCTGGATATACCTTGGTGTAGCGCGAGTTTTTTTTGTGGTTGCGAATCACTACCGCTTTGGGGGTACTACAGTTCGATTCATTTTTTATCCTATTGAAGCTAATGAAGGAAGGGAAATAGATGTCTCCAATTAACCCTGCTTGCATACTGAGTTTGAACAGATGACTGTTGGTTTACAGATGCTACAAAGATCGTGGGTCTCTCTTAGGTTATTTTGTTAAAAACACAAGGTTTAGACTATTGGTAGGATGTTAGGACTGATGCTTTTCAATTGATGTATGAAGGCATGGGATTTTGGGTTATTGATTAGTGCGCTCGCTAAGATTTTTCAATCTTATGCCTACGTATTCCCGTTTAATGAAACAGGGAAATCAGACCGATCGTAGTTCCTCCAATTCTATGGGAGGAAAAAGGTTGTTTTGGTGTCTTGTTCAAAGCCCAAGACGTGAAGCTAAAGGTGGTTTGTATCTTGTTCAAAGCCCAAGATGTGAAGCTGAAAGGTCTATTTGTATCTTGTTCGAATCCCAAGATGTGAAGCTAAAGGGTTTTGACTTTAGAGAGAATTTTGTCATCTCTAAAGGGGAATATTTGGTCTGTTTGTCACAACTGTTGGGTGACTGATTATAAAGGAGAATTACTTTAACTGGGATATTTGAATCCAGCAATGCCATAATTTCCTTTATAGGGGATTTTTAACCTGAAGGAGAAGACTTTAACTCAGTTTAGAGCAATGCCATCTTTCCTTAGGAATTTCTCATGCTAAAAGAGGGACAGGGGCGTGGATGTAAATAATCCAGAGGCTTGCCGCTTACAGCAATTAGATGCAGGAAAAGGAGTTGTTGATGTTTGTATCCTGTGAGCAAGGCACATATTTTGATGCTAAAAGGTTGATTGCCTCAACTGGGGTTTTCCTTATATGAAGCCTAAGAGAAGGCTATTGACCCAACAAGAGGGAGTTTTTATGTGTCTCGTACGAAGCCCGAGAGAGAGGCTAAAAGGTGTTGACTTAACAAGAGAGTGCTTTTCTATGTGTCATGTACGAAGCCTGAGACGGAGGCTCAAAGGTGATTGACTCAACAAGAGAGTCTTTTATATGTGTCTTGTACAAAGCCCAAGACGGAGGCTCAAAGGTGATTGACTCAACAAGAGAGTCTTTTATACTCAACAAGAGAGTGTTTTTGTATCTCGTACGAAGTCCGAGATGGAGGCTAAGAGGGAAGTGACTCAACAAGAGAGTCTTTTATACTCAACAAGAGTGTTTTTATATGTGTCTTGTACAAAGCCCAAGACGGAGGCTAAAAGGGTTTGACTCAACAAGAGAGTCTTTTATACTCACCAAGAGAGTGATTTGTATCTCGTACGAAGCCCGAGATAGAGGCTAAGGGGAGGTTGACTCAACAAGAAAGTCTTTCATACTCAACAAGAGAGTGTGAAAAGGTTAGCTCCGCTGGAGAGAATCATTGTACAAAGCCCAAGAGGAGGCTATTGGTGCCGATAACTGTTTCAGTCGAGTGACAGGTCCAGTATGTTGGTTAAAAGAGAAAATCAGTTCTTATAAAGAGACTGATTCCAGGTGAGGTTGTACTTTGGTACTGATCAGAAGATCAGGGTTATTTCGTATTCTTTAAGGAAATGGGAAATCCAAAGGGTATTGAGATTGTCCAAGTCTAGAGTTTCATCTTTTGTACAATGCCCAAGAGGAGGCACGGGCGTTAAGGGATGAGTACTAACCCTCAAATGGCCGGAGTTTTGACGCTGGAAAGACTGCTCTAGCAGAGGATGACTAAGTTCTGTCTTATACCTTTAAGAAGTCGTCAGGGTCCTTGTATTAAGCCCAAGAGGAGGCATGAGAGCTTTTAAGAAGCCGAAGGGTCCTTGTACAATGCCCAAGAGGAGGCGGGGATACTTTTAAGAAGCCTGTGGGTCCCCAAACCCCGAGAAGTTCAAGACATGCCATTTGCAGAGAATAGAGCAAGCCAGAAAAGTCCGAGAATTTGGAAGAAACTCAAGAGATGCCATTCACGGAGAAAAGATCATCTCTGGGGAGTTGGAGTTTCTTTGAAAATTTCTAAGGGTGCTTTTAAGAAGCCTGTGGGTCCCCAAACCCCGAGAAGTTCAAGACATGCCATTCACAGAGAATAGATCAAGCCAGGAATGTCTAAGAATTTGGAAGAAACTCAAGAGATGCCATTCACGGAGAAAATATCATCTTTGGGGAGTAGAGTCTCTTTGACAACTTCTAAGGGTGACAGTCTGAGAAAGGGTTCACCGAGAATGCTGCCTTTCACGTCTCCATATTGTTTAACCCCAAGAGGAGGGAAGATTGTGTCTGGTAATCCTATGGGGATATAGTTTTGACTGTATCTAAGAGCAATCAACGGGGCTTTACCTAGTGCTAGACGTAGTTGCCGGGGAAAACTCTAAATAACTATACTAGTATTACACAGTTGATATTTGACAAGTATATAAAAGTTTGTGAAAGAAGACTTACAGTGAGCAGCCCCACAACACAGTTATATATATATATATATATATATATATGAAAGCGGGTAAACACTTACTCGGTTATAGAGCTTCCATGCTGTTTTGTTAGTTGTTCAACAAAGAAAGCTTTGATAACAATATTATATTCAAAATCAAAGGAGAAAGTGCTTTGAAAAGATTGTTGGGGCTTACAGCTCAAGGAGAGGCCCAAAGTTTTATCAGTGATTGCACTGTGGTTTTGAATTTGTACAGGACTTATACAAGTGACTGAGGCCCAAAAAGGTTTTCTGTACAAAGGGATGGGTCTTACACTCTCTCAAGAGGCCCAAAGGTTTATTTTTGTACAAGTGGTGGGGCTTACAGCTCAAGGAGAGGCCCAAAGCGGTTTTTGAACTGGCGGTCGCGCCGAGATTTTCTTTTAACGCGGAGGGACTTATACAATATCTGAGGCCCAAAATTGTTTTGGTTAAAAGGGGATTGGGTCTTACACTCTATTAGAGGCCCAAAATAGTTTAAAGAAAAAGAATGGGGCTTATAACACGAGGGTAGGCCCAAGGGTTTGATTTGTTAGAAAGGCGACGACCGCGCCGAATTTTTTGACGGTATCGGGACTTATACAATACACTGAGGCCCAAAAGGTTTTGGTTTTCTAAAAGGGTTGGGTCTTACACTCTACTAGAGGCCCAAAGGTTTTGAAAAAATTTGATGAGGGTTGAATTAATCAAAAACCCTACTTTGTTCCCAAAATGTATTTTAATTGAATAAAAATTCAATTAAAATGATCAAAATTGTTAAACATGTGGAAAACAAATTGTGATCTTAGATTAATGTTTCAAAAATCAAGTTTTGACCTACAAAATGATTAGAAGTCATTAAAATTTGCAAAATCAAGAAGGAAAAAATATTTTAAATGTCAAAAACAATTAAAATATTAATTCTTTGCAAAAATATCAATTATATGAAATAAATAATATTTTTGGGATTTTGTTGGTAAAATAAAATATTTTAACATTTTTGTGAATTATTAAAAAAAGAATCAACTTAAAATCATTAAAACTCAGAGAGAAATTAATTTTTGAATCAATTAAATAAAATCACAAAATTCAAATATTCAAATATTTGAAAAAGGGCGCCAAGAACATGGCAAGAACACGCGCCCTTCCTCTGTTTCTGCAGATTTGCGTTTTCTATCCAATCTCACTGAATACTTGATTATATCATGCAATCTACATATCAATCTACTCGTTTCAACCTCACGATCATGTCTATGGTCTTTAATTTCATTTATTTTAAACATGGACTAAGAAATCAAAGAGAAACCTCAAGAACCCTAAAATTTGCATGAAGGTTCAGAAATTCCATACACGATTCAAACAATGCAATTGATTGAGGGAAAACACTCTATGCATGATTATGAACATATGGCCAAATTATTGTGCAGCAAAAATTGCATGGATCATAGAGTTAGAAGAGCTCATGCTTACCACTTGCATCTGGTGATCGTGTTTTGTGTTAGAGGTGTTACAGCTTGGTTCCAAGGTTATGGACAGCTTCCCTAGGTTCTATGGAGTGTGTCTGAATGCTTGGAGTTAATTGATTTGAGCTGGAACTTGATTTGGCACCTCAACTGCAAATATGTCAAAGACTTGAGCAGTTGGCTGGTGATTTTGTGATTTTGGTGTTCCAGATGTTATGTGAGTGTTTGGATCACTTCTATATGATGTTTATGAGGTGTGTGTGTGTGTGTGTGATTGGTTTGGTTGGAATAACTCTCAAACTCAAAACCCGATAGTGACTTGCCTTAGAAGGCAAAATTGGAGTGAAGAAGGAGATTTTTAGGAAAGCATCTGTTTGATGGCTTTGGTGTACTCAAACTGATCACAAATGAGCTCTATTTATAGTATAGCAAGTTTGTTTTGCAAGGAATAGTGAATGGCAACTGTTGTATAGGTTTGGCCAATGTTGAGAAATGAGAATCCAAGTCTCCTCTAGCCATTGACTAGAGGTTAGGGCACAGGTTGCTGGTTCCCTTGGTCTTGGATAAGTCTTGACTGAATTCAGTTGGAAATGGCTCAGTCCATGCCACCTTGGTGTATGCATTGAATGCTCCAAAACAAAATTGGAGTCTTGTCCCCTATTTAGGGATTTCTAGGTTTGGCATGCTATTTTTGGTTCCAAAGACTTGGGAGGCTTGGGATCAGAGTCGGTTCCTCCTTGGTCCCCCTTGAGGTGTTCAGATGGATAGAGTTGCTTGCCCTTTGCAACATTTGGGCAAATCGAGCAAAACTCCAAAATCTACCTTGCTTTGGTAGTTTTCAGCAAGGCATATTGCCATTGTCATATCTCATGGCCCAAGTGGAATTTGATGAAGTTCTTGGCCATTTTGGAAAGCCCTCATATGATACAACAACTGTTTGATCATAATTGGTTTTGATACTTTTTGGATCCAAGTGAAAAGTGCCCCTACATTTGGAAAAAAGTGAAGGCAGATTCTGACTTAGTGAAAATTTCACTAAGTGTTGGAAAAAAGTGACATTTTCACTTTTTGTGATTTTGATCATTCCATAACTCAAAATACATAATGAATTGGAATGAGGTGTAGTTGAAGCTTTTGTAGAGGGTAATGAGAGATACAAATCTAGCTTTGGATGAGGAAAAATGGTCTTGTGGTTTAGGAGTTATGATCCTCCAAAGTTGGTACCCTAGCCACTTTGTTCCATAACTTAGAAAATTTTCTAAGTTTTTTATGCTTACCCCTTTTACAAGTTATCCAACTTTTCTTGATTTTTCTTGATGAATGGTGATTCCAATCACACATTAACATCATTTTAGGGTTAAGGAACCATAATTGTGAAAATCTCAAAAAGTCAAAGTTTGACTTTTGTGCACAGTTGACTTTTTATCAGATGAATTCCAAACTGTGCGATCCTCTATGAAATCAAGTCCTTGACCTAAATCAAACTTGATGGATTGATTTCATAGGTGTTATAGGGTGAATTGAATCATGTCTTAGGGTTTGGGAGCATGTCCTGGTCAAAAGTTAAAGATACATGTGACTTTTCTCGCGAAACCCTAATTGTGGTTCTGATGAAATTGAAACTTGTTGCTCAAGCTTCTTGGATCAATCCATTGTTGTAAATGGATCAATGTGATGTATTAGGGACCCTCAAATCATCCCTTGAGGTCTTGGCTCATGATTTGTCCCAAAAGTTAACTTAGGGGTGTATTAGGTCAAGAAACCCTAATTTCTGATTTTTAGTGAATGCATACCCTGAGGCTAAATTGACTTGATGATTGGGTCCATGAGGTTCCATGGAGTATTTTAGGTTATGCTTTGAAGCATTGGCTCATGCCCAGAGGAAAATTTCCATCTGGAGGCCCTGGTCGACCAAACCCTAATTTGGTGACACGGGCGATCTTGAGGCTTAATCCACTTAGAAGGGAGCAGCCTTGTGCTTAATCCTTGATGTGGGAGTCGTCTTGATCCCTTGTGGATGTTTGAGAGGTTAGACAAGTTGAAGATCATGTCATTCCTTGATTGATCCTTTGTCTAAGATCTCTGAGAGGGCTTTAAACCCTAAGCTTGATTGTAGTGGATGCTCACCCATCTTTGGGGAGACTGATGAGGCATAATGATTCATCCATATTGTGATGAGGATTTTCCCAATGATGGGAAATCTTAGTGTTCAAAATTTGGGGTATGACACTTGGTAATATTTGTCAAATTGTGTCTAAAAAGGGGGAGAAATGCTCCGATCTTCTCATAAGAATCTCATGTCTGATAAAGCAGCTTGGCAAAAATGCTCAACAGGATGTTACAACATTCTGGGTCTCATCTCTCAAATAGACTTTTGTGTCTTGTGATTTGATTTATGAACACAGTCGTGTCCTGTGTTCTGAGTTACCTAATCAAGTCCTTCAGCTCTCAAATGGACTTTTGTGTCTTGTGATTTGATTTAGGAAGTCCTTGACCTAAATCAAACTTAATAGGAAGATTTATCCTTTCGTGAAAAGTATTGGTTCATGGGTTGAGGGGGAGTGTTTTGCATCTTCTTTCTCATGTACTCCATTACAGGTAAGGTATTGGCCTTGAAATTATTTGGAGTCCTCACTGCATGCACCATCAATCTGGAGTTTTACCGTGCATATGTGTTTTAGCCAAAATTTGCCAAAAAGGGGGAGATTGAAAGCTCAGGAGTTTTGAACAAATTTTGGTAAAACATAAATGTTAACTCAACAAGGAGATCAAGCTAAATAATTCTGCGGAAGACGTGATGTCGAACAAGATGTCTTAACATGCATCTTAACTTCCTGGACTGAATGGCTTAAGTTAGTTTTTAATCTGCTGTAACACTCAAGGAGAAATTGCTGCATGGATCAAGGACAGAAGATTGAAGCCCAAGACTGTAGAAGACACTATAAATAGAAGACTTAGACCTAGGTTTTTACATGCCTTTTGTACGCCTTTTGTAACCTTGTGTTCTTGCGTAAGAAATAAGGGTTTAGGGTTTTGAGAGTCATTCGCTCTCTAGGTTGTAAGTCTCCCTTTGTATCATTTGATGCATCATGGCAGATATAGGTGTCGTACAGATCCATAAGCCTTGAGGTATTGGATTGTGTATTGTTCTTGGATGAAGCTTTTAAGCAAATACGAGTTAGCTTGTGTGTCAAGAAAGCTTGACAGATTTCTGTATTGACAGGGATGATGTAGAAATCACAGTTGGTGATTAAGGGAAGTGAGTGGGGTATCTCATATCAGGGTTGTAAATGTTTGAGTTTAGCCTTGGTAAAGATGTTCACTAGGTAGGTGTTATGTATGAAGTTGTAAATGGGGGAGTTTAGCTTTGTAACAATTCTACACATAGTGAAGTCTTCTTCCTGGATTGGTATCCCTCAGATGTAGGTGAGTTGCACCGAACTGGGTTAACAATTACTGTGTTCTTTATCATTCTACAGATTTACGTTTTCTGTTAGGGTTCATGATAAACATGTTGGATCAGATGTCGTGACATCTGTGATTGTGCAGCTCTGATATTCAAGGTATCAGTATGATGTTGCGCCTCTGAGTTTAAATGATTATGTAGCACAATGTCTTGACATGTGTTAGGACATCTGCTGTATGCATATGCCAGAATTTCAATTTGAAATTGTGAAGAAATATGAGAAAATAAGTGATAAAAAGAATGGTTTTGCCACCAAGGGGACTTAAACTCGTGACATTGGGGTTGCAGGCCCAAAACTTATCCACCACGCCATGTGCTTGCTTTGTGATATGTAACGCGCGTTGTATAATATATTTAGAGTTCAAAAGTTGAAAATTATGAAAAAAAATAAAGACAAAAGGTCTGGGGTGAGGGGGATTCGAACCCCAGACCCTTCGCTCGCTACACACACAAAACCAACTGATCAACCACTGGGGCACAATGCCAATTCAATTATATAATTACTTCCATAAAATAAAATATTAAGTTTGTTTCTAGTTTTAAAAAATGGCGCCATGGCTATCACCTTCAGCTTCATCATCTTCATCAGATTTTGAAATCTCTAACTCCCTTAATACGCAACCATTTTGGATGATGTAAAAATGAAATTTGTCTATTTTTGAACGAGGAATTGAATGGTATTACTCAATTTTATTTAAATTCAATGAATTGAAAGAAATTGGTGTGAAATCGTATAAACCCTAAAAAGAGAATTTAAAATGAAATTCCATATGTACAAGATATGAAGCAATTAATTGAGGGAAAATGATCTATAAACTATCAGAAACACATTGGTAACTTGAAATGATGTTTAGGATGCATGAATTATAGAGTTCAGTTTTGAGGAAACTTACCTTGCAAGTGAGAATCGAATTCTCTGTTAGAGATGTTACAGATGTGTTTTGATGATCTGGATAGCTTCCTTGACCCTCAAGGATGATGTTCCAATGTTGAGAATGGGTTGAAGCCTTCTAGATCACTTGACTCGACTCAATCTGTAGCTTTGAGGCAAAATTGAGCAAAAGGATGGTGACTTGGTGATTCTGATGTTACAGAAGTGTTTTGAGGTTATGGATCACTTCTATAATGCTTATGTGAAGTGTTTGGGTGCTTGGTTTGAGTGGAAATGGACTGGTTTGAGAATTCCAAGTTTTCACTCTTAGAGAACTTTGAATTTTGCAAGAAGAAGGATTTGTGAGAAAACAAGTATTGTAGTTGTTTTGGTGTGTTTTGAAACATCAGAATTGAGCTCTATTTATAGGAGAATGGATTTGTCTTGGGGGAATAGTGCTGGCTTGAAGGATAAGAGCTTGGTTCAATGGTTTTGGATTTGTGTCATTACTTCTCAAGCAAGGTACAATAGCTCTCTCAAGTAGTATAGCTAACTTTTGACCAATTCCACATTCCTCAGATGTTTTTATTGTTGCTTATGTGAGCATCTTGACTGAGGAGTGTACTTTTTTTGAATATGCACTAGTGCACATAAATGCACTTTGAATTTCAAGGCCTCCATGACAAAACTTCATCATTCTCATGAGATTTTTTCTTGGTTCTTTGGCACTATCTTGCAAGTTTGTGATGAGTCACTCTGATCCATGTTGAATTGGTATGATCATGATCATTGCAATTTGACTCAAAAATCGTGTGGTGCAAGAAATGACAAACCCAGTCTTTGAAAAATAGTTGGAGCATGGCATGTTGATCACTCCATATCTCTTTGCTCAAGTGGAGTTTGATGATGTTCTTGTACTCTTTGGAAAGCTTGTACATCATACTTCAACTTTGATGTTTGCATCTGGTCTTGGATCATTGTGGATCATGGAGAAAAATGACCTCAAAGTTAGTTAAAACACAAAACAGATTCTGTCCAAAACTTTCACTAAGTGTCAAAGTTGAAATCCCATGAAACCCTAACTTTATGGCTTTATAACTCAAAATCCATGCATCTTTTGACTATGGATCAGTAGGACACTTTTGTAGTATGTAATGAGAGATTTCATTTGAGCTTTGGATGAAAGAAAATGGTTGCTTGGATCATAATAAGTTATGGCCTTGCAAAGTTGGGTAAAAATCACTTTTTTTCATAACTTAGTGAAATTTCAAGTTTTTTCAAGGTTGCCTTTTTTGCAAGTAACCTCACTTTTCTTGATTTTTCTTGATTGATTATGATCCAAATCACATATTAACATTATTATTGACTTGAATAGGCCATATTTGTCTAAAAATCCCAAAAGTTAAACTTGGTTTTGATCACAGTTGACTTTTTATCAGATGAATTTTGAACTTTGTGATCTTTTATGAAACCAAGTACTTGAGCTAAATTAAACCTAATGGATGGATTCCATAGGTGTTTTAAAGTGTCTTGAATCATGTCCCAAGGTTTGAGATCATGTTTTGGTCAAAAGTCAAAGGTATGGTTAACTTTTTCCCAGAACCCCTAATTTGTGGTTCAGATGAATTTGAATCCTTGTGTTGCTTATGAACCAAGTTCTTTGAATCAATCCAAACTTATGAGTGGATCAATATGATGTATTTGAGGTCCTTAAAGCATCTCTTGAGTTTTTGGCTCATGCCTTGCTCCAAAAGTCAACTTAGGGATTGAATTAGGTCAAAACCCTAATTCTTGATTTTTGATGAATGCATCCCCTTAGGCTATTTTGAACTTATGAATGGACTCATGAGGTCCTTTTGAGCTTCTTGAATCATGTTTTAAAGTATTGGCTCATATCCAAATGAACATTTCTCTCTGGAGGCCTTGGGCGATCAAAACCCTAATTTCGTGACACTGATGATCTTGAGGCTTGATCAGCTTGAAATGTTGCATTTTTATGCTTGATTCTTGATGTGGGAAACCTCTTGATCCTTCATGAATGTTTGAGAGGTTGAACAAGTTAAAGATCATGTCAATTCTTGATTTATCATTTGATTGAGTGCTCTGGGAGGGCGCAAAAACCCTAATTCTTGGTTGAGGTAGATACTCAACAACCTTTGAGAAGATTGATGGGGGTATGAAGGTACCTCTATATTGGGGTGATGATTTGCACAATGATGTGAAATCTTGTGGTCAAAATTTAGGGTATGACAAAAATGGGACAATGGTCCGAAATGTCCCTCTTACCGATAACTTGACCAATTATCTTCCATACTTCCACCAAACCTCCAGTTAAAAGAAAAAGGTCTAGCCTACTCATGGAAGAACCACTATCATTAAACCACGTAAAGACCCCACCAATGCACAGAACATCTACACTCTTCATCGCCTGGATAAAGTTACAGAACTCTGACATCTCTCCTTTACGACCATTAGCTGAAGATCTTTTCCTCTCTTCCTCTCTAAATACTACATTGAAGTCCCCTCCTATTAACCACTTCCCACCCTTGAACTAAGACTTGACAGCCAATAATTCAGCCCAACAAATCCTCTTAAGCTGGAGAGTACAAGGAGAATACACATTGATAAAAAAATATCTCATGACCCTTCCAATCCGCCTTGACACCAATGTAGCTAACCCCCCTGAAACTGCAACACAGAGTTAGCAACTCCTTTCTCCACAATGTTAAAATACCTCTCGATGCCCCAACTGCTCCCAAATAATACCACTCCACATTAGAATCTCCCCAAAAGGAAGAAGCTAAACCCAAATCAACCACAGAAAACTTGGTTTCCTGAATAAAACACATATCCACTTTACCACTTCGAATCAAGTGAGTAATTCTCCTCCTTTTATCCAAATTGTCAACCCCTCTGATGTTGATAGATAAAATATTCATTGAGCAACACTAGTTTTGATCTCCCTTTTTGCCTTATCTTCCTTGTCCCTTTGTTCCAGCCTTCTGATTTCTTTCAACAATGCCTCATCATCTTTACCCCCAGACACTCCTAAATTAGAGATGATTTCCTTGATCTTCAGAGATACCTTGGATTCCAAATCACCCAAAACCTTTTATTCCCTTGGAAGACTTCAAAATCAGTAACTGAATGGCATCTTAAAACAGATTCCAGAGACCTAGAAACCCTTGACACCGATTTTTCTTCGATAATGATGAACAGGAATACCCATCTTCACTATATTCAAAAAGAGAGGAAACCCTATCATTAACAAAACTCCTCACTGGAGGAAAAATTCCCAAAGGTTCAGAACTAATAGATTTTGGTGAAAGATGATAAGAAGAGCATCCCGTTACTACGGTATTATACGTTTTGGGTTTCTTTTTCCTACCCACCCGACCCACTTTAGTTTTGCAAATAGTAGAAGTATTAGTCATCAAACACCAAATGGCCCACCGCTTCTTTCTCCTGAGTACCTATGACCTGGTTTGATGGCCCCACCACCTACTTTGACCCTACCTCTCTTCTCTCTGTGTCTTCAGCAGGTAACCCTATGTCATCTTTAGCCTCCTCTAATGAATTTGGACTGTCAGACCTAGTCCTAGGTAACGAGACTTCAAAAGACTTTTCCACTTTATCACTGCTTATATGCTTCAGGTCAGAAGCTACCTTAACCTCAAAAACCTGATTAGACTTAACACTATCGTTGCCTCGGAAGTCACCCATATCAACATCCTGAGACCCTCCATCAACACCCTTCTCGTACTCCCAAGGAGAAGAACAATCAGATAACTAAGGGGAAGAAACCTGGATCATCGACGAATGAACACCCACCATAGATGGTGGCCCTTGAAATTCCTCTACCAACCTCACCCTGAATACCTTTCCATTAATACTAACACTAATAACTTCATTAATCTATATACCACAGGTTGTCCTTACCATGAAGCAAGCAATGTCCATTTTAGAAAAGACAGCGAAACTCTCCTCATAACACACATATTTCCCAACTAAAGAAGCTAGACGCTCAAAAAAGGGAATACTCCAAGTGTGGCTAAGGATCCCATAACACCGGAGCCATGTTAACCTCTCCAAGTCGACGTCCTCCTCCCTCCACTTCCTCACTTCAGAGAACCATTGACACAACTAGTCTTTAGCTCCCTCCACAAACGCTTCAAGTTCACCTTCTTCTTCCTCTTCTAGCAGGCACAGGTTGGCTCCCAAAGGCGCCACCTTAAGTGCAAAATACCCTCTTAAATGAAAGGTTCTTTGCATGTTAAACGTTAAGCCAAGATGCAGAACCTTCCCCACATAAGCCTTCTCAAACCTCTTCAACTCCTCCTTCCCATCCTCGAAGGTCAAGAGCTTGTTTGACTTCTGAGTTTCCCTCCTATTCTGCTTTGTGGCTTCAGCAAAGGACTTACCACTCGAAACAAAACCTTTGTTGTTGTAAACCTCATTCCTCTAAGTATGAGGATGGTCCCTTCTAGGCTCCTCCTTTTCTTTCTCCCCACACCTCCTACCATCTCCCCTTCTCCTCTCCCCTGAGAAAGCTTCATCAACTACCCTCTGGAATCTATGCAAGTTTGCGTAGAGCTTCCGACCATCAAGCCACAAGTTATCCAGCTTCAAAACGAGTCTTCTAACATCTTCCACCTCGAAGAAACGAACGAAACCATACCTTCTACCTCTCTTATCTATTTTCGCAGGAATAACGACCTCGTCAATCAAACCGTAAGATTAGAAATGATTGAACAGGTCCTTAGCCCTCATGAACTCTGGGAACTCGGTAAAGAAAATAGTAATAGTTTCCCTCACACCCTTGAACGCCTTTGACAAAGAACTTGTTTTTGTATCCCATCTTACTCTCCTTCCTTTAGAAACTTTGACCCACTCTCCATCTACCTTTGAACCATGAGTATCCTCCATACAAAGACAACAGCAGCTAGAGAGAAGGTCCCCCTCTCTACTTCCTTAAGTTGATTCGCCTGAAATCTAGGAACAAGAGAACATATGCTCAAAGAACAATACAGTTCAAATTTCGACAAATCAAACAAATAAATAAATAAAAACTCTTTCCAAATGGTATGTTCATGCAAGTTCCTAAAAGGTACAATGAATTTGGAGTACAAAATCATCCAAATAGAGCTCTCATAAGGTAGCAAAATCAAAACTTAAGGCACAAATAACTGTTTTGTAAGAACCTTCCCTACCAAGTGTCCCTAAATCCTAGATGCCCGTAATGTATCTTATGTTTATGTCTTGTGTATAACCGTGTATGTTAGTAATGTTACCACTAGGCCATCGCTGCAAAGCATTAAAGGTTTTAGCAAATAATTTATTTATTACTTATTATTTATTATATATTTTTAATCGTTTTTTTGATTTTGAGACCCCCAATTTTTTTGAAATTCTAGACTATGGGTCTGGTTGCCCTGGCCCAAAGTCGGCCCTGCATGTAAAATAAACTCACTTGATGGTGTAAAAAATATCGATTGAAACCGTAAAACCTAGAGTGTATGTTCAAGTGGTCACCAACTAAAACGACAATGAAAACTTTGCACCCTTAAATATGATTAAAATAAATCCTCTCTTCAAGTTATAGAGAGTATTATTGTTCTTTAATTCGATTATTATTATCTTTTTCAGAATAATGCTGGAACTATAGAATATAGTGTTACATTTATCTAGCTAGTGATTATGATGGGGAAGTATATATAAATTTTTTTATTGGTTAAGTGATATTTTTAAATTAAAGACGGAATATATGAAACTTTATTGGTGTGGAAAAAAGTGTGGATTTAAACTCTGTGCTCATAATAGGTAGGGACTATAATAGGTAAGGACTAGATTTATATATATTATATGGCTAGGTATTCTCTGTAATCACAAGAATTAGAAATATAACGTAAGGTTTCACAACTTGTCTCATTGAGAGTTGTGAACTGATTTCAACAAGTAAGTATTGATGTTCTAATTTCATATAATCGATCAATAAATATTTTCATTTACATTTAATATCAGAACTTAGATTATATGAATTATGACTCAATTATTTATCATTAATATATATAATTTTTAATTGAGATTTCAAATTATTTTGATACTACTATTGCCATACAATGCTTAACATGTTGTTTATCAACTATCCCACAAAGATTAGAAAATGCTTATGCATTCCCTAATCTACCCTTCTCATCAAAAACACTTTTCCACTACACCATGCCCTTTTCAGTAACTCAATATACTAAAATTCATTGACCACTCATATTTCACCTTAACTCCACATGGCATACCTTACTCTCAAAACAAAACAACACTTTTTAGAAGTACTTTCTCTTTCTATTTGGCAGTCTGAATATTGCATATCATTTCATTATAACAACAAACCCATTTCTTCTGCTTCCTCTCTCTCTCGTCTCACCAAACCCTTCCGCCAACCTAAGCTCCGTTGCCTCAGTTCTTCGTGTTCCACTTGCAGTTCAGTTTTCATATAACAACGGTAGGAAAATGTTCGTGACTCTTCGATCAATGGTGTTCTTAGTTGCTCGTCTTGTTTTCATCCGTTTTTCTCCGAGACAATCATCTTTTTTTGCTAAAAATCCTGTTTCCTTCTATCATCCTGTTATTTTCCATATATGTTCAACTGTGACATTTTGAATGGAAATATTTAACCGTTAGTTTTATAGATAATGATGTTTGGTGTGTTTAAATTATTTTCTTCATTCTAAGCTGCATGTTGAAGTATATGTTCAGATAGGTTTTTGTTGAAATATGGAGAAAAAAATAACCATGCCCTTTATCACTTCAATGTCTCCTTTAATGTTTTCAAAATGTTATCTTGTAGGTATAAAGTTACTGTTTTTTTGTCGCCATGTTTTTCATCCGTTTAGTGCAATCTGGAAAAATATAGTTCATATATTGAATAAACATGTTTTTTGGTTTTTATGTTAACTTGTATTTATAAAGTTACTGTTTTTATGTAACCATATTTTCCTCAAGTTTTGTGTTATCTGGATAAAGTATTAGTTTTTGCATAAACATGAAAACGATCTCATAGTTTTTTCCATTTCCCTTCTTTTAAGGATCATGTCTAGACCACCAATTTTCATCAAAGACTTGAAGCCTGAGTATAACGTTTGGAAACTCGTTGTTCGTGTCATTGATATATGGTGCGTGAAGGAGCATAACGGACAACAGCATCTTGAATCCATCATCCAAGATGCGAAGGTGATATTTTTGCCTCTATTTTTATGCTACATTTTTTTTGTGTGTTCTGAACTTTTAGTTTAACCATGGTGTTTCTTTTTGGTTTTAATAAATAGGGTGACCAAATACATGTTATTACACGTTCTCGTGATTTTGATCTGTGGAAGAATGCGATCCAGGAAGACAATACTTACTTAGTCTATAATGGTGAACCTTTGTTGAATGATTTACCATTGAAGGTTTGTGTCAACGACTATAAGCTGTTTTGGAGTCGTTCCACCACTGTCACTGCGACGGAGCTCCCAGACATTCCACAACACACATTCATTTTCAAGTCTTTTAAGGATTTTCTAAGTGGTGATTTTGTTGTCGATCGTTTATATGGTAAGTAACTTTTATTAATTATATCCATTATTCTTTATATTTATCAAAAATGAAAATGTAATGGTATCATTCAATGTTCAGATGTTATTTATGTTGTCCAACAAGTTGTTAGGACACAACAACCTGTTGCTGGAAAGAAGGCTTGCGTCAATTTAGTTCTGGCAGATGCTAGGTATTTTATACTGCATTTACACATGGTTGACATCTTATTTGTCCACTATAAATCCATTCGATTAATATATTTCTTTTACCATTTTTTAAGTGGCTGTGAAATGGATCTCACCCTATGGGAGTCATATGCGACACAGTTTATGTCGTACAATGTTGACAACGGAGAACTGGTCCTTATACTGACGCATGCTTGGTGTCGTCAAAGTGCATGTATGTACCATTATTATTTGGGTTTAACACTGTTTGTTGTGTCATATTTAAAATTCCATAATGTTGTTGATCATTCAAAATGCAGCGTCTGGAAAGCTAAACCTTTCAAGTGCTTGGAATGGTTCTAAGTTGCTTTTGAATTTTGAGCATCCACAAGTTGATGAGTTCAAGACAAAGTATCGGTATATGGAAAGTTTCTATTGGTTCGGTTTGCATTATGTTTTAGTAACATGTTTTACATCTTCTGGTTTTCATGACAATTATACTTTATATTTACACTTAGGTTTGGTGATGGAAATCCATCTGTTGATGCCTCACAGAGTAGATCAATCAATTCATGCTCACAAGGGACATTTGATGATAGGTCCTTTTCCTTTACGAAGGATGTCCGGAGCATTAGCGACATGCTCACACTACGTGACGTAAATTCTTTACCTTAACAGGACCTTAACTAAATCAAATAGGGAGTGTGTTATATTTTGTTAATAAGGCATTGTAATTTAATGGGAAAACTGTGAGGTTTAAATCCAATCCTTTTGGTTGGTACTATGAGGTTTGTCAAAAATGTAACAAGACTAATTAGTGCATGTGTGCCGACAAGTCAAATCTTATCACTAAGTAAGTATCATTTATTATGCCTTTTCTTATGCCTTTTCTGTTCGTCTCCCCGCCTTTCCTTTAACTCATTCAAACTGTTGTTGCAAAAGGTACAAGATTGAGATTGAGGTTGAACATGGGAGTGCAATTGGTAATTTCGTCTTCTGGGACAAAGAATGCATATCAATTGTTGGAATGCCTGCTCATGGTTTAAGACAACTAATGCAACAGGTTTTTATGCAATATGTTCATGTTCCCAACTTCCAGCTTATGAAACCATTTCTTATTATTTCTTATTATACAAGGATAACTATCTTGAATACCTCATAATAAATATGCTCCTATTTACAAAATTTTTAAAAATTATTACTATATTACTTACCTATTCAAACCAATATTCACTTCCTTCATATTTATCTCAAAGTATCCCCTATTAGCATTCCAATTATAATATTCTACTTATGATAAACATTGTCAATCATAGACCAATGAAGATTATCCCTTGATTTATCCTGCACATCTTGACAACCTACTGGGCAAAAAGTTTGCTTTTCGTGTTAAATATCAGCCATTCTACAAACAGGGGTCTGTTGTCAGACTAACTCAAGATAAAGACGTCTGGAAAGAAATTAAAGATGCCATCAATCCTCCCAATGTATGTTTTCCCTTTGCTTGTAGTAACTGTTTTATAAACATTGAATATAACAGAATTATTGCCTAAATAATTTCTTATTATTGGTTTTAGGCTGCTGATCTTACCCCTCTTCAGGAAGTTGATCGTAAGGGGAAAGTCGTTGTCTCGGACGAAGATACCAACACTAAGAACATACTTACCCAAACATCGAACCCCACAGTAAATTATCATTAATTATTTTTATCAATCAAATTTATGCCATCTATTAATAACTAAACAATTCTATTTTGCTATTCCAGAGGAATGCATCTACTGCACAGAACTGGAGCCCTGAACCAAGCTACAACAATACACCTTCTAAAAGGAGTCCGGAACATGTTCTAGTTCAGGAGGATGAAGTTTCAAACATTTTAGCACCAAAACAGTCCGCCACCAAGGGTGCAAGAGCTAAGAGTGCAAGACTCAACAAAACCAAATAGTTGTCTTCTACTTGATGTTATGTTTACTGACTTTTGTAACATGTACCAGATTAACTTCAACAATTTGAAACTGTATTAACTTATTATGTTTTGACCATGCCTATGACATGTGTAGTATTGGAAATCTGGAAAGAATGCCTATATTTTGTATGATGGTGTTTCCATTCACTCTAAACAATTATCTATGTTTTGTGTAATGAAGAATATTATATAATGTAAAATTTGGTTCTCTATTTATCAGTTAGAGTGTTGTCTTGATGGAAACATGTACTGTTATTTGATATGTTCCTCATGAAATGTTGTTTTTAAGGTTCTTACATTTTAGAAAACATTTTACATTTTCCAGTTAACATCATTGCTTGCACAACGTTCCCATCATCTTTTATGGTTATTGCTTATTATAAATACCTACCTTTCAAGAATTTGTGCCAAGGTCTTAGATGATGTTGAATTTCTTGGTTACACTATCTTATATATATTATACTAAATAAGCAACTTTTATATGTCACAATAACAACAACACCATCATGTTTTTCTAGAAACTCTAAAAGTGTATTTCCATCACAAAGTGGATATCACAACAATAACACCAACATCATCTATGTATGACCTTTTTTCTATACCAAAAGGTGGCTGTAATTTGTCCTTTGCGTGTCAAATCTCTCATGCTTACCTTCAATGAAAATGGAAGCCACATTAATGCACCTGACAAACAATGTGCAGTATATTAGTTTTCACAAACAAATCTTCCCTTATTATAAAGGTGAGATCAATAAAATAAAGATTTCATTTGACTTTATTTACTTTTATAATACTACAATCCTTAATCCCCATGCAACATCATTGTAAATTGTACATAAAGTATTTTTATATTAACCTCTACACTCAATGCCAGCTTGCTTTTTCACTAAAAAGGAATTACGATGGACCAGCTACTACGGTTATAGGTACGATGATTACTTTTTGTGAGTCTGCTGCACTACATAGTATCAGGTATTCAAACACCCAATCTCTGCTTTTTCATCAACTATTTCTTAATACCAATGTGAAAAACTGTTTTCTTTTCAACTCATTTAGTTGGTTTTCAAATTCATGGCAATTGCTTATTTTTCATATGTAATCATTTTATATTATATTCTGTTTAAACAACTCAATTTATGACTTTTCCCACCATTCTTATCATACTAACATACAATATAAACTTTATTTTTCAAATTTACCGCCACCTTAATCCTATGTTCTTATACAGCTTTTTTCCAACACACAAAAGTAATTCCGCAACACACTTCATCTTGTATTGAATACCAGTAAGTTAAAGCCTCTATTCATGAATGTTTTATTTTTTATGTGTTCAACAATGTAAACTTTGTACTTATTTCCACTTCATGTTTTAACATCTCTTCATGTCTGTAATACAATGCCTTAACTCTTCTTTATTTTGTTGATGTCTTTTTATGACAGTTTACAAATATTCCAACTTCTCAAGCTCAACACCATGAATCACTTACTCAAACAAAGGTATTCTATTTCTTACTCGATATGATTTTCAATATTGCCTTTTTTGACAATTTACAAACTTTCAAATATAATTTGTTGTGTTGTATTCTTGACACTCTTTGGACAGAAAATTGTGTTTTGTCATATTATAAACTTACACTGTCATGTAGTTTTGGTGAAATCATACACAATCTTTTCTACTGACCATTATGTGAACCTCAATAATGAAGGCATGGCGACATGAATACACTTATTAACGATGCCACTTTGTGGAGGGAATACTCATCCAAACGGGCTAGGTTCTGTAGATTTCAAATATTAAAACATAAGAAATTCAAATGATTTAAACAACACCTCCAAACTTCTACAAATATGCCATGCAGCCATAGCATACCTCTATCAGAAATTCCACAAGGTAATTTAAATACAAAGAACAATGTTACGAATGTACATACTCAGCCGACTCCATCGATTAATGCTGTTAGAAGTGCACCTAAATTCTGCATCAATGCACACATGGGAACAAACCTGCTTTCTAGGTTCTCAAGCGTCCTAGATAACGTCAATGATGAAAATCAAAATTCAGCAAACCTGCATCAGCCAGAAAACATACAACTTCATGGAAATACACTCCATCGTCCTATGTCATATAAACAGTAAGTATTATTGTTTGAGCAGCCATTTCTTACTATTTTACTTGGTGATAGTATTATAATGTGAAATGTTTCAGTCCCTGTTCAAATATCGCTTCATCTTTACATTCACAAGCTAAAAGGCCAAGAAGGCGACCAAGTAAAGGTCCACGATTCATGGACAGTGAACACAACATTCTCAACTACAGACATAATAGTGTAATCTCAGATCAACCTCCTAAACATCCTCCTACTGAGTATGTATTTGTATTTATACCAGTTTTTAATCATAACAGATGATATGTTTTTCAATTATGCTTATATTTTCTAACAGGACTACAAATTCTAATTCCCTGACTCGAGCCACGATGCAAACAAACAATATGGTTTTTTCAACCAACGCTGAAACAGTTAACATTGTTAAACTGCCTGGACAAATAAAACGCGGCAGAGGCCGTCCAAGAAAGCATAATCAAGGCAACCATTTCCACCACAATCCACTCACTCACATCGATACTAAACCTGCTCGGTAAGTATTGTTATTTAATTCACATTATAATTATCAATACTACAATAACATACCATTTTTTATCATTTCCTGTTCGAAGCATCTCCTCAACAACTCAATCACCAGTAGAACAATCCACAACACCCATCTTAAAGCCCACAGTTAACATTGATTCAGATCAACCTCCTATACAGCCTCCTCATGAGTATGTATTCGTATTTCTACAAATTTTTTAATCATATCAAATGTTATGTTTTTAATATATGCTAAGATTTTCTTACAGAACTACAAATCATAATTCCCCGCCTGAAGCCACCATGTCAATAGACCATATGGTTTTTTCCGCCAATGCTCAAACAATTAACATCTTTAAACAGACTGGACAAATAAAACGCGTCAGAGGTCGTCCAAGAAAGGATACTCAAGACCACCATTCCCACCACAATCCACTCACTCTCATCAGTACTAAACCTGCTCGGTAAGTATTCTTATTTAATTCACATTATATATATCATTACTACAATAACATACCATTTTTTATCAAGTCCGATTGGAAGCATCTCCTCAACATCTCAATCACAAGCACAACAATCCACACCACCCATCTTTAAGCAGACAATTAACATTGATTTAGATACTGATGGAGATGATGAGTCGAACTACGATCCTTTTTTAAGTATGTTGCAAATTATCAGATTTGTTTAAATTTATTCATCATAACATATTAGTTTATGCCATTTACATCCGATCTTAATTGATAATATGCTATCTTATGTGCAAAAGGTAAGATTCTGATGATGATTCAAGTATTGATAATGACGACATTCTTCCACCATGGGCAAATGCGAACCTACCAACTCAAAACAACCAAGGTATGCTGACATAAAAACATACTTACATTTCATATAGTCTCTTTTTATTTAAATCATTTATCATATCAAATAGCTATTTGGAACAGTTTACGATGATTTTGGGGATGCTATGATTGAGTGTCAACATTGTAATACATTGATGTGGTACCAAGAAAGAAAGGATAAACATAAAGAATCGGCGAATCCAAAATACACATTATGTTGTGGAAATGGGAAGGTAGTCATCCCATTCTTGAAACATCCACCACAGGTTTTGGCAAAATTGTTATTTGATAAAGATGCAAAGCAGAGTAAGAAATTCCAGGCAAACATACGTACTTACAACATGATGTTTGCTTTCACTTCCCCTGGTGCCAAGTTAGATAACAAATTCAATAATGGAAGGGGTCCCCCTACATTACGAATTCAAGGTCAAACCTGTCATCGAATTGGTAGTTCATTGCCACCCGAAGGACAACCACCGAAATTCGCACAACTTTACATATATGACACGGAAAATGAAATCACCAATAGAATGGAAGGCCTTAGGTAAGTCGCTAAAATTATCTCCCTTTCCTTACGAGTAACCTAATGATTTTTTAGACCAGTATAGTGTGCGAGTGATTTTTACTACTATTTATTTTTACGCTTTTATTAGGGACAAGACCAACATTGATCCAATAACAGTGAAATCAATTTGTGATATGTTGTACCCGCATAATACACATGCAAAGAGTTTCCTCATGGCAAGACAAAGATTAAACCAAGGCAATGTTCCAAATTTGAGACTCCGTTTAATTGCAAATAGAACTACTGACGGCAGAGTCTACAACCAACCTACTGTGTCAGAGGTTGCAGCATTAATTGTTGGTGATGTTGACACAGGTGAGGAAAGAGACATAATTATGCAAAAGCAAGGAGGCAAACTAAAACGTATAGACGAGTTTCATGCAAGTTATATGGCCTTCCAATACCCTTTAATCTTTCCCTATGGAGAAGATGGTTATCGACCTAATGTTGCTCATAAAGACTTGGATATATTTGATGATAATCCAAGAAACAGGCTTACAATTCGAGAATGGCTTGCATTCCGAATACAAAACAGATCTCATGAGGGTAAGACCCTATTATCGTCAAGGCGATTATTTCAGCAGTTTTTGGTTGATGGTTACACGATGGTTGAGGGAGAAAGGTTGAGATGGCTAAGAAACAACCAATCAAAACTGAGGGTGTCAAAGTATAACAAGCTCAATCAGGATGAATCCCAAAGTGAAACACCTGGTTCAAGCATTGGAAAAAGAGTTGTATTGCCTTCTTCTTATGTTGGAAGTCAGAGATTTATGGATCAACTGTACTATGATGGTATGGCAATATGTAGTAAGGTGGGATTTCCAGACCTATTTATTACATTCACTTGCAACCCTAATTGGCCTGAGATTAAGAGGGCCTTGGATCCACTTAACTTAAAGTCGTATGATAGACCAGACATTATAGCCAGAGTTTTCAAAATGAAGTTTGATAACCTCTTAGCAGATGTTACGAAAAAGGGAGTCCTAGGCAAGGTTCTTGTGTGTAAGTTGATTTAATGTTACAAATTTTGTTTGCTAATTTTCGTTTCATTTCTTTTCTTCCTAATATGTTTGTAATATTTATTTAATTTCATTTCAGATATGTACACAATAGAATTTCAAAAGAAAGGTTTACCACATGCCCACATCCTTCTATTCTTACATCCATCCAATAAATATCCAGCACCTGAAGATATAGATAAAATCATTTCGGCAGAGGTACCGGATCCTTTGAAAAATCCAAAGTTGTATGATTTGGTGAAAAATCACATGGTTCATGGACCATGTGGCTTGGCAAACCCTAAATGTCCATGCATGGACAATGGCAGGTGTTCAAAGTTTTATCCAAAGAAGTTTCAAGATGTCACCATAGTTGATCAATATGGTTATCCGGTGTATCGGAGAAGAGATAATGGATTTACAATTGAAAAGAATGGAATTATGCTAAACAGTGGTCATGTTGTGCCACACAACCCAAGCCTGTTAATGAAATATGAGGCACACATCAATATGGAGTGGTGCAATCAGAGAACTTCAATAAAGTATCTATTCAAATACATCAACAAGGGTTCCGATAGGATATCAGCTGTTATTGTTCCAACAAATACTCAAGATGGCGATGTTGATGAAATTAAACAATACCTTGATTGCAGATACATATCACCAAGTGAATCATGTTGGACAATTTTTTCATATTCTATCCATGGTCGAAAACCTGCTGTAGAAAGATTGTTTTTCCACTTGGAAGGTGAGAACTCGGTTTATTATAAAGATTATGAACAGATTGGAAATGTGCTTCTTAAATCAAGTATGACTGAGTCAATGTTTACTTCATGGTTTTTGGCAAACAGAGAACATGCAGAAGCTAAATTATTGACTTATGGACAATTTGTGTCCAAATTTGTTTACGTTAGGAAGACAAGAACTTGGAAACCCAGAAAACGGGGTTACACAATAGGTCGTTTAATTTGGGTACCCCCTACAACTGGTGAATTGTATTACATGAAGATACTGTTAACTGTGAAAAAAGGTCCAACCAGTTATGATGATCTCAAAACTGTTGAAGGTTTTAAACATTCCAGTTTTAGAGATGCATGTTTTGCAATGGGGTTTTTACAAGATGACAAAGAGTTCATTGAGGCTATTAAGGAAGCTTATAATTTGGGTTCAGGTTTATTTCTGCGAAAGCTTTTTGTGACTATGTTGTTGTCTGGTTCTATGAATCGCCCAGACCATGTTTGGCAAAAGACTTGGCAATACTTATCTGATGGAATTCTATTTGATCAAAGACGATTGTCCATGAATCAAGGTACCTGATTTTTTCTTTATTATTATTTGTTGTTTAAATTTTATAACAATTTCTCATGCTGAACACAATCTAATTAATCTCATAACCATTTGTTCTAGATTTGTCCCTAATAGGCCAAGAATTGCAACAATTAACTTTGATAGAAATTGAGAAGCTACTTCAGAAAAATGGAAGTAGTTTGAATCAGGTCAAGCCCATGCCATATCCCGATGATTACGTCCTGGATTTCCTTGGAAATAGATTGATATATGATGAACGGCAGTATGATACTTCCGAGCAAACATCAAAGTACCAAGAATTGTTTGCAACTTTGACAGGTAATGGAAAACTCAATTCACATTATGTTCACAAAACTTGCAACCTCATATTTAAGCATACAATAGGTATCACATATATACCACCTGACACTAACTCAACAACTATTTACATATAAGATGCTTCTCATGTCAATTATATTCAATGAAAGTATTGATGATAATTGATAGAAACACGTCTTTAGTAAATTCTTTTTCATTAAAAACCATAACATGCAACATGACAGTAGTACTTGCTAGCTATTACACAATATAGTTCAACCAAAATACAACTCATTATAACTTCAACATCAATAAAAGATCTTACTACAACAACACTTAATTATAACAACAAAATAAAATACACTGTTACACAACTAAGTTTGAGCACCCGGAACTAACAAATATCATCAAACAGTGGAAGAATTGTTTGCTTTCTTCACTACTTTGACATACAATTCATTTGCTGGATTCATGAGCGTTAAGAATACCATGTCACCTCTTTTGAGATTTCTTGATCGTGCCAAACTATACCAGGCAGTCCCGATATATTTCTCAAAAATGTTACATGGTGCACTGAGTATTTCACATTCATAAGTTCTATCAACATCCAAATCAACCATCGTAATGTTTGTTTGATGCCTTGACAATAAGTGTTCAGAAACTTCCTTAGGGAAATGCTGCAGTGAGTTTCAATCTATTAGTACATGTAGAAATACATTCCGTCAAAAAACATGCATGACTCAATATAATCTTACCAAAACATTCTTCTTTGCAAGTTTTCTAGATTTGATTTTCAGTTTCCAAACATAATTTCCATCACCGTTAAAACCGTTGTCGCTATCGAAACTGCTATAACCATGCATGATGTCGAAAATGTCTGAGTCCGACACATTAGAACGGTCTGAGTCCGATTCGTACATACTATAAATGGTAAAGCATTATCAATGTTACCATAAATTTAGATAATACATCATGGAACATAAGTTATGATGCAACAAAATGTTAGAATGTAGACCATATATTAACAGCAACGTGCTTTACCTGCTATCACTTGAAAGTTGTATTGGTGATGCAGCCATCTCAAATCCTTGTGTTGAATACACTTGCTGGAGACAAGCATTTATAATAGATTTCAAGTGGGACTATGTAGGTAAACACAATAAATGCACAATACATGGTAGCTTTGCATGGGACGTTGTAGTTTAACATAATAAATGTGCATGCTGCCATTACAATTTGAAACATGATTTTATTCGATAAATTCACGGTGCATTAATACTTGGTAGGTACAAATAAATTAACATTGAATTATGCACTTGGTCATAATTAGTTGGTAGGTGTAACTTATTATTTTATAATTATATTACTTCATGGAAATACGTTGTAAATATCACACTTTGATAGGGATAAGATGTAAATTTTACTATGAGAAATTCATAATTGATAAACAAATGCTACATATGATAAAAAATATCCTTTCTTGGCATGAAATATCCTTTCTTGAAAATTTCTTTACCTACCTGTAATGGTTTCTTTGTAGATGAGCAACTTCAAATATTTTCAGAAATCATGCATGCTGTTACGCAACAAAAGGGAGGCGTTTTCTTTTTATATGGTTATGGTGGAACTGGAAAAACATTCATGTGGAATACTCTTTCGACAGCTTTATGTTCAACACGTGATATTGTGTTGAATGTGGCTTCAAGTGGTATAGCAAGTCTACTCTTACCTGGAGGACGCACCGCACACTCAAGGTTCAAAATACCAGTTCCATGTTTGGAATCATCAATCTGTGACATTGAAAAAAAATCTGACCTTGCTGGCCTTTTGCAAGTGACAAAGTTAATTATATGGGATGAGGCCCCAATGTCTAATAAATTTTGTTTTGAAGCTCTTGACAAGTCACTAAAAGATATCATGGGCAATGGAATAGATCCATGCAATGAGATATTTGGAGGAAAAGTAGTTGTCTTTGGTGGAGATTTTAGACAAATTTTACCTGTTGTGCCAAGAGGAACTAGGTCAGATATAATCCACTCAACAATTAATGCCTCTTACATCTGGGAACATTGCAAGGTTCTCACGCTTACAAAAAATATGCGATTGCAATTTGGGGCAAACTCTGAGAATTCAACAGAAATTGAGACATTCTCAAAATGGATTTTACAAGTTGGGGATGGCAAAATTAATGAACCAAACGATGGTTATGCTGATATTTCTTTTCCATCTGAGTTACTTCTAACAGACTATGTTAATCCAATAGAAAGGATTGTGTCAAGTACCTATCCTAATTTCTTGGAAAACTACACTAATCCTTCTTTCCTTAAAAGTAGAGCTATTTTGGCTTCAACTATTGAGATAGTCGATGAAATCAATGATTATATTACAAATCTCCTTTCAGATATGCTTCTTTGTAAATTATCACTATTTACAATTACATTATTATCTTACACAAATTTTAACAATGTATACTTTACATTAGGAGATGAAAAGGAGTACTTGAGTAGTGATTCCATTGACAGGTCAGAGGCTAATGACAATGAAGCATTCGAACATTTGACATCTGAATTCCTAAGTTGTTTGAAAACTTCAGGGTTGCCAATTCATTCTTTGAGATTAAAGATTGGAACTACTGTCATGTTAATCAGAAATTTAGATCAATCAGAGGGACTTTACAATGGCACAAGACTTACTATAACAAGGCTTGCAAATCATGTCCTCGAAGCTAAAATAATTTCTGGAACACATATTGGTAACACTATTTACATTCCCAGAATGTCTTTGTCTCCATCACAATCTCTTTGGCCTTTCAAATTAAGTAGAAGACAATTTCCCATTATTGTCTCTTTTGCTATGACAATTAATAAATCTCAAGGCCAATCTTTAGACTATGTTGGTCTATATTTGCCAAAAGATGTTTTTAGTCATGGACAACTTTAAGTTGCTTTGTCAAGAGTCAAAAGTAAAGCTAGATTGAAAATCTTGATTCACGACAAAGACAACAATCCATTACACCGTACAAGTAATGTCGTATTCAAAGAAGTATTTCACAACGTTGTTTAGGTATGGATATGCAAAAAACATATTTTTATTGCCTTTCCATCATTTAACTGAATCTAAAATATATCTCTCCTTTTTTTCAGGTTCTATTTCATTAACAACAGCAACTTTGGAACTCAATTTTGGAACTCAATTTTTTGTTACTTTTCTTTGTTTTACCTACTGTTATATATCACAATCATTTATTGTGGTTCCTGATTTCCCAATTAATGATACAACTTTATAATATAGCTTATATATTTTAACTAAGCTAACTTGTTTCAATTATAACATTCAATGAAACTAAATTAATCATGTATCTTATAAAACTTTGTATGCTACACATAGAACCTTGCGGACTTTGTATATAATAAAACTTTGTACGCTGCCTATAAAACTTTGTATAGTACTCAAATTAAATTTTGTATATCATAAAACTATGTATGGTACTCATGCGGAGAACTATGCATTACAAATTAGTAATATCAATTTTACTACAGACACCATGTTACTTAAATCACCAACACATGACGATATAATACTACAATACTGCATCATTATGAAACACAGGAGCTTACCCAAACATCTTTAATTCAGATTCAAATTTACCAATAGTGTTCTAAACAGACACCATGTTACTAAAATTACTACTGTGTTTTAATTTACCCAAAATAAACAAAAGGCAACAGCAACTAATGTCATATTAGGCATACATAGAACAAAACCAAATACATTGGTTGTAACAAAAAGTAAATATCATTAAAGCAATGTCTTCTTCATAAGTCCGCATGATCCATCTTCATACACCAAGAAATGTCTTTTACCGGTTTAAGATCCTCACATATATCGACTTTGCCGGAGGATTTCGAATCATGAATGCAAGTTGATCACCAGTTGTAAGACTTCTATTCCTCGCAAAATCATACCAGCCACGACCAATAAACTTCTCGGTACAGTGCTCCCTTTCAGAAGTATGCATCTCACATTTGTATCTTTGTCTCTTATTCCCATCCATCAACAGAATTTCACTTTGACCAGGCTTCAAACATTCTTTGATGACTCTCTGAGGTATTTGCTGCAAACAAAAGACAATTTTGATAAGTACAATTACTATTTCAAAATGGATTTTGCACAGAATAACAATGTCGAGCCTCATGGAATTTACCAATACGTTTTTCCTAGCCGTGTCACCTGAACGGATCTTCCTAAACCAGACATAGTACTTCAGTCGACTGCCCAAAACTTTATGACATTCCTCTTCATCATAACTATAAACATACAACAACATCAGAAACAACATATACATCATTCTTAAAAAAATTACACAATGATTGAAACATCTAACAATCATAAAGAAAAACTACAATACCTATCACTTTCAGCAGGTACATGGTCATCAATTACAGACTTCTTCACATTTTCAACTACCGGAACTTCAGCAGCAGACTTCTTACGACTTTGTTCAACACGTTCTTCTGTTATGATCACCTTTCTCTTCTTCCCATTGTATTCAATTGAAGTTGTCTTACCGTTCATATCTTTCTCAAGCACGTTTACGACAGAAGTATACTCAGAATCTTTACTTTTCTCCCCTTTACTCGAACTTGGTGCTTTTTGCTTCCTTGCTTTCAACTTACGACCTGCTTCTTCTGCTTCCAGGTATGCCATGTCCAGCCCCACCCTTCTGCAATGATTCTCTACCACCACACTTTCATGTCCTCTTCAATCAATTTTCAGAACATTAAATACAATAATTACTTTTATATTTATTATATTTCATTTAAATCAAACATCAATAACTATAAAAATATCATTTTACCTTCTTTCGAATGACAGTATCTCGCAATTCGGTTCCTGCCTACAAAATTCTTCAAACGACATTGGTTCTTTCTTGCCTTTACGCCATACAGATTCTTCATATTCCATATACTGAATCTGCAGTTCATGCGCACGTCTCTTCTCTTCCCTTCGTTTACAACAAAAATCAAGAAAACACCGGATCATCACCGTTGACATATTTTAAACCCTATACCTTAACATATTCAATCTATAGCAAATCGTTATAACAATACATTCTACCCATTTCCTTCATATAATCAACATGCAACAGATTTTTCACAAATCCTAATTTGTAAAACTTTCGACAAAAGCATTTTTCATGAATATTAAACCAAGACACAACATATAAAACATTGACATTGCGGAAACATCCTTACCTTGTTCGATCAGATGACCTTTCCATGTTCGCCATTCCACCCCTTTCCTTCGATAACCCTTGCACAGCTTACATGGAAATCATCTCTCCTATTATCTAATAAACCCTAAAAAACCAACTTTGGGCCACTTTAAACATTTTGGCCCACATGAAGAACCAAACCCCTGTGTCTTGAATTCTGCTTCACTTAACGTCCATTTTTCTAAAACCATCCACTATTCTTTTAACATTTTTAAAATACTAATTTCCATTATACAATTATAATGACTTTTAATTTATTAATTACATATTTTTTTAATAAAACAACATTTAAAATATTTTCAATTTAAACCAAACAAAATTCATCCATGCGAACGCACGAGTCTTCTACTAGTATTGTTATTATACCTAATAGTTATAATTTTACCGATGAATATTGTGTTGCGATGCCGTACAAAAATTATGTGGTGGATAGAATACTCACAGAAACTAAAAGCAACTTCTTGCCTAAAGCATATCTAGAAATGCCGCATATTTATAAATTTGTCATGTTTTTTTTTTAAGCAAGGAATTAATTAAAAGAGTACTAGGGTACGTGTCATGTGAATGAAAAAAAAAAACTTTGAATATAAGTTTGTGGGTACATTGCCATATTGATGGATTATTTGGAAGTGATGTCTGAAATTTTGTAATTTTTAGTTTATTAGGAGTGATATATGAGAGCTAAGAATTGGAATGCATTGTAGTACTCCTACTTTGTAGGGGTCTCACATATATCCGGCTAAACAGCTAAACACAAGAAATAGAGTTACAGTCAAAATAGTCCTGCAGAATCTAAAATAAATAATTAGAATTTTGAATCTGATTTATGAAAGTCATATATATATATATATATATATATATATATATATATATATATATATATATATATATATATATATTTTCTTATACAATTATGATTGTTATCTATGTATTTATGGATCACTCCAAAATTAAGCACATAATTATATTGAATAAATAGTATTATTTTAGATTTTTTATTAAATCAACATTAATTTGATACACTCGTTTTGTCAAATATTTTAAAATATTATGTAATATTTCTTATAATATTGAGATTGATACTGTTAAAGACAAAATTTATTGAGAATGTTATATTGTTTAAATTCATGATAGGCTCATGATTTTTTGGGCAAGAGAAATTTGATTCATATGCAAGAACTTCTATAAATAACTATGTGTGATTACCACCAAAGTGAGATCACTTATTTTAATTTATAAAAGTCTCTTTGTAGTTTGAGGAATGGTTTTAAGTCATTAATATGATTATCTTCCCAAAGGTGGACAATTGTATGTAGAGATTGTGGTTGATTAAGGATATAGTTATTGGAGATGCTTGGGTCCAAGGGATTTATTTATCCAAAGGAGATAAATTTCTAAACTCAATGTATGCTCATTTGGCAGCTTATTCTTGAAAATTTCTATATGAAGTTGTTGGAGGTGTTTTTGTTTAGAGAATTTATCTACCCAAAGGAGATAGATTTCAAACCAAACGTATGATCATTGAGTAACTCATCTAAGGTTCTGATCTTGGTTGTAACTTGGGTTTTGCGCATTTCAACCAAAGGAGATTGCATGATAATTTGGCCTCTTCGTAATAGCTTATGTTCATTAAAGTTATATCTTGTGTTTATCATTTGTTCTAATGCATTCATATTTTGTCTTCAACAATGACCTTCTCTATGAACAATTGTTTTACTTCTATTGAGATCCTGAATGAGTCTAATTTTAAGAAATGGAAGAAAGACTAGGAGTTTTCATTAGGGATTGTTGATCTTGACATGGCATTGCGTGAAACAAAACATGTGATCAATGATCAGATTACACCTGAAGAGAAAGAAAAATTAGCTAAGTGGGAGAGAAGTGACTGACTTAGATCGTGCTCTATTAAGAGGACTATTTATGTAAATTTGATGTTGAAATCTCAAATTGTTGGTAATGGTATCTTATTGGATGATTTATATAAGTTGTCTTTGGATTGTGATAATATTTCCTCATTCTTGAATGTTCAGAGCTCCATTGTTAAAAGGTATAAAATTAGAGAAAAATCCTCCTTGTTATGGCACAAGCGTTTAGGCATATCTCTAAAGAAAGAGTTGAAAAGTTAATTAGAGATGATATTTTACGTTCCTTAGATTTCAATGATTTAGGGACTTGTGTGGATTGTATTAGAGGAAAATTTACTAAGACTAGTAAGAAAGGTTCAACTAAAAGTTCAAACCTTTTGGAAATTATTCATACAGACATTAGCAGCCCCATTTCTTCTATTATTTATGGTAATAAATATTTTATAATTTTCATTGATGATTTTTCCCAGTTTGGCTATCTTTATTTGATTAAGGAAAAATCAGAAGCACTTGAAAAGTTTAAAATATTTAAAATTGAAGTTGAAAAGCAACTAGGAAAGATGATAAAGGTGGTGTGTTCTGATTGTGGTGGAGACACTACTACGGAAAACCCATTTAACATAGGTTGGGAAAGATATATAATCACGCGGGCGCAGGCGTTGTTATGTAAAGTGTCGTTGTATATATGATACTTACTATCATGGCCCAGAAACCGTTGTAATAAACTGGGAAGCGTGCGTCCTATCACAACGGGTTTTCCAAAGGACCATTGTGATAAAATTAATGGTCCTAGGTTCAATTCCCAACTGCGCCATTTTGATATTTATTTTTTTCTGGACAGCGCGCGAGATATTATAATGGTAATGATGTATAACCATTGTTATATTTTCTGCAGGATTAACAAATATTATCCTGCTTTTATAAATAATCCCATTTTTATCCTGTATTATTGTTCACCATATCACAGCAGAAAATACAACTCACATTTGTGATCATAATAATATTAATTGGATCATATTCATAATATCACATAATTGTATCATATTCAATTGTATCAGAACAAACATCCTATAACTTATCAACACAAACAACCTATAGTATACACATTACATAACATCACATAATTGTAACTAGGTGTTTTGGTTTCTTGTCTCTTAGTGTCTTGTCTCTTGTTAGCTTGACTCTAAAGACCTATGATTTCAAATAATTATACTTGTTAGTAAAAATACTTAGAAACTATAACATACAATTAATATATTATGAATAAAGAATAAATTACGTACTTGTTAATTTTCCCATATGTCTTCTTCATGATCGATTCGAATAGCATGCACGACATCTCCATCAAATTTATCATATGAGGTAGGAACTTGTGTTGTGTAAGAAGGTGTGGACGGAATATCAAGACTTTCATCACTAAGAGAAATGTGTTTTCCTTGGAGAACGATTGACCATTTCCCCGATATGTCTGATGGGTCGGTAACATAGAAAACTTATTTTGCTTGAGAAGCCATGATGAATGGTTCGGTCATAAAAGATGCCTTGCCAAGGTCGACTCGGGTGAATCCTAAGTCGTCACTATGTACACCATTACTATTATTGGGAACCCGCTTGCATTTAAATAAAGCCACTTTGAAAATAACATAATCAATCTCCCAAATCTCATCAATGACACCATAAAACGCGGTAGTTGCCAATACAAGATTCTTATCTTTCGCACTAGAGAAATACATCAATTCAGCTTCAACCATAACCCCACTATTTTGCATTGTACTACGATCATCTTTTGGTTTTGTATAAAAGGTATAATGACCAATGTCGTATGCAGTCCAAGTAATGACACAAAATTTTGGCTCGTTCGACAACCATTTAAGTATCTCGGATGTACTATGATCATTAGATACACTTTTATTAAATCAATCTATAAATCTCTTGTTATGCTCTATCAACAACAACTTGTCACTCATTCGGGGATATTTTTTCCTCAAAAGTCTTTTATGAGTATCTATGAAAGGTTGAACTTCATCTATATTATTCAATATATAGAAATGTGCTTGAATAACTACATTCCAAGCCATTGACTTTACATTTAGACCTTGAATACCTCTTCCGTCTGTGACAGCATGAAGAGACTTTGGAATTCCTATAGAATCGGCGTCCGACAAATAGTTTATACAAAACTCAACATCTTCTTCTGTGATGTACCTTTCAACAATCGAAGCTTCCGGTCGATGATGATTCTCCGTATATCCTTTAAAGATCTTCATATATTGCTCTATTGGATATATCCACCTTAAATAAACTAGACCACAAATTCTGATTTCTCTGACTAGATGAACAAGTAAGTGAACCATAATGTCAAAAAATGATGGAGGAAAGTACATCTCCAATTGACACAAGATTATGGCAGCCTCATCTTCTAATTCATCTAATTTTTTGAAATCAAGAACTTTATTACATATGGCATTGAAGAATAAGCACAATCTCGTTATAGTTACTCTTACATTTTTTGGTAGGATCCCACGGATAGCCACTGGTAGAAGTTTTTGCATCAATACATGACAATCATGAGATTTTAAACCAATTAAATTGAGATATTTCATTGATACAAGTTTCTTGATGTTTGATAAGTAACCTTGCGGAACTTTAATACCTTTCAAACACTCGCAGAAATTTTTCTTTTCCTTTTTAGATAGAGTGTGACATGCTAGAGGTAGATAAGTTCTTTTTCCTTTCTCTATTGGAGCCAACTGTTTTCGTATACCCATCTTCTCCATATCAAGACGGGAAGTCTTACTATCTTTAGTCTTTCCTAGAATGTTTAGAAGCGTGCCAATCAAACTATCACACATATTTTTCTCTACATGCATCACATCATGACAATGTCTAACATCAAGATTTGACCAATATGGAAGATCAAAGAAGATGGACCTCTTTTTCCATATATTTTTTGCAACCTCCCCTTTTTATTTTTCTCTCTTCCCAAATAAAACATTAATTTATTCTTGTCATTGATAAACTTCATCCCCGGTTAAAGGTTCAGGAGCCTCATCAAACTCTTGCTCTCCATTAAAAATCTTCCGTAATCTACAATAAGGATGACCGGGTTTTAGAAATTTTCAATGCCCAAGGTAAACGGTCTTTTTTCCAAACTCAAGTTGGTGATAAAAAGTATCATCTTCACATATAGGACACGCTCTATGTCCTTTGACACTATATTCATCCAAGTTACCGTAAGCAGAAAATTCGTTGATTGTACAAAATAACATTGCACGCATCTTAAACTTTTCCCCAGAATATGTATCATCAACTTCAACGCCTTCATCCCACAAGAGTCGTAAATCATCAATTAATGGATTTAGATAAACATCTATGTCGTTACCAGGTTGTCGTGGTCCAGAAATCATCATACTTAACAGTATATACTTGCGCTTCATGCACAACTAAGGAGATAGGTTGTAAATAGTGAGAAGAGCAGACCACGAAGTATGATTAGTGCTTAGATTACCAAAGGGGTTCATTCCATTGGTGGCAAGCCCAAGCCTAAGGTTTCTTGGCTCAACTCCAGAATCCGGAAATAACGAATCAATTTTCTTCCATTGCAACGAATCAGCTACATGGAGAATGTTTCCATCACGAGTCCTTTCATCTGCATGCCATCTAAGATTCTTTGGGTCATTCGAATTAGCAAAAAGTATCTTAAATTGTGAAATTATTGGCAAGTACCATAACACTTTAGCAGGAGGATGCTTCCTACTAACATTGTCATAGTCATTGTCATCACCATTGTTGGCCTTCAGCTTGTAACGCGACACACCACATTTCGGACATTGATACAAGTCTTCATACTCTTTCCGGTATAATATGCAGTCATTAGGGCAATCATGTATTTTGATATACTCAGACCCATTGGACACAATATCTTCTTGGCCTCATAGCAACGATCCGACAATTTGTTATCTTCTGGTAACATTTGCTTTAGCAATTCAAGTAATTCTGTGAAACTTTTATCCAACCATCCATTTTTTGCCTTCATATTAAACAACTTTAACACCGCCGACAATCGTGTAAAATTTGTGCATCCCTTATATAAAGGGGTGTCTTTATAACTACATAAAGTATCATAAATATGAGCATTCTTAAAAGAAGATTCACCAATATCACGAAACATATCCTCTAGTTGATCTTCCATATATTCATCTTCATCCACTCTTTGACTTTGTGACGCCCGACTTTCCTCTTTATCCACCTCACCATGCCACGTCCATATTATATAATTTTGACATATACCATCACAACAAAGATGATGGAATATTTCTTTCTTTGTACCCTTTTTGATATCTGTGCAAATAACGCAAGGACAATAAAAGATACCATTATTGTTGGGAAGATGTTTATCAGCATATTCAAGGAATTCATGAACTTCGTTCTCATAAACCAGACCTAATTTATCGGCTTTCATCCAACTATGATCTATAACAACTTCTTAAATTTATACGCGTATAATAATGTGAATGACACAACAAAATCTAATCCAAAAACTTAAGCATATGCATATGCAAATCTAAACCTAAAGCATATGAAACCTGTACTCTCATACTGAAATATACAACATAAACAAAGAAAATAAGAATGAAGATGTTGAAGAATACCGTACTTCGAAGCTGAAGAATCTTATGCACGTAAGGAATGAAGATGTTGAAGAGTACCGTACTTCGAAGCTGAGGAATCAAATGAATGAAGAGGGTGAATATTTGAGCATATACAACATAAATTAAGAAAAAAGGAATGAAGATGTTGAAGAGTACCATACTTCGAAGGTGAAGAATCAAATGAACAAAGAGGGTGAAGATTTGAGCTCCAAATGAATGGATACGAAGAGGGTAAAGATTACGCCACCGATGTCGTCTCTGGCTCGCTTGTTCGCCTACAGCGTCTTATGAAAGAAATACAGAATAAGTTTTGTTTTAATTTATCAGTAAACCCTTTAATCTCGGTTGGGTAACGCAATTGTAGTGAAATTGTAAGTCCTTTAACAACGGTTGATTTCCTTCACCGTTGTAAAACCATTTATAATTTATTTTTTAAATAATGGACTTAAGTGACACACGCTTCTAACAACGGTTGATTTACTTCACCCTTGTAAAATTATTTACATTTTATTTTTTTAAATAATGGACTTAAGTGATACACGCTTACTGTACTCTAAAAAATGGAAAAAATGTAGTTGTTGGGAATCGAAGCTTGCTACACATCATTTATTACTACGGTGTTTTAAGACAACCGTCATTAAATTACTGTTTATAAATCCAGCTACTCACTGGGTGCGGAAATTTTAACCTATTACAATGGTGTATATGAATTCGTTGTAAATCTGGCGTTGTTGTTTGCGCGTTTTGTAGTTGTGAGAGTATTATGGTAGATATGATTCTAGCACATAATGACTTGGAATTGCATCAGATGGATGTTAAAACTGCTTTTATGAATGGTGATCTTAATAAGGAGGTGTACATGTAGCAGCCTGGGGGTTTTATTTCAAGTGGTAATGAGCATTTGATTTGTAAATGAGAAAATCTATTTATGGTTTGAAACAGGCTTCTAGAGAATGGTACTTGAAAATTGATGATGTGGTGACTTCATTGAGTTTTAAAGAAAATAAAGTTGATCAGTGCATCTATCTTAAGGTAAGTGGGAGAAAGTTCATTTTTCTCGTACTGTATGTTGATGATATTTTGCTTGCCAATAGTGATCCTGGTCTACTTCAAAAGACCAAACTTATGCTAACCAAGTTCTTTGATATGAAAGATCTTGGTGAAGCATCTTTTGTGTTGGGAATTGAAATACACAGAGATAGATCATGTGGTGTAATTGGCTTGTCACAAAGGGCTTACATTGATAGATTCCTAGAGAGGTTCAATATGTAGAACTCTAATCCAAGGAATGTTCTAGTTACTAAAGGTGATGAACTCAGTAAAGATCAATGTCCTAAAAATGATATTGAGCAGGAAGAGATGGAGGGAAAACCCTTTGACAGTGCATTGGAAAGCCTGATGTATGCTCAAGTATGCAATAGGCCTGACATTACCTTCATAGTTAGTGTCTTGGGACGATACCGGTCTAATCCTGGGAATGATCATTAGATTGGTGTTAAGAAAGTGATGAGATATTTACAGAGAACTAAAGAGTATATGCTTTCTTTTAGGAGAGTTGAAAACTTTGAAATAGTTAGGTATTCTGACTGTGATCTTGCTGGGTGTGTTGATGATATGAAATCTACTTCTGGTTACATTTTTATGTTGGTTGGAGGTGCGATGTCATGGAAGAGTAAAAAGAAAACTTTTGTCGCCTCTTTTACTATGCAGGCAGAGTTTGTTGCTTGTTATGTTGCTGCCACTCATGCTATTTGGTTGAGAAAGTTAGTGATCGTACTTCGTATTATTGATTCCATTGCTAAGCTACTAAAGCTTTACTGTGATAACAATGCAGTTGTATTCTACTCTAAGAATAATAAAACTTCTGGCGGTTCTAAGCATTTGGAATTGAAGTATTTGATAGACAGAGATCTTGTAAACAAATATGACATTGTTGTTGAGTATATTGGTACTGATTTCATGCTAGTTGATCCCCTAACTAAGGGACTTAGGCCCATTGTGTTCAAAAACCATGTTGAGAGCATGGGCATTGTGAGTTCTTTTGATGTACTTGGTTAGTGAGAGTTTGTTCTTTATGCCATTTTCTTATCATGTTGTATTTTATTTTGGACACTTTAAGTGTTGGATTTTCTAATTTGAGCAATTGATGCTATAATGAATATTTTTATTATTATTTGTCATTGTTTATTTATATGTCAATTGTTAAAATTGGGACTCTGTGACTCGAATCACAGTTTTAACTTGATTTGAATCAGGCAGCTTTGTGACTCGAATCACAAGTTGTACTTGATTCGAATCAGATAGATCTGGTCAGCCTCTGCCTCATTTGATTTGAATCACACTTTATACCTGATTTGAATCACACTTTATACCTGATTCGAATCACAATATTTTTATCATTTTTCTGTTTGGTTCTGTCCAAATTGACTCGAACCATGCTTTATACTTGATTGAAATTATGAGCCTTTCTAACTCGAATCAGAGATATAAGGTAACTTGAATCACACAAAAAATTGGTCAATTTATTTATGAGATCTTGGTTCACTCTACTTGCTCATTTGACTCAAATCATGTACTGTTCTTGAATCAAATCTAAATATTTTTTTGCATCCATTTTTTGCTTAATCTCAAACACATAAATTCATTTTTTTTCATCTCATTTTCAACAAAAAAAAAGAGCAATTTCATAATCTAAAGGGAAATCTGATCCAAAATGCAGCGGAAATTAAAATTTTTCCTTTAGTGATCCGTACGAATGGGCATGATCAGCAATAGAAACAGTAACCTCTTGTGATGATTAAACGTTTGATGCTGAATCGAATGAGTGATCAAGAGCGTTAAATGATGAACAACGCCTCTACTCAGTCCACACGAACAGATTCCTTCAGACTCAGTGCTACCTGCTACAATTGAAGGCTTAGAGTGAGAGAGAGAGAGAGAGAGAGAGAGTGAGAGAGAGAGAGAAGGAAAATACGGTTAGGGTTTCATCGTCCGAATTTTCTTCAAGAATGAATGCTTCTGCACAAGGGTTCTATTTATAAACCTACTTGTGTGGGCTGCAAGCTTAAAAGTCCACTTAAGTGCACGCGCACCATATCTTATGGTGTACCGTATATCACTTAAGCACGTGGTACCTTACCATATTCCGTATTCTACTTAAATGTATTGTACCTTACAATGTTCTACATTTACTTAAATGCATCGTACCTTATAGTGTTCCTTATTTACTCTACCTCTCATCAATCTGTCCATATGTGTGCGACCCTGTAGGTTTTCACGACGTTGGCAATTATGTTAAATCACACATTTACCATAATAAACAGTGAGTTGTATCTAGCAACACATCACTGTTACCCAAGTCACGAAAATTTCATGTGATCTGACAAAACCTTTTTGTAATAATACTTGTGTGTACAATTTCCCTTTTGCCCTTATGTATATATTGAACACATGGCATATATCGTGTGTCATACCCCAAATTTTGACCACTAAGATTTCCCATCATTGTGCAAATCATCATCACAATATGGATGTACCTTTATGCCTCATCAATCTCCTCAGAGATGTTTGAGCATTCCCTGCAATCAAGCATTAGGGTTTTAAGCCCTCTTAGAGCCTTAGATAAAGGATCAATCAAGAAATGACATGATCTTCAACTTGTCTAACCTCTCAAACACCCACAAAGGATCAAGAGGACTCCCACATCAAGAATCAAGCACAAGATTGCAGCATTCCAAGTGGATCAAGCCTCAAGATCACCAGTATCACCAAATTAGGGTTTTGGTCGACCAGGGCCTCCAGATGAAAATCTTCCTCTGGGCATGAGCCAATACTTCAAAGTATTACCCAAAATACTCTAAGGGACCTCATGGACCTAACCATCAAGTCAATTTAACCTCAGGGGATGCATTCATAAAAAAATCAGGAATTAGGGTTTCTTGACCTTATTCACCCCTAAGTTGACTTTTGGGACAAAACATGAGCCAAGACCACAAGACATGATTTGAGGGTCTCTAACAAACCACATTGATCCATTTACAACAATGGATTGATCCAAGAAGCTTGATCCACAAGTTTCAATTTCATCAGGACCACAGTTAGGGTTTCGCGAAAAAAGTCAATTGTACCTTTGACTTTTGATCAGGACATGCTCCCAAACCTTGGGACATGATTCAATACACCCTACAACACCTATGGAACATATCCATTAGGTTTGATTTAGGTCAAGAACTTGATTTTACCAAGGATCGCACAATTTGGAATTCATCTGATAAAAAGTCAACTGTGCACAAAAGTCAAGTTTGACTTTTTGAGATTTTTCATAATTATGGTTCCTCAACCCTAAAACAATGTTAATATGTGATTTGAATCATCATTCATCAAGAAAAATCAAAGAAAGTGGGATAACTTGTAAAAGGGGTAACCATAAAAACTTAGAATTTTTCTAAGTTATGGAACAAAGTGGCTAGGGTACCAACTTCCAAGGAACATAACTTGAGATCCAAGCAACCATTTTGGATGGTCCAAAGATGGATTTGGTGCTCTCATGGCATAATTTAAAAGTGTCAACTACATCTCATTCCAATTCCTCATGGATTTTAAGTTATGGAGTGATCAAAATGGCTGAAAACATGAAAATGACATTTTTCCAACACTTAGTGAAATTTTCACTAAGTCAAAATCTGCCTTACTTTTTCCAAAATGTAGGGCCATTTTTCACCTTGATCCAAGTCAAACCAGGTCTAGGGGTGGGCATCAAAGTTAAAGTATGCCATGAGGGCTTTCTAACAAGTACCAGATCATCTCCGAATTCCATTTGAGCAAGGAGATACAACCCTTGAAACATGGCCTCATTAACTGATTTCCTCCAAGACAGATTTGGCATATTTGATGCATTTTGCTTGATTTGATCAAATCTGACAAATCCAAGCCTTGTCATCATTTTGGACACATCTGAGGATCAAATCCAAGGGAGATGATCTGATCTCCAAGCCTCACAAGTCCATGAATCTACAAGTAGCATGCCAAACCTAAAAAGGCTACAAAGATGCCAAGACTCCAATTTTGTTTCAATGCATTCAATGGATGCACCAAGGTGGCATGAACTGAGCATATTCCAACTGAATGAGTCAAGGATAAGCTCTGAACCAAAGAACCATAGGCATGTGCTCTAACCTCTAGTCAATGGCTAGAGGAGACTTAAGATTCCAAAGTGATCCAATTGGCCAAAGGCCTGCTGCTGCCACCATTCACTATTACTTGCAAAAAAACTTGCTCTACTATAAATAGAGCTCATTTGTGCTCAGTTTAAGTACACCAAAGCACTACAACAGTTGATTTCCTCAAAATCTCTTTCTCTAGGAAAAAATGCCTTCTTTTGCAAGGTAACTCTGAGTTTTTGAGTTAGAGAGCATTTCCATCACAAATCATGATCCAAACACATCTAATATGTTATATCTAAGTTGTCCAAACTCTCATAAGTGACCTGTAACACCAAAATCACAAAGTCCCATCTCAAAACCTCAAAACTGGACTTTTTTGCATTTTTCAAGCCATGTCTTGATTCAGTCACTTTCAAAACCAGATAAGACCTCTAACATGCTCCAAATATCATCTTTGAACTGTCCTAAATGGTTCCCCACATCTGGAACATCATTTGAGAGTGTTGCTATATTGGTCACTTTTGCCCCTTTTGCAAGAAAGAGCTCAAACTTATTCCTGAGGATTCCAGTTGGTTCCAACCATTCTAAAAGCTTCTAAGGGATCATTTGAGGGCGTCCAAAGCATCAAATTGTTTCTGGCACAAGAAATTTGGCAGATAGCCCAAAAAGCTCCTAAAGAGGTAAGCATCACAACTTGAACTCTTTGAAATATGCATTGCTTTGAAGTCTACTGATCATGCACATCTCATACATGTTATATATGTTGTGTTTGAACCAATTCATCATGTAATTCATGCCTGTAACAAGAGGTAGCATAGAAAATGTAATTATATGCCTATTTCAAGAGTACTATCGGGTTTTGAAATAGGAGCCTCATCTGAAAAAACCACCACCACCGTTGGATTCCTTGTGAAACTCTAGGCAGGATAGACCTAAATTTTGTCCCAATCCATGGAGAAATGAAAAAGTTACAAGCTTCACGTTTTTAGCCAAAACCTTGCCTTGCCTTGCCTTGGCCAGGCCAAAAACAAGGCATGCCTCATATATTCATGGGGTGGTTTTGATACACGGATGTATCACCACCCCAGTGGTAGAAGGCGCGTGCTGCACCCTAGAGGTCTGGTGTTCGAATCCCCCTTGCCCCAGATCCTCTCTTTTATCACTTTTTTCCACTTTTTATTATTTTTCATGTTATTTTTTTAATGATTTGGAAAATTAATAACTCTCTCAGTTTTAATTATTTTTTATTGGTTCTTTTTGCAAAAAAAAACACAAAAATGTTGAAATATTTTATTCCACAAAAAAATCAGATTTATATTATTTATTTAATATAGTTGGTATTTTTGTAAATAAACTCATTTTTATTGTTTTTAAACCTTTTAAAAATGAACATTTCATCTTGCAAATCAAAATCAAATGAGTCCTAAATCATCTTGTGATTAAAACCTCATTTTTCAAACCTTAACCAAAAATCACAAGTAGTTTATTTAGACTTATTTGGTATTTTTGTCATTTTATTCTTTTTTATTAAAAGGATTACTTTTAAAAGAAAATGAAATTAGGGTTTCTTTGATTTTCACCCTGACAAATCTTTTTCAAACACTCATGGGCCTCTTGATAGAGTGTAAGTCCCATCCCTTTGTAAATAAACAATTTTGGGCCTCACACATTGTATAAGTCCCTCTGTATATTTTCAAAAGTTCGGCGCGATCATCGCCTTTTTAAACAGAATCCTTGGGCTTCTCCTTGAGCTATAAGACCCATATTTATTCATTTTCAAACTCTTTGGGTCTCTAATAGAGTGTAAGACCCAACCTCTTTTTGAAAACCAAAATAATTTGGGCCTCAGTCATTGTATAAGACCCACTGTGCTTTCAAAAACCTCGGCATGATCGTCGTTTTCAAACAAATCATCGGGGCCTCTCATTGAGCTGTAAGCCCCACCACTTGTACAAAAATAATCTTTAGGCTTCTCCTTGAGTTGTAAGACCCAGCCCTCTTGTAAATAAACCTTTTTTGGGCCTCCTTCATTGTATAAGTCCTGATACGATTTTCAAAACAACGGTGCAATAACTGTTTAACCTTGGGCCTCTCCTTGAGTATAAGCCCCACAATCTTTTCAAAACAATTTCCCTTTTTAATTTAGATTCAAACATACTCGTTGTTATCAAAACTTTCTTTAATTTCTTTGAACAACTAACAACACAGCATGGAAGCTTGCTCACCTGTAAGTTTTATTAGCTTTCATTTACCTGCTTTAATATATATAACTGTATTGTGGGAAGCGGCGCATGGTTATTCTTCTTTCATTATTTTAAATACATGTCATATATATATAACTATATTGTGGGAAGCTGCGCATGGTTAGTCTTCTTTCATACTCTTTTAAATACTTGTCACATATCAACTGTATATATACTAGTATAGTTATTTAGAGTTTTCCCCGGCAACTAGGTCTAGAACTAGGTAAAGCCCTGTTGGTCACTCTTAAAATACAAACAAAACTAGATCCCCATAGGATTTCCAGATTCAGTCTTCCCTTCTCTTGGGGTTAAACAATATGGAACAAAGAGAAAGGCAGTATTCTCGGTGAACCTTTTCTCAGACTGTCACACCTAGAAATTGTCAAAGAAATTCTACTCCCCATAGTTGATCTATTCTCTGTGAATAGCATCTCTTGAGTTTCTTCGAACCTCGAACTATCCTGAAATGATCTCTTCTCTTTGAATTGCATTTCTTGAACTTCTCTTGGTTTGGGACCCACGGGCTTCCTAAAAGCATCCCCGCCTCCTCTTGGGCTTTGTACAAGGACCCTTCGGCTTCTTAGAAGTTATTATGCCTTCTCTTGGGCTTAATACAAGGACCCAGACAACCTCTTAAAGGTATAAGATAGAACTTAGTCATCCTTTGCTAGAGCAGTCTTTCCAGTGTCAAAACTCCGGTCGTTTTAGGGTTGGTCTCATCCCTTAATGATCGTGCCTCCTCTGGGAGGCATCATACAAAAGAAAATTCTCCCACACTAGTAGACTTGGACATTCTAATCCCCTTGAGTCTCAAAGACATTCTCAAGTTCCTTATAAATATAGGAAGAACCTCGGTCACTCTGGATCAATCTCCAGCAGAAACCTAGTCTCTCTCATAAGAGTTCCCCAACCAGGGTCAGCGTATCCCAAATCAGAACCTCAGGGCATCTGATATTTCAAATCTTCTGTAATCCTCAGCAACAGTTGATTCCCCACTTGGACATGCCTCGGGATCTCAATAATCCCCAGCAGTAAGATAGCCTCCTCTTAGGCTTTGTATAATGATCAATCCTTAACACAGTCAGCCTCCTCTTGGGCTTTGTACAATGATTCTCCCCAAAGGAGCTAACCTTTTCAGACTCTCTTGTTGAGTCAATACCCTTTTAGCCTCAATCTCGGGCTTCGTACGAGACATCAAATCACTCTCTTGTTGAGTATAAAAGACTCTCTTGTTGATTCAATCACCTTTTCAGACTCTCTTGTTGAGTCAATCACCTTTCAAACTCTCTTGTTGAGTCAATCACCTTTTAGTACTCTCTCGTTGAGACGATCTTTATCCAAACTTGGTATAAAGATTTCCCCTAGGAGGAGTTAGCCTCCTCTCAAGCTGTGTAGAAGGATTTCTCTAGCTTGTTTAGCCACAATCCTGGGCTTTATACAGGACCGATAAAAGCATTCTCTTGTTGAGTCAAACCCCTTTAGCCATAATCCTGGGCTTTATACAGGATAGATAAAAGCACTCTCTTGTTGAGTCAAACCCCTTTAGCCTCAATCTTGGGCTTTGTACAAGACATAAATTTCCCTCTCTTAGGCTTAGGACATATATCTTCCCCAGCCGAGTCATTTCCTCCCAAGCTTTGAGGAATGATTTTTCCCAAGCAGAGTCAAACTCATTGCAGCCTTAATCTTGGGCTTTGTACAAGACACATCAAAATATCCTCACCAGAGTCAGTTAAATTTCCCATTTCAGCCTCAATCTTGGGCTTTGTACAAGACACATATAAACCTCCCAGACGGAGTCAAAACCCTTTTTAGTCTCCTCTTAGGCTTTGTATAATGATATCCCCAAAGAGTCGGTCTCTTTTTTGCCTCAATCTTGGGCCTTGTACAAGACACCAATATATACACTCTCTTGTTGAGTCGGTCTTATCCAGCCTTCTCTTAGGCTTTGTATAAAGAAATCCCTTAGCCGAGTCAATTAACCTTTTAGTATCAACCTTGGGCTTTGATCAAGGCACACAAAAATCAAAAATCCCCCCAGAGGAAGTCCAATCCCTCTTTAGAGATGACAAGTTCTCTCTCAAACCTTTTAGCTTCAATCTTGGGCTTTGAACAAGACACAAATACCCTCCATCGTGAATATTGCAGACATCAGTCGAGTAACACGGAGTGGTCGAATCTTCAACCGAGGAGTTGGAGAACCTACCAGAGAAAAGGAACCTCAAACGGAAGTTCCTGATCAATCAGTCGGTCAATCCAGTAGTCCCGACCTTTCAAAGAACAATGATGAGATGATGAAGCTCATCCAGAAGAGTGAATACAACATCGTTGATCAACTGTTGCAAACTCCTTCAAGAATCTCTGTGCTATCTCTTTTACTCAGTTCCGAAGCTCACAGGGAGGCTCTACAGAAAGTCTTAGAGCAAGCCTTTGTGGAACAGGATGTGTCAATAAGACAATTCGACAACATCATCTCCAACATCACTTCCTGTAACAACTTGGAGTTTAGTGATGAGGAATTTCCAGAAGAAGGCAAAACTCACAACATGGCGCTAAATATTACAGTCAACTGCCAGGACGATGCTTTAGCCAGCGTACTGGTTGACATCGGATCGGCTCTGAATGTTATGCCGAAGTCCACTCTAATGCGACTATCATTTAAAGGATCTTCGATGAGAGGCAGTGAGGTCATCGTCAAAGCATTTGACGGATCCAGGAAAACAGTTATCAGCGAAGTCGACCTTCCCATAACTATCGATCCCCACACTTTCCAAGTCACTTTCCAGGTCATGGACATCCGGGCAGTATACAGCTATTTGTTAGGAAGACCTTGGATACACGAGGCTGGGGCAGTCACTTTGACGCTTCACCAAAAGCTAAAGTTTGTCAAGAACGACCAACTCGTCACAGTCTGCGGAGAGCAAGCCTTGATCGTGAGTAACTTATCATCATCCACTTACGTGGAACCAGAGGAGGTTATCGAATCCCAGTTCCAGGCACTTTCAGTGAGCAATGACAATCAATTAGAAAAGGGAACGTCAATTTCCTCGTACAAAGATGCTCTCGAAGCGATCAAAAGTAACAGCGCAAAAGGATGGGGACAACTTGTCATTCCTACTGACAACAAGGCAAAGAAAGGCCTTGGTTTTTCTTCAAACTGTGCCCAGACTGCTATTAACGATGAAAAACTTCATCCCATTCAGAACTTCTTCCATAGTGGAGGTTTCCTTCACCCAGGGTCTCAAGAAGTACATACCATCAACGAGGGAGATTCCTCCGATACAGATGAAGAATGGAAGTCCTATCTTAACGAGGACGATTATATGTCTCAGGAAGAGGTGCCTACACCATTTTTCTATTCCGCACAGAGTCCGAGATATATACCAAGATCAGATGTCAAAATAATATACGGAGATTGTGATCCAGAGGGATGTCATGCTCCACCCAACTCATTAGAGGAAGACACTCTGAGGAAATACAACTTTGACTATGACTATTATGGCTCGATGGATGGCCTGCCTATCTGGCATCCTTACCCAGGAGACTTGGGGCAAAAGAGTCAGTCAAACGATGCATATCACTTGAGCATCATTGAAAAGAATACATGCGTCCCCACCATTTCATGGGATCAACACTCAGGGCATTCAGAAAATGTCCAACACGACGATGAATTTTCAAAGTTTACCGGACTAGAGTTCATCAACTACGCTTTTTCCGAGGTCAACGTCATCGAGAGAGATGACTCCTCCAGTTCCAAAGAAGTGTGGGACACCTTAGGACAACCAAGTGGAAAGTACGACTTCATGGTCAAGTACACCGCTCCAAAAAGCTCTCGTATCATGCTCGAAGACATCCAGCCCACTGGATGGGGAGATATACTTGAGAGTGCAAACACTGTGCAAGATACAACTGAGGAATCCTCCTACGACAACTCTGTCTGGGAGACAGGTTCCAACGATCCTGCTCCACCAGAAATCAGCGTTATTTCTGAAGACAAATCAAGGAAGGTACCAGACTTCGTGATTCACCGAGGAGTTCGCCGCCAATGGGTTGCTGTCAATGTTCCGAAAGTTGTTCATAAGTCAAAGTAATTGCCGTCTTTATCTTAACCTTTCACCTTGCCCAGGTGAAACGGATGTTTTCATAAGGATCACTTTCTGTAAATGTCTCTCTTCGCTTCGTCTAAAGCGACTGAGTTTTGTTTTATAGGGTTGTAGTTTCAAGAATCGACAAGATCATAAATAAAATAAACGTCGTTATGCAATTTCCGCATTTATTGTTGTTTTCTCTTTTCGCTTTTTCAGAAAATGGTAATCCTAAAAAACAAATCAAATAATAAAAAACAAGCATCTTTCAAAAAATTACACTGTACACACTCTTGCATTCTCTCTATCTCTTCTAAAACAAATCATCACGTCATGCAGATTGCTTGTTTTAAACCCCATTGAAACATACGATCCAATGCCTTCTCCCAACTTTGAATTCCCGGTATTTGAGGCTGAAGAAGAAGATGGCGAAGAAATTCCAGAAGAGATCTCCCGATTACTCAGACAAGAGGAAAGGTCCATTGAACCTCACAAAGAGCTATTGGAAACGGTCAACTTGGGTTCAGAAGAAGAGAGAAAAGAGGTCAAGATTGGAGCATCGCTCAGTCCAACTATCAAAGAAAGTTTGACAAAGCTTCTCAAAGAGTTTCCCGATATATTTTCTTGGTCCTATCAGGATATGCCAGGGTTGGATACCAGCATCGTGGAACATCATCTACCGTTAAGATCAGAATGTCCGTCGGTAAAACAAAGGCTAAGACGGACTCACCTGAACATGGCCATCAAAATCAAAGAGGAAGTACATAAACAGATTGACGCGGGTTTCCTCGCCACATCAGAATATCCTCAATGGTTGGCCAACATAGTACCAGTTCCGAAAAAGGACGGAAAGGTCAGAATGTGTGTAGACTACAGGGATCTGAACAAAGCAAGTCCAAAGGATGACTTTCCCTTATCGCACATAGACATGCTGGTAGATAGTATAGCAAAGTTCAAAGTCTTCTCCTTCATGGATGGATTCTCACGCTATAATCAGATAAAAATGGTGCCGAAAGATATGGAGAAAACTTCGTTCATCACCCCGTGGGGCACTTTTTGTTACAAGGTAATGTCATTCGGTTTGAAAAACGCCGGGGCAACCTATCAAAGGGCCATGACTACTCTGTTTCACGACATGATATACAAAGAAATCGAGGTATATGTCGATGATATGATTGCCAAATCTAAAACAGAAGAGGAGCATGTGACCCACCTGTCAAAACTATTCGAGCGTCTGAGAAAGTACAAACTCCGCTTGAATCCCAATAAGTGCACATTCGGTGTCCGTTCAGGGAAACTATTAGGGTTCATTGTTAGCCATCAAGGAATTGAGGTTGATCCTGACAAGGTCAAGGCCATTCAAGAAATGCCTTCTCCCAAATACTGAAAAATAAGTCAGGGGATTCCTGGGACGTTTGAACTACATTTCCAGATTTATATTCCTCATGACCGTAACATGTACGCCGATTTTCAAATTACTCAACAAGAATCAGGACTGCATTTGGATAGAAGATTGCCAAACTGCCTTCGACAGTATCAAGGAATACCTGTTGAACCCACCGATTCTATCACCTCTAGTTGAAGGAAGACCACTGATCATATGCCTAACAGTCTTGGAAGACTCAATGGGTTGTGTACTTGGCCAACAAGACGAAACCAAAAGGAAAGAGTCTTCCATTTACTATTTGAGCAAGAAATTCACTGACTGCGAGACTCGGTACACTATGCTCGAGAAAACTTGTTGTGCTCTGGCTTGGGTAGCCAAACATCTTCGCCAGTATATGATTCGTCACACTACTTGGTTAATCTCCGAAATAGATCCAATCAAGTATGTCTTTGAAAAGCCTGCTCTAATAGGAAGGATTGCCCGTTGGCAGATGTTGTTTTCAGAATACGACATCGAGTACCACGCTCAGAAAGCCATCAAAGGAAGTGTTTTAGCCGATCATTTGGCTCATCAACCGATTGACGATCAAGAATCGGTCGGGTTTGACTTCCCAGACGAAGATGTCATGTATCTAAAAATGAAAGATTGCGATGAACCGCTACCCAGTGAATGGCGAGAACCAGGTTCCCAATGGGGACTAACCTTTGACGGAGCTGTCAACCATTATGGAAACGGAATTGGGGCAATCATCATATCACCTCAGGGTAGCCACATTCCTTTCACTTCCAGACTGACATTCAAGTGTACAAACAACGAGGCCGAATACGAAGCTTGTATCATGGGTCTCGAAGAAGCAATTGATTTAAGGATAAAAAACTTGGATGTATATGGAAATTCAGCCCTGGTTGTCAATCAGATCAAAGGAGATTGGAACGCATACCAATCAGGACTGATTCCTTACAAAGACTATGCGAGGAGGTTGTTTCCCTTCTTCAATAGAATCGAGTTTCATCACATCCCTCGTGAAGAGAATCACATGGCTGATGCATTAGCTACCCTCTCTTCCATGATTAGTGTAGGTCAATGGAATGACATACCTAAGATTGACATAATGCGCCTTGAACGGCCCGCTTACATCTTCACGATTGAAGCAGTCATAGACGACAAACCTTGGTATCACGATATCAAGTGCTTTCTTCAGAAACAAGAGTACCCACCTAGGGCATCCAAAAGACAGAAAGACCCTCAGAAGGATACCAGGCAGTTTCTTCCTGAGCGGTGATACACTCTATAAAAGGAACTTCGACATGGCCTTGCTCCGATGTGTAGACAGACCAGAAGCAAACATGCTGATAAAAGAAATTCATGAAGGATCCTTTGGCACTCATGCCAACGGACACACAATGGCGAGAAAAATTCTGAGAGCAGGGTACTATTGGTTGACCATGGAATTCGACTGCTACAAGTACATGAGAAGGTGTTATATGTGTCAGATATACTCAGACAAAATCCATGTACCGCCAACGCATCTCAAAGTTCTTTCTTCCCCATGGCCATTTTCTATATGGGGAATCGACATGATTGGCATGATTGAACCCAAAGCTTCAAATGGACATCGGTTCATCCTGGTAGCTATTGATTACTTCACTAAGTGGGTCGAATCAGCGTCATACACCAATGTAACCCGACAAGTGGTGGTCTGATTCATCAAAAACAATCTCATCTACTGTTATGGTGTTCTGAGCCAGATCATTACTGATAATGGATCTAACTTGAACAATAAGATGATGAAAGAGTTGTGCATTGAGTTCAAGATCGAACACCATAACTCATCTCCCTACCGACCTAAGATGAATGGAGCGGTAGAAGCAGCTAACAAGAACATCAAGAAGATTGTTCAGAAGATGGTTGTAACCTACAAAGACTGGCACGAGATGCTACCTTTTTCTCTTCACGGTTATCGCACATCTGTCTGCACTTCAACAGGGGCAACCCCTTTCTCTCTAGTATATGGCATGGAAGTAGTTCTCCCCATAGAAATAGAGATACCATCAATCAGGGTACTGATGGAAGCCAAGCTAACAGAGGCTGAATGGTGTCAAAGTTAACACGACGAACTAAACCTGATCGAAGAAAAGTGAATAACGGCACTATGCCATGGTCAGTTGTATCAGCAAAGAATGAAGAAAGCGTTTGACAAAAAGGTTCGACCCTGTGTCTTCAGAAAAGGAGACCTCGTGCTCAAGAAGATACAATCATTCCTCAGTGATTCCAGGGGCAAATGGACCCCGAATTACGACGGCCCTTATGTGGTCAAGAAAGCCTTCTCAGGCGGCGCCTTGAGACTCGCAACCATGGATGGAGAAGAATTTGCCTACCCCACAAATGTTGATGTAGTCAAGAAATACTTCGCCTAAAATAAAAAATAAAAAAAAAACGTCTCAGTGGATTGAAAACCCAAAAGGGCGGTCCAGGCAAAAATTAGAGACAAAATCAAAAACCATCCCGGTGGATTGGAAATCTCGAAGTACAATCTAGGCAAAAGTTAGGGATTAATGGCAAGTAACTACATCTGATCAGTTCAGCTCCTCAGCAGTAATATCGTCTATCAGAAGAAACTCCAATCAAGGTCATCTTCGACAGAAGCTCAGGATGTCCAGAATTCAAAGTTGGTAGAAGGATAGCGGTCATTATGTTTCAATGCAGCCCTTTTCCCTTAAATTACCATTTTCCAACTTTATAAATACTCCATGGAATCACGCATTTGGCTGATTTCCATCCTATCAATAAAATTTGAGCCCTAGTGCTTTTGTTTGCAATTCTTATTTATTTTAGCTTTACATAATGATGTTTTTTGACATGATCAATGATTCTTGAAATAAAACAAAAAATGAATTTACTTGTCAAACTTTTTCCTGCTTTTAAAATAAAGATGGCAATTTCTTTTGACTGTTGAACATCGAAAGAACATCGATCGCTACTCCAGAAGTAATCGAACTTCAAAGTGCAGAATCAGAGTACTCCTTCTAAATCAGTACACCTGAACAAAGGATCAACTGTGTCAGAGACCGTATTTCACCTGATACCCCCCCGGCAGAGTTCTTATCTCTTAAGCCCGACCAATGATTCCCCCACAGGGACTATTTCTCCTAAGCAAGGCAGAATTGCTATCTTGAACAAATGGTATTTCTTCGTCCCCCGTAGTGGCCGAGTATCCAGTCGTGTTCATCCACTAGTCTGTATGTCGTGTCACTTTTGTCAGCATAAACATACATACATCATGCATTATCGATTTACATTCATATTCATATTGCATCACTATCACTCTAGTCGGTAGTCCTCTCAATCGAGTTGTCAGTTCTTTCTTCGTCAGGAAGTAGATCATCTAAGCAATCTCTCTCGCAGTTTATCTCTGGATTAGAGACGGTCCTCGACCACTTTGATAACTTGAACCTCTGAAAAACAAGAAGACCTTTGACAAATGTCACTCTTCGCCATTGAAGATGATATCTTCGCTTTCCTGGATTAAGGAAAATCCCAGAGAAAGCCCCTTTATCAGAGAATCGGCAGTACGACAGTTTTTCTCCGAAAGATTCCTTGACAAAGAGGTCACCAGCACCTCAAAATTGGATTACATCACATGGCATTCCTCCAAAAAGATCTCGAGGAAAAGTATGGTGTGATACCCCCCAAGCGAAAAGCAGTCTCTCAAGAGACTCGTTTTTCCCTAATAGAGTCAACAAATGGCATCTCCAACAGAGAAGTTTGTACACCTCTACAGCTCAGACCAGTGGGTTTCCCCAGCAAGTCTGACATCAAAACCTTTCCCATCAAGTGGCATCTCCCCAGGAAAATTCGATGAGAAGTTTGAGGAAAACCACTATGAATAGCGTCCCTTGTCAAGAAAGTTTATTGACAAAAGAAACTGAGACCCGTCCTTGGTAGGAAACCAGGATCGAGTGGAAGTTTATATCAAAAACTGAGACCAGTTCCTTGGTAGGAAACCAGGATCGAGGGGAAGTTTTTGCCTTTTATAAGCATCATTGCTTAGCAAAATAAGAAGGATGTGTAAACTACCATTCATAACACTGACAAAATTTCGGGTATTCCGATATTTAATCCTCTTGCACCCCGAATGCCCGAATACCTTCGCCATTCACACCTTCGGGTCCAAGAAGATTAAATAGGGGCATCTGTCATACCCCAAATTTTGACCACTAAGATTTCCCATCACTGTGCAAATCATCATCACAATATGGATGTACCTTTATGCCTCATCAATCTCCTCAGAGATGTTTGAGCATTCCCTGCAATCAAGCATTGGGGTTTTAAGCCCTCTTAGAGCCTTAGATAAAGGATCAATCAAGAAATGACATGATCTTCAACTTGTCTAACCTCTCAAACACCCACAAAGGATCAAGAGGACTCCCACATCAAGAATCAAGCACAAGATTGCAGCATTCCAAGTGGATCAAGCCTCAAGATCACCAGTATCACCAAATTAGGGTTTTGGTCGACCAGGGCCTCCAGATGAAAATCTTCCTCTGGGCATGACCCAATACTTCAAAGCATTACCCAAAATACTCTAAGGGACCTCATGGACCCAACCATCAAGTCAAATTAACCTCAGGGGATGCATTCATAAAAAAATCAGGAATTAGGGTTTCTTGACCTAATTCACCCCTAAGTTGACTTTTGGGACAAAACATGAGCCAAGACCACAAGACATGATTTGAGGGTCTCTAACAAACCACATTGATCCATTTACAACAATGGATTGATCCAAGAAGCTTGATCCACAAGTTTCAATTTCATTAGGACCATAGTTAGGGTTTCGCGAAAAAAGTCAATTGTACCTTTGACTTTTGATCAGGACATGCTCCCAAACCTTGGGACATGATTCAATACACCCTACAACACCTATGGAACATATCCATTAGGTTTGATTTAGGTCAAGAACTTGATTTTACCAAGGATCGCACAGTTTGGAATTCATCTGATAAAAAGTCAACTGTGCACAAAAGTCAAGTTTGACTTTTTGAGATTTTTCATAATTATGGTTCCTCAACCCTAAAACAATGTTAATATGTGATTAGAATCATCATTCATCAAGAAAAATCAAAGAAAGTTGGATAACTTGTAAAAGGGGTAAGCATAAAAACTTATAATTTTTCTAAGTTATGGAACAAAGTGGCTAGGGTACCAACTTCTAAGGATCATAACTTGAGATCCAAGCAACCATTTTGGATGGTCCAAAGATGGATTTGTAGCTCTCATGACATACTTTAAAAGTGTCAACTACATCTTATTCCAATTCCTCATGGATTTTAAGTTATGGAGTGATCAAATGGCTGAAAACATGAAAATGACATTTTTCCAACACTTAGTGAAATTTTCACTAAGTCAAAATCTGCCTTAGTTTTTCCAAAATGTAGGGACATTTTTTCACCTTGATCCAAGTAAAACCAGGTCTAGGGGTGGACATCAAAGTTAAAGTATGCCATGAGGGCTTTCTAACAAGTACCAGATCATCTCCAAATTCCATTTGAGCAAGGAGATACAACCCTTGAAACATGGCCTCATGAACTGATTTCCTCCAAGACAGATTTAGCAGATTTGATGCATTTTGCTCGATTTGATCAAATCTGACAAATCTAGGCCTTGCCATCATTTTGGACACATCTGAGGATCAAATCCAATGGGGATGATCTGATCTCCAAGCCTCACAAGTCCATGAATCTACAAGTAGCATGCCAAACCTAAAAAGGCTACAAAGATGCCAAGACACCAATTTTGTTTCAATGCATTCAATGGATGCACCAAGGTGGCATGAACTGAGCCTATTCCAACTGAAGGAGTCAAGGATAAGCTCTGAACCAAAGAGCCATAGGCCTGTGCTCTAACATCTAGTCAATGGCTAGAGGAGACTTAAGATTCCAAAGTGATCCAATTGGCCAAAGGCCTGCTGCAGCCACCATCCACTATTGCTTGCAAAACAAACTTGCTCTACTATAAATAGAGCTCATTTGTGCTCAGTTTAAGTACACCAAAGCACTACAACACTAGCTTTCCTCAAAATCTCTTTCTCTAGGCAAAAATGCCTTCTTTTGCAAGGTAACTCTGAGTTTTTGAGTTAGAGAGCATTTCCATCATAGATCATGATCCAAACACATCCAATATGTCATATTTAAGCTGCCCAAACTCTCATAAGTGACCTGTAACAACAAAATCACGAAGTCCCCTCTCAAAACCTCAAAATTTGACTTTTTTACATTTTTCAAGCCATGTCTTGATTCAGTCACTTTCAAAACCAGATAAGACCTCAAACATACTCCAAATATCATCCTTGAACTGTCCCAAATGGTTCCCCACATCTGGAACACCATTTGAGAGAGTTTCTATATTGGTCACTTTTGCCCTTTTTGCAAGAAAGAGCTCAAACTTGTTCCTGAGGATTCCAATTGGTTCCAACCATTCTAAAAGCTTCTAAGGGATCATTTGAGGGTGTCCAAAGCATCAAATTGTTTCTGGCACAAGAAACTTGGAAGATAGCCCAAAAAGCTCCTAAAGAGGTAAGCATCACAACTTAAACTCTTTGAAATATGCATTGCTTTGAAGTCCACTGATCATGCACATCTCATACATGTTATATATGTTGTGTTTGAACCAATTCATCATGTAATTCATGCCTGTAACAAGAGGTAGCATAGAAAATACAATTTTAGGCTTATTTCAAGAACACTATCGAGTTTTGAAATAGGAGCCTCATCTGAAAAAACCACCACCACCATTGGATTCCTTGTGAAATTCTAGGGAGGATAGACCTAAATTTTATCTCAATCCATGGAGAAATGAGAAAGTTACAAGCTTCACGTTTTTGGCCAAAACCTTGCCTTGCCTTGCCTTGGCCAGGCCAAAAACATGGCATGCCTCATATATTCATGGGGTGGTTTTGATACACGGATGTATCACCACCCCAGTGGTAGAGGGCGCGCGTTGCACCCTAGAGGTCTGGGGTTCGAATCCCCCTCGCCCCAGATCCTCTCTTTTATCACTTTTTTCCACTTTTTATTATTTTTCATGTTATTTTTTTAATGATTTGGAAAATTAATAACTCTCTCAATTTTAATTATTTTTTATTGGTTCTTTTTGTAAAAAAATTAAAAAGTTTTGAAATATTTTATTCCACAAAAAAATCATATTTATATTATTTATTTAATATAGTTGGTATTTTTGTAAATAAAATCATTTTTATTGTTTTTAAACCTTTTAAAAATGAACATTTCATCTTGCAAATCAAAATCAAATGAGTCCTAAATCATCTTATGATTAAAACCTCATTTTTCAAACCTTAACCAAAAATCACAAGTAGTTTATTTAGACTTATTTGGTATTTTTGTCATTTTATTCATTTTTATTAAAAGGATTACTTTTAAAAGAAAATGAAATTAGGGTTTCTTTGATTTTCACCCTGACAAATCTTTTTCAAACACTAATGGGCCTCTTGATAGAGTGTAAGTCTCATCCCTTTGTAAATAAATAATTTTGGGCCTCACACATTATATAAGTCCCTATGTATATTTTCAAAAGTTCGGCGCGATCGTCACCTTTTTAAACAGAATCCTTGGGATTTTTCCTTGAGCTATAAGGCCCATCTTTATTCATTTTAAAACTCTTTGGGCCTCTAATAGAGTTTAAGACCCAACCCCTTTTTGAAAACCAAAATAATTTGGGCCTCAGTCATTGTATAAGACCCACTGTGCTTTCAAAAACCTCGACACAGTCGTCGTTTTCAAACAAATCATCTGGGCCTCTCATTGAGCTGTAAGCCCCACCACTTGTACAAAAATAATCTTTGGGCTTCTCCTTGAGTTGTAAGACCCAACCCTCTTGTAAATAAACCTTTGTTGGGCCTCTGTCGTTGTATAAGTCCCGATACGATTTTCAAAACAACGGTGCAATCCCTGTTTAACCTTGGGCCTCTCCTTGAGTATAAGCCCCACAATCTTTTCAAAAAAAATTCCCTTTTTGATTTAGATTCAAATATACTCATTGTTATCAAAACTTTCTTTAATTTCTTTGAACAAATAACAACACAGCATGGAAGCTTGCTCACCTGTAAGTTTTATCCGCTTTCATTTACCTGCTTTAATATATATAACTGTATTGTGGGAAGCGGCGCATGGTTAGTCTTCTTTCATTCTTTTAAATACATGTCATATATATATAACTGTATTGTGGGAAGCTCCACATGGTTAGTCTTCTTTAATACTCTTTTAAACACTTGTCATATATCAACTGTATATATACTAGTATAGTTATTTAGAATTTTCCCCAGCAACTAGGTCTAGAACTAGGTAAAGCCATGTTGGTCACTCTTAAAATACAAACAAAACTAGATCCCCATAGGATTTCCAGATACAGTCTTCCCTTCTCTTGGGGTTAAACAATATGGAACAAAGAGAAAGGCTGTAATCTCGGTGAACCTTTTCTCAGACTGTCACCCCTAGAAATTGTCAAAGAAATTCTACTCCCCAGAGTTGATCTATTCTCTGTGAATAGCATCGCTTGAGTTTCTTCGAACCTCAAACTTTCCTGAAATGATCTCTTCTCTGTGAATTACATTTCTTGAACTTCTCTTGGTTTGGGACCCACAGGCTTCCTAAAAGCATCCTCGCCTCCTCTTGGGCTTTGTACAAGGACCCTTCGGCTTCTTAGAAGTTCTTATGCCTTCTCTTGGGCTTAATACAAGGACCCGGACGAACTCTTAAAGGTATAAGATAGAACTTAGTCATCCTTTGCTAGAGCAGTCTTTCCAGTGTCAAAACTCCGGCTGTTTTAGGGTTGGTATCATCCCTTAATGACCGTGCCTCCTCTGGGAGGCATCATACAAAAGGTAAAATTCTCCCACACTAGTAGACTTGGACAGTTTAATCCCCTTGAGTCTCAAAGACATTCTCAAGTTCCTTATAAATATAGGAAGAACCTAGTCACTCTGGATCAATCTCCAGCAGAAACCTAGTCTCTCTCATGAGAGTTCCCCAACCAGGGTCAGCTTATCCCAAATCAGAACCTCAGGGCATCTGATATTTCAACTCTTCTGTAATCCTCAGCAAGAGTTGACTCCCCACTTGGACCTGCCTCGGGATCTCAATAATCCCCAGCAGTAAGATAGCCTCCTCTTAGGCTTTGTATAATGATTTTTCCTCAACACAGTCAGCCTCCTCTTAGGCTTTGTACAATGATTCTCCCCAAAGGAGCTAACCTTTTCAGACTCTCTTGTTGAGTCAATACCCTTTTAGCCTCAATCTCGGGCTTCCTACGAGACAGCAAATCACTCTCTTGTTGAGTATAAAAGACTCTCTTGTTGAGTCAATCACCTTTTCAAACTCTCTTATTGAGTCAATCACCTTTCAGACTCTCTTGTTGAGTCAATCACCTTTCAGACTCTCTTATTGAGTCAATCACCTTTCAGTACTCTCTCGTTGAGTCGATCTTTATCCAAGCACGGTATAAAGATTTTTCCTAGGAGGAGTTAGCCTCCTCTCAAGCTGTGCAGAAGGATTTCTCCAGCTTGTTTAGCCACAATCCTGGGCTTTATACAGTACAGATAAAAGAACTCTCTTGTTGAGTCAAACCCCTTTAGCCACAATCCCGAGCTTTATACAGGACAGATAAAAGCACTATCTTGTTGATTCAAACCCCTTTAGCCTCAATCTTGGGCTTTGTACAAGACATAAATTTCCCTCTCTTTAGCTTAGGATAGATATCTTCCCCAGCCGAGTCATTTCCTCCCAGGCTTTGAGGAATGATTTTTCCCAAGCAGAGTCAAACTCATTACAGCCTCAATCTTGGGCTTTGTACAAGACACATCAAAATATCCTCACCAGAGTCAGTTAGATTTCCCATTCCAGCCTCAATCTTGGGCTTTGTACACGGAGTCAAAACCCTTTTTAGCCTCCTCTTAGGCTTTGTATAATGATATCCTCAAAGAGTCAGTCTCTTTTTTGCCTCAATCGTGGGCCTTGTACAAGATACCAATATATACACTCTCTTGTTGAGTCGGTCTTATCCAGCCTCCTCTTAGGCTTTGTATAAAGAAATCCCCTAGCCGAGTCAATTAACCTTTTAGTATCAACCTTGGGCTTTGATCAAGACACACAAAAATCAACAATCCCCTCAGAGGAAGTCCAATCCCTCTTTAGAGATGACAAGTTCTCTCTCAAACCTTTTAGCTTCAATCTTGGGCTTTGAACAAGACATAAATACCCTTTTAGCTTCAATCTTGGGCTTTAAATAAAACACCAAATATATTTTTCCTCCCTTAGAATAGGAGGAACTACGATTGCTCAGATTTCCCTGTTTCATTTAAACGGGAATACGTAGGCATAAGATTGCGAAATCTTAGTGAGCATACTAATCAAAAACTCTAGGTCCAGTACCTTCACACCAAAACTTAGGTCTAATACCTTACTGAAAACATCGGGAACACCCGAACATCAACAAAAACTCACCCACTCGCTCATACTTCCCAAGAAACTTTCCCAACCCATTAACAGATAAACACCATCAACTGCAAAGGTAAACCTAAAGCTAACATCCTGTGGATAACCACATATAGGATGGGTAATTGACAACTACCCATTGTATAACCTGATGTCGGACCCCCCAATCTCTTTAAAGCATTTGTTCAGTTAAACATTCGCGTGCAAGGTTAGTTTTAGATAGCTTCCCTTTCCCTTCCAGCTTCTCGGGATAAATAAGAAATCAGAAATTAGAACCCTTTCTCCTCGAGTAGGAAAACCCAAACTTCAGCGATAAGGTGGTCGCGCCACCGACAAAAATCGCTCGCTACATCGTGTCATCCTTGTCCAGTTCGATATTGGGCCCTTAGACATTTATCCTGTTATGCAGGATGGGAAAATTCCATCTAGGTCACTCATGTCCCTAAGCATACTTTGTGGAGTACCCATCAACTGTCTTTATGGTCATCCAGTTATGGACAATGTTAGATTAGCAATAAAGTACTCGACTTTACATCTAGGGTCCATAGTGGTTTCAGGTCAAAGGGTGGTATACACAACTATCACCATGAGGGTAACTTATGACACTTTGCATAACATTCTATGTAGTACTCTCATAGCAAGTCAATCCAGTATAAATATTCCTCCCAATATTCATACATATGTTAAGACTTGATAACTCCTTTTCCATGATCCATGAGATGTGATCATCAATCTATCTACATAATAGTCCTAATGCATTAAGGTTATCCTAATTCAAAGTAAAGCTTGACTACATATACTTTAAGAATAGTGTCCTTATGTTTAATAGGATCTCATTATTAAGTCACACTTAATATTTCATTAAATGGACTAGCTATTCTAGGAACTTTATTATTTTTGAAAAATAAACATAATAAAGAAATGCCTTTTATTATTAATAAATAATTTAATTCAAGTACCAAAAGTATTGTCCTCTAGGGCTTACACCAATAAATTCCCACTAGCACTAGAGCCAATTAGGCATACCCCTAATACCCATAGATCTAGTATGGCCATCATGCTTCTGCTGCGTAAGAGGCTTTGTTAGTGGGTCAACAACATTGTCAAGTGTAGGTACTATACATATCTTCACATCTTCCTGATCTATTATCTCTCGAATGAGGTGATAACACATAAGTATGTGTTTGAATCTTGGGTGAGATCCAGACTCCTTAGCTTGTGCAATATCACCTTTGTTATCACAATAGAGATCAATGGGATCCACAATGTTAGGGACTAGGCCAAGTTCACCAATAAACTTCTTAATCCAAACAGCTTCCTTTGTTGCATTTGAGGCGGCAATGTACTCAGCCTTGGTTGTATAATCAGCATCTGTTTCTTGCTTTGAACTTTTCCAGGTCACAACCCCACCATTTAAGTAGAACACATAACTAGATTGCAATCTGAAGTCATCCTTTTCTGTCTGGAAGCTAGCATCGGTGTATCCAATTACAACAAGCTCTTCCTAACCTCCATATACCAAGAATGAGTCCTTAGTCCTTCTTAAGTACTTAAGGATATTCTTGACAGCTACCCAATGAGCATCACCGGGATCTGATTGGTACCTACTCATTGCACTTAAAGCATACGAGACATTTGGTCGAGTACATAACATGGCATACATGATAGATCCTATTGCAGATGCATATGGAATATTATTCATGTGATCCCTTTCTTCCTTAGTTGAAGGGGATTGTGTTTTTGATAGACACATACCATGTTGCATAGGTATGAATCCTTTCTTGGAATCATGCATATTAAAGTGTCTCAACACTTTGTTTATGTATGTACTCTAACTTAGGCCAAGCAGTTTTTGTTATCTATCTCTATAGATCCCGATTCCTAATATATAGGGTGCTTGACCAAGGTCATTCATAGAAAATCATTTCTCTAACTAAGTTTTCACTTGTTGCAAGGTAGAGACATTGTTTTCAATGAGTAATATGGCATCTATATATAATACCAGGAAGACGATTATGCTCCCACTAACCTTCTTGTAGACACAAGGCTTATTTTCATTCTTTATGAATCCATATTATTTTACGATTTCATTAAAACAAAGATTCCAGCTTCTGGAAGCTTGCTTCAATCAATAGATTGATCGTTGTAACTTGCATATCTTTTGGGCTTCTTTTGGTATGTCAAACCCTTCAGGTTGTGTCATGTACACATCCTCAAGAAGATTCCCATGAAGGAAAGCAGTCATGACATCCATCTGCCATATTTCATAATAATGATATGCAGTGATAGAAAGTAAAATCCGAACAGATTTAAGCATTGCAACTAATGAAAAGGTTTCATCATAGTTTATCCCATAAATTTGTTTATAGCCTTTAGCAACCAGTCTTTCCTTATAGGTATGTACCTTACCATCCATGTCAGTATTCTTTTTAAAGACCTATTTGCATCCTATAGGATTAACTCCTACAGGAGGCTCTACCAAGGTCCAAACCTGGTTTGTGTGCATGGAATCCATTTCATATTTCATGGCTTCTAGCCACTTCTCAGACTCAGAACCAGTTATGGCCTCTTGGTAGGTTACAAGCTCATCTTGATCCATGAGTAATACATCACCTTGATCAGTTACGAGATATCCATATCTCTTTGGTTGGTGACGTATCCTGCTCGACTTACGCTAGTCTTGTTCTACTTGAGCAGTCTGCTCTTCCATAACTACTTATGATTCCTACTCTAATTACTCCATAGGTGTATATATGCTTTGTGATTCTTGAATTTCTTCAAGCTCTAATTTCCTCCCACTTATTCCTTTGGAAATAATGCCCTTTTCCAAGAAAACACCAGTTCGAGCAAAAAACACTTTGCCTTCATAAGAATTGTAGAAGTAATGCCCTATTATTTCTTTAGGATACCCCACAAATATGCATTTGCCAGATTTGGGCTCAAGCTTAGTTGAAATTTGTTTCACATAAACTTCACAACCCAAAATCTTCATGGAAGACATATGTGGTTTCTTACCACTCCATACCTCATATTGTGTCTTCTCAACCTTTTTAGATGGAACACGGTTAAGTGTGTAAGCTGTTGTCAGTAATGCATGTCCCCAAAAGGAGTTTGGAAGATCGGCGTGACTCATCATGGATCGGACCATGTCTAACAAGGTTCGATTTCTTCTCTCAGATACACCATTCTATTGTGGTGTTCCAGGAGAAGTGAGTTAGGTTAGAATCCCACACTCTTTTAGATGGTCATCAAACTTTAATCTTAAATATTCACTGCCTCAATCTAATCGAAAAGTTTTAATATTCTTACCTAGTTAATTTTGTACTTCATTCTTGAATTCCTTGAACTTTCCAAAAGACTCGGGTTTGTGTTTCATTAAATACACATAACCATATATACTAAAATCGTCAGTAAATATGATGAAGTATTGAAAACCTCCTCTGGCTTGTATATTCAGTGGTCCACATACATCAGTATGTATGAGGGCCAAAAGATCATTAGCCCTTTCACCTTTTCCTGTGAATGAGTACTTTGTCATCTTTCTAATTAAACAGGATATGCATGTCTCATATGATTCATAATCAAAAGAGTCCAAGAGTCCATCTTTATGGAGTTTGAAAATGTGTTTCTCATTTATGTGGCCTAATCAACAATGCCAAATGTAAGTTGGATTTAACTCATTAGGTTTCATCATTTTAGTATTAATGTTATAAATAGGCATTTCAAGATCAAGTACATATAGTCCATTGGTCATTTATGCAGTAGCATAGAATATATCATTCAAATAAATGGAGCAACAATTGTTCTTTATTATGAATGAAAAACCAAACTTGTCCAAACAAGAAACGAAAATAATATTCCTACTAATTGCAGGTACATAATAACAATTCTCTCAATGAATTATTAAACCACTAGGTGAAGTCAATACATACGTTCCTACAACTAAAGCAGCAACCTTTGCTCCATTTCCAACTCATAGGTCAACTTCACCTTTTGCCAAATCTCTACTTTTTTTTAGCCCCGGCACATTAGTGCAAATGTGAGAACCACATCCAGTATCTAATAACCATGATGCAGAAGTAGATAAATTTATTCTATAACAAAAATACCTGAATTCGAAGTCTCCACTTCATTCTTCTTGTCTTCCAGGTACTTTAGACAGTTTCTTTTCCAGTTCTGGTCTTACCGTGATAGAAGCAAGTGCCCTCCTTTGCTATGCCTCCACTAGGCTTCAAAGCAAGAGCAATATGTTTGGGTTTGGCAACTTCCTTGCCTTTCGATTTACCACCCTGCTTGGTGTGCTTTTTGTTCTATTTCTTTCCATTACTGACCATCAGAATGAACTTCCCTTTTGACTTCAGATTCTGGTCAGCAGTTCTTAACATGCCTAGTAGCTCTGGAATACTTCTGTCCATATCATTCATGTTGAAATTAAAGAAAAATTGACTGAATCTCTCTAGCAACGGTTGTAGGATCAAATCAGTTGCAAGCTCCTTTTTTAGGGGAAAACTCAATGTTTCAAGATTCTCAACATACCCAATTGTCTTGAGTACATGGGGACCTACTGGGGCTCCCTTAGCTAGCTTTCCTTAAAAAAGGGCTTTTGAAACTTCAAATCTCTCATGCCTTGCCTACTCTTGATAGAGAATCTTCAGGTGTTCGATCATATTGAACGCTGCCATATTTTCATGTTGATTTTGTAATTCAAAATTCATGGTAGTCAGCATGAAGCAGGCAGTTTCATTGGCATCATCAACATGCTTCTTATAAGCATCTCTTTCTTCCTTATGAGCAAAACTAGGTGGCTCCTCTTCAGAAACAGGTGTCTCTAAGACATACAACGTTTTATCATGTTTGAGGACAATCCTCATGTTTCGGTGCCAATCCAGAAAATTTATCTCAGACAACTTTTCCTTATCAAGGATTGATCGCAAAATGTTGTTAGAGGTGTTTATTGTCATGGTAATCTACATGGTAATCTACATGGAAAAATATGAAATTATAAGTATCAATTAAAACTAACATATTCAATTAGGCCTTTAATTAAACATGCTCCCACTATTTTACTCAAACCAAATGACCCTCGCCATTTGATTCGTAAAATCCCATTGGAAGATTTTCTAGTGGATCGAGATCCATATTTCACTTTGTTTTAAGTCAGTGTTAGGATGATTACACAAAACTCAGTTATTTAGGTAGGAACTCCTTCCAATTGTATCTAATACAATTCTCGAATATTTTTAGTTGGGTGAATAACTCCTTATTCTAATCCATCATATGGATCATTCCCAACTCTTACTTCTAAACGTATATAATCTTATTATAATTTGTTTAGTTAAGTTTGACCCATTATTTTAGAAATTGGATATTATATTTATCCCATTGCACCTTACTAATATAGAACATGCACCTCGCGTTAGAAACCTACATTATTTGTTACTAGTCTTGATGAGTGCTAAAACTTAGTGTCGCAGCTGGCAAAAATGACAGAGTCACCATCATCTTTTATTCGTCCTAAGAGGCAGGAAAATAATGATAAAACCTAAAGATTAAGGGTGAGACGCCAAGTTCGGGAGTCGATTAGGTGGGAGGAAGGTGTTAGGCACCCCTCACCTCTATTGTATCCAATAAGATCCTCCTTAAGTCCTAGGGTATGTTTGTTTACTAATTGAATGCTTAACTATTCATATCTATTTACAAAGTCCTTATGTATTAGGTAGAAGAAATGATTTAAGTATAAGAGGGGGACCCTAAGTTTTTTAATATTATTGTACTCTCTAGGGTTTACATCCATATGCCTACGTACCCTCAAGTTTGAAGAATCAGAGTTTCCGTAGTTCGTATCCCTTATTTTGTTGGTTGGTTGATTTTATCTCTTGAAATAATTCTCACACAACAGGGGTGGAGGAAAATTCATTTTCAAAAATGCCTCAATACACAAGGGTGGATGACTTAAATTTTAGGTGAGTTGAATGTGTTTTATCCCTTATCCCTTATTAAATTTGCAAAAATATCCCAATTAATTTTATTGTGAAAATAATATAATATTATAATTATATTATATAAACCCTTAACTCTTATCCCTTATCCCAATTTTATTTATGAAAATATCTCCATTTTATTTATTTTAGAAAATAAATTTATAATATAATTATTTTTAAATTAATTATATAACACTTAATTCTTATCCCTTATCCGTAGTCCTATATTTATACTCTTAAATCTTAAAAGTTTTATCCCAAAAATCTATGTCATTTAAGTATCCCTTGATTATCCCTAATATCCCTTAGAATTATCCCATGAGATTATCCCTTGATTATCCTAAATTATTCCAGAGGTCAATCCTAAGTCCCTAATTAATTAATATTCACTAATTAATTATATATATATTTTTATTCTTTTTATTAATATTTTATTTATAAGGAAATTATAATAACATAATTACTAATAGATTTTAGAATAGAGATTAACGATCGTTAAGTGTCGGTCAAAATTTTGTACATATAAAATAGTCAAAAGCTCTGTATCTAATATATTAATAAATTCTTAATAATTTTAGATAAAAATAATAATTCTAAATTTAGTTATATAATCATGATAAAACATATAACCGACACCTTTTAATTGGGTGTATGAGTATCAAGTTGTAAATCTCACCCACTATTTTTGACCAAGAAGATATTAATATTACCATAGAGAGCTCATATTTATATTATTTATATATTTTATAAGAAATTAAATCTATTTTATGAATATTTCCCTTTTTTAATTAGAAATAATTTTTGTATTGTCGTAATATAAATGTTAACAAAAAAGAATTTTGAATTATTAAAAAAAACTAAAATTTATGTTTTATAAAATAGAATGTGAAAATAATTAATATGTATAATATATAAAATATTAATAATAATGCATAATAATAATGTTTTTATATGTTTACAAACATATAAAAGGAATACCAAGTTTTATTTTAGTCTTTTTAATCCAAATTGTCTTCAATACATTATTTTATTTAAAATTTAAATTTCAAATCTGATGTAATACTAATTTAAAATTACTAAATGACTCTTGTATTGTATTTATTAAGCTTAGGTGTATTATATTTTCTTATTATTATTTTTTATTTATAATAATTTTTTTTACAAAAAAGAAAAATGATTTGTTTTTAAAAAGAGTCTTATAACATTAATTTAGTTAAAAGGTTAATACATAATTTTTATTTGAATTTATTAGAAAATAAATCTAAGTATCATTAAACCCAAGCAATAAATCAGATTACATAATAAACTCAAGCAATAAATCAGATCACATAATAAACCCAAGCAATAAATCAGATTACACAATAAACCTAAGCAATAAATCAGATCACACAATAAACCCCAACATCAACAATAGAGCAAGATTCAATAATAACAAGAAGGAGATAAATATAACCTGGAGACCAACCTACAGAGAGGAGGATTTCTCTGGTTTAATCCCAGCTACAGTTTCTCTTTGCTCCTTTATCCTTCTTTCACTTTCTACCGCTTTCCGCCTTGATGCTTATTGGAACTTGAACCGTTTGAAACTTAGATTAGGTTTTTTTAGTTGTTGTTGTTCTTCAGTGTGAAGAACAACAACTTTGAGGTAAGAATATGTGAATTGTGGATGAAAAAAATAGGAGAGTAAGAAGTTGTATTTATAGGGTAAAACCAGGTCAAAAAATTAAATGTGATTGAATCAAATATAAAATATATAATCTGACCGGATTTTATTTATTTCTTGAAGCACAAGCCAATGAATTTGGATGGATTCATGACTTGGTGAATTTGAATAAATAATAAAAATAAAACTAATAATAATAGTCAAATATGAAAATGGGAAAAAGATTTGATTTGATTTTGACTTATATGATTTTTTTTATAGATTTTTTCATAAAATATTATTTTAATTAAAAAATCATTATTTTAAAATATACATTAAATAAAATACGAAAATTATAAAAAAATTATTTTTTGTGATTTTTTTGATTTAAAAGTAAAATAGAAAAGTTAGTAGTAAAGGAATAAAGAAAAACAATCAAAAGTTAAGGAGGTGAGATTCAAACTCATAACCTCTCACACTCAAACTCCTTAAACATGCCAAATTTGCCATTTTATTCATTCAACATAAAATAGAACCAAAATTCTAATATGCTAATGAGCTTGATTTTAAAATTTCCCTTTTGGACCCCTTTTACAAATAATATTAATGACACACCCCCCCTTTTTTTTTAAGTTTTCTCAACTTTTTATAAGCGCATACGAAAAAAAAGTATTTAATTTAGGAAGAAAAAATTGAAAGACTTTTAAAATACAATTTACTTTTTATTTTTTCGAATAAAAAAAATAAATAAAAGAAAAAGAAAGGTGGTCAAAATTTGGGGTGCGACACTTGAAAAGCATAAACTTAATATTCAATTTTAAGGGAATTTTCAATTAGTTTGATCTCACCGGCTTATTTATCCTATAAATCGTCTCTCACATGCATCAACATACATACAAAATGAAACAGTTATGGCCCCTAGCGCAATTGCTCTCCCAAGCCAATGAGAGAACCTAAGTTAAACCTAATAACGATCTACGCTTCTCCAAGCAAGATCTCCAAGGTTGTCCTCCTTTGATCTTGTATTCTTATCTTTCTTCATAACATTACATTACATCAAAGAATACTCGTTTTACATACGAGGGAGTGAGACGAGAAAAGAATTTACATCAAGAGAATAAAAGAGAATCACGACACGCAGGTCGTATTTTAAAATCCCAAAACAAAATAAAGGAAAACTAAGGTCATAACTGATCACCACAAGAGAACAATAATAAATATATTTTTATTATTATTAATTTAAATTTGTAAGAACAAGATCTAGTTTTGCATCTGGCCTTATGTTTTGATGATAACTTCACATATTATTTTAGAGAACAAATTTATACTATAACTGTTTTTCTGTCTAGTGCACAGCTTTATGATTAAACAGGTTCTGACTCTGATAGAAAAGGCGTGTGATGTCATCAGGCTCTGAACTTAACACTCTGAGAGAATACATACGGTGATTACAAAACTCAATTCAAGAATCTGAAATGCTTCTGATACAACGGTTCTAAAAGAACGTTAGTACTAGAGCTTTTGATCAAGATTTGATTCAAGATGAAAGTTATGAAGATTCAAGTTACGAAGACTTAAGTTTTGAAGAAATTAGTTCTGAAGTTCTGATTCTAAAGATAACCTTATGTCTAGTAACTTAGTTTCTGAGGACTAAGTTTTCTGATCCTACTATAACAAGCTTCATCAACACATATATCATAAGCCTCTGAAGATTAGAAGTTAAAGATCAGAAATGTCTTGCGTGAAAGGATAAACATAAAAGTACAAGTACACTGTCTACTATCCTGCTAAAGTAACATATGATACGATGATGACTGACACCTCCATTGACCGTTGAAGACATAACAACTGGAATTCTACTTCCCATTTTACCCCTCAAAGGATCTATTTTTCATCTATAAAAGGAAGACTTTGAAGAACTAAAAAGTAAGAGAGAGATATACAAAGAAAAAGAGAGACACATGCAAGGAAGATAGCAGAAGCATTCTGCTCTACAAAACTCATACTAAAACACTGCACAAAAATCTCATGTGAGATTTACTTAATATAGTTTTGTAAAATTGCAAGGAACTTTTGTTCATATCTTGCAATTAACACTGTTATGTTATTAAGCTTAAATCTGTGTAATCTGCTTATGTAGAAGCATTCTTGTATACACATATGTAATCTCTTTTTGAGTTAATGTTTCCTCAAGTGACTATGTGTTAGTCTGTATACTTGATAGGGCTAGTATGTTTTTCTAAACAATTAGACGATCGTTTGTAATCTTTCAGGATTATTGGATTAAGTCCTTTTCGAAGGAAAAATCACCTTGGCGGGTGGACTGGAGTAACTTAGTTAACAATGAACCAAGATAAAACTAATTGTGTTCTTTATCTTCTTTCACTTGATTAACTTTGGTGGATAAAAGTTTGAAAAGATTATTTTTTATTAAACCCAATTCAACCCCCCCCCCCCCCCCCCCCCCCCCTTTTTTGTGTTTCCCGCTCCTTCAATTGCTATCAGAGCTCCAGTTCTGTTATTGATCAATATCAAACACTTAACCGTGTCAGATAAAGATCCAGATGATTTTTTTTAAACACTGATTGATTCTGCACCTTCTCCTGTTGCTTCAGTTTATACTGATAGAAACATCCAAATTTTATTTGTCATTTGTATTGATGAATATTTTGTATACTAGAAAGATTGACAAGAAGTATCCTTCAAACTTCTATTATTGATGTTTGAATATGGGAGTTAATGGCTACATATATTCCACCAATGACATTGACAAGATGTCTTATAGCAGAACTATGTGTGATTAGCAGTTAAAGGATTATAGGAGTTACCATTTAACAAGATTTATCTTGTTGAATACTGCTTCCTATACTGAATATGAAAAGATCACAAAACAGAGACTCAGTCAAATCTGATTGATTTTCTCATAATAACTCTTGAAGAAAATAATTAAGATTGAGGAGATCAAGGTTCTTGCCTTGATTCGGATATATGAAGTCTCCAAGATTGAAGAATATATAACTGCTGAGATCATGCTCTCAAGATCTCAAATAATCGGTTGCAGAACTTAAGGTTCTAACCAATGTCACTCAACATCAGTTTTCGTGAAGAAAAGCATTAGAAGCCTGCCATTCAAATGGAAGCCTATGGCAACTGCTCTCAAAGTACAAAAGATCTGAACAACACTTCTCTAGAGGAATTGATGGTTTCTTTGAGAAGTCATGAGATTGACCTAGAACAAGATGAACCTCAGAAGAGAAGCAAGTTTGTTACGCTTAAAACTAACAGGAATTGAGACAATCAGAATCTTTCTAGGTGAAAAGATCAAAATCTCAAAGAAAACTCAGATGAAGATGAAGATGTGTTGTCATTCCTGTCCAGAAGGGTTGATCGTCTCTGGAAGAAAGAGCTGATAAGCAACTTGGGATAAATTCTCTGAAGACGACTCAGAAGTAGAGCAAGCTAGTATAACGTTGATGGCCAGAGTTAGAACTCCTGTTAAGAAGATCCCTCCAAAAGATGAAGCAAATTCTGATTCAAACTCAAAAGAGAAAGTAAAGAAGGCATATGTTCCAGCCAGGAACTTAAAGATTTGAGGTACATAGGTTACGGAGGAATACAGAAAGGAAGAATTTAAAGATATAAAGAGTTGAAAAGGAAAAGGAATAGACAAACTATTTCTAAAGAATTAATTCTGGGAGACAATGTTGAACCTGTCAGAACAAGATCCACCTTCAAACAAACTGAGGAAATGCTTCTGGGATTGGTATCTCTAATAGAACCAACTTCGTGTGATGAAGTACTTCAGGACAATGAATGGATTCTGGCAATACGAGAAGAGCTGAATCAGTTCTCCAGAAATGATGTCTAGGTTCTGGTACCCAAGCCCAAGGGAATTCATGTTATTGGAACCAAGTGGGTACTCAGAAACAAATTAAATAAGAAAGGAGAAATCGTCAGAAATAAAGTACGATTGGTTGCACAAGGTTACAGTCAATAAGAAAATGTCACGTACATTCATCAAAGCAAGTACACAAAATAGCTCCTGAAGAAATTCGACATGTCAGATAGCAAACCAGCAAAGACTCCCATGCATCCTACATACATTCTGGAGAAAGGCGAGGTAAGTAAAAAGGTTTGTCAGAAGCTTTATCGTGGTATGATAGGCTCTCTTCTCTATCTGACTGCTTCTTGTCCATATATTTTATTCAGTGAATGTCTTAGTGCTCGATTTTAATCACATCCAAGGGAAACTCATTTAACTGTTGTTAAAATAATCCTAAGGTATCTGAAGGGAACATCTACCTTGGCTTGATGTATGAGAAAACATCAGAATACAAGCTATCAGGTTTCTGTTTTACAGATTACACTGAAGACAGATTAGAACGTAAAAGTGTCTTTGGATATCGTCAAGCTTCTGGGTGACAAACTTTTTTCATGGCTTAAGAAACTCTGGATAAATAATCTTCTGAAGGACCATCAAATTATGGAAAGTAACGTTTCTACTCCTTTCTATAGTTTTACATGTTTTGTTGACTTCTAAAATGTAACTTTTTGAATGGTGAAATTTTCATATCTTAGAAGTATCCTGAGTCAAAGGATTCTCTTAAGAATGCTTCTGTATAATGAGTCTGTAAAGTTTATCTCTCATAAGTTGTCAGGGCAGCATAGAGCGCGTAACTCAAAAATAAGACAGTTGTCTGTTCTGAGCTATGCCTAGTATCTGTTGTGACACTTAGGGTAGATAAGAGATCCCTGGGATTAGATAAGAAATCTTCTCACTTTATCCCTTGTCAAAAAAATTTTCCGTTTACAGGTATATCCTTATTCATTTAAGTGACTATTGTCAGTTATTGAATAACGTACATATGTTAATGGTAATTTTGAATATTGAAAATATAAAATTTTAGCATGGCGTACCTATTCTTGTCTCTTATATCTTTTAGTTTTTCTTTGTCATTTGTTTCGGAAATGATGGCAACATTTATTATTTGTCTTTTCATCTTAATTTCTTTGCGTGTCTCGAGTTTTGATTACTCTTGTATCAATAGGTTTCTTTCCCCCTATTTAAACTTTTTCATTCCATTCACTTCTCTCATCTCTTATTTCATCTCTCCTTGTTTCCTCTTTATCTCCCTCTTTCACCATGTTTATCAAAACCTTCTGCAGTGATGAAAACCTTTTGGAAGTCATTGCTAAAGAAAGACCAAATCTCCCTTGTCTGAGAAATGTTGATCTAAATATCTCCTTGAGCATGTAGATTCAAGGGTGGTCCGGTTACTTTGCATGTTTTCATGGACCCATTTATCCAAACCTTGTCAAATATTTTTGGATGTATGCTTCTGTCAATGATGATGGTAGTACCATCCTCTCCAGTGTCTTTGGCATTTCTTTTATCATCACTCCGACCTCTATTGCTAAGGCGATTGAAGTTGTTAAAACCGACGTCACCATAGACCAGTTTTTCTTCAACCATATTTTCGTTGATAAGCTCATCACCATCCATGACATCTCTTCAAACATCTATGAACCCTACAACCCAGCAAAACTCCTTCCTATTGCTAAAGTCTGGTTCCATCTGCTTCTCACTAACTTTCATCCTCGAGAAGTGAAAAAGGATACCCTATCCTATGAAGACTTTTCATCTACTTTATGCAGAGCAATTTCAGGGTCAATATGCCTCAAACCATCTTCAATTATCTGAAGGACTCAATTGATACCTCAAGGGATCAAAACAAGTCTTTCATACCTTATGGAAGGGTCATATCTAAACTTTTCTATAAGGCCGAGAAGATTAGTTTGGTTCGCATGATTAGACCAGAAAATGCACTTGTCGAAGAACGATGTGAAGTGTTTAAAGCTTAGTTAGATTGATGGCTAGTTCTATTGGGACGGGAGTAGTAGTTGTTGTTGCTGTTGTTTTTCCTTGTGTTTGGTTTTGATTATGTGTTCCATGCGTCTCTTTTGTTTTTTTTTTCTTTTTTTGTACTCCTTTATTGTTGTACTCCTCGCTTTATTTATTTATGTTCCTTTCTATTCGCATTTCCTTATAAAAGTGTGCTAAAATTCTTTTTTGATTTCTGACGTATGATTTGGATTATATCTATTCTCAGAATCATCAACCCAAAAATAATTATAAACCTTTGCTTCTAACCCTTGTTGATGTTTGATTCTAGAACTTTGTAAAAAGTTTACTAATTCTTCTTAGACAGGTTAATTAAAGATTAGAACATTTGATCAAAATGCATGACGCCTGTTCTAATAAGCCAAAATTTTGAGTGCAACATATTCTTCAGAAGTTGTGAACCCTCTGAAGATTTGACCAAAACATGGTCATCTGGACTTCGACTAGTGCTTAAAAATTTCAAATGACATAATACTTTGCCCCTTCTGATGGCATGATCGAGAATCTGAAGAATCACATTCTGACATTTGATGCGAAGCGTTTAGTCTATTACTAATCAGATTCTAATACGTCATAACATTTTGATAGCTGTCATACCCTAAATTTGTCCTACCCTTTCATCTAAATCTTCTGGCTTATACATCCAATTTTCCTCATACGCACACTTCCCATTAGGGCATTTAAACACATCATGCATCCATTAACATCGGTACTTGTTACTTGGATCAGAGGTCATGGAGAATTAGGGCTTACATAATGCACTAGGATTTCACCTCTTTTGCAGGTTTGTTTCACAAAGATCATGGATTAGGGTTTGTCCCTCTGTGCCTATGGTTATCAGCTAGGTCCTCTAAAGTCTGACTATGCAATCATCAGGAGCATCTTTTGGTGCTCATCAGCATCAGTGACTAGGGTTTATTTCCCTGATCATATGGATTTCAATAAGGGATTGGATCAAAACATTTAAGGAATTGGCACAAGAAGGTTGGGAATCAATTCATACAAGGTTTACTGGTGGAATCCAGGGGATAGTTGAGTATGACATTGTGGTATTGGGTTTAATCAGGGTTGGCAAGCACCATATAAGACTTACTTGGTTAGCTAAGTTTCTTTAGTGGCTTGCTCAATACACTAGCCTTTGGTTATTCAGTATGGATTCAAGGCAAGCCATGGTTCATACCAAATTCAAGATCCTTGTTCATTCAAAATCAGAGTTCCAAATTTTAAGTCCAACCCCGGAGTCATATCCATTTCCAAAATCACATTCTAAACCAAATCCACATTTCAACCTAATTCATCCGAGATCCATTTTTTTAAAATTCAATTCATATTCAAAATCCATAACGTCTTCCTTATCCACATTTTAGTATCCATTTTTAACCATTCCAAATCATGTTCATTTTCAAATATCCAATTCCAAACCTAATATCCCAATATCCAAATTACTAAACCAATTCCATTTTGAATCCATTTACAAACCATGTCCAATTCATATACACAACCATTTCTATGACCATTTAAAACCAATTTAAATCAAAATCCATTATCCATTTCTATTTCAAATTTATAATCAATTATCCATAAACCATTTTTTATTCATATCCAAGTAAATCTATTTACAAACCACAGTCTAAACCAATTGCCCATTTTCAAATACCGAAAACAATTCCAAAATCCAATTACAACCTGTATCCAATATCCAAAACCCAAAAGTTCAATATTCAAAATAAAGTTCAATAACCAAAATCCAAATTCAAATACAAATATAACTGCTTAATAGCTTGAAGAAAAGATAGTCCAATTTCCTTCTGCTGAGGAATGGTTGTGTGCTTGCACAAAGTTGTTGTTGAAAGAACCTCTTGCTTTTCCTGTCTACGACTTGCTTGTGATGATATGCTCCCAGGATGATGGTAAACATAGATCTAGTGTTGTCACTTTTCTTGTTGACCGAATCAAGGAATATGGATTGGTTTCTAGTCGTTGAAATGATACCATGCTAGCTGCATCGCCAAACCCTTGGAAATGGAAGCCTCTAAAATCAAGATGTTATTAAGAAGTTGCAGTCTTCGATGGACAATGTTAATGAGCAGAATAAGATCAAATTCAAGAATATGCACTAGGGATATCCTACTAAAACATTAGGGCAGTTTCTCAAAGCTCTGGACGGGGATGTCGCCAAAGCTCATAAAATGTTAATTGATGGTTTACATTGGAGAGAGGAAAATGAGATTGACAAAGTTTTAGCGAAGCCAATCCCAACGGATTTGTACAAAGTTGTATGAGATTCTCAGCTCATAGGAATGTCTGGCTACACAAAAGAGGGCATACCCGTCATCGCTGTTGGCGTTGGTCTCAGTACGTACGACAAAGTTTCTGAAAAATACTATATACGGTCACACATCCAAGTGAACGAATATAGAGATCGGGTGATCGTGCTAACTGCTACAAAGAAGCATGGAAGATATAGTGGCACCTGCGTGAAAGTATTGGATATGACTAGTTTGAGATTTTTAACACTCAACCAATTAAGGCTATTGAAAGCAATATCTGGTCCTAAATCCTCGTTGCGTCTTCGACAACATCAGAGGCGGCAGTAATTAGCTTCATCTGCTCAAACTACATGACCATAAGCCAACAAGAATGGATCCCCTATGGCAATCACACAAAAGAAAACCATATTAATTGAAAATCATTTTAAGCAACTGTTAAACCTGCTTTTGAAGCGTGATTACCATTCAAAAGGGTCAGTTTGAGTAATAAGGCAAGGAACCCTGTACTTGTTGAGAAGTTGTCGGCGAAGTTCATATTAACTATAGATCTAAAGCTTCGTAGCTGGTTCCTTCAAGCAGCTGTTGTTCCGGCTTCGATAGCCATATGCGACTGAAGTGCTTGTTGTTGAAATATTAAATTAGATTTGATATGATTAGATTTGATTAGATTTAATATTTAAATATAATCCAAGTTGTGTTAGCCCAAGCCCAATTAGGGTTATATATAAATAGACCTAGCTTGTATCATTATTGACACACAATAGAATAATAGAAATCTTTATTTTCCTTATTCTCTCTTTCTCTCCTCACTAAAAGTGCCTCACGCACTAACAAATTGGTATCCAGAGCTTCCGGTTATTGTTCTTGATCAAGTTTTCAAGAATTTCACGTCAGAGATCGTGTTTCTAGGGCAAGTTAATCAACCGCGGCGAAGATGACTGGTGATAAGAGCATTCCAAGTTCCCTTCCAATGCTTGACGGCAAGAATTGGATTCGATGGAAAAAACATATGCAATCCTTATTTGGCTTCCATGAAACCCTAGAAGTGGTTAACGGTGGCGTTCCTGTTTTGGCTGCAAATGCAACCGAAGAACAGAAAAAAGCTCACAACGAAGTCAAGAAGAAAGATTGCAAGGTTGCTTATTGCATTCAGACGGCGGTCGATGCTGCTAACTTCGACAGAATCTCTCATGCTGAAACGGCGAAAGAGGCATGGAATATTCTGGTGAAGTATTATGAAGGAGGTGAGAAAGTCAAGGTTGTTAAGTTACAAACCTTGCGTCGACAATATGAGCTGTTGTCGATGGGAGAAGACGAAAAAGTTGCAGAATATGTGTCGAAGGTTCAGAAACTCGTTCACCTCATGAAGGGTTGTGGCGAAACCATAACTGATAAGATGATAGTTAAGAAGGTAATGAGAACGTTAACCTCTCACTTTGATCACGTTATCGTAGCTATTCAAGAATCCAACAATCTTGAAACCCTAAAAGTGGAAGATTTGGTTGGTTCGTTGGAGGCGCATGAGATGAGAATTGTCGAAAGAAAGGGAGTTCAGGATTCGATACAAGCACTGCAAGCTCAGTCATGGAAAAGGAATGGTGGTTCCAACAAATCCAAAGGCAAATTCGACAAGACTCAAGGAAAGAAGTCTTGGTCGAACCCTCACAAGAATCAGGTCGAAGATAGAGATTCTGAATCCTCGAAAAGAGGAGGAGGAAACTATCGAAAGGACAAAGAAGATAGGAAAGGTATAGTATGTTATAACTGTGAAAAGAGGGGTCATTTGGCCAAACATTGTTGGTACAGGAAAGATTCGGAAAAAGGCAAGGACGAAGGAGCGAAACTTGCACGCCAAGATTCAGATGATTCTGAAGGTGGTATGGTGGTTATGGCTGCAGTAGCAGATAACCATGTCGAATCTAAGATTTGGTTTCTCGACTCAGGCTGCTCAAATCACATGACTGGTCGAAAGGAGTGGTTGGTAGATTTTGAGGAGTCGAAGAAGAGCAAGATAAAACTTGCTGATAACAGTTCGTTGCAAGTAAAAGGCACTGGCAACATAGTTTTTCATCTAAGTAATGGAGCGAAAGCTATGATCAAAGATGTGTTTTATGTACCTGGAATGAAGTGCAACCTGTTAAGTGTTGGACAACTGGTCGAAAAAGGCTTCTCAGTTGTCATGAAAGATGGAGTGTTGAAATTGTTCGACACCCAGAACAATTTGGTCTTGGAATCTCCGTTGTCGAAGAACAGGACGTTTAAGACCATGATCAGTTCGACTGAAGTACAATGTCTAAAAACTGTTGTCGACCACAAGGATAGTTGGTTGTGGCATTTGAGGTTTGGACATTTGAACTTTCGATCACTCAAACAGTTAATTACTCAAGATATGGTATCTGGTATTCCAAGTCTTGAGATGCCTAACAAACTCTGTGAAGGTTGTTTAGTCGGAAAGCAATCCAGAAATTCTTTCGTTTCGACTATGCCAATGAGATCATCCTGCATTCTCGAAGTTGTACATTCAGATGTATGTGGTCCATTCGAAGAACATACCATTGGTGGAAACAGATATTTTGTTTCTTTTGTCGATGAGTTTAGTCGAAAGTTATGGATCTATGTGATCAAGAGAAAGGACGAAGTATTTGAAATCTTTAAGAGATTCAAGATGCTTGTCGAAAACCAGAGTGAGAAGAGGATCAAAGTTTTGCGAACAGATGGAGGTGGCGAATACACTTCGAAGATGTTTGAAAAATTCTGTGCAGAAAATGGTGTTGATCATGAGGTAACTGCTCCTTATACTCCTCAACATAATGGAATTGCAGAAAGAAGAAACAGAACCATAGTGGATATGGCGAGATGTATGCTCAAGCAGAAGAATTTGCCAAAATCTTTATGGGGTGAAGCTGTTTCGACAGCTGTTTATATTCTGAACAGGTGTCCTACTAAGCAATTGAAGAACAAGGTTCCTGAAGAAGTATGGAGTGGCAAACGACCATCAGTGAGTCATCTGAAGGTGTTTGGCTCAATGTGTTACAAGCATGTTCCTGATGCAAGAAGAAGGAAGCTTGATGACAAGAGTGAACCTATGATTCTGGTAGGATATCATAAGACTGGTGCATACAGGCTATTCAATCCAATTAATGAGAAGATTGTGTTAAGTCGAGATATTGTGATTGATGAAAATTCTGCCTGGGATTGGAATTCTAGTAATTCAATTAACATGCCACTGATGAGCTATGGTTTCGACGAAGAAAATGAAGTTGAAATCGAAGTTGAAGAAATTGCTGAGAATCAAGTCGAAGTCGAAGTAGAAGCAGTTGCTAACATTCCCAATACAGAGGATGTGGCTGAAACAAGCCAACGACCTCGACGAAATAGAGTTCTTCCAGCAAGACTTCATGATTATGAAGTGACTGGTGATGATGAAGTCACACCAGATGGCGAATTAGTTCATTTTGCTTTACTTGCAGGTGTTGAACCAATCAACCATAACGAAGCTTTAAAGATTCAACAGTGGAAGTTAGCTATGGTCGAAGAGTTACAGGCAATCAAAAGAAACAACACATGGGAGTTAGTCGAATTGCCAGCACATACAAAAGCTATCGAAGTAAAGTGGGTGTTCAAGTTGAAACACAATGCTGATGGGTCGATAGCTAGACATAAAGCAAGATTAGTAGCTCGAGGGTTTCTTCAAAGAGAAGGACTTGACTACTCTGAAGTATTTGCTCCAGTAGCAAGACTAGAGACAGTTCGACTAGTGGTAGCATTAGCATGTAACCAAGGTTGGTCGACATTTCACTTAGATGTGAAGTCAGCATTTCTGAATGGTCCATTAGACGAAGAGGTCTATGTCACACAACCTCCTGGGTTTGTGATTCAGAAGGAAGCGAGTAAAGTATATAAGTTGCACAAAGCGCTATATGGCCTCAAGCAGGCACCTAGGGCATGGAACAAGAAGATCGACTCATACTTAGTCGAATTGGGATTTGTAAAATGCAAGTCTGAGTATGGTGTCTATGTTCAGGTTGTAGCACAAGATATAACAATCATCTGCTTATATGTTGATGACTTGTTAGTAATTGGAAATAGCTTGAAGAACTTGTCGAAGTTCAAAGAGCTGATGAAGAAGGAATTTGAAATGTCAGATCTGGGAAAATTGTCTTATTTCCTAGGCAAGGAATTTCATATGTCGAAGCAAGGTATGGTGCTACATCAAAGGAAGTATGTCAAAGAGATACTCAAGAGATTCAGAATGGATGCTTCGAATCCTGCATCCTCACCTGTCGAACCAAACTTGAAGTTGGAGAAGCATGGAGAGGAAGACAAAGTTGATGTAACTTTTTTCAAACAAATAGTTGGATCTCTGAGATATGTGTGCAATAGTAGACCTGATATAGGTTTCACAGTCGGATTAGTGAGCAGATTCATGAGCGAACCAAGAGTGTCACACATGAAAGCTGCAAGAAGAATTCTAAGATACTTAAAAGGAACGACAGATTATGGAATTATATTTCGACGAGAATCTGAAGGCAAAGGAGCAATAGTTAATTGTTTTTCAGATGCAGATTGGTGTGGAGATAAGGAAGATCGAAGAAGTACAACTAGCTATTTCTTTCAAGTATTTGGTGCCCCAATCTCATGGTGTTCGAAGAAGCAACCTGTGGTGGCATTGTCATCGTGTGAAGCTGAATATATAGCAGGATCCTATGCTGCATGTCAAGCAATTTGGATCAGATCAGTACTTGAAGAAATGGAGGTCGAAGTGAAGAAACCTCTTGTGTTGCAAATCGACAACAAGTCAACAATAAATCTGGCGAAGAATCCAGATCTGCATGGAAGGAGTAAGCATATCGAAGCCAGATTTCACTTCTTAAGGGAAAAGGTAAATCGAGGTGAACTTGAAGTTAGGCATTGCTCAAGTGAAGCACAGTTGGCCGACATTCTCACCAAAGGATTGAAGATCGACAGATTCCTAAATTTGAGAAAGAAATTAGGAATAGTTCAGATCGACTAGCGTAGGTTCGACAACTTGGATTATGGGGGTGTGTTGAAATATTAAATTAGATTTGATATGATTAGATTTGATTAGATTTAATATTTAAATATAATCCAAGTTGTGTTAACCCAAGCCCAATTAGGGTTGTATATAAATAGACCTAGCTTGTATCATTATTGACACACAATAGAATAATAGAAATCCTTATTTTCCTTATTCTCTCTTTCTCTCCTCACTAAAAGTGCCTCACGCACTAACACTTGTTACCTATGAGGATCTTGATGTGTTTAACACCATTTTAAACTGCATGACCAATCAAGCATAGCACTAACCGCACTTCACAAGATCATAACTGAATCCAAACAAAACCCAATTGTCACACTAAACTGATTCAAATTGCTAACATAAATTAAAACTGCATAAATAATAGTCATCACTGAATGTCATAACAACATAACTGAAATGTCTAACTTTTTCCACATTTGCAATTAGCTGCAACAGAATCTTGGCAAAACGGCATTGCATTCATATCAATTAACATCACCGATTTGCATCTATCATGCTAACAAAATTTTTTTAAATGCATTGTAGCTTCAACAACAATTAAATCAAAACTAACAAGCATAACAGGGAGATTCCTAATAGCAGTAACATGTTTTCATTACACCGAACGACATTCAACGTCATTCTATATTAATTGATTCAAGCATCATTAATCCACAAAAATTCAAAGTTTCACAACTCAAGCAAACTTACAACCAGTCATCCAAACTACTATACATATTTACTTGCATACCTACCTTGGCATCACAAACAAGTCACACACATTACTACCAGAAATTGCTAGTTTCTCATGTAACGCCCCGGTTTTTGCTAGATTTATTTAATCGAGTCGATTTAATTATTTTTTGTCTTTATATTATTTTATTCTTGGTTATTATGTTTTATCACGTTTTGAGAACGTTTGCGAGAAAATTGAGTGTTTGGGTATTTTGGTCTTTTTGGCTTGGTGGGTTATTGTTTTTCATATAATAGGAAATAGAGAGAAACATAGAGAGAATAGAAAGAAAAGAAGGAAAAGAGAAAGGAAAGAAGAAAAAGAGGAAAAACTTGGAGTGTAAGAAATCGAATCAACCGACACTTCGAAGCACGATTAATCGGGTAAGGGTGTGAAACTCGATTATCTTATCATTGTGTATGAATATGTATGTGTGTGTTTGAAATCTACTTGTCTTTCCATAGTTTTCAATTCTAGGTTAGAAATGAGAAAATGATTGGGAATCGATGTTTTCGCGGTTGGAATGTGATATAAATGTTGTAGGATACTTGTTGTTATGATTGTGGTATGTTTTAGTGGTTATGTTATGGTTTGGAAGTGATTTTGGTTGAAGAAATATTGTTTTTGGACCCATAACAGCGCTGCAGAATTTCTGAGTTTTCCTTGGTTCGCCTAGCGAACCTGGGGCGAAGCGAAAGCGAATGATTTTCGAGGGTTCGCCTAGCGAGCCCGTCAGCGAAGGTCAGCGAATGTTCGCCAACGATGTTTGCCTAGCGAACTTTGTATCTTTTCAGTTATGATTGTTGCTGCCTTGATTCGCCCAGAGGTTCGCGAAGCGAACGGCAAGGTGAAGGTTCGCCAAGGAGTTCGCCTAGCGAACTTTGTGTCTGTTTTGGTCTGTTTGTGGTTTCTCCTGGACATTCGCCTAGCGAAGGTGGTAGCGAATGCTCGCTAGAAGGTTCGCCTAGCGAACATGACAGTTTGTGCAGTTTTGTTTCCTTCATAACTTTTGATCCGTAGCTCGGATCGAGGCGCGGGTCGATGCTTTGGGAAGCTAATGAAATGTTCTTTCTTATAAAAAATGGTTTTGAGATTAGTGGTCGATTTAATTGTGTCGGGAATGTGGAAACGTATCGTTTTGTCGACTTTTACCGTCGTAATTGTGTGTGATTGATGTGTTATCATGCAATATATTTTGATATATATAACGTATAGCTTGTGTGCTGTTATATGATGTGAATGCATGTAATGCAATGTTGTGATGATGGTTTGTGGCCTTATGGCAAATAAATGCATTGTTTTGGGTTTGATTGTATATGCATGATTATGGATGTTAAAATGGTTCACATGGTTATGTATGTTATGCATTTGATTGTCATGAGTCATTGTATGCCAAGCATCATGATATGCATTCTTGTGATGTCGTGTGCCCTAGTGGGTGTGAGCGACGAAACGATTCCAGAGGGAATCTGCTGTAACGGTCGTGTACCTTATACAAAGAGGACCTAAAGCGATGTTATAGACGATCGTGAGCCTTATACAAAGAGGACCTAAAGCGATCGGATCGTGAGTCTTATACAAAGAGGACCTAAAGCTATCCATAAACGTCGTGAGCCTTATACCAAGAGGACCTAAAGCGACGGGGAACATCGTTTGCCCGACGGGGAGTTACACTAAGTAACAAGCGATGATTTCAATAATTCCTGAGTGAATTAATGATGAGATGATGGATGGAACTGTACCGCATTGCATTGCATTGCATTGCATAGAGTCGTTGTGTCGGTCTCTGTGCATTTGCATAAATCATGAATGGATTAATTATGTGTGGAATTGTGAATGGAATTGATGAGTTGATATATATATATATATATATGTTGGTGATAAATGCATTGAGCATGATTGATATACCGTTGTGATGGATGTATGAGATATGGATTGTGGTGTTTTGTATCTGAATTATGGTGTAAGTTGTGGTGAGAATGTTTTACATGTGTATTTTGTGTCATTATATATTTGTATGCAACTATATTATAATTGTGTTTCTCACCCTTCTGCTGTTTTGAATGCTCTATGAGGCATTGCAGATTAGATGTTGGAGGTCTTTTTGTGAAGATTATGCCTTCATTCTTTTGTCGGTCGGCTCAGATATGTAGCACAGGGTAGTCGGGGAGATCGTTGTGTGACTATGTGACTTTATGTATATATCTTTTTTTTTTTGGATTTTACATGTATGACTCTGTGTATAATAGACAAACTTTTATGTTTATATATATGAGATTTCAGTTGCAGATTTTCCGCTTTTATTCTGTATCTGAATAGTGGGTGATAGGAACTGAGTTCTTCTACTTATGTTGCTACCTGATTGTTGCATATCTATTTGAGCATGTTATTTTATTTCATCATATTGATGTGACGCTCCCGTCTATGCCATGAATGTTTTAATTATACTCTGATTATTTGTTATCGCTTTAATTGCTCGGGTTATAGATTTGGGGTGTTACATCTCACACTAACCTTTTCACTTGCTCAGACAGAACCCAATCATTCCCTAACTGTCAATAACATATTCTTAACTAACCCAATATCCCTAACTGTTATAACAGACTACAACTAACTTCTCCAATCCCTAGAACTAACAGAATTTCACAAACTCCAAAGCTAAACTACCCTTCTCAATCCCTATAAATCTGAGTCAATCCCCACAAATTCAGCTCTCTAATTTTTTCATTCACCTTATTCATCACTCTCTTCATAATTCATTCTGCACTTTCATCACCAATCAAATATCACACAAAAAAGGACTTTTTTATTCTTCCTTCCTACCCTTCATTCTTCTCTCTCCTCACATTTTCATCCCCTTCACATTCTACACACTTCGCACAACCCATTCAGATTCATCTTCTTCACTCCCTTACAAAATCTCAATTCTCAATCTCTCTGATTCATCAGCATCACCTTCATAGCTATGCATTCATAAAAAATTCCTCATTGCACAACTTCAACAAGAACAACACACACAACAACAATCCACGTAATCACCATTCATATCAACAAGTTCAATACGCGACGCAACAACAACAACAAGATGCGGACGCATCAAAAAGAGCAATAATACAACAACAATGACGAACTGAACAGAATCAGAAGGAGATGAACAAGAGTGTAGACAAAGAAAATTGAGCCAAAAAAAAGGAAGAAGAAGGAGAAAGAGGAACAATAGAAGAGAAGAACGAGATACCTGAAGGCTTCGTCTTCTTCACATCGCTTCACCGGAACCGTTAAACTCCTCCGTCGTCGGGGTAGATCATTTCTTCATCTCTTTCATGATTTCTTGACACCGTGAGGTAGTTTATGGATCTGTGATTGCTTCTCCCATGCCTATGAGGCACGATTGAGCCCCGATCTTGTTTAATTTTGGTTTTGGAGTACCGAGGGTTCTTGCTCCGCTGGCCTAGTGAGTCTAATTGATGATGAATCTTGTAGAATTAGCACTGGATTGAGATTGAGGGAAGTGAGACAAATGGAGTGATGTAGGTGTGGTATGATTCCCCTCTCCGCCGCCGCCGGAGGCGATTTCCGGCGCGGCTGGAATCTTTGTTTTCCGGTGAGAAGCTTTTAGAAGGGGAAGGACTCGTTAATGCATTTTTGGTGAATTAGTTCTCCATTTTGGCCATTATGCTCAGTGAGGTGGAACGGGCTTCAGGCCCTTGCTTATTCCTAATCGCACCCTTTGCTCATTCCTAACTACACCCCCTGTTCTTCACATTTCAGTAGATTTTTTAATATTCATTTTGGGTAAATTTTTGATAATATTCTTTTTAGGATATTAAGTATTCTTTCTGTAGAATTTTTTAGTTTCTTTTCATTATTTTGCAGAATTTCTATAGTATAATTGCTTAGAAATTGTATGATAGTGATTGTTTAGAAATGACATTATGATTGTTTAGATTTTTGTGGCATCATTTGTAGAATTTTGAGATATTTTGTAGAGTTTTGACTATACCTCTTGTTGAAGTTTTGATATACTTTACTAAAATTTTACAACATGCCTTTTTGAATTTTGTGAGTTACCTTATTGAATTTTGATGATCATTTGTAGAATTATTCATGTAACCACTTTGCTAGAATTTTGGTCACATGATTTGAGTAATTTTAATATGTCAATTTGTTGAGTTTAGATCTATACCTTTAAGTGATTTCATACCTCATTTAGATTCAACTTATACATGATTCTTGCATTCATTCATGATTATGTCATACTAACCATTCTACTTTGTTTTGTGAGGTAACTTGATGACTTCTCACATGTGGACCTTTAGAACTTTAATTACGTCATTATATTTTTCGATTCCTCCATCCATTTACCTTTATGCCTTAGAGTGGTTCTTCCCCTCTTGGTGGATTCCTTATGCTTCCCCACTCCCATTAAAGTGTAATAGTTTAGGACTTTACTTTTTATCGCTTTATGCTTGTTGCTTGCTTAACTGTTAAAAAAGATAAAAATGAAAACGCTTAGAAAACGATTTCAAAGAAAAATAAAGAGAAAAAAAAACTTGATTCAACGTCGAGCCATTTTTGAACTTATTAAATGGAATACTTCTCTTATTTCATCTTAGGACTTTCCTACACCTCTCACATCTCTTACACCCTTCCATCAATAACAAACAAACCTTACATGTACTAACCCTTGTAAGCCGATCTCCTAGTGCATCGCCATCAACCTCCATCAATTCTCACTTCCCATCACCTCTTTCTCATCTCACCTCTAATAATTCAAGAAATATCAAACACTTGGTCCAACGCCAAGTCACTATTTTTCAAACCATTTTCACAATAACTTGGGAGAAAAGGGAAGGGAGTGTACGTACTTGTGCACCCCATTTCTCAAGTACTTGGGTTGTTGGCCCTGATTGGCTTGGGGCCTGACGCTTGTCTTCCTTTCAAAAAACACTTAATAACACAAGAGTTTAATCAGGTCCTATTAGGGCGAAAAAGGAGTGGTTGGGATATCATTGTCCCCTCAACTCTCGAGTATTTGATTGTAGGTCGTACTTAGCCTATGGTTGGATATTCATCTCCCTCTAAGTACCTACAATTAGACTCCTCTCACATCTTTCAAAACAAACCTTTCCTCTAAAAGCAACTTCACCAATCAAACATGACATCTTGCCTCGAGGGCGAAAATCAAAACCTTTTCAAAAGGGCATGTTATTTCCATTCTATCGCAACACAGGCTAAAGCATAAGTCTCCTTACGTGCGAGCGGAAAAACCTATCGTTAGGATGTGAACGTTAACATCGCACACTAAGAACAACAAACCCAAAATCATTTAGTCCTACGAACTACGGAGCTCTGATTCTTCATTGGTCAATGAAGATACGTAGGCACAAGACGACGATGTCTTGGCGAGCCACCTTTCCCCCATTTACCCGTAGTCTCACGAACTACGGACGCTCTGATTCTTCATTGGTCAATGAAGATACGTAGGCACAAGACGGCGATGTCTTGGCGAGCTACCTTCTACACACCTTCACTTTCTTCCACCTGTAGTCCTCCGAACTACGTAAGCTCTGTTTTTTCATTTCACAACGAAGATATGTAAACACAAGGGCCCCAATCCTTGGCGAGCACACTAATTTAAAACCCCTCCATTTCTCTATTAGCAAGTAACCTTTAGATAAACAACACCCATTCACGCATAGACAAACAAGATGGTTCCCATCGAGTACGATGGATGTGAGGGGTGCTAATACCTTCCCCTTGCATAACCGACTTCCGAACCCGAATTTGGTTGCGAGACCATGTTCAACACCTTTTAGGGGTTTTATCGATATATTCCCTTTCTTCGGAATAAATAATGTTCGGTGGCGACTCTGTATTTTTTGCGTAGCGACAGCTGGCGACTCTGCTGGGGATCCTTCTCCCTAAGCAAGTCAAACCTAGTCTTGTTTGTTCTTTTGTATGCTTGGGTGTTGTTTCCTTACTTGCTTTGTGTATTACTATTCTATGCTGACCTTATCTGTTATATTTCTCTTGTGGGAATGGGAATGTGATCATGATGTGTGATAAGCCCAATACACAGGCTTGGAGAGTTCACCTAAGATAGATAGGGAGATTTGTACTAACCCGTCAAGGTGTAGTTATCTTGGGGGGAAGGTACGAAGATCCCGCCTAGAGTATATTTCTTTTGAAGTATGGTTGGCACGTGAGTCATTTCGCATTGACGACCTTTCTTTCAAAAGAAGTCCATGACTTTAGGGACCTTTAGAATACCTTGGCTTTCTGAAGTTGAGGGTAACCTCACTTAGGGGAGATTCCCTTGGGAGTATCATTGGCTTTGCAAGTTATTTTTGCACTGATGAGGGTATTCTCAAGACGGGTCTGTGAATCTAAGAACCTTCATGAAAGTCATAGAACTCACTTATGAGGGGAAATGGGATTCTATTTTGCGGGAAACCTAGAAAACTCTACCAACCCTAAGAATCACATGTAAATTATCCAAGGACACGTCGAACCTCTGATTCGAGAACATGCATAACATAACATTGCATTCAGTTTCACTCAAATCTTATTTTCAAGCATTCATGCATTCACTCATAATAATCATATGAATTCATTTCTGAACACAGAATTCATTGGGGACCCTCTTTGCAGAACATATATCTGGATCATCCAAGCTGACTTCTCTACATCCATATCGTACCAAAAACAACCAACGAAGACTCATGGATCAGCTAGAGCAAAACCAGATTGTCATTCATGCAGATATGGAGAATATGGGTGCCAGAGTTAACCAGCTTCTCGAGACTCTCCACGCCGTCATTCAAGGACAAGAAGAGCTCAGCCTGAGCGTTGCAAAGCTTGCTGAAGCTACTCCTTCCACTCCCGCCATTAGCAACCCTCCACCTCAGCATATTGTTGTGATCACCGCTAACAAAGAGGTTTATGACCATGAAAATGTCATAGACTATAAAGGCCCGCAAAGTAACCTCATGGCTAATGTTGCTGAAACTGCAAAAATGTATCATGCGCTAGAAGAACGCCTCAAGACTGTGGAGGTTTCCAAAACATCTGGATTCAGTGCTGCTACTATGTGTTTAGTGTTAGGGATTGTCATTCCCCTGAAGTTCAAGGTCCCCAGATTTTGACAAATACAAGGGCACTACTTGCCCCGAGACCCATCTCCGTTCATACTGTTGTAAAATGGCTGCACATGCTGACAATGAGCCCTTACTCATGAATTTCTTCTAAGACAGCCTCACTGGGGCACCTTTGGAGTGGTACATGCAATTGGAAAGAACGCATGTGAGTACTTGGGGAGAACTTGCTGATTCTTTTCTAAAGCATTATCATTATAACACTGTTATGGCTCCTAGCCATGCACAATTGTAGAATATGGTTCAGAAGTCTGACGAATCCTTCAAGGAATATGCCCATAGGTGGCGTGAACTGGCGACAAGGGTCCAACCTCCTCTATTGGACCTTGAATTGGTAGATCTGTTTATGGGTACTCTGCAAGGGCCATATCTTACACAGGTGCTTGGCAGCACTTCCACATCTTTCTCTGACATGGTCATTATTGGGGAACGTGTCGAGACATGCACTAAAGCTAGAAAAATTCAAGGTGCTGCTAGTACCACTAACAACACCGGCAAGAATAAGAAACCTTACTCCGGCTTTGTTAAAAATAAGGAGGGAGAATCTAGTAATGTTACCATTGATAAAGGGAAGGCCCTTGCTTACCCTCAAGTACAGCTTCTTCACTATCCAACGCCCATTGTTGTTCCGAATCAATATGCTCCTCAAGCATACGTTGTTGGTGCTATTCCACAACCTTGGGCCACTCAGTAACCATTTTCACCTCAACAATAATTTGCTCAGCCGCAACAATATGTGCCTCCTTCACAGAACTACCAACATCAAAATCAGCAGGCCCAAGGCCAAGAACATCGGAATCAGCGCAAACCTCAGAATAATCTAGAATGAAGGAATGCTCCTCTAGACCCAATTCCAGTGACATACAGTCAACTTTTGTCGTATCTGATTCATAACTCGCTGGTGGTTCCTAAAGCTCTGAAGACCTCACCTCAACCATTCCCACCTGAGTATGACCCCAATGTGCAATGTGGATATCATGTTGGGTCGGCTGGGAATTCAACCGAGGAGTGCAACACTTTCAAAGCTAAAGTTCAATAGTTGATTGACCAAAAGTACTTGACTCTTCAAGGCGGGAACTTGTGGGTGAATGGGAATCCCTTGTCGAAGTGGGTGCCAGATCTGTGAATGCATCCCCTGGAACAGTCAGTCGAGCACGAGAACACCCTCTCAACATTATCAATCATTCTATCATTCGATTATTTTCATGTGTAATTTTCTTTTTGTTAAGTGCAAATTCATTTGTAAAACTTTTCTGTTTTCAGTTGATAACAATAACGGAATAAATATGCATGTTTTGAATAAATCCATTCGTGTTCACTCATACTCTATCATCGATATCAAACGCTTGTTGAAGCAAAATCAAAAATAGAATGATGAAATCAAAAGACGCAAAACTATCGGTCGTATGCTTTTGAATAAAGCCCTGTTGATGATGTACAGGCATTGCTTCAAATCCCTAAACACCGGAGATATAAGGAAGATAATCCCTCACCAACCTTATTGAGCCTAGAAGTAAGAGTTTTCTTTCTATAATGATAGAACCCTCAATCTTAACCTAGGTCAGGGTAGTCTTCAGTTATTTGGACCATGCGTTCAAATTTCAAGGGCAAAAGGGGGAGTGTCCCATTCGAGGATCAACCACATCTTATCCCTCACAAGAGGTCGTACCTCATAAATCCCAATGGTTGTCCCTCACCAACACAAGGAACAAGGCAGACACAACCCTTACAAGCCAAACGAACAAGTGTCACACGATTTGTTCCAAAAAAAAATGAGAAATCAAAAAGAAAAAGAGAAAATCCCGCTAAGTCAAAAAAAACTTGAAAACGAGTGACTTAGGCAAAAAAAAATTAGGGCATCCCGCTAGACTACAAACTCAAAAATTAGTCCAGGAAAAAATCAGGGAGAACAAAAAGAAAAAGAAAGAATCAGAAAGAAAAATCCTTAATAAGAACAAACTCGTGTGTCCACGAATGACAAAACAAAAGGCGAGTGACTGTTACTCCGAAAAACTCATTGGTTCCTTAGCCGTCACTTCCACCATGCAACAACCCTTTGAAAGGTGAGTGCTTGTGTCGAATTAGCTGAACGCATGACTGGAGAACATCAAGGAGAATAGGTGGGTTAACAAAAAATTTCGAGCCATAAATCTTTTTTTCCTCGAACTGTGAACCAGGCCACGTTACAACCCTTAAAAGACCTAATTGAAGCAGGGTTATTTCGAAAGCATACTTCGGTAAAATTGCGTCAAAGCTGACTCTTAAAGATTTGCTTACCGTTCGTGTTGGTATCGATGTGACACTCTAACTAGTGATTCATTCACTATATGTCATCATTTCAGTGAACATGCTTAGATTTCAAAATTGTGATATGCATTGCATTAAAATTATCACTTGTAAAACGAACATTTTTACTTGCAAACAAGCATTTGACATCAAGAAAGTTTCCACAATGGAAAGATTGATCATACTAACGTACAAAACGCCTGAAGACTCCATTGAGCATGGGCAAGTCACCTCAAAAGATCATCCCAAAAGGGCAAGCCAGCCCAAGATTCTATCAATCTGGGGAAATCACTTTGAGATTCTATCAATCTGGGGAAATCACGTCGAGATTCTATCAATCTGGGGAAATCACTCAGTGATTCTATCAATCTGGGGAAATCACGTCGAGATTCTATCAATCTGGGGAAATCACATCGAGATTCTATCAATATGGGGAAATCACTTCGAGATTCTATCAACCTGGGGAAATCACATTGAGATTCGACAATCTCTCAAAGATTCAGCCAATCTGGGGCAATCAGGTCGAGATTCAGCAAATCTCTCAAAGATCAACCAATCAGGGGCAAAATCACTTCAAGGCTCATACTGGGGCAGGCCACCCCAAGAGCATAAGAAGTCACTCCCTTCAAGAGGCGAAAAGCACCTCCCTATGGTTCGGAATATTGGGGCAGAACATCTCAAACCATCGTGGTACAGCGGTCCCAGACTTCCTTCAAGGGAAATTCCTTCAGAGATCCCACGGACTGGGGTAGGACTGGCTATAGAGGGACGTCTCTTCTCAATAATCTTCGAGGCTACATCAATCAGGGTCTGTCACGTATCAGTAACCGCAGAGTTTAAGACGGATGTAGGGAAAGTCAGACCAAGCCACTTCTCCCACCAAAATTATAACTCATTCTTCAGTGGCATATCTGATGATCCGCTTCGTCGGAAGCTCATAAATGCAATGATCATCGTTATCGCAAGCTTTCAAACACCAATCCATATTGGTATCTCAAGACAACAAGCAAAGGGCTCCCCCAATGAGCCTGTTTCTTTCTCCCTACCAGAGCTTAGTCTTTGGATTTTCTGCATGTAGTAAACATCATTACATTGCATCCTCAAATGCGTAGCATATCCATTTGGAAGGGATCATTACGCAAAAAAAACTCTCAAACATGCATACGAAGCATAAGCCAGATTCGATACCTTACGCGAAAAATCCAACAATAATGTACTTCCGAAGAGAACATCCCACACAAATTCCCAGCTAATATCCCCCAAAGATTTCCACAAAGTCCAACCTCGGTTGACACCATTTCAAAAATCCAGTTCCCGTCGGGTAGCCAGTTCCCTTCTGACCAAATTCGAAACTCAGTTCCCGTCTGGTAGTCAGTTCCCGTTTGACCAAATTCTAAAATCTAGTTCCCGTTTGGTAGTCAGTTCTCATCTGGCTTAGCTTTTTCAAAATCCAGTTCTCGTCTAGTCGCCAGTTCCCGTCTGGTAGTCAAGTCCTCGTCTGACCAATTTACAAAACCCAGTTCCTGTCTGGTAGTCAGTCCTCGTCTGACCAAATTCTAAAATCCAGTTCCCGTCTGACCAAATTCGAAACCCAGTTCCCGTCTGGTAGTCAGTTCCCGTCTGACCAAATTCTGAAATCCAGTTCCCGTCTGGTAGTCAGTTCTCGTCTGGCTTAGCTTTTTCAAAATCCAGTTCTCGTCTGGTCGCCAGTTCCCGTTTTGTAAAACACTACAAAATCTAGCTTTCGTCTGGAAAACTCTTTCAGAATCCAGTTCCCGTCTGGTATTCAGCTCCTGCCTAATAGTTGATTCGAAGTCCAGTTCTCATATGGCTAACTCTTTCAAAGTCATGTTCTCGTCTGGTAAAGCACTTTGAAACCCTGGTTCATCTAGAATCTCTTCATCATCTTACGACTGACTCATTCCCCAATAGATGATTCAATCAATCCCCACCAGATGGACCTACGAAAAGGCTTACTACCTCACAATCTAGTAGATCCCACATGATACACCATCGGGTTATCATCGATCTTACCTTCTGTTAATTATTTTGGGTCATAGATTATACGTCGATCTTACCCCCTGTCTACCTTTTTTCTCAACCCTAGAGTTGATGTCTATCCTTTTTCTCAACTTAGGGTTGATGTTTATCCAAAATTTTCTCAACCCTAAAGTTAATGTCTATCCTTTTTCTCAACTCAAAGTTGATGTTTATCCAAAATTTTCTCAACCCTAGAGTTGATGTCTATCCTTTTTCTCAACTCAAAGTTGATGTTTATCCAAATTTTTCTCTACCCTAGAGTTGATGTCTATCCTTTTTCTCAACTCAAAGTTGATGTTTATCCAAATTTTTTTCAACTCAGAGTTGATGTCGTACTATTCTTTCTAAACGCCCAGTTAATAAAGCTGACATTTTGGCCACCGTCCTGATGTCGTACAATTCACTTCCCCCAGTTACAGTACTGACGGCTAGCCTTTCAATTCTTATAGTGTTCACCGTTGTCTTTTGCACGAGGAACTTTGTTCCCCTACCAGGTCATACTTGCCTTTTTACAGACGTATCGTTGCCTTTCGTACAAAGAAAGATCAAGATTACCCTCGGTTATCAATCCCTTTTGGGTCGTAGATTGTGCATAGGCCGATCTTACCCTTCGCTTCCCCATCAGAAGTTACCCTCTTCTCACCCCTGTCTTGGGTCGTAAATTGTGCTTAGGTCGGTCTTACCCTTTGTTCACCTTTTTTAAGTCGTAGATTTGCTGATCTTACCTCTCTATACTTCTATTTTGGGGCTATAAATCTGTCAAGATATGTTACCGCACTGTCGCTGATTTTACCCTTTGCCTTTCTTTTGGGTTGTAAATCTGTCAAGATATGTTACTGCACTGTCGCTGATTTTACCCTTTGCCTTTCTTTTAGGTTGTAAATCTGTCAAGATATGTTACCGCACTGTCGCTGATTTTACCCTTTGCCTTTCTTTTGGGTTGTAAATCTGTCAAGATATGTTACCGCACTGTCGCTGATTTTACCCTTTGCCTTTTTTCTTGGTTGTAAATCTGTCAAGATATGTTACCGCACTGTCGTTGATTTTACCCTTTGCTTTTCTTCTGAGTCGTAAAGCCTACATGTGACTGCGCTGTCATCGATCTCACCTTTATCAATCTTACTTATCCTTTAATCACCATGTTATCAACCATATCTCATTCATTACCTCTGTAATGACCATATCCACTGAGACCCTTGTATTGGCATCGTTACCCCATTACAAGTTATCGTTGTTCAACCACACTTGCTCATCGCAAATCTTTTCATCAGAAACCAAAATATACCGAGGATATATCACCAATGCTTGCACCTTCTCTTCAGGACAAATTTCAGGTCATGATATTTAATCTTCTTCTACCTCGAAAGTTCGAAAGGCTGGCGCCAATCGCACCTTCAGGTTTAAGACGATTAAATAGGGGCAGCTGTCATACCCCAAATTTGTCCTACCCTTTCATCTAAATCTCCTGGCTTATGCATCTCATTTTCCTCATACGCATACCTCCCATTAAGGCATTTAAGCACATCATGCATCCATTAACATCGGTACTTGTTACATGGATCAGAGGTCATGGAGAATTAGGGCTTACATAATGCACTAGGATTTCACCTCTTTTGTAGGTTTTTTTCACAAAGATCATGGATTAGGGTTTGTCCCTCTGTGCCTATGGTTATCAGCTAGGTCCTCTAAAGTATGACTATGCAATCATCAGGAGCATCTTCAGGTGCTCATCAGCATCAGTGACCAGGGTTTATTTTCCTGGTCATATGGCTTTCAATAAGGGATTGGATCAAAACATTTAAGGCATTGGCACAAGAAGGTTGGGAATCAATTCATACAAGGTTTACTGTTGCCATCCAGGGGATAGTTGAGTGTGGCATTGTGGTATTGGGTTTAATCATGGTTGGCAAGCACCATATAAGACTTACTTGGTTAGCGAAGTTTATTTAGTGGCTTGCTCAATACACTAGCCTTTGGTTATTCAGTATGGCTTAAAGGCAAGCCATGGTTCATACCAAATTCAAGATCCTTGTTCATTCAAAATCAGAGATCCAAATTTTGAGTCCCACCCTGGAGTCATATCCATTTCCAAAACCACATTCTAAACCAAATCCACATTTCAACCTATTTCATCCAAGATCCATTTTTTTTAAAATCCAATTCATATTCAAAACCCATAATGTCTTCCTTATCCACATTTTAGTATCCATTTTTAACCATTCCAAACCATGTTCATTTTCAAATATCCAATTCCAAACCTAATATCCCAATATCCAAATTACTAAACCAATTCCATTTTAAATCCATTTACAAACCATGTCCAATTCATATACACAACCATTTTTATGACCATTTAAAACCAATTTAAATCCACATCCATTATCCATTTCTATTTCAAATTCATAATCAGTTATCCATAAACCATTTTTTATTCATATCCAAGTAAATCTATTTACAAACCATAGTCTAAACCAATTGCCCATTTTCAAATACCGAAAACAATTCCAAAATCCAATTACAACCTGTATCCAATATCCAAAACCCAAAAGTTCAATATTCAAAATAAAGTTCAATAACCAAAATCCAAATGCAAATACAAATACAACTGCTTAGTAGCTTGAAGAAAAGATAGTCCAATTTCCTTCTGCTGAGGAATGGTTGTTTGCTTGCACAAAGCTGTTGATGAAAGAACCTCTTGCTTTCCTGTCTACGACTTACTTGTGATGATATGCTCCCAGGATGATGGTAAACATAGATCTAGTGTTGTCACTTTTCTTGTTGACCGAATCAAGGAATATGGATTGGTTTCTAGTCGTTGAAATGATACCATGCTAGCTACATTGCCAAACCCTTGGAAATGGAAGCCTCTAAAATCAAGATGCTATTAAGCAGTTGCAGTCTTCGATGGACAATGTTAATGAGCAGAATAAGATCAAATTCAAGAATATGCACCAGGGATATCCTAATAAAACATTAGGGCAGTTTCTCAAAGCTCTGGACGGGAATGTCGCCAAAGCTCATAAAATGTTAATTGATGGTTTACATTGGAGAGTGGAAAATGAGATTGACAAAGTTTTAGCGAAGCCAATTCCAATTCCAACAGATTTGTACAAAGCTGTATGAGATTTTCAGCTCATAGGAATGTCTGGCTACACATAAAAGGACATATCCGTCATCCCTGTTGGCGTTGGTCTCAGTACGTATGACAAAGTTTCTGAAAAATACTATATATGGTCACACATCCAAGTGAACGAATATAGAGATCGGGTGATCGTGCTAACTGCTACAAAGAAGCATGGAAGATATAGTGGCACCTGCGTGAAAGTCTTGGATATGACTGGTTTGAGATTTTCAACACAACCAATTAAGGCTATTGAAAGCAATATCTGGTCCTAAATCCTCGTTACGTCTTCGACAACATCAGACGCGGCAGCAATTGGCTTCATCTGCTTAAACTGTATGACCCTAAGCCAACAAGAATGGATCCCCTACGGCAATCACACAAAAGAAAACCAAATTAATTGAAAATCATTTTAACCAACTGTCAAACCTGCTTTTGAAGCGCGGTTACCGTTCAAAAGGGCCAGTTTGAGTAATAAGGCAAGGAACCTTGTACTTGTTAAGAAGTTGTCGGCGGAGTTCATATTAACTACAGATCTAAAGCTTCGTAGCCGGTTCCTTCAAGCAGTTGTTGTTCCGGATTCGATAGCCATATGCGACTGAAGTGCTTGTTACCTATGAGGATCTTGATGTGTTTAACACCATTTTAAACTGCATGACCAATCAAGCATAGCACTAACCGCACTTCACAAGATCATAACTGAATCCAAACAAAACCCAATTGTCACACTAAACTGATTCAAATTGCTAACATAAATTAAAACTGCATAAATAATAGTCATCACTGAATGTCATAACAGCATAACTTAAATGTCTAACTTTTTCCACATTTGCAATTAACTTCAACAGAGTCTTGGCAAAACGGCATTGCATTCATATCAATTAACATCACCGATTTGCATCTATCATGCTAACAAAAAAATTTTAAATGCATTGTAGCTTCAACAACAATTCCATCAAAACTAACAAGCATAACAGGGAGATTCCTAATAGCAGTAACATGTTTTCATTACACCGAACGACATTCGACGTCATTCTATATTAATTGATTCAAGCATCATTAATCCACAAAAATTCAAAGTTTCACAACTCAAGAAAACTTACAACCAGTCATCCAAACTGATATACATATTTACTTGCATACCTACATTGGCATCACAAACAAGTCACACACATTACTACCATAAATTACTAGTTTCTCACACTAACCTTTTCACTTGCTCAAACAGAACCCAATCATTCCCAAACTGTCAATAACAGATTCTTAACTAACCCAACATCCCTAACTGTCATAACAGACTACAACTAACTTCCCCAATCCCTAGAACTAACAGAATTTCACAAACTCCAAAGCTAAACTACCCTCCTCAATCCCTATAAATCTGAGTCAATACCCATAAATTCAGCTCTCTAATTTTTTCATTCACCTTATTCATCATTATCTTCATAATTCATTCTGCACTTTCATCACCAATCAAATATCACACAAAAAATGACTTTTTTATTCTTCCTTCCTACCCTTCATTCTTCTCTCTCTTCACATTTTCATCCCCTTCACATTCTACACACTTCGCACAACCCATTCAGATTCATCTTCTTCACTCCCTCACAAAATCCCAATTCTCAATCTCTCTGATTCATCAGCATCACCTTCATAGCTACGCATTCATAAAAAATTCCTCACTGCTCAACTTCAACAAGAACAACACACACAACAACAATCCACGCAATCACCATTTATATCAATAAGTTCAATACGCGACGCAACAACAACAACAACAACAACAACAAGACGCGGACGCATAAAAAAGAGCAACAATGAAACAACAATGACGAACTGAATAGAATCAGAAGGAGATGAAGAAGAGTGTAGACAAAGAAAATTGAGCCAAAAAAATAGAAGGAAGAAGAAAAAGAAAGAGGAACAATAGAAGAGAAGAACGAGATACATGAAAGCTTCGTCTTCTTCACATCGCTTCACCGAAACCTGTTAAACTCCGTCGTCGTCGAGGTAGATTATTTCTTCATCTCTTTCATGATTTCTTGACACCGTGAGGTAGTTTATGGATCCGTGATTGCTTCCTCCATGCCCATGAGGCACGATTGAGCCCCAATCTTGTTTAATTTTGGTTTTGGAGCACCTAGGGTTCCTGCTCCGCTGGCCTAGTGAGTTTAATTGATGACGAATCGTGTAGAATTAGAACTGGATTGAGATTGAGGGAAGTGAGACGAACGGAGTGATGTAGGTGTGGTATGATTCCCCTCTCCGCCGCCACCAGGGGCGATTTCCGGCGCGGCTGGAATCGTCGTTTTTTGGTGAGAAGCTTTAAGAAGGTGGAACGGGCTTCAGGCCCTAGCTCATTCCTAATCGCACCCTTTGCTCATTCCTAACTACACCCCCTGTTCTGCACATTTCAGTAGTTTTTTTAATATTCATTTTGGGTAAATTTTTGATAATATTCTTTTTAGGATATTAAGTATTCTTTCTGTAGAATTTTTTTGTTTCTTTTCATTATTTTGCAGAATTTCTATAGTATAATTGCTTAGAAATTGTATAATAGTGATTGTTTAGAAATGACATTATGATTGTTTAGATTTTTGTGGTATCATTTGTAGAATTTTGTGCTATTTTGTAGAGTTTTGACTATAATTCTTGTTGAAGTTTTGATATACTTTACTAAAATTTTACAACATGCCTTTTTGAATTTTGTGAGTTACCTTATTGAATTTTGATAATCATTTGTAGAATTCTTCATGTACCCGCTTTGCTAGAATTTTGTTCACATGATTTGAGTAATTTTAATATGTCAATTTGTTGAGTTTAGATCTATCTTTAAGTGATTTCATACCTCATTTAGATTCACCTTATAGATGATTCTTGCATTCATTCATGATTATGTCATACTAACCATTCTACTTTGTTTTGAGAGGTAACTTGAGGACTTCTCACATGTGGACCTTTAGAACTATAATTATGTCGTTATATTTTTCGATTCCTCCATCCATTTACCTTAATGCCTTAGAGTGGTTCTTCCCCGTTGGTGGGTTCCTTATGCTTCCCCACTCCCATTAAAGTGTAATAGTCTAGGACTTTACTTTTTATCGCTTTATGCTTGTTGCTTGCTTAATTGTTAAAAAAGATAAAAATGAAAACGCTTAGAAAATGATTTCAAAGAAAAATAAAGAGAAAAAAAAAACTCTATTCAACGTCGAGCCATTTTTGAACTTATTAAATGGAATACTTCTCTTATTTTATCTTAGGAATTTCCTACACCTCTCACATCTCTTACACCCTTCCATCAATAACAAACAAACCTTGCATGTACTAACCCTTGTAAGTCGATCGCCTAGTGCATCGCCATCAACCTCCATCAATTCTCACTTCCCATCATCTCTTTCTCATCTCACCTCTAATAATTCAAGAAATATCAAACACTTGGTCCAACGCCAAGTCACTCTTTTTCAAACCATTTTCACAATAACTTGGGAGAAAAGGGAATAGAGTGTACGTACTTGTGTACCCCATTTCTCAAGTACTTGGGTTGTTGGCCCTGATTGGCTTAGGACCCGACGCTTGTCTTCCTTTCAAAAAACACTTAATAACAACAAGAGTTTAATCCGGTCGGTCCTATTAGGGCAAAAAAGGAGTGGTTGGGATACCATTGTCCCCTCAACTCTCGAGTATTTGATTGTAGGTCGTACTTAGCCTATGGTTGGATATTCGTCTCCCTCTAAGTACCTACGATTAGAGTCGTCTCATATCTTTCAAAACAAACCTTTCCTCTAAAAGCAACTTCACCAATCAAACGTGACATCTTGCCTCGAGGGCGAAAATCAAAAGCTTTTCAAAAGGGCATGTTATTTCCATTCTATCGCAACACAGGCTAAAGCATAAGTCTTCTTACGTGCGAGCGGCAAAACCTATCGTTAGGATGTGAACGTTAACATCGCCCACTAAAAACAACAAACCCACAATCATTTAGTCCCACGAACTACAGACGCTCTGATTCTTCATTGGTCAATGAAGATACGTAGGCACAAGACGATGATGTCTTGGCGAGCCACGTTCCCCCCATTTACCCGTAATCCCACGAACTACGGACGCTATGATTCTTCATTGGTTAATGAAGATACGTAGGCACAAGACGACGATGTCTTGGCGAGCTACCTTCTACCCACCTTCACTTTCTTCCACCTGTAGTCCTCCGAATTACGTAAGCTCTGATTCTTCATTTAACAACGAAGATACGTAGGCACAAGGGCCTCAATCCTTGGCAAGCACACTAATTTAAAACCCCTCCATTTATCCTTTAGCAAGTAACCTTTAGATAAACAACACCCATTCACGCATAGACAAACAAGATGGTTCTCATCGAGTACGATGGATGTGAGGGGTGCTAATACCTTCCCCTTGCATAACCGACTTCCGAACCCGAATTTGGTTGTGAGACCATGTTCAACACCTTTTAGGGGTTTTATCGATATTTTCTATTTCTTCGGAATAAATAAATTTCAGTGGTGACTCTGTATTTTCACGTAGCGACAATAGCCTATCGGGCTCTGAAATGAAAAATGGACTGTGCTAGTCAAACTCTAATGAGACGTTACCAGTGAAGTATTTCGTCTCTATCTCATCTACTGTAAGTCAAAAATTTATTTTGTGAGTCTTAAACTCAGGGGGAGACTCTGAACAAGCAAAAATAATTTTTGGGTTTGACAGATTCAGGGGGAGCTGGTTAGCTCAACTTTTGATCTTGTGATTTTCGATTATTACCCGTATAAATTTTTCTATCAAAATACATGGGTTTTTCAACATAAAAAATGAGGAGATTGTAAGAATAAGATCTAGTTCTGCATCTAGCTTTATGTTTTGATGATAACTTCATATTTTATTTTAGAGAACAAATTTATACTCCAACTGTTTTTCTGTCTGGTGCACAACTTTTGATTAAACAGGTTCTGACTCTGATAGAAAAGGTGTGTGACATCATCAAGCTCTGAACTTAACACTCTGAGAGAATACATACGGTGATTACAAAACTCAAGTCAAGACTCTGAAATGCTTCTGATACAACGGTTCTAAAAGAACGTTAGTACTAGAGCTTTTGATTAAGATTTGATTCAAGATGAAAGTTCTGAAGATTCAAGTTCTGAAGACTTAAGTTTTGAAGACTCTGAAGAAATTAGTTCTGAAGCTCCAATTCTGAAGATAACCTTATGTCTAGTAACTTAGTTTCTGAGGACTACGTTTTTTGATCCTTCTGTAACAAGCTTCATCAACACATATATCAGAAGCCTCTGAAGATTAGAAGTTAAAGATCAGAAATGTCTTGCGTGAAAGGATAAACATAAAAGTACAAGTACACTGTCTACTATCCTGCTAAAGTAACTTATGATACGATGATGACTGACACCTTCATATTGACCGTTGAAGACATAACAGATGGAATTCTACTTTCCATTTTACCCCTCAACGGATCTATTTTTCATCTATTAAAGGAAGACTTTGAAGAACTAAAAAGTAAGACAGATATACAAAGAAACAGAGAGACACATACAAGGAAGATAGCATAAGCATTATGCTCTACAAAACTCATACTAAAACGTTGCACAAAAATTCCATGTGAGATTTACTTAATATAGTTTTGTAAAATTGTTTATCCTTTCACGCAAAACTCACATCTTGCAATTAACACTGTTGTGTTATTAAGCTTAAATCTGTGTAATCTGCTTATGTAGAAGCATTCTTGTATACACATATGTAATCTCTTTTTTAGTTAATGTTTCTTTAAGTGACTATGTGTTAGTCTGTATACTTGAGAGGGCTAAGATATTTTTCTAAACACTTAGACGATCGTTTGTAATCTTTCAAGATTATTGCATTAAGTCCTTTTTGAAGGCAAAATCACTTTGGCGGGTGGACTGGACTAACTTAGTTAACAGTAAACCAGGATAAAAATGATTGTGTTCTTTATCTTCTTTCACTTGATTAACTTTGGTGGATAAAAGTTTGAAAAGATTATTTTTGATGAAACTGAATTCAACCCCCCCCCCCCCTCTTTTCTTGTGTTTCTCGCACCTTCAAAATCATATTTATTAAATAAATCAAATTAAATTCTGGCAAATGATCACACTACGCAAAGTAGCGGGGGGTTATGCTACCCGGTCAGCGGACGGGGGGTCAAGGGGGCAATGCCCCCTGTGGGGTTGTTAGGGGCAGCGCCCCAATGCAAAATTTTAATGAACAATTCATTTGAAATCAGCGTCGTTTTTCACACCAACACTTGATACTTTTCATAAACATTAAAGCACAACGTTTGTGTCGTCACAACCCTAATCGCATACCTCTTTAACAGCACAACCCTTGTGCCGTCATGAACCCTAATGCAACAACTTCATACCGTCAAAACACCATGATCAATAATTATGTATGATTGATTGGCATGCCATTGCTTCACCATACTAACGTCGAATTCCAAAGCAAATGAACATGGATCACTCAAAAGAATGACAATCATTACGTGATTCAATGGATGAAATAGAAATTGTATATCCAATTACCATCTTTGCACCAGAGTTACTTATATCACATATAAAATTTGATCGATCATATTTGTGTAACCTGATGAGTCCACGCCTTTGAGGTTGGCATCAATTTTGGTAAAACTAACTTAGCAGAAAGATGTTGGACAAGATGTCCTGACATGATGAACTAACTGCAGGTTAAGATGTTAGACAAGATGTCATATCAGGTGGATTCGACATCTTTGTCTGTTACAGTTTTGGAATAACTGTATTTTTGTTCCAGGTGTGATTGGAATATGACTTGATCCCAGGTGGCATCTGAGATTGAGGATTCTGATTCCAAAAGGAATATGTGGTTTCCTGGTAAGGAGACATTTTTGGAAACTTGGGATTGAAGAAAAGAATAGGTCGCAGATTCTGTGGAACAGAATTGCTGCGCTTTTGAAGCCCAAATCCAGTCCTGTTTTGCAATACAAATAGGATGGATTTAACCTAGTATAGTGGTTTTGATCTATTGCAGATGTTATAGAGTACTAGGGTTTGTACTTGTGTGAGCCTTTTTTGTATTGCGTGAATACCAGAGGAGGATAGTTTATTGAGTTGTAATATTTTTAGTCACTGCTGTGATTGGAAGGGAATTGAGAAGGTTCTCATACCTAGAAGTGTCTTAGGTAGAAATCTAGGAAGGGTAGTTTCTAGGTGCTAAGTTGTAAACGTTGGATATAGCTTAGAACCAACTCTACTTAGTTGATTTCATTCCTGGCTTGGTAGCCCCCAGACGTAGGTGTTGTTGATCACCGAACTGGGTTAACAATTTCTGTGTGTTATTTTCTATCCGCTGTTTGTTTCTGTTCTTCCTTAATCCTTGTGAAAAGCAGAGATCAAGTGTCACGACATCCTGTTTGACATCTTAGTGATCTGTTCAACCAGAATTTCAATTGGTATCAGAGCAGGCATCCAGCTCTGTATCTGGGTGAGATTCAGGGACGATACTTTCTGGTTCGATGGATAAAGAAGGAGGAATTCTGAATAGACCACCTATACTTGATGGTTCCAATTATGAATATTGGAAAGTATGCATGGTGGCGTTTATCAAGTCAATGGATGGTAAAGCTTGGAAGTCTATGGTTAAAGGGTGGGATCCACCAAAGATCAAAGACATAGATGGAAAGCTCACTGATGAGCTAAGCTGGAGGAAGACTGGGATGATGAAGATGATAAGCTTGCTCAAGGAAATTCCAAAGCCTTGAATGCCTTGTTCAATGGTGTGGACAAGAACATCTTCAGACTCATAAAAAATTGCACTATGGCAAAGAATGCCTGGGAAATCTTGAAGACTGCTCATGAAGGAACTTCTCGTGTTAAATCCTCAAGACTTCAACTTCTCACCTCTAAGTTTGAGAATTTGAGAATGAAGAAAGATGAAAGTATTCAAGAATTTCATATGAATATTGTGGACATTGCCAATACTTCAAGTGACCTTGGAGAAAACATTCCAGAAGCAAAGCTTGTCCAGAAGATTTTGAGGTCCCTTCCTAAAAACTTCGACATGAAGTTGACAACCATCGAAGAGGCTCAAGATATAAACACCTTGAAAATGGATGAACTCATGGGTTCTCTACAAACTTTTGAAATGGGACTAAATGAAAAATCTGAGAAAAAGAAAAGCTTAGCCTTGGTGTCAGATCATGATGAAGGAAAGATAAACTCCAATGAAGTGATGTCTAAGGCTGTTGTGTTTTTGGGAAAGCAGTACAGACAATTGCTGAAGAAAATGGAGGGGGAATCAAGATCGAATGCTAAGCCTCAATCATTCAACAACTATAGAAGAAATAGCCTTGGAAGAAACTCCAAGTATGAAGAAAAGTATGACCAAGGAAAAGGGATCAGATGCTATGAGTGTGAGGGATATGGACACACCAGATATGAGTGTCCTACCTTTCTCAAGAGAGAAAAGAAATGACTCATTACATCCTGGTCTGAAGATGAGTCTACAAGTGATGGAGAATCACCCAAACAAGTTTCTGCTCTTACAGGAATATTCGATTCTGGTATAGAATCAGAGATTGGAAATCTATCCCATAATGATCTAATCAAATCCTTCAAGGAGCTATACAAGAGATGTGCTGAAATATGCCAGCTAGGAGAAGGGCAACACAAGATTATTATGCTCCTTGAGGCTAAAAGAGAAAAACATCTTGGTGTTATCTCTGATCTTGAGGAGGAAATTGTTGTGCTCAACTCCAAGCTTGAAAATGTGACCAAAAATGTTAGGATGCTCAACACCAGTTCCGATATACTAGATGAAATTCTTTAAGTTTGGAGGAATGCTTGAGATGTCAGAGGACTTGGCTACAATGATAAAGAAATACCAAGCAAGAAAAGAAATCCAGAATGCAGTCTCAATCAGATCAAAGGAAAATAGACAATCTCAAATAGAATGTCTCAACATCGTTATAGACATCAGAGGAGACAAGACTGGAAATGTCATTATTGCGACAAGTATGGCCACATTAAATGTTATTGCTACAAGCTACATGGATATCCTAAAGGTAGGAGTGCTGGAAAGAGAAGGAGTTCCAAGAATGAGTCTGTGGCCCTGGTAGCCCATTCCTTTCAAGAAGAGTACACTGAAGAAAAGTGGTACTTCGATAGTGGATGTTCAAGACACATGACTGGTGTCAAGAACTATCTGGTGGATATAGAGCCTCATTCCTCCAATTATGTCACCTTTGGAGATGGATCCAAGGGAAAGGTCAGAGAAGTTGGAAGATTAAATCACGCTGGGAATCCTAGACTGGACAATGTGCTACTTGTTAAGGGATTAACTGCAAATTTGATTAACATCAGTTAGCTTTGTGACCAAGGTCTAAAGGTCAATTTCACCAAATCTGAATGTCGAGTTGTGGATGATAAAGATAGGGTTATCATGAAAGGTGTCAGATCAAGGAACAATTGTTATGTATGAACTGCCTTGCAGATGGAGAAACATCAGAAACCTTCCTTAGATCCAAACATTGAAAGATTAACCAAAATGACACATAGGAGAATGCAACTTCAGACTATCACAAGGATTGAGAATCTTCTTCAAAAGGGCTCCGTGATTAGGGAAATTGATGAAAATAGATGCTCTTATGCTGTCACAATAGACTCAATCATAGAAACTGATGAAACAAGTGCTAAGAATGATTATCTTCAGATCATTGGAATTGAAAGTGTTTTGCTATGGCATAATGTCATACTAGATGTCATGACATCCGGCTGCGACATCTTGAACCCCTCTGGTGCTACAGAAGTACAAAGAAAAATTCTGAAGGTCAAATTAGGGTTTTACTTGGTTTATGGGAACACTATTCAAGGGTTCGTTTGGTTTGAGAATCAAATAACCCAAAACTGCTTCAATAATACATACCCTCACTTTGCTCTAATCCTCTCGAACTCGTTCACCCTTTAGATTGAAGAACAGGCATATCGTGTTTATGTGAAGATGTCTCAACAACAGTCACCAACACGAGCAACCAATTCTAGGTCAAAATCTAAGGAGCTACACGCTGAAGATGTAATTGATGTTGCACTGCTCGCTATCATGCCATGTAAAACGGACAAACTTCCGATTAGAAGATAAAAAACTATCCCACCAGGTAACCCTTTGAATACTTATGATGCTTTCTCTAGTCCTAGGAAAGGAATAGAAAGGTTCAACCCAGATGAAAGGATTGATAAAATAGTAGAGAAACTCATAAGTCAGGGGGATAGAATGAGTGTTGCTGGAATCACCAGACCCCTTGCACAAATTATGCCACCCAACTCACCTCAAGACCCTGATATGGCTAAGAGAAATGCTGATAAAAGAGGAGATGATGATGAAGCGTCATAAGGGAATCTACACACCCTTGCTGACTCTGTAGTTAAAAATGTTGAGACAGATGATGAAACATCTTCATCTACACAAGTGGCTCCAGAACAGGCTGACAAAATTATTAATTTAGATGATTTACCTTCTGATGATGAAGTTATTGCAACAAGCCTCAAGCCGAGTGTGTCTAAATGACTCAGAGGGAGGAAAGATAAAGGTGTAGACATCTCTAACAAGCAAACTAAGAATCTGCAGTTGGACCTGATAGGCCTTGGAGCAAGGTTGCTGTTGGAACCAAGAAAAGGAAGGCAGAGTCTAAAAATGAACCATACTATGATGGCACAAAGGATGGACAGAGGGTCATAAAGAAACCAGCCTCAAAGAAGACGATTGTCTCACTTCCTAAAGCTCCCATGGACAACATCTCTTTTCATGATGTTGTAACTATTAACAGGTGGAAGCATGTTTATCACATAAGAATTGCTTTGGAGAGAGAACTGGGACAGAATGCCCTCCAGTGTGAAGAAGTAATGAATTTAATTAAAGAAGCTGGGCTGTTAAAGACTGTCTCATACTTTGACTCATGCTATGAGCAGCTGGTGAACGAGTTTGTTGTAAACATTCCAGGAGGATGCAATGATCGAAATAGTGAGGACTACTTAAAGGTGTATGTCAGGGGAAATGCTGTGACATTTTCTCCTGCTGAGATCAACTAGTAACTTGGCAAATCTGAATGCCCTCAAGCTGAAATTGAAGATTCAGATGATCAAATTTGTAGGGAAATTACTGGGAACACTGTGAGGAATTGGCCCAGTAAAGAGAAACTGCCAGCTGGGAAGCTAAGTGTTAAATATGTCATTCTTCATAGAATTGGTACTGTGAACTGGCTCCCCACTAATCACACTTCAACTATTTCAACTAGGCTTGGAAAGTTTATCTAAGCGGTTGGAAAAAGAAAGCCTTTTGATTTTGGTGAATATATCTTTGATCAAATTCTAAAACAAGCTGCCTCTTCAGCTGTTAAGTTGCCAATTTGCTTTCCATCACTCATCTGTGGAATAATTCTTCAACAATATCCGAGGATAATTTTATCTGGTGATGCTCTCATGAGAAGGAAGTAACCTCTGACTCTACATCATAAGTTGTTTGCTGGCAAGCATGTCTCAAATATTGCCTCAACATCAACTCCAACATCTGCAGCTACATCATCAGAGGCGGGCACCATTGATCACCTGAAGGAAACCTGCAAAGAGCTTGATGAAATTATCAAGGTCATCACTGCAAGAAAGAAGAAGCTAGAAAGATTGATACAAGCCTTGTCTGCTGAGAAGATCAAGGACACTGGAGTTAACATTGGAGATGCTGAGAAGGCTGCTGAGGAGAACTGTGATGCAGGTGAAGAAGATGCTGATAATGGTTCTGGTGGAAGTATAGGAGAAGAAGAAGATGATGAGGATACAGAAGATGACTTTTGATAGTTGTCTTTTCCTTTCTTTATATTTTTGTTTTACTTGTGGTTGTGCAAGGCTGAATGCCCAGTATATTTTTAATTTTTTTGGCTGTGTAATTTAATTACTATGAACTGTTTAATTGGTTTTTGAGTTAGTTCTTCTGCATTTGTCATATTGTGGCTAAAAAGGGGGAGAAATACTAACATCACTAACCACTGTTGATATTCTACTAACCACTAAGGGGGAGTAGATCTGTAATGCTTGCAGGAGGTACTGATTGAGGGGGAGACAGAGTTGTGTTTCCGCCGTTGTTCTGATGATGGTCTCCCTGATATGCTTCTGAAAGTCAACTAGAGTTAGTTTTAGCCAAAATTTGCCAAAGGGGGAGATTGATGAGTCTACGCCTTTGAGGTTGGCATCAATTTTGGTAAAACTAATTTAGCATAAAGATGTTGGACAAGATGTCCTGACATGATGAACTAACTGCAGGTTAAGATGTTAGACAAGATGTCCTATCAGGTGGATTTGACATCTTTGTCTGTTACAGTTTTGGAATAACTGTATTTTTGTTCCAGGTGTGATTGGAATATGACTTGATCCCAGGTGGCATCTGAGATTGAGGAATCAGATCTGATTCCAAAAGGAATATGCGGTTTCCTGGTAAGGAGACATTTTTGAGAACTTGGGATTGAAGAAAAGAATAGGTCACAAATTCTGTGGAGCAGAATTGCTGCATTTTTAAAGCCCAAATCCAGTCCTGTTTTGCAATATAAATAGGATGGATTTAACCTAGTATAGTGGTTTTGATCTATTGCAGCTGTTATAGAGTACTAGGGTTTGTACTTGTGTGAGCCTCTCTTGTATTGCATGAATACCAGAGGAGGACAGTTTATTGAGTTGTAATATTTTCAGTCACTGCTGTGATTGGAAGGAAATTGAGAAGGGTCTCATACCTAGGAGTGTCTTAGGTAGAAATCTAGGAAGGGTAGTTTCTAGGTACTAAGTTGTAAACGTTGGAGTTTAGCTTAGAACCAATTATACTTAGTTGATTTCATTCCTGGCTTGGTAGCCCCCAGACGTAGATGTTGTTGATCACCGAATTGGGTTAACAATTTATGTGTGTTGTTTTCTTTCTGTTGTTTGTTTCTGTTCTTCCTTAATCCTTGTGAAAAGCAGAGATCAAGTGTCATGACATCCTGTCTGACATCTTAGTGATCTGCTCAACTAGAATTTCATAACCTAAGGACGATCGATGTATCACTGCTTCAACATACTAATATCGGATTTCAAAGCATAGTCAACATCGATCATCCAAATCATACACAACTTGATGCCAACATTTAATTACTCGATTATAATTTAATTTATTATGTGTTTTAATCGAATTAAAATAAAAAGTACAGAAAATACACAAGTATCAAATGCATGGTTTTGTAAGTGGCTCTCATACCACTGAAGGGAAATCACGATCCAAAACGCAGCGGAAATTAAAATTTTTCCTTTAGTTATCCTTTCAAATGGGCATGATCAGTGATAGAAACGGTTACCTCTTGTGACGATGAAACATTTAATGCTGAATCAAAGAAGTGATCACGAGCGTTAAATGATGAACAACGCCTCTACTCAGTCTACACGAACAGATTCCTTCAGTCTCAGTCCTAGCTGCTACGATTGAAGGCTTTGAGAGAGAGAGAGAGGGGGGGAAAATACGATCAAGGTTTCACAGTCCAAATTTTCATGTAGAGTGAATGCTTCTGCACAAGGGTTCTATTTATAGAACCACTTGTGTGGGCTGCAAGCTAAAAAGTCCATTTAAGTGCACGCGCACCATATCTTATGGTGTACCGTATATCACTTAAGCGCGTGGCACCTTACCACATTCTATATTCTACTTAAGTGCACTGTACCTTACGGTGTTCTACATTTACTTAAGTGCACCGTACCTTACGATGTTCCTTATTTACTATAACTCTCATCAGTTTGTCCTTATGTGTGTGACCCTGTAGGTTTTTGCGACGTTGGCAATTATATTAAATCACACATTTAACATAATAAATAGTGAGCGGTATCTAGCAACACATCAATTCTACCCAAGTCACGAAAATGTCATGTGATCTGACAAAACCTTTTTGTGATAATACTTGTGTGTATAATTACCTTTTTGCCCTTATGTCTATATTGAACACAAGGCATATACCGTGTCATCTTTGTCCAATTCAATATTGGGCCCTTAGACATTTATCCTATTATGCAAGATGGGAAAATTTCATCTAGGTCACTCATGTCCCTCAGCATGCTTTATGGAGTACCCATCAACTGTCTTTATGGTCATCCAGTTACGGACAATGTTAGACCATCAATAAAGTACTCGACTCTACATCTAGGGTCCATAGTGGTTACAGGTCGAAAGGTGGTGTTGTACCCCAAATTTTACCTCTTAGATGTCATAACATCTTGCATAGACATTTTGAATCAATCACATATGCACTGTTTAACTAACCCACATCTTGCCAGTTTGTTTCTCTTATGTTTGAAACCAGGGTTTGCACAAAGAGATTCAACGCCTCCTAAGGCATTCTATAACTTCATTCAATCATCACAAAGATTCACCATTTGATTGGTACCAAAATCCCAAGGCTTTGAATCCAGTCAAGTCAACAAAAGGATCACCAGACCAAAGTGTGGAATTAGGGTTTTAACCTGAGGAATCACTGAAGAATTTTACCCTATCAAGTCAAGATTTGCTTGGTTCATCAACCATTTGAGTTTACCTGTATCCAAGAGGTCTCACTCAACAAGAATTCAAGATCATTTGGCTCTTATCCTGAGTAGCTTGAGCCTCAGTCTCACCCTGCCTCCAAATTAGGGTTTCTATAAGAACATATGGATCATTGGTCTTGATTTTCATCAAGAGGTGCCCTCAAACCCTAAGAAATAACTCCATGAGTTAGTAAACATCCCTAAAGGTCTTTTATGAGCTTTGGATATGAAAAAAGAAGCAAGATCACCAAGGTTTGTCCCAGTGCATTCACAGTCAAAATTAGGTTTTTGACTGGAACCCTAATCCTTGGGATTTTGATCCGCATGAAACCTCTAAGGCCTCAATTCATCATAATATGCCTCATTGATGATTTAGGGTATGAGAAATTAAGTCCCAAGAGTTTTCTTGCTAAGGAAGCAAGGTTTAGTTCATGAAACTTTTCATATATGGAATTTTCCCCTCTTGTGCCAAATTGAAACGGTCATAACTTCCAAACCACACATCCAAATTGAGTGACTCAAAGCCTAAATGGAAGCTCTTTCCAAGATCTTCAAAGTGTTAAATATGACTTTTCTCCAAAAAATGCATGGTTTGTGAGTTATGAGACTTAGAAGCTAAACTGACCCAAAGACTTACAGAAATTTCAGTATTTTTGCCTTAATAACAAGCTGACTTTAACCCCATTTTTCACCAAGATCCCTTGTGATTCAGAACTTGGGTCCAACATGAAAGTTGTAGAGGGCAATGAGAGCTTTCCAAAGAGTACTAGAACTCCTCCATCCATCAAGGGAGTTGGGAGTTTCGAAGAGTCAAAGATGAGGGTTTCATTCCTTAATATTAAAGAAACTAACTTTTGGATTTTGATTCTAACACTTCCCTAATCACCAATTTCCATCATTTCTGAGTTTTAATGGCTCACTTAACATCTAATCAAGCCTTTCCACGAGTTTTGAAGTTGGTTAGCATTAAAATATGAGTTTATGGCCTGTTGATGCAAGTGGGAGAGAGAGAAACTTTCCAAAAGTAGAAATAACATTGTTTATTCATGGAGCAATGCACCTATCAGCTCACAACAGTTCTGCTCAAAAGCTCAGAGATCTTTGGAAGATTTTCACTCTGCAAGTTTGAAAAATCCACACGAAAAAGGAAGGACAGATTTGGCATTTTTAGCAAGTTGGCCATACCTTGAACTCACTCACTTTTCCTATAAATAGCAACTCAGTTCCCTTGCATTTGACACCAACAATTATTCACAAATACACTCTAAATATTTCTGAGAAGTGAAGTCTTGCGATAGAAGGAGAGGAGAAAGCTTTGCCTTAGCAGCTGGTGAGGGGAGTAGCAAGAAAATAACCTCTGCACAACTGAAGTTGCAGTGGACATATTCCACTTGGTAACTGCACTTTTCATACATAAATACTCATGTTTATACTGATATCATCATATATCTTTATAGGCTGTTTGTTTTGATGTTTTCATCCACTCATCCATAATGTAACAATAATGTGTACTTGAGTTCTTTTTGTTACCTTTGGCATAGCATGTTAAGTCAAGGCAAGTGTGTGTGTCCTACTGAGCATATAACTGTTAGTTGGTGTCCATATTGAGCCTTGTATCAAGACTTTGGTTGTTGTGGTTTATTGGTAGGGTAGGATGTGTTGAAACTCATTCACTCACTGCTAAGGCCTTGGAATTCTCTAAACCTGCTTTTTGTTAAATGTTAACCTGTTGAGATTATTGATAATATGATGTTTGCTCATGTCTTACTAACAGTTAATCTTATCTTGCTATTCATGCTTGCTGTCAAGAGTTAAATGTTGGTGTTTTGTTGTTACTAATTGATGAGGTGCAAACTTGTTTTCTTATGTTGATGCCCTTGGCTCAACATTGAGTTGGTGATGTAATAACAATAATGATATTGCTTCTGGAACACCTCCAAACATATTTGGCAATAGGTTGAGTTTTGTTCTTCTTAGGTTTTCTTTGATTTTTCCATATACCTTGCTACCATGCATTTGATTTGCTTTGATGTCTGCTTAGTATCAAAATGGTTTGTTTTTGTGTTGGTACTTATTGAATGTTGCCTTTGAGCATAAAAGTTGGTTTTGACTCAGTCTGTCATAAGAACCATCTTGGGTATCCTTTCATATGCTTACTGACACCCTGGTATGTACACCAGCCATGATTTGACATGCTGATTATTTTGAGTTAAGTTGACTTATGAACTTGTGAATGAACTATCAATCTCTTGAAGTTTCTGCTTGCTTCCATGCTTTGTGGTGTGTACATAATGATGATCGACTTATTCAAGTTAAAAACAACCTCTTGATATGCATGTCTGGTTTGTTTTTGGAGTGTATGTCAATATTACTTGGTCCAACTGTCTGGTACATGTCTGCCTAACTGATAAGTCATATGTTTTTAGCATGTCAATTTTGAATGGCTACAAATTGGGATTTGAGGTTGGTCCATATTGTAGTTTTCTTGTTGCCATCATGACATTCACTTTAAATTCAAAATAGATGTGTCTCTAAGCCCCTATTTGTTGACCTGCATTCAAAATGTGTGCATAAGTTGTTGAATTGCCAACTGTTGTGTATTCAAATTGTGTATGTCCACTACTTGAGCTCTACACTTGCCTTGCTTGTTGCCATATGTATGAGTTAATGCCAAGTTTATTTGAGCTTGTTGTTGCTTTCCTGCCCTGATTTTTGGCCAACCCTCCCATGATTGTGGAACTTGTCTTAAAATGCCTCTTACTCACACTACTGTCATCACTCATGTTGTTGGATGTGCTCTCATTGGTAAAAAAAATTTATGAATATGCTTGTTTCCATGCTGACATTTATTGATGAAACTATCCATGTTTGGTTTTCATGCCATGATTCCTTTGAACTTTTTTAGCTACCTGCTCTTTGATGACTTATCTTAAATTGTTTGCTGACATATGTTCTTTTGACACCATCCATAAGATGTCTTAACCTTGCATTCTCAAAATATAATGTTGTTAACTCCACATGTCTCTTAGAATACCAAACCCTTGACACTACTATTGTTATAGATACTAGGAATAATGCCCAAAATTATTCAGAGTTGAGTTAACATGTTGAGTGTGCTGCCTTTCTGAATATATGCTTACATGTGATATTTATGCCTAACTGTCATTTTGAGTTTTCTTACCATGCCATAGTCATAAATATTGCCATGTTTCTGTCTGCCATGGATGATATGAGTTAACTCTGGTTATATGTAGTTGATTTGAACTTGTTGCTGAATTATCTTTCCCTATCATATGAGGACTATGTGAAATCTTTGATATGGACAAGTTTCAGTTGTTTTCACTAAAGGTGTGATTGTATTTTATCAGGCTGCTATCATACTAATTGCCTTGTGCCCAAATGAATGACATTGTGTATCCATGTTATGCTAGCCCTAGTTCAAACAACATGAAAGATTTGGATTATATATTATTTCTCTTTTGATACACCACATGTTCATCACCATGTCTAATCTCATGTTCAAAATGTTCTGATTTAATGTCTGAAAATACACTGTCATAGGCTGCAAGGTCAATTTTGTTTTAATTTAAGATCTTTGTTTTGATTTAAGGTCTGGATTTTGGTTTTGGTTTCTTTCATTGTCAGAATAAAAGTTTGGAAGTTATTACTATCATGTGTAGGCTTTAAAACCGAGGGAGATATGCATGATACTCATTGTATATAATTCAGGTTCACTAATAGGAGTGTTGGTCTCATCTCTAAACATGTTTTATTGTATGAATGTTTCATATCCTCAGTTGCTAGCATGTTACTTTTTAAGTGATCTAGGCATTTGAGACTGATACAATGAAGTTAAGAATCCCTTGGAGATTTGTGTTTCTGATGGAATGTTGCAATTATTGCCATATTAATTACTTTTTGATACTATGTTTTCTCATACTATGCCATAACAATGTCCTTCAATATATACCTCATTTTTGTTGCTGACTAATGTTATCTCTGTATGTTTGAACTGCCACTTGACTAATCCTTTCCCATAACAGTGCAACATTGATGCATCTTTGCTTAAAGTCATAATGCATTTGGCATGATACAATCATGTCATTGGTTTTATCCTCAATACTCACATGTTTATGACAGTCTGTGTTGATAAATTGGTTGTGTGCAAAATAGGGTATGATGTCCTCTCCACGGTGATTTGTCTAACATGTGTTTAAGTTATGAATTGCATATCCTTTGTAACTTACCCTTTTGAGTGTTTATGCCTTCTCATTTCCTGATATGCACAAACCATGATATGTATATGGTGAACTCTATTGACTCATGTATTTGAAGCTGAAGTATGTAAAGTGATTGTTCTTGAAGCTTATGCATGTCCATATCATGTATGCTATGTATTCACAAACCCTTAATCTGCTCACTCAACCTGGGTAAATCTTGAGTTTCTTGGTGTGTGGATAGCATGAGAAATTGGATTGACAGTGAATCATTGTGATAGACATAGGGCAGAATCAGGTGTTTACATGTTGGAAATTAGGACCAGATGCTATTATCATGAACTCATGTGTTCAATTTGTTTTCTCATCTATGTCATGCTAAATCTCAAAACAAGATGGCATAGAAATTTTGACTTGAGGCTTGGCATGATCTTGAATCTGGCTTAAATACAACCCGTTGAAAACATATGCATAATAGTCATGTTGCTTTTTTGAAATCATTTTGTGTGTCTTACCATATGCCACTTGCTAGCTTGAATTCATGTTGCATTCTTACCATTTCCAATGATTGAACCTGCTCACTGATTCCAATCTACGCATGTCTTCCTTTTAGGATTCATAAGTTTGTTTCCTTGTTGCAAGGCACCCATTTGCTCATTTTTCACACACGCGAATGTTTATAAGTTTATGGAGTTGGATTTATGATTGGATGTACCAGCCACCCCAGTGGCAAGCACACACTTCACACGCCATATGACCTATAGGACTGAGGTTCGAATCCCCCTCGCCCCAGTCCTTTTGTTTTTATTTTCTGAAAATGCTCTGCTTTCACATATATTATGCCTTGGTCATATGTTGTTAACACGCACACACTGAGCGCGATGGCAAGCATTTTGGAGTTGTACTCGTGGGGTCCTGGGATCAACACCCATGGGAACCACTCTCTTCTTTTTTTATCACTTGCCTTTTTATATTTCTATGGTTTATATGTAAATTTCAAATGTTCATAATTTAATCATTTTTAACCCTTTATCACTCATTCTTTTTGGCTAAGTATTCATAAAAGAATCTATTTTTTAACCATAAAAAGATATTTTAAAAAATGTTTAATGTTGAGACATTTATTCATAATGAAAGTGGAAAGATCTTTTTTAGGGTTTTTTGTTACTTTTCTTGATTGTGTTTGATTCTTAATTATGATATCTTGCTTGTATAATATCTATATGTTTGATTTTGATCTTGCATGATTGTTATAAGCCTTGTTCAAATTGAATGCTTTGTTGTTAATACCACATTTTTATGTACACATCTTTTGTAATCTTACCGTTTCGTAAAATTGTTATTCTCCCCATTCCAAAGGAAATTCCTCTTCAATTGAATCATAAGTCAATAAACCAATCAACACCTTGGCCTCATAAGAACCTTTCTCTTTTCTTGGCCTCATAAGAGCCATTGAATCATAACTTAGAAATAGGTTGGAGTTTCTAAACTCTATGTGGTACTTGCCATGTTGAGTATCCACTTTTCCCCATCATAACTTAGACTTAGGGAGTTTCTTAAACTCTATATGAGCTCGTATTCATTCCCCTTGGAACTTTGGCCATAGTCAATGGTTCCTCACCTTTAGTTAGGTGAACTACGGCTGATCTGGTTCTTTAGTCAGATACGTAGGCACAAGACGCAACGTCTTGGCGAGCAAACTTAGTGTACATACCCTTAGGTCTTTACCTTTATCCTTATCAGATATCTTAGCAAGCAAACATAACATAACACAAATACTAACAAGAGGTTCCTGTAGAGTACTATAGCTATTAAGGGTGCTAATACCTTCCCTTAGTATAACCAACCCCCGAACCTTAGATCTCCCCCCTTTAGGTTTTCTCGATCTTGAACTTTTCCTTTAGATAAATCAAAGTCGGTGGTGAATTCAAAGAAATGTGATGCAAGTTAATTAATAGTTTGTCATCCGATTCTCACCGCAATAGAAATGGTGACTTCGCTGGGGTTACACAAATTTTGAGGGTTTTCCCTAACTTGTTTTATTTGTGTTGATTATATGTTTTTGCTTGTATATTTGTATATCTCTGTGCATACTTGTATATTTGCTTGGTTTTTTCTGTTTGGTAGGGTGTTCTTGAGTGGTGAGATAAATCCTAACCTGGATTTGAGTGCACTTATGATAGGACGATGGTATATTCAAGGAGGCTTTGAGAGAGTCGATTCCTGAAAAAGTTGACTTGAGACACCATCACTCAGTTTAGGCCCTCTTGAGAGTTTAGTCATGTTGAACAATTCCATTCGTGAAAACGTGCTACTCTCAACGTAGGTGCCATTGATACTGAGAACCGTAGTTATTTCCAAACCCCACTTAAGCCTTTTAGGATGTAGTGCGAGGACTATGATGGAGTCTATTCCTGAATTGGTTGCTACGCGATACTACACTCAGACGAGATTCTCTTGAGAATTTAATTGACCACCAAGTCATTTGGGAAATCGATAAAATCCGAAAGATGGGTTGTCAACTCTGGGAACTTTTTAGAACCTTGTTCGGCAGGTGAGAACCAATAGTACATACCAATGGGGGGTAAACCATGACTACATGCTCTTAACCCAGACCTTTTGTGTGCTCATACATTTGTGAATATGTGTATATGTGTTTGTCTTGCATCCATACATCATAAACATTCATGACATATCAGTTTCATGGAACTCAGACTTCCTTTTTTTGTGAAAAATCAGAAGGATATCATGGACAATTCAAGAAGGAAAACTGTGAAATACACTTTCAAGAGCCCTAAATTGGATGGCCTGAGGAGATTGGGAGATTTGTTAACTGACCCCGAAGGATTCAAAGACAGATATGGGAAGTTATGGACCTTGTTAAAGAAAGACATTGATGAGGGACTCCTCTCCACATTGCTTCAGTTCTACGACCCAAAGTATCACTGCTTCACATTTCCTGATTACCATCTCTTGCCTACCCTTGAGGAATATTCTCAGATAGTTGGTTTGCCTATTGAAGATGAGTCCCCGTTTCCTATCTTTGAGAAGAACCCTAAAGAGGAAGAAATAGCTAAGAAAACTCACTTCGAGTTGGTTGACATCAAAAGCAATTTGATTTCCAAGGGAGGAATTTTTGGGTTAACTGCTAAATTTTTGTTCGAGAAAGCCCATTACTTTGTGAAGCACTCCAACAGGGATGCCTTTGAAGCTGTTTTTTCCTTACTCATCTATGGACTTTTCTTGTTCCCGAATATTGACAACTTTGTGGATCTGAATGCAATTAAGATCTTCCTAAAGCAAAATCATGTACCTACTTTACTCGCTGAAGCTTATCACTCAGTCCATACAAGAAATGCTCATGGCAACTGACAAATCACTTGTTGTGCCTTGTGTTGTATAGATGGTTTATTTCGCATCTACCAAAGGCGGGCGCATTCTGGGATTCCAAGAATGGATGGTGGTCCAAAAAGATTATGGCCCTTTCTCATGCAGACATTGACTGGTATAATCGCGTGTATGATGGAATCTTGATTACAGACAGCTGTGGAAACTTTGGCAACGTGCCTCTTCTTGGCATCAAAGGTGGAATTAGCTACAATCATGTATTGGCACGCCAATTAGGGTACCCTTTGAAGGATAAACCTCTTAGCGTTCATCTGGAAAGTATCTGCTTTGAAGAATATGACAAGAATGAGGGGAAAAAGAAGTTAATCTTGAATGCTTGGGGTAGCAAGCGCAAAAGAGGAAGTCGTTCCTTAGGGAAATCTAACTGTGTTTCTTTAGAGCCTTACCTCCAATGGGTCCGAAGAAGAGCCATTGAGTTGAGAATGCCATACAAAAGGGAGGAACCAATCCCCATAAAAGAGGAACCTATTTGTATTTCATGACAAAAGAAGAAGAATTGGAGATACTATTGAAAGAGGCCCAACAGTCAGGGGAAGCATGGAAACTCAAGTATCAAGTGGTCGTTGAAGAAAACTCTGAACTCCAGAAACAATTACAAACCAAGAATGAATAATTAATCTCCTACAAGAAAAGAAAGATCCATGAGGGTCCAAGTTCCTCTAATGCTCAGCCTACGGCAAGGAAAATAATCGTCGACAACCTTGTCATAGAAAGAGACCAGATGGAGAAAGAAATCAGAAGACTCAACATGAGATTCTTAGGAGAATCTCCCTAGGACTTTCTAGCTTTTATTTAGCTTCATGTTTAGGACTCTTGGGAGTGTATCAACTTTTGTAATTCACCTTTTATTAATGAAAACGAGGTCTTTTTGATATCCTCTGATGTCCTACAAAATATCTAAATTCCACGAAACTCTGCATTGCACTTTGCATTCTTTTAGCAAACTATCAAGGTACTAACTTTGTTTTGCAGATTTTGTAGACATGGATTCCGCAGGAAAGAAAGTTTGGCCTTACTCCTTTGAGTTTCCGGAGCTTGAACAATTATTGTGGTTGGATGACAGAGTCGAAGACCCATCAGCCTTTGCTGATAAGTATGGGGGCATTCTGCCGCTATTGAGGCTCCCAGTAATTGAGGGACCTCTTGAGGTTTTGGCTCAGCTATACCATCCAGCTTACCGTTGCTTCATATTTCCTGAATTTCAATTGGTCCAAACGCTAGAAGAATTCTCCACTCTGATAGGAATCCCTATCAGGGAAGCTCCAATTTTCTCTGGGATTGAGGCAATGCCCTCCGTTAAGGAAATTGCTATGGCTACAAGGATCAGAGTCTCCGACATTCAAGCCAATCTAACCATCAAAGGAGGTCGACACGGACTACCCGCTTTATTCTTGCTAGAAAAAGCCATGTATTTCAAGAACCGAGGAAATGCAGCGCCATTTGAATCAACCTTCGCTCTGATGATCTACGGTTTGTTTCTATTTCCAAACGCCAAAGATTTTGTGAATATCCAAGCCATTCAGATCTTCACTATCAACAATCTAGTCCCAACTTTGTTGGCTGATGTCTACCACTCTGTTCAGATTAGATACTCAAGAGGATGTGGGACAATTGTCTACTGTGTAGCTCTCTTCTACAAATGGTTTATCTCATATCTGCCGAAAACTCCCGCCTTCTGGGAGGTTGAAGATTGTAAGATATGGTCCAAGAAGCTAATGAAGTTGAAACATACTGAGATCGAATGGTATGACTCAACAGAAGAAGGAATCATCATGATCACTAGCTGTGGGGATTGCCCCAATGTACCCTTGATGGGAAGAAATGGTTGTATCAATTACAACCCCGTTCTTGCTCGCCGCCAGTTGGGCCACATGAAAGAAGGACCTCCGGATAATGAGGACATGCACATGATGTACTATGGAGAAGAGGAAGGGTTTGAAATGAAACTGCGATTTGAGCGCGCCTGGCGCCAGATCAATAGGCAACTGTGGAGGGTCGAGTGCCCTGTCACCGAGACTCACCTACAATGGTCCCGTAACATAGCTCGTGTGATGAGGAAGCCATTTCCTCGTCACGAAGCACCACCTGAGACCAAACAGTGGATGGCGAACGCTCTGACAGATTTGTTCCTCGAAAAAGAAAGGATCAAGGGTCGTATTGAGGAACTTATGAAGAAAATCAATGGAGAGGATGGGGCATCCACTAGTGGATCCAATTTCTAGAACCCATAATGTTGCTACTTTTTCTTTTAATGTTGTTGTTTCCTTTTTTGTCGTTGTTGTTATTTCCTTTCTGTTGTGGGTGTGTCCCAACTTTTGTACCCAGAGCATGAAGATACTCTGCTCTTGATGTAATGATTGCCAAATTTTCTTAATGAAGAAGATATTTTGACAAAATTCCATTATCTACATTATTTGCAAATTTTCTTTGGTTTCTTGATAGTTTAGCTTGCATTTGCATCAACATCCTCATTTGCATCATGTCATAACATATGCATGTCTCCTCTTTTATCCTTATCTTATGTCGCCATGTTGTCTCAGAACCGTCACACTGAATCATAAGCACGGCTACAACACTCGGGCCCAAGCTCGATTGAAGATGTCAGAAACCTATGGAGAGATGGACTGAGTCAACAATGAACTGACGGAAATACGAGGTGGAATGGGGCAGCTCCTGGAGGCTGTCAATATCTTGAGAGCGAAGATGGATACTCAGGCCACCGTGGTCTCCGAAACCATCACCACTACAATAGAACCTCCTGTCATTCCCGCTGTAAACCCTACCTTGGGTATGCCTGTCGACTTCATCCGCACCACAGTTCCTCAATCTATTCAGCAAACAGTACCTCTGGCCTACGAGACCCTACAGGCTATTCCCACTTTCACTCCACCAACGGTACAGATACATGCACATCCTGTTTTCCACAACCATCACCCTTATGATTACATTCACGTATCCGAAGAGGGGGATGACCAAAATGAAAAGTTAAGAGAGAGCGTCGAAACAATGCAAAGGAAGATAAGGGCTATGGAAGGTAGTAACGCCTTTAGCACTGATGTAAAGGATATGTGTTTGGCTTCAGACCTGGTGATTCCCTCTAAATTCAAGTTTCCAAACTTTGAACTGTACTCAGGCGCCACATGTCTCAGATCTCATTTGATCATGTATTTCCGTAGGATTATAGCACATGTACGTAACGACGAGTTAATGATACATTGTTTTCAAGATAGCTTGAAGGGCGCTGCCGCTAAATGGTACCTAAGTCTGGATCAATCTCAGGTCCACTATTTCCGAGACGTAACAGATCCTTTCGTGAAGCATTACAAGTATAATTTGGATTTAGCCCCTGACCGACGCCAATTGTTAAGTATGACCCAAAGCAAAACCGAATCCTTCAAAGAGTATGCGCAACGGTGGAGGGAAATTGCTTCCCAAGTTAAACCACCCCTGACTAAGAAGGAACTAGCAGACTGGTTTGTGGATATGGTGAAACCATAATTCTACGAAAGAATGATCAGCAGCGTCAGTGTCAATTTTGCTGATATCGCCGCGGTCGGTGTAAAAGTCGAGGTTGGGTTGAAAAGCGGGAAGGTGGTAAATTCTACAAGCAGCTCCACAAGCACCAATGTCAAAAGAGCTCCCAGTAATTTTCACAAAAAAAAAGGAAGGGGAAACCAATGCCGTCATGGTAGGCAAGAAGAAAAACCCCAGGTGGAGACAACCAGGTTATCAACAACAGGCAGGTCCTAATTTTTCTCAGCAACCAATGTACCCAATGCAGTACGCCCAACAACCATATGTGGCAGCCGTTACGCCCACTTTCGACCATCAGGTAGCGCAACAAGCACCAACTTACCAACCATCAGCTTTTCAGCAGTGGCCAAGAAATCAGAATTACCAACAACAGAGACAACAAGCTCCACAGCAGAGTGCTCCTTACAGAAGACAGGGGGCAACAACCATATTTCCGCCCATACCAATGTCTTACACTGAGCTCTATCCTTCGTTAGTACAACAAGGATTGATTGTTACCAGATCTCTGGGTCCGCCCACGGAGAAATATTTGTCATTCTTTAATCCTAATGTTAAGTGTGCGTTTCACCAAGAGGCAGCCGGTCACGACCTTGAAGGGTGCCTTGCATTGAAGCATGTGGTAAAGAATTTAAGGGAAAAGAAGATCTTATCTTTCGCAGATAATCAGCCGAAAGTGAAAAGTAATCCACTGCCTACACATGGAAATACTAATGCCATTGAGAATGAGAATGAGGAGGTGCTAGTTTTGGACGCCGCAAAGATCAAAACTCCTATCAAAGCCTTTCATGCTAAGTTGTTCAAAGCTGGTTTGGTCAAAGTTTGTCATGATGATTGTGACGAATGTAATACTAGTATCAAGGGCTGCGGTTTGGTTCAAGATGATGTTCAGCACTTGATCAACGAAGGTTTTTTACAAGTATTCAGCAAGGAAAAGGAGAGTAAGATTGCAGTAATTGAACTTGTGTTTAATCTATCGAAGCCAAGAGAGCAGGTGCCTGTGTCCAACATGCCTAAGTCAGGTTCAGTGATTCTTGTATTCAACAAACTCGTACTGGTTTTTAACAACTCTGAGTCTGTTGCTGTTTCCACTGCTAATGATCCCAAGCAATATGACGTCCAACAACCTACTCCATTCAGGTTCAGGGGGACCAAGACCGTACCATGGGTCTATGAGAATGGTACGAGTAACAAAAGAAGAGAAGACATGATTCCAATGAATGAGGTGGGAATCACTATTGAAGAAGGGGTTCCAAGGAACGAGGTGGGAACCACTGTCGAAGATGTAACAAACATGGTGCGAACAGGAAAAATAACCCGAAGCGGCAGAGTCTACACTCCTTCTTTCAAAGAAACTGCACCCAAAGAGACCGCTATTTCCATAACCCCTAAAGATAAAGGAAATGAGGTAATTTCCAAAGAAGAAGATGAAGAGTTCTTAAGGATTATAAAAAGAAGTGATTACAAGGTGGTAGATCAGATCCACCATACTCCATCAAAGATTTCAATCTTGTCCTTGTTAATCAACTCCCCCGTTCACAGGTCAGCCTTATAGAAGGTTTTGGCCCAAGCACATGTGGCCCAAGATATAACCGCTGGACAATTCGACCGTGTCGTTGCCAACATCACAGCTTGCAACACTCTCAGTTTCAGTGACGAGGAGTTGCCTCGAGCAGGCAGGAACCATAACCTGGCCTTACACGTGTCCATAAAATGCCAAGAAGATACATTGGCCCGAGTTCTTATAGATATCGGTTCATCTTTGAACGTTCTACCGAAGAGAACCCTTGAAAAGTTGTATTACCGAGGGGCTGTGATGAGACCCTCTTCACTCGTTGTTAAAGCCTTTGATGGCTCAAGAAGATCGGTGATGGGTGAAATTGAATTTCGTATTTTGATTGGTCCTCAGGTATTCAGCATTCTTTTCCAAGTCTTAGACATCAATCCGGCCTATAGTTGTCTGCTGGGTAGACCCTGGATCCATGGCGCCGGTGCTATGACATCAACGTTGCATCAAAAGATGAAATTCGTAACTGATGAAAAGTTAGTCATTATCCATGGGGAGGAAGATCTAATGGTCAGTAATCTGTCCTCTTTCCGGTATATTGAAGCTGATGAAGACGCCTTGGAAACCTCTTTCCAAGCTCTTGAGATAGCAAATGCTGTTATGATTGAGGATAAAGAACCAGTGGCCTCCGATTATCCATCCTTTTTTTCATTCAAAAGCATTCAATCTGCTCTGCAAAAAGGTATACCAGAAGGCTGGGGCAAAGTATTCAAAATCCAAGAAAGAGAAAAGTACCAAAGGTTGGGTTACAAATCAACTCTTGAGGGAAAAGCTACTCCAACAATGGGAAGACCAAAGACGATTCAAGAAATGTTTATCAGCGGAGGACCCCAAGTCCATGCCATCATTGAAGAGGCTGAAGACGAAGACATCAACCATTTGGTTTTTCAGTGTGACGCTACTTTGAGCAATTGGGAGGCTATTGAGATCCCTGTCTTGTACCCTATGCTGAAGTAATTTGTGTACTTTTGCTGTTGTTTTCAATTCCCTAGCCTTGCCCGAGGCTAGTGGATTATTTTGTATGGGCCACCATTTTCATTTCTTATTAATCAATGAAAATGATGTTTTGTTAAATTCTCTGTCTTTACTTTACTATTTTTTCTTTTTAAAGAAAAATGGAAATCTTTTCAAAAACTACAAAAACTTTTTTTCTTGCATTCAATGTTTGTGCATTTTAATAAAATAAATCCCTCCATCATGCAGAATGAATCCCGAACCCATTGTATTCAATGACCCTGCTCTCACTATTGACTTTGATTCACCTATCTATCAAGCTGAGGATGAGGAGGATTATGAGATCCCTGATGATTTGGCAGAAATGTGTGAGTATCAGTACACGGATCTTCAACCACATGAGGAACAAGTAGACATCATCAATCTTGGTACTGAAGAGGAGAAGAAAGAGGTCAAGGTTGGGGCAACACTTGGGGCAGAAATCAGACAGCGACTAGTACTTCTTCTTGAAGAGTATGTGGACGTGTTTGCATGGTCTTATCAAGATATGCCTGGCCTGGATACAGATATCGTAGTTCATAAGATACCGCTCAAACCTGAATGTCCTCCAGTGAAACAGAAGCTTCGAAGAAATCGACCTGACATGGCTCTCAAGATCAGAGATGAGGTTAAAAGGCAACTGGATGCAGGTTTCTTGGCCGTGTCAAAATATCCTGAATGGATAGCCAATATCGTGCCAGTAATTAAGGAGAATGGCAAGGTGCGGATGTGCGTAGATTACATGGATCTCAACGAAGACAGCCCTAAAGACGATTTCCCTCTACCGCATATCGACACTCTTGTAGACAATACAGCTCGATTTGCAGTGTTCTCATTTATGGATGGTTTCTCAGGCTACAAGCAGATCAGAATGGATCTGGCCTATATGGATAAAACTACCTTCATCACCCCATGGGGAACCTATTGTTACAAAGTCATGCCTTTCGGTTTAATAAACGCAGGGGCAACTTATCAGAGAGCCATGGTGACCTTATTTCATGATATGATCCATAAAGAAATTGAAGTGTATGTGGATGATATGATTGCTAAATCCCAGAGTGAGGAGGAACATTTGGACCATCTTCTAAAGTTATTCAAGAGACTCCAAAAATATCAGCTGAAGTTGAATCCTGCTAAATGTACTTTCGGTGTCAGATCGGGGAAGTTGCTTGGTTTTATCGTCAGTCAAAGAGGAATTGAAGTAGATCCTGATAAGGTACGAGCTATTCAAGAGATGCCAGCTCCACAAACTGAATCTCAAGTGAGAGGTTTCTTGGGTCGTTTGAATTACATATCCAGATTCATCTCCAACATGACTCCTATTTGTGAACCAATCTTCAAGCTGCTCCGCAAAGATCAGACCATAGAGTGGAATTCTGATTGTCAACATGCCTTTGAGAAACTCAAGAACTATCTGCAAGAACCACCCATCTTGGTTTCCCCGGTTCCTGGAAGACCTCTCTTCATGTATATGACTATTTTAGAAGGATCCATGGGATGCGTCTTGGGCCAACATGATGAAACTGGTCGCAAAGAACATGCCATCTATTACTTGAGTAAAAAGTTTGCTGACAGCGAGAGTCATTATTTGCTGCTCGAGAAGACTTTTTGTGCTCTAGCATGGGCCGCCAGACGTTTAAGGTAGTACTTGATATGTCATACTACTTTATTGATCTCGAAAATGGATCTGATAAAGTATATCTTCGAGAAACCTGCTCAAACAGGGAGGCTTGCTCGTTGTCACATGTTGTTGTCAGAGTATGATATCCAATATGTTGCTTAGAAATCTATCAAAGGAAGTGTCTTATCAGAGTATCTTGCAGATCAGCCTGTTGAAAACTACGAACCTCTCAAGTTTGACTTTCCCGACGAGGATATCATAGTAGTAAAAGATTGTGAAGAGCCAGGCCCTAATGAAGGTCCTGAACCCGGTTCTAGATGGAAGATGATGTTTGATGGGTCTTCTAAGTACAAAGGACATGGTGTGGGTGTTGTATTGATAAACCCTGATGGTGGTTACACTCCCTTTACAGCAAGATTAGACTTTGGATGCACAAACGATATTGCTGAATATGAAGCATGTATCTTGGGATTGGAAGCTGCAATTGATCTTAGAATCAAGATTCTAGAAGTCATGGGTGATTCGGCTTTGGTTATCTACCAAGTCAAAGGCGAATGGGAGACTAAAGATGAGAAACTGATCCCATATCGTGCTTATATTGTGGAAATAATCAAATACTTTGATGAGATCACTTTATGTCATGTTCCTCGCTCAGAAAACCACATAGCCAACTCCTTAGCCATGCTAGCTTCAATGTGGAGAGTTAACTTTGTTAATGAAGCACCACTCATCAGTATTGAGCGCAAGACCGAACCAGCTTACTGTCAGTCAGTCGAAGAAGAGGTAGATGGTAAACCATGTTTCACGATATCATGAATTATATGAAGACTCAAGAGTATCCTGCTAATGCTTCTAGTCTTGATAAGAAAACTTTGCAAAGGTTGTCGTCTAAATTCTTCCTCGGTAATAATGTGCTTTACAAAAGGAATCACGACATGGTCCTGCTAAGATGTGTTGATAAACGAGAAGCGGATCTGTTGATTCACGATATTCACGAAGGAGCCTTTGGTACTCACACCAGTGGGCATGTCATGGTTAAGAAAATATTGAGAGCCGGTTATTATTAGTTGACTATGGAGGTTGATTGTATCCAATACGCCAGAAAGTGTCATAAGTGCCAGATCTATGCTGATAGGACGCTGCCATACCCCAAATTTGTCCTACCTGTGCATAACTGACATCTGTACATCCTTTTTTTCAAACCATTTCTAATCCAAAATCCATTTCTCAATTTCTTAATCCAGCAAGGCCATTTATCCAAAAAGTCAATAACCTTTTTCTATCTAATAACCATTTATTTGTGTTACCATTTTTTTTAGTAGTTTTTTTATTTTATCCAGCTTTTATAATTTAGATATCCAATTTAGATATCCATTCTTTAACCAAAGTCTTTTTCAATATCCATGTTAACCATTGTTTTTTTAATCCATATTTTTATATCCACCTTAAGCCCATTTTTTTTCCATTATCCATATCCTCTTAATTTATCCAAATTAAATCCATAAACCTTTTTCTCTCAAAATATCCAAATCCAATTCTAAAAAATCCATCCTTCTTATTATCTAATTAAAGCTCTTCAATTCATTTTTATCCATTTATCCAATTCTCCATCCATAATCACTTTCAAAACCCGTATCCATTTTTATTATCCAAATTTATCCATTTATCCAATTCTCAATCCAATTCCATTTTTAACCACTTCATTCCAATGTCCATTTTAAATACCCATTTGTCCATTCACTTTACAATTTCTAAACCTCTTTTAATCCTTTTTTTCATTTCTAATCCAACAACCCATATTCAATTTCTTCATCCTTCCCGATTTATTTTTAAAAAAAAGACACTACAAAAGCATACATCTATTTTAGAGTCCATTCAAATAAGGCCCATTTCACAAAAATATTTTTTTTATAATAAGAACAAGCATTGTCAGTTGTTTCTCCAAATTTCAATTGTTACCTAGGCTTATACCATACGCAAAGACACAAGCCACGGCAAAAAAAGTACACAAAAAAAAACATATGAAGTCTATTATTACCAAAACATTCTACAAGGATACAATAGGTCATGAGAGGCCATTACACCTTATTCAATAAAAAAGGACAATTACATGAGGCTACCCCACGGTACACCTCAATTTGCTGTTACAACTCCAACTCCATTCACAAACCATGACAAAACGCACATATTACACTGCAGACCCCATAACAAAACACGAAACCTCCTTGACCCCACATTCACCAAGACGTTACAACTTTCATTTTTACCAAGATGAACCACACCTTTATGCACAACAGCATCCAACCTGCATCCAAATAAACCAGAAAAAACCAGTCATCACACAAAAGAAAAGAAAGGCATGAAAAACTTGTAAATGACACATTACATATTTCAAAACCATTACAAAAGAAACTCATGACACCAACATGAATTACCTACATGCACCACACCAATAACTTATACCTGTAGCGACCATAATAAGATCTTCAGCACGATGAATTGCAAGCCAAACGCATAGCTTATCCAATTTTCCCAATGCAATACTCAGCCAAGCCAAGCTTTACCTCCAAGCTGATCCCACTTGACCCTGCAAATGACAAATAATCACCATGTCACAACAAAGCCAGTTACCATACACACTCATAACATTTAGCGTATTAAATCTATACCAGCCTCAATTTGTGAATACAATATGATAAAATCAGGACCATTGATTCCAGGATAAGATACAAGTGCCTACAGTTCAGCTTTGGAAGTATCTTTACAAATACAAATCATAATAAGTGATGACAATCAAGGTCATAACAGCAACAAAATGGCAAGAATCATGATTCACAATGACATCATAAATCAAATTGCGACAAACATTTCACAACGGCCATGGATAATACAAGTAATCATGAACAAAGCTTGCACGCAAAAATCACAACTAGAGGAATAATTGGTGACAATGTTCCCATGTTATGGACAAAGCAAAGTCAACATGAGATGATATAATTTGACCACCACATCAGCAAATCAGAGGGACCACCATACTTCTAGAAGGATATCCAGCTCTCACTAAAAACAAAAAATTGTACAATCCTCTCCAACGGTTTTGAAAATTGACAGCCCATGACCTCACACGAATTAGAGGATATTCCTCTGAGAATTCCCTAATTCACACATACCAATCAACACTAAAACTCTCTATAAAAACCACCTCAATCATTAGTGAAGGGACAGAGAAAAAAAACGGCTGAAAAACCCTAAATCACTACTCACATCAAGAAAATCTTCACCCTCCCTAAAGCTTCAATAATCGTTTCTGGTTAGAGTTTCACCTTGAAGCTTTGTGAAAGAAAAGCTTAAGCCTCATCACTGAAAAACACAGAAATACACAAAAAAGATCTAAAAAACCTAATTCTACTTCAGATTTCTCATTGAAATTCGAAGCAAAAGAGCTAAACCTAAAAAACAATTCATAATAGCAGCAACAACCACTTTGAAGTATTTAACAAGGAGTAGACAGAGAGCGCAAAAAGGGAAGGAAGAGTCTTCAGTAGGAGGATTACCTGAGAAATCTACTCGCTTGAGCTCCTTCGAGAAGATCTTCAAGAGGTAGTTCACGCACTTGATTCCTTTATGGTTTGAACGTTTTGTCTGATAGCTCATTGATTATTTGACCCTTAAGTAGTGTAAATCATCTTTCGTGCTTCGTTTTGTTGTTTGTGTGTTGATTTGAAATTACGATTTTAAGTTAGGGATAGGATCGATTTGAGGGATTGAGTGAGTTTTTTTTGCAAAAATCGTTTCTGGATTCGAAGAGATGAGGGGATTTTAGGTATGGTTTGTGTAGATCTTTCTGGGATTTTAGGTGGTCTCGCCGGAGAATACGGCGGCCACGCGCCATGCGCCACCATCTCCTCCGGCCAAAATAGGGTTTCGGCGGAGGAATTTTTTTTAGAGAGACATGAGAGTGGAGAGGGTTAGTGAGAGAGAGGATCTGATTAAATGAGTTGAGTTATCTTCTTTTTCCCTTTTTATTTCTCCCTTGCCACGCATTGCTTCAGACATTGGTGATGGTTTGCTTGACTGGTGACACATGTCACCATTCTTATCCTTTCCCTGATCCTATGTGCATGAGCCTGTATCCCATACTATGCACCCTCTCATCTCAGGCTTCAGATCACGAGTCTTGGTTTGACTCTGCTTTGATCAAACGCCCTAGATTTGTTGAAGGTCTTTGGTAGACCCGTGTAGCGAGTGGGCTTGTAGTTTGGGCCTGGAGGATTTTTTCTGAATACATCCCACCTTACTGAGTAATTTTGGCCCATCTTTTTCTTCTTTTTTTTCCATTTAGATTTGTTTTTATTTTTATAACACTTTTTTTTCTCAAAATCATAAAAAAAAACATTTTATTTAATTTCTGTTTTCTTAGAAAATAAACAAAATACTGTTAATTAATTATTTAATTAAATTTAATTAATCTACTTAGTGATTTTTGATTTCTCTACCTTTCCTTAATTCTATAATCCTTTTTAAACACCTAAAATACTTAATTATAATAAAAATTACTTAATCCCTACAAATACTTTCTTAAAGCAAATCAAAATCATAATCCATTTTGTTTAATTCTTAAAATATTTTCTTAATTTAAAACCATAAAACACTTAGGTTAATTTCCACAAACCTTTTTCTTAATTAAATTATGGAGGTAGAGGGCTTTTGGGGTCTAGCACTCCTTGGGTCCTTGAACGACCGCTCTTGAGGTGCACGCCTTGGGTTGTGTTCGTTTCGATCCTCCATTTCTAAAATACTTAAAAACATCAAATTTCAATCAAAACACTTAACCCTTAAAATACAATATTTCTCAAATTATAATACTTAATCTAATTAAGTTCTTAATTCTTTAAAAAACAATTTTCTTAAAAACTAATTAAGGTCCTAATCCTTTGTTTAATCCTCAAAATATTTTTCTTAAATCAAATTAAACTAAAAATCATATTTCATTTAGGTTAGAACACAAATTCTTTTCTTAATTTAATTATGGAAGTAGTGGGCTTTTGAGGTCTAGCACTCCTTGGGTCCTTGAACAAGCGCTCTTGAGGTGCACGCCTTGAGTTGTGTTCGTTTTGATCTTCCATTTCTAAAATACTTAATCATCTTTAAAACTCTTAAGTCATTCAAACCCTAATTCAATTAAATACGTCTATTAAGATGCGTCAAATCAAGATCTTTTCCTAATTAAATTACGAAAGTAGTGGACTCTTGAGGTCTGGCACTTCTTGGGCCCTTGAATGAACGCTCTTGAGGCGCACGCTTTGGGTTGTGTTCATTCCGATCTTTCGTTCCTAAAACACTCGCCCTAAACTACATGGACAAAGAAGCCCATTGTCCAATAAACACGATTTCGCAATTAATTGAATGAAAAAGGTGTCGTTGAGATCTAGCATCTCAGTAATGCCCCGATTAATTGGTTGCGAGACCGACGTCTCGTTTATCGAATAATCGTCATTCTTCCTCTAAAATACTTAACAAACCAAACACTTCCCCGTGCGAACGAAACCCTAAAAACACGTCCAAATCAAACCTTTTTTCTAAATCAAATCTTAATACACTTAATCCAAATCAAACAACTTTTCACAAAAAGAACATTGTTTAGTCCATTCTTCCGCGCATATGAACTAGTGCTTCAGCCTCCCATGACGAGCAGACAAGCCAACGTTTAGCAGTTAGAATGCGAATTAAACACTCGTTCGTTTAAAAAATACAAACCAACTGTAGTCCCACGAACTACGAATGCTTTGACTTTCCCATTGCACGAGGGAATACGTAGGCCCAAGGGTTCTCAATCCTTGTCGAGCACACTAATAAAAAACCACCCATTTCCCCCCTAGAAAACAATATCTACTTTAGAAGAAAATAAACAAACCAAGCTAACTTTTCTCCCGAATCGAATCAAGAGGTTCCTGTTGAGTACAACGGACGTAGAGGGTGCTAATACCTTCCCTCTTGCGTAACCGACTCCCGAACCTAGAATTTAGTTGCGAATGACCATTTTCTTATCCCTTTCAAAGGTTTTATCGATATTTTCCTATTCCTTCCTTAGAATGAATAAAATTCGGTGGCGACTCTGTTTTGAACAGTTTTTTCCGCGTCCATCGCGAGGATCGTATTTTTTGAGGTACGACAGACGCATGTTCCTCCAACCTTGTTGAATGTGTTATCATCTCCATGGCCTTTCTCTATGTGGGGCATTGATATGATTGGAGCTATTGAGCCGAAAGCCTCTAATGGTCATCGTTTCATCCTAGTAGCCATTGACTATTTTACCAAGTGGGCTGAGGCTGCTTCTTATACTAATGTGACCAAGCAAGTGGTTGCCCGTTTCATCAAGAATAATATCGTCTTTCGTTATGCAATTCCTAACAAAATCATAACCGACAACGGAACAAATCTAAACAACAAAACAATGAAGGAGTTGTGTGACAATTTCAAGATTAAGCATCACAATTCTTCACCCTATCGTCCCAAGATGAACGGAGCCGTCGAAGCTGCTAACAAAAACATTAAAAAGATCTTGCAGAAGATGGTCAAGACTTATAAGGATTGGCATGAAATGTTACCATATGCTTTGGACGGATATAGAACTTCAGTTCGAACTTTGATAGGGGCAACCCCCTTTTCTTTGGTTTATGGAATGGATGTTGTTCTCCCCTTTGAGGTTGAAATACCATCTTTAAGAATCCTGATGGAAACCAAGCTTGACGAAGCAGAATGGGTCAAAGAGAGATATGACCAGCTGAACCTCATTGATGAGAAACGTCTGACTGCTGTGTGTCATGGTCATTTGTATCAGAAAAGAATGAAGAGGGCATTTGACAAGAAGGTCCGTATTCGAGAATTCTGAGAAGGAGAGCTTGTACTCAAGAAGATTCTGCCATCTCAAAGGGATGTTCGTGGAAAATGGGCGCCTAACTATGAGGGCCCATTTGTGGTAAAAACTATATTCTCAGGAGGTTCCTTAGTCCTCACAACAATGGATGGTGAACAACTCGCACACCCTGTGAATGCTGACTCAGTACAAAAATATTACGCCTAAAAAAACCCGCTAAGTCGAAAACCAGAAATGGCGACTTAGGCAAGAAAAGGGTATCCCAGTGGGTCATAACCTATGAAGGAAACTCAGGCAAGAGTTAGGGATTAAACAACAAAAAAAGGAAAGAGCTCGCTAGGTTGAAAACCCGAAAGGGCGGCCTAGGCAAAAAAGAGTGTCCTGGTGGATTGAAAACCCGAAAGGGCGGTCCAGGCAAAAGTTAGGGACAGAGGCGTTTCACCGTGTCAGATAGGGTTGTCACCTACATCCGGAGATTCATGAAGAAGTTCAAAGTTTCAATCGCCTCGTCAGTAGCGAAGACCTTTAGGACTCTTAGTCATTAGGGATGGTAGTGGTCATTGAATACGACGTAACCTTTTCCCAAATTGCCATTTTTTTCAATTGTAATGTTCCATGGAACTTCGCCATTGGCAAGTTACCATTCTAATGAAATCAATTTTTGAGCCATTTTTTGTTTGATATTTATCATTGCTCTGATGTTTTTCTTGTTTTGCAAAACTTCACTTATTCATTAATAACGGTTTTGAAAGCGGAAAATGTTTTGAGAAATCTTTTTTGAGAAAACACAATGAAAATATATATTTTGCTCTGGCATCGGGGACGATTTAGCGAAATCATTTGCCTACCACAAAAGCTCTGGTTGCGACGAAAACACTGATAAATCATCTGGTATGAATTTGTTGTTAAAAAGAGATTGGCACCACTTCTATGAATTAAACACTTCAGTAATGACTGACCACCGATACAAGGATGTCTCCCCGGTAGCTCCACAGATGTTTGTTAAAAATGTGAATTTTATTTCCCCGGTGAAGTGAAGACATCCAGGGATAACTCCAGAATCTTTGGCCGTCATATTTCAGTTTGATGGATGTGTCATCTTTCCTCTCGCTACTCCCAGTCTTTCATCTCTTGTTAGAGTCGTTCTTGCATATCATTAAGCATTCGCATCATACCATGGCATTGTGCATCTTTGCATTTTGGTTTTTTTTGCTGGTGGGATCTTTATCCCTCTTTTCATCTCCGTTTATTGAGCTCTGAACCATTGTCTGTGTCTTGCTCGCATCCAGTCTTCACCTTTGTGCTCCAGATTCCGATCCTTTATGCAGTTATTCCCCAGGAAGTCTAATCTTTAGTTATGCAACCCCGGTATTGACCCATCTGATACTTAATCTCCTCACTTGGAACTTAAGGTCCAGTAATTGCTGGCACTGTATAAACCTCAGGTCAAATGTGAACCCGTCGTTTGAAACCCAGGTCAAATGTGAACCTAAACTTCGAGTCAGATGTGAACCCGTTGTTTGAAACTCTGGTCAAACTGAACCAAAACCTCAAGTCAAATATGAACCCGTTGTTTGAAACCCAGGTCAAATGTGAACCTAAACTTCGAGTCAGATGTGAACCCGTTGTTTGAAACTCTGATCAAACATGAACCAAAACCTCAGGTCAAATGTGAACCCGTTGTTTGAAATTCTGGCCAAACATGAACCTAAACCTTAGGTCAAATGTGAACCTGTCGTTTGAAACCCAGGTCAAATGTGAACCTAAACTTCGAGTCAGATGTGAACCCGTTGTTTGAAACTCTGGTCAAACATGAACCTAAACCTCGAGTCAAATGTGAACCCGTCGTTTGAAACTTAGGTCAAATGTGAACTAAAACCTCAGGTCAGATATGAACCCGTTGTTTGAAACTCTGGTCAAACATGAACCAAAACCTCAGGTCAAATGTGAACCCGTTGTTTGAAACCTAGGTCAAAAGTGAACCTAAACTCTAGTCATATATGAACCTAGAACCCATGTGAACTTAAACCAAAAATCCAGCTCATACTGGTATCTAAAAATCCAGCTCATACTGGTATCCAAAAATCCAGCTCATACTGGTATCCAAAAATCCAGCTCATACTGGTATCCAAAAATCCAGCTCATACTGGTATCCAAAAATCCAGCTCATACTGGTATCCAAAAATCCAGCTCATACTGGTATCCTAAAATTCCAGCTCATACTGGTAGTCAAAAACCAGCTCATACCGGTATTCGAAGTCCAACTCATATTGGCACCCCAAGTCCAGCTCATGCTGGTATCCAAACTATAACCTCAAATTAGTAGTCCTTTCCAACTCATATTGGAGTCCAAGTCATATTGGCTCATTAATCTTATTCCCAGCTAAAAGTCTAGTCATTTTTCATTATCTGGCACGCGAGTTTATCTCTGTCTTTTCTGGCTTTTCTTGAAGATCCCGTTTGAACTCTTCAGTATAAGAAATCCCCAGAAAATCTTTGTAGGATGTCTATCCTTTTATTTCAAACTGAGCCCCATTGGAGATCATATCTTCTTTCTGGTTTCACGCCCAGTAAGAGTGTGTCCTTATTTCCCCAGTGTCATCCGGTCACATATGAACCTGTCGTCCATCTCCCCAGTTTTTTCCCCAGTGGAGAATACCTCTCTGACTCCTATCTCTAGTGAGGATCTGTAGGGTTTCCCCTTAGCTCTATCTTTCCATCCCCAGTAGTTCCTCAGAGTCTCCCCAATGAGTCTCTTTTGTCGATTAGTCTGTATCCCCGGTGAGTTTTCCTCATGGATACTAACCTTCATCCTTCCCCAGTATTATTCACCTGTGGTTGTTTGCTCTTTATCTCTAGTGTTTGGTCTGTCTGTATCTTTGTACTATCATGACACCATATCATCATATTAGAATTTCATAGCATGTCAACATTTGCATGCCCGTCGCTCGTCCTTAGCATCCGCGTTCCATCTAAGGGCAAAATTTTCGGTTTGCTATATTTAAATACCTTTCACCTAGATGTCCCGAGGATTTTCTTTCCTTGTGCCCTCTGGAAAAGCTATTTAAATAGGGGCAACTGTTGTACCCCAAATTTTACCTCTTAGATGTCATAACATCTTGCATAGACATTTTGAATCAATCACATATGCATTGTTTAACTAACCACATCTTGCCAGTTTATTTCTCTTATGTTTGAAACCAGGGTTTGCATAAAGAGATTCAAGGCCTCCTAAGGCATTCTATAACTTTATTCAATCATCACAAAGATTCACCATTGGTTGGTACCAAGATCCCAAGGCTTTGAATCCAGTCAAGTCAACAAAAGGATCACCAGACCAAAGTGTGGAATTAGGGTTTTAAGTTGAGGAATCACTAAAGAATTTTACCCTATCAAGTCAAGATTTGCTTGGTTCATCAACCATTTGAGTTTACCTATATCCAAGAGGTCTCACTCAACAAGAATTCAAGATCATTTGGCTCTTATCCTGAGTAGCTTGAGCCCTAGTCTCACCTTGCCTCCAAATTAGGGTTTCTATAAGAACATATGGATCATTGGTCTTGATTTTCATCAAGAGGTGCCCTCAAACCCTAAGAAATGACTCCATGAGTTAGTAAACATCCCTAAAGGTCTTTTATGAGCTTTGGATATGAAAAAAGAAGCAAGATCACCAAGGTTTGTCCCAGTGCATTCACAGTCAAAATTAGGGTTTTGACTGGAACCCTAATCCTTGGGATTTTGATCCGCATGAAACCTCCAAGGCCTCAATTCATCATAATATGCCTCATTGATGATTTAGGGTATGAGAAATTAAGTCCCAAGAGTTTTCTTGCTAAGGAAGCAAGGTTTAGTTCATGAAACTTTTCATATATGGAATTTTCCCCTCTTGTGCCAAATTGAAACGGTCATAACTTCCAAACCACACATCCAAATTGAGTGACTCAAAGCCTAAATGGAAGCTCTTTCCAAGATCTTCAAAGTGTTAAATATGACTTTTCTCCAAAAAATGCATGGTTTGTGAGTTATGAGACTTAGAAGCTAAACTGACCCAAAGACTTGGTGAAATTTCATCATTTTTGCCTTAATAACAAGCTGACTTTAACCCCATTTTTCACCAAGATCCCTTGTGATTCAGAACTTGGGTCCAACATGAAAGTTGTAGAGGGCAATGAGCGTTTTCCAAAGAGTACTAGAACTCCTCCATCCATCAAGGGAGTTGGGAGTTTCGAAGAGTCAAAGATGAGGGTTTCATTCGTTAACATTCAAGAAACTAACTTTTGGATTTTGATTCTAACACTTTCCTAATCACCAATTTCCATCATTTCTGAGTTTTAATGGCTCACTTAACATCTAATCAAGCCTTTCCACGAGTTTTGAAGTTGGTTAGCATTAAAATATGAGTTTATGGCTTGTTGATGCAAGTGGGAGAGAGAGAAACTTTCCAAAAGTAGAAATAACATTGTTTATTCATAGAGCAATGCACCTATCAGCTCACAACAGTTCTGCTCAGAAGCTCAGAGATCTTTGGAAGATTTACACTCTGCAAGTTTGAAAAATTCACACGAAAAAGGAAGGGCAGATTTGGCATTTTTAGCAAGTTGGCCATACCTTGAACTCACTCACTTTTCCTATAAATAGCAGCTCAGTTCCCTTGCATTTGACACCAACAATTATTCACAAATACACTCTAAATATTTCTGAGAAGTGAAGTCTTGCAAGAGGAGGAGAGGAGAAAGCTTTGCCTTAGCAGCTGGTGAGGGGAGTAGCAAGAAAAGAACCTCTGCACAACTGAAGTTGCAGTGGACATATTCCACTTGGTAACTACACTTTTCATACTTAAATACTCATGTATATACTGATATCATCATATCTCTTTATAGGCTGTTTGTTTTGATGTTTTCATCCACTCATCCATAATGTAACAATAATGTGTACTTGAGTTCTTTTTGTTATCTTTGGCATAGCATGTTAAGTCAAGGCAAGTGTGTGTGTCCTACTGAGCATACAACTGTTATTTGGTGTCCATATTGAACATTGTATCAAGACTTTGGTTGTTGTGGTTTATTGGTAGGGTAGGATGTGTTGAAACTCATTCACGCGCTGCTAAGGCCTTGGAATGCTCTAAACCTGCTTTTTGTTATATGTTAACCTGTTGAGATTATTGATAATAGGAGGTTTGCTCATGTCTTACTAACAGTTAATCTTATCTTGCTATTCATGCTTGCTGTCAAGAGTTAAATGTTGGTGTTTTGTTGTTACTAATTGATGAGGTGCAAACTTGTTTTCTTATGTTGATGTCCTTGGCTCAACATTGAGTTGGTGATATAATAACAATAATGATATTGCTTCTGGAACACCTCCAAACATATTTGGTAATAGGTTGGGTTTTGTTCTGCTTAGGTTTGCTTTGATTTTTCCATATACCATGCTACCATGCATTTGATTTGCTTTGATGTCTGCTTAGTATCAAAATGGTTTGTTTTTTTGTTAATACTTGTTGAATGTTGCCTTTGAGCATAAAAGTTGTTTTTGACTCAGTCTATCATAAGAACCATCTTGGGTATCCTTTCATATGCTTACTGACACCTTGATATGTACACCAGCCATGATTTGACATGCTGATTGTTTTGAGTTAAGTTGACTTATGAACTTGTGAATGAACTATCAATCTCTTGAAGTTTCTGCTTGCAGCCATGCTTTGTGGTGTGTACATAATGATGATATACTTATTCAAGTTAAAAACAGCCTCTTGATATGCATGTCTAGTTTGTTTTTGGAGTGTATGTCAATATTACTTGGTCCAACTGTCTGGTACATGTCTGCCTAACTGCTAGGTCATATATTTTTAGCATGTCAATTTTGAATGGCTACAAATTGGGATTTGAGGTTGGTCCGTATTGTAGTTTTCTTGTTGCCATCATGACATTCACTTTAAATTCAAAATAGATGTGTCTCTAAGCCCCTATTTGTTGACCTGCATTCAAAATGTGTGCATAAGCTGTTGAATTGCCAACTGTTGTGTATTCGAATTGTGTATGTCCACTACTTGAGCTCTACACTTGCCTTGCTTGTTGCCATATGTATGAGTTAATGCCAAGTTTATTTGAGCTTGTTGTTGCTTTCCTGCCCTGATTTTTGGTCAACCCTCCCATGATTGTGGAACTTGTCTTAAAATGCCTCTTACTCACACTACTGTCATCGCTCATGTTGTTGGATGTGCTCTCATTGGTAAAAGTTTTTTATGCATATGCTTGTTCCCATGCTGACATTTATTGATGAAACTATCCATGTTTGGTTTTCATGCCATGATTCCTTTGAACTTTTTTAGCTACCTGCTCCTTGATGACTTATTTTAAATTATTTTCTGACATATGTTCTTTTGACACCATCCATAAGATGTCTTAACCTTGCATTCTCAAAATATAATGTTGTTAACTCCACATGTCTCTTAGAATACCAAACCCTTGACACTGCTATTGTTATAGATACTAGGAATAATGCCCAAAATTATTCAGAGTTAAGTTAACATGTTGAGTGTGCTGCCTTTCTGAATATATGCTTACATGTGATATTTATGCCTAACTGTCATTTTGAGTTTGCTTACCATGCCATAGTCATAAATATTGCCATGTTTCTGTCTGCCATGGATGATATGAGTTAACTCTGGTTATATGTAGTTGATTTGAACTTGTTGCTGAATCATCTTTCCCTATCATATGAGGACTATGTGGAATCTTTGATATGGACAACTTTCAGTTGTTTTCACTAAAGGTGTGATTGTATTTTATCAGGCTGCTATCATACTAATTGCCTTGTGCCTAAATGAATGATATTGTGTATCCATGTTATGCTAGCCCTAGTTCAAACAACATGAAATATTTGGTTTATATATTATTTCTCTTTTGATACACCACATGTTCATCACCATGTCTAATCTCATGTTCAAAATGTTCTGATTTAATGTCTGAGAATACACTGTCATAGGCTGCAAGGTCAATTTTGTTTTAATTTAAGATCTTTGTTTTGATTTAAGATCTGGATTTTGGTTTTGGTTTCTTTCATTGTCAGAATAAAACTTTGGAAGTTATTACTATCATGTATAGGCTTTAAAACTGAGGGAGATATGCATGATACTCATTGTATATAATTCAGGTTCACTAATAGGAGTGTTGGTCTCATCTCTAAACATGTTTTATTGTATGAATGTTTCATATCCTCTGTTGCTAGCATGTTACTTTTTTAGTGATCTAGGCATTTGAGACTGATACAATGAAGTTAAGAATCCCTTGGAGATTTGTGTTTCTGATGGCATGTTGCAATTATTGCCATATTAATTACTTGTTGATACTATGTTTTCTCATACTATGCCATAACATGAACTTCAATATTTACCTCATTTTTGTTGCTGACTAATGTTATCTCTGTATGTTTGAGCTGCCACTTGACTAATCATTTCCCATAACAGTGCATCATTGATGCATCTTTGCTTAAAGTCATAATGCATTTGGCATGATACAATCATGTCATTGGTTTTATCCTCAATACTCACATATTTATGACAGTTTGTGTTGATAAATTGGTTGTGTGCAAAATAGGGTATGATGTCCTCTCCATGGTGATTTGTCTAACATTTGTTTAAGTTATGAATTGCATATCCTTTGTAACTTACCCTTTTGAGTGTTTATGCCTTCTCAATTCCTGATATGCATAAACTATGATATGTATGTGGTGAACTCTATTGACTCATGTATTTGAAGCTGAAGTATGTAAAGTGATTGTTCTTGAAGCTTATGCCTGTCCATATCATGTCTGCTATGTATTCACAAACCCTTAATCTGCTCACTCAACCTGGGTAAATCTTGAGTTTCTTGGTGTGTGGATAGCATGAGAAATTGGATTGACAGTGAATCATTGTGATAGACATAGAGCAGGATCAGGTGTTTACATGTTGGAAATTAGGACCAGATGCTATTATCATGAACTCATGTGTTTAATTTGTTCTCTCATCTATGTCATGCTAAATCTCAAAACCAGATGGCATAGAAATTTCAACTTGAGGCTTGGCATGATCTTGATTCTGGTTTAAATACAACCTGTTGAAAACATATGCATAATAGGCATGTTTCATTTTTGAAATCATTTTGTGTGTCTTACCATGTGCCACTTGCTAGCTTGAATTCATGTTGCATTCTTACCATTTCCAATGATTGAACCTGCTCACTGATTCCAATCTGCGCATGTCTTCCTTTTAGGATTCATAAGTTTGTTTCCTTGTTGCAAGGCACCCATTTGCTCATTTTTCACACACGCGAATGTTTATAAGTTTATGGAGTTGGATTTATGATTGGATGTACCAGCCACCCCAGTGGCAAGCACACACTTCACACGCCATATGACCTATAGGACTGGGGTTCGAATCCCCCTCGCCCCAGTCCTTTTGTTTTTATTTTCTAAAAATGCGCTGCTTTCACATATATTATGCCTTGGTCATATGTTGTTAACACGCACACACTGGGCGCGATGGCAAGCATTTTGGAGTTGTACTCGTGGGGTCCTGGGTTCAACACCCATGGGAACCACTCACTTCTTTTTTTATCACTTGTCTTTTTATATTTCTATGGTTTATATGTAAATTTCAAATGTTCATAATTTAATCATTTTTAACCCTTTATCACTCATTCGTTTTGCTAAATATTCATAAAAGAATCTATTTTTTAACCATAAAAAAATATTTTGAAAAATGTTTAATGTTGAGACATTTATTCATAATGAAAGTGGAAAGATATTTTTTAGGGTTTTTTGTTGCTTTTCTTGATTGTGTTTGATTCTTAATTATGATATCTTGCTTGTATAATATCTATATGTTTGATTTTGATCTTGCATGATTGTTATAAGCCTTGTTCAAATTGAATGCTTTGTTGTTAATACCACATTTTTATGTACACATCTTTTGTAATCTTACTGTTTCGTAAAATTGTTATTCTCCCCATTCCAAAGGAAATTCCTCTTCAATTGACTCATAAGTCAATAAACCAATCAACACCTTGGCCTCACAAGAACCTTTCTCTTTTCTTGGCCTCATAAGAGCCATTGAATCATAACTTAGAAATAGGTTGGAGTTTCTAAACTCTATGTGGTACTTGCCATGTTGAGTATCCACTTTTCCCCATCATAACTTAGACTTAGGGAGTTTCTTAAACTCTATATGAGCTCGTATTCATTCCCCTTGGAACTTTGGCCATAGTCAATGGTTCCTCACCCTTAGTTAGGTGAACTACGGTTACTCTGATTCTTTAGTCAGATACGTAGACACAAGACGCGACGTCTTGGCTAGCAAACTTAGTGTACATACCCTTAGGTCTTTACCTTTATCCTTATCAGATATCTTAGCAAGCAAACATAACATGACACAAATACTAACAAGAGGTTCCTGTAGAGTACTACAGATATTAAGGGTGCTAATACCTTCCCTTAGTATAACCAACCCCCGAACCTTAGATCTCCCCCCTTTAGGTTTTCTCGATCTTGAATCTTTCCTTTGGATAAATCAAAGTCGGTGGTGAATTCAAAGAAATGTGATGCAAGTTAATTAATAGCTTACGATCCGTTCTCACCGCAACAGGTGGTATACACCACTATCACCATGAGAGTAACTTATGGCACTTTACATAACATTCTCTATAGTACTCTCATATCGGGTCAATCCAGTATAAATATTACTCCCAATATTCATACCTATGTTAAGACTTGATAACTCCTTATCCATGATCCATGAGATGTGATCATCAGTCTATCAACATAATAGTCTTAATGCTTTAAAGGTATCCCACTTCACAGTAAAGCTCGACTACGAATACTTTAAGAATAGTGTCCTTATGTTTAATGGGATCTCATGATTAAGCCACACTTAATATTTCATTAAACGGACTAGCTATTCTGGAGACTTTATTATTTTGGAAAAACAAACATAATAAAGAAATGCCTTTTATTATTAATAAATAATTCGATACAAGTACCAAAAGTATTAGCCTGTAGGGCTTACACCAACATAATCTACATTGTGATTTTATAAAATAAATAACCTCTCACTTTTGAAAACTCAAAAACTCTTGCAAACATAATTTCTTTCATATTCAACCTCTAGTTTAATTTCAGATCTTGATCATGAGATATTTGTAATTGTTGAGTGAGACGTTGTCTTGAAACTAACCGTTCTTGAAGGTTTGGTATGGATTTTCAAGAAGCTTGCAAGATTGAGGTTTTTGTTATTGGTAGTGATAAATTATAGTTAAAAGAAGAAGGTTCTTCTCTCTAGCTGACCTTGGTAGTAACTGAGTGGAAGGCTATAGACAAGGTGGAGTTCTTCTCAATATTTGGACAGTTCACCACTCAAGAAATCGGTTGGATCAAGGGGTGATTTCCACACACGAAGTCTGTGAGCAGATTGGTAAAGTTGGAAGGTTCAAGAAGCGAGAATCGAGTAAAATTTCACATAAGAGTTTGGTTAAGTTATATACAAGTTAAGATCCAGATAGGACATTTATTTTTCTCAGCATTATTATGGATTGGTGATTGTATTAACTCTAATAATATTTTTCAAAACATAGTGGAAGAAAACAGTTTCCAACGGGAAACCATTGAAGAGTGGAGTAGGCTCCTACAAGGACGATATAGCTTAACCACTATATATCCCGATGTACTCTCTCTCTCTCTCTCTCTCTCTCTCTCTTTCTCTCTTTCTCTCCCGCTCTCTCTCTCTCTCTCTCTCTTTCACACACACACACACACATACACACACTTGCATTTTAATTTTCGTAGGATAAATGCATGCTTAGGTTATCAATTCTTAGTATAGTTTATCATATATTTCAGTTGGTAGCGATTTATTACGTAAGTTTAGGTTTGGTTAGAATTGGTACCTAATCGAGCTTTAGTGCTAATTAAAATCTGGAAAACTAGTTCTATTAGAATTCGATATTAGTTAAAGCATTGTACAAGACACATCTCGTGTAATCTACAATTACCTAATTAATCATTGTCTTTGAACAATCTGTGAATTTTTTTTAATTGTGTATTTGTCAACGTGTTGAATTCCAACATAAGCATGAGATATTTATTTTCGCTTCAAGACTTCCGCATGTTTTTTAAAAACCTCTGATATTCTATTTTTTGGAAAATCGGTCAAATTTTTTAATAAGGGTCTATTCACCCCCCCCCCCCCCTCTAAACTGTTTGTCTACTTAATATTCTCACCCAACAATTGGCCTCACAGCTAGTCTTTTGATCAAGTCTAAGCAACTCAAAAGTTAAGGAATATGGCTGACGATAACGATCCATAGGTAGCGTATAATAGAGCACCTATTTTTAAAGGTGAGAATTATGTTTATTGGAAAGAAACTACAGGAGCAAGGCTAACTTTGAAAAGAAATTACAGGAGCAAATTAAAATACAAATTGAGAATAAAAATGAAATTTATGTTAAGTATGCAAATAAGGGTGGAATAAAATTGGTGTTTGAACATGGAGGCTGGGTTTGGATTCATATGAGAAAGGAAAGGTTTTCCTTACAAAGAAGGACCAAATTACATACAATGGGAGATGATCCATTTAAAGTGTTTTCAAAGATGATCCATTACAAGATAAAGGTGAGTATGGTGTAAGTGTCACTTTCAATGTTTCTGATTTATTTTATTTTGATGTAGGTAATGATGAGCTCAATTTGAAATCAAATTCTATTAGAGATGGGGGGATGAGGAGGACATGGAGCACCAAGGCTTAAATCAAGTAATCTAAAACATAGGAGGTTCTATAACAAGGGAATGTGGTAGGAGAGTCAATAGTGCCCTAATACAATTCATGACCAAATCAATAGGAGAAAGAGACTAATTGAAAGAAAATGGGCCAAGACTTGTTATTTTGATTCAAACTTGTGAAGAGAGCACGACATGTGGGCTTGTTGCCCCCATTTTAGAGAATTTCTTATTACACCCTAGATGTTTCTAATGGATCATGCGAAATTCCACACATGCCCCCTGATTTCGGAGATATATCTCCGGACGCACCCAAACGTAAATGAATGTTGAAATATTCTGGAGATATATCTCTTGAACTTTTTGGAGGTTAAATTGCGCTAGACTCTTCTTCTTCCTCATTTCACAATTTTCTCCAAACTCAAACTCAACTCTTCTCCTTCTCAATACACTTCAACTTCACCAAATCAAATTTCCTCAAGCAAGACTCAAAGAAACTAAAGGGAACATCAAGCATCATCTATTACATCATTCAACATCATCAAAGCCATAAATTTCAAGTAAGTTTTTCGAGTTTTCGATAAATTTTGAGTTTTAGTGTAAATGTGTAGAAATCAATGATTAGGGTTAGAAATGTGTAGGAATCGCATGTAACATAGTTTATACTTAGTGTATAACTTGTTTGTTGGCTGAAAATGACGATCAGAACATGTTTTCTTCAACTTGTATGAGGTACATTCGCCATTGATGCAACCTCTGTGTTGTAGAACATTCTGGAGATGCATCTCCGGAATTGTTCAAAGTTTCATATAATTTAGGAAATTCCCGAGATGCATCTCTGGAATTGTTCAACGTTATAGTTTTATGGTGTTTCTGAAGATGCATCTCCGTAATTGTTCAACGTTATAGTTTTATGGTGATTCCGGAGATGCATCTGCGGAATTTCCTTCAGTGTGTTTTTTTTAAATTTTCTTGCTTGTGTGTATTATTTATGTGTATTAATGATATATCTTACTTTACCTTATAAGAATGATGGCTGATATTATTGACAGACTGAGACATGGTAGGGTTGCTTAGCACGCATCCGTTTGTAGAGAGTTGAGCCAGCAGGTTCCAGAGGCAGCAGGTACATCTGATCAGGTAGAGTCGTCGACTTCTAGGGCTCCGTCTACTTCTGGGGCTCGTGCTTCACCTCAGGCCACTCCATCTCAGACCACTCCACCTTCTTCTTCTTCCTGTAGGAGACAAGATTCACCATCTGACGCGTCACTTTCCCCATCCTCCCGCAGGCATCAGGATTCACCAGTTCCACCTCCCACTGGTGATCTTGCTGATCCAGTGCCACCTCTGGAGTGTGAGGCTGCTGCGGATGCCGAGCCTGAGGGTTTTAGAGGAGGTCCATAGGATTTTTCCTTACTTTCTGTATCCAAACCATACTGCCAGACATATCTGGGACAGAGAGGTAGAATTAGTTGGATTCTTTATTTTTTATGCGTTAATTTTAATTTTAATTGCTCACATTGATTATTTCTAACATTGATTATTTATGGAAAGCTCCAGGAGCGTGATCCCCAGAAGTTTATTAACCATGGGAGGAAGATTGATGCATTGCCTCAACAGGAGGAGGATTGGTTTCACTTGGTTTTGTTATTATCTGGCCTAAAGGACCTATGCTTGACCGGTTACACTCTAGTCAACCACGGAATGCTTAATGCATTCGTGGAGAGATGGCATTCTGAGACCTTTTTGTTTCATCTCCAGCATTGTGAGATGTCTATCACACTGGAGGATGTCTCATGTTTGTTGCATCTTCCGATCAGGGGGAGATTCCTCGATCATGGGAGGATGACCAGAGACGAGGCAGTCGAGATGATGGTAGAGCATCTGGGGGCTGATCCAGGGGATGCGATGGAGGAGGTGGATAAGACCAGGGTGCTCAAGCTAGATTTGAGTTCCTGAGGAAGCTCTATGTGATCGAGATCGAGAAGGAACAACAAGCATGTGGCGGTAAACAAGACACATGCTTTGAGAGCATACTTTCTTTTTTTGGTTGGCACTTGTATTTTTATGGACACGAGTGCCACTTATACTGACGTTGCATACCTTCAGTTCTTATTGGATCTACAGCAGATCCATTAGTACAACTGGGGGGCGGCTTGCCTGGCATATCTTTACTCGAAGTTGAGGGAGGGATGTCTGTGGAAGACGAAGCTGGTCAAAGGGAGCGTGACACTACTTGTGGTAATAATTCTTGATCCTTGAATTTTTTTGTCATTTTCATTTCATATTTGCGAAATCATTACCAATCATTTTTTATCCTTGAATGTTTTTTTTTTCATTTCAGACTTGGATCCTCCAGCACTTCCCGCGCATCGCTAGCTAGGCGAGTGTGGATGAGTACACTAAGGATATGTTGTATGCCTATGCTTTTATCCCGCTCAGAGGAAACCATGAGGTCGAGCCTTTCAGAGTCTATCTTGACAGTTTGGTTGTTGAGACATGCCCTTCAACAGCTACGTGGATCACCATTAGACTTGACCACTTGACTAGTTTTATACTCCGAATGGTTGGCCTGTGGATTGTGTATCACTGCTCCTCATCTGCCCGAGCGCATCATGCGGCAGTTCAGGTACACCCATACCATCCCCATACCACCCTCATTATTTTTATGTGTATTTAACTATTTTAAAGCTTCTAATGCTTTAAAATTTTGTTGGTTTTTCTATTCGAGAGAGAGAGAGAGAGAGAGAGAGAGTCCTCACTTATGGCTATTCCACTCTTCAATGGTTTTTCATTCAAAATTTGTTGTTCTTCAACTATTATTTTGACAATATTACACAAATTTTTTTAATACAATCAAAATTCGAGATAATGCTGAAACTAAAGATTTTCGATCTAAATCCTCTTTAACTGTACACAGTGATGATAGTTCGTCATCATGATATTTTATCAGTAGTATCTAGAATTTTTTAGAAGTATTTAGATGAGAATTACATTATTTAAAGGTGAATTTTGACAATATTTGAGACAACAGAGAAAATTGGAAGTTTTCAACACATTTTACATATGTTCGATAATTTGATCATGTCTAGAGCTTCATAACTTCGATTGAGGTGAATTTGCAGCATTTCATGAGTTATTATTATAAAATCAGCAAACTACCTTACACCTAAATAGAGAGTTAGTCATGAATTGAAAATCATGATGAGTATTGTTAAACAAATACATTGAGTGATTTTTAGAGTTTTGCTCGTTTGATTATGGATTTGACCAAGTTTTTAATCTTATCGAGAAACCAATATCTTTTTTAGTCATCTTTACTAAGACTTACCATTCTATATAATCCATAGAAAGAGTGTTGTGCCTAATTTCTATTATTTTTCAGTCATTTTCTTTCTAAGTTTTCATTTGCTTCAATTCTGTCCCAACTCAACTAATCTATAATATTTCTTTTACATACTCCATTTTATCACATTAAAATCACAAATTTCATATGAAATTTAACAAAATATGAGAAAAATAGTTGAATATCAAATTTGTTAGCCATCGATCAAAGAGATTCTCCCTCAGATAATCTTGACCATGTTAGTTTATGATTTACATACACGTTGGTAGATTGCTTATTGTTGAGACCTTTTTAGGTCTGAATCTTTGAGAGAATTTCATTAACATAAACTTCAAGATGTAGTTGCAAATGAAAACACAAGAACCAAAATTTCATTCAAGTTTGTACAAAAGAAAATTAAAGGAGCAAAAAATTCACACTCTTCCTATACTTTATGCCAGATCAGGACCAGAAGGAAGTGGCTCATAACCATCATGATGCTTTGTTGTTGTAGCTCTTTCAACTGGTATGCATTTGAGTATAACAGCTAGAGGCATGCTAAGTACACCCAATAACACACTGAGTAACCAGAATTGCCGGGTTAGAGGAACTGTGCTGGCAAATGTTCCAAGGAACTCAACTATGATTACTTGAAATACCGCTGTTGCAAGAATAACACTTAGAAATATCCAGCTGTCAAACATGCCTTTGAATATGTTTATCTTTTCAATTTCTCTGCTGTTTATCTCATTGAACACCTGGTAAAAGAGAGGGAAAGCAACAAAATAAGCAGAACAGAATGGAACTAGATCATTTTATATACACTTTCCTGAATGCATCACTGGTATTTAAGATAAAAATGATAGACCATGGAGGCAATAACAAAGTTATGACCATATTAAAACATTTCAATTTAATCAAACCACATTAACAAATGCAAAATTTTCATTTTCTTCAATAGTTGGTATTTTCATATGAAAATGTCCTAATTGTTGGTGAAATCCTTTTTAACAATTTAATATTCCCAAAACTTTAGATAATTTGTGAAACTTTGACTAGAATTTGATTTTAACTCAATTATTTTCTGTCCTTTTAATATTATGATCAATTAGTTTCCCACCGTAGTGTTTGAAAAATAGAACCGAATCATATGGTTCAATCAATTGATTTGTGTCTATTATATAGGCATAAGGCAATTTGATCGCGGTTTCGTCCCGTTTTGGGCGGTTTGAAGCAACTGAACTATGACCCGGAGGTCTACCCGATTCGATGTCTGATCCGATTTTTAAAATGTTTGTTAAAATAAACCGTAGTTGGTTTCTGTGAGAGGCATGAGACACTTTACCTGGCAAAGTACAAAGGAGTTGAATATCAAAGTGTTGAGTACTGCAGTAGAATCTGGGCCACTTAGTCCCAATAGCCTCTTCCCCTCAAAATTTAGAACTCCAAGGACAATTAGTTGATACAAACTCTGACCAAAGATATTCCTCCACATTGGTTTGGTAATAAAACTTGCTTTCCTTCCAACTGGTTGTCGTTCCATAAGTCCGTCATTAGGAGGTTCCGTAGCCAAGGCCAATGCACCAAGAGTGTCCATAATCAAGTTAACCCAAAGCAACTGAACAGCCGTTAATGGAGCAGCTCCTGAAAATAATGAAGAAAGTTTAATCTCAGTTTCTTATATTCAACATTTTTTCGGTGGAAAACAAAACTTGTATAAATCAACAAACCAGTGATGCATGCAGAAACAAAGTTAGTAATCAGTGCAACAACATTGACTGTCAACTGAAACTGCACAAATTTTTGAATGTTTATGTATATGGCCCGTCCCCATTTGGCCACTTTGACAATGGTAGTGAAGTTGTCATCCATTATAATCACATCAGCATTTTCTTTGGCAACCTGTAAAAGGAAGGTAATTAAAAATAAAAATATTATTACACATCAAGTAGGCATTAACTTATAAGTACTGGAACATGTGGAACAAATTCTTAAAATGCTTGATTTTGGGGGAATAACTATTACCAAAAGAAACATGTAGCAATCATGTGGAAGAACTTAGGGATAGGAAAACGATCTTATGTCTCAAAAGACATTAATGTTTAGGGATTAAAGAGAAGTCTGGCAAGATTTTCAAAAAGAAGAGGGGAAGATGGACAAGAGGAAAAGGAAAATGCAAAAGAATCTCTAGAACAGAAGATAACATTTTTGTACCTTCAATAAGATTCAAATTAAGCAACTACATAAAAACAGTGCAGTTGATTGTAATAGTTAATACTGTCAGATTCACCATGGTAAACCAATAATAACTAAAGACAAACCTCAGTTCCAGCAATGCCCATGGCAAGCCCAATGTCTGACTCGTGCAGTGCAGGAGCATCGTTGGTTCCATCACCAGTAACAGCTACAACCTCCCCAAACATATTTCTCAAACGGGTTACCAAGGTATGCTTGTCAAGAGGTAAGGATCGTGCCATTACCTGAAACCAAATTAATCACATTAGCAAGACAAGCATATCAGAAAAGAGAATTGAAAGTCTCTGGACATAATGAGATCAAAACCTGAATTCTTGGTATGATATTCTTCATTTGTTCCGGAGACAAATTGCGAAATTCTGGTCCTTCTATGGCTATACCACCCTCAGTAAGTATACCACATTCTCTAGCTATCGCCTTAGCTGTATTTATGTTATCACCAGTGACCATGCGGACAGATATTCCAGCTGCTAAACATTTTTGAACAGCTTCCTTAACTCCAGGGCGCACAGGATCCTTGATTCCCACAATGGCTATCAAAGTATATCCATTTTCAGGGATGTTGTTTTCGCCTTGTGTTTCATCTATATCTTTAACAGCCAAACAAAGAGTTCTCAAAGCTTCATTGGCAAATCCATCTATAATGTCATTCACAATCTTTGCTTTCTCTTGAGGAAGATCAACCGTTGCTCCATTATTATCAACGATTTTATCACACATTTTCAACACTATTTCTGATGCACCTTTGCAGAAAGCTCGGACCCTTCCATCAGGAAGACCTACGAGCACAGACATCCTCTTCCTGTCGGAATTGAAAGGCTCAACCTTAAGTATCTTACAGGATTTACGCTGTGCATCAAAATCACCGCCTGAAACCAAGCCAAATTCCAATATTGCTGATTCTGTTGGTGTTCCCAATATTGTCTGCTTTCCTTCTTTGTCTTTAACAACTTCCGATGATGTATTCTGAAATATAGCCTGCAAAAGGATGCTTAAAACTTCATCAGATATCTCTGATTTCAATTTATCAGTACTCTCAGCACCTTTAATCTCGGTGGTCTTTTCGCATATCCAAATTTTATCAACCACCATATGGTTGGTCGTCAATGTTCCTGTCTTATCAGTGCAAATGCAACTAGCTGAACCCATAGTCTCACACGCAGAAAGATGTCTCACAAGTGCCCTATCGTTCATCAATTTTTTCATTGCAAAAGCAAGACTGAGTGTTACAGCTAATGGCAATCCTTCAGGAATCGCAACAACTATTATGGTTACAGCAATAGCAAAGTAGTCTAGTAGCTTCAGTGCATCCTCTGAAGACCAACTGCTAAAGTCTCCATGAACTGCTTTTTCAATCACAAATCTTACTGTCAACACCAAAAATGTCAGCACAGCAAAAGTCAAACCAATTTTACCAATAACTGTAGCAACTCCATTCAACTTCACCTGTAAAGGAGTCTCATCCTCTCCTCCCTCACTCAAAGTTTCCATCAACTTTCCCCATTCAGTTCGCATGCCAACAGTTGTTACTATCATTTTCCCCTGACCGTCTTGCACTTTGGTTCCCGAAAGAAGGAAAGGTCTTCGACCGTCTATATTTACAGGTTCGCTCTCACCTGACAAACTTGATTCATCAATTAGCAATGAATATCCATGAATAAAAATTCCATCCGCTGGAACTTGATCACCTGTTGACAGATGAACTATATCTCCTACTACCAAGTCGTAAATTGAGATCTTCCGTCTTTTACCATCCCTGGTAACATGAACATCGATCTTTTTCTTTTCTTTGTCCAAATCTCTGAACTGTAGAGATTGCTGGTAGTCACTGATAGCAGTCACAGCGACTACCAAGAATATACTAAGTATGATTCCAAGACCATCATAAACACCCTTTGGCCACCCTTCAGTGGGAAGCCCAATGCCTATGGAAACTAAAGCACAAACAATTAGAATGATGAGTGTTAAGTCATGCAGTGCATCCCAAACAAACATGAAAAAACTTTTAGATGGTTTCTCGGTATAACGGTTGAGCCCATAAATCTCTTGCCTACTATGTATACTGTCTTGATGGACACCTTCATCGACCGAGACTGAAAGTTTACTTGTAATCCCTTGAACTTCACCAACTTTTGTTAAGTTCTTGTAATCATGGCTTCGAACAACTGATGCAATATCATCCGGTTCGATTCCAAAACCAGCTTCTCTTGTCTTTTCTGATACCTTGAATTCAGGTGAAGCAATAGCTGCATAAGAAAACCAGACCAGTTTGGATTAGCTTGTGGAAGAAGTTAGACCTTTTAAGTATAAAGGAATTGAAATGAAACTTAAATTCAAGGGGGATTTTACCCACCAAAGGGGACTTATAATTGGAGAAGGTAGTCCTGTTCACAATACACTCTTCTTTTAAATATTTATACATAACTAAATAGTTACCGTTTGAATTTCAACCAATAAAAGAAACCTGAAAATTGTGTTTGAGTGTGTTGCTAGCACTTTAAAAATTTATAGATATACAAGTTAATTTCAACTAGAGTGAGATCTAGAAGACTCATGTTGAGTGCAAAACTTTTCTTTTCTCATAAGTGCTTTTGAAATTTTTATCTAAAGCAATTTATTTTATGAATTTCAATTATTATAGAAACTAGAGCACCTTACCATCGGTAAAATGCAGTGCTGCTCGTTGAACATTGATAACAGCCCGAAACTTTCCCTGGTGTCAGTTATAAAAAAATATAAAGTGAAACTAGGAAGTAACAAATTGACAAAATGTAATGAAGAAAAAGATTTTATAGGGGGCACAACAACAATAACAGATATATATAAAGTTCATGGTAACAGTTAAGAAATTTAACAATTATGATTTCACATAAATACCCTTTATATAAAAATTATGAAATCACATAAATACCCTTTCTTTAAAAGTTCAACACTAACAGATTTTTTCATTGTACATTTTATCCACTTTTCACACATTTTCATCCCTCCGATGATGTTTGTTTCCTCTTATTTTCTGGTCCAAACAAAACATTAAGGGACGTCATTTTGTCATTATGTGTCATGTCCTCAACTGGACCAATTTTCATTGGCATTTGAATAATTTAGTGTGCATCGGATGAAAAATACGTGGTATCTCTTTTTACACCATCATGGAAAATTCGGCGAAGTTTCGTCATGGCAGTCATTATCACAAATTGAAAAAAGTTGATTTATATTATTTTTTTCTATAATTAAGGTCTTTGGCTAAACAATAATCTCAGTTTCATTGTCCCTAAAGAAATAATAAAACGAAAATTTCACATGGGATGCCTGCTCACTTCAATCTTCAGATCACAGTTAATTTTTTTTTTCTATTAGAAAAAGTTTTGGTGAGTTGGACTCAAAGACTCAGGGTTAGGGTCGTCTCAAGATTTAAAAAGCGTTTATAAAAGTATTTATAAATCATCCATTAAAGAGAATTCCAAATCAACAGCGGGAGTTGAATCCAGGACCGCATGTGAGCCAACTATTTATCAACTAAATCAATCTCTACCCGCTGAATCCACAACTGCATGTGAGCCAACTATTTATCAACTAAATCAATCTCTATTGCCAAACAAAATTTTTTGGGGTCTTAAATCGTAGCTGCATTGAAAGTATCGATAAACAACGTGGAAACTTAAGTTTTTGATAGGGTGGCAATTTGATTAAACACTAGTAATTGCGATTAATTGTGCATTTTGATCGTTTTAATAAAACGTCATAGAATATAGAAATCACCTGTTCAACTCAACCATTAATACTTTCAATAATTTAATGACCGGTTAACTTTATATATTATACCCCACCAACCTTAATAAGTTTTTCAAAATAGTGAGCAAATCCTTCTTGTGTAAAAACAAAACAAAAAGTGGTCAAAATTAGCTCAACTGTTTTTATTTCAAGACATAAAAAACGGTTGATTTTAAAATGTGGCGTCTATCGTATGAGATACAATATTTATTTGTAAAGTGGCAATCATTCATGTATATTAAATGTTCTTCATTATAGTGTGTATTTGTCACATGTGATGAGCATATGTTAAAAGTAATTGATTTATAAAATAAACTGAAACATAAATAGAGGACCAAGAATATAAAAATAAACATAAAATAAAAATGCAGAGCACTTGCTAAAAATTTGAGTTGTGCTGGCCACCACTATGCAAAGTGGAAATAACTAGTACTCCCTAAAATATAAAATTTAGTTGTAACGCTGGTTTCAATTATCTGACATTAATTTATTAACGTACGGGCAAGAGTAACAAACCCATGTTCTTTATAAAGCAATCGGCGAGTTAGGTATGTCACGTAATTCTGTTGTAGTTGGAGAGTACCCTTGTACTTATTTTAATATAATTTGCTTTCAGAAAAAAAAAAAAAAACTAAAATACAGTTTTGATCCTCCTATTTGTTAAAATTCACGGTTTTGGTCTCCTATTTTATTTTTTAACAGTTTTAGTCCTCCACCCCAATTTTGGCCCAAAAAATGATGAACAGTAACTGGTCCGTACATGAACAGTACATGCCCGTACATGAATAGTACACGTCCGTACATGAACAGTACATAAACAGTGAGGGATGGGGGACCAAAACTGTTAAAAAATAAAATGGGAGATCAAAACCGTGAATTTTAACAAACAGGAGACCAAAACTGTATTTTAGAAAAAAAAAAAAAAAAAAGAAGGTATGTCTCGTTTGTCCGGAGTTTTATGAATAGCTTTTAGATCCATCCTTTCTAATATGCTTACCTATTTTTCTTGCGGACATTTACGTAGTAATATACATAAATTTTTGTAATTTTTAGATTAATAAAATATAGTCTGCAAATCTTTCATAGTTGTTAAAATGACTTAACTCAAGGGTGTGTTTGGTTATCAAGAGAGTATAAGAAGAAAAAAATAGGTGAGAGAGAGTATATGAAGAGAAAGAGATGATAAATAGAAAAGATTTAATAAATTGTTTGGTATAAGAGAAACACAAAATGAATAGAGAAAAAAGAAATGTTAATATTTTTTGAAAGTACTTAAATACCCTTAAATTAAATAAACTTTAACATTTATATTTAAAATAATTAATTAATTATTGACCTATTATATCCAAAACCAAATCAATTCCAACAAATCAGTTTTTCTAAAATAAAAATTTTCAACAAAATATTCATGGGACTTGTTTTTACTCTATACATCTATAATAAAAATATAATTAAAGAAATTTAAGTTTTTCCCTTTTTGAATTGTTTAAATTTTTATATAAAATAATAAAGTTTATTAATAGTACATTCCACTTCTGTAAGGTGTGAATATACATTTTCTTTATCCATACAAATCCACTAAAGTATCAATAAAACTTAAGATGACAGAGAGCTGAGTGTTGAGAGAAATATAAAAAAAAGAGGGCCTTTCTTGCTTCTTTCTTCGCAAATCAGCGAAGAAAAAAAAATAGGTGGGACCCGCACTGTATTTATCTGTCGCCCCTATTTCTTTTGTTCACTAAGTAACAGAAATACCACACTTCTTCTCTTAATCTATCGCATCTACTTCTCTTTTTGCAAGTTCTTACATACCAAACACACTGCAAATGAACGATTCGAAAAATTATAAGGTTTAGACCTTAAAATTATACTTATATTTTTCAGGATTTTTTAACTCAACCTTACAAAGTCCGCTACCATCAGGACTAATCCATATGGATCAAGGCTAGGCTATATTGTTATAAATTTTTAAAAATTATATTAATGTTTATATTATCTTATTTTAAAATAACAAATTCATTTTTTTTAATTCACTAAATTTTATATCTATTCTCTTTAATATTTCTCTTTTAAATATTATAAATTAATATAATTAATATTATTTTCTCATATTTTATTAGTTTATCTTATATTAAATATTTAAATATTTTTAATACAATTTAGATATGTATTGTATTTAAGTATTATAGTATTTATAAAATATAATATAGTATTTAAAAATATATTATATTTAAAATAATATAATTTTTAATTTATTTATAATAAATTCTACCCTTACATCTTGTGACAATTCTACCCTTACAGTCCAAAATTTTAAGTGCACACCTTAGACAATGTTCACTCCGCACTATTTTTTAATAACTTGTGTTGGGCTGAGTTTAATGGCATATATCATTTTTATCGATGTATTGGTTGAATGATAATATTTACCAGGTCAATTTGTATTTCTCTAACTTTTTTTTTTTTTTGACTGGATCCTCTAACCTTACTTATAAGTAAAATTCTTTTTAATTTTTTTGGCCTTAAAATATAAACAAATTTTAACAAATCTAAGTCCCTATTTAATGTTTTTATTTTAAAATTATCTCAGCATTAATTATTTAATAGTGCTAGTGGATGAATATCTAATTAAGAGTATATTAATAGTTTTGTTGTTTATTTTATATTAAACCAAGAAAATTCTATACATTTAACCATCATTTATAATAATATGAAAATTGTTTCTTATTTTATAATTAAGGCCGAAGTTGTATTATTTAATTAATTAAATAGAAAATAAATTAATTGTTATAAAATTACCCAACATGATATTTACTAATAATAGAAACATTATATAACACTTTCATAGAGTAAAGTGCATTTTCATTCAATACTATTTTTTTTTTAAGTTTTGAAAAGGAGAAATTCAGTTTCGAAACATTTAATATATTTTACATTAAAATTGACATTTACATTTGGTTTTATTTTTGGAAAGGACCATTTGGTAGTTTTCCTTTCCGCCGGTAAAATTGGGAATGACAAAAAAATGGAAGAAGAAAAGTGATGAAACCTGAATTTTCCTCTGCCTCTCCAGTGCTACAGCGCGCTTAGCGAGATCGGCTACGTTGCGAAACCTCCGGCGAGGGTTTTTGACCAAGGAGACGGCGGATCTCCATCTACTGAGAGCTTCAATTGAACGATCCTTGTCTTTCAATTCGAAATCCTTGAGAAAACCTTCCATCGATTGAATCTAATAAGCAATAATTAACTCTGTTTCTGTTATTCTCTTCTAAAGTAAATCGCACTGCAAAACCATAAACAACCGAGCTAGGTTTGTGAGATGTGAGAGAAAGGGTTTATTGCGCGATAGTGCGCAGAAACGAAACGGCAAAGATTGAATTGAAAGGATGGAGAGGTCGTGTTGTGGAGTGGGCATTTAACGTAAGCATAAACACGCTATAATGGAAAGTTGACCCAGGAGCCGGAGGAGTAATGTGAAAAGTTTGACAAAACTAGGCCACTTGTTTTATTTTTAATATACTCTATTACAATGTACAATTTTTTGTTTGGTTTACAAAAAAAGGCCGGCTTCCTTTTGACCTTGGAAAGTGATTCCCAAAGCTTGAACCAAGCTATTCTTTCTAATAATAGTGGTTTGTTAAGCGTCAAGTGAATATGGTTGCCCACTCCTTAGCGAAGGCGGCCGATTCTTGGGTTATCGATTTGGTTCTTCGTTGTATTGAACATTATATATTAAATGAAATGAAATGTGTTAAGTTTTTTATTGTAAAAAAAAAACCTGTTAATCCCACATATTTTTGTGAATTTAAAAATTAATATCGAACAAAATTGAATTATAATGATATATTAAAAATTTTGGTAGTACATTGTATTAATTAAATTTTTTATAATTCATTTAAGAATTTAATTGATATGCATTAACAGTGCAAAGATTTTTTACACCGTCAGTTAATCACAACCACTCATTTATTTGAAATATTTAACTTTTATTTTAATTAAATGAAAAGTAATAACAACAGACGGTTGTGATGCATTGACAATGTACAATTTTTTACACTAAGGCTCTGTTTGGGAAGAAGTTTTTTGAGTTTATAGCTTATGTCTTATAGCTTATAAGCTCATATGACAATAAAAGACCTGTTTGGTAACGGTCTTTTCATCACGAGCTTATAGCTTATTTTATTAGCTTATAGCTTATTTTCCAGACGCTATTTTAAATAGCGTTTTAGCTTATAGCTTATAGCTTATCCTTTTTTCTTTCATTTTCACCCTTATTATTTTAACTAAAATCCACTACTATCTTTTATAATTTATTATAATTTAAAATAAAATAATTATTATTAAATATCTTTTATGTCATTTTATTTTATCACCTAATTAAACCGCTAATTTTACCAAACACTTCAATTGGTTTATCAGCTATAAGTCATCAGCCATCAGCTATAAGCTATAAGCTATTAGTCACCAGCTATCAGTCATAAGCTATAAGCTATCAACTAACTTATCAGTCAACCGCTATTTTTACCAAACAGAGCCTAAAAATACATAATAATTAATCTCTTCATTTAAAATTGTCGACACAAACTTATATTAGTTTTTTTAAAATTGTTAATATTTTGGAAATATTACCGGTATATTTAAGAAATACCATGTTATACCAGAAATTTTGATCATACTAAATTTATGATAGTTTAAATTTTTAACGATTTTGATTTTGCCGACAATTTTGTACGGTTGTGTTTGCACCAACTGTTTTGTGTGGTTTATAATGAATCCATAGTTGTATATATAGGGGTCATGTGTTGTTACGAAAAACATCTTACAATGTCTCTTTCTCAGTTTTCGATTAAGGCAAAAGTGTACTTCAACAAGGTGAAACCTTCCGTTGAGCTTCGACTTCCGAAGAGCACCGCATGTCTCGTCGCCTTGAGATACAAGTTGAATGATTTGTTGTCTGAAACCAAGAATAGAAAGTTGGATAAGATCGAGTTTCGTACAAACTGGATTGATATTAATGGAAATATGAAATACGATCTTATTGAGCTGAAGACCGATGAAGATTTGAAGGTTATATGGAAAAACATTTTATTGTAGGCTAATTAATGGATTGATCGAGTTTGATGCGACAATTTTAAGATCGGTCGACAACATAATTAAGATGTGGAAACGTTCTGAATCTCTTGGTAGTCAGGGACGAATCTATGAGTTTTAAATTGTATGGGCAAAATTTATAAATTTGTTATGTTAAAAATATAATATGTTATTTATAAATAAATATTATAATTATTTTTTATAATTTTTTATATTTTAAAATTATTAAATGTTTTCTTATTTTCTATTTATAATTATACAACATATTTTATCTTCACAAATTAATTGATAATTCATAGATATATATTTTTAATTCGAATAAAAAAGATAAGATAAAACATCTGAAATATTAAAAACTTTTTATCATTAATAGACTATTTTGAAGTAAATTTTGAAACGAAATAAATATTGAATGGAATATACACTATCATTACTATTACTATATGAGTAGTATATTAGAATTGATATTTTAATTCCAGTGGGGACATTGGCCTACATAGTGACGTATGTAGCTCCGTCCCTGCTGGTAGTGTCTAGGTTTTCATGTTCTTTATTATTAATTTATGTTAATTATAATGTGTTAAGTTATGTTCATCTTCTAAACATGTAATCGACAAATATTATGTGATAAAAAGTACAGTGCTAAATAGTCAGAGTCACAAATTTACAAATAATAACAATGTAAAATCAAATATTTAAATATGTCCCCACGGACTATGTGTGTTTCCTGTGATAATCTAGTAAAAATCTTACCATCTGGGTTTATCAAACCCATGAGGTTATTGAAGGGAAATTACGATACAATACGCAACAGAAAAACAAAAATTTTCCTTAAGTTGATCCTTACAAATGAGCATTGATCAATGATAGAAACAACTACCGCTTATGGCGATTAAAATCTTTGATGTAGAATTAGATGAATGATCACAAGCGATGAACGATGATCAACACCTATACTCAGTTCACACAAACAGAGTGCATTCAATCTTAGTTCTAGCTGCTACGAATGAAGACTTTGAGATGTACAGAGAAAGAGAAATTACAATGAGGTTTTACAAATCTAATTTCATCAAGTGTAAAAGCTTCTACATAAAGGTTCTATTTATAGAATCACTTGTGTGGGTAATAAGCTGAAAAAACCCAACTTAAGTGCATCATATGTATAATAATAGTAATATTATATTATTATAATAACTATTATTATAATAAACAAACTTTTATTATACGGTATTCTAAATTTTGAATGCAAAATATTATTATAATAAAGGCTTATTTTAAGGGTTGAGTATGATCTTATTGAAAGTCTGGTTGGGTCTATTAACCTACTCAAAAATTTATTTTATTCAACACATGTAATAAGCAATTTAATTAATGATTAACTAAACTAACAAATTAAAAGATCAATAAAACTAAATATGTGTTTGTATTGACTTATGTGAACTTATCTAATAGCATGAGTTTTGAAAAACTACTTATTTATAAGAATTTATGAAAACAACTTATCACATTGTTCATGATTTTTTTAACTTATATTTCGAAGTTCTTTAAGATAACTAAGATTTATTTATTCAAAATTCTAAAATATATAATAATAAATTTATTCATATTTATTTAAATAATAGGTTTAAAATATTTTTTTTATGATTCATGGTCTAACATTTTTAATTAAATAGGTTTATAAAAAAGCTTATGCTTTTTTAATTTAAAAAACATTTTTGATCTAGCCTGATTTATATAGGATAGGTCGTAGGCCTCTATTAGTTAGACAAACATATTCTTACATTTTTTACTTACTTTATACCTTATATACGATATTGTTGTGGAATCTGATGCCTTGGAAACAAAGTATAAACTGTTTCTTTATGATTAAGAAACACACAAGGGTAGAAAAGATGGTAAAAGAAGAAAAACAACAAGGATTGGTTATAACTGATATTCTTTACTTTCTCTTTAAATTAGATTTCAAGTACTCAAGAATAACAAATAACTCTCTCACCCTAATTAGGATTTGTCATACTTAAAATGAGAGACTAGTATGTTATTTATAATAAAACCTAACATACTAAACTAATGGGCTTCTTAACAATTACCCATTACAAGCTAACTTAAAAAATTGGACATAACAAACAAGCTCAAATTAACATGCTAACAAATCTAGCATTTTCGACAACTGCATGTTTGACCTTACTTTGACTACAACATACACTACTTCAACAACAGCATGTTAACGACCTTCGACTGCATGCTAAACATCTGTCGAACTATCGAACCAAAAATCTATCTTCGATCATACTAGAGTTCAATCCAATATCTCACAAATCTCCACCTTGGTACAAACTCTATAACATCAAGGAACAAACTAGCTTTCTTCATGCAACTTTATCAACTGTATACAGTGGAAAAACTTGCAACTAGGAAATGTCTTGGTGGTCATATCAGCAACATTATGATTTGTCAAAACCTTCAGCACTTGGACTTCTCCACGCTTGATTACCCCTCTAACGGAATAAAACCTCACATTGATGTGCTTGGTTTGCTCATGATAGGCTGAATTCTTTGATAGATGTATTGCACTTTGACTATCACATTTAACAGTGATAACTCGACCTTGAAGTTTCAGCTCCTTTGCAAAACCTTCAAGCCACAATGCTTTCTTCATAGCTTCAGTTAGGGCGATATATTCCGCTTCAGTGGTTGATAAGGCAACAACCTTCTGAAGTGTTGCTTTCCAACTGATTGTTGTGCCAAACATAGTGAACACATATCCAGAAAAAGATTTTCTAGAATTCATACAATATGCATAATTAGAATCGACATATTCTTCGATTGCTGCTTTACTATCTTCACCCAAGGTTCCACCATAAATTAGGACTCTGTTCAGAGACCCATTTATGTACCTTAGAATCCACTTCAATGTTTGCTAGTGAGCCTTTCCAGGATTCGTCATGTACCTGCTTACAAGACTTACTACATATGCTATGTCGGGTCTAGTACATACCATAACATACATCAAAGAACCCACTATATTAGCATATGGAATGCTGTTCATATGAGCTCTTTCGACATCAGTACTAGGATACTGATCTATACTTAGCTTGAATTGAAGGTATGTCGGAGTCACAACAGGCTTTGAATTCGACATACAAACTTTTCGAGGATCTTCTGTAGGTATGCCTCTTGAGATAAGCATAATTTCAACTGCTTTCTATCTCTTCGGATATCAATCTCAAGAATTCTGGACGCAACTCCCAGATCCTTCATGTTGAAATCCTTATTGAGTTCAACCTTCACCCTCATTACATATTCAACATTGTTGCTTGCTATCATAATATCATCCACATAAAGCAACAAAATAACCAATTAATTACGAGGTCAAAATCTGAAGTAAACAGAATGGTCGAACTGACTTCTAATAAAACTTATGCGTGCCATGAACTTGTCGAATCTCCTATTTCACTGTCGAGGAGATTGTTTCAGTCCATATAAATATCTCTTCAGCTTGCACACATCATCTTCTTTCCCCCTTTCGACATACAAGGAGGTTACCTCATCAGGATTATTTCATCTAGATCACCATACAAGAACGCAGTCTTCACATCCATTTGTTCTAGTTCAAGGTCGAATTGTGCCATTGTGGCAAGCAACATTCGAATGGACCTGTGCTTCACAACAGGAGAGAACACATCATTGAGTCGACACCTTCTTTCTGACCGAAACCCCTAGAGATCAATCTTGCCTTGTATCTCTTCGACGTCACTCCTTCGATTCCTTCCTTCACTCTTACAGCTGACTAACCTGGCTCCAACAGGTTTCTTGATTAGTTCCCAGATGTTGTTATCATGAAGAGATTGCATATCATCATCCATGGCCTTCAGTCATTTAGTCTTATTTTGACTCCTTATAACTTCCTTATAGTCTTTAGGTTCTTCGTCTAGAACCTCACTTGCAGAGATTAAGGCATAAGCTATAAGATCTGCATACTCAAGTTTCTGAGGTGGCTTGATGACTCTCCTCGACCTATCTCTCGACAATAGGTAGTCATCGAAAGTTTCCTCAACTTCCTCAGTATCTTCTGCTTCTTCTTCGACTTTATATAGGATACGCAATTCAGCATCAACATGCTTCACCTCAACAGGAATCTCTCCATGTTTCAGCTCTTCGTCAGCATCATCAGTTTTCTTGAAGGTCATCTCACCTTAATTAAAAACTACATCTCGGCTGGTGATACACCTCTTGTGACCTGGCTCTAGGTATCATAGCCTATAAGGTTTGACTCCTTCAGAGTATCCCATGAACATACATTTCAGAGCTCTAGGTTCGGCCTTGTATTGCCTAATGTGAGCATAGGCCACGCAGCCAAATAATCTCGATTTGTCGAGATCCGGTGGATGTCCCGACCAAACTTCTTCAGGTGTCTTCATGTCTAACACAGTCGAAGGACATCTGTTTATTAGATATGTTGCTGTCGAAATAGCCTCAGCCCAAAACACCTTCTTTAACCCAGCACTAGTCAACATACATCTAACTCTTTCCAGCATAGTTCGATTAAACCTTTCCGCCAAACCATTTTGTTGTGGAGTACCTGCAGTAGTTTTATGCCTTGTAATACCTGAGGCAGCACAAAAGTTTTCGAACGCCTCATTGCAAAATTCAAGGCCATTGTCAGTTTTCAACCTCTTGACCTTTCTGTCAGTCTGATTTTCAACCGGAGTCTTCCAACTTTTGAAATTCTCAAAAGTTTCATCCTTAGTCTTCTGGATGAATACCCATAACTTTATGGAATAATCATCAAATATAGATAGAAAATACCTTGTGCCTGAATGTGATGGACACCTCGCAGGCCCCCAAAGATCAGCATGGATGTAATCAAGGGATCCATGTGTTCTTTGTTTTCCTTTATTGAACTTTACTCTTCAAGATTTTCCAAGTACACAGGGTTCACAAAATTTCAGTTTTTCAACTTTGTCTCCACCAAGCAGATTTTGTTTCCCCAATTCGACCAGATTCTTTCACTGACATGGCCCAATCTCATGTGCCAAATTTCTGTCTTCGACAAAGGTTTCGTGGATGCAACATTTGTCGAACCACTTACAACTTCAGCCTCAAGGGTATACAAGCCTTGTTTCTTCACGCCTCTCAAGAATTCCTTCGACCCCTTCAGGACTCATAGGATACTTTTCTCTCCTTGAAAAACACATCCCTTCTCGTCAAATTCACCAAGAGAAATTAAATTTCTCTTCAAATCAGGTACGTACCTGACTTCAGTCAATAGCCTTATTGACTCATCATGGAGCTTGAATCTCACAGATCCAATACCTGCAATTTTGCAAAGTTTGTTGTTTCCCAGCAGTACAGATCCACCATGTTGATCACATAATTCCTCAAACACATCTTTGTTTGGAGTCATGTGCCTAGTGCAACCTGAATCCATTATCCACTCTTTGCAAGAGTTGCTGCTCGAAACCAAAATGACATCAGATGATTCATAATCATCTTGCACAATAGCTCCATTGCTATTATCCTTACCTCCATGATTATTCAGGCATTCAGGAAACACTTTTCTTGTATGACCCTCCTTCTTATAGTGATAACATCAAATGCCAGATGCATCACCACTATAAGACTTCTGCTGACTTTTACTCTTCTTCTTGTCGAACTTGCCATCTTTCTTTGTGAATTTCGCCTTGACCGACAGGCCTTCACCAGTCGAAGATGGCTTGTGCTCATTTCGTTCGTTCAAATCTTTCAAATACAGTGCTAACTGAACTTCTTCAAAGGTCAGAGACTCACTTCCATACAAGAGAGTTTCTTTGAAGTGAGTATGTGATCTGGGCAAAGCACAACAGCAGCAACAACGCTTGATTTTCATCATCAATCTTGACATTGATATTTTCAAGATCAAGAATCAACTTGTTGAACCTATCCAACTGCTCAGCTAAAATTTTGTCTTCACTCATCTTGAATGAATACAGAACTTGCTTCAGGTAGAGGCAATTGACCAACGATTTGGTCATGTAAAAACTTCCGAGTTTCACCCATAACCCCGACGTCGTCGTCTCCTTTAAAACCTGTCGTAGAACCTTATCACCAAGGCTCAATAAGATGTCGTTGTGGGCTTTCTCTACCATACTCGTTCTTTCTTTTTCCGTTAACGCAACGTCCATGGTCGCAGCTCCCTTCAACACTTCCAAATAACCTTGTTGAACCAGTAGGGCTTTCATCTTCAAGCGCCACAGACCGAAATCATTCACTCCAGTGAACTTTTCAATCTCATACTTTGTTGAAGGCATCTTTCTCCACGCTCACCGCACCAATTTGTTGTGGAATCCGATGCCTTGGAAACAAAGTATAAGTTGTTTCTTTATGATTAAGAAACACACAAGGGTAGAAAAGATGGTAAAAGAAGAAGAACAACAAGGATTGGTTATAACTGCTATTCTTTACTTTCTCTTTAAATCAGATTACAAGTACTCAAGAATAACAAATAACCCTCTCACCCCAATTAGGATTTTCCATACTTAATATGAGAGACTAGTATGTTATTTATAATAAAACCTAACGTACTAAACTAATGAGCTATTTAACAATTTCTCATTACAAGCTAACTTAGGGTACAAACTAGCTTAAACAATTGGACATAACAAACAAGCCCAAATCAAAATGTTAACAAATCTAGCATTTCTGACAATTGCATGCTTGACCCTACTTCGACTATAGCATACACTACTTCGACAACAACATGTGAATGACTTTCGACTGCATGCTAAATATCTGTCGAACCGCCGAACGAAGAATCTACGTTCGATCATACTAGAGTTCGATCCAATATCTAACAGATACGATAGTGATACTAAAGTAAAATTATTGTTTTCTTTTATTTATAGGTTTTTTATAATATGTGTAGATTGTTCAATTAAGATAATGTAATTTAATTTTTTAATATAATATATATTAAAAAAAATTAAAAGTTTTATTTTATTCATTTTTTATTGGTAAAAGTAAATACAGCAATAAATAAAGATATTATAGATGAATTAATTATAAATATTGTATTGAATTTTTAAAACTGAGAATAAAAAAAAAACAATACGATAACTATAACTATAAGAATAAAGCTAGTAATATTTTCTATAAATATGGTAATATTTCTAACAAAAAGAGAAATCCATCATTTGCATTTCAATTTTGTTTTAGATGATATTAAGAAAATTATTAAATACTATCTATACAAGACAATATTGTCAAGGTGAAAGACAATGAACCATAATTCTATCATACCTTTTATAATTATATTACATTTATTATGTAATTCATTAATAATGTTTTTTTTTTTCAAAAATTGATATAAATTTGGAAAAAGTTATTTTAAAATCAATAACAAGATTTGGAAAACGTTATTCAAAAACAAATATAAAATTGAGAAAACGTATTAATTAACATTAAACTGTAATTTTGAGCATTCAATACTTGATTCAAAATTGACAAATGTAATTTAAAAGTAGGAGTGTCTATGGTTCAATTTGGATCGATTTTGAGCTAAACATTCATTTGATTTAAAAATAAATTTACTTGCGGTTTTATTCAATTTTGGATAATTGATTAGAAAAATTCGATCTTATTCAATTTCATTTAGTTTAATGTGGATCGGTTTTTGGATATCCAAAATATAAAGTATATATTTTTTCAAATGCTAATAAATAATAGATTTTGATATAATATATAATATATTAAAAATTAATATTACAAAATGAGAATGAACAATTATGATTGAAACAAATGAAATAATAAAAATAAATAGATTAAACCAAACTAATAAATAGTATTAAAAGAATAAATATCATCAAATAATAAATTAACACAACATATTATATTAATAAATAAAAAATAATAAAAATATATACACATGGTTCGGTTTTGAAAAATCAATCTGAAATCTGATCTGAACCGAATGGTTTTTAGTAAATGACATTCAAACACATTTAATAATCGATTTTTTGCGGTTTTCGATTTTTTTTATCGGTTTACGGTTTTTATTTGGATCGGTTTGAATTTGAACACCCTTATTAAAAAGATAAGATATTTAGTATAAAAATAAATATATCAACACTTGCTGCGAGTATATAAAAACATTATTTTCATTTTTTTAATTTGTGTTAATTGTTCAACTAAAGACAATTTAATTCAGTCTCGAACACGCAACAATGTTAAATTCTGCCGAGGAAGAGTTTTGTCGCTCATTGTAGTTCTCTCTAACTTTTTAATTTGTGTTAATTGTTCAACTAAAGACAATTTAATTCAGCCTCGAACACGCAATAATGTTAAATTCTGTTGAGGAAGAGTTTTGTCGCTCATTGTAGTTCTCTCTAAGTTAAGAGATTAGTCTAAGCAGTAGTTGTTGTCATACCCCAAATTTTGACCACAAGATTTCTCATCATTGTGCAAATCATCACCACAATATGAATGTACCTTCATGCCTCATCAATCCCCTCAAAGATTATTGAGCATTCACCTCAACCAAGAATTAGGGTTTTGAGTCCCCTCAGAGCACTCAGACAAAGGATCAATCAAGAATGGACATGATCCTCAACTTGTCAAACCTCTCAAACATCCATGAAGGATCAAGAGGTCTCCCACATTAAGAATCAAGCATGAGAATGCAACATTTCAAGTTGATCAAGCCTCAAGATCATCAGTGTCACCAAATTAGGGTTTTGGTCGACCAAGGCCTCTAGAGAAAAAATTTCATCCGGGCATGAGCCAACACTTCAAAACATGACTCAAGAAGTTAAAAGGGACCTCATGGACCCAATCACAAGTTCAAAATAGCCTCAGGGGATGCATTCATCAAAAATCAGAAATTAGGGTTTCTTGACCCAATTCACCCCTAAGTTGACTTTTGGAGCAATACATGAGCCAAGACCTCAAGAAGTGTTTTGAAGACCTCCAATACATCATATTGATCCATTTACAAGATTGGATTGATTCAAAGAACTTGGTTCATAAGCAAATACAAGGATTCAAATTCATCTGGACCAATTAAGGTTTTCTGATGAAAAGTCAACTGTACTTTTGACTTTTGACCAAGACATGATCCCAAACCTTAGGACATGATTCAAGACACTCTAAAACATATATGGAATACATCCATTAGGTTTGAATTAGGTCAAGGACTTGATTTCACAGAGGATCACAAAGTTTGAAATTCATCCAACAAAAAGTCAACTGTGCCAAAAATCAAGTTTGACTTTTTGAATTTCTTGACAAACAAGGTTTCCCTAAGTAAAACACAATGTTAACACGCTACAGAAAAATGGCAACTTAAATCCGATCATTTGCGATAAGGTGGTCGCGTCACCAACAAAAATCGTACGCTAAAGAAAAATGGCGACTCTGCTGGGGAGGATTAGGATTAGAGTTCCTAAGAGGTCTAGGCCTTGCTTTGCATTTATTTCTCTATTTACTTGCTTTCTCATTTTTATGCTATATATATATATATATCATATCATATTCTGTCACCTTACTTGATACCCGTGTTTAAATTACTGTTATCTAGGAATACGATTAATACGCATGTCGTAAGTCTGAGAGAACATTAAGATAAGTGGTGGCGTCTCCAGGAAGGCTTATAGGGAGTGAATCCCGACCAAGTTAACCTGACAGTCCACCGAATCAGTTGTGGTACCCGTGTAGAGTTGCTAATGTTGAACGACCGTGTCATGAAAGCATAGTTTTCCCAGTGCGGTACCCATGACACTGAGGATTTAGTAGACAATTAACCATTAAACCATTAGGTAGTGCGGTGACTATCGGGAATAGTTGACACGCGATACTACACTCAAAAGAGATTCATCTTAGGATACTACAGCTCGCTTGAGTCAATCGACTTGCTGTTAATATCCCTAAGAGGGGTCAATGATTTTTGGAACCTCTGTTAGAACCCGTTCTACAGGTACAAAAATTGACCAATTAGTACACACCTTTGGGGATGGGTAGATCCATGGCTCCATGCTCGTGACGATGAATCATAAACCCATGTTTTCAAATGTTTTTGTTTGCTGCATTCATACATTCATGCATTTATTTAAAAAAACATTTTTTAAAACAAGAAAAAAATATTTTTCTAAAAAAGAACTAAAACAATAATTGCAAATATCAGAGAGGTTGGGTTATGGATTTCGGAAGAAGAAAAACTCACAAGTACACCTTCAAGGTTCCAAAACTGGACGATCTAAGGAAATTGGGAAGGATGATTACTAATCCCGAGGCTTTTAGAGCTAAGAACGGAGGACTGTTATCTCTTCTGAAGGTCAACATGGTTGAAGGGATCCTGTCTACACTGGTTCAGTTCTACGATCCGGTTTACCATTGCTTCACTTTCCCAGATTACCAGCTCACACCAACACTGGAAGAGTACTCCCACCTGATTGACTTACCTATCACCGATCAAGATCCATTTTCCAGGCTGGAAGAAATTCCAAAGGATCAAGCCATTGCAAGAGCAATCTCTTTCGATGAGTCAGAAGTCAGGACTCACATGACCACCAAAGGAGGAATCCAGGGTTTACCAGCTAAATTCCTGATGGAGAAAGCTCTATACTTTGCTAGTATAGGAAATGTAACCGCTTTCGAGGATGTCTTTGTTCTTCTCATATATGGGTTATTCCTCTTTCCCAACATTGATAACTTCGTCGACACTAATGTTGTTAAGATATTCTTGATTGGAAACCCGGTCCCGACCTTACTTATGGATGTTTATCATTATGTACACTTAAGGAATTTGTACAATGGAGGGATGATCACATGCTGTGTACCATTACTCTACAAATGGTTTATTTTCCACTTACTCAAGTCTACAACTTTTTGGGATCACAAGAGTAATCTGCGATGGTCGCAGAAGATTATGCCTCTTACCAATTCGGACATAGATTGGTACAATTGGATTTACGAAGGGATAAAGATCATCGACAGATGTGGAAATTTCCCCAATGTACCCCTCATTGGTACTAAAGGAGGGATCAACTATCATCCAATTTTAGCTCGCCGTCAACTTGGATACCCGATGAAGAATATCCCACATAATGCTCATATGGAAGGTCTTTTCTTCAAGGAAGGAGAAAATGACAGGGCACTAAAGAAAGAAATAGTGCCTGCTTGGCAACATATTCACAGAAGAGGGAGAGAATCCCTAGGAAGACCAAATTGTTCTTCTGCAGAACCTTACCTCCACTGGGTACAAACTAGAGCTATCAAACTAAGGATTCCTTACCCTCGTCAAGAAGTTTTTCCCTTAAAGGAATCTGTCCTTTATTTCATGTCTGATGCAGAAAAACTCCAGATCGCTCTCAACAAAGTCCAACGTGAGAGAAACTCTTGGAAGAAAAAATACCAGATCCTTAATTTGGAATGTACCAAGATTCAGGAACTCCTAAAGGAAAAGGATGCTCTGATTGAGAAATTAGAGCAGCATGCTATGGAAAGTCAGGAGGAACGGAGAAATTTGCTCACTCCTTTCACTTGGCAGAGAATCATCGACCCAACAACGGCTGAAGGAGCCCAATCAAAGAAAAAAAAAGTTCAGGAACCAGCATCTGAGCTCTCCTCAGAGAGAACTCAAGATCCATATGCCTATTTTCCTTTCTCGCGCTTTTGTACAATACTGTACTTTTCCTTGTAAAAAACTGCAATCTTTCAAGTTCAATAAAAGGGCCACCCTCGCTGTGTGATGTTTGCAATAATTGTTAAAAGTTCTTTTGAAAACAAAAACTAAAAAAAAATATCATTTTACATATCATTCATCATTCTCACATAACACATCTTTGTCTTTGAGTCTCACATATGTGTCACACTCTAGAGTCAAACTATCTCATTCGTACAATACTCGGGCCAATAGACAAAAGAAATTGGACGATCTCGAGGAAGAGAACAAAGAGTTGAGAGAAGAATTCAACGCTCTGAAGGAGAGTTTGGAGAAACTCCACCACGACAACATCAAAGGATTGTAATATTAGAGGTTACATCCACACCAGCATTTGAGACGCCTGGCAGTCATCCTCAGTACAACATGCCTAAAGGTTTCCCCTGGGGCATGCCTTTCAACTTTATACCTGAAGGATACATCCCACCAGTCACTGAAGAACCAGAAGCCGTAGCAGGAACCTCCAGACCTGAAGGTTACAAACTTTAGGTAAATGGAGAAGCAAAGGTTACGACAGAAACTCTTGAAGGTTACAAACTTCAGGTCACTGAAGCATCAAGAGTTACCGCCGTAATGACTATACCACAACCAGTGGTACACACTATCCCAGAGAAATAGATTCTGCAGACTGCTCCTGGTAGAAACGAAGAAATATATGAAAGGATGAATGAATTCTAGGAACAGTTCTTGGAAATGCAGAAGGAACTTTATGCCATTCGTGGATAGGACTTGTTTGGCAAAGATGTCGCCGACCTCTATTTTGTCCCTAATGTAAAGATACCGCATAAATTCAAGGTTCCTGACTTTGAAGAATACAAAGGCAACTCTTGCCCTCAAAGTCATTTAGTAATGTACGCTCGAAAAATGTCTACCCAGACAGAAAATCAACAGCTACTAATCCATTACTTCCAAGACAGTTTAACCGATGCCACACTCAAATGGTACATGGGTTTAAACCGCACCAAGATTAGTACTTTCAAAGATCTCGGGGCAGCCTTCATTCAGCAGTATAAATATAACTTGGACATGGCACCAGATAGGGGCCACCTCAGTGCAATGTCCCAAAAAGATAAAGAAACCTTCAAGGAATATGCTCAGAGATGGCGTGAAATCGCCGCCCAGATCTGTCCTCCTCTCGAGGAAAAGAAAATGACAAAGATCTTCCTGAAAACATTGAGCTCGTTTTATTATGACCGGATGGTTACCAGTGCGCCCAGTGACTTCACTTAAATGGTGAACATGGGAGTACGCCTTGAAGAAGCAGTCTGAGAAGGACGATTGGTCAAAGATGCAGAGCCATCCAGTAGTACTAAGATATACGGTAGTGCTTTCCAAAAGAAGAAAGAGAAAGATATCAATAATATCTCTATGGGAAAGCAAAGGCGAAGGTATCAACCGGTAGTAGCGGTAACTCCCACTATCAACCCAACGCCAGCTCCGACTTATCAACCTCAGGTTGCTCAGAGCCAACCAAATCAACAACGTTATCAGCAAAGGCCGCAATAGCCTCTTCAACAGGCTCGCCCGCAGTACAATAATAACAATCGTACTACACGACCATCAGGGTTCGACCCTATACCGATGTTGTATGAAAAGTTATTTCCACTTCTACTGGCCAAGGGACACGTTCAAATAAGGACTCCTCTTACAGTACCATAAAATCCACCTTTTTGGTTCAAAGCAGATCAAACTTGCCCTTACCATCAAGGAGGATCAGAACATAACATTGAGAATTGTCTCAGCTTCAAGTCTGATGTATAGAAACTCGTCAGGAACGGGGTTTTATCTTTCAAAGATACTAATCCAAATGTTCAGACGAACCCATTACCGCAACATGAGAAGACTACAGTGAATTTGATAGAAAGGGAGCTTGTCAACAGTTATCAAATTCACAATGTACGCTTACTGGGAACCAACCTGGTAAAGATGCATTTCAAACAGAGCGGGTACGTCCATGTGCCATCTCACAACTATCATCAGTGTGATATCTGCTCCAAGGACAATCAAGGGTGTGCCACAGTACAAGCAGCTCTACAAGAACAAATGGATCTGAGTTGGATTCAGGATCACAGGATTCGTGAAGTAAACATGGCCCATGCACATCCCAACATTGTTTAGAACCACGAAATTCGTGCGATGAACGTCAATCTAGTGGCATTGCATTCAAGACAAAGTCAGTATTACAATCTGTTGCGGCACGATTACAACACTTGTCCGATCAGCTCAAAAGACAATCAGGGATGCCCTTTTGTACAAGAGGCACTCCAACCTCAAATGGATCTCGGATGGATCCAAGACTACCATGGAAGAAGTGATCATCGAGTCAATATGGTTCAATCTTTGACATACGCTTGATGAATACCAGTCTGGTGGAATTACATGCTAAGCAGGTCAGACTTGGTTTTCTGGCTTCACATTATTATCAAGACTGTAAAGAATGCTATGAAAAAGACCAAGGGTGTGCACTTGTACAAAGGACTCTTCAGAATCTATTGGACCACTGGTGGCTTCCGATCTACCTGGATGAAGATACACAATAGATTAGCATGACTGACGGGAAACCTGGTAGACATCAAAGTCGTGATGTCCGCTCAATAGAAACAGATCTAGTGAGGATGCACTGCATACAAAGCGGATATGGTCGGGTACCTCCTCACAACTATAAACGCTGTAGAGTATGCTTGGAAAATAACCAAGGATGCTATCTAGTACGAGCAGCCCTCCAGCATCAGTTAGACTGAAAAGAGATTCAACCATGTTCGAATTCTGAGTCAATCAATATGATACAAGATTACCTCCCTGGTCAAAACAAAAACACTGTCATAATCTCTAATCATTGAATAACCAAGGATGTTTGTGTCGTAATTCCTCTACTCGATGAGTCAAAAGTCTCTTTCGGCAATAGAAAGATTCCAAACTTAGAGTTGATCGAGGTTGCCTCCGACAATCAAAAGGCCCAAAAAGCCCCTGTAGTCGTCTACTTGCCAGGTCCAATACCGTACAAGTCAGACAAAGCTATCCCGTACAAGTACGGTGCAACGACCATAGAAAATGGAAAAGAAACTCCATTACCCTCCGTTGTGAATATTGCCGACATCAGTCGAGTTACCCGAAGCGGTCGAGTTTTCAACAGAGGAGTTTGAGAACCTACCAAAGAAAAGGAACCTCAAATAGAAGTTCCTAACCAACAAGTCAGCCAATCCAGTAATCCAGAACCTGTAAAGAACAACAATGAGATGCTAAATCTAATCCAGAAAAGCGAGTACAACATTGTGGATCAATTATTGCAAACTCAGTCTCGGATCTCTTTACTACCTCTCCTGATTAGTTCAGAAGCTCACAGGAAAGCTCTGCAGAAGGTTTTAGAATAAGCCTTTATGGAACAAGATATGACAGTAGGACAATTTGACAGCATCATCTCCAACATCACTTCCTGCAACAACTTGGGATTCAGTGATGAAGAACTGTCGGAAGAAGGCAAGAACCATAATATGGCACTCAATATCACAGTCAACTACAAGGATGATGTTCTAGCCAGCGTACTGGTAGACACATGGTCATCCTTAAATGTTATGCCAAGGTCAACTTTGGTTTGACTTTCTTTTCAAGGAACTCCGATGAGAGGCAGTGAGATCATCGTCAATGCCTTTGACGGGTCCAGGAAAACAGTTATCGGCGAAGTCGATCTTCCCATAACCATCGGTCCTCACACTTTCCAAGTCACTTTCCAGGTCATGGACATCTGAGCAGCATACAATTGTTTATTAGGAAGACCTTGGATACACGAAGCTGGGGAAGTCACTTCGACTCTTCACCAGAAGCTGAAGTTCGTCAAGAATGACAAATTAGTCACAGTATGTGGAGAGCAAGCCTTAATCGTGTGCAACTTATCATTATTCTCCTGTGTAGAACCAGAGGAGGTCGTTGGAACTCAATTTCAAGCACTCTCGATGAGCAATGAGAATCACCAAGAAAGAGGATCATCGATTTCCTCATACAAGGATGCTCTAAAAGTAATGGGGAGTAATGACATAAGAGGATGGGGACAGATTGTAATTCCTACTGATAACAAGACAAGAAAAAGTCTTGGTTTCTCTCCAAATTGTACCCAGACTACGAAGAAGGATGAAAGTTTTTGTCCCATTCAGGATTTCTTCCACAACGGAGGTTTCCTCCACCCAGTATCTCAAGAAGTCCACACCATTGAGGAGAACGACTCCTCCGATACGGATGAGGAGTGGAAGTCTTATCTCAATGATGAAGGTTATATATCTCAGGGAGAAATGCATGTGCCACTATGTTCTTAAAAGCAGAGCCCAAGATATATACCAAGATCAGAAGTCAGAATGATCTATGGAGATTGTGATCCCAAAGGATGTCGTGCTCCACCCAACTCATTAGAGGAAGACACTCTAATTAGGACAAGTTTGACTATGATTATTATGATCCCCTGGATGAATTGCCTATCTAGAATCCATACACGGAAGACTCGGGGAAAAAGAGTCAGCCGGACAATGCCTATTAGCTGAGTAATCTTGAAAAAAATACCCATGTTCCCACAGAGTCATGAAATCCTTACTCAGGACATTCCGAAAAGGTCCAACACCACGTTGATGAATTTGTAAAGGTTGCAGGACAAGAATTCATTAACTACGCATTTCCTAAAGTCAACGTCATTGAGGAAGATGTCTCATCTATTCCTACGGAAACCTGGGATACCTTGGGGCAGCCCAGCGGCAAGTACGACTTTCTAGTCAAGTACACTGTTCCCGGAAGCTTTTGCATCAGATACGAGGACATCTAGCCAAGTGGATGGGGAGATCCTCTTGAGAATGAAAATGTTATGGAAGATGTGACAGAAGAGTCCTCTTATAATAACTCCGCATGGGAAGAAGACTCTAATGATCCTACTCCGCCAGAAATCAGTGTCATTTCTGAAGACAAACGAAGAAGGAAAGTACCCGACTTTGTGATCCACAGAGGAGTTCGTCGCCATTGGGTTGCAGTCGATGTCCCGAAAGTCGTCCATAAGTCGAAGTAATTACCATATTTGTTTTAACCTTTCACCTTGCCCGGGTGAAATGGATGTTTTATAGGGCTCACTTTTCTATAAATGTCCCTCTTCGCTTCTCCCAAAGCGACAGAGTTTTGTTTTATAGGGTTGTGTTTCAAGAATCGACAAATCATGAATAAATAATGTCATTCTGAATTCCCGCATTTATTACTGTTTTCACTTTTCATTTTTCAGAAAATGGTAATTCTAAAAAACAACCCAAAATAAAAACAAACATTTTCAGAAAATACACTACACACACTCTTGCATGCTCTCTGTCTTTTCTAAATAAAGGAATCATCACGTCATGCAGATTGCTTATTTTAAACCCCATTGAAACATACGATCCAATGCCTTCTCCCAACTTTGAATTCCCGGTATTTGAAGCTGAAGAAGAAGAGGGTGAAGAAATTCCAGAAGAGATCTCCCGATTACTCAGACGAGAAGAAAGGTCCATTGAGCCTCATAAAGAGCCGTTGGAAATGGTCAATTTGGGTTTGGAGGAAGAAAAGAAAGAAGTTAAGATTGGAGCACTGCTCAGTCTAACTGTCAGAGAAGGCTTGATAAAACTTCTCAAAGAGTTTCCAGATGTGTTTGCCTGGTCCTACCAGGACATGCCAGGGTGGGATGCCAGCATCGTGGAACATCACTTACCACTGAAAATGGAATGTCCTCCAGTAAAACAAAGACTAAGAAGGCCTCATCTGGATATGGCCATCAAAATTAAGGAGGAAGTGCAGGAGCAGATCGACGCAGGTTTTCTCTCCACCTCAGAATATCCTCAATGGTTAGACAATATAGTGCCAGTTCTGAAAAAGGACGGAAAAGTTAGAATGTGTGTAGACTACACGGATTTGAACACAACAAGTCCAAAGGATGACTTCCCCCTACCACACATAGACATGCTGGTAGACAGCACATCAAAATTCAAAGTCTTCTCCTTCATGGATGGATTCTCAGGCTATAATCAAATCAAAATGGCGCTAAAAGATATGGAGAAAACTTCATTCATCACCCCATGGGGCACCTTTTGTTACAAGGTAATGTCGGTTAGTCTAAAAAATGCAGGGGCAACCTATCAAAGGGCCATGACGACTCTGTTTCACGACATGATGCACAAAGAGATTGAAGTGTATGTCAATGACATGATTGCCAAATCTATAACAGAAGAAGAGAATGTGGAACACTTATCAAAGTTATTCGAGTGTCTGAAAAATACAAAATCCGCTTGAATCCTAATAAATGTACATTCGGTGTTCACTCAGGAAAACTCTTAGGATTCATCGTCAGCCAGAAAGGAATTGAGGTTGATCCTGACAATATCAAGGCCATTCAAGAAATGCCTTCTCCAAAGACTGAAAAATAGGTCAGAGGATTTTTGGGACGACTGAATTACATCTCAAGATTCATATCCCTCATGAGCGCGACATGCGCGTCGATCTTCAAATTACTCAGAAAGAACCAAAGTTGTGTATGGACAGAAGATTGCCAAAAGGCTTTCGACAACATCAAAGAATATCTGCTAAATCCATTGATTCTGTCTCCTCTAGTGGAAGGAAAACCACTGATCATCTACTTAACAATCTTGGAACAATCTATGGGTTGTGTACTTGGCCAACAAGACGAGACAAAAAGAAAAGAGTCTGCCATTTACTACTTAAGCAAGAATTTCATGGACTGTGAAACTCGATACACTATGCTCGAGAAAACTTGTTGCGCTCTGGCTTAGGCAGCCAAACATCTTCGCCAGTACATGATTTGTCACACTACTTGGTTAATCTCTGAAATGGATCCAATCAAGTATGTCTTTGAAAAGCCTGCTCTCACGGGAAGGATTTCCCGTTGGCAGATGTTGCTATCAGAATACGACATCTAGTACCATGCTCAAAAAGCCGTCAAAGGAAGTATTTTAGTCGATCATTTGGCTCATCAACCGATTGACGATCAGGAATCAGTCGAATTTGACTTCCCAGAAGAAGATGCCATGTAATTAAAAATGAAAGATTGCGATGAACCACTACCCAGCGAAGGGCCAGAACCAGGTTCCCAATGGGGACTAATTTTCGACGGAGCTGTCAACACTTATGGAAACGGAATTGGGGCAATCATCGTAACACCTCAGGGTACCCATATTCCTTTCAATGCCAGACTGACATTCAAATGCACAAATAATGAGGCCGAATACGAAGCTTGTATCGTGGGTCTCGAAGAAGCTATCGACCCAAGGATAAAGAATTTGGATGTGTATGGCAACTCAGCCCTGGTTGTAAATCAGATCAAAGTGTAGCGAGCGATTTTGGACGCGGTTCTTAAGCGCTGGTCGCTCTCTGCGGTTGAGCTTAAACTACAGGTCGATTCATTTTTTATCCTATTGTGAGTTGAATAAGGAAGGGAAATAGATGTCTCCAATTAACCCTGCTTTGCATACTGAGTTTAAACAGCGGTCTGTTAGGTTACGGATGCTATCAATGTGGGGGGGCCTTTGTACTGGTTATTTGTATTTTCGCCAATACGGTTTTCTTTCTTTTTTACCTGGGCAGAAGGTTTCTGGCGGGGAACAAGGATTAGGATGTTAGGACTGATGCTTTTGAATTACTGCTTTTAATTGATGGAGATATGGGATTTGGGTTTTTTTGTTGATTGCGCTCGCTAAGATCTTTTCTTTCGATCTTATGCCTACGTATTCCCGTTTACCGAAACAGGGAAATCAGAGCGTTCGTAGTTCCTCCTATTCTATGGGAGGAAATGGGTATTTTGGTGTCTTGTTCAAAGCCCAAGACGTGAAGTGAAAGGTGGTTTGTATCTTGTTCAAAGCCCAAGATGTGAAGCTGAAAGGTCTATTTGTGTCTTGTTCAAAGCCCAAGACGTGAAGCTGAAAGACCTCGATTTTAGAGAGAATTTGTCATCTCTAAAGAGGGGGAAGGAGAATTACTTTAACTGGGATACGCGGATCCGAGCAATGCCATAATTTCTGAAGAAAGGGTTTTAACCTGAAGGAGAAGACTTTAACTCAGTGTAGAGCAATGCCATCTTTCCTTAGGAATTTCTCATGCTAAAAGAGGGACAGTGGCGTGGATATAGATGATCCAGAGGCTTGCCGCTTACAGCGATTAGATGAAGGGAAAGGAGTTGTTGATGTTTGTGTACTGTGAACGAGGCACAGCTTTGATGCTAAAAGGTTGATTGGATCAACCAGTGGTTTTCTTATACAAAGCCTAAGAGGAGGCTAATTTCCGCTAGGAAAATCATTATACAAAGCCTAAGAGGAGGCTATTTTGTGTCTCGTACAAAGCCCGAGAAAGAGGCTAAAAGTTTTTGACCCGACGATAGAGTCTTTGGGTATCTCGTATAAAGCCCGAGATGGAGGCTATTGTTTGTTTGACTCTACGAGGGAGTCTTTGTGTCTCGTACGAAGCCCGAGATAGAGGCTATTGATTTGACTCAACAAGAGAATCTTTTATACTCAACAAGAGAGTGTTTTGTATCTCGTACGAAGCCTGAGATGGAGGCTAAAAGTTTGTTTCAGTTGAGTGACAGATCCAATATACTGATTTTAAAAGAGGAAATCAGTTCTTATATGAGCAACACTGTACTCAGGGATTTGATTTGAGGATCAGGGATATTTCCTTCTCTTTGAGGAAACGGGAAATCCAAAGGGTATTGAGACTGTCCGAGTCTGCGGGTTTCCTTCCTATTTAACGAAGGGGTCACTTGAGAATGTCTTTGAGACTCAAGGAAGTTAGACTGTCCAAGTCTAGAGTTTTTTTCTTTTGTACTATGCTTTGAGAAACAGTAGTAGACTCTATGAAAGGACTGTTCTATGAGGATGACTAGGTTCTGTTCCTATACCTCTAGGAGGTCGTCGAGACAATTTGTACGAAGCCCAAGAGGAGGCTGGAAACTTTTAAGAAGCCGACGGGTCCCTGTACGCAGCCCAAGAGGAGGCTATCATTCCCGGAGGAAGAGATCATTATACGAAGCCTAAGAGGAGGCTGTGAATACTTCTAAGAAGCCGTAGAGTCCTTGAATAATGCCCAAGAGGAGGCCGATGCTTTTAAGAAGCCCGTGGGTCTTATCATCTCCTTTCCATTAGGAGAGATAACTCTTTTAAAGATAAAAACCACTGGTAAACGTGCGAGGTTTACTATCCAGCGACTTTTAACTTTTAAAGAGGGTTCCTTAGTTAAGGTCCAAGATTATGACCGTAGTGGGTACCCAAACCCCGAGACATTCAAGGCAAGCTATCCACAAGGAATAGATCAAGTCAGGAAAGTTCGAGAATTTGGAAGAAACTCAAAGATGCCATTCACGGAGAATACATTCATCTTGGGGAGTAGAGCTTCTTGACGATTCCTAAGGAGGACAGCCGAAGAGAAGACTGTATCTGGTGCTCCTATTGGGGATCTAGGCGTCTATTTCTACGAATAAATGAAACAGCGTCACCTAGTTCTAGAAGTAGTTGTCGGGGAAACTCGAAATATCTATACTATTATTACATAGTAGATATGAGTTTATGAAAGGAGACTTACAGTGAGCAGCCCCACAATACAGTTTATAATATGAAAGCAGTAAATGAAAGTGATAACCACTTACTCGGTTGTAGTGCTTCCATGATGTTTGGTTAGTTGTTCAACAAAGAAAGATTGAAAACAACAGTATATTCAAAATCAAAGGAGAAAGTGCTTTGAAAAAAGAAAGGTTTAGGGCTTACAGCTCAAGGAGAGGCCCAGGGTTTTATCAGTGAGCGCACTGTTTGAACTTTGTACAGAGGGACTTATACAAGTGACTGGGGCCCAAAATGGTTTTCTGTACAAAGGGATGGGTCTTACACTCTCTCAAGAGGCCCAAAAAGGTTTAAAGAAAAGAGTGGGGCTTATAACACGAGGGTAGGCCCAAATGATTTTTCGTTTAAAAACGGCGATCGCGCCGAGGTTTTCTTTTAACGCAGAGGGACTTATACAATAAGTGAGGCCCAAAATGTTTTGGTTAAAAGGGGGATTGGGTCTTACACTCTAATAGAGGCCCAAAGTGTTTTTAATGGGTCTTATAGCTCAAGGAGAGGCCCAGATGATTTTTTATTTTTAAACGGGCGACGATCGCGCCGTTTACTTGTACAGAGGGACTTATACAATGAGTGAGGCCCAAAAAGTTTTTGTACAAGGGGGGATGGGTCTTACACTCTCTCAAGAGGCCCAAAGAAGTTTTGAAAATGATTTACGAGGGTTGAATTAATCCAAAACCCTAATTTGTTTTCAAAGTGTATTTAATTGAATAAAAATTCAATTAAAATGATAAAAAATTGTTTAACACATGGAAAACAAATTGTGATATTGGATTAATGCTTCAAAAATTAAGTATTGACCTACAAAATAATTAGAAAGCATTAAAAGTTGCAAAATCAATGTAGAAAAAATATTTAAAATGCCAAAAACAATTAAAACATTAATTCTTTGCAAAAATATCAATTATACGAAATAAATAATATTTTTGGGATTTTTTGGGAAAATAAAATATTTTAACATTTTTGTGAATTATTAAAAAAAGAATCAACTCAAAATCATTAAAACTCAGAGAGAAATTAATTTTTGAATCAATTAAACAAAATCACAAAATTCAAATATTTGAATTTCTAAAAATGGCGCCAAGAACAGCTGAAGAACACGCGCGTGTTCTTGGTTTCTTAGATTTGCATTTTCTATCCAATCTCTATGAATACGTAATCATATCATGCAATCCACATATCATTATGCTCGCCTCAACCTCACGATCATGTCTATGTACATTAATTTCATTTAAATTAAACATACAACAAGAAATCACGAAGAGACCTCAAGAACCCTAATTTCTGCATGAAGGCTAGGATTTTTGATACACGATTCAAACAATGCAATTAATTGAGGGAAAACATTCCATGCATGATTATGAACATATGGCCAAATTATTGTGCGAGGAAATATGCTAGATTGAGAGATGACCAAGTATGTGCTTACCTCCAAGTCGTGACAGCAAGAGCAGATGTGATTTTGAGTTGGAGGTGTTACAGACAAGTTGTGATGATCTGGACAGCTTCCCTACACCATATGGAGTGTGTTTGAACACTTGGATTGAATTGAAATGGACTGGATCAGTTTATGGCATCTCAGCTGCAACTTCACTTCAAACTTGTGTGGATGGCAAGTGATTTTGAGATTTTGATGTTCCAGATGTTATGTGAGTGTTTGATCAGCTCATATGTGATGTATGTGAGGTGCGTGAGTGATTGGTTTGATTGGAATTGCTCTCAAACTCAAAACCCGATAGTGACTTGCCTTAGAAGGCAAAATTGGAGTGAAAGAAGAGATTTTGAGGAAAGCATCTGTTAGATGGCTTTGGTGTACTCAAACTGACCACAATTGAGCTCTATTTATAGTAGAGCAAGTTTGTTTTGGGATCCACAATGAATGGCAACTGCAGCAGGTGTTTCCTTAATGTTGGCCAATGGAAATGAAAGTCTCCTCTAGCCATTGACTAGAGGTTAGGGCACAGAGCTATGGTCCCCTTGGTCTTGGATAAGTCTTGACTGATTTCAGATGAGAATGGCTCAGTCCATGCCACCTTGATGGTTCCATTGAATGCCTCATTCCAAATTTGAAGTCTTGTCCCTATTTTGGCCATTCTAGGTTCAACATACTATTTCTTATTCCATGGACTTTGGAGGCTTGGCTCAGTGATTGTCCCCTTTAGATTCAATCCTCTGAGGTGTCCAAGTGGATTGGAGCAATTGAATTTGGCTGATTTTGGCAAATCGACCAAAGTTGCAAATTCTGCCTTGCCTTGACAGATTTCAGCAAGGCAACTTGCCAATGTTGTATCTCATGGTGTAGGTTGAATTTGGCAATGTTCTTGGCCATTTTGGAAAGCTCTTACATGATACAACAACTGTTTGAACAAGTTTGGTTTTGATCTCTTTTGATTCCAAGTGAAAAATCCCCCTACATTTGGCAAAAAGTGAGGCAGAATCTGACTTAGTGAAAATTTCACTAAGTGTTGGAAAAAGTGACATTTTCACTTTTCAGCCACTTTGATCACTCCATAACTCAAAATCCTTAATGAATTGGAATGACTTGTAGTTGAAGTTTTTGTAGGTGATAATGAGGGCTACAAATCCATCTTTGGATGAGAAAAAATGGCCTTGTGGTTTAGGAGTTATGGTCCTCCAAAGTTGGTACCTTTGCCACTTTATTTTTAACTTAGAAAAATTTCTAAGTTTTATGGTTACCCCTTTTACAAGTTATCTCACTTTTCTTGATTTTTCTTGATGAATGATGATTCAAATCATACATTAACATCATTTTAGGGTTAAAAATCCATTTTGGTGAAAAATCTCAAAAAGTCAAAGTTGACTTTTGTGCACAGTTGACTTTTTATCAGATGAATTCCAAACCGTGCAATTCTTCAGGAAATCATGTCCTTGACCTAAATCAAACTTAATGGACATGTTCCATGGGTGTCATAGGGTATATTCAATCATGTATTAGGGTTTGGGAGCATGTTCAGGTCAAAAGTCAAAGTTACAGTTGACTTTTCCCTTAAAACCCTAATTGTCGTGTAGATGAAATTGAGACTTGTTGCTCAAGCTTCTTGGATCAATCCATTGTTCCAAATGGATCAATATGGTATATTAGAGACCCTCAAATCATCTCTTGAGGTCTTGGCTCATGGTTTGTCCCAAAAGTCAACTTAGGGGTGAATTAGGTTAAGAAACCCTAATTCCTGATTTTTGATGAATGCATCCCCTGAGGCAAAATTGACTTGATGCATGGGCTCATGAGGTTCCATGAAGTATACTAGGTAATGTTTTGGATCATTGCCTTGTGCCCAGATGAAAATTTCCATCTGGAGGCCCTGGTCGACCAAAACCCTAATTTGGTGACACTGTCGATCTTGAGACTTGATCCACCTAGAAGGGAGCAGCCTTGTGATTAATCCTTGAAGTGGGAGTCCTTTTTGTTCCATTGTGGATATTTAAGAGATTAGACAAGTTGAAGATCATGTCATTTCTTGATTGATCCTTTGTCTAAGCACTCAGAGAGGGCTTGAAACCCTAATTTTGATTGTATTGGATGCTCACCCATCTTTGGGGAGACTAATGAAGCATGATGGTTCATCCATATTGTGATGATGATTTTCACAATGATGGGAACTCTAAGTGGTCAAAATTTGGGGTATTACAGATGCCTCTATTTAATCTTCTTGGACCCGAAGGTGTGAATGACGAAGGGATTCGGGCATTCGGGGTGCAAGAGGATTAAATATCGGAATACCCGAAATTTTGAGGGTGGTTATGAATGGTAGCTTACGCATTCATCTTCTTTAGCTAAGCAATGATGCTTAGAAAAGGTAAACTTCCCCTCGATCCTGGTTTCCTACCAAGGAACTGGTCTCAGTCTCTTTTGAAATAAACTTCCCCTCAATCCTGGTTTCCTACCAAGGAACTGGTCTTAGTTTCTGATTTAAACTTCCCCTCGATCCTGGTTTCTTACCAAGGAACTGGTCTTAGTTGTGGAAACAAACTTCCCCTCGATCCTGGTTTCCTACCAAGGAACTGGTCTTAGTTGTGGAAACAAACTTCCCCTCGATCCTGGTTTCTTACCAAGGAACTGGTCTCAGTTTCTTTTGGTCAATAAACTTTACTGACAAGGGACGCTATTCGTAGCGGCTTTCCTTCAAACTTCTCGCCGAATTTTCCTGGGGAGATACCATTTGAGTGGAAAAAGTTTTGATGTCAGACTTGCTGGGGAACCCATTCGTCTGAATTGTAGAGGTACACAAACTTCTCTGTTTTGGAGACGCCATTTGTCGATTCTACTAGGGAAAGCGAGTCTCTTGAGAGACTATTTTCGTTTGGGATCTCTCATCATACTTTTCTCGGGATCTTCCCGGAGAAACGCCATATGATGGGGTCCAATTTTGAGGTGCCAATGACCTTCTCATCAGTGGTTTTTCGGAGCAAAACTGGCGTGCTGCCGAATCTCTGATCACGAGGCTTTCTCTGTGGATTTTCCTTAATCCGGGAAAGCAAGGATATCATCTTCAATGGTGAAGAGTGATGCTTATTGAAAGTTTTCTCTGATCTTTCAGAGGTTCAAATTATCAAAGTGGCCGAGGACCAACTTCTTTCCAGAATTAAACTGGAAGCGAGGTTGTTCAGTCACAGTATTTCCTGATGAGGCAAGAACTGACAACTCGATTGAGAGGACTTCTACCACTAGGGGACAAGACCGACTAGAGTGATAGTGGTGCAATATGAAATGTGAATGCAAATAAAAAATGCACGATGTATGTATGTATATGCTGACAAAACAGACGCGACATACAGACTATTGGATGAACACAATTGGATACTCGACCATCGTGGGGCGAAGAAGTACCGTTGATTCAAAATAGCAATTCCACCTTGCTTAGGAGAGATAGTCCCGTTGGGAGCTATGTTGATCGGGCTTAGGAGATGAGAACTCGGCCGAGGGTATCAGACGAAACAAGGTCTCTGACACAGTTGATCCCTTCATTCAGGCGAACTGGTTTAGAAGGAGTACTTTGATTCTGCACTTTGAAGTTCGCTTACTTCGGGAGAAGCGATCGATGTTCTTCTGATGTTCAACAGTCAAAAGAAATGCCATCTTTAATAAAAAGCAGAAAAAGTTTTAACAAGTAAATTCATTTTTGTTTTATTTCAAGAATCGCTGATTAAGTTTAAACAACGTCGTTCTGTAAAGCTAAAACAAGTAAAGAATTACAAACAAAAGCACAAGGGCTCAAATTTTATTGATAAGATGGAGATCAGCCAAACGCGTGATTCCAAAGAGTATATACAAAGTTAGAAAATGGTAATTTACAGGGAAAAGGGCTACGTTGAAACATAATGACCACTATCCTTCTACCAACTTTGAATTCGGGACATCCTGAGCTTCTGTCGAAGATGACCTTGACTGGAGTTTTCCTGACGGATGATAATGCAACTGCTGCTGCTGAGGGACTTGCCTCTGTTGAACATAGTTACTTGCCATTATCCCTAACTTTTGCCTGGATTGTACTATGAGACTTCCAATCCATCGGGATGATTCTTTTCATGTCTCTAACTTTTGCCTGGACCACCCTTTCGGGTTTTCAATCCACCGAGACGTTTTTTTTTTTTAGTTTTAGGCGAAGTATTTCTTGACTACATCAACATTCGTGGGGTAGGCAAATTCCTCTCCGTCCATGGTTGCAAGTCTCAAGGCGCCGCCTGAGAAAGCTTTCGTGACCACATAGGGGCCATCATAATTTGGGGTCCATTTGCCCCGAGAGTCAGTGAGAAATGATTGTATCTTCTTGAGCACGAGGTCTCCTTTTTTGAAAACACGAGGTCGGACCTTTTTGTCGAACGCCTTTTTCATTCTTTGTTGATACAACTGACCATGGCATAGTGCCGTGACTCTCTTTTCTTCGATCAGGTTGAGTTCGTCGTGTCGACTTTGACACCATTCAGCTTCGGTGAGCTTAGCTTCCATCAATACCCGGATTGATGGGATCTCTACTTCTATGAGGAGAACTGCCTCCATGCCATGTACTAGAGAGAAAGTGGTTGCCCCTGTTGAAGTGCGGACAGATGCTCGATAACCGTGAAGAGCAAAGGGTAGCATTTCGTGCCAATCTTTATAGGTTACAACCATCTTTTGAACGATCTTCTTGATGTTCTTGTTAGCCGCTTCTACCGCTCCGTTCATCTTGGGTCGGTAGGGAGATGAGTTATGGTGTTCGATCCTGAACTCTACACACAACTCTTTCATCATCTTGTTGTTCAAGTTAGATCCATTATCAGTAATGATCTCGCTTGGAACACCATAACGACAGATGATATTGTTTTTGATAAATCGGACCACCACTTGTCGGGTTACATTGGCGAATGACGCTGCTTCGACCCACTTGGTGAAGTAGTTAATGGCTACAAGGATGAACCGATGTCCGTTTGAAGCCTTGGGCTCAATCATACCAATCATATCGATTCCCCATATGGAAAATGGCCATGGGGAAGAAAGAACTTTGAGATGTGATTGCGGTACATGAATTTTGTCGGAGTATATCTGACACTTGTGACACCTCCTCATGTACTTGTAGCAGTCGGATTCCATTGTCAACCAATAATACCCTGCTCTCAGAATTTTTCTCGCCATTGTGTGTCCGTTGGCATGAGTGCCAAAGGATCCTTCATGAATTTCTTTCATGAGCATGTCTGCTTCTGGTCTGTCGACGCATCGGAGCAAGACCATGTCAAAATTTCTCTTATAAAGAGTGTCACCGCTCAGGAAGAAGTTTCCAGCCAATCTTCTGAGGGTTTTCCTATCTTTTCTGAGTGCCCCAGATGGGTACTCTTGTTTCTGAAGGAAGCATTTGATATCGTGATACCAAGGTCTGTCGTCTATGACTGCTTCAATCGCGAAGATGTAAGCGGGCCGTTCAAGGCGCATTATGTCGATCTTAGGTATGTCATTCCATCGACCTACACTAATCATGGAAGAGAGAGTGGCTAATGCATCAGCCATGTGATTCTCATCACGAGGGATGTGATGAAAGTCAACTCTGTTGAAGAAGGGTAACAACCTTCTTGCATAGTCTTTGTAAGGAATCAATCCTGATTGGTATGTGTTCCAATCTCCTTTTATCTGGTTAATGACCAAGGTTGAGTCGCCGTATACGTCCAAGTTTTTGATCCTTAAATCAATCGCTTCCTCGAGACCCATGATACATGCTTCGTATTCGGCCTCGTTGTTCGTACATTTGAACGTAAGTCGAGCGGTGAAAGGAATGTGGGTACCCTGAGGGGTAACAATGATTGCCCCAATTCCGTTTCTATAATGATTTACTGCTCCGTCAAAGATAAGTCCCCACTGGGAACCTGGTTCTGGCCCTTCACTGGGTAGCGGTTCATCGCAATCTTTCATCTTTAGATACATGACATCTTCGTCTGGGAAGTCAAACCCGATTGATTCTTGATCGTCAATCGGTTGATGAGCCAAATGATCGGCTAAAATACTTCCTTTAACGGCTTTCTGAGCATGGTACTCTATGTCATATTCTGATAATAACATCTGCCAACGGGCAATCCTTCCCGTGAGAGCAGGTTTTTCGAAAACGTACTTGATTGGATCCATTTCGGAGACCAACCAAGTAGTATGACGAATCATGTACTGGCGAAGACGTTTGGCTGCCCAAGCCAAAACGCAACCAGTTTTCTCAAGCATTGTGTACCGAGTCTCGTAGTCGGTGAATTTCTTGCTTAGATAGTAAATGGCAGACTCTTTCCTTTTAGTTTCGTCTTGTTGGCCAAGTACACTTCCCATTGAGTCCTCTAGGACTATAAGGTAAATGATCAGTGGTCTTCCTTCCACTGGAGGCGATAGGATCAGAGGATTCAACAGATATTCCTTGATACTGTCGAAGGCGGTTTGGCAATCTTCTGACCAAACGCAATCCTGGTTCTTTTTGAGTAATTTGAAAATCGGCGCGCATGTCGCGGTCATAAGGAATATGAATCTGGAGATGTAGTTCAAACGTCCCAAGAATCCTCTGACTTGTTTTTCAGTTTTCGGAGAAGGCATTTCTTGAATGGCCTTGACCTTGTCAGGATCAACTTCAATTCCTTTCTGGCTGACGATGAACCCTAGTAGTTTCCCTGAACGGACACCGAAGGTGCACTTGTTGGGATTCAAGTGGAGCTTGAATTTTCTTAGACGTTCGAACAATTTTGACAGATGTTCAACGTGCTCATCCTCTGTTCTTGATTTTGCAATCAAATCATCGACATATACCTCGATTTCCTTGTGTATCATGTCATGAAACAGAGTAGTCATGGCCCTTTGATAGGTTGCCCCGACATTCTTCAAACCGAACGACATTACCTTGTAACAAAAGGTACACCATGGGGTAATGAACGAAGTTTTCTCCATGTCTTTCGGCGCCATTTTGATCTGATTATAGCCCGAGAATCCATCCATGAAAGAGAATACTTTGAACTTTGCTGTGCTGTCTACCAGCATGTCAATGTGTGGTAAAGGAAAGTCGTCCTTTGGACTTGCCTTGTTTAGATATCTGTAATCAACACACATTCTGACCTTTCCATCCTTTTTGGGAACGGGTACGATGTTGGCTAACCATTGAGGATATTCAGATGTAGCGAGGAAACCCGCGTCGATCTGTTTCTGTACCTCCTCTTTGATTTTGATGGCCATGTCCGGGTGAGTGCGTCTCAACCTTTGCTTTACTGGCGGACATTCCGATCTTAACGGTAAGTGATGTTTCACGATGCTGGTATCCAACCCTGACATATCCTGATAAGACCAAGCGAATACATCGGGAAATTCTTTGAGAAGCTTTATCAAACCCTCTCTGGTAGTTGGACTGAGCAGTGCTCCGATCCTGATTTCTTTTCTCTCTTTTTCTGAACCCAAGTTTACCATTTCCATTGGCTCTTTGTGAGGTTCAATGGACCTTTCCTCTTGTCTGAGTAGTCGGGATATCTCTTCTGGAATTTCGTTGTCATTTTCTTCTTCAGCCTCGAATACCGGGAACTCAAAGTTGAGAGAAGGCATCGGATCGTATGTTTCAACGGGGTATAAAACAAGCAATCTGCATGACGTGATGATTTGTGTTTAGAAGAGATAGAGAAAATGCAAGTGTGTGCAGTGTTTTGATTTTACTGCTTGTTTTTATTATTGAATTTTTTTTTAGGATTACCATTTTCTGAAAAAGCAAAAAGAGAAAACAACAATTAATGCGGAAATTACAGAACAACGTTATTTTATTAATGAACAAGTCGAATCTTGAAACTACGGCCCTATAAAACAAAACTCTGTCGCTTTGGGCGAAGCGAAGAGGGAAATTTACAGAAAGTGAGCCCTATCAAAACATCCGTTTCACCTGGGCAGGGTGAAAGGTTAAAGATGGCAATTACTTTGACTGATGAATGACCTTCGGAACCTCACAACAACCCATTGGCGGCGAACTCCTCGGTGAATCACAAATTCTGGCACCTTCCTTGATTTGTCTTCAGAAATGACGCTGATTTCTGGTGGAGTAGGATCATTGGAATCTGTCTCCCAAGCAGAATTGTCGTAGGAGGATTCCTCTGTTGCATTTTGCATAGTATTGGTGCTCTCAGCTGTATCTCCCCATCCAGTTGACGGGATATCTTCGAGCCTGATACGAGAGCTTTCGGGAGCAGTGTACTTGACCATAAAGTCGTATTTTCCACTTGGTTGTCCCAAGGTGTCCCACACTTCTTTGGAACTGGAGAAGTCATCCCTCTCGATGACGTTGACCTCAGGAAAAGCATAGTTGATGAATTCTAGTCCTGCGAACGTTGCGAATTCATCTTCATGTTGAGTAGTTTCCGAATGACCTGAGTGTTGATCCCATGACATGGTGGGGACACAGGTATTCTGTTCAATGACGCTCAGCTGAGTTTCATTACTCGGCTGACTTTCTTGCCCCAAGTTTCCTGGGTAAGGCTGCCACATTGGCAGACCATTAATCGGGCCATAGTAGTTGTGATCAAAGTTTTCTTTCATCAGAGTGTCTTCCTCTAATGAATTTGGCGGAGCACGGCATCCTTCCGGATCACAATCTCCGTAGATCATTTCGACATCTGATCTTGGTATAAATCTCGGACTTTCTGTAGGATAGCAAAAAGGCATAGGCACCTCTTCCTGAGACATATAGTCGTCCTTGTTAAGGTAGGATTTCCATTCTTCATCTGTGTCAGAGGGATCTTCCTCATTGATAGCATGAACTGTCTGAGACACTGGGTGAAGAAAACCTCCACTGTGGAAGAAGTTTTGAAGGGGATGAAGACTTTCATCGTTGGCGGCTGTCTGAGTACAGGTTGCAGAAAAACCAAGACCCTTCTTTGTTTTGTTGTCAGTGGGAATGACAAGCCGTCCCCATCCTTTTGTATCGGTACTCTCGACCGCTTTGATAGCATCTTTGTATGAAGAAATTGAAGTTCCTTCTTCGGATTGATCGTTCTTGCTCACCGATAGTGCTTGGAACTGAGTTCCAATAACCTCCTCGGGTTCTACACAAGCAGATGATGATAGGTTACTCACAAGCAAGGCTTGTTCCCCATAAACCGTGACAAGTTGATCGTTCTTGACGAACTTTAGCTTTTGGTGGAGGGTTGAAGTAACCGCTCCAGCCTGATGTATCCAAGGTCTTCCTAATAAACAACTGTATGTTGCCCGGATGTCCATGACCTGGAAAGTGATTTGGAAAGTGTGAGGACCAATAGTTATGGGAAGATCAACTTCGCCGATAACTATTTTTCTGGATCCGTCGAATGCTTTGACGACGACCTCGCAGACTCTCATCGGAGGGCCCTTAAATGATAATTGCATCAAAGTGGACTTCGGCATAACATTCAGGGCTGACCCTGTGTCTATCAGTACGCTGGCTAAAGCATCGCCCTGGCAGTTAACTGTAATGTTGAGCGCCATGTTATGACGGCGACCCTCTTCAGGTAATTCCTCATCACTAAATCCCAAATTATTGCAGGAAGTGATGTTAGAGACAATGCTATCAAATTGTCTGATTGTTACATCCTGTTTCACAAAGGCTTGCTCCAAGACTTTTTGTAGAGCCTCTCTGTGTGCTTCTGAACTGAGTAACAGTGATAATACCGAGATCTTTGAAGGAGTCTGTAACAGTTGATCGACAATGTTGTATTCACTCCTTTGGATGAGATTTAGCATCTCATCCTTGTCTTTTGAAAAGTCGGGATTACTAGATTGACCGACTGGTGGATCAGGAATTTCCGCCTGAAGTTCCTTTTCTTTGTTGGATTCTCCAACCCCTCGGTTGAAGATTCGACCGCGAATGGCTTGCAGCTCTTTCTGAATTTCCAAGAACTGCTCCTGGAATTCATCCATTCTGTCAAACATAGTTTCCTTCTTACCAGAAGGTGTCTGTGGAATCTGTCCTTCCGGGACAGTGTGCACCACAGGGGGTGGTACCGTGACTACGGCAGTAAGTCTTGGCGCCTCCCGAAGTTTGTAACCTTCAGGAGTCTTCAGTATGCCCCTAGCATCTTCACTTTCCCGAAGTTTGTAACCTTCAGGCCCAGCGGCTTCTGTTGCGATTCCCTGATCTTCAGTGATCGGCGGAACATATCCTTCCGGGATATAGTTAACAGGCATGCCCCAAGGACGATCCTTCGGCATCTGATACCTAGGATCATACTTTTCTATGATGGGCGTTGAGGTGATCTCTGAGATCACAGTTCTTTGTAGCTGAGCTTCTGCCATGGCTTGCATGTCGTTACGAAGCTTTCTCATATCCTCTCTCAGAGCGTCGATCTCTTCTTTCAACTCTCTATTTTCTTCCTCAAGATCATCCATCTTTTTCTGACGATTGGCCCGAGTATTATACGAATGAGACAGTTTGACTCTAGAATCGAGACACAAACGTGAGATTCGTAGGGAAGAAGAATACGCGATGTGAGAATGATGAATGCAATGATTATATTAATTGTTGTTTTTTTGGTTTAATCAAAATAAATTTCGACAATTAGATTGCAAATATCAAACAGTGGGGAAACCCCTTTTTATTGAAATTCAAAGGATTACAGAAATGGAAATACAGTAGATTACAAAGTGCAGAAACAGAAACCTAAACTAATGGGTCCCGAGTCCTCTCTGAGGAGAAACCGGGTGCTGATTCTGGTATCTTCCTTTTCTTTGACCGGGGCGCTTGGGCCGTTGTCGGGTTGTCATTCCTTTTCCAAGTGGAAAGAGTGAGCAAATTCCTTTGGTCATCTTGATTCTCTACAGCATGCTGCTCCAAAATTTCAATCAGAGCATCTTTCTCTTTTAGTAGTTGCTGTATTTGGATACACTCTACGTCGAGGGTGCGGTACTTGTTCTTCCAAGATCTTCTTTCCTTTTGAACTTTGCTGAGAGTAACCTGAAGCTTTTCAGTTTCCGTCATGAAGTACATGACATTTTCCCTTGGTGGAAGAATTCCGTAACGAGGATAAGGCATCTTTAGCTTGAGAGCTCTAGTTTGTACCCAATGGAGATAAGGCTCCATCGAGACACAGTCCGGTTTTCCCAGAGACTCTCGTCCTTTCTTATGAACATGTTTCCAAGCTTGCACTATTTCCATCTTTAGTGCTCTGTCACTTTCTCCTTCTTTGAAGAAAAGACCTTCCAGATGAACACCCAGTGGGATGTGTCTCATTGGGTATCCAAATTGACGAAGAACCAATATCGGATGATAGTTGATTCCTCCTTTAGTTCCTATGAGGGGTACGCTGGGGAAGTTTTCACAATGGTCAATGATTCTGATTCCCTCATAAATCCTATTACACCAATCTATATCAGAGTTGGTAAGAGACATGATCTTCTGCGACCAACGTAAGACACTCTTGCAATCCCAAAAAGTAGCAGACTTGGGCAAGTGCAAGATAAACCATTTATAGAGCAAAGGTACACAACATGTGATCTCCCCTCCGCTGTATAAATTTCCCAAGTGTACAGAATGATACGCATCTGCGAGCAAAGTCGGCACAGGGTTTCCAATGAGAAAAACCTTAATAGCGTTGATATCGACGAAGTTATTGATGTTGGGAAACAAAAATAACCCGTAGGCGAGCAAGACAAAGATGCTTTCAAAAGCAGTCCCGTTCCCTATACTAGCGAAGTATAGAGCCTTTTTTGTCAAGAACTGGGCTGGCAAACCTTGGATGCCACCCTTAGTGGTCATGTGAGTCCTGACCTCAGACTCGTCCAAATGAATTGCTATTGCAATAGTCTGATTCTTTGGAATTTCTTCCAATCCAGAAAATGGAGCTCGATCAGTGATATGTAAATCAGTTAGATGAGAATACTCCTCCAGCGTTGGTGCTAGCTGGTAATCCGGGAATGTGAAACAGTGATAAACCGGATCGTAGAACTGAATGAGAGCATCCATGATTCCCTCAATCACATGGACTCTTAACAGTGGTAGCAGACCACCGTGCTTGGCTCTGAAAGCCTCAGGGTTAGCGATCATCCTTGCTAACCTTCTCAAATCCCCTAGTTTTGGAACCTTGAAGGTATACTGGCGAGTTCTCCTTCTACCAAAGTCCATTAGCGTAATCTTTTTCTCTGATATTTGCAATCACAGTCTTAGTTTAATTTGAAAAACAGAGAGACTAGAAGAGAAAGTTTTTTGAATGTTTTAATGTTTTATTAAATGGATGCATGAATGCAGCACACAAAAACATAGAAAAAACATGGGGTTAAAGGGTCGTTGTCATGAAGTCAAGGCTCTACCCATCCCCAAAGGTTTATACTAGGGTGATTTTTGTACCTGTACTCATTATCATCGGCTCCTCCCAGGAAAGCAAGACAACAAGCGGATCGCCAGCGAGTTGTGTGCAATCTTAGAGTAAGTGCCATTCACCGAGAATAGATCACCAGCCTCAAATGAGGGTAGTATCGCGTAACAGCTATTTCCGATAGCTTCCGCACTACGAAAAAGGTTGGCTTTTCTTAAGTGTATACTCAATCTCACCACATGCGGCATCACACACATTCCCAGTAGCAGAAAAATAAACACGTATAGCAATTAGGAAAAGCAGTATATATATTTGTCCTAATCATCCTAGACTTATAAAGCTACAATTCTTAAGTTCCTGACAGAAATGGGTTCCCCGGCAGAAGCCCCAATCTGTGGTTCCCTGCCTAAGAGATGGACCAGCATAGGTCAATCTTTCTCCTCAGCAGAGTTCCCATTTTCCGTAGAAAATGGGGATGATGCCCTAAGGCAGAAAGATCTTGGCAATGACTCCCCAGCAGAGTCGCCATTTTACAAGGAAAACAGAAAGAAAGAAAGATCGGCCCCACGGTGGGCGCCACTTTTCTGTGAAAAATGGGGACGACCGTGCCTAGATATAACTTTGAAAGGCCCCGCGGTGGGCGCCACTTTTCTGTAGCGACCGATTTTGGACGCGGTTCTTAAGCGCTGGTCGCTCTCTGCGGTTGAGCTTAAACTACAGGTCGATTCATTTTTTATCCTATTGTGAGCTGAATAAGGAAGGGAAATAGATGTCTCCAATTAACCCTGCTTTGCATACTGAGTTTAAACAGCGGTATGTTAGGTTACAGATGCTATCAATGTGGGGGGGCCTTTGTACTGGTTATTTGTATTTTCGCCAATACGGTTTTCTTTCTTTTTTACCTGGGCAGAAGGTTTCTGGCGGGGAACAAGGATTAGGATGTTAGGACTGATGCTTTTGAATTACTGCTTTTAATTGATGGAGATATGGGATTTGGGTTTTTTGTTGATTGCGCTTGCTAAGATCTTTTCTTTCGATCTTATGCCTACGTATTCCCGTTTATCGAAACAGGGAAATCAGAGCGTTCGTAGTTCCTCCTATTCTATGGGAGGAAATGGGTGTTTTGGTGTCTTGTTCAAAGCCCAAGACGTGAAGCGAAAGGTGGTTTGTATCTTGTTCAAAGCCCAAGATGTGAAGCTGAAAGGTCTATTTGTGTCTTGTTCAAAGCCCAAGACGTGAAGCTGAAAGACCTCGATTTTAGAGAGAATTTGTCATCTCTAAAGAGGGGGAAGGAGAATTACTTTAACTGGGATACGCGGATCCGAGCAATGCCATAATTTCCGAAGAAAGGGTTTTAACCTGAAGGAGAAGACTTTAACTCAGTGTAGAGCAATGCCATCTTTCCTTAGGAATTTCTCATGCTAAAAGAGGGACAGTGGCGTGGATATAGATGATCCAGAGGCTTGCCGCTTACAGCGATTAGATGAAGGGAAAGGAGTTGTTGATGTTTGTGTACTGTGAACGAGGCACAACTTTGATGCTAAAAGGTTGATTGGATCAACCAGTGGTTTTCTTATACAAAGCCTAAGAGGAGGCTAATTTCCGCTAGGAAAATCATTATACAAAGCCTAAGAGGAGGCTATTTTGTGTCTCGTACAAAGCCCGAGAAAGAGGCTAAAAGTTTTTGACCCGACGATAGAGTCTTTGGGTATCTCGTATAAAGCCCGAGATGGAGGCTATTGTTTGTTTGACTCTACGAGGGAGTCTTTGTGTCTCGTACGAAGCCCGAGATAGAGGCTATTGATTTGACTTAATAAGAGAATCTTTTATACTCAACAAGAGAGTGTTTTGTATCTCGTACGAAGCCCGAGATGGAGGCTAAAAGTTTGTTTCAGTTGAGTGACAGATCCAATATACTGATTTTAAAAGAGGAAATCAGTTCTTATATGAGCAACACTGTACTCAGGGATTTGATTTGAGGATCAGGGATATTTCCTTCTCTTTGAGGAAACGGGAAATCCAAAGGGTATTGAGACTGTCCGAGTCTGCGGGTTTCCTTCCTATTTAACGAAGGGGTCACTTGAGAATGTCTTTGAGACTCAAGGAAGTTAGACTGTCCAAGTCTAGAGTTTTTTTCTTTTGTACTATGCTTTGAGAAACAGTAGTAGACTCCATGAAAGGACTGTTCTATGAGGATGACTAGGTTCTGTTCCTATACCTCTAGGAGGTCGTCGGGCCAATTTGTACGAAGCCCAAGAGGAGGCTGGAAACTTTTAAGAAGCCGACGGGTCCCTGTACGAAGCCCAAGAGGAGGCTATCATTCCCGGAGGAAGAGATCATTATACGAAGCCTAAGAGGAGGCTGTGAATACTTCTAAGAAGCCGTAGAGTCCTTGAATAATGCCCAAGAGGAGGCCGATGCTTTTAAGAAGCCCGTGGGTCTTATCATCTCCTTTCCATTAGGAGAGATAACTCTTTTAAAGATAAAAACCACTGGTAAATGTGCGAGGTTTACTATCCAGCGACTTTTAACTTTTAAAGAGGGTTCCTTAGTTAAGGTCCAAGATTATGACCGTAGTGGGTACCCAAACCCCGAGACATTCAAGGCAAGCTATCCACAAGGAATAGATCAAGTCAGGAAAGTTTGAGAATTTGGAAGAAACTCAAAGATGCCATTCACGGAGAATACATTCATCTTAGGGAGTAGAGCTTCTTGACGATTCCTAAGGAGGACAGCCGAAGAGAAGACTGTATCTGGTGCTCCTATTGGGGATCTAGGCGTCTATTTCTACGAATAAATGAAACAGCGTCACCTAGTTCTAGACGTAGTTGCCGGGGAAACTCGAAATATCTATACTATTATTACACAGTAGATATGAGTTTATGAAAGGAGACTTACAGTGAGCAGCCCCACAATACAGTTTATAATATGAAAGCAGTAAATGAAAGCGATAACCACTTACTCGGTTGTAGTGCTTCCATGCTGTTTGGTTAGTTGTTCAACAAAGAAAGATTGAAAACAACAGTATATTCAAAATCAAAGGAGAAAGTGCTTTGAAAAAAGAAAGGTTTGGGGCTTACAGCTCAAGGAGAGGCCCAGGGTTTTATCAGTGAGCGCACTATTTGAACTTTGTACAGAGGGACTTATACAAGTGACTGAGGCCCAAAATGGTTTTCTGTACAAAGGGATGGGTCTTACACTCTCTCAAGAGGCCCAAAAAGGTTTAAAGAAAAGAGTGGGGCTTATAACACGAGGGTAGGCCCAAATGATTTTTCGTTTAAAAACGGCGATCGCGCCGAGGTTTTCTTTTAACGCAGAGGGACTTATACAATAAGTGAGGCCCAAAATGTTTTGGTTAAAAGGGGGATTGGGTCTTACACTCTAATAGAGGCCCAAAGTGTTTTTAATGGGTCTTATAGCTCAAGGAGAGGCCCAGATGATTTTTAATTTTTAAACGGGCGACGATCGCGCCGTTTACTTGTACAGAGGGACTTATATAATGAGTGAGGCCCAAAAAGTTTTTGTACAAGGGGGGATGAGTCTTACACTCTCTCAAGAGGCCCAAAGAAGTTTTGAAAATGATTTACGAGGGTTGAATTAATCCAAAACCCTAATTTGTTTTCAAAGTGTATTTAATTGAATAAAAATTCAATTAAAATGATAAAAAATTGTTTAACACATGGAAAACAAATTGTGATCTTGGATTAATGCTTCAAAAATTAAGTATTGACCTACAAAATAATTAGAAAGCATTAAAAGTTGCAAAATCAATGTAGAAAAAAATATTTAAAATGCCAAAAACAATTAAAACATTAATTCTTTGCAAAAATATCAATTATACGAAATAAATAATATTTTTGGGTTTTTTTGGGAAAATAAAATATTTTAACATTTTTGTGAATTATTAAAAAAAGAATCAACTCAAAATCATTAAAACTCAGAGAGAAATTAATTTTTGAATTAATTAAACAAAATCACAAAATTCAAATATTTGAATTTCTAAAAATGGCGCCAAGAACAGCTGAAGAACACGCGCGTGTTCTTGGTTTCTCAGATTTGCATTTTCTATCCAATCTCCATGAATACGTAATCATATCATGCAATCCACATATCATTATGCTCGCCTCAACCTCACGATCATGTCTATGTACATTAATTTCATTTAAATTAAACATACAACAAGAAATCACGAAGAGACCTCAAGAACCCTAATTTCTGCATGAAGGCTAGGATTTTTGATACACGATTCAAACAATGCAATTAATTGAGGAAAAACATTCCATGCATGATTATGAACATATGGCCAAATTATTGTGCGAGGAAATATGCATAGATTGAGAGATGACCAAGTATGTGCTTACCTCCAAGTCGTGACAGCAAGAGCAGATGTGATTTTGAGTTGGAGGTGTTACAGACAAGTTGTGATGATCTGGACAGCTTCCCTACACCATATGGAGTGTGTTTGAACACTTGGATTGAATTGAAATGGACTGGATCAGTTTATGGCATCTCAGCTGCAACTTCACTCCAAACTTGTGTGGATGGCAAGTGATTTTGAGATTTTGATGTTCCAGATGTTATGTGAGTGTTTGATCAGCTCATATGTGATGTATGTGAGGTGTGTGAGTGATTGGTTTGATTGGAATTGCTCTCAAACTCAAAACCCGATAGTGACTTGCCTTAGAAGGCAAAATTGGAGTGAAAGAAGAGATTTTGAGGAAAGCATCTGTTAGATGGCTTTGGTGTACTCAAACTGACCACAATTGAGCTCTATTTATAGTAGAGCAAGTTTGTTTTGGGATCCACAGTGAATGGCAACTGCAGCAGGTGTTTCCTCAATGTTGGCCAATGGAAATGAAAGTCTCCTCTAGCCATTGACTAGAGGTTAGGGCACAGAGCTATGGTCCCCTTGGTCTTGGATAAGTCTTGACTGATTTCAGATGAGAATGGCTCAGTCCATGCCACCTTGATGGTTCCATTGAATGCCTCATTCCAAATTTGAAGTCTTGTCCCTATTTTGGCCATTCTAGGTTCAACATGCTATTTCTTGTTCCATGGACTTTGGAGGCTTGGCTCAGTGATTGCCCCCTTTAGATTCAATCCTCTGAGGTGTCCAAGTGGATTGGAGCAATTGAATTTGGCTGATTTTGGCAAATCGACCAAAGTTGCAAATTCTGCCTTGCCTTGACAGATTTCAGCAAGGCAACTTGCCAATGTTGTATCTCATGGTGTAGGTTGAATTTGGCAATGTTCTTGGCCATTTTGGAAAGCTCTTACATGATACAACAACTGTTTGAACAAGTTTGGTTTTGATCTCTTTTGATTCCAAGTGAAAAATCCCCCTACATTTGGCAAAAAGTGAGGCAGAATCTGACTTAGTGAAAATTTCACTAAGTGTTGGAAAAAGTGACATTTTCACTTTTCAGCCACTTTGATCACTCCATAACTCAAAATCCTTAATGAATTGGAATGACTTGTAGTTGAAGTTTTTGTAGGTGATAATGAGGGCTACAAATCCATCTTTGGATGAGAAAAAATGGCCTTGTGGTTTAGGAGTTATGGTCCTCCAAAGTTGGTACCTTTGCCACTTTATTTTTAACTTAGAAAAATTTCTAAGTTTTATGGTTACCCCCCTTTTACAAGTTATCTCACTTTTCTTGATTTTTCTTGATGAATGATGATTCAAATCATACATTAACATCATTTTAGGGTTAAAAATCCATTTTGGTGAAAAATCTCAAAAAGTCAAAGTTGACTTTTGTGCACAGTTGACTTTTTATCAGATGAATTCCAAACTGTGCAATTGTTCAGGAAATCATGTCCTTGACCTAAATCAAACTTGATGGACATGTTCCATGGGTGTCATAGGGTATATTCAATCATGTATTAGGGTTTGGGAGCATGTCCAGGTCAAAAGTCAAAGTTACAGTTGACTTTTCCCTTAAAACCCTAATTGTGGTGTAGATGAAATTGAGACTTGTTGCTCAAGCTTCTTGGATCAATCTATTGTTCCAAATGGATCAATATGGTATATTAGAGACCCTCAAATCATCTCTTGAGGTCTTGGCTCATGGTTTGTCCCAAAAGTCAACTTAGGGGTGAATTAGGTTAAGAAACCCTAATTCCTGATTTTTGATGAATGCATCCCCTGAGGCAAAATTGACTTGATGCATGGGTTCATGAGGTTCCATGAAGTATACTAGGTCATGTTTTGGATCATTGCCTTGTGCCCAGATGAAAATTTCCATCTGGAGGCCCTGGTCGACCAAAACCCTAATTTGGTGACACTGTCGATCTTGAGACTTGATCCACCTAGAAGGGAGCAGCCTTGTGCTTAATCCTTGAAGTGGGAGTCCTTTTTGTTCCATTGTGGATATTTAAGAGATTAGACAAGTTGAAGATCATGTCATTTCTTGATTGATCCTTTGTCTAAGCACTCAGAGAGGGCTTGAAACCCTAATTTTGATTGTATTGGATGCTCACCCATCTTTGGGGAGACTAATGAAGCATGATGGTTCATCCATATTGTGATGATGATTTTCACAATGATGGGAACTCTAAGTGGTCAAAATTTGGGGTATTACACAAAGGAGAGTGAAATACATATCAATCAGGATTAATTCCTTACAAAGACTATACGAGAAGGTTGTTACCATTCTTCAACATAATCGAGTTTCATCATATCCCTCGTGAAGAAAATCACATGGCTGATGCATTGGCTACCCAATCCTCCATGATTAGTGTGAGTCAATGGAACGATGTACCTAAGATTGACATAATGCGCCTTGAAAGGCCCGCTTACATCTTCACAATTGAAGCAGTCATAGATGACAAACCATGGTACCATGATATCAAGTGCTTCCTTCAAAGACAGGAATACCCGCCTGGGGCATCAAGAAAGGATAGGAAGACTCTCAAAAGACTGGCTGGCAACTTCTTCCTGAACAATGATGTGCTCTACAAGAGAAACTTCGACATGGTTTTACTCAGATGCGTAGACAAACACGAAGTAAACTTGTTAATGAAATAGATTCACGAAGGATCCTTTGGCACTCATGCTAATGGACACACAATGGCGAGAAAAATTCTGAGAGCAGGATATTATTGGCTGAAAATGGAATCCGATTGCTACAAGTACATGAGGAAATGTCACAAGTGTCAGATATACGCTGACAAAATCCATGTACCACCAACGCATCTCAAATTTCTTTTTTATCCATGGCCTTTTTCTATATGGGGAATCGACATGATTGACATGATTGAACCCAAAGCCTTGAACGGACATCGGTTCATCCTAGTAGCCATTGACTACTTCACGAAATGGGTCGAAGCAGTGTCATACACCAACGTAACCCGACAAGTGGTGGTCCAATTTATCAAGAACAATCTCATTTGCCATTATAGTGTTCCAAGCCAGATCATTACGGATAATGGATCTAACCTGAACAACAAGATGATGAAAGAGTTGTGTGCTGAGTTCAAAATTAAACACCATAACTCATCTCCCTACCGGCCTAAGATGAATGAAGCGGTAGAAGCGGCTAGCAAGAATATCAAGAAGATCATTCAGAAGATGGTTGTAACCTACAAAGATTGGTGTCATACCCCAAATTTTGACCACTAAGATTCCCCATCATTGTGCAAATCATCATCACAATATGGATGTACCATCATACCTCATCAGTCTCCCCAAATATGGGTGAGCATCCACTACAATCAGACTTAGGGTTTAAAGCCCTCTCAGAGCTTTTAGGCAAAGGATCAATCAAGGAATGACATGATCTTCAAGTTGTATAACCTCTCAAACATTCACAAGGGATCAAGAGGACTCCCACATCAAGAATCAAGCACCAGGCTACAACATTCCAAGTGGATCCAGCCTCAAGATCGCCAGTGTCACCAAATTAGGGTTTTGGTCAACCAGGGCCTCCAGATGGAAATTTTCCTCTGGGCATGAGCCAATGCTTTAAAGAATAACCTTAGGTACTCTAAGGGACATCATAAACCTAATCATCCAGTCAATTTATCCTCAGGGGATGCATTTACTAAAAATCAGGAATTAGGGTTTCTTGACCTGATTCACCCCTATGTTGACCTTTGGGACAAAACATGAGCCAAGACCTCAAGACATGATTTGAGGGTCCCTAATAAACTACATTGATCCATTTGTAACCATGGATTTACCTAAGAATCTTGATGAACAAGTTTCAATTTCATCAGAACCACAATTAGGGTTTCGCGGAAAAAGTCAACTGTACCTTTGACTTTTGACCCAGGCATGCTCCCAAACCTTGGTACATGATTCAATACACCCTATAACACCCATAGAACATGTCCATTAAGTTTGATTTAGGTCAAGGACTTGATTTCATAGAGGATCACACAGTTTGGAATTCATCTAGCAAAAAGTCAACTGTGCACAAAAGTCAAACTTTGACTTTCTGAGATTTTTCACAAATATGGTTATTTAACCCCAAAATGATGTTAATGTGTGATTTGAATCAACATTCATCAAGAAAAATCAAGAAAAGTGGGATAACTTGTAAAAGGGGTAACCATTAAAAACTTAGAAATTTTCTAAGTTATGGAACAAAGTGGCTAGGGTACCAACTTTGGAGGATCATATCTCCTAAACCACAAGGCCATTTTTCCCCATTTAAAGCTGGATTTGTAGCTCTCATGGCCCTCTACAAAAGCTTCAACTACACCTCATTCCAATTCATCATGGATTTTGAGTTATGGAATGATCAAAATGGCTGAAAACATGAAATGCCACTTTTTCCAACACTTGGTGAAATTTTCACTAAGTCAGAATCTGTCTTGCTTTTTTTCCAAAAGTAGGGGGATTTTTCACTTGGATCCAAAAAGTATCAAGACCAACTATGATCACCCATATGTTGTATCATATGAGGGCTTTCCAAAATGGCCAAGAACTCCATGAAACTTCACTTAAGCCATGAGATATGACCATGCTAATATGCCTTGTTGCAAACTGTCATGGCAAGGCAGATTTGTGCATTTTGCTCGATTTGCTCAAATTTTGCAAAGGGCAAGCAAATATATCCATCTGAACACCTCAAGGGAGGACCAAGGAGGGGACAAACACTGATCCACCAGCCTCCCAAGTCTTTGGAACCAAAAGTAGCATGCCAAACCTAGAAATGCCTAAAAGAGGGACAAGACTCCAATTTTGGTTTGGAGCATTTAATGGATGCACCAAGATGGCATGGACTGAGCCTTTTCCAACTGAATTCAGTCAAGGATGATCCAAGAACTAGGGGAACCAACATCCTGTGCCCTAACCTATAGTCAATGGTTAGAGGAGACTTGGATTCCTATTGATCAACATTGGCCAAACCTTTGCAGCAGTTGCCATTCACTATTGCAGCCATAAAAAACTTGCTCTACTATAAATAGAGCTCATTTGTGATCAATTTGAGTACACCAAAGCCATCAAACAGATGCTTTCCTCAAAATCACCTTCTCACTTCCAAATTTGCCTTCCAAAGCAAGTCACTATCGGGTTTTGAGCTTGAGAGCAATTCCAACCAAACCAATCACACACACACCTCATAAATATCATATAGAAGTGATCTAAACTCTCACAAGTGACCTGTAACACCAAAATCACAAAGTCCCCTCTCAAAACCTCAAAATAGGACGTTTGTGTATTTTTCAAACCATGTCTTGATTCAGTCACTTTCCAAACCAGATAAAACCTCAAACACACTCCAAATATCATCCTTGAACTGTCCCAAATGGTTCCCCACATCTGGAACACCATTTGAGAGAGTTTCTATTTTGGCCACTTTTGCAAGAAAGAGCTCAAACTTGTTCCTGAGGTTTCTAGCTGATTCCAACCATCCTAAAAGCTTCTGAGAGATCATTTGAGGGTGTCCAAAGCATCAAATCATTTCTGGAACAAAGCACTTGGCAGATTGCACAAAAGGTCCAAAAAGAGGTAAGCCTCACAACTTGAATTCTTTGAATCATGCTTTCCTTTGATGTCCACTGATCATGCACATCTTATACATGTTATAAGTGTTGTGTTTGCACCAATTTATCATGTAATTCACACCTGTACCAAGAGGTAGCATAGAAAATGCAAATCATGGCCTATTTCAAAACCACTATCGGGTTTTTCAATAGGAGCATGATTTGAAAAAAACACCACCACCATTGGATTCCTTGTGAGATTCTAGGCAGGATAGACCTAAATTTTGTCCCAATCCATGGAGAAATGAGAAAGTTATGGCCTTCACGTTTCTGACCAAAAACCTAGCCTTGCCTTGTCTTGGCCAGGCCAAATACAAGGCAAGCCTTGTATATTTGTGGTATTGACTCTCACGTTTCAATACACGGATGTATCACCACCCCAGTGGTAAGGCGCGCATGCTGTACACAAGAGGTCTGGGGTTCGAATCCCCCTTGCCCCAGACCCTCTTTTTGCTATTTTTTTTCCACTTTTTACTATTTTTCATATTATTTTTAATAGTTTAAAAATTAATAACTTCCACAATTTTAATTATTTTTGATTGGTTCTTTTTGCAAAAAATCACAAAAATGTTGAAATATTTTATTCCACAAAAAAAATCAAAGTTATATTATTTATTTAATATAGTTAGTATTTTTATGAATAAATTCATTTTAATTGGTTTTAAACATTTTTAAAATGAATATTCATCTTGGAAATCAAAAACCAAATGAGTTCTAAATCATCTTGTGATTAAAACCTCATTTTTCAAATCTTAAACAAAAATCACAAGTGGTTTATTCAAATCTATTTGGTATCTTTATCATTTTATTGATTTTCTTTAAATATTTACTTTTAAAGAAAAACAAAATTAGGGTTTCTTTGTTTTCACCCTCATCAATCACTTTCAAACACCCATGGGCCTCTAATAGAGTGTAAGACCCAACCCCTTTTTGAAAACCAAAATGATTTGGGCCTCAGTGTATTGTATAAGTCCCGATACCATCAAAAAGTTCGGCGCGATCGTCGCCTTTTTAACAAAAACCTTTGGGCCTCTCCTTGAGCTGTAAGCCCCATCTCTTGTACAAAAATAAACTCTTTGGGCCTCTAATAGAGTGTAAGACCCAAACTATTTTTGAAACCAAAATTATTTGGGCCTTAGTCATTGTATAAGACCCACGGTGCTTTCAAAAATCTAGGCGCAATCGCCAGTTCAAAAACAAATCATCTGGGCCTACCCTCGTGTTATAAGCCCCATTTATTTTCCTTAAACTCTTTGGGCCTCTTGAGAGAGTGTAAAACCCATCCCTTTGTACATAAAACCTTTTGGGCCGCACATATTGTATAAGTCCCACTGTACGAATTCAAACAACAGTGCGATCACTGATAAAACCTTGTGCCTCTCCTCGAGCTGTAAGCCCCACAATCTTTTCAAAAATACTTTCTCCTTTGATTTTGAATATGTTGTTATCAAAACTTTCTTTGTTGAACAACTAACCAAACAACATGGAATCTCTACAACGGGTAAGTATTTATCCGCTTTCATTTACCGCTTTCATATGTATATAACTGTATTGTGGGGCTGTTTCACTGTAAGTCTTCTTTCACAAACTTTTATATACTTGTCAAATATCCACTGTGTAATACTAGTATAGCTATTTAGAGTGTTCTCCGGCAACTACGTCTAACACTAGGTAAAGCCCTGTTGGTCACTCTTAAATACAAACAAAACTAGATCCCCACAGGATTTCCAGATACAGTCTTCCCTCCTCTTGGGGTTAAACAATATGGAGACATGAAATGCAACATTCTCGGTGAACCCTTTCTCAGACTGTCACCCTTAGACATTGTCAAAGAAACTCTAACTCCCCTGAGATGATCTTTTCTCCATGAATGGCATCTCTTGAGTTTCTTCCAAATTCTCAGACTTTCCTGGCTTGATCTATTCTCGGTGAATAGCATGTCTTGAACTTATCGGGGTTTAGGGACCCACAGGCTTCCTAAAAGCATCCCGCCTCCTCTTGGGCGTTTTACAAGGACCCTTCGGCTTCTTAGAAGTTCTCATGCCTTCTCTTGGGCTTCATACAAGGACCCCGGCGACCACTTAAAGGTATAAGACAGAACTTAGTCATCCTTTGCTAGAGCAGTCTTTCCAGCGTCAAAAAACTTCGGTCGTTGTAGGGTTGATACTCATCCCTTAATGCCCGTGCCTCCACTTGGGCATTGTACAAAAGATAAAACTCTAGACTTGGACAGTCTAAGACCCTTGAGTCTCAAAGACATTCTCAAGTTCCCTTTCAAACATAGGCAGAAACCCGGTCTCTCTCATGAGAGTTCCCCATACATGGACCCGCCTCCGGATCTCCCGAATCCACGGTGGTAAGACAACCTCCTCTTGGGCTTTGTACAATGGTTCTCCCCAGCGGAGCTAACCTTTTCAGACTCTCTTGTTGAGTCACCCACTTTTAGCCTCCATCTCGGGCTTCGTACGAGATAGAAAATCACCCTCTTGTTGAGTATAAAAGACTCTCTTGTTGAGTCAACCAACTTTTAGCCTCCATCTTTGGCTTTGTACAAGACATAGAAAATCACTCTCTTGTTGAGTATAAAAAACTCTCTTGTTGAGTCGACCCCTATTAGCCTCCGTCTTGGGCTTTATACAAGACATATAAAAACACTCTCTTGTTGAGTATAAAAGACTCTCTTGTTGAGTCAATCACTTTTAGCCTCCGTCTTGGGCTTCATACAAGACACATATAAAACACTCTCTTGTTGAGTATAAAAGACTCTCTTGTTGGGTCAATTAACTTTCAGACTCTCTTGTTGAGTCAATTTCCTTTTAGCCTCTATCTCGGGCTTCGTACGAGACATTAAAACACTCTCTTGTTGAGTTTAAAAGACTCTCTTGTTGGGTCAATTAACTTTCAGACTCTCTTGTTGAGTCAATTTCCTTTTAGCCTCTATCTCGGGCTTCGACGAGACAGCAAAACACTCTCTTGTTGAGTATAAAAGACTATATTGTTTGGTTAATAAACTCTCAGACTCTCTCGTTGAGTCAATCACCTTTTTAGACTCTCTTGTTGAGTCCATCTTCCATTTTCACCTCCGTATTAGGCTTCATACGAGACACCAAATTACTCTCTTGTTGAGTATGACAGACTCTCTTGTTGGGTCAAACTCTTTTTAGCCTCAATCTTGGGCTTTGTACAAGACAAAAAGAACATTTTCCCCAGAAAAGTCAACTTCTAGCCTCCTCTTAGGCTTTGTATAAAGAAAACCCCGGTTGATTCAATCAACCTTTTAGCATCAAAGTTGTGCCTTGCTCACAACATACAAACATCAACAACTCCTCTTTAGAGATGACAAATTCTCTCTCAGCATAAACCCTTCAGCTTCACATCTTGGGCTTTGAACAAGATACAAATAGACCCTTCAGCTTCACATCTTGGGCTTTGAACAAGATACAAATCACCCCTTTAGATTCAATCTTGGGCTTTGAACAAGACACCAAAACACCTTTTTCCTCCCTTAGAATAGGAGGAACTACAATCGCTCTGATTTCCCTGTTTCGGGAATATGTAGGCATAAGATTGCAAAAATCTTAGCGAGCATACTAATCAAAAATCCAAAATCCCGTACCTTCATACATCAATCGAAAAGCATCCGACCTAACATCCTACCAATAGCCTAGACACTGTTCTTAAGCAAATAATCCTAAAGAAGAACCCCCTCTTGATAGCATCTGTAAACCAACAGTTTTGACTGTTTAATCTCAGTTTGCAAGCAGGGTTAATTGGAGAGATCTATTTCCCTTCCTTAATTAGCTCAACAGGATAAATAATGAATCGAACTATAGTACCAAAGCGATAGTGATTCGAAACCACAAAAACCGTGCTACAGAAAAATGGCGACCACAGTGGGAGACATTCTTTCTAGTCTCTTTTAGGGTGAAAACCTTTAAATTCAACAAAATGTCATAAAAATGATGACTCTGCTGGGGAGTCATTGTCTGTATAGGATCATAAGACTAGAGGTCTAGGATGATTAAGACAAATATATATACTGCTTTTCCTAATTGATATCTGTGTTTATTTTCCTGCTAATGGGAATGCGTGTGATGTCGCATGGGGAAAGATTGAGTATACACCTAAGATAGGTGATGGCAATGCGGGTAATCTTGCGGGGAGTGAATCCCAGTTAAGAGTCCCCGATCGACCATCAAACTCAGTGGAGACTCCCTTTGCAGATACATTGCCTATACGACTTCGGTTGTTGAAAGTAATGTGGTCGACTGGGTTATCTGAGAAGCTGAGTTTTTTAGTAGACTTAAACCATTTTGTAGTGCGGAAGCTATCGGAAATAGTTGTCACGCGATACTACCCTCATTTAAGATCTCTTTAGGATACATCAGCTCACTGGCGATCCGCTTGCTGTTGTTATCCCAAGAGGGGTCAATGATTTTGCGGACAAGTACAAAACATACCAGTATAAACCTTTGGGGGGGGGGGGGGGGTAGAGCCTTGACTTCATGACACCGACCCTTTGACCCCATGTTTTTTCTATGTTTTTGTGTGCTGCATTCATGCATTCATCTAAAAAACATTAAAACAAAAAAAAATCTTCTCTTCTAGTCTCTCTTTTTCCAACTAAACTAAGACTATGATTGCAAATGTCATAGAAAGGAGATTGCGCTAATGGATTTTGGTAGAAGGAAAACTCATAAGTACACCTTCAAGGTTCCAAAACTAGAGGATTTAAGAGGTCTGGCGAGAATGATCACCAACCACGAGGCTTTCAGAGCCAAGTACAGAGGGCTGATGTCCTTGTTAAGGGTCCATGTAATTGAAGGAATCCTGTCCACACTAATCCAGTTCTACGATCCGATCTATCACTATTTCACATTCCCAGATTATCAACTAGCACCAACGCTGGAGGAGTACTCTCACCTAACATATTTACATATCACTGATCAGGCTCCCTTTTCTGGACTAAAAGAGATTCCAAAAGATCAAATCATTGCAAGAGTAATCTATTTGGATGAGTCAGAGGTTAGGACTCACATGACCACTAAGGGGGGAATCCAGGGTTTGCCAGCCCAGTTCTTGACAAAGAAGGCTCTATACTTTGCTAGTATAGGGAACGTGGCCACTTTCGAGAGCATATTTGTTTTGCTCACCTACGGGTTATTTTTGTTTCCCAACATCGATAACTTTGTAGATATCAACGCCATTAAGATTTTCCTAATTGGAAACCCTGTACCGACTTTGCTCGCAGATGCTTATCATTCGGTACACTTAAGGAATTTTTATAGCGGAGGAATGATCACCTGTTTTGTACCCCTGCTGTACAAATGGTTCACTTCTCACTTGCCCAAGTCTGCTGCATTTTGGGATCAAAAGAATACTTTACGTTGGTCGCAGAGAATAATGTCTCTTACCAACTCTGACATCGATTGGTACAATCGAATCTATGACGGGATCAGAATCATTGACCGTTGTGGAAATTTCCCAAATGTACCCCTTATAGGAACTAAGGGAGGAATCAATTATTATCCAGTTTTAGTTTGTTGTCAATTTGGATACCCGATGAGGCATATCCCGTGTAATGCTCATCTGGATGGTCTTTTCTTCAAGGAAGGAGAAAATGACAGGGCACTAAAGACGGATATAGTGCATGCCTGGAAACACATTCATAGAAAAGGAAGATAGTCTCTAGGAAAACCAGACTGTGTCTCGGTGGAGCCTTATCTCCACTTGGTACAAACTAGAGCTCTCAAGCTGAGGATACCTTACCCTCGCCAGGAAGTTCTTCCATTAAGGGACTCTGCCCTTTATTTTATGTCTGAGACGGAAAAACTTCAGGTTACTCTCAACAAAGTTCAGCAGGAGAAGAGCTATTGGAGGAACAAGTACCATATTCTCAATGTGGAGTGCAAGAAAGTACAGCAACTGTTAAAAGAAAAGGATGCTCTGATTGAGATTTTATAGCAACACGCTATAGAGAATCAAGAAGACCAAAGGAATTTGCTCGCTCCTTTCACTTGGCAAAGGAATGACAACTCGACAACGGCTCAAGAGCCCCGGTCAAAGCAAAGGAAAGTACCAGAACCAGCACCCGAGCTTTCCTTAGAGAGGACTCAGGACCCATTAGCTTAGATTTCCTTTCGCACCACTATGTAAATTACTGTATTTCTATTTTTGCAATCCTTTGAATTCAATAAAATGGGGCTTCCCCACTGTTTGATATTTGCAATCCAAGTGTCAAAGTTTACTTTGAACAAAAAAAAATATACAATTAATATAATCATTGCATATCATTCATCATTCTCACTTGCGTCTCGGTTCTAGAGTCAAACAGTCTCATTCATACAATACTCGGGCCAATCGTCAGAAAAATATGGATGCTCTCGAGGAAGAGAACAGAGAGTTGAGGGAAGAGATTGACACTCTGAAAGAGGATCTGAGAAAGCTTCATAACGATATGCAAGCTCTAGCAGAAGCTCAGATGCAACAACAAAGGACTGTGATCTCAGAGATCACATTAACGCCCATAGTGGAGAAGTATGATCCTAGGTACAAAATTCCAAAAGATCGTCCCTGGAGTATGCCTATCAACTATATCCCGGAAGGATATGTTCCACCGATCAATGAGGATCAAGGAACCGCAGCAGGAGCCGCTGGGCCTGAAGGTTACAAACTTCGGGAAAGCGAAGATGCCAGGGGCATGACAGTAAATCCTGAAGGTTACAAACTTCGGGAGACACCGAGAGTCTCGACCATAATGACTATACCATCACTCATGGTACACACTGTCCCAGAAGGACAGATTCCACAGATACCCTCTGGTGGAAACGAAAGTATGTTCGACAGAATGAATGAGTTCCAGGAACAATTCCTGGAGATACAGAAAGAACTGCAAGCCCTTCGCGGTCAGGATTTACTTGGAAAGGACGCCGCAGATCTTTGTTTGGTCCCCAATGTGAAAGTCCCGCATAAATTCCAGGTGCCCGATTTTGAAAAGTACAAGGGTAACTCTTGTCCTCAAAGCCATTTGGTGATGTACGCTCGACGAATGTCAGCTCAGACAAAGAACCAGAAGCTACTGATCCACTATTTCTAGGATAGTTTAACCGATGCTGCATTAAAATGGTACGTGGGTTTAAATCGCACTAAGATCGCCACTTTCAGAGATCTTGGCGCCGCTTTCGTTCAACAATATAAATACAATTTGGACATGGCACCAGACAGAGATCAACTTAGATCGATGTCACAAAAGGACAAGGAAACCTTTAAGGAGTATGCTCAGAGATGGCATGAAATTGCCGCCCAGATTTGTCCACCTCTTAAGGAAAAAAAGATGACAAAGATCTTCTTAAAAACCTTGAGCTTATTCTACTACGATAGAATGGTCACCAGTGCGCCCAGTGACTTCACCGAGATGGTAGGCATGGGAGTTCGTCTTGAGGAAGCCGTCCGAGAAGGACATTTAGTAAAAGATGCTGGATCATCAAGTAGTACAAAACGATACGGTAGTGCTCTCCCTAAGAAAAAGGAGCAGGATATTGGGAATATCTCTCTCGGAAAGCAAAGGCGATATCAACCAGTAGCAGCTGTAACTCCTGCTATCAATCCCGTGCCTGTTCCTACGTATTAACCTCAAGTTACTCAGAGCCAACCTAATCAATAGCCATTTAAGCAAAGGACACAACATTCTCTTCAGCAGACTCATCCTCCGTACAACAACAACCGTGCAATGCGACCCCAGGGTTTGATCCTATACCTGTGTTGTACGCGGAATTGTTTCCATTACTACTGGTCAAGGGGCATGTCTAAACTAGGTCTCCTCTTACAGTACCGGAAAATCCGCCTTTTTGGTTCAAGACGGATCAGACGTGCCCTTACCATCAAGGGGACCAGGGCACAACATAGAAAACTGTATCAGTTTCAAATCCGACGTGCAAAAGCTTGTTAGGAGCGGGGTCTTATCTTTCAAAGATACGAATCCTAATGTTCTCACGAACCCGCTGCCTCAACATGAGAAAGCTGCCGTAAATTTAATAGAGGGAGAATCCAATAACATCTATCAAATTCACGATGTACTCTTATTAAGGGCCAATTTGGTCAAGATGCATTGTAGACATAGCGGATACGACCATGTGCCACCTCATAATTATCACCAGTGTGATATCTGCTCCAAAAACAATCAAGGATGTTCTGTGGTGCAAGCAGCTCTACAGGAACAGTTGGATCTCGGATGGATCTCGGAGCACCGAGTTCGTGGGGTTAACATGACTTATACGAATTCCAACATCATTCAGAACCACGACATCCGTACGATGAATGTCAACTTAGTGGCAATGTACTCAAGGCAAAGCCAGTATCATAATCTGCCGCGGCACGATTACAATTCCTGTCTGACTTGCTCGGTAAACAAACAGGGATGCTCTTTTGTAAAAGAGGCCCTCCAGCGTCAGATGGATTTGGGATGGATCCAGGACTACCATGATAGAAATCTCTATCAGATCAACATGATTCAAATCTTTGATATTCGCTTGATGAATACCAGCTTGGTGGAGTTACACGCCAAGCAAGTCCAACTCAGTTTTCTCACTTCACATGATTATCTGAGCTGTAAAGTATGTTGTGAGAGTAACCAAGGGTGCACTCTCGTTCAAAGAACTTTGCAACACTTGTTAAACCACTGGTGGCGTCCAATCTATATGGATGAAGACACACACAACAAATCAGTGTGGTTGACAGGAACCCTACTCGGCATCAAAGTCAGGATGCCCGATCTACGAAAACAGATCTAGTGAGGTTACAATGCATTCAAAGTGCACGTGGCCAGGTGCCACCACACAATTACGAGCACTGTAGAGTCTGCTCGGAAAATAATCAAGGATGTTACCTCGTGCGAGCAGCCCTTCAGAGTCAGTTGGACCGCAAAGAAATCCAACAATATTCAGTTTCGGGGTTTATCAACTAGACGCCAGACTATTTCACTGATTAAATTAAGGATGTTGTTGTGATCTCTGATCATGAAAGGACCAAGGATGTTTGCGCCATCATCCCTCTACTTGATGAATCGAAGGTTCTTAACCAAGAACTGATTGAAGTTACTTACGACAATCAGAGAAATCAGAAGGCTCCTGTAGTTATCTATCTGCCGGGACCAGTGCCGTACAAGTCTGGTAAGGCTATCCCTTACAAACACGATGCAACAATAATTGAGAATGGAAAGGAAATTCCATTACCCTCCGTCGTGAATATTGTAGACATCAGTCGAGTAACACGGAGCGGTAGAATCTTCAACAGAGGAGTTGGAGAACCTACCAAAGAAAAGGAACCTCAAACAGAAGTTCTCGATCAACCAGTCGGTCAGTCCAATGATCCCAACCTTTCAAAGAACGATGATGAGATGCTGAAACTCATACAAAGGAGTGAATACAACATTGTTGATCAGCTGTTACAAACTCCTTCAAAGATCTCGGTGCTATCACTTTTACTCAGTTCCGAAGCCCACAGAGAGGCTCTACATAAAGTCTTAGAACACGCCTTTCTGGAACAAGATGTGTCAATACGACAGTTCGATAGCATTGTCTCTAACATCACTTCCTACAACAACTTAGGGTTTAATGATGAGGAATTGCCAGAAGAAGGCAAAAGCCACAACATGGCGCTCAATATCACAGTCAACTGCCAGGACGATGCCTTAGCCAGCGTACTAGTAGACACTAGATCGACTCTCAACGTCATGCCGAGGTCCACTCTGATGCGACTATCATTCAAAGGATCCCCGATGAGAGGCAGTGAGGTCATCGTCAAGGCAATTGACGGATCCAGAAAAATAGTTATTGGCGAAGTCGACCTTCCCATATCTATCAGTCCTCACACGTTCCTAGTCACTTTTCAGGTCATGGACATCCGGGCAACATATAGTTGCTTATTAGGAAGACCTTGGATAGACCAGGCTGGGGCAGTCACTTCGACACTTCACCAGAAGCTGAAGTTTGTCAAGAATGACTAACTCGTCACGGTCTGCAGAAAACAAGCCTTGATCGTGAGTAACCTTTCATTATCCACTTGTGTAGAACCCGAGGAGGTTGTTGGAACTCAATTCCAGGCACTTTCGGTGAGCAATGAGGGTCAACTAGAGAAACGAACATCAATATCCTCGTACAAAGATGCTCTCGAGGTGATCAAAAGTAACAACGCCAAGGGATGGGGACATCTTATCATTCCTACTGATAATAAAACAAAGAAGGGTCTTGGTTTTTCTGCAACCTGTGCCCAGATTGCCACTAACGGTGAAAGTCTTCATCCCGTTCAGAACTTCTTCCATAATGGAGGTTTCCTTCACCCAGTGTCCCAAGAAGTACACACTAACAACAAGGGAGAGTCCTCCGACACAGAGGAAGAATGGGAATCCTATCTTAATAAGGACGGTTATATGTCTCAGGAAGAGGTGCCTACGCCATTTTGCTATCCCGCACAGAGTCCAAGATTTATACCAAGGTCAGATGTCGAAATGATATACGGAGATTATGATCCGGAAGGATGCCATCCTCCGCCAAACTCATTGGAGGAGGACACTCCGATGAAATACAACTTTGACCATGACTACTATGACCCAATGGATGGCCTGCCTATCTAGCAGCCGTACCCAGGAGACTTGGGGCAAGAAAATCATTCGAACAATGAAAATCAGCTGAGCATCATTGAAAAGAGTACCTGCATCCCCACCATGTCATGGGATCAACACTCAGGTCATTCAGAAAATATCCAGCACGACGGTGAATTCGCAAAGTTTGCAGGACTAGAATTCATTAACTATGCTTTTCCCGAGGTCAACGTCATCGAGAGGGATGACTCCTCTAGATCCAAAGAAGTGTGGGACACCTTGGGACAACCGAGTGGTAAATACAACTTCATGGTCAAACACACTGCTCCTGAAAGCTCTCGCATCAGGCTCGAAGACATTCAGCCAACTGGGTGGGGAGATCCACCTGAGAGCATAAATACTATGCAAAATACAACTGAGGAATCCTCCTATGAAAACTCTTCCTAGGAGACAGATTCCAATGATCCTGCTCCACCAGAAATCAACGTTATTTCTGAAGACAAATCAAGGAAGGTACCAGACTTTGTGATTCATCGAGGAGTTCGCCGCCAATGGGTTGCAGTTGATGTTCCGAAGATTGTTCATAAGTCTAAGTAATTACCGTCTTTAACCTTTCACTCTGCCCAGGTGAAACAGGTATTTTGATAGGGCTCGCTTTCTTTAAATATCCCTCTTTGCTTTGCCCAAAGCGACAGAGTTTTGTTTTATAGGGCTGTAGTTTCAAGAATTGACAAAATCATAAATAAATAAACGTCGTTCTGTAATTTCCGCATTAATTGCTGTTTTCTCTTTTCGTTTTTTTTAGAAAATGGTAATCCTAAAAAACAATTCAAATAATAAAAACAAGCAGCAAAAAAAATACACTACACACACTCTTGAATTTTCTCTATCTCTTCTAAATACAAATCATCACGTCATGCAGATTGCTTGTCTTAAACCCCATTGAAACATGCGATCCGATGCCTTCTCCCAACTTTGAATTCTCGGTATTTAGGGCTGAAGAAGAGGATGACGAAGAAATTCCAGAAGAGATCTCCCAACTACTCAGACAAAAGGAAAGGTCCATTAAACCTCACAAAGAGCCGTTGGAAACAGTCAACTTGGGCTCAGAGGAAGAGAGAAAAGAAGTCAAGATTGGGGCACTACTCAGTCCCACTGTCAAAGAAAGTTTGACAAAGCTTCTCAAAGAGTTTCCCGATGTATTCGCTTGGCCCTACCAAGATATTCCAGGGTTGGATACCAGCATCGTGGAACATCATCTACCGTTAAGATCAGAATGTCCGCCAGTAAAACAGAGGTTGAGACGGACTCACCCAGACATGGCCATCAAAATCAAAGAGGAAGTACAGAAACAGATTGACGCGGGTTTCCTCGCCACATTAGAATATCCTTAATGGTTAGCAACATCGTATCGGTTCCGAAAAAGGACGGAAATGTTAGAATGTGTGTAGACTACAGGGATCTAAACAAGTCTAGTCTAAAGGACGACTTTCCTTTACCACACATTGACATGCTGGTTGACAGTATAGCGAAGTTCAAATTTTTCTCCTTCATGGATGGATTCTCGGGCTATAATCAGATAAAAATGGCGCCGAAAGACATGGAGAAAACTTCATTTAAAACCCCATGGGGCACCTTTTGTTACAAGGTAATGTCGTTCTTCTGAAGAACGTCGGGGCAACCTATCAAAGGGCCATGACTACTCTTTTTCATGACATGATACACAAGGAAATAGAGGTATATGTCAATGATATGATTGCAAAATCTAAAACAGAAGAGGAGCATGTGACCCACCTGTCAAAACTATTCGAGCGTCTGAGAAAGTACAAACTCCGCTTGAATCCCAACAAGTACACCTTCGGTGTCCGCTCAGGGAAACTTTTAGGGTTCATCGTCAGCCAGAAAGGAATTGAGGTTGATCCTGACAAGGTCAAGGCCATTCAAGAAATGCCTTCTCCAAAGACTGAAAAACAAGTCAGGGGATTCCTAGGACGTCTGAACTACAATTCCAGATTTATATTCCTCATAACCGCGACATGCGCGCCGATTTTCAAATTACTAAAAAAGAATCAGGACTGCGTTTGGACAGAAGACTGTTAAACAGCCTTCGACAGTATCAAGGGATACTTGTTGAACCCACCAATTCTATCCCCTCCCGTGGAAGGAAGGCCCCTAATCATTTACTTAACAGTCTTGGAAGACTCAATGGGTTGTGTACTTGGCCAACAAGACGAAACCAAAAGGAAAGAGTCTGCCATTTACTATTTGAGCAAGAAATTCATCGAATGCGAGACTCGGTACACTATGATCGAGAAAACTTGCTGTGCTCTGGCTTGGGCAGCCAAACGTCTTCGCCAGTACATGATTCGTCATACTACTTGGTTAATCTCTAAAATGGATCCAATCAAGTACGTCTTTGAAAAACCTGCTCTCACGGGAAGGATTGCCCGTTGGCAGATGTTGTTATCAGAATATGACATCGAATACCACGCTCAGAAAGCCGTTAAGGGAAGTGTTTTAGTCGATCATTTGGCTCATCAATCGATTGACGATCAAGAATCAGTCGGATTTGACTTCCCAGACGAAGATGTCATGTATCTAAAAATGAAAGACTACGATGAACCACTACCCAGTCAAGGGCCAGAACTAGGTTCCTAATGGGGACTAATCTTTGACGGAGCTGTTAATCATTACGGAAACTGAATTGGGGCAATTATCATAACACCTCAGGGTACCCACATTCCTTTCACCGCCAAACTAACATTCAAGTGTACAAACAACGAGGCCGAATACGAAGCTTGTATCATGGGTCTCGAAGAAGCGATCGACTTAAGGATCAATAACTTGGATGTATATGGCGACTCAGCCTTGGTTATCAATCAGATCAAAGGAGATTGGAACACATACCAATCAAGATTGATTCCTTACAAAGACTACGCAAGGAGGTTGTTACCCTTCTTCAACAGAGTCGAGTTTCATCATATCCCCCGCGAAGAGAATCACATGGCTGATGCATTAGCCACTCTCTCTTCCATGATTAGTGTAGGTCAATGGAACGACTTACCTAAGATTGACATAATGCGCCTTGAATGGACCGCTTACATCTTCACAATTGAAGCAGTCATAGACGACAAACCTTGGTATCGCGATATTAAATGCTTCCTTCAGAAACAAGAGTACCCTACTGGGGCACTAAGGAAAGACAGAAAAACCCTCAGAAGATTGGCAGGCAGCTTCTTCCTGAGCGGCGATACACTCTAAGAGAAACTTTGACATGGTCTTGCTCCGAAGTGTAGACAGACCAGAAGCAGACATGCTGATAAAAGAAATTTATGAAGGGTCCTTTGGCACTCATGCCAATGGACATACAATGGCCAGAAAAATTCTAAGAGCAGGGTACTATTGGCTGACAATGGAATCCGATTGTTACAAGTACATGAGGAGGTGTCACAAGTGTCAGATATACTCTGACAAAATCCATGTTCCGCCAACGCATCTCAAGGTCCTTTCTTCCCCGTGGCCTTTTTCCATATGGGGAATCGACATGATTGGCATGATTGAGCCCAAGGCTTCAAACGGACATCGGTTTATCCTGGTTTCCATTGATTACTTCACCAAGTGGGTCGAAGCAGCGTCATATGCTAATGTAACCCGAAAAGTGGTGGTCCGATTTATCAAAAACAATATCATTTGCCGTTATGGTGTTCCAAGCCAGATCATTACTGATAATGGATCTAACTTGAACAACAAGATGATGAAAGAGTTGTGCGCTGAGTTCAAAATCGAACAGCATAACTCATCTCCCTACCGACCCAAGATGAACGGAGCAGTAGAAGCGGCTAACAAGAACATCAAGAAGATTGTTCAAAAAATGGTTGTAACCTACAAAGACTGGCACAAAATGCTGCCTTTTGCCCCGCACGGTTATCGCACATCTGTCCGCACTTCAACAGGGGCAACCCCTTTCTCTCTAGCATATGGAATGGAGGCAGTGCTCCCCATAGAAGTAGAGATCCCATCAATCTGGGTATTGATGGAAGCTAAGCTAATAGAAGCTGAATGGTATCAAAGTCGGCACGATAAACTGAATCTGATCAAAGAAAAGTGAGTAGTGGCACTGCGCCACGGTCAGTTGTATCAACAAAGAATGAAGAAGGCCTTCGACAAAAAGGTCCGACCTCGCGTCTTCAGGAAAGGAGACCTTGTGCTAAAAAAGATACAATCATTCCTCATTGATTCTCGGGGTAAATGGACTCCGAATTATGACGGCCCTTACTTGGTCAAGAAAGACTTCTCAGGCGGCGCCTTGAGACTTGCAACCATGGACGGAGAGGAATTTGCCTACCCCACGAATGTTGACGTAGTCAAGAAATACTTCGCCTAAATAAAAAAAAGAAAAAACAAACGTGTCGGTGGATTGATAACCCGAAAGGGCGGTCCAGACCAAAAATAGAGACATAATAAAAAAAAATCATCCCGGTGGATTGGAAATCTCAAAGTACAATCCAGGCAAAAATTAGAAATTCATGGCAAGTAACTACGTCCAACAATGGGGCAAATCCCTCAACAACAGTCATGCCATCCATCAGAAAAACTCCAGTCAAGGTCATCTTCGACAGAAGCTCAGGATGTCCTAAATTCAAAGTTGGTAGAAGGATAACAGTCGTTATGTTTCAATGTAGCCCTTTTCCCTTAAATTACCATTTTCTAAAACTTTGTAAATGCTCTATGGAATCACGCGTTTTGATGATCTCCATCCTATCAATAAAATGCGAGCCCTAGTGCTTTTGTTTGCAATTCTTATTTTGTTTTAGCTTTACAAAACGACATATTAATGCGATTAACGATTCTTGGAATAAAACAAAAATGAATTTACTTGTCAAAATTTTTCTGCTTTTAAAATAAAGATGACAATTTCTTTTGACTGTTGAACATCGAAAGAACATCGATCGCTTCTCCCAAAGTAATCAAACTATAAAGTGCAGAATCGAAGTACTCCTTCTAAACCAGTGAACCTGAATAAAGGATCAGTTGTGTTAGATGCGAATATTTCATCAGACACCCCCGGTAGAGTTCTTATCTCCTAAGCCCGACCAACGTAGCTCCCCACGAGGACTACTTCTCCTAAGCAAGGCAGAATTGCTACTTCTGGACCAGTGATACTTTTCATCCCCCACAGTGGCCGAGTATCCAGTCGTGTTCATCTATTAGTTTGTATGGCGCGTCAGTTTTGTCAGCATAAACATACATACATCATGCATTATTAATTTACATTCATATTCATAGTGCATCACAATCACTCTAGTAGGTCTTGTTCCCCAGTGATAAAAGTCCTCCTAGTCGAGTTGTCAGTTCTTTCCTTGTCAAGAAACGTCGTGTCTGAACAACGTCTCCTCCAGTTTATTTCTGGATTGAAGGTGGTTCTTTGACCACTTTGATAACTTGAACCTCTGAAGAGCCAGAGAGCTTTCGATAAACGTCACTCTTCACCATTGAAGATAATATCTTCGCTTTCTCGGATCAAGGAAAATCCCCAGAGAAAGCCTCTTAATCAAAGATTCGGCAATACAACAGTTTTCCTCCGAAAAAATCCGCTGACTAAAAGGTCATCAGCACCTCAAAATTGGATTACATCACATGGCATTTCTTCGAGAAGATCTCGAGAAAAGTATGATGTAACACCTCCAAGAAGAAAATAGTCTCTCAAGAGACTCGTTTTTACCCGGTAGAGTCGACAAATGGCATCTTCAAACAGAGAAGTTTGTACACCTCTACAGCTCAGATAGATGGGGTCTCCAGCAAGTCTGACATCAAAATTTTTTCCATCAAATGGCATCTCCCCAGGAAAGTTCGGCGAGAAGTTTGAGGAAAACTGCTACGAATAGCGTCCCTTGTCAAGAAAGTTTATTGACAAAAGAAACTGAGACCAGTCCCTTGGTAGGAAACCAGGATCGAGGGGAAGTTTATTTCAGAAACTAAGACCAGTTCCTTGGTAGGAAACCAGGATCGAGGGGAAGTTTATTTCAGAAACTAAGACCAGTTCCTTGGTAGGAAACCAGGATCGAGGGGAAGTTTATTTCAGAAACTGAGACCAGTTCCTTGGTAGGAAACCAGGATCGAGGGGAAGTTTACATCAGAAACTGAGACCAGTTCCCTGGCTGAAGGCCAGGATCGAGGGGAAGTTTTTTTTACCTTTTCTAAGAATCATTTCTTAGTGAAAGAAGAGGGATGGACAGACTACCATTCATAACCACCATCAAAATTTTGGGTATTCTGATATTTAATCATCTTGCACCCCGAATGCCCGAATACCTTCGCCATTCACACCTTCGGGTCCAAGAAAATTCAATAGGGGCATCTTTCATACCCCAAATTTTGACCACTAAGATTCCCCATCATTGTGCAAATCATCATCACAATATGGACGTACCATCATACCTCATCAGTCTCCCCAAAGATGGGTGAGCATCCACTATAATCAGACTTAGGGTTTCAAGCCCTCTCAAAGCTTTTAGGCAAAGGATAAATCAAGGAATGACATGATATTCAACTTGTCTAACCTCTCAAACATCCACAAGGTATCAAGAGGACCCCCACATCAAGAATCAAGCACCAGGCTGCAACATTCTAAGTGGATCAAGCCTCAAGATCGCCAGTGTCACCAAATTAGGGTTTTGGTCGACCAGGGCCTCCAGATGGAAATTTTCCTCTGGGCATGAGCGAATTCTTCAAATAATAACCCTAGGTACTCTAAGGGACATCATAAACCCAATCATCCAGTCAATTTAGCCTCAGGGGATGCATTTACTAAAAATCAGGAATTAGGGTTTCTTGACCTAATTCACCCCTATGTTGACCTTTGAGACAAAACATGAGCCAAGACCTCAAGACATGATTTGAGGGTCCCTAATAAACTACATTGATCCATTTGTAACCATGGATTGACCTAAGAAGCTTGATCAACAAGTTTCAATTTCATTAGAACCACAATTAGGGTTTCGCTGAAAAAGTCAACTGTACCTTTGACTTTTGACCCAGGCATGCTCCCAAACCTTGGGACATGATTCAATACACCCTATAACACCCATGGAACATGTCCATCAAGTTTGATTTAGGTGAAGGACTTGATTTCATAGAGGACCGCATAGTTTGGAATTCATCTGGCAAAAAGTCAATTGTGCACAAAAGTCAAACTTTGACTTTCTGAGATTTTTCACAAATATGGTTCTTTGACCCCAAAATGATGTTAATGTGTGATTTGAATCAACATTCATCAAGAAAAATAAAGAAAAGTGGGATAACTTGTAAAAGGGGTAACCATTAAAAACTTAGAAATTTTCTAAGTTATGGAACAAAGTGGCTAGGGTACCAACTTTGGAGGATCATATCTCCTAAACCACAAGGCCTGTTTTCCGCATTCAAAGCTGGATTTGTAGCTCTCATGGCCCTCTACAATAGCTTTAACTACACCTAATTCTAATTCATCATGGATTTTGAGTTATGGAATGATCAAAATGGCTGAAAACATGAAATGTCACTTTTTCCAACACTTAGTGAAATTTTCACTAAGTCTGAATCTGTCTTGCTTTTTTCCAAAAGTAGGGGAATTTTTCACTTGGATCCAAAAAGTATCAAGACCAATTATGATCACCCATATGTTGTATCATATGAGGGCTTTCTAAAATGGCAAAGAACTCCATGAAACTCCACTTAAGCCATGAGATATGACCATGCCAATATGCCTTGCTGCAAACTGTCATGGCAAGGCAGATTTGTGCATTTTGCTTGATTTGCTCAAATTTTGCAAAGGGCAAGCAAATATATCCATCTGAACACATCAAGGGGGGACCAAGGAGGGACAAACACTGATCCACCAGCCTCCCAAGTCTTTGGAACCAAAAGTAGCATGCCAAACCTAGAAATGCCTAAAAGAGGGACAAGAATCCAATTTTGGTTTGGAGCATTTAATGGATGCACCAAGGTTGCATGGACTGAGCCTTTTTCCAACTGAATTTAGTCAAGGATGATCCAAGAACTACGGAACTAGCAACCTGTGCCCTAACCTCTAGTCAATGGCTAGAGGAGACTTGGATTCCTATTGATCAACATTGGCCAAACCTCTGCAGCAGTTGCCATTCACTATTGCAGCCAAAATAAACTTGCTCTACTATAAATAGAGCTCATTTGTGATCAGTTTGAGTACACCAAATCCATCAAACAGATGCTTTCCTCAAAATCACCTTCTCACTTCCAAATTTGCCTTCCAAAGCAAGTCACTATCGGGTTTTGAGCTTGAGAGCAATTCCAACCAAACCAATCACACACACACCTCATAAACATCATATAGAAGTGATACAAACTCTCACAAGTGACCTGTAACACCAAAATCACAAAGTCCCCTCTCAAAACCTCAAAATAGGACTTTTGTGCATTTTTCAAGCCATGTCTTGATTCAGCCACTTTCCAAACCAGATAAAACCTCAAACACACTCCAAATATCATCCTTGAACTGTCCCAAATGGTTCCCCACATCTGGAACACCATTTGAGAGAGTTGCTATTTTGGCCACTTTTGCAAGAAAGAGCTCAAACTTGTTCCTGAGGTTTCTAGCTGATTCCAACCATCCTAAAAGCTTCTGAGAGATCATTTGAGGGTGTCCAAAGCATCAAATCATTTTTGGAACAAATTACTTGGCAGATTGCACAAAAGCTCCAAAAAGAGGTAAGCCTCACAAATTGAATTCTTTGAATCATGCTTTCCTTTGATGTCCACTGATCATGCACATCTTATACATATTATATGTGTTGTGGTTGCACCAATTTATCATGTAATTCACACCTGTACTAAGAGGTAGCACAGAAAATGCAAATCATGGCCTATTTCAAAACCACTATCGGGGTTTTCAATAGGAGCATGATCTAAAAAACACCACCACCATTGGATTCCTTGTGAAATTCTAGGCAGGATAGACCTAAATTTTGTCCCAATTCATGGAGAAATGAGAAAGTTATGGCCTTCACATTTCTGACCAAAAACCTTGCCTTGGCCAGGCCAAATACAAGGTAAGCCTTGTATATTTATGGTTGTGTTTCAATACACGGATGTATCACCACCCCAGTGGTAAGGCGCGCATGTTGTACACAAGAGGTCTGGGGTTCGAATTCCCCTCGCCCCAGACCCTCTTTTTGCTATTTTTTTCCCACTTTTTACTATTTTTCATATTATTTTTAATAGTTTGAAAAATTAATAACTTCCACAATTTTAATTATTTTTGATTGGTTCTTTTTGCAAAAAATCACAAAAATGTTGAAATATTTTATTCCACAAAAAAATCAAAGTTATATTATTTATTTAATATAGTTAGTATTTTTATGAATAAATTCATTTTAATTGTTTTTAAACATTTTAAAAATGAATATTCATCTTGGAAATTAAAAACCAAATGAGTTCTAAATCATCTTTTCATTAAAACCTCATTTTTCAAACCTTAAACAAAAATCACAAGTGGTATATTCAAATCTATTTGGTATCTTTATCATTTTAATGATTTTCTTTAAATATTTACTTTTAAAGAAAAACAAAATTAGGGTTTCTTTGTTTTCACCCTCATCAATCATTTTCAAACTCCTATGGGCCTCTAATAGAGTGTAAGACCCAACCCCTTTTTGAAAACCAAAATGATTTGGGCCTCAGTGTATTATATAAGTCCCGATACCATCAAAAAGTTCAGCGCAATCGTCGCCTTTTTAACAAAAACCTTTGGGCATCTCCTTGAGCTGTAAGCCCCATCTCTTGTACAAAAATAACTTCTTTGATTAGTCCCACTCTCTCTCCTCACCTCACCAAATACACCTCCCCCTCTCATCAAAAACCAGTCATGTATAAGACCCACGATGCTTTCAAAATCTCGACGCAATCGCCAGTTCAAAAACAAATCATCTGGGTCTACCCTCGTGTTATAATCCCCATTTCTTTTCCTTAAACTCTTTGGGCCTCTTGAGTGAGTGTAAGACCCATCCCTTTGTACATAAAACCTTTTGGGCCGCACATATTGTATAAGTCCCACTGTACGAATTCAAACAACAGTGCAATCATTGATAAAACCTTGGGTCTCTCCTCGAGCTGTAAGCCCCACAATCTTTTCAAAAATACTTTCTCCTTTGATTTTGAATATGTTGTTATCAAAACTTTCTTTGTTGAACAACTAACCAAACAGCATGGAAGCTCAACATCGGGTAAGTATTTATCCGCTTCCATTTACCACTTTCATATGTATATAACTGTATTGTGGATCTATTTCACTGTAAGTTTTCTTTCACAAACTTTTATATACTTGTCAAATATCCACTGTGTAATACTAGTATAGCTATTTAGAGTGTTCCCCGGCAACTACGTCTATCACTAGGTAAAGCCCTATTGGTCACTCTTAAATACAAACAAAACTAGATCCCCATAGGATTTCCAGATAAAGTCTTCCCTCCACTTGGGGTTAAACAATATGGATACGTGAAAGACAACATTCTCGGTGAACCCTTTCTCAGACTGTCACCCTTAGACATTGTCAAAGAAACTCTAACTCCCCAGAGATGATCTTTTCTCCGTGAATGGCATCTCTTGAGTTTCTTCCAAATTCTTGGACTTTCCTGGCTTGATCTATTCTCGGTGAATAGCATGTATTGAACTTATCGGGGTTTGGGGACCCAAAGGCTTCCTAAAAGCATCTCCGCCTCCTCTTGGGCGTTGTACAAGGACCCTTCGGATTCTTAGAAGTTCTCATGCCTTCTCTCGGGCTTCATACAAGGACCCCGACGATCTCTTAAAGGTATAAGATAGAACTTTGTCATCCTTTGCTAGAGCATTCTTTCCAGCGTCAAAAAACTCTGGCCGTTGTAAGGTTGATACTCATCCCCTAATGCTCGTGCCTCCTCTTGAGCATTGTACAAAAGATAAAACTCTAGACTTGGACAGTCTAAGACCCTTGAGTCTCAAAGACATTCTCAAGTTCCCTTTCAAACATAGGCAGAAACCCGGTCTCTCTCATGAGAGTTCCCCATACTTGGACCCGCCTCCGGATCTCCCGAATCCACGGTGGTAAGATAGCCTCCTCTTGGGCTTTGTACAATGATTCTCCCCAGCTGAGCTAACCTTTTCAGACTCTCTTGTTGAGTCACCCACTTTTAGCCTCCATCTCGGGCTTCGTACGAGATAGAAAATCACTCTCTTGTTGAGTATAAAAGACTCTCTTGTTGAGTCAACCAACTTTTAGCCTCCATCTTGGGCTTTGTACAAGACATAGAAAATCACTCTCTTGTTGAGTATAAAAGACTCTCTTGTTGAGTCGACCCCTTTTAGCCTCCGTCTTGGGCTTTGTACAAGACATATAAAAACACTCTCTTGTTGAGTATAAAAGACTCTCTTGTTGAGTCAATCACTTTTAGCCTCCGTCTTGGGCTTCATACAAGACACATATAAAACACTCTCTTATTGAGTATAAAAGACTCTCTTGTTGGGTCAATTAACTTTCAGACTCTCTTGTTGAGTCAATTTCCTTTTAGCCTCTATCCCGGGCTTCGTACGAGACAACAAAACACTCTCTTGTTGAGTATAAAAGACTCTTTTGTTGGGTCAATTAACTTTCAGACTCTCTTGTTGAGTCAATTTCCTTTTAGCCTCTATCTCGAGCTTCGTACGAGACAGGAAAACACTCTCTTGTTGAGTATAAAAGACTCTCTTGTTAGGTTAATAAACTCTCAGACTCTCTCGTTGAGTCAATCACCTTTTCAAACTCTCTCGTTGAGTCCATCTTCCCTTTTCGCCTCTGTCTCGGGCTTTATACGAGACACTAAATTACTCTCTTGTTGAGTATGACTAACTCTCTTGTTGAGTCAAACCCCTTTTAGCCTCAAGCTTGGGCCTTGTACAAGACAGAAAGAACATTTTCCCCGAAAAAGTCAACTTCTAGCCTCCTCTTAGGCTTTGTATAATGAAAACCCTGGTTGAGTCAATCAACCTTTTAGCATCAAAGTTGTGCCTTGCTCACAACATACAAACATCAACAACTCCTCTTTAGAGATGACAAATTCTCTCTCAGCATAAACCCTTCAGCTTCACATCTTGGGCTTTGAACAAGATACAAATAGACCCTTCAGCTTCACATCTTGGGCTTTGAACAAGATACAAATCACCCCTTTAGCTTCAATCTTGGGCTTTGAACAAGACACCAAAACACCTTTTTCCTCCCTTAGAATAGGAGGAACTACGATCGCTCTGATTTCCCTGTTTCGGGAATATGTAGGCATAAGATTGCAAAAATCTTAGCGAGCATACTAATCAAAAACCCAAAATCCCGTACCTTCATACATCAATCGAAAAGCATCTGACCTAACATCCTACCAATAGCCTAGACACTGTTCTTAAGCAAATAACCCTAAAGAAGAACCCCCTCTTGATAGCATCTGTAAACCAACAGTTTTGACTGTTTAATCTTAATTTGCAAGCAGGGTTAATTGGAGACATCTATTTCCATTCCTTAATCAACTCAACAGGATAAAAAATGAATAGAACTGAAGTACCAAAGCGATAGTGATTCGAAACCACAAAAACCGCGCTACAATTGGCATGAAATGTTGCCCTTCGCTCTTAACGGTTATTGCACATCTGTCTGCACTTCAACAAGGGCAACCCCTTTCTCTCTAGTATATGGCATGGAAGAAGTGCTCCCCATAGAAGTAGAGATACCATCAATAAGGGTATTGATGGAAACCAAGCTAACAGAAGCTGAATGGTGTCAAAACCGATACGATGAACTGAACCTAATTGAAGAAAAGAGAATGCCGGCTTTATGCCATGGTCAGTTATATCAACAAAGAATGAAGAAGGCTTTTGATAAAAAGGTCTAACCCCGTGTCTTCAGAGAAGGAGACCTTGTGCTCAAGAAGATACAATCATTCCTCACTGATTCCAGGGGCAAATGGACTTTGAATTACGATGGCTTTATGTGGTTAAGAAATCCTTTTCAGGCGGTGCCTTGAGACTCGCAACCATGGATGGAGAGGAGTTCACTTACCCCACGAATGTTGATGTAGTCAATAAATACTTCTCCTAAATGAATAAAAAAAATGTCTCGGTGGATCGAAAACCTGAAAGGGTTGTCTAGGTAAAAATTATAGACATGAACAATGATCATCCCGGTGGATTGAGAACCCGAAAGGGCAATCAAGGCAAAAGTTAGGGATTCATAGCAAGTAACTGCATCCGACAAGTTTGGCTCCTCAAAGGCAGCATCATCCGTCGAGAAAACTTCAATCAAGGTCATCTTCGACAGAAGCTCAGAATGTCCAGAATTCAAAGTTGGTGGAAGGATAGCGGTAATTATGTTTCAATGTAGCCCCTTTCCCTTTAAATTACCATTTTCTAACTTTGCAATGCTCTATGGGATCATGCTTTAAGCTGATCACCATTCTATCAATAAAATTTGAGCCTGTGTGCTTTGTGTTTACAATTCTCATTTATTCTGCTTCGCAAAATGACATTTTAATATGATCAATGATTCTTGAAACAAAAATGAATTTACTTTTGTTTTCAAATTTACTTTTGCTTTCAAAATAAAGATGGCAATTTCCTTTTTGATTAATAAGCACAAAAAGGGAATATCGACCGCTTCTCTAGTAGTGATCTATATTCAAAACCCAGAATCAAAGTATTCCCTGAATGAAGGATTAACTACTTCAGATGGAATGATCCATCTATCATCCTCGGCAGAGTTCTCACCTCTGAAAACCAATTGATATTTTTTCACCCTAGTTGGGCCCACCTCTGAAAAACAAGAACGAATTTCCATACCTAGCAGGTTTGTATCTCCGAAAGTCGGAACGAACACGAGAACCCCTGTTCCTGAGTAAAAGTATAACTTTCAAAATCTCCAGTGATACCCCCATCTCCCAGAGTGACCGAGTATCTAGTTGAACTCATCACCAGTCTGTATGTCGTGTCTGTTTTGTCAGCATAAACATACATACATCATGCATAATTGATTCATATTCATACATATGTTGCATTAATATCACTCTGGTCATATTCATCCCCAAGTGATAAGCGTCTTCTCTTCGATAGAGTTGTCAGTCTTCCTTTCTGCGTCAGATAGGACAAAATTCCAGTTTAAGTTTTTTCCTCGTTAGGAAATGTATCGTCTAAACAATCTCTCTCCAATGTATTCCTGGATTGAAATCGGTCCTCAACCACTTTGATAATTTGATCCTCTAAAAGGCAAGTAGACATTCAGATAGACACCTTTGGAACATCACTCTTCACCATTGAAGATGATATTTTGCTTTCCTGGATTAAAGAAAATCCTCAGAGAAAGCCTCTCCACTAAAAAGACTCTTGGCAATACGGCGGTTTCACCCCGAAAAAATTGTTTTCAATGAAGTCATCAGCGCCTCAAAATTGGATTACATCACATGGCATTTCTCCGAAAAGGTCTCGAAGGAAAGTATGATGTAACATCACCAAACAAAAAGCAATCTCTAAAGAGACTTGTTTTCCCCAGTAGGTCGAAAATGGCATCTCCCACAAAGAAGTTTGAACACCTCTGCAGTTCAGACAAATGGTTCTCCTCAGCAAGTCTGACATCAAATCTTTTTCCATCAAATGGTATCTCCCCAGTAATACTCAGCGAGAAGTTTAATGAAGACTGCTACAAATAGCGTTCCTTGTCGAGGAAGGAACTCGACAAGAAGAAACTGAGACCAGTTCCATGGCTGAAGACCATGATCGAGGGAAAGTTTATTTTCAAGAAGAAATTGAGACCAGTTCCATGGCTAAAGACCAGGATTGAGGGGAAGTTTATTTTCAAAAAGAAACTAAGACCATGTTGTACCCCAAATTTTACCCCTTAGATGTCATAACATCTTGCATTGACATTTAGGTTCAATCATCTATGCATTGTTAACTAACCCATATCTTGCAACTTTGTTTCTCTTGTGTTGAAGACTAGGGTTTACACAGAAAAAGGGCAAGGCCTCCTGAGGCATTCTCTGGTTCCATACAATCATCAAAAAGGTTCACCAATTGACAGAAACCAGGATCTCAAGACATTGAATCAAATCAAGTCAACAAGAGATTATCAGACCAAATTGTGGAATTGGGGTTTTAACCTGAAAATCGCTAAGGAAGTTTGTCATGATCAGTCAAGGTTGATTGGTTCATCAAACAATTGAACTTACATACATTCAAGAGGTCTTATTCAACAAGAAATCAAGATCATCTGGCTTTCATCACTAGCACAAAGAGTCACAAGTTCACCCTACGTCCAATTAGAGTTTTGTTATGACAAGACAATCATGGCCTTTGATTTTGATCAAGAATTGTTCTCAAGCCCTGGGACATGACTCCATGTGGTAATATACATCCTTAGAGACCATCTATGAGTCTTAAAAGAGATTGAAGAAACAAGATCATCAGAGGTCATTTAAGTGAATTTACAAGTAAATTAGGGTTTTGACTGAGACTTTAACCTTTGATATTTTGATCCAAAATGAAGCATCCAAGTTCTTAATCCATCATTACATGTCTCATTGACGAGTTAAGGCATGAGATATCAAGTTTTGAAGGGTTTCTTGCAAAGAAAGCAAGGTTGGGTCTTCGAAACTTTTCAAATGTGGAGAATTCACTTCTTATGCAAAATTGGGAAGGTCATAACTTTCAAACCACACATCCAAATTGAGTGACTCAAAGCTCAAATGGAAGCTCTTTACATTCAAAGTGTATTAGAGGGTCCCTCTTAAAAAAATGCACGGTTTTTAAGTTATGAGACTTGGAAGATAAGTTGCCTTTGGGACTTAGTGAAATTTTCAGCATTTTGCCCCAAATTTTGAACACTACTTCATGGCTGTTTTTCACCTAGTTCCAAATTCCAAATAAAAAATATTTGAACATGAAAGTTGTTCCTTGTTCTTCAAGCTTTCCAAGCACGTGTAAAACTCATTTGGATAAGCCAATCTCAAGTTATGATGTGTTACAGTTAGGTGTTTCAAGTGGTGAAATTTTCATAACTTAGAAATTCTTTCTAAGTCTTTTTGGCAGCTCGGGTGCATAACTTCATGGATGATTTTCTAATGATTCCAAACCTCGTTTCAAGAATATTTCCACATGAAACTTGTTCTATGAAATGCCTATTTTGCAAAGGATCAAGAATCTCTCAATTTGGATGCATGATTATTAAGTTATGGTACACTAAAGATGGTATGTTGGCACTTTGTCTTACACTTAAAAAATCAGGATATCACCAAAACTTTCACCTTTTTTGATGTTTAGAGGCCAACCTAACATCATTAGAACCTTTGCCATGATTTTATCAAGGTGCACATTAATATATTGTAGCTTATGCAAGGGGAAGGCAAGTGGATTAAGAAGTGAGAGAAACTTTTCAAAACAAAAGCATTGCTTATTCCTATTTTCCTTGAGCCTTGGTCCAATCCCATCAATCCACCAAATCAAGACACCCTATCCTGATCATCTATCAGAACTTGAAGACTTTTGCACAAAAGCCAGCTCATACGATGGAGTGAAAAAGGGATATTTTGGCAAGATTGCACTTTGGCCCATACCTCAGCCCTTCCATTTTCTCTTATAAATAGAGGATGGAACTTCACTCCAAGGCACCAACAATGAGAACATAATAAAAAATTCACATACAAAACTCAAAACATATCTGTGAGTTCTGGTTTTGTAAGTGAAGAGAAGGAAATAATCATCTTGGAGCTGTTGCTAGGCTGAAGAAAAGAAGATTCAGCTAACCCTTGTGAAGGTGCAGTGGACTTATTCCACTAGGTATTCTTCTTTCCTTTTCATCCCATGCTCCATATATCATATTATCTTGCATTCTGAATCATTTTAAATGGATATTTTTGAAGTCATGCGATGTACTGCTAACTGTTAGCATGAAACTCTTCTGGTGTCAATACTATAACTTGGAAGCTTAAGTCATTCTCAAATTGTTCACTCTATGTTAGTATAGGTTGGTGTTTGTTTTGTTTGCTAGCCCGATAAATGTTTGTTTTCACTACGTTTTATACACCATAATATCATGCCATGGCCATATAACCAAGTTCATGTCTGTTATACGCTGGTTATGTTGTTGAAATCTTCCACTGCCTTGATTTCATTGGACCTACATGGTGTTGTTTGAAACTACCAGATGGATAACATATTTTCCATGTCTTCATGATGTATTTTGAATGCTTAAACTAATTCAGACTGTCCATGTTAGGCAAGTTTGGTCGGAATATCATGAAGGTTGTGTTTGGAGTCATATTAGTAACAAACTTCTGATCTGTTCCTCTTTTTCTCATGCTGATAGCTCATAACCATATGCTTACATGACCATGTAGTTTGTTTTTTTGGCATTTGAGTCAAGTGGTAATATGATTAATATTGATGTTTGTGACCCTAACAATGTCTTGAGGCTATGTTTGTTTTGTACCCTAATGCCATGTTTGAACACTAAAGGTTATACTCAAGGATTTGCATAAAATGTGTTGAGGTAAGGTGTGACCTTAATGCCATGATCCTATTCAGGGATGTATGTTTATTTGTTTCAAAGTTTTAGGTTTAAAATGCTAATGTTGAAGTTCACAATGCATGATTAATACTGTCTGTGTTGCTGTGATTAAATATGGTTGCTTGATATAAGTTGTTGCTTCATGATATTGCATTGCTATGGTTTGGTTTGCGAGAAACATGGTTATGAATATGGCTAGATAATAGTGTATTCATGTTCCTTGGAGAAAACACTTCAGGTCTGACTTGCATAAGCTTGAAAATGTTTGAAAGATGAGCGTGGGGATGATTGAGACAATAGAGAAAGGTTTGCCATGGTGCGTGTTCTGGTTTTTCACGATGGAGGCATAATTTTTGGTTCACGGTTTGCATGAAGGAGGAGGCGTTGGCAGCATGTGATAGGTCATAGTAGTATTTTGTCCTTTTGTATTTAAGATTTGATGACCGGTTGATAGTATGCTTAGTATGTCACGTTGTGTTTTATGTGGTTTTATTTTGAAAATTCATTTAGGAACTTTGGAAGTTTAAATATTTATAGGGGTGGCATATACAACGGATGTATAGCCACCCCAGTGGTAGAAGACTTGCGCTACGCCTTGGATGTCTGGGGTTCGAATCCCCCTCGCCTCATACATCCTTTTATTTATTTTCTCTTCCGTTCCATTGTCTCTTTCTTCATATTGGGCCATGCGAATATGCTACCAACACCCCACTCCAAAGGCCCACACGCTGCCAGCATACATATTTATCTTCAAATACACCTCCTCTTGGTTTTTCTCATTTTATTTAAATTTATTTTGTTTAACTTTCCTAAATCAATTTGAAATCTTTTCTTTTACTAAAAATAAAATTCCAAATAACTCATAAATACTCTTTTAATGCTTAATAAAATTTTTCATTTAATTTTTTATTTTTTATGTGTAAATCTTTCACTTAATTTTGAATTTTCTTTGAAAAAATACTTAAATCTTGAGAACTTTGTAAAGAGTTATTTGGTTTGGTTCTTGAGGCATGAGAGAGTTATTTGGAGAGTTTCTTTAACTTGGGTAAGTGATTATTCCTTTAGGACTTAGTTGTGTCTCTTGATTTTGTTGCCAGTCCCTTACTTTGGATATCATTGATTTCCTACTTGGACGCTTTCTTTATCATATGTATGTGCACCATGTGATTATGATTACTGTGAATTGCCTCACTATCTTTTGCCACACATTGATATTTGAATCATACCTTTGACAAATCATGCTTAACTGTTGTGCATTCTTTTTGAATTGTTGAACTTATGTCGTTCATTTCAAACTCAATTCCCTTATAACATTCTTGCCCATAAGGAATTGTTATTGTCCCCTCCTTCCAAAGGAAAGTACTTCTATTGACCTCAAAGTCATAGATAGCTCATTATCATCCTTGACCTTATAGTCATAGGATTCACCCTTGACCTCATAGTCATTGGTACCTCTCCAGCTTTGACCTCATAGTCATAGCCACTTACCCGCTTTAACCACATAGCCACTCAATCTTACAACTTACAACAAGTTAGAGTTCTTGAACTCTATGTGAGACTCATCACCTTGAGTATTCACTTCCCCCTATAACTTAGACTTAGAGAGTTTCTTAAACTCTATATGAGCTCATACTCATTCCCCTTATAACTTTGACCACAATCAATGGTGTTAGGTGAACTACGGTTGCTCTGATTCTTTAGTCAGATACGTAGGCACAAGATGTGACGTCTTGGCGAGCAAACTTAGTGTACATAGCCTTAGGTCTTTACCTTAGCATATTTCCCTTAGCACATTTTCCTTAGCAAGCAAACATAATATAACATAATACAAATAAGACCTAGGGTGCTACATATACTTAGGGTGATAATACCTTCCCTTAGTATAACCAACCCCCGAACATAGATTCTCTTATTAGGGTTTTTGTTCTTTACCCTTTCCTTTGGATAAATCAAAGCTCGGTGGTGAATTTCAAAGTTTTGTGATTCAAGTTAATTAATAGCTTGATATCTGATTCTCACCGCAACAGAAATGGCGACTTCACTGGGGACGGTCTCCCCTGAGAGGGTTAAGCCCACCTTGTTTGTCTTTGTGTTATTTATATGTTTGCTTGCATACTTGTATATTTTGTATATCTGTATATACCTATTGTGCTTGGGTTTTTCTGTGTGCAGGGTGGTTACTTTAAGTGGTGAGATAAGTCCTAACCAGGACTTGATCATACACTTATGATAGGATTGTGGTGTAATCAATAGTCGGTTGTTGGGAGTAGTCCTAACAATTTTTGGCATATGATGACCATGCTTAGTTGAGGCCCTTTGGGATTGTTGATGTCTGATGTGAGTAGTCGCATTGATTTCACTCTTCCCGATTTGAGAGCCCGTGATTCTGAGGACCGTAGTTACCTTCACCCCACTTGGCATTTTTAGGACGTAGTGCGATGGCTATAAGGGAGTAGTCCCAAAATGGTTGATACACGATACTACACTCAGACGAGTTTATCTTGAGAATATTATTAACCCGCGTGAGTAGTCACGTAGGCCGATAATATCCGAAAGATTTACGTTGACTATGAGAACTTTTTAGAACCCTGTTCTACGGATAAAAGAACCCCAGTACACACCCTGTGGTTGGTTCTTTACCCAGACTCCATGCTGTGATCTTGAACCTTTGATCCTGTTGCATGTGTTTTGCATCCTGTTTGCATCGCACTGCATATCATTTGCATCTTTGCATGATTCATTGCATGCATCTGTATGTTCAGCTGCTCATTGTCAGCTGTCTCTATCTTCTAGTGTCACCTGTGAGTCGTCAAGCTGATTACTCGACACTGATACCGGACTAGAGCTAACTATAGACGCAAGATGTCAGAGCAAGAGGCACACAATGCTGCGGTTCGAATGGAAATCAATGACCTTAAGTTGAGCATGACTAAACTCACTGAGATGCTTCAAGTTTTGATTGCTAGAGGAGAGCCTCCCCAAAGGACTGTCATCCAGAAAGTGTCAAGTGCTGATCCTCCACCTGTTCAGATGCCACCTTCAACTTGGCCCGAGTTTGGTTTACCACACAACTATTCTCCACCGATTATATCTACTGCTATGGCTGGTCAGACTGCTATGCCTGTATTTCAAGCTCCTGTTTTCGCCGAGCCCAGACCTACAGTCCATGCCATTCCACAGACTGTCCGAGCTCCCTTTGAGAACCCCCTCTATGAGTACAATGCTTCCAGTGCTCAGGGTGAAAAACTTGAAGACTTTGTTGAACCTGAAGTTGTCTGAGAGCAGTTTTAGATCATAGACAAAAGTCTTAAAGCCATTGAGGGTAATGACTTCTTTACGGTGGATGCAGACAACATGTGCTTAGTGTCTGATCTTGTTATGCCTGCTAATTTCAAAACTCCAGAATTTGTGAAGTACAAGGGCCATTTTTGTCCAAGGGCTCATTTGGTCATGTATTGTCGCAAGATTGTTGCTTTTACCAAAAAACAGAAGCTGCTTATCCACTGTTTTTAGGATAGCTTGAGTGGAGCATCACTCAAATGGTATATGGGTCTCGAGCAAAACTCCATTCACTGCTTCCAAGATCTTGTAAATTCCTTCATGAAGCAGTATAAGTATAACCTTGACATGCCTCCTGATCGCCGCCAGCTGCAAAATATGACTCAGCATGAGAAGGAATCTTTTAAGGAGTATGCTCAGCGTTGGAGGGAGTTGGCTTCCCAAGTTGAACCTCCTTTGGCTGAGAAAGAGTTGATTGGAATGTTCATGGATACCCTGTCCCCATTCTATTGGGAAAAGATGATTGGAAGTGTTTCCTCCAACTTTACTGATTTGGTTACGATCGGCAAAAGACTCGAGGAAGGACTTAAGAAGGGAAAAACGTCAAAGGCTGCTGAATCTTCCAATACTGTGAGGAAATCCTACAGAAACTTCCAGAAGAAGAAGAAAGATTAGACTAACGCTGTAATGGTTGAAGTGAGAAGGCTTCGTCCCCAACCTCAGTATGCTATTCACCCTACTGTTGATGCTGTCACTCCCGTGGTTACTGCTCCACGACCAGCTCAAGCTTCCCAACGTCCGACTGCTGGACAGAACCAGTACCGTAATAGGAATCAATTTGATCCTATTCCCATAACATACACCGAGATTTATCCTGGTATGGTTCAACAAGGTTTGATTACAACAAGGCCTTTGCCTCCTCCTCCAAATCCTCTTCCAGCCGACTATAGGGCTGATCTTCATTGTGAATACCATTAAGGTGGTGCGGGCCATAACTTGGAAGGTTGCTTTGCATTGAAGGCTAAAGTACAAGAGATGATGAGAAACAAAATCCTCTCCTTAAAGGGCAATCCCAATGTTCAGAGCAATCCTCTGCCAGGGCACGCCAAGTGAAGCTTCAGTTGATTTCAGCTCAGCTACTTCTTAAAGACATGACAACTCATCCTTGTGTTTAACTAGTCACTGGGCCTTGTTTCTTATTGTTTGCATTTTCCTTATTTTGTATTGGCTGTTTGCCTTCAAATTATGTTTGTACTTTCGTGATTAATGAAATGAGCATTGCAACTTTTGATTCAATTCATTTTGTCCACTATTTACATCTTTATGCTTTCTTTTGCAAAATGTTTTTTTGATTATGCAAAGATTGGAGGGAGGATGATGAAAACATTATACCCATAATTGCCGTGGTATGCTTTCAAATAAACTTTACTGACGATGTAAGGCATTGTTTCACATTCCCCTAAACAATGGAGAAATAAGGAAGATAATCCCTCGTTAACCCCTTTGAGCCTTGAAGTAGGATTTTTCTTTTCTTTACAAATAAAAAACCCGCAATCTTAACCTGGGGTAGGGTAGTTCTCAGTAACTTGATTGTGCGTTCAAATACAAGAGTTTCATGCAAGACACCTGTCACATAAAAGTTGCACTAATAAGTTTTCCTTCGCACACAGCAAGCAAGTGTCGAAGATGTCTTTCAAGTCAAACACCAATGATGGTTCACTGTAATCATTAAGCCAGACGTTCACAACCTTTCAACTCTTCCAAATTAAATGAATAAATGTAGTACAAGTTGTTCCCAGAGTGATAAATGAAGAAGAATCGTCAAGAAATCCTTACTCAAAGAATGAGTCGAGTCCCTTTCAAGGCAAAAGCTTAGAAAGATGGGAAGCCCATGACCTTGCCTTATAAAAAAAAGAGAAAAAAAATAAGAAAGAAAAGTTTGTATGACAACCCAAAAATAGAAAACCTTTAATTTTTCATCCTGAAAGTCCTTAATGGAAAACATTGGTGAGGAAGCAGTGACTACCATCTCAAGTCCATTGAATTTTGGACCATCATCATTATCATCATCAGTGCAATTCCTAGCCTATGGGAATCTGAATGTATATCATGTTTTAACTGAGCTTAGGATTGGAAGTTCATCACGAAGATTGGGGGGACACAAATAAACTTTGAGCTTTTATCCTTTGTTTCTTAAACCACGAACCAGGCCACGTTACAACCCTCAAAATACCTAACTGAAGAAAGTTTATTTTGAAAGCATACTACAGCAAGGTTGCATAAACTGACTCCCAAAGATCTTTGCAGGTCACTACACTTGTGCTTCACCTTTCACTTTTAAATGTCTTGAACCACCGTGTTCAGACCAATGACTCATTTTGTTTTGCATCTTTCAAAAAAAATGATTTGATTTCGAAAGTTGTATGAACTCTAAAATTACCATGTTTGTACAAATACTTTTGCTTGCAAACTGGCTTTCCTCTCAAGAAATTTTCTAACAATTAAGAAACTTGGTTGGTGATCCTAACAGGGGCAAGTTCTTTTCAAATCCTGTTGAAGAATCGGTTCAAGGGTTGTTGTTCAGGGGAAAGTCCTTCTCAGAATTAGTTTATTCCGAAGATATTTCAAGACTCAGACTGGGGCAAGCTTCCCAGTCATTTCAGAATCAGACAAACTGAAGCAATGAGCAGTTTATCTACAAAATTCAGCTAATCTGGGGCAATTTACTTGAAGAATCCCCAAATGGCTCTCCATCCTTCCTACGAGGATCATCAACTTGATACAGTTTACCAGTGTGGCAGAGATGTGTCCAACAATAGCATCTTTAGTCCCTGAACGGAATGGCAGTGATCTCCGTGTTGAGGAATCAGTCTTCCAGTCTTGTCTTCTCCACAAAAGAGTCGATCCGTGTCGTCGACGTCTGCACTACATTTGCATTTGATCATATCTCATGGCATAATTCATATACATATGCATAGCAAGAGTGTCATCCTCATTTGCACTCATTTGCATTCTCCATAGGTCATGTCGTTATCCACGTCTTACCTTGTGGTCTAAGTCCAACTCGCTTGGCACCTACCAAACAGATTTTGTCGCGTCTATGCAATGCTTTCTTGGGTATCTCCTTGTTCATATTATTTTAATGTTTTCTTGGACGTTGTGATTTCTTTGTATCCAATGCTTTCTTGGGTATCACCTTGTTCACATTCATCCAATGCTTTCTTGGATATTGTGATTCCTTTTATCCAATGCTTTCTTGGACTTCACCTTTGTTCACATTCATCCAATGCTTTCTTGGATATTGTGATTCCTTTTATCCAATGCTTTCTTGGGTATCCCCTTATTCATATTCGTTCAATACTTTCTTGGACGTTGTGGTTTCTTTTTATCCAATGCTTTCTTGGATTTCACCTTTTGTCTCATTTACATCTGATGCCTTCTCAGATATTATGAGTTTACCTTCATTCAAAGCCATTATTGGATGATTGGTTTCTTTGCATCAAATGCTGTCTTGGACCCCGGTTTGTTCACGTTTATCTAAAGACATTATTAGATATTGTGATTTGTACCCTTCATTCAAAGCCATTATTGAATGTCTGGTATCCTTTTATCCAATGCTTTCTTGGATCTCTACCTTTCTCACGTTTATCCGATGCCTTCTCAGATATTGTGATTTGTACCTTTCATTCAAAGCCATTATTGAATGTCCGATGTCCTTTTATCCAATGCCTTCTTGGATCCATGCTTTGTTCACTTTTATCTGATGCCTTCTCAGATATTGTGATTTGTACCTTTCATTCAAAGCCATTATTGATGACTGGTGTCCTCTTATCCAATGCCTTCTTGGATCCCTGCTTTGTTCACTTTCATTTGATGCCTTCTCAGATATTGTGATTTGTACCTTTCATTCAAAGCCATTATTGGATGACTGGTGTCCTCTTATCCAATGCCTTCTTGGATCCCTGCTTTGTTCACTTTCATCTGATGCCTTCTCAGATATTGTGATTTGTACCTTTCATTCAAAGCCATTATTGGTTGATTGTTTTCTTTGTATCCAATGCCTTCTTGGATCCCTGCTTTGTTCACTTTTATCTAAAGCCATTATTAGATATTGTGATTTATACCTTTCATTCAAAGCCATCATCAGATATCTGGTTTCTTTTGCCATCTGATATTTTTTCCGGATGTGCCTTTCTCTGTCTTTTCTGGCTTTTCTTGAAGATCCTGTTTGAACTCTTCAATATAAGAAAATCCCAGAAAATCTTTTGCTGATGTCTATCCTTTTATTTTAAACCGGTCCCCAGTAGAGATCATGTCTTCTTTCTGGTTTCATGCCCAGTAAAGAGTGTGCTTTTATTTCCCTCAGTGTTTCCTCAGAGTCTCCCCAGTGAGTCCCTTTTGTTGGCCAGTCTGTATCACCAATGAGTCTTTCGGTGGATACTAACCTGTATCCTTCCCCGGTAAGCTCTTTGTGGTGGTTTACTCTTGGTGTCTTGATCTTTGCACCATCATATCATCATACTAGAAGTTCATGGCATGTCAGCATTTGCATGTCCGTTGTTTGTCCTTAGCATCTGCATTCCATCTAAGGGCAAAATTTTTGGTTTGCTATATTTAAACATTTTTCACCTTGATGCCCTGAGGATTTCCATTCCTCATGCCATTTGGTAAAGCTATTTAAATAGGGGCAACTGTTGTACCCCAGATTTTACCCCTTAGATGTCATAACATCTTGCATTGACATTTAGGTTCAATCATCTATGCATTGTTAACTAACCCACATCTTGCAAGTTTGTTTCTTTTGTGTTGAAGACTTGGGTTTACACAGAAAAAGGGAAAGGCCTCCTGAGGCATTCTCTGGTTCCATACAATCATCGCAAAGGTTCACCAATTGACTGAAACCAGGATCTCAAGACATTGAATCAAATCAAGTCAACAAGAGATTATCAGACCAAATTGTGGAATTAAGGTTTTAACCTGAAAATCGCTAAGGAAGTTTTTCATGATTAGTCAAGGTTGATTGGTTCATCAACCAATTGAACTTACCTACATTCAAGAGGTCTTATTCAATAAGAAATCAAGATCATCTAGCTTTCATCATTAGCACAAAGAGTCACAAGTTCACCCTGCCTCCAATTAGGGTTTTGTTATGACAAGACAATCATGGCCTTTGATTTTGATCAAGAGTTTTTCTCAAGCCCTGGGACATGACTCCATGTGGTAATAGACATCCTTAGAGACCATCTATGAGTCTTAAAAGAGATTGAAGAAACAAGATCATCAGAGATCATTCAAGTGCATTCACAAGGAAATTAGGGTTTTGACTAAGACTTTAACCTTTGAGATTTTGATCCAAAATGAAGCATCCAAGTCCTAAATCCATCATGACATGTCTCATTGATGAGTTAAGGCATGAGAGATCAATTTTTGAAGGGTTTCATGCAAAGAAAGCAAGGTTGGGTCTTTGAAACTTTTCAAATGTGGAGAATTCACTTCTTATGCAAAATTGGGAAGGTCATAACTTTCAAACCACACATCCAAATTGAGTGACTCAAAGCTCAAATGGAAGCTCTTTCCATGATCTTCAAATTTTATTAGAGGGCCCTTCTTCAAAAAATGCATGGTTTTTAAGTTATGAGACTTGGAAGATAAGTTGCCTTTGAGACTTAGTGAAATTTTCAGCATTTGCCCCAAATTTTGAACACTACTTCATGGCTGTTTTTCACCTAGTTACAAATTCCAAATAAAAAATCTTTGAACATGAAATTTGTTCCTTGTTCTTCAAGATTTCCAAGCATGTGTAGAACTCCTCATTTGGATAACCCAATCTCTAGTTATGATGTGTTAAAGTTAGGTGTTTCAAGTGGTGAAATTTCCATAACTTAGAAATTTTTTCTTAGTCTTTTTGGCAGCTCGGGGTGCATAACTTCATGGATGATTTTCTAATGATTCCATACCTTATTTAAAGAATCTTTCCACATAAAACTTGTTCTATCAAATGCCTATTTTGCAAAGGATCAAGAATCTCACAATTTGGATGCATGGTTATTAAGTTATGGTACACTAAAGATGGTATGTTGGCACTTTGTCTTACACTTAAAAAATTAGGATGTCACCAAAACCTTCACCTTTTCTGATGTTTAGAGGCCAGCCTAACATCATTAGGACCTTTGCCATGATTTTATCAAGTTGCACATTAAAATAATGTAGCTTATGCAAGGGGAAGGCAAGTGGATCAAGAAGTGAGAGAAACTTTTCAAAACAAAAGCATTGTTTATTCCTATTTTCCTTGAGCCTTGGTCCAATCCCATCAGTCCACCAAATCAAGACACCCTATCCTGATCATCTATCAGAACTTGAAAACTTTTGCACAAAAGCCAGCTCACACGATGGAGTGAAAAAGGGAGATTTTGGCAAGATTGCACTTTGGCCCATACCTCAGCCCTTCCATTTTATCTTATAAATAGAGGATGGAACTTCACTCTAAGGCACCAACAATGAGAACATAATCAACAATTCACATACAAAACTCAAAACATATCTGTGAGTTCTGGTTTGGAAAGTGAAGAGAAGGAAAGAATCATCTTGGAGCTGCTGCTAAGCAGAAGAAAAGAAGATTCAGCTCACCCTTATGAAGGTGCAGTGGACTTATTCCACTAGGTATTCTTCTTTCCTTTTCATCCCATGCTCCATATATCATAATATCTTGAATTCTGAATCATTTTAAATGGATATGTTTGAAGTCATGCGATGTACTACTAACTGTTAGCATGAAACTCTTCTGGTGTCAATACTATAACTTGGAAGCTTGAGTCATTCTCAAATGATTCACTCTATGTTAGTATAGGTTGGTGTTTTTTTTGCTTCCTGGCCTGATAAATGTTTGTTTCACTACCTTTTATACACCATAATATCATGCTATGGCCATATAACCAAGTTCATGTCTGTTATACGTTGGTTATGTTGTTGAAATCTTGCACTGCCTTGATTTCATTGGACCTACATGGTGTTGTTTGAAACTACCAGATGGATAACATATTGTCCATGTCTTCATGATGCATTTTGAATGCTTGAACTAATTCAGACTGTCCATGTTAGGCTAGTTTGGTCAAAATATCATGAAGGTTGTGTTTGGAGTCATATCAGTAACAAACTTCTGATATGTTCCATATGCTTACATGACCATGTAGTTTGTTTTTTTGGCATTTGAGTCAAGAGGTAATATGAATAATATTGATGTTTGTGACCCTGACAGTGTCTTGAGGCTATGTTTGTTTTGTACCCTAATGCCATGTTTGAACACTAAAGGTTATGCTCAAGGATTTTCATAAAATGTGTTGAGGTAAGGTGTGATCTTAATGCCAAGATCTTATTCAGGGATGTATGTTTATTTGTTTCAAAGTTTTGGGGTTTAAAATGCTAATGTTGAAGTTCACAATGCATGCTTAATACTGTCTGTGTTACTGTGATTAAATATGGTTGCTTGATATAAGTTGTTGCTTCATGATATTGCACTGCTATGGTTTGGTTTGGAGAAACATGGTTAGGAATATGGCTAGATAATACTGTATTCATGTTCCTTGGAGAAAACACTTTAGGTCTGACTTGCATAAGTTTAAAAATGTTTGAAAGATGAGCACGGGGATGATTGAGAAAATAGAGAAAGGTTTGCCATGGTGCGTGTTCAGGTTTTTCACGATGGAGGCATAGTTTTTGGTTCACGGTTTGCATGGAGGAGGAGGCGTTGGCAGCATGTGATAGGTCATTGTAGTATTTTGTCCTTTTGTATTTAAGATTTGATGACCGGTTGATAGTATGCTTAGTATGTCACGTTGTGTTTTATGTGGTTTTATTTGGAAAATTCATTTAGGAACTTTGGGAGTTTAAATATTTATAGGGGTGGCATATACAATGGATGTATAGCCACCCCAATGGTAGAAGACTTGCACTCTCCTTGGATGTCTGGGGTTCGAATCCCCCTCGCCCCAGACATCTTTTTATTTATTTTATCTTCTGTTCCATTGTCTTTTTCTTCATATTGGGCCATGCGAATATGCTACCAACACCCCACTCCAAAGGCCCACACGCTGCCAGCATACATATTCATCACCAAATACACCTCCTCTTGGTTTTTCTCATTTTATTTAAATTTATTTTGTTTAACTTTCCTAAATCAATTCAAAATCTTTTCTTTTACTAAAAATAAAATTCCAAAAAACTCATAAATACTCTTTTAATGCTTAATTAAATTTTTCATTAAATTTTTCATTTTTTATGTGTAAATCTTTCACTTAATTTTGAATTTTCTTTGAAAAAAAAATACTTAAATCTTGAGAACTCTGTAAAGAGTTATTTGGCTTGGTTCTTCAGGCATGAGAGAATTATTTGGAGAGTTTCTTTAACTTGGGTCAGAGATTATTCCTTTTGGACTTAGTTGTGTCTCTTGATTTTGTTGCTAGTCCCTTACTTTGGATATCATTGATTTCCTACTTGGACGCTTTCTTTATCATATGTATGTGCACCATGTGATTATGATTACTGTGAATTGCCTCACTATCTTTTGCCACACATTGATATTTGAATCATACCTTTGACAAATCATGCTTAACTGTTGTACATTCTTTTTGAATTGTTGAACTTATGTCGTTCATTTCAAACTCAATTCCCTTATAACATTCTTGCCCATATAGAATTATTATTTTCCCCTCCTTCCAAAGGAAAGTCTTTCTATTGACCTCAAAGTCATAGATAACTCATTATCATCCTTGACCTTATAGTCATAGGATTCACCCTTGACCTCATAGTCATTGGTACCTCTCCAGCTTTGACCTCATAGTCATAGCCACTTACCCGCTTTGACCTCATAGCCACTCAATCTTACAACTTACAACAAGTTAGAGTTCTTGAAATCTATGTGAGACTCATCACCTTGAGTATTCACTTCCCCCTATAACTTAGACTTAGAGAGTTTCTTAAACTCTATATGAGCTCATACTCATTCCCCTTGGAACTTTGACCACAGCCAATGGTTCCTCACCCTTAGTTAGGTGAACTATGGTTGCTCTGATTCTTTAGTCAGATACGTAGGCACAAGATGAAACGTCTTGGCGAGCAAACTTAGTGTACATACCCCTAGGTCTTTACCTTAGCACATTTCCCTTAGCAAGCAAACATAACATAACACAATACAAACAAGGGGTTCATGTAGAGTACTACCGATACTTAGGGTGCTAATACCTTCCCTTAGTATAACCAACCCACGAACCTAGATTCTCTTATTATGGTTTTCATTCTTTACCCTTTCCTTTGGATAAATCAAAGCTCGGTGGTGAATTTCAAAGTTTTGTGATTCAAGTTAATTAATAGCTTCATATCCGATTCTCACCACAATAGACCAGTTCCATGGCAGAAGACCAGGATCGAGGGGAAGTTTATTTCAGAAGAAACAGAGACCAGTTCCATGTCTGAAGACCAGGATCGAGGGGAAGTTTATTTTCAAAAGAAACTAAGACTAGTTCTGAGGCTGAAAACCAGGATCGAAGGGAAGTTTTACCCTTTTCTAATCAACACCATTTAGCAAAAGAAGACGGATAAGCAAATCGCTACCATTCATAACCACAATCAAAATTTCAAGTATTCCTATGTTTAATCCTCTTTTACCTTGAATGTCCGAATGTCTTCGCCATTCATACCTTCAGGTGCAAGAAGATTAAATAGGGGCATCTGTCATACCCAAAATTTTGACCACAAGATTTCCCATCATTGTGCAAATCATCACCACAATATGGATGTACCTTCATGCCTCATCAATCCCCTCAAAGATTGTTGAGCATTCACCTCAACCAAGAATTAGGGTTTTGAGTCCCCTCAGAGCACTCAGACAAATGATCAATCAAGAATGGATATGATACTTAACTTGTCAAACCTCTCAAACATCTATGAAGGATCAAGAGGTCTCCCACATTAAGAATCAAGCAAGAGAATGCAACATTTCAAGTTGATCAAGCCTCAAGATCATCAGTGTCACCAAATTAGGTTTTTGGTCGACCAAGGCCTCCAGAGAAAAATTTTCATCTGGGCATGAGCCAACACTTCAAAACATGAATCAAGAAGTTCAAAGGGACCTCATGGACCCAATAACAAGTTCAAAATAGTCTCAGGGGATGCATTCATAAAAAATCAGGAATTAGGGTTTCTTGACCCAATTCACCCCTAAGTTGACTTTTGGAGTAATACATGAGCCAAGATCTCAAGAAGTGTTTTGAAGACCTCCAATAAATCATATTGATCCATTTACAAGATTGGATTGTGATAACACTATTTTAGTGTGTTACTTTAACCCAATGTATGTGGCATTTCTAGTTCATGATTTCACTTATGTAGCATGAGTTTAAGGTGTTTTAGCATGATTTAAGCTTTAAGCACTTTATGTGCTTCTTTTACGCTTTCTTTGTGTTTATGCTCTAAAAGGAAGTTAGATGATGATGAGAAGAGGCATGACCCCAGTTGCCAGAGTCTGGAGCAGCATGAGGAGCTATTGGGAGAGCTTATGGTTTAATCAACCATTTCACCAAGAGAGTTAGAGATTGATGATGAAAAGCCAAGAATGACTAGGGCTCACGTGGCAACATTATGAAGAGAAATGGAGCAAAAGGAATGGATAAGATCAAGAAAGCTAGAGGACAAAAGGTAGTATGGTGGGGACCACTCAACAGAGAACGCCCAACACCAGCACCACCAGCCGTCTACTCTGCACCACCAGCCGTCTGCTCTGCTCCACCAGCTTGCTACAGCCGCCTGCTAAAAGCAAATTTGTCTCCCACCAACATCTGTACCAGATTACTTGCAATGGAAGGATTGATGGACATCTGTCCCACATGAAGGATTTGATTTGGGCCTAACCTTATTTTCCTCAAGAGACCCACGATCCAAGAAAGGAGCAACTACCACTTCCACTCAATACTATTTAAAGAGAGCTTGTGCATTGAAGACAGAGAGACGAGAGATTCCACACACAACAATATTTTCAGTTTTTGAAAGTTATTTTCAGTTTCTAGAGTTAAAGTATTTGGAGAGTATTCTTTTCTTCTCCAGACCTGTACGTTCTGTTGAGAACTGTCGTGACTGAAGAGAGCTGTTGCTGTTTAACCAACGCAAGAGATCTCCAAGTTATTATTATGTTGCATTTCTTTACTCTACTTGTAAGATGATGTTTCCTATTAATTTCATTCCAGTAGTTTGTACTCAGCTCATCATGAGCTAAACCTTTGTTTGATGAGACTAATGAAGTTAGTATAAAAGTTGTTTTTATGTTAATATGATGTGTTAGTTAGTGTCTTATTTTATTATGTGTTTTTATGCTATGAACTTGGTTCTTAGAGCGATCAACTAGGAAAAAAGTAAAAGCTTGTTGTTGAGAGAGATCCAATAAACAAGTGGATTTCATAACAAAAGTGGTTAATAAAGTAGGATAGAGATATTCACTTAATTCAACTTGCTTAGAGATAAGAAGTTGAGGCCATAAAGATTTTTCAGAATTAAAACCAGACGTATTTTAGGGTTACAAGTGAGATTTAGAGATTTGTTCCCTTGCCCTAGTTATATATGTTTTTTATGTTGTAGAGATACACCACTAGATCACGTTCTGACCTTTTGAGGCACGACACTTCACATCATAAAGACATCTTAAACACCAAATACTAATGGATTTAGCTCATCAACTATTCTCTCTGATATTTTAACTCCTCTTTAGCTTTAAGTTATTTTAGTTATTTGTGTGTACTCTTGTTCCCTTTTCTCATATTTCTATTACCTTGCTCATACTTTGCTTAAACAAAGAAATCTAATATTAGTAGTTCAAATACTTTACACTTCCCTGTGGGTTCGACCTTTATTTTATCACTTGCTACATTACCAAGCATGTATACTTGCATGTGACACCATTACTCTAAACCAATTAAAAGAAAAATATTACATAAATTAGAGTATATTGTAAATAACAAGTTTTTGGCGCCGTTGCCGGGGAAGTGAATATTTTTGAAAAACTATATTTATTGTTCTTTTTGTTTAAGATTGTATTTGACCTTTTAATGTTTGCTGTGATTTGGTGATACGACATGCTTAAGCTATTGAATGCGCAGGTCGTTACAACCAATTTATAGTGGTTATCCTAAACCTGAAAGAACTCTCAAAGCACGAAGAAGAATTGTACGTGCTCATCAAATATCTGGAGATTCCTCAACTTCAGCTGTGGCTGAACCTGAAGGAATAGCGTACGAGGAGGACACGGAAGAAGAAAGCTCATCGTCTTCTTCAGATAAGTCATTACACGAGACAATCATGGAAGAGCCAGATATCATTGGCATTGCTAATGACGAAGCGCGTAGCATCAGGGATTATGTTGTGTTTGATCCAAATGCTATGAATACTGGCATTGCTAGGCCAGCTATCACAGCACCATAGTTCGAGTTCAAGCCTATGATGTTCCAAATGTTGCAAGCTGCAGGTCAATATTCAGGCTCTCCTCATGAAGATCTTCATTTGCACTTAAAACAATTTCTGGATGTTGCTGACAATTTCAAGATCCTTGACGTGCTAGTGGATACCTTTAGGTTGAGGCTTTTTCCATATTCTCTAAGGGATCGAGCCAAGAGCTGGCTTAATTCTTCGGAGCCAAATTCCATTACTACATGGAATGCCTTGACAGAAAAGTTTCTGGCCAAGTATTTTCCTTCTTCCAAAAATGCAAAAATGAGAAATGAAATCACATCATTTAGGCAAGGAGATGATGAAACGTTGTTTGACGCATGGGAAAGATTTAACGAGCTTTTGAGACAATGTCCACATCATGGGATTCCCATCTGCATACAACTTGAGACTTTCTATAATGAATTAATTCCATCCTCAAGGAATATGTTAGATGCATCCAGTGGTGGAGCTCTATTGTCTAAATCCTATGACGATGTTTACAAGTTGATTGAGAGCAGCCAACACTTATCAATGGCCAGTCACAAGGGCCACTTCAAGTTCAACTCAAAAGAAGCCTGCTGGAGTTCATGAAGTCACTGAGACTACAGCTCTTGCTGCTCAAGTGGCTCAGATCCACCAAATGATGAAGAATCTGATGAATCCTGAAGTGCCAAAGCCTGACCCTGTTAAGGTGGTTACTGACGCTTCTGAGGTTGCCTGTGTTTACTGTGGAGGACCACATCTATTTGAAGAATTTTTTGCCAATCCTGTTTCAGTTAACTATGTTGACAATCCCAACAACAACAACAACAGATACAACAATCCCTACCGTAACACTTATAACCCAGGATAGCACAATCATCCTAATTTTTCTTGGAGTAACAATCAAAATCAACCTAAACCGCAACCAACCACACCTCAAGTTCCACCTGGTTTTTCTAACCCTAACTATGCTGGGGTTAACCAGGGAAACAACCATCTGGAAAATGTGCTCAAGTCCTTTATCCAAGAAGCAAAGAATCAATTTCAAGCACAAGGAGTAAGTATCAAGAACTTGGAGAACCAAGTGGGCCAAATTGCTACGGCTCTAAGTTTAAGAAACTTGGGAAATCTTCCCAGCTCTACTGAGACTCCTAGCACACAAACTGGAGTGAAAAATGTTGAGACTTGCCAAGCTCTTAAGTTAAGAAGTGGCAAGGAAATTGAAGGGACCATTACAAAAAGCAAGGAGTCAAGTATTGCTGTGTCTGAGCCCGACAGTCCTGGAGCAAAAAACAATGATGGAGAACAGTCTTCATCCAAATAGAAAAAGCACAAAGATAATGTACTCCCTAAAGATTACATTCCTCCAGAAAATCAAGAAGTCATCACTGAAGCCAACAAGAAGCAAAAGTTTGTGCAAGAAAGACCACCACCCCCTTTTCCACAAAGAATAAAAAAAGTAAAAGAAGAGCAACAATTTTCAAAGTTTATGGAGATCTTGAAGCAGCTTCACATCAACATACCTTTGATTGAAGCCATTCAACAAATGCCAAACTATTCAAAATTCATGAAGGATGTGCTTACCAAACGAAAAAGGGTGGGAGAGTTTGCTATGGTTGCACTTACATAAGAGTGTAGTCAATTAGTTCAAGGCAAACTCCCTCCCAAGTTGAAGGATCCTGGAAGTTTCACTATTCCATGCACCATTGGAGACACCTTTTGCGGAAAAGCGTTATGTGATTTAGGGGCCAACATTAATCTCATGCCTCTATCCATATTCAAGAAGCCAGGGATAGGTGCTTCCAGGCCTACAACCATCACCTTGCAGCTGGCAGATAGGAGTATTTGCTACCCACAAGGGAAGATTAAAGATGTGTTGGTGAGGGTTGACAAGTTTGTCTTCCCTGCTGATTTTATCATTATGGATTTTGAAGCTGATGAGGAGACACCCATTTTGTTGGGAAGGCCATTCCTAGCAACGGGTAGAACCTTAGTTGATGTTGAAAGAGGAGAACCCACCATGAGGGTGAACGGGCAGCAAGTAGTGGTCAACATACTTAATTCCTTGCAATACCCAGAAGAGGAGGTGGCTGAGTGTTCTATGATATCTAGTTGGGAAGGGTAAATTCACAAAAACCTTCTAAAGACTAATGATGTGTTGAAAATTGAGTTAGGAAAAGTGGAAGACGAAGGACTAAAAGATGGAGTCATCTATGGTCCAATGCCAAAGCAAGAGGAAGAGTATGTGGAAACGATAGAATCCACCACTGTTGCGCATAAACAACAGCTACCTTCCATTGAAGAACCCTCTGAATTGGAGCTTAAGCAACTTCCGGAGCATTTACAGTATGCATATCTGGAGGCGGGACAGAAGCTGCCAGTTATCATAGCTACAGATCTGCAAGAGGAGCAAAAAAGAGCAACTGATTTTACTACTGAAGAGACACAAGAAGGCAATTGCATGGCATATTTCTGATATTAAGGGATTTAGCCCAGCAATATGCATGCACAAAATCCTGTTGGAAGAAAATGCTAAGAATAGCATTGAGAGTCAACGAAGGCTGAACCCCATCATGAAGGAGGTTGTAAAAAAGGAGATTATCAAGTGGTTAGACGCAGGAATTATCTACCCTATCTCTGATAGTGTGTGGGTAAGTCGAATCTAGTGCGCACCGAAGAAGGGAGGCATGACAGTGATAGTCAATGAAAAGAATGAGCTTATTCCCACTAGAACAGTTTCTGGTTGGAGAATTTGCATGGATTATAGGAAGCTGAACAAGGCAACAAGGAAGGACCATTTTCCTTTGCCTTTCATTGACCAAATACTGGATAGGTCGGCTGGAAAGGAGTATTATTGCTTCTTAGATGGATATTCGGGCTACAACCAAATTGCAATAGCCCCGGAAGATCAAGAAAAAACAACATTCACATTTCCATATGGCACCTTTGCTTTTAGAAGAATGCCGTTTGGACTGTGCAATGCACCAGCCTCTTTCCAACGTTGCATGATGGCTATTTTCTTGGATATCATAGAGAATTCCATGGAAGTGTTCATGGATGATTTTTCAGTTTTTGGAGAATCATTTCAAGATTGCCTAAAGAATTTGGAATTGGTGCTAGCCAGATGTGAAGAGAACAACTTAGTCCTCAATTGGGAAAAAATACCATTTTATGGTAAAAGAAGGAATTGTTCTTGGTCATAGAATTTCTACAGAAGGATTGGAGGTAGATCAAGCAAAGGTGGAGGTAATTGAAAAACTACCCCCACTAGTCAACATCAAGGGCATTAGAAGTTTCTTGGGGCATGCTGGATTTTATAGGAGGTTTATAAAAGATTTTTAAAAAATAACAAAACCTCTCTGCCAGCTGCTGCAGCATGACACGCCTTTCGTCTCCAGTAAGGAATGCCTTGAATCTTTCAACCATTTGAAAAAGGCTTTGATTTCTGCTCCTATAGTCAAAGTTTCAGATTGGTCCAAGCCATTTGAGTTGATGTGTGATGCCAGTGACTTTGCCATTGGTGCTATTCTAGGCCAAAGGCATAGCAAAGTGTTTCACACTATTTACTATGCAAGTAAAACATTGATAGAAACACAAATCAACTATGCAACCACGGAGAAGGAGCTGTTGGCAGTAGTGTTTGCCTTTGACAAGTTCAGACCTTACTTGGGAGGAACTAAAGTCATTATGTATACGGATCATGCAGAAATTAAATATTTGATTGCCAAATAAGATGCAAAGCCAAGGCTCATACATTTGGTGCTTCTTATACAAGAGTTTGACCTGGAAATAAGAGACAAAAAAGGAGTAGAAAACTCAGTTGCTGATCATCTCTCAAGACTTCCTGAAGAAGTGCAACCTCAAGGAAGTGGAGGATTAAGGAAAGTTTTTCGGATGAGAAGCTGTTGGTGATTACTGATGGCATGACTCCTTGGTACGCTGACATTGTGAACTACTTAGTCAATAGAGTTGTGCCACCAGAATTCAACAACCAATAGAGAAAAAGGTTATTTCACAGTTCACACTGTAAAGAACTATTTCTGGGATGAGCCATACCTGTACAAGAAGTGTCCAGATCAGTTGCTATGAAGATGTGTTGACTATGAGGAGGCGCGCCAGATCTTATCAGCATGCCACAAAGCCCCATATGGTGGACATTTTGGAGGAGTAAGAACTGCAACTAAGGTGCTGCAATCAGGTTATTTCTGGACTATTTTTAAAGATGCTCATGAATTTACAAAGAGATGTGATAGATGTCAAAGGGTTGGTAATGTGTCCATGAGACAAGAGATGCCGCTTACTAGCATTCTTGAAGTAGAAATTTTTGATGTATGGGGCATTGGTTTCATGGGGCCATTTTCTCCCTCTTTTAGAAATCTTTACATTCTTGTGGCTGTGGACTACGTGTCCAAATGGATTGAGACAGTAGCAACACCATCCAATGATGCCAAGGTTGTGACTAAGTTCTTGCTAAAAAACATATTGACAAGACTTGGCACGCCTAGAGCTATCATCAGTGATGGTGGATCTCATTCTTGCAATAAACTTTTTGAAAACCTAATGGTAAAATATGGGATTAAGCACAAGGTTGCTACAGCCTATCATCCACAAACTAGTGGACAAGTGGAGTTGTCCAATAGAGAAATCAAAAGAATCTTGGAAAAGATAGTTAATCCAACAAGGAAGGATTGGTCTAAACACTTGGACGAAGCACTATGGGCGTATAAGACTGCCTATAAGACTCCCTTAGACATGTCTCCATATAGACTTGTCTATGGGAAGGCTTGTCATCTACCCATTGAATTAGAGTATAAGGCATTTTGGGCTGTGAAGCAATTAAATTTTAATATTCAAAGTGCTGGCCAAGCTAGAATGCTCCAATTAAATGAGTTAGATGAGAATAGGCTATTTTCATACGAAAATGCTGAATTGTATAAGGAAAAGACCAAGAGGTGGCATGACATGAAATGCCAGAAGAGGGAATTAGTGAAAGGCCAAAAAGTTTTACTTTTTAACTCAAGGCTGAAGCTATTCCCTGGAAAATTAAAATCAAGATGGTCTGGACCCTTTATCTTAGAGGAGATTTACCCCCATGGTGTTGTGGAATTGTTGAATGAGAAAAATGGAGACAAATTCAAGATTAACAGCCAAAGGGTCAAGGCTTACCTTGGAGAGTCCTCAAGTAACACAAGGGATGCTCTCCATTTTATTGATTAATGGATTTTTGTGTTGGTCAGGCGATAAGACCTTAAAATAGCGCTACTGGAAGGCAGCCCAACTTTATGCAATTTTTTTCTTTTGTTTTACTTTGTACAGGATCATGATTTGTTCTACTAGCGTCAGCTCATGACAAGACAAGACATGCCAGCAATTGACACAAGAACAGTGGAGTGGAGGAATGGAAAAGATTGAAGGAATAATTTTTTTTTCCTAAGTCCAATAAGATTGATATTAATGCTGAGTTGGCGTTAATTATTTTTCTCTTGGAAAATCAGAAAAAGAATTTGAAACGTTTTTCTTAGAAGGAAGAGAGAGAAAGAAAGCGCAACATAGGGAGCAAGCGTATTGGGCTGAGTGAAGGAACATAGTTATGATGGCCAGGTCTGCCACGTCAGACACCTCAACCACCTAAACACGCAAACCCACTTAAGTATGTCTTTTCAGGTGTTAGACCTAGGGCTTTCACTCCTTGCCCTACGAAACACAAAAATGGAAAAACTTCTCTCTCCACTTCAAAGAAACGTTTTATTTTATTATTTCCTAAAAACCTTTTTCCAACCATCCTTACAACTTCCCCCCACCTTTTACCTATACACAAAAACTTCAAACAAAAACCTCCTCGTCTTCCATTCCACCATTTTTCTCTGAAACCCTAAAAACTTCTCAATCCCTTTTTCTCCTCTTTCGCTTCAGAAAAATGACACACGATCCCCTAGCAGGCCGCCGTTACAAAACCACTGCCAAGAAAAATACCACCCCCACCATTGATATCTCAAGTCAGGATGAAGATGAAACTTTCGTGAATGTGGAAGCTCACAGACATTTCACGGAGTATTTTAGCAAGATGAGTCTTTTTTCTGAGCACGGTTTTATTATGGACTCCTCTGAGGAAGACCTGGGACTACCGTGAAGTATTGGAACCACAATCTTGAAGTTGAAATGGGAGATTTTGTGCAAACAGCCTGCTGCTTACAACCCCAACTTAGTCAAGGAGTTCTATGCAAACCTCACCGATCCAGGATACAAACGGTTGGAGGTGCTCATCAGAGGAACTAAGGTCGTGTACAATGAGGCAAATATTAACTATTATTTCAAACTGGATGCTGTTGAAGATGAGTACCAAAACTTGGTACTACGATCTCAGGAATATGAGTATGACACGTATCTGGAATCATTGTGTGTCCAGGGAGCAAAATGGGTGGACAAAGCCGCGAAGAGGATGAACCTCAGGCCGAAGGTGAAAGTTTGGTACCAATTTTTGAAACATTCCATCAGGCCAACCGCTCACAATGAGACGGTTTCTAGGGAAAACTTGGTACTCTTACACTGTATCACTGGCTTGAGACCCGTCAATATGGGAAAAATAATAGTGCAGGAAATCCATGCATGTTCAAAGAAGAAGGAAGGGATACTCTTCTTCCCTTGTTTAATCACAACTCTGTGCTGAAGACATGGTGTGTCTGAGTACGACTTAGAAAATCTTGGATCCCCTCAACAGGCGCTGGACAAGACACTAATCATGACACTCATGAAGCCTAAAGGAGTAAGGAAAAGAGAAGCTACGAGTCAAACCTCATAAGCAACTGATGAGCAACCAGACCCATCAATAGAAATCTTGAGGCAGATGCATAGGGATCAACAAGCATTCTTCGCTTACCAAAAGGCCAAGACACAGTGGTTAGAAGAGATGTGGGCCATGCAAGCCCCATTTCATGTGTTGAAAGCTCCAGAGTTTCCAGATCATATTTTGGGAAATGTTGAACCAATGATTGCTGCTGAAGGAGAAAAGAGACCCACGAAAAAAGATAAGGGAAAGAAGAAGAAGAAGGACAAAGAGGCAAAGAAGAAAGACGTTGGTGAGACTAGCAAGGGCGTGTCAGCAGACACCAGTCAAAGCCAAAACAAAAAGAAGAAAAAGCTAAGGAAGGTTTATCCGTATCCACCTCCAGAAATGGAGGAAACCCCAAAGAAGAAGAAGCTCAAGGCTGAGTGGAAAAAGAAGGAGCCGGCTGTAGGCATGACACCGCCTGCCATCCCTATAACAAATGCCAACAAATTTGGCCTAAATAAGTTAGATAAGGAGGAGGAAGGAACAAAGAAGGATGAAGTTTTGGAAACCATGTTACCAGAAGCAGAAAAAGATGCTGAGGACTTGAACAAGGTGGAAGCTACTGAGGAGGAAGAAAGGAGTAAGAAAAAGGAGGATGTTGAGGAAGAAAAAGTGAAATCCGAAGGAGGGACTGAGGAGAAGGAAGTGGAAGGAATAAGGAGATATTACTCATGTACAGAAACTGAGAAAGAGGAAATTGCCAAAGGAGATGACGAAGCTGACAGTGACGAAACAGAAAAGACAGGAGCTGATCCAGAGCCCCTCCCTATCATGGAACCTGACGCAGATAAAGAAGATAATGTTGCGGCGGAGCAGCCAAAGGGAAGTGGAGAACAGCCACAGCAAAAGGCAAAGAGTCCTATGAAGGCTGCTAGGAAGGAGGTTGCTGCTGCTACAGCCGAAGAGGGAAATGACAACGGCCTAGGAGTGCAGGAGAGCAAGAAGAAAAAGAAGAAGCAACCTCTGCAGGCTCTAAGGAAAAGCTCCAGGCTAAGGGCCTAAGTGGTAAATGTGGAAATAGGCGTGTACTGTCTTGCCACCTCTCATCACTAAACAGTGAGGACACTGTCCTTACTAAGTTTGGGGGAGGGCATCACTACTCAGCCTATTTTCACTCAATCTAACATTGTTTCTGTCTTTTACTGTCGTTTCTACGTATGACTGCTGTTTTATGTCTAAGTTTGGATATTGTGTTTGGTTGGCCATGTTTTGAGCCAAATGTTTTAGTTTTAAATGTTTTAATTTTCTTGTGGGGATGCTGTAACGCTCCCAGAACATGATGACCTGCAGTTTTATGTTTTGTTTTAATGATATACGTGACACTTTTTGGTGATTATTTCTTTCATGTTAAAATTGTGTGTATCATAACTTAGAATAAGGAAGAACTAGGGAATGTTGGGATTCAACTAAGTCAGGAGCTTAAATTTTAATTTTTGGGCTCAAGAATAAAAAAGGGGAATGAAGATGTTAGGTGTTAGAAAAGCAAGGTGTAACAGTTTCACCAAATGAGTTTGACAGAGGAGATTGATGTTCTCAGAGCACTAGTCTCCTAAACCAGCCAGAAATTTTTTTCCAAAAGAAACTGAATTGTGAAAATCAAGGGAAAGGTTGAAATCCTAGGAATCACAAAGGGAAGAACAAGAAGATTTAAATAATGATTGAGATGACCACAGAAGGGACACACTTCACACAAAGACACACAAAAGTGTGCAAAAAAGTGGCAAAGACCACAAATAAAGTTCCTGTGCCCAAAACTGGAGGAACAACAAGCGTCTTCATCATAATATCCAGTTGAACTCACATGAGAAGATTATGAGATGAGACGTCTTGCCAAAAAAAAAAAATAATAACTGAATAAGTGTGGTCTCGAATGTGTTAGTAAAAAATATCAAATGAGAATCAGGACAGAATTCCCTAGTGAAACCAAAAGAGAAGAGACCCCACTCAAGAAAGTACACAAGGAGGGATCAAAAAGAGAAAATTGTGTCTTGTTTCCTAGAAGAGTAGGTTCGTGACATGAGACGTCAGTTCCCCTTTGAGCTAGCAAAACTTTGGGACAATTGCAAAGCTGAGCAACTCGCACCAGTACTGCTTCCTGACCCTTCTAATTCTTAAAGCCTCATTACACTGCTAAACCAGACTGAAGATGTTGAGAACCAAATTAACTTCCCTATGTCTTTCACTGTCACATCACCTGAGGACAGGCGATCATTCAAGTTTGGGGGAGTGATAACACTATTTTAGTGTGTTACATTAACCCAATGTATGTGGCATTTCTAGTTCATGATTTCACTTATGTAGCATGAGTATAAGGTGTTTTAGCATGATTTAAGCTTTAAGCACTTTATGTTCTTCTTTTACGTTTTCTTTGTGTTTATGCTCTAAAAGGAAGTTAGATGATGATGAGAAGAGGAATGGCCCCAGTTGCCAGAGTCTGGAGTAGCATGAGGAGCTATTGGGAGAGTTGATGGTTTAATCAACCATTTCACCAAGAGAGTTGGAGATTGATGATGAAAAGCCAAGAAAGACTAGGGCTCAAGTGGTAGCATTATGAAGAGAAATAGAGTAAAAGAAATGGATAAGATCAAGAAAGCTAGAGGACAAAAGGTAGTACGGTGGGGACTACTCAGCAGAGAACGTCCAGCACCAGCACCACCAAGCGTCTGCTCTACACCACCAGCCGTCTGTTCTGCTCCACCAGCCTGCTACAGCCGCCTGCTAAAAGCAAATTTGTCTCCCACTAACATCTGTACCAGATTACTTGCAATGGAAGGATTGATGGACAGCTGTCCCACATGAAGGATTTGATTTGCGCCTAACCTTATTTTCCTCAAGAGACCCACGATCCAAGAAAGGAGCAACTACCACTTCCACTCAACACTATTTAAAGAGAGCTTGCGCATTGAAGACAGAGAGGCGAGAGATTCCACACACAACAATATTTTCAGTTTTTGAAAGTTATTTTCAGTTTCTAGAGTTAGAGTATTTGGAGAGTATTCTTTTCTTCTCCAGACCTGTACGTTCTGCTGAGAACTGTCGTGACTGAAGAGAGCTGTTGCTGTTTAACCAACGGAAGAGATCTCCAAGTTATTATTAGGTTGCATTTCTTTACTCTACTTGTAAGATGGTGTTTCCTATTAATTTCATTCCAGTAGTTTGTACTTAGCTCATCATGAGATAAGCCTTTGTTTGATGAGACTAATGAAGTTAGTATAAAAGTTGTTTTTATGTTAATATGATGTGTTGGTTAGTGTCTTATTTTGTTATGTGTTTTTATGCTATAAGCTTGGTTCTTAGAGCGATCAACTAGGAAAAAAAGTAAAAGCTTGTTGTTGAGAGAGATCCAATAAACAAGTGGATTTCATAACAAAAGTGGTTAATAAAGTAGGATAGAGATATTCACTTAATTCAACTTGCTTAGAGATAAGAAGTTGAGGCCATAAAGATTTTTTAGAACTAAAACCAGACTTATTTTAGGGTTACAAGTGAGACTTAGAGATTTGTTCCCTTGCCCTTGTTATACATGTTTTTGATGTTGTAGAGATACACCACTAGATCACGTTCTGACCTTTTGAGGCACGACACTTCACATCATAAAGACATCTTAAACACAAAATACTAATGGATTTAGCTCATCAACTATTTTCTCTGATTTTTTAACTCTTTTTTAGCTTTAAGTTATTTTAGTTATTTGTGTGTACTCTTGTTCCCTTTTCTCATATTTCTATTACCTTGCTCATACTTTGCTTAAACAAAGAAAGCTAATATTAGTAGTTCAAATACTTTACACTTCCCTGTGGGTTCGACCTTTATTTTATCACTTGCTACATTACCAAGCATGTATACTTGCATGTGACACCATTACTCTAAACCAATTAAAAGAAAAATATTACATAAATTAGAGTATATTGTAAGTAACAGATTGATTCAAAGAACTTGGTTCATAAGCAAATACAAGGATTCAAATTCATCTGGACAATTAGGGTTTTCTGATGAAAGTCAACTGTACCTTTGACTTTTGACCAAGACATGATCCCAAACCTTGGGACATGATTCAAGACACTCTAAAACACCTATGGAATCCATCCATTAGGTTTGAATTAGGTCAAGGACTTGATTTCACAAAGGACCACAAAGTTTGAAATTCATCTGACAAAAAGTCAGCTGTGCCAAAAATCAAGTTTGACTTTTTGAATTTCTTGACAAACAAGGCTTACCTAAGTAAAAAAAAAGTTAAATTATGGTTTGAATCATCATCCATCAAGAAAAATAAAGAAAAAAAGGGTTACTTGCAAAAGGGGAAACCATAAGAAACTTGAAATTTCACTAAGTTATGGAAAAAAGTGATTTCTACCTAACTTTGCAAGACCATAACTTGTGATCCAAGTAACATTTTTCTTCCATCCAAAGCTCAAATGAAAGCTCTCATTACATACTTCAAGATTGTAAACTACAACAGATTCCAAATCCTCATGGATTTGAGTTATGGATTGATCAAAATCACAAAAATATGAAAATGGCCATTTTTCCAACACTTAGTGAAATTTTGGACAAAATCTGTTTTGCATTTTCACTAACTTTGAGGCCATTTTTCATTATGATCCAAGATGATTCAAGACCAAAGTTAAACTTCCAAGTTGAAGTATGTTATTGGGACTTTCCAAAAAGTACAAGAGCCTCCCATGGTTCAACTTGAGCAAGGAGTTATAGGCCTCCAAAAATTGGATTTTTCACCTTGCCCACACAAAGATATGAAAACATAACTTGGTTCACACGATTTCTTGAGCCAATTTTGGACACCTGCATCATTTAATTTCTGTCCAAAATCAACTCAAATGATGGAGAACCTAATCACAAAGCCACCAAGTCAAAAATCCTATTCCTTGGCATGTGAAATTCAATGTTACAAATCCAAAAACTTCAATTTTGTTTCAAGGCATTCAAGAGATACATTGAGGTGGAATGGACTGAGTCATTGATCACAAAAGAAGTCAAGCCTTATCCCTGCAACAGAAGACTCATAGCCTACAAGATTGACTCAAGTCAATGGCTAGAGGAGACTTTGGCTACATGACAAAGTTCAATGGATAATGGAGTGATCCAGCCTCCAATCATTATTGCTCCCAAAACAAAGTTGCTCTACCATAAATAGAGGTTATTTCTAATCAATTTAAGTACACAAAAGCATAACAACTCATGCTTTCCTTCCAATCACTCTAAAAAACCAGAATTTACTTCTCTTGCAAGTCACATTCGAATTTTCAAATAGAGAGCAATTCCATCCAAACCAACCATCATAACACCTCACATATATCATATACAAGTGATCCATAACCTCAAAACACATATGGAACACCAGAATCACAAAGTCACCATCCATTTACTCAAGCTTTTTGGCCTATTTGCAGTTGGAGTACCACAACAAGTTCCAGGTTGTTTCAATCCATTCCAAGCTTCCAAACACACTACTTGAGGTCCAAGGAAGCTGTCCAGATCATCAAAACACTTATGTAACACCTAAAAATAAGGATTCGATTTCCTCTTGCAGAGGTAAGCCTGCCTCTCTCAAACTCTATGATCCATGCATCATAAATGTGTTTTTAAGTTACAAACATGTTTATGCACTTATGTAGAGTGTTTCCCCTTAATCAATTGCTTTGTAGTTATCGTGTATAGGATTTTATAGTGTTCTTGCAGAAATTAGGGTTCTTGTGTTCATTTTTTCATTTCTCACTCCACACTTAACATAAATGCAATTAATTTTTTATCACTGAAATCCTTGTTCCAAAATACACAACTTTCATGTTTATAAAAGTCAAAACCATTGCATATTGAGAGAGATATGTGAGGTTTTGCAAAACGGCCATGGAGGGAGGCCGTGAGGAAGAAGATGACTGTTGGCGCCATAATTTGAATTTTTTGAATATTAGGTCATTTTATTAATTGATTTCAAAAATTAGTTTCTCTCTCAATTTTTATCATTTTTGATTGGTTCTTTTTTTAAAAATTCACAAAAATGTTAAAATATTTTATTCTACAAAAAATTCAAATTTATATTATTTATTTAATATAGTTTGAATTTTTGTAAATAATTTCATTTTATTTGTTTTTTTAACATTTTTAAATGGAATTTTCATCTTGATTTTTCAAATTCAAATGAATTTCAAGCTTTCATGTGATTAAACATGATTTTTCAAAATATTTTTTCAAAGTTTACAACTTGTTTTTGAATATATTTGATATTTTATATCATTTTTTATTTAATTTCCTTTAAAAATTATATTTTAAAATTAAAATTAGGGTTTTTCTTAATTTTAATTTTTTTAAAACTTCATTTGAAGCACTTTTGGGCCTTTATTAGAGTGTAAGACCCGTCCCCTTTGTAAATATACCATTTTGGGCCTCAGTCATTGTATAAATCCCGATACAATAAATGGTAGATCGTTGTTTTTCATCTGAGCATCTCTTTGAGCTGTAATCCCCATCTCTTGTATAAAAATAACTTTTGGGCCTCTAATAGAGTGTAAGACCCATTCCTTATTGTACATAAATAATTTTGGGCCTCAGTCATTGTATAAGTCTCTCTGTGATTTTCAAAATCACGGCGCGATAGTCGCCTTTTCAAATAAATAATTTTGGGCCTCTCCTTGAGTATAAGCCCCATTTTTATTTTTTAAAAAACACTTTTGGGCCTCTAATTGAGTATAAGACCCAAACTCTTTTATATAAAAACAATTTTTGGGCCTCTGCTATAGTATAAGCCCCACAACATCTTTCGGTATCGCAGTGCGATCAATGTTTTCAAATAAGTCATCTGGGCCTATCCTTGAGTATAAGCCCCAATCTTTTTATACAAAACTTTTTTTAAAACGAAAAACAAATTTTGTGGGCCTCTTCTTGAGTTGTAAACCCCATACCTCTGTTTTCAAAATCATCTGTCTGTTTTTAAACTGGTACTAAGAGGAGCATTATTCCTGGTGAAATTGCTTTTAGACCACTTGGGCCTCTCTTTGAGTTATAAGCCCCAAACATTCTTTTCTTTCAAACAAATTTCTTTTAATTCAAATTCAAAATTTTCTCAAAACTTTCTTCAATTTCTTGAAACCCTAATCAAGCATACAGTTGCAGTCAATACAACAGATCACAATACACATGGGCTTTCATCAGACTGTAAGTCCCAATATCTCTTCAATGCATATTTGTTTATATATCTGTCAATTTACTTGTCTGTATATACTTGTGCATATCTTGTTTAGAGTTTACCCCAGCAGTTAGGTCTATGCTTAGGTTAAACCAGAGGTTACTTTTAACATAGTCAAAACTAGTTCCCTCATAGGAAATTCCCTATACAGTCTGCCTCCTCTTGGGCTTATACAATATGGAACATAGAAAGGCATTATTCACAGTGAAACTTTTCTCAAGACCGCCAAAACTTAGAAATATATGTGTATACAAGAAATTCATTTCCCCAGAGAGGATTAATTCCCGGTGAGACCTCTTTTGAATTTCTTCAAACCTTAGAACTGTTTAACAAAGAAAGGATTAATTCTCGGTGAAACTTTTCTTGAACTTTTCTTAGGTTTGGATCCACAGGCTTCCTAAAAGCATCCCCAACCTCCTCTGGGGCTTAATACAAGGACCAAAAGGCTTCTTAGAAGTTCCCCAGCCTCCTCTTGGGCTTAGTACAAGGACCCAAAAGGCCTCCTAAAGGAATAGGATAGAAACTTAGTCATCTCTACTAGTTCAATCCTCAAGAGAGTCAAAAATTCCAAAACATCATATCATTCTAGGGTTGATCCTCTTCCCTTAAACCATCAGCCTCTTCTTGGGCATCATACAAAGATCTCTCTCTACACTAGAGCCTATCACTTCTTGAGAGACCTGGAAAGTCTCAGCCTCCTCTTAAGCTTTATACAAGTAGACTTGAAAAGTCTCATCTCTTCTTGGACCTCACACAGAGACCCTCAAGTTTCCTAAAAGCATAGGAAGAACCCTGATCACTTTACCATTACATTAGTCTCCAGTAGAGTGAAAACCTCTAAGGTTTTCAAACTCAACCTTTAAACTTCTCTGACCCCCAAACAAGGATCAAGATTTCATTTCAAGAAATTTCCCAGCTAGGGTCAACTTACCATCAACAAATCCCAACAGAATCAGAGCCCCATGGCATCTGATACTTCAACTCTTCCCTGATTCTCAGCAAGAGTAATCCCTTTGGATTCCCCAATACAATTTGGACCTGCTATTGGATTTCCATAAATCCTTAGCAAAAGATAGCCTCATCTTAGGCTTTATATAAGGAATTCCCTAAGTCAGCCTTAACCTTGGGCTTTGTACAAGACAGATATAACACTCCCTAGTGAAGTCATTCTCTTTTAGCTTCAACCTGGGGCTTTGATCAAGGCACACAAAAATCAACAACCCCTCAGATAAGACCATGAGTCCACTCTGCAGGAGGATATTTCCTCTTTACATCACATATAAAACAAACAATCAAAACCTTTTCCAGATAATTGCTGTAAGTGGCTGTAAGACCCTAATTTTTGTCCCCTAAGATTCCACATATCATTCACATCCCATTTCATTTGCATCTTTACACCACAAACAAGATCATGCTTTGGGTTCCTCTATCCCTCTCATCTTTGGGTTTATGCCTTGCAGAGATCACCGAGCATCTGTGTGTTTCTCATTTGCCTTTGTTTGTTTATGTTTATAACCCTTTAATCAAAATCCAAAAATATGTTTGTTTCCCTTTTACTAACTTTTTCAGGAAGAATTTGGATCAAGGATATCAAATACCAGTCCCTCAGCTCGAACGATATTCATCTGAACAAAGTAAAAGTTGATATGCAAGCAATTCAAAATCATCTGATCAAGAGTTTCCGAGATTTAATTGATTATTATTCAAGTGACTCCAAGGTTCATGTGTTTATTTCCATTCCTTCTTTGACAAGCAAGAAAGAATCGAGCCCGAGCCATGATAGCACATCAAAAAGCCAATTCTCTCATTTTTTTCAATGTGTTAATCGATTAACACATTTTGCACTACAAATGGTTAATCGATTAACACGTGCAATTTTTGGCTAAAAATAGCAAATTCAAATTCTGTAGCATTTTGGCACCAATTTTCTAATATTTCATCATGAGAATATTCTAGATCACTTTCAATTAATTCCCCTACTTCATTATAATTAATTCCCACCATACACCTTCACTAATCACCACTCTTTTGCTAATTTCCCTCCAAATTCAAATTCCAAGCCTAATTCTCATTTCTAAACCAAATTCCAAGCCACCAAAATTCCTGAGCCTGAAGTCTATAAATAGAACCCTCATTTCATTCATTTCACAAGCTTTTGGGAGCCAACAAACCTCTTGAAAATTCTCTTCCTAACCACAAAATTCACTCAAAGCTCGATTTTCTTCTTTTGAAAGTTAACAAGAATTCACATTGAATCTTGTTCAACTTTGAGCTAAACCTTCATCCAAACTTGTTTTCTTCATCAATTCTTGTAGATCAAGGCTTTGGTGTGTGGATCTTGGAGTTGATTTGAAATTTTTTTTTTCAGATTTGGAGTGGTAATCTCATTTTCCACCATTGTTGTTCTTGATACTCCCTTCACAATGTGATCCTTTAGTAATTCTTGTTGCTTGATCTTTGGATCTTGCAAACTGTGATCCATTGCTGGTATTTATTGTTGTTTTACTCAAAATTCCGTGCACAACTGCATCCTTGATCATGAGGTGTTTGAAGAAATGATTGATCAAGGATTTTGCAATTTTCAAATTGATTTGTTGCTGTTTTTACACTGTTAATCGATTAACCAAAACAAGTACAAATTGGTTAATCGATTAACAGTTGAATTTTGCGCCCAGAATTGCAATTTTACACTGGTTAATCGATTAACACTTTTACACATGAAATGGTTAATCGATTAACCAGTGTCCAAAATGTGAAAAATACTTGTTTTGGGGACTGTTTTGGTTGTTTTGCCTTTTTCTTCCCTTTCCCTTTGTTCTTAGCCTTAGATCACATAATTTTATGGTTTAATTTGGCTTTCTCTTCATCTATTTCTCTTTTATTTTGATCGATGAAAGTCTTATGGATCTTAGAATTTCTTTGTTGAAATTCTTGATCAAGACTAGATCATTACCTCTTTTTCTTTTCGTGCGGTATTGCTTTCGAATGACGATTTACATATCGTTCATCTAGCATGCATTAGCACAAAGATCACTATTGTCCGGGCTCGAGTAGGGTGACTTCTTTATAAGTCACTTGGCGATTGCTTAACATAGCGCTACATTTGTCCCTCTTCGAATTGAAACTTGATCTTTCGTGGCCCAAACCTTTTGGTTGTGTAAACCCCATGATGGTTAGTCTTTTGTATTAGGTTCAAAATCTTTGAAGCTTTTTGTTGTAGAGGCTTTGATTCTATCAATCTTCTAACAAGTCTTCATTAACATTGAGCTAAGTACATGGTTCAATCATTATAGTTCAAGACGCGAGACGAAATAATCGGTTACCTTTTGAAGGCTTATGACAATAGGGCCTTTGTGCTACTTATCACTAACTTACTAACAATATTATTGTACTAATCTTGTTTATGTTTCCTTCTCTCTCCCTATCTCTCTTTTACTTTTATACTCCATTATTATCATCTCATATCATGTTTATGCTTCCGTAATTTTTCCTTTGTCCGTTGGACACATGTTTATGCTTATGCCTTTTTCTCTTTGTCCACTTGGACCAAAAACATTAATAAAGGCTAAAACCTCTAAATAACTTGTACTTCTAAACTTGGACTATGGTTACTATCCTTTGCAAGGGACATGGAGTTTTGTACCTAGACCTTGGACTTCAATGCTATTCTTGGATCCTTGGACTTAGAACTAGGATCTTTTCCCTTTGCTTTGGAATTATGGTTTGAAGACTATGGAGCTTGCTTGTGTGGTTAGGCCATTCTTATCCTTAGCTTTTACTTTATGCTTTATGATAGTCACCTCTTCTCCTCCCCATTCTTTAATTTTCAAATTCTCCTCTCTTTTTCAAAACCTTCATGTTTTCAAACTATCACCTCTTTCATAATTAAACCTTGACTTTGTCAAGTGATTTTACTCTTTTCTTTTCATTTCTTAATAAATGCTAAGCTACATAAGCATATTGACACATTTTTCAGAAGACTTTAAAAAACACCAAAATCATTCAAACTCTTTTTGTGCCTTATGCACTTTTCCTTTAAATTTTTTTTAAGTTTAGACATGATTCATTTCTTTAAGCGGAATTATTCGCTTAGAAATGACGATTTTTCTTTACATTTAAAATCAACCAAAACAAACAAACTTCATTCTTTGTACCATGAAGTACGGGGTTTTGATCCCATATTGCACTTTGTGGGTACGTAGGCATGAGGCGACAAGTCTCTCCAAACACAAAAATCTTAAAAACAATTTCTCTCCTTATCTCCTCAATCTCATTTCAAACAAACCTTTTCAAACCAAAAAGCATAAATATTTCAAAGGGTTCCGATAGAGTACTATAGACGTTTTGGGTGCTAACACCTTCCCTTAACGTAATCAACCCCCTTACACAGTCTGTGTACATTTGTTCTTGTTTTAGAGCTTGTGTAGGTTTTGTTCTCTCTTTTTACTTTCCTTTTTGGATAAAATAAAAAGTGCGGTGGCGACTCTTGCTTTTTCGAGTTAAGTTAATCAATAGCTTACACTCATGATTTTGCCGCTACAGAGAAGTGGCAACTCTGCTGGGGACTCTGGTTCTTAGTGGGTTCGGCCTACTTTGATTTATTTATGCTTTATCTGTTTGATTTGACTGTTATTGGTTGTTCTGTCAGGGTGCTTGGTGATCTGTGTGGTGAGATAAGCCCAATACCCAGGTTTGAGTATACACCTAGGATTAGAGTGGAAAGTAGTGTGACTTGTGTGGCATTTGGCCAGACTTAGTATACACGAAAATTCCACATCCATACGAGGTTTTCTTTGGTGATGTTATATCCTGCGCATTGGGGCAGACGATAGAATGTAACCTAAAGAGCTGTCGACTCTGGCGACCATTCCCGAGGACTCAGTTGAGGCACTCCTCCCAAAAGGTAATAATGGCAGACCAGAAATGGCAAACCCATTATGCTTCTTGATCCGAGGACCCGAAGTTGAGAACCGTAGAACCCTTAACCCATCTTGGTCTTATTAGGACGTGGTGCGGTGGCTATTCAGGTGTAGACTTAAATCAGTTGTTACACGATACCACACTCAGACAAGTTTCTCTTGAGAATATTATTGGCTGACAAGTAGTCGTTTAAGCCGACAATATCCGAAAGATGGACCTATGAATCTGGGCACTTTTTAGAACCTTGTTCGGCAGGTGTTATACCCTTAGTGTATACCTCTGTGGGTTGGTTCTTAACCTTGACTCCATGATCGTGAATCGAACCTTTGAACCCGTGTGCTTTGAGTGATCTTGTTTATGGTTGTTGCATCCATGCACTCTTGCATCCCTGAGCATACATTTGCATTTATCCAAGTTGTCCAGAAACTCATTTCAACTGTCCCCTTCTCCAGTTATCTGTTCACTGTCAAGCTGTTTTCTCGACACAACTACAGAACCAGAGATGCTGTCAAATTGAGAATGGAAAATCAAGAACAACACAATGTCGAAGTCAGAATGGAAATTGATGAGTTGAAGGCCAGCATGACCAATCTCATAGAAATGATGCAAGTTTTGATTGCTAGAAGTGAACCGCCTCAGAGGACCGTGATCTCTGAAATTTCAACTGCTGTTGTTAACCCTCCATTGACTCAGCAACCAGCTTCTACTTGGCCAGAATTTGGGTTACCTCTAAATTACTCGCCACCCTTTGCAACTACTCAAATGGTTGTCCCGTATGTACTGCCAGTATCTTCAGCTCCATTGTTCACTGAACCTCAGCCTGTTGTGCATTCTGTTGCTCAAGCTATTCTTGAGAATCCTCCTTTCGTGTACCATGTTGCTGGTCCAAAATCTAAAAGTCAGGGAGAATCTGGATACATTGAAGAAGTGAGAGAGCAATTGAAAACTCTGGACAAAAGGATAAGAGCTGTGGAAGGAAGTGATGTTTTTGGTGCTGCCATAATGGACATGTGCTTGGTTTCAGACTTGGTTATGCCTGCCAAATTTAAAACTCCTGATTTTGAGAAATACAAGGGGCATACTTGTCCCATAAGCCACTTGGTGATGTACTGCCGTAAGATGACTGCTTATACCAACAACGACAAATTGCTCATTCATTATTTTCAAGACAGCCTGAGTGGGGCTTCACTAAAATGGTATATGGGACTTGAGAAGAACCGTATCCAAAACTGGAAAGACTTGGCTAATGCTTTCTTAAAGTAATATAAGTACAACCTGGACATGTCACCTGATCACCGTCAACTACAAAATATGTCTCAGAAAGAAAAAGAATCCTTTAAGGAGTACGCTCAACGCTGGAGAGAGCTAGCTGCTCAAGTGGAGACACCCTTGGCAGAAAAGGAATTGTTTGGTTTGTTCATGGACACTCTTCAGCCACTCCTTTGGGAAAAAATGATAGGCAGCGTATCATCTGGTTTTGCTGACCTAGTCACTATTGGAGAAAGACTAGAAGAGGGTATTAAGAAAGGAAAGATTACTAACGTTGAAGCCTTTAATGGTGCTAGAAAATCTGCTGGGAACTTTCAAAAGAAGAAGGATGGCGATGCCCATGCTGTTTCAGTTGAAAGGAAACCTCATCGCAGGCAACAATAATATGTAGTTCTAGTTGCTCCTGTTGTCAATGCTCAACCAGTTCAAGCTCCTCATCAGGCTGTTAGACAAAATCAGAATCGCAATAGGGTTAACTATGATCCTATCCCGATGTCCTACACTGAGTTGTATCCATGTCTTGTAAAGAAAGGTCTGATTACAACGATGGCTCCACCTCCTCCTCCAAATCCTCTCCCAGCCGGCTATAGGGCCGATCTTCATTGTGAGTTCCATCAAGGTGGGGCATGCCATAACTTGGAAGGTTGCTATGCATTGAAAGCTAGAGTACAAGAATTGGTGAAAGCAAATATTCTGACTTTTCTTGATGATAATCCCAATGTTGTCAACAATCCTTTGCCAGAGCATGCCAAGTGAAGTTTGAGTTAGTTCAGATAGATCATCTCCTAAAGCCGGTGTTTCAGACAGGATAACTCATCCTTGTTGCTGATTAATCACTAGGCCTTGTTTCTTTCTGTTTGCATTTTTCTTTGATTGTATTGACTGTTTGCTTTTGAACTTTATTTGTACTTTCATGGTAATTTCAATGAAATGAGCATTGCAGTTTTTGATTCAATTCATTTATATCCAATGTGTGCATCTTTATGCTTTCTTTTTCACAAAACAAAAATATATCTCATGTTCACTTTCTTTATCAAGCTTTTGTTTATGCAAAGATTGGAGGGAGGATGATGAAAATAAAATACCTGAAATTACTCTTGTATGCTTTCAATTAAAACATAGCTGATGATCTACATGCATTGTTTCAACTCCCAAACACTGGAGAAATAAGGAAGCTAATCCCTTGTCAACCCCTTTGAGCCTAGAAGTTAGAGTTTCTTTCTGTACGAAAAAAAACCCGCAATCTTAACTTGGGGATGGGTAGTTCTCAGTTAATTTGACTGTGTATTTAAACACAAAAGAATCATTGCAATCACAAGCTTTCCTTCGCACACATCAAAGAAGTGTCGAATATGTCTTTCAAATTAAAAGCCAATAATGGTTCACTGTAATCATTAAGCCAGAAAGTCACTATATTTAAAAAAAAAAGAGAATGAAAAAAAAAATCAAAAGAAAAGCCCACTAAGTCAAAACCTATGAAGGAGACTTAGGCAAAAAAATTGGGGCATCCCGCTGACTATAAACTCAAATGAAACAGTTTAGGTAAAAGTTAGGGATAACAAAAGAAAAATCAAGAGGTTACCAAAATTCTTAAAGACAAAACGAGTTGACCGAGGTCCTCATCAAAAACAACAAAATGTTGTAAGAAATAGTGACTGCCATCTCAAAAAAATCCTTTGGCCCTTGAGCCATCATCATAACAGTGTTGCAATTCCAAAATCACTTGGAACCTGAATGCATAGTTTGAATTAACTGAGCATAGGACTGACGATCATCACAAAGAATGGGTTGGGTACAAATAAACCTTAAGCCTATATCCTTTATTTCGAAAGCCGTGAACCAGACCACATTACAACCTTCAAAAGACCTAATTGAAGCCAGGTTTCTTTTGAAAACATACTACATCAAGGTTGCGTAAATTGACTCCTAAGTTTATTGCCAGTCATTTGTTTTGCTTTCTCTTTCACTTTGTATATCTAAATCGTCATGTTTTGACAAGTGATTCATTTGCTTTACATCAATAATATCATTCCAAAAATGATATTTGATTTCAAAATTGCATGAGCTTTGCATTAAATTACCATGAATGAATGATTTTACTTGCAGGCAAACTTTCCTCATCAAGAAATTTCAAATAGTTGAGGAATTTGGTCACTGATCCTATCGAGAGCACATTACTTCCAGGTCCTGTTGTGAATCCGTTCAATATTTGTTGTTTAGTGCAAGTTATTCTCAAATTTGGTTAACCAGAAGATCTCTTTCAAGACCCATAATGAGTTTAGCCTTCTCAACATTCATTTCAAGAACTAAAGCCATGATCAGTTCATCCTCAACAATAGTCAAGTTGAAGCCATGATCAGTTTGTTCTCAACAATCATTGCAAGAATTAAAGCCATGATCAGTTCATTCTTCCCTTGCAGCAGTCAAACTGAAGCCATGATCAATTTATTTTCATCAGTCAATTAATCTGGGGCAGTCTTCTTCAAGAATCCTCAAGATGTCTTTCCTCAAAAGACCATCAGCCTGATGTAGTTCATAAGTGACCGAGATATGTTCAACATCTTTTCTCTAAGCAGAGTGGGTAGTGTTCCCTGTGTTGAGGAATCAGAGTTTCATTCTTCCCTCACAAAAGAGTCTATCTCAGTTATCCCAATCATCTACAATGCATACATAAATCATTCATTTACCATGCATAGAAATATTTTCATAGCTCGAAGTGTGTTTCATGCTCATATGCATTTCCCAAGGTCCTGTTGCTGTCAACATCTTACCTTGTGATCAAAGTTCAACTTACTTGGCACCTACCAAAACAGTTACCTGTCTTTTCATTTAGTGCCATTCTTGAATGTTTTCGTTTCCCTTTGCATCCAGTGCCATTTCCCGATCTTTGTTTCCCCTCACCCCAGTGCTATTCCTGGATTTCTGCCTCTTTTGATCTCTAGTGCCATTCCTGGATATCTTGTTCCTCTTGTTTCTCCCAATGCTATTCCTAGAAGTTTTGTCTTTCTACTATAATCCCTAACAGATTCTTGGATAAGTTTCAGTGCCATTCTTGAAAGTTTCATCTGTTCATTCAGTGCCATTCCTGGATTATTTTTTTCTCCTTTGCATTCAGTGCCATTCCTGGATGTCTTTCTCACTATCATTTAGTGCCATTCCTGAATGTAGTGATTTACCTTTACTTTCAGTGTCATTCCTGAAAGTTTCATCTGTTCTTTCAGTGCCATTCCTGGATGATTTTTCTCCTTTGCATTCAGTGCCATTCCTGGATGTCTTTCTCACTATCATTCAGTGCCATTCCTGAATGCAGTGATTTACCTTTACTTTCAGTGCCATTCTTGAAAGTTTCATCTGTTCATTCAGTGTCATTCCTGAATGATTTTTCTCCTTTGCATTCAGTACCATTCCTGGATGTCTCTCTCACTATCGTCCAGTGCCATTCCTGAATGTAGTGATTTACCTTTACTTTCAGTGCCATTCCTGAAAGTTCTTTTTATCTTTATCCAATGCCATTCTTGGATTTCTTTTCCTCAATAGAGTCCAATGTTATTCTTGGATATATTTGATGTTTATCCTTTTTTATCCAATGTCATTCTTGGACACCTTTTCCCAAGACGAATCCAATGTTATTCTTGGAAACCTCTCATATTTAACATTGTCATCTAATGCCATTCTTGGATGTCCCCAGTGAAATTTTTCAAATGGAAGTTTGTTTCCATCCAATGCCATTCTTGGATGTCTCTGATGTTTGCTGTTGCCCCATTCAATGCCATTCTTGAATGTTGTAGTTCCTTTCATCCAACGCCGTTTGTGGATATATTATCCCCAATAGAGTGTTTTTCACTTCCATCCAATGCTATTCTTGGATAACGCTGTTGTTTTTTACCAGAAACTTTCTTGTTGTAGTCCAATACCATTCTTGGACATCTTTTGACATACCTTTTGTCTCGTTCATAGTTTTCATCCAATGCCATTCTTAGATGTCACTATTTGTTTTCCCAGGGTCTTATCCCTATCTTTCCAACTATTGATGGATATTCCTTGTCACCTTGACATATATCCAGAAATAGCTTGTGTTCCCCATCGTGTCTTTTCATGTCGTCTCACTCAATTTACCGTAACTCCCTTGTTTCAAGTTTCCCCGTAGAGTGTTTTATCCTTTGCTTTCATATCATTCTTGTGGCATCTTAGGGCTAAAAAATATAGCTTTTTGTATTTAAGTATCTTCGTATCTCCCGATAGAAGAGACTTAAATAGGGGCAGCTGTAAGACCCAAATTTTTGACCCCTATGATTCCACATATCATTCACATCCCATTTCATTTGCATCTTTACACCACAAACAAGATCATGCTTTGGGTTCCTCTATTCCTCTCATCTTTGGGTTTATGCCTTGCAGAGATCACCGAGCATCTGTGTGTTTCTCATTCACCTTTGTTTGTTTATGTTTACTAACCCTTTAATCAAAATCCAAAAATATGTTTGTTTCCCTTTTACTAACTTTTTCAGGAAGAATTTGGATCAAGGATATCAAATACCAGTCCCTCAGCTCGAACGATATTAATCTGAACAAAGTCAAAGTTGATCTGCAAGCAATTCAAAATCATCTGATTAAGAGTTTCCGAGATTTAATTGATTATTATTCAAGAGACTCCAAGGTTCATGTGTTTATTTCCATGCCTTCTTTGAAAAGCAAGAAAGAATCGAGCCCGAGCCAAGACATCACATCAAAAAGCCAATTTTCTCATTTTTTCACTGTGTTAATCGATTAACACATTTTGCACTACAAATGGTTAATCAATTAACACGTGCAATTTTTGGCTAAAAATAACAAATTCAAATTCTGCAGCATTTTGGCACCAATTTTCAAATATTTAATCATGTGAATATTCTAGATCACTTCCAATTAATTCCCCTACTTCATCATAATTAATTCCCACCATACACCTTCACTAATCACCACTCTTTTGCTAATTTCCCTCCAAATTCAAATTCTAAGCCTAATTATCATTTCCAAACCAAATTCCAAGCCACCAAAATTCCCGAGCCTAAAATCTATTCATTTCACAAGCTTTTGAGAGCCAACAAACCTCTTGCAAATTCTCTTCCCAACCACAAAATTCACTCATACCTCACTTTTCTTCTTTTGAAAGTTAACAAGAATTCACATTGAATCTTGTTCAACTTTGAGCTAAACCTTTATCCAAACTTGTTTTCTTCATCAATTCTTGTAGATCAAGGCTTTGGTGTGTGTATCTTGGAGTTGATTTGAAAACTTTTCAGATTTGGAGTGGTAATCTCATTTTCCACCATTGTTGTTCTTGATACATCCTTCACAATGTGATCCTTTAATAATTCTTGTTGCTTGATCTTTAAATCTTGCAAATTGTGATCCATTGATGGTTTTTGCTGTTGTTTTACTCAAAATTCCGTGCACCATTGCATCCTTGATCATGAGGTGTTTGAAGAAATGATTGATCAAGGATTTTGCAATTTTCAAATTGATTTGCTGCTGTTTTTACACTGTTAATCGATTAACCAAAACAAGCACAAATTGGTTAATTGATTAACCGTTGAATTTTGCGCCCAGAATTGCAATTTTACACTGGTTAATCGATTAACACTTTTACACATGAAATGGTTAATCGATTAACCAGTGTCCAGAATGTGAAAAATGCTTGTTTTTTGGACTGTTTTGGTTGTTTTGCCTTTTTCTTCCCTTTCCCTTTGTTCTTAGCCTTAGATCACATAATTTTGTGGTTTAATTTGGCTTTCTCTTCATCTATTTCTCTTTTATTTTGATCGATGAAAGTCTTGTGGATCTTAGAATTTCCTTGTTGAAATTCTTGATCAAGACAAGATCATTACCTTTTTTTCTTTTCGTGCGGTATTGCTTTCGGATGACGATTTACATATCGTTCATCTAGCATGCATTAGCACAAAGATCACTATTGACCGACCTCGAGTAGGGTGACTTCTTTATAAGTCACTTGGCGATTGCTTAACATAGCGCTACATTTGTCCCTTTCCGAATCGGAACTTGATCTTTCGTGGTCCAAACCTTTTGGTTGTGTAAGCCCAATGATGGTTAATCTTTTGTATTAGGTTCAAAATCTTTGAAGCTTGTTGTTGTAGAGGCTTTGATTCTATCAATCTTCTAACAAGTCTTCATTAATCTTGACCTAAGTACATGGTTCAGTCATTATAGTTCAAGACGCGATACGGAATAATCAGTTACCTTTTGAAGGCTTATGGCACTAGGGCCTTTGTGCTACTAATCGCTAACTTACTAATAATATTATTGTACTAATCTTGTTTATGTTTCCTTCTCGCTCCCTATCTCTCTTTTACTTTTATGATCCATTATTATCATCTCGTATCATGTTTATGCTTCCGCAAATTTTCCTTTGTCCGTTGGACACATGTTTATGCTTATGCCTTTTTCTCTTTGTCCACTTGGACCAAAAACATTAATAAAGGGTAAAACCTCTAAAAAACTTGTGCTTCTAATCTTGGACTATGGTTACTATCCTTTGCAATGGACATGGAGTTTTGTACCTAGACCTTGGACTTCAATGCTATTCTTGGATCCTTGGACTTAGAACTAGGATCTTTTCCCTTTGCTTTGAAATTATGGTTTGAGGACTATGGAGCTTGCTTGTGTGGTTAGGCCATTCTTATCCTTAGCTTTTACTTTATGCTTTATGATAGTCACCTCTTCTCCTCCCCATTCTTTAATTTTCAAATTCTCCTCTCTTTTTCAAAACCTTCATGTTTTCAAACTATCACCTCTTTCATAATTAAACCTTGACTTTGTCAAGTGATTTTACTCTTTTCTTTTCATTTCTTAATAAATGCTAAACTACATAAGCATATTGACACATTTTTCAGAAGACTTTAAAAAACACCAAAATCATTCAAACTCTTTTTGTGCCTTATGCACTTTTCCTTTAATTTTTTTTTTTAAGTTTAGACATGATTCATTTCTTTAAGCGGAATTATTCGCTTGGAAATGATGACTTGTCTTTACATTTAAAATCAGCCAAAACAAACAAACTTCATTCTTTGTACCACGAACTACGGGGATGGGAATTATTCGCTTGGAAATGATGACTTGTCTTTACATTAAAGTTTTTATAAAAATAAGGGAAATTAGAGATGGGAATGGTAAAAGTGAAATAATAAAAATAGTGGAATTAGGTTTTAATTTAAAAAGAAAAGTGTGAGGGTTGAGGGACTTTTAGTGATACGTAGAGAAAAAAAAAGAGGCAAGAGGCAAAGTGAGACAAAGGAAGAGCAAGTGTTTGGGGAAGAAGATCACCATAGCTAGAACTTGAGTAATTGCTAGAAATTCAGGTAAAGGGGTGAGTGTGAATTACTTCAATATAGGATTTATTGCATGAAGGCTAAAGAGGGATTCTCACCCTCCTATAAGTTTTTCATCTTTTTCCACCATTGTTGAGGGTTATGTGTTCATAATGGGGATTTATGAAAAGTATGTTATGAATACTCTAAAATGCAAGAAATTTGTATTTTGTATGTGCTGGAATTTGTATAGGTTGTGATTGGATAAATTCTGAATGTTGTTGTTGTTATCAATGTGTTGTTGTTTTTACGAACATAGCCTTAATCCATGATTTTTGGAGGATTATTTGATATTGGGTATGTATAATTTGTCTTGGTGGTTGTATAATCGTTATATAATCATTGTGTCGAATTTTGAGCGTTTGAATTTTTACGGAATTGAAATCGCAGGTACGGAAGGCCTCAAATCCTGGAAAAATGTAGAATTTTGTATTTTGCAGCGGTGATGGTTGTCACCCTTGTGACAGGCTGTCTATCATTGCGTCCAACAAGCCGACGACCATCTGCTCTATGACAGTCCACCCATCACGACCAGACTGACCTTGTTCAAATACGATTTTTATCATAACATAAGTTTTGTGAATTCATTTGAGGCGCGTTTTGAAGCGTTGGAAATCTAACGCGTAACATTATCTCGTTGTGATTCCCTAAGATACTAAATGTGCATTTAAGGGTCTGAAGAGTTGAAAAGAGTCGGAGGCTCTAGAAAAGATACAAGAATCTGAAATAGGTTCATGTAATTGATTCTGGATCCCATAGTGAGTTGATAAAAGAAAATACTATTTTAAAAGAAAAAACTGATAGTTTGGAAAAAGAAAACTCTTCTCTCAAAAGTAAGAGTGAAAAAATAGATAAGGAAATTCTTTCAGAAGCTCCTATAGATTATGAATGTGTCTCAAAGAAATATGAAACATATTTTTAAAAAATCTATAGCAAGAAACATAGATAGAAGCAAGATGGCTTCCATGATCTATGGAGTAAGTAGAAATGGGAAAAAGAGGCATTGGTTATGTTTCACCAAAGAACTATATGTTTAAATATAAACCCAAAGAAATGGTGATAAAAACCAAAAGCTCTGTATTCTCATTTTACTTATGGTCACATACATGACACCTATTTTGCATAGAAACCCTGAGTTGATAAAACCTCTAGGAAGACTAACCATAAAGGACCCAAAAATATATGTGTTCCTAAGAACAAAATAATTTATGTTGCATATATCCTTAGAAATAAAGTTGAGACACCAATCATGATACCTGAACTCTGGATGCTCTCGACACATGACGATAAGAAGGCATATGTTCCAAGAGCTAGAACTTAAGCCTGGAGGTTATGTAGGTTTTGGAGGAAATTAGAAGGGTAAGATCATTGGTACAGGAAAAATTGGTAATGATTCTCTTCCCTCTATTTCAAATGTTTTATTAGTTGAAGGTCTAATGCATACAGTGACAATGGTTATGGCATTATATTTAATCAAAAGTTCTATAAAGTTGTGAGTCAAAAGGATGGCTATGTAGTTTTTAGTGGTAAGAGGTAAAACAACATCTATAAAATCAAACTTTATGTTTTAGAAAATTAAAATGGAAAATGCCTTATGTTAGTGAACGAAGAACAATGAACTTGGTATAGACGGTTGGGCCATATTAGCATGACAAGAATCTCTAAGCTCAACAAGCTCAATTTATTCAGAGGCCTTCCAAATTTGAAGTTTGCTACAGATTTTCTTTGTGAGGCATGCTAGAAAGGAAAGTTTTCTAAAACCTCTTTTAAAGCTAAGAATGTTATTTCCGCCTCTGGGTCTCTGAAACTCTTGCATATTAAACTGTTTAGGCCAGTTAAAAAAGCTTCAGTAATGGGCAAAAAGTATGGTTTAGTCATTATAGATGACTACATAAGATAGACACGGGTAAAGTTCTTAAGACACAAGGATGAGTCACATTTTGTGTTTACTACCTCTTGTTCACAAGTGCAAAATGAAAAAGATTTAACAATTGTTAAAGTAAAAAGTGACCATGGTAGTGAATTTAAAAATAAAGATTTTTAAAAACTTTTTGAAGATAATGGCATCTCTAATGATTTCTCTTGTCTTAGAACTCCTCAACATAATGGAGTTGTAGAGAGGAAAATCGTACTTTGCAAGATATGGCCAAAACCATGATCAATGAGACAAATGTTGCAAAGCACTTTTTGGTAGAAGTAGTGAATGTTACACGTTTCATTTAGAACATGATCTTTATAAGACCTATTCTAGATAAGACCCCTTATGAATTGTGGAAGAACAGAAATCCCAACATTACTTACTTTCATTCATTTGGTTGTATTTGTTTTATGCTCAGTACTAAAGATAACTTAAACAAGTTTGATTTTAAAGCTCAAAAGTGTATCATGCTAGGATACTCTGAACACTCAAAAGGCTACAAAGTATAAAACACTGAAACCATAATTGTTGAGGAATCAAATCATGTTAAGTTTGATGTTAAGCTTGACTCTGAAAAGTAAAAGCAAGTTGAAAAGTTTGCATATTTGGAAATTGTCTATTCAAAATCTAAAGACAAAGACTATGAGTATAAAAACTCTGGAAGATCTCAACATGAAACTGAACAATCATCTCCGAAAGTTTCTTACACACCAGCATCTTAGAGAAAGTTCAAGCAAAAATCCACTCATCCTGAAGAATTGATTCTGGGTGACAAGACAAAAACCTATAATAACTTGATCTTCATTTAGAGAAGACGAAACCAACATCCATTGATTAAGCTTTTCTAGACACAAAATGGATATTAGCTATGCAAGAAGAACTAAATCAGTTCACCAGAAATGATGATCTAGTGCCAAGACCCTGAGGAAAACATGTCATTAGAACCAAATGGGTTTTTAGAAACAAATTAAATGAGCAAAGAGATGTGGTAAGAAATAAAGCCATACTGGTTTCACAATGCTACAGTCAACAAGAAGGGATTTACTATACTGAAACCTTTGTACCAATGGCTAGGTTAGAATCCATTCATCTCTTAGTATCTTTTGCAGTAAACTATGATATTATTTTATATCAAGTGTATGTTAAAAGTGTATTTCCAAATGGATACATAACAGAATAAGCGTATGTTAATCAACCTCCTGAGTTTGAAAGTCATAAAGTTCCTGATTTTATTTACAAACTTAAGAAATCATTGTATGGTCTAAAACAAGCACCCGAAGCTTAGTATGAAAGACTTAGCAACTTTGTTTTGAAAAATGGCTTCACCAGAGGAAAGGTTGACACAAATATGTTTTGTAAATCATACAAAAATGATATTTTAATAGTTATGGTTTATGTTGACGATATTATATTTGGTTATGTTAATGCTACTATTTGCTAATAATTCTCTAAGTTTATCCAGGCTGAATTTGAAATGAGCTTGATGGGAGAATTAAAATTATTTTTGGGAATACAAATCAATCAAGATCTAAAAGGAATCCATATTCACCAGAATAAGAATACAAAAGAAATTTTTAAGAGGTTTGATATGGCTAATAGCAAAGTAGTTAAGACTCCAATGCATCCAACTTGCACTCTAGGAAAAGATGAGCAAAGTAAAAAGATAGAACAAAAGGTATACAAGGGTATGATTGGATCATTCATATACTTAACTGCTTGTAGACCTAATATCTTGTTTAGTGTATGTTTGTGTGCTAGATTCTAATCAGATCCTAGAGAATCCCACTTAACAGCTATTAAGAGGATCTTTAGATATCTGAAAGGTACTACTAACCTTGGTTTATTGTATAAGAAATCATATGATTACAAGTTACTAGGTTATTTTGATGATGATTAAGCTGTAGATAGACTTGAAAGAAAAAGCACCAGTGGAAGCTGTCAGTTTCTGGGTGATAATCTAATCTCGTGGTCCAACAAAAGACAATCAACCATTGCATTATCAACAACAAAAGCTGAGTACATTGCAGTAGTTGGTCGTAGCACACATATTCTCTGTATAAAGAGTCAACTAGAAGATTATCAATTAAAAGAGAGTAACATTCATATCTTTTATGATAATACTTCTGCTATCTATTTATCAAGGAATCCCATATTACACTCTAAGGCAAAACACGTTAAGATAAAGCATCACTTTATCAGAGACTATGTTCAGAAGAGAATTTTAAATTTAAAATTTTTTGATACAGACCATTAAAGGGGTGATATCTTTACAAAACCCCTTGCTGAACATATATTTGTTTTTATTTTGAGGGATTTGAAAATGGAAAATTGTTCAGATTAAATGATAAATCTCAATATTTATAGCCTCTGAACAGTTAAAATGTGATTATGGGAAACATGACTCTAAACCAGTTAGCCCTATGAAGTTAGAAGGTTTTCTGGGTCAGAAGGTCCTAAGTCAGAATCCCTCTGGGAATTTCTGTCTTCTAGATTCTGAGCTATATTTTTGGTCAAAATCAAGCGCTATATGTTGTGTCTAAGAAGTGAGACAATTGTCCAACTAATTCTTTTAGCCATAAAAAACGCCTGAATGACCTTTGGGAGTTATTTATTAGGTAAAATAAAAACATGTTTCTGCGCCCCCTGTGTCATTAATTTTTCTCCTTTCTCAAATAGTAATGATTTCTTCTATCAAGCATGCAAATTAACATGCCTTGCTGTAAAAGTTATTATTGTGAATTTTTGAGGTGGCAGTTAAGTTCTCAATCGTCTCAACTCTGATTCGTTCAAAATATTTTACACTTCCTCTTCTCACTCTATTTAAATAACTTATCCACTACTCACTCCTCATAACCTCTATTGTCTTTTCAAGCCTTCTCTGAAAAATTCTTATTTTCTCTTTCAACTTAGCCAACCCCAAACCTTAGAGATGGCTTCTATAACTTTCAATGGTGACGAAAACCTCTAGTTCACCCTAAATAAGAATTGTGTTGTCTTTGAAGAACTGAAGGAATATGGGTTTGATCTTCAAAGTACTGTCTCTTTTCACTGGTGGTACAACTAATTTGACATGCTCTATGAACCTACTTACCCTGTTCTCGTAAAATAGTTATGGATGAATGCATCCTTTAAGAAAATCAGCCAAGATGCTTTTGAAATCCAGTATGATGTCTTTAGGTTGTCAATCATCATTACTCCACTACTTATTGCTAAAGCAATAAAGTGTGAAAATAATGGCATTTGCGTTGAAGAGTTCAGAATCAACAACCCATTCATCTTCAACATTCTTAAACATATTTATGCCATGGGTTACAAGATATTTGATGCTCTTATCCCCTTATCTATGTTTTTTTTATTGATGACAAAGGGGGAGAAACACAAAAGATATGATTTTGATTCATTCTTATCCTATGATAAATCCCAAACATTTAACAATGTTGTTGGTTAATTTATGAGATTATTGTGCTTGTTGAATTTTCTACTATATCAAAATTTTTCCTAAGTGTTAAACTCGGGGGGAGCTTGCAAACCTCACACTGTGTACTTAAGCTAAGAGAATTTTTGAAGGTCGAAAACTCAGGGGGAGGTTACAAACCTAACTCTGATTTTTAGTTGATTTTTTATTAAGTAAAAATTATTCATCGAAATACTGGTATTTGTCATCATCAAAAAGGGGGAGATTGTTGAAACAAGTTTAGTTCTACATTTATAATCCTTATGTTTTGATGATAAAAAAGTCTAAAGAACAAGTTCTTACTCTAATAGTTTCGTTAAGTGTGCAAAATGTTAAAGATAAGGAAAGTAGATTCTGGACTCTGGACAAAGCAGACTCTGGACTCTAGATAAAGTAGACTCTAGACTCTGGATAAAGCATACTTTAGACTCTAGACAAAGTAGAGCCTGGACAAGGGACTTTGGACATCAACAGATTCTAAAATAAGGTTGAAATACAAAGAAGTGTCTAACTAATAGTCAACCATCTAGATGAAATAAGTCAATGCTTCTGGAACAATCAATCCAAATTTACTCTAATAACCCAAACCTCATTTTCACTAGACTCTAAAGTTTAATCTTCAAGGCCCTGAACTCTTATCAAGCTTCAAATCATCTAAAACACGAAGCTAATGATTTAGAAAATAATGTTGAAAGAATATTCTTGGAAATAGTACATTCAATAAGAAAAATCAAATGTTTCCTTAAAAGGACAAATACGTTGGAATTATTAAGGAATCAACTACCAATGAATCTCCACATTTCACGGCTCAACCTTGTACCACTATTACAGCTATAAAATTGAAGAAGTTTTCAATTCCATCCTCTAAAGGTACTATTCATCATCTATTTAAAGAGGACAAGGAATTTTGAAGAAAAAAACAAAAACAACGGGAAGTATAAGAATAACAACGAAGTGAGTAAAAGAAGAACGATAAACGAGAGAAACAACGATTACAACACTCACTACACTTAGAGCTTTTATTTGTATATTTTCATAAGTGTAAACTCTGAAATTCATTTTGTGTATCTGCTTATTTAGAAGCATTCTTGTAACTCACAATCTTTGTATTTTAACTTTGGTTAAATTCCTTGAGGGACTAAGTTTAGTTTGTAGCCTTGAGAAGTCATTGATAATTGGTCTTTGAGTTTGTAATCAGTTTGATTAGTGGATTAAGTCCTTATGATAAGGCGAAATCACGCTGACGAATGGATTGGATTAACTAAGTTAAAAGTGAACCAATATAAAAATCATGTGTATTTCTGTCATTGTTGTTTTTTATCACTGGTTTGCAAAAAATTATCATATCTGAAACCCAATTCAACCCCCCATATTTCTTGTGTTTCTTGAACCTTTAGTATGAAGTAATCCCAATTTAATGAAGAAGTAAACAAGGCTGGATTATAATGTATGGTGGACCTGATCAATAAATTGAGAGAAGACGCCTATGATCGAGAATTTATAGCCAATTGTAAAGTCGTCCGAAGGTATAGTTCCAAAGTCAGGCTGAGAGAGATGCAAGTGGGCGACCTGGTGTTAAAAAGGTGGTTCTACCCGCACATCAGGGAAAGCTCCAGGCCAACTGGGAGGGACCATATTTCATATTCCAGAAGCTCCCTCATGGGTTGTACAAGTTGCAGGAGTTAGAAGGATCTCTCTTACCCAGAACCTGGAACTTTGTCCATCTCAAATATTATTACAGTTAAAATGTTTGTTAAATTAATTGCTTGTAATCTCCTATTAGACACCATGATTATATACATGTGGATAGTTTCTTGAGTACTTATGACTAACATGAATATTTTCCAAATGTGTAATGTATGTTGGACTTCATATCAAAGATCCTTGTCATCCCTATGAGGCAGTATTTGTTAAACTTCATAGCGAAGATCAATGTCGCCCTTCAAGGAAACGTCAGTATGTTAGACTTCATAGGGAAGATCCTTATCACCCTTTGAGGCAACACATGTATGCTGGACTTCATAGTGAAGATCCTTGTCGCCCCTATGAGGCAATATTTGTCGGACTTCATAGCAAAGATCCTTGCTACTCTTAGAGACAATGTCTGTATGTTGGACTTCATAGTGAAGATCATTGACACCCTTTATGGAAACATTTGTATGGTGGAATTCATAGCGAAGATCTTTGTCACCTCTATGAGGAATTATTTTTTGGACTTCATAACAAAGGTATTTGTCGCATTTTGGGACAATATTTGTATGATGGACTTCATAGAAAAGATCCTTGTTGCCTCTCAGAGCAATACATGTGAGCTACCTAACACCTCTCCTGAGGGACTTGCAATCTCATTAGCCAGGATACATATAAATTCTCATGAGGAACTTAGATCTCCCAGCTAATTAAAACCTTACTTGAGGGATCTAGTGTTTCCTCGTGCGAGATCAGACAAAGAAATCATGCCTAATATGTGCGACCGAAGTATGGCTTAAGAGACTTGATCACAAGTATTGTTTGAGGGTTTGATAAAAGTCCTGCTCGAAAGGTTAATTGCCTCGCTTAAAGGACTTGCAGTCTCATCAGTTGGGATACATATAAATTCGCCTGAGGGACTTAGATCTCCTAGGCTAATAAAAACCTCACCTGAGTGTCATACCCCAAATTTTGACCACCAAGATTTCACATCATTGTGTAAATCATCACCACAATATGGATGTGCCATCATACCTCATCAATCTCCTTAAGGATTGTTGAGCACTCACCTCAACCAAAAATTAGGGTTTTGGGCTTCTCAGAGTACTCAGACAAAGGATCAATCAAGAATCGACATGATCCTCAATTTGTCTAGTTTCTCAAACACCTATAAAGGATCAATAGGTCTCCCATATCAAGAATCAAGCACACGGTTGCAACATTCCAAGTGGATCAAGCCTCAAGATCGACAATGTCACCAAATTAGGGTTTTGGTCGACCAAGGCCTCCAGATGAAAAATTTCATCTAAGCATGAGCCAATATTTCAAAGCATGGCTAAAGATGCTCAAAGGGACCTAATGGATCTAATCATCAAGTCAAAACAACCTCAGAGGGAACATCCATCAAAAATCAAGAATTAGGGTTTCTTGACCTAATTCACCCCTAAGTTGACTTTTGAGGCAAGACATGAACCAAGACCTCAAGACATGATTTGAGGGACTCAAACACACCACATTGATCCATTTATAACCATGGATTGATACAAGAAGCTTGATTCACAAGTTTCAAGTTCATCTGGACCACAATTAGGGTTTTGAAGAAAAAGTCAACTGTATCTTTGACTTTTGACCAAGACATGCTCCCAAACCTTGGGACATGATTCAAGACACCCTAAAACACCTATGGAATCCATCCCTTAGTTTTGAATTAGGTCAAGAACTTGATTTCATAGAGGATCACACAATTTGGAATTCATTTGACAAAAAGTCAACTGTGCCCCAAATCAAGTTTGAATTTTTGGATTTTTTCACAAATATGGTTCCCCTAAGTCAAAAACAATGTTAATGTATGGTTTTGATCATCATTCATCAAGAAAAATCAAGAAAAGTGAGGTTTCTTGCAAAAGGGGCAACCATAAGAAACTTAAATTTTTCTAAGTTATGGAACAAAAGTGATTTGGTACCAACTTTGCAAGGTCATAACTCCTAAACCACAAGGCCATTTGCTTCCTTCCAAAGCTCAAATGAAATCTCTCATTACATACTTCAAATATGTCAACTACATCTCATTCCAAATCCTCATGGATTTTCAGTTATGAATTGATCAAAATCACAAAAAATGAAAATGATCACTTTTTCCAACACTTAGTGAAATTTTCAAAAGTCAAAATCTGTTTCACTTTTTCCAAACTTTGATGACATTTTTATCCATGATCCACATTGATCCAAGTCCAAATGTAAACACCAAAGTTGAAGCACAATGTATCAGCATTCCAAAAAGCTCACCAACATGAAAAAACTCCACTTGTGCAAGGCGTTATGGATTGTCCAACATGCCTTGTTGCAAACTATTGCAAGACAGTTTTGGTGATTACTTGCCACACACGATTTTTCTTGTCAAGGGCAATGATCAAAGCCTCTCACATTCATAGCATAGCAGAGGAGGGAATCAAGACAAAACCTGCAAAATTGAGTCAAAAAGCCAAGAAGCTTTCAACTTGAAGTAATGGTTTTTGTCACATTATGCCTTGAATTCAAAGGCATTTATGTGCAATAGTGCACATTCAACGAAAGGACATCCCTCAGTCAAGATGCTCATATAAACAACAATAAAAATGACTGAGGAATGTGGAATGTGGAATTGGTCAATTGGTTGCTGATCTATTTGGACACCTTGGTGTACCTTGCACTAGGGATAATGATACCATTCCAAAACCATTGAACCAAAGCCTTATCTTCCAATCTGAAGCTGTTCATCCAAGATAAACCTCCTCCATTATAAATAGAGGCCACATTGCTTCATCCAGATCATACCAAAATAATCCCAACATTGTTTTCTCTGAATTCCCTCTTGTGCATCAAAATTCCAAATTCTTGAGAGGAAACTATCCGGTTTTGAAATAGGAAGCAATTCAAACCAAACCAATCATGCCAACACCTCATATACATCATATATGAGTGATCCATGGCCTTGAAACACATCTGGAACATCAGAATCACAAAATCACCATCCATTTGCTCAAGCTTTTGGTCTGTTTGCAGTTGAGGTGCCACAACAAGTTCTGAGCTTATTCAATCCATTCCAAGCCTTCAAACACATTACTTGAGATCCATTGAAGCTGTCTAGATCATTACACAACATTTGTAACACCTCCAACATAGAATTTGATCACCAGCAGCAAGAGGTAAGCCTGAAGCCTTCAAACTCCATATTACATGCATCATAAATGAATTTTTGAGTTACCATCTTGTTTCTGCATGTATATAGAGTGATAACCCTCAATCAATTGCTATGTATGAATCGTGTATGGAATTTCATAGTGTTCATGCTGAAACTAGGGTTCTTGAGTTCATCCTCTAATTTCTTACTCCATACTTAATATAAATGCAATTAATCTATATGGTTGTGATCCTTATTCAAAAACGAGCAAGATTGGTGTTTGAATCGTGCAAAACCACTACGTAATCAGAGAGAAAAGTGAGAAAATGAAAATATGAAGAAGAAGAACATGCGCGACCAAGAACATGTGTTCTTGGCGCCATTTTTCAAATTTTAAATATTTGAATTTTCCATGTTTTTTTAATTAATCTTAAAATTAATTTCTCCCTGGTTTTTAATGTTTTTGAATTAATTATTTTTTTCAAAATTCACAAAACTGTAAAATTATTTTATTTGACAAAAAAAAAATCCAATTTATATTATTTATTTAATTTAGTTATAATTTTTGTAATTAATTTCATTTTATTTGTTTTTAAACATTTTAAAATGAAATTCTCACTTTGATCTTTTCATTCCAAATGAGTTTTGATCTTTTATGTGATTAAACATGATTTTTCAAACATTTATCTAAGACCACAACTTATTTTTTTCACACATGTTTGATAATTTTGATCATTTAAAATGTTTTTTATTCAAATTAAAATACATTTTTTTTATCAAATTAGGGTTTTGATTATTTACACCCTCACAAACATCTTGAAAAACACTTTTGGGCCTCTAATAGAGTGTAAGACCCATCCCTTATCACACAAAATTTTTTTTGGGCCTCAGTCGTTGTATAAGTCCCGATACGTTTTAAAATCTCGGCGCGATCGCCATTTTCAGAACCATTTTCAACTGGGCCTACCTTTTTGTTATAAGCCCCATCTTTTTTTCTTTTCAAACATTTTAGGGCCTCTAATAGAGTGTAAGACCCAACCCTCTTTGTACATAAATAAATTTGGGCCTCAGTCATTGTATAAGTCCCAATACAGTTTTCAAAATAACGGTGCGATCACTGTTTTTCATTTGGGCCTCTCTATGAGCTATAAGCCCCATCTCTTGTAGAAAAATAATAGAGTGTAAGACCCATCTCTTTTGTAAATACAATAAATTTGGGCCTCAGTCATTGCATAAATCCCTTTGTCTTTTCAAAACCACGACACGACTGTCGCCTTTTCAAAAGAATTCATCTGGGCCTCTGCTTGAGTATAAGCCCCAAACTTCCTTTTACAACAACTTTCCCTTTGATTTAGATTCAAATTCATAGTTGTTATCAAAACTTTCTTCAATTTCTTGAATACACTAACCATACAGTTGTGTTTATAATGCTGGAAGCTTGCACACCTGTAAGTTTTACTATTGCTTCAATACATACCTGCTTATATATTTTATCTGTATATACTTGTATATATTTGATTAGAGTTTTCCTCAGCAATTAGGTCTAGGATTTAGATTAATCCAGTGTTTACTCTTTTAACACAGTCAAAACTAGTTCCCCATAGGAAATTCCAGATACAGTTTTGCCTCCTCTTGGGCTTATACAATATGGAACAGAGAAAGGTATTATTCCCGGTGAAACTTTTCTCAAGACTGTCACTATTAGAAATTTGTCAAGAAGTTAATTTCCCTAGAGAGGATTAATTCCCGGTGAAACCTCTCTTGAATTTCTTCAAACCCTAGAACTGTTCACTAAAGAAAGGATTATTCCCGGTGAAACCTTTCTTGAACTTTTCTTAAGTTTGGACCCACAGGCTTCCTAAAAGCATCCCCAGCCTCCTCTTGGGCTTTGTACAAGGACCCACAAGCTCTTAGAAGTTCTCAGCCTCCTCTTGGGCTTAGTACAAGGACCCAAAGACCTCCTACAGGTATAGGACAAAACTTAGTCATCTTTGGCTAGAGCAGTCCTCCAAAGAGTCAGAACATTAGACCAGTTTAGGGCTGATTCTCATCCCTTAAAACATCAGCCTCCTCTTGGGCATCATACAAAGATAACCCTTTTCATACCAGTAGATTTGGAAAGTCTCATCTCCTCTTGGATCTCAAAGAAACACTCAAGTTTCCTAAAAGCACAGGAAAAACCCAGATCACTTCATCAATCTCCAACAAAGTTAAAACCTCCATAGGTTTTAAAACTCAATCTTCAAACTGTCAATCTAAATTCCCCAGCTAAGGTAAAATTATCACCAATAAACCCTTAGAAAAATCAGATCCTCAAGGCATATGATATATCAACTCTATCCTCAACAAGAATTAATTCCCCATTTTTGGATCTGCCTCTGGATCTCAATAATCCTCAGCAGAAGCTAGCCTCCTCTTAGGCTTCATATAAGGAATTCCCCAACCAGCCTTCTCTTAGGCTTTGTATAATGATTCTTCCCTCAACAGTTTTAGCCTTAAACTTGGGCTTTGTACCAGACACATATAAATATTCTCCAGCTGAGTCAGTCAAATCTTTTAGCCTCAATCTTGGGCTTTGTACAAGACAGATAAAACCTCTCCCCAGTGGAGTCAATTTCTTTTTAGCCTCAATCTTGGGCTTTGTACAAGATAGATAAAACCTCTCCCAAGTGGAGTCAATTTCTTATTAGCCTCAATCTTGGGCTTTGTACAAGACAAACAAAATATTCCCCAAAAGAGTCAATCTCTTTTTAGCCTCAATCTTGGACTTTGTACAAGACAGAAATAAAACTCCCTAAACAGAGTCAACCTTTTAGCTTTAACCGTGGGCTTTGATCAAGGTACACAAAAATCGACATCCCCTCAGAGGAAATCAAGAGTTCTCTCTGTAGGAAGACATTTCTCTGTACATCACATATCAAAACAAACAATCAAAAAACCCTAATTCCAGATAATTGCTGTAAGAGGCACACTTGTTGATTCAAAAATCCAAGCTGTAGTCCATCTCTTATCCTGGTAAATCCCTTCTTTCATCTAACTGCTGTAAGTGGCAAGCCTCTGGATTATTTACATCCAAGCCAATGTCCCTCTCTTAGCATGAAAGACTCCTAAGGAAAAATGGCATTGCTCTATACAGAGTTAAAGTTTCCCCCTTCAGGACATCACCCTTATAAAGGAAATTTTGGCATTGATGGATTCCATACATTCCAGTTAAAGTAATTCTCCTTTATAATCAGTTACCCAACAACTGTGATAAATAGATGAGATATCTCCCTTTAGAGATGACAAATTCTCTCTCAGTCAAACCTTTAGCTTCAATCTTGGGCTTTAAACAAGACATAAATACTTATCTAGCTTCAATCTTGGGCTTTGAACAAGACACCAAACATCTTTTTCCTCCCATAGAATAGGAGGAACTACGATTGCTATGATTTCACTGTTATCATTACGGGAATACGTAAGCATAAGATTGCGAAATCTTAGCGAGCATACAAATCAAAAACTTTAGGTCTAGTACCTTACCAAAAACATCGAAAAACCCGAAAATAACAAAAATTACTCTCTCAACATTCCCAAAGGAGAAACTTTCCCAATTTATGAGAGATAAACACCAGTAAGTAGATAACAGACGAAAATGCTAAACAATCTATGGATAACCATATATACGCTGGGTAATTGACAACTCCCCATTGTATAACCTGACCCCGGACCCCCAATCTCTTAGCATTTGTTAAAGAAAAACATTTGCGTGCAAGGTTAGTTTTAGATATCTTCCCTTTCCTTTCCAGCTTCATAGGATAAATAAGAAATCAGAAAGTAGCACCCAATTCCAACCAATACGGTAAGGTGGTCGCGTCACCGACAAAAGTCGCACGCTACAGAAAAATGGCGACTCTACTGGGGAGTCCTAGGATTAGAGTTCCTAAGAGGTCTAGGTTGTTTAGCATTTTTCTACACTATATATATATATATATATATATATATATATATATATATATACTGTTGTTTCTACTTGATACCCGTGTTTATTTTTTTGCCAAATAGGAATGCGATTGATACGCATGTGGAAAGTTTGAGAGAACATTAAGATATGGGTGGCATATCCAGGAAACACTTATAGGGAGTGAATCCCGAAAAAGCTATCGTGGCAGCCCACCGAATCAGTCGAGGTACATGTATGGAAGTATCAATGTTGAACGACCGATTGTCGTGAAAGCATTGTCTTTCCTAGTATGGTACCCACGACCCTGAGGATTTAGTAGACTTTAACTTTATGACCATTTGTAGTGCGGTGACTATCAGGAATAGTTGATACTCGATACTACACTCAAATGAGATTCACCCTAGGATATTACAGCTCGCTTGAGTGAATCATCTTGCTGTTAATATCCCTATGAGGGGTCAATGACTTTGGGAACCTTAGAACCCGTTCTACAGGTACAAAAATTGACCAAAATAGTACAACCTTTGGGGATGGGTAGAGCCATGACTCCATGCTCGTGATGTTGAACCTTTGAACCCATGTTTTCAAATGTTTTTGTGTGCTGCATTCATGCATTCATCTAAAAAACACTTTTCAAACAAGAAAAAAAAATATTTTTTTCAAAATAAACTAAAATAATAGTTGCAAATATCAGAGATTGCATTATGGATTTTGGTAGAAGAAAGACGCACAAGTACACCTTCAAGGCTCTAAAACTAGAGGACTTAAGAAAGTTAGCAAGGATGATTACCAACCCTGAGGCTTTCAGAGCTAAGCACGGAGGACTGTTGTCTCTATTAAGGGTTAACGTGGTTGAAGGAATCTTGTCTACGCTGATTCAGTTCTACGATCCGGTTTATCACTATTTCACCTTCCCGGATTATCAACTGGCACCAACGCTAGAAGAGTACTCTCACCTGATTGATTTACCTATCACTGATCGAGCTCCATTTTCTGGACTGGAAGAAATTCCAAAGGAACAAACCATTGCAAGAGCGATCTCTTTGGACGAGTCAGAAGTTAGGACTCACATAACCACTAAAGGAGGAATCCAGGGTTTACCAGCTAAATTCCTGATGGAGAAAGCTCTATACTTTGCTAGTATAGGAAACAAAACTGCTTTCGAAGATATCTTTGTTCTGCTCATATACGGGTTATTCCTTTTTCCTAACATCAACAACTTCGCCGACACCAATGCTGTTAAGATATTCTTGATTGGGAACCCCGTACCAACTTTGCTCACATATGCTTATCATTCTGTACACTTAAGGAATTTGTACAGCGTAGGAATGATTACATGCTGTGTACCCTTACTCTACAAATGGTTCATTTCCCATTTGCCCAAGTCTGCTGCTTTTTGGGATCACAAGAGTACTCTACGTTGGTCAAAAAGGATTATGTCTCTTACCAACTCTGATATGATTGGTACAATAGGATCTATGAGGGGATAGAGATCATCGACAGATGTGGAAATTTCCGTAATGTACCCCTCATTGGAACTAAAGGAGGAATAAACTATCATCCAATTTTAGCTCGCCGTCAACTCGGATACCCGATGAAGAATATCCCACATAATGTTCATCTGGAAGGTCTTTTTCTTCAAGGGAGGGGAAAATGACAGGGCACTAAAGAAGGAAATAGTGCATGCCTGGCAACATATTCACAGAAAAGGCAGAGAGTCTTTGGGAAGACCAAACTGTACCTCCATGGAACCTTATCTCCACTGGGTGCAAACTAGAGCCCTTAAGCTGAGGATACCTTACCTTCACCAAGAAGTTTTTCCATTGAAGGAGTCTATCCTTTATTTCACGTCTGATACGGAAAAACTCCGGGTCGCTCTCAACAAAGTCAAACGTGAAAAGAGCTCTTGGAAAAACAAATACCGAATCCTTAATTTTGAATGTACCAAGATTCAGGAGCTGTTAAAGGAAAAGGATGCTCTGATTGAGATATTAGAATAGCATGCCGTGGAAAGTTAGCAAGACCGGAGAAATTCACTCGCTCATTTCACTTGGCAATGGACTGAAAACCCGAATTCAATAACCAGCATCTGAGCTCTCATCAGAGTGAACTCAGGATCCATGAGCCTAACTTTTTCTTCTCGCACTTTGTAAAATACTGTACTTTTCCTTGTAAAATACTACAACCTTTCGAATTAAATGAAAAAGGGTCCTCCCCTCACTGTATGATATTTGCAATCTATCTGTTGAAGTTTCTTTTTTGAATAAAACAAAAACTAAAAAAATATGTCATTGCATATCATTCAATCATAAATGCATTTTTCTTATCTTTGAGTCTCACGTATGTGTCACAATTCTAGAGTCAAACTGTCTCACTCATACAATACTCGGGCCAATCGACAAAAGAAAATGGACGATCTCGAGGAAGAGAATAGAGAGCTGAGAGAAGAAATCGACGCTCTGAAGGAATGTTTGGAAAAACTTCATAATAACATGCAATCCCTGGCAGCAGCTCTGGAGCAGCGACATCAAAAAACTGTAATCTCAGAGATTACATCTACGCCCATTATGGAGACACATGAGAATCATCCTCGGTACAACATGCCTAAAGGTTGCCCCTAGGGCATGCCTCTCAACTTTGTACCTGAAGGATATATCCCGCCGGTCAATTAAGACCCAGCAGCCGTAATAGGAACCGCTGGACCTGAAGGTTACAAACTTCGGGAAAGCAAAGATGCAAGGTTTACAACAGCAACCCCTGAAGGTTACAAACTTTAGGGCACTGAAGCACCAAGAGTCACCACTATAATGTCTATACCATAATCAATGGTACACACTATCCCGGAAGGACAGATTCCACAAGCAATTTCTGGTGGAAACGAAGACATGTACGAAAGGATGAATGAGTTTAAGGAACAAGTCTTGGAGATGCAGAAGGAGCTGCATGCCAATCGCGGTCAAGACTTATTCGAAAAGGATGCCGCCAACCTCTGTTTGGTCCCTAATGTAAAAATACCGCACAAATTCAAGGTGCCTGACTTTGAAAAATACAAAGGCAACTCTTGCCCTTAAAGTCATTTGGTGATGTATGCTCGAAAAATGTCAACTCAGACAGAAAATCAACAGCTACTGATCCATTACTTCCAAGACAGTTTAACCGGTGCCGCACTCAAATGGTACATGGGTTTAAACTGCACCAAGATCAGTACTTTCAGATATCTCGGCGCTGCCTTCGTTCAGTAGTATAAATACAATTTGGACATGTCACCCGATAGGGATCAACTAAGAGCAATGTCACAAAAGGACAAAGAAACTTTTAAAGAATATGCTCAGAGATGGCGTGAAATTGCTGCTCAGATCTGTCCCCCTCTTAAGGAAAAGGAGATGACTAAGATCTTTTTGAAAACCTTAAGTTTATTCAATTACGACCGAATGGTTTCCAGTGCGCCCAGTGACTTCACTGAAATGGTGAACATGGGAATACGCCTTGAAGAAGCAGTACGAGAAGGACGTTTTGTCAAAGGTGCAGAGCCATCTAGCAGTACTAAGAGATACGGTAGTGCTTTCCAAAAGAAGAAAGAGCAAGATATCAATAATATCTCTCTCAAAAAGCAAAGGCGAAGGTATCAACCAGTAGCAGCAATAACTCCCACTATCAATCCAGCGCCGACTCTGACTTATCAATCTCAGGTTGCTCAGAGCCAACCAAGTCAACAACAGTATCAGCAAAGGACGCAACAACCTCTTCAGCAGGCTCGTCCCCAGTACAACAACAACAATCGTACTACACGACCATCAGGGTTCGACCCTATACCGATGTTGTACGTAGAATTATTTCCACTGCTACAGGCCAAGGGGAACGTCCAAACCAGGACTCCTCTTACAGTATCGAAAAATCCTCCTTTTTGGTTCAAAGCGGATCAAACTTGCCCTTACCATCAAGGAGGATCGGGGCACAACATTGAGAACTATCTCAGCTTCAAGTATGATGTACAGAAGCTTGTCAGAAACGGGATCTTATCTTTCAAAGATACTAATCCAAATGTTCAGACGAGCCCGTTGCCGCAACATAAAAAACTACGGTAAATTCAATAGAGGAAGAATCTAGCTGTAGTTATCAAATTCATGATGTACTTCTATTAAGAACCAATCTGGTAAAGATGCATTGCAGACAGAGCGAGTACGATCATGTTCCATCTCACAATTATCACCAGTGTGATATCTACTCAAAGAACAGTCAGGGGTGTTCCGTAGTGCAAACAACATTACAAGAACAAATGGATCGGGGCTGGATTTAGGATCACAAGATTCGAGAAGTTAACATGGCTCATACACATCTCGACATTGTTCAGAACCACAACATTCTTGCGATGAACGTCAATTTGGTGGCAATGCATTCAAGGCAGAGTCAGTACTATAATAAGCCACGACACGATTATAGCACGTGTCCAATCTTGTCAACAAACAATCAGGGATGCTCTTTTGTACAAGAGGCCCTCCAACGTCAGATGGATCTCGGATGGATCAAGGGTGTGCCCTTCTACAAAGAACACTGCAACATCTGTTAGACCACTTGTGGCTTCCAATCTACCTGGATAAAGCTACACAACGGATTAGCATGGCTGACGGGAATCCTGATAGGCATCAAAGTTGTGATATCTTCTCAATGGAAACAGATCTAGTAAAGATGAACTACATACAAAGCGAGCGTGGACGGGTACCACCGCACAATTATGAGCATTGTAGAGTATGCTCGGAGAACAACCAAGGATGTTATCTCGTACGAGCGGCTCTTCAAGGTCAGTTGGACCGGAAAGAGATTCGACCATGTTCATGTTCTGGGTCGATTAACGTGATATAAGGCTATCTCCCTGATCAAAGCGAAAACGTTGTCATAATCTCCGATCATGGAATAACCAAGGATGTTTACGCCATAATCCCTCTACTCAATGAATCAAGAATCCCTCTTGATGATAGAAAAGTTCCCAACCAGGAACTATTTGAGGTTGCCTATAAAGGTCATAAAAACCAAAAAGCTCATATGGTTATTTACCTGCCAGGTCCAGTACCGTACAAATCGGAAAAGGCTATCCCTTACAAGTACGCTGCAACTACCATCGAAAATGGAAAGGAAACTCCATTACCCTCTGTCGTGAACATTGCCGACATCAGTCGAGTTACCCAGAGCGGTCGGATCTTCAACAGAGGAGTTGGAGAACTTGCCAAAGAAAAGGAACCTCACGCGGAAGCTCCAAATCAACAAGTCAGTCAATCTAGTAATCCAGAACTTGTAAAGAACAACGATGAGATGCTGAAGCTCATCCAGAAAAGCAAGTACAACATTGTGGACCAATTGTTGCAAACTCCATCTCAAATCTCTGTACTGTCTCTCCTACTTAGTTCCGAAGCTCACAGGGAAGCTTTGCAGAAAGTCTTAGAGAAAGCTTTCATGGAACAAGACATAACGGTAAGACAATTTGACAACATCATTTCCAACATCACTTCCTGCAACAATTTAGGATTTCAGTGATGATGAACTGCCGGAAGAGGGAAAGAATTTTAATATGGCGCTTAACATTACAATCAACTGCCAAGACGATGCTTTAGCCAGCGTACTGGTGGACACAGGATCATCTTTGAATGTTATGACAAAATCAACTCTGATACGACTATCATTTCAAGGAGCTCCGATGAGAGGTAGTGAGATCATCGTCAAAGCCTTTGATGGATCCAGAAAAACAATTATCAGCGAAGTTGATCTTCCCATAAGCATCGGTCCTCACACTTTGCAAGTCACTTTCCAGGTCATGGACATCCGGGCAGCATACAGTTGTTTATTAGGAAGACCTTGGATACACGAAGCTGGGGCAATCACTTCGACACTTCACCAAAAGCTGAAGTTCGTCAAGAATGACAAGCTAGTCACAGTCTGCGGAGAACAGACCCTAATCGTGAGCAACTTATCATCATTCTCCTGTGTAGAACCAGAGGAGGTTGTTGGAACTCAATTCCAAGCACTCTCAGTGAGCAATGAGAATCGACCAGAAAAAGGGACATCGATTTCCTCATACAAGGATGCTCTCGAAGTGATCAAGAGTAATAATGCGAAAGGATGGGGATAGATTATAATTCCTACGGATAACAAGACAAAGAAAGGTCTTGGTTTCTCTTCAACCTGTACCCAAACTGCCAAGAAAGATGAAAAGTTTCATCCTATTCAGGACTTCTTCCACAGTGGAGGATTCCTCCACCCAGTGTCTCAAGAAGTACACACCATCAATAAGAGCGACTCCTCTGATACGGACGAGGAATGGAAGTCTTACATCAACAGTGACGAGTATATGTCTTAGGAAGAAGCTCACATGCCATTCTGCTCTCCAAAGCAGAGCCCGAGATATATACCGAGATCAGACGTCCGGATAATCTATGGAGATTATGATCCTGAGGAATGTCGTGCTCCACCCAACTCATTAGAAGATGATCTAATGAAAACAACTTCGACCAAGATTATTATGATCCCGTAGATGACTTGCCTATCTGGAAGCCGTACACAGAAGGCTTGGGGAAGAAGAGTCAGCCGAACGATGCTTATCAGTTAAGTAATATTGAAAAGAATACCCACGTCCCCACCGAGTCATGGGATCATTACTCAGGATATTCCAAACATAACCAGCACTGTGATGATGAATCTGCAAAGATTGCAGGACAAGAGTTCATCAACTATGCTTTTCCTGAGGTCAACGTCATTAAGGAAGATGACTCGTCCACTCCCACGGAAGTATGGGACACTTTGGGACAACCAAGTGGCAAGTACGACTTCTTAGTCAAGTACACCGCTCCTGAAAGCTCTCGCATAAGATAGGACATCCAACCAACTGGATGGGGAGATCCTCTTGAGAGTGAAAACACTAGGGATAATACAACAGAAGAGTTTGTTTATGACAACTCTGCATGGGAGGAAGACTCTAATGATCCTACTCCACCAGAAATCAGCGTTATTTCTGAGGCAAACCAAGAAAGAAGGTACCAGACTTTGTGATCCACAGAGGAGTTCGTCGCCAATGGGTTGCTGTCGATGTCCAGAAAGTCGTCCATAAGTCTAAGTAATTGCCATCTTTGTTTTAACCTTTCACCTTGCCCAGGTGAAACAGATGTTTTAATAGGGCTCACTTTTCTATAAATGTCCCTCTTCGCTTAGCCCAAAGCGACAGAGTTTTGTTTTATAGAGCTGTATTTCAAGAATCGACAAATCGTAAATAAATAATGTCATTCTGTAATTTCCGCAGTTATTGCTGTTTTTACTTTTCATTTTTCCAGAAAACGGTAATCCTAAAACAACCCAAAATAAAAAAAAAAAACAAGCATTTTTCAGAAAATACACTGCACACACTCCTGCATTCTCTCTGTCTTTGCTAAAAAACAAATCATCACGTCATGTAGATTGCTTGTTTTAAACCCCATTGAAACATACGATCCAATGCATTCTCCCAACTTTTAATTCTTGGTATTTGAAGCTGAAGAAGAAGAGGACGAAGAAATTATGGAAGAGATCTCCCGATTACTCAGACAAGAGGAAAGGTCCATTGAGCCTCACAAAGAGCCATTGGAAACGGTTAATTTGGATTCAGAGGAAGAAAAGAAAGAAGTAAAGATTGGGGCACTGCTCAATCCAACTGTTAGAGAAAACTTAATAAAACTTCTCAAAGAGTTTCCAGATGTATTTGCTTGGTCCTATCAGGACATGCCAGGGTTGGATACCAGCATCGTGGAACATCACTTACCACTAAAAGCATAATTTCCTCCAGTGAAACAAAGACTGAGGCGGACGCACCCAGATATGGCTATCAAGATTAAAGAGGAAGTGCAGAAACAGATCGACGCAGGTTTCCCCGCCACCTCATAATATCCTCAATGGCAAGCCAACATATTGCTAGTTCAGAAAAAGGACGAAAAAGTCAGAATGTGTGTAGACTACAGGATTTAAACAGAGCAAGTCCAAAGGACGTCTTCCCCTTACCACACATCGCCATGCTGGTAGATAGCACAATAAAGTTCAAAGTTTTCTCCTTCATGGATGGATTCTCGGGCTATAATCAGATCAAAATGGCGCTGGAAGATATGGAGAAAACTTCATTCATCACCCCATGGGGCATCTTTTGTTACAAGGTAATGTTGTTCGGTCTAAAGAACGCGGGGAACGACCTATCAAAGGGCCATGACAACTCTGTTTCACGACATGATGCACAAAGAAATCAAAGTGTATGTTGATGACATGATTGCCAAATCCAAAATAGAAGAAGGGCATGTGACACACCTGTCAAAGCTATTCGAGCGTCTGAGAAGATACAAACTCTGCTTGAATCCTAACAAATGCACGTTCGGTGTTCCTCAGGAAAGCTCTTAGGATTTTGTCATACCCCAAATTTTGACCACTAAGATTCTCATCATTGTGAAAATCATCATCACAATATGGATGAACTTTCATACTCATTAGTCTCCCCAAAGATGGGTGAGCATTCTCTACACTCAAAGAATTAGGGTTCCAAGCCCTCTCAAAGCATTTAGACAAAGGATTAATCAAGGAATGACATGATCTTCAACTTGTCTAACCTCTCAAATATCCATAAAGGATCAAGAGGTCTTCCACATCAAGAATTAAGCACAAGAGTGCAACATTTCAAGTGGATCAAGCCTCAAGTTCATTTAATACAAAGTCAACTGACGCAGAAAGTCAAAGTTTGACTTTTGGTCAACTTTGAGCTTCACAAGCCATTACTCAAGAAAATATGATGGATGATTTAATTTGATCAAATTTAAATCAAGAAATCATGGAAAATTGCAAAATTGATCAAATTGAAGGAAACTTAGAAATTTTTTCTAAGTTAAAATCATGTTCAAGTGCACAACTTTTCAAGGTTGTAACTATTGGTCCAAGCATCCATTGATTTTGCTTAAGGGTTACTTTTAAAGAGGGTATTTGATACTTCAACATTGTATAAGGAATCAACTCAAAATATCATAAGGATTGAAAGATATAAGTGATCAAAGTTGGGAATTCTTAATGTCAAATGTTCCGACATTTCATAGGACATCATTAATATTTTTCCAGCAAGAATGTCCCAACTTCAAGGATATTTTTCTCCATGATCCAAGTTGATTCAAGTCAAACCTTGAACATCAAAGTTGAAGTACGTAATCTCACCTTTCCAAAAAGTCCTAGAAAGCTCATTTATCATTCTCAAGCAGAAAGTTATGGTCTCTGTAAAAGGCATTGATAAAACAGATTTTTCATGACAGCTTTTAGGACAGATTTCATCACACAAGTTCAAGGTCATTTTTGACAACTTTACAAGTCTTATCTTCACAAACCTTGAACATCAAAGTTGAAGTACGTTATCTCAGCTTTCCAGAAAGTTGTAGAACGTCCATTTATCATACTCGAGCAGGAAGTTATGGACTTTACAGTAAGGCTTGCTGCAGCTGTTTTTTAGGACAGATTTTGTGCACTTTTTCTTGTGCCACACAATTTTCAAGCTTTGTCACCATGCAGGACAAGCATCAAAGGTGAAATTCACTTCAACTCAAAATATCATAGTGGATTAAAAGATATAAGTGATTAGAGTTTGGAATTGTTAATGTTCAAAGTTGTCAAATGTTTCAACATTTCATAGGACATCATTAATATTTTTCCAGCAAGAATGTCCCAACTTCAAGGATGTTTTTCTCCATGATCCAAGTTGAACCAAGTCTAGGTTCAAACATCAAAGTTGAAGTATGTCATCTCAACTTTCCATAAAGTTCTGGAACAACCATTTATCATTCTTGAGCAAGAAGTTATGGATTTTACAACAAGGCTTGCTGCAGCTGATTTTTAAGACAGGTTTCAGGACAGATTTACATATTTCATGTGCCACACAAATTTTTAAGCCTTGTCATCATTTTTGACACATCTGAGGATCAAATCCAAGGGGGGTGATCTGATCTCCAAGCCTCCAAAGTCCTTGGAACCAAAAATAGCATATCAAACCTAGAAAACCCTAAAAGAGGGACAATACTCCAATTTTGGTTTGGAGCATTTAATGGATGCTTAGAGGTGGCATGGACTGAGCTTCCTCTAACTGAATTCAGTCAAGATTCATCCAACAACAAGGGAACCAGCAGCCTGTGCCCTAACCTCTAGTCAATGGCTAGAGGAGACTTGGATTCTTATTGATCAACATTGGCCAAATTTCTGCAGCAGTTGCCATTCACTATTGCTGCCAAAACAAACTTGCTCTACTATAAATAGAGTTCATTTGTGCTCAGTTTGAGTACACCAAAGCCATCAAACAGATGCTTTCCTCAAAATCACTTTCTCTAGGCAAAAATACCTTCTTTAGCAAGGTAATTCTGAGTTTTTGAGTTAGAGAGCATTTCCATCACAGCTCATGATCGAAACACATCCAATATGTCATATCTAAGCTGTCCAAACTCTCACAAGTGACCTATAACACCAAAATAAAAAAGTCACCTCTCAAAACCTCAAAATTGGACTTTTTTTGCATTTTTCAAGCCATGTATTGATTCAGTCACTTTCCAAACCAGATAAAGCCTCAAACACACTACAAATATCATCCTTGAACTGTCCCAAATGGTCCCCCCATCTGGAACACCATTTGAGAGAGTTGGCATTTTGGCCACTTTTGCCCATTTTGCAAGAAAGAGCTCAAACTTGCTCCAGAGGTTTCCAGCTGATTCCAACCATCCTAAAAGCTTCTAAGAGGTCATTTGAGGGTGTCCAAAGCATCAAATCATTTCTGGAACAAAGCACTTGGTAGGTTGCACAAAATCTCCAAAAAAGAGGTAAGCTTCACAACTTGATTTCTTTGAATCATGCTTTCCTTTGATGTCCACATACATGCATCATATTGAACAATTCTTGAAGGAAAAATGTAGTCCTTAATGTGTATGTTGTGATCCTCCTACTGTTTGCACTTTAACATGTTTATATGTGGAGTTTATGTTGTTTTAAAATCCATGTGCAGTTCTGGTTTTTTGCTTCGTGCATTTTGTACATTAAGTTTCAATATGTATGAGTAGTACCATTGGATTCCTTGCGAAAAATTGATCAAGATAGGTTCTTACAGATTTTAATTTCGTTAAAAATTGAGAGAGTTATGCGTGTTGGAAGTTTGACGAGAAAAGATGTTGAAAACTACATGTGCAGTTCTGGTTTTTTGCTTCGTACATTCTGTACATTAAGTTTCAGTATGTATGAGTAATACCATTAGATTCCTTGCGAAAAATCGGTCAAGATACGTTCTTACGGATTTTAATTTCGTTAATAATTGAGAGAGTTATGTGTTGGAAGTTTGATAAAAAATATGTTGAAAACTAAAAGAGATGTCGAAGAGGATGTTGTGACATCTTTCCTCTTTTTCTTATTTTATTTTCAAAACTCAATGTAACACCTCGAAATTTGCCCTAGTGTTGCTAACCTTTTTGGCTTATGCTTCATTTCATTTGCATCGTCATTTCTGCATTTTGCATGTTTCTTTTGGGCATGTAATCAAGGTATTTTCTGGAAGCTCATGGTGTTATCAGATCTGGCATTATTTTCAGCAGTATTCAGGGTCAAGCAGATGGTTTTCAAGGTCTTTTGGACCTTTTATTTTGCTCATTAGGCGTTTTGATAATCAGAAGCTTCAACAGTCATTTTCTGATCAAGTGATCCGGTATCAGGCATTATTAATTTAGCAGGATATTCTGAGGTGTCAACAAGAATTTGTGTTCTTTTCAGGTGTTACTCAGTAGCAATATCATGTTTTGAGTTTCAGAGGTTTAACGGGTTCAAAACAGCTATCAGAAGTCACTCTTCCAAGTTTCCCTCCAAAAGGCGCCAAAATTCAAAATTTGAACTGTGTAACCGGTTACAACATATGTGCTAACCGGTTACTTATTCATTTTCAGCATATTCTCAAGGTTTTTTGAACTGTGTAACCGGTTAGCAGTTATGCTGTAACCGGTTACCCTGGCCGCAGTTTGAAAAAAAATTAAGTTTGCATCATTAGTGATCATGTGCTTGGCTTGTGCATGTGTGGGAAGGATCTAGAATTGATCCAATTTCATCATTTTCCACCCAAAATTCAAATTCTCTCCATCATTCTTCTACTCAAATTCCTCATTTTCTTTTCCTAATTCATTTTTCACCCCAATTTCCACCCACTTAACCTCACTCCAAACCCAAACTTAACTCTTAACCTATGGGTTATTTAAACCAATTCATTCCAAACCTCTCAACCCTAGATCATTTTTCACTCTCATTTTTCAGAATTTTGCTCTCAATTCTCTCTCACTTTTTCACTCTCAACCTCCATTTTCAACCACACTCAAAGCTCTTTTTCAAAGATTAACAAGTTCTTCATTGGAACTTGTTAATTCTTGTGCTAAAGCCTCTCATCATCACTACATTTCTGCTTTTCAACTTGGATTTTCGTTTGGATCTAGTTATGTATTTTCAGAAGTGATTTTTGGAAGTGATTTTGAAGTTTTGGCTGCTTATTGCTTGGATCTTCAACTTTTGAGTGCAAGGAGCTTGTGGATCTTGGATTTCTCTACTTGGATTCATCAAATTCTGTTTACAACACTCACCAAAGCAAATCTCAGCTTTGTAGGTTAGTTAGTTTCAGATCCATACTCATTTTAGCTTAATTGCAATTTTCACAATGTAGATCCATGACTTTTGGTGTGTTTTGATTCATTTGTGTGAATTTAATTGTGAATGTTAATTATTATTGGATCTAAATGATGTTTGAATGTTGTTTCTGAACTTGATTTTCGTGCATTGTTGATTACATGATCATTGAACATGATTACATAAGTGATTTGCTGTTGAAAAGTGCTTTTGAAACTGATTTTTTTACCACTGTCCCAGAGTAACCGGTTAGCAGTTATGCTGTAACCTGTTACACTGTGTATTTTCAGCGTAATTTGTACAATTTTGAACTGTGTAATCGATTAGCAGTTATGCGGTAGCCGGTTACCACTAAAGCAAAACTTGATTTTCTTGCATTTTCTTAGTTGTTTAAGATCCTTTTCATGTCTAAACTTCATGGATTGATATGTTGATGATTTATAGATCATTCTTGAGCTGTTGCACCTCACACTATTGCATGAACACAATTTTCTGACACGCGATTTTGTGGTTTTAATTCGTTTATGAACATGCTGGCGTTGTTGCATTCTTGATGCGATGAACACGTTGCACAGACATTCGGAGCATGTTAATTCTTGAATGATGATTCAACTTGCTAGACATGTGATGCACGATTGTTGTTTGTCTCCATGGTTGCTTGCGCATGATTGTTTTGTTCAATGTTTAAATTGTGCAATGTTGTTGAGTATGCTTGTTCTTGAGTTGTTAACATGACCATGTTTGTTCATCCTTGATGTTTGCAACCTCTAAGCTTGGTTTGCCTTGTTATGCATGTTCATTTGCAATCATTTCTTGTTTGGATGTATGCTGCCTTGTTTGTGCTGTCTATTGTTTACACTTACTGCCTGCTGCCTTTTACACCTATTTTGTGCTGAATATGTGTGCTGTTGAAAGTTGTCTTGGTTGTGTGCTGTCTTTTACTGCTGTGCAGGTGCAGAGGCGCTGTTGTAGCTGCTGTTTGTTTGTTTTAACTCATCTTTTCTTCTCCATCTCTTTCACTCCTTCTTTGCCCATGAGTCTCAAGACTTGTTTAAGTCTTGGATTCACTCCCTTAGGGCTACCTAGTCCAACTTAATTTTTTATTAAGCTTGGAGTAGGATTAGCATTAGGCTTTCTTTTGCATACTAACTTAGGTAGATGTTTCCCCTTTCAAACTCAACTATATGGCCACCTTTGCATGACAACATTAGGATAAAATTCCCCTTAGTGTTTTCTTTTCCTTTGAGTCTTCTCTTCTCATCTCATAACACTTCTAAAACATTTAATAAAATTAACGTGTATTGCGCATGAGCCTTGCATGTGGGAAGTGAGGAATGAGGGGTTTCCTCTCATTTTTCTAGAGTGTTTGGTGGACGTTCCATCTTGGAACGATTTGCTAAACATTCGTTCCTACCTCATAGACTTCGGTGCAATGCAAGTTACGAACTAACTTCAATCCACTTTTGTCTAAAATGCATAAAAAACAAACTCAAACCTTTTTCATCCTTCGGGATCGTTAAGTTCAAACCACTTTCAGAAAAGGGCACGTTACTTCCGTCTCGTCGCAAACAGGCATCGACCCTAACTGCCGGACGCGAATCTAACGTCGCTCATAAAAAACACTAACCGACCTTGTTGGGTCGAACTACGACTGCTCTGATTTCCTTCTTCTTGTTAGATTAAGGATACGTAGGCACAAGACGACGATGTCTTGGCGAGCAACCTCCTCCCTTAGTTTGTGTCCGAACTATGTTGACTCTGACTTTCCCATTGTACGAGGGAATACATAGGCATAGGGCGAGCGATGTCCTATCGAATCACTTCTTTTTCTTTTCTTCTTCGTTTCTTCGTTCCTTTCTGTTCATGTTTCTTCTCTTTTCCAGTAGCAGTGGAGCTCCAGATGACGACGCCCTTTGATCGAGACAACAAACGTGGATCCCGTCGAATACGATGGACGTGTGGGGTGCTAACACCTTCCCTTCGCGTAACCGACTCCCTTACCCGTTTCTCTTGGTCACGAGACCATGCTTTTCCCTTCCCTCAGGTTTACGCAGTGTTTCCTTTCCCTCTCTTGGGATAAATACACATTGTTGGCGACTCTGTTTTCCGCGCCACTTTTGCGTTTGTACCATGGATGAAAATCCTCGGGAGCGACAGCTGGCGACTCTGCTGGGGAATGGTTGACCTCTTGCTGGTCCATCCCCTTTTGCGAGTCATTCCTAGCGCTTGTTTGTTTATTTTCATTGGGTGTTTACTATTGTGCTTTATTTTGCTGTATATTACTGTGTATTACTGTTTTACTATTTTTACCGCATTTATTGCATTGCATTTCATTATTTTGCTGGACTGTACTGTGTTGTGCTAGTTTTCTGTTTGGCAGGTTGGGATTCTTTGAGAGATAAGCCCAATACACAGGCTTGAGCATACACTTTGGACTAGAGTGGAAAGTAGTGGGACCTACGCGCCGTCTTGGTGCGTTTGGTGTTCACGAAATTCATATCCAGACGAGGCTATCTTGGGAGATATTCTGACGTGTGTGTCTTGCGCATTTCAGAATGTTGATTTAGAGAGCTGTCGACTCTGGCGACCGTTTCTCCGAGGACTCAGCAACGCCTCTCCTCCCGACATGTGATAATTGCAGACCAGAAATGGCAAACCCATTACACTTGTCGATCCGAGGACCCAATGCTGGGAACTTGCATAGGATGACTTTATTTTTTAGGGGAATCAGTTGAGGCCTCCTCGATTGATGATGATGCCAAACCAGAAATGGTGAACGTATCATCATTTCTCGACCTGAGAGCCCGTGATATTGAGGATCCTCAGTTTTCTAGTACCCACATGTGAGATGGGCGGGTGTTTACAGGTATGCAGGTAACCGAAACCTTCAACCTACCCGGTTTTCTGGATTTCTCGACAGTGTATAGTTATTTACCTGGTTTTCTGGTTATCTCAGTAGTCCGATGTTCTGGAATTCTGGTTTTCTGGGTTGTGGTTCTTGTTCAGTTAACAGCACAACACATGTCCAGAGCAGTGATACCTTGATCCCATGTTTGCATTTGCATCATTTCTTGCATTCTAACATGTTTGACATTTTTTAGGACTTGCATCTTACCCTTGATTCCGGTTGTTGAGGTGTCCTCATCATGGAAGCTCAGAGGAAGAAGAATGTAGCATACACGTTCCCAGATCCGACTCTGAAGTTGATTCACAAGATGATTAGTATGACTGATCCTGAGATCCGCGCCAAGTTCAAGGAGGAATATGGGAAGATATTGAAGGTTGTCCGAAATATTTCACAAGAAGAGCACGATGCCATTCACACGCTCCTTCAATTATATGACTCTCCTTTGCGTTGTTTCACTTTTCCGAATTATGTATTGGCTCCAACCTTATAGGAGTTCTCATTTATTTTGGGAATCTCTGTCGAGCCGAGGATACCTTTCTTCTCTGAAGAACAGCCCGGACTGGAAGAGATGGCGGATGCTATTCACATGGGGAATCCATTCTGAGTAACAATGTTATTGACAAGCAAGGGTTTAAAGGCCTCCCTTTGAAGTTTCTGTTTGACCAAGCCAGCTCATATGCTAAGGAGAGAAATTAGTCTGCTTTCAATGCTATTTTAGCTCTTTGCATTTATGGGATTGTCCTATTCCCCAACATCCCAGAGTTTGTTGACATGCATGCAATTCAGATTTTCATCTTGAGAAACCCCGTGCCTACCCTTCTTGGTGACGTGTATCATTCAGTCCACTACAAGAACAAAAAGAGACGAGGAAGGACTGTAAGTTGTTGCGTGCCGCTCCTACCTACATGGTTTTTTAGTCATCTCCCTAAAGTTGGGGCTTTTGTTGATGCAAGGGATCATATGAAGTGGTCTAAAAGGTTGATGGGATTGACTGCTGACAACATCATTTGGTTTAATCACAGTTTTCTAGGGATTGAGCTCATTTTCAACTACGGAGGATTCCCAAATGTACCCTTAATAGGGAGGAAAGGCGAAATTAATTATAACCTTTCCCTTGCTATCAGACAATTTGGGTATGCATTGAAGACTCCCCCTGAGGAGCAAGATATCAGAGAATCCTTGTTTTTCAATGGCACTGCAGACCAAGAGATGGTAAGGAAAGTTGTGAACGCTTGGAAGCAAGTTTTTAAGAGAGGAAAGACTTTCTTTGGGAAGTGTAACAACCAAGCTTTCTCTCCGTATGTGGAGTGGGTCCGGAAAAGGGCAGAAGAGGAGCTTCTTCCTTTCCCAATAGAGCTGCCTTTGTACCCTCTGTTGATTGAGCCACCAACCACGGTGAAGATAGAGAAGTATAATAAACTGTGGGATGAAAAAGAGAAGCTACAAGAGGAGAACGGCGAGCTACACAAATAAATTTACCAGTTGAAACATGAGCGAGGTGAAGCTGTTCATGTCGCCAAGTTGAAGACAGAGCTTCTCGCTAAGAAAGAAAAAGAGTTAGCTGAAGAGGTCACAGCCAGACAAAAGGCAGGGCAAGCTCTAAAAGGTGTTAGCAGGATTCTCAAATCCAAGAAGGAAGACCTAGCCAAGGCTTGGTCAAAAATTCACAAGTTCAACGCTTACCGAGATACTGTAATCACAGCTGACAAGCAGAAGGAGGATAAGTATTTGAAGCAGATTGAGAGTCTAAAGTTGAAGCTCGGGAAGAAAGACAAGGAGATCTTATCGGGAACATTCCAGAGACACGCGGTTGAAGAGCGACTGAATGAGGCCATAGTAACCATAGAAGAGCTGAAGATACGAGCTGAGGTGAAGAGGTCTAGGGGTGAAGGCTCTAGCTCAGGCAGTGCTCCTCAAAGGGTGCAAGATCATGATGTTTGAGAAGAACTCGCGTATGGGTGATACACCGTAGTTTATTCTTTCTATGTTGTATTTTGGGTCAGCACCAGAATTGTTGGCTGGGATCTTTGTTCATCTTGCTTCAGACTTATTATGTTATCTTGGGTTGTAATCTCTGACAGTGATTTTCTCTGATATGTGAGCAGAACTTTTATTCCATCTTGTCTTTAAACCGGAATCAAGGGGTGGATCGCCCTGCAAATATTCAAACATGTTCATTTGCATATGCATAATCATAATCATTTTTTTGCATAGCAGGTGCTCGTCCCGGGTTTTTCTAACCTTTATTTGGTTGCAGGCAGGATTGATAATCAACCAATTCACCGGTATTCTACTAGATCAAATCAGAGGAGAATTATGGAGCAAATGCAAGCAGAGATGGCCGCCATGCAAGCTCGTATGGCCCAGTTCATGGAATTGATGCAAGGTGTTGCCCAAGGGCATGAGCAATTGAGGACTCTGGTCCAACCCTTAGTGGCAAGAGTGGATGAAAATGGGGTTCTTCATGGCGGAGTCCATAATGGCATTGTTGATAACGGTACTCAGGGAGGTCCTGTGGGCGTAGAGATCCCCATTCCTGGTGTTGTGATCCCTCCGGGAGGAGGAGAGCAAGTTGTGATTCCCTCTGTTGTCGGAGGAGGAAATAGTGTTTGCGCTGTTCATGGCTGTCGTTATGATGACCAACAGGACGACATTTTTTCTATGCAAGGTGTTGATGCTACTCCTCAGGTGGATAATGATAAGAGGTTTAGACTGATTGAAGAACAACTAAGGGGTGTTGTGAATCAAAATTCTGTAGGTATGGATCTGGAGAATTTGGGGTTGGTTCCTGGTGTTGTAATTCCACATAAATTCCAGGTGCCCACGTTTGAGAAATACAATGGTACCACTTGTCCTAAGATGCATGTCAGGGCATATGCACAAAAGATGGCCACGTATTCTAAAGATGAGAAATTGCTGATGCATTTCTTCCAGGACAGCCTGTCTGGGGCATCCTTGGAATGTTATATGAAATTGGAGAGATGCCATGTCCGTAATTGGAGAGAGCTAGTAGAGGCCTTTATCAAGCATTACCAATATAACACTAATATGGCTCCCAATCGGACCCAGTTAGAGAATATATCTCAAAAGAATAATGAAAGCTTCAAAGAATATGCGCAGAGATGGCGTGAACTAGCGGCAAGGGTACAGCCGCCCATGTTGGAAAAGGAGATGCTGAATTTGTTTATGGATACTTTGCCGGGACGTTATTATGAGAAACTGTTACCTTGCGCGTCAAGCAAGTTTGCTGACTTAATCATGGTCGGGGAAATGTTAGAGAGTGGAATCAAAGCAGGGAAGGTAGCAGGTAGTGATGGGTCGTCTTCTGGTCAAGGGAAGAAACCCTATGTGAATTATAAGAAGAAGGAGGAAACAAATTCTGTGTCGTCTTACCGAGGTAAAGGAAAGTAGCATCAGAGTTATAACCAGCAGGTAGCTTCAGTGACAATTCCTGCAGCGCTTCCACCTCAGCAGTAGCAAAATCAGGCTCTGCGCCAATATCAGCCAAGGCCTAAACAGAACCGACATTTTGATACTCCACCTCTACCGTATTCACAGTTGTTTCAGTATTTGTTACAGTTGCAGTTAATCCAGAAAAGGACTCTAGCTCCCCCCACCAGTAATCCACCTCCGGGTTATAATCCTAATGCCCACTGCAACTTTCATTCTGGGGCACCCAGACACTATATTAAGGACTGCAAAGCTTTTAAGCATATAGTCTAAGACTTGGTGGATTCAAAGGCCATAAACTTTTCAAATGATGTGCCAAATGTCGTCCAAAACCCAATGTCGAACCATGGTGGGCCGAGGGTTAATGCTGTGTTAGAGGAGAATGAATCTTTGAATTTGGTTATGGATGTTAATGAATTAAAGACTCCTTTGATGGTGGTAAAGAAGAGGTTATTGAGGGGTGGGGTGTCCCCCGGATGTGATGAGAATTGTTCAGATTGTATGTCGCAAATGAATGGGTGTGGTTTGCTGAAATCCGGAATTCAAAAGTTGATAGATGAAGGTCAATTGCAATTTGACCGGTGTGACCAACAGAAAGAAGTTGTTAGTAGGAAAAATGAGGTTGCTACCATTACTATCCCTTTCAAAACAATCACTATTTCAGGGCCAATAAGACCAGCACAGGTTTTTATTACAGTTCCCGGACCCGTTCCATATGAGAGCACCAAGGCCATTCCTTGGAACTATGGAGCCGAAGTATTCGTTAATGGACAAAAACAAGAGCTGGTGGAAACTTCTGTGGTGAACTCTCGTGTTGAGAATGATGGTGAAGCAGGGGCTATCACGAGAAGTGGTAAAGTCTTTATCCCTTCAGATGGTCAAGCTGGTAGTTCCAGACAAGACAAAGGGAAGCAGGTTGTAGATGATTCTGTGCAAACGCCAGTAGTGAATGACTCCACGGCAAGGGCGATTGATAATTATTTTTCAGAGAATGTAGAAGAGTTTATGAGACTGATTCGGAAAAGTGATTATAAAATTATTCATCAATTGCATCAGACTCCGTCCATGATTTCTATCTTGTCCCTGTTATTGTGTTCCGAGGCACACCGAAACGCACTGCTTAAAGTACTGAATGCTGCTTACGTACCCCAGGAGATCTCAGTTAATCAGTTTAAGGGGGTAGTGGCCCATGTTAATGCAGGCAATGGTTTGGGTTTTACTGATGTTGACTTGACTCCAGCTGGGAGAAACCATAATAATGCCTTGCATATTTTTGTCGAGAGCCGTGGATCGTTGATGTCTCATGTGCTTGTGGATACTGGATCCTCTTTGAATGTTCTGCCTAAGAAAGCCTTGATGAAGTTGGACACTCGGGGGTTGATATGCACACCAAGTGATTTGGTGGTGCGCGCTTTAGACGGCTCGAAGAGATCTGTTTTTGGAGAGATTGTACTACCAATTAAGGTTGGGCCAGAGGTTTTTGATGTTACTTTCTATATCATGGACATCCAGCCTACTTACAGCTGTCTACTGGGTCATCCATGGATTCACAGTGCTGGGGCTGTGACGTCTACATTGCATCAGAAGTTAAAGTATATGGTAGACGGACATGTGGTGACAGTTTGTGGAGAAGAGGATATCATGATAAGCAAGCTATCTACTTTCAAGTATGTGGAGGTAGATGGCGAAATACATGAAACTTTATGTCAGGCTTTTGAAGCAGTGAAGATCCCTGGGGAATCTCTCGAGGGAGTGAGCCAGCCTGAAGTGGTAGAGCAGCCTGCGGTGGTAGATGAGCTGGAAATTTCTATGTCCTCCTTCAGGGATGCACGGGCCGTGGTTGAAGCCGACGATTCACAAAGGTGGGGCCCTATTATTGATGTCCAGGTAAAGCAGAATACTCATGGACTAGGTTATAAGCCACCCAGGCGTCCTGAAGAGCCTCCCAAGTTCTATGGTCCAGTTCGTTTCACCAGTGCTGGTGTGTTCTTTGACAGAGTCAATGCTATTGCCGAAGACGGGGATAGTGATTATGATATGGATAGTTGGATCCGCCCTTGTATTCCAGGTCAAAGTCTTCACAACTGGTCGTCAGAGAGAGCCATTCAAGTGACCGGACCAGAGTAATTGTTCCTGTTTGTCATCTATGTTAATCCTACGTTCTGCCCAAGATGTAGTGATCCTTATTTGTAGGGCTTGAATGTTTTTGTATGCTTTTCTCTATCATTAATAAAGGACGTTTTCGCATTCAAATGTTTTGATCCCTGTTTTTCTGTTTTTATTTTTTTTGCATTAAAAACACAGCAAAATGGCAATGTGTTTTTGTTTGATGCATCCATAATAAACATAAATCATCAATCATGCTGGTTTTCTTGTTCAGATTCCACCCCTCATGATTTAGATATGGCCTGATACGACTCCGACAATCCTATTTATCAGGCTGAAGAAGAGACTGATGAAGATTGTGCCTTACCAGAGGAATTAGCCAGGCTGTTAAAACAGGAGGAAAAGGTTATTCTTCCTCATCAGGAGGAAATCGAGGTTGTTAACTTGGGAACCGAGGACGCAAAGAAAGAGGTACAGATTGGGCTGCTTTGGAAGACACTGTCAAGGGAAGATTGATTGAAATGCTCCGAGAGTATGTGGATATCTTCGACTGGTCTTACCAAGACATGCCTGGGCTCGACACTGACATCGTGGTACACCGGCTTCCACTCAAAGAAGGATGTGCTCCGGTTAAGCAGAAGCTGAGAAGGACGAAACCAGATATGGCTGTCAAGATTAAAGAAGAGGTTTAGAAACAGATAGATGTTGGATTTCTGGCTGTGACAAGTTATCCTCCGTGGGTTGCTAACATTGTGCCTGTACCTAAGAAATATGGAAAGGTCAGGATGTACGTTGACTACAGAGATCTGAATAGAGCAAGCCCAAAAGACGGCTTCCCGCTTCCTCACATTGACGTGTTAGTGGACAACACGGCTCAATATTCTGTGTTTTCCTTCATGGATGGCTTTTCTGGGTATAACCAAATCAAGATGGCCCCAGAGGACATAGAGAAAACGACGTTCATAACACCGTGGGGAACATTCTGCTGCAAATTGATGCCCTTTGGAATAAAAAATGCTGGGGCAACATATCAGCGGGCGATGGTGACTCTCTTTCATGATATGATTCACAAAGAGATCGAGGTCTATGTTGATGACATGATTGCGAAGTCACAAACAGAGGAGGAGCATCTGGTGAATCTCCAGAAACTATTTGAGAGGTTGAGAAAGTTCAGACTGAGGTTGAATCCGAACAAGTGCACCTTTGGGGTGAGATCTGGGAAGTTACTGGGGTTTATTGTCAGCGAAAAAGGCATCGAGGTTGATCCTGCTAAAGTAAAAGCTATATAAGAAATGCCTGAACCAAGAACAAAAAAAGAGGTTCGTGGTTTCTTAGGGAGGTTGAACTACATTGCTAGATTCATCTCTCATATTACAGCCACGTGTGAACCAATATTCAAGTTGCTAAGAAAATATCAAGAGGCCAGGTGGAACGAGAATTGTCAAAAAGCGTTTGAAAAAATAAAAGAATATTTGCAGGAACCTCCGGTCCTTATGCCGCCAGTGCCAGGAAGGCCATTGATTATGTATCTTACGGTTCTTGAGAACTCAATGGGGTGTGTGCTCGGTCAACACGACGAGTCAGGTAGAAAAGAGCATGTCATCTACTACCTGAGTAAAAAGTTTACTGATTGTGAGTCGAGGTACTCAATGTTGGAGAAAACATGTTGTGCACTCGCTTGGGCAGCTAAGCGTTTGAGGCAATATATGTTAAACCACACAACCCTCTTGATTTCGAAGATGGATCTGATCAAGTATGTGTTTGAAAAGCAGGCGCTTTCTGGAAGAATAACCCGTTGGCAGATGGTTCTGACAGAATACGATATTCAATATGTTTCCCAAAATGCCATTAAGGGAAGTGTTCTGTCAGAATATCTCGCTGAACAACTAATTGAGTATTATCAACCGATGAAGTTTGAATTTCCAGATGAACATATCATGTTTCTAAAGATGAAAGACTGTGAAGAGCCTTTGCATGATGAAGGACCTAAAATTGGATCCTAATGGAAGCTGGTCTTTGATGGGGCTGTTAATTAATACAATAATGGAATCGGGGCAATCATTACGACTCTACAGGGTTCTCATATACCCTTCACTGCCCGATTATCGTTCATATGCACCAACAATGAGGCAGAGTATGAAGCATGCATCATGGGGTTAGAAGAAGCGATTGATTTGAAAATCAAGAACCTCGATGTTTATGGTGATTCCGCGTTGGTGGTTAATCAGATTACAGGTGAATGGGAAACTCGTCAAGCAAACTTGGTGCCTTATAACAACTATGCCAGAAGGTTGTTACCTTTCTTTGACAGAATTGACTTCCATCATATACCCCGGTTGGAGAATCAGATGGACGATGCGTTGCGACGTTGTCTTCGATGTATCAGTTGAATAGTTGGAATGAAACTCCTTCGATCATAATCATGCGTCTGGATAGACCAGTTTTTGTGTTTTCAGTTGAAGGTGTATCAGATGGCAAACCTTAGTATCATGATATTAAGGTTTTTCTGAAGAGTCAAGAGTATCCAGAAGGTGCGTCTGCCAAAGATAAGAAAACTCTGAGGAGGTTGGCAGGGAACTTCTTTTTGAATAAAGACGATGTACTGTACAAGAGGAACTTTGACATGGTCTTACTGCGTTGTGTTGATGAACACAAGGCAAGCCTGTTGATGGAGGAAGTCCCCATGAAGGATCTTTCGGTACCCTGCCAATGGGCATGCTATGGCCAGAAAACTGCTGAGAGCGGGGTATTATTGGATGACTATGGAATCTGATTGTTTCAAATACGCCCGGAAATGTCATAAATGCCAGATTTATGCTGATAAGGTGCATGTACCACCTACTCCTCTGAATGTGTTGTCATCGCCTTGGCCCTTTGCTATGTGGGGCATTGATATGATCGGGAAGATTGAGCCCACTGCCTCTAATGGGCATCGTTTCATTTTGGTTGCCATCGATTATTTCACAAAATGGGTGGAAGCAGCCTCATTTGCCAACGTCACCAGACAAGTGGTAGTTAGATTTGTCAAGAAGGACATCATCTGCCGGTATGGAGTCCTGGAGAAAATCATTACTGATAATGGTTCAAATTTGAATAATAAGATGATGAAGGAGCTATGTCAGAGCTTTAAGATTGAACATCACAACTCTTCTCCCTACCTTCCGAAGATGAATGGGGCTGTTGAAGCGGCAAATAAGAACATCAAGAAGATTGTACAGAAAATGGTAGTGACCTATAAAGACTGGCATGAGATGTTGCTTTATGCTTTACATGGTTATCGTACTTCGGTACGCACATCGACTGGGGCAACTCCTTTCTCACTGGTATATGGTGTGGAAGTAGTTCTACCATTAGAGGTTGAGATTCCTTCTTTAAGAATCCTGGCAGACGTGAAGCTTGATGAAGCTGAGTGGGTGCATTCCAGACTGGATCAGCTGAACCTTATTAAAGAGAAAAGATTAGCAGCCATTGCACATGGTCGGTTGTATCAGAGTAGGATGAAGAAAGCCTTTGATCAGAAAGTGCGTCCTCGGTGTTTTCAGGCTGGCGAATTGGTTTTGAAAAGGATCCTTCCTCCTCAGACAGATCACAGGGGAAAATGGACTCCAAACTACGAAGGGCCATATGTAGTAAGACAGGTTTTCTCTGGTGGAGCCTTATTACTCTCAACTATGGATGGCAAAGATTTTACGTCCCCTATGAATGAAGACGTAGTCAAAAAATACTTTGCATAAAAGAGACCCGCTGCACACAAAAAGAAAGTCCAGGCAAAAATGGGCATCCCGATGAACCATAAAAAGAAAAAAGAAAAGGTTCGGGCAAAAATTAGGGATCAAAAAAAGAAAAAAAAAAGAATAAACCCGCAAGGTTGAAAACCTGAAAAGGCAACTTTGGCAAAAAGGGGTATCCCAGTCGATTGAAAACCCGAAAAGGGCGATCCAGGCAAAAGTTAGGGATTTAAAAGGAAAAGGCTATGATCTGTGTTCGATCTTTGAGCATTCTTGGATACATGGAGATTTCAAAGGAAAGGAATTAGTCTAGTCAGTCTTTTCGAAGGCCAAAGCATCTGCAGATAAGCGAAGCATATTGGGTCATAGCTGAGTTGAATCATGGTGGATATCTGTTCCCCACATTGCCGACATATGTATTTTCTTTTATTTCTTTTGTGCAATTACCTCTTTTCAGGAATTGCTTCCGAATGTAAATGCCTATTTACAGGCTAATTCATTCAATAAAATCTTTATTTTACTCAAAAAAGCTTTCCATTTGTGTTTTTACTTTTACTGTTTTGTTTGTGAAAACGTCCGATATTTTGATAAAACATTGCATGCGAAAATGTTAAGCTTTGCGAAGCATATCAGAAAACAGTGGAAATTGCTTAGGCAACGGTCGTTGTAATGGTATTAGAAGTAGCCTTTTTGCATATAGAACTTTCTGTTGATTCTGTTTACAGGGTAACAGGTTTGTCCTTCCCTAGTAGAGCTACTCTCCTCGACATTGAAAAGTTCATCCTTCTCGGCAGGTTGTTGTTTTCCCATCCAGAGTGTCGAGGATTATCCTCCTCAGCAAATACAGAAGATTAATTCCCCAGCTAGAGTTGTGATTGATTCATTACTCTTTCTGCAAGCAGTCAGAAGTTGATGCTGACGCATCCCCAGCAAGAGACTTATAAAATATCTTCTTTGGACAAAGATGTTATTTTCCCCGCAGGGCCTGAGCACTCATTCTCCTCAGCTAGTCGAGAAATGTTTTCCTCACCAGCAACGGTATGAGTTAATCCCCTCGGATGAGTAAGCTTGATGTTATCCTCTAGCAGGGTGGATGTTAGCATCTACCGTTCCTCAAGCAGGTTTGCTGGTCATGGACGGTACTCCCCAGCAGGGTAAAAGTACTGATATTCCCCGACAGGGTAAAAGCAAGGGCATCTCCCAACAGCAGGTTGAGTTCGGTAATATCCCCAAACAGGTTTGGAATTATTGACTTGTCTCCCCAAGCAAAGTTTGATGGTGATCTTCATAGTGGTTTGATCAACAACGATTGATATCTCCAGCAGGTCCTAAGTCCAGTTGTTATTGGCATTCTTTCAGATCCAGGTAAAAGTCATTGGTAATCCCCAGCGGAGAGAATTTCTCTTTGGGTTCTATCTTCAATATTCATTTATATCCATCCCCAACAGAGTGGAATTTCTCTCGGAGTTTTCATCTCTAGCAGAGTTTGTGATCAGGAAGTCGTCCAGTGAAGTCTTCCTCAGCAGGGCCTTTTATTTCAGAGGACAATTTAGTTTGTCTTCCCCAGTGGAGCTGCCTTGGTCTTCAGCATTTATTTTGCTGAGACGCCTCTTTTGGATTGCATAAGCATTTTTGCATGGCATCCTCCCAAACACGTAGCATTTCCATTTCGTATGGAGCATTACGCCATAGGAAAATTCAAACATACGCATTCGAAGCATAAGCCAGGTTTGATATCCTTTACCAGATTCTTTCCCCAGCAGAAAGTAACAAAATTCAGGAGACGTTGTTTTACACTACACCGCAACCAGTGGATTCGTCCTTCTTGTTGGTCCTTCCTATACTCCCCCGCAGAGTTGTCTGTTTAGATTTCTCTTTTCCCCCAACGGAGTCATCTTTGTAGAACTGTCGATTCTACATATTGTTGTTTGAAAGTCTACCTTCGGATTAGTCTTTCTTTAAAAGTCCACCTTCGGCTTGGTCTTTCTCTTTTCTCGAATTCGCCTTCGGTCGTCCTCGCACCCGCTGTTATCTTGTTATCCCCAGTAGAGTTATCCTGTTCGGCATAGTCTTTCTTTGAAAGCCCACCTTCGGCTTGGTCTTTCTTTTTCGGGTCCACCTTCGACATGGTCTCGTATCCTTCGTTTGAAAGTCCAACTTCGGCATGGTCTTTCTTTGAAAACCCACCTTCGGCTTGGTTTTTCTTTTTCGAGTCCACCTTCGGCATGGTCTCGCATCCTTCGTTTGAAAGTCTACCTTCGGCATAGTCTTTCTTTGAAAGCCCACCTTCGGCTTAGTCTTTCTTTTTTCGAGTCCACCTTCGGCATGGTCTCGTATCCTTCGTTTGAAAGTCCACCTTCGGCATGGTCTTTCTTTGAAAGCCCACCTTCGGCTTGGTCTTTCTTTTTCGAGTCTACCTTCGGCATGGTCTCGTATCCTTCGTTTGAAAGTCTACCTTCGGCATAGTCTTTCTTTGAAAGCCCACCTTCGGCTTGGTCTTTCTTTTTTTTCGAGTCCACCTTCGGCACGGTCTCGTATCCTTCGTTTGAAAGTCTACCTTCGGCATAGTCTTTCTTTCAAAGCCCACCTTTGGCTTGGTCTTTCTTTTTCGGGTCCACCTTCGGCATGGTCTCGTATCCTTCGTTTGAAAGTCTACCTTCGGCATAGTCTTTCTTTGAAAGCCCACCTTCGGCTTGGTCTTTCTTTTTCGGGTCCACCTTCGGCATGGTCTCGTATGCTTCGTTTGAAAGTCTACCTTCGGCATAGTCTTTCATTGAAAGCCCACCTTCGGCTTGGTCTTTCTTTTTCGAGTCCACCTTCGGCATGGTCTCGTATCCGTTGTTTGAAAGTCTACCTTCGGCATAGTCTTTCTTTGAAAGTCCACCTTCGGCTTGGTCTTTCTCTACCTTCGGCATAACCTTTCTATAAAAGCCCACCTTCGGCTTGGTCTTTCTTATCGAGTCCGCCTTCAGCCATTCTCGTAGTATCCTTATAACCCCAGTTTAGTCCGCCTTCGGCCGGCCTACCTTTCTGAGTTCGCCTTCGGCCGTTCTCGTATTCACGTTATTTCATCGTCCCCACTGGTTGCAAATTTCTAATTTATTTTGGTATTCAATCTCCGTGTATCCCGATTGTCTGAAAGTTGTTGCTTCCATACCCTCGGATCCAAGAAGTTTGAATAGGGGCAGCTGTAACACCTCAAAATTTGCCCTAGTATTGCTAACCTTTTTGGCATATGCTTCATTTCATTTGCATCGTCATTTCTGCATTTTGAATGTTTCTTTTGGGCATGGGATCAAGGTATTTTCTGGCAGCTCATGGCGTTATCAACTCCGGCATTATTTTCAGCAGTATTCAGGGTCAAGCAGATGGTTTCAAGGTCTTTTGGAGCTTTTATTTTGCTCATTAGGCGTTTTGATAATCAGAAGCTTCAATAGTCATTTTCTGATCAAGTGATCCGGTATCAGGCATTATTAATTCAGCAGGATATTCTGAGGTGTCAGCAGGAATTTTTTGTTCTTTTCAGGTGTTACTCAGTTGCAATATCAAGTTTTGAGTTTCGGAGGTTTAACGGGTACAAAATAGCTATCAGAAGTCACTCTTCCAAGTTTCCCTCCAAAAGACGCCAAAATTCAAAATTTGAACTGTGTAACCGGTTACAGCATATGTGCTAACCGGTTACTCATTCATTTTCAGCATATTCTCAAGGTTTTTTGAACTGTGTAACCGGTTAGCAGTTATGCTGTAACCGGTTACCCTGGGCGCAGTTTGAAAAAAATTAAGTTTGCATCATTAGTGATCATGTGCTTGGCTTGTGCATGTGTGGGAAGGATCTAGAATTGATCCAATTTCATCATTTTCCACCCAAAATTCAAATTCTCTCCATCATTCTTCTACTCAAATTCCTCATTTTCTTTTCCTAATTCATTTTCACCCCAATTTCCACCCACTTAACCTCACTCCAAACCCAAACTTAACTCCTAACCTAGGGGTTATTTAAACCAATTCATTCCAAACCTCTCAACCCTAGATCATTTTTCACTCTCATTTTTCAGAATTTTGTTCTCAATTCTCTCTCACTTTTTCACTCTCAACCTCCATTTTCAACCACACTCAAAGCTCTTTTTCAAAGATTAACAAGTTCTTCATTGGAATTTGTTAATTCTTGAGCTAAAGCCTCTCATCATCACTACATTTCTGCTTTTCAACTTGGATTTTCGTTTGGATCTAGTTCTGAATTTTCAGAAGTGATTTTTGGAGTTTTGGTTGCTTATTGCTTGGATCTTCAACTTTTGAGTGCAAGGAGCTTGTGGATCTTGGATTTCTCTACTTGGATTCATCAAATTCTGTTTACAACACTCACCGAAGCAAAACTCAGCTTAGTAGGTTGATTAATTTCATATCCATACTCATTTTAGCTTAATTACAACTTTCACAATGTAGATCCATGATTTTTGGTGTGTTTTGATTCATTTGTGTGAATTTAATTGTGGATGTTGATGATTATTGGATCTAAATGATGTTTGAATGCTGTTTCTGAACTTGATTTTCGTGCATTGTTGATTACATGATCATTGAACATGATTACATAAGTGATTTGCTGCTGAAAAGTGCTTTTGAAACTGAGTTTTTTTTACCACTGTCCCAGAGTAACCGGTTAGCAGTTATGCTGTAACCGGTTACACTGTGTATTTTCAGCGTAATTTGTGCAATTTTGAACTGTGTAACCGGTTAGCAGTTATGCTGTAACCGGTTACCACTAAAGCAGAACTTGGTTTTCTTTCATTTTCTTGGTTGTTTGAGATCCTTTTCATGTCTAAACTTTATGTATTGATATGTTGATGATTTGTGGATCATTCTTGAGCTGTTGCACCTCACACTATTGCATGAACACAACTTTTCGACACGCAATTTTGTGGTTTTCATTCGTTTATGAACATGCTGGCGTTGTTGCATTCTTGATGCGATGAATACGTTGCACAGACATTCGGAGCATGTTAATTCTTGATTGATGATTCAACTTGCTAGACATATGATGCACGATTGTTGTTTGTCTCCATGGTTGCTTGCGCATGATTGTTTTGTTCAATGTTTAAATTGTGCAATGTTGTTGAGTATGCTTGTTCTTGAGTTGTTAACATGACCATGTTTGTTCATCCTTGATGTTTGCAACCTCTAAGCTTGGTTTGCCTTGTTATGCATGTTCATTTGCAATCATTTCTTGTTTGGATGTATGTTGCCTTGTTTGTGCTGTCTATTGTTTACACTTGCTGCCTGCTGCCTTTTACACCTATTTTGTGCTGAATATGTGTGTTGTTGAAAGCTGTCTTGGTTGTGTGCTGTCTTTTACTGCTGTGCAGGTGCAGAGGCGCTGTTGTAGCTGTTGTTTGTTTGTTTTAACTCGTCTTTTCTTCTCCATCTCTTTCACTCCTTCTTTTCCCATGAGTCTCAAGACTTGTTTAAGTCTTGGATTCACTCCCTTAGGGCTACCTAGTCCAACTTAATTTTTGATTAAGCTTGGAGTAGAATTAGCATTAGGCTTTCTTTTGCATGCTAACTTAGGTAGATATTTCCCCTTTCAAACTCAACTATAGGGCCACCTTTGCATGACAACATTAGGATATAATTCCCCTTAGTGTTTTCTTTTCCTTTGAGTCTTCTCTTCTCATCTCATAACACTTCTAAAACACTTAATAAAATTAACGTGTATTGCGCATGAGCCTTGCATGTGGGAAGTGAGGAATGACGGGTTTACTCTCATTTTTCTAGAGTGTTTGGTGGACGTTCCATCTTGGAACGATTTACTAAACATTCGTTCCTACCTCATAGACTTCGGTGCAATGCAAGTTACGAACTAACTTCAATCCACTTCTGTCTAAAAAACACAAAAAACAAACTCAAACCTTTTTCATCCTTCGGGATCGTTAAGTTCAAACCACTTTCAGAAAAGGGCACGTTACTTCCGTCTCATCGCAAACAGGTATCGACCCTAACTGCCGGACGCGAATCTAACGTCGCTCATAAAAAACACTAACCGACCTTGTTGGGTCGAACTACGACTGCTCTGATTTCCTTCTTCTGGTTAGATTGAGGATACGTAGGCACAAGACGGTGATTTCTTGGCGAGCAACCTCCCCCCTTAGTTCTTGTCCGAACTACGTTGACTCTGACTTTCCCATTGTACGAGGGAATACATAGGCATAGGACGAGCGATGTCCTATCGAGTCACTTCTTTTTCTTTTCTTCTTCGTTTCTTCGTTCCTTTCCGTTCCTGTTTCTTCTCCTTTCCAGTAGCAGTGGAGCTCCAGATGACGACACCCTTTGATCGAGACAACAAGCGTGGATCCTGTCGAGTATGATGGACGTGTGGGGTGCTAACACCTTCCCTTCGCGTAACCGACTCCCTTACCCGTTTCTCTTGGTCACGAGACCACGCTTTTCCCTTCCCTCAGGTTTACACAGTGTTTCCTTTCCCTCTCTTGGGATAAATACACATTGCTGGCGACTCTGTTTTCCGCGCCACCTTTGCGTTTGTACCATGGATGAAAATCCTCGGGAGCGACACTCAACCAATTCTTTTACATAGCAAAAATCATCATTTTCCAATTTTGTTTTACACACTTCTTATTCATACTCCATAATATTTTAATCCACAAAAAATCACAAAAAATATTATTATTTGATATATTTTTAATATATTCAAAAATATTGTTCTAAATTGTTTCAAATGCTTTTAAAATGATTTCTTTTTCTTGATTTTTAAAACCAAAATGATTTTAAATATTCATGTGGATAAAATACTTTTTCATAAACCTTAATCATTGTTTATAACATGATTAATGATTTTATTTGATATTTTTTTTATCATATTTTACTTGATTTTTCTTTGAAAAATGCCTTTAAAAAATGAAATTGGGGTTTCTTTGATTTTCACCCTAATAAATCTTTTTCAAACACTTTTGGGCCTCTAATAGAGTGTAAGACCCAACCCTTTTTTTTTAAACCAAAATAATTTTGGGCCTCAGTCATTGTATAAGACCCACGGTGTTTTCAAAGATCTTGGCGCAATCGCCTTTTCAAAAATAATCAATTGGGCCTCTCCTTGAGCTGTAAGCCCCATCACTTGTACAAAAACCTTATGGGCCTCTAATAGAGTGTAAGACCCAATCCCCTTTTAACCAAAACAATTTTGGGCCTCAGATATTGTATAAGTCCCTCTGTGTTAAAAGAAGAAAAACCTCGGCATGATCGCCAGTTCAAAATAAAACCATGAGCCTCTCCTTGAGCTGTAAGCCCCACCACTTGTATAAAAATAAACCTTTGGGCCTCTTGAGAGAGTATAAGACCCATCCCTTTATACAGAAAACATTTTTGGGCCTCAGTCACTTGTATAAGTCCCTGTACAAAACAACAATGCAATCACTGATAAAACCTCGGGCCTCTCCTTGAGCTGTAAGCCCCAACAATCTTTTCAAAGCACTTTCTTCTTTGATTTTGAATATAATATTGTTATCAAAGCTTTCTTTGTTGAACAAACTAACCAAACAGCATGGAAGCTCTACAACCGAGTAAGTGTTTACCCGTTTTCTTTATCCGCTTTCATATATATAACTGTATTGTGGGGCTGCTCACTGTAAGTCTTCTTTCACAAACTTTTATATACTTGTCAAATATCAACTGTGTAATACTAGTATAGTTATTTAGAGTTTTCCCCGACAACTACGTCTAGCACGAGGTAAAGCTCTGTTGGTCACTCTTAAAATACAAACAAAACTAGATCCCCATAGGATTACCAGACACAGTCTTCCCTCCTCTTGGGGTTAAACAATATGGAGACGTGAAATGCAACATTCTCAGTGAACCCTTTCTTAGACTGTCATCCTTAGAAATCTTCAAAGAAACTCTACTCCCCAGAGATGATCTTTTCTCTGTGAATGGCATCTCTTGAGTTTCTTCCAAATTCTCGGACTTTCCTGGCTTGATCTATTCTCGGTGAATGGCATGTCTTGAACTTCTCGGGGTTTGGGGACCCACAGGCTTCTTAAAAGCATCCCCGCCTCCTCTTGGGCGTTGTACAAGGACCCTTTCGGCTTCTTAAAAGCTTTCATGCCTTCTCTTGGGCTTAGTACAAGGACCCAGAGACCTCTACAGGTATAGGAACAAAACCTAGTCATCAATTTTCTAGAGCTGTCTTTCTAAGTCAAGTGTCAGACCTGTTAAGGGGTTGACCTTCATCCCTTAACATACCACCTTCTCTTGGGCGTCATACAAAGATCATTCACTACCTGAGAATCAATTTCTCAAACCACCAGTAGACTTGGACAGTCTCAATACCCTTTGGATTTTCCATTTCCTTAAAGAACAGGAAATAACCCTGATCCTCTGATTAATCCCAAAGCATAACAATACCTTTAATCGTTCCCTTCATAAGAACTGATTTTATCTTTTATCCAACATACTGGACCTGTCACTAAACTGAAACAGTCACCAGCACAATAGACTCCTCTTGGGCTTTGTACAATGATTCTCCCCAGCGGAGCTAACCTTTTCACACTCTTTTGTGGAGTATAAAAGACTCTCTTGTTGAGTCAAACCTTTAACCTCCATCTCGGGCTTCGTACGAGATACAAAAACACTCTCTTGTTGAATATAAAAGACTCTCTTGTTGAGTCACTCCCACTTTTAGCCTCCACCTCGGGCTTCGTACGAGATACAAAAATCACTCTCTTGTTAAGTATAAAAGACTCTCTTGCTGAGTCACTTCCCTCTCAGCCTCTATCTCGGGCTTTGTACGAGATACAAAACACTCTCTTGTTGAGTATAAAAGACTCTCTTATTGAGTCAACCTCCTTTTAGCCTCCATCTCGGGCTTCGTACGAGATACAAAACACTCTCTTGTTGAGTATAATATCACTCTCTTGTGGAGTCAACCCTTTTAGCCTCTCTCTCGGGCTTCGTACGAGACACATAAAAACACCCTCTTGTTGGGTCAATAGCCTCCTCTTAGGCTTTGTATAAGGAAACCCTGGTCGAGTCAATCAACCTTTTAGCATCAAAATCTGTGCCTTGCTCATAGTATACAAACATCAACAACTCCTTTTCCACCATCTAATTGCTGTAAGCGGCAAGCCTCTAGATTATTTACATCCACGCCACTGTCCCTCTTTTAGCATGAGAAATTCCTAAGGAAAGATGGTATTGCTCTAAACTGAGTTAAAGTCTTCTCCTTCAGGTTAAAAACTCCCATAAAGGAAATTATGGCATTGTTGGATTCACATATCCCAGTTAAAGTAATTCTCCTTTATAACCAGTCACGCAACAGTTGTGACAAACAGACCAAATACCCCTCTTTAAGAGATGACAAAGTCAAAACCCTTTAGCTTCACATCTTGGGCTTCGAACAAGATACAAATAGACCCTTCAACTTCACATCTTGGGCTTTGAACAAGATACAAATCACCTTCATCTTCACGTCTTGGGCTTTGAACAAGACACCAAAACGACCTTTTTTCCTCCCATAGAATAGGAGGAACTACGATCGCTCTGATTTCCCTGTTTTGTTAAATAGAAATACGTAGGCATAAGATTGGAAAAATATTAGCTAGCACACTAATTAAAAACATCAAATCCAGTACCTATCCAAAATCCCCATGAATAGTCCCGTCATTTCATTCTTAACAAAATAAGCAGAGAGAGGCCCACAATCTAAACCGCATCTGTAAACCAACAGTCATCTGTTTAAACTCAGTATGCAAGTAGGGTTAATTGGAGACATCTATTTCACTTCCTTAGTCAGCTTAATAGGATAAAAAATGAATCGACCTGTAGTACCCCAGAGCGACAGTGCTTAAGAACCACGTCCAAAATCGCTCGCTACAGAAAAATGGCGCCCACCGTGGGGCCCCGCAGGGCATCTTGTCCCTCTTATCTCTCTGGTTGAAACCTTAAATCTGAAAACTTCCAAGAGAAATGGCAACTTCACTGGGGAGAATACTTATACAAAGTAGAGATCTTGTTCTCTTCCCATCTCTTAGGTAGAAAACCTTGAGTTCACATTCATGTCATAGAAATGGCGACTCTGCTGGGGAGTCATTGTCTGTATAGGATCATAAGACTAGAGGTCTAGGATGATTAAGACAAATATATATACTGTTTTTCCTAAATGATATTTGTGTTTATTTTTCTGCTAATGGGAATACGTGTGATGCTGCATGTGGAAAGATTGAGTATACACCTAAGATAGGTGATGGCTAAACGAGTAATCTTACAGGGAGTGACTCCCAAATAAGAGACCTCGACCATCTGATCAGTGGAGGCACCCTTTTGCGGATTCAATGTCTATACGACTTCGGTTGCTGAAAGCAGTGTTGTTCGATTGTGGTCGTCGGTGAAACTGATTTAGTAGACTAAAACCATTTTGTAGTGCGGAAGCTATCGGAAATAGTTGTCACGCGATACTACCCTTATTTAAGGCTGATGATCTATTCTCGGTGAATAGCATTTACTCTAAGATACTGCAACTCGCTGGCGATCCGCTTGCTGTTGTTATCCTGGGAGGAGCTGATGATTTTGAGGACAGGTACAAAAAATCACCAGTATAAACCTTTGGGGGGGCGTAGAGCCTTGACTTCATGACACCGACCCTTTGACCCCATGTTTTTTCTATGTTTTTGTGTGCTGCATTCATACATTCATCTAAAAAACATTAAAACAAAGAAAATCTTCTCTTCTAGTCTCTCTTTTTCAAATTAAACTAAGACAATGATTGCAAATGTCAGAGAAAAAGGAGATTGCGCTAATGGATTTCGGTAGAAGGAAAACTCATAAGTACACCTTCAAGGTTCCAAAGTTGGAGGATTTGAGAGGTTTGACGAGAATGATCACCAACCACGAGGCTTTCAGAGCCAAGTATGGAGGATTATTGTCTCTATTAAGGGTCCATGTAATCGAAGGAATCATGTCCACGCTAATCCAGTTCTACGATCCGGTTTATCACTGTTTCACATTCCCAGATTATCAGCTAGCACCAACACTGGAGGAGTATTCTCACTTGACTGATATACACATTACTGATCAAGCTCCCTTTTCTGGACTGGAAGAAATTCCAAAGGATCAAACCATTGCATGAGCAATTTATTTAGACGAGTCAGAAGTCAGGACTCACATGACCACTAAGGGTGGCATCCAAGGTTTGCCAGCCCAGTTCTTAACAGAGAAGGCTCTATACTTTGCTAGTATAGGGAATGTGGCCGCTTTCGAGAGCATCTTTGTTTTGCTCACCTACGGGTTATTTTTGTTTCCCAACATTGATAACTTTGTAGATATCAACTCCATTAAGATTTTCCTGATCGGAAACCCCGTACGGACCTTACTCATCGACGCGTATCATTCAGTACACTTAAGGAATTTATACAGTGGAGGAATGATCATGTGTTGTGTACCCTTGCTTTATAAATGGTTCACTTCCCATTTGCCCAAGTCTGCTGCATTTTGGGATCAAAAGAATACTTTTCATTGGTCGCAGAGAATCATGTCTCTTACCAACTCGGACATCGATTGGTCCAATAGAATCTATGACAGGATCAGAATCATTGACCGTTGTGGAAATTTCCCAAATGTACCCCTTATAGGAATTAAGGGAGGAATCAACTATCATCCGGTGTTAGTTCGTCGTCAATTTGGATCCCCAATGAGGCATGTCCCACGCAATGCTCATCTGGAAGGTTTTTTCTTCAAGGAAGGAGAAAATGACAGGGCACTAAAGACAGAAATAATGCACGCTTGGAAACATGTTCACAGAAAAGGACGAGAGTCTCTAGGAAAACCAGATTGTGTCTCAGTGGAGCCTTATCTCCACTGGGTACAAACTAGAGCTCTCAAGCTGAGGATGCCTTACCCTCGTCAAGAAGTTCTTCCATTAAGGGACTCTGCCCTTTATTTTATGTCTGAGACGGAAAAGCTTCAGGTTACTCTCAGCAAAGTTCAGCAGGAGAAGAGGTCTTGGAGGAACAAGTATCGTATTCTCAATGTGGAGTGTAGGAAAATACATCAGCTATTAAGAGAAAAAGATGCTCTGATTGAGATTTTAGAGCATCATGCTGTAGAGAATCAGGATGACCAAAGGAATTTGCTCGCTCCTTTCACTTGGCAAAGGAATGACAACCCGACAACGGCTGAAGAGCCCCGATTAAAGATGAGGAAAGTACCAGAACCAGCACCTGAGCTCTCCTCAGAGAGGACTCAGGATCCATTAGTTTAGGTTTCCTTTTTCAGCACTTTGTAATCTACTGTATTTCCATTTCCGCAATCCTTTGAATTCAATAAAACGGGGTTTCCCCACTGTTTGATATTTGCAATCCAATTGTCGAAGTTTACTTTGAATAAACAAAAATAATTAATAATCATTGCATTCATCATTCTCATAAACACATTCTTCTTACCTACGAATCTCACATTTGCGTCTCGATTCTAGAGTCAAACTGTCTCATTCGTACAATACTCGGGCCAATCGTCAGAAAAAGATGGATGATCTCGAGGAAGAGAACTGAGAGTTGAGAGAAGAGATCGACACTCTGAAAGAGGATCTGAGAAAGCTTCATAACGACATGCAAGCTCTAGTAGAAGCTCAAATGTAGCAACAAAGGACTGTGATCTCAGAGATCACATCTACGCCCATAGTGGAAAAGTTTGATCCTAGGTACAAAATGCTGAAAGATCGTCCCTGGGGCATGCCACTCAACTATATCCCAGAAGGATATATTATGCCGATCATGGAAGATCCAGAAAATACAGTAGGAGCCGCTGGGCCTGAAGGTTACAAACTTCGGGAAAGCGAAGATGCCAGGGGAATGACAGCAACTCCTGAAGGTTACAAACTTCGGGAGGCACCGAGAGTCTCAGCCATAATGACTATACCACCGCCCGTGGTACACACTATCCCGGAAGGACAGATTCCACCGATACCTTTTGGTGGGAACGACAGCATGTTCGACAGAATGAATGAATTCCAGGAGCAGTTCCTGGAAATGCAGAAAGAACTGCAAGCCATTCGCGGTCAGGATCTATTTGGAAAGGACGCCGCAGACCTTTGCTTGGCCCCTAAAGTGAAAGTTCCACACAAATTCCAGGTACCCGACTTTGAAAAGTACAAGGGTAACTCTTTCCCTCATAGCCATTTAGTGATGTACGCTCGGCGAATGTCAACACAGACAAAGAACCAGGAGCTACTAATTCACTATTTTCAAGATAGTTTAATCGGTGCCGCATTAAAATGGTACATGGGGTTAAACCGCGCCACGATCGACACATTCTGATATCTGGGCGCTGCCTTCATTCAGCAGTACAAATATAATCTGGACATGGCACCGGACAGAGATCAGCTCAGATCGATGTCACAAAAGGACAAGGAAACCTTTAAAGAATATGCTCAAAGATGGCGTGAAATTGCCACTCCAATTTCTCCACCCCTGGAGGAAAAGGAGATGACAAAGATCTTCTTAAAAACCTTAAGCTTATTTTACTACGACAGAATGGTTGCCAGTGCGCCCAGTGACTTCACCGAGATGGTGGGCATGGGAGTTCGTCTTGAGAAAGTTATCCGAGAAGGACGCCTAGTTAAAGACGATGGATCATCAAGTAATGCAAAACGATACGGTAGTGCTCTCCTTAAGAAAAAAGAGCAGGATATTGGGAATATCTCTCTCGGGAAGCAAACTAGACGTTACCAACCAATAGCAGTTGTAACTCCTGCCATTAACCCAGCGCCTGTTCCTACGTATCAACCTCAGGTTGCGCCGAGCCAACCTAATAAACAACAATATCAGCAAAGGACACATCAGCCTCTTCAGCAGGCTCATCCTCCATACAACAACAACCGTGCAACACGACCATCAGGGTTCGACCTTATACCCATGTTGTACGCGGAATTGCTTCCATTACTACTGGTCAAGGGGCACGTCCAAACCAGGTCTCCTCTTATAGTACCGGAAAATCCGCCTTTTTGGTTCAAGGCGGATCAGACTTGTCCTTACCATCAAGGAGGACCAGGGCATAACATAAAGAACTGTCTTAGTTTCAAATCTGATGTACAAAAGCTTGTTAGGAGCGGGGTCTTATCTTTCAAAGATACGAATCCTAATGTTTTCACAAACCCGCTACCTCAACACGAAAAAGCTGCTGTCAACTTGATAAAAGGAGAGTCTAACGACAGCTATCAAATTCATGATGTACTCTTGTTAAGGGCCAACTTGGTCAAGATGCACTGTAGACAGAGCGGATATGGCCATGTGTCACCTCATAATTATCACCAATGTGATATCTGCTCTAAAAATAATCAAGGATGTTCTGTGGTGCAATCAGCTCTACAGGAACAATTGGATCTCGGGTGGATCCAAGAGCATCGAGTTCGTGGAGTCAACATGACCTATACGAATTCCAACATCATTCAGAACCACGACATCCATGCAATGAATGTCAACTTGGTGGTGATGCACTTAAGGCAAAGCCAGTATCATAATCTGCTGCGACACAATTACAATTCCTGTATGATTTGCTCGGTAAACAAATAGGGATGCTCTTTTGTACAAGAGGCCCTCCAACGTCAGATGGATCTTGGGTGGATCCAGGACTACCATGATAGAAATCCTTATCAGATTAACATGATTCAAATCTTTGATATTCGTCTGATGAATACCAGCTTGGTGGAGTTACACGCCAAGCAGGTTCAACTTGTTCTTGTCACTTCTCACGATTATCTGAACTGTAAAGGATGCAGTGAGAGTAACCAAGGGTGCGCTCTCATTCAGAGAACTTTACAACACTTGTTAAACCACTGGTGGCTTTCAATCTATCTGGATGAATACACACAACAAATCAGTGTGCTTAATGGAAACCCTACTCGGCGTCAAAGTCAGGATGTCCGATCTATGGAAACAAACCTGGTAAGGTTGCACTGCATTCAAAGTGGGTGTGGCTAGGGGCCACCACACAACTATGAACGTTGTAGAGTCTGCTCGGAGAGTAACCAAGGATGCTACCTTGTGCGGGCAGCCCTTCAAGGTGAGTTGGATCGTAAAGAGATCCACCCGTGTCCGAGTCCCGAGCCAATCAACTGGACGCCGGACTACTTCGCTGATCAAATCAGAGACGTTGTCATAATCTCTGATCATCAACGGAACAAGGATGTTTGTACCATCATCCCTCTACTGGACGAATCAAAGGTTCTTAGCCAGGAACTGATTGAAGTTACTTACGACAGTCAGAAAAATCAGAAGGCTCATGTAGTTATTTATCTACCAGGACCGTTACCGTATGAAACAGCTAAGGCAATCCCTTACAAATACGGTGCAACGATAATTGAGAATGGAAAGGAAATTCCATTACCCTCTGTCGTGAATATTGCAGACATCAGTCGAGTAACACGGAGCGGTCGAATCTTCAACCGAGGAGTTGGAGAACCTAACAAGGAAAAGGAACTTCAGACAGAAGCTCCCAATCTACCAGTCAGCCAATCTAGTGATACCGACCTTTCAAAAAACAATAATGAGATGCTGAAGGTCATCCAGAGGAGTGAATACAACATTGTTGATCAGCTTCTACAAACTCCCTCAAAGATCTCAGTGTTATCACTTTTACTTAGTTCCGAAGCCCACAGAGAGGCTCTACAGAAAGTCTTAGAGCAGGCGTTTGTGGAACAGGATGTGTCAATACGACAGTTCGATAGCATCATCTCTAACATCACTTTCTGCAACAACTTAGGATTCAGTGATGAGGATTTGCCAAAGGGGGGCAAAAGTCACAACATGGCGCTCAATATCACAGTTAACTGCCATGACGATGCTTTAGCCAACGTACTGGTAGACATAGGATCGACCATCAACGTTATACTGAAGTCCACTCTAATGCGACTATCATTTAAAGGATCCCTGATGAGGGGCAGTGAGGTGTCATCGTTAAAGCCTTTGACGGATCTCGGAAAGCAGTTATCGGCGAAGTCGACCTTCCCATAACTATCGGTCCTCACACTGTCCTAATCACTTTCCAGGTCATGGACGTCCGGGTAGTGCACATCTGTTTATTAGGAAGACCTTGGATACACCAGGCTGGGGCAGTCACTTCGACGCTGCACCAAAAACTGAAGTTCGTCAAGAACGATCAACTCGTCACGGTCTGTGGAGAACAAGCCTTGATCGTGAGTAACCTGTCATTATCTACTTGTGTAGAACCCGAGGTGGTTGTTGGAACTCATTTCCAGGCATTTTCGATAAACACGGAGAATCAGTCAGAGAAGGGAACCTCGATTTCTTCGTACAAAGATGCTCTCGAGGCAATTGAAAGTAATAATATGAAAGGATGGGGACAGCTTGCCATTCCTACTAATAATAAAACAAAGAAGGGTCTTGGTTTTTCTGCAACCTGCACCCAGACAGCTGCTAACGATGAAAGTCTTCATCCCATTCAGGATTTCTTCCACAGTGGAGGTTTCCTTCACCCAGTGCCTCAAGCTGTCCATACTATAAACGAGGGAGATCCCTCCGATACGGATAAGGAATGGAAGTCCTATCTCAACGAGGACGGTTATATGTCTCAGGAAGAGGTGCCTACGCCCTTTTGCTATCTCGCACAGAGTCTGAGATTTATACCGAGGTCAGATGTCGAAATGATATACGGAGATTGGGATCCGGAAGGATGTCGGGCTCCACCAAACTCATTATAGGAAGACACTCTGATGAAGGACAACTTTGACCACGACTATTATGGCCCAATGGATGGTCTGCCTATCTGGCAACCGTATCCAGGAGACTTGGGGAAAGAAAATCAGCCGAACAATGAAAATCAACTGACCCTCATTGAAAAGAATACCCGTGTCCCCACCATGTCATGGGATCAACATTCAGGTAATTCAGAACCTATCCAGTATGACGATCAATTGGCAAAGCTTGTCGGACTAGAATTCATCAACTATGCTTTTCCTGAGGTCAATGTCATCGAGAGAGATGACCCCTCAAGTTCCAAAGAAGACTGGGACACCTTAGGACAACCAAGTGGAAAATATGACTATATGGTCAAGTACACCACTCCTGAAAAGTCTCGTATCAGGCTCGAAGACATCTAGCCAACTGGATGGGGAGATTTACCTGAGAGAACAAATACTATGCAAAATACAACAGAGGAATCCTCCTACGACAACTCTGCCTGGGAGACAGATTCCAATGATCCTGCTCCACTAGAAATCAGTGTTATTTCTGAAGACAAACCAAGAAAGGTACCAGACTTTGTGATTCATCGAGGAGTTCGCCGCCAATGGGTCGCAGTCGATGTTCCGAAGATCGTTCATAAGTCTAAGTAATTGCCGTCTTTAACCTTTCATCCTGCCCAGGTGAAACAGATGTTTTGATAGGGCTCGCTTTCTGTAAATTATCCCTCTTCACTTCGCCCAAAGTGACATAGTTTTGTTAGTTTCAAGAATTGACTTGTTCATAAATAAAATAACGCCGTTCTGTAATTTCCGCATTAATTGTTGTTTTCAATTTTTGCTTTTCTCAGAAAATGGTAATTCTAAAAAACAAATAATAATAAACAAGCAGTTTTTCAAATAAAAATATACTGCACACACTCTTGCATTCTCTCTATCTCTTCTAAACACAAATCATCATGTCATGTAGATTGCTTGTTTTAAACCCCATTGAAACATACGATCCGATGCCTTCTCCCAACTTTGAGTTCCCGGTATTTGGGGCTGAAGAAGAAGTTGACGACGAAATTCCAGAAGAGATCTCCCGATTACTCAGACAAGAGGAAAGGTCCATTGAACCTCACAAAGAGCCATTGGAAACGATCAACTTGGGTTCAGAAGAAGAGAGAAAAGAGGTCAAGATTGGGGCACTGCTCAGTCCAACTGCCAAAGAGAGTTTGACAAAGGTTCTCAGAGAATTTCCCGATGTGTTTGCTTGGTCCTACCAGGACATGCCGGGGTTGGATACCAGCATCGTGGAGCATCATTTACCATTGAAATCAGAGTGTCCGCGTGTAAAATAAAGGTTGAGACGGACTCACCCGGACATGGCCATCAAAATCAAAGAGGAGGTACAAAAACAGATTGACGCGGGTTTCCTCGCCACGTCTGAATATCCTTAATGGTTAGCCAACATCGTACCCGTTCCAAAAAAGGACGGAAAGGTCAGAATGTGTGTAGACTATAGAGATCTAAACAAGGCTAGTCCGAAGGACGACTTTCCTTTAGCACACATTGACATGCTGGTAGACAGTACAACAAAGTTCAAGGTTTTCTCCTTCATGGATGGATTCTCGGGCTATAACCAGATCAAAATGGCGCCGAAAGACATGGAGAAAACTTCGTTCATTACCCTATGGAGTACCTTTTATTACAAGGTAATTTTGTTCGGTTTGAAGAACGTCGGGGCAACCTATCAAAGGGCCATGACTACTCTGTTTCATGACATGATACTCAAGGAAATCGAGGTATATGTCGATGATATGATTGCCAAATCTAGAACAGCAGAGGAGCATGTGGCCCACCTGTCAAAATAATTTGAGCGTTTGAGAAAGTACAAACTCCGCTTAAATCCCAACAAATGCACCTTCGGTGTCCGTTCAGGGAAACTCTTAGGGTTTATCGTCAACCAGAAAGGAATTGAGGTTAATCCTGACAAGGTCAAGGCCATTCAAGAAATGCCTTCTCCGAAAACTGAAAAACAAGTCAGAGGATTCCTTGGACGTTTGAACTACATTTCCAGATTTATATTCCTCATGACCGCGACATGCGCGCCAATCTTCAAACTACTCAAGAAGATACAAATTTTCTCACTGATTCTTGGGGAAAATGGACTCCGAATTATGATGGCCCCTATATGGTCAAGAAAGCTTTCTCAGGCGGCGCCTTGAGACTTGCAACCATGGATAGAGAAGAATTTGCCTATCCCACAAATGTTGACGTAGTCAAGAAATACTTCGCCTAAATAAAAAAAAACGTCTCGGTGGATTGAAAACCCGAAAGGACGGTCCAGGCAAAAATTAGAGACATGATCAAAAATCATCCCGGTGGATTGGAAATCTCAAAAGTAAAATCCAGGCAAAAGTTAGGGATTCATGGCAAGTAACTACGTCCAACAAAGGGGCAAGTCCCTCAGCAGCAATTACACCATCCGTCAGAAATCTCGATCGCGGTCATCTTCGACAGAAGCTCAAGATACCCAGAATTCAAAGTTGGTAGAAGGATAGCGGTCGTTATGCTTCAACGTAGCCCTTTTCCCTTAAATTACCATTTTCTAACTTTGTAAATACTCCATGGAATCACGCGTTTGGCTGATTTCCATCCTATCAATAAAATTTGAGCCCTTGTGCTTTTGTTTGCAATTCTTATTTGTTTTAGCTTTACAGAACGACGTTTTTAACATGATTAACGATTCTTGAAATAAAACAAAAATGAATTTACTTGTTAAACTTTTTATGCTTTTAAAATAAAGATGGCAATTCTTTTGACTGTTGAACATCGAAAGAACATCAATCGCTTCTCCAGAAGTAAGCGAGCTTCAAAGTGCATAATCAAAGTACTCCTTCTAAACCAGTACGCCTGAACGAAGGATCAACTGTGTCAGATGCGAATATTCCATCCGACACCCCCGGTAGAGTTCTCATCTCCTAAGTCCGACCAACGTAGCTCCTAACAGGGACTATCCCCTCTAAGCAAGGCAGAATTGCTATTTTGAACCAGTGATACTTTTCGTCTCCCGCCGTGGCCGAGTATCCAGTCGTGTTCATCTACTAGTCTGTATGTCGCGTCAGTTTTGTCAGCATAAACATACATACATCATGCATTATTGATTTACATTCACATTCATATTGCATCACTATCACTCTAGTAGGTCTTGTCCCATCGTGATAACCGTCCTCTCAATCGAGTTGTCAGTTCTTTCCTCGTCAGGAAACGGTGGGGCTGAACAATCTCTCCTCCAGTTTATTTCTGGATTAGAATTGGCCCTTGACCACTTTGATAACTTGAACCTCTGAAGAACCAGAGAACCTTCGACAAACATCACTCTTCGCCAGTGAAGATGATATCTCCGCTTTCCCGGATTAAGGAAAATCCCCAGAGAAAGCCTTGTAATAAAAAATTCGGTAATACGGCAGTTTTTCTCCGAAAAATCCACAGACGAAAAGGTCATCAACACTTCAGGAAAAGTATGATGTAACACCCCAAACGGAAACAGTCTCTCAAGAGACTCGTTTTCGCCAGTAGAATGAACAAATGGCGTCTCCAAATAGAGAAGTTTGTGCACCTCTACAACTCAGACGACTGGGTTCCCCAACAACTCTGACATCAAAAAATTTTCTGTCAAATGGCATCTCCCCAAGAAAATTCGGCGAGAAGTTTAAGGAAAATCGCTACACATAGCGTCCCTTGTCAATAAAGTTTATTGACAAAAGAAACTGAGACCAGTTCCTTGGTAGGAAACCAGGATCGAGGGGAAGTTTACATCAGAAACTTAGACCAGTTCCTTGGTAGGCCACCAGGATCGAGGGGAAGTTTACATCAAAAACTTAGACCAGTTCCTTGGTAGGAAACCAGGATCGAGGGGAAGTTTATTTAAGAAAACTGAGACCAGTTCCTTGGCTGAAGACCAGGATCGAGGGGAAGTTTTTACCTTTTCTAAGCATCATTGCTTAGCAAAAGAAGAAGGATGTGTGAACTACCGTTCATAACCACCATCAAAATTTTGGGTATTCCGATATTTAATCCTCTTGCACCCCGAATGCCCGAATACCTTCGCCATTCACACCTTCGGGTCCAAGAAGATTAAATAGGGGCATCTGTCATACCCCAAATTTTGACCACTAAGATTCCCATCATTGTGCAAATCATCATCACAATATGGATGAACTTTCATACTCATTAGTCTCCCCAAAGATGGGTGTGCATTCTCTACACTCAAAGAATTAGGGTTCCAAGCCCTCTCAGAGCATTTAGAAAAAGGATTAATCAAGGAATGACATGATCTTCAACTTGTCTAACTTCTCGAATATCCACAAAGGATCAAGAGGTCTCCCACATCAAGAATTAAGCACAAGAGTGCAACATTTCAAGTGGATCAAGCCTCAAGTTCATCTAATACAAAGTCAACTGACGCAAAAAGTCAAAGTTTGACTTTTGGTCAACTTTGAGCTTCACAAGCCATTACTCAAGAAAATATGATGGATGATTTAATTTGATCAAATTTAAATCAAGAAATCATGGAAAATTTCAAAATTGATCAAATTGAAGGAAACTTAGAAAATTTTTCTAAGTTAAAATCATGTTCAAGTGCACAACTTTTCAAGGTTGTAACTATTGGTCCAAGCATCCATTGATTTTGCTTAAGGGTAATTTTAAAGAGGGTATTTGATACTTCAACATTGTAGAAGGAATCAACTCAAAATATCATAAGGATTGAAAGATATAAGTGATCAAAGTTGGGAATTCTTAATGTCAAATGTTCCGACATTTCATAGGACATCATTAATAATTTTCCAGCAAGAATGTCCCAACTTCAAGGATGTTTTTCTCCATGATCCAAGTTGATTCAAGCCAAACCTTGAGCATCAAAGTTAAAGTACGTAATCTCACCTTTCCAGAAAGTCCTAGAAAGCTCATTTATCATTCTCGAGCAGAAAGTTATGGTCTCTGCAAAAGGCATTGATAAAACAGAATTTTCATGACAGCTTTTAGGACAGATTTGATCACACAAGTTCAAGGTCCTTTTTGACAACTTTACAAGTCATATCTTCACAAACCTTGAACATAAAAGTTGAAGTACATTATCTCAGCTTTCCAGAAAGTTGTAGAATGTCCATTTATCATACTCGAGCAGGAAGTTATGGACTTTACAGTAAGGCTTGCGCCAGCTATTTTTTAGGACAGATTTTGTGCACTTTTTCTTGTGCCACATAATTTTCAAGCTTTGTCACCATGCAGGACAAGCATAAAAGGTGCAATTCACTTCAACTCAAAATATCATAGTGGATTAAAAGATATAAGTGATTAGAGTGTGGAATTGTTAATGTTTAAAGTTGTCAAATGTTTCAACATTTCATAGGACATCATTAATATTTTTCCAGCAAGAATGTCCCAACTTCAAGGATGTTTTTCTCCATGATCCAAGTTGAACCAAGTCTAGGGTCAAACATCAAAGTTGAAGTATGTCATCTCAGCTTTCCATAAAGTCCTGGAACAACCATTTATCATTCTTGAGCAAGAAGTTATGGATTTTACAACAAGGCTTGCTGCAGCTGATTTTTAAGACAGGTTTCAAGACAGATTTGCACATTTCTTATGCCACATGAATTTTTTAGCCTTGTCATCATTTTGGACACATCTGAGGATCAAATCCAAGGGGGATGATCTGATCTCCAAGCCTCCAAAGTCCTTGGAACCAAAAATAGCATGCCAAATCTAGAAAACCCTAAAAGAGGGACAAGACTCCAATTTTGGTTTAGAGCATTTAATGGATGCTTAGAGGTGGAATGGACTGAGCTTCCTCTAACTGAATTCAGTCAAGATTCATCCAACAACAAGGGAACCAGCAGCCTGTGCCCTAACCTCTAGTCAATGGCTAGAGGAGACTTGGATTCTCATTGATCAACATTGGCCAAACTTCTGCAGCAGTTGCCATTCACTATTGCTGCCAAAACAAACTTGCTCTACTATAAATAGAGTTCATTTGTGCTCAGTTTGAGTACACCAAAGCCATCAAACAAATGCTTTCCTCAAAATCACTTTCTCTAGGCAAAAATACCTTCTTTAGCAAGGTAATTCTGAGTTTTTGAGTTAGAGAGCATTTGCATCACAGCTCATGATCCAAACACATCCAATATGTCATACCTAAGCTGTCCAAACTCTCACAAGTGACCTATAACATGATAACGCGAAATTATATCGTGTATTTGACTTGACTTGCATGAATTTTTATTACGTTTTATATGCTTTTTCCCGATTTATGCTTTATATTACCCGCATTTATTTATGTTTTTCAGGTACTCGAGTCGAATCGGAATTCAATGAAAAGTGAAGATTTATTGAAGAAAAAGAAAGAGAATGGAAAGAATTAAGAAGGAAAGAATTAAGGAGTAAAGAAATTATATGGAAAGAAAAGAAAAAAAGAAGAAAACAAAAATTGAAAAAAAAATATAAAGGGGGTGGGGCCCACCATCACACATGTGGCGCAAGCCACATGGGAGTGACGCCCACCACCTTCATCATATGTGGCGCCAGCCACTAGTCAAGGAAAGGAAGAGGTGGCGCAAGCCACCTATGTTCTGGGAGAAAAAATCTCTCCACTTTCCCAACTTTTTCTCCACTTTCCCAACTTTTTCTCCATTTCTCCAGATTCTACCGGTCTTCCCTCAAGTTAATTTCCACGCCACGCAACGCACTTTCCTCAACTGCCAAGGCCAACACTCAGTATGAAAGAGAAATCAAACCTCCATAACCAGGGGGAATTGGAGCCAGATTTTATTTCTTTAGATTCTAAGCAGTTTTGATTCACTCTGTAAAAGTAATAGTTCTCCACATCGGAGGACTATTACAAATACAGTTTTAGGATTTATTTCTGTAGTTTAATTTATGTATTTGATTCAAAGCCTGCCGGCGTATTACGACTTCAGTTCAAGCATTGTTTCCAGTTCCATTTAATTATAGGTTCTGTTTTATTGTTTACCTTACTGTCTTCAATTAATTGCTTAATTATGTCTTGCCTTATATTAAATTATTTTAAATCGCTTATCATGTTTTTGTTTAATATAAAAACCCAAAATTACTTATTTCTGTCTATCATTATGTCTAGCTAAATAGTTTAGAGTCCGAACTTAATAGGTGCGAACTTATGATTAAAATTCTGTTTTGGTTTTAATTTCCAAGTCTAATTTAAATAGCTTCTTCACGAGAGTGAGAGGTTATTTAACCCGATTTTGTCATGAGAGTGAGAAATTAATTAAGGTTAGAGCTGGCACTGCGAGAGCGTGGGGATCGAACCAGATAGTGGAAATTAGGCAACATATCTAAATACAACGAGAGCGCTTTAGATACGTTTAGGATATTATTGGCTTTCAAAATATATTTCCTAGATACCGGGCGAGCGAGAGGAAAATCCTGGGATTAGGAAGTATGACTTTAGTTAATACCACGAGAGCGTGAGGCGAAGTTTTTAAGTCGGTATATTCTACGGAACTAAGTTATAATTGTAATTAGTACCCGAATTCTACAAAGTCCTTTAGGAACGCATAATCCATATTCCGGCCTCCCTTTATTATTATATTTTCTTAGTTTTATTTTAGTTTTAGTCTTAGTTTCCCCTTAATCAATCATTCATTAGCCTTAGCTTTACAAAGCAACGATAGATAACGGTAGGTTGACATTGGTCTCTGTGGGTTCGACAATCTTTTATATTACTTCGATAAATCCGTGCACTTGCGGACGCATCAAGTTTTTGGCGCCGTTGCCGGGGACCAACAGTCAATATTGTTTTTCCGTTGTTGCACCGTATAGACTAAGGCACTCATTACTATGTATCACCCAAATTTTTTCTACAATCACCACTCCTAGTATTTCGAGGAATCGCAAGAATCCCATAATTCCAACTTTGAAATACAAATGGAGAATTTCAATGCATCACTAACTCATTCTCACCCAAATTGCCTCTGCTACTACCAATCCTAACATTTTGAGGAGTCACAAGAATCTCATAATTCCAAAATAGAAATATTAATGCAGGATTTCAATGCGACCCTGACTCACTCCCAATATCTCGAGGAACCGCACCCAAATTTCCTCTACGATCACCATTCCCAATATTTCGAGGAACCACAAGAATCTGTTAATTCCAACCTCAAAACATTAATGGAGGATTTCATTGAAACAACAACTAATTCTAGGTTAGAATCTATGATGGAGCACACTGTGGAGACACAAACTCTCCGGAATGAAGAGCTTAGAAGACAACATCTCGATACTTATGTACTTGTTATGCCATAGCCTTAAGTTCTCACCCCTTTAGCAGTCCCTAATTAGTTTATTTAGCAGTCAGCACCATCCTAAGCACGCACTAAGTAGGAAGCCGATGCAAATAAGTGTATGATCTCAGGCTTAAAAGGTAAAATAAAAAAAAATAAAAAAATAAATGAATGAGAAGGAATGCTTCTTCAAAGTTAGGTGGTCCTCACCCGATCATTTAGCCCAACGGTGCAAACTTCTTTATTTTATTGATATTTAAGCCAATGTGCAAAAAGAAAAAAAATGAATGATGATAATGAGATCATAGTCATTAACAGGCTATCCTACCATGAGTGTGAAAGGATAACAGGCTTAATGTGATTGCGCCAGAATGAAAAAGGGACGAAAGAACGATGAGTGAGTTAGGCTTAGGTATAATGACATGATTTAGATTGGTTTGTATAGGAGGGAGGTTGATGAACGCAAATGCGGAATTGTGTTGTCACAATTTCCTTAGTGTGTGAGCAAGTACCTATCGACACAAACTTAACCGAAGTAGAGTTGGTGGCCTAGGATGAGTAGCCGTATACACTATTTTTCTCGCGAGTCATGGTTTGCTTGAGGACAAGCAAAGGTTTAAGTGTGGGGGAGTTTGATAACGCGAAATTATATCGTGTATTTGACTTGACTTGCATGAATTTTTATTACGTTTTATTCGCTTTTTCCCGATTTATGCTTTATATTACCCGCATTTATTTATGTTTTTCAGGTACTCGATTCGAATCGGAATTTAACGGAAAATGAAGATTTATTGAAGAAAAAGAAAGAGAATGGAAAGAATTAAGAAGGAAAGAATTAAGGAGTAAAGAAATTAGATGGAAAGAAAAGAAAAAAAAGAAGAAAAATAAAATTGAAAAAAAATATAAAGGGGTGGGGCCCACCATCACACATGTGCCGCAAGCCACATGGGAGTGGCGCCCACCACCTTCATCATATATGGCGCCAGCCACTAGTCAAGGAAAGGAAGAGGTGGTGCAAGCCACCTATGTTCTGGGAGAAAAAATCTCTCCACTTTCCCAACTTTTTCTCCACTTCTCCAGATTCTACTGGTCTTCCCTCAAGCCGATTTCCACGCCACACAACGCACTTTCCTCAACTGCCAAGGCCAACACTCAGTATAAAAGAGAAAGCAAACCTCCATAACCAGGGGGGAATTTGAGCCAGATTTTATTACTTTAGATTCAAAGCAGTTTTGATTCACTCTGTAAAAGTAATAGTTCTCCACATCGGAGGACTATTACAAATACAGTTTTAGGATTTATTTATGTAGTTTAATTTATGTATTTGATTCAAAGCCTGCCGGCGTATTACGACTTCAGTTCAAGCATTGTTTCCAGTTCCATTTAATTACAGGTTCTGTTTTATTGTTTACCTTACAGTCTTCAATTAATTGCTTAATTATGTCTTGCCTTATATTAAATTATTTTAAATCGCTTATCATGTTTTTGTTTAATCTAAAAACCCAAAATTACTTATTTCTATCTGTCATTATGTCTAGCTAAATAGTTTAGACTCCGGCGTATGAGGATCGTCGTTACCGACGGGACTCGGTAGAAAATAATAGGTTCGAACTTATGATTAAAATTCTGTTTTAGTTTTAATTTCCAAGTCTAATTTAAATAGCTTCGTCACGAGAGTGAGAGGTTATTTAACACGATTTTGTCACGAGAGTGAGAAATTAATTAAGGTTAGAGCTGGCACTGCGAGAGCGTGGGGATCAAACCGGATAGTGGAAATTAGGCAACATATCTAAATACAGCGTGAGCGCTTTAGATACGTTTAGGATATTATTGGCTTTCAAAATATATTTCCTAGTTACCGGGCGAGCGAGAGAAAAATCTTGGGATTAGGAAGTATGGCTTTAGTTAATACCGCGAGAGCGTGAGGCGGAGTTTTTAAGTCGGTATATTCTACGGAACTAAGTTATAATTGTAATTAGTACCCGAATTCTACAAAGTCCTTTAGGAACGCAGAATCCATATTCCGGCCTCCCTTTATTATTATATTTTCTTAGTTTTATTTTAGTTTTAGTCTTAGTTTCCCCTTAATCAATCATTCATTAGCCTTAGCTTTACAAAGCAACGATAGATAACGGTAGGTTGACATTGGTCTCTGTGGGTTCGACAATCTTTTATATTACTTCGATAAATCCGTGCACTTGCGGACGCATCAAGTTTTTGGCGCCGTTGCCGGGGACCAACAGTCAATATTGTTTTTCCGTTGTTGCACCGTATAGACTAAGGCACTCATTACTATGTATCACCCAAATTTTTTCTACAATCACCACTCCTAGTATTTCGAGGAATCGCAAGAATCCCATAATTCCAACTTTGAAATACAAATGGAGAATTTCAATGCATCACTAACTCATTCTCACCCAAATTGCCTCTGCTACTACCAATCCTAACATTTTGAGGAGTCACAAGAATCTCATAATTCCAAAATAGAAATATTAATGCAGGATTTCAATGCGACCCTGACTCACTCCCAATATCTCGAGGAACCGCACCCAAATTTCCTCTACGATCACCATTCCCAATATTTCGAGGAACCACAAGAATCTGTTAATTCCAACCTCAAAACATTAATGGAGGATTTCATTGAAACAACAACTAATTCTAGGTTAGAATCTATGATGGAGCACACTGTGGAGACACAAACTCTCCGGAATGAAGAGCTTAGAAGACAACATCTCGATACTTATGTACTTGTTATGCCATAGCCTTAAGTTCTCACCCCTTTAGCAGTCCCTAATTAGTTTATTTAGAAGTCAGCACCATCCTAAGCACGCACTAAGTAGGAAGCCGATGCAAATAAGTGTATGATCTCAGGCTTAAAAGGTAAAATAAAAAAAAATAAAAAAATAAATGAATGAGAAGGAATGCTTCTTCAAAGTTAGGTGGTCCTCACCCGATCATTTAGCCCAACGGTGCAAACTTCTTTATTTTATTGATATTTAAGCCAATGTGCAAAAAGAAAAAAAATGAATGATGATAATGAGATCATAGTCATTAACAGGCTATCCTACCATGAGTGTGAAAGGATAACAGGCTTAATGTGATTGCGCCAGAATGAAAAAGGGACGAAAGAAGGATGAGTGAGTTAGGCTTAGGTATAATGACATGATTTAGATTGGTTTGTATAGGAGGGAGGTTGATGAACGCAAATGCGGAATTGTGTTGTCACAATATCCTTAGTGTGTGAGCAAGTACCTATCGACACAAACTTAACCGAAGTAGAGTTGGTGGCCTAGGATGAGTAGCCGTATACACTATTTTTCTCGCGAGTCATGGTTTGCTTGAGGACAAGCAAAGGTTTAAATGTGGGGGAGTTTGATAATGCGAAATTATATCGTGTATTTGACTTGACTTGCATGAATTTTTATTACGTTTTATTCGCTTTTTCCCGATTTATGCTTTATATTACCCGCATTTATTTATGTTTTTCAGGTACTCGATTCGAATCGGAATTTAACGGAAAATGAAGATTTATTGAAGAAAAAGAAAGAGAATGGAAAGAATTAAGAAGGAAAGAATTAAGGAGTAAAGAAATTAGATGGAAAGAAAAGAAAAAAAAGAAGAAAAATAAAATTGAAAAAAAATATAAAGGGGTGGGGCCCACCATCACACATGTGCCGCAAGCCACATGGGAGTGGCGCCCACCACCTTCATCATATATGGCGCCAGCCACTAGTCAAGGAAAGGAAGAGGTGGCGCAAGCCACCTATGTTCTGGGAGAAAAAATCTCTCCACTTTCCCAACTTTTTCTCCACTTCTCCAGATTCTACTGGTCTTCCCTCAAGCCGATTTCCACGCCACGCAACGCACTTTCCTCAACTGCCAAGGCCAACACTCAGTATAAAAGAGAAAGCAAACCTCCATAACCAGGGGGGAATTTGAGCCAGATTTTATTACTTTAGATTCAAAGCAGTTTTGATTCACTCTGTAAAAGTAATAGTTCTCCACATCGGAGGACTATTACAAATACAGTTTTAGGATTTATTTATGTAGTTTAATTTATGTATTTTGATTCAAAGCCTGCCGGCGTATTACGACTTCAGTTCAAGCATTGTTTCCAGTTCCATTTAATTACAGGTTCTGTTTTATTGTTTACCTTACAGTCTTCAATTAATTGCTTAATTATGTCTTGCCTTATATTAAATTATTTTAAATCGCTTATCATGTTTTTGTTTAATCTAAAAACCCAAAATTACTTATTTCTATCTGTCATTATGTCTAGCTAAATAGTTTAGACTCCGGCGTATGAGGATCGTCGTTACCGACGGGACTCGGTAGAAAATAATAGGTTCGAACTTATGATTAAAATTTTGTTTTAGTTTTAATTTCCAAGTCTAATTTAAATAGCTTCGTCACGAGAGTGAGAGGTTATTTAACACGATTTTGTCACGAGAGTGAGAAATTAATTAAGGTTATAGCTGGCACTGCGAGAGCGTGGGGATCAAACCGGATAGTGGAAATTAGGCAACATATCTAAATACAGCGTGAGCGATTTAGATACGTTTAGGATATTATTGGCTTTCAAAATATATTTCCTAGTTACCGGGCGAGCGAGAGAAAAATCTTGGGATTAGGAAGTATGGCTTTAGTTAATACCGCGAGAGCGTGGGGCAGAGTTTTTAAGTCGGTATATTCTACGGAACTAAGTTATAGTTGTAATTAGTACCCGAATTCTACAAAGTCCTTTAGGAACGTGGAATCCATATTCCGGCCTCTCTTTATTATTATATTTTCTTAGTTTTATTTTAGTATTAGTCTTAGTTTCCCCTTAATCAATCATTCATTAGCCTTAGCTTTACATAGCAACGATAGATAACGATAGGTTGACATTGGTCTCTGTGGGTTCGACAATCTTTTATATTACTTCGATAAATCCGTGCACTTGCGGACGCATCAAGTTTTTGGCGCTGTTGCCGAGGACCAACAGTCAATATTGTTATTCCGTTGTTGCACCGTATAGACTAAGGCACTCATTACTATGTATCACCCAAATTTTTTCTATAATCACCACTCCTAGTATTTCGAGGAATCGCAAGAATCCCATAATTCCAACTTTGAAATACAAATGGAGAATTTCAATGCATCACTAACTCATTCTCACCCAAATTGCCTCTGCTACTACCAATCCCAACATTTTGAGGAGTCACAAGAATCTCATAATTCCAACCTAGAAATATTAATGCAGGATTTCAATGCGACCCTGACTCACTCCCAATATCTCGAGGAACCGCACCCAAATTTCCTCTACGATCACCATTCCCAATATTTCGAGGAACCACAAGAATCTGTTAATTTAAACCTCAAAACATTAATGGAGGATTTCATTGAAACAATAACTAATTCTAGGTTAGAATCTATGATGGAGCACATTGTGGAGACACAAACTCTCCAGAATGAAGAGCTTAGAAGACAACATCTCGATACTTATGTACTTGTTATGCCATAGCCTTAAGTTCTCACCCCTTTAGCAGTCCCTAATTAGTTTATTTAGCAGTCAGCACCATCCTAAGCACGCACTAAGTAGGAATCCGATGCAAATAAGTGTATGATCTCAGGCTTAAAAGGTAAAATAAAAAAAAATAAAAAAAAATGAATGAGAAGGAATGCTTCTTCTAAGTTAGGTGGTCCTCACCCGATCATTTAGCCCAACGGTGCAAACTTCTTTATTTTATTGATATTTAAGCCAATGTGCAAAAAGAAAAAAAATAAATGATGATAATGAGATCGTAGTCATTAACAGGCTATCCTACCATGAGTGTGAAAGGATAACGGGCTTAATGTGATTGCGCCAGAATGAAAAAGGGACGAAAGAAGGATGAGTGAGTTAGGCTTAGGTATAATGACATGATTCAGATTGGTTTGTATAGGAGGGAGGTTGATGAACGCAAATGCGGAATTGTGTTGTCACAATATCCTTAGTGTGTGAGCAAGTACCTATCGACACAAACTTAACAGAAGTAGAGTTGGTGGCCTAGGATGAGTATCCGTATACACTATTTTTCTCGCGAGTCATGGTTTGCTTAAGGACAAGCAAAGGTTTAAGTGTGGGGGAGTTTGATAACACGTTATGCTTTATATTACCCGCATTTATTTATGTTTTTTAGGTACTCGAGTCGAATCGGAATTTAACGGAAAATGAAGATTTATTGAAGAAAAAGAAAGAGAATGGAAAGAATTAAGAAGGAAAGAATTAAGGAGTAAAGAAATTAGATGGAAAGAAAAGAAAAAAAAGAAGAAAAATAAAATTGAAAAAAATTATAAAAGGGTGGGGCCTACCATCACACATGTGGCGCAAGCCACATGGGAGTGGCGCCCACCACCTTCATCATATATGGCGCCAGCCACTAGTCAAGGAAAGGAAGAGGTGGCGCAAGCCACCTATGTTCTGGGAGAAAAAATCTCTCCACTTTCCCAACTTTTTCTCCACTTCTCCAGATTCTACTGGTCTTCCCTCAAGCCGATTTCCACGCCACGCAACGCACTTTCCTCAACTGCCAAGGCCAGCACTCAGTATAAAAGAGAAAGCAAACCTCCATAACCAGGGGGGAATTTGAGCCAGATTTTATTACTTTAGATTCAAAGCAGTTTTGATTCACTCTGTAAAAGTAATAGTTCTCCACATCGGAGGACTATTACAAATACAGTTTTAGGATTTATTTATGTAGTTTAATTTATGTATTTGATTCAAAGCCTGCCGGCGTATTACGACTTCAGTTCAAGCATTGTTTCCAGTTCCATTTAATTACAGGTTCTGTTTTATTGTTTACCTTACAGTCTTCAATTAATTGCTTAATTATGTCTTGCATTATATTAAATTATTTTAAATCGCTTATCATGTTTTTGTTTAATCTAAAAACCCAAAATTACTTATTTCTATCTGTCATTATGTCTAGCTAAATAGTTTAGACTCCGGCGTATGAGGATCGTCGTTACCGACGGGACTCGGTAGAAAATAATAGGTTCGAACTTATGATTAAAATTCTGTTTTAGTTTTAATTTCCAAGTCTAATTTAAATAGCTTCGTCATGAGAGTGAGAGGTTATTTAACACGATTTTGTCACGAGAGTGAGAAATTAATTAAGGTTAGAGCTGGCACTGCGAGAGCGTGGGGATCAAACCGGATAGTGGAAATTAGGCAACATATCTAAATACAGCGTGAGCGCTTTAGATACGTTTAGGATATTATTGGCTTTCAAAATATATTTCCTAGTTACCGGGCGAGCGAGAGCAAAATCTTGGGATTAGGAAGTATGGCTTTAGTTAATACCGCGAGAGCGTGAGGCGGAGTTTTTAAGTCGGTATATTCTACGGAACTAAGTTATAGTTGTAATTAGTACCCGAATTCTACAAAGTCCTTTAGGAACGTGGAATCCATATTCCGGCCTCTCTTTATTATTATATTTTCTTAGTTTTATTTTAGTTTTAGTCTTAGTTTCCCCTTAATCAATCATTCATTAGCCTTAGCTTTACATAGCAACGATAAATAACGTTAGGTTGACATTGGTCTCTGTGGGTTCGACAATCTTTTATATTACTTCGATAAATCCGTGCACTTGCGGATGCATCAAGTTTTTGGCGCTGTTGCCGAGGACCAACAGTCAATATTGTTATTCCGTTGTTGCACCGTATAGACTAAGGCACTCATTACTATGTATCACCCAAATTTTTTCTACAATCACCACTCCTAGTATTTCGAGGAATCGCAAGAATCCCATAATTCCAACTTTGAAATACAAATGGAGAATTTCAATGCATCATTAACTCATTCTCACCCAAATTGCCTCTGCTACTACCAATCCCAACATTTTGAGGAGTCACAAGAATCTCATAATTCCAACCTAGAAATATTAATGCAGGATTTCAATGCGACCCAGACTCACTCCCAATATCTCGAGGAACCGCACCCAAATTTCCTCTACGATCACCATTCCCAATATTTCAAGGAACCACAAGAATCTGTTAATTCCAACCTCAAAACATTAATGGAGGATTTCATTGAAACAATAACTAATTCTAGGTTAGAATCTATGATGGAGCACATTGTGGAGACACAAACTCTCCGGAATGAAGAGCTTAGAAGATAACATCTCGATACTTATGTACTTGTTATGCCATAGCCTTAAGTTCTCACCCCTTTAGCAGTCCCTAATTAGTTTATTTAGCATCAGCACCATCCTAAGCACGCACTAAGTAGGAAGCCGATGCAAATAAGTGTATGATCTCAGGCTTAAAAGGTAAAATAAAAAAAAATAAAAAAATAAATGAATGAGAAGGAATGCTTCTTCTAAGTTAGGTGGTCCTCACCCGATCATTTATCCCAATGGTGCAAACTTCTTTATTTTATTGATATTTAAGCCAATGTGCAAAAAGAAAAAAAATGAATGATGATAATGAGATCATAGTCATTAACAGGCTATCCTACCATGAGTGTGAAAGGATAACGGGCTTAATATGATTGCACCAGAATGAAAAAGGGACGAAAGAAGGATGAGTGAGTTAGGATTAGGTATAATGACATGATTCAGATTGGTTTGTATAGGAGGGAGGTTGATGAACGCAAATGCGGGATTGTGTTGTCACAATATCCTTAGTGTGTGAGCAAGTACCTATCGACACAAACTTAACCGAAGTAGAGTTGGTGGCCTAGGATGAGTATCCGTATACACTATTTTTCTCGCGAGTCATGGTTTGCTTAAGGACAAGCAAAGGTTTAAGTGTGGGGGAGTTTGATAACACGTTATGCTTTATATTACCCGCATTTATTTATGTTTTTTTTAGGTACTCGAGTCGAATCGGAATTTAACGGAAAATGAAGATTTATTGAAGAAAAAGAAAGAGAATGGAAAGAATTAAGAAGGAAAGAATTAAGGAGTAAAGAAATTAGATGGAAAGAAAAGAAAAAAAAGAAGAAAAATAAAATTGAAAAAAATTATAAAAGGGTGGGGCCCACCATCACACATGTGGCGCAAGCCACATGGGAGTGGCGCCCACCACCTTCATCATATATGGCGCCAGCCACTAGTCAAGGAAAGGAAGAGGTGGCGCAAGCCACCTATGTTCTGGGAGAAAAAATCTCTCCACTTTCCCAACTTTTTCTCCACTTCTCCAGATTCTACTGGTCTTCCCTCAAGCCGATTTCCACGCCACGCAACGCACTTTCCTCAACTGCCAAGGCCAGCACTCAGTATAAAAGAGAAATCAAGCCTCCATAACTAGGGGGAATTGGAGCCAGATTTTATTTCTTTAGATTCTAAGCAGTTTTGATTCACTCTGTAAAAGTAATAGTTCTCCACATCGGAGGACTATTACAAATACAGGTTTAGGATTTATTTCTGTAGTTTAATTTATGTATTTGATTCAAAGCCTGCCGGCGTATTACGACTTCAGTTCAAGCATTGTTTCCAGTTCCATTTAATTACAGGTTCTGTTTTATTATTTACCTTACTGTCTTCAATTAATTGCTTAATTATGTCTTGCCTTATATTAAATTATTTTAAATCGCTTATCATGTTTTTGTTTAATCTAAAAACCCAAAATTACTTATTTCTATCTGTCATTATGTCTAGCTAAATAGTTTAGACTCCGGCCTATGAGGATCGTCGTTACCGACGGGACTCGGTAGAAAATAATAGGTTCGAACTTATGATTAAAATTCTGTTTTGGTTTTAATTTCCGAGTCTAATTTAAATAGCTTCGTCACGAGAGTGAGAGGTTATTTAACACGATTTTGTCATGAGAGTGAGAAATTAATTAAGGTTAGAGCTGGCACTGCGAGAGCGTGGGGATCAAACCGGATAGTGGAAGTTAGGCAACATATCTAAATACAGCGAGAGCGCTTTAGATACGTTTAGGATATTATTGGCTTTCAAAATATATTTCCTAGTTACCGGGCGAGCGAGAGCAAAATCTTGGGATTAGGAAGTATGGCTTTAGTTAATACCGCGAGAGCGTGAGGCGGAGTTTTTAAGTCGGTATATTCTACGGAACTAAGTTATAGTTGTAATTAGTACCCGAATTCTACAAAGTCCTTTAGGAACGTGGAATCCATATTCCGGCCTCTCTTTATTATTATATTTTCTTAGTTTTATTTTAGTTTTAGTCTTAGTTTCCCCTTAATCAATCATTCATTAGCCTTAGCTTTACATAGCAACGATAGATAACGTTAGGTTGACATTGGTCTCTGTGGGTTCGACAATCTTTTATATTACTTCGATAAATCCGTGCACTTGCGGACGCATCAAGTTTTTGGCGCTGTTGCCGAGGACCAACAATCAATATTGTTATTCCGTTGTTGCACCGTATAGACTAAGGCACTCATTACTATGTATCACCCAAATTTTTTCTACAATCACCACTCCTAGTATTTCGAGGAATCAGAAGAATCCCATAATTCCAACTTTGAAATACAAATGGAGAATTTCAATGCATCACTAACTCATTCTCACCCAAATTGCCTCTGCTACTACCAATCCCAACATTTTGAGGAGTCACAAGAATCTCATAATTCCAACCTAGAAATATTAATCCAGGATTTCAGTGCAACCCTGACTCAGTCCCAATATCTCGAGGAACCGCACCCAAATTTCCTCTACGATCACCATTCCCAATATTTCCAGGAACCACAAGAATCTGTTAATTCCAACCTCAAAACATTAATGGAGGATTTCATTGAAACAATAACTAATTCTAGGTTAGAATCTATGATGGAGCACATTGTGGAGACACAAACTCTCCGGAATGAAGAGCTTAGAAGACAACATCTCGATACTTATGTACTTGTTATGCCATAGCCTTAAGTTCTCACCCCTTTAGCAGTCCCTAATTAGATTATTTAGCAGTCAGCACCATCCTAAGCACGCACTAAGTAGGAAGCCGATGCAAATAAGTGTATGATCTCATGCTTAAAAGGTAAAATAAAAAAAATAAAAAAAAATGAATGAAAAGGAATGCTTCTTCTAAGTTAGGTGGTCCTCACCTGATCATTTAGCCCAACGGTGTAAACTTCTTTATTTTATTGATATTTAAGCCAATGTGCAAAAAGAAAAAAAATGAATGATGATAATGAGATCGTAGTCATTAACAGGCTATCCTACCATGAGTGTGAAAGGATAACGGGCTTAATGTGATTGCGCCAAAATGAAAAAGGGACGAAAGAAGGATGAGTGAGTTAGGCTTAGGTATAATGACATGATTCATATTGGTTTGTATAGGAGGGAGGTTGATGAACGCAAATGCGGAATTGTGTTGTCACAATATCCTTAGTGTGTGAGCAAGTACCTATCGACACAAACTTAACCGAAGTAGAGTTGGTGGCCTAGGATGAGTATCCGTATACACTATTTTTCTCGCGAGTCATGGTTTGCTTAAGGACAAGCAAAGGTTTAAGTGTGGGGGAGTTTGATAACGCGTTATGGTTTATATTACCCGCATTTATTTATGTTTTTCAGATACTCGAGTCGAATAGGAATTTAACGGAAATTGAAGATTTATTGAAGAAAAAGAAAGAGAATGGAAAGAATTAAGAAGGAAAGAATTAAGGAGTAAAGAAATTAGATGGAAAGAAAAGAAAAAAAAAGAAGAAAAATAAAATCGAAAAAAAATATAAAAGGGTGGGGCCCACCATCACACATGTGGCGCAAGCCACATTGGAGTGGCGCCGACCACCTTTATCATATATGGCGCCAGCCACTAGTCAAGGAAAGGAAGAGGTGGCGCAAGCCACCTATGTTCTGGGAGAAAAAATCTCTCCACTTTCCCAACTTTTTCTCCACTTCTCCAGATTCTACTGGTCTTCCCTCAAGCCGATTTCCACGCCACGCAACGCACTTTCCTCAACTGCCAAGGCCAGCACTCAGTATAAAAGAGAAATCAAACCTCCATAACCAGGGGGGAATTGGAGCCAGGTTTTATTTTTTTAGATTCTAAGCAGTTTTGATTCACTCTATAAAAGTAATAGTTCTCCACATCGGAGGACTATTACAAATACAGTTTTAGGATTTATTTCTGTAGTTTAATTTATGTATTTGATTCAAAGCCTGCCGGCGTATTACGAATTCAGTTCAAGCATTGTTTCCAGTTCCATTTAATTACAGGTTCTGTTTTATTGTTTACCTTACTGTCTTCAATTAATTGCTTAATTATGTCTTGCCTTATATTAAATTATTTTAAATCGCTTATCATGTTTTTGTTTAATCTAAAAACCCAGAATTACTTATTTCTATCTGTCATTATGTCTAGCTAAATAGTTTAGACTCCGGCGTATGAGGATCGTCGTTATCGACGGGACTCGGTAGAAAATAATAGGTTCGAACTTATGATTAAAATTCTGTTTTAGTTTTAATTTCCAAGTCTAATTTAAATAGCTTTGTCACGATAGTGAGGGGTTATTTAACACGATTTTGTCACGAGAGTGAGAAATTAATTAAGGTTAGAGCTGGCACTGCGAGAGCGTGGGGATCAAACCGGATAGTGGAAATTAGGCAACATATCTAAATACAACGAGAGCGCTTTAGATACGTTTAGGATATTATTGGCTTTCAAAATATATTTCCTAGTTACCGGGCGAGCGAGAGAAAAATCTTGGGATTAGGAAGTATGGCTTTAGTTAATACCGCGAGAGCGTGGGGCAGAGTTTTTAAGTCGGTATATTCTACGGAACTAAGTTATAGTTGTAATTAGTACCCGAATTCTACAAAGTCCTTTAGGAACGTGGAATCCATATTCCGGCCTCTCTTTATTATTATATTTTCTTAGTTTTATTTTAGTTTTAGTCTTAGTTTCCCCTTAATCAATCATTCATTAGCCTTAGCTTTACATAGCAACGATAGATAACGTTAGGTTGACATTGGTCTCTGTGGGTTCGACAATCTTTTATATTACTTCGATAAATCCGTGCACTTGCGGACGCATCAAGTTTTTGGCGCTGTTGCCGAGGACCAACAGTCAATATTGTTATTCCGTTGTTGCACCGTATAGACTAAGGCACTCATTACTATGTATCACCCAAATTTTTTCTACAATCACCACTCCTAGTATTTCGAGGAATCACAAGAATCCCATAATTCCAACTTTGAAATACAAATGGAGAATTTCAATGCATCACTAACTCATTCTCACCCAAATTGCCTCTGCTACTACCAATCCCAACATTTTGAGGAGTCACAAGAATCTCATAATTCCAACCTAGAAATATTAATGCAGGATTTCAATGCGACCCTGACTCACTCCCAATATCTCGAGGAACCGCACCCAAATTTCCTTTACGATAACCATTCCTAATTTTTCGAGGAACCACAAGAATCTGTTAATTCCAACCTTAAAACATTAATGGAGGATTTCATTGAAACAATAACTAATTCTAGGTTAGAATCTATGATGGAGCACATTGTGGAGACACAAACTCTCTGGAATGAAGAGCTTAGAAGACAACATCTCGATACTTATGTACTTGTTATGCCATAGCCTTAAGTTCTCACCCCTTTAGCAGTCCCTAATTAGTTTATTTAGCAGTCAGCACCATCCTAAGCACGCACTAAGTAGGAAGCCGATGCAAATAAGTGTATGATCTCAGGCTTAAAAGGTAAAATAACAAAAAAATAAAAAAATAAATGAATGAGAAGGAATGCTTCTTCTAAGTTAGGTGGTCCTCACCCGATCATTTAGCCCAACGGTGCAAACTTCTTTATTTTATTGATATTTAAGCCAATGTGCAAAAAGAAAAAAAATGAATGATGATAATGAGATCGTAGTCATTAACAGGCTATCCTACCATGAGTGTGAAAGGATAACGGGCTTAATGTGATTGCGCCAGAATGAAAAAGGGACGAAAGAAGGATGAGTGAGTTAGGCTTAGGTATAATGACATGATTCAGATTGGTTTGTATAGGAGGGAGGTTGATGAACGCAAATGCGGAATTGTGTTGTCACAATATCCTTAGTGTGTGAGCAAGTACCTATCGACACAAACTTAACCGAAGTAGAGTTGGTGGCCTAGGATGAGTACCCGTATACACTATTTTTCTCGCGAGTCATGGTTTGCTTAAGGACAAGCAAAGGTTTAAGTGTGGGGGAGTTTGATAACGCGTTATGCTTTAAATTACTCGCATTTATTTATGTTTTTCAGGTACTCGAGTCGAATCGGAATTTAACGGAAAATGAAGATTTATTGAAAAAAAAGAAAGAGAATGGAAAGAATTAAGAAGGAAAGAATTAAGGAGTAAAGAAATTAGATGGAAAGAAAAGAAAAAAAAGAAGAAAAATAAAATTGAAAAAAAATATAAAAGGGTGGGGCCCACCATCACACATGTGGCGCAAGCCACATGGGAGTGGCGCCGACCACCTTCATCATATATGGCGCCAGCCACTAGTCAAGGAAAGGAAGAGGTGGCGCAAGCCACCTATGTTTTGGGAGAAAAAATCTCTCCACTTTCCCAACTTTTTCTCCACTTCTCCAGATTCTACTGGTCTTCCCTCAAGCCGATTTCCACGCCACGCAACGTACTTTCCTCAACTGCCAAGGCCAACACTCATTATAAAAGAGAAATCAAACCTCCATAACCAGGGGGAATTGGAGCCAAATTTTATTTCTTTAGATTCTAAGCAGTTTTGATTCACTCTGTAAAAGTAATAGTTCTCCACATCGGAGGACTATTACAAATACAGTTTTAGGATTTATTTCTGTAGTTTAATTTATGTATTTGATTCAAAGCCTGCCGGCGTATTATGACTTCAGTTCAAGCATTGTTTCCAGTTCCATTTAATTAATGGTTCTGTTTTATTGTTTACCTTACTGTCTTCAATTAATTGCTTAATTATGTCTTGCCTTATATTAAATTATTTTAAATCGCTTATCATGTTTTTGTTTAATCTAAAAACCCAAAATTACTTATTTCTATCTGTCATTATGTCTAGCTAAATAGTTTAGACTCCGGCGTATGAGGATCGTCGTTACCGACGGGACTCGGTAGAAAATAATAGGTTCGAACTTATGATTAAAATTCTGTTTTAGTTTTAATTTCCAAGTCTAATTTAAATAGCTTCGTCACGAGAGTGAGAGGTTATTTAACACGATTTTGTCACGAGAGTGAGAAATTAATTAAGGTTAGAGATGGCACTGCGAGAGCGTGGGGATCAAACCGGATAGTGGAAATTACGAAACATATCTAAATACAGCGTGAGCGATTTAGATACGTTTAGGATATTATTAACTTTCAAAATATATTTCCTAGTTACCGGGCGAGCGAGAGCAAAATCTTGGGATTAGGAAGTATGGCTTTAGTTAATACCGCGAGAGCGTGAGGCGGAGTTTTTAAGTCGGTATATTCTACGGAACTAAGTTATAGTTGTAATTAGTACCCGAATTCTACAAAGTCCTTTAGGAACGTGGAATCCATATTCCGAACTCTCTTTATTATTATATTTTCTTAGTTTTATTTTAGTTTTAGTCTTAGTTTCCCCTTAATCAATCATTCATTAGCCTTAGCTTTACATAGCAACGATAGATAACGTTAGGTTGACATTGGTCTCTGTGGGTTCGACAATCTTTTATATTACTTCGATAAATCCGTGCACTTGCGGACGCATCAAGTTTTTGGCGCTGTTGCCGAGGACCAACAGTCAATATTGTTATTCCGTTGTTGCACCGTATAGACTAAGGCACTCATTACTATGTATCACCCAAATTTTTTCTACAATCACCACTCCTAGTATTTCGAGGAATCGCAAGAATCCCATAATTCCAACTTTGAAATACAAATGGAGAATTTCAATGCATCACTAACTCATTCTCACCCAAATTGCCTCTGCTACTACCAATCCCAACATTTTGAGGAGTCACAAGAATCTCATAATTCCAACCTAGAAATATTAATGCAGGATTTCAATGCGACCCTGACTCACTCCCAATATCTCGAGGAACCGCACCCAAATTTCCTCTACGATCACCATTCCTAATTTTTCGAGGAACCACAAGAATCTGTTAATTCCAACCTTAAAACATTAATGGAGGATTTCATTGAAACAATAACTAATTCTAGGTTAGAATCTATGATGGAGCACATTGTGGAGACACAAACTCTCCGGAATGAAGAGCTTAGAAGACAACATCTCGATACTTATGTACTTGTTATGCCATAGCCTTAAGTTCTCACCCCTTTAGCAGTCCCTAATTAGTTTATTTAGTAGTCAGCACCATCCTAAGCATGCACTAAGTAGGAAGCCTATGCAAATAAGTGTATGATCTCAGGCTTAAAAGGTAAAATAACAAAAAAATAACAAAATAAATGAATGAGAAGGAATGCTTCTTCTAAGTTAGGTGGTCCTCACCCGATCATTTAGCCCAACGGTGCAAACTTCTTTATTTTATTGATATTTAAGCCAATGTGCAAAAAGAAAAAAAATGAATGATGATAATGAGATCGTAGTCATTAACAGGCTATCCTACCATGAGTGTGAAAGGATAACGGGCTTAATGTGATTGCGCCAGAATGAAAAAGGGACGAAAGAAGGATGAGTGAGTTAGGCTTAGGTATAATGACATGATTCAGATTGGTTTGTATAGGAGGGAGGTTGATGAACGCAAATGCGGAATTGTGTTGTCACAATATCCTTAGTGTGTGAGCAAGTACCTATCGACACAAACTTCATCGAAGTAGAGTTGGTGGCCTAGGATGAGTACCCGTATACACTATTTTTCTCGCGAGTCATGGTTTGCTTAAGGACAAGCAAAGGTTTAAGTGTGGGGGAGTTTGATAACGCGTTATGCTTTATATTACTCGCATTTATTTATGTTTTTCAGGTACTCGAGTCGAATCGGAATTTAACGGAAAATGAAGATTTATTGAAAAAAAAGAAAGAGAATGGAAAGAATTAAGAAGGAAAGAATTAAGGAGTAAAGAAATTAGATGGAAAGAAAAGAAAAAAAAGAAGAAAAATAAAATTGAAAAAAAATATAAAAGGGTGGGGCCCACCATCACACATGTGGCGCAAGCCACATGGGAGTGGCGCCGACCACCTTCATCATATATGGCGCCAGCCACTAGTCAAGGAAAGGAAGAGGTGGCGCAAGCCACCTATGTTCTGGGAGAAAAAATCTCTCCACTTTCCCAACTTTTTCTCCACTTCTCCAGATTCTACTGGTCTTCCCTCAAGCCGATTTCCACGCCACGCAACGCACTTTCCTCAACTGCCAAGGCCAGCACTCAGTATAAAAGAGAAATCAAACCTCCATAACCAGGGGGGAATTGGAGCCAGGTTTTATTTTTTTAGATTCTAAGCAGTTTTGATTCACTCTATAAAAGTAATAGTTCTCCACATCGGAGGACTATTACAAATACAGTTTTAGGATTTATTTCTGTAGTTTACTTTATGTATTTGATTCAAAGCCTGCCGGCGTATTACGAATTCAGTTCAAGCATTGTTTCCAGTTCCATTTAATTACAGGTTCTGTTTTATTGTTTACCTTACTGTCTTCAATTAATTGCTTAATTATGTCTTGCCTTATATTAAATTATTTTAAATCGCTTATCATGTTTTTGTTTAATCTAAAAACCCAAAATTACTTATTTCTATCTGTCATTATGTCTAGCTAAATAGTTTAGACTCCGGCGTATGAGGATCGTCGTTATCGACGGGACTCGGTAGAAAATAATAGGTTCGAACTTATGATTAAAATTTTGTTTTAGTTTTAATTTCCAAGTCTAATTTAAATAGCTTTGTCACGATAGTGAGGGGTTATTTAACACGATTTTGTCACGAGAGTGAGAAATTAATTAAGGTTAGAGCTGGCACTGCGAGAGCGTGGGGATCAAACCGGATAGTGGAAATTAGGCAACATATCTAAATACAACGAGAGCGCTTTAGATACGTTTAGGATATTATTGGCTTTCAAAATATATTTCCTAGTTACCGGGCGAGCGAGAGAAAAATCTTGGGATTAGGAAGTATGGCTTTAGTTAATACCGCGAGAGCGTGGGGCAGAGTTTTTAAGTCGGTATATTCTACGGAACTAAGTTATAGTTGTAATTAGTACCCGAATTCTACAAAGTCCTTTAGGAACGTGGAATCCATATTCCGGCCTCTCTTTATTATTATATTTTCTTAGTTTTATTTTAGTTTTAGTCTTAGTTTCCCCTTAATCAATCATTCATTAGCCTTAGCTTTACATAGCAACGATAGATAACGTTAGGTTGACATTGGTCTCTGTGGGTTCGACAATCTTTTATATTACTTCGATAAATCCGTGCACTTGCGGACGCATCAAGTTTTTGGCGCTGTTGCCGAGGACCAACAGTCAATATTGTTATTCCGTTGTTGCACCGTATAGACTAAGGCACTCATTACTATGTATCACCCAAATTTTTTCTACAATCACCACTCCTAGTATTTCGAGGAATCGCAAGAATCCCATAATTCCAACTTTGAAATACAAATGGAGAATTTCAATGCATCACTAACTCATTCTCACCCAAATTGCCTCTGCTACTACCAATCCCAACATTTTGAGGAGTCACAAGAATCTCATAATTCCAACCTAGAAATATTAATGCAGGATTTCAATGCGACCCTGACTCACTCCCAATATCTCGAGGAACCGCACCCAAATTTCCTCTACGATAACCATTCCTAATTTTTCGAGGAACCACAAGAATCTGTTAATTCCAACCTCAAAACATTAATGGAGGATTTCATTGAAACAATAACTAATTCTAGGTTAGAATCTATGATGGAGCACATTGTGGAGACACAAACTCTCCGGAATGAAGAGCTTAGAAGACAACATCTCGATACTTATGTACTTGTTATGCCATAGCCTTAAGTTCTCACCCCTTTAGCATTCCCTAATTAGTTTATTTAGCAGTCAGCACCATCCTAAGCACGCACTAAGTAGGAAGCCGATGCAAATAAGTGTATGATCTCAGGCTTAAAAGGTAAAATAACAAAAAAATAAAAAAATAAATGAATGAGAAGGAATGCTTCTTCTAAGTTAGGTGGTCCTCACCCGATCATTTAGCCCAACGGTGCAAACTTCTTTATTTTATTGATATTTAAGCCAATGTGCAAAAAGAAAAAAAATGAATGATGATAATGAGATCGTAGTCATTAACAGGCTATCCTACCATGAGTGTGAAAGGATAACGGGCTTAATGTTATTGCGCCAGAATGAAAAAGGGACGAAAGAAGGATGAGTGAGTTAGGCTTAGGTATAATGACATGATTCAGATTGGTTTGTATAGGAGGGAGGTTGATGAACGCAAATGCGGAATTGTGTTGTCACAATATCCTTAGTGTGTGAGCAAGTACCTATCGACACAAACTTAACCGAAGTAGAGTTGGTGGCCTAGGATGAGTACCCGTATACACTATTTTTCTCGCGAGTCATGGTTTGCTTAAGGACAAGCAAAGGTTTAAGTGTGGGGGAGTTTGATAACGCGTTATGCTTTAAATTACTCGCATTTATTTATGTTTTTCAGGTACTCGAGTCGAATCGGAATTTAACGGAAAATGAAGATTTATTGAAAAAAAAGAAAGAGAATGGAAAGAATTAAGAAGGAAAGAATTAAGGAGTAAAGAAATTAGATGGAAAGAAAAGAAAAAAAAGAAGAAAAATAAAATTGAAAAAAAATATAAAAGGGTGGGGCCCACCATCACACATGTGGCGCAAGCCACATGGGAGTGGCGCCGACCACCTTCATCATATATGGCGCCAGCCACTAGTCAAGGAAAGGAAGAGGTGGCGCAAGCCACCTATGTTCTGGGAGAAAAAATCTCTCCACTTTCCCAACTTTTTCTCCACTTCTCCAGATTCTACTGGTCTTCCCTCAAGCCGATTTCCACGCCACGCAACGCACTTTTCTCAACTGCCAAGGCCAACACTCAGTATAAAAGAGAAATCAAACCTCCATAACCAGGGGGAATTGGAGCCAAATTTTATTTCTTTAGATTCTAAGCAGTTTTGATTCACTCTGTAAAAGTAATAGTTCTCCACATCGGAGGACTATTACAAATACAGTTTTAGGATTTATTTCTGTAGTTTAATTTATGTATTTGATTCAAAGCCTGCCGGCGTATTATGACTTCAGTTCAAGCATTGTTTCCAGTTCCATTTAATTAATGGTTCTGTTTTATTGTTTACCTTACTGTCTTCAATTAATTGCTTAATTATGTCTTGCCTTATATTAAATTATTTTAAATCGCTTATCATGTTTTTGTTTAATCTAAAAACCCAAAATTACTTATTTCTATCTGTCATTATGTCTAGTTAAATAGTTTAGACTCCGGCGTATGAGGATCGTCGTTACCGACGGGACTCGGTAGAAAATAATAGGTTCGAACTTATGATTAAAATTCTGTTTTAGTTTTAATTTCCAAGTCTAATTTAAATAGCTTCGTCACGAGAGTGAGAGGTTATTTAACACGATTTTGTCACGAGAGTGAGAAATTAATTAAGGTTAGAGCTGGCACTGCAAGTGCGTGGGGATCAAACCGGATAGTGGAAATTAGGCAACATATCTAAATACAGCTTGAGCGATTTAGATACGTTTAGGATATTATTGGCTTTCAAAATATATTTCCTAGTTACCGGGCGAGCGAGAGAAAAATCTTGGGATTAGGAAGTATGGCTTTAGTTAATACCGCGAGAGCGTGAGGCGGAGTTTTTAAGTCGGTATATTCTACGGAACTAAGTTATAGGTGTAATTAGTACCCGAATTCTACAAAGTCCTTTAGGAACGTGGAATCCATATTCCGGCCTCTCTTTATTATTATATTTTCTTAGTTTTATTTTAGTTTTAGTCTTAGTTTCCCCTTAATCAATCATTCATTAGCCTTAGCTTTACATAGCAACGATAGATAACGTTAGGTTGACATTGGTCTCTGTGGGTTCGACAATCTTTTATATTACTTCGATAAATCCGTGCACTTGCGGACGCATCAAGTTTTTGGCGCTGTTGCCAAGGACCAACAGTCAATATTGTTATTCCGTTGTTGCACCGTATAGACTAAGTCACTCGTTACTATGTATCACCCAAATTTTTTCTACAATCACCACTCCTAGTATTTCGAGGAATCGCAAGAATCCCATAATTCCAACTTTGAAATACAAATGGAGAATTTCAATGCATCACTAACTCATTCTCACCCAAATTGCCTCTGCTACTACCAATCCCAACATTTTGAGGAGTCACAAGAATCTCATAATTCCAACCTAGAAATATTAATGCAGGATTTCAATGCGACCCTGACTCACTCCCAATATCTCGAGGAACCGCACCCAAATTTCCTCTACGATCACCATTCCTAATTTTTCGAGGAACCACAAGAATCTGTTAATTCCAACCTCAAAACATTAATGGAGGATTTCATTGAAACAATAACTAATTCTAGGTTAGAATCTATGATGGAGCACATTGTGGAGACACAAACTCTCCGGAATGAAGAGCTTAGAAGACAACATCTCGATACTTATGTACTTGTTATGCCATAGCCTTAAGTTCTCACCCCTTTAGCAGTCCCTAATTAGTTTATTTAGCAGTCAGCACCATCCTAAGCACGCACTAAGTAGGAAGCCGATGCAAATAAGTGTATGATCTCAGGCTTAAAAGGTAAAATAACAAAAAAATAACAAAATAAATGAATGAGAAGGAATGCTTCTTCTAAGTTAGGTGGTCCTCACCCGATCATTTAGCCCAACGGTGCAAACTTCTTTATTTTATTGATATTTAAGCCAATGTGCAAAAAGAAAAAAAATGAATGATGATAATGAGATCGTAATCATTAACAGGCTATCCTACCATGAGTGTGAAAGGATAACGGGCTTAATGTGATTGCGCTAGAATGAAAAAGGGACGAAAGAAGGATGAGTGAGTTAGGCTTAGGTATAATGACATGATTCAGATTGGTTTGTATAGGAGGGAGGTTGATGAACGCAAATGCGGAATTGTGTTGTCACAATATCCTTAGTGTGTGAGCAAGTACCTATCGACACAAACTTAACCGAAGTAGAGTTGGTGGCCTAGGATGAGTACCCGTATACACTATTTTTCTCGCGAGTCATGGTTTGCTTAAGGACAAGCAAAGGTTTAAGTGTGGGGGAGTTTGATAACGCGTTATGCTTTATATTACTCGCATTTATTTATGTTTTTCAGGTACTCGAGTCGAATCGGAATTTAACGGAAAATGAAGATTTATTGAAAAAAAAGAAAGAGAATGGAAAGAATTAAGAAGGAAAGAATTAAGGAGTAAAGAAATTAGATGGAAAGAAAAGAAAAAAAAGAAGAAAAATAAAATTGAAAAAAAATATAAAAGGGTGGGGCCCACCATCACACATGTGGCGCAAGCCACATGGGAGTGGCGCCGACCACCTTCATCATATATGGCGCCAGCCACTAGTCAAGGAAAGGAAGAGGTGGCGCAAGCCACCTATGTTCTGGGAGAAAAAATCTCTCCACTTTCCCAACTTTTTCTCCACTTCTCCAGATTTTACTGGTCTTCCCTCAAGCCGATTTTCACGCCACGCAACGCACTTTCCTCAACTGCCAAGGCCAACACTCAGTATAAAAGAGAAATCAAACCTCCATAACCAGGGGGAATTGGAGCCGAATTTTATTTCTTTAGATTCTAAGCAGTTTTGATTCACTCTGTAAAAGTAATAGTTCTCCACATCGGAGGACTATTACAAATACAGTTTTAGGATTTATTTCTGTAGTTTAATTTATGTATTTGATTCAAAGCCTGTCGGCGTATTACGACTTCAGTTCAAGCATTGTTTCCAGTTCCATTTAATTAATGGTTCTGTTTTATTGTTTACCTTACTGTCTTCAATTAATTGCTTAATTATGTCTTGCCTTATATTACATTATTTTAAATCGCTTATCATGTTTTTGTTTAATCTAAAAACCCAAAATTACTTATTTCTATCTGTCATTATGTCTAGTTAAATAGTTTAGACTCCGGCGTATGAGGATCGTCGTTACCGACGGGACTCGGTAGAAAATAATAGGTTCAAACTTATGATTAAAATTCTGTTTTAGTTTTAATTTCCAAGTCTAATTTAAATAGCTTCGTCACGAGAGTGAGAGGTTATTTAACACGATTTTGTCACGAGAGTGAGAAATTAATTAAGGTTAGAGCTGGCACTGCGAGAGCGTGGGGTCAAACCGGATAGTGGAAATTAGGCAACATATCTAAATACAGCGTGAGCACTTTAGATACGTTTAGGAAATTATTGGCTTTCAAAATATATTTCCTAGTTACCGGGCGAGCGAGAGAAAAATCTTGGGATTAGGAAGTATGGCTTTAGTTAATACCGCGAGAGCGTGAGGCGGAGTTTTTAAGTCGGTATATTCTACGGAACTAAGTTATAGTTGTAATTAGTACCCGAATTCTACAAAGTCCTTTAGGAACGTGGAATCCATATTCCGGCTTCTCTTTATTATTATATTTTCTTAGTTTTATTTTAGTTTTAGTCTTAGTTTCCCCTTAATCAATCATTCATTAGCCTTAGCTTTACATAGCAACGATAGATAACGTTAGGTTGACATTGGTCTCTGTGGGTTCGACAATCTTTTATATTACTTCGATAAATCCGTGCACTTGCGGACGCATCATGTTTTTGGCGCTGTTGCCGAGGACCAACAGTCAATATTGTTATTCCGTTGTTGCACCGTATAGACTAAGGCACTCATTACTATGTATCACCCAAATTTTTTAGACAATCACCACTCCTAGTATTTCGAGGAATCGCAAGAATCCCATAATTCCAACTTTGAAATACAAATGGAGAATTTCAATGCATCACTAACTCATTCTCACCCAAATTGCCTCTGCTACTACCAATCCCAACATTTTGAGGAGTCACAAGAATCTCATAATTCCAACCTAGAAATATTAATGCAGGATTTCAATGCGACCCTGACTCACTCCCAATATCTCGAGGAACCGCACCCAAATTTCCTCTACGATCACCATTCCTAATATTTCGAGGAACCACAAGAATCTGTTAATTCCAACCTCAAAACATTAATGGAGGATTTCATTGAAACAATAACTAATTCTAGGTTAGAATCTATGATGGAGCACATTGTGGAGACACAAACTCTCCGGAATGAAGAGCTTAGAAGACAACATCTCGATACTTATGTACTTGTTATGCCATAGCCTTAAGTTCTCACCCCTTTAGCAGTCCCTAATTAGTTTATTTAGCAGTCAGCATCATCCTAAGCACGCACAAAGTAGGAAGCCGATGCAAATAAGTGTATGATCTCAGGCTTAAAAGGTAAAATAAAAAAAAATAAATAAATAAATGAATGAGAAGGAATGCTTCTTCTAAGTTAGGTGGTCCTCACCCGATCATTTAGCCCAACGGTGCAAACTTCTTTATTTTATTGATATTTAAGCCAATGTGCAAAAAGAAAAAAAATGAATGATGATAATGAGATCGTAGTCATTAACAGGCTATCCTACCATGAGTGTGAAAGGATAACGGGCTTAATGTGATTGCGCCAGAATGAAAAAGGGACGAAAGAAGGATGAGTGAGTTAGGCTTAGGTATAATGACATGATTCAGATTGGTTTGTATAGGAGGGAGGTTGATGAACGCAAATGCAGAATTGTGTTGTCACAATATCCTTAGTGCGTGAGCAAGTACCTATCGACACAAACTTAACCGAAGTAGAGTTGGTGGCCTAGGATGAGTATCCGTATACACTATTTTTCTCGCGAGTCATGGTTTGCTTAAGGATAAGCAAAGGTTTAAGTGTGGGGGAGTTTGATAATGCGTTATGCTTTATATTACCCGCATTTATTTATGTTTTTCAGGTACTCGAGTCGAATCGGAATTTAACGGAAAATGAAGATTTATTGAATAAAAAGAAAGAGAATGGAAAGAATTAAGAAGGAAAGAATTAAGGAGTAAAGAAATTAGATGGAAAGAAAAGAAAAAAAAGAAGAAAAATAAAATTGAAAAAAAATATAAAAGGGTGGGGCCCACCATCACACATGTGGCGCAAGCCACATGGGAGTGGCGCCGACCACCTTCATCATATATGGTGCCAGCCACTAGTCAAGGAAAGGAAGAGGTGGCGCAAGCCACCTATGTTCTGGGAGAAAAAATCTCTCCACTTTCCCAACTTTTTCTCCACTTCTCCAGATTCTACTGGTCTTCCCTCAAGCCGATTTCCACGCCACGCAACGCACTTTCCTCAACTGCCAAGGCCAGCAGTCAGTATAAAAGAGAAATCAAACCTCCATAACCAGGGGGAATTGGAGCCAGATTTTATTTCTTTAGATTCTAAGCAGTTTTGATTCACTCTGTAAAAGTAATAGTTCTCCACATCGGAGGACTATTACAAATACAGTTTTAGGATTTATTTCTGTAGTTTAATTTATGTATTTGATTCAAAGCCTGCCGGCGTATTACGACTTCAGTTCAAGCATTGTTTCCAGTTCCATGTAATTACAGGTTCTGTTTTATTGTTTACCTTACTGTCTTCAATTAATTGCTTAATTATGTATTGCCTTATATTAAATTATTTTAAATCGCTTATCATGTTTTTGTTTAATCTAAAAACCCAAAATTACTTATTTCTATCTGTCATTATGTCTAGCTAAATAGTTTAGACTCCGGCGTATGAGGATCTTCGTTACCGACGGGACTCGGTAGAAAATAATAGGTTCGAACTTATGATTAAAATTCTGTTTTAGTTTTAATTTCCAAGTCTAATTTAAATAGCTTCATCACGAGAGTGAGAGGTTATTTAACACGATTTTGTCACGAGAGTGAGAAATTAATTAAGGTTAGAGCTGGCACTGCGAGAGCGTGGGGATCAAACCGGATAGTGGAAATTAGGCAACATATCTAAATACAGCGAGAGCGCTTTAGATACGTTTAGGATATTATTGGCTTTCAAAATATATTTCCTAGTTACCGGGCGAGCGAGAGAAAAATCTTGGGATTAGGAAGTATGGCTTTAGTTAATACCGCGAGAGCGTGAGGCGGAGTTTTTAAGTCGGTATATTCTACGGAACTAAGTTATAGTTGTAATTAGTACCCGAATTCTACAAAGTCCTTTAGGAACGTGGAATCCATATTCCGGCCTCTCTTTATTATTATATTTTCTTAGTTTTATTTTAGTTTTAGTCTTAGTTTCCCCTTAATCAATCATTCATTAGCCTTAGCTTTACATAGCAACGATAGATAACGTTAGGTTGACATTGGTCTCTGTGGGTTCGACAATCTTTTATATTACTTCGATAAATCCGTGCACTTGCGGACGCATCAAGTTTTTGGCGCTGTTGCCGAGGACCAACAGTCAATATTGTTATTCCGTTGTTGCACCGTATAGACTAAGGCACTCATTACTATGTATCACCCAAGTTTTTTCTACAATCACCACTCCTAGTATTTCGAGGAATCGCAAGAATCCCATAATTCCAACTTTGAAATACAAATGGAGAATTTCAATGCATCACTAACTCATTCTCACCCAAATTGCCTCTGCTGCTACCAATCCCAACATTTTGAGGAGTCACAAGAATCTCATAATTCCAACCTAGAAATATTAATGCGGGATTTCAATGCGACCCTGACTCACTCCCAATATCTCGAGGAACCGCACCCAAATTTCCTCTACGATCACCATTCCCAATATTTCGAGGAACCACAAGAATCTGTTAATTCCAACCTCAAAACATTAATGGAGGATTTCATTGAAACAATAACTAATTCTAGGTTAGAATCTATGATGGAGCACATTGTGGAGACACAAACTCTCCGGAATGAAGAGCTTAGAAGACAACATCTCGATACTTATGTACTTGTTATGCCATAGCCTTAAGTTCTCACCCCTTTAGCAGTCCCTAATTAGTTTATTTAGCAGTCAGCACCATCCTAAGCACGCACTAAGTAGGAAGCCGATGCAAATAAGTGTATGATCTCAGGCTTAAAAGGTAAAATAAAAAAAATAATAAATGAATGAGAAGGAATGCTTCTTCTAAGTTAGGTGGTCATCACCCGATCATTTAGCCCAACGGTGCAAACTTCTTTATTTTATTGATATTTAAGCCAATGTGCAAAAAGAAAAAAAATGAATGATGATAATGAGATCGTAGTCATTAACAGGCTATCCTACCATGAGTGTGAAAGGATAACGGGCTTAATGTGATTGCGCCAGAATGAAAAAGCGACGAAAGAAGGATGAGTGAGTTAGGCTTAGGTATAATGACATGATTCAGATTAGTTTGTATAGGAGGGAGGTTGATGAACACAAATGCGGAATTGTGTTGTCACAATATCCTTAGTGTGTGAGCAAGTACCTATCGACACAAACTTAACCGAAGTAGAGTTGGTGGCCTAGGATGAGTATCCGTATACACTATTTTTCTCGCGAGTCATGGTTTGCTTAAGGACAAGCAAAGGTTTAAGTGTGGGGGAGTTTGATAACGCGTTATGCTTTATATTACCCGCATTTATTTATGTTTTTCAGGTACTCGAGTCGAATCGGAATTTAACGGAAAATGAAGATTTATTGAAGAAAAAGAAAGAGAATGGAAAGAATTAAGAAGGAAAGAATTAAGGAGGAAAGAAATTAGATGGAAAGAAAAGAAAAAAAAGAAGAAAAATAAAATTGAAAAAAAATATAAAAGGGTGGGGCCCACCATCACACATGTGGCGCAAGCCACATGGGAGTGGCGCCCACCACCTTCATCATATATGGTGCCAGCCACTAGTCAAGGAAAGGAAGAGGTGGCGCAAGCCACCTATGTTCTGGGAGAAAAAACCTCTCCACTTTCCCAACTTTTTCTCCATTTCTCCAGATTCTACTGGTCTTCCCTCAAGCCGATTTCCATGCCACGCAACGCACTTTCCTCAACTGCCAAGGCCAGCACTCAGTATAAAAGAGAAATCAAACCTCCATAACCAGGGGGGAATTGGAGCCAGATTTTATTTCTTTAGATTCTAAGCAGTTTTGATTCACTCTGTAAAAGTAATAGTTCTCCACATCGGAGGACTATTACAAATACAGTTTTAGGATTTATTTCTGTAGTTTAATTTATGTATTTGATTCAAAGCCTGCCGACGTATTACGACTTCAGTTCAAGCATTGTTTCCCGTTCCATTTAATTACAGGTTCTGTTTTATTGTTTACCTTACTGTCTTCAATTAATTGCTTAATTATGTCTTTCCTTATATTAAATTATTTTAAATCGCTTATCATGTTTTTGTTTAATCTAAAAACCCAAAATTACTTATTTCTATCTGTCATTATGTCTAGCTAAATAGTTTAGACTCCGGCGTATGAGGATCTTCGTTACCGACGGGACTCGGTAGAAAATAATAGGTTCGAACTTATGATTAAAATTCTATTTTAGTTTTAATTTCCAAGTCTAAATTAAATAGCTTCGTCACGAGAGTGAGAGGTTATTTAACACGATTTTGTCACGAGAGTGAGAAATTAATTAAGGTTAGAGCTGGCACTGCGAGAACGTGGGGATCAAACCGGATAATGGAAATTAGGCAACATATCAAAATACAGCGAGAGCGCTTTAGATACGTTTAGGATATTATTGGCTTTCAAAATATATTTCCTAGTTACCGGGCGAGCGAGAGCAAAATCTTGGGATTAGGAAGTATGGCTTTACTTAATACTGCGAGAGCGTGAGGCGGAGTTTTTAAGTCGGTATATTCTACGGAACTAAGTTATAGTTGTAATTAGTACCCGAATTCTACAAAGTCCTTTAGGTACGTGGAATCCATATTCCGGCCTCTCTTTATTATTATATTTTCTTAGTTTTATTTTAGTTTTAGTCTTAGTTTCCCCTTAATCAATCATTTATTAGCCTTAGCTTTACATAGCAACGATAGATAACGTTAGGTTGACATTGGTCTCTGTGGGTTCGACAATCTTTTATATTACTTCGATAAATCCGTGCACTTGCGGACGCATCAAGTTTTTGGCGCTGTTGCCGAGGACCAACAGTCAATATTGTTATTCCGTTGTTGCACCGTATAGACTAAGGCACTCATTACTATGTATCACCCAAGTTTTTTCTACAATCACCACTCCTAGTATTTCGAGGAATCGCAAGAATCCCATAATTCCAACTTTGAAATACAAATGGAGAATTTCAATGCATCACTAACTCATTCTCACCCAAATTGCCTCTGCTGCTACCAATCCCAACATTTTGAGGAGTCACAAGAATCTCATAATTCCAACCTAGAAATATTAATGCGGGATTTCAATGCGACCCTGACTCACTCCCAATATCTCGAGGAACCGCACCCAAATTTCCTCTACGATCACCATTCCCAATATTTCGAGGAACCACAAGAATCTGTTAATTCCAACCTCAAAACATTAATGGAGGATTTCATTGAAACAATAACTAATTCTAGGTTAGAATCTATGATGGAGCACATTGTGGAGACACAAACTCTCCGGAATGAAGAGCTTAGAAGACAACATCTCGATACTTATGTACTTGTTATGCCATAGCCTTAAGTTCTCACCCCTTTAGCAGTCCCTAATTAGTTTATTTAGCAGTCAGCACCATCCTAAGCACGCACTAAGTAGGAAGCCGATGCAAATAAGTGTATGATCTCAGGCTTAAAAGGTAAAATAAAAAAAATAATAAATGAATGAGAAGGAATGCTTCTTCTAAGTTAGGTGGTCCTCACCCGATCATTTAGCCCAACGGTGCAAACTTCTTTATTTTATTGATATTTAAGCCAATGTGCAAAAAGAAAAAAAATGAATGATGATAATGAGATCGTAGTCATTAACAGGCTATCCTACCATGAGTGTGAAAGGATAACGGGCTTAATGTGATTGCGCCAGAATGAAAAAGCGACGAAAGAAGGATGAGTGAGTTAGGCTTAGGTATAATGACATGATTCAGATTGGTTTGTATAGGAGGGAGGTTGATGAACGCAAATGCGGAATTGTGTTGTCACAATATCCTTAGTGTGTGAGCAAGTACCTATCGACACAAACTTAACCGAAGTAGAGTTGGTGGCCTAGGATGAGTATCCGTATACACTATTTTTCTCGCGAGTCATGGTTTGCTTAAGGACAAGCAAAGGTTTAAGTGTGGGGGAGTTTGATAACGCGTTATGCTTTATATTACCCGCATTTATTTATGTTTTTCAGGTACTCGAGTCGAATCGGAATTTAACGGAAAATGAAGATTTATTGAAGAAAAAGAAAGAGAATGGAAAGAATTAAGAAGGAAAGAATTAAGGAGGAAAGAAATTAGATGGAAAGAAAAGAAAAAAAAGAAGAAAAATAAAATTGAAAAAAAATATAAAAGGGTGGGGCCCACCATCACACATGTGGCGCAAGCCACATGGGAGTGGCGCCCACCACCTTCATCATATATGGTGCCAGCCACTAGTCAAGGAAAGGAAGAGGTGGCGCAAGCCACCTATGTTCTGGGAGAAAAAACCTCTCCACTTTCCCAACTTTTTCTCCATTTCTCCAGATTCTACTGGTCTTCCCTCAAGCCGATTTCCATGCCACGCAACGCACTTTCCTCAACTGCCAAGGCCAGCACTCAGTATAAAAGAGAAATCAAACCTCCATAACCAGGGGGGAATTGGAGCCAGATTTTATTTCTTTAGATTCTAAGCAGTTTTGATTCACTCTGTAAAAGTAATAGTTCTCCACATCGGAGGACTATTACAAATACAGTTTTAGGATTTATTTCTGTAGTTTAATTTATGTATTTGATTCAAAGCCTGCCGACGTATTACAACTTCAGTTCAAGCATTGTTTCCCATTCCATTTAATTACAGGTTCTGTTTTATTGTTTACCTTACTGTCTTCAATTAATTGCTTAATTATGTCTTTCCTTATATTAAATTATTTTAAATCGCTTATCATGTTTTTGTTTAATCTAAAAACCCAAAATTACTTATTTCTATCTGTCATTATGTCTAGCTAAATAGTTTAGACTCCGGCGTATGAGGATCTTCGTTACCGACGGGACTCGGTAGAAAATAATAGGTTCGAACTTATGATTAAAATTCTATTTTAGTTTTAATTTCCAAGTCTAAATTAAATAGCTTCGTCACGAGAGTGAGAGGTTATTTAACACGATTTTGTCACGAGAGTGAGAAATTAATTAAGGTTAGAGCTGGCACTGCGAGAACGTGGGGATCAAACCGGATAATGGAAATTAGGCAACATATCAAAATACAGCGAGAGCGCTTTAGATACGTTTAGGATATTATTGGCTTTCAAAATATATTTCCTAGTTACCGGGCGAGCGAGAGCAAAATCTTGGGATTAGGAAGTATGGCTTTACTTAATACTGCGAGAGCGTGAGGCGGAGTTTTTAAGTCGGTATATTCTACGGAACTAAGTTATAGTTGTAATTAGTACCCGAATTCTACAAAGTCCTTTAGGTACGTGGAATCCATATTCCGGCCTCTCTTTATTATTATATTTTCTTAGTTTTATTTTAGTTTTAGTCTTAGTTTCCCCTTAATCAATCATTTATTAGCCTTAGCTTTACATAGCAACGATAGATAACGTTAGGTTGACATTGGTCTCTGTGGGTTCGACAATCTTTTATATTACTTCGATAAATCCGTGCACTTGCGGACGCATCAAGTTTTTGGCGCTGTTGCCGAGGACCAACAGTCAATATTGTTATTCCGTTGTTGCACCGTATAGACTAAGGCACTCATTACTATGTATCACCCAAGTTTTTTCTACAATCACCACTCCTAGTATTTCGAGGAATCGCAAGAATCCCATAATTCCAACTTTGAAATACAAATGGAGAATTTCAATGCATCACTAACTCATTCTCACCCAAATTGCCTCTGCTGCTACCAATCCCAACATTTTGAGGAGTCACAAGAATCTCATAATTCCAACCTAGAAATATTAATGCGGGATTTCAATGCGACCCTGACTCACTCCCAATATCTCGAGGAACCGCACCCAAATTTCCTCTACGATCACCATTCCCAATATTTCGAGGAACCACAAGAATCTGTTAATTCCAACCTCAAAACATTAATGGAGGATTTCATTGAAACAATAACTAATTCTAGGTTAGAATCTATGATGGAGCACATTGTGGAGACACAAACTCTCCGGAATGAAGAGCTTAGAAGACAACATCTCGATACTTATGTACTTGTTATGCCATAGCCTTAAGTTCTCACCCCTTTAGCAGTCCCTAATTAGTTTATTTAGCAGTCAGCACCATCCTAAGCACGCACTAAGTAGGAAGCCGATGCAAATAAGTGTATGATCTCAGGCTTAAAAGGTAAAATAAAAAAAATAATAAATGAATGAGAAGGAATGCTTCTTCTAAGTTAGGTGGTCATCACCCGATCATTTAGCCCAACGGTGCAAACTTCTTTATTTTATTGATATTTAAGCCAATGTGCAAAAAGAAAAAAAATGAATGATGATAATGAGATCGTAGTCATTAACAGGCTATCCTACCATGAGTGTGAAAGGATAACGGGCTTAATGTGATTGCACCAGAATGAAAAAGCGACGAAAGAAGGATGAGTGAGTTAGGCTTAGGTATAATGACATGATTCAGATTGGTTTGTATAGGAGGGAGGTTGATGAACACAAATGCGGAATTGTGTTGTCACAATATCCTTAGTGTGTGAGCAAGTACCTATCGACACAAACTTAACCGAAGTAGAGTTGGTGGCTTAGGATGAGTATCCGTATACACTATTTTTCTCGCGAGTCATGGTTTGCTTAAGGACAAGCAAAGGTTTAAGTGTGGGGGAGTTTGATAACGCGTTATGCTTTATATTACCCGCATTTATTTATGTTTTTCAGGTACTCGAGTCGAATCGGAATTTAACGGAAAATGAAGATTTATTGAAGAAAAAGAAAGAGAATGGAAAGAATTAAGAAGGAAAGAATTAAGGAGGAAAGAAATTAGATGGAAAGAAAAGAAAAAAAAGAAGAAAAATAAAATTGAAAAAAAATATAAAAGGGTGGGGCCCACCATCACACATGTGGCGCAAGCCACATGGGAGTGGCGCCCACCACCTTCATCATATATGGTGCCAGCCACTAGTCAAGGAAAGGAAGAGGTGGCGCAAGCCACCTATGTTCTGGGAGAAAAAACCTCTCCACTTTCCCAACTTTTTCTCCATTTCTCCAGATTCTACTGGTCTTCCCTCAAGCCGATTTCCATGCCACGCAACGCACTTTCCTCAACTGCCAAGGCCAGCACTCAGTATAAAAGAGAAATCAAACCTCCATAACCAGGGGGGAATTGGAGCCAGATTTTATTTCTTTAGATTCTAAGCAGTTTTGATTCACTCTGTAAAAGTAATAGTTCTCCACATCGGAGGACTATTACAAATACAGTTTTAGGATTTATTTCTGTAGTTTAATTTATGTATTTGATTCAAAGCCTGCCGACGTATTACGACTTCAGTTCAAGCATTGTTTCCCGTTCCATTTAATTACAGGTTCTGTTTTATTGTTTACCTTACTGTCTTCAATTAATTGCTTAATTATGTCTTTCCTTATATTAAATTATTTTAAATCGCTTATCATGTTTTTGTTTAATCTAAAAACCCAAAATTACTTATTTCTATCTGTCATTATGTCTAGCTAAATAGTTTAGACTCCGGCGTATGAGGATCTTCGTTACCGACGGGACTCGGTAGAAAATAATAGGTTCGAACTTATGATTAAAATTCTATTTTAGTTTTAATTTCCAAGTCTAAATTAAATAGCTTCGTCACGAGAGTGAGAGGTTATTTAACACGATTTTGTCACGAGAGTGAGAAATTAATTAAGGTTAGAGCTGGCACTGCGAGAACGTGGGGATCAAACCGGATAATGGAAATTAGGCAACATATCAAAATACAGCGAGAGCGCTTTAGATACGTTTAGGATATTATTGGCTTTCAAAATATATTTCCTAGTTACCGGGCGAGCGAGAGCAAAATCTTGGGATTAGGAAGTATGGCTTTACTTAATACTGCGAGAGCGTGAGGCGGAGTTTTTAAGTCGGTATATTCTACGGAACTAAGTTATAGTTGTAATTAGTACCCGAATTCTACAAAGTCCTTTAGGTACGTGGAATCCATATTCCGGCCTCTCTTTATTATTATATTTTCTTAGTTTTATTTTAGTTTTAGTCTTAGTTTCCCCTTAATCAATCATTTATTAGCCTTAGCTTTACATAGCAACGATAGATAACGTTAGGTTGACATTGGTCTCTGTGGGTTCGACAATCTTTTATATTACTTCGATAAATCCGTGCACTTGCGGACGCATCAAGTTTTTGGCGCTGTTGCCGAGGACCAACAGTCAATATTGTTATTCCGTTGTTGCACCGTATAGACTAAGGCACTCATTACTATGTATCACCCAAATTTTTTCTACAATCACCACTCCTAGTATTTCGAGGAATCGCAAGAATCCCATAATTCCAACTTTGAAATACAAATGGAGAATTTCAATGCATCACTAACTCATTCTCACCCAAATTGCCTCTGCTGCTACCAATCCCAACATTTTGAGGAGTCACAAGAATCTCATAATTCCAACCTAGAAATATTAATGCGGGATTTCAATGCGACCCTGACTCACTCCCAATATCTCGAGGAACCGCACCCAAATTTCCTCTACGATCACCATTCCCAATATTTCGAGGAACCACAAGAATCTGTTAATTCCAACCTCAAAACATTAATGGAGGATTTCATTGAAACAATAACTAATTCTAGGTTAGAATCTATGATGGAGCACATTGTGGAGACACAAACTCTCCGGAATGAAGAGCTTAGAAGACAACATCTCGATACTTATGTACTTGTTATGCCATAGCCTTAAGTTCTCACCCCTTTAGCAGTCCCTAATTAGTTTATTTAGCAGTCAGCACCATCCTAAGCACGCACTAAGTAGGAAGCCGATGCAAATAAGTGTATGATCTCAGGCTTAAAAGGTAAAATAAAAAAAATAATAAATGAATGAGAAGGAATGCTTCTTCTAAGTTAGGTGGTCCTCACCCGATCATTTAGCCCAACGGTGCAAACTTCTTTATTTTATTGATATTTAAGCCAATGTGCAAAAAGAAAAAAAATGAATGATGATAATGAGATCGTAGTCATTAACAGGCTATCCTACCATGAGTGTGAAAGGATAACGGGCTTAATGTGATTGCGCCAGAATGAAAAAGCGACGAAAGAAGGATGAGTGAGTTAGGCTTAGGTATAATGACATGATTCAGATTGGTTTGTATAGGAGGGAGGTTGATGAACGCAAATGCGGAATTGTGTTGTCACAATATCCTTAGTGTGTGAGCAAGTACCTATCGACACAAACTTAACCGAAGTAGAGTTGGTGGCCTAGGATGAGTATCCGTATACACTATTTTTCTCGCGAGTCATGGTTTGCTTAAGGACAAGCAAAGGTTTAAGTGTGGGGGAGTTTGATAACGCGTTATGCTTTATATTACCCGCATTTATTTATGTTTTTCAGGTACTCGAGTCGAATCGGAATTTAACGGAAAATGAAGATTTATTGAAGAAAAAGAAAGAGAATGGAAAGAATTAAGAAGGAAAGAATTAAGGAGGAAAGAAATTAGATGGAAAGAAAAGAAAAAAAAGAAGAAAAATAAAATTGAAAAAAAATATAAAAGGGTGGGGCCCACCATCACACATGTGGCGCAAGCCACATGGGAGTGGCGCCCACCACCTTCATCATATATGGTGCCAGCCACTAGTCAAGGAAAGGAAGAGGTGGCGCAAGCCACCTATGTTCTGGGAGAAAAAACCTCTCCACTTTCCCAACTTTTTCTCCATTTCTCCAGATTCTACTGGTCTTCCCTCAAGCCGATTTCCATGCCACGCAACGCACTTTCCTCAACTGCCAAGGCCAGCACTCAGTATAAAAGAGAAATCAAACCTCCATAACCAGGGGGGAATTGGAGCCAGATTTTATTTCTTTAGATTCTAAGCAGTTTTGATTCACTCTGTAAAAGTAATAGTTCTCCACATCGGAGGACTATTACAAATACAGTTTTAGGATTTATTTCTGTAGTTTAATTTATGTATTTGATTCAAAGCCTGCCGACGTATTACGACTTCAGTTCAAGCATTGTTTCCCGTTCCATTTAATTACAGGTTCTGTTTTATTGTTTACCTTACTGTCTTCAATTAATTGCTTAATTATGTCTTTCCTTATATTAAATTATTTTAAATCGCTTATCATGTTTTTGTTTAATCTAAAAACCCAAAATTACTTATTTCTATCTGTCATTATGTCTAGCTAAATAGTTTAGACTCCGGCGTATGAGGATCTTCGTTACCGACGGGACTCGGTAGAAAATAATAGGTTCGAACTTATGATTAAAATTCTATTTTAGTTTTAATTTCCAAGTCTAAATTAAATAGCTTCGTCACGAGAGTGAGAGGTTATTTAACACGATTTTGTCACGAGAGTGAGAAATTAATTAAGGTTAGAGCTGGCACTGCGAGAACGTGGGGATCAAACCGGATAATGGAAATTAGGCAACATATCAAAATACAGCGAGAGCGCTTTAGATACGTTTAGGATATTATTGGCTTTCAAAATATATTTCCTAGTTACCGGGCGAGCGAGAGCAAAATCTTGGGATTAGGAAGTATGGCTTTACTTAATACTGCGAGAGCGTGAGGCGGAGTTTTTAAGTCGGTATATTCTACGGAACTAAGTTATAGTTGTAATTAGTACCCGAATTCTACAAAGTCCTTTAGGTACGTGGAATCCATATTCCGGCCTCTCTTTATTATTATATTTTCTTAGTTTTATTTTAGTTTTAGTCTTAGTTTCCCCTTAATCAATCATTTATTAGCCTTAGCTTTACATAGCAACGATAGATAACGTTAGGTTGACATTGGTCTCTGTGGGTTCGACAATCTTTTATATTACTTCGATAAATCCGTGCACTTGCGGACGCATCAAGTTTTTGGCGCTGTTGCCGAGGACCAACAGTCAATATTGTTATTCCGTTGTTGCACCGTATAGACTAAGGCACTCATTACTATGTATCACCCAAGTTTTTTCTACAATCATCACTCCTAGTATTTCGAGGAATCGCAAGAATCCCATAATTCCAACTTTGAAATACAAATGGAGAATTTCAATGCATCACTAACTCATTCTCACCCAAATTGCCTCTGCTGCTACCAATCCCAACATTTTGAGGAGTCACAAGAATCTCATAATTCCAACCTAGAAATATTAATGCGGGATTTCAATGCGACCCTGACTCACTCCCAATATCTCGAGGAACCGCACCCAAATTTCCTCTACGATCACCATTCCCAATATTTCGAGGAACCACAAGAATCTGTTAATTCCAACCTCAAAACATTAATGGAGGATTTCATTGAAACAATAACTAATTCTAGGTTAGAATCTATGATGGAGCACATTGTGGAGACACAAACTCTCCGGAATGAAGAGCTTAGAAGACAACATCTCGATACTTATGTACTTGTTATGCCATAGCCTTAAGTTCTCACCCCTTTAGCAGTCCCTAATTAGTTTATTTAGCAGTCAGCACCATCCTAAGCACGCACTAAGTAGGAAGCCGATGCAAATAAGTGTATGATCTCAGGCTTAAAAGGTAAAATAAAAAAAATAATAAATGAATGAGAAGGAATGCTTCTTCTAAGTTAGGTGGTCATCACCCGATCATTTAGCCCAACGGTGCAAACTTCTTTATTTTATTGATATTTAAGCCAATGTGCAAAAAGAAAAAAAATGAATGATGATAATGAGATCGTAGTCATTAACAGGCTATCCTACCATGAGTGTGAAAGGATAACGGGCTTAATGTGATTGCGCCAGAATGAAAAAGCGACGAAAGAAGGATGAGTGAGTTAGGCTTAGGTATAATGACATGATTCAGATTGGTTTGTATAGGAGGGAGGTTGATGAACACAAATGCGGAATTGTGTTGTCACAATATCCTTAGTGTGTGAGCAAGTACCTATCGACACAAACTTAACCGAAGTAGAGTTGGTGGCCTAGGATGAGTATCCGTATACACTATTTTTCTCGCGAGTCATGGTTTGCTTAAGGACAAGCAAAGGTTTAAGTGTGGGGGAGTTTGATAACGCGTTATGCTTTATATTACCCGCATTTATTTATGTTTTTCAGGTACTCGAGTCGAATCGGAATTTAACGGAAAATGAAGATTTATTGAAGAAAAAGAAAGAGAATGGAAAGAATTAAGAAGGAAAGAATTAAGGAGGAAAGAAATTAGATGGAAAGAAAAGAAAAAAAAGAAGAAAAATAAAATTGAAAAAAAATATAAAAGGGTGGGGCCCACCATCACACATGTGGCGCAAGCCACATGGGAGTGGCGCCCACCACCTTCATCATATATGGTGCCAGCCACTAGTCAAGGAAAGGAAGAGGTGGCGCAAGCCACCTATGTTCTGGGAGAAAAAACCTCTCCACTTTCCCAACTTTTTCTCCATTTCTCCAGATTCTACTGGTCTTCCCTCAAGCCGATTTCCATGCCACGCAACGCACTTTCCTCAACTGCCAAGGCCAGCACTCAGTATAAAAGAGAAATCAAACCTCCATAACCAGGGGGGAATTGGAGCCAGATTTTATTTCTTTAGATTCTAAGCAGTTTTGATTCACTCTGTAAAAGTAATAGTTCTCCACATCGGAGGACTATTACAAATACAGTTTTAGGATTTATTTCTGTAGTTTAATTTATGTATTTGATTCAAAGCCTGCCGACGTATTACGACTTCAGTTCAAGCATTGTTTCCCGTTCCATTTAATTACAGGTTCTGTTTTATTGTTTACCTTACTGTCTTCAATTAATTGCTTAATTATGTCTTTCCTTATATTAAATTATTTTAAATCGCTTATCATGTTTTTGTTTAATCTAAAAACCCAAAATTACTTATTTCTATCTGTCATTATGTCTAGCTAAATAGTTTAGACTCCGGCGTATGAGGATCTTCGTTACCGACGGGACTCGGTAGAAAATAATAGGTTCGAACTTATGATTAAAATTCTATTTTAGTTTTAATTTCCAAGTCTAAATTAAATAGCTTCGTCACGAGAGTGAGAGGTTATTTAACACGATTTTGTCACGAGAGTGAGAAATTAATTAAGGTTAGAGCTGGCACTGCGAGAACGTGGGGATCAAACCGGATAATGGAAATTAGGCAACATATCAAAATACAGCGAGAGCGCTTTAGATACGTTTAGGATATTATTGGCTTTCAAAATATATTTCCTAGTTACCGGGCGAGCGAGAGCAAAATCTTGGGATTAGGAAGTATGGCTTTACTTAATACTGCGAGAGCGTGAGGCGGAGTTTTTAAGTCGGTATATTCTACGGAACTAAGTTATAGTTGTAATTAGTACCCGAATTCTACAAAGTCCTTTAGGTACGTGGAATCCATATTCCGGCCTCTCTTTATTATTATATTTTCTTAGTTTTATTTTAGTTTTAGTCTTAGTTTCCCCTTAATCAATCATTTATTAGCCTTAGCTTTACATAGCAACGATAGATAACGTTAGGTTGACATTGGTCTCTGTGGGTTCGACAATCTTTTATATTACTTCGATAAATCCGTGCACTTGCGGACGCATCAAGTTTTTGGCGCTGTTGCCGAGGACCAACAGTCAATATTGTTATTCCGTTGTTGCACCGTATAGACTAAGGCACTCATTACTATGTATCACCCAAGTTTTTTCTACAATCATCACTCCTAGTATTTCGAGGAATCGCAAGAATCCCATAATTCCAACTTTGAAATACAAATGGAGAATTTCAATGCATCACTAACTCATTCTCACCCAAATTGCCTCTGCTGCTACCAATCCCAACATTTTGAGGAGTCACAAGAATCTCATAATTCCAACCTAGAAATATTAATGCGGGATTTCAATGCGACCCTGACTCACTCCCAATATCTCGAGGAACCGCACCCAAATTTCCTCTACGATCACCATTCCCAATATTTCGAGGAACCACAAGAATCTGTTAATTCCAACCTCAAAACATTAATGGAGGATTTCATTGAAACAATAACTAATTCTAGGTTAGAATCTATGATGGAGCACATTGTGGAGACACAAACTCTCCGGAATGAAGAGCTTAGAAGACAACATCTCGATACTTATGTACTTGTTATGCCATAGCCTTAAGTTCTCACCCCTTTAGCAGTCCCTAATTAGTTTATTTAGCAGTCAGCACCATCCTAAGCACGCACTAAGTAGGAAGCCGATGCAAATAAGTGTATGATCTCAGGCTTAAAAGGTAAAATAAAAAAAATAATAAATGAATGAGAAGGAATGCTTCTTCTAAGTTAGGTGGTCATCACCCGATCATTTAGCCCAACGGTGCAAACTTCTTTATTTTATTGATATTTAAGCCAATGTGCAAAAAGAAAAAAAATGAATGATGATAATGAGATCGTAGTCATTAACAGGCTATCCTACCATGAGTGTGAAAGGATAACGGGCTTAATGTGATTGCGCCAGAATGAAAAAGCGACGAAAGAAGGATGAGTGAGTTAGGCTTAGGTATAATGACATGATTCAGATTGGTTTGTATAGGAGGGAGGTTGATGAACGCAAATGCGGAATTGTGTTGTCACAATATCCTTAGTGTGTGAGCAAGTACCTATCGACACAAACTTAACCGAAGTAGAGTTGGTGGCCTAGGATGAGTATCCGTATACACTATTTTTCTCGCGAGTCATGGTTTGCTTAAGGACAAGCAAAGGTTTAAGTGTGGGGGAGTTTGATAACGCGTTATGCTTTATATTACCCGCATTTATTTATGTTTTTCAGGTACTCGAGTCGAATCGGAATTTAACGGAAAATGAAGATTTATTGAAGAAAAAGAAAGAGAATGGAAAGAATTAAGAAGGAAAGAATTAAGGAGGAAAGAAATTAGATGGAAAGAAAAGAAAAAAAAGAAGAAAAATAAAATTGAAAAAAAATATAAAAGGGTGGGGCCCACCATCACACATGTGGCGCAAGCCACATGGGAGTGGCGCCCACCACCTTCATCATATATGGTGCCAGCCACTAGTCAAGGAAAGGAAGAGGTGGCGCAAGCCACCTATGTTCTGGGAGAAAAAACCTCTCCACTTTCCCAACTTTTTCTCCATTTCTCCAGATTCTACTGGTCTTCCCTCAAGCCGATTTCCATGCCACGCAACGCACTTTCCTCAACTGCCAAGGCCAGCACTCAGTATAAAAGAGAAATCAAACCTCCATAACCAGGGGGGAATTGGAGCCAGATTTTATTTCTTTAGATTCTAAGCAGTTTTGATTCACTCTGTAAAAGTAATAGTTCTCCACATCGGAGGACTATTACAAATACAGTTTTAGGATTTATTTCTGTAGTTTAATTTATGTATTTGATTCAAAGCCTGCCGACGTATTACGACTTCAGTTCAAGCATTGTTTCCCGTTCCATTTAATTACAGGTTCTGTTTTATTGTTTACCTTACTGTCTTCAATTAATTGCTTAATTATGTCTTTCCTTATATTAAATTATTTTAAATCGCTTATCATGTTTTTGTTTAATCTAAAAACCCAAAATTACTTATTTCTATCTGTCATTATGTCTAGCTAAATAGTTTAGACTCCGGCGTATGAGGATCTTCGTTACCGACGGGACTCGGTAGAAAATAATAGGTTCGAACTTATGATTAAAATTCTATTTTAGTTTTAATTTCCAAGTCTAAATTAAATAGCTTCGTCACGAGAGTGAGAGGTTATTTAACACGATTTTGTCACGAGAGTGAGAAATTAATTAAGGTTAGAGCTGGCACTGCGAGAACGTGGGGATCAAACCGGATAATGGAAATTAGGCAACATATCAAAATACAGCGAGAGCGCTTTAGATACGTTTAGGATATTATTGGCTTTCAAAATATATTTCCTAGTTACCGGGCGAGCGAGAGCAAAATCTTGGGATTAGGAAGTATGGCTTTACTTAATACTGCGAGAGCGTGAGGCGGAGTTTTTAAGTCGGTATATTCTACGGAACTAAGTTATAGTTGTAATTAGTACCCGAATTCTACAAAGTCCTTTAGGTACGTGGAATCCATATTCCGGCCTCTCTTTATTATTATATTTTCTTAGTTTTATTTTAGTTTTAGTCTTAGTTTCCCCTTAATCAATCATTTATTAGCCTTAGCTTTACATAGCAACGATAGATAACGTTAGGTTGACATTGGTCTCTGTGGGTTCGACAATCTTTTATATTACTTCGATAAATCCGTGCACTTGCGGACGCATCAAGTTTTTGGCGCTGTTGCCGAGGACCAACAGTCAATATTGTTATTCCGTTGTTGCACCGTATAGACTAAGGCACTCATTACTATGTATCACCCAAGTTTTTTCTACAATCACCACTCCTAGTATTTCGAGGAATCGCAAGAATCCCATAATTCCAACTTTGAAATACAAATGGAGAATTTCAATGCATCACTAACTCATTCTCACCCAAATTGCCTCTGCTGCTACCAATCCCAACATTTTGAGGAGTCACAAGAATCTCATAATTCCAACCTAGAAATATTAATGCGGGATTTCAATGCGACCCTGACTCACTCCCAATATCTCGAGGAACCGCACCCAAATTTCCTCTACGATCACCATTCCCAATATTTCGAGGAACCACAAGAATCTGTTAATTCCAACCTCAAAACATTAATGGAGGATTTCATTGAAACAATAACTAATTCTAGGTTAGAATCTATGATGGAGCACATTGTGGAGACACAAACTCTCCGGAATGAAGAGCTTAGAAGACAACATCTCGATACTTATGTACTTGTTATGCCATAGCCTTAAGTTCTCACCCCTTTAGCAGTCCCTAATTAGTTTATTTAGCAGTCAGCACCATCCTAAGCACGCACTAAGTAGGAAGCCGATGCAAATAAGTGTATGATCTCAGGCTTAAAAGGTAAAATAAAAAAAATAATAAATGAATGAGAAGGAATGCTTCTTCTAAGTTAGGTGGTCCTCACCCGATCATTTAGCCCAACGGTGCAAACTTCTTTATTTTATTGATATTTAAGCCAATGTGCAAAAAGAAAAAAAATGAATGATGATAATGAGATCGTAGTCATTAACAGGCTATCCTACCATGAGTGTGAAAGGATAACGGGCTTAATGTGATTGCGCCAGAATGAAAAAGCGACGAAAGAAGGATGAGTGAGTTAGGCTTAGGTATAATGACATGATTCAGATTGGTTTGTATAGGAGGGAGGTTGATGAACGCAAATGCGGAATTGTGTTGTCACAATATCCTTAGTGTGTGAGCAAGTACCTATCGACACAAACTTAACCGAAGTAGAGTTGGTGGCCTAGGATGAGTATCCGTATACACTATTTTTCTCGCGAGTCATGGTTTGCTTAAGGACAAGCAAAGGTTTAAGTGTGGGGGAGTTTGATAACGCGTTATGCTTTATATTACCCGCATTTATTTATGTTTTTCAGGTACTCGAGTCGAATCGGAATTTAACGGAAAATGAAGATTTATTGAAGAAAAAGAAAGAGAATGGAAAGAATTAAGGAGGAAAGAAATTAGATGGAAAGAAAAGAAAAAAAAGAAGAAAAATAAAATTGAAAAAAAATATAAAAGGGTGGGGCCCACCATCACACATGTGGCGCAAGCCACATGGGAGTGGCGCCCACCACCTTCATCATATATGGTCCCAGCCACTAGTCAAGGAAAGGAAGAGGTGGCGCAAGCCACCTATGTTCTGGGAGAAAAAACCTCTCCACTTTCCCAACTTTTTCTCCATTTCTCCAGATTCTACTGGTCTTCCCTCAAGCCGATTTCCATGCCACGCAACGCACTTTCCTCAACTGCCAAGGCCAGCACTCAGTATAAAAGAGAAATCAAACCTCCATAACCAGGGGGGAATTGGAGCCAGATTTTATTTCTTTAGATTCTAAGCAGTTTTGATTCACTCTGTAAAAGTAATAGTTCTCCACATCGGAGGACTATTACAAATACAGTTTTAGGATTTATTTCTGTAGTTTAATTTATGTATTTGATTCAAAGCCTGCCGACGTATTACGACTTCAGTTCAAGCATTGTTTCCCGTTCCATTTAATTACAGGTTCTGTTTTATTGTTTACCTTACTGTCTTCAATTAATTGCTTAATTATGTCTTTCCTTATATTAAATTATTTTAAATCGCTTATCATGTTTTTGTTTAATCTAAAAACCCAAAATTACTTATTTCTATCTGTCATTATGTCTAGCTAAATAGTTTAGACTCCGGCGTATGAGGATCTTCGTTACCGACGGGACTCGGTAGAAAATAATAGGTTCGAACTTATGATTAAAATTCTATTTTAGTTTTAATTTCCAAGTCTAAATTAAATAGCTTCGTCACGAGAGTGAGAGGTTATTTAACACGATTTTGTCACGAGAGTGAGAAATTAATTAAGGTTAGAGCTGGCACTGCGAGAACGTGGGGATCAAACCGGATAATGGAAATTAGGCAACATATCAAAATACAGCGAGAGCGCTTTAGATACGTTTAGGATATTATTGGCTTTCAAAATATATTTCCTAGTTACCGGGCGAGCGAGAGCAAAATCTTGGGATTAGGAAGTATGGCTTTACTTAATACTGCGAGAGCGTGAGGCGGAGTTTTTAAGTCGGTATATTCTACGGAACTAAGTTATAGTTGTAATTAGTACCCGAATTCTACAAAGTCCTTTAGGTACGTGGAATCCATATTCCGGCCTCTCTTTATTATTATATTTTCTTAGTTTTATTTTAGTTTTAGTCTTAGTTTCCCCTTAATCAATCATTTATTAGCCTTAGCTTTACATAGCAACGATAGATAACGTTAGGTTGACATTGGTCTCTGTGGGTTCGACAATCTTTTATATTACTTCGATAAATCCGTGCACTTGCGGACGCATCAAGTTTTTGGCGCTGTTGCCGAGGACCAACAGTCAATATTGTTATTCCGTTGTTGCACCGTATAGACTAAGGCACTCATTACTATGTATCACCCAAGTTTTTTCTACAATCACCACTCCTAGTATTTCGAGGAATCGCAAGAATCCCATAATTCCAACTTTGAAATACAAATGGAGAATTTCAATGCATCACTAACTCATTCTCACCCAAATTGCCTCTGCTGCTACCAATCCCAACATTTTGAGGAGTCACAAGAATCTCATAATTCCAACCTAGAAATATTAATGCGGGATTTCAATGCGACCCTGACTCACTCCCAATATCTCGAGGAACCGCACCCAAATTTCCTCTACGATCACCATTCCCAATATTTCGAGGAACCACAAGAATCTGTTAATTCCAACCTCAAAACATTAATGGAGGATTTCATTGAAACAATAACTAATTCTAGGTTAGAATCTATGATGGAGCACATTGTGGAGACACAAACTCTCCGGAATGAAGAGCTTAGAAGACAACATCTCGATACTTATGTACTTGTTATGCCATAGCCTTAAGTTCTCACCCCTTTAGCAGTCCCTAATTAGTTTATTTAGCAGTCAGCACCATCCTAAGCACGCACTAAGTAGGAAGCCGATGCAAATAAGTGTATGATCTCAGGCTTAAAAGGTAAAATAAAAAAAATAATAAATGAATGAGAAGGAATGCTTCTTCTAAGTTAGGTGGTCCTCACCCGATCATTTAGCCCAACGGTGCAAACTTCTTTATTTTATTGATATTTAAGCCAATGTGCAAAAAGAAAAAAAATGAATGATGATAATGAGATCGTAGTCATTAACAGGCTATCCTACCATGAGTGTGAAAGGATAACGGGCTTAATGTGATTGCGCCAGAATGAAAAAGCGACGAAAGAAGGATGAGTGAGTTAGGCTTAGGTATAATGACATGATTCAGATTGGTTTGTATAGGAGGGAGGTTGATGAACGCAAATGCGGAATTGTGTTGTCACAATATCCTTAGTGTGTGAGCAAGTACCTATCGACACAAACTTAACCGAAGTAGAGTTGGTGGCCTAGGATGAGTATCCGTATACACTATTTTTCTCGCGAGTCATGGTTTGCTTAAGGACAAGCAAAGGTTTAAGTGTGGGGGAGTTTGATAACGCGTTATGCTTTATATTACCCGCATTTATTTATGTTTTTCAGGTACTCGAGTCGAATCGGAATTTAACGGAAAATGAAGATTTATTGAAGAAAAAGAAAGAGAATGGAAAGAATTAAGGAGGAAAGAAATTAGATGGAAAGAAAAGAAAAAAAAGAAGAAAAATAAAATTGAAAAAAAATATAAAAGGGTGGGGCCCACCATCACACATGTGGCGCAAGCCACATGGGAGTGGCGCCCACCACCTTCATCATATATGGTCCCAGCCACTAGTCAAGGAAAGGAAGAGGTGGCGCAAGCCACCTATGTTCTGGGAGAAAAAACCTCTCCACTTTCCCAACTTTTTCTCCATTTCTCCAGATTCTACTGGTCTTCCCTCAAGCCGATTTCCATGCCACGCAACGCACTTTCCTCAACTGCCAAGGCCAGCACTCAGTATAAAAGAGAAATCAAACCTCCATAACCAGGGGGGAATTGGAGCCAGATTTTATTTCTTTAGATTCTAAGCAGTTTTGATTCACTCTGTAAAAGTAATAGTTCTCCACATCGGAGGACTATTACAAATACAGTTTTAGGATTTATTTCTGTAGTTTAATTTATGTATTTGATTCAAAGCCTGCCGACGTATTACCACTTCAGTTCAAGCATTGTTTCCCGTTCCATTTAATTACAGGTTCTGTTTTATTGTTTACCTTACTGTCTTCAATTAATTGCTTAATTATGTCTTTCCTTATATTAAATTATTTTAAATCGCTTATCATGTTTTTGTTTAATCTAAAAACCCAAAATTACTTATTTCTATCTGTCATTATGTCTAGCTAAATAGTTTAGACTCCGGCGTATGAGGATCTTTGTTACCGACGGGACTCGGTAGAAAATAATAGGTTCGAACTTATGATTAAAATTCTATTTTAGTTTTAATTTCCAAGTCTAAATTAAATAGCTTCGTCACGAGAGTGAGAGGTTATTTAACACGATTTTGTCACGAGAGTGAGAAATTAATTAAGGTTAGAGCTGGCACTGCGAGAGCGTGGGGATCAAACCGGATAATGGAAATTAGGCAACATATCAAAATACAGCGAGAGCGCTTTAGATACGTTTAGGATATTATTGGCTTTCAAAATATATTTCCTAGTTACCGGGCGAGCGAGAGCAAAATCTTGGGATTAGGAAGTATGGCTTTACTTAATACTGCGAGAGCGTGAGGCGGAGTTTTTAAGTCGGTATATTCTACGGAACTAAGTTATAGTTGTAATTAGTACCCGAATTCTACAAAGTCCTTTAGGTACGTGGAATCCATATTCCGGCCTCTCTTTATTATTATATTTTCTTAGTTTTATTTTAGTTTTAGTCTTAGTTTCCCCTTAATCAATCATTTATTAGCCTTAGCTTTACATAGCAACGATAGATAACGTTAGGTTGACATTGGTCTCTGTGGGTTCGACAATCTTTTATATTACTTCGATAAATCCGTGCACTTGCGGACGCATCAAGTTTTTGGCGCTGTTGCCGAGGACCAACAGTCAATATTGTTATTCCGTTGTTGCACCGTATAGACTAAGGCACTCATTACTATGTATCACCCAAATTTTTTCTACAATCACCACTCCTTGTATTTCGAGGAATCGCAAGAATCCCATAATTCCAACTTTGAAATACAAATGGAGAATTTCAATGCATCACTAACTCATTCTCACCCAAATTGCCTCTGCTACTACCAATCCCAACATTTTGAGGAGTCACAAGAATCTCATAATTCCAACCTAGAAATATTAATGCAGGATTTCAATGCAACCCTGACTCACTCCCAATATCTCGAGGAACCGCACCCAAATTTCCTCTACGATCACCATTCCCAATATTTCGAAGAACCACAAGAATATGTTAATTCCAACCTCAAAACATTAATGGAGGATTTCATTGAAACAATAACTAATTCTAGGTTAGAATCTATGATGGAGCACATTGTGGAGACACAAACTCTCCGGAATGAAGAGCTTAGAAGACAACATCTCGATACTTATGTACTTGTTATGCCATAGCCTTAAGTTCTCACCCCTTTAGCAGTCCCTAATTAGTTTATTTAGCAGTCAGGACCATCCTAAGCACGCACTAAGTAGGAAGCCGATGCAAATAAGTGTATGACCTCAGGCTTAAAAGGTAAAATTAAAAAAAAATAAAAAAATAAATGAATGAGAAGGAATGCTTCTTCTAAGTTAGGTGGTCCTCACCCGATCATTTAGCCCAACGGTGCAAACTTCTTTATTTTATTGATATTTAAGCCAATGTGCAAAAAGAAAAAAAATGAATGATGATAATGAGATCGTAGTCATTAACAGGCTATCCTACCATGAGTGTGAAAGGATAACGGGCTTAATGTGATAGCGCCAGAATGAAAAAGGGACGAAAGAAGGATGAGTGAGTTAGGCTTAGGTATAATTACATGATTCAGATTGGTTTGTATAGGAGGGAGGTTAATGAACGCAAAGGCGGAATTGTGTTGTCACAATATCCTTAGTGTGTGAGCAAGTACCTATCGACACAAACTTAACCAAAGTAGAGTTGGTGGCCTAGGATGAGTATCCGTATACACTATTTTTCTCGCGAGTCATGATTTGCTTAAGGACAAGCAAAGGTTTAAGTGTGGGGGAGTTTGATAACGCGTTATGCTTTATATTACCCGCATTTATTTATGTTTTTCAGGTACTCGAGTGGAATCGGAATTTAACGAAAAATGAAGATTTATTGAAAAAAAGCAAGAGAATGGAAAGAATTAAGAAGGAAAGAATTAAGGAGTAAAGAAATTAGATGGAAAGAAAAGAAAAAAAAGAAGAAAAATAAAATTGAAAAAAAATATAAAAGGGTGGGGCCCACCATCACACATGTGGCGCAAGCCACATGGGAGTGGCGCCCACCACCTTCATCATATATGGCGCCAGCCACTAGTCAAGGAAAGGAAGAGGTGGCGCAAGCCACCTATGTTCTGGGAGAAAAAATCTCTCCACTTTCCCAACTTTTTCTCCACTTCTCCAGATTCTACTGGTCTTCCCTCAAGCCGATTTCCACGCCACGCAACGCACTTTCCTCAACTGCCAAGGCCAGTACTCGGTATAAAAGAGAAATTAAACCTCCATAACCAGGGGGGAATTGGAGCCAGAATTTATTTCTTTAGATTCTAAGCAGTTTTGATTCACTCTATAAAAGTAATAGTTCTCCACATCGGAGGACTATTACAAATACAGTTTTAAGATTTATTTCTGTAGTTTAATTTATGTATTTGATTCAAAGCCTGCCGGCGTATTACGACTTCAGTTCAAGCATTGTTTCCAGTTCCATTTAATTACAGGTTCTGTTTTATTGTTTACCTTACTGTCTTCAATTAATTGCTTAATTATGTCTTGCCTTATATTAAATTATTTTAAATTGCTTATCATGTTTTTGTTTAATCTAAAAACCCAAAATTACTTATTTCTATCTGTCATTATGTCTAGCTAAATAGTTTAGACTCCGGCGTATGAGGATCGTCGTTACCGACGGGACTCGGTAGAAAATAATAGGTTCGAACTTATGATTAAAATTCTGTTTTAGTTTTAATTTCCAAGTCTAATTTAAATAGCTTCGTCACGAGAATGAGAGGTTATTTAACACGATTTTGTCACGAGAGTGAGAAATTAATTAAGGTTAGAGCTGGCACTGCGAGAGCGTGGGGATCAAACCGGATAGTGGAAATTAGGCAACATATCTAAATACAGCGAGAGCGCTTTAGATACGTTTAGGATATTATTGGCTTTCAAAATATATTTCCTAGTTACCGGGCGAGCGAGAGCAAAATCTTGGGATTAGGAAGTATGGCTTTAGGTAATACCGCGAGAGCGTGAGGCGGAGTTTTTAAGTCGGTATATTCTACGAAACTAAGTTATAGTTGTAATTAGTACCCGAATTCTACAAAGTCCTTTAGGAACGTGGAATCCATATTCTGGCCTCTCTTTATTATTATATTTTCTTAGTTTTATTTTAGTTTTAGTCTTAGTTTCCCCTTAATCAATCATTCATTAGCCTTAGCTTTACATAGCAATGATAGATAACGTTAGGTTGACATTGGTCTCTGTGGGTTCGACAATCTTTTATATTACTTCGATAAATCCGTGCACTTGCGGACGCATCAAGTTTTTGGCGCTGTTGTCGAGGACCAACAGTCAATATTGTTATTCCGTTGTTGCACCGTATAGACTAAGGCACTCATTACTATGTATCACCCAAATTTTTTCTACAATCACCACTCCTTGTATTTCGAGGAATCGCAAGAATCCCATAATTCCAACTTTGAAATACAAATGGATAATTTCAATGTATCACTAACTCATTCTCACCCAAAGTGCCTCTGCTACTACCAATCCCAACATTTTGAGGAGTCACAAGAATTTCATAATTCCAACCTAGAAATATTAATGCAGGATTTCAATACGACCCTGACTCACTCCCAATATCTCGAGGAACCGCACCCAAATTTCCTCTACGATCACCATTCCCAATATTTCGAGGAACCACAAGAATCTGTTAATTCCAACCTCAAAACATTAATGGAGGATTTCATTGAAACAATAACTAATTCTAGGTTAAAATCTATGATGGAGCACATTGTGGAGACACAAACTCTCTGGAATGAAGAGCTTAGAAGACAACATCTCGATACTTATGTACTTGTTATGCCACAGCCTTAAGTTCTCACCCCTTTAGCAGTCCCTAATTAGTTTATTTAGCAGTCAGCACCATCCTAAGCACGCACTAAGTAGGAAGCCAATGCAAATAAGTGTATGATCTCAGACTTAAAAGGTAAAATTAAAAAAAAATAAAAAATAAATGAATGAGAAGGAATGCTTCTTCTAAGTTAGGTGGTCCTCACCCGATCATTTAGCCCAACGGTGCAAACTTCTTTATTTTATTGATATTTAAGCCAATGTGCAAAAAGAAAAAAAATGAATGATGATAATGAGATCGTAGTCATTAACAGGCTATCCTACCATGAGTGTGAAAGGATAACGGGCTTAATGTGATTGCGCCAGAATGAAAAAGGGACGAAAGAAGGATGAGTGAGTTAGGCTTAGGTATAATGACATGATTCAGATTGGTTTGTATAGGAGGGAGGTTGATGAACGCAAATGCGGAATTGTGTTGTCACAATATCCTTAGTGTGTGAGCAAGTACCTATCGACACAAACTTAACCAAAGTAGAGTTGGTGGCCTAGGATGAGTATCCGTATACACTATTTTTCTCGCGAGTCATGATTTGCTTAAGGACAAGCAAAGGTTTAAGTGTGGGGGAGTTTGATAACGCGTTATGCTTTATATTACCCGCATTTATTTATGTTTTTCAGGTACTCGAGTGGAATCGGAATTTAACGAAAAATGAAGATTTATTGAAAAAAAGCAAGAGAATGGAAAGAATTAAGAAGGAAAGAATTAAGGAGTAAAGAAATTAGATGGAAAGAAAAGAAAAAAAAGAAGAAAAATAAAATTGAAAAAAAATATAAAAGGGTGGGGCCCACCATCACACATGTGGCGCAAGCCACATGGGAGTGGCGCCCACCACCTTCATCATATATGGCGCCAGCCACTAGTCAAGGAAAGGAAGAGGTGGCGCAAGCCACCTATGTTCTGGGAGAAAAAATCTCTCCACTTTCCCAACTTTTTCTCCACTTCTCCAGATTCTACTGGTCTTCCCTCAAGCCGATTTCCACGCCACGCAACGCACTTTCCTCAACTGCCAAGGCCAGCACTCGGTATAAAAGAGAAATTAAACCTCCATAACCAGGGGGGAATTGGAGCCAGATTTTATTTCTTTAGATTCTAAGCAGTTTTGATTCACTCTATAAAAGTAATAGTTCTCCACATCGGAGGACTATTACAAATACAGTTTTAAGATTTATTTCTGTAGTTTAATTTATGTATTTGATTCAAAGCCTGCCGGCGTATTACGACTTCAGTTCAAGCATTGTTTCCAGTTCCATTTAATTACAGGTTCTGTTTTATTGTTTACCTTACTGTCTTCAATTAATTGCTTAATTATGTCTTGCCTTATATTAAATTATTTTAAATTGCTTATCATGTTTTTGTTTAATCTAAAAACCCAAAATTACTTATTTCTATCTGTCATTATGTCTAGCTAAATAGTTTAGACTCCGGCGTATGAGGATCGTCGTTACCGACGGGACTCGGTAGAAAATAATAGGTTCGAACTTATGATTAAAATTCTGTTTTAGTTTTAATTTCCAAGTCTAATTTAAATAGCTTCGTCACGAGAATGAGAGGTTATTTAACACGATTTTGTCACGAGAGTGAGAAATTAATTAAGGTTAGAGCTGGCACTGCGAGAGCGTGGGGATCAAACCGGATAGTGGAAATTAGGCAACATATCTAAATACAGCGAGAGCGCTTTAGATACGTTTAGGATATTATTGGCTTTCAAAATATATTTCCTAGTTACCGGGCGAGCGAGAGCAAAATCTTGGGATTAGGAAGTATGGCTTTAGGTAATACCGCGAGAGCGTGAGGCGGAGTTTTTAAGTCGGTATATTCTACGAAACTAAGTTATAGTTGTAATTAGTACCCGAATTCTACAAAGTCCTTTAGGAACGTGGAATCCATATTCTGGCCTCTCTTTATTATTATATTTTCTTAGTTTTATTTTAGTTTTAGTCTTAGTTTCCCCTTAATCAATCATTCATTAGCCTTAGCTTTACATAGCAATGATAGATAACGTTAGGTTGACATTGGTCTCTGTGGGTTCGACAATCTTTTATATTACTTCGATAAATCCGTGCACTTGCGGACGCATCAAGTTTTTGGCGCTGTTGTCGAGGACCAACAGTCAATATTGTTATTCCGTTGTTGCACCGTATAGACTAAGGCACTCATTACTATGTATCACCCAAATTTTTTCTACAATCACCACTCCTTGTATTTCGAGGAATCACAAGAATCCCATAATTCCAACTTTGAAATACAAATGGATAATTTCAATGTATCACTAACTCATTCTCACCCAAATTGCCTCTGCTACTACCAATCCCAACATTTTGAGGAGTCACAAGAATTTCATAATTCCAACCTAGAAATATTAATGCAGGATTTCAATACGACCCTGACTCACTCCCAATATCTCGAGGAACCGCACCCAAATTTCCTCTACGATCACCATTCCCAATATTTCGAGGAACCACAAGAATCTGTTAATTCCAACCTCAAAACATTAATGGAGGATTTCATTGAAACAATAACTAATTCTAGGTTAAAATCTATGATGGAGCACATTGTGGAGACACAAACTCTCTGGAATGAAGAGCTTAGAAGACAACATCTCGATACTTATGTACTTGTTATGCCACAGCCTTAAGTTCTCACCCCTTTAGCAGTCCCTAATTAGTTTATTTAGCAGTCAGCACCATCCTAAGCACGCACTAAGTAGGAAGCCAATGCAAATAAGTGTATGATCTCAGACTTAAAAGGTAAAATTAAAAAAAAATAAAAAATAAATGAATGAGAAGGAATGCTTCTTCTAAGTTAGGTGGTCCTCACCCGATCATTTAGCCCAACGGTGCAAACTTCTTTATTTTATTGATATTTAAGCCAATGTGCAAAAAGAAAAAAAATGAATGATGATAATGAGATTGTAGTCATTAACAGGCTATCCTACCATGAGTGTGAAAGGATAACGGGCTTAATGTGATTGCGCCAGAATGAAAAAGGGACGAAAGAAGGATGAGTGAGTTAGGCTTAGGTATAATGACATGATTCAGATTGGTTTGTATAGGAGGGAGGTTGATGAACGCAAATGCGGAATTGTGTTGTCACAATATCCTTAGTGTGTGAGCAAGTACCTATCGACACAAACTTAACCAAAGTAGAGTTGGTGGCCTAGGATGAGTATCCGTATACACTATTTTTCTCGCGAGTCATGGTTTGCTTAAGGACAAGCAAAGGTTTAAGTGTGGGGGAGTTTGATAACGCGTTATGCTTTATATTACCCGCATTTATTTATGTTTTTCAGGTACTCGAGTCGAATCGGAATTTAACGGAAAATGAAGATTTATTGAAGAAAAAGAAAGAGAATGGAAAGAATTAAGAAGGAAAGAATTAAGGAGTAAAGAAATTAGATGGAAAGAAAAGAAAAAAAAGAAGAAAAATAAAATTGAAAAAAAATATAAAAGGGTGGGGCCCACCATCACACATGTGGCGCAAGCCACATGGGAGTGGCGCCCACCACCTTCATCATATATGGCGCCAGCCACTAGTCAAGGAAAGGAAGAGGTGGCGCAAGCCACCTATGTTCTGGGAGAAAAAATCTCTCCACTTTCCCAACTTTTTCTCCACTTCTCCAGATTCTACTGGTCTTCCCTCAAGCCGATTTCCACGCCACGCAACGCACTTTCCTCAACTGCCAAGGCCAGCACTCAGTATAAAAGAGAAATCAAACCTCCATAACCAGGGGGGAATTGGAGCCAGATTTTATTTCTTTAGATTCTAAGCAGTTTTGATTCACTCTGTAAAAGTAATAGTTCTCCACATCGGAGGACTATTACAAATACAGTTTTAGGATTTATTTCTGTAGTTTAATTTATGTATTTGATTCAAAGCCTGCCGGTGTATTACGACTTCAGTTCAAGCATTGTTTCCAGTTCCATTTAATTACAGGTTCTGTTTTATTGTTTACCTTACTGTCTTCAATTAATTGCTTAATTATGTCTTGCCTTATATTAAATTATTTTAAATCGCTTATCATGTTTTTGTTTAATCTAAAAACCCAAAATTACTTATTTCTATCTGTCATTATGTCTAGCTAAATAGTTTAGACTCCGGCGTATGAGGATCGTCGTTACCGACGGGACTCGGTAGAAAATAATAGGTTCGAACTTATGATTAAAATTCTGTTTTAGTTTTAATTTCCAAGTCTAATTTAAATAGCTTCGTCACGAGAGTGAGAGGTTATTTAACACGATTTTGTCACGAGAGTGAGAAATTAATTAAGGTTAGAGCTGGCACTGCGAGAGCGTGGGGATCAAACCGGATAGTGGAAATTAGGCAACATATCAAAATACAGCGAGAGCGCTTTAGATACGTTTAGGATATTATTGGCTTTCAAAATATATTTCCTAGTTACCGGGCGAGCGAGAGCAAAATCTTGGGATTAGGAAGTATGGCTTTAGGTAATACCGCGAGAGCGTGAGGCGGAGTTTTTAAGTCGGTATATTCTACGAAACTAAGTTATAGTTGTAATTAGTACCCGAATTCTACAAAGTCCTTTAGGAACGTGGAATCCATATTCTGGCCTCTCTTTATTATTATATTTTCTTAGTTTTATTTTAGTTTTAGTCTTAGTTTCCCCTTAATCAATCATTCATTAGCCTTAGCTTTACATAGCAATGATAGATAACGTTAGGTTGACATTGGTCTCTGTGGGTTCGACAATCTTTTATATTACTTCGATAAATCCGTGCACTTGCGGACGCATCAAGTTTTTGGCGCTGTTGTCGAGGACCAACAGTCAATATTGTTATTCCGTTGTTGCACCGTATAGACTAAGGCACTCATTACTATGTATCACCCAAATTTTTTCTACAATCACCACTCCTTGTATTTCGAGGAATCGCAAGAATCCCATAATTCCAACTTTGAAATACAAATGGATAATTTCAATGTATCACTAACTCATTCTCACCCAAATTGCCTCTGCTACTACCAATCCCAACATTTTGAGGAGTCACAAGAATTTCATAATTCCAACCTAGAAATATTAATGCAGGATTTCAATACGACCCTGACTCACTCCTGTCGCTCCCGGGATTTTCATCCTAGTACAAACGCGAAAGTGGCACCGAAACAGAGTCGCCAGCAATGTGTATTTATCCCAAGAGAGGGAAAGGAAACACCACGTAAACCTGAGAGAAAGGAAAAGCATGGTCTTGCGACCAAGAGAAATGGGTTCGGGAGTCGGTTACGCGAGAGGAAGGTATTAGCACCCCCTCGCGTCCATCGTACCCGATGGGATCCACGCTTGCTTGTCTCGATCAAAGGGTGATAGAAAAGAATACCGGAAAAGGAACGAAAAGAGAACTGGAAAAGGAACGAGAAACAAATGTAGGGAAAATAAAAGAAGTGCTCGCATGGGCCCTACCCCACTGCCTACGTATCTCATCGGGAGCATGAGAATCAGAGCGACGTAGTTCCCCTCACTAGGGATGAATTGTCTGTGTTTTTTAGAGAACGGCTTACGTTCTAGCTCAGGTGTTGCAGGCTCGCTGGTCCGAGTGCGTTACCATCTTGCAAGAGAACGAGTAGAAGCGCGTTCGTGCGTTGAGAGTGAATGAGGTGAGAAAAGAATTCCCGAAGGAAAGACGTTATTGTTTGTTTTTTGTCTTTTAGAAGGAAGTGTTTTGGATTTGTTTGCATACGACAGTGTATCTGGATCTTAGTCATTGGAATGTGTACCTTCTCACATTCCAAGATGGAATGGGTAAGAAAGCACACTAAGGGTGAAGAAGACCCTCACACTTAATTCCAATTATCAAGGTTCAAACACACTAGCATACTTGTGTTTATTAAGTGTTTTATTGATTATGAAGTGAAGAAGTGTTTTTTATTATTTGCACCTTCAACAAATATTGCATTTAAGTCCCTCATACAAGATCAAATGTTTAACACATTGACCCAAGATGGGCTATATGCTACACATTCTAAGATTACAAGAGAAGACCCCTTATAATCTTTTCTTTATATGAAAGGCCTAAATGCAATAAATGCCTACATTTATTATATGTTTTGAATTTTCTTTGAGATGAGAAGATGAAAGACTCAAGAGAAGGAGAAAAGGTAAAACCTATATGGACTAAGACTCAATCCTAATTGAAGATTAAAGGGAGTGATCCTAAAGGTTTGTGAGGTTTCAACCTAAAGCTAAATAAAGAAAGAATTAAACAATTCACTTCCAAAGTAGAAGATGAATTGTAATTCAAAAAGGGAAAGTAATGAGTTATTAAAAGAAAAACACATAAGTGCTTAGCAAAACATAAAATGGAATTGTAAAAGAGAAAGGATAGAAGTTGAATGTGGATTCCTTATCCACACTCAATTGAAACTTACCAAAGCCCCTACATGGTTAGCACAATCACTTACAAGTAAAGTAAGAAAATATAATGAACAAATCAAATTCAAACAAGTTGACAAACAAAGTAAAATGAGATTGAATGCTATACATGCTTCCAAGTCAGAATGTAACTCATATTTACACAACCTAATGTTATCCTAAATGAGCATACCAAATCATGCAAACAAAATCTCAATCCAACAAGAAGCAAAGAAGAAAAGGTGAAGTGATGTGAATGTGGTTCATACTTGTGAAACAAGTGACTTAAGGTGCAAGATAAACATCAAACATGCAAAGATGAAACCCAAATGTCACAATCAGAAGTCAATTAACATGCTATACATCCTCCAACAAAACCACAACTCATGGCACAAGTGCCTTCATGATCAAGCAAACCAAACATGAGGCATGCATTCACAAAATGAACAAGTTAAACTTCATGCTTCAAACAAATAGCAAACATGCTTCAAAAATTATGACTTTCACCAATCAAACACCTTAAACACATGTCATTAACATATCAAGTCCACAAGCAATGAATCAGAACCAAAGTCACTCAACAATTAGGTCAAAGTCTCATGGAAGCTTCATGCATTCATGCTCAAAGCAACACATCAAAAGTCATCCAAAAAAGACTTAAAAATCATTTCATAAATCTCAAACATACCTCAACATATTGTGACCACAATGCAAAAAGAAAGGCATCAAAATCATTTTTTATGATCAAGAACAAAAATGCACAAAATCATATGTCACATTAAGTATGCATACAAATGGAAATTCAAAAGAAATAATGGAACAGGGGCAAAATGGTCATAAAATCAGAAAATAAAATCATAGAAAATTTCCTAAATGTTTTAAGGATACACATGAATTTTTGTAGAATTTTCCAATATGTTTTGGTATTTTTAAAAATTAATTATGAAACGTGTAGCAAAAAAATAAAAAATGAAAAATAAATGCAAAATGCAGGGGGTATGAACATAGCAATTGGACAGTACAAATTCATTGGGCTTCCAAACAGAGGGGTGTGATTATCAATCTGCATAGGTCCATTAAGCGCGCATAACACAATAACAAGCATGAACCCTCAGTCAACAATCTTGACTCACTCACAACCATTAGATCAAGTCCAAGTCAAACCAAAGTCAAAGTACTCAAAATCAACGCATGCACGTGAGGACACATGCCACTTACCATGTACCAGGCCACACAAGGTTTAAATAAAATTCAGAAAAATACACGTGAGTGGCATGTGATTTTTAATGCGCTGTCACATTTTGGAGCGTACGATCATGAAAAACACACGGCTGAGATTAAAACGCACAAACCCTAACAGTTAAAGTCACCGGCCGGAGATGACGTCCGGTCATCTTCTCCGGCCAGCAGCCACCACCTGCAACTCACATTTTCTCCAGAAATTCACAAGCCATATACCAAACGAAAGCTAAGCTCATGAGGAACACAAATCCAACAACAAAATTCAAAGATCAAGCATGGATACAGAGAATCGAAGAAGAGAAATTTGCCCTAAGTTTCAGTTCTAAACTCCTAAGGAGCTCTATCAACTAACCGGTTTCATATAGCTTCTAATAAGCTCAAATAACACATCAACCAGTTAAAATAACATCAAATCGTGCAAGCAAAGTTTGAGAACTTTTGGAACCTGAAACTTGAAGATCTTTGGATTTTTTTGAGAAAACCAGAGGTGAGAACTTGTTCTTGAACTTCTAGAACTTCAATTTGAGCAAAATAAATGCTATTTGATCTTGAGAATAAGAGGAAATCTGAATCTGAAATTGGAGACAACTGTGCTATTCCATGCTTCAGTGATGTCTTCTTGCTTGATTGTGAAGGTTGAAGAAGAACTTGAGGAATTCGTGCAGGTAGAGAGAAAATTCAGAGAGAAAGTTGAGAGTGCTTTTGGAGTGAGAGTGAAACAATGAGAACCCCCCTTCCAAATCTGTTAGAATTGTTTATATAGGTGTGGTTATGATTTGACCCTGGTGGTTGATGGTTAGAACTACAGTTAACTGAGTTAGTTAACTGAGTTTGAGTTAACAGAATGAGTCATGACAGTTAGTGACACGAGTTGGAGAGGTTTTGTTTTAGTGTGGAAGAGCTCATGGTCACTTATGGTGAGGATAATGGTGAGGTGAAAGTGAAATGAATGGCATGGTTGTGTATTAGAAAACTTTCTCAGCAAGTTTTCTCTTTCCATTTTCATGCAAGGCACGTGCTATAGCAGTGTATGTGATGTTCATGGTGTGCTCAAATAAGGGAAAGAATTGTTTGATGGATGTCTAAACCAAATTATGCAGCAAAGCCATCAATGTATCAGTGAAACATAGGGAGGTTTGGTGATGTTTTTCTCTCTACTCAATGAATAGTTTGGTGAGTTTTTGGGTTCATTGGAAAGAGGGAGTATTGGAGCACAATATTGATTTGGAAATTGAAGTGGAATGAGGTCTCAAACATGTCTAAAAATGACCTCAAACAGATGGAAAAAGAAACTGGTACATGGGTGCGCAGACTTGTGGCATGACCTGGTTGTGACCTGGTCAAATTTCAGTTGCAATGACCATTCTTTGAGCCATCATAACTCCTTAACCTTTGATCAGATGAAAAATTGATAAACACCAACTTTGAAGATCTCACATAGAGGAACAACTTTGATGTTGAAAGATTTTCCATTTGAAGCCTCTAATCATGAGTAATTGATCAATACATTTGGCCCACCAAGTGTTTGAGAAAATGACTGCGCGCGTGCCCTGAAAATCTTGGTCATGACCTAGTTTTGGACCTACTTTGCTCAAACTTTGATCAATCATATCTCACTCAATTTTTATCCAATGGAGATGTTCCACACATGGATTTGAAGCTTAAAGCAAGGCCTTTCATTGAGGCAGAGTGGAATTTTCATTTGGTGCTCCAAATTTAAATGGCCTTGGTTCAAACTCTGATGCAAAATGGCCAAAACTTGCTATTTTTAGTAACCCTACTTCATCCAAAAATGGCAACTTTTTACATCTTGATTTTTTCATGATTCCTTTGGAGTTTCTTGATCAAATTTTGTACATTGGACATATGTAACATGAATTTCATGAATTTGGCCTCAAAAAGTCAAGAGTTGACTTTTTCCTCTGATTATTTGACTTTGCCCCAATTTCTCTGATTCTTGATCTTTCTTCCAATTGAACCACTTCTAAAACCAATTGAGATGCAATCTTCCACATACATACACTTAAGGACATATGGAATACCATGACATCAAGTTTTGTTCAAAAAATCAAAGATTCCCTGATTTAATGGGAAACCCTAGTTTTGGTGCCCACCTCCTAGGAGAAAAATGTGCAGTCTTCAAATCCAAATTCCTCAGAGTATGTTGTGTATCCTCTTAAAGGATGATGAGAAATGCCACTTGAGGATGATTTTGGGTCAATGAGCTATCTCTTTTGAGGGTTTTCCTTCAATTTTTGGACTTCTTGCCTAGTGTAGGATGTAGTGCTTCAATCTCCCATTGAATCTCACTTCCTTGAGGTTTTGGAAGATCAATTGAGATAGTATGAGACATGAGAGACCTCTTGGCTTGCCTAGAGCCAACTTGATTGACCTTTTTGTGCTTTGAATGATTCCTTGATTATCCACCTTCCACCTGATCACATGCCCTGATGGTAAGAAGGATGCCATGCTTCATTTTTCTATGTTAAATGCAATGTAATGTTAATGAGGTGGATATGATATGATAAATGATAATGCCATGCTATGATGACAAAAGGGGAGAGCAAATTTTGGGGTATTACAACTCCCAATATCTCGAGGAACCGCACCCAAATTTCCTCTACGATCACCATTCCCAATATTTCGAGGAACCACAAGAATCTGTTAATTCCAACCTCAAAACATTAATGGAGGATTTCATTGAAACAATAACTAATTCTAGGTTAAAATCTATGATGGAGCACATTGTGGAGACACAAACTCTCTGGAATGAAGAGCTTAGAAGACAACATCTCGATACTTATGTACTTGTTATGCCACAGCCTTAAGTTCTCACCCCTTTAGCAGTCCCTAATTAGTTTATTTAGCAGTCAGCACCATCCTAAGCACGCACTAAGTAGGAAGCCAATGCAAATAAGTGTATGATCTCAGACTTAAAAGGTAAAATTAAAAAAAAATAAAAAATAAATGAATGAGAAGGAATGCTTCTTCTAAGTTAGGTGGTCCTCACCCGATCATTTAGCCCAACGGTGCAAACTTCTTTATTTTATTGATATTTAAGCCAATGTGCAAAAAGAAAAAAAATGAATGATGATAATGAGATCGTAGTCATTAACAGGCTATCCTACCATGAGTGTGAAAGGATAACGGGCTTAATGTGATTGCGCCAGAATGAAAAAGGGACGAAAGAAGGATGAGTGAGTTAGGCTTAGGTATAATGACATGATTCAGATTGGTTTGTATAGGAGGGAGGTTGATGAACGCAAATGCGGAATTGTGTTGTCACAATATCCTTAGTGTGTGAGCAAGTACCTATCGACACAAACTTAACCAAAGTAGAGTTGGTGGCCTAGGATGAGTATCCGTATACACTATTTTTCTCGCGAGTCATGGTTTGCTTAAGGACAAGCAAAGGTTTAAGTGTGGGGGAGTTTGATAACGCGTTATGCTTTATATTACCCGCATTTATTTATGTTTTTCAGGTACTCGAGTCGAATCGGAATTTAACGGAAAATGAAGATTTATTGAAGAAAAAGAAAGAGAATGGAAAGAATTAAGAAGGAAAGAATTAAGGAGTAAAGAAATTAGATGGAAAGAAAAGAAAAAAAAGAAGAAAAATAAAATTGAAAAAAAATATAAAAGGGTGGGGCCCACCATCACACATGTGGCGTAAGCCACATGGGAGTGGCGCCCACCACCTTCATCATATATGGCGCCAGCCACTAGTCAAGGAAAGGAAGAGGTGGCGCAAGCCACCTATGTTCTGGGAGAAAAAATCTCTCCACTTTCCCAACTTTTTCTCCACTTCTCCAGATTCTACTGGTCTTCCCTCAAGCCGATTTCCACGCCACGCAACGCACTTTCCTCAACTGCCAAGGCCAGCACTCAGTATAAAAGAGAAATCAAACCTCCATAACCAGGGGGGAATTGGAGCCAGATTTTATTTCTTTAGATTCTAAGCAGTTTTGATTCACTCTGTAAAAGTAATAGTTCTCCACATCGGAGGACTATTACAAATACAGTTTTAGGATTTATTTCTGTAGTTTAATTTATGTATTTGATTCAAAGCCTGCCGGTGTATTACGACTTCAGTTCAAGCATTGTTTCCAGTTCCATTTAATTACAGGTTCTGTTTTATTGTTTACCTTACTGTCTTCAATTAATTGCTTAATTATGTCTTGCCTTATATTAAATTATTTTAAATCGCTTATCATGTTTTTGTTTAATCTAAAAACCCAAAATTACTTATTTCTATCTGTCATTATGTCTAGCTAAATAGTTTAGACTCCGGCGTATGAGGATCGTCGTTACCGACGGGACTCGGTAGAAAATAATAGGTTCGAACTTATGATTAAAATTCTGTTTTAGTTTTAATTTCCAAGTCTAATTTAAATAGGTTCGTCACGAGAGTGAGAGGTTATTTAACACGATTTTGTCACGAGAGTGAGAAATTAATTAAGGTTAGAGCTGGCACTGCGAGAGCGTGGGGATCAAACCGGATAGTGGAAATTAGGCAACATATCAAAATACAGCGAGAGCGCTTTAGATACGTTTAGGATATTATTGGCTTTCAAAATATATTTCCTAGTTACCGGGCGAGCGAGAGCAAAATCTTGGGATTAGGAAGTATGGCTTTAGTTAATACCGCGAGAGCGTGAGGCGGAGTTTTTAAGTCGGTATATTCTACGGAACTAAGTTATAGTTGTAATTAGTACCCGAATTCTACAAAGTCCTTTAGCAACGTGGAATCCATATTCCGGCCTCTCTTTATTATTATATTTTCTTAGTTTTATTTTAGTTTTAGTCTTAGTTTCCCCTTAATCAATCATTCATTAGCCTTAGCTTTACATAGCAACGATAGATAACGTTAGGTTGACATTGGTCTCTGTGGGTTCGATAATCTTTTATATTACTTCGATAAATCCGTCCACTTGCGGACGCATCAAGTTTTTGGCGCTGTTGTCGAGGACCAACAGTCAATATTGTTATTCCGTTGTTACACCGTATAGACTAAGGCACTCATTACTATGTATCACCCAAATTTTTTCAACAATCACCACTCCTAGTATTTCGAGGAATCGCAAGAATCCCATAATTCCAACTTTGAAATAAAAATGGAGAATTTCAATGCATCACTAACTCATTCTCACCCAAATTGCCTCTGCTACTTCCAATCCCAACATTTTGAGGAGTCACAAGAATCTCATAATTCCAACCTAGAAATATTAATGCAGGATTTCAATGCGACCCTGACTCACTCCCAATATCTCGAGGAACCGCACCCAAATTTCCTCTACGATCACCATTCCCAATATTTCGAGGAACCACAAGAATCTGTTAATTCCAACCTCAAAACATTAATGGAGGATTTCATTGAAACAAAAACTAATTCTAGGTTAGAATCTATGATGGAGCACATTGTGGAGACACAAACTCTCCGGAATGAAGATCTTAGAAGACAACATCTCGATACTTATGTATTTGTTTTGCCACAGCCTTAAGTTCTCACCCCTTTAGCAGTCCCTAATTAGTTTATTAGCAGTCAGCACCATCCTAAGCACGCACTAAGTAGGAAGCTGATGCAAATAAGTGTATGATCTCAGGCTTAAAAGGTAAAATAAAAAAAAATAAAAAAATAAATGAATGAGAAGGAATGCTTCTTCTAAGTTAGGTGGTCCTCACCCGATCATTTAGCCCAACGGTGCAAACTTCTTTATTTTATTGATATTTAAGCCAATGTGCAAAAAGAAAAAAAATGAATGATGATAATGAGATCTTAGTCATTAACAGGCTATCCTACCATTAGTGTGAAAGGATAACGGGCTTAATGTGATTGCGCCGGAATGAAAAAGGGACGAAAGAAGGATGAGTGAGTTAGGCTTAGGTATAATGACATGATTCAGATTGGTTTGTATAGGAGGGAGGTTGATGAACGCAAATGCGGAATTGTGTTGTCACAATATCCTTAGTGTGTGAGCAAGTACCTATCGACACAAACTTAACCGAAGTAGAGTTGGTGGCCTAGGATGAGTATCCGTATACACTATTTTTCTCGCGAGTCATGGTTTGCTTAAGGACAAGCAAAGGTTTAAGTGTGGGGGAGTTTGATAACGCGTTATGCTTTATATTACCCGCATTTATTTATGTTTTTCAGGTACTCGAGTCGAATCGGAATTTAACGGAAAATGAAGATTTATTGAAGAAAAAGAAAGAGAATGGAAAGAATTAAGAAGGAAAGAATTAAGGAGTAAAGAAATTAGATGGAAAGAAAAGAAAAAAAAGAAGAAAAATAAAATTGAAAAAAAATATAAAAGGGTGGGGCCCACCATCACACATGTGGCGCAAGCCACATGGGAGTGGCGCCCACCACCTTCATCATATATGGCGCCAGCCACTAGTCAAGGAAAGGAAGAGGTGGCGCAAGCCACCTATGTTCTGGGAGAAAAAATCTCTCCACTTTCCCAACTTTTTCTCCACTTCTCCAGATTCTACTGGTCTTCCCTCAAGCCGATTTCCACGCCACGCAACGCACTTTCCTCAAATGCCAAGGCCAGCACTCAGTATAAAAGAGAAATCAAACCTCCATAACCAGGGGGGAATTGGAGCCAGATTTTATTTCTTTAGATTCTAAGCAGTTTTGATTCACTCTGTAAAAGTAATAGTTCTCCACATCGGAGGACTATTACAAATACAGTTTTAGGATTTATTTCTGTAGTTTAATTTATGTATTTGATTCAAAGCCTGCCGGCGTATTACGACTTCAGTTCAAGCATTGTTTCCAGTTCCATTTAATTACAGGTTCTGTTTTATTGTTTACCTTACTGTCTTCAATTAATTGCTTAATTATGTCTTGCCTTATATTAAATTATTTTAAATCGCTTATCATGTTTTTGTTTAATCTAAAAACCCAAAATTACTTATTTCTATCTGTCATTATGTCTAGCTAAATAGTTTAGACTCCGGCGTATGAGGATCGTCGTTACCGACGGGACTCGGTAGAAAATAATAGGTTCGAACTTATGATTAAAATTCTGTTTTAGTTTTAATTTCCGAGTCTAATTTAAATAGCTTCGTCACGAGAGTGAGAGGTTATTTAACACGATTTTGTCACGAGAGTGACAAATTAATTAAGGTTAGAGCTGGCACTGCGAGAGCGTGGGGATCAAACCGGATAGTGGAAATTAGGCAACATATCTAAATAAAGCGAGAGCGCTTTAGATACGTTTAGGATATTATTGGCTTTCAAAATATATTTCCTAGTTACCGGGCGAGCGAGAGCAAAATCTTGGGATTAGGAAGTATGGCTTTAGTTAATACCGCGAGAGCGTGAGGCGGAGTTTTTAAGTCGGTATATTCTACGGAACTAAGTTATAGTTGTAATTAGTACCCGAATTCTACAAAGTCCTTTAGGAACGTGGAATCCATATTACGGCCTCTCTTTATTATTATATTTTCTTAGTTATATTTTAGTTTTAGTCTTAGTTTACCCTTAATCAATCATTCATTAGCCTTAGCTTTACATAGCAACGATAGATAACGTTAGGTTGACATTGGTCTCTGTGGGTTCGACAATCTTTTATATTACTTCGATAAATCCGTGCACTTGCGGACGCATCAAGTTTTTGGCGCTGTTGTCGAGGACCAACAGTCAATATTGTTATTCCGTTGTTACACCGTATAGACTAAGGCACTCATTACTATGTATCACCCAAATTTTTTCTACAATCACCACTCCTAGTATTTCGAGGAATCGCAAGAATCCCATAATTACAACTTTGAAATAAAAATGGAGAATTTCAATGCATCATTTACTCATTCTCACCCAAATTGCCTCTGCTACTACCAATCCCAACATTTTGAGGAGTCACAAGAATCTCATAATTCCAACCTAGAAATATTAATGCAGGATTTCAATGCGACCCTGACTCACTCCCAATATCTCGAGGAACCGCACCCAAATTTCCTCTACGATCACCATTCCCAATATTTCGAGGAACCACAAGAATCTGTTAATTCCAACCTCAAAACATTAATGGAGGATTTCATTGAAACAAAAACTAATTCTAGGTTAGAACCTATGATGGAGCACATTGTGGAGACACAAACTCTCCGGAATGAAGAGCTTAGAAGACAACATCTCGATACTTATGTACTTGTTTTGCCACAGCCTTAAGTTCTCACCCCTTTAGCAGTCCCTAATTAGTTTATTTAGCAGTCAGCACCATCCTAAGCACGCACTAAGTAGGAAGCTGATGCAAATAAGTGTATGATCTCAGGCTTAAAAGGTAAAATAAAAAAAAAATAAAAAAATTAATGAATGAGAAGGAATGCTTCTTCTAAGTTAGGTGGTCCTCACCCGATCATTTAGCCCAACGGTGCAAACTTCTTTATTTTATTGATATTTAAGCCAATGTGCAAAAAGAAAAAAAATGAATGATGATAATGAGATCTTAGTCATTAACAGGCTATCCTACCATGAGTGTGAAAGGATAACGGGCTTAATGTGATTGCGCCGGAATGAAAAAGGGACGAAAGAAGGATGAGTGAGTTAGGCTTAGGTATAATGACATGATTCAGATTGGTTTGTATAGGAGGGAGGTTGATGAACGCAAATGCGGAATTGTGTTGTCACAATATCCTTAGTGTGTGAGCAAGTACCTATCGACACAAACTTAACCGAAGTAGAGTTGGTGGCCTAGGATGAGTATCCGTATACACTATTTTTCTCGCGAGTCATGGTTTGCTTAAGGACAAGCAAAGGTTTAAGTGTGGGGGAGTTTGATAACGCGTTATGCTTTGTATTACCCGCATTTATTTATGTTTTTCAGGTACTCGAGTCGAATCGGAATTTAACGGAAAATGAAGATTTATTGAAGAAAAAGAAAGAGAATGGAAAGAATTAAGAAGGAAAGAATTAAGGAGTAAAGAAATTAGATGGAAAGAAAAGAAAAAAAAGAAGAAAAATAAAATTGAAAAAAAATATAAAAGGGTGGGGCCCACCATCACACATGTGGCGCAAGCCACATGGGAGTGGCGCCCACCACCTTCATCATATATGGCGCCAGCCACTAGTCAAGGAAAGGAAGAGGTGGCGCAAGCCACCTATGTTCTAGGAGAAAAAATCTCTCCACTTTCCCAACTTTTTCTCCACTTCTCCAGATTCTACTGGTCTTCCCTCAAGCCGATTTCCACGCCACACAACGCACTTTCCTCGACTGCCAAGGCCAGCACTCAGTATAAAAGAGAAATCAAACCTCCATAACCAGGGGGGAATTGGAGCCAGATTTTATTTCTTTAGATTCTAAGCAGTTTTGATTCACTCTGTAAAAGTAATAGTTCTCCACATCGGAGGACTATTACAAATACAGTTTTAGGATTTATTTCTGTAGTTTAATTTATGTATTTGATTCAAAGCCTGCCGGCGTATTACGACTTCAGTTCAAGCATTGTTTCCAGTTCCATTTAATTACAGGTTCTGTTTTATTGTTTACCTTACTGTCTTCAATTAATTGCTTAATTATGTCTTGCCTTATATTAAATTATTTTAAATCGCTTATCATGTTTTTGTTTAATCTAAAAACCCAAAATTACTTATTTCTATCTGTCATTATGTCTAGCTAAATAGTTTAGACTCCGGCGTATGAGGATCGTCGTTACCGACGGGACTCGGTAGAAAATAATAGGTTCGAACTTATGATTAAAATTCTGTTTTAGTTTTAATTTCTGAGTCTAATTTAAATAGCTTCGTCACGAGAGTGAGAGGTTATTTAACACGATTTTGTCACGAGAGTGAGAAATTAATTAAGGTTAGAGCTGGCACTGCGAGAGCGTGGGGATCAAACCGGATAGTGGAAATTAGGCAACATATCTAAATACAGCGAGAGCGCTTTAGATACGTTTAGGATATTATTGGCTTTCAAAATATATTTCCTAGTTACCGGGCGAGCGAGAGCAAAATCTTGGGATTAGGAAGTATGGCTTTAGTTAATACCGCGAGAGCGTGAGGCGGAGTTTTTAAGTCGGTATATTCTACGGAACTAAGTTATAGTTGTAATTAGTACCCGAATTCTACAAAGTCCTTTAGGAACGTGGAATCCATATTCCGGCCTCTCTTTATTATTATATTTTCTTAGTTATATTTTAGTTTTAGTCTTAGTTTACCCTTAATCAATCATTCATTAGCCTTAGCTTTACATAGCAACGATAGATAACGTTAGGTTGACATTGGTCTCTGTGGGTTCGACAATCTTTTATATTACTTCGATAAATCCGTGCACTTGCGGACGCATCAAGTTTTTGGCGCTGTTGTCGAGGACCAACAGTCAATATTGTTATTCCGTTGTTACACCGTATAGACTAAGGCACTCATTACTATGTATCACCCAAATTTTTTCTACAATCACCACTCCTAGTATTTCGAGGAATCGCAAGAATCCCATAATTCCAACTTTGAAATAAAAATGGAGAATTTCAATGCATCATTTACTCATTCTCACCCAAATTGCCTCTGCTACTACCAATCCCAACATTTTGAGGAGTCACAAGAATCTCATAATTCCAACCTAGAAATATTAATGCAGGATTTCAATGCGACCCTGACTCACTCCCAATATCTCGAGGAACCGCACCCAAATTTCCTCTACGATCACCATTCCCAATATTTCGAGGAACCACAAGAATCTGTTAATTCCAACCTCAAAACATTAATGGAGGATTTCATTGAAACAAAAACTAATTCTAGGTTAGAACCTATGATGGAGCACATTGTGGAGACACAAACTCTCCGGAATGAAGAGCTTAGAAGACAACATCTCGATACTTATGTACTTGTTTTGCCACAGCCTTAAGTTCTCACCCCTTTAGCAGTCCCTAATTAGTTTATTTAGCAGTCAGCACCATCCTAAGCACGCACTAAGTAGGAAGCTGATGCAAATAAGTGTATGATCTCAGGCTTAAAAGGTAAAATAAAAAAAAATAAAAAAATAAATGAATGAGAAGGAATGCTTCTTCTAAGTTAGGTGGTCCTCACCCGATCATTTAGCCCAACGGTGCAAACTTCTTTATTTTATTGATATTTAAGCCAATCTGCAAAAAGAAAAAAAATGAATGATGATAATGAGATCTTAGTCATTAACAGGCTATCCTACCATGAGTGTGAAAGGATAACGGGCTTAATGTGATTGCGCCGGAATGAAAAAGGGACGAAAGAAGGATGAGTGAGTTAGGCTTAGGTATAATGACATGATTCAGATTGGTTTGTATAGGAGGGAGGTTGATGAACGCAAATGCGGAATTGTGTTGTCACAATATCCTTAGTGTGTGAGCAAGTACCTATCGACACAAACTTAACCGAAGTAGAGTTGGTGGCCTAGGATGAGTATCCGTATACACTATTTTTCTCGCGAGTCGTGGTTTGCTTAAGGACAAGCAAAGGTTTAAGTGTGGGGGAGTTTGATAACGCGTTATGCTTTGTATTACCCGCATTTATTTATGTTTTTCAGGTACTCGAGTCGAATCGGAATTTAACGGAAAATGAAGATTTATTGAAGAAAAAGAAAGAGAATGGAAAGAATTAAGAAGGAAAGAATTAAGGAGTAAAGAAATTAGATGGAAAGAAAAGAAAAAAAAGAAGAAAAATAAAATTGAAAAAAAATATAAAAGGGTGGGGCCCACCATCACACATGTGGCGCAAGCCACATGGGAGTGGCGCCCACCACCTTCATCATATATGGCGCCAGCCACTAGTCAAGGAAAGGAAGAGGTGGCGCAAGCCACCTATGTTCTGGGAGAAAAAATCTCTCCACTTTCCCAACTTTTTCTCCACTTCTCCAGATTCTACTGGTCTTCCCTCAAGCCGATTTCCACGCCACACAACGCACTTTCCTCGACTGCCAAGGCCAGCACTCAGTATAAAAGAGAAATCAAACCTCCATAACCAGGGGGGAATTGGAGCCAGATTTTATTTCTTTAGATTCTAAGCAGTTTTGATTCACTCTGTAAAAGTAATAGTTCTCCACATCGGAGGACTATTACAAATACAGTTTTAGGATTTATTTCTGTAGTTTAATTTATGTATTTGATTCAAAGCCTGCCGGCGTATTACGACTTCAGTTCAAGCATTGTTTCCAGTTCCATTTAATTACAGGTTCTGTTTTATTGTTTACCTTACTGTCTTCAATTAATTGCTTAATTATGTCTTGCCTTATATTAAATTATTTTAAATCGCTTATCATGTTTTTGTTTAATCTAAAAACCCAAAATTACTTATTTCTATCTGTCATTATGTCTAGCTAAATAGTTTAGACTCCGGCGTATGAGGATCGTCGTTACCGACGGGACTCGGTAGAAAATAATAGGTTCGAACTTATGATTAAAATTCTGTTTTAGTTTTAATTTCCGAGTCTAATTTAAATAGCTTCGTCACGAGAGTGAGAGGTTATTTAACACGATTTTGTCACGAGAGTGACAAATTAATTAAGGTTAGAGCTGGCACTGCGAGAGCGTGGGGATCAAACCGGATAGTGGAAATTAGGCAACATATCTAAATACAGCGAGAGCGCTTTAGATACGTTTAGGATATTATTGGCTTTCAAAATATATTTCCTAGTTACCGGGCGAGCGAGAGCAAAATCTTGGGATTAGGAAGTATGGCTTTAGTTAATACCGCGAGAGCGTGAGGCGGAGTTTTTAAGTCGGTATATTCTACGGAACTAAGTTATAGTTGTAATTAGTACCCGAATTCTACAAAGTCCTTTAGGAACGTGGAATCCATATTCCGGCCTCTCTTTATTATTATATTTTCTTAGTTATATTTTAGTTTTAGTCTTAGTTTACCCTTAATCAATCATTCATTAGCCTTAGCTTTACATAGCAACGATAGATAACGTTAGGTTGACATTGGTCTCTGTGGGTTCGACAATCTTTTATATTACTTCGATAAATCCGTGCACTTGCGGACGCATCAAGTTTTTGGCGCTGTTGTCGAGGACCAACAGTCAATATTGTTATTCCGTTGTTACACCGTATAGACTAAGGCACTCATTACTATGTATCACCCAAATTTTTTCTACAATCACCACTCCTAGTATTTCGAGGAATCGCAAGAATCCCATAATTCCAACTTTGAAATAAAAATGGAGAATTTCAATGCATCATTTACTCATTCTCACCCAAATTGCCTCTGCTACTACCAATCCCAACATTTTGAGGAGTCACAAGAATCTCATAATTCCAACCTAGAAATATTAATGCAGGATTTCAATGCGACCCTGACTCACTCCCAATATCTCGAGGAACCGCACCCAAATTTCCTCTACGATCACCATTCCCAATATTTCGAGGAACCACAAGAATCTGTTAATTCCAACCTCAAAACATTAATGGAGGATTTCATTGAAACAAAAACTAATTCTAGGTTAGAACCTATGATGGAGCACATTGTGGAGACACAAACTCTCCGGAATGAAGAGCTTAGAAGACAACATCTCGATACTTATGTACTTGTTTTGCCACAGCCTTAAGTTCTCACCCCTTTAGCAGTCCCTAATTAGTTTATTTAGCAGTCAGCACCATCCTAAGCACGCACTAAGTAGGAAGCTGATGCAAATAAGTGTATGATCTCAGGCTTAAAAGGTAAAATAAAAAAAAAATAAAAAAATAAATGAATGAGAAGGAATGCTTCTTCTAAGTTAGGTGGTCCTCACCCGATCATTTAGCCCAACGGTGCAAACTTCTTTATTTTATTGATATTTAAGCCAATCTGCAAAAAGAAAAAAAATGAATGATGATAATGAGATCTTAGTCATTAACAGGCTATCCTACCATGAGTGTGAAAGGATAACGGGCTTAATGTTATTGCGCCGGAATGAAAAAGGGACGAAAGAAGGATGAGTGAGTTAGGCTTAGGTATAATGACATGATTCAGATTGGTTTGTATAGGAGGGAGGTTGATGAACGCAAATGCGGAATTGTGTTGTCACAATATCCTTAGTGTGTGAGCAAGTACCTATCGACACAAACTTAACCGAAGTAGAGTTGGTGGCCTAGGATGAGTATCCGTATACACTATTTTTCTCGCGAGTCATTGTTTGCTTAAGGACAAGCAAAGGTTTAAGTGTGGGGGAGTTTGATAACGCGTTATGCTTTGTATTACCCGCATTTATTTATGTTTTTCAGGTACTCGAGTCGAATCGGAATTTAACGGAAAATGAAGATTTATTGAAGAAAAAGAAAGAGAATGGAAAGAATTAAGAAGGAAAGAATTAAGGAGTAAAGAAATTAGATGGAAAGAAAAGAAAAAAAAGAAGAAAAATAAAATTGAAAAAAAATATAAAAGGGTGGGGCCCACCATCACACATGTGGCGCAAGCCACATGGGAGTGGCGTCCACCACCTTCATCATATATGGCGCCAGCCACTAGTCAAGGAAAGGAAGAGGTGGCGCAAGCCACCTATGTTCTGGGAGAAAAAATCTCTCCACTTTCCCAACTTTTTCTCCACTTCTCCAGATTCTACTGGTCTTCCCTCAAGCCGATTTCCACGCCACACAACGCACTTTCCTCGACTGCCAAGGCCAGCACTCAGTATAAAAGAGAAATCAAACCTCCATAACCAGGGGGGAATTGGAGCCAGATTTTATTTCTTTAGATTCTAAGCAGTTTTGATTCACTCTGTAAAAGTAATAGTTCTCCACATCGGAGGACTATTACAAATACAGTTTTAGGATTTATTTCTGTAGTTTAATTTATGTATTTGATTCAAAGCCTGCCGGCGTATTACGACTTCAGTTCAAGCATTGTTTCCAGTTCCATTTAATTACAGGTTCTGTTTTATTGTTTACCTTACTGTCTTCAATTAATTGCTTAATTATGTCTTGCCTTATATTAAATTATTTTAAATCGCTTATCATGTTTTTGTTTAATCTAAAAACCCAAAATTACTTATTTTTATCTGTCATTATGTCTAGCTAAATAGTTTAGACTCCGGCGTATGAGGATCGTCGTTACCGACGGGACTCGGTAGAAAATAATAGGTTCGAACTTATGATTAAAATTTTGTTTTAGTTTTAATTTCCAAGTCTAATTTAAATAGCTTCGTCACGAGAGTGAGAGGTTATTTAACACAATTTTGTCACGAGAGTGAGAAATTAATTAAGGTTAGAGCTGGCACTGCGAGAGCGTGGGGATCAAACCGGATAGTGGAAATTAGGCAACATATCTAAATACAGCAAGAGCGCTTTAGATACGTTTAGGATATTATTGGCTTTCAAAATATATTTCCTAGTTACCGGGCGAGCGAGAGCAAAATCTAGGGATTAGGAAGTATGGCTTTAGTTAATACCGCGAGAGCGTGAGGCGGAGTTTTTAAGTCGGCATATTCTACGGAACTAAGTTATAGTTGTAATTAGTTCCCGAATTCTACAAAGTCCTTTAGGAACGTGGAATCCATATTCCGGCCTCTCTTTATTATTATATTTTCTTAGTTTTATTTTAGTTTTAGTCTTAGTTTCCCCTTAATCAATCATTCATTAGCCTTAGCTTTACATAGCAACGATAGATAACGTTAGGTTGACATTGGTCTTTGTGGGTTCGACAATCTTTTATATTACTTCTATAAATACTCCCCCACACTTAAACCTTTGCTTGTCCTCAAGCAAACCATGACTCGTAGGAAAAATAGTGCATACGGATACTCATCCTAGGCTACCAACTCTACTTCGGTTAAGTTTGTGTCGATAGGTACTTGCTCACACACTAAGGATATCGTAACAACACAATTTTTGCTTTTGCGGTCATCAACCTCCCTCTTATACAAACCAGTCCGAATCATGTCATTATACCTAAGCCTAACTCACTCATCCTTCTTTTATCCCTTTTCATTCTAGCGCAATCACATTAAGCCCGTTATCCTTTCACACTCATGGTAGGATAGCCTGTTAGTGACTATGATCTCATTATCATCATTTTTTTTCGTTTTGCACATTGGCTTAAATATCAATAAAATAAAGAAGTTTGCACCGTTGGGCTAAATGATCGGGTGAGGATCACCTAACTTAGAGGGAGCATTTCATTCATTTATTTTTTTCTTTCTTCTTAATTTACCTTTTAAGCCTGAGATCATACACTTATTTGCACCGGCTTCCTACTTAGTGCGTGCTTAGGATGATGCTGACTACTAAATAAACTACTTAGGGACTACTAAAGGGGTGAGAACTTAAGGCTATGGCATAAGAAGTACTCAAATCGATTTCCATAATTTAGAGGCTCACGGTGTTAAAACGATATCGATCTTGCGGAATTTTCCCAAGTCTCACAATATAACCTCAATTTCGTCTGTAACCTAAGATTTTCAAAAGAAACACTATTTTTAACTCAAAAATTTTCAAAATATTTGGTATGGATCTAGAAAATGGGGAAATCGATAAACAACATAATCTCCGCATAAAGACTCGACAACACATGCACAGACGCACGAAACAAAAATTTTTTTAAATCATGCTAGAAAACAGTAAATCTAACTAGAAAGCGGTAAAATGAAAGCGGTAAATGTTCCTCACCCACACTTAAACCAAACATTGTCCTTAATGTTTTGATAAAAAATGGTAAAGGAAAGATAGAACCTGTATGAATGCCATTGCGTGCTACCACGACCAAATCCGCGCTAATTCTTCCCTTGTTGTCCCTGTCTTCGCTGGCCACTTCTACTCAGGTGTCTTGTACTACGAGTTATCTGAATTTGCTGAAACTTCATTTTCTTGAAGCCGCTCACCATATTCAATATTGCCGAAGGAAGTACCTGTAAAATTGTTGAAAAATACGGTGCGGTGTGTGCAGGTGGAATCTGACCAAGCGAAAGGACAAGGAGGAGGTGAGTTACGAATGGAAGAGATATGTCCTCTCCTATCATACTCATCATTGGCGTCACCACCAGCAGCGACATTCGTAGGAATGTCCGTGGGCACCAGGTCATCTCAAGGGATTGTCATCTAAAGATCTTTCGCCTAAATGTAGCTGAGACGTGACAAGCGATACAATTCTTTATTTTCTACAAAAAAAAAACAGTAAAACATTAAATTAAAATCTCATGGGTTGCCTCCCATGCAGGTCTTTGTTTAACGTCGATAGCTCAACGGTCAGGAGAGTTAATCTTCGGTTTCCATGGCCATTTATCAAGCCATCTCACATATCCCTCACCTTTTCTTTTCTTTCTTCTGTGGGGTGGTTCATTCTCTTGAACTTGTGGTGGTGGTTCAGGATCTATCCTAACTATTAGTTTTTCAAGTTTGGGCTTAGTTATTTCATCCATCACCTCAAAGTTTAACCTTACCCTCTTAACAGTAATGATATCCCTAGTTTCATGGTCCTCGAATTTTCTCTTTTTATGCGTGACCTCAAACAAAGATGCATCGGTGTGGATATTTTCCAATACCTCCACATGCGTTTTGGATTGGGAGTCTACAAACCTATGCAGGAAAGGAATCAGTGGGGTATAGGCATGAGGAAAAGCCTTAAGCGCTACTTTCTCCACCTCTTTGACGACCTCCCATTCAGGTGATCCCAGTGAATTTTTCTCAATCTCTACTTCTTCCTTACCATAACTCTCCTTAACCTTAATATCACTCTCCTCAACCTCATTATCACTCTCCTTAGGATTTTCGATTTTTGTTTCACTACAGGTCACTACAACATCCACATTCTCCTCGGGGGATGGTCCTATAGGTGTCTGTGCAAGCAGGGAGATTTGAGTCTCCAATGCCTCAGTGTGAGTCGCGAGGGACTCGACCATAGTATTTTCTTCCTAAGGGTTTCATAAGTATCGAGTTGTTGTCTTCTAAGCTCTTCATTCTGGAGAGTTTGTGTCTCCACAAAGTGCTCCATCATAGATTCTAACCTAAAATTAGTTGTTGTTTCAATGAAATCCTCCATTAATGTTTCGAGGTTGGAATTAACGGATTTTTGTGGTTCCTCAAAATATTGGGAGTGGTAATTTGGGTGGAAATGAGTTAGTGTCGCGTTGAAATCCTCCATTAGTATTTCGAGATTGGAACTATATGATTCTTGCGGTTCCTTGAAATTTTGGGAATGGTAATCATAGGAAAATTTTGGTTGCGGTTCCTCAAAATATTGGGAGTATTACGGTTGGTAATTGTAGAGAAAATTTGGGTGCGGCTCCTCAAGATATTGTGAGTGGTTATCATAGATAAAATTTGGGTGATACATAATTTTTAATTTTTTAATTTTTTATTATTTTTTTTATAGGAGTGCCTTAGTCTATACGGTGCAACAACGGAATAACAATATTGACTGTTGGTCCTCGGCAACAGCGCCAAAAACTTGATGCGTCCGTAAGTGCACGGAAATATCGAAGTAATATAAAAGATTGTCGAACCCATAGAGACCAATGTCAACCTACCGTTATCTATCGTTGCTTTGAAAAGCTAAGGCTAATGAATGATTGATTAAGGGGAAACCAAGACTAAAACTAAAATAAAAATAAGAAAATATAATAATAATAAAGAGAGGCCAGAATATGGATTCCACGTTCCTAAAGGACTTTGTTGAATTCGGGTACTAATTACAACTATAACTTAGTTCCGTAGAATATACCGACTTAAAAACACCGCCTCACGCTCTCGCGGTATTAACTAGAGTCATCTTTCCTAATCCCAAGATTTTGCTCTCGCTCGCCCGGTAACTAGGAAATATATTTTGAAAGCCAATAATATCCTAAACGTATCTAAAGCGCTCTCGCTGTATTTAGATATGCTGCCTAATTTCCACTATCCGGTTCGACCCCCACGCTCTTGCAGTGTCGGCTCTAACCTTAATTAATTTCTCACTCTCGTGACAAAATCGTGTTAAATAACCTCTCACTCTCATGACGAAGCTATTTAAATTAGACTTGGAAACTAAAACCAAAACATAATTTTAATCATAAGTTCGCACCTATTATTTTCTACCGAGTAGGGTGAGGTTAAACTTTGAGGTGATGGATGAAATAACTAAGCCCAAACTTGAAACACTAATAGTTAGGATAGATCCTGAACCACCACCACAAGTTCAAAAGAACGAACCACCCCACAGAAGGAAGAAAAGAAAAGGTGAGGGATATGTGAGATGGCTTGATAAATGGCCATGGAAACCGAAGATTAACACTCTTAACCGTCGAGCTATCGACGTTAAACAAAGCCCTGCGTGGGAGGCAACCCACAAGCTTTTAATTTAATGTTTTCCTTCTATAGTTTGTGTCTGCAAAAAATAAAGAATTGTATCACTTGGCACGTCTCAGCTACATTTAGGCGAAAGATCTCTATATGACAATCCCTTAAGATGAGTTGGTGCCCACGGACATTCCTATGAATGTCTCTGCTGGTGGTGACACCAATGTTGAGTATGATAGGAGAGGGCGTATCTCTCCCGTTCGTAACTCACCTCCTCCTTGACCTTCCGCTTGGTCACGTTCCACCTGCACAAACCGCACCATCTTTTTTTTAACAATTTTTGCAGGTACTTCCTTCGGAAACAGGCAATATGATGAGCGGCTTCAAGAAAATGAAGTTTCAGAAAATTCAGATAACTCGTGGTACAAGACACCGGAGTAGAAGTGGCCAGCGAAGACAGGGACAACAAGGGAAGAATCAACGTGAATTTGGCCTTGGTAGCACACAATGGCATTCATACAGGTTCTATCCTTCCTTTACCACCTTTTATCAAAATATTGAGGACAAGGTTTGGTTTAAGTGTGGGGGAGGAACTTTACCGCTTTCATTTTTCCGCTTTCTAGTTAGATTTACTATTTTTTAGCATGATTTTAATAACACCAAAATCACAAAGTCACCTCTCAAAACCTCAAAATTGGACTTTTTTGCATTTTTCAAGCCATGTCTTGATTCATATCACTTTCCAAACCAGATAAAGCCTCAAACACACTCCAAATATCATCCTTGAACTATCCCAAATGGTCCCCCCCATCTGGAACACCATTTGAGAGAGTTGGCATTTTGGCCACTTTTGCCCATTTTGCAAGAAAGAGCTCAAACTTGCTCCAGAGGTTTCCAGCTGATTCCAATCATCCTAAAAGCTTCTAAGAGGTCATTTGAGGGTGTCCAAAGCATCAAATCATTTCTGGAATAAAGCACTTGGTAGGTTGCACATAATCTCCAAAAAAGAGGTAAGCTTCACAACTTGATTTCTTTGAATCATGCTTTCCTTTGATGTCCACATACATGCATCATATTGAACAATTCTTGAAGCAAAAATGCAGTCCTTAATGTGTATGTTGTGATCCTCCTACTGTTTTCACTTTAACATGTTTATATGTGAAGTTTATGTTCTTTTAAAATCCATGTGCATTTCTGGTTTTTTGCTTCGTGCATTCTGTACATTAAGTTTCAGTATGTATGAGTAGTACCATTGGATTCCTTGCGAAAAATCGGTCAAGATAGGTTCTTACGGATTTTAATTTCGTTAAAAATTGAGAGAGTTATGCGTGTTGGAAGTTTGACGAGAAAAGATGTCGAAAACTACATGTGCAGTTCTGGTTTTTTGCTTCGTGCATTCTGTACATTAAGTTTCAGTATGTATGAGTAATACCGTTGGATTCCTTGCAAAAAATCGGTCAAGATAGGTTCTTACGGATTTTAATCTCGTTAAAATTTGAGAGAATTATGAGTGTTGGAAGTTTGATAAAAAGGATGTTGAAAACTAAAAGAGATGTCGAAGAGGATGTTGTGACATCTTTCCTCTTTTTCTTATTTTATTTTCAAAACTCAACCAATTCTTTTACATAGCAAAAATCATCATTTTCCAATTTTGTTTTACACACTTCTTATTCATACTCCATAATATTTTAATCCACAAAAAATCACAAAAAATATTATTATTTGATATATTTTTAAGGGTTAAATATGTTTTTAGTCCCTATAAAGTTTGAAATTTCATTTTTAGTCCTTCCCTACCTTTTGGCAACAGTTTTTACGAAAAAAAAACCGTTGCCAAAACCAGCTAAAACCGTTGCCAAAACCCAGGAGGGACTAAAAATGAAATTTCAAACTTTATAGGGACTAAAAACATATTTAACCCTATTTTTAATATATTCAAAAATATTGTTTTAAATTGTTTTAAATGCTATTAAAATGATTTCTTTTTCTAGATTTTTAAAACCAAAATGATTTTAAATATTCATGTGGATAAAATACTTTTTCATAAACCTTAATCATTGTTTATAACATGATAAATAATTTTATTTGATATTTTTATCATTTTTTCCTTGATTTTTCTTTGAAAAATGCCTTTAAAAAATGAAATTGGGGTTTCTTTGATTTTCACCCTAATAAATCTTTTTCAAACACTTTTGGGCCTCTATTAGAGTGTAAGACTCAACCCTTTTTTTTGAAACCAAAATAATTTTAGGCCTTCAGTCATTGTATAAGACCCACGGTGTTTTCAAAGATCTTGGCGCAATCGCCTTTTCAAAAATAATCAATTGGGCCTCTCCTTGAGCTGTAAGCCCCATCACTTGTACAAAAACCTTATGGGCCTCTAATAGAGTGTAAGACCCAATCCCCTTTTAACTAAAACAATTTTGGGCCTCAGATATTATATAAGTCCCTCTGTGTTAAAAGAAGAAAAACCTCGACATGATCTCCAGTTCAAAATAAAACCCTGGGCCTCTCCTTGAGCTGTAAGCCCCACCACTTGTATAAAAATAAACCTTTGGGCCTCTTGAGAGAGTATAAGACCCATCCCTTTGTACAGAAAACCTTTTTGGGCCTCAGTCACTTGTATAAGTCCCTGTACAAAACAACGGTGCAATCACTGATAAAACCTCGGGCCTCTCCTTGAGCTGTAAGCCCCAACAATCTTTTCAAAGCACTTTCTCCTTTGATTTTGAATATAATATTGTTATCAAAGCTTTCTTTGTTGAACAAACTAACCAAACAGCATGGAAGCTCTACAACCGATTAAGTGTTTACCCGCTTTCTTTATCCGCTTTCATATATATAACTGTATTGTGGGGCTACTCACTGTAAGTCTTCTTTCACAAACTTTTATATACTTGTCAAATATCAACTGTGTAATACTAGTATAGTTATTTAGAGTTTTCCCCGGCAACTACGTCTAGCACTAGGTAAAGCCCTGTTGGTCACTCTTAAAATACAAATAAAACTAGATCCCCATAGGATTACCTGACATAGTCTTCCCTCCTCTTGGGGTTAAACAATATGGAGACGTGAAAGGCAGCATTCTCAGTGAACCCTTTCTCAGACTGTCACCCTTAGAAATCGTCAAAGAAACTCTACTCCCCAGAGATGATCTTTTCTCCGTGAATGGCATCTCTTGAGTTTCTTCCAAATTCTCGGACTTTCCTGGCTTGATCTATTCTCAGTGAATGGCATGTCTTGAACTTCTTGGGGTTTGGGGACCCATAGGCTTCTCAAAAGCATCCCCGCCTCCTCTTGGGCATTGTACAAGGACCCTTTCGGCTTCTTAAAAGCTCTCATGCCTTCTCTTGGGCTTAATACAAGGACCCAGAGACCTCTACAGGTATAGGAACAGAACCTAGTCATCAATTTGCTAGAGATGTCTTTCTGAGTCAAGTGTCAGACCTGTTAAGGGGTTGACCTTTATCCCTTAACATACCAGCCTTCTCTTGGGCGTCATACAAAGATCATTCACTACCTGAGAATCACTTTCTCAAACCACCAGTAGAATTGGACAGTCTCAATACCCTTTGGATTTTCCATTTCCTTAAAGAACAGGAAATAACCCCGATCCTCTGATCAATCCCAAAGCATAACAATACCTTTAATCATTCCCTTCATAAGAACCGATTTTCTCTTTTATCCAACATACTGGACCTGTCACTAAACTGAAACAGTCACCAGCACAATAGCCTCCTCTTGGGCTTTGTATAATGATTCTCCCCAGCGGAGCTAACCTTTTCACACTCTCTTGTTGAGTGTAAAAGACTCTCTTGTTGAGTCAAACCTTTAGCCTCCATCTCGGGCTTCGTACGAGATACAAAAACACTCTCTTGTTGAGTATAAAAGACTCTCTTGTTGAGTCACTCCCACTTTTAGCCTCCACCTCGGGCTTCGTACGAGATACAAAAATCACTCTCTTGTTGAGTATAAAAGACTCTCTTGGTGAGTCACTTCCCTCTCAGCCTCCATCTCGGGCTTTGTACGAGATACAAAACACTCTCTTGTTGAGTATAAAAGACTCTCTTGTTGAGTCAACCTCCTTTTATCCTCCATCTCGGGCTTCGTACGAGATACAAAACACTCTCTTGTTGAGTATAATAGCACTCTCTTTTGGAGTCAACCCTTTTAGCCTCTTTCTCGGGCTTCGTACGAAACACATAAAAACACCCTCTTGTTGGGTCAATAGCCTCCTCTTAGGCTTTGTATAAGGAAACCCCGGTCGAGTCAATCAACCTTTTAGCATCAAAATTTGTGCCTTGCTCACAGTATACAAACATCAACAACTCTTTTTCCCCCATCTAATTGTTGTAAGCGGCAAGCCTCTGGATTATTTACATCCACGCCACTGTCCCTCTTTTAGCATGAGAAATTCCTAAGGAAAGATGGCATTGCTCTAAACTGAGTTAAAGTCTTCTCCTTCAAGTTAAAAACTCCCATAAAGGAAATTATGGCATTGCTGGATTCACATATCCCAGTTAAAGTAATTCTCCTTTATAACCAGTCACACAACAGTTGTGACAAACATACCAAATACCCCTCTTTAAGAGATGACAAAGTCAAAACCCTTTAGCTTCACATCTTGGGCTTCGAAAAAGATACAAATAGACCCTTCAGCTTCACATCTTGGACTTTGAACAAGATACAAATCACCTTCAGCTTCACGTCTTGGGCTTTGAACAAGACACCAAAACGACCTTTTTTCCTCCCATAGAATAGGAGGAACTACGACCGCTCTGATTTCCCTGTTCCGTTAAACGGGGATACGTAGGCATAAGATTGGAAAAATCTTAGCGAGCACACTAATTAAAAACATCAAATCCACTACCTATCCAAAATCCCCATGAATAGTCCCGTCATTTCATTCTTAACAAAATAAGCAGAGAGAGGCCCACAATCTAAACTGCATCTGTAAACCAACAGTCATCTGTTTAAACTCAGTATGCAAGCAGGGTTAATTGGAGACATCTATTTCCCTTCCTTAGTCAGCTTAATAGGATAAAAAATGAATCGACCTGTAGTACCCCAGAGCGACAGTGCTTAAGAACCACGTCCAAAATTGCTCGCTACAGATTCATCGTCAGCCAGAAAGGAATTGAGGTTGATCCTGACAAGGTCAAGGCCATTCAAGAAATGCCTTCTCCACAGACTAAAAAATAGGTTAGAGGATTTTTGGGGCGTTTTAATTACATCTCAAGGTTCACATCCTTTATGACTGCAACATGCGCGCCGATCTTCAAACTACCTAAAAAGAATCAAAGTTATGTATAGACAGAAGATTGCCAAAAGGCTTTCGACACTATCAAAGAATATCTGTTGAATCCACCTATTCTATCTCCTCCAGTGGAAGGAAGACCACTGATCATCTACTTAACAGTCTTGGAAGACTCTATGGGTTGTGTACTTGGCCAACAATATGAAACAAAAAGAAAAGAGTCTGCCATTTACTACTTAAGCAAAAAATTTACTGACTGGGAGACTCGGTACACTATGCTCGAGAAAACTTGATGCGCTTTAGCTTAGGCAGCCAAACATCTTCGCCAGTACATGATTTGCCACACTACTTGGTTAATCTCCAAAATGGATCCGATCAAGTATGTCTTTGAAATGCCTGATCTCACGGGAAAGATTGCCCGTTGGCAGATGTTGTTATTAGAATATGACATCGAGTCTCATGCTCAAAAAGCTGTCAAAGGAAGTATTTTAGCCGATCATTTGGCTCATCAACTGATTGACAATCAGGAATCAGTCGGATTTGACTTCCCAGACGAAGATGTCATGTACCTAAAAATGAAAGATTGCGATTAACCGCTACCCAGTGAAGGTACGGAACCAGGATCCTAATGGGGACTAATATTCGACGGAGCCGTCAACACTTACGGAAACGGATTTGGGGAAATCATTGTAACACCTCAGGGTACCCATATTCCTTTCACTGCCATCCTGACATTCAAATGCACAAACAACGAGGCCGAATACGAAGCTTGTATCATGGGTCTCGAAGAAGCTATCGACTTAAGGATAAAGAACTTGGATGTATATAGGGACTCAACCCTGGTCATCAATCAGATCAAAGGAGATTGGAATACATACCAATCAGGACTAATTCCTTACAAAGATTACGCGAGGAGGTTGTTACCATTCTTCAACAGAATCGAGTTTCATCACATTCCTCGTGAAGAAAATCACATGGGTGATGCATTAGCCACTCTCTCTTCCATGATTAGTGTAGGTCATTGGAACAACGTACCTAAGACTGACATAATGCACCTTGAAAGGCCTACCTACATCTTCATAATTGAAGCAGTCATAGACGACAAACCTTGGTATCACGATATCAAGTGCTTCCTTAAAAAACAAGAGTACCCGCCTAGGGCATCAAGAAAAGATAGGAAGACTCTCAGAAGACTGGCAGGTAACTTCTTCATGAACAATGAAACACTCTATAAGAGAAACTTTGACATGATTTTGCTCAGATGCGTAGCCAAACCAGAAGCAAACATTTTGATAAAAGAGATTCATGAAGGATCCTTTGGCACTCATGCCAACGGACACACGATGGGAAGAAAAATTTTGAGAGCAGGATACTATTGGCCGACAATGAAATCCGATTGCTACAAGTACATGAGGAGATGTCACAAGTGTCAAATATACGCTGACAAAATCCATGTACCGCCAACGCATCTTAAAGTTCTTTCTTCTCCATGGCCTTTTTCTATATGGGGAATCGACATGATTGGCATGATTGAACCCAAAGCTTCGAACGGACATCGGTTCATCCTGGTGGCCATTGACCACTTCACCAAATGGGTCGAAGCAACGTCATACACCAATGTAACCCATCAAGTGGTGGTCCGATTTATCAAGAACAATCTCATATGCCGTTATGGTGTTCCGAGCCAGATCATTACTGATAATGGATCTAACTTGAACAACAAGATGATGAAGGAGTTGTGTGTTGAGTTCAAGATCGAACACCATAACTCATCTCCCTACCGCCTTAAGATGAATGGAGCGGTAGAAATGACTAACAAGAACATCAAGAAGATTGTTCAAAAGATGGTTGTAACCTACAAAGACTGGAATGAGATGCTACCCTTTGCTCTTCACGGTTATCTCACATCTGTCCGCACTTCAACAGGGACAACCCCTTTCTCTGTAGTATATGGCATGGAGGAAGTGCTCCCCATAGAAGTAGAGATCCCATCAATCCGGGTATTGATGGAAGCTAAGCTAACAGAGGTTGAATGGTGCCAAAGCAGGCACGATGAACTGAATCTGATTGAAGAAAGGAGAATGACAGCTTTATGCCACTATCAGTTGTATCACTAAAGAATGAAGAAAGCATTCGACAAAAAGGTCCGACCTCGTGTCTTCAGAAAAAGAGACCTCATGCTCAAAAAGATACAATCATTCTTCACTGATTCTCGGGGTAAATGGACTCCGAATTATGATGGCCCCTATGTGGTCAAGAAAGCCTTCTTAGGCGGTGCCTTGAGACTCGCAACCATGGATGGAGAGGAGTTTGCTTACCCCACGAATGTTGATGTAGTCAAGAAATACTTCGCCTAAATAAGAAAAAAAAAACGTCTCGGTGGATTGAAAACCCGAAAGGGCGGTCCAGGAAAAAATTAGAGACATAAGCAAAAATCATCCCGATGGATTGAAAAACCTCAAAAGACAATCCAGGAAAAAGTTAGGGATTCATGGCAAGTAACTACGTCTGATCAGTTTCACTCCTCAGCGGTAATGCCATCCATCAGAAAAACTTTAGTCAAGGTTACCTTTGACGGAAGCCCAGAATGTCCAGAATTTAAGGTTGGTAGAAGGATAGCGGTCGTTATGTTTCAATGTAGCCCCTTTTCCCGTAAATTACCATTTTCTAAACTTTGTAATGCTCTATGGTATCACGCGCTTGGATGATTACCGTTTTATCAATAAAATTTGAGACTTAGTACTTTTCTTTGTAACTCTCATTTATTTTTGCTTTACAGAATGACATTTTTAACATGATCAACGATTCTTGAAACAAAACAAAAATAAATTACTTATCATGTTTTTCTTCTGATTTTAAAATAAAGATGGAAATTCCTTTTAACTACTGGACACAAAAAGGAACATCGATGGCTTCTCCAGAAGTGATTAAACCTCAAAATACAGAATCAAAGTACTTATTCTAAACCAGTGTACCCGAATGAAGGATCAACAGTTTCAGATGAAGTGTCTCATCTGATATCCCCGGCAGAGTTCTAACCTCTGAAGATCAATTGATGATTCCCCCCATAGGGTCTGCCTCTCCTAAGCAAGACGGGATTGCTATCTTGAACCAATGGTACTTTTCGTCCCCCGCAGTGGCCGAGTATCCAGTCGTGTTCATTTATCAGTCTGTATGTCGCGTCGGTTTTGTCAGCATAAACATACATACATCATGCATAATTGATTCATATACATGGTCATATTGCATTAATATCACTCTGGTTATTTTCATCCCCAAGTGATCAAAGTCCTCTCACCGATAGAGTTGTCAGTTCTGTCCCCGTCCAAAAAGTGTCGCCTAAGCAATTTCTCCCCAGTTTATTTCTGGATTGGAGACTGTCCTAGACCCCTTTGATAACTTGAACCTCTGAAAGGCAAGAAGACGTTCGACAGATACTTTTAGAACATCACTCTTCACCATCGAAGATGATATTTTTCTTTTCCCGGATTAAGGAAAATCCCCAGAGAAATCCTCTTAACCGAAGACTCTCGACAATACATCGGGTTTTTCTCCCAAGAAATTCGATGTTAATGAAGTCATCAGCACCTCAAAATTGAATCACATCATATGGCATTTCCTCGAAATGATCTCGAAGAAAAATATGATGTAATATCCCCGAGCAAAAAGTAGTCTCTCAAGAGACTCGCTTTCCCCATTAGAGTCAACAAATGGCATCTCCAACAGAGAAGTTTGCGCACCTTTACAACACAGACAAATGGGTTTCCCCAGCAAGTATGACATCAAATTTTCCCATCAAATGGCATCTCCCCAGTATAGCTCGGTGAGAAGTTTGATAAAGACCGCTACACATAGTGTTCCTTGTCAAGGAAGGAACTCAACAAGAAGAAACTAAGACCAGTTCCATGGCTAAGAGGCCAGGATCGAGGGGAAGTTTTATTTCAAAAGAAACTGAGACCAGTTCCATGGGAGAAGACCAGGATCGAGGGGAAGTTTTATTTTAAAAGAAACTGAGACCAGTTCCATGGCTGAGAGGCCAGGATCAAGGGGAAGTTTTATTTCAAAAGAAACTGAGACCAGTTCCATAGCAGAAGGCCAGGATCGAGGGGAGGTTTATTTCAAAAGAAACTGAGACCAGATCCATGGCTGAAGACCAGGATTGTGGGGAGGTTTATTTCAAAAGAAACTTAGACCAGTTCCGCAGTTGAAAAACAGGATCGAGGGGAAGTTTATTTTAGAAACTGAGACCAGTTCCGTGGCAGAAAAACCAGGATCGAGGCAAAGTTTTACCCTTTTCTAAGTAACATTGCTTAGCAAAAGAAGATGGATGAGTAAACTTTTATTCATAACCACCATCAAAATTTCGGGTATTCCGATATTTAATCCTCTTGCACCCTGAATGTCTGAATATCTTCGCCATTCACACCTTCGGGTTCAAGAAGATTAAATAGGGGCATGTGTCATACCCCAAATTTTGACCAACATGATTTCCCATCATTGAGTAAATCATCACCACAATATGGATGTGCCATCATACCTCATCAATCTCCTTAAGGATTGTTGAGCACTCACCTCAACCAAAAATTAGAGTTTTGGGCCCTCTCAGAGTACTCAGACAAAGGATCAATCAAGAATGGACATGATCCTCAATTTGTCTAGTCTCTCAAACACCCATAAAGGATCAATAGGTCTCCTACATCAAGAATCAAGCACAAGGTTGCAACATTCCAAGTGGATCAAGCCTCAAGATCGACAGTGTCACCAAATTAGGGTTTTGGTTGAACAAGGCCTCCAAATGAAAAATTTCATCTAAGCATGAGCCAATACTTCAAAGCATGTCCCAAGATGCTCAAAGGGACCTCATGGACCTAATCATCAAGTCAAAATAACCTCAGGGGGAACATCTATAAAAAATCAGGAATTAGGGTTTCTTGACCTAATTCACCCCTAAGTTGACTTTTGAGGCAAGACATGAACCAAGACCTCAAGACATGATTTGAGGGCCTCAAACACAACACATTGATCCATTTACAACCATGGATTGATCCAAGAAGCTTGATTCACAAGTTTCAATTTCATCTAGACCACAATTAGGATTTTGAAGAAAAAGTCAACTGTATCTTTGACTTTTGACCAAGACATGCTCCCAAACCTTGGTACATGATTCAAGACACCCTAAAACACCTATGTAATCCATCCCTTAGTTTTGAATTAGGTCAAGAACTTGATTTCATAGAGGATTACACAGTTTGGAATTCATCTGATAAAAAGTCAACTGTGCCCCAAATCAAGTTTGACTTTTGGGATTTTTTCACAAATATGGTTCCCCTAAGTAAAAAAACAATGTTAATGTATGGTTTTGATCATCATTCATCAAGAAAAATCAAGAAAAGTGAGGTATCTTGCAAAAGGGGCAACTATAAGAAACTTAAATTTTTCTTAGTTATGGAATAAAAGTGATTTGGTACCAACTTTGCAAGGTCATAACTCCTAAACCACAAGGCCATTTGCTTCCATCCAAAGCTCAAATGAAAGCTCTCATTACATACTTAAAATATGTCAACTACATCTCGTTCCAAATCCTCATGGATTTTGAGTTATGAATTGATCAAAATCACAAAAAATGAAAATGATCACTTTTTCCAACACTTAGTGAAATTTTCAAAAGTCAGAATCTGTTTCACTCTATCCAAACTTTGATGACATTTTTCTCCATGATCCACATTGATCCAAGTCCAAATGTAAACACCAAAGTTGAAGCACAATGTATCAGCATTCCAAAGAGCTCACCAACATGAAAAAACTCCACTTGAGCAAGGAGTTATGGATTGTCCAACATGCCTTGTTGCAAACTGTTGCAAGACAGTTTTGGTGATTACTTGCCACACACGATTTTTCTTGTCAAGGGCAATGATCAAAGCCTCTCACATTTATTGCATAGCAGATGGAATCAAGACAAAACCTGCAAAATTTAGTCAAGAAGCCAAGAGAGCTTTCAACTTGAAGTAATGGTTTTTGTCACATTATGCCTTGAATTCAAAGGCATTTATGTGCAATAGTGCACATTCAACAAAAGGACATCCCTCAGTCAAGATGCTCACATAAACAACAATAAAAATGACTGAGGAATGTGGAATTGGTCAATTGGTCGCTGATCTATTTGGACACCTTGGTGTAGCTTGCACTAGGGGTAATGATACCATTCCAAAACCATTGAACCAAAGCCTTATCTTCCAATCTGAAGCTGTTCATCCAAGAAAAACCTCCTCCACTATAAATAGAGGTCACATTGCTTCATCCAGATCACCCCAAAACAATCCCAACATTGTTTTCTCTGAATTCCCTCTTGTGCATCAAAATTCCAAATTCTTGAGAGGTAACTATCGGGTTTTGAAATAGGAAGCAATTCAAACCAAACCAATCATGCCAACACCTCATATATATCATATATGAGTGGTCCATGGCCTTGAAATACATCTGGAACATCAGAGTCACAAAGTCACCATCCATTTGCTCAAACTTTTGGTCTGTTTGCAATTGAGGTGCCACAACAAGTTCTGAGCTGATTCAATCCATTCCAAGCCTTAAAACACATTACTTGAGGTCCATTGAAGCTGTCCAGATCATTACCAACATTTGTAACACCTCCAACATAGAATTTGTTCACCAGCTGCAAGAGGTAAGCCAGAAGCCTTCAAAATCCATATTACATGCATCATAAATGAATTTTTGAGTTACCATCTTGTTTCTGTATGTATATAGAGTGATAACCCTCAATCAATTTATGTATGAATCGTGTATGGAATTTCATAGTGTTCATGTTAAACCTAGGATTCTTGAGTTCATCCTCTGATTTCTCACTCCATACTTAATGTAAATGTAATTAATCTATATGGTTGTGATTTTTGTTCAAAAACGAGCAAGATTGGTGTTTGAATCGTGCAAAACCACTGCGTAATCAGAGAGAAAAGTGAGAAAATGCAAATCTGAAGAAGAAGAACATGCGCGACCAAGAACATGTGTTCTTGGCGCTATTTTTCAAATTTTTAAATATTTGAATTTTCCATGGTTTTTTAATTAATCTTAAAATTAATTTCTCCTTGGTTTTTAATGTTTTTGAATTAATTCTTTTTTTCAAAATTCACAAAAATGTTAAATTATTTTATTTTACAAAAAAAATCCAATTTATATTATTTATTTAATTTAGTTAGAATTTTTGTAATTAATTTTATTTTATTTGTTTTTAAACATTTTTAAATGAAATTCTCACTTTGATCTTTTCATTCCAAATGAATTTTGATCTTTTATGTGATTAAACATGATTTTTCAAACATTTATCCAAGATCACAACTTATTTTTTCACACATGTTTAATAATTTTGATCATTTAAAATGTTTTTTATTCAAATTAAAATACATTTTTTATCAAATTAGGGTTTTGATTATTTACACCCTCACAAACATCTTGAAAAACACTTTTGGGCCTATAATAGTGTGTAAGACCCATCCCTTGTCACACAAACTTTTAATGGGGCCTCAGTCGTTATATAAGTCCCGATACGTTTTAAAATCTCGGTGCGATCGCCATTTTCAAAATAATTTTCAACTGGGCCTACCTTTGTGTTATAAGCCCCATCTTTTTTTCTTTTCAAACATTTTTGGGCCTCTAATAGAGTGTAAGATCCAACCCCCTTTGTACATAAATAAATTTGGGCCTCAGTCATTGTATAAGTCCCAGTACAGTTTTCAAAATAACGGTGTGATCACTGTTTTTCATCTGGGCCTCTCTCTGAACTATAAGCCCCATCTCTTGTACAAAAATAAACTTTGGGCCTCTAATAGAGTGCAAGACCCATATCTTTTGTAAATACAATAAATTTGGGCCTCGGTCATTGCATAAATCCCTCTGTTGTTTCAAAACTACGACGCGGCTGTCGCCTTTTCAAAAGAATTCATCTGGGCCTCTCCTTGAGTATAAGCCCCAAACTTCCTTTTACAACAACTTTCCCTTTGATTTAGATTCAAATTCATAGTTTTTATCAAAACTTTGTTCAATTTCTTGAATACACTAACCATACAGCTGTGTTTATAATGCTTGAAGCTTGCACACCTGTAAGTTCTACTATTGCTTCAATACATACCTGCTTATATATTTTATCTGTATATACTTGTATATATTTGCTAAGAGCTTTCCCCAACAATTAGGTCTAGGATTTAGATCAAGTCAGTGTTTACTCTTTTAATACAGTCAAAACTAGTTCCCCATAGGAAATTCCAGATACAGTCTTGCCTCCTTTTCGGTTTATACAATATGGAACAGCGAAAGACATTATTCCAGGTGAAACTTTTCTCAAGACTGTCACTATTAGAAATTTGTCAAGAAGTTCATTTCCCCAGAGAGGATTAATTCCTGGTGAAACCTCTCTTGAATTTCTTCAAACCCTAGAACTGTTCACTAAAGAAAGGATTATTCCCGGTGAAACCTTTCTTGAACTTTTCTTAAGTTTGGACCCACAGGCCTCCTAAAAGCATCCCCAGCCTCCTCTTAGGCTTTGTACAAGGACCCACAAGCTTCTTAGAAGTTCTAAGCCTCCTCTTGGGCTTAGTACAAGGACCCAAAGACCTCCTACAGGTATAGGACAGAACTTAGTCATCTTTTGCTAGAGCAGTCCTCCAAAGAGTCAAAACATCATACCAGTTTTGGGTTAATTCTCATCCCTTAAAACATCACCCTCCTCTTGGGCATCATACAAAGATAACCCTTTTCATACCAGTAGACTTGGAAAGTCTCATCTCCTCTTGGATCTCAAAGAAACCTCAAGTTTCCTAAAAGTACAGGAAAAACCCAGATCACTTCATCAATCTCCAACAGAGTTAAAACCTCCATAGGTTTTAAAACTCAATCTTCAAACTGTCAATCTAAATTTCCCAGCTAGGGTCAAATTACCACCAATAAACCCTTAGAAAAATCAGAACCTCAAGGCATCTGATATTTCAACTCTATCCTCAATAAGAGTTGATTCCCCATTTTTGGACCTGCCTATGGATCTCAATAATCCTCAGCAGAAGCTAGCCTCCTCTTAGGCTTCATATAAGGAATTCCCCAACCAGCCTCCTATTAGGCTTTGTATAATGATTCTTCCCTCAATAGTTTTAGCGTCAAACTTGGGCTTTGTACAAGACACATATAAATATTCTCCAGCTGAGTCAGTCAAATCTTTTAGCCTCAAACTTGGGCTTTGTACAAGATAGATAAAACCTCTCCCCAGTGGAGTCAATTTCTTTTTAGCCTCAATCTTGGGCTTTGTACAAGATAGATAAAACCTCTCCCCAGTGGAGTCAATTTCTTTTTAGCCTCAATCTCGGGCTTTGTACAAGACATACAAAATATTCCCCAAAAGAGTCAATCTTTTTTTAGCTTTAATCTTGGGCTTTGTACAAGAAAGAAATAAAACTCCCTAAACAGAGTCAACCTTTTAATTTCAACCTTGTGCTTTGATCAAGGCGCACAAAAATCAACATCCCCTTAGAGGAAATCAAGAGTTCTCTCTGTAGGAAGACATTTCTCTGTACATCACATATCAAAATAGACAATAAAAAAACCCTAATTCCAGATAATTGCTGTAAGAGGCACACTTATTGATTCAAAAATCCAAGTTGTAGTCCATCTCTTATCCTGGTAAATCCCTTCTTTCATCTAACTGCTGTAAGTGGAAAGCCTCTGGATTATTTACATCCAAGCCAATGTCCCTCTCTTTGCATAACAGACTCCTAAGGAAAAATGGCATTGCTCTATACAGAGTTAAAGTTTCCCCCTTCAGGACATCACCCTTATAAAGGAAATATGGCATTGCTGGATTCCATACATTCCAGTTAAAGTAATTCTCCTTTATAATCAGTTACCCAACAACTGTGATAAACTGATGAGATATCTCCCTTTAGAGATGACAAATTCTCTCTCAGTCAAACCTTTAGCTTCAATCTTGGGCTTTGAACAAGACACAAATACTCCTCTAGCTTCAATCTTGGGTTTTGAACAAGACACCAAACATATTTTTCCTCCCATAGAATAAGAGGAACTATGATTGCTCTGATTTCCCTGTTATCATTACGGGAATACGTTGGCATAAGATTGCGAAATCTTAGCGAGCACACAAATCAAAAACTTTAGGTCCAGTACCTTACCAAAAACATCGAAAAACCCGAAAACAACAAAAAATACTCTCAACATTCCCAAAGGAGAAACTTTCCCAATTTATGATAGATAAACACCATTAAGTAGATAACAGAAGAAAATCTAAACAATCTATGGATAACCATATATACGTTGGGTAATTGACAACTCCCCATTGTATAACCTGACCCCGGACCCCCCAATCACTTAGCATTTGTTAAAGAAAAACATTTGCGTGCAAGGTTAGTTTTAGATATCTTCCCTTTCCTTTCCAGCTTCATAGGATAAATAAGAAATCAGAAAGTAGCACCCAATTCCAACCAATGCGGTAAGGTGGTCGCGTCACCGACAAAAATCACACGCTACACTGAGGGACTTTGTGTTTCCTCGGGAGGGATCAGACAAAGAAATCACACCTAATAGGCACGAATGAAGTTTGGCCAAGAGACTTGATCACAAGTCTTGTATGAGGGATTGATAGAAGTCTCGCCCAAAAGGTCAATCGCCTCACTTGAAGGAGTTTCATTAGTTGAGCTACATATAAATTCTCCTAAAGGATTAATATCTATCACACTAATAAAAACCTCTCCTGAGGGACTTAGTGTTTCCTCAAGCGGGATAAAACAAAGAAATCATGCCTAATAGGTGTGACCGAAGTATGGCCTAAAAGACTTAATCACAAGTTTTGTCTAAGGACTTGATAGAAGTCTCACCCGAAAGGTCAATCGCCTCACCTAAAGGACTTACAATCTCATCAGTCAAACTACATATAAGTTCGCCTGAGGGAATTAGAGCTCCCAAGCTAATGAAAACCTCACTTGAGGGACTTAGTGTTTCCACGAGCGGGATCAGACAAAGAAATCACGCATAAGAGGCACAACCAAAGGTTGACCTTAGAGACTTGATCACAATTCTTGTTTGAGGGCTTGTAGTCTCATTAATCAGATTACATATAAAATCTAATGAAAACCTATACTTTTTTACCTATATATACACACACACACACACACACACACACACAGATATATATATATATATATATATATATATATATATATATATATATATATATATATATATAATTTAATGAAGTTGGCAATTTTAAATTTCCAAGAGTATTGAATTTTTGGCAAAATTATACTAGAGGTCCTTTAAGTTATTTTTGTGTAACAGGTTGGTCCTTTAAGTTTTTTTTTTGTAATAACTTGGTCCTTTAGATTGATTTCTACATCTTTTTACTCACATTTGAACATTTAAAAATTTGTGATTGTTTTTTGGTTGCAGTTCATCATTTTCATATCATTCAAAATAATTGCATCCACAATTAGCACCTTCAATTTGTTAAAAAAGGATAACGGTGCTCACAATGGATAACTTAAAGTGTTAGATGAAGGTGACATATCTAGAGGGGGTGAATAGACCCCAAGTAAAAAAATTGCTTTACAAAAAAATGTTCAAAAAAACAATATCTAGCAAAAGTGACTCGGATCAATTCGTTTAAACTGAACCGCTATCGAAAAACTCTGATATGCGTATATGAAAACCAATCGATGATAATGATTAATAAATCAATCAATATGCTTTAATCACAATCACTTGAAAGCTACTCAACATGTAACGCTATTTCCAATGATAAATCGCAAAAAATACTATTTAGACAAATTATTGAACACCTTGTGTGCAATCGATTTTGTTTATAAATTTGTATATTTTTGTTGATCTTAAAATCCAACCACAATATAAAGGATTGTGATCAACTCAACAAAACCTTTTTCAAATGGTTTTCAAAAGAATTAACCAAACGTATTGATCGCCCAAATGATAAACTCTATAATTTGTGAATGAAATGTAAAATAGATATAGATAGAGAGAGTACATAAGGATTTGTTTAGGTAGTTTCCCAATTGGCCTCTCTATGGGTACGTCTTCCCTCAATTCGAACTTGAATTGAGATAGTGAAATTAACCTTACTTTGCAAATGCAGTTTACAAGAGAAATGTAGCAATACATCCATACAAACTGAACGTTTGATGTTAGTTCTAACACTTTCTCTTCCCTTGATTGATCAAGTCACCCAACAATACTAATTTGATTCACCGTCTCACACTACTCCTATGCAAGAAACCCCCATTCTTCAAAGCTTTCACTCGATCGGATCCAAATATGCGTAATCTTGTCCAAAACATTCAAATCCTTAATTGATCTTGAAGGAAAACCCCACCTTGGTTTTCTTATTTGAAACCCCCCAAAGATATCAACCCAATTTACAGTTTACTAACCTAAATTTGACGTTATCAACTTGATTCTAGATGGAACCCCAACAATGAATGATTGTGTGTACTTTGTTTGTATGTATGCATAAAATTAAAGTTGAATATGAAGAAGACTCTTTGTATGTTTCAGGTTTTGTTTATGATTTTTCACAAAATCATTGGAAAGAAATGATGCATGTAACAAGTATATATATGAGCAAATATGAAGTAAAAGGAATGCAAAAGGATTAGAAAACAATGAAAAATTTTGAAAATTTTTATGCATGTGTCGACCTATGTAAGTCATGTGTCGACTTGTAGAGGCATCACATCAAACAGAGCCTACAGGCTTTAAAATGCAGTACATGAGCCGACCTAAAAAATGGATATGTCGACCTCTGGAGAGAATTTCTTTCTATGTGTCGACCTATAGAGCGTATGTGTCGACACATAGCTGTTTTTCATATGAAAATAAGTTTTTATTGCATGAAACATTTTCTTTGATGCATAAAACCTTTTCTTTGATGCATGAACATTTTTTGAAACCTTTTCTTTGATGCATGAACCTTTTCTAAACTCTTTACAACATGTTGTCAAGCTTCCTAATGCCAAAATGCACAACTAGATTCAGAGGATATCGTCCAATGTACATAAACACTAAAGTATCCTAGTTTTGACATCATACAAAATACATCTAACGTAAAGTTGAACTCACATACTCCACATTTTTTATGATGGAAAAACTTGAGACGATGCGTTTTGTGTCTTCATGAAGGCTGCCCCTGAATGTATGCATCATATCTTCAAGTTGCATATACTTCTTCCCCTTTGACAACATCAAAAAGAGACAAAGCAATCTATTAGCATTATCACATAGATACGATATATCATACATAGGCGTTTGCAAAGATAAGAACATGCACTCATATATACGTTACATACATGAAGATACATAATATAAATTAACACAACATAAATATAATGGAAATACCAACATTACACAATATAAATCTGAGCATAATGATAATGATTCTCATTCTGAGCAAGATCATATGATTAATCCTAGCAATTGAAGCTCGATGATTTGCATCCATCTCAATGCACATAGACACAAGACTTTCTGTTACATAAGAAGCAAAGGCTTCAAAATTTGCATCTTGTTCAGTCATGTGCTCTTACATTAGACGAAATCTCTCCACTTGAGCAGCCTCAAAGGAATATCGTCTCCTACAATCTTCCTCATAATGCTCATATTGTCTAAGATGCATGTTTTGTAGCATAGTTGTTAGTTCCTGGATTGGCTGGAATTTTGGTAAAACAAAGTATGTTCAATGTTGATGTCAAGGTGCTGACGTTGCAACATTAAAGTCTTAACACTGGGCTGTGTTAAGTAATTAATTGCTGAAGTTGGATGTCTGATGTCACATAGGTGATGTTGTAACATCAGATCTGCAGAATTAACAACAGCAGGCTGTGATGTTGTTAGGGTTGCGTATTAGCTGGAATAGTGGAGAGCAAGTTGTCTCATTGGATGTGAATATCTTGGGATAGATATTTGTTGCTGCATAGGAGATCTGTTGCAGATTTGAAGGAGATTTAAAAGGTTGAAGATTTAAAAAGATTTTAGGAGAAAATCTGTTTTAAATATTCAGTTTTAAATAACAAATCTGGGAGATATTGTAGCAAGTCCAAGACCAATTCAAGGAGCTATATAAAGCGCACAAGACCAAAGGAAAAGGTGACAGAAAACATTCAGAAGATCAGGAGCTGGAGGCTTAGTGTCTAGAGTTTGTTTAGAGCGCTTGTATTTACACTATTCTAGGGTTTGAATAGGTGTTGAGTTTCTGTCCTCTCTAGAAGTTGTGAAGCAATAGAGAGTGGTTGATTGATCGAAGCTGTGAAGTAAGATCAAGGTTACTCAAAGTGGTTTCTTTGAGAGTTTGTAAGGGATTGAGTGGTGTTCTCATACATAAGTGGTTTCTTAGGTAGGAAGTCATTAGTAGAGTATAAGTTTAGGAGATTGTCAATGGGTTGTTGAGTCTGTAAATTATATCTACAAGTAGTGAATTCCATCCCTGGCTTGGTAGCCCCCAGAGTAGGTTGGTTGTAACCGAACTGGGTCAACAATTCTTGGTGTTATTTTACTGTTATTGTTGTCCATTGTGCAGAGTGTGTTGTTGTGACATCACACCTTAACATCACACGTCTGATACCAGAATTTCAATTGGTATCAGAGCAGGCATCCTGTCTTTCTCTGGGTGAGATCTAGGGAAGGTACTTTCTGGTGAAAAGATGGACAAAGAAGTTGGAGGATTCGTCACCAGACCCCCTATTTTGGATGGATCCAATTATGACTATTGGAAGCCAAGGATGACCACTTTCTTAAAATCCTTGGACAGTAGGGCTTGGAAGGTTGTTATTAAAGAATGGAAAGCTCCTGTCATGTGTGAGAAGGATGATGCTGGTAAAGATAAAGAAGGCACCTCTAAGCCAAAGCCTGAAGAAGAGTGGACCAAGGAGGAAGACGAGCTTGCCCTTGGAAATTCCAAAGCTCTAAATGCCATATTCAATGGAGTGGATAAGAATATCTTCAGGTTAATCAATACCTATGAAGTTGCTAAGCAAGCATGGGATATCTTGCAGGCTACTCATGAAGGAACATCTAGAGTCAAGATGTTAAGACTTCAGATTTTAACATCAAAATTTGAAAGCCTGAAGATGAAGGAAGATGAGACTATTCATGATTTCCACATGAGTGTTCTTGAGCTGGCCAATGCATCTAGTGCTCTTGGAGAGAAGATGTCAGATGAAAAGCTTGTGAGGAAGATCCTTAGGTCCCTACCTAAGAAGTATAAGATGAAGGTTACTTCCATTGAAGAATCACAAGACATCAGCAAGATGAGAGTAGATGAGCTCATTGGATCTCTTCAAACTTTTGAGTTGGGGTTGAATGAGGAAGAACCAGAAAAGAAGCCAGAGAGTATAGCCTTGGTGTCAAATGATGCAGAAGAAAAAGGAAAGAGTTCTAAATCGCAGGAGGATCTATCTCAGGCCATAGTGATGTTGGGAAGACAGTTCACCAAAGTATTCAAGAGAATGAATAATAACTCCAGGCCTAATGTCAAGAACATGACTTCTGACACCAGCAAGAAGGATGAAGAGAAAACTACCCAAGATAAAGGAGTTCAGTGCTTTGAGTGTGAAGGGTATGGACATGTCAAGAAAGAATGTCCCACCTTCTTGAAAAAGCAGAAGAAGGGCATGACAGTTTCCTGGTCTGACTCTGATAGTGAAAGTGAAGGTGAGTCAGCAAAGCATGTGAGAGCTTTAACAGGAGCTGTGGTTACTGATGATGATTCTAGTGATGGAGAAGTAACTTATGAGGAGTTAGCATCTACCTATCAAGATTTGTGTTTAAAAAGTGCTGAGATTTGTCAAGAAAACAAGTGCCACAAGCAACAGATTGCTCAGCTAGAGAATGAAAAGACGGATCTGGAAAATGAAGTGGTGCTAGTTAGAGCTCACCTTGATCAAATGACCAAGTCTGTTAGGATGTTGAGCTGTGGTACAGACACACTTGACAAGATCCTTCAGTCAGAAAAAGCTGCTGGAGACAAAGCTGGGATAGGCTATGTGGCTAAGGATAAGGGAACTTCAGAAGAAAGCACTTCAGGTTCAAAGAAGGAAGTGTCACAACTTTCATCTCAACATCAGCCAAAGAAGCAGGATCCTACCCCTAAGAAGGCTGATGTTTCACAACCTAAGAAGATTGAGAAGAAGACTGGTCCCTATCAGAAGAGAAAGCAGCCACAAGGAGCCAGTTAGTATATGCCCCCACAATATCACGAGAGCATGCAAGCTGCTCAGTTCAAACAGCACATGTCTCATCAGGTGTCTCAACATCAGGACAACTGGTATGGTTATGGATATGGATACACCAATGTTGTTCCTCATGGAAGAAGAAAACCACACCATCATGGGAGACAATCCAGGAAACAACATTCTCTGCCTTCTTATGGGAGAAGATACCAGCATAATAGATGGCAGGGCAGTTATGGTAGGAGGAGACCACATTATGGCTGGCAGCCTAAGTAATCTCATCATGGCAGACGATTCAGAGATGAAAGGGTAAGATGCTATTATTGTGGAAGGTTTGGACATATGCAGTACTCTTGCTACAAGCTGCATGGATACCCTCAACCTCAAAACAGATGGAGAGAGTACAGGCCCAAAGTTGTTAAACAATGGGTACCTAAGGAGAAGGTGAAGTGCTTACTGGCTCACTTGGCTGACAAAGAGGCTAAAGAAGGAACATGGTATTTTGACAGTGGGTGTTCCAAACACATGTCTGGATGTAGATCCATGTTTGCTAAACTTAGACCTTGCCCCTCTCTTGAAGTTATGTTTGGAAATGGAGAAAAAGGTGTTGTTGCAGGAGTTGGGAAAATGAAAGGTGATGGTATACCTGAACTTGACAATGTTCTGCTTGTCAATGGGTTAAATGCAAATTTGATCAACATAAGCCAATTGTGTGATGAAGGTCACAAGGTAAACTACACTAAGGATGAGTGTGTGGTATCTGATGAGCAGAATCAGGTTGTTATGAAGGGAGCCAGAACCAAAGATAACTGCTATCAGTGGATTTCTCTTGAAGGAGATTCAACTAGTGATGTTCTAGTTGATGTTATAACATCAGACTATGATGTCAGAATGTTGAAAGGTCACTCAGAGTTAGCAAGTTCTGATGTGAATTCTTTTAAATTTTTAAAAGGAAAGTCTTTATGGAGGAAAAACATTAGTGATTGGTCTTTAAGAGGTACCCAAAATCAGGCGTCTTACCATATTGATCCTACATCAAGATTTATCAAAGGGTTCTCATCTCAACGATTCGTCCCCCTCAACATAATAGAAAAACCCTCTCCAAACCGAGTCTGTTACAAAGGAACGATGTCTCTCCCTTCCAAGAACTTTGAGCAGGTACGAACTAGGGTTTCTTCCGAAGAACACATTTCTATTGCTCTTCCCGAGTCAGGTAACCCTAAACCCTCAACCACGGTGAATAAAACTGAAGTTAGGTCATCATCCTCTCAAGCTGTTGAGGAGAAGTTTGATGTAGACATGCATTTGGAACAGCTTGCCACCAAAATCCTTGAGAAGGGGATACGGGTGAAAGGGATTTCTGTCCCTTTAAGGCAAATGCCTGCTGAACAAGTCGACTCTCAAGGTGAGGACATAAATTTTCAAAGACAGGCCCTGAGTCAAGAAGCTGAAGGTGAAGATCCTGATAACATTGATGTCAGCTTGGATGTCAGAACATCGTCCCCTAGGAATGAAAGTCACATGGGTAAAGGGAAGGAACAGGTTGAGGTTATAGAGATTGAGGACTCATCTGATGATGATAGAATTGGAAGAAGGAAGGATAAGAAAAGGACTTCAGTTACAGACTCTCCCAAGTCATGGAGCAAAGGTGCCAGGTCTGGCAAGAAGAGGAGAATCAGGGAAGAGTCAGATTCTGAGTGTGATGCTCAAGACATCAACCCTGCTACAAATCAAGTGCCTGATAACATCTCATCTCACAGTGCCAGAAGTGCATCCTTGTGGAGTTGTGTGAGCCTAAGAAAGATAGCTCTGGAAAGAGAGGTAGTAGCAAAAGACTTAGAGCCTACTAAAATTATAGACCTAATTAAGCTTGCTGGTCTCATAAGGACTGTGTCAGGGTTGACTAATTGCTATGATAGACTGGTCAGAGAATTCATAGTTAATATACCTGAATCGATAAATGACAGCAAGAGCCGAACTTTCAGAAGAGTTACCATCAGGGGTAAGTGTGTCTAGTTCTCTCCTAAGGTGATCAATGCCTACTTAGGAAGAAATGAGGAAGATTATGGGGAATTAGAAGCCTCCAACAATGTTATATGCAAAGAAATCACTGCTGGTCAGGTAGATGTTTGGCCCGTAGAAGGAAAGCTGTTAGCCAATTTGTTGAGTGTCAAATATGCTTTTCTGCACAGAATAGGTACTGTCAACTGGGTTCCTACTAGTCACAAGACCACAATTTCTGTTGAATTGGGGAAGATAATTTATGCAGTTGGGACAAAGCAAAGAATTGACTATGGCTCCTACATCTATGATCATCTATTAAGCATGCTACTACAAATGCTGTGAAGATGCCCATTGCTTTTCCCTCTCTCATTTGTGGGATTGTCTTGTCTCAACATCCTGGAATTCTACAGCATTCAGATGTTGCTTGCAAAAGGAAGCCTGCCTTGTCACTCCATTACAAGTTGAAACATGTTCCTTACAGTGTCAAGACATCTGCTTCAACATCACAACAGTCACCAGCCAAGACTGGGTTGATTACAGAACTAGAGGAGGCTTGCAAGGAGTTAGATGAAGTCATAAGAGTTAGTACTGAAAGGAAACAAAAATTTGAAAGACTTGTCATGTCTCTGAGATTGGCAACAAAGGAAGGTGAAGCTGCCAACACAAGGAAGGATGTTGTTGATGGACCTGGTGATGAAGACGATAATGATGATCTCAGCTCAGAAGATTCAAGATTTTAATGTTTGCCTTCTATTTTAGTAGGGTTAGCTTTATTTTCTGTCTTTGTTTTAGCACTTAATGTGCTTGGTTATGTACTTTGAATATTGTGCTGTTATATGAACTAGTTTTGGTTTTAGTTTCCTTCTATGATTTGTTTTGCCTGTTTGCTAACTGAGAGGCTAACAATGAGAGCTAGGGTATACTGACTATAGTTAATAGGGCTTCTAACTGAAGTTTGCCTAATTGTGGCTAAAAAGGGGGAGAAAATAGCCAAGAGAGTCAGGAGTATCCAAGAGTGTGACTGCCAAATGCTGCTAATGAGATGCAGATATTAAGGGGGAGTTTTGACTGAACTAGTGAAGATATTATGACATTTGAAGAGTGCAGCCAAGCAGACATCAAGGGGGAGAGAAGTGCTGCACATTGTGAGCTACTGAACAGTTGTGATGCTGGTTCATATTTTAGAGGGGGAGCACCAATTGGCTGTTGTCAAGAATGAACATGGTGTTGCAGCAGATCAAGTGATGAAGACTATGAAAATTGTCAAACTGCTGCTGATGAGAGTTTCAAAATGATTTAGTGATTGAATTTTTTCCGCTGCTAAAGTCTCTGAAGGTGCAGAGTGCAGAGTTTATTTACAGAGTGTGGAGATTGTTTTAGCCAAATTCAAGGAGATATTGTAGCAAGTCCAAGACCAATTCAAGGAGCTATATAAAGCGCACAAGACCAAAGGAAAAGGTGACAGAAAACATTCAGAAGATTAGGAGCTGGAGGCTTAGTGTATAGAGTTTGTTTAGAGCGCTTGTATTTACACTATTCTAGGGTTTGAATAGGTGTTGAGTTTCTGTCCTCTCTAGAAGCTGTGAAGCAATAGAGAGTGGTTGATTGATCGAAGCTGTGAAGTAAGATCAAGGTTACTCAAAGTGGTTTCTTTGAGAGTTTGTAAGGGATTGAGTGGTGTTCTCATACCTAAGTGGTTTCTTAGGTAGGAAGTCATTAGTAGAGTATAAGTTTAGGAGATTGACAACGGGTTGTTGAGTCTGTAAATTATATCTACAAGTAGTGAATTCCATCCCTGGCTTGGTAGCCCCCAGAGTAGGTTGGTTGTAACCGAACTGGGTCAACAATTCTTGGTGTTATTTTACTGTTATTGCTGTCCATTGTGCAGAGTGTGTTGTTGTGACATCACACCTTAACATCACACGTCTGATACCAGAATTTCAATAGTCATGATGAAAGATGGATCACCAAATCCAGCACCAAACCTATTAACATCAGCATCCTCATGAGCATCATCTTGCATAAAGCCATCACCCTTAAGAGCATCATGAGAAGTACCAATTGGTTGATCATCAACCATATGTCTCTCAGCATCATCATCACCAAACTCTGCAAGATCATCAAAATTACATATCTTCCTACCATTCCTTCCTGTACGGAAGTAGTACACTCGATGGTTTACATCCCAAAAGTATCCCATGTTTGTCAAGGTGCACCGAGAGAACTCTTGAGCTAGACTCAGAGATTTATAGTGAAGATTCGCCATCCATATATTGAAATAGTTCAAAATCTTGGCAATCATGGAAAAATAGCAGAATGACATTCCTTTGTTGCGGTTCTTGATGGAGAACATCCGAGATACAAAGTAATTTTCCCAATTAATTTTAATCTTGTTTAAAAGAATATAGACCATATGAATTCGAGCATAGTCTATTCTTGAGACCGGCCATTCTTTAGGCACAAGACATGAGAAACCAGCCACAACAAAATCCTAGAACCATCATCAATTGACAAGTTGTTATAGGATCATAGCAATCATCAGAACGAGGAGCCTTAAGTATTTGATTCAGATGTGTGTTCCACTTAAAATATTGATGAAGGTTGATATTCGTCACCAATAGTTCAGCATCAGCATAAACAATAGTAATATCAAATAAAGACTTCCAAAGATCATTAGTGAACTCATAAATAGTGTTACCTATGGTAAACTTAAAGGATGAACCACGCATATCATATAGCCCAAAATAAAACACACGAATGAGGTCTTCATTGTAGTCTTGTGAAAGCTTCATAAAGTAATTAATTTGTTGATTCTCAACAAGACTCACAACATCTGGAATGTCCAAGCAACCAGTCACAATAGGTTTCCAAACATATTGTTTCACAACAAGTCGGTGTTGGTGTTTTTCTTCAAATTCCTTAACACACTTAGTTGAAACCAATAAAAATGGAGTTTTCAAAACTATAGCAGATATAGTAGAAATCACCCTTGGTTCGTGCAAGCTTAGGTGCCATGGAGAATTGTTCAACCAAAATTTTGCACACCAACAGTTTGATAGAATGTGTGAACGAGAAATGAAGATGTTTGAAGGATAAATGATTTTCCACAGACCCAAATCAGATAAAAAGATACAAAACACACAAAGATGTGAAGAAAAACCAAAAATGAGTGAAATTTTGGAGTTTTGGAGAATTTGGGTGAATGAGGATTTTAAAAGATGAAATAATGATAATGAACGAGATGAACTAATAATTTGTTGGAGATTTGAATGTGGATGATAGATGGTGAATGAATCTAACATGAGTTAATGACAATTTTAAGTGTTTGGAAGATTCAAGAAGAAATGAAGAGTGTTGAAGATTCAATGCATGTATGAGAGGGAATGTGAAATGAAGTGAAATGTTCCAAAAATGACTTATATGTTGACCTGAAAAGGTCATGAGTAGACACGTACTGAAACGAATTTGAAATATTCTGAAAAATTAATTCTATGAGCCAACCTATGCTAACATGAGTCAACACATACTGAACCAAATTTTAAAAAATTCAGAAAATTATTTTTCATGTGTCGACTTATATGAAACATGTGTCGACACATGAGGTCCAAAAATTGAAAATTTTGACACATGAATTTGGTTTGACTATGGAAGACTCAAACTGACACATGCATAACTAGTGTATGAGAGTCACATGCAAATGATTGTTTTTCATGATTCGCTAGCCAAATAACATGCAAACACACGGATATAAGCATGAAATATTAAAAGATATAGAAGACATGTGAAGATATATAGAGTGAGGCCACTATAAACATGTTAAATGAAACACACAATGGTTATCATTTGAAATTTTTGGAAATGAACACTCATAACATGTATCATACACATAATATATCGCATACCTTTGAAAAATAAACAAGTAAAAGGAAGAAACTTACTTACAAAGCAAAAATCGAAACGATATTACCTCACTGTACAAATGACGGAGGATGCACATGCATTCCATAAGGAACTCTTGAAAGAATGTTGGAATAAATGCAAAATGGGCCACGGGCCTATTAACAACGATGATCTTATCACATTTAACTTTGACAAAGTAACCAATAGTGTGATTTGTAATGAATCCAAGAAAATTATTGATTTGATGATTATCCTTTTTTGTTGGACTTTCATTGTTGTCCTTTTCATGATAACTATCTTACTCCTCCTCAGATTATGCCATCCAACCACAATTTAAAGGATTGTGATCAACTCAAGAAAACCTTTTTCAAATGGTTTTCAAAAGAATTAACCAAATGTATTGATCGCACAAATGATGAACTCAACAATTTTCAAATGAAATGTAAAGGAGATAGAGAGAGTACACAAGCATTTGTTTAGGCAGTTCCCCAATCGGCCTTGCTATGAGACGTCTGCCCTCAATTTGAACTTGGATTTAGATAGTGAAATTACCCTTACTTTGCAAATGTAGTTTACAAGAGAAATGTAGAAATGAAACCCTATAAACCCTATGTTTGATGTTGATCCTAACATTTTCTCTTCCCTTGATTTGAGCTTGATCAAGTCACCTAACAATACCAATTTGATTCATCGTCTCACGTTACTCCTTTGCAAGAACCACCATTCTTCAAAGCCTTCACTCGATCGAATCCAAATTACGAATTGTTGTAACCCAAGATTTACCAATTTGTTTCACCATCTCACGCCACTCCTTTGTAAGAAACCCCCGTTCTTCAAAGCTTTCACTCGACCGAATCGAAATATGCGTAATCTTGTCCAAAACCTTCAAATCCCCAATTTATCTTGAAGGAAAACCCCACCTTGGTTTTCTTATTTGAAATCCCCCAAATATCTTAACCCAATTTACAATTCACCAACCTAAATTGGACGTTATCAACTTGATTCTAGATGACACCTAAACAATGAATGGTTATGTGTACTTTATTTGTGTGTATGCATAAAATCAAGGTTGAAGATGAAAAATAATCTTTGTATGTTTCAAGTTTCGTTTATGATTTTCACAAAATCATTGAAAATAAATGATGTATGTAATAGGTATATATATATATATGTGTGTGTGAGCAAGTATGAAGTAAAAGGAATGCAAAAGGAATAGAAAACAATGCAAATTTTCAAGACTTTTAATGTATGTGTCGACCTGTAGAGGCAGTACATCAAACAAAGCCTAGAGGTTTTAAAAATGCAGTACATGAGCCGATCTGAAAAACGGATGTGTTGACCTGTATAGCAAATTTATTTATGTGTTGACCTATAGAGCCTATGTGTCGACACATAGCTGTTTTTCATATGAAAATCAATTTTTGATGCATGCAACATTTTCTTTGATGCATGAAACCTTTTCTTTGATGCATGAACCTTTTCTGAAACCTTTCCTTTGATGCATGAACCTTTTCTAAACCCTTTCCAACATGTTGTTACGCTTCCTAATTCTAAAATACACAACTAGACTCAGAGGATACCGTCCAATATACATAAACGCTAAAGTATTCTAATTTTGACGTCATACAAAATATATCTAACGGAAAGTTGCACTCGCATAAAGGATCAAGTTGTTACAAAAAAAATTAAATGACCAACCTGTTACACAAAAATAATTTAATGGACCTCTAGTGTAATTTTGCCTAAATTTTACTTGTTAAGATGGAGAGGAAAATTAATTTGGGCCCAAGAAAGGTGAAGCCAAACAAAGATGCAACTCAACTCATTTGGTATTAATGAATGTTGCTTCTGCTAATAAAACTGTGTAATAAATAAAGTTAAATATGTATGTAGTCCTTCTACTAAAATTTGGTTTTAATATCTTTAAAAATTTTCTTCGAATAATGGTCATTCTAAAATTTTATGTACACAATTTTGATCTCTACCGTCTATTTACTCTAACAGAAATTGATGTGGCATGCCACATCACTTAAGATTAATATCATACTTGAGTGCATAAAAAACATGTTAGGTTGCAGCCTTGCACGGTTACAAACCTCCATAAATTCCTTTTAATATGATAAATATATCAATTGACTAACTCTACTCTTCTAAAGTCCACATACCTCAGATCCATTTACCAGCAACATTTCATTTCAAGTCATCCACATTGAGCATTCTTTATAATACCTTATAGATAATGTTCGGGTAGTTGGGGAGCAACCTTGTTCTTGTAAAGAGGATAATGTTTTAATTTATGGACAATAAATGTCCATGGGTGTGTTCCAAAATGACAAGAAAAGTGGAAGTGAGTAAATGACAATAAATGATTAGGAATTCGAAGAGCAGCAATACTATGTGAAGTGTTGCTGCGGAATGAACATATGAAATGCTTGGAAATAATACAACTTTTTGCTAAAAGGTGTTATTTCATCAAGGATCGCAACCTTGTGAAACAACACATACATGGCCTATAAATACTCCATTCCGAAATTTAGAAAATCATATATCACAAACCGAAAATCCTCTTGTACAAATTCCAAATACTTTTCGCTACAAATCGAGTTTTTGTCGGTTTTGCGCAAATTCGACATCATTCACGATTCAGTCTTGGATCCATTCAAATTTACCAATATTTATAACAATATTAAAAGTATTCAAATGGCTTCCGAAGTTATAGTTTCAAGCATCAAAGTTATGAACCAGGACCTTGTCAAGTTGGATCGCTTTGATGGAACCAACTACACCCAATGGAAAGATAAGATGGCATTCCTACTGACCGCTCTAAAGGCTCACTATGTCTTAGATTCTGAATTACCACCAATTCCTAAACCAACCGAGGGTGACTCTGATGAACTCAAAAAGGAGCGTAAGAAATGTAAGGAGGACGAATTGCTATGTGTTAGCTCCTAATTTCGACGCTGCATGATTTCAAATAGATTTGTCTTTTAAAGAAGTTATTCTTTAAAATATAAGCTAAAGGAGAAAAGGCTTCGACCAAAATGTATTCGACCGTATTTGTTGAAATCCTGAGTCGAAGAGAATGATTTTAAGACTTCAAACATTTCTAAGTCCAAAGCATCAATTCGACAGGGTAAAACGGCTATGGATAATGCGCTGCAGTTACAACTGGATAGTGGAGGGAAGTTCTACTATTTGAATTTGAAAAGAGGACAAGTGGCGAATATCCAGAAGTTGAAGACATGCAAAGTGCCAAGTTGCGTGTTCTAGGAGTAAACCGTCAAATGGTGGTTACTTTAGAGTATTATAAATAGGTTAGTTCTAGAGTTAGAATGTGTGAAAAAATCATGTTGTACAAGTAACTCTGAAATCACTCAAAGTACCCAACGTGTAGAGAAAAGAGTGAGGCGAGAATGAACATGATTGTAATCACCATTATCTTTTATTGCAATGCCATTTTCCTTGAAGTTTCTGTTTTAGATCCTTTACTTTGAAATCCTTTAATTCAGTCTTTTACTTCTAAGCATTCTATGTTACAAAGTTTTTTTACTTTGCAGTTTTACATTAAAAAGCCTTTACCTTCAAGCATTTACATTTCTGCACTTTAAGATCTTTATGCACTTTCTTCCAACATTTAACTCCAGTTTTTATCAAACCTTTACATTCAGTTTTTTTCCTTTGATGTGTTGTTCGACTTAAACATTTCTTTGATTTTTGTCACTTTCATTTACATTTCAAAACACGTTCTTTTATTTATATGCACTGTCGAAATGTATGCTTTGCCTAATTGTGAGGTATTCTAAATACACCCATACCACATGTCCTAGGGTCAATCTCATCGATCCTGTAAGTTACTAGAACTTTGTTGTTTTAGAAGATCAGCGGTTGTTTACCAATTTTCAAGGTAAACAAATTGGCACGCCCAGTGGGACAGTGCTAAACGTGTATTAGGAAGTTTATAACTTTTAAATAACAGTCAAAAGGAAGTTTTATAACTGCCCCTTTTTTATTATTATTTTTTCGTTTCATTGGTCGAGATTTTGGCAAACTTTATTGTATGCACTTGAGAAGTGGAAAGGTAGCCAGTTCAAACGAATATAGACCAAAGAGAAGAAACCCGAGGAAAATGGCATCTGGCCAAGGGAATTCAAATCCCAGTTCTGCTGGGACTAATCCTCAACCAAGCAATTCAAGCGTTCAGAACAGCACCATCAATCCTCAAGAATTACCAAGAAGTACTGTGGCGCTAACTCCAGTTCCTTCGACAGCAGGGTCAACAATGTTAACCATGGTGACAGAGCCAGCGCCTTCGACAGCAGGGCCAGGGGCGACATATGTGAGGCATTACACTCAACCAGTCCTGGAGTACATTGGCCCATCAGTGACAAATCCTCAGACTCCTCCAGGAGGAGGTTCGACGTATAGGCAATTTCCTCCCCCAGAATTTTCACAGCCTTTGCCTAGGAACCCAATCTATGGCATGCCAACGACAATGATGCAGAATTTGCGTACTGCACCCCCAATATTTTCAGAGAATGTGATATCTTCCCCTTTGCAGGAGTCAGGCTTTGGAATTAACATAGGTCAAAACAACCAGTCCATAGGTTTGGGATTTTCGGCTCAAGGACCCAACTTAACAATTGAATCTGCAGCATATTGTAGCTCCCGGGATTTTCATCCAAGTACAAACACGAAAGTGGCACCGAAGCAGAGTCGCCAACAATATGTATTTATCCCAAGAAAGGGAAAGGAAACACTGCATAAACCTGAGAGGAAGGATAGAGCATAGTCTTGCGACCAAGAGAACTGGGTTCGGGAGTCGGTTACGCGCGAGGAAGGTATTAGCACCCCCACGCGTCCATCGTACCCGATGGGATCCACGCTTGCTGCTTCAATCAAAGGGTGTAAGGGAAGGATACTGGAAAAGGAACTGCTAGCTGGAGAACTGGAAAAGGAAAGGAGAGAGAAAGAGAAACAAATGTAGGGAAAATAAAAGAAGTGCTCAAATGGGCCCTACCCCACTACCTACGTATCTCATCGGGAACATGAGAATCAGAGCGACGTAGTTCCCCTCAGCTAAAGGAAAATTATTTGTGTATTGTTTGTGTTTTTTAGTGGAATACGTCAACGTTCGCGTCCTAGCAGTTTAGGTGTTGCAGCTCGCTGTATGGAGACTTAGGCGTTACCTGTCTGCGGTAGAACGGGGATGACGCATCCTTAAGGAATGAGTGAAGAAGATGAGAAGAGAGTTGTTTGTTTGTATTTGTCTTTTAAGAAAGAAGTGTCTTGTTTACTTGGTGTTTTGTAACACACATTGTATTTAAGTCCTTCATGTAGGATCGATTGCCTCGCATATCGACCCAAGACGGGACATACGCTAAACATTCTAAAAAAGTGAGAGAAGACCCCTCACTTCCTTATTCTCACATGAAAGGCTCAAATACAATATTTGTTATGCCTTTATTAAGTGTTTTTTACTTTTGTTTTGAGATGAAAAGAAGAGACTCAAATTGGAGCAAAAGGTGAAAACTGAAGGGGACTAAGACTCACTCTAATGTTATCATACATGGATGTTCCTATGGTTAATGTGGTTTAAGAAACCTAATCCTAAAAGAAAGGAGAAGAAGAGCAAAAGAAGCAACTCACTTCCAAGATGGAAATTAAGTTGATCTTAAAGAGGGATGAAGAAGAAGTTATTCAAGGAAAGCATATAAATGGTTGAATTATTTAAATAAATAAGAGAAGATGAAAGAAAGGAGTGCATGTGGAAGCATATCCACACACCTACTTACCATTTGCACCTACATGAAAAGGTTAGTTCAAAAACTATTTACAAGTAGTGGAATAAGGAAAGAATTAACAAATAGTGATCGAACAAATTAAGAATCAAAGAATAAAGATCCTAAGAGATGGAACTCAATTAAAGTCAGAACCTAAACTATGAGAATGTTCTCTAAAGTTAAGATACCTAATACACACCAACTATGCACAAGCAAAGTCCTAAACATCAAAGAAGTACACTATGGAAGTGAAAGATGAAAGATGAGTGGCAATGCAAAGTGATCATGCATTAATGCTCCACAAAAAGATCAAAGTCAGAATTATATACCATTTGTCAATGTCTTAAGATGCACATGGATCATCACACAAATCATGAATAAAAGGATACAAGTAGGAGAAGTAAGATGAAGAAGAAGTAAGGAAAAGAAACAAGTCCAATTAGATACACAAAGTGACATGTTAGAGATGCATAACATGTAACATGATTAAAGAAAGCATATGGGCAGTAGCATACCATTGATGTAATGCAAATGGAATGAGGGAAATGTCATACAAAATGCACATATGAAGCAATTAGAGCATAAGAGGAGATAAGAGGTGGAAACATGTCAAAGTTCAAATTACAATGCATAAACTCAAGTCAAATGCAAGCACAAGTCAAATTGACCCATAATGAAACAAAAGTGATCTATAATATCATACAAATGACCTATAAATGATGCACAAACAATCATAAAATGGTGGCATAAATGCCTCATCAAAACATGTTAAAATGAAGTAGAATAAAATGCACACAAGTAACTTCAATTACAAGGCATCAACAAATATCAAAGCACATGATAAAATTGTAAAAATTAAATCCTAACAATCCAAGTCAGAGGCAACACATGTATAAAATACCCATGGCAAAACTCAAGGGAAAACATGCCTAAAAGAATTCACAAAAAACACATTGATCAAACCAAAAAGAAATGCAAAGATGAACATGCAAACAAGTGATAAAATGACTTTAAAAATCAAAAGAAAATTAATTTAGATGATTTAATGTATTATCTAATCAATGCAAAATGAATGATTCAAAAACGTTGTATGAGATGGAAGAAATAAAATGCACAAATTCAAGTGTCAAAGAAATGTCTCATTCAAAAAGAAATTGAAAGAAAATTATGCAACTATGCTAAAAAATTCATGGAACCAGAATTAAAAATAAAATAAAATTATTTAAATGTATTAAGATGTCACCTGAATTTATTTGGGATTTTTAGAGTTTATTTGCTATTTTTAAAATAAGAAAATGGGAACAATATAGAAAAGAAATTAAAAAACAAAAAATAATAGAATAGGGAGTGCAGCGAAAGCAATTTTCATGTTCAAAAATAGTTTGGGCTCAGTATAGGGTGTGCCAATATCAATTAAAAACCCAGTCCAACACGCGTGTTTGTGTGTGTTCAGGTGTACATGCACTCAACATAAGGATGCACTCATGGCCATTGGATCCAACAGTTAACAATCAATCAAAAAATTATGATAATCAAACGAATGAGAACGTGTGTACATGTTAATCACCAAACACCCACACACATGCTAGCATCTGAAACAAACAAGAGAGAACACGTGCAAGACCACACTTTCATTAATGCGTTGGCAATATATTAAGCATTGGATTAATCTCATGATGATCAAGCATGCAAGATGAGTGGATCAGATTGGAGACATACAATAGCAAGCATGATGCACACACACACAAACACTCAGGTCACAAAACAATGCACGTGAGATGCACATGGGATTTTAATGCGCTGGCAAAGTCTAAACCGTTGGATGAAGATGATCAGACGGTCATGTTTAAATCTGGCCTAAAAACCCTAAACGCATGCTCACCGGCCGGAGAACGACCTCCGGTCGTCTTCTCCGGCCATCTCCGTCACCTGCAACTCTCACATCTCCCAGAAACATGCAAACCGCACACCAAAATGAAGAGGAAGTCATGTACATTCCAAATCTAACATTGAAAATCACATAGCGTGCACGTACAGAGAGATTCGAACACCAACAGTTTTCCCTAATTTTTCAACTATGCTCCTAAAGAGCCTATCAACTAGCCAGGAGTCACACAGCTTCTAGTAAGCTTCAAATCAAGATGAAACAAGCTCAAATCACATGAATACGAAGCAATAAGGTTGAGTAAATTAGAACCTGAAACTGTGAAGAAACTTGAGTTGTAGGAAAACCATAGAAAACCACTTGATCTTGAGCTTAAGTTGAGCAAAATAAATGCAGCTGAGTCTTGAAATCTTGAAAACAGAGGAAGATTCGAAAATGTGATGAAGATACACTTGGAGAATTGGTGTTGATTATGCTTGTTCTTGCTCAAAAAACCACACTGAAGATGATGATTGATGAAGATGAGTGATGAAATATGGATGGAGGTTGATGAATTCGTGCACACAGAGAGAGAGTTTAGAGAGAAAAACTTGAAGTGTTTTTGGAGTCAGATTGGAAAATTAGAGTTAGAATGAAATTGTGAGTGATTTTTCTTTATATATGTTGAGTTTAGTAGCTTAACCCATGGTTAAATGAGTTCTGAGTTGAGTTAAGTGAGTGCACCCTAACTAACTGAGTCAAGTTAGTTAGGGGCGAGTGAGTGAGGTTGTGATATGGTGTGGTTGAATTCTTGGAGCTTATGGTAAGGTTGATGTAAGGAGAGGTGGTGATGATGTTATTCTGATGTGTGGCTGCAGCATGACTTGCATAGCAAGCTTTGTTGTTTCCTTTTTTGTGTATGATGTAGCATGTATGGTATCAAGTGCAAGGGAATGTGTTTGGCTTAAAGGGGTAAAGAGATGTGTGGAAGAGTATGCGTGCAAGCTGATTTTTTTTAACCACAACAATGTAAAACATGTTATTCTTGGCAGCTTGGTATCAATGAAAACGTGGAGGTTTGGTGGTGAATTTCTCTATGTATGGTGGATGATTTGGTGAGTTTTTGATGTCAAATGAAAGATAATTCATCATAGAACAAGATTGGTGTGGATTTCGGATTGAATAAAGGTTTGTAAAATGGTGTAAAATGGTTTTAAACTCAAGAATGTGGGACTGGTTTAAGGGCATGCATGACCTGCATGATATGCATAGCTATGGCTTGTGATTTTCAGCATGATCACATCAACTTTGAACCCTTATAACTCCATCATAACTTGCTCAAATGGAAATATGTCCAACATTAAAGTTGAAGAGGACATTAAGATAAACAACTTTTATGTTCAACATTTTTTAATTTGAAGCTTTCTTCAATGAGAAAAATGGCTTGACATTTGGCACACCAAGTGTTTGACAAAATTATGGCGCATGGGCCTGGTTTTGCTTGGTCATGACTTGGTTTTTGACCTAGTTTTGTCAAACTTTGATTGATCATAACTCCCTCAATTTTGATCCAATGGAAGAGTTCTTTATATGGATTTGAAGCTTAGAATGTGAAATTTAATTGGATCAACTTGGGCCTGAAGTTTGGAGCTTTTATCATGGAGAAAGGAAGCCTCAAAGTGTGGTGCAAAATGGTCCAAACTTGCCATTTTTGGAAACCCTAAGTTTCTAAAAATGGAAACTTTGTACATTTCTTGATTTTTCATGATTCCTTCATCATTTCCTGATCAAATCTTGTCCAATGAATATATATAACCTGAATTTCATGAATTTGACCTTAAAAAGTCAGGAGTTGACATTTTTCACTGCACAGTTGACTTCTTCCCCAATTTCTTGATTCTCAAGCAACTGACCAATTGAACCTCTTCTGAAATGAACCAATGGCCAATCTTCCATCCTTAGACACTTGACATCATGTAGAAAACATTGAGATAAAGTTTGAACCAAAATTTCATTAGGAGACTGCTTAACCCAAAAACCCTAATTTGGACTGTTTTGCTAGGAGATGATGCACTGCCCAATCTTCTTGATGAATTCCCATCTTCTCATAACCTGGGGGATCAAATGGGAGGATATAGGATATAAGAGACCTTTGAGGCTTGTTTGAAGACCCTGGGCTCTTATTCTCTTGCTTTGAATGACCAACATTCTGAAGACCACTGATCACATGCTCCTATGCAATATGTATGCTATGTGAGATGAAAATTAGATCTAAATGCAATGCAATGAAACATAAGCCAGTAAAAGCTAAAAGCAAGAGGGAAAATTTTGAGGTATTACAGCTGCCCCTATTTAATCAACTGTGAATCTGAGTGGATGAAAGCAACGGCTATCAAGAATTCCAGATACATAGGGATTGAATACAAAAATAACCGAGAAAATTTGCTCTGTGTGGGTAAAAAGAATGGATATATGACAAACACAGCAGTTGTGGGAGAAGATATACGTGACAAAGAGTCCAAAATAAGTGAAATCCAAAGAAGGCCTGTCGGGAACGGTTAAGGTGCGCCTGTCGGGAACGGCTAAAGTTTACAACCTATGGTTACCTATCAGGAATGGTAAACGAGCCAGTCGGGAACGGTCAAGGTGCGCCTGTCGGGAACGACTAAAGTTGAAAACCTATGGTTACCTATCAGGAATGGTAAGTGGGCCAGTCGGGAATGGTCAGGTTTAAAACTCAAAGGGCGCCTGTCGGGAACGGCTAAAGTTGAAAACCTATGGTTACCTATAGGGAATGGTAAATGGGCCAGTCGGGAACGGTCGGGTCTAAAACTTAAAGGGCGCCAGTCGGGAATGGCTAAAGTTGAAAACCTATGGTTACCTATCAGGAATGGTAAATGGGCCAGTCAGGAATGGTCAGGTTTAAAACTTAAAGGGCGCCTGTCGGGAACGGCTAAAGGAATCCTATCGGGAATGGTTCCAAGAAACTTGTAAGCTGAGAGATGTGACTCTGTGGGGAGAAAAGTGACGAAACCCTTTGCGCTGCTTTGAGATATCTGTTGGGGAATGAACAAGGCATTCCTTTTGGCTTTGTCAATGATATAAGGAGCAAAGTTTTGGGCTCTCGCACGAGTTATCAAAACTGGCTTATGCTTCAAATGATATGTTAGAATTTTTCCATGGCGTAATGCTCCATCTCGATGGAAATGCTACGCGTTCTGAGGATGCTATGCATACTACATGCAAAATGCAAAGAGGTCCTCAGCAAAATAAATGCTGAGGAAAGGTAAGTAACTCTGCTGGGGAATAATGAGCTTACGATAAACTCTGCTGGGGATAACCACTTCAGAGCGTCTCGTGCTAGGGAATGCTTCTTAAGAGAATTTTACAGAAGATCCAACACCTTCCAACTCTTGGACAAATACCAAGACTTGAGCTAGGATGCAGTAATTGAGAGGTTACTCTACTGGGGATAATAGATTTGGAGCACCTCCTGCTGGGGAATTTTCAAGATGCTCCATGCTTGGGATGGTCAACAACTTGCTTTTGCCCCATGATACCAGGCTGATCTGAAGAAAAGGTCCCAAGAGGATTTTACAGAAGATTCGACATCTCCAAACTCCTGGACACTCACTGAGTCTTGAACATTAACTGTAAGGCACGTGAAGCAACTCTACTGGGGAGTTTACAACTGTTATCGACACATAAAAGCTTGCAGCTGTTGGAAATACTGAATAGGAGAATCGACTTAATAAGATACAACACTGCCCATTTGAAACTGACTTGTTAATATCGAATCGTCGCGTGCGACCGTCAGCCAGACGATGGATTCAAGCAGTAAACGTTGTGACAAAAGAGAGCAATGAGAATCCTTTTTTGAACATGATGGCTTCAGTACTACCATTTGAAAATGTTGCTAGGGATCATGGAGCTTTGTAAATACGCTGGGGATGACCACCTCCAAGAAGTACTTTCCTGCTGAGGAACCATCTCTGCTTGGGTAGGAACAATCATTTGCGCTTCGTAAATGATTTTGGCTTTAAAAAAGTCATACACCTTTGTATAGCTATCCAGTGAACTCTCAACACCTGCAAACAAAAGAACACGCACATATATGCCTCAGGGTAACATGGGTTTTGTAGTATTCACCCAAGCACACCCATCATTTAAAGCAATTTTAAATGTTTTCCTTTTATGCATGCTATTGTAGAACCCCAATGTTTTCACATGCAAATGTTTATCAAAAATTTGTTGACGTTTGTATAAAACAAAACAAATTATAAAAACAAAACAAACAGATAGAATTATTTTGAATAACGACCATTTTATTGATTGAAGAGCCTGAAAATAGGCATTTACATCAAGAAGCAATTCCTGGAAAGAGGTAATTGCCAAAACGGAAAAGAAACTGTCCTAATGGCAATGTGAAACTGGAACTCCATTGAATTTCAACCCTGTTATGGTTCATATATCTTCAAGACTCTCCAATTGCTTTGCCTTCAAAGGGGGACGATTAAACTGATTCCTATCCTTCAGAGTGCTTATTGATTGAGACGAGACAATACAGATTACTCAGATCGCAGTTTTCGCTAAATCTCTCTTTTGCCTGGATTGCCCTTTACGGGTTTTCAATCCACCGAGATACCCTTTTTTGCCTAAGTTGTCCTTGCGGGTTTTCAACTTACCGGGTGTACTTTCTTTTTTTATTTTTATCCCTAATTTTTGCCCGAACCCCTTTTTTCTTTTTTTTTCTTTTTTTTTCTATTTTTTTATGGTTCGCCGGGATGCCCTTTTTTGCCTGGACTCTCTTTTTACTGTCCAGCGGGTCTATTCATGCGAAGTATTTTTTAACTGCGTCTGAGTTCACAGGTGACGGAAAATCTTCACCGTCCATTGTTGTAAGCATCAAGGCTCCGCCCGAGAAAACCTTCTTAACAACATATGGACCTTCATAATTAGGAGTCCATTTACCCCTGTGATCTGTATTCGGAGGAAGAATCCTTTTCAATACCAAGTCGCCCGTCTGGTAAGTTCGAGGACGCACTTTCTGGTCAAATGCTCGTTTCATTCTCCTCTGATACAGTTGTCCATGACATACTACAGCCAACCGTCTTTCTTTGATGAGACTCAACTCGTTGAACCTCGCTCGAACCCATTCAGCCTCGTCAAGTTTAACATCCATCATGACCCTTAATGAAGGGATCTCAACTTCAACCAGTAGCACTGCTTCCATACCTTATACAAGAGAAAACGGGGTTGCCCCAGTAGATGTACGAACAGAGGTACGATACCCATGCAAAGCGAAAGGAAACATTTCATGCCAATCCTTATACGTCACCACCATCTTTTGTACAATCTTCTTGATATTTTTGTTGGCTGCCTCGACGACACCATTCATCTTCGGGCGATAAGGAGAAGAATTGTGATGTTTAATTTTGAAGCTCTGGCATAGCTCTTGCATCATCTTATTATTGAGATTATAACCATTGTCAGTAATGATCCTTTCGGGCACCCCATATCGGCAAATAATCTCCTTCTTAATGAATCGGGCTACCACTTGCCTGGTGACATTTGCAAAAGAGGCAGCTTCCACCCACTTGGTAAAGTAATCAATAGCCACCAGAATGAATCGATGTCCATTGGAAGCAGTAGGCTCAATCTTCCCAATCATATCAATGCCCCATATAGCAAAGGGCCATGGAGAACTCATCATATTCAGGGGATTTGGTGGCATATGCACCTTGTCAGCATAGATTTGGCATTTGTGGCATTTTCGAGCGTACTTAAAGCAATCAGCCTCCATAGTTAGCCAGTAATACCTGGCTCGCAACAACTTCTTCGCCATAGCATGCCCACCAGCATAGGTACCGAAAGATCCCTTGTGCACTTCCTGTATTAACAGGTCTGCTTCGTGTCTATCCACGCATCTGAGCAAGACCATGTCCAAATTTTGCTTGTAAACCACATCCTCATTCAAAAGAAACTTCTTGCTAACCTCCTCAGAGTCTTCTTGTCATTGTTTAATACCCCAGCCGGATACTCTTGACTCTTCAAGAACTGCTTGATATCAAAATACCAAGGTTTATCATCTATCGTCGTATCGGTAGCAAACACATGAGCGGGTCTGTCTAGCCTTATCACATCAATCTTGGGTATATGGTTCCACCAATTCACCTAAATCATGGAAGACAATGTTGCTAAAGCATCAGCCATTTGATTCTCATCACGAGGTATATAGCACAATTTTACTGTTGTAAAGAAAGTCAACAGTCTTCTCGCATAGTCTTTGTAAGGAATCAAGTTCTGCTGGTTGGTATGCCAATCTCCATTGATCTGATTGATCACTAGAGCAGAGTCCCCAAATATCTCAAGAGTCTTGATCCTTAAATCAATGGCTTCTTCGATACCCATAATACAAGCCTCATATTCTGCTTCATTGTTGGTGACATCAAAAGTTAACCTAGCAGTGAAAGGTATATGCGATCCTTTCGGAGTGATAAGGACTGCCCCAACACCACTTCCATTCATGTTAACGGCCCCATCAAACATCAGTTTCCATTTGTCATCAGGATCCAGCCCTTCGTCAATCGGAGGCTCTTCACAGTCTTTAGCCTTGAGAAACATGATGTCTTCATCTGGAAAGTCAAACCTCATTGGCTGATAATCATAATAGGCGACTCGGCAAGATAATCAGACAACACACTCCCTTTGATAGCTTTCTGGGAAGTGTATTGTATATCATACTCAGTCAAAACCATCTGCCAATGCGCGACCCTTCCATTAAGAGCTGGCTTCTCAAAAATGTACTTGACTGGATCCATTTTTGAAATCAGTAGGGTTGTATGAGTTAGCATATATTGTCTCAATCGCTTAGCAGCCCATGCTAGTGCGCAACATGTCTTCTCAAGCATCGAGTACCTGGACTCGCAATCGGTGAATTTTTTGCTTAGGTAGTATATCGCATGTTCTTTCCTACCTGTCTCATTGTGTTGACCGAGAACACAACCCATTGATCCATCACGTACAGAGAGATACATAATCAGTGGCCTCCCCGAAACCGGAGGCATGAGAATCGGAGGATTTTGCAAATATTCTTTTATTTTATCAAAGGCCTTTTGACAGTCATTGTTCCACTGGATTGATTGATCTTTTCTCAATAATTTGAATATTGGTTCGCAAGTCGTGGTAAGATGAGATATAAATCTTGCAATATAATTCAGTCTTCCCAAAAATCCACGAACTTGTTTTTCTGTTCTTGGCTCCAACATTTCTTGAATGGCTTTTACCTTTGCTGGATCCACCTCGATTCCTTTTTCACTGACAACAAAGCCCAGCAGCTTACCAGATCTTACCTCAAAAGTACACTTATTCGGGTTCAGCCTCAGTCTGAAATGTCTCAACCGTTCAAACAACTTTTTCAAATTTATCAAATGCTCTTCTTCCGTTTGTGATTTGGCAATCATATCATCCACATAAACTTCAATTTCTTTATGAATCATATCGTGGAAAAGTGTCACCATGGCACGCTGATATGTTGCCCCAGCGTTTTTTAAACCAAACGGCATCACCTTATAGCAGAATGCGCCCCAAGGGGTAATAAATGTAGTTTTCTCCATATCCTCCGGCGCCATCTTGATCTGATTATATCCGGAAAACCCATCCATGAAAGAAAACACAGAGAATTAAACCGTATTATCTACCAACACATCAATGTGTGGTAATGGAAAATCATCTTTTGGACTCGTCCTATTCAAATCTCGATAATCCACGCACATTCTGACTTTGCCATCCTTCTTCAGCACAGGCACAATATAAGCGACCCATGGTGGGTAACTAGTAACAGCTAGAAACCCCGCATCCAACTGCTTTTGCACCTCCTCTTTGATTTTGATGGCCATTTCAGGTTTGGTTCTCCGAAGCTTCTGCTTGACAGGAACACAACCCTCTTTCAGTGGCAATATGTGCACAACGATGTCCGTATCCAACCGCGGCATATCTTGATAAGACCAGGCGAAGATGTCAACATACTCTCGCAACATATCAATCAGCTCTTTCATTACATTCTCTGCCAGGCTTACCCCTACTTTAACCTCTTTCTTTACCTCTTCATTACCGAGATTGACAACTTCTATAGATTCCTGATGAGGCTGAATGGCTCTTTCTTCCTGTTTCAATAATCTAGCCAACTCTTCAGGAAGTTCACAGTCTTCCTCATCCCCCTCTTCAGCTTGGTATATTGGATTATCAAAGTCATAATAAACCATAGCAGGGTCGTCATCAACAAGATCCAGAGAATTATTTCTGCATGAGTGATAATTCATGCTTTTAGAAATTGCTTTTTGAAGGGAAAAGGAAATATGCAAGAAAACTGCGAAGAAAACATTGCCATTTTTATTTATCTGATATAAAAATAAAATGAAAGACAGGGAACACAATTTTGAATACAAAACATCCTTTTATTAATGATAAAAATTTTTATGAGAACAAATGGGGCCCTACAATGAAGTCACTATGCCTTGGGCAAAGCATAGGACCTTTGCATGCTTAATGAAAGAAAACACAGAAAATTACTTATTTGGCAGAGTAACTTGGATGAGATCCTCCGAAAACCAATTGTTCAGCTTCATTCCTAGGCCACATGGGCGCACCCAATTGTCCAGGTCACAGTCACTATCTTCACCGTGTTTAACTGCTGCACAAATCTGGCTTGGATGTATGACTCCTCCACTTGAGAAAATAACTGACCCTTGGTGCTCTTGACCCTTTAGCAGTGGAACTTGAGGAGGTTTATAACCAATTCTGCTCTTATCATCCTTGAAAGGTAGCTCAATCACTTGACCCCAACCTTCCGTATGACCAGACTGCACTACTTCCAAAGCCTGCTTATACGAAGCCATAGAGGTTCCCACCCTTGCCTCACCAGACGGAGAATCTATCACCATATTCATAGTTTCAAATGCCTGATAGAGAGTTTCGTGGATTTCTCCGTCCATCTCCACGTACTTGAAGGATGACAGATGACTAACGAAAATATCTTCCTCTCTGCATACCGTATCAACCTGACCGTCAACTACAAATTTTATCTTCTGATGCAAGGTTGAAGATACGGCCCCAGCAGCGTGGATCCATGGACGACCCAACAGACAACTATAAGCTGGTTGGATGTCTATTACATAAAACACTGTATTGAACACCTGGGGTCCGATCTGGATAGGAAGCTCTACCTCCCCAAACACTGATCTCTTTGAACCATCAAATGCTTTCACCACTAGTTCACAAGGCCTAAGTACAACCCCTTCCACATCCAGCTTTGCTAATGCTTTCTTAGGCAACACATTGAGGGACGAGCCAGTGTCCACCAATACATGGGATAACATAGCACCTTTATATTCCATCGATATGTGGAGAGCCTTATTGTGGTTTCTTCCTTCTGGCGTTAAGTCAAAATCTGTGAACCCTAGACCGTTACCAGCATTAACATTGGAAATCACACTTTCAAGCTGGTTCACTGATATTTCTTGCGGTACGTACGCCATATTCAAAAATTTTAGCAAAGCATTCCGATGTGCTTCGGAACATAACAACAATGACAAAATGGAGATCTTAGAAGGAGTTTGATATAGGTGGTCAACGATCTTATAATCGCTCTTTCTGATTATTCTCATGAATTCCTCAGCATCTTTCTCCAATGACTTATCAGATTCCGCCCCTGGCACTGGCTTATCACTTATCACCTGCTTTCCTTTGGCCTTTGCTAATGCTTCAGTATCGTCTTTCTTGAGTGTCTGAGGAGCAAAAAGCCTTCCGCTGCGAGTAAAACCACCCATTCCCCCAACATTTCCGATACTTGAACCACTTTCTTTAGGAGTCTGCACTTCATGCTTCTGCCCTTGACTATTAGTTCCATAATACCACGGAATAGAAACCTTGTTCTCATTTGGGACATGACTGAGAACAGTTATAGTTATAGGAGCTACTCGTTCAGGCGCAGATGTCTGTACAGGAGCAGGCACCGGAATTTCCACAGGATCAAAATAGATTGTAATAGTAGAAACTTCATCATCATTCTTTTTCAACTGATCAAATTGTAAACGTCCTTCATCCATAATGTTCTGAAGGCTCTTTCTCAACTTCACACAGCCATTATCACCAATCAAACAATCTTCACAACTTTCTGAACAACTAGGAAATACAGCCCCTTTCAGCAGGCGGTCTTTCACAACTTTCAACGGAGTCTTGACATCATTAATGTCCCTCACCATATTCAAACTTCCATCTTCTTCAATGGAATTCACCCCTGGTCCACCATGCGGAGGCATGGGATTTTGAATTATATTAGGCCTCGGAGCAAAATTAATAGCCTTTGAATCAACAAGGTCTTGAACCACATGTTTGAAAGCCTTGCAATTTTCCACATTATGACCCGGCGCATTCGAGTGAAATTCACACTTTTCATTTGCATCATACCCAAAGGGTAATTTGCCCACCGGGGGAGCCAAAGTCCTCAATTGTACCAACTTCAAACGAAGTAAATTCTGTAGCATTTGTGAGCATGTCATAGGGAAAGCATCAAAATATCAGTCATTCATTCTCTATCTTGGGCGATACTGTCTCTGAGCTGCAGGTTGAGCCTCAGTATCCGGAGTTGGAATAGTTATAGATGCTGATTGATGATATGGACCCTGTCGTCCTCTACCTCTCCCCCCTTGTGCATATGCAGCATTAGCATCACCTTCATGCTTTCTGTTATTGTTACCAAAAAACTTCTTTGTGGGAGCTGAACTTGTATCACTTCCGTCCTGAATCTTCCCCAGCTTTAGCAAACTCTTGATTCTCTCTCCAGCAATTACTATGTCAGCAAATCCAGTAGATGGACAAGCAGCCAACCGATCGAGATATGGGCCTTGCAAAGTATTCATGAATATATCAGCCATTTCTCTATCTGCCAACGGAGGTTGCACCTGAGCAGCAAGTTCACGCCACCTTTGGGCGTACTACTTAAAACCTTCCTTAGGGTCCTGTGTCATGCTTTGTAACTGAGTGCGATTCGGTACCATGTCAATGTTATACTCGTATTGCTTCAAGAAAGCCAGGCACAACTCTTTCCAACTTCTGATACGAGCCCTGTCCAACTTTATATACCATTCCAGTGAGGCTCCAGACAAGCTATCCGGGAAAAAATACATCCATAACTTCTGATCATCAGAATAAGCCGCTATCTTCCGGTTATATGCCTGAAGATGAGTTTTAGGACAAGTTCTACCATTGTACTTGTCAAAAGTAGGTGGTTTAAACTTCGGGGGAATCTTGACACCCTGTACTAGTCCCATATCCTCAACATCAATTCCCAAAGGATTCTGACTTTCTATAGCTTTCACCCTTTCAGCCAGTCCCTCGTATTTCCTGTCATCATTGTAGAATCCCATATCAGCCTTAAGTAGGGAAAACTGGTCCTCTTGACGATCTTCCACATGCCCGTTGTTGCCAGGAACAAAACCCAAGTTAACTCCAACTGGAGGAGGAGTACCAACAGGAGGATTGACAACAAGAGGGTTAACCCTAGGGGGATTAACGTGATCACCAGTAGGAATCTCTGTCTCCAACCTCTGGATGGTAGCTCGCATGTCTTCTTGCCCTGCTCTCAGGTCCTGCTGCCCCTGGGCAATGCCCTGCATCAAATTCATAAATTGTTCCATGCGTGCCCTTAACTCAACCAACTCTGTCTGTACCTGATCCATGACCCTTGTTTGGTTTCGTATGGTTGCGTATCGGTGAATGTGGGAATCAGCTATTATGCCTGAAATTAAATAAAGGTTAGAAAGCTCCTGCAACAAGTACTTGAAAAGCAAACAACAAAATGCAAAATGATATGCAATGCAATGCAAATGCCATGTTTATTCATTTTGAAGCGTTCCTTCCTTCGATTCTAGTTTGACCAGAAGGGAACAACGCACATTCCTGCAATTGCTAATATTGATAGAACATCAGAGGTGCATATTAATAATTCAGAATACCCATCATATACGGCCCAGTGAGTGTGTGAATCATTGTATAATTTGATGAAGAATCCACCTCTATAATACCAAACGAAACACCATTAACATAAATGAAAACCCACAACCAGGTGTGGAACAGTCAAATACGAATTGGTTCTAAACAAATACAACTGAATAGCATGAATACAAGCAAAAGAAAACCCATCAACAAGCCTGATGGTGAGTTCCCAGAATAAGAACAAAATAACTCAAACACTGAGCCCATACAAATCCTCCCGGACTTCCTTGAGAAGTGCTTCAGTAACTGGATCATTAGGGCACTCTGTAAGACTCCTGATCAACTGACTCCTTATCTTGACAGCTTCCTCTAGCTTCCTGATTTGATCTTTAACGTCTAACTCTTTGACTCTCTTTACTCCAGCACGGACTTTCAGATCTTCAATCTCCTGGTTGGCTGAACTAAGTTGCTTGAGAAATTCGCTTTCTTTACTCTTCAAATTCTTTCTCAACTCATAATTTTCAGCCTTGATTCTCGCTTCGATCTCCCTTCGGCACTCGGAGAACTCATCCCATCTCTGTTGCCCTTTGGCAAGTGCATTTTCAGACTTTAACAACTGCTCGTTGATACGCTTGCATGCCTCTTTTAATGCCATCTCATTTTGCTTGACCTTGCGAATATAGATAGTGTCCTCTGCAATTCTTTTTTCATTCGCCTCATGACGCTCAGTCAACTTCTAAAGTTCATACTCAACATTACGCTTTTCACAAAGCGTCTTTCGGAGTCCTTCACTTAGCTTCTCATTCATTTTGACTGTCTTATCCATCTCCGCTTTAAGCTTGTTATATTCAGCAACACTTATCATGGTCACAGGTTCAACAGCAACTGGATCTAACGGGCTTTCCATAGAGAACGGCAAAAGAGTGATCTGGACTCTTCTTTTCAACCATGCATCATACTGAGGAGAAGACACGTTATTGCACTTGCCAAAGACAGCTTTACCTTTTGTTTGCAAATTTCCCCAAGCTCCGGCCGCTAGCCTTACCAACAAAAGATTATCTTTCACAGAGAAGAAGAAAGATTCTTCCAATTCGCTATCTCTCGGAGGATCTATTAAAGCAAATCCCAACTGCCTCCTTAGGATGACAGGATTGTAATTGATGCAACCCCTTATTCCCAAGAGTTCACATTTGGATGTCTTCCACAGCTACTGACAAAATCCCCACCCATCATTCTTTGATTAAACCAACGAATATCTTTTGCTGTCAACTGAATCATCCTTTTAGCCCAATTCTTTGCAGGATGAGGATCCAGGAAAGCCTCAGAATTTGGTAAGTGTCTCATGAGCCATTTATGAAACAAAGGTGCACAACATCTAACCAAACCCCCTCTCTTCTTCTCGTTCTTATAATGCACAGAATAATACAAGTCACCCAAGAGCGTAGGTATAGGATTCTTCAGCACAAAGATATGGATGGCTCTCATGTCTACAAACTTGGGCTCATCAGCAAACAACATAATCCCATAAATGCTCAAGGCCAGAATAGCACAAACTGTTTCCCATTGAGCTTTAGCAGCACATTCTTCAGCTTTGGCAACCAAGAAATCCAGGTGAAAGCCAGATAAACCTCCTTTGGTGGCGAGGTTATCTATCACCACAGGTATGCTCAGATGGAGGGCCTTAGCTATCTCCTCATGCTTTGGAGGGCGCATATCAGAGTTAGAAGGAATCTGGTATTTGAGAGGCACATCTAGAAGAATGGCATACTCTTCTAGCATCGGAGCCAACTGAAAGTCCGAAAAAGTGAAGCACCTTAACTGTGGGTCATAAAACTGCAAGAAAGTATGAATGACACCCCTCTCTGAAGCATTCAAATCATCAACCATAGTCAGAATCTCCCCATGAGCCTTCCGGAACATACCCACATGATCTGGAGTAATAAGAGAAACCATATTCTGTAACTGACCCACCTTGGTATCAAAGAACATGTAATGCACATTATTCTTCCTTGAAACCTCCATAACTGCAAAGGGAACTGTCAACCGGAATCGAAAGGAAGTATACCCTGCAAATGAATAAACATGAAGGTTAAATGCAAAAGTGCGAATGATGATATGTATGCAAGGGCATGTGATCAATGTTGCAAATATATTGCTGAACCCACTATACTGCAGTCTGAATTTGGTGAGATATACAAAACCAAAGTCAAAGGTCCAATAACAAATCCAGAACAAATATGAACTGGTCAAGATCAAAGGTTCAGTAACGAATCCAGAATAAATAGAAACCAGTCAGGATCAAAAGTTCATTAACAACTCCAGAACAGTAAGAAAACCAGGTATGATGGAGGTCAATGGTTTCTGCACACCTGTAAACAATCCCCCCAATCTCACATGTATGTACTAGAAAGTGAGGATTCTCAAATTCGGATCCCAGAATGAGAGGAAATAGCACATTCAGCCCGAAGGATACAATGCTATCGCCAAACAAAGAGATCGTCCTCTGATTCACCTCAAAATAAAGAGGGGTCATCCTAAAAGGTCATCCAGACTTAACAGCTCTTCCAGATAGCTCTACCATTGTGGAAGACCCACAATGCAGAATTCTCTAGAGAGAACCACATCCAGATTGTGTTTCATATTCCCTCGTCGCACCGAAATGGAACGTGAGAGGATATGAAACACACTAAACATAAGTGCACTCAGGCCTGTATATTGGGCCTATCTCTCAGAATATCCCATCCCACCAAACAGAAAACAGCACAGTCCAGTATAGCATAATATAGCATATGAAATGAAAATGCTAAAATGTGGTAAATACAGTAGTATACAGTAAAGCAGTAATACAGTAAGTAACAATACAGTACAATAGTAAATACAACACAACAGCTCCAAAACAAACACCCAATCAAAGAAAAACAGACAAACGCTAGGATTGAGTCGCTAAGGAAACCAGAGATTCTGGGCTCTTTTCCCCAGTGAAGTCGCCAGCTGTCGCTCCCGGGATTTTTATCCAAGTACAAACGCGAAAGTGGCACCGAAACAGAGTCGCCAGCAATGTGTATTTATCCCAAGAAAGGGAAAGGAAACACTGCATAAACCTGAGAGGAAAGGATAGAGCATAGTCTTGCGACCAAGAGAAATGGGTTCGGGAGTCGGTTACGCGCTAGGAAGGTATTAGCACGCCCACGCGTCCATCGTACCTAATGGGATCCATGCTTACTGCTTCAATCAAAGGGTGTAAGGAAAGGATACTGGAAAAGGAACTGCTAGTTGGAGAACTGGAAAAGGAAAGGAGAGAGAAAGAGAAATAAATGTAGGGAAAATAAAAGAAGTGCTCGAATGGGCCCTACCCCACTGCCTACGTATCTCATCGGGAACATGAGAATCAGAGCGACATAGTTCCCCTCAGCTAAGGGAAAATTGTTTATGTATTGTTTGTGTTTTTTAGTGGAATACGTCAACGTTCGCGTCCTAGCAGTTTAGGTGTTCAGCTCGCTGTATGGAGACTTAGGCGTTACCTGTCTGCGGTAGAACGGGGATGGCGCATCCTTAAGGGATGAGTGAAAAAGATAAGAAGAGAGTTATTTGTTTGTATTTGTCTTTAAAGAAAGAAGTGTCTTGTTTACTTGGTGTTTTGTAACACACATTGTATTTAAGTCCTTCATGTAGGATCGAATGCCTCGCATATCGACCCAAGACGGGACGTACGCTAAACATTCTAAGAAAGTGAGAGAAGACCCCTCACTTCTTTATTCTCACATGAAAGGCTCAAATACAATATTTGTTATGCCTTTATTACGTGTTTTTTACTTTTGTTTTGAGATGAGAAGAAGAGACTCAAATTGGAGCAAAAGGTGAAAACTGAAGGGGACTAAGACTCACCCTAATGTTATCATACATGGATGTTCCTATGGTTAATGTGGTTTAAGAAACCTAATCCTAAAAGAAAGGAGAAGAAGAGCAAAAGAAACAACTTACTTCCAAGATGGAAGTTAAGTTGATCTTAAAGAGGGATGAAGAAGAAGTTATTCAAGGAAAGCATATAAATGTTTATCATGATCACAAGTTGAATTATTAAAAGAAATAAGAGAAGATGAAAGAAAGAAGTGCATGTGGAAGCATATCCACACACCTACTTACCATTTGCACCTACATGAAAAGGTTAGTTCAAAAACTATTTACAAGTAGTGGAATAAGGAAAGAATTAACAAATAGTGATCAAACAAATTAAGAATCAAATAATAAATATCCTAAGAGATGGAACTCAATCAAAGTCAGAATCTAAACTATGAGAATGTTCTCTAAAGTTAAGATACCTAATACACACCAACTATGCACAAGGAAAGTCCTAAACATCAAAGAAGTACACTATGGAAGTGAAAGATGAAAGATGAGTGGCAATGCAAAGTGGTCATGCATTAATTCTCCACAAAAAGATCAACGTCAGAATTATATACCATTTGTCAATGTCTTAAGATGCACATGGATCATCACACAAATCGTGAATAAAAGGATACAAGTAGGAGAAGTAAGATGAAGAAGAAGTAAGGAAAAGAAACAAGTCCAATTAGATGCACAAAGTGACATGTTAGAGATGCATAACATGTAACATGATTAAAGAAAGCATATGGGCAGTGGCATACCATTGATGTAATGCAAATGGAATGAGGGAAATGTCATACAAAATGCACATATGAAGCAATTAGAGCATAAGAGGAGATAAGAGGTGGAAACATGTCAAAGTTCAAATTACAATGCATAAACTCAAGTCAAATGCAAACACAAGTCAAATTGACCCATAATGAAACAAAAGTGACCTATAATATCATACAAATGACCTATAAATAATGCACAAACAATCATAAAATGGTGGCATAAATGCCTCATCAAAACATGTTAAAATAAAGTAGAATAAAATGCACACAAGTAACTTCAATTACAAGGCACCAACAAATATCAAAGCACATGATAAAATTGTGAAAATTAAATCCTAACAATCCAAGTCAGAGGCAACACATGTATAAAAGACCCATGGCAAAACTCAAGGGAAAACATGCCTCAAAGAATTCACAAAAAACACATTGATCAAACCAAAAAGAAATGCAAAGATGAACATGCAAACAAGTGATAAAATGACTTTAAAAATCAAAAGAAAATGAATTTAGATGCTTTAATGTATTATCTAATCAATGCAAAAAGAATGAGTCAAAAACGTTGTATGCGATGGAAGAAATAAAATGCACAAATTCAAGTGTCAAAGAAATGTCTCATTCAAAAATAAATTGAAAGAAAATTATGCAACTATGCTCAAAAATTCATGGAACCAGAATTAAAAATAAAAGAAAATTATTTAAATGTATTAAGATGTCACCTGAATTTATTTGGGATTTTTAGAGTTTATTTTCTTTTTTTAAAATAAGAAAATGGGAACAATATAGAAAAGAAATTAAAAAACAAAAAAAAAATAGAATAGGGGGTGCAGCGAAAGCAATTTTCATCTTCAAAAATAGTTTGGGCTCAGTATGGGGTGTGCCAATATCAATTAAAAACCCAGTCCAACACACGTGTTTGTGTGTGTTCAGGTGTACATGCACTCAACATAAGGATGCACTGATGGCCATTGGATCCAATAGTCAACAATCAATCCAAAAATTATGATAATCAAATGAATGAGAACGCGTGTACATGTTAATCAGCAAACACCCACACACATGCAAGCATCTGAAACAAACAAGAGAGAACACGTGCAAGACCACACTTTCATTAATGCGTTGGCAACATATTAAGCATTGGATTAATCTCATGATGATCAAGCATGCAAGATGAGTGGATCAGATTGCAGACATACAATAGCAAGCATGATGCACACACACACAAACACCCAGGTCACAAAACAATGCACGTGAGATGCACATGGGATTTTAATGTGCTGGCAAACTCTAAACCGTTGGATGAATATGATCAGACGGTCATGTTTAAATCTGGCCTAAAAACCCTAAGCGCATGCTCACCGGCCGGGGAACGACCTCCGATCGTCTTCTCCGGCCATCTCCGTCACCTGCAACTCTCACATCTCCCAGAAACATGCAAACCGCACACCAAAATGAAGAGAAAGTCATGTACATTCCAAATCTAACTTTGAAAATCACATAGCATGTACGTACATAGAGATTCGAACACCAACAGTTTGCCCTAATTTTTCAACTATGATCCTAAAGAGCCTATCAACTAGCCAGGACTCACACAGCTTCTAGTAAGCTTCAAATCAAGATGAAACAAGCTCAAATCACATGAATACGAAGCAATAAGGTTGAGTAAATTAGAACCTGAAATTGTGAAGAAACTTGAGTTGTAGGAAAACCAGAGAAAACCACTCGATCTTGAGCTTAAGTTGAGCAAAATAAATGCAGCTGAGTCTTGAAATCTTGAAAACAGAGGAAGATTCGAAAATGTGATGAAGATACACTTGGAGAATTGGTGTTGATTATGCTTGTTCTTGCTCAAAAAACCACACTGAAGATGATGATTGATGAAGATGAGTGATGAAATATGGATGGAGGTTGATGAATTCGTGCACACAGAGAGAGAGAGTTTAGAGAGAAAAACTTGAAGTGTTTTTGGAGTCAGATTGGAAAATGAGAGTTAGAATGAAATTGTGAGTGATTTTTCTTTATATATGTTGAGTTTAGTAGCTTAACCCATGGTTAAATGAGTTCTGAGTTGAGTTAAGTGAGTGCACCCTAACTAACTGAGTCAAGTTAGTTAGGGGCGAGTGAGTGAGGTTGTGATATGGTGTGGTTGAATTCTTGGAGCTTATGGTAAGGTTGATGCAAGGAGAGGTGGTGATGATGTTATTCTGATGTGTGGCTGCAGCATGACTTGCATAGCAAGCTTTGTTTTTTCCTTTTTTGTGTATGATGTAGCATGTATGGTATCAAGTGCAAGGGAATGTGTTTGGCTTAAAGGGGCAAAGAGATGTGTGGAAGAGTATGCGTGCAAGCTGATTTTTTTTTAACCACAACAATGTAAAAACATGTTATTCTTGGCAGCTTGGTATCAATGAAAACGTGGAGGTTTGGTGGTGAATTTCTCTATGTATGGTGGATGATTAGGTGAGTTTTTGATGTCAAATGAAAGATAATTCATCATAGAACAAGATTGGTGTGGATTTCGGATTGAATAAAGGTTTGTAAGATGGTGTAAAATGGTTTGAAACTCAAGAATGTGGGACTGGTTTAAGGGCATGCATGACCTGCATGATATGCATAGCTATGGCTTGTGATTTTCAGCATGATCACATCAACTTTGAACCCTTATAACTCCATCATAACTTGCTCAAATAGAAATATGTCCAACATCAAAGTTGAAGAGGACATTAAGATGAACAACTTTAATGTTCAACATTTTTTCATTTGAAGCTTCCTTCAATGAGAAAAATGGCTTGACATTTGGTACACCAAGTGTTTGACAAAATTATGGCGCATGGGCTTGGTTTTGCTTGGTCATGACTTGGTTTTTGACCTAGTTTTGTCAAACTTTGATTGATCATAACTCCCTCAATTTTGATCCAATGGAAGAGTTCTTTATATGGATTTGAAGCTTAGAATGTGAACTTTAATTGGCTCAACTTGGGCCTGAAGTTTGGAGCTTTTATCATGGAGAAAGGAAGCCTCAAAGTGTGGTGCAAAATGGTCCAAACTTGCCATTTTTGGAAACCCTAAGTTTCTAAAAATGGAAACTTTGTACATTTCTTGATTTTTCATGATTCCTTCATCATTTCCTGATCAAATCTTGTACAATGAACATATATAACCTGAATGCACAATTGACTTCTTCCCCAATTTCTTGATTCTCAAGCAACTGACCAATTGAACCTCTTCTGAAATGAACCAATGGCTAATCTTCCATACTTAAACACTTGACATCATGTAGAAAACATTGAGATCAAGTTTGAACCAAAATTTCATTAGGAGACTGCTTGACCCAAAAACCCTAATTTGGACTATTTTTCTAGGAGATGATGCACTGCCCAATCTTCTTGATGAATTCCCATCTTCTCATGACCTATGGGATCAAATGGGAGGATATAGGATATAAGAGACCTTTGAGGCTTGTTTGAAGACCCTGGGCTCTTATTCTCTTGCTTTGAATGACCAACATTCTGAAGACCACTGATCACATGCCCTTATGCAATATGTATGCTATGTGAGATGAAAATAAGATCTAAATGCAATGCAATGAAACATAAGCCATTAAAAGCTAAAAGCAAGAGGGAAAATTTTGAGGTATTACACATATTTGAGGCAACAGATGGATGAGAGCAACATGCAAATGGTACATACTTTGTCTCAGACAATGGGAGAAATTTTCCAGCCATTGATCCAGAATACTACTCAAATCAATCAAATGATGACAGCCCAGATGGCGCGTATAGCAGAATTCATGGGAATTCCCGCTCCTGTTCAACACCAAAATCAAGGAGTCGAGAGGAGGGAAAACGCTCAACAAGTGAATCCGGTGAATCCAGAGTTGGTCGAACCACCTAGGGAGGAGCCTCCTGGGAATCAAATACCTATATTTGAAGAGGAGGAACCAAGGATGGTGTTAGTAAACAGAAATCAAAACGCTGATCATGTGGTGAATCAGGTTCGACGCAATAATGTAGCAGCAGAGAACAATTTGCAGCCAAGGTCGAGAGAATAATGGCTCGAAATGGCCTGAATATGGGTTTTTCTAGGCCAAACTTCACTTTGACTATAGTAGACTATATACTCCAAGCTGAATTTCCCCCTAAGACAAAAGTACCAAGGTTTACTAAGTTTTCAGGAGATACTACAGAATCTACCGTCTAACATGTGGTGCGCTACCTGATCGAAGCTGGTGAGATTGCAAATGATGAGAGTCTAAGGGTGAAGTATTTCCCTAGTTCCCTCACTAAAAATGCATTTATGTGGTTCACTACGTTACCATCTGGTTCTATCGAGGTGAAAATTGGATACCATAGTTATTTGTTAACTAGGATCGCATTTTTTAATGTCACCACCGGTCTTTGATTTTATCCAAGGGAAGGGAGAAAAATCAAATTCCCACAATGCAATGCAAATGCACTAAGATTCTAAGTTCGGGGGTTGGTTATACCTAGGGAAGGTGTTAGCATCCTAGATATCTGTAGTACTCTACAGGAACCTCTTGATTCATTTTATATTATCTGTTATTTGTTTTGCTAAGGGTTTAAGGGTAGGCAATTTATTATTTTTATTCCTAAGTGTGCTCGACAAGATATCGCATCTTGTGCCTACATATCCTGTCAGGAGGGAATCAGAGCACTTGTAGTTCCTTATTAAGGATACTAAAGGTTTAAAGGTTTTAGGAGAGAAGATGAGTCATCATCTTAAGAAGACCACCACGGTTTTTTGAAAATGTTTGTATTTTGTGGGATATGGGATTGTATGTCCCTTCTTTGAGATGATTAACATCTAATTCTCTTGTGTGGAGAATTAGGTGGGCTAAAATTTGATTAAAAATCAAAGTTAAGGGGGGACTAACCTAGGAAATCTATCCTAAGTTGTCTAATAGTCTTAACTTAAGGGTGTCAATTATGATGCAAATGATGTGCACCATGCACAATAACATGGTTATCATGCATGGGATTTTCCCTTGGATATTTATGCGGTTAATTATTGTTATTTAGGCGAGGGTGCTAGCAAAGTGGGCTAGTCTTGTGTCTAGTGACCGAAAGGTTGAATGCGATGCCCGAAGGCGATCGACTTATATGGGTGGAAAATGGGCTCGACGTTGGATCGAGAATTTTTATGTTTTTGAAAGGGTTTGAGAGTAATAACAAGTAAACAAGGTAAGCATGTAAGGAATGATAACAAGCATGGACAAGACAAACAAGCATACAAGCAAATGATTCACTCAAGCGCGAGGGATTCTAAACGAGTTTTGATTAATAGGAAGAGTTTGATCTAAAAAAAAGGTTTATTTTTATTTGAGAATTAAGTTTTAAGGATTTATATCTAATTTAAAGTTAGAGGCTTTCTTAAGAGGTTTTAATTATTTTGAAAAAGTTTTAATATTAGTTTTAAAGTTAAACTAAAAGATAATTAGAGAAAAAGCTATTAAAAGGGAAATCCATATTAATTTAGCAAAAGGTTTAATATTTTTATAAAAGTTTTTATTATTATTAAATCTTAAGGTTACATTATTATAAAAATTTTGTACTTTTAATAAATTTGTTAAAGGGGAAGGTTTTTTTATTAATTAAAAGAGTTTTAATTTAAGAAATTTAGTAAAGTTCAAAGTCTAAAAGAGCTCTTAATAAAAGTTTTAAGTTACTTAGTTGTTTATGGTTGTTGAAACATGATTTTATATTTAATGAAAAAAATTATTATTATTTTATTTCTTAAGAATTATTAAAGAAAAAAATTTTGTTAAAGGTTTTTAGCTTATTATTAAAATGATTAATTTCAAAAAAAGTTATTATTTTTAAATAGAGAAAGGTTTTACTAATTTTAAAAAAAGATTTTGTCAAAAAAGTTGTAATAAAATTTGTAGTAAAAGAAGTGATATTTAAAAAAAAATAAAAAAAGGAGTTATATTTTTAAAAGGTTAACAGATTTTAGTTACTTATTATGAATTTATTTATTTAAAAGAGATTAAATTAATTAAAAACAGATTTATTATCTAAATAGAACGGAGGGATTATGTGCCGTGGGGGAGAGGGCCTATCATAGACCCTCAGATTGTGACCTCTAGATCCAAAGCGCTTCTAATCTAACGGATCGACGTGAGGGTGCACGATAAGTGAGGTGTGTGCATGTGTACATGATGATACGCGAAACAAAAGGAAGAAAGAGAGAAAGCACTCTCTCGCCTCTCAGACTCTCTCGTCTCTCTATCTCTCAGATCGTTCCCCTCAATTTCTAACAAGGGTAGGGTTTCAAACCCTAAATTGTACGCCGCCTCCACTCTCTCATCCTCTCCGATCTCTCTATCTCTCTCGATCCTCACTCGCTAAATCAAACAAAAAGCAACAATGAACCCTAGCCCCCAACAGTCCCAACCCCAATCCACTATAATTCAGATATTACAATTACAACAAATTAGTGTAAAGCGAAAAGAAGAAATGGCCGCCGGGGATGGAATGTGAGGAGAAATAATCGAGACCTTCCAGAAGCTTCGCTCACAGATAAGTCCTCATCTTCTTTCTCTGACCGTGTGTGTTTGTGATAGTTTGATAACTTCTGCTTTGTGATAATTTTTTGTGTGTGAACTGCTCTGCAATGCCTCCGAACTCTTTTCAAACCGTGTATGTTTCCATTGTTGATTTGCTTTGTTAGCAGGATGTGTGTGTATTTCACTGCTATGTTGTTGCTTTGATTTTTATGTGTGTGATTATGAACTTTCCCTGCTCCCACTTTCTGTGTGTATGATGATGATTTCCGGTGTGTTGTGTTTCGTGGGTGTTGGTGATTTCATGTGAATTAGTATTATGAATCCTGAGTGAATTTTCTCTGCTGTTTTGGGTATGTGTGAATTGTTAAATTTGGTTGGCTTTTCCGATGAATGTTTGTGTGTTGATGTAAGTTTGGTTTGATTCTGATGTTTGGTCGTGTCCTGGCTTGTGTACTGATTTGGATGGTTCGTGTTCTGTTTGTAAAGATATGTGATGGTTTGTTCTTAATTTGGTGGAATTTCTGGTTTGGTGGATCGATATGGTGTACTGATGATTTTGTTATATATGAGTTGAAATGGTTTTGGATTGTGTAAGTATTGGTCTGTGATTTGCTTATACGAAAATTGTTTGGTGTTTTGGTGAGGATTAGCTGATGTAAGGTTGTATGAAGTTGGTGGTTTTCCCCCTTTGTCCCCCCTTTGCTGATGCACAAGCGTATGCTTTATAGGCTTAGCAAAATCACAAAACAATTGAGTGCTCTTTAATGGTATGCCTTGAATATGTCTGGTCTTGAATGGAAAGTTTTAAGATTGTCTGAGGCAAATTGGTTTGATTTAAGGAATGTTTTGAAAGCTGTTTGATACTGCCCGTTAAAACCCTTTCCATTTTTATTGAAAATGTCTTGACAAGTTTGGTAAACTCAGTAAATGTGTGTTTGCTCTTGTATTGGAAAGGAATGAATGATGGATCTTGTTTAATCATGTCCGTAAAAAAAATAGCATATTGCTCTATCTTATGATTCATGCTAATGTGGGTCCACAAAAGTACAGGTTTGCTGACCAAAAAAACAACCCGCTCTGGTTCATGTGCGTGAAGGATAGAAAAGTGGACTTCAAAGCTAGAGGTGGTGGCACCTTTACCAACGTTCCTGCGAATAGGAAAGAGGGTCCCATCAATGGCAAGCTTTTTTTCTTTTAATCTTGATAAAAGAAACTCCTCAAAAGCTACAAATTCTTGGCAACATGTAATCATGTGGTTCTCTTGCACTTGAAAATTGACTATAGACTTGCTTTCTTCATTCTGACTGTAACCGTAATAATTGTAATCTCCTAGTCTTTTTACCAAGTGGGCTTAAAAGATGTCAACGCCTTGTAAAGAATTGAGTTTGAAATCACTAAATCTTAATAATTTAAAATTAAATTGACTTTGCCATGCAAGTTCCTTGGAATAATGCCATGAATTTAAAGAATCCCAACTGAAAATTAAACATTGAGCCATGGAGATAATCTTGAATCTTATATCACAAACTTCATAAGCAACTTCTTAAAAGAAACTCCTTGAATTGAAACATAAATCTTGGTAAGCCTTAAATTTTTTGAATTTTATGGTGGCCTAACCTTAAACCTTAAACCTGGGAAGGAAGTGACCCCTAAAACCTTGGACTTGAACTTGATGAAACATGGATGCACATATGCCAAAGTCTTTGCACCTTTACGTGAATTAAACTTCTTTACCACTTTTGAATGTTGACATTCGCAAATTGGAAATTTTTATGGTAGCTTGATAATTTGCATCCACGACCTAGATTTAAGTTTCAACTTGAAATCCTTGAAGAATTTTAATTCTTGAAGTCTTAAACTCATGAATTTGTAACTAAACTCAAATCCAAGTTTTCCCATCCAATTTTACCATTTCAAAGCATATGATTCGCAAACTAAAAGCATCCCAAAACTTTTCCATTTGCCAACTAAAGAATCAATTTCGTGAACGAAACTGAACTATGAGAAATCCTTAAGAGTGGGGATACCGCTTGTAGTGTAATTTCCCACGAAATTCAAACCAACTATGAAATGGTCACACTCAACTATTCCCAAACTCTAGTCTTTCTTAGGGGCATCTCTAAGGAGATCTTGTAGTGACTTAGGGACCAAGCAGAATGAGGACATATTCTCACAGGAATCCAACACAAACTTGCAAATACCAGAGAACCTCCACAAACCCGCACACAGCACAGTCTTCAAGACCTTGAGCCTTCTGTTGCAGCACCTGTCCTAAAAAAAAGAAGCAAACGGACAAAGTCTAGATAAAGCGGTTAGTTATGCACGAATGATCGATCTAAGGTGTTATGTAAAGAACAAGGCGGGGATCTTAGGGTCAAAAATTAGGGTGCAACAGGTTCGATTTGTAATTGGACCCAGTTAGAACGTTTGTTCCATGAGCAATTTTACATGGGGCAGACTAAAATCAGTTTGAAAGAATTGGCTAGTGTGAAACGAAAGTTCAATGAGCCAATAGATGATTACTTGAATAGGTTTCGACTACTCAAGGCTAGGTGCTTTACACAAGTGCCTGAGCATGAACTTGTCGAAATGGCCGCTGGTGGCCTTGATTACTCTATCAGGAAAAAACTGGACACCCAGTATTTAAGGGATATGGCCCAGTTAGCTGACAGAGTTCGACAACTAGAGCGTCTCAAAGATGAGAAAGCTAGGGTGAACAAAAACAAGAAGGTAGCTTACGTCGAATACCAGGAAGGCATCGAAGAATTGTATGACGAGCCTGTTAGGTTCGACGAAAGTGAAATAGATCTTGCTGAACTTAAGCAAGGCCCTCCTTATTCTTGTAAATTATTAGTCCCTTCAAACGGGAAAAACCATGTCGAAACCGAAAAGAACGATAGGTTCCCAAAGAAAACATACATTTTCGACATCACTAAATGTGACAAAATTTTTGATTTGTTAGTTAAGGATGGTCAAATACTAGTGCCTCCTGGTGCTAAAATACCACCTTTAGAGCAAAGAAAAAAGAGAGGCTTTTGTAAATACCATAATTATTTGGGTCATAAAACTTCTCAATGTTTTCTTTTCAGGGATCTGGTGCAGAATGCTATTCAGGAAGGCAGACTCAAATTTGGGGAGAAAACTAAGACCCAGATGAAAATTGATACCAACCCTCTTGAAGTAGCTGAAGCAAATTACACAGGGCCCGAAGAGGTTAACATGGTCGAACTAGTTGAGGAATCTGACAGTAGCTCAGATAGTGTTAACACCAACGAAGCTCTTGGCAGAAATGCCACATTGGTGGAGGTTACTGAAGACCTTACCAATGATGTTGTGTTTATTAGAGAAGTCGAGGAAATGGATGGCTGCCAGCTTGACCATTTGATATGTATGGCTGCTGAATACTATTTTAGTACATCTTCTGAAGTTCAAAGGTTCGACGCTGAGGCTACAGTCGAGATCCATGCTGAAGCTGAAGCATCAAAATTGCAGATGGTGACAAAAGAGACTGTTGACCGTTTCAGACAGATGGACGAGGCTGTTGAGGGCCTTGATGTTAACTTCTCCAAAATGCACTTTAAAGATGAAGTTGACATAAACATGGTCGAAGTGACTAACGGACAAGCCATGGATATTGATGAGCAGGTTCGTCAAGAAGACTGTAACAAGCTGGCTTATCCCAGAGAAGATGAAACCATTGTTGATTTTCTCCACAGGTGCCAAGGAAAGAACTCTGAAGTCATGTTGTGCCCTTGATGCAGTGCTATCTTCGATAGAGAAGCTGCTCATAGCCTTCAAGCGGGGAGAGAAGCCAAATCTGGACGTGAGAAAAGAGCTGCTCAAGGGCCAAGGCGTTTCGACCCAAGGAAAGCTACTCAAAAACAATATGGCCAAAGGCCACAAATGCCAAGGGCTAAGCAGGCTACTTTCAAGCCTAGCAGTGATGTACCAACTGGAAAGTGGGTCAAACCAGTTGAAGCAGCAGGGAAAGGGAAACAGAGATGGAAGAATTTCAACATGGCTAGAGGTTCTTCAATGGAGTACCAGAAAGAATTCAAGTCCTCCAATAAAGCTGCCTATATTTCTGAGAATTACAAAGGCAAAAATCCTATGTCCAGGTCCCAGTGGAGAAGGGAACAGAGACGAAGGAAGGCTTTGAGGGAAGCTCAGGCCAAAGATCAAACTGAAACTAGTACCAACGTCCTGCCTGCTAGCAATCAAGACGTTGGGACAAAAATAACAAATAAGATGCCTGCGGGGCGTAGGTTATTTACTTCTAAGAAGGAAGAAGCTGAGAGGTTTGCAGTCGAAGCAGCTGAGGACGGAGATTCGACTCACAACTTTGATTCCGACTCTGATGCCTCTTTAAACATCATTCTTAATGTGGTCTCAGTAATTCCAAGAGAATATGATAGGATAACTGAAGTGGAAAACTTGGATGCCAACGCTGAGGTTGAAATGGCAGCGCACCAACCTGTGTGCTACTATGTGATGAATAATGGCTGTGTCGAAGAACAGAATGCTTTCTTTGAACGACCAACTGAGGCCATGAAAAGGCACTTGAAACCTCTGTACATTACAGGGAAAGTAGAGAACATGGTTGTGAATAAAATCTTGGTGGATTGTGGGGCTACAGTCAATTTAATGCCACATTTCCTACTAAGCAAGATCGGTAAATTCAACACTGATCTTAAGCCCCACAACATGGTCCTTTCTAACTATGAAGGGAAAATTGGGACCACTCTTGGTATTCTGCAGGTTTATTTAACTGTGGGAACGGTGACAAAGCCTACCTTGTTTATGGTAGTCGAAAGCAAAGCTAACTATAACCTTCTGCTGGGGAAAGAATGAATCCATGGTGTTGGAGCAGTACCTTCGTCAATGCACCAGCGGATCACAATCTGGAGGCCTGGTGGTATAGTAGAAAACATTGAAGGTGATCAAGGGTACTTTAAGGTGCCTGTTAATCATGTTGATGGTGTCGAGTTTGACAAAAACTTGGCGCATATTGTGCAACGACCCAGTTTTAGTTATTTTTAATTAATTGAGTCGTTTTGATTATTTTATTATTATATTATTATATTTCTGACTTTTATGTGAAAATATGTTATTTTTCATCGTGATTATATTTTATCGCGTTGCAGGAGCGTTTGCGAGATATTTGAGTGTGGGGGTATTTTGGTCATTTCACTTTATTTTGTTAAGTTGAGAATATAAATAGAAAGAAAAAGAGAGAAAATAGTAAGGAAGAGAGAAGAAGAAAAAGGAGAAGAGAAAGGGAAGAGGAAAAAGAAGAAAAAGAGGAAAAACTTGTGGATTTAGGAACCGACTTTCTACACGCGATTTAATCGGGTAAGGGTGCGAAACTCGATTATCTTATCATTGTGTATGATTATGTATGTGTGTGTGCATGTTGTCTTGCCTTTTTCCATAGTTTTCGGTTTTAGGTCGAAAACGAGTAAACGAGTAGAAATAGATGTTTTTAAGGTCGGAAATCGATATAATTTGCATTGTATGATCACAATGTGTTTATGAGTCATTGCTGATAATTGTTTTGCTGTTGGAATTGATTTGGAATGAAAAATGAGATTTTTGGGGGTTTTGGATCGTGTAACCGGTAGCATAATTTTTCTGGTTCTGGTGTGATTCGCCAAGCGAATTTGGGATTCGCCAGGCGAATTTGGGATTCGCCAGGCGAATTAAGTCTCGCCACTAGTTCGCCAGGCGAAGTGCTGGCGAAGGGGGATTCGCCAGGCGAAATCGTAAGTCGCCAGGCGAAATCGAAAAGACAGAATTGGGGTAGCTTCTGTAACTTTTGTTTTTTTCCAATTTTGTGATTCGCCACTAGTTCGCCAGGCGAAGTGCTGGCGAATGGGGATCCGCCAGGCGAAATCGTAAGTTGCCAAGCGAATCTGGCTATTTCTCAATAAATTATTTTCTTTGAAAATTCATAACTTTTGAACCGTAAGTCCGTTTTGACCCCCGTTCGAAGCGTTGGAAAGCTAATGAAATGTTATTTCTATTAAAAATGGATTGGAGGTCAGTGGATGATTTATTTAAGATGTGGTTTTGAAAAAGTGTTGGTTTGTCGGATTTTTACCGTCGTATTGGTGTGCGAATAATGTGTATCATGTGGCATGCTTTTAATATGTATCGTATAGCTTGTGTGTTGTTATATGAGGTGAATATATATGATGAGTATTGGTGATGATGGTTTGTGTTCTTATAGAGAAATAAATGTGTTGTTTTGGATTTGATTTTAATGTATGATAATGATGTTGTTGTGTGGTAAAATACATTGCTGGATTGAATATCAATGTATGTTTGTATGATGTGTTGTGGGTAGCCTTTGGGGTGTAAATTCCTTGTTGAAGTAATTGTGATTACATGATTGTTGTGGTTTGTGGATTATGATGAAAGGTATTGTTTGTGTGAAATTCAATATGTGTGGTTTGGTAGTCTTTATGGTTTGAAATGCATTGTTTGAATTGGTTTCCAATGCATGAATATTGATGATGAGATAATTCATATTGTTGAATTGTGAATGTATGGAGTTGATGAGTTGAAAAATATGCATGATTATGGTTGCATATATGTGTGAAGATGCATTTGATTGTCATGAGTTCTTATGTGTCAAGCATTATGATATGCATCTTGTGATGTCGTGTGCCCATGTGGGGTGTGAGGGACGAATCGATTCCAGAGGGAATCCGCTATAACATCGTGTGCCTTAAAAATAAGAGGACCTAAAGCGATCGGATGGATCGTGTGCCTTAAAAATAAGAGGACCTAAAGCGATGATTATAGACGATCATGTTCCTTATACAAAGAGGACCTAAAGCGATCGGATCGTGTGCCTTAAATACATAAGAGGACCTAAAGCGATCCATAAACGTCGTGTGCCTTAAATACATAAGAGGACCTAAAGCGATGGGGAACATCGTTTGTCCGACGGGGTGTTACGTGAGTGATCCTCAGTAACAAGCAATGGTTCCAATAGTTCCTGAGTGAACTGGTGTTGAGATGATGAATGTCGGTACCGCATGTGCATTGCATAGAGTCGTTGTGTCGGTCTCTGTGCATTTGCATAAATCATGAATGGTTTGATTGTGTGTGGAATTATGGATGAAATTGATGAATTGATATATGTTGGTGATAAATGTATTGTGTATGATTGATATGCCTTGGTGATGGATAAATGAGATATGTATGGTGTTGTGTGGCATTTTGATTCGGTTGTATGTTGTGGTGAGAATATTTATGTGTGTAATTTTGTGTTATTATATAATTATATGCAAATATATGATGATTGTTTTTCTCACCCTTCTGCTGTTTTATAATGCTCTACGAGGCATTGCATATTAGAGTTGCTGGAGGTCTTTTTGTGAAGCTTAGGACTTCATTCTTTTATCGGTCGGCTATGATATGTGGCACCGGGTAGTCAGGGAGGCCGTTTGTGATTATTTGTATTATGTATATGTTCTTTTGGGATTGTACATGTATGATTTTATTTGACAGACAAACTTTTCATGATGTATATATATGAGATTCAGTACAGATTTTCTGCTTTTATTCTGTATTTGAATTGTGGGTAGTAGGAACTGAGTTCCTCTGTTTATATCATTACCTGATTGTTGCATATCTTTATGAGCAGGTATTATATGTTTGTTTCAAATTGATGTGGCGTCTCCAGTCTATGCCGTGCATTTGTGACTATACTCTGATGAAATTTTGAATTTTATTTATCGCTTTAATAGCTTGGGGGTATAGATTGGGGGTGTTACATTAAGTGGTATCAGAGTCAGTCCGTGTCAGTTGTGTCAGTCCTTGTTGGTCTTTGTGGTTCGGTGAGCTGTTTGTTTAACCATAGTTGCTATTATTGGGAATGAACAGAATATGGCTGGTAGGAATGATGCTGCTTTAGCTGCTGCGATGCAAACTATGGCTCGGGCTGTGCAGGGTGCACCTAATGCTGCTGGTAATGATGAGTTCAGGAAGAACAAACCACCTGTCTTCAAAGGAAGATATGATCCTGATGGTGCACAGATTTGGTTGAAAGAAATTGAAAGGATTTTTCGAGTTATGGATTATGCTGAGGATCAGAAGGTGAGACTGGGAACTCACATGTTACAGGAAGAAGCTGATGATTGGTGGGTTAGTGCACGTCCTGTGTTAGAAGCTGAGGATGAAGAGGTGACTTGGGAATTGTTTAGCAGGGAGTTTCTGAGGAATTATTTTCCTGAAGACGTAAGAGCGAAGAAGGAAATTGAGTTTCTGGAGTTGAAACAAGGTAGTATGTCCATTGTCGATTATACTGCTAAGTTTGTGGAGCTTGTGCAGTTTTATCCACATTATGTTGAAGCTACTGCGGAGTTTTCTAAGTGTGTGAAGTATGAGAGCGGATTGTGTCCTGAGATTAAGCAGGCAATCGGTTATCAAAGGATTCGAAGGTTTTCAGATTTAGTGGGTTCGTTCTACTCACTATAAGAGTGTGAGCGAGAGGAAAGGGAAGCAACAGTTTCATAGTGGTCCTTATGTCACACCAGCTGATAAGGGTAAACAAAGGGGGAATTTTGAGAAAAGTCCAAGTGGGGGAGGTATGTCTAATTCTCCGAGATGTTTTAGGTGTGGTGAATTGGGACATCGTCAGTTTGAATGTAGGAAAGATTTGAGGAAGTGTTCGAATTGTGGAGGTTTAGGGCATGTTGTAGCTGATTGTAAAAGGAATGTGGTGAAGTGATTCAAGTGTGGTGAACCTGGGCATGTTAGTACGAAGTGTCCGAAACCGCAGAAAGCTCAGACTGGTGGGAAAGTTTTTGCTTTGGCAGGGACTCAGACTTCAAGTGCAGACCGTCTGATCAGAGGTACTTGTTTTATTAATAGTACGCCTTTAGTTGCTATTATTGATACCGGAGCGACTCATTCGTTTATTTCGTCTGAGTGCGCGGAGCGTTTTAATTTTGTGTTGATTTTGATGGTTGGTGAGATGGTTATTGATACTCCAGCAATGGGGTCAGTAACTACTTCTTTGGTTTGTTTAAGTTGTCCTTTGACCATTTATGGTAAAGATTTTGAAATGGATTTGGTGTGTGTGCCGTTGGTTGCAAGATTGTAAGTGTTGTTTGGACAGTGTTGTTCCCGATTCCGGAGGGAATGCAGAGGTAAGGTTTATGTCGACTAAGGATTGGTGCCTTAGGTAGTTTTGCACATGAGATGTAAGGAATGCTATTATAGGTTGGTAAAGACGGTTTATGCCCCATCATGATTGCCGGCTGTCTATTGACAAATTGAGGAACTGATCACCCTTAACTCTTGTTGATAGCAGACGGGAATTATGTTGGATGGAATGGATGTGTCTTTCAGGCTTTGATAGTGTGTGAAATGAGTTATTTGGAATTTTAGAAAATGATTACGGATTGTTTTGATGAGTCGATGAAGATTCTTATATCGGAAGATGAGGTGGATTAGAGATTTTGTATATTGGTCAAGTTGGAATGTCTCTGAGGGAGAATGATTGGGTATTACTAATGGTTGTTCTCAGAGAGTAGAGTGTGAACTTAAATTGGACGAAGGTGAATAGTCAAGGTTATATCTGCTAAGTGAGTAGGACACTCTTTGGAGTTGAGACTAAGGTGTTTGTTATATTTGTGAGGCTAGTGTTATGGAAATTGGTAGGAAAGCCACAGTGATGGCCGTCAGTTGTGCATGGTTTTCAGATGTGTTTTGGATGAAACATTAGTGTGTTGACTTGAGGAGGTCCAGCATGGTTGGTAAGGAAAAATATGATAGTAGGAGGTTGCATGTTAACCAGTGAGTAGTATGGAAACTTGCGGTTGTGTTCTGGATAGCTTGAGTTTTGAATTGTGATGAATCGCAAACGATTTGAAACTTCTTGGTGGTATGAGACTATGGAAAGCAAAACTTAGAGTTCTGGTGAGGTTTGGAACCTTTGGAATTGTAGAGCATTGATGGAAATTTTGAGAGAACCCTTAGGTGTGGATGTAATATTTAAGAGTTCTTTTCGGCTGGTGGTTACGACATGTTGGGATTTATGGAATTTGGATTGTTAAGAGAAAAACTTGTGTATGGATTACTAACAGTGGAATAAGGTAACGATTGAGAATAAGTGTCCACTTTCGAGAATAGATGATTGGAATGGTTTGGTTGAGTTTGATTGAAATTACAATTGTTTAGAACGTTTGATAAGGGTAGTGAATTGTGTGAGTTGAGGCTTCAATCGATTTAATGTGACTGGTTATGTTTGTTATCATCGGATTAGGGTGTTATTTACTCGGTTAAGCTTGTATCTGAGAACCAGTTATCCGGTGAGAAATTTTGAAAACGCTTTAAGAATTTATACCTTTTGGAAGTTGGTTGGGCATTACCACGTGCAGTGATGTTATTTGGTATTAGTAATGTGTCGGTAATGTTTGTGGAGTAGAAGTTGTCTACGGTTTCAGCTTTGATTTTGCGTGATCCTAATAAACCGGTTGTGGGGTATTGTGATGTGTCTTTGATGAGTTTAGTCAGCATGGTAATGCAAGAGGATAAAGTCGTGGCTCATGCTTTACGACAATTGAGCATTCATAAACGGATATATACTATTCTGGATTTGGAATTGGTTGCGGTTGTATTGTGTTGGAATAAATGGAGGTATTATCTTTATGGTTCTAGGTTCGAAGTGTTTGGTAATCACGAGTTTTGAGTACTTGTTTGGTCTGAAGGAATAGAGTATGAGACAACGAGGAGTGTTAAAATTCATGACGGGTTATGAATTTGGCTTGGACCTTCCTTCGGGAAAAGCTAAGGTTGTGCCTGAAGAGTTAAGCCGAAAGTTTTTGTGTAAGTTGTTTTGATGGTTACGAGTAATCAGAGTGTGCAGCGGAAGTGTGAGGTGGCACATTTCGTTTATGTGTGTGTTCGTAACTTGGGTATTCTTTGAGTTGTGAGTTGGTCGTCAAGTGCATTGTATGGGCTTGCATCTTGGCATGGTAGTTGTCGTCGTGTCGTGTCGTGGTAGTAGTTGTTGTTAGCGAGGTGGTTTGTCAGTTTGTGTTATTCGTGGTATGCTTTTGTTGGCATGTTAGTTGTTGGTCGGATGCGACAGTCGTGTCCGGAGTTGTTCATCTTAGTATATTTTCGAGGACGAAAATTTCTAAGTGGGGGAGAGTTGTAACGACCCAGTTTTAGTTATTTTAATTAATTGAGTCGTTTTGATTATTTTATTATCATATTATTATATTTCTGACTTTTATGTGAAAATATGTTATTTTTCATCGTGATTATATTTTATCGCGTTGCGGGAGCGTTTGCGAGATATTTGAGTGTGGGGGTATTTTGGTCATTTCACTTTATTTTGTTAAGTTAAGAATATAAATAGAAAGAAAAAGAGAGAAAATAGTAAGGAAGAGAGAAGAAGACAAAGGAGAAGAGAAAGGGAAGAGGAAAAAGAAGAAAAAGAGGAAAAACTTGTGGATTTAGGAACCGACTTTCTACACGCGATTTAATCGGGTAAGGGTGCGAAACTCGATTATCTTATCATTGTGTATGATTATGTATGTGTGTGTGCATGTTGTCTTGCCTTTTTCCATAGTTTTCGGTTTTAGGTCGAAAATGAGTAAACGAGTAGAAATCGATGTTTTCACGGTCGAAAATCGATATAATTTGCGTTGTATGATCACAATGTGTTTATGAGTCATTACTGATAATTGTTTTGCTGTTGGAATTGATTTGGAATGAAAAATGAGATTTTTGGGGGTTTTGGATCGTGTAACCCGTAGCAGAATTTTTCTAGTTCTGGTGTGATTCGCCAGGCGAATTTGGGATTCGACAGGCGAATTAAGTCTCGCCATTAGTTCGCCAGGCGAAGTGCTGGCGAAGGGGGATTCGCCAGGCGAAATCATAAGTCGCCAGGCGAAATCGGAAAGACAGAATTGGGGTAGCTTCTGTAACTTTTGTTTTTTTCCAATTTTGTGATTCGCCACTAGTTCTCCAGGTGAAGTGCTGGCGAATGGGGATCCGCCAGGCGAAATCGTAAGTCTCCAGGAGAATCTGGCTGTTTCTCAATAAATTATTTTCTTTGAAAATTCATAACTTTTGAACCGTAAGTCCGTTTTGACCCCCGTTCGAAGCGTTGGAAAGCTAATGAAATATTCTTTCTATTAAAAATGGGTTGGAGGTCAGTGGATGATTTATTTAAGATGTGGTTTTGAAAAAGTGTTGGTTTGTCAGATTTTTACCGTCGTATTGGTGTGTGAATAATGTGTATCATGTGGCATGCTTTTAATATGTATCGTATAGCTTGTGTGTTGTTATATGAGGTGAATAAATATGATGAGTGTTGGTGATGATGGTTTGTGTTCTTATGGAGAAATAAATGTGTTTTTTGGATTTGATTTTAATGTATGATAATGATGTTATTGTGTGGCAAAATACATTGCTGGATTGAATATCAATGTATGTTTGTATGATGTGTTATGGGTAGCCTTTAGGGTGTAAATTCCTTGTGGAAGTAATTGTGATTACATGATTGTTGTGGTTTGTGGATTATGATGAAAGGTATTGTTTGTGTGAAATTCAATATGTGTGGTTTGGTAGTCTTTATGGTTTGAAATGCATTATTTGAATTGGTTTCAAATGCATGAATATTGATGATGAGATAATTCATATTGTTGAATTGTGAATGTATGGAGTTGATGAGTTGAAAAATATGCATGATTATGGTTGCATATATGTGTGAAGATGCATTTGATTGTCATGAGTTCTTGTGTGTCAAGCATCATGATATGCATCTTGTGATGTCGTGTGCCCATGTGGGGTGTGAGGGACGAATCGATTCCAGAGGGAATCTGCTATAACATCGTGTACCTTAAAAATAAGAAGACCTAAAGCGATGGGAAGGATCGTGTGCCTTAAAAATAAGAGGACCTAAAGCGATGATTATAGACGATCGTGTGCCTTATACAAAGAGGACCTAAAGTGATCGGATCGTGTGCCTTAAATACATAAGAGGACCTAAAGCGATCCATAAACGTCGTGTGCCTTAAATACATAAGAGGACCTAAAGCGACAGGGAACATCGTTTGCCCGACGGGGTGTTACGTGAGTGATCCTCAGTAACAAGCGATGGTTCCAATAGTTCCTGAGTGAACTGGTGTTGAGATGATGAATGTCGGTACCCGCATGTGCATTGCATAGAGTCGTTGTGTCGGTCTCTGTAACACCCTTAATCTATACCCCCAATTAATAAAAGCAGTAAAAGGAAAATTCAAAATTTCATCAGAGTATATTTTGAAATTCACAGCATAGACCGAGGGGTCACATCAAATTGAGACAAACATACAACACCTGCTCATACAGATATGCAACAGCTCAGGTAGTAATACACCCACAATCCAATTACAGAATAAAAGCGAAAAATCCGTAACTGAATCTCATATATATATATATATATATATGTATCATAAAAAGTTTGTCATACATCAAGTCATACATGCACACGCCAATAGATATATATACATATACACATCAAACAACAAAACAAACCCCCTGACTACCCGGTGCCACATATCATAGCCGACCGATAAAAGAATGAAGTCCTAAGCTTCACAAAAAGACCTCCAGCAACTCTAATCTGCAATGCCTCGTAGAGCATTATAAAACAGCAGAAGGGTGAGAAAAACAATCATCATATATTTGCATGTAATTATATAATAACACAAAATTACACACATAAATATTCTCACCACAACATACAACCGAATCAAAATGCCACACAACACCATACATATCTCATTTATCCATCACCAAGGCATATCAATCATACACAATACATTTATCACCAACATATATCAATTCATCAATTTCATCCATAATTCCACACACAATCAAACTATTCATGATTTATGCAAATGCACAGAGACCGACACAACGACTCTATGCAATGCACATGCGGTACCGACCTCATCATCTCAACACCAGTTCACTAAGGAACTATTGGAACCATCGCTTGTTACTGAGGATCACTCACGTAACACCCCGTCGGGAAAACGATGTTCCCCATCGCTTTAGGTCCTCTTATGTATTTAAGGCACACGACGTTTATGGATCGCTTTAGGTCCTCTTATGTATTTAAGGTACACGACGTTTATGGATCGCTTTAGGTCCTCTTATGTATTTAAGGCACACGATCCGATCGCTTTAGGTCCTCTTTGTATAAGGCACACGATCATCTATAATCATCGCTTTAGGTCCTCTTATTTTTAAGGCACACGATCCATCCGATCGCTTTAAGTCCTCTTATTTTTAAGGCACACGATGTTATAGCGGATTCCCTCTGGAATCAAACCGTCGCTCACACCCCACATGGGCACACGACATTACAAGATGCATATCATGATGCTTGACACCCAAGAACTCATGACAATCCAATGCATCTTCACACATATATGCAACCATAATCATACATATATTTTGACTCATCAATTCCATACATTCACAATTCAACAATATGAATTATCTCATCATCAATATTCATGCATTGAAAACCAATTCAAACAATGCATTTCAAACCATAAAGGCCACCAACCACATATATCGAATTTCCCACATACAATACCTTTCATCATAATCCACAAACCACAACAATCATGCAATCACAATTACTTTTACAAGGGATTCACACCACCAAGGCTACCCACAATACATCATTATCATACATTGAAATCAAATCCAAAACAACACATTTATTTCTCCATAAGACCAAAAACCATCATCACATCATTCAATCATATGCATTCATATCACATATCAGCACACAAGTCATACAATCTCCATATCAACAGTACATTACATGATACACATCCATTGCACACAATTAAAACGGCAAAAGTCGACAAAATAACATATTTTCTAATTCCTGACATAATTTAATCGGCCAATGATTTTAAAACCATCATCATAAGAAAGTACATGCTACAAGCTTTATAACGCATCGAACCACGCCTCAAACCGACTCACGGATCAAAAGTTACAGAGAAAACAAATGGGAATAAACTGTCATGTTTGCAGTGCGAAGCTCCTAGCGAGTCCTTCGCTCCCTCATTCGCAGTGCGAATGTCCTAGCGAACAGTGGCAGAAGCAAAATATCCTAGAAAATTCCCCACGTTCACAGTGCGAACTCCCAACGAATGCTTGCTACCCCATTCGCAATGCGAATCCTCCAGCGAACAGTGGCAGAATGAAAAATAATACAACGTTCGGAGTGCGAACCTCACGCGAACGCTCGCCACCCATTCGCTGGCCATTCGCAGTACGAACCTGCGATTTCAGCAAAACCCAGCAGCGTACCAGATCATCCCAAAACCCTATTTTCTCCACCAAAACATTTTCAAACCAACATATAATAGTCAAAACATATCTCAATCATGGTAACAAGTATTCTACCACGTTTACACCGATTTCCAACCGCGAAAACATCGATTTCTCATCATATTTCTCATTTCAACCTAGAATCTAAACTATGGAAAGACAATAGAAATATGCAAAACATACACCTACATACTCATACACAAGCATAAGATAATCGAGTTTCACACCCTTACCCGATTTAATCGTGTTTAGAAAAGTCAGTTGATCGATTTTCTTGATTTCCAAGATTTCTCTCTTTTTCTCCTTTTTCCTCTTCTCTTCTTTTTCTTTCTCTTTTCTTCTTACTATGTTTTTCTCTCTTTCTAATTCTATTCATTTTCTAATCTTAAGGAAAATTAAATGAAAAGACTAAAATACCCCCACACTCAAATGTCTCGCAAACGTTCCCAAAACGCGACAAAATAACATCACGACTAAAAATAACATATTTTCGAATAAAAGTCAGAAATAAAATAATATAATAATAAAATAATCAAAACGACTCAATTAAATAAAACGGACTAAAACTGGGTCGTTACAACTCTCCCCCACTTAGAAATTTTTGTCCTCGAAAATATACTGAGATGAACAACTCCGGACACAACTCTCGCATCCGACCAACAACTAACATGCCAACAAAAGCACACCACGAATAACACAAACTGACAACCACCTTGCTAACAGCAACTACTACCACGACACGATACGACGACAACTACCACGACCAGATGCAAGCCCATACAATGCACTTGACGACCCACTCACAACTCAAAGAATACCCAAGTTACGAACACCCACATATACGAAATGTGCCACCTCACGCTTCCGCTGCGCACTCTGATTACTCGTAACCATCAAAACAACTTACACAAAACTTTCGGCTTAACTCATCAGGAACAACCTTAGCTTTTCCCGAAGGAAGGTCCAAGCCAAACTCATAACCCGTCACGAATTTCAACACTCCTCGTTGTCTCATACTCTATTCCTTCAGACTAAACAAGTACTCAAAACTCGTGTGATTACTAAACACTTCGAACCTAGAACCATAAAGATAATACCTCCAAATGTTCCAAGACAATACCACCGCAACCAATTCCAAATCCCGAATAGTATAGATCCTTCTATGAATCCTCAATTGTCGTAAAGCATAAGCCACAACTTTACCCTCTTGCATTAACACACAAACTAAACTCAAGAGAGAAACATCTCACTACCTTACAACCGGTTTATTAGGATCACACAGAATCAAAATTGGAGCCGTAGACAACCTCTACTTCAGCTCACCAAAACTTACTCACAACGAACATCCAAGACAAACGACTCACCCTTTGCAAGTCAACTGAGATAACAGAAGTACGAACTTAGCAAAGTCTTCCATATCCTGCAGTAACAACCAACTAAGTCCCAAAATTTTCTACTCTCCTTACCCAACTTCGGAGCCTCTCTTGTAGAACTACATCTACTTCCGATGGATCCATAACCATACTCTCATCTGAAATAACATATCCAAGAAAACTAACATTTTTCAACCAAAATTCTCACTTGAATAACTTAGCATAAAACTTCGTCTCCTTTCAACACTCGTAATTCAATTCTCAAACACTTGCAACTCCTCTCAAACTCAACCATCTTAATTGTTACCTTATTCAACTGTTAACAATCCATACACAATTTCTTCTCTTAACAGTCCAAATTCCATAAATCCCCACGTGTAGCAACAACCAACCCAAAAGGACTCTCAAATATTACATCCACACTTAAGGTTTTCTCAGAATTTCCATTATTGCTCTAAAATTCCAAAAACTCCAACCTCTCTAGAACTCTAAGTTTCGCTTTCCATAGTCTCAATATTACTATACACATCATGCTTGTTATTCCATTCAATCATCCTTCCTTTTTGTTACAAACACCACTGGAGCTCTCTAAGACGACACACTTGGTCTTACAAATCCCTTTTTCAGCAAATCTTCCCACCGCTCTTAAATCTGAGTTACACTTCCTACAAGTTCTTCTACTTACTTAGCAGATCCAAACCTCAAATCTTCCCCTTCGTCAAATTTGAGTTCACAATCTACTCTCTGAGAACAACCATTAACGATATCCAATCGTTCACCCTCAAAGACATTCCAACTTGATCAACCTACAAAATCTCTAATCCGTCTCACCTTCCAATATGAAAATCTTCATCTACTCAACAAAACACTCCGTACACATTTTCCTTAATTCCAAAAAATTCATTACACACACTATCAAAGCCGAAAAGACACGTCTATCCCATCCAACATAATTCCGCCCACTATCAACAAGAGATTAAGGGTGATCAGTTCCTCAATTTGTCAATAGACAGCCGGCAATCATGATGGGGCATAAACCGTCTTTACCAACCTATAATAGCATTCCTTACATCTCATGCACACAACTACCTAAGGCACCAATCCTTAGTCGACATAAACCTTACCTCTGCATTCCCTCCGGAATCGGGAACAACACCGTCCAAACAACACTTACAATCAACCAACGACACACACAACAAATCCATTTCAAAGTCTTTACCTTAAATGGTCAAAGGACAACTTAAACAAACCAAAGAAGTAGTTACTGACCCCATTGCTGGAGTATCAATAACCATCTCACCACCCATCAAAGATAACGCAAGAATCAAACGCTTAGCGCACTCAGACGAAATAAATGAATGAGTCGCTCCAGTATCAATAACAGCAACTAAAGGCGTACTATTAAAAAAACAAGTACCTCTGATCAGACAATCTGCATTTGAAGTCTGAGTCCCTGCCAAAACAAAAACTTTGCCACCAGTATGAGCTTTCTTCGGTTTCGGACACTTCGTACTAACATGCCCAGGTTCACCACAGTTGAAACACTTCACCACATTCCTTTTAGAATCAGCTGCAACATGCCCTAAACCTCCACAATTCGAACACGTCCTCCAATCTTTCCTACATTTAAACTGACGATGTCCCAATTCACCACACCTAAAACATCTCGGAGAATTAGACATACCTCCTCCACTTGGCCTTTTCTCAAAATTCCCCCTTTGTTTACCCTTATCAACTGGTGTGACATAAGGACCACTATGAAACTGTTGCTTCCCATTCCTCTCACTCACACTCTTATAGTGAGTAGAACGAGCCTTACTATCCTCCTCATAAATCCTACAACAATCCACCAAATCAGAAAACCTCCGAATCCTTTGATAACCAATTGCCTGCTTTATCTCAGGACGCAATCCGTTCTCAAACTTCACACACTTAGAAAAATCCGCAGTAGCTACAGCATAATGTGGATAAAACTGCACAAGCTCCACAAACTTAGCAGTATAATCAACAACAGACATGTTACCTTGTTTCAATTCTAATAACTCTATCTCCTTCTTTCCCCTAACATCCTCGGGAAAATACTTCCTCAAGAACTCCCGACTAAACACTTCCCAAGTGATCTCTTCCTCCTCTGCAGCTTCCAACACATGACGAGTACTAACCCACCAATCATCAGCTTCCTCTTGCAACATGTGAGTACCCAGTCTCGCCTTCTGATCCTCATCACAATCCATCACTCGGAAAATCCTTTCAGTCTCTTTCAACCAAATCTGTGCACCATCAGGATCATATCTTCCTTTGAAGATAGGCGGTTTGTTCTTCCTGAACTCATCATTACCAGCAGCATTAGGTGCACCCTGCACAGCCCGAGCCATAGCTTGCATCGCAGCAGCTAAAGCAGCATCGTTCCTACCATCCATATTCTGTTCATTCCCAATAACAGCAACTATGGTTAAACAAACAGCTCACCGAACCACAAAGACCAACAAGGACTGACACAACTGACACGGACTGGCTCTGATACCACTTAATGTAACACCCCCAATCTATACCCCCAATTAATAAAAGCAGTAAAAGAAAATTCAAAATTTCATCAGAGTATATTTAGAAATTCATAGCATAGACCGAGGGGTCACATCATATTGAGACAAACATACAACACCTGCTCATACAGATATGCAACAACTCAGGTAGTAATGCACCCACAATCCAATTACAGAATAAAAGTGGAAAATTCGTAACTGAATCTCATATATATATATGTATCATAAAAAGTTTGTCATACATTAAGTCATACATGCACACGCCAATAGATATATATACATATACACATCAAACAACAAAACGATCCCCCTGACTACCCGGTGCCACATATCAGAGCCGACTGACAAAAGAATGAAGTCCTAAGCTTCACAAAAAGACCTCCAGCAACTCTAATCTACAATGCCTCGTAGAGCATTATAAAACAGCAGAAGGGTGAGAAAAACAATCATAACATATTTGCATATAATTATATAATAACACAAAATTACACACATAAATATTCTCACCACAACATACAACCGAATTAAAATGCCACACAACACCATACATATCTCATTTATCCATCACCAAGGCATATCAATCATACACAATACATTTATCACCAACATATATCAATTCATCAATTTCATCCATAATTCCACACACAATCAAACCATTCATGATTTATGCAAATGCACAAAGACCGACACAACGACTCTATGCAATGCACATGCGGTACCGACCTCATCATCTCAACACCAGTTCACTCAGGAACTATTGGAACCATCGCTTATTACTGAGGATCACTCACGTAACACCCCGTCGGGCAAACGATGTTCCCCGTCGCTTTAGGTCCTCTTATGTATTTAAGTCACACGACGTTTATGGATCGCTTTAGGTTTTCTTATGTATTTAAGGCACACGATCCGATCGCTTTAGGTCCTCTTTGTATAAGGCACACGATCATCTATAATCATCGCTTTAGGTCCTCTTATTTTTAAGGCACACGATCCATCCGATCGCTTTAAGTCCTCTTATTTTTAAGGCACACGATTTTATAGCAGATTCCCTCTGGAATCAAATCGTCGCTCACACCCCACATGGGCACACGACATTACAAGATGCATATCATGATGCTTGACACCCAAGAACTCATGACAATCCAATGCATCTTCACACATATATGCAACCATAATCATACATATATTTTGACTCATCAATTCCATACATTCACAATTCAACAATATGAATTATCTCATCATCAATATTCATGCATTGAAAACCAATTCAAACAATGCATTTCAAACCATAAAGGCCACCAACCACATATATCGAATTTCCCACATACAATACCTTTCATCATAATCCACAAACCACAACAATCATGCAATCACAATTACTTCTACAAGGGATTCACACCACCAAGGCTACCCACAATACATCATTATCATACATTGAAATCAAATCCAAAACAACACATTTATTTCTCCATAAGACCACAAACCATCATCACATCATTCAATCATATGCATTCATATCACATATCAGCACACAAGTCATACAATCTCCATATCAACAGTACATTACATGATACACATCCATTGCACACAATTAAAACGGCAAAAGTTGACAAAAAAACATATTTTCTAATTCCCGGCATAATTTAATCGGCCAATGATTTTAAAACCATCATCATAAGAAAGTACATGCTACAAGCTTTCTAACGCATCGAACCACGCCTCAAACCGACTCACGGATCAAAAGTTACAGAGAAAACAAATGGGAATAAACTGTCATGTTCGTAGTGCGAAGCTCCTAGCGAGTCCTTCGCTCCCTCATTCGCAGTGCGAATGTCCTAGCGAACAGTGGCAGAAGCAAAATAGCCTAGAAAATTCCCCACGTTCGCAGTGCGAACTCCCAGCGAATGCTCGCTACCTCATTCGCAATGAGAATCCTCCAGCGAACAGTGGCAGAATGAAAAATAATACAACGTTCGCAGTGCGAACCTCACGCGAACGCTCGCCACCCATTCGCTGGCCATTCGCAGTGCGAACCTGCGATTTCAGCAAAACCCAGCAGCGTACCAGATCATCCCAAAACCCTATTTTCTCCACCAAAACATTTTCAAACCAACATATAACAGTCAAAACATATCTCAATCATGGTAACAAGTATTCTACCACGTTTACACCGATTTCCAACCGCGAAAACATCGATTTCTCATCATATTTCTCATTTCAACCTAAAATCTAAACTATGGAAAGACAATAGAAATATGTAAAACATACACCTACATAATCATACACAAGCATAAGATAATCGAGTTTCACACCCTTACCCGATTTAATCGTGTTTAGAAAAGTCAGTTGATCGATTTTCTTGATTTCCAAGATTTCTCTCTTTTTCTCCTTTTTCCTCTTCTCTTCTTTTTCTTTCTCTTTTCTTCTTACTATGTTTTTCTCTCTTTCTAATTCTATTCATTTTCTAATCTTAAGGAAAATTAAATGAAAAGACCAAAATACCCCCACACTCAAATGTCTCGCAAACGTTCCCAAAACGCGACAAAATAACATCACGACTAAAAATAACATATTTTCGAATAAAAGTCAGAAATAAAATAATATAATAATAAAATAATCAAAACGACTCAATTAAATAAAATGGACTAAAATTGGGTCGTTACAGTCTCTGTGCATTTGCATAAATCACGAATGGTTTGATTGTGCATGGAATTATGGATGAAATTGATGAATTGGTATATGTTGGTGATAATTGTATTATGTATGATTGATATGCCTTGGTGATGGGTAAATGAGATATGTATTGTGTTGTGTGGCATTTTGAGTCGGGTGTACGTTGTGGTGAGAATATTTATGTGTGTAATTTTGTGTTATTATATAATTATATGCAATTATATTATGATTGTGTTTCTCACCCTTCTGCTGTTTTAATGCTCTATGAGGCATTGCAGATTAGATTGCTGGAGGTCCTTTTGTGAAGCTTATGTCTTCATTCTTTTGTCGGTCGGCTCTGATATGTGGCACCGGGTAGTTAGGGAGGCCGTTTGTGATTATTTGTATTATGTATATGTTCTTTTGGGATTGTACATGTATGATTGTATTTGACAGACAAACTTTTCATGATGTATATATATGAGATTCAGTACAGATTTTCCGCTTTTATTCTGTATTTGAATTGTGGGTAGTAGGAACTGAGTTCCTCTGTTTGTATCACTACCTGATTGTTGCATATCTTTATGAGCAGGTGTTGTATGTTTGTTTCAAATTGATGTGGCGTCTCCAGTCTATGTCGTGCATTTGTGAATATACTCTGATGAAATTTTGAATTTTATTTATCGCTTTAATAGCTTGGGGGTATAGATTGGGGGTGTTACATGTTGCGCCTTGTACTCCAGTAGAATTTGATTTTACCCCAGATGACCATGCATTCTGCTCATTACACTTGCACCCAGTGGAGGGATTTCGATGGGACAGAGAGGTCATAAGGGAAGAAGGCAATGTCCCATACTGTGGGGAGCCTATAGACCCCACAGGCTGGGGAAGTGAATTCAGTAACAATGACTGAATTCGACGCACTGCAAAGAATTTCGGCCTATGTGGCCGAATCTAAACTACAAGCGGCCTTAGAGGCTGCACACAACCACATGGCTGTCGAAGCCACAACTCAAATTTGTGAAGTAGGCCCTGGTAAGGACTTTGAGCCTGAGCCACCTGATGGGTCTCAAATCGAAGACCAAAATCAAAGGCTTAATGCTATTTATGATAATGAGCCTTTGGGTTTCGAAAAGGATCCATTGGCAGACAACATTAAAATGCTGGCGCAAGATCCTTTGGAAGAAATTGACTTGGGTGAAGGGGGAGTAAAAAGGCCTACTTATGTTAGTGCTAATCTCGACCCACAACTCAAAGTCGAAATGGTCCAACTACTAAAGGACTTCAAGGATTGCTTCGCTTGGGACTATGACGAAATGCCTGGTTTGAGGAGAGAGCTTGTTGAACATAAGTTGCCAATCATACCTGGGAAAAAACCAGTCAAGCAAAATCCAAGACGGTTTGCCCCAATAATCCTTTCAAAGATCAAAGAGGAAATTGAGAGGTTACTTAGATGCAAGTTCATCCGTACAGCTAGGTATGTCGAATGGCTAGCTAATATTGTACCAGTCATTTAAAAGAATGGTTCTTTAAGGGTTTGTATAGATTTTAGAGATCAAAATTCTGTAACCCCTAAGGACGAATATTCTATGCTTGTGGCGGAAATGTTGATTGATTCTGCTGCAGGACATGAATACTTGAGTATGTTGGATGGTTATTCTGGTTATAACCAAATATTCATTGCTGAGGAAGATGTCCCAAAAACTGCTTTTCGATGTCCAAGGGCATTAGGCACTTATGAATGGGTAGTAATGCCTTTTGGTCTAAAAAATGTTGGGGAAACTTACCAGCGAGCAATGAATTTGATCTTTCATGATTTTATTGAGACTTTTTTGCAAATCTATATTGATGATATTGTTGTTAAGTCTTTTTCAGGAAAAGATCATTTAAGCCATCTTCGACATTCCTTTGAAAGGATGAGAAAGCATGGTCTTAAAATGAATCCTCTCAAATGTGCTTCTTGTGTGCAGGCAGGGGATTTCTTAGGCTTTGTGGTCCACAAGAAGGAGATCGAAATTAACCAGAATAAAACCAAAGCCATTATGGAAGCAAAAGCGCCATCAACAAAGAAGGAATTGCAGACTCTCTTGGGCAAAATAAATTTCTTGAGGAGGTTTATATCCAACTTGAGTGGGAAAACGTAAGCCTTTTCGCCATTGCTTCGAGCTAGCAAGGATGGGTTCGACTGGGGGCAAGCTCAACAGGAAGCCTTCGACAAGATCAAAGAGTACTTGAGTTACCCCCCGATTCTCTCACCACCTTGTGGCAATAAGTGTATGAGATTGTACATAGCTACGTCAGATAGAACTTTAGGGAGCATGTTAGCTCAAGAGGATGATGATGGTGTCGAAAGGGCCGTCTATTACCTTAGTAGAGTTTTAAATGATGCAGAAACTAGATATAGCATGATTGAAAAATTATGTTTATGTTTGTATTACTCTTCTACAAAATTGAAGCATTATATAAAACCAATCGATGTTTATGTTTTTTCTCGTTTTGACGTTATTAAACATATGTTGTCCAAACCTATTTTGCATAGTCGAATTGGAAAATGGGCATTAGCATTAACTGAATATTCTTTTAACTTATAAGCCTTTGAAAGCTGTTAAAGGACAAGTAGTGGCAGACTTTATAGTTGACCATTCTACAAATGAGACCCCTCTACACTATCTTGATGTGGAACCTTGGAAGTTATATTTCGACGGGTCGAGCCACAAAGATGGGACAGGCAGAGGAGTGCTTGTTATTTCTCCTAATAAAATTCCAACAACACTTAAGTATAAAATTGAAGGTCGTTGTTCTAACAACGAAGCTGAATATGAAGCTTTAATTGCTGGACTTGAAGTATTGTTGGAATTGGGGGCAACTCATGTCGAAATAATGGGAGATTCAGAACTGGTCATAAAACAAGTTACCAAGGAGTACAAGTGCATAAAAGAAAACTTGATTATGTACTTTATAGTTGTGAATCGACTGTTGAAAAAGTTCGACGTAGTTAGTTTTCGACACATCCCTAGACTGGAAAACCAGGTATCTAATGACTTGGCTCAGATTGCATCAGGGTATAAAGTTTCGAAAGACAAATTACAAGATGAAATCGAAGTCGAAGTCAGAGGAAGGGTGGTGTCAGTAGGATTAGCCCCATCAGATTTGGAAGAAACTAAGCTTGGATACGCTGATGAAGATAATTTTGCAATTCTGGCAGTTGATAGCATAACTGACAAGGATTGGAGAAAACCTATAGTAGATTATCTAAAAAAACCAATATCTTCGACAGAAAGGAAAATCAAGTATCAAGCTTTGAGTTATGTCTTGTTGGGTAATGAATTATTCAAAAAGACTCCTAAGGGAGTATTGCTTAAGTGCCTCAGTGAGGCAGAAGCATACTTGGCCCTTTCAACTGTCCATAGTGGGGCGTGTGGGGCACATCAGGTAGGCCATAAAATGAAATGGTTGTTGTTTCGACAGGGCATATATTGGCCTACCATATTAAAAGATTGTATTGAATTTGCTAAGGGTTGTCAGGAATGTCAAGTTCACGCTGGCATTGAACACGTCCCTGCAAGTGAATTACACTCTATAGTGAAACCTTGGCCTTTTTGAGGATGGGCTTTAGATTTGGTTGGAGAAATTCGACCAGCATCATCTAAAATCATAAGTACATTTTGGTGGGTATTGGTTATTTTACCAAATGGGTCGAAGCTATCCCTTTACCAAATGTTGATCAAGAAGATGTGATTGAATTTATCCAGAAACACATCATCTATAGGTTTGGAATCCCAGAGACAATTACAACAGACCAAGGATCAGTCTTCACTGGTCGAAAAATGCAAGAGTTTTCTAAAGAAATGGGATTCAAGCTTCTAACATCCACACCTTATTATGCTCAAGCTAATGGCCAAGTCGAAGCGGCAAATAAAGTAGTTATTGGGTTGATAAAAAGCATGTGGGAAAGAGGCCAAGAAATTGGCATAAGACATTGGACCAAATACTTTGGGCATGTCGAACGTCCCCCAAATAGGCAACTAATACTACCCCATTTCGACTGACTTTCAGTCATGATGCAGTTTTTCCTGTAGAAATTTATCTTCAGTCCATAAGGATTCAAAGGCATCATGAGATTCCATCTGAATCTTATTGGAATATGATGCTTAATGAGTTAGTGGATTTAGATGAAGAAAGACTCCATGCATTAGAGTTACTGAAAAGGCAAAAGAAAAGGGTGGAGAAGTCTTATAATAAAAAGGTCAAAAGTAAAACTTTTTCAGCTGGGGAACTGGTGTGGAAAGTGATCTTGCCTATGGATCGAAAGACCAGATCTTTAGGGAAGTGGTCTCCTAAGTGGGAAGGTCATTTTCAAATTATTGAGGCATTCAGTAATAATGCTTACGAGGTTCAGGAGATTGAGGGTGATCTAAGAGTCTTGAGGGTAAATGGGAAATATTTGAAAAAATATATGCCTATTTTGCAAGAGATTCATATTAAGACATAAGTTTTATTCAGATTATAAAAGCCAAAATAGGCCATGTGAGGCCAAAATGGCATACAAAGGAAAGGAAACAAGTACAACAACATGAAACCCAGGAGAAAGATCATTCATAGTCTCTCCAATTAATAGAGTTGAGGAAGGAGACATAATCTTCGTCAGCTTCATCATCAGAGTTTCGTGCTTTGGAATGTCCTTTCTTGGGGACCTTCATCTTATTTTCTTACTTCTTGGGGCGAGAGGTTGCTCCAGTTGAAGTATCATTGTAGGCAGTAGTTGTTGCCTCAGCTTTCTTTGTCTCCTCAGCCACCTTCTGGATCACTGCCTTCTTTGGGGAAGTACTCATGCTTGCTTCAGTGGGTGCAAAAATATGGCTCATGTGAAGAGGATTTTATAGAGGCAAATCCTTGTAAGGATTGGCCAGTCAACAATGGAGACACGTGAAATTGCTCTTGGGAATATACCCTAGGGTTATGCTATTAATATTCCTTTATGGAATAGAAACTTCTGCCGTTGGAACACTAAGCTATTAAAAGCTGCGTTATTTTCATGATTTCCAAGAAAAGAGGCAGAGTACTTTAATTACAAAGATTAGCAAAGTTTAAGAGAAAATGCGCCATGATTTTATCAAAGATTTTGCAAGTCAAAGAGTTAAATAGCAAATAGAAGTATTTAGATAAACGCCAGGGGGCATTGAGATTGTCTTTACATAGGGCCTCAAAAGGGCTAGCAAACATGATGATAAAAAAGAACTACAAATAAGAAATCATAGGACAATCAAAAAGGGAGCTTCGACTTCAACTCAAGAAAGTTGACCTTGTGATTCTGAAGGCGTTTCTCACATAGAGCTTTTTTTAGCTTAGCTGCTGAAAGTTCCTTTTCAAGCGTTTGGGCCTTATCAAGGAATTCTATAGTGCGCTTTAGCTCTCTGGCCATTTCAGTATCGTCGAAGTCTTTCAGCTCAAGGTTGCGCTTTTCAGCGTTAGAAATCTTGTTTTGCAGTTCTTCAAATTGCTGCTTCCAGGTATCAATGTCCTTTTGGTTCGACTCTATCTCTGTCTGCCTTTTGTTTTGGTCAATCTCCAGACTTTCGACCTTAGCTTCTGATGCGTATGCTTCATCCCAAGCTGAATGTTCCATTCCAGTTGTAACTTCAATGTTGTGTTGGATCTTGGGAAGGAGTTTGAAGTCCTCAGACATCTGACTTATTAAAGCAGTTAACTCCACCAGGAATTCAGACACATCTTTACTAAGAGTCGAAAGGTTCAGTTTTTGGAGGCTATCTTTCAGAAAGAGAGGAGAAGTTCGATCTGAAAGTAAGACATTGTGGATGTCTCCCTTGAAGAATTTGTCTTTGATCTTTTGAAGGATAGGGCTGGCAAAGTCATCTGGAGCTGGACCCCCAAAACTGGTCGAAGTACTAAGGCTAGTGCCTAAAGAGCTGTACTTCTTCCCAAGTATCATTCTGGCATACTCTCGAGGATTCGACCATTTGAGGGCAGCCAGTGGGTCTCCAGTGGGGGATCCTCCAGCAGTCAAAGTGACTGTAGAGGCCCAGGAGTTGGATTGTTGACAGGACCTGTTTCAGCCACAGGTGAATGGGTCTGATCATGCTCAGTCCTTCCCCTCTCTTCTTCTTGTTCTTCTTCATTTTCGACCTCTTTTTCTTCCTCTTCAGTTGGCTTTCATTCTATGTCTATGGCAATGGTCTCTGTATGGTCGAGAGGTTGTTGATTAGAAACATCATCCTCTTCATGTTCAGTTCCCCTCGATCCTAGTCTTGAGCGACGGAACTGGTCTCAGTTTCTTCTTGTCGAGTTCCTTCCTGACAAGGAATGCTATTTGTAGCGGTCTTCATCAAACTTCTCGCCAAGTTTTACTGGGGAGACACCATTTGATGAAAAAAATTCGATGTCAGACTTGTTGGGGAAACCCATTAGTCTGAGCTGTAGAGGTGCTCAAACTTCTCTCTTAGAGATGCCATTTGTCGATCCTACTAGGGAAAACGAGTCTCTTGAGAGACTGCTTTTTGCTTGGTGAGGTTACATCATAGTTTCCTTCGAGACCTTTCTCGAAGAAATGCCATGTGATGTGATCCAATTTTGAGGTGCTGATGACTTCATTAACATCGAATTTGTTGGGAGAAAAACCGATGTATTGCCGAGAGTCTTTAGTTAAGAGCCTATCTTTGGGGATTTTCCTTAATCCGGGAAAGCGAAAATATCATCTTCAATGGTGAAGAGTGGTGTTCCAAAGGTGTCTATCAAACATTTTCTTGTCTTTCAGAGGTTCAAGTTATCAAAGTGGTCGAGGACACGCTCCAAGCCAAAAATAAACTGGGGAGAGATTGCTCAGACGATACATTTTCGGATGAGGAAAGAACTGACAGCTTCATCGACGGGAGGACGTTTATCACTTGGGGGTGAGTATGACCAGAGTGATATTAATGCAACATGAATATGAATATGAATCAATGATGCATAATGTATGTTTGTTTATACTGACAAAACAGACGTGGCATACAGACTGGTGAATGAACACGACTGGATACTCGGCCACTGTGGGGGATAAAAAGTATCATTGGTTCAAGATAGCAATCCTTTCCTGCTTAGGAGGGGTAGACCCTACTGGGAAGAGAAAACTATCAATTGGTCTTCAGAGGTAAGAACTCTGCCGGGGATATCAGATGGGACATTGCATCTGAAATAGTTGATCCTTCATTCAGGTGTACCGGTTTAGAAGGAGTACTTTGATTCTGCATTTTGAGGTTTTATCACTTCCGGGAAGCCATCGATGTTCCTTTTTGTGTTCAGTAGTAAAAAAGAATTGTCATCTTTATTTTAAAAGCAGAAGAAAATTTGACAAGTAAGTTCATTTTTGTGTTGTTTCAAGAATCATGTTAAAAATGTCATTCTGTAAAGAAAAATAAATGAGAATTACAAACAAAAGCACTAGGGCTTAAATTTTATTGATAGAATGATGATCAGCCAAGCGCGTGATCCCACAGAGCATTACAAAGTTTAGAAAATGGTAATTTAAAGGGAAAGGGGCTACATTGAAACATAACAACCGTTATCCTTCTAACAACTATGAATTCTGGACATTCTGAGCTTCTGTCGAAGGTGACCTTGACTGAAGTTTTTCCGTCATATGGTGTTACCGCTGGGGATTTAACCTTGTCGGGCGTAGTTACTTGCCATGAATCCCTAATTTTTTGCCTAGATTGCCCTTTGAGGTTATCAATTCATCAGGATGATTTTTTCTTGTGTCTCTAATTTTTGCTTGGACCGCCCTTTCGGGATTTCAATCCACCGAGACGTTTTTTTTTATTTAGGCGAAGTATTTCTTGACTACATCAACATTCGTGGGGTAGTTAAACTCCTCTCCATCCATGGTTGCGAGTCTTAAGGCGCCGCCTGAGAAGGCTTTCTTGACCACGTAGGGGCCGTCATAATTCGGAGTCCATTTGCCCCCTGGAATCAGTGAGAAATGATTGTATCTTCTTGAGCACAAGATCTAATTTTCTGAAGACACGAGGTCGGACCTTTCTGTCGAACACTTTCTTTATTCTTTGCTGATAGAGCTGACCGTGACATAAAGTTGTCATTCTCTTTTCTTCGATTAGGTTCAGCTCATCATGCCTGCTTTGGGGAGCACTGCTTCCATGCCATATACTAGAGAGAAAGGGGTCACCCCTGTTGAAGTGCGGATAGATGTGCGATAACCGTGAAGAGCATAGGGTAGCATCTCATGCCAGTCTTTGTAGGTTACAACAATCTTTTGAATGATCTTTTTGATATTTTGTTAGCCGCTTCTACCGCTCCGTTCATCTTAGGCTGATAAGGAGATGAGTTATGGTGTTCGATCTTGAACTCAACACACAACTCTTTCATCATCTTGTTGTTCAAGTTGGATCCATTATCCGTAATGGTCTGGCTCGGAAAACCATAACGGCAGATGAGATTGTTCTTGATAAATCGGACAACTACTTGTCGGGTCACATTGGCGTATAGTATTACTTCAACCCATTTGGTGAAGTAATCAATGGCTACCAGGATGAACCGATGTCCGTTCGAAGCTTTGGGTTCAATCATGCAATCATGTCGATTCCCTATATAGAAAAAGGCCAGGGAGAAGAAAGAACTTTGAGATGCATTGACGGTACATGGATTTTGTCAGCGTATATCTGACACTTGTGACACCTCCTCATGTACTTGTAGCAATCGGATTCCATTGTCAGCCAATAATATCCTGCTCTCAAAAATTTTCTTATCATTATGTGTCCATTGGCATGAGTACCAAAGGATCCTTCGTGAATTTCTTTCATCAGCATGTTTGCTTCTTGTCTGTCTCGCATCTGAGTAAAACTATGTCGAAGTTTCTCTTATAGAGTGTATCACCGTTCAGGAAGAAGTTGCCAGTCAGTCTTTTGAGAGTCTTCCTATCTTTTCTTGATGCCCCAGGCGGGTATTCCTGTCTTTGAAGGAAGCACTTGATATCGTGATACCATGGTTTGTCATCTATGACCGATTCAATTGCGAAGATATAAGCAGGCCTTTCAAGGCGCATTATGTCAATCTTAGGTACGTCATTCCAATTATTTACAACAATCATGGAAGAGAGAGTGGCTAGTGCATCAGCCGTGTGATTTTCTTCACGAGGAATGTGATGAAACTCGATTCACTATGCCAAACAAGGTCTATGACAGCGCTTTTTTTGGCCTTTAACAGCGCTTAAAAGCGCTGCCTAAGGTGGCGTTGTCGTAGGTAAAGACAACGCTTTTTTTATGAAAAAGCGATGCTAAAGGCCTACTTTAGGCAGCGCTTTACCTTTAAAAGCGCTTTCTAAAGTAGGCCTTTAGCAGCGCTTTTTCCTTTAAAAGCACTCTCTAAAGTTGGCCTTTAGACAACGCTTTTGAAAGCGCTGTCTAATGTATACGTATAAAATTTTAATGAATTTTTTTATATACCTTTAGAGAGCGCTTTTACAGGAAAAAGCGCTTTCTTTTGTCCCCTTTAGACAGGCCTTTTTAAAGCGCTCTCTAATGTATACCTATAATTTTAATGAATTTTTTTATATACCTTTAGAGAGCGCTTTTTAGAAAAAGCGCTTTCTTTTGTGAACTATAGGCAGCGCTTTTTCTAGAAAGCGCTGTCTTTTCTCTACGTATAATTTTAATGAATTTTTTTAAAAATTCCATTTTAACCGTTTTTTTATGCAGAAACCTGTATAATTCAAGTCATTTCAATAAACCTGTATAATTCACATTTCCATTAACAATTTCTAGTATGATTCATTAACCATTTCCACTAATCCCATAAATCACATAAACCACATAAACCATTTCCATTATAATTCAAGTCATTTACATTAACCATTCACAAAACTATACAATTACAATCCAAAATCACATAAATAACATAATCCATTCACAAACTATATACAATCCCATAAAATAAACCATTCACATAATCCCATAATCCTATACCTTATATGATTCTTTTTCCAATAAGGTATTCGCACAATTCCTCCTTAATTTCTTGCAATTTATCCTTCGTGTAATGAGAACACGCGTATTCATCAAAGTACTACATAACAAAACAAAATATGCATTATTTAGTTTAAAATAATAAATTATATGACATATCCGATAAATATTAAAATAAATCCTAAGTTATAAATCCATGCATACCATGATAGGAATCTCTAATCGATCCATTTGAAGGATTTCTCTCATAAACCTCAAAACGAAATACCCGCAGTCTATGCCATTACGCTAACGAGGACACTACACATAGACAAACAAATAAGAATTAATATATAGTTGTTTTGTGTTATCAAGTAGCATCACTAATAAGCAACATTGTGAAAATTAATATACCTCCATTTTGACCCATGTAACGCTGGTTGCTTTAGCCCGTGCTACTCGAGCTTCTCTTTGTGCTCGGTATACTAGTATTGCTCTCTCACAGAAATAATTAAATATACAAATACACACGAATATTTTGAACAATCTCACTTACCTATCAACCACATCCTTCATACTCTCATATGTTGACCAACCATGATCCAATGAATTCAGATAATAGACCACTTCTCTTGTAGGATTAATGGCAACCAACAACCAGTGTCCACTGTAAAATATAACAAAAGTTTAGATGGATAATTTCTACGCAAAAGATACAAAGATTATAATGAAATTAGAATGAAAATCTTACCCGTTTCCAGTATTATACGGTAAAAGAAACAAACTTTCTGTCTGGCTGGCCATAAATCTCTCAATTAAGTGGTCTCTTACTGAAAGTGGATTCATACCAATTGCCGGTGCATTGACACAGGTGCAAGACAAGAATCGGAATATGTTTGACAATTGCGTCCCGCGCATCAATTTTTCATACAAGCACCTTAAATAAAAACATAATAAACATTAGACTATTTTCATTGAAATGTGTAAATAAAATGTTCAACTAATAAATAATAGATTGATCAGAGTACCAGATGTATGAATGCATAACACCGATGCCTAATTCAAGATGCTTGAAAATCTGCTCCATGTCCTCTCTTCCGATTATCTCAGAATGAGGAAAACCAAAAACACCTTCGTCCATGTCTATTTGACGAATAACACCATCCATCATATCTGATGTTGCCACAAGTGTTTCAAGACACGACTGAAAGCGAGAAGGAGCTCTTTTTGCCTGCACGGTCCTATTAGGAGCTTTTTTCTTGCTGGCCTGTTGTGAAGCTTGAGCAGGAACCTAACAATCATATTAGTTAGGTAAAGTAGAAAATCATGAAACTTTTGAATTCGGATAATAGAATAACACTTAAAATGTATCTCTCTTTGTGATGAAACAGACTCGTTTTGCCGCAAAACCCCTTTATCCTTAGCTGCGGGTTTTGTAGGAGTCTAACACTACCATGTAAAAAAAATGTACGTAATGGTTCAGAATGATTTTCATAATGGTTCAGAATTGACATTTGAATACTAAGAGATTCGTAATGGTTTTCAACATACCTCATCATCTATGGAAATGAGGTATAACGGCCATGCAATAAATGAACCTATTGCATCCCACAGCAATGTAACCTCTGAAACCGAGTCAAGCATAGGTAGTACCGCATCCGTATCTAAAGCGATATCAACCGACACTTTCAGATATCCATGAGGGAGCGGTTTATGGTGAAGTAACTCTCTGACTTTGTTATGCACTTTTCCCTTGCCAACTATGCGATAAGTCGGTAACGACAAATACAGTTGACAAGATGAAATGCCCTGAAGAAATAATAAATATGTAACTGTTAATGTGTATAAAGGACAATTAAAATAAATGTGTTAATTTAATTAAAATAAATATGTGCTAATTACCTCGGGAATTTTATTTTGACAATTGATACTAGCTTTGTCACTAGTATCTTTCAACACGGAACCGCGCTTTTCCGCCTCATATCTCTCTTTATCCTTTTGCAATTCACGGACTTGCATTTTTAGTTCCTCCAATGATTGCATGACTTCTTGGTTGCTGGGATTTTTTCTCTTTGGTTGCTTATACAACGAAGATGGAGTCACACCAAATCCTTTACCTCTCACCCGACCGAAATACTCAGGAATATTTAGTACTCGACTAAGAATGCTTCTGCAATCCTCCTCATTTATGGTTAAGGATTTAGATAGAGTCTCCTAAAATTCATTGACATATAAAAAATTATTAGTGGAGATTAAAAATTAATTATATTTTAATAAAATTTCGATTAACTTAAAGACATAATGTTATACTTACACATTCGTCATAAACATGCTGAACATCTTCCCTAACAACTCCATCCTTACCCACACGAGCTTCCTTCCACAAAACATGATCCGGAAGTGATGATTCTTCACTTTTCGTCTCTTCTAACTACACATTTAGTTAAATAATAAGTTCATCAATTATAACACAATAATACAATTAATAAAATCATAGCATTAATATATACTTACCAATTTTTGTTGTAACCGTGCATATCCCGTTCGACCTTTTCTGTACGGATACGTGGGTTTTGATGCTCTTTGGCGATTAATGGCACTCAATTCCTGGATAAACAAGTTTAAGTCATATCAGAACAAACTAATGCAACAAGTATATAATACAATTAATAGACATGACAAGATAACATTACATTGAATTTTTCGGTTTTCCGTTTGGCTACAAAAGTGCCCCATTCTTCCGGTGTAATCAAGTTCATATACAACTGTGGAAGTTCTGCTTCTACAAAAAAATTTCCTCATCTTTAAGATATTTGTTTGATAATAAGGCTCGAAACCCTCTGTGTCTCTTTCCGGTCAATTGAAGACAATACTTTTGTCGGCTTTCATCAATATTAAAGGACCTCTACAAAAAAACATACACATTTAAACATAAAGTGTGTTAGTATAAGTAAATTAAAGACTTAATCGTCAACAAAAATCTAATAACATCAATCATATTTGGTAAGTACCTGTATCTCAGTCCATATCTTATCTTTACCAGCTTGCAACAATGGATTCCTCAAATTATCACTGGTAATTAGAATGTGCTGACAGACAAGTGAACCAATGTATGAAGACAACATTGAACCGTTAGGCTCAATTAGTTGGTTCTCAGCACTCCAATGTACATCAAATTTGATACCTTTATCGCTAGCACGGATGATTGACTTCATAATAGTTATTCCTCATTTTATTTCACTTTCAATATTCGAAGCTTCATTCTGAGCTTCATTTGTATCACGTGTCTCGTGTGTGTCTTCCTGGTCACTAGCCATTTTACCTGTAAGAAAGAAAAAAACAAAAATTAAATGACAAATATAAAAATCCATAATCCATAATCCATTGAATGATATAAGCTATATATAACATGACAACTAATTAATATTATTGAATGAAATAAGCTATAATTTTATAACTAGTATCTTTTTCACTAACGTCTCTTTATTTTCTTGGTTGGAATATGTTCTACCTGTCTCTTAACAACACGGACGGTTGGATTGATCCAAATACCCTCATTATGATCATTTCTAGTATATGATTCATTCGCTATAATATTTTCATCTTGATCATTTCTAGTAAATGATTCAATATCAACATCAATATCACCTTGATCTCCAATGTTTTCATCAATTACTTTGTTAGATAAAAGCACTATAAACCATTTTGTACTTGTCGGATCAGTGACATAGAACACTTGTTTAGCTTGAGAGGCTAGAATAAAAGGCTCATCTTTGTACCCCACCCTATTAAGATCCACTTGCAAAAATCCTGACTTATCCATTCGTACGCCATTATTATTTTTAACCCACTTGCAACGAAATATAGGAATCTGAAACTTCTCATAATCAAACACCCAAATGCGCTCGATAACCCCAAAATATGACAGATTTGCAAATTTGGGGTTTAAGTCTTTCACACTTGAAATGTGCATTGCTTCAGCTACCACGGTGACACCACTATTTTGCATAGTACTTTTATCATCTTGTTCTTTGCTATAAAATGTGTATCCATTAATTGCGTATGCGCTATAAGAAAACACAACCAAACTTGAACCATATGCTAAACATCTCAACCTTTCGGTTATTGAAGCGGGATCTGAATAATACTTTGAATAAATATGATCCTTAAACCAGGGTATGAAACTTCGATTGTGCTCTCGTACTATCCAATTCTCATTTCTATTCTGATTTAAACCTCGGAGAACATCCTTGTGCATTTCAACATACAGCTCAACCTCATTCTCATTGTGCAGAACATACAAATGCACTTGATCCCGTTCGACCCTTGATACTGTCACAACTTCATTTCCAATTAACTTTTTTCCTTCTTTTTTTTCGACAATATGAGATTTGGGGAGTCCAATTGATTGTACATTGGACAGATATTCAGTACAAAACTCAATCGCTTCTTCAACAATGTATCGTTCGGCAATACAACCCTCTGGTCGACTTCAGTTTTTCACATACCCTTTTAATATTTTCATATAACGTTCAGCAGGGTACATCCATCTCATATAAGCCGGTCCACACAATTGTGTCTCTTTCACCAGATGAACAACTAGATGAACCGTTATGTCAAAAAACGTGGGAGAAAAATACATTTCAAGATCACACAAAGTAATAGCTATTTCTTTTTGCAATGTTGGTAAGATCGCGGGATCGATCACCTTACTGCAAATTGACTTGAAGAAAAAACACAATTTAGTTATTGCGCTTCTTACTTTTTCTGGCAGAATAGAACGTATACCTATTGGTATAAAATGTTCCATTATAACATGGCAGTCATGTGTCTTTAAACTCTTTAACTTGAGGTCTTTCATAGACACAAGTCTTCTAATATCTGAAGAGTATCCTTCTGGAACTTTAACTTCACTTAGAAAATTACACAATACTTTTTTCTCCTTTCTAGATAGAGTATATGCAGCAGGTGGTAGATATGTTCGTTTTCCTTTCTTCAATGGTCCTAATTCAGTTCTTATCCCCGTCGCTATCAAGTTCTTTCTTGCTTTAAGGCCATCCTTAGACTTTCCTTGTATATTGAGTAACGTACCAATAACACTGTCAAATACATTTTTTTCAATATGCATAACATCGAGAAAATGTCTTACATACAACGACTTCCAATATGGCAGTTCAAAAAAAATTGACCTCTTCTTCCACCCACTCTTGACAAGTGTATGTGCTAAAGGCTTTCCAAACTGAGCACTCACATCTTTCACCTTTTCAAAAATTTGATCACCTGTCAATATATTTGGAGCTCTACCTTGTTCTGGCTCTCCATTGAATGCTTTTCTCCACCCACGATAGTGATGATTAGAATTTAAGAATCTACGATGACCGAGAAAGACATTCTTCTGACCAAACTCCAATCGCGTCCAATCTATTTTATCTTCACAAATAGGACACGCACATTGACCTTTTATGCTGTACCCTGATAGATTTTCGTATGCTGGAAAATCATTAATTGTGCCAAACAACATCGCCCTCAAGTTGAAACTTTCTTTCCTATACCCATCATAAACCTCCACACCGTTCTCCTACAAAAACTTTAAATCTTCGATTAAGGGTGCCAAGTATACGTCTATGTCATTCCCTGGTTGTCTAGGCCCAGAAATTAACATAGATAACATCATGTACTTACGCTTCATACATAGCCATGGAGGTAGGTTATAAATCATTATGATCACAGGCCAATTGCTATGTGAGATACTTTGAAGACCGTGTGGGTTCATTCCATCAGCAGATAATGCCAAGCGAAGGTTTCTTGCTTCTTTTCCAAATTCAGGATAATCATCATCAATTTTCATCCACTGTGGTGAATCTGTCGGATGTCGAAACTTTCCATCAATAATTCTTTCATCTGCATGCCAAGTAAAGTGTGTTGAATCGGCCTCACTATGAAACATGCGTCTAAATCTCAGAATTATAGGAAAATACCATAAGACTTTTGCTGGAGACAACTTTTTCTTATATCGAGAGACACTGCATTTAGGACACTCATTTAACGATGCATACTCATTTCGAAACAAAACGCAATCGTTTGGACAGGCATGTATCTTATCATAGCTCATGCCAATAGAGCACAACATCTTTTTGGCCTCATATGTTCGATTGGGAAGAACATTATCCTCTGGAAGCATATCTTTTATAAGGGCCAATAACTCTGTGAAACTTTTATCCGACCATTCATTGCCCGCCTTTAAGTTGTACAACTTTAATACCGCAGAGAATCTTGTGAATTTAGTGCAACCATTATACAACGGTTTCTCTGCATCACTTACCAACCTCTCAAACATTTTGAGACAATCCTTAAGATTTTCTTCAAGTGCTTCTGCAATCTCTTTGACTTGATCAGAATCATATGTATTTGTGCCATTGTCGTTTGAAGCATAGGTCGTATTATCCCCTGGTTCAACATTCCCGTTAATCTTCTCACCATGCAAATTCTAACATGTATAACTTCTATCAATTCCACGCCTCATTAAATGCGATGCCAACTGAACTGCGTCAACCCGACTCCCAAAACAGCAACCCAAGCAAGGACATATCATTCGACTGGGGTCTTTGGCATGCGCAACAACAAACTTAACGAATTTTGATACCCTATTCTCGTACTCTTTCGACAATCGACTTGAAGACATTCATTTCTTATCCATAGTTATACTAATTAAACTAAACAAAAACAAAAATAAAAAATATTTACTTGTAGGGAAACGATCCGACTTTCACACTTTGATCACAAGTAACCCCTATATATAGCAAATTCAATAACTTAGTAACCCCATCATATCAGTTCATTCAAAGCACTACTAATTACAGTGGCGAGAGAGAACAACTAATTACCTGTAGAGATGTAAACAACTTCTAGACCCACACAGTGTCTAGATAGGTTAGAATTACCAAGATCCCCCTGTACACGTATCATAAAATGAAATATCATTAATTGACCAATTATGAGTCATAACTTGATAAGTGGCAACATGTAATCACAAACAAGCAACAATTAGAGGTAAACACCTACATATCCCAAGTACTTGACCAAATACTCAAGAGCAAGCATACTTAAACAAGTAACCAAGCATACTTAAACAAGTAACCAAGCATTAGACCAATTTGTCCTAAACCTAACAAGATTCAAATCTAAGCAATACCTAAACAAGTAAACATGCACCTACCAAACGTGCTTTATGAATAATTCAATCCTATATAAAAAAATTTTAATAGATTAATGAGTCACATACTAATATTACAATCTAAATTAAACCATTTCTAAGCCAAAATATTATTATGATGATGAATATCCCCATAACAGAACTAGATTGATAAAGGAAAATGACGTGGCTTACAATTCACAACAAATTTTGATATAATTTTATAAACAATATCACATAGTGATATAGGTCTACAATTAGAAATAAACTCAAATTTATCTATTTTAATAATCATAACAATATGTGTATTATTGAAAATAGAGGTAAGAGAATGATTAATCTAAACATGATTTGTATAGTTGAAAAGAGAGTTAGTTAGTCACATTTTTTTGTTTATTATATGATGTAAGAAAGGCTGTTTATAATAATCTTTTCCTTTTTTTTAGTTCTAAAAAGATTAAAAAAAACATGTTGTAAAACTGATATGTATGTGTTTGTTTGTGAATAGTTAAAATTAATTTTTATATAAATGTGTAGATATCTCGTGTGTGTGTGTGTGTGTTGTATGTATTATGATACTAACATCTCCACTGGACACAGTACTCACATCTCCAAAACCAATAAATCCATGTAAGAAAAACAATATATAAAAAAATCAGTATCAAAGTCGTATGAAGAACCATTAGAGCTCCCACTCAACTCTCAACAACAACAACAGAACGGCCTAACTATAACAGAACGACAACAACAACAACAGAACGACGGCAAGAATGTAAGAAACAAGAACAATATAAGAAACAAGAATAACAACAACAACGTACCTCTTCTTTGTTTTCGTCTTCTTCTTCACCACGACAATGGAAATGGCAAGGTTTTCTTCACGACGACAATGGACGACGGCAATGGACGACGGCAATGGCAAGAATGAACGAAAGCAAGGGTTTCAGAAAGAAACGGTCAAGAAAAGAAAATGAAAAGAAGTTTCTAAAAATGATTAGAAATGTGTTTTATATTTTAATTCATAATTGACCTTAGAGAGCGCTTTTCAAAAAGCGCTTTCTTAAGTGCCACCTCTAAGAGCGCTTTCCTTAGAAAGCGCTTTCTTAAGTGGGGAGAATTTAAGACCTATAGCAGCGGTTTCTGAAAGCGCTTTCTAAGGTTAACCAATAGCAGCACTTTTTTAAAGCGCTTTCTAAGGTAATACCTATAGCAGCGCTTTTAAAAAAGCGCTTTCTAAGGTGGCTTCAATTTAGGGCATTTAGCAGCGCTTTTAAAAAGCGATTTCTAAAGGTTGTCTTTTGCAGCACTTTTTTTAGTGAAATTTTTTAAAGACATATAGCAGCGCTTTTTGCAAAAAGTGTTGTCTTTGTGGCGATGCGAAAAGCCAATTTTGGCGTAGTGATTCTGTTGAAGAATGGTAACAACCTTCTCACGTAGTCTTTGTAAAGAATTAATCTCGATTGGTATGTATTCCACTCTCCTTTGATCTGATTGATAACCAGAGCTGAGTCTCTATACACATCCAAGTTCTTTATCCTTAAGTCAATTGCTTCTTCGAGACCCATGATACAAGCTTCGTATTCGGCCTTATTGTTTGTGCATTTGAATGTCAGTCTGGCAGTGAAAGGAATATGGGTACCCTGAGGTGTTACGATGATTTCCCCAATTCTGTTTCCATAAGTATTGACGGCTCCGTCGAATATTAGTCCCCATTGGGATCCTGTCTCTGGCCCTTCGCTTGGTAGCGGTTTATCACAATCTTTCATTTTCAGGTACATGACATCTTCATCTGGGAAATCAAATTCGACTGATTCCTGATCGTTAATCGGTTGATGAGCCAAATGATCGGCTAATATACTTCCTTTGACGGCCTTTTGAGCGTGGTACTCGATGTCATATTCTGATAATTACATCTGCCAACGGGCAATCCTTCCCGTGAGAGCAGGCTTTTCAAAGACGTACTTGATCGGATCCATTTCGGAGATTAACCAAGAAGTCTGGAAAATCATGTACTGGAAAAGACGTTTGGCTGCCCAAGCCAGAGCGTAGCAAGTTTTCTCGAGCATAGTGTACCGAGTTTCACAGTCTGTAAACTTCTTGCTTAAGTAGTAGATGGCAGACTCTTTTCTTTTTGTCTCGTCTTGTTGGCCATGTACACAACCCATGGAGTCTTCCAAGACTGTAAAGTAGATGATCAGTGGTTTTCCTTCCACTGGAGGAGACAAAATTGGTGGATTCAAAAGATATTCTTTGATACTGTCGAAAGCCTTTTACAGTCTTCTGTCTATATACAGCTTTGATTCTTTCTGAGTAGTTTGAAGATTGGAGCGCATGTTGCGGTCATGAGGGATATGAACCTTGAGATGTAATTCAGACGTCCCAAAAATCCTCTAACCTGTTTTTCAGTCTATGGCGAAGGCATTTCTTGAATGGCCTTGACCTTGTTGGGATCAACCTCAATTCCTTTCTGGCTGACGATGAATCCTAATAGTTTTCCTAAGCGAACACCGAAGTGCACTTATTAGGATTCAAGCGGAGTTTGTATTTTCTCAGAAGCTCGAATAACTTTGACAGGTGTGTTACATGCTCTTCTTCTGTTTTAGATTTGGAAATCATGTCATCGACATACACTTCAATTTCTTTATGCATCATGTCGTGAAACAGAGTCGTCATGGCCCTTTGATAGGTTGCCCCCACATTCTTTAGACCGAACGGCATTACCTTGTAACAAAAATTTCCCCATGTCTTCTAGCACCATTTTGATTTTATTATAGCCTGAAAATCCATCCATGAAGGAGAAGACTTTGAATTTTGTTGTGCTGTCAACTAGCATGTCAATGTGTGGTAAGGGGAAGTCATCATTTGGACTTGCCTTGTTCAGATCCTTGTAGTCTACACACATTTTGACTTTTCCGTCCTTTTTCGAAACTGGAACTATGTTGGCTAACCATGGAGGATATTCTGATGTGGCGAGGAAACATGCGTCGATATGCTTCTGCACTTCCTCCTTTATCTTGATGGCCATACCCCGATGAGTCCTTCTCAGTCTTTGTTTTACTCGCGGACATTCTGATTTCAGCTGTAAGTGGTGTTTCACGATGCTGGTATCCAACCCTAGCATGTCCTGATATGACCAAGCAAATACATCTGGAAACTTTTTGAGAAGTTTTATCAAGTCTTCTCTGACAGTTGGACTGAGCAGTGCTCCAATCTTAACTTATTTCTTTTCTTCCTCCGAACCTAAATTGACCGTTTCCAACGGCTCTTTGTGAGGCTCAATAGACCTTTCCTCTTGCCTGAGTAGTCGGAAGATCTCTTTTGGAATTTCTTCATCCTCTCCTTCTTCAGCTTCAAGTACCGGGAATTCAAAGTTCGGAGAAGGCATTGAATCGTATGTTTCAATGGGGTGTAAATCAATCAATCTGCATGATGTGATGAATCATTTTTTAGCAAAGACAGAGAGCATGCAAGAGTGTGTGCAATGTATTTTCTGAAAAATTCTTGTTTTTATTTTGGGTTGTTTTTAGGATTACCATTTTCTGAAAAACGAAAAGTGAAAACAACAATAAGTGCGGGAATTCAGAATGACATTATTTATTCATGATTTGTTGATTCTTGAAATACATCCCTATAAAACAAAACTCTGTCTCTTTGGGCGGAGTGCTTGCCTTGAAAATTAGCAAACAATCTCTGGTCTCCTAATTTATAAAAAAATTAGTTTACTTACAGGATCGACCATACAAATCCTAGGACGATGTGCTTTAATAATTTCGACAACACATATGAAAATCAAATCCTTTATTTATTGTGTTCATCATCATTCTCATAAAGTAATATGATTTGAATAAAAATGATAAAACTTTGTGCTTTAAAGAAGTAACGAAAAACATAATAAGAATGCATAAATAAATTGCAGAAATGTAGAATAAACTGTATATAAATAACTCAAAATTTCATTGAAATATAAAAGATAAAACTGATGTTTTTCCAAACGTACATTTTCTCAATGATAACTCTTTTCTCTCACAGGAGTACTTTGAGCGTTTTTTGATTAACTTGTACATAATTTGAATACACACCCGAAAATCTAACACTATAACTCCTTATTTATATACATAATCGAAATAACCGTCAACAACGATCATTTCCCTTAACGAAGACAAATGGCATTCGGCATGTCTTCGCCTCTTAGATACACTCCACGCGTCTCACTTTCAAAATACAAAATTCCCTCCTTTCTTTGAATTTCAAAATACCAGACAAAAAGATACCTCCATATAATTGTGTCGAAATGTTTCCAACACTTCGAAAAAATCTCCAACTCCTCTATTCCAAATAATCCTTTTCCGACTGATCTTCCTCACAAGAAATAACTTTCTGTGAAAAATAATTTAGAAAGTCTTAATCTTTCACCTCCTTTACAAATAAAATCCAGGCGTCGAAATTAGGAGCCTACAAATTGCCCCCCAAAAATGTATATTTCGGCAAAGGAGAAAAAGCATTTTTTGTCAACATAATTCGATGCCTTGACTGATTCGACAAAATGATTGTTCATCACGACCCTAGTCCCTAGGAGATCGTGGGTCAAAAAAATAACTGTCACCGTCTAATTAGTCCATTCATGGCTAACACGTGTCTCACGATTAAATAGTAACCCTTTTGAATAGTAACCGCTTCAGTTCCCTTTTCCACTTATAAATGAGTGAAATCTTCTACTCAATTCACTTTTTCCCGTTCTTTTGTCTTTTGAAAAACTACTTACTTTATACAACTTCATCTTCTTCATTTCTTCTCTAAATCTTCTGCAAGTAACCATGTCATCCTCCAGAACTCCTTAAGGAACCAACATCAAGAACAAAGACTCCTAGAAATCCAAAAGTTTGCCACCCGTTCACAGAATCCTTGGTGTCGCTCCCAGGATTTTCATCCGGGTACAAACGCGAAAGTGGCACGGAAGAAAGAAAGAAGAGTCGCCAGCCATGCATTTTTATCCCAAAGAAAGGGAAAGGTAATGATGCATAAACCCGGGAGAAAGGAAAGAACGAGGTCTAGCGAACCAAAGAGAAAGGGTAAGGGAGTCGGTTACGCGAGGGGAAGGTATTAGCACCCCCACGCGTCCATCGTACCCGATGGGATCCATGCTTGAAGTACTGCTCAAAAGGTGATAGGAAAGATGCTGGAAAAGGAAAGGAAAGAGAACGAGAGACAAATTTAGGGAAAATAAAAGAAGTGCTCGAATGGGCCCTACCCCACTGCCTACGTATCTCATCGGGAACATGAGAATCAGAGCGACGTAGTTCCCCTCAACAAGGGTTGCTTTGTTTGTGTTTTTTAATAGAAACGTCAGAGTGCGCATTCCAGCAGTTAGGTGTTGCAGCTCGTTGTATGGAGACTTAGGCGTTACCTGTTTGCGGTAGAACGGACATGACGAGTCCTTAGAATGGAACGAAGGAGATGTGAAGAGAATTGGTTTGTTTTTGAATTTTAGAAAGAAGTATTTTGATTATTGGTGTGTATAACGCATATTGCATTTTAGTCTTTCACGTAGGATCGAATGCCTCGCATATCGACCCAAGACGGGACGTATGCTAAACATTCTAAGAAAAGTGAGAGAAGACCCCTCACTATCTTATTCTCACATGAAAGGCTCAAATGCAATATATGTTATGCCTTTATTAAGTGTTTTTGCTTTTGTTTTGAGATGAGAAGAAGAAAGACTCAAAAGGGTAAGAAAACACTAAGGGAAACTAGATGTCCTAATGTTATCATACAAAAATGGCCCTAAGGTCAAGGTTTAGAAGAGGGATGCTACCTATGTTAGCATGCATGGATTGTTATCCTAATGTCTCTCCTACCTCCAACTTAATCAAAAATTAAGTGGAGCTAGGAATCCTATGGATTCATGTCATCAGACAAGTAAACACAGGATGAATCTATCACAAAATGAAATAAAAGCAACTAAAGAGTAAACAGTCATAATCAACAATAATGTCACATAATAAGAAAAGGGGAAGCTTTAGCCAAGGGGTCATATCAACTGAGGCAAATAAGCTATCTGTGGGAAATAAGGGTACTCATCCAATGGTATCGAGAACCATGGAGAGCAGAGTAAGAAGGGGAAGATGTGAATCAGGTCACATGAGCATCATCATCGGTCAATGCGAGCTATAGACAAGGTGTGGAGGTTTGATTGCTAAACCCTTCTTCCACTTGACGGACTCGATAACAAGAGTAAGCTATGTTCAAAGAATCAACATGAAATGCGAGCTAAGAACGACCTGGGACTAGAAATGGCGGGAGTCGATTGCGGACTCTCATTCCGCCTGATGCCTTCTTTGAGGTCTTACATGGGAATACAGGAATGGGATGCCTCTTCGGAGGTCTTATGCACAAAATGTAAACAATCACAAACAGAGCCTCCTTTGAGGACTTCCAGCATTGCCGGCCAAGTGGCACGGACTCCCAATCCTACTTCTCATGGCATAAAAAGTAATACCGAACGGATATCAATCCGTAGCAACGTAAGCGAAGTATTAGCAAACCGGCAAACTCCTAGTAACCTAGTATAAATGAACAAAGGTGTTAGAAAGTGGAATGGATCCACGAAAGACATGGAACCAAATGTTCTTCAATAAAACAAGGTCATAAGCCATAAACAGCAGCAACAACAGTGCTCCAGCACCTGCATAGCTGTAAAAACCAGCAACAAGTAAAAACAGCCTATAACATCTACTATTTCCATAACAGGGCAGGTGTGTATGCAACCAGCCAGAATATGAACATTTCACAGCACACTTTGCTCACTACAGCAGTGGATGCTACAGCAACTTCCACCTTTTTTCAATTAACTAAGTCAAGTGAGAAACACTACAAAACAAACTCAAAGATTAGTCAAAGTTCAAATGGAAATAACCAAAGTGAGCAACTAAGATCAAAAGGAAATGTCAATAAGAAGTAATTGAAATCAATGCTAAAATGTAAACAACACTTAGTCCAAAATCTATGCAAAACATATTAAGGACTATTAACAAAGTCAACAAATGAAACTACTAAGAATATTAGTTGATATTAGCATTAAAATCAAAACATAGTCAATGTTAGAAATTAGTTTCTAATTCTAAAACAATTAGTGAGCACTTAAGCCAAAAACAATTAATGCCATTAAGCCAAAAATGAGTAATGCAATTAAGCAAAAACAAATAGTGCAATTAAGCAAAAACAAATAGTGCAATTAAGCGAAAATGATTATTAAGCAATTATGCTAAAAACAATTATCAAGCAATCAAGCTAAAAACGATTAGTGAACCATTAAGCTAAACAATTAGTGCACTTAAGCAAAAATCAATTAATGTGATTAAGCAAACAATTCAATTAGTGCGATTAAGCAAAAAATTCAATTAGTGAACAATTAGACAAAAATCAATCATTCAAAACGATTAGCAAAATCTAAACCTAATTATCCCAAACTCTAACCGAAATCATTACACATTTAATCGACTAATAAACTATTTAAAAAAGTCAATTAAGAGCATGGTTAATTTCTAATTCGAACCAAATTCTAAATCAAGAGCTACTTCTAAAAATCTATTTCTAGTTAAAAGTGAAACTAACTAAGATTTAAGATTACAAACTAATCTCAATTCCAAATTAATCTAATTCTAAAGTTATAAACCAATTCTAATCCTAAAATTAAAATCTAATCTAAAATTCTAATTAAATGAGGATCAAAAGTTAATCACAATTAAAAAAACTGTAAACACAACCATCAAAAAAAGTCATTATCAAAATACAAAAACTCTAAATGAAACAATACTCAAAAATATAAAATAAAACACAACATTACAGGGGAGGTGTGGCAGTGGAAACGGTGTGTGTAGATCAATTACATGGCGTACGTGGCCTGATTCACACTCGCGGGCCTGGGTCTCAACATTGATGCATAGAAACCCTAGTTTCTTTCTTTCTTCTTCATAACCATGTCGCCGGAATTCTCAACACACTACCACCGCCCTCGTTAACTTCCTCTTCATTCAACTTCCAAGGCCGTTTTCGCCATATTCTTCTGTAACCTTCTGCCGGCGACGCATCCTTCCACTTCTCATTCTTCTTCGCACAACATCCGGCCATCACTTTCGTATCACTCTTCGCCATTTCCCTTTTATCTCAATGCGTTCAACCTTACCACCTCAAGAAAACTCGCCGCGACCATATCACTTCGGCTGCAAATCGACGAAGGATTCTCAAGAAAGTTCACTGGTAATAGCTTTGATCTTCTTTCGTTCTTCTCCTTGCTTCTTTCTCTGCGTGAGTTGTCGCCTTGTTCTTGAAGTTGCGAAGAGTTACGAATCGGTTACGTATTATCGCTATGGAATCCAGATCTAACGATTGATGGAATCTTTTTTGTGTTAATTCTGTTGCAGGTTCTGTGACGATGCGAGAATGAAGGAGGTTCGTGAATTGACAATGACGAAGGTGAGGATTATAGGCGGTTGAAGGTGGTTGCAGGTTTTTGAAATATGTCGATATGATGATGAGTGAAATCAACGAAGATGCGAAGAAATTCGAGAACCTTTATTGGTGAAGATCGACTTCGATGTTGCGGTGAATTCTCGAATTGATTGTTGCTGTTGTTGCAGAGTTGAAGGTGATGAACGAGTCGCGGATGTCGAATGGATGATGATGAGCGGCGAATTCGTATGTTGCAGAGGGATATTTGTGTCGGTTGCAGAAGAGCCTCAAAGAGTTTTTGAAAGTGTTGATTCAAGAAGAGAGATTGAAGAGAAGAAAGGTGATGGAGATTCCGAGAATGAGAGAGTGAATCCTTGAAGGAGTTAGTTATGGTTCTGTTAGAGTTTTTCAGTAGTTTTTCTGTTAAGAGAGTTGGTTAGCGGTTGTTAAGTTGGTTAGGAGATGTTAGTGACAGTTAGGGGAATGGTTTAGTGTATTTATGTTGTGGCCTCGTTGTGTAATGAATTTCTTGTCAATTTCTGGTGATTTTCTGTTAAAAAAAAGGCTGGAATGATTATTATCAGTAAATTCCTTTTTCTTCTTTTTCTGTTGGACAGTTGGGAAATTGGTTGTAAATATGAATGGATTTAATGGATAAAATTGGACATTTGAAATGGGTTTGGATATTGGTTTATGAATAAGTTTGGAATAGAATTTGAATTTAGGAAATTTGGGTATGGATTTTTGTGATTTGAAATGGTTATGAAAATGGGTTTTAAGTATTGGATAATTGGACAATGGGAATGGATATGGATCAATAAATGGAATTGAAAGAACACTTCGTCAAAGGGTTGACGGGAAGAAATTCTAACCGAGGGACACGCCGTCAAAGGGGTTTGACGGAAAGAAAACACCTGAAGGAGCACGTCGTCAAAGGGTTGACAGCAAGAGAAACGGAACCCCACCGAAATGACACATTGTCATGGGGATGACAGAAAGAACCTGACTGAAGATAACACACTGTCATAGGGATGACAGGAAGAAAATTTCACCATAGGGACACATTATCATGGGGATGACAGAAAGGAAACATGTCCGAAGAAACACATCGTCATAGAAATGACGGAAAGGAAACTTGTTTTTGGAATGTCATCATCAAAAGGTTGATGGACATGGACTGATCGAGGGTAAGATCGACGTATGATCTATGACCCAAAAGAAGGGTAAGCAGAGGGGTTGATTGAAATGTCTGTTGGGGCTATGTCACCATCTTGATTGAAAATTGATTTGGGCTTTCGCGCAAGATACCAAATCTGGCTTATGCTTCGCATGCATATGTTTGAGCTTTCTTTCTATGGCGTAATGCTTCATATCAAATGGAAATGCTACGCATTTTTGAGGATGCAATGATCACTATATGCTGAACGCCGATGTATGCTCGGGCTACCGGGGAAGAAGAATGTGCCAAGTACAATTGAACTTTGCTGGCTATGACAGGTGAAACCTGATGGTGATTGTATTTTTCAAGGCGAAATCTTTCTGGGTACCAATGGGGATTGGATTTTGAATGCAGTGCCAATAGGGATTGGACTTTTCTTTAAAGGGGACGCCAATAGGGATAGGGCTTCAGGTTTATGAAAGATGCCAGCAAAGTGGGATGCGGATTTCTGTTTGGTTTTACAAGGCTTCATGAAATTCTATGCTGATGATTATGCAATGACAATGCTTATGCAATGCTATTTATGATATGCAACAGGACCACTCCAGCAAAATAAATGTTGAAGAGACGAGGCCAACTCTGCTGGGGGTAACAAACTGAATCGCCTTCAGTGTCATAACTGCTCGAGATCCCGACTAAACCTCCATTCTGCAGGAGAGCACGAACAACAAATGTCTGTTGGAGAAAACATCCCAGGAATCTTGCTGAAGAAAAGTGCCAATGACAATCGACCTTTGACTAGCTGGGGAACATCCACCACCACCCAAAAATGTGCTTGGGGACAATGGTTGATGATATCATCTCTGCTAGGGAACAAGATCAGACTTGGTCCTCTGTTGGGAATCTACCTTCTACCCTTACTCCGTTGGGGAAATGGGAACAACTTTTCTGCAGACTGGGGAAGTACAAACCCAACACTTTTATCCTGTACAGGAATATGAACTCTTGCTGACGAGCAGTAAACTTCACCAACCTGGATAGGGGAGAGCTAACTCCTGAATTCTTGCTAGGGAGAATGATTCACAATCTTCATAATGCTCTGCTGGGTGATAAAACTTCAGCCATCTCTGCCGAGGAGAGAAACTCTATTGGGGACGTTACGCATTAACTACCACCATGAACCTGCAAATATGATATGACCAAAAGAGGTGTCCCGATCCAGCATAACCTGTAAATGAACATGTCTTCAGGATGTCTCGTGAAGATCCGACATATATTGCCCCATGGCTTTTGATTAACCGTCCTCCGGAGAGAGTAACCTCTTGTGCTCTTAGGGTGACCTGTCCCAGCCTTGAAATGATTGGTGCCCCTGTCTGGTTGATCTGTGAAGGAATACCTTTAACTGACCTTCGAGAGATTTATTGAATCTCGAATTGATTGCCCCAGATTAACTGAATCTTAGAATGGATTGCCCATTTGATATGACTTGCCCTGGCTCCACAGAGTACTCGGGCACTTTGCACCTTAGATTAATCAATCTTTCCATTGTAGAAACTTTCCCGATGTCAAGTACTGACTCGCAAGTAAAACAATTCGTTTTGAAAATGACAATTTTAATGCAATGCATACGACAGTTTTGAAATCCAAGTCTGTTCACTGGACAGATGTTGTGACATATAGAGAATGAATCACTTATCAGAATGTCACATCGATACCAACGTGAATGGTAAGAAAATCCTTTTAGGAGTCAGCTTCGACGCGATCTGTTACCGAAGTATGCTTTCGAAACAACCCTGCTTCAATTAGGTCTTTTAAAGGTTGTAACATGGCCTGGTTCGCGGTTTAAGAAAGAAGGATATAAGGCTCAAAATTTTGTTTGTACCCACCCATTCTCCTTGATGTTCTCCAATCATACGTTCAGCTAACTTGACACAAGCGCTCATCTTTCACAAAGGTTAATGAAATGTAGGAGGATAGAATGAACCCACACAATTTTCGGAGTGACAGTCACCCCTTCTGTCTTTGGTGTCTATAGTCACACGACTTGTTCTTTGCTTGAGGATTTTTCTTTTTATTCCTCTTATTTTCACGTTTTATTCCTTTTGTTTTTCCCTAATTTTGCCTGGACTGATCCTTTGTGAATCTTTTTTCAATTTTGAAGTCCAGCGGGATGCCCTAACTTTTACCTAAGTCACTTGTTTTCAAGTTTTGACTTAGCGGGCTTTTGTTTTTTTTTTGATATTTTCTATGATTCTTTTTCTCTCTCCTTTTTTTTTTGAACAAATCGTGTGACACTGGCTTATCTGACTTGTTCGACATGGTTGTGACTGCCTCACTCTTCAGTTGGTGAGGGATAACTGTTGTGATTCGATCCTCGAATGAGACACTCCTTTCGAAATTTGAACGCTTGGTCAAATTAACTGACACCTACCCTGCCCCGGGTTAAGATTGAGGGTTTTTTCGTTTTCAGAAAGAAACTCCTACTTCTAGACTCAAAGGGGTTTACAAGGGATTATCTTCCTTATATCTCCGGTGTTTGGGAAGTTGAAACAATGCCTGTACATCATCAGCAGGGTTTTGTCCCAAAAGCATACAATTGGAAGTTCTGCGTCTTTGAATTTCATCATCCTCCCTCAGATCCTGCTTAAACAAGTGTTAGATACCAATAATAAAAGTGTGAGTGAACACAAATGGATTTAACCAAAACATGCATATTCATTTCATTATCATCATCAATCGAAAACAACAAGTTTTACAAATGAGTTTGCACTTTAACAGAAAAGAAACTACAAATGCAAAGAAATGACATGATCTAATGATTGCCAGCTTCAGGGAACTAGGCTTTCCAAGCTTGATTTCCTACTGAATTAGCTATCTTCAGAATAGCTCGTCGAAGCCAGTCTGATAATCATCTGCACAACTGCTCTCAGTGACTTCGTCCATAACCTGAACTGATGAACCCCCATAACTGGACGAAGGACAGTCGTGGATCTGAATACCCTGAGGTGTGAATGAGAACATGTTGGAGTCAAGAAGAGTCTGAATCTTGCTCATAAGCACCTTACAATCTTCAGTTGAATGCCCCTGTGCCCCAGCATGGTAGACACAATGGGCGTTGATATCAAAACCTGGTGGGTACGGAAAAGGCACTGGCTTTAATTCCCTCGGCACTATCAATCCACCTCTGATCAAATCAGGCAATATCTAACTGTATGACATTGGTAACTGAGTGAAATTCCTCTCTGGATTCCTTGGTCTTTGTCGGGCATGCTGACGCGGCTGACGGTGATATGACCGTTGACTATGAGGGGGTCTCTGATTTGTAGAAGAATATTGTCCCTGATATGAAGACCCATAAGATTGTTGACTTTGAACAGTTGATATGCTTGAATGCTAAGAATGAGGTGGTGAAGATTCCTGAATGGGACTATTTTCTTCCTTGAATTCTTCCTGAGAACTGACAACTGATTCATTTTCATTAGCTTGGAAGTTTGAGACGCTTTGTAACTTTCCACACTTGATCAGACTCTCGATACGTTCTCCCACCATCACCAGGTCAGCAAATTTTGTTGCCCCATTGACAATCATCTTTTCCAAGTATGGCCCTTGCAAGCTATCTGTGAACAAATCAACCAATTCTCTATCCAAAAGTGGCGGTTGAACACAAGCGGCTAACTCTCTCCATCTCTGAGCATACTCTCGGAATGATTCGTTATCTGCCTGAGACAAGTCTTGCAAATGCATCCGGCTGGGAGCCATGTCAAGATTATAATCGTACTGCTTCACAAAGGCGTTGGCTAGATCTGGACATGATCGGATGCTACCACTCTGCAACTGCATATACCAATTCAGTGATGCCCCACTTAGACTGTCCTGAAAATAGTGAATCATAAGCTTATCATTGTCGACATGTGAGGTCATTCTTCTGCAGAACATCACCAAATGTAGTTTTGGGCAGCTATCTCCTTTGTATTTCTCAAACTTCGGCATTTTAAACTTTGTAGGCATCACAAGGCCAGGTACCAGACACATGCTCGAAGCATTCAAATCAAGAGTATCACGCCTCTCCAGGGCTTTAAGTTTCATCTCCAACTCACGGTATCTTTCATCGAACTGAACAGCCCTTGGATCCTTAGGTTTCATCTTTGGAACTACCCCCTGGACATCTGGCATAGAGAAGGCAAAACTCTGATAATCTGTGGCATCAAGAGAAGAAGAATGTCCGTCTCAGAAGATGGTACGCTCGTGTATAGCATGATTCTCAACCGGGATCTGCACAGGCAGAGCTTGAGCAACATTGTTCACCAGAGGTGGAATAACATTCTCATTTCTTTGAACATTGGCCTCTCCCCTTGTCATGGTGGCCATAGCTTCCATAAGTTGGTTCAACTGAGTTTTCATCAATTCGACATCGGCCCTAGTCACAAACTGATTCTGCTCCCCAGAGTTCATGATCTTTCCAGAAGCTGATTCAAGTCCAATACGAAAGTCGGGAAATTAAACTGCAGTTCAGACAAAGGATGGATGGGCTCACTGTTCTGGCTTGAAGAAGGATATGCTAAATGATGCAAGATGCAAATGCAATGCAATAGTATGAATGCAATAAGACATGGGATCAAAGCTTCCATAAATTCTGCATAATCACTGTGCTGTGTTGATGGCTGAATAAGTTCATAGGTCTGCTCTAAAGAGAATACCGGAATACCAGAATATCCAAATAATTAGAATACCAGAAGGCCAGCATATCGGCATAATCAGAATACCAGAATGCCAGAATATCGGCATAATCAGAGTACCGCAATGCCAGAATATCGGCATAATCAGAGTACCGACCTAATCAGAATACCGGGATAGTCAGAATGTCAGAATACCATAATACCAGGCTGATGAGTCCACACTGATAGGAAAACCAGAATACCGGGTAGGTTGAAGGTCAAGGTTACCTGCACACCTGTAAACAATCCCCCCAATCTCACATGCATGTACTAGAAAGTGAGGACTCTCAAATTTAGATCTAGGAATGAGAAGTAATAGCACATTCAGCCCAAAGGATACAATGTTATCGCCAATCAAAGAGATCGTCCTCTGATTCACCTCAAAATAAAGAGGGGTCATCCTAAAGGTCATCCAGACTTAACAGCTCTTCCAGATAGCTCTACCATTGTGGCAGGCCCACAACGCAGAATTCTCTAGAGAGAACCACATCCAGACTGTGTTTTATATTCCCTCCTCGCACCGAAATGGAGCGTGGGAGGATATGAAACACACTAAACATAAGTGCATTCAGGCCTGTGTATTGGGCCTATCTCTCAGAATACCCATCCCGCCAAACAGAAAAACCAGCACAGCACAGTCCAGTATAATAATGAAATGAAAATGCAATAAATGCGGTAAATACAGTAATGTACAGTAAAGCAGTAATACAGTAAATAGAAATACAGTAAAAATAGCAAAATACAGCACTACAGCTCCACAAAAACACCCAATGAAAGAAAAACAGACAAGCGCTAGGATTGACTCACTTAGGAAACCAGGTTTTCCCCAGCAGAATCGCCAGGTGTCGCTCCCGGGATTTTCATCCAGGTACAAACGCGAAAGTGGCGCAGAAGAAAGAAAGAAGAGTCGCCAGCCAGGCATTTTTATCCCAAAGAAAGGGAAAGGTAATGCTGCACAAACTCGGGAGAAAGGAAAGAACGAGGTCTAGCGAACCAAAGAGAAAGGGTAAGGGAGTCGGTTACGCGAAGGGAAGGTATTAGCACCCCCACGCGTCCATCGTACCCGATGGAATCCACGCTTGAAGTACTGCTCAAAGGGTGATAGGAAAGATGCTGGAAAAGGAAAGGAAAGAGAACGAGAGACAAATTTAGGGAAAATAAAAGAAGTGCTCGAATGGGCCCTACCCCACTGCCTACGTATCTCATCGGGAACATGGGAATCAGAGCGACGTAGTTCCCCTCAACAAGGGTTGCTTTGTTTGTGTTTTTTAATAGAAACGTCAGAGTGCGCGTTCCAGCAGTTAGGTGTTGCAGCTCGTTGTATGGAGACTTAGGCGTTACCTGTTTGCGGTAGAACGGACATGACGAGTCCTTAGAATGGAACGAAGGAGATGTGAAGAGAATTGGTTTGTTTTTGTATTTTAGAAAGAATTGTTTTGATTATTGGTGTGTATAACGCATATTGCATTTAAGTCTTTCACGTAGGATCGAATGTCTCGCATATCGACCGAAGACGGGATGTATGCTAAACATTCTAAGAAAAGTGAGAGAAGACCCCTCACTATCTTATTCTCACATGAAAGGCTCAAATGCAATATATGTTATGCCTTTATTAAGTGTTTTTGCTTTTGTTTTGAGATGAGAAGAAGAAAGACTCAAAAGGGTAAGAAAACACTAAGGGAAACTAGATGTCCTAATGTTATCATGCAAAAGTGGCCCTAAGGTCAAGGTTTAGAAGGGGGATGCTACCTATGTTAGCATGCATGGATTGCTATCCTAATGTCTCTCCTACCTCCGACTTAATCAAAAATTAAGTGGAGCTAGGAATCCTATGGGATCATGTTATCAGACAAGTAAACACAGGATGAATCAATCACAAAATGAAATAAAAGCAACTAAAGAGTAAACAGTCACAATCAACAATAATGTCACATAATAAGAAAGGGAGAAGCTTTAGCCAAGGGGTCATATCAACTGAGGCAAACAAGCTATCTGTGGGAAATAAGGGTACTCATCCAATGGTATTGAGAACCATGGAGAGGAGAGTAAGAAGGGGAAGATGTGAATCAGGTCACATGAGCATCAGCATCGGTCAATGCGAGCTATAGACAAGGTGTGGAGGTTTGATTGCTAAACCCTTCTTCCACTTGACGGACTCGATAACAAGAGTAACCTATGTTCAAAGAATCAACATGAAATGCGAGCTAATAACGACCTGGGACTAGAAATGGCGGGAGTCGATTGCGGACTCTCATTCCGCCTGATGCCTTCTTTGAGGTCTTACAAGGGAATACGGCAATGGGATGCCTCTTCAGAGTTCTTAGGCACAAAATGTAAACAATCACAAACAGAGCCTCCTTTGAGGACTTCCAGCATTGTCGGCCAAGTGGCACGGACTCCCAATCCTACTTCTCATGGCATAAAAAGTAATACCGAACGGATATCAATCCGTAGCAACGTGAGCAAAGTATTAGCAAACTGACAAACTCCTAGTAACCTAGTATAAATGAACAAAGGTGTTAGAAAGTGGAATGGATCCGCGAAAAACATGGAACCAAATGTTCTTCAATAAAACAAGGCCATAAGCCATAAACAGTAGCAACAACAGTGCTCCAGCACCTGCATAGCTGTAAAAACCAGCAACAAGTAAAAACAGCCTATAACATCTACTATTTCCATAACAGGGCAGGTGTGTATGCAACCAGCCAGAATATGAACATTTCACAGCACACTTTGCTCACTACAGCAATGGATGCTACAACAACTTCCACCTTTATTCAATTAACTAAGTCAACTGAGAAACACTACAAAACAAACTCAAAGATTAGTCAAAGTTCAAATGGAAATAACCAAAGTGAGCAACTAAGATCAAAAGGAAATGTCAATAAGAAGTAATTGAAATCAATGCTAAAATGTAAACAACACTTAGTCAAAAATCTATGCAAAACATATTAAGGACTATTAACAAAGTCAACAAATGAAACTACTAAGAATATTAGTTGATATTAGCATTAAAATCAAAACATAGTCAATGTTAGAAATTAGTTTCTAATTCTAAAACAATTAGTGAGCACTTAAGCCAAAAACAATTAATGTCATTAAGCCAAAAATGAGTAATGCAATTAAGCAAAAATAAATAGTGTAATTAAGCAAAAACAAATAGTGCAATTAAGCAAAAATGATTATTAAGCAATTATGCTAAAAACAATTATCAAGCAATCAAGCTAAAAACGATTAGTGAACCATTAAGCTAAACAATTAGTGCACTTAAGCAAAAATCAATTAATGCGATTAAGCAAACAATTCAATTAGTGCGATTAAGCAAAAAAATTCAATTAGTGAACAATTAGACAAAAATCAATCAATCAAAACGATTAGCAAAATCTAAACCTAATTATCCCAAACTCTAACCAAAATCATTACATGTTTAATCGACTAATAAACTATTTAAAAAAGTCAATTAAGAGCATGGTTAATTTCTAATTCGAACCAAATTCTAAATCAAGAGCTACTTCTAAAAATCTATTTCTAGTTAAAAGTGAAACTAACTAAGATTTAAGATTACAAACTAATCTCAATTCTAAATTAATCTAATTCTAAAGTTATAAACCAATTCTAATCCTAAAATTAAAATCTAATCTAAAATTCTAATTAAATGAGGATCAAAAGTTAATCACGATTAAAAAAACTCTAAACACAACCATCAAAAAAAGTCATTATCAAAATACAAGAACTCTAAATGAAACAATACTCAAAAATCTAAAATAAAACACAACGTTACAGGGGAGGTGTGGCAGTGGAAACGGTGTGTGTAGATCAATTACATGGCGTACGTGGCCTGATTCACACTCGCGGGTCTGGGTCTCAACATTGATGCATAGAAACCCTAGTTTCTTTCTTTCTTCTTCATAACCATGCCGCCGACATTCTCAACACACCACCACCGCCCTCGTTAACTTCCTCTTCATTCAAATTCCAAGGCCGTTTTCGCCATATTCTTCTGTAACCTTCCGCCGGTGACGCATCCTTCCACTTCTCATTCGTCTTCGCACAACATCCGGCCATCACTTTCGTATCACTCTTCGCCGTTTCCCTTTTATCTCAATGCGTTCAACCTTACCACCTCAAGAAAACTCGCCGCGACCATATCACTTCTGCTGCAAATCGACGAAGGATTCTCAAGAAAGTTCACTGGTAATCGCTTTGATCTTCTTTCGTTCTTCTCCTTGTTTCTTTCTCTGCGTGAGTTGTTGCCTTGTTCTTGAAGTTGTATCAGTAAATTCCTTTTTCTTCTTTTTCTGTTGGACAGTTGGGAAATTGGTTGTAAATATGAATGGATTTAATGGATAAAATTGGACATTTGAAATGGGTTTGGATATTGGTTTATGAATAAGTTTGGAATAGAATTTGAATTTAGGAAATTTGGGTATGGATTTTTGTGATTTGAAATGGTTATGAAAATGGGTTTTAAGTATTGGATAATTGGACAATGGGAATGGATATGGATCAATAAATGGAATTGATTTGATTATTTAAATGGACAAATTGAGTTTAAAATCTAAATGGATATTGAATTGATTTTGGAGGTGGGTATGGATAAGGTTGGTTTTGAAAATGGTTAAAAATGGGTGATGGACTTATTTTGAGAAAAATGGGTAAAAATATGGTTTTAATGTGGATAAAAATGAGAAATGAATTAAAATGGATAAAAGATGGACTTGTATCTTGAATTCCAAGTAATCCACATAACCAATCTTATCACATTCAAATCACATTGAACTTCAACTCCAAAGCAAGCTCGTACTCAATTAGCAACTATCAATGGCGACCTAGACCACAACATGAATCTACAGCTGGATCTCTTGCAATATAACCCAAGTTGTCTTTACCATGACACCCGATGCTCTTGAGAAAACTTGAAGGAAATACACTCGATGCTTGACAGAAGAAAGCCTTGATACATAATGAATTCTGGTAGAGAGATACTCATGATGTGGAGAGCTCAGACCTTCGTCTCACCTTGAGATAGGGAAAACCAGAAATCACAAGAAAGATGCTTTGATCCCATGTCTTAGAATCCCACTGCAATGCAAATGAATGAATATGAATTGTGACCTAATGGAAAATGCAGAGTGAATGCGAAGCGAAAGCCAGAAAAAGGTAGGGCAAATTTTGGGGTGTTACACTTGGTCCAAGCGTCGTGGGGAATCAACAATACGTACCAGAACCTCCCAATGAAGAAGAAAAAAGATGTATTTATCAATCACATGTATTAATCCCCATCCTCATTTCTGGTAAATCTCATGCAATCCTAGGACATTTGTCTGACTTAAGTTTAGATCCTTTAAAAGTAAAAGAATTTTTCCCAGCTTATCATCATTATAAACCAATAGCTAATGGTGTTAGGCCTAGGACTGAACAAGAAATAACTATAGATGAAAAATCTAAGGTAGATGGTCAAGGGTCACCTTCAACTATAGGGATGCCATAAACCTATGAACAACAACTTTAGGGTTTTTAGGTCTTCCCCCCTATCGAAAGACCCATCCGACTACTTATCTTGGTTATCAAAAATAGAAGCAGTCAAATATGAGGATTGGAAAACCATGGGGATTTTCGACCTTATCCAGCTGTCGAAAGTAGGACCTTGATATTGTCCGTCCATGCTTTTAGCTTCCCTTTACTTTTGGGATAGTACCTACAACAACTTTCACCTTCCTTGTGGAATGGTCACCCCCACCCTCTTCGACATAGCTGGCATAACTGGTTTTAGTCCTCTCGGGGTGGATTATGACCCCAACCTCCTAGCTGACAATTCCATAGTTTACGACACTAGTAAAGCTGCCTTTACCTCCTACATCGCGTACTATCATAACAAGGAAACTGTTGAAGTTTCTGACCAAGAGCACATGGCCTTCCTAGCTCTCTGGCTGTCGAGGTGCGTCTTCTGCTCCGGGTCTCTCCAGGTGGCGAAAAGTTACACCACTATGGCGAATCAACTCCATGCTTGACATAAACTATGCCTTAGCGAAATCATCCTAGCTAACTTGTATGAATCCCTTGGCGAAGTAGTCACTTTATTGAAGAATATTAAGACGAAGAGAAGTCTTCTGTTGTTGGGACCATTCTGGCTCCTACAACTGTGGCTAAATGCCACATTCGAAGCTTCTCTTCCTAATAAAAACCCTGTAGATGAAGCTGCTCTAAGAGATAGAAGGGTCGAAGGAATTAGGCTGGCATTGTTGACGCCCAATGATGAAGGCCTAAGCCTCCAGCAAACATTCACTGGTTATGTTATGATGTTTGCCAAGCGTCATAACTTCACACCTAATATGGCCCCTTTTGCAAGCAGAAAAGTTAGACCAGAATGGTTCACTAGGAAGTTTCCCCTTGAGTCAAAAGGACAAGAGGCAGAATTTCTCAATGTCCAGGATCAACCCATCAAAAATAAGGATCTCACTTGTCAACTACCAACCCAATCTGATCTCTCGACATTTTGGATTAATTCAAATAAAACCCAAACCTCTCTTTTTAAGGAAAGGTTCGCTGATACACTATAACATGTTCCACAATGAAGCTGAGTGTACGAAACTGCTGGCAAGATACTCGAATTTGGTCAAAATCCAACCGGTGGCTTTCAAACCCAGGTTCCTCTGTACTAAGGCGTTTGATGACGTGTAGAGGGATTACTACAGTTCACAATTCTTCGACGTGTCTTCTTTTACTCTTCAGCTAACCAAAGCTTTCGCCCTTGTACAGGACAAAGTAAAGAAAGGTACTTCAAGACACATTAAAGAAATCCAAGCATTTTATAAGTACTTTGAAACTGCCTATAGACCCAACGAACTTAGTCGACCCATTAGCGAAGCAACCGTTACTTTGAAAGAAAAATTTACAAGGAAACTGGATGAGTTAAAACTACCTTCATACGTTCGACCAGATCAACGTTATAAGTTAGCTTTTAATCTCTATCCACCAAAGTTCCCTCCTTTACTGTCTGCTGAATTTGGTGTGGCTTTTAGCCCTCCATTTCCAGACTGGTTCGTCTTTGGGAATTTTATGAAAAATCTTCTCCAATACTACCAAAAACGTGCCAAGCGAGTGGTTCCGACTAAGTATACTTTGGACAATTTCAAATGCCACCTTCATATTGGCATAGAACACGTTCGCGTGGAATCTCCTATATATGAAGGTGTGGAATGGGAAGATATTCAACACTACTTCCTTTTATTTATATATGCTTTCTTCTTCTTAGCTCATATTTAACCTTTTTCCTTTTTCCTCTCTTTTTCTTAGCTACAAAAATTCCTGCTAAGAAATATGCTACCGCCGAAAGGTCAACTGCAGAAGACGAAGAAAACCAAAAGGACATAATCAAGAAACCCGTGGCGAATGTATGGTTTCTCCTTTTCCCTGATTGTTATATATTTTTTTCTCTTTCTCCATTTAAAATGTATTAGCGAAATCCGTTTTGCAGGGAAGTCGGAAACCTCCTTCGACACCAGAGAAAAGAAAAGAAGTGGAACCTGAGCTTCACGTTATTGAATCTGACGATGGTGACAATTCGCCTGACCAAGCTAAACCTTTGAAGAAGAAGAAGAAACTATCGAAAATCCAACAACCCAAACCTTCTGCTTCCAGAGTATTAGAAATGAATGCCCCTACTCCTCACAAAGAGCCTGTCTAACAAACAACTCCAGCCCCAGCAGAAAGTGACAACTCTAGTCTTAAGACTGAAATTGCAAAAGTATGTTCTCTTTTTCGAACTTCGACATTTACATCCACTTTCACTCATAATAAAATTTTGACTTATTAACTTTTCAGGTTATCGTTGATACTCATGGAAATCCTCTCGTCCAAGTTCTTCCCAAAATAAGCAGCGATCCAACTTACGATCCCACAAACCTCTCCAAGCCTTCCCCAAAGGATTCAACCAAAGGGTCTGCTACTGAAGTGAATCAGCCCACCGATGCTTCTGAGAAACTTCCCAAGATTATCACCACAATCCCATCTCCTGACGTGATCTAAGAGGAAACTGGTCCTGAGGAAGATATTTTAGTCGATGTTGGTGGGGACACTGTGATGCCCAATGCAGAACTCATTATGGAAAACAATCCTGAAGACAACTCCCCTATCAACCCAAAAAACGATAATGAAGAGAAGGATGGGGATGTTGAAGCTGATGACGAAAAGGAAGAAGAAAAAGATGGCGAAAGGCAAACAACTCCAGAGGTTGCTTCTGGTGAAGAAGGGAGACAGGATAAGGAAAACCTTGATGATCATTCAAAAGATGCCTCAACAAACACTACTTCGACCAATTTATCTCATGAAGAACTTGAAAACTTGAAGGTGCAAAAACCACTGGAGTATCTGAATGCTATGCTTAGTACACGCTACAATTTCTGTGACACCACCAGCAGCGGTTCAATCACCTCAGGGACTCTTTCTGGCGAAAAATCCATGGACGAAGTGCTATCCCATATTCGAGGAAAAAATCCTCAACATAGACTTGTTTCAACTCTTAGAGAAAGATTCCTCTGCCCAATTCAACCTAAAAAAGCTCTTAAAACAAGTTAATGTTCTTGAAGCTCCCCCTGAAGTGAGTGACGTTGTTGTAGATCTGACCACACTGATTGACCTTGTGGTGGTAGATTTTAACCGACTTCGAGATTACTCGACAAAACTTGAAAATAAGTCGGTTACTCAACTCGCTGAATGGGATGTCGCCTTAAATTCTACCATCAAGGTAACTGAACTAGAGAATACTTCTGAACTGAACAAAAAAGAGGCAACAAGTTGCGATGAAAATATTCGTAAATGGGAGAATCAAATCAAAATCCTTCAAGGCAAAATTTCTCAAACCAAGAAACGCAAAGAAGAACTGCAGAAATTCAACCAAGAGGAGATGGCTAAAGAGCTTGAAGTTGGGATGCATCACGTCGAAAGAGCTCAAAATCTTGGCAAAGAAATCGAAGAACTTTCGACTAGCAAAGCCCTCTACGAACGTCGCCTTATGATTCAGAGGTTCAAGTTCGAGAAACTGAAGAAGTCTTTCCCTGTTTGAAACACTTTGTAATTTTATTTGGCCCTTTAAGGCCTAATTTTGTAATGACTTTAAGCCATATTTTTGGCGAAAAGATTTTTAATTCACCAAGTCGGTTATTTCCTTTGTTACTTTGCATGATTATTCGACTCCTATCTTTATCTCTTGCAATGCAGGCTTATATTTTCTCAAATATTTCCCGTTTATTTTTAGCACTCACTTATCTTTATCTAATTCTTCAACTTCATATGCGCTGTTTGAAAATACTTTGATAATTTGAAAGGGCCCTTCCCATTTAGGGGACCATTTCCCCATAAATCTGTCTTTTCGATCCATGGGAAGAATAACCTTCCAAACAAGATCAACAATCGAAAATATCTTGCTTTTCACTTTTTTATTATAGGATTTTCCACCCTTTCTTTCTGTCTTTTTAATAATTCTAGCGCGTTTAACCTTTCTTCATCTATATCTACTAGTTCATCTATCATCATACTCCAAAATGAATCTGGTGGAATCTCATGATGCCTTTGGATTCTCATCGACTTTAAATATATCTCGACTGATAAAACTGCATCATGATCGTATGTTAATCGAAAAGGCGTAGCATTTGTAGCTTCCTTAGGAGAGGTTCGACAAGCCCACAGAATTTGGTCCAAAGTTTTGTGCCAATTTATTGGCTTCCTTCCCACATGTTTCTTTATCAAACCAATTATAACCTTATTTGCTGCTTCGACGTATCCATTGGCTTGAGCATAGAAAGGCGTCGATGTGAGAAGTTTGAACCCCGTTTCTTTCGCAAAATCTTGCATATTTTTACCAGTAAAAACAGATCCTTGATCTGTTGTTATAGTCTCTGGGATCCCGAACCTATAAATAATGTGTTTTTGAATAAATTCGATCACAGCTTCTTGATCCACCTTTACTAAAGGTATGGCTTCGATCCATTTTGTGAAATAATCAACACCCACAAAAATAAACTTCTGATTTTTTGATGATGTTGGTCGAATTTCTCCAATCAAATCCAAAGCCCAACCCCTAAAGGGCCAAGGCTTTACTATAGAATGCAACTCGCTTACAAGAATGTGTTGTATCCCTGCATGCATCTGGCATTCTTGACATCCTTTCGCGAATTCGACGCAATCTTTCAACACGATTGGCCAATACATTCCTTGTCAAAACAACAACCGCTTCATTTTATGGCCTACCTGATACGCACCGCATGCCCCACTGTGTACATTCGACAGGGCTATGTATGCCTCAGATTCACTCAGGCACTTGAGTAATATCCCCTCAGGAGTTTTCTTAAATAATTCATTACCCAAAATATCATAACTCAAAGCTCGATACCTAATTTTTCGTTCGATTGGTCCTGTCGAATTTTGTAGATACTCTATTATGGGCTTCCTCCAGTCTTCAATTGTCGAACTATTTATGTTAAAAATTTCAAAATTTTCTTCGTCAGCGTATCCTAACTTTATTGTTTCCAAATCTGATGGGGATAATCTAGCTGACATGACTCTTCCCCTAACCTCAATGGCTTTTTACAGACTTTCCTTTGATATTTTGTAGCCAGAAGTAATTTGTGCTAAGTCATTTGCCTCCCGGATCTCTATTCGAGGGATATGTCGAATCGTCACCATATCGAATCTTTTCAAGAGTCGATTGGCTATTACAAAATACATGATCAAATTTTCTTTGACACATTTGTACTCTTTTGTTATTTGTTTTATGACTAACTCTGAGTCGCCCATTATTTCGACTCGAGTTGCCCCTAATTCCAATAAAATTTCAAGTCCAACTATTAAAGCCTCATATTCTGCCTCATTATTTGAACATAGGCCTTCGACCTTATACTTGAATTTTGTTGGAATTTTATTAGGAGATATAATTAGAACTCCTATACCAATTCCATTTTTATGACTAGAGTCGTCGAAATATAACTTCCATGGTTCCAGTTCAATGTAGTCCAAAGACTTTTCATTTATAGCGTGGTCGACTATGAAATCAGTCACCACTTGTCCTTTGAAAGCTTTTTAGAGGTAAGTATGTCAAAGAATACTCAGTTAGTGCTAACGCCCACTTTCCAATTCGACTGTGTAAAATTGGTTTGGATAACATGTATTTTATAACAACAAAATGAGAAGAAACGAAAACATCCACTGGTTTTATATAGTGCTTCAATCTCATACATGAAAAGTATAAACATAAACACAATTTTTCGACTAAATTATACCTAGTTTCTGCATCGTTCAAGACCCTACTGAGGTAATAAATGGCTCTTTCGATACCATTCTCATCCTCTTGAGCCAACATGCTCCCTAATGTCTTATTCGACGCAGATATGTATAGCCTCATACTCCTACTTCTACAAGGTGACATCAAAATCAGAGGATGCGTCAGGTATTCCTTGATTTTTTCGAAGGCATCCTGATGTGCTTGCCCTCATTCGAAGTCTTCTTTTTTCAGTCGAAGTAGAGGGGAGAAGGCTTGCGTCTTGCCATTGAGGTTGGAGATGAACCTCCTAAGAAAGTTAATCTTGCCAAGTAGAGACTGCAATTCCTTCTTTGTAGATGGCGCTTTCGCCTCCATTATTGCCTTGGCCTTGTTTTGATTTATTTTGATCCCTTTCTTGTGGACCACAAAGCCTAGGAAATCTCCCGCCTACACACAAAATGCACATTTGAGAGGGTTCATCTTCAAGCCAAACTTCCTCATCCTTTCAAAGGACTGTCGATGATGGTATATATGACTTTTTCCTGAAATAGACTTAACAACAATATCGTCAATATAAATTTGCATGAAAGTATCAATGAAATCGTGGAAGATCGAATTAATTGCTCGCTGGCATGTTGCCCCAGCATTTTTTAAGCCAAAAGGCATCACCACCCATTCGTAGGTGCCTAAGGCTCCAGGGCATCGAAATGCTGTTTTAGGAACATCTTCCTCAGCAATAAAAATTTGATTGTAACCAGAGTACCCATCAAGCATACTAAGGTACTCATGGCCTACGACAGAATCGACAAGCATTTCCGCCACTGGCATAGGATATTCATCCTTTGGGGTAGCAGAGTTCAAGTCTCGAAAATCTATGCATACCCTTAGTTTGCCATTTTTCTTTATCACTGGAACTATATTGGCAATCCATTCGACATACCTGGTCGTGCGGATGAACTTGCATCTGAGGAGCCTTTCGACTTGTTCTTTAATATTTGAAAGGATCTCTGGTGCGAATTGCCTTGGAGTTTGCTTAACAGGTTTCCTCCCAGGCTTTATTGGTAGCTTTAGTTTGACCAGATTCCTATCCAGACCAGGCATTTCGTCATAGTCCCACGCAAAACAATCCTTGAATTCCTTCAGCAACTGGACTATTTCGACCTTGAGTTGGGGACTAACTTTTGCACTGATGTAAGTTGGTCTTTTTTCTGCCCCCGATCCCAAGTCGATTTCTTCGAGTGGATCATGTGTCATCATCTTGATGTCTGCTGCTAATGGATCCCTCTCAAAGCCCAAAGGCTCATCATCATAGATCGCATCAAGTCTCTGGTTTTGCAATTCTCCCAGATCTTTGTCAGGTGGATCTGGACCAAAGTCCTTTCCAGGACCTTGTTGATCTGCTTCGATCTCGTTGGCTTCGACAGCCATATACTTTACTTCGGCCTCTAAGGCCGCTTTGAGCTTGTTCTCGGCTATATAAGCCGTAATTTTCTCAAGAACCAATGACTCACTCATTGTCACTAAATTCGCTCCCCCAGCCAGTTGGCTGGATGTGTGAGGTTCCAAAAATATAATTCTCTTTGCCAACTACCTCTCTATCCCACTGAAACCCGTGGGTGGGATAAAGGTATAGAGAGCAAAAGGCATTGTCTGTTGCCGTCATGTCGAACGTTGCAGGACTACAAGGAGCAATATGAGCCAGATTTCTGTCAAAGCTTCGCCTGTCGACCTGATTTATTTTGGCTAGAAAGTAGCTCTGGTCTGCCTCGATATTCTTGACACTCCCGTCAGTACGCCATATTGGTATTCTTTGGTGCATCGACGAAGGGACGACTCCTATGCCGTGTATCCATTCCCTGCATAACAACAGGTTGTAATTTTCCTTTGAGGCAATTACCATAAACATTGTCGGCCTTGTGATGGTCCCGACTGTTAGATCCAACTGTATTACTCCCATGGTGGTTCCCACCTTACCCTCGTAATTCGACAACACCATATTGTGAGGTTTGGTGTTGGAATCATCCTTTCCAATCTTCTTGAGCATGTAGTGCAACATCAAATTAACTGTCGCACCTCCGTCAACCAGAATCTTGTTCACCCCTATGTTGCCCACCTTTCCTTTAATGAATAGGGGTTTTAAGTGACTCCTCATCGAATCATCTGGTCTTTCAAAGAATGCGTTTTATTCTTCCATGCATCCGTTGTTCATAATGTAATAACAAACAGACTTGTGCCTGGCCGTTTCGACTTCCATGGTCTCTTCTTCATCTTCAACCTCCATTATCAGGTCATATTCCCTGGGGAGTACTGACACAAGATTACACATCATGTCGAAAGATGCTTCCAACCCTGAGTTGAAATCATCCGTCATTTCATCATCTCTAGTTGCGTCCTCCTTCGAGGACACTTTTTCTGGAGCAACGAATGGCTTTCTATCCTTTAATTCCTCTTTCTGATTCGAGGATTGAATATTACTGCTAGTTACTGGTTTAGCCATTCCTGCAGCCTACTTTTCTGTTTTCTTTTTATGCTGATACCTTCTCCATTGTGATTTTGTCATAGGGTTCTTACCCTTGTAGTTTTCAGATGGATAAGTCATCCTCCTAGAATTTTGTAACTCTTTCCTATATGATAAGGAAGATCCCCTTTGTACTTCGAAATCTTTCCACTTCCCTTGGCCTTGGGCTTGCCATATTGGATTGACACATTTGTCATTTAGAGCTTTATTCGTAGGCTTGAATGTGTTAGGGTACCTTCCTCTTAACTTCTTCCTGTTTTGGTTTCCTTTTCTGGGGTCGAATCTTTCTCCTCCTTCTGGTTGAGAAGGCTTCCAATTTCCCCTTATTTTTTCCCTATCTACTTGTAATACCCCAAAATTTGCTCTCCCTCTTTGTCATCATAGCATGGCATTATCATTTATCATATCATATCCACCTCATTAACATTACATTGCATTTAAAATAGAAAAATGAAGCATGGCATCCTTCTTACCATCAGGGCATGTGATCAGGTGGAAGGTGGATAATCAAGGGATCATTCAAAGCACAAAAAGGTCAATCAAGTTTCCTCAAGGCAAGCCAAGAGGTCTTTCATGTCTCATACCATCTCAATTGATCATCCACAACCTCAAGGATGAGAGATACAATGGGAGATTGAAGCATTACATCTTTCACTATGCAAGAGGTTCAAAAACTGAAGGAAAACCCTCAAAAGAGATAGTTCATTGATCCAAAATCATTCTCAAATGGCATATATCATCATCCTTTAAGAAGGTACACAACATACTCTGAGGAATTTGAAATTGAAGACTGCACATTTTTCTCCTAGGAGGTGGGCACCAAAACTAGGGTTTCCCATTAAATAAGGGAATCTTTGATTTTTTGGACAAAACTTGATGTCATGGTATTCTACATGTTCTTAAGTGTATGTGTATGGAAAATTGCCTCTCAATTGGTTTTGGAAGTGTTTCAATTGGAAGAAAGATCAGAAATCAGGAAAATTGGGGCCAAGTCAAATAATCAGAGGAAAAAGTCAACTCTTGACTTTTTGAGCCCAAAATCATGAAATTCATGTTACATATGTCCAATGTACAAAATTTGGTCAAGAAACTCCAAAGGAATCATGAAAAAATCAAGAGGTGGAAAGTTGCCATTTTTGGAAGAGGAAGGGTTACTAAAAATAGCAAGTTTTGGCCATTTTGCATCAGAGTTTGAACCAAGGCCATTTAAAATTGAAGCACCAAATGAAAATTCCACTCGGCCACAACAAAAGATCTTGTTTTAAGCTTCACATCCATATGTGGAACATCTCCATTGGATAAAAATTGAGTGAGATATGATTGATCAAAGTTTGAGCAAAGTAGGTCCAAAACTAGGTCATGACCAAGATTTTTAGGGCACGCGCGCAATCATTTTCTCAAACACTTGGTGGGCCAAATGTATTGATCAATTACTCATGATTAGAGGCTTCAAATGGAAAATCTTTCAACATCAAAGTTGTTCCTCTATGTGAGATCTTCAAAGTTGGTGTTTATCAATTTTTCATCTGATCAAAGGTTAAGGAGTTATGATGGCTCAAAGAATGGTCATTGCAACTGAAATTTGACCAGGTCACAACCAGGTCATGCCACAAGTCTGCGCACCCATGTACCAGTTCTTGGCCCGTCTGTTTATGGTCATTTTTAGACATGTTTGAGGCATCATTTCCACTCAAGTTGCACATCAACATTGCTCTCCTATGTGTCCTCTTTCCAATGAACCCATACACTCCCTAATGCAGTCATTGAGTAGAGAAAAAAACCTCCATAAACCACCCTATGCTGACATTGATATATTGATGGCATGCTGCATGATTTGGTTCACACACACCACAAACACTTTCTCATTTCTTTCCTCATTAAACCAAACACTCATCACATTCATAATGCCACGTGCTTCATAATACATAAGAATGGAAAAAAAGACAACTTGTTGAACAAGCTTCATGCTGTACCAGCCGTGCCACACCAGTTTCTCTTCATTCCCACCATAACTCACCATGAACCATCATCACATAATTACAGCCATGGATAACTCGCCCTAACTAACTTGGCTCAGTTAGTTAGGGTGCACTCAGTTTAACCATGCTAACTCATTTAACTCCACTCACTAAACCATGATTAGAGCTCACCATAAATAGAAAACACACACTCTAATTTCATTTTCAACTCCATTCTTCTCATTTCACTCCCAAACACTCTCTAATTTTCTCTCTGATTCTTCCACATTCTCTCCAAAAAACTCTCTCTGCTCTACTCTCAACATCACCATTGCAAGGAAGCTTCGAGTTCATATTGTTCAGCCTACTCCTCAATCTTCTATGATTCTCTCTCAACTTCACCAAAGAGCAACTGATTTTTGAGCTTGGATCTCATTTCTTCTCCCCTGAATCATCATCTTCATCAAAGCCTTTATTTGGCCAAGTGAAGCTTAAGGAAGAAGCAAGCATTTCCTCTGTTTTTCTCAGACTCTACAAGGACTGCAAGATCAGGTTCCGAAGCTTACAAACTCTCCTCTCACGTTTACTTGTTTATTTTGTTGTTTTCATGGTGATATGAGCTCACTAGGAGCATTTGAACTCTGGCTAGTTGATAGAGCTTCTTAAAGGCTTAGATCCAATAGTTAGGGCACAAGTTCATCTCCTCTGTTCTTGCTGTGTGTGCATGTTTTGTTGTTTTTATGAGCATATTCTTGATCTACATGAGCTTAGCTTCAATTTGGTAGGCGATTTGTGTGTTTTGGTGAACATGTGAGTGTTGCAGGTGGTGGTTCTCGCCGGAGAAGGTGACCGGAGGTCCCTCTCCGGCCGGTGAACTTGTTTAGGGTTTTATTTGCAGTTTGAACGTGGACCGTTGGATGTTCATCATCGTGTGGCTTGTGTGATGACAGCGCATAAAAATGTCACATGTGTGGCACATGTTTTATTTTAATCAGAGTGAACATTATGTGGTGTGGCACACTGTATGTTGTGTGGTCACTCACGCGTGTGTGCGTTGATGTTGCTTACTTGGACTTTTGTTTGACCTTGACTTGATCCAATGGCCATGAGCGAGTCAATTTTGTTGACTGAGTGTACATGTTAATTAGTGTGTTCTGCGCAGATTTGGACCTTGTATTAAATTGATATCCACACCCCCTTGTTTAAGGCCCAATGTAATTTGAACTGAGTAATTACTAGTCACGCACCCCCATTCCTTTTTGCATTGCATTTTATTTTTTATTTTTGCTACACGTTTGTTTTTTAATTTTTAAAAAATACAAAATAGCATCATAAAATTCCACAAAAATTCATGAGCATCATTAAAACATTTAGAAATTTTTTGGTGATTTTATTTTCTGATTTTATGACCTTTTTACCCCTGCTCCATATTTTTCTTTGAATTTCTTTGATGTGCATTCTTAATATGGTACATGATCTTGTTTAATTTTGTTATTGATCATTAAAAATTGTTTTGATGCCCTTCTTTTTGCATTGAGTCATTAGCATCTTGAGGTATGTTAAGTGATTTTTATTTGTTTTTTTTAGGTCATTTTATGGCATGTTTGGTGTTCATTTTTGTGCTACTTTGTATGATATGTCTATTTGACCTAAGTGCATTGTTTGACATCATTTTGCCTTGGTTCCTTGCATGCTACTTTGATATGTGATTCATATCTGATTAGTGAACTTCAATACCATGTTTTCATAATTTTCATGAGGCCATTTGATTTTTGTTTGATGCATTTCATTTAAAGCATTATAACATGTCATATCATTGTAATCTTTTGTGCATGTTTACATGTTTTCTTTTGTGTATACTTGCATGATCATTTGCCTATTTGGTGAGCTACACTCTTGACATTATAGGACATTGATACATATCATTTGAACCTTGTGCACCTTTAACATGTTGTGTTTGCACTTTCCTTTGTTTGGAACTTCCATTTCAATCCTACTTCTTCTATCACTTCTTAAATGCTTTGATGTGTCATGAATGAATACTTGTGAGATGTTTGTGAATCATTTTTCATTTCATTTCAATTCTGATCCATGGATTACATGTTCCATTTATGCACATTTCTTCTTTTCTCTTTCATCTTTCATTCTCCCTTTTCTTATGATATCATGTTCTAATGTCATGGAGGATGTTTGTTGCCTATCCACTTGAGTTTGATTGATAATAACCATTGGTTTCCATATGATGTACATTCTGGTTGTGGCTATAGGATTTGGTTTCTCATTTAATTCTTTTGAGTTTTATGATGCATTACATGTTCTTTTACTTCTTATACTTCTTATACATGTTTACTAACCATGTAGGGGCTTTGGTAAGTTTCAATTGAGTGTGGATAAGGAATCCACATTCAACTTCTATCCTTTCTCTTTTACAATTCCATTTTATGTTTTGTTAAGCACTTATGTGCTTTCTTTTAATAACTCATCACTTTCCCTTTGTGAATTACAATTCATCTTCTACTTTAGAAGTGAATTGTTTAATTCATTCTTTCTTTAGACTTTAGGTTGAAACCTCACAAACCTTAAGGATCACTCCCTTTAATCTTCAATTAGGATTGAGTCTTAGTCCACATAGGTTTTACCTTTTCTCCTCTCTTGAGTCTCTCTTCTCATCTCTTAAAGGAAACTCAAAACATCTAATAAAGGCAAGCATTTATTGCATTTAGGCCTTTCATATAAAGAAAAGATTATAAGGGGTCTTCTCTTGTAATCTTAGAATGTGTAGCATATAGCCCATCTTGGGTCAATGTGTTAAACATTTGATCTTGTATGAGGGACTTAAATGCAATACTTGTTGAAGGTGCAAATAATAAAAAACACTTCTTCATTTCTTAATCAACAAAAACACTTAATAAATACAAGTATGCTAGTGTGTTTGAACCTTGACAATTGGAACTAAGTGTGGGGGTCTTCTTCACCCTTAGTGTGCTTTCTTACTCATTCCATCTTGGAATGTGAGAATATACACATTCCAATGACTAAGATTCAGATACACTATCATATGCAAACAAATGAAAAAACTCTTAAAAGACAAAAACAAACAATAACGTCTTTCCTTCGGGAATTCTTTTCTCATCTCATTCATTCTCAACGCACGAACGCGCTTCTACTCGTTCTCTTGCAAGATGGTAACGCACTCGGACCAGCGAGCCTGCAACACCTGAGCTAGAACGTAAGTCGTTCTCTAAAAAACACAAACAATTCATCCCTAGTGAGAGGAACTACGTCGCTCTGATTCTCATGTTCCCGATGAGATACGTAGGCAGTGGGGTAGGGCCCATGCGAGCACTTCTTTTATTTTCCCTACATTTGTTTCTCGTTCCTTTTCCATTCTTTCTCCCTTCTTTCTTTCAGTTTTTTTTCCAGTATTCTTTTCTTTCACCCTTTGATCGAGACAAGCAAGCGTGGATCCCATCGGGTACGATGGACGCGAGGGGGTGCTAATACCTTCCTCTCGCGTAACCGACTCCCGAATCCAGTTCTCTTGGTCGCAAGACCATGCTCTATCCTTTCCTTCAGGTTTATGCGGTGTTTCCTTTCCCTCTCATGGGATAAATACACATTGCTGGCGACTCTGTTTGGTGCCACTTTCGCGTTTGTACTAGGATGAAAATCCCGGGAGCGACACTACTCCTTCTAGGTTCTGTGCTGCCTTTTTGTCAAAGACGGCACTACAACGAGGACAGAGCATTACTTTAGACCTCTTTTTCTGGCATCTGTGGATGAAATCTGCCAAGTTCTCCTCTTCTTTAGGGTATGCTAATTTATGGTATTCCTCACGTCGACGCTCTTCGTCGACTTGCATCGAAACATTCTGAGACACCTCCACCATGTTCACATTGGCAGTTGTCTCTGTGGCAATTCTTAATTTGTTTAACTTCAAACTGAGGCATTCATTGACCTCGTGATCTTTATCGACACGGTTGAAACCCTCAGTGGTTTCATTTGTTGGTACCTTTGGACGCAAACCCTTGGTAACCTGTTGGCTGATGAATCCGACAGCCTTCTCCTTTGGATCCTCCATGGCTCTCCGCAGGAAGCCAACAGCAGCCTGTTTGTAGGAACCTTCAGTAATTCCTTTGTTAACCTAGATGAAACCATCAGTGGTCCTATTATTAACTTGGGAGAAACCATCAGTAGTTTCGTTGTTGGTTTTAGCGAAACCTTCAGTGGTTTCGTTGTTGATTCTGGAGAAATCCTTAATAGTTTCGTGGTTGACACCATTAATGGCCTCACCAATGTAATTCTCAATAATCTTTCCGTCAAGGTCTTCAGTGACCTTAACCATCACAGCCTGGTTAACGAAGTCATTAGTAACTTCGACCATGTTACTTTTGTCGGCGGGATCCTCAGTAACCTCCACCATGTTCACATTACTGTCGAAGCCGTGAGCAACCTCGATCATATTCATGTTGTTGTCGAAGTCTTCAGCAACTTCGACCATGTTCACCATGGACGGCTCAGCGTAGTGGGCTTCTACCACTTGCAATGGGTCCAAATCGATCTTCATCTGGGGCTTCGACTTGTCCCCAAATTTGAGCCTTCCTTCTTTGATTGTATTTTGTACTAGATCCCTGAAAAGGAAACATTGAGACGTTTTATGACCCAAAAAATTATGGTATTTGCAAAAACCTTTCTTTTTCTGCTGTTCTAAAAGAGGTGCTTTAGCACCAGGTGGTACTATCATTTGGTCATCCTTAACTAACAGATCAAATATTTCGTCACACTTTGTGACGTCAAACGTATAAGTTCTTTTGGGGAACTTGTCGTTCTTTTCCAATTCGATTGGGTTTTTCCCATTCGACATAGCCAAGACTTTGCAAGCATATGGCGGACCCTGTTTTAATTCCGCCAGATCGACCTCATGTTCGTCGAAATTCAATGCTTCTTCTTTGTCATCATCCTCTCAAACTCCGACATAGGCTACCCTTTCTTTTTTATTCTTGTTGGCCCTAGCTTTTTCAGCTTTTAGTCGTTCGACCTGTCTAACCCTATCAGCCAATTGGGCCATGTCTCTTAAGTACTGGGTATCTAATTTCTTTCTAATTGAGTAGTCGAGGCCACCCGTGGCCATTTCGACTAACTCATGTTCAGGCACCTGTGTAAAACACCTTGCTTTGAGCAACCTAAATCTATTCAGGTAGTCATCAATTGGTTCTGAAAACTTTCTCTTGACGCTAGCCAATTTCTTTAAACTTATCTTTGGTTTCCCCATGTAGAATTATTCATGGAACAATCTCTCCAACTAGGTCCAGGTATGTACCAAATTTGCAGGTAGTGTGGTAAACCAAGTAAAAGCGTTTTTTATGAGCGAACTTGAGAAATATTTCACTTTCAAATTTTCATTATTGGCTATTTTGCCCGCTTCAATCAAATACCGTGCCACGTGTTCGACAGTCGATTCACTAGTATCCTCTGAAAATTTTGTAAACTTGGGAACCTTCCATATTGGGTGTAAATCTGCCTGCAAGATATATTCAGATAAAGGGGAAGTATAACTGGGCCTTTGCAGACCCACATTCATTCCATTTCATACCATAATCCTTTCGACCATGGCTGCCAAATTATTTTCTGCTGGCATATCGTTACCTCGCATTTGTTGTATAATATTATCAGCATTTTGGTTTCTATTAACTAATACTACCCTTGGCTCTTGTTGAATAGGAATTTCGACTCCTGGTTGTTCGACTACTCCTCCTTGGTTCAACACGTTTGCTTGAGGGATGTCTGGTTGTCTTTGATTTATGGTAGGGTCTTCTTTGACGGCTACTCCTGCATTATGAATTACACGTTCCCTTTGGAGAGGTTGAGGGACACCAAAGAAATCGGAGATACGCGTCATTTGCGCTGCCAATTGCTAGTTTGTTTGTGTAGTGTTTTGAATCAAGGGGTTAAATATAACTCCCATCTGTTGGGCTAGCATCTGAACCATATCATAGTTGCTTTCGTCGACCTGTTGTCTTATTACTGCTGTAGAATTATTAGTAATGTTTGGCATATATGTTTGATATCCCGTTCCTAAAGGTGGATAATCCTACCCATATGGTTTATAACAGAACTAGATCCTTGTAAAGGCAAAGTTACGTTTACCGTTGGTTCTGTAAATGCTGATGACGCATTATGTAAACTTGCCATCATTGATGTTGGCATTCCATATGGTTGTTCTCGATTTAGTGTAGGCATGGAAAAGCTGGGTATATAAGGCCTGAACATACTCCTTGACGGAGGAGGGGTCATTTGAGAAATCTGGGGTCCTATGGTAGAGAAACTAGGCGCACTCTGGGAAATTGAATGCGCTGGTGTCGAACCCGCTATTGACGGCATGGCCTCTGATACTGGTATTGAGGCCGTACTGCCCCCAGTCGAAGGAATAAGGGGTGGCTCTCCATCATTTGTGGAATTCCGATTGTTTGGTGGATTTTCCATTCTCCTTACTCATCTTCTTCTAGGTCTTTCTTCGTTATTTATGGCTATCTTACCACTTCTTAATCTCATACAACGAAGTGAAGAAGGTTTTGTAAGATTAATGTAAAAATGAAGGTTTTATGTTGTCAATAGCACAAGGTCCCACCGGGTTTGCCAATTTGTTTGCCTTGAAAGTTAGCAAACAATCTCTGGTCTCCTAATTTATAAAAAAAATTAGTTTACTTACAGGATCGACCATACAAATCCTAGGACGATGTGCTTTAATAATTTCAACAACACATATGAAAATCAAATCCTTTATTTATTGTGTTCATCATCATTCTCATAAAGTAATATGATTTGAATAAAAATGATAAAACTTTGTTCTTTAAAGAAGTAACGAAAAACGCAATAAGAATGCAGAAATAAATTGCAGAAATGTAGAATAAACTGTATATAAATAACTCAAAATTTCATTGAAATATAAAAGATAAAATTGGTGTTTTTCCAAACTTACATTTCCTCAATGATAACTCTTTTCTCTCACACGGGTACTTCGAACGTCTTTTGAGTAACTTGTATAGAATTTGAATACACACCCGGAAATCTAACACTATGACTCCCTATTTATATACATAATCGAAATAAGCGTCAGCAACGATCATTTCCCTTAACGAAGACAAATGGCATTCGGTATGCCTTCGCCTCTTAGATACACTCCACGCGTCTCGCTTTCAAAAAACAAAATTCCCTCCTTTATTTGAATTTCAAAATACCAGACGAAAAGAGACCTCCATATAATTGTGTCGAAATGTTTCCAACACTTAGAAAAAATCTCCAACACCTATATTCCAAATAATCCTTTTTCGACTGATCTTCCTCACAAGAAACAACTTTCTGTCGAAAATATTCTAGAAAGTCTTAATCTTTCACCTCCTTTACAAATAAAATCCAGGCGTCGAAATTAGGAGCCTACACGGAGCGAAGAGGGACATTCACAGAAAAGTGAGCCCTATAAAACATCCATTTCACTTGGGTAAGGTGAAAGGTCAAAACAAAGATGGTAATTACTTCGACTTATGGATGGCTTTCGGGACATCTACTGTAACCCAGTGGCGACGAACACCTCTATGAATCACAAAGTCTGGTACCTTCCTTCTTAGTTTGTCTTTAGAAATAACGTTGATTTCTGGCAGAGTAGGATCATTGGAGTCTTCCTCCCTAACCAGTTGGTTGGATGTCCTCAAGCCTGGTACGAGAGCTTTTAGGAGAAGTGTATTTAACTAGGAAGTCGTACTTGCTGCTTGACTATCCCAAAGTGTCCCATGTTTCTGTGGGAATGAATAAGTCATCCTCCTCAATGACGTTGATTTCAGGAAATGCATAGTTAATGAGTTCTTATCCTGCAATCTTTGCAAATTCATCACCGTGGTGCTGGACATCTTTGGAATGTCCTGAGTAAAGATTCCATGACTCTGCGGGGACATGGGTATTCTTTTCAATATTACTCAGCTGATAGGCATTGTCAGGCTGACTCTTTTGCCCCAAGTCTTCCGTGTATGGCTTCCAGATAAGCAAGTCATCTAGGGGATCATAATAATCATAGTCAAAGTTGTCTTTCAATAGATTATCTTCCTCTAATGAGTTAGGTGGAGCACGGCATCCTTCAGGATCACAATCTCCATAGATCATCCTGACGTCTGATCTTGGTATATATCTCGGTTTCTGCTTTGGAAAATAGAATGGTATGTGCGCTTCTTCCCGAGACATATAACTGTCATGGTTAAGGTAAGATTTCCACTCTTCATCCTATCGGAGGAGTCGTTCCATCGATGGTGTGTACTTCTTGAGACACTGGGCGGAGGAAGCCTCCATTGTGAAAGAAATCCTGAATGGGATGAAAACCTTCATTCTTCTTTGTAGCTTGGGTATAGGTTGGAGAAAAACCAAGACCTTTTCTTGTCTTGTTATCCGTATGAGTTATAATTTGTCCCCATCCTTTTATGTCACCACTCCCGATCACTTTGAGAGCGTTTTTGTATGAGGAAATCGACGTCCCTTTTTCTGATTGATTCTCATTGCTCATTGAGAGTGCTTGGAACTGGGTTCCAACAACCTCTTCTAGTTCTACACAGGAGAATGATGATAAGTTGTTCACGATTAAGGCTTGCTCTCCACATAGTGTGACTAATTTTCCATTCTTGACGAACTTCAGTTTCTGGTGAAGTGTCGAAGTGACTGCCCCAACTTCGTGTATCCAAGGTCTCCCTAATAAACAATTGTATGCTGCCCGGATGTCCATGACCTGGAAAGTGACTTGGAAAGTGTTAGGATCGATGGTTATGGGAAGTTCGACTTTGCTGATAACTGTTTTTCTAGATCCGTCAAAGGCTTTGACGATGATCTCATTGCCTCTCATCGGAGCTTCTTGAAACGATTGTCATACCAAAGTTGATTTTGGCATAACATTTAAATATGATCTTGTGTCTACCAGTACGCTAGCTAAAGCATCGTCTTGGAAGTTGACTGTAATGTTGAGTGCCATATTATAATTCTTGCCTTCTTCCGGTAGTTCTTCATCACTGAATCCCAAGTTGTTGCAGGAAGTGATGTTAGAGATGATGCTGTCAAATTGTCCTACCGTCATATCTTGTTTTACAAAGGATTGTTCCAAGACCCTCTATAGAGCTTCCCTGTGAGCTTCAGAACTAAGCAAGAGAGATAGTACAGAGATTCGAGACAGAGTTTGTAACAATTGGTCCACAATGTTGTACTCGCTTTTCTGGATGAGCTTCAGTATCTCATCGTTGTTCTTTATAGGTTCTGGATTACTGGATTGACCGACTTGTTAATTAGGAACTTACGTTTGAGGTTCCTTTTCTTTGGTAGGTTCTCCAACTCCTCTGTTGAAGATTCGACTGCTTGGGTAACTCGAGTGATGTCGGCAATGTTCACGACGGAGGGTAATGGAGTTTCTTTTCCGTTTTCGATGGTCATTGCACCATACTTGTAAAGGACAGCCTTATCTGACTTATACGGTATTGGACCTGGCAGGTAGATAACCACAGGGGCTTTTGGGTTTTTCTGACCATCATAGGCAACCTCGACCAGTTCCTGGTTGGGAACTTTTCTACTATCAAGAAGGATCTTTGATTCATTGAGTAGAGGAATTATGGCGCATACGTCCTTGGTTATTCCATGGTCAGAGATTACAACAACATTTTTGTTTTGACCATGGAGGTAATCTTGTATCATGTTTATCGACCCAGAACTCGAACATGGTCGAATCTCTTTCTGGCCCAACTGATTTTGGAGGGTTGCTCGTACGACATAACATCCTTGGTTATTTTCTGAGCATACTCTACAGGGCTCATAATTGTGAGGTGGTACCCGACCATATTCGCTTTGTATGCAGTGCATCTTTACTAGATCTATTTCTATTGAGCGAATATCACGACTTTGATGTCTACGAGGATTCCCATCAGTCATGTTAATCTGTTGTGTGTCTTCATCTAAGTAGATTGGAAGCCACCAGTGGTCCAACAGATGTTGAAGTGTTCTTTGCACAAGCGCACACCCTTAGTCATCTTCGCAACATCCTTTACAGTCTAGATAATCATGTGAAGCCAGAAAATTGAGTCTGACCTGTTTAGCATGTAATTCCACTAGACTGGCATTCATTAGGCATATGTCAAAGATCTAAACCATATTGACCTGATGCTCATTTCTTTCACAGTAGTCTTGGATCCATCCGAGATCCATCTGACGTTGGAGGGCCTCTTGTACAAAGAGCATACCTGATTGTTTGTTGAGAAGATTGGACAAGTGATGTAATCGTGCCGCGACAGATTGTAATGTTGACTTTGTCTTGAATGCATTGCCACTAAATTGACGTTCATTGTACAAATGTCGTGATTCTAAACAATGTTGGGAAGTGCACGGGCCATGTTTACTTCACGAATCCTGTGATCCTGAATCCAACCCAGGACCATTTGTTCTTGTAGGGCTGTTTGTGCTATGGTACACCCTTGATTGTCCTTGGAGCAGACATTACACTGATGATAGTTGTGAGATGGCACATGGCCATACCCGCTCTGCTTGCAATGCATTTTTACCACGTTGGTTCCTAGTAAGAGCACATTGTGAATTTGATAATTGCGGCTAGATTCCTCCTCTATTAAATTCACTGCAGTCTTCTCATGATGTGGTAACAAGTTTGTCTGAACATTCGGATTAGTATCTTTGAAAGATAAGATCTCGTTCCTGACAAGCTTCTGTACATCAGACTTGAAGTTGAGATAATTCTCAATGTTGTGTCCCGTTCCTCCTTGATGGTAAGGGCAAAATTGATCTGCTTTGAACCAAAAAGGTGGATTTTCTAGTACTGTAAGAGGAGTCCTAGTCTGAACATGCCCCTTGGCCAGTAGAAGTGGAAATAATTCTGCGTACAACATCGATATAGGGTCGAACCCTGATGGTCGTGTAGTACGATTATTGTTGTATTGTGGACAAGCCTACTGAAAAGGCTGTTGCGGCCTTTGCTGATACTGTTGTTGATTTGGTTGGCTCTGAGCAACCTGAGGTTAATAAGTCTGAGCTGGCGCTGGGTTGATAGCGGGAGTTACCGCTGCTACTGGTTGATACCTTCGCCTTTACTTTCTCAGAGAGATATTACTTATATCTTGCTCTTTCTTCTTTTGGAAAGCACTATCGTACCTCTTAGTACTGCTAGATGGCTATGTATCTTTGACTAATCGTCCTTCTCGGACCGCTTCTTCAAGGCGTACTCCCATGTTCACCATTTCAGTGAAGTCACTCGGCGCAATGGCGACCATTCGGTCGTAATAGAACGAGCTTAAGGTTTTTAAAAAGATCTTGGTCAACTCCTTTTCCACAAGAGGGGGACAGATCTGAGCGACAATTTCACGCCATCTCTGAGCATATTCTTTGAAAATTTCTTTGTCTTTTTGTGACATTGCCCTGAGTTGATCCTTATCCGGTGCCATGTCCAAATTGTATTTATACTGCTGAACAAAGTCTGCCCCGAGATCTCTGAAAGTACTAATCTTGGTGCGGTTTAAACCCATGTACCATTTGAGTGCGGCACCGGTTAAACTGTCTTGGAAGTAATGAATCAGTAGTTGTTGATTGTCTGTCTGAGTAGACATTTTTCGAGCGTACATCACCAGATGACTTTGAGGGCAAGAGTTGCCTTTGTATTTTTCAAAGTCAGGCACCTTGAGTTTGTGCAGTATCTTTACATTAGGGACCAAACAGAGGTCTGCGGCATCCTTTCCGAATAAGTCTTGACCGCGAATGGCATGCAGTTCCTTCTGCATTTCCAATAATTATTCCTAAAACTCATTCATCCTTTCGTTCATGTCTTCGTTTCCCCTAGAATTTGCTTGCGGAATCTGCCCTTCCGGGATAGTGTGTACCACTGGTTGTGGTTTAGACATTATAGCGGTGACTCTTCGCGCTTCAGTGCCTTGAAGTTTGTAACCTTCAGGAGTTGCTTTCGTAACCCTTGCATCTTCATTTTCCCGAAGTTTGTAACCTTCAGGTCCAGTGGTTCCTGCTACGGTTTCTGGGTCTTCAGTGACTGGTGGGATATATCCTTCAGGTATAAAGTTGAAAGGCATGCCCCAGGGGCGACCCTTAGGCATGTTGTACCGAGGATGATTCTCATGTGTGTCCAATATGGGTGTAGATGTAATCTCTGAGATCACAATTCTTTGATGTTGCTACTCCTGAGCTGCAACCAAGGTTTGCAGGTTGTTGTGAAGTTTTTCCAAACTTTCCTTTAGAGCGTCGATTTCTTCTCTCAACTCTTTGTTCTCTTCCTCAAGATCGTCCATTTTCTTTTGTCGATTGGCCCGAGTATTGTATGAGTGAGACAGTTTGACTCTAGAATTATGACACATGCGTGAGACTCAAAGATAAAAAATGCATTATGTGAGAATGATGAATGATATGCAAAGACATATTTTTTTAGTTTTTGTTTTCAAAAAGAAACTCTAACAAATAGATTGCAAATATCACACAGTGGGGGAGACCCTTTTTATTGAATTCAAAAGATTGCAGTATTTTACAAAGAAAAGTACAGTATTTTACAAAGTGCTGTAAGGAAAATGTCTAAGCTTATGGATCCTGAGTTTTCTCTAAAGAGAGCTCAGATGCTGGTTCCTGTATTTCCCTTTTCTTTGATCGGGGCTCTTCAGCCGTTGTCGGGTCGACGACCCTTTTCCAAGTGAAAGGAGCGAGTAAATTTCTTCGGTCTTCCTGACTTTCTATAGCATGCTGCTCTAATATCTCAATCAGAACATCCTTATCCTTTAACAGTTCCTGAATCTTGGTACATTCCAAATTAAGGATCTGGTATTTGTTCTTCCAAGAGCTCTTCTCACGTTGAACTTTGTTGAGAGTGACCTGGAGTTTTTCCGCATCAGACATGAAATAAAGGACAGATTCCTTTAAGGGAAAAACTTCTTGACGAGGGTAAGGCATCCTCAGCTTGAGGGCTCTAGTTTGCACCCAGTGGAGATAAGGTTCCATGGAGGTACAGTTTGGTCTTCCCAAAGACTCTCTGCCTTTTCTGTGAATATGTTTCCAGACATGCACTATTTCTTTCTTTATTGCCCTGTCATTTTCCCCTTCCTTGAAGAAAAGACCTTCCAGATGAACATTATGTGGGATATTCTTCATCGGGTATCCGAGTTGACGGCGAGCTAAAATTGGATGATAGTTGATTCCTCTTTTAGTTCCAATGAGGGGTACGTTAGGGAAATTTCCACATTTGTCGATGATCTCTATCCCTTCGTAAATCCGATTGTACCAGTCTATGTCAGAATTGGTAAGAGACATAATCCTCTGTGACCAAATTAGAGTACTCTTGTGATCCCAAAAAGTAGCAGAATTGGGCAAGTGGGAATGAACCATTTGTAGAGTACTCCGCTGTACAAATTCTTTAAGTGTACAGAATGATAAGTATCTGCGAGCAAGGTTGGTACGGGGTTTCCTATTAAGAATATCTTAACAGCATTGGTATCGACGAAGTTGTCAATGTTGGGAAAGAGGAATAACCCGTACATGAGCAGAACAAAGACTTCTTCGAAAGAAGTTATGTTTCCTACACTAGCAAAGTATAGAGCTTTCTCCATATTGAATTTAGCCGGTAAACCCTGGATTCCTCCTTTAGTGGTCATGTGAGTCATAACTTCTGATTCATCCAAAAAGATTGCTCTTGCAATGGCCTGATCCTTTGGAATTTCTTCCAGTCCAGAAAATGGATCTTGATCAGTGATAGGTAAATCAATTAGGTGGGAGTACTCTTCCAATGTTGGTGCGAGTTGGTAATCCGGGAAAGTGAAGCAGTGGTAAACTGGATCATAGAATTGTACCAGTGTAGACAGGATTCCTTCAACCACATTGACCCTTAACAGAGACAACAGTCCTCCGTGCTTAGCTCTGAAAGCCTTGGTATTGGTAATCATCATTCCCAATTTCCTTAAGTCTTCTAGTTTCGGAGCCTTGAAGGTGTACTTGTGCGTTTTCCTTCTACTGAAATCCATAACGCAACCTTTGATATTTGCAATTATTGTTTTAGTTTTTTTGAAAAAAAGATTTTCTTTCTGTCTAAAAAGAGTTTTTTAATGAATGCATGAATGCAGCAAACAAAAACATTTGAAAACATGGGTTTAAGGGTTCAACGTCACGAGCATGGAGTCATGGCTCTACCCATCCCCAAACGTTGTACTATTTTGGTCAATTTTTGTACCTGTAGAACGGGTTCTAAAAGGTTCCCAAAGTCATTGACCCCTCCTAGGGATATCAACAGCAAGCTGATTCACTCGAGCGAGTCATAGTATCCTAGGATGAATCTCATTTGAGTGTAGTATCGCGTATCAACTATTCCCGATAGTCACCGCACTACCAAATAGCCATATGGTTAAATGTCTAAAAAATCCTCAGGGTCAAGGGTACCGCACTGGGATAAACGATGCTTTCACGACAATCGATCATTCAACGTCAATATTTCCACACAGGTACCTCGCCTGATTCGGGGGACTACCAAGTTAGCTTTTTCGTGATTCACTCCCTATAAGCGTTTCCCGGATATGCCACCACTTATCTTAATGTTCTCTCAAACTTTCCACATGCATATTAATCGCATTCCCAGTTAACAGAAAATTAAACACGGGTATCAAGTAGTATAACAGTAAATGATATATATTATATAGTAGAAAGTCTAGAAATTTCCAAACAAAGCCTAAACCTCTTAGGAACTCTAATCCTAAAGACTCCCCAGCAGAGTCACCATTTTTCTGTTGCGTGCGATTTTTGTCAGTGACGCGACCACCTTACCGCAATGGTTGGAATTGGGTGCTACTTTCTGATTTTTTATTTATCCTATGAAGTGGGAAGGAAAGGGAAGCTATCTAAAACTAACCTTGCACACAAATGTTTTCTTTAACAAATGCTAAGAAATTGGGGGTCGGGGTCAGGTTATACAAAAGGAAGTTGTCAATTACCCAGTGTATATATGGTTATCCATAGACCTTTTATGGCATGTTTAAATACTTTCTAGTGTTTATCTGTCATGGATTGGGAAAGATTATCCTTTGGGAGTGCTGAGAGAGTGTTTTTTGTTGTTTTCGAGTTTTCTGTTGTTTTTGGTAAGGCACTGGACCTAAAGTTTTTTATTTGTATGCTCACTAAGATTTCGCAATCTTATGCCTACGTATTCCCTAAAGATAACTTGGAAATCATATCAATCGTAGTTCCTCATATTCTATGGGAGGAAAAGATATTTGGTGTCTTGTTCAAAGCCCAAGATTGAAGCTAAAGGTTATTTGTGTCTTGTTCAAAGCCCATGATTGAAGCTAAAGGTTTGACTGAGAGAGAATTTGTCATCTCTAAAGAGAGATATCTCACCTATTCATCACAGTTATTGGGTAACTGATTATAAAGGGGAATTACTTTAATTGGAATGTATGGAATCCAGCAATGCCATAATTTCCTTTATAAGGGAATTGTCCTAAAGGAAGAAACTTTAACTCAGTGTAGAGCAATGCCATTTTTCCTTAAGAGTCTTCCATGTTAAGAGAGGGACATTGGCTTGGATGTAAATAATCCAGAGGCTTGCCACTTACAGCAATTAGATGAAAGAGGAAGTTTACCAGGATACGAAAGGGACCACAACTTGGATTTTTGAATCAACAAGTGTGCCACTTACAGCAGTTATCTGAAATTAGGGTTTTTTGATTGTCTATTTTGATATGTGATGTACAGAGAAATGCCTTCCTACAGAGAGAACTCTTGACTTCCTCTGAGGGGATGATGATTTTTGTGTGCCTTGATTAAAGCCCAAGGTTAAAGCTAAAAGATTGACTCTGCTTAGGGAATTTTATATATGTCTTGTACAAAGCCCAAGATTGAGGCAGAAAAGAGATGGAATCCACTGGGGAGGTTTTATCTGTCTTGTACAAAGCCCAAGATTGAGGCTGAAAAGAGATTGACTTTATTTGGGAGATTTTATATCTGTCTTGTACAAAGCCCAAGATTGAGGCTGACTCTACTGAGGAGAATCATTATACAAAGCCTAAGAGGAGGTTGGCTTCTGCTGAGGATTATTGAAATCCAGAGGCAGGTCCAAATTGTATTGGGGAATCAAATCTTGCTGGGGATTGGAGAAGAGTTGAGATATCAGAGACCATGAGGCTCTGATTCTATTAGGGTTTTATTGATGGTAAAGGTTTAAACCATGAGTATGAAAATCTATTGAGGTTTTAATTCTGCTATAGATTGATGAAATGATCAAGGTCTTTTCCTGTGCTTCTAGGAAACTTGAGGGTTTTTTTTTGTGAGGTCCAAGAGAAAATGAGACTTTCCAAGTCTACTGGTATGAAGAGGTTGACTCTTAGCTGGAGAATGGTCTTTGTATGATGCCCAAGAGGAGGCTGAGACTGTCCAAGTCTACTTGTATGAAGCCCAAGAGGAGGCTGAGGGTTTAAGGGATGAGAATTAACCCTAGAATGGTCTGATGTTCTGGAATTCTGACTCTCTGGAGGATTGAACTAGTAGAGATGACTAAGTTATGTCTTATACCTGTAGGAGGTCTTCGGGTCCTTGTATTAAGCCCAAGAGGAGGCTGAGAACTTCTAAGAAGCCTGTGAGTCCTTGTACAAAGCCCAAGAGGAGGTTGGGGATGCTTTTAGGAAGCCTGTGGGTCCAAGCCTAAGAAAAGTTCAAGAAAGGTTTCACCAGGAATAAGTCATTTCTTTGCAGAACAGTTCTAAGGTTTGAAGAAATTCAAAAGAGGTTTCACCGGGAATTAATCCTCTTTGGGGAATTGAATTTCTTGTACACATATTTCTAAGTTGTGATAGTCTTGAGAAAAGTTTCACCGGGATTAATGCCTTTCTCTGTTCCATATTGTATAAGCCCAAGAGGAGGTACGATTGTATTTAGAATTTCCTATGGGGAACTAGTTTTGACTGTGTTAAAAGAGTAACCACTGGTTTGATCTAGGCCTAGACCTAATTGCCGGGGAAAACTCTAAGCAAGTAAGTATAAGCATATATATACAGATGATATATATAAACAATTATGTTGAGAAGATAGTGGAACTTACAGTTGTACAAGCCCAAGCACAGTAACTATAGCTGTATGGTTAGTCATTCAAGAAATTGAGAAAAGTTTTGATGATACTTTGAATTTGAATTTGAATAAAAAAGAAAGTTGTTTTAAAAATAAGTTTGAGGCTTATACTCAAGGAGAGGCCTAGATGATCTCTTTTGAAAAGACGACAATCGTGTCGTAGTTTTTAAAACTACAGAGGGACTTATACAATGGTTGAGGCCCAAATTATTGTAATTTACAAGAAAGATGGGTCTTACACTCTATTAGAGGCCCAAAAGTTTATTTGTATACAATATAAGGGACTTATAACTCAAGGAGATGCCCAGATGAAAAACAATGATCGCACCGTTATCTTGAAAATCGCGTAGGGACATATACAATGACTGAGGCCCAAATTATTTATGTACAAAGGGATGGGACTTAAACTCTATCAAGAGGCCCAAAAGTGTTTTGAAAAAATGTTTGTGAGGGTGAAAACAATTAAAACCCTAATTTGATTAAAAAATGCATTTTAATTTGAATAAAAATCAATTAAAATGATCAAAATTATCAAACATGTATGAAAAACAAGTTATGATCTTGGATTAATGTTTGAAAAATCATATTTCATCCACAGAATGATTTGAAAATCATTTGATTTTGAAAAATCAAGAGAAAGAAATATTTTTAAATGCTTAAAAACAAATAAAAAATAAATTCTTTACAAAAATATTAAATATATAAAATAAATAATATTTTTACGAAATTTTTGTAGAATAAAATATTTTAACATTTTTTTGAATTTTGAAAAAAAGAATCAATTCAAAAACATCAAAATTCAGAGAGAAATCAATTTTTGAATGAATTAATAAAATAAAATAAAAATTCAAAAATTTGAATATTTGAAAAAAGGTGCCAAGAACAAGTCATCTTCTTCGCGCGGGCTCTGGTTTTCCAGATTTGCAAAACCTCCCATAGCTCTCTGATTAATTAATGAAAATGACTTTTGTAAACATGAAACTTGCTCGTTTTTGAACAAAGATTACAACCATATAAATTAATTCCATTTATATTAAGTGCGGAGTGAGAAATCAGAAGATGAACTCAAGAACCCTAATTTCTGCAAGAACACCATGAAATCCTATACACGATTCATACACAGCAATTGATTGAGGGGAAACACTCTACATAAGTGCAGAAACATGTTTGTAACTTGAAAACACATTTATGATGCATAGATTATAGAGTTTGAGAGTGTCAGGCTTACCTCTTGCAGCTGGTGATCGAATTCTATGTTGGAGGTGTTACAAATGTTGTGTAATGATCTGGACAGGTTCTATGTACCTCAAGTAATGTGTTTGAAGGCTTGGAATGGATTGAATCAGCTCATAACTTGTTGTGGCACCTCAACTGCAAACATGCCAAAAAGCTTGAGCAAATGGGGGGTGACTTTGTGATTCAGGTGTTCTAGATGAGCTTTAAGGTTATGGATCACTCATATATGATGTATGTGAGGTGTTGGTATGACTGGTTTTGATAGAATTGCTCTCAAATGGAAAATTCGAAAGTTGCTTGAATGAGAAGCAAAATCTGGTTTTTTGAGAGTGATTTTGAGGAAAGCATGTGTTATGGTGCTTTGATGTACTCAAACTGACCACAAATGAGCTCTATTTATAGTGTGTCAAGTTTTTTTTTGCAGCAATAGTGAATGGTGGATGGTACATTCCATTGTCCATTGGTTTTCAAAAGGAATATCAAGTCTCCTCTAGCCATTGACTTGAGGCAATCTTGCAGGCCTATGGCCTTCTGTTGTAGAGATAAGGCTTGAGTCATTCAGTTGGATTTGCCTCAGTCCATGCCACCTTGATGCATCCATTGAATGCTACATGACAATTTTGAAGTTTTTGGCTTTTGCATCATTAGATATCATATGCATACATGATGATCTTTTGTCTTGGGAGGCTTGTGGCTCAGAGATCTTTTGCTTTGATCTGATCCTTAATGTTTCTAGAAGGATTACAAGACTTATAATTACATAAATTATCCAATTCGAGCAAATGACCTATAATCTGCCTTGGGAAGAAATAAGCTTTTGGTGCCATGTTCCAAGGGTTGTAACTCCTTGCTCAAATTGAATTTGGAGATGATCTTGGACTTTTTGGAAAGCTCTCATGACATACTTTAACTTTGATGTCCACCAATGGACCTAGTTCAGCTTGGATCAAGGTGAAAAATGGCCTCAAAGTTGGTGAAAAATCAAGACAGATTATGTCCAAAATTTTACTAAGTGTTGGAAAAAGTGGTCATTTTCATGTTTTGGTGATTTTGATCAATCCATAACTCAAAATCCATGAGGATTTGGAATCTTTTATAGTTGAAAATTTTGAAGTATGTCATCTGAACTTTCATTTGAGCTTTAGATGGAAGAAAAAGGCCTTGGGGTTTAGGAGTTATGACCTTGCAAAGTTGGTACCAAATCCATTTTGTACCATAACTTAGAAAAATTTAAGTTTCTTAAGGTTGCCCCTTTTGCAAGTAACCCTATTTTTCTTGATTTTTCTTGATGGATGATAATCAAAACCATGTATTAACATTGTTTTTGACTTAGAGGAGCCACATTTGTGAAAAAATTCAAAAAGTCAAACTTGATTTTGGGCACAGTTGACTTTTTGTCAGATGAATTCCAAATTGTGTTATCCTCTAGGTAATCAAGTTCTTGATCTAATTCAAACTTAATTAATGGATTCCATAGGTGTTTTAGGGTATCTTGAATCATTCCCCAAGGTTTGGGAATATGTCTTGGTCCAAAGTCAAAGGTACGGTTGACTTTTTCTTCAAAACCCTAATTGTGGTCCAGATGAATTTGAAACTTGTGAACCAAGCTTCTTGGATCAATCCATTGTTGTAAATGGATCAATGTGGTGTATTTGAGGCCCTCAAATCATTTCTTGAGGTCTTGGTTGATGTCTTGCCTCAAAAGTCAAGTTAGTGGTGAATTAGGTCAAGAAACCCTAATTCCTGATTTTTGATGAATGCTTCCCCTGAGGCTATTTTGACTTGATGATTGGGTCCACGAGGTCCCATTGAGCATTTTGGATCATGTTTTGAAGTATTGGCTCATGCCAAGATGAAAATTTTTATCTGGAGGCCTTGGTCGACCAAAACCCTAATTTGGTGACACTAGCGATCTTGAAGCTTGATCCACTTGGAATGTTGCAACCTTGTGCTTGATTTTTGATATGGGAGACCTCTTGATCCTTCATGGGTGTTTGAGAGGTTATAAAAGTTTAAGGTCATGTCAATTCTTGATTGATCCTTTGTCTAAATGCTCTGGGAGAGCTCAAAACCCTGATTCCTAGTTGAGGTGAGTGCTCAACAATCCTTGAGAAGATTGATGAGGTATGATGGTACATCCATATTGTGGTGATGATTTTCACAATGATGGGAAATCTTGGTGGTCAAAATTTGGGGTATGACACTATGAAATCCATCCATTAGGTTCAATTTAGCCCAAGGACGTGATCTCATAAAGGATCACAAAGTTCAAAATTCATCTAATACAAAAAGTCAACTGTGATCAAAACCAAGTTTGACTTTTGGGATTTTTTGACAAACATGGCTTCTTTAAGTCAAGAACAATGTTAACTTGTAATTTGGATCATAATCAATCAACAAAATCCAAGAAAAGTGAGGTTACTTGCAAAAAGGGCAACCTTGAGAAACTTGAAACTTCACTAAGTTATGGAAAAAAATGATTTTTACCCAACTTTGCAAGACCATAACTTGTGATCCAAGAAACCATTTTCTTCCATCCAAAGCTCAAATAAAAGCTTTCATTACATACTACAAAAGTGTCCTACTGATCCATGGTAAAAAATGCATGGATTTTGAGTTATGAGGCCATAAAGTTAGGGTTTCATGAGATTTGAACTTTGACACTTAGAAAAATTTTAGGCATAATCTGCCTCATGTTTTGTCCAACTTTTGAGGTACTTTTCATTATGATCCAAGATGAATCAAGACCAAATGTAAACATAAAAGTTGAAGTATGATATACAAGTTTTCCATAGAGTACAAGAACTCCCATTAATTCAACTTAAGCAAGGAGTTATGAACCTCACAATATGCCTTGATACAAACTGTTTTTTGAGAGCTTTTGCACATAACTTGTATCCCATGATTTCTTGAGCCAATTTTGGACGCTTGCATCATTGGATTTCTGTCCAATATCAACCTAAATGATGAAGAATATGAACCATGAGGCCATTTGTCATACCCCAAATTTTGACCACCAAGATTTCCCATCATTGTGTAAATCATTACCGCAATATGGATGAACCATCATGCCTCATCAATATCCTCAGAGATGTTTGAGCATTCAGCACAAACAAGAATTGGGGTTTCAAGCCCTCTCAGAGCATTTAGACAAGGATCAATCAAGAAATGACATGATCTTCAACTTGTCTAGCCTCTCAAACACCCATAAAGGATCAAGAGGACTCCCACATCAAGAATCAAGCACAAGATTGCAACATTCCAAATGGATCAAGCCTCAAGATTGCCAGTGTCACCAAATCAGGGTTTTGATCGACTAAGGCCTCCAGATGAAAATATTCATCTGGACATGAGCCAATGCTTCAAAATATAACCCAAGATACTCTAAGGGACCTCATGGACCCAATCATCAAGTCAAGGACTTGATTTCACGAAGGACCGCATAGTTTGGATTTCATCCGATAAAAAGTCAACTGTGCAAAAATCCAAAGTTTGACTTTTTGGATTTTTGGTCAAACAAGGTTCCTAAACCCGAAAACAATGTTAATATGTGATTTGAATCATCATTGATCAATAAAAATCAAAGAAAATGAGTTAACTTGTAAAAGGGGTAACCATAAAAAACTTAGAATTTTTCTAAGTTATGGAACAAAGTGGCTAGGGTACCAACTTCCAAGGACCATAACTTGAGATCCAAACAACCATTTTGGGTGATCCAAAGCTGGATTTGTAGGTCTTGCTACACTCTACAAAAGCTTCAACTACATCAAACTCCAATTCCTCATGGATTTTAAGTTATGGAGTGATCAAAATGGCTTAAAACATGAAAATGACATTTTTCCAACACTTAGTGAAATTTTCACTAAGTCAGAATCTGCCTTATTTTTTCCAAAATGTAGAGGCATTTTTCATTGTAATTCAAGTTGGATCAAAACCAAAGTTAGACATCATGTTGAAATAGGATATGTCAGCTTTCCAAAATGTCCAAGAACTCCATCAAACTCCACCTAAGCAAGAGGTTATGACAGCTGCAACATGCCTTGCTGCAAACTGTCTTGGCAAGGCAGATTTGTGCATTAGGGCTCGAATTGATCAAATTGTGCAAAAATAAACATGGTTATCCATCTGCATACCTCAAGGAGGAACAACCAAGGAACAAACACTGATCCATAAGCCTCCCAAGTCCAAGATTCCACAAGTAGCCATGCCAAACCTAAAAAAAGCTAAAGATGCCTCAAGACTCCAATTTTGTTTTGAGACATTTAATGGATGCATAGAGCTGGCATGTATCAGTTAATGATCAATCAAATGAGTCAAGATAAGCTTATACAACAGAGGACCTAAGCCTGCAAAGTTTGGCACAAGTCAATGGCTAGAGGAGACCCTTGATTAAAGAATTAAGGCATTCAACACAATTTGATCCAAGCTGCCAAACACTATTGATGCCAAAACAAATTTGCTCTACTATAAATAAAGCTTATTTGTGCTCAGTTTGAGTACACCAAGCACCCAAACTGATGTTTTCCTCAAAATCACCACTTTCACTCCAATTTTGCCTTCTAACTCAAGTCACCATCGGATTTTGAGTTTGAGAGCAATTCCAACCAAACCAATCACACACACACACCTCACATATAACATATAGAAGTGATCCATAACACAAAATCACATCTGGAACATCAGATTCTCAAAATCACTAGCCAACTACTTAAGCTTTTGACAGATTTGCAGTTGGGGTACCATCTCAAGTTCCAGATCATTTCCATTCATTCCAAGCATTCAAACACAATCATTGGCACCTAAGGAAACTGTCCAGATCATTGGAACCAACTTACAACACCTCCATCACCAAACTCGATCACCAGCTGTAAGAGGTAAGCATGAGCTCTTCAAACTCCATGATGCATGCATATTTTACTGCACAATAATTTTGCCATATGTTCCTAATCATGTATAGAGTGATAACTCTCAATCAATTGCCATGAATCAATCGTGTATAGAATTTCATTGTGTTCATGCTGAAATTAGGGTTCTTGAGGTTTTCTTCTGATTTCTCACTCAATACTTAATATAAATGCAATTAATCTATATGGTTGTGATCCTTGTTCAAAAGCGAACAAGATTGGTGTTTAAATCGTGCAAAACCATTGAGAAATCATGGAGAAAAGTGAGAAAACACAAATCTGCAGAAACAGGGCACGCGGGCAAGAACTTGGTGTTCTTGGCGCCCTTTTTCAAATATTCAAATATTTGAATTTTTGTTATTTTTGTTAATTGATTCAAAAATTAATTTCTCTCTGAATATTTATGTTTTTGAATTGATTCTTTTTCTCAAAATTCACTAAAATGTTTAAATATTTTATTTTACAAAAAAAATCCAATTTATATTATTTATTTAATATAGTTAGAATTTTGGTAATTAATTTCATTTTAATTGTTTTAAAATTTTTTAAATGGAATTCCCACTTTGATCTTTCAAAACCAATTGAATTTCAAACTCATGTAATTAAACATGATTTTTCAAAGTATTTTTCAAAGTGTACAACTTATTTTTGAATATATTTGGTATTTTATATCATTTTTTAATTTAATTTCCTTTGAAAATAACATTTTATTTAAAATTAGGATTTTCTATCGATTTTAAATTTTCAACACTCATGGGCCTCTAATAGAGTGTAAGACCCAACCCCTTTTTGTACATAAATAATTTTGGGCCTCAGACATTGTATAAGTCCCGACACGATTTTCAAAATAACGGTGCAATCGTTGTTTTTCACCTTGGGCCTCTCCTTGAGTTGTAAGCCCCATCTCTTGTACAAAAATAAACTTTGGGCCTCTAATAGAGTGTAAGACCCAACCCCCTTTTAACTAAAACCATTTTGGGCCTCAGACATTGTATAAGTCCCTCTGCGTAAAAAAAATCTCGGCGCGTTCGCCATTTCAAAACAAAAATCATTTGGGCCTCCCCTCGTGTTGTAAGCCTCATCTTTCATTTTCAAAACACTTTTGGGCCACTTGAAAGAGTGTAAGCCCCAACCCTTTTGTAAATAAACCTCTTTGGGCCTCAGTTATTGTATAAGACCCAATGCGATTTTCAAAACAACAATGTAATCACTGTTAAACCTTGGGCCTCTCCTTGAGTATAAGCCCCAACAATCTTTTCAAAACAACTTTCCCTTTGATTTAGATTCAAATACATGTTGTTATCAAAACTTTCTTTAATTTTTTTGAACAACTAACAATACAGCATGGAAGCTTGCTCACCTGTAAGTTTTTATCTGCTTTCATTTACACGCTTTAATATATATAATTGTATTGTGGGAAGCTGCGCACTGTAAGTCCTTCTTTCATATCCCTTTAAATACTTGTCATATATCAACTGTATATATACTAGTATAGTTATTTAGAGTTTTTCTCGACAACTAGGTCTAGAACTAGGTAAATCCAGTTTGGTCACTCTTTAATACAGTCAAAACTAGATCTCCATAGGATTTCCAGATACAGTCTTGCCTTCTCTTGGGCTTAAATAATATGGAACAAAGAGAAATGCAGTATTCTTTGTGAACCTTTTCTCAGTCTGTCACCTTAGAGATTGTCAAAGAAATTCTACTCCCCAGAGTTGATCTATTCTCGATGAATAGCATTTCTTGAACTTTTCTTGGTTTGGGACCCACATGCTTCCTAAAAGCATCCCCGCCTCCTCTTGGGCTTTGTACAAGGACCCTCTGGTTTCCTAAAAGTTCTCATGCCTTCTCTTGGGCTTAATACAAGGACCCTGACGACCTCTTAAAGGTATAAGACAGAACTTAGTCATCATTTGCTAGAGCAGTCTTTCCAGTGTCAAATCTCAGACCGATTTAGGGTTGATTCTCGTCCCTTAAAAACACTCGCCTCCTCTTGGGCATCATACAAAAGATAAAACTCTTCCGCACCAGTAGACTTGGACAGTCTAATCCTCTTTAGTCTCAAAGACATTCTCAAGTTCCCTATAAACATAGGAGAAGCCCTGGTCATTCTGGATCAATCTCCAGTAGAGCTAAAACCCCGTCTCTCTCCTAAAAATCCCCAAGCTAGGGTCAATTTATCATCAGTATAACACTATCTCAAATCAGAACCTCAAGGTATATGACATCTCAACTCTACTACTATCCTCAGCAGGAGTTGATTCCCCATTTGGACTTGCCTCGGGATCTCAATAATCCCCAGCAGAATTTAGCCTCCTCTTAGGCTTTGTACAACGATCCTTCCTCAGCACAGTCAGGCTCCTCTTGGGCTTTGTACAATGATTCTCCCCAGCAGAGCTAATCTTTTCAGACTCTCTTGTTGAGTCAATCAACTTTTAGACTCTCTTGTTGAGTTAATCACTCTTACAGACTCTCTTGTTGAGTCAATCCCCTTTCATTACTCTCTTGTTGAGTCAACCCCTTTAGCCTCAATCTTGGGCTTTGTACAGGACAGATAAAAAGCACTCTCTTATTGAGTCAAACCTTTTTAGCCTCAATCTTGGGCTTTGTACAAGACATAAATTTTCATAACCTTCTCTTAAGCTCGGGACAAATATTTTCCCTAGCGGAGTCAATTCCTCCGAGCCTTCATTTAGGCTTTGAGAAATAAATTCCTAAGCAGAGTCAAACTCTTTTCCGCCTCCATCTTGGGCTTTGTACAAGATAGATAATACTCTCCAGCAGAGTCAAATCCTTTTAGCCTCCGTCTTGGGCTTTGTACAAGACACCTAAAATATCCTCAGTCGAGTCAGTAAAGTCTCTTTTAGCCTCAATCTTGGGCTTTGTGCAAGACAGATAAAGATTTCTTTCCCACAGAGTCAGTTTCTTTTAGCATCAATCTTGGGCTTTGTACAAGACAGATAGAACATTTTCCCTAGAAAAGTCAAACTTTTAGCCTCCTCTTAGGCTTTGTATAATGATATCCCCAAAGAGTCAGTCTCTTTTTTTCCTCAATCTTGAGCTTTGTACAAGACATATATAAACACTCTCTTGTTGAGTCAGTCATTTTTAGCCCCCCTTTTAGGCTTTGTATAAGGACTTCCCTAGTGGAGTCAATCAACCTCTTAGCTTCAACCTTGGGCTTTAATCAAGGGACACAAAAATCAATAATCCCCTCAGAGGAAGTCCAATCCCTCTTTAGAGATGACAAATTATCTTTCAGTCAAAACCTTTTAGCTTTAATCTTGGGCTTTGAACAAGACACAAATACTCAACCTTTTAGCTTCAATCTTGGGCTTTGAATAAGACACCAAAACATTATCTTTTACCTCCCTTAGAATAGGAGGAACTACGATTGCTCTGATTTCCCTGTTTCGTTTAAACGGGAATACGTAGGCATAAGATTGCGAAATCTTAGCGAGCATACTAATCAAAAACCCTAGGTCCAATACCTTCACACATCAATCAAAAACTTAGGTCCAGTACCTTACCAAAAACATCGGGAAAACCCGAACATCAACAAAAACTCTCTCTCTCTCTCATACTTTCCCAAGAAACTTTCCCAACCCATTAATGGATAAACACCATCAAGTACAAAGCGAGACCTAAAGCTAACAACCTGTGGATAACCACATATAGGATGGGTAATTTACAACTCCCCATTGTATAACCTAACCCCAACTCCCCGAATCTCTCTTAGCGTTTGTTTAGTTAAACATTTGCGTGCAAGGTTAGTTTTAGATAGCTTCCCTTTCTCTTTTAGCTTCATGGGATAAATAAGAAATCAGAAAGTAGCACCCCCTCCTCATTGTGGGGAGAAACCCAAAAACCAACGATAAGGTGGTCGCGTCACCGACAAAAATCGCTCGCTACAGTAAAATGGCAACTCTGTTGGGGAGTCATTGTCTGTATAAGACTAGGATTATAGCTCTTAAGAGGTCTAGGATGTTCGTTTTAAGAATATATATATATATATATATATATATATATATATATATATATATATATATATATATATATATATATCGCTTTTCCTACTTGATATCCGTGTTTATTTTTCTGCTAATGGGACTGCGGGTGATACCGCATCTGGAAAGTTTGAGTGACACTTAAGATAAGTGATGGCATTACACATGTAATCTTACAAGGAGTGACTCCCAAATAAGAGACCCCGGTAGACCATCGAATTAGTGGAGATACTCTTTGCGGATTCAATGCCTATACGACTTTGGTTGTTGAAAGCAGATTGTTCAATTATGGTGTCCATAAAACTGAGGATTTAGTAGACCGAGACCATGTTACTATTTTGTAGTGCGGAAGCTATCGGAAATAGTTGTCATGTGATATTACCCTCATTTGAGATTACTCTAAGATACTACAGCGCGCTCGGGTGAACCGGCCTACTGTTATTATCCCAAGAGCGGTCAATGATTTTGAGGACAGGTACAAAAATTCATCAGTACAACCTTTGGGGATGGGTAGAGCCATGACTTTAAGACACCGAACCTTTGACCCCATGTTTTTTCTATGTTTTTGTGTGTTGCATCCATGCATTCATTTCATCTAAAAAAATTTCAAACAAAGAAAAATTCTCTCTTATAGTCTCTCTTTTTCAAATTAAACTAAGACAATGATTGCAAATGTCAGAGAGAAAGATTGCGTTATGGATTTCGGTAGAAGGAAGACTCACAAGTACACCTTCAAGGTTCCAAAATTAGAGGATTTAAGAGGGTTGGCAAGGATGATCACCAACCCTGATGCTTTCAGAGCTAAGTACGGAGGACTGTTGTCTCTGTTAAGGGTCCATATGATTGAAAGAATCCTAGCTACACTAATTCAGTTTTACGGTCTGGTTTATCACTGTTTCACATTCCCGAATTACCAACTAGCACCAACACTGGAGGAGTACTCTCACCTGACTGATTTACCCATCACTGACCAAGCTCCCTTTTCTGGACTGGAAGAAATTCCAAAAATCAAACCATTGCAAGAGCAATCTATTTAGACGAGTCAGAAGTCAGGACTCACATGGCCATTAAGGGTGGAATCCAAGGTTTACCAGCTCAGTTTTTGGTAAAGAAAGCTCTGTACTTTGCTAGTATAGGGAATGTGACTGCCTTCGAGAGCATCTTTGTTTTACTCACCTACGGGTTATTTCTGTTTCCCAACATTGATAACTTCGTTGATATCAATGCCATTAAGATTTTTCTAATTGGAAACCCTGTACCGACCTTGCTCGCGGATGCTTATCATTCTGTACACTTAAGGAATTTGTACAGCAGAGGAATGATCACATGTTGTGTACCCCTGCTATACAAATGGTTCACCCAATTTTGCTGCTTTTTGGGATCATAAGAGTACTTTACGTTGGTCACAGAGAATCATGTCTTTTACCAACTCTGACATAGATTGGTATAATCGGATCTATGACGGGATAAGAATCATTGACCGTTGTGGAAATTTCCCTAATATACCCCTCAAAGGAACTAAAGGAGGAATCAACTATCATCCAATTTTAGTTTGTCGTCAATTCGGATACCCGATGAGACATATCCCGCGTAATGTTCATCTGGAAGGTCTTTTCTTCAAGGAAGAAGAAAATGACAGTGCAATAAAGACAGAAATAGTGCATGCTTGGAAACATGTTCACAGAAAAGGAAGAGAGTCTCTAGGAAAACCGGACTGTGTCTCTGTGGAACCTTATCTCCACTAGGTACAAACTAGAGCTCTCAAACTAAGGATGCCTTACCCTCGTCAAGAAGTTCTTCCGTTAAAGGAATTTGTTCTTTATTTTATGTCTGATACAGAAAAACTCCAGGTCACCCTCAACAAAGTTCAACGGGAAAAGAAATCTTGGAAGAACAAGTACCGTATTCTCAATGTGGATTATACCAAAATACAGCAACTGTTAAAGAAAAAGATGCTCTGATCGAGATTTTAGAGCAACATGCTGTAGAAAATCAAGAAGACCAAAGGAATTTGCTCGCTCCTTTCACTTGGAAAAGGAATGACAACCCGACAACGACTCAAGAGCCCCGGTCAAAGAAAAGGAAAGTACCAGAACTAGCACCTGAGCCCTCCTCAGAGAGAACTTAGGATCCATAAGTTTAGACATTTCCTTTTACAGCACTTTGTAAATTACTGTATTTCCATTTCCGCAATCTTTGAATTCAATAAAACGGGGTTTCCCCGCTGTATGATATTTGCAATCCAATTGTTGAAGTTTCTTTTGATTAAACAAAAAAATTATTAATATAATTATTGCATATCATTCATCATTCTCACATAACGTTCTTCTTAACTACGAATCTCACGTTTGTGTCTCGATTCTAGAGTCAAACTGTCTCATTCGTATAATACTCGGGCTAATCGACAAAAGAAAATGGATGATCTCGAGGAAGAGAACAGAGAGCTGAGAGAAGAAATTGACACTCTAAAAGAAGATCTGAGGAAAATTCACAATGACATGCAATCTCTGGCAGCAGCCCAGATGCAACAACAAAGGACGGTGATCTCAGAGATCACATCTACGCCTATAGTGGAAAAGTATGATCCTCGGTACAACATGCCTAAAGATCGTCCCTGGGGCATGCCACTCAACTATATCCCGGAAGGATATATTCCGCCAACCACAGAAGATCCGGAAACTGTAGCAGGAACCGCTGGGCCTGAAGGTTACAAACTTTGGGAAAGAAAAGATGCAAGGGGCATGACAACAACTCCTAAAGGTTACAAACTTCGGGAGAGGGAAACACCAAGAGTCACTGCCATAATGACTATACCACCACCCGTGGTACACACTGTCCCGGAAGAACAAATTCCACATATATCTTCTGGTGAAAACGAAAGTATGTACGACAGATTGAATGAGTTTCAAGAGCAATTCTTGGAGATGCTGAAGGAACTGCATGCCATTCGCGGTCAGGATCTATTCGGAAAGGACGCCGCAGACCTTTGTTTGGTCCCCAATGTGAAAATTCCGTACAAATTCAAGGTGCCCGAATTTGAGAAATACAAGGGCAACTCTTGCCCTCAAAGTCATTTGGTGATGTATGCTAGGAAGATGTCAACTCAGACAGAGAACCAACAGCTACTGATCCATTACTTCCAGGATAGTTTAACTGGTGTCGTACTCAAATGGTACATGGGTTTAAACCGCACTAAGATCGTCACTTTTAGAGATCTTGGCGCTGCCTTTGTTCAATAATAGAAGTATAACATGGACATGGCACCAGGCAGAGATTAACTCAGAGCAATGTCACAGAAGGACAAGGAAACTTTTAAGGAATATGCTCAGAGATGGCGTGAAATTGCCGCCCAGATTTGTCCACCTCTTGAGGAAAAAGAGATGACAAAAATCTTCTTGAAAACCTTGAGTTCCTTCTACTATGACCGAATGGTCGCCAGTGCGCCCAGCGACTTTACTAAAATGGTGAATATGGGAGTACGTCTTGAAGAAGCAGTCCGAGAAGGACGTATGGTCAAAGATGTCGGACCATCAAGCAGTACCAAAAGACACGGTAGTGCTTTCCCTAAGAAAAAAAAGCAAGATATTGGCAATATCTCTCTCGAAAAGCCAAGGCGACGGTACTAACCAGTAGCAGCTATAACTCTGCTAACAACCTTGTGCCTGTTCCAACGTATCAACCTCAGGTTGCTCATAGCCAACCGAATCGACAACAATATCAACAAAGGACACAACAACCTCTTCAGCAGGCTCGTCCACTGTATAACAATAACAACCGTACAACGCGACCACCAGGGTTCGACCCTATACCAATGTTGTACGCAGAACTATTTCCATTACTACTGGTCAAGGGGCATGTCCAAACCAGGTCTCCTCTTACAATACCGTAGAATCCGCCTTTTTGGTTCAAAGCGGATCAGACTTGCCCTTACCATCAAGGAGGACCGGGGCATAACATAGAGAACTGTCTCAGCTTCAAATCCAATATGCAGAAGCTTGTTAGGAGCGGGGTCTTATCCTTCAAGGATAAAAATCCAAACGTTCAGATGAACCCATTGCCTCAACAAGAGAAAGCTGCAGTCAATTTGATAGAGGAAGTGTCTAACCACCGCTATCAAATTCATGATGTACTCTTATTGGGAACCAACTTGGTCAAGATGCATTGCAGACAGAGTGGATATGGTCATGTACCGTCTTATAATTATCACCAGTGTGATATCTGCTCTAAAAACTATCAAGGATGTTCTGTGGTGCAATCCGCTCTACAGGAACAGATGGATCTCGGATGGATCCAAGATCACCGAATCCTAGAAGTCAACATGACTTATACGAATTCCAACATCATTCAAAACCACGACATCCATGAGATGAATGTCAACTTGGTGGCAATGCACTTTAGGTAAAGCCAACATCATAATCTGCCACGGCACAATTACGATTCCTGTCTGATTTGCTCAGTAAACAATCAGGGATGCTCTTTTATATAAGAGGCCCTCCAGCATTAGATGGATCTTGGATGGATTCAGGATTACCATGATAGAAGGCATTACCAGGTTAACATGATCCAAATCTTTGATATTCGCCTGATGAATACCAGCTTGGTGGAATTACACACTAAGCAAGTCCAACTCGATTTTCTGACTTCGCATGAGTATCAGAACTGTAGAGTATGTCGTGAGAGTGACCAAGGATGTGCTCTAGTTCAAAGAACGCTTCAACACTTGTTGAACCACTGGTGGCTTCTGATCTATCTAGATGAAGACACATAACGAGTCAGTATGATTAACGGGAACCCTACTAGGCATCAAAGTCAAGATGTTCGATCAATGGAAACAGATCTAGTGAGGTTACACTGCATACAAAGCAGACGTGGCTGGGTGCCACCACACAACTATGAGCGCTGTAGAGTTTGCTCGGAGGATAACCAATGATGCTACCTCGTGCAAGCAGCCCTTCAAAGTCAGTTGGACCACAAAGAGGTTCAACCAGGGTCAATCTCTGGTTCAATGTCAGACTATCATCCTAATCAAGGCAAAGAAGTTGTCGTGATCCCTAAGCGAGAAGTGGCCAAAGATGTGTGCGCCATAATCCCTTAACTCCATGAATCAAGAGTCCCTCTTGATAATGGAAAGGTTCTCAACCTCGAACCAATTGAAGTCGGCTATGTTGGTCAAAAAAATCAAAAGGCTCCTGTAGTTATCTATCTGCCAGGACCAGTACCGTACAAGTCTGATAAAGTTATCCCTTACAAATACGGTGCAACAATAATTGAGAATGGAAAGGAAACTCCATTACCCTCCGTCGTGAATATTGCAGACATCAGTTGAGTAACACGGAGCGGTCGAATCCTCAACCGAGGAGTTGGAGAACCTAACAAAGAAGGGGAACCTCAAACCGAAGTTCCCATTCAACCAATCGGGAAGTCCAGTGATCCCGGCCTTTCAAAGAACAATGATGAGATGTTGAGGCTCATCCAAACGAGTGAGTACAACATCGTTGATTAGCTGTTGCGAACTCCTTCAAAAATTTATGTGCTATCTCTTTTACTCAGTTCCGAAGCTCACAGGGAGGCTATACAGAAAGTCTTACAGCAGGCCTTTGCGGAACAAGATGTAACAATAAGACAATTCGACAGCATCATCTCCAACATTACTTCCTGCAACAACTTAGGATTTAGTGATGAGGAATTGCCAGAAGAGGGCCAAAATCATAACATGGCGCTCAATATTACAGTCAACTTCCAGGATGACGCTTTGGCCATCGTACTGGTAGACACCGGATCAGCTTTGAATGTCATGCCGAAGTCCACCCTGATGCGACTATCATTTAAAGGATCTCCGATGAGAGGCAGTGAAGTCATCGTCAAAGCATTTGACGGATCCCAAAAAATGGTTATCGGCGAAGTCGACCTTCCCATAACTATCGGTCCCCACACTTTCCAAGTCACTTTCTAGGTCATGGACATCCGAGCAGTATACAGTTGTTTGTTAGAAAGACCTTGGATACACGAGGCTGGGGCAGTCACTTCGAAACTTCACCAGAAACTGAAGTTCGTCAAGAACGACCAACTAGTCACAGTCTGTGGAGAACAAGCCTTGAACGTGAGTAACTTATCGTCTTCCACTTGTGTAGAACCAGAGGAGGTTGTTGGAACCCAGTTCCAAGCACTTTCGGTGAGCCATGACAGCCAATCAAAAAAAGGAACGTCGATTTCCTCGTACAAAGATGCTCTTGAAGTAATCAAAAGTAACAATGCAAAAGGATGGGGACATCTTGTCATTCCTTCTGATAACAAAACAAAGAAGGGTTTTGGTTTTTCCTCAACCTGTACCCAGACTGCTATTAACGATGAAAGTTTTCATCCCATTGAGGATTTCTTCCACAGTGGAGGTTTCCTTCACCCAGTGTGTCAAGAAGTACATACCATCAAAGAGGGTGACTCCTCCGATACAGATGAAGAATGGAAGTCCTATCTTAACAAGGACGGTTATATGTCTCAGGAAGAGGTGCCTACGTCATTTTGCTATACCGCACAGAGTCCGAGATATATACCAAGATCAGACGTCAAAATAATATACAAAGATTGTGATCCGAAAGGATGTCGTGCTCCACCAAACTCATTAGAGGAAGACACTCCGATGAAAGACAACTTTGACCATGGCTATTATGGCCCAATGGATGGCCTGCCTATCTGGCAGCCGTACCCAGGAAACTTGGGACAAAAGAGTCAGCCCAACGATGCATATCAGTTGAGCATCATTGAAAAGAATACATGCATTCCCACAGAGTCATAGGATCATTACTCAGGGCATTCAAAAGATATCCAGTACGACGATGAATTTGCAAAGATTGCAGGACAATAGTTCCTTAACTATGCTTTTCCTGAGGTCAACGTCATCGAAAGGGATGACTTCTCTAGTTCCAAAGAAGTGTGGGACACCTTAGGACAACCAAGCGGCAAGTACAATTTCTTGGTCAAGTACACCGCTCCTGAAAGCTCTCGTATCGGGCTCGAGGACATCTAGCCAACTGGAAGGGGAGATTTGCCTGAGAGTGCAAACACTGTGCAAGATACAATAGAAGAGTTCGTCTATGATAACTCTGCCTGGGAAACAGATTCCAATGATCCTGCTCCACCAGAAATCAGCGTCATTTCTGAAGACAAGTCAAGAAAGAAGGTACCAGACTTTGTGATTCACTGAGGAGTTCTCCGCCAATGGGTTGCTGTCAACGTTCCGAAAGTCGTTCATAAGTCTAAGTAATTGTCGTCTTTATCTTAACCTTTCACCCTGCCCAGGTGAAACGGATGTTTTGATATGGCTCACTTTCTGTAAATGTACCTCTTTGCTTTGCCCAAAGCGACAGAGTTTTTTTTATAGGGCTGTAGTTTCAAGAATCGACAAAATCATAAATAAAATAACGTCGTTCTGTAATTTCCGCATTTATTGTTGTTTTCTCTTTTCGCTTTTTCAGAAAATGGTAATCCTAAAAACAACTCAAATAATAGAAAACAAGCATTTTTCAGAAACAACACTGCACACACTCTTGCATTCTCTCTATCTCTTCTAAAAACAAATCATCACGTCATGCAGATTGCTTGTTTTAAACCCTATTGAAACACACGATCCAATGCCTTCTCCCAACTTTGAATTCCCGGTATTTAAAGCTGAAGAAGAAGAAGACGAAGAAATTCCAGAAGAGATCTCCCGATTACTCAGACAAGAGGAAAGGTCCATTGAACCTCACAAAGAGCCGTTGGAAACAGTCAACTTGGGTTTAGAAGAAGAGAGAAAAGAAGTCAAGATTGGGGCACTGCTCAGTTCGACTGTCAAAGAAAGTTTGACAAAGCTTCTCAAAGAGTTTCCCGATGTATTTGCTTGGTCCTATCAGGATATGCCAAGGTTGGATACCAGCATCGTGGAACATCATTTACCGTTGAGATCAGAATATCCGCCGGTAAAACAGATTGACGCGGGTTTCCTCGCCACATCAGAATATCCTCAATGGTTAGCCAACATAATACTAGTTCCAAAAAAGGACGGAAAGGTCAGAATGTGTGTAGACTACAGGGATCTGAATAAAGCAAGTCCAAAGGATGACTTTCCCTTACCACACATTGATATGATGGTAGACAGTACAGCGAAATTCAAAGTATTCTCCTTCATGGATGGATTCTCGGGCTATAATCAGATAAAAATGGCGTCGAAAGACATGGAGAAAACTTCATTCATCGCCCCATGGGGCACTTTTTGTTACAAGGTAATGTCGTTCAGTGTGAAGAACGCTGAGGCAGCCTATCAAAGGGCCATGACTGCTCTGTTCCACGACATGATACACAAAGAAATCGAAGTGTATGTCGATGATATGATTGCCAAATCTAAGACAGAAGATGAGCATGTGACCCACCTATCAAAACTATTTGAGCGTCTGAGGAAGTACAAACTCCGCTTGAATCCCAACAAGTGCACATTCGGTGTCCATTCAGGAAAAATTTTAGGGTTCATCGTCAGCCAGAGAGGAATTGAGGTTAATCCTGACAAAGTCAAGGCCATTCAAGAAATGCCTTCTCCAAAGACTAAGAAATAAGTCAGGGGATTCCTGGGACGTCTGAACTACATTTCCAGATTTATATTCCTCATGACCGCGACATGTGCGCCAATCTCCAAATTACTTAAAAAGAATCAGGACTACATTTGGACAAAAGACGGCCAAACCGCCTTCGACAGTATCAAGGAATACCTGTTGAACCCACCGATTCTATCACCTCCAGTGGAGGGAAGACCACTGATTATCTACCTAACAGTCTTGGAAGACTCAATGGGTTATGTACTTGGCCAACAAGACGAAACCAAAAGAAAAGAGTCTACCATCTACTATTTGAGCAAGAAATTTACCGATTGTGAAGCTCAGTACACTATGCTTGAGAAAACTTGTTGTGCTCTGGCTTGGGCAGCCTAACATCTTCGCCAGTACATGATTTGTCACACTACTTGGTTAATCTCCAAAATGGATCCAATCAAGTACGTCTTTGAAAAGCCTGCTCTCACGGGAAGGATCGCCCGTTGGCAGATGTTGTTATCAGAATACGACATTGAGTACCACGCTCAAAAAGCCGTTAAAGAAAGTATTTTAGCCGATTATTTGGCTCATCAACCGATTGACGATCAAGAATCAGTCGGATTTGAATTCCCAGACGAAGATGTCATGTATCTGAAAATGAAATATTGCGATGAACCACTGTAACACCCTTCTACCCCACATACAATTTCTAGTGAAACATTTCATATTATCAGAGTAAAAACAACATAAAGGGTGTCACACATATTCAAAGACATCATATAACAATCATTATCCTGTCCCGTAACACGGGTTACTCGTTCATCAATATCAAAATTAACAACTACGCAGCGGAAATCAACTTTTATTTTCAATTCCATAAAATACTTCATAATAAATATGTCCAAATCAAACACCATCATCAACATTATAAAAATTTAGTCATAAACTAAAAGAAACGAGGTTCAAGACAATTTTCCCAACCCGATGTTACATGACACAGAGCAGGACACCTCTAACTAGACAGTAATAACAAAACACTCCAAAGCTACTTCCTTCGTCACCTCGTAGCTATTCTTGGTTATCTGCAAGTTACCCACATAAGAGGCAACATTTCCAAGCAGGCAGGGTGAGAAAACATAATTCATTATAGTAATACAAAGACATGGAAAATAAATAAATAAGCAACAACAACATCGGAATCATCATCAACAATTATTCACAACACAATCTCAACTACTTCACAAAATGCTATGTCAAACATAATGGTATGCAAAGGATGCATGTGGTACCGATTTTCCTCCATGTGATGGACACTGGCCATCAACCCTCCACAAGGGAGCACAACATAACAACATATCACTCCAATCCGCACTATGGGATTGAAGCTACCAATAGGCCGAAGCCCCAACATAAAATGCCATGAAATGCAATGATGCTAAGCTCTTCATTTCATCCAAATATCAACATGTGTATCATTCATTTCACTTTCAACAATATTCATCATAAAAATCATGTTTTATCATCCATACAACGACAAAGCAACGAGACAGCAAAAATCAGCACGAAAAACGTCAAAACAGCAAAAACGGAAAATACTCAATGGCCTGACACGGCCCGTGTCAGGAGGCCTACACGTAAAACTCAAAACAGAAAAATTTTCAGCAGGAACAGAGGCCTGACACGGCCTTCCGTGTCCTGTGACACGGCCCGTGTCAGAAGCTCTGTAACAAAATTATTTATTTTCTCCAACCAGTAGGCTGACAAGGGTGCCCGTGTTGTGTGACACGGCCCGTGTCAGGATGCGACGAAACCCAACTTTTCCCGAAAAATGCTTTTTCTGCATTTTTGACTTCGATTACCCCAAAAATCAGTTTTCCCCACAAAATTTGATCAAAAATACTCACAAAACACACATATAGCAATACATATCAATCAAATCCATCATACATTCATCAAATTACTCATTCTACATCAACAATCATCAAAATCAACATAATTCATACAATTCTTAATCTATTCATCTCCAATTCCTATAAAACTATAAGAAATTATGAACTCTCCCCATACCTTAGAGTAGTCCAAAGCTTCTTTCCTTCTTCCTTCAAGATTCCTCTAGTAATCCTCAAGCCCTAGTTCTTGATCCGCTGTCGCGCGCGGATCAAAACGAGTAAAATTTGAAAACGTAGTATAACGACAATGACTCGAATCGTCTCACAAGGATTCTTGATCTTATTAACTAACAATTGTAAGATTGGGGGAGGGGGTTTGGTTTTCGATTTAGAAAATAAGTGATTATAAAAAGTGATTATGAAATAAGTTGAAACGGCAATTCTACTGATTCGGGCATCGACTTATCATTGATTCAATAAACTTCAATCCCCCAAACGGGTTCTATTCCACTACTGATTACAACACCAATTAACAAGCGAAACTGACATTATAAGATTGCATTCCTATTTTCCGAATAAAGCATACGGATAAGCACAATCACGAATTAAGCAAACGTGATTCTAACATACGTGGTCTAACGATTAAGCAACGGTAAACTACGCTAAAACTCAAGGAATATCAATCAATCGATATAAATCAATAGTATTCTATATAACTCGAATTAACCAAACAAGGCATATAGATTAATATTGAAAAGGGAAAAGAAATTGGATTAAAGATTAAAAAACCTCAAAGTATGGAATCCCCAGCAAAATTTTGCCTTCGGAATTAGTTCTCCATTGATCGCACAAACTCCAATTATTTTTTCATGAATAGTGTGTAAAAAAAATGAACAGTCGCGGCTACAAGGTAATAGGGAGAATAAAATTCGGTTTACAACCCAACTGGGTCAAATATATAAACCCGGCCCAAAACAAATGACCCAAAACAAATTATATCTAATGCTGCAACTTCAACGACTTTTTAAGGTCTGGTACAATCCGATTCAGCTTCTTTGTCCAACATAAAATTGTAGATATTTTTCTTAACTTTCCATCGACTGGTAGAACGTCTCAAGCCGATTCCCGTAGCTCCAGTTATGATCATTTTAGTGCAGACTACTAATGCTGAAAATAAAGTGCGAAAATCAAATAAGTGCAAAAATAAACTAATTTATAAAAACACATTAAAACAGAAAAATAACCAAAGTAAAGTATGTAAATGCATAAGTATAAACATAGAGGAACGTGCATCAAAATTCACTGATCAAATTCCCCCACACTTAAACTTTTGCACTCCGGGCAAAATTAAAAATTCAAAACAGAAAAACTTCAAAACAAGAACGAAACAGAGCATGCAACCTCTAATTCAAAACATCAAGAGTATGACATCAGTGAGTAATTCTTTTGTGACATTCAAAGTGGATATGAAAAACAGATTGCCAAAAAGTACACCACAAGCATTAAGATCCTCACAAGATAAACTGTTTACACTCAACTCTCAAGTGTTTAGGTCACTGGTTACACTCAAAGCACAACATGAGAGTTAGTACTACCATAAGCTTGAAAAGACCCTAACATTCACAATTTAAATACATCGCACACAAAGATCAAAAGGACTTTTATTAAGGTTGTAACTTGGCCAAAGGGTAGGGTGACATACATCCTAAGGGGGTACTAGGCTTAAGTTCAAAGAGTTGAAAGAAAATTGCAAGAATTGCGGGGGTTGCTACATGATACATCAATTACTTTAAAACAACAACCTCACAACTTATTTCTCTTCTCTTCTTTTTTTTCCGGAAGGATTATGTAATGAAATCCTTCTCTATATGTTTATTTTTTATTTTTTATTTTTTATTTTTTATTATCATTTTTTTTTCTTTTTCTGCCAACAATTGAAATAGCACAACAACATCACAAAAATGAAGTTCAACCCCACACAACTCCATACAAGACTCTTTCAACCTTTGATTAAGGTGATAATTTTTGTTTTTCACTTTTCGGCTTGTAATGAGTTAATCACAAAAAAAGATAAATAGGCTCAAAGGGGTTTCAAACAAGGGATAATAATTTTCATGGGTGGCTTTTTGGCTAAGTGGTTGAAAATAAAACAAAAACAAGTTGCCTTTATCATATCAATGTGCATAAATAAACAAAAAGCTTCAACAGAGTCAATTCAAATTCTAGAGACTAACAAACATAAGTGAAACACACAAGAAAGAAAAGGAATGGATGTTTTTATGCATTATCCATTATTGGGCTCAAATTCTCACAAGGTTTAGTGATCTACCACCAATGATGCACAATTCAGAGTTTAGTCCTACATATCATACTAAGAATGCACAAAAAGGAATCAATCACATCACATCACAAGTCTTTTGTCAAAGAACATAGAAAAAACTCACAGTTGTAACAAAATAACCAACGAAAAAAACATGCAATTAAACTTTTTTCTAAAGAAAAAGACCAAACATAAACAAAGAAAACAAAAAGAAACAAATTGGTTCCCTCCCCCACACTTAAAACAGACATTTTCCTCAATGAGAGGAACTCAATTATAAAGTAAGAGTGAGAGAAAGGAAAGAACACACCAGAGGAGTCAAGGCGGATAGGTGATCACATAAGCAGCCTTTCCTAAAGAGATATATTTTACGCTTTCCTCTTCCATCAATGTGGGGCTCTCTTTTATGCGGTGAAATCTGAAGTTATTATTAGAGCTCTCGCTTTCTCTTTGTATTCTGGGATCAAATAATGATCCTAGAAAAGTGGAAGTGTGGTTCATCCAATTAAATCGCTTTTGGGGCTGCCTAAACTCAAGAGTTCTAACCAAGGTCCATCCAATGCCCTTCTTATGTTCCTGCAATGATTTCTCTTCCTGCACAAATTCAAATAAATTATTAGGAAGTGGTTTCAGCTCTAAGGAGGGTGATTGTTCAATGGATGGTGAGGTTGGGGCAGCCGTGATGTCAAGAGTTTTAGCTACATAAACAACTTCATCTTTAACTTCATCTGCATGAAAAACATCACCCTGCAAGGTAGCATTAATCTCAGGACAAACAGGGCAAATGTTAGTGTCAGTATAGTCATCACATGAGTAATTATCATCAAAATCGGACAATGATGGAAAATCAGCTGCAAACAAATCAATACAAGTATCATCAACCAACTCATAAATTAACTCAATATGAAAAACAGAATGCTCTTCTTCATCAATCTTCTTACTTTTCAGTACTCTATGTGGGAAAGGTATCTTAGGTACATACTCTTTTTCTTTTTCCTCAACAACATCAGAAGGCTCAGGTTCTGGTTCAGGTGTGACCTCAACAACTTTTTCATTTTTTTTCGGGGCAGAATCTGCAACTTTTTCGGATCGCAAGGATATTGCACTCACATTAGGACCTTTAGGATTCACCACTGTTTGAGCAAGTAGTTGGTTTGATCCTTTAGCTTGTTGTATGACATTCATTGAAGTGGCAAGTTGTTCAATTTGTGTCTGCAAGGTCTGAATACTAGAATTTGTTCGTTGCTGAAACTGGAGCTCATTTACAGCCAATTGCTTGACAAGGTCCTCTAGTGAAGGTCCGGAAGGTGCAACGGTGGTTACTTGTGGAGGGTTGTGTGGTGGTGGTAATGGTAACATCAATTCTTGTTTCACTAAGGAAATAAGCTCATCAAGTCTGGTTTCTAGAGCATTGTTGTAATAAGAAACTTGAATCTCACTCACACCTTTTGTTTGGACAGAATTGTTTCTAGTTGTAAATTGTTGGGAGTTGAGTGACATATTCTCAATCAAGCCTTTGGAAGTAGCTGGGGTCTTATCAAAAAGTGCTCCACCACTAGCAGCATCTAAAATGTTTCTATCCATTGGTAGCAATCCCTCATAGAAATACTGGATAAGCAACTGTTCGGTAATCTGGTGTTGGGGGCAACTAGACACTAACTGCTTGAATCTTCCCCAATATCCATCCAATGATTCATTGTCGAGCTGTCTAATACCACATATATCTTTTCTGATTGATGCAGCTCTGGAGGCAGGAAAGTATCTCTCTAGGAATACTTTCTTCAAATCATTCCAGGTTGTGACAAAATTTGGCTCAAGATAGTTAAACCAATCTTTGGCAGCACCTTGTAGTGAAAACGGGAATGCTTTGAGCTTGATATGATCCTCTGTAACTCCTTCAGGTCTCAAAGGTGTAGAGTACACAACATGGAATTCCTTCAGATGCCTATGCGGATCCTCACCTGCAATACCATTAAACCTTGGCAACAAGCGTATTAAACCAGGTTTCAATTCGAAAGGTACAGTAACAGCAGGATATTCAATACATAAAGCATTATAATTCATATCAGGGGAAACAAGTTCTCTAAGCGTTCTTTGGTCAGCCATATTAAATTTAATAAAAAATATCAACAAAGAAAAAGAAAACACATAACTAATTCAGCAATGCAGCAACAATTAGGAAAATACCAACAATGTCCTTATTAAGAAAAATAATGGAAAAATAGAAAAGCGAATAAAATAAAATCTAAAAATTATGAAAATATAAATAAAAATCAAATCAAATCAGAATGAGTCTGTACAAAAAATTTCGGATTTTTTTGAAAATATGAAAATAGAAAATAAATCAAATAAAATAGAAAAACGCGGAATTTGCAATTTTGAGGGTCAAAATCTTTTAGAATACTATTCAAATGAGTATTGTTTAGCGATTTTTTTCTAATTTTCTGAAAAAATTTCGAGGCGAATCGAAACAGTAGCTTCCAAACTTACCTAACAGGCTGAAACTATTATCGCTGCACTGCAACCCTGAAAATCAACAAGCAAAAACAAAACAAAAACAAAAAATCTAACAAAACTATAAACTAAAATTCTAACATTGGTTAAAATCAACAAGAATCCCCGACAACGGCGCCAATTTGATCCGCTGTCGCGCGCGGATCAAAACGAGTAAAATTTGAAAACGTAGTATAACGACAATGACTCGAATCGTCTCACAAGGATTCTTAAACTTATTAACTAACAATTGTAAGATTGGGGGAGGGGGTTTAGTTTTCGATTTAGAAAATAAGTGATTATAAAAAGTGATTATGAAATAAGCTGAAACGGCAATTCTACTGATTCGAGCATCGACTTATCATTGATTCAATAAACTTCAATCCCCCAAACGGGTTCTATTCCCCTACTGATTACAACACCAATTAACAAGCGAAATTGACATTATAAGATTGCATTCCTATTTTCTGAATAAAGCATACGGATAAGCACAATCACGAATTAAGCTAACGTGATTCTAACATACGTGGTCTAACGATTAAGCAACGGTAAACTACGCTAAAACTCAAGGAATATCAATCAATCGATATAAATCAATAGTATTCTATATAACTCGAATTAACCAAACAAGGCATATAGATTAATATTGAAAAGGGAAAAGAAATTGGATTAAAGATTAAAAAACCTCAAAGTATGGAATCCCTAACAGCAAAATTTTGCCTTCGGAATTAGTTCTCCATTGATCGTACAAACTCCAATTATTTTTTCATGAATAGTGTGTAAAAAAAATGAACAGTCACGGCTGCAAGGTAATAGGGAGAATAAAATTCGGTTTACAACCCAACTGGGTCAAATACATAAACCCGGCCCAAAACAAATGACCCAAAACAAATTATATATAATGCTGCAACTTCAACGACTTTCTAAGGTCTGGTACAATCCGATTCAGCTTCTTCGTCCAACATAAAAGTTGTATATATTTTTCTTAGCTTTCCATCGACTGTTAGAACGTCTCTAGCCGATTCCCGTAGCTCCAGTTATGATTATTTTAGTGCAGACTGCTAATGTTGAAAATGAAGTGCGAAAATCAAATAAGTGCAAAAATAAACTAATTTATAAAAACACATTAAAACAGAAAAATAACCAAAGTAAAGTATGGAAATGCATAAGTATAAACATAGAGGAACGTGCATCAAAATGCACTGATCAAATTCCCCCACACTTAAACTTTTGCACTCCGGGCAAAATTAAAAATTCAAAACAGAAAAACTTCAAAACAAGAACGAAACAGAGCATGCAACCTCTAATTCAAAACATCAAGAGTATGACATCAGTGAGTAATTCTTTTGTGACATTCAAAGTGGATATGAAAAACAGATTTCCAAAAAGTACACCACAAGCATTAAGATCCTCACAAGATAAACTGTTTACACTCAACTCTCAAGTGTTTAGGTCACTGGTTACACTCAAAGCACAACATGAGAGTTAGTACTACCATAAGCTTGAAAAGACCCTAACATTCACAATTTAAATACATCGCACACAAAGATCAAAAGGACTTTTATTAAGGTTGTAACTTGGCCAAAGGGTAGGGTGACATACATCCTAAGGGGGTATTAGGCTTAAGTTCAAAGAGTTGGAAGAAAATTGCAAGAATTGCGGGGGTTGCTACATGATACATCAATTACTTTAAAACAACAACCTCACAACTTATTTCTCTTCTCTTCTTTTTTTTTCGGAAGGATTATGTAATGAAATCCTTCTCTATATGTTTATTTTTTATTTTTTATTTTTTATTTTATTTTTATTTTTTATTATCATTATTTTTTTTCTTTTTCTGCCAACAATTGAAATAGCACAACAACATCACAAAAATGAAGTTCAACCCCACACAACTCCATACAAGACTCTTTCAACCTTTGATTAAGGTGATAATTTTAGTTTTTCACTTTTCGGCTTGTAATGAGTTAATCACAAAAAAGGATAAATAGGCTCAAAGGGGTTTCAAACAAGGGATAATAATTTTCATGGTTGGCTTTTTGGCTAAGTGGTTGAAAATAAAACAAAAACAAGTTGTCTTTATCATATCAATGTGCATAAATAAACAAAAAGCTTCAACAGAGTCAATTCAAATTCTAGAGACAAACAAACATGAGTGAAACACACAAGAAAAAAAAGGAATGGATGTTTTTATGCATTATCCATTATTGGGCTCAAATTATCACAAGGTTTAGTGATCTACCACCAATGATGCACAATTCAGAGTTTAATCCTACATATCATACTAAGAATGCACAAAAAGGAATCAATCACATCACATCACAAGTCTTTTGTCAAAGAACATAGAGAAAACTCACAGTTGTAACAAAATAACCAACGAAAATAACATGCAATTAAATTTGTTTCTAAAGAAAAAGACCAAACATAAACAAAGAAAACAAAAAGAAACAAATTGGTTCCCTCCCCCACACTTAAAACAGACATTTTCCTCAATGAGAGGAACTCAATTATAAAGTAAGAGTGAGAGAAAGGAAAGAATACACCAGAGGAGTCAAGGCGGATAGGTGATCACATAAGCAGCCTTTCCTAAAGAGATATATTTTACGCTTTCCTCTTCCATCAATGTGGGGCTCTCTTTTATGCGGTGAAATCTGAAGTTATTATTAGAGCTCTCGCTTTCTCTTTGTATTCTGGGATCAAAAATGATCCTAGAAAAGTGGAAGTGTGGTTCATCCAATTAAATCGCTTTTGGGGCTGCCTAAACTCAAGAGTTCTAACCAAGGTCCATCCAATGCCCTTCTTATGTTCCTGCAATGATTTCTCTTCCTGCACAAATTCAAATAAATTATTAGGAAGTGGTTTCAGCTCTAAGGAGGGTGATTGTTCAATGGATGGTGAGGTTGGGGCAGCCGTGATGTCAAGAGTTTTAGCTACATAAACAACTTCATCTTTAACTTCATCTACATGAAAAACATCACCCTGCAAGGTAGCATTAATCTCAGGACAAACAGGGCAAATGTTAGTGTCAGTATAGTCATCACATGAGTAATTATCATCAAAATCGGACAATGATGGAAAATCAGCTGCAAACAAATCAATACAAGTATCATCAACCAACTCAGAAATTAACTCAATATGAAAAACAGAATGCTCTTCTTCATCAATCTTCTTACTTTTCAGTACTCTATGTGGGAAAGGTATCTTAGGTACATACTCTTTTTCATTTTCCTCAACAACATCAGAAGGCTCAGGTTCTGGTTCAGGTGTGACCTCAACAACTTTTTCATTTTTTTACGGGGCAGAATCTGCAACTTTTTCGGATCGCAAGGATATTGCACTCACATTAGGACCTTTAGGATTCACCACTGTTTGAGCAAGTAGTTGGTTTGATCCTTTAGCTTGTTGTATGACATTCATTGAAGTGGCAAGTTGTTCAATATGTGTCTGCAAGGTCTGAATACTAGAATTTGTTCATTGCTGAAACTGGAGCTCATTTACAGCCAATTGCTTGACAAGGTCCGCTAGTGAAGGTCCGGAAGGTGCAACGGTGGTTACTTGTGGAAGGTTGTGTGGTGGTGGTAATGGTAACATCAATTCTTGTTTCACTAAGGAAATAAGCTCATCAAGTCTGGTTTCTAGAGCATTGTTGTAATAAGAAACTTGAATCTCATTCACACCTTTTGTTTGGACAGAATTGTTTCTAGTTGTAAACTGTTGGGAGTTGAGTGACATATTCTCAATCAAGCCTTTGGCAGTAGCTGGGGTCTTATCAAAAAGTGCTCCACCACTAGCAGCATCTAAAATGTTTATATCCATTGGTAGCAATCCCTCATAGAAATACTGGATAAGCAACTGTTCGGTAATCTGGTGTTGGGGGCAACTAGACACTAACTGCTTGAATCTTCCCCAATATCCATCCAATGATTCATTGTCGAGCTGTCTAATACCACATATATCTTTTCTGATTGATGTAGCTCTGGAGGCAGGAAAGTATCTCTCTAGGAATACTTTCTTCAAATCATTCCAGGTTGTAACAAAATTTGGCTCAAGATAGTAAAACCAATCTTTGGCAGCACCTTGTAGTGAAAACGGGAATGCTTTGAGCTTGATATGATCATCTGTAATTCCTTCAGGTCTCAAAGGTGTAGAGCACACAACATGGAATTCCTTCAGATGCCTATGCGGATCCTCACCTGCAATACCATTAAACCTTGGCAACAAGCGTATTAAACCAGGTTTCAATTCGAAAGGTACAGTAACAGCAGGATATTCAATACATAAAGCATTATAATTCATATCAGGGGAAACAAGTTCTCTAAGCGTTATTTGGTCAGCCATATTAAATTTAATAAAAAATATCAACAAAGAAAAAGAAAACACATAACTAATTCAGCAATGCAGCAACAATTAGGAAAATACCAACAATGTCCTTATTAAGAAATATAATGGAAAAATAGAAAAGCGAATAAAATAAAATATAAAAATTATGAAAATATAAATAAAAATCAAATCAAATCAGAATTAGTCTGTACAAAAAATTTCGGATTTTTTTGAAAATATGAAAATAGAAAATAAATCAAATAAAATAGAAAAACGCGGAATTTACGATTTTGAGGGTCAAAATCTTTTAGAATTTTATTCTAAATGAGTATTGTTTAGCGATTTTTTTCTGATTTTCTGGAAAAATTTCGAGGCGAATCGAAACATTAGCTTCCAAACTTACCTAACAGGCTGAAACTATTATCGCTGCATTGCAACCCTGAAAATCAACAAGCAAAAACAAAAAAAAAAAACAAAAAATCTAACAAAACTATAAACTAAAATTCTAACATTGGTTAAAATCAACAAGAATCCCCGACAACGGCGCCAATTTGATTCGCTGTCGCGCGCGGATCAAAACGAGTAAAATTTGAAAACGTAGTATAACGACAATGACTCGAATCGTCTCACAAGGATTCTTGATCTTATTAACTAACAATTGTAAGATTGGGGGAGGGGGTTTAGTTTTCGATTTAGAAAATAAGTGATTATAAAAAGTGATTATGAAATAAGCTGAAACGGCAATTCTACTGATTCGAGCATCGACTTATCATTGATTCAATAAACTTCAATCCCCCAAACGGGTTCTATTCCCCTACTGATTACAACACCAATTAACAAGCGAAATTGACATTATAAGATTGCATTCCTATTTTCTGAATAAAGCATACGGATAAGCACAATCACGAATTAAGCAAACGTGATTCTAACATACGTGGTCTAACGATTAAGCAACGGTAAACTACGCTAAAACTCAAGGAATATCAATCAATCGATATAAATCAATAGTATTCTATATAACTCGAATTAACCAAACAAGGCATATAGATTAATATTGAAAAGGGAAAAGAAATTGGATTAAAGATTAAAAAACCTCAAAGTATGGAATCCCTAACAGCAAAATTTTGCCTTCGGAATTAGTTCTCCATTGATCGTACAAACTCCAATTATTTTTTCGTGAATAGTGTGTAAAAAAAATGAACAGTCACGGCTGCAAGGTAATAGGGAGAATAAAATTCGGTTTACAACCCAACTGGGTCAAATACATAAACCCGGCCCAAAAAAATTATATCTAATGCTGCAACTACAACAACTTTTAAAGGTCTGGTACAATCCTATTCAGCTTCTTCGTCCAACATAAAAGTTGTAGATATTTTTCTTAGCTTTCCATCGACTGGTAGAATGTCTCAAGCCGATTCCCGTAGCTCCAGTTATGATCATTTTAGTGCAGACTGCTAATGCTGAAAATAAAGTACGAAAATCAAATAAGTGCAAAAATAAACTAATTTATAAAAACACATTAAAACAGAAAAATAACCAAAGTAAAGTATGGAAATGCATAAGTATAAACATAGAGGAACGTGCATCAAAATGCACTGATCAAATTCCCCCACACTTAAACTTTTGCACTCCGGGCAAAATTAAAAATTCAAAACAGAAAAACTTCAAAACAAGAACGAAACAGAGCATGCAACCTCTAATTCAAAACATCAAGAGTATGGCATCAGTGAGTAATTCTTTTCTGACATTCAAAGTGGATATGAAAAACAGATTGCCAAAAAGTACACCACAAGCATTAAGATCCTCACAAGATAAACTGTTTACACTCAACTCTCAAGTGTTTAGGTCACTGGTTACACTCAAAGCACAACATGAGAGTTAGTACTACCATAAGCTTGAAAAGACCCTAACATTCACAATTTAAATACATCACACACAAAGATCAAAAGGACTTTTATTAAGGTTGTAACTTGGCCAAAGGGTAGGGTGACATACATCCTAAGGGGGTACTAGGCTTAAGTTCAAAGAGTTGAAAGAAAATTGCAAGAATTGCAGGGGTTGCTACATGATACATCAATTACTTTAAAACAACAACCTCACAACTTATTTCTCTTCTCTTCTTTTTTTTCGGAAGGATTATGTAATGAAATCCTTCTCTATATGTTTATTTTTTATTTTTTATTTTTTATTTTATTTTTATTTTTTATTATCATTATTTTTTTTTCTTTTTCTGCCAACAATTGAAATAGCACAACAACATCACAAAAATGAAGTTCAACCCCACACAACTCCATACAAGACTCTTTCAACCTTTGATTAAGGTGATAATTTTTGTTTTTCACTTTTCGTCTTGTAATGAATTAATCACAAAAAAGGATAAATAGGCTCAAAGGGGTTTCAAACAAGGGATAATAATTTTCTTGGTTGGCTTTTTGGCTAAGTGGTTGAAAATAAAACAAAAACAAGTTGCCTTTATCATATCAATGTGCATAAATAAACAAAAAGCTTCAACAGAGTCAATTCAAATTCTAGAGACTAACAAACATGAGTGAAACACACAAGAAAGAAAAGGAATGGATGTTTTTATACATTATCCATTATTGGGCTCAAATTCTCACAAGGTTTAGTGATCTACCACCAATGATGCACAATTCAGAGTTTAGTCCTACATATCATACTAAGAATGCACAAAAAGGAATCAATCACATCAAATCCCAAGTCTTTTGTCAAAGAACATAGAGAAAACTCACAGTTGTAACAAAATAACCAACGAAAAAACATGCAATTAAAATTTTTTTCTAAAGAAAAAGACCAAACATAAACAAAGAAAACAAAAAGAAACAAACTGGTTCCCTCCCCCACACTTAAAACAGACATTGTCCTCAATGAGAGGAACTCAATTATAAAGTAAGAGTAAGAGAAAGGAAAGAACACACCCGAGGAGTCAAGACGGATAGGTGATCACATAAGCAGCCTTTCCTAAAGAGATATATTTTACGCTTCCCTCTTCCATCAATGTGGGGCTCTCTTTTATGCGGTGAAATCTGAAGTTATTATTAGAGCTCTCGCTTTCTCTTTGTATTCTGGGATCAAATAATGATCCTAGAAAAGTGGAAGTGTGGTTCATCCAATTAAATCGCTTTTGGGGCTGCCTAAACTCGGTTTACAACCCAACTGGGTCAAATACATAACCCCGGCCTAAAACAAATTACCCAAAACAAATTATATCTAATGCTGCCACTTCAACGACTTTTTAAGGTCTGGTACAATCCGAGTCAGCTTCTTCGTCCAACATAAAAGTTGTATATATTTTTCTTAGCTTTCCATCGACTGGTAGAACGTCTCAAGCCGATTCCCGTAGCTCCAGTTATGATCATTTTAGTGCAGACTGGTAATGCTGAAAATAAAGTGCGAAAATCAAATAAGTGCAAAAATAAACTAATTTATAAAAACACATTAAAACAGAAAAATAACCAAAGTAAAGTATGGAAATTCATAAGTATAAACATAGAGAAACGTGCATCAAAATGCACTGATCATTCTCCTTCTTCTCTCTTCTTCAGTGTTCTTCACAAAAGATACGACAAAATGAGAAAACGATCGTTCTTTCCTTTGACTAACAAATCCCAACTTATGAACTTCACATCCTATCCTTACTTACTTTCCAATAAGACCACCTTGCCCTTTCTCATTTTATTTTTAATAATAATAATAATATAATTAACACATGCTCATTTACTTTATTAAAATTATTCAAAACCACTCTTTTACTCCAAAATTCTCCAAAATTATCAAAAACCTCTTAATTCCTTCTAAATGAATTAAATTAATAATTAAATAATTGATTTAGATTTTCGGGTCGTTACAACTCTCCCCTACTTTAAGAATTTTCGTCCTCGAAAATTACCTGAAGTAAACAGAGTCGGATACGACTCCTTCATCTGATCTTCACGCTCCCAAGTCCAACTATCACCAGCTGGTCCGCCCCACAATACTTTCACTAAAACAATCTCTTTACCTCGCAGTTGTTTCAATTCTCGACCATCAATCCTCACAGGCAAAGCTTCTACTGTCAGGTTATCTCTCACCTGAACATCGTCCATTTGAATCACATGCGACGGATCCGGAATATACTTCCTCAACTGCGACACATGAAACACATCATGCAAATTCGCAAGTGACGGTGGTAAAGCCAGCGGATAGGCAACCTCTCCTATCCTCTGCATAATCTGATATGGACCAACAAAGCATGGAGTGAGCTTTCTAGACTTCAAAGCTCGTCCCACACCAGTCATCGGAGTAACTCTTAAGAACACGTGGTCTCCCTCTTGGAATTCCAGTGCTTTTCTTCTCTTATCATGGTAACTCTTATGACGACTCTGCGACGTCTTCATTTTATCCCGAATCATTTTAATCTTCTCCGTCGTCTCTTGCACAATCTCAGGTCCAAGTACAGAACTCTCTCCCGACTCATACCAACACAATGGAGTTAGACAACGTCTACCATACAACGCCCCATATGGAGCCATCCCAATACTAGCATGAAAACTGTTATTGTATGTAAACTCGATCAATGACAAGTGACTATCCCAAGATCCTCCTTGATCCAGCACACAAGCTCTCAACAAATCTTCTAAAGATTGGATTGTTCTTTCCGTCTGACCATCTGTCTGCGGGTGATAAGCATAACTCATCCTCAACTTAGTACCCAAAGCATCTTGTAGACTCTTCCAAAACCTTGACGTAAACCGCGGATCTCTATCCGATACAATACTCGAAGGTGTTCCATGCAACTTCACAATCTCATCAATATAAATCTCAGCTAACTTCTGCATAGAATAATTAATCCTCATTGGCAAGAAATGCGTCGACTTGGTTAACCTATCCACAATCACCCATATCGAGTCATTACCTCTTGCAGTCTTCGGTAACCCAATCACAAAATCCATGGAAATGCTATCCCATTTCCATTCAGGAACATTCAATGGCTGCATCATACCTGAAGGCTTCTGATGTTCAATCTTGGACTTCTGACAAGTCAAGCATGCATACACAAATTCAGCAATATCTCTTTTCATACCCGGCCACCAAAACAATCTACGCAGGTCTTGATACATCTTCATAGCACCAGGATGAATACTCAATCGACTTCTATGCCCTTCCTCCAAAATACTCTTTTTGATTCCAGAAATATCCAGAATACATACTCTATATTGAAATCTCAAAACTCCATCTTCATCAATTTGGAACTCACCTTCATTACCTTGATTAATCTTCATTAACTGGTTAACTAATTTCAAATCAGATTTCTGACCTTCCCGAATTTCCTCCAAAATTCCACTAGTCAGCTTTAGCATGCCCAATTTCACACTATCAGCGGTCGTCTCACACAACAAACTCATGTCTCTGAATTGCTCAATCATTTCAAGTTCCCTCACCATAAGCATTGAAATATGCAATGACTTTCTACTCAAAGCATCAGCCACTACATTTGCTTTACCGGGGTGATAATTCAAATCGAACTCAAAATCCTTTAACAATTCTAGCCACCTTCTCTGCCTCATGTTTAACTCTTTCTGATCGAACAAGTATTTCAAACTTTTATGATCACTGAATACCTCAAATTTCGAACCAAAAAGATAATGCCTCCAAATCTTCAGCACAAATACTACAGCAGCCAGCTCTAAGTCGTGTGTAGGGTAATTCCTCTCATGGACTCTTAACTGCCTAGAAGCATAAGCGACCACTTTACCATTTTGCATTAAAACTCCACCAAGGTCCATCTTTGAAGCGTCACAATAAACCACAAAGGACTCATTCGGGTCTGGCAAAGCCAACACCGGAGCAGTTGTCAACTTTTTCTTTAGCTCCACAAAACTTTCTTCACAAGTGACATCCCATACGTACGCTTGTCCCTTGCGAGTCAGTTGCGTCAACGGCAAAGCCAACTTAGAAAAACCTTCAATGAATTTACGATAATAACCGACCAATCCAAGAAAACTACGAATCTGCGTAGCAGACTTCGGAGTCTCCCACTGCAAAACCGCATCAATCTTTGAGGGATCCACAGAAATTCCACCACTTGAAATCACATGGCCTAGGAAACTCACTTCCTTCAACAAAAACTCACACTTCGACAACTTAGCATACAATTTCTTTTCCCTCAACACTTGTAACACAATCTTCAAATGTTCCGCATGTTCTTCTTCTGATTTATAAAATACCAAGATGTCATCTATGAAAACCACCACAAACTTATCAAGATAGTCATGAAAGATCCTGTTCATATACTCCACGAACACACCAGGCGCATTAGAAACTCCAAATGGCATCACCGTATATTCATAATGACCATACCTCGTTCTGAAAGTTATTTTCGGAATATCTTCAGCTTTAACTCTAATCTGGTGATAACCAGACCTCATATCAATCTTACTGAACACATAAGCACCTACGAGTTGATCCATCAAATCATCGATCCTCGGAAGCGGATACTTATTCTTGATGGTCATCTTATTCAGCTGCCGATAATTATAACACCCCCAATTAATAAAAAGCAGTAAAAGAAAATTCAAAATTTCGTCAGAGTATATTTAAATTATCATGGCATAGACCGAGAGGTCACATCAATTTGAAACAATTCATACAACACCTGCTCATAAAGATATGCAACAGTGGGGTAGCAGTCAATAGAGGAACTCAGTTCCTTACACCCACATTTCAGAGTTTAGAATAAAAGCGGAAAATCTAAAACTGAATAACATACATATATATATCATGAAAAGTTTGTCATACATCAAGTTATACATGCACAAGCCAAAAGATATACATATACATAATATACAAATATCACAAACGGCCTCCCTAACTACCCGGTGTCACATATCAGAGCCGACCGACAAAAGAATGAAGACGCAAAGCTTCACAAAAATACCTCCAGCAACTCTAATCTGCAATGCCTCATAGAGCATTATAAAACAGCAGAAGGGTGAGAAAAACAACCATAATATAATTGCATACAATTATATATAACACAAAAATACACACATGTATACGTTTCTCACCACAACTCACGCCATAAATCATACACATGGCATTACAAGACATAATACATATTTCCATCACCAACACATATCCATATATCACTTTATCCACAAATCCACACATAATCAACCATAAATGATTTATGCAAATGCAAGAGACCGACACAACGACTCTATGCATATGCACATGCGGTACCGACTTCCATTGTTTCTCATCACTAGTCCACTCAGGAACTCTGCTGGAATCATCGCTCGTTACATCACTGTAACTCCCTGTCGGGCCTACGATGTTCCCCATGCTCACACCCCACACGGGCACACGCTATTTATGGATCGCTCACACCCCACACGGGCACACGACCTGATCGCTCACACCCCACATGGGCACACGATCGTCTATAATCATCGCTCACACCCCACATGGGCACACGAAGTTATAGCGAATTCCCTCTGGAATCCAAACCGTCACTCAGGATGTCTCAACAATGCATATCATGATGCTTGGCATACAATGACCCATGACATTTAATATGCACGCATAAATACATTCATATCGACAAAATCACACTTTCCACTTATGCCCAAAACAATGCATTTAATTGTCATACGACTACAAATCATCACAACCCCAACTAAACACATACATTTACTTCATACAACAGCACCTTGCATAATACACATCAATAACGCATCCCTACAACGACAAAAGTCGACGACCGACACTATTCCCGATTTTCCGACATAATTAAATCAGCTAACAATTCCAAATTCATCATAATGAGAAAGTACAACTCAATAGCTACGCAACGATACCAAGAATGTAAAAATCGGATAAACGGAACACAAGTTACGAAAGAAAACGAAAAATGATATTTTGAAAAGTCCCATTTTGCAATTGTCCTGTCCATACGCGTATCACCATGATCCATACGCGTATGAGCAGAGACTCATTTTCCCCAAAGTTCACGTTAAAATGTCTGTACGCGTAATGACCAAACCCATACGCGTAATGCCCTGAAATGCTACGTGTATCATACGCAAATGGGCAGATGGCCAAGAAAATTGAAGAACCATGCGCGTATTGGCCCATGGCTCGCCCATCATACGCGTATTGCCAAGGTCCATACGCGTATAAACATGCCCCATACGCGTATGACCTGGAAAAACCATAAAAAAATCTGCAGAACGTGGTTCTGCATTTTCTCACCCAAATTCATCCAACTTTCACCTACACCCAGAAAAATTGCCAATACACTTACTAACAACATGTATCTATCATATACCAGCAATAATGAACACTAACAATATGATTTCCAACACATTTAATCAATTTCTAATCAATTTTACCAAAAATGGGTTTTACTAAATTTCTTCATTTCAATCCAACTAACATCACAAATACACATACATAATCATACACAATCATACAATAATTGAATTTCACACCCTTACCCGATTAAACCGATTCTAGAAGTTGATTTTTCTTGATTTTCCCAAGTTTCCTCACTATTTCCCTTCTTCTTCTCTTTTCTCCTCTTTTTCTTTCTTTTCCTTTTCTTTCTTTCTATTTTTCTCTCTTCCTAATTCCCTTTCTATTCTAACTTAACAAAATATTACGAAATGTCCAAAATACCCCCACACTCAAATATCTCACAAACGTTCCCAAAACCCGATAAAATATCACAACATTGAAAAATAACATATTTGCAGATAAAAGTCGAAAATAAAATAAAATAATAATAAAATAATCAAATGACTCGATTAAATAAAACTCACACAAAAACTGGGTTGTTACAACTCTCCCCCACTTAGAAATTTTCGTCCTTGAAAATATACCTGAGATGAACAAATCTGGATACGACTCCCGCATCCGACTCTCCAACTCCCAAGTCAAATTGCCCTCAGCAGCGCTGCCCCATGCCACTTTCACAAGTGCAATATCCTTGCCTCTCAACCGCTTCACCTCGCGATCCAAAACCCTAACTGGTACTGCCTCCACCGTAAGGTTCTCCCTTACCTCAACTTCATCCATCGGAATCACATGCGACGGATCTGGAACATACTTCCGAAGCTGTGAAACATGAAACACATCGTGCAAATTCGACAGATTCGGCGGTAACGCCACCCTATAAGCCACAGCACCCACTCTCGCGGATATCTGGTAAGGACCAATAAACTGAGAAGTAAGTTTTTTCGATTTCAATGCACGACCCACACCTGTTACCGGCGTAACCCTCAAAAATACATGATCGCCCTCTTGGAACTCAAGATCCTTCCGTCTCCGATCATGATAACTCTTTTGTCTACTCTGAGAAGCTTTCATCTTCTCACGAATAAACTTTACTTTCTCCGTCGTCTGTTGCACCAATTCTGGCCCAACCACTGTTCTCTCACCAGACTCGTGCCAACACAACGGCGTCCGACATCTTCGTCCATATAGTGCTTCAAACGGTGCCATTCCAATACTAGAATGGAAACTGTTATTATACGTAAACTCAATCAATGCAAGATAACTATCCCACGCACCACCTTGTTCCAAAACGCAAGCTCTCAACAAATCCTCTAAAGACTGAATCGTCCTCTCCGTCTGACCATCCGTTTGCGGATGATAAGCCGAACTCAATCTCAATTTAGAACCCAACGCCTTCTGTAAACTTTCCCAAAATCTCGATGTAAATCTAGGATCTCGATCAGAAACAATACTCAATGGAACTCCATGCAATTTCACAATCACACTGATGTAAATCTCCGCCAACCTCTCCAAAGAGAAACTGATGTCAATCGGAATAAAATGAGCCGATTTAGTCAGTCTATCAACAACCACCCAAATAGCATTATGCCCTCACTGAGTATTCGGTAACCCTGTTACAAAATCCATGGAAATACTATCCCATTTCCATTCAGGAATATCCAACGGTTGCAACAAACCACTAGGCCTCAGATGTTCCACCTTCAATTTCTGACAAGTCAAACATGCATAAACAAACTGAGCCACATCTCTTTTCAATCCAGACCACCAGAAAATCTTCTTCAAATCTTGGTACATCTTATTCGCTCACGGATGTATACTCAAATTACTCCGGTGTCCTTCCTCCAAAATCACCCTTTTCAACTCCGCATCATCAGGAATACAAATCCTACCTCGGAATCTCAAAGCACCATTAATATCCACTTGAAAATCACTATTCGCATCTTTTCCTCCAACCAACATCAAATCCACAAATTTCACATCCAACTTTTGTTTCTCACAAACAGTCATCAGAAAATCATTAGTAATCATTAGCATACCAAGCCTAACGCTATCCGACGTCACTTCACAAACCAAACTCAAATCTCTAAACGATTCCAAAAGTTCCCACTCCTTAACCATTAAAGCGGACATATGTAACGATTTCTGGCTCAATGCATCGGCTACCACATTAGCTTTACCAGGATGGTAATTCAAGCCAAAGTCGTAGTCCTTCAAGAATTCCAACCATCTACGTTGCCTCATATTTAGCTCTTTCTGATCAAACAAATATTTCAAACTTTTATGATCACTAAAGACTTCAAACCTTGCACCGTAGAGATAATGCCTCCAAATCTTCAACACGAAAACCGCAGCCGCTAACTCAAGATCATGAGTAGGATAATTCTTCTCATGAACTCTTAACTGCCTTGAAGCATAAGCCACCACCTTACCTTCCTGCATCAGAACACCACCTAGACCAATCAAAGAAGCATCACAATAAACCACAAATGGTTCATTAGGATTCGGCAAAATCAAAATCGGAGCTGTCGTCAATCTTCTCTTCAGCTTAGTAAAACTTTCTTCACACCGAATATCCCAAATGAACGCTTGCCCTTTACAAGTCAACTGGGTCAAAGGAAGTGCTAGCTTCGAAAAACCTTCAATAAACCTCCGATAATAACCAGCCAAACCCAAAAAGCTTCGAATTTCAGTAACAGATCTCGGAGCCTCCCATTGTAGAACTGCTTCTACTTTAGATGGATCCACAGCAATACCATTACCTGAAATTATGTGTCCAAGAAAACTCACTTCCGATAACCAGAATTCACACTTGGATAATTTAGCAAAAAGCTTCCTCTCCTTCAAAACCTGCAAAACAATACGCAAATGTTCTGCATGCTCCTCCCGAGACTTGGAATAAATTAAGATATCATCAATAAACACCACCACAAAAACAATCCAGATGCTCGTGAAAAATATGATTCATGTATTCCATAAACACACCTGGCGCATTAGAAACCCCGAACGGCATCACAGAATATTCATAATGACCGTATCGTGTCCTAAAGGCCGTTTTCTGAATGTCTTCCTCCTTCACCCTTATCTGATGATACCCTGACCTCAAGTCAATCTTACTGAACACACACGCACCAACCAACTGGTCCATCAGATCATCAATCCTTGGAAGAGGATATTTATTCTTGATCGTCACCTTATTCAACTGGCGATAATCAATACATAATCGCATACTTCCATCCTTCTTTTTCACCAATAAAACTGGAGCACCCCAAGGAGAAACACTTGGTCTCACGAACCTCTTCTCCAACAACTCATTCAACTGTTTCTTTAACTCCACCAACTCAGATGCTGACATACGATAAGGTGCCATGGAAACAGGTCTAGTACCGGGAACTAGATCTATAGAAAACTCCACCTCTCTCTCTGGCAGCAAGTCTGAAATATCCTCAGGAAACACTTCCGGAAATTCACACACAACAGGAAACACCTCAATTGAAACTTGATTATCCACAGTTAAAGATGCAAACAAACCAAACAACTGAGCTTCCTCCGCCAAAAGTTTCTTCAACTCTTTGGTAGATAAGAAACTCGAGTCTTCGTCTTCCTCAAGAGAAGGAAACCTTACTAGCTTATGATAACAATCAATATGAACTCGATTGAATTGCAACCAATTCATACCCAAAACCACATCTAATCCCTCCAATGGTAAACACACCAAATCCATCTCAAAGTCTTTACCATAAATGGTTAAAGTACATCTTAGACAAACCAAGGAAGTAGTTACTGACCCCATTGCTGGAGTATCAATGACCATCTCACCACCCATCACAGACAACACAAGATTCAAACGCTTTGCGCACTCAGACGAAATAAACGAATGAGTCGCTCCAGTATCAATAATAGCAATTAAAGGAGTACTATTAATAAAACAAGTACCTCGAATCAGACGATCTGCACTTGAAGTCTGAGTTCCCGATAATGCAAACACTTTCCCACCAGCTGGAGCCTGCTTCGATTTCGGACACTTGGTACTAATATGCCCAGGTTCACCACAGTTGTAACATTTCACCACATTCTTCCTTGCACAATCAGCTGCCACATGCCCTACACCTTCACAATTAGTACACTTCCTCAAATCTTTCCTGCACTCAAACTGACGATGCCCCAACTCACCACATTTATAACACCTCATAGGACCAGACATACCCCCTCCATCTGACCTTTTCTCAAAATTCCCTCTTTGTTTACCTTTATCAGCTGGTGTCATATACGGACCACCACGGAACTGTTGCTTCCCTTTCCTCTCGCTCACACTCTTGTAATGAGTAGAACGAGCCTTACTGTCTTCTTCATAAATCCTACAACAATCTACCAAATCAGAAAACCTCCGAATCCTCTGATATCCAATTGCCTGCTTTATCTCAGGACGCAAGCCATTCTCATACTTCACACACTTAGAGAATTCAGCAGTCGCTTCAGCATAATGAGGATAAAACTGCACAAGTTCCACAAACTTAGCAGTATAATCGACAACAGACATATTACCTTGCTTTAGCTCCAAGAACTCAATGTCCTTCTTTCCCCTCACATCTTCAGGAAAATACCTCCTCAAGAACTCCCGGCTAAAAACTTCCCAAGTAATTTCTTCCTCTTCTGCAGCTTCCAACACATGACGTGTACCTACCCACCAATCATCAGCTTCTTCCAATAACATGTGAGTACCCAGTCTCACCTTCTGATCTTCAGCATAATCCATCACTCGAAAAATCCTTTCAATCACTTTTAGCCAAATCTGTGCACCATCCGAATCATATCTTCCTTTGAAGACAGGTGGTTTGTTCTTCCTGTACTCATCATTACCCGCAGCATTAGGTGCACCCTGCACAGCACGAGCCATAGCTTGCATAGCCGCAGCCAAAGCAGCATCATTCCTACCAGCCATATTCTGTTCATTTCCAATAACAAAAACTATGGTTAAACAAACAACTCATCCAACCACAACGACCGACAAGGACTGACACAACTGACACGGACTGACACAAACTGGCTCTGATACCACTTAATGTAACACCCCCAATCTAAACCCCCAATTAATAAAAAGCAGTAAAAGAAAATTCAAAATTTCGTCAGAGTATATTTAAATTATCATGGCATAGACCGAGGGGTCACATCAATTTGAAACAATTCATACAACACCTGCTCATAAAGATATGCAACAGTGGGGTAGCAGTCAACAGAGGAACTCAGTTCCTTACACCCACATTTCAGAGTTTAGAATAAAAGCGGAAAATCTAAAACTGAATAACATACATATATATATCATGAAAAGTTTGTCATACATCAATTTGTACATGCACAAGCCAAAAGATATACATATACATAATATACAAATATCACAAACGGCCTCCCTAACTACCCGGTGTCACATATCAGAGCCGACCGACAAAAGAATGAAGACGCAAAGCTTCACAAAATACCTCCAGCAACTCTAATCTGCAATGCCTCATAGAGCATTATAAAACAGCAGAAGGGTGAGAAAAACAACCATAATATAATTGCATACAATTATATATAACACAAAAATACACACATGTATACGTTTCTCACCATAACTCACGCCATAAATCATACACAAGGCATTACAAGACATAATACATATTTCCATCACCAACACATATCCATATATCACTTTATCCACAAATCCACACATAATCAACCATAAATGATTTATGCAAATGCAAGAGACCGACACAACGACTCTATGCATATGCACATGCGGTACCGATTTCCATTGTTTCTCATCACTAGTCCACTCAGGAACTCTGCTGGAATCATCGCTCGTTACATCACTGTAACTCCCCGTCGGGACTACAATGTTCCCCACCGCTCACACAACACACGGGCACACGGTGTTTATAGATCGCTCACACCCCACACGGGCACACGACCCGATCGCTCACACCCCACATGGGCACACGATCGTCTATAATCATCGCTCACACCCCACATGGGCACACGAAGTTATAGCGAATTCCCTCTGGAATCCAAACCGTCACTCAGGACGTCTCAACAATGCATATCATGATGCTTGGCATACAATGACCCATGACATTTAATATGCACGCATAAATACATTCATATCGACAAAATCACACTTTCCACTTATGCCCAAAACAATGCATTTAATTGTCATACGGCTACAAATCATCACAACCCCAACTAAACACATACATTTACTTCATACAACAGCACCTTGCATAATACACATCAATGACGCATCCCTACAATGACAAAAGTCGACGACCGACACTATTCCCAATTTTCCGACATAATTAAATCGGCTAACAATTCCAAATTCATCATAATGAGAAAGTACAGCTCAATAGCTACGCAACGATACCAAGAATGTATAAATCGGATAAACGGAACACAAGTTACGAAAGAAAACGAAAAACGATATTTTGAAAAGTCCCATTTTGCAATTATCCTGTCCATACGCGTATCACCATGATCCATACGCGTATGAGCAGAGACTCATTTTCCCAAAAGTTCACGTTAAAATGTCCGTACGCGTAATGACCAAACCCATACGCGTAATTCCCTGAAATGCTACGCGTATCATACGCAAATGGGCAGATGGCCGAGAAAATTGAAGACCCATACGCGTATTGGCCCATGGCTCGCCCACCATACGCGTATTGCCAAGGTCCATACGCGTATGAACATGCCCCATACGCGTATGACCTGGAAAAACCAGAAAAAAATCTGCAGAACGTGGTTCTGCATTTTCTCACCCAAATTCATCCAACTTTCACCTACACCCAGAAAAATTACCAATACACTTACTAACAACATGTATCTATCATATACCAGCAATAATGAACACTAACAATATGATTTCCAACACATTTAATCAATTTCTAATCAATTTTACCAAAAATGGGTTTTACTAAATTTCTTCATTTCATTCCAACTAACATCACAAATACACATACATAATCATACACAATCATACAATAATTGAATTTTGCACCCTTACCCGATTAAACCGATTCTAGAAGTTGATTTTTCTTGATTTTTCCCAAGTTTCCTCACTATTTCCCTTCTTCTTCTCTTTTCTCCTCTTTTTCTTTCTTTTCCTTTTCTTTCTTTCTATTTTTCTCTCTTCCTAATTCCCTTTCTATTCTAACTTAACAAAATATTATGAAATGTCCAAAATACCCCCACACTCAAATATCTCACAAACGTTCCCAAAACCCGATAAAATATCACAACATTGAAAAATAACATATTTGCAGATAAAAGTCGAAAATAAAATAAAATAATAATATAATAATCAAACGACTCGATAAAATAAAACTCACACAAAAACTGGGTCGTTACAATAATCGACACACAATCTCATACTACCATATTTCTTCTTAACAAGCAACACCGGAGCACCCCACGGAGAAACACTAGGAAGAATAAACTTCTTTTCTAACAATTCTTCTAGTTGTTTCTTCAACTCACTCAATTCTGAAGCAGACATCTGATAAGGGGCCATCGACACTGGACTCGTACCTGGTAATAAGTCCACAGCTAATTCAATTTCACGTTCCGGAGGTAAATCACTTATATCTTCAGGAAACACATCTTGAAATTCACAAACCACAGGCAACTCAACACTGACGGCTTCACCATCAACTTGCAACAATGCAAACACTGCGAACATCAACGCTTCATCTAATAAGAGTTCATCCACTTGCTTAGCAGATAAGAACATCAGTTCACCATCCTCACCTAACTCTGGAAACCTCACAGTCTTACTATAACAATTAATATGAATGTAGTTGAACTCCAACCAGTTCATACCAAGGATAACATCGATTTGGTGCAAAGGTAAGCACACCAAATCCATCACAAAATCCTTCTCGAAGATTGTCAAAGGACACTTCAAACAAACAAGCATGGTAGTCACCGAACCATTAGCCGGAGTCTCTATTATCATACTACCATTCATGTTAGACAAATTTAAACCCAATCTAGTAGCACACTCAAGAGAGATAAATGAATGCGTAGCTCCAGTATCAATAATGGCAATCAACTCAACATTGTTAATAAAACAAGTACCTCGAATCAAGTTGTCCTTCTTGGGAACTTCTGAGCCAGCCAAAGCAAACACTCTTCCAGTAGTCTGGGCAGCAATAGCAGCCTTCTTTGGTTTCTGGCATTGAGTACTGATATGCCCCTGTTCACTACAGTTGAAACAGGTCGGACCCTCATTCGGACAATCACCAATTCTATGCCCAGTCTTACCACAACGGCTTTGTGACCTGACTCTCCACACTTATAGCACTTAGTAGGTGTATTAACGGCTCCCCTACTTGACTTCTTCTCATCTGATACCCTTTGTTTCCCTTTATCACCTGGGGTCGCATAAGGTTTTCCTCTGAACTGACCCTTATCTTTCTTTTCACTTAGCTGTTTGTAGTGGGCAGATCGAGCTCGGTTATCTTCATCATAGATCCTACTCTTATCCACCAGTTCCGCATACCTACGAATCTGTTGGCATCTAATCCCTTGCTTAATCTCTGGTCTCAGCCCATTCTCAAACTTGAGACACTTAGAAAGTTCATCATCTGCACGGTTGTAATGAGGACAAAACTTCACAAGCCTCTCAAATTTGGCAGCATACTCCGCCACAGTCATATTTCCTTGTTTCAATTCAATGAATTCCACTTCCATCTTACCACGAGCATCTTCAGGAAAATACTTGCCCAGAAATTCTTGCTTGAACACATTCCAAGACACCACAGTGCCAACATCTTCCAGCCTCTGACGGGTGTTATCCCACCAGTCCTCGGCCTCTTCTTCCAGCATATGCGTTCCGAACTGCACTTGCTACGTATCAGAGCACCCCATCACTCTAAAAATCTTCTCAATCGCCTTAAGCCACTTTTGTGCGCTCGCCGGGTCATGAGTCCCTTCAAACTTTGGTGGATTGTTCCTCTGAAACTTCTCCAACGCACGAAACTCATCAGGAGCATGGTTCCGAGCAAGAGCTGCAATAGCATCAGCAAGAGCGCGCGTGTTGTTTCCAGCCATTCTGTACAACACTCACCACGTCAGAAAGAAACAAATAATCTTTAACAAGTAACGACTGACAACAGACTGACCACACAAAACTTGGCCGGACAGACTGACCTGCTTTGATACCACTAATGTAACACCCTTCTACCCCACATACAATTTCTAGTGAAACATTTTATATTATCAGAGTAAAAACAACATAAAGGGTGTCACACATATTCAAAGACATCATATAACAATCATTATCCTGTCCCGTAACACGGGTTACTCGTTCATCTATATCAAAATTAACAACTACACAGCGGAAATCAACTTTTACTTTCAATTCCATAAAATACTTCATAATAAATATGTCCAAATCAAACACCATCATCAACATTATAAAAATTCAGTCATAAACTAAAAGAAACGAGGTTCACAACAATTTTCCCAACTCGATGTTACATGACACAGAGCAGGACACCTCTAACTAGACAGTAATAACGAAACACTCCAAAGCTACTTCCTTCGTCGCCTCGTAGCTATTCTTGGTTATCTGCAAGTTGCCCACTTAAGAGGCAACATTTCCAAGCAGGCAGGGTCAGAAAACATAATTCATTATAGTAATACAAAGACATGGAAAATAAATAAATAAGCAACAACAAGATCGGAATCATCATCAATAATTATTCACAACACAATCTCAACTACTTCACAAAATGCTATGTCAAACATAATGGTATGCAAAGGATGCATGTGGTACCGATTTTCCTCCATGTGATGGACACTGGCCATCAACCCTCCACAAGGGAGCACAACATAACAACATATCACTCCAATCCGCACCATGGGATTGAAGCTACCAATAGGCCGAAGCCCCAACATAAAATGCCATGAAATGCAATGATGCTAAGCTCTTCATTTCATCCAAATATCAACATGTGCATCATTCATTTCACTTTCAACAATATTCATCATAAAAATCATGTTTTATCATCCATACAGCGACAAAGCAACGAGACAGCAAAAATCAGCACGAAAAACGTCAAAACAACAAAAACGGAAAATACTCAGTGGCCTGACACGGCCGTCCGTGTCCAGTGACACGGCCCGTGTCAGGAGGCCTACACGTAAAACTCAAAACAGATAAATTTTCAGCAGGAACAGAGGCCTGACACGGTCGCTCGTGTCCTGTGACACGGCCCGTGTCAGAAGCTCTGTAACGAAATTATTTATTTTCTCCAACCAGTAGGCTGACACAGGTGCCCGTGTTGTGTGACACGGCCCGTGTCAGGATGCGACGAAACCCAACTTTTCCCGAAAAGTGTTTTTTCTGCGTTTTTGACTTCGATTACCCCAAAAATCAGTTTTCCCCACAAAATTTGATCAAAAATACTCACAAAACACACATATAGCAATACATATCAATCAAATCCATCATACTTTCATCAAATTACTCATTCTACATCAACAATCATCAAAATCAACATAATTCATACAATTCTTAATCTATTCATCTCCAATTCCTATAAAACTATAAGAAATTATGAACTCTCCCCATACCTTTGAGTAGTTCGAAGCTTCTTTCCTTCTTCCTTCAAGATTCCTCTAGTAATCCTCAAGCCCTAGTTCTATTTCTTCTCTCTTCTTCAGTGTTCTTCACAAAAGATACGACAAAATGAGAAAACGATCGTTCTTTCCTTTGACTAACAAATCCCAACTTATGAACTTCCCATCCTATCCTTACTTTCCAATAAGACCACCTTGCCCTTTCTCATTTTATTTTTAATAATAATAATAATAATAATAATATAAATAACACATGCTCATTTACTTTATTAAAATTATTCAAAACCACTCTTTTACTCCAAAATTCTCCAAAATTATCAAAAACCTCTTAATTCCTTCTAAATTAATTAAATAAATAATTAAATAATTTATTTAGATTTTCGGGTCGTTACAACCACTACCCAGTGAAGGGCCAGAACCAGGTTCCCAATGGGGACTAATCTTTGACAGAGATGTCAATCATTATGGAAACAGAATTGGGGCAATCATCATAACACCTCAGGGTACCCACATTCCTTTCACCGTCCGACTGACATTCAAGTGTACAAACAACGAGGTCGAATACGAAGCTTGTATCATGGGTCTCGAAGAAGCGATCGGCTTAAGGATTAAGAACTTGGATGTGTATGGCGACTCAGCCCTGGTCATCAATCAGATCAAAGGGGATTGGAACACATAACAATCAGGACTAATCCCTTATAAAGATTACGCAAAAAGGTTGTTACCATTCTTTAACAGAATCGAGTTTCATCATATCCCTCGTGAAGAGAACCACATGTCTGATGCATTAGCCACCCTCTCTTCCATGATTAGTGTAGGTCAATGGAATGACATACCTAAGATTGACATAATGCGCCTTGAGAGGCCCGCCTACATCTTCACGATTGAAGCAGTCATAGATGACAAACCTTGGTATCACGATATCAAATGCTTCCTTCAGAAACAAGAGTATCCACCTGGGGCATCCAGAAAAGACAGAAAGACCCTCAGAAGGATGACTGGCAACTTCTTCCTAAGTGGTGATACACTCTATAAGAGAAACTTTGACATGGTCTTGCTTCGATGCATAGACAGACCAGAAGTAAACATGTTGATGAAAGAGATTCACGAAGGATCCTTTGGCACTCATGCCAATGGACACACATTGGCGAGAAAAATTCTAAGAGCAGGGTACTATTGGTTGACCATGGAATCCGATTGCTACAAGTACATGAGGAGGTGTCACAAGTGTCAAATATACTCAGACAAAATCCATGTATCGCCAACGCATCTCAAAGTTCTCTCTTCCCCGTGGCCTTTTTCCATATGGGGAATCAACATGATTGGCATGATTGAACCCAAGGCTTCGAACGGACATTGGTTCATCCTGGTAGCCATTAACTTCTTCACCAAGTGGGCCGAAGCAGCATCATATGCTAATGTAACCCGACAAGTGGTGGTCCGATTTATCAAAAACAACCTCATCTGCCATTATGGTGTTCCTAGCCAGATCATTACTAACAACGGATCCAATTTGAACAATTAGATGATGAAAGAGTTGTGCGCTGAGTTCAAGATCGAACACCATAACTCATCTCCCTACCGACCTAAGATGAACGGAGCGGTAGAAACGGCTAACAAGAACATCAAGAAGATTGTTCAGAAGATGGTTGTAACCTACAAAGACTGGCACGAGATGCTACCCTTTGCTCTTCACGGTTATCGCATGTCTGTCTGCACTTCAACAGGGGCAACCCCTTTCTCTCTAGTATATGGCATGGAGGCAGTGCTCCCCATAGATGTAGAAATCCCATCAATCCTGGTATTGATGGAAGCTAAGTTAACCGAAGCAGAATGGTGTCAAAGTCGACACGATGAACTGAATCTGATCGAAGAGAAGTAAATGACGGCTTTATGCCATGGTTAGTTGTATCAGCAAAGGATGAAGAATGCGTTTGACAAAAAGGTCCGACCTCGCGTCTTCAGAAAAGGAGACCTTGTGCTCAAGAAGATACAATCATTTCTCACTGATTCCCAGAGCAAATGGACTCCGAATTATGACGACCCCTATGTGGTCATGAAAGCTTTCTCAGGCGGCGCCTTGAGACTCACAACCATGGATGGAGAAGAATTTGCCTACCCCACGAATGTTGACGTAGTCAAGAAATACTTCACCTAAATAAAAAAAAACGTCTCGGTGGATTGAAAACCCAAAGGGGCGGTCCAGGAAAAAATAAGAGACATAATCAGAAATCATCTCGATGGATTGGAGATCTCAAAGTACAATCCAGGAAAAAGTTAAGGATTCATGGAAAGTAACTATGTCTAACAAAGGGGCAAATCCCCCAGTAACAGTAATGCCACCCATCAGGAAAACTCCAGTCAAGGTCATCTTCGACAGAAGCTCAGGGTGTCCAGAATTCAAAGTTGGTAGAAGGATAACGGACGTTATGTTTCAATGTAGCCCTTTTCCCTTAAATTACCATTTTTTAACTTTGTAAATACTCTATGGAATCACGCGCTTGGTTGATTTCCATCATATCAATAAAATTTGAGCCCTAGTGCTTTTGTTTGCAATTCTTATTTTGTTTTAGCTTTACAGAACGAAATTTTAACATGATTAACGATTCTTGAAATAAAATAAAAAATGAATTTACTTGTCAACATTTTTCTGCTTTTTAAAATAAAGACGGCAATTTCTTTTGACTGTTGAACATCGAAAGAACATCGATCGCTACTCCAAAGGCGATTAAGCTTCAAAGTGCATAATCAAAGTACTCCTTCTCGAACCAGTATGCCTGAATGAAGGATCAGCTGTGTCAGATGTGAATATTCTGTCTGATATCCCCGGCAGAGTTCTTACCTCCTAAGCCCGACCATGGTTGTTCCCCACAGGGACTATCTCTCCTAAGAAAAAAGAATTGCTATCTTGAACCAGTAATACTTTTCATCCCCTGCATGTGGCCGAGTATCCAGTCGTGTTCATCTATTAGTCTGTATGTCGTGTCAGTTTTTTCAGCATAAACATACATACATCATGCATTATTGATTCATATATATATTCATATTGCATTACTATCACTCTGGTCGGTCTTGTCCCCCTAATGATAAAAGTCATCTCCATCGAGTTGTCAGTTCTTTCCTCGTCAGGAAATGTTGCGCCTGAACAATCTCTCCTCCAGTTTATTTCTGGATTGGATTTAGTCCTTGACCACTTTGATAACTTGAACCTCTGAAAGGCAAGAAGGTATTCGGTAAACGTCACTCTTCGCCATTGAAGATGATATTTTTGCTTTCCCGGATTAAGGAAAATCCCCAAAGAAAGCCTCTTAATCAAAAGATTCGGCAATACAACAGTTTTTCTCCAAAAAATTCGCTGACAAAAGGGATATCAGCGCCTCAAAACTGGGTTACATCACATGGCATTTCTCCGAGAAGATCTCGAGGAAAAGTATGATGTAATACTCTCAAACAGGAAATAGTCTCTCAAGAGAGACTCGTTTTCCCCAGTAGAGTCAACAAATGGCATCTCTAACAAAGAAGTTTGTACACCTCTACAGCTCAGACAAATGGGTTTCCCCAGCAAGTCTGACATCAAAACTTTTTCCCATCAAATGGCATCTCCCCAGGAAAATTCGGCGGGAAGTTTGAGGAAAACCGCTACAAATAGCGTCCCTTGTCAAGAAAGTTTATTGACAAAAGAAACTGAGACCAGTTTCGTGGCTGAAGACCCGGATCGAGGGGAAGTTTATATCAGAAACTAAGACCAGTTCCTTGGCTGAAAACCAGGATCGAGGGGAGGTTTATTTCAGAAACTAAGACCAGTTCCTCGGCTGAAGACCAGGATCGAGGGGAAGTTTTTACCTTTTCTAAGTATCATTGCTCAGTAAAATAAGATGAATGAGCAAACTGTCGTTCATAACCACCATCAAAATTTCAGGTATTCCGATATTTAATCCTCTTGTACCCCGAATGCCCGAATACCTTCACCATTCACACCTTCGGGTCCAAGAAAATTAAATAGGGGAATCTGTCATACCCCAAATTTTGACCACTAATATTTCCCATCATTGTGCAAATCATTACCACAATATGGATGAACCATCATGCCTCACCAATATCCTCAAAGATGTTTGAGCATTCACCACAAACAAGAATTAGGGTTTCAAGCCCTCTCAAAGCATTTAGACAAGGATCAATCAAGAAATGACATGATCTTCAACTTGTCTAGCCTCTCAAACACCCATAAAGGATCAAGAGGACTCCCACATCAAGAATCAAGCACAAGATTGCAACATTCCAAGTGGATCAAGCCTCAAGATCGCCAGTGTCACCAAATTAGGGTTTTGATCGACTAAGGCCTCCAGATGAAAATCTTCATCTGGGCATGAGCCAATGCTTCAAAATATAACCCAAGATACTCTAAGGGACCTCATAGACTCAATCATCAAGTAAATTTAACCTCAGGGGATGCATTCACCAAAAATCAAGAATTAGGATTTCTTGACCTAATTCACCCCTAAGTTGACTTTTGGGACTAAGCATGAGCCAAGACCTCAAGACATGATTTGAGGGCCTCCAATATACTACATTAATCCATTTGCAACAATGGATTGACCCAGGAAGCTTGATTCACAAGTTTCAATTTCATCTGGACCACAATTAGGATTTTTAAAGAAAAAGTCAATTGTACCTTTGACTTTTGACCAGGACATGCTCCCAAACCTTGGGACATGATTCAATACACCCTATAACACCTATGGAATCCATCCATTAGGTTTGATTTAGGTCAAGGAGTTGATTTCATGAAGGATCGCACAGTTTGGATTTCATCCGATAAAAAGTCAATTGTGCAAAAATCCAAAGTTTGACTTTTTCGATTTTTGGTCAAACAAGGTTCCTTAACCCTAAAACAATGTTAATATGTGATTTGAATCATCATTCATCAAGAAAAATCAAAGAAAGTGAGTTAACTTGTAAAAGGGGTAACCATAAAAAACTTAGAATTTTTCTAAGTTATGGAACAAAGTGGCTAGGGTACCAACTTCCAAGGACCATAACTTGAGATCCAAGCAACCATTTTGGGTGATCCAAAGCTGGATTTGTAGGTCTTGCTACACTCTACAAAAGCTTCAACTACATCAAACTCCAATTCCTCATGGGTTTTAAGTTATAGAGTGATCAAAATGGCTAAAAACATGAAAATGACATTTTTCCAACACTTAGTGAAATTTTCACTAAGTCAGAATCTGCTTTATTTTTTCCAAAATGTAGAGGCATTTTTCATTGTAATTCAAGTTAGATCAAAACCAAAGTTGGACATCATGTTGAAATAGGATATGTCAGCTTTCCAAAATGTCCAAGAACTCCATCAAACTCCACCTAAGCAAGAGGTTATGACAGCTGCAACATGCCTTGCTGCAAACTGTCTTGGCAAGGCAGATTTGTGCATTAGGGCTCGAATTGATCAAATTGTGCAAAAATAAACATGGTTATCCATTTGCACACCTCAAGGGGGAACAACCAAGGAACAAACACTGATCCATAAGCCTCCCAAGTCCAAGATTCCACAAGTATCCATGCCAAACCTAAAAAAGCTAAAGATGCCTCAAGACTCCAATTTTGTTTTAAGACATTTAGTGGATGCATAGAGCTGGCATGTATTAGTCCATGATCAGCCAAAAACACCAATCTTTTTCGTTTTTGAACAAGGATCACAACCATATAGATTAATTGCATTTATATTAAGTATTGAGTGAGAAATCAGAAGAAAAGCTCAAGAACCCTAATTTCAGCATTAACACAATGAAATTCCATACACGATTGATTAATGGCAATTGATTGAGGGTTATCACTCCATACATGATTAGGAACATATGGAAAAATTATTGTGCAGTAAAATATGCATGCATCATGGAGTTTGAAGGGCTCATGCTTACCTCTTGCAGCTGGTGATCTAGTTTGGTGATGGAGGTGTTGTAAGTTGGTTCCAATGATCTGGACAGTTTCCTTAGGTGTCAAGGATTATGTTTGAATGCTTGAAATGAATGGAAATGATCTGGAACTTGAGATGGTACCCCAACTACAAATCTGTCAAAAGCTTAAGCAGTTGGCTAGTGATTTTGAGAATCTGATGTTCCATATGTGATTTTGTGTTATGGATCACTTCTATATGTTATATGTGATGTGTGTGTGTGTGATTGGTTT